>OV050030.1:28204515-34202015 GCA_920105625.2 Clusia tigrina
TTATTAATAAATATATTACTAACACACTTTATGAGAATCAACACAGTCACTTAAGAAGATACTGAAGACTCAACTATCGGATGGTTAAGTTGGGTCTATCTTCAGATGCCATCTGTAGATTGTATGGAGAAAGTGACGAAACCTTATTACATCCTATCACAGACTTAGGACCTTTGACACACAAAAAACCTAGATGTTTGGAGAATATATCTTAGAATATGACCAAAAACACTTAACTTAATTTCTTCAAAAGACATGAATTACTGTCGGAAAGGAACCTGCCAGAAGATCTATAGATGAGACTATCCTCATATTTTTAAATAAATATTGGCAGCACAATAGACCTTTCAGGTCGCTGTGTATAACACCCTTCCAGAAATATAATCTAATCTTATACAATCCGACAATTTTATCTCCTTTCACTAACTCTTTTCCCCAGTTGTATGTACACCTTTTCCGTAAAAGGATATTACTTGTACGTACACAGGCATACAAGTGTACATGTGTTGCACATTACAATGGGATACGAATTACATGGGTAGATTGTTGCGCAGTTCACAAGGATGGCGACATTTTAATCAAATGTTATTTATTTTGTGGAAACTTGTATTATATATATATTAAAAAACTAAAAAGCGGCAGTGGCAAATTGATTGAAACTTAATATTTTTACTGGAATTGTACATAAATATTCAACTGAGACTTGAAGATATTAAATTTATTTTTAATAAAAAATGTAACGAAATACGCGAAAAACAATTCTTTATTTAATGGTATTTTTTTATTTACTATGATATCAATGGAATAGAACCCGAAATAATCAAAACCAGTTTCGAGATTTCCAATTATTTGCATCATAAGAAATTCCACTTTAAATTATCAGTAAGTTTAATGTAAAATAAATATAAAAAAATTGTTCAGGGGAAGTCAAGAAAGAGAATTTATTCATATCCAACAGGCAAATACTTTCACTTTTTAGAGGCGAATTATACACTCAATATTCATTCTTATCTTAAACTCTGAAATACTGCAACAAACAAGAACAAAAAATCAACGCGTATCGCGTTTTATAAATCGTTATGTTGGTTACTTACCTCCAAGAAGTTTATTGTAGTGCGTCTAGAATCTAATATACTCCAAAAATCCTTGCATCCATTATATGAAAACCAAATAAAAAATAACGCACGACTCCCCCGTCATGTTTCAGGAAACCATCCTGATACTTTGATGAACCTGACTATGTCCTTAATATTAATGGATGACAGCTCTGTCAGGCTTGTAAGAAATGGGGCACCAAAGGTGCGAATTCTTCTTCTGCTCAAGGATGGGCAGTGGCATCATCATCATCATAATTGGCGTACAACCATTTCTGATCATTGCCGCGTTATCAGCCTTCGCCAGTCGTCTCTGCTTCGCGCACGCTGGCGCCAATTGGAAACACCAAGTGCAGCCAGGTCCTCTAGAACTTGGTCCTTCCAACGTAGTGGTGGTCTCCCCCTCCTGCGTCCGCCACCCGGCGGCATCGATTCAAATACTTTTTTCGCCGGAGCACTTTCATCCATTCACACAACATGTCCCAGCCAGCGCAGCCGCTGTGTTTTAATGCGCTGAACTATATCAATGTCGGCGTACAGCTCATACAACTCGTTGTTCCATCTGATTCGATACTCTCCGCAGACGCATATAGGACCATAGATCCTTCGAAGAGTTTTTCTCTCGAACGCCCCCAAACCTCGCTCATCGTTGTTTGTCATCGTCCAGGTTTCGGCACCATAAAGCAGGACGGGAAGGATGAGGGCTTTGTAGAGCGTAATTTTTGTTCGTCTCGCTCTGCTTCTCAATTGACTACTGAGCCCAAAGTAACACCTGTTGGCAAGAGTGATTCTTCGCTTGATCTCCTTGCTGACATCGTTCGTGGTGTTGATGCTGGTTCCCAGATAAACGAAATCCTTCACAACTTCAAAGTTGTAGTCGCCAACAGTAAAGTGGTGTCCAAGACGCTGAGACTCTTTGTGTGTTGACACCAAGTACTTCGTTTTGTCCTCGTTCACCGCTAAACCCACTCGCCTCGCTTCTCTCTCCAAGCCGGAAAATGCAGCACTCACGGCGCGGCTGTTATGGCCAATGATGTCAATATCATCAGCATACGCCAGTAACATGACACTCTTGTGGAAGATAGTGCCTGTGCGATTTAGACCTGCTGCACGTACGATTTTTTCCAACATTAGATTGAAGAAAACACACGATAAGGAGTCACCTTGTCTGAGTCCTCGCTCAGTAACAAACGGCTCGGACAAGTCGTTACCGATTTTAACTGAGCCAGTGGTGGTGCTTAGCGTTATTTTGCACAGCCGAATTAGCTTAGCAGGGACGCCAAATTCAGACATAGCGGCGTATAGTTGACTCCTTACGGTGCTGTCGAATGCGGCTTTGAAATCGACGAAAAGGTGGTGTATGTCAATCTGCTTCTCTAGGGTTTTCTCCAGGATTTGGCGTAGTCTGAACATTTGGTCAATGGTGCCTTTACCAGGTCTGAAGCCACACTGATAAGGCCCAATCAGTTCATTGGCGATGGGCTTCAGCCTTTCACAGAGTACGCTCGACAGGACCTTATATGCGATGTTCAGAAGGCTGATCCCGCGGTAGTTGGCACAGATTGCCTTGGGCAGTGGCATAAGAGGTGGAAAACCGTCTCGTTCTCCTCCTCGGAGCCACAGCCTCGGCAAAAGTCATTTGAGGGTAGGCCCAGTCTTTCTGCGTGCTGTCCCATTATGCAGTGGCCGGTCAAAACCGACACAGTTGTCGACAGTGAAACGCAATCAAGTCGAAGAAGTTGATTGGTTCTGTTTTTGTCCATTATTTCCCAAGTAAGTCTAGCCGTGTGGCAGGATTCCTCGTTAGTTTGTAGGCGTCAGCCAGACATTTCCGTTTGATTTCGAGCTTGGCTGTTGCCAGTGGAATGCCGATGTTTACGGAGGGGTGAATATCGTGTATTGGCGTGCCTGCCTTGGCAAGCTCGTCCGCCTCGCAGTTTCCCGGGATTTCGCTATGTCCGGGAACCCAGACTAGGTGCACCCGAGAGTAACTTGCGAGCTCATTTAAAGTGATTCGACATTCATGAACGAGTCTTGAGGTGGCCGTGGAGCCAAAAAGAGATTTAATGGCCGCCTGGCTGTCTGAGAAGATAGATACGTCGACTACGCCGATATCACTACTCAGCATCCATTTGGCTGCGTGGTAAATGGCCATGACCTCAGCTTGAAAAACGCTGCAATGGTCTGGGAGACGTAGGGAGATGTTTGAGTCCAGCTTGTCGGAATAAATACCGCTGCCGACACTACCTCCAAGCTTGGAACCGTCGGTGTAGATTTCGACTGTTTCACCGACGATTAGGTTTTTTGAAGTCCAGTCGTTTCTGATTGGAATAGTGAGGTCGAATTCCCTGTTCAAATCGGTGTAGACCGACATATAATCGATAAAGTTGGGGACAGGTGGACCCTGATTCAGAACTGAAGCATGGCCTCTCAGGGTTATGTGCCAGTGCGAAAGAGCATTAAGTCTAATCGCTGTCAGCTTGGCTTGTTGCCTAACCAGGATCCCCGAGGGGACCCAGTGCAGCATTATAAAATGGGCTTGTGTAGGTGTGGTACGAAGAGCGCCAGTGATCAGTAGAGCAATGGATCTTCCCATTTTATCGAGGGGTTTGATATTGCAGGGTTTTTCGAGAGCTTGCCACCAGAAGACCGACCCGTAAAGCAGGTTTGGTTCAACGATGGCCGTGTAGAGCCAGAGCACGACTCGAGGACGAAGTCCCCATCGTGCACCAACTGCTCTTTAACAGCAGTATATAGCGCATGTTGCCTTACGTGCCCTCTCAGCTAGATTGCCTTTCCAATTAAGCTTTTGGCCGAGAACCAGGCCTGAGTACTTAACGTGTGTGCTCTAAGAGAGCGGAGTGCCGTTTAGACTAGGCATTATAAACTTTGGAATTTTGTACTTCCTAGTGAAAAGCATAGTCTCGGTTTTGGATGGGTTAACCCCAAGTTCGAATTCGCGACGCCAGTTCGACACAATAGAGAGTGAATAGTTAAGTTTTTCGGAAAGTGTTTTGGGGGAATTTGCCGGATTCCGCGATCGCTATGTCGTCCGAATAGGCTCCTGGATTGGGCACTGCCGATCGTGGAAGTGATGATTCTAGATTTTAGTAGTAGGAGGTGGTGTATTCTCAGAAGATTTTGACATTAACATGTCCTTTAGGATGCCCGACCACTGCAGTGTTTTTCAGGCAGAAGTCGTGGCTATAGAGGCAGTACTGTCTTAGCTAAGGAAGAAGAAGGTATCTGGACTTGATATTTGCATTCTGTCCGAGAGGCAAGCAGCTTTGCGCTCCCTGGATTCTGTTATTATCACCTCAAAAGCCGTCAAGAGCTGACGAAAGTCTTTAGACGAGATAGCTAAGAAGACCCGTCTGCATCTGTGCTGGGTTCCCGGCAACAGAGATATTGCAGGGAGCTGCAAGGCGGATGAACTTGCCCGTGAGGGTACTACCATACCGATTCAACCAGATAGGTCGAACTTCGGTATTCCTATTGCTCTTAGTAAATACAATAGCCTTAGGAGCAGCGGGCAGGCGCTGGTCTGAATTTTCAGGATGTAAAGTAGCTAGACAGACCTGGCCAGAGATAAATGTCAAGCGCTCTAAGGACCTACTGGCTCTAAATAGACAAAGTATAGGTCGCGTGATTAGCGTCTTAACGGGACACTGGACTCTAGGCACACACGGCTGTAGGCTCGGGATCGCCTCTAATGACTTCTGCAGGAGTTGCATGGACGAGGGGGAGGAAGAGTCTATTGCTCACCTGTTATGCACGTGTCCAGCTTTGTCCAGAAGGAGGCGTACTTTCCTAGGCGACTACTTTCTGGACTCTTTGGGAGATATCTCAAAAAAAAAAAAAGATTAGCTCCATCAATTGCGTCATTAAAAGCTCCAAATGGCTGGACCATTGAAAGGGATGGGACCTGTTGTCTCGTGCGGTATCACAAAGGGTCAATGTTGGCCTAAGTGCGCCCTTCTGGTGGCCGCCTTACCTACCTACCTACATACAAAATTTTAAAAAATTTTTAAATATTTAAAATGAACACAAAATTTAAGCAGTTTATATTTCGATATGTCCCTTAATTCTCTTTCGTTCTTAGAAGTGGTCGATGGAGTATCATGGTAGATTTTATATAAAGATTATTTCATTCATTTGTTGGAGATGTGCCAACACCACTTCAAGGATCATCACTATCCGTATCTGAATAATTGTACATTATCTGAGTGATGAAAGCTTTAATTTATGAAATGTGGACCTAATCCACAACATTGTTTGCCGGTTTTAATTTGCACATATTTTTAGGAGTCTATTTTTACCATAGTCACTATTACCAACTGATTTGTGAAGCATTTTTGAGACCAATATCTTGTATGTCTTAACAAAATAATCGCCCTGAGCTTGTCGTATCTTTCTCTTTTGAAAAAAAGGTTGTTTGCAAATCATGATGGGAGTGCTTTGCCAACCAAACTTTCACTGTTTGTTTAATGCCATACCACTATGACTACCCTACCTTGAGACTAAACAACAGATCTATTGCGAGGATAACGAAATAGTAATCTAAAAAAGGTGGAGCAATAGCAAACAACAGAAATCATTACAATTTTCATTATAATGCCACAATTAAGAAAACTTCATTATGCAATTGGTGTAACTTTTACTGTGGATATTTCTTAGACTCGCCGACTGTGCAACCGTTTTCATTTATCAAGTGTTAGATCATTTTATTATCAAAAATGTTCCCCTTTTCACAAAAGAATAATTAATAGGGCAATAGGAAACACCTGCATGTGCTGCCCTGTGCAGAACACCCGCACCAATGATTGTACCCCGCCATATATTTCTGGGTAGCTGCACAAAAACGTTCTCAACTTTAATGACTATTTAATTGTATTGCTTTTTAAAAGTGTCGTAGTAGTGTGCTTCGTGACTATGGTACTCGAACCGTCCCAACAAGGGTACTAACAATACCAATAGCAACAGAAACAACTGCACAACAGCAACAACAGCAACAAGAGTAATAACAATAACAATATGCAGATGCACTTATTATCATAGCTCCTGAGCATGTACGCTCCGCATGCATGCGGAATATTAATGCACGAATTCAGTTAAGCGGAGCATAAATGCTTCCTGTTTCCGACAATTTCTACGTTGTTTTGGAAGATTAAACAGAATTTGGAAATTGTTAAAGATAAAACTTTAATTGGAGATATTCCATACACGGAGGTGTTTATTATTTCGGGGAATTTCATGTTAAATACCCAGAGAATTCCAATACAAAAAGTTAATATTTTGATAAGAAAATATAAAATTGTAAGAAGTGTTAGAAATGATTTAAAATCATAGAATTTAGTGTGGAACTATTCAAAATATAAGTGTGGAAAATTATGAGACTGCAACCGTCTACCACCAACTTGTGTCTATAAGGAGATTGGCCAGGGATGGACCAATAGTCGCATCGAGACACCTGAGAGAATTATCATTAACTATACCTAAATTTGTGAACATGTGAAAATTAAAATATTCGACATACACACTTTTATGTAGATTAGTTTTGATAATAGTTCGATCACTGGATAGTGTTAAGTGCTAAAAAAAGACTTGTTTTTTCAACGAAAATACCTTGCTTAGTTTCAATTGACAAAATGAAGGAGTTGTGGAAAACACTGGGTCTCTTCTTTCGATGATTCTACGCCATGAATTTAAAGGACGATATTTCCAACGAAGTTTCCTAACCCCAGAATGCTACACTACTTAGCTCAAAGTGTAACACTTTACTAGAGGGTTTTAATATCTTCATTTAGTTCATGAGCTGGCAGTCTCTTCGTCATAATAATGTAATTTTCATCATGTTGATATTCATCATATTGAGAAAATGAAATCAGATGTATAGTCAATAATGAGATCTTCTTTCTTTTTCATTACTATTCACGACGTTTTGTTTATTTGGTGTTGTTACCAGAACTGAATTTGCAATATAAGTTCTTTCATTCATGTCTATCATTAGCTTCAGAAACATACGGGTATACAAAATACAATTTATTACGGATGCATCTGGATTTTACGCGTATTTTTGAAAGGAAGAAAAAGTCTCGTAATAATGCATTAGAAAGCAATATCCAAAATTTGAACACTTCCCATTATTTCTATACTATTTTGTGAATTTATTACGGATGCTTCTGGACTTTACGCGTATTTTTGAAAGGAAGAAAAAGTCTCGTAATAATGCATTAGAAAGCAATATCCAAGGTTGGAACACTTCCCATTATTTCTATACTATTTTGTGAATATCTTCAGCTTTAATTTACAATTTTTAGTTTATAGATAACAATACCTGTATTGCAGACTCTCCCCTTGAAAAAATGAAGAGATAGATAGATATAAGAATAAGAAGGTCATGCCATCCTCGTCACTGGTCCTCTATATACTTAGACAATAAAACACACAACGCATTTGGAAGAAGGGTTCAGTCTTGAATCATATAAACTGACACAGGAGGAATCTAACGAAATCTAGCACAGGAAGAATGTCAACTTATTTTTATCTTGTTTTACTGTTCTTCCTATTCCTATTATATTCCAAAGGCAAATGAGACCGTTCAACTCAGACCTCCTTGAAATGGTGTACTACTCTAAGAAATTGAATTTAACAAAAAAGTTGAAAATAGAAACAGGAATTGCCGCTTGATTATTCGTGTCACATTTAAACCAGTGATAAGTTGGGTGCTAATTAATATTGCCGCTACAATCTGCGCCCTGACTTTAATGAGTAGCCTCATAGAAAGCGAGAGTAATGTCTCGGATAAATTCTGTTTGCATAGGTATGGAAACCCCACGCAATGTGAGCATATGAATCACGAAAGAAAATACTTTTGCTGTATAAATTAAATTCAAAGAATAGTTCCAAGTCATCTACGGAACAAAAGGAATGGAACCACAGTGTAAGAGGGGAATGAATAATTTTGCAGGAAAATGCACAGAAACTACTGGGAAGGCATTAACATTAACATTCAAATGCAGAGACTGCAGCGGTAACCGAACTAAACGAACACTGACAATGGAAAATTCCCCTCGTTTCTGTTCTTTTCTTTTTGGTTTTTTGTATGAATTGTTTCTGTTCCTGACTAAAGCCTTCCTTCCATTTCTATGACAAAACCAGTAGCGGCACTCTTAAACACACGCAACGGGGGCATAGACGGAGCGGTAGATGTCTCACTGCAGATATGCGTATTTGAATTTGTTGTACTTGTAATTGCTGCTGTTGTTGTTGGTGTAGTCGGCGTAGTAGTTTACCACAAGAGTGACGAAAACCCGGCGATAACACAGGCCAAGGTCGTTTCCGGCCGCGTGCATGTGTCATACAAAAAATCACTTTTCTCTGCTCTCGGGCCGAGTGGGAGGGGCGGAATGAAGTAAATAAGTGAAAAGCGTTACACTTATAAAATTGTTCACAAAAAGCACAAAGGCCGGAAAAGCGTGCATTGTATGCGCGTATTTGGGTGCCTTTCGCTCTACTGGCGCGGTTTAAATAGAGTTGCCTGGCATCGTGATAGTGCGTTCATTCGTTCTGTTGCTGTATTAGGCATAATGAGGCCCATTCGAGTGTCATTAGTTAAATAATTTTTTTATTCCATTTCTTTTCTCCACAAAGCCGCACTTAGGCGTAAGTACGCACGCCATTGTTGACATGTCACTTGCAGTTTCGGTCTTGTTGACAGTATCTCTTTAGGGGTAGTTTGCATTTTTCTGGCTCTTGTTTTCTATTTTTTACACTTTTGTGACACTTTCAAATGAGGCTCTTCATTATGTTTACAATTTTGTTGGTAAAGTGCATCAGTGACACAATTCGGTGACAATTTTAGAGCGGATTTATATGAAATAAATGTGTCTTTCTTCAAATGGTGTTAATTTTTGTATTTAAAGTACACATGACCAAAAATTGCTATACTACTTTTTCATTTTGGTTTATATTATATTTATCTATTAGTGGTGAATTGAAACCTTACAACAGAAGCAGCCTGGCAATTGATTTTAACTTAGAGTGCAACGTTAAATAACTAATCTTTTTCGATAAATGAGTTTTGAATGATTTGCGAATTATATTTTGGGACTGAAAGTATATAAACAGGAGAAACAAAAGTCCCTACACTGTTTTAAGCTTTTATCATTACTACTTGGATACACGAGCGACATTCTATATTGCTCCAGATCTGGACAAATATGAAATAAAAACCTCATATTAGGTTGGGTACGAACTCCTGGTATCACTATCGCTGGCCAACATTAAAATCTTTAATGGTTCAAGAGCTAAACTAACGACTATATGTTCATAAAATGATTGTCAAATAAGCAGAATAGAAGATTTGAAGAAAAAATTGTGTGCGAGAAACATGGTTGAGAAATGATAGTATATAAATTAAATATTCAATATGAGAGGAAGATCAATATTTCTACTGATCTGGAGTCAATACTGGGCAACCAAGCCTGGAAACTCATTGCTTACAAGATCTGTGGACTTTTTTCTACTTAGATTGTTATGTCTTCTGATTTTTTTGAATAACTTAATAAAAATATAATAAATAACCTAAAAGGAAGAGGACTGCTTCCAATATATCTTCAGTATCCCACTTAATAGAGTATTTTATGAAGAATTTTCAGAATAAGCTCAACATATTAATAACTCAGACCATACCATTGTACTATATTTGACTTTACATTTTTCATTTTGTATGGTTCCTTGAATCCATCAGGTTTGCTAACACATCTTAGTATAAACTATGCTTCTAAAGCCCCAAACTTTATGCTAATTTTTAAATTAAGTTGTAAATGTGAGTAAGTCAGTAGTCGTCAATTCAGTTGAAAATTAAGATTATTTCTCAGCGAATTTATTGACAAGAACAAGTTGCACACAGTAGTTGCAATTGTGTATGTGTTGTTATGCCACCGTAATAATTTTCAGAAGGAGAATTATTGAAACATTTTGGCAGATCTCATAGCTATTTCGGACACGCCACTTGTCCTCATCAGAGATCTTTCAATGAAAGGCAATTTTTTCCCAAGCATTTAGTATGTTTCAGAAATCAACAAATGCTAAAAGTCTCAAACATCCTTCTAAAGGAAGGATGACTCACGCATAGATAGCAGTTAAACGTCTCAACTTCTCCCCAGCAAGTTTGGTACAGAACACTGTCTGCTATGCCTATAATTTATATATGCTTAACCCACTTAAAATTACTCTATCATGCCAGCGGTCTACAATCCCTCCTATCAAGTGACAGAAGAAATATTCTCTGCTGCGAATAACAGGTTGCATAGACTTTATTCATCAGCCGTCCCAAAATACTTGCCGAATTGATTCTGGATATATGAATATCTAATAGGGGCCTTAATGGCAAAAAGCCAGGGAATAGATGCTGGTACAGCAAAACCGCTCTCGGATCCTTGCCTCGGAAGGTCGTCTGCGGCTCATTCAACCAAATGCCCCTATGTCCTGGAACATTACTATATGAACAACAGAATATTATGCATTCCAACATAGTTTAGTGAGAAGTAGACTGAGCAGGACTCTCTGCTCATTCAGATTGCGGAAAGAAATACATTTGCCTTACTACTTTTTTATACTCACATAGTCCAACAATTTCAACATCGGGAAAACTTCCGCTTAAAAGTCAGCAGCATCAAAACGGAATACTAAAAACTAATTCGGATAAAAATAAAACACATACAAATTATGGTGACATAGTATATTCAGTAGATAAATATATAACATTTAATATATATCTTCGATTGACAAATTCTTTGCTTGCCTCATTTTCAAAGATATCAGAGCCAATGATGAAGTCGGAACAGAAAATGCACCAAAAATGGAATTTTTACTATGTGGTGTTTTCTCCTAAATGACTTTTACATTCGCCTCACTCCACATTTAACAATTGTATGTTATCAGTGGGGCACCAACAAATTCATATAGTTGTTTATAAATAGTTCTTATTGAACACTAATGTTGGAAATAAATTGGAAATGCTGATCCGTCTTCAAGTTTTCCATGATAATTCAAACTGTACTATGGAGAAAATTCCATTCGAAGAGTAAAAATCCTAATGCAAAAAATACTTCTTGTTAAAAAGATTCCTTTACCTTTTGTCTATCACAATAAAAATAATCGCCCCCATCTCCAAAGCGGGTAATGTTCCAACACATTCCTTAGAAGATCAACATAATCTTCGCTTTTTAAGGGTTACGGGAATAAAAAGGGACAACACTTTGAAACTTTGATAACTTCTCAACAAAGTAAGGTTTTCTCAATAACGAGTTCTGAGGAACAACTATCGCCACAGCAATAAGTCCTTCAAAACTTTCAGACGGTGAAAATGTTAGTTATTAAGAGAGCCCAGAACAAAAAAAAAGAGTATTCCTAAGAAAGCATTCTCATGACTATTCAAAAACTCTCAAGAAACTCGGCATTTATTTGGACAAGGTCCTCGTCGCCTATTGGCATCTTTAGACCCAACTATAAAAAACTGTTCAGCTCACCAGAGATATTGACATAAGATACATCCACACACAGGTGATTTCCATACCATATCATGGCAGTTTCTTTCTTAAAAATTTATAGCAATAGAAATTTGCGAAAGATAATGAATTATAATGGATTTCATATACAAATTTATGTAGAGAATTTTTTCTATATTTATTAATATATTGAAACATGATAGAATGAATAATGAGAGCAACCAGCATAGGTTTAGAATTCTAAGCTAGAGTCTTTAACGAAACTAAAAGTATATGTCCCGCGCAAAGTTTGATTAGATTCCAATTATACTCGTACAAGCGGGAAAAGTACCATTATCACTTAGAACCAAAAAACTCGATTTCAATTACACAATGTCTATATTCAGTTATACCTACCAGTATAAATACATTATTCATAGAGAGACAGATATGAGTAAAGCACCACTGATCCATAATATGTACTATATAATCAAGCAACTACGTCAGCAATTGCGAGCTATGAAAATATAGAGAGGGGTAAATAAAAACTGAGATAGAGTAACTTCGTATTATAATCATAAACAGCTTTCCTAACAACCAAAGACACGTTCATTCCATTATATAC
This sequence comes from Clusia tigrina, assembly GCA_920105625.2. Lineage (NCBI taxonomy): Eukaryota > Metazoa > Arthropoda > Insecta > Diptera > Clusiidae > Clusia > Clusia tigrina. Next base: position 28,216,728 of record OV050030.1, read on the forward strand.
CAAGTTAATTATAGAACATGCCTTCTCATTCTTACATTTCATAACCTTTTTCATTAGAATATGTTATGAAAACCAAAATAGAGATTTTTAGATTAAGTTTTTGGGCAAAAGATTTTGTGTTTTTTTTTCATTTATTACCTATTTATTAAGGTATAAAACAAGAAGTGTTTCGACATGGTTCTATATAAAGTTTCAGATGAGTTGAAAATAATTAGGAGCGTTAATCACAAATTCCGCAAAAATAAAATATTTTAACATTTGTGGTGCTCTGTATATCCCGATAGGTTTGCTGTGTGATGTGAACCACAGATTGGTCCATAAGTAAATCATTCATAAACTTAAAAAGTAAGTAATACGTACGAATTGTTTAATAAAATAGATCTTCATAATATATGAGAGGCTGTAGGGAAAACTGCTGGCATTTTGCCCGAGATATAATCGGAGGGTAATTGAGAAGTACCCGAGTTCGCCACTGACTTTAAATCTGCACATCGTCCTTTAATGTCATCTGTCAATCAGAGACTGAACCAGCGAAATCCATTCCGTATTTTGGTTTTATCACTTGCTGAGATTGCAGCACTGTTCAGTGATTAGATTCTGGTCTTTTTTATAAGACAACGTATGAGGGGATTAAAGAAAAGTTGGGTGGCATCTATGAGGACTATTCAATTTGATTCACTAAAAAATATTTCTTCAAGTCATACAATAGTGGTCAGAGATTCGTTGTCGATGAAGGACATCCAGTTTTACCAATTGAGGTGACTTCGGAGGAATGATTGACAAAATCCATGATATCGTACAGGCGACGAGTGAAAATCAGAGAGATACTTGAGGCTTTGGGCATTGCATAGCAACGTGTGCAATACCAATTTAAATGAACATCCTGGTATGTAAAAGTTATCTGCAAAGTGGGTTGCGTTTGGTAACTGTGGATAACAAGTGGGACTGAATGACGGCTTCGAATCATTGCTTGTGCAGTGCAGGAATAACAAAAGCAATCAACCTTACGTAATGAACGTCAACCAAACAATGCAAAGGTGTTGCCATCGGCAGGCAAGGAGTTGATCACCGTTTTCAAGGATGAAATCTTCATTGACTATTTGGAAAAGAGTAAAATGATCATAGAACAGTATTAAGCTCAATTATTGGTCAGGTTTGAAAACGAATTGAAGAAAAATGAGGAAGGAAAAGTGCTGGTTTATCACGAGAACTCACCAGAAACATCAAATTATTTGAATTAGATTACGAATTGTTTCCGCATCCGCCGTGTTCTCGAAATTGAGCTCCCAGCTATTGCTTTTTGTTTCCTAACATGAAAAAATTGATTGGCGGATGACATCATCGCCTTATTATTAATCTGGTTATAAAGTGTTCTTACTTACATCATAACAAAATATATTTATTTTCACTATATTTTACTTAATCCTTTACATTAAATAAAGCATTTTTTAAACTAATTTATTAAATTCAATTCTCTTGAATTTTGAGTTCCGAATCAGATTTCTCTTTTCAAAAAGGTTCTGTTTATAAATGCCCAACCACGAATTCTACTGACCCAATACCGTAGTCAGATATTATTTGACGTTTGGAAAACAATCAGCCTGCCACAATGTGAATACTGCGAAATGTATCCAGTATTGAAATTGTATTAAAAATTTATCTTCCAGAAAAACGAAATGTGAATGTGTGTGCTCTAACACTGCATGTGAATAGCTGCATAAAATGAACCTGCCAGGTAGCAGTTTAATTACGGGCAACTTAAAATGTCAAAATTAATTATGACAGCTGCCGAAGCATGTAGTGGTCTCTGACCATTCAAGGCAGCACTGCTCGTACTCATAATTCTAAAGCAGTGGAATACTTAAAAAGCAGCTTAAATCCCCGACGCATATCCACACAACATTCTAAAAGTAGACTTCAGCTAAAGGCATGGCCGAGGGGTATAGGAGCGAAGTACCAGCTTAAAACTGATGCATGAGCATGGGGATCAGAGATGCATTACTGAAAAGCTCAGCCTCAAGAAAAGCGGGCGGGGGAGCAAAAATATCTGTAGGAGATTTATGATTGCTTTGTTGGTATTTTTTGTTTTTGTTTAGTTTTTGACTGCTCTGAAGCGAAGCTGACTGTCATGTCACTGAATTGACATTAACATATTTCATTGCTGTTGAAGTCTTATTGGGATTTAAATACAGTTGTAAACTACCCACCAACACCCGTGCTCTGACCGTAAACGCGTGCTGTTGTAAGCGTTTCGAATGCGACTCCATGGAAATTAGTTTATGTTGTCTGTATGATGAAGAAGAAGACGCTGATGACTTGGGCTTAACATTAGAGTTTCGGTGTCATTTAAGTCTGAGAAAGCGAACTCTTAACTGAGAATATATTTTGAGCTCTATGGCTACCGCGGGTGTTAGTCAGAAAAGAAACGAAATATATATAAATGTTAAAAGTGTATACTTCATTGAGGTTATCTTCTATATTTAGCTATCTTTGGACTGAATAAGTCAGCGCTTTTAACCAAAGGATCAATTCGCACATTGCATAGAAAATCTATGAATTCCTTAACTAAAGTTGCTATGGCAAATCATTCTTTGATTCAGAGATTAACATTAGACACATTATTCGCTGCATAAGCATGTATACAAAATAATGGTAAAACTTGTGCTTATTATAAACGGCGGAAATTTTGGTTAAGGCACCCAAATACGGTAAATGTAGACCCTCCCACTTTCAGAATTAGATCAATCAGTGGTCAGCTTAAACTATAACCTTCGATATTTGATTTCTTAATAACCATCAAACACAATCTCCATTTTTCTGCCTTTATAACATATATTTATTCATATCTTCCATTGACTACCATTTCATTGACGCCCAACTATTATATATGAGTTAATTTGATGAAATAGATTTTTCTTAGGAGTATGTAACAAAGTTCAAACTGATTAGTATATATCTGTCTATGCATAAGTTACTGAGAATTGATGCGTTTGATTCAATTAATGAGTTTCTCTAGTTCTTACAAAGAAGAACCAGTAAAGACATCGGAAGTCGAGTTAGACTGACTTCAAGATATACTTTACCCTTACATATATATATCCATAGCTACCACTGGTAGTTGAGAAACATCTCAAACGCACAAATTTGATATGTCCTTTTTCCGTTTTTAAGGGTAAGGGGTATAAAGATAGTCTTATCGAAGCGCTATCACAAATCTTCCCACTGTCATGTTATGTATCCTCCCAGAGACTGTCCCATAGTATCTATAATTGCTAATTGAGATATTGCTGGGCTGATGCTATGCTCAATGCATATCAAATCGAACCTTTTATACAATAAAACATATTTTCAAATGTTGTTATTCATTCGATGAGATATATTGAAACGAAATTTACGAAAATAAGTTTCTATACCTATTACTGGATTTTGTGAAATATATCAAGCTACTATATGAACAAATTTTTGGTTAATAATAAACATCTTAGGAGAATAGTTTAAATTAACAACAGTTCATTTAAAAAATATATGAAAGGGATCAATCAGCTTAATTATACTTGTATAGCATTTCCATTGCTGGTTTCAACTCACGACTGATGTGCTGTGGTTCTACGTTTCATTTTATACAGTTCTACTCTCCCATACATCAAGTTCTAGAATCTAGATTAATCTAGAAGATTGTCCATTATAGCAAACGATACTTCATTAGCGTGTACACCTTTCATTAGGAAATAAATATGCAACATAACTAACAACTCCTCACTAATGACATGAGCTTTAGGCAGAACTAGATAACAACTGCAGGCCATATAAGATATTACTGAAAGGATTTAAATATGTTTGTTAAATGGACCACATTTTCATACTTACAAACTCTCAACTGGATATTTTGTCATTATAGAAACTACATGCTGACTTTAGCTGGCTCAATTGACAATTCAAAAATTTAGTGAATAGTTCATGAAATATTACTTTATATATTTCGGGTATAATGATTTGAAATAGTGTCACTAAAAATTTGGAGAACTGTAAGTATTTGTCTTTGAAATGTTTAGGAACTTTCCTATAAGCCCCTGTGTGCCCTATAAGCCACAAACCCTTGAAATATTTTATATATGAGACGTTTTTAATAGTGAAAACACAAAATAACAGGAACACTCTGTCCTTGTATTGAGCAATATACTTCTTACTAAATATATAGTTAATTAAGTTCCAAGCCTCAGAAAACCAAACAATGACATTCTTTGGAGTCAACTGAAGCATCTGCAGCTACCGCTAAGGATCAAGCAAGTTAATAATCAAAACGAAAGTTTGCAGCAAACTTATGAGTGATATTCCTGTTTCTTTTCTGCCACATGCCACCACAACCACAACAAAGTGTTGAAAGCTGGTGTCGGAAACATGTGTTCAAATTATGAAAATGTTCAAAAAACAAAATAAAAACTTTATGGTCTACAAAGCAGCTGGGCTACAGCTACCAATGGCCTCTAATTTACTAAGCCAAAGCCCAGCAAAGTTTCACTGCCATTCATTAGAGTGGCAAACATAGTGACTGCTCAGTATTGTTTTCTGCCAACATTGAAGTGTTACCAAATCGGGGTGTTTCCCAACAAACTCTCATAACATGCGAACATGAACCGTTGTAGGCGGCGAGGGTATAATTCTCATTGTTCAACATGCGTAAAAACATTTTTAATAATTCTTCCTAATCAACATTCAACATTTATAATATTGTTGAAATTTACATTTTGAAACCCAAGCAACCTGCCAACCTGACACATTTAACGACGAAATGAAGCCATTAGTAGGAAATATAAGCATTATTGCATGTTAGTTGGACCGCTCATGGGTTCATTAGAAATTCCCAGCACTGACCTAACTGAATTTACCCCTGGCCGACTTGGCAGCGCACTGGGCATTACGCTAGGTTGTAAATAATGTTCCTCAAATGCCAACTCCGGCTCAAATATACAGTTCATCCATTCGTCAGTTCCTCTTCGAGCGTTCTAAAGACACGTACTCGTACATGCATGCGTCTTATTGCAGACAGGCAGCTGTCATTGGCGAGGTGGGTGTCGACAGTATCAGGTTAGTCAATCTTACTGCAATACCAAGATTGTGCAGTTTATGCCGTTAAAAATGCTGGAATATATGATCAGCTGCCTTTCCAAACGCGACCATCTCCAAAAAAACAAACAGTATGCACGTGTGAATATATAATTTAAATGTTAAAGTAGTTTTATTGCAATGAGAGTCATTTGGCGTTCGAATTGAGTACACAACTTTTAACAGTGTGCAAATACACAGGGAGCTGTAATTGAGTCCCTGTTGTACTGATGAAAATTAATATTACTATTAGGGAAATGATAAATTATTGTAAGAAAATATATATTCACATACTATAATTTTATAAAAAATAATTAATATTTTATTTATTAGTTCTTTTGTGTTATTGTTGATTACAAAGTTGTAAGTAATACATCAGTAGTAGTAGTTTCTGAATCACTTGATCACTAATACAGAGGTTTCTATTCCATTTTCATCCACACTATTTATTTTCATCTCCAGATTTCTTTTAAGAGCTGTCGACGATCTCCTCGTACCAGCTGTGTGGCTTGGGCAAATCCAGTCTGAAGAGAAGGTCGTCTGGACAATTAAGAGTTTTTTACCATACAAATCCACAGGTCTGGACATTATCATGCCTATAATGATGCAAAAGACACTGGGATCTATATTGTCTGAAATTGGGTAGTGCTAAACTTACAAAAAGTAAGTGCAGAGGGACACCCCAAGGCGGAGTTCGTGCCCTTCCCAACAATATTGATTGACATCATGGAGAGTGCGTTCGGCATAATTATTAGATGTGATAAAACTGAGCTGTTGCTCCTCACTAGAAAATATAAGCCTCCATTCTTCATACTTCCGAGACCTAATGGCCAGCGACTCTCACTATTCACTATCATCCACGGTCAAATATATTGCTGTAGTATTGGACCTGAAAATCGGTTGGAAAGTGTGCATCGATGAACGAGTACAGGAGGCCTATGTGGCTTCTATGCTTGCAAGTCGATGTTTGCCAAAAAATGGGGTCTGAAACTAAAAATTTTATAATGGATGCACAATATGGTGGAGCGCCCGATTTCAACATATGGCTCTGGGTTGGTGGGAAGGTCTTAGCGAGGATTACAACTTCCCGAAACCAACAAAAATCCAGCGCACCGGGTGCATTGGAGTTACAGGAGTCTATTGGACTTACCCCGGGATTATATTAGACTCGATTCTAAACCTCCTCTTAATTGATCTTTATACTTATTGCATTTCTGCATAGTGTGCACTAAGACGCTGGGAATCCGGTAACCGTAATTCTGCTATGACCCTACCCTGTATTGTCAAAGCAACTACCACCAGATATAGTAACCTTGATCACCCACTTCTTATGTAAACTGGATTTACCGAACTGTATAAATACAGTTCTACCAAGTAGGAATGCCTGGAGGAAGGGAGAGATTCTCGCGAAAGGGTTCTCGCCAATTTTCACAGCTGTAAGATGCACTCTGGTGTGGGAGCGAGTATATTTCTAAATTTTCTACGATCATTCAAATAACCATCGATAAACTCGTGTCTTTCAATCAAAGGTCTTTGCAATTTGGCAGGGATGCAGGGCACTGAAGGGGCGCAAGCTCACCAAAAACATATCCATTTACTCCGAGAACCAAGCAGCATTAACGGCGCTCTAAGCTGGTCAGCCTCTGTAAGGAGGCTTAACTCATTATCGAAATATAGTCTAGTATCCCTCTTCTGGGTTTTTTAACCCAGAAACGTTGAGGGAAGCGGGTGGGTCGACGAGCTAGCATGAAGAGGCTCATCAGAAGCCGACCAAGGGCTTTCCTACATGGACGTGGGCGTCCCCTTTGCCGTTGTTAAGGGAAATATATATAAATACTCCCTCCCAAGGCTCAGGACAGGTGGCAAAACACTAAGACTTGAACCACTTGCAGAATGACGTGCCAAAATTATTAAAGTGCAAGAAGAACGAATGATCTTCTTAATAAACCGAGACACCATTAGTAACTTTATAGCTATCTGCATGGGTCATCAGTCTATAGAGTGTACGCTGAAAAATGGGCACTCCGTCTAATGAGCATTAGACAAATCGCAAATGCCCACTAGAGAGATAAACAGCCTTCCACTTTCTTTGTGATTGCCCAGTTTTCGCTTGCTTGAGACTAAAATATTTCGGAAGTTCTTTTTCTAGAGAATCTGGGGCATTGCCCTAGTTTACAAATTTCAAACGCAACTTAACTTGATAACAACTTCGGCTGGTTGTAATTTTACATTCCTTAATTAAATTCCTTAATTCTTCCGATTGTAAGCCCCGCCGTAGTTAAGATTTTCTTCTAATTTCATTTATGCTTTCACAATGTAGAAACTGAACTTATTAACTTCAATAGAGTTTGACCTTAACAAGATTATTGGTTTTGATACACCGCGCAATTTGGACAATTACTCACTGAAAATTAGCCGTAGGTTCTATTAAGTTTCATTTTGAAGATTCTCCCGAAGATTCCCGAACGTTATCCTTCCCATATGAGATGCCTGTTCCCAAAAGTGCGATATTCATTTCGACATATTCTGCGCAAAACAAAATAATCATCCAAATAGGAAAAGTTTGCCTCGTAAAACAAGAACTTGTTTCGAAAGACGAGTATATTGTAACTGCAAAAAGGATCATCAGGATAAACTCTTATCAGTATATAGAGATGTAATAATGCTGTAGGATATGATGAAGGCAGTTAGGTATAAGTTGCAGAAACTTTTAGTATATACTTTAGTATATAATTCGAGATGAATAATTGCAATTTCATTTGGTTTCGCCAACCAGAGAACTCACTGAGTTCTAAGGCTCTTACATAAAATCAGAATAAAGTAATGTGTTGTATGTAGAAAGTAATGTATACGCACAAATTGTATATACTCGTACTGCTATATGAGAGCAACGAGATTTTATAAATTCTTCAACAATTTCCAATTCGAATATCTAAGCTCCCCATATACAGCACCGAACAATCGATTATGTCCCCGCCTAATTAGCCAAACACGTACAAAAAAGAAATCATAATCTAAAATGGAGTTACAATTTTATCAAATTGCAAAGTTCATTGCACTTCGCAGAGATTACAAATGTATAGGTATGAAGCAAATGTTCCAGATGAAAGCCTCCAGAAAAGCTACTGTGACAGCCGCATAGGCAGCTAAACGCCACCCTGGCCCAACTGACGCTATCGGTGGAGCCGCTTCAATTGACAATTTCGTTAAAGAAAGTTATTAAATTACGTGAATAACAAACAAAATGAAAATTACATAACAAAAGTGTCGCAATGCGAAGTTGCGAAGCTACCAAAAATGTGCCTTCTGCACATCTACGCTTGGGTGATGATTATAATAAAAAAAAAATGAATACACGCACACGTTCGTCAAAGCCACTCCGCTTAGCTCCACATGCTTTTAGGATGGGTACAAGACAATCTAATACGGTAAATCAATAACCTCAGGTGGTATTATCGCGCTCCAGAGCTTCACTCCCCACGCACTGCACCGACAAAAAAGCCAAAAAAAATTTGATAATAACAAAAGAAGCAAATTTCATTTACCATAAAACGTTCGATAATAGCGAGAAAGCGAACAAGGAAGCAGAGGGAGCTGCCTTTAAAGAGACAGACCCTAAGAACTTCAGCTCGAGCTAGCAGTTTACTGCAATCAACGCAAGCCGAGGAAAAGTCAACAACAACGGCGGCAAAAACAGCACCAATTGGGGAAAAAGGCGAAATAAGTTAAAACAAATTGTGCTAAAATTCATGGCAGATCGCTTTTATTTTGCCCTTAGACACAAATTATGCCACTTGCTTAAGCGTGCCGGCTGCGCTGGGCCCGTTGTTGTTGTTGCTGCTGTTGCTGTTGCTGCCGGAGACGTTAAACAGCAGTCCCATGGCGTACTGTGTATGTTTGTGTGTTTGAGCTGTGGAGGTCCTCCTGTAAAATATGCAGCAAGCAGCTGCGACTGCGGCTGCCAACGTAGACTTTCCTAATGTACCGCCAAAAATGTCTGCGCCTGCTTTGCCTGAGACATCATAAAAATTCGTTAAAACCGTTGACTGCAATACCAGAAACGAAAATCTGACACCCATTGCAGGAAAATTTACTGTATGTTAGTGCGTGTCTATGCTTATGTGTGAGTGTGCGTTTTCATATAGGAAGTGAACAGAGCTTACATAGGATATATGTAGCGGCGGTATTTTCTCATTATGTGTGGCACAGACGTGTCGTCGCAAAAGGAAGCCATTGTTTCCCTTTTCTGTGCTTTCCGTTTTTTTTTTCTTTCTGCTGTATTTTACCAGATAGCGCCATTGGTAAACAAAGCAGCGTACGAAATGTTGCAAAAAATAAAAACATAGAGAAAAGACTTCGTTCTTCTTTGCCTAAATTGTGGCCTGTGTGTTCACGCGAGTCCTTGAATTCTACGCTTGAATTCTACTTTGTTTTTTATTGGCACACGAAAAATATAAACATACAAAAATGTAAATAAAAAAGTGAAAACAAGTGAAGAAAACATCACAGCATTAACAATGAGACAATTTTTCCGCAACCATTCTCACCAAAGAAGTACTTAAATGTGAGTTCATAGACACTTGCACAGCTGAGACTTGCTTAAGCTTAGACCTGGCAGTGACACTTAGCATTGGGAGGAGTGGGTTGTGATATTGTCCAAATAGCGAGTAATATACATTTTTCTTTCAATCTTTTTTTAAATTTATATCTACATATTAATATTTGAGAGAAGATGTGATGGAATTGGAGATAAACTCACAAATCAACTAGGTTTGGCTTTATAGTGAAAAAATATTATCTGATTTAGACCATTAGAAACATCTGAGTTGGAGCCCAGAAATGATTTTAAAGTGGAAAACAATTTTCACCGATAATGGCACATGGTTTCTTGGAAGTTAATTCCAGAAACTCAAGAGCAAACAGGTGCATGGCTATAAGTAAAAAAACAAAAAAGAATGAAACATGTATTATTACAGTTTCATTGTACGAGTTAAGTTAGGATTATCATGACTTTTAATTGTACACATTAATATCTTCTTCAAAACTCAACACTCTACTCGTCCAATTCTTATTATTGGTCATAATGATTTTATTATCATTATTATTATTAATTTAGCTAAAAAAAATTTCACAATTAATGACTAAACATGAATACTTCTTGCATTAAAGATAAGTGTGTGAAAAATATCAGAGATGCCCCGTCGTCCACGACTAGTTTTCGTCAATGCTAAGAGTCCTTAATGATGCTCTCCATCTTTCACATATAGAACTGATTTGGATGTTCTCTGTGTTTAGGAGTGAGTCTATTTAATATGTATACAGCCACCCTCTGTGGTCTAGTGGTAAGTATGCTAGACTCGCACCCCGAGGGTCGTAGCTACAAATCCTGCCACGGGCTTGGTCTCCAAAATGCTTCTTTCTAAAAAATATTTTACTCTTCAAGTCGAAGGCCTCTGTAGCTAGTACTCATTCCCCCAACACATTGCTGCCATAATTATTTATGGTGTAAGATATAATACTAATAATAATAATAATAATTATAATAATACCAATAATGATAATAATATTTGTGCAGCTCCCTTTTTCCCTTTTCATTTATTCTAAATCCTAATCAGGCACAAGCGTTGAGATTCTGTAAATTGAAATATCTTATTACTAGGCTGTTCCTGTTTGTTGATTACTATATCAGGAATAGTATTTGGAAATACACTTTTATCAGAAGTATCCATTTCTATACGGCAAAATATTGATTTCGGAGATTGGTTGGTTCTCATGGTAAATAGCTTGCTATCACGAATACGAATTAGGATGGATAGTTAAAATCTGATACGATTTCCTATAGAAACCCAATTTTGAAGCAGTTTTCTGCAGTCAATGAGTTTTTTTAGATCTATTTATTTACCGAATCTTTCTTTGTTAAGAAACTAACAGTATTTTTTCTAGGATTACAAGACTACATTTACATATCTAGGTAATATCCTTAGCCACTGCATCGAATATTTGGTATTTTCATAGCACGCAATAAGACGTTCTTAAATCAGGTCTAAGGTATAGACCTGAGGCGTCTTGTAGAGGGAAGCTTTAGTAGGATTCTCCCAAACAGTTTGGGTGATTTTCCAATTAAAGAGCGTAGGTTTTGTAGATTCCTGTTCACCACTACATTTTTAATCGTGGGTATATTCAGGTCACGGTGGATGTTTAAGTTCCTCAAGTACCATGGAGCTCCGGTGATCATTCTCAAAATTGTCGATTGGAGGCGTTCGAGTTACTCCCTGTTTGAAGGACACGCGGTGCCCCACAATTGAATCCCATATGTCCGTATAGGCTTAATGCGTACTAGTATAAATTAGTACCTTATATTCTAAGGCAAGGTTTGAATGCCTATTTAGTAGCCAGTTCAAGGTATGGAGTTTCAATTTTATCTGAGCACACTTTGAGTCAATGTGTTTAGTCCAGGTTAATCGTCAGTCTAAGTGGATGTCACAGCGTTGTGGAATACCTTGACCATTGATGCGAATAGGGGGGCACGTGTTCTTCCTTAAAGCAAATATTAGGTGTGCGCATTTCGATTCGTTGACCTTTATTCTCCATTTGTTAAGCCACTGCTCAGTAGCCATTGCGGGCTTCTAGATGGGAACTGCTTGTACTCACTATGGCGGTATCATCGGCAAATGTGAATATAGCCGTGTGATCGGAAGTTGGCATGTCAGCTGTAAAAAGCAAATGCAGCAGTGGTCCAAGCACACTGCCTTGAGCGACTCCTGCTTTGATGTCAAAGTAGTCGTATGTAGAGTCACCTTGGCTTACCATGAATTTTCTGCCTTTAATATAAGTTTGAAATAGTTTGTGGAATTTCTTTGGAAGAATTTCTTTGAGCTTATATATGAGCACTTTGTGCCACACCTTATCAAAGGTTTCTGTAATGTCAGGGAATGCAGCAGAGTTGTTTTCCTTTTGTTCGAATGCTGAGCATATAACTCTTACTATGCGATGCACTTGCTCCATCGTTCCATGCTTTTCACGGAAGCCGAACTGGTATTGGGGATTTACATTGTTTTTATTTAAATACTGGAAAACCTGCCGATGAACTATTTTTTCGAAGATTTTAGATAAGGTGGGTAGTCTATATGCACAAACCTGCGTTACATCCTTTCCTGGCTTCAGGTTCATTATTATTTTCGGAATCTTCCAGCATTGAGGATAGTGCCCAGTGCGTAAAATAGCGTAGAATACTGTGACTAAGTGAGATACAGCTTAGGTCATTCTTTCATCATGTTTACAGTTATCTGATCTATTCCTGGGGCTTTTTTAAGATTTAAGTCTTTAATGATGTTATTTACCGCCTTCCTTGCGGTTTTCAGGTGCTCACTGCAGGCAATGAGTGGCCGGTTTTTACATATCGGAATGCTCGACTGCATAGTGAATTGCGTAGGAAAACTGAATTCCGTAACGAGAGCTAACCTCAATTTGAAAACGTACCAACTGAGTTCCAGAACTGCCAATGAGAATATATTTTTGGATCAAACCAGCAGTTGCAATGTTCTCCTTTTTGTGTATAGTGTCCAAACAATAATTGTCTGTCCTTACTGTAGTTTCGCTGATAGCGAAATTTGTTGCTTTCTTTATAGGAAAGACGAGACCATATAGTCGTATATACACATATTCTCGAACACTCTAATCTTGAATGTGAAAGAATTTTGATACCTAAACCGAACCTGGGAAAATGTTCCATCCAGCATTAGAGTTCACATTACCATCTTTTGGTAAAAGAAATGAGCGGGAATACTCCATTGTAAAACAATTATTATATCCTGGTTAAAAAAAGTCCTGCAGTTCTGGAGAAACGAGTAATGAAATTGATCAAATTATGGCGCAGATTGTGTCGTCCTGTTCTGCTCCTTCGACTTCAATTACTAATATTTGTAAAGATATCAATCACATTCAATCTTGTTAAATTAAGCAGCAGAATATAATAATAAATACTTATTCAGAACATATTGGTTTATCTAAAGAGGATACTGGTTTATGAGAGGAAGTATATCTGTGAATCCAATGTGTGGAAGCATTTCTGTGAATCCAATGTGTGGAAGTATTTCGGCAAAGCCAATATGGGGAAGCATTTCTGTGAAGCAAATGTGAGGATGAATTTCTGTAAAGCCAATATGGGGAAGCATTTCTGTGAATCTGCAATATAGAAGAAAGCAAATCAGAAATTACTCTCACGTATTTGTGGATAAAAGGAAATGCGAAGCGTAAATGCCACCCACTGCGACACACACGCCACATTTCGCACTAACACCACAGCAGCCAGGCCACAAACGTGGAACACACTCCCACTCAGCCTCAATGAGTACCACTTAAAGTGTGCCCGTCTGTCACCTCAAAAACCAATTGCACAGAACTGGGAACATATGTTAATGCACGCTTGGAGAAGTCGGCGTTCGTAGACCAAGGAGTTGGAGATCAAAACTCCTTTGTTCCTTTGCTCCCTGTGCGGCAGCAAAAATTCATTTGAATAATAACACTAAATAAACAGCGCAACAGCACAACGGCAGCGAAATCGTCTTCGATTTAAGTGGGTTTTTAGCTAAACAAAAATTCCATTTTGCCAATCTTTTCAAGCAGCGGAATGCCTGCCTGCTAAGGTCCCCTCTAATACTGCACGTTTGCCGGTAATGTGTTTCGGAATAGAATTTGAGTGAGTTGTTTCGTTGGCGTTGTCGTTCATTTACATTTTTGATTCGGTCCCTTTTGTTATTTTATTTGGGAATTCAACAAAAGCAAACGAAAAAAAATTACCAAAACTAGGTGAGGAGGGGGCCATTTGACTATCCTGTTTTTTATGAGAGCCTTTAACACAACCCCATCACCACACCCCGTCTGGGTCATTGTTGCGCCGCCTACCCTCACTTAACGTGTTTCTGGTGTTGTTTTTTCAGCGATGCTGAATTTGAATTAGATTTGTTTCTTGGCCTGACGACTTTTTTGGAGCTCTTTTGCTCCTTTTTTCCTTCCCTTTTTTATTTTTTGTTTTTGTTGTGTTGTTGGCAAGTGTTTTGTTTTCCTTTCAATTTGTATTTTTATTATTTTCATTTGTATTATTGTGTGTCCTCATGAATAACTGCACACGATGAACTGAACTTCCAGCGGACCCATGTTTCTTAGCCCTTTCGCCCCTTTGTCGCTTGGATGGCTGCCGGGGAATGCCCTTTGCAAAGCTGCCGAGCGAAGGTTGTGTGTGCCTTGGGGTTATTTGCGAGAAAAGTTCACAAATTTTCGCATGAATATGTTGAAAAACGTTGACATTGTGTTATTGACAGACATTGTCATGTTACTTAAAATGGATTTCATTTTAATGGACCCGAAGCGTAAATTTTTGGCATTAAATAAGTAATTACCGCAATTTATTGATGTATTGTTTTATTAAGTTTATTTGGATTTAATGGCTGTGAAGTCATTTCTGTGCAATTGTTTTAAGTTCAGGTTCGGTTGTAAAAATTGTATTTTAATTTTTCTATGGACCAAACAATAATAATATTACAATTTGCCCAGTATTACTGAAATATTTGTGTTCCTAAATAATTTCTAAAAAATTGGAGTCTTTCTTATAATTTAAAAATTAATTTCAGTTTAATTGATTTAAAATATACGAGGTCTGTTCAAAAACTATCTCCTCAATCGAGGCGTAGCGTCGTCCTTTCAAGGGCCTTTTCAGTTTCGGGAACAAGAAAAAGTCACAGGGGGCGAGGTCTGGGGAATACGATGGCTGCGGCATTATTACAGTGTTGTTTTTGGCCAAAAATTCGCGCACAAGTAATGATGTGTGAGCATTATCATGATGCCAAAGCCAATTTTTGTTCTTCCACAAATCCGGGCATTTCTGGCGGATTGCTTCTCGCAAATTCCGCATTACTTGACCGTTCTACCCTATGGCAAGAATTCATAATGCACCACGCCCCTGCAAGCAAAGAAGACTGTCAGCCAAACCTTCACATTCACCGAACTTAGCGTGCTTTTTTCGGTCTTGGCTCATGCGGCAGCTTCCATTGGGATGATTCAGCTTTGGTTTCTACTTCATAACCATAGACGCAACAGTCAACATTCGGAATAGTCCCGCGTACTTGAAATTTTGTGTTGTTTTTCACACAAAATTTGATACAAATTTTTTTATCCATTTTTCGGGATAGACAAAAATCGAAGACAAGCTAAAACACGTCAACGCACAATAGCTGTCAAAAACTGAATGAACATTCAAATGGCCGCGATTGCCAATATAAGTGAGGGTCATGAATACCAACATAACACCACAAAAAGATCGAAAATCGAACATCCGTATCCCGCGAAAATTCAAAATTCGCGATAGGCTTTGAACAGACCTCGTAAACTAAAATATTGATAAAAATGGCAATGATCTGAAAGTCTATAAAGTATCCCTATCAAATGATACGACTTATGGTAAGGATTCAACAAATTTCATGATATTGATAGCAAATACGAAAAAAGGGACAAACACGACATATTTTACAGTCGAATACGTTGAATCAGCCGACTGGACATGAAATTTTTTATGATTGAAGTATCATCATCATCATTGTTGATGATTGAAGTCTCATCACGAATTAATTCTTGCTGTGCCACGAATAAGAACCTGTAAAGATGTTATTGGTCTTATGAAACCTGAAATATGGTCTTGTACAACATGCATAGCTCCTATAATTATATGATCCATATAACCACTAAGAATTTTCTGTACCAAGCCACAATTTACAATATACTTTCCGATCATTTTGCAAACAGATTGCATATGTTGAACAAAATTGCGAACTTTATAAAAACTCACTAAAAGGTGTCTTTTAGAACATGATCGCATCCCTATTGAATTATTTAGACTGAAGTTTAATTTCACAATCCTTATGCTTGGCAAGATTTGTCTTCAAAGAAATATGTAACCATAGTCAAGAAGTCCTTGCATAGAGTAACTACATGTAAGATAGTGGATGCATTTGTTGCAAATAGTGAGGGAACCTGAAAACAAGATGCAATAGAGGCAAAGGGCAAATCTGCAAGAAAAGTCCCTTCTGTCAGCCCCAATATAGTACTCGTGTAAACAGCTGCACAAGTCAGCATTATGAATAACCAGTTTGAAGGATTTCGAATAGGCAATTAAAGGATATAAGTATGATAGAAGTTCTCATTTTCAAAGAGTGCTCAATTGTAAGAGAATCACTCTGAATTTGGAACCCACCTTAAAAAACCTGTATACACACTTCTTCATTCTGATTTGTGCTTCCTTCTATGATCTGCCTTTACATACATTTTTAAGAGTTTCCTCTACTTTTATATTCAATTAATCTAATTAAGCAAATACACCCTCTGGTTGCAGCTGCAATAATGCAGCAATTAACTGAGTGATATGGCGCTGAGCAGCTCTTATCATGCTTCGAGCGCAACTGAACGCCTCCTTCATCTCGATCTTGATCGCGGGATTTGATTTTATAGGCCAGTTTTTATTAGTGCTATTAATTAATTTGACCAATATAATTAGGCCCCCATACAAAGTTGCCTAATAAAAAGTGAAAATATTTATAGTTCCTTGCCCCTTAGGCTTGATCTCCAGCAGCCCCGACGAAAATCTCAGCGCAGCCATTGACTTTTAATATCACGTCGATCGTTCTAATTTTCATCACACGCGGTTTGGTTCAAAAGTACCACGTCGATTGGAGTGCTTCCCGCTGCCTTCCGTCAAGGCTGTCCGCTGGTTAGTAGCTCTCGCGGTAACCCCATTCACAGTGGCTCAGTGGCTCTTGATGAATATCGCTCTGTCGGCGCATTTTAGATCTTTTGTCTGGCGGCGGTGTTCTTTCATTCTTCAAGTTTTTGTTACCATTTTCTATTTTGTTTTCTTTTTTTTGTGTGTTCTTTTTAATTGTCATGCCACCTGATGATATGGTTTTAATTCATTGAAATCCGTTTTTCCTACTGTTTTGTTTGTTGGCTCTTGCATCTCGGGTGGACACTTTGGTGCAACGCCCTGAGAAAACAATGTACTTTTGTCGATCACGCCGTTACACATTCCATGTATTTGTGTGTGCTCAGTTGCAAGTGTCTGTTTGACTATTTGTATTCGTGTGTGTGTGTGTCTTTGTGAGTGTGTATGTGTGTGGCATGTTCCTGTCAGTGGACTCGTAAGCGTGTCTAAGCTGTACTGGGTCTAAACGTAGTTATTGATTGCGGCATGTTGTGAAGTATTCTTCCCATTCCTTTATTAGCCTTTTTAGCGGTTTCTTGGTTTCAGTTTTCTTTGATCATTAGTTCCGTTTCTTTTTTCAATTCTATTCCTTTGTTCATGAGTGAGCAGTTTCGATACAACATATTTCCAATAGATTTTGGTTGGTGTTTGGGAAGGCAATGGCTCATTTATTATTATCGAAATTTCGATATATTCAATTTTTATACAATAATATTTTCACTGTTTTTCTAAGCAGTTTCGAATCCTGTTTTCTTTCTTAATGATTTAAGCTTGCAACCCTTATTCACAAACGATGCATGATATGGGAAACTTAGAGATAAGTGAGTATATCATATTACCACCTGGACAAGTAGGAAGAAAACATTATAAGATATATAATAGATTGATAGAATAGCTTATAAATTAAAAAGTAAGGAATTTTGGACGTAGAAGAATTACCAATCAACTACATAAGTATGTGCTAGGTCGTTGTTATTTTTTTATTGAGTATCCAATAATTGCATCAGATTTAAAATTATACACAAATTTAGTATATAGAACAGGGATGCCAACTAAGTTTAATTAGCGCCCTAATTTGGGGTCCTTTCTCAGAATCGAGGAAATTTCCCCGTAGTTGGCATTCCTGATACAGAGAAACATAGTTGATATAAGTATATAGACAGTGGACGTGTTGAAGGTCTGACTTTCATTACATGTTCTATATATCGAAAGGGTGTTCTTGGTCCACTTCATATCTTCAATCTGAAACGTTTTGGGTTAATTCATGAGGATTTAGAAAAGAAAACTATTTATATATAGTGTACTCGTATTTACAGAGTGTGGATTCTGCTATTCCCACTCTCTTTCCATGCGAATCGTCTGCGAATATTCTAGATAATTCAGAGTCTTTAAAATAAACTTATGTGAAAGAGGTGTAAAAAGTTGACATTGAATGAGAGTCCAACATGGTCATAATGTATTCATCATTATAATCACAAAAATCAATGGGTCACACCCAACGATTTTGGCTTTCAAATAATATATTTTAAATACACTTCTCAGAACTCACATAGTCACAATATGTGATTATATATCAAAGATATAGTTATAGTAAACAATCTGATATGTATCTAGTATCAGACCTTAAAACTGTTGAAATGACTGGCGACATTTTAAATGTTTCCACGAATACACACGGTGACCAAACTGCCGACTGACTGCTCTTAAGTGCTACTACCAATTAAGCTACTACAAATTTTCTGTTCCTCTTTTCTGCGCACAAGAAAACCGCATTTAAACACTTGTTATGTCAGACAATCTAATTTAAAAGGGCCCATCCGCACTTATTTGTTATGCCAATCAGTTTAGTTGTCCGACGTAATCTAGATCAACTGCACCAGCAAAATTAACACAACACAACAGCAAGAACACCAAAAAGTATCCACAAAATCCACTGTTTGGAAAAAGAAGCGAACTTAACAAACAGAGTCATCATAATAATCATCAAAGTCATCAACTTCCACATCAACTCAACAAGCAGACCAACAACAAAAATAGAATTTATGCAGCGCGCTTCCGCAATACAACGTGCGTTCGTCCCTCTACGCTTGCTTACGTCTGCCTTTAAGCACTTCGATGTTTTCACGTCGCTTGCGAACTATGTACGTGTGTGTGTGAGTGTGAGTGTGTGTGTGTGTGTGTGGTGTCACTTTTGAGCGATATTCAAATAAGTTCTGCTCAACTGTCTGTCTGCCGACGCATTTTTTCCGAATGGTATCTCCAAGATATATTTATGCAGTTATGCGTACGGCAAGAATTATGATCGCTTCATAACTGCATATAAATTATGCAGATGGAGCCACCGTTGCTGCCTGCCACTTCTCCCAACGAGTGCACGGACTATATTTTCTGTTCCGACGAGTATTCATATGTGTGAGCCCAGTCGAGTCGAGTTGAATCAAGACACCCGCAATGCATATAAGACATTTTTCTTTGTTTGTTTGTTTATTTTGTAAAATTCTCGTATAGCATAGATTGAATTTTCTTTCCTGAGTTGCAGATGCAACCTCATTTGGATGTTGTAAATTAAAAAGGAAGACGAAAAAGATACTGTCTCATGCTGGTAATTTATATCAGAGATCTCAGCAGAGATGCATTCAATTAAAGAGTTTCTAATTAAGGTCAATATGTGTGTAGACAATGCACAAATGCGGATTGTTAGACAGCCAGACGGGCCACACACCCACACAAAAATAATTGTAGACAAGTTGTTTCTTGCTTAGCAAGCAAGGCTAACAGGAATCTAAGAGACATACCTATCTACCTGAATATAATGACAGAGAGGAAAATAGTACAGAAACGCTCCAAAACTATAGAACAGCGGCGAATTAAGATTATATGAGATTTCAAGTAGGCAAGATATACCGACCACTATTAAGCAACTATAGGATACTCAAGAATTTAGCAGAAAATTCATTCATAAAAGGTATTAAAATACATTCATAAAAAATTAGGTGGAATATACTGCAAAAACCATGGCAATTACAGAACTGGAACATTATAAAATAAATTTAATTAATCTGGAATAGAATAAAAATACTTGAGGAATAACAACACAAAATTATCGGCAAAAATGTTGAAATGTTGAATACACTGCAGAATCAAGTAAATGACAGAATGAATTTTCTCATAATGAACTTATATTCGCCAATGTCTCAGAGGCTATGAGAGTGGATTGAAAGTCAGAGAGACCAGAGATCAACAGAGAGGATGGAAATATCAGATGACATTCCCGAGTGGTGTTTATTCTTTAGAAATGTAAATTAAACTTTCGCCAACACTTTTTGTCAACCGAGTCTGATAAGGGTCTATAGTTCACACGATTTAAAGGCCGTCCTAAAATGGTGATTATATCTTAGAAGGCTACATTAAGCTGTTGCTGTAACTGCTTCACAATAGTCTAAAAGAGCTTGAAAATTGTGTACGAGTATGAATATTTGGAGTGATTCACGCTAATTTACTTGATGGAACAAATCTGCATCAATATCAACGGGAGGACCCTGGTATCGGTTCACAAGAAATCTCAACAGTTTCTTATGTGGGAATAGTAGCGATTTTTTACCTACTTTTCTTCAAGCCACCATCTCTCCCAATATTCTCATAATGAGTTTCATTAACGATATTGCAATAATTTGTGAAGAACGTGGCCACAAACTAACGAGAGTAAATAATCTCAGGATTTCATTTCCATATATATATATAGAATCTACGTCTATTTTGAGTGCCAGAAACATTTTCAGACTAACTTCCACAATATTTTCGGTGGATAAAGTTTTCCCAATTTCCTTATCAAGCGTGGTGCGCTCTGTTTGCCATCTTGTGCATTCGAAAAAAGTGTGTTCTGCATCGGTCGAATCGCTGTCGCCGTATATGCACTCAGGCCCTCCAATTTTTCCCATTCGGGGTAGATACTTACAGAAGTTTCCGTGACCAGACAGTAACTGCGTGAGGTAGATATTGACGGTTCCGGCTGTTCCTCCTATCCAGTTCGCTATGTCGGGTGTGAGTAATGTATAGTATATAGTCATTCTCTATATGAAGCAAATATTTTTCTATTTTAGTCCTCTTAAGCAGTCCTGGAACTTCAATATTTTAAGGATCTGTACAAATATTATGAAACAAATTTTGTGAAAAAGCTTTTATATTTAATAATATATGTCTTAACATATTTCTTTGAGTTTGCTATACCCAGACAAGTTACGACTTCTTATTTGGCATCAAGATTACAGAACTTAATATGTGTTTGAATGCAGTGAGTATATTTGAATGTCTTTTGCTTCGATATTAGCCAAAACAAACCAAATTCTGATAAGACTCATTGACGATGCAACGCAATATCTTTAGAACCTTAATACTTACCGAATACCAATCATGTAACATGCCTAATTTATGAGTTTTAAGAAATATTTTTTAAGTTCTGAATAGGCAGAACTAGTTAAGAAATACATTAAAACAGAAATCTGGGTAGATTAAAGGAAGACATTACTGAATATGTATATGCAGTTGAATTAATTATACATCAGTATAAATCAGGAAGCAAAAAATTATCAGAAGTTTCTAGAGAAGAATTTTCTAAATAAGCAACCCTGTGTACGTCTATAGAAAAAGAAGAATGTAATTGTTAAATGCAGATTAAAACAATTTGGGATATATTGCCTCGAAAACTTTATGCAGTAATTGAGGTGTAATAATATAATAAAACAAATCTTGGAAATGCGTTTTAAAAAAGAGTGACAAATAAACAAAGACTCCAATTTACATATATTCACTCGGGGAGTATTGTCGAAAGGAGCTTTTTCCTTCAAAAACTTTACTAATATTAAGGCGATATCTTTGGATTTCTTAAGATTATAAATTTCTGTAAAGGATATGATCCAAATTACTAATAACTCTAGTTATAAAGTTTTCAAACTAAATAGATCTTAAATGCTGAATGCTATGAATGAACGAAAAATAATGGTAAACAAGTACAAATGTTGTACCCTGATGAGTCTATAATGATGTAGAAGAATGAGAGACAGATCCCCCATGGGCTAATACCATACCCCTTTTTGCAAATAAATATCTTAAGTTCAGTTGTGCACTTAACGCAAGCAATAAAAGGCATTCAAAATTATTGAGAATAAAGTTACTGAAGCCGTGATTAACCTAATATCAGAGAGTCGAGAACTCATTTCAGCATTAGGTAATATAATTATTCAACACAAATCGAACTTAGAATATTTTTAAATACGAATACAGTAAACCTTATCTGAACGCCTGGATTTATAGGCTTCGACGGCAACGAAAGATCAGCCAAGCAACAAAATTGATAATCGTATATTGATTAATCGTATATTGATCCAAGCCTGCAATATGGATTCACCAAATAAATAATTCACCTGGTAAATTAAGTTATAAAATTTTCTTATAAAAGAAACAAAAATGATGGAGGCGTCAGAGACTTCAACAAATATCTGATTTTAATTAAATAAATAAATATTGAGGGTTGATAGCAAGCCAAGACTTAAGCACGCTTCCGACTACGCCACGAATATAAATGAAATATACATATATACATTTATGAAGTTGTAGGAACAAATTCGAATCGGCTGAAATAAGCAAACCTTCCATATTAAGTGATAACATTCACTCCAAAAATGGACAGTGACCAAATTGAAAACATACAAGAATGGGAACATTTTGAACATTGATATGAAAGAAAACTGAAGCAGAACTTAAATGCCAGGTAAAGGATATGCTCCAAAGTACTAATAATTCTAGTTCTAAAATTAACTAACTAAACAGATCTCGATTGCTGAATAAATCCAACGA
The DNA here is from genome assembly GCA_920105625.2 of Clusia tigrina. NCBI lineage: Eukaryota > Metazoa > Arthropoda > Insecta > Diptera > Clusiidae > Clusia > Clusia tigrina. Next base: position 28,239,433 of record OV050030.1, read on the forward strand.
AAACTATTGGTAAAATAGGACAAAAATTGCTTTAATCTCAATATATACACAGTTGAATGAGCAGTATTATCAAAGACTCCGATCGCCTTTTCTATAATTTGTACAAAAAAATACCAACACTTTTTTAAGTAGTAGTCTCAGCAATTTCAAATTTGCTGATTCAGCGAATGATTGATCTACTGCAGTGAAAAAATTAATTTTACAACATTAACGTAATATTTCTGACCTTCTCCAACATCACTGTTACCTTATGTCTTCTTGACGCCTTGCATACTGAAAAGCAGCATGAAGTTAAATGCTACACCCCTGCAAGAGGTATGATTAATATTACTAACGATAAAGTCTGCAACGAAGTACATGATGCTTAATTAATCTGAACCCGTACTTGAAAATATCTGCTTCGAATACTTACTCACCCACATTACCAGTTAACTGCTGAGGTACTGAAGTGCCACCATATTTAATCGTCTAATTATTGCATAATTGGACTCAAGTCAATTAATTTTCTGTTGTTGTTGCTAACTACCTTCTTTTTCTTTATTTCTTGTCTTCAACAGCCTTGAAGTTAAAATTAAATTATGACATGAAGTCATACTAGTCAAAAATCACATAAATAAGGAATAGGCACGATCGTTTTTGAATGAGCAGCGCTCACTTGTGCCACAGAAGAATGGAAAAAATTTCACTAATATGATTCCAAGTGGGGAAAACGAGAATCATAAATAAGGCAAAATTATTAAACGCATTTTTAGACAACAAAAAAACCACCTCAAAGAAAAAACTGTGAACAACGAAAATGGGTTTGTTCCAAGGCAATAACAATTAACTTTAGTCCGCCGCTAATGTGCTGCACACACTTTTGTTCGCACCTGATCATTTGGGAAGTTTGCTCTTTGTTCCATGAACGCACTCCCGCCTTTTGTTGGATGCTGATTATTGAATGAGCTCATGTTTCCGACATAACCCTTTGAGCCAATTGCCTTTCGCCTTTTTTGGGATTCTTGGGTTTGCTGCCGTGATTAATGAGTATGAAAAATTATGTTTTTCTTACAAGTTCAAGAGCACTAATTTTAGTGAAGAAATAAATTTGATTGCTGAGTTGGTAGGTAACTAACAAGCTTTGCACTTCCATAAATGATGTAACACACTGTCGGCGTGATGAAAATCTCTTTGGTTATATTGGTCGCACAATCATTTAACTTCAGTTTATAATCTCACTTTAGAATATATTTATTTTTTTTTAAATAAATTTCACTTGCAAACTTCACATATATATCTCATAGATAGCTTCTTGCATTGAAATTGTGGTGTGATGGAGAGACGTTTGGAATGACTTTAGCGATACTTATAGATCAACTATTAGTTATTCTAATAGACTCTAATGTTCGTACGTTATATACAAAAATTTGAGTCAAATGTTTAACTGTCTTTTAATGGATAAATCATAAAAATGAAATTAAAGTTCCTCCAATTTGCCAAATATTTTCATGGTACCCACCATGAAAATATTTGGAAAAATTTCGATATGGATTTTCGAAGTCTCATCCAAGTGTTAGATTTTCGAAAATAATATGCTTCTGTGCTAACCCACAACTTCCAACCATGTAATTTTTTTTTACCTGAGAATCATTGCGTTTTTCCTTATATTCAAACTGCAGCTTACTTTTACCTAGGATCGACCATAACCAGTATAACAATTTTTCAACTCTGAGAAAATTTTTCTACAAGGAATTGAAAATCTCACATGGAATTGTATATAATTATAGCGTTTTATCAGTCAACAAAAACCATTTCACTCAGTTTTGCCTTTTCAGTTTTCTATTCAGTTTAATAAGCTGCGGGAGCTGATACCAGATGGCAGTCCTGGAAATACTGGATAACACGCATTGCCAAATACTGTGTTGATGGAATCTCAATATAGGTATGTGCTATATTAAACTTTTATTCGAACTTTTCTTTCATATGGACGTGTTGATCAAGCTGGAACCAAGAGAACTACATCAAAGAATCAGAAAATATAGAATCCATGCTTTAGATAATGCTTCCTCACCAGTTTCTGAAAATAGGTGCGATGATCTTAGCTCTTCAGAGAAACTTAGTCTCACTATGGAATCAGTATATTTACTAACAACTCCGTATTCTCTATAAGTCATACAATACTATGACTAAATATTACAACAATTGTAAAACGCATCTAAAAAGTCTTGGGTCGATCCAACCAAACTGCTCTCTTGAAGAAACCGGCACCATAGCAAAGCTTAGTTTGACTAATATGGCCAGAAAAAAAAACAGAAGTTATTTCGCTAAGTACACTCTACTCTTATGTTAGCAGAGCAGTTGTAGTTTTCTTTAATCATACATGATAATGACATATGCTTATAATCGGGGTTATACACTTTTGATTGAACTATAAGTTGCCACAATTGGAGGGCACTCTTTCTCTGCGAATTTCCTTCTTTAACAGAATTTCTACAAGCCACTCCAGGAAATTTGTTTCAATATTTTTACTGGCCTGCAATGAACCAGAAACAGGGGTCTAGTATTGTTCCTTTGTAGTTTTTTTGAATACTAAACAATTGCAAAGGAAAGCCAACTACTTTCGTGATACTTCAAAGGTTGTTATTTGGGTCTTCGGGGAAATTCACACCATATTTATTTAATGTACTTTTGCAATCAGTGTTTCTCTCCGATTGCTATTAATCAATAATAACATCATTTAAAAATAAAATCGTTTAGTGTGTGCTTTCATTAGTATCTGTCTTAACTAACATCGGCTCTTCAGTTAAAGAGAATATAAATGTATTTTAATCTATAAAACGTTTGTTTAAGTCTGAGCAAATTTGTCAAATAGATTGGATTACTTTATTTTCAAAATAATTTAACTGAATATCGAAATGCTTCAATATTTTGAAATAGATCAACGCAATAAGTCGAAATCCGTGTACTGTGGGTAATTTTACTTCACAGATCTAATTTGAGGATTCGTAATTTTCTAGAGCCTGGAGGGATATCGACATTGAAATATCGGGTTTTTCAATAAGAGCGCTACAAAACCGGTTTTAGATATCAATGAAATTCTTTATTCCTGTGAAAGTACGTTCGATGCCATTATGTATGGAACTCGATTTCTTTTGCATGGCCACCACGGGCAAGCTTGCAGAAATCCAGACGCTAAACCCAATTTTCAACGGTTTTCAAGCATAAATCGGCCGATACTGCTGCAATTTCACGTTCGCTATTGTTCGTCGCTGGCTTGTTGGCATAGACCATAGACTTGACGTAGCCCCATAGGAAATAATCTAACGGCGTCAAATCGCACGACCGAGGCGGCCAATCGACTGGGCCATTTCGTGAGATAACACGTTCACCAAACTTGGTTTGCAGTAAATTGATTGTGGCATTCGCTGTGTGGCTTGTGGAGCCATCCTGTTGGTACCACATGTCCTCCAAGTCCATATTATCCAATTGGGGCCAAAAATATTTGGTTATCATTGAACGGTAGCGATTCGCATTCACAGTAATGTGCCGGACTTGATCATCACGGAAGAAGTACGGCCCAATGACGCCGCCGTCCCAATGACGCCGCCGGCCCATAAACCGCACCAAACCGTAATTTTTTCTGGATGCAATGATGACTCATGGAGTACGTGTGGATTGCTGTCTAACCAATAACGCATATTTTGCTTATTGACAAAGCCATTCAGCCAGAAATGAGCCTCATCATAAATTGGACGTAGCGCTCTTAAATTTGAGGCGACTGACTCCGAATTTCGGTAGTAAATTTTAATAATTTCGACTCGTTGTTGGCTCGTATATCTCTGCATGATGAAATGGCAAACCTTACTGAAGAGAAATGTCTAAAGAGCGGGAAAAAATATGGCGTCGTTTGCTGTCACTATCGATTTACTTTTGTAGCGTTTCTTTAAAAAAAAAAACTTTTATATTATGTGAAAACCCCTTTATTATCAGAGGTTCTTGAATGTCATTTTTGTCTGCATCTATTTTTGTTTAACTTATTCTTATTTTGTTTTTAATTTTTTTTTGTTTAATATACATACCTTATTCCGAAGACCTCAGTAAAGAGAAATGAGTACCTATGTCCGATAATATTCTTAATACTCAAAATTCGTACCTAAGTTCCCTCTTTCATGCGAGAATCAGGTGAGCAGATTGGAACTAAGCAATTTCAGTAAAATGCTTGGACTGACTCAATATTTCCATGAAAGTCGAATCACATGCACTCGTATATAATTAAAAACTAACCCACAGCTTTACCTTCAGTAGATTAGACTCTGATAATCAACGCAGCAGGACATACAAAGAAAAAATTATATTAAATTATTAAACATGTTTTTTTAAACTCTCGTACCACTTGAAAACTTGTCTTACTTGTAGCACTCGTGAACACGAAGGAAGTTAAAACGCAAAAACTTCATTAAAAACGAAAATAAAATACACAAACAATTCGTATGCGTCTAACAGCAAGAAAAGCTGCACCTAAACCTTGAACTAGGTCGAAAGTAGTTCACACTATGCACGCCCAGACCGAAATCACAGCTGGAGCATATGCGGGGCACTTATCGCCTGAGACTAAGACGCCATGCTGCTTGCCACATTACCGAGAGACACTCGGTGCACCTCACCTCAACTCATGGCAGTCCAAGTTGGAATCGTTAGAATGCGCAGCGAGGGCACGTAGCACAGTTGCACATGGAGTACGCGTGTGAAGCAATAACTCAACACCAGAAAACCCGTTCAATCGCGCCATCAATTCGCTTATGAAAACTTTTCATATTGGACACTAAATTATAAAATCAAACTTGCAGCTAAGTCCGACGTTGAGTTCTTGGTTTTGGGTGTGGTTCGAAGCACATGTGCCATAGAATTAGGTCTTCGAGTGACGGACATACATTAGATCACTTCCAAAGCTCATAGCAAACCACAATTGCCTCTCTATTAAGTCAGCTTGTGTAGATTCTGTGTATAATAGAGCCAGTGGGAATGCTGAGAGTATTGTCATCAGTTGGCAGCGTGTTCTATTTAACTTCTAGAGCATTTTTCAATTGTATATCTTTACCATTAAATATTCCCTTGTATATTTGTACGACAATTAGCGTCTTCTAGATAATTTTTTTATTCGTCAGCTACTCTGGAGCACATTGACTTGGATGTGTTCTAATTTGTGCTTTCGAGATCTTGTTTACATGCTCAATTAGAGTGCGACGCGATTGTCAATTGAGGCATGACAGCTCCCTCGCCCATCTCACTTTGAGATAGAGGAATGCCTGCTGTGGGGACAAATTGAGTTGTCAGAACGCATTTTTTCGTTCAGTCAATCATTCAAATTGTGTTGCTGAAAATTTGAAGATGACTTCATCCGGAATCGGGTATGTTCCAATTACAACAAATGTTAGATTCGGCTTTCTTAGTTTAGTTTAGTTGACGTTTGATAACATTTCTACAATTGAGTTTGTGAAATGTACTGCACGACAAAATAAAATTTGATTTACAAAGGGTTCATATTCTGCCGATTCTGATGCCACAGTTCTTGAAATGTTTTCCTATAAACCTTAACTTTAAATAAATAATATTTAATAGTATTATTATAAATAAAAAGTATTATAAATAATATTATAATAATAATATATATAAATATATATATTTATTAAATATCGGTGCTGCCCTTTCAAAAATGTGGCTGCTTGCTCTCTAATATATGTATATGATCAGCGTCTAATAGTAGTAGTGTAGAGGTAGAGTTGTGGGGATATTTCCTTCAAAGATTTATGTTCATTCACCTCACACTCGAAAGTACATACCTTGTCTTTAACCTTAACATTATTTGTAAAGATGTGTGTCTTCCCAATTGGAATGCCCTATAAAACATCATCTTGAACTGGATCTACACTTTCTGCTAACATATTTGTCTTCCACATCTCATCTTTATACATTAAACTGTGAGAGTGGAATATCCCCTAAAAACTTAAGCGATATGACCCAACAGTAAGGAAGAGATAGCTCCGGAGAAAATCAGGTTGACCATACACACACACAAACAAAGTCATATTCATGTAAATTGAGCTACTATATATATGGGAGCATAGTGCAGCATTCGCATTCTTGGGTCATTATTAGAAATATTTGTCCGAATATAGATTTACTCCAAATAGTTATATAACTGGATTACAAATAGTAATACAAAAACAATTTTTGGGTAATGTACTCTACTCAACGTTGTTTAAATTAACTGCAGTTCACTTCAGAAGGAGTCGAGAACGTCAAATTCAACACAATAGTTTCGTAAGTTTTATTTTTACTTTTAGGAGTATATCAATCTTATTTCTTCTGCTCCCAAATGATAGTTGAATTACTTTTATTTATTTCAAGAAGGAACGATATAATAATTAGTTATATATTTGGAACAATGAAATATCATAATTGTGTGGCAAATATTAAGACAAATAGATAAAACAACATTAACCCTGGAAGGTCATCATTCGTCGCTTCGACGACGCTGTTTAATGATGATCTTTGCGTTAGAAAAATAACGATGACCTTCCAGGGTTACGGACTACTCACTGATTGCCCACTCGTATATAGAATAAAGATATAGTTTCGACAGAAGTTTATTCATATTGAGAGAAGTGCAATGACAATGATGATGACAATACAAAGGAAACATGAAAAATGTTCAGGAGTTTGCCAGACCAACAACCTAGTGTGCATCTCAAAAGTTGCCGCCAAAGGACTATTACGCTTAGTTCCCGCTGGTTCCAGAAAGTTTTCTAGAGAAAGGAATGTGATCATGTGCTATCATAATAGGCCTTAATGAGCACTTGTACCTACCTACCATGAAAAATGTAATGACTATTTGATCACTATATATGAAATTCTCTGAATTCTCCGCAATAACTTCCACTCTGATGCTATGAATTATAGTTTTCGTTAATATATTTTCTGAATTCCTCATATATGAAACTAAAAGTTGAAGGTTTTTTCCAATGTTACGCAACCAAAATGCACCGCAACGGAGTTGCTGCGCCTTTGCAATGATTTCAAAACTAATGTAGTTACATAGCATAGAGAAAATGAAAAAAAACCTTCCTCACTGTACTCGTAGTTTTAATTAATAATTTTTTTTATACATAAACAAAAAAATTATTTTCTGTTTTCATTGAAAGTAAAGTGTGACCAGCTGGAGTTATGTTTACACAATATCTGGGAACGATGGGGCACACACTCCAATATATATCTAATATGTATATATATACATATATAAGTAACAGTGTAGGTGGATGTATGCGTGTGTGTGCATTTTAAAAACAAACAAATGCGTGGGTATAATTATTACACAGAAATAATAAACACAGCTTGTAATTTAAGGCAACAAGTGAAAGATAAACAAAACAATGTAAACAATCATGAAGAGGAATATGTGTACAGGTAATTAAATTTCAATAAAATTTAAGTTAATTTATCAATATTGCTTTTTATTAGGATGGGCATGTTTTACTCAATTAGTAATTAACTGCAGTAATTTTTTTTCGGGTGTACTCACACTGCAATGAGTTGAATGTGCATATGGGGAGTTAAAGGGAGTAAATTAAAACAGTACTGCATAGTTAGGAGTGCTAAATATTTTCAATAGTAACGCCCAAGGGAGGGGATATCCTTTAGGCAAAGTATTTTATGGAAATCAACCGGAATTGGAAGAGTATGAAGAGCACTTCGAATATATTTGGAGTAGTATAATTACGTATTATGTGCAGAAAATGACAGACGCCAGAGAGACCTTGTAACACTTTCAAAGTCTTTGATCGTCGATTTTAAGAACACGTTTAAGATACTCGAAAGTTCCCAAGTTCAGAGGAACGGAAGAGCCTTCAGCCCTCTTCTAAAATCCCCTAAAAAGTTCTCCTTATTTAACGATCTTTACTTCCTTGATCCTTATATGGTTAAATATCTAGTATAGCTATGAATCGAATAGGTATATGAGTGACTAACACGATCTGCCTATTTTAAGTTGATAAGAAGCCAAGACAGTTTCAAGAACTAAACCTGTAAAGGACGGCCTTCTCCATAGGATAGGACTCAAAGATGTACTTTGAACCTCTGATGGGGGGCTTAATAAGGTCGCGGTGCTTAAATCCCCTACACACAACAACAATGTAGCACAAAAATTGGCAGAACGCTTTTTAGTTAAAGATCTTTGAAATTTTGGCCTTATAAAGTTTATAATTCGATTTAGCTTCACTTCTACGCCGAACAACCAAACAAATTTAATACTAAAATGTGTTCAGATTAGAATCCCTTTCAGTGTAGGTACAATTGCTCAAGTAAACTATTTATATTCCCTGCAAGATAAAGATTGACAAAATATGTTATTAACTTACGGGTCAGACAAGTTCTTGAATCAATACGAAGAAAACTTGTTTGTCATACAGCACGCCTTATTGCTTTTAGGGGGGCGTTCACCACTAGTATTTTGTTCAATAAGGGTGACCAGCGCAACAATCAATTAAATTAATAAAGCAGCGACCTTGTTAATGCATTTGTCGAGCTCTTAATTGTTTTAATTTTGTTTTAATTGAATTCTGTTAAAGTTCTGTCTTTGTGAATGCCTTTAATTACATTATATATAATTACACTTATTTTGTGTCGCTCCGACAAAATTGTGTCTTAATAACACTGCCAGAGCCTTTTCCATGAATTTACATACTCCCACACATATTCGTATGCATTGTTGTAGGTACTCGTGCATAGTCCTATGTCCACCCACGTGTATGTCCACCCACGTGTATGTCCACCCACGTGTATTTCCACCCATTTGTATGCCCACAACAATTACTTTTTTAAAAGTGTTTTGTTTGTGTTTTCACTTGAATAGTGAACATAAAAAGGATAATTAGATTGTTCATTAGCGGCCGCCGATAATAGTTTAACCAAACAGAATACTGATAATAACCTTAGGGCAGTTGTGTTTACAATTATTTATAAAGTAATGGGCAATGAAATTATTAAACAAATATTTTTATGGACTTAACTGAAAGTTAATTAAAAACAATTTCGATAGCATTAACAGAAGGTTTCAGAGATAGTTCCGTCCTTAATGGAGGATTCAAATATATTGTATTTAGTATAATACTCGAAAGAAGGAGAGTATCCAAGTATCATATGACAAATCTGTATTTCCAGCATCTGTACTCATTTAGAAAGAAGTGTGGGTAGGCCGGAGACCCGCTCAATTAGAAGCATTGCAATCTTTTTACCCATAATCCTGCGGATACGGTCACAGTGCAAAGATATTGGAAATAAGTCCTTCCAATAATAATCAGCAGCTTTGTGGATACAAACACTAGCTACATTTTATTTTCTTCGCCAGGATTCGATCCGTGTTTTTTTCTTAGTATATAAATCAAAAGGATTTTTCTAAAACAATAATAAAAGCCCACCTAGGTACATAATGAAATGAAATTATATAATAATATATTAACGGATAAAAACGGCATCTTTTTCGAGTAAATTACAAGTATATTCGAAATGTATTTTCAGGATTCTGAACCTGACAAAGCCAAAAAGGATTCTGCATCACTTCTTGGGCATTTGAAACAAGTGATTTTTGGAATATGTTCCGGTTTAACCAGGAACCATATTTCATTTCGCCATGGATACTCAATTGCTGTGGTAATTCAAAAAGTGAACCAGTTGCGGTTCAAAGTAATAGATTCGTCAGATAAGTCTCCATCAGACCTTCATCTCTTTCCACAACGCAAAACGCAGCCGTGAAATGATATTAGTATAGAAATGACGAGGTGAGCGCAGTATATGTTTATTTTGAGTACTTCCTGGATACTCACTTTCTGGAATTGATTCAGAAGCTGGACAGTGTTTGGCTTAAAAAGAATATGTATCAAATTCAAATGCATTTAGACACTAAAAATATTTGTTTGCATACTACTACAAGCAGTAGTAAAGAAAAAGCCGTTCTTGGTTATTGGACTGGATTCGGTATTTGTAAACCGTGTGACTTGTGGCAGTTCACACTCCATTACGCGGGGTTTGCCGCAGTCTCCGGTGGAGGATGAAAAGACAGATCCCGTGCCGTTTTCAACAACCCGCGACCCGTTGGGCGGTAGCAGTTTGGGAATAGTGAATCGATTGCGGCTCTTTTAAATTCATATTGGAGTAAATCATTTAAGCTATATAGAAAGTGTGACTAAAGAAGACCTATTTATAAAGAAGACTATTTATTTTTTTATAATTCGGCGAGGGGCTATATGACTCATATATTACAAGAAAAATATCCTCCAGTTATCTGGCCCACTCTACTTGTGTCATCTATCTACATATTTGTTACCCTTATGGGCAAAAAATGTTATACCACAATTTGTAGTTTGATATTCTGCCTGGGGGTACTTCAAATGCCATAACCTACTATGTCCTTGTATTTACTTAACATAAAATCGCAACAGTTCAACTTGATTTGCTTAAGAATTATTATAATTACTAGTAGCTTTTTTTATTTACACTAACTTATAATTATAAATTATAAGAAAATATTGGAAAAGGAGCAATGGCAGCGCAGTACATTTAAACTAATCTAGACACTAATTGAAGGGCATCTCATATATTGTACCTAATACTAAATGAGTATTAAAAGCTAGGACCAGAGTAAACATTTACCGTGTTTAGCCCTATAAAGTGTGCAGTCACCATTGTTCAGTAAAATTCTGATCAGTCAGAAGAATACTTGAGTCGACGGTTGAAATGTTTTATTCATGTCAGCGAAAGCGTCTTGTTTCAGTAACAGTAAGTCTTCTTTAGTCACACTTTCTACATAGCTTAAATAATTTAGTCCAATATAAATAAATTTACATGAGCCGCATTCGCTTCACTACTCACGATATTAACTTTACAGTTCAGTTCCAAGTTGCTAATTCTTATAAGCGCAGTATACCAAAGTCGTTAAAAATAGCGACTTCGCTAAGTGTTGTTGTAATTCCATGCAAATTTACAATATATGCGACATATAGCGAGTTAAGTCTGGCGTATCTAACGAGGCTTATATGTAGGTACAAAGAAATTACGTGCGTCTCCACAATTTCTTACTTATATGGGCACTTTAAATTTACATACATACTTCGAAATGGGTTCCCACACGACCATTATAAAATGCAAATGCGTCAATTAAAAGTGCGCATTATTTTGACATCTCACTTTGTGCGAACCATTTGGAAACTTATCAACACCGACGAAGCGCGACGGATTGGCTGCGTCCCCGATGCGACGCGATACTGCGCAACTACAGCCCAGCAATGCGTTTATTGACCTCGGACAATAGGCAACAGTTTTCCATAAATGAGGAAAAATAAAACAGTCTCACTTACAATTAAATGACATTTAGCAATTGTCAAGCGGCGGATAAATGCACCGGGCCAACAGCAAATAAACCAGAAACTCCAGAGAAAAACCTAAAATGCAGCTGTGTGTGTGCATGAGTGTGAATTTGAGTGAGAGAGTGTGTGTGTGTGTGTGTGTGCGGCGGTCAATGCGCGGTTGCCCGCATTTTCAATTGTGTCTGAATTGAAATTGATAGAATTGAAAATTGTGCATTCGCAATGTGACAAATGAATTTACGAGTATATGCAGTGTAAACTAAATGCACGGGGTATGGAGAGGGAGGGGAACAGTTCTCGCATACATTAAACTAAAGTGATACCAATGTGAGCTTGAAGAAGAAGAAGAGTTTAAAATTTCAATTACTCGTTCTCAACAACAACAACAAACTTTATATTAATATTTCAATGAAAGACATCGTTGGCCTAAACAGTCACTTAGAAGCAATTGCCGTACATGGCATTTGCCGATCGCTCACATTTCACACATTTCCGTGGGAAATCAATCAACAGTAAGTCACGTACGTCCCTCGGAATTGTCAACACTCGCATGGCATGGCATGGCATGGCTCACAAATTATCATGCGCCAGCTCATTAAATTAGTCGCTCATTGTTGCAATAACATGCGACTTTTATCATTGCTACAGCGGGCGTCCCTGCCATGATCGCGCTAATCAAACGACAATCACGCAATCAGGCCATCGATCGCTGCACAGTCAAGTGAAGAGCCACGGCCACTACCACCAGCCCCGCTAATCATGGTGTATGCTTGGGTGTCCATCGCTTTTTGATTGATCAAAATTACACTTCAATAAGGTTCGGAGCGATTTCCGGCATGTGCAGAATGGGCCATGAAAATTTATGTTTATTGCAGTTGTCAACATTTATTTGAATTTATGACGACTTCACTTCCCTTCATTTCGTTTTGTCGGTGTTTGCTAATATATCAATCAACGAGGTTTATCGGCAGACCATGACAAGTGTTCTGGCAAACTTTTGTAGTCGATTATTTATAGTTTCATAACTCAAAAGCTTGGATAGAATACTTGATTTGTACAGGGTTACGATAGGGAAGTGTAAGTTTACCACCACCACTTGTATTACAATATTGACAATGTATGCATTTGTATACTGAAACGTATGGTATGGTTTCTCAAAGAATATCCTAACAAGAAATGGATATACAATACAACCCACAGCAGAAATTCAATATCAGGAATAGATTTTGTATAAATTATAAGAGCATAATTAATGCGAGGTAATTGAAAAAAAAAATGTGAAAGAAGATAAAGACGAAAGTCTAGAAGATTGTGCCTGGGATAAAATTTATATCCGTGATCCTTGAAACATCTATGAAGTTCTATATAAAGATCCATAAGCATTATCAATTCACATATGTTAGGATAACATCTAGCTTCAGTTTCCAAATAGTAAATGAAACTCCAATGTGATATAAGAGTGCAGGGACGAATTTTACCTATTGTATAGTTCTTGATATTGGTAAAGAATTATCTTCCAAAGTTTCCTTGAAAGTTCCTTAATTACTTATATGTATTAAAGCCCGACATGGCATCAATGAATTTTGTGTTACCATATAATACGAGGATGAACTGTGAAGGAAAACATTGCTTTTTTGGATAATTCTCCATTTACTTCTCAACATAGTCACCTTTCAATTTTATACATTTTTATCCTCCAATGACCTTTGAGTGGTGCGATCGATGACCTTCGAGTACTGCGATTTATCGAGGACTTCAAAATAGACATTATCCTAAAATCTCTTTTTCAACCGAGCCATTCATCAATTTTGGAAATTTATAATAGTGTAGGATGTCAAATTTGGAAAATATGGTGGATGAGACACCAAATCGAAGTGCAATTCATATAATTTCTAAATAACGACTGCACGCTTGAGCGCCGGTGGATTGTTCTGGTAGAAGAGAATTTGTTTAATGTAAAGTAGTTCGCTTTCAATGTCAGCCAACCATACACTGACTGAAGCATCTGCCTGAAAATTAGACAGAAATCATTTAAAGGAGAGTGTTCATGATAAACAACATTCGTTAGTGATAATTTTGGGACCATCTGCTATGTCGATTAGTTTCCAATTCACTATCGTAATAATCCCAAGGAATCGCAAATTTTTAAAAATATGCTTATAATTATTAAAACTATTTATTATATATATATATATATATATATATATATATATATATATATATATATATATATATATATATATATATATATATATATATATATATTTATTATATTTTATAAAACCATTTCCTAAATTGGTCTTTTCTAGAAAAGTTTTCTAGTTAATTAACAAATTTTCTTCTTCCATCACACTTCTATATTTGTTTCTAGACCAAACAAATTATTAACTATGAAAGTTGCTTAAAAAGGATATGCATAATTTTACAGCACTACAATACCAATTTCTTTCTCCTTTCAATCCTAGTTATTAAGTTTTGGGAACAACAACAAAATAAATCAACTTTCATATGAATTCCGTTTACGTAGACTGAAATCAAACAACTATGACTAATGCACAAACGAAATGCTTTTTTCTTCATCCTGAGGGCTTCAAAGTTACCAGCAATGTTGGCTGCAATCTTCTCAAGAACGAAATTACAAGTCCCTTTTATGACGCATATATCATCTGCGGCCAGGGAATCGCATATGAAATGGGTTTTAACAAGCATTTAACGATTTAATTTCGAACTGCAGAAGCGCTGCCAGCAAAACTTTCAGCAAATGCCATATGCTAATCCTTTTGTGTGTTGTTTATGGCTAAGACCAGTGCAGGTCATGCGAAATGAGTCTGCCAGACTAAACCCTTTTGCAGGTTCCTCTAAACTCAAAACGGCAAACTCAGCACACAAATCAAATATTTTATTTAAAAAAAATACATATAAATAAGAGCGGAAAAACAATAAAAAGCCGAACGAATGCAAAATGCCGAATGAGGGCCCGGCCCACAGCAGACGATGCTGCGAATGGAACAAACACATAAATTACCATCTTTCGATATTCTCATTCAAACAAGCAATTTTTACAAAATTTCTGAGCTGCCCCAAATACTTTTTACTGGCACATATTTCGCAAATGTGCCTCGACTGATCAAATAAATTTTGGCATTTTTGTTTTTGACATTTGAAATGTATCCGTTTTTTTTTTTCCTGGAAATTTCAAATCTTCAAACACATTTTGTATAATTTATATTTCTGGCTATGGTTCAAAGGTATCTACTGCTCTCTGAATTAGTGGTAGCATTGAAACTTTTTTTGGAGGAAGATATTAAATTATGGTCTTATACTTGTGAACATAACAGGATCCTAGCATCAGTATATCAGCTTTTAAATATTTATGAAGAAGTAGTCAGGCAACTGGGCCTACCAAGAACGCCCAGAATTTAAGAGCATTCGTTGCCAAAGTAAGAGTAAGAGTGCCTCTCCTAAATAAAAGTTGACTTAGTAAGGTTAGCGAAATGTGCATAAAATACAGTCTGAGAAATATAAATTTAATTGAACGTGTTTTGAGCTTGAAAATAAATTAGGTCGTATTAAAGTATTTATTAGATTAAAAAATCGGGCCTTTGCTTCTTGAAGTAACTCATTCCACTTTGTACAATTGAAAAGCAAATTTCTTCACAAAGTCGTTCGTAAGGTCACCAGTCGATTTACCCAGCAGAATTGCAACTATCACGGGACATAATTACTCCCTGGGTTGAGGCTGCAATTAGAAGCTGTGTTTACCTGTGCTATATTCAGATACGATGGAGAGAAACGAAGGTTTCCTTCATACCCAAAGCGGACAGGTCCTCAAATGTAAATCCTAAAGACTTCAGACCAATCAGTCTCACGTCTTTGCTCCTAAAAATATTGGAGAGATTGATAGATGCACACTTACGGGAAGTTATACCAACTGGTAGAATCTCCTCGGCGCAGTATGCATAACGAAGGGCAAATCGGCAGAGACATTAGTATAGTGGAAAAATCCATCCAGCAGAAGAATTTTGCACTGGCGGCGTTCATTGACATAGAAGGCGCTTTTAAGGACATAGCTGTGAACGCCATTACGAGAGCGTCAGAAGCTCTGGGCGTTGATCCTAATTTGGTCGCACTGATAGAGACTATACTCGTCAGCAGAAAGGTAACTGCCAGCTTAGGTATCTACAATTTAAGCAGACTGGTCTGCAGAGGCACTCCTCAGGGAGGAGTTCTCTCCCCCTGCTCTGGAATTTGGCGGTAAATTCCTTACTTCCAGAGAGTTCTTAGCTTTCTTTCATCTTCACTGAGAAGTCGATTGCCACTTGCGTATGCAATCACATTTAAAGGGCAGAATGAGTTTGAAAAATCGGGATGACTCGTATTAATACGAACCCTGCATTTAAGTGTGTGAGTATACAATTTCGATAGGTTCACCCATAATTCCACTTATGTATGCCTTCCCAATTTGTGCAATATTACCTTGTCTTCGCATGGTACTGCGATATTATAATAACTGCTTTTTTCTAAATTTCGTACCACAGTCCAAGACTTATTTTTCTGGAATGGGAAATTCTCTATACTTCAACAGAACATCCAATTATGCAATATCAAGAAATGGATTAAGTTGCCTTTTACAACCAAAATTTATTTTCTAATTTCTAATGTTTGACAATGTAAGAGTAGGTTCTTACGGGGTCGCCTCCCCACCGGATGGATAGATTTAAGTGAGTTGTGTTCGTACTGCGACTTTTTGTTTTGTTGTACCCACATTTTTTTTTACAATACCCTGTGGTTTATGACCCTGTCCTTCTCAGGAAACTCAATATGCAGCTGGGTTCTAGCGAGGGAGCAACAGCACTGGGAGACCAATACTTACCCAGATGTTTCTCTAAATTCCGCAGCACTGCTCTATAACATATAAAGACTAGAATTTCCTACACAGCTTAATAGAAGAGTCAAATACTCTTATTCTCAGATTGGAGACACTGCTCCTACAGTGCTGGAAGAAGCAGCCCGTAAACGTACATATTTTCTTTTTCCAGAGTCTGATAAATAGCTTAGTTCTCCTTCAGTTTAAGTCCTCCAAGCGCAACTTCTTTTGGAAGTGTTTTTCAGTTACAGGTACTCATGGCCCGCTCTCCGCTTCAAAACTCTTCGTACCCTACACCTAGAACAGGATCCGGGCCACTAAATGCCGTGCACAAGGCTTCATTAATTTGCATCCTTATTTTTCCCAGTCGGGTTTCTTAGACATGGGTTTTTAGTGTACTTAGACTGTAGTGGGACACCAAATCAGACTGTGGCCTAATGAAAAAATATTAAACTATAATCCTAACGCGAAGAGTGATAATATTCTTAGTTTTCCCCTCCTACTTAAGCCAGATCTCTTTTGGTCTGTATTGGTCTTTTCGTCTTTCACTTATAGGGCATCATCTCATCTGAACACTCTCACATCAAAAAGCATACATTCTGCTTCCAAAATAGTTGTACCATCTGGCAGCCTTTACTTTGGTTGCTTCCCTCTAATATAAGTGGCCAGCGTTATTTATTGATGACAATCAAAATATTGATTAGTTGATTGAGTTACAATTTTATAAATTAATTAAATGTTTTAAAAACTGCCACAGTTCACTTATTTATAACTCACCTTTTATGGCTGCTCCATATTGCATGAGTACCTGAAGTATTCACATATTCCGCAGCGAAAAATGAAACTGAATTTTAAACGCATCACTTTCCACTCCATTTCCATTTCATTTGCAGTATACGCGATGGATTAAATTGGGCAGAAAGAGAGGAAAAAAGTGCATCTCGTAAATTCTGTTTTCGTTTTATAACTCGTATGTTTTATTTTAAGTGCTTTATGGTATATTTTAATTTATGAAATTAAATTATTTAAGTGCCAAAGAATGTTGAAATAGTTTGCTACTATTTTTTTTTTTTAATTTTGCACTTTTTGTGTTAATGTGATTGGTATGCGGCACTTGAATGTGGCAATCATATAAAAGCGACATTAAATGTGCATCATAAATATGAAAATATGAAATTTTAATATTAAAAATTAAACTTTTATTTACATCTAAATTAAACTCATATTCCAAATATTTTCCAATCAAATTTTGAGTGCACTAGCATTTTATCGCTTTGAATTTTCCATTTGTTATTTATTAAAAAATATTTAATTGCAATTTTTGTAGGGGACAAAAATTATAAATTGATTTTTATTCTACGTTTTATTTTCATTTATTTAACAACATTTGAAAGAGAAAGGTCAAAGTTGTAAATTCAAGCTGAGCAGAAATACTGAGCTCTGACATGGTATTATCTTTGATTAATACGAGTAAAGGAGCATGAACCAGCAACATCGGGACACTTTAATAATGTCTTTAGATACAGATATGAGAAGTCAATATAATTTAGATTTGTTTCTATTCTTATATCATACTTATATCAATCTATTTTAATAAAGATAAATATATTTAAAATATAATAAAACTTAGACAATCCAAGCTCATGATTGGGAACTATAACCCAGAACGTGCAGCTCGATATCGACAGTTGAGTAACAATAATTTTAGAATATTGACAGACTATTTTATAGGCCATTGCCATTTAAGAACCCACCTCTTGAAGTTGGGACACGCACCAATAAGTTCGTGTATAATATGCACGGGTCCACAAAAGAAACACCAGAGCACCTTCTAATGAACTTCGAACCTTTAGCTTGCAGTAGGAAGAAATATCTGGGGCATTACTGTGCCGAGAGCAGAGATATTAGGGCAATAGACCCCAACTCAGAATTAAGTCTCCTTAGAACTGTTGGACTCATAGAATACCCTTGACATGAAGGAATAGTACAGTAGATCAAATTGGTCGAGCTCCCTTTTTATTCAATTCATTAATTCATTCATTACTGAAACTTTTTGTCTTACAATCATAAGGTAACCCGGAATGCGTCCTAGTTAGCGTACGTTGGGTTTTATTCCGCGTTTAGATTACATGAATCTTGGTCTCAGCAGTGAATACCATAGACTGCTATTCTGTCTTGCATATAAGTAAGTCTCTGTAGAATCGGTGAAAACCTTAGACTGCTGCTCTGTCTGGAGTATGTAATTTGTTCAAAGTATTAGTTGTATTCGAGAAGACGTTCTTAGTCGATGTGTATAACTTACGTGCTGAAACCAGGAGAAGGTTCTAAGTCGGTTCCTTTCTGCAGTGTGCTGGAGTCAGAAGAGGATTGTGAGTTGGTTTGTTGCGTCTCGTAAAAGAAGAGGCTAGTTCTATGTCGATGTGTCTTCGTTGATTGCTGGAGTCACAAGTTCCCGGACTGTTGCTGCTTACATTGACCAGCTTCAGTACATGAGACTGGCCCTTGAGTCACCGTCAACGCATTATGGTTGTTCCAACTAGCTTCCAATACAACCTGTTCCTTTGCATATTGTTGTTGTTCTGAATTAATGTTGTTGTAGCAATTCGCACTTATCACCTTCATCGTGTTCGGTGGCTAGGCGGTTGTCACCAGTAAACCGTTGATCTATATTCTATCTGTCGCCCGTTGCTATGCTAATTTGCACTAGCTTCACTGTGAAGGGAAGTTTTCATCGTTGTTTTGGGTGCTTGTTGTAAATATTCTTCCCTATGTCGTGCTTTCTTCATTATTTTGAAAACACTATAAAAAACCAATCTTACGTTAGGTGGGAGTGGCAGCCTTCTTCAAGAAATCTCACTTAAACACAATTAAATATTCACTGTGATACCATAATAAAAAACAGCCCGACTCCCCGCATTTACTGCGTGAGGAACTATTCAGATTCCAAGATAAATCTTTTTATTTTCTTGATAATTATGAATGATAGTTTAGACATTTTATTTTCTTTCAGCTATAGAGGGCACTAATACATAAGATGAAGTATTTGAAGAAAAAGCTTTGTAGTGAATACACTAGCAAGGTAATTGCTTGCTGCCAATAACGTCCAAGCTATATAATGAAATTTTAGGCAATGAGGACTAATTTAGAGCAGTGTACTTATCATTCCTTATTCACTTATATTAGATTCCTCTGGCCTGAAGTTTGACTTTCCACAAAGTACTAATTAGAGTGAAATGCGGAGTGTGCCTTACTTTTCTCATCTTTTTGTGTAGTCCGTTTTCCTAAGTACTATCGAAAAACTGTCTTAAATATTTTCTATATAATATCTGCAGAGCTTCAACATTGCAACCTGAATATATTTAGACTTTTGTTAATTTGGAACTCTACAACAGGGAATTTATAGAATCCCTAATAAAAAGGAATCTAGGGATTGAATTTTTTCCATAATATGAGCAAAGTGCTGCTTACTTTTGCACTGTTAGATATGTACGAGTATATCGAAAGAAATGCTTTTGGTAAAGACATGCAAATATGAACTGTCTTAAAGCTAACGAAATTATCACATTACAGATAAAATATGCCATAAAGATTGGTTATAGATTCGTTGTTGACAATGCATTCAAACAGAAAATACTTTCACAAAGAAGCCACCAAGAGTCATCGTCAATATACACATATTCCTCTACAAATTGTCTAGAGGTGTGACGCGCTGACAAGTGCAAAATATTCAATCACACATGCTCAGCAATATCGCCAATGTGCTTAGGAGCGTGCTGAGTCATGTGGGAAGGAAACGCACTTCTTAGCTTTAGTGGCCACATGCGAAGGCATACGCTTTCAAAGCCATTCAGAATCATTTTGTAGCTGAAATAATTATAAACTTTTATAAATGATGTTTATTAAATATTTTTTTATGACCCGGAGAGGCACATTAAAAAACGCATTAAGCATTTGGGTCAATTGAAAGACTATTAAGCAATTGAAGCAATAAAGACACACTCTTCGGTGGCAGCAAGCAACACAACACAAACAGCAGCGGCAGCAACAACAGAAGCAGCAACAAATTGCAAAAATGTATAAGAATTTTTATGTACTCGTAGCAGTTTGAAAAACACAAAGTTCCTACTACGGCATTTGGCTGCATCGAGCACTTACGGAGTCATTAACAAACATTTTCATAGAATAAATTATTAAATATGCACCCAGCAAGTCCACTTGGAGCGCCTCCTTTTTTAGCGCTACAAATTGACGCAGCAACCAGCAAAATGAACGAAGATGTCGGATATTCTTTTACTGCTAGACTGCGTACACTGGCGTCCACGGTGCTTATTAGTTCATTTAGACAGCAAACTACCAAGAAAGATGGGTGAGTCAAAGAACAAGTGGCGGCAGCAGCAGCAGCAGCAGCAACAGCACCACTACCAAATGGCATCGACTGGCATATTATTTATGACTCTGCATGAGTTATGTGCTGCAACATGATGCAGACGCTCAAATGGCGCATTCTGCGTTCGCTGCTAGTGATGTCGGTGGTGCTACTGCAGCTTGGAAGATGCTGCCTGCTTACTTACGACTTCATCAAATTGTAGTGAATTAATAATTATTTTTAATAGCGCACTTCTTGAAAAGAAAACTGAAAATCCCAAAGAATGCACTCACTTTGTATACAAAGAGCTGATAAAGCAGCCTGTTACGCTAAACTAAAGTGCAGACTTCATATTTTATGCAGAGCAAAACAAGTGATAAAGTCACAGTCAAAGTGGGCGATATAAGAAATTCTTATTTAGCATCTTATCGGAGGCAATGAGCCAGAGCTCTTTTATTGCCCTCTTAGTTTACTTGCCTGAAGATGCTTGCAATCTCAGCTTTTAATAAATATGAAACTATGAAGCAGCAATTATCGCTAATTTAATTTTTATTTGTAAACAAGTGCTAACCCCACCGTCACAGACACTGGTAGAGAGAGCTTGGGGCATAGCTACGAGCTCAATATCTCAATAACCTTCTCATAATTCTTTATTTTTTTCAATTTACAGAATGATTGTTGATATACTGTAAGTTAATTCCTCTTTAGAACTTATACTATGGTATATTGGGAGCCCCGAGTCAGGCACTGGATCTAAACTCATATTGATAAAGCGGGACACTCGTAGTTAAAATTGTTTAACCTTTGTAAATAATTCTATAGAAGTCTCATATTAGTTCCATAGTGCTTTTTACTTCATATATTTCAATAGTTCGAAGAACCAATGAAACAACCAAACCCCAAGTAGTCATGGGAAAGTTCTCAACGAGTATATAAGACACAATTTTAAATGGTAGTAACTTTTTAGTAATGAACTAATATGAGAGAATACACAATAGGGAATTTAGTGATTTAGTTTCATAAGTAAAGTGATTCCATGACATCCTTGTAGCAACACCATTTTAAATCGGTATTACGACATATTTAGCAATTTATCAATAGCAGATGAATTCCCAGAAGTAATGTTGGTGTATTCCAGAATAGATCTGAATTCAGTTTTCGTCGATTTGTACTCAGCTTACCTAAGAATTAATATAGAATCCATATAAAACATAGGTTAGGTTAGGTTAGATTAACCTGTCAACGCTTTTTGCGAATTGAGAGACTGCTGCCAGCTCCATTCCTGAGATGTCTTCCAATCTCCCCAATTGTGGGGCTTCTAAGCATTTTAAGCGCGTTTTTGATAACTCAGGACATATACAAAGGATATGTTTTCTCTAGAGTTTCCCTTACTCCAACCTGCCTACACGTCCTACATTCGTCATTGTCCGTAATTCTTATCTTGTGTGCATGTACCGCCAGTAAATGATGGCCTGCCATTATGCCTATGATAGTTGTATAGTCTTTTCGTGAGAGCGCGAGTATAAATCACGTGTGTTTCGTATAGTTGACCTTACACATAACTCTTGCAATTTTGCAGGTGTTTAAACTATGCCACCTTGTTTTAACCTGCCAACTTATGTCGGTTTCATTGAATAGTTCTTTAAGGGGTTTCTGTATGTCGTTTTCTTGTTCAAGTGGTAAATAGACAGCGTTTTTTGCAATTTCATCTGCTATATCATTCCCTTTTATGCTTTTATGACCAGTTACCCAATAGATATGCAGTCTTCTATTTGTGACTAGCCAATCTATGGCTTCCCTGCTCTGTAGGACATTTTTGGATTTTATACTGTATGAGTTAATCTTTTTTATGGCTGCCTGGCTGTCCACCTATATGTGGATTTTTGGGTCAACTTCCGCATGAAAATACTAGTCTGGTTAGGCAGCTTTATAGGCTAATTCCCAACTCTGAGCAGTAGATGGCCGCTCCGACACCATCCATCATTTTAGAGCTGTCGGTGTAAAAGTTAAAAGTCCTTCGGCTGGGCCAAATGCCCTTACGCCATCCCTCCTCTTCGATTGTAGTTCGATACCTTTTTTCCCAAATAAAACGTGGAGTTATGTAATCAGTGTTCCACAAACCCCTTCTGCCTATTGAGGAATGCCCGAAGATTCTTTTTGTCATATAAAACATAATTCGTGTCATTGATTTCTCAATATCAGGAAAGTACTAAGAATTGACGAAGACTGTTACAACATTACGAAGGCAAGCCACGGAATGAGGTCAGGATAAAGACCGGACAACAATTCTTTATTAAAAAAACAAAGTATAATATAATGTGATAGATTGATCCCAAAATTCCCATAATATCTCGCATTGGAACTTATCAATAGAAAACAAAAAAGAAGAACTAAACTATTATGA
This sequence comes from Clusia tigrina, assembly GCA_920105625.2. Taxonomy (NCBI): domain Eukaryota; kingdom Metazoa; phylum Arthropoda; class Insecta; order Diptera; family Clusiidae; genus Clusia; species Clusia tigrina. The sequence continues at coordinate 28,262,466 of OV050030.1, forward strand.
AAGCAGATGAAAGAACATAATCTTTAGAAAATATTTTTTGTACTAACTCTCTGCAGATGGAAACAAAAGATATGAGATCAATGAAAGTGTAACATTAGCGAATAGGATTTTTGAGTTATTCCAATAGTAAAATAAAGAGACGCACACCGAAAAAACTACTATAATAATCCGAAACTGTGACCAGATGCATGGAACGAAATTGAAATTGATCCAAGAAAAAGTGTATTCATACATTGAATAAAAGATTCGTAAAATAATATAGAAATATTAAAAATGTCGAAACCAAGGAACTGTGTGACATATTTGACAAACCACCGTACTCCACTGTAATTCAGATGCAAATATTTCAGCCGAATAGCATGAAAACAAACAATTTTATATTTCACCTTGGAGAAAAAAAATCCTCAACAAGAGATTATATAAAAGTAGACTTTTGCTGTCCCAGAAAATGTGGAATAGACTCATTATAGGAGCACAGTGGCGTTCTACTTGGAACAAGAAACTGGCACACTGAAGCACCATATCATATTGACTAATAGCAGGCAATAATGGTGGTCTATTCTCAGGTTGGGTTGAAGCACCATTGAATGGATAGGTACAAATTAGGGCCCTTTTGATAACTGATAGAATAGTATGTAATATAATATACATTTGTTTAACATCTCATACACATAATCGATAGTAAGATTTACCTTCTCCCTATTTGCCTACTTACTTGAAAAAAATTTATGAAATTGCCAGCGAAGAAATATTTAGAGAACCGTTTTTATAGCTCAAAATTCTTTATATGTTTCTTAGTATCCATTGCCCGTCAATTGAAGCTTAAAGCCGCACTTAATTTTTAATCATTTCAGTTTGTTGCACAACATGTCTTTTGTGGAAACTCGGCCGCTTGCTTCAAGAAAAATGTGAATAACAGAATGGCAAGTTAGTTAATCTATCATTAAACTTTGCGTTTCTTGAAGTTGCAAACTTCTGTGTGAGTTCTTGTCAGGTAATTTTTATGCTTTTACCTCAGAAGAGTTGGATTTAATAAACATGCTGACCTGCAATTGTCATTTCCGCAATTTCTCCAGTTTCATGTCTTAAAAATAGTGCAGCTGCTCTGCTTACTGGAGGCTATATTATTAATTGGATGACTTCCGTATCCAATGCTGTCATTCGCACTGTCAAATGATAAAGTTTTATTTTAATTAACAGAATTACGAGTAGTTTAGAGAAAGTGCGAAAACTAATTGAGTAGCAATGCAGGAGGGATCAATTGTGAGACTTCTCTGACACTTCCCTGCACATTCCTTCCAGAGTGTTCAAGATTGTGATTGGATATAATTCCAAATGGACTTAGAAACTTTCGATAAGCGATAAGGAATTGAAGCGATATGAAAAATAGAAGAGAGGCTGCATTTATGCAACTGTGCATAAACATTTTGCAGATATTTCAATTCAAAATTTACGACTTGATATGATATTCAAAGAGTTTTACCGCTTTATTTATTCTTTCTTTTTATTTTGTTGATTTATAATTTAAGGAAAATAAAGTTAAAGAATCTGAGGTTTATCATCAATTGATACGGAAGTATCAAACATTGTAATGCCTTCTTATCGATGTTTCCTAGTATGTTGTTTCACATACCTTAATTGCATTAATCGCTGCGGAAATAATGAGATATTGGGGCATTTCGTAGTTCTTGATGCAGCTGATATATCTCTAGTACATCGTTGCACATTGTTTTCATAATAGTTTTGAGAATTTCCTACAGTTAAGTACCATAATATGAACATACGTTGGGTGAAAATTTGCTTGAATACAGAAGATCGGTATATTTTGGAGTTCTGAAGCCGATCATCGAGAGGAGCGGGTCTCACATTATACAGTTTTCTATTCTAGCATTCATATTAATACTCTTGTGTGCCTGTATCCGAATGATTATTCTACCACCATATTAGTCGCTCACTTTTCATTTTACTTTCTCATGTTCACTGCTTTAGATTTTGCTTGTTAGACGAGAACAAAACGTACTGACCTGGGATATATTTCCCCGGGTGTATTATAGCACCTTCATAATGGCTACTCTGTTTATCTCAATGGAAGCATTTCCTCTCCATTTTGCTTGTATTTTTTGTTTTGGAGATTTCTTTGTGAATCATTGAATTTTTTTCATTTTAACGTGGTTTGCTTAAACGGATTTTTATGTACATACAAACCTTTGGAAAAGAGGAACCACTGAAAACACGCCAATCAAACACAATGACTGCTTGTTTACCATCCAAGGTCCGGTAACTTCTGCAGACACAGTTTTCCAATTAACTCATTTAAATTTCTTTAATTTCAATCATTTAATTCAATTATGGCCGCGCTGAGCATTACCGCTCTCATTTGTAGTACCTCAAATCTCACTTGCAATCATGTTGCACCAATCGCAGCGTATGAAATTCGTTGCTTCCACATCAATTCCAATCTTCCAAAACAACTGCAATCAGATAATCAATAAGCAAAATGTCAAATTGCTACACGAATCCAATGCATTTGGTAGTCAAATCCATTCAAATTGAGTTGAATTGAAAACTTTACTTTCTCAGTTGGCTCCAATAACAACCAAATTTGAAGATTGCGATGTTCCCACACCAAAAATCAAGAAAAAACCATCCAAACAAATAAATAAAGAAAAACTTAGAAAAAGAAAAAGTAAACAGAAGAGACTCCAAACAAATTTTCAATTTGATTTGAGTATTTTAATTTGTTGGCGTTCGCATCGCGCGCTAATGGACGCTTCAGAAATCACGCTCCAGCAGCTGTGCACGCTATAGCACAGGTGAACAGGTGAACAGTTGCACGGCAAGCGCTTTGTAGACGGATGCACGCCAATCTGTACGACCGGAGTGGAGCAGCCAGCTCAAGAGATACAAATAAAACTGAAACTTTTCTCGAAAGCTATTTGCCGGAATTAATTTGGTACTTTTAATTTGTGTTGTTTTTTTTTTTTTTGTTATTCCAACCAATTTGAATTTTTTGTTTTTTTTTCCTTTATTTTTGTTACTTCATTTTCAGGTATTTCAGCTGACATTTGTCGCCCTGGCAACTTTCCGTGTAGATGATCCGAAAGGAAGCTGCTGACATTTACAAAAACAACTGCGTCGTTCAGAAGCGGCGTTGAGGTAATTAAGAATAATGCGATATGATACCAGATTTCATTAATTCTCAACAAAAACAACAACAGCAGAGCAGAAGCCACAACAACAATAACAGCAAGTTTTCATTTAAATTTAAAGGCCTCCTTGGAAAATCTACCAACAAAAATAAATTAAAAATTCTTAAAGTCCGAAAATAGGCACACACAAAAAGAGAGCAAGTATTTAATGAAAATACATTGCTTGGCAATAAGCTGGGAGAGTGGAGGAATAGGAGACTAGAGACCTGAGAGACTTGGAGACTATTTCTATAAATACGGTAACTGACCTTAAATGGTAGCAGCAATTAAACAATTTTTTACGCTGCAAATGAAAGCCACTCATTTTAATTAATCTCGAACCCCCGAAAGATGACGTTTAAATACGCTTAAATTGATTGCCCGTAATTGAGAAATTATAATTAAGTATTGTTTTACATGTTGCAAATTTCTTTCACTGGTCTTTTTCGTTAAGTGTTATTCTTAAAATCCTCTAGGAAGGAGCGGAACGCTCGAGTCTATGAGGACATCATTGTTATTACGGTATGTGATACCTGCCAAGAAACAGTCCAAAATATGATTATGGGCTGAATATAAATTCAGAAAAATGTATGTCATATTTTTATAGAAAGGGTAAAAACCTGGCATATTTGAAATATAAATCTTATGACACGCCCATAAGAGAGATCCAAGAGACAACACAGAAACCCGGTAAGAACCTGAGGACTTGGGGACGAAAGCTTAGATCTTTGGAAATGCTGCCGAGGGGGAAGCCAACAGGCAGTTTCCAGGAAACATTGCAACATACAAGGCTCAAGTGCAACGGGCTATGATTTCTGTACTCAAGGCAGGCCTAATAAATAGGGCCATAGCGAATTATCCACTTAATCTAACGGCCCCAACAAAGGGACTAATGAAACTTCCAGTGACCCAGTTGAGGCCAATAGACTGGAAAGCCAAGAAGGAGAGTGAATCGCATGTCAAGGAGAGTGAATCGCATGTCAAGCGATATAGGCGCTATAACCCAAGCAAGGGATGAGCATGAGGCACTCCAAAATATTTTTCTTTATTGCGTTTCGATTTGGTTTACAGTGGTTATTCTAGTAGGAGGGTTAGGTCTTGATAAAATTAGGAAGTATAGGCCGGTAGCCGTAAAAGTAGTACGAGAGTACAAAAATAAGAAAACTAGGTTAGCAGGTAAGGGGTATAGGTATATAAGGAAGAAGCATAACTCATGGTAAGAGCGTATCACAGAATTAGGGAATAGATAAGCATCCGCTTTGGGAACTAGAAGTCATTGTTTCCTGGTTAGTAGAACACCCGATTCGTTCATCGCTATACCCTACAAGGAGGCACCTAGTGGAAAATTAGTGTTGTTGGTAGACTCAGGAGCGGACACCAGTCTCGTTAGATCTAGTATTCTACGAAAACGACTGGTAATTGATGAAACGATTGTGAAGAATCTTAACGGTGCCTTTGTGGGTTGTATTAGGACACTAGTCTCAGTTGGGGTGAGCCACCGCGTGGTCAGGGACGCAAGTTTCAGAATGAACATAGTGAAACTGGCAAAGGTAGGTATTGCGGTTGATGGTATACTCGGCCGGGAAAGCCTTTGGGGCCGCAGCATTCTGAAAGCAGTAACTAAAGAGTTATAATTTTTCGGTAAGAATAAGAATAGGATTCTAACTCTTCCATTGTAGTCGTAGCGGGAAGGAACCGTGAATAGGGTTAAGAATAGTAGTCAGGAAATGGTAGGCACGAGGACAACGAGAGTAATTACTCTCCTTGTAAACACGAAACTTCGGACGGTTGTTTTGCACAAGCAGCAGCTAGCGGAGGGTGAATATATGGGAGAGACCAGAACGCACATTGGCAAGGGGAAGGTGTACGCTTGCGTATTAAATGCATCAGAAGAGGAATATTATATAGAGAAGCATTTTAGGCCTAAGTTTACTAGTTATGATAATTTTAAGGCACCAAATTGTAGGTCGATTAACCAGATAAAGCATATAGATATAAGAAAAAGGATGGAAAGAGTACTAGAATCACTGAAGTTAGACCCAAGCGTAAACTCAGAGGAGAGGGCCTCCATAGAAACCATATGTACGACATTCCATGACACATTTCTGCTCGAAGGAGACCATCTAATATACACACCCGAGATAGAACTTGAAATACTAGACAGATCAGCCGCCAATTAACTAGTAGCAATACGGATTGCAATATATGTGGCTATGACCCTTCATTTACTAAATAATGCTGAACTAGTTCTCACAGAGGAGATATATTTCCCTTGAGTAGTTATAGAGAAAAACTATACTGAAAAAACAATATTCACAGTAGTACATATAAAGTATCAATTGCTCTGTACAGCTGAGAACGAGCGGTAATCAGTAACTGAGGTCTCACAGCACCCGCTATAGTTATGACATACATAAGTACTCTTTGAGGTATATTAGGCGTAGTTTTTCACGGCTCTAACTAAAGTATCCAACCAGGAAAATTTTAAGAAATGCATAAATAAATAAATACTACCACAATCATATATAAAAAAGTATTGTATAAAAGTTTCTCTAGCTTACTTGGGGATTATTCGTATGATTCAACTCTTGGACTTTGTTGAACCTCTACTATAGGTTATAAAACAAAGAATCCAAATCGCCACCAGGTTTCCAAGCTTTGATTCTATCTAAACAATTTCCGCGCTGAAGATAACTGCTTTATTTATTTATTAATAATCTAATTACAATTAAAATTATAATTAAACAAAAGCACTAGCTGCCAGGGCTATCGGATTATAGTTTTTCTAAAAGCAATATGGGAAATATGAAACAGAAACTGGCGACAGAAACAAGCAAAATGTACAACCAAAATATGTATCCATATATGGATCTATATTCCATAATCACTTAAAATGATTGCTGCATACCGTTTACAACCAATACACTTCAAAGGACTTTAGGATTTTAACCTAACATTCGTACAAGTTGTTCGAGAAATCTTCATATAAGGATAATCAACATTTATTGGTATCAAATTTTAACTACCATTTCGATTATAAAGTCAGGTCATCGTCAGTTAGAAAATTTTCCATTAAAAATTATTATCAACTGATTCATGGATACATTAGTTCTAAGAAACCTTTTTAAAAGCAGATTATTTATAATTACCTTTGCAATTGAGAAACGAAATATTCCATTAGATCTAAAGAACATTCATATTGAACTTGCTATAATTTTATGTACAATATTCTTCCTGTGCAATTAGAGAAATGAAAGAATTTCTTCTTTTTAAAATGTTTCCAGAAAATTTCCGAAGTGTAGCGTGTATTTACGGATACCCATATTACACATAATTATAATGAATGCTCAGCCAAACGCACCTCATCGTAAAGAGCAGATTACTGGCTCCCCGCCCTCCATTCACAAACGTATTAGAAGCTCATTTAGTACTTTGTCTTACGGTGTGGGCTATAAAATAGTTGCTGTTGACAGCTCTCCCAGCACCCAAAATCCAACCAAACACAAAGGAATGTCATAAAAAACCGTACATCGACCCGGCATTGGACTATTCGTCTACTTATACGGGAAGGAGGGAGCCATATTCTTTTTAACGCAGCGCTTGACAGATCGTAAAAAGTTTTGTTTTGTGCAACCAGCACCGCAGCGGAGGCAGACAAATATGGTGAATAACTCGGGGTAAATAGCGATTTTGCTGGCGCTGCGTGCGCTTATATTAGAAACGTAATAAATATAAATTTACCCTAGGCAAAAATTGATTATTAGCTACTAAAAAGAAATGTCAGTGCACGGCATACTCTACAACCTGCTCATATGTATATGTGTGGATAACTGAATGAGTGTGCCAGTAACTTCGGTGACATAAAAAACTCGTAAAAAGAATAATAATAATTTTTTTCTTCAACTTGCCACAATATTATTTGTTTCTGTTACTTTTCCTTGAGTTGGGAGTATTTCTATGAGTATGTGTGTGTGTGTCCGACTCACACGCCCTTTTTATAAAACGTCAGCACTTCAGTTGCTTGCGGTTTTGCGCGCTGCGTGGTGAAATGCATAAATTTTAATACCGTCTCGCATCTTTTTTGAAATTTTTTTTGTTATTATATTTGTTTTTTTTGTGTTTCTTGTACTCTTTGTTTTATTTTCTGTTTTATGTCCATTTTCATTTATTCTCCTTTTTTTTGTATAAAGACATCAGTTAATTAAATTTATTTTCCTATTCTTATCTATGCAGACAATCGCCTGTTATAAATTATAAAGAAATTTTTGTGTGTTGAGTTTATCATTTTTTGTTGTTGTTGTTGTTGTCGTTGTTTGTTGCTTGTAATTTGAGCTCGTCCCGTAGTTTGGCTATTTTTCAAAATTAACCATTTCTACACTTTAAATTCAAATATTTTTCTTTATGGTCTCATATCTGCATCTCACAAAAGCAGTTGTTATTAACCAAAGAAAGTATTTTCTTTTTTCAACATTTTGGAGCTAGTTTTAGATAGAGCAGATATTTTTTTAAGAGAAATGTTTGAATAATCGTAATCACTATAAAAAATTAAAGATATTCCGCGCTTCTTTGGCTTATTATTATTAATTATTATAATTAAAATATTTAAAAAATTCAAGTCAGACTTTGTTAACAAAATCCAGGCACTCATTAAAGTTAAATATCAAAATTGAGATGAAAAGATTCATGTGAATAAAGTATAAAATCTGAATTGTTTTCAACCAATATACCACCACAGTTCATGAAAATTGATATGCGAAATGTGTTCCACATTCGCCTCAATGCGGTTCGAGACAATGAGATATTACCTATTTATTTTTTGTTTTATATAATAAAAAGTTTACTAAGTATATAGATTTTAAAACTAGCAGCACTAGCCATTCAAGCCATCGGCTGGCAATAGGATATTATTCTCTCTATACAAATAGAATGATATGTTATATGGAGGAATCAGCAATCAGGCGATGGCTACTCCCTGAACCCAGTTCTTATATATGTTCGTAGGGAGTCAAAAATCGATGTCTACCTTTTTGAATATATACTTTATCTCTTTCAGGAACTTGTAAAAAGTATTTGAAAATATATTCGAAAGGATATATAGGCATATATATATCAATTGTGGCATGACATAAGTTAAGCATAACGATTGTCTAACAAACCTGATCATCTTTCCATTATAAATTATTCTAAAATATTACTAGAAAATATATACTTAATAAAAAGTTGCATATTGTGAAATGAAATAAAATCAATATAATAAAATGACTTCGAATTTATTTACAAATATTCCAAAAGAATAGTAGACTTCTTGTTTTACTTCATACCCCATAAAGTTATATTAAATATATGCATTTTTTGAGCCAGAAAAGGAGTGGAATGTGTCATATACTCATGTGTATACTTACTGCCACTTGTTTGCTTCTGTACCGATATATCCGAATATTCTATCTAAATATGGAATGTTTTCAAATATATTCATTAAGTATGTCTTGTCATAACCTTTTATTTCAGTATTCATTTTAATAAAAGGTTATGACATTATAGGGTGTCTGGCTCCCCACTAATGGCAACATTATCTCATCACCAATAAAGTCTTAATAGAGACTATTCAACAAACAAACGCATACCAACCAGAACTAACTCGAATATAGAATATACCTACCTCCCATATATAATAGTGCAGGAATATCAGTTATATTGATTACAACTGCGTTCTTATGGATGCAAAAATACAGAAGAGTTGACCTCCGTTCTCTAGTATTAGCATGCTAGTCTCGCATAAGCGGGATTTGCAGTTTCGAATCCTCCTGCCTTTCTCCTTTCTAAATCTTTTTTCTTCAAGTTGAAGGTTTAGTTGAAAGCACTAATTCCCGTAAATATTTTGGTATATAAATAATTATTAATAAATAAAATATTTACAAAGATTTCATTCTAATGTTAGCTTATTTCAAGGTCAGCATAGACTGAGGCATAAATGAACTCCCACGGCCACGATTCACAAATATTCATAACTTGAGACCTATTGAAAATTTTTCGCTGAAATTTAACCAGCTGGATCGTGGTATATTTATATATAAAAGAACTGTTTCTTCCTTATACAATCGACATATATGTTTGTATCTTGACTTACCATAAATTATTTTTCAACAAAACTTTATATACAATACATTGGTAAAACTGTAAATCTCTATAGAATATATGAAAGTAATATCTCAAGTTCCTTGCCCACCTAAATTTAAACACTTACAATGTGACCCAACAAAGATGAGATTTCATAGAATTAGAGAGATTTATAGGTGGCTTATCGTTAAACTCCTACTTATTTCTATAAGCATTCATAAGAATTCTTACTTTAATTCCTTTGAAACCCTGAATATGGCCTCCATGACCTGGTGACCCAAACTCATATTTTCTAGTCGTGAAATCGAATTGCATCACATGCATTGCATTCAAACTCTTTCATATCTCTTCGTCTCGTCTTATTATTATGTGTATGTCTTCTTGCAATTCCTACGTAAGTTCACTCCAATTTATCCCTTACAAACTTCTACTTGGGCGCTAATCAATGCTTGTATCCACTGTAAGATGTATAGCTTCATGTTGGCTGCCTGTGTTTCGAGGGGCGCGTTTACTGACACAAGAATAAGCCCACCTGCAACCTGTTAGTACTGAGGCCCCGAACTTACTTACCTTGAGTACTCTTGCTGAAGATCAGTGACACTCAAAGCTGTGTGCGAACATGACAGCTATTTTATACGTGCTTTAAGTGCCCAACCCTCTAGGTCACAGGTGCCCAGGATGAATAACATTAAAATCATTCGCTACGCCATAAACATAATAAAGCAAATAAATATCTCCTGTTTGGTTTTACAACATGCTTTGACTTTTGCTTCCCAACATTCTTCAGGGCATGGTTATTTTTCTTATTTTAAACTGTTAGGTGAGCACTCTGGCATTACATTGGATTTGCAAACTATTTGTGAAAGATTATATACAGCAAAATTATGGAGATTCATTTAAAATATGCAGGAAAACTTACCGCACCCGTTTCCACTCTAGTGGAGAAGTCATCCTTGTTTGTTCCCTCATATTCAGGATATATATTAACATTTAACGACCCCTATAAACGGGAATAAAAGTTTGGCAACCAATTTGAAGACATAAATGTAAGCTGTGAAAAATTTGCTAAGAAATAACAAGGGAGGAAAATTTATTTATTTTTATGACTTATAAACAAAAGTCAAGGGATAAAACAACAAAATATAAAATAAGCGCCATAAACGGTTTTATGAGCATGGAATTGTGACCGAAAATATATTTAGATAAAAGCGTCAGCGATTATTGGCAATTAAATTATGTCAATGATAATAAAACACTGGAAATTATTTCAACCGCAACTCAAATGAAGTAAACCTTACATAAATTATATAGAAAGATCTTTTGTAGTACAATATACCGGAATTAGCGAAGCACATGGAGGCGGGAATGAGTGCATACTGGTTATTAATTTAAATTATGAGAAATTATTATATTTTTATTTTCCCCAACATATTTCAGCGCTCCCACTTATTTAATCAAATTTAGTTTGATTATAAAATATTGTGTAAGATTTTCGCTCCCATAAAAAAATTATTTCTAGATGAATGAATCAATGCCAAGCTAAAAATTTCATGACATATGAAAACTCAGTACGATTTATCAAAGTTCACGCCTAGGTGATGATGACTGATGATTCAAGACCATCGTGCTAAAAAATTAATTAGGCACTTTACGCATTTCATTGCATGGACTATCGCTGACTACGCGCAAAGCTGACGAGAAAGTAAAAGTTTTGTTGATGCAAACGTTTCTGCTTGTTTTTGCGCGATGAAATCACTCCTTCTAAAAACCGCAAAAGCCAAAAGCAGCTAATATAATTAATGTACGCGGACTTCCCGTTCGATTAAAGCGGATGACTGCTGCTTTTATTTCAGTAGTTCACACATTCAGTGAGAAATGATTTCATGAACTCTCTGTGTTACTCATACGAAACAAGTAAATTTATGTTTTTCAGATGTTGTGCAGAATCTTCTACGCACAGAAATTAATTAAGAATTGTATAAGTAAAAGCAGTAAATTCGGAGATCAATGACACATACAAAGAATTAATTGTAAACATTCGTTGCTGTGCTGAGCAAATCGAAAATATTTGCACATTTTATCCACACAAGTGTATGAGGCACTCATTCCATGACACTGTTTGGCATTATTTTTATTTAATATGCAAAGTGGCTGATAATGTTGCCAAACTTTTATGTACGTGATAGAGCAGATACACTATTTGATGGCGTCATCTCAAAATAATAGAATACTCGTACATATTTCACGCTTAATTCAGGGTTAGGAGGCCAATTTTAGGACCACTTGAAACTGTATACGAGTATGTCACCAAACCATTAACAATACCAAGCAGTTGTTCATTCCTCATTGAAAGTAGGCGATTATACCGAAATACTTTCCATAAGTATTGGATATGAAACTGGCGTCAATTGCCTAAGACTACAAAGTATCACTGACACTAAAGGCGGATATCGACCAGACTGTAAAAGATTACTATTATTATTATTATTATTATTATTATTATTATTATTATTATTATTATTATTATTATTATACTTTACACCAACCTACATCAAAAGATGTGTAAACAGAAACTAAAGAAGCAGTCTGTGTCAGTTTCAAATTATACTACTTAACCGACACACTGAGATATGTGTTTTAAGCAAGGTTCATACTTACACATGTCAATTCACTTATACGCGCTTATATAAGGAATTAAAACTGGAATACAGGAAAGCTGGTATTGGAGTATATAGGCCGCATTACATATGAGAACATTTTTTTCCATATCCTAATTTGAAATCTATTTAAATGAAGTATGAGCCAGAGAATTTTTCCTTCGAAAGACAAATATCGCCAGAATATATACGTATTATGGGACAGTTAAACGGATCTCTAGGTTTGCAAACGATGGTTATTGCCTTAAGGCTACCCCTAAACTTCTAGAATCCGTGGATATATTAAGTAACATTTCAATTGGATGGGTTCCGGAACCCTAATTCTGAGGGCAACTAACATATCTGCTTGACAAAATGGGCAGCAGGATGCTACTTTGTTGATCTTGAACCATTGAGAGAAGAAACAAAATCGGCTTCCTAATGAATTCAAAATTGAGTTAGTCGAAAAATTCCTGATCTTAAAGTGGGCAATATCACAAAAGTACTTAAACTTAAATTATAATAAATTTAATAAGGAAAACATTTGTCTACTGACAAGATAACTATTACAGAATAATTTCCCTTAGATATCACCAAATGAAATTCCGTTCAATCGTCACTGATGTTTGCCAACTGAGTGGACTTTAATAGTATATCACCAATACTCTTTTTATGTGATTATCCTTAAATCACCATACTCAGGCTTATATATGGAATAGGCATCGTATTTCCCCGCCGCATTTTAAGAGTCAAAATTTCATAGAAAGTTGGCTATACTGGCGACAATAATTCTGCTAGAAAGAGGAGAAAATAATTGATGTTTTAACAAAACCGATATTAAATTTTCCGGTCTCTGTACTTGGCGAAACGTGATATTAACTCTGACTACCATTATCCCCATTGACTACCATTATCCCCATTATTTCGAAATAAGGCAGCTCGATTCAATTAAGCCGCGCAGTAAAAATCCCCGTCCTCCATACTAGTTATCCTTGCAAATCTTCTTAAAACTATTCCCCAACTTTTACCCAGTCTTTGAAAACAAGTTACATTTTATTTATAATCCACAATAATAATTATAAGCATTATAATTATTGTAATCATTATGATATTTACTTTGACAATTCTGATTTTCCAAACAATGCTTTGCCATCGAACAACCTATGTTATAATCTGGAATTTCAGTTTTTCCCAGACGCATCTTCATTCATTCGATTCGAGTCAGTAAACTTGTTAACTTTGTCTTTATTTAATTGCCTCTCCAATTTGTAAGTTATCCTATCTTCTCGAGATCTTTTCGAATATTCTTTTCTAAAGTTATAAAATTTAATTCGCTTTATCTCCAAAATGTCTCACTCCTCAGATTCTTAACTGTTAGCGACATGTTATTTGTCAACATATTCCTACTCTGCTTCCTTTCAGCGTATTAACTTTTATTCGCTTTTAATTTTATGATCGTTTTCATGTTTTGTTTGAAAAAATATCTAATTTTTTTAGTGCCCTTTTTCCTTAAATTTTTTTTGTTTGTAGTTAAAATCATGTTTTAAGTTTTTACGGCTCAAGTTTTTAGTGTCTCATGCAAATTTCTTGGTGTACGGAAGAAACCAGAGATCTAAGGTATTCAAGCTTGTTTACATGCCGAGTTGGATCATAAAATTAATTTTTAATGTTTCATTTATGATTTTAAATTGGAACTTTATATCTTTTGATGTCTCTTATAAAATTGTGCAGCTGTCTTTACTGCCTTGGGCTAAGGGTAAGCCTCAGCCTTAGCCTTTAATTCAATAATACAATATAAAGGCCTTGTGCTATCAGAACTATGAACAATTTGTTTCCTCCACACTAGAATTAATAAATAAAAGAAACAATGCTGCTTTGATAGGAAATCATACCGAGCCCTTTAAGGTATTCGGTTCTATGAGGTTTGATTGTGTTGCCTGAAGGTGAGATAATTTAGAGAAGCAATGCCCAGCTGTCGATTAAAACGGTTCTTTGAGGGGCTAAGAACAAACAAACAGTTCATATTGTTTATATTTTATCTACTTTTATGAACTGTATATTTCATTATTATTTTTATGTGTATTGTTGATTTGTCAGTACAACCAATCATTTGTTTGTGTCTTTCTCGTAAGTAACAAGAAGAATGATGATAATTCTTTAAAAAAACAGCAAAATTCTCTTCTCGATTAGTATATATGTAACTGGTGGTCCTGCAGAATGTCAACTTTACTAATTCTATAAATGCTTTCCAGAACCAGAATTTTGAATTAGATAATAGACCGCACTCTTTGCAGCAACTTAGATTATCCCGAACTGTGCTGGTTTTATATTGGATATAAATATAAAACAATTTGAGTAAAAATTGTGTATCACTTGAGAGTATAGAAATTATTATGAGAGCGATAACCAGACACTATGCACTCGGAAGAAATGAAGGATTAGAGATTAAGTTTGGTTATTGATGCAGAATGGAAAAAATAAAGACCTCAAGTACCGGGGTGTCAGGGACCTTTTTTCACACATCAGTAGTTCGTCTTGGTTTTTTAACAGAGCAAGGGTGTACCTCCACGAGTGTAAAAACAATGAAACCTATTTGGGCACAAGTATGTAGTATAAGATTGGCTGCCGTTCTCCTACCCTAATGTAACAACATGCCAGTTATTCCTGTCAAACGAGATACCCATCAATACGTCATTTCTTTTAACGGTTCCATCTCGATGCATATTAGAAATGTCGACTTGTGATAACCTCCCCTGCACACTACCTTTCAAAATTATATTCTCATAAGTATGAAACCGACCTACAATCAAATCAACAGCATCATATATAGCACAAAAATTCTTAATTCGCACTCCCCTCTCCAAAGGTCCAATATTAGCAAAAATTAAACAGTCCCTCCAGAATGTATTGAGATATCATATTGAATTTTTACGTATCCTGATATTCACTGTACTAAAAACTTCAAACTCACTTTACAAAACAAACAGTAGCTGTGGAACACTAAAGACAAGTGCAGTTGGAACCAGAAACTGAAGGAAATATGCCATCACGCTGTGCTCGCAAAACATCCATGATGTTGTGTGCCTCCGCAATCCTGGGAACTCTAATAACCATATATGCCAAAAACTATTCGTATTTCAAAATTATATTCCGTTTAATCTACAGTCAAATTATGGTCACAATAGCAGCTCATTATGACCAGCGACTATTGCGCTTTGTTGCCTTTGGCGGCAAATTTGCGAAATGAAAATGACAAAATATTTCGCTACAAACAAAGAGCAAATCCACTTAAATCTATTAAAGCCCAATTATGCGCACACAGTCGCCATTCATTTAAACAGAATGGAATAACTGTGAACCCACACGACAGTTAAGCAGGAGGCGAACAATTAAAATGGAAATGAAGCCCAAACACAGCAGGCAAAGCGAACCAAACCGAACCCATTTGAAATTATGCTTTAAACCTGCTCATATTCCGACGCATGACAATGAAACACTTAAAAATTTTATATATTACAAGCAAACAAACTCACACACACACACACGCACACACACACTCAGGACAAGAGTATAAACAAACCCTTAAAAAGGATGTGAAGAGTAAATGAACCCAGAAACCCAAAATAAATAATTACGAAAATTGTTTGAAGGATAACAAAACGTCAACAATGGACACAAAGTACGGCAGCAAGTACACGTACACGTAGGCCAGGCACAGGCAACAGGAACAGTGAAATGTGTTACAACAAAAGGGCATAGGACTCATTCGGACGATTCGACACTTTAACTGAGCTTCAAGGAAACACACACGCACTCTACGACCACATACAATATGAGGATAATATAAGTATTCATATGCGTATGCAGACCATTCAAGCAACACACGAACGTGCGAATGTCTTGAGTGGATACCGCTCCTTTTCCACATACGGCACATACTCGTATCTACCCTAACAGAGTTAATGAGCCATGGAATTTTTTTTTGCTTCAATTCTGCATCTAAGTGTGCGGTATATAAATGTGTTACAACTGCTTTACATGCATAAACCCGTACGTGTCCATGCACACCTCTACATCCACATCTAACGGTCTTTAGTGCAAGTTGATTTTTAAAGAGAATATCGCTCCCTTTTAAAGGACAATATGCCGTGCTACTTATATTCTACACAAACATCAGTCAACGGCATGCACTCGCTTCTTATATGAACAGAGTCCAGACTGACTTCACCCGTGGCCAAACCCAGAAAAAAATTAAAAGAAAAAATTTGAAACGTGAGCAATGTCAGCACTCACACACACATACACACAAAACAAAAATAGAGGAAGAAATAATTTTGAGCAATAAGATTGAAGACAATTCAATTGAAAATCGATCGATAATCTTTTTGACCACACAGTCAAGTCGTCTTTTTTACTCCACATTTTGCCAGGCAAAAGCACGCAAGCATATGAGTACAGAGCAGCAGCGGCAGTTCCCTTTTTACAACGACCCTGCGCTACCTATGGACTTGGACTATGCTGCCTCTTTGCCACTGCCAGTGCCACTGCCGCTGCCACTGCCATTGACTTCTGCGAGTCGTAAGGCACTCTTTTGAAAAACTGACTTGTCAGGCAGGAATCCTTAAAAATGTGTTAAGCACAGGCAGCGTAGCAGCGCTGAGCAGGCAAAAGTTTTTATATAATTTTGTTTTCTTTTTTTTTCTTTTTGCTTTTAATTTACTTAAGTTTGCTTGCGTACGTTTTTCTTCCTTCTTCACATACCAACACATATATGCATATACATATTTGATTTCTAAGGATAAAAGAAAAACTTAACATTGCACTGAAATCTGTTTTTAAAGTATTCGAGCAAGGATACATCAAAAAACCAACAAAAAAAAATAATAATAAGGAGAAGAAACGAACGAAAAGGAAAAAAGGAGTAGCTGCTTGCATACAACTGAAGCGTTAAGGGCGTAATTATAGCTTTCTACACATTTGTTAACACACTCAAAGGAAAATGAAAGTAAAATGACTCAAAATCTTGACGAATGCTTTGTTTTGTTTAGTATGCAGTAAGAATTACTTTAAAATATTGGAAATGCCTACTGATTTATGGTCATTCACATGGGCAGCTGCACCAGTGCCTCAAATATGGCAAATTAAAGCAGATGGGCAGTGAGCACGACTAAAGGACCAGGTTTATTCAAGGAATCGTCCAATTTGCTTCAGCACTTAAAAAGCAATCAAGAAGAACAGGACGAGTGTATTTTACCTTAAATCTGTTTAAATGAAATACGACCTAATTTTTCTAGGTAAGCATTTTCACCAAATAGCATTCTCATTTTCTTCTATTGCTCAAGCCAATCTGCTTTGAAAATTATCAAGGAGAATTGTCAAACCAATTGCTTGCAATGAAAAGTGTTTTGTCAAAAAAGACAATTGTATAATGAGAAATTTGTACCTTTTCCATTTTTTTATGTTTAGAACTGCCCCTGAATAGTTCCTATCATTTTGTAACTATTTGTCATTGTCTGCAAAACTACAAAATAAGATAATACGGCATTTCTCTAAATTATCGAGAGATTATATTGCCATTAGAACTTTGAAAGGTTGTCATATGATTTACATTAACAGTGATAGCTACAACAAATTTGTTACGTCATCAATTCTTTAAGCAAAGTTTTGTTTTTTAGAGTCTTACAATAACTAACATAATTCTTGGTGAAGGAGTAGAATCTCAATCCCACATTTTATATGGTTCCACAATGGTCTTACATTTTAGTAAGTATACTAAAATATAAAACCATACTTACTAAAATATAAGACCACCATGTGGAACAATATAAAATGTGGAACCATATAAAATGTGGGATAGAGATTCTACTCATCCACCAATAACTATGATCATTAGTGTGAGACTCTAATAACAAAAACTGTGTTTAAAGAATTGATGACGTAAGAAATTTTGTGTACCTATCCCTGATAATGTATATCATATGACAACGTTACAAAGTTCTAGTAGGCAACCACAACTGCATAATTATCTACAGTCTCAAATAATATATAAACTTAGCACTAGAAAGAATGTTTTCAAGTCTGAAAGACCATCTTTTTGTCTGCCCGCCCATGTTACTGGAGAGACTCAATGACAGTGAAGCGACTAAGATTTTTTTTCTCAGATTCTCTTCAATAACATAATTAGAAAAGACCGATTTTCCAGGAAACTAAACACACAAAAATTTCTATTTATATGTGCAATAGTTCGGAAGACTAATCCGTAAAATCTGGCTATCTTGTAATACAGTACCTTACGATGTTGTCTGAAATCATTTGAAGAAATGTCAATATAATAAATTAGACATGTGGGAACTAAAAAGCCTTCACGCAATTACTTCATTTCCTATTTAATGATCCATTAAAAATTCCAAGTCAATTATTGATACTAAGTACCAAGGTAAATTCTAGGAACTAGTTTCCTGGCAACCTCTAATTTAAGTTTATAATAATCCAAAAAAATGGGAGATTTATATTTAATATAAAAGTAATGCAGCAATAGTTGAGCGAATAAAATTTCTTGACCGATAATTATTCCAGAACAAGGTCCGTATAAGTCTGCACTTTAGCTTGGTGTACATAATTACGGCCAAACGAGGTGAAGGAGTTATTTTTTAACCATTTCAATCTTCTTCATTTCAATTTTAAAACTGTGAAAAGATGATGTTTTACTTACCTGAAACAGTCAAATAACTGAAAATCCCTGTTTTCACAGGTTCATTTCGCGATCCATCATTCAATTATTTAAAAAAAATCTTTATTTATAAAAATAGACGTCATCGACAGCAATGTGACAATTGAAAGGTGAATATATTCATGTGTGGAAAAATCCTTTAAAATCTTAAATGGACGTAAGCTCTACAAAACACTTTATTGACCAAATGTGGTACATCCGGTTCTCTCATATAATAAATTTAAATTTTATCATCAATTGGAATATTAGAATACCGTCTTCACCAATTCTATTAATTTGGCTTAAACAAAGTTGTCAACTTACATTTTCAGTGGACAAATTTGTTGATGGTTTCGTAATGTTTGGTGGGGAGTTAGTTAGGCTACATTTAATAATTAGATTATTTTAAACTGACTTCCATCGGGTCCTTATTTACTACCAACTTATTTCATATGTTTACAACAAAAACAGCGAATGAATTGGTGAATACTATTATAGAAGATTGCTTGGAAGTAGAAACGTTAGATAGAAGTGAAGTGGGGTCGGCCGAAGATCCGCCAAAGAAGGAGGCCGCTAAGCACTCAGGCATTGATGCCTATTGTATTAGAGTAGCAAGGTTACTAGCAACGTAAGTACCTCTGTTGATATTTGGATTTGAGAAATATGAATTGTTTATGCCTTAGAATCTAGATTACGTATTCCAACTGGACTTTCCTTAGCCGACGTTGTACAATAAAACTCTTTCTTTCTTCCACCGATGATAACATACAAAATTTATATGGAAGGCAAAATTATCTAAAACTGGGACTATATCAAATAAAGTCAGCTAAGTTAGTCTGGAGTAGCAAATACCGCTACTAAAAAAATAAAACACAGAGTTCTACTAATTGCACGCCTTTGTTGCTGATGAGACCTAATGCAAATTTCTATGCATATCTTATTATTAGTAGAGTAATAAATATCTATTTTTAATCTACCCCCTTTATAATATTCAAAGAGATATATTTTGACATATAATTGTATTCAATCGTTTTGTATTCAATCGTGTTGTTGCTTTGATATTATCGACGGCTGCTTCAAACACATAAGCTCAAGTATCATTTAGGAAATTTGTAGTAATGTTTTTACACATAAAGAAGAAAAAACTAAAATTTACCTGTAACAACCTTATTTCGATGATGTGGAGTTACTTTATATAAAAATTATTTAAATAATTATGGGTTTCAGTCACCATCAAATACTTAATAGAATAATGGGAAATCTCAATGTGACAAGATTATACTCTACTGAAGAGTAGATTAAAGCGTTAACATTGATTTCGGCTTTAAAATTGTCCATATTGTCAATATAGCTCAGCTGGTAAGTAATTAAATAAGGAAAAGGATGTGCTATTTTTATTATAAAATATATACTTAAGGACATGTTTTAATGGTAATTGATTTGCTAATTAAAAGTACAAAATCTGAGCATATAAGCATATTGATACCCACAATATTTTGGTTTCAAGTCAATTCGATGCGTGAAGTAAAATGTTCTACTTTGCGTTCTATTTACACATTAATATGATCCAACATCCTATGAATGCATTTATATGATTCTACATCCTATGAATAATTTAATATGATCCAACATTCCAACAAATTTATGGTAGTCATATAAATATTTTAAAAATTGTTGGCGTTTCTCTGCGAATATGTCTTATATTTGACTTGCAATAAATGTTTGTGTATCTTAATTATCAGAAATATTTATTTATTATTATTTATTTTTTTACAAGAGAAAGATAAGAATCAGTTCTTATCCTACATACATTATTTAGGAGCACTAGCTGCCAGGGCTTTCAGCTCATTATCAGAAATAAATTGCAATTCTTAATATGCATCCTGGGAACAGAAGTTCTGCTAGATTGATATTTATTGCTTTCCACAAATCCCTCAAACTCCTCATCACAGGTCTAAAAGTGGGTTTACAAGGGTGCGGTTTTCTTTAGAATATATGTAAATAGCATATTATTTCTACTCTATGTTGTCTGAGCTATGTCAGTATCTCCTAACCTCTGGATATATGATAAATTTTCGACAAGGCAAAGAATAACACTTCATTCAGTTTTGTTCCTAGTGCTCCCTCACAAATTTCTTTACAGCAAGCTTAATCAAACCGATACTATTAAACACATTCTGAAGCTGTATTCAAATATATCACCGTTTTATTGTCGTTTTTTGCTCACCTATACTAACATTTCGCTGCGAGCGAAATTCATGTAAGTGAAGCCAAAACTTGTAATTTCTGAAATTTCAGCTGAAATCAAACGCAATGTAAGACGAGCAATGTTGTAGGCTGTTCTCTGTTTTATTTTTGTTTTTTTCAAAGCACAATTTTCTTCAAACAGGAAAGTAATTAAACTTTAAAAGTAACCTTTTTTCTGTCTATCCTTGTTTTTACTCGCAATTCAAAGAAATTCGGTTGCTAATTTCAGCACAGGTTTTTCTCTGAATTAAGTGTTAAGTGAGGTAGATTTTTTTTATTTACTTTTAGATTTTTCTTTATATTATTTATTTATGCTTCTTGTATTTATATTTATTTATTTATTTATCTACATTTTTTTCGTTCCTACCTGGACATAGACAAATTTCTTGGTTTCAGTGAATACAAATTTAACTTGTCTTCTCTTATAGAAAAACACAAATATAACATTTTATTGAAATATATTGATAGCAATTTTCCACTTTCCATTTGCTCTACTTATCGAAAACGGTTGCAGCTAGTTTTAAAATTCAATTAAAATTTAATTTCGCAAATGCAAACAAACGAAAACGTTTGCTATAATAATTCCAACCCGTGGTGCTGCTTGGAATTTTGCTGCAATTGTGCCAGTTTTGCATTTCCGCAACAACTTTAAGCAAGAAATTGTTGCTGCTGCTCCTAGTGCTGCCTCTGTCGTTGTTGTTGTTGTTGCACTTTTCCGTAACATAGTTAAGATAGACAGTTGTGCAATTCAGTTGAAACAAGTTTTCACGTCCGCCTACCTGCCTGAAAGACTGCCTGCATGGCTGCATTGTTGCTCGCCTGCCTGCTTCACTTCACTACCAACCAGCCCGGCTGCCACCCAGACACCTACCTCCCTGACTGGGTTGTGCTGACGCTCAACTCAAAAACTTTAAAAAGCATACACAACAGCAACTGGAGCAACTGTGGCAATGCTGACTGCATATGTACGAGCTCTGGCGCAAGTGGCTTGGAGATGCAGGCAGAGAAGAGTTACTTCCAAGATCTTCACGAAGCAACTTAAGTAAATAAGTAAAAAAAATAACATACAAAAAGAGAAGAAAAGAAAAAACTTTTTTAATCTACTTGGGCGCATCAAAAAGTGCTTAGTACGAGTAGCTTCAGTATTTCTGCTCTTTTTTCTACACGCGTATGTCGCTAATAAAATTACACAATTGTACACAGATAACTCCGGATAGTGACAGCTTGTACGAGTATCTCCCCACAGCTTCAACACACATTTCACAGCGCTGAAAAACTCTTCTCTGAACCACTCACACTTCACTCCTTTGCGGCGATCCGCTTTCCACACAAAAGTCTTTAAACAATTGCCACTTGTTTAATTGTTTCTAGATACAAATCTTCACCGTACGCAGTTAAAAGTGGTGTATCTGTGCGTTCGCTGTTTGTACTCGTACATTGGGGTCACTTTATCGCATTAATTTCATTTTCATTACACATTGGGTAATTACTATGTACTTGATGAGGTTTTTTAAGGTGCCAGTGAGAAATCCAGTAAGACCCAGGCAATAGAACACCACAGCTTTGAGGTCATATATCTCAGAATTATCAGGGTGGTAAGTTCAAAATTATTTTTGATAATTATAAAAAATACTACCATATGCCTTCCAACCGACTTTCTTTAAAGCTCGTTTTCAGTGGTTCAAATTACAGTTGAAAAAATTTAAAATTCATTTTCTTGCAATCAATTGTTCCTTCAGACCGAAGTCATTATCTTGAATCGAAACAATCGAAACAAGGAGATGAGAAACAAGCAGTTGAGATTTGTACTTGTGTAGGTGTCACATATTCCAATTGAAGTTCCTGAAATCAACTGAAATGACTAGAAATCGGTTGAAACCAATCATTCGAACTGAATTTTGAGATTATAGTCTTGAAATATTAAAAAAAAAAACATAATAATACGAGTGTCTGTAAAGCTTAAAACAATTTGTCATGTGATTTTGGTTACCTCAAATTGCATGCAGCTTTATTACAGACTGGATTTCTTTCAGATTATGTTGTCTCAAAATCCTTGTGCTAAATAAACAAGAATTTTTATAATATTTTTATATAACTTATATTATATGTTAACAATTTTTTCATTTACTAATGATCACGCCCCCTTTACTGCAAACATAGTGACTAAACTGCAGAAGTGCCTGTAATGTATTTGAAATAACTTCAGATACTTCGAATTGTGTGCTTCTATTGATATAATAAGAAAGAAATGGCAACAGCAAGCATGTTAGTCTCGCAGGTGGGGTCGGGACAAGAATCCTGCTTAGGGGATGGTTTTGAAATACTTCTGGCTAAATGTTTTTTTCCTTCTCTAAGGTCGAAGGTCTATTACCAATGCTGCCAACACTTGTAGACATATATTCACTTTCATATAAGGTTAGAAAGAATAAATAACAAAAAATATAAATTGGCAATATTTTTTATAAACATAAGAAATGAAATCACCTTGGAGACCTCAAGTAACCGAAATACTTCAGGTGATTGCTAACAGTTATAAACAGTTGCAATCCTTCAATTAAACAACAAGAAACTCCAATCAAATAGAGGAGTACTGTCTTCTTACGACTGAAAATTCACTGCATTAAAAATAGCGGTCACAGAAATAGTGAAAGAGTATTATTGAAATATTATAATCAAATTTCACTGGAATTATTGCAGTAAACCAAACTTTAATAATTACACAGATTTTCTAGAAACCTGTACAATTGTACTCTTAGAAAACCTTTAGGAAATCTTTACAGTATGTTTCTCAAAGAAGCGCCCACTTATGAGTAAGGAAATGTTACTATTTTCAGAAATTAAAGTTTGCTTACTGCAGTCGAGGGCAGATCCTTATGGAAGACAAGAACCTGACAAAATGATTTAATTTAAATCCTAAAGTGTAATGAAGCAATACTACATCCGTCTTCTTCCCTTTAACCACCCATACTTATTGAAGCAATTTCCGATATCCGATTTCTCAGATAAACAATATGGTCATAACCACCCTTTAACAATAAAAATGAAAAATTTAGAATTGAGAATTCAACCTAAACATGAGTCGTGGACTGTAGTCATATCAAAATCATTTTTTTTTCTAAACGTACTCATCTGTCTTCCTTTTCCGATTGGGGTAGTTTGTTTTACTTTATTTTTTCAGCTTCTTCAATTGCATTTACTACTTAGCGCTACTCAAACACTTCATTTTGGTTCACTGCAGCCGAGTTGTTGTGTTTTTGGTTTTCTTGGTTGCACAATTCGGTTGCTTATTTCACTTTCTTAAGGGTTTTAATTTACCGTCCGTCTTACTACATTTCTAATTGCTATATTGTTGCTTAGCGAACAGACAACAGCCGGCACATAAGTTGCATTGCATTGTATTACTGTCAGATCCGCCCCGCTTACTTGTGCGCTACTTGCACTCACAATGCTTTTGTTGTTGTCAATTTCTAATTAAATTTTGTGTAATATTTAAGCCTAAGCCAAACGGCATAAATAAAGACTTATGCATTTAGGTGTAAGTGGATTTGCAGTTTGCGCATTTGGGTCAAACAACGTGCCGTTAACCGTTTCCAATTGAGATTAGGTTGTATTAAAACAGCCAAATAGATTTACTTACCCAGTCCATTTGCAGCGGGCCATTCACTTGCAACTAATCCGTATGCAACCAAACAATTTCCAAGTGATGCAATAATTTTGGTACTTGTTTTTACCACTAAAGAAAGGTTTGCAATATGGTATAGCTGAGAAATGACTCAGTGGGAGTTGGAAGCATTATGTCGGGGCTGAAGTTGTCAGACTAAGTAGGCTTACCTGACTTTTTGTACTCATCTCCAATTAACCACATGCAATTCTATTTTAAAGAGTGGCAAGTACTCACCTTATTTTACCTATCAAGTAGTCAATGCTGAGAGAAGCAATTTACAAGAATTGTGGTATCAATTTGCTGCCATTATAAAGTTAGTTTGGGATTATAATCTACAGACCTTATTGTACTTATTCAATATACAATTTACAGAACGTATTGTAACATACGAAGATTATTATTATTATTATTATTATTATTATTATTATTATTATTATTATTATTATACCTTACACTATAATTAATTATGACTGAAAGGGGTTTGGGGCATTGAGTACCAGCTACTGTGGCTTTCGATTCTAAGAAAAAGAGATTTGTAGAAAGAAGCATGTTTGAGACCACTCTAAGTGTGCATCTAGCATGCTTACCACGATACCACATAGTGTAGCAATATACAAAGATACAATACAATAATATTCAAAAAACAGTACAGTTGATTTCATTACTAACCAAAAATCAAACAGTTTGAAGGCTTCCAGATTTACTTCCCAGTATATGAGTAGTTGATTTATTTATAAGAAAGTTATCGAACAATTTATCTGGGTGGTGTTATTTTATGGAAACAATTAAATTGGAAGTTATCATTTCTTCGAGGTATATTTTAAGGGTCTCGTAATTAAGAAATTTCCTCGCCCGAAAAAGATGTAGAAGGATCCTTCTATCATTCTAGTTGAACTTTTCTCTGTGTATGGACAACAATGTTGCAATTCAAATTTAAATTTAATTTAGTTTTCTAATTTATGAAAAATGTTCTTGTTAATAGTTTTTTTATACATTTTTGAACGTTTTCCAACTTTGTTCTCCAACTTTGAGTATAACTAATGTACTCGTATATGATTAGCTCCATCAACTGCTTCATTAAAAGCATGGCTGGACCTTTGAAAGGGATGAGACCTGATGACTCATGCGGTATCACAAAGGGTCAATGATGGCCTAAGTGGGCCAGTCTGGCGGCCGCCTTACTTACCTGCCTACCTATGTATATGAAGTATTCACAGGCAAGTCTTTGATAAATTTCACCTATATTAAACTGTAGGTTAACGTTCCGAACCATATCAAAACAGATTAATTCGTAGAGTTAAAAATCTTCATCAATTCTATATAAACTCATGACAATAAAAAGCGATAAATTCTTATACCAATTCATGAGCTGTGTATTAAAGTGCTTAACCAAATCTCAGCATATCAAACTTTAAGTTTGTGTGTGGTATTCATGAACTTTATATAAACCCATGTAAAGCATAAGCATACAATTCTTCTAGGAATGTTTCCAATTCTCCCCCATTCAATTGAATACAGCTTAGTTCTCCGTGTTTGGTTGCAGCTTTATTCGTCGCATAAACTACACTTCGCTGTCTCAATAACCCCAGGCAGTTCCGTTTATAATGACATATTGTGAATGCGAAACAATACAAATTTTTGCGAAATGCTTCGTATTAAATTTTATTAGTAAGAATTTAAACTCTTGAAATTTCTCAAAAATCCAACAACCAATCGAGATCTGGTGATCACCGTAACCATATCAATTATTCTTTCCTACAAAAGATATGCACTCCAAAAGCAAAATTAAATAAAACACAGACGCCTAATTTGCATTGATTCATAAAGAAAATCATAAATAGAAAAATATAAAAAAAATACAAACAAAAATTATGCATCCAAATTATAAGTTATGAAATGTGATATTTTACATTAATGCGGCGGGTGTATCTTCACTTAAAGTGCGGCCGTGTATGCGAGCCCGAGTATCTTTGTTAAAGCTTTCTGCCTTTCCTTTGTAATAAAATGCCTTTCGTCACGTCCTCAGATGCGCGACCCACACAAATTTGTCAAATAAATAACAACACCAACAAAATAAAATGAAGTAAAGAAAGAAAAAAACCAAAAAAAAACCAAAATAAGAGAAAATAAAGAAGCAAAACAAAGCAGGCAAAAAAGAAGGCGAAAAAGAATATATAGAAACACAGAATTCCGCTGCCTTAAAGCATATAAAACTGACAGTCAAACCTACACACACCTTAATTTTTTCTGCCATGGTTGTTGTTGTTGTTGCTGGTGTTGTTATTTTTGTTTTTTGCTGCCCTTTTTTCATCAATGAAGCAACCTGCCTACGACTGCAAGGAAATTACGAGAAAGCAAAAAAATACACAAAAAATACAACAAAAAAATAAATGAAAATTGAAAAGAGGAGGAAAGGCAAGAAAATTCAATAAAGTGTGACAATTTATTGGGTATAGGCGCAGAGTTATAAAACTGCACCTAATAAATCTATTCCAGCGCTTTGATGCGGACGCCCAGCAAATTCACAGTTGTTTGTTGTCACTTCCAGCTGCAGATACGTTAGCTGCAGTTCCGACTGTGTATGGGCGACTGTGTGTGTGTGTGTGTGTGTGTTTGAGTGTGTGTGCTGAGATATATATTTGTATGTGTGTTAAACTGCAATAGACCATATGCAAGAAGTTTATTTTCGGCAGCATATTATCCTAGATTTATTGTCAAAGCAACTTTAAGTCACATTCCTAGTCATAAGTTAGCTGTGTAAAACTTGCTGGGATCTGCCAGGTTTGTGGTATACTCGTATTGAAATGATTTCATGTGGCATTAATTGGCTTTTCTGGAGATGCCAGGCATCACGTGAAATCGGTAGTCATTTCACTGTATTTGCAATCGTTTTAATGCCGTAGTTACAGGTGCATTTCGCTACGTAGTGGAGAAAACCTTAATTTTTGTTTAGGAAGTTGGACACAGAGTCTGCTCTGAGAGCAAATTCAGTCAAATTGAAATTAAGGCCACTACCTCATAGCCTTTAAAGGTACTTAGTTTCAGCCTTCCGTACCTGAATCATCTGTCATACTGAGGTGATTGAACTGAAGCTGAACTATTCCTAAAATGGCGTGGAACTAATTAAAATACGAGGAAACCTTTTACTGGGACTCGATTCACTTGATCGCAGAAGCCAAGTTTCTAACTATCAAACTATGGAATCGCAGATTGTAAGCATTGGAGTTTATTACTCCATTGATTGATTGATTAAAGGATTAAAGTTATTGCTGTCATTTGAAGGAATTGCTTTATTTTATTTTTATCTCAGTCTTTCGAAGGCCTTGTATTGCCCTTAAGTCACTTCAAATCCTTTCCTGTCAATTCATTCAATTCAAGTCACTGGATTTGTTTGCTCTGGATGCCATCCATGCCAGTTTTTTTAAAGAAATGCATCCAATTTCCGGAGGTAACTCTTTAAAAATCCATAATTTACTTAAATACTGTTACGATGAATTTGTTCCTTAGAAGTAATTGAAATTACTTTGAGTCATGCAAGCCATTTGAATTCAGTGCAATCATTTAAATTTCTCGCATTCAGTTCAAGTCGGAGCAACAAATTTTAGTTCGAAGTATTCAATTGAAGTCACTTTAGTCAATTATATGTCCGAATTTATGGGAAAATATACTATAAGAAAATTCGGCGTGCACATTCATATATAAAGAGTTTACTAGTCAACTGGCATTATTTCAACTGCGAATAGAAAACTCCGAAAATAATTCATAAAATAATTGAATTTATATTCTTGGATTCCATATATTCCCAAAAGTGAGAGTTATATACTGCATCACTAAGAGAACTCAATACTGCAACACTAAGATAACGTAATGCTCAGTCATCGAGTTGGAAAATTTTAGGTTTAAGAGATAGGTGATCTCTAAATGCATAAACCCCAAAATCAAAATGCTAAAAGTGTTAGTAAATTATAATATTTCTTAGACATAAATCCCAAATGAATGCAATATTTCTATCCTCTGGTGCAATAAAAGGGAATACTCGTATATCATTTGCATAGAAACATATTTCCATCGGCTGCATTTATAGTTGTATCTTTAATGCGAATATGCTGGTATTTATTAAATTTTATTTAACTTCAAAAACTCCCTTTCACCCAAAATACCAACAACAACAAAAGCAGCACCCAGCAAAAAAACAAACACAAGGAAAACCCAAAATCAAATGCACCCCACCTCAATCATTAATTTCAATAATTCTCTCTGCTCTTCGTGTGCTGGGTTGCCTAGTCAAAGTTAAGTTTCTGAGTTTTGCTTTGTTTTGCTGTGTGTTGTTTTTCTTTTTAAATTGATTTTTTTTACACATGAATTGTACTCACATTCAAAGGCATTATTCCTCCCACTGTCAAATACATCATAAAAACGTTACTCATACACAAATGATAAATCATTTTGGAACACCGACACCGAGCTCTGCCAACTGGTCTATAAAGCACAGCTCTCAGCGCACACACACATTTGGCAGATGCATGTGTGTAAATGGTTGGGAGCCAGCATAACATATGAGCGACCTCATATTGCGCTGAAGACTGACTGACGTTTTTTTGCTGGCGTGTCTGTTAGTTTGTCTGTCTGCCGGTCTTTATATAAAAAGGCAAAAATAACACTCTGAGCACACAACTCCAAAGCATACAAAATATAATTTTTTATAACTATTATTAAAATAAAGTGGAGAAAAAAATGAATTTTAAATAAAGTAACAAAACAATCGGTTAGCGTGCGAAGCGTATTACTCGCAAAGTCAGTTCTTTGGTTGAACCCAAGGAAATTTTGACTTGTCATGGCAGCTAAAAAAGTGTTTTTTCGCTTTATTCACTGAAATCGATAAAAATTTTTATAATGCTTAAACATATATTTGCAGCAAACTGACAGTTCCCTGAAATGACTGAAATTAAGGAATAATGTGGGCAGATCAGCATGTAGAATAAGGAGGAAGTGTACAAGAAGTTGAAACATTTCTATACACTTTTAATTTAAAATGGAATAGAAGATTACAATTCAGAGCGTATACGTTACATTTAAAAACTGATAATTCAATGGATCTCTATATAGGTTAGGTTAGGTTAACCTGGCTGGCATAAAGCCAAGACCGATTGGTCCCTAGCGATACCAGATGGGGTCTGAACTTTATGAAGATTTCCAGTAGATATCACGCAAAATGTTAATCCTTTTTGCTAATTTGAGCAGTGATGTCAGCTCCATTCTCCATGTCAGCTGTCTTCTCCCAAATTGTGGGACTCCTAAGAATTTTAAGCGCGTTTTTTATAAAGCAGGACATATACAAAAGAGATGTTCTAGAGTTTCCCTTACTCCAATCTCCCTACATTTCCTACATTCGTCATGGTCCCTAATTCCTATCTTGTGTGCATGTGCCGCCAATAAATTATGGCCTATCATTAGATCTCTATATAAATTGTAATAAAATATAACTCCAATTCTAATAAGACACCAATTCTAAGAAAATAATAAAAATATAATCACTTGAAATCTCCCTCTTTTTATATATAATTTTGAATAATTTATGTCTTTAGATATATTAAAGTTCAAAGCAGAAGTTTGTTCTATACGAAAAGCACATTTCCCATTGTGAAAATAGTGCCTCTGAAACATGGGTTTGAAGGTGTCTAAAGCTATATAGGTGTCATACTTATAGAACTGTATCATACTT
This sequence comes from Clusia tigrina, assembly GCA_920105625.2. Classification (NCBI taxonomy): domain Eukaryota; kingdom Metazoa; phylum Arthropoda; class Insecta; order Diptera; family Clusiidae; genus Clusia; species Clusia tigrina. Next base: position 28,292,749 of record OV050030.1, read on the forward strand.
ATAGAGCTGTATCATACTTATAGAACGGAAACATACTTAATATCATCCATGCTATATTGGGAACCATTGAATTATAATACTGAGGGAGCAACACGCTTGAATGCTAACAAATGAATGCCCTCTTAATGCATTTTATCAATTACCACCACATTCGAAGACCATATTACCTGTTATTCTAGAGTCCTAAATTCTGACAGACTTAATTCATGGACTGTATGAATAATAATAGTAGCAAAAATAGTATAATAATAGTAATGTTAACAATAATAATGAAAGTAATAATACATGTAATAAAAATAGTAATAAATATAATGAAAACAATACCAATAATCATAGTAATCTTTTATTTTTAATCATTACATGATTCAGTCCATTAATATTATTATTATTGCATAAACTACCATAATTATTATTTCTTATGAACTCAAAATGAAATCTTTTTAATAATATTTACCGCTGCTTCACTATTTTAATGCAAATGAATAATTCACATTTCACATATTTTCTTACATCTTTCTCATTTTTCAATAATGATATTTCGCCATTTCCTCTTCAAATGAGCTCCAGACAGGCAATCGTCTGCATACGGGTGCGTATTTGGATAATTTCACACCACTCTTTAAATAACACAGCGAAGCATAGTTGTAGGCGTATTCTGGTAGCTCTGTGTAAAGCAACCATTTCGCTTAGCCCAAAAGTCAAACATTAATAGAACTCTAGGCAGCAACTTTTGAAATACTTCCATGGCTTTAATAGATATGAGTATGCGTGGATAGTGGCAATAATCTCGATGACCTTGGAGCTGCCACAATTGATGACTTATTTCAAACATATTGTTGAGATATTGACATGTGATCATTCTCACCAATCAATTGTGTAGCAGCTAAAAATACCATAGAAAATACTAAGAGTGAATTAAGCTGCAACCTGAAGAACTGAGGAAAGTAATTAGCAAAGTGGCATGGAGGGAAAATGTTGTTTAAATAATCTACCTAACTTGGTTGTAAATACGAGTATCGTATTCATCGCTATTGGGAATATTCCCTTAACAATGTTCCACACTAATTTGAATTGGATTTTGTTAGGAGTGGAAATGTGTTCGAATACTATTTAAATCAAATGAGAAAGAAAACGACGGGTAGTGGCCGATACAGATAATTAATGGTAATGGTTTTCTTTTTTATAATATAGCTTGATGTCCTGCTGGCCTAATTAAGCACCTCTATCATGCCTAAAATGGTGTGGGACTAATTAAAAGCAAACCATTCCCTGTCGAGTTTACTTGGCGTACTGCCATTGGGGCCCTGGCATCCAATTCAGTAGTAGTTCCTGTGGAGTCGTTCTTATGTAGGTAGGACTAACATAATCCATATTTTGGAGTCAAATCAAAACTCTCTGGCAATCGTCAAATTTGTAATGTTATAAGTTTTCGTAGGGGATAAAGGCACTTTAACTACATTCGGTTTTGGATTTTGTGGTTATTAGACTCCAGCTTTTATTTGGATGCAAAAAAAGAATTTAACATAATTCCTAAAATCATTCGGAACTACTTTGTTGTGAACCCTTAACTACTATCCCATGCTTTTCCTTTCCATTGGTGAAATAAAAACATCAGTATATATTTTTTTTATGTTTAAAATTTTTTCTTTTTAAAACAAAAATATATATTCACAAAAGTTTAGTTTTCTTCCGTCATCTTCTTCTTTCTATATCATATTAAATTGTTTTACAAAATAAAAAATAAATAACAGTTTTGAGTTGTTTTTGTTGTGTTTGCGTCTCCTCTGTTTTTGCATACAATATTTTTAGTTGAAATATTTTGTTTTCTGTATCTTTATTTTTCTTTTTTTTTGTTTATCTCTATTTATGAACTAATTTTTAGCATATTTATTTATTAGTAAATTAGCATAATCAGTTTACGTTAATATTCTCAATTGTTTGCATTGCTATTTTTTTTAATATATATGTGTTAATATTTTCATTCAATTGTTTAGTACACTCAATACTTGCAGCAGAAAAAGAAAAAACGCTTTCAAACAAAATCATTCTGGTTGTTTTTTTTTTGTATTTTTAGTTTTTATTTGCTTTTTATACTTTCTATTTTGTTTTTTCCTTTTTTTGTTTTAATTTTAAGAAGACTATTTTTTAATATAAATAATTAAAAGCTAAAAATTATCAGTTTCAGTTGGTTGAGAGTTATTCTTTATCATAGTTTATTTTCATTATTTTTTTGTTTGTTTAATACATATACGAAGTTTAATTTATGCATCTATATATCAGTTTATAGACGTGAATAGATAGTTTTTCATTTACATATATGTGTGTGTGTGTATGTTTGCGGTAGTGTGTGTTTGGCTGTGTACCTATATAGTTTATTTGAAGTAGTAAAAATATTTTACACATTTATACAAAGTAGAAAAAGTGTTTCGGTATAAAAATGTTTCCTTTTTTTCTCTTCTGTATGAGTATGAGTAATACAAGGACACATACATACATATATTTGCATATGAGTGTGTCCTCGCTGTAGTGATGTTTATGCTTTAATTATTATACTAGGCAGTTTAAGTTTATTTATTTATTTAGTTTTAATCAAAGTAAAATATTTACATTAAATACGCTAACGTGTCCGCGCGTTGCTTTTGTTAAATGTGTGTATATGTATGTGTGTGTGTCTTTCATTTATGGTATATAGCGTTTACATAATCACATTCAAACTTGAGTATGTGTGTTAGCTACCGTTTATATATATATATGTATATATGAGTATAGTTATAAGGAAAAAATTTTACATACTTTCATTCATTTAAGCCTATTCACGGGGTTAAGTAGTGTGTCTCTTTAGTTGTGTGGCTGTGTTACTGTGTTTGAGTACAGCAGCTACAGCCATTTTGAAAAATTTAAATTTTTGTCAAATTTCACAATTAGAAAGAATTGATTTCTTTCTTTCGTGCTAATCCTATAAATTTAATTTTAAATTATAAATCACTTTTGAAATTTTTATATTTATTAATTACAATACATTCATTCACTTCAGTTCAACTCGCAGGAACCAGTCCTTATTTCTCTTTGTGTTTGTTTTGCGTTTGCTTGGATTTTCTACACTTACATTTACACTAAATACGCTTGCACATGTTGTCCTTGCTGTTGTCCTGTGATGGCCGTTGGCGCTGCGGTAAGTGTGGCCGCAGCATGGTCGCGCTGTTTTTGATTTTGTTGCGGTCGCCATGTCTGTGACACATTCTGCTGCTGTTGTTGCTGCTGCTGTGGATGCTGCTGTAAGCGATGCAGGCTGTGTGCAGCTAGTATAGCCGCTCCATTTAGTGGCGGTGATGGCGGTGGCATCATCAGCATGTTCTCATTGTCCAGCGTTGAGTAGTCCGAATCGATGCTGGAGTAGATGTGCTCGGATGGTGGGCGTCCGGCATACGCTTGACTGGTGGCGGTTGTGGCTGCTGCATGCTGTTGGTAGTATTGCGGCGCTGTGGCGGCCACCTCAGCGCGATGCGCCGTATTCGGGTGTAGATGCGTAGCCACCACAGCATGGTGCAGTGTGCCCTGATGAGCGTGTTCGCCTCGTCGCTGTGGCCTGGGACTTGGGGTGGCAGTGGTGGCGGAAGAATAGTTTTGTTCGCCTTCGCCCTCGGGGCAGTAGGCTGGCGGTGGCGCTTGGCGATACAGTATGCCGGGGCTGGCGGGTTGCTTGATGCGTTCGTGATTGTGATCGAGGGTGTAATTGTTGCCGCGATATGTCGGGTACTCAACGGGCAGGGCGTAACGCAACTTCTCCCAGAAATGCCTATCGGTGCGCCGTATACGATGCACAGCCGATGTCTTTAGATATGGCAACATCTCAATATCGCTCTCGGCTTCGAAGAGCACCTCGGGCTCCTCGATGATGACCAGTTTTTGTGGACGCCCACGTAATGCATCGTGTACGGCTCGTCGCAGGTCACAGCGCGACCACTCAGTCTGCAGGAAATTGCGGGACAATAGAATCACCAAGCGACGAGACACTCGCGAAGCCTCCAGCACCTGATAGTGGGTGGCGTCGTGTGCCAGGTCTCGATGCTGCAGACAGATGCGCAACGGCGGCCGACCTGTCTCCAGCTCAGACACTAAGTGCTGGCCTATAAATTCGGAATCTTTGGCGGAGTGCAGTAGCACCGCATCGTATAGTTTTTCGGAGTCCTCGCAGCGAGGCCCAAACACGCGCACGCCATAATGGGAGAAGAGCCAAATACGTAGCGACTCACGAAACACGAAGATGACAATGACAACTACCAGCAGAAAAACCAAAGCCAAAGCGGCGGCCAACAGCGGTATATAAGGTTTTGGTATGCCGTGCTGGAGCATAGAGCCGCCTGCATAGTAATCGGTGCAAGCTGCAGTGGCATTAAAATCCAATTCACGTTTTTCGCCGGCTTTGGCCGAGTTACCTTCCCCACCACTCTCCACGCAGTAAATATCCTGCGAGTCTTGCACAATCACTGCGTTGTCGGCCACGTACGCGGTGAGTTCTTGCAGGAATTTGCAGCGACAGCTCCACTGATTGCGGCCCAATGCCAGTGAGCGCAGCTGCTTGAATTGCGGCAGCTGCAATTGCCAAATGGGCAGAGTGACCAAACGATTGCCATCGATACGCAGCAGTTCCAGAGAGACAAGCGGAGCCAATGTGGAGTTCTCAAATGTAGTCAACAGGTTGTTATGCAGGTAGAGTTCTCGCAAAGCAGCCAAGTGCTCGAATTCGTAACCGTGCAGTGTCTTCAGACGGTTATCCTCCAGGTGGAGCACTTGTAACGACACCAGACCGGCGAAGGTGCGATTCTGTATGCTGGCCACTTGGCTGCCATTCACAAAGAGCGATTTCAGATTCTTGCGACCGATGAAGGCGTGATTTTTGAGCACTGGAAAGTTGTTTCCGTCCAAGTACACCACACTGGAGTCCATAGGCACGCGTCGTGGCAGCTCAGTGGTCTGCTGATTACCGCAATCGACGACGTTAGTCGACCATATCTGGTCATGATAACACGTGCAGTTGTTGGGGCACGTCATCTCGCAATCACACGCATCAAAGTCGCAGCAGTGGCACAAAGCAAAGCAATGTGACTCGTAGCGGCACAGAAAATCCTTCGACTTCAGCGTGGACAGGGAACGCACAGGAGCACCCCGAGCATGCGGCATTACACACTCAATGTTACCCAGGTCCATAACGCGTGGATGCTGGCGAGTGGTCAGATTATTAATGCGCTGCAGCCAGTCCATGGTGCAGTCGCATTCGAACGGATTGCCGCCCAGATAAAATTCTGGCAGTGGTTTGGTTGGTGCCACGGGAGCCACCCGCAACTGTTGTAGCTGCAGTTTGGTCAGTGCATTCGCATACAAGTCCACACGTGCCAAATTCACTTTATCAACAAATGAATTCGGGTGCACTGTGCTGACGAGGTTGTTGTTAATGAACAGCAGCTCGATGGTGTTCGGTATGGACATAGCCCCAATTTCAGTGATGCGATTATGACTGGCGTCCAGCGTCTTTACGCGTATTTCTTCCTGCAGTTTGTAATAGTTGCCCAAGGCCTCGATGTAATTGCCATGTATATCAAGCCACTTGAGATTGCTCGGTATAAAGGCGTAGTCAAACCAGACCAGGTGATTCTCGGATAAATTCAACCACAGCAGAGACACTAGAGTAGCGAACACTCCATTGATATCAGAGAGGAAATTGCGATCCAACCGTATGGCTTCAAGCTCGAAATTTTTGTCAAACGAGCCACGTTCAATGCTCTGTATGCGATTCTTGGCCAAGTTAAGAACACTAAGACGTGGCAGATCGGTGAACATGCCTACTGTTATGTTTCCAATTTGGTTGTCGATTAGACGCAATCCCGTCAGCTGGTGCAAATTCTTGAAGCTCTGATTGTCGAAAGTGCGCATCTGATTCTCGCCCAAATCAAGGGTACGCAGCATGGAAAGGTCTTGAATGGCGCGTGGCACTTGGTTCAATTGATTCGAGCTGAGATCGAGCTCTTTCAAATCCGAACAGTTTTTAAACACATTCGTTTCGATGACGCTAATCAAATTATTATTCAAAGTTAGCTTCGACAACACGTACAGGCCGTTAAAGAGTTTGTCGTCCAAGGTGTGCAGACGATTTTCGGCCAGATTAAGCGTGTGCAAGTTGTACAGTGGCAGAAAGGCGTTATCTTCGATGTGGCCAATGGAGTTGTTACGCAAGTTTAGGATCTGCAGAAAGTACAACTCTTTAAAGGTGCGATAGTCTATGCGCGTGAGGGCGTTATGAGCCAAATTAAGCACTATGAGTCGTATGAGTCCGGCAAAGGTGGAATTATCAATGTGATTCGACGTTAACTGGTTACCGGACAAATCGACCACCAGCAACTGTTCCAGGCGGTGGAACAGCCCCTTGGGCAGTTCGTAGAGTTCGTTATTGTGCAAATGAATCTCACGTAACTCTTTCGACCCGGCAAAGAGACCTTCCGGTAGTATCTCCAAATGATTGTAGCTTAAATTGACAATGCGCAGCGAACTCAGACCTGCCAAAGCCTCTCCAGACAGTTCCGAAATATTGTTGTGCTGCAGACTCAAGTGCTGCAAGCGACGCAATCGGGAAATGCCCCAGCTTTCAGTAATCGCTCGGAGCTCATTATGGCTGGCGTCGAGCATTTGGAGCTCACTGCCTCCATTGCAGTTCATATCACTAAAGCCGAGATTCTCGGCGGCACGTATGCGATTTCGCGTCAAATTCAGTGACTGCAAATTACCCACCGGACACAGAAAACCGGCTGGCAATGCTCTCAAATTATTATCACCCAAATCCAGAGCGGTCAACTGCTTGAGCCCCAACAACGAGTCTGGAAAGAGCTCCAATGTCTTGCCCGGCCCCCATTCTGCGTTGCGTGTATTCACCGCCAGCGTCTTCACCGTGCTGAGCCCCTCGAATGCGTTGTTAGGCAATTGTAGCAATTTGCACGACTCCACACGCAGCACGTCGAGCGTTTGCAAGCGCGCGAATGCTGCCTGCGGTAGCTGCGATTCGAACAAATACAAATCGCTGCATTTTATCTCCAGCTGACTAGTGCCATCAGCACCTTGCAGGTCCAGGCCCGCTCGCTCGACGGTGCGTAAATTGCAGCGCACCGATGTGGTGCCATTGTAATGCCAGGAACATTGATTTATTGTTGCGGACGATGCTGCGGAGGTCTCTACTGCTGCTGCCGCTGCTACAGCGGACGCTGATGATGATGATGCCGATGACGGCACAGCGGAAGTGGCGGCTGCTGCGTCCGCATTGGCGAGGGCAGCATGGCCGAGAGCAATGCTGGTGGCAGTGACGGCTACAACAAAGTGCGAGCTGGCATGTAACACAAAAACAAAGGCTAGCAGTGCTACTAATGGTGTTGCTGATGTTGGTTGTGGAATATGCGTGCTCGACACTTTTTTGCCAGTATTACACATTTTTTTACACATTTTGTTTCCTCTGCGTTTCAATGTGTTGGTTTTCTGTTTTGTTTTATTTGTTTAATTTATATATAGGCATTTTTTAAGAGTTTTCCTCCGTTTGCATGGTTTTCAATTTATTGTAAGCACAGTTTCAAATTTCCTAAATTGTAACGCATTTTAATGGCACTAGTTATGCACCCTGTAACATTGATGAATTTTTATATGTTTGCACAAATTCACACGCTAAATTCACAGTGTTCATGAGCGGAAGCTACATACATATGTGGATTTATATTTTATTTTAGGCTTTTAGTAAGGTGCAGTTTGAAAGTGGGGCGTTTTTCTATGTTTACACTTGCAAGCTCACATTTTCCACCATCAACATTTTTCTTTACAATAATTTTTTTTTTTTAAATTATATTTGATTACTTTATTTAAACTTGAACACATACACACTCAAAAATGAGCTGTTAGCGCATTTTTGTCGAAAACACAGATACGCGTTCACACTTTGTCACTGAGCAGTTTCCTTACAGTTACTTATTTGCTCTTCGGGAAAACTTCACTTTTCTTAGTTAGAAAAACCCGTTTACAGTTAAAAATCGAGCACAGACCACACGTCTATACACAACGCCGCTCGCACTCGAACTGATTTCAAAGTGCACAACGGTGGCCAATTGTATGCTGCTTCGTTACAAGACATTCGTAAGGCACGACATTTGAGATGGTTTTATTCGTTGTTGTTTTTGTTTTGGTCGTGTTATTAGTTTGCTCGTAGTTTTCTGTCTTCTGGCAACGAGCGTGGAACTCACTCGTATCGCTGAGTGATAGAGCGAGGTTATTCAAATGAATCGTATTTGTATGCAGGCAAAGTCAGTCGGCAGCAGGTCGGCTCAGTAGGCATGAATGAAATTTTTCCTGTTTTTAAACTGCGGCACGGTTAAAAGAGCGCAGTCGGCATAGAAATTTAGTGGTATTGAGTGAGTGCCTAAATGGTTTGCCGAGAGCAAGAAGCGAAGAGAGAGGGTGTGAATGTGGGGTGGGATTTTTGCCTGACTGCCATGGTTCACTGAGGCTAGTAAATAATACATGTAATAACAGGACTAAAGATAAAGGGACGGAATTCAGAGATAATTTCTAAAAAAAACTATTTAAATGTGTTGTATATCTTTAACTAACTTATATTTTAATAATGGATTTACTTTAATATATTTTTAAGTTAAATAAAAGAATACAGAATTAGTGTCTAGAAATTTTATTTTATTAACTTATTTTTCTGAATTGTGGTGTTCCTTTTGTAACTACGGAAGTCAATGGCGCTGTCTACTTTGGTGACGGTTTGCTGAACTAGAATCTATTCACTCAAAATTGCACGTATGAGTGAAAGTGCCAGTATTTCCTCAAGTATATCCTTTTCATACTCACAGAGTATATCCTTTATTGAAATTCTACTCCCACTTTAGTACTATTTACTACCGCTGTGTGCATTATGGCGCTAAAATTTACTACTCTTCTAAAAAGGTGTAAAGAGAAAACACATTCGTATTTTCCTTCTCCTCTCACATATTTTTTCAATTAATGAAAGAGAGCCATATTACAACTCAAGAGAGCAGTTTTAAAAATCAAAACAATACTAAAGTATTTATTTTGAAAATTTGTTAAATGGTTTTTTTCTAAGAATTCTTAAACCATCCTTAATTAATTGCCATTTTCAACCTGCCTGTTGAACTCTTTCCAATTGTAATTTTTATTTTTTTTTTCTAAATATTACTCATACGCATTTTCACTGCCAAGTGTCAATTCCATGCGGTTTGCGGTATTCCTGCGTGCATTTCACTTTCATTCAGAAAATATCTGACAACATTGATGGACATCTTACAGATTGCCTGCCTGTATCTGAAGTTGAAGTTCAGCACATGCAACGCACTAAATCGCACCTCGCACAAGAACATTCAATGAACATTTTCATCCAATCCTGAAAACACAGTCCTCCTCACAGTGCGTGTTTGTGAGTGTGTGTGTTTTTTTAGCTGCGCTATTGGAAACATTTTACTATGCAACTGAATCGTATCTATTCTTAGCACAGTTCGATTGCTGCTTTAATTTGGTTCTGTTGAGTTGTGTTGATTTTGTGGTTGCTGGTGTTATTGTTGTTGTTACTTCTGAGGTTTATCACTGGCAACAAAATACAACTTGACTACTTGATTTTGATATGAAAATCTTACCACTTGGATTTGTTCAGGCAAGTTCTATATCAATTATAAGCCACACACGCATATGTGTGTTAGAGAGTTAATACTCCGGAGTGTGGCGATTGTCATAGCACTACTAAAGCATCTCGTAGCTCTTGTATATAGTATCTTTTCAGAAGATTTTCCATCGTGTGCCTTCTGCGCTGTGTTTGCTACACAAGTGTGAGTATCTGCATATGTCAGTCGCCTTGTCAGTGCTTTGTACGCACTTCAAATGTTTTTTTTTTTTTGTTTTGTTCAAGTGCAAGTATGTAAACAGTTTTTCTGTCGGATTTCTTTGTATCGAAGATGATTTCAAGATAAATCAAAAAATATGAAAATATGTTCAAGGTATTTTTGTTGATTGATGTGGATTGATATACAAAAGAAAATGTGTAAGGAATTATTTATTGAAGTTACAGATTCTCTTTTAGGTACTTTGACGTCTGCTACACTAAGACGAGTAGAACTACGCTTGGGTGAAAACAACAAGTCAGATAAAATGCAACATTTCCTACAGAATAGAATGCTGAAAATGGCTTAAGAAAGAAATATTCAAAGGAAATTCAATTTTTTATAATTTTTTAGGTTTCATTCTTAAATAATACGAAAGGCAACAAAATACTTTTTGTTTCTTTATTATTTACCTTCGATTAACCAACCCACTTAATACATTCCATGGGACTATTTGAAGTTCAAGTTTATAAATCAGTAAAATGTCCTTTTAGGGCTGTTCCTAAAAGATTTTTTTGATTTATAGAAAAATATATAATTTCATTTATTCTATGCAAACCAAAAACGATATCGTAGAACTTGTAGGTACTTTCATTGAACCAGTCTTTAATATCACCGAAACTCGGCGACCTGTTGGAACAAGGATCAAACAATATGTTGGTGCAAAAACAAATTTAAATGAACCAATTCAAATTAGGATACATTTTTATAAGGATTTGTTGCAATAGTTAAGGAAATTCAAAGAATGGGATCCAATATTGAAGAGCATATAAGAAATATTAATGGATAAATTAAAATTAGGAGTACTTGCTTCCGTAAATATTACGTTATGGTAAAAGTTTCTGAGTTCGGATAAATGAAATACTGTTCTTTTTTATTCTGCAAACTATTACTATATTGCCATATCTTAGAAAAGTTGGTCCTATTTATATGCAGCAAGTTACTTTCAAAGCAATATATAAATATTAATACGAAATCAGGTTAGAGGACAATTCGCAACTGCTATAATTGCTTTGATTTATATGAATGGAGATATTGTAGCATCTCTCGGCAATAACAAAATAATGGATTATTCTAAAGCTACTTAATTATGAATTATTGCCGATATGAATAATTATATTACTGTCCAATCATCAATATATTAATTCCTTAGGAGAAAATTGACATTAGAAATTCGACTTACAATTTCCTAAATGTAAGTACCTCAAAGATTTTTAATCTTCGCAAATTACTTGATATCTTCAGATTTATACACAAATTTATATGCTTACTTCATGTCCTTTAAATTTTTATCCTATATCTCCTATGCCCATCTGGCATATTACTTTATAACTTGGCGCTTAAGAAAAAACTTAAATATTGAAAATCCATTTCGTTGAATTGGTGGTTCTTTTATGTCTCAGGCTATAGTAAATGATTCTGGAATTGGATTTGTTGATCATGTGGAAACTCTGTTATATTTTCAATTAATCATCGTTCTGAAAATGCTTATAAGCATTGCTATGCGATATTCATGCTACGTATCCCTCTGGTCAATGTATCATTCCACTCCTTATAGAGTTAGAATACTACTTGTGATATATATAACACCAACATAAATTAGTTTATATATCTTTCAGCTCAGAAAAGTGCATCACTATCGAAAGAATTGTTCATTAGAACACTACTCCCCAAGACAGTCGATTTGTGAGTAAGTACAGTTCATAAACCGATGTTACTATGTTTTGTTTGTTAATTCCCCATAAATATGATATGTACATAAGTATGTACTCGAATATAAATATTGTTAATCCAAAAATTCGATCATCATAAAGGTTTCTTCAGAATGTATGGAATCAGAATAAAACGATTATAAGGGACACCACTCCACGCACATAGAAATAGTCAGGTTTTCCCACCAGTTTCTACACAACTGAAAATTGTTGTATAGCTTTGTACATTATATTTTTAATTTATTTAATTTTTATTGTTTTTAAATAATTAATTTCCGATTTAATCCTGTTGAAAAAGTTACAATTTATTGAAAACACAGTTTCAAATGTAAATAAAAATCTATTACTTTTTTCGTATGAGCCACACGTGCTCTTCAAAAAGAGAGACTGTAACTTGCAGAAGAGAAAAATTCCAATATTATTGTTTCTCTAGCCTCTCTCCATTTCTTCTTGAAATAAGTCAATTGACACTCAAATTGGTTTGTTTGGAGTTTGTTTACGAAAAAAAACTTGTTTGACTAGATACAATTACAGCCACATGCTTTTATTTTATTTATTTTCTTAACATTATTTTTCCTTTTGTTTTATCACATTTCAAATGGACTGTGGCCGGAAAAGCAGCGTTTGGCAGTGTTTTCAAAAAATCTTAACAGAAATTTGAAACTGAACACAATAGGAAACACAATTAACAATCAAATTCAAAATACCAAAGGAAAAAAAACCAATAAATAAAACAATTTAAAATAAAAATACTGCAAAACCAATTAATAAATAAAACAAAATTTATAACATCAATTGCTAAAAAATAAAATTTAAAAAAAATTGCAAATAATATAAATAACGAACCCAATTAATGAACTATTTAATTATAAAAATATATTAAATAATTTAGTCATTAATAAAAAAATTAAAGTAATGACTTTAGCCTAATTAATTATAAAAACTAATAAATAGAATTAGTAAATAAAAGAAATGAGAATAATTTTTTCTTTTTTCATTTATTTCAAAACAAAAATAAATCTATATTAGTTAATTATAATAATTAATAAATAGAATTAAATAAGAGTAATGAGAATAATTTATTTTTCATTAAATTCAAAATAAAGAAAAATCTGTAACGAAAAATAATAAAATATAATCACTTAAAAACAACTGTTTTTCATTATTGTGAGCAGAATCAACCAGTACAAAAATGTTCTTGGTTGGAAAAGCATTCTTGAAAATTTTTCATTTGCTTTGTATTCTGTTCTTTTGCTGGTATTTACAATTTTTACGCTTGCATTCTCGGCCACATTTCAATTTCAAGCTTAATTTCTTGTATTTCGTGTAAACAGTTCTCGCGTCTAATCCTTGGCATCCAGCGAATGTAAACAAAGCAGTCAAAACCAGTTCCACCATAATAGTTACTAGCCGTAGCTGGCGCACCGTGCTCCAAATCATACAAGATACCAGCCAGATACAAGATACCAACCAGATGCAGATGCAAATGTAACTCACAACATTGCGAAATCAGCTCAATGAGACTCCAGCGGCAACAACGCAGCATCCAACCAGAGGCACAATGCACTCATAAATCTGTGCTAAAGTGCTCAAAGTAGCTCTGCTTCTCTTTGACACTCTTTACGGTAGCGTGGCTTTTAACCCTTAGTTAACTTTAGATTTGTTGACTCGTTTGCATTTTCTCAGTGGTGTCTTTTTACCTCGTTTGAAAAGTCATCAGTTTTCTAATTGAAATTAGGGTTTGACGCATTTTCTTTTGTTATGACTTAATTTTTGTATGTTTGGTGTTTGGCTTTTTTCTCTTTTTTTTTGCTCAAATTTTTTTTTATTTGTATAATTTTTTTCCTTCTAGTTTTATAGAATTATTTATCACCAAATATCATCAGCTCTTGACTTTATTATTTTTTTATATTGCTTTGACTAACATTACAGCTCTAATTTTAACCTCTTTTAAACCTCACATAAAAAGAAAAGGAAAAAATGTTATTAAATTCCTGGAGAAAAAGTCGTAAAAATTTTAATTTTATTACTTTTGTGTGTTTATGCGTGCATTGCATGCCACAAAGTACGGATTTGTGTATTTTCTTTATTATTAACAACTTATTTTTTTATAACTTATTCTCTACTTTTTTTATGTTTTTCTCTTTTCTGTATTTGTCAACAATTGCGTTCTCATATTTCTGTATGCAGAGGCATTAGTTTTAAATGAATTTGTACTACATCTGCAGACTGTTATTGATATTCAGTCCAACAAACAACTGCTTCTTTTTATGGCCCCAGAGGTTATCTACTCTGTCGACTTTATTTCCCGATGAATCTTTAAATAGTTGTTCTGTTGTGCATTGTCTCTCATAGATTTCCGTACAGAAGATAATTTCTTGTTGTGAGTTGTGTGCCACTTGTTCATTGCATTCTGAATATGTCAAACGATGTTTTGACATATAAAAAACTGATCTCATTCACTCAGGTTCAAAGGTCTGACTGAGATATTGATAAGAAATGGAGAATTCATAGCATTAATTATATTTGTAGTGTTGTTTTAACACATATTAAGTTTAAAAATATAATTACGTGAGTATAAGTATATATCTGTATACTCTGAATCATAACAAATCCAAACAAGTGCGAAATTAGTTCTTACTCAATTCAGAATCAATAGACTACCGTAATTAAATGATTATTGATGTATTATATCAATGTGTATTGATGAGTCATATCAATGTGTATTGATGTGTCATATCACTGCAATCTTATATGAATAACTATTAAACTAGTTTGGCAATAATACAATATTGACTGGTTTCGACATTAACCTGGTTTAGAATCACATAATTTCTAAAAAGATATTTTCCATATAAAACCTCCAGTCTTTTTATATCCATAGTGAATTTTAATTCCCCAAAAGTACATATGAGTTAATTTTTGGAACATACTATTGAGGCGAGTCTCTACTTAAGCCCTTTGTTAGAGACATTTTTATGTCGTCAATCCTTTTGAGCTAAAAGTATTGACAGGCAAAGATATTTGGCATATTCAGTTTATCAGAAAATTATACTGGTGGACATCTGATTTTCCTAAGGGTGTAGATAACTTGCACTGATTTTGTGGTATTCGCTTTGATTCTCCATTTGTTAAGCCATTTTTCAATTGGAAGCAAATGCACTTGCAGATATCCTGAAGCTTTCGTTGGGTCACTGTTGGCTGCCATCAACACTGCAAATGTAGCTATTGAGGTATGTGTTGACTTTGGTAGGTCTGTGGTAAATAGAGTCTACAAGTCGGGACCCAGGACACAGCCTTGTAGAACCCCAGATTCCCAGTACTTCAAGGAGAGAGGTGTAAACTTCTTTACATTTTACCAAGAAATACATGCCCTTGAGGTAGGACTTAAGCAGCTCACAGTGAGTATGTGGTAGTGTAGATTTTAGCTTGTATAGCAGCATTTGATGAAAACCTGAGAAATATCGAGATGAGATAAAGAGCAATATTGTTTTTTCTCAAGAGCAATTCTTGTGGTCTTGTAGACACGATGAATTTATTCTGTCGTCTCATGTCTTTCACGGAAGCCAAATTGATGGTTCGGGATTAGATTATTTTTGCTTTTTATCATTGATTTTAATCTGTTTAGGAAATGTTTTTCAAAAGTTTCGATGCTGATTGGACTGCCGGGTATTACCTGCTCTATTAGATTTTGGAATTAAGATTTCTTCTTTCCTTCCAATGTACTGGGAATAATGCATTCCTTAATATAGCGTTAAACATTTGGGTAAGGTGCTTGAGGCCATCTTGTAGGATTTTCACGGTAATGATATCGTAACCGGGATTTTTATTTGGCTTCAGGTTCATTATGGCACCTTTGATATTTGCAAATACTTTTATAGGCAACCCCACTTACTCAGGGTATTCAAGAAAAGCTTTTATTTGTGCTTCTACATTGATCCGGATCGCTAGAGAAAGGGATAACAACTTTTGCAAGCTGTTTTGCAATTGTAACTGCCCCCTCCTTATCGCTCAATCACAATCTTGAAGGCCAGAATTCTATTCGATTTAGGATTGATTGGGGAATGATTTATTTACGAACTATTATTATCCAGCAGAATATATTTGCACCATAACCGATTGTGAATGGAATATTTTGCAGTTTTTAATCAGTTCTCTTTATCTATTTTCTCTAAGTTTTTTTTTTATTTGCTCTGAAACAGTCAGTAGTGAATAAAGTGCAGGAATATTATACTAAGGTCAATTCTGCCATGGACAAGACAAAAGGCTTAGGTATTAGTTATATTTTGATAGATGTCCTTAATGACACCTTTTCACAAATTTGCAAATCTGAAATAAACAATGAGTCTTTCCAACAAAAATTTTAAAATTAAAACTTCCACCAGTAATCTCAAATTTTCATAGTTTACAATTTATAATAATTAAGAAAATGCAATTATTAAAAATATAAATATAAGTTGAAAGGAATTTTTTTTTACTTTTTCGATGCAAGCTCTCCAAATGAAATAAAGGAATTAGAGAAGTGACTTCCATCACTAATTTGAAATCAACGTTTTTTCAGCTTTCCTTCTTAAATTGTATAATAGTATTTCTGATTACCTTGTGAATTTAGAAAATTAACATTGCGACGACTTATGAAACATTACTGTTGGAAATTTGATATTTGAAGGGAATATTGAATTACTTTCAATACCTACATTTTATATAAAACAACAACATTAAAAACAGTAACCCAAAGAAAACGGAACAAATTGAAATCGTTTTGTTATTCAAAAATCATTGAAGGTTAGTGTCAGATAGACTTAATTTAAAATTACAGGATACCAAAGATGAAGTAGTGCAACCACAGAAATATAAATCATGGTATTAAATGTATCTATAAAATTGTGTACAATCAAATATATAATGTCCTTAAAAACGGAAAAGGAATATTAAATCCTTCAAATCAATTATATGCCCACAAAATGGGTTCAATCACCTGGCGTTCATTTATGTACATTACAAAATGGAAGTGCGCTTTGCTATGTTGCTGACAAAGGTCAAAACGATTAAATAAAACAAATACACTAATTCGAGATTTCAGCTTTAATTGTTGACATATGCCACAGATTTCCATTTGGCGATAATGGGCGCACATGCGGCCGCAAATGTGTTGATATTGATTTTAGTTTTGGCGTTGCTTGCAAGTCTCTGGGGGTAGCTGGTCAATAGATAGAAAATATTCTAATGGTTGAAATCCACTAATTGTTTGGGTGAGGTGTTCACACACTAAACCGCAGGGAAAAGTCTGAGTAGGTTATTTAGCCACTCTACTGTTTGGTACAATTTAAAGAGAAAGCGGAACAACCAGTCGAGACATTAATTATTGTTTATATGTAGATGAGTTCGTGCAGGTGTGTTTTATGAGGCCTCACAGCTTTTGTGTTTATCGATTTTGTGTCACGTGAATTCGATTTTGATGAGTGATTTACTGATCCATTCCTATTGGAGAATAATCGACTTTAGTTTAGATATGTTAATATTACATAGTCCTGTCTTAATTAAAGAAACTGAAAGGCAATTAGAATCAAAGCTTTGACAAAAAAATTCCAAATCATTGCTTCATTTTGATCAAAAGTGAAATATGATTATGTTAGGAACAATTATACAATATTCTAAGGATACAAATTATAACAGGGTTCTTGAATCTCGTAAAATACAACCCCAGTTGGAATGATTTTATTTTAGTTCCCATTCAATTGTATTGATGGAATAAAAAAAGGAACATTTAAGGTACACGGTGCAAGTTTATTTAAGTACAAACAGGAAAATTTGACTGTTTCCTGAACTATGGGTCCTCTCATACATAATGGTGCCAACTCTCACAACAAACCAAGTTGAGTTTTTGATGCATTACTCCTCCATTATTAATGGCAACAAGTCAGGCGTACTCTACTTAACTATGAAATGAAACGAACATTATCCTGAAACAAAAATTGGCAACTTTTGAGTCCAAATGTTATTACTGGGGAATACAATTTTTGACTTGAACCATTGTAAGAACTTTAAAGGTCCAACATACAAAGCGACATTTCGGAAAATTTCATAAGACTTAATAGTTAGACTGTAAGGAGTTTTTTTTACTGCTTCGACTTATTAGAAAACTAATACCACAGACCCTCATTGAGATTTATTTTCTATGGCTGGAGTACCAAAATTTCATTGTTTTTAAGCAGGGTTCCATAGTATCTTTATATATAATGTTTCCATAAAAGGAATATTTATGAAAGCCTTCTGAACCCAAAATAATTTTTGTGTCTCCTCATACAAAAACTGTTTACATATTGTAGGTTCATTTGCGTCTGTTGTGGCTGTATATATATAGTTAACATCACCTTAATGGCGGCCTAAATTGTTTTCAAAACTTAATATCCATGGCAATATAGTCTTTTATATCTGCTGTTGTTGTTACTGCTGTTGACATTGCGGATGTTGCTGATGTACACCTTTCAGCAAATATACCGGTTCCAACTAAATCAGCATCAACAACAACAAAAACAACATAATGCAGACTATGTTTTTGTGCACGTATTGCTATTGTCATTCATTGCCCCGGCTGAGCAGCTCTTGCCAGGCCTCCCATGCACAACCTTAGCCCAGACCAGGCCAGAGCCCCAGCAAGAGCACAAATGTCATCCATCTAACTACCACAAAAACAAAAAATAAACACACAAAAATAAAAAAAAAGTATAAAACACATGTTTGCAGACGGATTTTTGTTTAAATGGGTTTTGCGAATCCAAAATAAAAATTTCATTTCCAACCACGCTCTAAATCCATGTGTCCTTCCTTCCGCTGCCGTGCATTCAAGTACGTATGCGCTGCAAACATCTTAGTTTGAAGCTGTCCGCATTTAGTTAAAAGTATTTGTCATGATATCTTCACCAGACACCCGTCCCAGCCAGCACTGACAAGCGCACTGGCCCGCATTTCACTTGTCGCAGCGCTGCTTTTTGGTAGTTTCCAGACTAAAACCAAAAAAAAATTTAAAAAAAATAAAATACAAAAAGGAAAAATGGCAAAAATGGATTGATATGGCACATTGGCTACGTGCCCTTTGGTCGGTTCTAGCGGCCGATCAGTCTGTTGGAGTGCTCGTTGTGAACGATGCAATTACTGTGCGCAGCTTTTCTGAGCTAGTCCCCCACTCTACGAGTGGTGGGTGGGACGTATGAAGTTCTCTATTCGTACGGAAACAAATTCGTGCATTTGTGTAGAAAAAAAACAACAACAACCAAAACCAATTGGAACATTTGTTGTTGTTGTTGTACGACTCACTTCGCAAATTTGTTGTACTTGTTGTTGTTGTTGTGGCTATGTTGTTGTTGTTGTTGTGGCCATGTTGTTGTTGTTGTTGCTGTTCAGCCCGCTCATAGTGTGTGCATTGTGGCATCGCTTTTGTTGTCAATTTCAGGCGCTATTTCGTAGGTACTCATTCCACGCAGCCTTTAGCTGCCTCGTAGTCTCTAAAAGACTTCTATACAAACATCAATGCTCTTTTCACTGCTTTTTTGGTGGTGTGTATATTCGTGCATGTGTTGTGAGTGTGTGTGTGTGTGTGTGTGTGTGTGGTAAGTTGTGTTTGTACCATTTTATTCGTCCTACAAATTTATTCATATCTCTGGTTGTTCGTTTGGTTTATTGCATGTTGTGCAGTTGTATTTGGAAGCAAATAAAATCGTGGCGTTGCTGGTTCTGATAACAACAATTGACCAACCGACCAACCGACCTGCTAAGTTAGCTATCCTAATAATACCCCGACGAGTTATATTGAGCCTGGGCTTTCCACATTGACAGCTTCAGACGTATTTCATATTAGTTGTGGATTTATTGTTTTCATGAGCCACAATCTCACAGAAAACATGCGAGTAAAAGCTGCTTCCAGTTGTGGGGAAAATGTTGAAGACATTTTTAATGATCGCTTATATTTCAAATCGTTTGTTCCCTTGAAAATTAGCTTCCATTGTTTATATTAGACAAAATAAATATAGTAGACATATATAGATAATAATTTTCTAGGATGAAGTCTATGTAATTGAAAACTTTTTATTCTTTAGGTTAGATTAGATGAAGTGGCTTTATGGAGCTTTTCCTTTACAGTTGTAGATCCTCTTTAAGCCATCCGGTGGATTTGACAAAGGTAGCCAAATTCGTTAGTTTCAGCAGAGAAACATTCTCAACACTGCCAAGAAGAGAATTCAAGCTTGGAAAACATTTTTCTGTATAGATCCACATATGAGGTGTTCCACGGTTTCCTCTTTTTCGATATCTGGACACCTCCTACAGATATCATAATGTGGTATCATGACACTACTTGCACTACTACCAATTAAACAATGAGCCTTCAGTACCCCTATCGCATTTCTTTCGTCCTGCCTGTTAAATTTCAGCAGTTTAGTCCGGACTTGGTTTCACTCTGGCAACGTTTGCCTACTTCTTAGGCAAGGTGGTAACAGTCTCCAGCGGACTTTTGCAAGATCGAGAATATATTCATCTATTAACAATTTTGATTTAACTAAAGGCATTGGTACAGGAACTTTATCCGTGATAATAATTTACGTACCTTCCAGCAAGCTCATCAACTTTGCAATTAAAAGGATTCAATATTCTCCGCAAGCCAATAAACCGGACGACTGTTTCAGCTTGATGACATTCCTGGAAAGTGGAATGATAATATTTTGATAGTCTTTGATGCCTATCTACCTATAGTAAAGTTGCTTTTTATTGAATATCAGGTAACTGCAGATACAAAGAGGTTATCAATTAGGAAGGGAAGGATTCCCCGGTGGCATACATTTTCACTGATATATACTTTGGACTAGGACAGGCTACTTTCAAATTGGTTATTGAAAAGGGTACCAAAGACACCGGGAACTTTTTCCGTTTACTTTACTTTTTCGTTTTAGATATGCCAAGGAAGTTTTTGCATTTTTCGCCCACAATGACTTCACCGATTTTATTAAAGCGGACCTAAATTTCCTTACGAGCTTCCTATCTATAAAGTATAAGCAATACCACTTAGGTCTGTTTGAATTTATGGAATGTCGTCAGTTTATGGAAGATAACAATACGATAACACACATTAGCTCTCAATTCCAACTTTGGTTAGATTTAGAACCCGAATATTTAACCGCGCATTTTTACGCTCTCTGCTATTAGGTCCTAGTCTGCAAAATAAGTGCAAACCTTCATCAGGACAGCGTTTTTTCTAAAAGGGGTATATCAAATCCAAGTATGCATATGCTTCATTCAAAACCTTCCTGGTGTCTACAAGTATAGTGACATCTATAGAAGAATGAGCAGAACTGATATAAGGACAGGCTAACACGAGCTTTTACTATAAAATTTAATGAAAATGTGGCAGCAATCTGGATGGGGTTTTTTAACTTTGGTCTGAACCATCTTTTCGGTTGGGACCATCGTACATTTTTCCTCAGCTTATTTAAAGTTTTTCAATAATCTATACCTTCTAGTTAGAACTAGTTTAACAATCTGAAATCTATTGTAAATTTTTTGTAACTTTTCCACTTGCATTTTCATTGAGTGAAATATTGCTCATTAATCTACGCCTTCCACGAATAGATTAGCTCTTCTAGAATGATCTATCTATTTTGGTAAAATTATCCTATACATGTGCCGATTCAGAAGAAGTTCTTTATTTACTCGAGTTATTCTCTTGAATTATGTGTACGTAAACTTAACCATCTTTTTCATTCAAATCGTATCGAATTATTTACGATTGAATATAACATTCTCATGCATAATTCTTACTTATTCTACTTAGTAATGTTTTGAAGAGCCTTTGGTTGAAAATATTATGCTATCCTTCACATTTAATATAAGTTCCATTACTAGTCCAGTTTAACCACAGAAAAATTAGTCGAACATAAGGAATCCATTCACATTACTTATAGGTCTTCTCTAGGATACAAATTTTAATTCAACTTCTAGATAGTACAGCTTCGAATCTGGCCAATATTTTTAGGATCCAATGTCGCAGTCACAATGTCGCAAGCTGTGATATCTCGAAAAGTATATTCAACAACATATTTTTACGCTTCCCTAAAAGGAAAACAGTTGTAAAGATTAACTAAAATAAGGGAAAAAATTTGTAGACGATATCTACGAAGAGACCAAACAATTATCACAATCTTACTTTGGCTTTCAATCATATTACAGCCCTTAGTTTCTAGTTAAACCTGACGAAATGTGCTTCCTCTGAAAACTGCAATATTATCGCTACAAGTCTATTCCAACTTATGCATCCACAGAAAAAGCAGAATTAGGCAATGATAAATTTAAAATTGCTGATGGCACTTAATATTTTTTTATTAGAACTTTAAACACGATTAATTCTACCTTCTACAATTTTAGCTTTTCTGAAATATACCATACATTTCCAAGAAATATATAGGTATAAATGTGGACATCATTGGAAAGGAAAATGAAACAAAATTTCAATTCAAACTACAAAATATAAATAGAAATATTATGGATGAGCATCTTTTAGTAAAGAAAGTAATGTATATTTCTTCAAATACTAATTTGGAATAATAATAAACACAATAATAAATGCAGTTGGCGGTATAAAAGTCTAAAAAGCCCAACAAACATAATTCTAAAATAAGCAAACTATAAAAACAAATTTAAATTCTAACTGCCATAGAAGCTAAGATGAAATGCAGAGCGTAATCAAGAATATGCTCCCATCAGTTGAACAGCAGTTGAATATACACACAAGACTGGATATTCAGCCGTCCCAGTGTATGTGGATTAAATAAGAGAACGAACTGCCTAAAAAAATGATAACAAGCTGGGAAGAAGCGTTGAAGGGAGAAGGAAATAAAATTAATTTATGGTGGTGCAGTGTCATCGTAGGAAAGAGGGCAACTTGAAACCCAAGATAAGTTCAACAGGTAATAGAGAATTTTCATACCCGAATAAAACAAAGAAAACTAGGTTCAAATTTATATAGTCGGTCGTTTAAAATTTACCATATAAGTTGCAGTTTCTCTGTTGCTATGATTTATCTCTGTTTATGTATGTGGCTAATGTGTCCAGATGCCTAAAGCAACATCAAGATTTTTTTTGTGGTTTATATTACAAACAAATATAGATACAGTTGTTATGCAATATGTGTCATTGGAATGGGTCAGGATTCAATATGAAAACGAAGCAGTTCTTTAGATATCGACTAAAGATTCTATGGTGTTCTAAGGGTATATCTATACATTCACAGTGCTTAAAAATTGCCATTCTCTTACTTTCGCAATTTCAGAAATACTGTTTGGTTGAAATGGCACTGATTTACAAAATTTCTATACTATCTTTCATGAAATTTTGTATCCTTTCATTTTATTATTTTCTTCTTACCGTTGACAGATATTATAGTCCTTCAAAAAAGGGGCTGTAAAGAAAGTGAACAGAATATATATATATATATATATATATATATATATATATATATATATATATATATATATATATATATATATATATATATATATATATATATATATATATATATATATATATATATATATGCATATTTATATATATATATATATCTATTTAGATATATATATATATGTATTCGACTTCTATTCGTTTCTAGGTTCTAATCAATATTTCAAATCAAAATCTCTTTTACTTCACTAGGGAATGGCATCGAATCATACCATTCATGATCCAATATCTTATGGATCTGCAGAGGAAGAATTTGTTATTCTATCATACATTATATGATCCAATTAGGCATACCTAATAAACATGTGTTTGTATATCATAATTAATTATTTGTTTCTTTTTATAAATACTTCTTTATTCCTGTTTCAGGATCTCGCAGAAAATTTCAACAGTTCATCAAATGTCAGCTGGTGTTTCTTTTAAAAATTACTCGTAGCTTTCAGACTATTTCATGATATAATAAAAGTAAGGGTATCCTATCAAAAAAGTACACCCTCAAAAAATGGAGCCATTGAACCCTGAGATCATCCTCATTGAAGCCCTTAAGAGAAGAAAAACAACATTAAATCTTGAGGTAAATTTCATAACAGCATCTAAGAGAAATACGGAATCATTGACACTACATGATCTTCATTAAAGAACCGGATAGAAGCACAACAACATTACACGTTGATATCATCTTCAATACAACTGTCAAGGAAAGAATTTAGACAATTATCCTAGTACTCGATTTGCGTAACTAATAGTACTGTGGAATACTGTGCTTCGAAATCCAGCAGTACTACTATTGTCACGAGATACACCCAAATTCTGAAACCAAGAAGAATACCACTGATCACCATTAATAACTGATCCTGATCAAGATGATATATCTTCATAGGTTCCTTTTGGTGTTACTTTTATTTGCCAAATAAAATTCACTCTAAAAGAAAGTATGCTGTGACGAGTAGCCATACATGTATATCTACGATTCTATCTCCTCTGGTTTTCTGATCGCAGCATCCCGAACATGCTCGGCCAAACCTCAGCTGGAGTCAACTGCCCAATGCGAGTACAATAATAAAAACCAAACCAAATGGCAACATGAAATTGGCTTCTTACAAGTAGAAAATGATTGTTTTGTTGTTTGTTGCTACTGCTCATTCTCTGCAAAATGCTACTACGGCAGCTGTTACAGTTATTATTGTTGTTGTTGTTGTGTTTAGTGATGCCTCTGCTCTGTTACTGAGAGTGATACACATAAATTGCACACCTGAACAAGCATACTAAGCGTATGCAATTATGCAGAACACAGCAGTAACAACAACAACAGCAGCAAGAAGAACAACAAGCACAACAACAAGTGTAACTGGAACTACTAAAGCATGGTGGCACGGTGGTAGCGGCCTGGCCATAACCAGCCAGCAAGCAAACAATCAGTAAATATCACACACAGACACAGCTATAGCAGCAACTCAACTGGAAATTCTCATAACAGCGCAAATAGCAAACAGCAAACAGCAGCAACAGCACTAATAACAACAGGTATAATAGCAACAAAAACTGCAACAACAACAATATGCAATATGCAGCAATGGTTTTGTTGTTGCTGTTATTTCTGTGCTGTCATATTTACCGGCTAAGAGATGGATCTATATTGTTATGGGTACCTATGCTGCCTCAAACTGGTTTCGCTGTTTGCAAATATGTTTAATTTCGCTCATTATTAGCAACAACAGAAATCGGCATCATCATCATCATTAACATCATTTCTATCATCCTGAAATGCTTCATCATTAGCTGCATCAGTGGTAAGAGTATTGCAGCCAACATTGGCATTGTCGTTGTCATTGCCATAAATGCCAGGTTCGCATTTATCTTTTGGTGTTCCTGGTTCCTAGTTCACCAAACTGGCATTCATTGCGTGCGTCCACTGTCCGATTGGAACTGCTTAATTGCCGTTGAATTATTGTTTATTTTCACAGATTACTAAAGTTTGATGATTTATGCCGCAAGTCTGCTAATTTCGGCTCTATCGATAATGTTCAAATATAACTTTTTCTAAGCAGACGAGAAAAAGTTTATAATTTATGATATGAAAGCTCGTGGGAACTTGTTTACGAACAGATACCATAAGGTGGGCCTTATTTAATGACGACATTTTGTGCTTTTATTCACAATACCCAAAGGGAGTAATTTCACTGATTTTTTGTGTTTAGATAACTTAAATATTTTTGTCAACATTGAACACTCTTCACGTAAAATTTGAAAGATTTATGTCACTTTTGTTGATATTGTTCATCCATTGATTGTTTAGATTGGCAACTTTCCCGATTTAATATTCTGGTATAATTTTACAATTATGAACTTAGTTTAGGGAATTAAGTAACATGAATCACAAGTAATTGAACTCACAATGTGTTTTTAATAGGTTACGTTAAGTTAATCTGGTTGGCCATAAGCCATACGCAGACCTATTGGTCCTTAGCGGTACCAGAGTGTGGTAGTCCTCTACGTTCAGTTGTGGGAGGGATTTTGTAGGATAACAGCGTTTTAGCAAATTTCTGGAGTGCTTGAATTTCCATCCTGAGACGTCTTACAGAGTCACAAATTGTGCAAGGCATACAAAGTCTCTTTTGTACGCGGCTCCCTGCATATCCCACATATGTCGCCATTTGTGATTCCCATCTTGTTGGTTTTTAGTAAATATAATTAAAATTGATTAAGTGGAAATAATGTAAAGTATAAATAATAATTAATAAGCGGCGGAACCTACATCGCCATAACGATTATTTTCAATAACTTTAGCTTTATTTCCCAATATTTTTTTTATATCGGCAAGGGTCGATAATATTATGGTAAGTATATTTAGAGTTCGTTCATTACCTGAAAATTTTTCTTTGAATATATCTCCGAGAAATGGGCTCAATGCCAAATGTGAATACGATGTAAATATTCCAAATATATATTCCACAGACGGAAGCATTTCTCAAACTTTTACAGGAATTTCGCATATATTGACCTTATTGGTAAACAGCCTCCTCTTGATTATATATTACTTCTACATTCATTTTGTCAGAGTCGAAAATAAAGGTCTTTTTTTTAAACCTTATGAATTACTAATTGGAATCAAATAAATACAAATTTGGCGTGTGAGGAAGATAAATCCCCAAGAATTTGTCTTCCCACATATACTCAACTAAATTTAAAAAACTAAATAAGCAGGCGTTACGTTTTGATTTATTTAAAACAGGGGCAAATATAATTCTCAACTGCTTTATATTTGTTCCGGAATATAACATCGGAACGGGAACGGAAAAAATAAGCTGGACGAAGAAAATAAGGAAATAGCTGGGTGAAGAAAATTCAAGGAGACCAATCTAGTTCGGGGACGTCGATCAAATTAAAGCAATTTCAAAGTTCGAGGACGTCAATCAAATTCAAGGAACTTCAATCTAACATAATAAACATAATAAAATTCTAAATTATTTATGTATGACTCCTGGACTTCGCTGAGGATACCCCTGCAGAAAAAAGAGTCGTTACAAGTATTAATTGTTAAATTTATTGTTTTATTCGGGATATTATTAGATTCTAATATAAAAGGTTTCTGTTCAAAACTTTCGAATTTTAAATTCAAATAGAGTGCATACATGTTAAATTTTACGCTCTTCTTTGTTCGGCAGATTATTTTACAGTATATTACAGTGCTGCGAACTCGCCTCTTCCAAACTGTATTCGAGAACTTCACTTTCTCAAGCAACTTGTAACAGCAATCCCAAATAATCGTGGTAATATTGGCTTCCAAAAATAATCGTTTCTGTTTAATAAACATAAAGACTACAATTATAGAAAAAACGAGTAAAGAAGTCTGAAGTCGGGTTAGACCGACTATGAAATACCCTTCACCTTTTTTGTGCATGCGAGTTCAACAATGGGGATGTTTTCTTCATAAATCATCATTAGGAGCGCATTTACGGTAATTTTTGCTAAGGTACCTTGAAATGATTATATCGACCCCATTTCTTGTATATGGCTTTATAGGGTCCACAGACGGACAGACGGACAGACGGACGGACAAAATAAAAATTGCTTAGAAAGTGATTCTGATCATATCTGTATATATATATATGTCCATACCTACCACGCCTCCTTCTTGAAATTCCAACCCCTCTCAAAAGCACAAAGTTAGTATACCCAATTTACCTTTTTAAAGGTAAAGGGTATAAAAATGAGATTGGTGAAATACCATGATATTTCTGTGTTCATTTCAGAAATTAATATTAACATCGAATTGTAAGTTCAATACATCAAAAAAATTTAATTTGATTGCTTCATCCGATGTTCTGGTATTGCACGTTGCTCCGTAACATTGAAATCAAGGAGATTTGTCATCAATATCTCGAATCAAAAGGTTAAATCAAATTATATCTAATATCAGTAGTATCTGATCATTTATCTGGATAGGACAATTACACGATGTTCTCTTATATATTTAATAATTTAATACCCAATCCTCTTCAGAATACCCAAGAGTCACTTTCAAATACCAAAATCCTCGCACTGAAAATTAAAACAATTAAGATGAAAACCTCTTAAAACCATATTTGATTCGAAATTGACGGAAAAGTATTGCTATCGAGGACCAGTATTGCTAACTATTGATCATTGCATCATACATGGCGTGCATTTATAGTATATTTCAATCACACTGGTCTGCAACTGTATAGGAATAGAAAGCATGGAAAGCACTCAGCAATCTCAAAATATTCCTATTAATTGTTCAAGGATAATGGAAACTAGAAGCAGTATCCAAAGCTAACTTTGCATTAATAACTTAATTCAGTTTAGGAGGGAAATATAAGCTGAAATATCATTCAGAACACTTTTTTCCAAAAATTTGGAGTCTTTCTTTCTTAGATATTGCTCAAAAGTGTATTGAACAGATAATGGTAGCTGATCTAGATTAGATCTAGGCACTTATGTTGTAGAGCTGCTAAGGTTTTCTTGTCTTTTTTCCACATTCAAGGTGAATGTACCTCAATTTGCAGACTCAACAAGAGAACTTTATAAAGAGGTTCATAGTGGCTTCATAAAAAATTTGAAACTCAATACAGTGCTAAAATCCAAAAAAGAATACCACTATTCTCACGTGGTGCTTATGAGGCCCCAATAATATGAAATAACAATCATTTTATCGGTCAGTATACTAGTATATACTAGATGAACATTCATCATGTACGAGTAGTTGACATTTCGTTCTATGCTGCTTTTCCATTTAATGAGCATTTACCTGCACAATGTATTTCAATATGCCAGCAGAACTTAATATGAATAAAGAGAAAGCTTTTAAAATGAAAGAATATGTCAATAAACGTAGTAGAACTGTTAACGACGTTATTTTATAATTAAATCCCTTTTCACCCATTGCATGCTGCCAATGAAACACTGTTTCATTTACTCGTATTAACATACGTGTCCGTTCATAAAAAAGAACGAAATATAATACTGAACAGAATTTAATTTCAAACGAATAAAAACATTTATAATAATTAAAACCAATTAAGACCGCATAAAAATTCATTAAATATATGCATTCCACCACATATTAAAAGCGAGAAAGACAGTAGATTGTGTGGAATAAAATAAACGATCCTATTACAAACGATTACGAGCAACTTAAAGTGAAACCAAATTAAAGCCCAGGGTCAGAAAACCCATTCCATAAAAAAACAATACGTGTCAAATAGAAAAAAAATTATTACAGAAAATTTTAATAAACTATGAGCAGTAAATATCGTATGTATGACCAGTACAGAACTACAAATATTGTAACAATTCCAATTCAACACGTATGTGTGTGTAAAGACAAGAAACCCCGTTCCAGTAATGCACACGAGCCCCACACAGCCCAACGGGCAATAGTCGGATACGCGAAGTGCTGTGGCCTAAGGTAAGAGAATTCCGCAGAAGTGATTGTAATGAAAATTACGGAGCAAAGAAAATGAGTTCCAGAAACAGAAACAAAGCATATTCATATGAACTGTTTAACAAAGAAAGGAACAATAACAAAGCCACAAACACTAACAGCAACACCGACAATAACGAAAATAATATTGTTTGAATTGAGAGTGTAACAAACAAACAAAAGAAATTGAACAAAATAAAAACAATAACAATAAAAAATTCTGGCATAAAAAATTCTAAAAAGGAAAGAAAAAAATTAAAACACAACAAAATG
Organism: Clusia tigrina; assembly: GCA_920105625.2. NCBI lineage: Eukaryota > Metazoa > Arthropoda > Insecta > Diptera > Clusiidae > Clusia > Clusia tigrina. The sequence goes on from OV050030.1 coordinate 28,322,109, forward strand.
AGTTATATGTTTGGTTGAGTGAGTGTGAGAGCGTGTGTGTGTATGTGTGTGTGAGGTAGGGCTCTATTTGAACCGACCTTCACTGACATATCAAGGCAGGGATATACTCGTAACTACAAACGAGCAAAGGTAGAATAAAAGCCTTTCATACACATTTCCACATGAACATGTTCGCGTCAATTCTTATGGGCTGTTCTAGTTGTTACTGTTGTTGTTGTTGTTGTTGTTGCGTATATTGTTGTGCTATTACTGCATATGCATGTATATTTGTAGTAGTTAACCTACACGCCTTGATAAACGCGCTGATAAAAAAATGATTACAAAAAACTTGAAAACTACTGCCGCAAAAGCGTACTAACTACGCCGGCTCAACATGTGTGAACTTATGTAATATGGCCAAAAGTGGATGAGTCCAAAAAAAGACACACAAAAAAAAAACATAAATGACATAAAAAACAGACGCACACATAGCCCGGTGAGAGCCATAATGACCAGCGCACGTTTGTCGCCGCCGACTGAACCCCTTCTTGACCGAGTGTTCGTGTTGTTTTTGTTATTATATGCGTATACTTAACTGATAGCGTCCGTCCGCAGGCACTACTTTCGAATAAACAGTGAACGCACACGATAATTGCGCTCTCCAATAGCTCACAGAGGTCTTTTTTTATGACTGCCGCTTAGGGTAGAAAACTACATTTGCTGCTCACTAAAGTGTTGTTTCCTACGAGTAACGTGGTGACAAAAAGAACCTTGGTCACACACTCGCAAATAGTCCATTAACAGTTTTCCAATGACAGTTTAAGGATAAAAATGGCACACATCCGTATAATAAAAATAATTCATTTTACAATGGCTTACAAAAGGTATTTAGATTATACCTTTTATAATAGACTTTCTGTGTGGGTGCGGCATTGATTTATTTAAGGGATCATGGTGTGGGGTGGAGCGAATTATAGTTCGATATACAGGGTTATCAAACTTTTGTTACGAATCTCTTTCTTTTCGCAGAATTTATATGTGTTGATTTAATTCAATCTTTTATTTGGAACTTACAGTTACAGATTGGCCACAACATCAATGCAAAGACAAGGTGCTAGGGCCATCGCTGCAACTCCAAACCTAACATAAATTTCCCATGACTCATAGCAAGCTCTATTGAGTACCGTGGCCACCTCTGTACGAGTGTTGTCCTTAAGAACTTCAAGTGTTTGTATGGTAGACATGGGTATGATTCTAGTGTGCCCCTATAAACACATATAATTGAAGTCGCACATTTCTGTAACTAAATGACCTTCATAAGTTTCACTGTTGTAACCTGTTGATACCACATGTCTACCAACTTAGAAGCTTCATAGAATTATCATAAAATATAATTTGAAATTTAAAGTGCTATCATGCTTCAAAACAACCCTTTATAGGCAAATAAATTATTTTTGATTGCATCCAGTTAAAATCTAATATGTAAAGGTTTTGCACTCCTATTTTTCTTTATACTTGGTAATTTGGAAAGCTATAATTGTGAGGTAATTTAATAGATTTTGTGAAAATCTCCTGTTATCATGTATTACAACATATTATTATAATAGTGGTAATATAATGGTATTATGAACTTTCCATAAAATCTACTAAACTAACACTTTTAACTATATGCTTGAATTATATTGTGATCCTGATTTCAGTGTTCCATTTCTATAATTTAAGTGGTCACTCTATATTTCACAACAATCTCCTGGATATACTTGCATATGGATAAAACGACCATTTCCAGATTGAAGGGCATAACTGCCTCTTTTGTCTTGCTCCTAAGCCCCTATAGTGACATTATGGTGTTCGAGTATCTAGAGGACGTGGTAAATGCATAATACTACAGAGTTTAAATGGTTGATTATATCACGAAGCGTAGGCCACATGTGTATCTATTATTTTCCACCGTAAACAAGGTGGTTCAGTTTGGGTACCTTCCCGTAGTGGTTGTTAGACATAAGTATACCTTAAATTTGTGGCGCTCCCCATTGCATCACCTGTAAAGTAATTCCATTATGATTGTACTTAAAGTAGATGACTTTGGAAGCACAGTGTGGGACATCACAATAGAGGTTTTAATATTGACATTGTAGGAAATGCCACTAATGAAATGATGATTAAATTTGTAATGGATAAGCAGACAGCCAGTGAACAATATCCTATACCTGAGCCTAGCATTTCAACTGATAAAATCTTAATATCGAAAGAAATCTGTGCATCTATATTTCCCTATTCAGACAGTTCTAACTCGTTTCATACGCTGTAATTGACAATATAAACATATAACATATAACAATATATCAGCATTTATTGTTGTTGCAACAATTGTTCTTCGATATTGGCAGGTCCGTATATTGTTATTCCTTTGAGTTAATAATAGTGATGTGATTTATTTTAAGGAAGTACATATAAATTTGAATAACCTGGTTCCACTGTAGATATATACAATTTTCATTTCAAGTCCAGGTAATACGGTAGTCCCATGAATGTTTCAGTTAAAGCACACATATAAAATGTGTCACTATCAATTCTATTCCTATTTCTTTGGTCCACCCAGTTAAATATGACAGAGTCTCTTAACCCTTTGACGACCATACATTTTCGGAAGAAGCGATTTTAATTTTTTTTTTATTTTCGTAATCTGCGATCTAATAATAGTTATGTCACAAAAAATTGGCCCTCTAGACCCCCTCCTTGCCCCGCATTTCGCTTGGCAAATATAGTTGCCTGTGGGTTGAAAGGGAACTTTTTACCCTAAAATTTTAAATTGAAAAATACCATTTTTTAAATGTAATTTATGTATTTGATTTACTTAAAAAGTAAAATATTATGAATTTAAGCAAACAAATATATTCATTGTAGTGCGTGGTAGATGCCGAAGCAGTCACGGGATGTAGTAAAGCAAAGATAGACATTACATTGAATGCAAAATACATTTGTACGACTATACTTACCATTTGCGGCACAATGAGCGCAGCGCTTCCAATTTTCCTGCTTTTCCATTTTGTGCAACGATTTGGGTTTGCTCAGAAAGCGACTACCAGTTTTGGTGACCCCTGGAAATGCGCGCGTCCTTGAACTAAAATCATTTATCAGTTCCTTAGCCAAAGCTGCCCGATATTCTATTGATGTTACTTTAGTCGAGGAGCAGTTGGCTAACATCAGCTTGCTGTAAATTATGTAGCTGTTATGGACGCATATTTCGAAAAGATCGAAGAACAAACGAATATAAAATCGCCATTTGCTCCTACGATCATACTCGTAATAAACCTTTTTTTGGTCCATCAGGTCCACACCGCCCATGCCCTTGTTGTAATGCTGGATAACCAAAGGGCAATTGACATCTATTTTGTCAGCTTTTCCAACTACACGCCGCTTAACCTTGAACACCACAGTTGGATCGATGAAGTTGGAGGCCAGATACACACCACGATTGTCCATCCACTTCAACAATATAAATGTACTTATTTAATGTACTTACTTAACAACAATATAAATGTACTTACTTTAAATGTACTCATAGAATAATAACTATATTAATATGAAATACCATCCTACGAGTATTATGAAAAGTTCTTGCCGTCACTAGTGGAATATGAAATGAAGTAACTCCAGTGCATGTATTCAAGTTATCGGCATCAAATGCATGAATAAATGTATCACATATCACATGAACGTCTACTTGCAACATAATAATATGTACGTGGTATGTGTGAAGTGCGACTTATAGTCAGGCGCACCACAACCTAATCGATTGAGAACCACAATTGAAAAGAGGAAAAAGTCAACAAGTCTTCCCGGCAACTCCAGGCAATTAAGCCCACTCAAGGCAAGCCCATCAAAGCAGCAAACACAGGAAAACAACAGACAACAATCATTATGAATTTCATGTGGCAAGCATGAATGAGAGGTAAATCATAAACAAATGAGCTACTTAAAGTAGAGTACAAAGCTGAGCGCAGTTGAAGATGCACCGCATGTGCGTATAAATCAGTTGCGAATTCAGAATTGCGCTGCATGCTGCATTAGTCAGCAGTCAGCGTGGCAAATTGAAGTATACTGAAAACCACCAAAATGGAGTTTGATACTAATTATGCAGAGATTTCACAATAAACATCTCAAAAGTAGCTCTTGCCGCACAGGCCAGGTAGCTCTTGCCACACATGCAACAAGGACATGCGAAAACAATGGGGAAAATGTTGCGAATGTTGCACAAGTGTATAGCTAGCTGCACATAATGCAGCAGTGCAGTTAAAGTGCATTTAAAGTGTTGTGTACGGTAATCGTCGCTTATGATGCTGCTTGTATTTTTCAATTCGGAATCTCGATCGATTTGTTTTGCTGGCACTCACACTAACACACACATGCACACATTCAAATCCATTCTAAATACAATCGGACACAAGTGATTTTTCTTCCTTCTGCTGTTATTGATTTTTCATTTAGCATTTTGTGGTGTTGTTGTGTCATGTGTTGCAAGCAATCGTTTTGATGGAGTTTTCTGAAGTTTGCTGTGCTGTTGAGATGTAGTGCGCGTACGTGCGGTTGGTAGCTGAAGTCTCTTCGGTGATGTGGTGCCGAGCAGTGGGGTTCAATCGTATCGTTTTGATGCACATACTTGCATTTTGTGGTTTCGTTGTTTAGCTTACAAATGCTGCATAGATATGCAATATAGGAAATATGTATGGAACTCCAGAGAAATTGATACTGTGAGTGTGCGGCGCACTTTACTCGCTTCTTGCTGCTGCCAACTTTGTAAGGCATGGTTTCACTCGATGCATGTTTCCATCTTTTGTGGTTTCACCGTTTAAGTATTTCACAGCGAAAAGTTAAAGATTAAATTGCTGGCAATTATTGATATTCTTAGAAAATGAAAGGAAGGCAGCAGTTAATTTCTCAAAGAAATGCAAAAACTCTATAAAACCCTTGCTCATATTCTCCAAAACACCAGAGTCTTTTGTATGCCAATGGTCCGCAGTGTGTAATCAGGTGCATTGAGGTTTCGTCAGTTTCTCCACAGAATCGACAGATGGCATCTGAAGATATGCCCATCTTTCTCATATTGTTGTTGAGTGTACAATGTCCACACGAAGGGTGAGCTCAAATTCTTGAGTGCTGCTTGACTATCAGATAGTACCAGGAAGTTTTTCCCCCGATATTGCCTGTCAATGTTGATCTGGGCACATCTTTCAATAGCCTGAATTTCCGCTTGAAAAATGCTTGGGATAGAACCCATTGGTTCCCAGTAGTTGGTTCTAGGTCCAAATACTCCAACCCCAGTGCCATCCATTATCTTAGAACCGTCTTTATACCATAAGAGGGAATTTTCGCTAATTGTATACGTCTCAGTTAGACCATGCCATTCTTTTTGGCAACTCATCATTGTACTGTAGTTGTGTGCAAAATTGAATTTTCTTGGCATAAAATCCTTGTGATATTTTAGTATACCATATTCTTGATCTGCATTGTTACCCCATATATTTTGGGTGTAATTTGATTCTCTCGAGATAATTTCTTGTATTCTGTTCAGAGATTTCCGAGCAGAGACTTGAATTACTAGATGTAAGGGTTATAGATCTAGTATAACTTCCATTGCTGTCGATGGACAGGTGCGCATAGCTCCAGTGATGACAAGGCTGGCAAGGCGTTTTACTTTACTTAATGCAGATTTCGCTGTCTTAAGTCTGACTCTATTTGACAAGGCTACAGAACCATAGGTGATGATTGGTCTCACCATCATGGAATACATCCAGCGAACGATTTTGGGTTACATCCCCCAGATTTACCAGCAAGCCGTCTATATATCATTAAGGAAGCTGTAGCCCTCTTGGTGTTTGCTGTCAGATGAGCCTTGCACAATAACTTAAGGTCCAAAATGACTCCGAGGTATTTGGTTTCAGAGCTAATATCGCCCTGCATACCATTTAAAAGAATGGGTTTCATATATGGTAGAGACCTTTTTCTAGTAAACGGCACAATGGTGGTATTTTAAGTATTGATTATCAATCCTGTTCTCCTGCATCATTCACTAGTTGCTAATAAGCCCTCTGGATAATATCACAAAGGTGGATTCAGATTTTCCTCAAGGTATTATCACAATATCTTCCACATACCCTTCACATGATATATCTAGATTTGTGAGTTTTAGCAGATGATCATCAACTACTATGCTCCACAAAATGGGTGATAATACCCCACCCTGCGGAGATCCATTATTGACTTTGACTTTAACAGTTTTGTCACCTGCTTCAGCTTCAGTCAGTCTACTGTTGAGTAAAGCTCGTATCCAATTGGAAGTGGTATTATATATTCCTCTATTGTTAAGAGCCCTAATCATATATTCATGAGGAGTGTTGTCAAAAGCCCCCTCAATATCGATAAAAGCATAAACTGCTATTTCTTTTTTATCCAGTGCTGCCTGAATAAAATCAGTCAGATGGTGTAGAGCAGTTTCAGTTGATTTTCCCGCAATATATGCAAAGTGACAAGGATGTAAAGGCTCCCATTTCATTAGGTCTCAAGGAGATGTATATTAACTATATTCTCTATTGCTTTTATTACAAAGAATATCGAACTGATAGGCCTGAAGGATTTGGGATGGGCCACATCCTTCTTGCCCTTAGAGTTAAATACCATTTTAGCTGTGCGCCATGCTTCCGGTATATACCCTAAAGCAAGACTTGCCCTAGTGATATTTACCAGGTCCGGAATCAGTACCGCACCGCTCTTTTGGAGAAGGATGGGGAAGATACCATCTGCACCCGGTGATTTGTATGGCAAGCGAATAGATATGAAAATATTCCAGCTATTCAAATCCGCTAATAAAATCGCTCCCAACATTCGACTACCTCTCGTTTAGATTTTGCAATTTATAAGAGCTATTAGACTACACCATTAAGGTAGAGTGCCTTACCGTGAATTCTGGAAGTCCGATCATCATGTTACTGACAAAGGAAACTTGTGATATTTTGTATCTATTGACCAAAAATATGTTTAGTTTAGAAAATGCTGAAGGATATTATGAGAAGATCATCTTCAGAAAGCGTTACTTCTCGTGATTATCTGTACCTGATAAGATGGTCATCATACAAACATTCATTTTTATTCTGTTTATGTTAATTTTACTTATACATTTCTCTCCAATATCATCATCGTCATCATCGAGCTGCGATAGAGCTCGGAATGGCATTTGCCTGCTGATGCGGCCGCTTTAAAGTATTATGATTTTATATCATAGTTTGCATTGTGTGCATAAATTAAACCATTTTCAATATTAATGGAGAATTTATTTGCTCTGTGCCATTTGCCATTTCGTTCTTGTTTATTGAACTTTTTCTTATTTATTATTTAAGAGGCTAAAAGAACACCGCGACCTGAGAGATCTAGTGTGCAGCCTCGTACCCAACTAAAACAATCCTAGACTATTTATAAATCTGGTAACTGCTGTGGGCTTAAATTTAATTGGGAAATTTGGAGATAAGAACCCACTGCCAAGGTAGTTATGTCTGCGTCTCGCCACCGCTGGGCTAGTGCATAGAATTTTCTTACTACCCTTTTTCTTAATACCCTTGCATATATAAATCTGGGAGTGCTTACAATTTCTCTTTTCTTGAGTACTTTTAGTGGATCAAGTTCATGTACTTCTTGGTCAGATTTTTCCTTCAATGTAGGGTACACCAAGCAAACTCGATAGTTTGCAGTATAGGTTTTCTCCGCAGATACTGCACTTAACATATTTCCGATCGTTTTTAGAGTAGTTGTAATTTTTTTTTGGAATAACATAACCCAGTCATTATAAACTCTGGAATGCACCCAATTGAAGAGCATCCATTCCAGCGGAGAATATCAGTGATAATATGAAATTTCCATTATACGTCCAAGATGAAAACAATTATCCTTCTGTGGTGTAAATACTTATTAAATATTTATATATTATTAAAATAAATTATAAATTAGGATATTCTGAAATTTTTTTTATTATTTTTTCAATATAAAGGGGTTTCCTACAAGAGGTGTTATTTTGAATTACCCGGTATTTCGGTAGCTGTTACTTTTGAAGCTTTTATTCTTTGACATTTGACAAGTAGAAACTACGTTATTACTAAAACACGATACAGGCTTCAACAACGCATTGAAATTATTAAAATTCTCTACAAAAATGGTGAAAATCTTGCAGTCACAGTTCGCCGTGAAGCAGCTTGTCTGACCGCAATACAGAAATTGGTGAAAAATTGGAGCTGTTGGGACAAGTTAGTGATGTGAAGAATAAAACCCGTGCACGTCGCTCAAGAACAACTGAGAATATTGCTGCTGTAGCCCAAACCCTTTTTATTATGAAATAAACATCCGATCATTTATCTCAAAAAATGACCTTTTTCTTTGAATACCAAAATAGCACCTCTTATCGGAAAACACTTTATTTCATTCAATATTTTTTGAACATATTTTATTCTAGCTGTCGTAGCAAATGAATGGGATGAAGTTGCCCGTGTCTGACCTTGGAGTCATAACTCAAAACTGTTCAGCTCGGATGTTTAAGTTAACACCATAAAATATCTAAATATTCAGTTACAATCTAAAAATTACATTATAATATTATAAAACTAGTCTAGTGCAATCTGTGAATATTGGATTTATTCCACATCAAAACAAACGTAGTTATAAAAACAAAAATAAAAAGTAAAATCTTATTCTTTATTCATGCCTAACAGAATAAAGTGAATTGAAAACCTAATAAGATCAACCGTATTACTATTTAAAGAAATAATTGTTTTTCTCTGAATTTCTAAAGAAGTTTCTTTTATGGTGATGATTTCAATGCACTCCATCATATTCTATAATTTTCCACGATGCTGTAGTTCACTCCTCGAAGACCTGTTAGACTCTCTCATCCATTATACTGCGTCATTGTTCATTTGGAGGTTATTATTTCTTCGGTAAAGCTGAGCTCGGCGAAGGAAAGGTCGGATAAGGCTCATGCATTTTTTTCCAGCTTAGTGCAGATATCAATTGAAACCATTAAACTGGAAAGCAAAAATAATACAAAAGATTCTGTTAGCTAGAAAAATGAGCAGCATACGAGGGGAGTTTTCGCAAAAATCAGTAAGGTTGCGTTGCCAGAAGACATGTGTCAAATGCCTACCCAGACGATAGGCAGAGGCGTTACCAATTGCATTACGGATGCAAGCAGAAACGATCAGCTGCGTTTGCGCAAATCGAGTTTTACCGAGCAGACAAAGCAAATGCAATTTTGGTGTAATGCAACACAAATTGTACGAAAATGAGCAAAAAAACTCAATAATGGAAAGCAAAACCGCGCCATTGTCTTTAGTCAGCACATTACACTCAGTTTTTGAGTGCAATCGATGTATCATAGTGTTCCATGCGGCACGTGTTCATGTGTGTTTGTGCATGTGCAACCGTATTGACTGCTACACTTCCGTACAATTGTTTGTGATATGAAACAACATAAAAAATCGCTTCAAATTGGTAACTGCCGCATTTCATATGCAGTGAACTCGATCAAGCATGAAAATGCATACAAATTGGGCATGTTTACAAAATTTCCAAATAAAAACACTACTAACAAAATACGAGTAGTTATAGTCGGTCATACTGACTATTGAAAATGTACTACAATTGACAGTGATATGTAATATGCCCCCACATGCTGCTATTAACCGTTGGAAATATTGAACCATTTGCTAAGAAGTCAATAAAATGGTATGTGTTAGGCAAGTGCTTAGAGAAGAAGTGTCGTGATAGACTCATTTTGATTTTAATAAGAAATCTTAGCATTCGTTTTCTCTACACAATTCATTGCTATTATCGACCTCATAGGTATAGTGCTAAGCATGCTTGTTTCGCCTCCGTATACTTCTAAGCTAGTCTCGCAGTCTTTGAGTCACGGGTTCGAATCCTGCCCAAGGCATAATCTGGAAATCATTTTTCTATGCGAGTCGAATTCCTTAGTTAATTGTACTCATCTATTAACAACCGTTCCAGACTTTGTAAAATTACGAAGAAAACTTCGAACATTGGTTGGGTATTCACGTGGCATAATCCATGGGGCCATAATATGGCGACCATAGGCATCATCGAGAGTCCAAACTGCGCCTTCAGCCTGGAGTCACAACAGGACGCCACAAGGCATTTTCTCTGCGCTTGCCCTTGCTTTGCCAGAATGCAGAGGCGCATATTAAGGTCAGATGTTTTGGGAATGGATAACCTATATTCTTTATCCCTGGACAGACTTCTAAGATTCATAAAGGAGTCAAATAAGTTTGTCCCATTCAAAATCCTCAATATCCTCCTTCCCTCAAATATTACCAGGCTTATAGTAGAATAGACATCAATGTCTCAGTGCTTGGATACCTACTTATTCGGCGATTCTCTGGCCTATCCCACTTCTACCTCTACTCTAAACCTTCCAGATATTATCTTAAGTCATTCATAATACCTGGTGTAGGATATAATGAATAAAAAAATTAGTAAGTATATAGGTAAATTGGTGTAGAAAGGAGGTTGAAAATATAACATTTTACCAGGTTGGTTGTAAAAGGACCCTTTAAATGACAATTTCCTAGATAGGCTTTTTGTTTCTAATTGGTGAAGTGCTATTGAAGACGTGTTGCAAAATAATAATTTGCTATTTTCATAGAGCTCATTTTAGAGATATTCCATGGAGTGTCAATTCCAATGAGTATCTATAAGAAGCGAGCACAATCACTTCTACTCGTATATCCTCGTATATAATTTTGATAACTAAGATCAGATAGTTTGAAGATTAAGATGCCGGTGAAACGAACTCAACTATTATAGAATTAGTTAATTCTAACCATTTATTATATGTGATTATATTGTATAATATGTAGACTAAAATATTGAAATATTTTACAACATATCGATAGTTTTTTGAATACTCTCCATATGAACTCACTATCCGAAATTCATTGATCCCCATTGGTCTCTGAGACATTAATTTAAAAAAATTTTACTTACAGAAATTAACTGTATAAGGCTAAAATTATTTGCTTAAATCAATAAGGTTTAGGTTAGACTGGCCGGCCGTTAAGGCCACACATAGCCCCACAAGGTGCTTTGCGGTGCCAGATGGATTTAAGAGCTATAGTATGAATCATTGAACAGGTGGACGCTCTTAGCAAATCTTAAAAGAGAACTTATCCCTAGTTGTGCGACCTCTTCTAGTCCTTCAAACCAGGGTCTCCCAGATGTGATAAGCATGCTTTATATATTGCGGGGCATAGGCTCATTGGATCCTTCAGAGTCAATAAGGCTGATCTGGGTATGAATGTCACTTACTTGAAAATTTCAAACCCAGAATCTTATTTGGTTTCAGAGTTATATATTCTGAAATGAATGTAATAATATCATTGTTTAGAGCAATCAGGAAGTTGTTCTTATCGTTAATCCCCAAAGTTCCGAAACACCTATTGAAAAAACCACAGAGTCTCTCCAATACATGTACAATATAAAATCCACATCTAGTTTTTGGTGTTACCAACATCCGCTGAAACCCAGCATGCAATTCGATTCTGTATAGTGCATGGAAATTTGTATATCTATGGAACAAAAAAAAAAATTAAAATGCAATTGGAATTGATGCAATTTCACTTTAATCCTGTCAGCCCGATTTTTCATGCATTGCATTTTTATGCTCGCTTCCTCTTTGTGACATTAGCCTGCTGCAGCCTTTTGACAGCTGTCCCACATTGTGCGACATCATTTAAAATGCCGCATGCTTTTGTTATTTATTTAAATTTTTTTTATCCGATTTTAAAACCTGCATCGACATTTGCATTTTTCCGGTTGCTCCTTTTTTCCTTTTTTTTTTAACCAATTTTGTGGGTTAAAGTAAAAATTTTCATATAAATTTTGTAGGCTAATTGGCATGTAACTGGTTACAGCTGTTGACCAACCCTTTTTATATAAACAAAAAACAAAAAAAAATTAAACATAATATTTGGACATTTGCTGTAAAAAAGGATATGTGTGGATATGTGAGTATATGCTCAGGAATTTTCCAAATTTATTGCAATGCGCATCAGTTTTAACAAATTTATTTAATTTTTTTATGAATATTGAAACATTTAATTGTTGTGTGTGAAATGCATATAATTTATTTAGTTTATTTGCATCTCAGTTTAGTTCATTTACCGCTAAATGTCGATATTCGGATTCTGATTTTGTGCTTTATAAGCGGAGTGGTTGTTAACTTTATTTGTTGAATAAGGTTTAGAACGAAATGGTATATTTCACTATTGTTTCATCGACATATTTTGATGAATAAAAAAGTGTGTGAATGTGAGTAATATAATATTGTGAATGTACACAATGTCTATTCATAGAAGTAGCAATATATATAAAGGAAGTCAATATTTGAATAGTGAAAGATATCATGGAAACGAGCAATTTATATATTAGTAAAATATTCATCCAACTTTCGCACAACATAACTGAATATACTTTCCCAGATTCAGCACCAGCTTCCTCTATAAGGTTTCATATATAGAATTACATTCTCTGCTCATAGTCCTCATCTATATGATATGGCTGTATTAAATATCCTCTATGTATTTAAATGTTGTAGTGTAACTCTACGACCCTAACTCTGTAGTTAATTTTTTCCTATTTATTTATATTTACAATTTATTTTTTATATATTTTCAGCATTTTTCCGTTTTCATTCGTACTGCTTGATTTTTATCTCGACAACTACTTGTCTTCAGTCGTGCGTATTGAACAATGCAATACATTCGTCCTGACATTGATTTGAGCTAATGATATTTATATAGAAAGAGGGTTTCATGTAACCGTGCGTCAGTAAAAAGAGAATAAAAAATTTGGCATATTAATGCGAAAAAGCGGACTAAAACGGAGGGAAGAAGTAAAAATGCATTTATGCATGCGATAGAGCACAGTGGTTGAGAATGGTAAATGGAGTGCTCCTCCAGAACATCAGTAATCCGAAGTTAAATGTTTATGCTGGATAATTTTACTCTGCATGATATATTAAGAATTTGCTGGTTGGGAGAATTTTCTTGTATATTGCATTATCCTAAAGAGGACTAGAAAACTAATAATTTCTATAAAGTACTCAAGGATTCCAAAAGCAAGATACAAATCAAAGACTTTCTCCCAGTTTTCTGGTTCTTCGATTTCATTATGTAGCTTATCCGAGTATAGTTTCGTTTGATTTCGTTTCTTTTTTTTACTTACTTAGGACTGTTTCTCTTGTTGAAAAGTTGAACCAGAAATTGTAGACATGAAACCGTTCTGTACTTAAAGTTTTTAGATATATTTGGTGGCAAATCCTGGGTTCTATGACTGAATTCAGTAGATTTATTTGATACCTCTTTAGGAGCTTGTTGTTTACATAATTAACTATGTTAACTAAAACTACGCGTAAGCAAGAAAAAATTACTGAAACAGAAAAGAAGGATTATGTCTGTACAATGGAGGACCACTTTTGGAAAACGACATTCCAACGGCATAATCTTGGGGAAAAGATCAAACCTTTGTAGATAGAAACCCAAGTTTTGTTACTGAAAATAACCCTCATAATTTATTAAATATTACTTCAGAATACTCAGGATATTAAGTAATGGCCAAAGCGAATTATTACAGGGATGTCGTGAAAATTTTGAAGCAATGGGAAATTCGTCGTGTCGATGAAATACGAAAAGAATTGAATGATTATGTTTTATTATAGGGCAGTATAGAAGGATTGATCTCTGAAATAAACAGAAATGCACTTATCTCTATTGGAGGTTACTTTGGAATATATTTGTGATATGTGACTAGATTATCTTTTGTAGTTCCCTAATACCTACAGAAATTAAGAGCTTCAGTTTATTCTGGGGGACCTCCATATTCAATACAATGGAACCTGAATCCGCTCTAAATTAGTATAGATGCCTGCTATGTCCCCCTATTCTAAAATATAAGGTCAAGGACACGATCCTGATAAACATAGAGCGTGTGGAACTGCAGATATGTGGGAAACCTATCACATTGTATAAATCACATTACCACACTGCCGGTAGAACTACACTTTCTTCTGTTTCCTTCAAAGAATGGTACTTAATGTCAACGAGACCGCTGATTCACAAACAAATTTTTAATTTAGCTTAATACGCAACTGATTTATCCACTGTGCCAGAGACACGGCAAAGCTACGCACACGTGTGCATTTAAGAAGCCAACCAACAATCAACCAAAACTGCACAACATTTCTTATTTTCCGCCAAATTGTATTCGCATTGATGACTTGTTTGCTGATGACGACTCGGCGATTGTGCGCTTCAGTGTCTGTCTTTTCGGCAAGCAACTGAGCGATGTAGTGCGGCGGCTGCTATATATCCATATGTGTGCATTTTGCGTACAGTTTGTCAACGCTTCGATGACACTGACAGTGAAGTCGAGTGCTTCTGACATACCAACATACACAGGCGCAGACACATTGCACACACACACACACGGGCGCTGATGTAAGGAAGACGCATGCAAAGGAGCGCATATCTTATCAGTGTGCTATCAAGTATCGGAAAAGTAAAGACAAGAAGAGCAACAACAACAGAAATGGAGTAAAAACCGTTGAAACGAAATGAAGAAAATTGGCAAAGTCCTGAACTCAACCCAGGCTTCGAGGATATGTGGGCAAAACAAGCCGAAGCACCCAGCCAACCGTCAATGAACATCACTCTAATCAGGGCATGCATTATCAACGTTGTGGCAGGACGCAGTATGCGACGCGTGTGTGTCTGTCTCCAAAATGAAGTTGCAGGCAGCAATTTAGGGATGCCGTGCGACGCCTGTTTTCGAATTGTTTTCCTCTTAAATATTTTTGATTTTTCCGCCATTGTATTTGCCATCAGCTGCAATTGTTGTTGAACAGTCTTCCTAAGCCCGCATAATGCTTTTACATTTCAGAGCATTCAGGCATTTTTTACGAGTACGGATTGGTGACTGTGTATGTGTGTGTGTGTGCTCGGCAGTGTTACGTTATCTGAGAGGCTTGTGTTTTTTATGCCTCTGTTTACGCCCGTGTGCGAATATGCCCTTCGGAATAAGTGTTTTGATTGACAACCGATGCGTCTGTGTCGGATATGTTGCGTGATTTAATTTCAACTTAACAACAGAAAATTGCAAAATCATGAAAGTCGAAATTCAAATTTGGGAGAAGTGCTCTTCATGTCCTTGTGTTTCATTATGATTTTCGGTTCTTTTTTATGATTTTCGGTTCATATTGCATTTTATGAAATTTACTTTTCCGCATTTTTCCCTGATGTTTGTTTTGCTGGGACTGAGCGTGTGTGAGGATGTGTACTAAGAATGATACTAAAAAGGCATTTCCATTTTTTCTCTGTAATGCAGTTTCTTCATTTATTCGTAGGTCATTGCAAATTTATGTTTTCGTGTGCATTTTATTCGTTATCTCTTTTATAATTATTACGCCTATTATTGTTAGCATTATTATTGTTATTAACGAGTGTAAGACTAGCGTACTTACCACCAATCCACTGAAAGCAACACGTCTTTTAATGTCTTCGATATCCAATCTCAATAATTCTGCATTAGTGTGAATTCACAATACTTCCTGAATATATTGAAACAAAATGACAATATACAGAATATACATATATAATATATATGAAGTACTCAATTAGATATCGGGAATTTAGTTGTTGGCCTTATATTTTAAGTTCCCGGCACTAGTACAACATGCCTAGGTTCAGTCTCCCGTCAGTAAAAAATTTCTCTCTTTGAAGAACTGATCCACTTTAATTTAAGACACTAACTTTTTTCTACCATATTGCAACCAGTTAACATAATTTTCCGAAGAATAATAATAATACTAAAACGGGAGTAGTTTTTACCCATATGAGGATCCAGAACTACATGCTGAAATGAAGAAAGAAGGTGTCCCTTAAGTACCTCTTTACGTGTCCGAAGATTAACCAGTCTTTCCAGCGAATTTAGCATAAACGATATCATTCTATTGCGTCTCTAAATCTTAGGGTTAACATAGTCCTCCTTTCTCACTTTTGGCATGAATGAATCTTTGGAATTGTGGTATGTATATAGGCCAGTGATAATTCTCCTCTTTGAATTAATCACCACCTTAATACTCTGCGTCAGCATGATTGGATAAAGGTCCTCTAGATAGGGGGATTCAAAATGGTCAAAGAATCAAATCATATATTTTATAGCATATTCATTCGGCACACATTCCGGGCAAAACAATACGTAAATGATATATTGCAATGGCCCTGTGAGGATACCCTCATTCATTTTTTGTCATGTATATTTCAGAAAGGAACTTATATGTTTTGGAGGGATCAAGCTGACGGAATTTATATCATATCCAAGATTAGCTCTCCAAACCACCTTTGCTTTTGTGTAACAAAGTTTCCCAGTCTGTGATCACGTTGTCAAGCGTCATCACATTCCCAACAAAATCTACTACAGAAGGCAATTAGACCCAACATATTCACGCAGTAACTGCTTAAAACACCAGTGATGATTCTTAATATGCTCTGAGGCACGTTTATCAGGTCTTTATCTTTTTTTTTCGATTGAAGTTCTCCAGAAGACTGTATTAATCTAGGACGATTCTTCTAGGATAGACTTCTTTTTGCATCGGTGCATTCCTTTAGCAGATCTCCAGTAATGTTGGATAATAGTCCACAGAGGGGTTCAGAACCTTTAACATGAGAAGACGGAACTATCATTGCAAAGCTATAAGCCATCTGATTTATTTCTATTCCTATGTGGGCTGGTACCCACAATGGAAATAAATATATATCGCTGTCTTAAATCTGCTCGTATTGAGTCATCAGCAGTGATGATAGGTCTAACCATCATAGTATGCATCCAGCGAACGATTTTAACGATAAATCCTTACAATTTACTAGAAATCCTTCTGCATATCATTAAGAATGCTGTAGCTTTCTTGGTGGTGGTAGTTTTCTTTACTTTGACAATAGTTCCCTGTCAAAAATATGTTCGAGGTATTTCGACATAGAAGTAATAACTACCTGCATAAAGGTTTCATATGTGATAAATATATTTTTTTAGTGTTCCGAACGATGGTTGCATTTTGGGCATTACATCTTTGTAAGCAGCAAATATTCTGAAGTTTCACAAGGTATGTATCATTATTCTATCATCGATTTACATTATAGTTATTCTTTCTGTCTCCCTAAATATCTCGGTTCACAATAAATATCGGTTCTCCAATAATGAACTATTCCACAACTGCGACTCTCACTCCCAGTGTACATAAGATACTTCGCCATCTTCTCGACTTTCCCTTCTACTTTTTTCTTCTCTTCCATGCAATATAACCATCCCACAGATCTCGTTACACTCGTATTTCTCCCTACACTTCTTTCCTATTTCTTTGTTATTTCTTCTTTGTTTTAATGGAAACACTTAATTTCTCCCAAAACAAATAATCTCCAATGAAGTATTTAATGGTTCTGCTCGTCGTTGATCTGCTATTTTAATTAATGTAACCCACTTCTTGCTGGCATCCAAGTGGCATACGCCACTATCAAATAATATTCCAATTTTTGTCAACTAACGGAATAATTTCATTTTCATATCCTAAAGTTTGTTCATTTTGTTGGCAAGTAAATCCTGCAACTTTCAAATGTTGTTGTCATTTCATTATATGCGAACCACTCCCGCCGTACACAATTATCACTTTATTCGTTTTTCCCTGCCGTGCACTTCAACTCTCCTCCCTTGTCAATGTTAGTCAGCTTCGACAATATTCTATACTATGTGCCGTATTTACCTTGGTGTAGTTTTGTGTGCCAAAATACGAATTAATTTCGTTCCATTTAATCTATAATTTTATTCAAACAGCAATAAGTACGCCAACAAATCCAACTACAACAATCGCTCTTAAATTAGTTATACCGCTTGAACAAGGACAAATGAAGAGAGCGCTTGCGAAGCACACACAAACTCACACCATCAGTATCACGTGCTCAGTTAGTGAAGGCAATCGTTGTCCTGGCAACATTTGTGCCTTTGCACTTATTTAACTATGCAGGATTTTGGTCGACTACAGGCCAACTATCAGAACGGAGTGAGTTGCAAGTAGGTTAACTCATAATTAATTAACACAGCTAACAGCATTACGCTTACTGCTTGCATACGGCACAAAGTAAATGGGGCTAAAAGCCGCTCGGCTCCTCTTTGTCCTGTTCTTAGCTAAATTCTGTTACTCGTAATTATGTCAAACTGCTGAAAGGAAATGAACACATTGGCCCGGTCGCTCCTAGCTTGGGGTATTTGTGTTATCAATTAAAAATTTAGGCAAATCTGTTGCAAGGAATAAAACGTAGGTTACGCTCCTTCGTCAGCCAAGTAGAAGCAATGAAAGTGGTGCTAAAGTGGGTTTTATTTTAGCTATTCTCAATGCTTGTCGATGAGTACGGGCATCATCTTGTATTGCGTTGAGGCAGTATGAAAAATAATCAGCCCAGGAATTGCACACTCTATTATAATTCTGGACATTGCTCTGAACTTACGGGTATATTCGCTCTTTCAGGATTCCGTCATTCGAATTGAGTTTTTTTATAATTCAACTTTGAGCTGCATCCACAAGAATGTGCCAAATGCCCATACACTCTATGGCCAAGAAGCTTGCGAACCCGCACCCACTTCCTCTTGCTACTAGAAATTAGTACATCATATTTTGCGGCGTTCCAGTTGCACACCGAATGGAACATTATATGTCCACTCAAACGACATTGCCTCGGTAGCGAAACCACTGCTCTGTAATATTGTTCCCCCCTTAGTCAACTGTCAACTTATACGGGTGCGTGATTCAGCAATTCTCGCCATTCACACTGATCGTGGCATTGCACTTCCAGAGAATTTTCACCAATTATGTGCTCCAAACTCTATCCATTGTATTTCAGTGGTGAAGAAATCTCAGAGTTCTAAACTTTTTGAATTTACTTACAGTTCCTTGAGAGAGAAACTGTAAACTTCAAAATCCAAATGGAAACTATTTCGCAGGGCTCGTCTCCATGCTTAACTGCATCTACTTGTTGATATGATTGGTGGTGCTTAGAGTGGTAACATTGTCGTCTACTACTGTTAGGTAGTTAGTTTCGTTGTGGTGGCTGTCAAAAGTCGTCAGTTAGCCCTTAGGGATATTGTGCTACCACGAAGAGTTACCATACCCTGGTTCGACGGACCATTTAGTTGCTCTACCAATTAGAATAAGACTTCGAGCTGATGATATGAGAAGTATGAAGTATGACGAACAATTTTCCATGTAGCGAAAGCGCCTCTTTGCTAGCGCTGGGCAGTTGAATGAAAGGTGCTCCATACTTCAATCCATGCGACTTCCTTTCCTGTCTGCTGTATACATTGCTGACGAATGTTTCGAATGTTAAACTTAATGATGTGTATTTCGTCATCATTGATCAAGAACATGGCAATTTTGCAGAAGTGATTTATCTCCACATATCGTATACATTTCCAATCACCTTCTTTTCAGACAATTTGTGAGGCCGAGAAGTTTTCATACAGCCCACGTTAATTTTCTATCATGATTACTTGCCTATTCATTTGTCAGTCTTTTGATTTCTCGTGCTTATAGCAAGATTTGCAAGTGCGGCGCCTATTCTACCCTTGAAAGTTTAGGCTGCCATTTATGCTGAGGCATTTATTTATTATCGCTTCAGCCACAGCAGCTGTTAATGATGTTTCTCTTAATTAATTTCATTCATTTATTATGGTGAAATTTTCTGCTATTTAAAGTCTAATTTAATAAGCGTTCGGCAGTGCCTTGTGGCACTGTGTCAGTACACTGTGGCACACTTATTATCCTTTCGCCTCATTAGTGTTGGCCTTTGTTTCGTGCTGCGTCTATGGCGTCTTTGCGTCTTCATAAAACCTTTGCTTACTGCCTGGTTCGGAAGCACATCTATAAACATGTAAATCAGGTCAACACAATGCAACTGACAATGAATTACGAGTATACGAGCGTGCCTGAGCCTAGCCTACCTATAAAGGTAGGGAAGGAACGACGTAAAGGCAAACGTTTTCTACCTTCGGAGCTTCGTTACTTCATTATTGGTTATTCAGCAATTCATTTGTTAACGTTAACTGTTCACTACACCCGCTTGTCGCCCGCACCAACTAATGAAGGAGAATAGAAAAATGTGACTTAACCGTAAAAGCGCACATTGGCCGTTTGTCCTTTATCCTTTCTAATGACACCAGCACCACCAGCACTACCGGTGTATGCGACTAGCAGCAATGTCGCTTGGTCGGGTCGATTTGCAGCAGCAGCAGCTACCTGTACTGCCATTGTTCTACTTTCTGCTAATGGCGGTTGGCTGGCACAAAGGAAAAACTTGAATTTACTACAACAAAAGCATAAATTATCCTTTTTGTCAACGCTGTATAAATATTGTATTTTATGTGATTGGGCTGTGAGCGCACCGCCTGTATGCTCAGTTAACTAAAGCAAGGCGTTTAGACAATGCAGAGTCCTGCCTGCCTCAAATGCGAAGAGAAAACTGAATAAATGCTGTTGGAAAAATACTTATCGATTTATTGACAGGCTCTTTCAATTGTTATTGCATATCCTGCGGCGGCAGTGCCATTCAACAAAAATAATAATTATGAAACCATTTCGAAGCAATTCGTACTGTAATCGTGGTCGGGCATTATATTTTTTATAACTGATAGTACCGTAACGGCGGGGGAAATCGCCACTGCTAGAAGGCTGAGCAGTAAAGCGGAAAACAATTGTGAACTTATTGCGCAGATACAATTACACAGGACGACGAAGTGACATAATGAAACAGTGTTCCATATTGTTACCAAAGTCAATTTCTAGGCGAATTGTTCGATCACTGGAGTGTGTATAATCATGAAAAATCTTCGTTTAATAACTTAAATTTAATTAAAGTGGGTTTAATTAGCAGCAATTTACTTAGCAAATAGTTGATTGTAGTTTAACTAATTTAACTTTTACTTCTAAATCTCTTCTTATCAAGGCTGTTTTAGTGATTCTCTGTTAATCGATGTTAATAATTGTATAATCGTACACTGCATGACCTCGACTGTACGAGCTGTATGCCCATTATTGCAACCGAGATTGCATCCAAATTTATGCCTCATAGTATGGCAGGAAACATGCAAAATCACCAATGACTTCTGTTGGGTATTTCCATTTGCACCACAATCTGGCAACCCTAACGCGAACTCAACGAAAGATGTTAAACTAGAATAAGATAAAGAATAAATGAGCAGTCGTGTAATGACCATTTAAATGAACCATTGCGTTTTTCCTTCGGGCTCTAAATAAATAAGTGTAATACACAACAACTTCCATGAGCCAATCAAATCTTGGGAATGACTGGAAACTGCTTAGCTTTATACAATATAACTTTTGTGTTGAAAAAATGGTCACCATAAAATACTTTTTGGCAATAAAACCAAAATCACCTAGCTCAGGGCTGTCCTGAGTACTCACAGTCTCTTGCACCATGATTGGTAATCAAAAACCAATTGTTTTATAATTTATATCTTCTATCATAGGGACATCAAAGTTAATTTATCTTACGTATCTCTTCAATGCAATAATTAGATGTGGATAATTTCCGCGTATATGGAAAGTTGCCGAAATTATTGTCATCCCTAAACCCGGGAAGCTCTTGGAGGAAGTCATTTCTTATAGACCAATTAGCCTGTTGCCAATTGTTTCCAAAATGTTTGAAAAGCTCCTGTTAAACAAACTTAAACAAATTGTGCTCAAAAAAGAGATAATACCCAATTATCAATTTGGATTTAGGGAACACCATGCCACAATAGAACAAGTGCACCGCGTGTACAGCATAATAAGAAACGCTCTTGAGGAAAACTGCGTTATTGTATAACTGCTTTCCTAGATATAACACAGGCGTTCGATAAAGTATGGCACCCGGGCTTACTCTTTAAACTGAAAAAGTTACTACCTCAGACGTTTTATGATATCTTAAGATCATATCTTGAAGAGCGGCATTTCAGAGTAAAGACCAATTAAGAATTCACTGAACTGTTCTCTATAAAGGCTGGTGTACCACAAGGCAGTGTTCTAGGTCCTGTGCTCTACACTATCTACACGGCTGACCTTCCACTGACGGAATCGCAACCTACGCGGATGATAGTGTTATAATGGCTACAAGCAGCAACAGTATAATCGCTACAAATTATCTCGAAGAAAGCTTGGATAAGCTCCAAATCTGGCTAAATAAATGCAGAATTAAGGTGAATGCAACTAAGTCTGCACAAGTAGCCTTCAGCTTAAAACAGAAGACTTCTCCATCAGTGATACTAAATGAATGTCAACTGCCCCAATCCGAAGACGTCAAATATTTAGGGAATGCATCTATTGCATCTCCTCAGAATAAAATATCTATAAAACGAATTAACTAATAAAATTTCATGAGTAAAGACATTTCTTTTCATTCATAATTTTTCAAATTTTAGTTGTTTTAAAATTACATACTACTAGTAGCAACATACTACTAGCATCAACAGATCTTCGTCCGATGATTTTTCCATTACCGTACCCTACGAAAGCAAAAATAAAATGAGCTTTGACAAATTATTTTGAGCAGTCTGCGGTAAGTGTCAAAAACACACCTACATACAAATATGCAATGATTGTGAAAATATTTTGAAAGTGCCCAGGGCACTTAAAGCAAAATTAAACGTTATTTTTTATCTTGAGATCATTTCTAATATTTAATCGTTCCAATTAATCGCTCAAAATAGAGGGAGGAAGCTTGGAAGGAAATTATGATTCTTGCTTTCTGAAGTCTGAGCCAGTACAGAATAAGAAATTTGGACATTATGCTGTACTTCGCAACAACGGCAGAAGTTTGAAGCAACGGATAACTCTTTGATATATTTTCAGGAAACAACTAACGGTGAGATCGTAACTGTGACTAAACTTTTTTGGATACACTCTATTGAAACACACAAATTTGAAATCAATTTCCTAATTTTTTCAATCGGTTTTTTATTGCAACTACTTCGTTTTATTAAATATTTGGCAAGCAAATGCGAGGATATTCTCTGCGGAAGACAAGCACTCCACTTTAAGTAGAACACTGTGAAAACTTTGATTGAAAGTACTCTGTGGGACTTTACTCATTGGTATATCGCCACACGAAATTGTCTTCAATGAATACGTATATCTATAAAAAGAACATCAACGCCAATTGAAATTCTGTACTACATTGTTCAATTATTCGATCTACCAGAAGCTTTTTCTTACCTTCTATACCGATGTTCCTCAGAACATGCAAATACTATAATATTTACCACACTTTTTTCCGAAGAGAGGGGAAATCTTCAAGAAGACCCAAGAGTGTGAGATTTTTACTCACAAAAACCACCTCCCTAACCTAACAGTTACGCTAAGCCTCAAAGGCCTGATAGCGATTTAGGAAGGGTATTTAACATATGTACAATGATATACAAATTGAACTACTCACGGTTTGAAAGGAAAAGTGTTATTTTCGGCTTCAACATATGTCTGGATTCAAAATAATTTAATTTCATATACCAGAAAGAGCTATTTTCCGCATTGTCGTAATTTCTTCTAAAATAAAGTCATATTTGTAACTCGTACTTCAACAGAAATAACAGCTACAACTATTGCACAAATGTGGTTTTCCATATAGACAATTTTTGATGCTATTAGTATTACTACTGTAAAATTGAAACTGACACCGACCTTGAACAATTTTATACATGCTGTAGGAAAATATCAGCTCCGAGCTGCCTTCCTGCATCATTATGCAGCTGTGACCACAGCAATTAATTGCACTTACCAAAGGTATTTTGGCTCTCAGAGGAGTTGTTGCCTTGCTGTGCGACGCCCTTTAATAGTAAGAATGAAAAAAATACATTTGGTATTTTGTGTCTGCGGTTTCAATAGTTAAATGTGTGAACTCCAGCTGAGCGGCCACAACAGCAGCGTCGCAATTTCCAGGTAGGCATCCGATGACTACGACAAAATAATGAAACCAAAATTGTGTGTGTGCCCACATCCTTTCCCAAAATTTTCTATTCTCAACTGACCTTCTACAATTAAGATTGACGTGTGCCTTTTGTTCTGGCTGACATTCATTTTTGTTGCATTTCTCACAACTGTTCGGAATTGCAGTTACAATGCAGAGTTCTTCTTTGTTGTAATTGCTCACTGAGTATTGTTGCTTTTGCTAGGAAATGTGATTTTCTATAAATTAATTATTGTTTGAAATATTTTGAAACTAAATAAAAATATTTCTTTTATATTCGTATTCGAGGATAACTTTTTGTCTGCATAGAGAGTGGTCGAAAAAGAGTAGAGATATGTCAAAAGTGACAACAATTAAATTGTGATTCATTGACATGCGGAGGATTGTATGGGGCGCATATATAAATACAATTTGCCTTAAACATTAGGCCATTTTATTCGTTGCACAGTCATCAAAGGTGGGTAGGTAGCTGTTAATCAAATGATGGATTAGATTGTGCATTAACATCTTTTCACCAAACTGGTGTCTTGTAGCTATTCAAGCCAAGGAACAACACTATATTAGGAAGAAACAAAACAGTCAGAACATTTCTTCACAAGGGAATACCAGAAGTCAGGTATTTTGTTAAAAAAAGTGTGTATTGGCATTCATAAAATCTCTGCTTCTGGGTAAACGTTTTTCTTTGAAACACTGGCAATATGAAGATAGGTATTGCAACTTATTTTTGCAAATATAGTAAGGAGTGATTTTTCACATGTGAATACAATGTACGAAATGTACAAAATGTCTGATTAAAACCATTCTGAGTTGTCGTAGTATAACCGCTTAACATTTGAAATTTTCTAGACATGCGTAATTTAGTGAAAAGTTTTCATAACTAAACACTTGTATATGGCAATTGATGGTAAAGGTTCATAACTCTCACTATCATCATGCAGATTGCAGAGATACAAGAAGATCAAAAGAATGTGATCTTATAAAAAATGATTAACAGCCTTGCATTTGATCGATTATATTACAACAATAAAATAAATATTAGAACAATTAGTCGCGGATTCGAATACTGACTAAGAAAAACGCTCAAAATGCTTATATCTAAAATATTTTCTCTCTGGTAGAAGTCCGAATTGCATCAATAGTAGAAGTGAAACCATTGTAAATCCTGTTTAATTTTTATAGCAGTAAACAATTCTCCTGCCTCTGGGCTTGGTACTAACTGATAATGTCAGTTTCCGCTTCTAACTCATACTGACACTCATTAGTGTTGGTGGAACAATTCAAAACTCCAAGAATTCGTGTGTATAATATGATTATTTACTAATCTTTTCTAGATATACACTGTTGTAATGAATAGTTATCAATATCAAGGATGCATTTAAAATTAGTGAAATTATACATAAACAGTGTAATTATATTTAAAAGTATATTTAAATTCTGGAATTAAAAAATTGTCCACCAATTTGTTAGTGCAAATTAGCTAATAAGCACCCTAATAGAAGTTAATCACGCCATTTGAATAGCTGCAAACTGAATATAGTATTACCTAATTACGAAAAAGTTAATGAAAGTGTCAGTTAAACTATTCACTGGTAGGCCAATTTACCTTAATACCATTTGCATAGGTGTTAATATTAATATAATAAATAAAAATATTCAGGCACTGCACAGTGGGGCGAATGTTCATTCTAATTGGATAGAACACAAATACTCACATCTCAACATTGGCAAATCTCAAAACTGGTTCTGCAAACATGTTTCAAAACATACACTGATTGGAATGGAATGCTGGAAATCAACCATTTAAGTTAAACATTCTTCTAGAACCTTTTGAAGATGAAATGAATTTAATATAATTATAAAATTCGTTGATTTATGAAACCCCTCTAAACACACGTTTATTTTTTATCAGGAAATTTAAGTTATTTATGAACAAAATTATTAATACTACACGAGATATATATATATTTGGGCGTTTTTCTAGTTCACATACGTATGGAGCATTATACGAACAAGTTGGAGTGTTTGCCAGCAACAAAACATAATTCGAAACTGAAATTCGTGTTAAAATTTTCAACAAACTCTATTCATTCAACATTGAAAGATCGGTTTACTTTTAGACAACCTTTGCATTTGTGGACAGAATCAGCATTGTCATTGGTTCATTTGTGGAATATATTTTTGAGGACCCAAAAATTGTGTATCAAGAATCTCATGAACTACATTTTTCTCAAGATTTATATGCATTCTGAAAGATTGACTAATTGAATAGTTGTGTAACATTTCGTATACTTTTGGGAAGGGGGCAGGTTCACAACCAAGGGGCAGGTTCACAACCAAGGGGGCAGGTTCATAATCAAGGGGTAAGTTTACAACCAACTCCAGTTTCTCAAGAATTCATTTTAAGCTTCTGAAGTACTCATAGTAAAAATTTTAGCACAATGCTCTTCATCACAAAGGACTTTATACATCGGAAATGGTTGTGGCATTTGCACAAATGCGTCCAAAATTCATCTGTGTTCATGCCGACCTTAAACTTTTACCTCTTCCCATTTCTAACACAACAATTCAGCAAAAGTGCCACATTTCTTTCTTTCCAGCTGATATCCTCCTTCGTCCCACTGTGCACTGTTCCGATTAAGCTGGCTAAATTTCAAACTATGCGAAATTTTTGCAATTATTTGTCGAAAAAACTGTGCAGGGATTAATTGAGCTAATTAGAATTTTGTGAATTAAGCCTCATAGAGAAGATTGTATAAAACCCCACATTTTCAGGTGGTCAGCTTCAGTTCAAACTTGTCCAAATACTGAGTGGAAATTTTAAAGCAAACTCTTTCACAATGAAATTTCTATTAATTGGTGTTCTTATCGGTATTTTAACTTCAGTTGTGCAGGTACGGTATCATCCGATTACATCATAACTGCTCACATTCTAACAGCGCATTTATTTAGTCTGATTTAGCAGCTGATTTGAAGATGACCGCCAAGGCATGCTTGGCTGAGGCACAAATCACTGAAACTGAGGTCACGGACATCTTTATGAACCCTGGTAAGATGGCAGAAGCAAAGGAGAACTTTAAGTGTTATACAAAGTGCATCCTGGAGACTCAGGGACACATGAAGGGGGGAGTTTTGAATGCTGATTCTTTGCTTAAGTTTTTGCAACAATTGCCACAGCTGAAGGATCAGATGTCTACTATTGAGAATGCCGTGAAGGAATGTAAGAATGAGAGGGGCGTCAATGATTGTGACACTGCCTTTAAGGTTACTATGTGCTTCAATAAGCACGACATTGGTCAGCAGATTTAAAATGTTTCGGTGTGTGCGATTGGCGGCAAATGGCTCACGAATTCTGCCCACTTTCACGGATAGTTTGGGAATTTGGTTAACATTGTAATGGTATCTTTTTCTATAATATTCAGTGTATTAAAAATCAAAACTATTAATATGGCATATCAGAATAAGATGCACTCAAATATTTTATATTTTAATCATTACTTTTAGGAGCGATAATAAATTAATGGAACTTTGTGCGGGAATGCTGATAATTTTAATTAACGGGGAGGGAGTTTTTTTAGCCATATATTTACAATTCTTGATTAAACATACAAATGACTTCAGGTTCTGTAGGATTTGCTATAAGAAAAGAAAATTTCCTGTTACCTCTGAGATAATGTGTTTGGGAAGCTGAGTACTGGCAACTAAGGCATCGACTTGTAGAGAAAAGATTTAGAAAAGAAAGACTTCGAGACCAATCCCTTGGACGGTGTTCGTTAGTCTTATTGGGATGGTCGATACCTCTGTGTGAGATATTTAAGAATAAAACAGCGAGTCGACAATGCACAGGTACAAAGAAATGTTCAGTTTGTGACAAGCTTTGTATAATGTAGGAAAATATTCTCCATAATATGTAGCTTTAAACGAATTATTTATTCAAATATACCAGTTGCTATCCAATTAACATAATTTCAGCTTCACTATTCCTGAATAATTTTAGGTAGAAGTTCAATATCAGTTGTTAAGATTTCCGACTATTTCTGTAAGTCTAAGTGCCAAACTTGTAATACGATTAATGTTTCAGCCGAGATAATATGCTTAAGGATGGCCTCTAACCATTCAAAATTGTGAAAATTATTAATATCCAAAGATTTCCTCACATTCGTTGTGGTACTGTACGTTTTTCTATCCATGAAAATATAGTCAGAGGAAACTGTCATGTAATACAAGAAATATAGAAAGAAACCACTGGAATTATCTGAGGAATATTGAACTAAAAATAAAATCAAATTATGAGGTCACCTTCAAACTAGCTCAATTAACTGTTTTTATTAAAGTCCGGCTTAAAATTTACACGAAGGTGTGGAAAGGTCACATTCGGTAAGAAAGATTTGCGAGGAAACTATATAATTAACGAGTCTATGATCTAGTATTTTATTATATGGAATGATCTGAAGATGTTGAAAAACTTATTATAAATTTTTAATTTGAATGGCTTCATTAAGATTTTTGAGTAACTTTTCTAATATTTATTTAGAATAAAATTGGTATAAACCGAAAAACTGTTGCTGTGAAAAAATAATGTTCAATTAATATTCGATATTCGACAGGAAGTTGTCAAAGTTCCTTAATTTTGAGAACTAATACTTCATTTAAGTTGTCTAGAAACTGCAAACTTGCATGTATTTACAACTGCCACTGTCACCTGATTCCACGTGATTCCCAAAATGTAGAGGACTCTATTTTGAGTCCAAACAAATCTAAATAAAACTACTAATAATATAAAGTGAGTGATGAAATACATCACGAATTCTTAGAAACAAAGAAATTCCCCATTTACTCAACTAATATGTAATTTGTTAGTGATTTCTAAGGTGGTACTGTGTCAAGAATGTTGGTTGAATTAAGCTTCAATAAGAAAAAATACTGCCGAGAAACTTTTTTCTAATACTTAATTAGATACAAGTAAGTGAAGTGAAGTCACAGGAGTAATTTTTCCAGTTATGGGTCACAACTAAATCTGTCTACCGAATGAAAGTGTTCGCATGCTTTACGCACTATTTCACTCTAAATATGATATAGTAATATAATTATATTTACATTTAATTCTTATTAAAATCGGCTGCTGAAAAAAGCTATTAAATTTGATCAAACAATTCGAAAAAATTATATTCAAATTTTACTAAAATTACAATTTAAGAATAATCACACAATTATTACAAATATTTTTTCCGCGTGGCTGATCAAATAAATTTTAATTTTCACACATTTGGAGGAAAAACGTACGAGATATAGATCAGTTCAGTATACAAAATATGTAATTTATAGATTCGAATAAATCTAATTTCATCAACTGTTAATATCTCAGGTACATAAAGTCCTCTAAAATCCATTGATGGTGTATTTATATCACTCAGACGGGATGTTCATTTGTAATTCAAAGGAACTTATTAATAGAAATTCATTCCTATTCAAAGGAACTCATTAAGAGAAATCCATTCCATTTTGTGTGATAAGTAAGTACAATAGCTGTGAATTCCTATCAGTGAAATCAGAAATCTCTGGCATGAGTTCCCTTATACCTGTCCTTGAGGCCACGCACTTTCCGAACACACCTCTTAATAACTCAGCACTGCATTTAAAAACTAATTGTAAAATTATTCAATGACTAGCAAGAACAACTATTAACAAAATAATTGCTCTTATTAAATACTCAAACGGTATTTAGAATTAAAAACTATCAGAAAAACACTTGGCAGACAATTATATGACGGGAAAAAATTAATGAAAAAAGGAACCTAAGAAAACGGAAATAAGTGTGAACCGACCACGGAATACTCTTCACGTTAGATCTATTGAATGATCATATACTGCGGTTAATTTGAATTGATTTCATATCATTTTTCATATATGAAACATTCATAGTTTTTTTTTCTATATAAGAAACTAAATGTAGGGATGATAAACTCTGGGCTACATAATTGTTCTGTGTCTGCATTTTGGTAACTATAAAAATTGTCTTCATGTCATATAATATATAGTCAATTTATTTTGTGTCATACAAGTCTGCGGTAGACGGACAAGTATATTTTGAGATCTGCTTTATAAAGCTTCTACCAATGCAAAAAAGGTAATGCTAATCCTATATTACTTTAAAAGCATTTGAGGGTTGAAGAGAGTCGTGGTTGGAAAGAACCCGGTTAGACTGATAGTACTGCATCTCCACACAACTAAAGTGTGGCCAAATGAACCAAATTTCCTGTCAAAGCATTCTTCCAAATAGGGACCCTCATTGGAACTCTTATTCAATTCCGAAAAAAGTTTGTTTAACTTCTGGTCCTAAATAAGAATATTCCCCAAATTATTTTAAAATTAAATAGGAATATGGAAATAAGTTGATAAATTAATCAAATAAAAATATTCTATTACTAGTAAATGAACATATCTATTTGATCAATACAAACGTGTGTACGAAGTCAATATAGTTAAACCAAGTGAATGTAAGGTACACCAATTTAAGTCTAAAATGACTTTTTATACACATCAAACACTATAAAAGTATGAGAGTTTTCGTCTGAATAGTATTACTTCCAGTTTGCTGAAATTCGGTGGTACAGAGACAATTTTAACAATGAAAAATTTTATAATTTTTTCAATTTTCGCTATTTACTTCGCAATTGTTTGGGTAAGTTGTTAAAACTTAGTTAAAATCTGTGCAAAAGTATTATTACAGAAAGTTCTCGTAGTCCGATGAAATCGACCTCGCTGGAACTGAGGGAGAACCGGCATACTTTAAAGCTTGCAAGGCCGAAACGCATGTGACGGACGCAGATTTGGAGGTTCTTATGTATAACAATTTAACCGATATCAAAGAAAATGTTAAATGCCATGTCAAATGTGTGCTGGGAAAGCGTGGAGTATTTAGAGCGGGTGGAATTTTCAATGAAGATGGAGCTGTAAAATTTTTATTCACGGCCAGATCTGATTTGAATACCACAGCAGAAGCTGCTCATCTTGCAAACATTTGCAAGGTCCAGAATGGCACCACTAATTGCGAAATTGCATTCAAAATTGGCATGTGCTTCGTTGAAAATTGAGTGCGACGTGATGATGGATTCTTTGATTTTTTTGCTTTTGTTTGGTAGATTCATTGAAAGAGTATCATAACTGGCCCTGTTTTGTATACAAATAGTTTTCATTTTAAACAGATAATAAATTTACACAGTTCAAAGTAGTGTGTATTAAATGGAGATTATTAATCGGTTTCTCGAGAATCCCGGACAAATAGGTTCGTACGTAGAATGCTGTTGATTGCTGGGAGTCGCCTTGTAGGTAATGACTCAAATATTCGATGTCTACTAATATGATTGAAGTCATACTGAGTTTTAGCCACCACCACCAATTCGCTGTTTACTGCTTCTAAATATATGAAAGGAACTGACTTCTAGTTGCTGAAACCACTTCTAACCTATTGTGACAAATTAGGAAGAATTATTTACCATTTATAATTCAATCAAAATGAAAGAAATAAAAAAGAGGATTTGGTAATCAAATTAATGATAGTTTCTTTTCGTCATTTTCTTTATATGAGAAGTCTTAAAACCTCCAAAAACTTCCGCTAATTTGGAGCAGTATCTACCCAAAGCCTTATTCGATAGCAAAACTATATACGTGAATGTAAAGGATCATTCACCAAATACATGAATGAATGGTGACTCATCATTCATAAAATACTAAATGAATTAAATATCCAAAAATATTCGGTCTTTCTGTATCTAAGTCCTAACACTGGAAAACAGAACAGAAATAGAGTACGAGTACGTAATCCAGATTGTGTCAACTTAGAATTTTAACTACCACAACGTTCTATTCGACATAGCCTCAGGGACTACACTTAGGGATCTAGGTAAAGGATAATGGAATTTCTCAAAATGGATCAGACATAAACCAAGAAGTGTCGTTAAGGTTGCTTTCAACTTACTCTTCAACTCTGATAAAGTGGATTGAACAGTTTGTGGTGCATCTACTTTGGGTTTCGGAGTACAGTGATATTCCGAAGATCTGTGAAGCGCACAAGGTGATCATGACTGAAATCAATTTGGCGCTGTTTCATATTATGCATTACACAGGATCGCTTCCAACCAGCAAATCCAATTCAAAGAAGAAATTATTCGTCTTCGGTAGACATAGCTGGCTAGATGGGCACATATATCAGTTAGTCATAACAAAGGTTTGAACTATATATGAGCGAGGTGTTCAAACCCACCCCAACAAGGACCAGAGATCATGAATTTCTGGTGCCATTGAAGCCGCGACAGCAGTATAAACAAAATATCACTGTAGCCAAATTATATTCAAATGTGTCAGCACATCTTTCTTCCGATTGACTAGAAATAATTCACAAGAAACTTTAAGTTCCCTCAATATGTACGGATTGAAAATGTTATTGAGCACATTTGAGAGCTCCAAACGAGTACGAATACTTACCTGTACAGATCAGAAATAGTTGCTTTGGAGAATACCCTGTATGAGGTTGGCTATTGTAGATGCAATTCACATAAGTTGCAAAGAAGACTTTGACACTGAGAATATGAAAGGATAGTATTAAGCCATCCTGTATCTCTGGATTGAGTTGAGGTTGCTTAGAATTTTCTTTATACATCTGACTATGTTGACAAATATGGCAAGTATATTTATAGCCGAATAAGAGTATTTTATCTCCATTCTTAAACTCATTTAAAATCATTCAAATATATTCTAAACCTTTAAAAAATCTATATATTAAAATCTGTTTTTTTCTCAATGATTTATTTCAAGATTCTCTGAAATGCAGTTCTACCTACCATTAAAAAAACCCTCCAACATTAAAAAACCCTGCTATCATTTCTATTTCAATTGCACTTTCCAATTCCCGCCGCGTAGTTGTAAATATTTCTGGGCACTACTCTATTCTAAAGACCTGCCTCAATGTACCAAACTTCGGTTGTGAATGTCGTTGCCCTGTTGCCGACTTCAGCTAGTGCAACATTAACTTGGCTGCAATGAAATGCTCCTGAATACGAATTAACCAAAACTTGTAGCAAAGTTAAACCCAAAACGAGAGAACACAAGTATGAGAAAAAAGAAAGAAATAAAACACAATGAACCCATAATTCAAGTGACACTTTTTAGCTCGGCTGCATTTCATCATTCACGTGATCTTTATCCTTTCTCGGCTGGTCTTGGTAGCTACTGCTCTCAGCTGCTGTTGCTGCTGCTGCTGCTGCCACAATATTCAAATTGACTTCTGCATATAAAGGCAGTCGCATGACTGAAGAAAGCAAGGAAGGGTCGGCTCTGCAGCAAACACTTGCTGAGGGATCAAGTGTTTTGTGTGCATCTGTGCATCGTTGAAACTTGCAACTTGTGAGCTACTCAATTTCTTATTCGTAAAACTTAGGAATATTTTGTGTCGTTTGTGCGACCTTTCAATGCAAAGTAACTTACCTTGTTTTGGGACTTTCATTTAGTTTTATTTTCGATATTTTTTATTCATTGCTCTTTTACCCTGAGACTCGAACCTTTCCAATTGACGAAACTTATCACACAACGAAGACCTATCGCCTACACTTTCATGTTCACAGCTCTATGGTAGGCAGGCAGATTTTGAGCATTTTTTGGGGACTTTTTTGTGGTGTTGTCATTTTGTCAACCTGCTTGCTGCATGTGAGTTTTCACTTCAATTCCTTTAAATTTACAAAGTTGAATGAACCTCTCATATGCGACTATTCCATTTTGTGACTTACGTATGAGACTGTGGCTGCTGCCTGCATCTTCGTCTGTCTCTGCGGCAGTGCACTGGCCCGACCCAGCCTTGTCCTGTCCTGTCCTGTCCTCTGCTATGCCGTCGTAGTCTTATCGATTCATGTGTCACTTGAGGAAAATGATTTATTAGTGAAAATTGTTGGGCCGGTCAATTTACTCATACTTGTTGGCCAAGGAGATTGCCTCGCTTTCATGCTCTTCTATTCTTTTAGGTGATTATCTTGATTTGAAACTTATTAAAATTGACAAATGATTTTCGTAGATAAGCGTAGCTGAGCGACAATGTTGCTACTTGTCGTTGCAGTGTTTGTTGTTGTTGTTCTCGTCTTTATGCATGAAAAGTTGCTTTTAATTAGTAAACATGGAAACAGCTTGTCAACAATTTAAGTCAGTATGCGTTTATGACATTATAAATTCAAGGAAATTTGTAGCAGATAAAATCGCCGCTTTATAAAAACAATGAAAATTTATTCTGCTGAAGTTTAATTGTGGATGGTTGTGTGGCACTAATATGGAGAGGGTTTAAGAGACTTAAAGTTCTACTCAGAATTTGCACATTTAAACTGAATGGACAATTAAATAGCGGTCTCTTGAATAGGTTTTAATTCCAATTCTAAAAACGGAAAAATTGCCATTAAGTTAAATCATTACTATTTTTGGGATGTTGTGGTCCTCATTAGGCATAAATGATATTATATATTTGAGGTGTGTTGTTGCTTCTGTAAAGGTCTTAAAGGTCACAAGTTTCTGTCCATTTCAATATGTCCAAAGTTACTTCGTAAAAACTCCATTTATTTCTCTATATAATCGCTCTTTCCAGGTATTCTCGTATGGTCCAACGATTTTCTAATTTCTGATGGCTTTTGAATAATTAGTTTTGGTGAGTGTTTCAAATAAAAATTCGTCTCCGCGATTACCGATTCAAACCATCCCAATCTCCTTCTAGCGAGCCATTTTTGAAGTTTAGAAACAAATAATAGACGCAGGATGTCAAATCTGGAGAATGTGCTGGACAGGAAACCAATTCGTAGCGCACTTCACAAAATTTTGCTAAGGAAATTGTGCATCGGAGCTGTGTTCTACTGGAAGAGAATTTTAGTTGGAAATGCAAATGTTGATTGCTTTCAATACTAGCCAAACACACATTGAATGACTCAAATGGAGGAAAATTTAACAGTAATCATTTGAAGGATAGGATAACGACAAGGAATCCAGAGTGGTGGGTCCATCTATTGCTTATGCTGATTCCTTTTTACTCTATCTTCGTACCTACGTTTCTTTTTTCACAACTCTTGCACATTGTCGTATGTGAATACTGATCTGCCTGAAGAGCGATTTGATGTACTTAACAAATATTTTTTATATGATTTCCTTTTAATTTGTTTTCCCTCTTTGGAACAGATGATTTTACACATATATTTTCTAGAATTATTATATATATTATTAATCAATCTTACACAATTTTTGTTTCTATACTTTTCAAGTCAGTTTTCGTTAATTTTAAAATCCCTATCTTTATTATCAACTCTCATATTTATATCATTATTTACTCTTAGCTTAAAATTTTAGCTATAAATTCGTAGTCATATACATTCCAAGTTGCCAGTATAGAATAATAATAGTTCGATCATCATAGTTCATTTAAATACTAACAAATCAAAGCATCTACATATCTGTTTGTTTTTCGACATATCCGTCTGTCAGTCGTAACGTCTTATAAACTTGATATTATGATTTGCAATACCCCCGCCTTTATTTTCCTAGATTCTAAATTTGCACATAATTTTAATAGTAATACAATTGTTGTGAAATTAATAAACAAATAGCTTCCCTAGATGCCGGAAATTCTGTAGATTATATAATTTTTTACTTTAGTGAATTGTCGCTTCATTTCAGTACATCGAAACTCTTCAACTTAAATATTATAATGTAATCTTCTCAGGCCATTTATACTATTTTATTCCTTACGAAAATAAATTTGAATCTCAAGTGGACCGGTCCATTTATCAATTAACTGGAGCTACGCTGTATGGCAAGTGCAAAAATAAAACAAAAATAATTTGGAAATTTTACAATTTTTTTTGTTCCATAAAAATCGATGTTTTGGTTTTCCGGCATGGACGTTTATATCATCCGCTAATGAATTGCTCCGCTTTAGATTCCACATTACTTTGCCTCCGGTGAGTTTTCGATGTCGATTGATATTTTTTGCTGTTAAAATGTACTCGAACCAGCGATTTCGTTTTCTAGTCGCTTTTAGATAATTTTTCTGTCCCTTTTGGACTCTCTCCAAATTTGAAAATACGATCAAAGGTTGTGTCATCGTGTTATCAAGCAAGTGTCATCGGGCAACTTAAAACGGCCAAAAAATAAACCAATTAATTTAATGAAAATTACTGATATGCTTTCGGAATGCTTTGAATTTCCAGGACACAGGAAGCTCTCTCCTTCTCTTGATTTGCATACGACAAATGACTGCACTGCACATGATAATTGGTGGCACTCCGTTGAAATGATAAAGCGCACTCCACACCAGTGCTTCCCTTAACTGTCCACCACACCACAGCACAGCAAGTGCTAATTTCGAGAGCAATAGCAGAGCTCTGTGACGATGCCAGTAACAAGAGGTATGTACTGATACACTCGTACCCTCGTACGCTTGGATGCACTCTCGCGAATTACTGTAATTAAATTCGAAAATATTGCCAGCAATTGGGATGTCCACTTCGTTGACTGGACAGCGCCGGTGATGTCTGCATACATAATCAAGTACTCCCATAGCTAAACTCTTACATGAGCATGTCCGCACTCGAACCATCCGAGAAACGTAATTATATGAACGAGCTTCCTCGTTATTGTTGTCTCAGTTGCGCAATTTCGGGGGGTGGCTGCTTAGAGATTGTTATAAATTACCTTTAATTTAGTATTAAAGGTCAGTAGTGCAAAGTGCCATCAGCTTGTGGGGAAATTTACATACAAGTTACACACGTCCATGGGGGAAGTTGTGCCAGAATTTTCAATTTACATTCTATTGTTCTTGTTGTTGTTTTTGGATATTGCAACTCTTATTATTCCTGTGCTGTGGTTAACGAATATTGAGATTAATGATCTGTAAGTCCCAAATTCCACAGATTTGTGAGAACATATTGCGTGGAATTGACAAAAGCACATCAAGTGTGTAATTTAATCTAATTGAGTGCAAGAGCATTACAATATTTTGTGTACAGAGTATGCAACAAAAACAATTTCACTAAAGGTTTCTGAGAGATGTTACGATATTTAGTGTACACGGTATACAGAAATGAAGGTCTGACTGGGGATCCCTGTGGAGGAAATCTGCAGTGGATATGAAAATGAG
Organism: Clusia tigrina; assembly: GCA_920105625.2. Taxonomy (NCBI): domain Eukaryota; kingdom Metazoa; phylum Arthropoda; class Insecta; order Diptera; family Clusiidae; genus Clusia; species Clusia tigrina. The sequence continues at coordinate 28,359,360 of OV050030.1, forward strand.
ACAAACTTGACTAAGACGATGCCTACGTAGATTCCATAGCGACCGTGATTTTGATGATCGAAAAAAGAAAGTTTTGGTGAATGAGAAATCGAATTTGCCCAAGAGCCGCTTCATCGACTTTTATCACTCTAAAGAGTGTTTAAGAGTGTTGTGGAAAGGTAGTGTCTGAAGCTACTGGTCATAAGTTCAGTATTTCAGATATATACATATATACTATAAATGCAGTTGTGTGAGTAAAAATTCCAGTGTAACTTTAATTTTAGATCAGCGCACATTGACTAAGATATAATTTTCCTTACAAATCCAGTTAAGAAATATAATTTCCCATATTCCGTTGAATGTCAACTATCCAAGCCATTACGATATTTTCATCGTCCACAGACAAAATTTAGTCATGACAAATGAAAATCTTCCCAATTTTGTGCGTTCTCATTGAGCTGCAATTACTTCCTCTGTCTATCTCGTTGCCCATTATCCCCAACATAAACGCAAAGCCAACTGCATATTAAGATTGATGCATTTGTTATAATTGCAGAAGGCTCTTTAAGGCATTCGCAGAGCTAATTGATATACCAAATGGTCGGAAAATCATGGAACTTGCGCGCTTGCACTTACTTTGGAGTTTTAAGTAGTGTGCAATAAATTATGGTATTCTGTTTATTTTCTAGCATGTACCCAAGGCATGTCCAATGGTGCGCAGTCATTACAAAGTAATTTGGTTGCATTTCCAGTGTTGCGCCACAGTTATTCTTGCTGCAATTCGCATGCAGACTACACTCTTCTTGCCACATAAAACACTTCATCATATTTTCAATCAGTTGGAAGAGTCTCCAGGGAACTACTATAATGGTGCGATGTTTACAGGGAAGTTGGAGTCAATTTTATAATTTTTTATTTTTTTTGTATGAAATTCTTTTGTGAATTCTTTTTGTATAAATGGTTTAATTGGATTAAACATAACTCAAATTTTCCTGCTATTTGTATACACAATATTAGGTTAGGTTAGATTTTCGTGACAGTCACTCCCACCACTATGGGTCCATTGCGATACCACCGCGTAACGCTGTATCTCCACTTTATTCATCAAACCAATACATAATATTAACTATAAATCATCCTGAATAGTGTATTCGAAAGTTTTCAAAACCAGAGGTCGGGGATCGAAGTCTCTTTGATTTCAAACACTCATAACCTGGCGAAAATGTAAACGCTACAAAAACCACCTGCGTTGAGTTATTTTGTAAACTACAACTAAATAACTTAATATAATATATAAAAATTTAGTTGATGTGTGGTGTTAAAGACAAATAGGAATAACAAAAAAAGGTACAAACTTCGACAGGAACAACTCGCATATGTATAGAAATGTTTAATATCATAGATTAATCGGAAACAATGTCATTTAAATTTAAATGTATCTGTACGAGTAAATCCTTCATTTCCACAAATTTAGTCTCTCAGAACTTTCAGCTAGATGCAGATTTTATAAAAGTTAACCGTGAACGATTTAATTAACTTCCAAACTAAATATAAAGGAGGAGCGCTTCTGCGCTCTATTATGAATGAAGAATGACATGACTTAAAATAAATGCTCTTTTTGGGCAGAAATTTTTATATAAAATGTGTCTTATTCTACAAAGAAATCAATAAAAAATTTATCAATCAAATCAATAATCATCAAAAATACGAATTACCATCCATTTAAATAAAGTAGCAAGTTGATCTCTACTTTTCAATTTAAGAGACTTTGCTAAGTTTTCTAGGTCTTCTTACCTTAGAAATTTAAAAATAAGCGGCTTTAAACAGCATCGAACGAGGCTTATGTAAATTCATTCCAGTAAAAATAGAGAAAGGGGTGAGATTCTTTTGAATGATGACTAATCACCTACACACAGCTTTAGTCTTTCTTGTATGTCTGCAGACGTTATTTTCTCATAGACAAAAGAGGAGTATTATCAACATACTGTGAACAGGACTCAAACGGCTTTATGGTATGATGGATGATAAGATAGAAAAGATATAGAGGAAAATCTTAAGTAAATTGACGAAGAATTATATGGCCATAGAAAATTTAAATGATCACTTTAATAAAAAGTTAATAATGCTAAAAAATACAATAGAGTCGGATAAAAATAAGGTCCTACAAAAGTTTTGTGTATCAATATAACTCCAAGGTATGCAGCCAATTAAATAACATGGACAGTATACTCCAAGTAAAAATCTTGGAAGACAACACTGAGCATATTCAAAATAATATTACATCTGCAAGATTTAATATAACGACAATCAACATTTGGACAAAAGACGAAATAGTTCAGTTTGTTGTCGGCAGTGACAAATTTCAAATCCAGAGTTCGAGGTATCAAAGTCTCTTTGATTTCAAACACTACCTGGTGAAAATGTTAACGCCACAAAAATTATAATTATTTAATAGTTATTGTGTAAACTACAACTAGCTACAGAGCAGATTAATAGAGTGCGGAAATGACAGCAGATGTCGATGTCCAGAAATATGGCAAGTGTGAATTTCTTGAACGCCGAGGATTTGTCAACTTGAGAAATGAGAGAATGAAATGCTGTTTCAACCGATTAGCCTTTAGAGTAGGCGTGTTGAGATACAGAGAGAAAAGAAGGGTTGATCGATGTCCTGATATGTAGATCAAGAGCTCTTTCTAAAACCTTGAGAAGAAAAGATGTTAGACTTATGGGTCTGTAATCCTTAGGTTTGGTGTGTGCGGCCCTCCCCACATTCGGGATGAAGACCTCCCGAGCCGTGCGCCAGCGTAAGGGAATATATTGCAATCTGAGGCTTGCATTATATGTTTGTAGCAGCCACGGAAGGATAATCTCTTCCCCATTTTGGATATCGGCAGGAATGAGGCTGTCCGGCCCGGGGAACTTGTATGGCTTAAAGGTTTGAATGGACCACCCAAAGTGACTTTCTATCACTTGGAATGTAGGGAGGCTATCATGGGAAACCTGATCAACCTGATAGAGTACTTAATCCGCTGAGCCTAAGCTCCCTGGGAAGTGGGTGTCTAGTACGATATCAAGGGTTTCTGCGCTTGAGTGAGTGCAGGGCTTTGTTAGAGGAGTGTAGAATTTTTCGGAGACGGATAGCCTCGAATGCAGATTCATTGCTTTAGCAGAATTCCCTCCATGCCGCTCGTTTCCCTCCCCTAATGGCGAGTTTAAACTTTTTGTTTATATATATTAGTAACTACACAAAATTACTCCAATCACAAGGGACGCTACAAGTAAGTTGCAATGACGACCTCGGATATGAAAAATAAAGCTAGGATGAAGTGTATTAGAAGGAAGGTTTTATATTGAATGGAATATATTTATAAGCAACCCAAGGTGTGCAGTAAGAAAAATATAAGATTGACGTGGCAATTATAGCTATATCACTGTTGCCTTTCCTTCGCCCTTTCAGCAATATATTCGGACGAATACATTTAGATTCAACTCGAACTGTTCCAATTCCAATCGAACTCTCAGAGTGCCTCCAGCAGTCTATGTGTATGTTCACACATTCAAATAAGCATCAGTGCACAAATTACTTTCAGCTCATTCCGAAGCTAATAATAAAGTCTAGCAATTTATGTGCTCGTTCGTACTTCAACGCTCCAGATGGCCATTTGGTGATACCATTTTTGCACTCACAAATAACCTGACAAAAATATCAAATTTCTACATCGCCGGCACATGCGCCGCCAGCCTACCTGCGCTTTTCAAGCACACATCCCCACAAAATAAGGCCTTGTTCCAACTGGTGGTTTTGGCGAATGCAAGGCGCTCGTATCCTTGGGTTGACCTGCGCTATGAACCACTAGTACTTTGTACGTGCAGGCGATGCAAGTGGCATGGAACGCTGATAACATTTCTGCGCATCATAGAAATACACTCACACACATACACATATACATTAATACAGCCTGGCATGAGTACAATATTTGTGGCCACGAGCGACGTTGTTACCAATGTTCCATTACCAAGCAAGCGTTGTCAGCTTTTATGGAATTGTTCATCTGGAGCCAACCAAGTGGCGGCAGATACAAAGCAGCCGCTTTAAAATTCACACTCATAAACGGATGCAGCAGCGTTTATGACGCTCGTCATAAAAAAGTATGCATTTATCTCTTCGTATTGGAGAGGCCACAAAAAAAACCTCTAAAAGCCACACACAAATATTTTCAAATAAAAGCAAATGATTCATTCGAGCTTTAAGATTCGGTCTGGTACAATAAAATCATAAATTCCTGTAATTCACACCGTCAAAACGGTCGTTCTAAAAGCCAAATTTAAGCAGAAAACTGTAAAGTTGATAACATCACTTTTTGTTCCATGAGAGACATCAGGGGATGTGTGTATGGCTCTGTGTATGTGTGTGTGTACGCTGCAAGTTGTGTGTGTCATGTCATTGTCAGGTTTTCAAATTGAGCAACAATCAAAAAGTTTGGCATTCAGCTTTTATTTATATTTAATTTTCTTTTGTTTTACACACAAATCCCGACTCCGTGCAGTTTTACATAATTAAAATAACAACATTTTAAAGGTTCAAAACTAAATGTTATCAGTTTCAGAATGCAGAACGAAATAAATGTCTTGATTGATGAAGTATAATGTCAAATTGTCTAAAACAGTGCTGTATTAAATTACATTAATATGGTTTGTGAGATGCTGGATTCAGGTGATATCACAATAGCGCCCATTTTTGTGCAGGCAATCAGGGTGTTCCATAACAGCTGATTTTAAATTCTGTATACCAATAAGCCGACCAATGTATGATACCCCTATAAAGTATACCAAGTAGACAACGGAATGGAAGATGCTTCATGGCTACCTATCAATCTATGATATCAGAACAAGCCGTCAAGTCTATCGGAGAGGGACGGTGAAAAGAACAGTGTTTCGTGGGTTCTTATCTGGACATACTCGTATATAACTTCGGGCACTCAGACTTTTTTGGAACTCATTGATTGAGGCTGCAAAACAATATTTTCATTCATTACAGTTTCTCTACATCAGCTGATTTTACGAGCTGCATCATTATTATACATTCGACCTATGGTACCCCAACTATCTTCCAAGTCTATCGAAGTGAGACTGCGACAAAGAAGTTGGCTCGTATGTACCTATCAAACTAGGAAACTCTGCCAGTGTTTCAAGACCTAGAAAGAGGGACAGCGGAAAAGAAGGTGGTACCTTTCAGAATATGATACCCTAGAAGTATCTGAAGTCTATCAAAGAGAGAAACGTGGGTTTTCTATGGACGAATAGCAATAACTTCAGCCACGCAGTTTTTTCGGAACTTTCATAGCCAAATGTTGTCCTTGATGTTCATGTTCGAAATGAAAACTGATAGGAAGACAGCGATTATGATGGAAACGACTGAATATAAATAACAGAGGGAACTTTCTTTTTCAGTGGATAGAAATGTGTGAGTCCATACAACACGCTTAAGGTAAAAACAGAATAGTAACCAACTCATCTGAGAACTGTTTTGTGTAAGTTAATAATGATTCGGTTTTAATGATTTTTAGAGAAAAACTTTTTTATGTGGATGAAATCTGTTGTCAGTTTTGAGACCTTTTTGCACTGAAATTGCAACCATTACAAATGCGGGTAAATAAATAAGAACCATATTTATAGAGGACATCATGTTGAAAAAAAGTTTTTTTTACACTCTCGTTGTGAAGATATTTTCCAAAAAATCACAATAATGAAGTCGGATAACTGATGATAGTAATGATTTTAAACCAACCATATTCGGAATCGCTTCAGAGGTATTCAGTATATAAAACTAAACTTACTGTATTCATTTCTAGGAATTCTACGCTTGTACCTATTTTGTTTAAGCGGTGTGTCAACAAATGTAAGTGCTACACATATTTCTGTATTGACTCAGCAGTTAATTGCCTCGTGACTTCACATATTCCAAATTACGTGCAACCACCTCCTCTCTGGTGAAATCACTTTTATCAACAAACTTGCAATTAGTCAACAAAAATTCAATACCCAGGACAACAACAAAAATAGAAATGCATCAACAGGACACCATTGCTGCATGCAAAAGTACCCTCGTTAGGCAAATACTCGTGCTGTAGATGCACTCTGGAACATGATTCCATTTGGGATTTATGTTATTTTAATCCTTAGAGAAAATATTATGGCAAATTGCGCATACGACGGGCGATTTTTAGGAATAACATTGGTGCGTTGTCGTAGTAAAATCTGTGGTTGAAATTGCACGTTCGATGCTTTTAATCAAGTTGCACAATCGTACACTCAACATTTTCGGGGTCCCAGAAAATGACGACAATAGCAGTGACAAGCTGGCAAGACAAGGGATGAATTTCATGACAATATTAAATGAAATGAATTGTTTGTTGGTGGGGTAACTTGGACTTTGGTGTGGTATATCACTGCATGCACCCAGCGGTGTCAGCAAATAAGTTTGATTTATTAAATCGATATTGAAATTTGGTAACGAAAAAGAGTCCTTGACAGTGAGTGAAAACATTTGTTTGCATTCACATGTCAGGATTATCAAAATTGTTGACTTGTCATTGTTGGAATGAATATTCGCGTGGTATAGTGTAGGGAGGAGTGCAGAAGTTCGAATAGGAGTGAAGTTGATACATCTTAGAATGGTTACTTGTAAAATATAGTGGAATGATCGACTTGCCAATGAGCAGAATGGTAGAATTATAATTGGCTTTTAATAATACAAAGAGTATTTCTAACTTTGAAGTAAAAACAATAAATAGCATGAACAGTAATGCAAGGAACAGTCACAAAGAAGAATTCCTGTAGGAGGAGCAGTTAAGTAAAATGGTATACAAGGGATTCGCCCCAATAAAGTGGTGTGGTATCGCATGATAGGAAAGAAGAGTTTGCCACAATTAAAAACAGGAAAGTTTTGGCACAATAGACAATAGTGCTGCCATGCTGCCCGGTATCTGGAAATGGCATGCTATTTATGTATACAGAGACTTTTTGCTAGAAAACTATAGTTTCTTTGCTGGGAATAGTTTTTACCCCACGAATGACAAAATTTCTCCTACATCATGCTTGAAATAATCACCATAGCAAGTGAATTTTATGACGAATAATAATATCATTTGGAAAACCTTACTGAATGGTCCTTATAAATGAACCAGACTTTTGTGTTTGAGGGAAAATACGAGGATTAAAATCTGATTAGCAGAGAAAATGATTGGGTGTGAATTATATAAGTTAAACTAAATTGTATTTATTTAGTTTTTTTAAAAAGCACATCAGAGAGAACTCTGATGTCTTTCGTTTTATTTAATTGAATCCAAAACTTAGACTAACTTAACATTTCATTAATACCTTAATGCTAACCTCAAGCTGTGTTTGTATTAGTTATTTTTATTGTCGTTATCACTGTTGTGGTGCTCTGCTTATGTTGGTTATTTGATGCAAGCGTGGAAGGTGTTTTTATCACTGCTCCCACGGAAGTACCGTAGACATAGCGTCAGCAGATTTTGGTACACGTTTGCTAATGAGTTGGATACCTGAATATTTCAATGTGTTTGTTCTTAACTTCTCCCCCTTTAAGTTCAAACGTCCTCGTTTGAAATGGTTTCCTTGTTGAAAATTTGATTTAGGCCTTCTATTGTGGAAATTGATAGTTCGGGAGTTTTTGCTGTCGGACAATCTAGTGGCGATTTGTTATCCTTTTTTAGTTTATCCCTTGATATCCTGATGATTTTTATCTGTTGCCATTTTTTTGAAAAACAGGTTTTCCTGGCTATAATGATTATTAAAATAATTACCAAGGTTGTTAGAGTTAAGTTAGCAGCTAGCGAAATTTCGTTACTATTTTCTAGTAAATTAATATGTTCAGTATTATTAATATTCAATTCCTTGATCATTTCTAATGACAGGATTTCCTCAACTGCTTTTGATTTGGAGGTTGGTTGTAGTAAAGCCGGCAGTGGCTTATGAATACTAACTTCTTTTGTCGAATATGTTCTATTGTTGATTTCTACGCTCGTGTTTTGGTAGCTTATTATAAAACTTCCTTTAAGTGGTATAGTTTCATTGTTCATTATTAATGACCCATTATATTGGTTAAGAAGCAAGAGACCTGTTGAGATTTCTTCTACGTCAGGAACATGTTGGTTGTTAATTATTGTGCTGGAATCTATTATGTGGATTATTATCGTATCTGAACTGAGGCAAATGTGTTAGTTCTGGGAAAAATCTATTTCTAATAGGTTGCATGGGAGGATGGTTTTGACGTGGTGGTCGCAAAGGCGGCAATGGATAATCGGGTTTTCTGGGAATATTTGGCCTCTGCATGGAGTTCATTCTATATGCCATGTTATCTAATTTTTGACACAGATGTAGGGCCTGTGGCAGTGTCGTTGGTTCTCGAACGCTTAAAAGTTTAGGAAGTTCACCGTTGAGTCCCCGAATAAAAGTGTCTAATGCTTTTTCCCTATACGCATTAGTCATTGTTTGAAGTGACTCTTCGCTTAATTCTAAGCAAGCGATTTTGTCTAATATCAGCGATAGGTATTGGTAAATTCGCTGGTAGAATTCTGTTATAGTACTGTTTCGTTGCGTTAGTGTGATCATTTCATATTCAAGCGTGCCGATGTCGCGCTTGTCCGAATAATGCATCATTAGGCATTTTTTTATTTTAGACCAATCTAGCGGAGTTCTGTATGATTCTAAGGCAGTATCTGCCTCTCCTATGATTTTGTGTCTGACGGTGTGTAATATTGCGTAATATTTTGGTGTTCGTTTAACATTTTCGTATGCAGTAAATATTCTGTCCACGGTTTTACGCCAGGAGTTAAATTCTCCTGGTTGCCCAGAAAATTCGCGTAAGCACTTTACAATGTCTGGGATCCTATCCAATTCATCCAAATTTGTCGAATTAAATTGGACCGTATAGTCTCTTTCGTCGTTTTCGACAAACGGGTTATGGAGGTTCTGTACTGTCGATGTAATTAGTTCCGTAATCTGTCTGGTTAGTGCTTCTGTCAGTATTAGTGGTTGAGGATTATGACTTGTACTAGGTGGGTGTTGGTTAGAATTATTGATCAGACTATTAGTAACCCTTAATTGTGCTAGTTTTTCACTAAGTTGTTCTTCTGGAGTCGACATGTTTAAAAGTAATGGATAAAAATAAAAAAAAATTAAAGAAATGTTTTGATTCCTTCACCAAACGTTATTTATAATAGATTTATTAATTTTTTTTTTTTTTTTTTTTAATTTACTTGTAATTATTTCTTAGTTTTCTTGTTATTTTTTATTTACTTTCACTTTTTTTTTATTTAGAAAAAATTTAACTTGAACTTATCTTTTGATTATTTATTTCTTTACTCTTTTTTGTTTACTTTAACTTTTTCCTTTGTATTTTTTTTTTTTTTTTTTTTTAAATGTTTATGACTTACATACAAATACACTAGAAATATGCTTAAAGTATTCTTCATGGTTTTTCCCAGCGGTGCTTTGTTTTGTTGAATATTTTGGGCAGGCGGCTGCTTGTCAAAAGCTCCTGTTCCTACGATGATACGTCTACTTGGGGGCCTCTTTCCTGCTACTTTTTTTCAGCTTTCTCTAGCACTTGTCACCAACGATACTGTTTGGTTTCTCGTTTTTTTTTTTTGTAACACGTAAACTTAGCGATACTTTTTTCTTATTATTTTTCTCACTTTTTTATTCACGATTTTACTAGTGACTTCGCTGGTCCCTGCTCGGGCGCCAGTTAAACTAAATTGTATTTATTTAGTTTTTTTAAAAAGCACATCAGAGAGAACTCTGATGTCTTTCGTTTTATTTAATTGAATCCAAAACTTAGACTAACTTAACATTTCATTAATACCTTAATGCTAACCTCAAGCTGTGTTTGTATTAGTTATTTTTATTGTCGTTATCACTGTTGTGGTGCTCTGCTTATGTTGGTTATTTGATGCAAGCGTGGAAGGTGTTTTTATCACTGCTCCCACGGAAGTACCGTAGACATAGCGTCAGCAGATTTTGGTACACGTTTGCTAATGAGTTGGATACCTGAATATTTCAATGTGTTTGTTCTTAACTTATATAAGTAAGGCTTGAATCTTTCTAAATAGAGGAATGCTTCTAATAGCTGACTTTATAATCTTGCAGAATAGTAGCGAACGCAGCTCAGCAGCCTTCATATACACAGATCTCACAACCGGTTGTCCTTAATCAGAAGAATACCAATGGGAAGTAGTCAAAAATTATATACTTTGCACTCTATTTAAATTAGAAGGAAGGAATATAGAAGAATGAAAGTACCAAAAATGGATTGAATGCTTCTAGTGGCTTCTTAAAATTTGGTATCTGTTCACAACCGAATACAAAAATTGAATAGTATTAAAATTTATATGAAAACTTATTATTGAGAGCTTAAAGACATAGCCAGGACCATTGCTAAGCATACGGTCTGCAAGAAAATTGGCATGTGGATGTTCCTGGGGCCCTTAGTATTCCAAGTATTTTCGACAAGAAAAGACCAGCTGATGTAAGTGCAAGTGGAATTAGTCATCTTCTCTACAAAAAAAAATAGATCTCCTACGGTCTCCCCACTAACATACAAAGGTGTGGAAATTCCGATGAAAGGGACAGTAAAATACTTGGGACTACTTCTAGATAGGAAACTTACTGGGAAACCTAATATTGCAGAAAGAGTTAGAAAGGAAAATATTGCTTTGTACACTTGTAAAAAAGCAGTCGGTATCAGTTGGGGGCTATACCCACGAATTATGCACTGGCTGTTCATTTCGGTGGTCAGACCTATATTGCTACTTGGAATACTGGTATGGTGACCAGCCGCTCAGAAACAAACCTATTTGAAGCTTCTGAGCAAGGTCCAAAGAACGGCATTTCGGAGCATTTCTGGGGCTTTCAGAACCACTCCAACTACAGCATTAGAAGTGATACTCAACCTACTTACATTAGAGCTGGTAGGGAAACAAGTGGCCGCTGCATCAATACTAAGGGTGAAATGTACGGCGTTATGGCATGATCGTCAGATTGGTCATTAGACTATCGTACATACCTGAAGTAGTTTTATCCAACACATTGACCACTCTATCTCAACTTTGATAGGCACTTCCAGACACATATTCCATCTAGAAAAGAGTGGCAAACACTCATGTTATGGAGAAGGGAGGAACTGAATTTCTACCACGACGGATCCAAACTTGACGATAGAATCAGCTTTGGAGTTTTCTGAAAATAACTGGGACTGGAGCTTTCGTTCCTTCTCCCCGACCACTGCAGTGTTTATCAAGCAGAGGTCTTAGCCATAAAGGAGGTAGCCGTCTAGTTAAGTAGCCACGCCATAACCATTCTAAATATCTACTCGGATAGCCAGGCGGCCATCAAGTCAATGAACTCGGTGGCACTGCAATCAAAGGTTGCTCAGGATGCCGGGCACCCCTAAATGATATAAGTACCGTTTTCTGGGTACGCCTTATATGGGTTCCGAGACATAGGGATATTGAGATCTAGAGACTTGCTTGCACTGTCGAGGGAAGATATCTCTAAGGTCGTGGCTTGTATAACTCGTCATTGGCTATTCGACAGGCATGCTCTCATGCTGGGAGTATTTTCTCATAAATACTGCACAAGCTGTGGGGATGAGGAGGAAGAGGAGACTGTGGAACATCTCCCCTGTAGGTTCCCCGCTCTGGCTAGAAGAATAGCGGGCTCTTTAGGCAAATACGCTTTCAGCTCTCTTACGGAAGTGTCCGGCGCGAAGGTCAAACAAATCCTGTGCTTTATTTGGGCTTCGAAATGGTTTGACGAATAAATCAGAGGTGCATTGTTATGCGCTGGTATTACAATGTACCCATGGTAGTCTGAGTGAGTTGGTCAGTAGACCGGCTGCCACGATAACCTAACCTACCCTAAGTGCAGTTGTTGATATCATGCAACATTATTTTGTAAGAGAAAGTATACAAAAGCATTGCTTTTAAATTATACAATAATTGATTAGAATCGGCATGAACGTCACCGACAATTATCCTTAAAAACATTGTTTTTTATGAGACTTCCAGTATCTTAATCAATTATTTCTTACTAGATGTGATTATATAAGAGACGGGTGGACAAATCCATTCATTGGTCGACCGACATTGCTAAGCAAGCCCCATTGTAGGGTTCCTATTGTGGGACACAAATTTTGTATTAACCCGTTTAAGAACTAATTTTATCTGCGAACTTGCCAGCTGTGCCTCGCAAACATTTTTGGATGTTAATCCTAGACTCCCTCATATGCAAATAGTACTCCATACCATTGCAAATATTTTTGGCACTTCCTCCAAATTTGAAAGGCTGTCCTCAGAATCCAACTGAATTTCAACCATGATATTCCCAGTATTCAAGCAGGGTATGCCTGTCTTCTGTACTGTTTCTTCAATGCCCTTGCATCTCATTCTAATGATATCTTAAGATCTAAGGCTTTTATTAAAGGAAAAGGAAATGATATTTTCAGAAAAAAACCTAAATCCTTCTCCCCAGTTTGTCGAGCGGTATGCTGGAGGTGAAAGACTCATAAGAGAGGAATCACACTTTCCTGAAGTGTTTACCTCTAGTATATGAGCTGGTGATTGTGGACCTGCCAAGTCCTATGGATTTTTCTGAACCCCATTATGGGGTTATTCTTTTCAAGAAAAATTCAAAAATTAAATGTGTTTATGTATCTATTTAGCTTCTCTTCTGAACAACATTTTTTCGAAAAAGCTGGCATAAAAAATATCCGACCGAAAATTAGATACAAATAATATAAAGGTCCAAGGGATCGCATGGGAGGGAGTCGGTTGATATTATATTCCGTGTATACCACATTTTTAACTTAAATCAAAATATCCATGAAAACAAAAAATTTGCTATTTGCGAAAGGTTAACTGTGAAATTAGAGGATATTTAATAAACTGTATAACACAGATTGTTTGAAACTGAGTTCAATGCTACCTCTTCCAATGCCATTTTTTGAGATAAATGATCGGATGTTTATTTCATAATAAAGAGGAAGGTATGCTGTTAATAATGAAAAACAACATCAGCCAAATGGCCACCACGACCACGCTTACAGGACCATATCCTTTTCATGAAATTTTCCATAACCAAATCGCAAAGTGGCTGCCCTATGTCCTCGATAGCCTCACGAATTCTATCTTTGAGGTCTTGAATCGACGCTGGGCTGTTGGCGTAGACCTTGTCTTTCACGTGGCCCCAAAGGAAGAAGTCGCAAGGTGTTAAATCACAAGATCTCGGTGGCCAATTGTGATCACATCTTCGAGAGATAACACGGTCCGGAAACTTTTCCCGTAAAAGAACAATGGTTTCGTTGCTTGTGTGGCACGTAGCGCCGTCTTGTTGAAAGTAAACGTTGCCCAGATCAATACCATCCAACTCCGACCATAAAAAATCATTAATCATCTCTCGATTGCGCAATCCATTCACCGTAACTGTTGATCCAACCTCATTTTCGAAAAAGTAAGGTCCAATGACCCCGCCGGACCATAAACCGCACCAAACAGTCACACGTTGAGGATGGAGAGGCTTCTCAACAATAACTCTTGGGTTTTCCGAGCCCCAGATGCGACAATTTTGCTTGTTGACGTAGCCACCGAGGTGGAAATGGGCCTCATCAGTCAAGATGATTTTTCGATGGAATTCCGGATCATTTTCATGCATTTCAAGGACCCAATCAGCAAAGACACGACGTTGTTGATGATCGGCCGGCTTGAGTTCTTGTGTTAACTGAACTTTATAAGCCTTAAGACCCAAGTCTTTATGCATAATACGGTGTAATGACGTTTGTGGAATGCCCAATTCCAAAGAACGACGAGGAATGGACAAACCTGGGTTTTCTTCAACACTTTGGGCTACAGCAGCAATATTCTCAGTTGTTCTTGAGCGACGTGCACGGGTTTTATTCTTCACATCACTAACTTGTCCCAACAGCTCCAATTTTTCCACCAATTTCTGTATTGCGGTCCGACAAGGTGCTTCACGACGACCCAAAAATGCTTTAGTTTTGCGCACTGTGACTGCAAGATTTTCACCATTTTTGTAGTGAATTTTATTAATTTCAATGCGTTGTTGAAGCCTGTATCGTTTTTTTGTAATGGCGTAGTTTCTACTTGTCAAATGTCAAAGAATAATAAATAATTCAAAAGTGAGAGCTACCGAAATTCCGTGTGATTCAAAATAACACCTCTTGTTGGAAACCCCTTTACCTCCATACAAAAATTCGAGCCACTGCAGTGCTTTAGCAATTCCTCTATAAAGGCAACAAAACATTATAAAATCATGTAATTGTCTCTAATCAAAGTATATGAAATGTTAAAGTTTTCTTATAAATATTTCAACTATATAATAAAACTTAAAGTAAATGCGAAAGAGGTAAGTAGAGCCAACCCAATGCTAATATGTTAAATAATCAAATAAAATAGTCATAATTAAACATGAATAAAAAATAGAACGTTACATATTAGCGTTCCTAATGCTATCTAATTCTAAAAAATAAAAATTCTTATTCCCGAAGGAGTCCAGGTGTTCTGTCAGCAACTATCATCTGAAGGTCTCTTTACTGCAAATTGAATCCTACCCAATACAAAACCGAACATTAGCCTCCACAGCAGCAATTAGAAATGGACTTTGAATAGCAAACTGGAATGAAGGTACCCTAACAAATTTCAACAAAACAGGAAAATGAAATTGATCCCTCTGCAAAGTAAAGGAAACGTGCATTGAGGAAGTGGCACATACTCGTATCCTGTGCAATGCCCACCGAGGGGAGGTACATTTGCTAGTAACTGCACTGAGAGTGACTCTGTGAACAACGAGAAAAACGCGTGTTGGCATATTCGATTTATAGCAGTTCGATGAATAATTTTCAGCAAGTGTGAAGCTGCAATTATGGCGAATCGACATGAGGCCAATTGTGCTCAATCGAACATTTTGTCAATGGGAATTAAATGCGAATGGTCATTCCCATCATTAGACGTGTTCGTGTCAAATTAACGCCGTTTGTGCGATTGTCCCATTGACATTTAGTTTAGCCGCGGGTGGCAAATTTAATGGGTGCAGGCGCTGCGTTTTTACTGTTTTTTTTCTGCCATTTCCTTACCGCTGCCCTCTCCTTTCGTGGCATGTTGGGCGCTGTTTGATTTTGGCATTTGAGCTGGGCGATATGGGAAAATGAAAATGTGGCGTTAAACAAATGTTTATCGAGATTATTTGAGACAAATGAAACGACAGGAAATGAAAGCCGAGTGTGCGTGGCAGTGGGAGTAAGTAGGAATAATTGAAGAACGATTTTTTTTAGGTATAGTGTCATAAGAAAATTTTTTCATATGAATGACAGATGAGTGTGTGTGCAACCAGGATTTAAGAGCAATTATTGTAGAATCAATTTTTGTTTTGTGATAATGTCTCTAGAGAACGTTTGCTAATATAATAATTGGGTGGGGTTCGATTTTTACACCCACAAAGATGTGAGCTGAAATACTTATAAGGCAATTGAGCGAAAGCAGCTTACTTTATGTTGATTACGACTACGAAAGAAAACTAAAACCTAGACACATAGTTGAGTAGAAAATAAATTCAAGGAAAATTTTGGCTTCATCCACTCCATTCGCCATTGATTGAAGGAATCTATCCCACAAACCACTAGTGCGGGAGCCACATATCTATTTGTACTTAATTTGAAGAAGTTTGTTTAAATTTCAAGGCATGTGCCCAGTACTCGTACTCATACAGCAACCACCACTTTCATATAATACACTGCTGAAATTAGTCATCATGCGTGCCACTTTATCTCCCAAATCTAAGGGCCGCTTGATTTGTTGACAGCGATAATGGCAAAACAAAAATTCCAATTTTGAACTGTTACTTACGAAAACTGAAGTTGTACAAACCGAACGGAAACCGTGTGTGTATCCGCTGATATTGTTTTATGAGCGTGTGCCGGTAACGGAAGAGACATAAATGCCAAAGAGGGTCGGACTGTTGATCGTTCGTTCGCCCAGAAGTGTCACTTTAGTGTCTACCACTGGTGTCGTATTATATGACTCTACACTGTCGGGGTGGGGGGTGAGCTGAAAACCGTCGCCTGTTTGTTCCGTGTGAGAAATTATGTGCGGGTACACGCTTCCAAAACACAGCACTATGGAGAATTTGTCGAGCGTGTGCGCTGCGTTGCTCTGGAAATTTGCCATTTCCAGCTACTTTAGTGCGAATGCGTGGAGTACGAAAAAGTGCAGTTTATGGGTTTTTATCGGCAGTCTGTAATTTACATTTATTTCAAATTTAAACCTCCTCCCTGCTGCCCTTTCCGAATATGTGGAAAAAGCAATTGTTTCATACCCAGTCTTCACGTTGAGCTGCTTGTATATTCGGCGCTCTTCAGTTTTTAATTATTGGGTGTGGATTGCTTGCGTTTGCCCCTACACAATAATTAACGTTCATAAATAATAATTTTTGTAGTATTTCGAGGCTTATATTTTTTGTTTAATTACAGCTGCTCGGGAATTGTGTGCAGATGGAAAGTTTTTATTGTTATTATTATTTTTCCAGTGATAGGCCCGGTGTTAATTGTGAAATATTCAAATTACCCGGATACTTTTATGGTCGAAATTGTTAAATTTTTATAATGAGGAATGTGAGACTTCTTTCTTAATTTACGACTTTTTATTTACTTACTTACACAATGCTCCAACAGAGGGTTACTGAAATAACAGGTAAGAAAGAAGCAGTTTTTGGCAAAAAGACACGAACATTTTGTTAGTTTTTTTTTACGTATAAAATATATATATACTTTAATCCAGAAATTTGTCATTGGGAATATGGAACGAAAAAATTTGGTATTTTTAAAAATTGATTTATTATTATATTTTATTCTTTATTATTTATATTTAATTTTATATAATTATTTAATTTATTTATCTTTTTCAATTCAACAAGCTTTTTTTGTGTATTCTACAAGAGATTGACAGTTGTATTGATATCCTAACATCTAATAACTTAATAGTATGTACTTATAAGTCTGCTCCAGTGCGAAAATTATTAAGGTACTTCATATCATCATTTATAATGATCGAAGATCTCATCTTTTCAACCGTGAGAAGCTTTGAGTGTGTTGCAGGACCTGGGATATTTTTTCGTCAATACGACTTGTTCTTCTTTAAAGGGGTGCGTTCAGAATGTTCCTTAATATTCTAGACTGAGCTCGTTGAATTTTCTTTATATTAGAAGAACTAGCAGTCGATCATAACTGAGCGCTATATGACCAAATCGGTTTCTATTTCTCTCCTATTTATTTATTAAAACTAACAAAGTCGCAATTTAGAAAAGCTCTTCGAACACATTTCAGTGAGTCCAGCAAACAGTATTAATCACTTTTTAAGGTCCCTTCTATAGCCATATACTCTTAATTCCTATGATTTTCTTCAATTGTTTTGAACTATATTCAAGCAATTCTCTTCGACTTACTTCTTTCGTTTCAGGTGTGAATAATATTCTGCTATTAAGAGAAATATGGCCAGTATTTGTTGAGAATGAATATGAATTCAGGGTTATGAACGGAGGCGTTGTCAATATAATCAATAAAAACACAAAAAAATGTCAATACAAGGAATCAAAGAATTATCAGTCACTACCAAGTGTCTAACCGTAAAAAACACAGAGTTTCATGCTTCTAAATTGAAGTAGGAAATAGGTTTTACTGTTTTACTAAGGGGTATGCATTGCTCAACGTCAAAAGATGGAATAAAAAAAGCAATTCAGGAGTTGGGGTTATTCAGTTGAGAAGGTTTGCAATATTAGGGAAAAAACTACTAGATCAGCCTGACGCAAAGCACCAACCACAAAGATATATATTAATGCAATAAACTCGTATACACACGAACGAAATTCTAGCCACCTCGAAAAAAGCGAGAAATACCCAAAGTGTTAGATGCCAATACTACGTACACACCCAACGATACTGCAGTCGTAGCCCACGATGCGTAAAATATACAGGATGACACGTAACAGTCGACTGTTCCCGCAAAATCGTCACACAAGATGTTGGATGTGTGCTCTGCAAAGGCAATAATCCCGCCAATTATAAAGGTTGAACTGTATATAAGGGACTTCACCACAGTCGTTCCCAGCATTCAGGAACAGAGAAGTGAGGAATATTATTGGAATCGCCACAAAGATCAGCCCCACGAACAACGTTGTAGGCAAGTGTAGAACAAAACCATATTCCAGCTGAAGCTAATACTAACCAAACTAATCCGCTGAAGAATCCAAGTATTCAACTCAATGAGGACCGAGCTAAAAAGGATGCTGAAAATACACTTGGGGCAAGTAAGTACATAACTTAACCTAGTAACCACGGTCATTGCAAATATGTCCGAATGAAAAAATCCCTTAAAATTGCGATTTGAAATGCCAATGGCCTCATTCGTCACATCCAGCTTTCTTAGCAGATAAAAATATTGACAAAATGCTAATATGGGAAACTCATTTCACAGAAAAAAGCTACTCAAGCATTCTGCAATAAGACATACATAGAACAAATATCCTAATTGGCATTGCTAGTGGGGGACTGCTGTCATTATTCGTAACAGTGTTCGACTACGGGACTGCTGTCATTATTCGTAACAGTAGGCCACGAAAGTTATCATCGAGAATTCCTACCATCAACAGACATAAAAGTTGATGATTATAAAGGACCCATATTAATTGCAGCAGTATATTGTCCTCCTATCCATCCTGTTAGACCTTTGCAAGCAAATATCCACAAGAAGGTGTCAGAATAGCTGGATTACTAGACACCCCATAGCAAATGAAGCTTTAAATAAATAAAATTAGAAGAACCAAAGAAAAAAACAAAAAAGCACCGAGATATGGCCTCATCACCTGCAGAATCTTAATTTTATTTCCCAATTATTCAATGCGATTTTCCCATGTGACCATTTCCCAAGCCAATGGAAAGTGGCTCAAATTATCCTTGTTAACAAACCTGGGAAACGGACAGAAGTGGTTACCTCATATAGATCATTAACCTTGCTACCAATAATATCTAAAGTCGTTAAAAAAAACTGCTACTGAGGCGACTTCTTCAATTACTGAGTTAAGACAGCTTATTCCTTCCCATTAATTTGGATTTCGGAAATAGCACACTAAGATAGCCGAAATAGTGTAGGATTTGCAGGGAACGCATTAGAATATTGTTCACCGCATTCGTAGATGTCACCCATGGATTCATCAAAGCGTAGCAACAAAGCAACAAGATTCGTCAAATCTTGCGAACAAAGCAAATGAGATTAGATCAGTGCAACTACGTTTACCCTTTGTGCAGATTCTTGCCCACCAATGAAACTAAATAACTGCCAATTACATAGCCAGATCAAGCATCATGTATCTACACTTGACGTGTCACTGTCTCATCATCTCCAAACGGAAACAACTTGGACATTAGTGATTGTTCTGAATAGTTGATCGAAGCTTGGCCCTATCACTGGAATATAAGGTCCTGTTATATAAAGTAATATTGAAACCCTTAAGGATTTTTGGTATACAAATTTGGGGATCGGCAGCTAAGTCAAACCTAGATATCATGAAATGACTCCACTCCAATGTTTTACGAGGGTGCACTAATGCACCATCGTACATCAATAAGGACATCATACATCACGATCTAAACATTCCAAAAGTGTATGATGAAATCAAGCAATGTGCACATATCGCAAAAGTTATATTTATAAGAGTAGATGTGACCGAATATAAATATTCTGCAGTTGTTAAAATTAACTTTGTTGTTTCAAAGTGACAATTGTACTATAATATTATGGTTGGATAATATTTACTGTGTCGATAATTGGAATCTAGTCAATCTTGCCGCGGGACATGTACTTTTAAACTTGTTATAGGCTCCAGCTTGGAATTCTAAACCTATGATGGTTGCTCTCATAAATCATTATGTATGTATTATGTATCATCTTAGTTAGGTAGATCCAAAAATTAACACAGTTTTATTATAATTATACAGAACAGACTACCAGACCAATGGTCACACTGGAATGCTACATCTGACTTTTAATCATTTGCATATTTACGTAAAGAAACTAATCAAAAAGATTGAAGTTTTCTTCGTATTCTGTCCTGTTTATTATTCTGTTTTAGTATTTTAGTACAACAAACTTTTTTTTCATTCTTATTACAACATTCGATGAAAGAGTGCAGAGATAAAGAATGCATTAGAAATATATGTATTTAACGACTCTGACCCATAACTCATGAGAACATAGAAGATATTTCTTTCACTTACTTTGTACTACTTACCAAGTGAATTTAAAATGCTATCCACATTTTGGCACAAATAAAGCGACACTATAAAAGGAGTGAACTCATTGTTATAGAAAATTTAATATTTCCACGAACTAAGACACTGGTTTCATTGTAAATCAAATTTAAAGCTGCACCTTTTTGGAAAAAATCACCACATTGATGGAATTTTAAATATTACCCTCATGGGTTCGCACATCATAATCACGATCACGTGGATCACAGAGCGCTATCTACAATCAAGCGTACACATATTTATATAGGAGCATTTACCCCCAGAAACAAATCAACATGCTCCGAAAGCACGTCTTACTGGTGTACAAGTAAAAGACACAAATGAAAACACAGTTAATGCTCTGACGCTGACTCGCACCGATTTCAGCAGAAATCGTAACATTTCTCATTTAAAAATTGTGTACGTGCTGCTCACAACCGGAGCTTTAAATCAAATTGCTCTAAACCGAATTTGCATCACAATTACTCCTGCGTGAACAAATGAAGTTGTCATCATAAGTTTCGAAAAGTGCGATGATTAATTACCAGAATTAAAATAAGTTATTGAAGCTTAATCATCCAGACTGGTAATGATCACGACAGCAAATAAAGATTGAACACTGCGTATTCGCATTTAATTGCTTCATGGCTTCCCCTGAATACCAATGACTATTAAAGAGGTGTGGACACTAGGTGCCAGTAAGTCTGGACGATGGGTGTGTCTCTTTCCCCTAATGTAGTAATCGTGCCTTTTGAAGATTATTTATTTTATTTACTTGATTTTAATTATTCAACAAGTGAGTGTCATTAATATGGAATTTGCTCCAAGGAAATATGGAGAGATCGTTTGTTTTATGGGTATATGCATGTACTCGTATATACTCTGATAATATTGTATCCGCCATGGATTCAGAAAAGCTTATGCTTGCTTTTCACACTTTAATACATAACATTATTTCAACAGATCAGTCTAGATATCATATATTTAATTACAGATAGTACTATAATTGCCCCAATTTTGCTCCTGTATATACTAAACATAATCTGAGAAGTAATTTGTGCGTACAACTTTGAGTTAATTGCAATAGAAACAGTGCTGGCATTACAAGATCGGCATTTTGAGCTAAGTTGGTATGTTGTGATTTTGTAAGGATGTAATAAAATGTTACTGTTTCAAATATTGGGATTGATCACAAATATCGTTATCCACATATCAAAATTTTCTACTGTCGACATTCAATAAAAGAAGTTTCTTAATTGCCGGAAGGATAAAGAACACCCTGAATACCTTCAATTTAAAGTTTATTTCCAATTCACTAAACGGTGCAGTTTGCTGATATTCTGTTGGAGAAACAGATTGACAACCAGTTATTCGAATAGACACATAAAATGATTAAATTCTTTATCGGTGCAAGTGGATAAACATTTATGGATAATTTGTTTTTAGGATCCTGGAAACAGAAATTTTTAAAATTCCTCAACTGCCGGAACTTACAACTTTCAATTATGGAAATTGGAAACGAAGATTATTGGATTAATTGGATTAACCGAGCGTTCATAACACTTATTTAACTTACTATATACTATACATAATATCAAGGAGCTAATAGAACTGCTTTAATAAGTCTCCCTATTACGTTGTACTTTGACTCAAACAATAACCTCTTCTTAGAAGAAATATTATTAGATATTAGGGCAGATTGTAAAAGTTTACTGGCATCTTAAAAATGCCAAACTTAAAAGCAGCTCTTCTTCGAATAAAATCAGTTGAATATGGTATGCTAAGTCCGCCAATGCCAATCATATTCTGAATATAGTTAATCAAACGATTTTACGATAAAACCGCAAACCACTCTTTGTAACCTGTTCAAGTGTTTGACTGCCATGCACTCAGACTGCCTGCACCTTGGCAATGATCGAGCTGTGGCAACAATCGAACTGTGGCAACAATGTTGGTAGCCTGCAAAGACGAAAGAAAGAATGGCCAAAATAACTCCTTCCCAAACATATCAAAAATGGATTAGTGTACTCATATAGTGCAATAATAACAATAAAAGCAAAATTCAAAAGAGTAACATTTCCTATAATCCAGTCAAGTGCAACTGTGCAGCAGAAAACAAAGGAATCGCATGAAGCTGGCCTCAACTGCTACTTTGCTGCTGCTGCTGTTGTTACTGTTGGAGCTATTTTATAATGTTGTTGGCAGTGTTGCTGCTGCTGCTGCTGCTGATGCTGCTGCTGCTGCTGCTGTTTGCGCAAATGATAGACAGACGAATAGACGGTTGGACAGATAGTGAGATGCTGGCAATCAAAACTGAAAAATAGATGCAATGCTCAGCAGCAGGCCAGCCAGGCAAGCAACAAACCAGTCAGCCAACCACCAGCCAGACAGAGAGCCAAACTCAACTTATAAAGTAATCCATCAATTGCACTTGTGCGGTTGGTTATTTTTCTTTTATGTTTTTGAGTGTTGGGTACGTTCAAAAATGTTGCAACAAACAAAAAGATGCTTAAGTATCGCGCTATAAAGCAATTTCTACTATTGTAGATAAAAGTACACACGTACCAAGCAGATACAAGATACTCGTACTTGCTACGCGCTACGCTGTAGAACTCCCAGTTGTGAAAGTATGAGTCTATGAGAGTGGGCATGGACAAGGGCGCTGGGTACTAGGTACACTGCTCTGCCACCCGATGCCAAAGTCATGATAGCATCGCAAACGAATGTTAAAATGTGCTCATCGCCCGATCAGACCGGAGGAAGGATGCGCGCTGATATTAATGGTCATGATGACGAGAATGATGAGGATGGTGTTGACGCTGATTGCTTGCTGGCTCGCTTACTTGGTTGCTTTTCTGCGTAGCCAGTTTCAGTTGCATTAAAATTATACGCTAAATATAAAAGGCGGCTGAGCTAGTTGAGAAACGCCAGGGTATTCCACACTATGCCGCATTTCATACAAATATATTTGTACACTTTTTTTGTGCTTTTGTACATATATGTTAAATATAGAAAAATTTTGCGGAAGACCACAAAAACATGGCGTAATTTCATCATCATCATCATCGCCATCGTTATCGTTTCATTTTCTACTTGCTGAGTGTTGGTTGTGGTTGGTATAAGTAAACCAAAAGGGAATCAAGGTGAACTAAATGATTCTCACGTAGGTGAACGTGACGTTGATTTGATTGAGCGTTAATTATTTTTTTTCCTGTATGTTTTCTTTATCCTTCTCGTACGAATTCTTCTTACTAAATTTATATTATTTTCTCATTTTGCTGCTACTTCTTCGATACCATGTTCTTCGTTGTTCGAGCGATTTAGTGTTAAGATTATTTCTTAAAGACTTGAGAGCAGTATTCAAAAGCTAAATTTGTGTGGGTATACCAGGATGTAATTGTTTCATTAGGACTAGTTACAAATATATAAATTCTTCACTTCAAAATCGAATGCTTAAGGACCCTAATTTGATTTTTTTAAAAACTTTATAGTCAGTTCGAAATAAAATGGAGATAGCTGTATCATCTAAATATGCAGGGTGATTGATATTTATTTGTGTTTGACTTTAGACTGACTGATGTTCAACTGCACCTCGTCCTTTAGTGACATCTGTCAATCAGTGGCTATTAAAATTGTACCGAAATCCAGGGCGTATTTATTTTTGAGCAGCTGTTTGAAAGGATTCACTTTGAGTTTTTGAAATTATGGAGAAAATACATTAGCGATCGGTGATTTGTTACTTTTTTTGGCTGCGAAGGCATGTGAGGACAGCAAAGAAAAGTTGGGAACCATTGATACAGACCATTCACCTTCATACGACTTCAAGCTTGATGGTACATCTGTACTGGAGATCCGATTGAATATGTGTGCTGAAGTATACGGTAATGGGTTCATTGACGTTCGTACAAATATATTTTTAGGTTCGCTTCGCTCAGTATGGATAATGGAAAAAGGATATCGTATATCAAGGTAATATATCGTATCAAGGTAATAAATTGCATGCAGCCATCTATGATGATCACACAACATTCAGCTACAAGTTTTATTGCAAATATATTTAATAATAAATTACATGTTCTTGAAGAATAACAAAAATATTTATAAAGTCAATCATCGATTCTTCAGTATGCGAAACAAAACAAATTTCATTATATTATAGAAAAAGTATACTTATGGATATATTTTAAAGGTGACTTAACTTAAGTTATTACTCTTATTTACTTACTTCAAGGGTCATGCACGTCTATTGTTACCAAACTGAAAATACCCATGCAGTCCTCTCTGCATTGCTCACACCGATGTGAATTAGAAGCTCAAAGTTCCCTGTAAAATAACAGTCACTTGCATATTCCAGGTGAGGTTCGGAGGCGATCTACCGCATCATAATGCAATGGGGTCCAAGTGGAATACACATTTCAATGGAGTATACTGTTGCATTTACTCTACAAAAGTTAACGTAGTGGTTGGATTTCAATTCCCATACAGAGTTTTATGTTTATCCTCTACTTCTCAACTGTGTATTCAACCTTAAGTAGAGAAAAAATACATCAATCCATTAAGAATTTGTTGGTATTTTTGATATTATCCTGATGTTGTTGTTATGATGTTATTAATATTGTGTTGTTGTTGATGTTCTGGTATTGCAAGTCCGATTAATCTGCAAATAAAAGTAGATAATGTGATCAAATTGTTTACCGTCAACAAAAATCTCATAATATTTCATATTAATATATTATTTTTTGTATAGCCTTCTTTAGAATTATTCATTAATTACTTATATATTTATCTTTATTTAAGAAGTAATATTGTAAACAACTATAAATGCACACTACAATAAGTTTTTTTTACGAGGTGTAAAGAAGTCAAAAACCCGTGTAATCTGGGGTCTTAACCCACTAAATCCACCCCAATGTTCGGCCGGATTATCCTCTCGGGACTTCACCTTTAGGTAACACGCCAAGAGGCCGTTACGAGCGCGACCGTCCAATTGTCAATCTTAGGTCTGTCATTTTACAGTCCTACTTCTTGATCCACCCCTATTAACGTTTTCCTCAGCAGTACGTTGGCTTAGGCGTGCTCTCGCTCGGGTGCGTTCAGTGTTCCGCAGAGTTATCATCATAATGGATACTCTAGAACCAACTACCTTCCATTTAGTCACGGATTCACACATATGCGCTACCAGATTAGCCACTGCTGGTTATTCTCCTAAGATAGCGCTTAAGTTGTTTCTGCTCTCATTAAATCGCGGGCAATGAAAAAGTACATGCTGCGCGTCTTCCTGCTCTCCCGGGTAACTTGGACAAAACGGGTCATCATCGTATTTGTATTTGTGCAAGTATTCCTTGAAGCACCCGGGGCCACTAAGCATCTGCGTTAAATAGAAGCTAAGTTCGCCGTATTTGCGCGAATACCATTTGTTGATATTATATATCAGTCGGAATGACCATCGGCCTTTGCTGGATTGCTCCCATCTTTGCTGCCGTTGTTGCACGGCTTTCTATCTTATTTCAAGCTTATCTGCTTATCTTGCCGCTCTCCTATATAAATCCTGCATTTCATATGCAAGCAGGTCAGCTGGTGGCTTACTTGATAACACACAAATGGCATATTCCGAAACTGTCCGAAAGGCGCTAGCAACCCTTAGCGCGCTGAGCCTGTTTACAGATCGGATTCCTTTTGAGACACTCTCTGTACGCGCGATTTCTGCCCAAATTGGAGCCGCATATAGGCTGATCGAGCTTATTACCCTCGATAGTAGCTGCCTTCGACTTGATCTGGGCCCTCCCAAGTTCGGCATCATCTTTGTGAGCGCACCATTAACGCGAGCAGCTTTTTCGCATCTCCATCTGTCCTAAGGTGTTCCTTGAAGGTCAGTTTCGCGTCTATGATCACTCCCAAGTACCGCAGATACAACTGCGATGTAATTTCGTGTTCGCCCAACGTTATTGTTATATGATCTCGCACTTTTCTGGAGCTCAGCAGGACCACCTCTGTTTTCTGGGCCGCCAATTTCAGTTTGAATCATCAAGCCAGCTACTTATTCTAACGATCGCATCATTAGATATCGTTTGGAGCATATCCAGCTGTTTTGCTACTGCTACCACAGCAATGTCGTCCGCATAGCCTACCACCGTAGTATCTTCAGGTATATCCCGTTGGAGTAAGTCATTGTATATACCATTCCATAATGTAGGGCCGAGGACAGAACCCTGAGGTACTCCCCCCCTGATCTTGTATTGCTTTGCCCCTTCGTCCGTACAGTAGTACTCGGTTGTCAAAATAATTAGTTAAAATTCGCAACAAATACTCCGGGACAGCGAAATTCCGGAGGGCGCTTATGATTAAAGGCCAACTCGCCGAGTTGAAGGCGTTCTTCACATCTAATGTGATTACTGTGCAGTATTTGTATCTTCCATTTACCCATCTCTTCTCGCTGAGAGCTTCTCTTGTAATATCCATCACTGCTTGGACTGCATCTACGGTGGATCGCCATCGTAGAAATCCAAATTGGGTTGCGGCCAATCCTCCTGGCTTTTCAAGTGATTCTTGCAGTCTATCGCAGAAAATTCACGCTAAGATTTTACCCAGCGTATAGAGCATGCAAAATGGTCTGTACGAGCATCTGCATTTTTCCAATATCTGGGTATATTCCCTCGTTTAAGCACGCTTGTACACCTGTGTGAAGATTTCAGGTGTTGCCTTGACCGCAGCTTTTACCGCAATGTTGGGCCACCATCTAGCCCGGATGCTTTGCCGTCAGCGATTTTCCGCAGATTGAACACTACCTCATCAGTGGAAATTTCTGTGCTCTTTTTTCGTTGGCCGTTGTACAGAATGTGTTCCTCCTGTGGGGAAAAGAGCGCTATAACCACCTTGCGCATCAATGTATACTCTGTTGGTTGCGCTGCTCTTGGCTCTTTAAGCTGGGCCATCACTGACTTATATGCGTTATACCATGGATCGAGATCAGAACTGTCGTAGAGCTCCTTGAAAAATGGGTTTTTGCTGTTTTTAATGGCTACTTTCAGTACTTTCCTACACCCTTTATGCACTTGATGCACCATTTCCCAAATTGGCATATTGCGAGCTCATTTTGCCTTTCTCCGCCTTTGGTGCATTCGCGATTTCGTCATTCCACCAGTAGACTGGTTTCCTCACAATTCTGCTTGACACTATTGGCATTGCCACGTCACAGGCCATGCTGAGTTTATCCGTTATGCTGACAGCCATCTTTTCTGCCATGTCCAGGGGATTTCCTCATCTTTCCAGGCGGAATTAAAGGCTACCACGTCAAAAACTGGACTTTTCCACCGTTTTGTTTGCATTTTGCGAATTTGCTGTTTTTTCTACGCTGTTTTTTCAATAGCCCGATGATCACTGTGTGTGTAAATGCTGCTGACTTGCCACTGTGCGTTGCGAGTTATAACATTGTGCGCGAAGGTGAGGTCTATCACGGAACCCCTCCTGCCTGTTTGGAATGTATTCTTACTACCGTGGTTTAAGAGGTCTAGCGATAATGGAGCTAGGCATTCGAGCAGAATTCTTCCTCGCTAATCTGTGCGTGTACTTCCCCATGCTGTGGACAGGGCGTTGAAGTCTCCTGCTGCTACGATCGGACTTTTACCTCGCGCTTCTGTCACTAAAGCCTTCAGCATCCGCTCTACCCACTATAATAAGAAGGTTGAAGTATTTTGTATGCAGGCCTATTTGTGGTTTTTGTACAGTTTACATAGAATGAATTTCCTTTACTCAGATCCCTCGCAGATGTATGTCGACATATGTATATATTTGTTGCGAAATTGCTCTCCTGACAATTTTTACAAACACTCAATAATCGAATTCGTACCGCTGGATTGTGTAATAGTCGAACAATCGCTTAGATAAATGAGAACAACGAAAAGAAGTTTCGTAGAAGAGCATGCCTTAACGCATGTGTATCTGTGGTGAAAAAGACGAATAGAGTATACCCTAAAAGTATGCAACCAGTTATGTTTCAATAAATCAGTTGCAGCTACAAATTTTTTTACTCATCTTAAAACATAAATCATACTCATTCAGTGATATAGAATTATATTGAAACAAATCTTTGAACCCGAGATAACTCTCCAGTTTGACTCATAGCGTATACTAAACGGGTCCACCTTCTCTGAGAAAGAAACTAATTTTAACCAAAATAAGGATGACTAAGCTCTTTCTTGAGGGAAACAAGTTAACACAAGTTCTCTCGATCTCGCCTTCCACAAAGGAATAAGAAATTTTCTTAGCTTACGAGTCGATCAAATAACTGTTGCTATAAAATTTTAATACATATTTTCATACAATATATATTCATCTTTAAAAAAAGAAATGTGTTCACAGAATACTAGTCCCAAGGCTATTGTTAGGGTTCCTTCAGAAAATTCGTTGGTGAAAAAATGTATGGAGTATAATTTTAAACAGCGGTCATGTTTAATGCCCAAACTGCATTTTAACAATTTCATTAGAAGACCCCAAATAAGATAAGACAAAGATAAAGCCAATACCAACTCTACACATTCAGAATCCAGGTGCTACTATATACATTAAAAAAATATTATTATGCGACATTTATTCGAAAACTTAATAATCTAAAGTTCTGTTTAATATTCCACTCACAGTAATAGCTGACTACCGAAATTATTACCTTATCTCTTTTAACACTGTGCAATGTACATACGCCCACCGTAGTCACATAAACATTTCAATTAGGTACAATAGCAGAACATTTTTACAACATTTATCATTATTACAGTTAATACAAGTATGCGTAAACTTTTACTTGTAAACGGTCGTAAGAAAATGTCCTTCAAAATTACACGTGGTCACGTAGAGGAAAGCCAAATGTAAGAAAGCGAAAAGCTAGACGCAGAGTCCGCTCAACTACTGCGCCACAACGCCTGGCATGGCCATTATTAACTCGTTGCTATTGCCGCAACGTCTCGACCACGTTTCTTTTATTTTATCCTTAAAGTCTGCTTGCGCTGCTCTCCGCATTTCACGTAACGAAATTACAGACGTAACGCCGCATATTCTGTTGTGAAACAAGCAATCAAAATCGAAATGTTTAATAATAAATGGATATATACTCACAGGCAGTCCGGGTACAGTGGAGCATATCGCAAATATAACTGCAAAAAGCCACAGAGAGTCTAACGAAACCTTTTTTGGAGATATTAACCAAGTGACAAACAAAATGTAAGAGGGAAACAACTTAACAACTTAACCAACTCATGAAGAAAGTGTTAAGGAGGGATATGACATTAAAGTCTGGTTCCCTTTGTATAATCAACGATTTGGAGAGATTTATTTTACTAACTGAGATGAAAGTAATGAGACTAGTTTGAAGTTGAATACTACAGAAGATATACTCCTAACCAATTAACTATTCTTAACTCATGCGGCTATAACTCTACAGTGTTTTGTCATGAGGAAACCAAAAGTTAGGATATATATGTGAGAGCTTTATTAAGGTGCGCAGAGAGTATACAGAAACGCTGTATCTACTCTAGAAAATATTTTTGTATATAATTTCATTTAAAATGAACCAGAATGCTTGTAGATTTTTAAATACTCATTTATAGGAGTATTCCAATAACTATGGGAAGATTTGAGGTAGACTTTCAGTGAATTAAAACTGCGTCAACACTTGTCCTTAATTAATTATTCGCTAACAGAAAATATCCAAAACTTTTTTAATGGTGTTCGAGTTGAAATAAGACTGAGGGAAGTAATGCGCAATTTGCGAGAAGCAATCCGCCAGAAACGCCTGGATTTGTGGAAGAACAAAAATTGGCTTTTGCATCATGATAATGCCCCTGCTCACACATCATTACTTGTGCGCGAATTTTTGGCTAAAAACAACACTGTACGAATGCCGCAGCCACCGTATTCCCCAAGCCTGGGCCCCTGTGACTTTTTCTTGTTTCCGAAACTGAAAAGGCCCATGAAAGGACGACGCCACACCACGGTGGAGGAGATAGACAAAAATCGAAGACAAGCTACAACACGTCCACGCACAATAGCTGTCAAAAACTGACTGAACATTCAAAATGGCCGAGATTGTCAACATAAGTGAATGTCATGAGTACCAACATAACGCCAGAAAAAGATCGAAAATCGAACATCCGTAGCCCGCGAAAATTCAAAATTCGCGATACGTTTAGAACAGACCTCGTATAAACAGGTCCAATCAATGTTTTGAAAATCGGAGCATATGCTGATATATTTATAAAGTAAATTCCATGATCGTAAATAGCAGAAATATGTGATCCACATCATCCACTTCACGAACACTGTTTTGGTGTGAGAGAGAAAAAATTTGCGACTAACCAGCAGAAAGTGACGAATCAATAATTAAGCGAGTTCAAATTGCAAATCATGAAAATTTATCAAATCGTTGTCTTCCATAAATATATTTTTCATTGAGTAAAATGATAAATTATATTTGAAAATTGTCCTGTTATATGTAAACTCAATTTCTATGAGCATCCGCAGTACTTACAGACTTCTCATCCTGTGTTCAATTCGAACCTCAATTCGTTCCACTGTGCGAAGTGGAGCGTCTCAGGCTCATACTCTGAGACATGAAATATTGCTCACATAACAAAAGCCTGCTTCCCTTAGCTGCCTGCAGCGCTGCTGCTTACCACCGAATCCAATTCTAGAGGCGACCATGGCCCTTTTGATTATCATGATTATTAGCAGCGGTCGGCGGCGTGCTGCATGCTGCATGGTGGACACCTGCGAGTGTGTTATTATTACACTTATTTTATTTTTATTTTATTTTGACTTCTTGCATCGTTCGCCGGACTTCCCAGCGCTGCTCCTAAATATGTATATACGAGCGGTAGTGCTGTGTTTTGGGACAGCCAATGTATTGGTTTAGTATGTGCCTGCAACACCTTGAAACGCTTCGATTTCAACCATTATTGTTATTATTAATATTTTTGTATTCTTTTTCTGCTTATTACCAGAACTGGTCGTGTGTAGTTTGGATTTAGTTAAAATGGCAAAAGTGTAACAACACGTCGTGGCATAAGTGAGAAAATTTATTGATTTGAAATCTAGATAAAGGTATGGTAATGGTAATGGCACGGTCAGGTGTGGCAGAGAGAGATTTGCCGTGGATAATATGTTTGCTTCATGGGAACTGGTGTAGTATAAATTTAAAAATAATCATAGACAGTGGGACGGGACTTATCAAGCCAATAATCCAGGAGTACATATTTAAAATAGAATAGCGTAGGCATATCAAATTAAAAATATGTGGTAGGCAGTTGGGTGGTGCATAAAGGACAAATTCCTGGCTACATAATTGCCACATAACTTGATTGGAAGCATCAAATATTTTATAAAGGCATTCAAGGTCGTGTAATGTTAGAAACTTGCAGTAGAACTATGAAAATTTGGGAAACATTTTTGCTTTTTTGGGGGGAATTTTTAATCAAGTCAATGGCTAGAATTGATTTATAAATAAACAACTTGTCCAACCCGAGATACTCTGGAGATTCTATTTCGAAAAGGTGACGATTAGACGATATTGAAATACTGAAGTAGTGAAAAATATAGTTACATTGAAGTAATAAAGAATAATTATGATAATGATATTTACCAACGAGGACAAAGATTATAATTAATATATTCCAGTTCCTCAACTGGCTACAAACGATACCAGATTCATAGTGAGACTACATATTACGTTTCTTAGAAATTCTTTCTATCGCACTTAATTAGTTTGTTCAGGTCAGACGATCATGTTTGAATGAAAATATCTTTGAATATTAATATTATATAACATTTGCTCCGTCAAACTAAATAATGTTTAGATTCTTATAGGAATGATAACACAAAACTTAAGGAAGTTAAATTGGCCAATTTAGAATTAATATGATGCCAAGTGGGACTTATAATGGTTTGCATATCGAACACGAATAGTTTGTTCACTTTTAATGGGTTGTTTCATATCCTAGGAATAGTTTCTGTAATCGTATTCCATAAGTTATGTATACATTTTTGGGATCACTTCTTCCGTGACCACAATTCTAGTATTCTGCTCCCCAGTTTGATATACTTTATACTAATTATTCACGGTTTATACTACAAAGTATTTATATACTTTTCTAGAATATTTTGGCCTCCGAAGTACGAAATATCCGTAGAAAAATCTAAGCCCGATCGTTGCTGAGTTTCTGAGATATTTCGTTGCTGGCAATACTGTCAAAAATGGCTAACTATTAGTTATTTACTTAGTACAGTTATAGCCAACGGCACTGAAGTTGGTTGTAGTATTCCAAAAAGTACCATGTTCGTTAATCCGTTCCAAAAAGAATATTGTACTTGAAAAATGGAATCCTTCAAGAAATGTTGCCTCTGAAAATGTTACACATTAGTTCACTGTCAGGAGAAGCAGATATGAATGCACTTCAGGACCGTGGAACGAATGGAAAACTTTCGATTTTATTGAAGAGCATACCATTGGTTTTTCGATTTTCTATTGAAATAAATTTATGAATATTATATTTGCAAGTATTCTTATAATTTTCAGTGATAAATGCTCAGCTTGCAATAAGAGAACAATGATTACAAAACAAATTGCGTCAAACGGAAGTGGCTTTATTACATTTTACATGATTTCCCATTGAGCCTGAAAGGCTTAAACACCCCATCACAGGTTAAACGAAACAGTCTCTGGTTCGGCTTATAGACTAGGTGTGTAAGGTCTTATGTGCTATTCAAAAACGTTCAACCGCGCACTTTAATGCCGCAATGCAATCATAACTTCGCTTTTATAACCCATTAACTGTGAGTATATCACATTCCGGGATTCGTTCAAAACTTGAACACTTATCACAGAAAATTTGTAAACGTCCATTAATCAAAAGTGTCTATCAATTACAAAGCCATTAACCAAAAGCGCGCTAATAAGATTGCTTTGGCTGGATGGTTGAAATATTGTCTACGTACACACCAAAATTGGTTAATAATACGTCAAACAACGAGCGACCAAAGAGATAGCACCATAAATGGTACATAACAAATGGCATTGCAACACTGTTGCAACATGAATGTCAATGTAAGCAAAGCAAGGAAAACACTCTGAATAAAGCAAAACAAAGCAACAACAAAATAGAAAATAAAAAATACAAAATAAAAGCAAAATAAAAACTGAAAATTAAAATTAATGGGCAAACGAACTAAGGCAACCTCAGTGCCAGTGTCAGTGCCAGTGCCAGTCTCAGTCTCAGTTACGAGCAAAGTCGCGTTTATTTTTCTTGTTTGCTGCGGGAAAATGGTGCAATGAAATGTATATTTATGCCCAAAGTACTCGCCATTAGAGGCCAATTTAAAAATTGCAGCCACAGCCATGCATTGGTTAGGTGAGAACAGAAGAGAGCGAAAGCCAGTCGAGGTTAGCTCTGGAAATTACACACATGAAAGATTTTTAATTAACGATCTGTAAGATCGCGTCAGACAAGCGAATGTACACTTACTAAAACAAAACAAAAAACAATCGAAAAAACAAGGGAAAAACAAATGTGCTGAAACAAAGCAGCGCCCTTTGCTGGTCGGCTCACTTACGTGCTCTCCTTTGCTAGAATATGGCGCATAATTGGCCAAAGGAGGTGCCCATTGCCTACGTATACGTAACTCGTATACAAGGTGCGCTGGTATACAAAGAGGAAAAGCAAAAGAAGACAAAGACGACGACGACGACGACGACAACGAAGACGAAGAAGCAGGAAAGACTCGTTGTGTTGTTATCACAGTTGATCATCACAAAGCATCATTATCTTCGCATTACTGACCACCACACTACAACACCACAGCAGAGCCCATGTGATGCCCATAACAAGAAAACAAGCTGCCAAGCAAAAAAGAGCAAAACCTCTTTAGCACTACCACTAGGAGCGAACAAAATAATAACAAGATCGTCAGGCGCTTCGTTATGGGCAGGAATTAACACGTGAATATTCCGCATACCCGCATATACTTAGAGCAACACAATCTCGTGCTGGTGGTGTTATGAAAAATTTCCAATCAATTGTAGAGCCGTGATTTATTAAAAGTGGCAGCAATAGCGATGGTGCTAAGGAATGCAACATCAGGGTCTGAGCCAGTTAGTTAGGTGGTAATTCCTTCGTATACTACGAGTATTCAATTCAGTGTGACTGGCATATGAGGACCCTACGGTTTACACACATTAAAAGCCCCAGCAAAAACCGTGCAGCAATTGAAACATGATCCTTATATTTTTTATTTGTTTTAGGGTCAAAACTCATAAAAAGCATGAATGAAGCATAAAGCTTGGGAAGATTACTGAGCCATCTTAAGCATTATAAAATCACTGTCATACATATGCAAAAGCTTTATGTGTCTCTCACAAAAACTAAAAAGCACAATTAAGCCCTAAACACTCGTGACTTTTAACTTGAAACTTTGACTTTCATCAATCAGTTGTTAGGATAGGTAGGTAGAGCGGCCGCCAGAAGGGCGAACTTAGGCCATCATTGACCCCTTGTGATACCGCATGAGACACAAGTCCCAAACCCTTTCAAATGTCCAGCTATTTGTAGCTTTTAATGAAGCAATTGAAGGAGCTTATCTTCATATTTGGAATATCTCCCAAAGAGTCCAGAAAGTGGTAAACCAGGAAAGTGTCCCTGCTTCTAGGCAACGCTGGACACTAGCGTGACAGGTCTTCAATGGACCCTTGCTCCTCCTCGTCCATGCAACTCCTGCAGAAGTTGTTAGAGGCAATCCCCAGCGTAACCACCCTATTAACATAAGTACCCACCCTACTACCATGAGTACCCAGCCTACTACCATGAGTATCCAGCCTACTCCATGAGTACCTTACCATCCAGTGCCCCGTTAGGACACTTACTGCAGAACCTATACTAAATCTTTTAAGCGCTTGACATATATTTCCGGCCTGGTTTGTGTATCTATTTTGCATCCTGTACCTTCAGACCAGCGCCTATCCCATTGTGCCCAAGGATATTGTATTAATTAAGAGTTTGCATGCGGCAATAGGAATACCGAGGTTTACCGTAGCTAGCTGAATCGGAATAATAGTACCCTCTCGGGCGAGTTCATCCGCTTTGCAGTAATCTGGAATATCCCAGTGGCCGGGAGCCCAACTCAAATGCAGACGTGTCTGCTAAGGTATCTCGTCTATAGATTTGCGGAAACTCTTGATGGCATTTGATGTAATAGTAACCGAATCCAGAGAGCGCAAAGATGCTTGACTGTCAGATAGAAAGCAAATATCTTGTCAAAATATCTTATTCTCCTGAAGCCAAGACAGTGCTGCGTGAAAAACGCTGCAGTGGTCGGGAAGCCTAAAGGACATGTTCAAATCCAACTCATCTGAGAATATACCTCCTCCCACCCTTTCCTGTAGCTAGGATCCATCTGTAAACATGTGAATCCCTTTCATATGAGGAGGGTTACCGTCCTTCCATTCGTCCCTGGCTGATACAACCAAAGATATCAACATCAGTGTTTTCGAGTATGCACGAGTTTACGTAAACTTTCGTTACCTTCCACCCTATTCAAATTAGATGCACTACTAAGTTAAAAAACAGCTGTTTAATTTCTCCAAGAAATCAAAGTCATGAGTACTCGCTCAACTAAAACATAACAAAAATTAAGTCAAAGTTGAAGTTAAAAGTCATGAGATTTTAAGGCTTTAGATATGCGCAACCCGTGAATGCCTGTGGACAATCTTCTGATCCGTAAACAAATAACTCTTCACTTGAAAGCTCTTTTTATATAAGATGTTCTCTTCTTTATAAAAGCTCACATATAAGAGAGCTTCTTACTTATATCTGCTTTAAATGTGTCCTGGCCCTAATTTTGTGTATCATAAGGCACACTAATTGCCTGAGCAGCTAATGAGGCAGCTGAAGCGCCTGCAAACAGTTCGTTAAAGGATCGTGATCAGGATGAGACGGACGCGGCGAATTGCAGTTACGCTCAGGTGCGAAATACCACATAATTTTATGTGTTTTTTTATTGTGTTTTTTGAAATCCTACCTTGCCGTGTTCTTCCACTTTGTTTCAAGCTGCTCTTTCTCCCTCGTCAGCGTTCAGACATATTTGATTATGCAGCCAGCCACATCAGTCAGTTTGATTGCGCATGCTCACTGCACTCATTTCTGGTCATCATCTTGTTAAGTCATTGTTCCAGCCAACCAATTTAGTATGTCTGTCCGTTCATGCAGACACATTTAACTCCATACACTCTCGCAGCTTGTGGTGGAATTTATTATATTAGCGAGTGGCTCCTCACTCACACAACGACTTTCATTCCAATGCAACATCTGCATACATGGGCACTGACTGTGCCTAAGCGTGTTCTTGCTGTTATGCGAGCTGCTTAACGTGTTCGGAAATTATAGTTGAGTAGGTGTTGTCATTAACTGCAATTTTCAACATCAGTGAAATGCTTACAAATCATTCAAGCCCGCCACACAGTTGATGGGACGCTTGCGGGCCTTTTAGGTCTGCTTATAAATGTCAGTTGTAATTGTTGGTCTGGGTAAGAACTAACTTCAAGCAGTAATGAATTCAAAGATTATTAAACCCTTCATTATAAGCACCTACTGTTTATCATTTGTTAAACACAAGCTGGGATGGGACGTTTCAAAGAGTATGCAGAAATCACCGCCATTATTATCAGCTGTTCTACTGTTGAGTGTTCCTAGAATTATATTTGTTCATTGATTTTAATTATTCCTATTTTTATATGTGAGCATGTTGAAATTGCTACCGCACTTAAGCACATTATTCATATGAGAACAGCATGATTAAAAATTTGATTCCATACATGGGAAGCAAGTGATCCGCCAAAGCACACACATTCCTTAATAATTACAGAAATGGTTGTGTTGACATTTGATCCTTATGGCGTCAACTTATTGTACTCTCAGGATTCGCCTACGGAATGGAACGAAAGGCATTTTTAAATACTGTTTTTATGCTGAGAGAGAGTTAGAAGACGAGAGAGATATAGAGAGAAATATAGAGAGAGATAGAGTGGGAGAAATAGAGGGAGAGGGACAGACACATGGAGAAACAGAGAGAGAGAGAGAGAGAGAGAGAGAGAGTGAGAGAGTGAGAGAGAAAAAGGAAGTGGCCCAAACAAAGGGAGCCAAATACGATTGATCGCATATATCGTATATATCGTTTTATATCATATTTGAGGGCCCCTATCGCTAAAGCTTTACATATTTTGGTATTGTGAAATTTACGTTCTTACCAATAAATATTATTATTATTATTATTATTATTATTATTATTATTATCATATTTGAAGTGAACCCATTTTACGAGGCACACCATATTGGAATATTTCTCTGAAAACTCTTCGCTGTATTAGCATAACTACAAAATATGTGGTATATTCGATGGATTAATTTCATAATCTATAAGAATTCTTTTCAAAATAGCAACCATAAGAGGCATTCTTAACACAGCTCTTACTATTAGTGCTATTGAGATACTCGTATTATCATTTACAACTATTTGTTTTTAATCTTTTGTATATGATTTGTTTTTTAACACAGTTTATTAAAGACATTTCATTACTGACTTATGATTAAATACTTATCACTAATGACTTTTCTTTACTTACTTATCACCTTTCATTACGGTATATTCATATTAGTTATTAATGACGTAAAGTCTCTCTAATATATATATATATTTCAGACAATATCCCAAATTTAATCAAATCGATTCCCATCTTCTGCGAGAAACCATCATTAAACACTAAGGTCACACAGACACGGCATATTCTTTAACATGTCACCCCACTGTACTCAATTATCGCAAAATATTTCGTCACTAGTTGAAGAGTAAAGGCTGCAATTCCATTTATTCACATTGTTCTAAGGACACAAATGAATAATTTAATTTAACTTTTATACTCGAATCTTTTAATTTAATTTCCAAACCTATCCTCAGTCTATATGAAACAATTGATCGTTTTTAAATTAGTGATTTATATATTGCTTTTTTTATACCTTTCCTATATAATATGGTGACAGTTACATCCTTCTCTTTTTCCAAGGGTCTTAACAACCATTCCTGAGCTGTT
Organism: Clusia tigrina; assembly: GCA_920105625.2. Lineage (NCBI taxonomy): Eukaryota > Metazoa > Arthropoda > Insecta > Diptera > Clusiidae > Clusia > Clusia tigrina. Next base: position 28,397,834 of record OV050030.1, read on the forward strand.
CCAATATAGATGATAATTGGACCACCGACACGACCTTTCTCTACAAACTTCTTATATTGTTAATAATACATCTTAGTAACAAAGGAATCGGGAACCTCGCCTATTTGCATGCACCTATTCCCTTTCAATAGTGAGCCCTCTTTTCCCTTATTTACTTAAAGACGACGAACTATTTTATTGGTTTGCTTAAGACACCAAATTGTACCATTGCTCCTCTCACAGTTATCAAGATATATTATATTGTAGTGACATGTGCCATGCCCAGTTGTCATAATCTGATTTTTTAATATTTGATTTTATAAATATTTGGTGATAAATATCTTTAGTAGTATTATGTCCAAAGTTCCCTCTAAGCTGTGCGGGCGGGTTTCGAAAGTTGCGCAGCCCTTTTTGTATTCCACGCACCACCTTGTTCACCATATGTTTCATCTTATATAAGAATTGCATCTAGCTAGGAAGGTAGGTATGAGTGGCAGCCTAGTGTGCCAAAAGCACACTTGAGCACACCTAATGGCTCCCCTTGCACACTTTTACATACGTTTTGAACATTTTTGCCCACACATATTTTTGCACCGCGCAATTAGTGAACAAATTAGAGAGAACATTGATCATGTCATCCCCAATATTTTCTATGTAGGACATATACTATAGGTATATGTATTTTTGACTTCACTGTTAACAAATTGTGCATTTTCCGGAAGTTAGTAACAATTCGTGTAATTTCTATAACAAAGTTATAGCATTTTTACATCCAATCAGTCAATTAAACGTCCATAAAAGCGTTTAAGCTGCATTAAATTTTGCTCACCTCGCCACGACCAAACGTGTTGGACATTTAAATTCAGTTCAGACTGCGATGAAAGGTTTCCGCATTTTACTTATTAGTCAAAATGTTTGCCCACCAATTAATGACTTACAAAAAGGACAGCAGGAAACAGTGCCAACATAGCAGGATGAAGCCCGAAGCAACATCAGGGCCTGCGAATTGTGTACGATTTCAGTGAATTTCTGCGCAAAACCGCCACATTAGATTGTAAAATCATGGACCTCGTAAATACGAATGCTAAATAAATTTGGATGTGTGTGTGTGGTAGGTGCGGCATTGAGTAATAAAGGATTTTAGTGGAAAATTCACCGGAAAATTGAGTGTCCGTAGAGAGTGCGGCAATTCACCGGCTTTAGATGGAACACTGCAGTCAAATGGCCTAAAGGCAAAATTCATTGTTTTTTCTTATATTTATTACTGCTTTGTTGTTATTGTTTTTTGTTGTTGTTCGCTCGTGGTACTTTCAGCTGCAGGTCACAACAAAAAAGCCCCATCAAATGTCATTAATTTTGTGTTTTAGCCCGTAAGCAGTTTGCCCGGCCAGCTCGTGAACTCCGCACACGCGTTTTGTGTTATTTCGGTGATTGGCGTTTTTAAATGTGTTGCATCAACTTTTGCACCAGCGCCAACCTCATTGGCAAAAGTGCATACATAAGCATGTGTGCATTTGCGGGTGCGTGTGTGTGAAGTGTTTATATATGTAAAATGGTATTGGTTTTGGTTACACCAGCGCTTGTAATTATTTTCAATCAGAAAATTCTAAGTGCGTGTAATTACATGTCAGTGGCGACTGTAATCGTTTAACAAATGAACCAGGCGAGCGAGACGCATGGGCTTTGTGGCGGCTATTGCGGCCAGCGTTCGCCAACCAACACTAATGGGGTAGCAGCATTTGCCACGGCACCGGAATCCGCTCACCGAATAATGTATTTGGTCTAGTAATTTATTACAATTTAATTGATAATTAAACACAAAATTCAACTGTAAAAGCGTATTTATTAGAGCGCTATTTTCCAATCCTACACAGTAAAAAAGGAAGAAAAATTTGAGTACCTTTCCAGATATATGTACGACACATAAGTGTAGGTATGACATATAGATAGCTATACACTCTCACCTACACATGTGCCAAGTTTGATGAAAGTATGAGCAGCAAGACAACTACTACCTGTAAACTCCTTATATTGAAAAGAACCTTTCCTAGGAAGTAAGGATGTAAGGAACATCACAATTCCCGCGAAGAGAGTATTTCTAACAATTCAGAAGAGATGTTGCGGCAGACAGTAAATTTTCATACAATTTTTACTGGAATAACCATTTCTGAAAAGTTAATAAGAAACTAGTAGAGAATGCTATAGTATGGTTTGACCGACTTCGAGATACCCTTTAACTTGACATGTGAGTGCATTTTAAATCATGGCAATATTGTTTCCAAGTAACTTATTCTTCTCTCCTCTTAGGTGGCCATTACAACCCGTGGTCGGCTTACACCCGATTCGAGCACCTCTTGCCAGGCGCCTCTGCTTCGCGCGCGCCTTCTCCAATTAGTCAGACCAAGCGTGGTTAGTGCTTCCTCAGCTTGGCCTATCCACCAGAGTCACAGTCTCCCTCTTCGTCGTCGACCTTCAGCTCTCGCTTCGAATACTTCTTTCGCCATACGATGGACATGATCCAGCCTTCGAAGTCGCTGATTTTTTAAAAGCTGGCAATGTCGGCGTAGAGCTCATACAAATCGTGGTTTCTTCAAATGCGATAGTCGTCGCCAACTCGAACACGACCAAAGATTTTGGGAACAACTTTCCTCTCGAACACTCCAAGAACAGCTTCGAATGTTTGCGATACCACCTATGCATCAGCGCCATAAACAAGCGCAAGTCTTGTAGAGTGACAGCTTCGTTGATCGAGATCAGGTATCAAAATAAGAAATATTAGCTTTATAGACGTGTCTTTCATACCGATCTCGAACTCATGTATATGTTCAAACTCGACCAAATATACAATGTTCTCCAAATAACTCTTTTAACATCAGATACTGTTGGCAAAATAGCTTTGTCTGATTTATAATGTAATCCGAAGTAAATCGATCGAGAGTCCACCTCCTTTTCTACATATCCATTGGTTCCCGAATAGGTTGTTAGTGACTAAATATTTTATTTATGTTAAGGAGAGATAATCAGACCATATTTTATATTTATTGAACATAATTTTGCTTTAAGCCAATCATTTGTAGTGCTGAACCTCCTCACATATATTGAGCAGTTCAACAACCCGCAAAAAACTAAAAAAACAAAGATTGGAGTGAACTATTCTAACTCATTGTAGCAATAAGAAAGAACTTGTTTCTTTAGCTGATGTATTCATCCCAAAAACATCGCCAGTTTCTTGTCACCTTTCGATTGTGATCAATGAATGCATTAACTTGAAACATGCACTTCGTATCTCAAAAATATCTTATAAGATCCACGACTATGCTGCCTTGGTTTCTGCTTTTATCTATTGCAAGTAATGAATTATAACATCGTTTAAGAAAAATAATTTCTTGGATGAGAGAGAATGTATGAGAGGATATATAAGAGAGAATATTGTTCGTTGTTTAATAGAAAATATTTTCTATTATAAAAAAAAATGGCGTCTTATATAAGAGAAAAACATTTCTTACATAAGGAAGACTACTTTCTTGTTCCCCACAGTTTTCGATTTCAAAATATGCAACTAGAAATTCATCAGAAACTTTGGAGGTTTTATGTTTGGGGAGCTTTGAAATTTTTCCACATATTCCTATCTAATATTCTATTTAATAATTTCTCGTAATTGTTCTTTGTATGTGTTATCGAATATCATTCGAAGACTTCCACTGTCCGACGTACCAACTTACTCTTGCACTGAGACGAATATTTATATGACAAGTGCTCAGAGAAGTGGAGGCAAAATTTAATACGAAAGACTCACAGGTGAGGCATACATGAGCAATGCAGCAAAACGAAAAACAGAACAGAAGCATTTTTAATTATGCATGGCGGAAGGCTGCAGCACCCCACACACTCGTACACAATACAAGAGAGTTAGTTGAGTATGCATCCTGCTGCCAGAAGCAATGCAACATTTTTGTGTCTATGCCACTGAAACGCAAAATCTGCTCTTCCAGCAAATGCAGCGAACACTCCATGCATTTTGACATCTAACTGGCAGCACAAACAAAATTTGAGCGGATACCAGTACCAGTGGCACTATTTGCAGTGCTTCGGAACGAATAGACCGGAGGAGTAGAATTCGTACTGGCAGTGTACAACTGAGCGCAACAGGATGTGCGATTTGCTCGCAGGCATTCGTTCATTTAACCCATATGAAAGTTTAAGCAAGTGCACGAAAATGAGCGCTGATTTGTTTTGTGTTTAAAATTTGCTGCCCTTGTTGAAATTGAGTTTCCCCATTGTGTCTTGCAAGCGAATGCCTGGCTCTCTGGAATCCATATTCATATTTTGTCCGCGACTATGCCAACGAATTGTGCTGCGCCTGAAGGTGTTGCACACTTGATGTGCCACTACGACTAGGTAAAGTGGCACAACGTCCTTATGCCACCAGTGCTGACAACAGCTGCTGCACTCGTAGCGTTCTCTGTGTTTGTTGTCAGCATTCAATTTGTGCGATTTTGCAACATGACATCTCGTATTAGTGCTGACAGTCAATTATGTCGCTATGCATTCGCATGGTGTGGAAATATTTGCGCACATTGTCGTCAGTTTGTTAGCACTATATAAGGGGGCGTGTTCTTGTTGGCATATTCTGCAAGAGAAAGTTGACTAACGCATTAGAAACTGAGTTGGGTAGAAAGAAAATATGTAGAAATGTGCTGCAGTAATTACTTTAAGACCTCATGTGGAGACTCTGAATTATCCAAACTGCAAAATGAACAAATGGTGACAATCAGAGGAGTACTGGGTTATATATCAAAAGCCTTAGAGAAGGTAAAAGAACTATTAATTCAAAGCAGAACAATGATAAGAAGCTTTTATAAACCTGTACAGAAAATGTGCACAATTAAACCTATGAAGTATCACTAAACATTTCTGAAAGTTAGTTCCAGGAACTGTTTAAAAGATACGAGGAAATATCGGACACAATTTCTTATGTCCAATTGCCACTACATGCAGACTAATCCTTATACGAAACGACTTTAGGTGTTCATATGATATATGGAACTCTAAACTAACGCACACACCTGGGCATTGTGGTTAAAAGCAAGACGGATGTATAAAATATGTTCACTGGTACTGGGCTTGACTATTGAAAAGTTAGAAGTTATGAAATTGTTTCGAAGCGTTAAAAACTGTTAAAAATGGCTTCAAAAATAGCAACGCCATTCATGTGTTTGTGTAAATGTAACTGAAGAATATAAGAAATTTAACAAAATAAATGTTTATATATTTATTATATGTTTATATCTTTACTTATGTTTAAATTTTCATATTGTCGTAGATATCATGAAGAGCCGTCAGTAACTGCATCTTTATGATCATTTGAATTTTTCTGCATAAATGAGAATTAATCGAAATACTTTACACAAAGAAGGACTCAATTCTAAAATTAAGGAATCTCCACTACAAAGGGGCGTACTCAGGGGGTGGTTTTAAGCATTGAAAACAACCGTTCCAAGCGCAATAAAACAAAAAGGTATTCAAACTTACACAATTTCATAAAAAGCTGCCCACTAGAAAATCTTACACCAGCATAAGTCTCACAAAAGATGTATAAATTCAAATAGCTGCACGCTTACTGCTACTTTTTAAAATGAAGAAACTGTGATTTAAGTGGGGTAATATTCAAACTTATCCAATGGACCTACCTACATACCTAATTTATGTTAAAGCTTTTGTATAGGATCGTTTAGTAAAGTTATAAACTTCTCCCAGGCATCCATATCAACATCGTCATCATATGCAGCACTGTTCTCCCCTCCTTAACGCATTTTGTGAAACAAAAAAATTAAGGTGGGATTCTCTTCTGAGGGGTAACCGTGCGTGCCTTTATTAATTTTTAGTAACCAAAATTTATATATATTTATATAATTTTTAGTAACCAAAATTTATTCGTATACATAATAACTTATATTGCCGGTATCAACCCAAGCATATATAACTGACCAGTATTACGGAACAATTTCTTGAGACTTGAATATAATAATATATTATCAATGCTTTCTGGAATCTATTCGAAAAAGTAGGCAACAAATTGCATCTCTTTCGCATTTGTATAGTGAAGTTGATTATAGAAGTCAATATGAAAAAATTATTAAAATAGGACTATCAGATCACTCCCCGACGGGGAATTGAACCCCGGTCTCCCGCGTGACAGGCGGGGATACTAACCACTATACTATCGAGGATGTGAGGAACGAGTCATTTATTAATTCTAAAAGCTGCACACTGCAAATCAGTTGATAAGAAAGCTGCAATTAATGAGAACAATACAATGGAGATATGGCAAAACTTTAAAACCATTGACCAAATAGATTAATAAATGCAGGTCGCGGTACTTTAGAAATAAGGCACTTCTTACTGCAGATAATTCTTCTTCAAGCTTGTGCAGTGTTTTAGGCTAAATATTTAAAAAATGATAAGAAATTTAAACAACTTAAATAAATGTAGTCAAAGTTCTGATTTATCAGCAAAGCAAGTACTCACAATAAGCAATTAATTATAAAATTATAATATTTTATGCATTAATTTCATTAATAAATAAATAAATATTTATTGGAAAATCTTCAGAGCACTGCTTGTATAGACAATAAAACGAGACTAATTTATATCCTCGATAGTATAGTGGTTAGTATCCCCGCCTGTCACGCGGGAGACCGGGGTTCAATTCCCCGTCGGGGAGGTTTCTAAAGACTTCTTTTTTATGCACCAGATCAATGCACTTTCTCTTTCGAAATCTTCAATTTGCTGATTAAGCCCATCCTCACTTCTCTGCCTCCAGTATCTGCAGAACCGCTTGTTGTCCCTTCGATTCAACTTGGATACTCCAACCATTGAAGGCCCAATATAGATTTGTTGCTAATGCTTACCTCAATAGGAATAGCTCATGCATGAAAGTGAACTTTAACCAGGTTTCCAAACAATTTCTGAAATATTTCACACCGACTGGGTTGAAAAATCGCATCAGCGACCGCAATGGCCTTGACCTGTTATATGAACTACGAACCATTAGAGTGATATTAGCCCAAAGCTTACAGCATTGCACTGTTTGATGGTAAAGGTCATATCCAGGACCATCTGGGTATATCCACTTTATTTCATGTTTCGCTAACTTTTTAGTCGGGTGTAAGTATATGGTACTAGAGAAGATAGTACCGAGCTTCACCATATAGTCCGAATCCATAACTTGATAATTCTGGATCAGTCGATCGATCCATCTTTTCATATCTCTTGGTCTTGCTTCTAATGGTTTTCAGAGAAGTGCCGAAAAAATTAAACAATGTTCTACTTGCCTCGTGCCCATGGAACAATGCAGCGAAAAATGCCGACAACAACAAAATATCACTACTACCATGCTGACAACCCATACAGAGTGGGCCGACAACGGCATCTACACTAAATTGAAAACAGTGGACAAAGCAAAACTACGAAGTAAACTGTATGATCCTGATTCATTAACGAAACAGCGCTGAAAACTGTCAAAAAGGCCAATCTCAATGGGCCCATCACTTTGCTTAAATCGCAATAGTATTGTTTCTCTCTTAGTTGCTAGTTAACTGAACCAAAGAGAATTTTCCGTTTCTCTTGTTGTCTCTGAACCCTTCTTCTCCATTCTCCCTTTCTATACATCTATCTATCGCTACCTCTCTTTGTATATCCCTTCCTCTGTCTCTCTGTCTGTATTTCTCAATCTCTCTCTATCCATCTCCCTCTCTCCATCTCAATGTATATCTCCTTCTCACTCTCCATCTTCTCTCTCTGCCTTTCTCTCTTTCTCTCTCCATCTTCTTTATTTACCTCTTCACATTCCTCTCTCTCTCTCTCTCTCTCTCTCTCTATCCGCCAGCGCACCTCCTTCTGTCTCTCTCTGTCCATCTATTTCTCTCTCTTTCCTTACTTCCCTCTCTCCATATTACTCTCTCTTCTTCTCCATATACATCTCCCTCTCTCCATCTCAATATCTCTCTCGTTTTACCTCTCTCAGTCTGCATCGCTCTCTCCCTTCATCCATCTTCTATATCTGCCTCTCCACTTTCCTCTCTCTCTTTATATCTGCCTGTACATCTTCCTCTGCCTCCATCTGTCCATTGCCTTCTCTTTCTTTCTCCTTTTCTTTCTCTCTATTTCTCTCTCTCTCTCTCTTTCTAGCACTAATTAGTACTCCCTCCCACTTTATATTCCTCTCTCTTCGTCTCTCTACATTATTCCTTCTCCCTCTTCCTTCCTCACCATCGCTTATTTTTCCTTTCTCTGTCTGATTGTCTCCCTCTGTCTTTCATATATCCCTTTTTCAGAGACAGTTTTTATAACTACCTGCATTCCTGAGTACTCTAGTTTCTTTCTTTTAGTATTTTTATCCTGATTTCCAAAAATCATTACCAAAGATAATAGTAATTATCAATATAATGTATTTATTTATTTTTTTTTATTTTTTTATTAAAGCTTACATAGTAAAAACAATTATTAAATAAGCTATACTAAGCAGCGCTAGCGGCTGGGGCTTCAAGCTGGATCAATACAATTATTATAATCATTTTCTCCCCAAGGGTCGCAGATTCAAATCCAGCCACGGGGTTGGTCTCCAAAACGCTTCTTTCTATAAAATCATTTTCTATTCGAGTCGAAGGCCTCTGTAGCTAGTACTCATTCAATTATAATTTCCTCAGCACTTATAATTAATTTTATGGTGTATATATAGATAGATATATTTAAGGGTGTTATACACCGCGGCCTGAAAGATCTATTGTGATGCCCCAATTTATTTGAAAGATGAGGATAGTCTAATATAATTCTTCTGTCAGGGTAATTTTCGACAGGAATTCATATATTTTGGAAGAATCAAGATGAGGGATCTTCCTCATATCTAAGATATATTCATTTTATGGTGTAAGATATAATAATAATAATATAATCATTTCTATCTCTAGTAAAAGAAATAGTTTTCTACATTAATTCAAAATAATTCAAAATTAACTTAATAAGCTGAATAAAATATTTTCTTTAAAGACACTTTAAGTTCTCTGTCAGAAAATCTATCCAGAATATTATCTTCCCTGCTGTCAAAAAAACTATAGACAGATTTTATAAATCCGAATGTCCTCTAATGACCTCTGTCTCTGTCCTCATTCATCACCTAAACCTTTTGTATCTGGCAGATGCCTTGCTTGCCTTCGCACTGCTGCTCCGTGGACTGTAACAAGTTGGATGGCTGATTAACTTAATGCCTTACAGCACACATCATAAGTGTCAATATTGTCTCTAATACAGGTGATAATCAGCTGTCGTTATCAAGATGACATACACAATTCATTACAACAACAGCAGCAGCGAAAATTGAGCAAAGCGCCGACCACAAAGCATACAGCCAAGGCAGGCTCTGAGTAATGTACTGACAAGTAGCGGGATAATGTTAACAAATATCTTTTATATTTGATGGCCAACAAAAACAAAACTACCCGCACTGCTACTGCTGCATGTCATGTTACATTGATGTGCGAGTGTAGTGAATGTGGCTGTGATATAGCACCGCTCAAGTCCGGCGACATGTCAGCCTTATGTTATGAGTAGGGCAATAAAAACAGCAAACTTGTCGTTGCTTTTCTCATCATGGCGTTGAATTATTATCATTATGAATTCGTTGTTGTTGGTTGCACTGCCATTTCTTGTCCACGTCCACGTCGACGTCCACATTTACGTCCATGTCCATGCCTCAAGTGTGCATGTCTCATGGCCCCTGATGTACATTATAAGTAATGTACATAATTATGATGACACGTTGTCTGTTATTACCGAAGGTAACCGGACGTAGTCCACTGACTGGGCGCTGTTCGGGAACACTGTTGTCAGCGACAAATGCGACTAAATTTTTGATTTTTGATTTAGTATCTCGTCAATTATTAAAGCTTCCAAACCTCCAAAATACTCGGAAACAATGAATGGAATGAAATACATGTACAGCCGCAGACTTTGGCACGCCTTTATGTTATAATAATAAATATATAAAAATTCGATTTCACATAAGTTCCATGCAGTCACGTGAGCGTGTTTTATATTTTTTTAAATAAATGTCAGAAAAGAAATGAGAAAGTATCGAGTATAGAAACTAACACAACACGACAACGGTCATTGGAGGAGTTTCAGGATATACAATTTGAGCACCAACAGAATGTCTGAAGGTTTGCATCTTGCGTGAAAACAAGAGCTTACTTACGGTGGAGATTTTAAATCACTTGTTATCACTGCTGCTTCCAATTCACAACTCACTATGTTCTATGTTATCCTTTTTATAATCTCACTTTCCTTTCTATAAAGTTCCCGACTGTTCGAGCATGACTATATCATCAATATGTCTATCAATATCACAGAGAGAAAGAGACAGAGAGGGAGCCAGAAAGATAATATCACCAATATTTTTCAATAAGGACATACAATATCAGAGAGTACTAAACAGCAATTGCTACGAATATAAAATGTTCAACATAAGAATATAATTTCAAATTTTAATTTAATGTTTCTTTGTTTTCATTGCTTACAAAGTTATAGGAGCCTTTTTCTTAGGATTATCCACGAATAACTACTTCAATAGAATACCATTATTGCAATTTGTTTTATCTTGAGTAACGGGGAATAAGCCACATCAAATATACTACTCTATTTTAATCTTTTTAAACCCATATGTTATTTTGTCTTAGTTTATTTCCGGTTCGAAACTTTTTGTAACATTGTGGTCCCTTATATATAGGGTATATAAATATATGGTATTATATCATGAATCAATAAATTAAATAATAAATTCCCATTATATACCTGACCGCTACTTGCCATGGTGTAACTGGGCTCCTGGTCAGCTTGATCATTTTTCATGCCAGTGACTTTGATGGCGTGCATTATTGATAACATTTTGATAATTTATTTTACTGTCTCATGTGGAAAATGGTACCATTCAACACCTGCACTAATCTGAAAAATTCTAATCGATTTTCCCGCTTTCCTTTTGTGGGGCTGTGCAGGAGGGCGATGGAAACGACGTTACTTCCTACTTAGGAAGTCTCACATTTGTTAAATAATTTAATACAATTCACTGCGCTTCTTTTTTCTTTGTAAACAAAATAAAATTTTTTCTAATTTTAACAATTAATGTCAAAACGTGCAACATGCGTCAGGTTAGCGCGCTCTTCAATGGACTTTGATTACATGTTCTTCCAATGCGTTAATTAATTTTCGTTACCTTTCTCGCTTCACAACAAATTAGTTCAGGTAATTTTTAAGACGAGAGCGCGTTTGGAGTACGCCTTAATGGCCTTTTGGGCACATTCTCTGGCTTGTACTTGTAAAGCAGGGAAACAATCCATGCCCTGCAGTTTGGATTTAATTACATTTTAAAGCATTGTTATTGCTTAATTGTTGTCGTTTTGTGGTTTTGTGGTGGCCTTCCTTTTGACGAACACCGCAAATTGTTTTCTAATCTTTAAACTAACTTTTCTCGCACTTTGAAGCGGCACAAATGAAAGAGCTTTGAAGGCATGGGAAAATTGCCTGTATGTGTAGTGCAGTGGACTCGAATGACATCATTTAATGACCTTTGCCTAATTCACAGTACCATTGTTCTGTGGAAGTGTTCAAGTTCAAAAATATTTGTATAATATGTTAAGCTAAATGAGAAAGTCTTTTATATCAGATTAACGTACTCAATCGAAGGAATCAAAAAATATAGCATAATATATAATTTTATAGTTAATAATAATGTGTAAACAGTTGTTCAACTCAGTTCGAATCAACTCAATTAATTAAAGTATGATCAAAGTGTACTCGTATACATAAATAGAGCTCGCATGACGAACGAAATTATTGTTGCAAAAATTTTGTTCGAGGGGTTTTCTAGTAAACTCCTCGAACAAAAATATACGCATTGCATCTCGCTTCCCCTTGCCGCTCACCGATTTTTGTGAAATCGACTTCACTTCCATTCCACAAAATTTTCAGTTATTCAATCTCTATTCTACTCTTTGTTATGATCCTTAGCATATTTTACAACTCTTTTACTTTCGTTCATGCAGTTGAATTATGTTCCCAAACTACTAGTATGCCTTAAAATGTAAATATATTCTGAATCAACCTAATTTCTTGTGTGAATGAAGCCATATACTTTAGTCCATCCGTCCAGATATCCGCAAGTGTCCACATTTTTTCACACTGTAGATTAGATTAGATTGCTTAAGAGTGGGAACAAGTCACCTAGTCACTGCGGCTACCAGCGGACCTATTGTAACAAGCTCTGTAGTTACAAAACATCCCATAGTTTAGAATTCATTAAGAATTCTGAAATCTTCTTAACAGATTTGTCCACAATTTCTGGCGGTTCTGGATACTAATTTCCTAAGTAACGAAGTCTGGTTCCCATTAGACAGTTACTCGTACATTGACACAACAGGTATTCACATGTTTCCTCTTTTTCATTACATAACATACAATAGTCATTTGGGCTTACCTTCATCGTATATAGGTGTTTGTTTACTCTACAATGTCCAGTTAGAAAGCCTGAGACAATGCGACTAGCTGTTCTCGGTAAACCTGGAATTTCTATGGTTCTTTTAAGGGATCCTTTTGCCGTGAAGATTTTGCGACTCATATCTTTTGTTTCCATCCAATATTGATTTGATTTTTCCTCTAGCCATTGATTTATGTTGTACTTCGTGGAACTCTATGTCAGCCCACAGAATGGTTCCTATTCAATAAAACCACTGGCAGAACCTTTCCTAGCGAGTGCATTTGCTTCTTTATTTCTTGTAAGTCCGCTTTGACCTGGCACCCAAATCAGATTTATTCTGTTGTCGGTTGCTGGTCTTTTCAACAATTAAAAACAATCCCAAATCAGTTTTTATTCTATAAGAATCCACACTATAAGAGATATTTTAAGGATAATTTAAAATAATATTTTAAAATAATAATAGATTAAGATCGAGTCGAAGGCCCTGGCAGCCAGTACTCATTAATTGTATTATAATAATTAATTTATTAGAAAAAAGTGTAAAAATAATAATAATAAAGATAATTTCCATACCAACATTTTGTCTGGAACTGAAAAGTGAACTAGATTACTAAGCAATTCAAATTACGTGAAAATCACACCTACATCCCCAAGTCCAAGTATAGATGCACATTTGGGATATACGATATAAAGGGTTTTTCCAAAGAAACGCTACAAAAGTAAATCGATAGTGACAGCAAACGACGGCATATTTTTTCCCGCTCTTTTGACATTTCTCTTCAGTAAGGTTTGCCATTTCATCATGCAATGATATACTAGCCAACAACGAGTCGAAATTATTAAAATTTATTACCGAAATTCAGAGTCAGTCGCCTCAACTTTAAGAGCGCTACGTCCAATTTCTGGTGAGGCTCATTTCTGGCTGAATGGCTGCGTCAATAAGCAAAATATGCGTTATTGGTTAGACAGCAATCCACACGTACTCCATGAGTCATCATTGCATCCCGAAAAAATTACGGTTTGGTGCGGTTTATGGGCCGGCGGCGTCAGTGGGCCATACTTCTTCCGTGATGATCAAGACCGGCACATTACTGTGAATGCGATCGCTACCGTTCAATGATAACCGAATATTGTTGGCCCCAATTGGATAATATAGACTTGGAGGACATGTGGTTCCAACAGGACGGCGCCACTAGCCACACAGCGAATGCCACAATCAATTTACTGCAAACCAAATTTGGTGAACGTGTTATCTCACGAAATGGCTCAGTCGATTGGCCGCCTCGGTCGTGCGATTTGACGCCGTTAGATTATTTCCTATGGGGCTACGTCAAGTCTATGGTCTATGCCAACAAGCCAGCGACGATTGATGAACTTCGTACGAATATCGAACGTTAAATTGCAGCAGTATCGGCCGATTTATGCTTTTAAAACCGTTGAAAATTGGGTTCAGCGTCTGGACTTCTGCAAGCGTGCCCGTGGTGGCCATGCAAAAGAAATCGAGTTTCATACATAATGGCATCGAACGTACTTTCACAGGAATAAAGAATTTCATTGATATCTAAAACCGGTTTTGTTTTATTTAAAAAAACTTTTGTAGCGCTTTTATTGAAAAACCCGATAATAAGATTCTATGCAACGTGTGGGTTATGTATAGAGATTGCATCATCCAATATTTCAGTGTATTCGTAATCACTGTTCGACAACTAATTAAAAATTGAACCAGGTAAGCTTGAAATGAACATGGTACTTTATATTGCGATAAATATATTTCTCCAGCCTTATATATTAATTCCATGACATTTGACACAATAAAACTATACTTATGCTAACAAAGTTAACTAAAAGACATAATTATAAAAGAGTCAAATATCGCTCCTAGTCGGAGCATAGAGCGGTCACAAAAGCTCCAGCCTTACCCAGTAATTAATATAGATATGAAAATTTATATATTATTTCTCAAAATGGGATATAAGAACCGTTAGTAGTGCAAAGTGCTATCTGCTTATATGGAAATCTACATACCAGTTACATGCGTCCATGGAGGAAGTTCTGGCAGAGTTTTAACTGCACTTTCTATTATTATTGTTGTTGTTTTTGGGTATTGCAATTCCTATTATTCATGTGCTGTGGTTAACGAATATTGAGATTAATGACCTGAAAGTCCCAAATTCCACAGATTTGTGAGAACATATTGCTTGCAATTGACAAAAGCATATCAAGTGTGTAATATAATATAATGGAGTCCAGGAGCGTTTCAATATTTTGTGAACAGAGTATGCAACAAAAACAATTTCACTAAAGGTTTCTCAGAGATGTTACGATATTTAGTGTACACGGTATACAGAAATGAAGGTCTGACTGGGGGTCTCTGAGGAGCAACTCATCATTAGATATGTAATTGAGACAAACCTGAATAAGTCGATGTCTACGTAGATCTCATAGCGATCGTGATATCGTTAACCCAAATCAAGCATTTTTGGTAGGTGACAATTCAAATTTCTTCAAGAGCTGCTTCATTGACTTTCATAATCCCTCAAGTTAAAGAGTTTTTAAAAGTGTTGTGAAGAAGTAGTGAAACCACTGGATATACTGTGAAAGTTCAGTATTTCAGTTCTATTTAATATAAATGCGGTTGTGTGAGTTTAAATTCCAGTGTAACTTTAATTTTGGATCCGAAAACATGAAGAAAGATATCATTTTGCTTCTCCATCCAGTGGAATTTAAACTTAAAAGTTAAGAAATATAATTTCCCATATTCCGTTGAATGTCAACTATCCAAGCCATTACGATATTTTCATCGTCCGCAGACAAAATTTAGTCATGACAATGAAAATCTTCCCAATTTTGTGCGTTCTCATTGAGCTGCAATTGCTCCCTCTGTCTACCTCCCCAGCATAAACGCATAGCCAACTGCATATTAAGATTGATGCATTTGTTATAATTACAGAAGGCTCTCTAAGGCATTCGCAGAGCTAATAGATATACCAAATGGTCGGAAAATCAAGAAACTTGCACGTTTCCACTTCCTTTGGAGTATTACCAAGATTATCCAGATATAATAATTATTTTTAGAATTATAATTCATTATATCCTTCTGTAACAATCTCAGCATAAAGCCGTCAGTATTAATCGAAGAGAATTATTTCGTATGCGCGTTTGTATGAACATTGTACAATTTGTTTTATTAAAAAGTTTTGAAGACGTGCACAGATCAGGAAATGTTGTTCAGATGAGAAGGATTTATATTTGACACCGCACCAGTTTTCTTGAAGATAGCGATTATCCTACAATATTAATTGACATATAAACTAATCCGAGTCTCATAAGAAACTACCAGATGAGCTGTTTTTCTGGGCGAAAGACGACTCTATGCCCTTGAAAATATATAAGTTCACATATTATTATAAAGTGCAAACATTTCCTTCTTCATATACATTCAATATTTCGAAAGGCGTTGATGGTTTTTTATGTGACAACAGTGGCAGGACGTACACTTCGCTTGGTGAAACAAGACAATATTGAACTTGACAGACCCATCGCACAATATAAATTTAAATTTGTGAGATTTTTTCTATTTATAAAGACCGTGTCTAAAATCATGAAACTGGAATGACCCTTGTGGAATTCCATTTTCAAACTACATTTTATTATATCCGATTGAT
This sequence comes from Clusia tigrina, assembly GCA_920105625.2. NCBI lineage: Eukaryota > Metazoa > Arthropoda > Insecta > Diptera > Clusiidae > Clusia > Clusia tigrina. The sequence goes on from OV050030.1 coordinate 28,414,007, forward strand.
ATATGCACAGATAAATTATTATTCTCTTTAATCAGAAAGAGTTAACAAAAATTTTGTTAAAAAGGAAACGATATCAGGTAAAAGGAGATTCAAAGATTCTGCGTACAATGGGTACTTCTAGAAATCCATTGATCAGTAGTTTCGATTAACCACTCCTTATGTCCATCAATTCTGTCCTCTTTACATTATTCTTCAAATACTGGATCACTAAAGATTTGGTGAGAATAGTTTAAAATAAAGCTTTAGCTTGTATAGAAGCGATCCCTGAAAATGGATATATTATATTGCGCTATTATATCCACTCCAAAGAGAGAGCATTATAAAGGAGATGTCCACAGTCATCCCTTGCATATTTGTATGCAATGATGAACCCAGATCAATTCTGAATTAATAGTATAACTCCGCTACACCATATTTTTACATCGAAATAGTATTCTTATACAAAATAATGATCTTATATAATCGAAAAGTAAATTATCCCGCAAAAAGTTATCATAAAGTGATGTTTCCTCTATAAGATCTCTCTTTCATGTCCATCATCTTTCGAAGAGATTTATGACCGAATTATACGAGTATATCACTTCATACAAATATTTAAATATTCTTAATTCCTCCCATATAAGTTTCATTTGTATATAATATCGAATCCTCTTAAACTATGCATGCAAGTATATACAGGTATATGGAGCTTTACATGTAGCAGTTTATGATACTTATTTCAATACAAATTGTAAATCTCTCTGCAAATTGAGGTCTCGGGAGTATGGGTTTTCATATATTTTTGTTCCGATTTCCAAATCTCTCTTTCAGCAGAACACTGGATCAACAAAAGAATATAAAGATGTTTAAAACAAGTTTGTGATCATTGTTTTCTGTGTCCAGGAGTATTACTAGCAAATATTTGATGTCTTTTATATATACGAATATATGCAAGTTTCTGAGACTCTGTGGCGGAATTCAGTATATCAATTCCAGGAAAGCCACTAAGTTTGCCTTCATATAAAGGAAATTATTTTAGAGACTAAGAAGTATTAAGATCTCGGAAAAAATGTTTAGAAAAAAGAAAGTCACTTTAACCATGTCCCATAGTCTATGAAAGATGAATTGACAATTATCAGAGACAGATATTTGGAAGAATTGCGGTAAGATGGAACAATTATAGTTCGTTATGTCATGTTCCACGGTTTTGCTGTTTAGTATAACAAGTCTCGTGAACATTATACAATATTTCTTTTCAAACGGACCCAAGCTTATTCACTGTGTTTTAAAAATATTCCTGCTTGAAGATCACGAACAAGGCCTTGAGCAATAAATTAGCTGTAAAGCTAAGGTTTTCTTCTCTGATGGGATAGAGAAAACAAAAAATATTCGACCCCAAAAAGGCAATTCAATATAATGATGAACGCAGTATAAGTCCAAGCCCAAAGTGGCATCAGATGCGACAGTTACCTCGTTGTCCCAAATTTCAATAACCCCACTTCGTATTGCAATTTCGCACTATGTTCAATCAAATTAATAAAGGCAATCAATACAACATGCGGCATTTTAAATTAAATTCTTTTAAAACTAATATAATTAGTGTTAATCATAAATAAAACAAAAATGCACACATTTGACAGTTGTGCAAAAGTTTTGGCACCCCTTTAGCGAAGTTCACGTATGCCAGCAACCAAAGGACTCATTTTTAGAGCAATCAAAAAATGTACCGCAACAATAAAACAACAAAGCAAAACTGAAAAGGGGTGCACTTTGAGTAGGTTGAGACACATGCAACACTGGCCAAACGAAACAGTATCGTTTGACAGACACATGAGTCCTTTATGCAGCGAACACCCAAAAAACGACCCAACACTAAATTAAAAGCGCTCCGCTCTGAAGGGGTGCGTGGCAAGTGTGCACAATTTATTTAATATTTCATGATATTCCTTTTGCCGGTAATAGTTTCATTTTCTCGACGCATCCAGGGTAACCAAATCCGTTTAAGTGACAGCAGCCAAAATAAGGAGTAAGGGCGTCTTCCGCTACATACGAGTACGACACCCGCTTTGTCCAGAAACAATTCAAATTGACTAAATGCGTTTCATGAAATTGCAAGAAATCAAAATTTCCGGGCCGGGGCAGGGGGTTGGTTGGTGTGTTGGCTCTCGTTACACGAGTAGGGGGACTTCGTTCGTTTGGGAAACTTTGCATTTCATTGCTGAGCGCTACAAGGATATGCGCTGCAGTTTCAGGTTGCTCTGCGTTACCGCTTTTTTACTTTTAATATTTACTAATATTGACAATACTTGAGTAATTTAAAGTGTATCAGGATATGTATTTCGGGTGGTTTGCACGCACACACAGAAACATGAACGCAAGCATACTTAAATTGTACTCGTTAGAACATAAGCCCAGCAGTTTTTTATTCTTGGTTTTCATTTTGTTGTTGGTATTTATGCAAACGTGCCACTGAAGGGATTTACGCAATTTCTACGCGCTGACACTCAAGTGCCCGATAGAGCGCCGCATTGTCCCTGGGTGACTTATTAAGGGTTGCATTTTGTGGGCTTTATTGTATTTTATATGCAAATTGGATTAAAAAATATATTCTTTTTAATTTCCTATTTTTTTGTTTCTTTGTCCTGGTTCATTTTCCATTGTACTTTTCAGCAAATTAGCGTATGGCAGCGAAAAAAGTGTTTGCAGACATTTGAAATTTTTGTGATTACGTAAAAATGCTTTTGATGTTGTTTGATTTGGGCGTGTGTTCGGGTGAGTGCGGTGCGTCGAGAGGAGAGGAGAGATAGGGGTGCACGTACTTAGCATTGCGAATGGAAATTATTACAAGCCCAAAGCTTATTAGGTTTTGTATTTCAATTGTACGATTGCACGATTGTTTCATTACGTTTATCATGTCAATTGTTCTGCGGCAACTGTTTAAAGCGAAATTAAATCGAAGGACATTAAATGCGAGTTGGGTTAATGCAAAAACGGTATTTCCTTATGTATTCAGAAAATGCTGATTGCAGACGGACAATAATAGATGATGACTCCACAATTTTATATTAGTTATCTTATATATTATTATTTTTATTAAGGGGGCACTCCGATCTTAGAGATCTATTGTGCTCTCTTTATGGATTCAGACAACTTCCTCTGAGTCCAGTTTCCTCGATAAATTTGAGTATTAAGCCTATTTGGTTGAGTCATACTTCTTTATTCGCTATTAGATGATTCCTTCCTACTTTATTCGTTTGTGCATTAGTGTTGGACATGATCCAGCATGTGTTTCGCGGTCTCATCTTCCACCCTGCAAAACCTGCAAACTCCATTACAGTAAATTCCCAGCCTTGTTAGGTGATAAATCAGCATGCAGTTCCATATCAGAATTCCTGTAATGATACTTAAATTGTTCTTCTTTAGTTCCATACAATCTTTAAAAGTTTTAGATTTAGATACGCGATTTTGATTATGATAACCCCGGTATACTCTTCTTTGTCTACTTTCTGAATGAATGAGAAGTTACCCTTTCCCAAAAAAAAAAAAATAGTTCCGGGCCTATATGCGGAGAGGCTGCTCCCTTACTGGCAAGTTTGTCTGCCATTTCGTTACTAGAAATTCCCACGTGACCAGAAACCCATAAGATCCATTCCTGATTGTTTTGGCCTAGGATGTTCAGCTTATCACGGAACTCCGTCACCAGTTTTGATGTCTGGTGAGAGTTGAGTGCCTTAATTGTTGCCTAGCTATTAGTCAAGATAGCTTTCTTTTGTTCCGATAGTCGCATTCAAGTTTGAAGTAAACGCACCTTATCTATCCCGTAAATTTCCACTTGAAAAATGCTTGTGTTCTTGCCTAGCGCTTCTGATTACTTTTTCCCCGGCCCAAATACACCTGCCTCGGCTCCTCCGTCATCTTTTAGATATAATTTAACTACTTAAATTCCATGTATTAGAAATGTTGCATCATTTGGATCCTTAGTTTCATTAGTCTTATAGATGAGTAAGGACTGTGAACAAAATTGCTGAAAAGAAAAGAGAAATAGTACAACTGTGGACCGTCAAATATATTAGAATGGATGTTTAATGGTCTGAGAGTTATATACAACTACTTTTTCTAATAAAATAAAAAAAAATTAAAATTTGTGGAAAATGTACTACGCTAGGCACGAAAGTAGACGTGAACCTTATAGCCCGCTCACATCCTCATTGCTCTCTGCTGAAGTTCCTAAAAAGTTGATTAGAAAATAATGTAATTTCAGGACTGGAATGTGAAACGTGTTTAATTTCGAGGAGTGTGTCTCGAAACTGAAGTATTTCTACAAAATACCAACCGAAATTACCACTGGCAGACAATTTATTATTTTCTTAACTCTCGTGGACAATATATTAATTCATCACTTGCAAATTCCCTAAGGAATTGAAGTACAAGGACTAAAACTTTTAGTCACCTTATGAAAAAACTAAATTATACGAATCACACACACACACACAACTAATCGTTCCCATTCAACATATTTCAAATACTTTTGAAAGACTAGAAACACTTGATACCAGTGAACTTTAGATTAGATTAGACTGGCTGGCCGTGAGGGCCACACATAGATCTGCAATGCCCTTTGCGATGCAAGATGAATATCCACTTAAAATTCGTAATATGGAGCTGTAAAAAGAGAGACGCCCTTAGCGAAGTTTAGAAACGAGACCATCCCTAGTGCTGAGGCCTGTGTGCCAAACGCACTTTTTAGATTGCGGAACAGAATATGCTCCAAACTTTCCTTTTAGCCTGCTCCCCTCATTTCCAGCAATCGTCGTTGTTCGAAAGTCCCATCCTTTTAGCGCCGTGAGACCGTGACCTGTTGCGAAGAAGTTTTATAAAAACTTCATCATAAGTCAAACTCATTCCACATTTCTGTACGATTTGACAGCTTGGGTTGAATCATAATATTCTTGATTGAAGCCACTTCACGTTGAAATCTCTTTTTATCATGAATAAGTAAATTTAAAAAAATCATTTCGTATGACAACTTCTTCGACCAAGAATGTCGATGAAGACATCCAAGAACCAGAAGAAATTGTACCTAAGAAGAATTTTTTACTGCTATAAGTGACATACAATATAACTAAATATGAAATATAAGTAATACAACTGGTCCCGTTATTAAAAACACAAGTGATGATGATTCAGTTGAATTAAATAACTATTATTAAACAACTAACTATTGTTAAACAGTAGTCACCACAAGCAGTCCTTAAAGAATAACAACCTAGACTTGGTTAAATTAAGACTATTGTTGTCTCGCTAGATAATTACCTTCAGTTGGTTTCTGCGAATCAGAAACTGTGTAATTAGAAACTATGCTGGGAAATCCGTGGAATGCTTCGTATAGACAACATATTCTCAATATAATTGTTCAATGAAGCACAAAATATTAGTTTAATGCTCAAATCGTTTATGATTAACTGTAGAATTGGTATCAATTGATGCGACACGCTTAGGGGAATGAATCCAGTTGTTAAAATCCTTTCACATGGATTTTAGCGCTTCTATAATAATGGCAGAATGTATTCCAAGAGGTAACAATTTTTATTGGGGAAGAAGCTAAAAATCCTTGAGGGAATAATAAATAAAACATTTAATGCACTGTCAATGTATTCCACAATTATGGAGACTTGTAATGTAATGTAATGTTAAGGGTTGAGCCATCACCCTTAGTCACTGCGATCACAGAGATCTATTGTGCCAGCACATTCATTCAATTAATAATAACTGTGCTCAGAAATTGATACAGACCAGTCTGCGGTGTTTGCATCAGGTCGTCATCTCCGAGGGCCGGGCAACTGGCGATTAAATGCCCCATAAACTCATCATCTTCTAGGCAAAATCTACACAATTTTGTGTCAGCGAGGTCCATTCTGTCTGTGCAGGTGCTCATTGCGAGGAAAATGATCCGTCAATGCACCGCACAGTATCCTCAGTTGATTTCTTCTCAGTGATGGAGCCAATTTAGCCTTTTCTGCGTTCAAGCACAGGAATCTCTTCGAGTGCCTCAGACCCTCTAAGCTGTTCCAGTACTAATTTTTCCGCTGCGTCCTCCAGTTTTTTAGATACAGCTGAAGACCGCGCATATTGTATCCGAACATTGGATATGCGCCTATGTAGGGGTGGTCTGCCCCTTCCAAAACAGTTTGGGAGTGTAAGAGTATTTGTTGAATGCTTTTAATGCAGCCTGACTATCTTAGAGTATATTGATTGAAACTATTATAGGTTGCCTGCTGTTGAGGATATTCACCGCCTCCAGGATCGTAAATAATACGGCCTGAAACACAGTCGCATCATTGAATAAGGAGAGTAAGATGTGTGCTCTAGGGCCCACTATCCCCGCGCCCACGCCCGTAGATGTTTTTGATCCATTAGTGTACCACTTTTGTGAGTCATCGTTTACACATGACAGACCTAGAGCCCATTGCTGCCATTTTGGAAACAGGACTCTGTACCTTCTGGAGATTTAATTATTTAAGCAAGTTTGTCACAACAATTGAGCAGCTAGAATCCGAAAAGGAGTGTTTAGTATGTCACAAAACAGCATTGATCGATTAAAAAATATTATTTGAACTAAAAAGAATTCCAGAATAATAAATACCCCAATTAAATTTGATGACCTCTTTATTGCACAATTTAATAAATATTTCAATTGCATACAATTTTATATTCAGCTCCAGTTGGGTTCTTCTCTTTCTCGTCTTGTTTCTTTTCCGTCATTCGGATTCCAGTGGTAACCATTTTAGTCTAGCAAGTGTGTGTTCAAATCGCATGCTTAACTAATATTAATAGCATCTTTGTATTTGTATGTTTAAGTCAAAGACATTAGTTGCTAGTGCTCTAATATAATGTCAAGCACTCAATATAAGGATATTTCCAAACTTCCCTTTCTTCTGCAGAGCATATATTCTTGGACCAAAACCATTTTAGTTTTATAGGTATTCCAATCAGCAAACCAAGGTCTTATAATTCTATGTATACTTAACCAATTCATAAGTTTCAAGAAGTTTTCCTGACGCAGAGAGAAATACCCCGGAAAATTTCAAAGAATGTTAATTGAATCGTAGAAAATTCAGCATCTCAACATTAAAATGTATGAAGCGGAGACCATTTTGCAATTACTAATATATTTGCTCTCAAATTTAAGCATTCTATATAATTTTAAACCCCAGATTATTAAGACTGTTTTTGTTGAATTGATTGAACACCTCAATCTTCAAGCAATTCAGAGGTCCTGTAGTAACGAAGCAAATATTTCATTTTAACTTCTATTTCCATATTATTTTTTTAATATACCTACAAGAATCACCGTAACTATTAAATCAGATAACAATTTTTAAAAGGAGCTAAAAGAATTTCTCCTCAACAATACAAACGGGTATCTATTTTTTTGTATCACAAAAATGTCCTTAAATTTTGACGAAAACGAATACTTTATTAAATTCGAGAAAATTCAATTATATGTTTCGATTATATTTCTGTCAATATTCTGTGGAAAAAGTCCCACTTCCAAAGCGGTCACTCAGCGTCAGCCCATAAACACTCTAATAAAAATTCAATTGCACACCAAGAACAGCTGCCAAACCGACAATTTTCACAACTGCATCCGGTGAAATGCGCTGTGGCTGAAAATAGCTGCAGTGTGGCACGCACCACACCAGTGCAACACACAGCCAGCAATACCGCCAACGAACCAACCAACCAACCCCTTGACACATTTATTGAACATCATGCTGCATGACTCTAAGCGTAATAAGCGGATAAAGAACCCTCTGGAGTATTGTTTCAGGTTTAAGGATGTGCAACACATGTTGCTAGAAGTTATCTGCCAACACAGAGGTGTGAGAGAGATAAGTAGCGAAAGATGAGAAGGTAGATAAAAATTACAGATCAAATGAACATTTTTCATAATTTTGTAACTGAAGTTTGTATGGCAGAAAATATTGCGTTGCTTCCTTGCAGCCTCATAGCGGCTGCTGTCACAACAAATGTTAATTTATCAGGCGAACACATTTAATGATACCTCGTACTTAGAGAATGTGTCATTGTAGGCTTTGTAGAGAGAACAAAGGATTTTATTCTTATTGTAGCACACATTTGCAGGGATTCATAGAAACATTGCTATCTCTGTCTGTATTGAAACGAGAAATATTTTAGTACTTATTCCCTCCACACTTTCCTTTCTATAACAGAATTCAATTATTTTCATAATAAATAACACGTTTCTGTGCACCCTAAAAGTATGCTTTTATTTCGGGATGAGAAATTAATCAAATTTTGAACTTCACTTCCATGCAATTTATTAGAGAAAAAGAGCTGGCGGAGCATATAAAATAACTGATTATAATTATTTACGAGCGTAATTATTGGACTTTACCCGATTTGGAATTGGGAATCAAAGAAGGGTCAAATATATACAATATGTGGGACTATAATTTTAATATTCGATATAAATGTCAGCCAAAATGGATTAAACAATCGAACATGACAAAAGAGTTTCTACTCAAATATGAGTCCTCAAGTACACTGACTACTCATATAAATCTCTGAGTTTAACAGTGGGTTCTGCAAATCTTGAAGTTTCAAGAGAACTCTTTATTTCTCCCTTTATTTTATTTTTTTCATTATTATGTAACTATAACTAATTAATATACATGAGAAAGAGGAGCACTAGCTGCCAGGGCCTTAGACTGGCTGGTACATATAGGGAGGATTGAAATTATTACTTATTATTTATTTATACTTGTAAAGGGAGGAAAAAGATTGTCAAAGTAATAATTAATTAATTATATTGTTTAATAATATTGTAGTGTTTTATATATGACTAAAGTAAAAATCGTTAATATTAAAAATATTTCCATTGTTGATTGCTTTTGGTAAGTTTGATGAGAATTGATAATTAAAATTCCTTTCCTTTTGGATTTTGTTCAATAAAATTGTATATTACCTCAGAAAGTTTCTGATATTACAATTTAAAAATCTAAAGAAATAATAAAAGGACACTAAAGGAATAAATTTAATTTCGCAGTGTTTAAAAAAAAAAATTTTAATTAGTGAAGGAAATTTGCGGACAATTTGTTTATTGCGTCAATCGAAGGAATCTCGGAAACCATAATTTGTCTGCGGTAGTTACATTATAGTAGGATTTTTCGCTACTTTATAGCAAGATTTGTTAGTGGCTTGCAATATTTTCTAGAATCAAATCTTTTTCATACATTTTTTTTTTTTTGTATATTGACGTTTATTTACATGCATATCTCTTAAATCGACGGGAATAGCGCTTTGCAGTCTTCAAGAAAGCTTTAGGATCCAATATTTGTGACGTGAGCACAACCAAAAAAAATTACATCAATACATATTGCTGAAATATTAGAAAATTTGTAATAATTGATACAATTATCCCAACCAATCAATCAACATTTTTTATCGAACTTCGACACAAAAAACTCAAATAATGAAGACCCAAACGACAACAGAATTAATGGCAATATGATCAGAGAATGGAATAGAATTTGTATATGAAAATGTTAAAGAACTCGATCGAAGTTGGCAAATGTTTTGAACCTTCAAAATAAATTGTATTTCATCACAATCCCAAAAGCAGCTTGGGTTTTACTGCCGAATACAAATATTTTTATTCGAGACTGTTTTGGTTGAGGACCGAAATTATCTGTTACACTATGTTTTTCACAACAACATGAATGTGAAAGTCTCAACACTTTTCTGACGCGCCTCGAATATACTCACTAAAAAAACTTTGCGTACATCTTATTGTAAACCCGCATATAAAAACTGTTCCCGCAAACATACAACACAACAGCATAGTTCACTGCGCAACATTAGAAATCCTTTGTAGCAGTTGCCCAGCGACTTTTCGCTTTTCAACAATATTCCGCAGGATGCGTAATCAACTGACCTGAAGCCGGTGCTGCATTTCACACACAAATTGAGGGCCCAAAAAGGTAAGACACAAGTCGATTCTATGAATCCGCTGAGGAGGACTATAATTTATCTTAGAAAAGAAACCTAAGAAGAGACAAGGCGATTATCCACCCATTTGGTTGATTTCTTAGTCAGTTTAAATCAACCAGAATTATGCGTGATATGTTTTATAATTTCCATTATGCGTGATATGTTTTATACTTTCCATATTGAATATTGATTGTTTCAGTTTGACCTTTATCAAATAAAGATCAAACAGCTCGTTGTACTCAAAATTTAACTTTTGTATCTTTGAATATCAATTTATATGTATGTCAAATCACTAAAGTATGCAGGAAAGAAACTATTGCCTATCGTTTGGCGGAAATGGGTTCTGATATAATATTTTACTGAAGGCAGAAGAATTCACAGTTGAATAATAAAGGACATTACTTCATATGCAGAATTATTAGATACATTAATTTTGTCAATAGAGTATTGTTAATATGATATATAATTTAGAGTACAATCAATCTTTTGTGGAACTTTGTTGTAAGTCAGCGCCAAGTCCTTTAGACCCAAAAATATTTTATTACAAATTTCTTCGAAGAGCAAAGAGTCGGACAAGAAAGTGTTTCAAACTTCTTTATAACTATTGCCAAGTAACTGTTTGCCTTTCAACAATATTCCACATAATGTTCTATAAACTAACAGAATCGAAGAAGAAATAGTTAAGATGAATCTGTCTTATTTAACACATCCGTAGTAAATCCGTCCCTGCTCGTACCCACAGCGCATTGTCGATTTTACCTGTACACTCACTCACTGAGAACTAAGCTCACCTTCAGCCGCATCAAAAATTTCACTGCATTCAATTAAGGGATAAAACCGCACACAATGCGTGTTTGTTTCTAATGCAGCCAAATGTCAATTACTGCAGCCAATGTGCATTCATTGAGCGCTTAGCTAAGGTGGGTACGTTATAGCGCGTTCTGTGATGTTGCCTGCCATGGCTCCGTGCATTTTGTAATTTTATACGTTTTGTGCATTTGTTTTAATGCGCGTGTTTATGTTAGTTTGTTGCAGATTTCGAGCGTAAATCATGCTGGAAGCGTGCCATTTCAAGTGGCTTGCGGTTTAGCATCACATGTTTATGTGGTTTTATTGCTGCTGTCTGTGTTCCGTGGCCGCAGTACACTCTGGGGACATGATTAATTTATGCTTCTCTGCTTTATTATTTATGAAAATTTTAATTAATTTTATTAATAAAGAAAATTGTCACACTCCGAGGAGCATGGCAATCACAAAACAGACGAATACATCAGCCGCAATGTTGGTGCTGGGAAATTTTATGTGTTTGGATAGTGTTAGGAATATTTCTCGCCACTTGGCAGCAATATATTTTATTATTTTGAAATTCAGGCAATGTAAAGAGTTCGGACGAAAATAAGTTTGCACGTGTTTTAAGTTCTCACTTTGTTCTCATTGAAATGAAGTGGATACTATGTTGTTCTGGGATAGAAATAAATTTCCTAAAGTAGAGTGAAAATTGAGAAATATTCCATTTAAGCAAGTTAAGCACAGGAAGGATGTAAAGTAATCAGTGCAAAAGCTCTCTTTCTGCAACTATTCGCAGAATAATCCTCTTTTGATGGATTCTCCTTAAAATTTGATAAAGTCGACTTACAGGCACCTGTAATTGACTACCATCCATTAAGGTACTTTAGGTGATGTTAATTTCAAGATGATGGGAATCCTCGAAAATCTCCTATATCAATATCACCAGACTGGGCATATAACTAAAGTAAATGAAAGGTACCCAACTGCCATAAAGCAGTTGCCAAATATTGACTTGTTTAGAAGCAGTTAACTACGATTCTACAAATTATAATTTAAAGATTCAGAAAAAGAAAAGGTAAGAGAACAGAACTCCCCGAACATACATTGCGGTAGTTGAATTAACAACACGTATTATATTTCGATGGATGATGAAGTTCAGTTCACTGGAGATCAGTGAAGTTGGACAGATGGAGATAAATAAAATGCCACAAAACAAATGCAAAGCTAATAAAGATCAAAATTCCATGAGGAAAATTATTGGTGTAGTCGAAGAAAGAAGACGATTTATATGGCGATAGATGTTGAAGATGATTTTCGTGTAGTTGAAGAAAGAAGACGATATATATGGCGATACATGGTGAAGATGAGTTCATCAGAGAAGACTGGGCTGTATATTCAACTGAGGAGTAATATTAAAATCAGAAAAAGGGAAGCTACTGAAGGACAGAACTCTCTGTATAAAAATTGTAGTGTATTTGAAGAAAGAAAACAAATTATATGACACTAGGTTAAGACGATTCATTGAGGTTTACAGAATTCTGAATGTAGTGTGAACCAGATGAGTAATATTAGTTCCATTAACGGGTTTTTCTAATCTTAGTGGAACTCCAAAATACTTAGTTCAATGATATTCCAATTTTTCTCTCACTTCTGAATAATACGACGTTTTCAACCATTCAAAATTGGCATTTGTTTCAGTGATCAACTCAACGTTGGACCTAAATGTTTTTTCGCAGAATGAATTCTTGAAGATCGACATCACTAAGGGTCATAGGGATTCATATTCTGGATAATATGATTGACGCGGGAGCATTTCGTATCCTATTTTGATCATGGAGATGACTTTTATGACTACCCGTGCATTGTAAGACAAATTTTTTCTACGCCGAGTTATGATATTTTCTTATTTTCATTTTTAATGTCGTTGAAAAGGTCAGGTAAGTAAGACCCCGAGTGGATTATGCCACGTATGTATCCAAAAAGTATCTGAACATAACTCTTTTGGATATCTTGGCCGTCTGAATCGCCACTAGAAGTCTCGATTCGCCACGAGAATTTAAATTAGCCATGAAAAATCCACTCCTTTCTCTTCTTCTTGGTCTGTGGTATACTGTGATGAATCCAGTTTTTGTCATCCTCAGTTATGGATCGGCAACAAGAGTTCTCCGGATGGCGCTTTAACATAACCAAACATTCGTTTGAAGTGGTCACACTTTGCGTATTTATGAAAAATCCACCTATTAGACACCTTCTCATATCAAAAGATTTTGTCAAAGTTTTAGGCATCCCTTCGATTGAAATGCCCCAATTTAGTGCAGTCACTAGGGCCATGATCAGCCCAATATATTACCACGAAAAAGGGGGCTTAAGATTCTCTGCCACCAGTATTTATGTCATCCACCCAGTACTCTCGACGAAACTGAGCACATTCTTTATGTACACTGGACTTAGATCTTCCATATCGTTGACAGATTAGGTGCGCTTATGTCTCCACTCAGCATACTGGATCACTTTCAATCTCCTACCGTCATAACCAAACCCCGGATTTTATCGAAAATTTCCCCTTTCGTACCCTCAATTGCAGTATTAGCATCTTAAATCAGTTTGGAATAATTTTTCGAAGTTCCCTACTTTTTTTTGTTTCAATTTCTGCTTTTATTATAGTTATTTACCTCATTGTTTCTTGTTATTTTTTTTCCACTTGTTATCAGAGCGCTAAATTCATTCATTTCCAGTTTCAAGGGTCCTGAAGATACTTTACTTAAAGGCTCTAGACGCCAATTAACTAGACTCGGGTTACCTACTCACTCACTGAATTTCGTATTCGCAGAATTTTCAACTTTTCATCAGTGAGGTCTCCTACTTTACAATAGTGTTGAAATCCCCAGAACTATCTAACTAAAACTATCGATTACACTCTCTACTATACCAACACTGCATTAGATTTCTTTCACCGTATCTCTATATATAAACGTATATATTCACAAATCCATCTGGCAATCCCCGACAACTAAATTTGTGCTCTGTTTTATTTTAAACGCATCTGCAAAAGTGTGCATTTCATTCAACTCAATTGATGAATGCTCACAAAAGGAACACATCCACTGCTGAATCACCCTCACGCTGATGGCTCAAATAGACGTGTTTCCCAGCTCTGGGCGAACATTTTTAATCTCTGTCAATCAATGCTTTGCACGTACATCTACAAAAGTGCGAACTTTTCAAATGTAATTAACAAAGGAAGCGACACGGAAAAACAAGAACTGCCAAACTAACGATTCGTTTGTCCAGCTCCAGTTGCAAATGGCAAGGCAAACCATGTGCCAGCAGCACCAACAGCGCCACTACCACCCCAGCCATCCAAGCACACACAGCCACACTCCTCCATATCGTTCAGCGCCACATTGATTGAGGGACAGCGAAGGTGGAGTAGAGTGGCTGCGCCAAATTAGTGACCGTGAGTCAAATAATTCATGAATGAACATTTGCGTGAAGCGAAATGCATTTTCCGCTTGCAATTTTAGTTTTAATGGAATAATATTTTTGGTTCAATGATGCGCGTGACTTAATTTAAATTACAAGCGAAACGTTCACGCACACACACACACGCAAACAAACACACAAGCGCCAGAATTGAACAGACTGAGCAGTGGAATTTCCGGAGTATTTAAATTTAAATTTTTGCTGTAATTAACTTTCACATGCGGACACTGACTCGGAGCTCTGCGGTAAAGAAATGTCGAATTCGGAGCAAATAAAACTGTAAATCACAAATGACACTTATCACTTTATGCAAGAATTATTACTTCATAATTCTGAAGAAATCTTCACGGAAAAGCCCACAAGAGAGCAGAGCATACTTCGTGATATCTTAAAAGGCATAACTACGATGGCCTGCGTGGTAAGTTGCAAGAGATGGGAAAAAAAAGGAAATTTAATCCTTAACCCTTTTTGCGCCTTCTTGTGTACTGTGCAATTTCGCTCGGCTTACTCACACTCAGGCCCACGCCGCATAACAAAGTGTGGCAAATTTCGAGCACATCCATTATGCCAGCCTCCGTTTGCCATACTCGAACACTGACAGCAACAGCGGCAGCAGGAGCAGCAACAGCAACAACAACTACAGCCACGGCAAATGTAAGAGTAACAGCAGCGGCAAATATTTGCTTATTTAAGGACAACAAACGTTTTGCCATGTGATGGGCGTATCGAATTCCATATACAAGATTTATTGCTGCTTGATTTATTTTTGTTTGTGAAGAATATATGGATATATACGACTTACGCACATACTCACAGACACAAGCATGTTCGCATATGTAGCCAATGTGCAAGGATAACGCCAAATATAGTTTACCACACATACTCGTATTTGCTCACATCAATATCCTTTTTATTGCTCTGAATTAAGCTTAATCCTTGTGCGAAAAGTCAAATATTTTTCAGCATCGCAGCCGCTTGAAAGGCCTGCATGGCATGGCTGCTTATCTTTGTCGTAAAGTGCGAGTGTGAAATTTTAAAATACGCGAGAGTTTATCTGCCACGCCTCAGTATAAAGGTTCATTATGTGTATTTTGCTTACATTTTGCATCTTATAAAAGCGCGCACAGGCTTGAAAAAATATTTTTATTTAATTTATTTATGAATGGATTTCATTGCCGCAAGCACAACAAACTTCCTGGTGCTCTCTTTTATGCGTTATGGGTGCGTCTGTGTATAACGCGCCTGTAATAATGCGCGAATCAGCTCTTTCAAACACATACAACCATTCAGACAGACGGAGTGAATCATAATGCGCTAAAGGATAACAAAACCGCAAGGAAAACCGGATTTAAAAATTTCAACAATAATAAACAGAAATCATAATAAAGCCATGCCACTGCATGGCTTTCAGCTTCTGGTTTAGGCAGTTAGCTTAGGCATCCTTGCGATATTTTTATGAGAGTACTCGTTATCACTTTCGAAATTACGCACAGTGGTTGAGAATATGCTAGGGCGCGATCAGGCATTGAATAATTTTAGACAGTTTGACTTTCAAACACGGTCATAGTCAAAATTTAATTTTAAAGCAGTTACATCTATTCCCAAGACAACATAGCAGTGAACTTATCCAGTTCAATGGGTTTAAGCAAAACTTCAGCGATTGAAGGGATCAAAGTTGGATATATTTTATTATTATTAGAAGCAGAAATAATTCTTCTCTACAAATATGTATTAGATACTATATTTCTTTTATTTGAATTTTTAATTAACATCTAAGCATATTATAGTAATTGGAAGGAACCAATACAACATGTGGAAAAACATGCCACAGTTGCCAAACGACTCGATAAGTCCATGCTCTCTAGAATTTTGGCAGCTTTGGCAAGAAACATATGGCTCAACAGTGGGATTGAGATTATATATATTTATATTGAGACTATAATGCATTTTCCAGTTTATTTCCAAGTTGGAGAAGTCAAACATTCTCAACGTGTTAAAAACAACGACATCAGTAAATTTGCTTTAAAACAGAGAAATAGAATTGGAGTAGTAGAACCGCTATAAAAAGGATTCTCCAAGCAGTCAGGCAAGTGAAGCTCGATGATAGTGGAAAGAGAAGATAGATTGGTATATAATAAAAAAAGTTGTTTAGTATTTCCAAACATTGTAGAAAAGCCACCTCATTCGCCATTAGGTTAGGTTAGGTTAACGTGGCAGCCGGTCTAAAGACCAGCTCACTCAGACCACCATGGGCCCCTTGTGCTACCACAGCGTAATAACGCACCTCCGATTCACTCGTCGAACCATTTCGAAGCCCTAATAAAGCGCAGGATTGGTTTGACCTTCGCGCTAGTCACTTCATCATTAGTTCTACGTTGAGCACTTAGCAAGCTTAAAAGCTCTTCAACTCATACTTCGTTCAAACTGGACTCAGTTGTACATTCCTCCACAGAGTAAAATGAATCTGCAGAGGACTTCATCGATATATTCATTATAGTTCACACATATAGCAGCAACTTTACCACTACTATCAGTACAGATGTGATTCGGATCAGCTATAATAGTAGATCGCTCTAAGTATCATTGGTACTGCTCTGAATTTGTTCGAAAGAGGCATAGTCTAGAAGCATAGTCCATTGCTTCTTTTATTATTATTATTGTTATTATTATTATTATAATTATTACTTTTTATTATTTATTTTATCAGATGCAATGATGACATAATCAGAAAAAATATTCCATTTATTGGGATAAGTTTAATTAAAATATCTCCATCTGATTCTTAAATCGTTGTTTTAAATACGTGTAGTACCGTGTAAACTCTTCCATAGAATATTTTTGAACAATCAGAAACGATATAAGAACAGAGATGTCGGTCTCAGCGTTAGCGTAACTTATTTGCCTTGATAATAAAGACCGAAAATGAAGGCCAACAAATTAACAAACCCACACCATCCACAAGGCCTTGCAGGCCCATTTCATTATGAGGTTTCATTACTCGTACAGACACAATTAAAAACGAAAATACTGCAATGTCATCATCCGTCATACAACGTAATTACAAACTTCATCAGAATTAAAATGGTTTGTTTTGTTTTTTGCGTATATTCATAATTTTTTTTAGTCATTGTACATGCATAAGCTTCAAAAAATGCGCGTTTCCCAACCATGACTTCCTAAGTTTCGCGTATGCTAACTGCTTATGTGCAACAAGAGGGTTGGCATAGGTGCTTGCGGCATATCCGCACAATATTTTTAAATTACGTGCGAAAAATAAAATAGGAAAACTGGAGGATATGAAAACAATTCCTGCAGCGGTTCAGTCTTGATCCTTTGTTTATTTTGATTTTCATGACATCGTTTAAGCTGGCAATAATGTGCGAGAGAAGTGGAAGGAAAAAGCACAGTGGAACCAAAACCTTTAAAGAGTACCTGAAGTCATTGAAGGGTATGGTTAATTGTCATTATGTTAGGAGTACTCAAATGTCCTATAGAATCAATAGAAAATTTCATATTAATTATCAAAATGATAATTAATACTGAGCTTTACACCAAAATTAATTATGGCTGTAAAGGTGGTGAAAGTGACTACTAAATACAAAGGACTTCGACTCGAAAAGAAAAAATGTTGAAATAGACTTTTTGGGATCATATCCTAGGCAGGAAAATCGGCCAGCTTAATTATATTTTGGGGAAGTTTGGATTATCGATAATTATTATAGGAAAAATTAGCAGAAGAACCTCAATCGTTCTATAGTAACACTTTCTCATGTCAGATGGTTCTCGGCTATGGGAAGTATGGCAACAGTATTTCAATCGGAAGTGTTTGCTACGAGTATATTGAAAGTAGTGGAATGGGTAATTGAGAAGAAATGACGCGTTAAACAGATTATAGTCTGTAATGGCAGTCAAACTACTATGAAGGCCCTAGAAAACGCGTTAACGACTTCAAAAATTGTCCAAGAATTTAAGTCAAGACTTAACTACATCGCTAGGTAGAATTTTCCCGAACTTATTTGGGTTCCGGAACACTGTAGTGTACGTGGGAACGAATTAGCTGTTGAATTGGCAAACTGTGAATCTGCGGGTACTCCAGTGGGACCAGAGCCATTTAAGGTTATAAGTTTATCAGGGACTAAAGATTGCATCAAGAGTCATGTGAATAATTTTCCCAAGGGCCGATGGTGCAGTTTTGTTGCCTCCAAAACAACCGAGTGCTTCCTAGAAGGCCCAAACAAGAGAGTTCTTCTAATATAAGAAAGTAGAGGTATTCAATCATTGGTTGGGGTAATCACGCGGCATGCTCCATGGGGCCATCCTATGGCGACCATAGGCATCATCGAGAATCCGAACTGCATGTCCTGCCGGGAGGAATACAGGACGGCACAAATCATTTTCTCTGCGCCTGTCCTGCATTTGCCAGAATCAGGAAGCGCATATTAGGGTCAGATGTTTTGGGAATGGATAGCGTACATTCCTTATCCCTGGACAGAATTCTGTATTAACCGCCACAATCCGATTAAATATGAAATCGATAGTTGTGGCTATTTCGTTCTCCCTAGTGATAATTGACTACTTGGCACTTTTTCTTCTACTTATTGCTGCTGCTTCCAAGTCCAAACTGAATTGCTTCTGTAGTTCTGAATTGAAATCTAATTTCCAGACCAATGGAGAATATTGTCCAATTATGTCCCATAGTCTAACAGAAAGAGACGAAGTCACTAATGACTTATAGCATTAGAGAAAACGATATTGCACCATTAGATCATATCATATATGGTAGATTAGATTTGAATGTAACTTTTCTAATTTCAATTTAATATATATTCATATCACAATAAGAAGCTGCTAAATATCATCATGTCATCACCATGTATAACAGTCATTAAAAAAATGTTCCAGAGATCGCTTGGTAGAACACAATCAGGATCTTTGCCATTGGAGCATTCTTATATACAAAATCTGGGACACGACTTTTAGACAATAAGATCACTTGATCGAGAGACCGAAGGCAAAACTTTAAGTTAGAATGAATTGGCACTGCAAAGTATTAGACGAGATATAAATGAAAGAAACCTTCTTGAAGTCTTCTTATTGAATTTTCACAGAAATTATCTTAAAATAACCGCTCCTAATTCGAAACAGCAGAGAGAAACTTTCTAATACCAATACTTGCATTGTTACAAACGAGTGGCATATCCTTTTTTAATACCCATAAACAAAGAAAATAGATTAAAAAATTTGCCGCAGCGTATAAAATTTATGAACCTTTAAAATCCCATCAAAACTTTAAACAAGGGTCACGCATTTATTGTTTTAAGACTTTTGTGACTGTAACAAAAAGGAAAGCCAACACTAAAAAGTCTTAAGAAAACTCATAATTTACTTTAAAAGAAGTAACACTGCAAGAAGCTCTTGGAAACGTGGCAAGCAACCCCTTTTTTTAAAGCAGAGGGTGGCCGCGAAATGCCAGTAGAGTTCAATAGTAATACCGGGTCGGGTTTAATGCCCACACAAGTGACAAATTAAGTTGAGGCGTGAAAGGCGACCTTTGCGAAGGCGTTTGAAAAATCTGCGTAGCAAATGAGACTAAATTAAAAGTTGGCGGGCGAAACTTTGCTCAAGAATCCTCATTTCATGCTGTGCACATGCCAACGAATTATGAACGAACGAAAAGCTGCGTTAATTACAATTACAATATAACGTACAATGCACTGCAACACAGTGTGTGTGTGTGTTTGGGTGTGTCCGTGTAAGGGCCCATAATGGCATCTCTCGACATCCTACGCGACCGCCCATCACGGTCTTGAGTAAGTTGGCTGGCATTTACAATTTGTTTAAATTTCAAATTTCAACTAATGTGAAATGTAATTTTTTAACAAATTATTTTGGCCACAATGCCACCACCGCCGGAGAGCGTGTGGGGTGAATATCCTCGCACCCCAAGCATTGTGCTGCTGGGGTTGTCATACACCAAAAATACAATGCAGAATATAATGGAAAAGGATTTCTTCATTTACAGCTGCAGGGGTAAAAATGAAAATTAATACAACATTGCAAATGTCATGACGCCCCCTTCCCCCACCTACCACCAACAGAGTATACGTTGTGCCTCGTGTGAGTGTGTGTGAGTGCCACCATTTCGGCTGCATTGCATTTATTGCCTCAAAAACCCAAAAATCTGTGAAAATAATCCCATGAGCCTTAAAGTCACGTGTACGATCGCTTTGTAAATCATGCTCGCTATGCATCGGGGCACCGTAGTGCACATTTTTTCTAATTTTTTCTCCGCTTTTTTCTGTGTGTGTTTTTAAAAAGTGTTCCTCCAGCCCAGCCCAGCCGCCGTATGTTGCTGTTGTTATTTGGTCGTTCATACTGTTAGTATGTAAATTGTCCCGCGGCTTTGTTGCGTTGTTTGCTTAAGTTTTGTAGCTCGTAAAATTTGAGGAGAGTGTGGATGTAATAATTCCCATGCAGCAGCTTTGCACATATGCAAAATGCGAGTAGGTAAAATACCATTCTGATTTCGTTGCTTTTTCCCTTTGCATTGCTGGTGTACTGCGCTGTAGCCCCAAATTTGTCCTGGAGGATATTACTTATATTTTAATAATCCTTGATATTAGAATTTATTTCAAATTGCAAATTCCAATTGTTCTTATAATACTCGTATTACAAATGAAGATATTTGTCTCTGTATATAGTCCTCTCATATAGAGAACATGGAGATTCTTTTTCAGTGACAGCTTGGGCAAAAAGATGTCCTTACTTATACTCCACTATAGAATACACCAAATAGAGGTTATAATGATTCATACCGATCAGTCTAAAGTGTAAACCGAGTAAATGGAATCGTATTGGCAAAAGCATAAACATGCTGGAAACTTTTGTACAGCTCTGTAGTTTGAGGAAGATAAATTCCAAAGAGTTTATCATCCCACATACAACACTGTGTTGGAAAATCAATTAAGCAAGCTCTGGGTTTATTTGAATTTCAATTTTCACTTCATTTGAAAATATTACTTTCTAGACCCCAAATGGTTTATGTCGGTATCCAGTTATAATTTTGGAAGGGATACGAAAGAGGTATCGAGACATCAAGCACAGAGACCAGAAGAATCAGAAGAAAGGACAACGAAATAGAATCAACCAAGTCCACTAGATTCAAGGGCAAAGAATCAAGAAGACCAGCAGAATTAGAAAAGAGGACAACGAAATAGAATAAATCCAGTTCACCGGAGTGAAGGGTGAAGAATCAACAATACCAGCAGAATGAGAAGAAATGACAACGAAATAGAATTAACCAAGTCCACCAGAGTCAAGGGCGAAGAATCAACAAGACCAGCAGAATCGGAAGAAAGAACAACGAAATAGAATCAACAAAGTCTACTGGAGTCAAGGGTTAATAATCAATAAGAGCAGCAGAATCAGAAGAAATGGCAACGAAATAGAATTAACCAAGTCCACCGGAGACAAGGGCGAAGAATCAAGAAGACCAGCAGAATTAGAAGAAAGGACAACGAAATAGAATCAACCAAGTCTACTGGAGTCAAGGACGAAGAATCAACAAGACTAGCAGAATAAGAGAAAGGGCATGGAAATAGAATCAACCAAGTCCATCGGAGACAAGTGCGAAGAAACAACAAGACAAGCAGAATCAGTAAAAAGGACAACGAAAAAGAATCAACCAAGTCCACCGAAGTCAAGGGTGAAGAATCAACAATACCAGCAGAATCAGAAGAAAGGACAACGAAATAAAATCAATCAAGTACACCGGAGTCAAGGGCGAAGAATCAACAAGACCAGCAGAATAAGAACAAAGGACAACGAAATAGAATCAACCAAGGCCGCCGGAGTCAATGGCAATGAATCAACAAGACCAGTAGTATCAGAAGAAAGGACAACGAAATAGAATTAACCAAGTCCACCGAAGTCAAGGGTGAATAATCAACAAGACCAGCAGAATTAGGAGAAAGGACAACAAAATGGAATTAACCAAGTCAACCGGAGTCAAGGGAGAAGAATCATCAAGACCAGCAGAATCAGAACAAAGGACAACGAAATAGAATCAACCAAGTCCTCGTGAGTCAAGGGCAAAGAATCAATAAAACCAGAAGAATCAGAAGAAAGGCCAACAAAATTAGGCATTGAAATAAAATAAGTAAAATATTTTAATATGACCATCACACAATCCGGCGAACCTACCCCGGCTATTTTGAATTATTAAGATTGGATTACAAAATTTTACAAAAAACTTTGCGTTCTGGATCAAAAACTATCCCAAAGGACTAACCTAACCGCTTTTTATATAATAGAGTACATTTTAGATATACGAGGATGATTCAAATACTTGTGTCGCCCTGAAAGATCAGGTACAAAAATGTACATCGGCGAAAGTGGCTCTTTGAAATAAATAGAGAAAACATTCATATTAATAGAAAAAGAGCAGTTGGCGAGAAAAGTTAATATTGGTAGAAAGTGGTACGGAAAGTTAAATTTTCTCAAACTACCTGAAATAATTAAAGGGAAAAACCACAGATTTGCATAAGAAGAGATTCATAGAAAAAATCAGATGGGAAATGACTTGTATAAAATCTGTTGAGATATAGACGAAAAGAAAATGAGTTTGTATATCAACTGCACTTACTAAAACAAAGCATCGAAGGCCCTGGCAGCCAGTACTCATTAATTGTATTTATTGTAATAATTAATTTATTATATTAAAGTGTAATACTAATAATAATAATAATAATAAAACAAAGCAGATCCACTAAAAATTCACTCCTTGCACTATCTACTTTCATTTTATAGCAGCACATGTTGATTTAGTGATAAATAAATTGCTAAGACTCTGCTATGGACAAAGTAATTCCTGCAGAAAGTCCATCAATACACCACAGCTCTTTAGAAGCTTACAAGTTTTTTGATTCCCCATCATTCTGCACAATAGCTTCACTTGTAAAGTTCAAGAAAGACAACGTTTTACTCTCTTATTGCTATCCCCAGTTAGTTTTCAATGGTCCTGATTACGATCATAGTAAACTCAGAACAATTGCAGTCATGCCTGACGATAAATCTAGTAAGGACCCCTCTACCAAAAAATTGTCTTTAGGCAATTGTAAAGCATATCTCATCCATAAAGAGTAATTATACCAAGAATAACAGATTCCGGGCCAGCAAAACTGGAACCTGATCTTCCCTACATATTGCTGCTTTCAAGGCCATCATTCGAATTTTGGCTGCGTATCTACAAAATCGCACATGGGAATGGGTCTTACGAGACAACAGATGGACAAGGTTACCTATTATTTCATATTTTTTTTATTTTCGAGGGAACATCAATGTTTCTTTTGTGACTTGATAGTAGGGACTGTACACTTCTGATGGGTCATTTTACGTGGGCGAAGTACATAGAAATGATAACCATAGGAGACAGTTCTATTTGCCCGGCTTGTGGGGTGGTAGATGGGATGGTAACGCAATTTTTGTGTGTGTGCCCCTCGAGTGTGTGATTCTCGAGAATCAGTATGATTAACGCAACAAAAGAAAAAAATTTCATTTTAATTTTTCCATATCTATAACTATTTCTTTCAACCACAATTAAGATAAATTACATAATTACATTTAAAATGAAAAAAAAAATTGTCTCATTGTACACTATAGTCGCACAAAGCACGCTCTTTTTAATCCCACTGCCGCGTGTTTGAACACCCATCAAACAAAAACTGCCTCTTACCCCCTACCAAACAATGACAAATGGAAGGCATAAAAAATGCCAACTTCACGCCTGAAAATTTATATTTAAATATGTTTCGCCCATCCACGCCGCAGCAGCGAAGAAATGTACTAGCAATTACCATAAATATTCTGTGGATATATGAAAAATCACAGTCTCGCACAGCGATTAGTTCAGGTTCACATTTTTCACTATTGCGACGCACCACCACTCTCTTCTATTCACTGAGCATGTTTCCCAACAACAACGCCATATTTTCCCATTGTCGTAGGGTTTTCCCATGCCAGAAGGCAGAGCCACAATATTGTCACGTTGCAATCGCAGCCTTTCAATCTCGAATTGGATGGTACCAACCAGCCTCGAGAACGCAATCAAGATGGCAAACTTAACCACCGCCTAGGGTGGCGCATATTGCTCTGCCAGCCTGCCAGCCTGCACGGCGGACGTCCGCTTGTGGTATATAAAATATTTTAATAGCATTGATAAATAGCAGAATTTTAGGCGTTTTTCGATTTCGATTTGAATTCGATTCCTATGCAGACAGACCTTGCGATAAAAATCTTCGATTTTCAGCAGCCGCCGCAACTGTTGAAATGCGAGAAACGTGCACTGGGCGTGTGGGCATGTGGGCATGATGCGCTCTACTGTGCATGCAGTCAGTTGCAAATTTCAGCAAACTGGCGACGATAAGCATCGTCAGCCAGGATGAGGACAGCGCGCATGAGAGACTTCAAAATAGGTTGAGAATAAGATTGGTGTCTCATGACAAAGCACTTCTTTCAATATTTTGGTTATAAATATAATCAAATGAACATCCCAGGTTATTATAAGTCAGTGTCCTTTTAAAAGTATATACTGCTTTTCCTAAATATGAGCCACATATTAACTTAGTCGGCACATCCGAAGAACTAAACACATGCACAACTATAGCTTCAACATGTTTTCTTTGGGTGTGCTCTTCGTAGAAGTACCCGTACTTCAAAGACACGTAGTAAAGCCACTACTAATTGTTCATGTACAAATAAATCTAAATTCTTGTCACTTTAAATCCTACCAGCAAGGCAGCTAACGGCATGCAAAGGAGACTCACACATTCATACAAAATTAGAAACAAGCTATGCTCGCATATACAATAATTAAGAATAATACATGCTTTGATCTTACAGAGTTCTAAACAGTATGTTTCTACCCCAAAAAATCAAAAGGGAAGATCTTAAATTATACAAGTTATGTCAGAAAAGAAACAAGAATCAAATTTGCTTCAACTCAGCAACTGTAAGAGGTGAAGACATATTTATATATTTGCTAATTTGTCAGTTACTTTTTTTGGTATGGTTGGGAGGTAGAGATGAGCAAAATTTCACTGCCGGTAATTTTTTCACTGTTATTTGAAAATCGCTGGTAGCAACTGTTATCGAATATACAAAGTAACAGCGATTTGATCAAAAGAGTGATTTTTAACGTCCGCTCTTTTTTCACAGTGATTGAAATTCGCCACTTTTAATAAAAGCGTGATATAACAGCGGCGATTAATTTCAAGCTTTGATAGAAATCACTATTTCTGTGGAGATTTTTAAGTGAATACAGAGAGAGAGAGAATGGTATTATATGAATTTTGGCTACACTCATGCACACTTACACATTTAACATTAAAGAAAGTTTATGTCTATATAAATCAAGAGAGGGACAGTTTGCTATATTTCAGGAGTCATTTTAAAATACAACGAAAAAGAGCATACTGTGAAATATCACTGTTTGTTTCTTGATTGCTGTTACTTTTAATGTGTGAATTTTATGCAAAGGGAAATTTTTCATTTTAATTTTTTAAATTAATTTGTTAAGTTTTGAAATTTACTATACAGGGTAGCTAACAATAATGGAATTTCTCAATGATGTTACACATTGTAGTGGATATTTTAAGTTATGTTATTATACAATTTATTTGATTGAATAAGTAAATTTCATATATATATATATATATATATATATATATATATATATATATATATATATATATATATATATATATATATATATATATGTATATATATATATATATATATATATATATATATATATATATATATATATATATATATATATATATATATATATATATATATATATATATCCGACATTAGTTCTACTATATTCCTGACTGAAGATGATGCAATGTTTTCAACTAAATCTTTTCCTGTTTTGGATGCACAAATATTTATATCTTCATTTATAATAGATTGTTCATTCTAGTGTTTTAAAGAAAAAAAGAAATTTTGTAGCAAAATTTAGATATTTAATTATTAAAAGATATTAATAAATGACAAATAATTTCCGAATAATTCGCTCAAATGTTAAAATGTAAAGCGTTACGTATGAATATTCAAACTTCGTATCACTCTCTCCAGCAATGGGATAAAGTAACAGCAACAACTGCATACATACATAAATTTACTTAACTAACATGATAAAAACAGTGATTGATATAATTCGTTACCAAGGTAGTGAAATAACAACTCGCTGTTATTTCACGATTTTATTAAAAGTAGCGATTTTCAATCACTGGTGGATTACAGATGCCTGTTAAAAATCGCGCTTTTCGCTGATACTTTGCATATTTGATAACAGATTGTTTATGAAC
Source organism: Clusia tigrina (assembly GCA_920105625.2). Classification (NCBI taxonomy): domain Eukaryota; kingdom Metazoa; phylum Arthropoda; class Insecta; order Diptera; family Clusiidae; genus Clusia; species Clusia tigrina. The sequence goes on from OV050030.1 coordinate 28,440,643, forward strand.
ACAATGGAAATAGCGATCGTAGTGATTGTTTAAAATCACGGTGAGTGAAAAATAGCAATCACTGGTAACGGCGATACTCAAAAATCATTGGATCGCTCATCACTATTGGGAGGTAATATTTTACCATATCATAATTTATACGAAATAAAAGTATACAACTAGCTTTTGAAATTTTTCATTCTATTTTGACATGATTATCACTTAATTGAGAATTAATTTTATTGTGGAGGCTACTAAAATATTTAGTAAGAAAATTTGTTAATATAATCTCCATTATTATGGTGATATCGGTTTGTTGAAGAAGGAAATGCTTACCTTGTTTGAAATCGCTGGCAGTGTGTTGGAGAGTTGGGTACCTTGGAATCATATCCGCAAGCTTCCGCACCAAAACTAACAAGTAGAACTGATAAGGAGCGAACTAAACAATCTTTACAAATTAACTCTTTCAATGAAAAAATAACAACAGAGAACCAATGTTATTTTTAAGGCCTAAACAATATTTGAAATATGTTATATTTTACTTACAAAATGGGAGATTACTAGAAGGTGCTCTGATTATGACGAAATTTTTTTCTAAACGGAGGGAAAGAGTGTGTGGGAATTATCAGTTCACAGTGCTGAACGGTTCTTAAAAATTCGTTTTAATTATACGCAGGTCTTCCATGGCAAATCAATCAGTGATTCCATTCTAATGAAATGCTAATTGATTTTCAAGATTTCAATCTGATTCGACAAACAATCGACATGTGGAAGCAATCGACAACAATCAAAGACGTCTTAAAATCGATTCCTGGATGTCCTGTATAAACAAAAAAGCTGTATAGACAAAAAAGCTAAGTAAGCTAAGAAAATTGGAGAGGTTGATATCTAATGTTCAGTGAAATTATATATCCGTGAAATTATATATCAGCATGAAAATAAATTTATTCTATGCACAAACCTTATCAAAAGTTACTGTTTTCAGTCCCTCTGTCATATAATAGCACTCGTTGAACTCATTGCAACTCGTTAAGAATAACGTACACTTCGTTAATTTTTCTTTTTGCAATTCTATAAAAAATACAAAATAAGCGGCTTTAGTAAGTTGAGATGGATAAATCGAACTATATATAGTTATATGCTATCTGTACAACTAAGAACAATAATAAAAACATTAAAAATATTTAAAAAAATTGATTTCAATATATTTTGTTATGTATTTTATTCCCTTTTTAAGAAATATCCTTATGTAACAGCATGCCGTACATAATTAGAAGTTTTCTCCTTGTAGCACTTTCAGCGATCTATATCTAAGCCATTTCGAATCATACCAAGACGGATATTAATAATTTGATTTATATCTGCAGGCATCTACAATAACTTGGAATATGTACTACAGTCAACCTTAAACAGTATCCGTACCATATTTAAGCTATTGAGTATGATTTTCTGTGTTGGCCAGTTAAATCAGTGCAAATGGTTTTTACTGGACTATTTATTATCATTATCAATTGATAATCTGAAGCTTCTAAATGTAAAAAAAGCATTAGAAAAAATTAAACACCATTTCAAATAAAGATTTGCAAATTCTGTTTAATAATTTTTACTTTTTAATATTCCTTCTCGTTTCTTAACAGACAAGCATTGCACTTGAAAGACACAAGCAAACGCTGTTATTATACTCCATTCTCTACAATATGATGTAAAAATGTGTCCTTAAAATTGTTCAAAAAGTGGGCAGGTACGAGTACTTTTTTGTGTTTCTTTGTTTATTTATGGTATGCTGAACATATGCCGAATGTGTGAGAAACTTCTCATGATAATTATAAAGGATCCTTCATAAAAAGTCCACGAGGCGAGTGTGTGACATTGTAAAATAATTAGTCTGAGATTTTTTGGAATTTTTTTCCTGTTGTTAATCTAGCAAGATCACATTCTCTGTCATAATAAATTGTTTCTATATTAAAAAAATAACAGACGAAAGAAATTTTAAATCTCCTCGCATGATTTTTGGAAAAGATCAAATTTCTTGTACAATTTTTCAGAATTTTAGGCAGCATAGAATTACAGTATTATGGAAGGCATTTAGTGTAACTGACTCTGAAAAGGAGAAGCAAAAGAATGAATATATATATTAATTTCTGAATTTTTTTCGTAATATAACGAAGTGTTTGAGATAATTTTTACAGCTACTTACATTTTAATATTTGGTAGCCTGAAATGGGTTTTTATTATACTCAATTATAGTTTTCTGTGCAAAAAATGTTATTCTTTTTCCGTGACACAATGAATAGGTACGAAAGAGCCTGTCATTGGAGTGGAGTTGCAACTAGCTTCCTTTTCTCTGCTTTAGAAAACACAAAAGAAACCCTAATTGCATGACTTTTCTTAATACTAAAACAGCATAATCGTGAAAGTTACTACGCCTCACAGCATGACAATGCAGAATACAATAAGCCACGCGTTACAACCGGCTTCAACCCCGAACGAAATATTTAACTCCCTCAAGCATGCGAATCATGTCAATTTTGGCACTGCCAACCCAGACCGAAAGAAGAATCATTTGCTGCGAACAATTAATCGACGATCAAATGGAACCGGATTACGAGTACTTCCAAGCGAAATGTCTTTTGTGGAATTTTCGATTAGTGCAAATGAGTTTTCGAGTGAACAAGAATTAAACAGGAACAACACGAACAACAACAACAACAACGATGGCTGCCGAACAATCAATGCGGAAAGTGCGTATGCTGAACACCACCAAAACAGACTTTGCCGAAATCGCGCCAACACACACACACACGTTCTCATTTATGAAGCAGAGTCCCGCTGAGCATCGGATAAAAATACCCAAGCACAAGTGCAGCGTGAAACCCACGCAATGCGAGCGAATCCTTGCTGCAACTGCACAATACAATATCCACACCCACTCCCACAGTCACACATGAGCATGACAGTACCTTTATCCACCCCCCAAACTACTGAGAAGGGGTTAACGCGTATGTGCCTGCGTCTGAAATTGTGCTCATTATGCTTGGGCATTGACTTTGCATTTGAATTGTGAAGGCGACTGTTTGAACAAGTGTGTTCCAAAAGCGCTCTGATGGCATACAGGCAGGATACGCGAACCATACCATACTCGAATGGTCTTGTAAGTGCGTGCCGCGGCCACCTCGAAAGCAGACTCATAAATGCAACCCTTTCTCTGAGCGTACGGACGGCACAGTCTGGGCCCGGTGTTTTCCATTTCACTAATAACCAACACAGAGCACACATAAAGATGCCAGCTAGAAAGGGGTGCTCCGCACCATGATCGATCTAAAGAGAATTTCAATTTAATGAATTGAGTCCACATGCCACTAACTGCGGCGCCGAAAGCAATATGAGTAAAATAAAAATACAAAAAAAAAAAATGTATGAAAGGGAGTTGAAATGGTTTCGAAGGAAACTCGAAACGGGTTGCATGATTACTAGGCTGAAAATCGTCTTAAGGCCTTTCATGTTTGCGCTTCTCCTTTTATAATAAGCAAATAAAGCAAATACAGTAAATATTAATGATTTAAGTAAATCTTTTTCGAAGGGTATTTTTAACGATGTTGAAGTTGTTGTTGTTGCTGATGCTGCTTCTGCTGATGATGATGAAGGCAATGGCGATGACAAGCAAGACGACATGTCACTCACATTGCCGCCATAATAATCAACCGGGAGCGTAAGTAATTCGAGAATATGCAAACAAAAGTAGTTTTGAAAAAAAGGGTGGATGGAACTGCTGCACAATTATTCGCTTTATCAAGCTCGAACACACTCACAGAAATATGTTACTTCAAAATACTCGAGCAACACATCAGTAATGAGATATTTACATATGTATTCTCTTTTTAATTGTTTAATATATTCAAATCGAACGACGAATTTGATATGCACTTTTTTTCCTTATATATATATATTCAATTTAATAAAATTTTAATAATATTTTTGTATATATCAAATAATTTTAGAACAGAAGATTATAAATATGTATATCTAATTAGTCGAACTATGCCTAAAGGCCCCAATGAAACACGACCAATATATATGCAATAGACTAATACTGCCTTTAATTTTACTGGGAGGAGCAATGTTTCAACAAGGGTTTATTTAAGGATGTTCCTGACACTTTTTCTGAAGCGTCCTTAACAATGTTTGATAAATTTGTATAGAAAAGCACACAATCATCGGTGCTTAAAATGTATTCAAATTTATTATGAAACTAAGCTTACTATTTAATACACGTTTTGTGGCTTACATGAAACATTCGGTCAACATCATCCTCCTTCTCAAGCCACCGTGGACATATATTTATTGTCTTTTTTCACCGCCGGATGCAGAAACTGCGGTTTTCGCAGACATTCAGCTGGATTATGTAAATATTTAGAAACCCATCACAAAGATCCAGTAAATGCCATAGATCCACGAAGACAGAGGGAAGTGGAAAGTGTAAAGGTATCTCAAGTAGGAAAATATCCAATGAAAAATTTCCCGATACATTCAGAATGGTCATAATTTCTCGACTCTGTATTTATTGTTCACTGGAGTCTAATAAGTTTCTATATACCATCATTACACTTCTTCTTGTAGGCTTTTCTTCGAGCGTTTATATACACCCAAAACGTAAGAATAATTGGAGAGGTCAATGAGAATAGCATATGACTACAGCTGTTTTATGCAAAAAAGTTCTAATAAATTGGACTGATCAATATACATTGGTATGAGCAATATACAGAGAAGAAGTTGAGGGTTTTCACCAATATAGTAGTCAATACATATTTCCATAAAATATACTATAAATTTAAATGAAATCAAGTTAAATTTATTAGAGAATCCATTTCAATTAATTGTACAAATCTGTCGCTCGCAATGAAAAATACTATTATATTGGTTGCATATTAGTGGAAATAATATCACCGAACACTTGTTTCTAAAATTTATATTTTCATTGGAATACTTTTGGGAGTCAACACTTCCATATGGAATGCTTCCAAGAAAATTTCAAGACTTACCTGAAGTATTATGCAATAAATTCTCTCAATTTTGCTTCACTTTCAATAAATATTAAATATTAATAATAAATAATAATAATAATAGTATTAAAGAACATGTCGTGAGTACCACTTGTCTTGGTAAATTGTATTGTATCGATGTGATTTTTTACAATATTTCCATAAAATCACTATATATTTAACGTAATATAATATAATGATCAACTTACTATATAACAATTTCCCTCATTTCATAGTTCTTATTTAAGTAGAGTATATATATATATATATATATATATATATATATATATATATATATATATATATATATATATATATATATATATATATATATATATATATATATATATATATATATATATATATATATATATATATATATATATATATATATATATATATATATATATATATATATATATATATATATATATATATATATATATATATATATATATATATATATATATATATATATATATATATATATATATATATTTTATATCGATATAAGTTTATATTCTACCACCAAAATTTATTTCAACAACAAACTCCAAAATATAAGTCAGTCGACTTCAATATTTACTAGAACTAGGTAGGTAGGTAGGTAGGAGTAGCAGCCTAGTTTGCCAAAGCACACTTGAGCATACCTAATGGCTCATTGTGATACCACGGTGTGGCGCCGTTTAAGCACTGACTAAAGAGTTCTCTTACTTGGGATGGTGATAGTCAGCGCAAGGATAGCGCCGGGAAAGGCACGACTCCCGCATTATGTTTCAGGAAACCATCCTTATAGTTTGATGAACCTTGCTATGTCCCTAATATTAAAGGATGTAAGAAATAGGGCACCAAAGGTGCGATTTCTTCTCCTGCTCAAGGATGGGCAGTGACTTAAGAGCTTTAGCACCGTCTCGTCCTCCTCCTCGGAGCCACAGCCCCAACAAAAATCGTTTGTAGACCCAGTTTTTCTGCATGCTTTCCTAGTATGAAGTGGCGGGTCAAAACCGACACATTTGTCGACAGTGATACGCGATTAAGTCGAAGAAGTTAATTGGTTCTGTTTTTGTCCATTCTTAGTCTAGCCGTGTGGCAGGATTCCTCGTCAATCAAGGATTTGTAGGCCAGGTATTTCCGTTTGATATCGAGCTTGGCTGTTGCCCGTGGGATGCCGATATTTACGGAGGGCTGAATTTCGTGCAGTAACATGCCTGCCTTGGCAAGCTCGTCCGCCACGCGGTTGTCTGGGATGTCGCTATGTCCGGGAACCCAGACTAGGTGCACCCGAGAGTATCTTGCGAGCTCAATTAGAGATGCTCGACATTCATAAACAAGTCTTGAGGTGGCCGTAGAGCCAAAAAGAGATTTCATGGCGGCTTGGCTGTCTGAGAAAATAGATATGTATGTCGACTGCGTCGATATCGCTACTCCGCATCCTTAATTTAAACAGTTTTTACCGCAAATTCCAGAGGTGGTGGTAAGTCCTGAAAACAATTCAATATCTCCATTTATTACTGCCAGGAAACACCTCAGCTGATTTTTATTGAAACAAGCCCAGATTATGCTTCCAGTCCTTAACGATCATAAAACAATGCATTTTTCCGAATTTAATGGTATCGCTTGAATTGGTTGAAAATTTTTAACGCTCCAAGTAGGGCACTTCTCCTAGTTTACAAAACCATTAGGCCACTAAGCCATTGAACAAACAGGGAGTTCTCTAAATATGTCTTACACACCTCTGATTTTGGAAATAAATTTACTTTTTTCTAAACTATATTCCAGCGTGAATCTCTCCTTGATGCTCTGCCATGCCTAAGTGAATAGAAATCTCACTGAAAAAATACAAGAATCTTTTTAAAATTCTATGTCATACAATCGCCATACACGCTTTTATGTAAAACACAAATGAAGCAGTGAAAATATTTTTCAATTAAAAACTCACTTACTTAACCAACTCTTTCTAGTACCCTGACGAAAAGGACCTAGCCAAGGATATGACCTCAAATTCCCAACTGAAGGAAATTATAAATTCAATTTAAATAAACAAAAGAGCTGCGTCTTCATCAGCATAGAAAATTTAAAAGCTAAACTCCAATGAAATAAAAGAGCAAAAAGCCACCAGAGTCAGCAGTGACTGCTCTGTGGTTACTTCCGCGTTATCTAATAACATTTGATATCCTAATGCATTTCCAATTCACAACGAATTTTTTTCTCGAGTTCTTCGTAATGTGTTCGGAGTAATTTGAAAAGCGTTTTCAAATCAAGCGTAATTCCCCAGCGTTGGCCCGCAGCCATAGACAGCGGACTGTCTTAATTTTTTACGAACGCCGCAATTTTTTCACAAGCAACCCGGCAAAAAAAACGACGCAGTGCCACCATACATACCACATACATTGAGTAACACCCACTAGAGCAGCTGGCAGTCAGTCAGTCTCACACTGCCAGAGGCACTGACACGCATGCAAGTGACACTATCACTGATGCGATGTCCTCCCGTTGTCAAAAATCTACCCGCGCTCGTACGCCGCAGAACAACAATAAACGGGGAAAAAGAAATTAAAGCAACGACAACAACGATAACAACAACAACAGCAACAACAGCGCCTTTGACATGTTTTTGACATTGACAGATCGCAAAGCGAATTGGCCGCAATAGGCGCTAGCGAAATGACTAAATTATGTGAAAAGTGGTGGTATCCTGCGACACCAACAGAGCCGGGCACGCAGGAGAATCCTTTTATGTGTAATTTAAATGATTTTAGTGAATGACAGCAATTTTGACGCGACGCTGGGCTCAGCGGAAGCGTGCATTCAACTGTCATATTCGGCTCTGTCGCTTTCGTCGTCTTCCTGTTTTTTACTGCCACATCGTCCTGGCCGTAACCAGAGTCATACATTTACTGCTGTTACGAAGTGCACGCGTAGTTAGAGAAACAGTTTAATGGATGTTAAATGTCGACCATTGGGGGAAAAAACCCAGTTTTCGCTTCCATGGGTAACAGCGTCTGCTGTAAAGAAAACTTGCCAACTGTCAGAGATCGTGTCCTGTCACATGCCCAGTTCAGAGTGTTTCAACAATGCTGCACAATATCCTAATTGCTTCGCATACATTTGTCGCTGACATGCGTCATCATATCACACACAAGAGCATTTATCGTTCATAGAAAATCGTTCAGAGCAAAAGAAGATATGAAATGTTTGCTAAGCAAATCATAAAAGTGGCATTTTCACTGCCTTCACTTCAGTGCCTTGAAATGTCAACCTTTTTGTGCAATTGACAGTTGCAAGTGCACTCAAGTGTAACTTCAGTTTTGATATTGCCTGCTAGGCTGTTGCCCTTGTTTTCCTCTTCCTCGGCGGCGTAGTTTAGTTTGTGTACGCAAGAAACAAAAACGCGTGCATTGCCGCGCCACACTTGCCGGAAGTAGGTACATCATCCGCAGTGAGCGTTCACAATTTGCACAGCACATCATCAGCCATTATTGGCTGTCAGCAACGGAATTGACACTTTTTTCTGCAACTTGCGACATTTAACATAATTGCCAGCATAGTAAAAGTGCTACAAGGCATTTATATCTTTATTTCTACAGTTGAATGCGTTCTTCAATCTATTCTGTATATGAGCAATTCACTTACTCACTCCTTTTGAGCTCTTGCAAAGAACATTGAGCCACTCTACTTCAAACCCACACTGCAATTGTGCAACGAAATTGTCTGCTTTCAGCATGAATTTAATCAAAATAATTGCCAAGCATTTCCAAAGACCCCACCTAAAGTAAATATAAACACCGAATTGGGGAAGTCTGTCTTTTCATCTGGAATTGTATTAAGGACATTCAGCATTCATGTTGAAAAGAACTTACACAGAATGTGGTGACTTAAAAGCAAAATGAGTCCTCTTTCTGATGAATTTATATTCATAGTGGTTGATGTTGTTGCCGTGAGTCGAGCCAAAGTTTGTATATAATATAATTTAATTTTTTTTTATAATATTAAAGTTTCATGATCCTTTACGTGGAAGTTCCTCAGCACGTTTAGAAAAGTTTTCATATGTAAAACAAATTCACAAAAATTGTCTGCTTCATTTGGTGTGGGTAATTGAATGCTTTCGGTAAAAACTTCCAATAAAGCATTGGTGAAAAAGGTCAAAATTAAGAAGTTCCGAAGAGATCAAAGATTAATCGTGCTAAAAGTCTTTAATTGTGGCTCTGGACCCATTTTATTTTACATATGAATAGTCACAAATCTCATGTGTTTAAGTAATCAGATTTCAGTCGAAACCTTCAAGAAGCCGTTTAGAACATAATTTTTTGGAATATTATACCTATGAACCAAATCACCACACTCTTCCCTGATCTTCTGGTCATAAAGAAGCTTTGTGAATTTGTTTATAGCTCCATATGACTGAAAGCAAGAAGCGGGAGTTTAAATTGGAGATGGATATAGGTAATTTCCATATAGATGATGGATATAGGTATTTCCATAGACGTTTTGAAGTCACTATGCAATCGCCACTTGTCACATTGGACATTCTCAAGTGAAAGTAAATCAACTAAAATGAAGCGTAAATTTGGGGAAAAAATATTATTTTGGTTCTTAGGTTGTTTTTATAATTCCACTAGCTAAATATTACATAAAAGTTTATCAAGATTGGGTTCAATTAGTACGGGCAAAGGTTCTGAAGTACTAGACTTCTTTTTACATAATGCTCCAAAATACAAAATAGTACAAAAGTACAGTCGACATTAGCTGTATATATATTTTATATGATATTTTTAGATCTTCAATGAAGAGTCTCAACTAATAACCTTCTAAATTAACAATCTCAAACTTAAAATTTCTACTAGTGTTTACTTTAGAGTTCTTTCCGAAACATATAAGGTGAGAATAAGTGGCGCATAAATGTATACACTCTTTTCCAAGAAAGGTGCCATCTTTCATTTGGGTGTTACGCCCTTTTTCGAAATTAAAAGTTAATCATAATAAAAAAACCTTTCGTTAATTATACAAAAGTTATTATAATAGGCAAAGGCAAAAATTTAAGAGAGAATGTAATTAAAGATTATTTAACTTCATTGGCGCTGCAACACCAATCAAGTGTTTGAAATTTTCTGTTTGATATGTTTCTTCTTTCTACAGGGTGGCCCAAATAAGACCAGCTGATGTGAAACACAAATAACTTTTTTATTTTTTAACATAATTATTTTTTTCTTTTTGCAGATTATAACTGAACTTTTGGAAATTTTAAATGAATACGTACAGTCCACAACAACGCATTAAAATTATCTAATTTTATTATTCTTCTCAACGATCAATTGTTCTGACGCAGCGAAATTATCGCCGTTTTTTTAACGTAAGATCAGCGCCCACATCTTCCATGATTACAAGTTTACTTCGCCGTTGTGGGGCTCCGAAAATCCAAGGGCAATACATCAGCATCAGTCACACCCAATCAGATGCACTGTTTGGTGCGGTGTTATGGCCACAAAAATCATCGGCCCATATTTCTTTGAGAATGAGGATGAAACGCCAGAAACGGTCTCCGGGGCTTCTTACAGAACAATGATCGACAACTTCCACTGAGCATACTGCTAGGCAAACTATTGACATGCTGCGTGAAATTTTTGGTGAACGCATAATTTCAAGAAATACAGATTTCCCTTGGCCTCCTCGCTCACCAGATTTAACTGCGCCCGATTTTTTTATGGGGATATTTAAAAGACAAAGTGTATGTTAACAAACCACAGACACTTGGACAGCTCAAGCAGAATATTCGAGACGAAATACGGCGCCTGCAACCAGAAACATTACGCCGTGTAATGCAAAATGCGCTAAAAAGAGCCAATGCCTGTATCGAGCAAAATGGTGATCATTTTTCTGATGTCATATTTCACACATAGTCACGTTAAATTTCCATAAAATGTATTTAACATATTAAAATAAATCATTAAAAAAAAACCCGTTATTACAAGAGTTACACGTGTTTAACATAACTAGGTCTCATTTGGGCCACCCTGTATATCTAGTAATTATTTCTAAGTGGGTATAAGTAGTGTCCTTCTCTTTGAATGAATCAATCCTTTCCGCCGTTTCTGTTGTTCAGCTAATATATTGCATGATATTCAGATGCTCTTAATCCTTTAAACATGAAATGCCCACACTAGCCGCTGTCGCAGAAATACGGAGTATTTTAATTCCTTAAAAAAATTGGTGCAGTTCCTAAATATTTCTTAATTGATCCTTATTTTTAAGAGGACAGAATATTTTCTTTCATTTTTTCAACTGTAAATTTTCTAAATTAGTGTCAGTTATTGTTGATAGTATTCATCCAAGTACCATTGGGGACTTCATTAAATTATATATCGTGGAAGAATATATTCTGGAATCTCAACTAGCTAATTTTCAACAAATTCAGTAAATACTCCAACAAAAAAAATACTCTACATTTAAAACCACACCAAATAAAAATGTGTCTTATCAAATTGTTAAAAGTCGGTTCCTCCATGTTTACTGAAGAAATGCAATACATCAATTGTGATGTTAACTAACTCGGTCGCCAGGGTTATTTATTAGCAATATTGCGGTGATTCCTCTTAATTTCAAGAGAAGAAACAAGAGCAGAGGTGCCGCGGAGCCAATCCTCTACTCTTTTCAGATTTATAGAAAGGATGGTCAAAGGAAAAGTTTACTTTGCAGTTAAAAATTCTATTTGTTTTATATGAGTATAGAGAGTGTTTGCCTGTGTTTACTTATGATTCTATTCAGCCAACTAGATATGAAATTTACATCGTTTATAAGGATTTCATTTAAGAGCGTCATGATTTACTATACAGTATCTGATTTGGATCTTAAAATGTACATAAGTGAATACTTTGATAAGTTTAGTAACAATGGGACCTCTCGACCTTGTATTGCATCATCGGGTGTAGCAGAAGAAAACATTCCGAATAATTTCTTGTTAATTTTCTGCATTAATAGAAAGCCAATTTAGCTAGTTAAGTACTCGTATTAAATGATTATAAAATAAATATGTGAGATTGTGCAATATTACAATTCGAATAATGCACATATAGGATTCTGGAAAATTATTATGCATCTTCTCAAAACCCTACTAAGACGAAGCTAGTTTTGTTCACAAAGAAAACAAAAATTCCTTAGTTCTCTTTGCCAAAGATAGGTAGGGTAACGTTGAATCTCTCTTCAGAAGCAAGATACTTGGGTATCATTCTGGACTGCAAGTTAAATTGGAGAACAAATATTGAGGAGATAAGAAAGAAGAATTTGGCTGCATACTATACCTGTAAAAGGATCTTTGGGAAAAAATGGGGACTGTCACCGTACATCGTGTATGGGATGTACACCACAATCATTAGACCAATTTTAACCTACGGGTCCATCGTCTGGTGAAAGGCGTTGGAAAGCAAATGTAATCAAAACCGTATTAAAAAAGTACAAAGATTTGCTAGCCTGGGAATCTCAGGGGCTGTAAGCAGCGCGCCTGAAGAAGGCTTAAAAATATTGTTTCACCTCTTACCGCTAGGAGTACTGTGCCTCCAAGTGTGCTCTCAGACTGAGGGAGTGCAACGAGTGGAAATCTGCCAACTATGGACAGTGTTGTATTGTACCACACAAGTGCACACTGACGACCACACATCGTCATAAGCACCGCAGCAAGTCGCATATGCAAACGAACTGACAATAGCGCAACGTGTGCAATTGCACTCAATACCCAATACGCTAGGCAAGCATTTTAGTGGTGCAATAACACACGCTGCCTATATTGCAGCGTCGTATGCATATTGGACAGTGCAGTGACTTTAGCCCTGAACTCGCACTCAAAATTATTAATATAAACAAAGACGATGATTCATCAATGAATAATATCGGTAATCCGATACTTGAGGCTAATTTCGGGAATATGATTTGTAACTAGTAGAAATAAGATAGATATATTTTATGTTAGTTAGAATAAGAAAACAATAAGAATTGAATGATATAAAGAGCCAGCGAGCCACCAAATAAAGCAGAGTTAATCTGAAGACAACTAAAACTGCTACTCGCATTAGTTCTTTTATCTCTCGTGCTCTAAGTCAGGAAAGGCCTAGAACAGCACAAACAATAGCTTGGCCAACGGCACACTCTGCCGGTCAAAACCTTTATTGAGGTCTTTATAGTACTCTTTTGCATCTATACTTTGTATATAATCTGCAATTGAATTGAATGCCGATCCCGCGTGACCAACGTATGCAATCAACCATACATGACGATCCTACAACGAAAGCGTTCATCATACCCTACACTATACAATTTTCAGCGAAATAAGACGGAAGGGTCAAAGGTTAGTTACTGCCGATTTAGAAACGGCTACAGACTACATGACTTCTACTATGGACTTTACAGCTAGAATTCCAACTCTCTATCCAACCAGGGAAGACTGGGAGTCAGGCTCTGTGAGGCGTAATTGTGACATTATCATCTACACTGACAGCAGGAGGGTGGAACGGGGGCGGGTGTCTTCTCGGAAGGCTTGCAGGGAAGAAAGTCATATCGACTGCCTGACGCATGCAGCGTCTTTCAGGCCGAAGTCTATGCAATTGAGAAAGCAGCCGGACTGATACAAAGCAGTACAATTCGACCTTCGAATATCACTATCTTTGTGGATAGTCAGGCGGAGCTTAAGGCAATAGAATCCAATACAGTTAAATCGAAGCTGGTAATGAAATGTCGTACCTCACTACTGAACATTGGACTCCACAAGGTCTCACTTTGCTGGATTCCCGGACATTGCGATATAGAGGGGAATGAATTAACGGACGATATGGCCAGAAGAGGCTCTGAAATGGACATGAACGAAGCAGATACCTCAATACAAATCCCGATATGTGAACTGTTTAGGAACATATATGAATTCACTTTTGCAGTGACAAAAAACTTATGGACTAATCGTGAAGACTGTGAAGTTTCAAGGGCCTTATGGCCTAGGTTAGACATGAAGAGAACGAAGGTTCTCTTAGGGCTCAACAAACCTGCAATAAGGGTGCTTACGGGGGTCATGACCGGGCATTGTGCTATCGCAACAATGCTTCAAAATTGGCGTATGCCGTCGAGCGTGCTATGTAGGTGTTGCCATGATGAAGAAGAGACAGAGTCGATTCATCACTTTTTATGTCAATATCCAAGACTACAGTTGAAACGACTTCAATGCTCCGGGTCGCGCTTCTTCACAAGTTTGACAGAGATAACGAAGATCGATTTATCGGATCTTCTCAAGATCATCTGGAAAACCAAATGGTTTAATAGGGATGGTACCTCCAATGTTTATGGAAATCAAGGATAAGAACGAGCATGCCTCCTCCTGGCATTTTTGAAGGCAGTCACAATGGACATAGATGTCTCCGAGTGGAAGTGCGGATTCTTCGTATCCGCATACACCTTCCCAACCTAACCTAACCTAACCTTCTCAAAGCAGACCACTACCAATCCCATCTTATTTACTATTAGAAACTAGTTAGTTCCTTAGTATCCATTGGCCAAATGAAATATATTTCTGTTTTATTTTATAGGAAACTCCTTCTTGCCCCTCATAACGAAATTGTTCTCTCTTACTCAGTTATTGTATATATCTTTCGTACCATATACTATAAATAAATAACAAAATTTCGACGTTGCAATGTTTTTTAATTGAAAAATTGGACCCCTTCAAGGAAAATGATTTGAGTTCATTGAGTCCATAAAAGAAAATTCGCTGAATGAGCTACAGAGCATATCATCAATCAGCTTACGGAAAATTTATGGACGATTGGGTCACACGCTGGAATAATTGTATTGCACTCAATGGGGCCTATTTTCAGGCGTCCACGTAATAAATGTTGGGTTAATTTTTTTATTTATTATTAATTTTAATTGTAATTACAAATTATAAATTAAAGATATCTCTCAGGGCCTTATATTGAATAAATAAATTTATTCCTCTTTTATTTAACAACCCAAATTACTTTTAACACAGAAAGTTTCTTATTGGTCTTAGTGTAGATTGTTATGATATATTAAATACTCCGACTTAACACTGATCTTTTGGCACGGAATTTAACAGCAATTTTTGGCTTTTGCATCCTCTATAGATAAAAGTTTCTTCTCAAACAAGCTCGCTTGTAGACGGTTACAGAGCCCATTTAATCAACTAAGTCAATTGCATATTTTTGAGCATGTTCTTTCTTTCTTTCTTAGAGTCAAGTAGAATAATTTAGTTTAAAAACATCAATATTTAGCGTAACACAATTGTGTGTGTTTCATATCAGTGCTCCAAAGATCCATTGTGTTCAATCTTCTTCCACAGTCTGTCAATAACAACTTCCGCCGTTCAACTTTGTTTCCACAATGCTGCCCCCAGCACTTTAATTACTCACCACTCAGTGTATGAAAATAAAATTTTCTCTACTACGGCCACAAATCATGGAGTAAGAGTGCCAAGTCTATGATTCATAAAAAAGAAACAGTTTAGTCAGCTAAAGGCATATTCAACGTCTCCCATTCAATATTTGCTAGTGTTTCCTTTTAAACACGAATCTAAAGGGAAGAAACTTATGTAAATGGCGAAAACATGGTAACAGGAAATTAAACACCAACCGTATCCCCATTTCACACTTGAAATAAAGCAATTTAACTGTCAAAATATAATAATAATAATTTACATATTACCCATACGCCCCATTGTGCAAATGTATGAAACATGCACAAGGATACAAATTACACCCACTCACAAGGCCGTATGAAAATAAAATTGACATGCACATTCCTATAATGCTCCTCCCACTCTCACTCCGCTCTGTAAAAATATTCCCAAAAAAAGGTGGGCACCCCATCCATTTGTACTGAAAACTGATTTATAACCCCTTACTTGGCGGAGTAAATGGAGGAACCAGATTGATGGGGGGGAAAATGCAAAAACAAAGTCTAAATTTGTAGCACATTAACTCACATTTTTCAAATTCACCTCCCCCAAAAAAAATATTAGGAATTGCAAATACACACACAAACATACATATCGGTATGGACTCATCCAAGAAGCTTAAATGTAAGCTAAACTGGCCTGGTTTTTCGCTGCTGTTCAGTTCAGTTGAATTTTGTTGTTTCGCATTTCCGACAGGACACCAGAAATATTGCAAATAATTAAACACACACATTTACATGAATTTATGATATCCTGGGGGAAACAAAAGGGGACATGCTGCTTGCATAATTTAATGCAAGAACTGAAGCCCACATACGTGTCGCCTGCATGCAACTCCCACAAGGGACTGGGGTAGGTAGGCTGGAGTACGTGTAACTAACCCCTTTACTTTGCGCCATAAAGAATTGTGTATAAATAAAAAACACGTTAAGAATCACATTTCGCATATATACACCCGCAATAAAGCATATATGAGTAAATTTTATTTGTCAAACAAATGCGCTGTCAGTGATACACCCGCGCACTCACATGCCGGCGACTACATATCATGCGTGTACTCGTAGTGTGTGGCATGTAAGCGCAGAAACGAGTGGAAGCTTCACAACATCAGGAGTAAACATTTTTTTCCTTCTTGTTGTGAAAGGAATTGGAAACGTCCGTATTCGTAAAAAGAAACCAAAGACATGAACGTTCTTACGCGGGCACACTGAGAAAAGTGGGAGAGCTGGTATATGAAAATATTGAACTATGATATTTGTAGTATGTATGAGGATTCTGTGTTTTAAAGATATGACTTAACTTTTGAGTTCTAATAGAAACGAGAGTGGGTTAGTAGGGAAAATATGGTGTCGACATGCAAGAGTATAGGAAACGTAACTATTTTGGTCGTAGGCAATAAGAGTTTAATACATGAAAAGTGCATCTCTCAGTTTGAAATACTTCTGTAGTTCTATTGCGAATCCGACAAAACCTTTTGGCAAAGAAAATTAATATTTGTAGAATTCCAAAACTGTTGAAAACTGAGGCAGCTATTATACAGAGCTGTATGGCAGTGTGAATAGTCTGTATATAAATGATTATAATATTGTAATACGAAGATGTGCGCATTTAGCAGATTGGCTACAAAAGAGTTTATATCACAATAAAAAAATTGGTCATTAGGTTAATTTTTTGTTTAAGTTCATTCCTTTAAGTTTATTAAGTTCGCAAGCTAACGATGAATAAGTAAGGATAAGGGACACCACAGGCTTTATCCGGCTGAATGAATATCTCAGCCGATTCCAGGTGAGACACTCCGCTGAGATCGGCTTGTGGCTGGAAAATGACGAAACTACCTAAGTACATACTAGTCAAGAAAAATGCATCTGTAGAAGTACAGTGGATCATATAGCTAAGTGCCTGTGTTTTGAACACTCCTTACACAATAATAGACTAGCTACAAAAATCATTTTGCACTTAGACAAAACAATTTTAACTCGTAAAGTCAACCTTTGTAAATTATCTCGAACTGACCAGGAGGATATCTGAGTGTATTCGTAGTTAAAGTGGATAGATCCTCAAAATATATGTATGTTCATCGTCGTATACAAGAATTGTCTGATTACAGTTCTAGTAGAGATGCAGGAACATCATCATCAGATTTTGTTTAGTGATCCCAAACCATACGCAACAAAACATATCTATCGGTCCTTACCTCTTTTAATGTATGACATAATCCAGAACTACAGCCTGAGGATCCTTTATTCACAGCATCCTCAGCGTAGCCTGCTGAACTAATTGCTATCATGTCCCCGAAGGCTTAAATAACACTCGCGACCGAATAAACAAGCAGTTCAAAGAATTTTCTCCACACTTTAAAAATCAACTTTGAATTGATTTTGGAGCCCTTGAGTTATGATTAATTGACTTCAGTTACGGTCCATAAAGGTGGCAAAATTGTATATTGGTAAATTCGCAGAATAAGAACTCCATACTTTGACCAATTTAGTGATTTCATATGTTGAGAATTCTAAACAACCTAATTTACGATGGTCAAGTGACAAATCCTTCTTCCATCCTTACAGCCATGCTACTGAGTGTCAATATCCTACCAAGTTTAGAGAACTTAACTATTTTAGGAGTAGCTAAACCCGATCAAAATATCAATTAACTGAATGGAAATTATTGAAAACTGTGGTATTTTTCAAAGTATTTTTTTCATGTTCCAGATATGGATTAATCAGAAATACTCTAATAAACTCTTTCTTTCTTTTTGGGGAAATATTCAGACCCACAAACATCAGTGAAATGGATCAAACTGAATAGTATGAGAATATAACAGTAGTATCACTGTTCAATTTCATGTTTTCTTTTTTTTTCTATATACTAAAATTCCTTACTATAACTCAACTATTTTCGTTTTTTGTGTACTGGAAAAATCAAGAATTAAACATAAGTTAAATTCAAGTTAGGAAGAGGCGATCGATTTTGCAAACTGTTCTGAGTACATAACTTTTTTATCTAGTAAACTTCCTTAGTAAAATGTTGCTTCCTCCCTCTCTTTGTTTTCTTTGCTTTATTTATAAACCGAACTATTTATGACCGATACATCAGTTCTTAAGAATTGTCGCCGCATATTTATTGCAATTACAGGAATGATTATGTAGAAGAAAATATTTTCAAAGCAGCAGCATTTTCTCGGTCCCAAAGTTTCATCATTATCCATCCTAACCCACATCAAACGAAGTAAATAGATATATCCGCAAACTCAAGGATATACTTTGTATAACACAATTAATATATTCTCTCAGTGCAGGAGGCATGTAGGGAAGCGACAACGCGCTGTCAAGTCTGTTTCGGCAAAAGGACTGCACTTGTAATTTTCTGTATTGAACAAAGCGCTGAGCTCCTTCTTTGCACATTTCGCAGCAAAAGGGGTGAAATTAACTTCTTCTTCGTGGGCACGTTTACATTTGTTGTTGGCAATGCTTTCTTGCCAACCGGCGCAGTCAATAATGCCGCCTGCCGGCTGCCGCTTTGCGTGCAAACATTTCTTGTTTTTTTGTTTTATTTTATTATTATGCGAATACGTACGCGCTTTGTCAATTTCCACGCACGCATACACTGATATGTTTGCCTTTTATTATTTGCATACTTTTGCATTACTTTTCGGTACACATGTCCTGCTGTTACGCCCCCATACAACAACATTTCAACTGACTTCCTTTGCTGTCGCAGTTCGCATTTTATGAAGTCCCTTCCAGCTCACATCAATTTGGGTAGTTACTCCGTACTACATTGGCGTGGTATGTTTTCAATTTTTCCACTTTGGTTTTTTTTTGGCGCCAAATACACACCCCACCCCCACACTTTTTATGTAAAGAAAACGTCACGTACTTAAGACGCTCGCTCCCATTTGCACCGCGAATGTCTGCATTTCGCATTCGCAACGCGCATCCATCAAAGTGTTTTCCTTTCTTAGAGTATCGTAAAAGCGTTAAAATTTTTTTTACGTCCTTTGTGGTGGTCCTGCCTTGACACAGGGCAGCAGCGTTTCATATTTCGGTGTACTTTGCATAAAATCTGTGACGAATATATTAAAAATTCCCGTCACATTTTCCGCGTTTCATATATTAGTAGGTCTAATTATGCTCCGTGGAGGATGAACAGTGGGATGAAGCGCAACTGTTAAGGGGTCATAAACCGAAGGAATTGACTAAACATCCTGAAACTTGGATTTTTATGGTTTATCTCTAAAAAAAAGTGTGAAACAGACATATTCCAAATTGATATTGCGAGTCGGTCTACTCTTATTAAGAATCATCTGTGTAAAGTGTGAAATCATAGTAAGTATATCTACGAAACCTCTTATTTACCACGCGAACCAAAATACCGACTGTTAAGTTACCTCATTTAAATAAAACTACACTGTCTTTATCCTCTAGTGCCTGGTACCTGGATGTAATCCTGAACTAGAAACTGAAGGAGAGGGATGGAATCCTGCAAGATCAGTAGAGCACTCTGACTAGATTACAACAAAAACAAATCTACAGAGTTAATAAGCACACGTCATCATGATACATCTAGGCTTTCTTCAGTCAACACAGGCCACTGGCATATTGGGAAACATGCGGCAAAAATTAACATAACGTTCAATACCAATTACCTTACCTGCGGAATCCAGGGAAGAAGGGAAACTGTAGATCACTTCCTCTATACCTGCCGGCCCTGACTAAAAGGAATATTGAAAACACTAGGCTAACCGATGTTCCAAAACAATGGAGACATTGCTAACTGCAAAAAAAAGCAATTTCTCGCGTTCATAAACCTATCAAAATGGCTATAAGAGTCAGTTGAAACATCAATAATATAGTATTGCTACTAAACCAAAGAACGGTATTAAAACAGCGCACCTGCGCTAATTGGATGTGGGATCGTACCCGCTGTAACCGACCAATGTTTCAGAGTACTCATTGCTTGGAGAACTCTTTCTACCAGGTTCTCCTACTTATTCCACTTCTATCTATATGTATATCTGACGTTTCTGAAGAAACAGCGGAATATATCTCGTAAGCAAATTTCTCAATCCTAAATCTAAATGAATACAATCAGTAACATATCCTGGCTAGTCTCCACAGATCTTAAATTGCACGGAATTATATTTATAATTAAGAAGATTATGAGATACTGTAACAAATATGGAAACAATATTGTGTGAGACTACGAAAGGCTCTGAAGTTTCCGTATTACGGGTAGGGACACTGTCCCCTGAAGACGTTGAAATGCCTAAAATGTAGACTTCAAGAAGTCCGCTCATTACGTCTTTCATTAAATGTCAATCTTTCTTACAACTTATTGTAATTAAAATATATATGAAAGCTGTTTTTGTCTAGCTAAAATATAAGATGATCCCACTGTAGACACACATATTTGGTGAAAAATATGGTACCAGATTTGCAACCTTTTCAATGTTTAACGAGTTGATTTAAACACATCCAATTTGAAAGAAAAGGAAACAGACACTGTAAGCAGAACAATTTATATACATGAATATATGCAAAACTGGGCCATCAACTGAAATGACACTCCCAGTTAAGTGTGAGGTAAAAGCTATATTTAAATATATTTATTTCAGGATAACAAGGGACATTGGTAATAGAAAGGAATTTGTGTGGCTTCAAGCAGCATTATAACACTTCGAAGGTGGCGACCTGCTAATATGGAAATGGAATTTTTCGCTAAATATCATAAACATTGCAATTAACTTAAATTCAAAGAATGAGCGAAAGAAAATGTGAAACCTATATTGAAAACACAAAGGATGAGAAAATAGTTTTAGTTTTGCTAATTGTTCGACTGTATTGTATCCAGTAATTCGTATAGAATTGTATACTAATTCATAAACAATTGTTTGATAAGACAGCCCATTTTAATATATTTTAATTTAACAGAAATTCAGGTAAGAAAGAGTTAATACAATTTAGTTAAACCTCACTTGAACATCGTATAAAATAAAATAAACTATTTTTATTTTAATCTATAACCCTCTGAAGTCTGCGTCGAAGACAGAATTCGTTTCTTTCGCAGCGTTTTTTATTGAATTCTAGAACTATGGCTTTTAAATATTAAAGCCAAAAATATACCATAGTTTATAACTCGTCATTTATAACTCCCACGAACAGATGCACGAGCTACAGAGACTCTCTCAGAGTACTACAATGAAGAAGGTCTTCAATTGACTAATAACATCAATTGATTGAACACATTGTAACTCTAAGATTAACTAGTATGCTTACACATACTTAAGAGAATAGGGAAATTATGTTGTTTATTCGTTCATAGAAACTTTACGCTTTGTGATGTAGAGTAATCATCGAGTAGTACCGGTAGCATATTAGATGGTATTAGCGAAAGACAGAGATACATATCACCATTCCCACTACTTACAATACCTACTGTAACTCTCATAAAAGTACTTATCATCTCCCATCCCTCCTTCCACTTTCTTTATTTGCTCTTTAACCAATTGACCTGTTCTATTTTGAACTCTTTATCTTTACATTCCTTTTCTTAGATTCCATTCTCAGTTCTTAAGCTTTTCATTGTGTACTTAGTTTTAAGTATGTATTTCCAAAAATCTATAATAAAGGTAATTTCGTAGAGGATTAAACTCATCATTATCATCATCATAGAACATCACGAATGTTCCTTCACTAATGATGTTTCCTAAAGACTTTTCACTAAAGACAAATAACGTTTCTTATGTTCTTGCGTGCTTGTATTATAAAGCTAGAAATGTAAAATTATTTGGGATTATTTTTTATTTTATAAGAAGTCTATAGAGGGGAAGATCTTTAGAATCATTATACTCTAAAGAGAGTGTTCTATACGTGCAGGTGCTCAAACTGGGGACTCAAAATACAATTTCAACACTACCCTCTTATGGTTCTGCGACACGGTAGGCACAAAAATTTAATTCAGTCAGACTGATAGATGAATATGGCAAAGGTGACTAAGGAAGTGATGCTGTTAACACTTGAAGCGCGTAAGACACGTTGTAATTTTCATTATTATTTAAATTATTTCAAAACAATATTTCCCTTATAGTTAACCTAAGCTATATTTTCATCACCTCGTTATTTATTACCAACATCAGTTCCTCTATTTTACCAACAGGAATTCCAAATTGCATAAGTATTTTCTTTCACATGTGAAAGAATGCTCTGTAATTGATGGAAGCATGAAATCTAGTTAATGCTTCATCTGTTCAGTTTCATGATTTAATCGAATTTAATGGGATTGGTTCCTGGACCTTTTCAAAGAGCACAGTCAATAAACTTAACTCTACCAGTATGAAGCACATTTTTATTCCAAGCAACTATGTTAAAAAGCAAAAACGTTTATTGGAGTTCCAACTAAGCGTTTACATTGCTACCAATTTCAACCCACACATCAGTCACATATGCAACAAATACCCGCACATGTTGCTCCAATGCCCCTTCAGTTCGTCGCACCGGCTTGTGCAGCCCCCACCCCTCCTCCGCCATAGCAAACGCATTCCTGTATAACTACTCTAGCAATGCCAGACCACACACCACGTCAACCTTCATTTCAATAAAAATAATATTTCTCTTGCAAGCTTTTATAACATTTCTCGCAGCAGCCGCCGTGCTTTTTGCCATTTTGCCTTTACCATTTTTTTTTTTTTTTGTTCTCTTGCCATTTTTTGTTTTCTTTTGGATGTCAAAGCTGCACAGAAAGTAAATTAAATTCTTGCGACATAATTTATGAGGCCAAACAGGTGTGTGCGTACCCGTACTCTGCCAACCTAACAGAGCAAAAGGTGTGAGTATAGGAAATATACCACGCTAATATCAGGACGCGTTGCGACTATATCACACACAGGAGCAGAGTGGGAGCACAACCTGCACGGCAGCAACAACAGCTACGTTGAGAAATCGCATTCACTTGCGTCACATTCGTGCATTTGTCGCGCACAACAAGAACGTCAAGCTTTGTGAATTACGCTGGCGCTTGGTGCGCCTTGGTACTGGCAGACTGACTGACTGGGTGTGTGTAACAAAGTGGCAACACTGGCAGGTGAGGTAAACGAGACTCATCAGGCCTCTGTACACACATTGCTGATGACAACAAAGAACTTTATTTGTAATTAATTTTTTAATGTAAAATGTTTTAATGTAAGAAAATTATGTAAAGAATATTAGCCAAATTGTCGTTTTGGTATACTAAATGCTCAAATGAATCGGAGTACCTGTTCCTTATACATTATAGTTCCATAGAAATAATTTATGTTATACTACAATGTAATAAAAAGTTGCGTTCAGTGCCAGAATTTGACAGAAGGCTCCAAATTCTGCGACACGACTGGAATTGTCCGAAATAAATGAGGCGGTGCTACTTTATCAACTCGCACATGTTGCTACTATGCAGCTTCAGTCCTTTATGACGGATTGTACATCCATCATAACACACGCATTCCCACTCAACTGCATGTTACTGACATGCATGCTCGAGTAATTGAAAAAATTGTGGTGAATTGTTTATAATTGTTGTTATCTGTAAAAACCGAACATTCAATTTAGTTTATAGCGACCTGTGAGTGCGAGGGGTAATATTTATATTTCCGAAGACTTCCGGCAAACAAATGGTCGTGTACCACTCAGAATTGACCATCCTACGTTGCTCAAGTGGAACAGTGGCCACATGATCCATTCGGCCGAAGAAACAGGCGACCATTTGCTTCGCTATGCTTCTTCCACGAAAAACTTTTGTTGGATTTAGCTCGTCTTAGAATAACCACACGGTCGATTGTTGTTTTGTTTCCGGCTCAGACGCATATATCCATGATTCGTCACCTGTCACGATTTTATACACGTCTCTTGAAGCAGCACGGTCGAACTTTTTAATCATTTCCTTACACCAATTGACACGAGCCTTTTTTTCAGCGATTGTCAAATTATGTGGGATCCAACGCGATCAAATCTTTTTTACAGCCAAATTTTCATGCAATATTGAATGTATGGAAGTGGAAGCAATGCCCAAGGTGTCCTCTATCTCACGATATGTCACATGACGATCTTGGATTATCAGTTCACGCACTGCATCGATGTTTTGTGACACAACAACCGATTTTGGACTACCTTCACGGAGTTCGTCGGCGACCGAACTACGACCACGATTGAATTCACTATACCAGCGATATACTGTGATTTTTGATGGTGCTTTATTGCCATACAAAGAACTGAGTTCATCGACATATTCTTGTTGAGATAATCCACGTCGAAAATTGTGAAAAATTGTCATTTTTGGGCCAAATTGATGTTCTTAACTCACTGTAAAAAAAAACAGATAGCACTTGTACATCAACACGTTGTGAGTACGGTTATGCAAAAAAATGTCAAACTTAATTATGGTGTTGCCAGATTTTAGCTATTGACATAAGTGTTGCCAGTTCCCTAAATATCCCCTCGTAATGCATTTACCACTCTTAGGTCGCCAGCAACAAATGTTGCAGCAATTAATGCATATTATGTCGTTTGTATTGCTTGGTTTGTTGTAAATTCCATTCGCCACGGATATCGAGTATAAGATACAGACACCTGGGTGTAGTGTATGTACCCGAGATAAATTAAGGTATATGAAGGACATATAACTGTCCCAGTTAGAGTAAAAATTAATAGACAGGAAACTCTCCACTAGCCTGTGGTATGGAAAATTTAATCGTTTTCCAATAGAAGTTTAAAGAAAAGCGAAAATCGCACATTTGATACTATTATTATGTGTTGTCATCAGCTGTATGCATATTACCCGATTGCTTTACGATCCGGGTGCAGTAATGTGAACCATTGCAAGGAAGCAAACTTGATGCATTACGTCTTGGTTTCTGGTTTTTCGGTGGTAGTGTTCCTTTGTTGTTGACTTTTTTCCACGTCTGTCAATGCCACAGCATGGCGCGAAATATTGCGAGATATGCCTTGCGCAACATCCCTCCCCTGAGAACTGGCACTGTGATTGTTCCTCAGTTGCTGCTTTTGTCTTACAACTTCTTCTTTCTTACCTGTCTTGCTATGCCGGAAGTTAGTTTTTGGGGTAAAGTAGCGTTACTTCTATCAAAAAGGGTATATCTATAGACTACACACATGCATACGAATGTAAACCTTCTCGACTAGCTTTGGCAACGATTTTTCTTTGCTCAATGTTTGTTTCTTGTCACAGAAGGAAATTTCATTGCTTTGTATTGAATGTCGTTAAAGAACGCTGATAAGGATTTTCGAATATGCATTTCAAGTATCGCACCCACAACCGCGATCCCCCGTGGCGATATTGAGCATTACCTTGTGTCTGCTTCTAGTTGCGAGGATTATATCAATCATGAACTTAGGTGAAATCGTTATATTGTAGGATCATATTTGGAAATGAAATATACACGGTGAACATTGGATTGGGCACATTAGTTAAAAGTCATGACACACAAGGAAGTATATTTTTGATATATAGCAAGACCTAGATTGGTATATAGCAGGAGTCGATTTAGCCAGGTATGAATTGGGCTTGCCTGAGTTGAATTCTTCCATAAAATCCAGCAACAGGAATATTGGGAAATGTTTTACATTCCAGCTTCATTTACAAGAGTTCCTGCGTAGCTAATGGAATTGTTTGAAGAATAGAGAGTAAGGACAAAATTTATATTCTTCTTTCCTTTCTTACATTATTTTATATCATTTCATGGGATTTTATATATATATAAACATTTAAATTCAATAATAATAACGAAAGAATTAAGTTAATTTTCACTTATTTATTTCTTATGTTCGTTAAGTTCTTTTCTATATATTCAATGTAGTATTATCGATTAACAAACTCGTATATATCGTTTAATTGACGATTCTACCTCTTTTCCGGTATAAGAGGAATGACAACGTAGGTACATAAAATGAGTACAATTCAGAACTTCAAATGGAACATTTTGGAGCATTTTTTAATTAATTATCTCCACAAAAGGTCCATTCAGACCATAGATTTCTTTACTTATGTTCACAATATAATATTAGGTTAAAGCCTTCTAAGACCGTCCAGTTTCGTGGCTGAAGTGTTTGCGCATATCCTTTCACATATTCTGCTGGTGAAATTCTCCCACAATTAAAAAGAATTTTCCAATGGTTTGCAGAATGAAAAGAATAAATAATTTCACTACGAATTGTGGACCAATTGCAACTTTTGTTATTGACCCTTATTGTGAAATTCTCAATAACCTAATTAAGGAAATTGCTGCGAACACAATAAGGCTCCAGCAGGGCCATGAGTTTTTCCTTTGAAGTCGGAAGAAAATTCTCAAAGCGACAGAGCCATTAACTATTGCCGGCTTTGCTGTTATGTGCAGCAGCTCAAATAACACACAATTGTGTGCTTCATTGATTCCTTGATTTGAAGAAATTTGTCAAAACGAGGAAAAGGGCATTTTGCGAGGACGCTGGCATACTATATCGTATAGTCAGTTCCTTTTCCTCCGTGGCAGAGTAACGAGGGGGAGTGAAAGGAATGCGACCCTTTGAGCAAGTTTTCCGTTTGACTTCGTTTCGAAAATGCTAAAACGGCGACCGTACGCGTCGTAATGCTCTGAAATGAACGAAATATAGTGAAGTAGTCGCTTGGAAAGTGCTGTGGTTGGGGAGCTCAGAACAGGGCAATAATGCGGCAAATGCAATTCTACAAGAAGTGCGCTGGTAATAGGGTGAGTGCCGCTGCATTTACACGTGTGTGTATTTTTGGGGAGGGGTGTGTGTTTTGTGTTATTCCTCGACCGCACATTCGCACTAAAAAGTTCTTAAAAGCTCTGCTAAGCCGCTACAAATTGCACTACTAATTGCCAAAGAGGTTTATATGGTTTGCAACGCAGGGATTGAAGTGGCTGCGGCGCAACGCCGGAACACGTGTACACGCTATGGACACTTGATATGCGTATGTTGCAGCAGCATGATGGCCTGGTGGTGGACTGGCTTATCAGCAACACCATTTTTCAATATTGAAATTCCTAACAGCACGTATGCATGTAAGCACAATGACACTTGCCGCACTTAATTGACGCGTGCAACTGGCAAAGCAAGCAAAATAATTCCGAAAAAAATTTGCTAAAAAATTTTTAAATTACAACTTAAGTGCATGTGTGTGTGTAGCATTTAAATGCTGCCCCTCCTCCGGTTAAGTACGGCGCACAGTTTCTCCCTTAACATTCTCATACTCGTATATTTTTATATTTATAGCATTTTCCTAATTAAACGTGCAAATTTTATGTCATTCACATTGCACGGCTGCTTGGCTTGACATTTATGAACTTATGAAGTCTTCGTTATAAATCATTTCACTTCACCTAAACAGTCATAGCCGTGGCCGCTGTTGTTGCCGCAGCTGCAGACGCTGAGGAAATTTTATTGTATATGAAAATATGCTCATTCTCCACTCCAATTCCATGCATTATTGTACCGTCTGTCTGACAATTTCGCAGACGTTCACGATTTCTGTGCAGGCCAACAAATGCGACGGAATTTTGCAAGAAGTTGTTAATGTTGCTGCTGCTGCTGCTGCTGATGTTCCCGATTTTGTTATTTTGTGTAGAATTTGGTCGCAAACACATCATTTCACAGCATACGTGGCGGCAACATATGTGGCCCTGTGGTATTTTCAGATTTATTCACCCAGCAGACATTTTATTATTATTATTTCACTCATGGCTGATTATAATTTGCTTAATTTCATTCTTTTTTTTTTGGAGCATTAATAGCTCTAATTTTGAACAGAATATTTTATGTGAAATTATTGTTGTTTGTATACGAAATACTCAATTTGGGCAATGCAGTTCCATTATGAAATTACACCAGAATATGAAAAATAATGAATTAATATATGTATGAAATCATTAGCGAAACTCGCAGTTGGATGAAATGTAAAGCAGAATTCAAAAAATACTAAGAATAACATATGGTAAGAAAGCATATAGTGGAAGGACATTACAAGAACTCACTATAATTGCTTCAAAATATGATAACTCAATACTTCAATCTCACTCTAAATATCATTTTTAATCTCTATGTCAATGTCCCTCTCCATCTTACTCTCAACATCATTCTTAATTTCACTCTGATTCTCATTATCAATCTCACTCTCAATCTTACTCTCACTATCAATCTCAATCTTAGTCGCACCATCAATCGCAATCTCACCCTCAATCTCACTTTTAATATCATACTTAATGTCAGTCTAAACCTCATAGTCAATTTCGCTCTCAATCCTTATCTCAATATCACTCTTAAACTCATTCTCAATCTCATTTCAATCTCAACCTCACTATCTATCTCACATTTCTCACAATGTCACTCTCAATCTCACATTCAATCTCCACATCAATCCCACACATCTCACAATATAACCATCAATTTCACTTTTAATCTCACTTCCTCTCTCTGTCTCACTTTCAATATAAATAGCAACTTCACTCTGAAGCTCACTTTCATATTCCCTCTCACTCACAATCTCATGTTTAACCACACTTACACACGCACCTTGAATTTTACTTCCATCCTGAATCTCATTCTCACTCATAACCACACTCTCACTCTCGCCTTCAATTTTATTGTAAATCTAAAATTTTACCATCAATCACACCCTCACTTTACTGTCACTCTAACTCAATAATAATCCCGCTCTCAATCTCATTTTGAATCACACTATAAGCCTCAATTTCACTTTCAATCTCATTTTTAATTTCATTCTCACTCTGAATCTCAATCGAAATCTATCTCACAATCGCTGTTTTAATCTCACTTCGTCGCACTTTCAATGTAACTAACAATTTCACATTCAATATCCGTTTCATTCTCAATCACGATCCTAATTTAATTTTAATTTTTAATCTTACTTACACCCTCAGCTTGAATTTTATTTAGATCCTCAATCTGACTCTCACTCATAATCACACTCTCACTTCAATATCTTTCTGAATCTGAAGTTTTATTTGCAATCTCCGTCTCTTTCTCACTTTTACTGTCACAGTAGCGTACGTACAATCCCACTCTCATTCTCACTTTAAATAACACTATCAGCCCCAATTTCAATCTCACTTTTAATTTCATTCTCACTCTGAATCTCACTTTAAATCTCACTTTGAATCTCACTCTTCATTTCACTCACGCTCTCACTCATTTCATTAGCAATATCATTCTGGAATCCCATTCTCAACTTCAATCTCGCTTTAATTTTCATCTGAATCTCACTTTAAATCACAATCAAAATCTCATTCTCACTTTTAATCGCACCCCTATTTTTAATCTCACTCTGAATATCAATCTCACTTTTTATTTCGCTCTCAATATCACTCACAATCTTGCTCTCAATCTCATTTTTAATCTCACTCACACTCTCACCTTCAATTTACTGGCGTCTTTAATATCACTCTCAGTCATAATCACATTCTTACATTCAATATCATTCCGAATCTCAAGATTTACATTTACATTTCACCCTGTATTCCATTTTTACTGTCACTCACTGACAATCCCACTCTTAATCTCACTTTGAATCACTCTATCAGCCTCAGTCTAACTCACAATCGCACTTTTAATTTCACATTTCATCTCACTCACACTCTCACTGTCATTTTTAATATCAATCACAATTTCATTATCATCCTCAATCTCATTCTGAATCCCAATATCAACTTCAATCTCTCTTATAATTTCATTGTCAATCTCATTCTGAATCCCATTCTCAATTTCAATCTCTCTCAATTTCATTCCCAATCTCACTTTAAATGAATGTCACTCACAATCTCGCTCTCAATCTCGATATCATTTTAACTTGGAACGTCACGCTCAATAACATTCAAATAAATAATATTGAATCGAGAAAATGAAATTACTCAGATTTTGAGCCAGTGCGTGTTTTGTTGACATGATTGAAGCAATCCACGAATCATGAGTTGTATTCACAAATTACCCTTTTTCTTTCCAGCCATGATTATGTATTTCCTACGCATCCAATGGTGCTTAATATATCTTGGTGGTTTCAATGACTAGAAATCTCACCCTCCTCTTGTAAGTGCCCATGTGAAACAGATGGATAATCTAAATATGCTCAGCGATACCTCATTTGGCACCATTCTTACGGATATTTTAAAATTCAAATGGATTTTTACAAAGTTTCCTTCGTCACTTCAATATGCAGTGCAAATAAATCAGCTTCAGTCATAGTTGTATATGAAATTGTGCTAAACGAAGGAGATCGTCTCCAATAACAAATTATGAACTTACATTTAGGGACAAAAGACAGAAGCACATGCAGATTATTCGTTCAAACTTCAAAATCTAATTTAAGTTCAACTGAACTATATATCGTAAGGACACACAGAAAGGATTTTTGTATGTAAAATATGGCATGCATACTTTGCTGCTTGTGTACACTACTTGTCACTTAAAGCAAAATGTGCATAAACACATTAAGTGAGCAAGGAATGGATAGAGGGGGGTTTCTGGTTGTGTTAGGTGTAAAAAGCAGCGTTGACTTAAAATGTTGCACATTTTTGACACCAAGAAAATCCCCAAACACATTCGACGTACCAGTGCCACTCGTAGGTACATTTAGCAGCAGCTGTAGTCACAGTAGCAGGACATGAGCTGCCAGCAGGACATACTCGTAAGCAACAAAGCCAAAGTGACATAAGTGTCCCACCCAGTTCTTGGCACACAAAATTTTACTGCTTTTCCTCTGAGAATGTTCCTCGTCCTCTTTGTACTCGCATTGTACTCAGTCACATGCACGGGAATATGTTATAAAAAAATCCAATTCATTTGGGACTTTCACAGCTACCCGACTATGCCAGTGGTAGAATTTGACAAGCGCATTTATGGCATGAAAATGTTGCAAATGTTAAGGAAAACAGTTAAATTTTACATAAATTTGTTCTTAGTTTGTGTGCAAGTGTGTGCAATTGTGTGTGTGTTTTTCTGTAAGGTTGCCTGCAGAGGGGATGTTTTTACGGCTTTTACTTAGTTGTGTGAATCCTTGCTCCAAATACTTGTACAATATTCGTACATTTAAGCATAAAGTAAACAGCCAGTTTAAAGCTTTGTGCAGAGCGTCCTTCGTTTCCCGCCTTCGGCCTGGTAAACTCCCACAATTGGCTATAAAGCCTATGCCAGCGTTACTATCGCTCGTGCTCCCTTCAGAGCCCGTGTGCCGCATTGACGCTTGACTTTGCATCTAATAAACATTGCCCTGCTACCATGGCTTAGCTCTAGGATAATCATTGCTTAAGCCATGGGCAGGCTTTTGACTTTTATAAAATTGCTTTCGTTATGTTTTGACAACAAATTTTACATGAGCTAAGAAAATAGGTTAGGAAAGCAGGGGCGGGCAATGTGCACACGTTTATGGCTTCATAATAGTTTCCTATGTTGTCCAGCTACCATTCAAGATTTTTCCTGCTTTTTTATACAATTTTTTTTTTATTCGTTCTTATTTCCCAATCCAAACTGCACAATTGGGGATTTCCAGTGGGCGTTGGTAACGACTTGATAAGTCGCTTTATGTTGGCGTATATCCTCCCCTGCCGTGGAGATATTGTATCAACCATCAAGCAGTGCAAGTCCCCCCGGTGGCAAGCTTATATTTGTATATTTATATCCCCGTTAAATGTTTATATTCCAAACTTTCTTTACTCACCATCTTTTGTATGAATTCAATTATTTACAACTTTCGCAAATTCGAATAAAAAGAATTGTGTTCGGAGCCAGATCCTTTCTCTTTAAAAAACTGTAACCATCACATATGAATACAATTGCAATTGTATTTTAAAGAAATTCCATAAGGGGAACTTCATAGGAGAGTAGAAACCCTATACATGAAATTTGTTTAGGTATACAATTAGCTGCAATGATACAGTCCGCATATATATGATGTAAATAGAATATAGTAAGGAAGGGTTTGATTTGCCAAGGATTCTAGATCACTGAACAAAACCCCTTTGACTACCACCAATATCAAAGCCATTGATAGATATATACATACAAATAAATGTATTCCGGATAACTATCGCAGAAAGCGTTCTCCAAGCATTCAGGCAAGTGGTGCTCATTTCGCTTTAAGCCTCAAGATAGAGGAGAGGGAAGAAGTGGAAGATAGAGGAGTTGTGATGGGGCAAGCCGCACATTTTCAAT
Organism: Clusia tigrina; assembly: GCA_920105625.2. NCBI lineage: Eukaryota > Metazoa > Arthropoda > Insecta > Diptera > Clusiidae > Clusia > Clusia tigrina. The sequence continues at coordinate 28,473,315 of OV050030.1, forward strand.
TTTCTTTGACTCTCTTATAAGTCTCAGAAGTGTATCCAGGGATAAGGAATATATCTTGTCATTCCCCGTATATCTTTTATGGAGCTGTAAAGGGGTATTAAGCCCCTTAATGGTTTCCTAGTTCCGTTTTCTTGATTATCTACTTACTCATGGCCATGAGGTCTGCGATGTTTTAGAACCCAAACAAATATGACCTGTTTCGACTCTACAAGTTGGTTTAGGACGGAATGGTTATTCAGGGCCGATTCGGTATTGTAGATGTAGCTGGTTAACTTGCTTATAAGTTAGTAAGCGATGTTCATTTCTGTTCCGTTTCTCTGAATTAAATGTTAAATATTTGTATTCTTTACATAAGTAGATATATAATTGGACACTATTACATGTGCACCCTGCCAAATCAAAGTTCAGGATGATCTGTCTGCATACCAATTCATTGCACCCATAGAATCTCTTAGTTGCTTTCCCATTGTTTTCGAGAAGGGATTTTAATATTGGGGTTTTATTTATAAACTTAAGGAAGTAATTATCGCATATCTAACAAAGGTAAACATCTTTATAAAGTCCATCGTATTTAAGATATCAGAATGCTCCTTTTTGTGGTCTGGTTTGGAAGTGTACTACTTTTTTAATCCATCTTTAATCTGCATCTTCCTGCATAAGTTAGTAGTATAGTAAAGTGCTGCTTCCTGTCTAGTGTATAGTTGTAACTTCAAGTAGTTTCCATGCCATCTATCTGAGTTGGTCTTATCACCCTCCGATAGACGGCTCCTTTTGGTGGTCTGGTTTTTAAGTGTACTATTACTTTTAATCCATCTTTAATCTGCATCTTCCTGCATAAGTTAGTAGTATAGTAAAGTACAACTTCCTATCTAGTGTATAGTTGTAACTTCAAGTAGAGTTTCCATGCCTTTTGTCGGAATTGGTCTTAACACCTGCTAAAATTGTTATGGAATTAGTGATCTGAAACTAGGCTGTCGTCTTTTGCAGCATACCGTGTTTGTAGCCAGGTTCAAAGCCTTTTTAAGTTGATTTCATTATTACCAGTCAGAACCCTTATATTATAATGCTTTGGACTGCCAGATCTTGCATGTTATTATTCGAGAAGATCCTCAAGAAAAATTGCATTGGTTATCGTACATACTTCAATACTACAAACAAAACGGGTATAATGACTGAAGTACGTAGCTTAATGTCGGGACAGATACCTAATTCTCTATTATATTTCAAGCCCACAATTAACAATTGGAGTTCTGGGGTCATATGTGGTGTGGCTGCAGGTATCAAGGATATATATACAACGATTTGTAAAGTAAATAGAAGGCACTTAATTCTATCATTATTCACTATAACTTGCGCTCTTAGAGCAATTGATTTTGTAAGCTGTCATACGGCATCAATTAACACCGTCCTGTTGGAATTTCTGTGAAACATCGTTCCAGTTGAATTGAGTTCAACAATTCATATTAGTATCCCAGCATCAGATTAACAGAACCAGATGGAATAACAAACGCTCGCTCCAAATTTTCTTTGACCAATGTCGACGTGGATTGGCTTGGGGGTCATGGATGAGAGTTTTATTTAAATTAATATATTGCAATTTCTATTAAAGAGTGTAGTAAAAGGTTTTTGTCACCCATTATTTTCCTGTTGAATAATATTAATATCGTTCAGAGAGAGAGAGAGAGTCTCTCCGAATAATATAACAAAAGATTTTTACCCCACTTTCAATTAAATTTGGGAAGACACTGAAAAGCAAAATGGATCATTTCAAGGAATGATTGTCCTCTTACGGGTTTCAATTCAATCGTCAAACACACTCGCCAAATTAAGCATAACGTACTTCCCTATAACCAATACGAATACATATTAATAAAATGTAATTGGCACCAATAACCTTATAAAGCAGTCTGCTTAACCGAATTGTTATTACTTGGCTTCTCTTTATGCTCACAATCATAGCCATGAGCGATGCGCCAGCCAACGAAGAGAAATAACGTACAATTTATTGCAGTAAAATATTTTGGAAAAATGGAAAGCTCACAAACAACGCTTGAGTAAACTGCTTCATATACGAGTACGTTTTAGTGTTCTCATAAAAATAGCCTTAAGGCGCTATTAAAGCAACCCCAGCATGTACAGGGGCTAACACCAGCCCACACACCAACCACCCTCACCAGACAACATCGAATCTTAACTATTCTTTATATTTTGCTTATGAAAGCAGTTTCCATTGTTTTAACAACACGATGCGAAGGGAAAAGCCCAGTAACCACAAACCTAAATCACAAAACCCGAAAACTGAGCAGCGAAAAAAGATGTCAGCCAAAACGGAAGTCATCGTTTTAAACAAGCATCACTTGCCCCAAGGCCAGCTGTGCATGCATGCTCGGCTGTTGTGACTTACGGCATGACGGTCCAGTTTTCGCCTACACAAGTAAAGACACACACACATCCACACATAGACTCAAACACATATTTACGAGTATATGCAATACACTAAAAAGCAGCGGCATTTGCTGAAAATTTTTGCGGCTTTGTGCCGATGGCTGCGTTTCAATATGTTTCTGATTCTCGCAAATCGATTATTAAATTTTGATATTTTCTGTATGCCTGTCCATGCTGCCACAATTTTATCCAGGCTTCCTGTATCTTGCATCCTGTTTCGCTCTTCGCTTTTTGAATTTCAATCCGACTACTCCCCGATGTTATTTTTTATTAGTGACTTCTTAGAACTTCTTCTGCTGCAGCTCTTCTCTCATTCTGATTGCTATTTCCTTGCGAAACATTTTTCGGTTGTCATGTTGACCTTTTCAAGTCAAACTTTGTGTGTGTGGGTACTTCCTTACTTTGCCACTGGCAACATGCCACATTTTGTGCGTTCCCGTTTCGGTTGGCAACACAATTGACGTTACGAGCCGTCGCATCGCACAAACGCATACACATACATACGCTTATATTGCCGCCCACCCTCCCCTTCTTTCCATCACTCAGTTCCCGTTCTGTTATATTATGGCAGGATATTTGCAGTGCGAGTATTGGTCGTTTTATTGTTTATTGTTTATTGTTGTGAATTTTGGAACTTTTTGCCCGGTGGAAAATTAAAAACTTCTGCAAAATATTTATTGCAAATAGTTCGCTTCGTATCAATATTTTAATCATTGGTCTGAATGGCTGCCATAATGGGCGCATTCTTCATCCTGGCAAGTCAGAGTTTTGTTTGTGTTGGCCGGAATTTCTGCCTTTGGGTCATAATATTATGAAATTTTTAGGTTCAACATTTTTTGGCTAGGCAAACAAATTAAATTACTTGGCGCTTCCGTGCCCATTTTCAGATAAGAACTTTTACCCCAGCTATATTAAATTTAGAGTATTGGTGGCATGGTGGTGGGGTGTTGTTCACAAATTGGTGCCTCTGTTGACTTAATAAACTTTTAATAAAGGTTACGAATATATTTGTTGTTTTTGTTGTTGTTGCAATAATGGATATGTTAGCTTTAGAAAGATAAACCTCAAATATGCTCGCTTTGAGGGCGGTCGAGAAATGAACCAAACTTACTAAAATTGTTATTAATTTTTAAGGTTTGTTTGGAAGTGAAATATTTCAAACAAATGGAGTATGGAAAATTTGAATAAGATAATATTCTTTTATATTCTACAAAATATTGGTTTAAGTTTGATGTGCCCTGGGAGAGAACTACATTCTTATACTGTAGCCACTTTAATCAGACCAATAAAATGTGAGTATATTAAGGAAGTAGTATTGAGGAGTAGTACTGACAGCCTCGAAATGCATAAGGAAACCCGTACATTCCCTAGAAAATGTCAGAATTGATATTTCAATTGATAATTGAACAATCACAAAACACAAAACTGCAGAACAGAAAATAACGTTCTTTTCGTTCAAGTCAATGGTTCAACAGTACATAAAACCTAATTCGACCTGGCAGTTAGTACTGCCTTTTTTCTTATAAAATAATATTCCTATAAATTTATTTATTTTTTATTTTTTTTATATCCAAATTTTTATTGCAATCTGTTGCATTCACCACACAATCAGCAATATTTAATAACTTAAGACTAATTTTTGACTTTACTGACTTTTATGGACTACACCCAGTGGTGCAGCCATTGCCTATTAGCACAAGAGATCTGTTGTGGATTTTCTCTTTTCTCTTCAGTCGGATGAAAGTGAAGGGGTTGGAAGTGAGTTCTGATATCAGAGGATTTGGGCGGACTAGGAGTCTCAGATTGTGCGAAGTAGAGAGCTTTTTTTTCTTGAGCGACTGTAGGAACTTTGAGGTCACGATGGATTTGGTTGTTTGTGACATAATAGGGCGCGTTTACAATCATTCTTAGGGTCTTTGATTGGAATCTTTAAAGTATTTCAACATTGGAAGTTGCCGCAGTTCCCCACAGCTGAATACCGTATGTCCAAACTGGTTTTAAAATTGCTGAGTACAAGAGCAATTTGCTATCGATTGAGACTTTGGAGTTTCGATTCAAGAGCCAGTGTAGATTTCTGAGCTTTATACCGAGTGATTTTCGTTTTGTAAATATATGTGTTTTCCAAGTTAATCTTCTGTCGAGGTGCATCCCAAGGTATCTAGCCTCATTACATTGGGGTATATTTATGCCGTTGAGTTTAACGAGTGGGCAGGTGTTTCGTTTCAGAGTGAATGTAACCTGGACTGATTTTGTTTCGTTCAACTTGATTTTCCATTTTTTTAGCCAGTCAGTAATTTTGTTTAGCCCACTCTGGATTTTAGAGGAAACTAAGTGTGGGAGAGTGTCAACAGCTAAGACAGCAGTGTCATCTGCAAAGGTACCTATGGTGACCCCTTCATCTGATGGTAAGTCGTACGTGTGAAATAGATAAAGTATTGGGCCCATGACACTTCCTTGGGGTACGCCTGCTGAGCTTTCAAAGCGGTCAAATTGTTCCTCACCTTGCTTTACGAAAAAATATCTATGTGTAAGATAGGACTTGATTAACACATAGTAGTTAATGGGGAGTGTAGTTTTTATTTTGTAAAGCAGGCCATCGTGCCAAACGCGATCAAATGCTTGCGAGATGTCAAGAAACGCCGCTGTACAATATTTTTTCTGTTCGAATGCAGTGTGTATATACTCAACAATCCTATGAACCTGTTTTTTCCTGAATCCAAATTGATGATTTGGAATTAGCTTTCGCTCTTCTATAACTGGGAGTAGTCTTTTCAGGAAAAGGGTTTCCAAGAGTTTAGAAGCAATCGGTAGCAAGCTAATTGGGCGATACGATTCAACTTTATCAGCGCTTTTTCCGGGAATCATTTTTAATTCTGACACTTTCCATTGGGGAGGTATAAAGCCAGATGTTAGTACCGCGTTAAATAAGTAGGTAAGATATGTCACTCCTTCTTCTGGAAGTTGTTTTACAATTTTCCCAGTGATAAGGTCGTACCCAGGGGCTTTTTTTAATATTTAGCTTATCAATAGCTGCTTTCACTTTAGATTTGGAAATTTTCGTATGGGTAGGTCCATCTGATGGGTATTACTCAGAACACTTTTCACTACTTCTGTTACACATGCTGGGGGCTCGATTTCATGTGGGGTAAATACTTTTTTTAAGTGTCGGGCAAATGTGACTGCTCTTTCAAGGTCACTTTTAGCCCATTCGTTATTTTCCATTCGTAAAGCGGATTGGAACATTGTGGGTCTCTTTAGATTCCTAGTTGCTTTCCAGAGAGAGTATTCTGTAGCAGCTGTTGCAGCGAGATTACTGAGGTAATGATGGAGTTGGGTGTTTTGTTCGTTATTAAGGATCTCTTTAAGTTCTTTTGTAAGCGCATTTAATTTTTTCTTGTCCTCAGGATGTCTAGTTTGTTGCCACTTTTTTCTGGCATATCGCTTTTCTCTCAGTTTTTCTTTTATAGGTTTGGAGATGTTCGTTGATTTTCGTTCATTCAGTGGGGGGGTGGAGTCCCACGCAGCTTGTTGTAGGCAGCCGCAATGATGTCTTCTTCAGATTTCAGTGATAGTTTTAAATCAATTGTGGAAGATACCATATATCGGAAGCGATTCCAATCAGTTTTGTGATTATGTAAACTACATTGACTGGGAAGAAGGGCAAGATTGTTGTTAAGCTCGACGAGAACTGGAGAGTGGTCAAAAGACAGCTCAAAGCATGGGCTACATTTAAGATCACTAAGCATGATACCTTTCGTCACACAGGAGTCAAAGTCGGGAATTTTTCTTACATCTGTTGGCCAGTATGTTGGTGTACCTGAAGAGACAGGGAGTAAATTTAATTTTCCAATGGCCGCATAAAGCTGTCGACCCTTTGGAATAGTATGTGTGCTTTGCGTTCTAGTCTCCTCCAGCTAGGAATCTATTGCCAAGGGTCTGAAAGAATTTCTCATACTCCTCCATTTTTATTGTGTGTTTAGGTGGGCTGTAGACAGCGGAAATTGTAATTGGCCCTTTCCAGTCATCAACAATTATATTTGTGGCTTGTATAGCTTCTGTGCGATAAAATGTGCTCTCACAGTGTTTTATATTATTGCGTATTAATATTGCTGAACCTGCATGAGCCTTATTATCTGGGTGCAAGGTGTCATAAAACTTAAAGTTCGGAATCTGAAAATGGCTTTTGTTGGTGAAATGGGTTTCAGATATTAGGAGTATATCTATTTCGTATGCTTTAAGGAATTTTTTAATTTCTAATAAATGTTTTGACAGCCCATTAGCGTTCCATAGTATGATTTTTATGGGATTGAGGATAAGCAATTCTTAGTCGTGAGGGTCACTAATAAGTTCATCATTGTTGTGATTTGTTGCATGGCTTGCCGGAGTAGCATTATCATTTCTCGCATTTCGTTCGGAGCTTGGGTTTCTGCAGGAACAGTATTAATTGGTAGGGCCGTTGTGTTTTCATTAGTTGCTTGTGTTGAGTGTTTCAGTGCCTGAGCGTATGAAAGTACATTTTGAGTTTGTTTTGATGTACTGGGATTTACCAGAACTTCCTGTTGTTGAGTAGATTTCATGGTAAATTGTCGTTTTTCCTTAATTGTGGGTATTTCATTTTCTGAAGATTTTTATAAACTACACAACCTTTGTAATTTGCTGGGTGATTACCTTCATACAAGGCACATTTGACTTCATCTGATCTGTTTTTACGTACACAATCTGAAGACGTGTGGCTTCCGGCGCATTTAATGCACGTTGGTTTCCTGCGACAATACGTTTTTGTATGCCCATACTGCTGACAGTTAGCGCATTGGGGAATATCGCGAGTCGGGGGGGCTCAAAAACAATTCCACTTCATAAATTTCTTTATTGTTTGAGTTTGTTTGAAGTTCAATGATAAACATTGGCAGAGGTTTTTTTGTGTTTCTTCGCTTTATGTTCCAAATATTCGTGACAGAGTGACCGAGGTTTTGCAGGGCTTGGATTATTTCATCTGTGCCTATAGATGGGTGCATATTCTTGAGTACTACTTTGAAACCTCTTTCTTGTTTTGGCTTATAGGTGAAAAATTCGGTGTTTTTTAGCTCAAGTTGGTTAACTATTGGCTTGTAGGCTTCTGGAGAAAATACCTGGATTTAAACTTGCCCATTGTTTATGAGCTTTAATTCGTATGAATTTGGAGCAGCTTCAGACAATAGTTTCATTAAAGGAGCTATATTGGTAACTCTGTCAACAAATATTGGTGGGGGCTTAGAGACTTTTTCTTTATGTTCTGTGTTTGGGTCACATTCTCCAATTTCTTCTAGGGACGAAAAACGATTTTCGGTTCTTTTCGGATCTCCTAACCAGTATTTTTCAAGTTTCGCTTGTTTTTGAGTGGTCTTTGTCTTACCTGGACTCTCTCTCTCTGCCATTTCTTGTTTAGAACCGTTTTCCAGTCCTCGTCGTGGGAGGGTACACTTACTGTGACTTGGGGAGAGGCAACTGGTTGCTGTTGTTTGTATAGCAGCTGAAGCTGGCGTTGAAGCTGTTCAATTTGTTGTTGGACAGTTTGTTGAGAGCTGTTTTTATTTTGAAAAGACGAGATTGATTGGGGCGAGGGGGATTGAGGACTCCAGGAATTCTGAAGAAGGTGTTTCTTTTGTGTTTGCAGTTGTTGATGCTGCTGTTGTTGTTCCTGATGTTCTTTTTCTCGGTGTTGCTGTTGTTGTTGTTGCTGTTGCTGTTGTTGTTGCTGCTGCTATTGTTTTTGTTGTTGCTCTTCTTGTTGTTGACCGTCCCCTCTAGGTGGGGTACGGTCTACACCCATTTTTTTTCTTATTTTTTATTTTTGTTTAAAATGAACCTTGGCACCTCTACACTAGATACTTGCTAAGCCGCTTTTAATTTAACGTATTTGTTTACATACATAGCCGTATAATAGCAGTGCTATTTTGCGGTTGTCTCACTTTGTGATTATTTGTTGTTTCTCTCTTGATAATTTTGTTGTTTTTATTTTTGTATATTTTGTTTTTGTTTTTACACTTTCTTTAAAAATTTAAGAATTTTAAGTTAGCTGTTCTCAGAATCACGGCACTCGGCACTCTTCCGACGCAGAAAATTTTGCACTTTCACGCTTGTGCGAAATGGTTATTATTTTCTCATTAATTACCTCGATTTTTATTAAATTTTATTATCACTATCGGATTAGTTTTTCACTTTGTAAGACTTGCTAACTATTAAGCTTAAATGTAATTAATATAATATAATAAATACATAAATTAAATCACAATTTTAAAATTATAGAAGAAATTAAAAGTAATAAGTGAGTAGTAAATGTGATTGAATTATTTTCTAATTGATCAAGTATAACAAGAGATGTTAATATCTATATGGATATTCCATTTCTCATAAATAAATGTAACACTTATAATAATACATAAACTAACTGATTCAGTTCGATCAACGCTTGACAGTCAATTTACCAAAACTGGCTTCCATAAATACAGATCTCCTTGATAAATATTTTGATTACAACCTAAATTTAGCAGTAGCCTCGTTCTATTGCCTGTTCAATATCAGTCTAAAAGCATTCGCTTCTACTCGTTTTTATACATTTACAACATACTCTAAAAGTATATCAGGTTAGTCTAGAACTCTTCTTTATCTAAAACCACAATTATATTTTATATTTTAGTGAATTTTAGTATACAGCCATAAAACGACATTTCATTAAAGCAATTTTAAGAAACTAATATCCACCACTTTGATTCCTTTAGAAGTAACCAGTATATCTAACTATTTTATTCTGAAATAAGCAATATTTCAGCTTATTATATATTAGGACTTCTTTCTCTAAAATTTCCATCAACAATCTACTCATATGTACTCAATGGAGATATGAGTATCCGAGAACGGATTCTTTTATCTTAGCATACTGTTGCATACATCAATAAAATACCATTTTATTTCGGCAATTCCAAGAAACTTGTATCCTCCACTTTAAATTCATCTACTGAGTTTCATCAACTGAGTTTTATTTATATGCCGACATTTGACGGTTTCCTTGGAGATTTGGAGAAATAAGAAAAATGATAAGTGATCATTGGACCGCGAGTTTTACTTAATGGAAAATTATCAGAACCCATTTATTGGTAAACAATTTTGTATCTGAAATATCTTGAATATAAAATATTTCATAAGATATTAGGAATATCAAAACCCTGTCCTAGCCCATTTCTCGCAATTACAACTCTACTCTTGACTTCACTTTTTATGATCCTTGTGAACTTTTATAACCAGGAATCGATTTATGGCATGTTTCTGTATGAAGAAATGAAATGAGTGTACAATGAATCTGGACTGGCATCCATGGTATTCAACGATGCTCAGATGAAGAATAAATTCCCGGAATAGGGTCACATACTCACATCACATATTGACTGATAGATTGTCGGAAAAATAGTTTAAGCTGGCTCTGATCAGATGGGTTAGTTTCGCACTTGAGAATTTTAATTTAATTGTGCCCATAGACGATACATCATGATCATACTCATATTTAATAGTATGTGTGAAAAAGAGAGAAAATATGCATGTACGTGTCACACAGACTTGATCGCGCTGTGATCACTGACTGATCGTCGAAAATCTAAATCATTTAGATTTTGAGGGGAAATTTTATTACGATGTTGATCATGATGTATGGATGATCGTCGTTTGTGGACAATTTACATGCAAATTTTGCTCATTTGAATTTGACTGCCAATGTGTGAAGATGTGTGCGGACAAAAATAATAAAAATGTGTTTCTGCTGGAGTCCCTTGAATGCTATTGTACTATTATTTTTGTGCCTTTCTTTCATCCAAAATCGTTTTTTTATTTTTTTTACAATTTTTCCTTGCACAGTACAAGCGCTAGCGCATACAAAACTTCGTCATCCGACAGAGACATGACAATCTCACTCAACGACGACTATGAAAAAATGATGATCTTTGATTTTGATCACTCGTCTGTGGCGGAGTTTCATTCAACACGTACACGAATGAGTATGATCATTATGTATCGTCTATGGGCCGCATAAAGTATGAAACCACGCATTCACAGAACCCCTTCTGCTAAATTCTAAGAAACTACTCATCCACGGAGCACCGTGAATGCGACTTGGCTTTATTCTGAGTGATGCGATAGACCAACATTGTCGTTTCGCTTCAGAAGGTAAAAAAAAATGTCAGCATACTTTTAGGGTGGACTCTTTTCGTCTCTGGCAATTGGAACATATTTATCGACTTATGGAAAGATGTCAATATTGAGTGTATTCACGTCGTGAAATCTTATTTCCGAGGGCTGCCAACCGGTGGAAGCGTCACCATATTCTCTCTCTCAATTTGGAGTATGACACGCTGCTGAGAGAATTCCCCGCACCATGTCTATTGCGCGGAAAAACGTTCGTGCCTTTATCATCGCTGATCGGTCCTTGAGATCGTTTACATACCACATCTCGCCCCTTCACTCGGCCACTTTGATTTCGACCATCGAGGGAACTACACTACTCTTGATTTGCGACCGTTGAGGGAGTACTCTTATTTTTTTAAACCATCGAGAGAGCTACACAGCTACAGCAGCCGAAAAGGAAACTTACTGATGAACCCCGCAGCCAGCTAGAATAAACAGAGTGGAAATAAGTTATTTAAATGATCTGAAGAAACAATTACTGTATACGTCAAAAAATCACAAATCTATTGAATCTTAAAAGAGTGCTAACAAAAAAAAGTAAAATGAATTGTGTTCATAGTTGATCAGTCAATGACTTTTTCGTAACCATTACGATATACTCGTATAAAACAGTTCAGAATTTTTAATTTTTGTTTTTTGAGTGTACCTTTTGAGATTATATGATCACTATTCTATCGAAAACCTGTGCATCCACTTTGTACTACTTTAATGTTTGCATCTATAACCCTCCACTAATGTGCATATTAAAGTTTTAATGTCCTTAAATATTTATCAAAATCTGCACGTCTTTAACGCATTGAAACAGAGTTTCCGACTGGTATACCACTAAATATTAGTTCTCATTAAAAATTCCTGCCTGCCTTCATCGGCACGGCGAGTCCCTTTATTGTTATGTCATTGCCATGTGGAATACAGTGTTGCATTTTAATTAATTTGCAGCGCGCAATCAACAAAACATCCTAGAAGAAAAAAGAACAAAGTAAGGGGATATAAAAGAAAAGAGAAAAAAATTCAGCATGCGAAACAATTTCATTACCACTTTTCTTATAAATTAAATATGCAGGCAAATGGAAAAGTGAGTGAAAAGCAGCAAAAGCAACAAAAAGCAAAGCAGCGGAATTTGTATGCATCCGTTTGCATACACAAACAATTTTACAATTTCTGAAAGTCTGCTTTATTTATGTGATTTTTGCATAATTTTGCAATAATAAAAAGCCTCAAGCCCAAAGGTAGACGACGATGACTCCGACGATGACTCCGACTCCGACTCCGAAGCTGACGTTGTCGCTGGTGATGGCGAAGTCAATGCACGCATTTTAATAAAGGAAATGAAAAGAGAACGCCCCGCAGAAGCCTAGTCAAACAAATTGAATGAAATCAACTCGTTAAAAAGTAAATAAGGCTGATGAATGGCGCAAATAGCAGAGAGAGTGGGCTTGGTGGATGAGTGGCAGCAGCAGTGAGCTAGGATATGTCGGCATACCTTATTTAAAGATAAGCCTGACGCAAGGTGAAATGCAAAGCAAACAAAAAGTCCTTTGCACACACACACAGAAAAAGTAGCAAGCACTGCGGCCAGCGGAAAAATTAAACAGGAATCGTAGAAATTGTAAAGACAAAATAAAAGCAGATATCCTTGAACAGGATACCGCCACACCCACAATCAAGCGAGTTGGTGGCAGCATTGATATGCTGGAACGTCACTCACAACTCAACTGATTTAACGAACTGCCCGGTATAGAATTACTATGGCTGTGCGACAGAAAATGCCGAGAAAATTGCACTCAGATATGATTCTTAAAAATCTGCTGATGAATCTCAACCGACCACTCTGCCATTGAAAGGCAGCAAAAGAAAAGCGGAAATCCTTCGGGGTATAATAAAGAAATGCCAACAGTTGTCGGCAACATTGCACAAGTTGCGAGTATATTAGTTTGCATGGCATCATCAGCACGACCTTTGCCAGTCAAGGCAAGGCAAGTCAAGGCAAGGGAGGTCGAGTCAAGTCAAGTCTAGGGCTCAATTGTCCGGTATCGTGAGGTGTGCCTGTGCAAAGGTTATTATTACGCAAAGCGGAAGTTTCGCATAAAAAAAATATTGATTAACTGCACGTACTTTTCAAAAGCAGTGTTGAAAAGCGTTTATTTTTGCAGTCCTGAATTCAGCGAAATTCTTTCACAACCAGTACACAAAAGTTCAAATGCTGACGACTAACTTGAAAGGTCCTGGCAACTTTTCAGTGTCCAACTAATTAGCGTTAACTGAAGAAATAGTATAAATTCATATATTACGAGCTGAATTGGGAGAGTCGAAATGAGACACTATTTTAGGGGATAATTTTAACTGATTTTAGCTGGGTTAGGATACAAAATTGTGGTTATACTCAGTCTTAATTCGATTTTACAATATAATCCAATATTATATATAAACAAAGGACCGGTAGCTATCAGATCTATCGAATATAATTATAAATAATGTTGCTTAAGTGAATTCCTTTACAAAAAACCAATGTGTTTAAAAAGTGTGTTGGTACTTGGTTCCTTGGCCAAATACAGTGATTAATACTAATCACATAACTTTTATTTGAAATCAAACTAAATGGTTCGTTTAGCGGTTGAACTTATATAGTTTTGAGGACACCTCAATCTAGGATTGTTGGATTAAATCTGTACTTATTTTTAATACCAGGATGCAATCTGTACTCATTTTTAATATCAGGAATCTACCAGCAACACCCATTAATTCAAGGCTTCGCTGCAGACAATGCAGCGATACCAGGAGTTACTCTAAATGAATAAGAATTTGCAAGAAAACTAGAAATATATTATTGACAGCAGGGTTTCTCACCTATCAACAACTAATTCCTCCTATATAAGAAAGTCCTCTAAGCAATCGGAGTGTATAGGATATGCCAAAAGGCAGTCCGACTACAATTGCTCAGATACAAAGAATCCAAAACGGAGGATTCTTGTGTGTGAGATTGGCAAAAGTCTTGGCTTAAATATATATAAACTGGCATAATAAAATGTATGCCCAGATACCTAATCAAAGATCCCTTCATATTGAATTGTCGCATGTGCTTGTAAATATTTGAATTAAACAAACTATTGATGCCTTGCAACACTTTAGTTTAAAAAGCATTTAACTTCGTTAACATAATTAAAACTCTAACCAACACTGTTAACGAGTTGATTGGATTTCCTATCTAAAGCTTTTTATTGCCGACGCATATCCTTGGGAGCTCATATCCCAATAAAACCGCTTCCGTTTGCTTACGAGTATTTATGCACTTCGAATCGGAGTGTTTGTTTTATTTTTCAAATACTTTTTTTTGCGCAATTTGCTATTCAAGCTGGGGTTGCTGTTGACGTTGTTGCCGCTGCTGCAATGCTTCATTTGTCAACATCGACGTCCAAACAAGCTGGAAGAAGCAAACGAAACAAACAATGGCGTACGTATGCGAAAACGTAGGAGTATAATTGCGAAATGCCAGTGGAAATGAAAATTTACGCTATGATCGACAAAATTACCCAACACACATATACACGGATATGCTACAAGCGAGTGTGCAGGTTTAGAAAGAAGCGTTTCCCTACAGGTTGACCCTTTATTAAATGGCGCGCCTGACTCTGTGCAAGTGTGGCTCTGCATCGTGTTGCGTATTGCATTGCTGACACTGCTCCAATTGCCAAAGCAGAGTTATGGCATTTTTCATTCCATTCTTGCCTTTATTTATTTAACATTTCAATCTTTATTTGTTGCCCCTTTTTGCACTCGTTCGCTCGGGTGCCATTTACGATTTTACAATGTCAATGCCTTTTATGCCTGAAAACACATTCCTTTGCATACAACTAGGCGCAATGCAATTCCGTATTTTTTGCTTGTTCGCTTACTTGCTTTCATACTGTTTGCGCTCTTGTGCTCATACTCATGCCCCTGTCTATGCCAGTGCCCATGTACCCTGCCCATGTCCTTGTCCATGCCCATCTTTATGCGTCAGCATAACTTTATGGCATAGCATTGAATGTGTACCGACTCCTGGCTTCGGCTCTAATGTTTCATTGAAATTGTTTGAATCACTTGTGCTCCTGCTTTTGTTGTTGTTGCTGACTGCTTCTGTTTGCATTACGTATTCTGTGTAAGAAGTGCTGGCATATCATCAGTTGCTCCATGCGAATAGCGCCTGCCTCATTTAGCTCTTTGGAGTCATTCGTTCGGTAAACATGATAAATTTTTTGTTGAATTGCAGAATTTTAAAGAAATGTGTGGTATTTCGGTTCGAAAGATTTGCGATGTATGGAATATAAATTTATAGGCTGATATAGGAAAATTTTCCTTAATTATAAATTGCTTCAAATAACATGTAAAACGAAGGAGTCGTTCGTATTGTGTATTACAGGATAGTGATGCATTGGAAAACTATGAATATTGTGGGACTCATGGTTAGTTAGAAATTTTCATTTCAAAACTAAGTTCAATGCTTATTGGAGTCAATAATGCGATCCACAAAGAATCAGAGTCCACTTTTCTGGTGTCCCATTATTGTGTGGTAATATGATATGTGTCCTTGTGAAGGAACCTATCTATAATTCGATGTTGTTGCATATTTCTTCCATTAATCCGTACATATAAAGCTATCACAAATATATAGGAAGCCAACTTCACCAATTCTTTACCACGACTATTTTCTGAAAAATTATTCTTCTAATTAGTTTATCCTGAACCTTTGACATTTTTTCTATTACCATTCGTTGATAGTCGGATAATATAAGTCAACTGTAGTTTTTGTTCACGATCAAATAGTATTCTCACGTACGACGGTCAAATCTGAGTGGTACACGACCGTTTGTTTGCCGGAAGTCTTCGGAGAAATTCGTAAAACCAACCCCAACCGGACATCAGTTGGCTCCGATCGGCTGAATTTAGTTTCTGGGTTGGGTGAGAAAACATTTCGCAGGTGTTTGGCGAATGTGTTTCCTTTCTCTGAGTCACTTCTAGCTCAATTAAATAAATAAATAAATAATCCATTAAGCAAAATCTTTACGAGAACTACTTTTATTTGAAAAAAAAAATAGATTCCAAAAAATTTTCAGCAAGCTTCAATTTCGTAGACTTCTTACGTATTATATTTTTTTGTCCTGTGCACGTTCACAATATTTTCCGAGAATGCGTGTGGGGACTTTCGTCCTTGCACTTCGTGTGCGAGCAGGAGGTCCTAGTAAGATAAGAGAGAGAGAGACTCTCAATTATATTTATATACTCATTTGTAGGGATGTCGTTTGTTATATTACAGGTACCACGAGCCTCGTTTATGTCCCATGTTGCTATGACGAACTCGTTGCGCCGCTATGTGCTGGAGCAGTCCAACCAGCATCGAAATAAATTGGCGGCGGAGTAGAGGGTATGGAAAAAAATAACTTTCCGAAGGCGGCATGCATTCGTGAATTGATCTGGGACTCGGAATTGGCGTACATGGCCAGAGTGCACGGCTACCGATGTGCTAATATGTACGTCAAATGTAGGAGCACGGTTCGCTTTCCGGACGTCTATCATATTCTAATATACGAGGCTGGACCTAAGCCCCAGCAATCAAAAGCTGTAATTTTAAAACATTTTCAATACTATTACGAATATCGTTAAAACTTTTGATAAGTTTTGTAAGTACGAAGTTGTGACGGAATAATATATGACTACTAGACTATTCCCCAATAACTGCTATGAAGTGGTTTAGCTGCGATTTAGGCAAAATAAGTTTGTGCTTTAATATCTGTTCATTACCATCAATGTTCTTATAGCCTGAAGCATATAAGAAAATAATGTTTCAACACAATTCTCCGGTAACTTTGTATCAGATGATTTTAAGACAAATAAACTCATCAAGATTCTTATAAGTAGGAGTTCGTACCGCATTACCACTTCATCAATATTGACTATACACGTGTACCTATTCCTTACCATTAATCAATTTTCTCACTTTTAATAGTGCAATTATTGTTTTTACTTATTCTATATTTAACCCAAACCTGTTCTTGCCATACAAAATAATAAATCTTTGATATAAATAGAACCCATTTCAAAATAGATAAGCTAAGGAATGAATAGTATACTTTCACATCTAATTCCGTGAGGTATTGACTATAGGCGTTGGTTTGAATCACATCCTTGAGATTATCTGCAAAGCCTTTCTCTGAAACCCTGCTTGCACTTCCAGTTCTCATCCCGAAACCCTTATAGAAGTAATTGGATTAATAATAATTGTATCATGGCTTCCTATCATGGCTTCTCTATAAAGATGGGTGGCGTTGTACTTTTAGAAGAAATAATGGCTTAGTAGAACCTCGTAGATTGTCAATGAAATTGTACTTATATTTTAATAAGTATTCCTGTCCGCCAAATTGGCATTGGACATTATTATAGAAACATAAATTTTGTAACTACTCGTCTCTAATCTGCGAACAACCAGAGCAGTAGCCCCAGAACGGGAGCTAAAAGTTTATAACGAGTTTCCAATTAAAAAATTTTAACGAAAGTTTAATAAAATTTTGGGCCTTTTTTAAGAAAATTAAAGTCGCAACTCGCTTTTCACTCTCTGCCCTTTCGAATTAATTTCAATTTTATAGTTGCTTTAACATTCCGCTACTTTACAGCATCCTGGCGAGGATTGATGATTTTAGCCGGTATAGAGGACATTTTGCCAGCATTCATCCATCCATTTTTATAAAAATGGCGCACAGCGTAAAATTCTTGATTTGATTTCTCCCTGTGCCAAGTTGTCGTCACTACACGGAGTAGCGGCATGATTTATTATCACGGTCAAATTGCGCATGAAAATGTAGCAGCAATCCCTTGCAGCACATTTATTCCGGGGTTGCGAATGAAATGTGCGAAATTGAAAATTTATATTTATAGCAGTTTGAAGAATTGTATAATATTTTTATGTGAAGAGGGATACTACTAGAATAGTATGATACGAGAAATGGGAGAGGGTTTCAGGATATTAATACTATTATTATTGGTATAATCAGGACAAAGATAAATAACAAATAATATTCTCTGCCATAAAAAATATTATCTTCAAAGTGCTCATACGTCTATAGAGAATAAAAAATAAGTCCATGCAGGAATCCATTGATCTTCAATGGATTAAAAAAACTGAAGCCACTGAAGCATCAAGCTACTAAATTATCAGTTATTCACCTGTTAAATATCGGCACTGTCTTTGCCCTGACTTCCACCATCTTAATCATTAATAAGTAAGAGGATTTTTAGTCACTGCTTGAACGGTGCCACACTGTCGTATAACAATGGGCCAATAGGTGTGGTCAATTGTGGTTTTGGCAAACTAGGCTGCCACTCCTACCTACCTACCTACATGTCTAATATCATAACCTATACCATTGGGCGAATGAAACTGTTCGCTAGTAAATGAAACAGTCGATAACTATTTTTTTTATATATATTTTAAGGGAAGAGGTAAAAAGTAATTTGATTCATGATTTATAATCCATCAACAGTTCGGTATATCACCATCGGCCTATTTCATCATCATACTTAATGTTAGGAAAATACTTTCATTGTAACTATGATATTTTAAAATAATATAAAATCAAAGTTTTCGCTATATAATAATTCCATTAGATCAACGGGTCTTTCAACCAAAACTATTATAATTATATCTTATATAATAATTAATAGTGACTGCAAAGGGTTGGGGAATGAGTACTACTGAGGCTTTCGACTCGAAGAGAAGAGAGATTTTGAAAAGAAGCATTTTGGCGACCAAGCCCGGGCAACTAAACCTAGAAAGGCGTTGTTTATCAATGGATAAATTAATGAAAGTAGTAGAATTCGTACATAAATTGAAAAGCATATATATAATAATTTTATTCCAAAGAAAGAAATAAAAAACATATATTCTTGTCAGATTCTTCTCATTCGATCATCAGAGCGGTTTTATCGAACCATCTGCAATGGAAAGTTATCATTATAATTTAGAGCAATGCCCTTTCTAGTTTTGGTTGCCCTGGGCTTGGTCTCAAAAATGCGTCATTTCAAAATCTCTCTTCTCTTCAAGTCGAAGGCCCCAGTAGTACTCATTCTCCAACCACTACCTCTCTTCACAGCAAATAATGATACCTCTCCAAACTGATAACCCAGACTTACCAATAAAAAGAGTTATTTGTTTCTCACATAAATTAGCATTTGTTTCTTTGAGACAGTTTTAGTTATATAAAAATTAATATAAATTTAGAACATAAATTTCAATTCTAGACATTTCATTAGTTATGAAATTCATAGAGTGGTCCTCCAAATTGTCTGTTTTATAGAAGAATTGAGGACTGCCAAAGCATAAGTTTTCCGGCATTGATATAAATTCTTCAAGTCTAAATATTCATACCAGTGGAGAAAAGTCTCCTGTCTTAAGAGACGAGTAAATTTTCCGGCTTCATTTCGGTGCTCCACCGAACAGACCTACCCGTTAAACTAAACTCTGATAAGTATTGAATTCATTGTAATTCTGTTCGATCTTGCTCTTTTTTGATCACTGTTCAATTTATTCTATTCTTATAAACTGTCTTATCTAAAGTGAACTGTTCTGATTCAAATGTTCAACTGTGTGCTTCTAAGTATTCAATTTGTTCTTCATCTCCACATCATCATCAGCCGTTGCTGATGATGCTTACAAAGCAACCTTTCTAAACACGCTCGTACTGCCACTTGAAAACAAAAACTTCCTTCGTTACATTTCTAAAGTGTGCTGCAAGGGTTTGACCTTATTTTTAATCGCAGCACTGATTCAATATTTTCTGTTTACTTGCGTTCTCAGTTGATGCCATTACTTCGGCTCTCTGGCGCAAGTATCCCTAAAGTAAATTAGACAGAACAGTCAACAACCACTCTCGAGTCATTAGTTTTTCATGTCGCCTCTTGATGGGAGGAGAATTTCTTGAGCGCGACCAAAGCGGCTTGTGCACTCTACTAAACTACAAACAGATTTTGCAAATAGATTCTGACACCACAAACTTTACTGCTTCAGCCTTAGCTGTGTGCGCGCCATTGTCGTGCGATGCTCGCTGTGCTGCTGTCAGTGTTGCCACATTGCCTTCATTCATTTATCTTTGTAATTTACTGAACGAACAGCGGGAAGCAGCAACGTTTTTGCCGCCTTTCGGTTTTTGGTTTACCTTTCTGTTTTTTTCATCTTTCTTCTTATTCACGCAGCGCAAATGCGGCGATTATAAGATGTACAAGTTTGAAACTGCGTGGCTGGAAGAGGGGTAGCTGCGTAAGTGGGTAAATCCTTTGCCAAGTAAAAGTGTACCAGCAAGGATAATGGATATCAAAATAATACGCTAGGACTAACCACATGCAGTTAGCGCAGTTAGCGCAGCACGCTGTCTCCTACGGCGAGAACGGTTTACGCGAGCGTTCTTACTCAACACCTCCTTCATTAATTTGAAGCTGCCAAGATGCTGCGGCTGTGTGGGCACAATTTATAGCAATCAAATTGGAATACACAAAATTATAAAGTGTAAAAGAGTGTGGCAAGTTTCGAGAGGGTGGAGAAAACTGCCGCCTATTGGCAACAATTGTGATAGCTGCCTACTGTTCATTGTCATGTTCCATATCAAACTGTCTGTTGCGACTTCGACTTCGACTTCGTACTCCCCTTGCTCCAATCTCTGCTACGCTTTGGTATCTTGCTGTGTTCTGTGCTCTATTCACTCCAGCATATTTTCTACCAATTGTCTTAGCATTGATTTTTTACTTATTTTTTTCTGGAAAATGCACGCTTACGTTGTCACCAGCAAATGAATTGCGTGTGTCCTCGCAATAATTTCACTAAAAGATTGATCGCTGCTGATGACTGGTGTCTGAAGTGTTGTCCTTGAGTGATGCTAATGATGGGAGCTCTCTACCAGTTCTTGTCTAAATTTTGAAGTGCCATTTTCTGGCATAGACAACTCAAGAAATTTGTTTTTATACATTTGAATTTACACTTCGAATCGCACAGCGCAATCAAATTTGTTTGGAAATGTGTGAAAACCTTGGATGTGACATTGAGTGAGATGGATTAAGCGTAAGTACAGGGAATTGCCATTTCTTGGTGACGACAAACTTTTAAATTTATCTAATAAAATGCTTCTTGGCATCACATCACATTAATCGGAAAGGGAGCTACTCACGGAAAGACCTTGCTAATAAGGATCTAATTATTGGCAAATTTCCATTTATGAGGAAATGGGTTTATTTCAGTCGTAACGTTGGTAATAACTTTGGCGACTAGAAATCAATTCGATTTTGGATGGATTCGTAATATAAAATATTATTAATTATATTTCTATATAAATTTGTTACTTCATATCGATGGAAGATGCCTTTGCGAAGGTTCCTGGGTTATCAGAACCACATTTAGTATAGAAAAAGAGCAAGTTATGTTCAACAATCATTTTAACATCCTTCGGACTTACTTGGTTGATCTGCCGCTATAACTCCCAGTATAGAAACATGATCTAATAAGTGGGTCACCCTTTATCCAAAGGGGTTTCGTTGCACAGTAATTTACACAGAATGGTACTGCGGGCCAGGAAACGAACTCTTCCAGCGAACCTGGAACCATTTTATCTAAAGTGTGGCGCCATTAAAATTCCGAAGATTTGCATCTTCACAGTTTTTGTGTTTTTTATCGTCTCTATTATAACTGAAATGGATGGCAACAGCCATGGTTACATCATCTTACAAATTGCCGCGATATTTAAACTGTATTTTATTATATCACAACATATTTTCCACAACCAACTACTGAGGGGCTAACGCTCATGGTCGCCCTCCGCCGCTCGACTTCCCTGCTCTGACGTAAGGTGCTAGTTCCAATACCAGCGCTAGTGCCAGTGCCAGTGCCTGTGATTATAGAAGATCGCATACCGACATACAAACATGAACATCGCTCAATCAAATCACACTTTAAAATTATTTATGCTCCAATTTTCCTCAAGTTCCAACTCATCAATGCTGCCAACGGGTTTTCAGCGCAGTGAGCGGTACGATGCGATGCTGTTCTAACAAGATGATTACACGCTGCTGCTGCTGCCATTTCTGCCGTTGGTATGTTGCTGTATTGCTACAACCCCACAGGCAACAATTCAGAGGATTCATACAAATCACAGGCCATTTAAGCACCAACTGCAGCACAACTGCGAGCAGCCAAGTAGCAAAGCGCAAAACGCGTAATTACATTGGCTACATTGGCGCGTATTAATCTTGACGCTGCCGCCATCCATGATGGCCGTGAATTTAACACCATCCAACCGCAACTTGAAAAGTGGTAAGTGGCGTGAGCGCACTCTGTTCTCGGAGTTCTGGTACGAGTAGCTCTCGAGGTCAAATGCAAGTTCCTTATGCTTGTATTGTGGAAAATGTTTTCGCTACGTTGATTATAACGGTGCTGTGCCCCTCTTCTTGCTCCACTCTGTTTGTTATTATTGTTGTTGTTGTTGTTGTTGTTGATGGTTTTGCTGGTGTGCTTAGAATTGTTGTAAAGTGCTTGTTAAAAGAGATTTTTATAATTCTTATGCCATCAATTTTAAATTATTTGCGCCTGCGTGAAAATTTGCCGCTTGATTGCGTCAGAGTTGGTTAACAGTGCTGGTGAAGAGACACTTGTTTACTGAGATTCGCAGCGGAATTTGGAGGAAGATGTTAAGTTAAAACAATCAACAGCAATGCAGGAGAATGTAGAATACTCCAAACTGTTTGGAAAATATTAGCATGATAGTTGAATGTTCCATATGAGAATTTCTAATATACATATCATACAAAACATGCAAAACGAGAGATAAGAGCAATTTTTACTGTCATCTTGTTGTGTGTATGAAGTATATCGGAACCCTTCATTCTTTAGTCATCATTTGCTCTTTCTCATATGCTTAAATAATCCACAAACTGGGTGATACCATTCGACAGTTCGAACAATTCTGGCTTATCTCTTTTCAACTATTTGTATACATAGGTTGAAATCGAATCAAGATTTTTCAAGGGAATTATTACATTTTGATTTATGTGGCTGCCACTATACATATGGTTATTTCCGCAGAGGCGTACGCGACATTCGTACGCACATAAAGTTAAATAAATATAACAAGATGAGAGTTGACAACCAAACAATTAAGATTTCTACTTTGTACTAAGAGAGCTCTTAACTAGAAAAAAGAGTTTACAACGCTGAAGCCCTTAATGGCAAAACCCTAAGGCAAAGTAAGATGATAACGTACGTGACAAAAAACAGAAGTGGATTAAAAGCGCAAGTGCAAATTGACAAAAATCTGCGAATTATGGTCAGTTTTATTTCTGCAAAAGTTCTGACATTTAGCTGAATAATGGACCTTTACTATTCAACTATATTTTGATATAAAAAATGTCTGGTTATTTAAAAAAAAAAATTATATATTCATAACGTACGCGACATAACGTACGCGACAGACTTTGCTTCTAATCATAAACTTAAAGTATACAAAGTAAATTATTTTAAGATGTACTATTTATTTAAAAAAAAATAAAAAATTATTCATTAAACTAGGTGCTAAGTACAAAATCAAACAAAAAAGAAGTAATTTATTTTAATTATAAAACTTAACTAAATCCTAATCTTTTTCCTAGGAGAATAAGCCAATCTTGCAACATTTAAATGATTAATGTCGACATAACCAAGCCAGTGATGTTTTTGGATTTGTGGGATACAAACAACTGATTTCCATTTAAAGGCCATGTCTGTAGAAAAATGTTCAATGGCTTTTGTAGATATATACAACAAATTAACTCCTTCAATGTGTTTACGAGCGCATTCATAAAATGAAACAGCATCTTGCAGAATTAAATTTTTCGCTTTTACTAATTGCCAAACCTTTTTTTTAACCACTGCACCTATACCATCCACTGCACCTTTCCCATGGGGCGTTGCGAAAAAACTCCATTCCAAATGTTTACATCCGAATTGTTTTAAAAAATGCGGAATGCTTGTCAGGATGTATTTGTTTTTAAACTGACCGCTACTACCATCGGAAAATAGGAATATCGTAGAAATTTGTTGGTGCTCCTTTCTTATTTGCTGCACAATTTTGGCAAGGAAACAATAAATATCAGATTTGTTGTGGTTTAAAAAATCGCTCATTATTGCAAATGATTTTGTTTCGCCACGAAGCCACGCAACACACGTGAAAAGAGTGACTTGCCGATAAGTGAAATGGGCATCCTGTATCTCATTTTGAAAAAGTAGTCGATAGTTTTCAGCGAAATCGATTTGTAAAACGAGTTCTTCAGACGTTAAATTTTTTTTTTTTTCTTCAAAATATCGCTGTTGACTTTGTTATACAAAAGTGTGCAGCTTAAAATGTGGCAGTTGAGTTTCAATTTCATGTAGCAGATCTTCTAATGGAGCAATAGTGTAACTTAATATAAGCCGGTGGTCAACTTTCCTCCAATATTTCCATTTCACATCCTCTTCCAGTTTGGAAAGATAATGAAGAGGTACTAAAACAAATACAACATCCCGCACACAGTTTTCGCAATCGCTAGTTATACAGTTTTCTTGCGCTGGATTACAAGAAACCACTTGTAGAAAAGAGTCAAATGTTTTTGGAAATGTTGGAATCGCTTTTCTGCACCCCTCCAATAGAAACTGCAAGTTTGCGTGATACTTGCATACGCACATATTGTGGGGCGTTTTGTTTATAAGTTGTACATAGCTAGGACGGTTCTCACAAAATAAAGTTTTTCCCACACATTCTGTAGTCACCTCGCTTTTATATATTTCGTAAGCTTCCGATAGAGTCAAAAGCATGAATCGCTTCGCAACTGTTTGACCATTATAAATAACAGTGTCCTTTCAACCGGGCGCCTGTACACTAATTCCATCTTGTAAATAAAAGTCTTTTACCACTTGAATTCTTTTGTCTTCTTGTTCCTGCATTGGTTCAAAAATGGTAGATTCTACGTATTTTTTATGCAATACTTTAATTACTTCGACCTTCTTTTCAATTTTGGTCGGCAACACACTTTCTACCTTCTTTACTGCCTTCCCCAGTGTTTGTTAACAATTGTATGATGAAGAACCATAAGTGGGCGGCGCGTTCGATAAATTCTCATTCTTCTTTTTTTCTCTTAATTTTTGTTGTCGAATGCGATCTTTCATTCTTTTTTCATAAAGAAATTTTTTTTTTTTTTCGCCAAATCTGCCTTTTTTTCCGTATTGTACGAACCCTCTCAGCTTCCTTCTTTCTGTATGCTTTCAGTTTCTCTTCATCCTTCTTAAGTTCTTCCCTCCACCCTTTTGTTCTTTCATGAGCGCTTTTAGCCATCTATGTTGAAAATTTAAATTATCATTATTATTAACTTTAATATTTTGCTTGATATTTTGTACTTACAATAACGTACGCGACAAACTTTTTGAGGCGGCAAATTTTTTAATATATTGAAATTATATTATATTTTTATAAATTCTTTTAGCTCATGCACTTGTCGGTTTAGAAAATTTTTTTCAGCCACTTCTGATCGCTTATACACAAATAAGAAGAAGAACTGTTGTGTTTGCATATCGTACGCGACAATGAAATAGTGCAAAAAGAAAGTTGACAATTAGCAGTTATTTGCGCTCTCTTGTCTCTTTCTGCATATTTTTGTAAGATGTTCTTCTTGTAGCATTAATTTAATGGTATAGTAACAATAATTTTAATTTTGTTGTTTGGAAAAAAGCAAATTGAAAATACCTCACATCACTTGCTTCTGGTCAGTCATAGAGACGTCAAACTTGAAACTGTTTTTTTATAAGTCTACAATTATGTTAACTTCTAAATTAATTTGCGGAGTTAAGTTCGAATATTTCAACCCAACTTACGCATGATAAAAAAGAATTTATGGTTATTCTACATTTTCATTCCTGGTTGACGTTTTGGCGAAAAAGCCCATATGGATTCCTACCTCAAGATATGCTCTTGCAAAGAAAATACAAATATTTGAACGTGTTGGCTTTCACCAGCTTTTATACACGTTCCAAGTTCAAACTCATGTTAATATAAATTTTCATTCAAATATCACTTTTCATTCTCTAAGTTTGCTTTGTTAAGAAAACTATGCTAATGTAAACTAGGCATGTTACTGGTATCCACTGATCCAAACCCTATATAGCTCCCGTAGAAGTTGAACACCATTTGCATATACATGTGCAACTCAATATCTCTTTACATTCTCGGACTAGGCTGTTTAAATGAAGGGAGAAGTAACAATCACACGTTCATGGCTAAATCTTATCAGGAATCAGGGACACGGATCAAGAATATAGCGTGGATATTACATAAGTTTGGCCAATTCTAATGTACACTGCAAAGAACGTGTAAATGTGAAATAAGAATTGGGATTTTTACCTAAGTAGTTACCAAGATAATTAGTATGAGAAGGTGGGGAAACTCTAGAGATATTTAATCCGTGGATGGATTTTGGTTTCTTTGGTGGTACTTTATATTGAAAATTAGAGATTTATGAAGACCTCTTGGTAAGGGAAAGTAGAAAAACGACTACTATGGAATAGTTTGCTGTCTGCATCATGGTTACTAAATATAGTACTACCAAATAATACAATGTTAGAAAAACAAGAACGAAGTATTTATTTTTAACCGTTCCGAAAAGTTGGCAAGTGAAATTTTATCATGAGTTTGCAGATCATTATGAAGAGTGGTTCAAAATGCAATTGAATGTAGCAACAATTACAGTATATGAAGAACAGAATACAGAAACCACATTTTGCTTCCTAAATAAGAAAAAAATGATAAATAGTTTGTTTATCTGATGAATCGTCCTTTAATATACGAGGTGTGATAAAAAAATAAGCGTTATTTTCAAATGTCGTGAGTTACGTACGAGGTGTGATCAAAAGATAACCGTTATTTTCATCTTTTCGTGAGTTACGTATGTTCGATGTTCGCATTTTTTTTATGTTGGTACACATGTCAGTTATATGTTGGCAATACCAACCATTTTGGATTGTCAGTTTGTTTTTGACAGATAAAAAGGTTAGTCGTGTTTTGGTGTGCTCTTCGATTTTGTACTATTCGAAAAAATGGATCAAAGAAACTGTATTCAGTTTTGTATAAAAAATGAAATTAAATGAGCAAGGACATTTGAAATGTTGACTGTGGCCTTTGGCGAGTCTACCATGAGGAGAACACAAGTTCAATTGTGGTATAACCGGTTTAAGGAAGGCCGAGAAGATGTCAATGACGATCCTCGTCCTGGTCGCCCGAGCACGTCAACAACCGATGAAAACATTGACGCAGTGAAGAAAATGATTTTGGATAATCGTCGAATCACTATCAGAGAGGTTGCTGATGATGTTGGCATATCGTTCGGCTCATGCCAAGCAATTTTTACGGATGTTTTAGGCATGAAACGTGCGGCAGCGAAGATTGTTCCAAAATTGCTAAATTTTGAGCAAAAACAACGTCGCATGGACATCGCTCCGGAGCTGTTGAACATCGTCAACGACGATCCAGATTTCCTCAAAAAGATCATAACTGGTGACGAATCGTGGGTGTATGGCTATGACATTGAAACCAAAGCCCAATCATCCCAATGGAAACGTCCAGATGAGCCAAGACCGAAAAAAGCACTTTATGTTCGGTCGAACGTAAAAGTTTTGCTGACAGTTTTCTTTGATTGCAATGGCGTGGTGCATCAGAAATTCTTGCCACAAGGTCGTACGGTCAAGAAGGAATACTACCTTGAAGTTATGCGCCGTTTGCGAGAAGCAATTCGTCAGAAACGCCCAGAAGTGTGGAAAAACCAATAATGGATTTTGCACCATGATAACGCACCAGCTCACACATCGATGCTTGTGCGTAATTTGTTGGCCAAAAACAAAGCCGTTATCATGCCTCAACCACCGTATTCACCGGACTTGGCCCCCGCTACTTTTTCCTCTTTCCAAAACTGAAGACACCGATGAAAGGAAAGCGTTTTGCTACGATTGAGGAGATAAAAGAAAAATCGAAATAGGAGCTGTTGGCGATACCAAAAAAAGCGTTTCGGAAGTGTTTCGAGGATTGGAAAAAAGGCTGGCATAAGTGTATTATATCTGAGGGGAATTACTTTGAAGGGTACAAAATAGTTGTTGATGAATAAATAAATACTTTTTGAAAATAACGGTTATTTTTTGATCAAACCTCGTATAAGCCAAGTATTCCCATATCAACTCTGAATTCTCAGAATTCTACTCTTCCAACAAAGTAAGCTTCTGAACAAATGAAAAGAGTTGTTTCATTAAATGTTTACTATAGCATAACGACCTCAGAAAATAAAATAACGGGAGATATTGCCATTATAAAATAAAAATGATTGAAGAAATCACCCAGTTAAGGGAATAGTATAATCTAGCACCGCCATTTAGACTTCGTAAAAAACTCCAATCTAGACTCTGAAACCCAAAAATACCGTACCACTATTGCCATATTTCTGAAGTATCATGGGACTTAATTTCAAAACATGTTTCGAATGTCATCAACATTTGCGTTCCCAGTATGTATGTAATCGCACCCTTCATATGTTACCTTTTTCTTTATTACATTCATTCTCCATTCACTTCTCTCGACTTTTTGTATTCAACGATCAATCCATCTCCCCCATTAAATTTGACTGGCATCTTATCGTCCTGCATAAATAACCACGTCTTCTTTTGTTCCTACAGCATTCCTTCGTGTCTATACACACATCAAATTTTCAGCTTTTCAGTTACTTTATAATTTTTGTCGGTCCGACTGTCAGGCATAGCATTAAGACTTCAAGCCAGCCGCATGGGCCAAGAGCCATTACCTCAACGTTAGAAAGAAAACAAAAAAGAAAAAAAAACCTGTAAAGAAATTGCAGATCATTTACACCATAAAAACTGATAATTTCGCAATGATTTACTGGCGGCGGCAACAAATTTCACGTGACTAATTCGCAAACAGGAATATTCAGTATGATGCGAGTACATGCAAAGACAACGAATGACTCCTCCAGTAGGCAACAAATTTCCTACAGCAGAGGTAGGACAAATTTATTGTACCACAAGCAGAAAATTCTTCACACAACTGCCACAAAGAAGAGCCCGCATTAACCGAGTTAAGTGAGATGATGCACTATGCAGTGTGGTATTAATAATTTTTTTTCTAATTTCACAAATAAATCTCTTACATAAGAAACATGGGGATAGAAGCGCCAACAACGGACACAAGGAGGCACTCAAATTGGCGTAAGCATCGTATCACTTTTATTAAGAATGACGCAGCGGAATACCGTCTGCTTAAACCTGTACAGTAATTCTCACGTGCATTTTGATTAGCACTCAATAACTGCGCTAGGATACTTATTATCGGGTGAAATAACTGCAGTACTATGCGAAAGATGAGGAAGAGTCACGTATTTTCAACTGACCATGTTATTTTGTCTCTTCTCACTGCATGACATCCAGCCAACAATATGCAAAGCATACCATATTTTCCTTATTAGCTGCAGTGGTATCCATGGAACATTCATAGAACGAGTGGGTTGGCAATTTATAATTTATGATCCCACAAATTAAAAAGTTGTAGAATTATATTAAGATGAGAAAGACCTAATCGAATATGTGTAAACCATCCATTCAAATTTCATCTAAATTATTCCTACTTTTTTAGTTCCAGGCGCGCTAATGTTACAGATCATTAATGATATCCACTTCTCTCTTGTAGTTGTGATAGTTAATTCTTAAGTTATGCGGTTTCTCTCTATAAAATGTGAGCAATAAATATCTTCTCTTTTTCTATAACATATGAGCAATTCCTATTGCTATGTCTTTCGACCCGATGGACTTAATTTCGTAAAATTACGGAATGTTCTATAAAAACTCAACAATAAGTGTAAGAAGATAAGTTGATAATTGGCTACTGTAGCGGCACGATATAGATCGAACCAAGTAAGATATTTGGATATTTTGTTGTATAATCTGGATATCTGGATACTTTGTTGTATAATACTAAACCTTATGAACTATATGTGTACTAGTTATATCTAAAATTCTACTACTTTGATTTTCTTCTTACAATCCAGAAATTTTGATTATGGTACTAACAAATGCAGGTAGAATACCTCCATACCTGAAACTGCTTCCTGATTCTATGAAATATCGATTATATTTTGCAATGCATGCGCCTTCACATTGCCTTAACTAACCATAACGCAACCTTGTGTTATCTTTAAAGTGTTAAACTCCTTTGGATTATTCGCATAGACCTTACCATAAGCCATCAGAAAAATTCAGAAGTTTTCAAATCACATAATATCAGCGATTGGTTCGAAGCGCTTATTTATAATCTAGAGTTCAATGAACAATAAAAACATATGCCAATTAAACGCGAATACCTGCTTTCAAGGCTTCAGTGGTTTGTGATTGATCGACTATACGTAATAGTTCACACATAAAAGATATAATGTTACACATAAGATATAGTCTAACGGTCTCAAATCAGATGATACAAAAAACCATTCCACTTCATTAGAACAATGAAATAATTGGTTCTGGAATTTTTGTCCACAATGAATTCACTGATTCGAGGGCTGTGAGGCATGCGGCGCCGTCTTGTGGAAATTACTTACGACACACGTCCATATCATAAACAATTGGCAAAATATAATTCACTAGCATCTCCCGATATCGCAATCCATTCACAGTAACACCTTTACCATTGTGATTTTACAAAAAATATGACCCAATCACTCCACCGGACCAAACAGCACTGCACGCAGTAAAACGAATGGTATATAAAGGCTTCTCCCTTAGATGTTCGGAGGCTCCAATGCGCCAGTTCAATATATTAGCAGTTGATCGGGACGAGCACATTTTGTTGTTGCTATTATGTATCGAGCCAATGCATTCAAATTTGGGTACCCTATTTTTAATTGCTCGATCAGATGGACGATCATGAAATTCATGACATGTTGCATACTCATTGTAGTTTTGACTTATTGACTTTTAACAAAGAGTCTATGGATATATTGGCACATATGGGTCCATCATTAACATCCCAGACTTATTATTTTGTATTCGCATAATTTATAATATTTTCCTGGTATGTGGGTTATTGCGTCATTGTCCTAATCAACCTTTTGTCGAGTCTATTTAAAGTCAATCCTGAGACACTTAATAAATGCAAAGTTGCAGTTCCAATAATTATGTGTTTATGTCCTCAAACTGTTGACATATTTCCAATTAAGAGATACTCGTAATTTCAAATACAAAATTTAAATACTTTGTGGTATTTATATAGGATGCGGGCTCGGCATTTACGCAAATTAAGGGTATAATTTTCTTATTACAGTGTTTATTTATGTGGAATCGGTGGCAATAGGCGCATTTCCACCAACAAGCCGCATCAAACGAATTCAATTATTCATAGAATAAAACGATTGAATTCAATTACAAAATGACCGCATGTAGCGAATTTACTTTTTTCAGCCAGAACCTGAAATTAAGGCATAAACTTCCTAAGAAATGCCTGCGGTTATGTGAGTGCCGCGACGGACCCTGAGAATTGTCACAGCTGCTGCGCTACATATTTCCTGTGTACGAGTATTTCTGTGATTGCGGACTATTAAATGTCCTTAAGCATTACTTTGCTATTATCCTTATTAGTTGCGCAAGAAATAATGACGGCATTTTAAATGCTCTGTGCGTATTTATGGCTGTGGATAGATGAGTGTGTGTGTGTGTGTTGGTGCGTTTGGGTTTGAGTTTCAGTTTGTGTGAGTGGAAAATGTTTTGAAATATTTTGGCTCGTATTGGCGGCAGTTGCTGAGAACTTTGTCTGGTTGCAATCCCTGTGCACACACGTGCTGCGCATTTTTTGACATCAAATGAAAAGTGTTTTATTGAAGAAGTTATTTTTGTGCTGTTGTTGTTGTTGTTGTTGTTGTTTAATTCTTATATTTCATTTATTCATTTCCATTGCTGTTGGCCTGTTTGCTCTGCTCAGCTGTTGTGGAGTTGATTGCTGCTTTTCCTGCTGGCTTAATTTTATAACATCGTTGTGTGCTCTCAAGGACTGCTAGAAACTGCGCCCGCAGGCGTACACAATGACATTCTCGAATTTAACCACATAATTGGCCCTCGAGCGGTATTTAAAAGAATTTTTGTTAGCATTCCATTTCAATTTCAGTTGGCGTATTTTACTAGTTTCAACAAAATAGCTGCCGGGCATCAATTAAAGTCGCACGTTCTTAGAAATTAACAATTATAGAACAACTTTTATTAACGATAACTATGATTGACATGAAAGCGTGAATCTTAACTAAGGAATAATCTATCTACCAAGGCCGCAGCTAATATCAGATGCAGTTAACTTTACGATGAAATTAACATATTTATTTTACCTAGGGTGATTGATAAGTCACCGACCTTCATTCGACGTATCCTATATTTTTGAGGTCTGGTAAAAGTTGAAGTGTTGTTGGGAGAAATCGAACCGTGTCTAGCTAAGAGGGCGCTATGTTGAAAAACAAATCAAAATTTTGCCCAAGAAAATATGTTTTCTGGCCTGACTGGGGTACTGATCAATTAGCTTTGTTTGAAGATCCACTTATCTATATGTTGCCATAAATATTATTTTGCCATTGCAAGTAGCGAAATATATTATGACCTGATTAATGTTGAAGTTAAATTTGAATATAGAAATATAAAAATAGTTTTGGAGCTTCAAAGTATTTGGTAATAATGATATACCTATTGCAGAAATATATTCAGATTTTTATGTTCAAGGATGATGATGTAACATTATTACCTGATTAAAGTAGGAATTTTATTAAAAAAATATTGAATATGTTTTGAACAACGAAGTATATGGTAACATGATATCTATATTAAATTTTTATGTAACAAGAAGTAATGGAATAAAACAATACGAGAGTGGTTGCCCATTCTGAAGATTATTATTGAA
The DNA here is from genome assembly GCA_920105625.2 of Clusia tigrina. Lineage (NCBI taxonomy): Eukaryota > Metazoa > Arthropoda > Insecta > Diptera > Clusiidae > Clusia > Clusia tigrina. Next base: position 28,505,966 of record OV050030.1, read on the forward strand.
GAAGACCGAACACAGGAGACACAATTCAATAAAGTCCGTTGTTTCGATATATAATCGAAAATAATTACAAATCTTATACCACGTGATTTCCTATTAAGAAGAGAAACATAAATTTCATAATATTTTCTATGATTGTTTCACAGTCTCTAATAGGTTCATGTGGAATTCTCATTATATTGGGACAGAGTGACCACCACCTTTAGCCTACACATTACAGCCCAAACGGAAGCCATGAGGAAACCAGCAATCACGATGTTCAGAGCAGAAAGACTTCTTGTTTTAAGTTTAAAGTCTATCATATGTACCTTCTGAAAGTAAACAGATAATTTCCCAAAAGAATTCTGTATCCATAAATGAGCAATACTCGAAAACGCAGTAAAGATGGAGAAACTTATATATTTTATTCTTAAACCTCTTATTGTGTGTCCAAAGTCGACATGGAAAGTATTCCTATGTATACTATAAGTAGATAATGTGAATCCCAAAGACATATTGATGAAGTGAAAAACAATAAGCCTTATTTTTGGGCGAAGGATCACGCTAGATTAATCTGGACAATATATAAGCTGTATTACAATTCCATCTCAAAAAGGTTTCCAAGTCGGCATCTTATTTTAACACCAACTTACAGGCTGACTCAAGAATTCCAATATCATCGATATTCTGATTAAGCAGATGCCATAATACGATTTATAGAGTCCTTCAAAATAAGCATCCATTTCATCGATTACTTCATCATATAACTCAAACTTCATTCTACTGTGCCATTTCTTCAAAGAATCCACTCCTGAAAAGAATCCACTCGCTTCTAACAGGTTTGCACCTCTTGCAAATGCCGAAGACAATTCTACTCAGAGGGTGCTAAAAGAGGTAAAGCCCCCACCAATTTATTTAAGGGAGCGCAACTTTAACGCTCTCGTAAAAACTATAACTACTCTAATTGGTGCTAAAAACGTTCATGTTGTCCCAATACTAAAAGGCAAAATACATGAAACCAAAATCCAATTATATATCGAATCAAGCTATCGCCAAGTCGTCAATCTCTTTGACACAGAGAAAAAAATTATTACATCTACCAGCTTGTTGTGCTTAGAGGAATCGAAGCTGACGTAGATGTCAACGAATTAAGAGAAGCCCTATCCCAAGAGAGTTTTACCGCAAACTCTGTGTTTAACATACGCAATAAAGATAAGATTCCACTGCCGCTCTTTCGCGTTGAGCTACAGCCAGTCAACTCGAACCTGAGAAAAGGCGAATCACACCCGATCTACAACCTCCGCTATCTTCTACAGAGAAAAATCTCTGTAGAAGAACCCCACAAGCGAATTGGACCAGTTCAATGCCTGAACTGCCAAGATTTTAAATACTGAAAAACTGCACAAAGCCGAAAGACGACTCCAGTGTCAAAAAATGCAGCAACTGTGGTGAAAATCACACTGCAAACTACAGAGGCTGCACTGTATACGCTCATATAAAAAAGAAATTTGCACCTCAAGTTAAAACTGTTCCTCTCGTAAAAGTTTTGCGCGAAATCTCTGCCCGTGAAGCACAGCCTTCAAGTATTTCTTACGCAAATATTCTTAAAGGTACCCCATCAGTAAACCCTAAAACTGATGAGAGTACTCTTGAAAAGACTTTACAAGAGCTCATCGCAAATATGACGCAATTTATGTGCTCAATGCAAAGTATGATGCAAGACATGATACGTAATCAGGACATGCTTTTGCAATCCCTATTAACAAAACCATGAACGCACTGAAAATCTGTCATTGGAATGCAAATGGCATAAGTCAGCACAAAAATGAGCTCAAACTATTTCTCAACGATAACTCAATGCTAATTTCTGAAACTCACCTTACTCAGAAAAACTGTTTCCAGATAGCGGGATACAAAGTTTATGACACCAAACACCCCGGTGACAAAGCACGTGTTGGTACAGCCATTCTGATCAAGAATAGAATAAAGCATTTCCCAATGCAAGGATACTGTACCGATTATCTACAAGCGACGACTATTCAGCTCGAAGAATACGTCAAAGGCTTGACAGTATCATCCATCTATTGCCCACCCAGGTATAATATAAATGAGCAGCAATACAAACAATTCTTTAGCACTCTCGATGCTAAGTTCATTGCTGGAGACTTTAATGCAAAGCATACTCATTGGGGCTCACGTTTAGTAACTCCCAAAGGCAGAAAACTATTCTCTGCGATAAATGCTCTTGGTCTTAATGTCTTGTCCAATGGTAAGCCTACATACTGGCCATCCGACAAACAGAAGATTCCAGATCTTATTGACTTCGCCATCACTAGAGGAATAAATAATGTACACTCTCTTGTGCATTCCTCTCTGGAGCTGTCCTCTGATCACACTCCCACAATAATAACTATCTTTTCTGAAAACTCCTATCAGAAAAACGTGAGTGGTAGTTTCGACTACAAGAATACAGACTGGCTTAAATATAAGATGTTCATAAGTTCACATCTTGAAATAAAGACTTCCCTAAAGTCTGAGCAGGAAAAAAACTCCGCTATTTTCAATTTCACTCAATTGCTATCCCAAACAGTAAAAATTGCTACACCACGTTCTAAAGCTCAAACCCGACAAGATCTCTCTCCGAAAAAAGATCTCTTAGGAGAGAATGGCAATTGCAGAGATCACCTTCTCTGAAGAAGAAACTGAATGAATGTGCTAAAAAACTGCATCACCTTCTAAAAGAAAAGGAAACCTCCGAGTTTCACGAGTTTGGGGAGACCCTCTGTCCTACAGAAGCCTCAAGCTATTCTCTATGGCGAACGGCCCAAAACTCAAAAAAACTCATTCAAATGGAGTCACCAATACGCCTTCCCAACGGCAACTGGGCAAGAAGTGATGCAGCAAAGGGAATAGCATTCGCAAATCATTTGGAGCAAGTTTTCACCCCTAATCTTGCTAGTTCCGACCGTTCTCTAACGGCGGTTGATGCTATCCCTAGCGTCAATGGTATCTCGATTGCCAAAAAGGAGCTGACCAACGCTATCAAAGAACTCAATGCCAAAAAATCTCCAGGGCGTGATCTGATTACGGGCCAAATGATAAAAGAGCTCCCAGCAATAGCCACAATGCATCTCTTGCATATATTAAATGCTATAATACGCACTGGATTCTTTCCTTACTCATGGAAAATTTCCCAAATTATCATGATTCCCAAAGCTGGAAAGGACCCAACAAGCGTCTCTTCCTACAGGCCAATTAGTCTGCTATTAACTTTTTCAAAACTCTTTGAAAGTTTGATAATAAAGCGAATTAAAGACGTTGTCAAACAGTCTAATGTTATACCAAACCACCAGTTTGGGTTTAGAGAAAAACACAGTACTATCGAACAAGTTCATCGCATTGTAAACACTATACAAGAAACGTTCGAAAAGAAGCAATACTGTTCCGCAGTTTTTCTCGACATCACTCAGGCATTTGATAAGGTCTGGCACGAAGGAATCTTGCACAAACTGAAATGTATGTTACCTCTTAACATCTACACATTGCTCGAAATCTATCTCTCAGGTAGACGCTTTGTGGTGAAATAAAAAAGCTTCATCTCAGATGAATACCCTATACAAGCTGGTGTACCGTAAGGCAGCGTATTAGGCCCCCTGCTCTATACGTTGTTCACTGCAGATATGCCAACAAACGGCAAGACTATCACCTATACTTTTGCCAATGACACAGCCATATTGTGTACTCACTCAAATCCGAAAGAGGCGTCAAAACTTCTCCAAGTACACGTCAACATGCTTCAGGAATGGCTTGACCACTGGAGAATCAAAGTCAATGAGTCGAAATGCATTCATGTCACATTCACTCTATGCTGGAGTACTTGCCCCCCTGTGCAAATTAACACCAAGCCGATCCCTCAGGCGACAGAAACTAAATATCTAGGAATGCATTGAGATCGCAGACTTACTTGGGCAAAGCCTATACTCGTAAGTGCAAAAATTACTCAGATTAATCTCAAAATAAACGAGCTAAACTGGCTTTTGAACAGACAGTCCAAGCTCAAACTGGACTTTAAAGTTCTACTCTACAAAGTAATTATGAAGCCCATATGGACCTACGGTATCCAACTCTGGGGTACTGCTTCACCCTCAAATGTCGAAAAGCTGCAAAAAGCCCAATCGAAAATCCTTCGAATAATTACCAATGCTCCTTGGTACATCAAAAACGTTAACATCCACAGAGATTTACATATCCCGTATGTAACTAAAGAAGTTTCCCGACTTGCTGAATCTTACTTAGCAAAGCTAGACATGCATCCCAATGCATTAGCGAGGCGCCTACTAGAGCATCAAGGACACACCCGCCTGAAAAGGATGGACGTGCTGCGCTTAGCAACAAACTAGATTTTAAGCTTATTCATTACGCTATTATTTAAGTATTGCGCTACTTCTTTTCATATACCATAACTCCTCAAAGCACTGGCACTGGAAGGTTGGTAATGATTGATATGAATTTAAAAGTGAAATGTTAAATATACTATGAAGATTTATTGTTAGTTATAAGATATTTTTTAGAAGATTCAATAAAATATATATACTCGTATAAAAAAAAAAAAAAAAATTTCTTCAAGTTTGGAAACAGTTAATAAACAGATAAGTCTGCTGGCTTAGTAGCTTTCGTAGCACAATTCATGCAAAGTTCCAATTTTCCACTTGTGTGCCGATGCATTATTTGGTGAAACAGCATTTTTTCTGCTTCAAATCCAGTCCTTTTTTCTTCAAATCAGCGTTGAAACAGTCCAATATTATAATCCAACTCTGAACAATATTCGCCGGTGATCATTCTGCTCTTTTCATTATAATCAATATGAATGATTACATGCGCCTCACAAATAACAGTAACACTTTGTTGGCTTGCAGACTCACTTCGATTTTGATTAACTAGAAGAAGTCCACTGCTTTGCTTGTTTCTTGTGTGTTGTGCTTAATCCATGTTTTGTTCACGGTTTGTTGCCGACTATACGCAAATGTGTCACCCATCTGGCAGTGAGCTTAATCATTAACACAAATGTTCATGCAATATGTTCCCCAGTCATCACATGAGATGCCCACAGGATGAATGCATGGATTTTATCAACCATGTCGGGTGACCCTTCTTGGTATCCATCATCAAAAAGTATTGCACAGTCGCGTTTAAATTAAATTGTTCAATACTTTATTGTTAACATGGAAAGTGTAGAGTCCTCATAAATATTCTTGAGTTCGTTTGTGGATCTTTCCCTTCGATTTCTTCGTAAGAAACAAGTATCTAATCATAGCACGATCTTTGATGTTATTATTTTGAACGTATTCAGAAGGTATTCTCTGAAAGACGCATGTGATTGAATATTTTACACCAATGATATTCACTATAAAAATACCATTGCCCTTATTAGCATAGTCTGATTACTTTTTAGTCCACCCATGTAAATTCCTCATCCTACAGATCTATATAGCTTAGAACCACGTACTCACCTCGCCTAGGTAGCCTTTTCAATAATTTTAGAACTTTGTTGGGTATTATGCTAAAAGTTTTATGTGAAGGAACTGAGGATGGAAGAGCCTGAGTGTTTAACACACATCAGTACTGCACAGTCGCCAGAGGTTAGAGAACAAAGCACTCTAAACTAAAAAGGATAACATTTTGACAAACCATAATCAGAGGCAGTTTCATCTATTTCGAAGTCCCACTTAATATTACCAATATAAACCAATTCTTCCTTTTTGACAGACCAGATTGCGAGTCTTCTTTGGACCTCTTTGGTTCTTGGATCTAACAAATTTTACACATTTCTCTTAACACAATTTAGCACATCATTTTACAGCTCACACAAACGCATTAATCAAACTCCTAATACCACACATAACGACAACACACGCGCTCACTTGTCTCGTACTCCATATGAATGCGCAGCCAAACTCGCGTGGCATCAACCCATAATATCAATGCCATTTCATCAGGTACTAAGCAACCATAGTGGAACAATGGCGGAAAAAAAGCGAAGAAACTCAGCCAAAAAATTCCAAAGTACTTGTACAAGCGAGCGAAGATTTTCTTTCACCACACACAACAAAGGGACTGACTTGCAAGCACACGCAGTAGAGAACAGCAACAACTACAACAACGCAAGCCACAAAACGACAACGACGTACAACACAGAAACCGCAAAATTTCACAACAATAAATACACAAAAATAACAATAAAAAATGGCGCTGCGAAAGGTGAAAAATATGATATTAAAGAACAACAATTTAGAAATTTTTAAGTTCCTTTCACATCCTTAAATCCTCGAGGCATCTGTGTATGCGCGCTGTTTGCGCACTCGCGCTGCAAGTTTGTTTATCTTTTGAGGCTTAAAAAGTTGTTAGAGGGGGCATGTAACGCGCCACATCATCCGCAACCGGTGGCGTTAGCACGGCAAGCTCCGTCATTGTCAAAGTCAAGGACATTCCACCTATCGCCCCATGAAATAACAAAGCAACGGGAAGTAGTACGAGTCGCGATGAAGGATCGCGATAAGTTGTTGTGCTTGTTGCTGTGCTCCATTTAAATGGGGGAATCTTGTGGGCATGTGAACAAATTCTGTTTGCTTGTATTTGTATATGTATTTATGTATTTGTGTGCGTGTATGTTTTTGCTCTTTTGTGCCTGATAAGCCGCAAGTTTTCATGCGTGGTAATTTGTACTGACGAAATTGTCGCCGCAGTTAAAATTTTGTATACAAAGGGAGTGCTCCGTTAAGCATAATTTTTTTTCCACGGTTGTTGTTGCAATTATAAATATTTTTTGTGTTCTGACGCATTTTTCTTTATTAATTTTAAGTTAAGTCCACATCTGACATAAAAGCAATTTTGCAGTAATTTCAGTTTTGAAACACATGGTTTCGAGTCAAAGGCGGTTTATTTATTACAATCACTTGGGGTGTGTTCAGAACACAGGAATGTAGAACCTCATGGTGCATTGTACCTCGGAAAGTGCATCGCTCCTTGGCTGGCAACTCACACCAACTGTGCCTTAACTACTCTAGTCGACATCTTAGAGAAACGAAGGACATCAGATAGTTCGACGTCTGTGATGGGCATTCTGCCGAATCACCTGCCCAACTGAAACACTCTCTTATGAGATGTTCTACAGTTTCTTCATCCTCCAGGCTCAAGTTGCATTCAGCAGAATGTTTCGTCCTATTTGGCGGAGATACCCAATCAGCGGGATAAATCCCGTGATGAGCTTTACGATCGTTCTCAAACCACTTTCGCTTAAACCAGGCAGGTCTAGTCTGCCTGGCTGTGGCGTGTCTATTAATAATTTACCCTAACTGGCAGGTCGGCAGTCCATGCCATCTTTTTGATGTTAGCTTGCATTCATTAATGCTTTGTGTTCAGCTAAACTACACCCAATAGTCGGTTGAGGTTTTATAAAAGAAGTATTCGAATCAGTTCTGACAAGTGAGTCAGCCTCTTCGCTACCCTTATCACCTGAATACCCGGGCACCCATATAAGGAGCAGTTTGTTTAAATCTACCTAGCATCCTCATTCTACAGATCGCCTCCCTCGCAATCTTGGAGTTTACCAGCATTGGATCGCAGAATGGTTATCAGTGCGGCTATAATGATTATCTCTCTCTGCTCCAGCCAAAGCTATCATAATAATTACTCTCTCTCTCTCTCTCTTCTCTCTCTCTGATTCTCCCTCTCCCTCTCTCTCTCATTCTTTCTCTCCCTCTCTCTATCTCTCTCCCTCTCTCTATCTCCCTCTCTCTCTCTCTATTCCTCTCTCTCCCTCTCCCTCACTCTCCCTCTCTCTCTCTCTCTGGTATTTCCCGACTTAACAGCTCAACTATCGACACTAGAATGTAGTTCCCGGCTCCGATAGTGGATTTCATCAGCGACCCATCTGTGTACACAATCGTAATAGTAAACTCGAAGCGTCTCCAACCATTCTTGTTCCATCGATTGCGTTCGGGAATGATACTCTGATACCTCCGTACATTGGACGCTTGCACTGCACCTCCTTTCTCTAAGAAGATGCTGTTAATAAGAATTCTGCCAATGCCCCCTCTCGGCAGCGACGAGCAAAACATGGCAGCTAACCTAAATGCCTTTTCACCCGGCTCCCTCTCCACTACCACACCACTGATCCCTTAAGGATATGTAGTTTAACAATGCTATTATATATTCAGTAGATCAATCTAGGGTTAACGCCCCAGGACATGTCTATATTCTATATTCAGTAGATCAATATATTCAGTAGATCAATCTAGGGTTAACGCCCCAGGACATGTATTTCGTAAATAGTTCTGCATTCCAGCCAGGGCATGACATGAGGTAAATCCAAATTAACTTATTTCAGTTTTTGGTTCATGACCATATTTCAAACTTTTAGGATTAGCAAATTATATCGAATGTGTAAGGTTTCCTTGACGCCAACTGTGATTTCTGTGGAGAAAGTGCTGAAGCTTCACTCCAACGGGATCACAGACTGCGGAGCTCTGGTATACGAAAGTCTGGGTATTTGCAGAGTACATTTTAGTTATGAACCAAATTCCTTAACTTGATCTTTCCAAAATACATAAGTTCATGTCTGATATGAACCTGACCGAAGATCTATAGATGATATTATTTTCTCAACGTTTCAGCAATAGATACAAATTCATAGATCTTATTCTTTATTTTATGTGGCTTACTCCAAAGAATTAATTTAAAAGTACATTAGAAATGCATCTGGAAATTAAATATGCTGTGTCACATTTATCAGAGCCTTTTAGCCGCTTGCATTCGTCCATCGCTTTTGTGATTTTGTCTATGAATATGGACAGAATAGATTGTTGAAAATTCCACGGATTGAATTTCCCATTCTTTTCGATGGAGTTATATTTTTGTAAAACACATTTGGCAGCGCATTTCAAATTATTGGGTATATCACCGCCTTGATCTTTCCTGGATTGTATTTCGTTATAATTGGCCAAAGTGAGATGATTCTGCTTCAGGCATTTCTCCAAATATATATTCCGCTATAAAATGATAAGTTGAGGAATTCCATAAGTTGTATTCAATGCTCAGTTTCAGTAAAGTGACTTACATATGCACTGGTATACGAGTACGTTAAAACAATCAGGAGCCACACGAGAGCAGTCTTCATAATAAGCAGAATTTTACTTTTCTCTTCTTTTTGAGAAACCGCACTGACTGAAAAAAATTACATTTATATACTGATAGTTAGACTGAGTTTCATCTACATTTATGGCACTTAAATTACCCGTTTCCAATTTGATTAGTTCTGCATAACTGCTGACAATTCATTAAGTCAGTACATATTCAAGTTCTATTAATCAGGCATTGAGGGTGGTTCCCATAGAACATTCTTAGTTATAAAATATTTTATTTTAATTGTATACATTTTTAATTATTAATTTTTACTTGAAGCAGTGTGGAGCACTATTCATTTTTCTCCGATTTCCTTGACGCTTCGGAAAAACATTTATTATCAAGAAATCGTAATATACAGAATTTCATTCCAGCTTTACCCGTTCCATAAAACTTTATGTATTCCCCGATAAGACGAGATTTGGATATTCCATATTACAGCAGTGGCCGAATGTAGAGTGATTATTTTTTATACTAAATTCGTATATGGACATATATAGAATTTATTTAAAGCTTCGTGATTTATAAACATGTGGCGGGAGTAGGGCACAAATATGTTGGAGCACACCGAAATCAAATTATTGAAATGAGAATCTATTGTTTGTGATTAAAGACATCAGATTCATAATACTCGTATTCAAACTTCAACAATTTCGGCTTTTTTTTTTGGAAAGGGGTCGTTGGACAGGCAATACTTTAGTTATACAGTTTCGAAATCGAAAAAGCGTTTGAAAGTAAAGAAATAGCTCTCTGTACAACGGTTGACATTACGGGGCTTTTGATAATGCTACTTTCGGAGGAAGGGAGGCGTCCTATCGCCATTCCTATGGTTACTGACGAGCTCTTACAACCTCTCAATGACCTCGGATACGAAGTTCAGGGCTTTGCGTATGATTTGGTAATTATGGTCGAAGGCAATTTTGTTCCTCTACCATAACAGATCGCATGCAACTACCTCTTGACATCACGCAAAACAAAAACCGACAAACGTGGTAACCTTCACCAGAAAAAGGAAACTAAATCAGGGGACCTTAAGTTTAGGGACCAAGAACTTAACAATATCCAATGAAATGAAATATCTGGGAGAAATCCTAGACAAAACTCTAACTTGGAAAAACAATTTATCATACATAACTAGTAAGGCCTTAAGAGCAACCTACGTCTACCTCAGGCTGTACGGTAAAACATGGGGACTACGACCAAAAATGATGGCGTCGTCATATAAAGCAATAATAGTACCAATGATCATATATGCTTCTTTGGTGTGGTGGCCAAAAGTAAATCAAACAAAGACTCAGATGACCCTTAACAAGATTCACCGTATAGCCTGTTTGAGTGTGACGAGAGCAATGAGAACGTGCCCCACACAAGCTTCAGGAATGATTATTGGACTCACACCTCTACACCTTGTGGTTAAGAGGATGGCAGTCAGTGCGGCCCTAAGGCTACGTTATCTAGCCCATCCTAAATAAGGCAACGTAACGGGGCACGCAAAGATTCTGGACACTGTGTGGAATTCTCCATGCCTCAAGGTCTTTGCCAAGACGGAAAGAAAATTAGACTTCTCCAAGCACTTCAAAGTGGTCATAAGTGACCGCTCAGTGTGGAGAAACAATGAAATAATCATAAAACAGGACTCACAATTGTGGTATACAGCTGGGTCCAAAATGGAAGATGGCAGTGCTGGAGCGGGAATTGTAGGGCCAAATTTCCAAAAAACAATTGCAATGGGAAAAACAGCTTCCATTTTTCAGGCGGAGAATTATGTACTAGAGAATGTCTACGCAGGGGTACACGCAGCACCAAAATATGCATTCTCTCAGATAGCCACGCAGCTCTGAAATCATTAATCAACTTCTCTTTGCAATCACAGCTGGTCTGGGAATGCTCTAAACTCCTCAATACCCTAGCAGCGAGAAACTCTGCTGCGCTAATGTGGGTACTGGGACATGAGGGACATGAAGGAAACGAAATGGCGGACTCTTTGACAAAAAGGGGTGCAGGCACTGTCTTCATAGGTCCAGAAACCTTCTGTGGGGTAAACAACAGCTTCATAAAAAACTTGTTGTGCGAACAGGAAAAATGGGGTCTGCTGAACTACTGGAGAGCCCAAAAAGGCATGCGGCAGTCGGAGACTACTCATTGATTCTGAGTCACTGTAGACTCAATTACCATCTGAAAAAAATAGGCGTGGTAGAATACGATTCCTGCCGACTGTGTCAAGAGGAGCAGGAAACAGCAGAACACATTCTATAGACCAGCGTTGGCAAGACGCAGACATAACTACCTAGGCAGTGGGTTCTTATCGGGTATCTTATCAAATCACCTAGTTAAAATTAAGCCCACAGCAGTTACGAGATTTATAAATAGTCTAGGATTGTTTTAGTTGGGTACGAGGTTGCACAATAGATCTCTTAGGTCGGGGTATTCTTTTAGCCTGTTTAATAATAATATACAATTTTACAGGCGATGTCAGATGATGATACCATATTGCTGGAGTAGTATCTATATCACTTTCGTCTAATTTCGGCAGAAAATGATTGTTTATCATAACATGATAATGCGTTGCTGCCCTTAACCACATTTTAGTCCCGAAATTCTATCCAATAAAACTCCTTTTCTTACTAGTTTATCAACATGAAGAGATTTTTTTCCCAAATTGCTGACAATTTCCGGTGCCGTACAAAATGTATTATATTATCAGCCTCATATCTAATCTCTGATTAAGTTGCTGTTAATAAACATAAGTCATAAAAATATATTATCACAATTGTTCAACCATTTTATTCCATATTTATTCCAAAGCTTCGGTCAGGCACCAGTTTTGTGTTTTCTGAAGATAAGAATATTATAGAGCAAGTTTCTGAGAAAGGCACTCGGCAATCAAATATGCTGTGTCACAATCATCCTCGCCTTTAAGTAGACTGCAGTTGATCGTCGCTATTCTGAGTTTTACCTGGAAGGTGGCAAGAGCAGCTTCTTGGAAGCTTTCTGCATCAAATTTCCCTTTACTGTCGAAGCCTTTGTACTTCTCCAAAATGCATTCTGAAGTGCATTTAAAATTGTCGGGTACATCTCCTCCCTGCCCTTTTCTGGATTCTATTTTATTGAACTTTCCCAAAGTGAGGCCATTCTGCTTCAAGCAAAGGTCCAAGTATACTTTGCGCTACAAAAGGAAAAGTTGATAAATATTTTAAATTAAGTTCAACGCCTTCACTCGGTTTAGGGATCTTACGAAAGCGTTGGAATACGAGTACGTTAACACCATTAAGAGGCACACCAGTATAGTCTTCATGTTGAGGTTTTCCTTCCCTCTAGACTCAATCGCTTTGCCGGACTTTTATTAAAAGAATTTCTTGAGAGTATTTTCCAGTGTTCATATCACTCATCTACATTTATGGAACTTAATTTACCCGTATCTAATTCAATTAGTTCTACATAACTGCTCACAACTGATTACGGCAGCACATATTCAAGACATCAATCAGGCATTTGTAGAGTGGCTCCGAAGAGAACTGGTTATATATTTATGCTATGTTATATATAAATAATATTAATGAAAAATATAATAATAAATTACTAACAATTTAATTCTAATGAAATTAAACATTATATATAAAAAATTAATCACAATTAGTTAAGCTTAAATAATAATAAATATATAAATAATTAATCATAAATGATGAGACATAAACTATAATAATATATAATAAAATAATTAACCATAAATAAATTATTGTTTTATATAAAAAATTGTGACGAAATCGCCTTTTCAGTGTTCATAAAACAGCATGAATTAACATTGGAATTTAAATATTTTACAGAACATTCAGTCTGTATCGGTCTCCCTATTACTGTGGGTCATTGGTGATATTCTCTCCATTTATCATAATCTGAGGTAAGAGCGATGATGCTATCTCTAGGAAGCCGCTCATTGAGCTGATTGTAATGCACTGTCCTACTTGATTCAAGGAATGATGTAGCGCACCAAATAGTATTCTGATGGATATATTGATATCATTTCAATTGCTTGAGGTTTCTCTTCATTTCCAAGGTGCCCACTTTACTTCCTTAAACTCCCTCTTTTTGGCAGAATTGAAGCAAATCTGGGAACAAATTATACTCTCTAAACATGTCTAATACAATACCGATGTTGGAAGCAACTTACCACTATTTGCAAGGATTGTGCCGGGGTCAATCTATTCATGATGATTCTTTTTTCCAATTATTATTTATTGAATCTTTCGAAAGAACTAACAATAAGTTTTGAAATCTTACAAGCTAATATTAAACTCTAATGTTCTTCTGCCAATGCTAAGAACAAATATTTGAAAAAAGATATTAATTTATAATTAATGAATTCATTGTTAGATTTATATATTAGCTAAGATCTATAAAATATATTTCTTTCTTAGGCGTTTGGATCCTGAATGCAGCAGCAAATTTCGGGCTTGCTAGTTTGGGTGGTTTTCCAATTTCAAAGGTAAACTTTCTTTAGTCTGCCTATTTCTTCTTGTACACTTGGAATTCGGAGGTCATTGTGGATATTTGTAATTTTTCAAAGTATCCTCCATTGCATTTTCTGTACTTTTTCTACGTTGGTAGGTGTTGCACTACTCCTTAGGTGCAAATCGGTTTAATTATTGCTTTATACAGTAACACTTTGAATTCCAATTTGAGCTTCGAATTCTTATTTAGCAATCAGAATAGTGACTGCAGTCTTAGTTTTATGTGTTTAACTTTTGTCTCTATTATGTTTGCTCAAGGTTAATCGCTGATCTAGCTGAATCCCAAGATATTTCACGCAGGTGTCTTGGGGAATGGTATGATTATTTATATTTATAGCTGGGCAGGTTTCCCTTCTTAGTGTGAAGGTTATTTGAACGCATTTGGTTTCATTAAGTTTCATTTGCCATTTGCTTAACCAATTAATTACTATGTCGATGTATGTTTCTAAACTTCTCGTTGCTGTTATTGGATTAGTGTGAGCGCTTAAGATTGCCCTGTCATCAGCAAATGTTGAGGTTGTTGTCTTTGAATCGGTGGACATTTCAGATGTATATAGCACGTAAAGAATTGGACCGAGGACACTTCCTTTTGGTCCTCCAGAACATGTACTGTAGCTAGCCGAGATGTAAGTATTATACTTCCCTGTAAATTTCCTATCTGTTAGATAACTTTGTATCCGTTTGTGTATATTTGGCGGCAAAAGCATTTTAATTTTGAAAATTAGACCGTCGTGCCAGACCTTATTGAATGCTTCTGCTGTATCAAGAAAACCGCAGTGCAGTATTGCTTCTTTTCGAAAGATTTTTTAATGACAAAAACTATTCGGTGCACTTGTTCCGTTGATGTGATATTATTTTTCTTTTTTCCAATGTAGGTAGAATTTCTTTTAGTAGCAGTTTTTCAAATAATTTTGATATAGTTGGTAGAAGGCTTATAGGTCTATAAGACTCTACTTTGGTGATGTCCTTGCCTGGCTTAGCAATCATACTGATCTGTGACAATTTCCATATTGCTGGATGGAGTGACCACTGCGTAAAATTGCTTTGTGGATATGCATTAGGTGTACTACCGCTATTTTTAGTGGTTGAATAATCATCTTCGGGGTAATTTGGTCATGGATCGGCACTTTGTTGGAATTTATGTCATGCTTTATAGTATATACAGTTTTCTCAAGCTTAAGAACAATCGGTAACCCTGAGGCTTTTTACTTAACTTTGGCAATTGAAGCCTTAGTGCTTTGTCATATGTGAATACTTTTGTCAGGTGATTTGCAAATGCTGTCTTTTTTCCGTATCGCTCCTTGCCCATTTGTTGCCAGGTAGTCGAAGGGGCGGTTTTGACTGTATTGGCCTTTTAAGATGCTTAGTAGCTTTCCAAAGTGAGTAGTCTGTGTTTTCATTTTGTGCAAGATTCTCCCAGAAATTTTCTTATGCATTTTCACTACGTTCTTTTAGGACAAATCTGAGTTTCTTAGTAGATTTTGCTAAGAGTTGCTTGTATGTTGGAGATCTGTGTTCTTGCCGCGTCTGAGTTTCCTTTTGTCATTAATAAGTTCGTTATTGTTAGTCATTACCGAAGTTATTTGTCCTAGTATTTTTTTACGTCAGGTTAACGGACACAGTAAGTAAGTTTGCAAAGTTTTTTGTCGCCGCCTCTATATCTTCGTCATTTCTTAAAGGTGTCCTCACATTTATGTAGGAGCTTATGTACTTACGATAGTTTAACCAGTTGATGTTCTTTTTGCTGTGACTTTCCAATATGGAGGTGCATTTTTTTTGGGTTCAAATCTATTGTAATTATTGTTGGAGAGTTATCAGACGATAGATCATATGAAGATACTGCCGTGAGTTGGTTTCGCTTTAGATGTTTGGATAAGCCGAAGTCGATTATATCTGGTATTTTTTGTCGATAAGAAGGCCAATATGTTGGTTCACCGGAAGATATCACGTCCAATTCCACAACAGACTGGAGTTTCCTGCCTCTCAGCGTGATCAGCTTAGATCCCCAGTGTCTATGTTTCTCGTTGAAATCGTCTGCTGCTAAGAATTGAAAAAGTCTTTGTAATTTTGATCCGTAATAGTGAATTTTGGTGGGCAATATGACGGCAATTAGATGTGCAGATAGATGTGCTTTGTAGACAGTCTTCACTAACATCCTCTAGAACGTGGTGTTTAATCCTGCTCTTAATAAGAATTCCAGTTCCCCCACAAGCTGTTCCTTTCGGATTTTTAGCCGTTAATTTTGAAACAGTTCTTTTGAGTCAGATGCATCTCGGAGAACAGCATTATGTCTATCTGATTTCTATTGAGGAAGCTTTCGATTTCCAATTTGTGTTGGCGTAGGCCGTTTTCATTCCAGTGGGAAAGTTTGATGGTATTCATGGTTTCGACAGGATTAATTTCTCATAATTTCTTGCATTATGTTTTGCATTCCAGACATAAACTAATCCATATTATTGAGTGTTTGGAGGGTTCCTCGAGGCTATTTTTCAATGGTTCCTTTTGATTTGGGTTTCTGGGCTGCCTTTACTTTATCTGCCTATGTTTTGTGATGTTCTAACGTGTTAAAGTGTGTAACGATTGGGTGTTCATTCGGGGAACTGAATTTAATTTGGGGTATAAGTTTTTGTTTCATTGCGGTAAAATCCGGACAACCCCTATAATTCGCAGTATGACTTTTTGACTTTAGTATTATCTTTACTCTTGCTACAGGTGGAAGATGCGCATGGAAATTACGCAAACGCTTGGTAGTGTGCAGTAACTTTTTGTGTGCCCATATTTTCGGCAGTTAAAGCACTGTATGGTCCACTTCGCTTGTGAGGTTCCTCGACCGTGATCTTTCTGCGCAATAGATACCGAAGATTGCATATCCGATGAGTGTCACCTTTCTTTAATTTGTGGTTTTCAGGCTCTAGTTCGACTCTGAACAGTGGTTGTGGTATTTTGTTTTAATTTTTTATGTTTTTTTTACTGATTTAGCACGAAAGCCAATTTGTTTAAGACCGCCTTTGATTTCAATAGGATGAACATTGCTTTCGATGCCTTTGATGATCACTATAATTATATTGCTGCTTTTAATCTGGTATGTGTAGTAGCTACTTTCATTGCCATCTAGTTCCTTAATCAATTCTCTATAGTTTGACTCATTATAAATCTGTATTTTGATTTCATATATATTGCCTTTTATGAAGGGAACCACTCATGGTGATTTGTAAAACTATACTCAATGGAAATGTTACTTCGAAATGTAAATTCAAAAACATAAATTAACGTATTGCGCTTAGGTCTCAAATGCTTTGGAGCCCGTTTGAACAATTTTCCAGTAAGCAAAGTATTCCAAATAATTAGCATTCTAAAATAGAAAAATCTGTCAACTATTTGCAAATGACATTCCATGCCGTGAGATTTAAAATTTTCGACATGTCTTGAAATAAATACATCCGAAAAAATATATATTCAGTAAAGAAACTGTCATGGCTTGCAACACCCGAAAATATATGTAGTTTTAAATAATATAGTGACGCAGCCGATTTCTAAACATTCAATTAAAAAAAGTCCCCAAACTCCGTGAATACTTCTATTATACACGACTCACTGATACCTCACTATTGCGGTGGGTGAAATATTCAGCAATTATTTTGACTCCACCATTACACCTACGGCATTCTAACAAGCCAAATCGCATCAAAAATAAATGTTTGTCCTGATAATTTCCATTTTAATTGAAATTGTAAAAATTATATTTAAACACACTTGAGCCTGTGTGTTTGTACAGTTGAATGGGAAAATTGTTGTTTTGTTTTCGAAAATTCAATTAAAATAAATCTTATAATTCTACAGCATAGCATTTAATACCAAAAGCCATGGGCAAATACTCGTAATGCTATAAAAATATGAATATTGCTTTGGCAACACTATGCGGCATATGCACGAGTGCAGTATCCAATTCACAAACTAACAACATTCATTTTAATGCGATTAATTTGGCAAATTTTACAATTTTCATACACAAAACAATAAACACGCTCGCATTTACATTTACATGTACACACTGACACTTCCCCACACACACACTCAAAGCCACACGCACACATCCGCACTTTCATTTGCATTTCCAATTCCGTTTACAAAGCGAAACAGGACTTTAACTACAACAATTGCAATTGGTGTATGCAATTATTTGCGATCGCATTGGTAAATATAATTGTTGGCTGCAACCATCCGTGTAGGAAATTTCCTAAGTTATGCAAATTTTATTTAAGTGAAGGTATCACTCTCTATTTCAGTGGACTTTCTCTCTCTCTATTTCTGTGTCTCCACCGAATATGTAGACTTGATTAGAGCACTAAACTCCGAAGACTGGTCAAATCGATCAATTTCCGATTGGGATCATGCACATCTAAACACACAGCTCCAGGTTAGGTCTGTGCGTTTCGAATGCATTCGAAATAAAAGGATTTTTAGCAGCCCATTTAACACGTTTCCCAAAGCACACCAATTAAAGGAATAATTTTAATGGAACATTTTCCAAGACACAAATGTTTGCGAGTACCACAAAAGGATGCAGCATTAGTGCGTAGTACCAAAGTGTTCAATTGCTAACAAATTAATATTTTAGCACTTCAAGAGGCTCAAATGAGCCTACAATTTCACAAATTCGAATGTGGCAAAAAGGGTCGCAGCTGAATAGTATTGTATAAGTTCTGTTGCTGTATACCATACTTCGGACAGATTCTTATTTACTGTAATCTATTTGTAGACCGACCGATATGAGGGATATGTTAACTACGGCAAGCAATCAAATTAGTTACTGGAGCTGTCGTCAGGGGACTACTGAAGCACCTGGAATCTTCCGAAACTGGAGTCTTGTTCGTTTTATCTGGACTACCCTTTGTCGCAGAGTATTGTGGGAGTGGCTGTCAGTATTGATTGATTGTCGTTTAGCAATTGAATTTCACTATAGTACGATCACTGGATTGTCAAATAAATCAAACAACTTATTTTTTACAATTTATCTGCGATTAGAGTACTTGCATTTACTATCAACTCAGTCTAGCAATAGTTAACAGCATTTATCACAACACTTTAACCAGTTCCACATCAATTAACCTGCTATCGCTTCTGATTCCAAGACTCAATTGCGCATACGCGTCATAAGGCATCCCTATTTAACTGCTCTCGAGTTAATTTCAACACATTCGAGAACTAAAGATATAGCATCATTTATAACTACATATTTATGACTGACTATTTATAACATGTTATTTATGATCTTTTAGTGACTTTTCATCATTAATCATGAATCATTTTCTAATAGCATTTTAACGTTATGCTTGTTTAATTATGAATTACAAAAATACTATTCCATCACAGTATTAACCCCAATTGTTTTAAATATTTCCCCAGCAACTGCGAAATATCAGTCTTGTAGAATACATTTTTGGAAAATGGCAGTGGCATTTGAAGGAGTTTCGTCAGAACAATACTTACTATAATTGTTTAGGAAAGCAATGAATGGTAATTGTTCGATGATTTTGAGGTGAGGATTGAACCAGAAGTATCTTGGAAGGATTGAATAACTTATCTTAGTGACTTCTTATGGAGTTATCTCCACTTTTTGGAATATGTTTAGAGTGTGTTTTTTGGTGGTTTCCTAGTTTGCACAATTTTTAAGTCTTAGATGGATTCTCTAAGTTAATGAAGACTGGCTATGAACTATTGTGCCACAAGGCCCACTTTGAGTAATAATTTTCTAAAGATGCTAACCAGCTTCAGTTTCATAGTCAGCATAGAAAAATTTTCCAAATGCCTTTTGCCCCCAACTGTCAGTTGTTCATCTACTTAATTGTTCCCTTGTAGCTCTCATATTTTCAAGACCAGCATTTCTTTATCTTTAATTGTTGTAAGGATTGAGTACTTGAAGAGTGCGTCCTTCGTTACCGCAGCACACTGAATATTTCAAATTCTTAGCCCTCAACTTTTTTGAAATTTCTATATCCATTTTTTTTTTTAATTCACTTTTGCTGCAACTGCTTAACTCTTCTACACTAACCCACAACGGCAGGAGCAGCGGCAGGATCAGGAGCACAAAAGTCATTGACGCCAATGTTGTAAACTAAACTAAAAGTTGTGAATAATTTGACAAAATTCCTGCACAATGTCAGTTTACATTTGAATTTGAATTTACACATTGGAATTTGAGTTGTTGTTTTTGTTGCTATATCTTTGAATTGTACCAGCAATTCTCACTACGACGCCAACGCATTTGCACCCAGCTGCATGCATAGCCTCATCCCATTCCAGCGAGTGTGAATATGTGTGGGTGTATTTATATGGCAGAGCATTTCCCATATACCCTAATGCCGTGTCGTCTTTGTCCCTTTTAGGGTTGCCAAGTGCATTTCCGCATCCGTTGTTGTGCACCAGCCATCATGTTCCTCGTCCTCCTACATATCCCGATGCTCGTCCTCTTTTTTGTTGGCGCAGTTGTCGTAGTCGTAGTCGTCGTTGCCGTTCTCGTCGTTGCCGTCGTTGTCATTGTTGTCGTTTGTATTGTCGTCTATTTCACAATTTGCATTTAATATCCTTGTGCGAATAATTTACAAATGCAATAAACGTAAATGCGTTTACGTATTTTACATTCGAATACGTTTACTACACCACCAAAATGGGAGACTCGTACAAGCGACACTGCATGCAAATACTTCACAACCAATACTTCACTTAACACAGCGTCCTTAGCATCCTCGGTATCCTCTGTATTCTCGGTATCCTCACGGCTTGCTTTGCGTAAAGTTTCTGTTCCATCTACACAAACAATTGCAGAGTAGTGTGATGATGTTCGCGCTTATCCTTTGGCATGTATTTTGTTGTTTGTTGGGGAGAAGCTGCTGCAAGCAATAAGCCTCTGCGGATATATTGAAAGTCACTCGATCTTGTACTCGTATTTATTTGTTTTTCCATCGAAGTTTACAACAGTGTTTAAGTCCATGCTTGTCAATGGGAATTTCAATTGCATATTGATAATATTTGAAAGGGCACTTTGGAGGGTCTAGAATGCCTTTCGAAACTCAAATGAGTTTTTGGAATGTTCATTCTGATTTTCATTCAGTTGTCGCAATAGGAGTGGAACTGTTTGGAAGAGATTGAATATATTTAAACAATAGAAAATATTTCAATATTCTGAGAGTTGACCACAATTATTCCAATATGTTCAGTAAGATAAGATTTTATTACTTGGCACTATGTTGACGCCCGACGTTCAAGGTTGATGGAGATTGATCGGAAGACAGCAGTATATTGTCATTTGTAAACAGTCACCGACTCCTCAATAAGGTGTTTTAAAGATTTTTGGAAAAAGTTAATTGGATTAGTGTGGAATTGGATCTAATGGAATTCTTATTGAGTACTTAGTTAACCACTGAAAATATTCGAATTAATAATTCAATTACCTGTTAACATATTTAATGAGATTATATCAGCTCTATTCGGGGAAGCGTATACGAGTATTTGAGTCTTATTTTTTTTAATATGCAGATCCAGTTTTATACGTTTCTGGGGGTAGGAATCATTAAAATATGTTAAAAATGACCAATGAATGATCAAAAATGATCAATGGAACCGTAACTGTTATGTTTTTACTATCATTATTGTTTCCAAACAAAATGAGTATACACTATAATATTAAAATATTCATTTCAAATTAAGGTAGTTTGTGAAATGTTCTTCCATGGCAAATGGAAAAAGATTGACCAACAAAAATTTGAGAAATATTACAAAGAGTAAATAGAAATAAAGGTGTTGTCATGTTGACAAACTTTTTTTTAACAGTTATCAACAATCTAGTGACTCCGAACCAGATGGCGTGCTCCAATACTCTGAAGGAAATATACTGACAGAAGGAGATATTGCTCATTTTTAACAGTAGTGTGCCTGAGATCATATCAAAATATAGTGAGATATGATCCCAGGCACAATGCTTTTAAAAATATGCGGTAACTCTTTGTCTCCGCCTACTTCCTTAAAGTGTGTTTAAAGCACATTGTTGGCATTGCCAAATCAAGGACAAATTATAAACAACCAAAACATTCCGGATGACAAAAGTTCACTTAAAATATATTAAAATATTGAGAAAGTGATTGAAGAAACACAAGTTTCAACGAGTAGTCCGCCAACAATATCGTCAAAGAAAACAAGCGCATGGACACCTCTGTCAACAGCTATAACTATAGTATTAAAAGCATGGCTAATTTCTTCTAAAGGTGAATACAGGAACAAATTTTGTTTAACTAATTTTATCTTTTGCCTTGTCAAAACTGAATTTTTAGAAAACTATGGTAAAAAAGAATATGCAAACAATTGGAATTTATGATTTATTTAATGAGAATTTGTGGTTACTTTACTTACTTATGTGGCCTAATCACAGAATCTCCGAAGACAAACCGCTATCGGGTTACTGCCGAACTTAACAGCGCTCGCCAGGTGCCTCTGCTTTGTGCGCTTCTTCTAAAATCCACTATACTAAGCATCGTTAGGGTTTCTTCGACTTGATCCTTCCATCGGATGCATGGTACTCCTCTACGTCGTCGTGCAGAGGCTTTCGCTTCGAGCACCTTTCTCGCTGCAACTTCTTCGTTCATACGCACGACATGTCCAAGCTAGCACAGACGTTGTATAGTGATGCGTCTGATTATGTCAATATCTCGTGGATCATCCGAATACATTAGGCGTCACCGACACAAACAGGACAGCAGCTTTTACGTAGAGTTTATGGTTATAAATTTTTTATTATGAAAATCAACAAATTGAGAGGAATGCAAAAAAGCATTCCTCTCAATTCGTTGATTTTGACCAGCAGCTTTATTGCACTTTGCCTATGTTTTATAATTCAGAAGGTAAGGAATTCAACCTGTATCCACCCTTAACATAAATTCACCTTGAGAAGAATGCAATTCAAAAGCTGTACAATCTCTCGAAACCCATGATAACTCGAATCATGACTATCCTGCTTGTGTACAGTTTATTTTTGACTAATGTCGAAGATCGGGAATAAATCCTCTACGGAGACTTGACGAAATAAATACCAAAAAAAATTTTAATACCATCAGCGCAAACGAAGAGTGTGAAATCTAATGTATACGAAATGTACTGAACCCTAATGAAATTTTTGTAAATAAAATTTCTCTCTACCTTCAATACACAATTAATTTGAAAAATAACCACTTTTTATATACCATATGTAGAACTTCCAACGACCAATCACTTAAGCTGTGCCCATGGCGATTCAAGAATTGGATTCAACTTCCACCAAACGTAATACTGCTCAAACTTTTTAACACCCAAATATCTAAATAAAACATTTCGAATTTTAAACACTCCCACAATGATCATCAACAATTAATTTAGAAGTTTTTTGCGAAACGCTTTTAAGTGTGTTGAAGGCACTAAATTTGCTAAATTAATTGACAGACAGACACCGCTGGGAATATGAGCGAACACACACCAACACAGCTCGAGACAAATGAAAATAATGAACTCGTTTCAAGACAAAAAAAATATAAGAGAGCAAAAAATATAGAAAAACACACAAATGAAACAAAGTGAGAACAAAATTGCACATGAGTTATATGCAAAAGTTAAGCAACTGTTGCTAAAACCAAAGTGCACATGCCTATGTCTGGGCATGTCAGAAAAGAAACAATAACTAAACTTGAGAATTTTTCTCTTCTGCGGGGAAACATTTAGGATAAAATTCGGTAAATTGTGATCATGTATCAGATTTTGGCAAAATTTGAAAGATTATACAAAACACCGAGAGCATAAAGAAAATTCAGGGTATTTCCTTGGAGAATTGTTTTGGCACGTGCATATATTAAATAGTTTTCATGTAAACTGTTTGATATTTGGTTTTCCTGACCGTGCTTTATACACACGTTTAAACATTGAGAACGAATGACTTCAGATTTTTCAATTAAATATGTAATAACAATTGCTGCATACTTTCAGGCTGCACGAAAGTAGCACTGAAAGTTCGCTCTGTAATGGCGGCACTGTTACTATAACACATTATTTATATTTCTTTATTTTATAAATTTCAAAATATTTGTAAAATATATGACAGATTGGTAATTTTTTCACGCGTATATTGAAAGTCCTTTACAGAACTTGCGGAAATTTGGAAACATGCTTGACCACAATTTCGGTGCCCCAAACGAATAGGCTCTGTTCGAAAGCTTGTCTCCTGAAAAGAGTCTTGTACACCGCTAAAAATATTGACACTGTTCGTCAGACAACTGTGGAAGAAGGCAGTCACATATTTGGGTATTCTGGTCTGCAATAGAATCCAGTGCATAAACTCATTTACAATTGTTTACATAACAGTCACGTATTCCCAATGATTGAATGACGGAACCAATATAGCAAAATTGGTTGATAAACTTTGAAGCGATCTGGAGTTATGCATATACGTAAATAGCAGGCATGGCACTAACTTGCCCACAGTTCAGTGTTTTATACTGGCCCATATGAAATTTCGTCGATGAATCTAAAAGTCAATTAGGAAAATGTGTGAATTGTGGGCGTAGCAGTAAAACTATGTCGCCTCCCTTCTGTAGGTAGACTAGTTTAGAACACGGTCCTATAAAAATGTATTTATATACCACAAAATTGTCTATAAATTTCTTCTGGGCTTTAAGTTATAAGCGTGTGTTTTGAGCGTGGTAGTAAATATATAGGATCCAGCTGGTCTTATAAATTTTATCATTATATGATCAATTGAACCGAAATTAAATTTCTGGCAAAATGAGCTAATATATAATTAAATGGGGTGCTTACAATTGCATACATAGGATGTCATCGTCTAAATGGGTTTATCTAGATACCAGGATCTTCTGAAAGTTTCATTAATAAACGATGTGAGAAAAAGGTGGTCATAGACAGAGGCATTAAAACCAAATCCACTCAGGAAGTAACGCAGATCATTTATATAAATGCATGTCCCTACCTACCACGCCTGCTTATGGCTGTTACCAAACACCTCAGCATCACACATTTAGAATTCCCTTTTAAGTGCAAAGGGTATAAAAAAGGACCAAGAAGAAACACACACATTCACATAATGCCAACAAAGTGTCAAAGGAGCAATTGCTGAGTTCGGTGGCGAAACTGGCGTTGCTTAAAACTTTTTTATCAAAAGAAAGAGAAAAGGATAACTGCGCCATGGCAACTCGTTACAATGCAGCACATAACAAGGGATATGTTATTTTTGCTGTTGTTGTTTAAAAGGATAACAACAGCGAAACAAAACCAAACTTATTTGTTGGCGATGTTATTTGCAAGAATTTGAGAAACGGTAACAACGAGAAATGTACGGAAAGCCTTTTGGGTGAATTCAATTTTCGTTTATAACCAATTCCTTCATGGGACAGTTCAATTGCAGACGTGCGACAGTGTGTGCTCTAGCAAGGATGCGAACGATAACGGGTGATTTTGTTGCAGAGAGTTTAAGCAATATAAATGGAAGTGTGGCCAGGATATTATTATTGACCTCTAATGTGCGCAAATACAGCCAGTACAGTTTTCCCCATTTTCCGTCGCAGTTCGGTGAAAGTGTCATCAATTCAGCATCATTTATCACAGGCTATTGTTATGAATAAAAAGTACAGACTAACGAGAGAGTTGGAGCAAACACACGCAATCGAATAAAGTTGTCAACTCGATTTGCATACTGTCAGAGTGTGACATGACAGCAACAAGCAACGCAATCATTCTAAATTCAAAAGCAACAAAAAACCTTTAACTAAGTAACTATAGCCACACACAGTCACATATATATAGCCATACAAATACACCCACATAGACGTCTATTGTGCGTCATAGGAAAATTCTGCATCATCATTTATCTTAACAATTTCTCTCACTCAATCCATGAGCATCCTTTAAATTTTTATACACATTTGTATTTGTTCTTCTATTTGTATTCAGTTATTTTTCTTGCGTAATCATGACTACACTCGCAACTTTGCATATCCTTCAGGAGAATAAGAAAAACAGGACATTTCCATTTTGACATGACACACTGCAAAAACCGTGTCCTTTTTCTCGCAACCGGAAATGGTTTAAAAAGTGTGTACCGTTAACCTGGAGTGTCATTGTCATAGTGTGGAGCTCATGAATACGAAAACGATTTTCATACGGGCAAAGCGCATTGTCAAGTCAGTTTCATTATGCGGGGAGCGGGAGTAGACTGCAACGCAACAAATGCCTATTTTTTCTCCTATGCATCTTGAGTTGCATTATTTAATATTAGCTTTCTCTTTATCTTTCTAAGAAAAACGTGGCACTTCTGCATACTAATGACGATGAGCTGAGAGCTACTCTGTGGGAAATATTCATAAAGACGTGGTATGACGCGGAAGTGATGACGGGGTCTATGACCTAATTGCCAGGAAAATTGCATTAGAATAAAGTGAAGCAAAAAATGCTAAGAGACAAGAGGATATACAATACAAAGTAGGATCATAATGAATGTTAACAGATCCGAGATATTCATAGAAAGAAAAAGGCTTGAACGTCGATTTATATAGTCCAGGTATATTACAAGAACTGTTGATGAAAATGAAGCCAGTGTTAATCCGACCACTATTTGATTTACTATTGGTACTATTTTTCAGGAACAGTGTCTTCTGACTCTGATTATATTCTGAATGACTCCAAACTGTAAGGGCTTTCCCCAAATATACCTAAACCGAAGAATCTTGTTAGATTTCTATTTGGAAGATGGTAGAGCAATTCCCTATGTGGAGCAATTTTTGGAGTCTTTACCCATACACTCAAGGCATACTCGTATATAGTAAAACAATTTCGTCAGACAACCGTTGATATTCTCTCTGTGTTTCACCTAATCCCTTTGATAATCATTGGAAAACTGTGATGATAAATAAAGGAGTAAGCGTGCTTAATGTACCATTACGACTGTTGTATATAGTTATAGTTGATCTTTCATCTATATGTTTATTGTGGTTCTATCTTTAGAACTGACAAGTAAAAATTTTGATCTTACTTTTATACTTAATTCGAACAAAGGAGATATCTTATAAACGATTTGCTGAGGTAGCATAATCTAGGTGCATAGTTTTGAGCAAGCCCTACAATGTAGATGCGGTCGCGACAGATACTCGCGCAGCAGCTTGGGCATGCTTTGCAATATTGTATACGTTGCATAGCAGTGGCAGCGGGAGAGTCTATGCTAGTGATCTCAAATGGATTGCCAACGTATAAAATAGAATGTTGCTACTCCGCTGACACGACATATTTTGTAGGAAAGAATATGGATACAATTAGAGTGACCAGTCTGTTTGTTTACTAAATGAGGGTGACCAGTTCTTATAGTTATATGACTATATTCAGTATCGAAGCAAGAAACGGGCGGGTAACTATCCAAAATTAGGATTCTCTGCGTAATTTATACACTACATTGATAATTCTTCAAAAGCTGGAACTACTCAATCCTTATAAGGTTTGAATATCAAAAATAATTGTATTAAATAATATGAGTGGGAAAATGTTCCAAATTAATGACAACAAACAATGAAGTAAATAAGAATGTTGCAAGCAAAGATGTCATCTTAATTTATCGTCGTTTCATAGTTAAGTTTCTTCATAATTAAGTTTGGTCCTAGCAGTAACAAATAATGATGGATGTAAGAAATATAGAGTCAGACGTTGGAATACTTCCACTGTTTCCATCATTCGATCTCAAAAACATACCAAAATTACTTACGTGCTCGTCGGTTTTGAAGACTGGAAATGTATCCTTATGTAATAGTATTTACTTCGTTAGTCCATAGCCGGTATACTCGTATACGTTGCCCACTATGTCAACTTGAATAATCTAAACTAATCCTGGCCGTTCAAAACTGAATTTATTTGCAAATTTACTCTGAATTAAATATATACTGAGGTCATCAAGTAAGTTTCGTAATTTGACACGTGTCCTATAAAATATTCAGAGATATATTAAAAACAAAACTGATGAAATTCCAAGACGTTCTTGGTTCTTGGGACCCCAGTGGAAACAATTATTAATTTAACTAACTTTATAAATTATTAATAACAAAAAAATAACATAAAAATCGAACAGCACTTTAATTGGAGCAATTCAATGATCCTAGTATAAAAATGAGAAGATCATACTTTGTGGAAATCAAAATAAACCTCCCAGGACACTAACATACATACACCTGAACATCCAAAATTGTCACCATACAAAATTCTGTTAGCAACAAGTACTAAAGGCAAAAATTTAATGAAAACAATTCTCACAAAAATAGACGCAAATTATGAACTTAAAAGTAAACTGTATTAAACTGCAAATTAGATTTTCATGTTTCTCTGTACACCGTACAAAGTAAATGTCAACTTCTCGTATGTGCTGGAGCTAAAAACTCCAAAGGTGAGGCACACTTCTGTCATTCAAAATATCCCGTGGAGGATACCACCCACTCTCCCACATATCAAAAAATTTGCAAATGCAAGTCGAACTTTACGAGGTACATGCAGTACATTTACTTGTTGTCAGCTTAAAAGCATAAAACTCAAAATGTGACAAAAACTATTCGACATTTCCCTACTCCACATCCAGGGCCAGTCATACGCTCCCAAGCACACACACACTCACGCACACCTTAAACTAGATTCGTGCGTTTTATGAGCGACCCAGAATTTGAGGAAATACTCGTATTACTGTATGACAAGTGGAGGCATTACTCATCTATCCAAATGTACGCTCAAGGAAAGAAGCTTTAAAACTTTTAGTAGAACATTTTGCACTATCACACACAAGCACATCGGGGACACTCACAGACACACTCTCCCATAAAAGTGAGAACTTTATGTATTAAAATAGATGAAATGCCGTAAAACAATGACATTTTTTGTATAAACATGAGTGAGAGTTAGCGCTGGTTTAAAGGGGATTGAAGGGTTCAGATCCCTCCTCTTACCTGTCCGCATTTATTAATATTTCATAAAGGAGAACACATAATATTGTAAAATAAAGAGCAAAAAGCATTATACCATATCTCATTGGAGTACTTGATATAGTAATATATCTTGACATTTCAATTGCTCTTGAACTTCTGTCATTATTTAAGTGTGTGTTCTCCAATTTTCACATGTAAGACCTCTAAGATGTCTTTGACGGAAAAAAGGAAGATTACTTTATAGCCGCATTGCACTCAAGGTTGTTCCTTCAGGTAAAGAACCAAATTACATATTGACGCTCCTTCTAAGAGTCCTAAACATATCTTGGTCGAGAAAATTGTGGATTTATATAAATCAACATTATAGTCAAGGTTGTTCCTTCAGATAAAGAACCAAATTACATATTGACGCTCCTTCTAAGAGTCCTAGACATATCCATTGAAGCGTCTTGGTTGAAACAATTCCCGATTTATATAAATTAACATTGTACTCAACCTTCCTTCAGACAACAAGAACAATAAATTTTAATATTGACACTCCTTATAAGAATCCTCACACATCCCTAGAGATCAAAGACTATTAAAGAATTCAGGTTTTAGTTTCCACAGCAGAAACATGACCGATTCATCCTTTATAGTCGTAATTGAAATATGAAGATTAATTCAAATTTACTTTGTTTTCGACATAAATCCTTCAATTGAAGAGCACGTTTCCAATAATAGCAATTATACTAATAATTCTACGAACGAAGCCTGTTTAAATAATATTCAATCAATTGAAATTTATGTAGTAAAATAACCATAAAAAATAATTATGTATAAAATATAATAAATTTCAAAACCCCTTTTGAAAACTCCACCACTGGCAAGAGTATATAATTGTTATTATTAAGGAACCCAGCAGACAATTTGCTAATACCGTATCCTGAGCCAAATTTGCTACAACTGATTCTGATTGCATTCAATACTAATGTAGTCACTGAAGAACACCAAGTCTCTTCTTCTTGTAGAAATCAAAAGGGATATAGTCAAATGATTTACGGAAGAAATCATTTTAATCAAGATATATTTTATTTGCTAGTCTATGGAATTTTCTTGTATATGGAAGACCAACAAAAAACTTATCAAAATCGATAAATTAACTAATTGGGATTGTGTCACGACTTAAAAAGGACCACGAGACCCAGACAGATTTTTGATTTGGTTTGAGCATATAGTACGGACTTTTTGTATATAAACAAATATGGATCTACACAGAACTGTCAGCTTTTTAACGAATTAAATTATTTTCCCCACTTATCATAGTGAACTCACAATAGATGTTTCAGGTCGCGGTGTATAGCACCCTTAAATAAATTTAATCTTACCATAGTAAATCCAATACTTCTTTATTTTGAATTAATACTTATACATAATTCCATGCCTTGGAAGGCATCCTCAGGAAATCAAATTTAATGCTTTGTCTAAAGAAAAGAGCGGAAAACCTAGTTTAACATAATGGTACGTAAATATCGAGTTTGGAAAATCTGGCACCTGCGAACAGCACGTAGCCAACTCACTCCAGCCATTTCCTGGTGGGGCTGTGACCTCTGTTATGTGTGTATGTAGGTGTGAGTGTATCTAAGTGTTCTGTAATTTATTATACGCACTTGAAAATGTTTGATATGCACGTGTGTGTCTTTCAAATGGACATTTTTGCATGTCATGCTTGTAAATAAGTACTCATACAGGTATTCAAGTCCATGGGTAAGAGAAGCCACTGGGTGAATACGCATGTGAATGACACAATAAACGTATAAGTTAGGTACGAGTTTGTGTCGTCCTTTCAACTAAGTTGACTTTTGTGTAATATAATAAAAAAATTTAATGGCTAATTTTAGAACTCACTATAAAAGTTGCATTTAACCAGAGAACTGATTTAGGACTGAATTTAATTTAACGCGAATGTTTAGAAGCAGTTCATAGTGAAATAGTTATTTCGTTGGATATTTTAAGAGAGCTTTTCATGGATCATAGTATTGTAGCCGTAAAATATTTCTCAGCAATCTAAAGTGAGCAAAAGTTTTCATCTATCACTGCCAAAGTAATTCGAATTCTATCTGAAAGTACTCCAAAGTGTATATTCGTATTTTAGCACCAACTTTCTTGTTGAAACTTACCAAAAAGATTTCCTTGAAATTGTTCACAAGCAGCATTTTTGTGTACTTATAACAAATAGGTTGACTCTAAACTCCAAACGTGCCTTAAACTGAAATGTGAAAGTACTATAAATATGATTAACAATAGTAGCAGCGATCACATTTTTCTTATATTACATTGATAAGAAAGGAAAACACTGTTTCTGACCAAAGGAAGGATGCGCTAATGTTTCCACGTACAGGTTTACGGAATAGCGGAAAATATACGAAAAATTTTCTAAACAATGAATACAATCACTCTCAACAAAATTTAAGTCTATAACACTCTTATCATCTCTGTTAGTCTGCTAACGTTACATCAAATCCTCTATTTATTTATTGGGGCTGCTCTTAAGGCCATTGCACTGTAGTCAGGAACTATATTGTTTAATGCAAAAGAGATATTATCATTAATGACCCGTTGTTTATTAGTCACTTTTTATAACTTGTTGTATATGAACTCTTCATTAACAACTTATCAGTGATACATTTTTAATAGCATTTTAACATTTTTTCATGTTTAGCTATGATGACAAAAGTACTATTACGAGCTTCAATATACTAATATAAGTTTTTCCACTAACTCTTCTATTCATTGCTTCAAAAACTTGAGAAACTTGTTAATTTTCGCATTCATTCATATTATGCATCCAGAGTCTTTTCTTGATCCAACTTACTAATTTATTGATTTAATAGAACAGGAATTCACAACACCCAAGGATTCAGATTTAATTATAATACTTATTATTAATCATGTCGTAGCCCAGCGATCCAAGAAATTCCCACGAACATTTTCTTATACTGTTCTCACAGCAAGAAGGAAATCGTTCTAAATATGTTGTGAGTTCATCCCAGAATACCTGTGGACAAGCTCCAATTAAACATTATCAAGAAATCCTTCTGGGGTTTAAGTGGCTGCCTCCAGGGCACAGTTAATCGGCCAGAAGACAGTTTTTTAAGATCAGATTGTAATAAGAGTCGGCACTAGTCACCAAGTCACTGCGGCCAAATATACCTATTATGACACATTGTATAGTTACAAATACTCCCAAAATCTAGTATTCATTAAGAATTCTGAGATTTCTTTAGGAGATTGTCCGTAATATCTGATGGTTCTACGAAATGATTACCTAAGTGATGTCGCCGGGTACATATTAGACCATTACAGTGACAAAGCAGAAGTTTTTAGTAATCCTCATATTGTATAGGTGTTTCATTACTCCACAGTGCCCGTGACCGAGTCAAGCTCAGTATATCAATAGTTCTCTTGAGATATTGTAATGGTATGAAAGTTTTAGCCAACCTAATATCTTTTGTCTCCGTCCAATATTGGTGCAATTTTATTCCAAGTCATTCCTTAATTTCGTATTTAGTGAAGCTCCAAGGTAGCCCACAGAATCCTTCAGGTCCAGTAAAGCCACTGGCTGCCTCTTTTCTAGCGAGTTTATCTGTCTCGTCGTTCCCCAAGTGCCCACTATGCCCTGGCATCCATATCATATGAACTCTGTTTTTTATGCTAGTATCTTCAATAGAAGTAAGCAATCCCAAGCTCGTTTGGATTTAATTTCTAACGCTGCCTTACTCTGTGTGTGAATATAGATGTGATAATTGGTTGTGTTACTTTCAAGCTCTTCTCTTAAGAAAATGTTCTATTGCATAAATTTCCGCTTGAAAAACTGAGTTTTCTTGGTCCATACTAAAAATTCGCCTTCTTGTTCATTCAAACACTCCTACTCGAGCACCTTCATCCATTTTTGAGCCATCTGTGTACCATACATGAGACAGAATTCCAGGTCTAGGTCTATTCTATTCCCAATTAAACCTGCCCGGGAATGTTATCTTGAAAATACGTTGGAAGTTATATCTGATCTTGCAGAAGTCGCTTAGAGTTAAAAAATTGTTTGCTCGTTTCTATCCCTTCTCTAATTTATTCTTCATCTTCTAAGATGAGCATTGCCGCAAATTGCAAAGCTTCTTCTTTAATAAATAAATGAAACGAAAAAAGATTTAGCAAGACCTCAAGAGCGGCAGTCGGAGTAGACTTCATAGCCACTGTTACAGGCTAGTCTTTGTACTCTGTTGATCCTCTCCCGAAATTTAACTTTATCTAGCTTCTTGCACCAAACCCGTGCCGCATAGACTTGTAATTGCTGTGTACAGCCACAGTGACATCTTCGGATTTAGTCTCCAACTTTTCCCACTCAACTTTTGCTGGTCCATATTATGGCCCTAACCTTATTTATGGTTCTGATTGAATGACTACTCCAAAGCAGCTTGTCATCAAGGTTTATATCAAAGTAATTAACTTCTCTTGAGAAAGCAATTCTTTTACATGAAATGGAAGATTATCTGAAGTTGTCCCTAAGCCTTTTCCTAGTGAAAATAACAATGCAGGTTTGTTTGGGACAGTCTTAGTTCATGTGGAGCCCATTTGTGAGATTTTTAAGATCCACCAATTTCTCTGCTCAAATAATCTCTGGCATATATTTCTATACCCTGTTTGAAAGTTGGAGGTCTACTTCCTTATGGAGATTTATTTATTAAATCTACCGATGATTCAAATGGTACTTATAGTATGTGATACAAATGATACTTAATCCATAGTAAATAGTAATCACATATACATATTTTGTAGCTACCACTATATAGTCTTCATAAACATCTTGTTCTTTGGGGTCTATCATATCCTCTGTAAGCCGATTATCTCGTCGTTTATATTATCTCCATAATAAGTTTCACTCGGTCGTACTATGTTCATGTACCTAAATCGTTTTTCAGCACATCTACAGAGCGTATCTCAGTCTTCGCTGGTGTATAAAATGTGATACCACTGAAGAGAGTGGGCGATGAATAAAGATTATCTTAATAAACCCACAAAAATTTACGTCTCTGTCTTTATATAATTCCAGCCAGTTGGATTAAAGATCTTTCCTCTACCTCTGGTGGATTCATATAACGGCACGGAAACATCTGGATAAAGGGATCTTATGAACTACAAAAGTCGGAGACTTGCTAGAAATTTAAACAAGTTTACTCACATTTAATCAAAATAAAAGTTCCCGGGAAATGTTTGAAAGGTGAATACACTTATATTAAGAATATGAATAATAAACACCATTAAATTTCTACTCTTACTTCTAAGTCTATTTTAATTCACATTCTTGGATGTTCACTGTATTCACAGATAACCTCTTCACCGAAGAGTCGGTCTAATGACTGTAAAGCATGAAAGATCACATCCAGCCATCCACACATCTTCAAAGACAGCATCTCATACATGTATCGGAAAGAACTGAATTCCTTTCATATGAAAGTAATCGGAAAATCTTTGCAAATTCGTTCTTCTTCTCACTGGGTGACGCTTTCTGAACCGCAACAACGTGGGTCTACGAGAGTCCGTATTTGAGGGATGATGCAAATGAAGCTCCCAGATAAGCATTCAATTTTCAAAATAACAACCAATTTGCATACAGAGTAAGTCTCGAATGTGCCATGTCAGTACTCGTAATGCTGTAAATGTATTCTTCCGCATAAATAGATACATTTCCAACAGACCCACACACACACTGGTTTATGCACGGAGGAGAGCACACGATAAATGCGAAATTCAATGCACTCGATTACACGCTGGCATGCTTGCTCAAAGGATGCAATTTCGCATTATTACAAAGTAATATCGTAGTGGCAAAAATTCCAAAACCCCGGCAAGGATAAACGCTAGTTAATGGTATTAAATTTCATGCGTTGCCTTTGCTTTTATGCACCATTATGCTGCATTTCATTTGAAAAAGCAGCAAAAACCTTTCCAAAAACGGTTCTTTATACAGTTTGCATGCACTCGGATGGCGATTATCCTTTGAAGTTCAAGTTATTTGATAGAGTGCAAGTGTATCCGAAATGATTTTATTAGCATTCACAAGAGTTAAAATTACACATCGCAGTACACAAGTGCAAAGGTACTCGTATGGATGCGTGTGTTTTTTTGTATGTGTACAACAATTTTATTAACATTTTAAAATTGATATAAAATACACTTCGTTGTAAACATAATCCCATTCATGCGTTTTCATTTTGCTGAAGTGTTCCTGCACTGTAAGCCTTTTCAGTGCTACACTCTTGGAATAGTATCCTGCCAATGACGTTATTCGTGTATGTGAATCACATTTGAATAGGAGAGCGTTGTAAATGAATTAAAAAATCTTAGTATCAAACAGTAAAAAGATTTAACAAAAATGTATAAATAAAATAATATTAACAATATTCAGAACCAGTCTAATGGCAAGCAAGGGAGTTGGCTTAAATTCTAAATAGACATGAATCTCTAAGCACCTATTATATTCCCTTTTCTTCCCAGTTACAGACCTTACATGTCTTTTGCATATAAATTATGATCAGCAAGAACACAGCAACCATATCCTTTGCCTACATTCCATTATAATACTAGTTTATTTGCAGCTCTGATAGATAAGGACTGAGCTGTAAAAATATCTAAAAACTTCATATCCATTGTAGATGGTTTATTTAGTAACTAAAATAAAAATCTGAAAGGCTTCATATCCTATATGGATGTAGACATGCACCCAGTCTCAATAGTATTCCAGCAGAAGTTCTTACAAAAATATTGAATGGCCACAGCCATTCTGCCTTCTTGACATGTACAATACCTGCTTGACAGAAGGGGTATTCCCAGAGGTGTTGAAAAGATATCGACTAGTGGTTTTGAGCAGGAGAAAAGGAAATCCTGAATCAGCCGACCACTATGGATGCTAGACACTGCAAAGGGGCAAAGTTTTGGAAAATAGCGGTAACTATTGAAAAAACTAGAAGATGATTCACCCACGGTTTTAGATACAGCACAAATTCTATATGATATACTCGTGTTGTTATAAGAACCTTTCTTGTAAATGGACCTCAAGTCCTTATACTATTTTAGTTTCAAAATCTCCCTGCGTTTCTTATGTTTTATAAAATTTTTTGTCAAATTATTCAGCCAAATCATGCGCTATCTGTGCTTCCGAACAACAAATATAATTATATTATAGAAATTTTATTGAATTTGTAATCTCGAAGTGGAATCTAGAGGGAGGGTATAATTGTGTCTGATAGTAGTGTAAACACATAAAGGAAAGTCAACAATTTATTGAAATCAGGCCTCATGTTCAATTATGGTAAATTCGGCCGTCAACCAACTTGATTGGTAAATTAAAGTACACAAATTACGTTCGAATTGCAGCTATCGATAAATAATTACAGCGGCGACCGCACTTGAGAGCGTCTATAAAATATGTTGAAGATTAGCTGAGCCAACTGCAAAACAAAACCAACACTAATGACAGGAAAAGGATATAAATAAAAATAATGAAAGCATAAAAAAGACTAACTTTAACAATAAAAAAAAAGTAGAAAAAAGCAATCGATTTGTACAACAGCACACATAAATAAGGCTTAAACTTCCAAGGACAATACAATTTGTTATACTGATTTACGATACAAAGGCACCAACAAATACGAAGAGCTAAGGCGAGCAGCCTACAACAAAAGTCAAACACACCTAAGCAGCATGAGGCAGCAGAGTAGCGCAATATAAGGGAACACAACCTATAAACTGTGACAGAGGACGGAGGACAGAGCGGATATATGGAAATGCTAGTGCTACTGTTGCTGAAACTTACTCGTAGTCGTATGTACGAGTAATATCCTGGCAACTGAAAATATATGAGCAAACTAACCATGAAGGTCCGTGCGAGCAGAAGTGCTAGCAAAGCAACTCCTGCTCGAATGCGAGTGCCTACAATGGAAACAAAAATAACGATAGGCCGACTGAAAACAAAAAGTCAACTAATATCTGTGCGACTGGACACAGGATTTTTAATTTGTGCACTCTGGGGTGCTTGTTAGGCAACCTCATTGCACCCCTGCTCGAGCGCCTCGTTTTGTTGGCAGTTTAGTATATTTATCTTGTTCTTTTCTAGTTTTTTTTTCCTATTTGTTCCGTGTTGTATTTGCGTGGCCACTTCAGGATTTCCACACGTTACCCTATTAACGTAAATTTCTCCCCAGTTGCTGCTGTCGCTACGAGCCAGAGCTCTGGACTGTCGCCATGTGGGTCCAGAGTCCAGTGCAGGTGAATGCCATGCTGTGTAAGCAAAAAAACTGGGCATGCGAGTGCATAATGGGAACATGTCTGTGTAGAGAGGAGTAAAGCTACTGATAAATATCCAAGGATGAGCGTGGAGTTTTGAGTAGGCCTGCAGGCGCCAATTGTACACAGGCATCACAATGAAGAGCAAATTAGAAAACCAGCAATGCTGCTGAGCTGAAGAGTATTGCAAAAATATTGAACTTTCCATTACAGGCAAGTATTGTGGAGACAAGTAAATGTAGCTGTGTGGATAACTCAGGAAGTGAATTATTAAATTGCTTCCAATTAGATAGAAACTTTATTAGAACAATTCAAGAGTGAACAGGTATGCGGGAGACAGGCTAAACATTTCTTTAATGGCTGTGCATCACGATGTTGAAAGCATTTCCCACAGATATTTTGAACAAGAACAACATATAATTCCACAATATGAGTAGTAATAAAGCAGAACCCTTTTCAAATTGTGAAACACTAGTACTCAAGGATATGTTACAGGCACTCAAAGCTCCACGATGATATATGCCAACAGGTACCCAGAGGAAAGGTAGGTTCGCCAGCATATTATAAAGAAAGCTTGAAGCAGAAACGACGAATATAGAAAACAGCTCTAGCCAAGGAACAGATATGAAAGCAAGTAAGGATATTATGTTTCTTATAGGATTGAAATGAAGATTTTTCCATCTTCTGGGATTTTTAAGATTTCTATTTTCAAGATTATTGGGTGTGATGATGGTTCGAAAACCACACATCTCCTCTACCATGTTATAACAAAACCATCAGGACCTGAATAACACTTCCCTTATATTAAAATTGTGTATATATTCCTAATGTTTCATCTAACGCCATTTGAGTAAGTAATGAGTTATTAGTAAGTTTGTTGTTCTATCATATTATATCATACTATAAGTCATAACCGATATGACTATCTCATTTGCTCTAATGAACAAACTTCTCGTATATTCCAGAATAAACTGGAAAGCAGAAATTCACTTTCAAGAAGGCAGAGTAAGGCAACAAAGAAGTTTGCCACTTGCAACAATTCAATACTCCGAAACAGATGGTCTTCATTGACTTTTAACACGACCATAAGGATGCATTTTATAAATTGCCATTAAATAGTCCGCAGGCCAACGAGCACACCCAGACTCCTCAGCAGCATAGAAAAGAGAGGTGTGCGAGGAAAAAGGAGAAGCTGTGAGCTCAAAGGACGCGTCATTAGAAACATCTCCGCCTGCTATTGCGAAATGTAATGCTTGAATTAATATTGCAATTATACACACTACTTCCGCTCTCCTCTGAGAGAGGTACACAAGGAGTGAGTTGAGCGAGACGGTATGTTTGTGTGAAAAAATGTTTGCAAATTATCATCGGCACTATCGCAATCCTGTGCAGCTTGCTACACCACTCTTCTCTGCTATTTCAATTTCAAGTCGACTGTAATGGCGTTTGCATGTTGAGCTTGGTGCCATTAACTTGAGGCATATTCCCAAAAGTCACAAATGCATTTTCTTTCAACACAAAGCCATGTAGACATGAGCACACTCCCCCACACACACATACTTGCTGAAGAGGCGCACACACACACATACGCATACGCACACTTAAGTTCATTTTGAGTCATTTTCTTTTTGGTGAAACGTTTCTAAGATGGCAGCATTTCCGCAGTGGAAAGTGTTGCTGTTTTCAAGCAGCACAGTGGAGCCTAAAATAAAGTGTGTCGAATGGATTTCTACAATAATTTAGTTCAAATTAGGGACTTATTGCTCGGAACTATATATAAAAAAAATGGGTATATTTACAAATATCTCTATTCATTTGAGTACGCCTCCTATCGGGATTAGAAACACTGCTCAACCACCCAAACTTAATACACACTTTATCCTTGTTCTTTGGGTACAAGACAAAGGCGCACAAAGCCACCACTTTAGGGATCTTTACAACAATTATAATAATATCACCACTCCTGACGACCACGACCGTGAATGCAAAAACAGGTTGCCAACTTAAAAGCCAAAAATCGCAGAATGAACCCGATGTGAAAACTACTCAGAGACACACACATAGATGGGCTGTGCCATATATTTTGCTTGATTTATTATCAGACTTAACTTATGATTTTTCAAAATGTGGAAGGCAGCAGTAAAAATGAGTCAAAAATGTATAATTCTTGCAGCAAACCAAGCTATGTAGGTAGGTTGAGCAGCCGCATCATCAATAAACCAGTGATACCACTGGGGGAACCGAGGCATAGCTACGCTTACCCCTCCATATTGAACCAACCTGAGCCTTTTATAAAGCGAAGAAAGTTGTGGCACCTGACTGGTACAGATTCTCTATACTTGTTAAGAAGTGGGATCCTATTAAACGTTCCCTATTTCTAGCAAAAGCTGGACATGTACAGAAGAGATGCTGCACCCTTTCCAGTTCCTCCTCGTTTCTGCAGCTGCGGCAGAAATTCTGCGTATAAACTATCATTCTTCTTGCATGATTTCCTATTAGACAATGTCCCGAGAGGGCTCCTATTAAAGTCCTAATTTGTAGTCCATTGAGTCTAATAATACTCCTAGATATATGCAGATTTAGCCTCGGCCTTGTTTGCCTGGCGATTTCACACGTAGTGGCACAGATCCACCTTTGATTGGTAGAATTAATTAGTGTCTCCGTTATGATAAGCTTACAAGTCGCGAGAGGTATACCCATATGCCTACTGACATTTGGCATACAAGTGCCATCTCTTGCAAGTTGATCCTAGCTGTTCCCTGGTATATCCCTATGGCCTGGTACCCAGCATAAATGGATATGGAATTGCCATCTCATTTAAAGATCGGCGACTGTCTAAGACACTCCTTGATGTTATTTGGTATGCATTCAAAGCCCTTAGTGCAGATTGGCTGTCTGATACAATACAGATATCCTTGACGGTTACCTCGTTTATCCTCAACCAATTCGGGGCTTCGTGAATAGCGGTTATTTCCGCTTGAATAACACTGCAGTTGTCCATAAGTTTGAAGGATTCACTGATTGAGGGCATTTCGCAATAAAATCCTCATCCTACACCGGTATTCATTTTTGATCTGTCTATGTATATCTTGATGGGAGTATCTGGTGATGGATTCCCCTCGAGCCTTTCCTGTCTGGAAGGAATCATCACCAAAAAATTTCTTTCGAAACAAAGAGAAGAAGGAAGGTAATCAATATTACTGGGTATGTCCACATAGGATTTTAATATGATCGCATGTCCATACGGCACAGCTTTCCATTGTGAGCTTGCCTTGAGCCGAACGGCGGAGCATGCCGCTAAAAATTTTTCTGAAGAGATCTAAGGGTGGCAGATGTAGTATGATATCCAATGCCAAGGTTGGCGTGGTTTTCATGGTGCCACTTATTGCTAATTCTGCAACAAACCAATCGTAGTAGTTATTTTCTGTGACCTTGGGAGTGAAAAGAATGCACAACCGGGAGATTTGTTGATACTGGTGTGGTTTGAATTTCAAAGAATTTTTTATTATATTGCATTTTGTTTAAAATTTAGTGCAAGAAGTTCGAAGGAAGAAAAGTGCCAGTAGCTGAGCTTCCTTGGGATAAGGTACAAGAACTTAAATCAAAAAGTTCGAAGGATGGAAGGTGCTATGACGTGAACTCCCCTGGTATAGAGTACATAAATATTAGATATCGAGGTGCTACCTATATATTAGAATATTTACTATACTGTCAGACTTATTGGCTTTAGCTAACGAGTTGTTCCTAAAGATTGCTTAAAACTAATTATTTCGGCCACCACTGTAAATATGTGCACTGTAAGTATGGAAGTGTGGGTGCCTGTCTCTCTACTTAGTGCGCAAATGTTTCCAAGAACAACAACAACCAGAAGATCATTTACAAAGCGTGAAATCAAGAAATGTGAAATGCACAACCAGAGCGCTTTGTTGTAGCTGTTCTTGTGGTTGTTGTTGTAATTGTTGTGGTTGTAATAGCGGTTTAATTAAGAAAATTGATAATTAGTTTTGACAGTAAAATGAAAGATGCTACGAGATGTGCGGTAAAAAATGTGGTGGCGTTCACACACTAACACACACCGAAGCAAACATCCTCGTATTCATGCGAACGAGTATGGGTGTGTGTGCGTTTGTGTTTGTAGTACGGTTACATCCGGCGCAGACATGTGTACGAATGTGTTGCAGCTCATAAGGAGCCGGATATTGCGGGGGCATAGAGCGTGGCTCTGTGTCTGCTAGGAGAAGTAAGTCTCAGTGTCTATTACTGCGTGTGTGTGGCTCTGTGTCTGCTAATATTTATTCGGTGTCCCTGAAAGCACAATGCAAAGCAAGTACACGAGTAGCTGGTCGCGTATTTTGTTCAGTTTCACGTAGTTCCTTCTCACAAATATTTGCTTCAATTTGTTTTTATTAAAAGTTCCCTCTTAATGCAGTCCTGAGAAATGTGTGCAAAAGTTTGTCATTTAATTTAATTAAGCTTAATTAAACTTAATTCATACTTTTACAAGCATTCTGGGAAATGCATTTCATTCGCTTCCTTAAAATAAATGGACGCGGAGGCATTGGTTTAATTAAGTATTTCATAAAATTGTTCTGAACAGTCTTTAAGACTCTTCGATCCTAATACAGGAGTTGTAAAAATTTACTGAATCATAAACTAATTTTTCTTTGAAATTATGTACTAAAATACAATATGTATTTAAACTGATATGTTATCTCGATCTAGTATCTGAACAAATAAAGAATGACGCGAAATAACAGTATACAACTTCCTTAGTTCTTTCTTCATGTTGATCTGCAGAGTCCAGGGAAAGAATACTGATCACGGATGAGAAGATATTTAGCTTTCCTCGAAATAACAGGCGTGCTGGTCTTGTAATCATGGGGTCTTGGATGAAAATCTGACGTAGAGTATTGTCTTTTTTTACTGAAATCAATATCTTTTTCTCTTGGAAGGCCCAGAAGCTCCTAATCACTAACCCAAAGTAGTGACTTTATGATTAATTATGGTCCAAGGAATTAACCATAAACAATTACGTTTGCCTTATTGGGCTTAAATAACAACGCTGCTATACATTGTAGTCCTTAAGTAATAATATATGCATCCGATTTCATAATAGACATCCACCGCTCCGATTCACAAACGCAACGGCTTTGAAAAATGTATGGTTATAGGTCAAATATACAGGACGTCAATTTGGCCCCTCCCACCAAGGATCAAGGAATTCAATAGTCCTTCTCTATTTTTGTACTAGCATTGAGTATAGCTGGAAAGTACATTTCCTAAAGTAAGTACATTTCCTAAGAATGTACATTTCACAATTGTTCTTCAGTGGAAGAATTGTTCTCATTGCCTTAAATGGAGAAGCGGAGAACTTTAACTCCCTCTTACACGAAAATCAACAATATTAATGCACTTGAACATATTCCAACCCAAGCAAGAACGGATTGCTGATGATGTGCTTGAGTTTTCGAAAACCAACTCCTGCTATTTCAGGTAAAAATTTTCTCGCCCTTGATCAGTATTTTCTCCCAGTTCGTAGTTGAGGCTTGTCTCAGAATTTTCAATAGTCTTTGCAGCCGTAAGCTAAATTTTTGTTCACTCTGAAGCTGTCCTTTTCTTAACTTGTGATGTATTTAAGGAAAAGAAATGTGGTATACACTTCTCTATTCTCACCCTATATAACTCATCTCAAGGTAGAAACTCGTAAAATAGTCTAAGTATGCACTTCATTACGCTTCAACTCGTAGAGTTGTAGTAATAGTTGAATCTACAGTTTCATATTTTTCCTATTTTAATCCACTAAAGAGCAGTTTTTTGAAAACTTTCTGAAATATTCCGTTATCAACTACTAATAAACACCAACCCTGTATACTGTGTCCGACCTTTGCCTCTAAAAATGCTGCCGGTTTGCATATCCTGGCATGTTTGCTTTTCATCACTAGTGCAAACTAGAAATGGCGCATCATCCTTATCCGGTGCGCAAACTTTGCAATGTGGAACTCATAATTCACTTGTTTGTGCACGGGTATTTGTGGCCGGCAACTGTTGGCGGTGCACTGAGTTCTTAATTAAAAGTGCAAACAGTGGGGGCACTTTACCAACAAAAACAAACAAACAAAAAATACACGGCACAAAATGCTGCTGCAGTTTTAGGCTGTGTGCGAACTTCACCTTATGATTTGTTACGCAGACTTCATTATTTTCTTTTACAACAAACAACTTTTCGGCCATGCCATGCAACTGTCACGTTTTAGAGTTGCCACATTACTTCAATTTGTTTGTTGAGGCATTAACATTTTCAAGAACGCGATAAAAGTGCTTGGGGGCCCCAAAATTTGGACACTGGAAGATGCCTCCGGAGAGGAACTGCAAGCACTCCTGAAATTCGCTAAAAACGTGGACATCCTTCAAGATGCTCATTAAAACTCTACGTAGAGGACTAGCTCCTTCTGATACCGCTGAGGATCAATAGACCTATGTGAGGCTTATGGCCAACCAGATTAACCTAACCTTACCAAAAACATACATAAATTTAAATAAATAGAATACAATCTCTTACCGCCGAGCCATTTCTTCACATTTGGAAGCAGGAAATAGACGCAGGGAGGTGAATCGGAAGAATATGCTGCATGAGGGAGGAATTCGTAACCTAATGCCTGCAACTTTACCATTGCTACTGCGATCTTGTGAACCGGTGCGTTGTCTTGATGGAAGAGAACTTTCTTCCTCGCCAAATGCGGTCGTTTTTGCTTCAAATCGGCGTCGAATCGATCCAAAAACTCTGCATAATCGGTAATCGTTTTACCCTTTTCAATGTGATCGATGTGAATGACACTACCCGCTTCCCAAAACACTCTCTCCATGACATTGTTGGCCTAAAGACCCACCTTGGCCTTCTCCGGCTTCGGTTCTACAGGAGAAGTCCACTGTCTCGCCTGTTCCTTGGTTTCTGGTGTGTTGCGAAGAATCCATATTTCGTCCACGGTTACGAAACTGCGGAAAAACTCACTCGGATTGCAATTGAACATCACCAAACTCTCCTTTAAAGTTGTCAAACGATTGCGTTTCTTGTCCATCGTGAGCAAATGCGGCA
Source organism: Clusia tigrina (assembly GCA_920105625.2). NCBI lineage: Eukaryota > Metazoa > Arthropoda > Insecta > Diptera > Clusiidae > Clusia > Clusia tigrina. Next base: position 28,550,023 of record OV050030.1, read on the forward strand.
CCCATCTTGCGGATAGATTTTCATATCCAAAATTGAAATCACTGATCTATGTGATAAACCTGTAGCTTCTTCACGTTCATGCACCTTCACTAGCCGATCGTCCAATATCATACAATGGATTTTATCGACCATTTCTGGTGTGGTAACCCCAATTGGGCGACCAGAACGTTCGGCGCCACTTGTGTTGGTTCAACCGCACCGAAATTAAGTAAACCACTGGTGGATGGTTCCAACAGATGGTGAAGTGTTCCATAAAACTCTTCAAGCGTTTGTTTCGTTGGCGTGAGACTGCGTAGCTGCCTTCGAGTTCATACCTGCACACTCCAGAACCAAGTCCATTAGAGCAAAAAGTTTTCCAACTATTATGACTGATTGCTTACTTGCTGTTGACGACCTTCTGTTAATCTAATTGCTCAATTTTATAGAATATATGGTGATATTTATTAATAACACTTGGAACAGAGAAGGGTCTAGTATAAGTCACGGTGCAGAAGAAAAACGTTATATCAAATATTTTACATAACTGAGGATACGATAAAGAAAAGAAGTATAGATTTTGTTCTCATTAAATATATACTACGAAAAGTACTGAACACCCAAAAAGAATCGTCGAAAAGTTACCCAAAGTATAGGGTGAACGAAATATTGAAGGATTTCCATGGAATTCAATCAACTCTGTTCATCAATGTAAGTAAATATACACCCATTTTAGGACAGACAAACGATTTCTAGTCTTTGCCATTGTTCTATAACATTAAACTCTTAAGTTGTACATAAAACAAAATCGTTGTGTTTTACTGAAAAACTATATTTGGCAAGGTCAGAGAGCATATTTAAGAATTAATATCTTCAAAAATTTTGAAAAGTAAGGCAGTCAATACACACACTAAGATAATATCGATTACAGAATTATCGGTAACGAAATCAAAGTACATATCGAGTACTCACAATATCAAGTACTCATAGTACCGAGTACAAGGAGTATCGAGTACGAGGAGTATTGAGTATTCACAGTATCGAGTATTCATAGTATCGAGTATTCATAGTATCGAATACTTATAGTATTGAGTACTTACACTTACAAGTAGTCATACTATCAGGTACTCATAGTATCGAGAACTCATATTATCGAGTATAGATTCTATGAACCAATGACCATATCCGTAAACATACATGACTTTGACTTAAAACTTTAATTTCATCAATCAGCTGTTGCTACCCAACATATGAAAAGCTTATATTATGAGTATGTATGACTTTGGGTAAACTTTCGTAACTTGCCAAACTATTGAAATTAGATTCGCTACGGAAACTCAACGAAAGCTCAAAGACAGCTGATTAATCTGTTCAAGAAATCAAAGTCATGTGTAAGAAAGTTGAAAAACAGCTCCGTGCACATGACTTTTGCTCAATTGTACTCACTCCACAAAAACAAAAGTTTATGTTAAGGCAAAGTTTAAAGTCAAGACTGTTCAGGGCTTTAAGGAACTGCTGTAACTTTCGTCAGAGCGATATTACTCTTTAAACTTTCTTCTCTAATCAGAAACTGCTTTTCAAATGATCTGGCAACACTAAGCGGAACAAATTTAAATTTTTAACATAAGTTTTATCAGAAACTTGTGCCGTGCACATTTTCAAGCGCTGATGCAGCATGAAGCTGCAGGAGACAAATGCGCTTTCAAATGTTATAAAGTAAATTGTAAACTAACAACTTTGTTTTTTTTTGTGTTGAATTTGAGAAATTCCCCAAATGCAGCAGGCAGCACTTTTTGTTTGCTCTGCAAAAACAACAACAATAACAACAAAAAGTAACTGCAGTTTCAAAAATTGTTTCGAAAATGGTCAGTTGTAAATTTTTCCCGTTGGGGAGTCGGTTGTGGGCATGGTGCACAGCCAACTAACTCGATGTACAAAGGTTCTACTTCAGCGAGTGTGCGACCATGTCCGGCATTAGTATGACTGAATGTGCACGCGTGTCTGTCTGCTGCCTGTTAACTTTATTTTTCGAATATGCGTTTGGCACGGATGTGATTTGTTTGGAACGAATTTTTTAAATACATTTTGAACAAAAAACTTTTTAAATTAAATGCGATGTGGCTGTTGGTGTTCTCGGCAGATACGAACAAATAAATATATTTACAAAATTTAATTGATTACTTTTCTTCGTTATAGAACCACACACTATTTCGGGCGACACCTTCCGTTCAATAGCCACAACAAACTTGATCGGCTATACACACCACGATCAAATTTTATTCAACATAGTCTGTTGTCAGATGATCACGAATGGTAACACATTCCATGAAAGCGGCAGTATGACTATTTATGGATTGAAAAATTACTTCGCAAGTTTTGATTTACAATAATCGATATTTATTAATAAAAATAATTAACCAGATATAATATTATTGTTAATGTTATAATCATGTTATTTCATTAATATTCACCTACTTCAAAGATGCAATTAATTATTAGGTACCGATCAATAAACTAGAATAAAGAAAAAATAGATTAGATAAAAGAGTATACCATTAGTGACCAAACTAAAAGCAATTGCAAATCGTGAAAGAAGTATAGCTTTGAATTGATGACTGATTGAAGAGTTTTACCCAAACTTCCAAGCTTATCTTATCGGAAAAAGATCTCGCTTGAATGCATTCAAAAGCGGTACCAACGTTGTTTAAAGCTAGTGAACTGTTAAATTTAGTATTAGTAATTTGTTTTATATTGGAATTACTTATATTGAAAAATGACAATTATAAAACTATTTAGACTGACTGGTGTGTGAAAATTTATGTAAAATCTGACATTAATGCGGGGAAAATTGTCAGAAAAGGGGGATTTCTTGCCTAACTTTGTTAGACACTAAACTTCTTAACTCTATGAAACGGGTTCAGAATTAAATTTCACTAAAGTGTCATATAGAACATCAAGTTATCGCACTATCAAGCATGGCATATGTACATATGTGTACGTGTGTGATTGGCGGTTAGCACCAAACGCATAAAACTTTATCATCAAATTTAAGGTTTGCTTTGTTTTCGTCTGTTGACGTCAATAAGTCGGAAGCTGATACTGCTTTAGGAATTTTTTATTGCTTAATAAATTCCTAAAGCAATATCATATTGTTTTCTGGCCATTATATCACTATATGCACGCGTTTTTGTAACCCACAACGCCGGCAGCGAGTGGTAAGCTTCTACAAATTTTCTTATGAGAATAAAACAAAACAACTGATCAAAATCCATCAATCACGCATATAAACGGTCAAACTACTCAGAGATCAAATTGAAAAATCAATCTGCAATATTGTACGTGTGAGCCGAGTCGACCCGAAGTAATCAAAGCACACACTTGTGATTGATGCGCTAATTTGATCGTATGTGTGGTCTACCCCACAACAAATAACATGACCAGAAAAAAGAGGTAAACTATCTTAAGGTAAAAATATGTCAATGTTTTCAAGACTTATTGTAATGACATTAATTACATTGTGCTATGTCATTAATTTCAAAGGCACTTCATTAGAAAATGTGTTATATAAATTATTGGTTAAGAGTTAAGTTCCACTCTAAGATATGCCGTGATAAAATATCTATTACAACAATAATAAATTTGCATATTGAACACATTTGATATGCCGTGCTCACATTTCAGAACATTTAAGTCATACATATGTATGTAAATAAATATTGTTAAATGAGAACGAAAAAACCCGAAAATACATGCGTTTTTGTTTTCATTTTTTTTATTTATTTTTTTTGTTTGTGTTTTTCCCCGACACCATACTTCTCCTTTACCAGAATTGGGCTAATTATGTAATTATAATATGAGTTACACCCAAGAATGACAGAATAATTATATTTTACAACAACAAAGGGGAAAAGTTAGCATAAAACAGAAAACCTTACTTTTAGTCACCATATGTGCTCGTACCATGGCATGCAAATACATCCTTTAATACCTCTTTCTACTAGTAGATATATGCTTGGGATAATGCAATGTGTAGTATTAATTGACATAGTGTATAATAAACGGCAATAAAAAAGTGGCATCACTGACCTCCCCGACGCGGAATTGAACCCCGGTCTCCCGCGTGACAGGCGGGGATACTAACCACTATACTATCGAGGACTTGTTCATTTTTTAACAAAATGTCTATACAAGCAGTTCTAATTTTAAATTGGATAATGTGTAATATATATAGTCTTTCATGAATATGAATATGCATGTGTGTATGTATCTATTAGAATTAGTAACCACCAATAAGCAAAAAACTTAGCAACGTGACGAAAATAAAGAAACTATTTGCCTCGTGTATACAGTGTCATTATAAATTATACGGTAGAGGAAACATTCTTACAAAAGTTCTAAGGTAAAATGGTTTACACATGAAATTACTAATATTTTGGAGAATAATCTAGGATTTGTATGGCAAAATAATTATCAATGTAGTCTGTCAAACATCAGCATAAATATAGAAAATTTGTATTAACAAATAAACTACAATTGGAAAGTAATTTGGCTTCTATTGAATTTCATTGGAAAATTCAAAGGGAGTTAGATAATCTTTTAATATTTTTCGCTGAAAATAGTCAATGCTCCATTGAACTGCTACCTGGTAATCATAAAAAATTAAATAAAATAAATATAATTTTAAAATACAATTTAATTATAATTGCTATATATTTAAGAAAGATTTAATGTTAATATAAAAGTAATATAAATGTAATTTTTAAGCACTAACTGTTTATTTACAAAATGTTTCAAAATTATTGTTAATAGTTCTAACTTAATATATATTTCACATAACTCATATAATAATTTTCAAATTATCTGGATTACAATAGAACCAGTATAATAATCTAAGCTCGAAGCGAAGGTGTGTTTTCTGGCAAACAAGTACATTTTTTATATCTTTTCCGGCCTCTTTTCTATATAAATTTTGCGATGACTTGATATTAAAAGAGAGTCAGAGGCGGCTTACATTACTGTTGATTATATAGAATCTATATTTCTGGTATTGAATTTTATAATTATAATTAAACTTAGTAATCAATATATATAATATATGCTGTGCTCACATATTTTACACATTGGGTTACCACTTGGTGGATCATTATAAGTATACAGAGCAGTAACAAATATATGGAGCATACAATTTTACTTCTACATGTTCTATGTACATACATTTGTAGTTTCGATTTAGTGCAGAGTCCACTGATCCTTGCTATTTTATAGTTTGTTAGTGCATGTTCTCAAATATTGTAAACGTATTAAATTGAGTATTCAGTTAAATTTTATTTATCATTATCAAATTGTAAACCGATTTTTGAAAAAATATTGTTATCGTTGGAAAAAAGTTTTTGTTTAAAGCACTTCTTCAGAATTTAAGTCATATAAAAGTTGAAAATATTGAGAAAAAAAAAATATTAAAATCCTAATTCAATAATTAATTTGTTTTTTTTTCTAGCGGGCTGAAGGACCTTGAACTCCCTAGAAAAACAAATTAATTAAATTTCAACCGCAGGTCGAGAATCGATTAACAATATCTAATTGAATAATGTAATAATATATTTTTTATTTTGAGTGATTTTCGATTAATTATTTTATTTTCTTTCATAATAACTAATGCTGATAATGACTTTAAAAAACCATTTCATATATATTTGAACATTTATAACTAAGGGACTATAGTGTTGCTCTAATTCCCAAACATAAAGGAAAAAAATGTTTATTGCAAATATCCCAAAGCGGCCACTGTGCGATTTTCTGTGGCAGTCACTGTAACTAAACTGATTCAGAGCTGTGACGAAAATAACACAAAAAATGTTATCATCTGTTCAGTTATCAACGATTTGTTGAACGATCTATTAATAAATCGACCGCTAAATCACTAACAAATGAGCAACCCATACAGCGACAGAGTGTTTTCACGCGGGCTACACTTTCACTCTTGCCACTTGCAACAACATTCAAGGCACATGTCGGCTTCAGTCATCAGGTAAACAAACCGAAACTACCAGGTCCTCTTCAGGATACTGATGGCGCTGCGACAATATTTTGCCACCAGCAACCCTCCCCTGCTTAGGGCAGGGCTAGACGAGCAAGGGTTGGTCACGCATTAAAGAGTGCGTTCGCCTTGCCTGACAATACTCCTCCAGCATTTAGCGCCGCGTGCAGCAAAACCGCAGTGAAAAGAAACAATAAATAAATAAATAAACACAAACACCAGGTTAAGGCTAATTTATGCCAGTTGTAGCTCTCTTGTATCTGTTTGTTTGGTATTTTGTTTTTTATATTTTTGTTTTTGGTATTTATTCGTATTATTATTTTTATCAATGGTGCATCTGTGTTTGTACGTGTGTCTGGATCTTTTATTTGTAGTTCAGGGAGTTACGCAAAATTTATGTGTCTGGCATCTTTGGTGTACATGCGACCAACCCCTTGGGTGTATTTTTAATATTATAAAACACCGCACAAATGTCTAAACAAAATAGTAATAATAAAAAAGTGGTAAAATGGCAGCTAAAGCAACACTTCACTGCAGTTGGGAGACCGAAGTGTGCAGCGCTAAAATAGGCGAGCTAATGAGAATTAATGGGGATTACGGGTGATTTATAAAAAAAGGGGTACGTAATTCAGACAATAGCTTGGCAGTGTCCTTATTGTTAGAGACAGTAGATAAGATCTGCAGCTTTATTACCAAATGAATGTGGAACATTAAAGTTTTTATCAGATACGAGAAATATCAGAACTATTTTTGCACTTGAGTGACGAATGAGATGAAATTAATATAGAGATCGTTACAATTAGTAGTTTATTTTATTGCCATCAATAATATTCTCAGCAACATAATCATCATTGAATGAATGGTCTTAAATAAACCTAAGCTCCCCGAATTGAATGATTTTTCTCAAACTTCTAATTTTATGCTACTCTATATTCACAATTCCCAACATCAGATATAGATGACATGCAAGATTGAACACTACACTTTCAAACGATATACATGTATGTATTGATGTATAATAATTAATGCAGTAAGAAGTACGAGTATTATTCTGCGTAATCAGTGGTCATTTGTGGGATCGATGTCCATGTAAGCTTTGTTTCACACACTACCTTATATAATTTCATCTCTTTGAAGGACATTTTATAATTTTTTTCATATATTAAATCCCTTTTAATTGCTGCAAATGACTCTAATGACTTTAAATCTCTCGTAATAATTTACAATTCTGAAAAGTATTTCAATAAGTACAATTCTGTAAGGAAAATAATGCATTCGACTGACATAATTCACTTAGTTTGCTTATTGATAAGACTCCTTCAATTGAATAAACTACCCATAATAAGTACTGGTTTATAATAAGTTCACTCATGTTAGTTCTTGTTCCAGTTTGGTGGTAGAATATTGCTACTTTAGCAACTGTATAAAAAAGGTATTCTTGAACAAATTAAGATAAATTGTAAGTCGTCAGTGAAAGATCTGATGCAGCGTCTTTCAGGGTGAGGTCATGGCCATCTATCACGCAGACAAACGGATGCTGAGTACCGATATCGGCGCAGTGGACGTATCCATGTTCGCAGACACCCAAGCCGCCATTAAATCTCTTTTTGGCTCTACAGCCACCTCAAGACATGGTCATGAATGTCGAACATATCTAAAAGAGTTCTCAAGATACTCTCGGGTGCACCTAGTCTGGGTTCCCGGACATGGCGACATCCCGGGCAACTGCGAGGCGGACGAGCTTGCCAAGGCAGGCACGCTACTGCACGAAATTCAGCCCTACGGAAATATCGGCATCCCACTGGCAGCAGCCAAGCTCGATATCAAACGGAAATACCTGGCTGACGCCTACAAATCCTTGGTCGACATCCTTCCACACGGCTAGACTAACTTGGACAAGAATGGACAAAAACAGACCCAATTAACTTCTTCGACTTGATCGCGTATCACTGTCGGTTTTAACCGGCCATTGCATACTGGGAAAGCACGCAGAAAGACTGTGTTTACCCTCAAACGATTTTTGCCGAGGCTGTGGTTCTGAGGCACCTTTGGCGCCCCATTTCTTACAAGGCTGACAAAGCTGTCATCCTTTAATATTTGGGACATAGCAAGGCTCATCAAACTATCAGGATGGTTTCCTGCAACATAATGGGGAGGTCGTGCCTTTCCCGGCGTTGTCCTTGTGCTGACTATCACCATCCCAAGTAAGAGAAATTTTTAGTCAGTGCTTGAACGGCGCCATACCGTGGTAACAAGTGTGTTTTTGGCAAACTAGGCGGCCAATTCTACCTACCTACCAGTGCCATGCAAAAATTTGGTATCTGGTTAACCTTCAGAATAAATGTTGATAGAGTATAGAGTAAATTTCATATTTGTTGCAAGTATTATTTGCGTTCATTTTGAATATATTGCTTAAGAATTTTCTGATAAAATTTTATTTTATACATTTCAATATAATGTTTCCTCCCAAGGTAGAACAATTATTCATGTTTCGGCTTCTGGAAAATTTCCATTTACACAAATGGATGCACTTGATTTTTCTGCCACTAGTATAAAATTGCACTTGTCTGACATACTTTCCGCCTCGCACGATAAGAGTGGCATACCACTTGCTTTATGCGCGATTTCAGCGTTTCATTAAAGTATATTTTACATATGCGAACATAAAATTTATGCCATTTTTCTTTTACTTTTTATTAAAGACATCGATTTTTTTCATATTTCCCTTAACACATAAATTATAATTTCACATAATTGGACAGGCGCATAAGTAAAATTAACTCCTTTGGGTATATGCGAGTAAGTAGAAAATGCACTGGCAGCGAAGGAACTACATAGTAAAGCAGCCACATTACAATTGCCGGAATGAAACCACCACCACCAGCACGACCACCACATCGCCATTACCTCCATTAAGAGCGCACACGTATTGTTGTGTGTGGTGCAAGCGTATCGAGCTACCCAAAACTCCCTGCTAGCCAGACGCCTCAAGTCACCTTCGCCATCGTCATCGCCTTCGCTTCGGCCTTAAAGGCTGCACTGCGCTTTTCCGGACTTTTTGTTCAGCTTTTTACTGCTGTCATATAAAATAACGCAAATATAAACAATTTTAATATTTAATGGGATACGATGTGTTTTGTGCTGCGCCATGTGGCATGCGGCATGCGGCTAGCTACAAATGCGGATGCAATGCTCAAAACCAAGCCGGTGGTTTTCAACAATATATCTCGACGCAATGGCAGGAACTGTTGCCGGAGTGTGTATATTAGACGAGTGTCTCTGTTGCTGCTCCTCGGGTCTGACTTGGGAATTTGATTGCCAAGCATTGCAATGTTTTGCACCACAAATTAATGGTTTTATTTTTGCCTGCATTCTGGTATTTCTACTTTTTTGTTTAATAAGCTGCATTAAAAGGATAAATTAGCTGTCACAGTTAAAGCTCGTATCCTTTTGCTCTCGCCTTTATGTAGAATGGCAGAATTGAGGCATTGCCGTTCAGAAGAAGCAGAACAATAGATTCAACACGTGTGGCAAATTTTTCAATGTTCGATTTTTAAAAACATCCCCGTTTATACATTGACTTATATTAACAAACTTTCACCAGTTAGAGAAGAGGGCGTTTCTTCCATTTCTTCATTTCCGTGCAGGCAAAATTCTTAATGATTACACGTGCATATGTCCCGGTAATTAATAACATGGAATTAGTTAATCTTCGAGTAGGTAATTAAAACGTTTCTAATGTAGCTACCGGGATTTCCGATTGAAAAGTGAACGTGTTTCTGGAGAAGGAAAGTATAAACTACGAGCACCTTAGAGCAAGATCACATTCACCAAATTACGCAATATAAATTTATGATTCTATAATTAAAATGCCGAGCCAACATTTTTCCGATATTTTTATTCTTATTTAATTTGCTCATCTTTTGGCATATAAATTTTCATGGTCTCTAATACGATGTTTCGATCCACGATTATAGAGTATCGGTGAATTCACTAAAACTGAGAACCAACAACAAACAGCAGTATTAAACATATTTATTAACACAATTATATATCCCAAGTGATTCCTTTTTCTGTTTTCTATGGTTTAAAATTATTGTTTATTGGCTTCTCAGTCGCGGCTCTGAGCAGACTTTAATGCCCTCTTCGCATCCGAGTCCATGGGGCACCAATTATTATTATTATTACGACTTTAGATATATATTGGGCCTCCTTCGTGGATTCAGAGTATTTCTCTGAGTCCAGTTTCCTTGATAAATTTTAGTATTAAGTCTGTTTTGTAGAGTCTCAATTTTTCATTTGGTATTAGATGTTTACCCAAATCCTTCTTTCGTTTGTGCATTAGCGCTAGGCATGATGCCAACACGTATTTCGTGGTCTCATCTTCTTACCTGCAAAACTTGCAAACTCTATTGGAGTAAATGTGCTTGTTAGGTGATAATTCAGCATACAGTGCCCTGTCAGAATTCCTGTAAAGATTCTTAAATTCTTCTTATTTAGTTCCATACAAGCTTTGAAAAGTTTAGGTTATAGGTCCCTATAAGCGATCTTTATTGTGATAACCGCGGTATACTCATCTTTTTTGTCTTCTACTGTCTACCCTTTCTTAAACTACAAAATAGTTTCAGGCCAACAAGCGGAGAGGCTGCTCCCTTACTGGCAAATTTGTCTGCCATTTCGTTACTAGAAATTCCCAAGTGACCAGGAACCCATTAGACCATACCTGATTGTTTTGGCCAAGGATGTTCAGCTTATCAAGACACACCAGTTTTGATGTCACCTAGTGAGAGTTGAGTGCCTTAATTAATGCCTGGTTATCAGTAAGGATGGCTATTCTTTTGTTCCTAAAATTATGCTAAAGGTTGAAGTAAACGCACCTATCTCCGCGGCTCCGAGTATCTTTGCCTCGGTCCATATACACCTGCCCCGTCTCCTTCGTCAGTGATGAAATCATTCGTATACCATTTTATCATATTCTGGTTTATCTTGGAAGTTTTTGATATAGCTTCCCAGATCTTTTTATTTCTAAGTTTGGCTTTGACTGGTTTTATAAAACATTACTTTGGATGCATCATGTCCCGCGGCATCAAAATTTCAGGAATTTGTCTAGGAAATGGGGAACCAATGCTTTATACATTAAAGTTATATTAAAGTATTACAAACACAATTCAACTGACTGCTATTTAAATCGATTCTTCGCAAAAATCAACCCCAAAAATGATATTTTTAAAATATGAAATACATTTCAAGTACTTCAACTAAACAAAAAAAAAAATACCGCTTCAAATTTAAAGAGATTGATGCCGTGTGCGAAAATAAAGAAGCTTACGGCGTTTCGCCTGTTTACAAAGTGGCAAAGTTAAGCAATGATGGAAATCTTGTTACAGTTTATGATATGATATCCAAAGGAAAAAACAAAATGTTAACGAAAAAATTGAAGAGGGGAGCTTGGCGCACACTGCGACTACGAAACACACCCATAAACACCTCACATGCGTGTGTACGCGTATAACTGCTCAAGTGCGCGTACATAGCTTGTGTGTACGTGTATTAGTCATGGTACCAAAAAATGACGTATATTTCGCGGCGCATAGCAATATTTTTCGACATATTCGAGCATATACGAAAACTACACCAAAAACAACCAAAACGTGTACGCATTAAGCTAGGAAATTGGATATTTCTGATGCGTTTAGTTCATGGCGGGCTCTGCAGGCGCATAACAAGCACATCGGCGAAGGGATGAGCTGGGCCCACAACGGGCTGCAATTGTTAATTCAATGAACTGTAATCACATTTGCCTCCTTTTCGTTCGCAGACGGCTAATGCAATAAATATTTTATAAATTTTGTTTTCATTTATTAAATTACGAGTATGAGCTATGAGAGTGCAGCGCTTGCACTGATATTGCTGGCTGCTGCCCCACTACAAGTGCGCCGAGTGGTGGTGGTGGTGGTGTAGTTGGAAGGGGGTGGTAAATGGGCTTATGCTTGTTACGATGATGATGATGAGAATGAGAATGAGAATGCGTGCGTGTTCTCATAAGTGTGGCTAAGTCAATCTTTGATGTTTTCGGGGTGTCTGTCGTATGCCGTCTGTCGTCTGTGGTGTGTTTTTGCTGTATGTATTTATGCGTATGAGAGCGTTCGGTGGCAAGTGCATTTGCTTTGTTGATGGCATTTGAAGAATTTTTGCAATATTGCTAAAACTGTGCCGAAAAGCAACCAGAACAGATGTCGTAAATGGCAAAAATGCACGGCTATGAATGCGGCTGGTATGTTCGTTTGGTGGTAATGTGCATTAATGTTCCACGCTATTATTTTTTTTTATTCTTTTGGTTTTGCCGCAGCATGTGGCATGAATTTTATTACTGTTTTCATCTTTTATTATTTATGGAAAATTAATGATTTGTAATGCTGGTAATTCAAAAAATTTCAATATAGCTTAAAAATACTTTTGAAGACCTAAAGTGGGGGAAAACTTTTACCCTTCAAATTCATAGATAGATAGAGGGCTAATTCTACAAAAAATGGGTAGTACTTAGAAATTTAGTCCCTAAAAAAATATATATTTATCCGGAAAATAGAAGAATTATATTATAAATTCAAGGTCTGAAAAATACAACACTTCAATAAACTAAACAAAATAAAAAATACTTCAAAAAATTTAAATAGAAATGCAACACAAGTATTCGTATTATTAAATGCATTTCATATTAAGTTCTTTCAGTGTAAAATGAATAATTTGAATGAATCCGTGAACCACTTCTAGGATCTTTATTTGTTTAACAAAATGTAATCGTTGAAGTAACTTAAATAAAAAATAAAAAAATAAAAAAAATTTAATCCTAAAAAACCGGCATTATGTGTGGACCAGAGATCAACAAAATTTCATTCTTTTGAGCATCGAAATCATCAGCTTTACTTGTCTTACTACAAAGGTTGGTTACACTCCGTTCAATAATAACATTGCATAGCTCTATGGTAAATATAGTTCAATAGTTCATAATTTTCTGTATTGAATCACCTGCTAAACTTGAAGTCTTACTAAATAGTTTAGAGTGGCACTCTTTTCAGTCCTTTTCCGATAATAATATAGCTTTTCTGGTAAGAGAGTAACAACAGTTCATAATTTTCTGTATTGGAATCACCTTCTTATCTTCAAATCTCTTGTTTACAAAATATGAAATGGTCAATCAAACTCCTCTTCAAACAGGTCCTTGATCAGAATTCAACAACTATTCATTATTTTGTGAATTTTAATCACCTGCTAAACTTGAAGTCTTACTACATAGTTCCATAGCTCTCTGGAAAGAGAGTAACAATAGTTCATAATTTTCTGTATCGGAATTAGTTTCTTATCTTCAAATCTTGTTTACAAAATATGAAATGGTCAATCAAACTCCTCTTCCAACAGGTCCTTGATCAGAAGGCAACAGCAGTTCATTATTTTGTGTATTGAATCACCTTCTAAACTTGAAGTCTTCCTACGTAGTTTGGAGGGGTACCTCACACCAGAGGTGCCTCACACTCCATTTTCAACAATAAGAGTGCTTCCAAAGCATTCTGGCAACAGAGCAACAATAGTTCATAATTTTTGTATATCGGAATCACTTTCTTATCTTCAAATCCATTTTACAAAATATGAAATGGTCAATCAAACTCCCCTTCCAACAAGTTCTTGATCAGAAGGCAACAGCAGTTCATTATTTTGTGTATTGAATCACCTGGTAAACTTGAAGTCTTACTACGTAGTTTGGAGGGGTACCCCACAATCCTTTTCCAATAATAAGAGTGCTTCCAAAGCATTCTGGCAAGAGAGCAACAATAGTTCATAATTTTTTTATATCGGAATCACTTTCTTATCTTCAAATCCATTTTACAAAATATGAAATGGTCAATCAAACTCCTCTTCTATCAGGATCAGAACAACAGTTCATTAGTTTTCGTATTGAATTACCTGCTAAACTTCTAGTCTTACTGCATAGTTCAGTGTCGTATCTCACAAACCTTTTCCATTAATAACAGTGCGTCAAATGGCTTGCTGAGCTTGGTTACTATATACTATATACATACTAAACTTGTTAAGGGGGCTTCATTCTAGCTATTCTTATAAAATTCCAGAGCGTTAAATTAGATCCAAGTTGGCGAACACAATGGTATTCTTCTTAAGAATTTATTAAATAGTTATTAAATCATTACGTTCTACGTTCTGTTAACGTGAGAAATATATATTTGATTGACTATATATTTGATTGACTATAGGCTTATCTTAGTAAGGCGATATGTTATGCATTCACATTTATTTCAACACTCTCAATGGAATGCTCAGTTTGATAAGCGGTAATTAATCCATATAATATTTTAACTTCATAGTTTCAGTACTTCAGGTAGTACTCATATCTCTAGATACATTTACATCCCAACACATCAGCATTCGTGTGCAATGCTATTATGAAAGTCTGATCACAACTGACTCCCATTTGTTTATTACTCAACTTACACACCGAGACGGTTATTGGGCCACATCATTAGTTCTAATTAGCGTATCAATTGGCAGACGATGCTGACAGTAAATAAAAAATGCATGCAATTATTTCAACTCCCATTAATCAAACTTTGCCAACTGTTATCTGGGGACAGGACAGTCCAGGCCAGGCCTGATAGACGGACCAGTGTATGCGACAATGCAGGTAGGTAACAGTAAAGCAGCTCAAAATTAATGACAACCCTTAAAAATGCATAAACAACAATGAAGCATGGAATATAAATGGCATGGGGGTGCATTTAAAAGTATGAAAATATTTAAATGCAACTGATTAATCAACATAAACGACAGAGAAACGGGGCTGCCTGAGTGTAGTCACGTGGGTAATAACAATTTGACAGAACGCCTTTAACAGTACTGAAAGTTGGAAGTCACGAGTTGGGAATGTGAAAAATGCCAACAATTGAAACAACAACTGCAGCACCAACAATACCAACAACAACCACAATAATAACAGCAACGATAACTAAGTTTTCCCTGCTGTTGACAGTGGAAGAATACAACAGAAATAACAACAAAGCAAATACAATGCCACCTAACCACGAATGGCACAACCAAGTGACGCAGTTGCAATTGCAATTGTCAGACATGTCCAGAAGTCAAAAAGTTTCCGTTTTTTTTGTTTTATTGAAAATAATTTAATTCATTTAGTCACGCAAAGGCAATTCCACAACGTTCAGTAGTGTCCTAGGGGAGGTCGCTACGAGCGGAATATTTCAAGTAATAAAAGCAATAAAAAAATTTTACTTTTAGAAGCAAAAAATTTCAGAGAAATACCGAAATGGTGCACATTAAATACAATTCATGTGAAAAAGGCGTGGTGCAATCCTTTCTAACATTAAATGCATTTCTACTGGGTGACTTGAGAGAACTGTAATTGGGTTTAGACATAACTTTATAGTACAGTGAAGAGATTAATATGCATGGGTTTTTTGTATGCCTTCAATAATTTATTTCTCTGTATATGAGTAGAGTAGAGTACAGTTTTCCACATGAAGCCAAATATTAATTGAACAGCTCAAGCTACATAAATTCAGACTAACAGGCAGAGAGTTTGCAACTTAAAATTGGGTTCTTCGATATATTACATTAGTTCTAATTACTTACACCTTCAAGAACTTATTGGTATTTTGAAAGCTTTTCTATCCCGATCCATTCCAATCAGATCTGGTGTGGCATCTGATATACACGGACAGTTCATGATATATTTATATAAACTTTTTTTCATTACTGGAGGATTAAGAAGACATGTTTTTTTTTAAATTTCTGCGGAACTGTTGCTGCTCCCGTCAGATTGAATTGCTCTCTTTCCAATATCCAACATGCTTATTACCCTACCACAAATATCGACTCACATTTAAAGTTCATTCACATGCATATTTATTGGAAATGTTTTTGTTGCGCTCTCAATATTTCATTGCTCATAATTTCATAACGTCAATTTCACATTTCGCAATGGTATTTAATGGACTGAGCCTCATTTTATACTCCTACACTGTGCTACTCGTATAACTCAAAATAATTTCCATTTAAATTCCACCTCTTCCGCTCTTCCCTAGCGATTTCAGCAGGTTTACGTAGCACATTTTGCAGCCAACCCAACACCACATTCACACCAAGTAGACAAATTGCCGCTGGAAAATTTAAATCTGCCGCATCTTACTTTACAATGACCCTCTCGACAGGGCCTTTTCATTTCGTTAATTACAAAATACAAATATGAGCATTTTCAATTTGATTTCATTGCAACACTCGAACTCAACACTCGAGCAACAACACCACTTGACGGGGTATTATTTTGAACAAATACGAAAATTCGACAATCCTATCGTCCACAATTGGGGGGAGCTGACGGCTGCAGGAGCTTCATGGTCTGGTCAGACAAATCGACAGCAGAGCGAACAGTGAACAATTTTCCAAAAGTTGAACAAACCAAAAAAAAAAACAACGAAAGCATCCACGTTTAGTCTGCGTCGATGCTGCTAACCGAGGGAACGTACGAAGTTGATGTTAACGCACTCCCGGTGCAGGAGGCAGGATTATGAGTGAGCGAACGACAGTGTTGCCGGCCGTGACCGTGGCAACATTGCCAACATTTGGCAAAAATTTACATAAAAATCGCATTACACTTAACATCCACTTTGCTAAACGAAGCATGCAAAGTTGGCTGCAGTTGGAGAGTTTGTTTGTATTTTATTTGGTATGCATGTGTTTGTGTGTGTTTCGGGTGGGGGTGGTATAAATCTATTATAGTTAGTCCCCCTTTTTGTGTGAGAGGCGTGAGCACCCTATGCAAATTGTAAAAGTTTTTATACCTTTTGGGAACTATAAAGCTCGGAATTTCGCTTGCAATTCTAACTTCATTGCACAGCGAAAAACTTTTCTCAAATTATATACGAGTATTGTATAATATACTCGTATTTTGAAGTCTTATTTAATTCAGTAAAACAAGCTGTTTTCATGTTTGCATACCTATGCGTCAACAATGTAACATCTCAAAATTCAAATGAATATTGAACTGTTCCATACGCCGAACGGTCAATATTTAATTCAATTTGGATGTAATACATTATTATATAAAAGGAGTAGTTTCCGTAAAGTCAGTTATCAGTGGCTCTACAGCCTTGTAGGAATACCAAAATGTCCTTTGTTCTGACGTATTTCATTGCCCGAGAAGCTCATATTCTGATACCTAAGGTGAATATACTACGTCAAAGCATTCTTACATCGCCAGCTTTATGGGTCCTCCTCTTATTCTAATGCTTTAATAAAATGTTCTTTTATGTAATCAATTTGTACCAGTTTCTTTGTATTGGTTTTTATAAGGTCTCCAGCAGTATTTTCTATGGAATTATATCTCTTTGACTACGGGAGCGTTGTAAACTTTATTATTTTAGGTAAGGTAACCCAGATAATGCTTAAAACTGATGCATGTTGGCATAAATATGTCTTTTGTTTTGATGAGAATACAATGAGATACACAGCAGAGATAAAATGAATCTCCACATAAATCCATATAACAATTTTGTGGATGTGTTCCTTTATTAGGCTTTATACAACCTCTAAGTTAAAACAACATATTGCTTAAACGTTTTATACCGCCTACTTGCTTCAACGTCCTCCAAAATTGTGAAGAATTTGGTACACAGACGATATTCATAGACATCAGTGCCCCTTTTAAAGGACTCCACTTATAATTTATTATCTTAACTATCTTCAGGTAACTCTGTGATTTGAATAATTTGTACGATACGATTTATATCAACAGTTACCAAAGAACATAAACGTATTTACGTTTATGTTATTTGCTGTTACCTCCAAACTGTCATTTCGAAAACCTTCTAAAATTTTCTGTGTGTAGCTAAAACGCTTATAGAAATACCACTGTCACTTTTCAAGTTGACTTCATTTCACTTCCATGCCAAGCGAAAATAATAAAAAAGAAAGCAAAAACAACAACATAAAATGAAAAAAATAATTTCAAAAATATGCCAAAAATGCATTCAACTGAAATAATTGGAAAAAAGGCTCGCTTTATCAGTAACCAAACAACACTGATACCCCGGAGGGATTTTACAGTATTATCGACCAACCAAAAAGTCATTTTTTTCTCTATCAAACAAAAAGAATTATGCATTAAACTTGAAACTACACGTTAATGCTTGCCAGTCCGCACGATAGTCCAGTGCAAGTGGCAGCCGGCCCCAATGGGCGTATGCAGTGCCATTGTCGATGTCAATGGCAGTGCGCTGTACTAAGCCAACCCCCCGAATATATGCGAACAATGCAAAAATACACATGCATAAGCACGAATATTCTGCAATTGTCCCGCACACCAGTCGTAATTCATCCCAGTGGAAAAAGGCAGTGGCTTATAACCACAAAATAGAAGGCTTCAAGTTAGCGTACAATCGCGAAAGTTCTTAAAGTCCTTTCAACAAGAGAAGCACTTTAAATACCGGCATCTTTTGCCTAAGACAAATACACTTATTGAACTTAGTTGCCAAATTTTGAACTACGGAATTAAAGATAACACATCGATTCCTTCAGAACGCGAAGAAAATTGTAAAAGATGTTTACACAAAATAGAGTGAAAATATTACAGAGATAGTACAACATTTTTTTAGATTTCTATATTCGCAATACAACTGTTTACATGGCTAGGGCTACCAAAATAAGCTGAGAGTCTTTGGCCTAGCAGGACAAACTAAATCTGAATATTATTAACTTACACACAAGTCGTGTAACCATAACGTTCTTCTGTGAGAAATTTCCTGTTGAGTATATGTGTCTGAAGACATGATAGAACATTTCTTCAAAATGTCCATTAACCTGACATTATTTGCCACACTTAATCCTGTAGTCAGTGGTACATTCGAAAATACCACTACATTTTCAGAAGGTACTACTTTATTTTAGAAATTTGTCAAACTTTCATCAAAGATCCAACTGAAAGTTTTCTTGAGTCCAGCTGACTATTTAGCAACTATTATGGGACTTTTTCTCACTTCATTTTCCTACTGGGATTTCTATCCCCACCATTTAATTGTGTATGTGTGCCGCTTTTTGGTCGATTTAGTTGTATTTCGGCACAAGCGTTTTCTCATCAGTGAATGTCGGCTGTTTGGTTAGTGTAGTGGCCGACGTTTATTCTTTGGTTTCCGCACTCCTTCCACTCCTTCCGCACTCACACAATCCAAGGCGAGTATGTGCATATGCATGTGCATATGTTCGCCAGTGTTGCCGATGCATGACCACGTATCCTTGAACGTCACTGGGTGAGTCAGTGAGTGAGTGGTGTGCACTTTGGCGGGCTTTTTGCAGTTTCCTGTTTCCGTTGTCGTTTGTGGCTTATTTGCCGAATTTAAAAATTTTATATTCCCGCTTTTTTCATTTCTATTTCGCTTCTTTTATTGTATGCGATTGACTGAGTTTTTCGCCTAGACTCCATTGTAGTCGCATGTCATTCAAATGAATTTTTGAAAACGAATGGCAAATTGCTGGAGTAAAGCTGCAATGCCCATTTTCAGTCGCACAAAAGGCGCACCAATTTGGAAAGGATAACAACATTTTTTTTGTAATTCTTGGAATTGATTGCCTGGCATATTGGTCGAACTTCAAGTTGGCAGTTTTCAGTTGTTTGGAGTACCTTTAAGTTATTAAACTTAGCAATGTGACTTTCTTGCTCAACAACTACCTTTTCATAGCCAATTAAGCTCATATTACCACTGCTAACCATATTTGCTTGTTAAGTTCTCAGGCCATAAAATGTCGCCTATATCGCTTTTTTATATGCCTAACAAATCTTTTGATTTAGCGCTAATTTTTTATGCCTCCTTTAAAACAAACCAATAAGGGACATGCTTCTGAATCGTTTTGACCCACAAAAAGTTGAACACGCCACTCAGTCCCTTTGTATGGTGTATAATCGACACAATAAAAAAGTTTTTATTATTTTTATAAATGTGTCATTAAAGTTATCATAAACCATTATTCGCGATTTGTTTGCAGGCGTCATTGTTATGCGCGACTCAGCGCGGAAACTGCGGCATTCAACCCGTTTCCCGCAGTCACTTCGTTTATAATGTGTTCACAGTTTTATGGCGCACTAGCCAAGCTCATAAAATTAAGTCTTATGTGTATTAAAAGGAAGCAAAAACTATAAAAATAAGTAGATGAAATTTACATAAACAAAGCTATATATAAATAGGGAAAGAGCTGTATAGAATTATAATAGGGCGCATATGATTATATTAAGAAACAATATTAAAATCAAACATGAAAGCTTAACAAATATGAATTTGAAGTACCTTCAAGTTATGTGCTTCAAAGTGGGAAGAAGTGGGTTGAAAATAAAGGCAATAGGGGATATTGTGGCTTAACCGACTAACAACAAAAGTAGTATACAAATACGGGCATCAGAGAATCGTCTTGGCCTGAAAATGTTAGTGATTATGTCAAAACAAATTGGATTCTTTCATTGATTACGAATAACCTATTTTTATATAGTGATAATCATATAACTCATTATAGAGCAAGTAAGGGTATCCAATACGAAGAGAAATCACTTAGTGCTCCATCATAAGTTAATATCACTGAATGATGATGATACTGAATATTCTGGATTTCCTTGGGATAATCTCTATTAAAATATTATGAAATGAATAAATATTGCTTATGTAATTTATGTACATATACGATTATTCATTGCACAAAAAGTAAATACTTGGAATCACTTCTGCGGTAGAAACTTCGCCAGTAATAGTAATTTCGCTAATTAAAAAAACCATAGATGTCATAGCTGTAAGTCTGATTGTATTAAAATTTTAATTTTAACACAAGTATGAATAAATAAGTAAATAAATAAAAAAAGTTAATGATCATTATAAACATCTAATTGAAATTAAATCTAGAATTACCTTATAAACACTAAAGCGAGCGAGACACCGATATCGGATGCTATCTCCCTGAAGGTCACACGACGATCTTCGAGTACAATTTCCTTAACTTTTTCGATGTTTCGTCAGTCGCAGAGGGGGATGCCCGACCAGAACGAGGCAAATCATAGTACAGCCCGGTTTACACTCTTTGTGTTTTGTTTTTTTGTTGTTCATATTCTCGCATGCCAGTGGGTGTTTTATAATGGTATGAAACACGATTGCGTCTAAAACTTCCGAATCGGAAGGTGGGTGATTTCTGTGCAAGGAGCAGTTGCATATATGTATGTCTGTCTAGGATAATGAGAGTGTATTTTACCTCTATTTGGCTTGACAGAGATTTGGCTAATTCGGTTACTTATTTGAGATATACCATATTCATCAACAAGAGACCATCTGATCCATCACCTTCGACATTCATGGAATGAGCGAGATTATATAGAAGCAGCTTGTTTTCATATTTGGAATGTCTCCCAGAGTGTCAAGAAAGTAGTCACCCAGGAAAGTGTGTCTCTTACACGTACATAACAGTTAGTCGATGGATTATTATTCCTCTTCGTCCATGCAACTCCTGCAGAAGTCATTTGAGAGAATCCTCTACATACTACCATTCGTATCCAGGTTTCTGTGCCCTGTTAGGTCACTTATGACTGTAACTTATTCGTAACAGATATCAATTTTTTAGTCAACTTTATGGTTTGTTTTTATTTTATTTTTTACTTGAAAATATTTTAATGTTTTTAATCAATCAGGTTTTTCATATTTATTATATACTTATTATGTTTTTTATAATATTTAGATCTTCTAACCACTTAATTGGATTAAATATGAGGATGAAATAAAAGCTTTATCGGATAAAAGCAAAATCAGCTAAATTCATATTCGCTTAAGGATTAGTATTTATTAAAAGGGAGGTATTTCCATATAATCTCATATCCCCACACCAAATTTTGAGTCATTATTATTGAAACTGACACAAAACATCGGATGGAGGGGCAATTATATGCATTTAACTCTTAATTTACTGAACTCTAATAAAACGAATTAATTATCATAATTATCAATTACACAACCACAAAAAGCACTTACGTACTGCATTACTCATTGTGCAGGACCGTTAAATTCGACGTTCACGAGTGTGTAAATTAAAAAATATTCATTAAAATAATTACAACTAATGCAAAATCGCAATAAATTTCACTTAAATAGCTCGAAATACCCAATGAGCATGCACTTTTACAAACAACAATAAATCAAGTACAACAAGAAATGAACAATTCTCAGGAAATGATATGTAAAGTGCACCAAAGGATACGGAAAACACGAAAAGCACGAAAAGGACTTTTAATCAAAAATATAGTTTTTTGTATGTCAGTTACTTTTTATCATTCACTACACACACTTGAAGAGCTTGGTGGATTGTGAGGAAGCCTCAATCAGGATATTTTTTTGTGAATTTAGACCAGGTGCTAGCGCTTCTCATCCATCTCAGTATTTAGAGCCACCAGAGATATTGATGTGAAATTGGTTAAGGAGATGAGAAGCAAAACTTATATATATATATATATATATATATAAATATATATATATATATATATATATATATATAAATATATATATATATATATATATATATATACTCGTATATATATATATACTCGCATGTATATATACATATATATATATATATATATATATATATATATATATATATATATATATATATTATATATATATATATAAGTTTTGCTTCTCATCTCCTTAACCAATTTAACATCAATATCTCTGGTAGCTCTACATACTGAGATGGATATATATATATATATATATATATATATATATATATATATATATATATATATATATATATATACATATATATATATATATATATATATATATATATATATATATGTATATATATATATATATATATATATATATATATATATATATATATATATATATATATATATCCATCTCAGTATTTAGAGCCACCAGAGATATTGATGTGAAATTGGTTAAGGAGATGAGAAGCAAAACTTATATATATATATATATATATATATATAAATATTTATATATATATATATATATATATATATATATATATATATATATACTCGTATATATATATATATATATATTATATAGATATATATATATATATATATATATATATATATATATATATATATATATATATATATATACATATATATATATATATATATATATATATATATATATATATATATATATATATATATATATATATATATATATATATTTGTAAAATAAAACCAACCAACCTCTCTATCTTTATTTATAGCATAGTAATAAACATAATTTGTGGTTTCATAGAAAAAACTATACATTTTATTTAACAGATAATCTTCTCGCCTATCCTTATCGATCCATTTTACATATAGTTGGAGACTAGAAATACTTGTAAACAAATATAAGTGATAATTCCTGTGCAGATATACTGCCACAAACGCTGTGTACAGTTTTTATTTAGGGTCAGTTTGTTATATTTCCGCCCCTACTCTCGATTTAAGGACTAACAACTCTTGTATGTATTAGCGCCCTAGACTATGTAATGGATCTTATACTGTAGTCCATTGGGTTCAAGTCTGGTGAATATAACGGCCATGAGATTAAACCATCCTCGGTGCGACTGTTGTTTTCTGTTCACCTTATGTATTAAGGCTGGTCCTGTTGAAATGTCTATTAGCTATATCGAACTGGTCCTCTATCTGGGAAACCGTCGTAGTTCTTACAATGTTGCCCATTTCTTGGTTCTGGTTAATTTTAACATTGTCTTTCCTATAGACCTTCAAATTACTAGTTTTAAAGGAGCTTAAGGTGTCTGGGTTAGATGTACTGTGAATGTACAGAATATTTTCCTTATCCCTGGACAGACTTCTGAGATTTATAAAAGAATCAAAGAATTGTTAAAATGTGTAACCAAAGAGCATACATATATAGAGCTCGCATGACGAACAAAGTTATTGTTGCAAAATTTTTGTTCGAGGCGTTTTTTAAGTGATTTAATCTCTATTTCTGTATAATCTTTGGTGTAACTTTCCCTTTTCTCTCTTCGAAATTCCCTCCCTCTCTCCACCTCTCCTCTTTATTATTTCTTCAAGCTTAAATCAAAACACTCAGGCATCACTTGCCTAAGTGGAGAACTATTTCTAAGGCGGCTCTCCGACCTACCCCGCTTCTATCTTCTTCTATGTAGGGTGTCTGGAAGTCAGTCTAAACTGACTGCAGTCCCTTCTTTAACAGTTTTTGATTTAAAATTGTTCCGGAGCTAACAAAACAACCATTGCTCCAAAGTCCTTTATTTCCGTAGAGCAACAACAACAATAAATGTGTTTACTGTGTTCCTTAATGCCTCTGACGTTGTTATGCTGAAGTGTTGGCTATGTCTGGATGGTCGCTAGCCTCGAGCGAAAGCAGTAAAAACTGCAATAAATGCAACACTGTTTCTTTCGCCGGTTCATGATTGTGAGCTGAGTTGAATTGTGTTAAGTTTTCTCGGTTAGTTTCGAGTCGGATTGGGTGAATTTTGCTGTTATGACGACGGACAGCAAACAGTTTTGTTTAAATCACATTCAAATATCTTCCTTAATTAACTTTAAAACTTAAATTTGCAAACTTTTCACTCCTCACAGTTGCCACTTTTGTAATGCAACTGAATACAATAAACCAGCCACACTTCTTCTAAAAGTAAAGCTAAAAAATTTTAAAAAAGTAATGAAAGAAATTTTAATTAAATTGTCTGCTGTGGACATATTTTTCTATATCCCCACATTCATTCAGTTCTCTGTCCTTCTTGTTTTCCGTTCTACACATTTTTTATTCCATTTCGTTTATTTATTC
Source organism: Clusia tigrina (assembly GCA_920105625.2). Taxonomy (NCBI): domain Eukaryota; kingdom Metazoa; phylum Arthropoda; class Insecta; order Diptera; family Clusiidae; genus Clusia; species Clusia tigrina. The sequence goes on from OV050030.1 coordinate 28,574,911, forward strand.
GTGGCTGTTCGTATTGTTTGTTTCAGTTACAAAAGTGCATGCATGTGTTGACCTCAAGTGTGAGTAACGAGGCACGCCTTGGTCATTTATAATGAAAAAGTTTTTGGACATGAGACAAGTATGCAAACAACAACAAAAAACGACTACTTCAACACATACCAAACATTCATACAGCCGCCATACTACATCAGCAGCAGCAACAGCAACAACACCGACAACAACAACAACAATAACAATATAAAAGTTAATATGAGACACAAATGTCCTGCACAACAATTGCAACATTGCGCCCCAAGCGACACTTTTTCATGGAGCCCAGCAAGAACAGAAGCGTCAAAAACAACACAAAATGTACTTCCGGTTTCCGGCCGTGCGTGCTTGAATGAATGAGTGAAGGATTATGGTAAGACGACCCTTTTTGGGGGTATGGTATTTTTATGTAAATTTGAAGTGCTTAAAAAATCTTCAAAATTTAATCGAGGATATTTTTTCAGCAAATGTGCGGCGTTGCTTTGAATACTACTAAAAGAAAGATAAAGTCTGGTAACCCCGAATCGTCTCTTCCTCTCTATTATCGTCTCACAGTTTTTCATGGTCCTTGAAATTATAAAATCTTATTAATTTCTATATTTCTAAACATGTTGTCAGAGACCACAGATTCCCGGCAGCTGTATCCTATAATCTGTAGTGGTCTTTCATAGTCTCTAAATCATAGGGGTCAAAGTCACTGGAAACTCTGTGAGGTGGAAATAATCCCATATAAGAACTATATAAGTGCAGTTACAAACATAAATTATCCTTAAAATTCTACACTGGACCAACACAGCCTATACAAACACAAGAGGTCTGTGTCTTCAACGATGGATAAAATTGGCCACAACCAAACAAACGAATTTGTCTAACATCTCTTCGGACCTGTTTTGAACAAGGACATATTTGTACATGTCCCCTACCGGAGCACTACAACTATATTTATAAATATATTATATCCTTTTTACAGTATAGTTGAGAATCAATCGTCTTGCCAACTGGAAGTAGCTCATGGTTGACGATTCGTTTGTAGTCCCTCCACACACGCAGCATCACTTTTTTCGGCCTCAATCCTAGCTTCGCAAACACTTGTGACGGTTCATCATCCCTTGTGTACGATCTGACGCTCCCGACTGTCCTACGCGACCCATTTTTCATCACCAGCTATGAGCCATATCACAAATGGGTTGATTTCATTGCGTTTCAGCAGAGCATCGCAGATGTTAATTCGGTCTAACATGCTTTTCGCGGTTAACTCATAAAGAACCCATACATCGAGTTTCTTTTTGTAGACAGCTTTGTGTAAATGGTTCATAACAGTTTTGTGGTCAATGGCGAGCTCCATACTAATATCGGCACTACAGATATGATTATCTTCTTCAAGAATTTCCCGCTTTTTCAGTGATTGGACGCCCAGAGCATGACTTATCTTTCACAATTTTTCATTATATTTCTCCATTTTCAAACGCAAACAACTTTCCAACCACTGCACCAATTTCGATGTCAAAGTGACTCTGGAAGTGTCATCTTTCCAACGAGCTATGTTTCCTGAGTGTGCGAGCTGTGTCTCCTGATTTATTTGCAATTGACGCCATTTATCGGGAAAAACGCCACGAACTTTTTCCCAATATATCGAAGGTGATGGATTTCAAGTATCTTCAAATTTTACGAGCCATTATGTGCTCTTGACACAGGTGGTTTTATAGGTGTAGAACTAATATCTTAGTTCCAAAAGAAGTTCTCGATAGCCATCTACATTATTTCATAATTTGAGATTTTAATTTTGTATTTGTGGGAGTCATTTGCCTCCTCCTTTGAGGTCGTCAAAACCGAATAATGTTACAATTTTGCGCGTGTCTATTGTTCTACCACTCAAAGCTCTTTATTCGCTCTGCACCACTTTATATCGAATGATACTAGATTTATTTCAGAACTATTTAAAATTTCCTAATTTTGTATCTGTTGGCGTCATTCTTCTCTTCCTGTGAGATCACCAAAACCGTATTATGTTACGATTTTGTGCGTGTCTATTGTTCCACCACTCAAAGATCTTTCTTCGCTTTGCACCACTTTATATCGAATGATACTAGATTTATTTCAGAACTATTTAAAATTTCCTAATTTTGTATCTGTTGGAGTCTTTGTTCTCTTCCTGTGAGATCTCCAAAACCGAATTATGTTACAATTTCGCGCCTGTCTATATTGTTCTACCACTCAAAGGTCTTTCATCGCTCTGCACCACTTTATATCGAATGATACTAGATTTATTTCAGAACTACTTAAAATTCCTGAATGACGGACGTTGTTGCCATAGACCTGCCGTCACTTCCTCTTACTACTGTAGTCAGTCCACTGGAGTAGCTTGCAAAACGTATTATATCACGCAGATATTAAAGTTTCTCTTAGTAGCAAATGCAGCAGGAGTTGTCCGAATTCATGTGTGGCGTTTGTTTGTGTCTCTGGTAGTGGTGCGGATTTGTGTCTGTCCCCTGTAGGATGTGCGTGCGGATGTCCTGGCGTGTGTTTGTTTTTTTTCTGTATACAGCAAGTCACGGAAAACTTTTTCGTGCGGATTTTGAAACAAATGCAAAATGCTGCCATTGTTTTTTTTGCTCTTTTTGCGTTTTTGTTTGTTTGCATACAACTATTGCAGCCATTGTCGTTGTTAATTCTGTTGGACATCCGCGTTTTGTTGCGGAAGCGTAAACGTAAAATGTTGGTCCAAGTAGAATGAATAATGGTGCAGCGCAAAAATTAGCGAACATTTAGCAAACGTTAAATTTGCCGGCTGTTGCTTAATAAGTGGCAGAACTGTGCTGTAAATCACGGTTGTCCAAGGCCAAAATATATAGTGTGGGAATAAAGGGTCCAAAGTGTGAAAAACTGCTATTGTTTGTAAATCGCAGAATGTTCGGGCTAAAGCTTTAAACCTGCTCCACTCGAATTCCGGGTTCTAGAGGGACTTCATAATATCCTTTGGCTTTTTATTTGTACTAAGATTCTTCAATCCAAGACTTTTATATAATTCCCACTATAGCACTCAATAGTTTAAAAATAATTTAATAATTTCTCCAAATATTTGTTTCCCTTTATTTTTAATACACTACTTTTAACCCAGTCGAGTTGTGCCAAACCATGGAGCCGTGCTGACTAAATACAGCAGAACCCAAACAATTAAACGGAAATGTTTTCAACAAAATAATTCACTGGTAATTGGGGGATTTGTGCAGTATGAAAATGGCAATAAGCAAAACAACAATACTCGTAATTAATTGGGTTTTCAAGCTTTAAGTTAATTTTTATGTGTTAATTGCACAGATCAAGTGGTCAGTTATTTTGTTAAATGGTAGAAAATACAGGAAAACTGTTTTTCTGCCACATATTAACATGGAAAAATACACTCGCTAAGTAGTTTAAATTTGGTTCGGTTTGGTGAAAGTTGCAGCTTGCAATTCATTAGGAAGCCTAGAATATCCGCGTAGACTGAATAGGGGTGTCTTGGAATCTTGTTCGCTACAAATGTCGGCATTTGTTTCTGGGAGTATTAAGTGTAGAAGCACTCCAAGTGTAATCGATGGCCCGGATATGAAGAATCCGCTGATTATTATAGAAAACTACGTCAGAATCTTTTCAAGAGTATTGCGGTGCACAGCATGGTATCATATTATATACCACACCGGATTATATGATCCTAAAACGATAATTTGATTGTAATGTTGAGATGATTATCTCAGACCGTGATGAATGAGGAATTGGAGGACCTTGGGTCGATCGTAGAAGTCTAGAATGGTTCGCAGACGGATCCTAAACAAACACTGGCGTCGGTGCAGGGGTCTACTAAAATTTCAGAATCAATAAGCAGGTGGCCTAGCGGCTTTCAGGCTGAAACCCAAGCAATTTCAATCAGGGCAACGTTAAATCTGAAAACAGGCATCAAGGGCGCGCACATAGCTATCTATTCAGATAGTCAAGCAGCATTACAAGCATTACCTTTATATTCTTTGGAATCGAAACTGGTGGAAGAATGCTTCAATAATCTGGAATATTTAGGTGCAGCAAATAAAGTAGCAATTTTGTGGTTCCCGGGTCATTCAGGGATTGCAGGCAACGAACCAAGGTCGGTTCCGCAGTAATCCTCATAAGTCCAGAGCCATACTGCGGTATTAACTGGGCGGAGGCTAAATCCAGGGTAGACAACTGGGAACAGTCTCAGAATGAACTCCATGAATGGAAAAGAAGGGCTTCACCAAGCCAAAAGACTAAGAGTAAGACCATTCACCTACAATAGAGAACTGTGTAATATGTGCAAAGCAGACATGAGGAAAATAGGAGGTTTTCTCTCAGGTCATTACTACCTGAAATATCACCTTACTAAAATCCACATTCTTGACGACACAGAGTGCCGGCTCTGTCCAGAAGAAGAAGAGACCACAAAGCACATACTATGCAATTGCATTCCAACTATTTCACCGCGACCAGCTGGATCCGGAGGAATTAAAAAATTCTCTTCTTATGGGCATTCTCAATTTCATCCACAAACCGTAAAAGATACTGGAAGAACATGACTTTCAACTACTTTATTTCTTTAGACAAGGAACATCTAGGTAAAAAAGGGCCTGATGACTTAAACTGGGATGGTTTGACATCACAAAACGGACGAAATGCTATGGCATTACTGAAAAATACGGGTACTAAACCAATAGGGTATAGTCGATCGGACCGTTGTCATCACATGGATCACTAATTTTAAAATGTAGAATGACACAAAAGATATTTTACGTCGCTATGTCGGCCTTTGACAACCTGCTCCACAAAAAAATTAATATTATATACCATATCGTGACCCCCCCTACTACTACATCAGAATAAAACTGACAATTGATAAGAAGGCTCAGGGATTACAGCCCCTATCACCTTACAAAAAATATGAATTGAGTTTGTGCTTTGAACGGAATGAAAATTTATCTGAGAGTAACTACTCATAAGATATCGAAAACGCCTCCGAACTCCTTTTCTGGGGATGCCCGTGTTGATCTCTGCGCTGTCAACAATATGAATGATTCTTTACATATACAAGCTCCAGCGATTACAAGATTGTTGGAAATGCGCGTGTGATCTGCTTGCAGTGATTTGCTGAATTGGACAGGAGCAATGAAGTTACACCACCGACGAAACTAGTTCACTGTGTTTAAAATATATATTAAGCGAAAACTTTGGTATTGTTTTTATCAGCAACGAATGCAATTCAAATCACAGCAATCGTTGTAAACTGTTCTCTAAAATGGTATTTCTAAAGTGCAGTTGAGAATTTTCTTTAATCCAGTTGCACAGTTTTGCAATGGAAAATTGATTTCGAAAGACATTCGTGTAAACTATAAAAACAATTTGTAAGGACTTTAAGACCAACCAAAGCCATCGTTAAACCCGCTATATATGCGAAAATACAGTATAAATAGAGGAACATTTGCTCCACCCGCACCAGACACAGTCACTTACAGCCAATCAACCTACCAACCAACCAAGTAACGATGTACAATTGTATATTGTATCTGGAGATATTGATATTATTGGAATGCTAGCATAATTCTTTTTTAAAGTCACATGTTTTGGGAATAGACAACGAACATTCTTCATCCCTAGACAGACTTCTGAGATTCATAAAACAGTCAAAGAAGTTTGAAAAGGTGTAAGTTCCTTCAAAAATCCTCTGATCTAAATATTTCAAGGCTTGTGGTACAAAGGGTTTCAATGCCCATTGTACCTGGAGACCTCCTTCTTCGGCGGTTCATTTGTTTCTTATTGCAATGTTTCAATAATAAATACTCACAGAACCTTTCTAACAATTGCTCTAATAACTGATAGACCTTGTTGGGGTCCTTATCTGCTTGTCGGCGAGAGACGTCCTCTGGAATGTCCTGTCGCGGGAACCTGTAAACCTACACCACTTTGTTAAATAAGCACTGGACTATTTTGGGTTTAAAACAACAAGCAGTTTATTCTTAAAATATTAGTTCTTATATACTATTTACAAATAAACATTACAGTCTACGTCTTGACTTTTCTGGTGTTCCAGTTACGCAATTGTTATTGGCTGTCAGTTGCTCAAGCCAACTGACCTACTGAAAGTAAAAGTGTCGTCGGTGCATTCTAAATGCCCCTCGTCAGCTTGACTGCGGAACTGTGACACCCTAAAAGTTTACATCATAATAATTGCATAAATACTATTCATTTACAATATTTGCACCCTAAAAATATGTGCATTCTTAATGAGTTTAGGAGCCGGTGCTGTGAGTCAACTACGCGTAGGTAGCTTGATTCTAACTCACAACAACCTTCAATTACCTAATATAGTCACATCCACCCAATTAAAATACGGGTCCTGCCGATACCATTGAACCAAACTTGAATAAAATATATTCTCTATATAAATCAATAATATTTTATGGACCCATCACAATGTATAAAAAGTAGAAGTTAAACCACTAACACCAGATGAGAGCAACCGGTCATGTGCGACCACCGATGTATGACCTCTTCAAAATTTGTTGCATAATGGTGAAGGGGACCTTTTGAGAATTTGCCAACCTGTCAGATTTATTAAGAGTATTTTGCATCAGTTTACAAGTGAATTCCCAAACTTCCTTGAAAGAGTTCAATCAATATAGTCACTGTATGGAACTAGCTTTCATCATGCCTCATATACGATTATATGCTCTCTCAGTTCCAAAAAACGGAAGAGTAAACTTCTACTACCACTTCTTGTTTATTCCAGTTTGTCATTATCAGTCAGTTAACAGGCACCGCCAACGTATCAGTCTGGACAAGAGGTTATATCATATTAATCATGTTCACATGGGTACCTCTACTGAAATCTTTTGTGGGTTGAAGACTATAGTTGTTAGTGCCTGGATAAGTTTACTTTCTTGTATAAATCTATAATAATATTAACATCTCTTTAGCGTTTCGACGCCCAGTTTGACATGAATTAATCTGTCGGTTAGCAACTGGGTTGATCCAAGTGCCGACCTACGGCAACAAGTCACTCTAGAGCAACCATCAGGAAAATCCTATACACCCGATTTCCCAGATATCGCTGTTTCCTTTAATGTTCAAGATAACTTCCAATCTCAAAAATTGCTTTAAATTGATCAGAAAATCCAACAACTATAATAAGCTCAAAATCGGAGAATGTGTCCGGTATTTAGTTTTCATAAAGACGCCACGATTCTTATCGCATACTGTTAGCCAGTTTTTCAATTTAGCATACTCGTAGAACTTTTGTACTAGGCTACAGCAAAACTTTGGCACGTCTTCATTTCTTTCCGCTTATAATTCTCATCGGCTTTATACTTTTGTTTTCTTAACACACTGTCCAACGCTTGTTTAGTTTGTCATTTGTAGAGATAGACTGACGTTCTACCCTATAAAAGGTCATGTGATGTTTCAAGATTATGATTATTCATTGATTATAAACACTCCCGCGGTGCCGATGGGGTTGCTCTCATCTGGTGTTTGTGGTTTGACTGATGGCCTAATTGACCCCAAACTTTATTAATACATTTCAAAGGTTCTGGAAAATATTGTTCTTTATATTAGAATAGATTTTCTTTAAGTTCGCTTTTCAAGAGCGAGTATCGCAGGGGGGGGACCTTTAAAAAACACCCAATTTTAATTCAAAAAGGGGTGGAAAATATGGAATGAAAAAAGCATGAAGTTGAAAATATCTTTTTGAGTGAGTTGTCTGTTCTGTATCTACACGAAACTTGTAGGATAGAGATATTTGATAATGGAGATTAATCGATAAAAGTGGATAAAAGTGTCCCACTTTTCCCCACGCAAATTGTCCCAGCATTTGAAATAATCACGATTTCCTTCGATTGAAGATATTTTCACCAAGGTGGGATGAACTGGCGGTGAATACAGACTTCATTCCCCACATTGCTTTCTGAACCATACTAGAAGAAAACACAAAATTTTATTATATAGATAAATGAATGATGAAATAAATAAACATTATTAGAAAATGTTATCGAGAAAGAAAGCAGGATCAGACTCATTAAACAGCTTTCGAGATATACTTTACTGCCACAATTCTTTTTTAATGACTGATAGTATGTAAGCAGGTATACGAGTATATAGAATATGTCCACGGATGGATCAAATTGTCATATGAAAATTTACTGGTTCAATTTACGGTATACCAAAATTTATACAAGAAATAAAAGAGAAATTTATATTAATTTATTTAAATTTTTTTAAAATTTTGGTTGTATCTTTGACGGAATACTTTTTGTAAGAAATAATTTAGAGTGATCGTTGTTGTTTTATTGTGCAGCGTTGTAGCTTTATTATTTTAAAATATTTATTTAAATTATTTAATATTTAATTAATTTGTTTTTCTAACGAGTCAAGGTCCAAAAATAAAAATTTGTTTGTTTATATTTCATTTAATTAAAAAAGTTCCCAATGTTTCCATCCTCAGGGTAATTTTCTGATCTGTTAACTTAAATGTAAATTACATAATATTATAATCATTATTTAAATATAATTGTATTCGTAATTAACTATAAAATAGTATTCCGATTTCCAACTTTTGATCACACGCGAAACAGGACGGACGGTGGTAGTGGGATGTCGCGAACGACACCTTTCTGCATGCACAGAAAATATAAAAACCGAACGATTCCGTTGCCGCCAACGATCCAAATAACTGAACAGCTGCGAAAAACAGCTTACGATCTTAGAACACACATGCCACACCAACATGTATTAAAAACAATATTTTAAAAATGTATTAAATAAATTTTGAGGTCATTAGGCCATCAGTCAAACCACAAACACCAGATGAGAGCAACCCCATCGGCACCGCGGGAGTGTTTATAATCAATGAATAATCATAATCTTGAAACATCACATGACCTTTTATAGGGTAGAACGTCAGTCTATCTCTACAAATGACAAATTTCCTGAGAGTTGAGGAGAGTATTAAAGCAACACACTTATAAAGCTGATGAGAATTATAAACGCTTAAAATGTACAATAATAAAAAAATTTGTATTTATTTATTACCTGGCGTTGTTGTAACATATGCTGTTCTCTTGAGTGTACTGTGGTGAAAAATGTGCATATACAATATGATAAGAATGTGATGTATTTACGAGAAACTCAACATAGGAAATGAATATGTGGTGTTGGATTATTTTAGTTGCTATGCGGTAAAGAATATGTTCTTTAAATCACTTGGAAGGTGGCAGAAACTAAGAATAATAGAAACAACTTATATGATTCTTAGCAGAAACTTGTAGAAATGGTTTAAAAGTAGCTACTGTTTTGGAAATTAATAAAAAAGTTTCCCATACCGGGAATCGAACCCGGGCCTTCTGGGTGAAAGCCAGATATCCTAGCCACTAGACCATATGGGATATCATACAATATTTAGCAAATTACTGAATTTATACAGTTGAAGTATGCAAAATCACATAAATAATAAAATTTAAGTAAAATCGGCTTATATTGAAATACTCATCTGTATGCAAATAATTATTTAAAAAATAGTACAGCATTTTTAATTCACTCTTAAAAAATAGTTAACAATTTTTAATTCACTGCAGCAGTTTAACAACATTTATTTCTATATCTTATTATTTTATATATTGTCACTACTGCTTTCAATTCGCCACTGGCTTTTATATTGCACTTTTTATAGGCGCTCTTTGCAATCCAGAAAGTTTTCAAATGTAGGTCAATCTTGTCCATTAGGTGAAACGAAATAGCCTGATCCTTTATGGTTAATATTATGGCAAAATAACTAATGACTAAAGACTAACATCTTACAATATTAAGTATACCGAGATAGCAACATCAGTTCATATCTAATATTCTTGATATATTTTGAATTTAAGGGCCATTTCGTCATTACATATTTATTGTATTTTTTTAATTTGGTGAACATTGTAATTCTGTTTCTGTAGTATTTAACAAAAACAGTATTTCGTATTATTTTTTATATGATCATCATCCCTAGTATAGTTGACTTAAAAATATCCTACATTTATTTCTTAAACTGAAGAATGGCAATTAACTGCCACTGTGTTTATTCAGCAACAAATCAGCTATACTCGTATCGGTTAACAAATTTTCTTGGACATATTGGAAACTTTTTTCAACCATTCACCCAAGCATAAAGGACTAAACCTAAACAACTGGAGGACCAGCGTGGCATATGTTTACATTTAACTCCTGCTGCCACTGAAGCCATCACAGCTGAGCATTGCGAAGTGCTACTTTGGTATTAAAAGTACTTACTAAGAGTTAGCTGAACGACAGGCCTAGCATACAAAAGAGGTCATTGATAATGCCGACAACGATACTAGCACCCATGTTCCAGAGTCCTCAGTATGCAACAAGCGCAGCTAAGTGGAAAAGGAAAAGTTGGTAGTTCGGAATGCTGCACGCATCAAGTGGCACCGGAAGAACTTTTTTCAATTGTTTGATGAGAGTCGGCGACAGAGATGAGCGTTTTCGCACGTATGTATACAAAGGTAGTTAGCTGTAGGCTGATGGAGTTGCGGTCAGGTATGGGTGGTTTGGTTGGCTGGTCAGACATATGGTGGATGGTCTTCCGACATGTCCATATGGTTCCATTTGCAGCAATTGAACATTCTCGAGTGCTTTTCATGTTTCCGTTACTCTTTTTGCTATTATAGTATGCTCGCTCGTACTCATGGTCGTGTACAAAGTGGTCTTAGTGGCATTCAATACAATGGACCTAGACAATTATGGAGATGAACTGGTAGCTGGAATTAGTGTTGTTGTTTTCAACTTGGTTTATTTCCAAGTGAAATATCAGTTAGAAGAATGGTTGATTTTTAACCTGTTGCCATGGAAGTAGCTATGAGTCAAAGGAGGGTTGAACTGGGTTCGAATATCAAATTATCTGTAAACCATAAAAAATATACTTTTTATTATTGTAGGAAAAGTTTTTAAATTTTTTAAAGCAAAAAATTGTTTCTAATAGTTAGCTCCCCCTTTTAGCAGCTTCTAGCGGGTATAAGTGCTGCTTTTTATTTACAAGCATAAAGAAACACAATTTTCCCAAAATAATGAAATAAAACAGGAAACAAATAAAAGTAAAGAAATGCAACCAAGACACATAAACACAGAATAAAATCTTTAATAGCCTTATGTCGTACAATCTACACCGGCCTGTTGTGTTGTGCTTCTGCTGCATGACACAAGGACATCAACCACAAAAGTGCAAACTATCCTCCTTGATACTCGAAGTGTCTGGCTCTAGTGTGCTTCTCTTTTCTTTCATTCCTTCTATCATATTTTTTTTAACCTCGTCCAAATTAAGTTGAAAATTTGCTTTTCTTGTTTTCCCCGAAGTACGCAGTTGAATTTTCGTAGATAGAGAGCGAAAAAAATGCACCCTCATAAACATGATGTGCGCCACCATCGCATGTATCTCCGTATTCCCAAATGACTTTTGTGTTAAGCCAAACATAGATGCATATAGTATGCAATCTACTTGCGGCAATTTTGAAAGATAACAAAGGATGTTTTTGAAGAAGGTGCAGGTAAAGGCAAAGGAAACAGTGGAACTACGCGTTATGCTAATGCAGTACAGGTGCGCAGGAAACAGTTGAACGTAGCTAAGCAAAGAATCAAGGGAACTGAAATAATTGCTATAAAATTTACCATTCAGACTTTTCATCTAGATTTGTTGAATACCCTTTAGAAAAAATATGTATATATTAAAAGTGGGGTCGTTTACTATAAAAACTTAATGAGCTGGAAAATCATCCGCACAATTTATAATTATCGCTAAGATCTCATTGTCATTTAATATATTTGTTAGGGTTTGAACGTATACTTAGATTTATGTTGTTGGTGAATCTGTCCTGTTAAAATTAGGTAAGTGTTCCTCCGTGGTAAGCAAGTTGTAAATATTTCAACTATAAAACTGAATTCTATCGATATTGTTAGATATGAGACAACTAACTTAAGTTTGGAAATTATCTAATTGAAATAATTTAATAAATTTACGATAAAAAAAAAATATACGAGTATATATATATAGTTTATTGACTTAATATATTTTCAGATACTCGTATAGAAAAATACACTCTAATATCTAAAATTATCATGGTTAAAAGAGGAAAATTTGATTGATGGACAAGGAAGACATGGATATAAATTTGTTCACAACTTTTCCACACTTAAGCGATCACATAAGGTTATAAGAAGAGTGAGTTATCACTAATGACTTATTACTAATGGCTTATCACCAATGACTTATTACCAATGAATTATCAATATCAACCTATCACTGATGACATATCTCTAATGATTTATTACTAAATAGTCACCACTAATGTCTCATAAATAATCACTCATAATTAATGACTTATCAGTAAAGACTTATCACCAATGACTGATCACTAAACACTTAACCCCAACTACTTATCACTAATAACTTATCAATAATTACTTATCAATAATGAGTTATCACTGATTACTTATCACCAATGACTTATCACCAATGACTTATCACTAATGACTCACCACTATTTATACATCATTAATGACTTAATACTAATACGGAACGAGATAACAATAGCATCGCATATCGAAACGTTTGAATAAAATTTGATTTTAGCGATTATAATTTGTATGCATTGTTTAATAAGTTGTCTCCTGACCACTGAAATATCTATTCCGTTAAAATTATTGATCTTATTTACAAGTTTTTCCAGTAATCAGAATCACTGGTAAGTTTTTGTTATCATATCCTTCTGATACAAATTAATAAATAGGTATATTTTTATAAAGTGTAAATTCGTGAATATACACAAAAAATTAATTGGAATAGCTTTCTCTTTGTTAAATTATGTGCTTTAGTGCGGCGGGTTGTCTTAAGGCCTTTCTTCTTATTTAATCAAGAAAAAATGTGAGAAACTTTTAAAAGGGTTCAAATGTGCGCACATAATTTGCTCTAGGGCTAAACATGGAACAAGGGATGAGAACCAGAAATAAAATTTGCCGACCAGACCACGCCGCCGCCATAGACCAAAGAAATTTGAAGTTTTTTCTTGCGTTGAACACGGAGACGCATGCGGCATAGATGCATAGCATGTTAAGTTTAAACAGCAGCATAACGAGAACATCAAAACCTCGGGCTAAATACAAAAACAACAACAATAACAAGGAAGTCTACGACGACGCTGTCTGGTACAACTTGTACGTCTTGTGTTTATCTTTAAGCGTATAATCTTGGAAAATTGGTGAAAGTCTCTGCGAATGTGCCCCAAACACACACACTCACACTCAACTCACCCTACTGGCAGGACTAGTCGGTGTTGTTTTTGCGTCTTCCTTAGTTGGCACACGCAGAGTGTAACTTTTGGAAATTACCTTGCGATTATAGTCGCATGCTGCTACAAGTTATTGAAAAAGAGGGGGAGGAGGAGGGTTATGTGTGTGCGGTTGGGTTTTTTTACTTATCAACGTAGTGCGGTTTGTGTGGTTGCTGCTTATACAACTTTATTATAGGATATGTCCCCGAGGAACAGCAAGCACCATGCAACAAAAATACCACCCCATCACGAAGGGTCTTTGGCTCTTTCACTCACCTATGTCTGCTGGGGCTGTTATAATTGTCTTTGCTGGCGGCGTCATGGTAAAAGTATACAAACAAAAAAATTGTATTAACTTGAATTATTTAATATTAGTCACGTTGCTGCACGCTTTGTTGGTGTTGTTTACGTTTTGTACAATTCGACAATAATAAAAGTTGCACAAGAAAAAATTGAATTAAAATTTTCCCTAATTCAATTTCGTTTTCCCAAACAGAAATTTAATAAATTCATTATGAAGCTTTCCAATTTGTCCATGTTTAGATTGTAGCAATTTTATTAAATAGAAAACAAATTTTAGCAATGAATAATGAGTAAGTGTGGTTTAAATATAAGAAATAAAAAGAAAAAAATTAGAATAGTGTAAGAAGAAAATTTAAAAAAAGAATTTCCCATACCGGGAATCGAACCCGGGCCTTCCGGGTGAGAGCCGGATATCCTAACCACTAGACAATATGGGACCGTTGAGATACTGTGATTATAACTACATTTATGACCTTCGATACTATTTAATCATTCTTTATTTGAGGAACGCTGGAAAAATCCCAAGGGTGACCATATTATTTTTAAAAATTTATTTTAATTTTTGTGAGAAAGCCATTTACTTCTTTTTTTATTTAACCAGATTTATATAATAATGAATTAAAATATAAATAAAATATATAAAAAAGTATAAATATATATATATATATATATATATATAATATATATATATATATATATATATATATATATATATAATATATATATTTATATATATATATATATATATATATATATATATATATATATAATATATATATATATATATATATATATATATATATATATATATATATATATATATATATATATATATATATATATCCATATAATATATATATATATATATATATATATATATATACATATATATATAAAATATATATATATATATATATATATATATATATATATATATATATGTATATATAATAAAACTTAGAAACACTAGCAACTGAGGTTTTCAGATGCGAGAGATAATTAAAACCAGATCGTGGACGAAACGCTACTTATATGCATGAATAATCCAATTCATTTTCTTTGATGGCACAGCGTTTCTACAAAAAATACTCCAAGGAGCTAAAACGATAAGATTTCAAAAATATAGAGAATAAACAAAAATTAAAATGGAAATTATAATATAAAATAATTGAAATTTATAATAAAATGTCAATTATAACTAAGTAACAATTAATATAATATACTAATATTAACTATTTAAATTTAAAATTAGAAGTTTCCGAATTTCTTTAAATTTGTTTAGATGGAAAATATATTTTACTTCGTACTTCTCCTTTTCTTCACTAGTTTTCAATTATTTCTTATATATAACGATCATTTATTTGTTATGTAGTGAATTTGAATGGCTGAGGTAGGACTACTTGCGATAAACGTAAAAAAATATTCTTCGGTTGTTTCAAGATTGTGTTTCACATAGACTTCCAGTAAAACGCATTAATATAATTTTTATATTTATAATTTAAATTTATTATATTTAAAAAAGGCATTGCTGTCTAAGAAATGTGATTTCCTAAGCATTGAGAAGAAAATTACAAATTTTTATATACAATTTAATATGAGATCCATATGAACAATAATTAGGACCATCTTCTTTACATATAAAAAAAAATTAGTTCAGTAATTTGCAACCTTTTTTCATCTAGTTCACAACTCAACTTTGGCTCTTTACCACTGCTGCTGGCAGCCTCTTTAGCATTACCAAAATATAAGAGTTAGAGGATAGTTGCTTAAAAACGATTTTAGCTGATTTTCAAATATGTTCACTTTCTACTTTTTTCACTTCCCAATACTTGTCACAACACAATTTTTAATGTGTTTTTTCCTTTTAGTTATTATACTATTTTTAACCCTTGAGCGTAGCTAGTTTAACATAATACGGATGGTCACCTACACTCTTCGCCTTTAAATTTACTTCCATACTGGGTGTGGTGGGTGTGGTGGGTTTGGTGTTGATATTGAAATTCACCTATTTGCAATGTTGCTGTTTATAGCTTTAGCACGCGGTTGTGGTGTGTTTAATTTGTGCTGCTTATACATATATTTTGGCGGTAGTTTGGATGGATTGAATATTTATGAGGGAAACTATTTTCTGTATTTATCATATCAAAACACACTCAAAAATAAATATTAGGTAAGTTTTTTAAAAATAGTATTAACGATTTTTTAAAAATTATATAATTGTTATTTTTTTAATAATAAAAATGTATTTCTTTTAAATAATATATGTATATATATATTTTTTTTTATACTAGCTATTAATTCATTGTTAATGACACAAGCCCTTGATCTATTTCAGCAATTTGACAAAATAAATGAATAAACAAATTGATATCTTAAGTTATAAGAAAAAAAAAACAAATATTACGCCCATTTAGTAAAACAATTAAATAATATAAACAAATGTGTGCATATTTGTATATATAGATATACACTTAGATGCACAGGTATTATGAATTTTGTGATTAATAATTAATTTTTGATTGAATGATTTTTGCAGGACACAAGTGAAACCGCAGCGATCATAGAATCAGGAAGATACTAAAAATTTTACGAATGCTTATATTCAACTTATAATAAAATGATACATTTATGAAAAAATACTTTTTTGAAATTTAGTTGCCATTATTCAGAACGAAATGAAGATTCTTAGAATATTTTATCAAAGAGTTCCTGATTTTTTTTAATCAACAGGTATAATATAATATCAAATCTAACATTTCATAACTGTTTCTTTCTATGATCTTTCTCTTTAACTAAGGTCGTAAAATGCCTTAAACTTTAAGCGAAGAAGTGGTGTTAACAATCTTGTACACTTGTATTTTGACGAAATCATTTCAAATATTTCTTTGCGGAAAAATACGCGTTATCTGACTTGAATATTACTGGCTCTGACATAGTTTGCATAATAATTAATAATATTCTTTGTTATAGCAGTGAAGTGGAATCTCATCTAATCAATGGCCACACGATTTACGTGCCCGCGGCAAATGTGCACTTTACTTCATATTTTCACATTGTTGTTTAAGTGGAAAATTACCATTAAAAAAGGCGATAACTGGTAACAGCGAGAGGAAAAACCAACCAAGCCCAACAAGAGTTTCCCCATACACAAAAGCAAATGCAATTGCCACAATATTCAATTCCGGGAATAAGCGCAAGGAGCCGCAAAACGTGAACCGTGGTCGTTAGCATTTTGACCAGACGACCAACAAAAACCCAACCAACGACCGGCTACTAGGCCTTTTTAGTGCACCAACTGACCAACTGATAAACCCCCCTTACCCGTACTAACCACACCCGCGAAGAGAACTCACGAAAGCCGCTATTAATGATGGATGTGCATGCAATTGGTTTTTTTTTTTTTTTTGCTGAACGTTTCGCTTTTTACCAGCGTTTGCCTGAAATAGTGAACGAGTTGAATTGTGCACGTGATTTACGTGATTGAGCTGTTGCCGTTAAGGGCTACTCCTAATGGATTTTCGAGGAAATGCACTCAACGATAAATTCTTCCTCCCTCATAATTTTCATTTCACGATTTTGTGGCTTACATAAATTTAATTTAATCAAACATCCATAATGAAACTAGTTGTGGAAATGTGGGTCAGGTAGAAGTGTAACGAGAAATGATAAAATGTAGAAAGGCATTGAAATTGACGGAAGAAGTTGTTTTCCTCTTTGGTTATTATTTTATGATAAATCAAGTTTTTGTACAAATTCATAAATGGTTGTATGCAAAGTGTGGGAGGAGGGTCGATGGAAAAGCAAAATATTCAAAACGAACAGTTTTGCATCAAACGTCAAAGTTGTATGTATGACTTTAAGATAATAACCTTATCATTGATTTCCACCTGTTCTCCAACGGCATTTGGAACTACGGGCAAAAACATGTTAGTAAGTAACAGTCATCTTCGAAGACATCTTCAAGCTCTGCCTTGTGTGATGGATGTCCATAGTGGTGGTTGAAGACCGTTTCACACAAATTATCCATTCGACTTGCAATACTACTGGCTGAAACGTCTTTGTTTACGGGCCAAATATTTGTCTTGCTGACCGTACTCATGTCATTCAAACAACAGTATGTGGAGCGGGAGGACATTTTTATATTTTCTCTTAATTCTCACGCTCTCCCTCTAATAAGCTTTCCCCCTTTATTTGCATCTCTTTTAAATTATAGATAAATAATTGCATGTTGACTATTCCGTTACTGCCTATATAAACGGTTCCATTTCCGAAACATCTATGGTCTAACCCAGGGATGAGCAACCCGTGCTCCTCTACACTTCCTTGTGCGACTATTCAAACATTTTACATTTTGACATTTAAAAATTCCTAAAGTGCCCCGCAGCCTCATTTATCCTAGGAATGTTAGCTTAATTTCTGGAAATGATGCCGACGTCGTAGATAGGCACTCAAGCCACCATATCCAAAAATGAACCATAATACAAAGCAAATAATGATTCTTGTTGGAAGCATCTATGTCTGCGAATAATTAGTTTCCGCAATAAAATTAAAAAATAATAATCATTAAATCACCGATCACCTGTGTGCGAATTGCTGTGTCGTCTATATCTCCTAATATATAACAAATGGTGGTAAAAAAGCAATGCTAAATTGCATATTAAATTATCTTTTCAGACAAATATCGTTCGCCGCTCTCTGATTAGTAGTTCTATTAATGAGTTTTTTTTTTTTCTGTGAGTTTTTATACTACGCTTATTTTGTTAATAAGAGATAATTTGAGAACATGATTCCGTGTTTGTGTCAAATGGTATATGTATGTATGTATATCGTTGCTTTATACTGTATTTGGTTGTGGCACGACAGTTTTTATTTTCTAGCTGGTCCATTGTAAAAAAAAGTTTCTCCTCCCTGATCTAACAGTTGTTGTTGTATCAAAATGTCTGTAAATATTTATCTAAGCTTTTTAGCCAAGTAGTTAATACTTATTTTTATAAAATATATTTAGATTTTTCAAATTTGTTGCTATTTATTTGCTTTAAATAATGGGTGAACGTCAAACTGATGCCCATTTTAATAATAGGGAGAATACTAAGATTTAATAATGATTTCGAGATTACTAAGAGATTTATAAGAGAAAGAGAGAAAATTGTATGGTCGCAACCACGTGTACGTAAAATTTCTGTGCATTTCTTTTCATATCCGTTATTGGTACTTGAAGCCTTTTTGGAAGATCTTGACTAAGAAGTCTGACTGGGTTGCTCATATACCGCATATACAAATGGATGCATTCACACATTATACATAAATTCTCACATCCATTCATCCCAATATACATCCGCATACGCGAACGTCAAGATTGATAAAATATTTTATCAATCTTGCGCGTACTTAAATCCATGTACACATATATCCATACATATACATATATATACGTATGTATGTACATACATGCAAACATAAAATGATTTACATATATACAAAGGTATATCCAATAAAATATATACATACATATATCCAATAATGTACGTACATAAATCCATTCAATAATATACATGCATCCATATCTGCAATAATGTACATATATGTATACATATATATCTACAATATATACATACATACATCCATTCAATAATATACATGTATCCATATCTACAATAATTTACATATACATATCCATATCTACAATAATATACATACATTCATTCATAATATGCATACATCCATATCTACAATAATATACATATAATAATATACATACAATAATATACATAAAATTATATACATACATTACATATAACACTAAGTTTCAAAATATATTTTTTTCTTTTATAAATAAATAATTCACTCTTTTTAGGTTTTTAATTCATCAAACATCCATATATGAATCAGTTACAGAAGCCGTTATTCACCAATCCCATATTGTCTAGTGGTTAGGATACCCGGCTCTCACCCGGGAGGCCCGGGTTCAATTCCCGGTATGGGAAATTTTTTTTCTACTTTTTTTTTTTGAAATGGATTTGTTTTTTGCATATATATAATATATTTTGTTTTTATAATACGTACAATGTACATAAACTGGGTTTGTAATGCAAATTGCATGCGTTAATAAAGAGGATACATTTTTCTTTTGGTGCTTATGCACACACAGAAGAGACATCCTTATATGAAATTACTTCCCGAACATCAAACAAAAAGCATTTACAAAATAGCCTAGAAAGATGCAGTTTGCAGATGTCCTGTTTAATCCTTTATAAATCTTAACTCATTTCTGCTGAAGGGTTAAATTTCCATTTACCCTTTGTTGACACGTAAACCTTAAATGTAGTGAATTGCATTTTCATTTATGGGAGATTAAATTATCGCTCTACGCGAATTTTTACAAGTGAATGGCCTGTAAGGAATGTACCGCCTCCCAGTCCGCCTGCCTGCCCATGAGGTGTTCGCTTGGAAAATGCAATAGAGGCGCATGTGACACGCAAAAATATGAAAAAAAGTAAAAATAGAAATACGCTTAAAAGCATTTTTTTGAGAACGGCGCCATTGCATGCCATGAGGAAAATGTGTCAAAACGTGAGCAATAGATTTCAATTTTGTTAAAATTTCATGAATATAAAAGCAACAATAACAATAGAAACAACAATAGCAACAATAACAGGAACAACAAAGTATGCAATGAAAGTAAAAATTGTACCGCGTGCCTCAGTGAAATACAAAGCCAAAGAACATGCTAGTAGAGTCGCATTCGCATGCGTGAGAGCGTGAGTGCATGTATGTATGGGGTCGTGTGAGTGGGTGTTAAGTAAGTACGCCTTATTCGCGTTCACAAAGAACGAGCATTCAATCGCAAACGCCAACCGAAACCTCAGCCCTGTACAGTACTTCCACCAGATAAGAAAATGTTGCTTTCTTGAATTTTAAAAATGGATTTTAAATACATACGAGGGCGGATTGATATTGAAGATACCTAAGTAGGAAAAAAACATTTTTTTTTTTCAAAAACCATTTATTTCTCAACATAGTCTCCTTTTACTTCGACACACTTAGTAAGACGATATTCCAACTTTTTTATACCATCTGAATAATACGATTTCGGGAACCCCTCAAAATACGCGTTAGTTTCGATAATCACTTCTTCGTTGGAGATGAATCTTTTTCCTGCGAGCCATTTTTTCAAGTTTGGAAACAGTAAAAACTCACTAGGAGCTAAATCTGGACTATAAGGTGGATGATTAACCAATTCGAAGTCTATTTCACGCAATTTTAGCATCGTATCTAATGCTGTGTGAACCGGTGCGTTGTCTTGAAGAAAGAGCATTTTTTTCTTCTTTAAATGTGGTCGTTTTTCCTTGATTGCATCAATCAATTGATCCAATAATGCACGATAATACTTTCCTGTGATTGTGGATCCTTTTTCAAGATAATCCATGAGCAATATTCCGTCTGCATCCCAAAATACAGTGGCCATAACCTTGCCAGCCGATTTCACTGCCTTCGCCTTCTTCGGAGCACTTCCACCAGCTTCCACCCATTGTTTCGATTGATTTTTGGTTTCAGGTGTGTAGTGGTGGACCCACGTTTTATCAACAGTTATTAATCGATGCCAAAAATCAACAGGATTACGCTTTACCATGTCCAAACACCGCTGTGAAGTGGTCTGTCGAACTCGTTTTTGTTCGACACTGAGCAAACGCGGCACCCGTCTTGCCGATAGCTTTTTCATATGCAAATGTTCATGCAAAATTTTGAACACACGTTCATATGATATGTTTACCATTGCAACAATCTCACGCAAATTGACTCAGCGATCATTCATAACGATATCGAGGATTTTTTTGATATTTTCTTCAGTAGCCACCTCTTTTGGCGTTCCTGTTGATGGTATTGTTACAGTGCTTGTTCGGCTGCGTTTAAATTCAGCAATCCAATATTTTACCATGTAATCTGACGGAGCAGACTCACCGTAATGTTTATCGAGCTTTTCTTTTGTCTCTTTCGCCGTTGCCCTTCCAAATAATAGTATTTAATCACTGCACGAAATTCGTTTTTTTCCATTTTTCAAGAAACACAAAAGTTGCTTACTTCAAACGACTACAACAAATAAACTAATCGATGAATTTGGGTGAAATTTTAACAGCTGACGTTTGACAGATCGCAATTTCTAAAAAAAAGTTTTTGTGTTTGTGCTGCCATCTAGCGCTAGGTAGCTTCAATATCAATCCGCTCTCGTACCTTGGGTATGAATTCTCGAATCAAAAGTAACCTATCTACATGGATCACAATCGCATAAATGTAAGATAATTGAACTATGTATTACGAAAATTAGATTTAGCTATCACTGAATTGTGTCGAGTATTAAAAAAAACTCTTCTTTGGTAATTTAGATTTAATTTTAGTAACTTAATCTAACAGGAGTTCAAATATGTACCAAAGTTTGATGCACTACTATATTTAAATGAACTTTGTATTCGTTTATAGAAATGCTCCAACTAAGAAAAACCTACACGGATGCATCACACCCTTGTAAAGCTTCAATTTTTTTCATAATTGGGAAACTCTGCTGGAAGTTTCAACTTGCCCGAACATTATTTTTAGTTAATAGTTCGAATCACTGGCTTGTAGCGATAAAACCAAAACTCTTGGTTGATAATTTAGCTTTAGCATTGCTTTCATAAACAAGCAGATACCATACCAGAGTTTCAGAACCTGCAACTCAATAGAAAAATGATAAATTTTTTGCTATATGTGAACATGTTTCTTACAAAATATCTAAGATATATTGTTATTGTGTATTGTGCATAGTCTCTGAATAATGTCAACTTGAACGGCAAAAAGTGTAAAAAGTGGTTGAGTGAGATACGATTGTTTTGATTATTCAATGGAATATTTATAAATATTCCATGCAAAACTTCTAAGATAAGATGTTGCTAGTTAACATTTTCTCAAAAAGAAATCTTTGCTGCTTTTACTTCACTACTGAACTGCACCAAGTCGTATACAATTTTGTTTGCTTACAACACATTCGAAAAGGTAGGCGATTAGTGCAAAGAAGAGAGATTAGTGCATCATTGAAGACTCCTGATAGTATGAGAGAAAGAGACTACATCACTTATAGAATTAGAGCGAACAAATACAAATTGAGTGTCTGTACTCCGATGAAAACTTAATGGATAAGGATGAAATCAGACCAAATACCTCGGAGTCATATTTGATATAAAGTTATTGTGGAAGGCTCCACGGACAGGAAACACGAAGAGGGCTATAGCTTCCTCAATGATATGCAGAAGGCCTGCCGATAAATCTTGAGGATGTAACCCAAAAATCGTTCGTTGAATGAATACCATTATGGTGAGACCAATCATCACCTATGGTCCTGTAGCTTGGTCGAAATCTGCGGTAGTAAAGCACTACGCCTTGCCTGTCTTGTTATCACTTGGAACTATGTGCACCTGTCCAATGGCAGCAATGGAAGTTATACTAGATCTAACACCCTATTACATCTAGTAAGACAAGACTCCGCTAGGAAACCTCTTAGCAGAATACAAAAATTACTCTGAGGGAATCAAATTACACCCAAAATATATGGGGTCATATTCATCTCAAGAATACGGTACACTAAAAATAAATAAGGATTTATGCTAAGAAGATTCTTCTTTGTACACAAATACAGTACAAAGTAAGTTCCAAAAAAGAGTGGAAAGGTCTAACTGAAATGTATAAAATTAGAGAAACTCCCTCTTATAGTTTACAGACGGTTCTATGGCAATGGACGAACTGGGGCAGGAGTGTTTGGGCCAAGAACCAACTACTGGGAACCAATGGGTTCTTTCCCAAGCATTTTTCAAGGCGAGATAAACGTTATCGAAAAATGTGCCCAGAAGTATCGGGGAAAACGTAATGAAACTATCCGAAAGTCAAGTAGCAACAAAAAGTTTTAGCTCACTCTTGGGGAGCTCTAAACTTGTAAGGGACTGTTTTGATTGAAATGAACTCCCTAGCCAGTATCAACTAGCTATCTTTAATATGGGTACCAGGCCACATACGAGATGAGGGAAATGAGAAGGATTATAGCTTAGCAAGGAAAGCTGCGGTCTCTCAGTTCAACGGCGCTGAACGCTTCTGTGTATTATTATCCATTGGACGCCAGCTGAAGAAATGACATATACGTGTTGCCTCGCCTTAATCAAGGATAAGTAAAATTTGTGAAATCGGCGGCTGCGCTAACCTATGCCAGTGCATTATTTTAATGTGATCAAAGTACTGTGCTCCGGCTTAAATCTGCACCTGCCTGACAACACCGCATGTTGACGTGGGAGTGTCTGCCCACCAGTAAACCTCCCACATTTACACAAGTGCGACGCTACTTTCTGGTTATGTTTGAGGTTGAAAAAGAATAAAGCACAAAAACAACAAAAACTAAAAAAAAATGCAATTTAAGCACAAATCGTGGCTGATGGTAAAACGCAACGGACCTACCCCATCGCTTCACAGGACATCACAATGCTGTACCGCAACACCACACCACCACAACATTCACACACACTCACACAGCAGGATTTAGGTCTAGTAACGCTCTTATCGCAGAGTTGCATTCCCGAGCAGCAAAATCTTTGCATTTTTTTTGTTGGATCTCGCATAATAACTGTACTTGGAGTGCTTTTCCGTGTTTGTTTTTGCAAGTTGTATGGCTGTGTGACGGCCTCCCAATTGGAAAATAATGACGCCACATTGTGAAACTTATTGAAGACGAGAGCCAAGAATATTCTGGATTCTAAACGAATAAAATGTGTTATTCTGGGTTCTAATTAGAATGTCTCGGAGGTTATTACCAGTAATCACTGGAGTTTTGAGTGGTCACTGTATACTCAAGATCCATTTAAATAAGTTGGGTGTTGCACCAGATGCCATCCGTGGACTCTAAGAAAATTATGAAACCTTACTACAACTGATCACAGATTGTGGAACTCTAGTATACAAAACTCATAAATGTTTTGAAAAATACATAGTGGATATGAGAAAAATGCTTCGACTTGATCCCTCTAAAGTAAATAAGTTCAGGTTTGAAAAAAATCAGTAGAAGAGCTGGCCTCATCCTTTAAGTAACCCGGGGCATCACAATAGATTTTTTAGTCCGTTGTGTATAACAACCTTTCTATAATGTAATCTAATTGCTTTTTAAGTACTGTCTCTAACTACTACTAGTACTCTAAGTACTAGGTATACAATTATCGCCCTCAAAGGAAGGGGTGATACAGGAGCAATTGTAATGTCCTTAACTACTGTCATATACACCTTGAAAATATATTTCCATCTTTTGAATGTTGTATTACTCTAATGATACCGCAAGAACCATACATTTTAGTCATTAAAGTTGAAGCGATAAAGTGAGAATTTGAAATTTTGAACCTATTTTGAGCATAATAATTGAACTGCCTCTTCCACCTTAATATACAAATATCTGTTATAAACACCTGTGTATGTCATCAACGCCGTTCTTGATTGCCTTACATGCTAGTTTTGGTTGGAAGTTTAACATTTGATTCATTAATTTTATATTTTAATAATTTTATATTATTTTAAGGATATAAAGAATATCGTGGTCGGTCCAATCCAACTTCCATATCTTTACTGGTTTACTGGTTTACTTATAATTAAAAAATAATAATAATAATAATAAATATTTATAATTAAATCAAAACCAAAACCACTGGAATCCCATTTTAAAATGAATTTCAAGAACGAATATCGAAAGGAGGTGCAAGTAGTTGGACCCTATGTTGAGCTTGTTGTCTAGTTGTTAATTTTCCTACTGGGCTGGCTTATGTGTTTCTGATTTATTTATAGTGGAGTCAAAGTGCATTTTCATATGTTTGTATCGGCTTTAATCGCCGTCGTTTATCCGGCTAAAGGAGTGCAAAGAAAAACTGATATGTGAGGAATGCTCTGATTATGGTTTGAATGTGAAATGCTCTTTTTGCGGCTGTTGTTTTTATTTCTGTCGGTTTTTTTTTTTTATAAATATGTATATTTAAATTTTTAATTAGCAGTTAACAAAAAAGAAAGAATTATTTATGTTGTGTTTTAATTCGGTTTTCTGAGACGAAACAGTTAAATTCACGAAGTCGTCCTGTGCATGTTGCAATGCAGTATTGTAGAATGCTATTTCGTAACAGAATGGAGCGATAAATCAGTTCGGATTGTAGTGTGACCTGGAACCACATGGAATATTCGCTGAACTTTGCGTTCAAAGCACACAAAAAGTATGTCGCTTTGCTATTGTTGTATAAAAATGAATACTCAGTTCTTTTATCAGAACTATCTAAAAACTTCAAATAATAAATTTTAGGTTTTATATGTTAAGAACATGAAATGAAATAAATCGAAATATAGAGCTCTGAATTAGAGCAGTCCAATTATCGTATGAAAATTGATATTTTATTGTTATAATTTATAATTGTTTGCACAACTATCTCCACATGTGTGAAAGAGACAGATTCGTTAAAGTTTCAAAGTTAGACCATTACATCGCATTCAAATAATGAAACTGTATTTGTAATGCAGGTGTAATGCATATTTTTTATATCAATTCTTCAATTTTAAAAATTAATATTGATTTCTCAAATATATATTCTCGAATAAGGTCAAAAGAGATCATAGTAAAAATCTTATAAATACATATTGAAACATAAAGTTAAACATAAATGATTGCATACTTTTAGGATCCCATTTAATTTAAGATTAATTTCAGTTACTACGAGAGTGGTGTATATAAGTCAAGACACAATCTATTCGGAGAAAAAGCTTACTCAAGAACTCCTTTCGCAGTGTGGGTAAAATTCGAGAATGTTCTAGAATGTTTTACTTAAACCATAAGAGAGATATATAAGCCACCACAGAATTAAAAGTAGAGGCAGTTGAATTTTAATCGAAACAGTGTGTACATCGTGCATTTCACTTGTAGCAGTTACAATATTAAGTAGTAATAAAGTGATTAATGAATTATTAAATAAAGTGCAAATTGTAATAAAGTAAACTTTAAGCCTAATATTAAGTGTGTAAAATGCAATATATAAATAAAGTTAATTATTTCAATTTAACCAGCGATTGATTTATTACTACACAATCCAATGGTACGAATCCGAGAGTTAGAGTAAATTGTCAAGAAGGCAATTTCGTAACAGAATAAATTGTCAAGAGGACAATTTCCTAATAATATGTACAATTGTTCCAGCTGTTGGATTGGATGTCTCACATCTTGGAAGAGATTTTGAGACACAAAAGTTTCGAGAAGGAGCTTAAAATCTTAAGCAAAATGTTGGAGTCGCCTCTGGCATAACTGTCATTGTCGTTGAAAGTTGGATTTTCTTTACATCTTCAACTTAATGGATCATTTTTATAATGCACCCACCTATTGAAACCGATTTTTATCCCAGAAGGAAGCCTGTTTCTTTACGACAACCACATAGGAATATAGTATTTTGTATATAGTTTGATTGACTGTGGTTAACAAGTGCATCTCATTTAGAAGAATTGGTCCATTTAGCACAATGGGTGCCGTTTTGATATCATAGAACCTCAGAATGACGGATGTTTGTTTGGATTATGATCATGATCTGGGTCAATCCTATTTGATTTAGGGTAAGTGCAGTGAATTTTGTATGGGAATTTTCTTTTAGGTTTTTGAAGAAAGGTTTTCCTAGTAGACGCAATAAAGGGGTTTTGAAGGTTCTTGCAATAGACAGACATACACAAATATAGTATTTGCAGCTCTCTTGAAATATGTGGTCATACCAGCTTCGGCTTTTAAGTGGATGTGTGAATCTCTCTTGGTAAGAAATCTGTACTCACAGCAGTCAATCTCATTACATCGGTATGAGTTCTCGTGGGGAAGTCGTTTGTCGTTTCTTGAATATCCTCTAAATGAAGACAATTTGGTGATGAAAATATTCTTCGATATCGCTCTGTGTCACTTCTTCTCTGTGTCACTTATGACACTGCCTGAGAGGAACGTTGCCTTGTAGGCGACCCAGCTTTTTCATTTCCCCTCAAGGTACCTGTGTTATGGAACCCAATCAAGAGACCTAATTGTTGCGTTTCCTACATAGATAAAGTGCCCAATATACTACCAGAATAGTGTAGCTTTGATAACCTAAGGTTATAATTTGTCTTGCTCTTTGGTAATTTAGTTTTGTATATATTCGCAGCTTGATTATAAGTACGGGTCTATAATTCTGAAATGAAGGAGTGAAGAGCTAAAAATTTGCCAAAATCATTCTCATGTCCGTCATGGCCATCTTCAACCCCACTCAAATTGTGGACAACGCCAAACAACAATTTGAATAATAATTTCTGTCACTTAACATTAATGTCAATCTTCACAAAGAAGAAAACTTAATTTTCCACTTCATCATTGGACGACACAAACAATATTTTCTCACCACGACAGCCACCAAAAAACAAAAGCAGTCAACAACAACGAACCTGACAAAACGCAAGAAACTAATTAGAATTAAAATAGAAAACAGTAAGACAAGGACCCACAACGCAGAAGAAAACCTCACCCAGCAGCTACCGAAAAATGCCAAAGACTGACTGAGTGTCTGACTTGACTGGATGACTTGACTGGCTGACTTCTAATTGCAGTGCAAATCCAACGGGGAATAAAAATGAAAATAAAAAAAAAAACAAAGCCAACAAAACTCGAGTAAAAGTCACCGAGGGAAAATAACAGAAATGTCTAACATTAAATTTGAAAAGGAGCGCCGCCACCAGCGAAGCGAACGTACGCTCTCGTTTAGTGCGGCCGCAGCAGACAAAAACGCCGCTGAGTGACAAACAAAAGTGACAGCTCAACATGGCGGAAAAAATTATTCATTAGGCGCGCATTTGTCAGTTGGTGCGGAAAAACACAGGAAACCCCAAAGAAAGCGGTGGGTACACCAGAACCCAGGATCGGTTAGCAACGCCGAATGGAACAGAACGGAACGGTTCGGGCAGTAGGCGGAAGTGATGCGAGGTGCGTTGGGCTCTGCTCTACGCTACTCAACTCAACCCAACTCTGCTCTACTCTGCTGAAGCAGAAGCTGTCGCAGTGCTTAGAGACGTCACGGGTGGCGGCGCCACCTAGAAAGTCAGCTCAACACCTTTTGCTCATTTATCATCCGCCATGGAAACGTATATAAAACATAAATGGATTTTCAGTATGAATGTTTTGGCGGCATCGCTGGGTGGGTGGCAGAGTTTGAGCAAATGTCAAAGCGTAATTAATCATCGCATCAAATAAGTTGAAAATTGTAAGGATTCGCCACTGGTGGTTCTGTGTGTGTGCCGCCGCTGTGCCGCTGTTTCTGTTGAGTTTTTTATTCTTGCCAATATTAAAGACCACCACGAAGTTATTCTCCTGTTGTTGTTTACATTGTTGGCAGTAAATTTGGACTTGCCATCTTGCGGACTGACAACAATAACGGTGACGACTACAACAACAATTAAGTTCAACATTAAAGCTTCAACGCATTCTGCCAGATTCAATTGAGACATACTCACAATATTGTCCTTTGGTTTTTTCCTCATTGGTATTCCTGCTTTTTATTATTTGTTGTTGTCGTTATTGTTATTGTATGAGTATTACAGCATACGGGCATTTTACGAGTTCATCAGGAACCCAATTGTTATAATTATTGTTATTATTATTTACTTTGTGTATCATTTTTGTTCACTTTTATGACATGTTTCAATACGCTTTCTTCTTTTTTATGGATATTTCTTCATTTCATGTCCTTTTGTTCCATGTCATTTCGTTTAATTTAATTTTTGTTTGTTTATTACTCCATTGTAACATTTTCAATCATTAACTGTAATTGACAGAAATCATTATGTTCAACTTCCGGTTGAATTGCCCTGCTTGATTAGTGAAAATGGTTCGCATTCGCATTTGTGGGACTGGCCAAAAATCGTGCTTGCCAGAAGGTTTATGACAGTTCGTAAAGAGAGACTTTCCGCCGTTCTTTTGTGCACTTTAAAATTGTGTACAAAAATTACGATTCATTAAATATGAAGTGATTCCAATGCTTCAATACACAGTGCTCTTGAAAAGTGGAGATGTAATTGCTGCGATGTAAAAATTGTGCCAATCCGTAAAAAGTAAAATAATGCTTCCAATAAAATACGATGGAAATAAACTGCACTAATATAATAATTATGAGTATTCATTCTTTGATGTAGTAATCTTCTTTCTTTGCAGATTGTAACCCTCATTTCAAACAAAGATATCTCTGACAAAGAATTTCAAATAAAAACGAAGGTTCAGATAACGACCAGAATTAACGATAACTGACAATTTATCTACCTAAAAATGTATATTGACAAAACTCGTCGACTTTGGGCACTGTTAATATTACCTATGGACTGAAAATCAGTATCGCTGCTAAGTCCTTAAAAAATAAATATCAGTGCTCATTCGTGATCAGTTTAGCTGAGTAGGAATCCTTCAGTATTGCAATTAAGTTTCTTAAAAGTGTATGGTATCCAATTGGTTACTCAAACACTATAAACATATTGTTACGATTTGATTGCTGGAGCAAACTGCTTTAACCGCTGGTGTATATCCTCATCGTATTGCTGGAAGAGTTGCTGCATATCCTGTTTGAGGGATGTAACATTCTTTTCGACTGACTCAGGATTTTTTTATAACTGCTGCTGCATCCTCTCATCGGATTGCTGTAGCTGCTTCTGTATTACCCCGGTAAGCGCGTTCATGTCAAAGTTACCCGTGTTAATTTCTTGTAGAGTTTCTTCGTGTTAAGATGTCGTTGGCCCTTCACATTGGAATTCATGGTCATCGACTTCTATACCCTGCTCCTCTAAAGTGCTTCTTAATCGCAACTGCAGCTCCGCTTTAAGCCCTTGTGTTTGCAAGTTTAAGCGCTCAAGCTCCTTCTTGAGCTGCTCCAATCTTAGTTTTTCAAATTTAACCATGTTTATTACAGATACACAATCCCAATTCTGACACCAATTGTTACGAAATTGCCCTCTTGACAATTTATTCTGTTACCAAATTGCACTCCTGATAATTTACTCTAACTCTCTGTACTCGGATTCGTACCACTGGATCGTGTAGTAATCAAAAAATCGCTGCTTAAATGAAAATAACTAACTTTATTTAATTATTGCAATTTGCACAATTAATATTAAGCTAAAAGTTTATTTTTATTACAATTTGCACTTTATTTAATAATTCATTTCATCACTTTACTACTTCTCAATACTGTAACTGCTACAAGTGAAATGCACGATGTACATACTGTTACGATATCTGCTCAACTGCGTCTAACTCTAAGAGTGTGGTGGCTTTTATAGCTTTCGAATGGTTGAAGTAGAAAATTCTACTAAAGAACCTTTTATCTGCATGGATTGTGCCTTAAATACATACGGTAGTGCACTAATTCTCAAACTACAGGTAGGATCCTAAAAGTATGCAATCACGTTTCAATATTACAATAGGAAGCTCTAATATCGATTATGGAATTTTTAGTTCCATTGCGAAATGACAAATTGGATGTTCAAAATATAAAGACAGAACTTTAATATTCATTCCAAAAATGCGTTCAAATATGAATTTATTGATAAATTTAAAAAACTGTCGTCACAGATTTGGTATGTGAGGATTGCACTCACTAAAACATCCAAGTTCTTCACTGAGAACATCTCCCCACCTTTTTATACTTCCTTCTAGGTGGAGATTTTCACTTCGTCCCTATTGGACTCTCAGCATTATTCCTGCATCCAGGTCCCGCTTTTTCCGCCGGAGCACATTTTCCACATATTTATCTAAGTGGTCCCAGGTTTCTCTTTCTCTCTTTGCTACTAAAGTATAACCTCCACAACGTTTTCGGCGGCTAAAATTTTCCCGATTTCCATTTCAAGCGTGGTGCGCTCTGTTTGCCACCTTGTGCATTCGAAAAAGGTGTGCTCTGCATCATCCGCATTGCTGTCGCGGATACTTGCAGAAGTATCCGTGAGCAGACAGTTACTGTGTGATGTAGAAATTGACGGTTCCGGCCGTTCCTCCTATTCAGCTCGCTATGCCGGGTATGAGTCTCGCTATCCATATTCCACGACTCTCGGCGGCCCATCGATCTTTGGACTTTTGAGGTACTCTCGAATAACTCTAAAAATTTTAAAGATCTGATATCTTGCCGAATATCTTCATTTTCAACGGAATTGATTAGTTCCAACAATTGGTATACGAGTATAGCAATTTATTTTATTTACTTACTTAGTTTTATTTTCGGCGCACCCCACCTCTCTCTATCCGTCAACTCAATGGATTGTTTGTCATTCCATCTTAGAACTTTTTAATGTTTTAATTAATTTTTCATTGCAAAATAATTGCAGTCAAAATAATTGCAGAAAAACAACTGTCTGGTTAAACATGTTGAGAATTACAACAGCTGCCAATGTGACGTGACATCAAATATTTGTTTACCCAAGTCCGCACAGACAAATCGGCACCAAATAGATACTCCTGTGATGGGGAAAGGGAACACAACAAAAAAGCAGAAAAACAAATGTTTACATTTGATTTTTTGACAGCATTTTTAATTTGTTACTTGCCTGATGGTATGCACATAAATCGACAGGTGGGGGCAATCCGACAACATGGAAAGTGTTAATGAATTTTAAATAGATGCAAATTGACGAGAGGGTGGGAGAGAGAGCTCATGTATACGTGCATGTTTATTTGTAAAGATTTAATTTTAATGAAATAGACAACAAATTGGGTGAAACCAGAAGGGATAATTGTGTCGAGGATTGGTGAATCACAGTCACAGTGGAAAGAAAACCAATTAATATGCACAAAAAACAAGGCCTCATGGAAAGTTTTTACAGTCAAAGAATTTAAATATAGTGTGTCAACGTGGTAATGATTTGTGCCAATTTAATATCTTTTGGGATATTGTAGCACCAACTTAATGAAGATGTTTGACTTTATGTAGACTGGTGCCTGACTAGAGGATTCCTATGACTAACTTTAAAGAAAATATGGAGAAATTTAGGATATTGTCAGTTGGACATATAACGAACTGGACGCGAACTGAAGTGAACGTCAATGGTGGATTGAACGCTGATATCAACTAACCACTTTACTTCTCAATTCATTTCACAGTGCTTTCCCAGACAATTTTAATCATATCATTTCATCAAATGCAAATTTCCAACTCCACAAAACAGTGACAAACGGATATATCACTTACACTTTATATTTTCATGCTGGCTGCTGCTGCTGCCCAGTAAACCAAAATGTGAGCATTCAGAAATGGAAAAGTAATTGCAAGGGTGTATTTTGGGGGTGTTCAGAATTATGCCTGTTAATATAGTCTTATTAAGGAGCATACACAGATGTCCTGTTCGGATCGAAGAATTATTTAAGATTTTAGACAAGTACTATAAAATAACAATTAAAAAATTCAAATATAAATAATTATTATAAAAGTAACATTTATTAATTTATTAAAAACAAAAAGAAAACAGGAATTTAATTAAACTAATGAAAATAAAATTAATAAAAAAAATATTAAATAAATATAAAAAAAATAAACAGTGAAAAGACTGCTATTATATAAATTTAAATAAATATGTAAAAAAATGTTATTATACAAATTTAAATAAATAAGTTAGTAAACAAAAATTTGATATTCATTTAAATAAATCAGTTCGTAAAGCAATATTCGATTAGGATCTTAATAGGAGTTCCAAAATCCTGTTTTTTTCAACCCCCTTTAAAGCAAAGCTAATATAAGTATAACATAATGTCCATTTATGCATATTCTGATATTTCTCCATGAGTATATATATATCTAGAAATATAAATTCTAAATCGTTCAAAAATACTGCCGAGGTTTGCTGATTCGACGAAGCCAGACACTTCCACATACTCCGATATATCCCCATATGCATAACTGTAATTGAGAATTTGTACTCAATTAAGACAAAACTCAATATTTGCTTAAAATTTTAACTTCCCATACTGTAGTGCTGTTGTTGTTGTACTCGTGTACAAATCCCAAATGTGCGCATATAATTTGCAATTCACTGCTAAACAAATAAAGTGCATGCGAAAGCCGCATGCAACCACAGTTATTGACAGCCCGCATAAAGTACATAAACATACAAATTTACACAGCCACACTTTCACACACATATTCACACACACAAACACACATTCACACAGCTACACACGAATACTCCCATACTACCTGCACTAAAAGAGTCAAGCAGGAGCATAGACCATCCCATCATATTTTAGTGATGGTAGCCATTTTTACCTTTTAACTTGTACCGCTCGTTTTCGATGCGTTACCCCCATGATGGCCACATGTCTATTTCCGGTTGAATGCCAGCCAAAATAGAGAAAATCCTGTATGCAGTTACAATCAGCGACAATGACAAATGTACACAAACGAACGGACATAGCCGTGGCGTCGATCTATCTAGTCATAGGGTATGCCGGAAAAGAAATGGGAATTGGGTAATTGTAGTGAAAAATGTGATCCAGCAATGCCTTTATATATTTAAGTGATATCCCATTATCACCCATTTTAGTTCACCACTTGACATGAGCTAACCTTGAATTATCCTCTATTGTTGCTAAACTATGAGAGATGTTGGAAAATTATATTAGAATTTTAATCGTAAATTGTGGTTTAGTGCCTCTAATTTTGTCTGAGAAGTCTCGTATGTATGCCACGCAAGGTATCTGAAATAAGAGAATCGACTATCTCTGGGGTTTCTTTTGCAAATTAAAATTAGAATCCATAATATGTGACATAAGAAACTTCAATATCGAATAGTCTGAAGCTATAATTTCTTAAGATTTCCAACAGTCTCTGATATTGCGCCTGCGACCCCACGACTGTGAGGTGACTACTGATATGAGGACTGATTGCGTTAAACCATCTGACTATGCGTATTTTAATTGCCTCTAGGCTGTTAATTGGCACTGGACAATTTCTCGGAGTATATGTTGGATAAAGAATCACAGAATCCCTCCTGATTTTGACATTACCCAAATATTCTCTGCCATAATACTGATAATCACTACTTTTCTGACATGCCACTCAGTTTAGGTGTACACGCATATTTCCGTCTGAGGACCATGTCAAATGAAGTGCTTCACACAGGCAAACATAGACGGGGCCCTTCTATATCATCATCTATTTAATAAAACGCCGGCTGTATAAATATTTTTGGTATAAATTGTAAATTGTTTGGGGTGTGGAAATGTGCTCCTCTTCTATTGACATTGAACTGATTTAATATGCAAACATATGCAATCAGTCGCAATTTAGTCTCACTTTACATTAATTGCGTACATCTTTGTGATAAAATATTTATTTTAACATGCGACTTTGGAAAAAAGCGAATTCAAGTGCAAATGAATACTTCTGCCAATGTGTATATAAGGAAGTTTGTGCTTGAGCATGCATGTGGGTGTACCAACTTGGCTATTGATACATATCCGTATTGGTTCTAAGTTATTGCGTTGTGCTCATACCGCATGCTATTTGCATGGTTGTTTGCTCATCTAAAATCATGCAAACCACGAACTTGATATGTGGCCTTGTAGAGATCAATCACCGGAAAATTGGATTTTCATATGCATGAGTTTAAGTTGGGCGGTTTCAAGTGAAGTTTCTGCCGCCTGCTTTTCTAGTTGTTGTAATAGCACATATTTGTACATGCAACTTTTCTATGCGTGCTATTCTATTCCTGCGATGAAGGACATCACTATCAAAAGCAATTAAGTCACGATGTGGAACGTTTTAATACAATATAAATTATATTTGAAGATTATAACGTTAGCTACTGAAGGCATACAGACTGAATTATTTGTGAAGAAAACTTATTGGGGTGTGGTATCATTCTATTATTTATAAAGATTTGACATTTATTAGAAGTTGCTTCTCTCGATTTCAAACTTTATACCAAATTTAGATAATCTATTGAGGCTTTGTCTAAAATATTGATTTGTGCAGTGATTTTTGTATATATTCTTTCTTGCTTTATGATGGTGTGAAATTATAAAAATCTTGGTGAGAATTTACCTCCTCATGTCCTTTTTAATTCGCCGAATTTTTATTTATTATAGCATTTAACTTATGGGGCAAATTGTCCAACCCCCAATAAGATGCAAAAGGCTGGAGTTTGGTGGAAAACATTGTCACATTCTCTCACATCAATGGGTAAGCTATTCAGGTAAGTCAATCCATCCAAGGAGGTGATCCAGGAGATGTGACAACATGCTGCAAATGTTAATATTTCGGCAGTTATTGTTGGTATAGTTGCAACCATGCAGTTCTAGGATGTACTTTTTCACGAATAACTTGAAACATCAACCATTAAATTTTTTGTACTTCTTAGTTATAGAGACTGATTTTTACTCTCCCTCTCTCTCTCTCTCTCTCTCTAATAAACGGGATTAAACCGATCGGTCGATTAATTGCTCGCGGATCAAATAAAATCTCCAACAGTTATTGATTTGGATATGCTATGGTTTCTCTTTGGAATAGTTGAATGTTCATCTATGGTTCAATGGCGTTCTTTGTACGGAATTGATATCAATAATATTGAAATTTGAACATGAAAATTTGGAAGAAATATAATTTCAATAGAAGAAAGCAACAATACACTATAAAACAATGATTCTACTGAGTAAAATGTTTGATAGCCCCTTAAATTCAATATTTTCCGACTCCATTGGGCCATCAAGATTGCGTGATTTGATACCTTGATACTTCCATTTATGACCTTATCTGGCACGTTATGTCTATACATATAAATCGTAATCTCTACAATCTTCAGATTCTTGACGTACTTAAGGACAGTATCCGTAACACTATGGCAGATATAGACCCTGAAATGTACGAAAGATCGACAACAATTTATATACCTTCAAATGTAAAATGACTTTTGGAGGTCCATTGAATGATATTATGACATAACCAGTAAAGAAGGGTGTACCAAAGTTAGTCCAACAGCTTTGAATTTGTTTGTATTGCTTGTGATAAACATGATGAAAAAGTTTTAAAGGTCGAAAAGTGTGAAGAGATTGTGTAGAAAATTCCGTAAAAAATTTCTCTTGTGCGGGACTTGATGCAAACAGAATCTTTCAATGGAATAAACGAGTAGTACAGAGACCTAGTGGAAGGATCGACATCCTGTGATATCACAATGGTTTAAATTGGCTTTACTCTATGCTATGGGATCGACGGCAGACACTTCCACATGTAGCCTAATAAAACTTTGTTTTTTGAAGTGTTTTTTTCCACCGTTAGCAGATTCCATTGTCTTTAGCTATGCAACCGCAACAAGACTCAATAAATGTTATCTTTAGTTTCAACACTTCCAGCATTGCGGAGTCGTTGATAATTTCACTGATTGAAAGGTATTTTGAAAGCCATTGAAATATGAGCTGTCTTAAATATATATTGCTCGCTAATATGCAATAAGAATATTTTATTTTTATTATTATTTACTATAAATATATTTTATTATTTATTAATTATTGAAATTACATAATTAATTATTACACCATTGGCTGCCAAATTTTTGGGTTTTCGAATATTTTAAGATTTTCTCTTTGTGTTGAAATACCTTTTAAAGTCGTTAAAAATGGACATAAAATGACTTAAATATGCAACGAACTGCAAAGTGCACTCCAAATGATTGACAGTTCACAGGATATGCAT
Source organism: Clusia tigrina (assembly GCA_920105625.2). NCBI lineage: Eukaryota > Metazoa > Arthropoda > Insecta > Diptera > Clusiidae > Clusia > Clusia tigrina. Next base: position 28,612,346 of record OV050030.1, read on the forward strand.
GAAAGCCCTTGGAGCACACCGACGACGGCCTGAGGGATGATAGACACTCATTAAAACTAAAACAAACAAAACAAAATATGGCGAATTTCATCGAAAAGGACAAAAACGGATATAAGAGAATACAGTTGAGGTTGCATTAAACAAATTGAACTGTAACTGTATGTGTGTCCGTCCGCTGACTGATTGCCACTCCTTACTGAACGGTTATCAGTAACATTTTTGCTACTTCTTTGTGGCGGTAGAAATACAAAATTTCAATGTCATTGAATATTGATGAAAACAAATCGAATTTCGTTGCCCTAACACAACCCTGGTGCATGTGATCCAAGAGAAACAAAACAAACAACAAAAAAACAGAAGGAGTAAAAACTTTATTGGCTAAGAACACAAAACGTAAAAGCCAACAAGGATATTGGTAAAATCCGGCACAACGTGCTGGGACTGTTTCAATTTTTCACACGCCAGACGGAAGTGACTATTTGCACGGAGCTCCAGCTCGAGTGCGGTGCGCCATGAACGAATGAGTGCACAGTTAAGGCGCGTTAGCAGAATTGCCAATTTTAACAGGATAACTAAGTATCCCACAACGTAAGGGAAAGGATGCAAAACAAACCGAAAAAACAAAAAAAAAAAATAAACAAAAAATCGAAATATAGTATGCATGAGGAAACAGCAACTGCCAAAGTTGTTTATCCATTGGGGGGAATTGGTGGGTGGATGCAGAAGAACGGCGAAAACAATCTCGAACTCGCCATAAATTGATGAAGTATGCTTCATAATTCGACCCATGCAACATTGCTGCAGGTCATGGTTTGTGGTCGGCGAAAGTTTTCTGAGGACAAAGTACTGCATATATATAGAGGCACACCTATACACAAGCACACACATATGATATACAGATATGTACCCCAACCAAGTTATTGAGAGCTTAAGGTGCAAAGTTTGCAGACGTCTCGATTGCCATTCGCGTTATTTAAACTACTCATATATATATTCTCGTATGTGCATATACATGTACGTAAAGGTATATATTCGAGTATATTCCTGGATTGTCCACTGAAATAAACTCATCAACACAAACATGTATACACATGGTCCACAACCTTTTGATAGCTTTAAGGTTAACAAGGTTTCAGTTTCTCTTAAAAGGTTTCAGTAATAACTTAGGCCATTATTCATACTATTAACGTTTGACCATCTTTGACTGAATTTTGTGTACTTTTCTATATTTTAACCCTCTTTTTGGCACATTTGCAAAAATTGTCGACCTTTTTGTTTTCGAAGCAATTATTAAAGGTCGAAAGATGGAGTGAGAATGACATAACATAAGTATCAAATAACTCACCGTGTTGTTGCAGGACATTAATAGCTCGAAATTATTTACGCAATAAATTCAACATTTATTTTCTTCGACAAACGGTAACAAATGGAAGCCAAATTATTTTACTCTACTGTGAGAAGCTGCTCACTATTTCGAAATAAGGCATAACCTTCTCATATATTTGAAAATATTCTGGAAAGAGTTCAGTTCAGTTGAGACTTACAATAAACATTGATCATTTAGAAGCAAAAGTGAGTTTTGATACACTATTGTATAAAATTGTAAAATTGTATAAAAAACAATTGCTCTTCATTAAAATAATAGTATGAAAGATCAGAGAAGGTCGTTGTATGTACAAAATCCAGTGAACCAATTATTAGCAGGAAACAAATTTACAAACTTTAAGTTGGTGACTCGTTTCACTTAATCTGTCTTCTGCCTGGTGAATTTGAATTGAGAATAAGTAAGAAATGAGATTAAGGAATAAACGAAGGATATTTTGAAAAATAAAATTTTGAACTCACTATCATACAGTATAATATGTTGTATAGAGTGTCATAATAGAAATAATCGCCGCACTCCTTCATTGTAGAATGTCATAGAGTTGTGTGAATAACGATACGAAACATGGTTATGAGTATTTTGTTGGATAGTTCTTTAAAAAAATCTTTAATATTGTGTTATCAGTCTTACAGCGATCCTAATGTGTTACTTACTTAGCTGGCGTAACACTCCATTACCGAATTATGGTATGCGAGAGTCATACAACGATCTTAATGTACTACTTACTTACTTAACTGGCCATAATCCGTTATCCGGTCCGTTATCGGGTTATGGTGTGCCACAAGACATCTCTCCAGACACCTCTGCTAGGCGCGCAACTTCTCCAGTTAGGCACACCAATATATGGTAGGACCGCCTCTTCTTCAAAATGTGAATCAAGGCTTATTTGAGGTAAATGAAATCTCTGTTATGGTATGTTAAAAGCTTTGATGAAGCTTCTGAACTTCCAATAGGAAACTCAACTATGGCATTGTTACAGAAACTCTTTTCACTGATTTCGTATTTCAAAGCTAGCATTGTTGTTTCATTGTCTATGAATGTAAACCCTTCGGACCACTTTAGGCACTTACGATGAAAACCAATTAATTTATAAATATTAAGCACACATTTGCACTCTTCCACCGCAATACAATGTGATTGAGTATTAAAACTGAAATAAAATTTAAGCTGCCACTTAAACATGCAAATTCCGTTCGTGTCTCGAATAATTGCGTAAATTTTTGCAAAATTGTGGCAATCATTGTCAAAATGACACCAAAGCGGAAAAAATAGTACGGAGTTAACTTTAACTGCACAAGTCGCAACATTTCCAAACACAGCAGCAACACGTACACAAATATATGCAAATACTCACACAAATGCATCCACTTACGCGTGCCTGGACCGGCCAGTGAGGCACCCAGCCAGCCACTCATTTGCCTTAACGAAGTGCATAAAATTTCCAATTAGTGGCAAGCGCTTCGATTGCCGCCGCCACCACTGTTGCCACTGCCGCTGCCAGTGGCGCTGCTGCAACCGTTGTTGTCCTGCCCGTGGTTGCCGGAGGGGGCGCACATCGGTTTTATTCTGCGTCTACTGGTAGCCTGTGTGTAATCTTAATACCAACAAGTTTAACTAAAAATTGTGCAGCCCGGCTTTACGCTCGTGGTTATTGTTGAAAATTGCAGTGAATGCCGCCAGTTCTCCTCCCGTGTACCGCAGGACGCATGAGTGGCTGCAACAGTTGCATCCGTTTTATTTGAGTGCATACTCAGGAACGTTCTGCAATGCGCCCATGAAGGATCAAAACGTGCTGACTCCATATTTTGTGGTGCGATTGTCGCTTAACTGGGAATTGAGGGGTTTCACCATCATGAAAAGTTCAGTTCGTTGTTATATGCAACACTGAGGAAGAAATTTACAAATTTAAATTTCGCAATTATTTTTAATTATAAGGCTTAATTCCACAAATTGGGGAAGGTAATTAGCAAAATTCTAGATTTGTCAAAAGTTATTTAATGTGTTCAAATTTCTTATGTTTTCGTAGGAAGTTCTGACTTAATGATGAGACGAACAGTTCTAAAGTTTACACAAAATAAAGATTAATAATAAAGGTCGTTGCGTCGTCAGTTACTCAAGGGGACTAACATGTATTTGAGTACATGCCGTAATTGAGTTCTATCGGAAGTTGGGTCTATCACCTCCACGTGGTAACGCCTGGTAACAATTGTGCACTGGGTGTGATGTGCGTCCATTCCTGACAATGGATCCCACAGCGTATCCAGTGTACGGTTGGCTAAGATAGGTTGGGCGGAGGGAGTAAACCCTGGTAAAAAATCCCCCTAACTAAAGGTGTTATGCGACCCGTGCCTATTGGTTGGTTTGCAGCCTGGGGGTAATACCGGCTGCATTCCTACGGAGCTACCTCGATACCAGGTCACCTCGAGGTATATTCACGACCTTGCCGTGGTATGGGGCGCTGTCACGGTCGACCACTATGCTTCCCCTTAAAAATTGAAGATCACCATGTCTGCTACGGTGGACGGTGATCGTAAGAACAAGATGAACCACAAACAAAAAATAAACACAATTTCTATAGACAAGCAGTCCCTAAATGCAACGGGGGCTATTGCCTCCATTTCTGAATCTGGCTCAGGTCAGAAAAAAAATTCGTACGGCGGAAGCTGGGGCTATAGAACCTAGTGGAAGCGTCGGTACTAATAAGCCAAGTACAGCTGGCCCATCTCGTATGGCGGAAGCTGGCACCGGGGACAAACCTGGTTCCAGTGGAAGTGACAGTACAAAGAAAGAATCTACATTGCATACGGCGGATACCGGGATTGGCCCTCGTAGACGTGACGGCGCATCCACGTCTAAAATGACTAAGGTCTCCTCAGTAGTAAAGCCTACACGGCATAACTACAAGGAGAGACGCGCTGCCTTGAAGTTGCTGGAACGTATTAAAAGTGTTCCGGAGGGCGAGAGGTCAGAAAAACAAAAGTCCTCCATTAGCTGGGCAAAAAGGGTTACGGAGGGACTCTCAGAGTTTCCGAAACCGAACCCGCCGCCAAAACGTCAGCTCTCGGACGACCCGCCCAGAAACCCCAGCAGCATCAAAAGGCCAAGACGTCATGAGACTACTGCCGCACCAAAGACCTTCAGCGAAGCTGTACGAGGTCAACAATTATGGGCCGTTGTGGACAGAAGCAACATTGCTGGCACAATTTCTGTTGAGAACTGGAAGAAAATAGAAGCCAGGCTCTCGAGCACTTTCTTCCAGATTTTGAAGGAAAATCCTGGCCCTGCTCCTTTTTGTCGCAACTGTGGATGGCATCAGAACCACGTGAAGCTTATCGCATGTGCCGATCAGAGATCAACTGATCTGTATAAAATAGCCATCTCCAGAATTGGTGAAGTTTGGTCTGGGTCTAAGCTCGAGGTAATCTCGAGGGAGGATATCCCGAACCTGCCAAGAGCGAGGGCCTGGATACCAGCTGAGCCATTTAACCCTAAAATGGTTCTGGAGATGTTACGGGTATGTAATCCGGAACTCCCGATATCATCGTGGAAGGTCACGAAACTGGAGGAGCCAAAAGGCGAGTACCGCAGTGCTACCTTGGTGGTGAGCACGGACTCGTTGGAATCGCTTTCGCGATCTGATGGTGTCGTGAGCTATGGATTCTCGTCCATTACACTAAGGGTCTACAAAAAAGACGTGAATGTCACCAATGCAATGGACCATGTTGGAGTTGTGGTAGACCCTGACGCCTCATCTCAGCTGGAAGAAGAGGCCAACACCACTTCTGCTGGTGGAGATAGAACGTCAGTGGTGGAACCTGGCTCTGGTTCTGGCAAAGCGGTTGCGCTAAACAGGGCATCATCCGATGGCAGTGTCTGTTCCTTAGTGGAAAGGGTGGCGCAAGCCACTCTGACTGGTCGGACGAGGAGGAGCTACTGGCATTGGACGAAGAAGATGCTGATAAAACGGTGGTGGAGGTGGAGACCAGTAACCATGATGTTACGGGTACTTCAGATTAACCTACACTACTCATAGGTTGCGTCCGCCAATCTTATACTACATCTGTCAAAGGACAGATACCATATTGTCCTGATTCAAGAACCATGGGTTTTACATGGTCTTGTGTGCGGACTAGGGACTCCAAAATACAAAATGATGTATACACGTAATACAGGTAAACCTAGAGCGTGTGTACTAATATGTAGAGGGATAAATGCTTTTATGCTCCCTAATTACAGCGATGCCGATCAAACGACTATCAGCCTGGAGTCGCGTGACGAGAGGATATGGCTATCGTCATGCTACGATCACGAAGAGCTACCAAGATCAATTTTTAAGGATCTGGTAGCGCACTCGCGAAGGCTAGGCGCAAAAATGATAATTGGTGCGGATATAAATGGTCATCACATCGTGTGGGGTAGCACGGACACTAATATGAGGGCTGAGTGCCTTTTTGATTATTTGCTTGGAACTAACCTGCAAATATGTAATAGGGGTATTAAACCTACATTTGTCATAAGCAATAGGCAGGAGGTAATAGACGCCACCTTTGCCTCTGACTCTGTTGTAGGAAGAATAAGTGAGTGGGTGGTGTTAGAAGAACACTCCTTCTCTGACCATAGATACATCTCGTTTGAGATTAAGAAAACTCTACCTAAACCTAAGCCTGGTAGAAATATCAGGAAAACAGACTGGGATAAATATGTAGATCTAGTTGGGATTAATGTCTGTCCATCTAGCGAACCAAGAAGCATAGAAGGGGTAGAGAAAATGGTAGGCTCTGTTACTGCGAGCCTGAACGCGACCTTGGCAGTAGCCTGTCCACTAAGGAAGTTGAGGGGAAAGCCGAAACCTCGGTGGTTGACGGAAGAGCTAAGTAAGCTTCGGGTAGACAGTAGGACGAGTGACGCGAAGTATACACGTCTTGAAAATGACTGGAGAGCGTATAGAGAGGCTCTTAAGGTCTTTAAGAAGAAGGTTAGAACTGCTCAAAGGCAATCTTGGAAATCCTTTTGTGAAGAAGTAGAGGGAGCGACTGAGGCTTCTAGACTTCGGAAAATATTGGCGGGAAGTTCTCAGAACTGGGCGCTTTTACAGAAGGTGGATGGAACATTCACTACAACTAGTAAGGAGTCTCTAGAGCTTCTACTCAGCACGCATTTCCCAGGCTGCTCAGATATTACTGGGCACGAGAGGGAAGATACGTCAAATAGTCGGGAAGTTTGGATAGACGCTCTATCTGAAAATCGACTCTTAAGGACTATTGAAAGTTTTAAGCCTTTTAAGTCCCCTGGTCCTGATGGTATTTATCCGGTGGAATTACATAAAACCGCTGGATACCTGAAAGGCTGGCTGTTAGCAATCTTTGAAGCATGCTTTAAGTTTGGGTATATACCGCTTCAGTGGAGACAGGCCAGAGTGGTCTTTATTCCGAAAGCTGGAAAAAGTTCACATACACATCCAAGGGACTTAAGACCGATATCTCTCTCATCTTTTCTTTTGAAGACTTGAGAGAGAGTGATAGAAATCCACTTAAGCTTAACTTTAGACAAGAATCTAATCTCATCGGTTCAACATGCCTATACAAAAGGGAAATCTGTGGAGACAGCCCTACGTAACCTTATTTCCATTGCAGAAAGGTCATTGCACAAGTAGGAATTTACCCTGGCTGCCTTTCTTGATATTGAGGGGGCCTTTAATAATGTCAAAGAGGAGGCCATCACTGCACCACTTACTGAACTTGGTGTGGAAACGGGCCTGGTAGGCTGGTGGCTTATGCCGATGATGTTGTCATTGCTGTCTCTGGAAAATTCACATCTACACTGAGAGATTTGTTGCAAAATGCTCTAGATATTCTTTCAAAGTGGGCGGAGGACTGTGGTCTTGGAGTAAATCCGGATAAGACTAAGGTCACTCTGTTTACTAGGAAACATAAAATCCCTCAATTAGACATTACTCTTAAGGGGAAAGCTCTAGGGATTTCAGAAGAGCCGAAATACTAGAGTCTTATAATCGATAGAAAGCTTACTTGGAAGTCAAACACCATAGAAAGAGCTAGGAAAGCTGGGGTGGCTTTTTATGCCTGCAAAAGAGCTATAGGTAAAACCTGGGGAATTAAGCCCAGGGTAGCTCACTGGCTTTACCCTGCGGTTGTCAGGCCCATTCTCCTATATGAAAATGTGGTCTGGTGGACGGAAATGCAGAAAAGAACCTACCACGAAACACTCGGTAAGGCACAGAGATCAGCAGAATTAGCAATAAGTGGCACCATGAAAACCACGCCAACCTTGGCATTCGATATCATACTACATCTGCCACCCTTAGATCTCTTCTGCAAATATTTAGCGGCATGTTCCGCTATTCGGCTCAAGGCGAGCTCACAATGGAAAGCTGTTCCGTATGGACATGCGACCATATTAGAATCCCACACGGACATATCCAGTGAAATTGACTACCTTCCTTCTTCCCTCTGTTTCGAAAGGAACTTTTGGGTCAGAATTCCTTCCAGAGAGGAATGGCTCGAGGGGGATCCATCACCAGATACTCCCATTAAGATATACACAGACGGATCAAAAATGAATACCGGTGTAGGATCAGGAGTCTATTGCGAATTGCCCTCAATCAGTGAATCCACCAAACTAATGGATCACTGCAGTGTTTTTCAAGCGGAAGTAACCGCTATTTACGAAGCCTTGAATTGGCTGAGGATAAACGAGGTAACCATCAAGGATATCTGCATTTTGTCGGACAGCCAGGCTGCATTAAGGGCTTTGAATGCATTCCAAATAACATCGAGGAGTGTCTTAGACTGTCGCCGATCTCTAAATGAGATGGCTAAAAAATTCCATATCTAGTTGTGCTGGGTGCCAGGACATAGGGATATACCAGGGAACTGATCAACTTGCGAGAGATGGCACTTGTATGCCAAATGTCGGTAGGCATATGGGTGTACCTCTCGCGACTTGTAAGCTTCTCATAAGAGAGACACTGATTAATTCTACCGATCAAAGGTGGATCTGTGCCACTACCTGTGAAATCGCCAGGCAAACATGGCCGAGGCTAAATCTGCGTCTATCTAGGAATATCATTAGACTCAATAGACTACAAATTAGGACTTTAATAGGAGCCCTCACGGGACATTGTCTAATAGGAAATCATGCAAGAAGAATGGGAGTTTATACACATGATTTCTGCCGCAGCTGCAGGAACGAGGAGGAGCTGGAAACGGTCCAGCATCTCTTCTGTACATGTCCAGCTTTTGCCAGAAATAGGGAGCGGTTACTAGGATCCCACTTCTTAACAAGTATAGATGGTCTATGTCAGTCAGGTGTTAACAACCTTCTTCGCTTTGTAAAAGGCTCAGGGTGGTTCAATCGGGAGGGGGAAGCGTAGCCATGCCTCGCATCCGCGGTTCACAACGGACCCAACTGGTGGTCTAAGTGGCATCACTGGTTGTAGGTGATGCGGCTGCCCTACCTACCTACCTGCCTACCTAAAGATTAATTTAAATTTCAAGACACAGTAGCTGCCTCATTGGTGATGCACAATATTATCAGTGGAGTTGTCGATTTTCCTCAAACGACTCTATTGCTGGAATGTCTGGAATGAATATCACATGTGAGTCAATGATGATGGATTTGATAGCACAAGAATTTGTGCGAAGATGACGAAAATGGTTGATATTAATAAAGGGGCATGCTTATAGACATAGGATGATATTGGTTTTCACTTCGTTAATTGAATTATAACTTTGGCAATTATTTCTTAACTATCTTGTATATAAACTTCGGTCAAAGCTTATATGGAATATTGGTTAATGCAAATCTAGTGATTGTTTTCTTAACGACCTTTTAAGGGTGGCATTTCATTAGAGGCTTTTCATAGCATATTTTTCAATAATGGCCTCTCAATAATCTCTAATCGTTTTTAATAATATTTTAACATTTATTCATGTGTAGTTATGAACGAAGCATAGATTATTTAGGTTTAATATTAAACATCTTCATTGACATAATATATAAACAAATGCAAACAATCAAAATTTTTAACGGATTACATTGCTAATAAATCTTTAAATATCTTTTGAATTATAGAAAAGTGTAGATTAAATTTGTTTACGGGTGTAATACACCGCGACCTGAAAGATATTTTCTGATGCCTCTATTTACTTAAAAAATGAGGATAATGTCATCTACACATTTTCTGTCAGGTTAATTTCCGACCGGAATTAATTTTTTTTTTTGGAGGAAACAAGTTGAGCCATCCTGCTCATATGTAAGAAATATTCTCCAAAACCCCAAAACGGCACTCCGCTCTCTTTGAGCACACACGTTAATTACTTAGGCCTGATTTTCGACCCAAAGCTTAATATGAAAGCCAATCTAGCTGAGAGAGCACGTAAAGCAACATGCGCTATATACTGTTGTAGGAGAGCAGTTGGAGCACGATGCTCTGGCTCTACACGCCCATCGTCGAACCCAGCCTGTTATACAGGTCGGCCTTTTGGTGGCAAGCTCTCGAAAAAGCCTGCAATATCAAACCCCTCGATAAAATCAGAAGATCCATTGCTCTACTGATCGCTGACGCTCTTCGTACCACACCTACACAAGCCCATTTTGTAATGCTGCATTGGCTCCCTTCGGGGGTCCTGGTTAAGCAACAAACCAAGTTGTCAGCGTTTAGACTTAACGCTCTTTCGCACTGGCGCATAACCCTGGCGGGGCATGCCTCTATGAATAGGGAGTTCGACGCCACTATTCCAAGCAGAAATAACTGGACTTCAAAAGACTTACTCGTCGGTGAAATGGATGATATCTATACCGACGGTTCCAAACTTGGAGGTAGAGTCGGTAGCGGTATCTTTTCCGACAAAACAAAAATATATCTCCCTAGGTCTCCCTGACCATAGCAGCGTCTTTCAAGCTGCGATATCGGCGCAGTCAACGTATCCATTTTCTCAGATAGCCAAGCCGTCATTAAATCTCTTTTTGGCTCTACGGCCATCTCAAAACTCGTTCATGAATCTCGAACATCTTTAATGAGCTCGCAAGTTACTCTCGCACTTAGTCTGTGTTCCCGGAGATAGCGACATCCCGGGCAACAGCGTTGTGAACGAGCTTGCCAAGGCAGGCACGCTACTGCACGAAATTCAGCCCTCCGTAAATATCGGCATCCCACTGGCAACAGTGCGATATCAAACGGAAATACCTGGCTGACGCCTACAAATCCTGGGTTGACGAGGAATCCTGCCACACGGCTAGACTAACTTGGGCAAGAATGGACAAATACAGAACCAATCAACTTTTTCGACTTGATCGCGTATCACTGTCGTCAACTGTCTCGGTTTTGAACGGCCACTGCATACTGGGAAAGCACGCAGAAATAGTGGGCCTACCCTCAAACGATTTTTGCCGAGCTGTCTTTCTCCATATACAAGTGTAATTAACCAGAAGAGTGAATTTTTGGAAACCCCATATTCCCATAGGGATATTGATTTAATATGTCACTAAATCATTGGTTTGAAATGAAAAATGTTAGACATCTATCAACAGTTTAGCGATACTTCGTTTTATGTATTATTGTGGTACAAGAAAATTCCTTATAATGAAACCGATATGAATTAGATGTAGATAATGAATGTGATTGTGAATTTTCTATATATTTCTGCAAAGCGACACTTAATGCCAATCAAAGCAATGTCAAAAGATCCCACACTTTATCATGCAGAGGTTATTCCAATTATCTACAACAAAATGTTTTTATTCGAAATTAAAGTCATTACTACCTTAAATATCTTTAATTAATATTTTATATATTTCTTAGAGACTCTCAGCAACTAAAACTTGCTTATTGCTAAGGAGAAATTTTGTAGTAATATTACATATGCCATTTTGATTGGGTTTTCAAGAAGATTTAAAGTGGAATAATTTTAAGCAACTACAATTGTAAAAGTTTGTCATACAACCATTTCTAGAGTTAAATTAAATTTTAAATTTGCCAAAATTCAGACTTCAAAGTACAAATAACAGTTTATGAAAGTAGTATCATTTATAATTCAGGGCCAAATCAATTACCAAATGCTGCCGGCATTACTTAAGCTCCATTTAATTTCCATAACAGACGCACATCAAGCACAAAAATTATGCATTAAGGCATATGCTTAAATAATTGAGTGAAATTAAGTGACTTTATGTCAATCCATAAATTTCAAATATTTCCTATATTATTCAAACGTCCCCACTGCATAACGCTTAAACACTCTCCATAGCACACACACACACATGCATACACACATTCTGTAGACAAAATTAATATGTATGACAAATGTAAGCGATGAATTGGAAAAAGCGTACTGGATGCGTGCTCACATAGGCGTACTTGTATTATATGCGGACCCGCCCAGAAGCATAAAACAAATTAATATGCCAGAGAAAATAAAAGCTTAACGCCTGAAATCACAGAAGAACAGAAAAAGTAACAAATAATTTTTAAGCCAGTTCAATTGTCGGAAATATGTAGCGTCAGCAAAGAAACGAGAATTTGTGTATCACAAAATTTCAATGTGGTCTCCTAATCAAAGGAGTTTCGCACGTGGCAGACTTGTGTAGATGGATGGAGCTCACACAACTCTTCCGGTAAGAAACAGATTATTCGCCTTGAATTTGATGATAAAATATACCCATTCAAATAATTGATGTAAGGCAATTACTTGCTTGAGTACATATTTGGTGAAAATATTTGAATAGTTGAGGACTATGTTAGGGTTACTTGTTTCAGTCAATTGTAGATATATTTACAGGTAATATCCGTGTTAGTATATCAATATGCATAGTTAAAAGAGCTCCAATTTATGAACAAAATAAATCCACGAAAACATGCACTTTTCTAATATAATTTGATTGACCTAGAATATTTCTAGCGACCACATTATCAATTATCTCTCTTTGGACATATGTGGATTCATTGAAACGCACGAAATACCCGATAAACAACAGTGTTGTCATTGGCTTTTTAAAGCCTAGATTAAAATGTAAAACTTAAATTTGTATAAATTAATAAATTAGTTTTGTCATCAGACCAAAATCTACCGAAATTCGTTCGGTTAATAAGACCCCGACTGATGAGTTATGTAGACGAAAAACGTAGAAATGGAATATCATGAGATAAATGCTGAACTCCTATTGACCTGTTAACTGGTACAGTAAATGACCTATCGGATTCGAATAGAATATTATCAGTCGTAATATTCCAAGTTTTCTTAGTATTATTTCAGTAAAAGAGACATAACTTAAAAAAAAATTCCAATAACATGCTCAGAAATATTCATTTTAGGTAATCCTGTATTTTACTGTTTCTTTGCTGACATACTTCAGACTTTAGCGCTAAGGCGCATAAAGTAACCATAACAAAACTAATTTTATAGCTGCACGCATTAAGCGGCTCTAGTTGTGGGGTTGTATAAAGGACACAGAAATCAAATCACAAATATAAACAAGTGAACTTTTGATGCTGAGACAACGACGACCCAACAGCATCGCAGACAGCCAGAGAAAAAGGTGGGTACACAAGCACACATACACATACACACCGCTTTGCCCTACTCTGTTCTGTCCGGCACTTCGGCACATAAGCTCGTAAATATAAAAATTAGTTACTGGTCAGCAGTGGCTGCACACAATTAATTAATTAGCTCCGTTGACAAAAATTGCTGGGGTAGCGCCGAGTGCCCGCTGTCAAATGCCCAGCGCTATTACGGCTTTGGCCAAGGGCAATAAGGATGCTTGTGGCAAACGGCGACTACGACGCACATGCATAACAGATGAGGGTGGTCGAACCCATGTTATTAGAATACTTGTAGGAATAAACGTTTTTGGGTGTGTGTGTAGGGGCTGAATTATTTTCAGGTCATATACACACACGCTTGCACACACACATTCTCCCATACAAACATACACACAATCATGAATGCAGTTGCCAAAGTTGGTATGAGAGTGCTTCCCTTTTCGGATTTTATATGCTTTAGCAGCGCACAAGGACGTTTTATGTGCAAAGTACTGAAGTATTGATTGTTTTCCCTTTGAGCGCCTAAAAATATCCTATGAATAGTTTATGTGCTTGCAAGCGTTTTGCTCGCATATGGCACACCATAATGTGTTATTCGAGAGTCCATTTAGTGCATTTTTCATGCAGCTCTTAACCTGATTTCCGAAAGTAAACAAAAGCGGTTGTCAATCACGTGAACGAGAGGAATTTTTGAAATATTTTCGCACTCTTTTCTGAAAACCATTTTCCTCTTCTTTTAGTTTTTGGCTTTTAACACTTGCGAGTGAGCAAGCAAGAGGTAATGGATCCGCTTTTATGCCAGCGATAGTGCCTTTATAAGTCAATGGTTTGTAGCAACGCATTGGTTAAGAGTGAAAACTTGTACAATCAGTTGGAGGACAAGTTTCGTAGAAATTTGGTATGAATTTCTTTTAATATTTTTCGTACAATGAGCACTTAGTCAGTTTGCAATTGGCACTAGAATGTTGATGCGAACGAATTTTCAACTAAATTTTGCTAATTACATATTTCAGGAGATTCATTTTTCGGTACTTTTAAGAATTTTGATTCTCGTACTCAAATTATAACTGAGATCTTCAACAGTAGGAATAAAAGTAAATTAATAATTCTAACTGTACGAGTGACAGAATCAAGTGTACAGCGATTATAGAAGAGTCATGTGCTGACCAGGACATTTTGGGAACATGTCTGTCACCTTATTCCAATTACTATACTAATATTTATCTACTTTATTAATATTGTTACGAAATTGCCCTCCGGACAATTTACTATAACTCTCAATACTCGGATTCGTGTCAATGGATTGTGTAGTAATCAAACAGTAGCTGGTTAAATTAAAATAATTCACTTTATTTTAACTGTTGCAGTTTACACACTTAATATTAGGCTTAAAGATTACTTTATTACAACTTGGACTTTAATTAATAATTCATTAATCACCTTATTACTTCTCAATCACAATTATAAGTATTGCTGAGTAAAAAGCACGTTTGCTTTTCAATTGTGTCGACTTTTAATTGTGTGGTGGCATACATACCTTTCTTATGGTTGAGGTAGAAAATTCTAGAACATTATCTACACTTTCGGAGAATTTTCGAGAATAATCTAGAACATTATCTACACCTCGAAGGTAGTTTTTATCTGCATGGATTGTGTCTTGGCTTAAATACATACGGTGGTGCACTCATTCTCAAACTCCAGATGGGATCCTAAAAGTACGCAGTCATTTATGCTTCAATATTATAGCTGACAACATATTTAATTAGAACTGTAAGGATTTCAGGAAATTAGTACTAATAAACTTAACTCGACTCGTAGAGAAAAATATTTAGAAAAAAGTATTTCGACACCATGCCCTAGGAAGGACACAGTAGGTCTTACTAGTAGGTATAACTATATTTGTGGGCTTTAATGATCTTAAATTTCTCTATGTTTGCAACTACAAGTATTGTAAACTGCAATCAGTGGCTATATTCAAGGTCATATAATTATAATATTCCTCGTATAACATATATGCATATACAAAAGCATTTTGTTTTTTTTAGTTTTATTTTTTTCCGGAGGGAGGGGAAATCTTCAAAAAGACAAGAGGGGGTACGCACCACCCAAGAGTGTGAGATTTTTACTCACTAAAACCACCTCCCTAACCTAACATTTACACTAAGCCTCAAAGGCCTGATAGCGATTTAGCAAAGGTATTAAACAGATATACAAAGATATACAAAGAGAACTACTCGCGGTTTGAAAGAAAACGTGTTATTTTTAATTTCAACATATGTTTGGATTCATTCATACAAATTACCTCCGAATCTAAATTGAAATCATAACACACACTACGAAGCGGCACAAAATCTGAGTAGTTCCGATTACAAGGATGGAGATACAAGGGAGTGAAATTGATTCAGGTATTGAGTCCTTGGATGCTGCATACTTTCAGAATGTGCAGAATACAGTTTTCTGATGACTCCGTATATATATATTATATTTTTATATCAAATATTCAGAATCGATCGCGTATTATATGAGGTACCTTCCAGATTCGGAAGAGCTCTATATGAAATCTATAGCGTTCTGATTATGTCCTCTTCAGAATTCACAATTATTCCCCTTGGGAATGACCTCTGAAGTAAAGTAACTCCCACATTATGGAGAGATCTAGTGGAAGAGCTGTACAGAAACAGCCTAATATGGAAAATTGCTCAAGGTTTAAAGACAAAATGACTGAAATTAAAAACTAAGTCCAATAAGTTCGAAGGAGAATTGAGCTCACTTCTGTCATATAAGCAGTAAACGATCAAACGATTGAAAATATTTCAACTGCCAACAATGAAAGGAATAAAGTGATCTGTTCAATTGGGTCACAGGTAGAGTACTCCAAGGGCTCCTAATTGGATCACTACTAAGGAATGTCCTAAATTATTATATCTTTCATCTGTGGGCTCTACCAAGTATGAAATTTTAGTGTCGATCAGTACTGGTAGCATGGCTATAAAAATAGAAACAATAGAATGTTAATCAATTCAAGTGATTGTTAGAAGTGTGTTAAAGAATGTAAAATATTGGTAAAAGGAAACAAATATTTGCTGGTAGGTCAAATCTGTTTCCGTTTTAACCAGTATAGACATAAGAGAAAACGTAACACTAAATGTCGATGGACCTATTATAACAATAAGCCCAATGGTACAGTTACCTAGACACGAACGATGCAGCTCATAATTTGATAACTTTACTAAATTATATTCTAGTATGCTGTGGATGAAGGTTTGATGATTGCGTGATGCTTGAGTTATATATGGCCAATATCATCGGAATAGTTTGATAGATCCTCTTTACGGTCTATGGTATATCACAGTTGATACAAACCTTCTTCAGCCTTCTTTAATGTACTTTAGATTGAAGGCCTTCTAATTGTATTGAAATGTCAATATCCTCACCGCATTGAAGCAGCATATAATCCTGCGACAATTGCTGCTTATCTCAAACTGAACACTGACAATATTGGATAATTTCCAAGTGAAACCGACTTTAATGAAATCATTTAATAACCAGATGCAATGAGAGGCAAGTGGTGTCATTACAATAACGCGGCCCTGCGGAGGTTGCCTCTGCCGAAAGCGACAAGTGCAGAAATTACCTAACTTCAAATCTTCTGCCAAACGTGCATTGATAGCTTCATTATCGGCAAATATTTGCACTGCTCTAAGTGTGCATAAATGGGAAGTGCATTTGTTGTTGAGTTGGTTACTCCTCGTACGCCACTGGTATAGCAGTGCCTCTGGTATTAAGTGTCATTAAGTGTTCCTAGCAGCTTAAGTGCACTTTGGTTTAGTGAAATTCGACGATCTCTTTTATAGGTAAGCAGATATTAGCGCAAAAGTTAACATCAAATATTTAGCAAGCCAGCAACGATAGCACTGTGAAACGCGTAGTTGGAAATATCCCAGCAGAGAATTGGATTACGTGGAAAGCTACAAGGTAGGCGCCAAAAATAGGCTTTTTGGTGTTTTCATTTTCCATTATAGAAAAGACTAAAGTTTTTCCAATTGGAACCTGCATTATTAGACTTCCTCCTTACCAGCTTGGATACTAATACATCTGTTTGACAAACAAACTGTTTGATTTTGGATACACTTCTAATGCTACCAGTGCTGAAGGTTATGTGGGAAATACCTCATAAGTGGGGAAACTATCTTCACTGATGTGACACTCCTATAAACCTTATCAGGGTGGAACAACAGGACAATTATTTTTACGAAGAGTAGGAACTAAACATGAACAGAAGACTACAATAGAATGCAGACAAAATGGAATGATTCCTCTTCCCTACCTTGGATTTCTAAGGGATATGAGATAAATATGAATAAGAAGGTTGAGTTGGCAATATAGCCGACAAGAAACTTAATAAAAACTTGGTAAAAATTCTTGGATGGCGGGGTCACCAAAACTTATAGTGTAGGAATAATTAAAGGTATCCAACTAGTCTACAGTAGTTTAGCCACACCTCTATTAACTTTAGAGCCCTCTTCTAGTGGACAGGTCTGGGGAAAGAAAATTTAACATCAGATAGTTGCATACCATTCATATACTACAATACACAGTACATTCATATATTACAATGCATACAATATTCATGTTGCTAAGTTAGTAGTAGGTTCCTGATATTACTCATGACTCTCACTTTTTTCTGCTGGCATGAGAACTCCACACATGTAAACTCTCACACAAACTTTGTGACATGGCGCATCGTTTTCATTTTGTTTAAATTTTAATGGCAAACTTTATTAAGCATGGCAAACAGTGCGGGGAATCATACTTTTTAGCGGGTGTGTGCCTGTATTGTACTTGTATAGCAAGGTTTTTAGCGGCAACTTTCCTCCATTTTGCGCTTTTGCTAATGTGAGCCGCACATTACGGGTTGTGTATTGTGTTCATTCAAGACACGTGATTACGGCGTTGCAGTTCCAGATGTACATACAAGCAGTAAAGTTGGCATGTGTGTCTCTTAAGTACTTCGTTTAATTTATACAAATTTAATTGGAATTTAATGTGTTCATTAATATGCACGTATTAAAATGTTGATGCTGGTGCGCAATTAGCAGTTAGTAGATAAAGAAGATTTGCAGTTTCTCTATAATTGAGTTGTTGTAGTCACGGCAAGCCTCTAGCAGCACCTCTTGGTACAAATTATAGCTACGAAGTGAGCAAAAGCTGTTATATGTACCAATACAATCTTTATAATTACTTAGATAAAGTATAAAAAAGACGTGGATCATCAGTAAAATACGGGAAATTACACATTTATAAAAAAGTGTTATGGACCTCCATAGATATATAGTACGAATACTATGAACTATCTAAACAAAGCCTGTTAACTAAGCCACGAAGAACCTAGCATATTGCATGAGTACCACTACAAAATGGCGAACTCTGTGAATCTACAAGCGAACACTGTATCCGAAACTGCCAAATTTTGTAAATATATAATCTATCAAAACCTTATAAACCCATTTTCACAGACCAGTTACCACAATCGGTTCATTAGGCCACAACATAAGAATCTCCTTAAACCACAGCTTTATGAGGTTTACCTTCTATCGAGTGAAATTAATGCCACTGCATTCAAACTGTGTCCAAATTAGTCAAGTTGCGTTTCTAAGTGAATTGAAGTCGGCAGTGAAAAGAAGTCATTTAGAAACAAAAGTAACACTTGGGATATTAATCTATTTAATTAAACCTTATCAATGTCAAGTAATTATTAAGAACGTTGGGGATAAAGCAAGGGACTAAAGCTATAAGTACATGTTTTGATTTTTGCTTAAGACCAGTGGAAATTCTCTGTGACAAAATACATAGAGGACTCTTTATTACTCAAGAATGGTGCAGTTCAGTGGGACTGAACATAAACCATACAAAAACAACCATTGTACCGTGCACTCGGAAAAGGAAATTGCCGCATATGCATCCAATCAAACTCCCAAATGTGGGGATTAGTTTGTCAATGGAGTTTATATATCTAGGAATAATACTAGATTCCAAACTTATCTGGAAAGCATATGCTGATTTTGTAACAAGTAAGGCAATTAGAGCATTAATGGTGTGTAGAAGTTTAGCTGGGAAGACATGCGGTTGCAAACCTTACATTCTGAAATGGATGTACACCATGATAGTTAGGCCAGTTCTAACATATGGAGCAGTGGCATGGGCTCAAAGAAACAAATTGCTCACCATGAAGAAGACTTTGAACAAAGTACAACGACTAGCATGTATATGTATTACCGGAGCTATGAAAACGTGCAGCACAGCAGCAATTGAAACACTTTTAGATCTTACTCCGCTACATATTATAGTAGAAATGGCTGCAAAAAGAACCCTAATCGAAAGGAAGGTGCTGGCCGCGAGAAAATTTGTAGTAATAAACAACGAGACAGCATCGTTGCCACTATACCCTTCGCGGACCTCCCTTGAGACAATATGAACAAAAGGTATAACTTTGAGAAACGCTTCACAGTTGTGCTAGGGAACAAGAAGGAATGGAAACCTGAATCACTTCAAGGTATCCTAAAAGATCGTACCGTCAAGTGGTTCACAGATGAATGAAACAGAAGAATGGATAGGAGCTGGCATATTTGGGCCGAGGGTCAAACAGTCCGAACCAATGGGGAAATCACCCAGCATATTCCAGGCAGAGATATATGCAATTCGCCTCTGTGTTATCTTTAACCTCCGACTTAAACTTGTGGGTCAAGACATTGCTATAGCAAGCAGCTATAAAAGCACTCAATTCATACGAAATTCATTCTAAACTCGCATGGGAATGCATAGAGCTTTTAAATAAGTTAGGGAGCCTCAATAAAATTTCCTTAATATGGCTTCCAGGACACACTGGGGTCCCTGGAAATGAAAAAGTGTATAGTATTGCCAGGTATGAGGCAGCCACACCTCTTATTGGACCTGAACCATTCTTTGGCATAGGGGCAAATAGCATAATAGATAAATTAAGACAGGCGGAAAAATCCAGAAAATCACGCTACTGGGCCTCACTACCAAAACTTAGACAATTCAAGCTCATGATTGGGGACTACAACTCAAAACGTGCAGCTCTATGGCTACAGTTAAGCAAATTCAATTTAAGAACTCTGACAGATCACCACACAGGCTACTGTCATTTAAGAAGCCACCTCATGAAACTGGGACTCTCACCACTAAACACGTGTAGGTCCTACACGGAGGTAGAAGAAACACCAGAGCACATTCTATTGAACTGCATAGCCTTAGCTGGAAGTATGAAGAAATATCTGGGGCATTACTGGCTCCAGAGCAGAGACATTAGAGCATTGAACCCCAACTCAGTTCTAAGTTTCCTTAGAACTGTTGGACTAATAGAAGACCTTTAATAGGTACATGCAGGAGGAGTACAATAGATCAAATTGGTCGAGGTACATTTTCCCTCTTTATTTCATTCATTCATTCATTCAAGACCAGTGGCTCGGTAGAATTTTTTTACAAAGGTTAGGAAGTTTTAATATTAAATGTTTTATTCCTGCCCTAGTTGGTTTAGCAGGGCTATTTACTAGCTTTGATTGCTGTCAAGAGTATATTTTTTTATTACAAAATATTTAGCATACATAAATTTTGGCAATTTGAACTCATATTGCATTTTCCGGAATCCTTTTCAAATCATTTACGTAATTATCGCTACTCAAGTGACCACAAACAAAGAGCTTTTATCACAATGCTTGCTTATAGTGTACTAATATAACCCCTTTTTCTGTCTTCATCAATCATTTTGAGTGGAAATTATGTTTTAAGTAGCAGGATATTAAAGCGTATCCTTGATTATTGTTTATAATTTGTCCATCACACTATAGTGTCATGGTGATGTATTCAAAATGTGCAAATATTCCTTAGCAAACCAAACAACCGAACTGCTCAAACAAACGCCCAGTATAGACAAAAATATGAAACAAATTGCTGCTACATTTAATTTTTTTTGGCACTCAACAAGCAGCTAACAACAGCACAAATTCATAGACAATGCATGAAGCTCATCATATTGTCCATCATCCAACATCATTGCCGTCATAATCATCAGCATAGCTGCCTGCCAAAATCAAACTTCAACGCCTTGAATAACATCAACACCAACCAACGCACAATTGCCGCCACACATTAAGGACATCATCACTCATTGGTGTGCAAACATTGAAAGTGTTATCGGCGCAATCTAATGAAACCATCTCCAGTTGACCCAAATTTTAGCAAACATTTTTCAGCCAGCAGCACACGCCCTACACACACACACACACACACCCACACACACATAAACAGACTACTCCCCACCGCCTTGCTTTTGATCTATTGTCCGAAAGTGTATATTCAGGCGCTAAAGCGTGCGTAGCGCACGAACATTTCAAAGTTTTCTCAAAGCGTGTGTTCAGATTTTTGCTGATAAGCACTTCTGAAAAGAGTGGAAAATGATTGCTGCAAAGTTGGTTAGTGTTGAAAACTGGGTCAGTTTTTGCGTACAACTTGTGAATTGAATGAATGCAATGCGAAAGTGTAGCTTAAGGAAATTTGTAATCAAAGAAAATCATCGCAGAATTCAATGGCTTTCTTTTATTCCCTTCTTTGAGTAAAAGCTTTGCCGAAAAAGGTTCTATTGGCTGCGAATATGAATATTACCTGCAGCGTAGTCAGTACTAATTGGCTCACACAAGAGTTCCATAAAGCAACATTGACCTCTTTTTTGCATTTTTTTAAACACTTTTTTTTATCTGTGTAATGCAGAGCTTTCAAATTGCCTTGAATTGCCAAAGTTGAATAAGGTTGGTTGGAATTTTAACAGTGTATGAGGGTTCAGGTTTTATTTGAGGTTTTTAGAAACTGTACTTGATAGGTATATATAGGGAATACTCGAAGAGGTATCTGGTGAATAGTTTATTTTAATTTCTTAATGATTAAAATTAGTTCCAATACTGTTACAATCAATCCTCGTGTCTTTAACTTTTGGAATTTGAGTTTTTCCCTCATTGGACTTATTTCCAGAATGCAATCTTAATCCACTTTTCTTCCAAATGGTTTTTGTCGAAGTTCTAGAAAATTTTGTAATTATCTTTGTATTTAGTTTTTAGTTCTTTCAATTACATGTTGAGTATTTGAGGATTTTTCCCCAGCATGAAATCTTATTCTACTTTTGTTCCTTTGACCAAATACAAGCAGGGATCCATGTAGCTATGAATTAATGTTTTAATGTTTTAAAAGTCTCATACTTTTCTATTGTTTGACGTACCTCACATATGGGTTTTCTATCCCACGGTTCTAGTTCAATAAGCAATCAAGCTTAGAAGAAGCTTTATACATTATATACTTATGATTATCCATTACAAAACTATATTTATATCATAGTTACAATATTTATATATATAGAATATTTAGTCATAGTCTACCTACCTACCTACCGGCCACAGTTTTCAGTCTATTGATCGTATTTATAGTTTCTTTTCGTTTTTATTGTTAAAAGTATTTAAAATATATTTCATGTAAAGGGTTCTATCTACCCTCTCAGTTGGTTTGTCGCCCAGTATATGTTATTTCTACTTTCAATAGTTCTAGTCTGTTTACTTGTTTTCACGTTTTAGTCTGTTTTTTTAGAGGGCGGATGATGAAATAGAGCTTTCGAAATTTGAATAATCAAAAAACTTACCATACTTCTCACTCGAGTGTAATTCATAGCAGTAATTCGAATTTATATGCATTATCCTTTCATTTGGGATAACATATTCTTCATTGCCTCATTATTCTTCCTCCTCATTCCTTCTGTCTATCGGGGAAATGTGGATACAGCACCATTTAATGGACTTAAAACTAAGTTGTTATATAAGTTTATACAGGAGGACCGAGAATATTTTTCCTTTAGATCTCGCTGGTCACACAAGGAACTATTTTTTTCATAATTATCGAATTGAATAGTAGAATATTACAAGGGTGATCAATTCGTGATAAATGAGACAAGAATTTTGGACAGATAGGTTAATTTTTCCACATAGTCTTCTTTCAGCAGAATGCATTTATTTCCGAGATATTCCTACAGGTCGTCCAAGTAAGAAACCATTTTGACCATTTGACCTTATTATTGTAGTTATTTCTTCATGATTGCAAACAGGAATAAGTTACATGCTGGTAGAGCTCAAGAAAATTGTATTAAATCAAATCGAGAAATTCACTTTTTCCAATCCAGTTTCTATAATCAGAGAGCTTCTCACTTGTGGATGAAAATATACACGAACAGCGCTTTAGATAACGTTGTTAATATGCCCAGACAGTCGCATTCTGAGAAAAAATATTCAATGAAAATATGACACAGGTCATTGAGTTACTATGTAATGTGCCATTTGTTCCGCTTGGTTTCTGCTCAGACAGTCAGGGCCAAAAATTGTGATGTTTGAGTTTCCAATTGGAAATTAGGGCCGCTCCAATTCAGTGCATTTCTAGGCCTTGATGTCAATGCAAAGTGAAACTATTTTATTTTACTCGATATGAAGATCGAAACTGATAGGAGAAGTAGCCAATAATAAAATCTGCCTTCTTCTTGACTGCTTAAAATTGTTTTTGCGAATTAGTATCTGAAAAAATTATAGGTATAATCAAACACTAGCGAGGACTTTGATCTTCGTTTCCTATTTTATTGTAATATCTCTGTGGGAGCACATTATTATAGTTACAGCTCTTTCTGATAATATTTTAGTGTGTTTGTAGTTATTTTTTTTATAAATTAGCTTGTACTTCCATTGTAATTTCCTTTAAAATAATAAAATATATCTTTTTAATATAAAGAACGTAATTCTTTTTACTAAGCAGCTTTCTAGAACACATTCAAGCACAGGAAAAAGCAAACAAACTGCGAGTGAAACAAAACTCCGCATATCCTTTTGAACACCACAACAAATTTACACCGCTGCATTGCAAAATCCTTTAATTCCAATAATACCTGACGCTTTCTCCCATGCAGCAGCACCCATTCACGCACTTATTGCACGCACTCGCACAATGCAAATCCTGTAATTAAGGGATGAATTAAGGCAAATTGCCAACAATACTGGTGGCAGTGGCAGGACCGATGCTATCTGCAGTTCTCTGCGGTTGTTCGTCGCATGTTTACATTTTTGAAAAGATCCTCCTGCATCTGTTCGCAAAAATTCCGAATCAGTTGCTTTGATTTTCAAAAACAAACAGAAATTTCCATTCATTGTCTGTGTGAAGATACATACACGTACAGGCACACAAAACATCACAATTGGTGACATTTCTGTGTTGTTTTGTTGCTGGTTGTGTGTGCCCTTATTTGCCCAGTAAATTAAAATTCTCGATACAGCAGGAGTTGTGGGCTAGGAGGACAATGTTGTATTTACTAGAATTGCTCGGCTTTCACAAATAAGTGCAATATTTCAGTTTTGACATTCTGTTTTATTTGCAATGCTGGAAATGTTTGGTAAGAGACTGCGGCATGAACTGCATGAATGGACTGCGTTTATGGGGGATTAGAAGGGTTTAAGCAGTAAAGTTTGGTTTCAATTGATGCAAATTTCAAATAATAGTTGGAGAGTGAAAAAAGATTTATAATAAATCGATAAAGATAGAAATTGTATGGGAAATTATTCAAAGAAATTTATGATTTAGAATTAAAGGAAACTACAGAATTCCTGGTAGATAAGTGTGTACTCCAAAAAGAACAAGTAATTATAATTTCATACTTTTAATTGTCATCATTTGTCAATTTCTCTACCTATTAATCATGGATATGGATGCATTTTTAAAATATCCAAACTTATTCATTGTGGTATTGGCTGCTGCCAATGTTCAATTTTATTGAGGGTTCTCGATAACCAGTTTACATAATTTCTTGTAATACTTATGAAATATCGCCTGGACTTTTTGTATTCGGCATTTAAAATAAGATCGATGTCAATCGTTGTGATAGCTTCTTGTGTCCCAGATGGTGATGTAGTATTCGAGACATAGTCAACGAATTGAGATGTAGTTAATTCCCACATTCGAATCGTTGTTAGAAGTTTCTGGGTAGTTGATGTAGAATTGCTGAATCCAATTGTATACTGGCATAAATAAATTCACTTTATGGGCATTCCTGCATTCTTTGAAGTTTATCGGGTATAAGTGATCAATATCAATGAGATTGATGATCCTTCAAAAGTTCAAAAATCAGAAGCAATAAATATTAAATTTTATTAAAGCATGGTTAAGGGAAGCTCTTTTATTCATAGCTTTAGTAACAGTCCACCATATATTCTACAACTAAGTCCAGCAATAGCCTAAGAGATGAAGAGTAATACTTACGGCGAAGTCAGGGAGACTGCAGTACTTGGAGTAAGTAAAAAAAAATGTTCTAGGAACTCTTAGGATTCCACTTGCAACTAGATTAGATCATTCTTCTTCTTCTTCTTATATGTGAGCACCACTTGTCAGGCGCCTCTGCGGCTTCTCCAATTACTCACACCAAGCGTGGTCAGAGATTCCTCAGCCTGGTCTATCCATCGGAGACACGGTCTCCCTCTTCGTCGTCGACAGAGCTTCTTCATCCATACGATGGACATGTCAAAGCCAGCGTAGTTGCTGAATGTTTAAGCGCTGAAGTAAGTCAATGTCGACGTAGAGCTCATACAGCTCACGGTTCATTCGAATGCGATAGTCGTCGCCAACTCGAAAAGGACCAAAGATTTTGCGAAGAACTTTCCTCTCGAACACCCCAAGAGCGGCTGCATCTGTTTGCGATACCACCCATGCTTCAGCGCCATAAAGAAGCATGAGCGTCTTGTGAGAGGGCTCTGCAACCCAATAGCCTGCTGAGCCCATAGTAGCACTTATTAGCAATTGTGATTCTTCGCTTTATTTATAGACTGACATAATTATTGGCGTTAACAGCGGTGCCAAGGTATGTAAATTGTTGTAGTTGCCGGCTGAAACATGGGAGGCTAGGCGCCACGCTCCACTGTTTGCATACAGCATATACTTCGTTTTGCCCTCATTTACCGTCAAGGCCACTTTGGCGGATTCCTTTTCAATAGCATTGAAAGCAGCAGTAACATCTCTTTTGGTCCGACCGATAATATCGACATCATCAGCGTACGCAAGGAGCTGGACATCTTTGTAGAAAATCTTGCGATGCACACCTGTTTTCATAGGATCCCCTCTAAGACGAAGTTGAAGAGATTAGATTATTAAGCAAAGATAATCGTATTAGAATAATCATCCTATTGGCATATTAAAGAGAGATTCTGGATAAAATTTTATATTGAAATAAACAGGTGTTATTATTCAATATTTAATGTTTACTTAAATAAGATAATTTTTAATAAATATGGAAATGTTTGTAAATATTTATGTATACTTTAAAGAAATTTTGAATATTATGTTAATCGTATTATATTCTTAAAAGTTATTTTGAGCTACTTACCAATCAAGGATCAAGGATGCAGGATTGTACTTAAAGAAGTTCCATTAGCATTAAAAAATTCTTTAAAAATATTCAAGTAAGTTTATTCAGCCTGACCGAATTCGAAGTTTAAGGGAAATTATTTATTGATTTTCTCAACGAATCAAATTTATATATTTACAATAAAATATAAAACTGTCACAATATTAATGACAATAATTTCTATAAAATGGTACTTTTAATACAAAATGTGTCTATGCTTACTGAACGCACAGTAGAATCATAAAGATCTTGAATTTTTATTAAGGAAGGTTTTGGAAACGTTCACAAAATGGCACTACTTATTAATGGTAGACCATCCATCCCTCACGTTTATAGGAGTCTCCACAAATGGAAAGTTTGCGAATTAATTTTCCAATTTATTGAAACTATTCCGATCAATTGTGTAGTAACTCTCGACTACACTATCGATTTTAGTCTGCTTTTTGAATATTTGGAAATATTAGGACATGCTCTTTGCAAGAACAGTGGAAAGGAAGGCGAATCTTCACATGAAAAGACAGGGTATTTTGAGCTGGCAAGCATGGCCATTGTTGCATCGAATCTAAAAGAACACCATGGAGCGAAGATCCAAATCAGGATAAAATAAATTCATATATTTCTAGCTACTAGGAGATCATGCAGCTCATTTACGCATTTGATATTAGAGGCATAAGGAACTCATTCTCTGACCTATTATTATGGATATTTTTAACAGATTTATTCCAAATCTTCCTATTATTATGGATACTTTTAACAGAATTATTCCAAATCTTCTAAGCTCTATTTAATTTTTGTTTATTACATGGATCAGTTCACAATTAAAAGGACACGATACAAATAGTTATGTCCCACAATAAAATTACGAGTAATTCTTATCACAGTCTCACTGTAGTTTTCAGTGTGATTGGAAATGATATTACAATAGGTATATTCTATCGACTCAGTGGGATATAGAGGCAAATACGAGTTTAAGCCCAATATATTAAGACAATTATAATTGTTTTATTTTATTTACATTTCGAGGTTTACTTACATGCGTCAAACTGACGGGCATCCCTTAAAAACTCACACTGCGGGGGATCCACCAAGCAGAACAAGATCAATCCTGGATGAACAATAGCAATGGTTGTTGTCCCGCTAGCAGATGCTCACATTTGTAGCATAAAATAATATTGTGACAATTTGGCATGGGTGACTATGTGGAATGACTTGGTGATGGTAATCGATGGGGTTGTGCATCGACGGCATATGTAGCGCCCGTTCACAATGGGGAAGTATTAAATTTGTATGGTTTTATATAAATTGCTGGGCTATTTATTTATCTATAGAAATATACATATCTATTGTATTTGGTGCCATGATGGGGGTATAGAGGTCAATTATGGATCTGTAACATTTTCAAATAAATTTTATATCCATTGTTTCTTATATTTACAATTGAACCTGATCAATTTAGTGTCACAGCAGTAAGATTGATTTTGCTTTACAGTTCGTTCTGTTCACATTTTATCCTTTCATTCAACGAAATTAGAGACTGTAACCCTTAATTTTAGGGTATTATCCTTGTAATTTTGTGTATTTAAAATCCAATTTTATTCTAAGCTTCATCTGCACACATTTTGTGTATTTCTGTAGTGCTGGTAATATATATGTGAAGGACATGCACCTTAGATTGTCTCCCAGTAGGAAACAGAGATTTGTGCGCGTTTTACTGTAATTGTAATAATTATTTTACTTAATTGCTTCAATTATTATTATTAATAATAATTATTAAATATTAGAAAATAGAATTTTAACACAATTAATATATTAAAGAAAGAGGAATAGACAGATGAATAGAATTAGGAGGATCATGATCTCAGAGAGTTTCAATCCCATGACACCCCGCTAGGTTTCATACTCGCACAGTTTTAATGGTTTTAAGTGAAAAGTTCAAATTGGTGAATACTGATTTGATGAGAAAGAGTAATAAAAAAACATATGAGTTTCTGAGAAGAGTGTTCCAATTTATTGGCAGATATGGAATAATCAACTTTAAGTTTGACATAGCTCTGCGGTTTTTTACACATAATACATAAAATTAATATATATATAAATACATCCATAATACATAATAAAATTAGGTATTTCTGTGATACTTTGGGCTTAAAATTGGCATCTTCACTTAAGCATTGATATTGCTCACTGATATCCCGATTCTACCAAATTTTCCAAATTTAATATTCCATTTTTATTGTTTACTGATCATTTTTGGTCCGAAAAGGATGAATTGCACAAAATTGCAATATAGTTCAGCGGGCTGTACATGACCTTTTGGGTCTTCCTCACGATCGTACCTACCTGTTAACATTCCAATGGTAAATTTTATTGACATTAACCAAATGTTAAAAATCTAATTTTGTTTGAAAATTTTAAGCTTGCAGTCGATGAATCAATAATAACCACTTTAATAACTTCATATTCTTAAGAATATGTTCTAAATATTCTCAATTTACATAGAAGTGCTATTGTGTGATAGTAAGTTTGTTCCTTGTGAAATTGATATTGTTTCTGCCAATTTTGTTCATGTGAGAATGATTAATGTAAATTTCAAAGCTCTCCATTTTCAATAATATTTCTTCAATATTCTCAAGTAACTCCAAGTTTGCATCATACGGTCAACTACCGACATTCTTCGAGTGCAGCAGCTACAGAATATTTCATTTGCTTCAAAACTTTGAAGTCCAGAGGGTTACCTGACAATAACCAGTTGCATCTCCTGCCCAAGCGTGCCCTGCCCGCATTTGTGAATTCCTGCTTGCCACACAGCATTCCGGTGAAGTGGTCCGTTTCAGCACACATCTTTTTTGTTTTAAGGTAACTTGAACATTAAATATGGAAACTTCAAAATTGAACAGAGAATTAATTTCAACTTCGTAACAGTTTTTCCACGCAAGACAAAGCAAACGTGGCCTAAACAATGTTTCAACAACACTAACCAAAACAACAACAACCAGCAAAGTGTGGTGGCAAACATTTTATTACATTAATTTATTTATAAAGTAGCGAAGCACGTGACGCACCAAAAAAAACAAAAAAACAACACACGTACACAAACAAACGCATATGGACGTATGTGCACGTCCAAACCAGACTCTTACATGGCGTACTTCTTCATAAATGCGGCTAAAAAAAGTTGAAGCTTTGTTTTTACTTTAATTTCCGTCGAAAATTTCGAAATCAAGTTTCCCAACTTTTCTTTTAGGATTCTGTGTGGCTTCTGGGAGTATGAATATGGGCGGGTATCTATATGTGTGCGTGTGCGTGTTTAAGACTCTGAATACGTAAGTATATGTGTGTGTCTGAAAGTTTTCATCACTTGCCTTGTCCAGTTCAGAAATACGAGTATTAAGTAAAGCAAAATAAATTCAGCAAAGTTTTTCATTCGTTTTGCTTTTTTTTGTGCTACCTCAGCTGGAGGGATCACATCCTTCTGCTCCGTTGCTGCATGTGCTGTGCTGTGCCGTGCACTTCTCTTTGTTTTTGCTTTTGCAGACTTTGTAATCGTATTAATTTGGTCGATATTAAAACCACAACATATGTTATTTGTGGCCTTCATGATCTCACACACACACATAAACGCACTCACCCACAGTTCTACCATGTGTTCCATGCTTCTATACTTGCTCTATTTATGCTGTAAGAGTCATGCTCTAAGAATCTTGTTGGCGAAGAATAAAAATGGAAGAATACTTTTGGGCGACGTATGAAATTTAAGACGTTCTTTTTAGAGGCATTTATGGTTACGGTTCGGTACGGCACACTTACCAAGAAAATGCTGAAGAGATCTAAAGAATTTTGTTGGAAATAAATCTATAAAACTGAATTCAAATTATAGTCAAAGCCTGAATAGGAATCTATTGGAAAATATTGGTATGAACATAAATTTGTTGTATTCGCGTTCTACATTCACACTTCCATAAAATAAGGATTTCTAAGTCTTCCAACTTCTTCAGCATTATTAAATGATGTTCAGCTTATTTTATATTTGATAACAAATATGATAAAGCTGTCAAGGAGGACTTTATGAGTAATCCATTCCATCTACTTAACCGATCCAGTCCCATATTTTTTCCATATTCGACATGATTTGTTCTGTGAGTGAATGAAAAGCTCAGAGCTGTTCGACTCTTTTTGTCATAATGTCAGACTATTAATACTGAGCCACTTCAGAATATCCTAATTCAGGCAATATGGCATTAACCATATTTTTGTTAACATTTAGCTATTTTCTCTTTTTTAAGAATAAATTCCGCTAGTGAAATAATTGCAACCAAACCAGTATTAAGTCACACTCCCCACCTTATCAAACAACTATTCGTAGGAATAGAAAAGCATCCTTGGCTCGATTTAACCAACTACTCGATTTTACTACTACTACCACAAAAAGGCACCACTCTTGCTGAAACTGTAATGCCTAAACTCCAGCCTCCGCACGCGTGGGAATGTCAACTAAGTCAATGGCGGGAGAAGAAAACTGTTTAATGATAACAAAAATTGTACAAGTCATTCCTTCTCTCGCTATCGCCCTCTCTCTCCTGCATGGAATTGCCGTTGTCAGTGGTTTTTCTCGACTTCAAATTCCATTAATAATAATTCCAAAAGTAAGATAAATGATGCTTAAAATAGCAAATGCGAGTTGAGTACATAATTGAAATTATGACAAGAGAACCTAAAGATAATATACCAACGGATATTATCCTTCTTCCGCCCACTCCAAACGTCGTGACACAAAAGATTGCTAACGCAGTAAGTTGCCACGGCGCTGACGCAGGAGTGTTATGGTTGGAAAATTACGCAAAATTGACTTGAAGCAACTTGAAGGATTTGTCATATTTGCCAAATGTATGCGTGGAGGACGTTTTCATTTTATTGCATGCGGGTGAGGATGCTCCTTGGAGTGCTTTTCATAGTGCTGCCATGACAGCTGATAGTGATGTGCCATGAGAAAGTTCGAAGACAGTAGTCTAAATGGATGGCAACTCCGACACTGAGGCGGAAGAATATAATTTGCCATGAGTCGGCACAAACTGCAAGCAAGGGAAAAGGTTATATAGAGTCATCGTTATGCATGGACAACTTACAGCATCATTCGGCTTTCGGGGGTTGTGGTGTATGAGAATATATCTGAGTTGAAACATTTTGCAGTGAAGTATATCTGCAATTATTTCCATATTAATACGCAGCTAATTGCTGAAATACTTTTGAGCTCATTGCAAATTACGGAGGTATTATTAATTGTCTGGCTGGAGTCAAAAATTTACGGAGCGCTCGCACAATTTTGCTGAGTAAGCGCTGAGGGAAATTGATTTATACGAGTAATCATCTGTTTAAGCTTAACTTCAATTCACGCTGTAAATGACTGGAGAAGTGATGAAAACAGCCAACCTAGTCGACATCATAGAAGTTGACAGAATTTATTATTATTATTATTAATCAACGAATCACCTTGAGACATTAAAGGAAAACCTTGTAAAATACCGCAGGCTTTCTTAAGGAGGGCGACCGGTTTCTACCATTCCTAGTGTAAAATACATATTTCTAGGTCCATACAGTTTAAATTTATATGAGGACCTAAAATATTATTGTGCATTGAATTGAAAATTTTGAGGATTTCGTTACAGAGAGTAATTCTGTATATATAACATCGAAACAATGTGTGGTTCACTTAAACCTCTCTCTTGTCCCTTCGCGAATAATCTCATATGTGATTCTGATTTATTCAATATTGTGCATGAAAGTGAAAGTGGACTAATCTCATTATATATATATATATATATATGTAATCATTTTATATGATTGATATATGAAAGAAACAAGCGGTCCTTCTAAACATTTCGTAACCACCTCCAGAATAATAAATCCAATTCAGCAATGCTGATAGTTTTGTCTATGCAATCAGTGCAATGTAATGATGTTCGGTTTTGCCAATTTATGCTAAATATGTGGTAACAACAACAACGAGCTAAACTTATAATTATATTTGTGGTAACACTACAAACCTGGCAGACTTATGTCGAGTAGCCATACACAAACACAAAATAAGACCTCCGTCCTCCTTGCAGCTTGTAAGTCGAGCTGATGTCAGCTTGTGAAAATTAATTGCCTAAATGCATTTCGATAATATTTATTAGTGTTGCCACACATATCCACACAGCCTTATTAACTGCATTACACCTGCACACACTCATATTCGTACTTGTGTGCGGAGAACCAGTACTTGATATTTTAGGTTTAGGGTGTGAACATTTTAAATGCCACTTAAATGGAGTCAGTTGGAAAGTTTGAAGAGTGGTCGACGGTTTCACTAATCCTAGTTGGACAAAAAGAAAGAAAAATGAGAAATAAACCATATACAAGTCAATATGGGAGGCCAATATTATTAGCTTTGAATAGAAAATTTCACTGGAAGGATAACTTAATTATCATTTCGCAGCCTACAAAATCCTACAGCATCAGAAAAACTTTTTCCAACCGGGCATACTGTCAAGTGAATAAATGCATTCACACATTAATTTGTAATTTATGTGCCAATTATAATCGTTGCCTTTGGTACTATTAACCACGATATAAATATCGTTTATATTTTAATTATTTTATATACCAATTAATTCTTGCCATCGATTAAGTTACGTGTATATGCTAATCCTACGCTGAGTATGTGTGGCAAATATTGAATAATTTATAGCCAAGCTTCGAGTATTCTCTTGCGAAGAGGACGCACAAGTTGCCAAGATAGTTTAAAAGTTAACATCACTGCCACAGACGAAATTAGTCAAGATGGTCGCTACTACACTAGTTTCGAAGGAGTGCGGTACAATGATCCAGCCATATAACGATTCAAATATCTCTCTGGGACTACTTGAGGATTTTTGTACCTCCAAATATGATACTTTTGCTTATTAACGCCTTTACTGAGATGACAATGT
This sequence comes from Clusia tigrina, assembly GCA_920105625.2. Lineage (NCBI taxonomy): Eukaryota > Metazoa > Arthropoda > Insecta > Diptera > Clusiidae > Clusia > Clusia tigrina. The sequence goes on from OV050030.1 coordinate 28,645,747, forward strand.
GAAAATGATTTTACTTGAAAAATCATCATTGGTGGCCGACTTTTGGAAAACACTATCGTCGAATCTGATATGCTGCCTACGATCCATCAACTTCAGTTTGTCAATGAGCTGTATCCTATATGGGTGTGATGGTATATTCGCTTTGCAGAATCATATGAGAGGGAGGTAGGTAGAAGTGGACACCTTTCTTTCTCAGGCTACCCGATGGCATTGGCGGCGTTGGTCACCGGCCAACCGGACGGGACCTATTATCAATGTGGTGATGTTCTCAGTGGGATTAGGTCTGTTGTTAAAATACTGTAGAGCAAAGGACTTAATACGCTGCCCAGTGGAATAACCGCGCACTCTTCAAGATATGATTTCAAAATATGATAATATGTTTGAGGCAGACATTTAGATTAAAACATACGCCAGGGTGCCAAACTTTATCGAACCCTTGTGTCATATCAGGGAATGCTGCTGTACAAAACTGACACTGTTCGGGGGCATTTCTTACTATTTTTTAAACTCGGTGTATTTGTTCGTTGGTAGCATGTTGCTTATGAAATCCAAATTATTGATTAAGTATCAGCATTTTCTTAAGTAGTATTGGCTGCAGCATACACAATAGCAGCTTTTCAAAAACTTTGGAAATAATCGACAGCAATCTTTTCAGCCTATACGATCCAACTTCCTCTTCCGCCTTCAAAGGTTTTGAAATCTTATTTATTTCAATGTATTTCCATTGGCTAGGGAAATGACAAACCTCAAAGCAGCTTTATACAAAGAGGTGATGTATTTTATAGCAATATCCGCGAGCTATTTTAGAATATTACCTGTTATCAGGTCATATCCTGGTGCGTTTTTATGTTCAGGTATTTCAGCATAAAGTTCTTAACTTCTCTTAATTTGATAGGTAGGGCATTCCATTTGACCTGGGGGCTACAAAAATTCATGAATGTCGACATCACTTTGCTGTGGATTTTTGCGAAATTAGTTTAAAAATATCGCAAAGGTGTTTGGAAATTGTCTCTGCTTTATTTCTGTCGATTTTTGCCCAACATCTATTCACAGTTTTGATGGGAGAAAATCGAGTAGTAGTTTGCTTCAACTTTTTTGTTGCTATCGCTATGAATGAATATTCCGTGACATGTGCTGCTAATCAATCTGTTAGTAATAGTGCTGAATTTCATTATTCTCTTCTTCCTTTAGCTTGTGTATAACTTCTTCTGCTCCCTTATTAAAACGTTCTGGATACTTCGTAATTTGCCAAAACTTTCTTAATTTTCGTTTTGCACCTACCATCTCATCACGGGCCACTATGCCATTCTTCTCTCTCTATTCTTCTATTTAAGATTCGGAGTAGCTGCCCAGACAGTATTTTATATTATTCTATTTAGATTTCTCAATATCTCGTGGGGTTTCGAGCGATATATACAGGGTCAACGCATCACAAATAATCTCTTTAAAATGAAACCAATTTGTACGCTTATTGTGTAATGTAGGACGTTTTAATATTCGTAGAACAATATATCTTACATTTATAATTATAGGGAAATGGTCTGATGGCAAATCCAAAGATTAAACCACTTCAACACAATTTATACGGACACTTTCCATCACAAAAAATCAATAATATCAGGTATCTTTTTTATCGAAAGGCCGGTATTTGGGTGTTGGATCTCCTGTTGAAACATTCATTAGATTAATAGCTTGTATTGTTTTGAGTAATTCGTTTCACTTTTTTTTTTTATAACCTTCTCCTCTATAATTGGCTGGATGGTCCTTTCCACAGAGTATACATTTGCTCTCTTGCGATCTATCTTTTCGTTGGCAATCTAATGTTGCATGTGTGGCAGCCCATTTCCTACAACTTTTATTATGATTGCAGCAGTTTGACAGCGATGGACAAACCTGGAACATTTTGATCCAAAGCCCATGCAGTTGTGTGCCCACATGACACTTTTGTATAGAATAATCTGGCGAGCAATTTTTTTTTATTTTCACAAATGCGAATCGTTCTCCTTACACCAAATATCCATAAATCATACAGATCCATCTAAATATTCAATAACCTACGAGCATGCAATCTCTTTTCATACTAATTACTGCAAATACCGCAGATCAACACACTCTGTATCTGAGTGTTGTAGTTGTTGCAAAAGCGCCCCGCGACATCGTTTCTGTGGGCATCACCGGACCATTCTATAATTAATAGTAATCATTTATAATAGGCTTAATAGATATATCTATTCTATTGATGGGGCGTAAGCCGCATGCTCCTAATCGGTTACGCAACTTTACATTGGAATTGTGGAGGCACGCAGTGTATAAACAACGCACCAATTCACTATGCCCTTAATTAATTCAATTGGTTAAAATGCCTTCACAGGAGCTGGCTAAATGGTTACTGCTGCAAGCCAAAAGCGGATACTATACCACTAAACCACAATAGTAGCCTTAATACAATAACGTTGAAAATAACAAGCACAACTACCGCAGGAGCTAAAATTATCGCAACAACAATGTTGACTTGTACAACAACAATTGCAATTTAATTTACTCTTATTAGCATTTAACCAACTTATTCGCAAATTGTGTACCCGCCTGTGTTATAAAGCGTAGAAACATATAACTTAGAAGCGCATGAACATACGAAGAAGCCGCAAGGAAGTAAGTGCCCCGGCATAAAAGCTTTCAATCAATTCCCATAACATGACACTCTTATGAAAGGAACTGGTTGTAGGTTGCTGGTTTTAAGATAAAATACAGCTCGAAAAGTTATATTTGGTTGTATATTATGCTATCATCTGTTTAGACACAACTCAGTTCGATCAAGGGTGTGCTATATGCAGTTAAATTGAAGAATCATATTCTGATACTTCAATGATTTAATTGATTAATGTAATTTATAGCAAGTGGTTCACAGCCTCGAACGTTGACCGTTCAGTTATTGAACCTTTGTTCTGGTCGCCGTTCAAAGTTTTTGACTGACATTAACATTGACCAAGTGTAGGAATTTGTGATAGCAAGTCGTCATTCAAGCTTAAGAGAAAGAGTTCAGTCTCAGCATATGTCTCACAAATGCATGTATACCACTTTAGGTCGTTACTTTGTGACGGTTTGTTTCCATTAGGAGACGGAGCGGACAAAAATCATGTTAAAGTTACTCGTAAATCAAAATAATGTTGAATGTTAGCAAGAATAAACTAGCCCTTAATAGGATTCTACAAGATCACGAAATTGATGTTATGCTTTTGTCTGAAACACATCTCACAAACAAATACAACTTTCATCTCCCAGGCTTCAAATCATCCTGATGGTAAGGCACATGGCGGTACGGCTATACTAATCAGAAATCGGCTTAAGCATCATCTTATGCAATCGCATTCGATGCAATGGATGCAATCTACATCAGTATCTATTAAAAATCGTGGCAAAGACCTGACGCTTTCAGCTGCCCACCCTGTTTTACTGTAACAGAAACTCCATTTAAAGAACTTTTTGATTCCCTTGGTGATAGATTTCTAGATGGCGGTGATTATAATGCGAAACATAAACACTGGGGCTCTCGCCTAATTAATCCAAAAGGCCGGCAATTGTACAATGCAATAACTAACAGACATAGTAAATTCGATTTTGTCTCACCAGGTCAGCCCACGTATTGGCCAACAGACCCAAAGAAAATTCCTGATCATATTGATTTTGCTATTTCTAAAAATATGGATAGGTCTTTAGTATCAGCGGAAATCTGTGTCGATCTGTCCTCTGATCACTCGCCTGTAATAATCAACCTTAATGAGCAACCAGAATATACAAGCCCACAGTTTCGCCTAGGGTCCAACGAAACCGATTGGTTTAAATAGAAAAAGTTTATTAGTAGTCATATCTCTATAAGAGTTTAGGTAAAACATGCAGATACTATAGATAATAATATTGATATTTTCAACTCCATGCAAGCGACTGCAGCCGTAGTGGCAACGCCAAAAAATACTTCTAGAAAGTGCAAGTATGCCTGTACAAATAGCCAAATTGAAAAACTTGTAGCACAGAAACGACAGCTGCGCCGAGGATGGCAGACCCATCGCTCACCCATCTCTAAATACAATCTTAAAGCAGCCGAAAGGGCGCTTAAACATGCTCTTACAAAGGAGGAGGGTAAAAACCTAAAAGAGTACCTGAAGAAGGTAACCCCAAATTCTACCGAAAGGTATTCCCTTTGGAAGGCATCTAAAAACTTTAAGCCTCCAATGGAAGGTGTAAAACCTATAAGAAACCCGTACGGCGCGTGGGCTCAAAGCGATCAAGAAAAAGCACTCTGCTTTGCACGACATCTATGCAACGTGTTCCAGCCGAATATGGCTACAAACTCCTTTGCACTGCCTGCCTTACCTTGCAGTACTGAGATTGCTCAGCCTATTAAAATTTCCCTTCCTGAAATAGCCAAACATATTAAACAACTGAATCCAAAAAAATCACCTGGATTCGATAACATTACCCCGAAAATGCTAAAACAGTTACCAGATCGCAATTTAACGCAATTTTTGGCATCGGTTACTATCGGAATGCATGGAAGAAGTCTCAGATATGTATGATAGCTAAACCTGGAAAAGACGCAACGCTACCGTCATCATATAGACCTATCAGCCTGTTGCCTTGCCTCTCCAAATTGTTTGAGAAACTACTATTAAATAAACTATCTGTTTTCTTCATGAACATAGCGTAATACCGCAACACCAATTCGGCTTTCGCGAAAAGCCTGTGCTGAGCAAGTCAATCGAATTTCAAATGAAATAAGAAAAGCATTTGAACTCGGGGAGTTTTGCTCTGCAATATTCCTTGACGTGGCTCAAGCATTTGATAAGGTATGGCATCAAGGACTGATGTTCAAAATCAAAAAGTTTCTCCCAAAAAGCTATCATAAAATTCTTGAGTCTTACTTATCCAATAGACATTTCAGGGTAAAAGTAAACGAATTCATTTCCGAAGATTTTCCAATTTTAGCCGATGTGCCCCAAGGTAGCGTTCTAGGCCCTACATTATATGTAATATTCACATCTGATACTCCTATAAGTGAAAGCACGCTAATTTCAACATTTGCGGATGATACCGCCATACTCAGTTGCAATAAATGTTCGATAAAGGCGTCGAGAGCACTACAAGAGCACTTATTTAGGGAGGGTAGAAGAATGGCTGGGAATGTGGCGTATAAAGGTCAATGAGCATAAAAGCAAGCACGTAACATTCTCTTTGAGGCCTGGTACGTGTCCAGCCATGCGACTCAATAATATCGAGATTCCACAAGCTAATGAAGTCACCTATCTCGGCATTCATTTAGACAGGCGCTTAACTTGGCGTATGCACATTTCAGCTAAAATTTTAAATATGAAATTGAAGGTCGCCAAGCTGCATTGGCTAATAAACCACAAATCTACATTAAGTCTAGAATACAAAATCCTCCGATATGGTTGTACGGGATTCAACTGTGGGGTAATGCATCCGCTTCTAACATTGCCATAATTCAAAGGCTTCAGTCAAAGATACTTAGGTTAATAACAGGTTCTCCATGGTACATGCGTAACGATAATATTCACAAAGACCTGAAAATACCAACAGTTATCACATAAATAAATGCTAGAAAGCAGATATACATACATAGCAAAACTGGAAAATCACCCGAATCCACTAGCTAAATCCCTCGCAAAACCGATAAGCCGATCCCGCCTGCAGAGAAGAGACTTTCCGGCCTTTTGAAGAGCGAAGCAGAACCGAAATTTTGATGGCCAAATACAATTTGGGTTAAAATTATTTTTTTGTGACTAGTTGGAAACTAGTGGGAAATCCGTTTGTATTATAGTGGCTTTTTAAACACTGTTCAGTACATAAACAAGTTTTTATGTAAGATAGTTTCCAATTTGTCACTGCTCATCGATTCACAGATATATTTTAATGTGCTCCACACAATTTGCAATAGTTCATCGATGAATATATAATTGAGGGGACCCGTATTTATTATTTTGACATTTCATTAAACGTTCACCGATTATTTTGATTTCCAGGGAACAGCTTCTATACTGGTTTCAACCGAATTGGCTGCTATTATTTATATTTTGCTATAAACATGACTTTTCTACATTTCCACCTGAAATGTTCTATAATATAGATATAAGTTTCAAACCAGTTTATTATTAGCGATTTATAAGAATGAATCAGCCCCGTCGAAGACATAACAACATTAAATTCACTGGTTCCCTTCTTCCAGAGCAATTGATATACATGTGCCTATACTCTTTGTTCATAGCGAATTGTCTCGATTGATTTACTTAGGAACTGGTCAGATTTGCTGCAGGGATAATAGTGTGGATATCTGTACATATATTCAAATGTAGTGATGTAGGAAGGAAGTAGTGATGGTGGTAGTGGTCCCTTTATTTCGGTTGTATTGACAATAAATCCTGCTTAATGTCAAATGTGTGTAGAAAACATGGCCTTATTAATATCCATTTTGCATATTTGCAAATTGTTATGTAAACAGAGCGAGTTTCAAATGTGCAAACAGTGCAATTCGGTGCGGTGCAACTAAAACTAAATCAACAACAACAACACTGACGACGACAGCAACAAGGAGTGGCAGTAGAACAAGAACATCAACAGAAATGATTGTATAAATACTCGCAGAGATAAATTCTGCATTATTAGCAAATTAATTTATGCGTTAACTTGTGCACAAATATTGGCAACATTAGTAACTATGAATCAGGTATTTGCATGCACACGTGTTAATAACCAATTGCATTAGTTAATATTTAGATGCGCCAATTATGCACAGCGTCCAGGTGCGGAAGGAACTGAACTGAGAGGTATTAAAGAGCTGTCATTTGAATAAACATAAGTAAAATATTTGAAAGGTAAATAAGAAAATAATCCTCGTACACTTTCTCGATATGTGGTAGGTTTTTGAGCAATGGTGGAAGTTACAATAAATCAAATCCCGACGAAATAAATCCTAATGTAAAAAATAGCGATGTTAATCGAATAAGCTTCCGGAAGAGTGAAGTCGAATATGAAAACAACCAAGACTCAAGGTTAAGTTTGAAAGAAGTTGAACAAATGTAAAACTACCACTAAAACAGTGCAAAATCATCAGTTCGAATTCCGAAGTAGTTTCCAATGATATCAATTAATCTTGGTAAACTGAGAAACAATTCAATTTAACACGAGTAACGCCCAAAAAGAGAATATCAATCTTATCTTTTTGAATCATGAATATTTTCGGGAGTGATTTAATTTTTGATTTCTTAGTTAGGAGTAATTTCATCGAGTTGATGTTTCATAAATTTATGAATTTCAGTTTTAACAACAATTGGAATATCAAATGCGCATCTAATATTTTGGAACTCTGAATCTATTTCAAGTTAGAGAAACACACCAATATCTTCAACTCATGTTAACCAGTAAACAAAGAATTCAGTCTTTATATCAAGTTTATTAACATCGAAATTTCCGTCGTTGATTCTTATTCAGATGGAAATGTTTACATTCCGAAAAAGTGATATAATTGTCTGAGTCACACCAAATTCTTTACAGTTAAATTCTTTATATCTTTTCAGCTTATAAAGGTGTTCAGAGGATATATGCAATATAGCAATTCGCTCCTAACAATTGTCTTTAGTTCCAGAAAGTAGACATTCAAAGTGACAGAGTTTGTGGTCCATACTAAAAAAAAAAGAAATCTTTCGACTTGTGTCTAGAAGTGCTTATATACTATCAAATTTCAATTGTATTTCAAAACGTGTTGTCGTTTTATATACATACTGGAATCTTAATTTAAATATTGAAGGATGAGTCCCACAATGTGCAACCATACAAACTTTAATGCTTAACAGGTCCCTTAAAGCAAAAATTCCTTCAGATTAGGTAAATAAATATATACTTATTTCTCACAGATCCTAAGATTCCTCAATTTTGTCTGAAAGTATATGGTTTACTTTCTGCACGATCTTGTAGAATGGTATGGAATTTTATTCGTTTCGTTTAGGATATCTTATTTGTTAATACTATTAAAACAGATATCAATAACAATAATGACAGCTTATATACCAGAGTCTAGGCTCATTTGAGTTCACACTTCAATATAAGGAAAGGTGTTCGAATGATTGGAAAAATATTCTGAAAAATTTAAGAAAAGGTCGAATTGTCGATACACCACATAAAAAATCTTCGTCATGACTCAGATTATTCCTCCAACTCAAGTGTTATTAAACTCAAATTTTCTTTTCAATTGTAGCGGTAGCAGCGCTATTGCTTTTGCCTTACTGCGAACATTTCATGCAGATTCTATGAAATCCCTGCATTTATTACAAAGTTGCGCCAAAAAAGGAAACTTTAGTCAATAATTTTGTATATAGTCGCATACAGTGAACAGGAAGTAATCGGCTTTCTGATCCTTCGGGAGAATCTCCTTCAAAAATATGTTTTATCTTCACTGATAAAATCATATTTTGTGAGATGATAAACAGAGGAGGCAACTCTGCTAGCTGCTAAGTGTGCAGTAAGATTCGTTTACTAAGATTCGTTTGCAAGTAAATCAATTTAATAAAAGTCAAATCACAATTTTATTGTATTGTTGTCTGAGTTATACGATACTGGATTCCTATGATATATAATCGGAAAATATTGTTATTTTTATTACAATAACTTCATTATTATTTTACATTGCAATGGGAGCACTAGCTGCCTTTAGCTCGAATCGAAAAATAATTAACCAATTTATCTTATCAACAAAGAGAATAGCTACTTCAGTTAATAATAATAAATAAGTCGTTCGGTAGTAGCAAAATTATTTTAGCTATTTCAGCTGCAAGTTAATTTTCCTGAAATCAGTGAAAGTGGTTAATAGCCGACTTAAGTAAAACTATATCTGCTGCTGACATATACATAGAATAACATAATTCACTGTAGTCAACTGAAGAAGATGGGCAATGGCTGAATCTGTATATACCCCAGACCAGTGTTGGCGTAGATGCAGGTCAGCAACATTTTCCCAGAGCGATGAATGAAAGAAATAGAATCAGCAGAATCAATTTATTTAACTTCACTTGCCTTTAGTTACCTGGAGAAGCCACCTACTATAATCGACCATGTAAGATATGTGCACCAATATGAGAACAATGTACCATTACAGTCTCTATAGTAAAATATTTTATTTTCTTTCGCAACTATTAAGATTACTATTTAGGTAGGAAAAATTTATAAAGGAAGAGCATCAATTTGGAAATGTGTTTATTGTTTCAAATTAATCACGATCTATCTCTCTTCAAAAGAGTTAATGTACATACAAAAAATGTACCAACTGTCCGACTTTGTATGCAAAGGAATAGGAGGACTCTACTTAACGGACTCCAATCTGGAATAAAAATTATATTAAATTCTTTTCGTCTATTTAAAGGCTTTACACTTACAGCAAACGAAGGCCGAAGGAATAGAGACATGACTAAGCCTTCACGGAATCATCAGCATTGTCAGTAAGACTGAACTGAGCTATTGCATCTTCCAAGTTTTTCGGCGAGGGTCGAATAAATGTGTAAAGTTAGTTTTATAAAAATTTCATTCTTGAGTCAGTTCCGAATATTGCAAAGTGCAATTCAAGAAGCAGAATCCAGAAAGCAAAATTCCATAGAATTCTCCTATTACAATGTTATTAATATTCACTTATAACAGTCTTATTTCTATATAACATTCCTATGCAACTCCAATTGAAAATAATCAGAGATCAAAAGAAAACAGATTAGTAGGAAGAATTTTTCACTATCAGGAAATGAACTTACATATGATGCACCAGGATAAAATTGTCTTATAGATTGGATATATAGAACAAAACACCGATTTTTAGCTGAATTAAAAAAGAACCACTAGAATAATTTGCAGGTGCACATCCCATAGTGCCGATTGCAGCCAGAAACACAGCGAAGACATATTTTATTTTTACAAAATTTGTGATTAGCGTTTCTAATTATTTTCAACTCAGCCGAATTATAAATAGAACCATGTCGATAGACTTCTCAGTTAAAATTTTTGAAAATATGTATGAAATAACTGAAAAAGTAACACAACCCGTAAATATTTTACCTTTCACAGAAATCTGTTTTCTGGTTGTCATAACAGACCCCATGTCAAAGGTTATGAAATGTAAGCATTGTTTAATCGCGCAAGTTTTTCGAATGCGAAGGCATGTTCTATAATTAACTTAGTAAACAATGGAATGAATGTGGTCTATTTTCTGTTGTTATGAAGGCAGTTTATGATTAGAGTGCGACAGTTTCTGTCATTATTTACCCCTCTGTACGTATACATCTCATAGATCGCAAGTAGTCAAGTAGTGACTTGGCTTAGTACATGTATATTATTGATCAGTGCCGGTTGAGCTATATCTGTGTGTCTAGGTATAGTGACCAATATAAACATTCTCTAATTGTTGAAATGGATTTTTTGCTTCTAAGTAATAATTTTATAGTATTTCGATGATTGGAATCTAATCAATATTGGCATGTGACATAGATGCTATGATTTGTTGGAGTCTCCAGCTTGGATTTCAACACCTTTGGTGGTTACCCTCATAAATCAATCTGTATGTATGAAGATATTAATAAGTATAAAAGAAATTCTCTTCATAAATTTGTATATGAATTACATTATAATTCATCATTCATGGATAATTATTATTGCTATATATATGTAAAGAGGAGAACTGGCGTGAGAGGACATGGATATCACATCCTGCATAGCTTGCGGTATATTAGGTGGATGTAGCTAATGTCAATTTCTCAGGATAACTCAATTAATTTTTAACTGCTTATAGTTGTGTCTGCACCCGATACTCGAAGAGAGTTTTGTTTTATTATATAAACAGTTTTGTTTTTGAGAGTGGTTTGAATAGTCATGAGAATTGTTTCTTACGAATATTTGTTTCATTTTTCTCCGATCTCATAATAACTAATATTCTCATGGTGTTAATATTTTGAAAATGTTTATCGCTGTGAAAATATTTGTTCTTCAGCACTCGTTCTTGATACGGACTTACTTTGTTGAGAAGTTATCAAACGTTCAAAGTGATGTGCTCTTTTAAGCCCGTAAGCCATGAAAAGTGAAAATGGGGCATAGTAAAGTTGTGGAGTTGAACTATTTTGCAACTGTCATAAGGAGGAGTGGCAGGTATGGATATCTGTATACAAATAATTACAACCACTTTATGAGTAATTTCAGTTTTTCTCCATCTATTCGTGCCTCCATATGTGACCAACTTTCTGCCATACCGTTACTGATATCTTCATTCAAATTTGCAAATATATAGGTCTGACCTTAAGACATAATCAGATAGCTATATGATCTTCTTTGAAAAAGACCACGCCTACCTCACATATATGAACTGTGCCCACTTTATTTAAAATGCCATTAATTTTTGCATACTGCCGCGATTTAACAGTTATGCAGATGTGGGTCCTACTCTATGCAGGATAAATTTATTCTCTCTGATATGCAAAACTTAAGAGATTTATGGCCGAATTTATTTGTGATTAATTATGTTGATATTATAAAGCCATAGGTAAGAAATGGGGTATAAATGGGATGAGCTAATCCCTTCCATATAATACATTTTGCGGACAACACTGAAAATTATCCTAGCCATGCTCCTAATGAGCATGATATGAATGAAACTTGGCAGTGATGTACATTGGCTATGCACCGATGGTGCCAAGATGGAATCTGGGGTGGGTGCGGGAATATTTTCAGAACCTCTCAAATTTCTGCTCTCCTTCAAATTGCCATCGACATCAAGTGTCTTTCAAGCAGAGGTCTTTGCAATTTGGCAGGCATGCAGGGCGTTTCAAACTACCAAACTGACCAAAAAGTATCCATTTACTCCGACAGCACCAATAAAGGCGCTAGCGTCGCCTTTTACCAGCTTTAAGTTGGTCGGCCTCTGCAAGGAGGAATTTAAGTCATTATCTGGAAATAGTGTAATATCCCTTGTCTGGGTTCCGGGACATAGGAACATTGAGAGCAACGGAAGGGCTGATGAGCTAGCACGAAGAGGCTCATCGGAAAACGATCAAGTATTTCCCTTTATGGACATGGGCGTCCCCCTAACTGTTATTAAGGGAAATATATATATAATCACTTCTTCCGCAAGGCTCGCGAGAGGTGGAAAACCACTGCGACATGTGCCGTTTCTAGAATGATGTGGCCTGATTACAGTTTCAAAAAGAACTTCTCAATAAACCAATACATAAGATTAGCAACCTCATAGCTGTCTGCACAGGTCATTGGACTCTTGGCACAAACGCTGAAAAAATGGACATTCCATTCAATGCTCGTTGCAGGAGCTGTAAAGACCCACAGGAGAAAGAATCAGTCGTACCCTTTCCTTGTGATTGCCCAGACTCACTCGCTTGAGACTCAAATATCTCGGAAGTCATTTTATGGGGAGTCTAGGGCATTGCTCTAGCTTAGAACTTTCAGACGTATGCAAATTTGTTAGCATGTCGCCAGCCATTTTACCGACCTACCTACCTATTGGCTGTGTACTAGCCGACGTACAGAGAATCGGCAGCATGCTTCAACTGCCCCGCATATATATTACTAGCCTTATTATAAGAAAATATTCTTCAGCAAAATTACACATGATGGATCAGGGTGCCAGTATAAAAAGCCAAACGACATGTCCACTTTTAATGTATTTGTATCTCTGGAGATGCAAGATATTTTGATAAATGGCACACAATTAGATTATAAATCTTGTTTATCATAGTGGGCAAAACATTTCAGCCGCCTCTTTGCCTATTAAAAAGAATTCATCAATATGAAATACGTGCCTACAAACATAATTTTTATGTTACTTCATAATGATTCAATATCGCCACTCACAGGCTAAAAAGTACATCAAAGTCGGTCTAAGTTCATTTTGGCATTCTTTACTGATTTACTGATATATTTACGGGCAATGTGGAGAGAGAGCCATCATGCAACTCATGAACGTACCCACCTAAATACTGTGCCTTTGTGTATTTATAATAAAAATGAAATAATATACTAGCAGTAAATAAGAGCAATTGCAGTTATTAGTAGAAGATTTGATCGCCCGATAAATAAGTATAGGTCGTGCCTTGCAAGGTAGTTTGGCCACTTCTCAATTTTCGCCATCATCCATTCGAAATAGCACGAGAGATGATTGATAAATTAGATAGAATAATTTATTGGGCCAAATTTGAGTTTATTTTTAAACTTAGGTTGATATGTCCCCTTCCGCTAGTGGACCATGTCGTGGTGAAGCGGCTTAAGCACGATCCATGGAGCTATGACAGCACAGGTTCAACCCTGCTGTAAGATCCTTGGTGAGACTCTGAAAACTAACCACTAGCTTTCCCAAGCTAAGGTGTTCTTGAAGTCGCTCCGAGGGCTGAATGATGCAGAGAACTGAAACATGTGCATCGCGAACGGCGTTTACTCATAGGATACCGGGCGCCCTCCCATAGTAATTAGCCTTAAGTTCATACGGGAGCTCGGCGAACATGGACCATATAATTCTCAGCTTTCAAATAATTTTGTATGGAGAAATTTTTAATATATACAAATCAACCAAGGGGGTCAGATGAGGAATCTCTACTCCGTTCGCTGGCAAGTTCCAGAAGAAGATGAGGCCATGGATGTGACCGTAATCTTCAAAGAAGGTGTGCTTAAGGCTGCGGACAGCATTCTGGAGTGGAACCAAATGCTGTTGACGCGACGTTGGAAGAAGATGTCGAGGAACCTTGCTTACCAGAAAAATGTGTTGACCGGAAAAAGTATGAATACTTCACTGGAGCACAGAAGCGTCGCACAAAAGCCATGATTAGAGATGGCATGATTGTAGAGAAAACTAAGGCGAAAGAGCGCAAACGATACGGCAATGTTAAAGAAGCCAGGCGTCTAACCCAGCGAGTACTTCGTCGAAACGGTGCAGGTCAAACAACAATTCGCCAAGTGATGATACGGCACAGATGGAAAGCACAAGCTACCTCAGAAAGCGGATGACAACGGCTCCTACAAATACAGCAAACTCAAACTGGAAAAATTTCAGTGGCTGAAAAGGGTAGAACGGCATGGCCAGCGAAGTGTGGTGGTCGTCGTAGAATTGTCGTTTCGCCAGTTAGATCGCTTGTCATCTCTGGCGGTGTCCTTGGTTGATATCTAGATATATGTGAAATGTTAATAAGAAAGTCCTAACGACCCAATATGTTGTGCCAACAGACATTTACCATATTTAATTATAAAGGCTGTATGGAAACCCAGCCAATAGTTGTGGCAAACTTTCGTTTGCCGAAATGAATCCCTAATTTTTGGAGGCGTGAACGCCGAGCAAAGAAAAGCAATGTGATTTGCTGAGTTCTCTGTCCAAAATGGAACTGTCTTATTTAGTAAATCAGCGCTCCTTATATAGCAAAATATTACATCTAATTTTGTACATCTAAGCATAATTCTTATTGTTCAATACTTATCCTAATACATATTTTAAATATTAACCCATATGCTGCACACATGCATTTGTCTGCAATTGCGTGTGGTCAGCATATTTTTGGGTTCAATGCATTTCTGGCCTTCACACCAAATGCCCGCTATACATAGCGTCATTTGATCCGCCGCTTTGGCTTGTGCCATGTTTGCATTGTTATCATGTGTTTGTATGTGCGGTACGCTTGGACGTTAGGCAGTGTAGGTTGAAATGCATTGTAGTGTTTTGGGTACACTACAGAAGACCTCCTACAGGGATGTGGCAACGCATGTAAAGTTGCCATCATTCGCACTAAGCACCAAGAGGAAAAATTGAGTGCTGAACAGGTCGCAATGACTAAGAAGACCATATTGACTGAGGTGGATAAATCCGATAATCTCAACAACAATCTCAGCATTTTAAAAACTGCGTCTCTAGGGATCCCTTTTCCAAACTCCAATGAAGATTTCATCCCAGAAAACGGTGGCCATCACCTTTGCTGTCGACGACATCGTGTTCGTAATTTTTCTATATGTGTTCCCCGCGTGAAGTTCATTATTTTCGTTGCTACCTTACTATACAAATGCTTCGAAGTCGTTATATCGTCACATTTGTTATCCACAGCTAGCAAACGGGAGCTCCTTTCCCTATAGTTTTGACATGTCCAAAAATTCATGTAAAGAGGTTTCATTCACGTATATAATATGCTTAAAACTGCAAGAAACTCTCTGATCTTCACTTGCCGCTCCGCAAGTACTTCATCAGGGATTTGGTTGATCATTCCTCTGAACTCACCTCAATGGGTCGATCTGAATGCTCTTCATAGAGAACGAATGTCTGACGACTCCGAAATTGTCTGAACAAATATCTCAAAGTTTTCATGGAAGGTGAATGCTCCCTATAGATGCTACTCATATTTACTTTAAGCTCCTCACACGTTTTCCTATCCAAAGACAAGAATCTAATTGTGGATTGGTACTTTGCCCATAATTACAGAAATCCGAAGTTGGTCATTTCCATCAACTGCTAAAACCAAAGTACGCAATAGGTTTCGTTGAAATCTTCACACTCATTATTTGATAGATGAGCCTAAAGGAAGATGTGCAGATTTACAAGTATATCGTAGATGTTGACTATCCCTTATTGACGTCTCGTCTGTCAGACAAAATAATAATGCCCTGGTTCATGAACTGCAGCGCGAGTCCGAATGTGGCTGTATCAATTTGGAAGATGCTTCCTCACAGCCTCTTCATAATATTAAAAACTATCCTATAAAATATTGGAATATGTGCGCATCACTTACTTTTTGATTTCGTGAATCACATAATTTTGTTTTGGGTCAATCAGTCGTTCACATAGCATACAAACCTGCCGGGCATTACGGAGCGAAAATTTTATTGTATTTAAATGTCCAAGGCAAGCTTTGTCTGGTGTGTTTCATGATGGTAGCCTGCGACAAGGCGATTTGTAAATGCCATATGTGCGTACAATGCATGTTCACATCTCATTTGACCTATATAAGGTAGCCATATTATTAGCAGAACCCACTAGCTTAAATCCACTTGCTTCAGTTCGCACGAAAAGCCACCTTCTAAAGGGTTTTCCAACAAGAGGTGTTATTTTGAATTACCCGGTATTTCGGTAGCTGTCACTTTTGAAGCTTTTATTCTTTGATATTTGACATGTAGAAATTACGCCATTACTAAAAATGGAACGATACACGCTTCAACAATGCATTGAAATTATTAAAGTTCACTACAAAAATGGTGAAAATCTTGCAGTCACAGTTCGCAAAACTAAAGCATTTTTGGGTCGTCGTGAAGCACCTTGTCGGACCGCAATACAGAAATTGGTGGAAAAATTGGAGCTGTTTGGACAAGTTAGTGATGTGAAGAATAAAACCCGTGCACGTCGCTCAAGAACAACTGAGAATATTGCTGCTGTAGCCCAAAGTGTTGAAGAAAACCCAGGTTTGTCCATTCCTCGTCGTTCTTTGGAATTGGGCATTCCACAAACGTCATTACACCGTATTATGCATAAAGACTTGGGTCTTAAGGCTTATAAAGTTCAGTTAACATAAGAACTCAAGCCGGCCGATCATCAACAACGTCGTGTCTTTGCTGATTGGGTTCTTGAAAGGCATGAAAATGATACGGAATTCCATCGAAAAATCATCTTGACTGATGAGGCCCATTTCCACCTCGGTGGCTACGTCAACCAGCAAAATTGTCGCATCTGGGGCTCGGAAAACCCAAGAGTTATTGTTGAGAAGCCTCTCCATCCTCAACGTTTGACTGTTTGGTACGGTTTCGAAAATGAGGTTGGATCAACAGTTACGATGGATTGCGCTATCGAGAGATGATTAATGACTTTTTATGGTCGGATTTGGATGGTATTGATCTGGACAACGTTTACTTTCAACAAGACGGCGCTACGTGCCACACAAAGCAACAAAACCATTGCTCTTTTACGGGAAAAGTTTCCGGACCGTGTTATCTCTCGAAGAAGTGATCACAATTGGCCACGGAGATCTTGTGATTTAACACCTTGCGACTTCTTCCTTTGGGGCCACGTGAAAGATAAGGTCTACGCCAACAGCCCAGCGTCGATTCAAGACCTCAAAGATAGAAATCGTGAGGCTATCGAGGACATAGGGCAGCCACTTTGCGATTTGGCTATGGAAAATTTCATGAAAAGGATATGGTCCTGTAAGCATAGTCGTGGTGGCCATTTGGCTTATGTTGTTTTCCATTATTAACGGCATTCCTCTTTATTATGAAATAAACATCCGATCATTTATTTCAAAGAATGGCATTTTCCGTTGAATACCCTCTTATTGCAAAACCCTTATATGTGGACAGTGCCATGAAGTCTGCTAAGTTTAGCAGTGTACTTCCTTTCAGCATGGATATATTTTTAGGACTGAGCTGGAGTATTTCAAGAGATGATGATATGTACGAGTATGATCAAATTAATTGTCATGAAGTAGAAAAATTGTATAATTTGGCCTCTTAACTTGGAAATGCATTTATTTATTCAAATTTACAACAATGCATTTTATATTAAAGTTAATGAGCATTTGAGAATAGTAGTAGTAGAACTCTACAGAATGTAGCCCATGCTGGAATGAAAATTAAATTAAATTTTTGTATAAACTATTTAAAGGCAGTAGACTTACGGGAGAGAAATGCCGTGGAAATACATCCGTGAATAAGGCGCATACGCTCTCTTGCAATCGTCACCAAGGCACTAAAGCGAGCTTCATACTAGTAGCCATCCTTCATGATTCCTGAATATTGCAGGATGTCTGTCAGAAAGCAGCGAACCTTCTGCGTAATTTCTTCGTTTTTTCCTTGCGCAATTTTATAAATTACATATTTTCGAATTACACTGAACTGCCATATATGTATATAATATAGCATATATATCGATATAAATCAAAACACTGAACTGCCATATATGTATATAATATAGCATATATATCGATATAAATAAAAACACCGATTTTCTAATTGAAGTGATGAGTCAAATATAAGTAGCTGGATGTTTTCTTTCATTATCCTGATTTGGATAAGGAATAGTAGTGCCGATCGCAGCAAGAATTATAACGACGACGTATTTTATATTTGCTAAATTTCTGATTGGATTAATTACTTTCAATTCTGCAAATTACTTTCAATTCTGTCAAATTCTACATAGAACGACGTCTTTTTACTTCTCTATTTTATACACAAATTTATTTTGTTTATATTCAATTGAGTTGTTTTTATCTTTTACTTAAACCGCGAATACATTGAAGTGAAAATGTACTTAAGTCGTAGTTTAGAGTATAAGTACAATTAAGATAAATCTGATTTGGGCTCAGTGTATTAACTCTCAAACAAAATAAACATTTTCCGTAAAATGTCCGAGTCTTTGTTTCAACTTTACAAAATTATTAACCCACGATTTCATTCCAAAGTATTGGTTCCAGGAACAGAAAATAGCATAACTCGAAAATCATTTGCTCATAAGTTGCTTAGAAATTTGTTTTTTGGTGTTCATAACAGACCTCATTGAGAAAGGTCATGAAATGAAAAAATTTCTCAATTGCGTATATTATTCTAATAAAAAGGCATGTTCTTAGGTACATAGTATACTTAACTTAGCATGCAATGAAATGAACTTGGCTTAATTGTTACAAAAGCTGTTTATGGTTATAATACGACATTACTGCGCTCCATTGTATGCACAAATGTATGTGAATATCTTTGAAGTTATCATGTAGTGGCTTGCATATATAGTATATATTATTGATGAGAGACGGTTTAGTTATATCTGCCTGTCTGGCGTAGTATATATAGTATGGCAGATTATAAATATTCTACATTTGTTACAATTGACTTTGTTGTTTCAGATGCTTACGGTACTTTTCTCGCTTCGATAAATGGAATCTAATCAATCGTAGCACGGGAAATTTACTTTCAGATTTAATGATTATGTAAATATGTTTCAGGCCCCAGCTTAGATTGCGACTTCTCTGGTGGTTGCTATCATGAACTATTCTGTATGTATGAAGATATTAATAAATATAGAAAAAAATCTTTTCATAAATGTGTATATAAATTCCATTGTTATTCTTGTAAAATTATTATTGCTTTAAATATCTAAAGTGTAGATATGGCATGATTGGATAGGATACGGTATGGCAATCACATGCTGCATCAGTTTAAAGCTGCAGATACTCGTTGAGAACGTTGTTCTAATAAATACGTAGATTGGTTGTTGAGAGTTGTGTGAATTATTTTTAGGAATATCTTTTTTATTGTGCTCGAAACGCTGTAGTAGTATTTATTTTTGAGAACTCGCTGTTGAGAGAACTTTCTTTAGCCTTAGAACCGTGTATGAATAAATTATCTTAATACCGTGTATTGGGGAACCCTGTTCCCCACAAGAAAATTGCATGCTTGCTTTGCCATGTTCATACGTCCGTTTGCCCGTTTGTTGTTTTTGTTTTTATTTGTTGGAAAAATATTTCATTTTTGTTGAAATTTATTAAATGATTCAATTGCTACAAACATAAAGACATATTTTGTATATATAGATCTACATGTACATACGAGCCAAAGGCAGTACTACCAACGAAAAAAAAAAACTCATGATTTCACAGTCCGAGTTATGTTTAAATTTATAAAAATAAGGTCATCTTTCTAATTGAACATACCATGTATATGTACAGATTTGGTCCTAAGAATAAAGTTGAAATTAGAAACGAAATAAAATTAGATATCTGAGAATTGAATTGGTGATCTACTTGCATGTCTACTTGTGGACCTCTCGGTGATAGGCCAGATCTTAATTAGGCTTCATTTCTTCTTCATCTTGTTCGGATTTAGGTCCCTTGACTGTGCAGTAATAACATGGCTCACAAATACGGACATAGTGCTTGGCACATATTGCTTTCTGGCATATATCACATATCGCTGTGGTTTTTGTGTCTTTCGTGTTTGTCCATGTCCCATTAGATTGCTCGCTTAGGCTTGCTAATTACTTTTCTGAAAATTAAACAGAATTTTTATTTCAATAAATCAAACGGATTCAATTGACTTACCTGCTACTTTAGGAACGGGTGCAGTGCAAGTAATTATGGTTTGTAGTAAATCAAATCCATACCGATTCGCACTGATGGTTTGATCGGAAGTTCGCTGCGATTAAACAAATGCGGCTGGATTAGTTCCCTTGATAGCTCCTTCAGAAACATCGTGTGCTTTTCAGATTTATTTGTGTTCCATGCTGGGTCGCATTGCTCATACAATATGTACATCTGTAAATCCAGCATGTTGTAGAAAAGCTCCATGGGCCATTTATTACTTTTGCGCTTAGATGAAAATCCTCTTATCATCTTGTTGAAAGTATCTACCTCTCCTTTGTGTACATTGTATTTGTGATCAAAGGCTTTCGGGT
This sequence comes from Clusia tigrina, assembly GCA_920105625.2. NCBI lineage: Eukaryota > Metazoa > Arthropoda > Insecta > Diptera > Clusiidae > Clusia > Clusia tigrina. The sequence continues at coordinate 28,666,196 of OV050030.1, forward strand.
ATGTTCATTCACTTCTTCTGTGGCATCGGCTGTAGATAACAATAAAACATTTTTCTTGGAATCTGTCGTATAGCTCCAGAGAAACTTCATCACAAAAGCAGAACACCGGAGCATAAGAACCTTGCTTTTTAGCTTATACGATGGGTGAGTGGAATCTTGGGATCTCAGGCTTGTTGGATCGAACTGTACCTATCAGTGTTGTATTTTTGCTCTCCAATGGATATCTGGTAAAAAAAAATTATCTGCCGTAATATTGGAGACATTATTCAAAATTCTGTGTAAAGGGCGAAGTACTAATGCATGTGAAATGGCAGTTGATCTTTTTTCAGTTGGCTGTGTACCTAAATAAATCTCTGCTGATATAGAGTAGTTAATTTGCGAATCCGCCAGACAGAATATTTTGATACCCTAATAGCCTGGCTTTGAAGAAGCTAAATATATTCGTTGTCGTTACCAATTGCTCATCAATGGTAAACTACGAGTATTTGACGGAGAGAAAGGTAAACTCATATTTATTTGGAACAAAGTCCATATATGCCTAATTGGAGGGAACTTATCCGTTCGTAGCCGATCCACACGAGCTGCTGAAACCTTTTAAGCGACATCACTGCTCTATAAATAGGCATATGTGATTTATGGAACAAGTTCTTAGAGGCAATCAAATTGCATTTATCTGCACCAGCAAAAAGTAACAAACCCAAAAACGTATACATTTCATCGATATCGAAATCCTTTTTTCTCTTCGAAACGTATCCCATTTTCTCTTCGAAACGTAAGTCTCTGTAACTAGAACTCATTCCCCAACCCCGTGCAATTATAATTAATTATGGTGTAAGAAATAATAATAAGAATAATAAAATTATGGTGTACGGGTATGAAGACTCTATTTAACAATTATGTAGATATGGGACCTATTAGAGTATGTAATGTGTGGGTATGTATGGAATCTATATACTACCACGCCCACTAGTAACACTTGTTAAATATTTAAGTTCTATAATTGATAAAAGGACAACATTTGTATGAATAAGAAGTATTGACACTATATAGACATATGTAGAAAATATGCATGATGACACGCCCACTTGCTATATAAAAAAACTTTTGAAGTTTGTGTTTCGAAGTGTAGTGAAGCAGCCAGGGTTTCATCTACTCATATTCAATTGCATTTGCCAAACCACTCTCAAACTTCAGCAATATGCCGCATATAACACTTGCTTTAGTCTCATTAGATTTCTGTAAAATATCCTTCTGAAATTGCTGCCAAAATTTCCAACTCATGGCTGCGTGCTGATATGACAACCGGCAATTTCAGTACTCTCGCAATGGTGGCACTCAATTGGAATATTAATTTGTACGTTTAAATGCGCGCACAATTTGAACAATAAACAAAACGGGATGAGCTGAAGCGTTAAATCCACCTGTGTAATTTGGAAAATAGTCACCTGCATCGATGATCATGACATGACGATGAGGGCGTCGGGTTTGTGCAATGCCATGTCACGCCAGCAGACTTTGACAATTGTTTTTTTTTTTTTTGCCAATAGAAACAATGAGGAGCGTGTACATCTGTGAACGCACACGTTAACAAAATCAAAGGGACGGCGTGATTAACAAGCGGGAAATTGGGAATCAAGTTGAGCTGTGGTTGCCACGGACGATAGCTTGACTTCCTTTATCGTCAGATGAAGGACATATATTTAATTTTTTTGTTTAAATTTAAATAAATTAAACATCAAAAAGTACAAAAGTTCTTACATAGAAATGTCTGCATATGCAGAAAACTCTGCCCCAAAAATGGGTAAATACGCGCATGAATGCATTAAAAACGCCTGCCTGCATATGAAAAACTGCAGACAGGAGTACCAAAAAAACAGACGAAAGAACAAAAGCAACAACAATACAATAAATCTATTCCGCATGACTACATGAATGAAGAAAACTGTTGAAAATTACATTATGCATCACGTAACGCAACGTAACAGCAAGACCGACATCAGATGCGCACCCTACCAACGTGCACCCACCCCGTGTAACCCAACTGAGTTCAGTGCAATTTGCGAATTTTCAAATGGAGTGAAATTTTGTCTGCTGATGATGTTTTGTTTTATCATTAGTTGGGTTCCGGGATGCCATGGCAAATAATTGCGCCGCCTACGTCGTAGATGCGAGTAAAATGCAAAATTACGTTTGTAAATTAATGCATAAACGATTTTTATGAATGAAATACACCCAAATGAGAATTTGAAATGAAATGGAATACTTGCAAGTAAACGAATGAAATAATACCGAGTCATAATTAAAGTTGTTCTGGCAACGGAATGATTCATTAAATTAATACATGGTTTGTTAGTAAGCTTTGCGTATGATGTTTGAATTTTTAAAAAATCGAATTGTATGTGAGATTTACTTTCATGATGTTTCCAAAAACTTCCATATAATTTAGAACATGAGTTGAAAGGGTTGCTTTGAGGAACCTCAATTTCAATGACTTTTTTGCGTAAGGATGCGGCTCCACCATATACTCGTGTATTATTCTTTTGAGAATCTCCAATTGTTCTTGGATCTTTGAGGTGGACGAGCGACTGCAGATAAACCTATATGAACTACCCGTGAAATCATTTAACCATTTTATATCACAATTTATAGAAATGGATGAATGAACTGAATTGGAGGAATTGTTTTATCGCTAGAAGTGCTATCCATCGGGCCATTTTCACCAGGTAAAGATCTCACTGAATAGCTCACTTTCTATTAAAACTGATGATTTGAGAGATTTGATTCATCAAGCACATTTTCGTCTATGGAAGCGATGGTTTGCGTGACTTTTACTGTGGCGAAAAGACATTAGTTGTTTCACCGATAGTTTGTAATTTACTACGATAGTAGCTTCAGTTGTACGACTATGTAGACCGAAACTTACACTTAAGAAATAAATTATATTAATTATTTATTTATTTATTATTTTTTTTTTGTCGGAACAATCTAGTAAGCGCAGCACTCAGACAGAGTATATATCCATTGTACTGCACTTAAAGTTCCCTTTTTACTCGACTTTAAATCCACCCTACTCTACTATTAATTATTACAAATTGCACGATCGTGTACGTTTTAGTGACCCCCCCTTTCTAATTAGGTTTGCCCAAAAATTACGGCAAAATATGTTCCAATATACCCAATAGGAAAATTCTATTATATTTTGCCACTGTTAGACAATATATTGCTAATGTGATGCTGTAGAATGTGAAAATTGTTTTGTTCTTATTATCTAAGGTGTACAACACATATACGAGTACAAGGTCACGACAACGCTCCGAGTCGTTATGTTTCTATCGGCAACAGTCATATAAACCGCTCATATAAATTTTCAAAATAAGAAGTTTACGGACTACTGCTAAAATGGACGATCACACGATTTACTTTGTAGAACTAGAAAATACAATGTCAGACCAATATAACTGATCAGGCTCAAAACTATTGTATATATTATAATAGTATTTACTGTTGTTTTGGAAACATTGCAGATAAGAAAATTATTGATCATTTCGTTTGTGATAGGCCCATTGTGATAGACGATTGGGTTTTCAGTTCATTAGCTTGGTAGGATAGTTCTCTCTGAAGAAAGGTTATTGAATCTTTTCTATATAAGGATTTAAAATGGTAAAGAATTTCGAATAAATAATCTCATTTAGAGCTGAATATTGAGTTTCGTTTGAAGTATATTAAAAGGGCACTATATCTGTAGTTAAATAAGGTAAGAGGTGTGATCAAAAAAGAACCGTTATTGTGTGATCAAAAAATAAATCTCCTCAATCGTAGCAAAACGCTTTCCTTTCATCGGTGTCTTCAGTTTTGGAAAGAGGAAAAAGTCAGGGGGGGGCCAAGTCCGGTGAATACGGTGGTTGAGGCATGTTAACGGTTTTGTTTTTGGCCAAAAACAGCTCCTAAGCGATGTCCATGCGACGTTGTTTTTGCTCAAAATTTAGCAATTTTGGAACAATCTTCGCTGCCGCACGTTTCATGCCTAAAACATCCGTAAAAATTGCTTGGCATGAGCCGAACGATATGCCAACATCATCAGCAACCTCTCTGATAGTGATTCGACGATTATCCAAAATCATTTTCTTCACTGCGTCAATGTTTTCATCGGTTGTTGACGTGCTCGGGCGACCAGGACATCATTGACATCTTCTCGGCCTTCCTTAAACCGGTTATACCACAATTGAACTTGTGTTCTGCTCATAGTAGACTCGCCAAAGGCCACAGTCAACATTTCAAATGTCCTTGCGCATTTAATTTCATTTTTTACACAAAACTGAATACAGTTTCTTTGATCCAATTTTTTCGAATAGTACAAAAATCGAAGAGGACACCAAAACACGACTAATCTTTTTATCTGTCAAAAACAAACTGACAATCCAAAATGGTTGCTATTGCCAACATATATAACAGACATGTGTACCAACATAAAAAAAAAAATGCGAACATCGAACATACGTAACTCACGAAAAGATGAAAATAACGGTTATCTTTTGATCACACCTCGTATGTTCTCTACTTCTCTCATGCCACAAATATAGGAACTTATATCTTCAGATGAGTCAGTGTGAAATGTTGGGCATCAAAAGAGAGACCATCAACTATGCTAAAATACAAACTTATAATGAAGAACTTTTCGTAAGGTCACGAATGATTTGGATAAATATAGAAAAACAAATTATACTTATCAGCTTAAAAGCTCTCGAAGCATGGGAGTAGTGATAAAAGGTATCGAGCATTGTGTAGAAACTCCAGAATTAGAAAATGTACTTAAGGAAATTGGTTTTGATGTAAAGAAGAGTTTAATATAAAAAATAAAGAAAATGCCCCCCAGACAATGATTAAAATTGAGATAAAACAAGATTTTCAAACTTTAAAAAAGTGAGAACTTAACCTTATATACCAATTGAGATATCTTTTGAATCGACGCATAAGTGTAGAGGAACCTCACAAATGCAAGAGTCCCGTGCAGTATCACAACTGCCAAGAGCTTACTGCCCAGCATACGCGTAGTTCAAGTGCTCTTAGAATGCCAATTTTAAGGCTTGAAGTTATTATGATAATATCTGAGACTCATTTGGTAAAGTTCAACAACTTAAAGGTTCACAGATATGACACTAAACATCCTGAAGGAGAAGCTAGTGGTGGGTCTGCAATTCTTGTTCGAAATAGAATAAAGCACTATGAACTAGAAGAATACTGCCTAGATATCATTTATTGTACTTCGATTCATCCAGAAGATACTTCTGGAGGCCTAACAATTTCTGCTATCTACTGTCCTCTTCGATACAAAATAACTGAGGAACAATTCTCCGACTTCTTCTGTAGTCTTGGTGAAAAGGTTATTGCAGCAGGTGATTACAATGCCAAACATACCTTTTGGGGTTCCAGATTAACTACTCCAAGAGGAAGAACTATATACAAGAAAATGCAAAGCAAAGGTCTTGATATTGTGTCTACTGGCCAGCCGACGTATTGGCCAACTGAATTATGTACAAATACTGACCTGATTAATTTTGGGGTGATGAAAGGTTAGGTTGCAGCAAGTAAAAATGGAAGCGCTATTCGATTTGTCCTCTGATGATTCTCCCTGTCTCATAGCACTAAATACAGCAGTGAAACTTGACGAAATATAGCCAAACCTAATGAATAATTTTACTGTTTGGCTAAAGTACACAAAGTTCGTTAGCGATCATATAAACTTTCAAACTCGTCTAACATGTAAACACGAAATTGATAGCGCAATTCATACGTTAATGAAAATAGTTATGAATGCTGCAATATGCTCTACTCCTCAGCCGTATATAAGAAACAGAATGCTTTTTAATACCAGCCTCCCAAAAGATATTCTACAATTAATATGTGAAAAAAGAAAAACGGGAAGAGATTGGCAAAAGTGGCGCTCTCCGTACTTAAAGCAAAAATTAAAATCGTACACAATAGAGATCCAGGAACTATTAAATACAAGGAAAGAAAAAGGCATTGAAACTAAACTCCAATCTCTATCAGCTACCCGACAAACAGATGACTCTTGTGGCGTTTAATGAAAACTTATAAGCGTCCGGCACCAATTACAATACGGGAGTTGGGCTAGAAATAATCAAGAAAAAGCCATCGTTTTCGCTCAATACTTATTTCGGGTGAAATGATTCAATAGTCCCAAAAGTTGCAATAAAACATCTACTGCATATCTATAATCGTATGTTACGCTTGGGATACTTTCCAGACTCGTGGAAACTCTCAGAAATACTAACGATACTGAAGCCTGGCTGAGGCTGAGGCCCACAAGCTTAAAATCAGATTTTAAAAATTTTTTGAAAAACTACTCCTGACAACATTTCTGCCCGTCTTAGCAGAAAATGAATTAATACCGCAGCACCAATTTGGTTTCAGAGTGAAACACGGTACCATAGAACAAGGTCACAGAATTGTTGCACATGTCAGGACAATTTTTGAACATAAACAATCTTGTATAGCTGCATTTTTATATGTTGCCCAGGCATTTGATAAAGTGTGGCTAGAGTGATTAATATATAAACTAAAGTTGACTCTACCTGAAAACACGCATGCTATCCTAGAAATCTATCTGCTGCATAATTCAGAGTTAGAATAAATAATTATACTACCAACTATCTTATTATAAACCAGCTATCTTATATATGCTGGCGTTCCACAAGGAAGTGTTTTGAGATCAATTCTTTATATAATATACACAAAAGACTTGCCAACCAGTGAAAAATTGCATATATCAACATTTGACAACGATGCCGCAATTGTGAGTACTGATCCTGATGCCAGAATGGCTGCATATAAATTGCAGCAACATTTGAAAGACATAGAAATGTGGCTAAGTAGATGAAGGATTCAAGTAAATGAAGTTAAATGCACACAAATAACTTTCACTCTAAAAAAGTCACACTTTTGCGAATAAATGAAAGAACGATTCCACAGAAAGACTATGTCAACTGCCTGGGTGTGTCGCTAGATAGAAGGCTTACTTGGACGAAACATATTAAAAATAAAATTACCTAAACGAAATTGAAGGTTGCAAAATTCGACTGGATCCTAGGAAAAAAATCAAAATGAAGCATCGAAAACAAAATGATATTGTTCAACATGATGATTAAATCATGGTGGATATATGGCATCCAACTGCTTCTAACTCAAATATTGATAAAGTTGAAAGCCTGCAATCCAAAATCCTAAGAAAAATTTGTAAAGCTCCATGGTACATTAAGAATCAAAATATTTATAAAGATCTTAACGTAAACACCGTGCAAGATGACAAGAAATCTACTAATGCGAGACTATCCAAAACAAAAATAGATATTATATAGTTATCGTATCAGGATTTTCGTGAAAAGTAAGCATAAAACAATTTTAATTTCGATTGCTTATAGGTATTAAATATATTGAAATTAATCCAGTTTTGGTTGAATGCCTTTAGGAACAGAAAGTGACGAATCTGAGATGAAGAGTTGAAAATTGTGAAAATTAAATACGAGTCGGATTTCTATAATGGGCGACATCAATCCTGAATAGAACATGAAAATCACGGAGAAGTTTCCGTCTGTACAGTATTTTTCGTCTGTTCGAAAAGAATAACATCCTAATACCCTAATTTTATTTACTGTCATATGACAGAATTTTTGAACACAACAAGAGGAGCTGACAAGAACCTGCTGGTATAAAAAATGTACAAAAATCTCTCAAAAAATTATTTTTACTTAGAAGTGAATAAATAAATAATAATAATAATAATAATAATAATAATAAAAATAATAATAATAATAATAATAATATGAAGATTATTTTTGTAACGAATTTATTGACGACTATCGACTTACTCACATAATAATAATAACTAAAAATTCTCTACAACTCGGCAAAAGAGATCGCACTTGGTGCTTTTCGTTCTACGCCGATACAAAATCTGTTTTTCGAGGCTAACTTACCTCGAGAATCATAGGAAACTACAACTTAACAAACTAACGAAATCAATTCTGCACGATACTCCTCTACTGAGTCTAATAAAAAGACTCAAGAAAAACGTTAACGTACCAAAATTGTCTTCAACATTAGCAAGATATTTAAAAAGTGCGTCAAAAACCGATATTCCAAACTCCCCTCCCACTCACATGATCCAACTAATCCCGCCCTGGCATCTAAAACCTTCAGTAATCAATACTTCATTACATAAATTCATAAAATCCAATACACAGCCTTTTCAGTTTCGATCCCTATTCTTTGAGCTAAAGGAACAACTAACAGATCCCTTCTTTATTTATACAGACGTTTCAAAATCAGAAGAAATTACAAGCTACAGTGTCACTGACGAAACTAAAGTTATTAAATTGGGTGTGCTCCCTAGTTATAGTGCTGTATTTTCAGCCAAAGTTCAACTAGACAAGGTAAGATTCTTATTGAACCGACGGCACCCCTCCATACTGTTTTGGGACACTTCTACCGACTTTAAAATAGGTATATTGAGGAAGGATCATTGGGATCATTAATGTACTTCAGATGTCTGTATGGTAGGGCCTGGTATGAAAAAAGTCTCAAATCCCAAAGTCATAATGTATCCTTGATGATATAAGGTCTCTAGAGGGCCACACTCATTATAAGGTACGAAGCCATAAAATAGGCCAATTGCATACGGCAACTTTGACATATGTACCGATTACCTTTCTTCCCTTCACACCATATCTAATTCACAGAACAATGAATTCTATGCTACACACATTAGATCCATTTTGATCCCAAAACACCCAAAAACTACGCTAATTTGGCTTCCAGGCCATATTCAAATACAAGGTTCGCGGATCACGCTGCTAAATACGCTTGTGCTGCTCCTATGATTTCTACTCCTAACTACAACTTCTTCGACATCAAACACTTTTTAAAAATGTTAGAATTTTCTTGATGCAAAAAGATAAAAATATAATCAACTTGTAATAAATCTGTAGTACTTTATTCGAGAGCAGGAAAAAGAAGAAGGAGAATAGAAACTTTACAAGAAATGTCAAACTTATAGAAGATAGAAAATTAATTAATAGAGAAAAGAATAGTGATGCCAGACTTGCGTATTGTCGTCTTACAATAATCTTGACACGCCCCCTCAATACGCAAGTATATCAGTTTATCATTCCAGAAACCCAAGACCTTGCCGACATTTCACATGATTAACTTTTGGCAGCGATTTTGTCAATACGTCTGCAATCATTTCTTGCGTTGGTATGTGCTTTAACTGGAACATAGAGGCAGCCACGGCATCCCGAATGAAATGGTGCTTGATGTCAATATGTTTTGTTCGTGCATGAAAAACTGGATCATTAGCCAGAAATAAGGCCCCCTTATTATCGACAAAAAGCGTTATTTGTTGAACAATGTGAACAAGACCAAGCTCATGTAGCAACCCACGTAAATAGATAGCCTCTTTTCCAGCTTCAGTGTAGCTTACGTATTCCGCTTCAGTAGAAGATAGCGCAACAGTTCTTTGTTTTTGTGACTTCCAACTTATCGCAGCACCACTCAGAATGAAAACGTAGCCTGAATAGGATCTCCGGTCGAGAGTGCATCCACCCCAGTCAGCATCAGCGTATCCAACAAGTGACTCATTTGTTTTTCTGTAGATCAGTCCAAGCTCCTTTGTTCCAGCAAGGTATCTTAGAACTCTCTTGGCAGCATTCCAATGATCTTGGCTAGGTTCTTGAACAAATTGTGCAAGTCTTGAAATAATGTGTGCTATATCAGGCCTCGATGCTACGCTCAAGTACATAAGGCTTCCAATAAGTTCTCTATATGTTTCCTTTTTACATGTGCCATCAGATTGGCTGTAGTCTAAGTGCAAATTTACTTCAGCGGGAGTTGCCAAAGAATTGCATTCACTCACACCATATCTAGTGAGTAATTCTCGTATATAATTCGATTGCTTCAACTCAATTGAGGAACTCCGTTGATTTATCTGTAAACCAAGGCAATGCTTTGCTTCACCAATATCTTTTATATCAAAATCCATCATCAAATGACCTTTTATTTTTAGAAGGCTTTCATCATTGCAAGTCTCCACCAAGAAATCATCGACGTATACCAAAACAAGTGTCAGAGTTTGATTGTCTTTAACATAGAATAGGCAAGGTTCACTTTTCATTGGTTTCAGTCCAATTTCAGTTAGCTTCTCACTGAGCTTAGTATACCATTGTCGCCCAGCTTGTTTAAGGCCATATAATGCCTTATTAAGTTTACATACATTGGCGCCATCATGAATGTTATGCAGCATCTCTTTGGCTCCGATATATACTGCCGAAAGTTCATCTTCATTTCTTAAAATGCGTTCGAGCATCTCATTCATCATATCTGGAATCCTCATAAATACTGTTTCGTTTAACGTTCCATTCAGGTAAGCCGTCACTACATCAAACTGCCATATCTTTAAACCAAACTGCGCGGACAAGGCCAGAAGAAGTCGAATAGTTTCCAGTTTTGCAACTGGTGCAAAAGTTTGATGATAGTTAACACCAAATTTTTGGTTGTAACCCTTAGCTACAAGGCGTGCTTTTCGGTGATCAATTTCTCCATTATGTGAATATTTGTTAGTAAGCACATAGCGGCATCCAATTATATCCACAGTGTCAGATGCTTTAATGAGATCCCAAGTCTGGTTTTTAATTAAACTTTTGACTTCGCTCTCTATTGCTTGCTTCCACTCTTCGCTTTCCTTTCCATCAAGGGCATCTCGCATGTCAACTTCAGCAGCATTAACAAAAACTTCGTTCTCAAAATCATCACATTGATCACTTGCACTTAAGATGCCATCATCTTCAGTTGCCACACTCAAAGTACGTGCTTTCCTCGGACGCAATTGGCGATCTGTGAGCAAAGGTGTTGGTCGTCTCACATTCCTTTTAGTTTGCTCTTTGTTTTCAGTCTCAGGTGCGTTTCTATAGAGTTGGACCGCATTGGAGTATTCAACATAACCTCCAACTCACATGCGTTGTCACCTTTCTCTCCTTGATCGAGTAAATTATATTCATCGGTTGATGTGTCTGACCTGTTTTCTGGATCCTCAATAAATCTTACATCACGAGCGTATAGTATTTGTCTGCTAACCGGATTCCAGATTCGATACCCTTTTCGGTCCCTTGGATATCCAACAAAAATTCCTTCAATACCCCTGGGATCAAGTTTACTTTTGCTTGGATCTTTGTTTAGCATGACTGCTTTTGAACCAAACACTCGAAAATAATTTACATTTGGTTTTTTGTTGAATAGCCTCTCATAAGGTATATTGCCACCAAGAGCACTTGTTGGACAGCGATTCCGGATCTCTGCAGCCGTAGCGACCGCATCGGACCAAAAAGATGGAGGCAGTCTGGAATGCAGCAGTAAACACCTGACCATATCTAACAGAGTACGATTCATTCGCTCAGCCAGTCCATTTTGTTCCGGGGTGTAGGGAATCGTTAATCTTCTCCGTATGCCATTATCTGAAAGAAACTTATCAAAATCATTATTACAATACTCACGTCCATTGTCGGACTGCAAAGCCTTTATTTTCTTCCCGGTCTGCCTCTCAAAATACAGCTGGTATTGTTTAAACGCCTCGAGAACACCAGATTTCTCCCTCAGAAAGTAAACTTCACACCATCTCGTACAATCATCGATGAAAGTAACAAAGTACTTTGCGCGACCAGTGCCTTCTACTCTAAATGGACCGACAACATCAGTATGCACAACTTCTAAAGGTTTCTTACAAGGAATATTTCCTTTACCAAATGGTAAAACTGACATTTTTGCCCTTAGGCATACAGTGCAATTAATTACATGTTTGGTCTCCTTAGAATTGTTCAACGTAATAATACCACTTTTAATCAGGTGTAGAAGGTCCTTCGCGTTTAAATGACCAAAACGACAGTGCCACCTCGACAGTTCGGAACACTTCGTTTCGACGTTAGCACATTCTACGCTTTCACGAATAAAGAATAAATCGCCTCTTCTTTCAGCAAACATGGATTGGTTGCCAAATTTATCAGTGACAACTGCATCAGATTTTGTAAATGTCACAGTATAGTCCTTATCTGTGATTTTTGCCACGGACACAAGATTTAACCTCAAATCAGGGACAAAAAGCGTGTTCTTAAGCTCAATTTTTAGATTCTGGCCAGTTCGTGGAGCCACAGACAGCTGAACAGCACCTTGTCCATTCACTTTTGCAGAATTATGACTTGCTAGATTAACTTTTTTCATTCCTGATTCAATTATTGATGAAAAAACTTCTTTGTCCCCGCATAGATGGGATGTGCAACCGCTATCAAGAATCCAGCTACGCGCCCCCATCACATTTTCGTCTGCCGAACAGGCACTCTCTGCCACATGACACAGAGCGAAACTCTCATCAATTTCGTCTGTTGACTGTTTTTGAGTATATGCTTGTGTCTCTAAATTTCTGCCACTATTCTTTTGACAAACGTTTGCTTTATGGCCCAATGTGCCACATTTATAGCATCTAATTTTAAAACCTCCTCTTGATGGTCTCCCAGCTGCCATTGCGATTACAGAACTTCAATTTGACTGCTTGCGCGCTTCACTTTCCTCGATAATTTTTATTTTTAGTACCTCGGCGGCTGGTAGTTTATCGCGAGATTCAATAGCACAACGAAAATTTGCATAAGTAGACGGCAAGCTGTATAGCAACATTATGGGTAGGAGATCACCCTTTATTTGCACATCCATATTCTCAAGTTTGTCAACTGCATCAAAAAACCTTGCTATATGCCCACGAACATCACCATCTTCGTCCAATTTCTGCAACATCAACTGCTTAAGCAACGTTGCCTTTCGAGCTGGCCACGTGAGGCGTAAATAGACTCCAACTTTAACCAGACATCGCGCGAAGTGTTGCAGCCTCGTACCTGTTTCACTTCTGAAGGATGGATTGATAAAATTAAGTCCGCCTTTGCTTTTCTATCGAGTTTATGCCACTCCGCCATTTGCTCCGCTTACAAATTCCCATAAATCATTCTTCACCAACAAGGCTTCAACTTGCATACTCCAGGTATCAAAATTATATTTCGACAATAATTCAATGCGCGTTGATGCCGACAAAACATTTGCTGACATGTTTGACATGGTAAAAGAATTTATCGCTTCACTTGTTTCCAAAACAGGTTTATCAAGAATTGATTCGTAGTTTGTTTTTATCGATGCCTCACTCATTTAACTTTAGGTATATGCAGAGAGCTTTAGAAGTACTCTGGGCCCATAACCTGTTAGAATTTTCTTGATGCAAAAAGATAAAAATATAATCAACTTGTAATAAATCTGTTGTACTTTATTCGAGAGCAGGAAAAAGAAGAAGGAGAATAGAAACTTTACAAGAAATGTCAAACTTATAGAAGATAGAAAATTAATTAATAGAGAAAAGAATAGTGATGCCAGACTTGCGTATTGTCGTCTTACAATAATCTTGACAAAAAATATAGCAGATTTGGAACGTTACATCGACCTGGTATAAAGGCATAAACCCAGACGGAATTTCTCTTGTCGATTATTTACCTCATACCACAGACACAATTAGCAGACTGAACAGCATAAAATTACAAGACTCAGATTAGGTCATTCAAATATTTCTCACGGACACCTGAAGAATATTGAACCCAAGTCCATATGCAACTTCATTATCCAAACTCCTAACAGTATCACATTACCTCCGTGAGTGTCCAGAACTGAACCACTTAAGATACTATATCTTTCAGCATGATGATCCCGTATCCCTTCTCTCTAAGCCCTCCCAATCAGATATTGATAAAATCTTGAAATTTTTGAAAATATCAAAATTATATTACCTAATTTAATCTACCCTCGCTGACTCACTCCTTTTACCCATAAGCAGCGGAAGGCCATTGTTGCTAATGCTGCTATATTTATAATTAGATATTAATTCAGTTCATACACTAATTTTATTAATAAATAATTAAATAATAAGTAAATAAATATAATAACAATGAATGTCGAGTTTGGTGTGTTTTGTGTTATATTAGCGGCAAAGAAAAAGTAAAGTTAGAGAATATGAGGTGCTTCAAGTCATTAAGGGATGACAGTGACCCTTTTTCTCAACTGGAAGCATTGTTCATGAAAGATGTTCGCCTTCCAAAAGATTTGGCCTGGAATTTAATGCAAGAGTTAAGTTGCCACGATACCCAAAACACAAAACTGCCATTCACGATCAGCTTCCTGGCTGCGTTAAATTTCTTGGGCAGTGGATGTTGCCAGCAGTATCATGGTAACAATTACAAAACTGCTGTGAGCCAGCCTTCAATGTCTCGAGCAATTCGTTTAAATTTTTGACTTCTAGTGCGAGTGATGGGACATTCTGTGCGTTTCTCAAGAACTCAGGAAGAGTTCTGGATTGTAAAGCTCGGGCATGACAAGCATTTTCATTATTCATTCATCCATCAGTACTTGTGTTTTTTTCTCTATTCTTTTAGATTCTGTAGAAATTTCGGTATTAAAGGAACCATCGGTGCTATAGACTGCTCCCAAGTACCCATTCATTCACCATCATCTAAGTATGTCACTAACCCACTGTCTCTCTATATGAATGGCAAGGGATATTACAGCGTCAAATCATCATTACAGGTCGCTGTTCTACTAAAAGAGTTTTCTTACAGACAGAATGAATTTTGCATTTGTGGTACAAACGTTTTCTGTCTTGTGATCTAACAAAATAGATAGAAACTTTCATATGACAGAAAATTTTGAATTAGGGTGTAACACTCGATAAAAATATGGCAATACACAAAATCTTCCAAGAGCATACGCAGTTTGGAAATATAGATCCACAACTTGCTTAATATGGCTCTGGTCGTTCAGTCTCTTAATTTTCGGTTGGTCTGGTTGAAATATTCCATGAAACTGTTCCTTGTCCTTATTTTTAGTAAATATGGTCAGCAATGATACACTCTTTGGTGTTGTGGGGCTGTCAATGTTTTCGATACTATTATATTTCTATTAACTGAAATCCAAATAGTGGGGACAGAAAGTGATTTATTTGACTCGATAAGCTTTTCTTGGAACCCTGAACTATTATCGATTATTCTTATCCTGCTTTGCGTTTGACTCTACTAACAATTCCAACTTACAATTGAGACATTGATTAAAAATCAATTTGGCTTCAGTATGGCACCATTTGAGCGCTGAATGCCACAATCGTTTCAGTTTGGTTTATTGCAAATTAAATTGAAGGCGACTAGAATGTGTTTGATATGTTGGACCTTTATTGGCTTATGAAACCATTAGATGACTCGTATTTTCATTTGGATTTGTGAATTGGTGAAATTTGTCATCGCCACTTTACGGAGTTTTAGTCAAGGTCCTGCAATTCCACAGTTCTGTGTAATTACGTCACGCATCCAATCGTAATGTAACGTATGTGGATGGCTCTGGAATATCAAAAATTTTAGCAATTTATATTTAAATATGAAAATGTCGTAAAATCGTGCTTTGATTTTATCTGCGCTACAACACTGCTGCCCCCCCAAAAAATCAGTCGCTTCGTAATTCTGTGCCGGCTTAAATTGCAAATTGCATTAATTTTATGAGCCCCCCTCATTTCGCATACGGGTACAAAGCCCGCCAATAATACGGCCGCTGCAAATTGCGTGTTCTTTCGGCTCTTTTAATAATTTAATATGGATATGTATGCGAATGCGAGTCCGGATGCTTTTGCGTGTGCTTTGTTTCGCTTACATTTGACATTATCGCTGTCATTTGGATTTATAAAAGTTTTGTTTCTAATATATATGTGTGTGGGGGTGAATGGGCGCATGTATTTATGTCTGTGTCCTGACAATGCCATCAAAGGAGCATGCTATATTAATGCATATTTAATGCGTTTTTTAAGACATCGCATTATTATTGCATATGTTATGACATGAATTTTGCAAAAATATACGAGCATATCCTAATAAAATTTCAGCGAGTGCAACATGTGACCGGAATTTTAAAGCGTATTCTCAGTGGTGGCAAAAAAGAATAAACTTGAAACGAGAACGGTTGTAAAATGGAGCACGTGTAACGCACTAAAACAAGTAATGGATTCTTAAAGAAGACATTATTTGTAAATTATAATTCATGGAAATGTTGGATTTGGTAGATGTGCCACTTTAGCCTTGCTCAGCGTTGTTGTTTGTGATACAATTTCAAGTCAATTCATCCTGTGAAAACTGCAAAATAATAGGTTTTATCTTGATTCTTAGAAGCCAAATTTATCAGGATGTCATTAGCCTATGCTTCCTCAACACACAGTTTTTTCCGTGGTTTTAAGTCCTCCATAATATTCTTAATTTACGGTTCTATGGTATCTTCAATAAACAAACTAAGTTATAAGTTAGCAACATACGTGTTGCATGTCGTTGGCGCCGTGCGCTTGCGCAACGGTACCAAGCATTGTAGGAAATACGCTGCAACAGCGTCTGCTGCCATCAGCTGCGCAGGGGCACGGTAGACGGTGTTGGTTCTCGGTGCGTGAGAAAACACAAGACTGAGAGCAATGGCGCCATGCGCTAGCGCAGCGGTGCAAAGCATTGTACAAATTACATATTTCTATGTTTAAGATAATTAAAAAAAATATTTTTCTTTTAATCAGGCCGAAGCCAACTTTATTAATTTGATTCTGATTTTAGACTGACTTAAGAAATAAACTTAAATTTACTTAACACCTATGCTGCGCCGCTCTGCTGCTGCTGCTGCTGGTGAAGTGTTGTTGTTTTCAGTTGTTGCGCGTGTTGGGCATTTCCTATGAAAAACGCTAGACTTAGCGTCAGCGAAAAATATGGGAACGGATGTTAATTTGAGTTGTGAAATATTGAAGTTGACAAATTTCGGTGTAAATGGTATTAACTTACAAAATGCGCGGCAACAGAGTCTGCTACCATCCGCTGCCATCCGCTGCGCAGGGGCACGATAGACGGTGCTGGTTCTCGGTACACGAGAACACATACGTAAAGAGCATTGGCGCCATGCGCTTGCGCAGCAGTACAAAGTATTGTACAAAATGCGCGGCACAGCCGCTACGCGTAGATACGGTAGACGGTGATGGTTCTCGGTGCCGGGGGAATTGGCGAGACATGTGTTGTATGTCGGTGCCGCCAAGCCCAGCCGTGAAACGCTGTCGCGCAATGCCGCCTCAAAGCGCAGTCACTATGCGATTGTCGGCGGCGAAAACGTATAAAAAGAACCCGAGTACGAGAGCTCGCATCTTTTGATAGACTAGAGCTCGAAGGAGAAGGACTACCTTAATAATAATAAAATAATATTAAAACAAATATCTTTATAATTTTAGATGGATGCAGGAGATACTTAACTGGCGCCCAACTTGGAGCATGCGAAAAAGTCGCTGCACAGGCTCATAACCCACCCTTGAGAGGGGCAAATAAAAAAAAACAAATCTGCGATTCCTACGGGACCCTCCAGTTTTTGTAACATATACGTGGTATATATTGAGGTAAAATCTGCGATTCCTACGGGACCCTCCAGTTTTTAGCACAAATAAATGAAAATTTATAATAGATATAATGCAATTTTTAGCGCTACCGAAAAAGGCGGTTCGCTGCGTATTGACCATTCGCAAGGCTTATTATTAAACACGGTGCGACCGAAAAAGGTGGTGCATAGCCCATCTCCACGTTCACCGGTATAAAGCACGAATGGCGATATGTGGTGCTATATTGCGTTAAAATCTGCGATTCCTACGGGACCCTCCAGGTTTAACGTAAACAAAAATTTAATTTAAAAAAATGAATTAAAAAAAAATACAAAATTTTTAAATAATAAAACTTAAAATTTTTAGAACTACCCAAAAAGGCGTTGCACAGCCCAACCATACGTTCTAGCATATTCTTGGTGACGTAGAGAGCATCCGAAAAAGACGGTGCACGGCTCACCACACCAAGGACTTCCGCTGTAACAAGGGAAGACCAGCACAGGCTACATTCAGTCAGGTCTCTAGTACCGTTCATCGCAAAGTAGAATGCGCTTCTAGACTCTAGTATGGCGCACAAGGAAGCAGCGCACCAACCCCGCGGAGATTTGGCTATATTTGAGGCTATGATCAACACCGCCTTCTCCTCTTTGACGGAAGAAAGCAACCGACGATTTACTGAGAACCGCAACGAGATATGCGAACTCCGGAAAGATCTGCAGATCCTTGGACAACCGGCAGTACCTCCCACAGTTTATAGCGATGTTATGTTCGATCGAGAGGGTGAAGGGGTTGATTCATTCGTGCTCATTCGCTTCGCGAGTTTGGTGGAAGCAGGACGCAGTACGCTTCCTGGCGGAGATCTGTCACTAGCGCTTACGTCCCTTTCACGGGTTCGGAAGGTCTTCCTCGCCATTACCAGGCCGTTCACTTGATCCGAAGCAAGGTATTGGGAGAGGCCGATGCCCTCCTAACATCCTTTAATACGCCTACTAACCTTGACGCAATACTGCCTCGGTTAGATTTAACATATGCAGACAGAAGACCCTCATACGCGCTTCACCAAGAAATGCTGAGTCTCAGGCAAAGTGGATGGTCCGTTTCTAAGTATTATGACGAGATTCAGAAGAGGCTCACCCTTCTAACCAACCAGAACGACATGAGGAATTCTGGTGACGCATCGCGGAAATGAAATCCTGAATGAAGAGCACAGGAACCTGGCTAGGAGCGTATTCATTTCGGGGCTTAACGAGCCCATGAGTTCATCAGTTCTTTGTGCTAGTCCCCCCGATATGCGGCAGCCCTCGCTCTGGCCTTGGAGCTAGAAATAAACACAGCCAGAGCCCACATAGACCAGTCATGGAAGCGACGGGGGCCCCAGGGAATGCAACCATCCTTCAATTATAGCATCAACCAGCAGCTTATAAGGATGTATCAGCCCGACTCAGCTCGACTTGCCATTGGTCGCCAAGGAACTGGAGTCATCGCACAGCCGAGAACTCCACCCCGAGCTTCTACCAGCGCTCCACATATGCAGAAATGATATTCGGATGGCCAGCAATTTGGAGTGAGAGAACTAGCTACAAAAAGGCCACCTTCGTCGCAACCACCTTCACACGATTGGAAACACCCAGGAGTCAATTACCTGGGAACTAAGTTAATTGATTCTTCTCCTGGTGGCTGGGACAATGGAAGCAGCCGGAGTGAAGGTCGTCGTCGCAACCGAAACTACAGACGGGGTGATGCCGGTGCCGATGTTGAGGGAGAAACAACTTTCGCTGAGGTGAATTTTTTTGGGGAGAGGCCACTTCTTCCATAACTTCAAATGACTCTAGCATCACAGCGTTTAAAGTTCTTGGTGGACACCGGCTCTGCCAAGAATTACATTAGGGATATCCCTGATCTACGGGGAATAAAGCCGATAATCAAACCAGTTAAGGTCAAAACTGTGGTGGGGAGTGTGCATGTCACTAGGAAATGTGGAATCAATATGCTGAGAAGGACATGTACCTTTTACATACTTCCCACTCTAAACACCTTTGATGTTATAATCTGGTTTGATCTGCTAACGGACGTCTCGGCTTGTGTCAACTTAGACGTGGGAACCCTCAGACATGCGCGGGGAATGGAAACGCTGCTCTTTCAGGAGTGTGAAGGGATGAATTACAGAGATTCCAGCATAGACGAGAATGAAAAAGTAGAGCATACCAGCGGCAACGATCAAACGGAAATTTCCTCAGAAGCCACTAACCAGGTATCTGAGGGAGAAGAATGGTCATATAGTAGCATCAAAATCTAAAAACACTTCGATTGTCCTCGCATCGGATGCATTAGACGCCTTTAGGCGTGTGAGGTCAGCACATGCTTTGCTCCTCTATCCAGATTTCGGAAAACCATTCGATCTTACTGCGGATGCTTCATCCTATGCCTTAGGTGCTGTACTATCGCAGGGAGGTCGGCTCATCACCATGATATCGCGCACACTCTCCAATACAGAGGAGAACTATGCGACTTATGAGCAAGAGCTGCTTGCAATTGTTTCGTCATTTCAGAAGCTGAGATATTACCTATACGGAGTCAGGGACCTAAATGTTTTTACAGACTATCAACCCCTTACCGTTTGTTAATTCAAAATTTGCTTTAAATTTATGTTTTGATTTTCCAGTACTTGAACTGGGAATTCACTATGATTAAATTTTAATTCAAGATTTTAATCTGAATTTACGGTTATGAATTTTCAGTACTTGAACTGAAGATTCTCGACGAAACAAAATTGAAGTTAACTTAAAACTGACCTTTTAGTACTTGAACTAGAAAACCACGAAGAAATGATAATTCAATAATTGTTCTTTTTGAGTTCTGATTTTGAACGGATTTTATTAAATTATTGCATGCGTTTTTATACAAAATTAACATGTCAAAATCCATAGCAATACAATACTGTAGTTCGATGCAAGTTGCACAACATATTTGCTAGAATAGCATATTATCATGAGACTACAACAACCAAAAAACGTGTCGAATTTCCGTCTGCTTAATGTGCAAGACAATTTAAACTGTTGTTATGCAAAGTGCAACGAACTTCTGTTATTGTTGACGCAAAGAATAAATAGAACAGAAATCAAAATTGCAGTTTTAAACAAAATGAAAAAAATATAGAATTGCAATATATGCACATTAATACCTTCGATCTCTCGGACAGAAATGTTAACTCAAAGATGAAAGGATGGCGAACCTTCATTGAGGAGTTCGCCCCGAAGTTCCATTACAAGCCAGGAAGACTCAACATTGTCGCGGACGCGCTTTCATGACAGCACATACATAAATGCAATAATGAAGAAACCTAAGTTATGTGAAACCAATAGCAGTACTGAAAAATCGCTGGGATCACCTATCCCGACTGTCGATAACCCCGTCAATGGCTTCAGAAATCACCTTATCCTCAAGGTACAGAGAAGTCGAGGAAAACTTCCTCCATAGTATTCCAGAAGCAGCTCAGGCATGTCCTACCTTATGCCTCACCTTCGGACTTGCCCCAGCTGCTAAACGAGTCCGTTAACGTCAATGTTGTGAATGGAATATATTGCGATCGAATTACATTGCAATATTTGGAGGACACCTTGCACGATCTCTTCCCATCCATGAGGTTCGGACTCAGTGAGAGAAGGGTAAAGGATATCACCAACACAAGCGAGCAACAAGAAATCCTAGCCAGACAGCACAACAGAACCCACCGTTCGCCGAATGAAACTACACGTCAGGCTTTGCGGAGGACATATTTCCCTGGTAACCGTAAGCAATTCAAGCAGCTGGCATCTGCCTGCCGCATATGTCAGGAAGGTAAATACAATCGACACCCACACGCAATCCAAATAGGAAAAACCCCTATTCCCACGCATCCGGTTGAAATTTTGCATCTGGATATCTATTCCACGGCAGATCACCACATCCTCACATGCCTGCACAAGTTCCGCAAGTTTGCCATCGAAAAACCAATAAGATCCAGAAGTATAGTGGACCTTAAAGGACCCCTACTGGAAACCCTCAATGTCTTCAAGGATACACGTGGTAGTGCCCCAGGGCGGGACGCCCCTCAGCCGAGGACGGCTGATCTTAAGGGGGGGAGGAGTTAGCAACATACGTGTTGCATGTCGTTGGCGCCGTGCGCTTGCGCAGCGCTACCCAGCATTGTAGGAAATACGCTGCAACAGCGTCTGCTGCCATCCGCTGCGCAGGGACACGGTAGACGGTGTTGGTTCTCGGTGCGTGAGAAAACACAAGACGGAGAGCATTGGCGCCATGCGCTAGCGCAGCGGTGCAAAGCATTGTACAGAATGCGCGGCAACAGAGTCTGCTACCATCCGCTGCGCAGGGGCACGATAGACGGCGCTGGTTCTCGGTACGCGAGAAAACATACGAACAGAGCATTGGCGCCATGCGCTTGCCCAGCAGTACAAAGCATTGTACAAAATGCGCGACACAGCCGCTACGCGTAGATACGGTAGACGGTGATGGTTCTCGGTGCCGGAGGAATTGGCGTGTTGTATGTCGGTGCCGCCAAGCCCAGCCGTGAAACGCTGTCGCGCAGTGCCGCCTCAAAGCGCAGTCACTATGCGATTGTCGGCGGCGAAAACGTATAAAAAGAACCCGAGTACGAGAGCTCGCATCTTTTAATTGGCAGGAACTCGAAGGAGAATGATTTCCTTAATAATAATAAAATAATATTAAAACAAATATCTTTATAATTTTAGATGGATGCAGGAGATACTTAACTTATATACACAATGGTTCTCAAATAAATTTCGGATCATAGCACCTCATATTAACAGAAATAAATTGTTTAAAATTAAGTATTTATTTCACAATCGCGGAAGCAATAGTAAAATAATTGGTATATAAAAGAAAAATAAAATAATATAAAATAATCTTGTATTTTCTTTCTGTACAGTAATCCCTCGATTTACGTCCTCTCTATTTACGTCGTTTCGATTTACGTCGTTAAAATTTTTGTTCCTTCTAAATTCGATTTGCGTTGTCATTCGATTTACGTCGCCTCGTGTGAATTGGAACTTACATCGCAAACTGGGGAAATCCCGTTGTTAAATGTATGTATACATACATACTCGCATTCAATTTCGTTTTCATTTGTGTGTGTATCTGCGTATCAACAAGTTGAAATATGTACAATGAGCTCCAAACGTAAAACTAATAAAATTTCTGAACCTCGGTTAAAAAGAACCCGAAATGTTATGTATATCAATAAAAACAAAATTAGAAGTTATTCGCCGTCATGATAGTGGTGAAAAGGCTTTTAATATTGCCAGTACGATGGGGCTTCCACCAACCACAGCAAGAACTAAATAAAAAATGCCAGTGAAATTCGTGCAAGTGCAACTGCAGCTGGAACTTTTTTTCTCGAAACCACCACTAAAAGGAGACCGGTTTTGATGGAACAAATGGAAAAGGCAGTAACTGTGTGGATAAAAGATTTAGTCGCAAAGAATATTCCAATAACAACATTAGCTATTCAAAGTAAGGCTATAAATTTGTTCAACGATCTTAAAGCTAAATCTGCTCAAAATGAAGAATCGAGTGATTTTACTTTCAACGCCAGTGGTGGATGGCTAGAGAAATTTAAGAAAAGAGCAAGACTTCATAACATACAAGTCGTCGGTGAATCTGCAAGCGCAGACCATGAAGCAGCCAAAAGTTTTCCGGAAAAGCTAAAGCAAATAATTGCTGAAGGAGGATACGCACCTCAGCAAGTGTTCAATGTAGACGAGACTGGCCTATTCTGGAAGCGAATGCCAGGAAGAACCTTTATATCGAAAGAGGAAAGATTTGCAGCAGGACCAAAAGTTTCGAAGGATAGGCTTACGCTTCTCCTTGGAGGTAATGCTGCCGGGGACTTTAAGGTTAAGCCTTTGTTAGTTTATAAATCTGAATCTCCAGGGGCTATGAATATTTGCAAACAAAATCTTCCAGTGATTTGGAAGTCGAACAAAAAAGCTTGGATCACTGCTAAGTTATTTGACGAGTGGTTTAAGGAGCACTTTTGTCCTGAAGTTAAAAAATATTGTGAACAAAATAATATGTCCCATAAAGCACTGCTACTAATCGATAATGCACCTGGCCACTCCATCAGTTTGGATGACATTAGCGATGACGTGAAAATTGTATTTTTACCTCCAAATACTACATCCCTTATCCAACCTATGGATCAGGGCATTCTCGCCGCATTTAATAAATACTATTTACGACGAAGTTTTAGAAGCCTTATTGACGCAATTGACACACCAGGAGGCCAAACTGATATCAATATCAACATCATTAGACAATGGAAAAATTATGATATCTTGCAAGCAGTGGACAACATAAAAAAAAGCGGGGAAGAAGTTTCTGCATCAACAATGAAAAATGGATGGAAAAACGTAAGGCCTGAATGCACAACTGATGGCGGCAATGACTTTAACTTGAACGAGATAAACACAGAAATTGTAAACCTGGCCCAAAGTTTAGGATTTTCAGAAATAGATGAATCCGATATTGTTAATGTTTTGAACCAAGGGGATGAACCATTCACAAACTCGGAGCTATTTGCATTTACAAATCTATCAAATCAACGTTATAGTGATGAAATGGGCTCTAATGTCGAAACTTGCACGAAGAGTTCAGAAATACCACTGAAGAAATTAAAGGAGGCCTTTGACTGCATTAATAAGGCTATGGAAATTTTTGAAGAATTCGATAAAGACGAAGACAGAATTGAGACAACAAAAATATCAATGAACACGAGTCTTAAATAATACAGAGATCTGTACGAACAGAAAAAGTTGTCCTTGCCTCAGAAGCGAATTGACTCATTTTTCAAACAAGTTTCTTCGGAAACGCCTGCATTGCACAAGGAACAGGCACAGCGCTCTTCTTCAGACGAAGATATCGAAAGTTTGATTTCTGAAATTGTATGTTCATCCAATAATTCTGATAATTAATATGAACATATGTCCTTACATTTATGTATGAATTTTTATAACTTTTCTTAATTTATTATTTTATCTTTAATTATTTATATTTACTTTTTAATATATGTACATATGAATTGTCTTTTCTTTTTTTTATTTTGTTGAATTGTCTTCTTTTTTTAAATATGTTAATAAATTCAACTTGCTCAAAGTATGGAGAATTTAAAATTCGATTTAC
Source organism: Clusia tigrina (assembly GCA_920105625.2). Classification (NCBI taxonomy): domain Eukaryota; kingdom Metazoa; phylum Arthropoda; class Insecta; order Diptera; family Clusiidae; genus Clusia; species Clusia tigrina. Next base: position 28,690,914 of record OV050030.1, read on the forward strand.
GTCGTTTCGATTTACGTCGCCATTTTCCGGTACCAATCATGACGTAAATTGAGGGATTACTGTATATACAATTATAATTATCAATTAGTGGTGTGTTAAAAGCATTTGGCGTTTAAATGATATGAGCGATTGGATTGTTCGCATAAGAGTTTCTTAAAAACTTACCATACTCGTACACAAAAAGCTGATGAATCCGAATGTTAAAATTTTCTTTGTCAAAAAAATCAAGGCGAATCGGGAAATTTACTTATTTTCCTGTTTTCTTTTACTTTTATTTATTTTCTTAATGAATTGTTTACGTTATAGAGTATATATTAATTTCTTTCATTTCATTTAAACACTTAAATCCGCCGTGAAGACAAATCCAATTTCTTTACTTCGGCTTTGGACATTACGATCGGCAATGAGAATGGTTATTTGAATGGGCATAGCCACTGCGACAAAGTGGAGATAAGAAAACTGCGGGCAACTCGATTATTTTATGTATGTGCTTATATATGTATATATTTTATGTACATATGTTAAATATAACTTTATGTAAAAATAAGCTCAATTCAGAGGGCTTTCACGCAACCATTAGTACAGTTAAATTCTCCCATATTTCTTAAAATTCCGCGAAATTGATTATTTCGCAAGAAATAATGCGCAATATTTTTATACCCTTTACCTTTAAAAAAGGTAAATAGGGTATACTAACTTTGTGCTTTTGAGAGGGGTTGGAATTGCGAGAAGGAGGCGTGGTAGGTATGGACATATATATACAGATATGATCAGAATCACTTTCTAAGCAATTTTTATTTTGTCCGTCCGTCTGTCCGTCTGTGGCCACCTTTTTTCTACACCGTTAGAGCTATCTTAATGAAAATTTGCAAAAGTATATTCTGGACATAGATAAAGAACCAGATTGCTATATGGGCCGATTTGGACAAAGACCACGCCTACCTCCCATATAAGGAACTTTTTTCACCCTTTTTAAAATGACTATAACTTCGGTCCGCTTGATGGAATCGTGTCGCAATTTGGCATTTATGGAGATGTGGGTCCTACTAAGGACTGTGCAAAAAGTGGGCGGTATATATTAATTGCCGCGCCCACTATTAACAAATATTCATAACTTAAGATCTGGTAGAGATTTATGGACGAAATTTTACATGAAGAAACATGTGGACATTATAAAGCTATCTGCAACAAATGGGGCTGATCTGGCAAAAAACCTATGCTCGTATTGATGCCAGCGGAATAAAAATTTGCAGAAACATGGGGTCTATAATAGTGTGTGTGCAGAATATGGAGATTATAATACAACTGCCACGCCCACAATTAACCAAAAATCATTACTAGGTTCGTATTAAAGATTTTTCAACGAAATTTCACAGGAAGGTTGCGGATACTAACATTAAACACTACATAAAAAATCGGCGTAATATTTCTACAGCCACGCCCACTATTGACATATAAATATAACTTACGACCTATACAAAAATTTTGAACAAAATTTTATATTAGTGGTTATATTGACACTACGAAGCCATGGACAAGAAATGGGGTCGATATAATCAATTCAAGGTACCCTACTGAAAATAACCGTAGATATGCTCCTAATGATGATTTATGAAGAAAACATCCCCATTGTTGAACTCGCACGCTCAAGAAAAGGTAACGGGTATTTCGTAGTCGGTCTAACCCGACTTCAGACTTCTTTTCTCGTTTTATTTCTCATTGCCAGAACTTAAACTTAATTTGTGAGCATTACTGAGACGTTCTTCTTATGTAATTAATTCTCCACGACATAAAAGAAAAAATAAATTATTAAAAGCTTTGAAAACTTATAATCTCTGACGTGTGTGGTGACGTTTGGGGAGTTGACTCAACGAATGAAAGAAAGGGACACTAAAGAATTAGAATTAGGAGAATAGTGAAACGAAAATTACGAATTTGCCGGTCATAAGGGTATTAAACCTTTTTACAGAATTCTCACAAATAACAACAGTTTCAATAATCTCAGAAAAATCTTCAAAATAGGTCAAAATGCAGCTAAACGAACTAAATAGACGGCTTTATGCTTTTAATTAAACAGAGGCAGTGTTTCTTTCTTTAATGACGAAAACAATTTTTCGGTTTGCAAAATATTGGATATGCGCCCTCTTGTAACACTATCTCTGCCTTATAACGATAATCACACTCCTATTATCTTTTCTAAAAATTTCATTTTACTTACTCTTCAATTCGGTACATTTTTCACTCACATTATAACAACTGTCTAACTTTTTCGGAATTGTGAAAAACTTGCGCCAGAATGCAAATAACACCTCGAGCCAATTTCTTCCTAATAATGATGTGAAATTATCAGTTTTATTTAAAAAAGTTAATTCCAATTTATATTTGTATGAATTTACAACAATATCATCGTTAATATTGCCTACAGTATTAATGTATTCACCCGAAATCAATTTCATTTGCCGACATTCTTCCTTCAGTGTATAATTTACAAACCGTTGTAAACACAAATTCGGACTTATAAACGTTTCGCATGCGTCTGTGTTGACTTCAAATTCAGTGTCTATTCCATTAACCGTTAATAAAATTATGTCTGAGTCGAGTTTCGCAGTTTATCCTCGTCCCCAATTATTATGTTTAAGAGTACTACTCGGTTCGTTTAGTTGACATTGACCGACTTTATTCATTGTTCTTAAAGGTAGAACCAAAATAGACGAGACGTAACGATAGCGATTGGACGAACGTCTGCATTCGTTACGTCGATTTTGACATTTAACCCAAAATGTGACGCTATCAACCGCATCGATGGATGGCTCTTTACATAAATTCCGAACTCCTACCCCACAGCGGCGATTAAATTGTAGCAAAATTTAATTTAATTTAATTTTTTTAAAAAACAACAATCGTGTCAACAAAGAAGAGGTTATGACGAGTAGCAGACGTTTGCAGTTCGGTTCTTACGGAACCGATCGTCACGTCTAAATGTTTCGTTCAGATTCGATCAAATACGTACGAGTATGTCCATTTTGGCTATTAACATTGATTCACATATGCTTGAACTTACTCGTTACGTCTCGTCTCGTCTATTTTGGTTAGCCCTTAAGTTTAGTTTTCTTAAATTACTATTGCAAGTATAGGGTTGCCATGTAATTATTATTACATACATAATAGGCGTTACAATGGATCCGAAACTTCGCTACGTCCTTCACATTAGCACCTATCTAAAGAAGGCAAACGGTGTCCTTTGCTTTATAAAAAGGTGGTCGAAGGAAGTTAACGATCCGCATGTCACTAAAAGACTTCATATATTCCTTGTTCGTCCAATTTTGGAATACTACAACTGCTATATTGCTAAAACTGAATATGTTCACAAGCAGTTTCTGTTATTTGCTCTGCGTTCCATGCAATGGAGTCTGTTGGAGTTGTTTAGTCTTCCACCGTACGAACATCGTTTAAAATTATTGCAATTACCTACGTTGGAAAGTAGAAAGGTAAAAATTACTGTTTGTTTCGTAGTAAAATTCCTCAGTGGTCATACCATATCATCTGTATTGTTGAGTAATATATATTTATCTGTTGCTATGCGTTCGTCCAGAAATTATATTCCCATTAGATTGAATATGTGTAGATCTAATTATGCATTGTCTGATCCAGTCCGTGGTATGCTTGACGAGTTTAACAAATATTTTTCATTGTTTGATTTTTTTTCTCCCCTATTTGTTATTAAAAGTTCTATACTGTAATATTTGAATAGTTGATTGCTTGATACATCCACACAGCTGTTGATTAGTTAATCTGTAGCTATTTTATTGATTTACATCCCATTGTCGTGCTCGCGATCGCGAGTTCAGAACACTCCGAACTGTTGCTGATCGGTCACCGATTCCGTACGTTATGCGAACGTGTTCCTCGGTCGGTTGGGTGGGTAAGTGGGCCCGTGGGATACGTCGAAAAAAAAGAAAAAACGATGATGTTACTCATCGCAGCATGTAGAGAAAGTGCTTGGAAAAATCAGAGTGGTTTCAGGAAAGCATTGAATACTGTGGATATGTTATCGATCGGAATGGAATTCGAAAACTGAGTACTAATGTTGAGGCTATTCAAAATATGAAGCTGCCGACTACAAAGGAGGGGGTAAGAGCATTTCTAGGACATTATTATGGGCGTTTCATCAAAAATTAAGTACCATACTATATCCTCTCTACCGGCTGCTGCATAAAGGAGTACCTATCGATTTCAACACTGAGTGCGAAAAGGCTTTCAAAGTTATAAAAAAACAAGTGCACTATAATCCTCAGCTACCAATAGTGCTGGCGGTAGATGCAAGTCCTATTGGAGTAGGCGGTGTGTTGAGCCACATTTACTAAGATGGTCTTGAAAGACCAATGCAGTTTGCATCGCAAACATTAAATCAAGTTCAACAGCGGTGCAGTCAAGTGGACCGAGAAGCCTGTGCAATAATCTACGGCGCTAGCAAATTTTATAAATATCTGTTTGGGCGAAAGTTTATTTTAATTACGGACAATAAGGCGATTGCTCAAATATTTTCAGCGCAGAAAGGGTTGCCAACTCTTTCGGCTCCGCGTATGCAACATTACCATATCTACTCCGAATCCTTTGATTATGAAATAAGAGTTAAGCGAAGTACGGTTTGGTATAACTAAAATGGAGATGCTGGCACGTGCGTATTGCCGGTGGACTAAACTGGATAGTGACATTGAAAAGCTAGTGTCAAATTGCTCAGCATGCCAAGCTAATCGTGACGATCCAAGCTGAGTGATCGAAAGGGTACATGCAGATTACGAAGGGCCGTTCATGGGAAAATACTTATTTGTACTCGTAGATGCATTTAGTAAGTGGCCAGAGGTGCATATAGTAACCAACAGCGAAGACAACCATATATAAATGCGAAGAAATTTGTGCTAGTTTTGGTATGCCAAGTGTATTAGTAAGCGATTATGTGACGCAGTTTAACTCTCCTTCCAAAATTATTTGAACGCAAATGGTGTTGACAATAAATGGACAGGCGGAGATGATATGTCGAAACATTTAAAAACAAACTCAAATCTATGATGTGCCCCCCCAGTATAATGAATTGGGAACTATCAACAACATTGAAGGCGTATTGGCGATCAATTCATCCAGCCACAAAGAAGTCTCTAGCGATGCTCATGTTTGGCCGACAAATAGCATCGCGGTTAGAATTGTTGATACCACAAAATACTGCAGTAAATTTTGAAGTTAAGTTCGCATCGAAGCAAATTGAGCCGGGAGAGAGAGTTGTGTTTGAGTGATGAGATGTTGGCAGGAATTCAGCAGATGATCGATTGAAGCAGGTCTGTCGCAAAACGGACAGCAGTTGACACCTGTCCCACCGAGCAGCTGATAGTGTGTTAAAATAATAGTGTATGCAAATCCCCCAATAACTAGCCTAGTAAATGCTGGATAGCCTAGTTAAAGGAGGATAGAGTGCTTTACATTGACCTGGCCTAAAGGTGATTGTATGTGCACCAAATACTTTTTGTGTCGCTGTTTTCTTAAATATTGATTGATGTCATTTTGGTCAAATGTATAATATTATGCCAAAAAACCAAACAATTATGATTCTTCAACTTATTTTACCATGGTGCATTTACAGTGAATGGAAACCAATTGGATCAGATTTTGTACTAAGAATAGTCATAATATATTAAATGAACTTCTTAACATTCGAATTTTCAGCTCCAAATAAAATATAATAATTTTTTTTGATTAATTATCACCTTTTTTTAGAAGTTTCGTAGTTCGTTTTAAAATACAAATGATGTGACCCCATAAAAATTTAATTTAAACGTAGCATTGATTTCTTCTCATTTTTTCTATGATGTCGCATTTACAAATTACTTTGCGTACACTTTGCGGATCTTTAAAAACACGCGTTAACTTGAAGATTTATCTCACCAATTACCCTCTGTGGAAAGCTGTCAGAGAAATGAAAGCACCTACACGCGGAATTCAACCGATTCGTACAAAAAACGGAAACTGGGCAAGAAGCGATGATAAAAAGTCTGCTGTTTTCGCCGAACACTTAAGAGATGTTTTTACCCCCAACCCACCTCGCAATACCAATAACCTCATATTAACCCCCACGCCAGATAAAATATGCTCGCCTATTAAACTAAAAACAACAGAAGTAAGTAATGCGATTAGTAACCTTGCTCTTAACAAAGCTCCAGGACACGACCTCATTACTGGAAAGATTATCAAGGAGTTACCCCAAATGGCCAACATCTTACTTACTTCACTATTTTATGGCTTGTTACGCTTAGGATACTTTCCTAATGCCTGGAAAGTTTCAGTAATCACAATGATCCCGAAACCAGGAAAAGACCCCTCCCAATCGTCATCATATAGACCGATTAGCCTCCTGCCTATCTTATCAAAACTCCTAGAAAGGTTTTTTCTTGCAAAGATAATGCCGCATATAAACGAAAAATACAATAGAGCAGGTTCATCGAATAGTGAACGAGATAAAAAACGCATTCGACAAAAAGCAATATTGTTCAGCCATCTTTTTAGATGTGGCGCAGGCATTTGACAAGGTCTGGCACGAGGGGCTTATTTGAAAAATAAAAAAGCTGTTGCCCACAAAAGTACACGACATATTGAAATCGTATCTGAGGGGCAGAAAGTTCAAGGTAAGGTACAATAATGCTTACTCTAAATGCTTTGACATCAAAGCTGGCGTACCACAAGGAAGCGTGCTAGGTCCGGTGTTGTACCTACTATTTACCTCAGATCTGCCTACCAATAAATACTGAACAAAAGCAACTTTCGCAGACGATACAACTATCCTTAGCATTCATCCGAATTGCAAAATCGCATCCCGTGACTTAGAAGATCATCTGGTCCTAGTAACAAATTGGTTGGCTGACTGGCGAATAAACGTTAATGAATCGAAAAGTACGCATATTACCTTTACTATAAAAAAGGTACATGTCCAGCGATAACACTCAACAATGTTCCTATTCCTCAAGCAAAGGAGGTGAAGTACCTAGGAATTCATCTTGACTCACGTTTGACATGGAAGCGCCACATGGAAGCCAAAAAAAAACAAATGACTTTGAAAGCAAATAGCCTACACTGGCTCATGCACAAAAATTCCAGGTTGAGCCTAGAATATAAAACACTGCTGTACAAAGCCATTATAAAACCAATTTGGACTTACGGTAGCCAGTTGTGGGGCGGCGCAAGCAACTCTAACATAGAACTGATTCAAAGAGCGCAGTCCAAAATTCTAAGAACCATTACTGGGGCTCCTTGGTTTATAAAGAATACAAATATTAAAAAAAATCGTAACATTCCGCTCGTAAAAAAGGAAATCTTTGATGCCAGCTTAAAATATGCGCAAAAAATCAAAGAGCAATCAAATCATCTAGCTAGGATACTAGCATGTAATAGGGTTCCAAGTCGCCTAAAACGTACGAAATCACCAGCACAACTAACATCGACACCTTAATCATGTACAAACACTAATATAACATTTATTACAGTAACTAACATATTACATTGTGATTACTAAAAAGCACTAAGCATTGGCAAGGTGTATTAATATTAATTATCTAGTTTGTAAGATATGCTTACTTATTGTTAGTCTAAGCTTAGAAGATACAATTAAAAAATATATAAAAAGAAAAAAATACTCAAAATTTATTATAAACGCTATGAAGTGCCGCAGAAGTCAGCAATCGGTTAATTTATAGATAAGTTTTGAATTAGTAAGTTCACCAATTTATTTTTTACTAGTAATTTACTAGTATATTTTGAAGACTTTTCTATAATTTTCACTACAGGGATATGGTATACGTGTGCAACAAACACAAAAAACTCACACTATACGTGTGACGAAAATAAACCGATGAAACGGTAAAAAAAAAATACCCTCGAATCGAATGTTTTTTCTTATTCTTCTTTGATAGTAGTATGGCCGCAATTTTTTGAAAGCAAATCAGTAGCAAAACCAATTATCCGTCCACAATTAATGATATCAGCACCGGCTGACTCTGAGAAAATCAAAATTTAACGTTATCGTTAATGTAAATTGTATCTACTATTCCCTCTCCAAAAAGTACGCAATTCAATATCGTCAAATATTTCTCTCTCTGACAATTGTGACCATTATGAATATTTGGTATTAAAGGCAATATATTAATAAGATAACTTTAATAAAATTATTACATAGCTAATTCCTCTTTTAATTTTTATTCATTGGTTTGGTTATTTGTCAATGAAGGCAGCAGTTGAAATCAATCGATAAATATATAGTTGTGTACTAAGAATGATAGAATAGATAGATAGATAGATACATAGTCGAAACAATGCGCACACTGTAAACACGAACGTCCAGAGCACATGTGAGCGAGCGAGGGAATTGATTCGAAGTGCCTATAAATATGCAATGGAGATTTTTTATCGAGAGCATAGTGTCAATTTGCTGGATTCAAACAGTTTGCAAATTGCCTTTGAGAAGTGCTTCTGGCAGCATTGTGCTGAAGAGCAGCATGGAGTGTTTTATGCAGTTATCAAATACGGAAGTATGTATCGAGCTGGAAAAATTATAAATTCTACTTTTTTTTAAAATTTAAGTTACTTCAGCGATGAAGAATTATTTGGCCAAACTTGGACAGTTATAACGCCACCACCATAAAATTTGAAACCTAAGTTTTATATATAGATATCAATATCCTTTAAAAAGTCGGTGATTATTTTGAAGGCGTAGTCTTCTTTAGCCTGGATTAGGGATTTTAGCGAGTTGAATTGTATAAGTGCTGGGAAAGAATTTCTTGGAAAATTGTATTTAGTACAATGAAAGATGATGTGTTCTGGGTCTTCAGGGCATTGGCAAACTTCACAGTTTCCATCTTCAATTACTCTCAGTTTCTTCAGCGTCTTGTTACAGAAAGCGTGTCCTGATAGGATGCGGTTAATTTGCTTGACTTCTTTAGAATTCAAGTTCTTATTTTTTTTAAACCAAAGATTTTTCAGAATATCTGGAAACAGTTCTCCATATTTCGTGCCTTTTTCAGAAATTAGATTGACATATTCCCTTTTCCATTGTTGTTGGATTTCATGCTGTATCTTGTTTATTGCATCTTGGAGTGGCCATGGGAAGTCAACTTCCTCACCTTCATGACCTGCATTTTTGGCTTCTTTATCGACTCGCTCGTTGAGATTTATTCTGCTGTGGCCTGGGATATAATGAATATCTAGTGACTTCATAGTGCTATTTTTAGTTTTTGATATTATTTGTGAGGCAATGAAATTATTGGAATTGTGGTTTAGGAGATTTAGTGCTCCACTTTTGCTATCTGTAAGTATGGCGATTTTTGTTTGGTTATTTTCAATTGCAAAGTCTACGGCTTTGTCAATGGCCAAGAGTTCCGCTGACATTGATGATAGTTTCTTTTTTAATGTAGAAACTTTTAGTTGAGTTGGAGTTTACATGTAGAAAAGCAGCCCCTGAGAGATCATCTTTGACGGAGCCATCAGTAAAAAATAGTTCAAAATTATTTGATTGGAGAAAGTTCATTTTTTCTTTGAATAAGGCATTGATGACGGTCTCGTTCCCTTCATTTTTGTTTTTTTGAGTCCCTTTGAAGAAGTCAAGATCACAATTTAATTTCTTTGTAGAAGGATGTAGATGCTGGATGATACCAATGTCTGTGAAAATTGTTTTAAATTCTTTAATATGCAACCATAGCTTGATTTCAATCGGTCAAGATTTAGTGCAAAGCATTTCGCTAACTGCTTCGCAGTGTTCAGTTTTAATCTGAATTTTATCAGTAGTACGGCTGCCATATGATATATGATGTGAATGGGGATTGAACAGATGAGTCCCATACACCTTCTGAGGTTCGCGTTACAACAAGTTTGGAGTTTTTTCAATGCTGTTTTATTAATGTTTGCAAAAGTAGATGTCGCATATTTTAGTTTAGCACGAGCAAAAGCTTTGTAAAGATATAAGGCTTTAATTGGTTGGATGCCAAATTTACATCCGCTGAGTATGTTAAGAAAATTGTATTTTTAGTTTGTGGCTGAAACTATTTGATTTACATGTTCCGTTGCTGCATTATTCGATGTAATGTATGTTCCTAAGTATTTGATTTTCTGTACTTGTTTGATGGTAATATTATTTAGTTGAATGGCTATGTTTTTACTCCTATTGTTGAAGTGGATGATTTTGGATTTTTGAAAGTTGAAAGAAAGGTCAAGATTTTTACATAGTTGAGCGAAGGTTTGGATTTTCTCCATTATAATGTGTATAGCATTATTCACATTTTTGTGGTGTACAGTGAAGAAGAAATCTTCTGCAAATTGGAATATATTACAGTTGACATCAGTGATTTGATGGAGAGAGACTGTATAAAGGTTGAAGAGAATGGGACTGAGCCCACTGCCTTAGCATACACCTTGATTTGTGTTTAATGCGGCAGTTCCCAGGGTTAGCGTTCTATTTAAAGAAAATCGCAGAACCAGTTGATTATTTTGTTATCAAAGTTATTGAGGATGTTACGAAGTTTCTAAATATTAACGCAATCGAAAGCTTTGCTAATATCTAAGCATATACCCAGCACTTGCATTTTTCGAGATTTTAAATGCATCACATTGTTTATGAGATCATTAATGCACATAGAAGTAGAGTGAAATTTTCTAAATTCGTAAGATCTTGCTGGCAGTAGGTTAGTTTCATCAATATGACTGTCAATTTTAAGTTTCATAAGCCCTTCGGTAATTTTTAGAAAAGTTGGTAGGAGACTTATTGGTCTATAATTTTTAATATATGCAGGATTCGAGTTCTTCTTGAGTATAGGGATGATTTTAATTATTCTCCATTCTTCTGGTATGTCGCCTTTTTCCCATATTTTTAGAATTACATTGAAGATATTAAGCTTTTGATCCATTGCTGAAGGATGTTGTAGGAGATTCCGTCCCATCCAGGGGCTGAATGTGGATTTCTTAAATTTAAAAATGTTTCGAACTGTTGGAATGTGGCTAGCGGAGTTGTTGAAGGAATGTTCAAGGTTGAAAGCTGGTTTGTTAGGGGTGTGGTGCTTGGTGATTGGATAGAGATTTGTTGGAGGAGTTCATAGTTCTGCTCCTTTGTAAAGGAATTGCCAACTTTCTTCTCCTGTTCATACTTTTTCACTCTGTTGATCATACCCCACCAATCCTGTATTGAAGGAGGGTTGGACAAGTCTGCTATTAACGTTTGGAAATTTGTTCTTTTAATTACCACTAAATACCTGGTTAGAGCTTCCTGTGTTTCATTAAGTTGGATGCAGTCTTCGAATTCTTTGGTGGTGTAATATTTAAGTCGGGTAGCATTGCGAATCCTGATAAGTCTTTCTGTTTCGGAATTCCACCACCTTTTTGGTATATATTTGTTATCTTTTAGTTTTATAGTGTTTTTCTTAATTGTGTTTCTAATTAAATTTGAAATATCAGAAATGTTATCTGAAAATTCAATGTTGGGTAGATCCTGTAGGAGTTTAGAAAAGATTAGTTTTGAGTGCTGTGGTGCATCCTTTTGGAATTTTTTAATACTTATAATTATCGGAAGATGATTGCTGTTGGTGACTACTTTTTTGGTGGCTACTTTTTTGGCAAGCCCATTTGAAGTTAGTTGGTTGTTTGTTAATAAATGTAAGATCAAGCACTGAGCTAATATCCCGAGTTTTATATGTTGGAGAACCGTCTATAATGTAGAGAAAGTCGTTATTGATAGCAGTATTATCATGAGCAAGTCCTTTCGCATCTCCAGATGGGCTTCCCCAAGCTGTCGATTTAGCGTTGAAGTCTCCTCCTATTATTGTAGTTTTGTTTAAAGAGTGCAAATACGAAGAAATTTTCTCTGTTTCTATTTTGAAAAATTCTGTGGATTTGTTTGGTGGGAAATAAGAGCTGATAATGTTGAAATTTTGTTTTAAGTTCAGTGTAGATACGCCGATGCATTCTGCTTATGTTGGGATTTTTAAAATTGAAAATTTAATTTTTCTGTTGATGTAGATGCCGACGCCTCCGTAGCCATCATCTCGGGCTTTATGCGCGAATTTTTACTTGGCCAGACTGGCACTTGCATTATTTTTGAGCCATGTTTCACTTATGATTGCGATGTCTATTTTATTTGTTTGTAAAAAAATGTCATATTTCAGAGAAAGAGAATTAATCAGATTTGTGATTTGATTTAGTTGTGGTAGAATATTATTTAATTATGCTATGTTGATGCTCTAGAATGATGTAATGAAAGAGATGCTAACTTCGAATAACAAACTGAAGTATAACAAATTATCTACCGACGGTTGTATTACAGCATAACTCCAAAAATAATTGCTGATGTGGATTCTGGATAGTATGGAGCTACCAGAAAACTTTGTCAGTATTTCAGACACGATATGAAATATATTATTATTATTTTTTTTTTATTCAGATAAGCAACAAATCACTAGTAACATATTAAATAATAATGCATAAATATATTAAATTCGTTTTAATTATTGGGATAGAATCATTTGGAACTAGATTTGACGAATTATTTGGCGGACCCAGAAGTAAGCTTGGATCAATTGGAACCAATGCTAACCAAGCATTCCTTCTTTCGGAAAAATCTTTGATTGCGTGGTTTGGAAGAAAATTTTGCAGGCATTTGTTGAGGAAATCTCAAACTGAATGCTAATAATGTTAGCGAAGAAAACAAATTGAAGAAAAACAGAGTAATGCGACTCAACCACAATGTCGCAAAATTTGTTTACGTCTGAAGCGATGTCATATAAAGTAACGACAACATTCACCCCATATTACAAAATTTACAAAGATAGTAGAATATGTTTCGTTCACCCAGCTGCATATTATGATGTAGGTATTGTTGTAGCTACTACGAAATAAATGATATCCTTCAAAAATAGCACGACAGAATCACACTTTTATCGCTCAAATTGTGAGTAATGAGAATACAAAATGTTCAAGTCGGAAGAATATTTTAATGGTTGAGGAAAATGTTTGGACCTGTTGAAGTATGTTATCCCCTAAGAAAAAACGTTTGTAAATGTGTTATTGTAAATATATTATAAATGCGTCTAAGTTCATAAGAGTACATTAATAAATATATTGCTAATGGCAAGTTCATATCGATTGATGAATCTTGTCAATATGGAAATATTTTTCTATAAAAAGACAAGAAATTTCTATGTTTGGTTTGGACCAGATTTCATTTCGAATTTAAATGTTTCAAACAGAGTTCAAAGTGACTATGAAGAACGATCTTAGATATACGAGCAAAGGAATTATATGGTGTGTCAAAAGTAGCTGTGTTAAATACTATAATCCCTGATCTCCACGGCTGCAACACACAGAACGAGTAATATTTCAAAATTTAATATAAGAGGAAACCGCATTGAGTATGGCTTCATGTTTTTAACACTATGCCTTAAGGAACTCCAGTTTAAGACCAGTTTGCTGAGAGAGTTTATATAATAATATTGTACGATTCCTTAAGCTTAGCGACTGGAGTGACTACGTTATCCTTCTTGGATTTTGAATCGCTGAAATTAGACCTACCTTGGAGAGCTATTGAGAACTTCCAAAAATGACAGTGTATGAAGAACTTTATAAAAAATTGGTCCATGCACATTTAAATTTAGTAAATTGTATGAAATTTACCAATTCTCGGAGAAGCCCAGATGGAATTTTAAAAGAAAATTCAATTTTACAGATTTGCGACTGCTACTTTGAGATATTCTATCATTCTTGATGTGTTGCTGTCTCTCTCTCCCTCTCTCTCTCTCTCTCTCTCTCCCTCTCTCTCCCTCTCTCTCTCCCTCTCTCTCTCCCGCTCTCTCGAACTTTCTAATGCTATAGATTATTGATGAGATTACTGATAAGTCCTTAAACTTATTGTAGCGCATTCTCATTCCGGTATACTATTTTAATCATGTACAATGATGCGGTCTTGGTTAGGCTAATGGACAGAATTTTCTAGTTCAAGAGAGATTATTGTGAAAATAGACTCCATAAGGAAATAGCTGGCAGTCAATACCGAATTGAAAGCTGCAGTGATGTTTTGAAGTCCTGTTAAATTAAACTAGTTTTATTAAAGGTGAATTATCAATACACAATCCACAAACAAGAAATTCCAACAGATTTTTTTAAGTATTCAAATGAGTCAAAATGTTAATCTTTTCAAACCCTGGGACGCGGAAGCAGTAAGTTTAAGTGGCTGTCAAGGGCACGAACACTCGGCCAGAAGACACACTTTGGCCATACATAGGTCTAAGAACAGAAAATACTGAAAAATATTGTACAAGCAGAAACTCATGTAAACAATGATAGAAAATTTGTTATAATAAAATGGAGAAAACGGAGACCCCTCAAACGGAGTACTATCCAACGGAGTATCCAAAACGGAGTACATAATGGTGATCATAGATTTTGAGTATATACTTAGTTCAAACCAAAGTCGCAAAGGATATCTACATACAAAGCCGATCAGTCCAAGAATGATAGTATACAGAGAGAACAGATCATTAGAACTAGAATATACATTTGCAGAAAATCTTTTATGAATACATCCACAAATCAAGAAGTACCAAAAGCGATCAATTACAGATATCTGGGGCAGACTGACCTGCAGATGAATAAATCAATTAAAGTAAAATAAAATTGTGTATACAGTACTGATAGAGAGAGTTCCAGCGATGTTTTTTTCGTATACCTTGACTTACAGTTGGATGATAAGCCTTGAGTTCCAAAGAGGCTAAAATTACACAAATTACTGCAACTACTATTTTTTGTAATATATTAGAAATCCCTCCCAACATCAAAGGCAAACGTTTATCAATTAAACCATATATGCAAATTAAAAAAAAAGAAAAGATATCAGGGGGCTGAATATCGATAGTACGATGGGTGAAGCAATTCGCAATTAATGTTGCTATGAAAACGATAATTATGTGTTCCATGGCATTTGTTTTGATGGAAGATAATTTTCTCTTAATAAAATTTTAAATATGAGTTTTCAAGTGATGTGATAATGTATTATATTGTGTATAATGGCTATAGACAAGCAGCGGACGATACCAGTGAGACCAACTAGCTACCCTTTCCGTTATCCCTTTCCATCTCTCTCTGTCTATCTTTATATGTCTCTATGTATTCTGTATTTCTCTAAGTATCTGACTCAATCTTAATCTCTCTCTCTTTCTCTCGATTCTTATCTGTAGTTGTATCCAGTGTTGCCGTTTTCACTTCGATTGAAGTGTTTCACTTCATTTTGAATTCGAACACTTCCGCACTTCCTCTCTAACAGAAACACTTCGATTTTCGAGGGAATCAGGCTAATTCTATATAATTGAAATATATCAGTTTTTCTAAGTACTAAGTACTTTTTTAATTTTTTCCAAATTATTACTTAAGTAAAGTAAGTTCTAAAGAATAAATTTTATATAACAAGGTAGGTTCTAAAGATTATTTTCACATATGAACACTTCGAAAAACCTGAAAACACTTCACTTTTCAGCGCATTTCACTTCGCTTGCAAATTTAAGAACGGCAACACTGGTTATATCGTTGAATAACTCAGTCTCTCTCTCTCTCTGTATATCTCTCTCGGTCTCACCGTATGTCCAGAAAATACAAAGAAATGACTCTTGTTTTGCAAGTTTAAGTGTCCCGTCTCTGTGGTCACTGGTATATTTTTCTGACCCTTTTTTATTTCTGTAGCGCTACATCACTATCTCACCCTCTCTATCTCCTTCTCTCCCTCTATCTCCCTCTCTCTCTCCGTCTGTCTCCCTCTCTCTCTCCCTCTCTCTCACCTCGCTTCCCAATTGATAGTCTTCATTGCACACCCAATTATAAAATATTTTTTATATTCCATTTTTTTTTTTTTTTTGATTAGGAGATATAGATTCATTCATCATTCATTCAATTCATTTGATAATAAAAGATTTTTGATCTATGAAGAGTATCCACAGGCGATCAGCCATATTATTACTCAAGAGATGTTTCGATTATGGAGATTATTAATAATCGCCGAATATTAGCAAATATGATCCTTCATTCACGTTATAATATTATTTAAATAACTTTGTAGTGAAACGAACCAAATGAGCAGTATCGTACTTTTAGCACATACTGCCAGTACTCTGATTCACTGGTTCTGTGGAGAAATGTGCTAACCGCGAAATAGCTCAGAACTGCCAACTGTATCTTACCAATCTAACCAAATAGAAATTCTTCAGTATCTATAGCTGAAAAGAAAGCATTAAAGGGTTAAATATGATGTACTTCTAAATGAATTCCAGTGAAGAAGTGAATGAGAACTGGACTTCAGTTTATACAAATAACACTGTTTCAATCGCAATGGTTCCGTTTTTTTTCTGAACTATACTGCAAAGTTAAATATTAAAGTTAAGAAGATTTTGCGAATCGTTAGATAGTTATCAATATTTATATTTATTGAACTTATGGTTTTGCAAATGTTCGAATCGAATTAGTGCACTGCAGTGAATAGTCCATTAAAATGAACTGAACAAGTTTGGTAATCTTCATGGATTTCTTTATGCCCAAGAAAAAAATCCGCACTTGATGAGGAATTGCTAGTCTTGAATACTAAAAAAAAAGGAATGCAAAATGAGGTATATAAGCCCTTGAAAATAAATGAAATAAGGAACACTCTATTCGGAAAAATAGTTTTATTTTTCAACATAGTCTCGTTTTAGCTGGATACACTTCATTCAACGTTTCTTCAATTTGTTGATGCCCTCCAAATAATACGAGATATCAAAATAGCCGTTTGTTTCATCGATGACCTCTTTATTCGACCCAAACCTCTTACCGCCGAGCCATACCTTATATTTGGAAGCAGAATATAGTCGCAGGGGGCAGAATATCAAGAATATGCTGGATGAGGGAGCAATTCGTGACCTAATGCATGTGACTTTGTCATTGTGAGTGAGTTCTTGTGCGCCGATGCGATGTCCTGGTGGAAGAGAACTTTATACTAGCCAAATGCGGTAGATTTTGCCTCAAATCGGCATCGAATCGGTCTAACAGCTCTGCATAATATGTGCCAGGGATCGTTTTACACTTTTCAAGGTAATCCATGTGAATGACACCGCGCGAGTAATGATATTAGAAATCACAAGTAATAATAATAAATTAAACACATAAGACGTTCTTTCTCTTTATTGTTTGAGTTCTCACTGTATACTGATTCGTTAGTCCCATCACCACCAACAATCTATCTCAAGCCAAGCAGCGGCGGCGCCAGATATGCACAAGTCAGAAAATGCTCTGTGGTCATGACAGGCATTGATATATCATGTGATGGTGCATGATACATAACTCGCGCATCCCAAATTTGCGTCGCCATAACCTTGTTGGCCCACAGACTCACCACGGCCTTCTGCGCCTTTGTTTCACCAGAAAAAGATTCACCACTATCCCGACTGTTCCTTGGTCTCTGGTGTGTTGTGATGAATCCATGAAACTGCGCCAAAACTCGTTCGGATTACGAATTAACATTACCAAACACTCCTTTGAAGTTGTCAAACGATTGCGTTTGTTGTCCATAGTGAGCAATACATTTTTCATATCCAAATATTCATCCAAAATTGAAATTACTGATCTATGTGATAAGCCTGTAGCCTCTTCAAGTTCGTGCACCTTCACTAGCCGATCGTCCAATACCGTTTATTTGATATACCGTTTCTGGTGTGGTGACTTCAGTTGGGGGACTAGAAAGTTCGGGGTCACTTGTGCTGGTACGACTGCACCGAAAGTGAGTAAACAGTGGTGGAGGGTTTCAATGGAAGGTGAAGAGCCTCCATAAGACTTTTTCAGTTTTTGTTTGCTTTGCGTGATGATTTTTTTGCGCAAAAAATTGTATTTAATGAGCACACGGAATTCACTTTCTTATGCGGCCCATAGACGATACATCATCATCATACTCATATATAACACTATGTGTGAAAAAGAGAGAAAATATGCATGTATGTGTCACACAGACATGATCTCGCTGTGATCACTGACTGATCATCGAAAATCTAATTCATTTAGATTTTGAGGGGAAATTTTATTACGATGTTGATCATGATGTATGGATGATCGTCATTTGTGGGCAATTTACATGCAAATTCTGTTCATTTGAGTTTGAGTGCCAATGTGTGAAGATGTGTGCGGACAAAAATAATAAAAATGTGTTTCTGCTGGAGTCCCTTGAATGCTATTGTACTATTTTTTTTTGGTACCTTTCTTTCATCCAAAATAGTTTTTTTTATTTTTTTACAATTTTTCCCTGCACAGTACAAGCGCTAGCGCACACAAAACTTCGCTAGCGCTAGCGCACACAAAACTTCCGACAGAGACATGACAACCCCACTCGACGACTACGAAAAAATGATGATCTTCGATTTTGATCACTCGTCTGTGGCGGAGCTTCATTCAACACGTACACGAATTAGTATGATCATGATGTATCGTCTGTGGGCCGCATTAGATTTTTGCGAAAATTATCGTGGACGTCTAATTCAATAAATGCCAAAACTATTAGGCAGATCAGTCAGATAATTAAGGTGCGTTCTTCTGAAAGATGATTCTTGACAAACTAAATGTTGGATAACCCGTTGCAAAATATTCATGCCCAAAAAATGAACAAACTGAAATTATCCCCCAAGTCTCAAGCTAGTATACAAAGTAGAGGACAGTCGATCTCACAAATTGTATGTTAATAAACAGGGCATGCGTTTAATTAATGGCATAGAATAATTTCAATAAAACTTTACGAGCTGCTCAAACGCAAAACATTGTTGGAAATATATAAATATGTGTATGAGAAGTGCGCCAATGTTCACAGCGGGTTAAGGGAAGATTGTCAGCTTTAGCAGTAAAGAAACTTTTATAAAACTTTGAAGTTTCTTTACATCTGAACAAACTGTCCTTATTTCAATTGCATCTAATAATTATAATTTGTGAAAGCAGAACAAATGATTGACGATTGATAATTAACAAAAATATTTCGTCTTCATTGATCGAATAATATTTAATTTATTCTGGAGAAAAGTTTAATTTGGAGTGCCATTTAGCAGGATATTTATTTCAAAAGACTTGTTTTCCATATTAATGAAAAGTTTCTTACTACCAGATACATTTATTACAAACACATATAACACAGGTACATTCAGGCGCCATCACCAACTCTTCGTGGGTCTCTGTATTAGTACTATTTTCATTTTTCCGTCACATTCTTGACAACGTGGTGCATTTTGCCTTAGCATTACTCTAATGATGCCCCACTACAAACGACTTTGTTTAAAAATGTCCTTCAGATTTCAAATTATGCATTTAAGTTTACAGTGGGCGTAAGATAATCTTCAAAGGGATGCTAGATTTTATAAATAATACAGCCTTCAAAGTTGTATGGTTATATCTTGAATTAATCACTGATCGCTGGCCCGGTACTAAATAGTGATCGTTGTACTCATCTATAGCTAGATATAGAGTGTACTATCCTATAGATAGAGCTATAGATCGAGAGTTCCTCATCACAATTAAACAGAGGAAAGTCATCGTTATATTTTCTTAGAGATTTCAGAGTATTTGCACTAACTGAATGTGAATAGTTAATTTTCTGATCTCAGATATCAACAATCTCAAATCACCGGATTTATTAACTAAAAAAATTTGTACTATCCCAAATCCAATTCATTTCAGAAGTCTATGTAGAAGATTGAAATTTCCAGAGGCTAATTTGAGACATACTAGGAAAAGTGGGTTTAGGAAATGTGCTGAAATGAATACATATAAGTATAAATAAATATAAGTAATGAAGTTAGACTAGAAAATGTATGTAATTTTCTTATACGCCTTTTGTCCGTCTTGTGAAGATAGTGATCTATTATCAATCTTACAATCGTCTTCATTCTAAGTCAGTATTTGATAGACCCTTAATATCATTTCCAAACATAAACATAAACTAATCGATTAATATAATTTTCATTTACGCCTCTCTGCATATGAGCCGCACAATCCCATTATAACTAATCCGCAACTTATCAACAAAAATTCGTGTGCGGCAACACGTAGTGAAAAGTATTGCATTGTTAAAGTATGTACTTAAAAGGACTCCTCTACCGATATACACACACTTATTCAAACACACACACACACAGCCATATTTTTGCTATGCATACAAATATATTTACTATGGCATACAAAAATTTTCGCAAGTAGCAAGCTCCAAATAACTAAATCCCCCCACAAACTAAATAGAGAAAGAAAACCTTAGCAATCGGTAGCCATATCAGACGACCCAAAATAAGAGTGATAAGCATCACAAGTGTATGAAGGGGGAGACAGAGTGGGAGGGAGTGCAGGCGTATCACTCGTTTAATACACATTTCAAATGACATATTTAACGTTTTTGCGGCTTAGAGACTACCACGCTGGCCAAAGGCGAAGTCGGAGGAAGAATGGAGGGTAAAATAGTGCTTTTGCTTGTTTTGGTTGCTTCGTTGTTTTATTTTTTGCGTGCTTTTTCCCTGTTGTTGTATGGGGGGTTGGCAGTGGAAAAGACTACTTGCTATCAGGTTTGTGGTGGTTGCAGACAGCCAACACGATATGCAAGCATCCCCATGAGAGTGTAAGTTAACGATAATTAAGTTAACAATAATTATATTTTTTTCTTGGTCTTTATTAAGTCCAACTTCAATTCAAGCTAATCAACAAAAGCTAAATTGCTGACGCTGTGTCTGCAATACTTCCTGCACGAGCCAACCGCTGCACTGCTCCAACGCTGTCGCTAACCGCTGCACTGCTTCAACGCTGCCGCTATTTGAATTTAAGTTAAGTTATCAAAAAATTGTAAGTTAGTTCTTGTTTTGAATTCAATAAATAAAGTTTAACATCAGAGTTTCTCTCTGATGTTTATTTTTTAAAAAATCAAAAAATAATGAAATAAGTTAATTGGCGCCCAACGTCGTGGTATTCGGGAAAGAAGTCCTTAAGCAGTACTCATCACGGTTAATTTATAAAGTGTCCTCAAGAAGTTCGATAAATTAATTGTGTAGCCCGAATAGAAACCACAACTAATTAAGCGTTAGAATTCGTTGGAATAAAAACGCAACCACACGATTTGTGTTCTATCAGAGATCCCGAGTCACCGGATAGCGGACAAAAAGGAAAAATCATGGAGAACCTGTGCGGAATATTGTAAGCTAGTTTAAGATAAATTAAGAAATAAAATAGAATTTTGAGAAAATAATAAGTTAAAAGTAAACAAAGAAAGTGTTTTTAGAAAAAGAATTAACCTTTAAGACTAGATAAGAAGTAAAACAATTTTAAGAAATTTTCAACAAACAAAATTTAAAAGTGAAAAAAAAAAGAAAGAAAAAAATTTTTAAATAAAATAACGTAAAGAAATAACTAAATATTTTTGAAACTGCGATTCCGTAGCCCATAAAGCCGGACCCTCCAGTTTATAACGGAATAAAAGCCTATAAAACTAAACTATAACAACAAAATAATAATACATTGCAAAACCACTCTGCGATTCCGTAGCCCAAAAAGCCGGACCCTCTAGAGTATCACAAAATATAGAGATAACAATAAATAAAATTTTTTCTGAAAACTGTAGCTCGACTAACTATTTAAATCTACTCTCTAAAAATAAATCCTAGTAAACGAAATCGGAGAAAAAAGATAAATTAAGAAAGAAAAAATTTATTTAATAAAGGCGTACAATACTTACTGATTTTCGTGGAATATTCTAAAATAAATTAATTAAAATTTATAAAGTAACATGGCAAATCCTAACAACCTTATTAGACCACCTCTATTAAACGCTCCTAATCCTAATCCCGACCAACCAGTTAGACCACTTGGACAGGAAGAATTAAACGAAATAATACAATCTTCGGTATTAAGAATTCTAGAAGGTACATTACCACAGTTAGTAAGGGACCTAACTATTCAGTGTAGCACTAACCAAATAGAAGTTGACCAACCGTTTGGTATTAGTACTAGGGAAAATTTGAACGAACTAGAAAGAATACCAGACATAGTAAAAAATTTACGAGAATTTTCTGGAAATGAAGCAGATTTTAGTTCATGGAGAAAAAGTGTTGACAGAGTTTTAAGTGTCTATGAAACCATAAAAAATACACCGAAATATTTTGGAATTTTGAACGTTATACGTAGCAAAGTAATAGGGAATGCAGACAACGTTTTAGAATCATACAATACGCCATTAAATTGGAACGCTATATCTCGCTGTCTTACAACGCATTATGCAGATAAGCGAGACATTGGCACTCTAGAATACCAAATGTCAACTCTAATACAAGGAAACCTTAGCACGCAAGAGTATTACCAAAAAGTTTATTCACACCTTTCATTAATATTGAATAAAATAGGATGTATGGATATAGGACAGGAAGCCGTTGGCCTATTAACAAAAACATACAGGGACAAAGCACTGGATACGTTCGTACGCGGACTGAGAGGCGATCTGCCAAGATTGCTTGGTATGAGAGAGCCCATTGACCTACCCCAGGCATTACAATTATGTATGAAACTGGAAAACCAAAATTTCAGATCAAACTATGCGCTTGGTCAGAATTTTCAAAGGAAACAACGAGAATTTCCTAATATTCAACCACCAATTCCTCCACGGAAAGATAGACTACAACCACAAAATCAACAACCATTTTATCCTCATCTAGTTAATTGGGAACAATACCCACAAAGAAATCACCCTACTTATCCAACACGACAATTTCCGATATTTAATCCACAGCAAAACCGTTCTCAAAATTTGTATCAATACCAACAACGTCCACCACCTCGACCATTTGGCCCTAAGCCATTACCTAGACCTGAAGCTATGGATGTAGACCAAAGCATGCAAACAAAGAGAATAAATTACATGAATCGCCCTACCCATAACGATGCACACTATGGCAAAAGACCAAGTCCACCACCACAAAATATAGATAAACGACAAAGAAACTTTAACATTGAAGTTCAGCAATATGAAGACGCAATAAATAATAACGACCATGACTTTGACCAACCCTTATCAGTTTATACCGATTGTATAAAAAACTATGAAACTAATGAACAACAAAGTTTTAATTCAGACTCTTTAGATAAAATAGATTGCCTTGATATTCATTTTTTAGAATGAACAGCTCTTCATTACCTTATATCGAATGTAAGCTAAGTAGTGGAGAGATCATTAAAGTTTTAATTGATACCGGATCAAATAAAAACTATGTACAGCCGCATCTAGTAAAAACACCTATTATAAATGAAAAAATATTCTATGCTAGTTCAGTCGGAGGACAAATCAAAATAACCCATCATACTTTTGCTAATATTTTCGGCATAGACGACACAAAAATAAAATTTTTCTTGCTTCCCACCTTAAAATCTTTTCATGCCATCATAGGTAATGATTCACTTAAAGAACTAAATGCCATAATACACACCAAAGAAAATTACATGACAATAAAAAACAAATTTTGTATAAAATTGAAACAACAAATTTCGCAAAGCGTTAACCAAATTCACATCCGATCGGAACACTTAACTCAATATCAAAAAGAATGTCTAATAAAACTCACATCCGATTATAAATCACTTTTTTGTGATCCAGACGAAAAACTTACTTTTACTACAACAGTTAAAGGTACAATTCGTACGACATCAGACAATCCTGTTTATACCAAATGTTATCCGTACCCAATGTGCCTCAAAAACCATGTAGAACAGCAAATTAACGAATACTTACGTGACGGTATAATACGACCATCTAGATCACCATATAATTCACCTGTATGGGTGGTCCCAAAAAAATTAGATGCGTCAGGAGAGAAAAAATACCGTATGGTCATAGACTATAGGAAGTTAAATTCAATTACAATACCAGACAGATACCCTATTCCCGAAATAAGCGAAGTTCTATCTCAACTTGGAAAAAACAAAATATTTTCAGTACTCGATCTGAAAAGTGGTTTCCATCAGATTCTTCTAAAAGAATCAGATACGGAGAAGACAGCTTTCTCAGTTAATAACGGGAAATATGAATTCACTCGTCTCCCTTTTGGTCTCAAGAATGCTCCTTCTATTTTTCAGAGAGCTCTTGACGACATCTTAAGAGATCACATAGGAAAAAGATGTTTTGTCTATATTGACGACATCATTATATTCAGTAAAAATCAGGAAGATCATTTTAATGACATAAAATTAGTATTTGATACACTAGAATCAGCAAACCTCAAAATACAACTCGATAAATGTGAATTCCTAAAAACCGAAGTAGAATTTTTAGGATACATAGTGTCTGAAAATGGCCTCAAAACCAATCCAAAAAAAATTGAATCAATCAATAATTTCCCTGAACCAAAAACTCTGAAAGACCTACGTTCATTTTTAGGACTTTCAGGTTATTATCGCCGTTTTATAAGGGACTACGCAAAACTGGCGAAACCCCTTACAGTCCTTTTAAGAGGGGAGGAAGGACGAATATCCAAAAATATATCAAAAAACATAAAAATAAATTTAAATAAAGAAGCACTAGAAGCATTTCAAAAACTAAAAAATTCCCTTAGCTCAGAAGAAGTTCTGCTCTCATACCCCGATTATTCAAAAGAATTTCAACTCACGACGGACGCATCCAATTATGCGATTGGAGCAGTCCTAGCTCAAGACGATAGACCTATCATGTTTATATCTCGTACATTAAGTAGCGCAGAAGAACACTACGCTACCAATGAAAAAGAGATGCTAGCAATTATTTGGTCACTGAATAACTTGCGAAACTATCTCTACGGATCCGCCAAAGTAAAAATTTACACAGACCACCAACCCCTTACGTACGCTCTCAGCAATAAGAACAATAACAATAAAATGAAGAGATGGAAAGCAATTTTAGAGGAGTACAACTATGAGCTTCTCTATAAACCCGGGAAATCAAACATAGTTGCAGATGCCCTCTCAAGACCACCCCAAATTAATCTCTTACCAAACACCAATAACGACGATATCAACTCGTTGACAGGTACAATACATAGCGAAGACAGTTCATCACAAAATTTGATACCTGCTACAGAAGCACCAATCAATGTTTTTAAGAATCAATTGTTTTTGAAAATAGGTGAAGAAAATAGACATCAATTCCAAATTCCTTTTCCCACATATCACAGACATATCGTAATACAAAGAAATTACTCTACAGATGACATTATACAAATATTTAAGAGATATTTAAATCCAAGCGTAGTAAACGGTTTGTTCACATCAGAAGAAATCATGGGTAAGATACAAGAACTATATCCTTTACACTTCTCAACATACAAAATCAGATACACTCAAACAATGATTGAAGATATTACTTCCGAAGTAGAACAAGAGTCAAAAATTATAACAGAACACAATAGAGCTCACAGGAATTCTCGAGAAAATAAATCACAGCTTTTGACTAAATATTATTTTCCACAAATGCAGGCTAAAATTGAAAAAATAGTAAAACTTTGTAAAATATGCCGCGAGAATAAATACGATCGGCACCCAGCTAAACACATATTACAGTCAACCCCCATACCCCAATATCCAGGTAATATTGTACATCTCGACATATATCATACAAACAATCGTACCATTCTGACTGCCATAGACAAATTCTCCAAATATGCTCAAGCGAAAATTATAAAGTCTAGAGCCACCGAAGACATAAAAGAACCATTAAGACAAATCCTTATTTCTTTTGGCATACCTGAAAAAATAGTTATCGATAATGAAAAAGCGCTTAGTTCAGCTTCCATTACATTTATGTTGCAGGATCAATTAGGAATAGACATTTTCAAAGCCCCGCCCTACACTAGCACGGTTAATGGACAAATAGAAAGGTTCCATTCAACGTTATCAGAGATAATGCGTTGTACAAAAGCCGAAAATACACATCGTTCATTTTCAGACTTGCTAGACATGTCAATTTGTAAGTATAATTATTCAATTCATTCGACCACCAACAGAAAACCAATCGAAGTATTTTTTGGACGTATTGTCAGCACAAGCCCGGAACAATTAGACAAACATAGGTTAGAAAATATTGTAAAACTCGAAACAAAACAGGACAAGGACTTACGTTATCACAATCAAAATAGAACCAATCTGAAGTCTTTTAATACAGGCGACATTATATACGTAAAGAAAAATAAGCGTATTGGAAATAAATTGTGCTCTAGGTATAAAAAGGAAATAGTCAAAGAAAATAAAAACAGCACTGTTATTACGGAATCAGGATTAGTAGTTCACAAAAGTCTTATTAAAACTAATTAAAACCTCTTTACAGATTACTCATTGCATCATGCCACAGCGAGATACAAGTTCTAGACTATTCAAATTCAGAAGTTGTCACGTTCACCATGGGATCAGCTAAAATCCAAACAGGCTCTTATAAACTGATACATACGATTGACATAAATGAGTACCAGGACGCAGTCGATCGACTAAATAAGACAATAATAAAACAAGTTAATAAAACCAACGCCCTTCTCCCATTCCTTCAACATGAAATATCCCAAATACAAAACCATATAGATAGGTTAAAGCCTAATAGTATAAGTAAAAGATCTTTAAATTTCATTGGAACAACATGGAAGTGGATAGCGGGAAGTCCCGACCACGATGATTTTAAAATACTTAGTGATAAGACAAATAATATACTTAAAAATAATGAGAGACAAATGGTAATTAACAGATTAATAATTGAAAAATTGAATAATGTTGTAAATGCTACAAATGAATTAATTATGAAAAATTTTGACAGCACAAATGTCCAAAGTACTATTAGTCTTAATATTAAAAATTATTTAGATATATTAAAACAAGAAGTAATTAATATAGATCATGCCATAAATTGGGCAAAAATTGGATTAATAAATTCATTTATGCTTTCAAATAATGAAGTGGAGTTATTCAGACAAATGTTACAAAAAGATAACATCAGTTTTTCAAATATAGAAGAATCTTTTCAAATCGCAGATGTTTCGATAGCATCAAATAAGACTATCATACTATATATTATAAGCATACCAACTACCAATAAAGAAACATGTGAAGAGATATTGTTAAAGCCTATTAAAAGAGGCAATGAAATTATAAAAATCTCTTATGAAAACTATATAATTTGTAAAGATAAAATTTACGCAATTAAAAATTCTTGCAAAACTTATAAAAACCTTAAAATATGTAATTATAAAGATATCGTAGATATAAGTAAAAGCTCCTGCATTCCACAAATATTACATAGCAAACCAGCATCCTGTACTAGAGTAAATAATCTACACATTGCTCCAATAGAAGATATCCAACCCGGAATTATTCTCCTCAATCAATTCAATGGCTCAATATTTGTAGATGACAACCAATTGAACCTAACAGGCTCCTATGTCATAAAATTTCGAAATGCAACAATCACTGCCAACAACCAAATTTATGAATTTAATGAAAGCTTTTCAATAGAACCCCTACCAGCTATTCTAAGATCTTCTGTTTTGCCCGGTAAATATGAGGAAGGACTTACTATGGAACTCATCAAGGAACTTCATACGAATAACACAAGGGCAATAGAATTCTTAGAGACAAGAGGACGAATAAGCATAATAAGCGTGTCAATAATCGCATTAATTATTATCGTCGTAGTAATATTAGCAAAAATATTTGCCTCAAGGTTTGGAAGAAGAACTATAGAAATCCAACCAAAAATACAGCAAAACATAATCCAGCCAAAACTTCTCCCATGCACTTCAAGCGCGGACGCTTGAATTTAAGAGGGGAGGAGTTAACGATAATTAAGTTAACAATAATTATATTTTTTTCTTGGTCTTTATTAAGTCCAACTTCAATTCAAGCTAATCAACAAAAGCTAAATTGCTGACGCTGTGTCTGCAATACTTCCTGCACGAGCCAACCGCTGCACTGCTCCAACGCTGTCGCTAACCGCTGCACTGCTTCAACGCTGCCGCTATTTGAATTTAAGTTAAGTTATCAAAAAATTGTAAGTTAGTTCTTGTTTTGAATTCAATAAATAAAGTTTAACATCAGAGTTTCTCTCTGATGTTTATTTTTTAAAAAATCAAAAAATAATGAAATAAGTTAATTTGTATAATGAATTAGATTTTAATATCTAAATTAAATCTTTTGACACAAAAGCAGTAGCAAGGAGATTACTTTTCGTTCCATTACCAGCGTTGGCTTCTTGCACTTGCACCCCTCCGTCCAGGTCCACCCAGATCCATCACCCCCATACAAGTAAGGCTGGCGCAGGCGGCAGACGTCAGGCATACGAGTAGCAATGCAATGCCGCTACTTCGTTTTTGGAAATGCTTTGCTTCATAGTTATCTTGTATGCGCTTCTCAGCCGTTACAGCTTCCGTAAGCATACTTGCGCGTACCGCATGCACCGCAACTTCCTGCGGATGTGTCGCAGCCGCAAGTACAAATGCAGTTGGTGCTGGTGTTTGTGCTTCTGCTGCTGTTCCGAATGGCACATAACCATAAGTTCTGAGGGTGATTTTGCAGTTTGTGGAATTTTTGCGGAATAAAAACGAAAATTCTTTGACTCAGTCGTGAAATTGCTTTCCGATCATAATCACACAAATGACGTTCCAGCATTGAAATTGAAGATGTCAGAAACCGAAGTGAATGCGCATTTTTTCCCTAAAAAGTGAAAGTTTTATTCAGGCGCGTGTTCGGTTTCGCAAAATGATTGACATGTTGTTGATTGCTGCGTATGCCAACTTGTCACCGGAGATATAGGCTTGCGTTGGAAGCAGTGAATTAGATGTATGCAGAGATCCTTTATTTTAATGTAAAATTACAGGAAAAACTCGGTGATGCGGGAAGTTAATTTATTGGATAGGAAAAGGAAGAAGTGCTGAAATGTCTTCTTTTGCTTTTTGGAGGACCTTTCTCTGTAAGAATTAAACAACTGCAATACCAAAGAAAAATTTTAATTTATTCGGTGTCAGATTTGGTTCCTAACAGAAGCACACCATATATAGGCAGATATTTTTTAAATGTTTTGGATGCATATACAAATGTAAGAATCTTGGAATGTGAAGTTAACCTCCTTCCGATTCACTGTGTCCATCCATTTTCGAACTTGTCGAACCAGCTAAGAAACATAATTTTTTCCTTTTTAACTCTACAAAGTTTCCTATGATGATTTCACCATCCATATACCAACCATATAAAACCTTCGAATTATATTCAGTAACACGAGTTGAAAGGTGTCACGGGGAGCACATGGTTAGATATTCTCGCTAATATACCCATTCAAGTCGACTGGATTTCAGCAAAGTGTCGAAAATACCGAGGCAACATCTGCGACCTCACCTCGTGTCTTGTCTCTTCATGTTAAGATGAGTTTGTGGTTTAAAGTTGAGGAATGTGGGGTTGTGTACTAAAGGTGTACTAAATCCTTCTATATATATATATATATATATATATATATATATATATATATATATATATATATATATATATATATATATATATTCAAGAGGACTCATCTGCTAGATAGATAGATAGATTGTAATCAGAACGGGAACTAGTCACCAAGTCACTGCGGCCAAATAGACCAATTGTGACACACTCTGTTTTTACAAATGCTCCCCAACTCTAGTATTCATTTCGTATTCAGAGATTTCTTTAGGAGATTTGTTCGCAATATCTGACGGTTGTAGGAAATGGTTACCTAAGTAACGGAGCCTGGTCCATATAAGACCATTACAGAGACAAAGCAGATTTTCAGCTGTTTCCTCATCTTCGCAATCTACAGAGGTCATTTTTCCTATACAATCTACAGAGGTCATTTTTCCTGATCTCTATATTGTATAGGTGTTTCATTACTGTACTCATCTGGATATTTTTGACAATCAAAACATAAGTTTAATCTTCGAACAATCGAAGTAACTCTTTTAATGTCTCCGAACAATTGAAGTAACTCTCTCCTCTTCTCCAGCTCATTGGCTACCATTCTATAATGGAAAACAAAAGCTTGATATTTGTCTTATATGATTTTTGGTTTCATTGCGTCATCATTCGCTACAATGCCAGACACTCTTCTGTTTTGCATTTGTCATCATTATTGGCCTTATTGCTACCATAATTTTGCCCTCGATGAATGGTGTTAAGTCAGCGAAGGGAATGGTGCATCAATCAACTATGCAGACGCGCTGATGGCACATACTGTCTGCTAAACTTAGAAACCTTTAATTTCTTCGGTTTTGTTGTTTAGGCGAACAAAGTTCAGCATGTTTTTAGGTATTTGAATCTATGTAACAAGTCGATTTAAAAATTACGGAAATATATAGTGCTTAAACTTTTTTTTCTCTTTCCAATATTATCCTCTTATACGCAAGTTTAAGATATCTCTTTCGATTTTTACTAGATTTACTTGTTCCTATGCTGTTAAGCCAAGAACTAAACACCGTTGATTATGACTGGAACAGAAACGCATACCAATGGTTTAAAAAACTACTTCAAAAAAAAAGTTCTTCATAACCAAACCAAAATAAAAGCAGTAAAGAAAGTCGGATGAGGCCGACTCATTACCTTCAGTTAATTTATCAAGCCACATCCAGAAGAATAAAGTGTGCGTGCAAGTATAATCATTGCGATGGTGGGCTTGTACTTTATCTGATTCAGCTCGTTTCATGCATATGGCTTTAAAATATTAATATGGTAATTCATAACAAATTTTGTACAAAAACTATATAAGTACCTTAAGTCCTAAACATCTGGGCGTGTGCATAGAGTAGAACTTAACTACATAACTGGTAAGTTGTATCATTATAACTTCAATTAGACCCAAATTATAGTTATTTTAAAATAAGTGCCTTCAGGCTCCATACATGAGAGACAGGCATCGTCTTCATCCAAATTAGTTTACATAGTTATCTGATTCTGTCTTGAGGTCCGAGCTATACTTATGTAAAGCTCCATTAGGATGTCTTTAACTGTGTGGAATCAATTTAGCCACATAAGGACAGACGCACAAAAAAAATCAGAAAGTGGTGCAGATACATGTCCTACTGGCCATTTTTGTCTATGATAGGACTACCTCTCAATAATCTTTATCTGCTTTCTTTTTTAAGGGTAAACGGTATAAAGATTATTTGTGCAGCGCCGAAATCAAATGTTTTGTTTCCTATCCTGTTTTTTTTTAAATTTTGATGGATAGTTTCTAGAAAATATTGGCACTTTGAAAAGTTGAACATATCAAATAGAACTCTTGCTGCCTATACAAAATATTGGAATGCTAGACATGGTATTCTTGAGAAACGCTACTGATAAGCATTTTGGGAGCATTCCAAACTGACCCATATCACTGTCTCATGCAATGAATTTTTCACAACCTGTATTAGATATAATATATGAAAGTGTATCTGAAGGACTTCCCCTTTGCTTCATTGGGCCGAATTCTTTAATATATATTGTACTGATATAAGACTAGAAGATATAGTTTAGATGCTTGTGGAAATCTATGAACAGAAATGGGTTTCTTGAAAAATTTCCAAACTAAAGCTACAGCCACCTTAGGCTCTAAAGGAAGACTTTTTCATGGATTTTTTTTTTTGTGACGAGGACGATTTCTGCGGACCAATTAATTGGTCATCAGGAACGCCAATGTCTTTTCACAGTCAATTTCTCATTTAAAGTTACATTGACTCAGTTCATTTTATTCCTAATCATTGATTGCAAACTCGGAGCCAAGGTAGAATCCAGTGATTTTATGACTTCTTTAATGTCCTGTCTTTTACGGCTTTGTTAGATATTAATTGCAATTTTCATTCAATGATCGATTAGAATGGATATGGACATTACTATGTTGATCATTATTGGATATGTGGATAATTTTGTGAGAGACTTTTACCAAGACCGGAAATACAGCATACAGTTTGGTATAAGTTACACACATACATTCATTAAGTTTACTGATCTATCATTGTAAAGAACTGTTTAGCCAAACTTTAGGTTCCTTCACAATTCGAACCCCCATTCCCCGCTATGGTTGTGCCAATTTGGCTGTATTTACATGTTCCTGGTGAATTAAGAAATTGTTAACTTTTGGTGCCAAAAGCAGAGAGCAACAAAAATTCTTGTGTTCGCGAAATATGAAAGGAGTTTTTTCCTCATTTTATGTGAGCAAATTGAAGTTTATAAATTCCAGACGAGTCTGCAGCAAGTGGCAACCAAGACAGACTGCCACGATTTTGAGGGGTCCAACTAAAACGATTTGATTTAGCCATATTGTAAGGGGCACACACACATATGTATATATACACACACTAAGTCACATACACTCATACATACTCATCGCTAGCAAATGCAAATGGCCACAAACAGCAGCTACAGAACCACATTGAAATTGCATGTCGCGTAATTTTTGGTTTTACTAAAGCGCGGAGCACGCGGCAAACCGCGCGCTGCATATGCGATACGCGAATTTGTTGCCAATAAATAATGCATGTGTATCTGCTGCTGTGGCAGCCATAAGTGAAGTTTAGCATTTGTGCAGGATATACAGCTTCAAATATTTCCCTATACTAGAGCAGGATATTTAAGTTCGAAAACGTGGTCTACCAAACCGCACAAGGATTTACGGCGTCAACGGATGTGGCGTGTGTGTCGCTGAATAGAGTATATGGGGGATCTAGAAAATAAGTGATTTATGATGTTTTTGTGCTGAACGAGGCGCTTTTGTTGTTGGAGCAAAATGAGGGCTTCCTGCATGTGCAAATTTGCTAATAATAGCAAAGCATTGTAAATAGAAAATTTAATGCAGGCATTGACACCGCCACAGTGTGCAGACTGTCACAAGAAAAGTTTAATATTTATATCGGGAAAATTTTGCAGCCTTCAATTTTTGCTTATGCTAATGGCGATAATTGGGGATGCCTCTTTTGTATGTACCAAACAATTGTTTGAAGGGTCTGGCAAAGAAATAATGAGCGCATCAGAAGCTGATTTAATATTTAATCTTAACTGAATACTCAGTCTCCTCGACGTGCTCAATTTTATTCAAACATTTCTTTGTATAGAAAAATGGATTAGCAGATACACACCTAAATCTACTTATAAATAATATCAGTTTATTATAAATATATATCTGTGTACATGAATATGTTTCTATCCGTGGGGTCATGTTTTGGACATTATTATAAATTTTCAAATATCGCAAAACTAAGAAAAATTAAGACAAGTCAAAATCATTATTACTTCTGTCAGATTCGTTCGTTCAGGCTGAATCACAGCGCCGTTTTAAAACCACTATCTCGCTAAAACGCTGGAAAAAGATGGGTTGTTAGCTATATCCACTTTGTGGAACTTAGGTATTTTAAGAAGTCCTTCGATTTTACAGCCGAGAGATTGAATAGTCCTGCTAGAAAATAGTTACATAGGGCTCTATTTCTTGCGGCCGGCAGAGCTGGGCATTTGGAAACAAAGTGAATTATTGTTTCCCTCTTATCTGATTCTTTACAATTTCTTTAATGGGTATTTAAAAATCCCTGCATTTTCTCCACCTGAGTAGCTACTACTATCAGGTGTTTCTACGGTCCTTGTTTATAAGATCCCTTGACCTAGCTTTATTGTAGATTGGCCAGGGATGTATAGCACATTGTAAGTGACCTCCATCTTCTGACCGCCCAGGAGAAACAGTGCAGGTACATGCCCTCTTGATTGAACCGAAAGAGGCCCCCTGCGCGCCAATTCATCAGCTTTCTCGTTTACATAGATATTCCTATGGCCTGGAACCCAGATGATTGTGATGTCAGCATGAAGACTTAGCGCCCTAAGTTCCTCCCTTCACTGTCTCACTAGTCTGGAGTTGATGGTGACTGTAGAGCCTTTATAGCAGCCTGGTTGTCCATAAAAATGGCAACCTTGTTCATATGTCCTTCTCTAATGTATTGGGTAATTTGGCGACACGCCTCCCTGATTGCGAGTACTTCCGCCTGAAAAACTGCAGCCTCATCAGGTAGGTGTGTGTAGTAATTGATGGTGGCGTGTGTTGAAAATAACACAACGCCTACCCCCTGATCCATTTCGGATCCATCTATATAAATGGCTATATCGTATTCCGCTTAAAATTTTCGCCTTGACCACTATTTTTTGGAGGGAAATCTAACCGTGAAGTCCTTTGCAAAGTCTAGTTTTGGTACTTAGTAGTCTGTTGTCATTTGTGTCAGTTCCCTCGGCATTGCGTATAGCACCTAACCATGACCATACGATCGATCGCTCACGCCAGCAACCTGTCACTTTTAACCTCAGTGCATTATTGCAGGCCCAATTTTTAATGTAAAGCTCTATAGGATGTAGTATTACGTTGAGTGCCTCAGAAGGGCATGTTGGCAGGCTCCTCATATAGCGAGCTGCTCTTTGAACTCCACTGAGTCTCTAAATAATATCGCCTTTATCTAGCGCCGGCCAACAAACTATTGAGCCTTAAGTGAGTATTGGACGCACGATTGCTTCGTACATCCAATGAGTGATATTTGGACGTAGTCCCCATATTTTACCGAATATTCTTTTGCATAAGTAGAAGGCTACATAGACCTTCCTACCCCACAACTCTATATTGGTTCTCCAATTTACCTTGGGATCCAGTATAACACCTAAATATTTGGCCTTCTCTACAAGTTTTAGCTGTCGTCTATTTAGAGTCGAAAGCTTAAAGATCGCAATTTCGGTCTTGTTAGTGCAGAGTATCAATTCTGTTTCTACCGGATTCACACTTAGTCCTGTGGTTTGTAAGAAATGCAATCAGAATACTCTTAAATAAAGTCCCAAAGATAATAAAAATCGCTGGATCTTGGCACCTAACTCCGCCACCACAACCTCTAATCTTGTTACAGAAAGCAGAGAAACCCTCTTATATAGCACCGGCTTGTCAAAATATTGTTACACTGATCTGAGTGCCAGGTCTTCGTACAATACAGGGTAATGATATGGCTGATAAGGTGGACTGAGCGGAATCTTTTTTTCAAGAGTCTCGGGCTGTACTTCTATTAACACCACTAGATTTTTTTCTTATCAAGTTTTGGCCCCATTAGCCTAGTCGTTAAGCAAGTGACCTCGTGTGCCCAAGACCCATTGGCCTCACGCACGACCGTATCCTTCAGCATTAGTTTACAGGTGGTAATTGGAATATAAATGATGACCTTTTCTACTTATTTAAAAACAGTGTAATTATACTTTTGTATTTCTTCAGCACAATCCATTCAACTGCTATCAACATTTGAACTTCTCTCTGGCCGCTGTTTCTCTTGAGTACGTTTGCTATTAACCCACAAAGCTGATGTCCCATGAAATCAATAAATTTTAAACCGAGTATGCCATAAATTCAATTGAAAAGTTACGCTTAATTAAACATTAAGCAACGCAGCTTCATTGAAAGATATTCAATGAAAACTTTTTATTGCATTAAAAAAATAATTTTATTTAATATAAACAAAAAAATGTTAAATAAAATTACAGCAAATTTACATGTAAACACACAAACACACCAATGCCTGAGTGGACACATGGATTGACATATGGCGATACAAATATTTTCCCCATATGCGTGAATGGTGTAATTGCGTATATGAACATTTGTGGTTGCCACATTATTTAAGAATAAAAAAATTATTTTGTCGAAAATAAACAAAAAACAAAAAAGAAAGATGCATATTTAAGACTTATGCACTTTTTTTGCTTTTTTATTTAGAAGTAAAGGGTTTTTCAAAACAAACGCTACAAAAGTAAATCGATGGTGACAGCAAACGACGCCATATTTTTTCCCGCTCTTTTGAAATTTCTCTTCAGTAAGGTTTACCATTTCATTATGCAAAGAAATACGAGCCAACAACGAGTCAAAATTATTAGAATTTACTACCGAAATTCGGAGTCAGTCGCCTCAACTTTAAGAGCGCTACGTCCAATTTATGGTCGTCATAATTGTCCTAGCAGATCAACAATTGAGCGTCTAGTGGAAAAATTTGAATCCACAGGCACAGTACAAAATGTTCCCGTGCCAGTGAGACAAAGAAGTGCCCGTAGTATCGAGAATATTGCTGCCGCTGAGGGTTCAGTTCAAGAAAGCCCAAATGTGTCTCTCACATGTCGTTCTCAAGCGTTGGGCATCTCTGTGACGTCGTTGTGGCGAATTTTGCGAAAATATCTTGGCCTACATCCTTACAAGATCAAATTGCCGCAAGAACTGAAGCCGCTTGACTACCATAAGCGTCGTATGTTCGTGAATTGGGCTGAGCAACAACTGGAAAATGATTCGGATTTTCATCGGAAAATCATCTTCAGCGATGAGGCTCATTTCTGGCTGAATGGCTTCGTCAATAAGCAAAATATGCGTTATTGGTTAGACAGCAATCCGCACGTACTCCATGAGTCATCATTGCATCCCGAAAAAATTACGGTTTGGTGCGGTTTATGGACCGGCGGCGTCATTGGGCCGTACTTCTTCCGTGATGATCAAGACCGGCACATTACTATGAATGCGAATCGCTACAGTTCAATGATAACATAATATTTTTGGCCCCAATTGGATAATATGGACTTGGAGGACATGTGGTTCCAACAGGACGGCGCCACAAGCCACACAGCGAATGCCATAATCATTTTACTGCAAACCAAGTTTGGTGAACGTGTTATCTCACGAAATGGCCCAGTCGATTGGCCGCCTCGGTCGTGCGATTTGACGCCGTTAGATTATTTGCTGTGGGGCTACGTCAAGTCTATGGTCTATGCCAGCAAGCCAGCGACGATTGATGAACTTCGTACGAATATCGAACGTGAAATTGCAGCAGTATCGGCCGATTTATGCTTGAAAACCGTTGAAAATTGGGTTCAGCGTCTGGACTTCTGCAAGCGTGCCCATGGTGGCTATGCAAAAGAAATCGAGTTCCATACATAATGGCATCGAACGTACTTTCACAGGAATAAAGAATTTCATTGATATCTAAAACCGGTTTTGTTTTATTTAAAAAAACTTTCTTAGCGCTCTTATTGAAAAACCCGATAGATTTGGAAAATCTCTGATGATAATTTAGTCTGCGAGCCAATAAACATGACATTCATACCCAAGCAATAAGCATTAATTTCCTGATGATTTCTTCGTTTTGCACCTATTTCTACCTTAACTAGGCCAATATTGGCTTCGTTGGCTAAATTTTTTGATGGAATTTATATCTTTCCCTTAACTAAGGCAACATTAGGTTTGTCGTTTGATATTTTATTCCTCAAACAATAAAGATCACGCATATAAGATGGGAATCACAAATGACGATATATGGAGGATGTGCAAGGAGCCGGGTGCAAAGGAGACCTTAGAAACCTCTCAGAAATGGAACTAAAAGCACTCTTGACATTCGGTAAAAACCTATATGTAGAGGAGTAGCTCCATCTGGCTAACAACGAATATGTCTACGAGTATGTGTGGTTTATGGCCAGCCAGATTAGCCTAACCTAACTTAATAAAGGCTTTTTCCAACCAGTTTCCATGGTACATTCATCATGAGCACTTTTACATTATTTACTGGCCTAAGGAAAGTTGCCAAGTGATCGCCTAAGAAATAAATCTTATCAGAATACATACATAAATATATTTTATAATTGTCATTTTAATTTAAAAAAATCCAATTTAAACATAAATTGATCGCGTTTCTAAAGAAGATCAGTGCAATTTTTGTATGTTATCTAGAGGAATATCATATGAATAAGTTGGGTCTATGTTCAGATGTCATCTGTAGATTCTGAGGAGAAAGTGACGAAACATCACTGCACCTGATCATAGACTGCGGATCTTTAGCACATAAAATGCAAAGGTGTTGCGGAGACTATATCTTGGATATTAGCAACATCTTTCAACTTGTATTCGCCAAAATATATCAATGTCCGTCGGAAATTAACCTGAAGATCTATTAATGAAACTATCCTCATATTTTAAATAAATAGGGCCATCACACTAGATGTTTTGTGTTGCGGTGTATAGCACCTTTAAATAAATCTAATCTAATGTAATATCTCGAGGAATGCATGCCCTATTTGACGAATATATTCCTCACCAAAGCAATATTTGTTGCTAGTTTATGATCCACGAATTTTCGAAGGAAATAATCAAGCTTTCATATTATGTTTCGGAGGAAATAATCAAGCTTTCTTTATCTGACTGTTTTGATATACGAGTATTTATTTATACACCCAACATGTGAACATCAACACGCTTTTTATAATTGTTTTAATGAAACTTTTCCTGTTTTAGGTAAATACATTATTAAAGAAGAAAAAATGGTATAAATCAATGTTCGATTTTTCAAATAAAATGAAATTTCAGTTGCTTATACGCACTCAGAGGGTTGCAGGGTCAAATCCTGCCCCGGGCTTGGTCTCAAAAAGGCTTCTTTCTATAAAATCGTTTCTCTTCGAGTCGAATGCCTCAGGTGCTAGTCATTCCCCAACTCTTGCAGTCATAATTAAGTATGGTGTAAGATATAATAATAATAATAGTTGTTTATAACATCTCATTTTACGGGGGCCACTACACAGTTAATAATTATTAATTAATTATTTTGAATTGTTAAAGACGAAAATCTCCTTCTGTAAAAAACTTCCAATAAAGAAACACTACTTCTGGCAACTCTATGCGCAACACAATAAGGTGGTGGACTTGTACAATGTCATACAGTACAATATTTTACTATGCAATTAAATTTCGTTCGAAATTCAATTGTACATTATTTAAAAAACAAAAGTCTGACGTTTTTTGGAGTGGAGTGATGGGGGAAATGGAGCACTATTAAAAAAGGTATATAATAATTAATAGCAATTGACATTTGCAATTGATGATTGTGTCAATGTATGCGCTTCGATGGTGGTGGTAGTCTACTGCCTTTGGCCAAAATGGATTGTGCAATATTTTCAGTTGCATTTATCGGAGTTTTTTTATATAACTTTATTGGTATGTGTGTGTGTATGACTTTGTGTCTGTTGTGCTCGTATGCATTTAAACGCTTTTGTGAAATGTGCAATAAATTCACATATTTATGGACACACCGATCATATGCACACAGTCGGACACAATAATAATGAATTTGGTCAATTTTAAATAAATCACATTTTATTGCATTTAATCCAATATTGCCATAAATATGCCAAACATTGATTGCAAATTATTTCGTTCAATTTAAACTTCTCTACAATTAAAGTTTTAATTGCATATCGTTCTTTTTGCCACAATAGTATATATTTATTTTTGCTTATTTGCAGTTATATTGAATGTAAATAATGCCACTTGTTAGTCAGCAAATCTGGAAGCTTCTTTTCTAGCCTTTAATGAAGCTACCAATATGATTGTTAAGTAACATTTTTGAATGTCAGTCCTAACTTAGTTGAAGAATGTGCCTACATGCTTAGTAAGTGTGCTTATAAGGACAAACGTTGCTTTATGTGGTTTGAAAGATACAACAGGAATCGGACGGTTGAATAGTCAGGATACTTTTAGATAAATTATATAACGCAGAATGTGTTGAGTGCATCGACTGTTGAAGAAAGGAGAGATACTGGAGGTGAAATTATAGAGTCTGGAGGTGAAATTATAGAGTCTGGAGGTGAAATTATGGTGTCTGTTGGTGAAATTATGAAGTCTTTTAAAGTCTGAAAAAAGTGGTCGAACAAAGTCCGAGGGTATTTCTCAGGCCGTGAGTGTAAAATTATAGTAATTAATGCTTTTTAATTTATTTTTTTTCATATATGAGTAACGTAATTTGTGAGCCACCTACATGCCTTGATGATGATTATATTGTTGCAGACTACCTCTATAAGGATTTGATAAGGCTATGCACATTTTCTTTCAAAGTCCAACCTTGTCATTCAGGCTTATAGCCACAATGGGTCATACTACTGATGATATCGAGGTGAGGAAAAAGGTCGAGAAATTTGTCCTCTTTAGTGGCTGACACCACATACTTAAGTAATGAAAACTGGCTAAGTTTGTGGTGTCAGCCAGAACTAAATTTCAAAAGTGCTCACCTAAACATTTTTACAATCTTTTATAAATTCATCAGTACACTGACTAAGGAAAATTTATCTTCAGCACTGATACTTGCTGATCCATCAGAAACTACATGTATTACATTCGATTTAGGTTGTACAATCAGCTGGGCGCTGGATTTTAAAATCAAAGAGATAGCATTGATATTTGTGCTAAACCAGATATATAAAATTTCTAACGTCAGAACCATTTTTACTGAATAATTTATATTTTATATTTATTCTAATAATTATTATAATCGTGGTTTAAACTGAAGGAGGTTGATTGATTATAATCAATCAACCTCCTTCAGTTTAAACCACGATTTGTGAGATTAAGATTTTGTATAAGTCTGGCTGACAAAATGTCGCGATGCAAATTGGAACCGTTATTAAAGTTTAGCATCGATTTTAGTTTAAAAGCATATCTTGGATTATATCTAGACGGTCCTGTAACCGGACCCATTTTGCTAACTTCAGAGTGTCTTGTATTGCATATTCGTATATTTTATATAAATTAATGAATTATTAATTTAGTTTGTTTTTTAAAAAAGGCTGCGTGTTGGATCCCAACACGTCTTACTTTTATTTAGCTAAAACCGAACTAGTTTTACAAAATAATGAAGGCTTTAACTTTAGCTTAATAAATAATCTAAAATGCTGACGTAGTCCACGTGCCGAGTGATGACTGTGGGAACGTTGAATGTTGTTTGTTCTCGTTGAGTTGTGCAATGTAACACCTGGAATGTTGCTGCTGACGGTGTGTCTTGATGGGATGCGCGTGCAGTAACAAATGCAATGTATAATGTGTTAACTTATATATATATATATATTTCATAGTGTTTGGAAATAAAAAATGTATTTTTTTTCGATTATATGAAGACTGCATTTGAAATAATTCATCTTATGAAATTGTGGGGAGGAATTGCCGAATGAGAAGTATAAATCTGAATCTGACACCTCTGAAACCATTTCGTGTCAGTAAGAGCGACACAGATGACCATTAACCATAGAGCAATTGCATTTTACACCGGATCACTGGATCCATCCTAATCTTACAAAGATTATCGATGACGCCTGTAACCGAGTTTCGTTCATCAATACATTTACTAAGTTGAAACAAGATACTTTTCACAGTCAAATTTTTTTAGTTTACTTGAAGATCATGCTTTTGAATTGAATTAATTTCTATGAAGTTGGAAGAATTGGTTCTACTTATGTATCAACAATGACTGAAATAAGTGTGTTTGAGGTTCTGGATTGGAATTGAAGAATTTTATATTGACTAAAAGCGATAGTTTCTGAATAGTTGGACCAATTAGTTCAGGTTTTGCGTCTACTGCTTCTATATGCTTGATTATAACTGATCGAAACTACTTTATCTGTCGTTACATATTTCTTGAAGTAGTGTCCTTCATCTTCATTAGAAGCTCCAAATGGCTGGACCTTTAATAGGGTTTGGGACTTGTGTCTCATGCGGTATCACAAGGGGTCAATGACTGCCTAAGTGCGCCCTTCTGATGACCGCTATACCTACCTATATGATATTCGATGTATGATGAAATAGTCATGGTTATCCTCCGCTAGTTAGTATTTTGAGCTCAGCCGGAATGAGAATATTGCAGGAATGCTTGGCTATCTCAATCTGTGTTTAGTAACTATGTACAAATTTCTTGATGAACCGTTAAGCCATATTCGCATATACATATACGAGTATATCGTATATTGAATACATTTTCTCACCTGAAAATTCATGTTCATCTAGTTCTCGCAGCTCAGAATTATACTCTGGATAATCTTGTGTATAATAACACACAGAAATATTGAACAAATTTATTTAGTTAGGGAGTATTTATTTTTCATCCTGTGATTTTGTTCAATCCGCGATCAAGGTAAGTTTTCCCTACTATTTCAAGGACATTTATTTTGGATTTATACAATTTCATTATTCAATTAATTTGTTTTTGATTGTCAATATTTCATTATTCATTGGCAATATCAATAGAAAGGTATGAAAAGCATTGGAATCATCATCATGCCGCCGGGTCTACGTTTCACAAAAATTTTTCAAAAATCATCGATGAAAAAAGGTAGGATGGATGTCCCGCATAATTCAGAATCAGTGATTGGATTAATATTGCAGAGACAAATTTCAATTTAAATCATTCGATTAACGGACATGAAGTGTTTAGATCGAATTGAGGCAAAACTAAAATGCACCTTTGATCTGTGCAGAACAAATAGAATATGACGGTTTCAATAGGTTTCTATTATTCAACTTATGAAACACACTGCAGAAAGATATCACACCAGAAACCTTTGAGGGTATAATATTATAGGAAGTAAACTAATAGAGTGTGATTGCAGACATTCATTTTAAAGTGTCTTAAATAAATAATAAATACACTATTAACAATAATGAAATTAGGGTTATTAACAATAAGATTAAGTCAGTGATATGACGATTCTGACCATTGCAATTTAATGCGTAGAAGAATGCAAATCGTTAAATTGATCATTCACTCCAAGTTTGTCTAAAAATAATTGTATTATTGTTATTTTAGCAGATGATTTGACAACCTTGGAACATTTCCCATATATTTTTACTATTCTCATCACCAGTACTACACTATGAAGTTTCAAGGATTTTAATTAAGTGGGGGCTTCACATAAATTTATATAAATTTGCGCAGCTACATTGAAAATAAACTGCTACAGTAATAAGTATGAACTTGTCACGAAAAACCGTTCGGTAACATTGCAATATATTTTTGCAACACGCAATCAATGACAATTCACAATAAAAAAGCAAACGCACAATGAAACGCAGCTCGGACCCTTTTCGCTCATGCAACACAAAAGTAGACGCGTTTATGCGCTGCCAATTACGTACACTATTAGCCTGGGATCATGCTGCCAAATATGCAACGATTATGATGTCCTTACACATAGACGCCCAGATTAGCAGCGAGTTGCAACATGTCGATTAGGTGCATATGCTGAACATGCGCCGTCATGCATAAACAGGTAATACTGAACATCAGAAATTTTCAGCGGAACAATGAGTCCTCCAAGGCACACGTTTACATCGAGGCGTCGATGTTGGTGTTGGTATTAGGCAGCATACCCTTTGGCATGCCAATTAGCCATGGTTTTCACATTGGCATGAACTGTGAATGCAGACATAAGCAATGAGTGCGTATTGAGCAGAGTAAATGTGCAAAAATTTCGAATTAAAAGCTAATTGAGAAATTAATTTGGTAAATTTATAGAACCATTTACACCAAATGTCTGCTTGCTAATCATAAATAATGGTGAATAATTTGGACAATATGTATGTGCGAACTACAAATTCAAATACAAACGCAGGCAACCACAGCAGTTATCAATGGCATCTAAAATTGAAGCCTTAACGTAATGAGTGCCTGTGCTGCTGACTAGTTGCAGCCCAGTGGTCCATCGAGATCCATCCTGATTATCAGTCCCGATACTGAACCTAGATTCGTTGAGGCCATAATTCTATATCCAGGTTTTATTATCATCATCACTTTCAATCACTTTACCAATGTCTGACGACTTTACATATTCTACTTAAGATTACAAAAGTCCTCAGCATCAGGTTGGAACCTGCCTTTCAATGTCGTTTGCCACATCTGCGGGGCATCGGATGAGGAGGACGATATCCCATACTTTTATATACTACTACCCTGCCCTTGCGAGAAGGATATTTTGATTCCTGGGGGTACCTTTTCTCGAGGATCTTGCTGAGCTATCCTCCATTGGTATAAGCAAGATAGCTTGCTTCATCAGGGAATCGCACTGGTTCCCCGTTCAGTCACTGGGATGTTTTAGTTTAAGTGACTCATGTTCCTGTGGTATCACAATGGGCAAATTAAGGAAGTCCAGGGATCATTTCAAGTTACTGATTCTTCTAATACGTTGGTCTAAATATACAATCCAAACAATTGCTGTCATCCTGTCGCCTAGGATGACAGAAACGCAAATGACCAGTCTTCGCTTCGATCTGAGTTTATATATACATCCATATTATAAACATGGATAGGGAAATATCTCTAAATATATTTATTATACCAAAACATAATTTCGTTACATACATATATTTCTTTACATACCTAGGACTTTACCGGAAAATGTTTGAATTGAACCATTAAAAATTTGCTTAGGTAAAACCACAGATGCTATCACCTTGATTCTTGTTACTACATATTTTTTTCTTAATATACGAGTTCTAGTGGTCATCTATCCTTATATAAATTAAACAAGTTATCCATCTATTTAATTCATAGTGGTTCCATTCTCGTCGTAGTGGGTGCACATTGATAATACAAATGCAAATACTCTGTTAAGCAATCCTTTTATTGACACCTTTATTGAGGTTTCATTTCAACAGTGATAATTCCAACTAATTGTAAATTTTTTGTATGATAACATTAATTTATTTCCTTTCTTGGTGGCTCTAAAGTAAAATTGTTGCTCAATTGCACAATATTATTTCATATTAAGAAAAAGACAATGATAGTAATAAAATTAATTTACAAATTTGTGAATAAATGCACAAATTCTGTTTTAATTGATTTTTAATAGCTTCATAGAAGCAGACAAGTTTGACTTATTTGGCATATTTGATAACCAGACATAATTGCACTTAAGAATATTTGGCAGATTTCTACATAAATTGAAAAATATATGTATCTGCAGGTGTGAATGAGTGTCCGCATGTAATATAATAATTGCTAAAGGAGGATTTGAGAGATTTGCTGGTATATTGTAAAATATTTGATATTTAAATCTGGCTTCATTATCATTTTAAATAAAATGAAGCGAACCTATGACTACGAT
The DNA here is from genome assembly GCA_920105625.2 of Clusia tigrina. Classification (NCBI taxonomy): domain Eukaryota; kingdom Metazoa; phylum Arthropoda; class Insecta; order Diptera; family Clusiidae; genus Clusia; species Clusia tigrina. Next base: position 28,735,899 of record OV050030.1, read on the forward strand.
TAAGGAATACTTGAAATGAGAAGCTGTCAGCTGAAATAGCTGAAACCATTCACAAATCTTGACATAATCGCATCCAATTTCCGAGTGCATATTGAGGGAAGCTTCAAGTTTTGAGAACAGAAACAAATTGCATGGAATTGGGCAAGAATAAATACTGACTTTCAGTTAATTGTACGGACAAGTGAGGAATTAGCAAATAAATAAATGCACGAACACACACACATTCACAGTTATATTCCTGGCAGGGTTACTAAGAGACATAAAGTGGTGAAGTGCGTATGTAGCTTTACGGGTAATTGTCGGAGATGTTTATCCTAAAGATTTACTCATTGTCAGTTGCTGAGTGCATGCGTGAATTTGATGTGAGGGGTCGATAAGTAAAAATCAATTCCATTGAATAACAGCACAGCTCGAAGGAGGAAAGCGTCTAAATTGCCTCAAGTCGTGGCAAGCCAAGTCAGAATGTCAAATTTAAGCTTACCCCTGTGCTGGCCAAGATGAAGGCTTTGGCTACTTACGGGCATCTCAAGAGTTTCCCTCAAGTCCAATTAAATTCAAGAAAATGCAACAGCACAATAACTGACACAAACACACAAAACACACTCGCACATTCCATCATGAACTTAAACAGCAAACAATAAAATGAAGGAGGATATACCGACATGCTATAAAGACAAAAACGAAATTGATTCTTTAAAGCTCTGAAGTGTACGCAATGAAACTGAAATGAGTTTATCGCAAGGATACGTGTAACTGGCACCCATCCACAGCATCGACTCGGCCGTATGTTGGGTCACTCACAGTCGGCGTGCTTAACAAGACAATTAAAGACACCAACACGCAACCAATGCCACCATTCTCCCACATGGTTCGCATTTAATTTCGCTTACATGCCAATCCGCTCGCATGCGTCATTCTTTTGATGTTGTGTGTTACGAAAATGTTTCGGCTTCAGTATCTTCAATTTTACTTTGGATTGCTGTGCGAATTGCAACCGAGCAGAGAGTGTGAGTATTTCTCTGCCCTTTTCATTGGTTTAATTAAGCATTCTTTGCGTTTTCAGTTTTCGATAAACTTGGAAATTGTTTGCGTGATTCCCTGCAACTTTTGAACAGCATACCGAAGGGAAAGGATATATTGCTATATTGACAAATTGGTTGCCCCCGTTTAAAAGAATTTCGTTTCGATTTCATGTAATTTCTAATTAGAGTATTGCTGTATTGGAAGTTACGATTATTAATTGAAATAAAATACGAAAGTTAGTATAAAATACTTGATTGCACAACGAGAACTGAATTGTGTTGGCGAAATACTTTCTGTAAAAATACCTATCCATCTTCTGAAGAGAAGGCTTCAAATTCTGCGACTCACACATACGTGGCCCTCATAGCAGCAGCAAACCCTCCCTTGTAATAGAGAAATTACTTCAATCTGCCATCGGATCTTCACATAAGATCTATTATTTAAGTAGCGATTTCGAATCCAAGTAAATTTTCCAGTTTTATTATTTTATAAAAATTTACTTTGTTTTTAAGCCAATCATAATTAATCGATTAATCGGCACAGCTCAATATATAATGGCGAGCGCGCTCAGAATCTTTTATGTATTGCCTTAATTGAGTAGGTAAGTACCTTTAAATTTGTAAGGAAAAGTCACAGTTAAGTTTAATCACAATACTTAATTTTCTGTTCCGACCTTATGAATAATATATAATATATATCAAAGCCTCCTAAAAATATAGGAATGAAGAGGGTCTGGTACTATATTTCATTTATTTTCCATATGGTCTAAAGAAAATATAGTGTATTGTCAAGATTTATTGATAATATATTGTGCAATCTTTCGAAAAATCTGTAAATTCAGTTCCTCTTTCTCTCACATTCCATCCGAAGTCTGTCATTGTTCCCTATTGGAATATTCTCTCGTTGTAACATTCAAAACAATTATCTTTGTTTGAACATTTTAGAAGTATTCGTAATCTTTTTAATCGATATTCACATCATGATCTACGTATCTTATTCAGTGTTCACAGAAACTAATGTTCTTACCAGACACTCTATTCTCGCCTTAGTAGACTGCCTGATGATATGAGAATTAATCAATCCAAAAGTCTGTTCACTACATAAAACAAAGTTCCTGCATTTGCAATATGTTCTCTTATCTTTACCAATTTCAAAAGTTTAATAAAAATATCACGACTTCGTCAGATAAATCACTCATACACCCACCACAAAGGAAACGTTCAGACCAAATCTCCGCAAGTGTAATAAAAATGAGAAATCTTAACAAATGAGAGCTCAACTTGTTACTTTATCCTTTGAGGTGTAACTAATGCATTATTTGGCTTTAGTAGCGCATGCAGACGCCCAAGCAAAACGCAGAGGCACATGCGAGCAGTGCAATAAGCATAAGTGTCAGTAATCTTAGTTACAGTACAACAAGGACCACAGCATATACACTGCCATACACACACATACACATGCACACACTTAAGTAAAATAAAGTAAAAAATTCCCCTTGCTTGCTTTTTACGTAAAACGACTTCTGCGTGTCATTCATTTATAAGGATTATTTTCTTACAACGAAAATTCATAACAAAATTACTTGCAACAAATGCAGCGCGAAGCAACATCCTGGCAGGGGTGATGAGTATAAGATGGAAGGGTGCATTTCCTGTATACACGCATATAAGTACTTTTATTATTATTTTTTTCTTTTTGCTGTCGGTCCTAAAAACACGCTATTTCCATTAAATGCACTGTGCGTGGCACATTTTAAGGGAGTTTTTCTTATTCGATATTAAGCCCGATTTGTCAAATTGAACGGATCTTTCATTTTTTCTTCCAATTATTACACAAAATTGCTTCCTTTCATCCATATTTATGTGGGGTAAACTGCTTAAACTATTAAAGGGTGGAATAGTTTCAGGATTGGGTTCCTAGCACTCAATGTTAATACGAAAGATCTGATTCCTCGAAATTGAAGAAAACTATTTTACTTGTTACTCTAAAAAATCCATTTAGCATGACATAAATATTAAGTAATATTAATATTCACTATTTCATTCATAACGGAGGACTCTTTTTAAAGATACAAGGTTTCACAAACCCCCGAATATGTACGATTTCGACTAACTGAAGAATATTTGAGATGTGAAGAGCCTAAATTTAATCAAGCTAATGATGGATTTAAGCCTGATAAAATTGAAGAATGACATATAAATATATATGTGTTTAGATCAGTATGCGTCATATATATATTTTTTAATATATATTCAGATTACTCTCAAATATAGAAATATATGTTCATAGAAATATAGAAATACTCGTATGTATTTTCTGCCACTGTTTGATTCTTTCAAATATATCATTTCAGAAACTAAATTCAAGTCATGGCCTTTGTCAGAAAAAATGCTGGTTCTGGCGCCCCTGGTCGAGAGAAGAACCTTCACTATTTTCAACTGGCAAATATGAGGTGGATGTCGTCAAGAGAAGAACCTTCTCCGCTTTCAATTGGCAAATATAAGGTGGCAGTCACTCGGATCATGAGGTTCCTCAGGAGAAGAATCTTCAATTTTTTCAACTGGCAAATAAGAGATAAAGGCACTAGAATCTTGCATTAATCGAATCACTACTACCACACTTACTACTTAAGAGTTCAGTCCATTGAACAGATATTCACTGTTGATTATTCAACTCAAACCATGTTCATATCCTTTTTTAGATGTGGAAGAAAAATGTTAGTGACCTCATGTAAATCAGAAGATGGAATTCATAATTCCTAAACAAAGATCGCACCAATAACTCCGTTTGGACCCATATTCTCATTGTATCCTTCAGACGTGATTATGAAAGCTGGACTCAATGCCGTATATAACAAAATATTGAACAATAGTACAATGCTGTGAATAGCTAAAGTTTAAGGTAAGTTACGTCATAAATCAGTTGCTTTCTGGTTTATAGTTATTACTATTTTATGAATTGTTTTAGACATTCATTAATTAATTAATATTGTATTAGAAATATAAAAAATATTAGTTTTTCTAATGAACAATGAATAAGAATTAATATTGCACTGAAAGTCAATTCGCCAAACATACATTATTGACTTGTGTAATAAAGTCACTTAACATAGAAATGAAATATTAAGAGCTTTCTATGTTAAGTTATGCTATATTTAGTCTGCACTAATCTGATACACGAGGTCCATATTCTATATATACTTTAATGACAACTAGCACTGCTGTGTTATTTTAAGTTGAGTTTGGTCTAAGGACCTAAGAAACTTCAAAATGTTGAGAGTCTTTAAGTGCAGCCACTGCGGCATAATTTGAAAATACCGACACAAGCGCTCAATTAGGCATACATAAAAAGACTAAATCCTTTCAATATAATTCCTTGCCAAGAACACTCATCCGTACACACACATGCATACAGAGACACTCTTCGCATCGAGACGCAAGTCGACTTCAATTCATGGTCCACCGCCACAGTCACCACGAAACAGCCATAGACGAAAATACACACGTACACACACAAATGCAGCCACAAACATACATTCATTCACACCGAAATATATGCATATACAAATTAATTGGTCCAAGTGCCAAAACTTTTACTGTTTAGGGTACAATGTCTAACCTTGTCACTGCAATGCTATTGAACTCCAAGGCTAGTGTGCAGCAGCCCAGTTCACTTCCCTCTAAAGTGCCAAAACTTTCATTGTGAAAAGTGTCAGCACCATAAAATTTTGTACTCACACATACCCGCTCTTACACAACTTTACACTTACAATATGCAATTGGCCCCAACACATACGCACCACACAGAGTCGTCCAGCTACACACGCACAAATGCACGCAGTAATGTCGCTAATTTACGCTAACGTCTCCTTCCTTCTAGCCATCTGTCGTGTGCGCTGAATCTCTTCGCTCTGCGCCTGCTTGTTCCTTGTGTCTGTCTGCATTATTAGTGCTCTTTTGTGGTTAATTAGTGCTGCTTCTATTTTCGCACCATGAGAATCCTTCACATTGGCGCAACTTTCATTCGAGCATCCTTTTTATAATGTTTTTCCTCTCCCTTTTTTTGCTTGTTTGGCGCTAGCGAGGCATCTTTTCTTGTGGCCAGTGTACGAGAGGAGTGGTGTAGCTAATAATTATGACTTCATTTTGTTGGGTATGTAGGAAAAAAGTTGGCATCGTAGTTGTTTTCCTCGAAATTTAAAGTTGGAAAAGTTACACAGAGTTACACAAACTTTTTTTTATCAAAGCTTGAGTACTCACTTATCTAATATTTCATGTAAAACGTAGTAGTTTTCACAATATCCATTAATGTTTTAACTGGCAAATTCCATCCATTATTTTCCATGTACTTGAAAGATAAGTTTCAGTTACTTGAATATATACTGGATATTGAAAGAGTAGGACCTCCCTTAAAATTATATTTAGATACATTTCTTCCAAATGTGGTTATAATTTTTTTGTTACTTGGATTGATGTCCATCTCTAGATTTTACATTATAAAACCCAGCTTATACAATTATATTGATATGTAGTCGGTCTAGGCAGGAACACAACTAATTTTCTCTACAACACTCTCAACTCAGATCTTAACATACTCTTATTGTACTTCCTGCATATTAATTTTAGGTCCAATGATTCGACAATTGTTCGCATCCTCTGAATAATACGATACTATACGAGGCCTTCAAAATAGGTATCCGTCCCAGAGATTACTTGTTTTTTCGACTCAAACCTCTTTCCATCATTTGAAGGACATTATTCCCGATAAACAACAATAATTAGGCCGTATACTTTTTAGTCCACTCTAGTATATGAGTATATATTTGATGACTGTTAGTCCCGGCGATCACCTATTTTTTCGACTCAAACCTCTTTCGATCATTTGAAGGATGTTTATCACTATAAACAACAATAATGGAGCCGCAGATTTTAGTCTGCTCTCGTATATGAGTATATATTTTACCATAAGACTGTTAGCAAGTTTTTGGGAACCATGGCACCTAATCGTTGTAGTTTGGCAATAGCTTTTGGCCTGCTCCAACATCAGCAGTGTGGTAACCGGTGGTTTATGAAATCATCGCGCCCGTCGATGGCAGCAGTTACCTCTGCCACCGACGTCGGCGCTAATATCCTAATCTCCATATCTCAGTCATTTTAGTGTTTATTCCTCCAATTTTATATATATTATTCAGTGAAGTTTGAGTATCACTGCAACCCGGAAAGTTTGTTAAAGCGACATATTAATTTGCTGCCAAATTGTTATGCGTAATTGTTGTTTTTGCTGCTGCTGTTTTGCTTCAAAATGGTTGCTGCTGCTCATGTTGTTATTGTTGTTGGCAGTGTATGGCAGAGTATTTTCTCAGCCCATTTTGTAATTGAAGTAAGATGGAATAAAAACTTATCACGCCTTTTGTACGCCATTTCTCATGCTGTTAATGGTGTTTGGTGGTTTCCTAGGAAGCGGCAAACAACTCTTAGGACAGGCAACACTGCGTTAAATTAGTTGAATACATGGACATTAAGGGTAATACAAGTGTGTGTACTCATTTTTTCCCTCACTTTTAACTGAGTACCGGAAAATTATGACATTTTATGCCATTAATTGACATTTGGTAAAATTTACAGCGAAAAATGCGAAAAGAAGTAAACATGACCGTGTAATTTTACGCTCGAATTAACGTAACTGGAGTGGGGAATGGCAGGGTTTCCTATGATGTGATGGTGTTAATTAAGCACACAGCATCTTAATTAAATGTGTTAAAAGAAGAAGAAAACTGAGTAGAGTTGTGAAAAGGCTTTTAATGCCATGCCATAAGTGAGAATCCTTGCAGTTGAGAGTGCTCGAATTCAGGGTGAATTGTGTGCGGCAACAAGATCTACGATATTAATATAATATATCTATATATGCAGTGAGAGGAAAATAATGTCATAGCAAGATTTACACAGGTTTCATGTAGAACGGGTTAAAAAGTACATGTTCCAAAAATATGCAACCAGATATAATGGAGTACGAGTAATTGCACAGTAGCATTAGCATTATTCTTAAAACGTAGTCACTGTAATAACCAAAGTGGTGGTTCGTTGAGATATGATGGAAGTGTCCGAGGTCGTATTTCGTTGGCTTCCTATATGGACTTTAGTCTTTATAGTAACGGATGTGTCGAGAATTTCACAAAGTTCACACGGATATGATTCAATGCTAGTGAAAGAGAATGTACTTGAACAAAACTAAAGAATCTCAGTCGTACGTGAAGCGAAGCCAAAAGCAAAATATGGAGTACTCGCATATGAAATATTGATAATAAATAATTTACTTGTATTTTGTTGTATAATTTTTTATTGCAGACGTTGTTGTTGACGTTGTACTCTTTCTTCTTCTAATATATTTGGAGCCCATCACCAATGATCCCTCTAATTCTTTCGCTGACTGCGCGGTAATAAAGTATGTGTGAGCAAAAACGTTGAAAACGTATGTAAAATTGTGCAAGAGGTGGGTTGGGAGAATGGGAGCAGTCATCCTGTTCCGGTTTGGATTTTTGCCTTTTTAAGATGCAATTATTTTATAAGATGATATAAAAAAATATAATGAACAAGCCCATTGTGCGCGGAATACAATAACGGGTGCGTTGCTTAGAGACATTGCCCATCACTGCATTTGCTGTTTTCAGGAACTCGCTTGACCATCTACGAGGGGTACTATTTATAATTAGGGAACTTGCAACACTAATGTCAATAGCTAAAATCTGGCAACACCAAAGTTTGACATTTTTTAGCATAAACGTACTCATAGCGTGTTGATGGACAAGTGATATTTGTTTTGTTCACAGTGAGTTAAGAAAATCAATTTAGCCAAAAAATGGAAATTTCCGGAGAAGGTTTTCGCTGGATTATTTTTGACAACTTTCGACGTGGATTATCTCAACAAGAATGTGTCGATGAACTCAATTCTTTGTATGGCGATAAAGCACCATCAAAAACCACAGTATATCGCTGGTATAGTGCATTCAATCGTGGTCGTAGTTCGGTCGCAGACGAACTCCGTGAAGGTCGTCCAACATCGGTTGTTTCACCACAAAACATCGATGCAGTGCGTGAACTGATAATGCAAGATCGTCATGTGACATATCGTGAGATAGAGAACACCTTGGGCATACTTCCGCTTCTATACATTCAATATTGCATGAACATTTGGCTGTAAAAAAGATTTGTTCGCGTTGGATCCCACATAATTTGATAATCGCTCAAAAAAAAAGGCTCGTGTCAATTGGTGTAAGGAAATGATTAAAAAGTTCGACCGTGGCACTTCAAAAGACGTGTATAAATCGTGACAGGTGACGAATCATGGCTATATGCGTATGAGCCGGAAACAAAACAACAATCGACCGTGTGGTTATTCCAAGACGAGCTAAACCCAACAAAAGTTGTTCGTGGAAGAAGCACAGCGAAGCAAATGGTCGCCTGTTTCTTCGGCCGAATGGGTCATGTGGCCACTGTTCCGCTTGAGCAACGTAGGACGGTCAATTCTGAGTGGTACACAACCGTTTGTTTGCCGGAAGTCTTCGGAGAAATTCGCAAAACCAACCGCCAAAGACAAATCATTCTCCATCAGGACAATGCGAGCTCTCACTCATCTCGTCAAACAGGTGACTTTTGAGCAGTCCAAAGATCGAATTGATCCTCCGTACAGTCCTGATTTGGCACCCAATGACTTCTTCTTGTTCCCGAATATCAAGGGTAAACTACGGGATCAACGATTTACGAGCGTCGAAGAAGCAGTTGAAGCGTTCAAAAACCATGTTTTGGAGGTGTCTCATTAGGAATGGAAAAACTGCTGTGACAAATGGTTTGAACGAATGCAAAAGTAAATTGATCGTCAAGGGAAATATTTTGGAAAAATATTGAAACCATTTTCTTTTAAAAATGTTAGTTATTATTAGCTATTCCCGAAATATAAATAGTACGCCTCCGTAGTATATTTTATATTTTAAATTTTTTTTCATCTAATATTTTTAAGTCTTTAGAAAAAAACTGGTTTTAATTAATTTTAAAGAATTTTGGTGTTATTTTCCTCCCCCGCCTTCGGTGGCGCATATGGCAAGCGCTCGTAACAAACACCCCACACTAAATTGTGCGAAATTGCACTTGCAATAAGGACCCACATTGCGAATATATTCCACTATTGCTGTATGCATGGTGACACCCGGCAGATTTCCTTCTTACTCCTTTGGGGTTGTGTTTTTGTTCTTTTTATTGGAAAATGCATACTCTAATGACAAATTGTGAATGTGATGTGCATTTAAAGTTGTTTTTATTTTTTTCTGGGTTTTCTTGTCGGACACTATGCTCAAGTGGGTTGAATCTTCATATCAGCACATGACATGAGGGTATGGATGGTTATTCTGTTGCATGCCATTTAAGTTTATTCTGTGTTGGATGCCATTTATTACACTTTTGCTGCGTAAATTTGGTTGAGTAATTTTGTGTCAAGCTGAAAATATTATTTAAGGCACAATATAACTTCATAGCGGTCATATTTGATCTCATATACCAAGGTAATAAATTATTATTGAACATATTGATAGAATTGGTTTTATGTATGAGACAAATTCGATACAGCTAATTCCAAAATTGATTGCTGGTTCTAAAAATAACACCAAATGTGTCTACTGGTTATTATTGCAGAAAGATTTTTAAAGAGAACACAGAGTCAGAGGTGGTCAAAAATCTTCTCATGGGCACTTTAATACGTGAAATAACAACCAGAGATTGTGAGAATAAAATTATTGGACTAATTTTATATCACAAAAAATCCCAATGTATGTATATTGTCATACTGATATCCAACACTAAAGAAAAGTGCAGACCACTCTGGGGCAATGAGCGTAACGAATAAATTTTACATTCAAAAGCTACCAAAAATTTTATGGAAATTGAAGTACACCAATTACACTGTTCAAGTTTTTGACACGAAATTTCTGGTACAAACGTGAAAACCATATGGTTGTGTTTGGATGAGCCCCCTGAGTACTACTCCATCGATGAAAGTGCCAACTTGGCTCATTGGGAAAATTTTATGGCGTTTTATTTGAATTTCGGTCAATTAGTGAATTTTTTACCATTTAAGCCCATTTAAGTCGCTATTCCTGTATTCAAAATTTCTTGCGTTATTTTTATACGGCTCGCAATTACTAGTTCTACCATTAGAACGCACATTTCAACTGAGAAAACCAAATTTTTTAGCCTATTTTCATGATTTTTGCCCATTTTTCATCGATTTTCCCCATTTTTTGCTGTTTTTATGCGCTTTTTTGTAGTTCTTGCGCAAACTTATCGATATAGTTCTTACAGTTTTTCATTTTTACAATATACTATGCAATATTATTGCCATTTCAAGCAACCAAAACACTTTTTAAATACAGAAACCATCCTTTTTACGCTTTTTCGGATGATTTTCGCGTTTTTTATTGATTTAAATAAATTTTTTGAATACATTTTTTCGGTATAAAAATGAATGGAAATGCGGGTTACGATTGCAGTACATCTTTCCACGCTTGAGTGAAGCGAAAATTAAAGCAGGTAAATAAATATTTGGCATTCTTTTTCCGTTAAACAAGTACACCAATTATCAATTATATTCAGCACAATTCCAAATAAATTTGCTCGTAATATAAAAGGAAAACGATGAAATTTCCCGATCGCACAAATGAATATAACCTATGATGAAAGTACAGGAACTCCTTCCTGCTTACTCAGCATACGATGATTGCACAGAATCCCAGAAGTTCCAAGGAAAGTACGAGAAGAAGAGCCCGTATTCAAAATGACAATGAGAATGAACATGAAATGGAGTATGCTCCAAACAAAATGTTTCGATTCTAGCCACAGAATGAATCGTCTTAAATTACCTATAACATTCGGGGTGGTCAGGCGAACTGTTTTACGGACATTTTAAAAGATCCAAATGAATTACTAAAATGAACTCCATTCTGGGTTCTGTAGTTCTTCCGTACAGCGTTTTCCTTGAGCTTTGTGCTGTTTTTGAACTAAATGTCATAAAGAAGTTTTTTAATACTTTGAAAAAGAGTATGGGGAGATGTGTACGCCATTTTTCAACCACTTGCTTGAGGTGACCAGTAGAAAAATTATACAAAAAGATAATGCTGTAAAATATTTTTTCCATTGCTGACAAATTTGGATAGGTCTGAAAGTTCTAAGCTAGAGCAATCCCCATTTGTGGTTAAAAGGGCATTGCTTTCCAGATAAGTACTTCCGAGATATTTGAGTCTCAAGCGAGCGAGGTGTGGATAATCACCAAGAAAGTGTACGTCTGTTTCTTTCTCCTGTGAGTCTTTACAACTCCTGCAATCAGCATTGAACGGAATGCCCATTTTTTCAGCGTATGTGCCAATAGTACAATGACCTGTGCAGACAGCTATGAGGTTGCTAATTTTATGTCTTGGTTTATTGAGAAGATGGTTAGTTCTTTTCGCATTGTAATCAGGCCAAATGGCACATGTCGCAGTGTTTTTCCACCTCTGGCGAGCCTTGCGGAGGAAGTGATTATAAATATATCCCTTAACAATAGTTAGGGGAATGCCTACGTCCATAAAGGAAAATACTTGATCGGTTTCCAATGAGCCTCTTCGTGCTAGCTCATCAGCCCTCTCGTTGCCCTCAATCTTCCAGTGTCCAGGAACCCAGACAAAGGATATTATACTATTTCCTGATAATGATTCAAATTCCTCCTTGCAGAGGCCGACCAACTAAGAGCTGGTAAAAGGTGACGCTAGCGCCTTTATTGTCGCCTGGCTGTCGGAGTAAATGGATACTTTTTGGTCAGCTTATGCCCCTGCAACGCCCTGCATTCCTGCCAAATTGCAAAGACCTCTGCTTGAAATACACTTGATGTCGATGGCAATTTGAAGGAGAGCAGAAATTTGAGAGGTTCTGAAAATATTTACGCACCCACCTTAAATTCAATCTTGGAACCATCGGAGAAAATTGCCGTACCCCATTTCGCGAGCACCTTTCCCTTCTTTCAGTCATTCCTACTTGGTAGAACTGTGTTAACACAGAACCAAAAATCCAGATTGCGAAAACGTCGGTTCTCGAGGACACTATGACTGGTGGCAGTTGTATCAAAATGCTACCATGACCATACATTCCCTGAGCTTTAGTGCACTTTGTGCGGAAATACAATAAGTATGAAGATCTATAGGGAGGAGTTTTAAAATCGCGGTCTAAAGCAACCCCCGGCCAAGTGCGGCAGGCTCCTGTAATTCCAATGCACGTGGTGCGCTGGATTCTTTGTAGTTTCGTGAGATTGTAGCCCTTCCTGAGAGCTTCACACGAAACCACGGAGCCGTATGGCAAGATCGGCCGCACCACCATATTGTACATCCAGACGCTTTCAAACTAAGTTTGGAGTCCAATATGACACCAAGATATTTTACCCTGGATGATAGTGAGAACCGTTGACCGAAAAGCCCCGACAGTTTGAAGGATGGAGGCTTATATTTTTTTGTGAAGATCAACAGTTCTGTTTTATCGGAGTTAAGCCTCAGGCCACACCTGTTTGCCCATCTACTAAGTTTGACCAAGCATTCTCCATGATGTCACTCATCACAGTGGGAAAGTGTCCAGAGACCAGGACCGCCACATCGCCAGCATACGCTACCACTTTGACTACTTCAGAGTCAAGTTTAGCGAGAATTTCATCGATAGCTGCTGGCCATAACAGAGATGAAAGGACTCCGTCCTGTGGTGTACCTCTGCACACATTTTTCGTAACCCTGGCACTACCTAATTCAGCTATGATTTGTCTGTTTGCCAGTAGTGATGAGATCCAATTACAACTCGGTCCTTATACCCCTGACCTGTTAATAGTTTCAGCCCTTACGATATTAAAAGCCCCTTCGATGTCTACGCAAGCACCCAGAGTAAATTGCCTAAAATTAAGGGATCTTTCTACCAATCGCTACATCTTCCCTTTTAAAATGCATTCTGCACCATAGAAAGTGGATGCTCCTCAAAGAGATCTCGAAAGGGACGATCGACGACTCTCGAGAACTTTCAGAAAGAAGGAAGTAAGACTAATCGGTCTGAAATCTTTGGATGCCCCCTTCTTCCCACCCTCGGAATGAAAACCACCCAGGTTTTCCTCCACATATTTGGTATATAATTTAAGCAAATACACGCATTGAAAATTTCCCGTAACTCGGATATTATGGATCCCTGTGTCTTTTGCATCATTATAGGCATGATGCCGTTCGGACCCGGCGATTTGTATGGTGAAAAACTGTTCATTGCCCAGACGGACAGAATCTTCCCCAGCAACGTTCTCCACACGTGTACCTGCTACTCTGCTCTGAATATTCAGTGCAGTCTGGAAAATGAGTATCCACACAAATATTCAATGCCTCCGTCGCCGATTCTGCCCACACTCCATCAGTACGTTTGACAAAGGTTCTGTTGGAGTGATCCTTGGCGAGAATTTTTCCGAGCGTGGCAGAGTCCTTCAGTGTTTCAATAGATTCGCAGTGGTCTTGCCAGGATTTGCGTTTCGCATCCAGTACTGCTTTTTTGTATGTCTTCAAGCTTTCTGTGTAAGCTTGGAAATTTCGACTTTTGTGGCTTTCGTTATCCCTCCTCACACTTGATCTTAAGTCTCTCAGATTCCCATTCCACCAGGGGAGAAGGTCTTTTGCGACGTGAGACAGGACCCTGAAAGCAACCTGAAAGATTTTCTCCAAGGTCTCTACTCGCTTGTCCAGCATCGTTACAGAAGAAATAGATGATATGTACCTATCGAGTTTGTGTTTGACAACCCTGTTGAAGAGACCCCAATCCGTTCTTTTTGGATTTCTGCGGGGTAAAACCATTTCCCGTCAAAACTCAACATTGAAAAAGATAACTCGGTGGTCTGACAAAGAGTTCCTCTGAGACACCGCTCAGTTATCCACCCGAAGATCGGGAGAATTTGTTACCAGAGTGATATCAAGAACTTCTTCCCATCCACTTGAAGTTTCCGATCCGGGGAAGCTAAAGTCGGAGAGCTGCGCATGTTGCATACCCTCAAGTTGTTATTTATAATGAAATCAAAAAGAAGCTCACCTCGTTCATTTGTCTCACTGCTACCCCACAGCGTGTGTCTCGTGTTGGCTTCGCAGCTTACGAACAGCTTCTTTTCTTAAGGTTGTTGATGCAATGAGTCGCCGCACCTCCTCAGGGGGTGCCGGGAGTTCATGGGCCATATATGACGAGGCGACTATAAGACATTGGCCGCTCAGCGGTTCTACCTTGACCACTGTGACATCTAACAAGCTGTAATTAGGTAAAAAGAAAACATTGAACGTATTTTTGGCCACAATGCATGCTCTCGGCTTATCTTCCCAATGGGAATAGAACAAGTTATACAGTCCGTCCCTCAGACCCATAACTTGAGACTGTCTGACCCATGGTTCTTGGATCAGGCAGATGTCGATGTCCTCCTCATTCTACATAAAAGTCTATATATATTATATACATAGTTATTCTTGAAATCGAATTCATCATTAAACAAGTGAATAAAGCTGAAGTTGGGATAGACCGACTTCGAGATACCGTTTACCCTTGCATGTGCGATTAGATATTTAAATAACACTCCCACTATTCAAATTTCTGAAATGTGTAATAGCGGTTCACTTTAGTTGACCGCTTCTGTTCGATTTCCACAAAGTAATCTATCAAAGTATCCATTGTTTCTTGATCAATACTCCTTTAATTGAGCTTTTATTAGATTTTAGCATTCGATTATATATACACAGGATGGAAGCAATCTGGATAATGAAAATATCACCCAACAATTCAATTTGTAAACACTGAAATGGTTAAATGTTGAAAGTGCGAGTGTGTGGGTGTGTGTCTATTTTAAGACATATCCAACACAAGAACTGTCCACAATGTAATGGGCAGCGTGGCCGTGTCCGACAATTGCGAAAGTGAAAGCAGTTGAAGAAGAATAATGCTGAATGTTTTCTTTTTCTGTCACTGGTTGGGATTTCTGGTGAAACACAATTCAAACAATGGATGTGCAGGAAAATCAATGTTTTAACAAAAGCTTGTATGGGAAAGAAGAAGCGGGTAAATTTTGGGAACAAAGTTGGAAAACAAAAGTACGTAAAAGATTTATTACGAGAGCAACGCTGTAGCGATTCCTTTTTTTTGAAGGAATGATAAATCACACGATAGCATAAAAAAAAACTACAGGAACACACAGACGCAGGCACAGTCACAGACACGGTTCATGTTGTCGGTACATGTATGAAGAGACATTGCAACAGAACACAGACAGACGGACGAGACCTGATATATCCGTACATATCACATTTAGCATGGTTGTCAATATTTGGATCATATTGAAATATTGACATTCTTAAGTGTTTGCATTTAGTTAAAAGCCATGCTCCAAAAGGTGCTGAAGTGTCATGTGAGCATACGTTGTGCTTTACAAGGGACAGGTGTTTATGTGGGTGTGTGTGTGTGCATGTGTATGTTTGCACGTCCATATCTTGGCAATTCTTGTTCTGGTGAAAATGTGACAATAACAGTAATAAGGTGCGGAAAGTATGGTAGGCAAAAGAACACCGAGGGGATAAATTCACAGACCGTAGTAAGTTAGCGATATGCTCCAATAGAAGTTTGTGGAACATTTAAGCTGAAAGTGGTATTAATATGAGCCTACGAGAATGGACTGCTAATGTTAGAAAACTCTAATGTTTTGGACAAAACTCAATTTATTTTTCAATATAATTTATCTCTTTTCAGCTCTATTTTATTTGTCCACTTATTCGATACCCTTCAAATAATACGATTTGAAAAGGCCTTTAAAAGGAGCATCTAGGTAGGTATGTAGTTTTGGTGGTCGCCAGAAAGGCACACTTAGGCCACGATTGATTCTTTGTTACACCGCAAGTCCCTTTCAAAGGTACAGCCATTTGGAGCTTTTTATGAAACAGTTGATGGAGCTTATTTTCTTATTTGGAGTTCTCGCAGAGAATCCAGAAAGTGGTCACCCATGAAAGTGACTCTCTTTTTTCACAGCGCTGGACACATACATAACAAGTGTTCGATGGACTCTTGCTCCTCCTTGTCCACGCAACTCCTGCAGTAGTCATTTGAGGCAATCCCCAGCCTACTACCATGAGCATCCAAGGCAATCCAGTGTCCCTTTAGGACACTTATGACGGAACCTATACTTTTGTTGAGCACTTCATGTTTGTTTAAGTCCAGGTTAGTCTAGCAGTATCCTGTTCAGTATCCTAGTTTTGCATCCAGTTCGTTCAGACTAGCACCTGCCCGCTGCGCCTAAGAATATTGTGTTAATTCATAGCTTACATGTGGAAATGGGAATACCAAAGTTTAACATAGCTGGCTGGTATTGTAGTACCCTCAGGGGTGAGTTCATCCATTTTGCAGTTCTCTAGAATATCCCTGTGGCCGGGAACCCTGCTCAGATGTAGATGGGTCTGTTAGCTATCTCGTCTACAGACTTGCGGCAGCTTTTGAAGTCTTTTTTCGTCCCTAATGGGAATGGAGATCCTACACATGCCATTGAAGGCATAACATGATATGATGTCTTCAAAATAGTCAGAAATACCTTAAAAACATCGTAAGATGGACGTCTGTCCTGTATGGCTAGCATTCCATTCGTCCTATACTTAGCATAAGCAGTACGTCTAAAGCTGCTCTTGGAGTCGCTCTAATAGCGCCACTTTTTAATGCCCCGGCAGTTTTGTGTACTTAGGGCTTCCTTAGGGTCGCCAAAGAAGCATATCATAAAAAACGACTGCTCGTACCTACAGTACAACCTTTGGTTGTACCGCCCATTTCTTTCGCATAATTCCATTGCAAGAGTACAGAGCTACTTGAGCCTTACGAATCCGCTCACTTAAATTAGCCTTCCAGTTCAGCTTCTTATCCAAGATTAAATCCAGATACTTAGCTTCTTCAACTTGATTAATGTCTACATCCATTAGTTTTAGAGCGATAAATTGAGGCATTTTATTCTTCTTAGTGAAGTGCAAAAGCTTAGTCTGGAATGGATCAACCCCCAACCCACAGTCTGCAGCCCATGTTGAGAGAATGTTGAGCATTCGTTGCATCCAGTCTCTCATTATTGCCTGAAATGATAATAAAATCATTGTCCGCTTACGTAATTTCCTTGCACTTCTTCCTCCCCAGATCATCAAGGGAATTTAGTTTTAAAAAATGGTCTTGCGTTTGCCTTTAGAATAAATTCTCTTTTGAACTGGATTGATCTTCCTTCCCAAACTTACGAGCAAAAAGAATTATATGACGTCATTGCTGTGAGCATTTAAATATTAAAGAGACGAATCGATAATATTTCATTCTATTATTTATGGGAAAGCAATTAGCCGATAACAAAGAGAAGATTTTCTCTCTTGCTTTTCTACTGAGTAACATTAACCACAAAAGTAGGAGGTACAAATACATATATGAGTGAAGTTCAAATGAAGATTATTTATGAGCTAACGTGATAGCAAACTGGATTAACCTGCCACAAACCAGCCACAAGCGAATCTGAAGCTATTCTTTGTGACATACATTATTCCACTTAAATTCATTATCCTAGTGACTTCGGTATTTCCCCACCAACTACGATAACAGATGGAATAAACAAATAAACAATGTGTCTGCCCACCACGAGAATGCCGAGCATCATGCCACATCCTCTGGTAATCTCGCTATACTCGTACATCTCTTTTAATGCGTGAAATACCCCAATTGATAATAATAAAATTAATGAGATGCATTACAAGAATCGCTACAGCAATAGCAGCGAACAATGCTATTATAAGCGGCGCCCTGGCTGCGTTGCCCCTTCTCGCGCGCATCGTCACCGACTTTGGCTGCATTGAAAAATTGCGCTCATTAGACCCATCACTATGCTGGCAGCGCGCACTTGGCAAATGAATTTGACTCACGTGTAAGCGGCCGCTGCGTTGCACGGACGGTGAATGATCTCCCGTAGCGGCAGTTGTCGCAGTGGTGGTGGTGGTGGACGAGCGACACACGTGTCCAGTGTATGTCGCCTTGTTTCGACGTGCTGCGTTTGACTTATACACAATTTACATGGTCTGGCCTGGCGTTAATTTTTCGTCCTTTCCATTTGTTCTTTTGTTTTGTATATGTTGCTTGAAATGTCCTTTCATACACGTTCCCTGCACTTTGCGCAGTCCATCATTATCATCACCATCCACCACCACTGCTGAGTTGACACACATTTTTGTCGTTTGTTTATGTCCCTGACTAATAGGCCTCATTATGAGCTATATTTACCGTTAAGCACCTTTTCATCTGTTTATCTCTGTACGTGGATTTCATCCCTCCCCTTATTTGCTGTATTTTATTTTGTCACTTTATTGCTACTTTTAAAAATGGTTTCATTAATTTCATAATTTTTTTCCTGCTTTTTCTGCACTTTGCAGTGTGTGTGTATGAATGCTTTGTTTTTTTTATTTATTTAGCGGAACTATCTTTCCTTGTAATGTTTATCTTGATACCAAATACCATTTTGTTCGTTTTTATTGTTCGAGCTAATGCTGACATTAGTTCCGTTGTAGTTGCATCAAGATACCATTTTTGAATTATTGTATTTGAGTAGCCTCTGCCAATCTCCCTCTCTCCGCCATATGACACCTTCCGCAATAAAATGGTTCTTTGTACAATTTGTGTTGGCATTAAAATTGCATTAGTATTGCTTTTGGCCTCTGATGGTTCCACTGTTCCATGCCATCCCACAATTAAAACTAAGTGGCAGCCATTCAGGAATTTTTACTATTTGGAGTTAAACGATCATATCTGCATATAGTTTTTTTTAAGCTTCTAAATTGATTGAAAATGACTTTATGCCACCAAGATCTGAATATATTTATTGGAACAACCCAGCCACCAATCAATTTCTACCATCATCGTGTTTAATTTAATGAATATATTTGTAACTTTTAAATAGATGCCGGCGCGGTTTGATTAGTAAGTTGTATGAAGACTTCAAATTCTTACGTATTGGATGTGCTTAGTCCAGAAAAGAGTAAAGGAAGCATTTGACAAAACATATCCGGAAAAAATCGAGAACTCCTTGATCACTTGCACCCACAACATTCACAAAGTTTGATCGTTTCGACTTTAAAACATGCTGGTTGCTTTATCAAATAGAGTTTGTTCTTGGTAATAGTTGCAAAGAGCCTATATCGAGCTGTTATCAAACCAGCTTTTATGAAACTCAAGAAAATCCTTTCCCCACTTCCAGATTTCATCAAGCGAAGAATTACGAGTATAATGCGATATTTTGAATTTTTGTCTCTTTGTCGAGTATCGTTGAAGTTATGAGATTTAACCACACGTCCTGACTAGTCCATCACACTAATCTGGTAGATTTTCTATACTAAATACTGAGTAATCTTAGTCATGATTCACCCAATTACGAGGGGTACTTATTATAACCCGTGCTTAACGACTGATGGCTTCACAGACGCAACATTATATGCCATATTTTACTGCCATCTTTAAAACGATGACTTGTGAAATTTCAGATAAATTTAATCGATAAATATATCTGAACTTTTAGGAGTTTGTTTTGGTTTTGACAGTTGTTGAAAGTAGTCAAGTTCGTGTGTGTTTGGACAAAGAGCAATATTGATCAGTGATTAGATGTCTTTTTTTGGATGGGAAGAAGTGTGAGGAAATCAAAGTGAAGTTGCACGCCGTTTATAAGGACCATGCACCTTCGAAGACTACCATCAGATAATGGTTTAATGAAGTTAAGCGTGACCGCTTTTGACGAAAAGCGAACAGGCCGTCCGATTGAGTTGACTACTGAGGATATGGTTAAGAAAATCCATGATATCATATTAGCAAATCGCCGGTTGAAGATCAAAGAAATTGCTGACATGGTACACATCTCAACTGAACGTATACAAAACATCACAGTGGAGCAACAACGGAATCGCATGACAGCTTCGGAGCATTCTTTGGACATGTTTAAGCGCTATCAGCAAGAATATCTACAGCTTTTTGTGAACAGTTCACGATATGTTGATCCATCACTACACGCCAGAAATGAAAGAACATTCAAAACAGTGTGCTTCACCCGGCGAACCTGCTCCAAAGAAGGCGTAAAGAGTTCCATCGGCCGGAGAAGTCGTGGCCACCGTTGTTTGGGATTCGCAAGGCATCATCTTTTATTTCCGGAGGGAGGAGAAATCTTCAAAAAGACACGAGTGGATACGCACTACCCAAGAGTGTGAAATTTTCATTCACTGAGACCACCTCCCTAATCTAACAATTACGCTAAGCTTCAAAGCGCTGATAGCGATTTAGGAAGGGTATTAAACAGATATACAAAGATATACAAAGAGATCTACTCGCGGTTTGAAAGAAAAGTCCTATTTTCGATTTCAACACATGTTTGGATTCACTCAAACAAATCACATCCGAAACTAAATTGAGATCATGACATGCACTACAAAATGGCGCAAAATCTAAATAGTTCCGATTACAAGAATGGAACTACAGGGAGTGAAATTCCTTGTTTTTCTTGCAGGAGCATTGAAGTGGAGAATGCTAAGCAAAAAATTACTTTTTATTTCTCATCTCACGAGCTTAAACACAAAACATGCAGAAAGCATAGTTCTACGGGTTTTAAAAGAGGGCAGACGGTTAAGTTTAAGACGACTCACAAAAGAGGGAAGTTCAGAATTGGAGTTCCATGTAAAGGAACGTAAACAAAACAATAAAATCTGCTTTTGAACTGATTCGTTAGCATCAGAGTAACAGGCATATTTAGGACACCAAACAACACTTGCGTATTCTAATGATGGGCGTACCAAGGAAGTGTACAGAAGTTTGGTAATAAAGGTATCTTTGAACGCCTTTGCCCAACGTTTTATGAAGCCTAGATTCAGAGAAGCGTTGTTAACTATAGTTGCAACGTGTTTACCAAGAGTAAGTTTTTGGTCGAAGGTCACACCTAAGTGGCACATATGATCAACGGATTACAATGGTTGATTAACAATGAAATAAGGATGAGCAGAGTGGGATGATCTGAAAAAACACATATGTTTGCATTTCTTGTAGTTCACCATTCACCAAGAACATTTACATCATCTTGAAGAAAGTGCGATTCATTTGGGTTATCAAAAGGATGAAAAATTTTTACGTCATCAGCAAACAGGAATCTTGCAATGGGATATACGCGAAGGAAGGTCGTTTTTCAAAATTGAAAATAGTAAGGGACCAAGGTGGCTAACTTGCGTCATGCCAGAAGACGCAGGAAATTCATCAGATAACAGTTCTTTAAATAACACCTGTTGGGTACGCTGTGACAAATATGATTTTACCCATATTAAAAGGAATGGTGGGAAGCGAAACCTAGAGAGTTTCAAGAGGAGAAGTCTATGGTTTACTACATCAAATGCCTTACTAAAGTCAGTATAAATAACGTCTGTTTTCATAACCTTAGCAAAGGCATCTATCACGCGGCAAGAAAATTCCAAAAGATTATTGACAGTGGACTTTCCAGGCAGGAAACCATGCTGTTGGGAACTCATAAAAATATGAGCATAGAATGAAATTTGGGCTTCCAGTAACTTAGGAAGAATATTAAGTTTCACTATCCCACGGTAATTGGATATTGCAGATTTACTGCCCGATTTGTGCAAAGGTAAAATATATGACTTTTTCCACATATCGGGAAAATTACGATATATAAGAGAAATACTAAAGAGCGAAGTAATCGGAGAGACAAGCTCAAGACAAAACTGCTTAAGAATAAGAGAAGGGATTAAGTCGGGACCTGGAGTTAAAGATGATTTCAGCTGAGACAAATGCTTGAGCACAATGCCCTCAATAATCATCTTTACCGAATATTTGGAGAAAGGAAGGTAAATCACGGGGCACTACTATGCTGATTTGTTAGACCGATTCGATGCTGAATTGATGAAAAAAAGGCCCCATTTGGCGAAGGAAAAAATGGTCTTCCACCATGATAACGCACCGGCTCACTCATCCGCAACCGCCACTAGATTTATTTTTGTTTCCAAATATGAAAAATGGCTTGGTAGAAAGCTATTCATGTCAAATTAGGAACTCATCGCCGCAACAGAGGCCTATTTTGCAAAGTTCGACAAATCATATTTGTTGGATGGCCTGAAAAAGTTAGAATATCGCTGGACTAAATGTATCGAGCTAAAAGGAGACTATATTCATATAATAAAATTTATAAAATTAAAAAAAGCGTCTTCTTGACTAACACGGGTACTTATCATATACCGCTCGTATATTTATTAATCTTCACTGAAAAATCATAAAATTAGGTTAATTTTAACCAGTCTAACTCCACTAAAAGAGCTGTAGTAGAAAGCAGTAATAATATACTATATATAAAAAATGAAATCAATAAGAGTTGCTCGATGTAAATCATACAATGAAACCTCCGATTTTAATATATTGTAGTATGAAGATTCATTTCTGTATAGATTCCACATTTCGATGGAATACCGATAATGGGACAGTTAAAAATTCAACAAAATAGAATGGATCCTGTATCCTCGGATTCAGATATGGAACAGAAACTGATTTTGTGAATTATGGTATCAACAATTTGTAACGTATTTTATACAACATGTAATAAGTTATATGCCTTCAGTCCATATTGCACAATTTGCAAGAGATTCATATACTTGAATATGAATTTCAGAACCTCCCACATCATCTCTAAAGAACTTAACGCCACTAATTTATCTTTAATTTTAAATTTGAACGCTAGCCATAGCTAAAAACGCATCCAGCATACTTGCACAAAACGAAGGAACAAAAAGTTTTTGAGCGTGTCCTCAAGGCATCTGAGACGCGTCTTGCATGCTAGTTTGACGTAACAGTTGTGTAGCTGACTTGACACCTTCCACCCAAGTAGAAGTTAACTACAATGGCAGGATTGAGGCCAAAATTGATTTTAAAAAATGCAGAAGAGATAAAAAAGGTAGTCATAATGGCAAACTTTCGATGTAATAAAACAAAACCAAAAATTATTTTAAAGAAACCAAAGGAAATCACAAATTCGTGCTTCTTTTGTTTTCTTCTCCAATAACTACGGTGCTGTGATATAATAATGACTTGGAAGGACAGGTGCCATTTTATAGTTCTGCTGAAAATGTGGCGTTGATTATTTCTCTATTACTAGACATGTGGCGGATGTCTTTAGAAACATCTTCCCGAATATAGCAATATTTTGAAGTTCAACCTCTTTGATTGGAAATTTAAACCCATATTTCAAACCCCAAAAAAGATTAGCTGGAGTGCCACAGGGGAGTGTACTCGCACCGCTTTTATACTTTTTAAACGAATTATATTACCAGCTAAAAGGGTGGGTGATTTAATCTCTGAAAATTCAAATAAGTACACTCTATTCTACAAAAAAAAAAGTTTTCTTTTTCAGCGTAGTCTCCTTTTAGCTCAATACACTTCATCCCAAGTTTCTCTAATTTTATTATGCCCGCAAAAAATACGATTTTTCGAGGCCGTCAAAATAGGCGTTTGTTTCATTGATAACAGCCTCATTAGACCTAAATCTCTACCCGCCGAGCCATTTCTTCATATTTGGAAAGAGGAAATATTCGCAGGGGGCTTAATCTGAAGAAAATGTTATTTTCCCATTGCGATTGCGGTCTTGTGCGCCTCTCAGAGAAGTTTTTCCTCGCCAAATGCGGTCGTTTTAGCCTCAAATAGGCGTCGAATCGATGCAACCTCTCTGCATAATAAGCACAGGTGATCGTTTTACCCTTTTCAAGGTAATCGATGTGAATGAAACCGCGCGCATCCCAAAAAAATTGTTGCCATCACCTTGTTGGTCGACGGTCACCTCTGCATTCTTTGGCTTCGATTTACCAGGAGAAGTCTACTGTCGTAACTTTCCTGTGATCCTGGGTCTCTAGTGTGTTGTGATGAATACATGTTTAATCCACGGTTACGAAACGGCGCAAAAACTCATTCGGATTCGTGATTGAACTTAGGCAAACACTGTTGTCCTATGTTCAATTGCGTTTGTTGTCAATTGCGTTTGTTGTCAATTGTGAGCAAACGCGGCACACATCTTGTGGATAGTGTTTGCGTATCGTCTCTTCAAGTTCGCCCACTTTCCCTCGCCGATTGTCCAATATCGCACCGTGGATTCCATCGACCATTTATGCTGTGGTGACCTCAATTGGGCGTCACTTGTGCTGGTACGACCGCACCGAAATTGAGTAAACAACTGGTGGATGGTTCCAATCGATGGTGAAGAGACCCCATAAGACTTTTCCAGCTTCTGTTTGCTTTGCGTGACAGTTTTTGCGTGCTTTTGAAAGATGGTTCTTGCTAAGCAAAATGTTGGTTTTGAGGTTGTAATTTTCAGGCATTTATTGACCCAACCTCGTATGTTTACAGATACGAGTATGACCGCAATTTTATATTCTCATAAATATTCCAACATTGGCTCACGAAAACTAATGGCTCACACCAGACGAGTAGAAGAATCCGTATTAAAATGGAGAACTAAGGTTAACGAGTTGAAAAGCGTTCACATAATGTTAACCTTAGACAAAAAATGCCCTCAAATTATATAATGATCCTGCAGGCACCCGAATTGAAATATCTTTCCATTTATTTGTATAGATGTGCCATTTGGCGAAAGCACATCGAAGCCAACTAAAGCTCATGGGGAAATATCCTCTATTGACTCCTAAAAAACAGGTAAAAATTCAGCATAGAAAATAAAGTTCTTTAAATGGTCATTAAATACATATGTGCCGCATCCAAGTGTTCGGCTCCGCAAGAATTTCAAACATCAAGTTGATTCAACGATTTCGATATAACATACTACGCAGCATAACCAATTCGCCATGATATATTAAAATCGAAAGAATCACATGAAACTAAACATTTCAATTGTCCACAAAGAAATTTTTGTATCACAAGAGAGGCCACAAAATAAAAATAAAATGAGAACCAAAGGTGTACTTGAAAGACAAAAAGGAATGTAGATACTGACAAAATTCCTAATATTCAATTAAATTGGAAATGGTAACAAAATGGAAACATAAAGAGTAACACTGCTATTCTAGGACTTTTATGTAAGACATTAACATTGGACGCAAATAGCCCCAGTTTAGATACAGCATCAATAATACACAAACCTACATATACTACATCATAATTTTTCTACTTAAAAGAAGAGTGGAACTTGGTTACAGGCCTTTTTGTAAATGTGAGATAGTTTCTTCCAAGTTTTATTTATAGTTTCTCTTAGTATACTTGATGAAAACAATTAAGGTCAATAGTTGCGAATTGAATTTACAATATCTCCTTAAACCATACGCTGCTCTAGTGCTAATCAAATCAAATACTCTATAACAAAAATTTGCGACATCCTCTCTTCTGTACTAAGTCGTGTTGCTGGCGAGGGACACGTTTCATCTTGATGTTGCAGAGTTTTTTTCCTTATGTGGAACGAAGTTTTCAAGTGTTTTTATTTAGTCCCGCCGTCTCGGATTAAGAATAGAAATATAATGAAAGAATGATAACGATAGACATAGAGAGTATTTGGGAACATCAACTATTCAAGCTGTTCAGAATCTCATGCATTAAATACGCACTTGAGCACAACGAATATGCGGTTGGGTGTTTTCTTTACATTGAGGTGATAAAAAGCCCCCTAATAACAGTGATTTCTTCAATATAAATAGGGCAATCCTGCGCAAGGGCATAGATTTGAGAACATGTAGATGGATAAACAATGTTCTCAGAGAATGGAACATCAAATCCTCTTTAGGGGCTACAGAGGTCCGTGTTCGCGGAGCATTGGTGTAACCGAATCGACTGAAAAGCTGGCTGCCAAACAACATTACCTTGAGTAAGCAAGAATATTTGGGGGTGCTAGTCAAATCTTCGATAATGCCAGGCAGACCTGGGCTGCGATGGACAAGTGGTAAGCTAGCTGGTCCACCACTCAACCTTAGCAGGAACTCCATGAACCCAAATATGTTCTTCAGCATGGGGAATTGCTAACTAAGTAGACATGCTGCCAGACAAGCGTTGCCATTCAATGAGTTCTGTCTATTGTTCCCAGCACACTGACCGGGAAAAGATGAGTCAGCATCAGATAAAATCCCGTTCTTTTGGAAGTGGCGGGTAACAGACAGCTAAGTTGATTTTCTTAATTATATTTTACATTTTTATGAAATTGAATCATTGGCTTGAAAGTACTACTGTTAAACTATTCCATTTGAATCGAACATTTCTATAAACTGAAGAAAACACAAACATGATCTCCTTTGGCTCAAATTCTCCATATCTTCAAATAATTTAAAAAAGAATACTATATTATTCTTTTGCTTAATTTTTACATGCGACTTCAAAGTCTTCTAATCTGTTAGTAATATTAGGTTCCACGTCCGAAATAAGGCAAACTGCTATGAATATTTTGCTTGGACCTGAATTGAATGTAGCGAAGTTATTTGATAAATAAAGAAATGTTCCAGGCATATGTCAGGAAAAAGGCCTTTCAAATTCCATTAGGAGGACTTTCAACATCATTATTTTATTCATTTCTTTGGAGTCTACTCATATAAACACCACCAATTTTGGACGTTGGTAAACTGTGAGATCAGTTACCATAAGCGCTGAATAATATCTTATTTACATTGACTATCCCTATGAACTTGCTTGTTGAAATATGTTACATATTCCCTCTCTACAATAATATGGAGTTGTGGGAGCTATCGACACAATTAATGATTGCAGAGGATGCGTCATGGCTCTGGCTGACAACAATAGCAAAATGATGCCAGAGATGGTGGAATTGATGTCCAATCAATAATAATTGAGCTTTTGAGCAGTGATGATATTTATTTTAGTAAGGGATACGTATATGAATCGGCTGCAATTTATGATTATGATAAGGACTAAAGAATTCAAATACCATACCAGAAATGTTTATTTACAGAATGCACAAATTTGTTCCGGTCAATATTTCTTTTATCACTGATGAGGGAATTTGCGCAGGAACGACAAACATTAGGAATTCACCTTCGATTGATATAGGATATGTGCTTCACAGCTATTGTTCTTCGATTTCATGTACGGTACAATGTATTGGATTCTGCTGATAGAAAAAATTAACTCTTTGTTGGCTGGATTTGTAGAAAGTTCCTTTTCGTTGTACACAAGGCTAGATTAAGGAAGTAATTTGTTTGATTTGTGATGGTCTGTACGAATTTATTGCCATAACCCTTCCGTGTATTCCTTCTAAGTATATAATGTCTCAATATTATCAAGCAATGAACTAGTTCACTTTCATATTATTACAAGTGTCACTAAAAAGTTACTTCTCGACAATCGTCGCTAGAATTTAGGATGCATAGACGATGGATGCATAGACTATGGATTCTTTGTAACAAGTGGGATTAAAAGTGCTTACTGCAATAATCGTAGTCACAGGCAGGAGAGTTTCCAAGACATAATTGCTCTGTTGGAATCAATAAATTTGCTGCCACTGCATGAACCAGTGAAAGGCGACTGCAATTAATTAGTGGCAGTGTCGAAACATATTCTATATACTGTGACGTTTACTGAATACGGTTAGAATGTCTGGTAATGCTACCGAGTATTATGTCGTTCTCAACCAGTGCACATACCAAATTATTATTATTATTAATTCCATGACATTTGACACAATAAAACTATACTTATTCTAACAAAGTTAACTAAAAGACATAATTATAAAAGAGTTAAATATCGCTCCTAGTCGGAGCATAGGGCGGTCACAAAAGCTCTCCAACGGTTTCTATCAGCAGCCAGGTATCTTATTTCGTTCCAGGTGGCTCTGTGGTGACTTTCGACGTAGATAGTGCGTACCCATGTTTGTCGTGGGCGTCATGCTTTCCGACTACCATGTGGGTTCCATTGAAAGGCCATCTTTGCAATGTTGGTGTCTTCTCTACGCAGAATGTGCCCTATCCAGCTCCACTTGCGTCTTTTAACTTCTGTGTCAATAGGCTCGCTATTGGTGAGGCGCCACAGGTCTTCGTTCATGATCGTTGTCGGCCAGCAAATGCGGCAGATTCTTCGTAGACATTTGTTGACAAAATTTTGAAGTTGTCGAGTTATTTGTTCTGAGACCAACCATGTTTCAGACCCATACAACAGAACAGGTTTTATGCTGGTGTTAAATATTCGTATTTTTGGTCTGAATCCATTTTGTTCACGCCGCAACTGGCTGTTGAGTACACCTGACACTCTATCTAAGATGATAAGAGCTAGGATTTTCAGGATGGAGTTGAGAAGGGTTATGCCCCTCCAATTTTTACATTGGCTGAGATCGCCTTTTTTTGGAATAGTGATTATGATTCCCTCTTTCCAGTCAGTGGGGAAATACCAAATTAAAGAGGGCTATACAGGTATCTATTCTGTTGAAGTAGGTCGTTTAATCACTGCTTTTGCACACAAATTTGTCTTAGCTCATTCAAAGCTTATACTAAGGAAGTGTGCCAATTTGTATTCCTCCTTTCCGTGCCAGGGATGCGCTAAGTCTATATCCCAAGATATTCTTTCGTATGATTACAAAAAGTTTTGGATACGTATGGTTCGACTATACTAATTGAATGCTCATGGTTCCTCAAAAATTAAGAATCCTCTTTCTTGGTTGACAGTTTGCTTTGCGTACTTATGTGTACTACTGATATTACAGGAGCCGCTCAAAGCGCATATAGATTTATGTTTCTGATTCAGACATTCATTGTTGGAGGAGAACTCAGTTGGTGCTTGGATATATTCAAATTCGCACATATTTTTTTTGTTTCTTTTTATTGAGACATTATAATAAGTATGCAATGTTTCTTTCCACAACGACTGGTCATTTATGACCAAAGAACTGCTTACATATAATAAATTATATAGGGAAATCAATACATTCTAGCGAAAGTTATTGAATCCGCTCCACCAGTTCAAATGGTTTAGTACGTCGCAGTCGTTGTTTTAAGCTGATAACATTAAGCAACTTGCTGGCTTCTTTATTTGTGTGCTGGCTGAGTCTTTCGTGATGAGATACGGAAAACTTTCTGATTTCGGTGTTGACTGTCGGTACTTTCAGATCGCGGTGAAGGTTGCTGTTTCTGTTGTACTAGAACTATGGAGCGTAGCATTTTGTTTTGGAAGCGCTGAATTATTTTTTCATGACACTTCTTTGCACAGCCCCAAAGCTGCTTGCCATACAACCAGACAGGGTTCAGAATTTGTTTGTAAACAGCTAACTTTCTGTGAACGGACAGAAACGAGTTTCTGCCAAGGAGCCACTGTAGTTTTTGCAACTAAATTTCTAATTCGTCTCTTTTAATTTTTATGTGCTCTTTCCATTTAAGTTTTGCGTCTAGGGTCATTCCAAGATACTTTGCTGTATTTGAATACGGTATCTGGTTGCCAAATATCTTAATCGGCAGTATTGATATATTTTTTGTTGTAAAGTTGATGTGCGTAGTTTTCGGATTATTTAAAGCGATTTTCCATTTTGTTGTCCGATTAGCTCTTTCGTCAACAGCGTCTTGGAGTTGTAGCGTTTACTCAGTCTCTGTACCCGCAACAGTCAATATTGCTGTATCATCTACAAAAGTGGCTATAATGGTATTGTCTGGTGTTGGTATATCAGATGTATATAGTAGGTATAAGATAGGCCCAAAAATACTGCCTTGTGGAAACCCTACTTTGATGGGTTTGAGCTCAGAAAAGTCGCTTTCACTTTTGACATGGAAGAATCGATCAGACAATAATGATTATAGAAGGTCGCAGTAGCCGGCTGGGAGTATGCTTTAACCCGTTTGCGATTTGATCGATAATTTCTTAGATAGAATAGAAACTTGTGGAAATTGTTCGTTGCTTGCATTATCAGAGCTATGATTTATAGTTACATCTACGCTGGCATTTTTCGGATCAATAGAGAATATGTTTTCAAGACGTTCAGTAAATATATATATTTTCTCAAGAGCACTTCTAGCGCATTTACCATTAGGTTTTTTTATTGCACATGCGGCTTTCCTAGAGACTCGACCTGTATTTGAATAAGAGAACTAAGCTTCAATGGAAGGAATTTAAAAGATTTGTTGGGTATTATAGTATCGAACTACGGGAATTCTTGAATTTTTTGCTTGTGACACACACACACACACACTTTCAAGTTGGGCGGACGCATTTATTCAATTCATCCGAAATGAATAATCATAGTAGTATTGATAGAATAATTTATTTTTTATGTTTAACCAATTCGAAATTGTCGTGTGAAGTTGTGATTATATTTCGAAATATTTCATAGCAGCTGGTGATACAGAAATGTACATCGTATATACTACGGAATAAATATTCAAGTTTCACTTTTGCATGTCTTAACTAAGGTTTCTGGGAATGTATTCCGTCCTCCCTCTAGGCCACTTAATTGGTTTGTGACCCCAAATAACAAGTCTAGATTTTAAAATTTTCTTTATATTACCTGATCACTTTTACCAAATCTTAAATTTAATTTGTAAATGAGCAAAAAACTGTCCAGATATTGGAAATATTTTGTCAACCATACTTCTCTAAATGTATGTTTTATAACTAATGATAAATGGGGGATAATATATAAAACATCGGCTTGAAGGTAGTCAGAATATTGTTGAATTGTTATATTTTCTAGCTGATGCCTTCTGATGACTTCTCTCCATCAAAACTTACCCGATGCTTCATTCTGTACTATACTAAAGACGACACGTGTATGGACCTTATATGTTATGTTATTTCTTTTCAATTAACTTGAATATGCTCCATGCCGCAATCAGGATTTCTGAAGAATAAACTCATATATTGACAGCCAAGTAAACCGATTCCTTGGGAAAGAATGTTGCTGTCACCAGTGGAAAATGCAGGCTTGAAGCAAACTTATGTTATTTCTAATGTAATTCGGAACTAGTAAACTAAGTTGAGCAAATTAAAAAAAAAGAAACAACACTATGAAATAAAGAAAAAACTTTTTGATTTTCATATATTTTATTTAGAATTGTTTTTGGAAGAATATTAATATTATTTATCATTGGCTTCAAATTAAATACCTTTGAAAAAAGATATTAATTTACGCATTATTGTCATTAATGAGAATTGTAGAAAACACTACATTCAAATTTTGTATCTAATACAATGACTATAGAACCTACAGATAATAAATATACTTGCATACACATACAATTTCTTTTCAACTCTTTTTCCGCTATCTTCGGTAGTGGAGTACATGGTCTTGTGCGTCAATAGAACGATGATTGACGTAGGAGGCGTCTATTTCGGGTTTTTTGGCCGCGTCTTTTGTAGTTTCTCATTGTTAATTTCTATTTGAATACAATTTGGATGTCACCTTAGTGAGTTCTGCAAGTCGCGTGAACGATATTAATTAATTTGTCATTTCGGTCCGTTTTTAACGAATTTAAAATTGCAACTGTTAAAATATTAATAAAACAAATAGAGCAATAAAGAAATTGAAAACGAAAACAAGAAAAGTTGAAATTTCTTCTTGTTCGGTTGTCAAAAGAAATTTAAACAGACTCTTTTCTACTTTATTGAATTGTACAAAATAACTAGAAATTTAAAGGGGCCCGTTAATATACGATTTGCGATATTAGAACAATATTGTTAGAACTATATTCCATATCTTTTCAATTTTTGATTTTTAGGCATCAGTATTTGTTGTAAGGTGGAAATAAAAAGTATTACTTTGCTGGATATCACTTTAATAATTGTAGTTCTTATTTACAAGTGCTGAAGTGCCCATTTTAAGAGAGTTGATTGCCGGTAGCACCTCGCCTAGGAAACAGGATAAATATATTTTGGGCTTCCTTCTTTTTGAAGCCTCAAATAGCCTTCCAACGAATTACGATCATCGTCAGTGTTTCTAATCAAATGGTACAGCGGGTACCATGGGAGAATTTTGGTGGTTGCATTTGTAATTCCGAAAAAGGTTTCTCTCTCAGCTGGGCACGGAGTCCAAAGTAAGCTATATTCAAAACCTCACACGAATCTTTGCTGGAGACTTTCAAATTAATTAAATATTTATTTGAGTGCTTTTTGTTCCCAAATGCCAAAGAAAATTGAAGAATCCGAATTCAAAGGATTCTTCAATTTTGAACTTTTGGATTATATTTCTTGATTTTTTTAACCATGTACTTACATTTGATTTGTGTATTACATCTAATCTATCTATATAGGACTCCTAATCTACGACTATTTGACTGGAGAAGGAAAATCAACAAGAAACATTCGAAGGAGCCATTGGAAACTCTAGAAAATATTTTTTAGTTATGAATTTTCACTTCAGAAACATCGACATTGCATTTTGTTGAAGATCCCTTAACTTTTTGAGTAGCAAATGCATCTCAAAAAATGATATGGGAAAATTGAAGAGTTTGGAATTTGTTTTGAAAATTTAAAAATTATGACTATTGTCTGGTACTCTGATAAACAAATATTATTTAAGCACAATAGTCCATTTATTTTATCCCGATCAGTTGTCATTTAATTTTGTCGTGATGAAAGTATTGCAGCGTTCTTCTTTTGCTTTGGACGATTATTATACTAATTCGATTGTCTGAAATGCACTTATTAATGTTTTCAATTGTTTTTTTCTTGGCTTCATTACAAACATGTATAATGAGTCTTTATTAAGGGTGTTTTTGGAAAATTAGACAAATTGGGAATTTCCTTTGAATGTGATCAATCATCTTCACTTCCAAACCAATTTTTAAGATAGGCATAGGGCAAGAGTAACTCATTGTAGGTTACATATATGTAATGTTCAGAATAGTTTCAGAGACAACTATTATAGTTTATTAAATGGTACGAAATTTCAAGAAGTCGCCTTCGTTCCAAGTTGGCTGCGTTGTAGAGATGCAGTTGCGGATTCATTGCTTTTTGGATAGCGTTTTAGTAGCAATATTTTTGACGCTCCCCATCCTGTAAAGTTTTATATTGCCAATTAAGTAAAAATCTTAATATTAGTTAAGTCTCGTCTTCCTATCCTAAATGCTCCAAATCTACATACAAGGTGCATAGGTGCATATTTGGTTTTAGAACTATCCTTTTAGAACTAGAGTTAGAGCTTAGTATTGTTAAGTCATCGGAAAAAGCTGGAGTTGTAAGATTTATATCAGTTGGCAAATAGGGTGCTTGTCTGTTGTATTCCTAATCGAAAGTTGTTTTCGTGGTATGTGAATCTTCTGTACTTGAAACAAACAGCTGTTCGTTATCAATGATTCAAAGAGTTGGTGAACGCTTCTAGATAGTCGCTTTCTTACTCTATGTATCGGGATTTTCAATAAGAGCGCTACAAAAGTTTTTTTAAATAAAACAAAACCGGTTTTAGATATCAATGAAATTCTTTATTCCTGTGAAAGTACGTTCGATGCCATTATGTATGGAACTCGATTTATTTTGCATGGCCACCACGGGCACGCTTGCAGTAGTCCAGACGCTGAACCCAATTTTCAACGGTTTTCAAGCATAAATCGGCCGATACTGCTGCAATTTTACGTTCGATATTCGTATGAAGTTCATCAATCGTCGCTGGCTTGTTGGCATAGTCCATAGACTTGACGTAGCCCCACAGGAAATAATCTAACGGCGTCAAATCGCACGACCGAGGCGGCCAATCGACTGGGCCATTTCATGAGATAACACGTTCACCAAACTTGGTTTGCAGTAAATTGATTGTGGCATTCGATGTGTGGCTTGTGGCGCCGTCCTGTAGGAACCACATGTCCTCCAAGTTCATATAATCCAATTGGGGCCAAAAATATTCGGCTATCATTGAACGGTAGCGATTCGCATTCACAGTAATGTGCCGGTCTTGATCATCACGGAAGAAGTACGGCCCAATGACGCCGTCGGCCCATAAACCGCACCAAACCGTAATTTTGTCGGGATGCAATGATGACTCATGGAGTACGTGTGGATTGCTGTCTAAACAATAACGGATATTTTGCTTATTGACGAAGCCATTCAGCCAGAAATGAGCCTCATCATAAATTGGACGTAGCGCTCTTAAAGTTGAGGCGACTGACTCCGAATTTCGGTAGTAAATTTTAATAATGTCGACTCGTTGTTGGCTCGTATATCTTTGCATGATGAAATGGCCTACCTTACTGAAGAGAAATGTCAAAAGAGCGGGAAAAAATATGGCGTCGTTTGCTGTCACTATCGATTTGCTTTTGTAGCGTTTCTTTTGAAAAACCCTTTATAAGTTCCTCTGGATATATCTTGTCCAATGCCTTGGCTACGTCTAAACATATTGAAGTGCAATACTTTTACTCTCTGGCGTATTTTTGATATAATTCTCTTTTACCTATGTACCGTCCCGTGCTTCCAGAACATGTTGCAATATCTTTAACCTTGCAGACTATTTGTAAAACACTGTTTTGAAACTTGGATTTCTTATTGAATTACAGTTAGAGCAAATCATAGTCTCAAAATACCGTGAAGGAATTCGGTCTTATCCATTTGATCTTGCCTCATGTTTGATGTCACCACCCAAAGCACTCAGAAGACAAAAGCACTCAAAAGACAAACCAGCCACCCACCAAGGTTATACAACCTGATTAGTTCAAGCTCATATCTGCTTAAAACAATGGAGAAATTAGTTGATAGGCATATAGGAAAGAGCTATCCTACACGAAAGCCATTAAATAGGAATCAATATGCATATCAGGCAGAACAATCAACTACTCAGTTTCTTCAGAATCTCACAGAAAAGCTTGAATACGCACTTGAGAGCAAAGAATATGCAGTTGGGTGTTTTCTTGATATTGAGGGGGCTTTTGATAACATCGATTTATCCAATATAAATACGGCAATTCTGAGCAAGGGCATTTATTTGACAAAATGTAGGTGGGTAAAAAAATGTTCTCAGAGAAAGGAACATCAAACCCTCACGGTGGAGTACTATCACCGCTATTGTGGTCTGTAGTTATGGACGAACTTTCGGACATACTGAGTCATAATGGCTACGATATACAGGGTTATGCCGACGAAATTGTCAGAGGCAAATTTGAAGATACGATCTGAGATTTATTCCAGAGGGCTTTAACTTTTATATCAAACTGGTGTAGGAGGTTGGGACTAAAAGACTAAAAGAGAAAAAGGGAAAACTTTTGAGAGCCAACAATTTTTGGGGAAAAGCGAAGTAAAATACCTCATAATTTTCCCCCAAAACATTATTTATGCAAATGCAAGAACTCAACAACCATGATCCTGCCAAAGTACCGAACGTGAACATCAGCTATGCAGGTGACCGTCCAGAAAACTGCTCTAACTAACGAGGTGAGCTCCTTGGGTTAAGACTATTTTTATAATGCTTAACTCCATACAACTACCTTTTCTCATTATCCTTTTAAGTTTTCTCACCTCTTTTATTACACCTCTTTTCGTACTTGCAGAAAACTTTTTGTTAAAGTGTGAGTAAAAAAAATTGCCGTTTGCATTGAACAGCGTCTTCTTAGTTTACTAGATATTCTTTGGTAGCAATAAGAAACTGTTTCTTAAATTTTTACGAATACAACCAAACAAAGAAATGGAGCAAATGAAGAGAGCGTGTTCTCAGAATTAAGTGGAGTATTTTTGCATAAAAGGTCTGTACCAAAAATTTGTGTGTCAGTTCTCTTTCGCCAGTTTTTAAGAAAACAGTAAAAAGAAATTTTTAAAATGAAGTTAATTGTTGCATTCGCTTGTATCGCGTTAGTCGCTTCAGAAACCGGTGAAGACATAATTGGACCAGTCGTAAGTTGGACCTTGGGAAGAAACATCGAACATAATTTTTAAGTTTTTTTGGAAATTTTATTATTAATAATTGTTGTTTAAAATTCCTTTCTCCTCTATAGTTGAGTCACGATCAAGCTCAGATTTATGACGATGTAACGGGAAAGTGTGCAGCGAAACATGGTGTCCCAGAGTATACCTTAGCCTCGCTAAATGCACGAACAAAAATTGACGACAATATAATACGAGACAAGAAGTGCTTCATAGAATGTGTCCTGAAATCATTTAAGAAAGGGGACAAAGATATCATAAGTGATGATACATTATTGTCGATATTTCGTTATTATGGTGAAAGAACTGTACAACAAGTAAAAGAATGCTGTTTTTTCCACAAAGAAATTACAACATGTGAAGAAGCTTATGAATTTTATGAGTGTTTCAAGACGACAAAGAATTTTAAACCTGAATGTAGAGATGATTAAAATCAATAAATCCAACGTTCTATGCACATTTAAGTTATCACAATATAAACTTGATTGTTGTAGGCGGTCATAAACTAAGGATGAATAGTGTGTTTGCTTTTTACCTCTCTTTAATTGACGTCTTTAAATCTGTTTTTCGTGTTAGTGCATGTTCTTCTAGAACCGATCTTTTGTGATTTTAAAAAGTGATACTGCTGTTCTAGGACTCATATGTAAGACATTAACATTGGACGCAAATACCCCCAGTTTAGTTAAGGCATCAATAATAAACAAACCTACATATACTACAGCGTCATAATTGTTCTACAAAAAGAAGAGTGTAACTTGGTTACAGAGCTTTTTTAAATGTGAGATATTTTCTTCCAAGTTTTATTTAATGTTTTTCTTACCATACCCGATGGAAACAATTCAACTCAATACTTGCAAACTTAATTTACAATATCTCTTTAAAGCATGCGCTGTTCTAGTCCCATTTACTCTCAAAATAAACAAAATATAATAAATGACACACTCTATTCGTAAGTTATTGAATCTAAGGATACCGTTCTTTTTGGATTGCTTTTTCTAATGAGGAGAATCTAAAAAGCTCTTTCAATTTAATTTGTCGTTCCATTGATTTTTTGTCCCCCCGCTTAAGGATATTTTTTGTATTAAGCCGAAACCTCACAACCAGAACTCTATGGTGATTGTGAACTTTTATACACTTGCCGATCGAAGTTTATAAGGCAATCGAGTGTTATAGGCATTTGGGAACTATCGACGGAAGACAAGGAGAGCGGTGAATTTAAGAGGGGTACAATGTTTGCTTGCACGAGAGTATTTCTGCCGAAGCCACAGGAGTTCTGCGGGCGGCATTTGCCTGTAAGCGCAAAAAAGGTGTTTTTAATGTATTTACACAACGTAGCTCCGTTTATATCCGGCTTCAGAAAAGTGGAGAGGGGATTCGTGTTGGTAGCATCGAAGAACTGTTACAGGTGTTTCTGTTCCTATTGGCGAATGAAATTCGTGTTGTAGTTCTAAGGTCATATCATATCATATTGTTTATCTGTCTTTGTAACTAAATTGCTCTGTCACTATATGTCTTATTGTCGATTATTTTTTAAAGTCATTTCGTCTTCTCTACTATCTGCTTCTTCTCTTACTAGAATGCTTACTGTTGTGTTGCTATACATTTTTTTTGGGCTAACTATGGGTGATGAAGTTTCTGTCTCCAGTGACATTCATAAGACATTGATTGGAGTTCTATGTTGCCAGCGCTCTGGTTTTAACATTGTGCATTTTAATGCGAGGAGTATGAATGATACTAAGATGGACTGTGTCAAACACTCCTTCGAGAACTCGTCTGTTGATGTAATTTGTATATCTGAAACCTGGTTGGCAAGAGTCACCTTGCTTGAATATAAGTAACGACAAGCTTTATCGAAATGATCGATTAGATAAAAAGGCGGGGGTGTGGCAATATTTTGTAAAAGTAACTTAAAGGTGAATTTGTTAAATATGTCTGGAGGCTCATATGTGGAATTTCTAAATGTTGAAATATATGACAATAGCACCAAAGTTTTCCTGTCGTGAGTGTATAATCCTAATCGTTACTACTGTTTGGATTCGTTGTTTCCTACTTTGTCAAATTGTGTAATTGATTATGATCATTTTGTTGTGTGTGGTGATTTTAATATAAACATTTTATGTAAGGACAGTCTTGCCAAGCAATTCATTTGTAAAATTTCTGAAGTTGGACTGCCAGTATGCCAACACGCTTTGCAGATAATACTTCTCCAAGTTTGTTGGATGTTTTTGTGGTTTCAAATCTTTCTTCTGTTATGATCTTTGACCAAGTATCGTTTATATCCAACCACGATCTAATTTTTTTGTTCTTTGTATATAAATCTAGACCCAGTCGTCGCTGAAAAGTATTTTTCTTTTCGAGACTATAGCTGAAATAATCTTGTTAATGACTTGTCGCTTATTAATTAGTCTGAATGTTGGCTCTGTGAATGAAGAGCTGGATTCTACTATGTACAGAGTTGGTGCATTGTTTGACTTGCATGTTCCACTCGTTACTTGCTCTGTCACTAACAGCAGTTGTCCCTGGTTTACGAATAATACCAAATTAGCTCTCAAAAAACGGCATAGAACATACAATTAGTGGAAAAGAAATACAACTGCATCTAGATGGGAAGAGCACAAAAGAGCTAGAAATGATGGAAACTCTACTATTAAATTGTCCAAACGCAGATATTTCAAGTCCAAACTAAGTTTAGCACGATCTTCCAAACAGCTATGGAATAATTTAAGACAAGCGGGGGTATGCAATGGCAAATCTGATGATTGTCGGATTTATCCGGGTATTCTGAATGACTATTCTAGTTGTAGTTCAGTGTCTGCTGATAATATGTCTTGTTGGGGCGTATACAAGTATGTCTGTGCTCGCCTAATGCTCAAATACTGCGGGACCTTTACTAGGCGCTTGTTAGCAGCCTGAGACCACTGATTTTGGTTCTAATCGCGCGAGTTAAAACGCGCTACAGTTTCTTTGTCAGAATCCGATCTTTATTTATATTATATTATTATATTTACATTTATTACAGATTCTTAATGCTCCACTTTATTATTTCTAATTGCCCTACTCTTTGGTTTGTACATTCTGCAATCATTGAGTGGCACACTTTTGGGAAGTGATGACCAGTCAGTAGAGAAAGTTCATTGCAGTTCAATTGTCAAATGCGCGCTCCTAAAAGCATGCAATCGACTTTTACTTAATCATAACATTTTTATTACATTATACGTGCGCCTGAGGGCTATGCACGTTTATAATTTTATTAATAATAAAATTTAATTGCCACTTGAGTTTTAGTGGACATTGGAGTTTGATTCACAACAGTCTGCTGTAGTTGCAAGGGAGTTTATTTATGTGTATGAAGGTGATGTTGCTCGCTGTGTCAACAAGATAAAGTCAAATGCTGTCGGAGGATGGAGTTCCTATTAAATTTTTTTTACCTTTCATTCTAAGCCCATTGACCCATATAATTAACCATTGCTTGACGACTTCCTGCTCCCCCAATATTTGGAAAGTAGCGACGATTATTACTATAGCTAAAAAGTCCAATGCAAATGCACCGTCTGATTTCCGTCCAGTAAGTTTGTTGTCGGCTTTATCAATTGTATGTGAATCTCTCATGGCTGAGCAAATCACAGAACACGTCAGAAAATTTGACCTTATTTCCCTACTCCAATATGGTTTTCGGCCTGGACACAGCTGCTCTACTGTTGTTGTTTAAATATTGGATGACATTAGAGAGTAATTTGACATGGGTCACTAGAACCTGCTTTGTCTGTTAGATTTTTCTAAAGCATTCATTTCTGTGGATCACTCATTACTATGTGAAAAGCTACACTTGAATTTTGGATTCTCCAGTTCGTCGGTCCGTATCTTAAATAGTTACTTGGTCGAAATGTCTCAAAGGATTAGTGTGGGAAAGAGTGTGTCTGCGTTCAGTAATGTAACCTGTGGGGTGCCTCAGGGCTCAGTGCTTATTCCACTTTTATTTACACTGTTCGTAGATGACATTTTCAGTAAGTGTCGTTGTCATGTTACCATGCAAGCATATGCGATGACTTTCAATTGTATTTGTCCAGACCTATTGGTCTTATTGATGATTTTTGTGCTAGGGTAAAGGAAGGTTTTATCACATTAGCAGAATGGGCTAAAGCTAATAGGCTGAAGCTCAACTTCCAAACATCATATGTCCTCCCGATTTCCAAATCTGGTTACCCTCCGTCTGATATACCAACAGTTTCACTAAATGATACTAAGCTCAAATTTGTTGAAAAAGTAAAAAACCTTGGATACCACATTAACTCTGCACTATCCTGTGAGGATCACACAAATTCTGTGGTGAGTAAGTTATACTATACCTTACGGAATCTGAGGAGGACTGCATCATTTCTGCTTATTGAGACCAGAAGGAGGTTGATACTTCAGCTAATAGTGCCGATCATGTGTTACTCAGATGTGGTTTCTGGTAGACTTGTCTCCGGTTCCAGGCAAAAGTTGCAGTTGCATGCAATAATGCTACTAGATATGTGTATGGCTTAAGAAGGTTTCACGACATCAGTAAGTTTTAAAATCAAGTCCTTGGTTGCAATATTTTTAATTATTTGGATGTTAAAAATTGCATATTTCTACACAACATGAACATTAATTATTTGTTTGTAAAGTTAAAGTTTAGTAAATCGAGGAGAAATATGAACCTCTTAGTCCCTAATTACAAGTATTTGATCTCGAATAGACTCTTTTTTGTGAACGCCATCAGGTTGTGGAATTCGTTGCCTTTGTGAATTAAGAGTATCTCACAACTTTAAGCAATCAATTTTCCACTACTTCTCTCAATGTCATTTTCCTATTTTCTTCTCTTCTTATTTCTTTTTCCTTTTTGTTTTTCACCGTCTTTCTGTTCTTATTTTTCCTTATTTCATAAAAATAATTTTTTCCTTTATTTAATTATTTATTTGTGCAATTATTTATTTGTTTAATAATTTATTTATTTCATCTTAACTTATTTAAATATCTTTTTTTTGTATATATATATAATAATTTAGCTTCATTTAATTTATATTCTCAGTTTTAGTTTTAAGTAATTTTTGTTGTATACAATTCGTTCTGTTCCTTGCTGCATTTAAAAGACCCTGTCTTGTGAACGCTTTTAAATTTTAATAAATTTCAAATTTGAAATAATGATTTTTCACAAAGATTGGGGTCGAGTCGTGATGGAATGAATATCTTTCATATAAAACAAAAATTCAAATTTATTTGGAAAAAAGTATCGCGCAGTTGTTTCTTTCCTTGAAAATGAAAAAAATTACTACACGTATCAGATAAAGAGTAGAAAAGGGTTGACAGTTGTTATTAAAGGTATATAACCTGAATTAGACCCTATAGAACTAAAATATGCACTCCAAGAGACTGGATTAACAGCAAAATCTGATTTTAATATAAGGAATAGGGAAACAATTCCGCAACCACTCTTCAGAATAGAACTAGAACCAGGGAATATTAAATTAAAACAAAATTAAACCCAAACCATTTACAGCTTACGATATTTAATGCATCGTAGAATAAAAGTCGAGGAGCCTCACAAACGAAAAGGCCCAATACAATGTACAAACTGTCAAGAATATGGTCATTCGAAATCGCACTGCACCCTACGTACTGTATGCGTTGCGTGTGGCGACTTCCATCCATCAAAGGAATGCAAGCTGAACAAAAGTGAGAAGGATTAAAAAAAAATGCAGCAATTGTGGGGGGAATCATACTGCTAACTACAGAGGCGGCCCGATATATACACAACTAAAAACCAGTATGAACCAAACTGCTTCGCACCCAAAAATATAGTGTATGTAGTATACCAACACAAACCATATTGGAAGCACCACCGAAAATATCTCTTCATCCGCTAGCTATGCGAATGTACTGAAAACTGGCGTTTCTGACAAACCGAGTCACCCTATGTAACCTCAAAATTTAGAAACGTTAATATTTAACTTGTCTCAGTGTATTACTAACTTCATGTCCTCGATGCAATCTATGATTCAAGAGCTTGTACATAACCAAACCTACTTACTTACTCACAAAAATGAATGTTATAAAAATATGTCACTGGAATGCTAACGGTATTAGCCAATACAAAATTGAATTAAAAAATTTTCTAGACAGTAACAGCATAGACATCATGCTTATCTCAGAAACACATTTAACTGTAAAATATAACTTCAAACTAGCAGGCTATAATTTTTACTCAACAAACCACCCACAAGGAAAAGGTTATGGTGGTACGGGAATTCTAATTAAGGCTCGATTAAAGCATTACTTTCTGGAAACCTATGCAAAAAAAACATCCATTCTACTTCCATCCCTTTACAGTGTTGGGGTGAGCCAATAGTAATTTCATCAGTCTATTGTCCCCCTAGGTTTACTATTTCCACAACCGATTTTGTTTCTTTCTTTAAATCGCTCGGTAACAAATTTCTCTCGGAGACTTCAATTCTTAACATACCTACTGGGGCTCACGGTTAATCAACCCTAAAGGGAAGCAGTTGTTTAATGCGCTGATAGACTCTCGGAATGGTCTAGACTTTGTATCATCTGGAAAACCTACATACTGGCAAACTGATTAAAAGAAAAATTCCCGATCTTATTGACTTTGGCATAACTAAATATATTGAAAGGTGTTTCTTGGAAACCGAGCCTTGTTTCGACTTATCATCCTATCACTCACCGGGGATAATATATTTAAAAAAAGACCAGAGTTCATTAAAAAAAACAATAAAACTGACCTCCAAGAAAACAAACTGGCTCAAATATCGCAAATATATTAGTACCCAAGTGTGCGTTAAAACAAAACTTAAGAGTGGAGAGAACATTGAATCAGCGACGCAGGCTCTTGGATCAATAATAAAAGCAGCTGCCATTAGTGCCACGCCCGCACAAAACTCAACTAAAACTAACGCGAGGCACACTACGTCACACTATGTGGAATGCCTCGTTAGAGAAAGGGGGAGATTAAGGCGTGAATGGCAAAAATACAGATCTCCAGCACTAAGAGTAAAATTAAAGTCATTACAAAATCAGCTGAAAAACAATCTACGGGAGGAAAAGGAAGAAAACCTTAAAAAGTACCTTGAAGATCTGGCTCCTCTCAAAGTCACCAATTACTCACTGTGGAGAGCGACAAGAATGGTTAAAACACCGAAGGATACTGAATCGCTTCTAAGACAAAGCGATGGAACTTGGGGACAAACAGAAGAAGAAAAAGGCAACTTCTTTGCAGCACATCTGAGGTCAGTATTTCAACCTAACCCGCCGACCTGCAACAACACTAGCATACAGAACTATTCAATTACGAAGTCAGCAGTACCAATTCATTTCGAATCAAAGGAAGTTATACGCCTATGTACAACGAGTCTAAACCCAAAAAAGGCACCTGGTTGTGACTTAATTACCAATAAAATGGTAAGTGGATTGTCGCAAATAGCTCTGATACATCTCACACACACTTTTAACGCAATACTCCGTCTGGACTACTTCCGTACAACATGGAAACCATCGGAAATAATAATGATTCCAAAACCCGGAAAAGACCCTACTCAGGTATCTTCTTATCGGCCCATAAGTCTCCTGCTCTCCGCTCTCTAAAATGCTCGAACGCTTATTGCTGGGAAAATTAGCACCAAAGCTCAATTTAATCATTCCTCACCACCAATTTGGTTTCCGCAAACATCATGGAACTATTGAGCAGGTGCACCGTATTGCCTCTGAAATAAGGCGAGCATTTGAACAGAGGATGTACTGCTCTGGAATATTCCTAGACGTCGCACAAGCCTTTGACAAAGTCTGGCACGAAGGACTCATATATAAAATTAAAAAACTTTTGCCAAAAAGTTCGCATAAGATTCTGGAGTCATATTTAACAAATCGAAAATTTAGGGTTAAATATAAAGAATTTGTAACGCCAGACTTTGAAATTATGGCTGGAGTACCACAAGGTAGTGTGCTTGGACCTATGCTTTACACTCTGTACACTTCCGATCTGCCAACGGATAAAAACCTTGTTACCTCGACTTTCGCGGACGACACAGCTATCCTGAGCTCTCACCTAAATCCACGGATAGCCTCCCGGGATTTAGAGGAACACCTTAAAAACATAGAAAGTTGGCTAGCAGATTGGCGCATCAAAGTA
Organism: Clusia tigrina; assembly: GCA_920105625.2. Classification (NCBI taxonomy): domain Eukaryota; kingdom Metazoa; phylum Arthropoda; class Insecta; order Diptera; family Clusiidae; genus Clusia; species Clusia tigrina. The sequence continues at coordinate 28,779,990 of OV050030.1, forward strand.
AATGAGCAAAAAAGTGTACATATGATATTTACTCTTAAGCCCAGTTCTTGTCCGGCAGTCTCTTTAAATGGCATTGTAATCCTGCAAGCAGGTACATACCGGAAGCATGGCGCACAGCTAAAGTGGTATTTATCCCCAAGGTAGGCAAGAAGGATATGGCCCATCCCAAATCCTTCAGGCCTATCAGTTTGACATCCTTTGTACTTAAAGCAATGGAGAAAATAGTTAATATACATCTCAATGAGACCGTATTGAAAAGGGAGCCTTTACATCCTTGTCAGTTTGCATATATTGCGGGAAAATCTACTGAAACCGCACTATACCATCTGACTGATTTTATTCAGGCAGCACTGGATAAAAAAGAAATAGCACTTTGTGTTTTTCTCGATATTGAGGGGGCTTTTGACAACACTCCTCATGAATATATGATTAGGGCGCTTAACAATAGAGGAATAGATAATACCACTTCCAATAGGATATGAGCTTTACTCAACAGTAGACTGACTGAAGCTGAAGCAGGTGACACAACTGTCAAAGTCAAAGTCAAGAAAGGATGTCCGCAGGGTGGGGTATTATCACCCATTTTGTGGAGCATAGCAGTTGATGATCTTCTGGTAAAACTCACAAATCTAGGCATATCATGTCAAGGATATGCGCACGATATTGTGATAATAGCTAGAGGAAAATCTGAATCCACTCTTTGTGATATTATCCAGAGGGGCTTATTAGCAGCTAGTGAATGGTGCAGGGGAACAGGATTGAAAATAAATGCCTCAAAGACGACCATTGTGCCGGTCACTAGAAAAAGATCTCTTCCATATATGAAACCTATTCTTCTAAAGGGTAAACAGGTCGATATTAGCTCTGAAACCAAATACCTCGGAGTCATTTTCGAAAAAAAGTTATTGTGGAAGGCTCATCTGACAGCAACCACCAAGACGGCTACAGTTTCCTTAATGATATGCAGACGGCTTGCTGGTAAATCTTGGGGATGTAACCAAAAAATCGTTCGCTGGATGTATACCATGATGGTGAGACCAATCATCACCTCTGATTCTGTAGCCTGGTCAAATAGAGTCAGACTTAAGACAGCGAAATCTGCATTAAGTAAAGTACAACGCCTTGCCTGCCTTGTTATCACTGGAGCTATGCGCACCTGTCCAACAGCAGCAATGGAAGTTATACAAGATCTAACACCCTTACATCTAGTAATTCAAGACTCTGCTAGGAAATCTCTTACCAGAATACAAGAAATTCTACTCAAGAATACGGTATACTAAATTTTCATAAGGATTTTATGTTAAGAAGATTCTACTTTGTACACAAATACAGTACAAAGTAAATTCCAAAAGAGTAAAGAAGTCTGAAGTCGGGTTAGACCGACTACGAAATACCCTTTACCTTTTCTTGTGCGTGCGAGTTCAACAATGGGGATGTTTTCTTCATAAATCATCCTTAGGAACATATCTACGGAAATTTTCGGTAGGGTACCTTTAATTGATTATATCGACCCCATTTCCTGTGTATGGTTTTGTAGTGTCAATATAACCACTAACATGAAATTTCGTGCAAAAATATTGTATAGATCGATCGTCAGTTATAATAATATGTGAATAGTGGGCGTGGCTGTAGAAATAACACGCCCATTTGTGTGGTATTTAATGTTAGTACCCGCAACCTTCCTGTGAAATTTTGTTGATAAATCTTTAATAGGAACCTAAAGAGTAATGATTTTTGGCTAATTGTGGGCGTGGCAGTTCTATTATGATCTCCATATTCTGCACACACACTATTATGGACCCCATGTATATTTCTGCAAATTTTTATTCCGTTGGCATCATTACGAGCATAGGTAGGCTAATTTTAATTTTAGACCCGAAAGTTCCCTATATCAAAAGTGGGCGTGTTTTTTCTCTGATCAGCCCCATATATTGCAGATAGCTTTATAAGGTCTACATGTTTCTTCATGTAAAATTTCGTCCATAAATCTCTACCAGATCTTAAGTTATGAAAATTTGTTAATAGTGGGCGTGGCAGTTAATATATACCGCCTACTTTTTGCACAGTCTTTAGTAGGACCCACATCTCCATATCTGCCATCACGTTTCCGTCAATTGGACCGAAGTTATAGTCATTTTAAAAAAGTTTGAAAAAAGTTCCTTATATGGGAGGTAGGCGTGGTCTTTGTCCAAATCGGCCCATATAGCAATATGGTTCTGTATCTTTGTCCAGACTATACTTTTGCAAAATTTCATTAAGATAGCTCTAACGGTGTAGAAAAAAAACGGCCACAGACGGACAGACGGACAGACGGACGGACAAAATAAAAATTGCTTAGAAAGTGATTCTGATCATATCTGTATATATAAGTCCATACCTACCACGCCTCCTTCTTGAAATTGCAACCCCTCTCAAAAGCACAAATTTAGTATACCCTATTTACCTTTTTTAAAGGGAAAGGGTATAAAAAGAGTGGAAAGGTCTAACTGAAATGTATAAAATTAGAGAAACTCCCTCTTATGGTTTACAGACGGTTCTAAGACAATGGACGAACTGCGGCAGGAATGTTTGGGCATAGAACCAACTACTGGGAACCAATGGGTTCTGTTTCAAGCCTTTTTCAAGCGGAAATTCACGCTATTGAAAGATGTGCCCAGATCAACATTGACAGGAAGTATCGGGGGAAAAACATCGTGATACTATCAGATACTCAAGCAGCACTCAAGAGTCTGAGCTCACTCTTAGTGAGGTCTAAACTTGTGTGGGACTGTATTGGGAAGCTAAACTCCCTAGGCTGTATGAACAAGTTATCTCTAATATGGGTACCAGGCCACATAGGAGTAGAGGGAAATGAGAAGGCTGATAGCTTAGCTAGGAAGGCTGCGGCCTCTCACTTCAACGGCCCTGAACCCTTCTGTGGACTATCATCCAATACCATTGGAGGTCTGCTGAAGAAATGTACAGCTGCAAAACGAAGTCAAACTTGGAAAACTCTTCCGGGATTTAGACAGTCCAAAGCTCTTCTGGGAGATTTTAATCCTAAAAGAGCTAAGGAGTTAATAAATATGCCTCGGAGTAAATTATCACAGGCATTTTAAGCGGACATTGTAGACCCAACTACCCTTTGAACAAGTTGGGTATATCTTCAGATGCCATCTGTCGATTCTGTGGAGAAAGTGACGAAACCTCACCGCACCTGATCACAGACTGCGGACATTGGCACACAAAAGATACAGGTGTTTTGGAGAATATATCTTAGATATGAGCAGGATCCCTCATCTTCATTCCTCCAAAGATATGAGCAGGATCCCTCATCTTTATTCCTGTCGAGAATTAACCTGACAGAAGATTTATATATGAGACTATCCTCATCATTCAAATAAATTGGGGCATCACAATAGATCTTTCAGGTCGCAGTGTATAACACCCTTAAATATATCTATCTATCTATCTAATCCCGCAAGCAACAGAGGTTAAATACTTAGGAGTGCATTTCGACCGACGGCTCACCTGGAAAAAACATATAGAAGCCAAGAAAATGCAAATGAAACTCAAGGCAAGTTCCTTGTATTGGCTTACCAACCGAAAATCAAAACTGCGACTGGAGTATAAAGTACTTATATACAAGGCTCTAATTAAACCGATTTGGATTTATGGTATTCAGATATGGTGCACTGCTAGTGCATCAAACTTGCAAATAATTCAAAGGGCTCAATCGAAAATTCTGAGAACGATCAGCGGCGCTCCATGGTTCGTCAGAAACGAAAATATTCACCGCGACCTTAATATAGCACCCGTTGAAGAAGAACTTGCAGTTTTAAAAACAAAATACAAATCCAAACTCCAGTGTCATCCTAACGAACTAGCAAGGAATCTGCTTCACAGGATGAATACATCTCGTCTAAAAAGGGCATTTTTTTAAAAATAGAGTTTCTTTATATTTATATTTTTATTATTATTTTTTCTACATAATTTACATAATACTTGAACTAAAATTGCTCTAAGCACTGGCGCGGACCATCAATTTATTTATTAGTTATAAGCTTTATAAAATTATTGTTGGTTTCGATTGAAAAGATGCAATAAATAAATCCATGTTGAATTAAAAAAAAATATATACTCGTATATATAAAACACTACTTTTTTGTGTGAAATGTTTAAAAGAAGCTTTGATGGCACACAAAACAGAGCTGCTAATGTTTCTAGTAGATCACATGATACGATCACTAAATATAATTAGAAATCAGCGGCAATTATTGTGATTAATTAATATGTTCAAATACTTCACGTGAATTCAGTGATCACCGATGACACTCTGAATATGTACACAGCCTACTCTAGGTTTGGAGACAGGGTCGGAAGCGGGAGCTTCGCCAACAAGTTGGAACTTGGCATGTCGCTTAGACTCCCTGACCATTGCAGCGTGTTTCAGGCAGAAGTAATTGCAATTTACCACGCAGTGAATTGGGCTCTAAGAAATGAGGTTTTTGGTGTCAAAATCAAATTCTTCTCGGACAGCGAAGCTGCCACTAGATCTCTCTGCGGGCGTCAGCATGTTCTCAAGACTCGTACAGAAATGTCAATCAGCTCTATACGAGCTCTCACGCATTATATAGTTCACCTAGTCTGGGTGCCTGGTCACAGGGACATCGAGAGAAATTGCGAGGTAGATGAACTGGCTAAAGCAGGTACACTGTTGTCCGTCTCTGGACATAAACATCCCTCTCGCTACAGCGAGGCTGGTAATCAAACGCAGGTATTTCCATGAGTCCAACAAACTATAGGCTGAGGAATACTCTTGGCGTATTTCAAGGCTAACCTGGCCTAGCCTCAGTAAGAAGCATCCGCTTCAGCTCCTTCAACGCGGCGGGAAGTCCACTACGATTTCGGTGCTGATGGGGCATTGTGTGATGGGGAACCATGCGTCTAGACTCGGTTTGCCCTTTTAACGACATCTGCCGTGGGTGTGGTGCTGAGGAAAAAGAAGAAACAGTGCTGCAAACTTTATGTGTCAGTGTTCATCCGTAGCTAGAGGAAGAATGCACATCTTTGGGGCTCCTTTCTGAATCAGCCTGACAGAGCTCACAACCTGTAAAATTGGGGATGTAGCCAAATTTATAAAACTGTCAGGTTGGTTGGGGGAGTCGTGCTGCCTCAGGAGCTGCATAGGCGCTCACCGTCTAAGCGGTAACTATACTCAGCTTAAGTGGTCAGTACGAGTGCAGCGCCCCATCCGCGATATCACAATGGGCTATTACTTGTACCAAGTGGGCTTTTTGCCACTCCAACCCAAACCTCTCATGACTCAATGGAAAGCCAACGAAACGAGGCTCATATGCCTCGTCTGAGTAATTTTGGATGCAGTTTATTAGATAGATCTGAATCAATTAAGTTGCTCTTCCTGGTGTTGAAAAGTTCTCTTGGTGTTGAAAAGTTGAGTACTTCTTCCGATAAGGTTTCTTAAGTGTGTTTACGGAAAGACACACAACCTTATACAAAATATTCTATCGGGTCACACAACAGCCTTCGTTTTGGAAAATCTGAGAGATATCGACACTTGCTTTCCAATGTGTATATTACTAGAAAATACAAAAAAGTATGTTTTGTAATTCGTCTGATTCTTCTTTTGTAATAAGAGCTATGTAGTTGCGAACAGTGTACATAAAATAGATGTGTCTGTAATTTTATTATAAGAATTAAGAGCCCTTCTAAAGAATTAACGAGTAGGTTTAATCATAGTTTTATTCAGTTGAGTATTCTAGAAGATTTTGTCTATAAATCAAGGTTTTCAGAGTGTTGGTATGGCTATTCATATGCCGTGGGCTCTGCTTAAAGCTCGACGAAGCAAAAATCGCTTGGTTTAGCACTCTTTCCTAACTACTTTAAGACATTTTAGAAATTATACTTTGTAGAGAACCCATACATGAAATTCAGGTGGCATTTTTGTTACTTTAGTATTTTATCTTGTGTCTTGAGTATATCATTCTCGCCATCTGCTGTTTAACAAGTACTATAAATAATAATTTGAATTTAATTTGCACAGTTGCTGTGTGTTCAGTTCTGTAGAAAATTCAAAAATTTATAAAACTTTGAATGTTCTTATGAAGTTTCAGAAACCTACCTGAACATGTTCTTAATATAACTAAATTTATTGCTGTAGTTGTGTTTACAAATTTGAAAATTTTTTGGTTCCACAGCACTTTTTAACATTTAAAATATTATTGTTCGAAGATAGCGTGCGTATGCAAATTCTAATACTTTGCTATATTTTTATACTTTGTTTCTGGCTAGCGATTGAGACCAGTATATGAGGCTTATGCTAGAAATATCAAGCCAGAAATTTGCATGTGCAAATATGTACAAAAAAGTTACGAATTGAAATGAGGTAATCAATTAATTCGGAAAATCTTGAAATCCATCATAAATGGGCCTACTTCGCCGGTTTTTTACGCAGAGATTATAACACTTCAATTCTCTGTATGGGAAAAAATAGGAATTTTGCCAATGATCGTGTCCGCAAATTAGTTGTGAGTATACAAGTATCACAATCGTGGAGTCGTTTATTTGAATCCCTCCTAGAGGCTTTCTGTCCACATCCGTTCAGACAGTATTTATTATTCTTCGTGGTATTACAATATCAATAATTTTGACATTAAACACACAATGTATTTCATTTGGAACATGATTTTAAAACTTTTATAACATTAATAAAAGCAGCGAAAAAATTACATTACATTACAATTACAAAACATTGATTGGACTCTTACTTCTAATACGTCCATCACGCTTCATTTCAGTTACTCTTCGTTTTCGATTGTGAATATATATTTTTGTGAACTCTTTTGCTTATTGCATCATAGTAAGTTGTTTTTAGCTTCATCTTCTACACAGTTTCTTCTAATTATGTTTTTATGAAAATGTTTTCTATACGAGTTTGTATCCCTACAAATATTTTTAGATGGAGAATTATTGAACTAGTTAGTATCCCATAGCTACATACGACAGGCTACTGTTCTTCAGAGTGATACATAATTTTCCCCGAAAACTGTATTTATGAAAATGCAACAACACAGCAACCATGATCCTGCCAATGTATCGAACTTGAACATCAGCTATGCGGGTGATTTTCCAGAAAACTGCTTTAACTAACGAGGTCAACTGCTGGACAAAGTCTGATTATATATTGCTTCACTCCATACAACTACTTTTTCTCATTATTGCCCCGTATTCTTCTACTTTGTCTCACCTTTTTTAATATATTATGTGAAAATCTTGTGATCATGGGCATGGTATCGGAATGCAGTCGCCTATTTTACTAGACCCCATTGTTTCAAATTCTTTCAAACATTAATAACAATGTATTATATTTGGAATATGTTTTAAATCTTCGATATTATTAAAAAAATTAGTAAAAATGCTTTGATTATTATTTTAATGTATCTAGAAGAAAAAAGAAATCCCATGAATTGTGTATATTGTCTGTTTGATCCACAAAGTTTCTGTCATATATATACATTTTTACAACTTCCAAGCTTGTGTCTTTAGAGGAAATGTTAATCCACATTTCCTCCATTTTCTATTTTAGTACTTATATTATTTTTATTATATATAACAATATAATTAATTATGGCCGCATTAGTTTAGAATTAGAATTATCTACTAGCAACTTCGATTCGAAGACCAAAGGATTTAGAAAAAAACAATTCGTGGCAACTCCCTGGGTAACACCCAATTTAAAATGACCAAAAGTACGAAATGTGTGCTTGAACTATATTAATCTCCATGGAAAGAAAACTGAAGCCGGATTTGACCGTTTTCACTACAGCATTTAATGTAAAATTTCGTCGATGGATCTTATATAAGGACCTAGTTATGATAGGTGTGAGCTGTCTGCGTATCAGTGAAAGATCGCAATTTAATTGATATATCATTAATATAATCATAGCGCACGTATTTTTTAGTGGAGCCCCTATTTTATATCCCTCCATGCTTTCCTAATATATGATCAGTTAGGGCGAATTGGTTTGACTGATTTGTCAGCAGTTGCATATATATGGGGGAAAGGCGTGCCATTTCCCCAATTGTGTTCACAGAGCTATCTGGTTCATTCCAGATTACAATTTAAAAAAGTTCATTTAGCTTTGTGGAAAAAAGTGGTCCACAGGCGGACAGAACTATATCAGATATTGATACTGATATTGCCCATACTTACCACGTCTCCTTGTAAATATAAGCACATCCTATCGACACAAGCGAAGCATGCTCTTATTTATAAGGGTAAAGAGTATAAATATGGGCAGCAACTCGAATGCCACTTTAGAAATACCCAAATTTCTTAATTCAAGCTATTAATAAGATTTATGACCGAATAATGGAATGATGAAACATGATGGATCACAACCCAACTATAAAACATTATTCAAAAAATTGACTCCTGTACCACGTTTACTACTATCTTATAAGCACCAATTTAATCTTTACAATATTTTTAAACAAAATTATACATAGTTGGGCGCAATTGTGGTATAAAACATTGAGGGCTAAGGCAAACTACGTCATATCGGAAAACGAGAAAAGTCGATTGTGGAGTATTCCTGTTCCATAAACAGGAATTTAGCTGAAAGCGAGTCAGGCACTGAACATGAAATGTTAAATGACTCATCCTTCTTCAATAGCTCAAGAACCTTCACGGAGAAATCCACTTAACGCACAAATCAGTCGATCGAGACCCACCTGCAACAAGACTAACATAGACAAGACATGAAGCGAATTGTAGACCACGAAAAAGCAATGATGGCTTACAAGAGCAGCAGCACCCACTTGGAGAAGTATGACTAGATAAGGGTTTAAAAAAATGTCGAAGATGATAACATGTCCACATGTACCTAGATATGAATTATATTCAAGAACTGAAATGGGTTTATCCAAAAATATTTAGACCCTAAAATACACAAACGAAGATTCAAGTTTTGTGTTATTATGAAAGTATCCCCCAATTGATTTTAGTTACTCGTAGTTATCAATTGTGAATTAGAATTATTATGATATGTTTTGTTCAATCAGGCATAGAACCCTTTTTTTTGCTTCATCTTCCAAACCATGTCTTTCTATTATGTAAATATAGATAATCTAATTCGAAATGTTTCTAACGGAGAACACAATAGTCTCTATCTTGGAGAAAGGTGAGAAATGTCCACAATCTTCTTATTTGTAAGACAAATTTCATACTAGACTGGAAATAAGTAGCATAAATAGAAAATACTTTTAAACCTATCAATAAAATTGAGGTGTAGGGAACATTCATTCGCTGACTCAGTTGATTCTCGAAGGGGTTTAGGTGATAAAAGCAATTAGTTCTCTCTTAGTGTTGGTTGCTATCCAAATACCGTACTCTCTTTTTTAACTACTCTTTGCTCTCTTTATTAACTGCGTTAAGACTTTTTTAAATTATACATTGTAGAGAGCACGTTCGTGAATTGAAGTGGCAGTTTTGTTTCTATATTCGTCTATCTTGTGTCGTGAGTATGTCTTTCTCGACATCTATTGTTTCACTAAAAAGTACTGTAAATAATAATTTGAATTTAATTTGCACAGCTGTTGTTTTTCAATTCTGTAGAAAATTAAAAATTTTATAAAACCTTCTATTCTGTTACGCCAGAAACATTGGACTCGTTCTTAATATTACCATATTTATTGTTATAGTTGTATTTGCCAGTTAACAATGTCTTTGTTTGCACAGCACTTTTTGACATTTCAACTATTATTGTACGCAAAAGTGTTACTAATCATTCCAATTCCAGTACTTTGCTATATTTCTATACTATGTATCTGGCAGGGGACTGAGACCAGTATATGAGGCTTATGGTAGAAATATCAAGCTGAGCATTTACATGAGGAAATGTGTGCACAAAATTTCGAATTAAAATGAGGCAATCCATTAATTTTTGAGAGTGTGAAATCCACTTAAGTCATCAAACATAGGTTTCAGATTAATGTTATGACGCCGCTATTTTACTCAGAAGGTATAACATTTCGACGTTCTGTAATGAAAGAAAGTAGCAATTTCGACACTGACGGCCTCCGCAATCAAGTTCTAAGTTTACTATTCTCAAAACCGTGGAATCGTGTATTCGAATCCGTCCCAGGGCAGAATTTCGAATTACTTCTTTCAAAATATTTTCCTCTTCGAGTAGCATTAGTTCCCTTTCTGGTTAGAATTAATTCTCCTATCTAGTTATTGTTCAAAGCATTAAAATTGTAATAATTTTGACACTACACAATGCATTACATTTGGAGCATATTTTTAAATGAAGTATCGGAGCCTTCAAGCTTCATAAAGTTTAAAGTAGTCATGTACTTGATAGAAACTAGGGGCATATAATTTCATAGAAGCTGCTATGCCTATGTGTACTTAGATCAAAATTATTTAAAAGAATTTATGGAAAAAGAATTATGTCCAAAAATATCTCAAAGTATGGTATCGAATTTTTTTTATAATTAGGAACATATTCCCCAAATAATTTTTTGAAAATTTCAATGCTTCGTATCATTTAATCCTAGTTATCAATCGTGAATGTATATTTTTATACCGTTTACCTTTAAAAGAGGTAAAAAGGGTAAACTAATTTTGTGCTTTTGAGAGGGGCTGCAATTTCAAGAGGAAGGCGTGGTAGTTGTGGAAATATATATACAGATATGATCAGAATCACTTTCTAAGCAATTTTTATTTTGTCCGTCCGCCTGTCCGTCTGTGGCCACTTTTTTTCTACACCATTAGAGCTATCATAATGAAATTTTTCAAAATTATAGTCTGGACAAAGATACAGAACCATAATGCTATATGGGCCGATTTTTACAAAGACCACGCCTACCTCCCATATAAGGAAGTTTTTTCACCTTTTTTAAAATGAATATAACTTCGGTCCAATTGACGGAATCACTATTTACAAATATTAATGACTTAAGATCTGGTAGAGATTTACGGAAGAAATTTTACGGGAAGGAACATGTGGATATTATAAAGCTATCTGCAACAAATGGGGCTGATTAGAGAGAAGACACGCCCACTTTTGATATAAGGAACTTTCGGGTCTAAAATTAAAATTAGCCTACCTATGCTCGTATTGATGCCAGCGGAATAAAATTGGCATTATGGGGTCCCTAATAGTGTGTATGCAGAATATGGAGATCATAATACTACTGCCACGCCCACAATTAACCAAAAATAATTACTAGGTTCCTATTAAAGTTTTATCAACAAAATTCGACAGGAAATGGGCGTATTATTTTTGCAGCCAAGCCCACTATAGACATATTATTACAACTTTCGACCTATACAATATTTTTGGACGAAATTTTACATTAAAACCTATATTGAGCCTACAAAGCCACATGTAAGATTCGGGGTCGATCAGAGGAAGGATACGCCTCCCTCCCATATACTAAACTTTGGGGACCCCACTTTAAAACAATTACGTTATCTATGCTTCTAGTGATAATATATGAATACAAATTGGTAGAACCATATATTGAGTCTGTACAAACATGCGTTCCAAAGGTTCCTATTAAAGATTTGTGAACGAAATTTCACAGGAAAGTTGCGGGTACTGACATTAAACACCACACAAAAAATGGGCGAGATATTTTTACAGCCACCCCCACTATTGACATATTATTATATTTGGCTAAGTCTGTTTATGTAATGCTTAACTTAACTTGGTACTTTTTCTCATTATAGCCCAGTATTCTGCTAAGTTTACATACCTAATTTATTATATTTTGTTGTACCAGAAAGATTCATTGCAGAGCGAAACAATAACTCTTTCGCATGGCAGTAATTCAGTAACAATATTTTGACGATGGAAATATTTCAGAATGTTTCGATATCTTCACAGATTATTGGGCCAAGGCAACGTTTACAATAAATTAAGCTATTAAGATAAAAGTTCTTTCTAAATCCTAATATTATATCTGTCATATCGGCAATTCGCCGATAGAGGGAAATAATCATTAAAACTCAGTCCATTTAGATTCTTGATGAAAGATATGTAACAATATTTTGTTTTACTGTAACAATTTAATTGAATATAGTTACTTACTTACAAATATTTAAGGTCTGCTGATTTACATTTTCTTAGTTGCCTTCTTGCATTGGATTTTTACTCTGGTAAACTTTGTATTTAATGATATTTGTGATTATAAAGAGGGATTAGATGTTGCCTGCTTATTATTTTAAATTCGTCTTTTACGGTGGATATTTTCCAATCAATTTTTAGGTCTTCATTGTTTATGTACCTTGGTGCATTTAGTATGGTTCGAAGAATTTTAGTTTGTAATCGTTGAATAATGTTATCATTTGTGGTGCAGGCAGTTCCCAAATTTGGATCCCATATGCACATAATGGTTTTATTATCATTTTGTAGATTAAGAGTTTATTTATGTGACAACTGCGAATTCTCTTGAAAGAGCCAATAGAGTTGTCTGAATTTGTGTTTTTGTGAGGTTTCCAAATCAATTTAATATCTATTACTTAACCCAGAAACTTTGCTTCATTGACAAGAACGATTGTTTTAGTGTCCAATAAGATATTTTCAAGATTATACTTCCTTTTTGTTTGTTTGTCTTGTACTGTATTTTCATCATTTATATTGATTTTCCATTTGCGGAGCCAATCTATTATTTGACCAAGTTCCATTCTGAATTCATCTGTGGCTTCTTTCGTGCATTTGTTTGAAGATAGAATTACAGTGTCCTCAGTATAAGTAGTTTTCATGGCGTTTGTTATTTTCGGCATGGCCGCTTTTTAGAGAAGATAAAGTGTGGGTCCCAGTACGCTTCCTTGGAGGTCTCTTCCATACATTTGACGTAACACACTCGTTAACATTTAATTAAGTCGAAGTATTCCGGTAGCAGAGAAATGCGTTACATGGGAAAACTATTCATGCCAAACACTATCGAAAGATTTTGCAACGTCTAAATGAACTAACACCCAATAGTTTTCCATATACAAGTGATTTAATATTTTATTGGCTGCTCGATAAATTTATTATTTAGTTCAGTGTTTTTGTTGAAAACCAATTGTTGATCCGGAATTGTTGATAAGAATTTGATGTGTTATGGCTTTGTCAATACGGTCAAGTAGCAACTTTTCGAATATTTCTGATATAATTTTTAATCGACTTAGAGGCGTAAATGATGAAGACTTCGTATTATATTTTCCTGTCTCGGAATGGGCATTATTTTAGAAACATTCCAGACTTTTGGATAGCAGTTTTGTCCTATTACAAGATTAAAGATTACAGCGTCAGGTAAATGTTTAATAGTTTTTCAGTGATCATATCAAGCATCTGACAGATCTATTCCATAATTCAAATGATGCTTTATTTCAGGTAAGTTGGAGGAAACCAACAAACAGCTCAATGCCGGAAAACCAGAACGGAATGTAATGGGAACACCACATAAACAGCTACCGATGTTGAAGGTAGTGCAGACTAACTTACAGCATTCTAGGAATGCCTCGGATAATCTTCCCCTCTTCCTTGGCGAGGAGGATGTGGAAATCGACATCGCGCAGGAGCCATGGGTCAGAAGTGCTGATATCATGGGGTTCAAAGTGCAATACTATGTAACTTTTTACGTAAGAGCTGGTGCCAAGTCAAAGTCACGTATCTAGTAAAGAACACTATTAACGTTATTTTTTTGTCCTCAGCACACCATAGGCGATTTAACAGCAGTTAAAATCAAAGTGCCAACAGGACCTGGACTGGGGTTACCCTCAATATACTATGGCGCATGACAGAGTCACACTAACAGAAGAAAGAAGTTGCGATGTGAACGGACAAGGTAACCGCTTAAGGTACGCCTGTATTGAATACGACGCCAACGCGAGGTATACCCTGTGAGGCAGCACCAAGGATAATGAAAGGGGTGAGTCACTTTTTGATTTTATTAGTGGCTACAAACTCACTATTGGCAATACACCTATGGGCTAATACACCTACACCTAAACTTTCACATTGCCTAGCTCGGCGAGCAACAACGAATGGGAAGAATTGTTCGACCTATCTGGTTAACAGACAATACAACCATCCAAGTGGTGAACTGGGGGGTGTCCAACAGACGGTCCTTTTCGGACCATAGTTGGATAATCTCCAGTGTGTGTCTGGAACAATAGACCCAAACCTTTTAGAAACCCTAAAAGAATCAAATCATGAAGGTTCTTCACAGCAGCCACGGCCAAAGTTAAAGAAGTTGGGGCGCCTCACATGTAACCAACTATAGAATTTGCAAAACAGCTGAATAATGGAGGTGGTATTTACTACAGCCTATAAGGAAACCTGTCCAATTAGTAGGAGTAAAAAGTCCTTTCCACCGTGGTGGAATGTGGAACTTTCAAGAACAAGAAAACTATTCAACCAATTCTTTAAGGGTAACAATGGGCAGATATACAAATATAGCCCAAAAAACTACAAAAAATTCATCAGGAAAGCTAAGGGTGATGGTGGACAGAGCTCTGTCAGTGAGTTGAGTACACGGTTTCAAGCTCGGCAAGACTCAGGAAGGTGATTTCAAAACAACGTACCAATCCCTCCTTTTTAAAAAAAGACCACGGAACGTGGACGGAAACACCGTCAGAGACGCTTGATATTCTTATAAATACACATTTTCCAGATTTCTGGGGCAATACGAGTAACTCTGCTTCATCTGTAATGGATTATCTAACATCGTCAGTATGCGAATCCCCTGTTACGGAAGAGAAAATCAAATACTAAATTAACAGTTTCTCTCACTATAAATCACCGGAGATGGATAGTATTGTAAAGAAAGGTGAGGGACATGCTGACATTACTTTCATCGGGATTCCCGGCCACGGGAACATTGAGGGGAAAAAGCTGGTGAGTTGGCTCGCTAAAGGGCTTCTCTTGACGAGTCCTAGTGGGTTCCAGACTCGGTCCTCCTGGAGGTCGTAAGGTGAGACGCTTACCTTCATTGCCTCTGGCTGGTAAATAGGAGGTCCCTAACATCCAGTACGATCTGGCCGCGGCAATGCGGGCAGAACTCGCGAGTTGTTTTACAGTTATCGCACTGAAACAGCAAGGTTCACGGCAGTTTACACTGGTAACTGGTGCGTAGGAATTCATGCAGAGGAATTGCGTATGCCCTTAAACATCTACTGTAGAAGCTGACATAACCCAGAAAGAAACAGTCACCCATTATATCTGCGAGTGCCCGGCTTTGGCAAGGGCAAGGTATTGGTTTTTGGAAGCGATCTTTCTCGAAAACATATCGGACACCTCAGAGGTGGTCCGAAGTAATTCGTGTGTTACCTAAAATCTATGGGGTGGCTTAGCAACTACCATAGTTCCGATACTCCGTGAGGAAGTAGTACCAAAAAGGCTCCATAGCGCTAATTGTGATACGTATCTAGTAGAAGCGGATCAATCACCGAAGCCTACCATAAACTTACTGAACGTAGAAGAACTTTAAATGTAGAAGACAAACTACCAATCGCAACATGTGAAGGGCCGTAAAATTTTAAAACAACACTTCCCATAGCACACTGAAAACGTCACCATTAGAAGTTCAAAATAATATAGTGGATCACAAAATTATTCAGTAGCGAAGCCACGAAGCAAAGAATGATGCACTTTGTAAACGAAATAAAAATAAATTCTACACGAAAGTTGAAATGGAAGATTTATCTAAAATTATATAAATGCTAGACATAAAAAAGAACAAAAGTTCATTAAGAAGCCATTAGATAATTCATTCTTGTAATATAAAACGACACATTAAATTTCTTAACAATGATCACGGCAACTCGGAGCAATTCCTATTACATAGGCGGGGTAGTAAGCCAGTCAACCACTAAACTCCTTGTAAATTTTTTCTGGAAGAGAGTGTTAAAATGCCTATCGTATCATCAAAACTATCGTCACAGATTTGCTTTGTGAGGATTGCACTCAGATTTCTATTCAAATAGTCAAGCTGCATTACAAGCATTAGCTTCAAATTCTTTAGAATCGAAACTGGTGGAAGAATGCTTCAACAATCTTTAGGTGCAACAAATAAGATTGCAATTTGCTGGGCCCCGGATCACTCTGCGAATTGACGAACGAACTGACGAACTGGCTAGGGCCGGTTCCACAGCAAGCCTCATAAGTCCAGAGCCATACTGTAGAATCAACTGGGCGAAGGCTAAATCCAGGGTAGATAGCTGAGAACATGGTCTCAGAATATCAATAGTTCTGTTTTTCCCGTGGCCAACTTCAGGCCATGTGAATCAAGCCCCTTCTGCGTTCTAATCATGACCTGTTTCAACTTATTTTATGGTTCTTCCGAGTCGCATGACAGCCGCCGCAATGTTCTCTGCGTAGCCGATTAGATGAGTATCATCTGGCATCTCTATGCACAAAATACCGTCGTAACTATTATTCCAAATGTCCGGTCCGATGATGGACCCATGCGCCGCCCCTGACGTAATGGTTTTGGTTGGAGTGTTATTCTTGGTCCCATGTATCATTAGATCTTTCAGGTAGCTCGGGATTATCATCTTTGGATAAGCTGGTATCTGAATGCAATTTTCGAGTGCATTGATCAGAGAAGTACCACTCGCCTGGAGTAGTGATTTCCTGGTTTTGTCACTAACACACTTTCTATGGCGTCTTCGACGGTGCCAATTGTGGGCACTACTGGCCGAAAACCATATGGTGGGGTGGAAAATCTCCCAGCGTTGTCAATGTCTGTCGCTATTCGCCAGAAATTATTCCGATTGTTGTGTCCAGCACATAGTGTTAACGGTGATTGAGGATTTCCCTTTCTCTTGCTGATGAGCACTAGTCGCTCTATTTTCCACTCGTCTGGGAATATTCCATCTGTCAAGCATGCATTGTACATATCCAGAAGTACTGGGATGTAGCCATTTGATATTATTTTGAAGATATCTGATGGAATCACTTCAGGTGCTTTATTTCTTTGTTAGGTGATATAGGCTTCAAGTTCATCCTCCATGAAAGGAGGTTGGGTGTCCTCTACGGGCACTTCCGTTTCTTCTCCTAGGTCATGTATAGTAAACAGAGCGTTTACTATGTTCTCCCAAGCATAAGCTTATAGATGGGTTACCGGTGCATTTACTCCAAGTTCTTTCATTACGACTTTATATCCAAGTCGTTGTCTATGTCGTTCGAAGCTCCTCCCAATTCTTCTCCTTGCTAGTGCGAATAACAGGATTGAGTTTTGAGATATTCCCTTTCGGCAATCGCAGCCTTACACGCCTGTACCTAGTGAAATTACTTCTGCACCGTAGACATATTCGTCTGAATTGAGATATTTCTTCTGTCCACCAGTAAACGGCCTTCTTGTGTTTGCTCAATATTATTTTCGGCATCGCTTTGTTACAGACTCTCTCTAGAAACTGCGTGGTCTGGTTCGCCTTGCTGTTAGCATCGCTGGCGAGGCTGCCTAATGGAGTATTTCCCTCGAGCTTAGAGAGAGCACGTCAGGGTTTGGCTATGTCTGAATCCACTAGCAAGTTCCTCCTTCTCTTATGTGGTGAGCATGGTTGCTTGGGGTTTTGTTTTGGGAAATGTAATATAGTGGTGATCGCTTCCGTTATAGTCTTCTAAAACTTTCCATGTACTTTCTCTGTGAACAATGCTCTTAAAAGCCAGCGTAATGTCCGGAATTGTACACTGACGTTCTGGTCGCCTAAAAGTAGCAGTATTCCCTGTGTTTATGACGACTTGTTATCGCTTCGAGGGCGTATGTAGTACCTGTCGGCCCCTTGAGTTGGTTGTATGCATGGCCCATCAGACTGCTTAGGAGTTAAAGTCTCCAGCCATGATGCGTGCTATTCCAAATTCTTGTGCCTTTTCTTCGATATAGTCGAGCTTACGTTGCAAAATGTCTGTGCTGTTACTTGGAGTCTATTAGCAGCTTATCAAAGTGAAATATCGGTCAAGCCCCCAAACGAAGCCATCGCCTTTTCCGTCTCTGGATATGCTAAACTTGATGCTTAATGCCACCCTTATGGCCACCGCTCAGCTCGTATCTGCAAGACATATTACATTTATTTTTTCTTTCCCCTAGTAGTGCTTTCATTGGGATCACAGTTTCCTGCGAATCACCCACCTACTTGACCTCTGGATATGGTCTACCGGATTGCATTTAGCATCGATGTAGAGGCAACACTTTGTGGTGTTACTGCACTCTCTCAGGTTGGGGCCCATTTCGCCACGTCGTATATACAAGCCTCGACCTTTCCAGTCCGGTCTTTGGCAATGCCATGTTAGGTGACCACGACAAAACAACCGGAAACATCGGGCTTGGAGATCCAAATTCTGCAATTGGCTCCTCCAATGCTGGTACGATTTTTCTAGCAGTATGTTGGCGAGCTCCGTGATATCGTAACTTATGCTCGCACATCCTCTCTGCCGTTTGGTGCTGCCAAAATTTCCGATATACACTCACAGGAAGTAGTCCTCTTCGTGTCGGGAAGTAACTCCTTTACGGCTTGATTTAACTTTTCCTTTGTGCTGACTGCATTGATACCTCCTATCCTTATCGTGGCTATTGGGTTAAGATCGGTCACAACTAATGACACCTGTAGGGCACCTTTCAAGAGTTCACAAAAACCCGTTGTCTCCTTCGCACCTATATCTATCTCCAAAAGAAGGCCCCTGCGCTTGTTTTCCGGATCGATCGTATTTTGGACTGGGTATTATGTGGTCTATTATTGCAGAAGATGTTTTTCAGGTTCTGCATATAAATTACTATTTGGGACATGGTCGATGAAGACCGCAAAGAAATTTAGAGCATTTAGAAATAAATGACTAAAGTAACAATAACGCTATAAGTACCCTTAATAAACGAATTGCAATAAATCACATTTTATTGAGACTATTACAATACTGAAAAATTTAATTGAGGAAGACTGAGCGAATTTCACAGAAGCGTTCGAGGAAATAAGAACCAGAAATTCTGGACCAATGCTGAAAATTAAGTATTCAGAAAATTATGTTATCCAAATACAAGATAATATAGCCTTAGGTAACCGCAATTTTGTCCATCCAAGCATTCTAGCATCAGAATAAATTGAAGTATTTAATATTAATTTTTATGAACTAAAATTAATTAAAGTAGCCATAATGCAATATCAGAGTTCATCGTTAATAATCGCCATAAAAATTACTGCAAACTATATTATAACTGATTTAAAAATAATTTTACCTTACTTAAAATAATAATAACTATAAGGAAATGGGAATGATTTGTTAGCATATCAAAAAGAGACAATGTTGAAAGTTTTAGGGCAAAGTAAAAAAATGTATTTGGAGTAATAAATCCAATGTACATACCGCAATAATAATAAAACATCCACTCTGGAAATTTATCATGATACTTTATTAGTTATAGAATGAAAAAAATTGTGAAAACGGCGATGATAGAAACAAAACGTTATATACAAAGAACTTTTTTCGATTTGTAAATTGTAAGATCAAGATACAATAGGAAACATTCGATAATAAAAACCAAATTGTACAGGACAGATACTTTTACGAAAATAATAATACAGCCGATTACAAATGTATAAAACTCCATCATTTTGAAAATATTTTAATCTATCATTTACAAATATAAAAGAAATAAAAGAGCCAAAATACTATACAAATTCATCATTCTTTATACTGTTAATTTTAAGTGAACTCATTGGACTCATTTGGATAAAAATTTGTCAAAAATAAAATTGAAAATGCAACAGTCTCCGTAACAATAGATTTGGAAGTGATACCAAAAATTCAATGTTAAATAAAAATTTGATTTCGCCAAAACGGGCACTAGCACTGACTTAATATTCTCTATAATTTTAATAAGAAAACGACTCTGGAGTGTCTTTAGCCTAAGAGGAGAGAGGCATATTATTCATTTCATATTGTTACGAAATTGCCCTCTTGACAATTTACTCTGTTACAAAATTGCCCTCCTGACAATTCCTCTAACTCTCTGTACTCGGACTCGTACCGCTGGATTGTGTAGTAATCAAACAATCGCTGGTTAAATTAAAATAATTAGCTTTATTTAATTATTGCTATTTACACATTTAATATTAGGCTTAAAGTTTACTTAGTTATTATTTGCACTTTATTTAACAAACCATTAGTCACTTTATTTAATAAGTAATTTCATCACTTTATTTAATAATGAATTTCATCACTTTGCACAATTACAAATACTGCTGCTTTGATTGTAATGTTAGATGTACACACTTTTACGGTCTCTGATCTACTGTCTTCGACTTTGAACAGTCTTGTCGCTTTTATAGTTTTCGAAGGTTGGAGTAGAAAATTCCATGCTATTCTCGTACTTTCTAGAAGCTTCTATCCACTTCGACAGAAGTCGAGAATATTCTTTTTGATATTACCGACAGATGGTTCTTGAATAAACTTTTATTCGAATAGTTCGCATCTCGACTCACAGGGGGCACTCATTCTCCAGATGGGATCCTAAAAGTATGCAATCCCGTTTCACTGATATGCAATCACGTTTCAATATGTTCGTTTCCTACCAAAAACTGCTTATCAAGTCACAACTGAATAAGGCGCATTTTATGCATTCTACATGCATTTCATATCCATAAGCATATACTCGTATGTACCTGCGTGTCAGTATTGTATGTAATAATACAAATTTATGTATGAATATTTATATACACACATTTGCGTGATGTTAGAAGAGTAAGCAAATTAGAGTTAAGTCATAATACAAAATAATAGTTTAACTTCAGTAAAGATTCATTTCAATAAAGGAAGAACAAACTTTCAGAATATTGTTTTTTTCAAATATATTTTATGTTCGAAGTCATAAATTTAATGATTGCACTAGTTATGCTTCTAATAACCATATATGAAATGTGGTTTGAAATTTACAATACTTAATATAATTTTCCTAAAAAAAAACAATTTTATGAATATTTAATTTTATCTGAACTATTTGTAAATATACTCCTAAATTGCACAATGCTTCCCTCCCCAAAATTTGATTGGTAAAAGAATGATTGGCTGGAATTGGAAGTCTCTCTAAAAATGTGTCTGGATTGGTATTGAAAACACGTTTTTCCAAACAAATCGCTTCCTAAAAGCATTTAAAACTGCTTATCTCCTATTTTAACTATTCTCCACAATAATCAGCAATCTAAACAAAGCATTGCGGTTACTTATCAATCGCCTGCCCTGCACAGATAGCATTCACAATTTATATTTGCGAGTGGTATTTCTGCATCGAAAGTATAGTGAGTAGTAATAAATGATGAACTAAAGTGCCCAAAACTTTCTTATCCCCATGGATCACGAGAAAAAATATGTCCAAGGGACGGGATTGCTTGCTAAACTCAAATTGACAAGCATTTGAGTGTGTGATGCCCAAGTCTAATTTTGAATTTTATACAATACTACCTGTACCCGGTGCGGTTAGCTACCCCTGAATTGTAGGGGGGGTGTAGTATTCAGCTGGTAAAAGAATTTTGAAATCGGATGAGTAGTTTAAATAAATAAATTTGAAGGAAAGATATTACACAAATATTCAATTCATTTTGATACATTTTATTGATTTTGTTCATTTCGAAAAAATTGTGACATTGCAGCGTTTCGTTATAATTTTATATTTATTGAAGTGCTGTATGATACACAATATTTCTTGTTTATCCATCTGGTGCGTAAACGATTAAATCAGAAGGTTTTCCGATGCGTGAGCAAGCCACATAGAGCTGCCCATGTGAGAAGCATGGATTCTCCAAATTTAATCCACACACTTGCAACGATTGTCCTTGTGCTTTGTTGATAGTTATTGCGAAAGCGAGTCGCACCGGGAACTGCAAACATTTGAATTCGAATGACATATCTGTTGGGATCATTGGGATACGTGGCAACAGTACGTCTTCACCTTTGAATTTTCCAGTCAAAATTGTTGCCTCGATAAATTGTTCATCATTTTCTTCACTGAGAGTCTGGTTCCGTTGCAAAGTCGTGGTGGATTTATGTTTCGAAGAAGAATGATGGGTACGCCAATTTTCAATGTAAGAACGTGCGGTGGTATTGCCTGGCAAATCAAGCGAGTTCAAGAATTCAGTTGGATAGTTGACAACTTCATCTTGATTCACCACAGTATCGATGGAGTTATATATTGTCGTTTCGCCGGGTATTCCATTCTGAATATTGAAGTTGATGGTAATGACATCGATGTTTTTGGCCGCAAATATAGCACGCGTACTGAGCCACTTATGATTTTTGTAGTTCTGTGCAATGTTTGGGAAAGTTTTTTGCACCAATTCGTTTATGCTTTTTGTGATCTTACAAAAGTTTGCTGGCAAGGTGATACATTGCGTAGATTCATCAATTTGCATTCGCCCATTTCCAATATCCATTAATTGTTTTGCAAAATATCCACCCGATGCATCCCGTTGTAGTTGTACACGCATGTTGGTATTCAAAGTAAATTTCTGTAAATGACGCCATAAAGCTGATGATTTGAGACATGCATTAAGTTCATCAGCGGGTGTTGAATGTGGTATAACCGGCAGTGTTTGTCGAAAATCACCAGACACTGAAATGAGTGCGCCACCGAAGATCTGTGCGTTTCCTCTCAAATGTCGCAGTGTACGATCAAGCGCTTCCAATGCTTTCTTGTGAGACATTGTACATTCATCCCATATGATAGTTTGACACGTTTGGAGTACTTTGGCCATTCCAGAGTTTTTGCTGATGTTGCATGTTGGTGCCTCAGTGTTTTTTTAAGTTCAATGGCAGTTTCAATGCTGAATGCGCTGTTCGGCCACCATCCCAAAGAGTTGCCGCAATTCCAGATGATGCAATGGCCAGTGCAATATTATTTTGTGATCGTATGGTTGCCAAAATGAGTGAAAGAAGAAAAGTCTTGCCTGTACCACCGGGCGCATCTATGAAAAACAGTCCATCGCTTTGTTCTTTGTTTGCATGCATAATTCTGTCATTTGCAATGCGTTATTCTGGAAGCAACTGCGGAAAATTTTTTTCAACAAATGTCCCCAGTTCGTCAGAATCAAAGTGTGTTTCTCGTTGCAAATCACGATCGAAAAGATCGTTCGCTGGTCGGTTCGGAGCAGGCATTCCCAGTTGCACCAGTGCCTTGTTAGCGATTGTCAAACATATGTCTTCAATCAAAATCAATGCCTCATAAACGATTTAGAATATCTTCACTCATGTAGTCCTTGTATTTTTCCCAAAGATCTTTTGGATTAGATGGGAAGCAGGTTGTCAATAATATGGCAAATAACGTGTGTATTTGCTGTGGTCGAGCAGTATTCGATGCATCAGCGATTGCAGTGTCCTAATGTTTATCATTCTCAAGAAGATTTAGTTCCTGGCAAGCTTGGCGATAAGTGGCGCACAGCTGACCGTTCACTGTTCTTAAATCTTGGAAAGATGTCGGTCCACGTACATAGATTAACAGCAATCGCAGATAGAAGCATTCTGTATTGTTCGGGTGAACAGTGTACAGACGACCCAACGCGTCACTGGAATACAAATTGTGATGTCCTTCAACTGCTTTACCTTTTTTGCGACGTTGAAACTTTTTAGCTGATGCATTCCATGTGTAGAATTTTGGTACATCAGAATAAAATAGAGTTTTTGCAAAAATATCATCTTGGCACAATGAGTAAAATGCAGTTAAAGTTGTTGCCGGTGGAACCAATGCTCTTGCACGTACATTATCTGCTGTGAAGTACATGCGCTGTCCATTCTCGAGATGCACCGCCAAGTGTACTACTGTTGGATGTCGTTCATGGATTGGAAATTATAAGATGCGCCATACTGCTTCATTACTGCTAATGTAGCGTCCAAGTTGGTATTGGTTAATTTCATCGAGCGGTGCGGCCACACTCCGAAGACTGCCATGTCGCTTCCTTTGTTGACATATTTGCAAATGTATTTGATGGACTTCACTAAATTGCAATACTCAACATTTATGTGTGCTTTGAAGGTCTTTGAGAGCAACGGTGAATATGGCACAACACAACGACTATCGACTTCGACATCGACGTTTCGTACTTCCTTAACGATGGATTTGCCGCCATCCTGAACTAATCGTCGACGATACAGTGGATATCCGTCATTGCCAGTGAGGGTATCAGAAACCAATTTTCTTGGGCATTTCCCATCAGACATGCATGGTGAATTGTTGTTGAATGCGCCACATGGACCATATTTTTGTTAATGACGTCGAATAAGTCTGGATCAATGTCCTTATCTGGTATTTCTGCTGAGATGATTTGGTCAATTTGATCTGGCGTAATTTTGTTGATTAACCAATAGAAAATATGTGCATGTGGCAATCCACTTTTCTGTCATTCAATGGAATACATCCAGCAGCGTGTCTCTCCAAAAACGTTATGCTTTATAATAAAATCCATCAAAGATTTCAATTTTTGTTTAAATACGCGTGCGGTAATGTCATGGCAGTCCGAAGATGATTGTCCAGCTAACAGAAGTTCTTTAATTTCATCCCATATTGGATTGCATGTAAATGTGATGAACAAATCTGGACGACCATATGCGCGAACTTATGTCATCGCATCTTGTGCGTATTCATGCATGTGCCGTGGACTCCCCGTAAATGTAGACGGTAATATGACCATTCTTCCCAATTCGTTTGGATTCACGTTACCATCATTAACGATTGCGTCCCGTAAATGGATGTACTCTTCAGAACGCAACTCTGATTGATTCAATCGAATATATAGGAGTCGTTCGCTTTCAATCTTCGCGTACATGTGGACGATTTACTGATGGAACAATTGTCGACATTTCAGAATGTGGTTTTCAGCGTCTTGGTGAATCATCAATCAATACGAATAATAATTCATGGCACTGACTTTCTTATTCGTTTCCTCGTCTGTTTGTGGATTTCTCATTTTGATGTTGAAATGATATCCATCTTCTCCTCGCCAAAACAGAATCGGATACTGCAATCCGTCGTATGAGCGATGAGTATCGGACACAAGCTGAACGTCACCACTTCTTAGATGAAGAATTATGTGGCGCGATTCGAATTCTTCGCCAACTATCACGATCGTCACTTCATCGATTGTTGGTGCATTGAACTGTCTTTCGTGTTGGCCAATGGGTCTTTTGTCTGCTCGAATTACAAATGCGTAGTCATCGGCTGGCATTCGTTGAATGGCGGTTTTAAACATCTGAACTAATTCATTGTGTTGATCGAAAAGGGCTTGTAACGCAGCCACAATTTCTCATCTAGTGCCCGCATTATAATGACATCGTTGTTCAATTAGTTCATCGCTGTTTGCCATGAAATAAATTTGACGAAACTTGTGATCTGCGTCTTGGAATGGTAGAAGCGATCCGGCACGATGATAAATTTGCCCTTGGACTCTGAATGTTTGGAAACATGAATTGTATTTGCCGATGTTTTCCAAGAAATGCTTCGACTCACGTGTAACACCTGATAGCAACGTTGATTGTGGATCGGGTGGTGGATGTAGTTCTGGCAGTTTAACTTTTCCATTGGCGCAGCACATTCCTGGCGTTTCGTTCTTAAATTTGAGGGCGCTACAATACATGCAAATTTTATCAATTTTTCCAATGACGATACTTGGATGAAGACTGTAATCATTATTACTGTCATAATGAAAAGCACCAAGATTTAAATCAGCGTATAGTGATCGTCTTGATCGAGCGGTGCTTATTCGAACATTTTGCACCCTTCTTTCCCGTTGTTCAGTTATCTCAGACGAACGGGCCTGAGTTGTACGTATTCGATTAGTTTCTAACCTCACTTCTCGTTGTTCAGATGATTCAGACAAACGGGTCTCAGCGGCATGTACTCGAAGATTTTCCAGCCTTAATGCTCGTTGCTCGTCTGATTCTGAGGCTCGTAATGCACTTTTCTTCCGTGTTTGAGGTGTAGATCGGCCAATTGCTTGTCGCTTAGGAGGCATAATTGTACGGGAACGACTCGAAAAATGCGTTTGAATTTATTAGTTGTCAATCAGTGTATAATACTTATTGCTGTATAGTAAAACAACTCGTCTCTCTGAGTTTGCAATTAATACTGACTTTATTCGTAAGAATTCTTAACATTGTAGACAAAGTTAGCTCCCAAAATCTAATTGATATACCTACATATACTTACACCTACATATGCTTATACATATTCTGATCTCTATATAAGCGTACACATCCCTTATTACGGGCGTCATGATCAGAACATCTTTTTATCGCATGCTGGTTACCTGGCCTGGGGTTGTTGCTTAACTCCAGGCGCAATCAGCATAAAAAACACTTAACGTTGTGTTGAATCACTGATCTTTTTCTTCGAATCGTCTACCTAAAGTGTCAGTTCAGACGACGGGAGAAATGTACTTAGGAAATTCCCTTGTTAATGATTATTATTTTATTGCTAGGTCCTCTATTCTACGTAAGCCGACGACGACGACAGATAATGGGATATGTACGCTAATGCATTTTTTATTACTTTTGTTTTTTGCATTTTTTAATACTACTGTGGATTATGAAATGAATGTGTTGGTGCAGAGCTATAATATCGGTACATATATACAAATTAGAAATTTTGAACATAGCTCCAGAGCCACCTATGTAATTAAACGGAAGATATAGTGTGATTATGAGAAAGATAAAATAACATTCCATTATAATTAAATTTTCCTTAATATGTTGATATTAGTGGCGAACCGGTCCATAACCTAACTCGACTACAGTGCCACCTACCGTAGATTTATAAAAACACAAAGTAATCGGAGCACCATACGGTGTGAATATGAAGTTGTTAGCTTCAGTGGCTCAGCCGGAATGATCGTACGAATATACACACCAAATATACGCAAAAACGTAAATATCTCGACGTGGGCGACATCTACCGGGTCCAAATTTTGTCAACAACTTTACTTTTGCCTAGGAATTATATGTTGTAAATTTGAGCCAAATCGAACCATAAATAACCGAAATCGAAATTTATTGGAATAACAGTGGCGCCATCTGTCGAAAATTTATCGTACCAACTCAGAAACCTTCCTGGGCTCATGCACAACAACTTTGCTAAAGATCATCACATGATCAAATTCATAGTTTACGATTCTATAAAGGACATACACACAAACATTCATTTTTATATAG
Source organism: Clusia tigrina (assembly GCA_920105625.2). Lineage (NCBI taxonomy): Eukaryota > Metazoa > Arthropoda > Insecta > Diptera > Clusiidae > Clusia > Clusia tigrina. The sequence goes on from OV050030.1 coordinate 28,807,172, forward strand.
ATAGATAGATAGATAGATAGATGAGAAACAGATGTGTACTTGAAACACAAATTGGGATGTAGATACTGAAAAAATTCCTAAGTTTAATTTAAATTGGAAATGGTAAAGCAATGGACGCATAAATACATAGTAATACAGCTATTCTGCAACTCTTTTGTAAGACTTTAAGAATGGACGTAATTATCACCAGATAAGTTCTTCTACCTAAAAGAAGAATGTGCTGTCTGTACCAAGCTTTTTTTAAATGTGAGATATTTTCTTCCAAGAATTATTTTAACTTTTTCTACCCTATACTTTAAAAAAGTTAAAAAGGTTATACTAATTTTCTGCTTTTGCGTGGTAGGTATGGACCATTGTATACCAATATGATCAGAATCACTTTGATTTTTTCTGTCCTTCTGTCACGTGGCCACTTTTTTTCTACAGCGTCTAGAGCTATCTTAATAAAACGTTGAAAAAGTATAGTCTGCACAAAGATACAGAGCGATTGCTATTTGGACCGATTTGGACAAAGGCCGCGTCTATCTCCCATATAAGAACTGTGTTCAACATTTTTAAAATGACTACGACGTCGGTCCAATTTATGGTATAGTGACGTACACTATGCAAAAAGTCTGCGGAATATATGTCATGCCCACTATTAACAAATATTCATAACTTAAGGTCTATAACAGATTTTTGGACGAAATTTTACGAGCAGGAACAGGTGGATATTATAAAAGTAACTACGAGAAATTAGGCTGATCAGAGAAAGGACTCACTCAGTTTTGTTATAAGGAACTTTCGGGCCTAATTATGCTCGTATTGATGCTATCGGAATAAAATTGGCAGAAATGTAAATGGGATCCATAATAGTGTGTATGCAAAATCATAATACTACCGCCACTCCCTCAAATAACTAAAAATCATTACACGACCATGCGGCTACATCTATGCTTGCCATCGCGTGAGAGCAGCTGCATACATATTAACTCATACACATATTCTTATCATGCACTGTTATAACATGAATATGTAAAAAAAATTAGTCTAACCGTTGACCAGCTCGTAGTCAACACCGTTCGAATTTTTATTTAAGGGCGCAGCCCAACGTATCTACTTACATTCGCTACAGTTTCTTGTAATTTTCGTGGTTGAGGAAAACTCTCCCAATCCTACATTTTATAGCGCCCGAGCAGGGACTAGTGCTTTTAGATAAATTTTAATTTCTTAAAATATAGGTTTGTTGTTCGTGTCGCGCACGCATGTGGTGGTCAACGTTAGACTCTGGAGCATCATTTAATACATTTCATTAATACAGCCGTTATTTGGAAGTCCAGAAAATGCCGTTTTTTTGTTCATCACCGCTGCTTTGCTACCGCTGTGATTATTAGCAGCTGCCACTGCATTCCGCCAGTTGCGCTGTTTTCGTATTTCCGTACTCTGACCTACGCTCTGCTGCCGCTGCTTGACTACGCTCCGTTTTCGCTATTGTGCTTAATTCTGTTGCGCTGCCCATCTCGCTGCGCTAGATCATCGTAACCCAACAAACATTTTGTAAGGGTTTTTTGCTATTTGTCGTTGCTCTCGTTCGTCGCATCGTTAACAAGTACTTTGGTTACACAGTTTGTGAGTACGGTATTTCTACGTTACATACATATGCCGCTGCAGTATAACGCTTTCGTCGAATACGGTTTCATTTTTTGAATCCGTTGCTGGTTACGCTACACTTGGTCAAGTTATTTATCAAATATTAAATATACTATTTAACAAAATTTATACCTAAATGTATTTTTTTATTTTGCAATGACTTTGGAGGAGCTAAAACAGCAACGCGCTAATACCAAAAAAATATTACGCGCATAAAGAACATTGTGAAAGCTAGCCTGCGACCAGGTGGAAAGTTGCTGTCCGTGCCTGAATATCGATGCAGATTGGGTGTCCTTGAGTCGTACTTCAAGCAAGTCCTATCAACACAAACGGAAATTGAAAAACAAGACTGTGAAGATGGTGGTCGTGCTGACTTGGAGGAATTGTACATTACAGCGAAGCTTGCCATTCAATCGTAGCTAGCTGAAGATCACAATTTTACTTTGTCAGATACTAATTGCGTCATGCAATCTAGTTCAAAGTTACCTAAACTTCCTTCGTTCGATGGAAAATATTCTGAGTACCATGATTTCATGACATCTTTCAAGGAAATAATCGATCGGGAATTCAACGTGTCAAATATCGAAAAGTTTAACCATTAGCGAAATTGTCTCCAGTGTCCGGCTCTTGAAACCATTGATGCCTTCCTGGTCACAAATGAAAACTACCCTAAGGCATTGGAAAGACTTAGAGGTAGGTATGACAACCCAACACTAATATTCTTGGAGAATATTTCGACGCTTTTTGAACTGTCGTCAGTCTGCAAGTCCAGCGGTGCGCAGTTACGGTCTTGTTGATAAGGCGTCTGCTATCTACGGCTCATTACTATCATTGGGAACTGACAGCCAAATTTCTCAAGCTATGTTGATTTACCTTGTACTGCAGAAAGCTGATGAGGAGACAAATCGCAAATGGAATGAGTCGTTGGATTTCTAAACGTTGGCCACATGGGATGACTGCTCAAAGGTTCTAGATAGTCACTGCCAATATTTGGACTCATTCGAACATACTCATACTTCATCGCGAGTACATCAAGCTGAAAACAAGGCTCATAAATCAAGGAACCAACAAAAAGGATATTCGTTTGTTTGCTCTAATTCTACGTGTTTAATGTGTTCAAGTGGCAGCCACAAGTTTTTCAACTGCGATCGCTTCAAGGCCCTCACTGTGGCTCAACGTTTTGACCATGCAAAAACGCAAGGCCTTTGCATCAACTGCTTGTCAAAGGGGCATCAACTCTCCAACTGCTCATCGTCGCATAAGTGAGGGTTTGCTCTCAACAACATCACAGCTTGCTGCATCGTGGATCTGCGCCAGATTCGTCGACTTCAATGCTGCCTTCAACCTCGAGGGAAGCTGCTGTACACACCAACATAAACAATTCGTCGTTGGATCAAATAATTATTGCGACTGCTATGGTCTTAGTTCGGGATGCATCTGGTGGATACCGGTTAGCAAGAGCATTGTTGGACTCTTGCTCACAAGTGAATCTCATGACGGATGAGTTCTCACAGAAATTATTGTTACCACGAAGCAAGCATAACATTCAAATTCAAAGTATTGATAAGTCAACAAATATTAAATTTATGACTAATTCTAATAGAAAATCGCAAGCAACTGAGTTTGAGCACAGACAACGTAGTCATAAATGAGAAATTGGGAGAGAAAACTTGCTTTTTTTGTTACTTGCATGTGTGCCCAGTAAAGCTTTTGATAAAGTGCCACCATTTTTTTTAAATCTTTGGATATCTATATGACTACGTTGTCTGTGGTTTGAGTTACCGCATCCATTTTGTATTACATCGCATATCGCATACCAACCGGATCCAGACATAGATGTCTCATCTTGGAACATCCCACGGAATATTGTACTGGAAGATAATCAATTTCACAAATCAAAGAAAATCGATTTGCTGCTGGGAACAGAGAGTTTTTTCAGTCTGCTTGCGGTCGGCCAAATCAAACTCGGACATAATTTGCCAATGTTACAGAAAACATTGTTAGGTTGGGTTATTTCAGGTCGCTATCAAGGGGAAACTACGATGTTCTCCACCACTACATGTCTCCTGAAATGCGATCAGTTCATAGAATCCAAATTAGATCGATTGTGGGTGCATGAAGAAGTGTCGACAACGGCAGACGCGTGGACCCGTGAACAACACAGTTGCGAACGCCTATACACTGACACAGTGTCCCGAGATTTAAGTGGCAGAGTAATCGTCAAACTGCCATTCAAGGATGATCCGGCTTACCTGGGTGACTCATACACAACAGCGTTGAGAAGGTTTAACTTGTTGGAACGGCGGTTGTCACGGTCTCCAGAGCTCAAGGCGCAGTACGTCGCCTTTTTGGAGGAATATGAAAGTCTGGGGCACATTAGCGCAGTTTAAACTCCATAATGGAACGAGCCACACTATAATCTATATTCCACACCACTACGTCTTGAAGCCAAACAGCACATCGACGAAACTGAAGGTCGTTTTCGACGCATCAGGCAGAACCACAACACAGACGTCACTCAACGACATACAAATGGTGGGACCTAAATTGCAAATCGAGCTCGTAATCATACTTTTGCGTTTTCACCTATTTCGGTTTGCGCTTCCTGCGGACATCGTTAAAATGCACCGACAGGTGCTAGTGAGTCCAGAAGATCGAAGGTTCCAATATATTTTATGGAGAAGTTCACCTCATGAAAACATTCGAACATTCCAACTCAACACAGTCACGTATGGAATGGCAGCTGCACCGTATCTCGCTGTTCAAAGCCTGGTATATCTCGCTGAACAACACGTAGCACAGTTTGAAGTTGGTTCAAATGTGTGGAGCTGACACAATTGCGGAGCTATCACGCATAAAAAATGAGGTAACAGATCTTTTGAAATTGGGTGGACTTGATTTGGCAAAATGGCATTCCAACCATCAACAATTTAGAAGTGAAGGTTTCGTAAAGGACTTAAATATCGACACGTCTGTTACGAGTACACTTAGGATCAAACTCACGATTTATTTTTATTTTCTTTTGAACCTAGGCATGCCCTCAATGGACGAGTAACGAAAATAACTATCCTCTCAATTGCATCCTCATTGTTCGATCCACTTGGTCTCTTGGCACCAATTATTATCACCGCTAAAATCCTTCTTCAGGAACTATGGCTGCTAAACCTCGACTGGGATGAATCTGTTCCTCAGAATGTTCAGTTCGCTTCGCTAAACTTCGTCGCCAGTTTATCAGAGCTTTCATCAATAAAAATTCCACGCTATTGCCTATCAACCACTTTAAAATCCCTTCAGCTTCATGGATTCTGCGATTCATCGATTCGTGCTTATGGTTGCGGAATTTATACACGTACTGTAGATAATACTGGAATTGTTCGCGTTAATCTTTTTACTACAAAGTCGAGAGTCGCGCCTATCAAAAAGCAATCATTGCCAAAGCTGGAGCTCTGCGGCGCACTTCTTCTTGCTAGACTTTTTGCAAAAATAAAATCACTTTTTTCTAATTACAATTTCGATGTACTCGTATATCTTTGGACAGATTCGCAGATTGTACTTCACTGGCTCAAGTTGCATTCCGCTACGCTTTCTACTTTTGTTGGCAACAGAGTGTCGGAGATTCAAGATCTAACTGCTGCTGCTCATTGGAGACACGTACCAACTAACAGCAATCCAGCTGACATCGTTTCCCGAGAAAGTACAGATGCGGAGCTGGCGAATTCGATTAGGCATATTTGGCCCCCCTTTCTGTACTAACACACGAGCAAGTGGCCTAAACAAAAGAGCGAACACATCGACATGGAAGTAGTGAACTCAGAGATGAGAAAATCGGTATTCAAGGTAATGATAAAACCCAACTTCTTGAAATTATCGACAGATGCAGTTCCTATGCACGTGGAATACGACTAGTTGCTAAAAATTAAAATAAACTTTGAATGCACACAAAACAGAGCTCCTAATGTGTCTAGTGGATCACATGATACGATAACTAAATACAATTACAAATCAACGGCAATTATTGTCATAATTTAATAATTTCAACTACTTCACATGACTCAATGAAAATGACCACCAAACGAGACTCATATGTTATTTTCCATGCATTTTTATTAGACTGCTCTGACTTCATTCAGTTTTTCTCCCACTGCGTCTTAGCTAACTAAGAATGCAAAATGGATTTAGATATGGAATTTGGTACATGAATCTCAGATATAGCTCCGATTTTATTTTGGCAATAATTGTTAATAATTAAAAATGTTTGCAATTTTGGTTTATTCTATAAAAGTAACTTAAACCGAACGCATAAATTTTCCCCATATATTATTACAAATATCTCAATTCAGTTAAAAATTCAAACACTTTTGAAATTGGTGATCATCAGCGAGAGAAGGTCTTTTAGAAATTAATTCAGAGTTCTCGAGAGATGGTATTGAAAAGTGGGGTACAACTTCCGATAAGGTGTCCTAAGTGTGTAAACGGAAAGATAACAACCTTATTAAAAATGTTGTATAGGGATGCACAACAATCTGAGAGATATCGATACTAGCTTGAAAATGTGTCAATTACGAAATAGAAAAAATATGTTTTATAATTCGTTTGATTCTAATCTATTGTAATAAGAGTTTTATAGTTTTGTTATAGCGAAAATATAATAGATGTGTAAATAAAATAGAACATTATTTTATTATACGCTTTCCGAGCCCTTCAAAAGAGTGGAATTAATCATTGATTTGCACAGATGAGTTATCACAAAGAATACAGAGAAATGATTCTTGTCTAGCGCTAACTAACTGTAGTGTGCAAAACTGTAGTAGTGTGGCTGATTTTTTTTCCGAACCAATGATAAACAAACCAATCCAGATTTCCCACTAATGATAAACAAAGCAGTGGGGGCAGGTAGAAAATCATATTTTGGTTTGTCGTTCGTTAAAATGTAACTACTATTCTTGCGCCAAAAAGTACCAATATCAGTTTCTTTAAATATTTTGCCATTTGATAATTTTGATCATTACTAATATTAGGAATTATACTCAATATATTGAAAGCATAAATTTGTTAATACTTATTTAATAGATAATTACTTATTTCAATATGGCTTGTCTAATACATAGCCAAATTAGTAGATATGTTTCCTGACTATTTTAATGAGTTATGCCATAGAATTGGCATCAGCCAATTAGTTTTTGAAAAAATGGTAGATGTAGACCCCTTTATTTGTTTTAATAACTGTAGACCCACACCTATGCATTTCACATGTGTAGTATAGTATAGTATTTTTTTAGTTAGTACAAACCACATACTTAATGCGTGCAATATGGATGATATTATATATTTATTACTTACACTAATGTGATAATAATACCCTAACATAACGAAATAATACATATATAGTTGGAACATTTTCTTTTCATTATTATATATTCTATATTTATTAAATGTAATAACCATTATTATTTTGGTAACGCGCAAATTGGTAACGCGCCAATTGGCATACCTCACAGGTGGTGTGGAAACTGCTACACAGACCTACAAATTATTAATTGTCTTTATATAAAAATATATATTATATACATTTAAGCAGAAATTATGTAAAAAAGTTATTTAATTATATTAATAAGTAAATCTGTTTAATTTAAACCTTATTTATAAAAATTATTCCATTTTTTCTACTACGCTTTAGGTTTTAAAATTTTTAATAGTAGGGAATTCCTTTTTACCGTTCATAACGCGGTAAACTCAAGTACAATGTAGGTGTTTTTTTTTTTTAACGTCAGTAAATTTGACGTTTAAGTGTCCTGTCTCTATAGTCTCTGGTTATCACGGGGTTTAGATGACAAAAACAAGTCTCTCTTAGTGGTGGTTGGTATCCAAATCCCGTACTCTCTGATTAAAGCTCTACAAACCCAATTCGTTTGGTTTGCTCTCTTTGTTAACTACATTAACACAATTTTCAAATTATACATTGTAGAGAGCACATACATGATATTGAAATTGCAGTTTTCTTGCTATATTTTTTTTCTTGTTTCGACATCTATAGTTTAACTAAAAAGTACTGTAAATATTAATTTGAATTTAATTTGCACAGCGGTTGCTTTTCAGTTCTGTAGAAAATCCAAAACTTTATAAAACCTTCCATTCAGTTAGGCCACAAACCTACCTGAACACGTTCATAATATTACCATATTTATTGTTATAGTTGTGTTTGCCAATTTAACAATGTTTTTGTTTGAACAGCACTTTTTGACATTTGAAATATTTTTTTTCGCAAATTAATCATTCCAATGCTAGTACATTTCTATATTTCTATACTATGTATCTGCCTATGTATCTGTATGTATAAGAGGCTTATAGTAGAAATACCAATGGAAGCAATTACATGAGCAAATGTATGCAAAAAATTTACGAATCAAAATGAACCAATCGATTTATTATTTAAATCTTGAAATTCACTGATGCCAACATACAGTTTGTCCAGAAAGTACTTTGACATGGTAAAAAAATCATGAATTTGATTTCTTCCCTACATAATATACTACTTCTTTATTGTTTTGATCATGTTTTTTTATTCATTTCTATTAATCAATGTATTTACTATGAACAGTAACAAAAAAAAAGATAATTATTTAACTTAAAATACAAAAATCATAACAAAAACAATAATAGTCAAAAAAATTGCTGTGAAGAAAGTGTTTTTACAATTATCTTTGGAACTAATTTATGCTTCACTATGCATTATGTGAATTTTAGACGCAAATTAATCAAAAATAGTTGTTCTTTGCGCATCGAATGCAGCATTTTTAGCAAAATTATTGTGAATTTAAGATGCCTGGTAAAAAAGAACGTCATTTGATATGACTCAGTGGTTTACTGTAACCGAAAAAGTGTTCAAGATTTGTTCAAGATGTTTCCTTTGACCAGCTATCTATTTCTAATATTTTAAATCGCGTAAAAAAGGAAAATATCCTGTTGCCAAAACCTTCGCACTTCCGTGCGCTCGAAATATCAGATAGAACAGAACGTATTTTGGTAACGAAAGTAGTCGAAAATCCGCAGATTTCTACGAGAACCCTTTCAAGTCAACTCAAAGAAGAATGTGACCTTGGGTTTACCTACGAAACTGTATGGCAGCTCCTGATAACGTACCAGTATATGTCAAGAGTTGCTCGAAAAAACCAACACAATACATTGAAAAATTATTGTATTTCGCTAGGAAGTACTTTGTCAAACCGAATAGCTATTGGGATGACGTTATATTGCGATGATACCAAAGTCATGCTTTACGATAGTGGTGGGCCTAACAGATTGTGGCGACAACCGTTAAACGCATTGGAAAACCAAAATATTATATTATATTCCAATATTAAAACTCGGCAAACTTTCTGTCATGGTATCGGGGTGCATATCCAGTAATGGAGTAGAGAACTAGATTCCATAGAGAATAAAATGGATGCAAAACAATATTTGGAAACTTTCAACGTTATTTGGTAAAAGCGCAGATCATTGTGGGTTCAATATTGATAGCAATCCGCAATTAAAATTTGATCAAGATAATGACCCAAAACATAAGGCGCATATGGTAAGGATGTGGGTTCTTTATAATTACAAAAAAGTGCTAGATACGGCAGCCCAGAGTCCACACTTGAACCCCATTGACAATTTTTAGGAACATTTAAGAAAGAAGGGGCCGAGAGGCAACCAACAGGTGGAGCAGACTTTAAAACTGGAATACTAGAGGAATGAAATAAAATACCAAGCGAATACGGTGTGCAGAAGCTGATTTATTCCATGACGAGAATACTACAAGTCGTTATAGATGCTAAAGGGGGCCAAACAAAATATTAAAACCCTTTATGGTGCTAATTTTCTTTTCTTTCTTTCATTTTTATCAAAAAGTTCTGATTTGTAAAAACACTTTCTTGACAGCAAATTTTTTGACTACTTTTTGTTTTTGTTATGTTTTTTTTCTTAATTTTAATATTTGCTTTTTTGTTGTTACTGTTCATTAGCAAATACATTAATTAAATGAAATGAATTAAAAAAATTAATCAAAACTATAAAGAAATACTGTATTATGTACGGTGAAAATCTAATTGACGAATTTTTTACCTTATCAAAACACTTTCTTAACAAACTGTAAATGGACCTATGAAGAATGTTATGACGCCGGTATTTTACTTCAATGTTCTGTTTGGGATAAAAGCAGGAATTTTGACACTGACCGTGTCCCTAATCTAGTTGTATGTATACAAATATCACAATCGTGCAGTCGTTTACTAGAATCCTTTGAAATGCTTACCTCAAAACATATCTCTCTTTAAGTTTCTTTAGTTCGCTTTCATTCTAGTACTCGTTCTCCCACATCCTTTCAGACATTACACAAATGTATTTCATTTGGAGTATGATTTTAAAATTTGTGTAACATTGAAGAAGAGCATCGAAAAAATTACTGATTTGACGCCTACTTCTAATATATCCATCACGTTTCATTTCAGTTACTCTTACTTTTCAATTGTGAATGTATATTTTTGTGAACTATTTTGCTAATAATTTTTTTTGCATAGTAAGTTGTTTTGAACCTTTTCTTCCACACAGTTTCTTCTAATTATGTTGTTAAGAAAATATTTTCCACACAAGTTTGTATCTCCACAATAATTTTTAGATGAATTATTGAACATCTTGTTAGATCTCATAGCATTATACGACAAGCTAATGTGCTTCAGAATGATACATAATTTTTCCCGAAAACTGTATTTATGTAAATCCAATAATGCAGCAACCATTATCCTGTCACTGGTGAACTCATTGGGTTAAGTTTGTTTATATAATGTTTAACACCATAAAACTACTTTTCCTCATTATTACCCCGTTTTCTTCAAGGATTTTCAACTCTTTTATTACATTATTTTACAATTGTGTGATCATGGGCGTGGCATTTTTTACTAGCACCCATTTATTCAAATCCTTTCAGATATTATTAATTATTGTTTAAGGTATTGTAATAATAATTATTTTGACACTACATAAACAATGCTTTCTATTTGGAATAAGTTTTAAACCTTAGATATTATTAAAAAAAATCAGTAAAAGTGCTTTGATTATTATTTTAGTGTATATAGAAAAAAAATAAATCCCATGAATTGTGTAATCGTTAAAATAATCCAATTGTACACAATTTGGGACTATTGGGAAGTTCATAAGTGACACACCTTTAATTGGTTGTCGCAAACAACTGCTCAAATCTATTCTCCAATACCACAGCACGAATTTATATATATTATAGTTAATAGAAGTAAGTGGCTGGCATCGTAGGCGTCATAAATTAACTTTCTATTCATGAGAAAAATGTTCCAAAAATGTTCGGTTTTAAATTTTCTTTATTAAAAATGTTCGAAAATGAGGTATGTATTCGTGGCAGAATCAAATCCTTGGATATATGTATCGAAACCACCTAAATTAGAGATTTCGTAGTGATGTCGTGTTTGAGTCAAGAACCCCAAAATAGAGCCAAGTTTCCGGTCTGTACGTGTAACAGGAAGTGCAGACTGAAGTCGCTAAAAGCATGGCTAGAAGTCTTTATTATTGAACAGATACTTTGCACCTGAAGCTTTACAACTGATGAAGTACTTCGTACAATGTGCCCTAAACGAAATGAATTAGTTCAGCAAAGGTAAAGTAAATGAAAATGCAGTGGTGACCATGTACGGTCCTTTCTCTAAAGAGGATCTTGCCGCAATTACAATATGTTCAACTAATGTTGCGTCAGTTAAAGGTGAATGTAAAGCTGAATATCAATTCTTTGCGTGTTTTGAAAAGCAAATATTATTATGAAGTAAAAATTAAGAAATGTGTGCATAAATAAATACAATATCAATAAATCCAATGTTCTATGCACACATCAGTTATGACATAATTAATTTGATTGTTGTAGGTGGGAATAAACTGAAGGTATAAACTGAAGGTATTAACAGAGACCATAGAGACGGGACACTTAAACATAAAATTTTCTGACGCTTAAAAAATTATGTCTTTGTTTATTATTACTTGCATATATGGATAGGTTTGTTTATCATTGGTTAAACAGAATTCTGAAGAAAATCAGCCACACTACTACAGTTTTGCACATGTGTTAGTATTGCAAAACAAGAGTCATTTCTCTGTATTCTCTGGTATTAGCACGGGATGAAGTGTATTTGCCTTTTACCTCTCTTCAAATAACGTCTCTAAATCTGTTTTTCGGGTTTGTGTTTGAGTGTAAGATTCTCTAGGGTCAATTATCGGTTATTCTATTATCTTCCCTGTAATCGGTTTCTCTTGAATTCTAGAGGTCATATATATTGTTTGTTTCATAGAGAAAATCACTGTCATTCCTGTACATTTATGGCTTATGGCAGAAATACCAATGCAAGCAATTACATGAGCAAATGTGTGTTTTAAAGTTACGAATTAAAATGAGGCAATTGATTTATTACTTAAATCTTCAAATTCACTGATGCCATCATAAATGTGCCTATGATGAATGTTATGACGCCGGTTAGAGGTTATAACTCTTCAACGTTCTGTACCGGAGGAACGTAACAATTTCGACACTGACGGCCTACGCAATCAAGTTGTAAGTTGACTAATCTCAAAATCGTGGAGTCGTGTATTCGAAACCCTCCCAGACCATGGTTTAGAAATGATTCTTTCAAAATTAGTTTATTTTCGAGTTGCCTTAGTTTCCTCTCTAACTAGTACTAATTCTCCTCTAATTCTAATAGTTGCTTAATGTATTAAAATATTAATTATTTTGACACTACTTACACAATGCATGCCATTTGCAACATGTTTTTAAAATTTACATAGAAATAAAAGAAAGCAAATAAAAACGGATTTTTAGAGGCTGTCTTTGAATGTATATACAAGGTCCATGAATGATGGAGTATAGGAACCCCATCAACCGCAAGGAGAAATGTGGGTAGAGAGGTTTAAAATAGTAATGTACTTGATAAGGCATATAAATGCAAAGATGATACAATGCCTAGTGTACCTAGTACAGAAGTATATCCAAGTATGGAAATGAGTATCAGGAGAAAAAACTGTATCCAAAAATATCTCAAAGTATGGTATCGAATTCTTTTTTTATTAGGAACATATTCCCCAAATAATTTTTTTTTAAATCTCGACGCTTCGTATAAGTTAATCCTAGTTATCAATCGTGAATTTAAATTTTTGTAAAATGTTTTGGTCAAAGCGGCATAGAAAGTGGGGTTTAGTCTCATATTTTTCACTGTTTCTTGCAATTATGTTAATATAAAAGTATATTCTATAAGAGTTTGTAGCTTCGCAATAATTTACAGATGGAGAATTATTGAACAACTTGCTACATCTCATAGCTACATAGGACACGCTACTCTCTTCTTCAGAATGATACAAAATTTAACCGAAAACAGTATTTCTGTAAATGCAACAACACAACAACCATGATCCTGCCAATGTATCAAACATGAACGTCAGCTATGCGGGTGCCCATCCTGAAAGCTGCACTAACTAACGAGGTGAATTCCTTTGGCTAAGTCGGGTTATGTATTGCTTAACTCCATTCTCATTATAGCCCCGTATTCTGCTAAGTTTCCTCACCTAATTTATTATATTTTGTTGTACCAGAATGAATCATTGCAGAGCTAAACAATAATTCTTTCGCATGCCAGTAATTCAAGTAACAAAATTTTAACGATGGAAATATTTCAGAATGTTTCGATATCTTCACAACTTGTTGGGCCAACGTAAAGTTGTTTGCTGAAAACAAATTTGTGGTCCGGGATAGGACTCTGATTTTGTAATAACATTGTCAATACGGTCAAGTAGCAACTTTTCGAATATTTCTGATATAATTGGTAATAGACTTAGAGGCGTAAATGATGAAGACTTTGTAGAATATTTTCCAGGCTTCTGAATGGCGATTATTTGAGACACCTTCCAGACTTTTGGATAGTAGTTTTGTCCTATTACAGGGTTAGATCTTTTAAGCTTTTTTCCATAATTCAAATGGCGCTTTATTTCTTCGTTGGTTAATATAGCCTTTACCCTGAAATAGGGTAAAAAAGATATACTTTTTCCCAGACCGTTAAATATATCTTCATGAAACTTTGCAAAGCACCAAGATACACAACCAGATTCCTATATGAGCCCATTCTGACAAAGACCACTCCTACCTCCAATTATTTTTTAAAATGACTATAAATTAGGTTAGGTTATCGTGTTAGCCGGTCTGCAATCTTAGGTAGACAGCTACCTCCTTTATGGCTAGGACCTCTGCTTGATAAACTCTGCAGTGGTCGGGGCGACGGCACGTTTTGGACAAAACTACTCCAGGTATGCACGATAGTCAATAGTGACCAATCTGCCGATCATGCTATACCGCCGTATATTTCAGCCTTCGCGCTGATGCGGCAGCCACTTGTTTCCCTACCAGATCTAATATATGTTGAGTACCACTTCTAATGCTTTAGTTTGGGTGGTCCTTAAAGCACCAGAAATGCACAGAAAATCCGTTCTTTGGACCTTGCTCAGAAGCTTTAAATAGTTTTGTTTCTGATTGACAGGCCACCAGTATTCCATACAGCAATATATGTCTTAGCAGAGAAATGTACAGCCAGTGCATAATTCGTGGAGATAGCCCCCACCTGATTCCGACCGCAATGATTATGACTATAACTTCGGTGCAATTGATGAAATAGTGACACAATTTGCTAGTTATGTAGATAGGGCTCTTACTAAATGCAATGTGTGGACGCTATTTAATATGGGCGGTATACAATAACTCCAATGCCAACTATTCATAAATATTCATGACCTAAGATATAGTAGACGACTTTTTATGAGAAGCAACATGTGGATATTATAAATCCAACTGCAAGAAATGGGGTTGATCAGAGGAAGCCCATGGCCTCTTTCGATATAAGGAATTAAGTTGTGATGCCCTTTTTGTGCCTTGTCCGACACCTTCAACACAAAATACCGCTTCTGTCGCTGTGGTCGCTAATCTTTTGATGAGTCGATCGGATACTATATTAATTTGTGATCTGGAGTGCAAGATTGCCCGAAATTCAGCTGACCTCCCATTAGAGGCAATTATCTTTATTTTTGCTGCTGCCAATAAAATAGAACCTTGATGCGCTGGTGAAGTGTTGGCTGCTGCTTATATAACTGCTGTGCTGAAACGGTTATATGGATGCACTAATTGATTTATTTTTGAAGCCTGGTTTAGCCCTTATAAATGCACCAGTGAATTGTATTTTTCCCACTTAGAGCATGATCGTGAACTGCATGTCCTTCAGGTATGATCTTGCTTACAACAGTTGACAGAGAGCTTCTGTATTTCCACCCACTGCAGTCAGTCGGGGGCAGATAATTGTATAAATTGTTTACAGTAGTATAAAGGATGACAGTCGCTATTCCAGAAATTGCATTTTCTTTGAGGGGGGTCATGGCTGAACACATTTTATATGCAGCCAGTGATGATACCTCTTCCAAGAAGGCCAAGAAGTCCTTTAAGTTTTGTAATTCCTTGGGCTTCAAAATGGACTGCTCGTAACGTATACGAGTATGTGTGCTACGAAGCAATTTATTTATTAGTACATGTAATAAGATTGTGTCCCAAAGGATAGCCTTAGTATCTTCGTCGATTTGTTAAAATAATGTAAATTTGTCTTATAGCGTTTCCTTTTCTAAATAAAAGTGTTACCATGTTGCCTTCAATACTATCAGAGGGCCGCATTTTTATACCCTTTACCTTTAAAAAAGGTAAATAGGGTATACTAACTTTGTGCTTTTGAGAGGGGTTGGAATTTCGAGAAGGAGGCGTGGTAGGTATGGACATATATATATACAGATATGATCAGAATCACTTTCTAAGCAATTTTTATTTTGTCCGTCCGTCTGTCCGTCTGTCCGTCTGTCCGTCTGTGGCCACTTTTTTTCTACACCGTTAGAGCTATCTTAATGAAACTTCGCAAAAGTATAGTCTGGACAAAGATACAGAACCAGATTGCTATATGGGCCGATCTGGACAAAGACCACGCCTACCTCCCATAGAAGGAACTTTATTCACCTTTTTTAAAATAACTATAACTTCGGCCCGATAGATGGAATCGTGTCGCAATTTGGCATTTATAGAGATGTGGGTCCTACTAAATACTGTGCAAAAAGTGGGCGGTATATATTAAATGCCACGCCCACTATTTACACATATTCCTAACTTAAGATCTGGTAGAGATTTATGGACGAAATTTTACATGAAGAAACATGTGGACATTATAAAGCTATCTGCAACAAATAAAGCTGATCAGGCAAAACACACGCCCACTTTTGATATAAGGAAGTTTCGGGAGTAAAATTAAAATTAGCGTACCTATGCTCGTATTGATGCCAGCGGAAACATACATGGGGTGCATAATAGTGTGTGTGCAGAATATGGAGATTATAATACAACTGCCACGCCCACAATTAGCCAAAAATCATTACTAGGTTCCTATTAAAGATTTTTCAACGAAATTTCACAGGAAGGTTGCGGATACTAACATTAAACACTACATAAAAAATCGGCGTAATATTTCTACAGCCACGCCCACTATTCACATATTATTATAACTTACGACCTTTATAATATTTTTGGACGAAACTTTACATTAGTACGTATATGGACCCTACAAAGCCATGTACAAGATTCGGAGTCGATCAGATGAAGGATACGCCTCCCTCCCATATAATGAACTTTGGGGACCCCACTTAAAGACAGTTACCCTATACGAGTATATGCTTCTAGTGATGATATATGAAAACAAATTGGTAGACTCGGTCTGTACAATCACGCATTCCAAATATGGGCAGATTATTACTACTGCCACGCCCACAATTAACCAAAAATCATTACTAGGTTCTTATTAAAGATTTTTCAACGAAATTTCACAGGAAGGTTGCGGGTACTAACATTAAAAACCACACAAAAATGGGCGTGTTATTTTCACAGCCACGCCCACTATTGGCATATTATTGTAACTTTCGACCTATACAAAAATTTGGAACAAAATTTTATATTAGTGGTTATATTGACACTACGAAGCCATGCACATGAAATGGGGTCGATATAATGAATTCAAGGTACCCTACTGAAAATAACCGTAGATATGCTCCTAATGATGATTTATGAAGAAAACATCCCCATTGTTGAACTCGCACAAAGGTAAAGGGTATTTCGTAGTCGGTCTAACCTGACTTCAGACTTTTTTACTCGTTATATTTAAAAAGAACAAATAAATTGTAGCGCTCTACATTCAAAACAAAATATTTCACGCGGGTTGTATTTGAAGTTCAACGAATGCTGCATTTTATTCATCATCAGATGATGATGAGGATAGTGCCAATAATTCATCCAACATACTTTTGGACACAACAATCACATGTTTATTTAACTTTATTATCAGCTCAGTGCAGCATTGTCCATCCTATCGGTGAAGACAGGATAGAAAATACACAGGATAGAAAATACTGTATTTTCGATCACTCACGAGGTAACATTCTCACAATAGAACTCACAGCCCTCAGGCAGGGTGGCACCAATTAAGGGAATTAAGGCACCAACAGGAAATCTACTCAGTGTAAAGCAAGTGTAATATTGCATATAAAAGAAAACGATATTAGTTTCCGTTTTTCTTAGACTTTTTGCATTGTAATTTTCGTTGTTAATAGATGAGTGCTTGATTTTAATGCAACTGAATCAAGAAGGTCGTTGACATAAATTATTGCACTCTCCAAGTTTTGATAGAATTTAAGTGGAATCCTAAGTTCAATATTTTCGTCAACATAATCTCGGCACGCATCCCAGTATACTATTTTTATAGATTGTATATGGTTCAAGATAGCAGATTTGTATACAGTTTTATGCTTTTGAGATATTCAATGATAATTGGAAAGTGGTCTGAGGAAAGGTAATGCAAGATTTAATTGTTAGTGAACTCACGGCCGAAGTTCGACCGCACTCTAGGAAAATTTTAAAATTGGGGTAGATCAAAATTTGATCCATTGAGCCCATCTACTACGTCAAGGTATACATTATGGATGAGACCGCAATAATTCGTTCATTAAAATTCCCAGTTATAGCACATTTCAATATAAAAACATTCATTCATGTGAGATTATCCATTGAAAAAACAAATGTAAATTTCTATTGCGGGAACATTATTACATATAATATATTGTTGAAAAGTAGCTTGTTCTTGGAATTAATGGCGAATAATTTCCCTATAAACAATGTCCTTCATAAAGACCGTATTATTATCATTGGATAAATGCGCTTGGTCAGAAGTATCTTAAATATAGTATCACAATCCATCAAAAGATCGAACTCTACTGGCAGCAACATCCATTGTGAATGAGTAAAGACAGGTTGCCGTAAAAATATACCCACATTGTCGAATGTTTGACCTTGAGATTTATTTATAGTCATTGCAAATGCAGGATAGACTGGAAACAGTGTACGCTGCAACGTAAATGGTAAAATTGTACTAGAATAACTTAAGTGAATGTGTGGAATTAAGATCCTTTCGTTGCATGTAACAGTAGGCCAAAGTTTGCAGTCAATTGAATTCCAATGCATTCATTTTACATGAATTTGAGTTCCATTCACCAACGCGTTCCCTGTATTTAAATTAAATTTTGTGGAGGTAAACCGCTAACAGTCAACGTATTCAAAAATTCAATAGGATAATTCGCTTGCTCTGGTCCACCATCACACACAATTTTAGCATAATTGAAGTATGCTTATTCCTCTGCCGGCACACAATTAAAAATTTCAATATTTATAAATGAACAATCGTCATTCAAAACTTAATGAGATAAAATAGTTTCCGAAATATATATGCCAAACATATCTTCAATAATATTTTCAGGCACTGCAATAACTGAGCAAAACTTTGCATTTCACCATTTTCAAGTGTTTTTAGAAACTGAACAAATTCTACTTCATGAGGGAGAGCTCTCGTGCTCCGTGTTAATGTTTCTTTATGAAACTTATAAAATTGATGCCACGATGTAATACAATTTTCAATTAATTTTCACGCAATACATGAGGTACAACTACAAAATCACCACACAATAAAATTGCCTTGTCTCCAAATAATTTATTTATATTTTCCTTCATACTCAAATCTCTCAACAATTTATCAATTGCATTTAATGCATGAAGTGGGCAAATTGAGAGTTCAGCAATAAATATCAATGAAGCTCTGTTAATGAATTTGTCGAATGTTTGCTCTAACACTTTGAAAACATTATGCTAAGTTCGGCCACGAATCAAAAAAGTTGATGCTATACCACTGATCAGTTGATATACATATGTACATAAAAGATTTAACGAATTGAACTTATGAATTATTGGGTTTGAATATCGGTTTTACCACAACCTGCATGAGCCGTCAGACAAAATGTATTGCTAGCAGAATCGTGATGCCAAACTTTGCGGAAAATTCTATCTATAACATTACGTTGTTCATCATCCGAAGAATTATACATTCTCTCAAAAGTTTGATTTTCTTCAACAAAATCAATTTGCATAATATCATCCGAGGTACCCAGAACGATTGGCCGTGGAAGCCCAAGTACTTCACATGAAATATTATGTGTCAATAAAATATCGTCAATTTCAAGAAGAGTTCTGCTGATTGAAATACCTTCACTGTAATTTCTCAAGAAATCCTCACTTATATGCTCTTTAAACTCATTCCATAATCTCAAAGCATTCGCTGGACCATTCAAACCACATATGAAACCAAACAATTCTCGTAACTGCCTAGAAGATTGGTTTTCTTTTGCTTCATTTAAACATTCATTCTACTCATTGTCATTAGAAGCAATACCGCGTGCATGACATGCATCTACGAAGGTTGGTTACACAACGTCATTAGACAATCGCATGTCTTCAAACGATATTGGGCCACGAATATGGAATAAAAGCAAACGCAAATGAAATAATTCAATATCTTTTGGTGAAACTACATATATACAACCGAGCAATCACTTTCCCTCCCCCTCGCTGTCTCTTTGCTAAAATATTTTCTTTATCTTTCCATACAAAATGCTGGGCTATTTTCCCTCCCCCTCGCTGTCTCTTTGCTAAAATCTTTTCTTGATATTTCCATAAAAAAAAGCAGGGCTATTTCAGAGTATAAACATTGACGAGCTGATGGATCAATTACTTGTTGTTCCATTCCTTCTATGAAACACACATTTTGCCGTTGAGGCAATTGACAATCAAGTCGAATTATCGTGTGCGATTGAAAGTGCAACTGAATTTCAAATATACGCCATGCAGCTTCTGTTGAACCCACTTAACGACCAGTCAAGAAATTTTGGATTTCACTAAATTGCAATTCATTATTCACTTCAGGGTAGGCTACTCCAAATTCTACTGTTGCACAATCATAGCCTAAATATACGTGCTTGAAAATATATTTCCCACTCTTAAAAGTCGCACAGCCTTCAACATTTAAATGTCACTTAAATTTAGCTAAGATTGTATGGAACAACAATAGTTTGATTTTATATATGAGTTCAGCGTGCCAGACTCTATCAAAGGCCTGTGCCACATCGAGGAATACCGCTGAACAGTATTTTTATATTTTCAGATGCTTTTCTGATTTTACTTGGATTTTATGAACTTGCTCTACGGTTCCATGTTTTGTGCGGAAATCGAATTGATGATGAGGAATGATACCATTTAGTTGCATAAGGGGCAAAATTATCCGGAGGAAACTTATGAAGCTGTTTGAGTTGCATCTTTACCGGACTTAATTATAATGATTTTTTTAGATATTTTCCAAACTGACTGAATGAAGCCAAGACGAAATATTGAGTCTAATATATGTGTTAGACTTTTAATAGCTACTGTAGGTACTTCTTTAATCATTTTTGTTGGTCTTAGATCATAGCATTCTTTGGATTGAGTTAATTTTTCATGATATACTGAACTTCTTTCATCGATAATTTAATATAGTTTGATTTGCCTGCGTTAGTGGTTAAAAATGGAATTCTAAAGTGGTTAGTTGGAGAATTTGGCGGGAAAACTGTTTTTAACTGATGAGCAAATGTAGACGTAGAAAAAAGCAGGAAAAATGGTTTGATTATTAGGCACTATCTTTTAATGTATGCATATAAGAAATCCTCAGAAGTGTGTAATAGCAATGTGACGACAATATTTCATAGGAAATCACAAAACAAATATTTGGGAGCATTTCCTATGAAATTTTCAAGACGACATTTCATAGGAAATTAGAAAGTTTTTAGGTGAGAAAATTTCTTAAGAAATGCAAATACGGCATTTCAAAGGAAATTAAGGCATAATTTAAACTATAAAAGGGTAGCATTTTGAGACTGCTGAGTTAGTTAAATATTAGATGTCATTAAAGAAGGGTCAACAAAATATAAATAAATTAAATTAAGTTCTTTAAGTAATAAATAAAACTGGCGACGAGTATAGGATTCCGGCTATTTTAGTGAATAGATTTATAAAATAGTGATTTTTAAATCTTAACCGGACATCCTTTTTTTTAAAGAAAGGCAAGAGTCTAAAATAAAAAAGACAAGAGTCTTATAAACAGTTTTTTTGAAAACGCTAAATAATAAATAAAATAAAGATAATAAAAAATTACTACAAAATTTATAAAAAGCGGAAAGAGAAATTAAAAAATTAACACATCTTCCTAACACTAAACAGAAGCGCAGCATTTTCTAAATTATATAAATTCAATTAAAATTAATATTCAATTTAGAAAGCAATTTTTGTTCAAAAATACTTCTACGAATTCGGTAAATTCATATGCAACAATTTCATCCAATTTACACAATTCGCACCAAACTCAACTGAGCAATTTGAGTCATCATTATATGCACACTAGTGTGATTACTATTTTTATTATTTTACATTACAAAAATAAAACCCCTCAAATTCGAGGAATAATTGCATTCAGACCACGATAAAATGTCTTCTAGAAATTCCAGCAATAGTGTAAAGGCAAACAGGTCTATTTGGACGAAGAATCTACCTTCCTCTTCTAAACAGAAAAGGGATCCAAGCATTCCATCTGTTGAAAAGCTCTCCAATCTCACACGGATGCCGACAAACCGCCACATTCTTGGAAACTTCACTTTTCTGTTCAACAGCGAGAAACGGCGACTGGATCGAATCAAAAATATGATTACGGATATAGAATTGCTCTGGAGGGAAACTCTAGACTTTCCACTTTTATCCAGCGCACTCATCAGTAAGAAACTCAATCGGCTGATTGATCTAAATGACAAAAACAAAACCGTCAAAACAAAAAAAAAAACAGAAACCGTCTGAAAAATTCACTGCAACACTTTCTCAGTTATTTGATGTCACCAACGTGAATGGAGAATGGAAGAGCTCGGAAGATAAAGAGTTCTACCAGAGTCAAGTTAAGAGTGAAGGTAAGGTTGGTTATTCAACGGTCAAACAAGCCCCTTTGAACACTACAACGAAGCGCCCTTCAATGTATTTCTCGGGCATATTGTTACTAATGAAGACATAAAACCTAATCCACAGAAGATAATCTGTGTAAAAAATGCTCCAGTACCGAAAACACCAAAAGAAATTAAACAATTTATGGGTTTGACGAGCTATTACCGACAATTTATCAAAGATTACGCCAAAATTGCGAAACCGATGACTTGAAGATAGGTATAAAATTGCATTTAGAAGATGTAGATTATTTTAATAGCTTTCAAACATTGAAACGACTATTAATAAATGATCCAGTGCTGAAATATCCAGATTTCGAAAAACGATTCAAATTGCAGACAGATCCAAGTGATCTAGCCCTTGGTGCCATATTATCTCAAGATGGCCATCCAATCTGCTACGCTAGCCGTACCTTAAACGATCATAAACAAAATGGTAGCACTACTGAAAAAGAGCTACTTGCAATCGTTTGGGCAACCCAATATTTCTGCCCGTATTTATTTAGTATACCATTCATAATAGAAACGGATCACAGACCACTAGGTTGGCTCTTCTCGATAAGAGAACCAAATTCTAAATTAGTCATATTGGAGATTGCTACTGGCAGAGTACAATTATGAAATTAGATACAAAACCGGGTTAAAGAATGGTAACTCTGATCCACTTTCTCACATTTTAATAAACCTCAATGAAGTACAAATAGTGGCTCCTATAATAATAGATTATAAAACCGAACACTATAGAAATAACCACAGAGGAATAAAGGATAATTTTAATCAACTAAGAAATGAAATATACCACCCAAAATTCAAAACAATTCATTAACAACTTCGTATATGAAAATATGACAGACGACCAGTGACACACAAATTCAAGACAACAGGCACACCCGAAAGACCAAAAGAAATAGTTCATATAGATATATTTTACAGTTTAAGCAAATCTTTGTTTCTAACTCGGGTGGAGAAATTCTCTAACAATGCTCAAGCAATTTAGATTTCGAATCGATCTTGGATCGAGTTGAAAAGAGCTCTTACGCAATATATTAGTACAGCAGGGCATTTTACAAGAATAATTGTAGACAATGAACTATGATTCAAAGCGTCACCCTTATTGCAATTCCTAAAAATGAGAATATTGAAATACACTATACATCAAGTAGCAATCATACATATAACTCAGAAATCGAACGACTACACAACACAATAAACAAACACCTAAGACTTCTAAAACACGATTCTAACGAAGGTATAGAAAGCCTAGAAAAGAAAATGTATAGAGTCAATACTTACTATAATAACACGATCCTTACAACCACTGGACGAAAACCAATAGATTTTGTTAACAGAAAAATTAGTCAAGATACAGATAGAATAATAAAGATACAGATAGAATTATAAAGATTAAAGAAAAAAACATCAATAGGTTGAACCAAAATCGAGAAACCGTAGACCTAACAACTGGACCGGTATTTATAAAAGAAGAAAGGGCAGGAAAGAACCATTCAAATTTAAGAAATTGAATGCACATAGTTAGATGACGATCATGTACGTACAAAAGGAGGCCAAAAATATTACAAAATATATATAAAAAAAGAACAAAAAGTTTCAAGTAAATAATTAAAAAGAAAAAAAAAACAAACGAGAAGAAAAATTAAAAATTATTATAATTATTACTATTATAATTATTATTGTTATTATAAATAAAGAAAATGTAAAACAAGAACAATATAAATACTACATACATACCTATATATATATATATATATATATATATATATATATATATATATATATATATATATATATATATATATATATATATATATATATATATACAGATATATATATATATATATATATATATATATATATATATATATATATATATATATATATATATATATATATATATATATATATATACGAGTATATATATATATTCGTTTAGCGAGCTTTGGTTCAACCAAAGCTGTCGTATTAATTACTCTCCCTCTCTCTCTTTCTCTCTCTCTTTCTTGTTCCCGCGTTGTTAGCAAGAGAGAACACAGAGAAGTCTTTTTCGCTGCCAGCGTCCGTAGCGGATTCACCACGATTCTGAGTGGATTCACCACGATATTGAGTGGATTCCTGTACAACGTCCGTCTGCCGTTTCACGATTAAGTTTCTTTTCTCTGTGTTCTCTGCTATCTTGTTCCCGTGTTGGTAGCAATAAAAAACTGCTTTCTCAATTTTTACGAACACAGCCAAACAAAGAAATAAAGCAAATGCTAGAGAGTGTCCTCTGAATTATGTGGAGTATATTTCTATAAAAGGCCTGTACGAAAAAGTTCTTGATCAGTTCTCATTTATCTTGTCTAAGAAAACAGTAAATACAAATTTTTAAAAATGAAATTCATCGTTGGAATCGCTTGTATCGCGTTAATGGCCTTAGAAGTCGCTGCAGATAACTCAGATGAATCAGAACCAGGAGCAGGGTGGGTCCTGCCAGACGTAAGTTCGATCTCGCGAAGAAGAATCGGAAAGAATGTTTCACTCTGCTTTTAAGTGTTTTTTTGATAATTAAATCTCCAACTGTCTTTTTACAGTTTAAAAAGGTAATGGAAAAATGTGCGTCTGAACTTGACATGCCGGAAAGAACTTTAGGATTCCTAAGAATATTTCGAGAATACATTACTCCTGAAGCTTTAGAAAAGTCGAAGTGCTTTGTAAACTGTTTCTTAAACAAAATGACGATATACCGCAACCGTGTTATAACTATCCTTCCACTACTGATAATATTCAAAAACCAAGAAATGCAAACTGTAACATATGTTATTGAATCCTGTTCAAAATTCAAGGATGCAAAGGATGATGAATGTGAAAATGCGGATCTATTGTTTCAGTGTTTTGAAGGCCAGAATTTAATATTTAATTATTAATTAATTATTAATTATTAATTTAATTTAATAAATACAATATCAATAAATCCAACTTTGTATTACAGTTAAGGGATAATTAATTTAAATGTTGTAGGTGGGAATAATCTTAGCACGAAATGAAGTGTCTTTGCTTTTCACTTCTCTTCAAATAACGTCTTTCAATCTGTTTTTCGGTTTGTTTTTGAGCGTATGTTCCTGTAGACCCAATCATCGGTGATTTTAATGTCTTCACTGTAATTTTTTTTTCTTGAATTCTAGTGAAATCGACCTTTAATTAAAATATATGTACATTGGTTTTCTTATTTATTTACTATCTTTTTGTTTGGACTTACAGCTTGTTTATGTTTCTTCCCTTCATTAATAAAAAAAATCGAGCTCGCATATTCGAACTAACACTAAGACGGGGAATGCCGCTTAGTTTCTTTTCTTTGTTTGGCAACATTGCACTATTTTTGATTGTCGTTTTTCTCAATATACTCGAACAAGTGGTAAGGCCTTGAAAATTACATGCAGAGGTAGGTGTGTTTCAAGTTTCGATATGCAGAGTATGTAAGGGTTTCTGGAAAACAGGGTAAGAGTTACCATACCCCATTTAACATAACCACTTGTAAGAGGTGTATATTGCAACCATGGAAAGAAAACTGAAGCCGGGTTCGACCGATTTCAATACACCATCTCATGTAAATGTTCGTCGATGGAGCTTATATAGGGACTCAGTTATGTTAGGTGTCAGCTGTAAACGTATATATACGATCAATTAGGGCGAATTAGTTAATGATTTGTCAACAGTTGCATATATATGGGAGAAAGACGTGACATTTGCCCAATTGGTTTCACAGAGGTATCTTGTTGATGCCAAGTCACACTTTTGAAAGGTTTCATTTAGATTTGGGAAAAAAGTGGCCCACAGGCGGGCAGATCTTACTCATACTTATCACGTCTCTTTGTGTTTACAAGCGCAGCATGGCGACACAAGCGAAGTATGCTCTTATCATATTTTTAAGGGTAAAAGGTGTAAATATGGGCAGCAACTCGAATGCCACTTTAGTAATTCCCAAAATTGCATAATTCAAGCTATAAATAAGACTTATGACCGAAATTTTACATGATGGATCACATCTCAACTATAAAACAATATTTGAAATATAGACTCCTGTACCACGTCTTCTACTATCTTATATGCAGCAATTTAAACCATTACAATATTTTGAAACAAAATTATGCTTAGTTGGGCGTAATTGTGGTATAAGGAAATTATGGCTAAGGCAAAATACGTCATGTCAAAAGACGAGGAAAAGTCGATTATGGAGTATGGGTTCAGTACTTGGAAAATGATTACCATTCCTAAAATGACTCTGCAGTTCATTGCACTCCATTCCTGTTCAAACAGAAGATTAGCTGAAAGCGAGTCAGGCACTCGTGACAATAATAATTAAAATGACTCATCCTTCTTCAATAGCTAAAGACGCTTCACGGAGAAATCCGCTTAGCACACAAATCAGTCGATCGAGGCCCACATGCAAAAAGACTTAAATAGACAAGACATGGAGCGACTTGTAGAGCACGAAAATGCAATGATGACTTACAAGAGCGGCAGCACCGACTTGGACAAATATGACTGGATAAGGGTTTCTTAAAATTAAAAATTGAAACTAATCTCGAAGAAGATAACATGTCCACGTGTTCCTAGATCTGAATTATATTCAAGAACTGAAATGACTTTATGAAAAAGAAATTAGACCCTAATATAAGTTAATGCGAGTAAGTCTCCAACTGCATTAAAACTAGCCACAGGCTGGAGTGAGCGGATTCAATGCTCTCTCGCTGTTTGGGAAAAGTTGTGCTCGGGACTACCTAAGTGGCACCTGCAGCTCTCTTCGCAAAACGTCATGTGCAACGAAGGTCAGCGAAGGTCAGCGATGGTCACGTAGGCCTTTCATTTTAAAAGCTTTGTTTAGTTTTTTAGTACTTTCTAGTTTTAAGCTCTTTCAGTTTTGTTGTTAAGTCTGTCTATTTGTTTTGTAAGAAATTAGTTTCATTCAAATAATAAACTAAAATAGATAATAAAAACAAAAGGTAAAATTATTAATTTATACACAAACAAAGACTGTTATTATGAAAATATTCCCTAATTGATTTTAGTTACACGTAGTTACCAATAGCGAATGAGTATTATTGTTCAATCTGGCATAACAACTTTTTTTTGCCTCATCTTCCAAACCATGTATTTCTATTATGTAAATATAGATAATCTAATTCGAAATGTTTCTATCGGAAAACACAATAGTATATTGGAGAAAGTTGAGAAATGTCCACAACTGTACGGAAAGTTTTATAATTCGTTTGAGAGTCTTCTTTATTTTTCTTACAAATAGTTTCATACTAGACTGGAAATAAGTAGCATAAGTAGAAAACACATTTAAACCAATCAATAAAATTGAGGTATAGGCAAATTCACTCGCTGCCTTATTCAGTTGAGTCTCCAAGGATATTAGGTGAAGAAAGCAATTAATTCTCTCTTAGTGGTGGTTGGTATCCAAATCCCGTACTCTCTGTTTAAAGCTCTACAAACCCAATTCGCTTGGTTTGCTCTCTTTGTTAACTACATTAACACAATTTTCAAATTATACATTGCAGAGAGCATATACATGATAGTGAAATTGCAGTTTTGTTGCTATATTTTTTTTCTTGGTTCGACATCTATAGTTTAACTAAAAAGTACTGTAAATATTAATTTGAATTTAATTTGCACAGCGGTTGTTTTTCAGTTCTGTAGAAAATTCAAAACTTTATAAAACCTTCCATTCAGTTAGGCCACAAACCTACCTGAACACGTTCATAATATTACCATATTTATTGTTATAGTTGTGTTTGCCAATTTAACAATGTTTTTGTTTGAACAGCACTTTTTGACATTTGAAATATTTTTTTTCGCAAATGTGGTATTAATCATTCCAATGCTAGTACATTTCAATATTTCTATACTATGTATCTGCCTATGTATCTGTATGTATATGAGGCTTATAGTAGAAATACCAATGGAAGCAATTACATGAGCAAATGTATGCAAAAAAGTTACGAATCAAAATGAACCAATCGATTTACTATTTAAATCTTGAAATTCACTGATGCCAACATACAGTTTGTCCAGAAAGTACTTTGACATGGTAAAAAAATCATGAATTTGATTTCTACCCTACATAATATACTACTTCTTTATTGTTTTGATCATGTTTTTTTATTCATTTCTATTAATCAATGTATTTACTATGAACAGTAACAAAAAAAAAAGATAATTATTTAACTTAAAATACAAAAATCATAACAAAAACAATAATAGTCAAAAAAATTGCTGTGAAGAAATTATCTTTGGAACTAATTTATGCTTCACTATGCATTATGTGAATTTTAGACGCAAATTAATCAAAAATAGTTGTTCTTTGCGCATCGAATGCAGCATTTTTAGCAAAATTATTGTGAATTTAAGATGCCTGGTAAAAAAGAACGTCATTTGATATGACTCAGTGGTTTACTGTAACCGAAAAAGTGTTCAAGATTTGTTCAAGATATTTCCTTTGACCAGCTAACTATTTCTAATATTTTAAATCGCGTAAAAAAGGAAAATATCCTGTTGCCAAAACCTTCGCACTTCCGTGCGCTCGAAATATCAGATAGAACAGAACGTATTTTGGTAACGAAAGTAGTCGAAAATCCGCAGATTTCTACGAGAACCCTTTCAAGTCAACTCAAAGAAGAATGTGACCTTGGGTTTACCTACGAAACTGTATGGCAGCTCCTGATAACGTACCAGTATATGTCAAGAGTTGCTCGAAAAAACCAACACAATACATTGAAAAATTATTGTATTTCGCTAGGAAGTACTTTGTCAAACCGAATAACTATTGGGGAGACGCTATATTTTGCGATGATACCAAAGTCTTGCTTTACGATAGTGGTGGGCCTAACAGATTGTGGCAACAACCGTTAAACGCATTGGAAAACCAAAATATTATATTATATTCCAATATTAAAATTCGGCAAACTTTCTGTCATGGTATCGGGGTGCATATCCAGTAATGGAGTAGAGAACTAGATTCCATAGAGAATAAAATGGATGCAAAACAATATTTGGAAACTTTCAACGTTATTTAGTAAAAGCGCAGTCATGGTTCAATATTGATAGCAATCCGCAATTAAAATTTGATCAAGATAATAACCCAAAACATAAGGCGCATATGGTAAGGATGTGGGTTCTTTATAATTACAAAAAAGTGCTAGATACGGCAGCCCAGAGTCCACACTTGAACCCCATTGAAAATTTTTAGGAACATTTAAGAAAGAAGGGGCCGAGAGGCAACCAACAGGTGGAGCAGACTTTAAAACTGCAATACTAGAGGAATGAAATAAAATACCAAGCGAATACGGTGTGCAGAAGTTGATTTATTCCATGACGAGAATACTACAAGTCGTTATAGATGCTAAAGGGGGCCAAACAAAATATTAAAACCCTTTATGGTGCTAATTTTCTTTTCTTTCTTTCATTTTTATCAAAAAGTTCTGATTTGTAAAAACACTTTCCTGACAGCAAATTTTTTGACTACTTTTTGTTTTTGTTATGTTTCTTGTTTCTTAATTTTAATATTAGCTTTTTTGTTGTTACTGTCCACATCAAAAGAAATCTCTGACCTGATGGATAGGATAATAATAACTTTTCACGCACATTTATAAATAAAAAAGAGTCACTCACCAACAATTTACATATAAATTATACCTTAAACACGCATTCAAAGCAGTTAGAAAATACCTTTTCTACTCTAGAGCTTCAATCCTGCCTCCCACTACTAAAAGGAAAAACTCCTGACAACGGCATACCCCAAGGTTCGCCGTTGTCTGTAACTCTATTTCTGATAGCTTTTGATAAACTTAGCCGGATTATAAATGAACATAAATTCTTTAAACACATAATATACGCAGATGATTTATACATATTTTCTAAAGTTCAAAACAAAACCGATTTTAAAACACAGTTGCAAACACTTTTCCACAAAATACTTGCTTGGTGTCAAATTAGTGGCACAAAAATATCAAAAGAAAAATCCAAACATCTCCATATTTTTAAAAATCGTAACTGCGATAGCCTAAATATCTATCTAGATATGCACAAACTAACTGATGTAAAAAAATTAAAAATATTAGGCTTAGTCTTTAGTAGTAACTATCTTTGGAATGAACACATTAAATACTTAACCAATGCATTAAATGATAGAATCAACATTGTAAAATGTCTAACCACATGAAATCGGAGAGTAATACTTACTCACTTATAAATATCGTCAAATCAACTATCCTATCTAAAACAGATTACGGGCTTCAAATTTACGATAATACATCAAAAAATAATGTAAACAAACTGTCACCAATATACCACTCCGCGGCCAGATTGGCACTTGGAGCCTTCCGCGCAACCCCTATAACTAACATCCTTACAGAAACCGGGCTGACGACCTTCAAAACAGACAACTACAACTTACTGGTAGTATGATCGTCAAACTTACAAACACAAATGGATCAATATTAAATAAAGCACTAACTAACCTACTTAAAAGAAAAAAATGCAACCGTAAAAAATCAGCGATACAAAGGGCAGTTGCCATGGCCAAACAATTGCATATTAAACTTAATTCCAAGACCACACCAATCAATCAAACCAATTCAATCATACTAGCAAAATACCATAGGGAAAACACGCCGCACAATATATTCTCAAGAGAATTCTTAACTATTCGCAACCAACACCAAAAGTGGAACATTTTATTCACTGACGGATCAAAATCTGAAAACGCCGTTGGATTCAGTGTTGTAGACGAAAAAAACATAATCATTAAGTCTATACTTCCAGCATATGCATCCGTTTTCTCAGCCGAAGCCGAAGCAATACTTCAAGCAAGTCTCATAGCCAAATCTAGCAAAATGAAAACTTTAATTTGCACAGACTCTCTCTCAACGCTGCTAGCAATAAAAAACGTCAACAACAATGACAACACTATATCTCAAATCAGGGACATAATTATGACAAGCCAAAAGAACATCAAACTTGTATGGACACCCAGCCACATTGGAATCCATGGCAACACTTTAGCTGACTCCGGGGGAAAAGAAGCAACAATTTCCTCTCTTAAATTAACAAACTGTACCAATACAAAGAACATAAAAAAGCTGTGGACAACCTCTACATTCAGACCATTAGACATATCTGGACTGAATACGAACATTCCTAAAAATCCATAAACCCCAACCAAATTATTCCCCGATTCCCAACTACGATCCCTAGAAGACACATCATCATTTATACTAGATTCCGACTTGGCCACACATGGTTAACACACCAACATCTTTT
The DNA here is from genome assembly GCA_920105625.2 of Clusia tigrina. Taxonomy (NCBI): domain Eukaryota; kingdom Metazoa; phylum Arthropoda; class Insecta; order Diptera; family Clusiidae; genus Clusia; species Clusia tigrina. The sequence goes on from OV050030.1 coordinate 28,838,627, forward strand.
CAACAATACCAGTCTTCCTACATGTACAAGTTAACACATGGAAGCATCCTAAAGCACTCTAACGCGCATTCCATTAAGACGCTAATAGAAACAAATCAAATATAAATATTTCAATAATAAACGAAATATATCAATCTAAATAAAATTGTCACCAAGTCTCTTAAGTGGTAGCTAATTGCAAACTATTGCCCTGCAATAGGATAATAAATAGTTAAGTTGTCATCAGGGCTTTTAAATAGCTTTTCAATAATAAAAAGGAAAATATTATTTTCACACCATTGGCCTGCTATTAAATAAACAAGCCTTTGGCTTAGAAAAATTGTAACGAAAATCATATAAATACTGCTGCTTTTCTAGACTTAAGCTGATTTTTAAAGCGACTTTTCCAAAGTCAGTAATAAACTATAAAACTTTGAAATCCAATCGATTGGTGTGTGTTTTTTTTACTACTCACTTCAACCAACGAATTAGTTGGCGCCCAACGAGCTCAAAATTAATGTCCAAATTTTGAATGCACCCAGCAACTTAAGGAGGAACTTTTAGCAGCATCCCTAATCGGAACATAGAAAGGACCAACCAACAACTTAAGGAGGAACTTTTAGCAGCATCCCTAATCGGAACATAGAAAGGACCAACCAACAACTTAAGGAGGAACTTTTGGCAGCATCCCTAATCGGAACATATAAAGGACCCAACAACTTAAGAAGGAACCTTACGCAGCATCCCTAATCGGAACACAGAAAGAACCAACCGGGAAATAAAATAATTAATCACGTAAGTGTGATGAAAAAAATATACACTTTTATATATACTATATAAAATACACTTTTATATATATAGAGATATAAGATTTAAAATTATTACTAAAGCGAAAACAAATTAAGAAAAAAATTTTTTTTGGAAAAGTGAATGAATTCATAAAACTGGCTAACAAAAAAGAAAATGCGATAAATAAACTTACAAATTGATTTAAAAATTTTAAAATTTCTGAAAAAATGGATAAAGACCAAGTGACACAATTAGTGCAATCTTTAATTTTAGAATTTAATAATAAAGTGGAACTTTTAGAAAATTCTATAAGCGGTTTGACGAGAAGTACAAATGTTTTAGAGTATAAAATCCAAAGTTATAATTTTAATGTTGCTTATGACCTCTCTTTAGATGTTATCAAAACAATTCCAGAATTTGGAGGAAATTCCAATACTTATGTTGCATGGCGACAATCGGCAACAAATGCTATTAAACCATTCCAATCTTTTCCGGGCAGTTTAAAATTGTATCAAGCAGTTTGCATGATTAGAAACAAAATAACGAATTCTGCAAATTCTCTTTTAGCATCTCATGGAACTTCGCTAAATTTTGATGCAAGATTAGATTTCGCATATACATAGCGACAAAAGACCAATTCACATATTAGAGCAGGAACTTTCAATACTTTGACAAGGACGAGATTCTTTAATCCAATTTTATAATAGGGTTAATGAAAAATTGACTCTCATAATAAATAAAAATATAATGACTTATGGTGATAATTCCTTAGTCACCAAAGCATACAATGAAAAAGCCAGAGAAAATGCATTAAGAATTTTTATAGCTGGACTAAATGCTCCATTATCAAATATTATATTTTCATTAAATCCAACGGATCTACCTAATGCCTTAGCAAAAGCTCAGGAGCTCATTTCAAATAATGAACGATTTTGCAATGAACTTTAAATTCCATAAACAAAGAAATGATTTGCAATATTCTCATCACTTTTATAAAAGGCAGAATCAACCACAGTTACCGACGCACACTGGGGTATTTGACGCCCGAACCAATGGATGTGGACCCCACAACAAGTAACTTTAGGGAACACACATTATTCAGACCAAATAATTACAATAGGAATAGTCAACAGAATTTTAGATATAATTCATATCAAAATCTAAATTTTAGTCAAAAATATTATAGAAATAATAACTATAATCAAAATAATTATCAAAATGATCTTAAAAGACAAAGAGATCCGGCAGGTTCAAATATAAATCAAGTACAAAATAAAGTACAAAGAATGAACACAGTTGACGAATCATGCCATTTTTATACCCTTTACCTCTAAAAAAGGTAAATAGGGTATACTAACTTTGTGCTTTTGAGAGGGGTTGGAATTTGGAGAAGGAGGCGTGGTAGGTATGGACTTATATATACAGATATGATCAGAATCAATTTCTAAGCAATTGTTATTTTGTCCGTCCGCCTGTCTGTCTGTGGCCACTTTTTTTCTACACCGTTAGAGCTATCTTAATGAAATTTTGCAGAAGTATAGTCAGGACAAAGATACAGAACCAGATTGCTATATGGGCCGATCTGGACAAAGACCACGCCTACCTCCCATATAAGGAAATTTTTTCACCTTTTTTAAAATGACTATAACTTCGGTCCGATTGATGGAATCGTATTATTTGGCAGGTATGAAGATGTGGGTCCCACTAAACACTGTGAAAAAAGTGGGCGGTATATATTACCTGCCACGCCCACTGTTAACAAATATTAATAACTTAAGATCTGGTAGAGATTTACGGACGAAATTTTACGGGATGGAACATGTGGACATTACAAAGCTATCTGCAACAAATGGGGCTGATCAGAGAAAAGACACGCCCACTTTTGATATAGGGAACTTTCGGGTCTAAAATTAAAATTAGCCTACCTATGCTCGTATTGATGCCAACGGAATAAAAATTTGCAGAAATATACATGGGGTCCATAATAGTGTGTGTGCAGAATATGGAGAATATGCCACGCCCACAATTAGCCAAAAATCATTACTAGGTTCCTATTAAAGATTTTTCAACGAAATTTCACAGGAAGGTTGCGGGTACTAACATTAAACACCACACGAAAAATGGGCGTGTTATTTATACAGCCACGCCCACTATTGACATATTATTATAACTTACGACCTATATAATATTTTTGAACGAAATTTTACATTAGTACGTATATGGACCCTACAAAGCCATATATATACAAGATTCTGAGTCGATCAGATGAAGTATACGCCTCCCTCCCAAATATTGAACTTTGGGGACCCCACTTAAAGACAGTTACCCTATCTATGCTTCTAGTGATGGTATATGAAAAAAAATTGGTAGATGTATACACTGGGTCTGTACTAGCACGTATTCCAAATATGGGCAGATTATTACTACTGCCACGCCCACAATTTACCAAAAATCATGACTAGGTTCCTATTAAAGATTTTTCAGCGAAATTTGACAGGAAGGTTGCGGGTACTAACATTAAACACTACATAAAAAATCGGCGTATTATTTCTACAGCCACGCCCACTATTGACATATAAATATAGCTTACGACCTATACAAAAATTTTGAACAAACTGTTATATTAGTGGTTAAATTGACACTACGAAGCCATGCACCAGAAATGGGGTCGATATAATCAATTCAAGGTACCCTACTGAAAATAACCGTAGATATGCTCCTAATGATGATTTATGAAGAAAACATCCCCATTGGTGAACTCGCACGCTCAAGAAAAGGTAAAGAGTATTTCGTAGTCGGTCTAACCCGTCTTCAGACTTCTTTACTCGTTTAGATTAAACGCGGTATTACCGCATATAATCAAAACTACATCAAATGGCCAGAAATTCAAGTTATTAATCGATACAGGTTCATGCAAAAATTATTGTAAAATTAATCTGCTTTCAAAACCAAATACATTGCCTGAGATAAACAAGTTCATAGTGAACTCGGTTCATGGTAAAACTGAAATAAATCAATATCATAAGATTCATGTTTTGGGGGAATATACAAAAATGTATATACTGCCAGAATTAAAATCACATAAGATAATATTAGGGTATGAATTTATAAAACAAATTCAAGGAATAATTGATCCTAAAAATAATAAATTATTTCATAGAAATGGTACAGAATGTCTTTACCAGGAAGAAAAAAAGGAAATAAATGAACTAAGAATTGAACCAAATATTAATATATCGGAAGGAGAATTAGATATTTTTAATAATATTATAAAATAAAATGAAATAGTTTTTGGAGAAACACTAAAAAGTTTACCCTACAATACTAAAATTAAAGCATCAATAGAATTAGATACTACAGACGCAATATGTTCAAAAAGTTACCCATATGCAATAAGCGCAAATGATTTTGTGAATAATGAAATTAAGAAATTATTAAATCAAAATATAATTAAACCCTCAAGATCCCCTTATAACTCACCAGTCTGGGTAGTTCCAAAAAAAAGGAGTAAATCCAGATGGTACTCCAAAGCACAGGTTAGTTATAGATTACAGAAAATTTAATCAGCATACAAAATTTGATAAACATCCAATACCAGAACCCTCAGTAATCTTATCAAATTTAGGAACAGCAAGATATTTTTCTGCACTAGATTTAGAATCTAGTTTTCATCAAATACTTATGAGAGAAAAAGATTGCGAAAAAACCGCATTTTCAACAAACAATAGGAAGTACGAATTTTTACGAATGCCATTTGCACTGAAAAATGGACCAAGTATTTTTCAAAAAGCAATAGACGATATTCTCAGACCTTATGTTGGAAAATTTTGTCATGTTTATATAGATGATATAATAATTTTCTCCAAAACTATAAAAAAACACTTAGAACATATTAAGATAATAATAAGAACAGTCTTGAAAGCTAACATGCGTATTAGCAAAGAGAAAAGTAAGTTTTTTAATAATGAAACAGAATTTTTGGGATATACTGTATCTGAAAAAGGATTAAGAACAGCACCTGAAAAAATAAAAACAATAACAGTATACCCAGAGCCAAAACATTAAGGCAATTAAGATCTTTTTTTAGGATTGGCTGGATATTATATAAAATTCGTGAAGGATTATGCAACAATAAGAAAGAATTTACCAAAATATTTAAGAGGAGAGCATGGTAATATAGGTAGTAATAAGTCAAAGCAAAGTTCAGTAAATTTTGATGAAGAAGCAAGAAATGCTTTTAATAAAGTAAAAGAATTATTAACAAATGATGTATTATTAACACAACCAAATTTTAACAAATGTTTTGAGCTTACTATCGACGCAAGTAACTTTGCCATAGGCGCAGTCTTAGCACAAGGTGGAAGGCCAATAACTTTTATAAGTAGAACATTGAGTAAAGTCGAGGAAAATTATGCTACAAACGAAAAAGAATTATTAGCCATAGTATGGGCACTACAGAATTTAAAAAATTATTTATATGTAAATAAAGGTTTAGAAATATACACGGATCATCAACCATTAACAATTGCAATGTCTGATAAAAATCCAAACACAAAATTTAAACGATGGAAAGCATTTATAGAAGAGTTTTCACCTAAAATTCGATATAAACCAGGAAAAGAAAATATAGTAGCAGACGCATTATCACATCAATATCTTAATGCCTTATCGAATTCTGAAAGCAGTCAACATAGTATAGACTCATCACCAGAAAATGTGATCCAATCAGTTCAAATGCCTATAAATTGTTTTAAAAATCAAATTATATTAAGAGAAACAAGCATAGAGACAGTAATTACTGAACAAATATTTCAAAAACAATTCAGACACATTGTACGCTTTAATGACCAAAACAACTTAATAGGACTTCTTAAAAAAATATTAAATCCTAAACTCACTAACGCAATTAAGCTAGATGCTGAATATAGACCATTTATGACAAATATTTTAACAAAAAGTTTTGATCATGTTAAAACAGTATTCACAGATAAATTAGTTATAGATTTAAGAAATGAAAATGATCAAGATTCTGAAATAATAAATACGCATGAAAGAGAACATAGAAATGCTACTGAAAATTATAATCAAATTCTGGAAAATTATTATTTCCCAAATATAAGACAAAAATTAAAAAGTTTAATTGGCAATTGCAGAGTGTGCAAATGCAATAAATATGAAAGGCATCCCCAAAAACAGAATATATCCGAAACATATATACCAAAAAGAGTAGGAGAAGTATTACATGTAGATATTTTTAAAACAGAAAATCAGTTACTTTTACATGTATGGATAAATTTAGCAAATTTGCTATAGTAAAACCCATAACATCAAGGAATCGTAGTGAATTAATAATTGCAATTACAGAAATTTTACACTTGTATCCAGAAACGAAAACAGTAATTAGTGATAATGAATGTGGATTAACAGATCTAGATAAAAACATATTATTAAACAGTCATTATAATATACAAACAAATATACAAATAGCACCACATCACTCTTGTAGTAATGGTCAAATTGAAAGATTTCATAGTACCTTAGCAGAAATAGCTAGATGCATTAAAGAAGAATATAAACTAAATAATCCAAAGAATTAATACTTTTAGCAACGAAAAAGTATAACGATAGTATTCACTCAGTAATAAAGGAAAAGCTAATTAAAATCTTTCATAATGAACAAAATCCAGATATAATAAAAAAATTAATATCAAAACAAAAGAAAATAAGGATTTAGAATTTCACAATAAAAACATTATATTCCAAATGATTTTGTATATTTGTGTAATGGAAAATATGAAGTAGCTACACATTGTAATAAACACTTAATCAATAATATTTGTAAAAGAAGTTTGGTTGATACTTGTATAACTAATTTATTAAATAATCATAAAGGGATATGTAATACAACAATAGAGGAAACTCCCAAAATTGAAGAAATAGATGATGGACTGTAATTAATGGACTCAATATTATTAAAGAAGAAAGTGGCAGAACAATTTCTGTTAATGGAACATATTTAATACATTTCAAAAACTGGACTAATATCAATCACGAAACAATTTATAATAACAAACAAAGAAGCCTTCAACAAATTCAAATAAGCGAACCAGTGGAAATAATACGATTTGGACAAATTACAAAAGAAAATGCTTTTGATATAGAGAATATTAAAAAAATCACTTCTCTACAGATCGAAACAACAACAAATTGGTTAATAATTTTAACAATAGCAATTGCAACATTGATACTCTTATATTTTGCATCTAAATATGTAACGTTTAAACTTGAACAATAAAGAGAAATCAAGAGTCAAATTTGAATACAAGAAGCAATAGCAGGAATAAATAAAGGGGGGAGTTAACACATGAAAGCATCCTAAAGCACTCTAACGCACATTCCATTAAGACGCTAATATAAACAAATCAAATATTTCAATACTAAACGAAATATATCAATCTAAACAAAATCGTCACCAAGTCTCTTAAGTGGTAGCTAATTGCAAACTATTGCCCTGCAATAGGATAATAAATATTTAAGTTGTCATCAGGGCTTTTAAATAGCTTTTAAATAATAAAAAGGAAAATATTATTTTCACACCATTGGCCTGCTATTAAATAAACAAGCCTTTGGCTTAGAAAAATTGTAACGAAAATCATATAAATACTGCTGCTTTTCTAGACTTAAGCTGATTTTTAAAGCGACTTTTCCAAAGTCAGTAATAAACTATAAAACTTTGAAATCCTTTCGATTGGTGTGTGTTTTTTTTACTACTCACTTCAACCAACGAATTAATTTACATTTTGCAACTCTTTATAACTGTCAAGCAATCAGTCAAATCCGCCAAGAATTGGGAAACCCTAATCTCAAAGAAATTTCACAAAACATAAATCAAGCCAATATCAAACTTTTCATAAACTTTATTTGCAAATTAAACCAATACTTTGACATATAACACCACAAACAACTGTATTTGTATAACATTGTATAAAAAAATTAATCAAAACTATAAAGAAATACTGTATTATGTACGGAGAAAATGTAATTGACGAATTTTTTACCTTATCAAAACACTTTCTTGACAAACTGTAAATGGACCTATGAAGAATGTTATGACGCCGGTATTTTACTTCAATGTTCTGTTTGGGATAAAAGCAGGAATTTTGACACTGACCGTGTCCCTAATCTAGTTGTATGTATACAAATATCACAATCGTGCAGTCCTTTACTAGAATCCCTCCCAGAGCATGGTTTTGAAATGCTTACCTTTCATTCTAGTACTCGTTCTCCCACATCCTTTCAGACATTACACAAATGTATTTCATTTGGCGCTTTCTAATAAATCCATCACGCTTCATTTCAGTTACTCTTAGTTTTCAATTGTGAATGTATATTTTTGTGAACTATTTTGCTTATGGCGGCATAGTAAGTTGTTTTGAACCTTTTCTTCCACACAGTTTCTTCTAATTATGTTGTTATGAAAATATTTTCCATACGAGTTTGTATCTCCACAATAATTTTTAGATGGAGAATTATTGAAAAACTTGTTAGATCTCATAGCATTATACGACAAGCTAATGCGCTTCAGAATGATACATAATTTTTCCCGAAAACTGTATTTATATAAATCCAAAAATGCAGCAACCATTATCCTGTCAATGGTGAACTCATTGGGTTAAGTCTGTTTATATAATGTTTAACACCGTAAAACTACTTTTCCTCATTATTACCCCGTATTCTTCAAGGATTTTCAACTCTTTTATTACATTATTTTACAATTGTGTGATCATGGGCGTGGCGTTTTTTAGTAGCACTCATTTATTCAAATCCTTTCAGATATTATTAATTATTGTTTAAGGTATTGTAATAATAATTATTTTGACACTACATAAACAATGCTTTCTATTTGGAATAAGTTTTAAACCTTAGATATTATTAAAAAAAATCAGTAAAAGTGCTTTGATTATTATTTTAGTGTATATAGAAAAAAAATAAATCCCATGAATTGTGTAATCGTTAAAATAATCCAATTGTACACAATTTGGGACTATTGGGAAGTTCATAAGTGACACACCTTTAATTGGTTGTCGCAAACAACTGCTCAAATCTATTCTCCAATACCACAGCACGAATTTATATATATTATAGTTAATAGAAGTAAGTGGCTGGCATCGTAGGCGTCATAAATTAACTTTCTATTCATGAGAAAAATGTTCCAAAAATGTTCGGTTTTAAATTTTCTTTATTAAAAATGTTCGAAAATGAGGTATGTATTCGTGGCAGAATCAAATCCTTGGATATATGTATCGAAACCACCTAAATTAGAGATTTCGTAGTGATGTCGTGTTTGAGTCAAGAACCCCAAAATAGAGCCAAGTTTCCGGTCTGTACGTGTAACAGGAAGTGCAGACTGAAGTCGCTAAAAGCATGGCTAGAAGTCTTTATTATTGAACAGATACTTTGCACCTGAAGCTTTACAACTGATGAAGTACTTCGTACAATGTGCCCTAAACGAAATGAATTAGTTCAGCAAAGGTAAAGTAAATGAAAATGCAGTGGTGACCATGTACGGTCCTTTCTCTAAAGAGGATCTTGCCGCAATTACAATATGTTCAACTAATGTTGCGTCAGTTAAAGGTGAATGTAAAGCTGAATATCAATTCTTTGCGTGTTTTGAAAAGCAAATATTATTATGAAGTAAAAATTAAGAAATGTGTGCATAAATAAATACAATATCAATAAATCCAATGTTCTATGCACACATCAGTTATGACATAATTAATTTGATTGTTGTAGGTGGGAATAAACTGAAGGTATAAACTGAAGGTATTAACAGAGACCATAGAGACGGGACACTTAAACATAAAATTTTCTGACGCTTAAAAAATTATGTCTTTGTTTATTATTACTTGCCTATATGGATAGGTTTGTTTATCATTGGTTAAACAGAATTCTGAAGAAAATCAGCCACACTACTACAGTTTTGCACATGTGTTAGTATTGCAAAACAAGAGTCATTTCTCTGTATTCTCTGGTATTAACACGGGATGAAGTGTATTTGCCTTTTACCTCTCTTCAAATAACGTCTCTAAATCTGTTTTTCGGGTTTGTGTTTGAGTGTAAGATTCTCTAGGGTAAATTATCGGTTATTCTATTATCTTCCCTGTAATCGGTTTCTCTTGAATTCTAGAGGTCATATATATTGTTTGTTTCATAGAGAAAATCACTGTCATTCCTGTACATTTATGGCTTATGGCAGAAATACCAATGCAAGCAATTACATGAGCAAATGTGTGTTTTAAAGTTACGAATTAAAATGAGGCAATTGATTTATTACTTAAATCTTCAAATTCACTGATGCCATCATAAATGTGCCTATGATGAATGTTATGACGCCGGTTAGAGGTTATAACTCTTCAACGTTCTGTACCGGAGGAACGTAACAATTTCGACACTGACGGCCTACGCAATCAAGTTGTAAGTTGACTAATCTCAAAATCGTGGAGTCGTGTATTCGAAACCCTCCCAGACCATGGTTTAGAAATGATTCTTTCAAAATTAGTTTATTTATGTATTAATGTATTAGTTGCTTAATGTATTAAAATATTAATTATTTTGACACTACTTACACAATGCATGCCATTTGCAACATGTTTTTAAAATTTACATAGAAATAAAAGAAAGCAAATAAAAATGGATTTTTAGAGGCTGTCTTTTAATATATATACAAGGTCCATGAATGATGGAGTATAGGAACCCCATCAACAGCGAGGAGAAATGTGAGTTGGAAAGGTTTAAAATAGTAATGTACTTGATAAGACATATAATTGCAAAGATGATACAATGCCTAGTGTACCTAGTACAGAAGTATATCCAAGTATGGAAATGAGATTCAGGAGAAAAAACTGTGTCCAAAAATATCTCAAAGTATGGTATCGAATTCTTTTTTTATTAGGAACATATTCCCCAAATAATTTTTTTTTAAATCTCGACGCTTCGTATAAGTTATTCCTAGTTATCGATCGTGAATGTAAATTTTTGTAAAATGTTTTGGTCAAAGCGGCATAGAAAATAGGCTTTAGTCTCATATTTTTCACTGTTTCTTGCAATTATGTTAATATAAAAGTATATTCTATAAGAGTTTGTAGCTTCATAATAATTTACAGATGGAGAATTATTGAACAACTTGCTAGATCTCATAGCTACATAGGACAAGCTACTCTCTTCTTCAGAATGATACAAAATTTAACCGAAAATAGTATTTCTGTAAATGCAACAAAACAACAACCATGATACTGTCAATGTATCGAACGTCAGCGATGCGGGTGCGCGTTCAGAAAACTGCTCTAACTAACAAAGTGAAGTCCTTTGGCTAAGTCTGTTTATGTATTGCTTAACTTCACTTAGTACTTTTTCTCTAGTACGATGGAAATATTTCAGAATGTTTCAATATATTCACAAATTGTTGGACCAACGCAACGTTTACAATAAATTAAGTTATTAAGATAAAAGTTATTTCTAAATCCTATATTATATCTGTCTTATCGGCAATTCGCATAAGATATATTAGAGGGAAATCATCATTAAAATTCAGTCCATTTAGATTCTTGTGGAACGATATGTAGCAATGTTTTGTTTTATTATAAGAATTTAATTGAAATATGCATAGTGTTATTTACTTAAAAATATTAAAGGTCTGCTGATTTACATTTTCTTAGTCGCCTTCTTGTATTGGATTTTGAACTCTGGTAAACTTTGTATTTATTATTTTTGTGATTAAAAATTTGCGATATGATGATGTCTGCTTATTATTTTAAATTCGTCTTTTACGATGGATATTTTCTAATCACTTTTTAGGTCTTCATTGGTTATGTACCATGGTGCACTTACTATGGTTCGAAGAATTTTAGTTTGTAATCGTTGGATAATGTTAGCACTTGTGGTACAGGCAGTTCCCCAAATTTGGATCCCATATGCACATAATGGTTTTATTATCATTTTATAGATTAAGAGTTTGTATAAGTTTATAACTTCGAATTCTATCTGAGGAGCCAGTAGAGTTGTCTGAATTTGTTTCCTATTTCGTTTCGTATAAATAAATAAATTTTATGAGGTTTCCAAATCAATTTAATATCTATTACTTAACCCAGAAACTCATTGACAACAACGATTGTTTTAGTGTCCAATAAGATATTTTCAAGATTATACTTCCTTTTTGTTTGTATGTCTTGTACTGCATTTTCATAATTTATATTGATTTTCCATTTGCGGAGCCAATCTATTATTTGACCAAGTTCCATTCTGAATAGATCTGTGGCTTCTTTCGTGCATTTGTTTGAAGATAGAATTGCAGTGTCCTCAGTATAAGTAGTTTTCATGGCGTTTGTTATTTTCGGCATGGCCGCTTTATAGAGAAGATAAAGTGTGGGTCCCAGTACGCTTCCTTGGAGGTCTCTTCCATACATTTGACGTAACACACTCGTTAACATTTAATTAAGTCGAAGTATTCCGGTAGCAAAGAATTGCGTTACATGGGAAAACTATTCATGCCAAACACTATCGAAAGATTTTGCAACGTCTAAATGAACTAACACCCAATAGTTTTCCATATACAAGTGATTTAATATTTTATTGGCTGCTCGATAAATTTATTATTTAGTTCAGTGTTTTTGTTGAAAACCAATTGTTGATCCGGAATTGTTGATAAGAATTTGATGTGTTATGGCTTTGTCAATACGGTCAAGTAGCAACTTTTCGAATATTTCTGATATAATTTTTAATCGACTTAGAGGCGTAAATGATGAAGACTTCGTATTATATTTTCCTCTCTCGGAATGGGCATTATTTTAGAAACATTCCAGACTTTTGGATAGCAGTTTTGTCCTATTACAAGATTAAAGATTACAGCGTTAAGTAAATGTTCAATAGTTTTTCAGTGATCATATCGGGTATCTTGCAGATCTTTTCTAATTTATGCCGTAATTCAAATGACTCTATATTTATTCGGTAGTTATTCTTCCCTAAAATAGGGTGAAAAGAATATACTAAGTTTGCGTAGTTGAGCCGGTTTGAAACTACCAAATGGAGTGGCAGGTGTAGATATAAGTATACACAAGTGCTTATAATCAATTTCTGAGCATGTACTGATTTTGTCCGTCCGTGGTCTATGGCTTTTTTTTCCAGACCGTTAAATATATCTTAATGAAACTTTGCAAAACTATTCGGACAAACCATTCGGACAAAGACCCTTCCTCCCTCCAACTATATGCAACTTTTTCATATTTATTAAAATGACTATAACCTCGATGCAATTATGGATGCTATTTAATATGGGCGGAATACAATAACTTCCATGCCAACTATTAATCAATTTTCATAACTTGAGATTAAGTAGATATATATAGAAATAGGATTGATCAAAGGATGCCTACGCCGTCTTTCCATATAAGGAGTTTTCGGCACTAAAATTGAAATAAGACTAATTCTGCTCGTATTGATGATATATAAATAAAACGAGTAAAGAAGCCTGAAGTCTGGTGAAATTTCGTTGATAAATCTTTAATAGGAACCTAGTAACGATTTTTGGTTAATTGTGGGCGTGGCAGTAGAAATAATCTGCCCATATTTGGAATGCATGTTAGTACAGACATAGTGTATACATATAACAATTTGTTTTAATATATCATCACTAGAAGCATAGATAGAGTAATTGTCTTAAAGTGGGGTCCCCAAAGTTCATTATATGGGAGGGTGGCGTATCCTTCCTCTGATCGACTCCGAATCTTGTACGTGGTGTGATCAAAAAATATCCGTTATTTTCAAATTTCGTGAGTTACGTATGTTCGATGTTCGCATTTTTTTTTTCTGTTATGTTGGTACACATGTCTGTTATATATGTTGGCAATACCAACCATTTTGGATTGTCAGTTTGTTTTTGACAGATAAAAAGGTTAGTCCTGTTTTGGTGTGTTCTTCGATTTTGTACTATTCGAAAAAATGGATCAAAGAAACTGTATTCAGTTTTGTGTAAAAAATGAAATTAAATGCGCAAGGACATTTGAAATGTTGACTGTGGCCTTTGGCGAATCTACTATGAGCAGAACACAAGTTCAATTGTGGTATAACCGGTTTAAGGAAGGCCGAGAAGATGTCAATGACGATGCTCGTCCTGGTCGCCCGAGCACGTCAACAACCGATGAAAACATTGACGCAGTGAAGAAAATGATTTTGGATAATCGTCGAATCACTATCAGAGAGGTTGCTGATGATGTTGGCATATCGTTTGGCTCATGCCAAGCAATTTTTACGGATGTTCTAGGCATGAAACGTGCGGCAGCGAAGATTGTTCCAAAATTGCAAAATTTAGAGCAAAAACAACGTCGCATGGACAACGCTCAGGAGCTGTTTTTTGCCAAAAACAAAACCGTTATCATGCCTCAACCACCATATTCACCGGACTTGGAACCCGCTGACTTTTTCCTCTTTCCAAAACTGAAGACACCGAAAGCGTTTTGCTACGATTGAGGAGATAAAAGAAAAATCGAAACAGGAGCTGTTGGCGAAACCAAAAAAAGCGTTTCAGAAGTGTTTCGAGGATTGGAAAAAACGCTGGCATAAGTGTATTATATCAGAGGGGAATTACTTTGAAGGGGACAAGATAGTTGTTGATGAATAAATAAATACTTTATTTTTTGATCACACAATAACGGTTATTTTTTCGTACTTATGTAAAATTTCGTTCAAAAATATTATATAGGTCGTAAGTTATAATAATATGTGAATAGTGGGCGTGGCTGTAGAAACAACACGCCCATTTTTTGTGTGGTGTTTAATGTTAGTACCCGCAACCTTCCTGTGAAATTTCGTTGATAAATATTCAATAGGAACACAGTAATAATTTTTGGCAAATTGTGGGCGTGGCAGTTCTAGTATGATCTCCATATTATGTACACACACTATTATGGACCACATGTATATTTCTGCAAATTTTTATTCCGTTGGCATCAATACGAGCATAGGTAGGCTAATTTTAATTTTAGACCAGAAAGTTCCCTATATCAAAAGTGGGCGTGTCTTTTCTCTGATCAGTCCCATTTGTTGCAGATAGCTTTATAATGTCCACATGTTCCTTCCCGTAAAATTTCATCCGTAAATCTCTACCAGATCTTAAGTTATTAATATTTGTTAACAGTGGGCGTGGCAGGTAATATATACCGCCCACTTTTTGCACAGTGTTTAGTGGGACCCACATCTTTATACCTGCCAAATAATACGATTCCGTCAATTGGACCGAAGTTATAGTCATTTTAAAAAAGGTGAAAAAACTTCCTTATATGGGAGGTAGGCGTGGTCTTTGTCCAAATAGGCTCATATAGCAATCTGGTTCTGTATCTTTGTCCAGACTATACTTTTGCAAAATTTCATTAAGATAGCTCTAACGGTGTAGAAAGAAAGTGGCCCCAGACGGACAGACGGACAGACGGACGGACAAAATAAAAATTGCTTAGAAAGTGATTCTGATCACATCTGTATATATAAGTCCATAACTACCACGCCTCCTTCTTGAAATTGCAACCCCTCTCAAAAGCACAAAGTTAGTATACCCAATTTACCTTTTTTAAAGGTAAAGGGTATAAACAGGGTATAAATAGGGTATATTGGGAACATACCAGCGTCTATTCTAAATATGGGGATCATACTACTATTGCTGCGCCCACAATTAACCAAAAATGAATACTAGGTTCCTATCAAAGATTCATTAAGAAAATTTTACAGGAAGGTTGAGGCTGCAGTACTCTGGGTATTACCATCAAACACCACAGAAAAATGAATTGGTTATTTTCATAACAACGCCCATTATTTTCACATTTTTATAACTTACTACCAATAGATAATTTTTCGCTGCAAAGCCATTCACAAGAAATGGGGTCGATCAGATAAAGGACACGCTTCGCTCCATTATAATCAATTCATGGTACCCTACCGAAAATTACCTTGGATATGCTCTAATGATGATATCTGAATAAAGTGTACTTCGCCATGGTATAACGCTCATATTGATGTAAGGGTAAAGGGTGTTTCGAAGTCAGACTTCTCCACTGGTTCTTTTAATACTTTTGTTTCTAGTTCTGTTATTTTGTGAGAATGATATTTTCTGTCCATCGATTACAATACTGAATATTTTTGCGAAGAAGTCAGCTACTGTTTCCGCTTCGTCTATGCATGTTCCACAGGGACAAGTGGAATGTTTGCGTAGATGTAACGTGGGCTAAATATTTGTATATTCTATGGTTATTGTATTCCGTGAGGATAGTCTTTAGTTCATTAATCGATTTGTTAAAATTTGAAAATTTTTATTATACCATTTCCATTTCTAAATGAAAATGTTACCATGCGAAAGTGTAATGCGGCCCATAGAAGATACATCATGATCATACTCATTCGTGTACGTGTTGAATGAAGCTCCGCCACAGACGAGTGATTAAAATCGAAGATTATAATTTTTTCATAGTCGTCGTTGAGTGAGGTCGTCATGTCTCTGTCGGATGACGAAGTTTTAAGGGCGCTAGCGCTTGTACTGTGCAAGGAAAAATTGTAAAAAAAATAAAAAAACGTTTTTGGATGAAAGAATAGTACAATAGCATTCAAGGGACACCAGCAGAAAAACATTTTTAATACTTTTATCCACACACATCCTCACACGTTGACAGTCAATCTCAAATGAGCAAAATTTGCATGTAAATTGCCCATAAACGACGATACATCATGATCAACATCGTAATAAAATTTCCCCTCAAAATCAAAACGATTTAGATTTTCGACGATCAGTCAGTGATCACAGCGCGATCATGCCTGTGTGACACATGCCTGCATATTTTCTCTCTTTTTCACACATACTATTATATATGAGTATGATCATGATGTATCGTCTATGGGCCGCATAACACTCTTTCAATGTAGCCTTCAATACTGCCAGAGGTGCGCATTTTTATGTTTAAATAGAACTAATAAATTGTAGCGCTCTACATACAAAACAAAATATTACACGCAGGGATGTATTTTATGATCTACGACAGGGGTGTTCAAACTGTTGGCCACAAGGGCCAGATTGGGATTTAATCCACTTGCTGCGGGCCACTTGAATATGTGAATGAAAAAATATTATTGTGACTAAGGCAGCATACACAATTTTTTTTACAGTTAATTTCAGTTATACATAATCATAAAATTATTGCATGCAACTTTTAATGGGAATGATGAAACTCTGTTCTGTGCTGAAGAACTTCTTCAAGGGATATAAATCCGAAAACACCATTTATAAGCAATGATTGCAAATGATCATCCGATAAATTTGTCCTATACTTTGATTTCAGATACTTATTCCTAGTTTCTTCGCACATATAGGTAGTCCCGAACATAGAAATAAATTTACAAGCAAATTGCTTTAAATTTGGATACTCTGTTGCATCTAAAAATTTATAAAACTCCACCAAGTTTTCTTCCTTATATTCATATTTGATTTAATCGTTAGCTTGAATATCTATAATTTCCATGCTTTGATTTGCGGGAATAAATCACAGATTAAGTTATTTTTACCTTGGAGCTTTGAGTTCAAGTGGTTCACATGTGTCACAACTTCTGCAAAAAAAGCCAACTTCCGGATCCACTCGCCATCAGAAATAAATTAATTTAATTTCTAAACTTAAAGAACTGCAATAGCACTTTTCCACAACTAAACAATCCAGCTGCTGCTATAATACAACAAGTCAACGAACTCGGATTCAATTTGTTTGAAAGAAGATCAAAATTTACGATGATTGAGTGCATGTGATCGAATAAAATTTATAACAGAAACAACTGGTTTCCAAAAGCAGCTCATATCGACATGTTTTATACATAGTGCTTATTAATGGATAATATAGTGCACAAAAATTGCCTCTGATGCTCCTTCACCTTCACAAAGTTTTCTAATTTTCCCAACCACACCGATGTTTACACCAGACATGTCTCTTATTCCATCAATTCTCACACATTGCATTCGAATCCAGTCCAAGTTATACTTTGTCTATGTTTTTTGGAGTTTTTTGAATATAACTTCTCCAGTTGTAATGCTGTGGATGCTGTTAACAGAGTCTAATTCTTGTGTGATATCAAGTTCGTCGTCAACTCCACGAACAAAAACTAAAAGTTGTAAGTTGTCACTAACAACACTTGATTCATCCACCGCGAGAGAATACCGATTGAAACGGTACCTGGTCCACAATATTATTTCCAATATCGTCAATTCGGCGAGCAATAGTATTATGGGAAAGGCTGATCTTTTTGAAAAGGTTCACCAACTCACCAACAGCTTCCATCGTACACTCTTTAACGATGCTTCCATCCATAAACGGGTTTCCTTCTTTCGGCAAAAAATAAGCAACTTTCATGCTAACTAAGGTCAACGCTTCATTTTTGGAGTATGCCTTCCAAAATAAATCCTGCTGAGTACACAAACTACAACGCATTGTTTCAAATTTTACAGTACGCTGTTTTGAAGCATGTTTTGTTTCATAATGTCGACGTACATTATATTCCTTCAGCTGATGGCCTTGAGCTAGTGCTGTTATTTTTATTATTTTTTGTATATTAATATACTTGAAATAAATATGATTATTATATTCCTTCATTATAGAAACAGTGTTTGTTGCAAATTACACATATGGCTTTGCCATTCTTTGATTGTGATTGCGCAAAGAAGTATTTCCTTCTTCATAAATCGTAAAAAACAATGTTTATGTATTCTCGTATTAATGAGTAGCAACACATGTTTTTTGATTTCCGAATCACACTTAGAATGCAGGAGCATCTTTATTTAAGTTCTTTCCACAAACGTAATGAGAGAGATGGATTACAATAACAAAGTAATTTTAGTAACTTACATTTACCCTTAGTTTTTCGTATTCTTCTTTGATTCTACTCATAAAGTGAATGAATTTTTTTGTCTCATGTGTTTTCTAGGTTTCCCTATGAGGCATTGCCGCTGTTCTTAAACAAATGAGACAAAAAACATGCACTTAGCAAAGGAAATGAAGTATTTTTAGAAAAGAAAGTCGAAGTGTACAGTGAAACAAGAAAAAAGTTGTACAGTTAACGCTTCCTTCTTCAAAGTACAGAGTCCTATTTAACCCAACAAAGCGACTATGGTTATATTTACATGTGGAAAAAAATTACGCGAGAGCCATATGAGGCACAAAACTATCCAGAAAAATACAACCAAAATCCGCTGCAAAAAACTCGGCCATTACCAAGGCCCTATCCGAAAAGAACACTGAGTTTCATACTGTTAAATTGAAGCAATAAAGAAACTTTACTGTAGTAGTAGTGGGGTATGCACTGTTCATCCCCAAAAAGATGAAATACGAGAAGCAATTGAGGGGTTGGGTTATAGAGTTGTGACGTTTTGCAATGAAATAATGCAGCAATACCAAACACATATACGAATATACTTTTAAATATACGAATTAAACTGGTGCCACCTAGAAATAAACGTGAAATTCCCCAATTTGCCAGATATCAGCATTACGGACACACCAAGCGATACTGTAACCGTAGCCCACGATGTTTTAAATGTGCAGGAAATCATCTTACCTCCGTATATTCCCGCAAACTCGTCGCATAAGACGTCCCATGTGTACTCTACGAAGGCAATCATCCAGCTAACTAAAATGGTTGCAATATCAACAAGGAGGTGCAAGAAAAGCCGTTCCCAGCACTCAGAAACAGAGAAGCGTAGAACATTAACCTTGAAGCACCACAAATATCCGCTCCACGAAAAAGAACGTCGTATCCAAATATAGAACGAAACAAAATTCCGATAGAAACCAAAGCTAACCAAACCATTCCGTTCAACAATCCAAATACACAGCTCAATGAGGATATGACTGAGCTAAAAAGCTTGCTTGTAACATTGATGGCACAAGTGAGTATATTACTTAACTTACTAACCACAGTCACAGAAAATATGTCCAAATGAAGAAATCACTAAAAATGGCAATCTGGAATACCAATGGCCTCAGCCGTCATATCCATGAAATATCAGCTTTCTTAGCTGACAAAAAAATTGACATTATGCTGATATCTGAAACTCATTTTACTGAAAAAAATTCCGCAAAAATTCCGCAAGATGACATATATTCCACAAACCATCCAGCTGGTATTGAGCGTGGGGGAACTTCTGTAATTATTCGTAACAGAAAATACCTAAAATCAACGGTTATAATAATTGACGATTATAAAGGCTCCATAACAATTCCAGCAGTATATTGTCCTCCCAACTTCATTACTTTTATAACTCCCTCGTATCAAGTTTCATCGCTAGGGGTGATTATAATTCTAAGCAACCGCTATGGGGATCCAGAATAAAAACTCCTAGAGGCTGTAACCTATATAAAGTTATGCAATAATACAGCCTGTCCCATCTATCAACGGATGAGTCAACCTATTGGCCAATGGACAGTAACAAGCTTCTAGACGTTATCGACTGTTGTGTGTCCAAACGTGTACGAAAAACAACCACTTCCCTGGAGTCCTGCCTGGACCTATCATGAGATCGCTTACCGATCGTTCTAACAATTAGCTGCTAGGTTCACAACAGAGCAAGAACAATCTGTTTGCACAGCAAAAGCACGAATTGGGAGTTACTTTAAAGAATACAACCAATATAGATGATGCAGTAGAACTTTTGACCTCAACCATTCAGGGTGCTGCATGGTCTTCTACAGCCCAGCTGTATAAGTAAATATCGTGATGGAAGCCAGGTGTTAAGAAGCAACTAAAAGATTACGTCCAATTTGGCAAATGACAAGCACTATGACAAGGAATGGTTCAATTCAGTTTCAAAGCAACTCAAAAACGCCCTACAGTTAATAAAAAAATGCAGAAATACATAGCTTTCTCAGCAGCTCGTCACCTTCACAGGCGTTAGGTTATTCCCTATGGAAAGTCTTAAGAAACTAACATTACATGTGCCAATTATTAAAGTGAAAGATGGCGGATGGGCCACATCTGACAAGGACAAAGCACAGAGATTTGCTCTTCATTTATTATAAGTATGTGAACCGTTTCCAGCAAATATCCACAAGAAAACAGCAGAATAACTGGATTACTAGATGCCAAATGGATATTCCGAAGCAGCATTTGAAAATAAAAGTTAGAGTAACAAACTGCTAAAAGAGAAAAAGCGCCGGGATATGACCTTATCACGAGCAGAATCCTGAAGGAGCTACCAGATTGCGGCTATAAATACATTGCCCAATTATTCAAGCCAATGGAAAGAAGCTTTATCCTTGTTCCCGAACCTGGGAAATCGGGAAAAGTGGTCACCTCATATAGACCAATAATCTTGCTTTCGATACTATCTAAAGCTTTTCAGAAACTGCTTTTGAAGCGACTTCTCCCAATCATCGAGACAAAACAGCTTATACCTTCCCAATAATTTGGATTCCGAAAGAATCACGCTACGATAGAGCAAATAAACCGAGTATAGACATTTGCACGGAAGCATTCGATAAGCTGTGGCACCAAAGCTTGCTGTACACATTGATTATGCATTTACCCTATCACTACTTTGCATAATTAAATCCTACTTAGAAAGCAGATTCTTCATCGTTAAAGTTAACAGCGACGTAACTTCCCTCTATCCAATTCCAGCTAGTGATCCGCAATGAAGCGTTTCAGGACCTGTGCTCTACACACTATCCACGGCTGATCTGCCTCTGACTGACACCAAATACACCTCAAACTTTGCAGATGATACTGTTGTAATGACCAGGAACAAAAACTCTGAGATAGCTACGAAGCATTTGCAGGTGAACCTGAATCAAATTGACTTATGTCTAGATATTTGGCGAATAAAAGGAAATGCAATAACATCACTGCAAACTACTTTTACCCTTTGTGCAGGTTGTTGCCCTCAAGTGATTCTAAATAACTGCCATTTGCCACAGGCAGATCATGCAAAATACCTTGGGGTGCACATGGATCGGCGCCCCACGTGGCGCTGTCTTATCTTCTCCAAACGGAAAGGACTACACTGGAAAATAAAATCCTGATATATAAAGTAATACCGAAACCCATTATGGTATTCAAATTTGAGGATCAGCATCCAAGTGAAACCAGGACATCCTACAACGATTCCAATCAAAAGTTTAACGATTGCGTGCTAATGCACCTTGGTATGTCAACAACGGCATCATTAAACGCGATTTAAACATCCCAAAAGTAAATGATGAAATCATGAATGGTGCCACTCAAATCGCAAACGTCTTAGAGTCTATCCAACCAACTGGCGGTCGAATTGATAAACAGCGACACCAGCGTGCGATGATTAAAAGATATGTACCATCGGACTTACCGTTCAAATTTACCCCTTAAGAGTAAATGAAAAATAAAAAAAATATTAATTTATACTAAAAACAACCATTATGAATGAATTTTTTTTTTTTTAATTCAACATGGATTTATTTATTGCATCTTTTCAATCGAAACCAACAATAATTTTACAAAGCTTACAACTTATAAATAAATTGATAGTCCGCGCCAGTGCTTAGAGCAATTTTAGTTCCAGTATTATGTAAATTATGTAGAAAAAATAAAAATATAAATATAAATATAAAGAAACTCTATTTTTAAAAAAGTGGCCTTTTAAGACGAGATGTATTCGTCCTGTGAAGCAGATTCCGTGCTAGTTCGTTAGGATGACACTGGAGTTTGGATTGGTATTTTGTTTTTAAAACTGCAAGTTCTTCTTCAACGGGTGCAAGCGGGTCGCGGTGAATATTTTCGTTTCTGACGAACCATGGAGCGCCGCTGATGGTTCTCAGAATTTTCGATTGAGCCCTTTCAAATATTTGCAAAGTTTGATGCACTAGCAGTGCCCTATATCTGAATACCATAAGTCCAAATCGGTTTAATTAGAGCCTTGTATATAAGTACTTTATACTCCAGTCGCAGTTTTGATTTTCGGTTGGTAAGCCAATACAATTAACTTGCCTTGAGTTTCATTTGCATATCCTTGGCTTCTATATGTTTTTTCCAGGTGCGCCGTCGGTCAAAATGCACTCCTAAGTATTTAACCTCTATTGCGTGCGGGATTACAATGCCATTTAAGGAGACTGCCGGACAAGACCTGGGCTTAAGAGTAAATGTCACATGCACACTTTTTTGCTCATTTACTTTGATGCGCCAATCTGCTAGCCAACTTTCTATTTTTTTAAGGTGTTCCTCTAAATCCCGGGAGGCTATCCGTGGATTTGGGTGAGAGCTCAGGATAGCTGTGTCGTCCGCGAAAGTCGAGGTAACGAGGTTTTTATCCGTTGGCAGATCGGAAGTGTACAGAGTGTAAAGCATAGGTCCAAGCACACTACCTTGTGGTACTCCAGCCATAATTTCAAAGTCTGGCGTTACAAATTCTTTATATTTAACCCTAAATTTGCGATTTGTTAAATATGACTCCAGAACCTTATGCGAACTTTTTGGCATAAGTATTTTAATTGAATATATGAGTCCTTCGTGCCAGACTTTGTCAAAGGCTTGTGCGACGTCTAGGAATATTCCGGAGCAGTACATCCTCTGTTCAAATGCTCGCCTTATTTCAGAGGCAATACGGTGCATCTGCTCAATAGTTCCATGATGTTTGCGGAAACCAAATTGGTGGTGAGGAATGATTAAATTGAGTTTTGGTGCTAATTTTTCCAGCAATAAGCGTTCGAGCATTTTAGAGAGCGTTGGCAGGAGACTTACGGGCCGATAAGAAGATACCTGAGTAGGGTCTTTTCCGGGTTTTGGAATCATTATTATTTCCGATGGTTTCCATGTTGCAGGGAAGTAGTCCAGACGGAGTATTGCGTTAGAAATGTGTGTGAGTTGTATCAGAGCTATTTGCGGCAATTCACTTACCATTTTATTGGTAATTAAGTGACAACCAGGTGCCTTTTTTTGGGTTTTAGACTCGTTGTACATAGGCGTATAACTTCCTTTGGTTTGAAATGAATTGGTACTGCTGACTTCGTAATTGAAAAGTTCTGTATGCTGGCGTTCTTGCAGGTCGGCGGGTTAGGTTGAAATACTGACCTCAGATGTGGGGAATGAGGCTGCCATTAGATTTACTATCAAATCCTTTGACAGCTTCAAATGGCCCGGACTGGGTGGCATATATCCGATTGTGTTGAAGGAGGGCATTGAGTTAGTGTTGGCAGCACTGAAGAGGATCTTCACTGCATGTCTCGCACTGGCCTATGTACCACGCTCTTGGAGGATGGTGAGGGTTGCTTTCATTCCTAAGGTTGGAAGAGACAACTACACCAATCCCAAGAGCTTCAGACCTATTACTATGACCTCGTTCATGCTCAAGAGTTTAGAACGGCTGGTGGGGTTCGTATGCGTAGGGACTCTCTGATGACGCATCCACTCTCTCCATTTCAGCATGCCTATCAAAGCGGAAAATTCTGCGAGACGGCTCTGCAAAACCTTGTGGAAGGATAGAGCGAGCCATCGACAGAAAAGAATACGCAATAGGCATCTTTGTGGACATAGAGGGTGCGTTTGACAATGCTATTTTCGACAGAATATGCGGCTCTGCTAGGCGGCATGGCGTAGATAGGGTTCTAGTAAATTGGATACGTTCAATGCTGGCCCAGAGAATCATAAAGGTGCGGGCGGAGGAAGATTTCCTGGTGTCGTCTGGGGTTAATAGAGGCTGTCCCTAAGGTGGCGTACTGTCTCCATTGCTCTGGTGCATGGTAATCGATCCCTTGCTTAACGCCATTAATGACTCGGGTGTCTACGCTCAGGCATATGCGGATGATGTTGGCTGTCTTGTGACAGGTCCATGCCTTATGATTGTTTGCAGAAGGGTGCAGAGAACTCTGGATATGATTGACACTTGGTGCAGTGCGAAAGGGCTATCAGCTAATCCTGTCAAGACTGGTATTGTCCTCTTTACCAGAAGTAGAAAGCTTGATGGACTTATTCTGCCTACACTAAAAGGAGTCACTATCCAGCTATCCAAGGAAATCAAATATCTTGGAGTCATCCTTGATAACAAACTTGTATGGAAAACACATTTCGAACTGAAGACATCCAAAGCACTGTCAGTTTTCTGGCAGTGTAAGGGTATTTTTGGTAAGACATGGGGTCTCTCCCCTAGTAAGGTCCTATGGATCTATACTATCCGTCGGTTATTTGCCCTTGGTCTGCATGCGTCTGTGTTTCAGGCGGAGGTGTATGCGATACTTGAGGCGATGGACTTTGTTGTGAAAAACAGGTGGAAAGGCAAATATATTTGTGTCTGCAGTGACAGCCAAGCTGCGCTCATGGCCTTGGATAGCCCTACCACCACTTCCACGATAGTCAGGTCCTGCAAATCCAGGCTAAATTGTGTTGGAAAATATAATAGTCTGACCCTGACTTGGGTACCGGTACACGCTGGCATTGCGGGTAACGAGACCTCTGAAGCTTTGGCCAGGATGGGCTCTGAGGCTGTTTTTATTGGCCCTGAGCCTGTTCTGCCACTACCTTCTGCTGTCATCAAAGCCACTGCAAACAAGTTGGTTGTTTCGACCCACAAGCGAGCATGGCGGGCTGAGAGAGGCTGCGGATGGACGAAAATTATGCCACCTGCTATCTCTGACCGATGGTCACGGTTCCTTCTATCTTTAGGCAGGAGGGACTGCAGGCTGTTGGTTGGCGTGATGACGGGCCACTTTCTATGGGCTAGGCACATGGAAAGGATTGGCATATCAGACAGTGCGCTGTGCCCAGCCTGAGGAGAAGGAGACGAGACGGCGGACCATTTTCTTTGCGTCTGCCCTGCCTTTGCTCGAATCAGGTTTGGGATTTTTGGCACTGATGTGCTGAGGAGTAACCAACTTGGCTCCTTGGTACCACAGGATCTACTTCTATTTCTTCGGAGGTCGGTTAGATTTAAAGCAGCGTAAAAGGGAACCTTTAGTGCAGTACAATGGATATATACTCTGTCTGAGCTGCGCTTACTAGATTGTTCGTAATCTTATTTTGAAATTTCGTTGTTCAATCTTCTATAGGAACCTAGTAACAATTTTTTGTCATTTGTGGGCGTGGCAGCATTATTATGATACCCACAACTCGCACACACACTACTATGGACCCCTTGTACATAATTGCCTTAGTTCCATAGCATCAATATGAGATTAGGTGAGCTAAGTTTAATTTTAGACGTCTCCTTTCTCTGATCAATCCCATTTCTTTCATGTTTCGTCCCATAAAATTTCGTCCAAAAATCTATAATAGTTCTTAAATTATCAATATTCGTTAATAGTGGGCGTGGCAGTTAATCTATACCGCCCACACTTTCCATAATATTTAGTAGGATTCACATCTGCATAAGTTCCATCAATTGGATCGAAGTTACAGACAGCTGGATATGCTCAGACCAGTCAAAATAGATGAAGCCAAATTTTGCACACAAGAATCTGGACAGATCTAGACATATACACATAACAGTGAGCAAAAAAGACAGTTATGAAAATTATAATCAAAATAAAAAATATAAAAATAGCAATTATAAGAATGAAAGCCGGAACCATATTAATCAATATCAGCAGAAAAATTTTAATAACCATAACCAATATAATACTCATAATCGAAATTTTAGTAACTCTCAGCGGCAATACGGAAATTTTAATACTAATCCAAATCAAAATTATAATGAAGACCAATCAACACCAAGATGAAGACCAATTAGACAACCAATTCATAATGATAATAGAAACTGTATAAAACGGCAACACGGGGTTAGATATAGGACTCCAGCTTCAAGAATAACTTACCACATATAGCAGTTAAATACAATTTAGGAACATTGGAATTTATAATAGACACATCCCAAACTTTTTTTTTTCTCCTCACATTCCAATTAGTGAATATTTCTAGAAATTAACAATAATTATTCATTGCTTAATAGTATAATATTACACTTATCATTGCGAATTCTTGGAACTAGTGTTGATTTTACAGGGGTTTTACTAATTTCTTATTTGTGTTCTTTGTGGGTATTCGAACTTTTAACATACCATGAAACCGCTGTGATTCTTCTGAATAGCGTAAATTGCACCCTTTGAAGCTTCTCTATATTTGAAGGTGATGAAGTGCCCACATTTGAATGCCATACGCGCAGAAATACTTAGCAACTCATTTGTCTATTAAAATATTATTGTCCAGGGTGACCCTTGAACATCTGTTTAGAAGCCAGTGCAGATTTGCTGCTTTTTGCTTGACCTAAGTTACCTTTGTCTCAATGTGTTTCTTCCATGTCAAGCTTCTATCGAGATTAATGCTGATAGTTAACAGTTTCTTTCTGTCGAATGCTGTAGTCGTGTAGGGGCAAGTGTATTTTCTTAAGGAAAATGTAGTGTGGGTACCTTTAGTGTCATTAACCTTTATCCTCAATCTTGCCAGCCAACTCTCCACTCATTTTAGATGATTTTGAAGGTTTTTCGAAGCAAAGTTTGGGTAGGAATGAGAGCTTAGAATTTCTGTGTTACCTGCAAATGTTGATCTTAGTAACCGAGCATCCGTTGGCAAATCCAAGGTGTATATCAACTAGAGAATTGGACCGAGAACGCTTCCCTGTGGAACACTAGCTCTGATATGGAATCCAGTGGACTGAAAGCTATTCTGTTTCACAATCTACTTATTGTTATCTAGTTTTTAAACAATTCATGAAGATTTCAAAGGTTTGAACAACATCTAGAAAAATTTCAGAACAAAATTTTTCAAATGTTTTCCGAATTTCTGTAACTATACGGTGATATGCCTTTCTTGAAATCCATATTGACGAGTGAGTATTACATGCTTCTGGCTCAGAATAGGTGATAGTTGCTGGAGAGGTGTCTCAAATAATTTGAAGATTAGAGGTAGCAGACATATGTGTCTATAACGCCTTAGCGCCGCTTTATAACCACTACGCCTTCTAAACGCTGGAAAAAATATGGGCTGTTATCTAGATCCACTTTGTGGTATTTAGGTATTTTAGAAGATCCTTTTTACTGAGGTCGGCGAGAGGTCGGATAGTCCTGCTAGAAAATAGTTTCCCAAGGCTCTATTTCTTGCGGCCGCCAGAGCTGGGCATTTGCAAAGAAAGTGAGTTATTGTTTCCCTATCGTCCGAGTCTTTATAACTTCTATAATAGGTATTGAACAGTCTATGCATTTTCTCCTCATGCGTACTTACTAGCCAGTGACCTGTAAAAACCGCCGTTAGAGGGCTGGTGTCTCTACGCTCCCTTTTTATAAGATCCCTTGACCTAGTTATATGGTAAACTGGCCAGGAAGCCCGGGATGTATTTCACGTTGTAAGTGCTCTCCATCTTCGACCCGCCAAGGAGAGGCAGTGCAGGATCGCACCCAGAGAAACAGATATTAGTTCCGCACAGGTTAGTTCGAGAGAGGCCCCCCCTGTGCGCTAATTCATCAGTTTTCTCATTCCCTTCGATATTATTAAGCCCTGGAACCAAGATGATTGTGATGTCAGCATGAAGACTTAGCCCCCTAAGTTTATACCTACACTGTCTGACCAACCTGTAGTTGATAGTGTTTGTCTGTACAGCCTTTATAGCAACGTGTATGTCCGCAAAAATGGTAACCTTGGTTCTATGTCCTTCTCTAATGTATTGGGTAATTTGCCGACATGCCTCCCTGATTGCGAGTATTTCCGCCTAAACAAATTAAGCCTAATCAGGTAGGCGTGGGCAGTAATTGATGGTAGCGTATGTTGAAAATACCCCAGTGTCTATCCCAAGATTGATTTTGGACCCGTCTGTATAAATGGGTATATCGTATTCCGTTTGAAATGTTACCCTTGACCACTCTTCCGTTGAATGAAATCTAACCGTCAAGTCCTTTTTAAAGTCTAGTTGTGGTACTAAGTAGTATGTTGTCATTTGTATTAGTTCCCTCGGTACTACATATAGCACCCTAATATGACCATGCGGTCCAGCAATATGTCACTTTTAACCTTAGTGCACTATTGCAGGCCAAATTTTTAATGTGAAGGCCAATGGGGAGAAGATGTAGCATTATATTAAGCGCCTCCGAAGGACATATTCGCAAGCACCCCACAACGCCGGCAACAGCTGTTTGAACTCTGCTGAGTCTCTGATCAATATAGCCTCTATCTAGCGCCGGCCACCAAACTATTGAATCTATATTGAGTAATCAGAAGCCTTTATATTATTGATACTCATAAGGTACTGCTGACGATCATGCATGATTTTGAAGTGTCTTATGTTCACTTCGAGTGCAATCTGCTAATTGATGTTTAAGATTTGGAGATCGACGGGTTTGCCAGTCTTTTCTTAATCTTCCTTTTTCATTTATTCGAAAAATCCTTGGGTTTGGGAGTAGAGTAGGTGTAGCAATATTAGTCGCTTGAATAGCAATTTTGTGGTTGTGTATGTGAACTGATGTATTTTCGATATTTTAACCAGTTTGTTTTGGGATTTGCTAGGCTTTGGTTCGATTTATTTGGTTGTGAGTTGCAAGTGAATGATCTGAAGAAAGATAGGCGAAAGATTCGAGTTTAATCTGATGTCTTCTGGTAATTTTTGTGACACCAAACTCTATTAGGTCCGGGAGCTTAAGAGAATCAGTGGGCCAATAAGTCAGTTGACCATGGTATGCATCTCCAAATTATTTTTTGATATTGCTGACCAGAATGAGTTTCTCTTTGCGGTGAACCCCCGAAGTATGTTTTGTATTGTACTCTCCAGCAGCTAAATTGGTTCTCTATTATGCTAAATTTCGGTGAGAATTACACTGCTGATTCTATTAAGTCGTCTGTGAAACCTTCGATGTCTATTGAGATTGTGTGTAAGTATTCTGTACAATAATATTCTGTTTTTAATTAGAATAGCTGTTCCGCCACATGACTTGTTGTTATGGTGTTTAGTGTCATAAAATGAGAGGAAATTTTTTAAAAATTGGGGAAATGTCAATATTTCACTAAGTTAGATTAACATAGGTTTCCACTGAATAGAGATTGCGGAAGAAAATATTCATAAAACGGAATTTAGTGCGGACGGCGGACATTACGAATTTTTTCGAATGACTTTTGGGCTGAAAACAGCCACCACTTTCCAACTTAATAAAACTTGCCTAGTCTATGGTGACGATATTTTTGTCTTGCAAGAGCATCTGAAATCAATTAAGAGCATGTTTCAAAGGCTAAAAGAAGCCAACTTCAAAGTCCTACTAGAGAAATCAGAGTTTTTGAAGCACAAAACCGAATTTCTCGTGCATATTTAAAAAAAAAACTCCTTAAAAAACTTTACAATTTCAGGGCACCACTGAAAATTTATGAAAAATGACGCCAAACTCCAAAACTAATGACTAGATATTTGTAGAAGGCTATAAAATTGAATTTAGGAGAGCGATTATTTGAATAGCTTTGAAGCTTTGAAACGACTATTACTAAATAATCCCGCGCTGAAATATCATGGGGTTCAAAGAACGATTCACTTTGCAGACAGATGCACTTGATCTAGCCTTTGATGCCATATTATCTCAGGATGGTCAAACAATCTACTACACCAGCCGTACGTTGAACTACCACGAAAAAAAAAAGTATAGCACGATTGAAAAGAGTTACTTGGGTAACCCAATATTTCTGTCGTATTTATTTGGTAGACAATTTATAATAGAAACGTATCACAGACCACTGGTTTGGTTATATTCGATAAAGGAACGTAATTTTAATTACACAGATGTAGATTGCGATTAGCGGAATATGATTACGATATAAGGTACAAAATTGTTAGTCAGGAAAATGCGTCCAGCAGTTGTGATATTGCACCAATGGGGGAAATAAAAGGAAGGCTAAATCAGCGATACCAGTCACAAACAACATATGCAGAAATATATAATATGTGTAGACAAATCAAGGTTACCTAAAAGAGATATTTTAAGTATTTCTAAAATCTGGTTATGAAATTAATGAAATTTTTGAGTTTGACGACGAAATCGATTTATATATATGACAGAAAAGTTGAGAGACCTAAAATTCATACTCTAAGAAAAAATGGACGGAAAAACGGTTTGAAATATACAACAGTTATTCTAAATTGAACCTGTTAAAGTACGGTATGGGTATAAGTTACTTACAAAAGAAAGCTGGAAATAATCCTAAAAATATTGTGTATAATGAACAGAAAAGAAGTAATAGTCAAAATAAAGGCTGGTTTTCGAATGAATCAGTGCTTCGAACCAACGGCAACTGTAGACAAAATAAAAATTATAATTTCAGCCTAAAACATCAAAAAGTTTACCATTATGGATAGTATCCAAGAAACTCGATAAATCTGGCGTCCAAAAATGGCGAGCAGTTGTCGATTAAAGAAAACTTAATGGAGTTACTGTAAGCGACAATTTTCCAATCCCTAATATAGATGGGATTTGGATAAGATGGGCAAAGCTCAATAATTTTCAAATATTGGACTTTCAAAAGTTTTCCGTCAAATACTATTGAGAGAAAATAATAGAAAAGGAGTGCTTTCCACACCATTCGGGCATTACTAATTTGTATGTAGACCTTCCATCTACTTTCCAACGCGGTTGGAATTCTGTGTTACGTGATGACATAAATCGAATCTCTGTTGTGTATTTGGACGACATTTTGATTTTTGGTACATTGTTGCCAGGACATATAGAGAAAGTCTATTAAGGACTCCTTTAAACCATCACAAAATATGGGGCAGCTCCGGCACAAATGATCGAGGTGACTTGATCATTTCAAATAACTTAGGTATTGCTAACCGTTGAAAT
Organism: Clusia tigrina; assembly: GCA_920105625.2. Lineage (NCBI taxonomy): Eukaryota > Metazoa > Arthropoda > Insecta > Diptera > Clusiidae > Clusia > Clusia tigrina. The sequence continues at coordinate 28,870,228 of OV050030.1, forward strand.
GAGCCGACCTTCCTTACATCCGTTAGGAAGGAAGTGCTTGACATCACCCTTGTCAGTGATAACTACTCCAACATGATAAGCAGTTGGTTCGTCTTACAGGAATGCTCCTTTTCGGACCACTGCTATATCACCTTTGACATTGACTTGAGGGAGACTACAGGCAATACAGGATCTCCTAAGCCAGTCAATAGAAAAAACACGAACTGGCCTCTTTTCCGGCTCAAACTGGGGTCATGCTTAGCAACGACTCCCCTCATTATCCACAACTGTCCCGACATTGATCGGGCGGTCGACGATCTGACCATAGCCTTTAAAAAAGCCACTCGAACCACGGGGCAAACCTAAACTTCCGTGGTGGAACTCGGAAATTGCAAGTCTTCGCAAGACTTGTAGAATGCTTTTCAACAAAGCTAAAGTTACAGCTGATTGGGCCCCTTTCAAAAATAAACAAAAAGATTTTAAATACGCCATTAGGCGAGGGAAACGAGCATCATGGAGAGAATTTTGCGAAAGCATTGAATCGACGTCCGAGGCTAGCCGTCTTCGTAAAGTTCTCCACTCCTCTAACAAAGCACTTGACTGTATCCAAAAACCAGATGGCAATCAAGCTCTCTACCAGGTGGAGCATGTTTCCCACGATAGCCTCCACACATTCCAAATGACAAAAAGTCACCTTGAGTGGTCCATTCAAACCTTTAAGCCATACAAGTCCCCCGTACCGGACGGCATCATTCCTGCCGATATCCAAAATGGGGAAGAGATTATCCTTCCATGGCTGCTACAAATATATAATGCAAGTCTCAGATTGCAATATATTCCCTTACGCTGGCGCACGACTCGGGTCGTCTTCATCCCAGAAGTTGGGAAGGCCTCACACACCAAACCTAAGGATTACAGACCCATAAGTCTAACATCCTTTCTTCTTAAGGTTCTCGAAAGAGCTCTTGACCTACATATCAGGACATTGACTAACCCTTCTCTTTTCTCTGTATCTCAACACTCATTCTCTCATTTCTCAAGTTGACAAATCCTTGGCGTACAAGAAATTCACACTTGCCATATTTCTGGACATCGAGGGAGCATTCAACAATGTATGCCCCAACGCTGTCATTTCCGCACTCTATAACCTTAACCTGAATTCAGGCCTTCTTAAATTTATAGAGCTTCTACTAAAATCTAGAATCATCACTTCCACGATCGGCAATGCCCAATCCAGGAGGGTGGTTAACAGGGGCACGCCACAAGGTGGTGTGTTATCACCCCTCCTCTGGAACCTGGCAGTTAACACACTACTGGTGAGATTGGAATCTACTGGATGCAAAGTGATAGCCTATGCGGACGACATAGCAATCGCGGCATCCGGCAAATTCCCCCAAACACTTTCCGAAAAACTGAACTATTCACTCTCTATTGTGTCGAACTGGTGTCGTGAATTCGAACTTGGGGTTAACCCATCCAAAACCGAGAATATGGCTTTCACTAGGAAGTACAAAATTCCAAGTTTTACAATGCCTAGTCTAAACGGCACAGCTTAATTGGAAAGCCAATCTAGCTGAAAGGGCACGTAAGGCAACATGCGCTATATACTGCTGCACAAGAGCAGTTGGTGGACGATGGGGACTTCATCCTCAAGTCGTGTTCTGGCTCTACACGGCCATCGTTGAACCAAACCTTTTATACAGGTCGGTCTTCTGGTGGCAAGCTCTCGAAAAAGCCTGCAATATCAAACCCCTCGATAAAATCAGAAGATCCATTGCTCTACTGATCACTGGGGCTCTTCGTAGCACACCTACGAAAGCCCTTTTTGCCATGCTGCACTGGCTCCCATAGGGGATCCTGGTTAAACAACACGCCAAGCTGACAGCGATTAGACTTAACGCTCTTTCGCACTGGCGCATAACCCTCACAGGCTATGCTTCAATTCTGAATCAGGACCCACCAGTCCCCAACTTTATCGATTATATGTCGGTCTATCCCGATTTGAACAAGGAATTCGACCTCACTATTCCAAGTCGAAGCGACTGGACCTCAGAAAACCGAATCGTCGGTGAAACAGTCGAAATCTACACCGACGGTTCCAAGCTTGGAGGTAGAGTCGGCAGCGGTATTTATTCCGACAAGCTGGACTTAAACATCTGCCTACGTCTCCCAGACCATTGCAGCGTTTTTCAAGCTGAGGTCATGGCCATTTACCACACGCGTATCTATCTTCTCAGACAGCCAGGCCGCCATTAAATCTCTTTTTGGCTCCACGGCCACATCAAGACTAGTTCATGAATGTCGAACATCTTCAAATGAGCTCGCAAGTTACTCTCGGGTGCACGTAGTCTGGGTTCCCGGACATAGCGAAATCCCGGGAAACTGCGAGGCAGACGAGCTTGCCAAGGCAGGCACGCCAATGCACGACATTCAGCCCTCCGTAAACATCGGCATTCAACTGGCAACAGCCAAGCTCGAAATCAAACGGAAATATCTGGCTGACGCCTACAAATCCTGGGCTAACGAGGAATCCTGCCACACGGCTAGACTAACTTGGGCAAGAATGGGTAAAAACAGAACCAATCAACTTCTTCGACTTGAACCCGTATCACTGTCGACAACTGTGTCGGTTTTGACCGGCCACTGCATAATGGGACAGCACGCAGAAAGACTCAGCCTACCCTCAAATGACTTTTGCCGAGGCTGTGGCTCCGAGGAGGAGGACGAAACAGTTTTCCACCTATTATGCCACTGCCCATCCCTGAGCAGAAGAAGAATTCGCACCTTAGGTGCCCCATTTCTGACAAGCCTGACAGAGCTGTCATCCATTAATATTAGGGACATAGCCAGGTTCATCAAAGTATCAGGATGGTTTCCTGAAACATGACGGGGGAGTCGTGCCTTTCCTGGCGCTGTCTCTGCGCTGACTATCACCATCCCAAGTATGGGAATTTTTTAGTCAGTGCTTGAACGGCGCCACACCGTGGTATCAAAATGGGCCATTATGTGTGCTCAAGTGTGCTTTTGGCACACTGGGCGGCCACTCCTACCTACCTACTCCTTTAAAGTAGCCTCTCCCATAATCAGATATTTAAAGAAGAATACAAACGTGAATATCAACGACTGAAACTACATCACTGCATTCGTAAAACTTAAGGACATTATTACAAATCCACCATTTGGAAAAACCCTTTAAGTAGCCGGGACTAGACGGAATCTTACCAGCTCAACTGCAGAATTCAGTAAACTACATTATGGAATTGTTAATAATCATTTTCAAAAGTGTGTTACATTTAAATCATATCCCCTCACTATGGACGGAAGTCAAAGTGGTATTTATCCCACAGCCGGGGAAAAACTCGCATGTTAGTCCATAGGATTTCAGGCTTATCAGTATTTTTTTTTTATTGAAAAATCTGGAGAGATTAATAATAGTAAAATTAAAGGTAAATCTACAGAAACAGCTTTGAATTCGCTAGTGACGGTTATTGAGAAATCAATGGAAGACACAGAATACACATTGGTAGCTTTCCTAGACATTGAGGGCGCTTTTAAAAATATCCTACCCAAGGCAAGAATCGGTGCACTGACGGAGTTGGGCGTCCCCGGGGCGCTGGTTGTTTTCATCGATCAAATGCTTATAGGCAGGTTTGTGAATTCAACATTGGGTGCCTCGAGGCCAAGTAGATCCGTCATCCTCTCCTTTCGGTGCTGACAATGAATGAACTGTTAAAGGGATTAGGGGAGAGAAGAATACACGTTGTTACCTATGCGGACGATATAGCAATCTCGGTAAGAGGCAAATTCCCCAATACGCTTTGTGAAGTCACGCAAAGCATATTAGATGAGATAAATCTATGGTCAGAACTATGTGGTTTAGCCGTAAACGAACTGGTACTATTTAGTAGAAAACATAGAGTACCAGATATAAGGCCCCCTAAAATATATGGAACCACTTTGTCTTGTAATGATAATGGCAGCTACCTAGGACTGATTTTGGATAGGAAGCTTAATTGGAAACTAAATGTAGAGTATACAGTACAAAATGCATCAATATCACTCTATTTGGCAGGACGGCAGTAGGACTAAAATGTGGTATGGCCCCCTGCATAGTACATTAGTTATACACAGCAGTGCTTAGGCCGATTTTGATGTACGGCATACTAGTATGGTGGCCAAAACTTCATAATAACTATATTGTGAAAGACTTAGATCGTATTCAGAGAGCAGCTAGTTTCTAAATAAGCGCAGGTCTCAAAACGACAGCATTGAAATTTATGTTAAACTTTTACCAATTGATTAGCATGGAAAGTACCTTGCAGTCAAATCAGCTTTTAGACTCAGGGAGCTCTCATTTTTAACCACAAGTAGCAGTCATCATACGACCATAGTAGAAAAATTTCCTATTATTCCCGATACTACAGATTACTGTAATTCATTAGAGCGGAATTTGAGAAAGACCTTTAACACCATATTCTCCACAAAGGAGGATTGGGATATGGTCAAGAAGAAAGTAATTAACATTTATACTGACGGTTGAAAACTTAATGATCGGGTGGGTAGAGGTGTATATTCTGAAAAGCTGAGTGTCAATTTATCCTTCCGCTTGTCGCACCATTATACTGTGTTCCAAGCAGACGTAATAGCAATAAGAGAGGGTATGCTATATATAAAGAATATTCCTCTATCCACAAGATATATATATATATATATATATATATATATATATATATATATATACATATATATATATATATATAAATATATATATATATATATATATATATATATATATATATATATATATATATATATATATATATATATATATATATATATATATATATATATATATATATATATATATATATATATATATATATATATACTCGGATAGCTAGGCGGCCATAAAATCGCAATAAGATAATCGTTGAAAATAGTAGTGCAATGCCATAAATTTTAAGTGAATTGTCTGAATGCTTTTATATATATACATAAACCTAGTGTGGGTGCGGGCCATAGGGATATTGAGGGCAAGTGCAGCGCTGATGATCTGGCTAGGGAGGGGACAACATTAGCTATCCTTCCGGATAAATTTCCATTGCCAATGCCTTTAGCAACATGCAAATTGCTAATAATATATATACTCGTAGATACACTGTCGAAGTGGTAAATCTTATCATCCTGCCTTACAAGTAGACAAACTTGGCCGGAATGGAATCGGGGCCGTACAAAACTGCTGCTGAAATTTACTAGGAAGGAAATTAATATGTGATGGGGGTAGTGACAGGTCACTGATTGATTGGTAGACATACAAGTAGACTGGGGGTACCCCACTATGAATTATGAGGAAGAGGAAATTGCGGAACACCTCCTTTGTGGGTCCATAGATCTATACAGAAAAGGTTCTAAAGTCTTGAATTCGCATATCTTGACAGCATTGAGGAGCTTTCTCGGATGAAGCTAACGAAAGTGGCTTCTTTTGTCTAATGCACAAGATGATTTAAGGAAGATCCGGAGGAGTAGGAGAGAAAGCTCTAGCGGCCACAATGGTCCTTGAAGAGGCCTAAGTCAGTCTTAGAACAGCCATCTAACCTAACCTAACCTAACCTCAGAAGCAAATCGAGTATATACTCGTATATATATATATATATATATATATATATATATATATAAATATATATATATATATATATATATATATATATATATATATATATATATATATATATATTTGATTCATCGAGAAAGTCCTTGTCATCCCTGTACATCTTTACAACTTCCATGCATGTCTCTTAGAGGAAATATTAATCCACATTTCCCACTTTTTCTATTTTAGTACTTATATTATTTTTATTATATCTAAAACCATAATTAATTATGTCTTCAAGTGGTTCGATTCGAAGATTTAGATAGAAGCATTTCGAGACCACTTCCTGGGTCGGATTCAAACCCGCACCACCACGACTGTGAGACAAGCTTTCTTACCACTAGACCAATAAGGTCGGCAATTCAAGAAGATTTGGCACCAAAATGAATTGAAATCATTTGCCTCATATCTCGAATATTTTACGGTATATACTCGTATGTGTATTCAAAGGGTTACTCCCCATTTAACATGACCACAAGTAAGAAATATGTATTTCAACTATACTAATATCCATGGAAAAAAACTGAAGCCGGGTTCGACCGATTTGAATACACCATTTCATATAAAATTTCGTCGATGGATCTTATGTAGGGACTCGGTTAGGATAAATGTGAGCTGTCAGTGAAAGAACGCTCGGATACTAGCATAGAGGCTATGAACTTTACAATTTATTTTATTGATATATCATCAATATGATCACAGACCAAGTGATTTTTAGTTGGATCTCTATTTTATATCGTTCCATTCAATTTTTTATATATGATACAGTTTCCTAAATATATGATCAGTTACGGCGAATTGTTTTAGAATGATATTCGACACTTGCATATACATGGGAGAAAGGCGTGACATTTGCTTGAGTGGGTTTACAGAGCTATCTGGTTCATGCCAGGTCACACTTTTGAAATGTTTCATTTAGATTTGTGGAAAAAAGTGGACCATAGGCGGACAGAACTCTATCTGATATTAATACTGATCTTGCCCATACTTACCACGCCTCATTGTGATTACAAACACCTCCTGTCGGCAAAATTGAAACATGCTCTTATTCACCATTTTTAAGGGAAAAAGGTGTAAATATGGGCAGCAACTCGAATGCCACTTCAGTAATTCCCAAAATTGCATAGTTCAAGCTATAAATAAGATTTATGATCGAAATTTTACATGATGGATCAGAACTCAACTATAAAACATTATTTGAAATATAGACTCCTGTACCATGTCTTCTACTATCTTATAAGCACCAATTTAAATCTTTACAATAGTTTCCAGCAAAATTATACATAGTTGTGCGTAATTGTGGTATAAATGAGTAAAATAGACAAAAGTCGGGTTACACCGACTACGAAATACCTTTACCTTTCCTTGTGCGTACAAGTTCAACAATGGGGACGTTTTCTTCATAAGTCTTCATTAGGGGCATATGTACGGTCATTTTCGGTGCGGTATCTTGAATTGGTTATATTAGAAGGAGGCGTGGCCTCTACCTGATCGACCCCATATATTGTGTATTTTCTTGTAGCGTCAATATACATACTAATATACATTTTCGCCCAAAAATTTTGTATAGGTCGTAAGTTAAAAAAATATGTCAATAGTGCGCGTGACTGTAAAAAGCACCCGATCATTTTTTGTGTGGCCAACTTCCTGCGAAATTTCGTTACTAAATCTTCAATAGAAACATTGTAATGATTTTTGGTCATTTGAGGCCGTGGCTGTAGAATTATGAACCCAAATTTTGCGTACACATTATTATGGACCCCATGTATATTTCTTCTAATCCGATAGCATCAATACGAGAATAGGTAGGCTAATTTTAATTTTAGACCCGAAGGTTCCTTATATCAAAAGTGGGCGTGTCCTTTCTCTAATCAAACTTATTTCTTGCAGGTAGCTTTATAACGTCCATGTTGCTTCTCGTAAAATATAAAAAAATATAAATAATAAATCTCCAATAGATATTCAATTATGAATGTTTTTTAATAGTGGGCGTGGCCATTATTATATACCATCCACTTTTTGCTTCACTTTTACTAAACCCACCATAACTGCCAAATTGCGTTACTAGTCCATCAATTGGACCGAAATTGTCATCATTTTAAAAAGATGAAAAAAATTCCTTATATGGGAGCTAGGCGTGATCTTTGTCCGAATCCGCACATATAGCAATCTGGTTCTGTGTCTTTATCCAGACTTTACTTTTGCAAAGTTTCATTAAGATAGCTCTAACGGTATAGAAAAAAACTGACCACAGACGGACGGACGGACGGACGGACAAAATAAAAATTGCTTAGAAAGTGATTCTGATCATATCTGTATATATATGTCCATACCTACCTCGCTTCCTTCTTTAAATTACAACTCCTCTCAAAAGCACAAAATTAGTTTACCCTTTTTACCTTTTTTAAAGGTAAGGGTTTAAAAAGTTGTGACTAAAGCAAAATACGTCATGTCAAAAAGATTGTGGAGTATGGGTTCAGTACTTAGAAAGTTATTACCATTACTTAAATAACTGTGCAGTTCATTGCACTCCATTCCTGTTCAGTAAAAGGGACGCTTAGATGAAAACGAGTTAGGCTCCCTCGAACACAAAAGTTAAAATGATTTGGATACATCCTTCTTCAATAGCTAAAGGTGAGTCACGGAGAAATCCGATTAACGTATAAATCAGTCGATCGAGGCCCACATGCAACAGGACTTAAATAGACAAGACATGGGGTGAATTGTAGATCACGAAAAAGCAATGATGGCTTACAAGAACAGTAACACCCACTTGGAGAAACATGACTGTTGATGAATCACCAAAATTTTTAAGCATATTTTCTGTACATTGCCCTTGACCGAACTTCAGCGCATTGAACTTACAGTTTGGCATTTGCACTGTTAATCATTTGTGGTTACGCAACAATAGTGCAATAATATTATTTTCAATTAAATTGTCAACATTTATCAATAATGCACCATGTATCAATTTTGTAAATTTAGCACTTTTCTTGGAATATGATTGAGTATATAAGCAAACCACAATAAACATAATTTTAACTGCGATTGAAGCAAGCAACTATTGTAGTTCATCTTTTGTACAATGACTAGATAAGGGTTTCTTAAAAATTTTAAATTAAACCAATTTCGAAGATGAAAACATTTTATGTTATTATGAAAATATTGATATGAATTGATTTTAGTTACTCGCAGTTATCAATCGGGAATGAGTATTATTGTAAAATGCTTTGATGAATATGGCATAGTAAATGAATTTTAACCTCATCCTCCAAATTATGTAAATATAGACAATCTAATTCGATATGTTCTATCGGAGAATAGACTAGTCTCTATCTTGGAGAAAGCTGAGAGAGGTCCACACCTGTACGACAATGGGTTCATTTCAACAAAATAAAAAAAAAATTTATAAATCGTTTGAGAATCTCTTTATTTGTAAGAAAAATTTTATACTAGACTGGTAATAAGTAGCGTAAAGAGAAAATATTATAAGACTTTCAATAAAATTGGAGTGTAGGGACCCTTCATTTGCTGGCTTATTCAGTTGCGACTTCAAGGGCCTCAAGTGATAAAAGCAATTAATTCTCTCTTGCTATCCAAATATCGTACTCTCTGTTTAAAGCTCCACAAACCCAATTCGCTTGGTTTTGCTCTCTTTGTTAACTACAATAACACATTTTTCAAATTATACACTGTAAAGACATACGAGGTGTGATCAAAAGATAACCGTTATTTTCATCTTTTCGTGAGTTACGTATGTTCGATGTTCGCATTTTTTTTCTGTTATGTTGGTACACATGTCTGTTATATATGTTGGCAATACCAACCATTTTGGATTCTCAGTTTGTTTTTGACAGATAAAAAGGTTAGTCGTGTTTTGGTGTGCTCTTCGATTTTGTACTATTCGAAAAAATGGATCAAATAAACTGTATTCAGTTTTGTGTAAAAAATGAAATTAAATGCGCAAGGACATTTGAAATGTTGACTGTGGCCTTTGGCGAGTCTACTATGAGCAGAACACAAGTTCAATTGTGGTATAACCGGTTTAAGGAAGGCCGAGAAGATGTCAATGACGATGCTCGTCCTGGTCGCCCGAGCACGTCAACAACCGATGAAAACATTGACGCAGTGAAGAGAATGAGTTTGGATAATCGTCGAATCACTATCAGAGAGGTTGCTGATGATGTTGGCATATCGTTCGGCTCATGCCAAGCAATTTTTATGGATGTTTTAGGCACGAAACGAATTTAGGCATGTTCCAAAATTGCTAAATCTTGAGCAAAAACAACGTCGCATGGACATCGCTCAGGAGCTGTTTTTGGACAAAAACAAAACCGTTATCATGCCTCAACCACCGTATTCACCGGACTTGGCCCCAGCTGACTTTTTCCTTTTTCCAAAACTGAACACACCGATGAAAGGAAAGCGTTTTGCTACGATTGAGGAGATAAAAAAATCGAAACAGGAGCTGTAGGCGATACCAAAAAAACGTTTCAGAAGTGTTTCGAGGATTGAAAAAAATGCTGGCATATGTATTATATCTGAGGGAAATTACTTCAAAGGGGACAAGATAGTTGTTGATGAATAAATAAATACTTTATTTTTTGATCACACAATAACGGTTCTTTTTTGATCACACCTCGTATATGAAATTGAAGTCGCAGTTTTGTTGCTATATTTTTTTTCTTGTTTCGACTCTATTGTTTAACTAAAAACTACTGTAAATAATAATTTGAATTTAATTTGCGCAGCGGTTGTTTTTCAGTTCTGTAGAAAATTCAAAATTTTATAAAACCTTCCATTCAGTTAGGCCACAAAACTACTTGAACACTTTCTTAATATTACCATATTTATTGTTATAGTTGTGTTTGCCAATTTTTGTTTGGACAGCACTTTGCGACATTTATTTATTATTTTTTGGTATTAATCATTCCAATGCTAGTACATTTCTATATTTCTATACTATGTATCTGGCTGGGGACTGAGACCAGTATATGAGGCATATGGTAGAAATATCAAGGTAAGCATTTACAAAATTTACAGCAAATTATGGAAAAAATAGAATAAAAATTTGGCAATCGATTAATTCTTTAAAACTTGAAATCCATTGAAACAATTTTGATACTGCCGGCTTCCATATTCTTGTTATAAATAATACTATTCTTACATTTCAAAATGTGCACTTTTTCACTAGCAGGCATACTTTCAAATCCTTTCAGATATTTTTATTTATTGTTTAAAGTACTGTAATATAATTATTTTGACACTACATAAACAATGCATTATATTTGGAATAGACTTTTAAAACTTACACTTATTAAAAAAATCTGTAAAAATGCTTTGATTATTATTTTAGTATTGATTATTATTTTAATATATTTATATACTCGTATATATAGTGCTGCCAGCGGTTGCTGCCAAACTTTATTGGGTCCATCGTAATAGTGCAACCTAATTTTTGTTTCTTCGGAGGAAGTTACATCTCTCCAGTACTCTATTGGCGTACAAACGTTTGCAAAAGCAAAATTCATCCTCTTTTAAATATTCATTGAAGAGATCAAAAGCCTTTGACAAACTATTTTGGTGGAGTATTTATGGGTTTTCAGCACTTTTCACCGATATCATGACGAATAAATTTTATTTAGACATTCTTCAAAACTAATTGAAAAAATGTGGTCAGAATTTCGTCTTCACTGGCCCACAAAATCCCGAAAACGTAAAATTCAAAGTGTATCAGGACAATGACCCTAAGAACGAATCGCTCTTGTGCCGGACCTGGATGATATATAAGTGCATACATACAGTCATAGACTCACCAGCGCAAAGCCCTGATTTAAACATCAACGAAAATTTATGGGCATACTTTAAAAAAACAGTTGCAAATCGGGTTCTAACTAATAAAAACGCTTCTGATAAGAGTTATGAGGAAGGAATGGGAAAGGTGCCTTAATAACACGATATAGAAAAACTTATTGTGTCTATCCCAATAAGATTGCAAACCGTTATTGATGCCAACGGTAGTCACACTAAGTATTAAATTATTTACTGTTAGTTTATTAGTTTGTTTGTATGTTCCTTGAATTTTGCAAAGAATTATTTGACACCATGAAGTGGCCATTGCTTTTTCTTTTGCTAATTATTTAATAAATTTTTTGATGTTTTCTGCTGAGGAAAATGGGCAAATATTGAAGTATAATATTTTTTTTTATTAAATATATGCATTTCTTGCCTGAAATCAATATTAAAGTGAAAATTTCATAACATTTTTTATTTTGGAAACAATTACTTCACAAACTGTATCTAAAAAAAAAACAAATCCTATGAATTGTGTAATCATTAAAATAATGCAATTGCACACAATTTGCGACTACTGGGAAGTTCACACTGCCACACTACACACTGGTTGTCACAAGCGCCTGCTCAATATATTCTCCAATAACAAAGAACGAATTTATATATATATATATATATATATATATATATATATATATATGTATATATATATATATATATATATATATAGATATATATATATATATATATATATATATATATCTATATATATATATATATATATATATATATATATATATATATATTCATATATATTTATATATACATATATATATATATATATATATATATATATATATATATATATATATATATATGTGTATATATATACATATATATATATATATATATATATATATATATATATATATATATATATATATATATATATATATATATGTATATATAAATATATATGAATATATATATATATATATATATATATATATATATATATATATATATATATATATATATGTATATTTTGTATGTAAAGCATCGTAGGCGTCATAAATTAACTTTTTACTCATGAGAAAAATATTCCAAAAATGTTGGGTTTCAAATATTCTTTACAAAATCATAAAAAATGTTAGAAAAAGGACTTATCTATTCTGGGATAAAGTCTACAAGCAAACGTTTGGATTTAAGTGTCCACACCACCTACATTTCAAATTTCGTATGTCGATGTTGTCTTTGAGTCTTTGAGTATTCAAGTACCCTAAATTATCGTCATGTACTTGTAACAGGAAGTGGAGTCGGGCGTCTCTAAAATCGCGGCTATAAGTATTTCTTTATGACACTTCTCAGTTATTTAAACTATTGTTTATACTTGTGGATACGTCCCCAATCAACTATTACAAAGAGTTTCTGTTTTCTAATGTGCACCGTACATTGGAATCTTGCCTGACGAAATTTTGTTTTATATTAGTTAATCGAAGGAGATGAAGAGACCCTGTAAGTACAAATGTAAATGAAGGTGGAATAGAAGAAACAGTTCAGGATTTTATTTCTCAAATTTGGAAATGTCAAAAAATTTACCGTACATTTCTTTTACATGGACGGTAAAATGACTGACAACATCAGCAGATCGAAGTAATTCTCAATTTGCTCCAAATGATATCCATTAAGAAAATTACGAAAGTTATCCTTTAGCCGTCATATAGTATTATTGAGTCATATTTGATTGCTGGAAATTAGTTTCTTTCGTTCGGCGAGATTTACTCCAGCCAAAGCTTTCATAATAATTACTCTCCCTCTCTCTCTCTGTCTCCCTCTCTCTCTATTTATCTTACAGAGAACACAGAGAAAAAAAAATTTATCGTCAAACGGCAAAGCAGCGAAATAAAGCAGACGGACGTGGTGAATGGTGGTGAATCCACTCAAAATCGTGGTGGATCCGCTACAGACGCTGGCAGCGAAAAAGACTTTCCTTTCTCTGTGTTTTCTGCTATCTTGTTCCCGTGTTGGTAGCAATAAGAAACTGCTTTCTCATTTTTTACGAACACAGCCAAGCAAAGAAATATAGGCAAATGAAGAGAGAGAGTGTTTTCTGAAATATGTGGAGTATTTTTCAATAAAAGGCCTGTACGAAAAAGCTCTTGATCAGTTCTCATTTGTCTTGTCGAAGACAGTAGATACAAAATTTTCAAAATGAAATTCATCGTTGCAATCGCCTGTATCGCGTTAATCGCGTTAGAAATCGCAGCAAATAATTCACATGAATCAGAATCAGGATCAGAGGAGGTTGGCTATGTCGTAAGTTGGATTTCGCGAAGAAAAATCGAAAACAAGATTTGGATATTTCCTTTTCTTTTATAGTTGAGTCCTGAAAACGCTGAGATTGTAAAAAATGCATTTGGAAAATGTGCGAAGGAACATAAAGTCCCACAAGAAACTTTAGGCTACCTCAGTGAATTTGTCTATTTATTTCAATCTGAATTTTTAGCAAACAGTAAGTGCTTCGTAAATTGTGCCCTAATGGAAATGAAGATGTTCAACGAAAGTAAACCAAATCGAGATGGATTAATGAGTATGTTCGACTCTATCTATGGAACTTCGAGGGTAACAGATGCAATTACATCCTGTTTGTATAATATTGACGCAAAGAAAGATGAATGTGAAAATGCATTTCAATATTTTGACTGTTTGGAGAAGGACCACGAGATATTGTTTGAATTTAAAAATTTATAATTAACAATAAAAATAAAGTTGCATGTGAATGATGGGGTTTTATACATTTGTAATCGGCTGTAAAATTATTTTCGTAAAAGTATGTGTCGTGTACAATTTAGTTTTTATTATAGTGTATTTCCTTGATTTTACAATTTACAAATCGAATAAAGTTCTTTGCATATAACGTTTTGTTTCTATCATCGCTGTTTTGATGATTTTTTTTCATTTTTGGCATCTATATCTAATAGAGTAACACGATCAATTTCCCAAGTGGTTGTTTTATTATTGTAGCGATATGTACATTAGAGTAATTAAAGCGGATTCACCGCTGTTGTCCGAACAACTTTTGTTGGTTTTTTTACATGCCGTTTGTCAGTTGTTAAAAATTGAGAGCGTAACGAAAGTTTGCTTGCTTTTCGATGAAATTTATTTTAATTTTCTATCCGAACAACCCGATGATTAGGATTGCCATCTACTCTTTACTCTACTCTTTATTTTTTGCGTTGCAAATTGTATGTATTATTATGAGTGACTATCATAAATAATTGCGTTGGTAGCAATACTAATGACTTTATGACTAAATATAAAAAAAATGTTTGCCGAAGTAAGCGGCAAACCATACCATGGACCACAGAGACGTGACACTTGAACCAAAGAAGAATAAGAAATGACATTCAATTCACCAGTTTTTTATTTACCGTTTCGACCATTTCTTTTGGTCACACGTATAGTGTAAGTCAATTTATTGTGTTTGTTGTATATCCCTGTAGTGAAAATTATAGGCAGTCTTCAAACTATACTAGTAAATTTAATAGTAACGAGTAAAGAAGTCTGAAGTCGGGTTAGACCGACTACGAAATACCCTTTACCTTTTCTTATGCGTGCGAGTTCAACAATGGGGATGTGTTCTTCATAAATCATCATTAGGAGCATATTCACAGTAATTTTTGGTAGCGTACCTTGAAATGATTATATCGGCCCCATTTCCTGTGTATGGCTTTGTAGTGTCAATATAACCACTAACATAAAATATCGTCGAAAAATATTGTATAGGTGGTAATTTATAATAATATGTCAATAGTGGGCGTGGCTGTTAAAATAACAAGCCCATTTTTGTGTAGTGTTTAATGTTAGTACCCGCAATATTCCTGTGAAATTTCGTTGATAAATCTTTAATAGGAACCTAGTAACGATTTTTGGTTAATTGTGGGCGTGGCAATATTAATAATATGCCTATATTTGGAATGCATGCTAGTACAGACCCAGTGTATACATCCATCAATTTGTTTTCATATATCATCATTAGAAGCATTGATAGGGTAATTGTATTTAAGTGGGGTCCCCAAAGTTCATTATATTTGAGGGAGGCGTATCCTACCTCTGATCGACTCCGAATCTTGTATATGGCTTTGTAGGGTCCATATACGTCCTAATTTAAAATTTCGTCCAAAAATATTGTATAGGTCCTAAGTTATAATAATATGTGAATAGTGGGCGTGGCTGTAGAAATAACACTCCCATTTTTTGTGTGGTGTTCAATGTTAGTACCCGCAACATTCCTGTGAAATTTCGTTGACAAGTCTTTAATAGGAACCTAGTAACGATTTTTGGTTAATTGTGGGCGTGGCAGTTCTAGTATGATCTCCACATTTTGCACACACACTATTATGGATCCCATGTATATTTCTGCAAATTTTTATTCTGCTGGCATCAATACGAGCATAGGTAGGCTAATTTTAATTTTAGACCCGAAAGTTCCCTAAATCAAAAGTGGGCGTGTCTCTTCTCTGATCAGCCCCATTTGTTGCAGATAGCTTTATAATGTCCACATGTTCCTTCCCGTAAAATTTCGTCCGAAAATCTCTACCAGATCTTAAGTTATTAATATTTGTTTATAGTGGGCGTGGCAGTTAATATATACCGCCCACTTTTTGCGCAGTGTTTAGTAGGACCCACATCTCCATAAATGCCAAATAATGTCACGATTCCGTCAATTGGACCGAAGTTATAGTCATTTTAAAAAAGGTGAAAAAAGTTCCTTATATGGGAGGTAGGCGTGGTCTTTGTCCAGATCGGCCCATATAGCAATCTGGTTCTGTATCTTTGTCCTGACTATACTTCTGCAAAATTTCATTAAGATAGCTCTAACGGTGTAGAAAAAAAGTGGCCACAGACAGACAGGCGGACGGACAAAATAACAATTGCTTAGAAATTGATTCTGATCATATCTGTATATATATGTCCATACCTACCATGCCTCCTTCTCGAAATTGCAACCCCAATGAGCATAGGGACACTAAACTTAGAAGATATAGGAGCATAGTGAAACGAAAATTAAGAAATTTCCGGTCATAAGGGAATTAAAAATGTTTACATTATTCTCACAAATAACAACAGTTTCAATACACTCAGAAAAATTTATTATTATTTATTTTTTTATTAACGAATCTTATACTATATACAGAAACGTTTTATAATTGCACTTAGTAAATACTGGTAAAACTAACTAGCAATTTTGTTCGATTAAATTAAACAATTAAAAGAAAAGCGTTAAGTATTTTATGTACATGCTAACACATAACATATAAATAAAATATCGGCTACTCGAGTTCCATTAGGTCTGACACTGTTTTCCGTTTTAGCCGCCTGCGCTGTGAAGTCATCAGGAGTAAACTGGATGCTGCAACGTTGACATGCGATTTCAGTCGCTGTTTGTGAGAAATGGCAAATTTTTTTGTCACATCAGTGACAGTTGGCATGCCAAGATCACGATCGAGATCGCTATTTCTAACATAGTATGGTGCATTAATAATACATCACAGCACTTTATTTTGAAAACGTTGGATAGTGGCAATGTATATTTACTAGCACATCCCCAAAATTGGATGCCATAGGTCCAGGTCGGCTTCAGTATTTGTTTATACACCATTAGTTTGTTGTGAATTGACAGGGTAGAGTGTCTGCCAATAAGGTCGTAGAATTTGTTGAGTTTCAGGTCAAGCTCCTCTCGTTTTTTCTTTACGTGAGCTTTCCAGTGCAATTTGGCGTCGAGTGCAATACCCAGGTATTTGGCTTCGTTGACATGTGGGATTATTAGCTCATCCATGAAAATTGGTTTGTAAGGTACATTTTTCAGTGAAAAAACTATATGCGCTGATTTGGTTTTGTGTAACTAAATGCGCCATTTCTAAGCCCATGAAGCAATACAATTAACAGCCTCTTGTAGTTTAGCCGTCGCGTCTTCGATAGTGTTACCTGTAGCCCGAACACCACCATCGTCCGCAAATGTTGCGGTTACTTGCTGATTTGCTTTTGGTAGGTCGTATGTATAAGTTAGCAACATACGAGTTGCATGTCGTTGGCGCCGTGCGCTTGCGCAGCGGTACAAAGAATTGCAACAGCGTCTGCTGCCATCCGCTGCGCAGGGGCACGGTAGACGGTGCTGGTTCTCGGTGCGTGAGAAAACACAAGACGGAGAGCATTGGCGCCATGCGCTAGCGCAGCGATGCAAAGCATTGTACGAAATACGCTGCCACAGCGTCCGCTGCCATCCGCTTCGCAGGGGAACGATAGACGGTGCTGGTTCTCGGCACGCGAGAAAACACACGAAAAGAGTGTTGGCGCCATGCGCTTGCGCAGCAGTACAAAGCATTGTACAAAATACGCGGCACAGCCGCTACGCGTAGATACGGTAGACGGTGATGGTTCTCGGTGCCGGAGGAATTGGCGAGACATGTGTTGCATGTCGGTGCCGCCAAGCCCAGCCGTGAAACGCTGTCGCGCAATGCCGCCTCGAAGCGCAGTCACCATGCGATTGTCGGCGGCGAAAACGTATAAAAAGAACCCGAGTACGAGAGCTCGCATCTTTTAATGGACAGGAGCTCGAAGGAGAAGGGCGATTAGAATAATAAAATATTAAAATAAAAACTAAAACAATATATCTATAATTAAATATTTTTATAATTTTAGATGTATGCAGGAGATATTTAACTGGCGCCCAACTTGGAGCATGCGAAAAAGTCGCTGCACAGGCTCATAACCCACCCTTGAGAGGGGTTAATAAAAAAAAACAAATCTGCGACTCCTACGGGACCCTCCAGTTTTTATCACAAATAAATAAAAATAAAAGAAAAACATCAAATAAATTTTTATAATTAATAATAAATATAATTCAATTTTTAGCGCCGGGGGCCTAGGGAATGCACCCCTCCTTCAATTATAGCATCAACCAGCAGCCTATAAGGATGTATCAGCCCGACTCAGCTCGACTTGCCATTGGTCGCCAAGGAACTGGAGTCATCGCACAGCCGAGAGCTCCACCCCGATGTGGCAATCCGTCTACGATACCCGCCATAGACGCTCCTCCACGAAATCCCTTTAATGCAAACCGGTTTGGAGCTTCTACCAGCGCTCCACATATGCAGAAATGATATTCGGATGGCCAGCAATTTGAAGTGAGAGAACTAGCTACAAAAAGGCCACCTTCGTCGCAACCACCTTCACACGATTGGAAACACCTAGGAGTCAATGACCTGGGAACTAAGTTAATTGATTCTTCTCCTGGTGGCTGGGACAATGGAAGCCGCCGGAGTGAAGGTCGTCGTCGCAACCGAAACTAAAGACGGGGTGATGCCGGTGCCGATGTTGAGGGAGAGACAACTTTCGCTGAGGTGAATTTTTTTTGGGGAGAGGCCACTTCTTCCATACCTTCAAATGCCTCTAGCATCACAGCGTTTAAAGTTCTTGGTGGACACCGGCTCTGCCAAGAATTACATTAGGGATATCCCTGATCTACGGGGAATAAAGCCGATAATCAAACCAGTTAAGGTCAAAACTGTGGTGGGGAGTGTGCATGTCACTAGGAAATGTGGAATCAATATGCTGAGAAGGACATCTACCTTTTACATACTTCCCACTCTAAACACCTTTGACGCTATAATCTGGTTTGATCTGCTAACGGACGTCTCGGCTTGTGTCAACTTAGACGTGGGAACCCTCAGACATGCGCGGGGAATGGAAACACTGCTCTTTCAGGAGTGTGAAGGGATGAATTACAGAGATTCCAGCATAGACGAGAATGAAAAAGTAGAGCATACCAGCGGCAACGATCAAACGGAAATTTCCTCAGAAGCCACTAACCAGGTATCTGAGGGAGAAGAATGGTCATATAGTAGCATCAAAATCTAAAAACAATTCGATTGTCCTCGACGCGGATGCATTAGACGCCTTTCGGCGTGTGAGGTCAGCACATGCTTTGCTCCTCTATCCAGATTTCGGAAAACCATTCGATCTTACTGCGGATGCTTCATCCTATGCCTTAGGTGCTGTACTATCGCAGGGAGGTCGGCTCATCACCATGATATCGCGCACACTCTCCAATACAGAGGAGAACTATGCGACTTATGAGCAAGAGCTGCTTGCAATTGTTTGGTCATTTCAGAAGCTGAGAAATTACCTATACGGAGTCAAGGACCTAAATGTTTTTACAGACTATCAACCCCTTACCGTTTGTAAATTCAAAATTTGTTTTGAATTTATGTTTTGATTTTCCAGTACTTGAACTGGGAATTCACGATGATTAAATTTTAATTCAAGATTTTAATCTGAATTTATGGTTATGAATTTTCAGTACTTGAACTGAAGATTCTCGACGAAACAAAATTGAAGTTAACTTAAAACTGACCTTTTAGTACTTGAACTAGAAAACCACGAAGAAATGATAATTCAATAATTGTTCATTTTGAGTTCTGATTTTGAACGGATTTTATTAAATTATTGCATGCGTTTTTATACAAAATTAACATGTCAAAATCCACAGCAATACAATACTGTAGTTCGATGCAAGTTGCACAACATATTTGCTAGAATAGCATATTATCATGAGATTACAACAACCAAAAAATGTGTCGAATTTCCGTCTGCTTAATGTGTTGTGAGCTAAAATCAAGATGCCTGCGCGTAGTGTCTCACAGCATCGACTCCTAACAGATGCCACACATTCTGTGTGATTAGCATGTGCTAAAGTTACATAAGAAAGCACATATTTTTAGGGTGCGAGTATTTAGAATTAATATTACCTATGTAATACTTATTATGTAAACATTTAGGGTGCTACAGTTTTGCAGTCGAGCCACCGAATGGCATTCAAAGTTAGAATGCACCATCAACATTTCAGATTGGCGTAGGTCAGTTGGCTTGACCAACTGACACCAATTAACAGGTGCGAAACTGGAACACCAGAAAGGTCAGTTTTTGTATTGTAATTATGAATTGTAAATAGTATATAAGAGTTAGTATTCTAAGTAATAAAGTTTTGTGATTTTAAAACTAAAAGTGTAATGTAGTGATTTTTACAAAGAGTGATTTAGGCTTTTCAGATACACGCGCGCAGCAGAAGGACGTCCCCCGTCAAACAAGGACAATACCCCAACATTTTGGCGCAGCCGGTAGGATCCAACGTCGAGTGCCAGGAAAGAAGCACTCCTACGCGGGAATCCACCAAGAAGAAGATATCAGGATAACCATCCCAAAGGAGAGCAATGGAGGAAACGAAAATGGTGAGTATGTCTAGGGTAAGACATACTAGTATCTAAGTGAATTTTGTCGACGATTCTTCGGTGACCGTGTGGGCGCTTTTGCGCCGGTCATGCGGAAGAAGCAGCATTGGGGCTGATTAGCCGCTGCGGTTAGGTGAAAATAGGTCGATCTGAAAAGAAAACTTTCTACTTACGGTCAGGTTGCATAGGGTTGTTTCACTGAAATCAGGTTCATTCTTTTTATAATAACCGTTTATTTCAGCATTCTCGGGGATGTGGAACGTGTCTGCTTATTCACGGATTTTGCGTTATTGAATTGCGAACTTGTGTATACCGGTTGGTTTGGTTCGGAAAGAACGTGCCACGGTATAGGGTTCGTACGGTTGTGACAGGGGATTTGTGTTTGTTTGTCGGTAGGGACATTTATACGATTCAATTTATATTGTTTTGAAATCAAAATAAAGATTGATTTAAATATTTGGCATTTTGAGTCTAGGGTATTAGGTGAAGAGGTGCAGACAACATGTGTTGTTGCATTAAAGTTTTTTGTAGTTCGGAAACTACAATTTGCGTAGCAATGTTGAAGAAAACATTTAAATGCTATTATTATGTGGCGCATACGTTACGGGTTTATTTTTAAATATGGATTCAAATTTCCGGGAATGAATCAAGACACTTTTGCCGGTAAATCAAACATATGGCCTTTTCTATGGATGTATTAAAGATGGTGAGAGGAAATCAAGGAGTATCTGTGAGGAAGCCAAGGACCAATTTGCATTGATGGAAGGACTTAATGGACGCCGGTAGAAAGCGGAACTTGGTGATGGAAAACAAGTATAGCAGAATATGTATATAAAGTTAGAATTTAAGGTGGAATGTGTTTTTTTTAATAACTCTGTTTTGAATCATTAAGTAAGATCGAATAAATATTGTAACAAGTTTTAACAAATATAGGATTTTTATTTGTAATTGGGATACGCCATCTGTTCTGGCATTTGGGATATGACGAAGGAAGCGCAAGGATTACTGCTGAGGCAGGAGCAAATTGGCGAAGCGATTGAAGAACTGGTCCGTAATTTTAAGAAAGACGGCAGGTTACGTAAGGACAACGTGTATTACCGCAAGCGAATAACACAGTTGCAAGATCTGGGGAGAGAGTTCAACAATAATCACGGACTGTTGTTGCCTCACGCAGTTGAGTACGGCAAGGGAAAATATTTTGCGGAAAATTACGCAGACTACATAAATAGTCTGGTCAACGAATGGGCAGATACATTTAGTTCTGAATTAGAGGGACTAGGGCAAGAGATTATGAGTTTGGTTTCGCCAGACGAGGAAATAAGGAACAGATTGAAATCAATACAGTCAGAGGTGAAACTGTTTACTGGGAAAATAGTTGACCAGTTCGAAGCGAGTACGAGCAGGGAAGAAGCTCAGGAATTGTGGAGGCAGGCGAACGCCGGAGGCGCTGTGTCACCGTTAGAGGTAGCGGATCAAGCCTTGACGGCAATCCAAAAAAGAACAGAAGAAAAGTTGTTCAGTTTTCATAAGAAAGCAGAAGATTGGAGAGCACAAAAAGAGTATCTGGAGAAGAAGGTAAAGGAACTTTCTCAGAGGTTGACGGAAACAGAGGAAGCAGCAACGCTGTTGGAAAAGGAGTGTGCGGAATTGAAAAGAGGACGGGCGACCAATAGGACCTCACTGAATAGGGAGAGATCAAAATCAGCATCAGCTGGATTTACGCAGACAGTATTGACATTGCCTCCGGAAGTACGTTGGCCGGAATATTTAACACCAGAAGGGATAAGCCGCATGATGAAGCCAAAATTAGTACTTAATGAAGAAAAGCAAGCGGAATTTTTGTTTGGCGCATCTGAAGTCGGTGTCGAGCCTTTTTCTCCGGGAAGCCCGATAAATAATAAAAATCAGGGATATCCGCCAAAGGAGCCGGAAGCAGTACCCGTGCAGCAAAGTTCCGATACTGTAGGCAGTATTTCGCCTGCACGAACAAACGATCGAAGACTAATTAGTTTGAATCCGTCACTGACCAATTACCTCTCAGATCTGGGAGAAGAGAATTTGGAAACTACCAAAGAGATTAATAAAGCTAAGGTTTTACCAGCAATTGAGAAAACACAAAGCTATAAAATGGGCATTCTGCAAGTTGCTCATGCGGTGGAGAAGTTGGTGCCCATGTTCTCAGGAGTCGAGTTGTATGACCTGAGAACTGAGATCCGGCGCTTCAAAGAAGGTTGTGAGCTAGCGCAACAGAGTGTTTCGGAAGCGGACGGGGAACACTTAATAAAGTGTATTAGGCAAAGAACCACAGGTGATGCGTTTGATTTACTGGTGCATAGCTCAGTAAGCACCCTGGCAGAATTATATGCACTTTTGGATAGGACGTATTTAAAACAAAAGTCATACGACTGTCTTGTATGGGAAATTCAGGAATCAACTCAGAGACCTGGGGAGGAATTGAGAGCCTGGGGACGAAGGCTCCAGTCTCTCGGGAACGCTGCTGAGACGGAAGCCAACAGGCAGTTTCCAGAAAATGTTGCAGCATACAAGGCTCAAGTAGAACGGACTATGATTTCTGTGTTCAAGGCAGGCCTGATAAATAGGGATTTAGCTAATTATACTCTTACTCTCACGCCGAGGAGTATGGCAGAGTTAGTGGAGGCGGTCTCTTTAGCTGAAGCAGCAATACAACAGCGAACGACAACAGGTGGAATCCGCTGGACTGATGCTCCTGCAGAGGTAGGAACAGTACAGCAACAAAACAGATGTGGAGTCGGTAGATTGATGGGCCAATTTCCGCAACAAAGAGACCAAGAATTCTTGGTTGAGAGGTTTAAGCCAAGGAAACCCATTTGCTCATTCTGTGATAATCCAGGGCATACAAGGGATGAATGCGTTACACGGAAAAACACGCCCTATTGTATGGAGTGCCAAACATATGGTCATGAGGCAAGTAGACAGTGCCAAGTAGACACTAAATGGAATCAGAGTAAAAGGCAGCCAGCAACGAGTCGCCCGGTTCCAACCTTGAGGGACAGCAGGGGTAACTTCAGTAGTCCCAGAGTTAATTCAACAGAAGGAATTAACCAAGGAAGAAATCCTTTCAAAACTGGGAGTGGTCAGCAGCAACCAAATTGGAATTCCAAAAGTGAACCAAAAATACGCAACACCCAACAGGGGTTGAGATGCTTCTCATGTGGACAGATGGGACATCGGGCAGCGGAATGCAGGGATAGACAATCCCAACAAAGGAACCAGGGAAACTTCCAGCGGCCCAGTCGAGGCCAGTAGACTGGAAAGCCAAAAGAAAGAGAGTAATAATAAGGCCGGAAATACGTGGGACTAGTAATGTAGGAACTACAGTCCAGGAGAAGGAGGAGCAGGAGGCTCTCCAGTATCACGAAGAGTTAGGGAATGGATACACGTCCATATTGGGAACAAAAGGAGGTTGCTTCGCTATGAGCAGGATAGGTGATGCCTTCATCGAGATACCCTGCGAGGAGGCAGCGAGTGGAAAGCTAGTGCTATTAGTAGATTCAGGAGCGGACACTAGCCTCGTAAAATCTAGTGTTTTACGAAAGGGGCTAGACATTAATCAAAGGGACTTAAGAACGCTTAACGGAGCGTTTGGAGGGTGCATTAGGACTTTGGGGTCGCTCAGAATAGGGCACAGTGGAGTTAAAGGTATGAGTTTTAGAGTGCACGCAGTGGAAGTGGATAGGAAAGGTATCCCGGCTGATGGGATAATTGGCCGCGATAATCTTTGGGGACGCACCATACTGGATGCGCTCGATAAGCAGTTATCATTCTATGATAACAATAAGCATAGAATCCTTACTTTTCCATTAATGTCATGGCAGGAAAGAACCGTGACTGGGGCTAAGAAGTGTGGTATGGAGGTAGTAAACGGAAGGTCAACCAGAGTAGTTACTATGCATGTAAATACGAAACTTAGGACTGTTGTATTGCACAAGCAGCAGCTAGCGGAGGGCGTATATATGGGGGAAACCATAACGCACGTTGACAAGGGTAAGGTATACGCTTGCGTACTCAATGCATCGGAAAAGGACTACTTGATGGAGGAGGATTTTAGGCCCAAGTTCACTAGCTATGATAATTTTAAGGAACCGAATTATAGATCGGTGAATCAGATTAAGCAGGTAGATATAAGAAAAAGAATGGAGAGGGTGCTAGAATCCTTGAAGTTAGACCCAAGCGTGAATTCAGAAGAGAAGGCATCAATAGAAGCAATTTGTGCGTCATTCCATGACATATTTTTGCTGGAAGGAGACCAGTTAACATATACACCAGAGGTAGAGCATGAAATACCTACTAGAGTGGATCAAGCACCAATTAACCAGAAACAGTACAGATTGCCACAGGCTCACAAAGATGAGGTAAACAGGCAAGTGGAAGGGATGTTAAAAGATAACATAATTTCACCGAGTATCTCGCCTTGGAATTCACCAATAATTTTGGTACCAAAGAAGGGAGGTGTTCAGGGTAAGAAGAAGTGGAGAATGGTCGTTGATTTTAGGAAATTGAACGACGCCACTATCAAACAGGTGTTCCCAATACCAAGGATAGAAGAGATACTGGATCAATTGGGACACAGTAGATATTTTTCTACACTTGATTTAGCGAGTGGCTACCACCAAGTTCTGGTGGATACCCAAGATAAGCAGAAAACCGCGTTCAGCACCGGTTTAGGGCATTATGAGTTTAATAGAATGCCGTTTGGATTAACAGGAGCACCGGCTACCTTCCAAAGGCTAATGAACCATGTGCTAACAGGCTTGCAAGGGTTAGATTGTTTTGTGTATCTCGATGATATTGTAATTTATGGGAAGAACTTGCAGCAGCATTCGCAACGCTTGTGCAAGGTGCTCCAGAAATTACGAGAACACAATTTGAAATTGAACACGGAGAAGTGTCAATTTTTGCGAAGAGAGGTGGTTTATTTAGGCCATCGTTGCTCAGAGGCAGGAGCACTGCCTGACCCGCAGAAGGTGGAATGCGTTAAAAATCTAGCGATTCCGAGAAACAGAAAAGAAGTGCAAGCATTCCTAGGACTAGTGAACTATTATAGAAAGTTCGTGGAAGGACTAGCCGGAATTGCGTTGCCAATTAATAAGTTGTTACGTAAAGAAGCAAAGTTCGAATGGACAGAGAGATGTCAGCAAGCATTCGAGAGGCTAAAGGAAATAATTAGCTCGCCACCAATTTTGGCGTACCCCGACTTTGAGCAAACTTTTTTGTTGACCACTGATGCTAGCAATGAAGCATTAGGGGCAGTATTGTCACAAGGGGAAGTCGGTGATGACCGACCAATAGCATTCGCAAGCAGAGCGCTTAGCGACACGGAGAAGAGATACTCCACAATAGAAAAAGAATTTCTAGCCATAGTGTGGGCTACAAAGAATTTTAGGGCATATCTGCTAGGACGCCCATTTAAGATATACACTGATCACCAGCCGTTGAGAGGCATAGCCAATTTGAAAGACCAAACGTCTAGGCTAGCCAGGTTCAGACACAAATTGTCTGAGTATGATTTTGAAATCATATACAAACCTGGGAAAAAGAATCTGAATGCCGATGCACTCAGCAGAGTACCGCAGGCACAGAAAGTATCAGTAGTGCAAACAAGGTCCAAAGCACGGTCGGATAAGGAGGAGGCCGAGAGAATGCAAAAGGATAAAGTTGATGCTACAAGAGATGTTAGCAATGCGGGTTTCGATGCCAATGAACAAGCAGCCAGTAATGTGGAATGGCTGGAGGATACAAAGGATATCCAGGCTGTGTTAAAGGGTTTCCATGATTCGCCTCTAGGAGGATACCAGGGATTCTGGAAAACCCATGACAGAATTAGGCGAGTATACGGATGGAAGGGTATGCTCAAGGACATTAAGAAATATATAAAGAGTTGTCCAAAATGTCAGGCCAACAAAAGTTCAAGGCTGACAAAGATGCCAATGGTGTTAACTGACACACCAAAACAACCATTTGATAAAGTTCATATGGATATTGTAGGTATTTTACCTGAGACAGTTTCGGGAAATAAGTACATTCTGACGTTCCAAGACGATTTCTCAAAGTATATGGCGTGCGTGGCTATACCCGATGCTGAAGCAAGTACGGTGGCCAAAGCATTCTTTGATGAAATTATAGCAAGATACAACATACCTAAGGTTTTGATAACCGACAATGGTTCAAATTTCGTATCAAAACTATTCTCAGAAACGTGTAAAATGCTGGGAATCAAGAAGTTGCACATAACACCATATCATCCACAGGCGAATGGCTCATTGGAACGTAGTCATCGACCTCTGGCCGAGTACTTGCGCAGTTTTGCCAAAGAAGACGGCTCGAATTGGGATCAATGGTTAACCACTGCAATGCATGTACACAACAATACTGTGGATGTATCAACGAAGCAAACTCCGTTTAGAACACTCTACGGGTTTGACTTCAACATGCCAGCGAATTTGAAGCGCAAATGTGCGCCTGTATACAATGCTGATGACCCCAATAAAGTACAAAAATATCAGTTGCAGCGAGCGCACGAATTGGTTAGAGAAAACCAGGAATGTGCTAAACGAGTGGCCAGGGAAGCCTATAACAAGGTACTAAACCCAGTAGTTTTTCATGTGGGTGATCAGGTACTCATGAGGAATCAAGCCAGGAGAAATAAATTCTCACCTGTGTGGATAGGTCCGTATATGGTAGCAGAGATCCGAAGCCCAGTTACAACAGTCGTAACGATTAAGGGCAAGAATAAAAAGCTACATAATAATTTGTTAAAATTATTCCATACAAGACCACACAACTAAAGACATGTGTTGACAGTGTTTTACAAGTGTAAACACAAGAATAACAACGTAAACATGTACGTGTGTATATCGGATAACACACAGCTCCGATTCTCAAAGTCAAGGCCAGTAGAAGTGTGCCACTTAAAATCGAGCGATTAAAGTTGACGTAATAAAAGAGCTTATTATGCACTGTGGCCGAACGAAGCATAGTAGGGAAAAATATTTTTTTTAAATAATGATAAATATTGCACGTAATTAAAAAATAAAATGAAATAATAAGACAGTCGTGGGTAAGTAATATAAAACAAAACTTCGAATATGTACATACACACATACGGCAGTGTATGCACTGAAATTCGATGCATGAGCATTAACGCCAGGCAACGGAACTGCTGGTGAAGTAAGTATATATACGAGTATGTATATATGTTTATAAGATAAAGAATGAATATACGAGGGAATATTTAAAGAAGTAAGTATTCTAGTTATAGGAATTGGGAATTGCAGATACTGCAGCAGGCTATATGTAGATATACTCGTACATAGGTTTTAACTGTTAATTGATTAGGAAATTAGCGTATGGAAATTTGAATAAATGTATATGTTGGGATATAAAAAAAAAAGTATAGGTTGATTGGGAAAATAAGCAATTAATTCTAGGTAATTTAAAGCGCCTTGAATGTATGTATGTATTCATATACGGGCTGATTACAGGATGGAAAATAGAATCGTTAATGGATATATACATATCAGGCTAGAAGTGAATTTAAATAAAAAGTAATTGTATGCGATGAAAGGTATAGTCATGCAATGGACAAAGTTTTGACACAAACGGGATTATTTTGTATAATCTGGTTTTTGTCGGAGGGCCAATGAATTGGTTCAAAGTTGAAATGAGTGATAACTCACGTGTTGAAAAAGAGCACGAAAAATTAATCAGAGCAAAACTGATGCCCTATATGGCTATGAAAACGCATAGTCCAGTCCTCTTTTCCCCCAGGATACGGTAGCGAATCCGATAATGTAAGGGGAGAAGACGAGTGGACGGCAAATTGAATGATATAGCATTCAATTATAAAAAAAAGCATGTTGTAGAAATATTATTTTTTGGAATAGCTTTTGTTTAAGAAAAGTTATAAATTAAAAAATTATAAACTGTGGAAAGTTCACATTAGAATCAAAAGTAGTTTAGAAAATAATTAGAGTTACAAAAATTAATTATTTAAAATATAAATTTGTAATAAAAAAAAAAAAAACAAAAATCATACTAAATTGGAAAATTATACCCAAGATTATATATAGTACATATAGTGTATTTATTTAAATGTTATATAATTCTTAAATTCATTTATTAAGTTGACTTTGAAATGTTCGGCAAAAATTAAACATAGAAGAAATATAAAACTAAAATGTATACTAGAAAATTAAGAAAATTATTATAGGTGTTCTCTGTATAGCTCTGATGATGTGAAGCGAAGCAGGAAGTTCCGGGAACAGCGGATATCGGAAGGCGGTGCGGACTAAAAGACCAACGTAGTATTCGGAAAGATGCGTTTTTGAAAAACAAAGATTTTTGGCAGTTATCTAAGGTTTGTGACCCCAAGGATGCCAACATATTAGATTGGGGATGAATGGCGACGGATGTAATTTTAATTTTGCGAAACGGCATATGGCCGCAGCATTTGAATGCGTTGTGGATGAGTTATTGACAAGCAACGAAAAAAAAAACAAGTTTCCTTGCGGAGTCATGTTTTGAATTGGACAATTATAGTACAATGTCCACCGAGTGTATCACAATCTCAACAGAATCGATTTTGGATAAGTTGAAGATGGGTAAAAGCTTAAGGTGGGTGACTGAAACCACCACCAAATATAATAAGCAGAAGAAATTTGGCTCACGGAAGTTAATTGCTTCATTGAAGTATATGTCCAATCTAGAGTATGAACATATGATATGTGATTTACATATGAAATATGATTTAATACAAGAGGACACAGAGACTGGTTACCGATCAGAGTACACAAATTACGTCATTAAATGTGTGTCTCAGAGAAATACCGATTGTCTCCACATCATAGCCAAACGATGTCAAATACCATTATGAGGAAGCTCAAGAGAAACACTTCCACCATAAAACGCATTGCTGCAAAGGAAGAAAGTGTATTGTAATCTCTCATGTATTCCAAATGTTTTTTACAAGTTGAATACTATAAGCAGAGGCAGTACCACTTACAGCCGTGGGGCACACTATATAAATGGATAGAAGAAGGCCACTAAAAGCAAAGTTTTAATGGCAAACCAGATCGCCAACTTATAATATCTTTGTACGTACCGATCCAGAAAGAAGGGAGGGGTATGCAGAGTTCATCGAGGGACTTCACTCTCGCAGGACGGACGTTACCAGGACCAACAATTGCAGAGGACCCTATTTATAAGAAGCGTAGCTAAATATGTAATTAGTTTGTAATTTTGTTTGTATATACGCCAGTGAGAAAAGAGTCGATGAAAGACCAAATATAAAAAGGGGAATATAACTAAAAAAAAAAAGATAGAAATAAAAGAACAAAATAAAACAATAGAAAAAAAAGAAGAAAATAAAAAAGATAGAAATAAAAGAACAAAATTAAACAAAAGAGGAAAAAAGAAAACAACACAAAAGTAAAAAGAACAGAATACAACAATTGAACCCAAATAAGGCGAATTTGAAAAAATTAAAAACTATACATATGTACTATAGGATTAAGAAAATGCACAGATTGTTTAAAGTGCAGAAAAGAGAAAAATATTGTAAAGATTCATTAGAAGTTAGTTGCACTAACTTCTTTTAGAAAGAGGGGAGGGATGTTGTGAGCTAAAATCAAGATGCCTGCGCGTAGTGTCTCACAGCATCGACTCCTAACAGATGCCACACATTCTGTGTGATTAGCATGTGCTAAAGTTACATAAGAAAGCACATATTTTTAGGGTGCGAGTATTTAGAATTAATATTACCTATGTAATACTTATTATGTAAACATTTAGGGTGCTACAGTTTTGCAGTCGAGCCACCGAATGGCATTCAAAGTTAGAATGCACCATCAACATTTCAGATTGGCGTAGGTCAGTTGGCTTGACCAACTGACACCAATTAACAGGTGCGAAACTGGAACACCAGAAAGGTCAGTTTTTGTATTGTAATTATGAATTGTAAATAGTATATAAGAGTTAGTATTCTAAGTAATAAAGTTTTGTGATTTTAAAACTAAAAGTGTAATGTAGTGATTTTTACAAAGAGTGATTTAGGCTTTTCAGATACACGCGCGCAGCAGAAGGACGTCCCCCGTCAAACAAGGACAATACCCCAACAAATGTGCAAGAGAATTTAAACAGTTGTTATGCAAAGTGCAACGAACTTCTGTTATTATTGACGCAAAGAATAAATTGAACAGAAATCAAAATTGCAGTTTTAAACAAAATGCTAAAAATATAGAATCACAATATATGCACATTAACACCTTCGATCTCTCGGACAGAAATGTTAACTCAAAGATGAAACAATGGCGAACCTTCATTGAGGAGTTCGCCCCGAAGTTCCATTACAAGCCAGGAAGACTCAACATTGTCGCGGACGCGCTTTCACGACAGCACATAAATGCAATAATGAAGAAACCTAAGTAATGTGAAACCAATAGTGTAGTATAATTCAAACAAGAACGTCTGTTTTCTTCAATCGGAATTTTATTAATCAATCTGCTCGCTCAAAATATATTTAAGCAACCCGTACATATTTTACTTAACCTATATACGCAATGAGTTAGAAAAGGATAACTATATTTACAAAGAATCATCTAGAATGTTGTATATAAAATAAACGTTAAACTTAGGATTTAAAATATACAGAGAGAAATTAATAATAATAATAATAGGTACACTGTAAATGATCATACACATTATAAATAACCTACTATAATTCGGCCATTCTGACAATTGAGATCCCCTGATCTCACATTATCTTGAACCTTTGCGTCCTCTATACCAAGGTCTTATATTAGAAACAGCCCAAACGCCCTTGTAAGGTGTACGCGTCTGTTGAAATCTATCAACACATTCGAGTAAGTAACGGTCACTTCGCAAGACTTTCGATACTTTGTAAGGACCTTTGTACTTCGGAATCAATTATCGGGATACTCCGGCCGTAGAATCAAAATTTTTTATCATAACGTAGTCACCATCCCTATACTTTGTGGGAGCTTTCCTCCGCTTATCAAAATATCTCTCGTTATACTCTTGAACTTTCCTTTGTTTCTCGTTTGCCCTCGATCTTATCACAACATGATCACCCTGCTGAGTACTTTCAATGCTATCCAAAGATTCCTTTAACAAATCAACTACCCTTCCCTTTTGCCCTGTGCGAAATAGCATAACACTAGGATGCTCTCCAATTGATCTGTGTATAGTGTTGTTTAAAGCATATTCTACCTGTTCCAGGATTGTATCCCAAAATATTCCCTTTGAAGGGTTTACTAATTTTGCCAGAATTGGCCCTAGCGATCTATTTACTCGCTCAACCTGCCCATTTGCCTGTGGCGAACCAGTTGCTATTAAAACATGAGCGACATTACTCTCTTTCAAAAACTCTTCAAAATCTTTTGACATAAAGCAAGCTCCGCGGTCACTTATCACGCAACGAGGACGACTATAGGATCTAAAGTAATCTTTTATTGCACCAATTGCCTCCTTCGTGTTGGTTGTCTTAGTCGGGTACAATCTTACAAACTTAGTGCATGCATCAATAACTACAAGAATATGTTTAAGTGCCCTACCATTATCGACTGGACCGTAGTGGTCTATGTGTACAACATCGAATGGCTTATTCGACTTTGGTATACTATGCAAAAATCCCTCCTCCCTACCACGATTTGAAGAATATACAATACAATTTATACAATTTGCTATATGGATTGATGCTTTGGATCTAATTTTTGGAAACCAATAGCTCTTCAGAATGAGTTCCGACATTTTGTCAATGCCAACGTGTCCCATTTCATTGTGATACTTATATAAAATATTATCTTCCATTTCCTCGGGAACGTAAAACAGCAAGGTACCGTCATTTGTTTTTCTATATAGCACACCATTCCTCATTTCGTACAAACTATGTTCGCAATTCCGGAGCTTATCTTTCAAGTCTTTAAATTTTTTATCCCTATTTTGGCAAATTATTAAATTTTCCTCAAACGTGTTTGACTCAACTATCATTATATTTGTACTTCTACTTAATGCGTCCACATGCTGCATTCGTTTTCCCGATTGGTGTTCTAACTCGTATTCATAATTTTGAAGTTCCAGGGCCCAACGTGCAATCCTTGGATTAAGTTCCTTTTTGTTCAAAGTCATTGTAAGGGAGTTACAATCTGTAACAATCTTAAATTTTTTACCTTGTAAATATATACGAAAACGCTTTAGTGCATAAATTATTGCCAAAGTCTCAAGCTCAAAGCTGCGATACTTTGATTCTGCATCTGCGCTTAGAAAAATAAAAAATTGGATGAAACTTTCCATCACTCTTTTTTCTTTGCAATAATACTGAACCAAAACCTATAGAACTAGCATCGCAATGAAGTTCAGTTTCGTCCTTTGGATCATATAAGGCTAATACAGGTGATTCTGTTAACTTGGATTTCAGCAGTTCAAAAGCATTTAACTCTGCTTCACCAAACACAAACTTTTTATCCTTTTTTGTCAAATCATACAAAGGTTTCGCAAAAATTGAAAAGTCTTTGACAAACCTACGAAAATAGGAGCACAATCCTATGAAACTCTGAACTGCATGCTGTTTATCTGGTATGGGAAAATCCCGTATAGCCTGAATTCCTCTATCGTCAGCACTTATGCCATTTCCGTCAATGGTATATCCTAAGTATGGTACCGATGTCTGAAAAAATTCACATTTGTCAAGCCTCAATTCTAAATTATTTTCAACTAAACGATTTAAAACTTTCTTTAAAATCTCAAAATGTTCAATAATTTCTTCCGTCGCGATCGTGATATCATCTAAATAGATTATTAGTTTGTCATTCCTAACCATATCAGCAAAAACTTTATTTACGAATCTTTGAAAAACGGATGGAGAATTTTTCAGGCCGAAGGGCATTCGTAAAAATTCAAATTGTCCCAAAGGTGTTACAAATGACGTATATTTAACGGATTCAGGGTGCACAAAGACATGGAAAAATCCATTCTTCAAATCTAACTTTGTAAAAAGTTTCTTCCCGGACATCCTGTCTAGCAAATCATCAATCAAAGGTATGGGATAATTGTCCTTTAAAGTCACCTTATTCAGAACTCAATAGTCTGGGCACATTCTTAGATCCCCAGTTTTCTTTCTTACCAATACGATGGGAGAAACAAACTCTGATTCACTTGGCCTTATGTATCCTTTCTCCAAATACCCGTCCAATAGGCTTTGTATCTCTGTTTTTTCAGCATAAGAAAGTCTTCTTGGACTACAACTAAAGTTCTTTTCATCACTTAGTTTCAATTTTATTTCACTATAAACCCTTGGTATAGTGGGACGTGTTGGTTTTACATAAAAATCATAATATAAATTAATTAATTTTCGCCTATCAGCATAATCAATATGCTCTCCGATATTTAATTTAAAATCATCATCACAACCTATGTCAATGGCCATAATAGCTTTATCAAAATAGTCTTCATTTTTCACATAAAAACTCTCATTATAAGATGTTAATTTAAAATTAGCTTTTCCCAAAAAGTCTCTACCTAATACACAAGGATACGCCATCGATTCATCAGAAACAACATAAATGGCCAGTTCAATAATTTTTACATCAACAACAATAAAACATTTAAATTTTCCAAAAACATTTAGTTTTGATTTATTTATACCAAAAAATTCCAAATCAGAATGCAAAAGATTATACAATTCACTTTTCCAATAATACTAGAATTTTTTATAAAACTGGCTGCACTACCCGAATCGATTAGGCACTCTAAATTAAAGTATTCATTAAAATTATAATCTACTGAAAACTTAAAATACCTTACATATTCATTACCGTCGACAAGTTGAACAACCTTTTTTCTTTCAGGACAAGCCGCAATATGGTGGTCCATACTCGCACACCCATGACAAGCGCCCATTTCTCTTTTTGGTTTTTTACAGTCGACTGCTAAGTGCCCATATGAATTGCAGTTAAAGCATCTAAACTTGTTAGCATTACCGGTATTGTTCCCTTTACCGCTGCTTGCCTGGTCACCTTTACGTTCAAATGGCTTATATTGTTTTAATTGAATTTTAGAAAACGCTAATAGTTGAATTTTGTTGGTGAAACACTGCAAATTAGCTTGCACTCTTAGTTGACTATCTGGAATGCCTTCAATTATTTGGTCAATAAGTTCATCTTCGTCGAATCCAACTTTATTGGCTAATTGGATTTTTTCGTTGTAATAATCATAAAATGTTTCGCCATATTTCCATTTTCGACCTTCAAATTTACGACGCATCAGTAGTTTATTTTCTTTAGTGCAGAAAATTTCATTCATTTGAATTAAAATCTCATCAGATGTTTCGTATATAAAATTTGGTTTCGAGTGAAGCCACGACTGTGCTTTACCTTTGAGTTTGCATATTAAGAGAGCTCTAGCAGTATTCTCATCTACTTTATAAACATTATTTATACTTTGAAACTGAGCAATCCATACTTCGGCAAACGTTTCTCCATCATAGTCTGGAATAATGTGTTTTAAATATACTAAACGAGACCTTATTTACGTTGCAATTTAATTTTTTTTCATCGATATCATAAACGCTTGCTTTTTCTTTTTCGTTCCCATCAATATTCATATTTACTTTACATTGCAGTACGCCATCAGTTTTTCTCTTTAACAGCTCATTTTCTTTTTTAAGTAACTCTCTTTCTCGCTTTAACAATTCCAATTCTTTTTTTATTAGGTCCAATTCCATATTTCTTTCATTTTGTTCAATACTCTCATTTGTTTTATTTTTTTCTAAACACTCGTTTGTTTTAGTATTTTTAGCACTCTCGTTGTTGATGTCGAATTTTGTACACTCATTTTTGGCTTCATTAGAACTCTCTTTTGTTTGTATTTTTTCTTCGCACTCGTTATTATTGTTGTTGCTTTCTGCACTCTCATTTTTGTTCTTATTCTGACTCTCGTTTGTTTGACTGTTTTTTGTCGCTATTGCTTTTAACATCTTCCTCGTCGATCTTCTTTTCTGCACATATTTCTTTTTCTATTTCATGGTATTCTCCTCTTTTGTCTGCTGGTATTTCATTCAACCGTTCAACAAGCGTGTTCTTTTTACCCTTAGACGACAAACCAAGATGCTGCAGCCAACAACGCAACTGCGCAGCCGTATAATTCCTTCCACGCACAGCGTCCATCGCAAATTTAAGGCTTTTTGCTTTTACTCTTTTGATCTGCTTCTTTCGTTGTCAATTCTTGTGCTCGTCAAAACCCTAATAATTTATTTTTCTTCTGTCGTTCCTATATTATTACTTTGTTTTATAAAATTTTATCCTCAGTAATATTTCCTTCTTTTTTTTTTTAGTTCATATTTTAAACGTGAGTATACTAAAAAAAAAAAATTATTTTTTAAGAATCCCACTTCTGATTTTGTAGTATAATTCAAACAAGAACGTCTGTTTTCTTCAATCGCAATTTTATTAATCAATCTGCTCGCTCAAAATATATTTAAGCAACCCATACGTATTTTACTTAACCTATATACGCAATGAGTTAGAAAAGGATAACTATATTTACAAAGAACCATCTAGAATGTTGTATATAAAATAAACGTTAAACTTAGGATTTAAAATATACAGAGAGAAATTAATAATAATAATAGGTACACTGTAAATGATCATACAAATTATAAATACCCTACTATAATAGCAGTGCTGAAAAGTCGCTGGGATCACCTAAACCGACTGTCGATAACCCCGTCAATTGCTTCAGAAATCAGCTTATCCTCCAAGCTGTAGAGAAGTCGAAGGAAACATCCTCCATAGTATTCCAGAAACAGCTCAGGCATGTCCTAACTTATGCCTCACCTTCGGACTTGCCCCAGCTGTTGAACGAGTCCGTTAACGTCAATGTTGTGAATGGAATATATTGCGATCGAGTTACATTGCAATATTTGGAGGACACCTTGCCGGATCTCTTCCCATCCATGAGGTTCCGATTCAGTGAGAGAAGGGTAAAGGAGTAACAAGAAATCCTAGCCAGAGAGCACAACAGAGCCCATCGTTCGCCGAATGAAACTACACGTCGGGTGTTGCGGATGACATATTTCACCGGTGTCCGTAAACAATTCAAGCAGCTGGCATCTGCCTGCCGCATATGTCAGGAAGGCTAATACAATCGACACCCACAAGCAACCCAAATAGGAAAAACCCCTATTCCAACGCATCCGGTCGAAATTTTGCATCTGGATATCTATTCCACGGCAGGTCACCACTTCCTCACATGCCTGGACAAGTCCTCCAAGTTTTCCATTGTAAAACCCATAAGATCCAGAAGTATAGTGGACCTCAAAGGACCCCTACTGGAAACCCTCAGTGTCTTTAAGGATACACGTACTGTGGTATGCGACAACGAAAAATCGCCGACTTCTAACACTATGAGGTCACTACTACAAAATCAGTTCGATGCTAGCGTTCATGCAGTTCCGCCCCTTCACAGCACATCTAATGGACAGGTGGAACGCTTCCACAGTACATTAACGGAGATTTCAAGATGTCTCAAAGCAGCGGACTATTCCTCGGATATAGGGGAGCTAGTTTTGTTAGCTCCCCTATATCCACTCTGTTACTAATCAGAGACCTGTCGAAATACTTCATTCTATTTCCTAGGTAATGAGAGGCGAGGTGGAAGCCAGATTACGAGTTACCCAACAAACTAAACTCCAATATTTCAACCGGCTGCGAAAAAGAAGATTTTTCAAAACAGGATACAAGGTATTTGTTCAGGCAAATAAAAGACTTGGAAACAAACTATCAAAAGTGTACAACCAGAAGACTGTAGGCGCAGACCTCGGATCGAGTATCCTGGTAGATGGCCGAGTAGTCCACAAAGACAACCTACGTTACGGCATATTTTCTTAATCTTATATTTTCAATCATATCAGAAATAGCGTGGTAGTGCCCGAGGGCGGGACGCCTGTCAGCCGTGGACAGCTGATCTTAAGGGGGGGGAGGAGTTAGCAACATACGAGTTGCATGTCGTTGGCGCCGTGCGCTTGCGCAGCGGTACAAAGAATTGTACGAAATACGCTGCAACAGCGTCTGCTGCCATCCGATGCGCAGGGGCACGGTAGACGGTGCTGGTTCTCGGTGCGTGAGAAAACACAAGACGGAGAGCATTGGCGCCATGCGCTAGCGCAGCGATGCAAAGCATTGTACGAAATACGCTGCCATCCGCTGCGCAGGGGAACGATAGACGGTGCTGGTTCTCGGCACGCGAGAAAACACACGAAAAGAGTGTTTGCGCCATGCGCTTGCGCAGCAGTACAAAGCATTGTACAAAATACGCGGCACAGCCGCTACGCGGAGATACGGTAGACGGTGATGGTTCTCGGTGCCGGAGGAATTGGCGAGACATGTGTTGCATGTCGGTGCCGCCAAGCCCAGGCGTGAAACGCTGTCGCGCAATGCCGCCTCGAAGCGCAGTCACCATGCGATTGTCGGCGGCGAAAACGTATAAAAAGAACCCGAGTACGAGAGCTCGCATCTTTTAATAGACAGGAGCTCGAAGGAGAAGGGCGATTAGAATAATAAAATATTAAAATAAAAATTAAAACAATATATCTATAATTAAATATTTTTATAATTTTAGATGTGTGCAGGAGATATTTAACTTATACAGGAGGTACAGCAGAGGCCCCTGGATGCTCCCTTGCGGTACACCAGTACAAATTTTTTTCAAAGAAGAATGGGCGTTTTCGTACTTAACACTAAAGTACCTGTCATCAAGGTGTGATGAAAGCACCTTGGCAACAATGTCCGCAGCTTTTGTAATAGACCTGCATGCCACACCTTATCGAAAGCTCGTGAAACGTCTAGGAAGACGGCGGAACACACTTTTTTCCCTTCCAACGTATTTTCGGCCATATTCATAACTCTGTGGATTTGATCAGTTGTCGAATGATTTTTCCTAAAACCAAACTGGTGAGCGGGAATCAATTTTTTATTCTCAATTATTGGCATTAATCGCGTTAAAAGCAATTTTTCAAATAGTTTTGAGAATGCTGGCAGTAAGGATATTGGCCTATACGATGATACGTCGTTGAGTGATTTCCCAGGCTTGGGTCCCATGATTACCTCTGCGAATTTCCAACATGCCTCAACCTGAAGCACATATTAATTAAAGCAGACAGATAACAGACGCAATTATTGGGCAGTTTACGAAGAACTTCCGTCGTTATTAAGTCAAATCCTGGCGCTTTTTTTAGTT
Organism: Clusia tigrina; assembly: GCA_920105625.2. Taxonomy (NCBI): domain Eukaryota; kingdom Metazoa; phylum Arthropoda; class Insecta; order Diptera; family Clusiidae; genus Clusia; species Clusia tigrina. The sequence goes on from OV050030.1 coordinate 28,909,231, forward strand.
TCATTTTATGAATTTGCTTACCAACTTCTTCGGGAGTTACTTGAGTAATGTGGGTATCGCACTCTAGCCAACTTTCATTAATAACTATTTCATCATTTCCTTCATTTGGACTAAAGGTTTTTTCAAGATGCAAACAACTTTGCTTTTTATGCGCATGGTTTGGCCCACAGTGTATCGTTGATTTTAACTGGAGCACAGTGTTGTATTGGCTTGCTGAATGATTTAGCCGCCTTCCACAAAGAGTACTCTGTGGTCTTGTCAGCTGTAAGATCCATTAGAAATCGATTAAATGTGTCATTATTGAATGACTTGATTGCTGTGTGTAAATGTTTACTGGCTAAGTTTAAATTCGATTTGATTGCTGGAGATCTGGTTTGTTGCCAACGTTTCCGTAGCTTCCGTTTCTTTGCAATTAAGCTCTTAATAAAAGGTGGATATTTTTTCCCGTGCAGAACAAGTCTTAGTGTGGGCGTACTATTCCACGCTGCCATCTGTATTTGCTGTGTAAAGTGGAGTACAGCATCATCAAGTTGCTCACTGCTAACAATAGAATCAAACTTGGCTAATTGTTCTAGCTGCACTTCAAAATAATTCCAGTCAGTACAAGCATTTACTAACGTTGATGTGCGCTGATTTAATGTTGGGGTTTGGGAAATTACCAATTGCACCGGCGAATGGTCAGAGCTCAGGTCAAATCCTTCAGTGATAGTTAAATGCGCTGCAGGAATGTTTTTGTAGACAAAAAAGTCAATTAAGTCTGGTACTTTGCTAGTATCTTGGTTTACCAGTTGAAATTGAATTACAACATATACGCTGCATGGCTTTGAAAAATTCTCTTCCTTTTGTCGTGGTGAGCCTTGAGCCCGAAAACGTATGTTTTGCGTTGAAGTCGCCTCCAATTATAAAACGACCATGGAAACGATTAAAAAGAGACAAATTGTCTTCATATTTCAACTGGTGCTTAGGTGGACTATATATACCAGTTAGAACCAGTGGTTGTTTGGAAGTTTCAACGGAAACGGATGTGGTTTGAAACTCATTTGTGCTGATTTGGTCCTCCAAGTGATGTTTAATGGAGCTTTTGATTATGACTGCGCTACCACCCCTTGCCCAATTGTCAGGATGTATTGTATGGTAAATCGCGTATTTTTTAAAGGACACATGCGTTTGCTTAGTAAAATGAGTTTCAGCAATTAAGTATATATCAATATCTTCATTGTTAAGCACGACTTTCAGCTCATTTTTGTGTTTGGCTAAACCATTTGCGTTCCATAAAATCAGTCTTAGACAATCAGTCATAATTTAAAAGATGCATGTTGCGCTCCAGGGCTCCCAAGCGCAATTCCAATGCTTTGAACATTTTTTCCTGGCGGTCTAGCTTTGCCAAGATTATTGACAGCGCATCGGTGCTTTGTGGGGCATAATTGGGGGCAGAGCCATTCGTTATTTGAGCATAGCTTGCTGCTTTAGTACTCGTAGATGGTCCAATTTTGGTGGTGACATTTTTTGACGAAGCAAATTGATTATTATCGCGATCCTTCGTTTTAACAAAAGTTGTCTTCTTCGATCGGTTTTTTTGTAATTGTTTCGCAATTACACAGCCACGATAATTAGCTGGGTGTGACTCACCACAATTGCAGCATTTGGGCTTATCAGCTATTGGCTTTTGGCACTCTGAAGATATATGTTTGCCAGCACATTTGACGCATCGTGGAGGTTTCCCACAGAAATTTTTTGTGTGGCCGAATGATTGGCAACTTTTGCACTGGGGAATTAAGTTAGATGATTTTATTGGTTCAATCTTTACAATTGTATTTAAAATGTTTTTGATTTCGTGAATTTTCTTCACATCTTCAGAAGAGTCGAATGTCAGAACGAACATAACAAGCGGTTCCTTCGTCTTCCATTTAAGTTTGCTAATAGCACTAATTACTTTGAGGCCTTGATTATTCAAATCACTTATAATGGATTCCTGGTCACACGAATGGTGCAGATTTTTTACCATTACTTTTTTTGGCCTGGTTTGCTTGTCTTCATAGCTGAACCAAGGGATACTTTCATTAGATAACAACTTCGTAACAGCCCGATAGTCAGAAGAGTCAAAAGTTATTACTCTGTATGCACCATTATTAATAAGTTTCACAAAGAACTTGTTTTTTATAGTTGCAATAAGCTGGGTGTGTAAGTTCTTAAAATCGTTTGTACTTTTGACAACAATTGGAGGAGATCGAGGTATTTTACTAGTAGTAACAGTCACTTTAGCACTTGAAACTATAGGACTTTGAGTGATCACTTCCGGAGAGGTCTCTGCCTTCCGTTTTTTGGTTGGTCTTTCCTTTTTGAGGATCCAGTCCGTCTCTTTGGCTAGTTCATCCTCATCAGTCTCATACTTTTTCTCGTTATCAATAATTTTTGTGTTGGTATAATTTTCGGTTGATTTAAGTTTTACACTCTCACTTTTGAGTACAGATAACTCGTTTTTCAAAAATGAGCATAATTTTTCTAAGTTTTGGATTTTTTCGAGCAATTCTGTGTTTTGCGATTCAAGATTTAGTATTTTTTCTTTGGACCCCCAGGTGGTGGTGTTTTTAAGTTACTCATTTTAGTTTAAAATTCTAGCAATGTGGCATCACGCGATAAGCATATTTAATTAAATAATAAAAGGTAGTAGATGATGTCTTTAATAAACACAAAAAAAAAATGTTTTAGTTTATCGAATTAATTTTTTTACTTAAACGCATCTGCAATATTTCGACTTGTGGATCTTGAGAAACTATCATAAAAATTGTATGTTTTCAGTTATTTTGATAAGTTAACTGCATTGAGGAATTACGATAGTTAGAGTTAAAGGGTGCACTGTAATTTTACCACTCCATACATTAATTTTAAAAGATTTTCACACTAGCAGAAGTCGCACAGAAAAATCATATCAACTGTCTACCGTAAGCAATGGTTTCGAGGCTGTAGAGCGGCATTTCAACTTTACCTCATGTAAACGCTGCCTGATTGTGTTCAGACCAATCTGCAGCGGCAGAGTGGGATTCCGCTCGAGCAATTTCAAAACCACTTTATCCTGTCGGGTGGACGTTGCTCTCGTTTTCCCGCGGTCCGGAATGTCATCTACGTTTTTTTGCTTCATAGTTCCAATTCACCCACTTCTTAACGAAGTATTTTTTGATTGTTTCAGCTGCGGCAGCATACGACATTTTCGATCCGTTCGGGTGTGGTGCAAATACACGGTCTCATACCGAATCGTTTACACGGAACTAATATCGTCAAATGCTGTACCGAGGAATCCTGGGATGATATCACATTAGCGTTGGAGACATGTAAACAAATAATCGCAATTTGCTGATGATAGTTAATGTACGCCTCAACGCTGATTATTGCCGTTTCTCTCTTGTAGTCGGTTTTGACATTGTCCTGCCTTTGCAAAAAGGCTTTCCACTGCAGCCGATGGGACAAGAACACTTAGTTTTTCAGTGTGCTTCTTTTCTTTTTTTAAATCTTCCATTGTTTCTAACTATTTTGCAGAACAATTATCCCAAATATAGCAATTGCATCCCAAAAAAAGGCGGTATGTGAACGATTTCTATAAAAGCTCCACATCTGAGCATAACAGGCAGGTCTACTAAAATCATTCTACCAAGTGAATCGATATTATCCAAAAGATTGTAAGTTGGAAACGTTTAGGCCTCACAACATGAGTACGCACGCGCGCATGTGAGTTGCCCACACCTGACAATTATCACCGCCATCTAGCGGCCACTAGTGCTGCACACAATAGCAGCATCGAACAAAGCACACTTTTTTTATTTAATATCCATTTTTGATTGCAATCTGTATTAATACAATAAACAATATTTGTATTTTAAACCTTAATAACAATAACTAAATGTCAACATAACATTTATGGAGTGCGTGCACCCAGGGTGCAACCAGTTCTTAATTGTAGGCTGAATGTAGTCGTATGAGCTGTGAGTTCTGATATGAGTGGATTAGAGTGCCCGTGAATTCTCAGTTTGTATGCCATTGCATATTTTTTTATTTCTTGCACAATTGTCGGGATTTTCAGGTCACGATGGAGTTGGTTGTTCGTTACGTAGAATGGAGCTGTTGCAATCATACGCAGCGTTTCTTATTGGAATATCTGGAGAATTTCGACATTAGAGGTTGCCGCAATGCCCCACAGTTGTATGCCACATGTCCATATCGGTTTCAAGACGGCTGAGTAAAGTGAGAGCTTACTTTGAACTGAAACTTGGGAATTTCGATTCAGCAGCCAGTGTAAATTAAAGCCTTACTCCCAGCGCCTTACGCTTCGTGAATATATGAATTTTCCATGTTAGCTTGCTATCGAGGTGCATGCCCAGGTATTTAGACACATTGCACTGCGGTATATTCGCATCGTTGAGTTTCATGGCTGGGCGGGGGTCGCGTTTAGGAGTGAACGTAACCTGGACAGACTTAATTTCAATGTACTTGATTCGCCAATCTTTCAACCATTTGTGGCATATTAATATGTGTTATGATGGTATATTAATATAAATATGAAAATGTGCATGCACGTGTCATTTGTACGTGACTTACAATTTTTAATTGGAATATATATTCTTTGACTTTTTCAAATCAATATAAGAAATATATAATTTTTATCAAAATTTCACATATAGAATTTAGGGATTTTTAATTATTTTTAATATGTAAATTATATTTCATATACATTCATAATTATTGTATGGTACCAAAAAGTCGCTTTCTATTATGTCAGCCACTGACACCTAGTCAACAGAAAGCGAAAACAGCACCACACTTCACATTATGAATTGCAAATTGAAATTATTCTTTAATTCCAAATTGCTATGTAATGTGGACAAATCTTTATTGTATTTGGCATTTCGGTCCCTTCACAAATCGACACCTGTCAGAACTATATATGTATGTACGTTCGTACTCAAAGCTAGTGCAACCCCCCCCCCCCCCGCACTTGTCCTATCTTCTTCAGATCTGATATTTTTATGCAACAATGAAAAGAAATTGCATCTAAAATATGCACAATGCATAGAGAAGCATCAATCTCATAACGGTAAATCCACTGCGAAGCTAAATTAGTTTCAAAGAAAATAAATTGAGTATAAGAAATTGTCTGTCATAGCATTCGCGTATATTTTTTCTTAAACGTTTTTTCTGGTTTTGTGAAGTTATACATTGTATAAAGTGATATTGGAAAAAAAGTAGACTTATTCAATATATTTAATATTTGTACATATAAGTGTATTAATTGCATATTATTTTTTATAATTTGTAAACAATTTATTAAACAATTTATTATATTAATTTTTAAAATTGCCACCGTTTTTCTATAAAAAGTGTCTACTTGAATTATGCAATGCCAATCGTACTGATAATAGGAGAAATATTTTAAATTTCCAACTGATTTGCTTGTGTGTGATGTATGGAAAAGAAATTTAAAATTGCCAATTGATTTAAATACAATGGGCATTTATGTGTGCAATTTCCATTTTGAAGATGTGTGCATTGGCAAGAATCGTTTGAGGAAAGAGTCAGTCCCAACTCTATGTCTTGGTAATGCCATATACACAATTGTCCATAATATTTTTTTTTTTTTGAATTTTTGTCATACGAGTATGTATGTATGTAGATTCGAATTCAAACCAACCTATGGATATCAACTTTGATGACATCTCTCCATCTCCAAAGAGGCAATGCATCGAGGAAAATGACATTACGTTGGAAGAGTTTCAGATGTACTCTGATTTGGAAGAGATAAGAACCAAGTGTATAATACTTCCATATGAAAATCTAACACCTCAATGCAATTGCAAGGAGCAATATGCGAAAAAGCAAAGAATATATCAGAAGAAAATATCATTATTGGAGAAAAAAGTGAAGGCACTAGAATGTGAGAAGCAAGCATTGCTAAAGAATTTATGTGATATTCGGAAGACGGCAATAATACCCGGAAATGGAGCTAGCGATATGGCGAAAACATTCGCTCGCTTAATCCTCACAGATTCTAACATGTATTCGAAAGCTAAAAAAACATTGTGCAGAATATTCAGTACACATCCACTAGATGCTACAATTTAATGCGAAATGATCTGCATTTTAATTTACCCTCGCTTTCGTCAATCTACAATTGGCGTCCCATCAAATGTATTGATGCGGGCTTGGACAGCCAAATTTTAAATAATTTAAAGCCAATTGTAGATAAAATGGAGCAGAGAGAACGATTAGCTATGCTAATCTTTGATGAATTTGCAATATCAGAAGATTTGGAGTTTAATGACTCCAAAGACAGGGTGGATGGGTTTGTTGACTTTGGTAATAACAACAGAACTACCGAAGTCGCAAACAAATGCCTTGTTGTTATGTTGAAAGAAATGGTTTCCAACTGGAAAAATGTATTCAGTTATTATATGACCAAGAATCCGGCAAAAGGTACTTATTTCATATTTTTGAATTTCTTATTACATTTGACTTACGTTTATTATTTATTTACTATTTGAAAGTGGGGAACTGAAAACAGTTTTTTTTTTAAATTTAGAAGCACCAACGCAGATTGGATTAAGAATTAAAGCGGTTATTTGTAACACTAGTTTACAAAATAAAATTTTTTTCATTTACATTTGATGAGAGGTGACTTTTCTTATGTATTTTCATCTGCTGAATTCGAAAATCAAGGTTAAATTTTTTTCATGGAATAGTTTTTGAGATATTGTAATTTTGTATTTTTTCGACCTTTTTTCACGTGACAAATCATGTCTCGAGCTAGAAATGTCCGATTCGTTCTTGGTACCCAATGCAAGGTATTGAGATGACGAACAAACGTGTATAATCGGATCTTTGATTGGTAAAGTGGTTCAAAATAAATGGGCACATTTTCAAAAAAATAATATTTTATAGTGATTCTGTGCCGGTGGAAAAGTGCAAATCGTTGAAAAAAAGTCTGGTTTCATGTACGTAAAGATGATACTTTAACGTAAGAACTAAGACCAAGTAGAAGAAAATCGACCGAAAAATGACAAAGTTATAAGCAAATGAGTTAATAAATCCACTCCATATTTTCCAAAATGCCTAAAAGAAAACAAGAATTTAAGTGCGTAAACAATCCAAATAACTTCTGTTACGTGTGTGGCAATTTTGTCCTCCAACAAAATAGACGTAGATTCACCGATTTGGGATTTTTCAAAAAATGAATGTGAGAAAGCCTAACTGTTTAGTGCTTCAGTTGTGGCAGGAATTAAATTTTGCCACTCTCAAGGGGTATACTCGAAGTAACCTCAATTATTGAATAAAATATTTTCAACTGTGAAATTTATTGGAACTATGAATGATATATTCGATGATTTAAATGCAAAAAATTGCCAGGACCCAAATCCAAAAAGGCGTCCATTATATCGTAATGATAATATAAAAAGAAAAAGATTATTATGATATACGAGGTATGATCAAAAGATAACCGTTATTTTCATATTTTCGTGAGTTACGTATATTCGATGTTCGCTTTTTTTTAATGTTGGTACACATGTCTGTTATATATGTTGGCAATACCAACCATTTTGGATTGTCAGTTTGTTTTTGACAGATAAAAAGGTTAGTCGTGTTTTGGTGTGCTCTTCGATGTTGTACTATTCGAAAAAATGGATCAAAGAAACTGTATTCAGTTTTGTGTAAAAAATGCAATTAAATGCGCAAGGACATTTGAAATGTTGACTGTGACCTTTGGCGAGTCTACTATGAGCAAAACACAAGTTCAATTGTGGTATAACCGGTTTAAGGAAGGCCGAGAAGATGTCAATGACGATGCTCGTCCTGGTCGCCCGAGCACGTTAACAACCGATGAAAACATTGACGCAGTGAAGAAAATGATTTTGGATAATCGTCGAATCACTATCAGAGAGGTTGCTGATGATGTTGGCATATCGTTCGGCTCATGCCAAGCAATTTTTACGGATGGCATGAAACGAAGATTGGTCCCAAATTGCTAAATTTTGAGCAAAAACAACGTCGCATGGACATCGCTCAGGAGCTGTTTTTGGCCAAAAACAAAACCGTTATCATGCCTCAACCACCGTATTCTCCGGACTTGGCCCCCGCTGACTTTTTCCTCTTTCCAAAACTGAAGACACCGATGAAAGGAAAGCGTTTTGCTACGATTGAGGAGATAAAAGAAAAATCGAAAAAGTCGCTGTAGGCGATACCAAAAAAAGCGTTTCAGAAGTGTTTCGAGGATTGAAAAAAATGCTGGCATAAGTGTATTATATCTGAGGGGAATTACTTTAAAGGGGACAAGATAGTTGTTGATGAATAAATAAATACTTTATTTTTTGATCACACAATAACGGTTCTTTTTTGATCACACCTCGTATACAATTTTTAAAAGAAATCTCGGTAAATACTCGTGTTCATTGTATATCTGGTTTCGTAAATACAATTGAATCTATTTTGGAACTTTGCGATGATATCTTTTCTGAATTTACTGATGTAAAATTGATTTGCATCGGTAAATTCAATCAAGATGCATTGGAGAACCTTTTTTTTTAAATTAGATATGTTTCAGCAATCATAGAGAAATATTTATACAATATTGTATAAAAATTCTATTATACAAACATTGTAAATGGATGTTTAAAGATTTTTTTAAAAATTGAAAATATATTGATAAACTAAAAAAATTAACTTAATGTATAGTAGAATATGTTTCTAATATATATTAATAACGATTATACATTATTTAATTTTATTATTCATAAAACAAAACATGAAATATATATATGTATATATATACATACGAGTATATATTTATTTTAAAACTTTTGTATTTTTTGTATTATTTTGAAAATGGACAAATGTCGTGACACTTGTATTTTTTAGAAATTTTTTGAGCTGAAAGCCCTGCTTCAGCGCACTAGTGCTTCTAAATATCGTATGATAAGAATTGATTCTTACCTTTCTTTTGTAGATAAAATAAAATAATAAAAATTTTGTAAAAATGTATACATGCAGTCAAAAGAGAACTAAACTTTTGTACAGTATGCCCTAAATAACAACAGTTTCAATAATCCCAGAAAAATCTTAAAAATAGGTTAAAAACGCAGCTGATCGAATTTAGTTAACGGCTTTATACTTTTAAGTAAACCGAGGTAGTGTTTCTTTTTTTTAATAATGACGAAAAAATATTTTTTAGTTTATCGTTAATTTTTTACTTAAACGCAACTGCAACTTTCGCCGATGATACGGCTATCCTTAGCATTCATCCAAATTCCATCTGATCTAGTAACAAATTGTTTGGCTGACTGACGAATTAACGTTAACGAATCAAAAAGTACGCATATTACCTTTACTATAAAAAAAGATACATGTCCAGCCATAAAACTAAATAACGTTCATATTCCCCAAGCAAAGGAGGTGAAGTACCTGGGAATTCATCTTGACTCATTTTTGACCTGGAAGCGCCAAATCGAAACCAAAAAAAAAAAAACAAATGACTTTGAAAGCAAATAGCCTGCACTGGCTCATGCACAAAAATGGTCCGGTTGAGCCTAGAATACAAAACACTCCTGTACAAAGCCATTATAAAACCAATTTGGACTTACGGTAGCCAGTTGTGGGGCGGCGCAAGCAACTCTAATATAGAATTGATACAAAGAGCACAGTCCAAAATTCTAAGAACCATTACTGGCGCACCTTGGTTCATAAAGAATACCAACATTCACAACGATCTGAACATTCCGCTCGTAAAAAAGGAAATTTTCAAAGCCAACTTAAAATATGCAAACAAAATCAAAGAACATCCAAATCATCTAGCTACAATACTAGCATGTAACAGGGTTCTAAGTCGTCTAAAACGTACGAAATCACCAGCACAACTAACATCGACACCTAAATCATGTACAAACACTAATATAACATTTATTACAGTAACTAACATATAACATTGTGATTACTAAAAAGCACTAAGCATTGGCAAGGTGTATTGTTATTAATTACTTAGTTTGTAAGTTGGACCTTGGGAAGAAAAATTGAAAACAAATTTTAATTCCCTTTGAAAATTTTATTATTGATAATTGTTGTTTCAAATTCCTTTTTCTTCTATAGTTGAGCCGCGATCAAGCTGAGATTTATGACATCTTAACGAGAAGGTGTGCAGCGATACATGGTGTCCCAGATTATACCTTACCCTTACTAAATGCACGAAAAGAAATTGACACCAATATAATACGAACGAAGATGTGCTTCATAGAATGTGTCCTGAATAAATTTAAGGATAATAACAGTGGTATCAATAGTGATGATACATTAGTGTCTATATTTGGATATTATGGTCATAAAAGTGTACAACAAGTTAAATAATGCTGCTTTAAAAACGAAATTACAGCATGTGAACAGGCTTATGAATTTTATGAGTGTTTCAAGACGACAAATAATTATAAACCTGTATGTAGTATAAAGTAAAACCAATAAATCCAACGTTCTATGCACATTGTCGTTTTTCTCACTATACTCATAGATATGGTAAATCATTGAAAATTACATCCATGTGTTTCAAGTTCCGGTATTCACAGTATCTAGTAAACATGACTAGATAAGGGTTTCTTCAAAACTTAAATTGAAATTAATTTCAGAGATGATAACATGTCCACGTGTACCTAGATCTGAATTATATTCAAGAACTGAAATGAGTTTATCCAAAAGAAATTAGACCATCAAATACACAAACGAAGATTCCAGTTTTGTGTTATTATGAAAATATTCCCCAATGGATTTTAGTTACTCCTAGTTACCAATTTTGAATGAGTATTGTTATGATACGTTTTGTTGAATCTGGCATAGATAGATAGATATATTTAAGGTTGTTATACACTGAGACCTGAAAGATCTATTGGGATGCCCCTATTTATTTGATTGATGAGGATAGTCTCATCTATAAATCTTCTGCCAGGTTAATTCTCGACAGGAATCAAGATGAGGGATCCTGCTCATATCTTTGGAGGAATGAAGATGAGGGATCCTGCTCATATCTAAGATATATTCTCCAAAACACCTGTATCTTTTGTGTGCCAATGGTCCGCAGTCTGTGATCAGGTGCAGAGAGGTTTCGTCACTTTCTCCACAGAATCGACAGATGGCATCTGAAGATATACCCAACTTGTTCAAATGGTAGTTGAGTCTACAATGTCCGCTTAAAATGCCTGTGATAATTTACTCCGAGGCATATTTATTAAGTCCTTAGCTCTTTTAGGATTAAAATCTTCCAGAAGAGCTTTGGACTGTCTTAATCCCGGAAGAGTTTTCCAGGTTTAACTTCGTTTTGCATCTGTACACTTCTTCAGCAAACCTCCAATGGTATTGGATGATAGTCCACAGAAGGGTTCAGGGCCGTTGAAGTGAGAGGCCGCAGCCTTCCTAGCTAAGCTATCAGCCATCTCATTTCCCTCTACTCCTATGTGGCCTGGTACCCATATTAGAGATAACTTATTCATACTGCCTAGGGAGTTTAGCTTCCCAATACAGTCCCACAGAAGTTTAGACCTCACTAGTAACTTTTTTTTGCTTCATCTTCCAAACCATGTCATAGATTAATAGTTTGTATATGTTGATAACTTCGAATTCTCTCTTAGGAACCAGTAGAGTTGTCTGAATTTGTTTCGTTTCGTTTATAAATTTTATGAGGTTTCCAAATCAATTTAATATCTATAAGTTAACCCAGAAACTTTGCTTCATTGACAAGAACGATTGTTTTATTGTCCAATAAGATATTTTCAAGATTATACTTCCTTTTTGTTTGTCTATCTTGTACTGTATTTTCATAATTTATATTGTTACGAAATTGCCCTCTTGACAATTTACTCTGTTACAAAATTGCCCTCCTGACAATTTCTCTAACTCTCTGTACTCGGACTCGTACCACTGGATTGTGTAGTAATCAAACAATCGCTGGTTAAATTAAAATAATTAGCTTTATTTAATTATTGCTATTTACACATTTAATATTAGGCTTAAAGCTTACTTAGTTATTATTTGCACTTCATTTCACAAACCATTAGTCACTTTATTTAATAAGTAATTTCATCACTTTATTTAATAATGAATTTCATCACTTTGCAAAATTACAAATACTGCTAATACTGCTGCTTCGATTAAAATGCCTGATGTACACACTTTTACGGTCTTCTCGTATTTTCTAGAAGCTTCTATCCTCTTCGACTAGGGTTGCCAGACGTACTGTTTTTAACAGTACATGTACCGTTTTTTTACGAGTGTACTGTTTTATTCACAACATCTAAATCAGTACGCAAAAGTACTGATTTTATAAAATATGTACTGTTTTTGTCCTGGTTTTTTATACACACTGTAAATAAGCTAATTTTGAGAAAATTTGCAATGTAATTTTTTCCATACCGCATTCAAATGCAGCTAGTGAAAGAATATTCAGTCTAATGTTTTCGTTTTGGAGAAAGGAAAGAAATAGGCTTCTAATAGAAAATTTGGAAAGCGAGTTGTTAATAAAAAACAATTTCGGATATACTTGTAATGAATTCTACAATTTCTTAAAAACTGAGGATGGAAGAAATACCATCGTAAAAAATGTACAAAAAAAACGACAAATATTAATTTTTAGTTTATTTAAAAATTACAAAGTTGAAAAAATAAATTGTAATGTTTTTGTTTTGAAATTATAAAAAAATGTGTATAAAAAACTTTCGCACTTTAAGTTATATAATATACTTATAATTATTTATGTACCTATGCTGTACCTGTTGCAAGAAATGCATTTTTTATGTTCTCAACAATTTTACTGTTTTTATTATATTTTTATGTTATATTGAATTGAAATGTAAATGTGTTTGTTTTTATTTTAATAAAAAAAACTTATGTACTGTTTTTTTCGAATTGTACTGTTTTTATTTACTCTTTGTACTGTTTTTATACATTTTGAATCTGGTTACCCTATCTTCGACAGAAGTCAAAAATATTCTTTTTGATATTACCGACAGATGGTTCTTGAATAAGCTTTCATTCGAATAGTTCGCATCTTGACTCACAGGGGCACTCATTTTCCAGATGGGATCCTGAAAGTATGCAATCCCGTTTTATTGATATGCAATCACGTTTCACTGCCCTCCGCTTAATCTTGTTCGTCCCGAACAAGGATAGTACTGCAACCTTTATAAGGAGATAACCTCTCTAAATGAACGACTTTCATTTTGCTCCTGGCATTTCTCGCCAACTGGATGCGGTATACTACATCGTTGAGCCGCTTTATCACCTTATAAGGGCCTTCCCAGTGTGTTTGCAGTTTTGGCGATAATCCCTTTTTCCTTTGCGGATTATGAAGCATAACTAGCTGCCCTTCCTGAAATCCCTTGGAGTTTGCTCGTAGATCATATCTGGCTTTCATTTTATCACTCATCAGTTGTGTGCGCTTTCTGATGGTTCCATGAATTTCATTCAGCTGTCTTCGTTTGTCAGCTACATAACTGCTACATGAAACTTCCGTAGATGAGTAGGCACCGAATTTCAGATCTGCAGGCAATCTTATGTCACAACCGAAAATAGCCTTAGCTGGTGTTGTAGATGTTGTATCGTGAGTTGCCGATCGGTATGCCTTTAAGAAGAGGGGTATGTGTTGGTCCCAATCTTTCTGGTTTCTGTCCACGAATTTCCTTAGGTGTTCCTCAAGCGTACGATTAAATCTTTAAACCATTCCATCAGATGGTGGGTGCAAAGGGTTGTACGAGTTTTGCGTATGCCCATCAATTCACTCATTTCCCTGAATATTGTTGACTCGAAATTTCTGCCTTGATCCGAGTGCAACTCGAGGGGAGCTCCAAATCTGCAGACCCAATTATTGATAAATGCATCTGCAACGGTCGTAGCTTTTTGATCGGGAATGGGGTATACTTCTGGCCATTTACTAAAATAGTCGATTACGACGAGAACATATTTGTTGCCGGAATCACTAATTGGAAACGGACCTTCTATGTCCATTGCAATACGCTCAAATGGCGCTCCCATATTGTATAAATGCATCTTCCCCTGACTGCGACGGCTCGGTCCCTTGGCAGCTGTACACTTTTCACAAGCACTAATCCAGTCAACTACCGATTGCTGGCAACCAACCCAATAAAATCGTGTTTTAATTTTCTCTACTGTTTTTGTTATTCCCAAATGTCCTCCGCTTGGCCCACTATGGTATTCCTTGAGAATTTCGCTTATTCTTGCCTTGGGTACCACAATCAAGTTCTTCGAGGTTTTTCCATCTTCGCTCTCCCACAGGCGGAATAGGCATCCATCTTGCAGCTTTAAGCTATTCCATTGAGCCCAATATGGTTTAGTTATGGGACTTTCAGTCGAGATTTCGTTCCAATCAGGCCGTTTTCCTTCATTCTTACTTGATACGATTTTTGCCAAATCTGGGTCATTTCGTTGTTCTTCTTTTATCTTTTCCGCTGTCCATTCATCGTCTGGTAAAACAGCCATTAAGCGCACATCGACTACTCCTTCTTTCCCTTCAGCTTTAGAGCAGTGCTTACATTCCATACTGCAAGGACGTCGTGATAGTGCACCAGCATTCCCGTGGTTTCCGCCTCTGCGATGTTCTATTGTGAAATCGTAGCTTTGGAGTCTCTCAATCCATCTCGCAACCTGACCTTCGGGATTTTTGAACTGTAATAGCCAGCGTAGAGCAGCGTGATCCGTTCTCAACAAGAATTTTTGTCCATACAAGTACTTGTTAAAGTGCTTCATGCACTGCATAACCGCCAAAAGTTTTCTCCGTGTTACACAGTAATTTCGCGCTGGCTTTAGTAAGATCTTGCTGAAGTAGGCTATTACTCTTTCATGTCCGTCAATAACTTGCGACAGGACACCTCCAATCCCGAATCCACTTGCATCTGTATCCAAAATAAATTTTTCGCCAGGTATTGGATACGCAAGGATCGGAGCTGTACACAATAGCTCTTTTAATCTGTTGAATGCCTTCTGCTGTTCGCTTTTCCACTCAAAAGGACAATTGCATGCAATTAATGCATGCAGACTACCAGCCACGTCTGCAAAGCCTGGAACAAAGCGTCTGTAATAGGTGCAAAGACCCAAGAAGCTGCGCAGCTCATGCAAACTAGTTGGTCTTGGCCACTCCCTTACTGAGTCTATCTTATCTGGATCTGTGTGTACTCCTTCAGGTGTGACTTTATGTCCAAGGTACTTGACTTCTTTCTTGAAGAACGAGCATTTCTTTGCGCTCAGCTTCAACCCTGAAGCTCCTAATCGCATCAATACTTCTTCCAAATTCTTCAAGTGGTCCTCGAAGTCCTTTCCCATAACGATGATGTCATCTAGGTACACCAGACACGTTTTCCAGTGGAGACCCTTTAGCACATGTTCCATTAAGCGTTCAAATGTAGCTGGAGCATTACACAGACCGAATGGCATCACCAAAAATTGCCATAGTCCATCACCGGCACTGAATGCTGTATTTTCCTTGTCTTTTTCGTCGACTGCCACTTGCCAACATCCGCTTTGTAAATCCAGCGTTGAGAACCAATTTGAACCAGAAAATGTGTCCAACGTATCGTCGATGCGAGGTAATGGATAACTATCTTTCTTCGTTACCTCATTTAGTTTACGATAATCTACACAGAAGCGTGTGGATCCATCCTTCTTCTTGACTAATACCACTGGAGAACTCCAGGGGCTCGCTGATGGCTCTATGACGTTGTTCTGATGCATTTCCTTCAGCAATACATTCACCTCTTCTCTCTGTGCCAGAGGCACTCTTCTTGACGCCTGACGAATGGGTTTGGCATCACCAGTGTTGAATGTGTGTTTCACCATCTTTGTTCTGCCTTCGTTTTTACCCTTTTCAGCAAATACTGACCAATGACTTGCCAAAAGTTGGCTGGCAGTCTTCCTCTGCTCTGTGGATAAGTCTTTGCTCCATTCTTTCGTGAGACCGTCGAGTACCTTTTTATCAGCTGGTATCTTCATTTTTGTGTCTAGCGGCTGGCTTTCACAGTTTACAATTGCCGAAATTGCCCGGCAATTTCCAATTATCTGTCCTTTCTGTATGGTTTTAGCGGAATTTGCAAGATTGACCACTCTTACTGGCACTATTCTGTTCTGCTGTTCTTCTACGAGGGTTTTTCCAATTATGACGTCATCCAGTGCGAATTTTTCATCAGTCTCCACAACCCACAACTTGTTCTTCTCCACATCTCCGTCCATTTTGGCCCATATGACTGCCTCTGACTTTGCTGGGATTTTTGTCCGCCGCGATACAATGGCTTGTCGGATACCTCCATACTTATCCTCACCAACGGATAACGGTATTTCGGTGTTCGTATACTTCAACATTCGGCATTTCAAATTTAGGGTGAATCCATTCCGAATCATAAAATCCACACCTAAGATTAATTCGTCCACAATATCCGCAACTACAAACTCGTGCGTCACTGTAATGGTGCCGATAGTTATATTCCGTGTAACTTTTCCCAGTACCGGTGCATCATCTCCAGTTGCCGTACGCAATCATATTCCCTGAAGCGGCTCGATACCCCGAACGAGATCCCTTCTAATTATGGAATGTGATGCACCCGTATCCAATGTTTCCACGATTTTTCTTCCATTTACTACGCTGTCGACAGTTAAGCTGTTGATTTTCCGTGCCATCTGAGAAACGAAGATTCTGGGGCTACATGTTGTGGGAGTCAGATCAAGCCCCTCGAGACTGACTCCATCTAGTTTGTCGACGGCTTTTCAACATTTTCTGATTCCCTACTTTGCAATCTGACTTGCTTTGGAGGTCTTACCGGTGAGCGTGATCTAGAACGTTTCCGTCTCGATTGGCAATTACGGGCCATGTGTCCGACCTCTCCGCAGGTGAAGCATTTCCCCGTGAAACTTTGGCCGCTTTCCACTTGTACCTGACGGGCTCTGTATACTGGCTGGCACACCAAGGCTGCTGTCTCTGAAGTTAAAGCGCTAGCTACTGTCTCCATATATGTAGCTTTCGGATTAGTTATCGCAGAACGCTTTATTTCCGCATCGCGAATGCCATATACGATGGTGTCCATCATACACCTCTCAATGATCTCTCCTGGGTAGGCAAGTTGAGCCAACCGTTCCACTTCCGCCGCAAACTGTTGTAGAGACTCACCACTCTTCTGGTCCCGTGTTCGTAGCTCTACTTGGTACATCTGCTTCCGGTGTTCACTACCATACTTGCGCTGAACGGCATTCATCAAGCTTTCATAGCAGTCTCGCTCACTTTCTGAGATGGTTTGAAGCACATCAGCGGCAGCACCTTTCAATGAAACGGTTAATGCAGCCACTTTTTCGCGAGCACTCCAACCATTTGTGCTAGCGGTAGTCTCAAACTGCATTCTGAACACGCTAAATGTCGTGGTTCCATCATAGGTAGGAGGCTTCAGTTTTATTGAGGATAAAGCTGGCATAGGCAATGCACCTTCCTGTAGTAGGTGAATTCTTTGCTCTATTTGTTTCTTAAATTCGTTCTGCTTTTGTACTACCGTTCTTTCGAACGATTCTTGCCGTGTCTCAATTTCACAGACCTTCCTGTCTACCATCTCGGTCATTTCTTTCATCTGCTGTGAGTTTTGTTCCGCTAGTAGAGAAAGTCGTGTTTCACTCTGCTCTAACCGCTGCTGCAATTTGTCCTGGCTTCTCTGTAGCTGCTGTTCCAACTGTTCTTTGACATCCTCTTTTACTGCTTGTTTCAGGGTTTGAGCATTTTGTTCTAACTGTTCCTTTACAGCTTGAGCATTTTGTTGTAATTGCTGCTGCATCCTCTCATCTCGCAACTGCATCTTCTCATCGGCTGCTTGGGAATTTTGTTGTAACTGCTGCTGCATCTTCTAATCGCTCTGCTGCATTCTCTCTTTGGCTGCTTGAGAACTTTGATGTAACTGCTGCATATCCTGTTTAAAGGATTGCATTATCCCGATAAGTGCGCTCATGTCAAAGTTACCCGTGTTAGGTTCTTGTGGTGTTTCTTCGTGGCGAGATGTCGTTGGCTCTTCACACTGGAATTCATGCTCATCGACGTCTATACCCTGCTCCTCTAAAGCGCTTCTTAATCGCACCTGCAGCTCCGCTTAAAGCCCTTGTGTTTGCAAATTTAAGCGCTCAAGCTCCTTCTTGAGCTGCTCCAATCTCAGTTTTTCGAATTTAACCATTGTTTATTACAGATACACAATCCCACTTCTGACACCAATTGTTACGAAATTGCCCTCTTGACAATTTACTCTGTTACAAAATTGCCCTCCTGACAATTTCTCTAACTCTCTGTACTCGGACTCGTACCACTGGATTGTGTAGTAATCAAACAATCGCTGGTTAAATTAAAATAATTAGCTTTATTTAATTATTGCTATTTACACATTTAATATTAGGCCTAAAGCTTACTTAGTTATTATTTGCACTTCATTTCACAAACCATTAGTCACTTTATTTAATAAGTAATTTCATCACTTTATTTAATAATGAATTTCATCACTTTGCAAAATTACAAATACTGCTAATACTGCTGCTTCGATTAAAATGCCTGATGTACACACTTTTACGGTCTCTGATCTACTGTATTCGACTTTGAACAGTCTTGTCGCTTTATATAGTTTTCGAATGGTTGAGGTAGAAACTTCCACGCTATTCTCGTATTTTCTAGAAGCTTCTATCCTCTTCGACAGAAGTCGAGAATATTCTTTTTGATATTACCGACAGATGGTTCTTGAATAAGCTTTTATTAAAATAGTTCGCATCTTGACTCACAGGGGGCACTCATTCTCCAGATGGGATCCTAAAAGTATGCAATCCCGTTTCACTGATATGCAATCACGTTTCAATATTGATTTTCCATTTGCGGAGCCAATCTATTATTTGACCAAGTTCCATTCTGAATTGATCTGTGGCTGCTTTCATGCATTTGTTTGAATATAGAATTACAGTGTCCCCAGTAAATGTAGTTAGCATGGTGTTTGTAGTTTTCGGCACATCCACTGTACAGAGAAGATAAAGTGTTGGTCCCAGTACGCTTCCTTGGAGGTCTCTTCCCTATATTTGACGTAACTCGAACACTCGTCGTTTTATTGGACGTAGAAGTGTCTACCGCCCAATTAACATTTATTTATGTCGGAGTATTCCGGTAGCAGTGAATTCAGTTACAGGGAAAGTTACTCATGCCAAACACTATCGAAGGCTTTTGCAACGTCTAGATGAACTACACAATAGTTTTCCATATACAAGTCATTTAATATTTTATTGGCTGCTCGATGAATTTGTTGTTTAATTAAGTGTTTTTGTTGAAAACCAATTGTTGGTCCAGGATAAGATTTTGATGTGTTATAACCTTGTCAATATGGTCCAGGAGCAACTTTTCGAATATTTCTGATATAATTGGTAATCGACTTAGAGATGTAAATGATGAAGACTTCTTAGGATATTTTCCAGGCCTCGGAATGGCGATTATTTTAGACACCTTCCAGACTTTTCGATAGTACTTTTGTCCTATTACAGGGTTAAAG
Organism: Clusia tigrina; assembly: GCA_920105625.2. Classification (NCBI taxonomy): domain Eukaryota; kingdom Metazoa; phylum Arthropoda; class Insecta; order Diptera; family Clusiidae; genus Clusia; species Clusia tigrina. The sequence goes on from OV050030.1 coordinate 28,928,796, forward strand.
ATTACATCAACAGATAAATGTTAATAATTTTTCAATTATCATATCCTGACAGGATCTGATAGATCTTTTCAGATTTATTCCATAATTCAAATGATGCTTTATTTCAGGTAAGTTGGAGGAGACCAACAAACAGCTTAATGCCGGAAAACCAAAAGGGAATGTAATGGGAACACCACATAACCAGCTACCGATGTTGAAGGTAGTGCAGATTAACTTACAGCATTCTAGGAATGCCTCGGATAATCTTCCCCTCTTCCTTGGCGAGGAGGATGTGGGCATCGACATCGTGCAGAAGCCATGGGTCAGAGGTGCTGATATCATGGAGTACAAAGTGCAATACTATGCAACTTTTTAAGTAAGAGCTGCTGGCAAGTCAAAGTCACGTATCTAGTAAAGAACACTATTAACGTTATTTTTTTGTCCTCAGCACACCATAGGCGATTTAACAGCAGTTAAAATCGAAGTGCCAACAGGACGTGGACTGGGGATACCCTCAGTAGACTATGGCGCATGACAGAGTCACACTAACAGAAGAAAGAAGTTGCGATGTGAACGGACAAGTTAACCGCTTAAGGTACGCCTGTATTGAATACGACGCCAACGCGAGGTATACCCTGTGAGGCAGCACCAAGGATAATGAAAGGGGTGAGTCACTTTTTGATTTTATTAGTAACTACAAACTCACTATTCGCAATACACCTATGGGCCAATACACCTACACCCAAACTTTAACATTGCCTAGCTCGGCGAGCAACAACGAATGGGAAGAATTGTTAGACCTATCTGGTTAACAACCATCCAAGTGGTGAACTGGGGGGTGTCCAACAGACGGTCCTTTTCGGACCATAGTTGGATAATCTCCAGTGTGTGTCTGGAACAATAGACCCAAAACCTTTTAGAAACCCTAAAAGAATCAAATCGTGAATATTCTTCAGAGCAGCCACGGCCAAACTTAAAGAAGTTCGGGCGCCTCACATGTAACTTATAGAATTCTATAGAATTTGCAAAACAGATGAATAATGGGGGTAGTATTTACTACAGCCTATAAGGAAACCTGCCCAATTAGTATTAGTAAAAAATCCTTTCCACCGTGGTGGAATGTGGAACTTTCAAGAACAAGAAAACTATTCAACCAATTTTTTAAGGGTAACAATGGGCAGATATACAAATATAGCCCAAAAAACTACAAAAAATTCATCAGGAAAGCTAAGGGTGATGGTGGACAGAGCTCTGTCAATGAATTGAGTACTCGGTTTCAAGCTCGGCAAGACTCAGGAAGGTGATTTCAAAACAACGTACCAATCCCACCTTTTTAAAAAAAGACCATGGAACGTGGACGGAAACACCGTCAGAGACGCTTGATATTCTTATAAATACACATTTTCCAGATTTCTGGGGCAATACGAATAACTTTGCTTCATCTGTAATGGATTATCTAACATCGTCAGTATGCGAATCCCCTGTTACGGAAGAGAAAATCAAATACTAAGTTAACAGTTTCTCTCACTATAAATCACCGGAGATGGATAGTATTGTAAAGACTCTTCAATCCATCACTATAGAGTCGAAGCTGGTGAGGGAGTGCAGAGACGTGTTAACCGAGTTAATTCAACATGCTGACATTACTCTCATCGGGATTTCCGGCCACAGGAACATTGAGGGAAAAAAGCTGGTGAGTCGGCTCGCTCAAGGGCTTTTCTTGACGAGTCCTAGTGGGTTCCAGACTCGGTCCTCCTGGAGGTCGTAAGGTGAGATGCTTACCTGCATTGTCTCTGGCTGGTAAATAGGAGGTGGAGGTCCCTAACATCCAGTACGATCTGGCCGCGGCAATGCGGGCAGAACTCGCGAGTTATTTTACAGTGATCGCACTGAAACAGCAAGGTTGACGGCAGTTTACACTGGTAACTGGTGCGTAGGAATTCATGCAGAGAAATTGCGTATGCCCTTAAACATCCACTGTAGAAGCTGACATAACCCAGAAAGAAACAGTCACCCATTATATCTGCGAGTGCCCGGCTTTGGCAAAAAACATATCGGACACCTCAGAGGTGGTCCGAAGTAATTCGTGTGTTACCTAAAATCTATGGGGTGGCTTAGCAACTACCATAGTTCCGATACTCCGTGAGGAAGTAGTACCAAAAAGGCTCCATAGCGCTAATTGTGATACGTATCTAGTAGAAGCGGATCAATCACCGAAGCCTACCATAAACTTACTGAACGTAGAAGAACTTTAAATGTAGAAGACAAACTACCAATCGCAACATGTGAAGGGCCGTAAAATTTTAAAACAACACTTCCCATAGCACACTGAAAACGTCACCATTAGAAGTTCTAAATAATATAGTGGATCACAAAATTATTCAGTAGCGAAGCCACGAAGCAAAGAATGATGCACTTTGTAAACGAAATAAAAATAAATTCTACACGAAAGTTGAAATGGAAGATTTATCTAAAATTATATAAATGCTAGACATAAAGAAGAACAAAAGTTCATTAAGAAGCCATTAGATAATTCATTCTTGTAATATAAAACGACACATTAAATTTCTTAACAATGATCACGGCAACTCGGAGCAATTCCTATTACATAGGCGGGGTAGTAAGCCAGTCAACCACTAAACTCCTTGTAAATTTTTTCTGGAAGAGAGTGTTAAAATGCCTATCGTATCATCAAAACTATCGTCACAGATTTGCTTTGTGAGGATTGCACTCAGATTTCTATTCAAATAGTCAAGCTGCATTACAAGCATTAGCTTCAAATTCTTTAGAATCGAAACTGGTGGAAGAATGCTTCAACAATCTTTAGGTGCAACAAATAAGATTGCAATTTGCTGGGCCCCGGATCACTCTGCGAATTGACGAACGAACTGACGAACTGGCTAGGGCCGGTTCCACAGCAAGCCTCATAAGTCCAGAGCCATACTGTAGAATCAACTGGGCGAAGGCTAAATCCAGGGTAGATAGCTGAGAACATGGTCTCAGAATATCAATAGTTCTGTTTTTCCCGTGGCCAACTTCAGGCCATGTGAATCAAGCCCCTTCTGCGTTCTAATCATGACCTGTTTCAACTTATTTTATGGTTCTTCCGAGTCGCATGACAGCCGCCGCAATGTTCTCTGCGTAGCCGATTAGATGAGTATCATCTGGCATCTCTATGCACAAAATACCGTCGTAACTATTATTCCAAATGTCCGGTCCGATGATGGACCCATGCGCCGCCCCTGACGTAATGGTTTTGGTTGGAGTGTTATTCTTGGTCCCATGTATCATTAGATCTTTCAGGTAGCTCGGGATTATCATCTTTGGATAAGCTGGTATCTGAATGCAATTTTCGAGTGCATTGATCAGAGAAGTACCACTCGCCTGGAGTAGTGATTTCCTGGTTTTGTCACTAACACACTTTCTATGGCGTCTTCGACGGTGCCAATTGTGGGCACTACTGGCCGAAAACCATATGGTGGGGTGGAAAATCTCCCAGCGTTGTCAATGTCTGTCGCTATTCGCCAGAAATTATTCCGATTGTTGTGTCCAGCACATAGTGTTAACGGTGATTGAGGATTTCCCTTTCTCTTGCTGATGAGCACTAGTCGCTCTATTTTCCACTCGTCAGGGAATATTCCATCTGTCAAGCATGCATTGTACATATCCAGAAGTACTGGGATGTAGCCATTTGATATTATTTTGAAGATATCTGATGGAATCACTTCAGGTGCTTTATTTCTTTGTTAGGTGGTATAGGCTTCAAGTTCATCCTCCATGAAAGGAGGTTGGGTGTCCTCTACGGGCACTTCCGTTTCTTCTCCTAGGTCATGTATAGTAAACAGAGCGTTTACTATGTTCTCCCAAGCATAAGCTTATAGATGGGTTACCGGTGCATTTACTCCAAGTTCTTTCATTACGACTTTATATCCAAGTCATTGTCTATGTCGTTCGAAGCTCCTCCCAATTCTTCTCCTTGCTAGTGCGAATAACAGGATTGAGTTTTGAGATATTCCCTTTCGGCAATCGCAGCCTTACACGCCTGTACCTAGTGAAATTACTTCTGCACCGTAGACATATTCGTCTGAATTGAGATATTTCTTCTGTCCACCAGTAAACGGCCTTCTTGTGTTTGCTCAATATTATTTTCGGCATCGCTTTGTTACAGACTCTCTCTAGAAACTGCGTGGTCTGGTTCGCCTTGCTGTTAGCATCGCTGGCGAGGCTGCCTAATGGAGTATTTCCCTCGAGCTTAGAGAGAGCACGTCAGGGTTTGGCTATGTCTGAATCCACTAGCAAGTTCCTCCTTCTCTTATGTGGTGAGCATGGTTGCTTGGGGTTTTGTTTTGGGAAATGTAATATAGTGGTGATCGCTTCCGTTATAGTCTTCTAAAACTTTCCATGTACTTTCTCTGTGAACAATGCTCTTAAAAGCCAGCGTAATGTCCGGAATTGTACACTGACGTTCTGGTCGCCTAAAAGTAGCAGTATTCCCTGTGTTTATGACGACTTATTATAGCTTCGAGGTCGTATGCAGTACCTGTCGGCCCCTTGAGTTGGATTTAAAGTCTCCAGCCATGATGCGTGCTATTCCAAATTCTTGTGCCTTTTCTTCGATATAGTCGAGCTTACGTTGCAAAATGTCTGTGCTGTTACTTGGAGTCTATTAGCAGCTTATCAAAGTGAAATATCGGTCAAGCCCCCAAACGAAGCCATCGCCTTTTCCGTCTCTGGATATGCTAAACTTGATGCTTAATGCCACCCTTATGGCCACCGCTCAGCTCGTATCTGCAAGACATATTACATTTATTTTTTCTTTCCCCTAGTAGTGCTTTCATTGGGATCACAGTTCCTTGCGAATCACCCACCTACTTGACCTCTGGATATGGTCTACCGGATTGCATTTAGCATCGATGTAGAGGCAACACTTTGTGGTGTTACTGCACTCTCTCAGGTTGGGGCCCATTTCGCCACGTCGTATATACAAGCCTCGACCTTTCCAGTCCGGTCTTTGGCAATGCCATGTTAGGTGACCACGACAAAACAACCGGAAACATCGGGCTTGGAGATCCAAATTCTGCAATTGGCTCCTCCAATGCTGGTACGATTTTTCTAGCAGTATGTTGGCGAGCTCCGTGATATCGTAACTTATGCTCGCACATCCTCTCTGCCGTTTGGTGCTGCCAAAATTTCCGATATACACTCACAGGAAGTAGTCCTCTTCGTATCGGGAAGTAACTCCTTTACGGCTTGATTTAACTTTTCCTTTGTGCTGACTGCATTGATACCTCCTATCCTTATCGTGGCTATTGGGTTAAGATCGGTCACAACTAATGACACCTGTAGGGCACCTTTCAAGAGTTCACAAAAACCCGTTGTCTCCTTCGCACCTATATCTATCTCCAAAAGAAGGCCCCTGCGCTTGTTTTCCGGATCGATCGTATTTTGGACTGGGCATTATCTGGTCTATTATTGCAGAAGGTTTTTTTCAGGCTCTGCATATAAATTACTATTTGGGACATGGTCGATGAAGACCGCAAAGAAATTTAGAGCATTTAGAAATAAATGACTAAAGTAACCATAACGCTATAAGTACCCTTTATAAACGAATTGCAATAAATCACATTTTATTGAGACTATTACAATACTAAAAAATTCAATTGAGGAAGACTGAGCGAATTTCACAGAAGCGTTCGTTGAAATAAGAACCAGGAATTCTGGACCAATGCTGAAAATTAAGTATTCAGAATAAATTGAAGTATTTAATATTAATTTTTATGAACTAAAATTAATTAAAGTAGCCATAATGCAATTTAAGAGTTAATCGTTAATAATCGCCATAAAAATTTCTGAAAACTATATAATAACTGATTTGAAAATAAATTTACCTTTAATAATAACTATAAATAGATGGAAATAGAAATTGGGAATGATATGTTAGCATATCAAAAAGAGACAACGTCAAAACATTTACGGCAAAGTAAAAAAGTGTCTTTGGATTAACAAATCCAATAACCATACCGCAAAAATTATAAAACATCCACTCTGGAAATTGATCATGATTGTTTATTAGTTATAGAATGAAACAAATTGTGAAAACTGCGATGATAGAAACAAAACGTTATATACAAAAAACTTTTTTTGATTTTTAAATTGTAGATCAAGTTACAATAGGAAACATTCTATAATAAAAACCAAATTGTAAGGGACCAGATACTTTTACGAAAATAATAATACATCCGATTACAAATGTATAAAACTCCATCATTTTGAAAATATTGTATCTCTAATTTTTACAAATATAAAAGAAATTAACGAGCTAAAATTCTATACAAATTTTTGTATACATCATTCTTTATAATGTTAATTTTAACTGAAGTTTTATTCATTTGGATAAAATCACAAAGTGAGAAAGTAGAGCAAAAATTTGTCACAAATAAGATTGAAAATGTAGCAGTCTCCGTAACAATAGATTTGGAAGTGATACAAAAAAGACAATGTTAAATAACAATTTGATTTCGCAAAAACCGGGCACTAACACTGACAATATTTCCCTAATTTTAATAAAAAAAATGCCTCAGGAGTGTCTTTAGCCTAAGAGGGGAGGGGTATATTATTAATTTCAAATGTTCGTTTCCTACCAAAATCTTGGAGTCGTGTATTCGAAACCCCCCCCAGAGCATGGTTTTGAAATGCTTCTTTCAAAATTAGCTTATTTTCGAGTTGCCTTAGTTTCCTCTCTAACTAGTACTAATTCTCCTCTAAATCTAATAGTTGCTTAAGGTATTAAAATATTAATTATTTTGATACTACTTACACAATGCATGCCATTTGCAACATGTTTCTAAAATTTACATAGAAGTAAAAGAAAGCAAATAAAAACGGATTTTTAGAGGCTGTCTTTGAATGTATATACAAGCTCCATGAATGATAGAGTATAGGAACCCCATCAACCGCTAGGAGAAATGTGAGTTGGAAAGGTTTAAAATAGTAATGTACTTGATAAGGCATATAATTGCAAAGATGATACAATGCCTAGTGTACCTAGTACAGAAGTATATCCAAGTATGGAAATGAGATTCAGGAAAAAAATTGTGTCCAAAAATATCCCAAAGTATCCCCTACGTTAGGTAGTCACCTTGCTGCAGTGTAGTGCCTTACTGTGGGATGGAACATGGCAGATGAGAGACGTTGATATGATCCAGCACATAAACGAAAAACTACCTTCGACGCATAGGCTGAAATAAGTATTTTACGATTCCCGGTCAGTCGTTAAAGCTAACTGGTAGTCCTAATGGCTTATATAGTGTGTCTAGCCGAGACCACCGAATCGTCTAGACATCAAACTAATTGGTCAGGCCTGGGGAAGAGCGGCAATCTTTCAGACTAATGATCCACTTTCAATACGGTCATGTCTCTAGTGAATTTGGGTCGCTGATAGTCGGGCAGAGGAGAAGGAAACTTCCCTGGAGCAGGATTTTCCAGATCTATTAATTTAAACAACCTTGCCTGAAGGGGTAGAGTCAAGCTTAAAAGCGAACTCCTTACGAGGTCCAGCGAACCTGCGGTTTCAATTAGGATTTCCATTGGGGCGCCCATGGATGACCAAAACGCATTTCAAATTTTTTAAAACTTGGATGGATTTAGAAAAAATTTACAAAAATTTGGACAGGACAAGCCAGAAATGCCAAGAGCCAAGATCTTCGGCGGTTACTTCCCCAGCTCAAACAAATTTATGAATTTTGGGGGCAAGTGGAGTCGCATAATGAGTGGCAAGTACTACATTGGCTTTGAAAAGGCTACCTCGTCGCGCTGGCGGACCCAATTTCATCTGGAATGTTCGAGAAGCTAGGCAACAAAGTCTACTATGGCTTTTGCAGTGCCAAGATTAGACCCAGGCTAAAGGGGAACAGGGTAGAGATTACTGATGCTGGTGAAGAGCAGCCAACAAAGTAGCCAGAAACCCAAAACGGGACCCAAAACCGTAAAGCCAGGACCGAGTGCGGAGAAAGGCATTACCTGTGATCAACATCCAGAACCCTCTTATATTTCTCGCAGGTTTAGAAAATGGGAAAAGAAACACCCGGAGGGTGCGAATTCTTTGCGGAGCACGAAAGTTGGTAAGATCCAGAAGGCTCCAACACACATGCAAAAATCTACTTGGAAGAGTTTCACTGTCTCTGGTACAGAGGATCCAATGTTCGTAAATGCGATTTGGGATATCAAATAACATTTCAAATTGGAGGGTGCTAGATGAAGTTTCCTTGGCAGACCATCGTTACATGTCGCTTTGATCTCAGGGAGGGAAGTTGAAGGCACTATCCAATGAAATGAAATATCTTAGAGTGATTATAGACAACACTCTAATTTGTAAAAACCATTTATCTTACATAACTAGTAAAGCCTTAAGATCAACCTACTCCTGCTAGAGGCTGTGTGGTAAAATATGGGGACTACGACCAAAAATAATGGCATGGTCGTATAAAACAGTAATAGTTTAAGTTTGGTTGAACTCCAAGGCAACCCACAGAATAGTTCTGGTCCAGTAAATCTACTGGCAGCTCCTTTTCTAGCGAGGTCATCGAACTCTTCGTTCCCTATCTATCCACTGTGGCCTGGCACCCATAGAAGATGAACTATGTTATGTGATGAAAGTTCTTTGAGAGATACTAGGCAATCCAAAACTAATTTCAATATAATTTCGAAGGCGTTATGTGCTAGTAACGCCTGCTTGCTATCGGAGTGAATATAGATGTGACACATATTGGTCGATCTATCTACTAAGCACAGTTCTATTGCATGTATCTCTGCCTGAAACACTGAGTTTTCTTCGCCCATAGTACTACATAGACGCCTTCTAGGGTGTTCCCCACAGACCCCAGCTCAAGCCCCTCCTATACAGTAAAAAATGGAAGTTTTTATTTTAATTCTAGTTGGTAATTAATTTAATCATTTTTCGTGGACTATTTCCAGGAAATTCTTTGCCAATATAAAGGCTGTAGCTGTTTTTTGTGGGAAATAAATGGAAATTCGAGTAAGAAGCAGCAGTCAGCCGAATCATCTGTGGAGTCAAGCTTAAATCACAAGGTAAGTGTGAGAATAAAATGGAAAATTTATTGTAATAAACAAATTTTAATAGGAGCTGGAGAACCACAAAAAAAGCGGAGATTTCTCTTGCATCCTTGAGGAATACAAGAAAAATAATACTTTCAGCGATAATTCCCGCCGCTCCTTAGTGCGCGAGTCCACTAACTTTTTACGCCAACATTGTGGAAATCACCCGAAGCGTGGGGAAAAAATTGCACTTGCTGAAGGTTGCAAATAGCAAGTTTGGAGGAATTGTAAGTATGCCATTTGAACTCTTATCACTGTGCTTAATACGTTTAAATGCCAACCGATCTTAAAGTAACTTAATTTTTGGATCTGTTCTACAATCCAGAGAACAATTCCGGCTATTTGGCTGCAAAGTTAAAAAACATAAATGCCAAACTTACGAAACTCAGCTGTAGTAACAAGAAACGGAAAGTGTCTGAGGTCCATAAGGAAAGCGATGATGATGCGGTAATCTCCGAACAAGATCTTAAATTTTTTCCAAACAGCATTGTTGCAGACGAACTAAATTTACTGCAACAGAAATTGCGGGAAACGCTAAAAGCAAGACAAAAATTTATTACAACTGAATCTAATATTTTGGAACATTTCCCAATATTTTTATATGATTGCTAATGTATGAACAATAATATTACTATTATTTTAATAAAATATAAATTTTTTGCAGATTGATTTTGATTTTAATCTTCGGTATGGGGAGGCGATTTCCAATGGACTTTTAGAAAACTGGGAGAAATATGAAAGCTGTGGGCAGAAAATATTGATCGATGCAAGTGGCGGATCTAATTTGGGAATCTATGTTAATTGGCATTCTGACGTGGTACCTGTTTTGATTCTTTTAAAGCTGTTGCCAGCTACTGCCAGTGGACGGGACCAAAAGAACGTAAACTTTCAAAAATCTGCCGATAGTTTTATTTCTTTTTAAAATGTAATTTACTATCAAATATTCTTTCTTCATCAACACAAATAACGATTTTTTTTCTTCGTAGCTCAACACCCCTATAGCAGAATATACAGTTGGTTCTAGGTAGCCCACCATCGTTGCCGTTGGACAAGACAGAACAACAATTTGTCAATATTTTATAACCATTGATGGCAAGACGGTAACTGTTCCCACCTATTATAAATTCCCACCTATTATAAAATAAGCCTGAATTTATGCTACTTTTAAAAAACGAAAACTTACATTCTTACAATCGAAAAAATTAAAAAAAATTATTTTATAAATAATGACACATTTACTTACATTTAGAAATTTTTGTCAGTAAAAAATATAACTCCATCTTATAGTGCTACGAGATTACTTCAACAGATTTTTCAAAAGTTATTTCTTTTTATAACTTAAAAAATTGAAGACCATTCGAAATTCACTTTATACAAACGAAAATGTTTTTGTTAATGCCGTGTGAAATAACAGAATAAAGTGAATAAAGTGTATTCTCAAATAAGTTACATATTATTCCATTAATATAATTTTATGTTATCTTAACTAAAAAGTATTTTTCAACCAAACATTTATTTTGTTTTTTGTTCAAACAATTTAACAAGCCTCATTTAAAAAAAAAAGCACATTTTATAGAAATTTTGATTGCATTTCTCCCTAATGCGTGAAATGCGCTATTTTTTATAAGTGGGCATGTACATTTGTTGAGCACTGTACGCATTTAAAAAACCTTTAAGTGTTTACTTTTAATGCCAACACTTTACTAATTCCATTCCAATTTTGGTTTTGATTTAATTTCAGAAAAGTATTATAAATATTCCAATTCGCAGATAGATCCAAAACCATTCAAGTATTGTTTTAAAATCCCACAAAACATAGAATTTAGTAACATGTTGGATTTCATTTAATGCTTAAAAAGCTTGTTTTTAAGAAAGTCTTTGAATTGAATCCAATTATAGTATTAATTAATTATAAAAAATACTTGCTCTCCTTATGTTTCGCTCTCTCTTTGCTTAAATTCGTATGGTTTTAATTTAATACTTTCTGTCATTGTTGTATATAAATGCCAAAATTGTGTTAAAATTCAACTAAATTTTTTACGGTGTACCGTTTTTGAGGCATCTGTGTACTACACATGAGATTTATATACGAGTTTTGGTCAGCTCCGTTCCCCATTTTCCCTATTCGGGAATGTTACCTTGAATATCTGTTGGAAGTCAAATTTGGTCTGACAGAAGTCGCTTAGGGTGAAGTTATTTTTAATAAGTCCGGGCTCATCCTTGCACAAAATTTTCATGAGATGTACCGCTTCCTTTTCGTTCCATAAGATGAGCTTGGCAGCAAATTGCAGTGCTTCTTTCTTGACGAACAAGTGTATTGGCGGTAGATTTAACAGAACCTCAAGGGCTGCCGTTGGTGTTGACCTCAAGGCTCCTGTTGCATAGACACAAGCTAGTCGTTGTACTCTGGTGATCTTAGCTTTTGCTGAAGTTTTACTTAGCTACGCAATTGTCGGTCTTGTAATTGGTGTGTATAACCACAGTGACATTCTTGGATTTTGTCACCAGTTCTTTCCCACTAAACTATTGCTGGTCAAAATTGTCGCTCTAGCCTTATTTACGGTCATATTCAGGCGACTGTTGCAAAAATCTCATCAATCATAACACATAGGAATTTTACCTCACTTGAGAAATGTGTAGTATCACCAAGAATGGAAGGTCCTCTAAAATTACCCTTTAATCTTTTCCTGGTGTATATTACTATTGAGGTTTTCTTAGGGTTGAAATTCAGTCCCACCTTTCAACACCAATTTGTTATGAGGGACAGTCCACTCTGGAGTATATCTAAGATCGTATCTTCAAATTTTCCTCTGATTAAAATGACAATGTCGTCGGCATAACCTTGAGCACCAAAACTATGTGTACTCAATAATTGGAGTAATTCATGAACAGCAATTGACCATAGGAGTGGAGATAGAACTGCTCCTTGAGGACATACTTTTGCTCCACGAATTTGTAAATTTGCAGTTCCTAGAGAGCTGATGGAGCCACTTATGTGGGAGAATTCGGTATTATTGAAAGCTCCCTCAATGTCTGGAAATCAGCCCACAGCATACTATTTCTATCCAGTGAGTGCTCAATCTTCTGGGGGAGATTTAAAAGAGCAAGCGTAGTTGATTTGACAGACATATAGGTATATTGGTTTTTATGAAGAGGTACCTCCATAAGATTCCTTTCTCTTTATAAGCCTATCAATTACTTACTCCATAGTTTCGAGAAGTAATGAGGTTAAGCTTATCGGCTTATATGATTAGGCAGGATTCTTCACAACCGCTCTGGGTGTATATAGGACGATTACCTCCCTCCATCTGCTGGTGATGGATCCCCATGCAAAGTTGTCCCTGAATATATTGGCTAGTGCTGGGACGATGTGTTGTAGCCGTTTTTGTAGAAGTATTGGAATGATACCGTCTTCTCCATCGGATTTATAAGAAGGGTGAAATGTAATAATTGCCCATTTGATTCTTCCCCCACAAAACATAGTTCTAGCTCTTGTCCAGTCATGACTATTGGTTCTGTGACCCACTGGCTCGAACTGTGGAACCCGCAAATGAGTATTAGGCAGAAGCTCCAAGGTTTCAAGCTATTTATGGATTCTAGCACTGCTCTTAAGATCAGATACTCACCACAGAAGTTTCTCCACATGTCCCTCTTTGCTCTTCTAATCTCTAAGTTGTTATTGGTGAGAGATTCTTTATATTTTACGCATTCACCATTCTTTTAGCATTATTAAAAATTCTTCTAGTCTTTTTACGCAGTTTTTCTAAATTTTTGTTCCACGAAGAGGTAATCCTATTGCCTGTCTTAATTTTCTCTGGGCACGATTGCTGATAAGAGTTTATTATTGCTGTGGTAGTTATTTCATTTGCAACTTGTAATTCATCAAGATTCCGAACAACATTATTACATTTAGTAACCCCGTCCGCTAACAGGCTCTGAAATCCGTCCCAATTAGTGGTAGTATTCAGTTATGCGGGCCCCGTTCAGAAAACTGCTCTAACCAACGAGGTGAACTCATTGGGCTAAGTATGTTTATATATTGCTTAACTCCACTGCATTCTTAACTACTCTTTCTTATTATTGCTGCGTATTCCTCCAAGTTCTCTCACCTATTTTATTATATTTTATTGTACCAGAATTATTAACTTAAGCCAAACCATTTCGCCTTCGCATTTTAGAAATCAAGTTACAAATTTTTGAGGATGTGCTTCAATTGCTTCGCAACATTTTGAGCGAACGAAATGTTTACAACAGATTATTTATTAAGATAAATATTACGATTAACTCCAATATTTACCTTTGGCTGTGTGATTAAAAGTATTAATTGATTTATGCTTAATTAATTTACAATCAATTATTAAATTCTAGTGCTATTTTAGTAGTACACACAATGTAGATACATATATTTGTACTTATGTTATGAAAACTACAACCAACTTTAATAAGGGAAAATGCGGTCGGATTACAATGTAACCTGTGGAAGGCTGTAAGTAGAATGTGGCGGCCCGGGTACTTCTTCTACGAAGTACTTCTTAATAAAATAACTCCACTATTGGCAAAAAGATTGTTTGTACCTTTTATAAACGAATGATTTAGCAAAAGATGGCCAGCCAGCTACATTTATGCTTGCAGATATTACCGCAATTTTATATTCTCATAAATATCCCAATACTGCCAAGAAAAGCTTTCATATCACGTTTATCATAGAACAAAACATCTCTAAATGATGTAATGATCCGGCAAGCAAGCGATGTGACATATCTTTGCATTCATTTAGATAGATGTGCCACCTGGGGAAAACACATCGAGACCAACTAAAGCTAATTGGGAACAACACAACAAATAATCCTATCTAGTTGTAAGTTTCTAAACAATAATTTTTTGAACGTTCAACATTTTCACAAAGATTGAGGTCGAATCGCCTGATCCGTGATGGAATATCTTTTCATATAAAACATTTCTTTTCTGTGTGAAATGTTTAAAAGAAACTTTAAATGCACACAAAACAGAGCTCCTAATGTGTCTAGTGGATCACATGATACGATAACTAAATACAATTACAAATCAACCGCAATTATTGTCATAATTTAATAATTTCAACTACTTCACATGACTCAATGAAAATGCCAACCAAACGAGACTCATATGTTATTTTACATGCATTTTTATTAGGCTGTTCTGACTTCATTAAGTTGTTCTTCCACTGCGTCTTAGCTAAGAAAGAATGCAAAATGGATTTGGATATGGAATTTGGTACATGAATCTCAGATATAATTTCGGTTTTATTTTGCAATAATTGTTAATAATTAAAAATGTTTTCAATTTTGGTTTAGTCTGTAAAAGTAGCTTAAACCGAACGAATAATGTTTCCCCATATATTGTTACAAATATCTCAATTCAGTTAAAAATTCAATCAATTTTCGAATTGGTGATCATCAGCGAGAGAAGGTCTTTGAGAAATGAATTCAGAGTACTCGAGAGATGGTATTGAAAATTGGGGTACAACTTCCGATAAGGATTCTTAAGTGTGTAAACGGAAAGATACACAACCTTATTAAAAATGTTGTATCAGGATGTGCAACAGCCTTCGTTTTATCGAATCTGGCAGATATCGATACTAGCTTGAAAATGTGTCAATTAGGAAATAGAAAAAATATGTTTTATAATTCGTTTGATTCTAATCTATTGTAATTTTATATTTTTGTTATAGCGAAAATATAATATTTTGTTATAGTAAATAAAATAGAGCATTCTTTTATTATACGATTTCCGAGTCCTTCAAAAGAGTGGGTTTAATCATTGATTTGCACAGTCGAGTTCTCACGGGGCTTAGGTGGCAAACACAAGTCTCTCTGAGGGCTGGTTGCTATCAAATCCCGTACTCTCTGTTTACAGCTCTACAAACCCAATTCGCTTGGTTTTGCTCTCTTTGTTAACTACATTAACACATTTTTCAAATTATACATTGTAGGGAGCATATACATGAAGTTGAAGTGGCAGTTTTGTTGCTATATTTTTTTCTTGTTTCGACATCTATTGTTTAACTAAAAAGTACTGTAAATATTAATTTGAATTTAATTTGCACAGCGGTTGTTTTTCAGTTCTGTAGAAAATTTAAAATTTTATAAAACCTTCCATTCAGTTAGGCCACAATCCTACCTGAACACGTTCATAATATTACCATATTTATTGTTATAGTTGTGTTTGCCAATGTTTTTGTTTGGACAGCACTTTTTGACATTTGAAATATTTTTTCGCAAATGTGGTATTAATCATTCCAATGCTAGTACATTTCTATAATTCTATACTATGTATCTGGATACTGAGACCAGTATATGAGGCTTATGGTAGGAATACCAATCCAAGCAATTACATGAGCAAATGTATGCAAAAAAGTTACGAATGAAAATGAACCAATCGATTTAATACTTAAATCTTGATATTCACTGACGCCATAATAAATGAGCCTATGATGAATGATATGACGCCGGTATTTTTCTCAGAGGTTATCACACTTCATTGTTCTGTATGGGAAAAAAGCATACATATTTTGACACTGACCGTGTCCGTAATCTACTTGTAAGTATACAAGTATCACAATCGAGGAGTCGTTTACTTGAATCCCTCCCAGAGCATGGTTTTGAAATGCTTTTTTCAAAAGTTATTTCTCTTCGAGTTTCCTTACTTCCCTTTCTTTCTAGTACTCCTTCTCCCACATTTTTTCAGACATTATTAACTATTGTTCATGGTATTACAATATTAAAAATTTTGACACTAAATACACAAAGCATTTTAGTTGGAACATGATTTTAAAACTTGTATATCATTAAAAAAAGCGTCGAAAATATTATTGATTTGACGCTTACTTCTAATACGTCCATCACGCTTCATTTCAGTTACTCTTAGTTTTCAATTGTGAATGTATATTTTTGTAAACTATTTTGTTTATGGCGGCATAGTAAATTGTTTTTAGCCTCATCTTCCACACAGTTTCTTCTAATTATATTGTTATGAAAATATTTTCCATACGAGTTTGTATCTCCACACTAATTTTTAGATGGAGAATTATTGAACAACTTGTTAGATCTCATAGCTATATACGAAAAGCTAATGTGCTTCAGAATGATATATAATTTTTCCCGAAAACTGTATTTATGTAAATAAAATAAAACAGCAACTCCATACAACTACTTTTTCTCATTATTACCCCGTATCCTTCTAAATTCTCTTACCTATTTTATTATATTATTTTACAATCGTGTGATCATGGGCAAGGCCTTTTTAACTATCACACATTTATTAAAATCCTTTCAGATATTATTAATTGTTGTTTAAGGTATTGTAATAATAATTATTGACACTACATAAACAATGCATTATATTTGGAATAGACTTTTAAAACTTACACTTATTAAAAAAATCTTAGATATTATTAAAAAAAATCAGTGAAAATGGTTTGATTATTATTGTAATATATCTAGAAGAAAAAAGAATTTACATGAATTATGTAATCGTTGAAATAGTTCAATGGCACACAATTTGGGAATACTGGGAAGTTCATAAGTGGCAGACCCTAAATTGGTTGTCGCAAACGCCTGGTCAAATCTATTCTTTAATAACATAGATCGAATTTATATATGTAGTGAAAAAATAGTAACGTTATTCTTTAGCCGTCATGTAGTAATATTGAGCAGAGAATACAGAGTAAAGAAACTGAAACGTCAAACGGCAAAGCAGCAAAATAAATCAGACGGACATTGCAGATGAATCCACTCAGAATCGTCGTGAATTCACTCAGAATCGTGGTGAATCCACTCAGAATCGTCGTGAATCCACTCAAAATCGTGGTGTGTCCGCTACGGACGATGGCAGCGAAACAGACTTTCTTTCAGAGAACACAGAGAAAGGAAAGTTTTTTTTTTTTCGCTGCCAGCGTCTTTAGCGGACACACCATGATTTTGAGTGGATTCACCAACATTTTGAGTGGATTCGTATACAATGTCTGCTTTATTTCGCTGCTTTGCCGTTTGACGTTTAAGTTTCTTTTCTCTGTGTTCTCTGCTTTCTTTTCTCTGTGTTCTTACTTACTAAATTTTTACGAACACAGTCAAAGAAAGAAATGAATGCAAATGAAGAGAAATAGTTGGAGTATTTTTTTTTATAAAAGGCCTGTACGCAAAACTTTTTTATCAGTTCTTGTTACTTGTCTAAAAAACAGTAAACACAAATTTTTCAAAATGAAATTCATCGTTGCAATCGCTTGTATCGCGTTAATCGCATTAGAAGTCGCTGCATATAACCCACCTGCATCAGAATCAGGATCAGAATCAGAATCAGGATCAGAATCAGGATCAGAATCAGGATTAGAATCAGGATCAGAATCAGGATCAGAATCAGGAACAGAGGAGCCCCGCAAAGTCGTAAGTTGGATCTCGCGAAGAATGATGGAAAATATTTTTTAACTCTCGTTTTAATTGTAATTTTGATCAATAAATTTCCAACTTTTTGTTTTAGTTCTCTCCTAAACAAGCTGAGGAGTTTCTAAAGACAATAAAACAATGTACGGCTGACCTTAACTTTCCAGAAGCAACTTTTTTTGATCTACCACTTATTCGAGAATCTCTTAAACCTGAAGATTTAGAAGGGAAGAAGTGCATTGCAAAATGTATCTTAAACAGATTGAATATATACAACGAAGGCAAAATAAATAGCGATCTTTTACTGAGAATATTCCAAGTCTATGAATCGACAATTGTAACAAACACAATTACAATATGTTCAAAATTGTTGGATGTAAAAAATAATGAATGTGAAAATGCAGATCTATTGTTTCAGTGTTTTTGGATACATAAATTGTAAGTGTTCATTATTTAAAAAATGTGTGCGAAAATAAATACAATATCAATAAATCGAACGTTGTATTGCAGTTATGGGATAATTAATTTTATTTTAGGTGGGAATAATCTTCGCACGATCTTTGCTTTTTACTTCTCTTCAAATAACGTCTTTCAATATGTTTTTCGGATTTGTTTTTGAGTGAATGTTCCTGTAAACCCAATCATCGGTGATTTTATTGTCTTCACTGTAATTTGTTTCTCTTGAATTCTAGTGAAATCGACCTTTAATTAAGATATACATACTCGTATATACTTTGGATTTCTAATTTGTTTACTATTTTTTTGTAAGACTTACAGCTTCGTTATATTTCTTGCTCTCATTTTAAAATAATAACGTCGTTTTCTCAATATACTCGTAGAAGCGGAGGTAGGTGTGCTTCATGTTCCGATATTCAGAGTATGTAAGAGTTTATGGAAAACTGGGGAAGACCCCATTTAGCATGACCATTTGTAAGAAATGTGTATTTCAATACTAATATCCATGGAAAGAAAACTGAAGCCGGGTTCGATTTCAAAAAAATATTTCATGTAAAATTTCTTTGATGGATCTTATATGGGGACTCAGTTATGATAGGTGTGAGCTGTACATGTATCACTGAAAGAATGCACGCATACTAGCATAGAGCTTGTGAGGTTTACTATTAATTTTATTGATATATCATCAATATGAGCATAGCGCAGGTGATTTTTTGTGGGATCCTTATTTTATAACCCTCCTACGATAGAGTTTCCACAATATATGATCATTTAGGGCGAATTGGTTTAGAATGATTTGTCAACAGTTGCATATTGGGTTCACAGAGCTATCTGGTTCATCACACTTTTGAAATGTTTCATTTAGATATGTGGAAGAAAGTGGTCCACAGGCGGACAGAACTATATCAGATATTGATACTGATCTTGCCCATACTTACCACGTCTCGTGGTAACTACAAAATAATTTCTCTTTGGAGAGCCGCATGTTGTTGGTGAACAACGCCCTAAATATATACCGAAACTTTGACTATGCAGCGTAGTTCCTATCAAAGGGCGGAGTGTCAAAAGGGGGTACGTGGATACTGTGCTCCAGTGATAAGAGTGGGTCCCCTCTAGAAGGAGCTGAGGTTGCCTGTTCCAGGCGTTGTCTCACCTCTACAATCAAAATACGGAACCGCCTAAAGGAATCAAAGCTTACTTCCACCCGCTGTCCAACTAACTCCAGTAACGCTTGACCGTCTTTTATGGCCTGCACCTCGGACGAGGCACTCATATTTTCCGCTTTGAATGAAGCCCACCGAGTATAAAATTGCTCTTCATCAATTTGAAGGGACATAATGGAGTGAGTGTTCGATGAGCGTCGCTCGAACGACCTATGAACACCGTAAGTGCATCCGTCGCAGCAATGTACGGAGTTACATGGTGCCCATCTTACACGTCTGCGAACGCGGCTCAATATTGGGTTATATAAAACCTAACAACACCGATTGTTAGAAGCACGTAAGTGACTAACCCTGGCGGAATACTCTGAAAGCAACCAGACTTAATTAACCCCTTAAAAAGGTCGATTTAACTCACCACGGAAGAAGTGCCCCAATGCCCACGGAACCAATTGCTACCCGCAACCTGCTTCACAAAATTATGGACAGCAGCTGATCACATGAGCCACTGACCTACTTTTCGTATTTTGCTTTACACGCTACCGACAACTACCCAGAAACTACGATAAACGCAAGAAACAGACAACGGCCCAGTATCGACAAAAGTCGAGAGAGCCGAAAGAGCGCAAACACCCGCACGCACAGCAGAGCAAACAAACACACAAGCGAATATCCCAACTAGAGGACATGTACACTGCGGCCACACAATCAATTTCTTGCCCATCAAGTTCTCACAATTATTGTCTGTCAAAACCTGTTCAAGTTGCGTCTGTGACGTAGGCTTCATTCAACTTGATGGGCAAGATGGTATTCAATTTATTTTGAAAATGCCGTCGTCACATATGTATGTGTAATAAAATATTTTATTTATCATACATTTACTATAAATTATTTTATCTATATTTTTATTTTATTGCATGTATTTTAAAAAAAGGTTGATACATTTTTTTTAAATTTAATCTGGGTTTTCCTTTATTACTCAGTACCCACACAAAACAGCTGCCAGATAATTGAAAGCCGAATTTATTATCGTCTTGAAACATAAATTGATAATCAGGTCGACGATCAAGTACTAAAAATATGTATGTGTTTGTAAAAAGTATGAGTGAATCGCGGCTTGATGGTCAAGAAATTGATCGTGTGACCAGTGGTAGGTATGTATCTGCGCAATAATATCCGAGACCACAGAGAAGCGACACTTAGACGTAAAATTTTCTGACGTTTAAAAGATATGTTGTTGTTTATCATTAGTTGACAATTTGTATAGGTTTGTTTATCATTGGTTCTGAAGAAAATCGGCCACACTACTACCAAAGAAGAATAACAAAAGTCATTCAATTCCCACCATTTTTATTTACCGTTTCGACCATTTTTTTTGGTCACACATATAGTGAATGTGAATTTATTGTGTTTTATGTAAACATATTCCATATCACTGTAGTGAAAATAATAGGCAGTCTTCAAAATATACTAGTAAATTTAATAGTAAAAAATCAAGTGGTTAATTTACTAGTTCAAAACTTATCTATAAGTTAACCAGTTACTGACTTCTGCGGCACTTCATTACCGTGTATACTAAATTTTTCCTTTCTTGTCAATTTAATAAAAAAAGGAAGTAAAGTCAAACATTTGAAATTGAAGAAAAACAGTTCGTTTTAGAATTTCAACCACTTTTTCTAATTCATCATTTTAGAGATAAATCTTCAAGTTAACGCGTGTTTTAAAATATCCGCAAATTGTTCGCAAAGAAGGGTGGAAATGCGGCATCATGAATTAACATGCTGAATTAATACACTGCTAATTTATACACAAAAATTATTTTACATGTCGAGTACACATTATTATATTATGTACATACATATATATGAATTTTACATATATATATATATATATATATGAGTTTTACTAGTATTTTAACTAGTTGGTTTCACTGCTGGGATGTTGTCTAAAATAGGGAATATTCGGAGGAAAAAATCAGAATAAATCACGGCTACATTCAAATTAAACTTTTAGGGAGACACTTCATTTGTATTTTAAAACGAACTGCGAAACTTCTAAAAAAAAGGTGATAAGAAATAAAAAAAAAATTTTATTATTTAATTTGAAGTTGAAAACTCAAATGTTATCAAGTTCATTTAATAAATTATACCATAATACGCACCATAGTAATCATAAGTTGTAGAATCATAATTCTTTGGTTTTTTGGCATGATATTATACTACTAATAACTAAAATTTTTAATAAAAATTCGACTGCCCCAGTAACAACCCTCTGTGTGCATATTTAACTATGGCCATGAATGAATGAAAGAGCACAGGGGAGATCAAACGTAGTGTTTCTTTCTATAAGAATGTGGAAGAAAATATTTTAGTTTATCGAATTAATTTTTTTAACTTAAACACTACTGCAATATTTCGACTTGTGGATCTTGAGGGTTCATTGACAATAAGAAATTATCAAAAAATTGTATGTTTTCACTTATTTTGAGAAGATAAGTGAATTGAGGAATTACGATAGTTAGAGTTAAAGGGGTGCACTGTATTTTTACCACTACAAACATCAATTTAAAAACCTTCTCACACTAGCAGAACGCGCACAAATACATTCATATCAACTGTCTATTCTATATGTTCTTTGCTAGCAGAACTCGCACAAATGCATTCATATCAAGTGTATATTCTATATGTTCTTTGCTACTATAGTGTTGCACATAAGTTAGTGAGCGCAAAACAAGGTAATTTCTCTGTATTCCCCGATACTACCATGCATATTTGATTGTAAAAAGTTTTTTTTCTCAAAAGAAATTACGAATTAGATACAAAATACATTTACAAGGTTTTATTAATAGAAGACCGCTCTCCGAATTTCGTTCTCTCACAGTCATAATAAGTGTTAAAATGAATAAACAATGCTGCTTCTTTTGTAAATTTTGGCCGCTATTTTCGGGCTTTGCACTTTTTTTCGTATTAAGTAAAAACTCAAGTGCCTTTTTTTTGGTTTTTTCTTTTATTATTCTTTACAAACAAAATTATGCATACATACATACAACAACTAACACAACTCAAAATAATATTTTTAATTATTTATTATTGCCAATTATTCCCTTTTTTTTGAGTTCTTAATTGTCTATTTAAATATTTAATTCGAAAATACATTCGACATTTCAAAAAAAATCTTTTTACCGCATTTGGTAAATTAACTTCAGTGCTTAATTCTATCAACTTTTCACGGAAATTATTGCAGTGCACAATTTTATTATTATTGAACTCAATAAATATTATTGAAAGGTATTGTATATAAAAATTAATATAGCTTTATTTATCTTTATTCTTACATTATCTACATTAATAACTGTATTACACAGTGTCTGAGTATTATTTAAAACCGACGGAACTGCACACTGTGAGAGTCTTGGTCTTTTAGTCACTGGACCTTGCTAAATATTGCACACAATTTTCCGATGAAGAAAGCGGCAGCAAACGCTTTTTCAATGTTCCATGAAAAACTGATGGCACTGAATTTGGGAAGAGTAGCACTTTTTCAGTTGTGGCGGATTCCAGATTTTTTTTAAAATCACTATTCACAAATTTTTTTCACACACATTTTTCAGGTTTCTTGTAACTCAACGCCATAATCCACGATCCACCGATTTCGCTTTATTGCGTCTTTAGGTACGCTGAAAAATTTAACATTTTCAGTTCTCCATGTATTAATGCAAATAACACAACGATAATCCACCTTTTTTTTATTATTCTTTAATTATTTCATTTTAACTAATTTTCACAACACTTTGGAAGCCGACTACAATAATTTATTTGTTTCCAATCGCTATATCCCTTTTTTAGTTTTATCGTATGTAACATAGTGTCTCGACTAGCTATAATTCATGGCAATGTTCATGTTCATATCAGAGTAGCTGATGGCTGTCAGAATATGAAGTGGGCAAATTATGTTAAAAGATTTCATTTTTACAATGGCTTTGAACAGTAAACAACAGAGATGCGTTCTCGCATTGAATGCTTTAAGAGAGTTAAAAAAACTGCAATCATAAATTAAAGAGTTTGTAATTGCACAAACACTCAAATTCTCGATAAATAATTATTAAATTATTGATTTCGCTTCTATTAAATTTAATTTGTGCCATTTTTAAAAAGACAAACGTTAAAATCGAATGAAACTTCAAATGTATGTCAGGGTTTCTGGCAGAACTGCTGTCTTGACATAATGTTTAATTTTTTTGGTATGACATTAACATATGGAGTCTCCACTCAACATTTTGATGTTAAGACATGAACATTGCCATGATTTATAGCTAGTCGAGACACTATGCAACATTCGTTAAGAGAGACGATTTGACAGATTTGTTGACCGTTTTCCTCTCACTCTCTCAATTAATCCTACCTTGTAAATGTATGTATTTTGTTAGATATATCTTTTGATAGTTAGCTTATTTTTTCTCTATTATATTCTTACCTTTCTCTCTCAGTGTTTAATTGAAGATCATGGTAAAGACAATATATTGTTTTTGCTACCAACAACAGTTCGATGGAATTCTTAATTTGCTCCAAAAGAGCGAACTAAAAAAGCTATCCTTTGGCCGTCATGTACTAATATTGAGTCAAATTTGACTGATTGAAATTAGTTTCTTTCGTTCTGCGAGACTTGTTCCAACCAAAGTTATAGTAATATTTACTCTCTCTCTCTTTTGTTCCCGTTTTGGTAGAAATAATCATAGAGCAAGAATGATAAAATTTTGTAGTATATTTAGAAGACTGTCTATAATTTTCACTACAGGGATATGGAATACGTGTACAACAAACACAATAAATTCAAATACACTATATGTGTGACCAAAAAAAAGTGGTCGTAACAGTAAATTAATATGGAGCGAATTAAATGTCTTTTCTTATTCTTCTTTGGTATGTGCTTACTCAATTTTTACGAATACAACGTAACAAACGAAGAAAGTGTGTTCTCACAATTAAGTGGAGTATTTTTGTATAAAGAGCATAACTTAAACGTCAAATTTTTTACCGTATGAAAAAAAACATATACAGTATATGTGAGTTCACCTCGAAAAAACGGGTGCCTTTCTACTAAAAATTTCATACTACAAAATTGTAGTAGGAAAAGAAAAAAAGGAACAATCAGAATAAGAGTTTATTACTTTATAGTATTTTTTATTAGTAAAATGGAATAATAATAGATTACAGAATAATAATAATAAGAAAAATTTGTATGCAACAATATTTAAATTATTTTTTTGTCCACCTCCATATTATTATATATATTAATGAAAAGTTAGCTTTTTTTAAACATTACATATCTAAAAATAAATCCATTGATTTTAGTAAATATAATGCATTGTTGGTATACAATTTCGTGTTAAATTTATTGTTCTTATATCCGTATCGTGCTAATTAAATATTTTATAAAATTGTAATAAAAGTATACAAATTTCGAGTGAAAACTTTGTATGGGCCACCCCAAACACAAATTCACCTTTCATGAAAAATAGCAGCTGGAAAAATATAAATTGTTTATAAATTGATATCTTCAATTGAAAAAGCAGTTAAATTAAGTATAAAATCGATTATTGTATAAATAATTTCCAGTAATTAGATTCAGATACCTACATGAGGTAATTAATGTAAATGAATGGAAATAGTGAATGTACGAGTAAATGAATGTAGTAGCATTTTTAGTTTGGGATATTCCACAGTATTTTCAGATCATGTAAATTGTGGATCTATAAAAGTATAAATATTAAATCTATAAAGTATAATATGTTGCGATGTGAAAAGTAATCATATATATTTAAATCATATAGTATTTATAATAATTGTGTAGCATTTTCCACACCACCTTTCAAGGTGTTCGGTTCCCCTGTAGGCATATGCCACCCTTTATAAATCATTATTTTTATTTAAAGTTTAAAATATTAAATTAAATAGCATTATATAATCAATGAATCCAAAAGAAATGTTAAAACATAAAATAATTAGATAAATTAGCAAACAATAATAAATAATTGAGAACAGTAATAAATAAATAATATAATATATTTAAAGAGAACAATTTAAATCATATGTAGATTATATGGTTCGGTTAAATAATAATCTATTGCTAATAATATTCATATTGCGTATCCATATTGCACCCACTGAGTGATTGGCACTAAAAATTATCTATTACATGATAAAATATTCGCAAGTGTGAAATAAAAAGAATCTTATTTTTAAAATTGGGTTCAGTTGCATCTCTATTAAAAAATTTTAGGACAAAGTAAATTCGAATTCATATAAAAAGAGCTAACATGAGAGTGGTTGTGCAATTGTTGCAACAAATAAAATGTATCTAGCATTGGCTCAAAAACTAATTGACTAACTCCATTTCTATGGCAAACCTCATTAAAATGTGTGGGAAATTGTTCCTCTAATTTATCCATGTATGCAATGAATGCTGGTGGAGGCTTCACAAGGTTACAATTATCAATTTGCTTTTCTACTGTGAAGAGGAACTCGTCTGAAACTTCTTCATCTCCAAAAAAAGGTGAGGGTTCTAAGCAATTGTGGGATTTTTACAGCTTTAATTAAAGGTACCCACAAACATAAGCGAAAGCATTTCTCTGCATAAATATTGATTCATTAATGTTGTCATCAAACTGAACGGAGTTAAAACTAATATCCTGAATGTTAGGAATATCTTGGGAACTTTGCCAAGATAATTCTTGACTTAAATTTTGATGACACATATTTTGTAAAGCAGAAAAAACCATTGGAACATTATTAAAATCTGAAACTGGCTTACAATTGCCCTTCACTATATCTACATATTGTAGACCCGAATGCTTTTGAAATATGCCTAAAAATGCATGAGGCGTAATTCTAACAGAATTCATTTAATCACTCTCAATCACTACTTCACTCTACAAAATATTAAATGCTTTAGTTTCCGATTAAGGCACCCATTACGACTATTTTTCTTAATGGGTTGTTAAGAATATTTTTATTTTTATTGTGATATTCAATTGCTTGATTATTATATAGTTTTTTGATAAATTCTGAAGGAATATTTAAGTCAATGAAGTCAACGAATTTAATTAAATGTTTCTTGCAAGACTATAGTATTAGAATTATAGTATATTATAGTATTGCTTGCATACGCGGCATTGAGCGATTCATAAAATTGTAGATAAGATATTGTACGCTACATAGTATTTGTTATAATTTAGCTAATTGGGTGTTTGTGATATTAATTCGTAATAATAATAAATAAAATAACGTAATTATATAAATTATCAAATCTATTTATGTGAAAATTAGTATTTGAAATAATACTGAATAGATTATTAAATGTAGTCATGCTTTCGCAAGAGCATTATATATACATTTTCATTCAAAAAATTCCGTTGGCAACTCTTACAAAGTGAAAAACTAATCCGATAGTGATAATAAAATTTAACAAAAATCGAGGTATTTAATGAGAAAATAATAACAATTTCGCACAAGCGGGAAAGTGCAAAATTTTCTGCGTCGGAAGAGTGCCGAGTGCAGTGATTCTGAAAACAACTAACTTAAAATTCTTTAATTTTTAAATAAAGTGTAAAAACAATAACAAAATATACAAAAATAAAAACAACAAAATTATAAAGTGAGAAACAACAAATAATCACAAAGTGAGACAACCGCAAAATAGCACTGCTATTATACGGTTATGTATGTACACAAATACGTTAAATTAAAAGCGGCTTAGCAAGTATCTAGTGTAGAGGTGCCAAAGTTCATTTTAAACAAAAATAAAAAATTAGAAACTCACACCCCGAGGGTCGCAGGTTGAAATCCTGCCACGGGCTTGGTCTCCAAAATGCTTCTTTCTATAAAATCATTTTCTCTTCGAGTCGAAAACCTCTGCAGCTAGTACTCATTCCCCTAACACCTTGCAATCATAATTAATTATGGTGTAAGATATAATAATAATAATAAAAACAAATGGGTGTAGACCGCACCCCACCTAGAGGGGAAGTCAACAACAAGAAGAGCAACAACAACAACAGCAACACCGAGAAAAACAACATCAGGATCAACAACAGCAGCATCAACAACTGCAAACACAAAAGAAACCCCTTCTTCAGAATCCGCTCCAAAATTCCTGGAGTCCTCAATGCCCCTCGCCACAATCAAGCTCGTCTTTTCCAAATAAAAACAGCTCTCAACAAACTGTCCAACAACAAATTGATCAGCTTCAACGCCAGCTTCAGCTGCTATACAAACAACAGCAACCAGTTGCCTCTCGCCACGTCACAGTAAGTGTACCCTCCCACGACGAGGACTGGAAAACGGTTCTAAACAAGAAAAGGCAGAGAGAGAGTCCAGGTAAGACAAAGACCACTCAAAAACCAGCGAAACTTGAAAAATACTGGCTAGGAGATCCGAAAGGCACCGAAAATCGATTTTCGTCCCTAGAAGAAGTTGAAGAATGTGACCAAAAAAATACAGAACATAAAGAAAAAGTCTCTAAGCCCCCACCAATATTTGTTGACAGAGTTACCAATATAGCTCCTCTAATGAAACTATTCTCTGAAGCTGCTCCAAATTCATACGAATTAAAGCTCATAAACAATGAGCAAGTTAAAATCCAGGCATTTTCTCCAGAAGCCTACAAGACAATAGTCAACCAGCTTGAACAAAGCAAAACAAGAAAGAGGCTTCAAAGTAGTACTGAAAAATATGCACCCATCTATAGGCACAGATGAAATAACCCAAGCCCTGCAAAACCTCGGTCACTCTGTCACGAATATTTGGAACATAAAGCGAAGAAACACAAAAAAGCCTCTGCCAATGTTTATCATTGAACTTCAAACAAACTCAAACAATAAAGAAATTTATAAAATACCTGTTTCATACAAAAATTGTTTTTGAGCCCCCCCGACCGACTCGCGTTATTCCGCAATGCGCTAACTGTCAGCAGTATGGGCATACAAAAACGTACTGTCGCAGGAAACCAATGTGCATTAAATGCGCCGGAAGCCACACGTCTTCAGATTGTGTACGTAAAAGCAGATCAGATGAAGTCAAAGGCGCCTTGTGTGAAGGCAAACTACAAAGGTTGTGTAGTCTATAAAAATCTTCAGAAAATGAAATACCCACAATTAAGGAAAAACGACAATTTACCCATGAATCCTACTCAACAACAGGAAGTTCTGGTAAATCCCAGTACATCAAAACAAACTCAAAATATACTTTCATACGCTCAGGCACTGAAACACTCAACACAAGCAACTAATGAAAACACAACGGCCCTACCAATTAATACTGTTCCTGCAGAAACCCAAGCTCCGAACGAAATGCGAGAAATGATAATGCTACTCCGGCAAGTCATGCAACAAATCACAACAATGATGAACTTATTAGTGACCCTCACGACTAAGAATTGCTCATCCTCAATCCCTTAAAAATCATTCTATGGAACGCTAATGGGCTGTCAAAACATTTATTAGAAATTAAAAAATTCCTTAAAGCATACGAAATAGATATACTCCTAATATCTGAAACCCATTTCACCAACAAAAGCCATTTTCAGATTCCGAACTTTAAGTTTTATCACACCCTGCACCCAGATAATAAGGCTCATGCAGGTTCAACAATATTAATACGCAATAATATAAATCACTGTGAGAGCACATCTTATCGCACAGAAGCTATACAAGCCACGAATATAATTGTTGATGACTGGAAAGGGCCAATTACAATTTCCGCTGTCTACAGCCCAGCTAAACACACAATAAAAATGGAGGAGTATGAGAAATTCTTTAAGACCCTTGGCAATAGATTCCTAGCTGGAGGAGACTATAATGCAAAGCACACATACTGGGGTTCCCGTCTCACTACACCAAAAGGTCGACAGCTTTATGCGGCCATTGGAAAATTAAATTTACTCCCTGTCTCTTCAGGTACACCAACATACTGGCCAACAGATGTAAGAAAAATTCCCGACTTGTTTGAGTTCTGTGTGACGAAAGGTATCATGCTTAGTGATCTTAAATGTAGCCCATGTTTTGAGCTGTCTTCTGACCACTCTCCAGTTCTCGTCGAGCTTAACAACAATCTTGCCCTTCTTCACAGTCAATGTAGCTTACATAATCACAAACTGATTGGAATCGCTTCCGATATATGGTATCTTCCACAATTGATTTAAAACTATCACTGAAATCTGAAGAAGACATCATTGCGGCTGTTGAACACTTCAACAACTGCCTGCAACAAGCTGCGTGGGACTCCAACCCCCCACTGAATGAACGAAAATCAACGAACATCTCCAAACCTATAAAAGAAAAACTGAGAGAAAAGCGATATGCCAGAAAAAAGTGGCAACAAACTAGACATCCAGAGGACAAGAAAAAATTAAATGCGCTTACAAAAGAACTTAAAAAGATCCTTAATAACGAACGAAACACCCAACTCCATCATTACCTTAGTAATCTCGATGCAACAGCTGCTATAGAATACTCTCTCTGGAAAGCAACTAGGAATCTAAAGAGACCCACAATGTTCCAATCCGCTTTACGAATGGAAAATAACGAATGGGCTAAAAGTGACCTTGAAAGAGCAGTCACATTTGCCCGACACTTAAAAAAAGTATTTACCCCAAATGAAATCGAGCCCCCAGCATGTTTAACAGAAGAAGTGAAAAGTGTTCTGAGTAATACCCATCAGATGGACCTACCCATACGTAAATTTTCCAAATCTGAAGTGAAAGCAGCTATTGATAAGCTAAATATTAAAAAAGCCCCTGGGTACGACCTTATCACTGGAAAAATAGTAAAACAACTTCCAGAAGAAGGAGTGACATATCTTACCTACTTATTTAACGCGGTACTAACATCTGGCTTTATACCTCCCCAATGGAAAGTGTCACAATTAAAAATGATTCTCAAACCCGGAAAAAGCGCTGATAAAGTTGAATCGTATCGCCCAATTAGCTTGTTACCGATTGCTTCTAAACTCATGGAAACCCTTTTCCTGAAAAGATTACTCCCAGTTATAGAAGAGCGAAAGCTAATTCCAAATCATCAATTTGGATTCAGGAAAAAACACAGCACAATCGAACAGGTTCATAGGATTGTTGAGTATATGCACACTGCATTCGAACATTAAAAATATTATACAGCAGCGTTTCTTGATATCTCGCAAGCATTTGATCGCGTTTGGCACGATGGCTTGCTTTACAAAATAAAAACTACACTCCCCATTAACTACTATGTGTTAATCAAGTCCTATCTTACAAATATATATTTTT
Source organism: Clusia tigrina (assembly GCA_920105625.2). Taxonomy (NCBI): domain Eukaryota; kingdom Metazoa; phylum Arthropoda; class Insecta; order Diptera; family Clusiidae; genus Clusia; species Clusia tigrina. Next base: position 28,959,220 of record OV050030.1, read on the forward strand.
TCGTAAAGCAAGGTGAGGAACAATCTGAGCTCCATGAAAGCTCAGCAGGCGTACCCCAAGGAAGTGTCATGGGCCCAATACTTTATCTACTTCACACGTACGACTTACCATCAGCTGAAGGAGTCACCATAGGTACCTTTGCAGATGCACTGCTGTCTTAGCTGTTGACACTCTCCCACACTTAGCTTCCTCTAAAATCCAGAGTGGGCTAAACAAAATTACTGACTGGCTAAAAAAATGGAAAATCAAGTTGAACGAAACAAAATCAGTCCAGGTTACATTCACTCTGAAACGAAACACCTGCCCACCCGTTAAACTCAACGGCATAAATATACCCCAATGTAATGAGGCTAGATACCTTGGGATGCACCTCGACAGAACATTAACTTGGAAAACACATATATTTACAAAACGAAAATCACTCGGTATAAAGCGCAGAAATCTACACTGGCTCTTGAATCGAAACTCCAAAGTCTCAATCGATAGCAAATTGCTCTTGTATTCAGCAATTTTAAAACCAGTTTGGACATACGGTATTCAGCTGTGGGGCACTGCGGCAACTTCCAATGTTGAAATACTTCAAAGATTCCAATCAAATACCCTAAGAATGATTGTAAACGCGCCCTATTATGTCACAAACAACCAAATCCATCGTGACCTCAAAGTTCCTACAGTCGCTCAAGAAATAAAAAAGCTCTCTACTTCGCACAATCTGAGACTCCTAGTCCACCCAAATCCACTGATATCGGAACTCACTTCCAACCCCTTCACTTTCATCCGACTGAAGAGAAAATCCACAACAGATCTCCTGTGCTAATAGGCAATGGCTGCACCACTGGGTGTAGTCCATAAAAGACAGTAAATACAAAAATTAGTCTTAAGTTATTAAATATTGCTGAATGTGATTGAATGTAACAGATTGCAATAAAATATTTGGATATTAAAAAAATAAAATAAAATAAAATTCCGCAGAATTCATATATTTAAATACTGCTTTTGCATTGGAGTTTTAAAATTTGACTAATACATTGCAATTAGCCTGGAATACAGTTTGTATTCATTAGATTTTTTAGCTATTAAAATGCCCTCAAAAATAGTTGTTTCAAAACAAAAACAAAGTATATAACATTTATTTAATTAAATATACGTACAGAATACTGTTGCTTTTTTCTCTTATATTAATTACTAAACATTTAAAGTAAGTTTCAGAACATAATTTAATAATAATAGATAAATATTTTATTATAATCGATAAATATTTTATTTATTTTATTAAATTCATTAAAAAGAATAAACAAGCGAAAAAAATTATAAATTAATATAAGAGTTAAATAATAGATTTAAAAAATGTATCTGATTAGCATGTAGAGTGGTGTACCTAATAATAGTAATCATCAAAATTATTAATTAGAAAAACTATTCACTAAATTGAATTTGGTACTTTTTGGAGTGAGAATAGTATTAAAAGCTTAACGAACGACAACCCCAAATAGTGTTTTTTTTTCCAAAACTCACCAGTTTGTTTACATCCAGTGGGGAAAAAATTGCCAGCAATACAGGTGTATTCTGTGAATTTATAAGTTAGTTTCATTTATCATTTTCTCTGATAAAGAGCCTGTACGAAAAAGTTGTCTATCAGTTCTCTTTTTTGCGTGTGGCTAAGAAAACAGTAAATAAAAATTTTTGAAAGTGAAGTTCATCGTTGCAGTCGCTTATATCGTGTTAGTCGCCTCGGATGACCGTCTATCCGACGTAATTGGACCAGTTGTAAGTTGGACCTTGGGAAGAAGAAAAAATTTATAAATTTTATTATTTATAATTATTGTTTAAAATTCGTTTTTCTTCTATAGTTAAGTCCAGATCAAGCTGCGATTTATGACGAAGTAACGAAAAGTTGTGCACTGATACATGGTGTCCCAAAGAATACCTTACCCTTATTAAATGCGCGGAAAGATATTAACGACAATATAACCGAAAACAAAAATTGCTTCATAGATTGTGTCCTGAAGAAATTTAAGGATAATAACAGTGGTATCATTAGTGATGATACATTAGTGTCTATATTTGATTACTATGGTGCGGAAACTGTGGAAAAAGTAAAAAGATGCTGCTTCGGGAAAGCAATTGATACCTGTGAAGAGGCATATGTATTTTATGAGTGTTTTAAGACGACAAGGAATCATTTAAGTGATTGTTAATATATGTTTAAATAAATACAGTTTCAATAAATCCAACGATTTATGCACATATATGTTATCACAATGTAAATTTGATTATTGTAGGGATTCATAAACAGATCGCTATAAACTGAGGGTATTCGCACCTGATGAAGAGTATTTGCTTTATACCTTTCCTCAATTAACGTCTTTAAATCTGATTTACGGGTTCTTTAACCATGATCGAGCATTGTTTGTTTCATCCACAAAGTTACTGTTATAATTGTACATTTTTGCAACTTCTATGCTTGTCTCTTATTAATCCACTTTTCAATCTTCTTCTATTTTGGTATTTATAATATTACATTTATTATTGGTATCTGACATGATAATTAATTATGTTTTTAGTGGTTTGGAGAATTCAGTACTACTAACTGAGGACGATTCGAAGACAAAAGATTTAGAAAGAAGCATTTCGTGACCATTCCCTACGTAGGATTCAAACACGCACCAGGCCAACTGTGAGTTTCTAAATAAGTTTGTGGAAAAGAATTAATAAACACAAAAGAACATCCGAGTTTTGTGTTATTATGAAAATATTCCCCAATTGATTTAAGTTACTCGTAGAATCAATCATGAATGAGAATTATTGTGAAATTTATTGTTCAATATGGCATTGTAACCATTTCTTTCTATTATGTAAATATAGACAATCTAATTCGAAATGTTCTATCGGACAATACAGTAGCCTTTATTTTGGAGAAAGCTGATAGTTGTCCTCACTTGTACGACACTGTGTTCATTACAAATAAGAAAAACAAATATTTTTTATAATTCGTTTGAGAATCTTCTTGTTTGTAAAAAGATTTTCATACTAGACTGGAAATAAGTAACATAAATAGAAAATACTTATAAACCATTCGCTGGCTTATTCAGTTTGGACTTCAAGGGCCTTAGGGTATAAAAACAATTAATTTTCTCTGAGTGTTGGTTGCTATCCAAATCCGATTCTACAAAGCCAATTCGCTTGGTTTGGCACTCTTTACTAATTACATTAAGAGATTTTTTCAGTTCTTACACTGAAATTATACTTTGTAGAGACCCCATGCATGAAATTGAGTTGGAACTTTTGTTCTATTCTATTATTTTATCTTCTGTCGTAAGTGTAAAATTCTCGAAATGTATTGTTTAATAAAAAGTATTGTAAATATTAATTTTAATTTAATTTACACAGCGGTTGTTTTTCAATTCTGTTGAAAATTCAAAATTTTATAAAACCTCCCATTCAGTTAGGCCACAAACTTACCTGAACACGTTCTTAATATTGCCATATTTATTGTTATAGCTGTGTTTGCTAATTTAACAATGTTTTTGGTTGCACAGCATTTTCTGACATTTAAAATATTATATATGAGGATTATGGTAGAAATATCAAGCTAAGCATTTACTTGAGAAAACGAAAGTAGAAAAAGTTGTGAATCAAAATTAGGATAGGTTAGGGTAGGTTACACTGGCTGGATGTTAACTGGTTACTCATAGACCTGCAATGCCCGTTGCGATGTCAGTTGGATATCCATTTAAATATCATAATATAAAGCAGTGAAAGAGAGACGCTCTTAGCAAAATTTAAGAGCGGGACCATCCCCATTGCTGAGATCTCGTCAAGTCCCACAAACCAGTGGGCTCACAGGTGTATCTGACACGCTTTTCAGATTGTGGGGCATAGGCACAGGAGATGCTACAAAGCTTCCTTTGGGCCCTGCTCCCCACATTTCCCACAATCGTCGTTGTTCGTAAGTCCCTTCCTTTTTGTCTTTACCGCCGTCAGTGTGCCTTCAATCATTCTGCTATCTTTTTCTGGAGTGCCAGTATAGACTTGGTTTGCTAAGTACCGTACGATGTGCTCATGAGACTTGCGTTTTTGTATTGGGAGATACTCCACCTTGCTTCCGCTTTCCTCATCATACAATCTTCAACATTGTTATTAATCATCTGTAGATGCGTCAGTACTTTGCTTTCTTGCTCATTCGGCAGTTGGATACCGCCCGAAGAAATGCGACTGTGATGTAGGTTAAACTGCAGAACCCTCAGCTTTCGCTTTTGGCTCCTTCTCGGTTGGCTATAGTCACCAGCTCTAATGATTTTCCATCTCTTCAGTACGGTTGAGGGAGACTTCAAGGATCTCTTCAATATCAAGCTCCCTCTCCACCTGCCGTCTCAAGTGTGTTAGTCGGATGTCATTTTTTTAGACGGAGATACACACTGCCTGCGCCCCTTGCAATCTCCCTGATCCGCGTATAGAGTATATCTTCGGTCAACTGATTGATTTGGAGGATATACATTTATCCCTCGGCCGTTCTCGTTGCCTTTTTGACTCGCTCCACTGTCCAGTCATCCGTTGGTGGATACGGTTTTTATAGTTTGAGCAGCCGAAGAACATTGTCCGGCTTTACCATTCGAGGAATAAAGCTGGGATACTACTCCGGTCCACTATTTCTAATTTCGCACTATCCCTGACGCCTTGGAGCATCTTTAATACATTTCAGAACTTTCACCCTGTTCAAACAGTCAGATCAATCAAATTATGGGATTGGCGCATCCGGATTAGAGTCCATTTTGCAAAACAAGACTTCCAGTAGCTTCATTTCCACGTTTTCTTCATCAAGTCCAAGCGCGTTACTACGGTCGATCAGTCCCATGATCAAATATCTTCTGGCAACTTCAGTGGCCGCAGCTGCTGCTCCGAACGTGCTTGGTTTGCGGGTAATTTGTGTTAGCTTGTCAACCCGCTTCTCAATACTCTCTTTTCACTTAGGTCTCTTGCTGGAGGGGTCTTCTCTTTCCGCGTTGCTTTGACATTTGCTCACTATAGCTTCCTCGATTCGATTTGCGAACAATGGATCCGAGTGTGCTCATCTTAACAGCCCTGAAATGCCCACCCGACCCTTTTCTATAGTGTCTTTGGCTAAAGCCAACATCTCCATATCTTCTTTTGTGAGGTTGGACTTGTCCGTCAGACGACCGCATACTCTCACCGCTGCTTTGCAGGTGGCATTCGCCTTCATCCCCTCTCAGCTTTTCAGTTTACTCCGAGGCCCATTCCTGCTAGCCTGTCTGGCACCTGCGGAGTGCACCGGAGAGAGTAGAAGAGCATATTTGTCTGCGGTTTTAACGCTGGGAACGCTTTCGTGGTCCGAATCTGCAAGGAAACCAGCAGCCATTTGGTGAGCTTTGACGTGGCACGAGTTTGAAATTGGCAGTAGCTTTTTAACTACTGGAGCCTGCTCCAACCCCGGAACAGATGCATCCGCTGACAGCACAGTTACTTTAATAGTGGACGCCTACATTCATCGCCCAAATTTGCAAGGTGGATATGAAGCCTACCTGGTTTACACCTGCGAGGTCGATACAGCTAAAAGAATTTTTCCCAACCCAAATCAAAATTATGTAATCGATTACTTGTTTAAATCTTGAAATCCACTGAAGCAATTTTAACACTGACGGGTTCCATAATCCAGTTGTAAGTAATACTATTCTCACAATCACGGTTTCGAAATACTTCATTGAAAATATTTTTCCCGTTTGCTCCCCTGGTTCCCTTTCTTGCTAGTAGTTATTCTCCCAAACCCTTTCGGACACAATTAATTATTGTTTAAAGTGTTAAAATATAAATAATTTTGAAACTATTTACGCACTGCATTAAATTTGGAACATGTTTTTAAAGCTTCAATAAAATTTTAAAAAAACGAGTAAAGAAGTCTGAAGTCGGGTTAGACCGACTACGAAATACCCTTTACCTTTTCTTGAGCGTGCGAGTTCAACAATGGAGATGTTTTCTTCATAAATCGTCATTAGGAGCATATCTACGGTTATTTTCAGTAGGGTACCTTGAATTGATTATATCGACCCCATTTCTTGCTTCGTAGTGTCAATATAACAACTAATATAAAATTTCGTCCAAAAATATTGTATAGGTCGAAAGTTATAATAATATGCCAATAGTGGGCGTGGCTGTAAAAATAACACGCCCATTTTTTGTGTGGTGTTTAATGTTAGTACCCGCAACCTTCCTGTGAAATTTCGTTGAAAAATCTTTAATAGGAACCTAGTAATGATTTTTGGCTAATTGTGGGCGTGTCAGTAGTAATAATCTGCCCATATTTGGAATGCGTGCTAGTACAGACCCAGTGTATACATATACCAATTTGGTTTCATATATCAACATTAGAAGCATAGATAGAGTAGTTGTCTTTAAATGGGGTCCCCAAAGTTAATTATATGGGAGGGAGGCGTATCCTTCATCTGATCGACCCCGAATCTTGTATATGGCTAATAGGTCATAATTTATAAAAATGTGCCAATAGTTTGCGTGGCTGCGAAAATAACCCGCCAATTTTTTGTGGGGTGGTTCGGGTCTTCTCCAATCCGTTATACCAAGGATGGTTAGAGTTTCCTCGACTTGGTCCTTCCATCGAAGACAAGTTTGTCCCCTACGTCGTCGTGCAGCAGATCCCGTTTCGAACTCCTTTTTCGCTGGAGCTGTTTCGTCCAGACGCACGGCATGTCCAAGCCAGCGCAGACGTTGTATAGTGATGCGTCTGATTATGCCAATTCCGTAAAGCTCGTACAGTTGTTTGTTCATCCAAATACGTTAGGCGTCGCCGACACTAACAGGACCGAAGATTTTACGAAGAATTTTCGTCTCGACCACCATCAGGAATTTGAGGAACCTTGGAGTGCGTAGTAGTGATAATACTATCTGCAAGTTGGATCCCAGCATTATGTGTGATGCCTTTGCTTCCCCGGGATCATGTGGCTCGGTTTCTCAGCCTGCTCTTGGAATATTTTGTTCTGCCACGTCTACTTTTCAGTTCTGCTGTGTCCGTGAGGCTGATGTGGGGCGATGTCTGATGAGGGTTAAGTCAAATGCAATTGGTGAGGATGGCTTGCCGGTTAAGTTTCTTAAGATTATATTACCATTTATTCTTAGTCCCTTGACCCACATTATTAATCATTGCTTTACGACTTCGTGCTTTCCTAGTGCTTGGAAAGTTGGTATCGTTATTCCAGTAGCTAAGAAATCCTCTGCATTGGAGCCAGGTGATTTTGGACCTATTAGTATTTTACCTTCTCTATCAAAGGTTTGTGAATCACTCATGGCTGAGCAAATTTCAGGTTACTTTCATCAAAACAATCTTTTCTCTCCTTTGCAGTCTGGTTTTAGATCGGGTCACAGTTGTGCGACTGCTATGCTTAAGGTTATGGATGATGTTCGGGAAATGTATGACCAAGGTCTTCTTACTTTTCTATGTCTCCTGGATTTCTCCAAGGCTTTTGATAGCGTTAATCATTCGTTGCTTTGTTTAAAATTAAAGCGGTACTATGGGTTTTGTGACAGTGCAGTTGGCCTCATAAATAGTTATTTAACAATGAGAATGCAGCGAGTAAAGGCGGGCAATATCTATTCTGATTATAGGCATGTTTTTTCGGGTGTTCCACAGGGATCGATTCTTGGCCCACTCCTGTTTACTATATTTTCAAATGACATTTTCGGTATGTAAATACGTAAATATACATGCATATGCTGATGACCTACAGATTTATCTTTCTCGGCGCATGGAGTATATTGATGACTTGACTCTTAAAATGAATGAAGATCTAAATTCTATATTTGATTGGTCAAAAAGAAATGGACTTTTCCTAATTCCGTTAAAATCCTATGTTTTACCAATCTTGAAGAAGAAAGTAGAATTGGACAAACTTCCTTTGATCTATATTGGTGGCGCTCAGCTGAAATTCGTTGAGAGATCATGTAGTTTGGGCTTTCATATTAATTCTTCTTTCACTTGCACTGATCAAGTAAATAGTATTGTGAAAAAAGTTTTTTTTGTGCTGAGACAGTTACGGATGTCAGCAGAGTTTACCCCTGTCGAGACTAGGAGAATGTTGGTTAAGCAGCTGGTTGTACCGATAATTTGCTATTAAGAGCTTGTATATAGTAAGTTGGATTCTAACTGCCTACATAAAATACAAGTTGTGTTTAACTATGCCACACGATATGTGTTTGGATTACGTGGGTTTGACCATATAACTTCCTGGAAGACAAGTGTTCTTGGATGCAGTATTGACAACTACTTGTGGATCAGAAATGGTATTTTACTTCCCAAGCTGATTATCACGAGAACTCCTAATTATCTCTTTGAGAAACTTCAGCAGAGCCAATCAAAAAGAAGTCGGTGCATGATAATACCTAAATTTGCCTATTCTAATTCAACTCGATACTTTTTCATTAATGCCATCAGGATCTGGAATTCGCTGCCTTCAGCTGTGAGAGGCGTGGCAGGGATTAGTGAGTTTAAGCATTTAGTGTTCCAGTACTTTTGTCGAGAGCTACCATAGGGCTATCTAAATTTTACCCTTGAAAATAACCAAATATATCTTTTATTATTATTTTCTGTCTGTATTCTTTTATTTATTATTGTATTAATTTATTAATTTATTTATTTATTATTTATTATTTATTACTTATTTACTTATTCATTTTTTTATTTATCTATTTAATTAGTTGCTAATTTAATTTAATATATATATATATTAATAACTGATATATAGTTATATATTAAAAGACTTTGTCTTATGTTATAACTTTAAACAATAAATTGAAATTTAAATTGAAATCAGTCTGCGACACGACTCATTCTTCTGTGGCAGCATCAGTCTGCGACACAACCCATGCATCTGCGCCACAAATCCGCATCCATCATTACTGAATTATTCATATATCATCAATACGATCAGAATTAGGCTAATTCTAATTTGAGTCCCGAATGACACAATCGTTTTTGCATAAATGCATCCAACCCAGCCATTATCTGATTCGAATTAAAATTAGCGTCCATGGACTGCCTAAAAGAAAACTAAGAAAATGATAATGCCCTTGACTTTTGTAGACAAAGATCCCCATGAGCAATATAAAGTCTGCTTGCCTCTGCTAATCAAAAGCTAATGCCCAACTCAGTCTCTATCTGACAGAAACTTAATAAACAATAATGCACTTGGCATTTGAAGCACACACACACAATATTACCTTGCCTCGCCTTCCCCATTCCTAACTAAACCAATTAGCACCCTCAAAAATGCTAGGCATCATCAATTGAAGAGTGGACTGCCGTGTTGCACCATTAAACTAAAAAACATGTTGTGCTCATGACAAATAGTAGCACAAATATTTTCTTTGTATTTTTAATCCTTGGAAATTATACATACACATTTTGTTTCGATTGCTTAGAATGATAAATATTAATACAACGCTTAAACTGTATTTCGTAAATAGTATATTTATATTTATTTTTAATTGTTAACTATCCACCGATTGCTTAAGTTGGTCGCCGATCTGCGTATGCAGAAACTCCAGAACAGCCAGAATTCGGCGTAAAGAGAGCAGCTGCCGCTGCTTCGTAGCCCCGCGCCAAAATAGACCAACAGTTAAAGATGGCTTCCGCACAAATACGGTATGCACCTGCCTCGACTGATCTCTCGCTCTCCACCGCACATCACGGGCTTTCGCACCGTACCTAATGGTAGAACGCAGATATAGACCGACAACGCGGCACCCCAGGTACCAGGCGGAAGCCATCTGAACATTAGGATGCGGAGTGAACACACATACTGAAGCAGAAACACCAAAAATCAGTTGCAGACTACTTTGGAAGCTTAAATCCTCATGGTGACAATGAGTATTCATTGTGGCGTGCTGCTAAGAAGTTCAAAGGTCCATTACAACATAAGTCACCACTTCGTAAAGATAATGGCAATTGGGCTAAAAGCGATGATGAAAAATGCACCACCTTCGCACATCACCTGAGTAATGTCTTCAGTCCAAATCCCCCCATTATATCGTTTGAACCTCGTGAAAAGCCGAGTAGTGGAAACAGTGAGCGCCTGAAAACTTCAAGGAAGGGGGTAAATAGCATCATTAACGACTCAAATCTTAAAAAAGCACCAGGAATGGATCAGATATCAGCAAACATGATAAAAGAATTACCTAAAATAGTTATATCTCACATAGTTACAGTATACAATGCTATTTTACGCAGTGGGCACTATCCTCAATGCTGGACGATTTCGAAAATAATAATTATCCCGAAGCCAGGAAAGGATGTTACGCAGGTTTCTTCATATAGACCCATTAGTCTACAGGCCACCTTAACTAAAATCTTCGAAAAAATAGTTCATCGGCAGGTCTTCCAGCATTTAAATAAAAACAATATAATTCCCCAATACCAATTCGGCTTCCGTGAAAAGCATGGAACGATAGAGCAAGTGCATCGCATACTAAGAGTTATATGGGCATATCCCAGAAACAGTCTACCAGCCAAAAATTTTTGAACCTTATCCAACTTAATTTTTTTTTTAATGGAGCATTAGAATAGATATCTAATTTTATAAATTTATAAAAAAAAATTTATTTCGATGATGATTAATACAAAAATTATTACAAAATCCTACCCTACCTCAGGTCTTTTAATGTTATACAAAAAAAGTGCAATTGTTTACGTGTTGATATCATTGCTTTAGTATTAACATAGATGGTCCAATCGAAAGTCATATTGTTATTCACTCAATTCTCTTTAATTTTTGTAAAAAAAAATTTTGTTTACTTTTTTGGGAACAGTAAAATTTGGTATGAAATGCCAGGTAAATTCGTTGTAGGGTGCGTAACGGAAAATAAGGTTTTTTTTATATTGTGAGTACAAAAAAATTTTTTTTTTACAAATCATCTATAATTTTAATTTAAATTAATATCCTGCTTTTGAGAAAAAAAAAATAAAATTCTACAATTAAAAACCAAAAAATTACAGCATATTCATTTCTGTAGCGTGCGTAACGATTTGAGTTCTCCCAAAAATTACAATAAAAACCTTTGCAATTTTTATTCTGTTTTCTTATCACTTCGCTTCTTAAATCTATTCTTAGCCTACTATAATGAGCAGAGCAACAACAATTTCGTTTACTTTGTTGGTACCATACGCGTAGCAAGGGGTATGTTGACAAACTTTTTAGCCCCTCCGCCCCCAAACCTATAGATTTTTTGTAATACATTGATGAATAACAATAATTTTGTGCGGGGGGAGGGGGAGGGCTATTGCACCCCTCACTACCCGAGGATATCTATTGCCCCGCTAATGGTTCGTACCGATTGGCGATTCCTTTTCTTAAACGGTAAATTTCACGTTGTCTCGCCTTTGGTTTCGTTTGAATCATCTGCAATTATCTTTCAGGGTCAGTTTAGATTATCGGCATGTTGGTACCACACAAAATTGTTTGCTTACAGTATAATTTTTATTAATAACAGTTGAAAAAATGATGACGGGTGCAGAGCGTATTCGAAAATATCGCAAAAAAATACAATCAAGTGAAAACTTAACACAAATAGAACGTTTAAAAAATGCGAAAAGAATGAAAATTTACCGAAAAAATCTTAAAGAAAAACTTAAAAATGATGATTCGTTATCAAAGAAACTAAAGGCTGACCACCGAAACCGTATGGAAAGTTATAGAAAGAAAATAAAGCAACAAAATCAACAAGAGCAACGAATAATATCGTTGGATGGTGCATATAAGTGCAAAAATACCCTTTACAAGGCCTTAAAAAAAGTAGAATTAGCGTTACCAAAAGACATTAACAAAAAAAAGTAAATTCTTAGAATGCTTACAGAAAAATACTGAAAGAGGAAGAAGAAGCTCAAACAAAAAATACGGTTGACGAAAATGTTAAAATGATTTATGAGTTTTACACTAATGATGACATCTCTACGGAAACTGCCGGAAGAAAGTCCACACTTATATCAAAATCAAATAACCTTCCAATATCTAAAAGATTCATGGTTATGACAATTGGAGAAGCATATGAATTGTTTAAAACAACGTTTCCAGAAACAAATATTTCACGTACTAAATTTCATAACAACCGAACAAAACACGTGGAATTATCTAGTAAGCTTCCACATAACATGTGTGTTTGCCAATACCACGCCAATTTTTCATTTTTATTGGAAGCTATGTTTGCCATTTTTCGTATGTTCCCATCTAACTTTGGGAATTTTTTAAAAAAAGTGTGTTGTGACGAAACCAATGAAGTTTGTATGAGGAATGAATGCAACAAGTGCATTAAAGACATTAAAGATGCTTTCGTCCCTTTAATTTATATTAATCAACTCGAAGAGCTTACTGAATGGAAGCATTGGAGAATCGTTGATAAACGCATGGTCCTCAGTCATACGAAAGGACCAATAACTGATTTGATAAATGAATTGGAATCTCAGTTACCTTCCTTTAAACTACACACTTATGTTAAAAGGACGCAACAAAAATATTTTCAAGACCGAAAAATATCAATTAAATAAGATGAAGCTGTTCTGCAAGTCGATTTTGCAGGAAAACTATAGGCTCCCCACTCAAAATGAAATTCAATCAGCTCATTTCAGTTACTCTCAAGTAACCATATTTACTTGTGTTGCCTGGTTGCACAATTGCACAAGATCATTTGCTATTACGAGCGTTGAACTGTCACATAATAAATATGATGTTTATTGCTTTCTTCAGGTAATTGTAAAGAAACTTAAAAAACAATATGTTATTTCGAAGTTATTTTTATTTTCTGATGGCTGTGCAAGTCAATTTAAAAACAAATTCATTTTGTGTACTATATCGTTTTTTAAAGAAAAATTCGTATTGACCCACTTTGAGTGGAATTTTTTTGCTACTGCTCACGGAAAGGGTGCAGTAGACGGAATTGGAGCTGTCGTAATGAGAAAAATTTGGCAAATGGTGAAAGCTCAGAATATTGTTCTTTATAACGCCCATGATTTTTTTAAATTGGCAAAAAACAATATAAATGGTATTTTTATTTTATATGTAAGCAGTACATACATAAAAAATACAGCTGGATTTCTTTCGGAAAGATGGGGTATCGTTAAGGGCATTCCCGGCATTAAAAGCAACCATTATTTTTCATCACTTAACGAAAATGTGCTCGAAATAGCACTAACGGCAGATCCATCAAAACATACAATTTATTTATAAACATATATACATTAATAAATTAATTTATAAACATAACACATGAATTAAATAATGTTATTAAAAAAGATTATGAATTGTTTTGTTAAAATAAATACAATTGTTTTTATTTATATACTACTGGAAGAAATGTAGCGTGCGTAATGTAGCGTGCGTAACGCTGGGTTCACGGCTTTTGTAAAAAAACTACAACATTTTTTGACTGCAAGTAAGTTATTTTAGAATTCTCTTACATTCATCTTTCTTTTAAGTATTTAATTTTTCTGCTTTATTATGCAAAATTTGCTAAAAATTACAAAAATATACCTCAACCTTCAAAGCTACTTCCATTTTTTGTAGCGTGCGTAACTGAGAGCATTTGAGATCAAATTTTTCGCAACTTATACCTGTTAAAAAAAATATTTTGATGACATTCGAAAGTACACTCAAATCCCACTAAACACTGTGTATAACTTGAAGGTATGTCTTTTGAAAGACCAAAAAATTGTTATATTTATTATTTCCGAAAACGCGTACGAATGTAGCGTTCGTAACGCAGGATTAGCCCATATGATCAGCATTCGAACAAAAGAAATACTGCTCTGCCGCATTCCTTGATATTAGGCAATCCTTTGAGGGCTCAAAGGGCTCATATATAAGTTTAAAGAAGTTCTTCCAAAGAAATTCTACAAACTATTTGAAACCTACATTAAAGGCAGAAAATGCATGGTAAGCCAAGGTGACTATACATCCGACTACTTTGATATGAAAGAAGGAGTCCCTCAAGGCAGTGTGCTTCGACCACTGCTGTATTTGCTTGTTACAGCTGACATGCCAACTTCCGATCACACGGCTATATTCACATTTGCCGATGATACCGCCATACTGAGTACAAACAGCTCCCATCTTGAATTCTCGCAATGGCTACAGAGCCACTTACTGTCTATTGAACAGTGGCTTAACAAATGGAGCATAAAAGTCAACGAAGCTAAATGTGCACACCTAACATTCACCTTAAGGAAGGACACGTCCCCCTCTATTAGCATCAATCGTGAAAACATTCCACAACGCTCTGACATAAAGTACCTGGAAATCCACTTAGACAGAGGATTAGCCTTGACTAAAGACATTGACTTAAAATTAGCTCCATACCTTGAACTGGCTACTAAATAAGCATTTGCCTTGCCTTAGAATATAAGGTAATAATTTATACTAGCGTCATTAAGCCTATATGGACATATGGGATTCAATTGTGGGGCACCGCGTGTCTGTCAAACAGGGAGTAACTCCAACGCCTCCAATCGAAAATTTTGAGAATGATCACCGGAGCTCCATGGTACTTGAGGAACTTAAACATCCACCGTGACCTGAATATACCCACGATTGAAAATGAATTGGTGAACACCTACAAAACATACGCTCTTAAATTGGAAAATCACCCAAACTGCTTGGCGAGGAATCTACTAAAGCTTCCATCTACAAGACGCCTGAAAAGGATATATACCTTATACCTTAGACTTTATTTAATAACTTCTTATTACATGCTGTGGAAAAACCAAATATTTGATGCAGTGGCTGAGGATATTACCTAGATGTATAAATGTAGTCTTGTAATCTTAGAAAATTACAGTTAGTTCTTAACAAAGAAAGATTCGGTAAATAAATAGATGTTAAAACAAGAAAAGAATCATGGTGCCACACTGGTGCCAACCAAATATTTAACATACAGCCCTACATCTAGCAACTTCCCAATCCTAAGCCCAGTCCACACCTAGCTCCATCCCTGTTGTATACAGCCTCATTCATAGATCAGTATAGATACGCAGCTTGGCGAAACCAAAAACAAAACCAATACAAAACGAAATGCATTAGTATGTATATAGTCTATAGAAAATTATTTTTCACCACGGACGACTAGCAAAAGTGACCCTGGTGAAAAACACCACTTGTACATCACTTTTATTTCTTTTACAAAAGAGAGTTGCCGAAGTATACAGTTTCGTAGTACATTGTTGTATATTCATATTACCAAAGACAATATACAACAAGACTGTGCAAATCGCTCTTTAGAAAACAGGGGACATGCAACGCATGGCATCGCCGTGGACCTGCTGTCAAAATGTAACATTTTCTGCTAAAAATGATTATAACAGCGGCATATTAACAGTGAATTTAAATAGAAATTTGAAAAAATTTAATTTCAGCCAAAAAATTTCTAAATTATTAAAATGTATTTTTAAATATTTATTGCTATTTACAATATATATTTTAATAAATAAATTACTATTATTACGTTAATTGTATTTTGAATATGTCCATATGTATATGAAACTGCATCGTGGCCAATGTTTGGCCAAAGCAACAACCCTCTGCTGTTGGATTAATGAATTCAAAACGGTTTGACTCCCTAAAATGCCGCAAAATTGCCGAGATATTTGCAGGCATCGGTAGCTCAAGGGGTAAAGCGTTGGCCTATCAACTTTATGATGCCGGTTACAAAGCCGCTGAGAAATGAATTTTCTTTATAATTTTTAATTGTTAATCTTTTTTTTAAAGACAACTTATATGTTTTTATAAAAAATAATAAAAATAATTTACGATTTTAACATAAATTATCCAGTTTTAAATGATTTTGCTGGGCCACATTTATATGCTGCTGCTATAGCAGAACACTGCAGCAATGAAGTTTATATTTTCTAAAAATAGTCATAACGACGATTCTTAACTCGGATACATAAATTCATGTGCGCATGAAATTGTGTTAGGATTTGTACGATCTCAATACCTTTATTGATGTTAGTTTTGTGATGCTTCTGCGCATTTCGTCTGAAGAGCTTATAAATTTCACAAAATCTAATCCAATCAAATATTTCGTTCTTTCATGTGCAATTTTGGGAAGCTGTTGTATTTCCGTATATACTATATTAAGCAAATTGTTATATTGATTTTATTGCTATGGTAAAGGAAGAATTTTGCAGATGAATTAAAATTTGTTCTATTTATTTTATAATACATTATTTACAAAATAAAAATTAACTTAAATTAATATAATTAAATTTATATTATTATAAAATATAAAAAAACATGCAGTTACATAGAAGAACTTAGACAGCAAATAATTTAAAAAAAAAACTAAAAAGAAATCCCAAATATTATTCACAAATGTAGGTAAAAAGAGATAATTTCATAAAAAGTATTTCCTATATACATAAGTGGATACACATCCAAAGACAACTTCACACTCACAAAGAAGCACGAAGCAGTAAGAAGTTTTTGAACATTTTTATTAGTTTTCATAACTCAAGTCTCCACGTCAAGGCGAGTTTCAGTATTGAGTGGCCGGTTGTAGTATTTCGAATGGCGTTTGTGCAAAAACATGCTAGCAAGTCGACTTGGCTAAACCCTGCACACATCATGTCGACATTTTTTAAAGAAAATGTCAAATGAAATGGACAAAAAGATTCACCTTATATTAAAATATGTTTTACTAAACTTTATTGATCCTAATATAAATTTAAAATTTCTTGGATTTTTAAATACTTGAAATTATTTTTTATAGATTTTTGATTATAATAATTTTCGATTATGAAGTGGTTTATTATGCGTTGGAACACAATCATGGTTGAACTACATTTTTCCATAGGAAATAAATGTTTATATGTATATAGGTTATTGGATTATATACGGTTTTATTTACAAAACTTTGTATATCAATGCATAACAAGAACATACTCGTATGTATGCATTTATTACTAGATATTGAAGTTCATAAAATTTACTTCAAACATGAACTATGATACGTAAATAGGCAACGTGAATAGGCAACAGACGAACATATGAATATTAAAAGATTATCATTAATTTGAACAAAATTGGTCTTTTGTGCATAATAATTTTTTCTTCGGATAGACTCAAAAAATGTTTAATCGCATTCTGTTAAAGCGAAAATATGAAATATAAGATCGAAAGAATAAACTGTGCTGATATTTGTCCATACTGAAAATATTAAAATATCCAAAATTTCATGACAAATTGAATTCTAATTCTGCTTCACTTTATATGTATTTAAAGAAGCCCAAAATAAAATAAAAACTCCAATCGAGACGCTTTATTTTAATTTCATGTTTCTTATGGCACAATTCGCTACCTGCAAAATGATGAAAACACAAATATGTACATATGTATGTATGTATATATGTATGGATATGATTTGTCAAGATTGAATTTCATACCATTTTCTTCTTTATCAGACATGAAATAATTCTGCTCTAGATTTGGTCCAGTAAAATGTTAATACTGGTTAATTTAGGGAAAATAGTAAAATACTTTTATTATTATTTATAAAAATGATTATTAATTTAAAAAAAATTATTTGATAAATAAAGCATTTTGGTGGGGCTCGAACCCTAAGCCATAAAAACTACAGCCCAACGCGCAAACCATTGAACTAAAGACACTAATGTCATCTTTGTTCATTTTCGAGTAGTATATTAGAGAGTCAAAGTATTTGCTGGTGCATTTCTGAATTAACTAAAATTTCTGTAATTCTGTACACAACAAATAACTTTTAGTTTTCTGCTGGTGCAGCCATGAAGATTTGCGATGCAATTCGATGGTGACATTTTTGGGGATAAAGAAATAAATTAAATAAATACATATTACTATTTATTAATTTTATACACCAATTTTTGCATTTTCTTTTACTAATTTACAATATTCCCATAATTAGTTATAGAAATATACATTCCTACCTACGTAAATGAAATTATTCAAATGCAATTAACTTACATATAGTAGTAGAAATATTTACAAAGTAGTTTTTTTTTTAAATATATATTGTAAAGTGCATTAATTTTAATATTAATTAAAATTTTTTTGTGATTTTTACAAATTTTTGTTTGAAATAGAAATTTAAAATTAAATTTACTATGAATATGCGTCGTTTTAGCATTGGAAATGTTCACTTTAACATTTTTTTCACTGACTAGCTGCCTAGCGATAGCCATGAACAAATAGTATTGGTTAGATTTGATATTACTGTCTTATTAATCTGAATTGTACTAATTTTTATGTTATCAATATACTAATAATTAATAAATAATAAGACTATTAAATCTGCATTTCTTAATTTTCCTATTATGACAATAAAAACCATTCCTTCTTAAACTCATAAAATTAATTTACTTTGAATCTGTTATGAATCGTTTTTAGCAGAATAATGTTATGTTTAACATCTGTTAACGGTTTCAGGGCGATTGCCATTCAATTCCATTCCACTCTTTTGCCAAAGAGAGCGGCGGAAGCTCTATACGTAAATACTCTTTGATATTACTATCAATATAATGAGTTAGTAAAGTAAGTAATAGAAAAGCATAACATTTAATGAACTGAATACTACAATTCAGCTTATTATTTATAGCCGCATTGATATCTGTGAAAACTGTGAACAAGGGGATCATCATTAACCATGCACATATGTTTTGGCTTCTTCTATGCAGCGTGGGAACTGTACACAAGCTGGAACTGAAGTAGCTTTTTCCGATTAGGCTTTAAGCGCTAAAGCTTTTTTTCTGAAGTGCGCATTGTAAACTAATTATCAACCACCAATCTGGGAAGTGCGCATTGTAAACTAATTATCAACCACCAATCGTCAGATTTCAGCTTATCCATCATATCCATCAACCACACACGTGAGTTTTCAGCTTATCCACAAACCACGGATGCCAGCTTTTACCTCATTCACAAACCCCGCACGACAACTTTCAGTTTATCCACAAACCACATAAGCTCTGGTCCTGCTCTTTTGAGCCAGAACCGCCATATCTTATCTACTAAGTATGTAGTTATATAGTACTGAAGGGCAATTATGGCATAAATACACTACAAGGATAGGGTGATAAATAAGTGATAAAATAAACAAAGAGGGGTTTCTTTGCCAGATATACATTTTATTCTCAATTTTACATATTTAAGTTCGATGCACGTAGAACACAATTTTTTATTTATTTTTGACTCCCTTCTCAATATTTCCTAACAATGGAGAGACTTACATTCCCCAACGGTCTCTGGCAATGTGTTGCAACATATTTACTAGGGTCACATCCCACAGGAGAGAGTGTACCCGTTTTAACAGACTACTACTACAGGTTGTTATGTTTTTTGAAGAAAATTTCCTCTGAGATGATCATCAAGGCAATTTAAAAAATTTTCTGTAGTCTTGAAACACCTAAATCGCTTCGCACAGACAATGATTGACAATTCGGTAGCAATAAATTTAAAGACTTATTCAAAGAAAACAATATTGCGCTGGTAACAACGTCGTCATACTGGTCACATGTGAAGAAGGAAAATGAGAATTTGAATATATCATTTGTGAATAGACTGTCAATCGCTCACGCTAATAAACCAGATTAAAAACTTCAAAATATTCTAATGATATATGGTATTACACCCACAATTTTTTCCGGCCCGCTCCAACAAAAGTGATATTTAACTATAGGAGAAAAAAATTCCAGGCATAAGTGACTTAACAGAAAACATCATTGACTCATCAGCAATAGAATTGGAAGCGGAAAGAGAGTTGTGATACAGCGAGAAGCGGGAAGGATACTGAAAAAACTCATGTTTGGCAAAAAATGAACATCGATATGACTGAATACAGTTTTGGAAAGAAACGGAAAGAAGGTGCATTAAACAAGCAACGGTAAAATATTGAGAAGAATTATTACTCACATCAAAATGATTCCAGCGCCAACAATCTCCGAGCATTTCTCCTATGCAATTAAGTGTCCTCAATATTTCATAAGAAGGATGAAACGAAATTCAGATTTTGGAAACCTTTGTTGTGTGAAATATTTGCAGAACCTTATTTTAATAGGAGGAACGCGATGCATGTTGCTTAAAGGTATTCTCACTAGACTTAATTAAATGTTATCGGTACAGCCATTAATGAGATCTGCCCTGCATATTATCAGAATGCGGCTTCCACCGAGCACCAGTACTATGATTACCTTGACTTGTTCTGATAAGGATTGAAGAGTGCTTTCATCTCTTATTGCTATATTCTTTACACTAAAAATTTGGAAGCTTAAGGCAAACGAGGAGTCCAGATAACTACAATTGGATTCAGCAGAATTTTTATGATCAGAAACGAGAAACATATCATCGACTTTTTGCTATTACACTAGTTTCGAATTCGAGTATGAATGTTATATTGTTAGCTGTTGTCTATTATAAAAATTCACATATTGCACAATTTATATGAAATCTCTCCCCTTGGTCATGCTTGGCTGCAGCGAACAGTTGGCCAGAGAGTGCACCGTGAGCTAAATAGGGCCATTAATTTATGCTTGGCCAAGTATGCCGTATCACAATCACCTCTATTAACAAATTAGATGGGGTCAATTAATAGCGCTGCGGGATTGAAACGACTGCGGGGAAATTTATTTATTTCATTAGATTGCAAGCCGCCAAAAACAAAAAAGGAATATTAATAATCAAATAATAGTAAAAATTTGTTTCCATATTTTTCTGTTTTTGTCTTTTGGAGTGTTGTCACTTTTATTTATGACAGTTTTATACCTGTAAATTAACCCGATAAGGAAAGATAAAATTAAAATATGTTGTCCTATAATTGTAATGCGCATAGTTTTGTTTTTGGTGCCACCATAATTAATGTTAATGTTGAGAGGGCAAATGAAGCCATAGAGCAGCTGTCACTGAAATTTCAGGGAATGAGCGCAATGCTATCATGCTCTATTTAGGGAATTTATTTTTTGTTAAGTATCAGATCTAAATGAGGAGGAGGGTTCGGGATGTTGACAGTATCAATTGAACATAAAAATGTTCTCGTCAAGTTTTAACCATCCATTAAATTGGGTAATCTCATTGTAGACGTTTGCACGCCATGTTCTCTCGATTTCTTAATATATGAAGGGCTCCAGAAGCTATCAACAGAAAACCAATATTTGACTCAAAAGGCTTATAATACCAACCGACAATTATATGCCAATTTGTAGGATAAAATATACACAATAGGACAAATCAATTATTATATATATATTTTTTTTATAAATATATATATATATATATATATATATATATATATATATATATATATATATAAATATATATATATATATATATATATATTTATATATATATATATATATATATATATATATATATATATATATATATATATATATATATATATATATATATATATATATATATATATATATATATATATATATATATATATATATATATATATATATATATATATATATATATATATATATATATATATATATATATATATGTATATATATATATATATATATATATATATATATATATATATATATATATATATATATATATATATACGAGGTGTGATCAAAAAATAAAGTATTTATTTATTCATCACCAACTATCTTGTCCCCTTCAAAGTAATTCCCCTCAGATATAATACACTTATGCCAGCGTTTTTTCCAATCCTCGAAACACTTCTGAAACGCTTTTTTTGGTATCGCCAACAGCTCCTATTTCGATTTTTCTTTTATCTCCTCAATCGTAGCAAAACGCTTTCCTTTCATCGGTGTCTTCAGTTTTGGAAAGAGGAAAAAGTCAGCGGGGGAAAAAGTCCGGTGAATACGGTGGTTGAGGCATGACAACGGTTTTGTTTTTGGCCAAAAACAGCTCCTGAGCGATGTCCATGCGACGTTGTTTTTGGTCAAAATTTAGCAATTTTGGAACAATCTTCGTTTCATGCCTAAAACATCCGTAAAAATTGCTTGGCATGAGCCGAACGATATGCGGTCAGCAACCTCTCTGATAGTGATTCGACGATTATCCAAAATCATTTTCTTCACTGCGTCAATGTTTTCATCGGTTGTTGACGTGCTTGGGCGACCAGGACGAGCATCGTCATTGACATCTTCTCGGCCTTCCTTAAACCGGTTATACCACAATTCAACTTGTGTTCTGCTCATAGTAGACTCGCCAAAGGCCACAGTCAACATTTCAAATGTCCTTGCGCATTTAATTTCATTTTTTACACAAAACTGAATACAGGTTTTTTGATCCATTTTTTCGAATAGTACTAAATCGAAGAGCACACCAAAACACGCTAACCTTTTTATGTGTCAAAAACAAACGGACAATCCAAAATGGTTGGTATTGCCAACATATCTAACAGACATGTGTACCAACATAACAAAAAAAATGCGAACATCGAAAAAACTGATTCTGATCATTTATATATATATATATATATATGTATATATATATATATATATATATATATATATATATATATATATATATATATATATATATATATTATATAAATATTATATATATTATATATATATATATATATATTATATATATATATATATATATATATATATATATATATATATATATATATATATATATATATATATATATATATATATATATATATATATATATATATATATATATATATATATATATATATTATATATATATATATATATATATATATATATATATATATATATATATATATATATATATATAATATATATATATATATATATAATATATATAATATTTATATAATATATATATATATATATATATATATATATATATATATATATATATATATATACATATATATATATATATATATATATATAAATGATCAGAATCAGTTTTTTCGAAAAATTGGCACAGATGGACAAAAAAAACTGATTCTGATCATTTATATATATATATATGTATATTATATATATATATATATATAAATGATCAGAATCAGTTTTTTTTGTCCATCTGTGCCAATTTTTTCTCCACACCGTTGAAGATACCTTAATGAAGCTTTCCAAAGTGTCATCTTGGCCAAACTCAAGAAACAGTTTGCTATATGGGCGCATTTATTAAACCACGCCTTTAGATGACATATGAATGTGTAATGTGCATTGGGTTTATACTAGTGCGTGTCCAAAATATAAGCGGTATTCTACTGACACGCCCACAATTAACCAAAAAGAAGACTCATCAACGAAATTTCGAACAAGGGATCAGGCTACTAGTATTAAATATGACACACAAAATTAGGGGGACATTTATAGAGTACATGTTTAAATTATAGAACCTCTTCAAAATTGCTGGATCAAATTTTATAAAAATAAGTATATTGGCACTACCTAGTCATTCACAAGAAATAGGGACGATTACGCTCCCTCCCTTATGCGGCCCATAGACGATACATCATGATAATACTCATTCGTATACGTGTTGATTGAAGCTCCGCCACAGACGAGTGATCAAAATCGAAAATCGTCATTTTTGCATAGTCGTCGTTGACTGAGGTCGTCATGTCGCTGTCGGATGATGAAGTTTTGTGTGCGCAAGTGCTTGTACTGTGCAAGGAAAAATTTTACAAAAAAGAAAAAAACAATTTTGGATGAAAGCTTGGCACAAAAAAAAAATAGTACAATAGCATTCAAGGGACTCCAGTAGAAACACATTTTCGTTATTTTTATCCGCAAACATCTTTACACATTGGCAGTCAAACTCAAATGAGCAAAATTATCATGTAAATTGCCCACAAACGACGATTGTCCATACATCATCATCAGAATCATAATAAAATTTACCCTCAAAATCAAAATAATTTTGATTTCCGGCGACCAATCAGTAATCACTGCGAGATCATGTCTATGTGACACATTCATGCACACATACTATTATATATGCGTATGATCATGACGTATCATCTATGGGCCGCTTTATAATCGACTCTGAGTACCGCACCAAATATTACCCTAGCCATAATTCCAATGATGATATATATACAGGGTGGCCCAAATAAGACCAGCTGATGTGAAACACAAATAACTTTTTAATTTTTTAACATAATTTATTTTTTCTTCTTGCAGATTATAACTGAACTCTTGGAAATTTAAAATGAATACGTACAGTCCACAACAACGCATTAAAATTATCGAATTTTATTATTCTTCTCAACGATCAATTGTTCTGACGCAGCGAAATTATCGCCGTTTTTTGATAAAGCGCATTTCCATTTAAGTGGTTATGTGAATAAACAAAACTGTAGGTTGTGGGGCTCCGAAAATCCAAGGGCAATACATCAGCATCAGTCACACCCAATCAGATGCACGGTTTTGTGCGGTGTTATGGCCACAAAAATCATCGGCGCATATTTCTTTGAGAATGAGGATGAAACGCCAGAAACGATCTCCGGGGCTTCTTACAGAACAATGATCGACAACTTTTTGCGGCCAATGGTGGAGCAACATCCTAATTTGTGGTTTCAACAAGATGGAGCCACTGCGCATACTGCTAGGCAAACTATTGACATGCTGCGTGAAATTTTTGGTGAACGCATAATTTCAAGAATTTAATTAATTTCTCGTACACCAGATTTAGCTGCGCCCGATTTTTTTTTATGGGGATATTTAAAAGGCAAAGTGTATGTTAACAAACCACAGACACTTGGACAGCTCAAGCAGAATATTCGAGACGAAATACGGCGCCTGCAACCAGAAACATTACGCCGTGTAATGCAAAATGCGCTAAAAAGAGCCAATGCCTGTATCGAGCAAAATGGTGGTCATTTGTCTGATGTCATATTTCACACATAGTCACGTTAAATTTCCATAAAATGTATTTAACATATTAAAATAAATCATTTAAAAAAACCCGTTATTACAAGAGTTACACGTGTTTAACATCACTAGGTCTCATTTGGGCCACCCTGCTTAACTCGCATGTAAATGTGAAAGGGTATCTGAAAGTTGGTTTAACCCGATTTCAGCTTCCTTTACTTTATAGATTCTATGGGCTTTCACAGTTCCAGAAATACTATATTTGGTTTCCTCCACATTGTTTTTAAAATGTTTTTGGGTCCACCAGGTTATCCCCAGTAAAATTATTCATATTTGATGAAACAGTAAATTTAAGCAATCCCAATTGTTTCAAATAAGATGATCTTAGTTTGATAATTAATGTCGTCTAATCCTAAAATTTAATGTCCACCGAAGGTGCAATTGTTTCCAGAATTGCGTGTATGTGACTCCTATTGTTTAAAAAATGTCACTTAGCATTTGCTTTTATGGACCCTTTTTACCCTAACGGCCGCCGATGACATCTACAGTCTAAAAAGTACAGTAACTTTCGGCAAGTCTGCTCATGGATTAGTTGTGAGTTTTCCTCCTTTCAAAATATTACAGATTCATCTTTGAGGAAAAGATGCACAGTATCATGGACTGTTGTTAACCTAATATTTCAAGACCCAAACAGTTAGTTAGCGGAACTGTTGTTCTTGATTAAGATGGACTTTATACGGGAGTAGGTAATGATCATTATCAAAATTTACCAGGAGTTGTAAAAGATGCGTTATTTTCTTGAAGCCGTCATGTATGGCTCATTATCTACACTTTTACACACTTTAGTAATGTTTGAAGGTGATCAGGATGAACGAAGACGCAAATTAATAGTCTCTAAATTTTTTTAACCATATGTCAGGGTCTAATTCTACTAAATTATGACAGAATCATTGTAAGACCGTTTGGACTTGTTAATTTTTGTATGCCTGTGGGGTTTCTTTATTTCTGCAGAGGAGAATTGGTCCATTTTAATAGATCGTAGACTTTCATCTAACTAACATGCTGAAATTCGCTTTAAATATTGGTAGGTATCAAAGAGCAGAGGACTGTGAGGATTACACAGCGAAATCTATAACCAATTTTAAACTCTGAAATAAGCAACTTATTTTCTTCATCTAAATTCTCGCGCTTAGATCAAAAAGCGATCAACCATCCTGCCTCATTGTCCCTGAAGAGGTTTAGGCAGACATTCACAGACTCCCGATTCAGGTATTGGTTGCATTATCAAACTAATACTTGTGGTGATAGGTTCGTTTTAATTGTGTTTAGCCTACTTTTTTTCGCAATATCGTTTTTTTTTTGGTTGAGATATATTTTCATAGTTTTCATGCTACACTGATTTTCTTTGCGAGTGTTTTTATTGTGTTTATATAAAATGCCTTGGGGATAACAGTTCGATATACTAGCGGCTGGTCCCCAAGATAAAAAATAAACCCAAACGTAAAAACAATACAACATCTCCCAGAATTACATACTTTCCCAACCACAAACCCCAAGTTTGTGAAGGTTTCTGCGATCAACCATCACATAATTCTCCTGTTTTGCTATACATAGAGCTCTACAATTAATTAGAAGAGAGATTCTTCCTATTTCCGAGCTACGAGATGGCATATTTTACTTCTGGTAAAAAACAGAAAAAATTGCTTAAAAATTTACTGCAGCCAAGGTAGTATTTGGATTGTGCCCGATAATTTGGAAACTTCATACACACTTAAATTATAGCAAGGAGACGATTTTTGCATCTTGCCTGAACATTAAGACTAAATCACAAAACGGAATTTCAGTTCACAAGTTTGTTAAATTAGTGGCAGGTAAGAAAATGCCGATTGGAGTGCACTTGCTGTCTTTTCATTTGTATCATCTGCCTGATAATTTAGAGCACTAAGTTAAAGTTCGCAAATATTTTCCAAATCCCATGAAATTTATATCAATCCAACTTCTTGACCACACAGCTTGTGAATGTTTCAACCTGTGTCCCCACATTCGCCGTCAGAAGGCACAAGAAATCAATGTGCAAACTGTTTAGATACAACCCATTTTCAATCAACAAGTGTAAATATTTTTTACAACAAAAGGGAGGTATGAAAAAAACAATAAAAAAGTGCACACTTTGGCGGGGCCGACAAATACGTAAAGATCAGTCTATCAACCATTCTTCACCCCTCTCATATTCCAACGTAGCCTATGAAGCTATAATAGCAAGCCGAACAAAAACACCACACCAAAAACTAAGAATAATATTGATAATCATAGCAAAAAATTCAACCGATTTGAAGCCATCAAACTAAGAACAAAATAAATATACCAATTTACAGAAACAAAAATCAGTTTTATCAAATCTCTACAATTGAAACAGTGTATCAGTATCAGTGCCTCGGCCTCTGATATTATCATCAGTCAAGAATGATAGAATAAAGTTATTTTATCATTCTTGCTCATCAGAAGTTAGCGATGTTTAAGGCATTCTATGAACTTTCTCTCTGTTTCTTGGTCTACCTCTCGCCCTCCTACACTGCCAGTCGGCGTCGAGCGACTTATATGTCCAAAGCAAGTTGAATAAAAATTTCATTTATTAGCTCTTCAACTAGAGCACTACTACCTTCGAGTACAAAAATTATATTAATTCTTATTTTCGAATATTATACTTAAAGAAAACTTAATAAACTAAATAAATAGGGTTACAATATTGATCATATTAATCCTTATTAAAAAAGAAATGACCACATTATTATCTCCTTACAGAAAGCACTCTTCTTTTATAGTGTCAAAGAATTACACAAACAATTTCTTTAATTTACCACAAATCACACCAAATAACCAATACATCGTGTTTAAATTAATAAATATATTCCACATTAGTATAATTCTTATTAGTATATTATATATTTCTCTGCTATATACCCTCTGCTATAATGCCACAATTGCCATTGAAGTTAACATAGATTTCATAATTACTTTAAATAGTATGTATATACCCATTCATCCCACAAACCCTTTCTGATAAGGAAATCAAACGAATTTTGAACAAGTTTACTACTCCACGTTAAGTGACTTTAACGTCTGGAGCTCTCTTTGGGGTTCTAAGAATATTAACCGAAGATGTAAAATCATGGAAGATATAATTGTATATCAAAATTGAGCATCTTGAGTGACACACCTAAATTTTTCGACACGTCCAACATTTACCCAGTTCGGCTTAACAATTATCTGCTCATCATTTTTAGTACAGATATTATACATCGAAAGCCTCACAAATCTTCACACCAGTGATCACTTCCCTATTAAAACAAATATCGCAGTACAACTATCCACCAAAATAAGCCTTCGCCCAAAATAAATAACTGATGAAACAAATTGTTGTAAATACAAGAATTTCGTAGAAAATAAAGTATCAGAACCCATAACCGAAGAAATAGCCACAATCCATAAAATACATTAAAAATGGATAGCAGCCCATTACAAACATCGCACAAAGAAAAAAAAAAAAAAACCACTAGATGTACAGAAAAAAAATTTGTGCCATGGTGGAGCAATGACGTTACCCGTTACAGAAATATTAAGCAAAAGCTTGGGAAAATTACAATAGGTACCGAGTTTTGAATATTTAGATAAAATGTAGAAAAAATAACGCCAATTTCAGAAAAAAATTAAAAGCAGCAAAAATTGTATGCTTCGAAACATTTGCAGAATCAATTAACCCATTATTAGAGACAGCCAATCATTCTTATATTTATGGAAGCAAATGCCACCGATGCTTGGAAAAAAAGCAACCACACATAAGAAACTTCTCCAGGCTTTTGTCCATTTTAGACTTGGACCTACAAACCTAATACATCAACACCTGCTCAAGGGAACGCGAATTAACAGCTACAGCTTTGCGATTAGTCAAGAAAGAGATCATGCCTACTTAATACCACCCCCATTGACTTCTTAAAATACTCTGATCCTACATCGATTCATGCCTAAAAGAACAATTTATTATTATTATTATAATTTGTGATCACTTTGTGAAGGATAGGGCTAAATCCGGACCATAATTTTACTATTAAATGTAGGGTGGCGTATTGAACTCTCTATTGACGGCATTCCTGCTTCAGCTGGAATATTTTTCGTAGATGTTGTAGGGAATGCGCGTAGGCTTCTTCTTATACCAGTATGGTATGGTGCGGCTACACGCCGAATATGGCTACCTACACATTGTCCGTATATAGACAGTCCGAAGTCAATTTTTGACAAGATAAGTAAGACCTTGTAATACTGAGTAAGGTTTAATAATGGGTTCGAAAGAATTTAGAAAAAAGGAATTTGATAATATTCAGTTTTAAGTCAAGGTTTCTCCTAATGTAACAACAGTGTTCCTTAAAAGTATATTTACTGTCTCTGATTATGCCTAAGATTTTCAAAGTTTTGCGTTGCGTTGTGAATGATTGCATTTCGAAAACTTATATCAAACCCGGGACATGATTTCTTCCTGCAAATATGTAAGGTGCTGCATTTGTTAAACGCTACATTCGCTCCAGAAATATTTGACCATTTAGATAGGTCTTCAAGAATAGCGGTGAAAGTACTGCGTATCAGGTTGTTGTCTTGGCAACTTGAGAAGATGAAAAGGTCGTCGGCATATATGCAGTGTTCTACATATTTTTGCTTCGAAATAATTTTGCTGATTTCGTCGAATGCTGCAATGAACATAACAGCAGACAGCGGTGATCCTTGGGGGATTCGGTTGGCGAGAGGCTCAACTCCCGACAGAGCTGAACCGATCGTAACTCTGATTTTACGATTTAACAAAAAACTTTTGACAAAATTAAATATCTTTGGTCCGATTTTCCATTTGAGCAATTGTTTAAGTGCCATATGTGGGCCTATTCGGTCGAAAGCCTTTTCAAAGTCTATACTTAGGACTGTGATATGGTTTCTGCATGAAAGTGGTCTCGCTACGTAATGGTCGAAGTAGAGTAGAGCGTCCATGGTACCCTGTCCCTTTTTGAATCCAACTTGATGTGAGTTTAAAATTTACCCCTTTCGTTGAACCACATAAGTCTTGTGGCAACTATTTTTTCCATAAGTTTAACCATACAGGGGAGTAATGAATTTCGATAGTTGTATTTTTGATTGTTTCAGTTTCTGTATTGGGATAATATTCGCTAGTTTCCAGCTTTGAGGGGAAATGCCATATATTGCAAAATATTGTTGAAAAGATTAATCTGGATGTCATCTCTTGAGGCAAGTTTTTTTAACATTGGGTACGATATTCTGTCAAGTCCAGGCGTTTACTCCTTTTGTATTATACTCCACTATAAATTTATTTTTTTCGGTGCCAAAAGCCTTAGAGAAATTGCAGTTTATAGTTTGACCATTTACGCGCTGGTGTTGATCACATTAATTGAATTTCGTTTAATAGTCCCAGTTAGCTTTTTAATGTCAAACCAAATTTTTTTTAGGTTTCGACAAGGGGTTGATTGCGCTAGTTAAAGTTTCCAAGCACCTTCTTTTTGCTTTTTTTTTGGGTTGTATCTGAACTGTGCTGCCAGTTTTTTGTAGTTTAACAGATTTTTATTTGTTTGAGGAATAGATAGGTGAGCAGTAGTTCGGATAATTTTTGAGAGTTAGAAATGAGAGTCGTCCTGGTAAATTGCCTTCGGTGGGGGCGACTCGACAAAAAACAATCGGATTCGACGTGGTTATAGTTATAGTGTGTTTGATCTCTGTCGATGGCAAACTCTAATTTTCCTTTTTTTGGATATTCTCTTTTTTTCTTGTCTGCAATGACAGTGTTGTATAGAATAATAAAACTTAAAGGAAAATTGTATAATAAAAAGAAGAAGAACTAAACAATATAATTTAAATAAAAATAGCATTATTAAAATCTTATAATTTGTCATAAATCTTAATAATTTAATTTTACATCCACTTTTTAAATTATATTGACCAAAGAACTGAAAATCCTGGCAGCTCTTTGCTCTTTTTCATTTGTAAAATATTATTATTATTAATAATATATATTAACTTACAATTAAAATTAGAGCTAATATATTAAAGCTAGAGCTACTATGGCCTGAAGTTTATGTCTAAGTTAATGACATATATTTATATTATTTAGTATATTTATATTAGTGTATATATGTTAAAGAGTTTGAGGAACTGGATTAATTTTTTTTATGTTTTCGTTGGATGGGAGAGATAGAAGGGATGAAGGGGTGATTTGAGAAAAAATTTGACATCTTTTATATTGGAATTCTGAGCAATCATAGAGGATGTGCTGGATGCTTATAGGAGTATTACTAGGCTCATTCGATTCGTCACTTGTATCACTGTTTCAACTGTTTTTTAAACGTAAATGTTTAATTTTTATATTTTTTATGCAAACTAATGATCTGAATATATTTTAAATCAACAGTATAATTATATTTAATATAAAAAAATAAAATCCAAAGATTAGTTTTTGTTTTCTATAAATTTAAACAGCTAAAATATAAAAAAATCCCTGGGATAATTTTTAATCTCGCTGGTTGTCAAGCAATTTTCAATTTGGAAGCACTTTTCTATCGAGGATGGAAAAATTCGCTCGTTTATTCCGAATATAATTTACTCGATATCTTTTCCATACAAATGTTAGTCCTATCGTCGATAAAGTGGCGAATCGAATGCACCTACTTTTACAGAAATAGCATATGTTTGAGGAGTCTTTAAAAATATGTTCATGTGTACGTCTTGTATGACCCAGACGTAATCGTACAAATTTGATTAGCCCTTTTAGTACAGTTGGCGGTGCGGTTGAATTTTAGAAAATCGTTTATTGATGATTTGTAGTGGTTTATATTTTCGTATCAGCAAGGAGGCAATTTCCAAAATCGAGCTCTTTGTATATTATGGTAGAAAGATTTAAGATATTTGTTTATATCGTTCGTATTTTTATTAAGCTTGTTGAAGACAGGGGCATTGGTAGCAAACTTTGTACTTTCTCGGCGAATTCATTACCCAATATTTGGGCATGACCATGAACCCACCTTAGAATTATTTTTGGGAATTTGTCAATTAGGACATGTCTTATGGAAGACGGTTAGTAGCTCAAATTGTTGAAATTTGCGATGGCATCCATAGATGAGAGAGACAGATTACACATTTTCCCGCCTTATTCTTGACTATTTTCACTATTTCGGAGATAGCAATTAGTTCTGCAGAGAATACGGAACTGTAATATGGTAGTGTGGAAATTTTCAATATTTCATTTAATGTGATTTAAGATGCTGTAAGCTGTGTTGCAGTTGGCATGGGAACCATCTGTATAAAGTAATGTATAGTCATTTAAATTGCTTTTGTATTCTGAGAAAAGCCTGCGATAGCTATCGGTAGTTGTGGTCACTTTCTTGTATTTACATAAAGAAGTATTTGTCATTGCTTTACTGAAAAACCATGGTGGGATCTGGAGGGTATGGGTATGTTGGGGGAGAACGGTAGCTGGAATTCTATGCAGCGATGAATGGATCTATTTATAGCGGCGGGAATGCATTTACTTTTGTTTTTCCCATGTAATTTTTTAATGATACTGAAATTAGAAGTGTCGTGAGAATTTAGAAATGACTTGTATAATTTAGCTGTCATAAGATCTCTATTTTCTATAGTTAAAATGTTGGATTCAAAAGGCATGTTACTGATTGGAGTGGTGCGAAAAGCTCCGAGGGTGATTCTTATTGCTGCGATTAAAATTGTATACAACTTATTAATAACTGCCTTGGCAGAGTGTCCGTAAATGAATAGGCCATAGTAAATTTTACATATTATAAGTGATTTGACAACTGAAATAAGAGAGAATGTTACAATTGAATTTCTGGCCTGAAATGCATTTAATTATGTCCAGTTTTAGCGTCAAGGGTATATGGAGGTTTTCTATGTGGGAGTTCCATTTGTACCTATTATTGAAATAAATGCCTAAGATTTTCAATTGAATAACATTTTAAATTGTTTTATTGTTGGGGTGAATGGTACATATACAACTGTGATTGCGGCAAATATGGAGATGTTTGCATTTTGATAATGAGAGCTGAGCTCCAGAATAATTGCACCATTAGTTTATATATTGTATTAATTGATCGATATTAATATATTTGGTATTTGGGAGATTAAAAATTATATGGAAGTCGTCTGCATAGGCAATAAAGTCCAATTCTTTGTGCATGGTAGTTCTGTTGCATAATTTGTTGTAAGCTATGAGAAATAGGATGACCGAGAGGGTGGATCCCTGTGGGACTCCATTGTGTAACCGAAGGGTGTGGGAGTAAGATTTGCCAACTCGAGCAATAATTTTCCTATATATAATTGATGATCTTAGGTTCGACTTTCCAATAGCTGATAAATAATAGTGTGAATACCAATTTTGTGAAAAGTCTTTATGAAATCCTGTGAAATAATTGAGAGATATTTTTTTGACGATAAAGTTTTTGTAACTACATAGTCTAGATATACTAGAGTGCCTGTAACTGATTTACCTTTTTTAAATCCCATTTGTTTATTGCTAATATGTTTGTTTGCAGTGACAAACCACCATAAACATGTTGCACTTATTTTTTCAAGGACTTTTGAACAGCAAGAATTTGGGGATATAGGTCTGTATGATTGGATATTGATTTGGTTTTAATATGGGTGTGATTAAACTAGTCTTGAAGGATTGTGGGAGGTAGTAAATAAGGATCTTATTATACAGTCGGAGTAATCTGTTCTTAACAGGAAAAGGTAACTTTTGGATCATGGGAAAGGAAACGCTATCAGCGCCTGGGCTAACAAGGAAGTTAATTTTTTTATCTATGATAAGTCCTTTGGCACTTGGGTTGTAATTAGTGTTGGGTAAAGGAATTGAGTGTTTCAAGTTCTAGAAATTATATGGGAAATTTGAATCTGATGACTGCTCTGACCAAAATTTGCAAAATTGGTGTGCAATAGATGTTGCATTTGAAATATTAGGCAAACCAGGGGTGCTGTTATCTAAAAAATGAATAGAATGTGATGATTTCTAGCCACAAAAATGCCTAATGTTAGTACAGATTTTACTCGCTGGAGTAGAAGGGTTTATATCACCCGTAAGTCTGTGAATGGATTCACTTTTAGATCATTTCATTTCCTTCTTAAATAGAGCATTTGCTTTTTTATAAATAATAAGGTTGGTTTGACATATTC
Source organism: Clusia tigrina (assembly GCA_920105625.2). Lineage (NCBI taxonomy): Eukaryota > Metazoa > Arthropoda > Insecta > Diptera > Clusiidae > Clusia > Clusia tigrina. Next base: position 28,993,298 of record OV050030.1, read on the forward strand.
CTTCTGATATGTAGCCAGCTCTTTTTTTTGTCTCTGTGAAGTCCCTCTAATTAGGGATTCCATCAAGAGCTTTTCTAGACTTATTGTTTTAGTATGATCTAGGAATGGACTCATTTGCACTTTGTAGGATAATTCTTTTTATATTAGCGGCTTCTTGGTTGATATTAGAGGAAATTTGTCTGTATAAGTTGTACTTTATACATTTATCCTCGTACCTATAAAATGATAAGTATAAATAAAAAATATATAAATAAATAAATAGATATTTGTATTAGTTCGGAAAATGTGCGCAATTGCATAATAATTATTTCTTGAATATTCTCTATGAGTCAGGGCAGTTTTTTTTCTTCTATTGTTTAAAATTTTCTTATATATTTATTTTTTTCATTTAATTTCTTTTTTATAATATTTTTCATATATAAACTTTATTGACTTTCATATTTTAGCTCCATTTGTGAATAAACTCAAGCAAGTTGCCACAAAATAATTTTATTTGCGCACGTTATCGCCACCGCTTCAGGGGCTGCTTTCGGTCATATGTGTGTTGATCCTACATCCCTTTGGTGGACATAATCAAACAATATTTTGCGTCAACATTGGCAATTGTGCACAGCATGACTAACTTGGCGGAGTGCGACATTCCTTCTACGGTTGCCCGGCATGAAGTGCAAACATGAGATTGGACTTGGTTCTGTTGGCTTTCTTCATTTTTTTTCATTTTCTTATTCTTGTGTTATTGCACCTTTCCGCTTAGTTTGTTTGTTTTAGACTTGGAAAATGTGAAAATCATATTTTTATTAAAATGTCATTTGCAGTTTTTATTTGGCGTGCAAAGGTGGTGCAGTCGTGTGCATGTTTGTTTGGGTCCTGGCAGAAGTTTGTTTGCTTAAAGCAAAATGCTCAAAATGAATTTTCATGGTTTCATATTGAATGGATGTGACGTCCTCCCCAATATTATGTTTATGAGAGCCAAACTATCTGAAAAATGGGCAGAAAAAAATTTCAAAATGAAGTTAAATTTTAGATCACGTTCTCACAAACTGTTGCTTCACAAGAAGTCTTTCGATTCAAACACATTCCTCTTCGGTTCGAAGAAAATTTCGATATTGAGAAAAATTGAGGAATTTTTGGTGTTCTTTCAATGCCACCTTCCACTAAGCTTGTTTTATTCATCGTGAGCAAGGTTGTCTGAATCGCTGTGGGGTTTTTGTGAAATTAGCGCTTTCGTGAAGTGTGGGAGATTCTTAACTGTCGTCTTTGCATTCAAAATCGTAAAAAATTTTGATTGATTTGACAATATTTAGTAATGAAACCAAATTCAACTTCAAATTCAATTCATTCGCGTCTTTATCATTAATTTTTTAAAGAGTTTGAAAATTTGTGAATTTAGCCAGCATGAAAATTTGTTGATTAGAAAGTTTTCAACACAAATTTTGTCCGAATCCCGTAATTTCCTATTATATTTTACTTCAATATTTTCTGATTCAGCTACATCAATATTTTCTTGACTAGCTATATTTCTAGAGAGCCGAGGGCATTGCTCTAGTTTAGAACTTTCAGACCTATCCAAATTTTTTAACAACTCCGGCTGGTTGTAATTGTACACAAGTATATCACCATCTTTAGGCACACGAGGACATGTCATCAAAATGGCACTATTTCCGACCATAGCCAGCACTTTTGCCTACCTACCTATATCAAGGATGCAATCCATTACTTATTACAGATAAACTTCATTACAACATAAAGAAGAAAAAATTTCGTTAAGCTCAAATTCGACAATTTCTTGGTGTAAATAAGGAATGAATTGCAAAATATCGGTTCACTTTACTCAAAATCTAACTAAAATACATGATTTCCTTGTTGTCGGATCAACTGCTCAGATATAGTATTCAGCCCATAAAATATCCATTGTATTGGTGTTCCATTTTCGTTATTTTCTCTGTGAACAAATCTCAGTTGATCCTGTGTCCTTAAGCGAAAGTTGACGTTACCTATGTTGTCAACGGCTAAAACCCTCGAACATGAATCTATAGAAAACTTGATAAACAGTCTCATCTGCCTCCCGAGAAGCCAGTCCAAGTATACTATCAGCCAGCCATGTGTTTGGCCCACTTAACGTTGCCCTAATCAAGGATTCTGCAGTCCCTCCTACCAAGCGACAAAATAACCATTGACCTTCTCTCGGAAATAATAAGTAAGATAACCTTCGTTTATCTGCTACCTCTTGAGACTTGCTCAATTCTGGGCATATGCAATACAATCTTCAATAGTGCCTTTAATGACAGCAAAAAGGTAAGGGAAGAATAGTTTTAGAACCTGTAAAACTGACCTAACATCCTTTACTCACAAGTTCGTCCGCGACTTCATTCCCAATAACGCCAATGGAATCAAAGTTAGTATCGATCTATTATGCTTGCTAACATAGTTTAATGGTTATTTACATCAATTTGGATGTGACATGTGGGCTGAGTAATGCCGTCAGTGTAGCCTGACTGTCATTGCAGAAAAACTAAATATGCCACAGCATCTGTTTTCCACCATTTACTCCATCGCCTTGAAGATTGGAGACACTGCCGCCTGAAAGTTATGGAGAAAGGCATGGAGATCAATGGCGTAATAGTTGAGCACGGAAACACCAGAACCCGATTCATAATCTGTTCTTGAGCCATCAGCAAAGCTTGGATCAGTAGCAGCATAAAACCATAATTGAGCCTCTGGATTTTTAATAGAGTACCTGATCCTATTATTGGATACGTGGGCACTTTACTACTTTAGTAGTCTTGGGTCAAATTTCAAAATGGCTAATTTGGGTATGCGATGTTTTTCCATTGATTTGATCTGAAAATATTACCAGCATAATTGATCTCAGTTGAAGTTGCTTAAGCTTGATCCAGTGACATCGATATTGTGTGCATTTATTTGAATTGATCCACTCTCATCGACATAACTGCTGTAAAAGCGTTGCTCTTTTTAATATGTCCTTGTTTCATGTTAAGAACATTTCCAACTTTTATACCAATACGATAACAAGTCGATCCAGATATGAATTGCAGGACTCTCCAACTTCCCTCGAATATTTTGTTACTGAAATTATCAATGCATTTATCACAATATTGGAGATGAACTTTCCAAATGTTTTGAATATAAACTACTAACAAGATTTAAGTGTTTATTTAATTATATAATTTAAAGGCAACTGCATCCATACAGACAACCATAATAGTGCCTCCACAATAGTACAGAGAAAGTATTTCAGTGAAATGTGTCCAAAGCATTCCAGAGTTATATAAACACGCACGCACGCATGTTTACATCCGTGCCATGCAGAATTTAAAAATTAATTATCGATAATTGACACGTGTGATGATGACGCCCTTATACGACCCGCATAGCCCTGCCCAGCTTGCGTCGAAATACTCGTATTTGTACTATAAAAATTTTTGTAGCAATTCATGATGAATCAGTCATTTGCAGTTGACACTCTTCTGTGCTACTCTTATAACAATGTTAAACGCATTGTCAGTGCCCGTCGAGTACAACCCCCCAATGTTCTGATGGTACACACCAACAGACGGTCCGTTGTCAACACCAGGAGGACTTTGGGTTGTTGTTAGTAAGCATGTGCATAATAGGCCGAACTGCTGCCCATGTCAAAGCACGTTCGTACACCGGATGTGCGCCCAATGATGCAAGCACAAAACACTGCGACATATTACGGAAGAATATGATGTCAGGAAGCATGTTAGTAGTCACACTCTGCTTCACACACAGTCGCACACACACGTATCTATTTGTGGCATTAATTCTAACTATAACAATTACTATGAAAACTGCCCACTTTAAGTCCATTAATTGACAATAGTGCAATTTCAATCTGATGAACCCTTCCAAATATGGTGAAAGCGATTTTATTTGAAAGACAATTCGAGAATCGGGACAATTGAGTTAGTTAAACAGTCAGCGATACGTCCAGCAAAACCACTATCAATATAACTGGTTCTGCTTCGGGTTGTAGTCCATTTTTAAAGCAGCTATTTATGGACATCCTTAAAGCAGGCTAATTCGATAACAATCTCAATTATTTATGTGAAGCTCAATGGGGACAAGTTAATATCCTCTGAATTTCAAGGCTCTAAAAGAACAAATTATAAAATTGCTCCCGAGTATAAGAAATATTCATTGAAGATTACATGGGTTTTTCTTAGTCTACGCAGTGAGTACACTCATTAGTCTTTCTTCTGCACTTTGCTTAACAATAAATTTTAAATTAATGTGCAATTTTTAACAAAAAGAATACGGCATATTTCATGTACCTCAAAAACACTCATGAGATACTCCCAAATATTCTCACTACATATCGCTGTTCCTAAGTCTACCTATAAGTGGTAGAGAAACTCACCTATTCTCACTTCATCAGGAATATATTTGAATTTTTAAGTAGAGAAATATATGAGTAATCAAGGAAAAGGGATTACAGATGCCGTGCAGTTTCATTGCTCTGGGTTGTGTTTTCTTCTCCATATCCTTATTACATTTGCACACCAAACATATACCCAGAATAATATATAAAATATTTATTGAAAACTAATGGAACGTAGCAATGTGTCCGTGGATTAGCGTTATACATAATTAAATTATATTCTAATGTAAATTTACAATTCCGCTGCTCTGTCGTTTATATCGCCTAATAATATGTCTTCAATAAACGCACATACCACATAACGCAATTCCATACCCCCCTCACCTATACACTGGATATTTTCACAACTTTCCAACCAACACCACTTGTAAACAAGGAACTGGGATTCTTGTACTTTTGTGTCCCACATAAACTCTCCCAAATACAATCTAATATTTCAATTGTCGCTCTCGAGGTAAATATTAAATATCCCATAACAATAACTCCAATTTACATACCACCAAAACAGAGTATAGCAGACACTAACCTACCGAATATTTTAAACTACTTCAATACACCCACAATATTAACAGGAGACTTCAACGGATGGAGTCCCATGTGGGGTTCTCGTTGTCATAACCAGCGTGGAAAAATAATAGAGAATTTTATACTCAACTGCAGTATTTCTTTACTAAACAATCATAGCCCAACACACTTCTCAACTCACGGTGCATTCACTAATATTAATTTAACCCTCTACTCACCCTCTCTTTTCCCACACGCCACGTGGAATATTTTGGATGATCTCTATAATACCGACCACTTCCCCATCTTCATTAGCTTTAAACTATCCACAGATCACTCTCCAATTCCTCCTAAAGAACCAACATATAATTGCAAACGTGCTAATTGGATTCTATTTCAGAAACTTCTCTTAGATAACAATTCTACTGCACACTATTTCACTCACGTTATCAAGGAAGCCTCACAAATTCATAAAATAATTCGCTCTGCTGCTAACTCCTCTATTCCACAAACACTAAATAAGATGACTAAAAATGTACCTTGGTGGTCAAGAGAACTAAATAAATATAGAAACGAAAAACAAATCAGCTTGGAGGACTTATAAAAGAAATATGACCAAACTCAACCTTATAGACTATCGCAAAAAGAACGCTTTACTTAACAAGGAGAAAAAAGTTTTGAAAACTTCAAGGAGAAAAAAGTTTTGAAAACTTTTGAAAAACCCTTAATCCAAGTACCTCAGTATCAGACATCTGGCGGGGAATTAAATCACTAACAGGTACCTAGAATATAAATTTAATAAAAATGCTTCAAGTAAACCACACCTCTATAACTGACCCATTACAAATTTCCAACAATTTTGCGTAAACTTTTCTCAGAAAACTCTAAAGACCACAATTTTTCTTCACAATTTTTAACAGACAAATATAACTCTCTCTCAATACGCATTACACACACTAACAACAAATTTGCAAAGCAGCTAGAAATAGATATAAATTTAAATGACTTGCCTTAAATCTGCTTCCGGATCTTCTCCGGGGCAGGACAAAATTACTTATGAAATTGCACGGAACTTACCTCGCGGCTTGCACTCCAGAATCATATCTTTGTATAATCAGATATATACTTACATACCACTGGGATCATCTCCCAAATTTACAAAACGACCGAAATAATACCCATAAAAAAGCCAACCAAGTATTTAGTCGTTATGGAAAGCTATCGTCCAATTTCACTACTACCACGCTTAGGAAAGCTTCTTGAAAAATTATAGCCCAAAGACTTTCATGGTTCTAAAATACTTCTAACTTCCTCTCATCATACCAAAGTGGATTCAGGCCAGGTCTATGTACCACAGATGCTTTATTGTACATAGATCATCTAGTCAGTGAATGTCTCTCTGCAAAAAATCAAATATCTGTGCTTTCCATAGATTTGCAAAAAGCTTTCGATAAGATTGGACCCCATATAGTTTGAAAACAACTTCCAGAATGGAATATTGACCCAAAAATGTTCTATTATCTAAAATCCTTTTTAAACAATAGAAAAATACGTTGCAAGGTGAACAACGTATTATCATCTATTCACTTTCCAATGGTATCCCTTAAGGCTCACCACTCTCTGCAATTTCATTTACAATAGCTTTTGATGATTTAAGTTAATTGATTCTTGCACATAGTCATTGCTTATATGCAGCTGATCTATATGTCATAAGCAAGAATCAAGATATCAATCAAATAAACAAAAACATGGTTGAAACACTTAAAATGGTAATTTCTTTTATTAAATCTAAACATTTACACATTTGTAGACAAAATAAATGCAACAATACTGAAACGTGATAGCATATCAGTGAAACGGGATAGCATATTTTTAGGATCCCATCTGGAGAATGAGTGCCCCCTGTGAGTCAAGATGCGAACTATTCGAATAAAAGCTTATTCAAGAACCATCTGTCGGTAATATCAAAAAGAATATTCTCGACTTCTGTCGAAGAGGATAGAAGCTTCTAGAATATACGAGAATAGCGTGGAAGTTTCTACACTAACCATTCGAAAACTATAAAAGCGACAAGACTGTTCAAAGTCGAATACAGTAGATCAGAGACCGTAACAGTGTGCACATCTAGCATTATAATCAAAGCAGCAGTATTTGTGATTTACAAAGTGGTGAAATTCATTATTAAATAAAGTGACTAATGGTTTGTGAAATAAAGTGCAAATAATAACTAAGTAAACTTTAAGCCTAATATTAAATGTGTAAATAGCAATAATTAAATAAAGCTAATTATTTTAATTTAACCAGCGATTGTTTGATTACTACACAATCCAGTGGTACGAGTCCGAGTACAGAGAGTTAGAGAAATTGTCAGGAGGGCAATTTTGTAACAGAGTAAATTGTCAAGAGGGCAATTTCGTAACAATACAATAATTAAGAGCGTGAGGTCCTTAAGAACTACTCGTAGCTGAAAATCTCTTAGCGGAAGGAGGCTTCGTTGAAATTCAACAGAGAATGCTTTGTGGTCTAACACCTCGTTTATTTTGTGACTCCTCGCATATTTTGTATAATGAAATACAACTCTTAAAAGCTCGTAAATTCTCTCTGTCGATGGAATTAGCGCTGTGCGCAGTTTGTAAGCTTAAAACCAATCATGATTTCAATACAACTCCACCCAGAAGATCGGTCAAACACCCGCCATGGACGGTATCGATAAACTAACAAGGTATGGTAAGGGAGGTACAAACTCTACAGTCTACAATCAGCTTTCCTAGACACTATTACACCACTCAAAGAAAACAATTGGTCTCCGATTTTCACTGATGGTTCAGAAAACCAGAATGCAGTTGCTTTCGCAGTCGTAGCCGAGAATGGTACATATATTTCCAGAGGATTATAACCGCATGGATCGAGCGGAAGCGCAAGCCTTATTATCCAGCCTACAATGGATTGAGAACAGAAGGGAAATATACGTCGTATGCAGGTGAAAAGACAGTAGATCAGTCTATGAGGCTACAAAAAACTATTCTAACAGTTTATAGAAAAAATACAACAATTGCTCACTGTAATGAAAAATAAAGGGAAAATCCCATGGATACCAGGACATTCACTTATATCTGGAAACGAGCTAGCTGACTTAGCAGCTAAAGATGCACTAAACTGTCCATTAGAATACTTTAAACCATTCTCCAAAAAAAGTATTATTACTTCAGCCAGGAAATATATATACAAAAAAATAAGCGATGAATGGGTACGATATGACCACCCTTATAAAAGGATCAACGCTGCAAGAGCCTCTCTGATCCTTCCTCACACAACATCTATCACCATTAATAAATGTACACGCGACTTCGATTGGGTCACACGCTAGTGGGGTATTAGCATCTTTTTAAAAAGGATCGTCAACCCCGATGTTGCTTCTGCAACAATTCGCCTCTCACTATCTCACATCTCCTTTCTGCCTGTCCCTCCATTTCCATCATCCGAAACTTAGTATTCTAAAATAAAAATCATTTCGAAATTCTTTAATCCCCCTCACACGAAAATATTTATACAATATACAGTTTTCTACAACAACTAAGAATTGAAAATATAATATAAATACAATTGAATTTTCTTGTTTTCTTATTATATAAAATCTCAATCATCATAAGCCGATAGCCATGGCAACCATTTATATTTTAATTGTTATTAATTTTAATATAATAAATAAATAAATAAATAAATCGCCTTTTACAGCTGAACTATTTTTTTATAGTATTCCATGGCATTCGAGGATATTGCCCTTTAGTGTAAACGAGATAGGATCAAAGATGGCAAAATCTTTAATCAATTTATGAATACGATTAGTTTTTATAAAGGATAATGTTTTTGGTGTATTTGAACTTTCATCAGGAATTGATGAAAGAGCGACTATTATTTACAAATTTTGTATACTTCAGTAACATTACGAAATCTTGGAGATTAAAGCATTATTATGCTCATTAAAAATAGTTTTTTAAGAGAATTTTGTAGTTGGATGATTATCTATCCAGCTTATTATTCAGAGACTATTTGACAGATGTCGTAATTATTCGTTATATGTGGCAACGTCAATAGTTCGTAAGGATGTCGAATAAAACTGTCGCCCTTATAAATGACAGTGTGAAGTAGATTCAAACTCTCGCACTTGTATTTTCGTTTAATTTTTGTATAGCAAAAATTCAAATTTTCATCACTGGAAAAATCCCCAATTTTGGTCATTGGCTTCCTAGCAGAAGTTTTTGCAAATGCTCCGTGAATTTTTATTTCTATAAATTTGCATAAAAGAAATAGTATTTTTAAACTTTAAATTGAAGTATAATTTTTCCGAATCAACTAAGCTCCTCAATACTTAAAAACTTAGACTTTATGCCGCAAAATTCCATTATATATGACTCGTGACTTTGAATTTAACCATAACGAGAAGAAAGAGGACACAGTAAAAATGTTACTTCCATGAAAATGCCATAATTCCTAAATCCTTTACGTTAAATTAAGTTTCAATGCCATTGCGTATTTGTTCTAAACAATAAAGCTTCACAATATACTCGTATAATGTGCAATATATAAACCCTTCAAAACAAAGCGTCCTTCCATACTCCTCAACACACACACACACACACACACATACACACACAAAGAGAGAGAGAGAGAAACACAGGCAAAAAATTTGACCATATAATAAAACCCTGAAAAATGCCACATAAATCCCAGACAAATAGTAGGAAATTTAATATCAAAAATTGTAGTTTTATGACTTTTGAAAATAACATGCACACCCATACATGAAACCACACGAACCCCACTCATGCACGCATACACCCAAGTCACAGGCGCTCATACATTTTTGCTAACACAATTTTCCGAACTAATCTCAACAGCCAAAACAACAACAAGAGCAACAACTGGGAGTATGTCTGGAAATTCAGCAAATCCAGCAGATCCTCAACTGCGGCCATGCACAACAACACATGTCCGCAATGGCATCCCAGCGGCATTTGAGGTTGCTTTCCAATTGAAAGTCAAAAGAAATATTTTCCAGCTTTTGTTGTAATTTCTTGGTTGGCCCGCCCATTATCCCTTTTGGCGCAAAATTTTTGGTGGTTTTTCGAACATTTTTTGCTGCCCTCGTTTGTTTGTTTGTCTCTGTGGAAGCGAACGTGTCAAATATATTGTTGGTCAGTGTTGGTTTGGGTAATTTGATGACATATTATGTGGACTTAATGTAGCCACTCAAGTGTTCTTTTTTGCTTTCTTCAATGTAAGATGTCCTTTTTGCGTTATTACTCCGAACAACCAAAAAAAAAAAGACTGCACCAAACCAAATCAATGCGGCGGACACTGTCCTGGAAAATGTCCGATTATGAAATGAAATTGGCAACATCCTTTTTGGATTAATGTCTTTAGCCAGTATTTGGGGTTAAGAAATTAAAGGACACCCTAAAAGTGCTTCCGGTAAATTAGAAAAGTGAGGACAAAAATATAAATTATTTTTAGGTGATTTTGAGTAAATTGTTGGGCATTAATTTTTGACAACATTGCCGGTGTGTAACAAACCGGTGTATTGAAGAAGACCCTTTGCAGTGTCATAACTAATCTTCCAGCAACACAAAATCTGCCTAATTGAATTTGAAGTGCGTGTTTGCGGTTTAAATTTTGTATTTAATGGTGTGCTAAATTTTCCTTTGAAATTGCTCCTATGTATTTCACGGCCTTATATACAAGTGTGTCCACAAATCAATTCAGTGTTCGTTAGTTCCACTAAATTCAAAGGGCTAGAAGTCTCTCTCATATGGCAAGACATTCCCCCAAAGCTTGAATGGCATTTCATTCATATTCTGTCTTCGGCGTTATGAAATGTGAGGTTTTTGGATTTGCGTAAGTGGGATATCATCGATCATAATAATGCTCTTAATCTGCAAATATTCATCAAAGATCATACGTTAAAATATTGTCACAAATTTTCTACAGCTAGCTTGCAGTGCTTTCAGGTGATAGCATACAGAATAATGTTTTTTATGTAGAATATTGTTATGGGTTATTCCACTGCTACTATGAACTTATTTTGGTAAAAAACACTTTCCATTTGATTGCTCAGGCCATCTCCAACCTTATGCTCCAATTACGATATTTTCGGTGACTTTTCTTTATATACTCGTATGAACTCGTTTAGCGGTGTGAAATTTTAAAATCATAGTGACTAATAGAAGCCGGTAAATCTTATCATGCTATTGAGTTCCCAGTCCAGTTAAACTCATGTCTTCCAAATTAATCATCATTACCAAAAATATTGAGAGAAAAAAGTGATAAATGAAGCATTCGTGCTTTAAGTAATAAGGATTCTGATGATGTGAATGTATTGAACATGTTCTGAAATGTATTGAACATGTCTATCAGGACATGTTCTGAAAGTCGAGGAAAAGTTGGTTAATTGAACTTAACCCTCATCGAAATTCGCGACAGACCATATACTTATCACATGATGAGTACCATTACTCCAAGAATTACAAAAATGCAACAGTACATTGGACAATGAATGTACAAACACAGTAGCAAAACGAATATCTAGTTGAAGAATTCATTTGATAAAGAAATTTACCATATTTAGAACAGTACAATATATCTTACACCAGAAGATTTCCAGTGACGCTGCATACAGACGATGAAGACGATATAAGCTACCTCTTTTGTATGAAACTAACAGAAATCTTAGAGGGCAGGTTATTAAAGATGTCAAAGCCGCTAAATACTCTCACTTCGGAAAAACATTTAGCAATGCAGTAACAAAATAAATAAACATGGAGACATATTCGGATCATAGGTATAGGGAATATTGCTACTTTTGGGAACATTGACAAGGACCTAAATGATTTCAACAGGAAATTTGTCAATCTTCCAATTGAAATCCAAAGAATGCTTATGCAAACTGTTGTAGTTCTGTGGCCTCTGAAATTATGTTTGGGTTTTGTGGTGTTGACGAGTCAGATGTGTTGGAGTTTTTGCTGGGTGTAAAGTGAAATGCTTGTGGTACCGATGAGATTCACCCTGTCTTTGTTAAGGCCGTACTTCCTAAGCTGCTGCCAGTCATAACTCATATTTTAATACTGTTATAATGACATCAACTTTTCCTAATTGTTGGTAGTTAGGAAAAATTATGCCTACCCCAAAGTCTGATAACGATTACCAATAGCGATCTTACCAGACCTGTCCAAGGTATTTGAACTAGTAATGGCGAAGCAATTAAAAAAGTATTTAGCAGACAAAAACATTATAACGGAACGACAGTCTGGGTTCATTGCGTGAGGAGCTGCATAACGGCTCTGACTGATGTAGTGGAGAATATTCGTGCATCACTTGACTTAAATAGGGTGTCTTTCTTGGATTTATTGGACCATTCAAAGGCATTTGACAGTGTTGACAACAATATATTATGTACGAAGCTTCTGAGAAAGTACAATTTCACTTCCGGTGCAGTGAAGTTGATAGAATCATACCTTACAGAAACCCAAGCGGTGTGATGACGAGGCTTCGAATTTCTTGTGGGTAGTACGATGTGTACCTCAGGGGTCCATATTGGGGCCTCTTCTTTTTTGTATATATATAAATGATCTACCGACAGCATTGCACGATTGTGATATTCATTTGTATGCTTATGACGTCCAAACTTTACATTAGCTGTAAAAGAGACGAAATTATTAATTGTGTCACTAAAATTAATAATGACTTATCTAATGTTTATAACTGGGCAAGGAAAAATGGGCTTTGCCTTAATCCTGCTAAGTCAAAATGTTTAGTGACTTAAAAGAAACACTCTAATATCACAAGAAACACTTTGCTACCACAATACTACCCAGTGTTGTAATGAATTTGTCTGTAATTGAATGTGTAAACGCGGCTAAAAACCTGGGAGTTATATTTAATGGTACTCTAACATGGAGTAACCACGTTGCAGTCACGATTGGCAAAGTTTACGGTCTGCTGCGTTCAATGTGGTCAACGCAATATTTCACCCAACAAGGAATCAGATTGCTGTTGGCTAAGGCCTACCTTCTCCCAACGTTGCTGTATAGTTGTGAAATTTTGCGAATTGTGATGCAGCTAGCAAACGAAAGTTCAAGGTCCTATTTAATAACATAACAAGGTATATTTATGGCTTGAGTAGAACAGATCATGTGTTCACTTTATCAAGGCAAGTTTTTGGGATCACATTTGATCAACTCTTAGAGTCCAAGACTATCATCTGTCTTCACAACATTATTTACACACGGGAACCTCCATATTTGTTTAGATGTCTCAGGTTCACATGTTCCTGTCGTTGTAACCAATTTGCCCCATGCAAACACTCATCTTTCTTGTCTGATCGTCAGTTTTTCGTTTATTTTGTAAAACTCTGGAAATCAATTCCTGTACGGCTGCGAAGGATTGGCAACACTGCACAGTTCAGGAATGAACTTGGGGGCTACTTTCCGGCGCAGTGAATTTCTGGAAAATCTGTATTGCTTTTATTCATAAATTGTGATCTATATTCATCTTATTGCTTATTGTTAATTTTAATTTTAATTGTATAAATCACCCACTTCTATAATTTACAATTTTCGAACCTTATAGTTTTATTTGTATAAATCAATTTTTTTCATAATTTCTATTTCATTTTAGTTTGGATTGAATTGTTCCAGATAAGTTAATTATTAAAAATATATATGAATATACTTCATGCCATTAGGATAGCTTAAAAAGGTTATTACCTTAATGTCTTAATATCAATTGTAGAAATAAATAAATAAATAAATAATAATAATATTGAGGCAGAATGAAGGGCTTAAAATGTTTCAGTGGTTGAAACTAATTTCAAGATTTGGAATGAAGTATGTGGTTAGGCTCTTGGTGAAAACATGCAAAGGACCATAATATAGTTTTAAGGAAGAATTCAGTATTTAATCAGCTAAAATGGATAAGGTAGTTTGAATTCTCGTGAACAAATTTTTATTTTTGTTATTGATTTATTTTATAGTTTGTCTACTACTAGGCTCACGAAAACCATCGATAATGCCATTCTTACTTCCAGAGAGTATTCTACTTGAATTTCTGAATTATCTCATTAGGTTATGAAGTATTTTTAGTAGAGGAATATTATATCCAGACGATAGCCACATTGGTACCGCTGGTGTTCCAATCATTGTAATATGGTTATATTATTATAATTATATTTATTTTTGTAGATACAAAAATTATTTTATCATATATTTTTAATTTATTTTATATCTACTGTTTATTATAAAATGTCTAAAAATATTCAGAAACTGTTGACAAAGAATCTTACATTTATCTTTTATTTATATATTAGTTTCCTTTGATCTTAGATAATTTTTTGTATGGGATATCGTTGGTTGTCTTATTCTTAAATTCGTTCAATTTCTTAGTAATTTCCTATATGAATATACTTATTATAACAAAGCAATGCAGCCAAATACTTCTCTTTGAATTTATTAAAATTCCCAGAGAAATGATTTGAAAACTGCAAATATTTTTATACAAAATCGGTATAAAATTTGTTTCTGAAATCATTGCATTATCTTATATCTCTGCTCTTTGTAGTATAGTTGAGGCAACCCATTAAATTTTTTTAGAATATTTCCTTTCGCAATATTTCTGGGGGTTTAGTTGGAAATATGGAAGTTGCTATTTTGCTAAGTCTTTATCTTCACACTCCTTCTGCATCAATCAACCTTTTAAATATATGCTCGCCATGAATACACACAACAAAGTCATCTTTCTCTCTATGACCATGACTTTGACTTTGTTTTCGTTTACTTTGACTATTTCTGCACCCTCTGTTATTATTTTCCTTGAGTTTGTTCGTCGCCATAAGAATTAACTTCTATTTAGTTCCTTCTGTGTAGGATTCGGCTGAAATACACTCACATACCTTAAACACATTCCACTCCTATTGCATGCGATTTTATGTGTGCCCTTGCATTGCAGTCAATGAACTTCAAATTATGTTTTTGCGAATGAGTTTTTATGAGCTGCCTCCACCCACGCGTCTACGACCCCAATGGCAAAAACTACGAGAAAAAATGTCAATTCGGTTCAACATTTAATGGTGTCTTGACAAATTATTATGACGTGGCGCTAAATGTAATTCAACTTCCACCGGCACTGTAGACTGGCACTGGGTGTGTGTTGATGACAGTTTTTGCTGTATGTGAAAATGCGTCCTGAAAGCGTTAAAGTTTTGCAAAATTTTGCCATACACTACAGTTTACCTAAAGCGAAAGCGGCTAAACTTGCAATTTGCTAATATTTGCAAAAAGTTTTAATTGAAAAATAAGCGGGGGGTGTGACAAAATTCTTAAATGTGTTATTGTAGCCATTGTAAACTTAGGTCGTTTACGCCGGAATTTTTGAATAAACTTCTCACAACTGTTCTGGATACACTTCCAGAAAGGTTGCCGGAAACTTCATCTTACGCCAAGCTGTGCCGCGTCAAGTACTTCAATCCAAATTATACAGCAAAATATAGAATTTTGTTAATGAAAAGTGTTTTTGATTGAAGGATTCAAATGAAATCGGTGGGGGTTAATCTTGCCCCAAATGGAGGAGATGAAGGTTTGTGCAACTTTAAGTGTTCGATTTATTGGGATAATTGGAAGACTTTACTTCTTACGGCTTATAAGAGGCACGTACAGGTGAAGTGTCAGGATAAGCAGGAAGATGAAATGTTTTATACCCTGACTACTACATTCACAAGAAGCACTTTACACAGTCAACTATACACAACCTTACGTAGAATTCGAAGAGTTTTTAGAAGTTAAGCGATTGATTAGAGATGATTTCAATTTACAGACATCATTTAAGTGTTCCGCGGAACTTTTACTCTTGTGCAAGCATCTAATAAGAAGCTTTTAAGAAGCTAAAAGACTATTATGCAAAGATTGGTTGAACTTAATGGAAACGAATATCATCCCATTTTTGTATCGGTAGATATGGTTATGTTCCTTAAACTTTCTCTTTGAAAAAACCGTAATCCTTTGATGGTTCTTACAAGAATTCTTCTACATATAATATCTGAGGTACGAGCTATCTTGCGCAGCAACATTGCCTGTGAGAGCCTATCTTTATTTCTAGAAGTTTGGCAGCTTCACTCTCTGCTTCTCCATGTTAAACGATTATGCATATATGGAACTTTATCAGTTCTGTCATTATGTTATCTGATTTCAAACTGTCCAGCGAAAATCTTTATAATTCTTCAGATTAGATTTTCTTAGTGTTGTTAGTATTAAGAGTTGGCATTTACAATTTTGATGGGATCAGACTCAGTCCGCTCTAGTTCAGATCTGACATAGGTTTCATTAGCTGCAAATTTCATTTATATATTTTTTTTCTTACACATTTTTTATAGTGAAGTTCTTCCTGTATCTCTGGGCGCTTTATTTAGAACAGTTGTTTTGCTTCACCAATTCATCTGTCATTTTATTACAATCGATATTACAATTGCGAGAGTCAAATCATCATTGCTAATTTTGGAAATTATTAGGTTAGTGTCTAAAAATCCACCCGACCTCAAGATTTATCATATAAATGCTTTAAGTGACTATTATAGATCCGTCCATAATTTTTAGTGCTGAATTTGATTACTGTTTGCACGTTAAATGTTGGTGCAATCATGACTATTCGATTTGATCGCATCATTGTAGATACTCGTATATAACTATGGTTAGCTGTGATTGTGTCTTTTGTAATTTACTCCGTATTTCGGGAATAATTTTAAAGTATATATACTCGTAGTCGAACGATACGATCCAATAGCCAGGATTATTAGTGATACAGTTGGAGCCTGAAGTCTAATATTTAGTTACTCAGTTCTTGGGCAGACAACATATTAGGATCTAATGGTCCACTGTTTTACGAAGGCTTAGTAATTGCTGATTCAAATTTTTAATGACTCTACAACTGATATTTTGGGAAATATAAGCCTTCTATCAGGGTCGGGTATTCTGTATGCAGCTACATCCGCTGCAATATCTTCTCCACAGGGAGAGAAAGTTGAGTGGTTTAGACTGTTGTGCCACCCGTTCAATAGAGGACTACGGCTGTGATTTTGAGGATAGGGATATACAATCAGATTTGGTCTATTGAATACGGCCACATCCCTTGTAGTATGTTCTCCACAGGCAAAAGTTTCCTTCAATGAGCAAATAGTTTCCAGTGCCCGTGTTCGTCTTCCTGAAGTTGTCTGTATATATATATAGAATTTGAAGTTCAGCGATTTAGTATGAACTCCACAATTAAAAGTAAAATATGTGGCAAAATATTAGAAAATTTCCACAAAATAGCTTTGAACTATTTTTGAATTGCGACTGCAAGTGAACACGACTTTCCAACGCCACCGAAACCGACTTAGTAATAAAAAATACAATTTCACATGCATAATTTTTACATCTGGACTTTTTTGCTAATATAAGTGCAAATGTTGACCCTTTTCTCTTTTTACGAGTGGCTCACGTTGTCTCCCCCACCCAGCGTTCGGTGCTGTTTGGTCCAGTTTAATTTGGCGCTTTCAAGTTTGGCTCTGCCACAATACTCGCAATAACGTTGCACTTGTTGTCGTTTATTTGGTTCCGGAACATAAATCTTAATTGGCACTTGTGCTCTCGGGCCCGGCTGGCAGGCTGCGTGCAAGGGGTACAGTGTTCCGAGTGGTGTTGTTTCTATTTAGATAAAAGAAGCTGTACACTGCGTAAACCGGTGGAAAGGACGACAACATTTGTTAACGTTAAAAAGGGTGCTCCGCTATTGCCCTTTTTTAATTTAAATGCTAAGCTGGGCACAGGAGATACCAAAATGACATTTAGTTCTAATTTAAATTTAAATTAATATTTTCTATTTAGAGATTATTTGAGATGGTCCTTAATTTTAGCTCTGCCGGTGTGTGCGGTACACACGTGCATGTAATAGTATCCTTAATCGTATATATTTAATTGAGGAAGTGGTTGTGTTGGGGACTGTAAAATGTGTTTCACTTTCATTTACTTTCCATCTTAACCCTTCTTTCTCTTTACTGGAAAGAACAGAAATGACAGAGGGAAGACAGGTTTGGACAGGAATTTTTAAACAGCGGTCGGAAGGAAACATTATTAAATAATTAAGTGATTTTTAGCACCACAACCACAAAGCTAATAACAAGCGGTCTATATCTACATATTTAAGTAAATATCCGGCGGCACTGAGATATAGAAAAAAGTTAGTTCATAATTATATATGTATTATAAAATTAAAAGACTTTTATTTACTACTAACAATTGTAAGAACGGTTGCTGAACGTGAATCAAATTTCCCGCTTAAGAATAGCTCCAAAAACTCTTTCCCCTGTAAGTTAATGACGGGAAACTAAAAGTGATTTATGCAATTTAGGATTAATAAAACTAATTATTGATTCTAGGGATTCTATAATATTCCTATGAAAATACTTTAATATACTACTAGGAATACGTTAATGCTATCAAATCGTGTGGATCAACTCAATAAATGGTCGAATCTTCAGAAAATATAGTTAGCCCAATATAGTTAACACAACACACTCATCGAAATCAAATATTATATCTCTAAATTATATAGTGGCGAAGAAGCAGTAATTTTTTGTGGGCAAGCATAAAATGGGCCTATCTTGGTTTAAGGGTGCCGCTAGGAAACAACCACTGCATATGTTACGTAGTAAACTTTGGTTTTCTAGAGCAGGATAAAAGAAAAAATCCACTTCTTCATAGCTTAGTAAATTTGTAGGCTTCAGCTACTCAATAACTCCATGTCCCGACGCCTGCTTATCTAATTCTCCTCAATATCTCCGAATACTTTGCTCTTATATTATATGTGATACTAATATACTCGTATACAACCACTTTTGAATATGGGATGATTTGATATTTCGAGCAGAAGACACAGAAGTCAAAGAAGTGCTAGTCAACGATTTATATGTATCGTCATTTCATTATCTCTCCCTTATAATTTTTCGTTCAGTATAATACAAACAAATAACAATTTTACTAGCTTTTCAATTGGAGGCGATTATATGCGGGATCATGGTATAAATATAAAACAAAATTATTCCCAATATGATAATAGACACTAATCGATTGCCTATACTCCCAAAATTTTAGCAGCGTTGGTGACTAGCTTTATTTAAAATGTCGAGTGGCTTCAATAAAGATTACATGCTATATTTATAAAGGGACCCCATTACATATTATCGCAGTGTCATTACAGGATCATGAAATTTGCGAATAATTTTGATGACCTGCTAAAAATATAAGCACAAACTAAAATCTGGTATTAATGAGTCGTATGATTCATTTTCCAAGCATAAACTGTATTTAACGCTTAGCAAAGATATCAATCAGAAATCTTTAACGGAACCAAAACTATTGTGGTGTCTGATCTTTGTAGGAAACAATTAATTTGCTTTAATTCACGATATTTGTATTGCAATCTATTGAAGTGGATATGGTAAGTGAAGTGCTTCAACTTCAAAGGACTGCAATTACTTTGAGAGATTTTATTATTTTATCTGATGACTAATAACTTATATTCTATAAAAATTATGCTTGCTGCACATTTGTTCTTAATGCCTTAACCGCTGCTCTCGTTATTATTAATATAATAAAGGCCAAGGTCTAAACAATTTTTAGAAGATTTTGTACTAAAGAATCACGTTTTACAACTAAGTCTGCGATGCTTAGAAATTCTCTGCTTCACACCTAAAACAAACTTAATACACACATTATTCATACAAAACAAACTGTGCTTGAAAGCACCCAAAATACACTTCCCAGGAAATTTCTGTGTGAAACATTTTAATCTACTCGTACACTCGCGTTTACCACCACAGCTAAAGTTTCCAATTTTCTAGGTGCTCTCTATCTGAGATCTCTCAATTAAAATTCACCCCTAAATCCCAAATTAATAAATATCTCATTGCAATGGTGCGATAATTGGCGTACGTGATTCTATTTACCCGCAACGGGTGCAAGATGAGACAATGCCTACCATACAACTCCAAATGCGGTGGTAGTGGGGATGTAAACAATTTATTGGGTACGGTGGTTATGTCACATGATACGGGGTATTTTCAGGGGAGGTGTCAAAAATTGCTTTCACGTTTGAAGTTTTTTCATAAGGGAAGCTGTCTTTGTTGCTTTGAATTTTAAATTAGGCAAATGAGATTTAAAAAAAACACCACGCAAATGTGAGAACACAGAGGAAATTCTCGTGAAGTGCTCCTGTAATTGTATACGTTGGAGGCGAACATTTGCGGATGCACCTGGTAAGTAAACTTGCAGCTATAACTTGAACTTCTGCCATATTTCAAAGCTTCTTGTCTAAAGTATATAAATAGATCAGGGCATTCATAACGGAAGAAAAGGGCTGGTTTCTAATTGGAAATTTGATATTCTAAGAGCGTATGCTGTGCTTAGTTGTGGCTGACAATGCCATCGTAGCGAATAAGAACTTCAAACTATTTAGGTAGTGATGTGTGACTATGATGCTGGCTGTTGATGTAAATAAATATGTATATATAATAGTTTTATAGTTGCGGGAAAGGGAGGCGGCAGAACCATATTTACTTTATTTAATCGCGAGAAATTGCTGCGAGAAAACAAAAGCAATAAAAAAACAGTCTATGTTGTAACGACTCCAAAGAATTGTGCTTAGAGGAACTAGTAGAGTACTTTAAGAACTTATTTTAGAAAGGACATACAATATTTCATACAAGGAAATGAAGAGTGAAGAATAAGCAGTAAAGATTGCATATGCCATACTTGGAAATCTACACGCATGGAAAGAGAATGCCTGGAACCAAAAAAAAACTAATAAAATATTCCTGATATTGGAATGCAAATTATCATATTACGTAATTAATCGAGAAGGGAATGAGATATGCTAGGAATAAAATAATGTCTCTCATCAATAACTGTTTAGAAATTGTAATGGAGGGAAAGTCTTCAGAAGTAGTTCATAATTGCTATTGTAATTAGAGATTCGGGGCAAAAAGAATGAAAACTAATGATCCTGATAAATTATTATTATTATTATTATACCTTCCACCATAATTAATTATGAGTGCAAGGTGTTGGGGGGAATGAGTACTAGCTACAGAGGCTTTCGACTCAAAGAGAAAAACATTTTTTTTTTTTTTTATAGAAAGAAGCATTTTGGAGACCAAGCCCGTGGCAGGATTTGAACCTGCGACCCTCGGGGTGCGAATCTAGCATGCTTACCACTAGACCACAGAGGGTGGCTGATCCTGATAAATAAATGGAATATTTTCATATGAT
This sequence comes from Clusia tigrina, assembly GCA_920105625.2. NCBI lineage: Eukaryota > Metazoa > Arthropoda > Insecta > Diptera > Clusiidae > Clusia > Clusia tigrina. The sequence goes on from OV050030.1 coordinate 29,014,574, forward strand.
AAGTCAGCGTTCGTGTTCGTAAAGCAATGTCCCCTTCAGAAAGTATTCTCGCCGTTTTTGATCAATTCCCTTTTCTTTTTGGTCTAATGATGCGCTCTATCCGAAAATGTACTTTGAAAATCGTGAATGACATAACAAGCAAGTGTAATAGAGATATCCTGACAGAAATTTAAAAATTTTTAGCTTGAAATTCAGGCCTAAGCGTCAACGCGGAAAAATTGACCTGATACTTTTCAGTAGAAGGTATAAGATCCCGCTGTGGAGACCAACAAATCTGAACAGTAGGGTACTCACTATAAAAAGCCACACCAAATACTTTGGGATAATAGTAGACAGTAAGCTTTCATGGAAGCTCAATGTGAAGCAAAGGGTAAAGAAAGCTACTAACGCTCTCTATCCATGTAAAAATATGATTGGATGCGTTTGGGTCCTCCCTCCTACTCTGATGCTTTGGTGCTATACAGCTATAACCAGACCTATTTTACTCTACGGTATTTTGGTGTGGTGGAATGCTGTTAGGAAGAAAACTTATTGCATGCCTATGGAAAGAGTCGAAAGACTTGCGGCACTGTGTGTGTAGGGGGCCTTAAAAACACCATTCTGAATTTACCACCAATCGAACTCGTTGCGGAAATCCTTGCGGCAAAATCGGTGGGAAGGTTGATGCCCACTAAACAATTCTCTCTCCGGACCTTCGGTCATAGCTCTGTAGGTCGAAGTCTCAGGGTCAACACTGACTATGTGACTCCTATTCTTAGCCTGCGGAAACAAATAAAAACAAGTACTGAAAAGAATCGATGCCATAGAGGTATGAATGCTAAATGCAAAACCTTCAACCTATTCACGGACGGCTCGAAGATGGAGGACGAGGCTGGAGCAGGTGTCTACTGCCCTGAACTAGATATCAAAGAGTCGTTCAGACTACCAAACTACTGCAGCATCTCTCAAGCGGAAGTTTTTGCACCATGGAAAGCCGCAGAACTCGCCTGCACAGCAGAAACTACGAACTCCACAATAAACTTCTCCATAGATAGCCAGGCTGCGATCAAAGCTATAACTTCATGCTGTGCATCCTCCAGAAATGTTCTGCAATGCAAGGCAGCAATGGATAGATTGGCCACCAACCAGAAGCTACGTATCTGCTGGGTGCCAGGGCATAAGGATATAAAAGGAAATGAGAGTGCGGATGCTATTGCCAATAGCGGAATCTTACTACCAAACGAGCAAGTGAGTAACGAACTGATGCCTCTAAGAATTATCCAAAGCCGTATTGAAGATGACATGATGAAAAAGGTGAAAGAACGGTGGAGAATTGATACATGTAAGATCGCAAAGCTCATGTGCAAACCGTACGGCACTCAGTTCAAATCGATACCCTTCCGAGGAAGGATTGCAGAACGGTAGAAACGCTAAAAGGATGGGATTTACAAACAATAATGAATGCAGGAAATGTAGGGAGCAAGGCACAAGAGAAACTCTGGAGCATCTAATATGCCTATACCCCGCAATATCTAAAGCGCGCTTATCACATCTGGGAGCCCCTTGGTTTGAAGGACTAGAAGAGGTCGCACAACTAGAGATAGTTTCTCTCTTAGGATTTGCTAAGAGCGTCTCCCTGTTCAACGATTCATACTATAGGTCTTAAATGGATATCCAAAGGACCTCGTAGATGTAGGTGTGGCCTTAACGGCCGGCCAGTCTAACCTAACCTAACCTAGCTTGAAATTCATTGTGGCAGTTTGCTAAGAAATGAGATTGAGAACAGCATACGCTGTGGTACCGCAGCTAACCTGTGGCTTTGGGCCATAAGGCTGAGACACTATTGTTTAATATCCCTTACAGTTCTCCTGCATGCAGTTTGTGTGTTCGCCAGGCACATTGTGAATAGTCGCTTTAAACAAGCTAGATTCGCACGCATGTGGACGCAGTTTCTAAGCCTGTCCAGGGTCAAGACTCGTAATGTTTCTCTCTGTATCTTTGTCGTATTAAGCTTAAAGCCTTATTTAGTGGTACTAAATCCTCCATACCTTTCCAACCATAATTTATTAATGAGTCACATTAGTGATTGATTGTCTGTTTTTGTTAGAGGTACCACCTGTTATTGATTTAATTAATAACCTCATTATAAGTGATGAGGCTCACCTTCGTTTACACCTATTTGTTCGCAGACAACATTGCTAAATATAGGAAATACAATTCGTGAGCAGACATAACACTTAATACAAGTAAATCTTTTCAAGGTCCATGGTACAAGCTAAAAACTACCAACAAATTCTTAACTACCGCTAAAAACTTGGATATATTTTAAGTCCAAAATATTTTTGTGACATGGTTCCACCAACTGGAACTGGAACTGCCAGTCACTCGGTTTGAGATTTTATTTTTAAAGGAAATTTTAATTGACATTCCAATTCATGAAAATTGCAATCTTTTCAAAGGATTTGAACTGGTCTGCTAATATATAATATTTTCATGTCAAGTTGTTTCGAAATAAGTTCATATTGTTACGAAATTGCCCTCTTGACAATTTATTCTGTTACGAAATTGCCCTCTTGAAAATTTACTCTAACTCTCAATACTCGGATTCGTACCACTGGATTGTGCAGTAATCCAACAATCGCTGGTTAAATTAAAATAAGTAGCTTTATTTAAATATTGCAATTTACACACTTAATATTAGGCTTAAAGTTTACTTTATTACAATTTGCACTTTAATTAATAATTCATTAATCACTTTATTACTTCTTAATCACAAATACAAATATTGCTGCTTCGATTGAAATGCGCTATGTACACACTGTTACGATCTCTGCTCAACTGCGTCAGACTTTAATAGTGTGGTGGCTTATATAGCTTTTGAATGGTTAAAGAAAATAATTCTAGAATATTCTCTATACTATTAAAGAAGTTTCTGCATAATTCTCGAATCTTATATACACCTCGAAAGAAGTTTTTATTTGCATGGATTGTGTCTTGGCTTAAATACATAGGGTGTGGCATTCATTCTCGAACTACAGATGGGATCCTAAAAATATGCAATCACGTTTAAATATTAAAGGTCTGAACAAATGATTTTGAAACGAGTTTAATTAATCATATTTCTTAATATTCACTTATATCACTATCATAGTTGCTTTCAAAATAAACGAAAGAGTGAGAAGAGTATCTTGAACAAAATGATTAACGAAAACAATTTGTAAAACCATACGAAATACTGTGTAATATATTGGATGACGTAGATGTGCCGTTCCAATTTACTATTATCGCTCATTGTTCATAGAACTTTTAAAATGTGATTTCGAGTGCTCGCCAATTGGGACAATTGCACATCTCTTCAATATTTGCAGCTGTTCACACTTCTCCGTAGAGTAAACTTTTAGAAAGCGATGATTTTAATTTCCTTTCTTTGAAATCATTTTGAATCATGATGCCAGTACTACACATTTCTTGGGACCCACTGATCCCGCAAGAATTGCATATGCCAGGACTTGCTTTTCATGCCACACGCTTTAAACTTTAATGAACAATGAAAATTGTCTTAAAAAGTTACGAGGTATTTTTAAATCATTAAAGTCCTGATACAATAGTGCCGCCACATATGAAAATACAGCCGGCTGCGTGCAGCATACCCCTCCTTCGTCACCTATGTATATATTTAGGTACAAATAAGAGTAGGGATCGTCCCGCCCCGTTCTCGTGCATCCCTGCATCCGCGGCTAGCACACACACGTATATGTTTTACTCAATCGCAAAGTGTGCTGCGTAAGTGTAAGCAAAAATCATAAATTATGCACTTGCTGCAGTGCAACATTTGTGTGCGTTCCATGATGATGTCATTGTTGCTGATGATGATGATGCTGTTGATGATAATGGTGTATATTTTGTGTTTGTGTGCTCAGCATAAATGTTGGCAACTTGAATGTGTGCTGCTGCTGCTGATGAGGCAGAGTTGCACATTGCTCGTCACTCTTGTTAGAAAATTGGGGAACTGTGCTTTTAATGCGTATGTAGCAGCATTGCATTGCAATTTTATTCGTGTTTTTGTTGCATTCGCATTACGCATTTTATATGACACATGTCACATGCCTTCAAGTGATATACACACATGCACGAAACAAAAGGTTCAAATGTGGAAAACACTGAAGAAGCATTCTTATAAATTGTGAGTGAACACATGCGTGCATAATAAAAGTTTAAGCACAAATGCCAAGTGACGTGCACGGCTCAGTTCGACTGTATTCCCCACAAACATACATTTTATGTACGCGCACAATGCATTAAATAAACAGGGTGCAAGCAACCCCAGTACACTTAATTACACGAAAGGGTGAAATATTGATTATGATATGCCCAACCAAGGAAGAGAAAAAGAATCTCAAAAAGGAAAAAAAGGATAATTAAAGTTAAAACAAAGCACAGTAAACACTTCAGAACACACACACATACACAACATACAAACGAGGCACACACGAACACTCATTCCCATCCTCACATAAGGATTCCACTCTTCCACTGTTGCATTGCATGTTAAAGCCCGGTGCAACCCTCTGGCGTATGGTGTGCAGCTCGACGAAGCCCTTCATTTGAATTTGTGTTGCATTTAAGTAAAAAATATTTTAATTACTTCATATTTTGCATTTTGAAAGAACTCCGTTGTCTTCGTTTTAATTTGTAATTTCTGCATTTATTAAAAAAACATGTTTTAAAATGGAATGAGCTCAAAACTATAACAATATTAACTCTGTTGGGTTACACACAACTGAGCTGAGGACTGAACAGAGCATAGAGCAGAGTTAGTAATGCTTCCATTCCTATGAGTATTGCGGTACTTAAGACAGAATTTGACAGGGTTGAAATTTAAATGGTCAGGTCAGTGGGATTGGTGGTGTATCACAAGCATGGTTGGAAGTGTGATAGTACATGGAGATGTGGATCTACGGACAACAAGAGAAGCAGAAATAGCATTTTAATTCTTGTTGATTCGTATAAATATCCAAGCATCTTAGCGAAATCTCCTTTAGCCACTTTAAAGAAGGAGGACAAGCTAAGTTTGGGCAGTTAGTTCTACTGTTTCAGAGATGGAATCGGAACCTTGGTTGGAATTTATTTATTTTCTTTTGGTAGATAAACCAAATTTTGCTTTTCAGTATTACTTTTCCATAAAGAAAATTATCACATTAATTCAATGTGGACCGTGGTAGGTAGTTCATAGCCTTTATTTTGAAGCTAACAGTGTCAAGTACTTCATAGACTTCTTTCTGTAGATTCTAGAGTCATCTCACTGAATAGTTTTCGATGTAATGCTATGCTGAAATTGCTGTCTAAAACCGTTAACCCATGGAGTAGGTGCTCAATAGGACTGAGAAGGTACTACTCACATCAGTTAAACATTCTACCAAATTGAAACAAAAATGATTGCATAGTTTTAGGATACCTCTAGTAGGTTCAGTTACTTCAAGCGTTTTTTGACTTATATACGAGCGAGTGTATATAAGTCAAGACACAATCTATTCGAAAAAAAGCTTTCTCAAGAAGTCTCTTTCGAAGTGTAGATAAAATTCGAGAATGTTCTCGATCTTCTTCCAATAATGTTCTAGAATGTTCTCGAAAATTCGTTCCAAAACGTAGATAATGCTCTAGAATGGTCTACTTCTACCATAAGAACGGTATATAAGCCAACACATAATGAAAGTCCAGACACAGTTGAATAGCAATCGTAACAGTGTGTACATCGTGCATTTCATTTGTAGCAGTTATTGCAGTATTAAGATGTAATAAAGTGATTAATGAATTATTAAGCAAAGTACAATTTGGAATAAAGTAAACTTTAAGCCTAATATTAAATAAGTACCATAAATTGCAATAATTAAATAAAGTTAATTATTTCAATTCAACCACCGACTATTTGATTACTACACGATCCAGTGTTACGAATCCCAGTATTGAGAGTTAGAGTAAATTGTCAAGAGGGCAATTGCGTAACAGTATAAATTGTCAGGAGGGCAATTAATATAGTTTTCTGAAAAAAGCCACCAATGATAGTTCATCGAATTTTGAATCTTTGAATTTCCATAATCTTTTTTCTGCACTCTCACTGAAAGGATGTTAGATTAAATAAAAACCAATAATAGCTGATAAAATGGCAGAAAAGTGTTTTGACAGATTGAACGCTGTGGACTCAACTTAAAATGTATGCATAAATAGGATAGAACTCACATTATAATGCAATTCTCGTTCCCATTTTCATCGCCATTTTCTCCGACATTCTCGAACCTATTCAGATATGTTTTTCAACATAATGGATTTCAGATTAGAACCAATTGTAGAATGTCATAAATATTGAGAAAGGGTAAGATTATTTAAATGGATTGAGAAAATGAGATAAGGACATCAATATAACCTGTGATAATAACCCTGCAACCCCCAAATACTCACTACGCAGAAACTTATTGGTAAACACAGTTTTTAATTGTTCAAAACAGAGGCCATTATAATTACATAAGTTTTACTATCTGTTCTTTGTTATTAAACACTTATGTATATAAAAAATATCCAAACAACAAAATATAAAGTATAAAAAGATAAGGTTAAAATATTTTTACTGCATCTCATATTCTTATTGAAATTCTTACTACATGACTCTGTTACTGCTGCAAAGTAGAAATCATCTCAAAGCAAAAATTGTGTTATAGTAAAATGCCGCATATATTTCACAGTAATACAATTTCATTAACCTTTTCTCCTTTGAAATTTATCAATTAGTCGTAGGGTGGCGTGATTTACAACTTAAATATACCTACATACGGATATATATACGAAATTTCTTGCCATACGAGTATTAATGATAGTCAATATTTTTCCTTTGCAGCAGAGATACACTGAACACCCACATACACCTTTTCATAGCTTTCTGAAGGGGACTGTGCACACTGACGTTTCGAGTAGATATGTACGTAGCATACTGAAAAATAATTAAAGCTTGAATATTACATGATATTTGTCTTTCATTAAGGACAAAAACCTTGAGCAAATGTTGCACGTTGCTTTATGTAGTCATAAGTGAAAAATAAATGACAAGGTCGGTAAAGTGATGAAACCACAACGGCAGAAATCAACTCGGAATAAAACCAAACTGAAGCATGTGCTCACAAACACGAGGCCTGTGCTTTATATACACGCCCATATATATGCAAACTTGTAAATCGTGTCCATCTGCTTCCTGGGAAATTACGCAGAGACGAACTCTTCTCTGTGAACGCCATAAAAACCCCACTTGAGAAGAAGAGTTCAAATATTTTAAGTAATTAATACATTTGGGAACGATTTAAAATGCAATTATCACAATTAATTGAAACAATTTTATAAACAAACAAAACTGGCAATGCATAAATATTTGAAGAGCCGGTAGCCAGCAAACTGCACGCGTACATTCATTACACACACTCACTCAGTCAATATTATCCAATTTCGCTCGGTCCATAAACATAAATCACTTTGATAAGTCTATAAAAGTAAATTTTTATTACTTTGAACCTGGACATACGTCTTCATTAAGAAGAGGAAAAACCATAAAAATTATTACAAAGGCGGAGTGCGGCCATGTCTATTCGTATCATGGCCCACACGCCAAGACGAAGGGCGCCAGGAAGTGAGCAGCCGCAAACTTTGCGAACGTCCAAAACATTTGCAATGTCGTGATGTGAGTGGGTAGCAGGTAAGTTAGTATTAGCGTGGAGTTGGGCAGTGAGTGACGCAATCCCCTTTTTGCCTGTCACTACACGCCACGACTACGATTCCAGGTATTGCGGTTGCCCAATTCTGCTTTATTGGATTTCATTATCAAAATACTGCATTTCCTTGGGGTTTCCTTTTGATTACAGAGTCAACACAAACCCAACTGCTTAGAACTAGTAGCACATCTGCTACAACTTTCGTAAGACTCTAGGTGGGTGGAAGGCACCTGTGCCATTTTGTCTATACATACTTACCTTTAATCAGAGGCTTACGAAGAAGCGGTATGGTGAGGGCTTTTTACTCCTAATGAACAATAATCAACTGTTCATCCTAGAAGGTTATCTTTCCAAGCCGTGGTTATCAACACGATAAGTCAATTATGGAATTATAAATGCTCCTAAGTCAGTTAAGTTATAATAAATTAATGCATTGCATACTGAAATGTCCAAAAGCGAGGTTTGACTCCATTCTTTCCAAGATACGAAAATATATGAAATAATATTTCAAGAAGTCAGTCAACTGAAGTAAATATTACGAATGTAGTTCCACTATTTCAGTCAAGAATGTAGCAAGTTATTCACGCCCTCATCAGTGCTAATTAAATTAGTAGAATATCATCCATGCAGAGTTGATTACAGAACTATTGTGAGCAGACAAGAAAGCCTACCCAGCATGAACTAATTCTTTGCTTTCGCTATTTAGAACCACTTTTCTAGATTCTGAAGGTTCACTGATTTACATAAAAACCAGGTTAATACTAATTAAATTCAAATCTACTAATTATAAACTGAGTACACTCTATTTTTCCTCTTCTAAAAGAGTTTTTAGATTTGGTGTTGTTTTATACAATCTGCCGTTTCCATCGTAATGTTTGACATAGCATACATACCCAGAACGTCTTGTAGCTACATTGCTATTTGTGTTTCACGCTCGGCACTGATAATGTTAATGTGTTATTTAATTGGATGGAAAATATTGCAGCTTTTATTATTTATCAAAGATTTTTTTTGTTATTTACTGTTCTCAGTTCTGTCAAAAAAATTCGATGTCTGAATTAGTTAATTGATACCTTGCTGAGGTGCAGGTATTGAAGATATTTCCAATTGTAGTAGCAATTCTTTGGGCAACAACGGAGATATATAGTGAGTGACTTTCCATAAGATGGTACTATTTTAATAATCCGAAACCCTTAAGCTGGCGGATGGATCTTTTGGATACTTTGGTTTACCATCAGTGTTCATCGATTTATAGAGGTAAATGTCGTGTATAGTCTCCCCCAAATGTACATCTCTCTCTTATACATTAACAAACAGATAATTAAGTAACAAAATATAATTTTCTCATTAAATACAGTAAGCATTTCGTACTTTACTCATCCAAGAACACACAAAGGCTTATTACTTATACCCCCCAACGAAATCTAGCGAACGCCTCTGCCCGTAAGAGTTGTCAAATACACACAAACACAGCCATTTTCGAGCAAAAGGTGTTGCCTATTTGTGTGTTAACGAGTTTGGTAAAAGTACCAAACTCGTATTTCAATTAAAATTTTTGCTCTTTCGTGTCCTGTTGGTTGTTGTTATGTTGTTGGGGTTTGCACTTGTTGTTGTTTTCGTCGTTACTGTTGCTGATAAAGCAGTTGCCTTTAATTTCATTTCCGCAAACTGTTGCAAATAAAATTGTTTTATTAATGTAATAAAATTAACGGTAGTTAAGTTTCACTGCAGAATTTATTTACCTGTTGTACGAGTGTGTCTACAGTTTCTTCGTAATTATTTCTTAATGACGTTATTGTTGCTGCCTTTGTGTTTGTTGTTGTTGTTACTTTAGCCATATTAAATTGTTTTCGAAGAGAGTCATAATTTAGGGTTATATGTAAGAGACTTCACATTAAGGATAATTATGATATGGACACCAGAAATTTACATTTTTCGTGGTCTTTGAATATAAACACTTTATCAATTATTTTTACTTAATTTATGTAATCAAATAAACCTTTAAATAAACCATAAATATGCTGAATATTTCATTAAGTCGAACATGTATAGATACTAATTCTTAAAGAAGATCAAGATCCATATAGTGGTCCAATAATATGAAACAATATTCAGAAACTAGGTAATTTTTTTAACTTAAACGATCTGCTTTTTTGCTTAAATAAAAGGAATTGCAATGAGTAAATACCTCAAATATTTCTTTTTGCCCTATTTTCTCAAATATTATTCCTTATTGAATCATAAATAAAGGGTTTAAAAAAGAAAACGCTACAAAAGTAAATCGATAGTGACAGCAAACGACGCCATATTTTTTCCCGCTCTTTTGACATTTCTCTTCAGTAAGGTTTGCCATTTCATTATGCAATGATAAACGAGCCAACAACGAGTCAAAATTATATAAAAATTTACTACCGAAATTCGGAGTCAGTCGCCTCAACTTTAAGAGCGCTACGTCTAATTTATGGTCGTCATAATTGTCCTAGCAGATCAACAATTGAGCGTCTAGTGTAAAAATTTGAATCCACAGGCACAGTACAAAATGTTCCCGTGCCAGTGAGACAAAGAAGTGCCCGTAGTGTCGAGAATATTGCTGCCGTTGAGGCTTCAGTTCAAGAAAGCCCAAATGTGTCACTCACACGTCGTTCTCAAGCGTTGGGCATCTCTGTGACGTCGTTATGGCGAATTTTGCGAAAAGATCTTGGCCTACATCCTTACAAGATCAAATTGACGCAAGAACTGAAGCCGCTTGACCACCATAAGCGACGTATGTTCGTGAATTGGGCTGAGCAACAACTTGACAATGATTCGGATTTTCATCGGAAAATCATCTTCAGCGATGAGGCTCATTTCTGGCTGAGCGGCTTCGTCAATAAGCAAAATATGCGTTATTGGTTAGACAGCAATCCACACGTACTCCATGAGTCATCATTGCATCCCGAAAAAATTACGGTTTGGTGCGGTTTATGGGCCGGCGGCGTCATTGGGCCGTACTTCTTCCGTGATGATCAAGACCGGCACATTACTGTGATTGCGAATCGCTACCGTTCAATGATAACCGAATATTTTTGGCCCCAATTGGATAATATGAACTTGGAGGACAAGCCACACAGCGAATGCCACAATCAATTTACTGCAAACCAAGTTTGGTGAACGTGTTATCTCACGAAATGGCCCAGTCGATTGGCCGCCTCGGTCGTGCGATTTGACGCCGTTAGATTATTTCCTGTGGGGTTACGTCAAGTCTATGGTCTATGCCAACAAGCCAGCGACGATTGATGAACTTCGTACGAATATCGAACGTGGAATTGCAGCAGTATCGGCCGATTTATGCTTGAAAACCGTTGAAAATTGGGTTCAGCGTCTGGAGTTCTGCAAGCGTGCCCGTGGTGGCCATGCAAAATAAATCGAGTTCCATACATAATGGCATCGAACGTACTTTCACAGGAATAAAGAATTTCATTGATATCTAAAACCGGTTTTGTTTTATTTAAAAAAGCTGCTATTGTAGCGCTCTTATTGAAAAACCCGATAAATGCTGTGGTATTATTGGACTATATTAAACAAGACGATTTCCTATGATCCTGCTTTCAAAATTCTAATGTAAATTTGGATGGATGGTCTCACAAAGGCTTCTTTCTAAATCTTTTTCTCTTAGAATATAGAGCCTTACTTGCTAGTACTCACTGCCAAAACCCCTTGCAGACATAATTAAGTATGATGAAAGATGTAATAATAATAATAATAATAATAATAATAATAAACTTTGGAAAACTTCAAATAATTGCTATTATCACACATAGTCCAACAATGCAATGTTTTGAAAAATGAGGAGATTGTTCATACAGAATCATTCTCCAATCAAGCAAAGAGTGTCTTATAATACATGCCACCATTTGAAAAGACCTACAACGACATTAAGACTCATATTCACCACCATAAAACAAAAATGAGGGAAAAGATTAGTGAAATCATATCGTAAAACTAACTAGAAGAAAGCTACACATATAGTTGATTTTTATTGATAATTATGTTATGTGTTAATAATTAGGTTTTTTGGAATGTGCCATTGAAAAAGCATAATCATGAACCAAGATAACATGAATAAATATGTTAAAAATATTAAATACAAGTAGCTGCAGCTCTCCAACTTCCGACAGGTATTCTTTGTTCAATCATAGGACCAGACACTCATTCCTCTTTATAATATTTATTATAAATTTTTAACTACTGCACAGTCCTCTTTTGGGTGGCATGGGAAGGAGTCAAATTCATTTGAAATATGCTTCTATTCAGTATTTTTGCACAGATGTGACAGAATTTTCCAATTTTCTTTTTATATAAGTTCATTAAAAGATCCTGTTCTTCCTTTCTGTAGAATTATTTCGGTTCGTTCATCTTCGTGGTGATGCTGCGCTTGTCAAGATACTTTAAATATATATTTTAATCTCATTCGTGAGCAGTATCAGAATAATCCATAATCTTTACACAACATTTTTAACATTTTAAACGATTCCGTCCATTTTAAAAAAGCAAAAACTGAAAAATTACTTTCAAATATTGAAAGCAAAAGTTGTATTTCATATGTTAAATAGTTCATAATATTCGAAAATGTAAAATTGTAAATACCCATTTGCTTCATCAGCTGGAATATAAATTAATCTCTTAACAAAAATAATTTTAATTGGTCAATAAGGAAAGTAATCGGAAGATTGAACTCAGATTAAATAGATTACATAGACTCATATTAGGATCTCCTAATATGAGTCTATGTAGGTGAATACATTCCAAAGAGTGACTTTGAATGATTCGAATCTAAAATTTCGAAAAACTTTTGGAAGTGACAATTACAAAAAAATCAGGAATTCTCACTAAGATATTATATAAATAGATAGATAGACGTGGGGTAGGTCGGACAACCACTGAAGAAGGACGTATCCAAGGACGCACTCATTGAATCCTATTGTACTATAAGCTTGGAAATATTTGGTGGAAGGGGGGGATAGAGGATTCTAACTGGGAACACCTTTTCAATCTGCTTTGCTCTTTATCACTAAGATATTACTATGCTATGTGTTAACATGCAGTTCTTAGTATTTGTTAATAGGAAGAGTCACAAGCCCTTCTATTGACAAAGTAGCTGTATGAAAAATGATCTTCTTTCACGAGAATAATATACTGAAACATAAATGATTGCATACTTTTAGGATACCTCTATTAAGTTTAGTTACTACGAGAGAGGTCTATATAAGTCAAGACACAATTAAAGTCGAAATGCGGTTGAATAGCAATCGTAACAGTGTGTACAGCGCGCATTTTAATCGAAGCAGCAATATTTGTAATTGTGATTGAGAAGTAATAAAGTGATTAAATGAATTATTAATTAAAGTAAAAATTGTAATATAGTAAACTTTAAGCCTAATACTAAGTGTGTAAATTGTAATAATTAAATAAAGTTGATTATTTTAATTCAACCAGCGACTGTTTGATTACTACACAATCCAGTGGTACGAATCCGAGTATTGAGAGTTGGAGTAAATTGTCAGGAGGGCATTTGCGTAACAGTATAAATTGTCAGGAGAGCAATCTCGTAACAATACTTACTTATTCAGCAGTATACCCTCTAATAAGCATCAATTGTCTAAGTGCTGGAAGAACCATCTCTCCGTTCCGACGAAGATTATGATAGGTCGGTTTTCGGATATATTGTGAGAATTGAATGCTTCATGAAAAAATAATCGTATATAAGTCGTTAAAAGGAGCTAAATGAATATTGCAATTATGGCCACCTATAACTTCAAATACCACCATATTAAATAGTAAAAAGGCACTTTAGCATGAATCTAAATAAATTATTTGACGAAGAAAATTGTGTCATCACAATTGTGTTATTATATGGTAATAGTTATATTAGTTTGTCGATTTTTAGAACATGTCAAAAATACTTGACAGTTTCCTGATTTGGAGGTCTGGAAAATTTTGCAACTCTGCAGTAATCCTTCTTTTAAAACTCCCTCCTTATTTGACGGTATTACTTTCTCGATCCTTAGATGGACATACATCAAGTATTACTAACGATCTAGGCGGTCTTTGTGGTCTGCCAGTTTAACCTAAGAAAGGTATTGACATTTTTAACATATGTAGTAAAAACTTGCAAATCAAGAACCAAAAGAAGCAAACATGTAATACTGTAATTTTACAAGTCAGCATATTGAAACATAAATGATTGCATACTTTTAGGATGCCTCTATTAAGTTCAGTTACTACGATAGAGTTGTATATACGTCAAGACCCAATCTATTCGGTAAAAAAGCTTACTCAAGAACCCTCTTTCGAAGTTTGCATAATATTCGATAAGTGTAGATAAGTTTCGAAAATGTTCCAGAAACTTCTTTTATATTGTAGGGAATATCTAAAATTTACTGCTTCAACCATTCGGAAGGTATATAAGCCACCTCACAATTAAAATAGACGCAGTTGAAAAGCAACCGTAACATTGTGATTGAGAAGTAATAAAGTGATTAAATGAATTATTAAATAAAGTGCAATTTGTAAAAAAGTAAACTTTAAGCCAAATATTAAGTGTGTAAATAACAAAAAATTAATAAAGTTAACTATTTTAATTTAACCTACGATTGTTTGATTACTACACGATCCAGTGGTACGAATCTGAGCATAGAGAGTTAGAGTAAATTGTCAGGAGGGCAATTTCGTAGCAATATTGATTCTATCGCGATTGTTCAAACAATAACGTTGGAAAATGTTCGTACAAATGATTTTAATTTAATGGGCTTTATCACCTAATTATCAATTTATTTTGAAAGAGGGATAATTTAACTTTTTTACTTTCACGAAATACTCATTTATCACGGGATATGGATAAATATTGTCAATGTATAAAAAATAGCAATTACTTAAAGAGGAAATAACGATATAAAGAGTACACAGCAAGTCATAAAACACCTGTCACAAACTATGGTACAAATTTTAATCTAATTGAGTTGGTTCCGGAGTGTGTAGGAATGATCTCGAAAACTGTTGAAATTGATCAAATACGTCGTAGTATTTGGAAAGTTGAAGATACTCTTACATAGTAACATTTGGGAAGTTACGATTTGCACACTGAAGTGATACTAACAGTATATGTGCTATAATTGTGAAGTGAAACATGTCAAAATGTGGTGAATCTATGGAATTAAAAAAACTTTTTAACGATTTCTAAAGTGAATTCTAGTGAATTAAGATGCTTGAAACTAAATAATCAAGTGACGGAAATTACTTTACACAATCTAATGATCCATATCTTTGCAGAACTGATAATATTGCATTCTTAATTTTTTTAGTAGAGCAATTCAGCACACTTTGGAACTAAACAGTCGCACTGACCAATCATTCAAGGATATACTGTTTACTCAAAATTGGAAAAGATTGTAAATTCAGTCATAATAGACTTCTTCCCTCTGCCTGTATTCTCATATATCCTAGGAAATCACTGTCATTACTTTCGAAATATATATGATGTCCTTCCCCTTTATGTAGATTGTTGTAAGTACATCCTCATATATAGATTTCCATGTTCTTCCATATATAACTGTACTCCTGCTTTCGATGCCAAAAGATACTATAAAAAATTTCATTTGCCATGAAGAATAGAATTTCAAAAATAAAGTCAAAAATAGTCAAATTGCTCTTCAACATGTCGGCACATGATTAATTCGTAGATAACAATAAAGAGTGACGTGCAATTTTTGTGAAAACTGAGTTGGACGGTGTAATGTAAAACCACGTGAATAGACCAAATTGCGTTGCAGTCAACTGTGATCCTGGGTGAATGCAATTTAGTATCGCTAAAAAACTACCGACTAGCTTCAAATATCTCAGACACACCTTACTGCAAATAACACGCACAAATCTAATCCAGTGCATGCAAGAACCGGCGGCTCCTGCCTATCTAGCACGAATATTACAGATTTTATTTTTTAGATTGTCAGCGGGGAATATTAACACGAAACAACTTAATCCGTCTGACACGTGCTTCAATCATGGAATATGGTCAGGCATGGAGGCGCTTGGCTGGGTATGTGCAAAATAAATCGAATATGCCAATCTCCATGGATGTGAACACGACGGTATGCAGCCAGCATGTTGACAATGATGGCATTCACTCTGCTCTGTGTTTGATTTTCCACTTGCTGCCAATGATGACCAGACAATCAACTGCGGAGACAATAGCTGAGTTGCGACGAAGTTAGTTGGATTTTTAAAATAAATAATTTGAACTAATGTTTTTAATAGTACAGTAATTTGTGCACCCAATACTTTAATAAAAGGTTTTTTTCAAGTTTTTTAAGTGGACCACAAAAAATGAATTAATTGCTAGGAAAGGACTGATATTTTCATTTTTGTCAGGTATCGATAAATGTTTTTATGATCAATGTGGATGTATACAACGGTTATACGTCCTTACTTACGACGCTGTGGTACTGTGAAAAGCGTCGTGGTACGATGAAAACTCCTAAATAAGGAATATGTAGTGAAAAAACAGCGGAGAATCCAAACATCAGCGTGCGTGGGAGTGTAATGATGGCTCTGGATGTTCTGATGCATCTGATTCCGATAGTTCTCTTCATTGAACAATCAGCAACATGAGTGCTCTAAGGTAAGATTTGCCTACGTATGGTTAGTAAAATGTTCGAAGATACATTAAATAGATACTTGGAAAAAAAATAAATTCCCTGCATAGAGATGCCTCATCTGACAGAGACACTAAGAACCTAGCCAATATTTTTTATGTGGTCATGTGTTATCATAACCTCATGTAGTACAACCTGCGCCAATCATGTGTAGTATAACCTGCGCCAATATTGACTACCAAACTTGGCCTTGCTTAAAATAATTAAATCACCAATGGGAGGAGCTTAGACTCATCATCCATACAATACTAGCATCTCAGTGTATCTCTAAACATAATATCAAACATTTTCAACAAATACATTAAAGATAATCCTATATATTAATGGAAATATATTAAAAAATAATAAAGAGTCCTTATGCCTAAAATAGATAATCCAACAGCCATGCCCACAACTCACATAGTTTTATAATATTATAAAAAATAGAATAAAACATTTCACAATTTTTCGTAGTTCAAAATAGTCTCATTTAGCGCCAATAGAGGGCCCCGTATACTATGAGGGTACTCGGATGAGAAGTCTCAAATTGTTTATGGTCAGCTGGATTCCTTTGGCTGCTCATGTCTGCCCTTGCACAATGTCCAATTTGTTGGCTACACCAGTCAAACATCAAGGCATATATTCCCGAATTAACCACATATCATTAAATTTACATTGTTATCTATCTCGTAAAGGTGGGTAATTCTTAATGAAACACAAACATTTTGGAAAATTTATTGCCCAAAGTAAAAGTAAATGCTGGGATGGAATGCAGTATATCACTTTCTTTTTTGTCCTTTTTTTGTTTCTGTTTACTTGCTTCTGTCTTAGCCGCCTCCCTGTTTGTACGCTCAAAAAATTGGCGTAATATTTAAGTGAAAAGTTATTTTTCTTTCATCACCAGCAGCAGTGGCGGCAGCGGGGTCCACAAAACTCATATTAGTCATTTTCTTTGTGTGGGATGTTTCTCTGGTACAGTCGAGTTTTAAATGTTGCTGTCTGCTCGTTTGACTTTTTGTAAAATGTTAAAAGTTGCGAGACTTCCCTCGAGGGTGATTTTGCATCACCTTTTTTCCGCTAACTCGGACAAGGAAGAAGCCTGTTGATTTGATAAGTTTCACTGGTAACAAAGAAACATAAATATGAATCATTGTTTTTAGTTTCGTGGCTCCTGCTTTTTCTTTGAATTTTGTTATCTCTTTTATTTTTCGTTTAGTTCTTAAGGGCTAATTTCGTAGAAAATAAGACATTTAAGTAAGTGCAAAGTTCATTTATTTGAAATCATTCTCATACGTTCAGAGATATTCGAAAGAAAAAAGGTGTTATTAGTACCGTAGTATAGCTGTATAGGGCTTTGGTACAACATCTCAGAGATATAAGAACAATATAAACTGACAAATATAATCCTTTTGTCTGAAGAATTTATTGGTGTAAAGAAATCCTATAGAAAGTACATACTCGTATGTATCGTTTATGATAGATTCGGTTTTACTGCAGCATTCAGTGAGAGCATCGGGACAATGCAAAATGAAAGATATGTTCAATTGTTTCATTGATTCAGTTTAGAAAGATGCGGATGATTAAATATTGTGGAACTGGCAAAGAGTAACAATGTCTCCGATCTAATTGCAATTTTTCAATTATATTAGTTCTATATCCTTATTATTTAACATTGAGCTAAAACAAACTTTACTCAAAAATACCTATTTACAGAGCTGAAAGAAAAGTATTAAAATATCGGCGATGTGGGTATTGTTTCTGGTTGTGAGTATCAAAAATTATTGAATAAAAAGGATATTGTGACAATTGTAAAAATTCATTTATATATATTAACCTTAAGGATCCAAGATATAGAAACACACCGTATTACCTATCTCAAAAGAAACTCATAAATCTTTTAACCTTCAACCATTTTCTACAGACTTTGCAATACTGGATTGAGAGATTAAGGGAAAATTATGCTTTCGACTGTAAAGTAAAGCACTCTGCAAACTTTCGTCGGATAAGCCATCAATATTTAAGAAGTTTTCAACTAAAATGTATGCTTCAAGAGAATATATTATTTTCATGCCTACAAACCTGGCTCTTCAGGACCAAATGTTAAATAACTATTTGCAAAAGATGCTAAGGCCGATTTTTTCTTTGATATAGACAGTTTGCTTTCGGGAGGAAATATGAATAAAATCTTAGACATAGGTTCCTGTTCCAACGGGTTATCCAGTTAACTTTTTTCGCAGGGTGCTAGAAGACCCCTAGCAACCTAACATAAATCGCCCAATTTTATCATCTGCAAATTGGAAAATTTCATAACAACCTTGCAGATATTTTATTTGTATGTGACACTATTTTTACTGATTTTTTAGTTTGGAATGTCGATGATATTAAACCGAATTGTTCCAATTTCTAGCAAAAGTGTATATGAAGATTATATATGATCAGAGAATATCTGACCGAAGATATTCAAACTGTTTACTCTAAATTGGAATGGTTAATAAAGGGAATTGATGGATGCCGAAGCTATAGCATATTGGCAATTTGGTGGTTGTGTGACAACGAAAATGTCATAAATATATTTCCATGTCTCAAAGACTCGATCATTCTCATATTAACAGGATACTTGAGAATAAGGAATTCTGATTACAAAATTTATTCCGCAGAATATGTGACCGAACGATTTCAGTAGGTAGGTAGGTAAAATGGTTGGCGACCACGGGTCACTAATATCCTCGCGAGTCGAATGAAAACGGTAATATGCTTTTGTTCAATTACAACCATCCGGAGTTGCTGACAAATTTGGATAGGTCTGAAAGTTCTCAGCTAGAGCAATGCCCTAGACTCTCCAGAAAAGGACATCCGAGATATTTGAGTCTCCAGAGAGCGAGGACTGGACAATCACAAAGAAAGTGTACGACTGCTTCTTTCTCCTGTGGGTCTTTATAGCTCCTGCAATAAGCATTGAACGGAATGCCCATTTTTCAGCGTGTTTGCCAATAGTCCACTGACCTGTGCAGACAGCTATGAGGCCAATTTGATGACTTGGTTTATTGAGAAGGTGGTTAGTTCTTTTTGCACTGTAATCAGGCCACATCAGCCTAGAAATGGCACATGTCGCAGTGTTTTTCCACCTATCATGAGCCTTGCGGAGGAAGCGATTTTAAATATTTCCCTTAACAACAGTTAGGGGGACGCCCACGTCCATAAACGAAAATACTTGATCTGTTTCCGATGAGTCTCTTCGTGCTAACTCATCAGCCCTCTCGTTGCCCTCAATGTTCCTGTGTCTCGGAACCTAGACAAGGGATATTATATTATTTCCTGAGGATTTCAGTTTGGAACTAATTTTAATTGGCTACCAATGAATGTTGCTCAAAAATACAGAAAGGATTTTGGAAAGTGCACATCCATATCCATATCCATTAATAACAGAATACCACAAACAATCTTGTAGTTCCACCTCTGGTGATCGACCTTATAAAACTCTCCAATCAGTTTGAAATTGCATCCATGCTTTTGTGGCCTAATAAAATATTACATTTAGAATATAAGAAAATATGAGAGTACTGAAGAGAACACTATAGTTTTATTTCCATTCATCATTTTACTTCAGACAGTCTCAACACTACCGCGGCGGACACTCTTTATGCCCCCTCACTTAAGCCCACCTATTTCCTCGAAAAGTTTTGATATCTTCCGCGTTATTACTTATACACCTTAATATCGCAACTCCCATTGCCGGCGCACTCGCAGAGTACGTGTGCCAAAAAGTGTGGAGAAGTGAAAGTTCAACTCCTTCTAAACCAGTGAGAACCGTTGCTATGATATTTGACTGAAAGGGAAGCTGCAAGAAGCAGCTACGGCGGCGTTTTATGGGCACCTAATTAACCAATTTTTTTCGCATACTAGCAAGGCTTTTACGTTAATTTCATTTAATGTAATTTTTATACTCACGTGGCGGCCACAACTCAACACAACTGCCTTGCGCTCCGCCATAAAACGTGGGTGGCCGGAGCACGCAGGGACGAGTGGAAAAGTCAAGCAAGTGCTAATTTGCAGATAAGCTTTATGACGCGGTTTTTAACGTGCTTAACTGGGATCCTTTTTTCCGGTTATTTTTCTTTTTGTGTGTTAATTTGTAGCCTTGTGTGTATTTCGATACCATAAGCTGTTGGAGCAGACAGCGTACCACCGCATATCCTCTGCGTTGGCTACTTTTGCGCGTTTCCGGTACCTGATAATGAGTTGCATTTAACTTTTATGTTTATTGCTTACTAAATTTAAATTAATAAAATTATTTTTACCTTATTCTTGTTTTTTAGCTATGCGGCTTCTGAAATTGCTTATCTTTATGCACATGACGTGATGGCATTAAATTAAATGTTTTGTAAATAAAAGTAAATTGTAAGTAATTTCATTTTACGATTGAGAAAATAAAATAAGTCCCAGCGAAACTACCGAACGTGCTTTGAGCTCTTACAGTATTTCAGTCTTTTACAAATTTATTGCGCATACTCACATAGTCCAAGAAGTGAGGCCAGTTCGATTGAGTTTCATGTTTATGTCTCCGCAGTACCACTTTATGACCTCCCCGCCATAATTATCCGTTAGAGTAAAGAGGGTGGCATATTAGGTAACAAAATTGACCACCTCACCTTAATTAACCTTTAGAGTCAGGTAAGATACATTTTAGGTACCAATTTTACCACTTATCCTTAAGAGTAAGATGAGAGCCACATTCACCACCATCTCAACATATCCTTCACAATAAGGTGAGAGGTGCCAAAATTGGTTTATACGTAATAATTTCGTAAAAAAATAAATCTCGAACAACAGAATATCATCCTTTTACTTCGTAGATTCTAGTCTCCTGTTCGGATAATGAGATTGGGATATACAGAAAAATGGGGTCTCAAAATAAACAATGTGATTTTTTTTTGGTTATAGCTATTTGTTATTTTCTTCCCATTTGCCATGTTGGATCCAGGTTCAACTTCAAATTTTTCCGATATCTGATCAATTCTGCTTTCAGTAGAAATAATTCCGAGTCTGGTACTGACGACTGCACTGAACCGCTACGATTCTACGCTATTATATTTGTTGTATATATCAAGACGCTGATCTTAGGCAAAAAAAGCAGGATTAAATCTTTGGGTGCCAATATTGTCTGCATTAGTTGCTCCTCTCCTGTAACTCGAAAAGGTCGTTTAGAAGTAGATTTGTAGAATATGCTATGAAAAGGTAAACGTGAATCGCGTTAACTCCTTATACTTATTAAATGCGCAATGTTGTCTCATAACAACAGAAAAGAAAAATGTTGCTTCTATTTATACCATAGCAGGTTAGATTAGACTGACGGGCCGTGAAGGCCACACATAGACCTGCAAGATCCATTGCGATGCCAGATGGATATCCATTTAAGTATCGTAATATGGAATTGTAAAGAACGAGGCGCCCTTAGCGAAGTTTAAGAGAGAGACCATGCCTATTGCTGCGACCTCGTCCAGTCCCTCAAACCAGAGGACTCGCAGGTGTACGAACCGCGCTTTTGAGATTGTCGGGCAAAGGCACAGGAGATGCTCCAAAGTGTCCCTTGTGCCGTGCTCCCTACATTTGCTACAATCATCATTGTTCGCAAGTCTCATCCCTTTAGCGTGTAGTGTCGTTAGACAGTCCCAGAATATATTTCGTTTGCTGAGTACCGTATGTAAATGAGTCTTGCGATTTTGCACATGCAGCTACTCCATCTTTCATCAGCTTTTCTCATCATGCAATCTTTAAGCTGGTTATTAGTGTGTATTGTAGCTCACTCCAAAAACTTCTCTAAGCAGATGATAGAGAGAATTTGATGTCAAAATCCTTATTGTTGAATAGGTTGCTCTTCTACAATTCCAAGGAGCTACCGGAACTTTCAACGCATTAATACTTATTTGGATAAATTCATTTTAGAGGAAACTCTCAAAGGAGTTCCAAAAATGGAATCCAAAGTTTCCCATTACTCTAATTGCGCACAAATATGCCCAAAAAGGCATCAAGTTTACACTATTCCTGTTGTCAAAATTCACACACACTCAATCCCTGTATACATGTGTTTGTGAGTGTATGTGCGACTTCTGTTTTCAGAGAGATGATAAAAAATTCAACAAATGCTCATTGGGGCCGTATAAAAAACTTGAAGATATATGAGCGGGTGGATTCACAGGTATTCACATCATCAATTTTATTATTTTTACTCAAAAGACAACAAGAAAATATCAACATGACAACGTTGGGGAATACTCAGACAGTCGTTCGTTAGACAAACATATAAAAAAATTTAAATTTTAACCTGACTTGGAATAACATCAAAATATGGATTTATATTTTCAGTCGTTATGGCAAAATTTCTATGCCAAAAATATACATTAAATATTAAAAATTTCGCCGAATTTGCATTTAGCTAAAAATGAAATTTTACATATATGCATAATCAGCAAATTTTATAAAACTGTACAATGTGCAATGTAAAAAATGTCCTTGTTGTAATGTTGATGTTTTTTTGTTGTCTGTTTCTGCATTTTTATGCCTTCGCTCATTTTTCGATAACGTTTTTCCGCAGTTTCCTTCTGTTAAATATTCATACATTCTGCTCGCTATCCTTCCCACAGTTTACATACTCGTGCACATTTGTATCCTACAATTCATTCCTACTGCCACACCGCTTGTCCTGACATTGCGAACCTTTTGACCCAGTTCCATGTGAACTCTGTTTTACCCACATATCAACCCTGAGTGTATGTGTGGGCTTTTTTCTACGAGTTCAGTGAGGTTTCTCCTCCGCTTCAGCTTAAATTTACTTTGTTGCTTATAGGTGGGTGGTTGGAATTATGCTGTCGCTGCTGCTGGCTGAATGAATTACTGTATTTCGAAATGGAAATAATCGACACGTGAACTTTGACTTAACATTCTCTCTCAGGAATTTCCGTCAAATTAATGCTCATTTGTTAGTTCGCATATTTAATGCCTCTCGCAACCGAAAATGTATTGGAATTCCCAATTGTATTTTCCCAGAGGTGTAATTTTTATTTAAAATAAAATGATAAAAGTATGTCTGGAAGTGTTTGAGTGACATTCGGTGTTAAATTTTAATTTTGATATATTGCTGTATTCTCTGGTTTATGATGTATAAAAAGAGGAGTGTAATTATTCATATTTTTTACCATTAAGGACTGAAGAAAGTGGCAGTATTTTAAAATAAATTGGTTTAAAATAATTCAGTTGAATGAATTATCGAAAGGTTCCAATTCCGTAACGTTTAAATTTGTATAATTTCCTGACACTATATAAATTCAGGGACGGTAAAGTTCATGCAATTTGGTCGCCATTACATATAGATAAGAAAACCTCTTGCTTGTATGTATTTATATATATCCTGGCCATTCGTTTGATGTTGAGCTAGTAATTTTTTTATTTTCCTTCCAAACTTAAGCCGAAACACTCTGGAATATCACATGCGGTTGCCTGTAATTAGTTCCAAATCGTGATGAATCGTTAGTGGTTTGTGACACTTCACAATCGACTTTGGCTAGAACTGAATCGAAGTCTAACGTGTCTCCTAATCTATGCTCAAATAGTTTGTTTGTGCCAGCGAAAACGGAATTGTCGCTCGTCATTGGTATATAGGAGTGGCTTTGATGGAAATATAATCTAACCGTAGAGTGTCTCTATTACCAAGCAGCCGAATAATGCATTGCTTACAAGGCTATAAGTGGAATATATGGACGACATTGCATCATCATATTTGATATTAGTAAAGCAGATGCTTGGCTCCTGATGAAAATAGAAATATATTTCTATAAGATCGGTTTCCACTTTAGTCAGATCAGAGGTGTGTGGATCCCTCAGAATTCTACCCGAAAAATTATACAGTACTTTATTAGACAAATGTTCTATTTTTTTGATGTCACTGAAACACCACCCTCCTCTTATTTATTCCTGCTTTGAGATGTATACAAACCCATGCCAAATATAGGGTCTTCCTTACCCAACATATTATGTGTATTGTATATCTCTGAATGGATTCGAGATCTTGAAAAGAGTCGAAAGGTTCGATTTTATAGAGAGTGGTCTAGGTTTTCTGAAATCAATTGGAAACCATTAAAATTGCTAGAATAACATTATCTCTGATCAAAGTGAAAGTTCTACTATTAAGGAAAATAAATCTTTGTGTCTTCTTAAAAATATTCCAGTTCACAGACTGATATAAGTGTTTCCACTAGCAGGGTGGATCAACAGTTGAAGTTGTGGATCGGTTGAATTGTTTGATGTTTTGCTCCAACTGTGCAGGAATTCTGAATATATTCTGTATAACATCAAAAAGAATCACAAAAAATGTAAATGTTTTTTAACCCAATGATCATATAGGGTGGGATTTTACACAATCGAACTAAAATATACGGTAAGGTCATAGGTAAATTTTTGGTTTTATTCTGCATTATGGGGTAGTCTAATCATAAATTATGTCAAGCAGTTCTAAGGATATTATTCGTACACCCAGAGTACTATCAGTAAATATATCTTTTTCAACAGCAATGCTCCATTTTCCCCGGAATTCAGTTTGTGCTAATATTCAATGTTTCACTAGAGGTACCTGCAGTCTGAGAGCTCTTTTTATAATGTTTACAACGTGTTTCGCTTTGCAGAAACCATATATCGTACTTCTAATTCAAATACACAACAGTTTATTTGACGTGCCTGGCTGGTTGTATGCATCCTCATCGAGAAAGCGTTTATATATTGATTGTCACAAATTACTAAATATTTTGAGTCCTGTGGATACCGCTTTTCGAGGCTCACACTACAGTTTGTTTCTAAGTTTTGCATATGTACTTTATATTTAATGAATTTAAAGATATATTTATTACCACTCCATTTATGTGTTTTATAAAAATCCTGAATTATTAAATTTTCGCACCGCTAATACTGTGCTATTTGTGTAGCCATTCTTTATCAACAAATTGATTAAGCAGATCAATAATTGTAACCACATTTGCCTAGTTTCTGATCGAAGTTCTTTCTTTATCTGTAATATACATATAGTCCTCTTAAAACTTGATCTGTATTTGCATTAACATTTTTGGTGCATCAGATGAGCATTTTGTGCCCTGGTAGAGTCCTCTGATGTATTACATACAAGTTTCTATATCATGGGTATCCCCTTCTATAAACGTTCCTAAGGATATCAACGTCTTCCTGCTTCTTGGTCGCTTCCATTTGAAATCGTTTCTATGATGTTCAAGCTATTATTGTTATTAGCCAGCCGCCGTTGTCTAGTGATAATCATGCTACTCTCTCAGTCGTGGCGTCGCAGGTTCGAAAGGGCATTGTATTGTAGCATTTCATAGTTACTAGTACTCAGTTTCTCTAAACCTTAGCAGATATAATTAATGATGTCACATATATTAATTATATTATTAAGATTATTGTTATTGTTATTATTCTTCTTAAACCCTGAGATGATAATTATATATGTGTCTATTAATTTAGGTGAGTACGACTTTAAAAGAAGTAAAATATTAAAAGTATCATTAGGAGATACAAAAACCCCCGTCTCGCAAGATGGACGAAATATAATTAATCCGTGTATATGTTCGGAATTTGTTCAATATAGCTAAAACGATTGATGTAGCTGGCTGTCTGAAAATATATTTGCAAACATGATCAGTGATATCATTGGGAACACCTGCTAGAAATTTGCCTGATATTTTGACTTTGACAACTCTTTTAAACACAGTTTCATATCTCCATGAAACGAAATGAATAGCTTTACGCTTGAACAACATTTCGAAATATTGAAAACTTATCTCCAAAGTGAAAGTTATATTCCCTAAATGGTGCATATTTTGAAAATAAATCTGTGTCGTAATATTGCACCAACCGC
This sequence comes from Clusia tigrina, assembly GCA_920105625.2. Taxonomy (NCBI): domain Eukaryota; kingdom Metazoa; phylum Arthropoda; class Insecta; order Diptera; family Clusiidae; genus Clusia; species Clusia tigrina. Next base: position 29,040,886 of record OV050030.1, read on the forward strand.
GCAAATTTGTGAAGTGGCATGTTAATTAACAATACAAGTTATCCGGTTTTTTCCATCCGCTCAGTGTAGAATATTGCTGCTGTCCGAAAACATTAAATCTCCACACATCTCAGCAACTGAACATTAGCCGCACTAGCCTGTTGAGAATTATGGACAAAGCCTCGGATTATTCACTTAGAGAGGTTAACACAATAATTTAAGCAAAAGTACCATCTGCTTCATAATGGATTTTCTGTTATGGTTTTGGAACAGCTGGAACGGCGATTTTGCTCACAAAACACGATTTTTTCAGATGGGGCTCATTTCAATTTAGGCGATTATGAAAAAAAACTTAGGAAAACTCACACATAGTTTTATCGAAAGCATTGCGACCTGGATGTGTGACTGTTTGGAGAGGTTTTTGGGAGCGCCGGCGTGATTGTCCCATTATTCTCCGAAAATGAATATAACAACATCGTTACGATCACCGGAGACTTTCAGAGGCAGGATAGCCAATTTGTTTTGATTTGAAATTGAAAAATTGAATGTAGACAAATACTGGATCAAGCAGGATGGTGCTATGTGCCACATGAGCCATGTATCCAAATTTTGTATACACAGCTTAATCATCGTGTAATCAGTCGTTTTGGTTACGTCCCTTGACTTCCGCTTAGCTGCGACTTGACCCCGTTCGATTTTCTTGAGTGGCAGCATCAAATATCGATAGTCCAGCAACGATTCCGGCACTCAAGCACATTATTCGTCGAGCTATTCGTGAAAGGCAGCTTTAAAAGCTACATCACAATGGCGCGTTAGGTCGGTTGTGCGTTTGATAGTTGAAGTAGAAACAATGTAATTATATGAAGCAATTCGAAATGCGGCTTCACGCGTTTGATCGATTTTTACAAAAATCGTAAACGCGTTCAAAGCGCCCGACTAGGGCCAGTTTCTAGTCGATCGTGCATTTGATAAGCAGTGCTGCTAAGTTAGCCGTTTTCTTCCAAAAGGTTCGGCAACACTGTTGACAATAAAATTTCTAATCACCCAAACAATTGGCATTTTACAATATTTAAAATTTGTAAAAATGCCGTTCTTTGAAGAAAAATTAATAAATTTAGTAGGGGAGCAAACGCCCTATTAAGTTTTAGCACCGCATACCTCATGCGTTATGCAAACGATAACGTAAACGCGGAGTAAACGCAGAGTAAACGCCGGTAAATGCGCGACCGATCCAATGCGCCATTGTGATGTAGCCTTAAACCATCGAAGATATACCGAAAAGTAGAGTTACTGTCAAGCCAGCGGTCATTTGAATAAAATTATATTCTATAACTACAGTGGGTGGCCAAATTATTAGTTACACTATAGTTTTTCTTATTAATTAAGATTCAACCGCTTTTAATACGCATATAAATTTATTTCTTGTACCAGATGTTTTCATATTTTAATTTTGGCAATACTGTTAAATATTTTGTCCAGTGTCAACAATGATTGGTGACATTAGAGTGGAGTTGTAGATCATTATCTGTAATTCTGCTTTGAAGTGTGAAATATGCAATTTTGAGGTTATACTGTTTTGAAGCGAAAATATTGTTATAACGTGCTTTTTGGACACTGAACTTTTGAAGTAACGATAATATAGTGCAATTTTGTTTAAAAATATGTAGTCTAAGGTTCATTTTTATCAATAAAGCAAGCAATTTTAAAAATAATTTTCGTTGTTTAGTATCAACCTGTCCTATAGCCGCCCTGAACGTCATACTTGAACTTACACCCCTACACATATTTGAGGAAACACAAGAGAAGAGGCGTTTGTATAGAATGATGAGAGCAGTAAATGGTCCTGAAAGTCTCATCGGGAGTCAGATGGTAGAAGCATTATCAAAGGCCATTCCAGACATATGTATACCGAAGGATTTTACAATCACGCGTTACAGTTTCACTAAGCTGTTTAAAACAGAGCGGAGCTACAAAAACGCATGGCGAGGTCTCAGCGAAACCTACAGGTTAGATCAGTCCACGATCACCTGGTACACCGACGGATCTCTCATAGAAAAGGGTTCAGGCGAGGGGGTATTTGGATCTAGATACAAATACTATGAATCCCTAGGCCTAGGATCGATGATTGACACCATAGGCACAAACACTAGATTAACACACCCGGCCTAAGAGTATCAAAGAGCTGCTAGGGACATACCACTTAAAGAGATTCGAATCACTCATCAATCTCCGTAAAAATAATCTTAGGATGATGACAGGCCTACTCACAGCACACTGTAAACTGAACTGGCTCCTGCAGATTCTGTATGGAGGAAGAGGAGACGTCTTTGCATGTGTTGACAGAATGTCTGGCTCTCATACACAACCGCAGGAAATACTTGGGATTTTTCCAGGTCTCTGCCAGTGATGTGAAACCTCTGGAGCCAAAACTGGTCATCACGTATATCCAGGACTCAAAGATGTACTTTGAACCTCTGATGGGGGGCACAATAGATCAAAAGGTGGCGGTGCTTAAATCCCCTACTCACAATAATAATAATTATCAACTTCAAAAGAAACCAGGGAAGTAACTTTTGGTGGGGACACAATATGGCGAAAGATTTTAGTGCTTTTATTCGTACAATAATGATAACAATAGGTATTCATAACCTTAGCCTCAGTTTAGGATACCGAAACAACAACTTTATTCATATTCTCCGTAAAAGTAATTTGAAAATATTCTGTGTTCATACCAAGTCCAAAACATCAAAAGAATCCAATTTCGCCTTTGATTTTGATCACAAACCACTGATTTCGAGATTCCAATCCTTGGAAAAAAATCATCTTAAGTCACTCGTTGGTTTGGAAGTATGTTTCTTTTGTCGAGTTACAAAAAGAATGGGACTATCCAGCTCTCGTATGGTACCATCAATAAAGCTGATGGTCTGACTTCTAGAATATCTAGGCTCAATATGCTAAAATATAGTCGTCACCCATACTCCCCATATGAACATATCCGCACTGTTAACCGTATATTTTCATACGCACTGGCATCCAGTGTATCCAAAAAGTAACTTAACGAGATTATGCTGAAATTTATTACAAATCTTTTTAATAATAGCCCTGGTAATATCGATAACAATCGACGACGGCAAAGCCAACGTACACGAAAAGATAATTTGCATTTTTATGGACGAGATTATATTTTTGCAAAAATATTTATCCCTACTCGAAAGGATGAGTGTAGTTTGTTTTTTATTTTATTGTGTGCATTTGCGGAGAAGGATAGCGAAATAATAGGGGGGAATAGTAGGGGTCGCCTATATATGGAAAACATTATAATCAGAGAGCTCGCTGAAGGCAAACATGCACATCTCAAGTGTCGATGTGGGAGAAGGTTGAGATTTGGTGCTTGAAGCAGCCGCAAACAATTGTTTTCACATTTTGGCATGGATAAAAACTTTGAAAAATATGAAAATATGCATATACCGAAGAAAATCATGTGTAGCGCGGGGGATGCCTCTGCACAATGATGTTATTTTGCATAAATTGTGTGTATTTAATATGTGTAATATATTTAGCTACACTCGCAATGATAAGCAGCTGCAGTGTCTGGTACATAGAAGTTCCTTTTATGGTTCTTTGCTGAAGGAAAATACATATACTAAGAATCTATTTGGCCAAGAAGGACAAAACCAGCGTTGCGGTTGCTTTCTATGAACTTTTTATTAAATATTTAAATCCGTTTTATAGGAGAAGAACTAAACTCGTCGAAGGAGAGGGTACCGCATAAAACTTAATTGGGTTTTGAGGTTTTCTTTTAGCTTTTTCGTATAAATAGCGGCATGGAAATGCCTGAATAAACGTCTCCACTTGATTGCATTCAAAAATTGTTGTTCGTAAAATGTCTCCTCGCCATGTGAGGCTATCTCACTGTTGCTCATACCATTTTCCATTGGCATTAGCAGCGGCAATTTTTCAAAACTTTATTTTATAGCTTCCTACCTCCCAACAATTCCCCCACCCCATCGTAAATTTAACAGACAAATAGTTTTAACCTTTCGATAGCAACCGCTCCACTTGGTTCGGCTGGAAGGGCTGACTCTGCGGCCAATGGACGGATTTCCTTTGAACACACTTGTTGTTTGTGGTGTCGCTGGGCGGACGCATACTGGCGAATATGTGTGCTTGTGTGAAGATATATGCGTGCGAGAATTTGTATGTGCGTCCCGCAAAAGAACTGATCATAACCCAGGCGGAAAAGTTTGACTTTCGAAATGATACATTTAGAGAATTTATTATTCAATACTGCATTCGGGAAGGATGTATTCATATCTGACATCCTGCCCAATAGTTGAGACTTATGATGCGATCCATACTCATTCTCATTTCGATACAAATAATCCGTCGGATGCATAAACGCAATGAAAATACATTTTTTCGAAGTATTGAACGACTTTTCTTGAGCTGAGAGACCCAGAAACATTTATAAAAATTGCCCGGCACCTTCGTATGTCCACATCGATCATTCGACCTCGTTTTTGTTTAAATTACTGTACTATTGAATCCTATATGAAAGAAAATTTTCGAATTTACAGAGAATTACAATGAAAAGTTCACACTATCGAGGCAGACAATCAAAAAGTAAAGCATTGTCAAACGCTGTTTGGATTGTCTTCTTGCTCCTTTGGATGTCGAGTTTTCTGTTGGGATGTGTGACTATAGACGCACCAACTGCACAGAAATTTCATTATTATAATAATTTTGCTATATTTATGATATTTTTGTTTGTTTACAAAGTTTCCGAAAGTTTAGGCGCTGCATACTTGCGCATGTGTATGCGTGTTCTAGCGAGTATGTACAACAGAGCATATGGAGGGGTGTATATGTGTGTGGACTGCTGACATAGTTGACAATCCATGCAGTAGTAAAATAATAATAGTAATACTCGTACTTAAATATTTATGCCATAATATGCAGTAGCAATAGGTGCCTGTCGGAGAGCCTTTCTTGGCTAGCTTGGTGGCAGTTCATAAAAGTTGGCATGCAGCACGAGTACAGAGAGAAAAATATTTCGTAGTGTTCAGGCGGATTAAGCAAGTAATTTTCGAAAGTATTGTAGATTTATTTCACGATTTTTCAAAGACGTTTCTGGATATAAAATCTCTATTATGTGGACACTTAACATACTTTTCTTATTTGTTTAAGCCACCGATATCGTTGAGTAGTTACAGTTCTGTGAAGCAAAGAGACTAAGAACTGTTGTTGGAATTATTCCATAGATGTAATAATGAGAGTCATTTACTATTATAGCTAAAGAAGTGGTAAATACAGCACAAAGTGGGTAAATATATAGAGAGATAGAGGTCCAATAAACTTAGGTAGCATAAACTATTAGTAGGATTATAACTTTGGATCATGTCAAGAAAATCGAACATTTGGACGACTATTCAATGTCTAGAGAATATTTCTTTAACCACCAACTGACGCCTTCATTATGTGTCATCCCTTCTTCAGTCGACAACCTTCTACACTTCTACTAACAATAACGCAAGCGTAATTAGATTGGTTCATGGAAGCCACAATCAAGAGTGTAGTTTGCTTCAAAAACTCATTGATCTAAGCGAAACTGCGTGTCTGCGCTCACAAAAACTAGTGCAGCCGTTAACATTATTATGGAAGTAACATCAATATGAAAATATATTGATCTGTTCTATATAAAAATTAATCACTGGCTGTACGTTTAAAATTTAAATGATATTGTTAACACTTCCTCATCTTCTAATCAGGAGCTTCCATGCAACGTCTGTAATAAGTCTAAAGGAGGGGAAATTTCTAAATATATGAGCTGGGTTCGACCAGTACAAAGAAACCTACATCGAAAGCTAGATTGAATAAAAATCATCAGTTTCTGGGCAAAGTATACTTTCGTGTACTTTGAACTGCTTTCTAGGAACCAAGCGAAAAATTCAGATCGTATCAATTCAGATCGAAATCAATTCAGATATCGAAGTAAATTCTTCAGAACTGGCAAACCGTAAAGGGATCGAACACTTCTTTGGTTACTCGGCAGAAATTATTGAAGCTGGATTTTAAACTAATGTTAACTCCACCATATTGGTTTGACTTGGTTAGTTTATCCAGATATGAAACTGAATTTCTATGGAATCATGAAGTTTCGAGAAAGAAGACAATCGAACTCAATTAAAAATATATCATTATTCTTATTACCGTTATATGAAAACAAATTTATTCATTTTACCATAAAAAATGGATGGAGTTAGTTACCGAACTATTCCCAATGGGAAGGTCATGCCCTTTATAGAGAAAGAAAGTTACAGTCGAATTTTTACAGAATTTCGAATAAGTATCAATACGACTAATTTTGAGGAAATTGACTCTTAGCGTCTTCTAATGTCAGTAAATTAACCATAAAATATTAGATTACATGGTTGTAGATTATAAAACGAACAAACTAACGATACTTTTTTTTCAGTGTATTAATACAACTATACAAAGTCTCACTGAAACTCGTTCACAAATATTGTGCAACATCGCTTCCTGACCCATATTGTTTCCACAGTCTACAGAGCCAAGTTTTGTTGGAGCCAAATAGCGAACTGGTGGCAATAAGGAAGCAAAAATCCACACAATTGAGGCACGCACAAGAGTGATATGCTAAACAAATGTGGCGTTAAAATATAATTGACATTTTGCAGCCGCCCACATTTGAGAGTTGCCACTCCCGCATATTTATCAAAACGAACTTAAGGGCCCCTTTGTTGCCAACAATTGTCAGTCGCCGGCTAAAGTCGATTTTGCATGACATAATTGCATTCTGCTTAGGGCGGCGGTCTCATACTTTCTTCACTTCCCTCTTTAGTCTGATTCTCTAGGAAAAAACTGCAAACTGCAGCGTTTAAAGTGCAGCAAAAATTAAGTGTTCCACAGAGCGACTGGTCACCATTCCACCCATTCATTTAAGAGCTCATTCAATTTGCCACAACAGCCGCCCAAGCAAAGCTGTCAAAACGGAACTCTCATTTCCTGTTCACCCAGCCCAAAGTGACAGTCAGCCCCCTGCTGCCCTGTCGCCACTGCCTGCACCATCACCAGCACAATGGATTCACCCGCCAACGCTTGCCATATGGCTTGGTATACTAGCGAACACTTCGTAATAACTTGCGTTGAAGCCAAGCAACCCTGAGCAAAAGCAAAGGGCGCCCAAAATGAAAAGAAAAATTAAAAGGAACGGCGGAAATGGGGTTGCCTTGCAAGAAACTCAAACTTGGCGTCGAAGTGCATGAATGACGTTGCAATTTTCAAATATATATGTATAATATCCTTTTTGCTGACGCCTCGCGGGCATGCACTCCCTTATGTCATAATCGCCTCAATTCGCGTATGCAGCAGCGGCATGGGAGCCACACTTTCGTAAACGCTCTTATCCGCTTGCTAAAGTACGACTAAATCCGCAAACTTACTCGACGCTAGTGTTGCAATTTATTGCAATAGGAATTTGGTAATGCAAACGAAGGCCAATGATTGAAATTTATTTCGAAGGAAATTGCTTGGAAAATTAACAAATGAATCACTTTCTTGTTGAGTATAATTGTTTTAGTATTGGCGCTAATAGGCATGGAAATTATAAGAAGGATATGGAGAAGGCAAATTTTAACGTTCTGATGGGAAGACAAAATGTATTTAGATTTTATTATAATTTTAGAAAAGCAATCAAGAACGGCGAATCATCGATTAAGGCTGTGCTTTTGCTGTGAATGAAAGTTACTTTCCTTTGAAATCAATTTTTCGGAATTTTTATAAAAAACAAGAAATAACAGTCCTGGCAATTAGTGTTCTTTTTTTCTTTTGTAAAATAAAAGTTGTATTATCAATATTTATTTAAAAATAAATAAATGTTTTCAGTTTTTCTTCGTATCCACCGCGGTGCCATATTTCGTTAGTTTCAAAGCATACATTTAGGCACTTATTTTTTACCAATGAAGTGAAACCTATGGCATCATTTTGTAAAACTAAAAAAAATTCTTATCGCCTCCGACTAAAGCGTGGACGCGTGAAGCGTGAATTTTTTCTATGTGATGTGTTTTACTCAAATTGTTTGTTACTATAATGTCTAAGAGACAATAAGAATGTTCAATAACTATAAAGAACAGCCTAGTAATATTCCGCCAATATTTAAAGTACCAATATAGAAGTTTTCTAACATAATCGAATACTATTTGCGAAGTGCAGATGAGATCACATTTTCTGGGAGGGAAAGAAAATTCTAAAAGGAACCTTTTTAGCACGCTTTTACGCCACAAGTTAATGGTTTGGTTGCAGTAAAGGGTCTGGGCACCAGGATGAAAGTATCGCAGATTTGATAACTATTCAGCTCATAGAAACAATGTGGTGCAGTGATGCCGGAGGTAAGCTCAGAGCGATGCCGATAGATGGTAATATCTGATTTCAAAGAATATAAGAGACTATAAGAGAACACTGAAGTTCAGTCAGCTATGCACAATCACTAAAGGCGAACTCAACTTAAATGCGAATAGTTTTTAAATTCGATTGTCTCCTCCCTAAACAGTTTCTTATAATAAGTTAACTTTACACATGTCCATAGACGATATAATCTCTATGAGTGCAGTTTAAAAATTCGTTTTCATTCCTCTTTCTGATTAAATTTGCCACCGTAGTCTCTGTAATAGTATATAAATTCAATTTTCTTTAAAAATGTTTACCGTAAAATTGGCCATTTTCGTAAGTGGATTTTCTTGTTCTCTGATATTTTCCTTAGTTTTATTGCTTGGATTATGACTTTATGCCATTCACGAAATTAGGTGCCACTGTTGCAACACTCCCTGACACTTTCGCCATTTTCAGCTCATTTTATAGGTAAGCAGCCACATTTTAGGTGACTATTTTTGTGGTTTTTTTGTATACCTCCACACACCCGAACACTCGAGTCTTAGCGTATTTTATGCTGCGGTTTAACTTTGTTTCCTAGCCATATGTACAACACATAGGTGTACGCATGTGTGTGCGTTAGCGTGGGTATTTATGGTGCAGAACTGTTTATCAAAATCTTGTTATGTGTTTGTGTCACAAATGGCACCTTTGTGGCGACGCGCAGCAGTTTTAAGTTGAAAACTTTTCGAAACTTCTGTGTCAAAGTTATGCCATTTGTCGTCGGGTGTGTGCGATTAGGTGCAAATGATGGTCTAGCAAACGAGTGGAGCGGGAATACTGCTTCTTCAGAGAATCCAATGTCACGAACAGAGTGAAAGCACAAGAGTTAGAGTAGTTTACTTAGAATTACGGAAAGCAGATTATAAAGAAAGACGTGCTTTCCACATTCCAGCTGGCAGAGATTTCATTGAATCAATACTGATTTCTTTTATATAGCAATCATAGCAGTATTTACCTTGTTGTCAGAGCAGAACTACATCAAAATTTGAATAAGACAAATCTACTGTTTTTTGTATAGAATTTTGTGAAATATGGGTTGCTAATTACGCCAATTCTAATTCGTTTCTTTTCGGTAAATACAAGCATATAACAAAATCCTTGGGTGCTAATGCCATGACTGCAGTTACAACTGAACTTCTAGTGGTAATTTGTAGGGTTTGGTATTATTCAGATAAATACCAGGAGTTGCATGGAAGTCTAATGATCAACAGACACCATTGAACTAATAAAAAAAATGAAGTTATTTTGATTTAAAACTTCCTTAGAGATTGTTTAACATTTTCTACTTCAAATAAGGCCTACATGGGATTAGTAGCTTCTGACATTACCCACCACAAATCAGTTATACGAGTAGACGGGTGTATTTCAAAGACTACAAGCCTGCCGCCAGTTTGCTTCTGGTTTGGTGCATGCATATTCATATTAAAAAGCACCTTGAATTACGTGTGGAGGTGCTTCGCAGGCATCTTATGCTCTTCTCTTCTAAGCTATGCCCAGGTCAGGATATTACATTAGTATGCTTAGAACAGTAATTACTAAAAAAAGTCTAGCTAAAGGGTCGCTCTAAAAATGAACTATTTTCATGTCTAATAGAATATGTTCCCATTATAAACTCATACATTTCCGTTCGGTTTCTACCTGGTAATAGTATTGGGTATGCAAAAAACTGCACTATCAAATAACTGTTATTAAAGAGTTATAGAATGAATGGTATCGCCAGAATTACGAGCATTCAATTTCACATGTATATCAAACTAATATGAAACTATCTATTAATTAGCAATTAATATTAACTAACAAATTTTAATTAATGGTTACAACAGCACATTTGCCCAGCACTGAATTGAATGAGTGCTGAATCACATTCACTGCGGAACTGTGCAATTAGAAAATAGATCGAAATCAGTATCATACAAGTGTGTATATATACAGTACAAATAGCTGGAAAATATCCAAGATCGTTTGCATTTCAGACAGGAAGCGCATCTAAACACGTTATGAAAGTCTATTTAGTGACAGTTTTTCTATTAACTCTTCACGGGTATGCACTCGTAGTTGCCAACTCTGCGGTAAGTGAGCCAGCATTACAAGTAATATCATCGTATTTTACTGAATAATTTAACTATGTACTAGGAAACTAATTCCCATCATTCTATTATCATGGAGAAGGGTGCGTTACTGATGAAATGCGTTGTAGATTACGATGTCGATCCTCTCCAAGTGCTTGATTTTATTCTACAAGGCAATTTCCCTGAAGTTGTGTCTGATCAATTCAAATGCCTCGTCCAGTGCTACATGGTTAAGAGTGATATCATGGATGAAATGGGAAAATACAAGGTTGACAATATAATGAAAGAATTTGCTGGGTTTGAGGGTATCACAAGCCGAAGATCTGATATGGAGGCCTGCATTAAATTGGATGGGAGCACCCCTTGTGAAACAGCATATAAGAGTACCATGTGCATGATCGAAAAAGGAATTGGTTTTTAACTTTATATAGAGACGTCCTTGAATTGATAGTATAAATAATGTAATAGTTTCGTTTTTTATATAACTAAATAAATAACATAATTCTGCATTCCAAAGATTGATAAGTCTGGAACAACTTGTTATACCCTTTACCTTTAAAAAAGGTAAATAGGGTATACTAACTTAGTGCTTTTGAGAGGGGTTGCAATTTCGAGAAGGAGGCATGGTAGGTATGGACATATATATACAGATATGATCAGACTCAATTTCTAAACAATTTTTATTTTGTCCGTCCGTCTGTCCGTCTGTGGCCACTTTTTTTCTACACCGTTAGAGCTATCTTAATGAAATTTTGCAAAAGTATAGTCTGGACAAAGATACATATATTACATATATTATACATAAGATATAGGGGCGATTTGGACAAAGACCACGCCTACCTCCCATATAAGGAACTTTTTTCACCTTTTTTAAAATGATTATAATTTCGGTCCAATTGATGGAATCGTGACATTATTTGGCAGTCATGAGGATGTGGGTCCTACTAAAGACTGTACAAAAAGTGGGCGGTGTATATTAACTGCCACGCTCACTATTAACAAATACTCATAACTTAAGATCTGGTAGAGATTTTCGGACGAAATTTTACGGGAAGGAACATGTGGACATTACATACCTATCTGCAACAAATGGGGCTGATCAGAGAAAAGACACGCCCACTTTTGATATAGGGAAGTTTCGGGTCTAAAATTAAAATTATCCTACCTATGCTCGTATTGATGCCAGCGGAATAAAAATTTGCAGAAATATACATGGGGTCCATAATAGTGTGTGTGCAGAATATGGAGATCATAATAGAACTGCCACGCCCACAATTAGCTCAAAATTATTACAAGGCTCCTATTAAAGATTTTTCAACGAAATTTCACAGGAACGTTGCGGGTACTAACATTAAACACCACACAAAAAATTGGCGTGTTATTTATACAGCCACGCCCATTTATTGACATATTATTATAACTTACGACCTATACAATACTTTTGGACGAAATTTTATATTAGTACGTATATGGACCCTATAAAGCCATATACAAGAAATGGGGTCGATATAATCTATTAAAGGTACCCTACCGAAAATTTCCGTAGATATGCTCCTAAGGATGATTTATGAAGAAACCATCCCCATTGTTGAACTTGCACGCACAAGAAAAGGTAAAGGGTATTTCGTAGTCGGTCTAACCCGACTTCAGACTTCTTTACTCGTTTTTTTATGCAAATGGTATTTGGAAAAATCTCTTTGGAGTTCCTTAAGTGTTTTTCATGGCAAATAATATGCGTTTATGGAAGAAGGATACCTTTTTCCTAAGTTAGTTAATATATCTCTATATTCTGGCTAATCTCTGAAACATAAACTATATGGAACAATATCTTATTAAATGTTTGTTTTCATATTTTTTGAAGCGAGACGCTCAATAAGTAATTAGTGAATTTTTTAGGAAACATGTTGAAGCTAGGAGTGTATTAATATGAATAATATGTGACTCTACTGAGGAATTGTGATTAAAACAATTTCACACAATTGTCACAATTTAAGAGAGATATTTAACGACATACAAATTCAAAGGAATGCCTCGGGTTGAGAAAGCAAAGCAGAATATTTTAACAACTTTGACGAAATTGACTTTAATTTAAGTTGAAGTTTATTGAGTTTAAATTGTACATGTGAGATTTATGATATGTTAAGGTTACATTCTTCTTAAATTAAGTTAAAGAATAAAATTAAGTAAATAAATAAAATAAATAGCATTAAGATAATGTGATATATGTGAGAACAACAGAACAAGAAGAATACAATAATAACAGACAGATAGATAAGACAGTTGAAATGGAGTTGGGAATAGTTAAGCTGGCAAGCAGTAATAGAGTAGAGAAAGAAAGAGTTAAGAGAGAAAAAAATAAAAAAACTCGAGCAGACAATCGGTGACACATTCCAAAATAACATTAATATTGATCTGAAAAATATCTCTTGACCAAGCGCTTGAAGTGGCTACCCGAGAAGGATTGAATGGATTTTGGTAATGAGTTCTGTAGTCGAATGGCGTTAATGAAAAAAAATCGTGTCGAACTACGATAATGAAATTCAGGAACAATCAACGCTAGACTTCTAGCAGATCATAGAGATATAAAGGGGACTTATAGTCCATCAACTTCCACAATAAAACACAGTTTCTGGCCCTCAAGTAAGCATCAAGACTGCACTCAAGAATACACCTGTTACAACTCGATACACTATCAAATCTACACAAGCCATATATATACCGAGTAGCATTATTCAACACTATTTCCAATTTGTGTTGCGAATGAGAATCCAGCTTGCTGTACATCAACTCAGTTATTATAGGGAGGATAAGCTGTATAACAAGGCGACGCTGGGTATCAACGGGTGTGAAATCTGCTAACATTCTTAAATTAAGAAGTGTGTAATAAACCTTCCTGACTACACTGTTGATATGGTCAACACATGTTAAGCGAGAATTTACATTAACGCCGAAATTGGATACACGAGACACAAACACCAACTGAACACCATCCAGCTGCACTGGAGGAATGTCATAAAAATTTATAATATGCTTCGCTATGGGCAGGACTCAAGACTTCAGAGGGGTCAGATACAAAGAATTGTCAAATCCCTATCGACCAATCCTATCAAGGTGCTAATTCACTCTACATCACAGGTCATCTATTAGAACATATCGTCTTGACAAGTAAAAATTTACTTCAAATATCATCAGCATATTCATGAACAGTGGTATTGTCACAAATCGTGAATATATCATTAATGAGCATGGAGAACAGAAGAGGTCCAAGGACAAAACCCTGCGGCACTCCCATATCAATGATTCTGAAATTAGAAAAATTGTCACCAACTTGAACCCTCTGCATTCTACCTCCAGGGTAGCTGATCACAGGACCAATAGCACAGTCACTAAATCCAAAGTATGCTTTCAACTTCTCACACAGCAGGGAGTGGTTAACACTGCCAAAAGGCTTAGAAAGTCCAGTAAACATAATCATGTCAAGAATTGCTTATCATTATCAATTCAAACATCATCCAAAACCTTCAATATAGCAGTGCCACAACTATATCCCACTCGAAATCTAAACTGAAATGGAGACAAAAGAGTGTGTTCATCCCGGTACTTGGTAATTTGCTCAGCCATAAAAGCTTCACATGCCCTAGACATGCATGACAAAATACTTACTGGTCGAAACTTATTGGACTGAGATGCAGTATTCTTCTTAGCCACAGGAACAATTGTTGCAACCCTTCACATGCCAGGAAATCTACTACTAGTGAAGCAGTGATGGATAATGTGAGTCTTTTTGCCAGAAATGTGGGGTAATACAAGCTTCAAATATAATATATAATATATACAATAGGTATTGCATCTTCTCCCACAGCATTAGACGTTATCTTCATAATGCACCTCACAACATCATATTTATTAATTTACACCATTATTCGAAATACACAATGGAGCATTTTAGAGTGCAGCAAGCTCCGGGTGACATCACTATTACGACAGACAAGGCCAGCATAGTGATCATTGAGGATACTTGGGTCCAAAGAGCAATCAGAAGCTCCCCCATTACACACCTTCAACTTCTTCAAGTTACTCCAAAGTACCTTCGTAGGCGACAAATTAATGTTTGATTGGTAATAAAGCCTCTTAGCTTGCCTAACATTAGATACAGCCTCATTACGCGCAACTTGGCACATATCCAAATCATGGTCAGTGGAATTCTTTTTCCATTTGTTATACTATCATTAATAAGATCATGGTCAGATACAAACGAAATTTGATATATAGTTATACCAAAAATAAGTCAGAAACAATAATGATTCCATTTTTTGTGCCAATTTCTAGACACCACTTTCTGCCTTCCCAGCTATCATATCGTAGGTTGACTTAGCTCAACATTACCAATTTACTCTTTCCTCATCAACCTAGTTTGTTCACTTTGATGAACAAATAATAGTAGTACTGAGCAGACAATTTTTGAATCAAGTCAATTATTTCCGAATATAACAAAATATATTTAAATAATTTTAGAAAGTTATTAAATATGACACTACAGAAAATAATTGCAATAGTGCCACAAAACACACGAGACCGATTGCATTAAAACGGATTAAAAAACTAACAGCAATTAAAATACGTTAACAATAAAATTGATTGACACCAATTTAAAAGATGTAAACGGAATTGGACAATTAAGGAAGTTGAAAATCGGCGCCAACTACACTTGGATAATTGCATTGAATTCAATCGAACGCAGTGGGGATTACATTACAATCAATCATACATTGAAAAGGGGTCAAGATGAATGGGCTGCAGAAGAAGCTTAGCGGAAGCCAACTGAATAACACTCGAGAACGCTCAATGAAAACTCCGCTGCTGCTAGTTTTGCTCCTCAGCATTAACATCATCGTGGTTTGGAATTTTGGTTTGACTTAATTTTTGTATACTCAATAAATTTGTTCAATTTGTTACAGGGAATCTTGCAATTGGACTTGGAAAAACAAAAGTCATTTCTCAAAAGCTGCATTAAAGAGTATGGCATATCGGGTGAACTAATTAGAGATTTTTTTCTCAACAATGCAACGCAGTCGGAGCTAAATCAGAACTTCAAATGTGCACTTAAATGTTTTATGATTAGAACTGGTGTTATGAATGGCAAGGGCAAATATGACATTGAAAAGATTATGGGTGATTTTGCTGAAAATCCGGAAATCGCAGACAAGAAAGATTCCTACATACAATGCAATTTATTAGAGGGAAAGAATGAGTGCGACATGGCTTTCTTGGCTACCGATTGCATTATTCGGAGACACTTCGGTGTGGATGAATAAAAGTGTATGAATTTTTTAGTATATAAGTTAATCTGGTAAATGGTGTTGGTCAAAATAATAAGAAACATTAAAAATTGTTGTGTAATAATACTTCAGATACATCAGATCGTAGTAAATGCTGTGAAGAGAATTTAGTTATCATTCATAATCCAGGTCGCGAATCGATTAATGATTTAGATGAAATTTTTAGTCTGGAAAATTTTGCTCTGGAAATTTTAGTATGTCGTCCTGCTAAGCAATGCATTTCAAAGAAATTCCTTGATATCAGTTTCTGAGATGGAGAGCTGAATAGTCACAATGAACTCCTAAGAGCACAAGCTCAAAACAATGCTACATTGTTTTTAAAGGTGTGTTTAAAATTCTGTGAAATTCCTATTCCTAAAATATTTATACCATAAGTATCTATGAACTGCATAACATACATTCATTTCAAAGTATTACTCTTTGTTAGTTTGTCAGTTAGTTAATGGTGCCTGCCTAACGTCACACTTAGCCCATTCGGAATCCACTGAAAAGGGTTCATAGGTTCACACCCTACTCTTTTCTAGTAGGAATTATATTAACCACTCAATGTTCTGGCCAAATCGGAGCAGGCTTTTTGTATTCTTTGAACTTGGATAGTGCAAATCATTGAAAGACAAACTGTCCAGATAACTCATAATGTTCTGGAAATAGAGCGCAGTGACAGGAAGTGAATTGCAGATGCCTCCAACTTATTTCCTGGCGTTTCTAGACCTGTCTTCTGGCAGGAAGCCCAAATAGACAAAGCTCTGTTTGGATGGAGGTGATGGTGATTTGTGATTGAACTCTTAAGTACGGAACCTATTTGAGTACTACCTAATATAGACCAATGTATTGGATCACAAATTTGAAAATAGTTTCATTACAGTATTGAATTAGCCCTTGTTCTTGGCAAAAACAAAAAAAATGTATATTTTTATACCCTTTACCTTTAAAAAAGGTAAATAGGGTATACTAACTTTTTGCTTTTGAGAGGGGTTGGAATTTCGAGAAGGAGGCGTGGTAGGTATGGACATATATATACAGATATGATCAGAATCACTTTCTAAGCAATTTTTATTTTGTCCGTCCGTCTGTCCGTCTGTCCGTCTGTGGCCACTTTTTTTCTACACCGTTAGAGCTATCTTAATGAAACTGTGCAAAAGTATAGTCTGGACAAAGATACAGAACCAGATTGCTATATGGGCCGATTTGGACAAAGACCACGCCTACCTGCCATATAAGGAACTCTTTTCACCTTTTTTAAAATGACTATAACTTCGGTCCGATTGATGGAATCCTGTCGCAATTTGGCATTCATGGAGATGAGGGTCCTACTAAAGACTGTGCAAAAAGTGGGCGGTATATATTAACTTCCACGCCCACTATTAACAAATATTTATAACTGAAGATCTGGTAAAGATTTGCAGACGAAATTTTACGGGAGGGAACATATGGACATTACTAAGCTATCTGCAACAATAGGGGCTGATCAGAGAAGAGACAAGCCCACTTTTGATATAAAGTACTTTCGGGTCTAAAATTATAATTAGCCTACCTATGCTCGTATTGATGCCAGCAGCATAGAAATTTGCAGAAATATACATGGGGTCCATAATAGTGTGTGTGCAGAATATGGAGATCATAGTACAACTGCCACGCCCACAATTAACCAAAAATCATTACTAGGATCCTGTTAAAAGATTTTTCAACGAAATTTCACAGGAAGGTTGCGGGTACTAACATTAAACACCACACAAAAAATGGGCGTGTTATTTCTACAGCCACGCCCACTATTCACATATTATTATAACTTACGACCTATATAATATTTTTGGACGAAATTTTACACTAGTACGTATATGGACCCTAAAAAGCCATATACAAGATTCGGAGTCGATCAGATGAAGGATACGCCTCCCTCCCATATAATGAACTTTGGGGACCCCACTTAAAGAGAGTTACCCTATCTATGCTTCTAGTGATGATATATGAAACCAAATTGGTATATGTATACACTGGGTCTGTACTAGCACGCATTCCAAATATGGGCAGATTATTACTACTGCCACGCCCACAATTAACCAAAAATCATAACTAGGTTCCTATTAAAGATTTTTCAACGAAATTTCACAGGAAGGTTGCGGGTACTAACATTAAACACTACATAAAAAATCGGCGTATTATTTCTACAGCCAAGCCCACTATTGACATATAAATATAGCTTACGACCTATACAAAAATTTTGAACAAACTGTTATATTAGTGGTTAAATTGACACTACGAAGCCATGCACCAGAAAT
This sequence comes from Clusia tigrina, assembly GCA_920105625.2. NCBI lineage: Eukaryota > Metazoa > Arthropoda > Insecta > Diptera > Clusiidae > Clusia > Clusia tigrina. The sequence continues at coordinate 29,059,003 of OV050030.1, forward strand.
GGGGTCGATATAATCAATTCAAGGTACCCTACTGAAAATAACCGTAGATATGCTCCTAATGATGATTTATGAAGAAAACATCCCTATTGTTGAACTCGCACGCTCAAGAAAAGGTAAAGGGTATTTCGTAGTCGGTCTAACCCGACTTCAGACTTCTTTACTCGTTTCATCTACAATTGTTTTTAGGCTATTATATTCGAATATGATATCACTCAAGAACTCTCGCATACAGACATATAAATATATTCCTGATTAGGACAACGCTTTCCTTAATACAGAAAATCATAATCAGAGAGGAGCTAAAAAGTGCAAATACTTGTAGAAAATGTTCGTAGAAAGACTTCACTGAGGGCTCTGGTCGTGTTCAGCTCCAGTATTTCCTCATATGATAGTTACTGACAGGAAAATTACGAGTACATATTTGATTTCCCTCTCTAGGCGCCGTTGTACCTTGGTATGATTTCCTTCCAAAATCAGTTCTTTATCGTCTACCGCACACTCTTCGATATCAATATTAATCATACCACTATTCTTTAGCTGAAAATACATTAAAAATACAACTTGAATATTGTCAGTGTAAATATTATAAAAATGTTCCAAATATATGCCACTAATAATAGTTTCCAGTACAATATGAGTTGAAGCTGAAATTCATTCCAAAAAAACCCCGCCACATCGTGATGCGGCCATTTCAATTACGAACCAGGACCCTATGACCCCAGATCTAGAGTTTCATCCGTAATCTCTGAGAAATTTCTTGCCGAATTTTTATTTATTGTAACATAAAGATCTAAAAAAATTTGGGAATAATTTTAGTATTTATTCGCATAAAGATTCTGTGGAACATTCAGTTTATTCCAATCAGGTCAGTCCGACTTTCTCTGTGCTCTTTAGTACTTCAACAACTGACGACTGTAGGTCGTATTGCTCCACATGATGAGGATTATTGTGTGTAGGGGATTTAAGCACCGCGACCTTTCGATCTATTGTGCCCCACATAAAGAAGATAGTCAAATTATCATTTTACTTTCTATTGCGGCCATGGAGAAGCATTTTGAATTTTACGATTAGAATATTGTAGAATGTAAAAGTAGAAAAATTCATACTATGTAGATCAATTAAATCAGCAAGAAAGATAAAATTAATTGAAATAAATTATAGTTAGCTAACTATATGAATTTATTTAAAATATTCACACGAATTCACAATTAAATGATGATGTTATACAAATCATTGGCGGAACTGGAAAATTACCATAGTTCGATATCAGTATTAAATGCAATTGTATAAAAGTGGTTTATACTTTTATTTACTACTGGAAAATCCTTATCAAGCTTAGGTATATTACTAAAAGTAATCCCAGATTAGCTACAAGTTGAATTTTGTGAATTGCAGGTGAATAACGTCAACTGACTATGAACAACTTGGTACTATATGGATTCGTTTTGGTTTTTTATGCAGGCGTCCTGGTAAGAGCATAACAGATGCATCTGCAATCAATGTAATATGATTCAACCAGTTGAAAATATCTCTTTAGGGATACATGGAGGGAGTTTCAAAGAAAAAAATGAAAGCTTTTGAAGCTTGCTGCGAAGAATTTGGCACCGATGCAAACATTACTTATGATATATTAATGAATAATCGAGAAATGTATGCGAAAGATAGCAAATTGAAATGTGTCATACATTGCACAATGGTGAAGAGCAATTTCATGATGAAAGGTGGGAAATATAATATCGTAAAAGCGATGGAACATCACTCTTGTCGGCCACAGATCAGAGCTTATGAGGATATTTATAGAGAATGCAATTTATTGGTGGGAAAGGACGTGTGTGATACTGCTTTCTTGACGACGTTTTGTTTGCTCGATAAAAACGTGGATTTAAAAACTTGAGTTTCCCCAGGATGTTTATTGGGCAAATTTTGATGACTTATTGTAGAAAATTATTATTTCAATAATAATACAACATCACAATTTGAATCGATAATTTTTTCTACGCATAAAGCATAAATATGTGTGGATATTTCTAAAATAAACTCATTCAGATAATACGGTTTCGTCACTGTACTAAAATTCTGCAGAATATCATTCAAGTTTATGACATATCCATTGTAGATTCGTTATTGCTTATATGGAAATATAGGAGTGTAACCGATTTGCCTAATAAAAATAGTTCTCTGAAAGCGATCGTCGGTAATTAATACGACACAAAATATCGGTCCAAACAGGTTGCAATTAACTACGCAATTAATCCAATTATGCAGTCATATCTATGGTACCGATCCTGTCCAAAACACTTTTCAAGCATCTAGTTCCTTGAATTAAAATACTTATCCAAGTTATAAATTTCTCTGTAAGCATAATCCTATAGTTAAATTGTCAATAGTATTAATTTTGTGTACCTGAAATCTGTTCCTAACAACGGAAACTAATTCATCTTTTCATAGATATATTAGCGACAATGTTTCAATCTCCCAAATCCGGTATTGTTTTGTCTGTAAAGCTTTATTTTCCTCTGCAAAACATGTTGAACCAGATTTGACTTTTAACGATCTAAAAGTCAATTTTACTATTAAACGAAATATATTTCGAACTTTAAATTATTTTCTTCTATTGTACATTATCTAAAATCTTGTCCCTATTCTAGTTAAGGCTGAACTGCTGAAGAATGTTTGGAATGTTCATCTTCAAATTCCCTTTCCATATATTCGTCGGTCAATTAAAGGTTGGATTATATTCTATATTTTAAGCCGAATTCTCCTGTAACCAGTCTTTTAGTACATAAGTGGTCTGAATATATATAATTATTATTTTTAATAATAAATAAATATTTAACATTATCACTCATATTAAATATATGGCAAAGGGATTGAAAAGGAGAACTAAAAGAGGAGGAAGTTAATGAAACCACCTGTTATGATAATGACGATGACTGAACCACAACCTAAGCGTATAAAATACGGGAGTGTATCTACGGATTATTAATGAAGAAGAATCTGTGTTTCATTTATGATAGAAGTGTATGCTTCTCCAATAAAAAGAGCTGGAGTCCTCCTTTTCCAGGCCAATTGTTAGCGATTGAAACTGGACAAATATTGTTAACGATTAATAAGAGGTGAGGAGCCCTATTATTATAACAATTGGTTTATGATAACAGTTCAAAGCTGTTCAATTAAGATAACAGTGCTTATCAAATAGTACAAAACAATGTGATACCACAAGTTAGTGGATATATGTGTAGTGACAATCAGTGATACCACAAGTTAGTGGATATATGTGTAGTGACAATCAGTGATACCATAAGTTGGTGGATATATATGTAGTGACAATCTATGGCGAGCCTGACTCCTTAGTGCCATTTTGAAAGCTGGACGAATCTCAACCAGTATTTTACACTGATTTAAGATTGTCCTGGTCATTGAAGACTGGGAACCCCAGGGTTTTCCACATGGTATATGAGAGGGCCGGATAGTGACTTAGTAGATAAACTACTTTTGTATCTTACAGCCGCAAAATGAGCGCCACTCGTCGAGACTCAGGCTGTTGGCATGACGTTCAAACGCACAGTGTCCTGTCAAGGCTGCCACATTGCAGGCTATTGGTTATTTAGGGAGATTAGCTCATTGGCGCACATGTCTTCATAAAATAGTTAAAAGTATTTGGTTGTACTACAGGTGGTTTTGTCCCGCTATCTTCAGTTCACAATGGCATTGCACCTAACTCAGGAAGTTTACTTTGTATTACCATCAGAGCCATTTGAAAGAAAGGTATTTGAGCAGTTGAAGTTGTAGTGAGAAAATGAAATAGTAACTCTTGCGCATATCGATGGTTTTAGATTGATTTTGTTTACTCAGACTCCTATTCATTTATATATATTCAAGTAGGTACCCGAACTTCTCCGAAAAAGGGTAATGACGGAATTCACTGCTGCTGAAAACTGAAGAGCTGAAAACGCCCTCAACCGGTGAGGATGGCATGGTTTTATGAAAAGCTGATCCTACATACCGGTGTAGACATTGCATAAGTTTTAATGAAGATAGGTAAAGCAAAATCAGGCAAAGATAGTTGGGACAAAGGCTCCTATATGTCTGCACGCCTACATGGCTGCGGTGTATGGCCTTCAAGAGAAAGTTTTCCAATTTAGTGCCCAACCGCAAATTACGTCTATAGGTGCGATGTACTCGTATGTACTATGTTGCTTAGACCGACGCACGATATGCGAGCACACACTTAGGACGGCCATTATTTTGTTGCTACTAAGCTTGTTGTTGGTTTAGGTGTTGTTGTTGCTTTTTAGAATGGAAATAATGCGCGAATAAATATGAAAATGTTGTGTGAAAAGTGCGCTTAAAATAGTCCCCACGCAATCCATTTTCCACGGATCAGCAGAGGCACTTTGCATGAATACACAAGCACATGACGAAAAAATAAACAACAACAACAACAACAACAGGAGCACCAGAAGCAACAACAAAATCTAGAACAAAAATACAACAAGAAAGTGGAGGAGTGTCGGCAACAAAACAGGCAACTTGAGCGCAACTTCACACCAAGGTTTGGCGCTTTATTGTCCGCTGGATTATGGGTGCAGATTTTGAAAAAGGCAACAGCGAATGTGGATAATGCGGGCGAGCGACGAACGGGCGCAAATTTGCCGCTGAACGCCTTCAATGTGCATACATAAATGGTAAATAGTAAGGCTCGTAATATAAAAAAGCAAGAAAATAGTAGGCGACTAGAGCACAAACTCACTGAAGTGGTAGTGAAATTTATTATTCGTTAGATTTATTACAGCGTTGAGTGGGCCTGTTAACGCACTCATACTCTACGCCACTTTAGCCCCCTCCACTTCATGCCACTCCACCCACTCCACTCCGCTCGATGTGCTTTTAGGCTATTTGCGTTTATTTCACTTTTTTGCTCTACTTGGTCGCTACTTTATTGCCTCCGGCACACTCGAGGATTATCCTCCGCATTTTAGCGTTTTAGAGTTGAGTGATTTTTCAAGTGATTTGCGTGGCTGATTAATGTGGTCATTGTTGATAAAATATAATCACATTTAATTTCTTTATAAAATGCAAACATTTTTCGTACTTACAATAATTTATAATTTCTCAGTGCAAACCCAGTTCTGTCAGAGTTGTGCACTGATGCATAAAATATAAAAGCACAATAAAAAAAATTGAGGCAAAGAATAATTGTATTAAGGCGTCAAGTGTGAAAATTGTCATGCATGACTTTTTCACTTAAAACAGCCAACAGCAGGCAAACGCCTTTGTGCGTGCCACAATCGTGCTGTGATATACCGCATAATGGTGTCAAAACTAATCGCAGTGGAAAAACTCACATAGCCGCAACATTTCATTTCACTTGGAATTTATTAACACAATTAAAAAGCATGCCAACTGCACCAGCAGAAACAACTTCGAATGGAAAAAGGACGTGGCTAAGTTTTATTGTATGTACGAAAGCTGAGTGGAACTATTTCTCTATATCCCTCCCTCCCTCTATTTTTATATTTCCTTTCTAGTATCATGAGTTTTATTACTATAATAGGTTTAGATGACCTCGATAGACCTGAGTGAGGTAGAATTTATTCACAAAAAGATTGCAAGTTATTTCTGGTTACGAATGAGTTGATGCAGAAGTCCTTATGGTGGAGATAATTGGATTGCCCTCTTTAATTTACCTAACTGTACATCAAAGACTATTTTTGATATATTCTCTGATAGAAACATTTACCCAGTAGAGATGCAAGCAAGCAGCAAAATTCATTAAATCCTCAATTTAATATTATACTTACGAACAATGAAATACCTGCTTCTTATGAGAGGATAGTTGGCACCACTGGTAGTCGATCATCAAAAAGGAAATATATATATATATATATATATATATATATATATATATATATATATATATATATATATATATATATATATATATATATATATATATATATATATATATATATATATATATATATATATATATATATATATATATATATATATATATATATATATATATATATATATATATATATATATATATATATATATATATATATATATATATATATATATATATATATATATATATATATATATATATATATATATATATATATATATATATATATATATATATATATATATATATATATATATATATGTATGTATATATGTGTATATGGGTGATAGTCATCAAACGGGCCCACTAAAGCCAAGATTGGCCTACTGTGGTATCACACAATAAATATTGTACTCTTCAACCAGCAAATATGTTAGCCAGCCAGTGTTCCGAACAAATCTAAGCAGGCTATTTGTGCTCACTAAGCTTGAATTGTCCAGATCATTGAGAGATAGACTGCCCAAATAATTCAATATGTTTCTGGAGAAAACGGGATAATGATATTAATATAAATATTAATAATAATTATCTGTAAATTTAAATATAACTGGACATAATAATTCTAAATTGCTGCGTGAAAAAAACGTGATAAATGAAATAATCGCCAAAAGAAGGATTTGACTTGTAATCAGGTAATTTCACAGAAAATAATTTCAAAATAATAAGTTTCAGACTATTTTGACTTTAAGATCGTGTGGCTCGTAACAAGTTATTAATTTATTCAAATTTTGCATTATTTAGTTAATAATAGATTTAGAGCTCAAAAGTAACGCACACAGCACTTCAACATCAGTTAATTCCAGACTATATTATATATAAATGTCAAAACATTCTCGTGATTATCCTAAGTAGTTTTGGCTTAGCCTCTGTGCCATAAATTTTCGTAAAAAACATTTCCCAACAAACGAAAATTATAGATATATTATGGAACTAAGTTTCAACACCCACAATTATGAAGTATATTTCGAACCACATTATACATTATGAACTTTCTTACTGATTTCTGCGCACTTTGGCTTTTACAATTCATTTTATTAAAAAATGTTAATGAAAGCTGACCTACGGATAAAAATTAGCAAATAAAGAGAATTGCAAATTTTTTTTTCCACTTTATATATAACTCTTATCTTTCAAGCAGAAGTCTTCGTTGTTAGGAAACCCGCAGAGCTAGTCTACACCAAGACAGGAAATGACTCAAACATAAACATATAAGTGGACAGCCAGGCAGCGATAAAGGTGATTAACTCATATAGTATAACATCAAAAAATGTACTACAGAGCAGGGAAGCTATAGAAAGGCTAGTCGCAAACAGAAGACTGCATATCTATTGGCTACCGGGTCATAAGGGCATAGAAGGGTGTGAAATAACAGATGAGATTGCAAAAAACGCTGTATATTTACCACTTGAACAAAAAAATAACATACAGAAACCTCTTAAAGAACTATTCAATGAAACGGACGGACAAATGTGTAGGCAAGTGAAAGCAAGGTGGTAGAGTTTAAACACCAGCAAAATTGCAAAAGTTATGTGTAAGGTCAACGATAGGAAACAAACGCGAATTATACTCGCGCTCTCACGAAAAGACTGTAGAACTATCATAGTCCAGACCATAATTTACTGACGGCACATGCGCACAAGACAATGTAGAAAACGAGTAAAGAAGTCTGAAGTCGGGTTAGACCGACTACGAAATACCCTTTACCTTTTCTTGTGCGTGCGAGTTCAACAATGGGGATGTTTTCTTCATAAATCATCCTTAGGAGCATATCTACGGAAATTTTCGGTAGGGTACCTTTAATTGATTATATCGACCCCATTTCGTGTGTATGGCTTTGTAGTGTCAATATAACCACTAACATAAAATTTCGTCTAAAAATATTGTATAGATCGTAAGTTATAATAATAGGTGAATAGTGGGCGTGGCTGTAAATATTTAATAAGAACACAGTAATGATTTTTGGCAAATTGTGGGCGTGGCAGTTCTATTATGATCTCCATATTCTGCACACACACTATTATGGTCCCCATGCATTCTGCATGTATATTATACATAAAGTTGTAACCGAAGATAGTATATTTCAATGATAAAATATTAATATTCTGACTACATTAGTGCATCCCGAAATTTCTTTTCAGTTCGACCATCCGATTGTGTCAACTTGTATAAATCCTTTGATAAAATGTTTCTTTTCTTTTGCATTTTGTGATAATTTCAATAAATTGTTAGGTAGCTATTTGTATAGGAAAGAGTAGTGCGTTAAGGTTACTGGTGGAGTATGGCTTTTCACAGCCCTCAAGTCAGGCTTTATTTTTACTTCGACGAAAATTTGTCTTTATCTGTATTTATTTATCATCCTACATTACTGTTCTTAACCTAGATGGTAGGATGTGTACATGAATCAAAGAGCCTTCACTTCAGTTGGCAAAAACTGTCCGCTATTCTACAAGTACGAGAAAGTCGTACAGTAAGGGAGGGATGAATTAATTGTATCTAACTACTATTAGCCCCACAGCGTAGCATCATATTCTTCTTTACAAATATAAAGGTTGACTCAGCAGCCTACTAAATTATACTATTGACTTCAACATGTCACTAAATTCCAGAGAATAAAAATGATGACATGTTTTATAACAACAAAAATCATAACTCACGGTGCTTTACACTTACAATGTCTTCACAAAGTTACTATTTTGTTATTTGGCCACTGGAACGATGAGTAATAAAATGTTTTTTGTATCACACTCTCAAATATTTATTAATTTGCAGTACATTGGGGATGCTTCGAAAATTTCCCATCATTGATGACAAATAATGTTCCTCAGAAAAAAACGATATTATTTTTGGTAATAATTATAATATAATTAATTATGTGTGCAATGATTTGGGAAAATGTGCATTAACAAAGAAGGCTTTCTTCTCAAAGAGAAAAAGATTTAAAAATAACGATAACTTTTTAGTTCAGTATATAATAAAATTTCTTTTCCAGGTGGTGCAGCTTAACTACCTGGCGACACAATAATGTTTTTCCAGGTCCCGCTGCAGTCAACCCAAAGATGGGACCTTTTAATTTAAATACATTACATAATGTTATAAAATAAGGTAGGTACAATATAATAAATTAGGGATAAGGAAACGGATTTCTGGTTCCCTTATATCAGAGCTTTCCATTCAATTTCAGATCGCATCAAATCATAATATTTTTTTAAACTTGTGCATCGAAGACTTTAAGGAATTACCAAGGAGATTCAGGAATCGCCAGTAGAAGATAGAGAGTGGCAGATAGCTTCGAGGTTTGTTGAGGTTCGTGTTTGTTTGGATGTGCGCTTAATGACTGCATAGAAGTATGTGTTTAAATATTTGTCTGAGAATTAAATAATAAAAATATAATCGAAATGGGCTCACGGTATGTTTTGTGTTTGACTTCCTCCCCACAAAGGCTTCCATATTGAATCAAAACTGTAATTAAAAGTTCTAAAAAACTGAAGTACAGTTTAATATATTTAACAAAATTATACAGTTATGGGTAAATATTATGTCGCTCTATGGCGCTAGATTTTAGCCCTCCAATGGCCCTAATTTCAGTATATTATCATATCATTGTCGATCGATTTAGCGAATCAGCACAGAAATCATCCTACTCTTAGACGTTGCACACATATTGTGACTAAATCACCATGTCATGATTAAATATGAAATATGTTCGAATTATGAACCTTGCATTCAAATTGTGCCTACAATATTCGATATGCATTTTTACTGCTATGTTATTTTCCCTAATACTGTTTATAATTAGTAATAAGTCTCTAGTCATCTTATCACCTTTTGACATGCTATGAGACATGATCGTTGTTCCTATTTCGTTTCCACTTTCTGTAGAGACTAGAACATTTTGGACAGCAGAAAGTAGCTGGGAAGGTGAATTCAGTGAATGAGTTGGAAACAGCACTGATAAAAGGTCATATAGAAGTAATAGCGGAACTAAGTACACTGTCTAATACATTTAAACTTTGTCAGCTAGTAAACAGGTAGGTCAGGGGTAAACTATTGTTAAGTTAAACTAAGTTTATTAACGTAATGTAACAAAATAAGTAAACAGAAGGGCTTTTTTTGCCTGACCCAATCAAAAATCATTTTCGTAAAATAAAGTTGCTGTAACCTGATATATAGGATATATAGACCGCAGCGCGCCGTCGATACAGTTCTCCAAGTACTCAGTTGCGCTGTGTTGTAATCAGACTCAAAAGTAAAACTACCCACCAAAACCTAACCAAGACCAAACCAAAATCCTAAGCACAATTCTTCTGTATTTTGGGCCCCTCTTTAAAGAATAGGGGTGTTCACTCTTGAGGTTGTGATTAACGAAGAATCTGATTATAAAAGAGTGAAACAAACTTAAGAGCGCTGTGCACTTCCTATTTGGAAATTACAACTAAAATTTTCTATTATCTCTTACTCCGTTAATCACCACAAAAATCTTTTGCATGAGTACCCTTATGGAAAAAAATCCCATGCATATAAATACATACTTATAGAAATAGGAGTATATATAAATAATTACATTATTTGTTCTGATAACGATTTTAAATAATATGTACTCGTAGACAACTTCGGAATGCTCTCTTATCAGCTCACAAATATAAACAATTTGAGATGTCAAAATCAGTGCTTGATTTGTTGCCGGACCACGCGCTGCTCTTCCAAATATGCTGGTCATTTCAATACAATTTTTGTCAATATTCGTAAGTTTGCTTAATTGTGCTGCATTCAACTATGCACCCATTGTTCAAACTAAGAATGGAGCCGTAATGGGTGAAAGTGTGGCTAACGGAAGTTATTATTCCTATAAATCTGTACCATATGCTGAGGCACCTGTGGCTGAGTTACGTTTTGAGCCGCCTGCACCACTGCGCACAAATTGGACGGGCACACTAAATGCCACAAAGATCGCTTCAAAATGCATGCAATGGAGCAGCATGGGAGACACGGGCGCAATAGTGGGAAGCGAAGATTGTTTGTATCTAAATATTTTTGTGCCACATGTTAGCAGATCAGCTGCTGTTGACGTCACAAAGGACTTACTACCCGTGATGGTGTTTATACACGGTGGTGGTTTAATGTGGGGATCTGCAGATTTCTATGGAGAGGATTACATTATGCAGCATGGTGGTATAATATTAGTGACACTCAATTACCGACTGGGCCCTTTCGGCTTTTTGAGCACCGAAGACAATGAAATTAGTGGTAACATGGGATTCAAGGATCAGGTGCTAGCAATGCAATGGGTATATGATAACATAGCATTTTTTGGTGGCAATACGCACGAGATCTTGCTCGCTGGTTGGTCAGCCGGTGGGGCAAGTGTGAACTTTCATTTGGTTTCAGTTATGACAGATGAAAAATGGTTCAGCACTGCTGTGTCGTTCAGTGGCACTGCTCTGTGTCCCTGTCATGCGATTTACCAAGGTGGAGCATATAAAAAGTCAAAATTATTAGCAGAGTATCTTAATTGCAGTGCAGATGCAATGCAGAGCACCAAAGGCTTAAAGCGCTGTTTAAAGGAAGCTAAGGCGGAACGCATTGTCCAGCAAATAGAAAAATTCTACAAATTTTCCCATCACCCTTTTGCGATATTCGGACCAGTTATTGAGCACCCTAGTATTGCTAATAGATTCCTGACAAATCATGTTGATCAACTAATGCGAAGCGGTATAACTAAAGCTAAGCCTTGGCTGGTCACGCGTACAGCCGAAGATGGTGCTTTTGGTACTGCGGAATTTCTAAAAAAAGATGAGAGCGGGCGAGAATTAATACACGCATTAAATGAGCATTGGCTGGAATGGGCGCCCATCATGCTGTTCTTCAATTCGAGTTACACTGAGGAGGAACAAAGAAAGTTAGCTTTAAACTTAAAAGAGCAATACTTCAACGGTCGTGAGATTGGTACCGAGACTTACAAAGACTTGGAGCGCTTATTCAATGAGAAAATGAGCAAAGAGCATGCGGATGAAGTGGTTCAGCTGCGGTACAATTTCACACCAAACGCTCCACTATACGGTTATGTCTACGACAATCCGGCTTCATTTGGATATGGCCAAATTCTCGCTGGACGTGAGGATTGGAAATTTGGTAATACTTTGCAGTGTTGAAGTCTTACATCTTCAATTATTTTGCTCTTCTCGTAGGTACCCTGCATGGTGACGATGTGTTTTTAATCTTCAAAACCACTGTGCGTGAGACACATCCCTTCAGCAGTAAAGAACAGGTGATATCAAAGCATCTTATAAACATGTTGGTGCAGATGGCGAAGACGGGGTTAGTATATTTCATAAATAGTATTCATAGTCCTTGATTTGGTTTATATTTATGAATGTAATTGGTTTACTTAAAGAATTCCTGAGTATTCCGGAGTCAATCTCAAGCAACTGACAGTTTCAAATGGATTTAAATTCACAAAAATTGGTGAAGACGGCGTAGCCAGTGAAAATTGAACGATTAATAAACAATATAGGCATCAGACTGGAAGAGAGGACCTTTCTGTATTATAATTAGGATGCACCACTTGGCTAATAGGTTACCGAAAATGTTTTTAATTAAAATATAGTTTTTATATAGTAGTCTATAGCTCTTCCATACTAGTTTGTAACTAGTTAACTATATAGTAAACTATTTGCTAATATTTTCCATATTCATTTATTATTGGAAGTAAATTATTCATCTGCGTGACAGATATAAATCTATACTATATCTCTCTTATCTTTGGTATCGAGAAGGAAGAATAATGTTTGATTTAAAAAATTATGCTGAAAAGAACTGTAACGAATACAGTTCGTAAGCTGTCAAATGGCCGCCAATTGCTCTGCCCTTTTTTGGTGTTGATAGATGCATCCTCAAAACTAGTCACACATATAAAAACTCAGTATCCATAACGAGTCGTTTTTATTTCAACTCAAAAGGTATGACTTCGATCAGGACATTTCCTCTTGAACTCTCTCCACAACACTTCTACATTACAGCTGAAGATGAGCAGAAATAACCTCAGGACGATGGAAAAACAGGAACAAATTCAAATTGTTAGCAACTAATAACTCATAATCCAAAATAAACTGTTTTAAACATTTCTTCTTATATTATTCCATAAATCTTGTGGGATATTTTAGTAAATATAAACAGAAGTAGCCTCAAACTTTTGGTATGATTTTTTCAGAACATTAGTTTCTTAAAACATTCCTTTAATATAAAAGTCCACCAGTACATTCCACCATGAATACGGTGGCTCCTTCATAATTTTAGGTTGAATCTACCCTTCAGGTGTCAATTTTTTCCTGAATTCTATTAAGATTAAATTAATACCAATGGTATTATTTTATAACTATTTCTCATAGTTTAAGGTAAAAGTTTTAGGTTTAGTTTCAGGGTAAAGAAAGCTACCAACGCTCTCTATACTTGGATGCACTTCGGGCCTCTCCACTTCTTTGCTTCATTGGTGCTATACAGCCATAGCAAGACCTATTTTACGCCACGGTATTTTGGTGTGGTGGAATGCTGTTAGGAAGAAAACTTATGGCTTACCTATGAAAAGATTCCAAAGACTTGCGGCACTGTGTGTGTGACGGGGGCCTTAAGAACAACACCAACGGCTGCTCTTAACACCATTCACAATTTACCCCAAATCGACCTCTTTGCGGAAAGCCTTGCAGCAAAATCTACGGGAAGGTTAATGGCCACTAAACAATTCTCTCTCCGGCCCTTCGGTCATAGCTCTGTAGGTCGAAGTCTCACCGTCAACACTGACTATGTGACTCCTATTCTTAGCCTGCGGAAACAAATAAAAACAACTATTGAAAAGGAGGGATGGCATAGGGGCATGAATGCTAAATGCAAAACCTTCAACCTATTCACGGACGGCTCGAAGATGGAGGACGGGGTTGGAGCAGGCGTCTACTGCCCCGAACTAGATATCAAACAGCCGTTCAGACTACCAAACTACTGCAGCATCTTTCAAGCGGAAGTTTTTGCAGCATGGAAAGTCGCAGAGCTCTTCTGCATAGCAGAAACTACGAATTCCACAATAAACTTCTACATAGATAGCCAGGCTGCGATCAAAGCTATAACTTCATGCTGTGCATCTTCCAGAAGAATGTTCTGCAATGCACGGCAGCAATGGAGAGACTGGCCACCAACCAGAAGCTACATATCTGCTGGGTGCCAGGGCATAATAATATAGAAGGAAACGAGAGTGCGGATGCTATTGCAAAAAGCGGAATTTTACTACCAAACGAAAAAGTAAGTAACGTACTGATGCCTCTAAGAATGATCAATAACCGTATTGAAGATGACATGATGAGAAAGGTGAAAGAACGGTGGAGTATTGCCACATATAAGATCGCAAAGCTCATGTGCAAACCGTAGGGTACTCAGATCAAATCGATACTGGTACTTTCGAGGAAGGATTGCAGAACGGTAGTAGGAGTACTACCTAACGGCAGTACACGCTTAAAGGATGTGACTCACAAACAATAACGAATGCAGGAAATGTGGAGAGCAATGCACAAGAGAAACTCTGGAGCATCTAGTATGCCTATGCCCCGCAATATCTAAAATGCGCTTATCACATCTGGGAGCCCCCTGGTTTGAAGGAATAGAAGAGGTCGCACAACCAGAGATAGTTTCTTTCTTAAGATTTGCTAAGAGCGTCCCCCTATTCAACGATTCATACTATAGCTCTTAAATGAATATCCATTTGGCACCGCAAAGTACCTTTGTAGGTCTATGTGTGGCCTTAGCGGCCGGTCAGTCTAACCTAACCTAACCTTCTCATAGTTTCATTTTTTTAAATCTCTGTTTGTTGGGCTAAACAAGAGAAAATTTTTCTAAGGAATGTTGTCTACATTGCAGACAATGGTCAGACCAATGACATTTCAGAAATACGCTAAATCATTATAAAAAGTTTATAAAATACTGAAAAAAATTTATAATAATACAATATTATAGAGTTTTCTCCTTTTTGATTGCTTAGTTTACAATTCTCTCTGATAGCGTGGAAAAATCCTTGGGGGTATAATCGTCGCTCCGCGCTTCTAAATGCTGATTCATCAAATATTTCACAATGTTCGATTCCTCGAGTCTTGTTTTAGCTGTGAAATTTATATGATTTTGTGCTAAATGAGGAGTAGGCAATGAGTTACTAACTTACCGAGTAGATCGTCTTATGAAATTCTGAAGTGACCTTAGAAAATCTGGCATTTTATACAAACACAGAAAAATTCTCTGGAAGAAGACATCTTCACTAGGTTTCTATACAGTATTCTGTGTTCAAACTTATCCGTAATAAGTGCAATTTCAAAATATTCAAACGACCCTCGGACAACTTGAATTGTTGACTTTTGTTAAGTCTGTAGAGTAAACAAGAGAAGGGGTAGCACCAGCTCCCATTCGTCTATTATTGCCACAACCAATTAAATAATCTTCATTTACAGTATTTTGATTTATTAAATATTACTATTTCTAAAATTTTGTATACCCTACACTTCCATTTCTTATCATGTGCAAATATCACAACAATTATTTTGGTATTTAAAATTTATTTACCCATCTTAAAAAGCACTTTAATATTGGGACTATTTGTTAATGGTATAATGCACAACAGTATCATGGAATTAATGCTGCCTTTAAGCCTACTCACACAAGTAATTCTTAATCATATATATTTTTTATTTACAAAAATTATTAAATGTTTATAAAACTTTTCTATTTGAGGCTTATTGTAGTGTACAGCAGCACACCACTCGCCGTGGTGGATGTCCATGGGGGTGGTGCGGTGGGTGTCCATGATGATGATGATGTGGAGGATGCCCATGATGATGGTGTGGTGGCCCATGGTGATGATGGCCGCCATGATGTCCTCCACTGCCGCAGTGACCATTTCCATGTGGTGGTGTCATTTCGCAATTAAAATGTTTTCAAATGGTTTTCGAAGCTACTTCCTGAAGTTGATGTCAGTTGTTTTCCGTGGTACTCTTAACTGATCGATTAGACTGCGCGTCACTTGGGTTATATACGTTTTAGCCCGATTCTCAAAGCTATTTCGCACTTGGTATTCTAAACGCATAATGTCAGTTCACACATTCCATGCACACTTTTTTTAATTCCATTCGTAGTGGGTACTCAACGATTATGAGGGGCTTTATCTAATCTTTGTTAGAGTGTTGTAAATAATTTTATTACTTTGGATTGCTTGAGTGTTCACACAAAAATTGCAGCCGCCTGTTACATTTTATGGAAATAATGGCACTTCAAATAATTCTACACAGGAAGTGTTTTAGTTAAATGTCAAATGTCGAATTCGAAAATATTGAAAAAGTTTCTTATTTCGACATATTAATAGAATATTGCTTTTTAATCATATAGAAAATAAGGCATGGAAGTTGAATGTGGGAGCGGTCTCCAATAATTCAAACATTAATTGAAATGATCTCTTAGTGCAGAATACTATAATACTTTGAGTGTAATGCTGCCCATAATGGTCTCTTAGTACAAAGTACTGTAATATGGTGAGTGTAATGGGGACCATAGTTAGTATATCAAAGAAGGAAACAAACTGGAAAAGAAAGTCCATATTTGGCTTTTTTAACGTTTTTCTTATTATGCGAATCCAATGATTTTCCACATGTGTTTCTATACCAATATTATAAATAGATATTGAGTTGCCTACATGCGTGAATAAAGTGCGTCATTTAATTTCATAAAAGTCGATTATATATGTTTACTGGGTATTTGATTATATCTAATTACTGTATAAATGTAATGAAAAAATTGACTTAGCAGCCATGTTACCTTTTTTTTTTTTTTAATCAATTTATTTACCGAATCTTTCTTTGTCAAGAAATTAACAGTTATTTTAAAAGATTACAATCTAGGTTATATCCTCAGCCACTGCATCGCATATTTGGTGTTTCCACAACATGTAAAAAGATGTAATTAAATCAGGTCTAACGTATATATCCTTTTGAGGCGTCTTGTAGAGGGAGGCTTTAGTAGGTCCTCGCCAAGCAGTTTGGGTGATTTTCCAATTTAAGACCATAGGTTTTGTAGCTGTTCACCATCTCATTTTCAATTGTGGGTATATTCAGGTCACGGTGGATGTTTATGTTCTTCAAGTACCATGTGATCATTCTCAAAATTTTAGATTGGAGGCGTTGGAGTTTTTCCCTGTTTGACAGACACGCAGTGCCCCACAATTGAATCCCATATGTCCATATAGGCTTAATGACACTAGTATAAATTAGTACCTTATAAGGCAAGGCAATGCTTATTTAGTAGCCAGTTCAAGGTATGGCGCACACCTTGAGTCAATGTGTTTAGTCCAGGTTAATCCTCGTGTCTAAGTGGATTCCCAGGTACTTTAAGCGTTGTGGAATGTTTTGACCATTGATGCGAATAGGGGGCACGTATCCTTCCTTAAGGTAAATGTTAGGTGTGCACATTTAGCTTCGTTGACCTTAATGCTCCATTTGTTATGCCATGGTTCAATTCAGACAGTAAGTGGCTCTGTAGCCATTGCGACGATTCAAGATGGGAGCTGTTTGTACTCAGTATGGCGGTATCAACGGCAAATTTGAATATAACCGTGTGATCGGAGGTTGGCATGTCAGCTGCAAAAAGCAAATACAGCAGTGGTCCAAGCACGCTGTCTTGAGGGAATCTTGCTTTGATATCAAAGTAGTCGCAGGTAGAGTCACCTTGGCTTACCATGAAATTTCTGCCTTTAAAGGTTTCAAATAGTGTGTAGAATTTCTTTGAAAGAATTTCTTTAAGTTTATACGAGTATATGAGCAATTTGTGCGATACCTTATCAAAGGCTTGCGTATTGTCAAGGAGTGCAGCAGAGCAGTATTTATTTTGTTTGAATGCTGAGCATATAACTCTTACTATCCGATGCACTTGCTCTGTCGTTCCATGGTCTTCACGGAAGCCGAACTGGTATTGGGGAATTACATGGTTTTTATTTAAATACTGGAAGACCTGCCGATGAACTATTTTTTCGACGATTTTAGGTAGGGTGACTAATGGGTCTATATCAACATCCTTTCCTGGCTTCGGGATCATTATTATTTTCGAAATCTTCCAGCATTGAGGATAGTGCCCAGTGCGTAAAATAGCGTTGAATACTGTGACTAAGTGAGATACAGCTATATTGGATAATTCTTTTATCATGTTTGCTGTTATCCATGTTACCATGATTTCAAATTTTTGTGTGATATGTATGTCTGCGATTTCAGTATATTTCCAGTGTCCCATAAACAAATACTCCTGTTAACCAAGTTTATTCGTAAATCTCTTAAATTCTTTCGTTTTATTATTGAAAACATATGAACATATAAACATATACATACAAAATTATACGACAATATTATAGATCATTTTGGATCATGGAACTCGTTTAATAGTGAATGAGTAACTCGTCAGCGTTTATTCTCTATCTACATTTTCTATAGATTTGTTCCGTCTTTGGGTTTCCCCATTTATAAGCCAGCCCAAGACTTACTTCACATTTTCAGTCATGAATTCTTGGCAAGGCATTAGAACAAAAAATTAACAGAAATTTTCCGGCTCCAGACAACGCTTTACAATGCGGTTTAAAATTGGTTTATGTCTGGTAAAAGAGAGAACTTTTTAGTCAGTGCTTGAATGGCGCCACACCGTGGTATCACAATGGGCCATTATGTGTGCTCAAGTATGCTTTTGGCAAACTAGGCGGCCACTCCTACCTACCTACCTACCTACCTGGTAAAAGAATGCATATTTTTATTACTTCTCTGAAATCTTAAACTATATATTTGTATTTAAATATATTTTAGACGTGCTCGGGCAGGGGGTCGCGATTTCGAATCCTGCCCAAGGGAATTGTCTAGAAATGTCTGTCTATCTCTTTTTCTCCACGATTCGAAGGCATTTGTTGCTAGCACTCAATGCTCCAAATGGTTGCGGTCAAATCTTTAAACATAAGTGTATTTTTTGGGGTTCCAACCTCCCAACCACTTCCTAACTTCGCACCTGCATACACGTACAACATGAAACGCTACTTTCTGTGACGGAAGAATAAAAGTTCCCAAGATCAAATTCTGTGAACTTTGTATTGGATTATTATACGGCATCACTATTCTTCTTCATTGAATGCTAAAATTAATATGAGAATTTTACAATATTTTTCTTTTGAGCCTAATGTTAAGATCTAAAAATGGCGTTCTTTAAAAACTATTTTGTGTTCATCTCGATATGATGCGTCAATGTGTCATGCTTCCGTCAAAAGTCATTAAGAGTCCACCAGCCTGAAAATATTGAAATGTGCCAAACGCAATAATTTATCATGTTAACACAACAGCTTCCGGATATCACGCTTTCATATAAACATTCTTCATTGCTATTATATAGTATAGAGATATTAAATTAACACAACAGCTTCCAGATAACACTCTCTCATATAAATATACTTCATTGCTATTATACAGTATGAAGATTTATCAAATTAACAATACCCCTCGCTCTATTTGATAAATCATTAGCTATGACTAATCAAATTCACAAATTACTAGGACTACAATATGCTACGCTCCGATGTGTCATCATTGGGACTTACCTTTGTACAATTTCCCGATACTAACTGCGTCATAAAGTTTACTATCTGCGATAAGAGTCTTTGAAAATAAGTTGTTTCAAACTCATGCTATTGAGCTCTCTTATTGTTGGGTTACTCTATTTACCTCTTATTTACGACGTTTATTAATCATCAAGTGTTTTTCTATGATTAGATAATATAATTAGATAGTGTTCACAGCAATAACTTCTCACCTGCCATTTTATATTTGGTTATTATGTATATATATTATTTCCATCGAATTGCATTGAACAGTTAACCATTGATCGTTCTTTGTATAGCAGCTAATTTTAATAAACAGCGGAATAAAACTATCAGAAAATGTCGTACCACGGCTCACCGCATCACCATGGATGTCCTCCACCACACTGTGTACCTGCACAAACCTATGTACCTGCACATACCTATGTACCTCCACATTACCATCATGGACACGTAGAACATCATTCACCACCGCAACAACATGAAATTGTGCATGTCCATCATGTGCCTCCGCAACATTGTGATCCACACTATGATCCGCACCACCATCACCATGGACACCATCATCATCATCTGCACTGGCCACGTCGCCACCAGCATCATCATTAGAGAATGCTGGGTAGGAATCTTTTGATGTCTTATAACTTTTCTCGACGAAATGATGCAATTTTCTGTGTTAAATGAAATTAGTTAACCCGCCAGTGGAAAATTACTTTACATAAAATAAAATAAATATTAAAAGCCAGTGAAAAATATATAATAAAAAACCCTAAAAGATATTATTGTTTCTTGTTTTATTTGAATTTGCGAGATGTTACATAATTTTTAAATTTTTAAATTGTATTTACAGATGTGTATAGAAAATATATATTCAATCATATATAAGGCGACCGGATTATTTTTATATGAGAGACTTACTTAAGATATGTTGTTTGGTGAAAATCAATTAATAATATTTTGTGAGTGTGTCTCTTAAGGAACGTATTGAAAAGCTTTGGATTATACATCAAATAGTATATCAGATCCAGATCAGTGATACTCGACTTTATATTATTACATTATTATACTTTAAAAAGTCATGTGACTGATTTTCAAGTACATTGTTACGCCGATATATGACACCTCTTTCTATAACATTTCATTAAAATGGCCATTTGGAATTAAACTATACCCAGTAAAAAATTTCGGATCGCTCGCAAAAGGAGGAATAACTGAGCGCTCCATTATTACTCCTTTTTTAACGTAAATGGATCAAATTGACAGCTCTCATTCATATTCCTCTGTCACTTCTTTCTCTTGTTTGGTCCTTTGCTAATATCTCGCTTCTTCTGTGTTTTGTATTGTTTAGTTGCACTTTCGTTGAGAGGCAAGCTATTGCGTAGTTTTTTATGCTTTAGTACTGAAGAAACACGCGATACAACAAATTGAAGAGTTCAGAAGTGAAAAAGTGAAATTAAAATTAAACTCGAAATAACCAGCAAGATGGGAAAGAATTTCGAATTTGTGCCTGTTTATTCAGGAAACACGGGTAAGATGTTTTATTTAATGGAAATTATTGCATTCGAGTTACATATATTACATACATATGTACATTTTTAACTGTCTTAATTGCAGATTTAGTCGGTACAACCGAAACGTTGGCGCATATTAAAAGTTAATTGGAACGGGTCGAAGGGAAAGATCGCCCTAAAAAGTTACAGGCTTTTTAATTACTATTTGTTTCGTAACATTTTAATTATTTTGAAACAATTTTTTGGTGTTTTAAGTACCAATTTTCCACTATTTTACAGAAGCCATGAAGAATACATATACCATCTATCCAGACTATGAGAAATCAATGCGAGAAGCGTTCCGCACAATCAAAATGGCCTTCTACAGAAAGACGAATGCCCAAAAGCAGCAATAATTAAAATTAATTATTTTTTTTATATTGAAATATTAACTATATTTAATGCTTTTTCCCAACTTTGAATTGAATTATTTTTCTTATATATAAGACTACAATTAGCTAGAATTATTCCAATATGTTCTTTAAATTTTGTATACAAATATTTAATATACAGAATTAGCAATAATCGTTTCTCATTTTACTCGCTTG
Source organism: Clusia tigrina (assembly GCA_920105625.2). Classification (NCBI taxonomy): domain Eukaryota; kingdom Metazoa; phylum Arthropoda; class Insecta; order Diptera; family Clusiidae; genus Clusia; species Clusia tigrina. The sequence goes on from OV050030.1 coordinate 29,080,654, forward strand.
CTATGAATAAAAGCAAAGACAATATACAACAAGACTGTGCAAATCGCTCTTTAGAAAACAGGGGACATGCAACGCATGGCATCGCCGTGGACCTGCTGTCAAAATGTAACATTTTCTGCTAAAAATGATTATAACAGCGGCATATTAACAGTGAATTTAAAAAGAAATTTGAAAAAATTTAATTTCATCCAAAAAATTTCTAAATTATTAAAATGTATTTTTAAATATTTATTGCTATTTACAATATATATTTTAATAAATAAATTACTATTATTACGTTAATTGTATTTTGAGTATGTCCATATATGAAACTGCATCGTGGCCAATGTTTGGCCAAAGCAACAACCCTCTGCTGTTGGATTAATGAATTCAAAACGGTTTGACTCCCTAAAATGCCGCAAAATTGCGGAGATATTTGCAGGCATCGGTAGCTCAAGGGGTAAAGCGTTGGCCTATCAACTTTATGATGCCGGTTACAAAGCCGCTGAGAAATGAATTTTCTTTATAATTTTTAATTGTTAATCTTTTTTTTAAAGACAACTTATATGTTTTTATAAAAAATAATAAAAATAATTTACGATTTTAACATAAATTATCCAGTTTTAAATGATTTTGCTGGGCCACATTTATATGCTGCTGCTATAGCAGAACACTGCAGCAATGAAGTTTATATTTTCTAAAAATAGTCATAACGACGATTCTTAACTCGGATACATAAATTCATGTGCGCATGAAATTGTGTTAGGATTTGTACGATTTCAATACCTTTATTGATGTTAGTTTTGTGATGCTTCTGCGCATTTCGTCAGAAGAGCTTATAAATTTCACAAAATCTAATCCAATCAAATATTTCGTTCTTTCATGTGCAATTTTGGGAAGCTGTTGTATTTCCGTATATACTATATTAAGCAAATTGTTATATTGATTTTATTGCTATGGTAAAGGAAGAATTTTGCAGATGAATTAAAATTTGTTCTATTTATTTTATAATACATTATTTACAAAATAAAAATTAACTTAAATTAATATAATTAAATTTATATTATTATAAAATATAAAAAACATGCAGTTACATAGAAGAATTTAGACAGCAAATAATTTGAAAAAAAAACTAAAAAGAAATCCCAAATATTATTCACAAATGTAGGTAAAAAGAGATAATTTCATAAAAAGTATTTCCTATATACATAAGTGGATACACATCCAAAGACAACTTCACACTCACAAAGAAGCACGAAGCAGTAAGAAGTTTTTGAACATTTTTATTAGTTTTCATAACTCAAGTCTCCACGTCAAGGCGAGTTTCAGTATTGAGTGGCCGGTTGTAGTATTTTGAATGGCGTTTGTGCAAAAACATGCTAGCAAGTCGACTTGGCTAAACCCTGCACACATCATGTCGACATTTTTTTAAGAAATGTTGTATATTGTCTTTGGTGAACATGCAATTCGAACCTCAAAGGTCTGTAGTAGGCAAACATTGCACGTTCATATTTTATTGCTTACACATGTGAAATTTGTTGACACATGGGATATTGGAAATATTTATCGTAATAGAATGTAATTTGAAACTAAATTTTATATATAAAAGAGCCTAATTTTGTAAATAAAGTTCTGTTCTAAAACACAACTCAAATTGTCTTGTACCCCTGAGAGCTGACTTTCATAGTCGCTTTATTAGTAAAACATCTGGCTGCCTCTTTAGGCGCTGAGTACTAAGTGCGCAAGCTCTCGCGCAATTCAAAATATCAAATGAGCCCAACATCTTCGTAGGGTAAACAGATAGTAGTTAACACTTATTACAATATATTCTTCCTTTGTGAAGTTCTCATAATAGTTCTGTCGAATTGGAAGCGTCTTAATGTGTTAAGGAAAGAACCTGATGATCCCTACTTGTCATATGTTTCCTCCTTTTGATATGCAATAAAGCAACCTATTATCAATGTGTCTAAGCAAGGAATCTTACCAACTAATGGCAGTGATATAGCCTGCCTCGTTAATACATCTGCATATTCATTCCCACGTATCCCAACATGCCCAGGTATCCACATGATTTTTATAAAACCTTCAATTTCTAAATTTTTGTATGTATAACTATTGGCACTTCCTTTCCGATTTGCCAATGCCTTACCCTATGTCTCCACGGGCAATTTTTGATGGCATAACATCTGTCAAATTTGATTGCAATGGTTGGCAATATTTTAATGGTGGGCATTGCGATGTTATGCCATTGTCATTTTGAAAATGCCGTCAAGCAATCTAGTTCGCTGTACCCACGCTTGAAACAATTTTTTATTTATACGATGAAGAGGAAAAAAGAAGGAAACTGAATGAACTGGGTGAATCCTTTATTACAAAGAATGCAAATGCACAGTCTCCATTCATTTTAGCGTTTTTATTAATTTAATAGATGCGGTAAAACGAAAATGTCCGACGATGCTTCCACTGTGAGCGTCACGAAAAAATGAAAAACGGCTGTCAAACAAGCAAAATGACAACTGATTGCCACACAGCACGTTGGCAATTTATGGCATAACATATTTCATAACATAAATTGCCAACTTGAAGCAATTTGGAGTCTCCATTGGCAATTTGCTTGAAATTGCCAATGGCATGCCATCAAAAATTGCCCGTGGAGACGTAGGGTTAAGGAAACTAAGACTGTAAGAACATATTAGCGTTTCTTTTTCTGAATAGTTGCATATTCAACTGAAAATCGAATTGCCACTAACTTAGTATGAAACACACTTGAGTGAAAAGGCAATAGACCTTGTGTCAGAATTTCAAAAGTTGTATTTGCATTATCTTGTATATCCGCATAGCAAGATGTTTCTTCAAGATACGACCCGTCCGTATAGAGTGTTATTTCTGGTGCAAAATTTGACTTTACTTCAGAGAAAAGTTGTCTGAAAATCACGGTGTTAGTGCCATTTTTTACATATTGGCACAAATATGTATCAATGTTGATGTTGGAAATAGAATTTCTGGTTGCTAATTGCTTAGGTTGTTGTGGAATCGGAATGTTACGTTTAATAAGCAAAGTCAAGATGTTGTTAAAGCCCACCATTTTTAGGATATGTAGGAATGTTTTCCACTATATTTTAGTTTCTCCCAAAACGGATTGTGTAGTCCATGTGCTTTGATAGTAAGCGCTTTAGCTCCAAGTCTGATCGCCCTATTTTGAAGCAGCCACTTAAAATTATGAAGACGTGCTTCAACTTCTAGGGTGTTTATAGGCGTTGATGCTAGAATTCCAGTAGCTGTTCTGAAACATTTTATAAGAGCTGTATCCAATTTCTTTATATTGGTTGCCGTAGTCCAACCATAGATTGTTAGGAACTATATAATTATGCCAGATGTTAGAGCTCTACTAACTCCAATCGCCGCATCAATATATGGACCTTTTTTTCTAGAACAGATATTTTTTAAAAGATTATTGGTCTTACTTAATTTGTTATCTAGATATTTTGTGTGCTCATTCCATAAAAGTGATTTTGTAAAAATCATTCCAAGAATTCTCATTTGGCTTTTGACTGGAATTTGTAATCTCTCACATTAATCGTTCGAGTGTAGCAGTTATATTTACCACAAACGTGTAGAATTTCACAGTTGTTGATAGTATATATATACTTGGATAATTATACATATATTATAAATATATTCCATTAAGCCAGAAATTACTCTCATCGCTCAAATTAATTTCGCAATAACACAGTTTTATGAATATGGCGGCCAGAGCACAGACAACTGTCGCTTAAGCATAAATGCATTTATAATAATTTATTTTATTAAATTTATTTAATTTAATTTGTTTTATTTACTTAAAAAAATAATCATTCAAACATTAAATCTTCATTCTTCATTACCATCTAAAAAATCATTCACATCTCTTTCAAATTGTAGGCTAATAATATTTTTGTTTGTGCAGAAAGTCAACATAATTTACAAAGTTATCCAATATTTGTAAAATGATAAGAAATGAACGCTGATGATGTCATATAATGGTAGTGTATCACCGACTATACATTATATTTTTAACGTTGTCTTTTTTGCTTTTGTTTAATTTTCAACTGTTCAATATTTGATGAGGTTTTAAACGAATTCATTTCAAAAAACAGTCGTCTATTTCATTGTTTAATGAAATCAGTACCAGCACTAACTCATTTCTGTGAAAACATTTCCGCTCTAACTTAAATCTCTATACTATTATTATCAATATCCATTGATGATTATACAGAAAATTGTGATGTCCTGTTTAGATTTGAAATATTTATGTGTACTATACTGAAGATATTTTTATGTCTAGTAATAATTCCCTAGAAATGATTTTGGTATTGCTGTTTTGGATTCGAAGACATATGGTCCATAATCAGAGCTCGACAGCATAAAAAACATAAAAAAAATTTAAATTATCCCAAAATTGAGTAAAAATTTGTAGTAAAACTCACAAAAGCAGTTTTTTCATAATCATTTCATGGGAAAAAGTCACAATCAGATTTAAAATTTTTATAATTTGAACAAACAATCTTCAGATTCGAAAAAATTGTTGATGTTATGGGAAGTATATTTAAAAACACAATTTGAAAGTTGAAGGAAAAACTACTTAAAATTATTTAGAGCGACAATTTTTATAAATTTTCTTTGATGTTGTTCGTTAATGCCAGTAAAGCAGATTAGCCAATATTGCTAGTTCAAATAGATTTTATGCCGAGATGCGTCATTGTGATTGGTTTTTCTTCATTTGTTATACTGCCTGGATTTACAAGCGCAAAACAAATGTATTTATATATATAATAAGTAAATATATACACCTGTATATAAGTAAATAAATACACCTGTATATAAGTAAATGTATACACCTGTATATAAGTCAATATACACACCGGTAGTGCAGAAAATTGTCTTGTAGTACAATAGTAGTGTATTTTGGTTATCGATTCTTTACAACTTGTATTAATCATCAAAGTGCTTTGTGAGCGATTAGATTATACTTCCTGATACCGTTATCAGAAATAACACCTTAGCCACTCATTGCTATTATATATTTGGTTATACTACTTATGTGACTGACATCGAACTGAATGGAATAGTTAAACGCGTTTTGTTCATCGCATAGCAGCTAACTTTAATTATCAGCGGATACAGAATGTCGCACCATGGTCCACCACACCACCATGGACATCCACCACACTGTATACCTGCACAGACGTATGCACCGGCACAGCACCATCATGGACACGTAGAACACCACAACCCACCGCATCATCATGAAAGTGTACATGTTCATGGACACGCACAGCATCAAGGGCCTATTCCTGCACAACACTTTGATCCACATTGCGACCCTCACCATCACCACCATGCACCGCCGCACCATCAACATGGTCCACCTCATCATCATCATCATCATTGTTGATGTCTTATTTCATTGAACAAAGGAAATAAGTTAATGTTTGATTTAGAAATTGTTTTCAATATTAAGTGAAATGGATTTAATTAGTCACCTTAGTGGCGAAATACTTAAAACAAAATATAAAAAATTAAAATGGTTCTTTTTTATTGTTAATTTTTTGTTTTTGTGAACTAGGAAATACTCTTGAATTTGCAAAACTAATATTTAAGATATTTTACAAATATGCGTATATATTTAAATTTCTGCTTTATCCAGAGACTATTTTTTATTGTTGTTATCTGAGAGGCTGTTTCTTTTGACTTGAAACATTCCGTGTATTGGCAGAAAATGAAATATTTTTATGTGTTGCATGTTGTGATAAAACTGATAATATGCCATGGTCATAGAGATGGATGATATATCTAAAGTTGTTATGTTTGAAACATACTCTACAATTTATGCCGGTTGGTCTCAATAGTTATGAAGTATTTTTAGTGTGGGATTTCACACATCGTCTATTACGCAGTTAGTTGGGGTTCCCAATACACTTCAGATTTTTGTCAGATAAGCTTAACTTTTTTCTTCATTGGGGCTGACTCATATACTCTTTTTAAAAGTATGATCGCACGGGAAGAGGGTGTTTGTGAGGTTTCAACTGACTTAAAAACATTAGAACACAAATATGTGTGTTGAAGCTCATCTCCTTATACAATTTTTGCTAAATTGTCTTCTTGGCCTATGGCTATTTACAAAAAGTTGGGACAAACGTTCATCGACAAGGCTAAACTTTTCAGGAAGTGCCGCTGAAAAATACACATATTATAGCTACTTCGGACAAGCCACGGTCCTCTTCACATATCTTTCAATAAAAGCCCATCAAGTAGATACTATGTCTGTGAAAGCAGCAGCACACCAGTGACAGTCTGGCTGCACTGAAGGCCAAGAAAATGAGTTAACCACTTGAAAAATTGTCCAAGAATATAAGTCAAAACTTAACTCCATCGCAAGGTGGAATTTACTTGAACTCCGAGACACTGTGGTGTTCATGGAAACGAATTAGCTGATGAATGGGCAAAATGTGGATCTGCGGGCACTCCAATGGGATCAGAGCCATTTAACAGTATAAGTTTAGCAGAGGGTGTACATTGGATCAGGAGCTATGTGAATAGTATTCTGCAAAATCTATAGTTGCCTAAACAACCAAGTGCTTCCTAGAAGGCCCAAACAGGAGAGTTGCAAATTTCCTTCTGACATTACGAAGGAAAGTTCTTCGATCATTGGTTGGGGTAATCACGGGGCATACTCCATGTGGCCGTCGTATGGCGACCATAGGTATCATCCAGGAAGAACAGGAGGAAGAACAGGACGGCGCAGAGCATTTTCTCTGCGCTTGTCCTGTCTTTGCTAGAATGAGGAGGCGCATATTACGGTCAGATGTTTTGGGAATGGATAATGTACATTCCTTATTCCTGGACAGACTCTTGAGATTCATTAAAGCGTCAAAGAAGTTTGAAAAGGTGTAACTTCTTTTCCAAAATCCTCTCTATCCCCCCTTCCGAAAAATATTTTTCCAGGCGTACAGTACAATGGGCATCAATTCCTGAGTGCTTGGAGGCCGCCTTCTTCGGCGGCTCTCCGGCCTACCCTACTTCTGTCTATTTATCTATCTAACAGCGCACCAACTATGACCCTTCCCAAGAATCGATCCTGGGCCTCCAGTTATCGCTGCAGACATCTGATGTAACTAGCGGTGGTGAATTCCTTTGTTTAAGTCTTTTCATATACTACTCTTTTTACTTTTTAGACTATATAAATAAAACTAATAAGTTCACAATATAACAATTTTAATTACAAGTCCTTAAAATATTTTAATCATAGTACAATAAATACTTTAGGGAAAAATTTTAAATTTTAAAAAATCTAATCTCCTGTTTAATTTAATTAGTTATCTTTATATTATTTACATATGTTTACTCGTACTAAATCCGGGCTATTGAATAATCTAACAATGAATTATATGATAGATAAGTACGACTTTCTATTTGCCGAGTGAAACATCGCCACTAATAATTCCGTCCATATATTCAAACGTAAACTGTTTAGTATTAAACATATTTAAATATATTTTTGTAACACTGTAATATATTTTCAATTTTTAGTTAAAAATAAATATTTATCTATTCCCACCATAGTCATGCATATGCCACAACATTTTTATAACACTTTAGAATAACTTTCAGCTCTTACAGTATTGAGTCATTAGTGGTCATAATTTCATGGCGATAACAATCTGACATGCCGCACGCGACTATCAGCACGTAATTCTAAACAGAGCACATTTAATATCTATAAATATTAATATGAAAGTAATTTTTTATCAATCCGATATGAATAACCTTTAACAATAAATTGTTGATCCGATTAAACATATTAAATAAAAGTTTTTTCGTGTACTAGAACATAGCTTCAAATGTTTTAAGAAACCCTCTACTACCCTGGCGGTAAGTAGGCATAAATTATGAGATAGCTCAAATTTTATATAGAAAACGTTTTCGGTTTGTTGCTGATATTTATTCCATGTGCAGAAGGTGCTTGAATAAATATCAGAACCGCCCACTTCAACAATCAAGAGCAGTATTTACAGATATTTCGGCTGGTATCTGGATTTCGTTGATTACTTAAAGCTGGTATTCCACGAGCAATTGGTCTGAGCTCATATATATTTAGATAGTGACAATAAATGATGCAAAGAAGCTTGCAAGCCCAATGAGGCTTGGGATCAATTCATGGTATAATAATTTTATAAAAGTTTGTTTTACTCTGAAAGTGACAAAACCTCACTGCACCTGATCACAGACTGCGGACCTTTGGCACATCAAAGGCATAGGTGGATTGGAGGATCTATCTTAGATATAAGCCCGATTCCTCAGCTTGATTCCTCCAGAACATATGAATTCCTCGCAGAAAATACCCTGATCGAAGATCTATAAATGAGATTATCCTCATCTTTTAATTAAATAGGGACATAACATCTTTCAGGTTGTGGTGTATAATACCCTTCAAAAATCTAATCTTGTTAGGTTAGGCTATCGTGGTCTACAGATCAACTCACTCAGACCACTATGTATCAATTGTGATACCACCGCGTAACAACGCACCTCTGGTTTACTCGTCAATGACAGTAAGCAGGGTCGGCATCGGTGAGTAGAAGGACTACAAGGGGTACGCCACAGGGGGGAGTGCTATCTCCTCTGCTATGGCTTCTAGTATTAAATGAGATCTTAGAAACCTTCAAAGCAAAGAGAACATATGTTGTAGCCTACGCTGATGACATTGCCATTCTAATCCCGGGCAAGTTCTTGTCAACGATTAGCGAAATCATGGAATCAGCACTGGGCGAGATTTCCGGATGGGCTGAGCGCAACGGCTTAGGTGTTAACCCTACTAAGACGAAGCTAGTTTTGTTCACCAGGAAAACAAAAATCCCTGAGTTCTTTTTGCCAAAGTTTGGTAGGGTAACGTTGAATCTCTCTTCAGAAGCAAGATACTTAGCTGGACTCCAAGTAAAATTGGAGAAGGAATATTTAGAAGAGAACAAAGAAGGGTTTCGCTGCATATTATAACTGTAAAAGGATCTTTGGGGGAAAAAATGGGATTGTCACCGTACATTGTGTATGGGATGTACACCACAATCATAAGACCAATTTTAACCTACGGGTCCATCGTCTGGTGGAAGGCGTTGGAAAGGAAATGTAATCAAACCCGTATTGAAAAAGTACAAAGACTTGCTAGCCTGGGAATCACAGGGGCTGTAAGCAGCGCGCCTCAAGAAGGCTTAAACATATTATTTCACCTCTTGCCGCTAGAAGTGTTCATTCATTGCTGTGCCGCCAAGTGTGCTCTCAGACTGAGGGAGTGCAAAACGTGGAAATCTGCCAACTATGGACACTGTACAATTTTGAGCGTAATAAGACGGAAGGGTCAAAGGTTAGTTACGGCCGATTTAGAAACGTCTACCGATTACATAACTTTTACTATGGATTTTACAGCTAGAATTCTAACTCTCTATCCAACATTCTTTGTGGGGGATTTTGGAGGATTGGGGCTTACCCATAAATGTGGCATACCCTTTTTTTCTAAATATTACCAACAAATTTTTGAATTTAAGCCAAAAAAAAACGACTTCTGGACCATAGTGCATGCTTCAACATTGGCGTATGCCGTCGACCGGGCTATGTAGGAGTTGCCATGATGAAGAAGAGACAGTATTCATCACTTTTTATGTCAATGTCCAAGACTACAGTTGAAACGACTTCAATGTTTGGGGTCGCGCTTCTTCACAAGTTTGGCAGAGATAACGACGGTGGGTTTATCGGATCTTCTCACTTTCATTTAGAAAACCAAATGGTTTCATAGGGATGGAACTTCCAATGTTTATGGATATCGAGGATAAGGACGAGTATGCCTCCTCCTGGAATTTTTTAAGGCAGTCACAATGGATATAGATGTCTCCGAGTGGAAGTGCGGATACGAAGTATCCCCACACGCCTTCCCAACCTAACCTAACCTAACCTAACCTTACTTGTCAAACCATTTCGAAGCCCTAATAAAGCGCAGGATTTGTTTCACCTTCGCGCCAGACATTTCTGTAAGAGATTTAAAAGCGTATTTGCCTAAAGAGCCCGCTCTGCTTCTATCTAGAGCGGGACACCTACAGAAGAGATGTTCCACAGTCTCCTCCTCCTTCTCATCCTCACAGCTTCTGCAGTATTCATGAGAGAATTCTCCCAGCCTGAGAGAATGTCTGCCGAACAGTCAATTACCAGTTATACAAGCCACGACCTTAGAGATGTCTTCACTCGACAGGGCAAGCAAGTCTCTAGATTTCCTCCTATTAAGCTCCGGCCACCTTAACGTAGTCGTTAAGCAAGTGCCCTCGTGTGCCCAAGACCCATTGGCCTCACGCACGACCCAGTCTTTCAGCATCAGTTAATAGGTGTCAATTGGTATTCCAACCTCGAATCTGTCTGTGCATAAAGGAAGGTGCTCCGTCTTGTCTTACTCTTAGGACTTTATTCATAAAATACATGCATACGTTACCATGGATACTATTACCACATATATCTATATAACTTCAAATCTTTACACGATTTATGGAAGAAATTTAATGTGAAGAATCAATATTATAAAAATGTTTTTATTTATCTATTTTTTTTTTTTATTGTAAATTATAGTTTCATAACGATATCATATAATGAAGGCCTAATATTAAAGTGTTCCAATCGAAACTGTAAGAACTTGCAAAGTGTTCCCTAAGAGATACTCTTACTGCAATTGACATTGTACATACCTAGCCCACTTACAGTTTTTTTGTTTTTAAAAGAGTCAGGAATCATTTCGAGCAATGAAGAGAGAGGAACTATGAACTACATATTGAACAACTGCAGCTTGAAACCATAATAAATTGAGCACATTATTTTGGAATAGATGAACAAATCATTCTTGTGGAATGATAGGAAAGATCCATTTAATTTTTGGACTGGAAGGGTGAGCACTCAAGTCACTGCCGAGCAATATTTTTTTATGTTAATAAATTCATAAGCAACAATATTGAAAATTAGTTTGTATAACAGAAGAGTGAAGCATAGTCAGAGATTCTCGAAGCAAAACAACAAACAAATACTGAACATGAAATATTTTGTTCCTGACAATGAGAGTTTCGGCTAAATATAATTTCTTCCTTTACTTCACATCAAGCGATGTAAATTTACGCCAATAAATACGCCAACGTATCTGAGTGATTACTTGCAAAATAAAAAGTTTGGGTAATCTCATCGGCAGCTTTTATGGGTTATTCGGCTTCTCGTAATACTCGTATATCTTACTTTACTAATTTGATTTAACCTCCCCAAACCAAAACTGTACTCGTATTGCCATAAAACTGTAGCAGCTACTCTGCAGTTATACTTCAGGCAAATTTTGTTCTTATTGTTTTATGATTACGAATTAAATAAAAACACAAAGGAAGAAGCTATAAAATTATAGTTCCATAAGAAGAAAACTTGCAGCTGACGATAAATGATGAAAAAGCTAGTAATCGCGTGTGCTCCGATTACGGAAAAGTATCAAGTTATATCGGGGAACTCTGTAGCACACAGACGCACAGGAGCACACACACGCAGGCACATTGGTACAAGATACTTCGTAAATACGTAATCAGACATGCACGCAGTAATATAGAGCGAAGGACGACAGGCTGCAGGATAATACTTTATGCCGTTCTATTCTGGCTGCTTCTGGCTCTGCTGCTGTTGCTGCTGACTGCGCGTTAGGTGTTGTCGCTGCTACCTCAGAGCAAGTTTGTACTCGTAGTGCACAAGAGTAAATCTTCAGCTTGGTTAAAGTAACATTATAAAATGACTGCTTCGGCATAGTTGTAAAAAGTAGCATAATTAAAGTTTAATTAGGAAGCTCTGCTGCGTTATAGATGGTGACGCTCTGCGTGCGTATGTGTGTGTATGAATGCGGTGGTGAGCCTCGTTTGCCTCGCTTGACAAAGTGTTGCATATGTACGCGCGCTCAACTCGTGCGAAAAGCGAGCACATGCTTCCTGTACGAGTACAAGTCCTTGCAGATGTGTTGCCTTGTCATTTCCTGCTTACCGATTGCTTCCAACGAGTACGAGTAGCGTTGATTATGCGTGCTTCTTTGTTTTTTGCAGCTCTAGCTGATATTTTACATAATGTGTGTAACTACGCCACAGCGGAAGTGGAGAAATTGGCAGTTTTGTAAATTTTAATGAAATAGCAGTGTGTATTAAGTTAAAGTGGCGTGAACTGAAGCGCTGCAAATTTGACTGCGACATGTACAGAGACGCCTGCATTTTTTCCTTTGCTGCCGTTGTTGCAGCGTGTTTGAATACTCAACTTGATTAAAGGATAATGACATGCACGCGCAAAGTGTTTTTTATCGTATTTTTGTTGCAGCTTCGTTCGTGTGATCCAATTTGCCATTTGATAAGGTTACAGAGGCCTCGTCACATAGACTTACACAAGAGTCGGATGAAAACACTTCATTGCATACTACTGATCGCTTTACGTTTATTATTGTATATTAAATCATTTATAACTTTAATAGTTAATTATAGAAATTGAATTACTTTTATATTATGTGATTTAACTTGCAGTCAATTGGGAAAAATTGTGGGAGTTATTTCAGAAAATGTCAAGATATAAAGAGATGCAGTCTAATATATTAGATTGCACTAGCTGGAAATATTCGTTTGGTCCAATCTTTTGGAATTACAAATACTTATAAGAAATTCCAGGTTTCCCAGCTTTTAAAGAAACTAAATGAATTGTAAAAAGAAATTGAAAAAGAGTTTTTGAAAAAAAGTTTGCACTATATTACTCAAATTGTTTGAAGGTAATTTATATAAACAGGGAATAGGAATAATATTAATATTGATTGATTATACCAATATGAAGCAGTTCCGACTTGCCGCTACAACAAAAACTCTGTTTAGTAATCAAATCAGTACTTTAACTACTACTATGTAAGTAACTAGTAGTAGTAAATAGTAAGCTACTAGATACCGAAAGGCATTATCCAAATAGCCAAGGTAACAGCACCACAAACAAGTATCGGTTGGCTGGTTGGTTGGTTATTTAAGGTGCCTGATCCACGGCATCGTAGCATGAGTCACAATTAGCGCCTTAGCGGCGTTTTATAGCCACTACCCCTCCTAAACGCTGGAAAACAGATGGGTTGTTATCTAGATCCACTTTGTGGAATTTAGGTATTTTAGAAGATCCTTCGGTTTTACAGCCGATAGGTCGGATAGTCCTGCTAGAAAATAGTTTCCCAGGGCTCCCTTTCTTGCGGCCGCCAGAACAGGGCATTTGCAATGAAAGTGAGTTATTTTCCCCTCTCGAGCGAGTCTTTACAACTTCTACAATGGGTATTGAAAGGTCTCTGCATTTTCTCCGCATGCGTACCAACTAGCCACTGACCTGCAAAAACTGCCGTTAGTCGGCTGGTGTCTCTACGCTCCCTACTTATAAGATCCCTTGGCCTAGCTATATGGTAGATTGGCCAGGTAGCCCGGGATGTATTGCACGTTGTAAGTGTCCTCCATCTTCTGCCCGCCAAGGAGAGACAGTGCAGGTAGAGCCTCTATTGATCGCACCCAGAGAAACAGATACTACGTCTGCATAGGTTAGGTCGAGGGAGGCCCCGTGCGCGCTAATACATCAGCCTTCTCATTCCCTTCGATATTCATATGGCCTGAAGAAAGCAAGAAGGCTTAGCGCCCTAAGTTCATCACTACACTGTCTTACAAACCTGGAGTTGATAGCGTTTGACTGTAGAGTCTTTAAAGCAGCGTCGCTGTCCAGAAAAATGGCAACATTGCTGCTGTGTCCTTGCCTAATGCATTCACTAATTTGCCGAAACGCCTCCCTATTTGCAAGTATTTTCGCCTGAAAAACTTTAGCCTCATCAGATAGGCGTGTGCAATAATTGATGTTAGCGTGAGTTAAAAATATCCAAGCGCCAACACCAAGTTCCATTTTGGGCCCGCCTGTGTAATAGGGTATATCGTATTCCGTTTCAAATATTCACTCTTGACCACTCTGCTCTTGAAGGAGCTCTAACAGTGAAGTCCTTTTTAAAGTCTAGTTGTCGTACTATGTAGTCTGTTGTTATTTATGCTAGTTCCCTCGGTATTGCGTACCATGACCATACGATCGCTCAGCCCAGCAAGCTCTCGCTTTTAACCTTAGTGCACTATTGCAGGCCAAATTTGAAATGTAAAAGTCAATGGAGAGAAGATGTAGCATTACATTGAGTGCTTCCGAAGGACATGTTCGCAGGCACCCCGCAACGCCAGCGCCAGCTGCTCTTTGGACTCTACTGATTCTCTGAACAATATCGCCTTTATCTAGCGCCGGCCATCAATCTATTGAGGCATAAGTGAGTACTGGACGCACAATTGCTTCGTACATCCAATGAGTTATATGGAGACGAAGTCCTCATTTTTTTCCGAATATTCTTTTGCATGAGTAGAAGGCTACTTAGGCCTTCCTGATCCGTAACTCTATATTGGTTCTCCAATTTAGCTTGGGATCCAATATAACATGTAAGTAATTGGCCTAACAAGTAACTACCTACACAGTTTGATCTGCGTTTAATTGTTAATTTCAGTGGTTTAGAATATGGCACCAAGCAACAAGATTTATAAATATCCAAGTTTTAGGTAAGTAACCATTTCCAAATTCTTCCAAATCTACTTGCAAATGTTTCATTAGCTAACTATCAGCTCCAAAACCAATGTAACTTTTCGTAGTACCCTTGAAAATAATACATATTTGTCACTCGAGAAAAGCTTATACAAAACAAAGCAAAGATGAAAATCATGTGTGTCCTATATAGAAAAATTTATACCCATTTGCTGCCATTGAAATCCGAAGAATGGATTTCAGTACTTCATCATTACTCCATCTGCAATATATATGGAATTACTCCGGCTTACACTATAACTAGTACCTGCTAAGAGTTAAAAACCTTCGTTCATCGGCGCTTTGGACATACACAGTTCTCTCATGAGCACCTACTGCTTGGTAGACCTGCTCAAATGTAGTTGTTTTGCGGTCAGGATATAGTGACCGTAAATCACCTTCTACCAAACTGGGCTAGTCCTAACGCTTTCCGTAAATCATCGTCTGGGAACTGCAACCTGCTGGAACTACTAAAAGCCGAAAGTAGGTTAGTCCTCCTAGATTATTTCTCAGCGAATTTATTGACAAGACAAGTTGCACACAGTAGTTGCAATTGTGCATGTGTGGTTATGCTACTGTAATAATTTTCAGAAGGAGAATTATTGAAACATTTTGGCAGATCTTAAACCTATTCCGGACACTCCACTTGTCCTCATCAGAGATTTTTCAATGAAAGGCAATTTTTTCCCAAGCATTTATTATGTCTCAAAAATCAACAGCACACCAACTTGGAACTTTCACAGGAATCTAACCAAGGCCTTAAGCTGTTGTA
The DNA here is from genome assembly GCA_920105625.2 of Clusia tigrina. Taxonomy (NCBI): domain Eukaryota; kingdom Metazoa; phylum Arthropoda; class Insecta; order Diptera; family Clusiidae; genus Clusia; species Clusia tigrina. The sequence continues at coordinate 29,096,093 of OV050030.1, forward strand.
ACCTGTCCATCCATACAACTACTCTAACTGCAGGTGGTGAACTGACTGATCAAACTGACTACAGTCTCATTCCACCACACTCTAAGTAACTCTGTCTCATTATTACCCCACATTTGTTCCGTTACCTCTTTCTTTCTATTTTATTACATTTCACTGGTGTCATAGTGCATTACTTAATAATATAATTATAAAAAATATAAATATATATAATAAAATTTTAAATGATATAAATGTGGAATATATAAACATAAATAATTAAAATATAAATATTATAAATATAAATAATATAAATGTTTATAATATAAATAATTAAAATATAAATACTATAAATACAAATAATAAAAATATAAACAACTTCAACTTCTAACGTAGTTAGGCTTGATTTAATGTACATGATTCCAATAATAAATATCAGTATATATCCTCTTCTATTCCCAATTCAATTTTAGTCTTTGCCGCCTTATTGACAAATATCTGGAGTGGTACTAGCAAGTATTTCAAAAATATTAAAGTCATGGCAGTATTTTCAGTAAAAACACAAAATGCTTAAAGTCAACATAGGAATAACATTTGCCAAGGATTCGTATTGAAAGGGCACGCATGGTGCCAGGGGGTGGCAAACGAATACGCGAACACACACACAAAATGGAATTGCCATCAGACGACGAGGCATGGACGACACTTTCGACTTAGAGCTGCCTCAGAGGAAACAGCGAATGTAATTCGTACTGAAATGAAAAGCGAAGTGAAATGCACTCGGTTATGGAAAAATGGAGAGATAATGTTATCGTAAAATTAGGAAAAACACGAAGAGAAACGAAAGGACTTGAGTGAGTCAAATGTATTGCCACGAAGTCACAAATGCAAATCGGAGCTCACAAATGGAATATTCTTCATTGAGCGACGAAGCGACGAGTCAAGAGCGTGCGAAGTGCATTGAGCAGAATTAGTAGCGCCACTTTTTCACACAGCGGCAATAAGCAGAACAAAAATAATAACTTAAATAAGAGAATTTTCTCTTTGTCTCATTTTCTCTTTTCTTTGATTTTGCTTAGCTCTTGAGTCAAAAGTTTTTACAATTGTAGGACTTATAAATATTTCACATGCTTCAGGAAATTGTTTTATTTAGTTCTTTGTGGGAAGCTCTCACGATGGAACGTATATTTAAATGGTGCTACTGGGGTTTTCCGCAAAAGCTGGTTAATTTCCGAACATTGCATTCGATAACTACACAGTCATGTGTTAAACCCAGAAATATACAGTACAGCAACACACCGATACACCGAAATCAATGCTAGGAAAAACCAAATGTTTTTTCAATGTAAGGCAATACTGATTCGCGCTGCTGTGGCTGGAACTGTCTAAATTAATTTGTACGTGTATTTGGCGCGAACTTCATTACATCTGGTCCATACCGTAATAGGCGAGCGGAAAATACTATCCTTTCCGTACAGGAAGCTATATTTGCGCTGCCTTAGCTGTAAAAAGTAGTTTTCTCCAGTTGGACTTTGTGGTCACCGTGCTACACCAGTCATTAATCATGCACAGATGACCACAAAACTAATTTCGCTTTTTTGCATTTACAGTATTCATAGTGCATATTTGTGTGCTTCTATATGTGAAGATGTTTCGCTAGTATTGTTGCCTAGTTTGGGTGTCTGCCGAAGTTCACTGCTATCTGCATTAATTCACATGTCCACATTACACACTCGCATATCTTTGTTGGGTGTTTCTTGTCGTCCTGTAAGCACACTCTTTGTTATTGATTTTCATGGTATCTTGTTATGGTTTTATATGCTGTTTTTGTTTTGTCCTTTAATATTCATCAGTTTTTTTCTGTTGCTTTTTGTATGTCGTTAGCACAATGTCAGTTGTCATTTACTTTGCGTTCTTCGTGGTTTCTCTTTTTTCTTCGTGCTTTCGATGGCAGAGTCGAGTTCATAATTCCAGCGTGATATGAGGCATCAAAATATCAAATTTAATTCTAATTTTCTATATTTCGATTTTGTGTTCTTTTTTTGTGATTTTAAATTGGAAATAATTGAGTTTTTATATTATGAGCATTTTGTGGATTATTTAATATATCCGCTGATATAGGTATTTTATAATTCTTTTGTAGAAGCTATTTATTAAAAATTAAAACGAGGTTTTTTCAATTCCAAAGGGGTTTTCGGATATTATTAAGTTATTATTAGTTTAATTGCTAATTGCTTAATTGATAATATAATATTTCGGTTTTTTCTAAGGCAGCCAAATGTTAGATAAAATTTGGCGAATTTGATGCGGATCTTAATACACGCAAATTCAATACTAATACATCTCTGTATTCAGTGAAATGAAAGTTCTTGTTCTCTTTCAGACAATAAAGGCCCGAATACAATAATGCGAGAGACCGAGACGAGAGCGAGACCGAGTCTCGGCAGAGATCTTGTTTCGCACTGTCTCGCATTCTAATATACAATCAACAAAGTGCGAGCCATATTTACATAAGAGCAAAAGTGTTAAAAAACTATTAAAAACTAAATGTTTTGAAATTTTTTAATTAATAAAATAAACGCGTAGCCACAAACAGCAAAACAGAAATAAACAAATGCGTATTACAAAACAATTGATTACTTTGTCTCGGACGAGAGTGCGAGGAATTTCTAATTTTTTAGAAATGCCTCGTCTCGCCGTATCGCATCACGCATTATTGTATATTGCCACATACAATCCTTTGGTACAAATTCTTTTTGACATCTCGGCCGAGACTCGGTCTCGCTCTCGTCTCGGTCTCTCGCATTATTGTATTCGGGCATTAAGAGTGAACCTAAGAAAACTCCATATTTTACCTTTTTTTTATTACCCTATCTTAGTAATATATCTAATAATCATAGCATACTATTAGGGTGCCCAATTACAAAGTAGCCTCCTATAGAATCGCTCAGCTCATATATTGCAAACAATGTAGATGTTGCACACGCATAAACGGACTGAACTAGAAAATAAACTTAAATTACATGTATTGTTTATATTAGTATCATTTTGCGATTTACTCGTATATGGAAATACCTACTCTTGAGTATGTGTATGAATAGTAGTTATTTCACAACTTTGTCAGTTCTGTTGTTGGGTTTCCTTTAACTGCTATCATATTATGTTTTTAATTAATACTAACACTACTACAATTTCAAGAATTGTCAATTTTAACTGACGAAAAAAGAATTTGACTAAAAGAATACGATATGGATAAGTGTGGTGGAATCAATACATCAGTTTCTATTCCGTACAATCGAAAAAAAGCCAGATTAATATTTACCGAATTAATTGCAACAAGTCTTAAACATTAGCAACGCATTCGTTCTAATTTGATGTCTCCGGCTGGATGTCAGCTGCCAACTTCGAACTAATAATACACAAACTAACAATGTCAGATACAACACTTGATTTCGTTTGAACCTGACAGAACCTCACAGTTATCTTTCATCGTGCAGATATATGATTTTTATTACGTACATTAACACATTTGTATTATGTCCATAATTATTGTTATTATTCGAATCTTTATTATAATTAAAATAATAAAAAATATATAAAAGTAGATGCCAGGCCATATGCATATTCACCCCAAAAGTATGCAAAGTTTATCTGATTTGTCTTGTAACGAATTTTGTTTTCAAAGCTACATATATAAAAATCGAACTCCATTCAGTTAAAATGACAGTCTACAATTACGCAGCTATCATATCGTGTGTTTCACTGCGTGAAGTTACATTTTGTTTTAACCAAATAATGACATATATTTGGGTAAATATAATGCTTCAATTAAAATATATGTATCTTCACTATCACCCTATGTTATTCTGCCAAGTAAAATCATAGCGTAAGAGCTATAAATACATATAATGTGTTATTAATATCCTTGTTGGCATTTCATTATACGCTCATTGCTCCGAAAAGTAGTAGAAATGCTAATCATACCTACTCCCACACACATGCTCACACGCATACAACCCACACAGAAATATTAGATTACCAATAATCATTATGCACTTAACAGAACTTATGGTTGCTCTTCACTTTGTTCAATTAGTTGGCTACGTATACTCGCATTTAATCACGGCATATGGAGGTGTTTTGTTACTCATGAGTTTAACTTTGTTTATTGTGATTGTTGTTGTTCCATTCTCCTTCAGAGGACTTTGAGTTTAACGTGGTAAGTTTATTGAGTTAAAATTCTGGAATTTCCTATTAATAGCTTCTCTATTGCGCCTACTGCAAGTAGCGTATATGAGTAGTACTTGTAGTGCAATTATGTTGTTGCAGGTAGGATATATACGATAGTAATGATATAATTTCCAGTTGTTTCCACATCACATTCATTAATTGCTACCTGATATCATAATCAGTATTCTGTCAGATTTAGTGGCACAAATTATTGTAGAAAATAAATCATAAATCATATACCGAGGATTGGTCAGAAAGGTCTTCAACAAGGGGACCCCCAGATACCAAGTTCGCTTCATATCAGGGGAAGGCAGAGGCACACTTAATGTGGGATCCCCTTCTCTTCGTCCGCAGATAATGGGTAAGTTAAGCCTCTTGACATATCTGTCAATAATTAAATGGCATGTTAGGAGTGCAATTATTGTGACAAAGAGAGTTTCAGTCCAAGTTTGTTTGTTGATTCCGCAGGACTGTTCTTCAGACGAGATCCTGTTTGCTGTCTGCGTATTCAATTATTCTATGCCTCTAGCGTATCTGCATAAACTTCTGTATTAACGACGAATTAAGCATAAACCAGATTATATTTAATTGACAGTTGAATTATAATATATTATTACCTTCTCACATAATACGATTCCGACTCGTTATACAATTTAAAAAAAAAACTACCATTCCATCACAATTCTTCTTATACGAGGATAACTTGAAGATAATTTTAAAAATATATATTTTACATTCATTTATTTATAAATGCGTCCCGTATTTAAAATCATTCAAACAGTATATCCGCTTACTCCAGACACACATATAAATATACGAAGTTGTTGGTACGTACACGCAGAACCTCAAACGTAAAAAAATATTGTATGGCGTATCAATGTAGCGACAATATTTTTCATACGCTCGATTGCAGGAATCATTTATGGAACACTGTGTAATGCGTCAAAGATGCGCATTGAGCGACAGATAAGGCAGCAGACATAAATATTTATATGAATGTGTAACCAAAGCACAAACAAACGCATTCTTAAAAAGCGCTTGAATGCCGCAAATAAGCACACAGCTAACATATAAGTACCTACAGCAAACACGCTTCAACTTCAATGAAAATTTCACATTAAAAAGACAAGGATTTGCAGTTCACTGATCAAATGTCAACAAAATGAAATTTGAACTGCTGGCAGCAATGCGAGCATAAATGGCGACCTTGCTACACTCGAAGTAATGCTTTGACTCAATGTCTATGGAAGTATTTGTGTGTGTGGGTGTGTATGAGAGTGGGAGAGAGGGTGCCAGTAGTTGTCGGCGCGAATCACTAAATTCAGCTCAAATTGTACACAATCTCCATTTCTATAATTTTCCATCGCACACCCACACACTCCAATATACATAATTCAAAGTCTTACAGGAAACTGTTTTTCTCAGAGCCCCTGAAAGTATGCTACATATATTTGTTGTGACTTCTAATAAAGCTGCAGAAATTGGAGCAAATTTTGTCTCTTTTTATCCTGGTGGTGTTTGCTTCAGCTGCAAATACTTTTTGTTCAATTTGAATAAAGTTGCATATCAATCGTGAAAACTGTTTACTTGGATTTGGGTATGAGTTTAATACTCTCCCATACACATATTCAATATATTTCAGTGTAAAATATGCTTCGCTGCACACATATCAGCGATTTATTGCAGATTTTATGCTTGATCTTGTTGTTGTCATTCGTGTTATTCGATTCTATTTGATTTGGTAAATTTTCAGCATTTGTTACGGCATTTGAAATTAAGCGTAAAGATTAGTTGTGTTTTAAAATGGAGAAGAAAATAATTCCTCAATTCTGTAGCAATTTTATACGTTTTTTATATCATTGACTTTGCTGCTACTTCTTTAATACATTTAAAATATTTTAGACCAAAAAAAATGAATAAAGTAAAATCTATTTTTTATACAGTTTCTTTTAAATATTAAGTACGAGTAAACTAATTATACTGACAGAAATTTATTTGTGTGGACATAATTACATAATGGAAGTTTCATACAAAAGTTTTTTGATGGCGATATCGCTATGGTGGCGGCTGCAAAACACATCCACACACTGCAGATGAGCTGCAACGATACCATTGTGCGTGTGAGTGAATGGCTGAGCAGGGCAAAGCTAGATCTGGCAGTTCAAAAAACAGAGGTAGTGCTACTGAGTACCAGAAAGATAAGCGAGATTTTCACAATCACAGTGGGGGGCCATCAAATTATATCGCAACCACAGCTCAGGTACTTACGAGTACTTATTGATTTCAGGTTCACGTTCAAAGAGCACATTAAAGCAGTCTGCGAAAAAGCTGCTGGGGTCAATGGGGATTCACACGCCTGATGCCGAATATAGGCGGAACACGCCCAAGCCAACGGAAGCTACTATCAACGGTAACGAGCTCCATCATACTGTATGCCGCCCCAATATGGGTGGAGGCAACTAGGGTGAAAGCATACACCAAATGCATACAATCAGCATATAGACTCAGCGCGCTAATGGTGGCTAGTACTTTCCGTACTGTATCGGACCAAGAAATTGGTGTCATAACTACTAGACCGCCCATTGACCTGCTGGCGGAAGAGATGCACCGCCTCTAGAAACAGAGAGCGAGACCCAATAAACGTCGCCAAAGCAGCGGAAAGAGCCAATAACATTGTGGAATGGCAACGCAGATGGGAGCAAACGGACAAAGTTAGATGGACCTCCAGGCTGATCCCATGCATAACAACATGGGTAACAAGAAAGCCTGGAGAGCAAAACCACTATGTCAACCAGCAACTAAGTGGCCACGGATGCATTAAGCAGTACTTTTTGGGCGGAAGTTGGAGGAGGACCCGTATTGCCCGCACTGCCCGGGGATGTACGAGAAAGCTCAATACGTGTAAGCACATGTGCGATACGCTCACTAAGTGGGAAGCAGTATGCTCGGCAGCGGCCACCATTATGATTGCGCTGCCAAAAACAGAATGAGTGCGCTACGCTGAACGCAACCGCCAGCTCCATGCGGAGCTGGAAGTACACAGGACCGACACATAGACAGACCTAATACTGACGTGTGAGCAGTAAATGCTCTTACGGCCTCCCGACGTAAAACCTAATCAGTGTCTCCGGGGAAACTCCGTAATGACGGGAGGAGGTTTGAACGGAGTTGGAGTCCTGCACTGACGGGGCTCTGACTTTAGATGTTTTCCTCCTCGTTAAATATAAAAAACAAGAGTTTTTTAGTACATATTTCCAAGGTACCATTACTTATGTTTATGTTTTCTGTAATTCTTACTTTATACATCAGTTCTATACTTATGACTTCTCTAAAAGTTGTATCTGTCGGCTGTTCGTGACTCCATACGACAGTGTAGTTAATGTACATGTACTCACATGATATGCTAGTCTCTAAAAACTCCTATCGTGAAGTAATCCAGTTTGATTATTATTATTCAATCCACATAAAATCAGCCCAGCTTTGTATAAAAACTACCGCCCAATTTCCTGCCTCTTTAACTATTAGGTACGAAGTACGATTTCCGGGTATATTTAATTAGAATAGTATAGAATAATTAATAGAATCCTTACTATTAGAAAATAAACTCAAGTACTTACTCCTATGTAATAGGGACTTATTCTTTTTCCTCAATCACATTTCTTCTACCTTTTGACCGCTTTAAACCCTTGTTTGTATAAAGTGGAATCACTGTGAGATGGTGCCGCTTAATGGAAGGCTCGATTGAAATTAAATGCATCATAATTATCGATCAGAACATAATATATCGCTGTAAAAGTTCGCGCTATAAAGTTCTGCTAGGGCATGGCAACCCTTCTTTGCTTATTCAAGTGCCGATAAGGAAACTACTCACACGAGGTACTTATGCAAGGCCTTGAACTTTTTCTTTGACTGTGCCTACAAACGTCCTTGCTTGTATTTATAGTGATGTAGCTATGAAGCTTTTATTAATACTCCATCATCAAAGGAAGCATATGAAACTTAACATACATTTGAAGCACTGTTATATGCCAATGCTATAATTAAGGATACTTAACGTCAAACAATTCGTAAATGCAGCTCAAGAGAAAAAAAGCTTAAAATGTAAGAAAACGAAAGAGTAACTAACAAACAAGCGTAAGTGCAACTTGACGACAATGATGTGGCTGGTGCTGAGGATGCGGCTAAGGATAATTACTACGAAGCGGATAATGATCCACTCAGGCAGTTCCATATACGTACACACATATCAACACAGACTCACATATAAGCAGCACTAACTACTTGTGCAGCACCAACGTGCAAAAAATATTTATAACAATGTGAAAAATTACGTCTAGACAGGCTTAGAGTGAAGTAACGAAAACCAGCTGACATTAGCGAGAACTCTTTTTCTGCAACATGTTGTGCTGCACGATGAACGCCTCTTGAAACAAACTAAACTGAAGAAAGATTTCCCCATCCAAGGCAGACATAATTTAGGCCTCTTTCACATAATGACCGAACACTTCAGGCGTGCCAGCCAGAAACATTTTTCAGCAGGATGGTACAGTATATGCTCTAAAAAAAGCACTGACACATTTACACATCCTCCACACACAAACACACATTCCCATCCATACACATTTATGCTAAAGCGTTTTTGCATTTTTAATGAGCAGAGCGCTCGCTAACTCAGTCGCTCGCTCACTTTTCTGCACTGAATAATTGCCAGTAATTTGCGTGTAATCCTTTTTGCGAGCCTTTGCCTTCGCATACGCTCGTAAAGATGAGGGTTTCATGGGTGGGTACGTGAGCATATATGTATGTGTGCGTGCGTGTGCGAGTGTGTGTGTCGGTTTGAGCCGGAACCGGAAACGACAACAGCAAGAACAACACTTCTGGCACTTAAACTTGAAAATTATATTATTGTGTTAATTTATGTGCGAAAAAGGATACGCTAAGGCGGCGCTTGTTGGGCGTTATAACTGGCAAAATTCACCACACTCACATTTCGGTATACATATATTTACTATGCATATACATGTCTCATATACGCACGTGTAAAAAACCATTTGAAATGTCCAAAACGCATATGCCTGCGGCCGTATAAATACACATCAGCAAAGTGCTAAGTAGCAAATGCAGCAAAGGATTTAATTTTATTTAATTTTGCAAGCAAATAGCATAAAATATGCAAATGTGTCTGAAAATGCCACAGAAATACCATTTTGCCCACTGTTTTCGGTTTCTTTTTCTATCTACTTATATTTTTATTCTCAATTCTGCCACTTTGCACCTGCAAATCCTACTAACTGTGCAGCACAAAGCGTCTTTCAACTTTTCCTTACGTAGAAATTATTCAAAGGATATTAAAGGATTGTTATATTCAAATTTGGCAAAACAAATCACTGCTCACATCCCATGTGCATTTTTGGGTTATGAACGGCAAGCCAAAATAATGCCAGGCGTTCGCTTATGCAGAGCGTGAGCGATAGCAGTGTGTGTGGCTGGAGGGTGTTTATCCAGACAATGCTTCAAGAAATGTTTTTATTTCGAATTGAATTTGCTGGTATTTTACATAAATTTATGGATATTGAATTTTTCAATTTCTTTCTTTTTTCTGCGGTTGTGGCGTCATAACTCGCTTTATAGAATTCGTTGGCTGAACCAACTGGTGGAATGAAGGGGGAGCAGATGCTTAACATTGGCGCCAAACTTCTTCTGGCGACAAAGTATGATTCATAAACGAAATTGTATTGGGTCCTGTCTGCTGCTTTGCAACAGAAATCTTTACGCCAACAAAGGTAACCGCAAAACATTCAAATCACTCTAAACATTTTGTTCAAGAAAGAAATTTGAAATTTTGGAGGCTGAAAATATATACTAATTGCAGACATTTCAATAGAAGGATTGATATTGCGAGCTAAGCAATGCTAGTAATAAATCTATTTTAATATTCTTCCGATATGTCCTTTAGTCTAAAGCGATAATAATATAATGTTTACCCAAAACCCGCACATTTTTTTGGAGTTTTTGGTTTCGTTTATTTTTTTTCAGTTTTTCTCAAATCTTTTATTTTCGCCTCTGAAAAAATATTTAATGAGAAATTTAACTTCTTATTTAAAATTTAAAATTATTGAACGATTGTTTGAATGGAATCTTCTCTTAAGACTTGACAACTATTTTGCCTAAATGCGATGTAGTTACAGGTCAGATTTATGAAAATTGTTCATTGTTGTTCTAAATGTAATCTTTGTTTTTTCATTCATGCTGGGGAATCTTTTTAATTTCTGCTGAAACGGAGTCATAGGTAAACTTCTTTACACCGAGATTCAAATACTTATTCAAATAATTTATAATTCTTTTCTTGAAACAGTTTTTCATCAAGGCAAAACAAATGTTTTAAAGCAATTTGTGCAATTCTTCTTTTTCTCAGGTGGCCATTACAACCTTTGGTCGTGTTACGGCCGATTTGAGCACCTCTTGTCAGCACCTCTGCTTCGCGCGTGCTTCTCCAATTAGTCACATCTTGCGTGGACAGTGCTTCCACAGCGTGGTCTATTCAACAGAAGCACGGTCTCCGTTTTCGCTGTTGACCTTCGGCTCTCGCTTTGAATACCTTTTCGCCGGAGCTTCTTCATCCATATGATGGACCTAACCCAGACAGCGTAGTCGCTGAAAGTTCAAACGCTGAACTAAGTCAATGTCGGGGAAGAGCTCATAGAGCTCGGAGGTTTATTCGAATGCGATAGTCGTCGCCAACTCGAACAGGACCAAAGATTTTGCGAAGAACTTTCCTCTCGAACAACCCAAGAGCGTCTGCATCTGTTTGCGATATCACCCATGCTTCAGCGGCATAAAAAAGCACAAGTAGAATGAGCGTCTTGTAGAGGGTCAGCTTCGTCGATTGAGAGAGAGTAGCACCTATTAGCAAATGTGATTCTTCGCTTTTATTTCCAGACTGACATCATTATTGGTGCTAACGGCGGTGCCAAGGTATGTAAATTCCTTGACTACTTCAAAGTTGTAGTTGCCCGGTGAAAGATGAGAGCCTAGACGCCGCGCTCCACTGTTTCCAGACAGCATATACTTCGTTTGGCCGTCGTTTACCGTCAAGCCCACTTTGGCTGATTCCTTTTCAATAGCATTGAAAGCACCGATAATTCGTGGGTCTTTTCCAGGATTTGGCGGATTGTGAAAATCTGGTCTATAGTGGATTTACTAGGTCGAAAGCCGCTCTGATAAGGTCCAATCAGTGTTTTTGTCTGCGACTTCAATCTTTCACACAATACGCTCGACAGGACCTTATATGCGATAGAAATGAGACTGATACCTCAGTAGTTGGCGCAGAATGTTGGGTCACCTTTCTTTAGTGCAGGGCAAAGCATGCTGCGATTCCAATCCTCAGGCATGCTTTCCTGGAGCCATATTTTGGTGATGAGCTGATGCATACACCATTTCAATTCATCGCCGCCGGCTTTAAACAATTCGGCTGGCAGTCCGTCAGCACTCGCTCCGTTGCTGTTTTTGAGTGGCTGCATAGCAGCTCGAACATCATTCTGGCTAGGTAGTGGGACTTCCATTCTGTCCTCGTCGATCGGTAGTATCACACTGCATTCCTCTTGGCTGGAATTGGCAGAGTCGTCACCCGTAAGTAGATTTGAGAAATGCACACTGCGTATCTGTAACCAGGTCTCCATTTTCATCTCTACAAGTGGATGCTCCGGGCTGGAAATCTTGGTTGATGATAGAATTTTCGTGCATGCTTCTTACTCTGCTACTCTTCGAGTTTCTCACGCTCACGTTTTTCCTGCTCTGTTTTGTTACGTCTGAAAAGTCGCCTGTCTTCCTTCCTCTTTTCGCTGTAGTTTTCATGCACGGGTCGCGTTGCAACTGACTGCAGGGTCTTCTTATATGCGGCGTTTTTTGTTGCACCCGCGTCGCGACACTCTTGGTTTTACCATTGATTTCGGGGTTTTGGACTCCGGAAACCAATGACTTCCTCCACAGCAGCGCGTATGGAGGGGAAAATGTGCGCCCAGAGTCCACCGGCGTCGTCGGGTCTAGAGGTTGGTTGGTTAAGCTTAATCGAGAGTTGAGCAGAGTAGACCTCTGCCGTCCGTTGCGATTGCAACTTAGCGACATCCAGCATTCGTTGCATGCCTGTCCGTACATCCTTCGCATTGCATAACCGCGTTCGGATCTTGGCTAGAACAAGATAATGGTCGGAGTCAATGTTGACTCCCCGAAATGTACGCACATCCAGCACTGGAAGCATGCCTTCCGTCGATCACAACATGATCAATTTGATTTCGCATTTTTTTGATCCGGGGACAGCCAGATGGCTTTGTGGATGTCGAGCTACTACTGACTACCATGTTTCGCGCCGCGGCGAAGTCAAATCAGTCTTAAAGGGTTTTTCGAAATGGTCTCATGGAGACCGAAATGACCAATTGTGGAGCCAAAGACGCCTTCCCTTCCGACCTTCGCGTTAAAGTCACAGAGGACTATTCTTAAGTCGTGGGTCGGGCAACGATCATACAAGTCCTCTAGACTCGCGTAGAACGTATCCTTGGCAGCATCGTATTTCTCCTCCATCGGGGCGCGGGCGCAAATCAAGCCAATGGTGAAGAACTTCGTACTGATACGGAACGTTTATTGGCGTGAACCGGGAAACAAGGTGGCGCAGTCTTCGGCTTACAACGAATCCGCGCTCCTCCGCATGGCAGTTATAGTAGATATCGCAGTCTGCTCGTTTTGAACAGCCTTGCCCTAGCCATCTCATTTCCTGGATGGCGGTGATGTCACCTTTGTTTTTGCGAGGGCTTCTGCCAGTGGGATAGGTGCACCTTCCCTACAGAGGGTCTGAACATTCCAGGTGCATTCATTGTCATCATTGTCCGTTTTTCGTCTGCGGTGGTCGTCAACGTAGTGGAGGTTATTATCCGAGGCTTCTCTAGTCTTCACTCGGAAAAATTATTTGGCGTGACCCAAACCCTACGCACATTCCAAGTTACAACTCTAGGAGAGACCTCTCAAGTTTAATGTCTAGAGGGTGGACGATAAATTAACAGATCGTTTGTTAACAAAATATAACAAAATAGAAACAAGGTTTTAACATCTCACAGAATCGTATTTATATGACTGATATTCTACAATATCGGAGCAGTCCAATATATTTACATTAACTAATTTAAATACATTTGGGAAATATGTTGTCTTTCTTACCGAAATTAAATTGAAGATGGTACTCCAACTACACGTATAAGATACCAGGAATATTGTTGGACAATTAGAATAGTGCTCGAATGAACTACTGCTCGTTTCATTTCAGACGTTGTTGGTAATTTGCTGTCATATGTTCTGTATTTTTAAACAAACACAAAACTTGCTACGCGGCATGTAAGCCTAAATTTTCATTTATTAAAACTGTTCACATTTATATGAAAATCAGCTGTAGAGTAAAAAGAAAAGAGAATTCTCTAGTTCTGAGCAATATATTTAAATAAATATTTTCAGTTGTCTGTAAGAGTTGGTCGAAGGTCCTACGCCTTTATAGATTAAAATTTGTTCATGTTTATGAGCACATCAACTGTAAAAAAAGTTTATATAACTACATATACATTAATGCTGTGTAATATATTTAATTGAATCTTTTTCTGGACTATTAAACATATTCGAGTGGTTGTAATAATAAATCAAATACAGTAATTTGCGTGATCATCAACAGATGTTAATCAGAATCCGAGAAATTTTGAAAAGAAGATTATTTTTTAATCCATCGTTTAATTAAAATTTCAATTACTGTGGTGTAGTGAACGTTTTTGAGTCTCGGACAAAGGAATAACTCTATCAGCCTACAAATTAGTTGAAATTGTGTTTTTGAATTATTGATAGAGGAAAGTTGTAGCTGGGAGAAATTGGTTATTCGTTAATTATCTCACCAATTAAACCGCATCATATTTCTTAGATGTGAAGTAAGCGTTGGCCACCTCCCCTAATGTTATATCTACTTGATTCATATAAAATATTGACCCGAATAGAATATTTTCTAATTGATTTTATTTACAAGTTATAAATCAATAATTTTCAAATTTAGATCATTTTGGAAGACTAAAGAATCTTAATATTCAGATTGTGTTCATTATTATCAAACCAGCAAAATTATGTGATAACTGAGGATAATCTCTCTGACTGTCAGATTGCAACTCGTGCGCTAATCACAATTTTGTTGTAAATATTTTTCCTCTAAAATCGAAAATTTCTATTAAATATCTCCAAAACGTGGCATTTTACATAACTCTCAAATACAAAAAAGAAAAGTACTCAACTTTCTTGTTATCGTATATTTAGTTTTTAATCCATTGATAACAAAAAGAAGAAAGCTAATAAAACAAAGTTACAAAAACGCAATAAAACGAGTTAAAATCTTTCAACAGTTCCTTTCATTTAGATTCGAAAAGGAGTGCTAAGTGTAATTTTCAGTGAATAAAAATGAAGTTCCTCATTATTCTTGCGCTAATCGCTGTTGTTTCTGCGGCCACGGGTCCAGTTGAACCTGGCTCAGGTGCTCCACCTGAATTAACTGACGATAATGAACATCTTGACGTACTTGCAGCTGAATCTGCCAGTGGTGATTTTGGTTATTCGAGTAGTGTAAGTACAAAAAATTAAAATTACTTTATTAGAAAAACAAACAGAATATACTCGAATACGTAGTTAAAGGATGAATTGCGTGGACATCTGAATCTCCACACTCCGCAATTATCAGAACAGACAATTTCCTACAAAGCTGATTAACAGCTTCCTAGTTTTGTTGGCAGACTTATCAATTGGTAAAAAGTTCAGAATGTTTATATAAAATAAAGTGTATTTAGGTTGAGGGAAACTCATTCATTCAAATTCGTTGTGTTTATGAAACTTTTGTCATTAAATTTTGAAAATTAGATCGATTAAATTGCACACCGAGGCTAAGCGACAAATATACTGACTGTCCACACTTTGTATTCACAAAACAGTTCAGGATCTTTTGCGATAATAATTTGAGTGGTGCTGCAAATCAAACCCCACACTAATCAGTGAATTTTTCGTATGCCTGGCCCGCTTTTAGAGTAGTTGCAGTTCTAAATTCCTCAAAAATGTATGCCTCCACACCCATTAGTGGAAATATGTGCTGCATCTCTGAAGACTTGAGTCAAAATATATATGCACTGGCTCCCGTCGGGGCTCCTGGTTAAACAACAAGCCAAGTTGAAAGCCATTAGATTTAACGCTCTTCCACACTGGCGCAGAACCCCGACGGGACATGCCTCTATTCTGAATAAGGATCCACCTGTCCCCAACTTTATCGATTACATGTCGGTCTGTCCCGATTTGAACAGGGAGTTCGACTTCACTAGTCCAAGCAGCAATGACTGGACTTCAAGAGACTTAATCGTCGGCGAAACGGTCGATATCTATACCGACATAAACTTGGAGGTAGAATCGGCAGCGGTATCTTTTCCGACAAACTGGGCTGGACAAGCATCTCCCTACATCTCCCTGCCCATTACAGCGTCTTTCAGGCTAAGGTCATGGCCATTTATCACGTTTATCCATTTGGTGCTGAGTAGTGATATCGGCACAGTCAATGTATCCATCTTCTCAGACAGCCCAGCCGCCATTAAATCTCTTTTTGGCTCTACGGCCACCAAGACTCGTTCATGAATGTCAAACATCTTTAAATGAGCTCGCAGGTTACTCTCGAGTGCACCTAGTCTGGGTTCCCGGACACAGTGACATCCCGGATAACTCCGAGGCGGACGAACTTGCCAAGGAAGGCACGCTACTGCATCAAATTCAGCCCTCCGTAAATATCGGCATCCCACTGGCAACAGCCAAGCGGAAATATCTGGCTGACGCCTATAAAACTTGGGTTGACGAGGAATCCTAACTAACTTGGGCAAGAAGGCACAAAAGCAGAAACTATCAACTTTTTCGACTTGATCGCATATCACTGTCGACAACTGTGTCAGTTTTGACGGGCCACTGCATAGTGGGGAAAGCAGGCAGAAAGACTGGGTCTACCCTCAAACGATTTTTGTTGCAGCTGTGGTTCCGAGGGGAGGACGAGAGGGTTTTCCAACTCTTATGCCCCTGCCCATCCATGAGCAGAAGAAGAATCTGCACTTTTGGTGCCCCATTTTTTAAAAGCCTGACAGAGCTCTCATCCTTTAATATTAGCGACATAGCAAAGTTCATCAAACTATCAGGATGGTTTCCTTCAACATAATGGGGGAGTCGCGCCGTTCTCGGAGCTGTCCTTGCGCTGACTATCACCATCCCAAGTAAGAGAACTTTTCAGCGCTTGAACGGCGCCACACCGTGGTATCACAATGGGCCAACTAGACGGCCAATCTTACTTCCCAATCTTACTTCCCTACCCTAATGACTCAGAGCCAAATATGATATAAAAATTAACTTACAAATTATAAATTAAAATAACTTATTAATTAACTTAAATTTTAGGGACAAATTTA
Organism: Clusia tigrina; assembly: GCA_920105625.2. NCBI lineage: Eukaryota > Metazoa > Arthropoda > Insecta > Diptera > Clusiidae > Clusia > Clusia tigrina. The sequence goes on from OV050030.1 coordinate 29,112,796, forward strand.
GATTGATTAGTCCAAGAATGGTTTGGGTGTGTCAAAGTTGTTGTTAAAATAACAGATATTGTTTCCTTGGACTAGCATTCTATGGAAAATTTTGTTTAATTAAAACCCAAACGACACAAAACAGAGGATATCAGTGTTATCCACATTCCTCTTACTAGAAAATCCCCAAATATCTCAACAGTTACAGATTATTTTGGCATATAAGAAATTAGCTGATAATTTAAAAATCAAGTGTATTCAAGTTAAGCTAAATTGGTTTTGCTTCAAAGTTGTTAGTGACGTTGGCAATTAGACTTAACACAGTCAAAGTTGCTCCTCCCGTAGTCGCATCCCATCCACATAACTAAAGGGCTTGTATAACAGAAATATGCATAGCTTTTCATTCTTTTAGTATTCAACTTTGGCAACCTTATTTCTTGTGTCGTTATTTGTAATATTTTTAAATATAAAACTATCCTTTTTTAATTTCAGCTGGAATGCTTCCTATTATTGCTATTATATTATTATTTTTGGTGAACCGACTGCATTGTGGCAAATGAAGCGGACGTAGATTCGTTAAGATAAATGCAAAATTTTTCCACACCTGTGACCAGTCATCATCTGTTACCAGATTATATTGGAAATCTACTCGAATGTTGAGAGTGTAACTCACGAGGATACGATGGACGCCACGCCCGCGAATTTGTAAATTAAACTGTGCTAGAGAAAGTAATGCACTCTGGCATGGATGATAGCATCGACGACATTGCCTACCATGCGTTATTCTACTACTACAACGATGCCACTTGAAACACGAAAAAAATATATATTAAGCACCTAAGTAGAATAAACCTGGAAATAGTTTATTTTAAAACTAGTAAAAACAATTGTATTTTATATTAATATTAAAAAAAGAATTAATATTAAAAAAATATTGCTATTAGAGCCAATTCTAATATCAGCATCTGGAAAGTAAACTTTATGTCCCATATTAAATTTATTAACATACACAAAACTTATTCCACAAATAGTCTCCAGAGCAGCTGAGATGCCAACAGAATATTTTTCTAAAGTATTGAATGAGATGTAAAAATTGTATTTATATAATGTAGAGGGAAATCCGATTCAATATGTTTGTGACTAAAATTTTAATCTTTGCTAGATGCATATAATAAAATTTGTAAGAAAAGATTTTAACATTTTAATAAAAAGCCAATAAAAAATTTAAAAAATATATTTTTCATTTCTTCTGTGAAATAAAAATGGGATATGGAGCCAAGTCTGATCTAAGCTAAATTGTCATTGACCCTAAGATTTTGTGTCATATGATAAATGGGTACAGCGAATTTGCAAGACATTTCGAAGATCAGGAAGATCTGCATATAAATCTTGATTTCTTGTATTGATTTTTAAGGTAATGTCTTCCCACTGAACAGTAGTGATCACATAATAATAAGTTCAGTTCAGTACTTTGAAATAAAATATAGACTCACCACAATTTTCAATAAACCCAATACTATGCTTTATTATGTATAACGGAACCACTCTTTGTTATATTAATTCCAGCATCATATATTTCTTAGATATCCCGGATCTAAAATACTTCAATGACAGAGAACTCTTAAATTTTTCAAGTGCAATTGGTTTTGAACCGAAACATGTGATTGATAGGGTATTCCACGTGATAGTCATTGGTTTTCTTTGGGAATAAATCTGTCGATAGCGGACTAAAATTTTTAAAAGAACTATCCATGCTAATATATATTCCCTAAGTCATCCCCAAAATTACTCATTATATTGGTCTTCTATGCTGAGCAATTAATCATTGGATCCTATCAGGAAGCATTATAAATTAGAAGTTAACAGCAGAATTTTGAATTGTTAAGAATTCCATGCTGAAAATAACTTCAATAGCATAAAATTGATTGATTTTAAATCAAGTGCCCGGCGACTTTTTCACAAAACTATGAAATTCATACAATACACAGACTATTTAAAAAATATCGAAAATGGAATATGAAACTCTTTTATCAGCATATATATAAAAATTATATATGTATATATTTTAAAAGGACACATATTTACACATATGATTCCAGCTACAGGGAAGGGTGGGCGGCTGGGTATTCTCAGATTAGCTGGATATAAACGTGTCCTTTAGGCTATAAAATGTGATCAACCAGTGCACTCTCTGCAATGCCAATGTTTTGCATCTGCTTAGACCATGCTAAATGCAGCCTCTCTTACCAAGTGACAGAAGACACCTTGCCTTCTATCGATAATAACAGGCAGTACAGCCTCTTCCCATCTACTGCCTCTTATAGACCCCATTCGCGAATCTCTGCACATGCAACCCAATAACCAATAGTGGCCTTAATGGCAGCAAAGGTATGGGAAGAACAGGTTCCGGTTCCTGAGATACCTTATTCGCTGGTTTGTCCGGGACTTCATTCACCATAACACCCATGTGTCCTGGAACCCATGTTAGCAACAGACTATTATGCTTTCCAACATAATTCTCTCTGTATTTACACCGCAGTACCAACTTGGAAGTGACAAGGGGGCTGAGTAAGGCCTTCAGTGCAGCCTGACTGTCAGTGCAGACACAAATACTTCTGCAACGCTAAATGCTTTCCACCACGTATTCCATCTCCTTTAGAATAGCATAAATTTCAGCCTGAAAGACAGAAGCATGACAACCAAGGGCGTAATGGAGTTGGATGCCGTTGAGTTCGACGGAAACCCCAGAACCCGATACAGTATCTCTTTTGGAGCCATCAGTGAAAATACGACAACACTGCCTACCGGGCTCCGTCGTAGGATCAAACCATATACGAGTATGTGCCTCTGGAATTTTTATATTGGACCGCCTTCCAATTATAGGATACACGGGCATCTCAATGGGATACCAATATCCATGTCAATGCCAACAGTATCTTCAAGATTCCAACGCGCAGGGCCTCTCCTTGTATAAAAACATCTAGGGTGGGAAGATTCAACACGGCATCAAGAGAATGGCCAGAAGTTGTCGCAAAAGCCCCAGTAAAACAAATAGCCACAGTTCTCTATAGTCTAGATAGAGCAGATTTAACCCACTTGAGAAAAAATCTTTTCCCCCAGACCAGAGATACGCAGAATATTATGGGATTGCTAATTCCCTTATAAATCCAAAGAACTTTCGAAGGAGCCAGACCCCATATCTTGCCAAAGCTTCTCTTGCACTCCCAAAAAGTTGACAGTGCTTTCGCTACCTTCAGTTCAACGTGTGATTTCTAGAGAAGCTTATTATCAAGAACACCCCCAAGATATTTTATATATACTTCCCTGGATAACTAAATAGTGACCCCCTTCAGTATTGGCTGAACAAAGCCTTCGACTTTCCTCTTTCTGGTAAAAAGAACTAAATTCGTTTTAGCTGGGTTAAACGAAAGACCATTTGCCTGACCAACATGTGTCAATCTTATTCAGAGTAAACTGCACTTTCCTGCAGATGTACATATATGAGCTGCCTTCAATTACGCAGGCTACATCATCTGCTTATGCCTGAGTGTAGATATCGGAATCATTTAGTGATACAAGTAAAGGGTCAATGACCATACACCAGAGTAGTGGAGAGAGCACGTTCCTAATAAAACATTTAAACGCTCTTATAATCACTGTTTCAATGTTTTTCTTCCTGCTTAACATATATAAGCAAATAGAGGAACAGCTCGATAGAACGTTATGGCAATTATTTGTTTACCCTAACGTCAATAATGTTATAGTTCAAATACTGTATATACATTTAGACTCTTTGCGTAGCTCCTAAGTTCGAAAGATTTAAAGTTATGCACGCAAAAACTTTTTTGATCACCCAAAATTGTGAATTGATCCAATCTCAATGGATGGTATGTGTACGAGTATGTGTGTTTTCTGGTTTGAGATACATTGGTTACAATCAGCAGAAAAGTGGAGACAATTGTTACCAACTGTTGGTTGGGTACGAATAAACATCTGACTTATGATGAACCAATATGTTGTCGTGCCAGAGTACAAGTTATGTAGTTCAAATTTCTTACCTTGATCAGTCGTCTCAGTAAAATGGTTGTGGATTGTCAGAAAAAGGTCAAATAAGAAAGCAAATACAACAAGCAGACTTTTGAGACCACAATCAATTCAACAGTTTGCCCTCGTTACTGTCACAATATAAAACTGAGAATGTAAGTGGCGATATTCTGCGTCATACGGTGTAGAACGAAGTAAATTGAAATTGTATATAGAAAATATTTTGAAAAGAGAACGTATGCTAACCGGTCGGATCTAGATTTCTTACGTGTTCTTTTCTACTTAATTCTAGCCGTGTTTAGCCTTGAAAAATTGTAACTGAGTAGGAATTGCTGACAATTGTGTAAATACATTTTTGGTTGTTGTTGTTTTCAAAACCATTGCTCATAATATTTTACTTCGAACGAAATGTAGGCACATTAAATTTTTGCAAAGAATGTAACGACGCAATATTTTGCTGAGTTTGTTGTTATCATAAGTTAAGTTGCCAAAATACTTATGCCGGTTTTGCCGCATGTGAGACCAGAACACTTGAATGTACTTAATTACGAAATGTTAAAATATGAAAAATCAACTTTGAAGTAAAAAATTGGATCAGAATAGAGAAATAGAGAATATAATTACATATTTCCAAACCTTCGGAGATAAATTGATGAACTAGAATGATATGCTGCAGCCCATTTTTTAATATACCTATTGCTGGTAGACTTTTGAAGTTTTTAAGTGAGATATATTACAAGCGCAAATGCAAAAGATTAGTGGGGGAAATTCCAAGTCATAAACGGAAAATCAAGAATAGCAACATTATAGGATCAAAACTAGACTGAAAGAAGTTACTCTAGTCCAATTATATTTAACGATAAATTCTTCTTCTTCTTAGGTGGCCATTACAACCCGTGGTCGGGTTTCGGCCAATTTGAGCACCTTTGCTTTGCACGCGCCGTCTCCATTTAGTCACACCAAGCGTGGTCAGTGCTTCCTCAGCTTGGTCTATCCACCGGAGGCACGGACCCCCTCTTCGTCGTCAACCTTTGGCTCTCGCATCGAATACCTTTTTCGCCGGAGCTTCTTCATCCATACTATGGACATGACCCACCCAGCGTAGTCGCTGAATATTTATACGCTGAACTATATCAATGTCGGGGTAGAGCTCATACAGCTCGCGGTTCATTCGAATGCGATAGTCGTCGCCAACTTGAACAGGACCAAAGATTTTGCGAAGAACTTTCCTCTCGAGCACCGCAAGAGTTGCTACATCTGTTTGCGATTCCACCCATGTCTCAGCCCCATAAAGAAGCAGGTAGAATGAGCGTCTTGTAGGGTATCAACTTCTTCCATCGAGAGAGGGCTCTGCAACCCAATTGCTTACTGAGCCCATAGTAGCACCTATTAGTAGTTGTGATTCTTCGCTTTATCTCCAGGCTGACATCATTATTAGTGTTAACGGCGGTGCTAAGGTATTCAAATTCCTTGACTACTTCAAAGTTGTAGTTTCCTAGACGCCGCGCTCTACTGTTGGCAGACAGCATATACTTCGCTTTGTCTTCGTTTGCCGTCCAGCACACTTTGGCTGATTCCTTTTCAATTGCATTGAAAGCAGCAGTAACATCTCTCTTGGTCCGAGCGATATATCGATATCATCAGCATACGCAGAGAGCTGGACACCTTTGTAGAAAATGGTGCCATTGCGATGCACACCGCCCTTTCGTAGGATCTTCTCCATGATTAAGTTGAAGAGAGAGCAGGATAACGGGTCGCCTTGTCTGAAACCTCGTCAGTATTACAGGTTTCGGAAAGGTTCCTACCTTGACGGAGCTGCTCGTTTTGCTCAACGTCATCCTGCAGAGTCTTATCAACTTTGCAGGTATACTGAACTCAGACATTGTTTTGTATAGGCAATTCCGGATCGGGCTATCGAACGCAGTTTTATAACCAACAATGAGATGATGGGTGGCGATTTGACTTTCGTTGGTGTTTGACAGGATCTGGCGTAGTATGAAAATCTGCTCTATGTTGGATTTACCAGGTCGAAAGCCGCACTGAAAAGGTCCAATCAGTGTTTTTGTATGCGGCTTCAATCTTTCACAACAGTACGCTCGACAGGACTTTATAGGCGATAGAAATGAGACTGATAACTCGGTAGTTGGCTCAGATTGTTGGATCACCTTTCTTCAGAACAGGGCAAAGAACTCTGAGATTCCAATCGTCGGTCATGCTTTCCTCTAGCCAAATTTTGCTGATGAGTTCATGCATACACCATTTCATTCCATCGCCGCCGGCTTTAAACAATTCGGCTGGCAGGCAACCGCTGGCTTGTTCTTTTTGAGTTGCTTCTGCAATTAAATCACAAAATTATAGAGGGGCCATGACATAGTGTCAGCCTCAGCGGTACCATTTTCTCCCGCCAACAATGACATTCTGACATACGTATTCGATTTCTATTGCAAATTACTTCTTCATATGAAGGCTACATGAGAGTATATTGACCTGAGCCAAGTCCAAGAAGCCTTCCAAAATCTATATCCAAATAGAGGTTCATGTGTATTTACATATTCTTCAGTTCGTATATCTGGAAATCTTTCAAGCAGCTTATATCTGGAAATCTTTTTCCCGGAAATCTTTTTCCCGGAAATTATTAATTGCATAAATATTAATACTAATGCACTTCATATTTGTAGTAATTTATACATGTATATCAATACATGCATGAATAAATGTGAGAATGTTGAATGAGAAAATGTATAAATACATATATTTGTTCTGCCATCTCCAAAAAATATCACAGTTGAGGGCTTCAACCCTTAAATCCTTTTGATGATATGTAAATCAACCTTGGGTAGGTCGGGGCTGCTAAGACTGCTTTCAATTACTTTTATTGGTTAAGTTAGATGCTGAACTTATCTAAAATCTCACCATCTTTCCTTTCATGCTTGCATCATAACAAACTTTACATGTCTTGATTTCTATGGAAATTTGTTTAGCTTGCCTTGCTTCCTTATATTATCCTGGAGTAGGTAGGTAGGTAGGAGTGGCCGCCCAGTATGCCACAAGCACACTTGAGCACTCATAATGGCCCATTGTGATACCACGGTGTGGCGCCGTTCAAGCACTGACTAAAAAGGTTCCCATACTTGGGATGGTGATAGTCAGCGCAAGGACAGTGCCTGGAAAGGCACGACTCCCCCGTCATGTTTCAGGAAACCATCCTGATACTTTGATGAACCTGGCTATGTCCCTAATATTAATGGATGACAGCTCTGTGCGAAATGGGGCACCAAAGGTGCGAATTCTTCTTCTGCTCAAGGATGGGCAGTGGCATAAGAGGTGGAAAACCGTCTCGTCCTCCTCCTCGAAGCCATAGCCTCGGCAAAAGTCATTTGAGGGTAGGCCCAGTCTTTCTGCGTGCTGTCCCATTATGCAGTGGCCGGTCAAAACCGACACAGTTGTCGACAGTGATACGCGATCAAGTCGCAGAAGTTGATTGGTTCTGTTTTTGTCCATGCTTGCCCAAGTTAGTCTAGCCGTGTGGCAGGATTCCTCGTTAGCCCAGGATTTGTAGGCGTCAGCCAGATATTTCCGTTTGATTTCGAGCTTGGCTATTGCCAGTGGAATGCCGATGTTTACAGAGGAGTGAATGTCGTGCATTAGCGTGCCTGCCTTGGCAAGCTCGTCCGCCTCGCAGTTTCCCGGGATTTCGTTGTGTCCGGGAACCCAGACTAGGTGCACCCGAGAGTAACTTGCGAGCTCATTTAAAGATGTTCGACATTCATGAACTAGTCTTGATGTGGCCGTGGAGCCAAAAAGAGATTTAATGGCGGCCTGGCTGTCTGAGAAGATAGATACGTCAACTGCGCCGATATCACTACTCAGCATCCATTTGGCTGCGTGGTAAATGGCCATGACCTCAGCTTGAAAAACGCTGCAATGGTCTGGGAGACGTAGGGAGATGTTTAAGTCCAGCTTGTCGGAATAAATACCGCTGCCGACTCTACCTCCAAGCTTGGAACCGTCGGTGTAGATTTCGACTGTTTCACCGACGATTCGGTTTTCTGAGGTCCAGTCGCTTCGACTTGGAATAGTGAGGTCGAATTCCTTGTTCAAATCGGGATAGACCGACATATAATCGATAAAGTTGGGGACTGGTGGGTCCTGATTCAGAATTGAAGCATGGCCTGTCAGGGTTATGCGCCAGTGCGAAAGAGCATTAAGTCTAATCGCTGTCATCTTGGCTTGTTGCTTAACCAGGATCCCCGAAGGGAGCCAGTGCAGCATGGCAAAAAGGGCTTTCGTAGATTTGCTACGAAGAGCGCCAGTGATCAGTAGAGCAATGGATCTTCTGATTCCTGGAGTGGTTTCTAACTTCATCAAATGCATGGTGTCTAAATGCAAATGACTGTATCTTCCTTCACTGTGAGTTTCAGGCATTTGTTTCGCAGTATTCACATTATCAATTTCTTAACTAAATTTTCACCAATTTATCTTGAACTTGTATCACATTCCCTGAAGCTTTACACCTTCAACTAAAATACCATTCATTACCGAGTTACCAACTGGACTAACACCAATTTTGTGATTTTTATTCAGTTAGCAGTTCAAAATTTCGCCATTTATATTTAATTAAATTTTTCGAACCGAGTGCCAAACAAAAATCAAAAACAAAATGAAATTGTACATTGTAGGTACGAGTACGTTACCCACCCATTAACGATATCGCTCGTTTTGCAATTCAGACAAATAAATTCTTGGTGTTCAATTTATTTGTTTTTCATTTTTATTGAAAATGATTTTCAAATACGAGCACACGTACACATAACGAATGAGCCTTAAAAAAGTTATGTGGTCGGTATCCTCGTCGAAAGAATCACACGCGCGGATGCGAAAGTGGCGCTACACTGGCCGCACATTCGCGCTCAGAGTGCGAGTCAGACAGACGCATAAAATGCCCTCCCAGTCGATATGTCTTCAATCTATTACCGCCCTAAATGTCGGTATTGGTCATATTGGTTTGGCACAGCACGCTTCTTTTAGACGGGAGTGCGAGGATGTGCTCTAACAAGCGCATTGCAACGCAAACAATTCATGTAACTTTTTATAGGTGTCTGCTTCTCCTTCAGCAGTGTTTGATTTCCCATTTCTTTTTTTTTTGTCTTGAATCGTGAACATTTTCAAATGTAATCGAAGACTTTTCCAAATGGCAGTTTCAACACCGAATTGTGTTTGTTTTAATACGTGTATGTTAATCTGTTTCGTTTAGCAGCTATTTTGTTTTTTCCCCGAGAGAGTAACGTTTGTAAATTGCTATCGGTTAAGAGTCTAGATATGTACTTTGGGAGATTTGTTAGAAGGGTTTTTTCCAATTTTAAATCGAATTTAAGTCTCAAAAATCATTTATTATTAAAATTGCAACAGCGTCATTCCAGAACTCAATCATCACAAATGTCACTTTCTCAATAAATTTAACTAAATATTTACATTAAAATACATGAAGACAATTGGTTAATTTTCTGAATATTTGAACTTACTTGCAATGAGTCTTCATGCAAGTGAAAAAACAAAAATAAAAAACAAAATAACAAAAACTATGTTCCATGTATGCGACGAATGGATCTATGAATCTAATATACATAGAGTGATGATCTTTGATTGGAATTGACTCCATTTAACAGCAATCTACAGCGAAATGGTCTTCAGTTAAAGTTTTTATAAAATTGAAAAGTCACAATGAAACTCTACGTATCAGGAATATAAAAGTACCCGGAATTTGTCAATAAAGCGAACCGCGCTTGAGATATTGGCAACATTTTTTTCTAGATTGGTATATATGTCCGTTTTCTACATGCCCATTTTGAACACAATCTGTCATATAGTGTGCGTTATAGCTTTGTAAATAAGTCATTGTTTGATGTATTTTGCGAATTTCGCTGGGCAAAGTGGCGGTTTGAAATTTTGTGGGAACAGGAACAAGTCACACGAGGATATGTCAGGTGAATACGGACCTTGCGGAACAGAACTAAATGTGTTTTTGGTCTAATAGTCTAGTACAAGATCAGATGTGTGAACCGGTGCATTGTCGTGTTGAAGAAACCACGAGTTGTTTCTCGACAATTCCGGCCTCCTGCGACAAACATGCTCCCACAAACGCTTCAGTATGCGCACATAATACATCAATACGTCACCGGTATTGATACCTTCGATAACAGTTTGACCCAAAGAAAACATTCTTTCAGCGACAGAAATGCGAAGCTGTTCTTGCAAAAAATTCCGCACTCTCGGCATAAGCCGCAGTTCAACTTGCCTCATTCTCAAAAAATCGTGCATAACGCAATTCACCAATCCGAGCGACATACCAATATCAGTTGATATATTGCTGATGATCACACGACGATCTTCGATTACAATTTTGTTAACTTTTTCGATGTTTTCTTCAGTCACAAAGGAAATTACAATCGAAAAATTAAATAATCTAGTATAAGCGGTGCGGTAAACTAGATTGAATACTGGCCTCATAGACAAAGAAAATGCACCGTTTTCAGGGTTCATGTTCACAAATTCCTTATACATTATTGTCAGTTTAGTTCAGTAAATTAAAGTATTATTCCATTAACGCTGTGATAGGTATCTCATTTGAAGACAATACTGATCAGTTCCGAGTTTTTTTTTAATTGAAAAGATCGAGATTAGAGTTTCCTTAATCTATCCTTTTTAACTTTAAATATGCTACCTAACAGGCTCAATATGCTACCAAACAGGTAGCATATTGAGCAAAACGTCCAAATCTGCCGTTGGAGTCGTTTTAATGGCGCCACTTATGAATACCTCTGCCGTTCTTTGTACCTTTGTTACCAACCTATTTTAGATGGACTTACTTAGGGCTGTCCATCGAGCAATCACCCCATAAAAAAGTACTGGTCGTACCACAGCTGTCTATATCCAATAAGCTACCTTAGGCTGTAACCACCAATTTTTACCTACAACCCTTTCGCGAGAGTACAGAGCTACCTGAAACTTCCTATTGCGCTCGGTTATATTGGCCTTCCAGTTCAGCTTTCTATCTAGGATCGCGCCCAGATATTACGATCCCTCGGCAAGACTCTAGGTTAGGTTAGGTTATCGTGGCAGCCGGTCTACGGACCAACTCACTCAGACCACTATGGGTCCATTGCGATGCCAGCACCTAACTTGTTCTTTTCTCGTCAAACAACGTGGAAGCCCCAACAATGCGCAGGATTTGTTTCTCGACAAGACTTTTGGAGCGATAATTTGAGTTATTTTATACTTCCTAGTGAAGAGCACCAGCTTTGTCTTTGGTCGGCTTAGCCCCCAACCCACAGTGTGTAGTCCATTTAGAGAAAATGTTTAACATGCATTGCATCAAGTCTCTTATAGTAGATACATTTGTATTTTCCCGAGAAGCAACATTGTTCTTATACACAACAACCTTGCACCCTTCCCCCGTCAGTCGAACGAGCAGCTCATTTATCGCAAGAATTCAGAGTACGGATGAAAGAACTCCACCGTGAGGTGTGCCTCTGCACAAGGACTTTTTCCCCGACGCTGTCCCTAGCTGTGATTTGATTGTCCTGCCCCTGAGCATATTTTCAATCCACATGCTAATGGCGCGGTCCACCTCCAAGTGTCTCATCGAAGCCTTAGTTTCTAGTGGTTAATTCGCCAAACGCCATGCACACATAATTAATTATGGTGTACATTATAAAAATAATAATATTACATTATTATAAGCAAAAACGGTGCTATATATAATATTATTATAATAGCACCGATTATTGCGTCTGATTCGGTGTTGTTAAAAGCTCCCTCAATGTCAAAGAAAGCAATTAGGGAGAACTCCTTGTTATCCAGGGAGTACTCAATACTAGAGACTAAAGTGTGTAAAGCGGTCTCTGCCGATTTACCCTTGACAAGGACAGCTTCTATCTGTATATGGTGAGCCTCAAATGAATGTCTAACAACCTTTCCAGAATTTTCAGACTAGAGGAGGATTGACTGATGGGTCTTAAGTTCCCTGGAGTTGTGTTGGAGCTTTTGCCGGCTTTGGATATTGAAATTACCCTCACATGCTCCCATGACGCTGGAATATATGTTAATTCAAGGGAATTTTTGTAGATCTTGAGCAGCCACCCGATTATACGAGTCTCCTACTGCTGAATCTCAATTGGAGCTACGCCATCTTGGCCTGGTGCTTCATATGGTTTGAAGCTATGGATAACCCAGTTCGATTTTGGCTTTGCGAATATATCTGAGTTGACTTCGACTACATTCACGCTGGATATCGTACGCTGCGGAATGGTGCTCAAACAACCAGGTAAGTGGGTCTCTAAAAGAAACTCTAGAGTCTTATTACAATTTGAGGTGCAAGATGCATCCCCCTCCTCAGGTAACCAGGTACCATTGGAGTAGTTGATAGGATCTTCCTCAGCTTAGAAGTGTCAGAGGTGTCTCCTACGTCGCCGCAAAAGTTTCTCCACGATTCTCTTTGGGCCTTCCTAAGTTTCCTTTTGAAGGTTCTAATTGATGCTTTGTATAAATCCCAGTCTGCACTATCATTGTTAAAAAGCCTCCTACAGTTTTTTCCTGAGTCCCAAAATTTCATCCCCCCAAGTACGTGTTTGTTTCCCCCTGGGTCTTCTGAGGGAGCAAGAGACTGATAGAGCTTTATTAAGAGGATCCGTAAGAACATCCACAGACCTATCAATTTCGTCAAACGTGCTTGTGTTTGCGGGATTCTTGAGTAGTAGTCCTGGCTATGGTTTGCCTGTAGAGGTCCCACTGATCTGAGAGGTCCTGATATTTTTTATAGTCGTAGTGGTAGGTAGACTATCTAATAGATCATACTGGATTAACCTATGATCCGAAAATGAGTGTTCCTCTAGAACTCCCCAATTTGATATCCGGTCAAAAATTGATTCGGAGGCAAGGGTCATGTACATGCCTGTTAGCAATAATGAAAGTGGGTTCTGACCCCGTATTACATATAAGAAGGTTAATTGTTACTATATATTCATAAAATGACTCACCTCGTGCATTTACATATGTGCTGCCCCAGATGTCATTGCGCGCATTGGCATCGCATCCAATGATTGTAGCCACCCGTTGAGCCTTTGTATCCACAACAAGTTTCAGTAGGTTGGCTTCTGGTAGGATATCATGGTCATGCGCCATATAGACCAAGACCAGCCAGTATCGTCTCCTGCCAGTTTACAGGCAGACGGACGTCAAATTCTTATTGCTGTAATTGGGGAGAATAAATGAGCTAACGTTTTTCCTTATGAGAATGCAATACCTCGGTCTTCCTTCACTTATGGTATAGAGGGAGCTGCAATGGTTAGTCCTGAGTCCACAGACAAAGTTCCGGTATATCCAAGATGGAGCAGGGCAACGTCACCGCCATTTTGCAAAAGGCGGAACTGACAGAAGCAGCCTTCGACTGATGGAGGTTAATCTACACTATTCGTAGCATCTCTGCTACTTGTAGCGCTGGTCACCTCCACCACCGTGACGTCAGTATCAGACTCCTCCGTGTCTGATTCCAAAAGGACTTCCTCCTTAGTAAGTGTGGTTGTCCCCAGGAGACTCTGAAAACCCCCCACAGTTGTCACAGAATCACTGCTTTTCGGGTGCATGGCGGAGTCCACAGCAGAAGTAGCATCAGGAGTTACCCCTATAGCTGGAGGAAGAGCTTTGAGAGCTGACTTCTGCCTTCTTCCAGCACTCAGGAGAGATGCTGCCATTAGGTTGCTATGATGCCTTTGAGCACTGAGCCTGATATCCTTTGAGCACTTCGTGGAAGGACTTCGTGGTGACAGCACCGCGCTTTTTCAACGTTTTGGGGTCCGGGTGGGTGGTCTCCGTTGACATTTCGAAGCCTGCTGTGAGGGAACTTGAGATTCCTTCACGACTTTCGTCGTCCACCCGAGGGGAGCCTTCTCTACGCGACAAGCGTTCTGCCGTCCGGAGAGCAGATTTTCTTTCTTTATATACCCTCTTCGGTCTCGGTTTCGCGACACTACCGCACCAAGTGGCATTGCTTGTGCCAGGCTCGTCGGCCTTAGCTGCAATTGCCCCCTCACAAGGTGCGGGGGATTTTGGATTTTCATCCCAGGTAGCGTTTAAAGACCACGTCGAAGAGGGCTTAATAAGTGACTACATTTGAACAAAGATACCAAATAAGAAACATTACTTTGTCTATAATTTTAGAATCACCCAAGATCACTTGTTCCTCTTAATTGAGGTTTGCGGGAGAACTCAATGACTCTTTTATACAATAGCTGAATGCACATTTCAATGTCTTCAGAATACGAACTTCCAGAACTATCGATGTGATATACAACCCCCATGTAGTGTTCGCTGACGGCACGATGAAAAATGCTGGCGACAAAATGCAAAGAAACGCATCAATACACAAATATATTAAATATCTAGAAATGAAAGGATGATCAAAAGCGAAGAAATCGACTTCACAAGTTCACTGCGAAGACATAAGAAAGAGTGCATGACACCGCCGCAGGACACATGTCCCATTGCGTTTGACAAGTCCTGAACACGTCTGAAGTAGCTGAACGCCTTTATGCAAACAACAGCAGAGGAAAGGACAGCGACGGCGGCATTTGGCTAAACTTCTTTTCAAAATTCAATTTGGCGCATAGAACGAACCAGCAGGCTTGACGCCACGGCACATTTGTAAGTTACACGCCAACACAAAGGTCAAAAGAATACGCACTGACAATACTCACAAAACGCAAAGCCGAAGACTGTCTCTTACTCCAATCTCCTTCTACTGACAGCGCCACAAGCAAAAGCAACTTCAGCAGAAACAACAACAACAAAAACAATTTGCAAACACCAAACACCACCACACTGTATCACCGCAGCATGACGTTTCCATATAGCCACAACGGCCAGAACTGAAGGATATGTTGGCGTATGCCACAAACGTAGCAAGTCGCATAATAAAATTACAAGAAAACAATCGTAAAGTAAAGGAATTTTAGCAGAATAAAAAATGTCGCCACATAAAACAAATGCAAAGGGGGACTATCGCAGGCGTCAATGTCCGCGCTGTTACTCCAACAGGAAAATCGAATTGTAATTTTAACGTATCGGTTTGGCGAGTGGCGCGTCCTGTGCTGGAGACGTTGTAAAATAACAAAGAAATGCGATAAAAAAGAAGGATAGTAGGAAAGACGGAATTGAATTCCCTGAAACGAACGGAAGTCACACGCCTTTTTGATTATTTATGTTAACATTTGCAAAATTTATAATACCCAAAGTTGATTTACTCCTTGTGTATTTCTGCTTTCGTACTCGTATCAATGTTGGCACAGGCATGCGGTAGGAGACTGTACTTATGTGAAATTATTTTCGTTTGGCGCAAGCTATTCTGGAGGGCTTAGGTAATAAAAACTTGCTCAAGGCACAAGGCAATGCTCTGGAAAAATAATGCAAGGGCTTTAATTTTGTTAAGGCACACAGTGTTGAGATGTTTGTGATGAAATGCAGCCATACTCTTGGCTGCACTATTGCACAGAATTATAAATTATTTAGAGTCTCATTGGGTTTTCAGTTTGACCGGGGATATGAAAGCTGAGAGGGTATTGTAAAATATTCACCACGGATTGCCAATTGGCTGCAGCTCCACCCAGTCTTCAGGATTGAATAAAACAGTTATGCAAAAACTTTTTAGTAATCTCTAGACACAGATGGAGATATCTGTGCAGTATTTATTTAATGATCTGGACGATTTCAGGAAAGTACACACACGATGTTTAGATTTCCATCCGAAATACTTGATGGATAAATTTATTCCTGTGGGAAGAGTAAGGTGTCAATCCTCTGCTGCATTTGTAATACCACAATGGGCCAATCTTGGCCTAAGTGTGCCTTTAGGCAACTACCAAACATTCATATGGCAATCTTTCTGAGAGAACGAATGGTAAAAAAAAATGTGTAAATCTTAAACACCGGAGCTCGCTCCCAAACATTTCGATTAAGATTATAAAAAAATAGCTAGGAGGATAAAAGAAACCCCCAATCAACAACTGGTTTTGTAACCAGAGTCACAGGGATCCTAATCCTACCAAACATGTGGCCAGTCAGAAATAATCCATTTAGGAATTATTCTACCGCACAAATTGTCGTATTTGTGGTAGTGAAGCCTGAATATTTGCAGATGTTGATATTACGGAATTTAATGAAGTATGGAATCGGATATAATGGCTTGAATATTTTCGACAAATTTTAAATAATACTATATATTCGAATAATTTTAGATCAGACTTAAATAATAATATTATATACATTATGAGAAGCAAAACCTTAAACATTTGTATAGAAACAATAGTCGTATGAGATGCTGATTGCATTGTTGCGAAAATTAATCTGGGTGATTGTTCGGACCACTGGATTATTTTAAGGAAAACAAAAACTTTTATTGGAAGATTTTAAACAATTTAAATTTCTACGTGATTGTGGACTGCCTAATTCAAAGATCCCGATCTTCTTCTAGCCATACTTAGCGGGGAAGTCAGGTAAGTGTTTGAGAGAAATGTGTTAGCAGGTGGTGTTTTTTTACAACACTTAATTGATTAATTTGTAGACAGGTCGTAGTAAATACACAAACATAAAAATCCGCTTTGGCATCACTGTTCTGAGTCCTTCATTGAATTTATTCAGAAATTATTTTCTACGATACACACTTTCTTGGTAGGATGATATCTCATTTCCATTTGTTTTAAGGTAAACTATTCATTCTTGACGAAAACTTAAAAATAAATTGAGTACTGTCAATATTATTACATTGCTAGCTTCCAAGCTGTTTTGATAATTTCTCTATTGAAGCAGCTCAAGTGTTTGCATACCCTGTCATTGTCCATATACTTATAATTATAAAGAATTCAAATCAATGTTTGTCTCTCCAGCTATGTGTATATTTCTGTGTCGTCAAGAAAACCCTTAAACTTATATATTCCAACTGGAAAATCGATATATTAAAGTTGTTAAAGTTGTGTCAGCAGTTGAAAATTCCACTTTTCGGCCAAAACGTAACATAATCTGCAATAAACCCAAACCAAACAAAGTGGTCACAATTAATCATTAGGAAGGAGCAACTGCCGCTATCAAAGCGAGGGTAAGGTTTATTAAACTTGAGTTCCTAAGAAACAAGACACATCGCTCTACCAGGGAGTTTCCCAATTCAACGCTAGTTTGCTTGGAACTTGACAAACTCATTGTAGAAAATGTTCCGAGGAATGGGCACTCCCAGACACAATCGTGCGAGTCTGCAAGTATAATAAGTACTCGTTTGCGCATAAATGAGCTGCCGAAAATTCGCTGGCAAAGTGAAGTAAAAGCGTCAACATCATTAATCACCACGGTCTTGTTTCCCGTTGGAATTTCAAGGATGCATGGGGTAAATCGAGAGCAGCGGTCCGTTGTAAACCCACCAACCACCAGACACACAACGAGTCAAGGTAAATCCACTGCGTTGGCTGCTTGCTATTGGAGCTACGAAATTTATGCAATTTTTTTTTGGAACAAATCTGTTTTGATTTTCATGGACTTTTAATTTTGTCCTTCAACCTGCCCAAAAACAGCAAACAAACAAAAAATAAATGGGAAGGTGAATGGATTTCCCGAATTTTACAGTACATGCACATAATTTGAAACCACATGAGACACAAAATAAATTTAAATTGCATTTGAATTTGTAATTTCCTTGTTTGCCTTGTGTTGTGACTGTTGTCCGTTATCCTTTAAAATTCAGCGTTTGCGTGCTCCGTTTGCTTGTTAAAATGTTTGCAAAGTGCACAAAAAGTGAGCTGTAAAAAATGTAGTAATAAATAAATGTTAATGTACGTACGCTAGCTTGATGTATGCGCGTATCCTTTGCATGTCCTTTGTTCTCTGGCCTGTTGATGTCAACTGTCAGCTGCCGGACAGTTGTGATAATTTATGAGTTGCATTCTTACATAATTTAAAAATGTTTTCTTTTTCTTATTTTGCGGTTTCTCCGTATTTTGATTTTTATGTAAAATAACACCTTGCTTGATACTTATCGTGATTTCGTCTTGTTTCGCTGATAAGCGTCAGTTTATGTAGGGAAAAAGAGAAGTGGGCTGAAAATACTTATTCAGCTACTCGCAATTATAGTTAGTTGCAGTTGAATTATTATTCAGTTTTTTTTACTGTCCTCACAATTACCGCAATTACAATAATTGTTCGCTGTGATTACGTAATTCTATTGCTACAATTACAAAGTTCTTAAAATGCAAATTTCATTTACGACTGAAGTTTTTTTTGGTATATATTTGGAGCCAAATGTGAGCTTTCAAAATGCTTGAATACATTTTTGATGCCTTTTTTGAAACGCAGTTAGTCCTCTTTTTTACACTTAAAAATATTTTGATTTAGTCATTGTTGCGGAATACAATTCGTATTTGCTGTAACTGAACCCTTTTTATGACATGTAAGCAACATTGCAATGTATATACAAGTATATCAAATACCTTTAATCTCTCTTGCTTCTTTCAATAAAAACGCTATCTCTTACTATCAGTCGAATAGAAAGCCTTATCTTACCTCCGCTACCGACATAGCTACATTGACTCACCATACACCCTACACTTTAATATTACAGTCACGCAGTTACCGACTTCTCATATTTAATTTCGTATGGAAAAAGTCTTATAGAGACAGTAGACAATTTACTAGCCAACTTTTGGGGGCATCAAAAAAATCTCTTCTAGTATATTTTACTAAGTTTCAATTTAGAAAAAAGATGGGTCTTCCTTTTATTTGCAGCGATTTACGATTGAACAAAAAACACGTCATGAGTGGAATTGTGTTCCGTTCAGTCCAAGTGTGTTCTTTGTTTACCATGCTTTTAATAAGCTTATTAAAAGGCATTAAAAAATATTCTGTACAGTTAAAAAAATATTCAAATCAAAAGTGAATAGAATCTGGCACGGTTGCGAAAGCCACGCTCTCAATTCGATAGATGAAAAATCAAAGTGAAAAAGTATTTTAATTATAATATTTTTATGTCTAGACACTGGTACGAAGCGCAAGTAGATATATAAAAATAGAGCGTAAAAATGCGTTTCTAGGAGCCACTGCGCTGGTATCAGTGAACCAGAAATTACAGTCTTAAAAATCACAAAATGTATAAAAAATAAAAAACATAAGAAAGGAAATGAAAATAATATAAAAAATTAAACAGTAAATATAGCAGGAGCGTTTCATGTTACAAAGGATCCTTTCAAAGACTTCATTTCATTTAGCAAAGTGAATTCCAGAAATGTTTAACATTTGCAATTCACAAAAAGCGAAGCAACCGAAAATGAAATTGTTGCTGAAAATTGTGCGAGAATTGAAAAGCCACGTGCAGATGTTAATGGCAAAGAAATTCACTTTACACTAAGGCAACCTGCCCCACCCCACACAATACCCTAATAAAAGAGTGCCTAAATACGGGACGCGGCAAATGTCCTTTGTGGCGGTGTGGCGCGGAATGATGTTTGCTCTGCTTGTGGGTTTTCCTGCCAATCGATTTCACATTTAAATAAAAATGAAAATTCAAGCAAATAAGCAGGCAAATATAGGCACTCACAGACACACACACACACACTCGCATGCATATTCACAACAGCACTCCCAGGCGCACACACTCCCATGCATCTTACCATCAGTACACACACACACACACATCTCTTTATGCATTCATGCATGCTTTTAATAGACATTTAGTAACGTTTACAAATTTGCGCCATTTTTGCTTTCTTTTGCTGGAATTGCGGTTCAAAGTCCTCAAAGCGTATTCGCGTTCCACCCCCTTCCCGGCATTTACTACATAGCGATTGTGTGCTCCGCTGGCTGTCAATGCTTTCTTCTGAAATTCTTTTGTGGCTTCGGCTCCGAAGTGTGTGTGTATCAATTATGTAAATTTAATTATCGTTATTTAGTGCGTTTCGGTTTATTTTTCTTTCCATATCCCATTCCCATAGAAGAGAAGCTACATGAATTTAAGTTTATATTTATCTGCTGGGATATATTTGTTATTCTTTTTTTACGCCAATTTCTTTTTTTTGTTAATGCGCATTCAGTGGGTGCAATGGCAAAAAGTCGTCTTTACATGCTATTCTAGAATTTAAATAATATGATTTGAAATAGTGTAACATTTTCTTGAAGCGAAACTTAAACCTTTTAAATATTTTTCATAAGTTGGACTAATATCAAGTGGTGGAACGAGTTCTTCTGATATAGTTGTGGTGTATTGCCGAAAAGAAATGGAAATACCAAATGGCAATAGAAATTGAAATGGAAATAATATTTTTAAATCTTATACGCATTGGACTTAATCCAAATGTTTATATTGATAGTACTACGTTAAAAGTACTATTATGATCTTAAGGCTATAGTGACAATAAATCGATACCCACTAAGCTAATTGTAGCGATTGCTACTGTATTGGGTAAAGTAGTTGTTATCCAAAGATGAACTTGATGTATAAAGTTATCTGTTCACATGTTGTCAATTTTCCACATATTACATTGTGAGGGAGTATCATTTCTCAGCAGTTTCAATGTAAATACGTCTCTAGTGCTTGATTCTGTACCTCAAGATTGTATTTATTTTTGCAACTTGCCAATGTTGGTCCTAAATTGGGTATTCTAGTTGCTAAATTGGGTAAACTAAAAGGTCTCATAAGAAACTTGATGTAGGAAGACGCATGATGTTTTTTCTATTCATTATTAACAACGAAGAATATTATACTCGTACGTATAACTTTATGAAACTTTATCAGTTTCGATATAAATACTACTGTAAAGCTTTATCCTCTACCTCAAGATATAATTATTTCTGTCAGAAAATGATAGACATGTGTTGGATATTTTGTGTAGCTCTATAATTGTGTGTAGCATAGAGCATAGCTCCCTTCCTTTCCCTTAACAAACCAAAGAAGAACTCATCATGTGCCCGAAATAATTCAAATAAACTATCTGAATCTTCATGAGTATCAACCCGATTATTAGGTTTAACCAGTAATTCCAAAATATGACCAGATTGGTTATTTTTCGACTCAGATAATATGATTGAATAATGTCTCTCCTTCTCAACGTGGCAAGACAAGTCCCTATTTAATGAGGCGATCTTAGTATGTTATGTGTTTTATATTTTATACTACGAATAACATGTTCGTAACTCTTACTTTCTTCTTTTTACATTGTAAAATAATAATGGAAGTATTTATATTCGAATCTGTTAACAGACAAGTGCACACTATAGGGATGGGGTAAATTTATATATTTAATAATATATATAATGTATTGATCTATTTCATAAGAGTCAAATTTTGTTTGAAAAAAAGGAAATCGTATGTCTCTGGATATTAATGGTTGGCATGCTGAAGTACTTTTTATGAAAAGTTGGCAAATATTGATCAAGTTACTGAGGTTCCTAAATATAGGAAAACAATAAAATTAATTGGAATTCATTCAAAGTCTTAATTTTAAAGTGAGATACAACAAGAAGCAATTTATTGCAATATACTTGCAAAACTATATTGGTAGGAATATCCAAGGCGTTAATGTGTTAACGATCTAAATTTTAAGCATACTCTCACTCAGATGATATTAGTACCATGGAAGCCGCCGACTGTGGTCTAGTGATAAGCAGGCTAGACTCATACCCCGAAGGTCGCAGGTTCAAATCCTGCGATAGGCTTGTATCCAAAATGTTTCTTTCTATAAAATCCCTTTCTCTTCGAGTCGAAGGCCTCTGTAGCTAGTACTCATTCCCCCAACACCTTGCACTCATAATTAATTATGATGTAAGATATACTACTAATAATAAAAGTATCATGGATGAGGGCTATGATGAATGGAAAAAGCTGATAATGATGGAGGATATTTCTAAGGAAGGTAGATGATTTAGATGTCTTGAGTAGGAAAGATAGAAAACTGATGGGGTGGAAATCTCCAGAGATAGAGTGAGAAATGTTGGCAGCCTTCGGAAAGCAGACAAATCTTACTTTCTTGCCTAAAATTTAACACTTTAACATCTAAGGTATTCTACCATATATATCGACTTCTTTACTTCCAGTTCACAATCTCACTTTTTGCGTTAGTTCTGTAGCTGTTTCCTAACCGTTCACTGTTGTCAGTTCAGTTTGATCCTGAACTTCATCTGATTTTCACTGTTGTCAGCTCAGTTTCATCTTGAACTTCATCTGATTTTCATGTAAGACTTTTCCGTACTTTTTTGTCCTTTTCTGCTGAAGATGGTGTGCTGCTTCACTTCGCTGGATGGTTTACCATTTAACTCAGTGCCATTTACAAATGAAAATCAACACTCAAGCACAACTGTTCTTAGCATGTACTTCAGTCAATTTTCAACTGAAGCAATTTGGAACTGCTGCAGAATAAAATAAAATAAACTGATATACCCATGAGTGAAGGAAAATGTATCTCAATGGAATGGAACACACATACATGCGCTAATATTGAGCCATAAAACTTAATGTATTTTTAAATTATATTAAAAGCAAATAAGCAGATACGAAGAATTTATTTGCGTTTTCAATATACTTGAGCTAATGTGGGCGGATGTAGGTGTGAGTGGGGTATGTATGCCTGGGTTGTTGTGTCTTTGTGTGTGTGTTTAAGTACAATAAATTGCATTATAGTCACACAACACGACCCATATCAGTGTAGCATTTGTAGCGATTTCCGAGGATCTTAACGAGATTTTGATGATGCCGCGAGGAATTAAACATTAAAATGTTAGCAACAACAAATAACTACAACTACAGCAAATACGCAGGAAGAGCGTAGAATGCGGAAAGGGAAGGGACAATTTTTGCTTAATCGCAGAGTGCCTGTTGTTATGGTAGCTGCCTCTGCTATAGCCAAACGCGAAAGGGTACGCCAAACACATTAAGTAAAAGCTATACGGTATGGGAATGATGAAGTTTCTGCTGAAGAGATTAAGAAAAAAGGACAATAGTGCACGTACCCATATGCAGAGTGCGAAAAAAATGGTATCCATTTAAGGATAATACCTCTACAGGCACTGTCATTGCAAGCAATGTATGAGAGTGTTAGTTTAAAGCGGGACTTCGACGCACACTTCACTGCAGTGGAGCTGCACTGCTCCGGTGGGGAAAAAACTGTTGCATGCGGGAAGAACACTCGTTCAATGTCAAGCAGCAGCTTATTTGTATGTATTTCTCTTTTTCTTAGCACTGCTGCGCATTTTTTTTTTGTTCTGCAAGCTGCTATCGTTGGTGCAATAATGTCCTTTGCATACGCTCCGAGGGATAATGCAACAATATGGTAATTTTTTTGCTGTGCTGTATATGTCCGCTTTTGTCTACGTTTTGCCAACTGGCATCTCACGGCAAGCGACATAATTGCAAGCAGACTCACAAAAAAGAATACAGAACAGGAAGCAACGTAGATAATAATGGCTGGGAAAGCTGCACGAATATGCAACAGGATTACCAAGCAAGTGCCCAAATGGGGCATTTGCAAATTATCGTCTTACGGGACGTCATCAGTGTGCACATTACTCCTAAGCTGGATATCCCTTGCGCTTGCAGTGTTTGTGCCCTGTCGTCTTTTGCAAGCTAGCAATGGTTTTTAATCTCGCCAGAGACTCAAATCACATTGTGGAAACACCACGCAAAGCTTCTTTTGGACATTATAATAAGATAAATATTCTATATGCACAGCGCAGCAGGTTTGTCTGTGATTTGAACCAATGAAAAAAAAAAAAAAATGTGTGTGAGAATTACGACATTAAAATATAGATTTATGGACCGACTCCGACAACTGACTACCTTGATTACTGCTATTAGCCGAGTGTGTGTTACCACCACTTACAATCCAATGATCTCAGTATTACCTTCGGCCATCCTCACCATTATCTGTCCCACATGACAAAGGAGAGATGTTTGCGTCGATGCTCTTTGAAAGTTTTATGGTATCAGCTTGCCGAAATTTAATACGTGCCTCCAAAGTTGGTTGCTTTCTGCATGTCATATCATCCGATTCTCTTAACTTTTATCAATGTATATGAACCAAGATATTTGCTGGCTAATTTCTTTCCAGTTATAGACTGTTTCGAAGTTGTTTTTGTTCACTCGCTGTGCTTTTCAATTGGCAGTTTCACTTCGTCTCTCATTATCTGATGTTTGGAGTCTACCATTGATGTATTCATCTTCGTGAAGTATATCTAATATAGTAGAATTTATATCGTATCTCATCTTACCGCCAAACATGATTTTGAAACGCGTAAATTTCGTCGAGCTATATACGAGTATGTTAGAATTGATCGCATTCCGACCTCTGCCGACGCATTTGATCCATTTTGTCGTGTCATCCGCTGACAGCTTGGCAGTTATTGATCAAATCCACCTGTTCACTTGCTCAACATGACCATTTCCACGAGCTATGCGCATCGTTGTGTTGTATATTGTTGACATAACTAATCAAATTTTGAGTAGACAGGGCCTTTATCCCTAAGGATATGATTGGGATTACCAAATATATTGGACCAAGTCTGTCCACCACTTCATATTCATGTTCATTTTATTGCAAAGAGCAGTACACATTTTGAGGAAGCGTCAACGATTACGAAAATGAACTTATTTAGATTCAGATTACCATCCATTGGCCCAGATGATCGACGTGCAATGTATCTAAAGGACGATATTCTTTTTCTATGCAATGCAGGAATCCCTTGTTTTTTCCCACTTTTTGTTTTGGATTTATGTTGTTTGTTTGGTTCACTTTGTGCCCTACACGAGGAATGAAATAATTCTGTTGAATGTTGTGCATCGTTTTATTTAGCTGCACAGTGTCCAAAACCTCATGAGATATTTTGATAATTTTCGATTCCATACTCTTTGGGACCAGCAGCATATCAACCCTGTGGATCGTCTAATACAGCAGCTATCCTTTAATTCTATAGTTTTGATATGGATTCTTTTGAGGATTTCTTCCTTGGCGTCAGGCTAGTCATCTTTATTTTGTACTGTCTTGAACATTGCTGATAAGTCTGTCGAAATTATCATCACATCGCATGGGTGTCGACTTAGATCGTCCTTAGTCTACTGCCAGTCCGATGTTCAATTGTATAATTGAAAGCTTGCAAATATAAAATTAGTCTGCTTGAACGTTGCTCAGGCAGTTATCAGTTTAAACTTGATTCCTAGCAGGAAGTAACGAAATTTTAAAAAGGGTTGTCCCTCTTTTGCACATTTTTATAGTGAATTGGTATAAGATACTATGTGCCATTACAGTTTAGGTACTGGATGTGTTTAGCAGATTTATGTAAATTTCTTCGTGGGACATTTTTCTGGAGCATTCTTCAATGTATTGGCCTTCTTTGTCCCTTTTGTGGAAAATGGCAAAAAAAAAATACCCAGAAAACAGGGATATAGCAGGCTAAAATGTTCCACAAAAATATTTCTCTGAAAATTTTACTATAAGCCTCTGAATAGAACAAAGCTCAAAATTCAACTTGAACGCCAGAAATAAGTGAAAACTGAAAATGTGTTTTAGGGTTAATTTTGTACTTGTTCGTAATTGGTGCTAAAATTGTGTTTAAATGTAAAAAGTTGCACATGGAAAATAAATAAATTTTGTCGATTCACGTAATATAATATTAAGTTAAATTTGATTCCTGCACAAAACACTCAATGTCCTTTGTGTTATGATTCAAATGAAAACATTTTTCTGCTCGTGAAGTAAAATATTTTAAAGCTGGTATAGTTTATGAACTGCACTCATTCCTTAAAACATAATAAGTGAATCAAGTTCTCGAAATGATAAACTAAGATTTTTCTGCTGTAATTAATTTTAATTTTTTATTGTTTAATAGAAGTGAATCGGTTTTTAGAGCTAATAAACAAAATTAAAATTATTTACTTTAATTAATTTTCTACTTGTTGAAGAATTTTTAAATTTTTTATTAAAAATGTGCACCTACTTCAAAGTAGCACACGTAAACGTTGTAGACTCGTTCACTCTCAGTGTCCCCTTCGAGAGAATTGCATGTATCTATGGCAGTTTGCACGGTTGCAACCGTCACAATGGGGCCCATGAATTCAAGAGTGCGTTCTATATTGAGTGCACCATTTTCAAACATGCGAGTACTTATCAGGAAACATAACATGAAATTCTTTCCTTCAGGTGTAATATTGACAAATTGCCCAGCCACCAACCTGGTTACCTCATCTTGAGATGTATTTTCCTTTTTCATACAAGTTCGTATAGTTTCTTGTATTATAACATCTGTTTCTTCATTGATCTACAGTACAAGGAAAGAAAATGCTCTTCGTTATTATGTTAATGTATAGAATTTAAGCTTGACAAAACTTTCCCCTATAGATATTTGTAACTACTCTGACCACTCAAAAGTATCTTTTACACATGATCGTAGGATGAAAAATTTACAATTTTCTTCAAGGCATACACACCATAGGATTAGTAATTAAATCAAATATGTTTTCTGAAATATTAATATATCTCAGTAAGTATGAAATTAGTTTAGATATCTCCAAATCACTTGAGAACATGATTCCAGCATTGATGAACGAATTCCACATTTCATACAAAAGCAGCTGGTATAATATCAGGTGCAGTGCACGCATAAATTTCAATGGTAATTAATATGGAATTTTCATAATATACCTCCATACCAGGTTATAACCTCTTAAAGAATATCCCAAAACCAAAGTGTCCAATTGGAAGAAGACATGGTGCTTGGACTAACACTATCTTACCATACCTGATTTTAATTTAAGTTTTATTGGATTATGATATATTCGTTATTAAGCAGAACGTGGAATTCGTTTCATTCAATTCAAGTCAAATGAGTAAAGATGTCTGAAGTCGGGTTAGACCGACTACGAAATACCTTTTACCTTTCCTTGTGTTTCGGGTTGAACAATGGGGATGTTTTCTTTATAATTCATCATTACTAGCATATCTACGGTAATTTACGGTAGGGTACCTTGAAATGATTATATCGACCCCATTTCTTGTGTATGGCTTTGTAATATCTTCAGATGCCATCTGTCGATTCTGTGGAGAAAGTGACGAAACCTCACTGCACCTGATCACAGACTGCGGACCATTGGCACACAAAAGGCACAAGTGTTTATAAATCTCAGATATGAGCAAGATCTCTCAACGTGATTCCTCCAACATATATGAGACTATCCTCAACTTTCAAATAAATAGGGGCATCACAATAAATCTTTCAGGTCGCAGGGTATAACAACCTTAAATATATCTATCTATCTATCCATGGTTTTGTAGTTTCAATATACCATTAATATAAAATTTCGTCACAAAATATTGTATAGGTCGTAAGTTATAATAGCATGTCAATAGTGGGCGTGGCTCTAGAAAGAAAACCCCCATTTTTTGTGCGGTGTTTAATGTTAGTACCCGCAACATTCCTTTGAAATTTCGTTGATAAATCTTTAATAGGAACCTAGTAATGATTTTTGGTTAATTGTGGGCGTGGCAGTTCTATTATGATCTCCATATTCTGCACACACACTATTATGGACCCCATGTATATTTCTGCAAATTTTTATTCCGCTGGCATCAATACGAGCATAGGTAGGCTAATTTTAATTTTAGACCCGAAAGTTTCCTATATCAAAAGTGGGCGTGTCTTTTCTCTGATCAGCCCTATTTGTTGCAGAAAGCTATCTGCAACAAATAGGGCTAATATCCACATGTTCCTTCCCGTAAAATTTCGTCCATAAATCTCTACCAGATCTTAAGTTATTAACATTTGTTAATAGTGGGCGAGGCAGTAAATATATACCGCCCACTTTTTGCACAGTCTTTAGTGGAACCCACATCTCCATAACTGCCAAATAATGTGGCGATTCCGTCAATTGGACCGAAGTTATAGTCATTTTAAAAAAGGTGAAAAAAGTTCCTTATATGGGCGGTAGGCGTGGTCTTTGTCCAAATCGGCCCATATAGCAATTTGGTTCTGTATCTTTGTCCAGACTATACTTTTGCAAAATTTCATTAAGATAGCTCTAACGGTGTAGAAAAAAAACGGCCATAGACGGACAGACGGACGGACAAAATAAAAATTGCTTAGAAAGTGATTCTGATCATATCTGTATATATATATATTTACCTACCACGCCTCCTTCTTGAAATTGCAACCCCTCTCAAAAGCACAAAGTTAGTATACCCTATTTACCTTTTTTAAAGGTAAAGGGTATAAAAACTATTGTGATATCTGGCATTGAAGTTGAGAAGCTAATGTGTCAATATCTGTGTAAGTGGATCCAATTTTAAGGCAGTCCTCAAGATATTCGTTCTCATTTTAGTTTTCATAGTTTTTATGAATTCTTATGTTCCCACTTCCACACAATGATTACATGAATACGGTGTGACGGTGCAATGAGGGACTGTATCTGGGCATGTCAACAAAAAGACGTGATCATATCTTTAAGTTGGATGCCATATTGCAATTCTATGCATTGCATTTTAATACTTGCTGGCGCATAACTATATCGATTCTAAAGAGAGTCGCAGTACAAAAGAATGTTTATTATGTTTCCGAATATGCAGAAATCTATTCTCGAATTTTTTTATCAATTCGAAAAGAGGGACATGCATTTCTTGAAATTTTGATGAATATTTTCGGACAGTGGGACATGTTGGACCTACCATAAAATAAGTTTATCTGAAACAATGTACTGAAAAGTCAGTTTTTGCCTTGAAGACGTGTGTTTAATTTATTTAAATGAGCAGCAAACCTAATGGTAAAGCTGTAATCCAAGTGGCATCGTGATTATCACTGTCTTAAAAGATCTTATTTTATTAAGTACGTTATAAAAGCTTGTCTACAACTGGGCCAGCTTACTTCTGTAAAGTATTCAATATTGCTATATTAAGCATAAGCATTTTGAAGAGAGTATAAAATTATTCAATCACAATGAATCGTATCAGCAGAATCTGTACTTTCATCTTTTATCTTTATTTATCAAATCGCTTTTAATATATTTTCCAGAAAGATCAAATCTCCTGGGAATATTTTCATGAGACAAACTAATTTTAAAAACATTATATTTCTCGCCTAATGAAATTGAATCTGGTTCGTTTTCCTTGCATTCTTTAATAAATTCGCCACAAGAAAATGGTTTCGATTTGTTGGCGACTAAATTTGCGACTATATACGACTAATTAGACCTCAGAAAGGATACTGTCTGAGTTGTAATTTCGCTAACAAAAAAATGTAGTTATCTATGCATATTTCATTAAATAACTTTCTTTCATCGATATTTTTCATTCTCTTAGAAATTGTTTTTTGTTGAGACTGTTGACATGAAAAATATTCCAACTAATAATTTAATACAGATAAAGATACCGATAATAAGAGAAGCATATGAAAATTATTACTTAGAGCACACGACATACACATAACATTGCTCAGAAAAATCAACATACTTCAGTAATTAAAAACAATTTTCGGTGGTTTTGGAGCCGCATTGACACTTGCCGCATGCTACCCGGCACAAAATTGTGAAGAATGTCATTAATTGATTCCAGACACCCTAAGTTGGGGTTTCTAGACATACGGTAGTATGCATATATGACTAACGAAACAAAATATAATAAAATATGAATGTCAAGATTAAGTTAGCTTTAATCTACTAATTATATGTCAACACAAGTGTATTACTATAGGTTCAAAGTTCGCTGTTAGCAAGTATTCGAACAAATGACACGAGCAAAAATTAAGTGTTTCAATTTCTAGTACTGACTTCATTTTTGCTCGTGTCATTTGTTCGAATACTTGCTAACAGTGAACTTTGAACTGAACTCTTCGGTACTGAAATATGGTTTACTTGTCAATGGGAGCAGTCTCTTAAAGCAAAAAACTTGTCACACAGAAATTAATATCACCTTATTAAATTCCCCTTAAATTATTTTCTTGATCTGCTATTAAGAAAGTACACCCAGAATAAAGTTAACGCACACAATTAATATATCAATAATAAACAGCAGCACATGCCACCATAAGCGCTTTGTGTTTATAAGAATATAGAGGCAATGAGGTAAACCCACAATTAGAGGCGAAAACATTGAAAAATTAAAAAAGTTGTTTTTGCCTGATTGCTGTTTGTTCCTGGCAAATTATGGGAACGCCTGCTTACTTTTGACAACATCTGCAACAATATTAACCTTTCCACACTGGCATAATGTACACATATATCTAATTAGCAAAACAACAATGAAAATTAGTGAATACGACAAAAAGTTGGAATGCACAAATTTTGTATATAAGCGACATCAGAAAATCTATGTTCAACAGTATAAATTTATAATTACTACAAGTAAATTAACGGAAATATGAATATCTTTGTTGTTCTCGCTGTATTGGCTGCGGTGGCTCTTGTCTCTGCAAATCCTCTTTCTCGTTCTCATAAA
The DNA here is from genome assembly GCA_920105625.2 of Clusia tigrina. Lineage (NCBI taxonomy): Eukaryota > Metazoa > Arthropoda > Insecta > Diptera > Clusiidae > Clusia > Clusia tigrina. The sequence continues at coordinate 29,143,311 of OV050030.1, forward strand.
CATCATCATAAAAACTGCGGTAATGGCGGTTCACCCGGTTTAGATACTGACGTAAGTACAATAATTTAATTTTCTTTTCTTTACATGATTTCAATTCACCAAAACTGATTTTGATAGTAAATATAATGTCAAAGTGGGATATTTCCTTAGATCGCCAAGCACAGTATAATCTAACAGAAAGCAAGCAAGGTCTCCACTGTACCTTGGTAGCTGGTACTAAGGACATTTTACTTTTAATTGTTATGAACTGAAATTTCACTTACGACGATACTGGTCAGGCCAGTAAGTCAGGTCTGCTTAGCCAAGCGTGTTAATAGATCTCGCTATCTGCTTTTCAGCAATAATTTCCTACTTTACAATTGTTGTTGTAGATGGGCTATTTGGCTGATCTCCATAATGCTGCCAGTTAGTTGGCTGCATTTATTTTATCTTGTGCCAACTTATGTCCAAGGAGTCTTACTTCACACTAAAGCAGTGCATACCTCATCAAGTTTTGTTTCAACGTAGCAGCTGCCAATCGTTCAAATACTCTTTGAAAGTTGTCAACAAAATCCACCTCGCTTACAATAAAGTTATCGAGGTATACTGACTCATTTTACAAAGAAGGCCCGTTAAAATACTCTCCATGTGTCGCTCGAATGTTGCTGGTGCATTTGTGAAAACCAAAACGCCACAGTAAATTGCCACAACCATTACCAACACTATCTCTTTTTCCCGTTCGTCTACTTGGACTAGGCAATAACTGCTTTGAAGATCCAAAAAAGGAGAACTATTTCGCATTGAAAGCGTGTTCCAAGTGTAATCAATACTGGAATGTGGGTAGCTGTATTTCTTTGTGAAGTCGTTCAGTTTTCTGTAGTCGAACATGAGCACATACTTTCATCCTTCTTTTCCCATAAAGCTAGTAGGGAACTCCTCGTTTTCCACAATAGTATATCCTAAATCCAGAATAGAATATCCTAATCACTTTGTCCAGCTTAAATTCTATATTTTAACATAATAATGAAGAGCATTTTCTTTCCTTGTACTGTAGATCAATGAAGAAACAGATGCTATAATACAAGAAACTACACGAACTTGCATGCAAACTGAAAAAACATCTCAAGATGAGGTAACCAGGTTGGTGACTGGGCAATTTACCAATATTACACCTGCAGGAAAGAATTTCATGTTATGTTTCCTGACAAGTACTCGCATGTTTGAAAACGGTGCATTCAATATAGAACGCACTCTTGAATTCATGGGCCCCATTGTGACGGTTGCAACCGTGCAAACTGCCATAGATACATGCAATTCTCTCGAAGGGGCCACTGAGAGTGAACGAGTCTACAACGTTTACGTGTGCTACTTTGGAGTAGGTGCACATTTTTAATAAAAAATTTAAAAATTCTTCAACAAGGAGAAAATTAATTAAAGTAAATAATTTTAATTTTGTTTATTAGCTCTAAAAACCGAGTCACTTCTATTAAACAATAAAAAATTAAAATTAATTACAGCAGAAAAATCTTAGTTTATCATTTCGAGAACTTGATTCACTTATTATGTTTTAAGGAATGAGTGCAGTTCATAAACTATACCAGCTTTAAAATATTTTACTTCACGAGCAGAAAAATGTTTTCATTTGAATCATAACACAAAGGACATTGAGTGTTTTGTGCAGGAATCAAATTTAACTTAATATTATATTACGTGAATCGACAAAATTTATTTATTTTCCATGTGCAACTTTTTACATTTAAACACAATTTTAGCACCAATTACGAACAAGTACAAAATTAACCCTAAAACACATTTTCAGTTTTCACTTATTTCTGGCGTTCAAGTTGAATTTTGAGCTTTGTTCTATTCAGAGGCTTATAGTAAAATTTTCAGAGAAATATTTTTGTGGAACATTTTAGCCTGCTATATCCCTGTTTTCTGGGTATTTTTTTTGCCATTTTCCACAAAAGGGACAAAGAAGGCCAATACATTGAAGAATGCTCCAGAAAAATGTCCCACGAAGAAATTTACATAAATCTGCTAAACACATCCAGTACCTAAACTGTAATGGCACATAGTATCTTATACCAATTCACTATAAAAATGTGCAAAAGAGGGACAACCCTTTTTAAAATTATGTTACTTCCTGCTGGGAATCAAGTTTAAACTGATAACTGCCTGAGCAACGTTCAAGCAGACTAATTTTATATTTGCAAGCTTTCAATTATACAATTGAACATCGGACTGGCAGTAGACTAAGGACGATCTAAGTCGACACCCATGCGATGTGATGATAATTTCGACAGACTTATCAGCAATGTTCAAGACAGTACAAAATAAAGATGACTAGCCTGACGCCAAGGAAGAAATCCTCAAAAGAATCCATATCAAAACTATAGAATTAAAGGATAGCTGCTATATTAGACGATCCACAGGGTTGATATGCTGCTGGTCCCAAAGAGTATGGAATCGAAAATTATCAAAATATCTCATGAGGTTTTGGACACTGTGCAGCTAAATAAAACGATGCACAACATTCAACAGAATTATTTCATTCCTCGTGTAGGGCACAAAGTGAACCAAACAAACAACATAAATCCAAAACAAAAAGTGGGAAAAAACAAGGGATTCCTGCATTGCATAGAAAAAGAATATCGTCCTTTATATACATTGCACGTCGATCATCTGGGCCAATGGATGGTAATCTGAATCTAAATAAGTTCATTTTCGTAATCGTTGACGCTTCCTCAAAATGTGTACTGCTCTTTGCAATAAAATGAACATGAATATGAAGTGGTGGACAGACTTGGTCCAATATATTTGGTAATCCCAATCATATCCTTAGGGATAAAGGCCCTGTCTACTCAAAATTTGATTAGTTATGTCAACAATATACAACACAACGATGCGCATAGCTCGTGGAAATGGTCACGTTGAGCAAGTGAACAGGTGGATTTGATCAATAACTGCCAAGCTGTCAGCGGATGATACTACAAAATGGATCAAATGCGTCGGCAGAGGTCGGAATGCGATCAATTCTAACATACTCGTATATAGCTCGACGAAATTTAATTTAAATTATTATGATTTCAAAATCATGTTTGGCGGTAAGATGAGATACGATATAGATTCTACTATATTAGATATACTTCACGAATGATGAATACATCAATGGTAGACTCCAAACATCAGATAATGAGAGACGAAGCGAAACTGTCAATTGAAAAGCACAGCGAGTGAACAAAAACAACTTCGAAGCAGTCTATAACTGGAAAGAAATTAGCCAGCAAATATCTTGGTTCATATACATTGATAAAAGTTAAGAGAATCGGATGATATGACATGCAGAAAGCAACCAACTTTGGAGGAACGTATTAAATTTCGGCAAGCTGTGATACCATAAAACTTTCAAAGAGCATCGACGCAAACATCTCTCCTTTGTCATGTGGGACAGAGCGGAAGATGGGCGAAGGTAATACTGATATCATTGAATTGTAAGTGCTGATAACATACACTCGGTTAATAGCAGTAACCAAGCGGTCGGTAGTCAGTTGTCGGAGTCGGTCCATAAATCTATATTTTAATGTCGTAATTCTTTCACAAAAACTAAACTATTTCTAAATTCAAGGTTTTCACAAGATTTCAAAGAGTTTCGTATACTTTTTCTATCGATCCAAAAATCCGGTGCCTACACCACTGGACGAAAACTGAAAGGTGCGATTTACTTGAAAAATGGTCATATTTCAGAAACTTATACTCATACAGTAAATTATAATTACATAGGTCTCATTTACTCCTCAAACTTCAGAGGAATTTTAATTTGATTCAATATGCTGTTCAGATATATTAATATTACTGGAACGTATGCAAAGTACATGAAGACCCGCCTTCGGCGACATCTGGCATTTTAAAATGTTCATAGTGTTGTGATATTTATAAAATTTTTTTAGGTCACTATTAGAGTATAATTCTCAACAGTGCCCATATTATTGATGCGTGAAGAAAGCTTTAATCGTAGTATTGTTCCACTTATTGTATGGTTTGGTCTTATTATATATACTCTAATAAATCTAACTAGATATCTAATACTTGGTAAAATCGATTATGCGGATCCGATTGACGAGTGGTGCGCAAACACGAATATCCAACTATTAAGCGCGCCATATCACGCCGCAGTTCGTCGTAGCATCAACGCCTTCCCCACCTCCCCAATCAAATGCATTTTAACAAAAGCTGGACTACCTTCAATCAAAGAAAGAGTGACAGAAACTACATGGAAACTTATCCCTAAACTTTTTAGCACTGGCAACCAAATACTTCATAAGGATTTCATCACTGCAGCGTGGCAAAAACGTAGATACAATTTATTCTTAGTCTTGTTCCACTTACTGTGTCTGTGGTGTGGTCTTATTATATATTAAATATCTCATTTCTTAAGTAAATGAAAACGTTCACAAGCCAACTTTCTCCCAAAAATATTGTCGCCAGAAAGATTTTACAAAATTTTTAACTAATTAAAAAAGGGCTTTTGATATTCTTTACGAACTAAACGCAGTACGTATAATCTACACTATATCGTACTTAAACGAATACCTTCATAGTATCGAACGGCTGTGTATTGCGATACAAGTTGAAACTATACTTTATTTTATATACTCGTATATTCTTATTGCGAATAAAGTAATCTGGTTTTGCAGTTGTATACTATATTATAGTCGATACTTACTAAAGCGTCGCTATGCGTGATTCCACAGAGTATTAAAAGTTTTTATATCCTTTACCTTTAAAAAAGGTAAATAGGGTATACTAACTTTGTGCTTTTGAGAGGGGTTGCAATTTCAAGAAGGAGGTGTGGTAGGTATGGACTTATATATACAGATATGATCAAAATCACTTTCTAAACAATTTTTATTTTGTCCGTCCGTCTGTCCGTCTGTGGCCACTTTTTTTCTACACCGTTAGAGGTATCTTAATGAAATTTTGCAATAGTCTGGACAAAGATACAGAACCAGATTGCTATATGGGCCGATTTGGACAAAGACCACGCCTACCTCCCATATAAGGAACTTTTTTCACCTTTTTATATATCTATAACTGCGGTCCAATTGACGGAAACGGGATGTTATTTGGCAGATATGGAGATGTGGGTCCTACTAAAGACTGTGCAAAAATTGGGCGGTATATATTAACTGCCACGCCGACGATTAACAAAGATTCATAACTTCAGATCTAGTTGAGATTTATGGACGAAATTATACATGAAGGAACATGTGGACAATATAAAGCTATCTGCAATTAATGGGGCTGATCAGAGAAAAGACACGCCCACTTTTTATATAGGGAACTTTCGGGTCTAAAATTAAAATTAGCCTACCTATGCTCGTATTGATGCCAACGGAATAAAAATTTGCAGAAATATATATGGGGTCCATAATAGTGTGTGTGCAGAATATGGAGATTATAATACAACTGCCACGCGCACAATTAGCTAAAAATCATTACTCTGTTCCTATTAAAGATTTATCAACGAAATTTCACAGTAAGGTTGCGGGTAGTAATATTAAACACCGCACAAAAAATGGGCGTGTTATTTCTACAGCCACGCCCACTATTGACATATTATTATAACTTGCGACCCATACAATATTTTTAGACGAAATTTTGTATTAGTGGTTATATTGACACTACAAAGCCATACACAGGAAATGGGGTCGATATAATCAATTCAAGGTACCCTATCGAAAATTTCCGTAGAAATGCTCCTAAGGATGATTTATGAAGAAAACATCCCCATTGTTGAACTCGCACGCACAAGAAAAGGTAAAGGGTATTTCGTAGTCGGTCTAACCTGACTTCAGACTTCTTTACTCGCTTTATATACCATTACATCGGAGGCTACCAATAAAATGTTGCTTGATGCAACAAAAACGGAAGACTTCAAATTAATTTAAACGAATTATGGCAAATATAGTAGAGAACGTATTCATTGAGGTAGTACATCATATTTATTATATAAACTTTATTTTATATATAAGAGATTTTCGAACATTTTTTCGACCGTTATTTGCGGAGACTTCCCCGCAACTGTGGTGTACAGCGAACCAACACAATTCATACAAGTACATTAGTTTTTGAGCATTCTAAAACCCTACCTCATTCTCAACCAAATTGGTCATAGGCCAGTGTACTTAAAACGATAGTAACGAAAAACCCAATCCTCCTCCCGGCGCTCAGAACCTTGAGAGAATGCTTATAACTCTGAAATAGACCCTGCCCCTATGCAAATGTTGGAGGAAATTAAGCCAATCAGTCACAATTTCTTCAACAACTTATTGCTAACAATATATTGACTTGAAAATTTGCATTGGAATGCCAACAGAGTCACCCAACAGAAGCTTGAACTTTAAAATTATATGAAACAACAACAAATTGATTATGCTATTTTCGAAAACACATCTTATCCACAAAATTCATTTCAAAATTAATGGATACCTATTTTAGGATACAAAACACCCAAACGGAAAAGCCGAAGGAGGATCTGGAGAAGTTTTGAACTTACATCTAGTTGAAGGAACTAATTATAAGGTGCAGAAAATCGAAGGTACAGTTTTAGTTGTTGCATTTAGTTAATTTTATTTCTCTACAAATTAAAATAATGATAACATTTCTGAAGTAAAAAGATCCACGTAAAATACATAAGAGTAAGAAACACGTTATCTTTTAGTTTTTAAGCATAACAAAATAAAAACCCAGCAGCTTTAATTAAACAATATTCGTGTGGAAGCACCATTTGCATAGTGTTACAATGTCTCTTCAAATTTGCACTTACTCTGCGTCACTACGAATTCGCAAGCACTGACGATTGTATAGAATCAGTTAAGCAATAAAAGTTATAGGAAAGATCAGACTTAATCTAAATTTTATTATTATGAATGAAACAAAGAGCGGTTTAACAGGAATTCCTTTCTGAATGGATAATTAATGATTATATTAAACAAAATGTTATAAACTATTCATTAGTATTCATTTATAAGAGGGAATTTTCTCTAATTTTATATGTCTGAGTTAAACCTTTCCATTCTGTTTTGCAACTCATTATTGTACTGTATTTGTGTGCAAAATTTAATTTTCTTGGCATAAAATCCTTGTGAGATTTTTGTTTAACATATTCTTGAGCTGAATTATTACTCCATATATTTTGGGTGTAATTTGATTCTCTCGAGATAATTTCTTGTATTCTGCTAAGAAATTTCCTATCAGAGTCTTGTATTACTAGATGTAAGGGTGTAAGATCTAGTATAACTTCCATTGCTGCCGTTGGTCAGGTGCGCATAGCTCCAGTGATGGCAAGGCGTTGTACTTTACTTAATGCAGATTTCGGTGTCTTAAGTCTGACTCTATCTTGACCAGGCTACAGAACCATAGGTGATGATTGATCTCACCATCATGGTATACATCCAGCGAACTATTTTTGGGTTACATTTCCAGCATTTTATAGGTAAGTAAAGTTACATTACAATGTCTCTCAAAAAATTAATAAGAGACTACAGAATCTTCCAAACTTCAAATATTCTCTATTCGTAATTATGATTTCACATCTTTTGACTCATACACGGTATTGTTTATATCCGTTTTATTTTTTGATTAAGGAAAAACAAATGTTAAAAAAAATTAGAGCTGCTTCTGAGCTTCAAGCATTTCTATTATTAACATTTTATATTAAGAATGGAGAAATCGTAACAAGTTTTTCGGAGTTGTTAGTAATTTTTTAAATATATACTTTTTTCATAGAGGGTCCCAATAAGTGCTATTAATAAATTCGTCTGTTCCTTATAACTGAATTAAAGATCATTTTAAAACAAACCCATCAAGATTCGCAAAGTTGTTTTCTTCAGTTTTCAGTGTACCTCAAAGTGAGTTTACAAATAAACTATATTTAATTTACTGAGATATATCTCAGCACCTTGTCACCAAGCCATATTTTGAAGAGCTGGTAATATTCAATACGTATCTGAGCAATAGAGCAGAAGAATAAAAGCTTATATAGATAATTAAAGACTGTGATTCTGGAGAATTAATATCGAAATGTGTCAAATGTCGAAATAATTTTATAGATATCGTTAATATTTGCCCACAAAACTATCAATCGATAAACCACAAAACTAGAAATCGATGTTCGGATCGATGAAACAAATCAACTTTTTTCACCGAAATATTCAATATGAGATACAGTGCATTGGTTGGGCGATTTTCGTTAATTTATTCAACTGTAAATATTATTTTTTTATTTTTTTATGTTACTATCACCATTACAAACAATTTCCCTAAGCAAGTATAGTTGATTAAAAGTATACCAAATTTATTTACGATTATTTATAGGTTGGAATTATTCTTACAACCCATTCCTTTAGTACATTACAAAAATTGTTTCACTCCTATCACAACCTATTGAACAGATTGATAGCAGAATCCAAACAGACCATCAAGTTGTAAGCAGCGTCACAAGCATCACTCTCGCCATGCGTGGAATTTTGACATGCATCCCATATGTTGTACATAGTGTTCCGAATTGTAAAATCGAAACGATTGAAGCGTGCTCGTGTTTCCTTATACAGTAATTCTGCATTAAGCATCACTTGATTGTTCTCGAATAAACAATTTGTATAGCATTTTATGTTATAGTTCTCAGAATAGCCGGTGATATTTTTGTGATATGTTTCCAACTCTTTCGGTGAGATGTTGAATTTCTCAGCACACACTTGTTGAATTAGAAAGTAATTCACTTTCGCTGCTAATATGTTGTTGTCCCGCAATATCTGAAAAACAACACTTAGAATGAGGCAGGCCACAAATGCAATAGAGTCACAACCTACCAGTAGATAAAACAGAATTATCGAAATGTTCCTCATATTTGCTGCTTGCTTTATGTAACTGCATGCAGTGATTAGAGTAGACTGTTGAAACAAATTTACGTATAGCAGGCATTTACTCTCTGGGACGCGATTGCCATTCACATGCAAACGAATTTTTGCTGTTATTAATTTCTATACTTCCCAATTAATTTTTAATGACAGTAATAAACTAATCAGATTGTAGCAGATTGCTGACAAAAGTGTTTAAATTGTTGCAAGAAAATAAGGAACACTCATTGATGTATTTGAATTATAACTATGAGTGATCTTCGTATATATACATTTTAATAAGCAACGACAATGATCTGAGCCAATGTGGTTTCGCAATTACAAACAGTGTTCAGCATTTTTCGAGGGATATACGAATTAACCACAACAGCTGTAAAACATTTTGCCTGTATTATTCAATTACTTTTTTCATTCAATTTTAAATAATTTAAAGTTTTTATAAAAAAAAACATATTTGTATTGTTATATATTCAAGAAAAATATTTCGGAACAATGTAATGAAGAAGGCACCGAATCTATTCTATTCCCAACTGTTTTCGTCTGAATCGCACTTAATTTATTTAGTTAAATTCATCCTAATGAAGTTGTAATTGGTTTAGGGTAAATTTACCCAGTAAATATATATTTTAGTACGTTAAAAGAAGGGATGTCATACAGAAACGTATATATATATATATATATTTCTGAGCAGTCGCAATTCCTATGTACATTCAGTCCTGCCCGAATTTTCTGTCCTCATTCGTAGTCTTATAAAAAGCATAGTCCAAGGAGGAAAGTGATATTGTGGATATGAAATGAAGACTTGCTAAGGGGTTCATATATATTTTGAAGTATTTCGCATCAGAGGTGCATATTTTGCACCACTGAAATATATATATATATATATATATATATATATATATATATATATATATATATATATGTATATATATATATATATATATATATATATATATATATATTTATATATATATATATATATATGTATATATATATATATATATATATATATATATATATATATATATATATATAATATATATATATATATATATATATATATATATATAAAAATTTCTCTTGTCTATCCTTCTATTTTTACCCCATTTTATTCTAGCTGATTCGGATAAGAAACTCGACTACATATAAAATTACAAATAACTTTTTCGTGCTGAACCGACTGGTAATTTCAATATTATAAGGACTTTTCATATATATATATATATATATATATATATATATATATATATATATATATATATATATATATATATATATATATATATATATATATATATATATATATATATATATATATATATATATATATATATATATATATATATATATATATATATATATATATTTTTTTTTATTTTTTTTTTTTTTTTTATTTATAGCGGCCTTTAAGAATATGCTGTCTACAATTGTTGTTTAAATTAAAAATGTTCAAACTGAGTTTAGTAAAAAGACCCAAAAAAGCAGTTAACGTACCAAAAATTTCTTCAACACTAGTAAGAATTTTAAAAAGCGCTTCAAAAACTCATATTCCAAACTCCCCTCTCAGTCACACGGTTCAACTACTCCCGCCCTGGCATTTAAAACCATCAGCAACAAATACTTCATTACATAAAGTCATAAAATCCAATACACATCCTTTACAGTTTCGATCCCTATTCTTTGAGCTAAAGGAACAAGGAACAGATCACGTCTTTATTTATACAGAAGAAATTACAAGCTACAGCGTCACTGACGAAACCAATGTTATTAAATTGTTATTGCTCCCTTAGCTATAGTTCTGTATTTTCAGTCGAAAAAATTGCAATTTAAGAAGCCATAAAATATGCGAATACGGCAACTTTGGCCATATGTACCGATTGCCTTTCCTCCCTTCACACGCCCTATGTAATTACAGAACAATGGAATCTATGCTAAACACATTATAACCATTTTGATCGCAAAACACCCAAAAATTACCCTAATTTGGCTTCCAGGCCATATTCAAATAAAAGGTAATGAATTCGCGGATCACGCTGCTAAATAGACTTGCACGGCTCCTGTGACTTCTCCGACATCAAAAACTTCCTGAAAATATACCACAGCGACAAAAATAAGCAGATTTCGAACTTTACCTCGACCAGGTATAAAGACATAAACCCAGACCGAACTTCTCTTGCCGATTATTTACCCCGTACCACAAATACAATCAATAGACTGGACAGCATAAAATTACTAAGACTCAAAATAGGTCACTCAAATATTTCCCACGGACACCTGATGAATATTAAACCCAAGTCCATATGTAACCGCATTATCCAAACTCCTAACAGTATCCTATAACACTACCTCTTAAAGCTCTTCTTTAGTCTTGTAATTAAGTGTTTACAAGATAGTTTTTGCATGTGTTCAAATTTTCGATTTAAAATAAAATTGTTGACGGTTATTATCGTGATCAATCTCGACTATAACGTTCATATTGATATCAGTATGGGTTCTTCACCTAAATTCATTGAATTATATGTGGTCAGGCGGAAAACAGGAAATTGGAATTTTTCGTCCGTTCTTCACTCCCCTTATTGCCTGACCCCTTTATCTTTTCCATGGAGTTATGTTCGTTTTATTACTAAATTGTCATCTAAATTTAAATCCTATCAATTATGGAATAATTAATAAAAATAAGAAAATTATGTTTTGAAGTGTATTTCTAAAAGTCGTTACGACTGACTATAAAGCCTATTTCATTCAATCTGTTATCAATTAATTTCATTCATTACTTTACACTGTACACCTCAGGGAGGTGTCTTCTCACGTTTCTATGGAATAGAGTTGTTAACAAACTCCTGTTAAGATTAAAGATGGTGGTATGTAAGGTGGTGGCTCATGCTGATGATGTTGTTATTGCTGTCTCTAGAAAATTCACATCTACTCTGAGAGATTTGTTGCAAAATGCTCTAGATATTCTTTCAAAGTGGGCGGAGGACTGTGGTTTGGAATAAATCTGGATAAGACTCAGGTCATTTTTTTTACTAGGAAACATAAAATCCCTCAATTAGATCCAATTACGCTTAAGGGGAAAGCTGGAGGGATTTCAGAAGAAACGAAATACTTGGGTTTTATAATTTATAGAAAGCTTACCTAGAAGTCAAATATCCAAGAAAAAGCGAGGAAGGTTGGGGTGGCTTTTTATGCCTGCAAAAGGGAATTAAGCCTAGTGTAGCTCCCTGACTTTATACTGCAGTTGTCAGGCCCATTCTCATCTATGGAAATGTTGTCTCGTGGACAACAATGCAGAAAAGGACCTACTGAGAAATGATTAGTAAGGCACAGAGATCAGCATAATTAGCATTAAGTGGCACCATGAAAACCACGCCAACCTTGGCATTGGATATCATACTACATCTGCCACCCTTAGATCTCTTCTGCAAATTTTTAGCGGCATGCTCCGCGAGCTCACAATGGAAAACTGTTCTGTGTGGACATACGACCATATTAGAATCCTATACGGACACACCCAGTGATATTGATTAAATTCCTTCTTCTCTTTGTTTCGTAAGGAATTTTTGGGTAAGGATTCATTCCAAACAGGAATGGCTCGAGGGGATCCATCACCAGATGCTCCCATCAAGATATACACAGACGAATCAAAAATGAATTCCGGTATAGGATCAGGATTGTATTGTAAAACGTGCTCAATCAGTGAATCCATCCTACTAATGGATCACTGCAGTGTTTTTCAAACGGAAATAACCGCTATTCACGAAGCCGTGAATTGGTTGCGGATGAACGAGGTAACCGTGAAGGATATCCGTCAGACAGCCAACCTGCACTTACGGCTTTGAATGCATTCCATCTATGCTGGGTACCAGGCCATAGGGATATACCAGGGAACTACAAAGCTGATCAACTTTCGAGAGACGACACTTCTATGCCAAATGTCAGTAGGCATATGGGTGTACCTCTAGCGACTTATAGGCTTCTCATAAGGGAGACATTAATTAATTCTATCAATCAAAGGTGGAACTGTGCCACTACCTGCGACAGGCAAACATGGCCGAGGTTAAATCTGGGTCTATCTAGGAATATCATTAGGCTCAATAGACTACAAATTATGACTGTAATAGGAGCCTTCACGGGACATTGTCTAATAGGAAATCATGCAAGAAAAATGGGAGTTTATACCGATGATTTCTGTCGCAGCTGCAAAAACTAGGGGGAACTGGAATCGGTTCAGCTTCTCTTCTGTACATGTCCAGCTTTTGCCAGAAATATGGAACAATTACTAGGATCTCACTTATTAACAAGTATAGATAATATCTATACCAATCAGGTGTCAACACCCTTCTTCGCGCTACAAAAGGCTGATGTTGGTTCAATCTGGAGGGGGAAGCGTAGCCATGCCTCGCATCCGCGACTCACAACAGACATAACTGTTGATCTAAGTGGCATCTCTGGGTTTTTGGTGATGCGGCTGCCCAACCTACCTACCTACCTACTTCTGTTCTTTTTATGTTAACCTTTGAAAGCTTTTTGAGGGTGGTGATAATCGTACTTCCAATGATTCTGCTGATTTTTGCTAATTATATATTGGTAATTTATTTTTCCGATGCCAAGAAAGTATCGAACTACTAACAAAACACTTTTAATGTTCAACATATATTCAAATGTATCTCATGTTATGAGGCCTGTGTATCTCTGAAGTACAATCATACGGCCAGGTTATATGTATAAAATTAAACAAATTTCCCATTTTCTAAGTGCATCTGTTCCTGTTTTGGATTGATTGCAATTTTTTATCCAATTCCCTTTAGTGGTAATTCAAATTACTATGCTACTGAGACTAAAAAGATTGCCTATAATTCGTGGACAACTTTTATTACTTTTCTAAAAAGTAGTTTAAATGTATATTTTACTCCCTGTACTACAATGAATTATCTGACTTGCTTTTTCCAGAATTGTTATATACCATTGTGGCTTCATATCACATTAGTGTTTTCAACCACTTGCTGCAGTAAGTAAGGATTAAAACAATTCTAGCAATAATTACAATAGTTGCATTAAGTCTGAATGCGATCGATATTGGGATTGTCTTCCATTTCTCTCACAAAGTGTATTTATGAATAGAAACCAGAAATATAAACCTGAATATTTTTTACAATATAGATTAAACAATATAAGTTCAGTTATTGGAACCGATATATTTCCACTATGATATATTCTTTCAAATAGTTTATGATTATATTTTTCTCTGCTTGCTTTATACAAAGACGTAAAACCAAATTAATTCAATTGTATTCTATTTCATTTCGCTTAACATCGTCTTTATTCTTGCCAGCCTCATCGTCGTCATCACCAGTTCCAACCACATTGTCCACTACTTCATCGCCTTGCTCATTGCCATTGTCATCATTCTCGAGAATCTCTCGTATTCTACGCTCAGCTTCAAGTGTTTTCAGTTTGCTGTAACACATGTGCATTCTGTGGGCCGTCTCACACGTATTCTTGCCACCCAGCTTCATGCACTCCTTGACCGGCGTCTTCTGATGTGCCATAATTGTATAGAGCTTGCGAAAGAAATCGTCTTCCATGAAAATGCCATTCTTAACTAGACCCAATTGTTCGTACAAACAGTATGCAAAACAATGTAAACCCTCATCGTATTTATCGCTTATGTTATTCAACGTAATGCTGTCATAGTCAGTGTCTTCATGGTCAGTATCTTCATTTACTGCGGCCTCCTCCCCGCTGCCCATCAAATCCGAGTCACTGGAGAGAAAATTTATGGGAAAATGATTGAGCTCGGCCAGGGTGATTTCGGTCTCTTTCATGCAGGAGCGTAGCAGATCAGCAGAGAGTGAGGCGGGCGGACGTTCATCGGAAAGAGCCAGTGACAAATTCACCGACAGCGAAAGATAACGCGACTGCGGAAATATTGAGGCACCACATTAAAAGAAAAGAAAATTTTAATTTATGATTAGAATACACTTACCAAGCATGCTTGCAGGACACCATAAATGACCACTACAAACAAAATTCGGGAATACATTAAATTATTTTCAAACTCTTCACATACGTCAATGGAAGGAAGGTGCGTTCCTTAAAGTATCGACAATATTTTAAATGCCATGGCCATTTGTAACCGGAATATATAGCCACGGTTTTGGCATCATTTAAAGCTAATTCAACGATGGTAGTTGCGATAACGCTGAGTGCTGCTACAATCAAAATGCTTCTAAATGTTTTTTAATTGGCCATTATAAGCAATAATAATTATATGTTGGAGTCATTATACGATTGGTTAAGTAACCAGTCAGGTGTGCTGTCAATACTCTTTTGTTGTTTATTGCAATAACAAATCGCGACTTTAGATAGAAATCACATAATTTTCTTCTACCAGAATCCAATTCTTCTATACATACTGATGTTATTAGTAACTGCCACCATATCCGTAACCAAAGCACAAGCTATACTTGTAGTATAAAAGCTCACCAGAAGTGTCAGGTTAAATTGATACTCTCCATTATATCTTGTTATTCAACTCAAAACTGACCTCCACTTGCTTTCAGCATATAATTCTTATAATTATTTGTTCTTTGTTCATTACGACAGGAAGATAATTTTGGATGGCAGTTATTCCATATTTATTATTTACATCTAACTGGAGAATTCCTTCGGAAGAGCAAAGATTTTTATAGAGATATTGGTACAAACAGAGTCTTGAGATGATATCATGATTATGATATTCATCATGAAATTGATGTTTCATAATATTTTCATTATGATATGAATTATTTTCTCAAAGTTACTCCGATTTTCAATTCTATTTTTATTGCAGACCTCCTTATTTTTTGCAGACTTGTCCCTAGATGCAAAATTTAAGAACCTTCCTTCATATTGCCTGTGATTTTTTGAAGTTTTCAAGTTCATGAAGTTATCTTTCGCTTTCGGAACACTCATTTTAAAAGCTATTCAGTTGGTGTTTTTGTGTATTTATTCACATATGAAGTGTTTCGTTTGTCACACTCACATAAAGCTGTGCGTGCATTTCAGCTGCTGTGATCAAGTTTTGCTCGACGCTCGTAAACAGAATAATTTTACTGATCGGAACTGCATGTGCGAGTGATTGTGATATATAGTAGTGATACAGTTCGAACTTTATTGCTATCATGCTACTTTGTATGATTGTGACACTTAAATTGATTTCGGTTTTGAGGGATTGAAGCGATTGTCTTCTGATGATATATGAATGTAAAATATATGAAAATATAGTGAAACAAACGTGAGGATGATAATTCCATACGGGAATATAATAAGGCAAGGAATTTTACAAGTACCGTGATGCGTATCATATGGAATCATAATACTGACCGTATATAAAACTGTAGTACATGTTTATAATGTAGTGTAGACATTGCGATAAAATGCATGACGCAGTAACACTAATAAAAGAGGAAGGCCGCCCTCTGTGGTCTAGTTGTAAGCATGAGGGTCGCAGGTTCAAATCGTGCCACGGGCTTGGTCTCCAAAATGCTTCATTCTATAAAATCTTTTTATCTTCGAGTCGAAAGCCTCTGTAGCTAGTATTCATTCCCCCAACACCTTGCACTCATAATTAATTATGGTTTAAGTTATAATAAAATTAATAATAATAATAATAATAATAATAATAAAAGAAGCACCTTGAATGACCTCGAGCGAGTGAACAGAGCAACATAATTGAGATACTATCAAAACCCCACTTAACATTATTATTTTACTGAATATATGTTGGGAACTAAATACAAGAGTATATTTTCTTTAAAAACGCTTCACGGAATACTTTGTTCAAGTACTAAAAAAAATAAATCAAAAGGTGTTTGTAGACTAATTAATAGACTAGTTATTGACTTCGATTTCTATGAATAATATTAAATATTTGTTAGTTTTCCTCTGAATATTTTTAATCGACCGCGGTATGCAGCAAATAAAGTAGGTGTTGAATTCATGAAAAATATTGTGTTTCAGATTTCTATGCATTGAATTGTTCATTGAGAGTAGTATTCCGAAGAATCTATATTTAGACACCCGCCTGTCCTTTCCTCTGCCCGTAGCAATAATGGAATTGTTAGAATTATTTACAAATGCAAATCTAATATACTAGCAAAAGGTACCATTGACAGCAAAGCAAAATAACATTTAATCACAATCGATTTGTATAGTGCACCCTGTATGTGACCAAATATAGGAATAATTTCCATTCGAACAAATTCGCAGCCTAATAGTATGCAACAAATTAATAAGCCGATAGCCCTGGCAGCTAGTGCTTTTGTTTAATTATAATTTTAATTGTAATTAGATTATTAATAAATAAATATTCATATTTAACTGTATTTTATTATACACTTTACCCTATTATTATTATTATTTAACAGGGTAAAAGAACACCGCGAACTAAGAGATCTACTGTGCAGCCTCGTACCCAACTAAAACCATCCTCGATTATTAATAAATCTCGTAACTGCTGTGGGCGTAATTGTAACTAGGTGATTTGGAGATAAGAACCCACTGCCTAGGTAATTATATGTGCCTCTTGCCACTGTTGGGCAAGTGCATAGAATGTGTTCTGCTGTTTCCTGCACCCCTTGACAGAGTCGGCAGGAATCGTCTTCTACCACGCCTATTTTTTTCAAATGGTAATTGAGTCTACAGCGTCCTGTTAAAAGTTCAGTATAGAGTTTAATGTCATTTCTGCTGAGGTATACAGCAGCATCCACCCTTATGTGTTCAGGGTCAATAAGTAGTCTCGACTGCCGCATGCCTTTTTGGGCCCTCCAGTAATTCAGCAGACTTCGTTTTTCCTGTTCGCACAACAAGTTATTTATGAAGCTTCTGTTTACTGCCATCTTCCATTTTGGACCCATCTGTATACCACAACTGTGAGTCCTGTTCCATTATTACTTCATTGTTTCTCCACGCTGAACGGTCACTGATTACCACTTTGAAGTTTGAAGCTTGGAGAAATCTAATTTTCTGTACATTTTGTCAAAGACCATGGAGCACGGAGAATTCCAAACAGTGTCCAGAATCGTTGCGTGCCCTGTTAGGATGCCTTCTTTAAGATTGGCTAAATTAGGTAGTCTTAGGGCCGCGCTGGCTGCCATCCTCTTAACCAAAAGGTGTAGAGGAGTGATTCCAGTGATCATTCCTAAAGTTAGTGTGGGGCACATTCTCATTTCTCCCGTCACACACAAACAGGTTATACGGTGAATCTTGTCAAGGGTCATCTGAGCCTTTCTTTGATTTACTTTTGGCCACCATACCAAAGAAGCATAGGTATTCATTGGTACTATGATTGTTTTATATTACCACACCATCATTTTTGGTCGTAGTCCCCATGTTTTACCGTACGGCCTCTGGCAGGCGTAGGTACACTTTACCCTAAAAATGGTATACTAAATTTCTGCCGGAGAATTGATTGTCAACTACCAGAGGAAGATTTGGTAGATTTTGAGTTTGTCGGTCTGCCTGTTTGTCTGACCGTCTAACATAGGCCTTAAGACAGAACCAAGAATTCAACATTTGATTGTAGTGATTGTCAACTACCAGAGGAAGATTTGGTAGATTTTGAGTTTGTCGGTCTGCCTGTTTGTCTGACCGTCTAACATAGGCCTTAAGACAGAACCAAGAATTCAACATTTGATTGTATAGTGACACAATTGGCAGATATTTAGCTGTGTGTGTGTAGATGTTGCTAGATTCTCTGCAAAATTTGGGTGGTATATATTTACTTTACCACCCATTATTAACATATATTCTTAACTTATGATGTATAAGAGATTTACTGTCTGAAATTTCAGATTTATATGGGGTATAAATCCTCCTTTCCATATAATCAATAAATTCTGGGGTCCCCACTGAAAATTATCCTAGTTAAGAAACGGTCGATCCGAATTTGCTAAGTTGAGCTATTAGAGTCTGGAAAGTGACAAGAAGTCAGTCATTTCAGTCCAATTGCAAATATTCTGGAGAAGCAATTGTGAATGAAGGAGAATATCAAACACTTTTGAAAATGTTCCAATAACTCACCGTATATTAACTTCTGCCAATGCACAAAATATGTTTCAAAGCAATACAACAAATAGCTCAAATTACATTATACTTGCTTGAACATTTGACGATAATGCTTTAAACATTATAGTGGAGACTGAAAGTGATTTGTAGAATTTAAATGGAATCCTAAGCAGCTACCATGATGAATATTGCGTACAATGATTCAATATTAGATTAATATATTCTAATAAACTGAATTCATTTTGATTGGCGTTGGAGTCTTTGTTACCCAATAATACCCAAAATTTTCATAGTTCACTTGATATATTTGTCTGCCTTTTTCTAGTTTTAAAGAAGTAAGTATATGCAGGCACTGCTAAGATATTGCACAACGTGATCAATAAATATACCTTACTTTATAAATGAAGATTATTTTTTGTAACGAATTTATTGACAAGACAAGTTACAGCAGTAGTTGCAATTGCGTATGTGGTTATGCCACCGTAATAATTTTTCAGAAGAAGAAGAAGAATTATTGAAACATTTTTGGGCAGATCTTATAGCTATTTCGGACACGCCACTTGTCCTCATCAGAGATCTTTCAATGAAAGGCAATTTTTCCCCAAGCATTTTTTTTATTATGTCTCAGAAATCAACAGCACACCAATTATGAACCCTCCCAGGAATCGAACCTGTGTCTGCAGCTGTTGTAATCTGTCCATCCAGACAACTACGCTAACTGCAGGTGGTGCCAAAAAAATGTTTCAGAAATTCTTCTTCTTCTTCTGAAAAATTATTACGGTGGCATAACCACATACGCAATTGCAACTACTGTTGTAACTTGTCTTGTCAATAAATTCGTTACAAAAAATAATCTTCATATGCACAGAATTGACAACTATCGACTTACTCACATTTACTTTATTAATATATAAAGTTCTGCAACGATGCATCACTATATTTGAATCCCCGTAATAGGATTAATAAGCCAAAAATTCTCATGTATTTTTTCTAATTAAAATCAGTTCCCATTGATTACTAATATTTTTTGTCATTGTTGGAACAGAACTCTTAGATCATCGCTTTAAAAGTTGATTTAATTTTCATCTCCACGTGTCCTGGTTCATGTGAGAATTTAATCTTCTCTATAATATGAGTTAGTTAGAGACCAAAGAGTTAGGAATCAATTAAGTTATTGATATATAATCCGTATTTTGGGACACAATTCAGCTGCACCATATGCGCCAATTTCTTATGAAACTAGATTACTCTGCTTAGCTTGAGTAAAAGGTTCTTAATGGTCTTTGATCACAAATTTGGGGTTCAGTGTATGTTACTTCAAACCACTTCCCAAGCCCTTCTGCAGCGATTCTACAGATGTGCCAATGGATCAGGGATAATTTTCTAAGAGTTTGTTCAATGCACAATAATTTATGGAAATAGGGGCTAAAGGTTTTTTCACTCATACGGAATGCATCCTAAGCTTTTCACACCTTGTCAAAAATTCACACCTATAAAAAATAGTGTGCAGAAGTTTTTCTGGGAAGACATGGGGTTGCAACCCTCATATTCTGAATTGGATGTGCACCATGATAATTAGGGCAGTTCCAACATATGGAGCATTGGCATGAACTCAAAGAACCAACCTGGAAACCATGAACACCATGTTGAACAAGGTACAAAGACTAGCATGTATATGTATTACCAGAGCTATGCAAACGTGTCCCACAGCAGCAATGGACACGCTTCTAGATCTGAATCCACTACATATTACAATAGAAATGGCTGAAACAAGAACCCTATTAAAGATCATCAAGGAAGGTGCTGACCGCGAGTAAAATTTATAGTGATAAACAACGAGACAGCACCACTATACCCTACCTAGAGACGATATGAACGAAATGTATAACGTTTAGAAACGTTTCACAGTTGTGCTTGGAAATAATAAATAATGGGAACCTGAATCACTTCAAGATATAATAAAAGCTCATACCATCAGGTAGTTCATAGAAGGTTCAAAAACAGAAGAAGGGATAAAAGCAGATATATTTGCACTGAGGGTTAACCACTCCGAACCAATGGGGAAATTACCCAACATATTCCAGGCAGAGATACACCCAATTCGCCTCTGTATTATCTTTAACCTCCGACGTAACCTTGTGGGTCACAACAATGCTATCATCTCTGACAGCCCAGCTGGTATAAGAACATTCAATTTCGAAGAGATTCATTATAAACTCGAATGGAAAGGCTTAGAACTTCTAAATAAGTTAGGAAGCCTCAACAAACTTTCCATAAAATGGGTCCCTGGACACACTGCGATCCCTATCAGCGAAAAAATGGATAGTCCTTCCAGTAATGGTGTAGCCACCCCATATAGTGGACCTGAACCATTCTTTGGCATTGGAGCAAGTAGCTTAAAATGCAATTTAAAACAGGAGGATAGATCCATAAGATCACTCTTCTGGGCCTCACTCACAAACTTAGACAATTGCAACTCATGATTGGGTATTATAACCCAATACGTGCAGCTCAATGTCTACAGTTGAGTAAAACTAAGAATTTTGACAGTCCACCTCACAGGCCGCTGTCATTTAAGAAGCCACCTCATGAAGATGGGACTTTCACTAATAAGCACGTGCAGTTTCTGCACGGCGGCAGACGAAACACCGGAGCACCATCTAATGAACTGCGAATCCTTAGTTCGGAGTAGGAAGAAATAGCTTCGGCATTACTGGCCCGTGGGCAGAAATATTCGAGCAATGAACCCCAACTGTGTGCTATGTTTCCTTAGAATCCTTAATATGTATTTTCAGAAGGAGCACAATAGATCAAATTGGTCGCGGTACATTTTCCCTCTTTGTCTCATTCATTCAATCATGTAAAAATGGATAGTAAATTTTTGATAAATTTTAATTTTTTATTTGAATGATTTTATTGTATCATGAAATTTGTTGTGTTTTTTCAGTAAATGTGTGTATATGTAGTATTCTTTTATATATTTGATATCGGGAAATTCTACCATTTGTTTTGGATCTGCATTAATTTAATTCCAACTTTCGGTCATAAAAAGTAAATCTAAAATAATTTTTTTTATTATATAAATATAATATCTTATATAATATAATAATAAAATCTAAGAAATATATGTAGACAAATAATGTTATAGATACCTTAACATTTTTCCAGTTGATCTTGACAATTTAGTATGGGTTCCACTAGATAATGCAATGATGATTATTGAAATTCCATTGCAAATATTTGAATATATTGAAACGTGATAGCTCAGTGAAAAGGGATTGCATACTTTTAGGATCCCATCTGGAGTTTGAGAATGAGTGCATCACCCTGTGTGTGTAAGTCAAGACACGAACTATTCGTATAAAAGTTTACTTAAGAACACCCTGTCGGTGGTGTAAAATAATGAAAGCTTCCTTTGAGGTGTATATCAAGTTCTAGAAAGATCGAGAAATTTCTACTGTATTGTAGAAATTTCCACCTCAACCATTCGAAACTATAAAAAGCACAAGCCTGTACAAAGTCGAGACATTCGAACAGAGATCGTGACAGTGTGTACATCGAGCATTATAATCGAAGCAGCAGTATTTGTAATTCTGCAAAGTGATGAAATTCATTGTGAAATAAAGTACAAATATTAAAGAAGTAAACTTTAAGCCTAATATTAAATGTGTAAATAGCAATAATTAAATAAAGTTAGCTATTTTAATTTAACCAGCGATTGTTTGATTGCTACACGATCCAGTGGTACGAATCCGAGTACAGAGAGTTAGAGTAAATTGTCAGGAGGGCAATTTCGTAACAGAGTAAATTGTCAGGAGGACAATTTCGTAACAATATATTCAAACTGACCAGGTATATTACACGTACAATACTATAACACTTCCACATCTGGACCGAGATTGCATTCTGCTCTTGAATATTCTGTCACCATACATTTCGTATTATCTCCATTCCTTTTCATTGTAGTAATAATAGCTTGTTATTTTAAGTTGCCCAATGGCCGAAATTGCGACCTAAAAGTTCTTCTGTGTCACTCTATATTTTAAAATTAGTAATCCATGTGTTCACAACTGTCCGATCTACTACCCGATTGGTTTAGTAAACGTATTTTCCAGTAATGCCAAAGCATAGCGCCCGTTTGGTGTCCCCATTTCCTTTCACATTACTTGTTATAGTATTTCATAGCTTGGATTTTCGAAGGATAACTCAATAAGTCCGTCCACACAAAATATATCAATTCAACTATATTCTATTTTTGAAATTTAACTCAATGATTCGATTGGTGAATTTATTCATACATATTTTATATAATATATCCAAGCAATTGAAACATTGATTCACATTTCTCCAATGGATAAGTAAATTGTGCCCACAAGGCGTGGAATACGGTCTATGTCTATTTGTGCAGTGACTTTATAATCACCATCGGGAAATACAGAAGGCAAGCGGAGATCATTAACTGGAAAATTTTGTAATATTAAATAGTGCTGAAATATATTAATAACGAGTAAAGAAGTCTGAAGTCGGGTTAGACCGACTACGAAATACCCTTTACCTTTTCTTGTGCGTGCGAGTTCAACAATGGGGATGTTTTCTTAATAGATCATCCATAGGAGCATACTTACGGTAATTTTTGGTAGGGTACCTTGAAATGATTATATCGACCCCTTTTCTTGAGTATGGCTTTCTAGTGTCAATATAACCACTAATAGAAAATTTCGTCCAAAATATTGTATAGGTCGTAAGTTATAATAATATGTGAATAGTGGGTGTGGCTGTGGAAATAACACGCCCATTTTTTGTGTGGTGTTTAATGTTAGTACCCGCAACATTCCTGTGAAATTTCGTTGATAAATATTTAATAGGAACACAGTAATGATTTTTGTTAAATTGTGGGCGTGGCAGTTCTAGTATGATCTCCATATTCTGCACACACACTATTATGGATCCCATGTATATTTCTGAAAATTTTTATTCCGTTGGCATCAATACGAGCATTGGTAGGCTAATTTTAATTTTAGACCCGAAAGTTTCCTATATCAAAAGTGGGCGTGTCTTTTCTCTGATCAGCCCCATTTGTTGCAGATAGCTTTATAATGTCCACATGTTTCTTCGTGTAAAATTTCGTCCATAAATCTCTACCAGATCTTAAGTTATGAATATATGTTAATAGTGGGCGTGGCAGTTAATATATACCTCCCACTTTTTGTACAGTCTTTAGTAGGATCCACATCTCCTTATCTGCCAAATAACATCACGTCTCCGTCAATTCGACCGAAGTTATAGTCATTTTAAAAAGGGTGAAAAAAGTTCCTTATATGGGAGGTAGGCGTGGTCTTTGTCCAAATCGGCCCATATAGCAATCTGGTTCTGTATCTTTGTCCAGACTATACTTTTGCAAAATTTCATTACGATAGCTCTAACGGTGTAGAAAAAAAAGTGGCCACAGACGGACAGACGGACGGACAAAATAAAAATTGCTATATGTCTATACCTAACACGCCTCCTTCTTGAAATTGCAACCCCTCTTAAAAGCACAAAGTTAGTATACACTATTTACCTTTTTTAAAGGTAAAGGGTATAATTATTTCGTAGGGGCAGGAATGGTTTGTATTCCAGTATGAATATATTGCATCGGAAATCCAGTCTATAAATACATTCTTATTTCCGTCTAAATATCTACATAAATCCAGAGTGACGTTGATCATAAAAGGCTTATATCCGTTATCACGCTTGAACATTCTTACGTGTAACTGAAAGGAAATAAGTAATATGAGTAACTATAAAGAAGATAAGTAATTTAATATGATTTTCATAGAACATTTTTAAAAACTATTCTATTTAGATATTGGATTCATCCCCATTAGATTGATCGAGTAATTCTCTTGCACGACCCTTTTCATAGTAATTTCTGCCTTTCTTTCTTTCAAGAATTTTTCTAATTTATAAAAATTGTTTTCTCTTACTAATCCGTGGGTGATAGGATGTATAAATCTTAAGTGTATTGTAAGAATTTTGTTGTACGATTAACCGGTTTTAAATAACAATACTCGAAGCTGGTATAAAAATAATCAATGTCAGTACAATTAACGCTCTTCGCCGTAATTTTATTGACTCCAATCTGCAAAATTAATTGTATATATAGTATGCGATATAATATATAAAATATGTTTTAAATACCATTCTACCGTGTGCCGTCATACATCCGTCTCCAAACAAGAAGACACTCATAAGGCAGAAAAATCCCACGCAATATAGCAAACTGTAACTTGCCATTTTAACTTTTCCAATGAATAACTATGTACATAAATTCAGGTAGATATATAGGTATAGAGTTGAATTAATAATGCCCTTACTACGATGTAAATAATCAATAGCTTTATGTAGAGCTAGTGCCTCAGCCGAAAATAGAGAACAAAATTGTGGAGCCATCTTGCTGCACCGCAGGTACTGGTGATTGTTTTTGAAGCATCTGTGTAAAGCATTGTCCAGTTATTATGTTTATAGTAGTTGGCTTGTTCCCGGAATGTGAGAGAACTTCTAATATTTTTATTTGTGTATTGTTGGGGTCCGTGCTTGCCGATGTCCGTTGGGAACGTCCTTTTGCTGTCTGTATTGGCCGCGCGTGTAGCTGCAAGCCTAAGGCTGCAGGCAGAGTGCCGACTGGCGACCGAACCGAACCGAACCGAACTTATTGCTGACTTGTTTCAACTTATGGGATGGCAGAGTGCCGGCTGAAACTTGTCACTTACAGTATAAACACTACATTACTGTTTTAAGGTAAAAACATCAAGAAGTTTATTCTTAAAATCATAATTCTTATATACTATTTACAAAGAACACTTTCAGTCTACATATTGACTTTTCTGGTGTTCCAGTTACGCAACTGTTGATTGATGTCAGTTGATCAAGTCAACCGACCTACTGAATGTAAAGCTATCGACGGTGCATTCTAAATGCCCCTCGTCAGCTTGACTGCGGAACTGAGACACCCTAAAATTTTACATAATAATAAATACATAAATACTATTCATTTAAAATATTTGCACCCTAAAAATATGTGCTTTCTTAATTAGTTTATTTGTACAAATGTTAACTACGCCAAATGTGTAGTGTCTATTAGGAGTTGGTGCTTGATTCTAACTCACAACAGTATGTAGGCTGTTATTGAAAGATGAATGATTTAGTAGCCATGGTGGTTGTGCGCTTATTGTGTTACAAATTGATGAAGGTTTAATATCAATCATGTGGCAGAAAGCAATGCAACGGAGTATTGTTGATTTAGTTTCTGTCACTCTTTCTTTGATTGAAGGTAGTTGGTGCAACGACCAACTGCGGCGTGATAGGGAACTTTTAATAGTTTGATATTCGTGTTTGCGCACCACTCGTCAATCGGGAGCGCATAATCGATTTTACTAAGTAATAGACATCTAGTTACATTTATTAGACTATCTATATGAATAAAAGAGTGCTTCGAGGTTAAGTATTTCACAATATTTAGTCTGGCAGCTAAATTTCTTCGAAGCTTTGTACAATGTTGCTTAAAAGTGAATTTCTTGTCAATCGTAACATGTAAGATATTTAAATGGTTGTTGCATTTAATATTTATATTACTAAAACTGAAATTAGGATAATAACATTTTTTTTTACATATGTGAAATAGTTTGCATTTTTAGGTTCAGAGGGCGGCGCCTAAATGTGATCCCCATTCTTCTAAATCAGAGAACAACTTAAAGAAAGTGTGGTTCACAATCGAAATATTTTTCGTTTTAGTGAAAAAGATTGCGTCATCTGTGTCTATGGATAAATTAAGTATTGTGTGTTTTAGTAAGATTTTGTTTAGTTGTTCAAAGTCTATTATAAATAAAACTACCGATAACGGAGATCTCTGAGGGATACCATTAAAAAGAGGATAAGAATGTGAAAGTTTACTATTGATTCTAACCCGAAACATACGGCCGGTCATAAAGGCCTTAACAACTTGAAAGATCCTCAGACCTACCCCCCCACATCTCCAGTTGTGTTTACACCGCATGAATAACCAAGCGATCAAAAGCTTTTTCAAAATCCGTGGTCAAAATCGAGACGTGATATTTGACGAAAGAGTATCAGACACGTAGCGTTGAAGGTGTAACAGACCGTCTGATGTGTTATGTTTGTTTTGAAATGCTTCTTGGTTATGACTTAAACTTATTATTCCTGATATACCACATTAGTCTCTTTGTGAGCATTTTTTCCAAAATCTTCCCTAAACATGACAGAAGAGAGTAGTACCCACTTTTTTAATGGGAAGGTTAGTTGGGTTTATGGCTACGCGTCAAGTATGCGGGTATATTCCTTTTCCCAACACAGTAGATTTAACAGCATTTAGCAGATTTAGACAGATGTTTTATATTAGGGTATGCTATACGATCATACCCCGGTGCTTTGCCTTTGGCGTTTTGTATAGCTAGTTCAAATTCTACAAAGGAGAAATCTGTCTACAAATTCATAGTTGAGGTTGACAGTTTACCCTGCCCACATGACGTTGAAAGGATATCGTTTTTATTTCTGATTTGTTGGTTTGCGAAGTTGGAGTCTTTTGAATAATTAGTCCAATTGGAAGCAAAGGCTTCGGGTATCTCTAGAGCAGATGCTATTATTCTCTAATTAACTTTTACGGATTTGATTTGTGGGTGCGGTATACCGGAGAGATAGTTAGTATCGGCCCATATTTTTTTTGGTGTGGAGAGGGCAGAAATTTTTGAAGTAAAATCCTCGAAGCTTTTACATTTCGCTTCTTTAGCTATTTTCTTAAATATAGCCTTGGCCCTTTGAAAAGCTATTAGGTTGACAATGGGCCTAACACGCTTGTAATCGTACCAAAGTAGTATTTTGTTTTTACGGAGATTCCTTAAGTCATTGCGTACAATTTACCAATTATTGGTTTGGTTTGAGGAATAGCTATATGCAGCTGATCTAATAGCTCTATTAATTCTAGCAGCTTCTTGATGAATATTATTGGAGGTCCAGTCTTCAAAATAATGTTGGCATTCTGTTTGGTAGATAGGCCAGTCAGCAAGGTCAGTTAGAAATTTTGGTTGTTTTTTGTTTTTTTTTAACTTAAAAAGTGTTGTTAATTTAGTAATCATTGGATAATGGTCGCTTCGATACAGAGAATCGGAGACTTTCCAAGAGCATATTGCTTAATAGTGGTGAAACTAAAGTCCGATCAGAATGGGTGAAGGAGTTGTGTGTTGAAAAATGTATGGGTGAACCGTCGTTTATGAGTATCAGATTTTCCGAAAAAATTATGTTTGCGATTTTAGTTCCCCTAGTATTGGCGTTTTTGGATCCCCAAAGTAGACTCCAGGAGTTAAACTCACCAGTTAAAATGAATGGAGATTGTATTTGATTAAGAAATGTAATTATGTCTTGTTCTGAAAACTGTTACTGGGGTGGAATATATTTATTGATAATTGTAAACTTGAAATTTAGGCCAAACTATACTGCGAGCGATGCAATATTAGAGCAAAGACAATATATTCAGTAAATTGTCTTTGGTAGAATTTACATATACTTGGTTTGTTTGTTGCAGTGGAAGCGATGGCTGCAAAAGCTATTGCGAGGGCGGTATTTGTTGAATTCGTTTTGATTCTCTCATTGTGCACTTTTTGTTCGTTTTCATTTTGAGAATTTCTTTTTGCTGCTGGAATTGCGTGCATTGTCTAGAAGAAGCAGCATGATCTTCATCACAGTTAGCGCATTTTGTACGTGTGCAAATTGATGTTGAGTGAGGAGGAAGGTTGCAGTTGACACAAAAGAGAGAGTTTCTGCAACAATTTGTTTTATGTACAAGTAATTGGCTAGATTTACATCTCATGGGATTAGGTATATACTCTCGTATTTTAACAGAGTACCATGATATAACAATCTTGGCAAGAAGGTTATATTGATCAAATGTTTACAAAACAACACCACTGGGCATATTTATGCCGTCAAATGTGTACACTGAGGTAATTTTTTGATTCTTCAGCTCCTGGATTATATCTTCCTCGGGAATGTTGTCAAGGCAGGGTGCGTAAACCGTCCCTTTCACCAGGTGTAATGTGTCATGTAACTTTGCGGTGATTTGATATATGACTGGTAGTTCTGTTGCTCTCAAAAATTTATCCGCCACTTTTTCAGAATTAACTAATAGTAGCAAGTTCCCATCTCTTAATTTTGAAATGATCGTAATCCCTTTACTGATTATATTAAGCGCTCTGTGAACAGCGAAGCACGAGAAATCGGATAACTGTTTGTAGCTATTTTTAGAGGCTAAAATAACGAATTTCGGATTTTGTTGGCGAGTAGTAGTTGATTTCGGATAGTTAATTTGTATTTAGTTAAAAAAATTTTTAATTTTTTTTCCGTTGGGCTTCCAGAAGGTAAGTGAAAACGGTTTTTGCCTAGGTTGGGTGGCCCAGGGGCCAATTTTGCGGCAGGCTTTGAAAGCTGCACTTATGAAAGTTAGTTGCCGCATGTACGAGAGAATGAAAATTGAGTAGGTATGGAGAACCAAGTAAGAAGAAAACTAGAATAGGTATAGGAACATAACAAAATAAAACCAGAACTATTTTTGATCAGCATTCAGGCGTCAGCTTAATTTATTCTATTTCTCTAACAGAGAAAAATAGTGCAGCTGCAAGACGTGGCTCATGGTCTACATCCAATTGTCCAGTAAGTTTGTAATCACCATCTGGAAATACCGACGGCAGAGCAAAAGCGTTAACAGGAAAACTATTTACCAGTATTTGATGCTGAAATACAGAAACAAAATGTAGTGAAGGAGCCTCCTAAATGACTTCAATAGTTTAGAGATAGTTACTTCGTAGGGACAGGAATGGTTTATGTTCGAGTATGGGCGTACAGCATCGTAAAGCCAGTCTATAAAAATATTTTTCTTTCCACCTAAAAATGTGCATATATCCACTGTGACCTTTATCATAAATGGTTTATATCCGTTTGCCCGCTTAAACATCCTTATGTGTACCTGAAGACAAATATCAAATATAAGAATATATTGAGGAGTTCTCTTAATTTGAATAATTTAACGGAGGATTTTCATTTAATTAATATGAATATTCTCTTAGGTGAATCCAATAAATCAATATAAATATTATATGAAGTGAATATTTTCAGTAAAGTTGTGTTATGAGCTATGAATGCATCCAATTAGATCAATGTACTATTCGAAATCTCTTATACAGTAATTTGCATGAAAGGTAATTTACTTCATAAATTGCAGATGAGAATTTCAAGGAGTTTCTGCAATTTCTTCACATTTTTCTGACTTACTAGTCCATGAGTGAGCGGACGCAATAGTATTGCTCGTGCGTATCCAAGTTTTGTAGTCCGATTGATTGGTTTTATATAACAATATTCAATGCGAATATAAGTTGGATCGAGTGTAGTGCAATCTATGCGAGTAGCTATAATTTTATTTACTCCGATCTGAGAAATAACTCATATTTTTTAAGTAATCTATGAAATCATTTAAATAAAAATACCCTTTTACTCAGCACTGTTCTCCCACCATTCACTATAAAGTGGATACTAGAAAACCAAAAAATTCCCACGTAAAGCTGTAGTTTGCGGCTGGTCATGTTCATTTTTTCAGTGACAATTTATTACTGAAAAAGGTGGATTCTAATATGCATAGGATTGAAATAAAGCATTTCGCTAAATACGATTATTAAGGAAATCAGCGAAGTGTGAAATAAATGTATGTAAATAAACGTTTCGTGATTTGTTGACACGAAATGGAGACGTTATCAAGGCAGATATAGATAACATTTCCTGATAGTTTCTTTTAATTGAATTGAAAGTTAAATATGCTCGTACTGTTTTATAATTGTAACAGAACTCGAAATTTGTAATTCACTAAAAGCAAATTTAAGTGACGGTTTTGAAAAGAGTTCTTAAAAAACAACTGCGATGTTTGCTGTTCAACATTGAATATATAATCAAAAGTTGTGTGAAGTTATGGGAATGACTAGAAAGGAAGCTTCGTGTGTAGAGCTTCCAAATAAGATTCTAAACAACACTTCTTCATATTCTCTCAAATTAATCCCACTGAGCTAGGTAGATATATGAAAGATACAAATGATGTAAACTGATGTGGTTATCTTAGCAGTACTATCGAATGTGTTCTAGATAAGTTATTTCAAAGTGAAAGTGGATTATTTCAAAGTTGCTCTGGAAAATTTTGCTTATATTTGCAATGCGCAAGAGAAATTCTGATTTGAATATCTTAATGGCCAATTTGTTTTAGAAGAAATCGAGTTATGCTTTAATTATTAGTATAAATAAGTATTTTAAATTCCTTTTCCAATATAACATGGGACCAATATTACTATCACTGCTGTCCACCTTTCGTGTTCCAAGATTATACTTTAAGATGTAGTTTGAAACTTCATCTGTTTAATCAAAGCTTTTTTGGAAAGAATGTTCCAGCAAAGGTGTTTGAACTCCCTAGCAAAGGTGTGGTTCTATGAGAAATTTGTAGTCACCGTCTGACAGTTAGCAGTTTCGTTATTCTCTATATAGAAACTTCAATTTAAGTCCTGAGCTATACTTACCAGTGATTGATATTTAAAAAATCACTGAACGAATGTGATGTCAGTGCTGCTTGGTAAACCGTAGTGCTTTTATATTGAATATGCTATTGTCTAGTTAGATTTCCGCTGTGCCTGGAAGTACTCCTGGAAATATAATAGACTTGTGTTATTCATCGTTTGATGTTATAGTTAAATTTCAGTATGGTTACAATGGTTCAGAGTTGTTGCCGTTAATAAGTTTTTCATAAACCTCAACAGTTTTATTAATGCTACTGTCGCCCCTCATAAATGTAATAAATGCAATGCAATTTTCTTTCAAAACTAATTATGTGAAGGTAAGCCACTTAATGATAATCAATTAATCTATTCAATTGGAACATTATTACGTTCCCTATCATCATCTATAATAATAATATCATAACTATTGTAAATATGCTTTTCTCCGGACAAAATTTTTACGATTTGATGGTTAATTAAAATGCAATCGCTGAGCTGAAAGCCCTGGCAGCTAGTGCTCCTAATGTAGGATAAGAACTGATTCTTATCTTTCTCTTCTAAATAAATCTATCTATCTATGTATGTAACGTATGGACGCCAAAACGGCTGGGCCGATTTTGATGAAATTTTCAGGGAATCTTCAGAATATTCAGGCGGGTGACACTGTGAAGTCTGATTTTTGATTTTCGGTCTGTGGGAGGAGGGGCGTAGCAAAATCCAATTTTCATATTGTACCACCAATGACATACTCGTATACATATATTTATTTTACACTTCCTTCAAAACACCCGAAAGTACATCATTGTTCCTTTTGCACGATTACAGTTTACTAAAATGCCACCAAAAAAAAAACAGCCATTGGTAAAAAAACCACCGCAACACGGAAGCAGAGGGAAAGAAGAGCCGCTGAATCAGCTGAGGAACGCGAATCATGTCTTCAGGAATATCGCGAAAGGGCATCTACGTCTAGAGCCGCAGAAACAGAAAGAGAACGCGAATCACGGCTTCAGCAAATGCGTGACAGTGCATCTTCATCTAGAGCTGCTGAGACACCCCAACAGCATGTCGAAAGACTTGCTGCCAATCGCTCCCGAATGCCTCGATCAAGAGAAAGAATCGATTTAAAGTTGGCGGCATTTCACTACAATAGGGACGATGACATCACATCACAACGACGTAGTGATTGGCGCAATGGACAAAGTTTGCTTACATTTTCGTGCTCTGAAGTTCACTAAGGAATCCCCGGGAATGTGTTGTTCGAACGGTAAAGTTGTTTTGCCACCAATGATTGAGCCGCCTGAACCCCTACAAAGTTATATTTCTAGCTCCAAACCGATTTCCGAGCACTTCCTTCAAAACATCCGAAAGTACAACTCATGCTTTCAAATGACGTCCTTCGGAGCAACTAATATCATCAACAACGCCAGTTACATGCCCACCTTCAAAGTGCAAGGCCAAATCTGCCACAGAATTGGATCGTTGTTCCCACTTCCCAATGATGATGCCAAGTTCCTCCAAATTTATTTCACTGGCAATGAAGCTACAGAAGTTGAACAGCGGTGCGCAATCAGTACTGAAGTCAGACGGGAAATCGTTTCGACTCTTCAAGCTATGTTACACGAACACAACAGCCTCATCCGTCTATTCAAAACAGCCCTAGACTAGATGCCGGCAGATGATTATACGGTTGTGATAAGAGCTGACACGGCACCGGCTGGTGAGCATGAGCGGCGCTTCAATGCACCGGTGATAGGTGACGTCGCAGTTGTTATGGTCAGCACAGACTTCGAGCGACGCGATATCATCCAGCGCCAGGAATGCAAGTGTTCAACGCATTGCGGAAACTCATCGATCGTATGATGCACTACAATATCCAGTGCTTTTTCCACGGGGTGAGGATGGGTATCATTTCAACGTAATGCAGATGAACCCCAAATCAAATGGAGAGTCGACAAAAAAGTGACCTGTATGGACTTTTATGCCTATCGCCTTATGATCAGGCCAAATGAATGTAATTATTTGTTGAAATGTCGTGAGGTCTTCCATCAATTCCTGGTCGACATGTATGCGAAAATTGAAAGTGAACGTCTGCTCTTCATTCAGTTGAATCAGCAAAAGCTACGCGTCGAAGAATATGTCCACTTGCGTGATGCGATCGCCAAGGAAACGATGCGAATATCGGCCAAATGGTGATCTTGCAAGCGACATACACAGGCAGTCCGCGACACATGCATCAGTACGCCCAAGATGTTATGACATACGTGCGCACTTATGGACGGCCAGACCTCTTCATCACTTTCACATGCAACCCAGCATGGAAAGACATCACCGACCTTTTATTTACCGGCCAAAGTTCAACACATAGACACGATATCCTCGCCCGAGTATTCAAACAAAAGTTGACATGGCTGATGGATGTCATCACCAAAAATCACATATTTGGCGAAACTCAGTGCTGGATGTACTCGGTTGAATGGCAGAAGCGAGGCCTGCCACACGCCCATATTTTAGTCTGGCTAAAAAAAAAAATCATGCCAACACAAATTGATGACGTGATTTCCGCAGAACTCCCGAATCCCGCAGCAGATCCGGTTCTTTTTTAATCAATCCGAAAACACATGATCCACGATCCTTGCGGTGAACTGAACATAAATTCACCATGCATGAAAGAAGCGCTATCCACGCGAGCTGCTCCAAGAAACTCAAAGAGGAGGCGATGGATATCCTCTGTATAGGCGAAGAAAGGTGGATGACGGTGGATACACAACTACAATTAAAATGCGCAATGTAGATGTTGACGTCGATAACAGATGGATCGTGCCCTACTCACCGCTGCTTTCAAAAATGTTTGATGTCCACATCAATGTTGAGTACTGTAATTCGGTGAAGTCGATCAAATATATTTGCAAATACGTCAACAAAAGCAGCGATATGGCAGTATTCGGGCTTGCCAATCAAACTGACGAAATCACGCAATTCCAGATGGGGCGTTGCATCAGCAGCAATGAAGCAGTTTGGCGTATACTTTCATTCAACATCCACGAGCGATGTCCAACAATCAACATCTAACTGTTCATTTGGAAAATGGCCAGCGATTGTTATTGCATACGATCAAAGGTCCAACATCATTCGCCGCCTTGAAATCCATCCATGGAAATGAATGTCAGACTTATAGAGAAGCGTGTTTCCGATTGGGCCTGCTTGAAAGTGATCAGCATTGGAACGCAACGCTAACAGAGGCGTCACTCACGTGTAACCCAAAACAAATACGCACTTTGTTTGCGATAATTTTAACAACATGTTCACCATCTAATCCACGAGAACTGTGGGAAACGCATCGCAAAAGCTTAGGTGAAGACATTCTCAGGCAGGAGTATTCGGACGAGATTTTCAACCAAACTCTACTGCTGATTGAGGACATGTGCATATCCATCAACAACAAAGTCCTTATTCAACTTGGAATGCCGGCTCCGATACGGGACATAAACAGTGTTCAAGACAGAGACATGGTGCGAGAACAGCACTTCGATGTCAACCAGCAACAACAATATGTGGAAACTCAAAAAACTGCTTACGCAAAAATCATGCAGCGGGTAACAAACGGAAATGGCGGACTTTTTTTCCTCGATGCACCAGGAGGAACAGGCAAAACATTCCTCATCAATTTAATATTGGCGTCGGTTCGTATGCAGAATTGGATTGCACTCGCAGTGGCAGTGGCGGGAATTGCATCAACGTTATTGGACGGAGGACGCACTGCACACTCAGCACTGAAACCTCCATTGAATTTGAACCAGGCAGAAACACCAACTTGCAACATCAGCAAGAACACCGGCATGGCCACAATCCTTAAAACGTGCAAAATTATCATTTGGGACGAATGCACAATGGCCCATAAGAAATTGCTCGAAGCGCTTGACCGGACTCTACGTGGTTTTCGAGGAAACAACCAACCGATGGGAGGCGCTCTTATTCTTCTTGCTGGTGATTTCCGCCAAACTTTGCCCGTTATTCCATGATCAATGCCCGCAGATGAGCTGAACGCATGCTTGAAAACTTCATATCTTTGGAACCGAATCGAGAAAATCACGCTATCGACGAACATGCGTGTGCATTTGTTGCAATACCCGTCTGCCCAAACATTCTCAAAACAACTTTTGGACATCGGAAATGGAAAAATTCCAATTGATCACGCCACGAACGAGATTTCGTTCCCGCCTAACTTCTGTCAAATGCAAATGAATATTCAAGCCGTTGTCGACAAGGTATTCCCAAGTCTAACAACCTCTTACAAAAATCCGGATTGGCTGTGCGAACGTGCAATTTTGGCACCAAAAAATGATGATGTCAACAAGCTCAATGAGCAAATTCAATTGAAACTGCCCGGCAAAATAATCAAATACAAATCGATCGACACAGTAATGGATGAAGAACAAGCCGTCAATTATCCCACTAAATTTTTGAATTCATTAGAACCACCCGGAATGCCACCGCATATACTAACATTAAAGGTTGGATCACCGGTAATTCTTATTCGCAACTTAAACGCACCAAAGTTATGCAACGGAACCAGATTGACCATCAAAAACTGTTCACCAAGTTTAATCGAGGCAACAATCATCGGTGGCAGATTCAAAGGCGAAGACGTACTTATTCCACGAATTCCGATGATTTCCAACGATTTACCATTCCAATTCAAGCGGCTCCAATTCCCTTTGCGTCTTGCCTTTGCTATTACCATAAACAAAGCACAAGGCCAATCATTGACTATTGCTGGCTTAATTTTGGAAAATTCATGTTTTTCACACGGCCAGTTTTATGTGGCTTGCTCCCGAGTTGGCACGCCAAAAAATTTATATGTTTTTACACCAAATAAAAAAACAAAAAACATTGTTTATCCGCTGGCCTTAAGATGAAGTAATAAATAAATATAATTTCCAATTTGCCTTAAATACATGTGTTTCTTTTTTGATTGAGCCCATATCTACACCATATGTAAGTTATTCTGTGAAAAAACTTTATGATAGGTATTCCATGGATTTTTATTTAAAGGCCGTAAATTTCGTTAAAAGCTCTATTTAAATCGTGTGGTAATACAACACCAATGTTTGCTTAGGGCCAGCAACGCGGACCGGGTCAGCTAGTAAATAATAAAATAAATAATAATTAAATGCAATCCTCATTTTCTGGAGCTAAAATGACGCGATTTAAAATTGTGGAGAATTATTGCTGAAAAAATCATAAATATCATCGGTGATAGAATCTGTTCATACTAAGTTATTTGGTACTTCAACTATATTATCTCTACCCAACTGTGGAAAACTTTGTATATTGCCATCTCCTATCAATTTAAGAAATTCAACGTATTGAATTTCACTTTCCAATGCTCTCATATTTCTGGCCAATGTAAATTTATTAATTGAAGGATATTCTGGCCAGGATGTAATACAATTTTGCATTAATAGAGATGGCGTGTGGGATTACAGGCAAAGTTTGATGAAAATCAACGCAAGCTTACCTCCAAAAAGTAATCTTTGTCAAGTGGATTGCAATATCACAAAATTATCTATTAATTAATTGGAAACTTAAAGTGGTCACATAGAAATTTCATATATAATAATCAAGGAAGCATTGTTTATTTTTGAAGTTGCAGCACTATTTACTCTAATACTTGAAGTAGATGTTTCCAATGTATTAAAGTATAAGTAATACCACTGTATGCACATGGAATACATTCCAGTTAATTTATTAATTTATGAATAATTACATTTTGAATAAAAGTTTTCCACAGCCTGCATACGCAGTCAAACAAAATACATTGCAATCAGTATAATGCAATTGAATTTCCTGTAAAACTTTATCGATGATATTACTTTGTTCGTCGTTAGCAAATTCATACATTTCACAAAACAACAATCCTTCTGCTACAGCATCAATATTTTGAGGTACATCTGTAACATCTTGATTTGATAAATAATTTGGAATTGGTAAATCGAGTTCTCGGTAAGAAGTATTATGTGTGACTAATATTGCTTCGATTATAATTAAAGCCTTAGTGTAAGGAATTTCCTTATTGAAGTCCTTTAGAAAATCTTTCGATAAGAAGTATTTAACATCATTCCTGAGTAATAATGCATTTGTAGATACATTTAAACTACAAAAGAAACGGAATAATTGTTGCAAGTGACATGGACCTTGCAATTTATTTGCACCATACAGACAATCATACCATTCATTGTCCTTTGTTATTATCCGTCATTATCAGGATATGCTATATATATATAATATAAACGATATTATTGTAATTTCGGAAATCCTCGATACGCAGTAAGAGCAATCTCAAATCTCAACATTTTTAACAGAAATTGCATACAAACGTGAAATCACATTTTTGGTAATACGCAATATTTTAGACCATACTTCATATCGGTCATCCATTTTTTTATATATATATTGTTCAGGAGCTTCTGTATACAACAAAATATTAGCAGAAGCGTCATGTTGGTTTAATGACGAAGACTAAAAATTTTGTATTTCGAGGAATATTTAAAACTTGTCGTTCATTTCCTTCTCTAAAAACGGCAGATTGTCTGTTTCGCAAATGACAATCAAGCCGAACTAATGTATCCGTTTGATAGTGTATTTCATATTCAAATATACGCAATGTTGCTTCAGATGAATTGACATATCGACCAGTCGAGAATGAACCAATTTCATCGTAATTTACTACATCATCATTTCATCATTTTCAGGCGTGCAACATCACTATCATGACCTGTAATCACTTATAAATTTATTTGACACTTTTGACAGTCGTGCAGTCTTCAACATTTATATCGCAATCGAATTGAGCCCAAAGGTAAGGATTATATGGCACCACCAAATGATTATCCTGATTTTTACCACGAATTATAAGAGATATACTAGTTTCACGTCATTTATACAATGGTTATCCACTCAGAACATCACGGGTTGTCTTTTTCATTATTTTTTTAAATTTCTTGCGAGTTTCGATGACATGTCATAGTGATAAGTAATGAAGGTTTGCCATATTTTTGCACAATTGACATTGCATCCAACTAATTTTGATGCATCTTTCTTGGTGATTCAACATATGTAGAAAGCAAAATTATTTACGTCCAATTCGAACATGATTATTATCATCATTTCCTCTCTGATATAGAAAATTTGTTAAATTTTCATACAAATAAGAACGAAGTGCAAACTGGTTGCTACGAAGATATTACAATCGTAAACCTTCGAATCGAACACACAACCCATTGTCTGTTCGAATTGCGCATTCAATATCAGCAACCCATTGTAAAAATACTTTTTGAGGACGATGAAGAAGACTAAAGGTATTTTTTTCACGAATTGTAAGTCGATAAGATATATTGCAACATTGTGTCTTTTCGGCCATTATTATTGGACTGTAATATGTTTGGATGCCAACCATGATTATTATTTGGAAATAAAAGTGGATAAGCTAATGGATCAAGAGAAGAATATAATGTAGAAATATGACGACTTTGGTTGAAATTGTTAGAAAAAATTAACCATATTGCAATCACTTTTCAATAATTCTGATTTAAAACTTCTGATTAAAAATTGTATCAACATCTGTTGAAATTGTATCATTATAACGTCTTTGATCGTCAGATTTATTAACTGTTATATACATACATATTTCAGGACATTCGTTCATTTGAGAAAAAAAGTTGGTTAGATATATCGAGCATTACATTCATGTCACATAATGAATTTGATCTCTGTTACATTCTATACTGCAAACCTGTTTCTACATCGTAGAAATACAATTGTGCATATCTCGAATTTTCACCGAGGGGTGGAACTAATCCACCAATACGATGATAAAATACATTATGAAATTTGAAATGGTAAGCAACATTTAAAACCGATTCATCTAAATTTGCTTGCATAGCAAAAGAATAATTATAGGATCGTATAATAAGTAAAGAATTCATTGACCGTGCTTTGATACTGTTATCTTGCGATGTAACACCTTCGAAAAAATATTGAAAAATACAGAACAGTTTAAAGGTACCGTGTTGCTTGTAAGAATGAAAATATCAGAATTACAATATAGGAACATTTATCAGTAGTCGGTTGCATACACTTAGCAGAAAAAGTCTACGTACAGCATATGAAAATAACAAATTGAAGTTAATTATTCAATTTCGGGATAATTTTTAAAAATTTTATTGATGCAATATCATAGTCTTTTATGTTTACTGTGCATTGCATACAAAAAACAAAATTGGCAAAAACAACAACAAACAAAAAATAACTGAACTTAAATCTAACGAGTAAAGAAGTCTGAAATCGGGTTAGACCGTCTACGAAATACCCTTTACCTTTTCTTGTGCGTGCGAGTTCAACAATGAGGATGTTTTCTTCATAAATCATCATTAGGAGTGCATTTACGGTAATTTTTGGGAGGGTACCTTGAACTGATTATATCGACCACATTTCTTGTATACGGCTTTATAGGGTCCACTACGGGGTACGTACTAATATATAATTTCGTCCAAAAATATTGTATACGTCGCAAGTTATAATAATATGTGAATAGTGGGCGTGGCTTTAGAAATAACACGCCCATTTTTTGTGTAGTGTTTAATGTTAGTACTCGCAACCTTTCTGTGAAATTTCGTTGAAAAATATTTAATAGGAACCTAGTGTTGATTTTTGGTTAATTGTGGGCGTGGCAGTAATAATAATCTGCCCATATTTGGAATGCGTCCTAGTACAGACCCAGTGTATACATATACCAATTTGGCTTCATATATCATCATTAGAAGCATAGATAGGGTAATTGTGTTTAAGTGGGGTCCCCAAAGTTCATTATATGGGAGGGAGGTGTATACTTCATCTGATCGTCTCCGAATCTTGTACATGGCTTTTTAGGGTCCATATACGTACTAATGTAAAATTTCGTCCAAAAATATTATATAGGTCGTAAGTTATAATAATATGTGAATAGTGGGCGTGGCTCTAGAAATAACACGCCCATTTTTTGTGTGTTGTTTAATGTTAGTACCCGCAACCTTCCTGTGAAATTTCATTGAAAAATCTTTAATACGAACTTAGTAATGATTTTTGGCTAATTGTGGGCGTGGCAATTCTATTATGATCTCCATATTCTGCACACACTCTATTATGGACCCCAAGTATGTGTCTGCAAATTTTTATTCCGCTGGCATCAATACGAGCATAGGTAGGCTAATTTTAATTTTAGACCCGAAACTTCCTTATATCAAAAGTGGGCGTGTCTTTTCTCTGATCAGTTCCATTTGTTGCAGATAGCTTTATATTGTCCACATATTTCTTCATGTAAAATTTCGTCCATAAATCTCTACCAGATCTTAAGTTATGAATATTTGGTAATAGTGGGGGTGGCAGTTAATATATACCGCCCACTTTTTGCACAGTCTTTAGTAGGACCCACATCTCCATAAATGCCAAATTGCGACACAATTCCATCAATCGGACCGAAGTTATCGTCATTTTAAAAAAGGTGAAAAAAGTTTCTTATATGGGAGGTAGGCGTGGTCTTTGTCCAAATCCGACCATATAGCTATCTGGTTCTGTATCTTTGTGCAGGCCATACTTTTGCAAAATTTCATTTAGATAGCTCTAACGGTGTAGAAAAAAAGTGGCCACAGACGGGCAGACGGACAGACGGACGGACAAAATAAAAAGCGCTTAGAAAGTGATTCTGATCATATCTGTATATATATACCCATACCTACCGCGCCTCCTTCTCGGAAATTCTAACCCCTCTCAAAAGCACAAAGTTAGTATACCCTATTTACCTTTTTTAAAGGTAGAGGGTATAAAAAGAGCAAATTTCAATGGACGGAAAAAGTCTACGTACAAAATATAAATGATGAAAAAATTAACAATAATTTTCAAAATTAAAATAAAAAAATATATATTTAATAACTGGTTGGGTAACCCTTTCTCTTGCCCACCTCCACTACACATTTCGGCATTGATTAGACCAATTTTTCGGTCTCTATGGTACTAATGTTTGCGCACTCAGCCCGAATTAGGTCCTTGAGCATAGTCCACGAGGAAATATGGTGATTTCGAATGCGTCGTTCTAGTAAACCCTATAAATGTTCAATCAGATTTAAGTCGGGTGATTTTGGGGGCGTGCCAACTGATGGGGTGCATTATAAAGGCGAGAAAGCTTCACTACCTCTTCTGTATGCGTTGGGTCATTGTTGTGCAGGAAGTAAAATGATGGATCTAAGGAAAGATTTTTTGCGCTGGTCTTCATCTTCTGTTGGAAGATATTTAGGTAGTCTATGTTATTCTCAATAAACTCCAATTCGCCCATTCCGGAAGATGCCATGCATCCCAGATCACCACTCTTCTACC
Source organism: Clusia tigrina (assembly GCA_920105625.2). NCBI lineage: Eukaryota > Metazoa > Arthropoda > Insecta > Diptera > Clusiidae > Clusia > Clusia tigrina. The sequence continues at coordinate 29,185,243 of OV050030.1, forward strand.
GCTGTGTTTAACTGTGATTTTTTTGGAAGTCTGCACCGGGTCTCCCCCATACTATCTTAGATCTTTTAAAGTGAAAAATGCAAAATTTGCTTTCTTCAGAAAACATTAACCGCTCCCAGAAGTTTTCCCCTTCATTTAAATATTTTTGGGCAAATTCTTGTCGTTTTAGTCTATTGAACAATTGAAACATACGGTTTTTTGCGAGCGATACGGCCATGTTAGTGGTGCTTTTTTTCAATTGTGCTTTGGTACAATATCGGCACATAATTTTTGTATGTGCTTCTCCTCAACATCCTTTGCCAGTTCTGCTGCCGTTAGTCGTGGATTGACTTTTATTTGCCCTATAAGACCCTGGGTTTCCCTGGTACTTAGTAGTGATGGACGACCAGAGCGTGGTTTTGAGGTTAATTTACCCGTTTTTTTAAAGTTTTTAATAACTGTTTGCATAGAAGAACGTGCACAATCTAGAATTGCGTCAATTTCAAGGTATATTTTCCCATTTTGCCAAAGATGCATCATGATCTTTTGTTCACTGGCGTTGATTTCCTTTCGTTTAGCTTCTATCACAAACAAATATTTCAAATTGATTTTTTTCTTAAAACTTCGAAGTATTTAGAAATAAAAACACCACTGCTGAAGTAACAGCCTTGATATTTTGGAATAATTGTGTTTATTTGTCTCAATAAGTATCTGTATGCTTTTTGTACGTAGACTTTTTCTGCATTGAATTTCGCTCTTTTTGAATTTAAGTTCAGTTATTTTTTGTTTGTTGTTGTTTTTGCCAAATTTGCAAATATATAGTCAACATAAAAGACTATGATACTGCATCAACAAAATTTTAAAAAATCATCCCGAAATTTAATAAATAACTTCAATTTGTTTTTTCATATGTTGTACGTAGACTTTTTCTGCGGGGATGTGTATGTATGTATATTTTTATACCCTTTACCTTTAAAAAAGGTAAATAGGGTATACTAACTTTGTGCTTTTGAGAGGGGTTGGCATTTCAAGAAGGAGGCGTGGTAGGAATGGACATATATATATACAGATATGATCAGAATTACTTTCTAAGCAATTTTTATTTTGTCCGTCCGTCTGTCCGTCTGTCCGTCTGCCCGTCTGTGGCCACTTTTTTTCTACACCGTTAGAGCTATCTAAATTAAATTTTGCAAAAGTATGGCCTGCACAAAGATACAGAACCAGATTGCTATATAGGCTGATTTGGACAAAGACCACGCCTACCTCCCATATAAGGAACTCTTTTCACCTTTCTAAAATGGCTATAACTTCGGTCCGATTGATGAAATCGTGTCGCAATTTGGCATTCATGGAGATGAGGGTCCTACTAAAGACTGTGCAAAAAGTGGGCGGTATATATTAACTTCCACGCCCACTATTAACAAATATTTATAACTGAAGATCTGGTAAAGATTTGCAGACGAAATTTTACGGGAGGGAACATATGGACATTACAAAGCTATCTGCAACAATTGGGGCTGATCAGAGAAGGGACAAGCCCACTTTTGATATAAAGTACTTTCGGGTCTAAAATAAAAATTAGCCTACCTATGCTCGTCTTGATGCCAGCAGCATAGAAATTTGCAGAAATATACATGGGGTCCATAATAGTGTGTGTGCAGAATATGGAGATCATAGTACAACTGCCACGCCCACAATTATCCAAAAATCATTACTAGGATCCTGTTAAAGATTTTTCAGCGAAATTTCACAGGAAGGTTGCGGGTACTAACATTAAACACCACACAAAAAAAGGGAGTGTTCTTTTCACAGCCACACCCCTTATTGGCATATTTTTGTAGCTTGCGACTTATACAATATTTTTGGGCGAAATTGGTAGCAGGATGAAACAGTTCCGAAAAAGCATGCATGGAAAATATGCGCAGATTATTACTACTGCCACGCCCACAATTAACCAGTACTCATTTTTGGGACCTTATGCAAGGCTCGTCAACGAAACTTCATATGAAGCTTCAGAGTGATAGTATAAAACTTTCGCTGAAAAATCTTTAATCGTTTTCGTTGAAAAATCTTTAATAGGAACCTAGTAATGATTTTTGGTTAATTGTGGGCGTGGCAGTAGTAATAATCTGCCCATATTTGGAATGCATGCTAGTACAGACCCAGTGAATACATCTACCAATTTGTTTTCATATATCATTACTAGAAGCATAGATAGGGTAACTGTCTTTAAGTGGGGTCCCCAAAATTCATTATATGGGAGGGAGGCGTATCCTTCATCTGATCGACTCCGAATCTTGTATATGGCTTTGTATGGTCCATATACGTACTAATGTAAAATTTCGTCCAAAAATATTGTAAAGGTGGTAAGTTATAATAATATGTGAATAGTGGGCGTGGCTGTAGAAATAACATGCCCATTTTTTGTGTGGTGTTTAATGTTAGTACCCGCAACCTTCCTGTGAAATTTCGTTGAAAAATCTTTAATAGGAACCTAGTAATGATTTTTGGCTAATTGTGGGCGTGGCTGTTGTACGATAATCTTCATATTCTGCACACACACTATTATATACTCCATGTATGTTTCTGCAAATTTTTATTCCGCTGGCATCAATACGAGCATAGGTAGGCTAATTTTAATTTTAGACCCGAAACTTCCTTATATCAAAAGTGGGCGTGTCTTTTACCTGATCAGCCCCATTTACTGCAGATAGCTTTAATATGTCCACATGTTTCTTCATGTAAAATTTCGTCCATAAATCTCTACCAGATCTTAAGTTATGAATGTTTGTTAATAGTGGGCGTGGAAGTTAATATATACCGCCCACTTTTTGCACAGTCTTTAGTAGGACCCTCATCTCCATGAATGCCAAATTGCGACACGATTCCATCAATCGGACCGAAGTTATAGTCATTTAAAAAAGGTGAAAAGAGTTCCTTATATGGGAGGTAGGCGTGGTCTTTGTCCAAATCAGCCCATATAGCAATCTGGTTCTGTATCTTTGTCCAGACTATACTTTTGCAAAGTTTCATTAAGATAGCTCTAACGGTGTAGAAAAAACGTGGCCACAGACGGACAGACGGACAGACGGACGGACAAAATAAAAATTGCTTAGAAAGTGATTCTGATCATATCTGTATATATATGTCCATACCTACCATGCCTCCTTCTCGAAATTGCAACCCCTCTCAAAAACACAAAGTTAGTATACCCTATTTACCTTTTTTAAAGGTAAAGGGTATAAAAACAGAAAAAACAGTCACTATGTAAGAAGCCAAAGACAATATAATTCCAAGGAACAATGATGTGAGAAGCAATGTTGTCTGCAGCAGTGTTATTCTAATTTTTTTTTAATATCCATTTTTTATTGGAATCTGTATTAGTACAATAAACAATATTTTTATTTTAAACCTAAATAACAATAACTAAATAGCAGCATTACATTTATGGAGTGCACCCAGTGGTGCAACCGTTTCTTAATTGTAGGTATTCATCAATAGCAAAAATATGCTGTTGGTTTCCTTTTAAAACGGCTGAATGTAGTCATATGAGCTGTGAGATCTGCTATGAGTGGATTACAGTGCCCGTGAATTCTCAGTTTGTATGCCATTGCATATTTGTTTATTTCTTGCGCAATTGACGGGACTTTCAGGTAACGATGGAGTAGTAGTTCGTTACGTAGTATGGAAGCTCTTGCAATCATACGCAGCGTTTTTTATTGGAATTTCGACATTAAAGGTTACCGCAATGCCCCACAGTTGTATTAACGCAGCTTGGCTGCGCTCTCTCTATGTGAGACCAATGAAATTCTTAGAGCAGCAAAGAAATTAAGAAGCACTTCGCTCTCTTCAAAATGCTCGCTATGAAACGAACAATAAAAACTGTGCTAAAAATGCTAAAGTTAAAACACATTTATCACATCCAAAATCAAATATTTTCAAAAAAAGAAAACCATCGGCAAAAAGGAAAGCAAATTTCCTTTCATTTCGTTTTTGTTTCATCAAATTTGATTCAGCAGTTCTTTCTAAAAAGGTACCGAAACATTTGCCTGGAGGCAAACTACGTCGTCTAATACTACGACACAATCCTGCATATTGAAGTTGGGTACCACGGAGTTCAGTAGGAAATTTTGTCCCCAGCACACAGCGCTTTTTATTTTTTTCCAGCACTGCCTGATTAAAAGTAGTCAGATGGAATAGTGCAGTTTCAGTAGATTTTGCCGCAATATACGCAAACTGATGAGGAATGGAAGGCTCCCTTTTCAATACAGTCTCAAGGAGATGTATATTAACTATTTTCTCCATTGCTTTTAGTACAAAGGATGTCAACCTGACAGACGTGAAGGATTTGGGATGGACTGTATCCTTCGTGCCTACCTTGGGAATAACTACCACCTTAGCTATACGGTATGCTTCTGGTATGTACCCATAAGCAAGACTTGCCATAGTGATATTTACTAGGTGCGGAATCAGTACGCCTCCGCTCCTTTGAAGAAGGATTCGGACAATACCATCCGGACCCGATAGTTTGTATGGCAGAAAATAACTGAACTCAACCTCTCAGTATTTATAATTTCTTTGGCCACCTTCCAGCCAATTTTGGTTGCTCTTCTAGGAAGAGCATCCATCTTCGAAGATGGTGGTATCTGGATCGAGCTCCCAGGAAAGTGCAAACGCAGGGAAAAGAACGTGCGATCCTCTTCATTCGCCATGAACGTTCCATCTTTAGATCTCAATGCCAGCTTTAAGTCGACACTATTTTTCAAAATAGCTTTATGGAGTCGTGCTTCTTCTGGAGTCGATTCCACATTTTCTCAAAAGCAAAGATAGTTCTTTTGGCTGATCTCTTCATTATAGATCGTTAACTCTTTTTTATATTCATTCCAGTAGCCCGTACGCTTAGCTGGGTTGAATAGCTTACGATCCTTAATACTTCTAGTAGACAAACTAGAATTCCACCAGGGAACACTTCTTCTGTTTTTCTATGTTTTAGAGGACAAGATAAAACATAGAATTCACGAGAAAAACTCTTTGACACCTTCCGCCGGATTTTCATATATTCCTCGGATGTTTGAGGATGACGATAGTGAATGCACTGAACTGTCGAAGAATTCCAATTTAGTATACCTTGGATTTATAAATGCTACCGTTTTCGTGACGATACCTCCTATATGGAATTCAATTATATTGGAGCCGACAGAGAGAGTTCGTCCGAAATTTACCAACTCTAACAATATCAGTTATCCCTGGCTACAGAAACTCAGATCAGGAACTTCTTCTCTAATTACATTTCTAAATTTGGGTGAATATGCATAAATTAAGTGATGATAAAAATTTTAGAACTGACTCATCCCGTTTATTTGTGTCACTACTGCCCCAGATGGTACGGTGCGTGTTGGAATCACAGCCAACAAACAGTGGGACCCCCTTAGATATGCAATATCGCGCCAGCTTCACGACCAGGGGCCAGAGTCTCCTGTTCAACCTCAGTAGATGGTAAGCCTCCACTCGTAATTACCTTCGACAGAGGTGGCATCTTTGCCTCCCCTATTTCCTCTGCCATGGGCCTTTCCTGAGTACTTTTGGAACAACCGCTCTTGAGCTTGCCAAATCGATAGTTCAACGTATACCTAGAGCTTTTGATGCGTTGCGGTATGTGATCGTGGGCTGTTAGACGTTCCATTGCTGTCAGATGGGTTACGAACCCTCAGCATCGCCACCGAATCCGCTTGAAGTGGATACCATTGAAAGAGATATCTTTCGTGCACTTCCCCACCAGCCTTCCAAGCCACATCTGTTAAACATTCGTCAGCTCCTTGCTTGTCAGGATGGTGTTCAGGTAGTCCGTAGCAAAAACAACCACTTAGGTAACAGATGCTACCTTAATGAAACTGCCCGTTGCTTTGGGCCTGTTAGACCTGACGGTATCGCCGTCTTCCTCTTCTTGATTGGGTCAGGATTAGAAGAAAAGGGGTTTCGTGCCCTTTTCTTCAGGGGTTTCGTGCCCTTTTCTTCAGATTCCTGTTCCCGATCGGCTGTGATAATGCGTCGGCCGATTCCGTTACATTCTAGTGCTATTTTACCTTGGTAAGAGCATAATAGACTGCAAACCCTGGCCCAGGTACGTGAGATACCATCGGGCTCCAGCTCCACTTAACTCATTTTTTCTCGGGTCTAACAAACCCCTAGATTGACCACGATCAGAAAGAGGGTTTCCTCTCTTGGTTATCCTGGAGGTCTCTACGATCTAAAAGGTCGGGATCAATTATTTACTTTCCAGTTTTACCCGCAGTTTCTCCTAAGTGGATACGGGAGTTTGTTGAGTCCTAGTTTTGCCACTGCAGCAGTAGAAATAGATGGCACATCATCGGAAGAAAGTTCCGAATTCAGGGGTGCCATAGGTCCATTCACTTTTCTGGTCACGGTGAAGGTGTCCATTGACTACAGAAGCACTTTATTTGGGCTTAGCGGGTGATCTGGCTCCAATAAGCATTGTCTCATCAAAGATTCTGTCCCCTATTTGATATGCCACTTGAATTGTGGTGATATTGAGCTGAATTTTTTGTTTCAATTTTATATCTTTATTCAGAATATAAAAACCATTCGAACATAGCCAAGCTATATCCAAGCTAGGCTCTTACTACCGAAGGGTTTCTTTTATTCGGGGGCTCTTTTCACGCCTGGACTATTTAATAGGGCCTCTAGCTTGGCAGCTCATCAGCACGAATCGCGTGACTCCTTGATTCTCTAAACATAGTCAAGGTTTATTTATCAAAGCTGTACTATTAAACTCTGAGCGCTATATCATGACCTTAGATAGATCCAGCTATCTATTACCACATTTTATTTCGCAAGTTTTGCATCAAAAGATATAGTTTGAAGTGTAGGAGAATTAAAAAGTAAGACCGGAACGTTTTTTGATCAGCCTTTAGGCTTCAGCTAGATTTATGAGCATAATTGAAAGCTTTGATTTACATTTCTCTAATCGAGAAAAATAGTGCACCTGCAAGTCGTGGTTCATGGTCCACATCCAATTGTCCCGTAACTTTTTAATCACCATCTGGAAATACCGATGGCAGAGCAAACGCATTAACAGGAAAACTGTTTAGCAGTAATTCATTCTGAAATAAACATACAAAACAAAATGTAGTTAACGAGCTTTTTAATTATTCAATAGTTTAGAGATAGTTACTTCATAGGGATAGGAATGGTTTATGTTCGAGAATGGGTGTACAGCATTGTAAATCCAGTCTACAAATATATTTTTCTTTCCTTCTAAATATGCACAGAAATCGAAGGTAACTTTTATCATAAATGGTTTATAACCATTCGCACGTTTAAACATCCTTATATGTATCTGAAAAAAAATATCAAATATAAGAAGATATTGCGGACTTCTTTTAATTTATATAATATAGTAATAGCGGATTTCAATAATTAATATGAATATTAATTTAAGCGAATCCAATTAATTAATATAAATAATTTTTTAAGTGAATATTTGCATCCATTTGCATCCAATTAGATCAATGTAATAATCTAAATCAATTCCACAGAAAACTTCATGAAATGTAAGAAGCAAGTCACCAATTTCAAGCACTTTCTGCAATTTCTTCACATTTCTTTGACTTACTAGTCCATGAGTGAGCGGACGCAATAGTATTGCTCGTGCGTATCCAAGTTTTGTAGTCCGATTGATTGGTTTTATATAACAATAATCAAAGCGAGCATAAGTTCGATCGATTGCAGTGCAATCCATGCGATTAGCCATAATTTTGTTTACTCCGATCTGAGAAATGAACCATATTTTTTAAGTAATCTATGAAATCATTTAATTAAAAATACCCTTTTACTCAGCACTGTTCTCCCACAATTCACTATAAAGTGGATACTAGAACACCAAAAAATTCCCACGTAAAGCTGCAGTTTGCTAAAAAGTGTGGGTTCTAATATGCATAGGATTGAAATAAAGCATTTCGCTAAATACGATTATTAAGGAAATCAGCGAAGTGTGAAATAAATGTATGTAAATAAACGTTTCGTGATTTGTTGACACGAAATGGAGACGTTATCAAGGCAGATATAGATAACATTTCCTGATAGTTTCTTTTAATTGAAGTGATAAAATTAAATATACTCTAGATAAGTTCTTCCAAAGTGAAAGTGGAATGGAACTTGCGCTGGAAAATTTCCTTATATTTGTAATGCGCATGAGAAATTCCGATTTGAGTATATTATCTGCCAATTTGTTTTAGAAGAAATCGAGTTATGCCTTATTTGTTAGTATAAATTAATAAATTTGTTTTCCAACTTAGCCAAGGATCAATATTACTATCATGGCTGTCCAGCTTTCGTATTCCAAGAATATCCTTTAAGATGTTGTTGAAAATTTTATCCGTTTAATCCAATATTTTCTCGACAACATGCTGCAGCAAAGGTTTTTGAACTCATCCCAAGAGAAGTTTACATTATTCGTCGTTATACTCTATATAGGGACTTCCAAGCATGTCTCTCATATGACTGCTTGGTAAATCGGAGTGCTTTTACATTCAATATACAGTAGTCAGGTTAGATTTGCGCAGTTCTAGAAGTATAATAGACTTGTATTATTCATCATTTGATGTTTTAGTTAAATCTCAGTTTGTTAGATTGGTTTAGATTTGTTGCCTTTAATAACTCTGTTGGCCAGAAATCTAACGGTTTATTAATGTACCATCCTGCATATAGAAATTTGGTACCACAGAGCCTAGTTTGAAATCTGATATGGTGAGATTCTCCTTTCTCTACTAGAGACATCGAATCTGGCTTGAGTTCAAACACAATAGTCATTTCCGTCAATTCAGCCCCATAATTAACCCTTTCTTTCCTAATGTGAGAAGGAAGTCTTCAACTCTCTTGTTCAGGATTTTTCGAAAGCACTTGGTTGTATTGCAGGCCCTTCTGAATACTAATCAACTGACTCCTGATCCAATCAATAGCCCCTGCTAAGCTCATACTGCTTATTGACTCTGGTTCCAATGGAGTACCCGTAGATCCACAGTTTGCCAGTTCATCAGTTATTTCGTTTATCTTACACAGTAATGTCCCGGAACCCAATTGAGATCAACTAACTTTTACCTTGCAACTGATTCAAGTCTTGACTTATATTCTTGGACGAACATTGAAGTGGTTAACTCGCATTCCAGGGTTTTTAGTGCAGCCTGTCTATCACTGCCGACTCTAATCTGTTTACCACGCCATTTCTTCTCAATTACCCAAATACCCGTATAGCAAACAATTCCCATTGGAATACCGTTACCAGACTTCCCATAGCCGAGAACCGTCTGACATTTTATTCAGCTGCCAACCAGCCTGAAGCCTTCAGTAAAGGAATATTTCACCACGCCCTCTAGAAGTGACTCTGGACAAGAAGAAGTGCTAATTCCGAGGGCAAAATCGGTATTTTAGCTAAAGCGAGCGATCAGCAGGAAAAAGCCACTGGACCCATCGAGGAAGCAGTACCAAAGCGAAATGCTTAGGCATGGAAAGTGGTCGGAAAGAGGCGCCCGGAGGGTAAGACCAGGAACAAACCCTCAACGGAGCCACGGATTGGAGGAATAGGTCAGCCGAGGAAGAAGGCTACACGACCGGACGCTATATTGAAAAAAAAATAGGAGAGTTGTCATATGCTGACATGTTAAAAACGTTGTAGACAAAGCCTGAAATGGATTAGCTTGGCAAAAGTGTCAACAAAATAAGGAATACCGCCAAAGGAGAACTGCTAATGGAGCTCAAAGGCGGGTCAGGAGAGCAGGCCAGCAAACTTAAGGAAATAGCTGAGCGGATCCTCAAGAGCTCAGCAAATGTTAGAGCTCTCTGCAAGGAAACAACAATCGAGTGCCGGGACCTGGATGAAGTCGCCACACCGGAAGGAATATGTAGTGCCATAAGAAAACAATTTCCCGAAAATGCAGGCATAGGAAAAAACGCAATTAAGTCTATGGGACGCACACGGGATGGCACGCAAACAGCGCTGATTAGCCTTCCATATAAACTGGCTAACATACTAGCGGAAGCCGGTCGCATGCGTGTAGGTTGGGTAAGATGTAGGCTCCGTGAGTACATAACTCCAACCAGATGCTTCCAATGAATCGAATACGGTCACATATCTAGACACTGTAAGAGCAAAGACGACCGCTCAGGTGTTTGCCTAAGGGGCATTTAGGTAAAATGTGCGAGGCCAAACCTAAATGCGCAATTTGTGAGCCAGGATGCAAAGGTGGAAACGACCACTCCACTGGAAGCTTTAAATGCGCCTCATACAAAGAAGCGATGAAAATATTGACAAAACGGGATGGTTAGGTGTATCCAAATGAACCTAAACCACTGCGAGCCTGTTCAGGATTTGCTGAAGCAGTCTGTAATAGAACAGAAAGTGGACATTGCATTAATTAGCGAACATTACAAATTTCCTATGATTCCAATTGGGCAGAAGATACAAAAAAGTACCATTCCCTTTGCAAAGCCAACCGGCAACAGGAAGGGTTTGTATATGCCAAAATAAAGGGGGTCCACTTTTATAGCTGCTACGCCACACCAAGTGCACGCCTCGAAAAAATGGAGGAAATGCTTGACCGCTTGGTTACAGATGCTCGAGGGAAGAGCCCCATAATAAGTGCGGGTGATTTCAATGCAAAGGCAGTTGAGTGGGGCACCATTAGAACGAATCGCAGGGGTACCGCATTATTGGAAGCCTTTGCTAGCCTCGATATCGTTAACTTAAATTGAGGTACAACACACGGCAGAGGGGTCAATAATAGATGTCTCCTTTGCAAGCAGCGCGATCTCGAGACAGATAAAGTGGGAAGTCTCATCTATATATACGCATAGTAACCACCAAGCACTAATATTTGAAATACTGTCAACAAAACGATTTCAAATGCGTAAGACAGATCGAAAGGTACAAGAAAAAGGCTGAAAGACAAAACAGATGGACTGCGAAATGTTGGAGGACATGCTTGACAACATGGAAGAAACACAAGGCAGCGCAGAACTGAGGACCAGGTAATTTATGGACCACCTTACTAATGCATGCGATGCCGCCATGCCTAGAAAAGGAAGAGGAAATGGGAGAACACAAATGTATTGGTGGAATGAAACCATTGCCTCCCTGCGTAAAGAATGGCACAGATGTCGCAGATGTTACCAAAGGGCTAGGGGTTCTGAAAACTAAGAATAGACCCAAGCAGAATTTAAGGTAAAAAGGAAGCAATTGTGCAAGGCGATAAAAAAAAGTAAGAGTGAGGCTTTCACCACCCTCAGAGAACTGGGGCAGCGCGTACAGAATTGTGTTGAAGAATCCCCATAACAATTCTAACACTCCTATCTGTGCCCACAATACCGTTGCACGCATCGCCACAATACCGTTGGTCCATCAGCAGCATCTACACACACAGCGACCATTTAGCGATAGTTATCGAAGTGGACGACGCGGCACAACGGAATACAAAACGGGCTGGAAAACGCGGTCTTTTGATGCGGAGATGTTTGAGCTGGTTTGGAGAGAAAAGTGTATCAACACGGATACTGCCACGAACATCACAGAACATGTCACCAACGGGCTCAGCAAAGCCTGTGACGCGGCAATGCCAAGGGTGGTAAGCCGGCAATGCAGAAAGTCAGTTCACTGGTGGAATGAAGAGATCGCAGCAGCCAGACGGGCGTGCATCCAGGCCCGCCGGAAGGCACAGAGGGCACGAAATCGTCCAACATGGGAGACTTTCCGAGCGAACTACAGAAATTGCCGGAAAGCACTGAATGTGGCCATCCGGAGTAGCAAAAATTAGTGCTTTAAGTCGCTGTGTGCGAAAGCGGATTCGCACCCATGGGGAATAGCATATAAAGTGGTCATGGGCAAGTTATAGGGGCCTAGTCCCCCACAGCCGACTGATGTCACTCTAGTGAGCGCTATTGTAGCCACCCTATTTCCCAAACAGGCAGATAGAATACACCACCAGGGACAGGTCCCAAATGACGACATACCAGCGGTTACCACCAGCGACTTACTAGTTCCATCTCCATTGCTCCCTTGTCGCAAATCTGACGTTATACTTTCTTCTAAAAGAAACTCTATGTATAAGTGTATCCTTCTGTACCAGATGCAACGGGTATTGCTCTGACACCCTCATGAACATCTCCCTATACCCAGAGTTCTTCCCTTCGTGCCGATATCCATATGAATATAGCCGACATATCGTAGTCATCACCTCTTGTTGAATCATTATATCAAGTGGTGGTATGTTCAACAAATTGTTCAGAGCGTCACCACATGTAATGTTCATGGCGCTCTTAATGCTCAAGCATACACTTCTCTGTAGTTTATTTAATAACAAACATGTGAACTTATCCCACTCAGGATACATGATGATTGGCTTCATCAGAGCTGTGTAAAGACAAGACAGCTGGTTTCAGACCCCAAGTTTCACTAAAGGCTCTTTGGAATTCTCGAAATGCCTTCTGTCCCCGACAACCCTTCAGTTAAACCTATACCTTCCAAGTGAATTTCCTATCATGTACGATGCTCAGGTATTTCACTTCCTTGTAAAACTTAGATTTACACCTTTTAGTACTGGTAGAAAAAGGTTTTCCGGCTTTATTTTTCACATATACTCGTACATGACAACAGTTGTCTTATTCGAATTAACGGTAAGTCCCAACACCACTCATCATTTTTGCTCAGAATTTTCTGTACTTTTGCCCTACACACACATCTTTCGCGTATGCTTGGATTAGAATTCTGAAGTCATTTAACTCCATCAGAAGAGAATTTACCACAAAATACTACAGAATAAGAGAGAGTTGTTCCTACCTTGAAGACATCCTCGAGATCTGGAATTGTACAATTATCATTTACCTCTCGGTTAACAACAGGGCCAGGAAATTGAAAGTTGTCTAAGAAAAAAAGAAAAAACATCATAGAGTCTTCTGTCACAATTTGTGATGCCATATACTTTCTGGTGATTCCCCCATTCGAGGTGTCAACCTCCACACTATTCGTTGCGTCAGTAATAATTCTCTTCCAGAGATAGTCGGTTTTAAGGAGAGCTTTGAAGGTTTCCATCTTTGAATTGGTATAAGAACCATCAGAATTGGGAAGAGATCCATCTTCACTGTACGGTCAGGCAGAAGCACACTGCACATACTTGCCAACTCCTTCATATTATCAATTTCTCTATAGAAGCTTCTATTGTTGAAATATTTCGTAACTGCACATGTAATTAAACTTTAAACAGTTATTTGTTTCTTTGCTTTTAATATTGACAAATTACTATTAAAACTCAGTTCCTGAATAAATATCATTGGAGAAAGTTATATTTTTGTATTTTTTTTTTTAAGGTTCAAGGACCAAATCCATTTTGGCCAAACGCTCGTAAAGGCTTTCTGTGCTATTAGATATTCAGTAAAATCTTCTTATTTTCGGGTTCTAAAAGCCCTATTCAGAAGTCTTCCGGACCTCTTACGAAACTTTAAAAGTTCTGCATTCAATAATGGAAGTGCCGTACTGTGTCTGTTCATTCTCAACAGTTCAGCTTCTTCATATTAGCATATTAAAGTACTCGTTACCCGATAGGTCGCTTCTTCGATTTTTGCAATGATTCTGAGTTTACGAAATTTCGTATGGACTTATTTTGCAAAAGGCAAAATAAGGGAAAACTGTTTGAAAAGAATTGATTTTACAAACTCAAAAGACATCAAATATAGCGTTTGAGGAACCTGTAATTAAGTGAAAATCAATAATCACCATATAATTGTTGTGAAGTGGCCAATTTTTCGGGAGCTGCATCGATTCGTATGTATAACCTCTACTCACGAAACTAAAGAACATGCAAGCACATCTCATAAATATACAAAATATGGAAATGTAATCCGTTCAGATCAAAATATTAACTTAGTCACTGCATATATATGGCTGTATCAAATGCTAGACATTTACATCGAAAACATGGACGAGGCAGACCAGTGGAGGAGCATATACACTGTTTTATACAAGCTATTGCCACAGCATTACTGAAACAACATTTAAAAACATCATCGTATAAAAAATAACCACAAAACCGATGTTCGAAACGCGACTTCAAAGTGCATATGAAGTGTTTTATTTTATATCATTATTAAAAATTATTTTCATTAAATACATTGTGTGTATATCTTCTTAGTGTACTACATATATTACGATTTCAGTGCTTTCCTCACTATAACAGTAGCACGTTTCATAACGAAAAATATAGTTTGAAACATAAGAATATAATAAAATAAAGCCAGAACTCTTGTTTGATCAGCATTCAGGCGTCAGCTTGATTTATGAGCATAATTGAAAGGTATGATTTACATTTCTCTAATCGAAAAAAATAGTGCAGCTGCAAGCCGTGGCTCATGGTCTACATCCAATTGTACAGTAACTTTGTAATCACCATCTGGGAATACCGACGGCAGAGCAAACGCATTAACAGGAAAACTATTTACCAGTAATTCATGCTGAAATACAGAAACAAAATATACTTAACGAGCCTTTTAATTATTCGATAGTTGAGATATAGTTACTTCATAAGGACAGGAATGATTTATGTTCGAGTATGGGCGAACAGCATCATAAATCCAATCTATAAAAATGTTTTTCTTTCCATCTAAATATGCGCATACATCCAGGGTAACTTTTATCATAAATGGTTTATAACCATTCGCACGCTTAAACATCCTTATGTGTAACTGAAGAAAAATATCAAATATGAGAAGTGATTGTGTTCTATCAGTTTGTATAATTTAGCAAAGACGGATTTTCAATAATTAATATGAATATTATCTTATGTGAATCCAAATAATTAATATAAGCATTATATTAAGTGAATATTTTTAGTAAAGTTGTGTTTTGAGCTATGATTGCATCCAATTAGATCAATGTACTATTCGAAATCTCCTATACAGTAGTCTTAATGAAAGGTAAGTGGCAAATCACCAATTTACTTCATAAATTGCAGATGAGAATTTCAAGCAATTTCTGCAATTTCTTCACATTTCTTTGACTTACTAGTCCATGAGTGAGCGGACGCAGTAGTATTGCTCGTGCGTATCCAAGTTTTGTAGTCCGATTGATTGGTTTTATATAACAATAATTAAAGCGAACATAAGTTGGATCGATTGCAGTGCAATCCACGCGATTAGCTGTAATCTTATTTGCTCCGATCTGAGAAATAAATCATATTATTTAAGTAATCTATGAAATAATTTAATTGAAAATACTTTTTTACTCAGGATTGTTCTCCCACCATTCACCATAAAGTGGGTACTAGAAAGCCAAAAAATTCCCACGTAAAGTTGTAGTTTGTGACTGGTTATGTTCATTTTTTCAGTGACAATTTATTACTAAAAAGTGTGGGTTCTAATATGCAGAGGATTGGAATAAAGCATTTTGCGAAATACGATTATTAAGGAAATCAGCGAAGTGTGAAATAAATGTATGCAAATAAACGTTTCGTGATTTGTTGACACGAAAGGGATACTGGATTAACTCGGCAGGTATTGCCAACAATTGCTGATAGTTTCTTTTAATTGAATTGATAAAGTTACACTATATAAATACATATAGATAAAAATATACTCTGACTCTTTTATAATTGCTTACAGAACTCGAAATTTGTAATTCATTAAAAGCAAATTTCAGTGATTGATTAGAGAACAGTTACAGAAAATACAATCAAAAGTTGTGTAAAGTTATGGGAATGACTAGAAAGGAAGCTCCGTATGTAGAGTTTCTTTATATTCTCTCAAATAAATGCCACTGAGCTGGTTATATGAAAGATACAAATGCTGGAAACTTATGCGGTTATCTTAGCAGTACTACCGAATGTGTTCTAGGTAAGTTCTTCCTAAGTGAAAGTGGAAAGAACTTGCGCTGAAAAATGTTCTTATTTTAGCAATGCGCAAGAGAAATTCCGATTTGAATATATAACGGCAAATTTGTTTAAGAAGAAATCGAGTTATGCTTTATTTGTTAGCATAAATAAATATTTTAAATTTCTTTTCCTACATAGCAAGGGATGTTACTATCATAGCTGTCCACCTTTCGTGTTCCAAGAATATCCTTTAAGATGTAGTTGGAAACTTCAATCCAAGATTTTCTCGACAACATGCTGCTGCAAAGGTTTTTGAACTCATTAGCAAGCATGGGGTCCCTAGAGAAGTTTATAATATAAGTCGATATACTCTATATAGGGGTATGTCTCTCATATGACTGCTTCGCAAATCGGAGTGCTTTTACATTGAATATACAGTAGTCCGGTTAGATTTCCGCAGTGCCTGCAAGTCCTTATAGTAGTATGATGGACTTGTATATTTTATCATTTGATATTTTAGTTAAATCTCAGTACTGTCAGATTGGTTTAGTTTTGTTGCCTTTAATAACTCTGTTGGCCAAAAATCTAAAGGTTATTAATGTACTATCCTGCATATTGAAGTTTGGTACCATGGAGCCCAGTTTGAAAACTGCTATGGTGAGATTCTCTTTTCTCTACTAGAGACATCGATTGTATTCTGAGTTCAAACACAATAGTCATTTCGGTCAATTTTGTCCCATAATTCTTTCCTAATTTTAGAAGAAAATCTCCAACCCACTCGTTCAGGTGGTTTAGAAAGCACTTGCTTGTTTTGCAGGCAACTGAATTGCACCATCGGTCCATGTGAATATTATTCAAATGACTTCTTATCCAATTGATAACCCCCGCTGAGTTCATAGCGATGATAGGCTCTGGTTCCAATGCAGTACCCGTAGATCCACAGTTAGCCAGTTGATCAGCTATTTCGTTTATCTTACACAGAAATGTCCCGGAACCGAAATGAGTTGAACTAAATTCCACCTTGCTTGGAAAAACGTTGAAGTGGTTAACTTTCATACCAGGGATTTTAGTGCAGCCTGTCTATCACTGCAGACTCTAGTCTATTTACCGCGCCATTTCTTCTCAATACCCATATACCCGTATAGCAAGCTCTCCCAATTGGAATACCGTCACTATACTTCGCATATCCGAGAACCGTCTTACATTTTCATTCAGGTGCCCGCCAGTCTGGAGCCATCAGTGAAAGAATATTTCGCCAGTCCGCCAAGATTGACTCTGGAGATCTCCATTACTCACTTGTCGCAAATCTGACGTTATACTTTCTTCTAAAGGAAATCTTCTATGTATAAGTGTATCCTTCTGTGCCAGATGCAACGGGTATTGCTCTGACACCCTCATGAACATCTTCCTATACCCAGAGTTCTTCCCTTCGTGCCGATATCCATATGAATATAGCCGACATATCGTATTCATCACCTCTTGTTGAATCATTATATCAAGTGGTGGTATGTTCAACAAATTGTTCAGAGCGTCACCACATATAATGTTCATGGCCCCCTTAATGCTCAAGCATACACTTCTCTGTAGTTTATTTAATAACAAACATGTGAACTTATCCCACTCAGGATACATGATGATTGGCCTCATCAGAGCTGTGTAAAGACAAGACAGCTGGTTTCAGACCCCAAGTTTTACTAAAGGCTCTTCGGCATTCTCCAAATGCCTTCTATGCCCGACTACCCTTCAGTTAAACCTATACCTTCCAAGTGAATTTCCTATCATGTACGATGCCCAGGTATTTCACTTCCTTGTAAAAAACTTAGATTTACACCTTTTAGTACTGTTAGAATAAAGTTTTCCAACTTAATTTTCCACATATCACGACCAGAGTTGTCTTACTCGGATTGAAAGTAAGTTCCAGCACCAGTTCATTCTTGACCAGAATTTTCTGTACTTTTGCACACACAATCCTGAGGGAGTTCCCTGATGTCACTGCACACACATCTTTCGCCTTTGCTTGGATTTGTATTCAGAGGTAATTTAACTGCATCAGAAGAGAATCCAGCACAAAACTCCATAGAAGAAGAAAGAGGTTCTCCACCTAGAAGACATCCTCGAGCAACCTCTGCCACGGTGGAATTATCATTTATCTCTCGGTTAACAACCGTTTTGATAACATAAACCGGATCCAACTTGAAGCGGTTTCCTTCACAGCATGTCTTGTAGCAGCCGAGAACTTAGAGCAAAAGGTAGCATTATAAAATACTCCCTGAGTATAAAAATATACTGCCATTGTGTATTCACCAGCTTCCAGGCCTCTTTCACTCATGCACATTAGATCACGAAGAGCTGTTTTATAAAATTGTCTACTGTGGTATCTATGTTGATGGACACTGAGCGGGCTATCCAACACTACTCCCGCTCTAATATACATCCACCATATGCTACAGATCTTTCAGCATGAACGAAGTGAAACTAAAATGAATAAAACTTTAGGGGCCTTGTAGGAGGCAACCACCTTGAAAAAATAAAAACAATAAAAAATCGTACGAATCTATTATTCAAATCCACAGATATAGCTAATTTCTTCGCTACATCATGGTCTAATCTCTCGCAGAACCATAACTTTCACCCACACTTTAGAATTGAAAAAAACACAGCACTTCAAACCCAATATAAACCCAAAAAATTATCTACCTCAGCCAAACAAATAGAATCAAATATAACCATAGTAGAATTCGAGTCCGCCCTATCCAATGCTAAGAGGAAAACTCCTGGTTTTGACCGTATATCGTACCAATCCCTATTACCTTGCACCGGAAAAATACTCGGGAGAATAATAGCTAAAAGAATAATGTGGTTTATATCAAAAAACGATATAACGAGTCATAACCAAGTAGCTTTCAAGCGAAAACAAAGCACAATTGATGCTCTCCTTCACTTTGAACATTACGTTACAACTTCACTTTCCACCAAAAACCATGTTACCGTTTTAGCTACTGATTTTCAAAGAGCCTTTGACCGCACAGGAATACATGTTGTCCTTCAACAACTGGCGACTTGGGATATAGGAAAGAAAATTTTTGATATCGTCAGAGCTTTCTTATCAAACCGAAAAATAAGAGTTAGAGTTAGTACAGAACTATCAAATACATACCCCCTCGTCAATGGCATTCCGCGGGGTTCCTCCCTATCGGTTGTTCTATTTATTATTGCATTCGACCAATTCAGTAAATTACTCGATTGATACAAAAACATTCAACATACAATTTACGCAGACGACGCCATTATATTTTCTAAAACAAAAGATCTCGATACTATCAAATCTACTTTCACAAAAATACTTAATGAAATTACAAATTGGGGCAACTTCTCTGGCGCCAAACTATCAGTTAGTAAATGTAAACTACGAGGGCGGATTGATATTCAAGCTACGAAAAAAACATTTTTTTTCCAAAAACCATTTATTTCTCAACATAGTCTCCTTTTACTTCGACACACTTAGTAAGACGATATTCCAACTTTTTTATACCATCTGAATAATACGATTTCGGAAACCCCTCAAAATACGCGTTAGTTTCGGTAATCACTTCTTCGTTTGAGATGAATCTTTTTCCTGCGAACCATTTTTTCAAGTTTGGAAACAGGAAAAAGTCACTAGGAGCTAAATCTAGACTATAAGGTGGATGATTAACCAATTCGAAGTGTATTTCACGTAATTTTAGCATCGTATCTAATGCTGTGTAAACCGGTGCGTTGTCTTGAAGAAAGAGCATTTTTTTCTTCTTTAAATGTGGTCGTTTTTCCTTGATTGCATCAATCAATTGATCCAATAATGCACGATAATACTTTCCTGTGCATCCCAAAATACAGTGGCCATAACCTTGCCAGCCGATTTCACTGCCTTCGCCTTCTTCGGAGCACTTCCACCAGCTTCCACTTATTGTTTCGATTGATTTTTGGTTTCAGGTGTGTAGTGGTAGACCCAAGTTTCATCCGCAGTTATTAATCGACGCCAAAAATCAACAGGATTACGCTTTATCATGTCCAAACACCGCTGTGAAGTGGTCTGTCGAACTCGTTTTTGTTCGACACTGAGTAAACGCGGCACCCATCTTGCCGATAGTTTTTTCATATGCAAATGTTCATGCAAAATGTTGAACACACGTTCATATGATATGTTTACCACTTCAACAATCTCACGCAACTTGACTCGGCGATCATTCATAAAGATATCGAGGATTTTCTTGATATTTTCTTCAGTAACCACCTCTTTTGGCCTTCCTGTTGATGGTATTGTTGCAGTGCTTGTTCGGCCGCGTTTAAATTCAGCAATCCAATATTTTACCATGTAATCTGACGGAGCAGACTCATCGTAATGTTTATCGAGCTTCTTTTGTTTTTTTCGCCGTTTTCCCTTTCAAATAATAGTGTTTAATCACTGCACGAAATTCGCTTTTTTCCATTTTTCAAGAAACACAAAAGTTGCTTACTTCAAACGACTACAACAAATAAACTAATCGATGAATTTGCGTGAAATTTTAACAGCTGACGTTTGACAGATCTCAATTTGTGTTTGTGCTGCCATCTAGCGCTAGGTAGCTTCAATATCAATCTGCACTCGTACTACATATATGTAAGAAAACCAAATGTAATTGTTTTAGCCTTAAAAATGATAATGTAAATATTGAACTTGTAAAACATCTGAGAATTCTTGGTGTTATTTTTGATAATAAGTTTAACTTTAAGGAGCATTGTTTACAGTTAAGAAAAAGTCTAGCTACCCGCCTCAACATTTTTAAATACCTAACATCGAAACACAGTTTAATACACATGTCAACATTAATTAACACCACAGAGCTCTCATACTTTCAAAAATAGATTACGCTTGCCAATTTATGGATGGTGTTCTCAAAAAAACCTAAAACCTTTGGAAGCCCATTACAACACAGCTGTCCGCAGGAGCATCACCGCCTTTCCAACGGCAGCTTTTAAAAATATATTCGCTGAAGCTGGGCTACCATCTATTCGACAGCAATTATCGTTGTCAACGTCAAAACTTATCCCTAAACAATTCATTACTAACAACAGAGTACTGCACAAAGACATAATGGAGATTGTCAAGCACAAACGACAATATAAAATTAAATCCATAATTCGTAGATGTGTCCAACTCTCCAGAAACCTTGACTGGGATATAAAAGTCTGTCAAACTAAGCGACAAAGTGAACCACCTTGGAATATAAAAGATAGATCCTTTGCATTGAATTTACTGCAATATCCAAAAACAGTTTCCGATCCCTAAGTTTATAGACAACTTTTTACAGAAACGGCAAGTGAATATATTAACAAAAAATGGAGCCTACTCTATACAGACGGATCAAAAGGAACTCTTGGCACATCATTTGCTGTAGTCCACCACAACGGAAATTTAATTACGTCAGGTTGTCTTCCTCCTTTTAGCTCTGTATTTACTGCCGAAGCTTTTGCTGTTAAATGTGCCATCGACTTTGCTCACATAAAGGAAACTTCCTCATATGTACAGACAGCAAATAGACTATTGAAGCCATTCGAAACTTAAATAATGATAGCAGCAGGACCATAAATAATATCCGTAACTCGTGTATTAAATACCCCAACAAAATAAAAATTATGTGGGTCCCAGGACATTCGGGGATACCAGGTAACGAACTTGCAGATATAGCTGCTGCAGAGTCAATTACGGCTCCAAACTACTTCTTCCAAGCCACAGACCTACTGCGACATATAATATCTCTCCATTTCGCCACGAACGATTGCACTTGGAAAAAATATAAACACTTTTACACCACCTTCAACACAAATGGAATGAAACCATATTATCCTGTAACTTGCTCTCGACAACAAACAAAAAACTTTGTACGACTCCGCATCGGACACACCAAATGCTCAAACGAGCATTTGCTACGTGGGGAACCGTTACCTAACTGTCAATTCTGTGGGGAATCAATATCCTCGTTACACTTGCTAAATAACTGCCGTAAAAATATATTCCATAACCAGATTTCAAGTGATTCTCTAAAAGATACATCAAAGACTAACATAACAAAGATTAATAAATTCTTAAATGAATGCCAAATCCAAAATTATATTTAAATACCTAAATAAGTAAATATGTAAAATAATATATTAAAATCGAGTTGAAGGCCCTGGTAGCTATGATTTTCCTCTTAAATTAGTTATAATAATTTATTATTGTGATTAATCCTTTTAAATAAATAATACAAACTCCAAAGACATCAAAAATAGCGTTTGAGGAACCTATAATTCAGTGAAAATCAATAATCACCATATAATTGCTGTGAAGTGGCCAATTTTTCGGGAGTTGCACCGATTCGTATGTATAAGCTCTACTCACAAAACGAAAATGAAGAACATGCAAGCACATCTCATAAATATACAAAATATATAAATGTAATCCGTTCAGATCAAAATATCAGCTGAGTCACTGTCAGCTGAGTTACATCGATAACATGGACGAGGCAGACCAGTGGAGGAGCATATACACTGTTTTATACAAGCTATTGCCACAGCATTATTGAAACAACATTTAAAAACATCATCGTATAAAAAATAACCTCAAAACCGATGTTCGAAACGCGACTTCAAAGTGCATATGAAGTGTTTTATTTTATATCATAATAGAAAATTATTTTCTTTAAATACATTGTGTGCATATCTTCCCAATGTACTACATATATTACGATTTCAGTGCTTTCCTCACTATAACCACACGTTTCATAACAAAAGATATAGTTTGAAATATAGGAATATAATAAAATAAAGCCAGAACTCTTGTTTGATCAGCATTCAGGCATCAGCTTGATTTATGAGCATAATTGAAAAATATGATTTACATTTCTCTAATCGAGAAAAATAGTGCAGTTGCAAGCCGTGGCTCATGGTCTACATCTATTTGTGCAGTAATTTTGTAATCACCATCTGGAAATACCGACGGCAGAGCAAACACATTAACAGGAAAACTGTTTAGCAGTAATTCATGCTGAAATAAACAAACAAAACAAAATGTAGTTAACGAACCTTTTATATATTTACAGACAAGTACTTCATAGGGACAGGAATGATTTAGGTTCCAGTATGGGTGTACACTATCGAAAATCCAATCTACAAATATATTTTTCTTTCCGCCTAAATATGCACACAAATCAAGGGCAACCTTTATCATAAATGGTTTATACCCGTTCGCACGCTTAAACATCCTTATGTGTACCTGAAGGCAAATATCAAATATGAGAATATATTATTGAGGAGTGCTCTCAATTTGTATAATTTAACCGAGGATTTTCCAATAATTAATACGAATATTTTCTTATGTGAATCCAATAATTTAATATAAATATTATATGAAGTGAATATTGTCAGTAAAGTTGTGTTATGAGCTATGAATGCATTCAATTAGATTAATGTACTGTTCGAAATATCTTCTATAAAAGTAATCATGAAAGGTAAGTGGCAAATCACCAATTTTCTCCATTAAGTGCAGATGAGAATTTCAAGCAGTTTCAGCAATTCTTTCACATTTCTTTGACTTACTAGTCCATGAGTGAGCGGACGCAATAATATTGCTCGTGCGTATCCAAATTTTGTAGTCCGATTGATTGGTTTTATATAACAATATTCAATGCGAATATAAGTTGGATCGAGTGTAGTGCAATCTATGCGAGTAGCTATAATTTTATTTACTCCGATCTGAGAAACAAATCATATTTCTTAAGTAATCTATGAAATCATTTAATTAAAAATACCCTTTTACTCAGCACTGTTCTCCCACCATTCACTATAAAGTGGATACTACAAAACCAAAAAATTCCAACGTAAAGCAGGTGCTTGCAGCTAGTCATGCTCATTTTTTCAGTGACAATTTATTACTGAAAAACGTGGATTCTAATATGCATAGAATTGAAATAACGCATTTTGCTAAATACAATTATTAAGTAAATCAGCGAAGTGTGAAATAAAAATATGTAAATAAGCTTTTTGTGATTTGTGGACACAAAATGGAGACTGATTAACAAGGTAGCATTGACAAAGTTTATTAGTAGTTACTTTCAATTGAATTGATAAAGTTAAATATACTCATTTTGTTTTATAATTGTTCACAAAACTCGAACTTTGTTGTTCATTAAAAACAAATTTAATTGTTGATTGGAAAAGAGTGCTTAAAAAACAAATACTATATTTGCTATTCATCATTAAAATCGAAATGTTTTATTTAAATCTCTTTATGGAAAGATATCTGTAGTTTTATTCCCTTCAATAATTTACTTAGTCAGAAATCTCTACTACTGTATTATTTTGAAATTTTGCATATTGAACTTTGGTACCAACCTACAGAAGCTTGTTGTGGATGCAAAGGCTCAACGGGTGGCTGTCATTATTGGATGCGATGCCAATGGGCACCACGATATCTGGGGAAGCACGGATGTCAATGAACGAGGTGAGTCATTATATGAATATATTGTAACGACTAACCTTTCTATATACATTAAGGGGTCAGAGCCCACTTTCATTACTGCTAATAGGCAAGAAGTCCTTGACTTAACCCTTGCCTCCGAATCAATTTTTGATCGGATCTCAAATTGGAGAGTTCTCCTGGAGAGGAGGAGCATTCCTTTTCGGATCATAGGTTAATTCAGTTTGATCTTCTAGATAGTCTACCTAGCCCTAAGGCTTTTAGAAATGTCAGGAAAGCAAACTATGACCTCTACAAGGTGACTGTAGCTAGACTACTACCTCAGAACCCCACAAGCACAAGCACGTGTGACAAAATTGATAGGTCTGTGGAGATTCTAACGGTTGCTCTTAATAAGGCTCTATTGGTCTCTTGCCCCCTCAGTAGACCCAGGGGGAAACAAAAACCCACATGGTGGGGGGAGGAAATTAGGGGACTCAGACAAAACTGTAGGAGACTTTTCAACAGCCCAAAGAAGTCAAGAGATAGTGCAGACTGGGCTTTATATAAGGCTTTATATTATTTCGTACGTCAACAGCAACGGTCGGTCAGAAATTTTACCAAATCGCGAGTTAAAATTTCCTTCAAACCAATCGAATCTTCTACAATAGTGCAAAGGTGTAGTGATCGGTGAGAACCTAGTTCACGATTACTAGCTGGGACACATAATTTAAATATATTTTTAACAATAATTGGAAAACAAATATACACAATTGAAATACAAACAACAAAAAACAACAACATAACTAAAATGAGTGTCTCTGACACTCACCAGCAAAAAACAGTAACAAATAGAAATGCATATTTCTCATTTGTGTCCACACAGGGTAACGGCGGCAATTTGCCAGTCGAAGCAGCAGAGAGTAGAGCCAGGTCCTGCTCTCCCGCTCTCCTAAACGACACCACTACGAATGCTTCACTACCTTGGAGTGTCCAATGCGCGACACCCTCAACTATTATGGAACATTATCCACCAAACACAACATCAGGAAGAACAAAAACAACACAAAGCGCTTGTACTGTAACCATAGCCGCGACAGCGACAAGTAGAATGCAAAATTCGAGCGCAATGATCATGTCTACTGACACAACAACACCAATTACAACAGCAACAATTAACAAGTACAAAACTCAAATAATAGAAACACTAACAAAACTTCAGCGGAGAGTAGCCGAAAGCGAAACCGCGAAAAGCAATCGCCAAACAAATTAACGGACCAAAATATCAACAACAAAATACAGAAAAACAAACCACTGAGCGCGACACAAGCAACACTAAAAGAATATTGGCTGAGTAAGTCAATCGCTCCAAATACATCAAACAGGTTCGAACTACTAACACTAAATGACAGAACTGATGAACAAAATAACAGTGGGACAAAAACAAATTCAGCCATACAGAAGCAAATAACAAAGCATCCTCAAAAACCACCACCCATATATATACAAAACGTAGAAAATATTAATGCACTAACTAAAGCTCTAAATCAGCTATCAAATACAAATTACGAGATGAAAGCTCTGAACAAAAACGAAGTCAATATACAGCCGACTGAATCTGTGCATTACACAAGCAGAATAAAATTGCTTAAGCAAAAAGAAACCAAATATTATACATTTAAGCCAAAAGAACAACGTGGACTTAAGGTAATTTTACGAAATATGCATTACTCAACGGAAAAAGACGACATTATACCGGAACTGGCAGAGTTAGGACATGAAGTACTAAACATTCACAACTTGCAAAAAAATAGACAACCACATCCTTTATTCTCTCTGGAACTTAAACCAAACGATAACAACAAAGACATCTATTCCTTAACCCATCTTCTACACTGCAAAATAAATTTTGAACCACCACACCAAAAAAGAAATATTCCACAATGCACAAATTGCCAAAAATATGGACACACTAAAAACTATTGTACTAAAGACCCTGTGTGTGTCAAATGTGCAGGTAACCACAACACAATTAAATGTAATATCCAAAACGATATAAAACAGTAAATTAAATGCGCTCTCTGCAATGAAAACCACACAGCTAACTACAAAGGCTGTATGATTTACAAATCACTACAAGTTAAAAAATATCAAACTCTACGTAAAAAAGAAATCCCTCCAACTCAAGAACAAAATTTTGCTGAACCATCTATAAATATACCCACAGTACAAACACATAAAAACTACACATCTGGAATGTCATATGCTAAAGTAGCAGCGATAAATACAGCAGCAGACTTAATTCAAAACCTTAACGCAGCAGCAAACAGCATGACACCAACACAGAATAACGACGATCTATCAGATTTAAAAATAATGATGAAACAATTAATAACTCAAATAACAAGTATGATGAACATTGTGACACTGCTTGTATCAAAGTTAGATGGGTTCCAGAAATAAAATAACTTTTGCTATTTGGAACGCCAATGGCCTATCACGCCACTTACTAGAACTTAAAACGTTTATGTACGAAAATTCAATCGATATTATGCTAATATCTGAAACGCATACTACTGATAGAAGCTATAATGACATACCAAACTATAACATTTATTATACACATCATCCTGACAATCGAGTCCACGGAGGGACAGCAATTATCATAAAAAAAATCTATTAGGTGCCTAGAACTAGAAAGATATAAATCACATCGTATCCAAGCAACCTCAATAGAGATAAGTGACTTGAGAGGGCCAATTACTGTGTCAGCTGTATACTGTCCACCCAAACATAACAACTTAAAGGCTCAATACATAGACTATTTAAAATCATTGGGTAGTCGTTACATAGCTGGAGGAGACTATAATGCAAAAAACTCCATATGGGGCTCAAGACTGACAAACGTGAAAGGCCGCCAACTACTAGACGCTATAAAAGAGAATAATAGTCGCTTTATTAGCACTGGAGGACCAACTTATTGGCAAACAGACAACAAAAACTTACCTGATTTAATTGACTTCTGTGTTACAAAAAACATATTGCACGACCACTTTACAATAAAAACATGTCTAGATTTATCATCAGACCATTCTCCAATTCTATTGACCCTTCAAAGCATTCTATTGACCGGATACAAAAACAGCTGCTGGCTTATATAACTACAAAACCGACTGGAACAAATTTCGCCAATTAATGGAAAATGACATGACAACCAACATTTCATTGAAATCTGATAAGGAACTTGACACAGCAATAGCATACCTAAATGACAACATCGTCAAAGCAGCAACTCAATCAACCCCAATTCTAAGCCCATCCCAAATTACTGCTGTCCCAGCTCACATTAAGCATAAAATAAGACAAAAAAGGAAACTCAGGAAAAGATGGCAAAGCACTAGACACCCAGACGACAAAGCCAAATTCAACAAAGCGGCAAATGAACTGAAGATAATATTGTAACAATTTGAGGAGAAAAAATTTTAAAGTTACGTAAAGAACTTAGGAACGACAACATCAACGAACTACTCATTATGGAGGGCAACCAAAAAACTAAACAGTGCAATACCACATAAACCCCCCATAAAAACACTAGATAATACTTGGCCAAAAACGAATAAACACAAAGCAAATACTCTTGCAAAACATTTTGAAACGGTATTCAGAAACGACATGGACAATCAAATTACCGAGCTTACCAATATCGAAAGTATCCGAAACACTGCAATAAAAATGACAACGATATCAGAAATCAAGAATCAAATCAAGAATTTAAAAAAACAAAAAGGCACCTGGATATGATCTTATTAACGGAAAAATACTGAAAGAACTACCTGACATAACAATAGTCTATTTGTATTTAATGCTATAATAAGACTTAACTATTTTCCAATCTTGTGGAAGGTAGCACAAATAACAGCTATCCCAAAGCCAAATAAGGACGCAACAAGAACCAGTTCATATCGACCTATCAGTCTCTTACCAACTCTTTCAAAGTTATTTGAAAAAATATTATTTGACAGAATTGAGCCTATCTTGATACAACAAAAAGCTTTGCCAAGCCATCAATTCGGCTTTAGACGAAACCACTCAACTGTGCAACAAGTTCATAGAGTTGTGAACAAAATCATGGATGATATTGACAAAAAGAAGTACTGCGTGGCTGTATTCCTGGACATTGCGAAAGCGTTTGACAGAGTGTGGCACAAAGGACTTCTGAATAAACTAAATAATATTCTACCTTTAAACTATTATTACTTGCTAAGCAGTTATATCACCAAAAGATACTTTTACATTAAATATGACGATGAATGCTCTGAGATCCTAACAATGACAGCGGGTGTGCCTCAAGGCAGTGTGGTGGGTCCACTCATATACCTAATATACACTGCAGACATTCCAACCCCAGTGGAAAGGCGACTCATCGCCGGGGTTGTCAGATCCATTATTCTCTATGGAGCGCCAATATGGGCCGAAAACGCGGATGTGAAGGCTTACGTCCGCACCATTGAGGCAGCATACAGGAGAAGTGCACTACGAGTGATCTGCGCATACCGCACCGTATCCACAGATGCCACCTTGGTAATAGCCGGCATGATTCCCGTGAACCTGCTAGCGAAAGAAGCGATGAAGCTCTACCACGCTAAAGGGACACACGTGACAAATGTAGAGGAGCTCTTGGAAATTGGAAAGCGGAAGACCCTTCAAGAGTGGCAAGCCCAGTGGGATACTTCTACAAATGGCCGCTTGACAAGAAGGCTGATCCCCACCATTCAGCAATGGGTAAGCAGGTCGCATGGTGAGGTGAATTTCTACGTCACACAATTGCTGACAGGCCACGGAGGTTTTCGGGCATACCTGCACAGATTCCACTTGGAGGAATCTCTCTACTATGCAAACTGTGGAGGTACAGATATAGAAGATCCCAAACATGTCTTCTTCTATTGCCCACGTTATGAAAGTGCTAGAGTGGCACTACAAGGAGTATGTGGAGAGCCCGTGGTGCCCGACAACATAGTGCAGCATATGCTTGAGAGCCCGAAGAAATGGGCTGCGGTGTGTGACACCACCGCCACCATTATGAAAGACCACCGCCACCAGGAGTGGCGAAGACGAGCAATGACAAATAGCTAGGAGGGGTCCGCTGACCATACTACCCCCCCCCCCCCCATAAGAAATGAAGACATACACCACGATCTCAACATGGACTTGGTGGAAGACACTATTAAAAAATGTAGCAGCAAATACACAGAGAGCCTAAAAATTCATCAAAACCGAGACGTGCGCCAATTGCCGGCAATGGAAAAAACAAAAAGAAGACTCAAACGAATTGGACCCACAGAACTTCCACATAGAATATTTTAAACGACACTTTTCGTATATAAATTAATTATATATAATTAAATTAAATTATGTTCTGTGGTAATGACTAAAGAACATATTAAGGTCCATAGTAGCATTTAAAAATTACTTATTGTTTACGAACAGAATGTAATTAAAAATGGGGCAAAAAAAAAAATATAGGGCAGCACTCAGAGCCTTCAAAAGTAAGCTTAGGAAAGCACAGAGAGAATCGTGGAGGAACTTTTGCGGTGACGTAGAAGATATCTCTGAGACGTCCAGGTTGAGGAAGATCTTATCAACTGCTCCAATGGTACCTGGTTACCTGAGGAGGGAGGATGGATCCTGGACTTCTAATAGTAATGAGACTCTAGAGCTTCTTCTGGAGACTCACTTCCCTGGTTGCTCGAATACAATTCCGCGGAGAACGTATCCCAGCGGGAATGTAGTTGAAGTCAACTCAGACATAGTCACGAAGCCAAAATTGCAATGGGCTATCCATAGCTTCAAACCATTTAAAGCATCTGGTCCAGATGGTGTAGCTCCAATTGAAATTCAGCAGTCAGAGAATCTAATAATAGAGTGGCTGTTAAAGATCTATAATAGGTGTCTTGAATTAGCGTATAGTCCAGACTCATGGAAGCATGTGAGGGTAATTTTTATACCCAAGGCCGGCAAAAGTTCGCACACAGCTCCAGGGGACTTAAGACCCCTTAGTCTGTCCTCCTTCTGTCCTGGAAAAGTTGTTAGACATTCATCTAAGGCTCACTATAGACAGACAGAAGCTGTCAGTTTCTCAGCATGCCAACTTCAAGGGTAAATCGGTGGAGACCGCTTTACACTCCTTAGTCTCTAGTATTGAGTGCTCCCTGCACAACAAAGGGTTCTCGCTAGTGGCTTTCCTGGACATTGAGGGAGCTTTTAACAACATCAAATCAGACGCAATAATCGGTGTGATGCGGGACTTGGAGATGGAACCCGCCATTAGCAGAAGGATTGAAAACATGCTTAGTAGCAGGATAATCAGTTCACAGCTGGGGGCGGCGTCGGCCAAGAAGTCCGTGTGCAGAGGCACACCTCAAGGTGGAGTTCTATTACCCCTACTCTGGAATCTTGCTGTAAATCAGCTGCTTGTTCGACTGGAGAGGGAAGGGTGCAAGGTGGTTGCGTATGCGCATGATGGTGCTATTAGTATCTCGGGTAAATACATATCTACTTTGAGGGACTTGATGCAAAACATGCTGAACATTCTCTCTAAATGGACTACTGACTGTGGGTTGGGGGTTAATCCGACCAAGACTAAGCTGGTACTCTTCACTAGGAAGTATAAAATTCCTCAATTTATTGCTCCAAAACTAATGGGTGTAGATATTGACCTTGTCGAGGAGGCTAAATATCTGGGCGTGATCCTAGATAGGAAGCTGAATTGGAAGGCCAATATAAGCGAGCGCATTAGGAAGGCTCAGGTAGCTCTGTACTCTTGCAAAAGAGTCATAGGCAAAAAATGGGGGTTACAGCCTAAGGTAGCCTATTGGATATATACAGCTGTGGTACGACCAGTCCTTTTCTATGGGGTGCTTGCTTGGTGGACAGCCCTAAGTAGTGCCATTAGAACGACTCCAACGGCAGCATTGGATATTATGCTCAATCTGCTGCCTGTTAGGCTTTTTGGCGAAAAAATGGCTGCAAACTCAGCTATCAGACTAAAAGCTACGCATCAATGGGATGCCAGGAATATAGGTCATGCGTCCATTTTAAGACATTTTGAGGGTATTCCTGACTCTTTCGACTACATCACACCAATGTACGCCTTCAATGGTATGTGCAAGATCTCCATTCCCTCCAGGGACGAATGGAAGGATGGCATCCCCACTCATGTAGAAGGGGTTCACATCTACACAGATGGATCCAAACTACAGAGTAGGGTGGGAGGTGGTGTATTCTCAGAAGATTTGGATATTAACCTGTCCTTTAGGATGCCCGATCACTGCAATGTTTTTCAGGCAGAGGTCGCGGCTATAGAGGCAGCACTGTCTTGGAAGAAGAAGATATCTGGACTTTATATTTGCATTCTGTCCGACAGCCAAGCTGCTTTGCGCTCCCTGGATTCGGTTATTATCACCTCAAAAGCCGTCAAGAACTGCCGCAAATCTTTAGACGAGATAGCTAAGCAGACCCGTCTGCATCTGTGCTGGGTTCCCGGCCACGGGGATATTCCAGGGAACTGCAAGGCGGATGAACTTGCCCGTGAGGGTACCACCATACCGATTGAACCAGAAAGGTCGCAATTCGATATTCCTGTTGCAACATGTAAGCTCTTAGTAAACACAATATCCTCAGGAACAGCGGGCAGGCGCTGGTCTGAACTTTCAGGATGTAAAATAGCTAGACAAACCTGGCCAGAGATAAATATCAAGCGCTCTAAGGACCTACTGGCTTTAAATAGACAAAGCATAGGTCCCGTGATTAGCGTCTTAACGGGACACTGGACTCTAGGCACATACGGGTGTAGGCTGGGGATCGCCTCTAATGACTTCTGCAGGAGTTGCATGGACGAGGAGGAGGAAGAGTCTACTACTCACCTGTTGTGCACGTGTCCAGCTTTGTCCAGAAGGAGGCGCACTTTCCTAGGCGACTACTTTTTGGACTCCTTGGGAGATTTCTCAAAAAAAAAAAAAGATTAGCTCCATCAAATGCTTCATTAAAAGTTCCGAATGGCTGAACCTTTGAAAGGGGCGGGACCTGTTGTCCCATGCGGTATCACAAAGGTTCAATGTTGGCCTAAGTGCGCCTTTTTCGGGTGGCCGCCTTTCCTACCTACCTACCTTGGTACCATGGAGCCCAGAATGAAATCTGATACGGTCATATACTAAACACATCGATTGGGTTTTAAGATTATTCACAATATTCATTTCCTTTACTTCTGTTAAGGGGTACGAAATATTTGCCTTATTTCTTAGAAATAATTTTACTCCATAATTATTAAATGGATAATTTTGTGGATAAGTTGTATATTAAGAAAATTTCAGTGTTTGTCGTACTCGTGTCAAGTTGACGTAAAAATTATCTGAAATGGACCTTATATCTAAAATTTTAATAGAATTTGCTTTTTTGATACTTATTTATTGCGATAATAAACCACATTCCCCAGCTGATATATATAACTATTATCATTGTTTCATTTTCCATTTCTTTCGTGGATTGCAGTATGGAAATCTATCGACGTCTTCTTTATTAATCGACTCATTCTTTTTTTAGAAGAATAAGATGGAAGAGCAACCGATTGCTGATAATGAACTCGAAATAACGCCGCCCGCTTATATTGAAGTGTTACCAGCCATCGGCGGAGCTGTTTAAGGCTGGAGCCGAAGAGCTTTCGAATCGTGTGCATCAATTCCTGTGCAGAATATGGTCGGAAGAATGCATGCGCAGCAATTGGAACCTGAGTGTGCTCTGCCCAGCCACAAGAAGATGATCCTGCGATGTGCACCTACTACCGCGGAAGTCGTGTTTTTAACATCGCATAAAAAATTCTATCTGACTTACTCTGCGAAAGACTGAAACTAATCGTTAACGAGCTGATTGGATCCTATCAGTACGGTATCAGCCCTGGTAAATGTATCATCGACCAAATCTACGCCATGTGTTAGATCTTGGAGATGACACTTGAGAAACAAATTGATACCCACCATGTTTTCGTCGATTTCAATGGCGCTTTTGATAGCACGATAAGGAGCCAACTACACGCCGCTATGGCTGAATTTGGCGTGCCTACAAAGGTAATCAGGCTATGCAGGATGACGCTAAATGCAACCTGCAGCTCAGTAAAAATTAGAAAAGAGCCCTTTCAACACGATGCGAGGCTTCAGAGAGGGTGACGCCCTGTTGTGCGACTTTTTGAAGCTAATGCTGGAAAAAATCATCCGGGCAGCAGAAATGAATCACACTGGCACTATCATTAATAAAAGTGTCATTATTTTGGTGTATGCTGATGATATTGACATCATTGGCCATAACGCTCGAGCGGTGAGTGCAGCGTATACCGGCCTGGAAAGAGAAGCAATGCGAGTGGGTCTTCAAATGAACAAGGGTAAGACGAAATACATGCTGGCAGCATATAGGGAGTCCCATCGTCTTGGACATCACGTTGCTGTTGCCGACTGCAACTTTGAAGTTTTAAAGGATTTTGTCTACCCAGGGACCAGCATCAACACCATCAACAACATCAGTTTGGAAATTACATGGGTACTTTCTCTAGCTAACAAATGTTACTTTGGGCTTTGTAGGCAGCTAATAAAGAGTAAAGTCCTCTCTCGACGAACAAAGCTAACTCTGTATAAGTCCCTCATCATTCCCGTCCTTCTGTATGGAGCAGAGAGCTGGACGATGCCAAACAGTGACGAGCATGCGTTAGGCTCGTTTGAAAGAAAAAATCTGCGTAAAATCTTTGTACCTATATGAGTTTGCGGCGAGTATCGGATTAGATGGAACGATGAGTTGTACGAGCTATACGCCGATATTGACATAATCGAGCGAATCAAAACCCAGCGGCAACGCTGGCTGGGTCATGTCGTGCAGATGGATGAAACTGCTGCAACTAGGAAGGTCTTCGATACGATGCCCAAGGTGGGCGACGTAGGAGGGAAAGACCAAGTTCAGGAGGACTTGAATTGCGGGATTTGCATCTGGCGTCAGCATGCGCTTAGCAGAGATGACTGGCGAAGGCTGATTATGCGGCATTGGGTTGTTCACCAACTAAGTAGAAGAAGAAGAAGATAGAAGCGCTTCTTAGAACTGGTAGTGGAGTTAGTCATTCTGCATTTATCCAGCTCATCAATGGAAATTTCACTGAGACGTCTTATTTAAAAATAAATGATATTTTCAATTTGTCTACAGCAGCTATGATGAGGATACGTGTTGTATATCTTTACATACGGTTTCTTCTCTCTTTGTAGTTGTAATGGGTGAACGCCCTTAAGGACATATATGTTCGCATACTTTTTATGAATCCCACTTCCTGAATTTATAAAGCCTTACTTCTCTCAAAGAACATAACTGAAGAACGATAAGATAAGTAGACATAAGCAATTTAAATTTTGAAAAAACTTAAATTTAAACAACGTCCAGAAACAAGAACTAGATATGTCCGGAGAGTTCAGAGCTAATTATCTGAAAGAATGGTTTTAATTCTTTAATGTGCAAAATTAATTAAATCGGCTATTCATATACACCACAGCTATTATTATTGTATAGTAGATACAAATGCACCAAGACATTACGATCTATTGTGCCCTCATCAGAGGTTCAAAGTACATCTCTAAGTCCTACCTTCTGGACAAACGTGATGACAATTATTGGCTCCAGAGGGTTCACATCACCGCAGCTATAATACTGTTACGAAATTGCCCTCTTCACTATTTATACTGTAACGTATTTGCCGTCCTGACAATTTACTCTAACCCTCAATACTCGAATTCGTACCACTGGACTGTGTAGTAATCAAACAATCGCTGATTAAATTAAAATAATTAACTTTATTTAATTAATGCAATTTACACATTTAATATTAAGCTTAAAGTTTACCCTATTAGAATTTATACTTTATTTTAATGTATTTAATCACTTCATTACAGCTCAATCACAATTACAAATATTGCTGCTTTGATTAAAATGCGCGATGTACACACTGTTACGGTTGATTTTAAACTGTGCCGACTATCATTACGTGGTGGCTGAAATACTTTTCGAATGGTTCAAGTAGAAAATTCTAGACTATTCCCAATACTTCGGTGGAAATTCGAGAACATTCTCGAATCCCATTTACACCTCAAAAGAGGGTTCTTGAGTAAGCTTTTATTTTCGAGAACATTCTGGATGATTCTCTACACCTCGAAAGAGGGTTCTTCAGTAAGCTTTTATTTTCGAGAACATTCTGGATCATTCTCTGCACCTCGAAAGAGGGTTCTTGAGTAAGCTTATATTCGAATAGATTGTGTCTTGGCTCAAACACATAGGGTGGTGCACTCATTCTCAAACTCCAGATGGGATCCTAACAGTATGAAATCACGCTTCAATTCAAAAAAATATATATAGAAATAAATTTCATAAAAATATTGCATTATAGTTTTGTAAACCCAAATCACATTTTGTAGTACTCGTATGTTGCAATGGAGCCAATGACAGTCACGCACGCAAGGATTTGGCAGCATTATGGATATATGTATATATTATTGCCTAGAGCTACTTTTTACAGAACGAAAATAAATTCTATCTATAGTTTGTACGTGTAAAAATGTCTATAACAAAATTAAGTTTGCGGTTTTAGAGTAGATGTAACCACATATATCAAGGACCAAAGGATCGTGCTGCCTGAAATTTTATTCGAAATGAAATCAAAGGTTTTGAAAAAAACCGATACGATATAAATTAGAAGTATAAAATCTCGAAAAATTTCGAATATGGGTTGTGGGAAGTTTCCAAGACACTATTTCTATAATGCTTCGGATGTGGATATGTGAGTATATAAGCAATTAAATTGGATTGTAAATATTAGTGGTTATTTACTTCATGACTTTATTTTAGTGTTTTTCTCACTATCACCTTATTTGCTTTCACATGTTTCGTAAGTAAAATAGATGGTAGGAACGTATCAAAATAAGCAGGAACTTTTTTATAGTATCATTTTTCATCAGCATTTGGGCATCAGCAAAATTATAAAATTTGATTCATGTTTCTCGAATCGAGAAAAATAGTACACCTTCAATACGTGGCACACGGTCTACATCTATTTGTGCAGAAACTTTGTAATCACCATCTGGAAATACCGATGGCAGAACAAACGCATTAACAGGAAAACTATTTACCAGTAACTCATGCTGAAATACAGAAACAATAAATACTTAATGAGCCTCCTAAATGACTTCAATTGTTTAGAGATAGTTACTTCAAAGGGACAGGAATGATTTAGGTTCCAGTAAGGGTGAAAAGCATCGAATATCCAATCTACAAATATATTTTTCTTTCCATCCAAATATGCACACAAATCAAGGGTAGCTTTGATCATAAATGGTTTATAACCATTCGCACGCTTAAACATCCTTATGTGTAACTGAAGAAAAATATGAAATATAAGAAGAAATTGAGGAGTTCTCTTAATTTGTATGATTTAGTAATGAAGAATTTTCAGTAATTAATATGAATATTATCTTATGTGAATCCAATTAATTAATATAAACATTATATTAAGTGAATATTGTCAGTAAAGTTGTGCTATGAGCTATGAATGCATCCATTTAGATCAATGTAATAATCGAAATCTCTTTTACAGAAAGCTTCATGAGGTAAGAGGCAAATTATTCATTCATTTCATAAGGTCTACAAATAAATTTGGAACACTTTCTGTTTAATATTTTTCTGACATACTAATCCATGAGTAAGCGGACGCAACAGTGTAAATCGCGCGAATCCTAGCTTTGTTGTTCGATTAATCGGTTTTATATAACAATAATCAAAGAGACCATAAGTAGGATCCATTGAAGTACAATCAAGGCGATTAGCAGTAATTTTATTTGCACCGATCTGAAAAATTATTTATATATTATGAGTCTATACGTCTTTTAATTTGAAATACCCTTTTGCTCTGCACATTTCTCCCACCATTCACCATAATATGGTTACTAGTAAGCCAGAAAATTCCAACGTAATATCTCAGAAGTGTATATCTGACCATATTGACGTGTTCAGTGATTATTTGTTACTAAATAGAAGGGTTCCAATACGCAGGAATGAAATACATCATGTCTCTAAATACAATAATCAGGGAAATTAGCGGAGTGTGAAAAGCATATTAATGGAAATAAACGTTTTGTAATTTTTTGAAATGAAATGGAGACTGGGTGAGCTAGAGAGGTATTGATAGTATTTATTGTTGATTGATTGAATCGCAACGATAATGGTAAACTGATATTTTATATAATTGCTTATATGCATCGAACTTGATTGGTATACTTGTTTATACGCCGATATGTGCCAATGCATTGCTTATGTGTGTGCCAAAGTGATTGTTTAAACTTTCAACAGTACTTTTAAAATACTAAAACTTTCAGCATTTAGTTGGAAGCTACCTATAATAATAATGCAACCAAATCGGAAAGTATGTGAGGTGTTGTTCAAAGGACATGGTATAATATTTATTAACTTGGATTAATTCTGAATCGCCTTTGTATATGATGCAGTTAACTTGATAAAAATATAGAAACTCGGTGCTTGTGTACTTTTATAAAATACATTATATGGTAGTAAATTTTCCGCACTACTTTGATCACAAACGAGTTAGTATATATAGAAATTTACGGTCGTCAAAATGGACCAATTTATTTTTAGCAATTTAATTGTAATGCGAAGTGGGTAAAAAATTATTTTAAATATTTAAGTGGATTACCGTAACATTGAATCATAATAAGTTTTCTGATAGAATTGATTTAAAATATATATAATACTATATGGGAAACTATTTTCTAGCAGGACTATCCGACCTCTCGGCTGTAAAACCGTAGGATCTTCTAAAATAACTCAATTCCTTAAAGTGGATCTACGAGGGCGGATTGATATTGAAGCTATCTAGCGCTAGATGGCAGCACAAACACTGTAGTCGCAATCGTTTGAAGTAAGCAACTTTTGTGTTTCTTGAAAAATGGAAAAAAGCGAATTTCGTGCAGTGTTTAAACACTATTTTTTGAAAGGGAAAACGGCGAAAGAGACAAAAGAAAAGCTCGATAAACATTACGGTGAGTCTGCTCCGTCACATTACATGGTAAAATATTGGATTGCTGAATTTAAACGCGACCGAACAAGCACTGCAACAATACCATCAACAGGAAAGCCAGAAGAGGTGGTTACTGAACAAAATATCAAGAAAATCCTCGATATCGTTATGAATGATCGCCGAGTCAAGTTGCGTGAGATTGTTGAAATGGTAAACATATCATATGAACGTGTGTTCAACATTTTGCATGAACATTTGCATATGAAAAAGCTATCGGCAAGATGGGTGCCGCGTTTGCTCAGTGTCGAACAAAAACGAGTTCGACAGACCACTTCACAGCGGTGTTTGGACATGATAAAGCGTAATCCTGTTGATTTTTGGCGTCGATTAATAACTGTTAATGAAACGTATGTCCACCACTACACACCTGAAACCAAAAATTAATCGAAACAATGGGTGGAAGCTGGTGGAAGTGCTCCGAAGAAGGCAAAGGTAGTGAAATCGGCTGGCAAGGTTATGGCCACTGTATTTTGGGATGCACACGGAATATTGCTCATCGATTATCTTAAGAAAGTATCCACAATCACAGGAAAGTATTATCGTGCATTATTGGATCAATTGATTGATGCAATCAAGGAAAAACGACCACATTTAAAGAAGAAAAAAATGCTCTTTCTTCAAGACAACGCACCGGTTCACACATCATTAGATACGATGCTAAAATTACGTGAAATACACTTCGAATTGATTAATCATCCACCTTATAGTCCAGATTTAGACTATGTTAAGAATAAATGGTTTTTGAAAAAAAAAATTTTTTTTCCTACTTAAGTAGCTTCAATATCAATGCGCCCTCGTAGATAACAAGCCATCTTTTTTCCAACGTTTAGGAGGGGTATAGGTTATAAAACGGCGCTAAGCCGCTAGTTGTGATTCATGCCAGGATGCTGTGGATCAGCCACCTGAACCAACCAACCAACCATCATATATTTAATTGTATAAACACTTTCCAGAACTATATCGCTTCAAGATTAATTGTAACAGTTTTTGCATAGATGAGGCATTGTTGAAATTGCACGTCACGAATTTAATCAGAAGATTGTGATAGAATATTGAATTGGGTATGATCACAGCTAACTCTGTTTTGGTCCGAATCATTTCAAGGAAGATGAATAAAACTGATTGTGGACTACTAGAATGGAAATATAAATTGATTGTCTGCCTAAGAGAACTTTCAATCCGGATATGAGAAAATAACAAATCAACGTTATATAGATCCTTTAACCGAAACTTTTGGAGGCCCTATATCCCATTAGGAATGACAAGTTCTAAGAGAGAGAGATAGAGAGCGATATTTATATATTTATTTATTTTTTCAAAGAAAAAAGGTAAAAAGGGTATACTAATTTTGTGCTTTTGAGACTGGTTGCAATTTCAAGAAGGAGGCGTGGTAGGAATAGACTTAAGTATACAGATATGTCAGAATCACTTTCTTTGATTTTGTCCGTCCGTCTGTCCATCTGTGGCCACTTTTTTTCTACACCGTTAGAGCTATCTTAATGAATTTTTGCAAAAGTATAGTTTATATGGGCCGATTCGAACAAAAGCCACGCCTTCCTCCCATATAAGGAACTTTTCTCAACTTTTTAAAAATGACTATAACTTCGGTCCATTTGATGGAATCGTGACGCAATTTGGCAGTTATGG
The DNA here is from genome assembly GCA_920105625.2 of Clusia tigrina. Lineage (NCBI taxonomy): Eukaryota > Metazoa > Arthropoda > Insecta > Diptera > Clusiidae > Clusia > Clusia tigrina. Next base: position 29,225,354 of record OV050030.1, read on the forward strand.
AGATGTGGTTCATACTAAACACTATGGGTTTAGTATGACTACATATGGGCAGTATATATTAACTACCACGCCCACTATTAACAAATATTCATTACTTCTGGTAAAGATTTATTGATGAAATTTTACCTGAAGGAGCATGTGGACATTATAAAGGTTTTTGCAACAAATCGGATTGATCAGAGAAAAGAAACGACCACTTTTGATATAGGGAACTTTCGGGTCTAAAATTAAAGTAAGCATCGGAATACAAATTGGCAGAAATATACATGGGGTCCATAATAGTGTGTGTGCAGGAGATCATAATACAATTGCCATGTCCACAATTAGCCAAAATCATGACTGGGTTCCTATTAAAGATTCATCCACGAAACTTCAGAGGAAGGTTGCGGGTACTAACATTAAACATCACGCAAAAAATGGGCGTGTTATTTTTAGCGCCACGCCCACTATTGATATATTAATATAACTTACGACGTGTAAAATATTTTTGGACGAAATTTTATATTAGCACCTATAGGAGCCCTACAAAGCCATACACAAGAAATGGGGTCGATATAATCAATTCAAGTTACCCTTTCGAAAATTACCGTAGATATGCTCCCAAGAATGATATAAACAAAGATTACGACATCCCTAGTAGAAAATTGAAATGTTCTGCGTATGTAGCACAAATGACGTCACGCTGGGTTCCTATTGCCAAATAATTTCCAGTAAAATATTTGTGGAAATATGACAGTGGGACAATTTATTTTTTTTCTTTTCAAATTATTTGATAGTGAAAAATTAAACAATTTTCTTTAAATTACTTTGTTCTTTTATTGAAGTTTTATGTAATCTTATTCTAAAGTACATTCACTTTGCATTTGCTTCAATGTTCTTCGCTTCCGTCAAATATTTTTGCAAATATCCGCTAGTAAGCAATTCTCCATATAATTACAAAAAAATGGCAACGCATGATTTCAGCGTTCCCATTAATGAATTTGATAGCTTACTTAGCCCACCGTCACCCATGAGAGGGTACAGTCCTGTAGAGGATTAATCATAAGAATAGGGTTTTCATTTTTCAATTTGTGCCAAATAAAGCCAGCCAAATTCTCCAAACCGTCTTATTCTAGTTTGCCGTCCTGACAATTTACACAGGACTGTGTAGTAATCAAACAATCGCTGATTAAATTAAAATAATTAACTTTATTTAATTAATGCAATTTACACATTTAATATTAGGCTTTAAGTTTACTTTATTGCAATTTACACTTTATTTAACAATTCATTCAATCAATTTATTACTTCTCAATCACAATTACAAATATTGCTGCTTCGATTAAAATGCGCGATCTACACACTGTTGCTTTTCTACTGTTCTCGACTTCGAACTGCTGGCAGCTTATATACTTTTCGAATGGTTCAAGTAGAAAATTCTAGATTATTCCCTATTCTTCGGTAGAAATTCAAGAACATTCTCCCATTCCATTTACACCTCGAAAGAGGTTGTAAATGGAAAGGTATGTCTTGACTCAAACACATAGGGTGGTGCACTCATTCTCAAACTCAAGATGGGATCGTAAAAGTATGCAATCATGTTTCAATACAAAAAAATATATATATAAATGAATTTCATAATAACATTGCATTTTAGTTTTGTAAACCCCACTCACATTTTGTAGTACTCGTATGTTGCAATGGAGCCAATGACAGTCACGCACGCAAGGATTTGGCAGCATTATGGATATACGAGGTGTGATCAAAAAATAACCGTTATTTTCATCTTTTCGTGAGTTACGTATGTTCGATGTTCGCATTTTTTTTCTATTATGTTGGTACACATGTCTGTTATATATGTTGGCAATACCAACCATTTTGGATTGTCAGTTTGTTTTTGACAGATAAAAAGGTTAGTCGTGTTTTGGTGTGCTCTTCGATTTTGTACTATTCGAAAAAAATGGATCAAAGAAACTGTATTCAATTTTGTGTAAAAAATGAAATTAAATGCGCAAGGACATTTGAAATGTTGACTGTGGCCTTTGGCGAGTCTACTATGAGCAGAACACAAGTTAAATTGTGGTATAAACTGTTTAAGGAAGGCCGAGAAGATGTCAATGACGATGCTCGTCCTGGTCGCCCGAGCACGTCAAAAACCGATGAAAACATTGATGCAGTGAAGAAAATGATTTTGGATAATCGTCGAATCACTATCAGAGAGGTTGCTGATGATGTTGGCATATCGTTCGGCTCATGCCAAGCAATTTTTACGGATGTTTTAGGCATGAAACGTGCGGCAGCGAAGATTGCTAAATTTTGAGCAAAAACAACGTCGCGTGGACATCGCTCAGGAACTGTTTTTGGCCAAAAACAAAACCGTTATCATGCCTCAACCACCGTATTCACCGGACTTGGCCCCCGCTCACTTTCTGCTCTTTCCTAAACTGAAGACACCGATGAAAGGAAAGCGTTTTGCTACGATTGAGGAGATAAAAGAAAAATCGAAACAGGAGCTGTAGGCGATACCAAAAAAAGCGTTTCAGAAGTGTTTCGAGGATTGGAAAAAACGCTGGCATAAGTGTATTATATCTGAGGGGAATTACTTTGAAGGGGACAAGGTAGTTGTTGATGAACAAATAAATACTGTTGGATAAGATCGCTCCATACATATTTATTATTATAAATTTTAAATTATTTAATGTTAATATGTATTTCCTTTATTCCGGGCCACCCTAATAGTGTTTGTATATTTTGTTTAAGAAATAACAACATACGTATATACATACGGTTATTAGTTCCTTCGTTTGACCAGTATGTATGTGTGTTGTTGTTGCTCTTGGTCTCATCTTCGATGAGAGGAAGAATGACAACAACAACACCAGCACAATTGCAAGAATTTACTTCCAATAGCTCATTCAGCCACTGCTTTGTTATTGTTATTCCCTTTTGCAGTCGCTGCTTAAAGTAAATGCTTTCCGTTTTTGTTTTGGATTCTATGGTCTGGTGATAAATTAATTTGTATAATAAAAATCAGTTGAAAATAAGAGACGCGTACGAAAAGTTTAATTTTTTAGAGCGCTAGTTTGGGCCACAAAATAAATAAAGGTTTCTGCGCAACATTTTGGCGACCATAATAAGAAGAAAGACGGTCTGTAATAAGAATTGATACAGAGATTACCAGTTAATCCGTGAGCCGCAAGCAGTAATTATTTTTTTGGTTTTTTTTTTTCTTCATCGAGCTACGATAAGGAGGACAAATTTTATTGGGTTGTCGTCGGTGCTGCACATTAATTATTACAAATTTGTCGAGTATAGTGACAAATTTTATTGGAGCCAAGTGTGGTGCGTCGTAAGTTCAAATTTGTTACTCTTTTAATGCGCTTATCAATTGCTGTTATCACGGAGATTTTGGGCTAGAACTTATTAGAGCCGACCGAATATTTGTAAAAGAAAATTACAATTGGTAATTTTTTAAGCGGAAACTTTTATCGTCGTTAGTGGTTCATAATACTTTCAAAATTTCTCAATTTTGTTTCGAAAGTTGTACATAACTTTAAAGCGTCATATACAATCGTTGTCCGTTAGTTTTCATATAACTGATTATATACTGTCGCTCCATTTGTGACGGACAATGGCCACCAACAACGCTGATGGTGTAATAGAGGCTGCTGCTCCCAACTCAGAGTTGGCAATGCTAAAACAACAACGCAGCAACATGAAGAGAAACATCACCAATATTCAAAAAAAGGTAGATAAAGATGGCGACACGGCTGACTCCACCATTTTGGAATGTCGGCTTCAAATTTTGGAGTCGTATTTTAAACAGTTATGTCACATTCAAGGGCAAATCGAAAAACTTAGCCCTACCGATGCTGCAAGGAGTGATTTGGAAGAACTTTTTATTGTTGCTAAGGCAAAAATAATGGGTTTACTGAACAACCGACGTGGCTCTATACAATTGGATCAAACATTACTCAACGCTTCAGTTCCTTGTACCCCACATCATACTCGTTTGCCTTCGCTTAAGTTGCCCAAGTTCGATGGAAAATATGGTGATTACAAACGTTTCATCACCACATTTAACAACATGGTACATGAAAATTCTTCGATAACTGACGTCGACAAATTTAATTAGTTACTAAATTGTTTGTCGGGTCCAGCTTTAGCGGTTGTGGAACCATTCCAGGTAACCGAGGAGAATTATCCAAAGGCGCGAGAGAGGCTGGAGAGCCGATACGATAACAAGGTGCTCATATTTCTAGAGCATATTTCTACGTTGTTCAATATTACTCCGATGTCCAAGGGTGACAGTAATTCATTACGAAACATCATTGATACTGTTGCAGCAATTCGTGGTTCGCTTCTATCGCTCGGGTCAGAGATGGATGTTCTTAATGGACTTTTGACTCATATTGTTTTATCAAAATTGGACGCTGATTCTAAAATGAGCTATGATGAAAAACAAGAGTTCAAATCGTTGCCTTCGTGGGATACCTGCTATGATGTTTCAAGCCATCGCTGTCAGTTTTTGGAAAGTCATGGAAAAAGGGTTGAAGTACGTGACAAATCCAAAGGTGCAACCCCAAAGTCAAACACCTCCAAGTCGTCTCATACCTTTGTAAACTCAAACTCGAATTGCGCATACTGTAGCTCTTCGGACCACAATATATCAACATGTTCATCGTTTTCATCGATTGCTGTTTCCGAAAGATTTAATTTTATAAAAAGTAATAATTGCTGCATCAATTGTCTCCGTAAAGGTCATATGCTGTCGAAATGCTTATCGAAATCCCGTTGTCGTGTATGCCACTCTCTGCATCATACTCTGTTGCACAAATATTCTGGTTCTGCGCAAGCTGATAATTCAACATCACAAGTTCAATCTCAAACCTCTTTTGGAAATCAAACCAACCCAGTCTCATTCGTAGTCCGCTCATTTAAACGGGCCCTCATCCCCACTGCTGTTGTTCTTTTGAAGGATTCCAGTGGCACCTTTCATCCGGTAACGGCTCTGCTTGATTCGTGTTCCGAAATTAATTTCATGTCGGAGGAAACTGCAAAAAGATTCCGATTGAAGTCTCAGCCGTATTATCAGTACGCACAAACATTAAATCATCGGTTTGCGCTACAGTAAAGTCTCGTGTGAGTTCATTCCAGTGGTCCTCTACTTTTGCAGTTACTAAATCAATATCAGCCCGGCAGCCTGGTGAGTCCATTCAAACATATCATTGGAAAATACCACAAACTCTCGAACTAGCAGATCCTTTTTTTTACAAACCACAACATATTGATCTGTTAATCAGTACCGAAATATTTTTCGATTTGCTGCTCGATAACCGAATTTCCTTGGGAGAAGGTATGCCGTGTCTCACCAATACAGTTTTTGGCTGGATAGTTGGTGGAACTTTTAACGCGGGAGCAAGATCTTTATTGCCCACCTGCAATCTCGCTACTAGTTCTTTAAACATTGACTCCATTGTGGCCAAGTTTTGGGAAGTTGAGGAGTACGCTAATTCTCCAGCAAAATATTCACCGGAAGAAGAAGAATGCGAACGTCACTTTATGGAAAACGTGCGCATAGATCAAAACAACAGAATTGAACTTCGTTTGCCGTTCAAGAAGTCGCCCGAAATATTAGGAGACTCATTTGAAATGGCTCGTAGACGTTTTCTGTCACTCGAAAGACGATTGGAACGTGATGCAACTCTAAAATCAATGTACGTCGAGTTTATGGACGAATATTTATCGCTTGGACACATGTCGCCCTACACTAAGTCGTTGAGTGGCCCGAATTATTTCATTCCACATCATTGTGTTCTTCGGCCACAAAGTAATACAACAAAAATAAGAGTCGTCTTTGATGCGTGTGCTCAAACTTCGTCGAATCATTCGTTGAATGATATACTCATGGTAGGCCCTACGATTCAGCAGGACCTTATCACAACGCTCTTTTCGTTTCGCTTAAATAAATTTGCTCTCACCGCTGACATAGCCAAAATGTATCGCCAATTTCGCGTCGATGAGCGTGATGTTAAGTATCAGCTCATATTGTGGAGAAGCAACAAAGAAGAAGAATTAAAAGTGTTTCAGCTGAACACTGTCACCTATGGCTTATCGTCGGCTCCATTTCTAGCAATCCGTAGTTTAATTTTCATTGCAGAAAAATATGGTAGCTCTTATCCGCTTGGCTCGCAAGTTCTTCGTGATGACCTCTATGTCGATGACGTTCTTACTGGATCGAACAACGTGGAAACGTTGCTAAAAAATAAACACGAACTTGTGAAAATACTGGAACTACATGGTCTGGAGTTAGCAAAATGGAACAGCAACTATGTCAACATCAGCAACACGCAAGATGACGAAATTCAATTTAAAATGGCTGAGGATGACGTCACCAAAACATTAGGTATGTCTTGGAAACCAAAAATTTATATGTTTTGTTTTCGATTCCAGTTGCCCAAGGTTGTCGCCCCCACGAAGATATCCATTTTGTCAGTCGTTGCAAAAATTTACGACTTACTTGGACTTTTGAGTCCAGTTGTTGTTCGGGCCAAAATTCTACTCCAGGAAATGTGGATCCAAAATTGTAACTGGGATGATATCATCAGTAATCCCCCTAAATCACTTTGGCTACAAATTCAAGAAGACCTCGAAAATATGGACAAAATTGAGGTACCTCGATATGTGCTTACTACCCTAGCACACCGAGGAAAAATTCATGGTTTCGCAGACGCCTCTCAACGAGCATACGGTTGTTGTATTTACTATCGCGTTTGCTTTGATGGTGTTTACAAAACTTCTCTTTTGATCGCCAAATCCAAGGTTGCACCTATCAAGACCCAATCATTTCCTCGCCTCGAATTATGTGCCGCTGTTTTGTTAAGCCAAACATGGCACAAAATCAAACCAAAAATTGAAAAATTCGTTTCATCAATCTATTTTTGGACAGACTCGAAAATAGTCCTACAATGGCTCAAACTACATTCATCAACTTTACAATGTTTCGTCGCTAATCGAGTCTCAGAACTACAAGAAAACACTAGAGATATTTTTTGAAGACATGTTCCTTCGAAAAGCAACCCAGCGGATATCGTTTCCCGGGGTTGCAGTGGCCAGGATTTGCCCCATACAATTTGGTTCAGAGGTCCAACTTTTCTTCAGGAACACGATTCAAATTGGCCACCTACTGAAGAAGACACATCCATTAGCCCATTAGAACGCAGAAAGGCAGCTGTTTTTAAATACTCTGACGTCACATCAAGCATCATAGAAGGCGTTATCGATAAGCATTCATCATATATTAAAATTATTCGAATTATTGCTTATATTTTCCGTTTATTCAACAGATGCCCAGTAAACCGTTCATTAAAGGCCCAGGATCTTGTTCATCTTCAACCTATCGAACTAGACCACACTTTTTTTCGAATCGTTGCTCACATTCAGCGATATTCCTTTGCAGATGACTTGAATGCAATGGCTAAAGGAAGAATTGTTCATCCATCGCTGCAGAAATTATCCCCATTTCTCCATGAAACCAATGTTGGCAGCGTCTTCGTCAATTTAATTCGAGTTGGTGGACGATTATCCAATGCTCCAATTCCGTACGACGCACGGTTTCCAGTTTTGTTGCCCAAAAACCATCGGTTCGTGAAATTATATATTGAACAGTTGCATCGAAGTCATTTGCATGCAGGTCCAAAGGTTTTACTGGGCATCTTGCGTCAGAAAGTCTGGATAATCAACGCTAGAGACGTGGTTAGAAAAGTTGTTCGCGACTGCGTTCACTGCTTTCGTTATAAACCGAAATTGCTAAAGCCAATCATGGGTCATTTGCCAGCTGACCGCTTCAGAGCTCAACGTCCGTTCATAATTACCGGCGTGGATTTTTTTGGCCCTTTTCTAACGTCTTATCGTATTCGAGGTAAAGTTCCATACAAAACTTATATTGCCGTTTTTGTTTGTTTTAGTTCAAAGGCAACGCATCTGGAACTGGTGTCAGACTTGTCCACCAACAGCTTCATTTTGTGCCTCAAACGTTTCGTTGGTCGCAGAGGAATACCACAGAAGCTTTATTGCGATAACGCAACTAATTTTGTTGGAGCTCACAATAAGCTACACGAGTTGAAGCAGTTGTTTTTTAGTGAAACCATAGCTCACGAAATACGAACATATTCATCACAAACCGGATTTGAATTTTGTTTTATACCCCCTCGTGCTCCACACTTCGGTGGCCTATGGGAGGCTGCCGTGAAATCTGTAAAAACGCTCCTCGTAAAAAATGTTGCTCAAGCCTACCTCACTTTTGAAGAATTGCAGACCCTTATCATCGAAGTCGAAGCAATTTTGAATTCACGCCCAATTTGCCCTCTGTCAGATGACCCTAATGATGGCGAAGCGCTCACACCAGGCCATTTGCTCATTGGCTCATCACTAGTCGCTTTACCAGATCAAACCTTTGATGCTACCAAACAAACGTCGCTCAACCGTTGGCAACGTATTTCGTTTTTAAAGCAACAGTTTTGGCATTTGTGGTCCCGTGATTACATTTCATCGTTGCAACAACGCTCAAAATGGTACTACATACAACCTAACATCACGGAAGGGCAACTAGTCGTAATTCATGAGGACAACACTCCCCCGCAACAATGGTTATTGACTCGAGTAACCAAAACTATCGCCGGCTCTGATGGACGAGTTCGAGTGGTTGAGTTAAAATCAAAATCTGGCTCATTTCGTCGTCCAATACAAAAGGTGGCTCCCTTACTCTCTTCAAATGATGGTTGAACCAAGAGCTTCAACGGGGGGAGCATGTTGGATAAGATCGCTCCATACATATTTATTATTATAAATTTTAAATTATTTAATGTTAATTTGTATTTCCTTTATTCCAGGCCACCCTAATAGTGTTTGTATATTTTGTTTAAGAAATAACAACATACGATATACATACGGTTATTAGTTCTTTCGTTTGACCAGTATGTATGTGTGTTGTTGTTGCTCTTGGTCTCATCTTCGATGAGAGGAAGAATGACAACAACAACAGCAGCACAATTGCAAGAATTTACTTCCAATAGCTCATTCAGCCACTGCTTTGTTATTGTTATTCCCTTTTGCAGTCGCTGCTTAAAGTAAATGCTTTCCGTTTTTGTTTTGCATTTGGTGGTCTGGTGACAAATTACTTTGTATAATAAAAATCAGTTGAAAATAAGAGACGCGTACGAAAAGTTTAATTTTTTAGAGCGCTAGTTTGGGCCACAAAATAAATAAAGGTTTCTGCGCAACAAATACTTTTTGAAAAAATTGAAAATAACGGTTATTTTTTGATCACACCTCGTATGTTTATATTATTGCCTAGAGCTACTTTCTTAGTTGATCAAACTATGTGTTTATTTTACAGACCGACAATAAATGTTGATCTATAGTTTGTACGTGTAAAATTTCTATACCAAGATAAAGTTTGTGGTTTTAGAGTAGAAGTAACCACATATGTCAAGCACCAAAGGATCGAGCTGCCTGAAATTTTATTCGAAATGAAATCAAAGTTTTTGAAAGAAACCGGTACGATATAAATTAGAAGTATAAAATGTCGAAAAATTTCGAATGTTGGTTGAGGGAAGTTTCCAAGACACAATTTCTAGAATGCTTCGGATGTGGATATGTGAGTATATAAGCAATTTAATTTGTTTAAACTGATTGGATTGTTAATATTAGTGGTTATCTGCTTCATGACTTTACGTGTTTTCCTCACTATCACCTTATTTGCTTTCACATGTTTCGTAAGTAAAATATCATTTTTCATCAGCATTTGGGCATCAGCAAAATTGTAAAATTTGACTCATGTTTCTCGAATCGAGAAAAATAGTTCACCCTGAAAACGTGGCACACGGTCTACATCTATTTGTGCAGAAACTTTGTAATCACCATCTGGAAATACCGACGGCAGCACAAACGCATTAACAGGAAAGCTATTTACCAGTAATTCATGCTGAAATATAAAAACAAAAAATACTTAGCGAGCCTTCTAAATTACTTCAATAATTAGGAGATAGTTACTTCATAGGGACAGGAATGATTTATGTTCGAGTATGGGTGTATAGCATCGTAAATCCAGTATACAAATATATTTTTCTTTCCGCCTAAATATGCACATAAATCAAGGGTAACTTTTATCATAAATGGTTTATAACCATTCGCACGCTTAAACATCCTTATGTGTAACTGAAAAAGATATCAAAAAAAGAAGATATTGAGGAGTTCTCTTAATTTGTATTAATTAGCAACGATAAATTTTCAATAATTAATATGAATATTAATTTAAGTGAATCCAATTAATTAATAAAAACATTATATTAAGTGAATATTTTCAGTAAAGTTGTGCTATGAGCTATGAATGCATCTCTCTTACAGAAAGCTTCATAAGGTAAGAGGCAAATTTCTCATTCATTTAATAAGGTCTACAAATAAATTTGGAATATTTTCTCTTTAATATTTTTCTGACTTACTAATCCATGAGTAAGCGGACGCAACAGTATTAATCGCCCGAATCCTAGTTTTGTTGTTCGATTAATCGGTTTTATATAACAATAATCAATGCGAGCATAAGTTGGATCCATTGAATTACAATCAAGGCGATTAGCAGTAATTTTATTAACACCGATCTGAAAAATTATTTATATATTATGAGTCTATACGTCTTTTAATTTGAAATACCCTTTTGCTCAGCATATTTCTCCCACCATTCGCCATAATATGGTTAGTAGTAAGCCAGAATAACCCCACGTAATATCTCAGCAGTGTATATCTAACCATTTTGACGTATTCAGTGACTATTTGTTACTAAATAGAAGGGTTCCAATACGCAGGATTGAAATACATCATGTCTCTATACACAATAATCAGGGAAATTAGCGGAGTGTGAAAAGCATATTAATGGAAATAAACGTTTTGTAATTTTTTGAAATGAAATGGAGACTGGGTGAGCTAGAGAGGTATTGATAGTATTTATATTTGATTAATGGAATGGAAATGATAATGGTAAATTCTGTTTTTTTATAATTACTTATATACATAGAGCATGACTGGTAAACTCGTATATAAGCTAATATCTGTGAATGCTTTGTTTATGTGTGTGCAAATGTGATTCTTTAAACAGTAATTCTTAAATATAAAACTTTGTGCATTCAGTTTAAATATACTTGCAGTAATAATGGCATCAAATCGTGAACTATGTGAGGTATTGGTCCAAGAGCATATACTATTCATATAATATATATATATATATATATATATATATATATATATATATATATATATATATATATATATATATATATATATATATATACAAGTATATATATATATATATATATATATATATATATATATATATACATATATATATATATATATATATATATATATATATATATATATATATATACAATATATATGTATATTTATATATATATATATATATATATATATATATATATATATATATATATATATATGTGTATGCATATATACCATTTTGATTAATCGCAACATACGGGTAAAGGCATATGAAATCATAAAAGAATACCTCCTGAACTTTTCTTGAGGCCACAGCAGCTTATTAATTGTATAGAACAGTTGAATAGTTGGTATACAATTTATTGAATTAAGTTAGTCAGTTCAGTTTGTCGAATTTTTTGTCTATTACTGTCATTATTATTTTGCTTTCGTTCAATTTCTCTATATTCAATATATTTATTTCAACAAGATTATAAATAATGTACTTAAAATAACTGAAGCAATGTGTAGTTAACAACAGAAACGCTTTGTAATGCTCTACGAAGCTGCTTTAAAGAAGTCGAGAATTCCAGATTCATTAATATAGTTATGAACCGAAAACTGAATCAGCGGCAATAAAAACTTGCAACAATTCATTTGCTTTTTTGGGTAAATTGGACAGATAAATTCTCAAAAAAAATCTTGGATGTTTTCTTATATATAGAATATATTCTTTAAAATATGATCCAATGAGATAACAATCCTATTGCAATATGATTATATTCTGAAATGTGCTGTTCAGCTTTTTACATGATAAATATAACTCATAATAAACACACTAAAAATAAGTATTTTTCGGTAAAGCCATGAACTCACAAACTAACTTTTTCCACCAAGTATTTCTCAGATGTGTCACTGGTAAAATTCAATTATGTACAATGTAATCATATTACACCATGGACTGAACAAAGAGATGTTAAATAATGTCTCTGCTGTGTAAACAATATAATTGTTCAATTGTGTAATCAAAAGCAACACGCACCATACTTCGATTTTCCAAATAATCCATAATAAGAAACAGAGTTCGTGTCTGTATCCAACGTTTGTGAGTACCAAATTTTACACACTTTTTAAATTCAAGGTTGGCTCGGTGGTTAATCACACAAGTGTTTAAATATCAACATGATTGTTGAATAGGTGCGTGGATATTTTATTGTACTCGTATTCGCCTTCATATTATAAATATACAATTGTAGTATTCCTATTGGGTTATTTGTCTTTTGTAAATATTCCCATTATATACTCTCTTCTCTCTTATATTCATATGTATTATGAGTTCTTATATACGTACTGTTACATTGTTATATATTAAGCCTAAGCTAAGTTAAACTAAATAAAGTACAATCAGTCTAGCACTGAACTCTGATAAGGAAACTCGTGGTTTCTTAAGACATTACAACAATAGAGTGGTATTTGTTTACACATATGTATTTATGTGCATAATAAAAAAAACTGGAACGAATTTCGATGTAAAAGAAACCAAATTTAAATCGCACTCAAACGAGTGAAGAAGTCTGATGTCGGGTTATAACCCTGTTACTGCGTACTGAACAAATACTAAATGTGTGTCATAAAATACCAGCCAAATTCTACGTGAGCAATCTGTTATTCACCTACTAGCCCTATTATATAGAGTTCCATAGTATTTACATAGTATTCTACTAAACACAGCTCACACTCTTCGCAATGAAAGTAAAATATTTTCCAGTACTTTCATTTTCTGTCGTTTCGATTAATGTAAATATTTTATAAAATAATGCACGCCTTTATTATTATGTTCAAATTTTTCAAGTGGCCCCCAAATCCTTTCCAACTTTCCTGAAACGGGTGTTTAAGTTCCCAAAAGAATTTTCAACTACACGACGGCATGAAGAAATATTAAAGTTAAAATTCTTCTCATTTCCTGACTGGACAACGGAGAATGGGATAGGTTTCAGGATATTTTGGAACAGCTTGAACGCGGCGTCACCAATCAATAGTATTGTCTCTTGGATACCTTCATGATTTTAAATAGATTTTTGATTAGATTTTGAATATGTTGTTTGTGATGTGATGTGCTTTTAGAGAAGACCCGCTGCTTCGTCCTGGTATTCCGACATTGATGTAAGTAAATCTATATCGATGATCACCTGCTGCAAACAGCACCGTTTAATGCAATCTCTTGAAATTGAAAATCCTTCGGAGATTTGACTTCAATATGACACCCGTCTTTAATTGTTTCTTCTGTAGGAGGATAGACATCGAAAGCTTCATTATTAAAATTCTACATAGTTCTTTGCAAACGTGTCTACTAGTATTTCGCCCATAGTAAGTTCTACCAATCCCGAATTATTTTTTGTGGTTCAAAATTTACTCTTCTGCAAATATTATTCATTTTGGTTTCCTTTATTTCAGAGCTGACATATTTCAAATATCGGGAAACTTTAATAGACCAATTAATTGCTTAAACTGAAAGTCAATGATTGTCAATGATTGTACGTCACACGTTTTTAGTAAAAACATTGTTTAAATACCACAAAACTTCAATAATAAGTTCAAGCTAATTATTGTCTGTTTATATTCGCATAGATTTTAACAGACCAAAGGACTCACCTGACTTCAGTCTTTCTTACTGGCTTTTGATGATGATAGAAATCCGCAAATTCTATTATATTCCTTTCTACTTACAATTAATAATAAATATACTATTATATCATTTTGTATGCAGGGGGAATTATATTCCGAATGGTGATAGTTTAGTAGTAGTACATTCATCTCATTAATTAAATATGCCCCTGCAAGCCATTTAACCTGTATTATAACACTCCCACTCTACCAGACTGATTAAACAAATACATTTACTTTGAGAGCGACGTCAAATGAGCGACCATACGTCAATTGTTGCTTAGTTTCTGAAGTGTTCCCAAAATAGTCTATTTTAAAACGTACGCGACGCAACTAATATCGGTGTAATTGCATAAACCAATTGCCGCACTTTTCAAGTAAATGATCTTCTAATGAACATATGATGGAAAATTGTCATAAACAAGTGTGTTAAAAATTTTATAAATAAAAAGAAATATGATTTAAATGAGTAGTGAAATATTTTTCTGCTTTCACTTTTAAGCACATGTTACAGTCTTATGTTCATTTCGATCTCTTAGATTGCCAGCATGATTAAATTACGAGCATTAAATTAGCATTTCCAGAAAGTTGCAATCAACGAATTAAATGAATGCCCGGACGTGTTCCAGCAGATCTTGAAGTACTGCAAATATAGATCAAGCAGTTGCCCCACCTATGCGCACGCCAATTTTGATGGCTTTTCTACGTGGCTGCAAGTACAGCTTAGAATAAGTCCAATCAAAGTTGTACAGGCACTCCACGCTCCGTTCAAATTATCCAGATTTATTCAGCTGCCGCATGATCCAGTATTTCGTGAAGTACTCAGTTTAGGGTACACGATATGAAAATTTGATTACGGTATGCCATTTATTTTATTTGTTTTTTGTATTATATGATTTCTTTCACATCCGATAGAGCAGTCCTGTACATGCCAACGACACTAAAAGATCAAGGAGCACGCATGTGCTTAATAACGTGCCTGTTTACATTCTCTCGATAAATACAATTCTTCGATTATTTTAGGAATTTTATTTGCCATCCAAAACATTATTTAGTTGGAAGATGATTTTTCGAAGATGAATGATTTCGGATTTGGAAAAGGGAACACCGAAAGGATTTCTTTCAAATGACACCGACCGCAAGCAAGAAAATAGCAGTGTATTTGATGGAATCAACACCGTTACATTTAAAAGCATAAATCAACCTTCAATTGGTTTAGCGACAATATATAGTATGTTGAGACCGATCTCTCCAAGAAATATAAAACATATTCATATTTGTTCCACGATCATAGTAAGCTTTAAATGCCTCTTTTATAGATTCATATGTATGGGAAAAACTTGGACACTTTCAATAAAGATAGTATGGCGGCAGTAATGGAACTATTGATGATTTTATCGAATATTTGGATTAAAAAATGAATGAGTACCGATTTTACTACAAGTATGAAGCTAATTAATGGCTCTGACAAGAAATTGTGCACCAGAATGCCCATCAATTTTGAAAATATGTTTGGAGGGTTCATTTCGCAAGATGACTTTAGATTAGCCTTTCTACCTGATTTGCCAGATGAGAAACCATAAATGTCGATTGTGCTTAATTTCCATTTCTCTATAAAAGAATGCCTTCTCGAGACAATTCTTTCCAAGCTCAATAATTAGATTCGTATCGCTGGATTGTGTAATAAGCAAACAATTCTGTAGTGTTAGAACAATTGACTTTATTGGAATTCGTCCAACTTACTATTGGCTTTAAAAGTTGTTCCCTACTCACACTTCGTCATCGCTTATAGTGTGCTTCGGTTAGTCAGTTGTTGCACCACACGTTTCTATTTACATCGCTCTATGACGATCACTTGCTAACTATCGTTGCTCACACGACGTTCACGCTGCTTGCTGCCACTCTCAGGATTCGGCTATGATCCTTATACCACTGTCACTGGTTAACTGATCTACTTCTACGATGTTCACTTTCGGGTATGCTCAGTGTTTCTCTGCTGCTGTTACTACTTGTTCACTTATTTACTGACCCCGATGTCTCCTGTTCAAGAGGTATATAGGCGACTCAACCAGCCTCCGAACGCAACTTCGCATGCTTTCTCGTGTGTGCATTTTTAGTGGTTGAAATCGGTCCTCACCCTAAAAGCATCAACCAATCAGATGGCAGGCTGATTTCGTAACAATATAGACAGACAAATTTTTATTCGTGTCGATAACGGCACAAAATAAAATTCAATTGTGAATGAAATCTATTGAGAGGATTTGGGAGAGGAATCGATGTGTAATACGATATAAAAGATATATTCCAATATGATAAGATGAAATTAAAACCCTATAGCGATCAGCAAATAAAATGGTAGAGATCAGCAAACAAAATCGTATAGATTAGTACACTTCGGAAGCAACAGTATATGAAGGAATTACTTAGTGAAATGCGCTCCAAATATTTAATTTCAATTACATCCAATTGTATAAACTGATAATGGGTAAGTAAGGACTTTGGTGCCCCATTTTTTAAAAGCCTGACAGAGCTGTCATCCTTTAATATTAGTGACATAGCAAGGTTCATCAAACTATCAGGATGGTTTCCTGCAACATAATGGGGGAGTCGCGCCGTTCTCGGAGCTGTCCTTGCGCTGACTATCACCATCCCAAGTAAGATAACTTTTTAGTCAGTGCTTGAACGGCGCCAGTTTTTTAGCTTATACGAATAGATTTATATCGAAAGTCAGATTACGTCAGTTGTCGACGTAAATATTTTTGTTTAACTTCATCTTACGAATTATTATTTACAGATCAAACACTCCGGCACTGATCGGTGAAACAAAGGGTTTAAAATTAAAATTTAAGGGTTTTTTCTATGAATTAGTAAACAATTTTCTAGTCACGAAAATTCTGAAATAGAAATAAGTTACTGGCGAAAAATTTTTTTTTCACGACTAAGTAAACTATATTTAGGACAAAGTATACTGACACTTGTTCTGGACACGTCACTTGATGACGTAAACTTTCTCACTCATATTTGGCAGCTGTTTATAAATTTTTACACTTAGCTTTGCTGACTAATTAATATATCAATCCAACTAATTACCAATTAACATAAACTGGTATTTGAATCTTTTAAATTTGTTGGATGTATCAAAAGTAAATGGTCCTAGTTCATTCGGTATAATTTGTATCTGAACCTAGGTAGTCGGTTGCAACAGTAATTGTGCTTGTGTCACTAAATTTTATTAATAATTTATACATTTTCACATTTCAGCAAAGAAATGGGGAGAAGCGAATCAAATAAAAAGCGTCGATTGCGAGCAGCTTCGAAATAGCGTTTGAGAATATGATACAGAGAAATTGATACTTGAGTATTCCTATAATCACAATAACCTAAAATACCTTCCCCCTTACGAACACCGCTAATCTACGATGAATATGACATTATTTTCTATCGTTGTAATTTCTCGTTTTGTATTTTGTTAATATGTGCTCTCACTTATGCAGGTGATATAACAATCATTTTAAATTTTAGGCACTGTTTGGCTTTAGCGTAAGTTTCGCAGCTGACTAGAATGCATTTTTGACAACCTATGTAGAAGGTTGTGTGGCAAGTGGAGTAGTGTGTCCAACTACATAAAGATAGATTTTTCATATCCCAATAATCTTGAGGATGGTTTTCATAATTGTATTGGGCTATTGTGTCTTCCTCCTCCTCATTTACACAGCTACGACAGATATCCTGCCCGTTGAACCACAACCTGTTGATATGGTGGTCCAAGTCATGGTGACCTGTCAAAACAGGCACAACAGGGATAATATGGTGTCTGTTCAACGGAATATGCTCTTTAGTGCATCAAATCTCAAACGAAGGTCCATGGTGACACTACAAGTACTTTCCTCTCACCATATTTTGCGGGATTAGATGAGGACGCTAGAGGTAATGTAGTATTTGCAGGTAGAGAGAAGGATGCCCACTTTGTTGGTATAGCTTAGGTTGAGTAAATTCTGTGCCGCGTATTGGTAGTACATATGGAACAACAATGCGTTGTAAGTCACAATAACCTGGCACACAAATGAGAGAGAGTTTTGTAGATATCCAAGTTCAGGTCACAAAGAGCGGTATATAAAAGCCATTTTCAATCAGTTGGATACCCTACAGAGATCTTTGATGGTATATTAACTCTCAATGCTGAATTAGCAGTGAAAGGGCGTTGTAGATGACTAGAGTTTCGGTCTGGAAAACGTAGCAATAATCATGGAATCGATATAACCTATTGGAACAGGCTTCCACATAATTTACAATCCCAAACCCCCACTTGGAGCTGTCATTATAGAACCCAACGGCAAGTGGAATTTGGGGCGACAATTTGGTGCCGAAGTGCTAAGAGGAAGTGAAGCAGTTGTTGGCAATAAAGGCCAACTCATGCACTACAATGCTTTGAACAAAACAAAGTACATTTGTTGGTGTTGTTCCATCCCGTAATTGATAAGTTTGGCATATTTTTCCCTAGAGGTCAAAGGTGAGAAGATTCAGAGGGGCATATAACACCTTGGATGAAGTTTTTTGAAAGATGAAGTTATTATATATTCAATCTGCTTAAATTAAGCCTAACAATATAAACATCAAATCTTAAAACTAGTAGCTAAAAAATAATTTGAACCTAAATTGAATTTGGCCATCAAAATTTGGGCTCTGCTTCGCTCTTCAAAAGGCCCGAAAATCTCTTCTCTGCATCCCGCGGCTTATCGGTTTTGAGAGGGATTTAGCTAGTGGATTCGGGTGATTTTCCAGTTTTGCTACGTATTCCTGCTTTCTAGACTTTATTTTTGTGATAATTGTTGGTATTTGCAAGTCTTTGTGAATATTATCGTTACGCATGTACCATGGAGCACCTGTTATTAACCTAAGTATCTTTGACTGAAACCTTTGAATTATGGCAATGTTAGAAGCGGATACATTACCCCACAGTTGAATCCCGTACAACCATATCGGAGGATTTTATATTCCAGACTTAAGGATTTATGGTTAATTAGCCAATGCAGATTGGCGACCTTCATTGTGCGTACGCAAAGTTAAGCGCCTATCTAAATGAATGCCGAGATAAGTGACTTCATTAGCTTGTGGAATCTCGATATTAATGAGCCGAATAGCTGGACGGGTACCAGGCTTCAAAGAGAATGTTACGTGCTTGCTTTTTTGCTCATTGACCTTTATACGCCACATTCCTAGCCATTCTTTTACCCCAAATAAGTCGTCTTGTAGTGTCCTCGACGCCTTTATCGAACATTTATTGCAACTAAGTATGGCGGTTTGGTTATTTCAGGAAGGGAAATTTGAAATGGCTGAGCAATCTCAGTACTGCAAGGTAAGGCAGGCAATGCAGAGGAGTTTGTAGCCAAATTCGGCTGGAACACGTTGCATAGATGTCGTGCAAAGCAGAGTGCTTTTTATACCCTTTACCTTTAAAAAAGGTAAATAGGGTTTACTAACCTTGTGCTTTTGAGAGGGGTTGGAATTTCGAGAAGGAGGCGTGGTAGGTATGGACATATATATACAGATATGATCAGAATCACTTTCTAAGCAATTTTTATTTTGTCCGTCCGTCTGTCCGTCTGTGGCCACTTTTTTTCTACACCGTTAGAGCTATCTTAATGAAACTTTGCAAAAGTATAGTCTGGACAAAGATACAGAACCAGATTGCTATATGTGCCGATTTGGACAAAGACCACGCCTACCTCCCATATGAGGAAGTTTTTTCACCTTCTTTAAAATGAGTATAACTTCGGTCCGATTGATGGAATCGTGTTCGAATTTGGCATTTATGGAGATGTGGCTCCTACTAAATACTGTGCAAAAAGTGGGCGGTATATATTAACTTCCACGCCCACTATTAACTAATATTCATAACTTAAGATCTGGTAGAGATTTATGGACGAAATTTTACATGAAGAAACATGTGGGCATTATAAAGCTACCTGTAACAAATGGGGCTGATCAGGCAAAAGACACGCCCACTTGATATAGGAAACTTTCGGGTCTAATATTAAAATTAGCCTACCAATGCTCGTATTGATGCCAACGGAATAAAAATTTTCAGAAATATACATGGGATCCATAATAGTGTGTGTGCAGAATATGGAGATCATACTAGAACTGCCACGCCCACAATTTAACAAAAATCATTACTGTGTTCCTATTAAAGATTTTTCAACGAAACTTCACAGGAAGGTTGCGAGTACTAACATTAAACACCACACAAAAAATGGGCGTGTTATTTATACAGCCACGCCCACTATTGACATATAAATATAACTTACGACCTATACAAAAATTTTGAGCAAAATTTTATATTAGTGGTTATATTGACACTACGAAGCCATGCACAAGAAATGCTGTCGATATAATCAATTCAAGGTACCCTATCGAAAATAACCGTAGATATGCTCCTTATGATGATTTATGAAGAAAACATCCCCATTGTTGAACTCGCACGCTCAAGAAAAGGTAAAGGGTATTTCGTAGTCGGTCTAACCCGACTTCAGTCTTCTTTACTCGTTCGATTTCGCTTTGAGCCCACGCACCGTTCGGGTTTCTTAGAGGTTCTACACCTTCCATTGGAAGTTTAAAGTTTTTCGATGGCTTCCAAAGGGAATACCTTTCGGTACAAGTTGGGGTTACCTTCTTCACTACTCTTTTAGGTTTTTATCCTCCGCCATTGTAAGATTAGGTTTTTATCCTCCTCCTCTTAAAGATAGTCCTTTCGGCTGCTTTACGATTGTGTTTAGAGATGGGTGAGCGATGGATCTGCCATACTCGGTGCACCCGTTGTTTCCGTGCCACAAGTTTTTCAATTTGGCTATTTGTCCAGGCATACTTGCACATTTTAGAAATATATTTTGGCGTAGCCACCACTACGGCTACAGTCGCTAGCATGGAGTTAAAAATATGAATTTTATTATCTATATCATCTGCATGGTTTCCCTCAACTCTTGTGAAGTTAATCTAAAATGTCTTGTAAAAAGAATTAAGTTGTGTAGCAGATAGATCATGGAGAAAAAGCCTTGTCGCTAAAAGTGTATATGTAGTTTTGTCCACGGAATATAGCAGTGCTTTGAAGAAATAGTGTGTGAATATTTAAACAACAAAAAATATTGACATAACAAGCTTTGGCATTAGTTTTCCCATAACTCTGTTTACCAGTTTTTTGTTATATTGGCGCATTTAATTTCCCTCAAAGAGCTGAATGTTTTTTATCTACACAATATTCAGAATAACGCGAATCTCAGAAGGTGTATGGGACTCATCTGTTCAACCCCCATTCACATCTTATATCATATTGCAGCCGTACTACCGATAAAATTCAGATTAAAACTGAACACTGCGAAGGAGTTAGCGAAATGCTTTGCACTAAATCTTCCAATCACCAATATTTTATTTCTCAATGACTGATTAAAATCAAGCTATGGTTGCATATTCAAAGAATTTAAAACAATTTTCACAGACATTGGTATCATCCAACATCTACTTCCTTCTACAAAGAAATTAAATTGTGATCTTGACTTCTTCAAAGGGACTCAAAAAAACAAAAATGAAGGGAACGAGACCGTCATCAATGCCTTATTCAAAAAAAAAATGAACTTTCTCTACTCAAATAATTTTGAAATATTTTTTACTGATGGCTCCGTCAATAGACTTTGCAATTGAAAATAACCAAACAAAAATCGCCATACTTACAGATAGCAAAAGTGGAGCACTAAATCTCCTAAACCACAATTCCAATAATTTCATTGGTTCACAAATAATATCAAAAATTAAAAATAGCACTATGGAGTCACTATATATTCATTATATCCCAGGCCACAGCAAAATAAATCTCAACGAGCGAGTCGATAAAGAAGCCAAAAATGCAGGTCATGAAGGTGAGGAAGTTGACTTCCAATGGCCACTCCAAGATGCAATAAACAAGATACAGCATGAAATCCAACAACAATGGAAAAGGGAATATG
The DNA here is from genome assembly GCA_920105625.2 of Clusia tigrina. Taxonomy (NCBI): domain Eukaryota; kingdom Metazoa; phylum Arthropoda; class Insecta; order Diptera; family Clusiidae; genus Clusia; species Clusia tigrina. The sequence goes on from OV050030.1 coordinate 29,247,265, forward strand.
TCAATCTAATTTCTGAAAAAGGCACGAAGTATGGAGAACTGTTTCCCGATATTCTGAAAAATCCTTGGTTTAAAAAAAATAAGAACTTGAATCCTAAAGAAGTCAAGCAAATTAACCGCATCCTATCAGGACACGCTTTCTGTAACAAGACGCTGAAGAAACTGAGAGTAATTGAAGATGGAAACTGTGAAGTTTGCCAATGCCCTGAAGACCCAGAACACATCATCTTTCATTGTACTAAATATAGTTTGCCAAGAAATTCTTTCCCAGCACTTATACAATTCAACTCTCTAAGAACCCTAATCCAGGCTAAAGAAGACCACGCCTTCAAAATAGTCACCGACTTTTTAAAGGATATTGATATCTATATATAAAACTTAGGTTTCAAATTTTATGGTGGTGGCGTTATAACTGTCCAAGTTTGGCCAAATAATTCTTCATCGTTGAAGTAACTTAAATAAAAAAAAAAAAAAAAAAATATTCAGAATGTGTGAAATCAAATTTATTTTTTTATTTTTTGAACATATGAGTTCTTCGCAATTGGGTTTTAAGCTCAAAAAATATGCCAACTATCCATATTCACTCTCTTTGAACATTTCTATACAGAAATACCAGAAGTTAGAAGTTATGAAGTATACTCATGTTTTGCGTACCGAAATATGTTACATACAATGATAAAAATATTAACATGTTTACTATGTACGAGACTATAAGAAATGATCATTAAATCATGTTTACGACGATTGCTCTAAAGGTGGAATGATTAGGAAATGTATTCCGAGCAATTATGTGACATTGACAATGAACTCCACACACATTATTTCAATTTTGTGTTTTATTTTTCCACTCTTGCTTTTTACTTCTCCGTTTATCATCTTAAATGCTTATGAATAAAATAAATATTGAATTTGTCGGAGTAAAAAAAACATATGTTTTTAGTTTGACAATGGATTCGAAAGGTTACTCACAAAGTTCTGTTCACTAATTCTGAGTGTTTCACATAATAGATTTTAATTAAAATTCATTAGATCTTCATCTCAGAGTTTCTACACTGAAACTCACTGAAAAGAATAGTTTTGGGTGCACTTTCATATTGAGTAATTACACCCAATTTTTCCAGAAATCAGAAAATTTTATATGGATTATTATTTTTAAAAATCCTAGACATTTATGTTGGCTTAACTACGTCCGCTGAACGAAAAGCTGCATAGATAGCCATTGAAGAACTGAAAGAAATCTCGCAACGTATGCCTGAAGATGTGGAAGCACTAAAGCCATGAATCAACAGCAGCAGCAGATACGCGTTTGCACCACTGAGCAGTTTCTAAATGGTTTAAACCACAGTTGACAGACACTACACACTATATTCACGACAGCAGTTATGGATCCACCGAGAAGTAATTCTTTTAGGATTTAGAAAAAATTTATTTTAATAAATCAAAGTTTGATTGGAATTTCGTATGTACTCGTACTTCTAGAATGATTTTGTATTTGTCAACCCCACTACAAGACCACGGATCAAGTATTTCTTTATGGCACCCCGTTGAGGAATCTAGCGAAAAATGTTCATATGCAATCTTTGTAAATCTTTTAGTGATGGCACAGGACATAACTATTTGGGAAGAAGATTGTGCTATGTATGGGCTTATAATGGCAATAATCTAGGATATGAAAAATACGAATGCTGATCATATATTTGGCGTGAATCCAACTTTCTTGAAGATAGAATAGAATAGATTTATTTAAGGGTGTTATACACCGCAACCTGAAAGATCTATTGTGATACCCCTATTTATTTGAAAGATGAGCATAGTATCATCTATAAATCTTTTTTCAGGTTTATTTCCGACAGGAATTCATAAGAATTTTGGAGGAATTAAGTTGAGGGATCCTGCTCATTATCTTGAAGATGCTGGCAAATTATTTTAAAGAACAGCAACATTATGCCTGAACATTGATGATAATATTAATGTCATAAATGTTTACAAAGATTTCTTCAAAGCTCTAAAAACCAATCCAAAATAAGAAAATAGAAAATAGGGTGCCCTGAACAAAAATTGTATTTAAGATAGCAGGAGAAAATTCTGGTAATACTACTAATATAAGCTTATACTTGCAGCATGTTGGGCAGGAGGAAAATGTGGACAGCTTTCCTGAGCACTTACTAAAGAAGTATTTACCCAAAGAGTATGGAGGCACGCATTTCATCATTAATGACATCATCACCTACTGGGATAAGAAGATGGATTAATATCGACTTTGCTTTAAGAAACAAATCATTTATGGCACTGATGAGTAACTTCTCCCTGGCAAATCTCTCGATTCTAGAGGCAAATGCTGGTTCGGAAGATTCTTTTCGCCAGTTGAATGTGGAGTAGTTCCCAACGAGAAGATAAAGGCAGAAAAAGCAGTGTTGATTAATCGAATCTCAAGGCATTAATTTCTAATTGAAATTTGTACATGGTTATTAGACTACTGACACAAATTTGCATGATAAATGAAACAAACTTAATGCAATATTTTTGTGAATATATTCAAACATGGCTTTAATTGGTCGACTTTTGTTTGTACGTATACTAATGGCCTACCCTGATGAATGTAGCTACACATTGCCCCAAATAAAATTAGCAATATAACTATTGTAACCATATTTTCGGCGGAAGGTATGATATACTCGTATACCAGAAATTAAGGATGGGCCCCATACACTTACTTACGGGACTCCAGAACTAACTGGACGTAATTTTTCATTAAATATTCACTTGTTTTCCATAAATTGCTAGGGATTGCTACAATGTTGTTAATACTTTCCGAGAACTTTAGTGATGCATAATTCCATAAGATTTGGCATTTCATTTATGCTTGTTAATTATTACCTTGGGTCACCCATACTGTATACTTCCACAATAGTTATTAGCTCAGATGTTTTCCAGTAAAAATTTAGTTGAAATTGCAGTATAGTTAGCAGCTTAGATATTACTGGCATAAGAAAATGCTTGTCTACCAAGCCTACCTCAGCAATGAACTAATTAACAATCTGCTGAATAGTTACGTCAAACGAAGCCGAATGATTTTGAAAGCATTTTTGCTTTTATGAAAATTGAATGTGGAATAAATCATTATCGATTTTTTTAAATTTTTTTTGTGGTATTATATCAATGGAATCTATCAAAATACATTTACTTAATCGCATACATATATAAAATAATTGAGTAACTGTAATTTGCCCATATAAAAATGTATGTTAATAAAGATCACATTTTTCCGGTTCCTCACTCCAACCAACTTCCAGCAAAAAGTCTTCTAATAATTTGTGAGCGAACTTTGCAATTTAAAGTTTGAATGCTCTCCATGTTACTGACTTTACAAATATTGTGATAATACACCGCCAATTCCACTTCCTATATTATTTGCATCTTACTTCTGACATATCTACTTGTTTGCTGCTATAGAAATACTGGGAAATAAATAAAAATTGATTAGCTATATCAAATATGTTATTACATTATCATCAGATATCGTGTTGGCAGTTTACCATTATTTCTTTAGTATTATGAATGGGAGTACACAATACCTATTTCGAATCGTGCAACTGATATACCCATCAATTATAAGTGGAAGTGATGTAACGTTGCTTTAATTTACAAAATATTTCATGCCAACCCCGTAAGTTCAAATCTTACTCTAGAGATAATTTTAATAAATAATAGTTTTGACTTTCATGTTCCAAAAATCCAGTTTTCATCGTACGAGTATTTACTGCTGGTGGGTGTCCAAATGCTTTCTCTATTGAGTGATATTGCGCTGAACCCTATTTTGGACTATCGTCCAACACCATTGGAGGTCTGATGTAGAAGAGGCAAAAAGAAATCAAACCTGGAAAAATCTTCCAGGATTAAGACAGTTCAAAACTCTTCTGGGAATCTAATCCCAAAAGAGCTAAAGAGTTAATTAACATGCCGCGGAGAAAATTATGAATCTTCATAGGCGTTTTAAGTAGATACTGTAGACTCAACTATTACATGAATAAGTAAGTCTGTGACGAAACCTCACTGCACCTGATCATAGACTGCGGACATTTGGTACACAAAGGCACAGGTGTTTTGGAGAATATCAAAATGTGGTGATGGAATGTTTTGATAAGCTGAACATCCTGATTAAAAACATTCAGGTATGGATCCTATGGGTTCCAGGTTACGCGGGTATTTCTGTAACAAAATTGGAGACACACTTGCCAGGAAGGGAGCATCCTCTCCGTTTGTAAACCCGGAACTATTTTGTGGTTTAGGAAAGGGAAACTTCTTCTCATTCATTCAGAAAGTAGCAGACAAACAACGAGGAGTATACTGGGACAACTTAACAGGGTTATTATAATCCAAATCCCTTATAGGGATCTATAAACTAAAACGTTTCAAAGATTGTATGGAACTAAATAAAAAATATTACAGGAATTCTGACAGGCCACTGTAGGCAAAATTATCACCTAACGAGGCTGGGAATTTACTCTAATGGGGTTTGTCGATTTTGCAGGGAAGAAGATGAGACCGCGAAACATGTGCTGCGATTATGCCCAGCACTAATGCACAAACGGAAGAAGCTTTTGGGTGATTATCTAATAATAAGGGTGCAAAACACCCTTAAATCAAAATCTATATCTAGACTGAGCGATATATATATATTTATAGAAATGGAAAATATGGTAATCCCTTTTCTTACTCCTTCTTAGAATTATTTTATATTATGAACCCTATATTTGTATACTCTTTACCCATACAAAGGCAAAAAAGTTTATACTAAATTTGTACCGTTAAGCTGTTTTTCAACTATAAGAAGGAAGCGTAAACCAAAAATATTTTTCCTAGGTAAGATTCATCAACAGAATTTCTCTGGAGAGTTCAAGGCAACAGTATTTAATATAACAGAAAAAATGGGCGGCGTACTTTCACAGCATTGCACATTATTGTCCCATTTATATACTTCCGACCTATACAAAATTTGTGGACGAAATTCGATATGAATAAGTATGAATAAGTATAGGAAGCTACAAAGCCATACACAAAAAATATTATCGATCAGCTAAACGACACGCCCCCTTCCTTGTAATCACCTTGTGGACACCATTTAAAATTACCCTAATTATGCTCTTAATGATGATATATGTATAAAATTTGGTAGTACATCGCCATTGTGTAACTCGCATGCTCATGTTAGAGTAAATCTATTTTGAAATTCGGTCTGATCCGTTTCCGGCTTTTATACTGGTTTACTTCTAGTATAACTTTCTTCTCCGGCAGTAAACTGTGTAGAGAAACCATTTCTCTTGATCAACGTTAGATACTCTTTAATATTAGTTATTACTCTCTTTAAATACGTCATTGCTCTGACATGACTATATTATTCATAATACTGTTACGATTGAAAGTAAAAGAGACAAGTTCGTTAGTAATGAGCAAACCGTAGCTTTTATTTCTTAGTTCTGCCCTTAGTTTATCTAAGGAGTGGTAATGCTTACTCAAGTGTAGTATTTTTATTCTGAGAATAATTGTAAATATAGCCTGGTATCACATTTAAAGGGCTTATCTAAAAAAGAAACAGTCTCTATATCTTAACTACTATCTTCTTTCGTGATGAAGCAGGCAGCAATATTTTCTTCCATTATTATTGTTTTTTTTTTTAATTTTCGCCTATATCATATAATATATAGTACATTTGTTTTGAGGCGATCAACAGTAGCAATGTCAACATTAACAGAACAAAGAGATGAAGATAAATATTTATTAGAAGACCAAGTGTTGGGTGGAATTTTAACTTGTAACTAGGTCCAAACCATAAAGTCTAATATATATTACCAATACATAAAAAAATAGAGAAGGCATAAATATTATAAAAACAATAGTAAAAGTTGGGAAAAAATTACATAATTATACAAGCAAATTCGAGCGTTCTAGTCGAAAATACGAAGAAACAGATATTATTTTCTATTATCCACAGGAGACGTCATTAAAAAATGATATGAACAAAGTCTGGGTGGTTAAAAGAAAACAAGATAAATCTGAACATAGCGAGTCTGGATCCCAAAGACGAAAAAATAACAACTTTCTCACATCAACCTACATTGAAAAATTGCTATCTCCATTTATCAGTATGTTCTAAAATTATTATTCGATCAAAACTCGGTAAAGAAATCGAAGTATTCCGTCGAGTATCTAAATCTCATTGTGTTAATATTTAGTTTTCCAATCCATATATTCATTAAATAAAAAAATAGAAAATCAAGTTGATTAAATTGGGGTGTTGGCCAACTTCCATTGAGATCTAGAGTGAAGTTTACAGCAAAACTGACTTTAATGAAGGAACCAGTTTTCTGTAATCTTCTTTTAATCTCCCATAATATGGACTAACCTCCAGAAATATTGCTTCATACAATTACCCAAGAAAAGCAATGGGAATTATGAATGTGTTTTTTAGTTGTTAAAAAAAGGTAAAATTCTCTGGGAGGAAGATAATATATTCAACTTCATATATTAAGTTGAACTTCATGAAGAGTTCCAATTCTCTGGGAGGAACATAATACATTCAACTTCATACATTAAGTTGAACTTCATGAATAGTATGTGATACTGCGTATTTTGTTTTTAATCGGAACGTACCAGTACCTTTAGTTTTATACTCGTATATTATGTAAACTATAAGCATTAAATAACTTTAGTTAAGTTAGGCCATTTCAGCGTTGAATACTCAGTCAGTTTTGCATTGTTCAAGTGGTTTGTTCTAAAGCGTAAGCTCTACCATTTAGAAGAGCAAAGTTTATTACAATTTAATATCAGCGGAACGTGTTATCAGTGAACGTAAGTTTTTTTAAATTTTATTATTATTATTTATTTAGTTTCTTTATATATAAACAAGTGAGAACACATTGGGAAAATAAAAATGAAAATTTAGAAACACATGCACTATATTCTTCTATCAGTGAGTGCGACTGAAACATTTTAAGAAAGAGAACAAAAGAACCATCGAAGTCGGTGACACGATGGCAGAAAAAAACCAATTATCTATTGTTTTATACTCGTATGCAGGTACTCATAATTTAGTATGACTATATTTGGATATTCATTGTCGATAAATTATTTTCTTGTATAAAATGAGACATATTTAAGTACATAACTAAAATTAGTTGGCAATATGAATTTTCGAACATTATTTGAAGAGTATAGGTAGTTTTTATCCAAATAGCAACTAATCAATTATATACATTGAAGTTTGACACAATAAATTCACAGAAGAGTGCATGAAAGATGTTCAAGTTCTTTACAGAGCAGTGGAATGCCATTAGCAGAGTAAATTAATATAGAAATAATATACCTTGAACCTATCGTGGATAAGCAATTCTACGTATTAAAAAATAGGTCATACAAATAAAGTTCGTATATATACAACAAGCCTGTAATATTTCGAAGTCAGTAGATTTATTTATTATGATAAGGTTCCTATTAAAAGTAAACTAAAGGGTCAGTTTTCAATTCTGAGATGTACTACGAAGCACTGACTACAGGAATACAATATTGCAGATAAATACATAAAATTTTTACTTTTATGTCAATGATCAGGAACTACACTTCGTAGCCAGCAAGAAGCACACAAATTTTTATGTTTTGACCACTCTTACTATCCGTTTATTCAGATATGGAATTCTTAGCCCTTAAATATCTTTGCAGACAGTAAGAGAGATGATTGTCCAAACTGTATATATTTCTGAGACTTCATCATCCGTGATTGTAAGGATTTATTTAAAAATTAAGTTGCAACAAATGGCGGAATAAACATCATCGTATTCATGAACATCATCGTAGCTGAAAATGCTATTCAGATACTAGAAAGCTTCAGATACCATAAATATAGTAACCATTCTATTCGAGAATACGGAAAGACAGTGTTGAACTATTCCATATGGTGTAATATACACCTTGTCTAGAGATAGAAATGTTATTCAGGTACCATAAAAGTACTAAACATTTTATTTTAGGATAAGGATAAGGTATGTCGAACTAATTTTTCAAATTTTTGGTACTTTATTCGTGAAAACACGAACTTAGAATTTAGCAGTCGATATCAAAACGTAAAGAAAAGAAGTATATCAGATATTTTATACGCACAAACTTTCAAATATTTTCATATACTATATGATACAATTTCGTCCGAATAAACTGATATTTCCTTATAGTATAAGTTCTCGTTAATAGGGTTTACTAGAACCACTTTAATTAACTAGTCGGCAAATATAGAAGGTATGGACTGAGTCGCTTGATTTCCCTTTCATTATGATCCTGAGATACTCTCTATTTATTTTATATTTCATGCTTATCTATAAGATGTTGTTTGAGAGCATTTTTTAACTTCCTCACAATAAATAAACAGCTGCCGAATTGTGATAAAACTAACACGATAATTGTTAATATCTACAAAGTTAATTAATTAACTACACAATTTGTTTTGTATTGCATCAGACCCCTATCAATATTTGCTAACTATTATATAAAAAAACGCTCACTTGATCACGACTCCACTTATTCTCGACTCCACTTATTCTCAGCCGTTATTTAGAAAATATCAATAAAATGAACCGTCAAGGTCGAAGCTTATCAGAAATTTTGCTGGTATTGAAAGAGTCTGCTTTGTCCTTTTCCTTCACACATCATGTTTTGGGGATCACTGAAGACTTATTCTGTTATATCCCCAGTTCTGCAATAAGTTTAAAACAATTTAATATATGCGTCCAGTGTAAACGACCTAAGGACTTTTGAAACTGCCTGAATATTGGAATCGATTATTTTATATATATATATATATATATATATATTTCTTGGAGGCGATGCCTGATAAACAATCCAATTATATAAATTTCTGCTGCTAATGGAACCTCAAATCAGAGTTGAAATGCAGTTGAATGCAATACTCGCCATACCAGATTTTGGTTACTATTTACCATGACTCATATGCAGTCAATTATATTTTAGCACAGAATTTTTTCAAAGGCTTTCAAATGGTAGCCCATGAAGATACTTGTTTTGTACCAGTCCTCACCAATTGCCACGTCACTAAAATCTCTCTGAAGAACCAATATCAGCTTCCACATGAGTTCACATCTTATCTGACCACATATTTTCTGAGTAATAGCATTTTGTTTCAATAATATGGATTTACTTTTATATTTATTTTACACCTAAGGACAGTTTTGGATACAAATATATAAAGGCAAATAATACATTTTAAATAATTTAGATACTAATACCTTTCGAATACGGCGTCTTACAATTCGAACTTTTTGAAGGGTGATTTGCTAACTCCAATGAAGGGATACTCAGGGCAAATTTAATGGTATTGCTCTGATATAGAACTATATAAGTCTATACATAATTGAGAGAAACATTTATACAAAATTATTTTTTATCCCACTTCTGTTAATTTTCGAAGATTATGGTCATGTCTCAAGTACGTCCACTTAATGCAGAACTGCAGAAGATTGCCATCAAGGAATTAAATGAAGTGCCCGAACGAATGGCCGAAGATCTCAACGCGTTGAAAGCATGGATCAAGCAGCAACCCCATCTACGCGCTCGCACAGATGATCAATTTTTGTTGGCGTTTCTGCGTGGCTCTAAATACAGTTTAGAAACGGCCAAAACGAAGTTGGATAAATATTACACAATGCGCACAAAGTATCCAGATTTGTTTCAGTGTCATGATGTGGATAAACCGATTTTCCGGGAAATTCTACGCTGGGGGTAAGAAGATATAAAATTTCATACACATATTGGAAAATATTTGAACAAAATTGTGTCTTTCATTAACCACCTACAGTATTATGTACCTCCTGCCCACACCTCTGCATGGTAAAGGATCTCGCATTTGTATAGCGAATGGCAAATATCCTATGGAAAAATTCAGCGTTGTGGATATTATGAATGTTATGTCGGCTGTTATCGAAATTCTTATACTCGAGGATGATGTTACTTGTATTAACGGTTTGGTCTTCGCTACCGATATGACAAATGTAAAAATGTCGTTTTTCAATCAAGTCCCACCGTCTCTGGCAAGAAAACTTGTATACTTTTGTGTGGAATGTTTGCCATTTCGTTTCAAAGCATCCCACTATTTTAATATTTCTAACGGTTTGATGCCCATCTATAATATTTTGAAGCCGATGTTGCCAAAAAAACTTCAAAAAAGGGTATGTACAAATTTAAAGATAGTGAAACAAAACTTGTTTGTTGATTAAAGTAACCGCTTCAATATTTACAGCTCTTCTTACATGGAGATAGAATTGATTCATTATATGAAAGAATGCCAAAGATATATTTGCCAGTAGAGTATGGCGGCACAAATGGCAGCATTGAAGACATCACAGCTTACTGGAATAAGAAAATGGATGAATACAGAGACTACTTTAAGGACAATGTAAATTATGGTACTGATGAGCATTTGCGGCAAGGAAAACCTATCGATTTCGAAAGCATGTTTGGACTGGATGGATCTTTCCGCCAATTGAATCTGGATTAATCGAAAATATATTATTTAACTATTGCTTCTTTATTCAAATTTTATATATTTTGAACCTTGATTGTAATTACCTATGACCAATGTAAATATAACCTCATCCGCGGAATTATAGACTTGCAGCATTAGTTAATTATATATCGAACCCTAAATAACATAGAAAGTTCGTATAGGTTCGCTACATTTAGTCAATAAGCTTTTCTGTGGTGCTTGCGATAACCGGGCCTAAGGCTTAATATATCAGGAAGAATTCGATCTCAACTTAATCAGCATATATTCATCCTATTAATAAAGTTAATGAAGACATTTAAATTGATTTTAAAATTAAAGTTTCCATAGAATCCATATCAAAGGAACTAACTGGCTTTAATCATGATAATGATGATTATATTTTACCATAGGGCACACATTTGTAGAATCAATACGATTAACGAACCTTCTTCACTAGTGTTTTTGTGTCCGTGATGAACTTTTTTATAATTTAAATGAACAAAATGAATTAAAAATATATCTGCCTGTACTCGGATTTGCTCTGTTTAACTCTGAACTTGAAATGTGACAAAACTTATCCGGCCAAAAAATGTTACTTACTTCTTGAAGATTTATATATGGATTCTATATATGGTTCACTGCACTGCGAATAATAAACAATTTCTTATGATTATCACAAATAAATAAGATATATTCCGATAAAAACCTTAATTTGATCGATCTAATCGTTAATACATTCTCGTATAATATGATCGGAATATCTAATGAACCCTATTGGATGTAATATGATGGAAAATTGAGTTAGATTTGTTCAGGCAGATGTTCTATATACTATAGAATATAAGCAAAATGTAAATATAATGCATTAAGTAAACCGCTTTATTCCAGAGCCAAAAATGGAACATGAATATGATGAGGCATACATACATGTGGGATTTGATACCACGAAATAAAACACAGCAAGTAAGAAGATTAAAATAAGTATTTAATAATGCGATAATATTAATACGTTAATGCGCACACCAATAACACACGTCTGACCGCTTGGACATCAACTAAACGACTGCGCATGCTTATTGATTGTAGTGCGTTTGGTGTGGTTGTATCGCCGAATGGTGATGCCAGTCGCTATCACTCGCATTACCACATACATATGAGGAATACTAGATAAATTCGAAAAATATTGAAAGATACCTCTTAAAATTTACATGCATTACATAAACACAGTACATCAAAAAAAGTTTTGCGATTTATTAAAAAGGTAAAACAAATTCTGTAGAAAAATGTGTGGAAGTCTGTTTTAGAACCAACCACAATCGTAGTGGATTCAAAGTTCCAGTTCAGACCGAGTATACATACAAAAGGACACATAAGATCTTCTTACAAAATTTTTAATATAGGCTCAGATGTGTTCTCGTCTTCCTGATATAATCGACAGGAATAATTGAGATATTTAAGATATATTTAGTACTCCCTTTACAACGCGCTTAAAATGCTTAGGAGTCCTACAATTTGGGAGATTGCAATACATCTCAGGAATGGACAGTACTGCTTAAATTCGCTAAAAGGGTTGACATCCTACGAGATGTCTACTGGAAATCTGCTTAAAGGTCAGAGCCCATATGGTATCGCTAGGGACCAATCGGTCTATGCGTGGCTTTATGCCAGCCAGGTAACCTAACCTAGTACTCCCTTTGTCAACAACTCCGGCTTGATGTAAATGTTTCAAAAGTATTACCATTTTTTAGGCCCGCCAGGACATGGCAACAAAACGGCACACTTCCTAATTGAGGCGACCTGAAGTCGCTAGCTATTTTACCTACCTACCTAGTACTCCCTCAAATTCTTGGCATTACTGTGCCTACTTTCAATTGTAACTTTTTTTTAGACTGCCTCAGTACATCGTATTGAGGACACATTTTATGAGCCAAACCGCAAAAACATACGTACTGGTTTCCAACAAAAGTTTAGTTAATTATGGTAAGTGAGTTTTCATGAAGAATTCTGACACTCTAACCAAGCCTAAGAAGGAGGAACTGAGGCCTTCGAAGCATTCTGTTTGAAAGATAATGAAAGCACCATTTCTATGAATAGTATTCGTAGCTTCTGCAGCAAGGAGTTCGATTCGGAATATGGAGGATACATTGAAAACTGTGAACTAAATGGCACCTAATTTTCCAGTAAGATTTTAAATTTTCGTGTTTTAGCATCCCAATATAAAGATGAGATAATATAAAATTTTACGTCAATATACCTTTTGGTTTTTAGTGATATGAAGTCTATAGACCAAAGACGAATAAGGTTGAAAAACTGTTTGTGCAGTTATTTTTTCTTTGAATATAAAGATAAAATAGGAATGAATGGACCTATTGGTTTATAGTTTAGAATTAGGTTTGTGTGCCCAATAAAATTACATAAATTGGGCTTTTCTATGATAGGCAAATTTGTAGTAAACAGCCAAAAAAAGAAAATGCGAAAGTCGATGCTCCAATATCAGCAGAAAGCTTTTCAGTCACTGTAAACACCAATGAATTCAGTCCAATTAACATAGTCTCACATTTCCAACCGCCACAACTGTCTCTTAAACTTGTTAGACGTATCTATATAATTTATTACCATACTTACTGCTTTAGTACTAAGTGAGACGTATAAAATTAGAGAAAACTCCGTTTAATCGAATACAGACAGTTATAAGACAATGTACGGAACTGGAGCAGGAGTAATGGGTTCTATCCCAAGCATTTTTCAAGCGGAGATTCACGCTATTGAAAGATGTACCCAGATCAACATTGACAGGAAACATCGGGCAAAAACATCGTGACACCATCCCATAGTCAAGCAGCACTTAAGAGTTTGAGCTCACCCTTGGTGAGGTTTACACTTGTACGGGAGTATATTGGGAAGTCAGTATGAACACGTTATTTTGAATGTGGCTGCCACGCAACATATGAGTAGAGGATGAGAGATGAGAAAGCTGATAGCTTAGCAATAAAGGCTGCGGCCTCTCCTTTCAACGGCCCTGAACCCAACTATCATCCAATACTATTGGAGGTCTGCTGAAGCAGTGTACAGAAGCAAAACGGAGTCCAACCGGGAAAACTCTTCCGGGATTAAGACAATCCAAAGCTTTTCTGGGAGATTTTTCATCCTAAAAGAGCTAAGGAGTTAATAAATATGCCTCGGAGAAAATTCAAAATCATCATAGGCATTTTAAGGAGGCATTGTAGACTCAACTACCAAATGAATAAGTTGGCTATATCTTCAGCTGCCATCTGTCGATTTTGTGGATAAAGTAATGCAACCTCACTACACCTGATCACAGACTGCGGATCATTGCCACACAAAAGACTCAGACATATCTTAGATATTAGCAAGATCCCACAACTTGATTCCTCCAAAATATAAGAATTCTTGTAGGAAATTAACCTGAAAGAAGATTTTTAGATGAGACTATCCTCATCTTTCATATAAATAGTGACATCACAATAGATCTTTCGGGTCGCGGGTGTAATACCCTTAAATAAATAAATCTAAAAATCTAATCTACTACTTTAGTGTGCATTTAGGCATTGGCTTTTTCTATACAGTTCATACTGCCAATTTGTTAATTATAACAGCTTATAATATAATTATATAGATTTTTGAAAGTGGTTTCCATTAAAATAAATTCAAAAACGTCCTTCTCGGACTAGTGTAACCTTTGAAAATGTTGATGATCATTGAATGATAACTGTTTGTGATCTGAAAATCAAACATCTCCAACTGCCGTTTGTATTCAAGAGAGAAACTTGTTTAGGTGTGTTGCCATTCTGAGAGTAAACCAACCAAGTTGGGCCTAGCCAAAATTAAAGAAGAATAATCTTCATTACCTACTGAATACGGACCATTGACTTAGTCATGGCAAACAGCTCTTCATACAAAACATTGACATTCAAATATAATTTCTAATATTCAATTGAAAAACGTATTCGTATTTATATGTATGTTTTCTTTAAATAGTCAAAATCATATACCAGTAGTTGAAAAGATATAGCCTACACATAGACCGCAGCATTGCAATGATAAACATAATAAGCTCAAAATATTACTAATATACAAAATCTTTTCAAAACAACTCTGGAACATCTGGAAAATACAGTACAATTCATAATTTAAAGTACTATAAAACACACGAGATCACAAAACAGAGCAGCCCTTTGACCAGAGTTCCATCAAAAAAGGAAGTTTTCGCAGCAATTTAGTAACGATAATATACTTTATCTCTTGTGAATATCTTAGTCAACAACCAGTTGTTCACAATGAATTTAATTTCATCACCATTTTGGGCTAATTCGATGAGTTTATTTGACTCGTAGTCAAGAATATTCGTGGCATGGTCATGATTTATATATTTGGCAGCATTGCAAAGCAAAAATACTCATCTATTATATAAAATGTATATAAAAAATATATACATATATCATTTTTCTACATATGCTGATAAAAGAGATTAATGTTCTTTCTTGCATTTTCGATATTTTTTAAAAAGCCTGTGTATTGCATGAATTTAATAGTTTAGTGAATAAGTCGCCGGACAAAACCAATCAATTTTATGCTATTGAAGTTATATTCAGTATGCATTTCTTAAGAATTCAGAATTCTGCAGTTAACTTCTAATTTATAGGATCCAAGGATAAATTACTCAGCATAGAAGACCACCATAATGAGTAACTTTGGAGATGCCTTAGGCAATATATATTACCATGGATAGCTCTTTTCAAGATTTTAGTCCGTAATCGACAGATTTATTCCCAAAGAAAGCCAATGACTATCACGTGGAATTACCCTATCATTACCTCAAATCACATGCTTCGGTTCGGAACCAATTGCTCTTGATAAATTTTTGAGGCCTCTGTCATTGAAGTATTTTAGATCCGGGATATATATGGTTCTGGACTTAATATAACAAAGAGTGGTTCCGTTATACATAATAAAGCATAGTATTGGGTTTATTGAAAATTGTGGTGAGTCTATATTTTATTTCAAAGTACTAAACTGAACTTATTATTATGTGATCACTACTGTTCAGTGGGAAGACATTACCTTAAAAATCAATACAAGAAATCAAGATTTATATGCAGATCTTCCTGATCTTCGAAATGTCTTGCAAATTCGCTGTACCCATTTATCATATGACACAAAATCTTAGGGTCAATGACAATTTAGTTTAGATCAGACTTGGCTCCATATCCCATTTTTATTTCACAGAAGAAAGAAAAATATTTTCTTTTATTTGTTATTGGTTTTTCATTAAAATGTTAAATTCTTTTGTTACAATTTTTATTATATATATCTAGCAAAGATTAAAATTTTAGTCACAACCATATTGAAACGGATTTCCCTCTACATTATATAAGTACAATTTTTACATCTCATTCAATACTTTAGAAAAATATTCTGTTGGCATCTCAGCTGCTCTGGAAACTACTTGTGGAATAAGTTTTGTGTATGTTAATAAATTTCATATGGGACATAAAGTTTACTTTCCAGATGCTGATATTAGAATTGACTCTAATGCAATATTTTTTTTAATTTTAATTTTTTTTTAATATTAATATAATATAAAATACAATTGTTTTTACTAGTTTTAAAATAAACTATTTCTTGGTTTATTCTACTTAGGTGCTTAATATATTTTTTTTCGTGTTTATAGTGGCATCGTTGTAGTAGCAGAATAACGCCCGGTAGGCAATGTCGTCGATGCTATTATCCATGCCAGAGTGCATTACTTTATCTAGCACAGTTTAATTTACAAATTCGCAAGCGTGGCTTCCATCGTATCCTCGTAACTTACACTCTCAGCATTCGAGAAGATTTCCAACATAATCTGGTAACAGATCATGACTGGTCACAGGTGTGGAAAAATTTTGCATTTATCATAACGAATCTACGTCCGCTTCATTTGCCACAATGCAGTCGGTTCACCAAAAATAATAATATAATAGCAATAATAGGAAGCATTCCAGCTGAAATTAAAAAAGGATAGTTTTATTTTTAAAAATATTACAAATAACGACACAAGAAATAAGGTTGCCAAAGTTGAAAACTGAAAGAATGAAAAGCTATGCATATTTCTGTTATACAAGCCCTTTAGTGATGTGGATGGGATGCGACTACGGAGGAGCAACTTTGACTGTGTTAAGTCTAATTGCCAACGTTACTAACAACTTTGAAGCAAAACCAATTTAGCTTAACTTGAATACACTTGATTTTTAAATTATCAACTAATTTCTTTTATACAAAAATAACCTGTAACTGTTGAGATATTTGGGGATTTTCTAGTAAGAGGAATGTGGATAACACTGATATCATCTGTTTTGTGCCGTTTGTGTTTTAATTACACAAAATTTTCCATAGAAGGCTAGTACAAGGAAACAATATCTGTTATTTTAATAATAACTTTAACCCACCCAAACCATTCTTGGATTAATCAATCTAAATTTGTCCCTAAAATTCAAGTTAATTAATAAGTTATTTTAATTTATAATTTGTAAGTTAATTTTTATATAATATTTGGTTTTGAGTCATTAGGTTAGGGAGGTAAGAGTGGCCGCCTAGTTTGCCAAAAGCACACTTGAGCACACCTAATGGCCCATTATGATACTACGGTGTGGCGCCGTTCAAGCGCTGAAAAGTTCTCTTACTTGGGATGGTGACAGTCAGCGCAAGGACAGCTCCGGGAACGGCACGACTCCCCCATTATGTTGCAGGAAACCATCCTGATAGTTTGATGAACCTTGCTATGTCGCTAATATTAAAGGATGAGAGCTCTGTCAGGCTTTTAAAAAATGGGGCACAAAAAGTGCAGATTCTTCTTCTGCTCATGGATGGGCAGTGACATAAGAGTTGTAAAACCCTCTCGTCCTCCCCTCGGAACCACAGCTGCAACAAAAATCGTTTGAGGGTAGGCCCAGTCTTTCTGCCTGCTTTCCCCACTATGCAGTGGCCCGTCAAAACTGACACAGTTGTCGACAGTGATATGCGATCAAGTCAAAGAAGTTGATAGTTTCTGCTTTTGTCCCTTCTTGCCCAAGTTAGTTAGGATTCCTCGTCAACCCAAGTTTTATAGGCGTCAGCCAGATATTTCCGTTTGATATCGAGCTTGGCTGTTGCCAGTGAGATACCGATATTTACGGAGGGCTGAATTTGATGCAGTAGCGTGCCTTCCTTGGCAAGCTCGTCCACCTCGGAGTTACCCGCGATGTCACTATGTCCGCGAACCCAGACTAGGTGCACTCGAGAGTAACCTGCGAGCCCATTTAAAGATGTTTGACATTCATGAACGAGTCTTGGTGGCCGTAGAGCCAAAAAGAGATTTAATGGCGGCTGGGCTGTCTGAGAAGATGGATACGTCGACTGTGCCGATATCACTACTCAGCACCAAATGGATAAACGTGATAAATGGCCATGACCTTAGCCTGAAAGACGCTGTAATGGGCAGGGAGATGTAGGGAGATGCTTGTCCAGCCCAGTTTGTCGGAAAAGATACCGCTGCCGATTCTACCTCCAAGTTTATGTCGGTATAGATATCGACCGTTTCGCCGACGATTAAGTCTCTTGAAGTCCAGTCATTGCTGCTTGGACTAGTGAAGTCGAACTCCCTGTTCAAATCGGGACAGACCGACATGTAATCGATAAAGTTGGGGACAGGTGGATCCTTATTTAGAATAGAGGCATGTCCCGTCGGGGTTATGCGCCAGTGTGGAAGAGCGTTAAATCTAATGGCTTTCAACTTGGCTTATTGTTTAACCAGGAGCCCCGACGGGAGCCAGTGCATATATATTTTGACTCAAGTCTTCAGAGATGCAGCACATATTTCCACTAATGGGTGTGGAGGCATACATTTTTGAGGAATTTAGAACTGCAACTACTCTAAAAGCGGGCCAGGCATACGAAAAATTCACTGATTAGTGTGGGGTTTGATTTGCAGCACAACTCAAATTATTATCGCAAAAGATCCTGAACTGTTTTGTGAATACAAAGTGTGGACAGTCAGTATATTTGTCGCTTAGCCTCGGTGTGCAATTTAATCGATCTAATTTTCAAAACTTAATGACAAAAGTTTCATAAACACAACGAATTTGAATGAATGAGTTTCCCTCAACCTAAATACACTTTATTTTATATAAACATTCTGAACTTTTTACCAATTGATAAGTCTGCCAACAAAACTAGGAAGCTGTTAATCAGCTTTGTAGGAAATTGTCTGTTCTGATAATTGCGGAGTGTGGAGATTCAGATGTCCACGCAATTCATCCTTTAACTACGTATTCGAGTATATTCTGTTTGTTTTTCTAATAAAGTAATTTTAATTTTTTGTACTTTCACTACTCGAATAACCAAAATCGCCACTGGCAGATTCAGCTGCAAGTACGTCAAGATGTTCATTATCGTCAGTTAATTCAGGTGGAGCACCTGAGCCAGGTTCAACTGGACCCGTGGCCGCAGAAACAACTGCGATTGGCGCAAGAATAATGAGGAACTTCATTTTTATTCACTGAAAATTACACTTAGCACTCCTTTTCGAATCTAAATGAAACGAACTGTTGAGAGATTTTAACCCGTTTTATTGAGTTTTTGTAACTTCGTTTTATTTACTTTTTTCTTTTCCTTGTCAATGTATTAAAAACTAAATATACGATAATAAGAAAATTGAGTACTTTTCTTTTTTGTGTTTGAGAGTTATGTAAAATGCCACGTTTTGGAGATATTTAATAGAAATTTTCGATTATAGAGGAAAAATATTTACAACAAAATTGTGGTTAGCGCACGAGTTGCAATCTGACAGTCAGAGAGATTATCCTCAGTTATCACATAATTTTGCTGGTTTGATAATAATGAACATAATCTGAATATTAAGATTCTTTAGTCTTCCAAAATGATCTAAATTTGAAAATTATTGATTTATAACTTGTAAATAAAATCAATTAGAAAGTATTCTATTCGAGTCCATATTTTATATGAATCAAGTAGATATAACATTAGGGGAGGTGGCCAACGGTTACTTCACGTCTAAGAAATATGATGCTGTTTAATTGGTGAGATAATTAACGAATAACCAATTTCTCCCAGCTGCAACTTTCCTATATCAATAATTCATAAACACAATTTCAACTAATCTGTAGGCTGACAGAGTTATTCCTTTGTCGGAGACTCAAAAACGTTCACTACACCACAGTAATTGAAATTATAATTAAACGATGGATTAAAAAATAATCTTCTTTTCAAAATTTCTCCAATTCTGATTAACATCTGTTGATGATCACGCAAATTACTGTATTTGATTTATTATTACAACCACTAGAATATGTTTAATAGTCCAGATAAAGAGATTCAATCAATTATTACACAGCATTAAAGTATATTTGTATTTATATAAACTTTTTTACAGTTGCTGTGCTCAAAAATATGAACAAATTTTAATCAATAAAGGCGTAGGACCTTCGACCAAATCTTATGCACAACTGAGAATACTTATTTCAATATATTTCTCAGAACTAGAGTATGCTCTTTTCTTTTTACTCTACAGCTGATATTCATATAAATGTGAACAGTTTTAATAAATGAAAATTTTAAGCTTACATGCCGCGTAACAAGCTTTGTGTTTGTTTAAAATTACAGAACATATGACAGCAAATTACCAACAACGTCAGAAATGAAACGAGCAGTAGTTCATTCGAGCACTATTCTAATTGTCCAACAATATTCCTGGTATCTTATACGTGTAGTGGGAGTACCTTCTTCAATTTAATTTCGGTAAGAAAGACAACATATTTCCCAAATGTATTTAAATTAGTTAATGTAAATATATTGGACTGCTCCGATATTGTAGAATATCAGTCATATAAATACGATTCTGTGAGATGTTAAAACCTTGTTTCTATTTTGTGATATTTTGTTAACAAACGAACTGTTAATTTATCGTCCAACCTCTAGATATTAATGGAATGTGCGTAGGGTTTGTGTCACGCCAATTAATTTTTCCCAGTGAAGACAAGAGATGCCTCGGATTATAATCTAGACTAGTTCGAAAAACGGTCTGAGTCTGATTGACTTCGCCGCGGCGCGAAACATGGTAGTCCGTCCACAAGGCCACCTGGCTGTCCCCGGATCAAAAAACGCGAAATCTAATTGATTATGTTGTGATCGACGGAAGGCATGCTTCCAGTGTGCTGGACGTACGTACATTTCGGGGAGTCAACATTGACTCCGACCATTATCTTGTTGTAGGTAAGATCCGTATGTGCTTATGCAATGCGAACAATGTACGCACATTCATGCAACGAATGTTGGACGTCGCTAAGCTGCAATCGCAACAGACGGCAGAGGCCTACTCTGCTCAACTCTCGGTTAAGCTCACCTCTGGACCCGACGAAGCCTGTGGACTCTGGGCGCACATTTTCCACTCCATACGCGCTGCTATGGAGGAAGTCATTGGTTTCCGGAGCCCACAACCCCGAAATCAATGGTAAGACCAGGAGTGTCGCGACGCGCCCCATAGAAGAAGACCCTGCAGTCAGCTGCAACGCGAGTGTGCGAAAAAACTACCGAGAAAAGAGGAAGGAAAAGAGGCGCCTTTTCACATGTAAAAAAAGAGCAGGAAAAACGTGAGCGTGAGAAACTCGAAGAGTATCAGAGTCAGAAGGATGCACGAAAATTCTATCAGCAGGCTAAGCGACTAACCCAAGGTTTCAAGCCCGGGGCTTCCACTTGCAGAGATGAAAATGGAGACCTGGGTACAGCATTTCGGGTGGCGACTCTACTAATTCCTCCCAAGAGGAATGCAGTGCGATACCATCAATCGACGAGGAAAGAATGGAAGGCCCACTACCTAGCCATGGCGAGGTTCGAGCTGCTATACAGCGACTCAAACACAACAAGGCAGCTGGTGCTGACGGCCTGCCAGCCGAATTATTCAAAGTCGGTGGCGATGAATTGAAATCACAAAAATATGACAAGAGGAAAGCATGCTTGACGATTGGAATCTCAGCGTGCTTTGCCCTGTACTGAAAAAAGGTGCGCCAACTACTGTGGTAGTCTCATTTCCATCGCATATAAGGTCCTGTCGAGCATACTGTGTAAAAGATTGAAGTCGCATACAGAAAAACTTATTGGGCCTTATCAGTGCGGCTTTCGACCTGGTAAATCCACAATAGACCAGATTTGAATACTACGCCAAATCCTGGAGAAACCCCACGAAAATCAAATCGACGGCCATCATCTATTTGTTGATGATAAAACTGCGTTCGATAGCCTGAGTTCAATATACCTGCAAAGTTGATAAGACTCTACAGTATGACGTTGAGCAAAACGAGCAGCTCCGCCGAGGTAGGAAATAACCTTCCCTAAACCTTCAATACTGACGAAGTTTCAGGCAAGACGACCCGTTATCCTGCGATCTCTTCAACTTCATCATGGTGGAGAAGGGTGGTGTGCATCGCAATGGCACCATTTTCTACAAAGATGTCCAGCTCCTTGCGCACCCAGATGATATCGATATTATCGGTCGGACGAAGAGAGATGTTTCTGCTGCTTTCAATGCTATTGAAAAGGAATCAGCCAAAGTCGGCTTGACGGTAAACGAGGTCTAAACGAAGTATATGCTGTCTGCAAACAGTGGAGCGCGGCATCTAGGCTCGCATGTTTCAGCGGGAAACTAGAACTTTGAAGAAGTCACGGAATTTACATACCTTGGCACCGCCGTTGACACCAATAATTATGTCAGCCTGGAGATAAAGCGAAGAATCACAATCGCTAATACGTGTTACTATGGGCTCAGTAAGCAATTGGGTTGCAGAGCCCTCTCTCGATCGACGAAGCTGACATTCAACAAGACGCTCATTCTATCTGCTTCTTTATGTCACTGAGACATGGGTGGAATCGCAAACAGATGTAGCCACTCTTGAGGTGCTCGAGAGGCAAGTTCTTCGCAAAATCTTTGGTCCTGTTCGAGTTGGCGACGACTATCGCATTCGAATGAAACGCGAACTGTATAGTCTCTACCCCGACATTGACATAGTTCAGCGTTTAAACTTTCAGCGACTACGCTGGATGGGATAGGTCCATCGTATGGATAAAGAAGCTCCGGAGAAAAAGGTATTCGAAGCGAGAGCCGAAGGTCGACGACGAAGAGGGGGTCCGTGCCTCCGGTGGAGAGACCAAGCTGAGGAAGCACTGACCACGCTTGGTGTGACTAAATGGAGACGGCGCGTGCAAAGCAAAGGTGCTCAAATTGGCCGAAACCCGACCACGGGTTGTAATGGCCACCTAAGAAGAAGAAGAATTTATCGTTAAATATAATTGGACTAGAGTAACTTCTTTCAGTCTAGTTTTGATCCTATAATGTTGCTATTCTTGATTTTCCGTTTATGACTTGGAATTTCCCCCACTAATCTTTTGCATTTGCGCTTGTAATATATCTCACTTAAAAACTTCAAAAGTCTACCAGCAATAGGTATATTAAAAACTGGGCTGCAGCGTATCATTCTAGTTCATCAATTTATCTCCGAAGGTTTGGAAATATGTAATTATATTCTCTATTTCTCTATTCTGATCCAATCTTTGTACTTCAAAGTTGATTTTATATATTTTAACATTTCGTAATTAAGTACATTCAAGTGTTCTGGTTCCATATGCGGCAAAACAAGCACAAATATTTTGGCAACTTAACTTATGATAACAACAAACTCAGCCAAATATTGCGTCGTTATATTTTATGGAAAAATATAAGGTGCCTACATTTCATTCAAAGTAAAAAATTATGAACAATGGTTTAGAAAACAAAAACAACTGTCAGCACTTTGTACTTAGTAACACTTTTTCGAGGCTAAACACGGTTAGAATTAAGTAGAAAAGAACACGTAAGAAATCTAGATTCGACCGGCTAGCATTCGTTCTCTTTTCAAAAAGTTTTCTATGTAATATTTCTATTTACTTCGTACTACATCGTATAACGCAGAATATCGCCACTTACATTCTCAGTTTTATATTGTGACAGTAACGAGGGCAAACTGTTGAATTGATTGTGGTCTCAAAAGTCTGCTTGTTGTATTTGCTTTCTTATTTGACCTTTTTCTGACAATCCACAACCATTTTACAGAGACGACTGATCAAGGTAAGAAATTTGAACTACATAACTTGTACTCTGGCACGACAACCTATTGTTTCATGATGTTTATTCGTACCAAACCAACAGTTAGTAAGAATTGTCTCCACTTTTCTGCTGATTGTAACCAATATGTCTCAAACCAGAAAACATACATACAGTAGTTCTTATTGCGCTTATACCATTGTGTTTGGATAAATTCACAATTTTGGGTGATCAAAAAAGTTTTTGCCTGCATAACTTTAAATCTTTCGAGCTTAGGAGCTATGCAAAGAGTCTAAACGTATATATAGTCTTTGAGCTATAACATTATTGATGTTATGTAAAAAAAACATTGCCATAACGTTCCATCGGATTGTTTTCATTGCAATCGAGCTGGTTCTCTCCTTGCTAATATATGTTAAGCAGGAAGAAAGACATTGTAACAGTGATTATAAGAGCGCTTAAATGTTTTATTAGTAGCGTGCTCTCTCCACTACTCTGGTGTATGGTCATTCACCCTTTACTTGTATCACTAAATGTTTCTGATATCTACACTCAGGAATAAGCAGATAATGTAGCCTGCGTAATTGCAGGAAGCTCATATATGCACATCAGCAGGAAACTGCAGTTTACTCTGAATAAGATTGACACATGTTGGTCAGGCAAATGGTCTTTCGTTTAACCCAGCTAAAATGAATTTAGTTCTTTTTACCAGAAAGAGGAAAGTCGAAGGCTTTGTTCAGCCAATACTGAAGGGGGTCACTATTTAGTTATCCAGGGAAGTATATATAAAATATCTTGGGGGTGTTCTTGATAATAAGCTTCTATAGAATTCACACATTCAACTGAAGGTAGCGAAAGAACTGTCAAGTTTTTGGCAGTGCAAGAGAAGCTTTGGCAAGATATATCTAGACTATAGAAAACTGTGGCTATTTGTTGTACTGGGGCTTTTGCGACAACTTCTGGCCATGCTTTTGATGCGGTGTTGAATCTTCCCGCCCTAGATGTTTTTATGCACGGAGAGGCCCTAAAGGTCATCTATAGGTTACAGCACAATAGGCACTGGTTGGGTGCGCGTTGGAATCTTGAAGATACTTTTGGCACTGACATGGATATTGGTATCCCTTCTATGCCCATTGATTCGATGCCTGCGTACCCTATAACTGAAAGGCGGTACTGTATAAATATTCCAGAGGCACATATATGGTTTGATCCTACGACGGAGCCCGGTAGGCAGTGGTGCCGTATTTGCGCTGATGGTTCCAAAACAGATACTGTATTGGGTTCTGGGGTTTTCGTCGAACTCAACGGCGTCCAACTCCATTACGCCCTTGGTTGTCATGCTTCTGTCTTTCAGGCGGAAATTTATGCCATTCTAATGGCGATGGACTATGTGGTGGAAAACGGATAGCGTGACAGAAGTATCTGTATATACAGCGACAGTCAGGCTGCACTGAAGGCCCCCTTGTTGGTGCTGTTGTGTAAATCCAGATTGAATTATGTTGGAAAGCATAATAGTCTGTTGCTAACATGGGTTCCAGGACACATGGGTGTTATTGGGAATGCAGTCGCTGACGAGCTAGCGAGTAAAGTATCTGAGTCAAGTTTTACTGGACCGGAACCTGTTCTTCCCATACCTTTGCTCCCATTAAGGCCACTATTGGTGATTGCGTTGCATTTGCACAGATACCCGAATGGGGGCTATAAGAGGCAGCAGATGAGCTATGGCTATGCTGCCTGTTCTTTCCGATAGAACGTCAAGGTTTCTTCTGTCACTTGGTAGGAGAGATTGCAGACTGCCCATTTTGCATGGGCTAAGCAGATGCAAAAGATTGGCATTGCAGAAAGTTCCCTGGTTGATCACTTTTTGTACATATGCCACGCTTTCGCTACAATCAGGTTCGAGGTATTTGACGCTGATGTCTTAAGTACTGCAAACTTTGACTGCTTAGAGACACAGGATCTACTAACATTTGTTCCATAAATCCGATAGATGCAAAGAAAATTAATATGAAATGTCAAATATAGAACAATGGATGTCTTGTGGTCTGAGTGCTATATAAGACTAGTTGTTCCGACAAAACAAAAAAAGGTTAAGAATTAATTGAACGGGTCATCAGAATTATTAGCTACTTACCGAATCAATCTAACTCCACTGACATAATTCGTATATCCCATATGAGGATCGTATCAGAGTAGTTTGGAAAAAACCTACAATATTAGATGAGTTAAAAAATATTTGTAAAAACGCAGATCATCCAAGAGGAATGAACTATAAATACACTTGCTGGACGTTAAATATGACCCAAATGAAAAAAGCATTTTATTTGATGCCAGCTTCTTTTCTTTTTGCTCTATACTTCATAAAGAAATGTTGCCATGATATGAAAACAAATTATATTGAAGCTAAAAAAATTTGCCAGAATTAATAGTTTGGCTTTAGACAAAAGCATTCAACGACTGAATAAATCCATAGGCCTGTGGAAAAGATTCACCAAGGCTATGAGAATGCAGAATGCCTTTCTTGATATACTCCAAGCCTTCGATCGAGTACCCCCAATAAAGTGTCCAAGGACAAATTTTGTACTTGTAATTTAGTTCGGATTTGCTGCAGCTAACTATTTTGTATTAAAAACTTTCACAGATTCTGTCCTTACACAGAGATACACTTATTAATACGAAAAAATTACATAAAATTTGCGATGATGGTACGAAATGGATGAAGAGCTGGCCTATTACGACGAACGAAGATAAACCTACACGCGTGCTTTTCAAGCAGGGATGCGACAGTTTGCTCATATACGAGTATATTAAAATGAAGAGTTGTATAATTCCGGAATCGACTAAAGAAACTAGATATATATCTAATCGGCACGTTAATGAAATATTTTTTTCATCTTCAATTAATTTGTTTAAATCAATTTTAGTTTGATTTAACTGAATTTAATAGGAATATATTGCATTAATTTACAACCTTGTGTAGCCGCAGACATTGGCGAGACTCTAAGTAGACATATACATAGAAAAACAGCAAATAATAAACGTAAACACAAGGAAAAAAGAACAGTAACAATAATGAGCCCATACCACCGCGAATATTCTGAAAACTACAACAGAGCGCAAGAAACAAGGATATCAGTAGAAAAGTAAAGAATTCCAAGTTTGTACAAAGACAATCCTATTACTTTGTCTAAGAATGGAAGCAGCAAAAATTAAATTTCTTCCGATTGGTACATTGTGCACATAGAAAGCACAACATCCCTCACAGTGGACAGCGGTGATGGGAATGGAAATCCATCATGTTTACGATAGTTGAGCCTTTGGTGGGAATTCCATATAATTCATTTTGCCACTTGCTGTTGTCAGTTGGTGGGTTTACGGAGAAAAATGTAAGCGTGTGTGTCTGAGTCGTGTCAAAGAGAAATTACAATGGCGTGTTCATTGAAGCAGCTACTAATGTATTACACGGATGTGCTGGATGCCGTAGACACTGCAAGACAAAGAAACCGCTTTGAAGATGACATTGCCGTTAACTGATTTGGTCGCCAATGGTCTTAGCTGCCTTTCGCCAGCATCCTAATGCAAGTGTTTAATTTAATTGTACTAAGCTAGCGATGCCTTTGATCTTTGCAGAACCTTTCCGCAGTTCTGATAAGAATTTTCCGGACCCTCAGTGGGTGGCTCGGAAACCAAGAAATAAACTAAATACATTGTAATTTAATTATTATATTTCTTTGTTGATTTAATGTGAAACTAAACAAATAAAAAAGCTGCGAGAAAATTTTCATTAAAATAATTGCAACAACAACTAAAAATATATTTGTAAACTTTTCTCAGTTCTTGTTGATTGGTAAAACCAATTAAAAGTGCATTTTCATTACATGGAGTGAAAATAAACAAACACTTTCAACGCTTACCGCCACAAACTCCAGCACAAAAACTGGCATCCAGCAGCTTTTAGCATTTAGCAACATCCCTTGCAACTTGCTTCCTCGGTGAGTTTTTGCTTATTCTCCGTGTGTAGCCGAATAAACCTGCATGACGTGCACGTCGCATCTAAACAAATATTGTTCAAATTAACTCCTTTCATTCTCCTCTTCCTCGTGCAGACACTTCGTCCTTTCTATTGCTTTGTTTTCTTTTTTGTGTATGGGTTCTTGGGGCCTGGTGTCTCGTCGCAAAGTAAATGAAAAGCAAATAAGATTCGTTGTGTCAACAAACTGCGAAATTTTACGCAGATTCATATTAGATATGTTGATTCAAGCATGCCTCGCCGGCAATGCGAGTAGATCGTCAAACAATAAGAACAATTAAGGCTGCTGCAAATGCAGGTGGGGGTCATCGCAATTGACTGGCATCGACTGCAGCTTTCAATATATAGCTTCGCTTTGGCGAACTGTTTAATACGACCACATTTACAAAAGCTGAATAATGGCTTTCATTGAGAAAACTTTAATAAAATCACGGATGCTTCTTCTCTCTGTTACAGCTCAATGTCATGGAGAGAAGGGGTTAAGAAAGCGTTAAAGGGTTACATCACCGAGGCATATTGTGTAGAAAATAACGAAATTTCATATTATACTGAAGCAGTACCTTATCCTTCACTAACTTATTCTCTTCTGGATATTCAGAAGAGTTCTTATATAGCAGACTTAATTCTAGGAAATATATGTGGTAACCAATTTGCAAGTATTCTGTATACAAAGTAAAAATATATGGGCAAGTGAAAAGAGTTTCAGTATTCCAGAGCAGACTATCGTATATTGAAAAGATTTTCCTTCTCGATTATATATTGAAACATCGAGTTTAGTTGCAGTTTAGATCTATATTAAATTTAATTTTATTATATTCTAGTCTATAGTTTTAGTACTATTTCTCTTGAACTCTTGCGCACCTGTATGGTGTAAGATATACAACATTGCAAGGATATCTCATTCGTAGATGTATGATTCAACTAGTTGTTAATATGAATATGTTTATTATAATGATATCGACTCACTATAAAGAATAGAAAAGTAATGCAAGACTATGGCCTAAGGCAAATACAGACTGGCGGATCCAGGACCATCTGGTATTAGGTTACAACATTACAGAAATCGACAATTAAATTGAATCCAACATTGAAGATTGTGTCGTAACTGCACCCTTGCTCTGACCCTGCTCATCCAAACATATTTTTATCGAGGGTTTTTTACCCTATATTTAAATAGTTATTAGTGTATGAACAGTGCTAAAGGAAGATGGCAAAATATCGACAATTATAATAGAAAAAAAAGAATCTGCGAAAATATTTGAAAGCCAATTCAGGAGGGAAATATTTGAAATGAAACAAATACCGATTGTTGTAAATATTAAATGGTGATACGTTGTTTATTTTAGGAAATCATGTGAATTCCAAAAATGAGTCCGCAAAGATAGTTATTTTTAAGCTATACACCTCCAATGATGTGATTCCAAAAACAACTGAAGCTTGATTGAATAAATTGGTTTGGTATGAAAAGGAATGAAACTTTATTAACTGGTTTCAGTTGACTGGAAACTACGATTCTTATAAATGCAAATGCGATTCTTATAAATGTTAAATCCTTCTACAAGCTAAAACACAAAATATTTATTATAACAAAGCCTAATGACATTCTTTGAATATACGTTAATAAATATTACATCCTCATTTCTTTATATTGTTATCTCTTTCTTGTATAATCCATAAAGCATTAAGGACCCCTTGCCTTCCTAACTGATTAAGGCTCGATTAGTCAAGGACTAGTCTTCATGAATTCCTTGCTTAAAGTTGCATAACACTCTAGAATAATCCTGAGAGTAGATATAAAGGAATAAAAACTACGTTTTAGTTCGATTTATGTTCACTTCTATAGCAGATAAGTTCGAGTTAGATAAAGTTGCGTTAAAAGAACAGTTGTGAAATATTTTTAATGAATTTTACTATATACAACAATTAATTTATAATTTGTTTCATTTTGTATTATTTTGGCCCACCAATTCGGAAACAATTATTACAACCACCTTTCCTGGTATGCTGTATTTTCATAGTCAACTGAAACGCAGCACACAATTCAGAGCAAATATTATCTACCTACTGGTCCAGTGTCCTAAGTAAGGTAACATATTTATTTCCAGTGTACACAATAAAGTTTTATACACATATCCACTTTTATTCTCTTAATACCAATTTCCTCCCTTATCTGTCAATTCATAGCATAACTTATAAATGCCATCTTTTGCTTATTTTGGATAGCCCCTGGAGTAAAACTTATAAATTATAACAAACGCATTTAATTCTCAACAAAAGTTGTCACCTTAAATTGACATTAAATATCCTTTGTCAAGCAAGAGCGAAACTTCCTCATCAAATCCCAAGCGAACACACCCAGGCTAACTCAACGTTGTCATCGAACAATTGCAACCAATTTAAATGTTTATAACCGTAGAGTAGGTACATTTTTTCAACAACCCGTATTGAAAAATTGGCAAAACAGGAACCCAACCAGGATTTCCCCATGGTATTTACTCATCTAGTTTAAATACAAAACAAAACCGAAACAAATTTTCAATTCGAAAGTTATTTGTATAGAGAGAAAAGTTAAAAATATTGTTAAAACGAAAATTAAACAAAGTTTTTGCGATGGTATCTGTGACAAATTCAAATGCAAATACAATTCGTACAGCACAAATACAGTTTACACAAAGCCCACATACGCAAGGACACTCTCTGCTGTACTCAATATTTGCCAACACTGCAAAGTTTTTGTGCGTATTTATTTGTGAGGGGAGTGTAGTATAAACAACAAAAAAACCTCTCAAAGCTCAAAATCCAATTAACAAATCATTAAATTTTCATTAAACGCAGGTTGGGCTACAAAGATTGCGCGGTAGCATCACTCAAAGAGGATGGAATTAACTCCGAGCTGTCGATTTCATTACACTGCTGTGAGGAATTTGCGCACCAAGCGTTTTTCATGTACTCCGTTTTGTGGCTGCAGTGGAAATTGGTAGGCAAAATTTTGTCTTACGGCCGAATCTGATTGTAAATTCTGTTAGTAGTCAGGTAATTGAAGGTTATCCTGCAAAGCGTTCCTCCAAGTAAACAGTCTCTCGTCTATTATATACACCAATTTAGAAGGATAAGCTATGTAGTTCAATATTTTTTACTAATCTTGTGCATCCTTTCACTTTCTAAGGATAATAATAATGCAAGTCCAAAGCAACGTTATTTGAGAAGCCTTTCATGAGAAACTAAGGAGTAAGTATACGAATATAATTTCAAAAGTTGCGATATAGAAATGTTTCTAGAGAATATATATGGATAGGTTGAGCACTCGCATGTAGGAACGTAAAATATATGTAATTGAAATTTTAAAATTTTCTTACTCGCGAAATACTTCCGCTTATTGAATTCCTACTATACTCATATCTTCCTACTCAGTAAATATATGATGGTCCTGAACCATTCTGCTGAATCGATCTGACATATCCTGAGACTCCTCTTCTTAACTTCAAAGAGTTTACTTAATCAAAGAGAAACACTTACTTGTATTTTCAAACTATCAAGTAGGGTTTTTGTTCCAGAAAATTAATCGAAATCAACGCATTAAACTAAAAGAAATAAAATAAAAAGGAATCATAATCATTAACAGAAAGTTGGGAGAGATGGTAAGTCTAGTTACTCCTCATCACCTTCTTTTTATCAATAAATTTAATTTGATCGGCTTCATTTCACTTTAACTGAATATATATAAAGTGTGGATAATTTAACCTCTCTGGATTAATGTTTTTTTTTAATCTTGTTCTCACTTCTCTCAAATGTTCTACAAAGTCCTACTCTAGTCTTTGTATAATATCCTATAATCTGGAATTTCCAACAGCCCCATTTAAATCATAATTTTCTTCACAAAACTTTACGGATATGCGGCAGCATTTCAAAACTCTGCTCCAATCCATGCCATTTAACCGATAATTAAAAGTTATAAATTTTTAAAACTTTTGCGCTCATTAAAAATTCAATTAATCGCTTGCTTCCACTCAATAAACTCGTAAACACTTTTGTGCCGTCCCGAAAGTTTTTCAGCCATTGAAATATGTTCACATAAAAGAGAACGTCGAAATGGAAAGCAAACAATTAACAATCAAAATGTCAACAAAACTCAATCAAAATGCACTTAGAAATGCACAAGGATACGCCAGCAAGGATACAAGTGCGGATACGACGCAATTTAACTGCAAAAGTAAACAAATCCGCTAGTAAAAATCGCTAAACAATCAACGCCGCATAACTCCAATTGAAGATACTTTCTTTGTGTGTGTTTTTCGTACAAAGAGCCAACCCCAATTTGTGTTTCTGTATGTAATGTGTCTAAGAGGGTAGAATCCGTAGTGAAGTCTCCATGAATGTATTCAATTCAAATCTCAAACGGAAACAGAGACGATGAAAGAATCAAATTTAGTTCCTCATTAATTAGTTATGAATTGTTATGAGCCGAAACAGTAAAAGGCTAGCCATAATTAATTACGGGGTCGGTAAACGACGTTCGCTATTTGTAAGCAGTGGATTCAATTGGCAAAGGAGGAGTACGCTGGAGAAGGTTCAAAAGTTCAAGACATGTCCCCCTCCGTCTCACGAAACGCCAAAGAAAACATATTGTACCCAATGGCTGTGGAAACTCCCAGAAACCCTGAACAATACACGTAAATTGCATACTGCGACCTGAGTAAGCTAGAATCAGTTCCGAGTCACAGGCTTAATTAGTTAATATTCACACTATATTTATATAGTACAAATTTTTAGAAACATTTTTCTGCTTGAACGTTATTAGACAATCAGCGCATGAGATAATCTGAGTTTGCCGATCACAAATACTTTTGACAATAATGATAGATAGATAAGTCGGGTAGACCGGAGAGCCGCCGAAGAAGGAGACCTCCAAGCACTCAGGAATTGCCACCATTTGTACTAAGCCTGGAAAAATATTTAGGGAAGGGGGGATATAGAGGATTTTGGAAAGGAAGGTACACCTTTTAAAACTTCTTTGACTCTTTGATGAACCTCAGAAGTATGTCCAGGGATAAGGAATGTGCATTATCCATTCCCAAAACATCTGATCCTAATCTGCGCCTCCTCATTCTGGCAAAGGCAGGACAAGCGCAGAGAAAATACTCTGTGCCGTCCTGTTCTTCCTTCAGACAGGAGATGCAGTTCGGATTCTCGATGATGCCTGTGGTCACCATATGCTGACCCCATGGAGTATGCCCTGTGATTACCCGAACCAATGATCGAAGATCTTTTCTTCGTAGTGTCAGAAGAAAATTTGCAACTCTCCTGTTTAGGTTTTCTAGGAAGAATTTGGTTGTTTTGCAGGCAACTAAATTGCACCATCGGTCCTTGTGAATATTATTCACATGGCTCCTGATCCATACCATACCCCCTGCTTAGCTTATACCGATAAATGGCTCTGGTGCCATTAGATTGCCCGCAGATCTACAGTTTGCAAATTTATCAGCTAATTCATTCCCCCCCCAACACCACAGTGTCCCAGGACCCCAAATAAGTTCAAGCAAATTCCACCTTGATATGGAGTTAAGTCCTAATTTACATTCTGGGACAATTTTTGAAGTGGTTAACGCGTTTTCTAGGCCCTTCAGTGTAACTTGACTGTCACTACAGACTCTAATCTCCTTACCGCGCCATTTCTTCTCAATTACTAATTCCGCTACCTTCTTTATAGCAAACACTTCCGATTGCAATACCAGTGCCATACTTCCCATAGCCGAAAAGCATCTCACTTTTCCATTCAGGTGCCAGATCCCTTTTGAGTATTGGAGCCATCAGTGAAGAAAGTTTTCGTCGGATCCCCTATAATTAGTTCTGGATCTCTCCATTGCTCTCTCGTCGGGAAGCTGAATTTGTACTTTCTCCCAAAAGAAACTCTAGGTAAGAGTTTGACCCTTGGTGCCAGAAGCAACGTGTATTGTTCCAACAGCCTCTTGAACATCACTCTGTGCCCATAGTTCTTGTCATCGTGCTAATATCAGCAAGAATCGGTTCCGAGTCACAGGTTTAATTAATTAATATTCATACTATATTTATATACTACTAGTTTAGAGACGTTTTTCTGCTTGAAAGTTATTATAGGATCAGCTCTTGAAATAATCTGAGTTTGCTGGTCACAAAAACTTTTGACAATTATGTTACGCGCGAAAAGGCTTTTGCTTATTGTTGTTCTAATAAATAGCAATAACCGACTTAATATATCGTAATCGCTCCAAAAAATGCAAAATAATGCTGAAATATTGCGTACCTTAAAAATCATTTGAGCTGGACAGAGAGGAATTGTGCTCATGGAAGGAAGCTTACAAAGATCAGTAATGTGGTATCGGTATTTCTTTGATAAAATGCGATTCTGGTAGAAGACTTTAAGAATACAGTCTTCAAATGTGTCTACATTCTCCTGAACTCGTTTTAAGATTGCATCAGTGTATTCAACACCTTTCGCCTCTATTTCAGTACAAGGGCTCTAATTGTCAAAGTCAAAGTAGAGAATAGCCAAGGCAAAGATAAGGCCAAGCGTGTTTTAAAGATGATTTCAGCCATCGATTTAGTGAACTAGATTCATGACTAGAGAAAGTCATGTTTATCTGAAGCTTTTACGTTTGTGTTTAGGAAACGTTTAAAAAATATTAATATGTGGAATATCTAAGAAACACATGATAGGAGAAATTTGTAAACATATTCATAGCTTATATAAAGTTGTTCGTCGGGCTCTTATTGTGAGCGTTATTACCTACTTTTTAGATGTAGTCAACCTGAAGAGAGTGGGGCAAAAATTATATTTACTTATACCTATTCTTGTTATGAAGACATATGTTAGAAACATAGAATTGAACTTTAGCAGATTGCTTGTATTTTAAAAAAAATTTAACCATCAATTTTAAGGGCTTTTCAATCCCTTCTCAAATCTGATAAATACTTTCCAAAACTTTTCCCGTTTTTATTTATTGACTTGTTTTTTCTTTTGGATATAAAAGTCATAGTTTTATAATATTAGTCAGAATGCATTTCTGTCTTTTGTTTTTTTAATAGACGTCAAATTATTCTCTACTTGTATTTTAGAGAAATTGTTTTCGATTCCCAACCCTAGTTACTAACTAGTCACAGCAGATAAGACAACAAAGTGGTTAAGTGCACAATTTTCAGAACTTTAAAAAAATTTTCTTTTTTTTTATTGTAATAAGTAGTATACAATTATAATAAGTATACAATATTTCTTTCCACAACAACTCGTCATGTATGACCAAAGAGCTGCTTACATCTAATAAATTATACGAGTATAAGGAAATCAATACATTCTAACGAAAGTTATTGAATCCTCTCCACCAGTTCAAAAGGTTCGGTACTTCGCAGTCGTCATTTTAAGTTGATCACTTGCTGGCTTTTTTATTTCTGTGCTGGCGGAGACTTTCTTGATCAGATTCAGAAACATTTTTCAATTGCGCTTGTTATTCTGTTCGGTCGTTGAGTGTTTATCTCTAAAGAAAAACTGATGCGATGGAATAAGACTCGATCTTTCAATGATTGGCTTAATGCGTTTTAGTATCAATTTTGCAAATACTTTGGATAGTGTTGGCAGTAATGATGTTGGGCTGTATGATGAAGCTTCATGCTGCGGGTTGCCTGGTTTGCAACTCATAACGACTTCAGCTCATATTTGAGAGCGAAAGACACGTTAATTATATCTGTTAATCTACCTATAGCTTTACACTCTAATTTCTTCAGGATCTCCGCTGTAACGAGGATAAATATATGTATATATATATATATATATATATATATATATATATATATATATATATATATATATATATATATATATATATATATATTTATATATATATATATATATATATTTATATATATATATATATATATATATATATATATATATATATAATATATATATAAATATATATATATATATATATATATATATATATTTATATATATATATATATATATATATATATATATATAATATATATATATATATATATATATATATATATATATATATATATATATATATATATAAATATATATATATATATTTATATATATTTATATATATATCTATATATATATTTATATATATATATGAGGAGCTGCAGAACAAAAGAGGACTTATCGCTCATTTCAAATTTTTGGGAATTTGAGGATCATTTTTTTGTCCCCTTTTAAAACAGCATGAACTTGGAAATAGTAAGAAGTTTTTTACTTATCATAAGATACATCAAACCGCAATAAGAATCCACAATAAATGTTAAGGATGTTTGATATCACTTAGCATAACTTTTATGCTAAAAAAAGTACGTTTTGTTACAAAAAAAGTAAAAAAGGACGTTTTGTTAAAAAGAAGGGGGAAAAGTACGTTTTGGTGTGCGTATTTTTTCATACGGTAATATTTTGACTGAATGTTTTTAAACCTGATCTAATGTATTAAAAAAACAATTTTATTGTTATTTATGATAATTTAATTTTTTTTGTTACATGTTATAAAAAATACGTAAATTTGTTCAAAATTAAACTGACAACTGACACATTTCATTCTAAAAGGAGGTAAATACTTTAATATAGATAAGTTATAATAAATATAATACTTTTAAAACGGTTTAAGTAACTAAATTTTTGTTCCCATATCTACTTCAAGGCAGTTGCATTCTATATGGTCTTCTACTATATCCTCCATATTTTCGTTTTGGTTATATAAAACTTCTTTGTACCAAAGTAATCCTTGGTTCTCAGTCCAATCTTCACCGAACTGTTTTTTTTTAAAGATTTTCTACATCCTTTTTCTTGTCGGCCTTAATCCAACGTTCTCTTGTAATTTCTTTAAGCCGAAAATTTGCAAATGGACTTTTTCCGCGTTTCAAGAGATCTAAACTGGTATTCCGTTCATCGGGTTGATTCAAATTTAAAACTCTCGAAAGTTTTAATTAAACACTTTGCAGCTCCATTTTTCAAACAATTTTTATAAAATAATATACGTTTTATATTTTGAATATTTTCAATCTTTTTAAAAATTGATTCCAGATCTTTTATATTGAGGATACTCCGGTCTCTTTTCAGCATTAAACTTGACCATGATTTGAATAAATTTCAGAATATTCTTCTATTGTTGTTATGATAGCATGTTTTTTTAGTTCCTTATCAATACGACCAAAAACTCTATCAGCTGGTAAAAAACTATGTCCTCTTACTGGGAATGTTATAGTAATATTTTGGATATGGGAGGGTGATTTCGTTTGGAGCCAAAACAAAATGGTTCGAGCTATATAAGAGTTCTTGTTTTGACCGCCACATCCATCACAAAAAAATTAAATAAAATGAATATCTTTTAAATTTATACCATTTAAATAGTGGATTATGGCAGAACCAATTTCCGTAGATCCTCGACCTGCCTGGTTTTCAGTCCAGCAATAAATTGAAGGATTCTTGCTATCAACACCAACAATACAAAAATTGTAAAACGCAAGCTGACGAGAGTAATAAGCTTCTTGAATAGGACATTTCGGCAACAATTGAACTTTTTGCATATCAAAAACTAATGTCAGTGTATTTTCCGGTTTCTTTTTCATTATCTCGTAAAATGCATTAGCTCTAAGCTTATGAATTCTTAAATCTGTCATAAGTTTAACTTTCTTTTGAGGATCAACCTCAGTTTTAATTTTATTTTGTGTGAAATGACACACAGTGCAGACATCTGACGCCGGGGATGAGAATCCGATATTAAATTAAAAGTACGTTTTGGTAAAAAAGAATTGAAAAAGTACGTTTTGTTGTGCATCAATTTTTAAAGAACGTATTTTCTCTGTGAAAAAAATAAAAACTTATGCTAATAAGACTTTTTCTGGTAGAATTTGACCCAAATAATATAAAAATAGCATAAAATCAATTTTTTGAAAAATGCCAGAAATCCCCTTTTGTTCTGCGGCTCCTCATATATAAGCTTTTTTCTATTTCAAGTAGGCGACTCTATAATTGTTTGTTGAAAACTTCTTGTTTCTGTATAAATGATTGCAATAGGGTTAGCACATAGTGTTCTTTTTCTTTTCAGAACATTGACACTATTAACTGGACAGCACTGGAACAAATATGTCAATATTGATATTTTTATATGAACTAACTCTTATTCTTTATACAAAAACATAAAAAATGTTTATTTGGTTTTTCTACAAAATTTTTTTCTCTTCGAGTCGAAAGCCTCTGTAGCTAGTACTCATTCCCAAAACACCTTGCACT
This sequence comes from Clusia tigrina, assembly GCA_920105625.2. Taxonomy (NCBI): domain Eukaryota; kingdom Metazoa; phylum Arthropoda; class Insecta; order Diptera; family Clusiidae; genus Clusia; species Clusia tigrina. The sequence continues at coordinate 29,285,244 of OV050030.1, forward strand.
CATAATTAATTATGGTGTAAGGTATAATAATAATAATAATAATAATAATAATAATAATAATAATAATAATAATAATTATGTTTATTTGGTTTAATGGTTGCAGTTCCAGACGCAAAGTCGTATAAGTGACCCAACTCTCCAGTACCAATTCATATATATTATCCAAAATAAAATCAATATATATAGTTGAAACAATCAGTAACATCATTTTAACCTCAAATGAACCCCACATTGGGTGATAAATTAAAAACAGTTGTAAAATAATATGTTTTTACTAAGTGTTCCAGGCTACCAATGTAATCCGAACATTTTTGAGTAGCCCAGAGAATTAAATTTATGAATTTACTTATGTAGAGAAGAGAGAACTCATAGAAGCAATATGTTGAAACTAGTAACTAATATGTATATTTCCTTCCCCACTTCCCAACTGAATGGATTGTCGAACTTTCTTATTCAGAAGCAAATCAATTAAGGTACCCTGATCTTCGTAATTGCTTGCGTATGAGTGTCTTCTTCCATAATAGTTTTAAGTGGTTAAAGTGGCTGAGGTTATGAGTGGTATTCACAGCTTGCAACAGTCTTCCATTTGCTAGAAGAAGCGCACAATTAGCTCGCTATAATATTAAAGTGTTGAAGCATTTATTAAAATTTACTCAACTGAAATTGAATCAATTTGCATACTCCACAAAATATTTCAACCATTTTCCATATTTCATACAACATAAGGGAATGTGACAGGGAAGTACTTCCACAGTTGACAAATTATTAAATTACAACGGTAAACAATTAAAGCAAATAATAACGGGGCACATGTACACAGCGTGCACTCATACAACTACACAACATGTGCATATGTAAAAGTCTTATAGAGCAAACACACTACACGAACGATTACGATACACACACACACGAAGAGACGAAAGGGTTATCAGTGGCAACTGTCATATCAGTTTGCAAGCCATAAATTACAAGCAAACTTCAACTTTACAAATGAAAACACACACACAAAAACATGTTCAACCACCCTATGTGAGTGTGTGTGTATAATAACTCATTCATATATATTCAAATTAAAAGCCACACGAAATAAGGTAAATGTATTCTTCACACACAGCTTAGAAGAGGAGGCACAATTGGTGAGGCAGAACAACAAAACACCCACTCACACCTAATACACAAATCCTCTGTTAGTGTTGCTTGGTGGCTGCTACCGTGTTTAGTTGTGTCTCTTGAGGTTCCTAATCAAGATGAATATATAGTCGGATTTATAATTGTACACTTTATTGTTGCACTCACCGCATCATGCACAGAGAAAGTGTCTCCGAAGATGGGATGAGCAAAATGAAATAGCACCACCGCAAACTCTTAGGCCAGGAAATGCATATTTTTACCAAGGTGCCTTATATCAGGTGGTTGAACATGAAAAAGCTGTAAATATTTCCTAACACTGGGAGAAAGTCTAAACACAGATGTTACAATTCGTACAGTACATGTGCAAAACGAATACATAAAATATTAAATAATCCTTCAGTATATCATTAAAAGGCCAACGATTTGCAAGAAATATTTTAAATATTATATAAATATATTAAGAAAATTGCATAGAACCAATTGTATGTTTCTATACTGTGGAGTTAAGTAAGTAATTCGTTGTAACACTGTTTGGAACTTCAATGTCTCTAATAAATCTTACCAAGACACTATAAATTTATTACAGATCTTACCAAAACAACATTGTAACAGACTTTGCACAATGTTGTTGTAAAGATTGTTACAGCATATAAATAATATCTTAGAAGAACTTACAGAGAAAACAGTTTTTTAGAGATTGTTCTCCCTCGGTTTGTTTAGAAAGCTATATTTATTCCTCACCCCAACCACTTTAATCTGAAATTATTCATTCTGCAAAGTAATTTGTATGAATCTAAAATGTTGTTGTAGTGGCGAAATTGCCATATTAGTATATATGATATATGATATATCATTAAATTCTAATTATAAATTTCATAGTGAATTTCGAAATAGAGAAGGAATTTTTCGAGGGACTACTGTTGTTGAATCGTTCTCTCTAATATCATATGTATGTTCTCTCTAATCCAATAAATCCTTAGTGATGGAGTCTCTTTCTCTTGTTTCATATAATGTAACATAAATTCTACTATTTTTCCACACTAATGAATAGAATTTACGTATGTGGAATATTGAAGTTTAGAACGAAATATAATAAATAGGGTTTACAGCTTTGTAGCAGTGGAAATTGTGACTTGGAAGCAGCAGTAATAAGAGTGACTTGGAAGTAGTAATGAAACTACTGAATTGAATTAAAACATAGAGTAAAGAAATAAGAGTCACAATCTGAAATGTCACTCAGTTTTCGACATAGAAGGGATCGGTCGGGGGTAGTAACCAGAGTGGCGCTGCGATATGAAAATGAGAGCTATTGAATAATTGGCGCTATTAGCAGCGCCACCATACAAAAAGTTTGTTGTTCGAGATTGTGACTCTTATTTCTTTACTCCATGATAAAAATCTGAAAGTTTCTGTTAATTTATCTTTTAACTATAAATTTCAATTAAAATGTATATGTGATAGCGTAGTCATGTAAACTATTGAAGAAAACTAATTTTCGTAACAACGGTTTATCTATTCAAAGTAATGTAAATAAGTGTTATGAACAGATAATAAAATATTTTCATACTTAATAGCAGTTCTTTATTGTGCTCCGATATACATAAAAATATTAATTTTTATATGCTATCAAACTAAATCTATATTGGATTCTGATATTCATTGCTCATGGACACATTATAACTATTAATAGAGTTTCAGAGTTCTGTCTTTCCAATATTTACACTTGTCAATACAACTCATGTTGTTATTCTTTCTGGGTAAGAGTTCTTTGTGAAAGTGATAAACAGACCGACTACAAAATTGGAAAAGTTTCTGCACTGAAGATGATTCTGACCGAAATATGGTCGTAGCTGTTACGACTCCTTATGGACATTACATAATTATAATGTATACAGCTTTGGCAACTTATTCAGCTGGTACTTAAAAGAAACCACTATTGATATCATCGTATTATATCATCATATTATATCATGTAGAAACCATCCGAAAACGGTACAATCCACGTACCGATCAGTTCCAAAGATACTCTTGCACTCTACTGCACATTGACATCGGTCTATTGCATTGCCCACTGCCAAGATGTACGACAATAAAGTAACGAGAGATGCTTCTACCTATTTCTATCACCATGAATTTTATACCACTTTCCATTTTATGAGATGGAAGGAGTTGCAACGCAAGAAGCGCCACACTCCATAAAGTGGTGCTGTTAATCGCTCATATAATTAAACGTACTCATTACTTCGTCCCCTCCTCCGTTTAAATTTTATTGCTTTAAGAGAAAAATTTACTGTGGCCCTTCTATGTACCTATGAGTTTGCGGTAACAGTTACGTGGAGACACCCAATTTAAATGGAGCTATGGAAAGCATGTGAAAGCCTATTAACGCTTGCAACCGAAAACTGTGTGGAATCAGGCCCACTCACTTCTCAAGGGAATAATTGAAACTCCACAAACAAACTTCCGAGGTCTTCCCTATGAAGCTTGTAAATAAGTTTCTCCAATTTGATGAAATTTCACAACACTGAAGGAGGTAGTAATTGTACCTCTTTTGTTATCCCAGCCTACAATTTCATAAATTACAAAATATATATATATTTTTTTTTTTTAGTTTCCTTACTCTGTGGTGTACTTGTCTTCATATTTCATCTCTCTCCTCTCAAGAAGTGGGTGGCAGGCCATTCCACTTTCACTTTTGATACTCCTAAATTCCATTTGACTTCTATGTGCGTGAGTGAGTGGTGTGAGACCATTTAAATGGATTACTTAAAGATTCCATTGTGTGGCTTTATTGCATTAATACTCGTATAGCCATAAATTACCATAAATAGCATTCATTGTAATTAGTGTGCATTCATTTAAATTACACGCATTTGTTAATTTCTGTTATTAGCATTTGCAATAAATTGGGCCTAATGAACATCTATATATGTAATTAATTAGTAAAACTAAAGTAATTATGCTGTACTATAATATTTCATAATTTATTAACTCTAATAATTTATGCTCTTTTCTATGATAATACAAAATTTTGGATTAACGGAATCGAATTAAGTAACAAGGCAGGCACTTAATTGGCTAAGACAAACTTAACATATGTGAGAGAATGGAAATGTTAGAATAAGGTTAAAGAGTTGTAAATTGTGTCCCAAAATTTGATAATATCTGATAGATACCTAATTGATGAGTGTCAGTGGTAGGCGTTTGCTCTTCTTCCTGGTTGAAGTTATGCCATTTGATGTTCATTTATTGCACATATTGTTTCCAGTAGATAAGAACATCTACCATGCTAAAGTAAGTGTACTTCATATTTGCAGAAACTCTTCCATCTGCCAGGAAGATAATAACAATATCGATTGTATTCTAATATTTAATACAGTGTTTATTTTTTACTGAAATGTTTTTAATTTTTAAAATCAGTGACAATTTATGAAAAAAGTTTTTGATTTCTATCACAACTAACTCTGACTGGAACGTTTAGTCCCGAAACTCCAAGAATAGTGAATTCAGTTCCAATCATCAATAATATTCAACATAACACTTAGTCACCTAAACGACCATGTAAAATATACAAATACACAACCAAGTAAAAACTCACTCAAAATGCTGCTACCTTAGCCTAACCAAAATTCGTTGAGCGTTTCGTTAGACTAAGAAAGACATAATGACATATGCAGAGTGTTTCATGTTTAATCTATTAACGAAACCTATTGAAAACCCCTTGTAATGAACTTGGTGTTTTAACCCTGAACATGACTGGCAGCGAACCGATGCAGCTGGTCTACCAAATGTTTATACAGCGGGGTAGCACCGCTTATCAGTCAGGCGAATGGCCTAATTGTACTTTGACTACTTAATACCAGCGGAGAAGTTACGCTTGAAGTTAGAGAAAAGATCTTTGTTTGAGTTTACAGAATCAAATCTGAGAACTCTATTGAATAATCAGGGTATTTATATTGTTCAATTCCATTGGACTTGCATTGGATTTTCATTCGATTCCCAATGCAATTTCAATGTTCAAATGCAAATTCACAAAATTTCTGCTGATCTACGCAATATCGTATCGTAGGTCAGCGCATTCAGAGAAATTAGATCAGGGTGCGCTGGCCTTTCAAGAACGCTGGGCTAATGTACTCGCATTTGTTTGTCAGCTGTTATGCATTTTTGTGTTTGCCTTTATTCAATTTCATTATATCTAAATACATTAGTTTTTGTGTCTCAATTTCTTAAGTCTAAATACATTAGTTTGTGTATTATAGTTGGTGATACAGTTTCTTGTGTCTGAATACATTAGTGTGTGTGTCATAATTTGTATTAACTTAAATTTTACATATGAGATAAGCACACTACCCACTAACCAATCCATATGAATTGTCTCAGCATGCCTCGCAACTCTTTCATATGTATATGACACTATTAAATAATTGATATGAAAATAGATCTATTAGATCCTTAACATTTGTGTGAATCTATGAGACAGAGACTTGAATTTGTTTGTTTTAAGTAATGGAAAAGTACAACTAATTGAATGGCAAAAATTGCCTCTCATATCCCCAGAATATATTCATCGCATCAATTATGTGAAGACGAGGAAAATTATATTTGATCTACAAAAACATCATGACTTTTGTTAGCTTAATACACACAATAAATTCTACTCCTAGCAGCCATATGAGTTTTCTGCTATAGTCCAGCTTTGCACATCTTTTCAGTAGTTTGGATACTAGAAAAGCTTTTTCCACAATAATGCATACAAATTGGGTATATTCCCCTATCAATCCTAACGGTTTGAACCATATCAATACTATTAAGATAAAATATGTTATATTGTTTACTCAAAATGATTTATATAATAATAAATTAGAATACAAATATCAACATTAGCAACGCACTAGTTTTGTAAGTACGTCTCTTACTTTATTGTTTCAAGTTGCTCACCAATCAGTGCTCCTGTCATATCGATTGCGTTTACTTGTGCGAAATCTCCACTCAATCCTCATCGGATTTGTCCCAACATCCGTGTAATAATAGTTTTTCCAGCGCATTTAACTTATTAAAAATTTATGATTTTACAACCAAAGGCAATAAACACAACTTTGAGAAAAATGCGCATAAATAATCTAAGAACGTTGGAAATGTTGGGGAACCAAACGCTGAACACTAACATAAAAAATGTAATAAATTCAAAAAATAATCATAACAAAAGTTATTCAAAGAGAAAAACTAAGGAAAACTGCAATTGTGACCCCACCTACAATGCTCAAGAAGAAGTTGAACGTACAAAAGAGCAGTTTAGACTGCGTAAGGAAAATTATATGACTCCCCATTTGTGGATGTACATATAAACACATTCCAGTGGAGGGTCGGTACGTATGCTGACATGTGACGACATTCCTCCAGGACTGAAACTGTAGCCGCACGATTGCATCTTATAAGAAACATAGAAAACTTAATAAAAATGATAAAAACTTTTTTAGAATTTCCTTTTCGCATTAAGTGAAAATTGTTTGAGATGGGAAGCAAAAAATTTATATTAACAATTGTTCCTTACGTTTTTGTACAAAGGGAGCCTGAGGAAGTGAAGAAGGTTTGGATATGTGTGGTTAATAATTCGGGTTTGCAACGGTTTAGGGTTACTTTTGGGAAGTAGTTTCGATGAGTCTAATGAGGTGTATTTATGAATTCTAGGGCTGTGAAGTAATAACTTCAGTAGAATAGGGAACAATTAAGCCATCAGATAGTTTCTTATGTGTTTTTTGCTGAAGTACCTTCAACATTCTCTGAAATATGAAGCATTCCAACAGTGTCGCTTTCTCTCAATAATTTCTCATATTATTAATGCGCAGTTTATTATCTTATTCAAAAGTCCAGCATAGGTATTAACTGATAGTAGTTCTAATAGTTCCGAGAAAATCACATGTTCCTTTGGGTTCGAATAACATGACTCAGTTCAATTGCAGGCCCAAAGCTTTCTGATAGCCCAATCATTCCGTAAAATTATTTTGGTGGGAGCCAAAAATATACCTACTCAACCTCCTTATAAGTGCACCGATAATTTATCTTCGACTATATCTTATAATTTTACGGGTTCGTGGTATAATGGCAGTGGGAGCTCGCCTATCCCATATTCTAATGAAATCATTAGACTATTATCAAGTATTAGTAGATGGGTAAGTCTCAAGTGTTATAGAAGCGTTAGTATCAGTTATATTTAAAAAATAATAGTTTCTCTTCAGGGATGCGTCCACTACTTTTGTACTTACCGTACAACCGACTAATGAGTGAGTACCCGAAAAAGTGAAAAGATGAATAGTATAACGATGGGTTAATAACACGTTGTCGACCCAATCAGTTGAGTTTTCTTTTAAAAAGGTCAAAGAAGAGAACATGTAGCCTACAACTCGATGCTTAAAGAGAACAGAACTGAACCACCTTTCTCAATATGGTTGCGTATACATAATGAGGCTGGACATATGATAATAACACTCTATTTGTGTCCCGCATTTTATACACTATCTGCACTTTCTAGCATATATTTGACTTAGTTACATCTTTGTAAAGCCCAAAATTAGATATACCATATCATTGATCAATATCGCTGCACTGATTTTGCATTCATCGTCAGTCTATTATCTATTCTCTTCAAGATAGAAAATGCATATTGTATCGAAGAAATCGATAAGATTTTGAGTTGGCATTTTCTTAGTGGCAGTGTTGGATACACAACAGAGTTGTGTGAAGTTTGCGGACGTCTACTTTCTCAACGGGGGCTTTTAACAGGAGCCAAGTTTCCGGTGGAGATCATGGATCATGGAGACAACGTTACAAAACCGCCAAATTAATCATAGTTTAGATACACGAGCTTATCGAGCACTTCGTACATTTTATGAACCGAATTATCTCCCAACTAAGCGTGCTATTTGCCATGCTGTGAATATATTTCGCACCAATTTTTCAGAACATTAGACCAACAAAAGATCGAGACCAGTACGTTCCGACGAAAATCCAGCTGCAGTTGAGCATAGTGCTAACCCAAATTTGTGAGTTTCCATGCATGCACAGAACCTTCGGCTTTGTCCGTCCACAACCTGGCAAATTTTCCAAAATATTAGCCTTATCTCTCAGACGATTCAATTGGAATATTGCAAGGGACGAAATTTCATTGAATGACGCAAAATCAATTCCAAGATGATCCAAAATTGTCTGGAAAATTGTTATTAGCGATGAGGCACACTTTTGCCTCAATAGATATATCAGTCAGCAAAATTTGCAATTTTCAATGAAAATACTCCGCAAAGGAATCTTCAGAAACTAATATATCCGGTCTTATATCCTCAACAATTAGGCAGGAGCTTGTGTTAGAGTCAATGTCGACCGATACACAAAGATGATTAACGAATATTTGTTTCCTATTTTACGTGACACCGCTGTGGACAGTGAGTGGTTTCAGCAGAATGGGGCTATGTGTCATACTGCAGCAAACACCATTAATTCAATGAAGTTGAATTTTGAGGACAGAGTGATTTGGTATCGGTATATTGGCCGCCAGGATCTCCTGATCAAACACCGCTCGACTATTTTCTGTGGAGCTCTATGGAGTCGCTTGATTGCGTGGATAAACCGGCAACCAGTGGAAGCCAACATTAGGTGCTCGAAAATGTGGTCAAAGGATAGAGAAGAATGAGTTTGCAATGACCAAATGTCCCCAAAATTAAATTTATATGTTAGATTTATTAGATTAGTATATGGGTGTTATACACCGCGGCCAGAAAGATCTATTGTGATGCCCCTATTTATTTCAAAGATGAGGATAGTGTCATCTACAGATCTTCTGTCAGGTTAAATATTCATATATTTTGGAGGAATCAAGTTAAGGGATATTTCTCATATCTAAGATATATTCTCCAAAACATATTCTCTTTTGTGTGCCAATGGTCCGCAGTCTGTGATCAGGTGCAGTGAAGTTTCGTCACTTTCTCCACAGAATCGACAGATGGCATCTTACCAACTTATTCATATGGTAGTTGAGTCTACAGTGTCAGCTTCAAATGCCTGTGATGATTCTCAATTTACTCTGAGGCATATTTGTTAGCTCCTTAGCTCTTTTAGGAATAAAATCTCCCAGAAGAGGTTTGGGCTGTCTTAAATCCGGAAGAGTTTTCCAGGTTTTACTTCTTTTTGCATCTGTATGTGGTATTGAATGATAGTCCACAGAAGGGTTCAGGGCCGTTGAAAGGACAGGCCGCAGCCCTTCTTGCTAAAGTTTATATGTTACATTACAAAAACTTATCTTTCAAATAAAATCACTTTTCAGAATAAAAGTCAATGTCATGATTGTTTTACATTTATTTTCAGTAATCTTTTAAAAAACACGCTCCAAAAACAAACACCGTTCTAGGACGAAAAGAGCAAGAAACATGCCCAAATTAATAATTATATCTTGGTAGATGCATTTCGAGCAATCTAGTACTTTAATTCCATACAATTTGCAGTCTTATCCAAGTATTGTAAAATATTTAAAAGAGAACGATACGACCGCATATCGACAAATCATCTTCTTGCCATCTTTTGAATGTGATAACTGTGAAACTTAATTAGTGTATGACAAATTACAAAATTCTGTGTTTATGTGAAAATATTGCTTTGCGAAAAGGTATTTTCATATATGCTCTTATGAGTGTATAGAAAAAAGTTACGTTTCCAACTCCCATTGTTACTTCAGAGGAAGGTGTTGATTATTAGTACACACTACTAAAGAAGTGCTGGGAAGTTAAAAATGCTCTAAAATCGGCATGTACAGGTGTAGGAACGTGCCAAATGAAATAGTTTCCTTACGCTGCGAATATTAATAAATTTGCTATCCAATTTATACACATACATAAATGCATGAGGTGACCGACCAATATAATCATAATTTCAAAAATAATGTAACCGAGTCTTGTGTGCCACGTTGACAATGGCGATAATTCATGGCGCTGGCCTGGCACTGGCACTGGCAGTGGAGCTGAATTGTGTGCCAAAATTTACCTGTACCAGTCAACTACAAACTACCACACATTTATTTCCATTCTCCCCTCCTCTACCTCTTTCCGGCTCCTTTAGCACTATGCTTGGGAAATTTTTGTTTTAGTGCCATTAAGACATATATAAATATAAAGTAAACAGTAATAAATTCATAATGTCAACTGTCAACAGGCAACGCATTCTGGGAAAATTTATGACATTACAGAGCAACAATAAAAAATCAACAATAAATATACAAGACAAAATTGCCAACTACTGTCAGTGGAGTGAATTAAACGAAAGTAAGATATTAAAACAAAAGCTACGGCATATCCTTTGAGCTGAGAATGCTAATAATGGGCTAATAGGAATATTGCATATGAAGGAGCAAAAACACACCAAAAGGAAAAGTATGAAAATTAAAATTTGTATAATTTTCGATGAGTTTATTACAATAATAAAATAATTTCAGTGTTTGCTGCTGTTGTGACTGCTTTTGTTTTATTCTCAGTAGTGACGTAATAAAAAAATTCTCCTAAATATGTATTAAATAATACTATATGGCATGCAATAAAATAATAAATACAAATAGAGTAAGAAACATGAAAGGTTGCCAGTGGAATTCCGACTGTAAAAATGGCCTATAAAGGCGTCTGTCACGCGAAAAAAAATTTAACGACAATTTGCTGACATTTGATTATTAGACTAAAGTGCTATCAAAACGAAATAAAACCAAATAAAACGAAAATTATGGCGTTTGTATGAACCCAGTTGTGCAAACACACGAATAGCGGGCACAATAAGGCATTTGGTATGCAAGGTTATGATGTTTAAAAGGTGCCATAATGAGCAGGCAATCAAAAGTATATCAGAGAAATTTGTAGAACATACGCAGGGTTTTAAATAATTGCATTTACACATTACATTCATGGTATTACTTTGGATTTGAAGCCACTCTGGAGTCAGACAGAAATATGTAGCACAACAGGAGATCAAAACAATTCAAGAGGCATTACCAGAGAATGAATATCGATACTGATTCGAGAGAGTTATATTTTTTAAACACACTTTATATATTGGAGCTGGGCAAACGTTTGTAATATCCAAAGGACTCAAGTTTGAAGACTAACTTGAACTATGAGCTAGAATTTGGATCACCAACACATCCTACTTTCCATATGCCTCCCTGCTTGAAAAAGGATATCTTATGAACCAGAAGAACCATTTGTATTAAGCTTTACATATGGTATGTTGATACCCTCTACTCCAAAAGGAAGTTAAAGGATTACATATATTTATACATGGTTTGCCCACATACCCTGTTGGACCGCTAACCATCCTACTTTACACATATTTATTTTCCCGGAAATAAACAATCTTTTTCTCACTTCACCTTTTGTGATTGTGGAATTTGGAAATTGGTTTGTGGGCTGTTTAAGAACGCTTGATTTTGAATCAGATCATGATACAGTACAACTAATTTTAGTGACAGAAGATGTAATGCATAAATATCCCACTATGATTGACAACTGGGACAAACCAGATTTTACCAGATTCAATGATATGCTTGAGGATGAGCTTAGTACTTATACATTACCACTTGCCAGGAAATTGATGCTTGTGTGGTTCTCGCGCGTCCTTTCAGACATTGTATGATGGTCACGTCGTCCGCGAAATATTGCAAGATGATAGTGACTTCCACAAGTTGAAGATAGTGAAAGTATGTGTTTGTGTCTCGATAGTTTCAGGGGTACCGTAATTGTGATCTTCAAGGACTATCGTACGTTCAAGGTTTTACTCGTATGCTGCTATCTTTCTATCGGAGAATAACCTCTCATAGTAGTCACTGTAAACCTATTTCAACCTACTAATAGATGTAATCTAAATGTAGATATTAAATAAATCATGCCAGCCTCCATGATCTAAGTGTAAGCATCTTACTCTCCCAGTTATGCGGGCAAGTGATCCAATACTACTTACTCCTCCTCGAGATAAAACCCTCAGTTGCTAGTACTCCACTCTCCAAATCCGTGCAGACATAATTAATTGTCAGATATAATAATAATAAAAATAATAATGAAATGACTCACTATTTCTTGTGTTCACCTTTTCTATCATAAGAGTTAAATCCCTTTATACATATTTCACTTGATTTCAATAAAGGACACGTTTGTAATTCAGAAATATGCTGGCACAATATCTTCCCAGACGGCATTAAGACACCCTTTCCTGCTGGCACATCTTCTCGTTATCCTCCTGGTGCGTCATTCTTCCCAATCGCATAAAGAATGTGCTCCGTGATGCAGAAAACTAACCAATAAATATGCCCAGCCGGGCCTCATCTTTGAAGATATATAATAAAGAAGACAAAACTCTTGTGGCGCACAAGGAAACAGTAAATTGGAGAAGAAATTGTGAACGTGGAAAAAAGTTAGGAAATTACCATATTTCACTTATCCATAAACGAATCATAATTAGCACAATTAATTTGGGAAAATCATTCGAAATTCAATTACGTTTAGACACGGCAACACCTGCAAAATTAATTACAATTTGCTCATTAATAGCGCAGAATGGAAGTCAAAGTAGAAAAAAGGCTTCAGAAAGAAATGAATAAAATGAAAAATAAAAAAAATAAAAATAATAATAAAAGGGCAGGAAATACACAATTAGCTTAAATAAACAAATTCATTACAGCAGCAGGCGAGCGGCTTTGATGCTGGGCTCCCACTCCTGTCGCTATTCGGCATTAAACTGGCTTATTAAGGTTGCCCCACCTGTAGGCAATCAAAGTCAAAGCTGTCGCTACTAGCACCGCCTGCTGCCCGGATCTAATAAACGGCATCAGCAAAGGAATTTGCTTATGCAAACTAAGACACAACAACAAAAACAACAAAAGGAATTACGCTTTGCACACATTTTTTTCGATTTTCATTCAGTGCCGTTTTATTGACCATTGACGCAAACCTGTGTAGGCGCAAGGATATATGAGTATGTACGCTACAAAATCCCTCAGTACTTGCAAAAGAAAAATCCGAGAAGAAAGCTAAATAAGTGGAAACAAGCAAAGTCCGCGAATGACCGATTTCCTGAGCAATTGCTTGACGGTTATTGTTGAACAATACAAGCGAAAAAGGAGCCGGTGCCGCCTGTCGCTGCCACCCTCAGGCCGAACATACAGCCGTCGTTCGGGGATTTCAACTGTTTAGCCTTTCAGAGAGAGAAAAAGAGAAAGAAGGGGGAAGGAGAAAAAAAGATGAGAAAACGTTTGAAAATTTGTTGCCATTGAAAGGCGTATAAAAGGCAGCAGCAACCAGGGCTACAACAACAGCAGGACCCGCAATATGTGCTCTTAACGACAAAACGTTGGACATACACAAAAAAAAATGGAATTAATTTCAATAAAAATAATTTTCCGGTTTTTCAATTTCATATCCGGCAAAGACTTTTGGCAGTTTCCGCTGTGGTCCCCAGAGAAACTTCAAGTATTGTTGTGTGCCGCAAATGAAAAGTTCCTCTTCTCTTTTTTACTTGTTTTTTTTTTTAGTATGTTTGTATTTGCTGCCTTTGGTTTGTCAAAAGAAAATTGCAAACAAACTGTCAATAGCATTCTGATGAGTTGGTATGCTCAGAGGGCCAGGGGAGGACCACTGAGCACCATTTTTCGATTAATTTTCTACTTATTTTTACTCTTGACTTGAAGTTTCTTAAAGAGACGACTAGTTAATAGCAATGGACGAATAACAGTGCCCAAATAATGTGCAAAATATTCTTGCAAGGACATTTTCAGCAACTACGGTACGTATGAGTGTTTAAACACCCAAAACTATTCAACTGCAAACTTAATACATAATTTTTCAAGTATTTTTAAATGCTTCTACAAATCTTGAAAACTACCCGCAACTTGCTGTAAACTTCCCCCAACTACTTTCTTGCGTACAAACAACTCTCACCTGCTGCTATTGCTGCTGCCATTGTGGTCTTTGCAACATGCAACAATAGCCTTTTCTCATGTACTCGCCCGCTCTTTTTAAGCATAACTGAAACTTTCAAGTTCATACTTCATCCTGGGAAGACAGGATGCCAATTTTTGCCTCGCTACCAATCGCACAAATGAAAATCCTTTGACGTGTAAGAAAAACTACGAACAGCAACACAAGCATTGATATTTCCTCGAGAAAATTTACAGAGCTGAAATTGGCGTCAGGGTCTGTTGAATATAATGAAAATTCCTTAAGCAGTTATTTGAGTGCGTCGTATCCTGCCATGAAAATGCATACAAGGCAGACGTAGAATATAGTCTACAGAAGAAGAAAAAAAACTTAAGCAAGAGTTTCAAACTTTTTGCAAAAAGAAAAAAAAACACAAGGGGAAGAGAAAAGCAATGTTGCAGTAGAGCGCACCACCTCACACCGTGCACCCTGACACCAGCATTTCACTCGCTTAACAATGACAACCAACCAACAATAACAAAAACGGTACCGTACACGCTGCCAACGTAAAAATCATTTCACGGCTGTCAAATTTTCTATTAAAAAGCGTTATTTCGTTTATTTTCCCCGACGATGCGCAAATACCGCTGTGGGGCTGTGCTGCTGCTGCCAATGCTGACGGACGTGAGTGGGAGTCGGAGTGAGAGTGTGGGTGCTGGTGTTGCTGCTGGTGAGCGACCAGCGTTGGAGCTGTTGGCGTCTGTGTTTAAACAATTGATGCGTCTCGCCGCGGATGTTGCTGTTGTTTGACGGTGGCGTCACTTGGCGGTGGCGTTTGTTGCTGCTCTCCGCTGCTCCAACTTTGACTGCTGGGGCGATGGCTGACGTTAGTGTTTATAATGAACACTTTATGGTAACACGGCAACCAATAATTCTGATGTTAAGTGAAACTGAGTGAAATGAAACAAAGCGCAGTTTGCTAACACTTTCTATCAAATTTCAGCGCTGCTGGACGGAAATTAAATTTGAATTTTCAAACTTTACCTATGTAGATGTGGTGAGGTGGTAGAAATTTAAATTTAATTTTCACTTGAAGAGCCGAAATCATAATCAGACAAATTATGAATATTTGTGAAAGAATATAATGCCGATAAATTCATTGAACATAAGGGGGGAAAAGTAATTTATTTTTTCCCGAATTTCTTATAAAAAAAATTACTGTAATACTCTTAATTGCTTTTATAGCGAGAAAATAGATTTGAAGAGGAGTTTTTATTATGGACTTCATTCATGCATTCCTGACGTAGATATATAGTCATATATGGAGTTATATAAAGTAGTTAAAACTTACGATTGTAGGTAGCACTCGAAAGTTTCAGTCTTAATGCATTTGACTGAAACAATTTGTCACATTATTACTTTCTTTTAGCACTGGTTAGAACTTATATGTATATGAGAACCAACATGTAACTAGTTCAATATCCCAATTCAACTCTGTACATTGTCTAAAATATTACTGGAGGCCCAAAGTTACTTCATCTAAATTTCTCGCCGCAAATATCCTGAACTTAGCTCTTAATCTGAACAACTCTGGCAAACTTTTGGCAAAATATATATTTTCATATAAAAAAGAACTCAAGTAAAGTTCCATGTAATGTAATGTAATGAAATGGTAAGGGTTGGACCATCGCCCTTAGGCGATCTATTTTGCCAGCCCATTCATTCAGTTAGTGATTACTGTGCTCAGGAATTTAATTAGACCAGTCTGCGATGTTTGCTTCAGGTCGTCATCTATGAGAAAATGTTTTCCGAAATGGCTTACTCTTCCTCGTGCAAGTGTCGGACAACTGGCGATTAGGTGCTCCATAGACTCATCGTCTTCTAGGCAAAATCTACATAATTTGGTATCAGCAAGGCATATTCTGTGCAGGTTCTCATTGCAGGGAAAGTGACCTGTGCAGGTGCTCATTGCAGGGAAAGTGACCTGTGAACGCACCGCACAGTATCCTCAGTTGATTTCTTCTTAGAGATAGGGCCAATTTAGCCCTTTCTCCGTTGAATTACAGGACACCCTTCGAGTGCCTCAGACCCTCTAAGCTGTTCCAGTACTAATTTTTCCGCTGCGTTATCCAGTTTTTTTAGATCCAGCTTAAGACCATGCTTATTGAATCCAAACATTGGACATGGTCCTATGTAGGGGTTGTCTACCACTGCTTTAGCCAGTATGTCCGCTGCTTCGTTGCCTGGGTGTCCCTCATGGCCTGGAATGTATATCAGAGAAAATCTGTTGTGTGTTGTCAGTCTGTTGAGTACACAGTGGCACTCCTAAAGTGTTTTCGAAGTGCACATTGTACTGGCTTATCAACAAAAAATCGAAGCTACAACTGTAATATAAAGTGCTTATATACAAGGCTTTAATTAAGACAATTTGGACTAACAGTGTCCAGATTTGGGGCATTAGTAGTACATCAAATGTACAATTAGTACAAAGGGTTCAATCCAAAATCTTGAGACCGACAGCCAGCGCTCCATGGTTCGTCAGAAATGAAAATATTCATCGCGGCCTGAATATAGCACCGGTTGAAAGAGAACTCGTAGACTTAACCACGAAATATAAAACCAAATAAAGTGTCATCCAAAGCAACTTGCAAGGGATGTATGCATCTCGTCTTAAAAAATCACTTCTTTAAAATAATAATACATAATTCTAAACCTAAAATTGCACCAAGCACTGGCGCGGAGCTTCAAATTATTTACTAGATATTTGTAAGCTTTGTAAATTAATTTTTGATTTTCAACTTAAAGATACAATAAAATAAAAATCTATGTTGAATTACAAAAAAAAATAATATAAATATATAAAACGATTCAGGATCATTTCAATATAGAAAGGAAATGCCTCTGTCTATCTTGGGAAAATAAACCAAAGAGACTCATCTTGCTTTGAAGAGTTGATATCGTTCCGTTTTTCTTTCCATTGTTTTTGTGTACAAGCACACACGCCACTTGTCACACTGAATATTCTCACCTTACCAAAAGTTCTGCCAGACATTTGGAAACAATTATAGCTACAACACCAACAACGACGTAGTACGAGTAGCATAGCTATGGCAAGAACAGCAAAAGATACAATTACAATCTTCTATTATTAGAAATCATAGCAGAAATGACAAACTAGAAACAAAACAAATAAAAAGAATCAAACGTAAACATGAAACAAGGATTCTCTCGGTTATGCAAATTCCAACAGAGTAGCCAAGTCAACAGCATTCATTAACTTGACACAAAGATTGTGGGGTGCGTAACGAAGCGAAGTTGTTGATTCGACAGAGCACAAAGGACCGAGCGACAACTCGAGCAGAAATGAGAAATTTAAGCAGTTTTTGCTATGTTCCAAGACAAATGAAATATTTTTGCTTAAAATGCGAAAATAATGCGAAAGTAGCATGAATGACAAGCGTACAAGTACGAGGAAGAGCTGCAAAACAATTGAAGAAAAAAAAGTGATGCACACAAAAACAAACAAACAACCAGACACAGACATACACCCCAACACCCACACCAACGTTGACTGACAGCGTGACAAACGGCTTGTAATGAAGTTCCAACTGACATTTGAAATTCGTTTCAGTTGATGTGCGAATGTAGTGTGAAACACTTGTATGTAGGTGTCTTAGTTTATAATGACGTTAAATTGCACAGATTTGGCTATAACCCCGAAGAAAAATCCTTTAAAAGCAAATAAAGATTTGCTAGAATGTAGAATATTCGGTTTGGGGGCCACTTGCCAAAACTCAAAAGATTTTACCTATTCTAAACATGAAGAAGGAGTGTTCGAATATAACTAATAAAAATTTGTGTTTGTATTCAAGCACTCATTTTCCAATTATATGAAATTTTTAAGTCACTGCATGCGTATCAAAACCGATTTTATAGGTACAACCAAACAACATTCGCGGTTCGGTAACCTAAACTTTTTTCCATTTGAGGTATGACGGAGGTACGAAAGGAGGATGGACATTTTAGTTCAAATCATTATATTTGAAACTATGGCTGTGGCTAAGACAACTCATTGGTATCATCAAGCAAAGAGTATTTACAGGATGGAGCTATGCATATTTATATATTGTCTTTGCATCAAGTTTCTTAATTAATGCCTTTAGGACCAAACGTTAATGGAAAACTGAAGTTAGAATTTCCAAGGCATATACAAAACTTCCTCATGAAAAGCGAAATGTTCTACTCGGAAATAAAATCCTATACACATTCCTATATTTCCCATATACATATTAGTTACATGGAATTTCCGAAAGCAACCAACCGTTAAATGGATTAATGTAATTGAAATCAATCAAAAATACTGCCATGGAAGTGCGTTTGCAACATTATAGTGACAGTCGGAAATTTCACTGAATAAATATGAATTTTTCCATAGAATTAAATTATATTATATAGGAATATCAGATATTCTTAAATCCATTCTATCGAGCAGAGCTGCAAAGAATTGGAATCAATTATTTATCGAAAAATTAGATATATACCCACAAAACCTGCTGGGTCTCGTATCGCGGGCCCAAATTTCTCTGAAAACTCAGTGAAATGGACAGCGCGATAGCCTTTTTCAGTGACACAATACTCCAAGCAGCAGTAGATGTGACTCCAGTAATTAAGAAAAACTCTAAAGATTACCCGATAGCAGCTCATATAATCAAGCAAATAGGTGTCCTCAATTAAAAGCAAAACTCAATAGAGCAACCCGAGAACGTAAAGAACTTCTAAGAGCAGACAAAGAACAAAAGGACCAACTGCACCTATCAAATATGAATCACCGCAAGGCTACCAACTGTAACCTTTGGAAAGCCACAAAAGAAGCCTATCATTCAGTTTAGCATCAACCTGCCATAAACGCTCCGAGTAATAAATTGGCAAGAACACCCTTTGAGAAAGCAAATGTATTGGCTCAGCCCTTCGTATGGAGGGTAGCCGAAATAATCGCCATACCGAAACCTGACAAAGATCCCACCCCACTATATCAGTATAGACCGGCCAGTACACTCAAAGCTATTTGAAAAACTAATATTTAACCGCTTACAGCCTTTAATTGAGGACAAAATTGAATCCCTTCACATCAGTTTGGTTTTCAGTGCAAGCAATCTACAATACAACAAATTTACTGAGAAGTCAATAGATTACTGATTTACTGATGGACAAAGACAATAAAAAACTTTGTGTAAGCATATATCTTGATGTCGCCAAGGCATTTGACAGCGTCTGGCATATTGGACTCACCCATAAGCTTGAAGAAATTTTTTGCTTTTAAAAAGCTACTTAACCGACAGGCACTTCTATATCTTGTATAAAGATAACATTTCGAACATGATGCGAACGGAAGCAGCCGTGCCCCAAGGGCACTGGGTGCACTGGGCCCCATTCTATATCTCCCTAACACAGCTGACATACCACCTACAGAAGGTGGATTGTTGACCTACAGAAGATGGATTGTTAGCAACTTTTGCTGAGATGATACAGTACTGCTATCGTCAAACAAGAGCATTACTGCAACCACTCACAAACTACAAAGCCACCTTAATAATGTTCCGAACTGGTTTGATGACTGGAGAATTCAAATTAATGCAGACCAGACGATACAGGTCATATACGCAAACAGAAAATACCATGAAGAATACTTAACCATTAACAATAACCCTGTTAAAATCTATAACAAAGTCAACGAAACCACAATGGTATTCAATCTACTTGCAGCATATGCAATGTGCAATTGTCAGGAGCCTGTCAAATCACATCAAATTTTGTTCGGCAGTAACGCAAAAACTCACCGATCATTTCGAAGTGTACTCCTGTGTAATATTATTTCTGAAAACATGTCTCTAATTTCGATTGTGGAATCCAAATCCTTTAAAGAATATTTTGCATATGCAAACCCAAACGTAATGAGCAGACCAACAACATTAAAAGATATTGACACATTATATCCTACCATGATAAACGATATTAAAATTGACAGCACTACCTTCTTTGGATTGAAAGCAATACGTTTTTTTGTACAAGTGCTGATGTATGATCAACAAAGGATATAAGCTTTTTTGATTACACTTGTCATTGGCTTGACGACTAATACGTTTAATAGAAAATCAGTAGCGTTGGCATGAAAACAATTTTGCCGGGAGTCACACAAACGATCGCATTGGTGCAGATTCATGACGAGTTCGGCTGAATACCTTTAATATATGAGCCATAATTGCGGTCAATAAGGCAAGCTTAGTCAATGCATTTAAAGAGTTTGGAGTTCAAGATGTTATAATTGTGGGTGATGAAAGTGGCACTGACGCAGAAGGAGCAGAAGGAAACCCGAGTGAAATTTCCGAAAATCTTTTTAACCAAACTTTGCCTAAACATATTCGATGTGCATTCACACAATTGCAACGACTCTTTTCACCTTTATTTTAAGGGAAGATATAGACATTTTCAAAAAGCATCGGAGTGTATTGGATTAATTTGGAAATTGTTATATTCATATTCATACTGCACTTTTTCATTACCTATGAATAAAGAATTTATATTCTTTATTCATAGGTAATGCAAAAGTGCTCACGTCTATGGAAGAAACTAAATAAACCGAAGATGTCAGAACAAATAATGTCAATATTGAGATCACAGTTGGAATACCAAGTTCTACCCAGGTTGAATTCACTTTCTGATAGTCTCAAGTGGTGGTTTAAATTAAAAATGAATGATCTTTGCAAAGTTTAGAAGAGCAAAAGTTTCACGAAAGTGATTTTAAATACTTAGAGGAGTATATTCAATTGATGATGCCGATATCTGACGCTATAGATTTTTTGCAGAAAAGGAATGATATATGGCTTCCTTCTACCAACTCTGGCTACAACACGTAAAAAGTACATAAACAACTCAAGATCACATACCTAAGGTTGCCATTTCCTTGGCGAACGCTTTAGAAACGCGATTCCAAAATTACTTTATTATTATTATTATTATTATTACATTTTTGACAGATGTGAACGATGCTATTGTAGTAACTATACTATAACAACTAAACGCACAAGTAAAGTTGAAATGCGTAACATCACTTAATTCTAACTATTAAAATTACTGAAATTATTGCATTGGCAAAATGGATAATTGAAGGAGATTGCTCTCAAATTTCAGTTTCACCAAAACCTGTTAACATGGATGAAACCGCCATTTATTTTGAAATTTTATACTGGTAGATTGAGATTAAGACATGAATGAATGAATGAATGAAATAAAGAGGGAAAATGTACCTCGACCAATTTGATCTATTGTACTCCTCCTACATGTGCTTATTCAAAGTCTTCAATTAGTCCTACAGTTCTAAGGAAGCTTAGCACTGATTTGGGGTTCATTGCTCTAATGTCTCTGCCCTCGGGCCAGAAACGCCCCAGATATTTCTTCCTACTGCGAGCTAAGGCTTCGCAGTTCATTACAAGGTGCTCTGGTGTTTCTTCTACCTCCGTGCAGAACCTACACGTGTTTACTGGCGAGACTCCCAATTTCATGAGGTGGCTTCTTAAATGACAGTAGCCTGTGAGGTTACCTGCCAGAGTTCTTAAATTGATTTTGCTTAACTATAGACATAGAACTGCACGGTTTGAGTTGTAGTCCAAATCTTGTGCTTGGATTGTCTAAGGTTTGGTAGTGAGGGTCAGTAGGGTGATCTTCTGGATTATTCTTCCGGTGTTAATTTATCTGTTATTCTATTTGCCCTTACGCCAAAGAATGGCTCAGCTCCAATAAAAGGTGTGGCTGCCCAATTCCTGGCAAGACTATCCGCTTTTTCATATCCAGGGATACCAGTGTGTCCTTATTATGGAAAGTTTATTAAGGCTCCCTAACTTACTTAAAAAAGTTCTACGCACTCCCATACGAGTTTAGAATGAATCTCGTATGAATTGACTGCCTTTATAGCTGATTGGCTGTCAGACATGATAGCAATGTCTTAAGATTAAGACATGCTGGTATTATTTGGAAAAATTTAAACTTAATTTTAAAAATTGTTTAATGTTTTTGCAGACATCCAGCTACCGATATCCAATGAATCGCAAAGTGATGCCGAATTTCATGCGTATTGGACAGATTCATCTGCTTCATTTGATATGCTAAATCGCTATCCACTGGTAGAGCTGGAATCATAAAATTCAATACTCCTTTACCGTCTTCTGCTGCTGTTGAAAGGCTTTTCTCATTCGTTACGTTATTGAATTCTCCAAGGCGTGACTCGTTTTCAGTCGCCAATTTTGAAAAATTGCTTTTACTGAAAGCTAACAATACAGCTTAATTTTCAAATACTCTTTCCTTTCTTCTCTCTTTAAAGAAGGTTTAAGTAAATTTAATATTTTCAAATTGCAGGTGTACACGGAGAGCTCGCAAGTGAAATTTTTAATATTTTTTTTTTGTGATTAAATGTTCAAATGTAACTTTGTGTTGTATTTTTATATTTTTTTAAATCTGTTAAAAATTTGAATTTCTAAACTACACCTAATTAATTTGAGCTTTCTTTGATTTAAATCAAAAATTTATAAATTTTAACGATAAACTTAGAAACATTGATGTATTCTGTGCTTCGTATGTGTAAGTCTCAGTACAATCGGTGAAAACTTTAGACTGCTTTTCTGTCCTTCGTATGTGTAAGTCTCAGTAGAAGTGGTGGAAAACTTCTAATGCTCTCTGTCCTTCGTATGTATTAGTCTTAGCAGAATCTATCAAAACCATAGACTGCTGGAGCAGTCGGTGGTAACCTTATATTTGCTGTCTGTCCATGTATTTGTAAGTCTCAGGAGAAAAGTCGTATTTGAGCAGACGTTCTCAGTCAATATATTAAAGTATTATCCGAGAGGCGATTGGAATCGGTGCATCTGTGCTGGAGTCCAAGAAGCGATTTAAATCGGTGACTGTAGAATAAGAGGCCTGGTGTTTCTTGACTGTGGGCTAAAGAAGAAAAAGAATTAGTTCTTCGACGATGTGTCTTATCCGATGCAACTATTCAGACATTTTTTTAAACTAATTCGGCCCAATTGATAATATATTTACAAACCTTGGTGGTAACATCCTTTTGAGAAATGCAGAACTGGTCCATAAAAATGATATATTACCATTGTCAGTATAAGCACATGTTCATAACTGAAGAAATATACAACATTTAAGAACCAAATTTTATGGGCATATTCATATTGGCAATATAAAGTCATATACGAGGTGTGCTCAAAAAATAACCGTTATTGTGTGATCAAAAAATAAAGTATTTATTTATTCTTGTCCCCTTCAAAGTAATTCCCCTCAGATATAATACACTTATGCCAGCGTTTTTTCCAATCCTCGAAACACTTCTGAAACGCTTTTTTTGCTATCGCCAACAGCTCCTGTTTCGATTTTTCTTTTATCTCCTCAATCGTAGCAAAACGCTTTCCTTTCATCGGTGTCTTCAGTTTTGGAAAGAGGAAAAAGTCAGCGGAGGCCAAGTCCGGTGAATACGGTGGTTGAGGTATGATAACGGTTTTGTTTTTGGCCAAAAACAGCTCCTGAGCGATGTCCATGCGACGTTGTTTTTGCTTAAAATTTAGCAATTTTGGTACAATCTTCGCTGCCGCACGTTTCATGCCTAAAACATCCGTAAAAATTGCTTGGCATGAGCCGAACGATATGCCAACATCATCAGCAACCTCTCTGATAGTGATTCGACGATTATCCAAAATCATTTTCTTCACTGCGTCAATGTTTTCATCGGTTGTTGACGTGCTCGAGCGACCAGGACGAGCATCGTCATTGACATCTTCACATCATCATATAAAGATAACATTTCGAACATGATGCGAACGGAAGCAGCCGTGCCCCAAGGGCACTGGGTGCACTGGGCCCCATTCTATATCTCCCTAACACAGCTGACATACCACCTACAGAAGGTGGATTGTTGACCTACAGAAGATGGATTGTTAGCAACTTTTGCTGAGATGATACAGTACTGCTATCGTCAAACAAGAGCATTACTGCAACCACTCACAAACTACAAAGCCACCTTAATAATGTTCCGAACTGGTTTGATGACTGGAGAATTCAAATTAATGCAGACCAGACGATACAGGTCATATACGCAAACAGAAAATACCATGAAGAATACTTAACCATTAACAATAACCCTGTTAAAATCTATAACAAAGTCAACGAAACCACAATGGTATTCAATCTACTTGCAGCATATGCAATGTGCAATTGTCAGGAGCCTGTCAAATCACATCAAATTTTGTTCGGCAGTAACGCAAAAACTCACCGATCATTTCGAAGTGTACTCCTGTGTAATATTATTTCTGAAAACATGTCTCTAATTTCGATTGTGGAATCCAAATCCTTTAAAGAATATTTTGCATATGCAAACCCAAACGTAATGAGCAGACCAACAACATTAAAAGATATTGACACATTATATCCTACCATGATAAACGATATTAAAATTGACAGCACTACCTTCTTTGGATTGAAAGCAATACGTTTTTTTGTACAAGTGCTGATGTATGATCAACAAAGGATATAAGCTTTTTTGATTACACTTGTCATTGGCTTGACGACTAATACGTTTAATAGAAAATCAGTAGCGTTGGCATGAAAACAATTTTGCCGGGAGTCACACAAACGATCGCATTGGTGCAGATTCATGACGAGTTCGGCTGAATACCTTTAATATATGAGCCATAATTGCGGTCAATAAGGCAAGCTTAGTCAATGCATTTAAAGAGTTTGGAGTTCAAGATGTTATAATTGTGGGTGATGAAAGTGGCACTGACGCAGAAGGAGCAGAAGGAAACCCGAGTGAAATTTCCGAAAATCTTTTTAACCAAACTTTGCCTAAACATATTCGATGTGCATTCACACAATTGCAACGACTCTTTTCACCTTTATTTTAAGGGAAGATATAGACATTTTCAAAAAGCATCGGAGTGTATTGGATTAATTTGGAAATTGTTATATTCATATTCATACTGCACTTTTTCATTACCTATGAATAAAGAATTTATATTCTTTATTCATAGGTAATGCAAAAGTGCTCACGTCTATGGAAGAAACTAAATAAACCGAAGATGTCAGAACAAATAATGTCAATATTGAGATCACAGTTGGAATACCAAGTTCTACCCAGGTTGAATTCACTTTCTGATAGTCTCAAGTGGTGGTTTAAATTAAAAATGAATGATCTTTGCAAAGTTTAGAAGAGCAAAAGTTTCACGAAAGTGATTTTAAATACTTAGAGGAGTATATTCAATTGATGATGCCGATATCTGACGCTATAGATTTTTTGCAGAAAAGGAATGATATATGGCTTCCTTCTACCAACTCTGGCTACAACACGTAAAAAGTACATAAACAACTCAAGATCACATACCTAAGGTTGCCATTTCCTTGGCGAACGCTTTAGAAACGCGATTCCAAAATTACTTTATTATTATTATTATTATTATTATTACATTTTTGACAGATGTGAACGATGCTATTGTAGTAACTATACTATAACAACTAAACGCACAAGTAAAGTTGAAATGCGTAACATCACTTAATTCTAACTATTAAAATTACTGAAATTATTGCATTGGCAAAATGGATAATTGAAGGAGATTGCTCTCAAATTTCAGTTTCACCAAAACCTGTTAACATGGATGAAACCGCCATTTATTTTGAAATTTTATACTGGTAGATTGAGATTAAGACATGAATGAATGAATGAATGAAATAAAGAGGGAAAATGTACCTCGACCAATTTGATCTATTGTACTCCTCCTACATGTGCTTATTCAAAGTCTTCAATTAGTCCTACAGTTCTAAGGAAGCTTAGCACTGATTTGGGGTTCATTGCTCTAATGTCTCTGCCCTCGGGCCAGAAACGCCCCAGATATTTCTTCCTACTGCGAGCTAAGGCTTCGCAGTTCATTACAAGGTGCTCTGGTGTTTCTTCTACCTCCGTGCAGAACCTACACGTGTTTACTGGCGAGACTCCCAATTTCATGAGGTGGCTTCTTAAATGACAGTAGCCTGTGAGGTTACCTGCCAGAGTTCTTAAATTGATTTTGCTTAACTATAGACATAGAACTGCACGGTTTGAGTTGTAGTCCAAATCTTGTGCTTGGATTGTCTAAGGTTTGGTAGTGAGGGTCAGTAGGGTGATCTTCTGGATTATTCTTCCGGTGTTAATTTATCTGTTATTCTATTTGCCCTTACGCCAAAGAATGGCTCAGCTCCAATAAAAGGTGTGGCTGCCCAATTCCTGGCAAGACTATCCGCTTTTTCATATCCAGGGATACCAGTGTGTCCTTATTATGGAAAGTTTATTAAGGCTCCCTAACTTACTTAAAAAAGTTCTACGCACTCCCATACGAGTTTAGAATGAATCTCGTATGAATTGACTGCCTTTATAGCTGATTGGCTGTCAGACATGATAGCAATGTCTTAAGATTAAGACATGCTGGTATTATTTGGAAAAATTTAAACTTAATTTTAAAAATTGTTTAATGTTTTTGCAGACATCCAGCTACCGATATCCAATGAATCGCAAAGTGATGCCGAATTTCATGCGTATTGGACAGATTCATCTGCTTCATTTGATATGCTAAATCGCTATCCACTGGTAGAGCTGGAATCATAAAATTCAATACTCCTTTACCGTCTTCTGCTGCTGTTGAAAGGCTTTTCTCATTCGTTACGTTATTGAATTCTCCAAGGCGTGACTCGTTTTCAGTCGCCAATTTTGAAAAATTGCTTTTACTGAAAGCTAACAATACAGCTTAATTTTCAAATACTCTTTCCTTTCTTCTCTCTTTAAAGAAGGTTTAAGTAAATTTAATATTTTCAAATTGCAGGTGTACACGGAGAGCTCGCAAGTGAAATTTTTAATATTTTTTTTTTGTGATTAAATGTTCAAATGTAACTTTGTGTTGTATTTTTATATTTTTTTAAATCTGTTAAAAATTTGAATTTCTAAACTACACCTAATTAATTTGAGCTTTCTTTGATTTAAATCAAAAATTTATAAATTTTAACGATAAACTTAGAAACATTGATGTATTCTGTGCTTCGTATGTGTAAGTCTCAGTACAATCGGTGAAAACTTTAGACTGCTTTTCTGTCCTTCGTATGTGTAAGTCTCAGTAGAAGTGGTGGAAAACTTCTAATGCTCTCTGTCCTTCGTATGTATTAGTCTTAGCAGAATCTATCAAAACCATAGACTGCTGGAGCAGTCGGTGGTAACCTTATATTTGCTGTCTGTCCATGTATTTGTAAGTCTCAGGAGAAAAGTCGTATTTGAGCAGACGTTCTCAGTCAATATATTAAAGTATTATCCGAGAGGCGATTGGAATCGGTGCATCTGTGCTGGAGTCCAAGAAGCGATTTAAATCGGTGACTGTAGAATAAGAGGCCTGGTGTTTCTTGACTGTGGGCTAAAGAAGAAAAAGAATGAGTTCTTCGACGATGTGTCTTATCCGATGCAACTATTCAGACATTTTTTTAAACTAATTCGGCCCAATTGATAATATATTTACAAACCTTGGTGGTAACATCCTTTTGAGAAATGCAGAACTGGTCCATAAAAATGATATATTACCATTGTCAGTATAAGCACATGTTCATAACTGAAGAAATATACAACATTTAAGAACCAAATTTTATGGGCATATTCATATTGGCAATATAAAGTCATATACGAGGTGTGCTCAAAAAATAACCGTTATTGTGTGATCAAAAAATAAAGTATTTATTTATTCTTGTCCCCTTCAAAGTAATTCCCCTCAGATATAATACACTTATGCCAGCGTTTTTTCCAATCCTCGAAACACTTCTGAAACGCTTTTTTTGCTATCGCCAACAGCTCCTGTTTCGATTTTTCTTTTATCTCCTCAATCGTAGCAAAACGCTTTCCTTTCATCGGTGTCTTCAGTTTTGGAAAGAGGAAAAAGTCAGCGGAGGCCAAGTCCGGTGAATACGGTGGTTGAGGTATGATCACGGTTTTGTTTTTGGCCAAAAACAGCTCCTGAGCGATGTCCATGCGACGTTGTTTTTGCTTAAAATTTAGCAATTTTGGTACAATCTTCGCTGCCGCACGTTTCATGCCTAAAACATCCGTAAAAATTGCTTGGCATGAGCCGAACGATATGCCAACATCATCAGCAACCTCTCTGATAGTGATTCGACGATTATCCAAAATCATTTTCTTCACTGCGTCAATGTTTTCATCGGTTGTTGACGTGCTCGAGCGACCAGGACGAGCATCGTCATTGACATCTTCTCGGCCTTCCTTAAACCGGTTATACCACAATTGAACTTATGTTCTGCTCATAGTAGACTCGCCAAAGGCCACAGTCAACATTTCAAATGTCCTTGCGCATTTAATTTCATTTTTTACACAAAACTGAATACAGTTTCTTTGATCCATTTTTCCGAATAGTACAAAATCGAAGAGCACACCAAAACACGACTAACCTTTTTATCAGTCAAAAACAAACGGACAATCCAAAATGGTTGCTATTGCCAACATATATAACAGACATGTGTACCAACATAACAGAAAAAAAATTCGAACATCGAACATACGTAACTCACGAAAAGATGAAAATAACGGTTATTTTTTGATCACACCTCGTATAAGAAATGGAATGGGGGGCATATAAATGACGGACCCCGTTGAAAAATGACCTGCGCTATGCTCATTTTGAAGATATATCAATAAAATTAACATTACTGGCTCAATGCTAGTAAGCATGCGTTCTTTCACTGATAGGCGTAAAGCTCACATCTATCATAACTGTGCTCCTGTATTTGATACATCGACGAAACTTAAATGAAATGATGTAGTGAACTCGGTTTAACCTGGCCACAGTTTGATATGTCGATTAGTATAGAGTAAGTACACATTGATAAGTTGTGCTTATGTTAATTGGCGTGCCCTATTGAATATATACATATATGTAGCAGGCGTCCGTTGTCCCATTGGCTTCATATAGGAATGTCAAATAAAATCCACTCAGAAAGTGAAGTTTGTCAAATATATACACATATCCAGAACTATCAGGGATATAATAAGAAATCTCAACCCAAAAAAGGGACAACTTGGATAATAGGAACAAAATAGTACTAAAATTTGCTAAGTTATACGAGAGCAAAGAAAATACTAGATCTGAATATCATGATTTTAAAGCCTCATTTCTGTGACAGATTTCCTATATTTCATATTGCTTATTATGGAATTGCCAGCCTTTGTAGTCAAGTTGTAAATATGTTTGTCTTACAGTCGTGGTGTGCGGGTTTTAATCCTGTCCCGGGGGAAGTCTCGAAATGCTTCTTTCTAAGTATGTATGACTTCGAGGCGAAATCCTTAGTTCATAGTACACAATTCTTCAAATCATTACAGACGTAATTAATTGTGGTGTCAGATAATATATAATCAAAGTAATATTATAAGTACTAAAAGAGAAAAAACGGAAAACTGGTGAATATTTCCTCTAAGAGGCAAGCATTGAAGGTGTAAAAATGTAAAAGGATGACAGTTAGTTTGTGAATTTTCTGCATGGTTAAGGAGGGAAGGAATTCCTCGGAAAGAACAGCTAAGAAATCTGGTGATAAAATGGATCCTGGTAAGTCTTGCCCATATTTTCAATATCGGAACTTGAATGACGGCTACCATTTTCAATTCTTGTCCACATCTATGTATATATATATATATATATATATCCCGCTTTTAGTATTAACTGTCATCTGTGGAAGTGATTTTTTCAACGGATGGAAGATATATAACAATGCAAGTCTAAGAAAAGAAACAATAACGAGTAAAGAAGTCTAAAGTCGCGTTAGACCGACTACGAAATACCCTTTACACTTCCTTGTGCGTGCGGGTTCAATAATGGGGATGTTTTCTTCATAAATTACCATTAGGAGCATATCTACGGTAATTTGCGGTAGGGTACCTTGAAATGATTATATCGACCCCATTTGTATGGCTTTGTAGGGTCCATATACGTACAAATATAAAATTTCGTCCAAAAATATTGTATAGGTCGTAAGTTATAATAATATGTCAATAGTGGGCGTGGCTGTATAAATAACACGCCCATTTTTTGTGTGCTGTTTAATGTTCAACATTCCTGTGAAATTTCGTTGATAAATCTTTAATAGGAACCTATTGATTTTTGGCTCATTGTGGGCGTGGCAATAGTAATAATCTGCGCATATTTGGAATGCATGCTAGTACAGACCAAGTGTATACATCTACCAATTTGTTTTCATATATCATCACTAGAAGCATAGATAGGGTAATTGTCTTTAAGTGGGGTCCCCAAAGTTCATTATATGGGAGGGAGGCGTATCCTTTCTCTGATCGACCCCGAATCTTGTATATGGCTTTGTAGGGTCCATGTACGTACTACTATAAAATTTGGGCATTTCCAATCAAGCCTAGAGAAAGAATAAAAAGAACCACTTCCTTCAATCTATAGTTCCAAGATGGTACTGTAGCCAATAAGAATGAAAGTCTGACGGAGTAATGGACAAGTGAATACGCTTACTGAAAGAGATTCAAAATTAACACGATTAGAAAATTTACCATATTATAATTATTTATATACCTTGTTTTGCAAAATAAATCTTAGGAATGACCAAGATCCCTCAACTTGATTCCTCCAAAAAATATGAATTCCTGTCGGAAATTAACCTGTCAGAAGATTTGTAGATTAGACTATCCTCATCTTTCAAACAAATAGGGGCACCACAATAGATCTTTCAGGTCGCTGTGGATAACACCCTTAAATAAACTAAATCTAAATCTAATTCTAGGGATTAGTACTAGCAATTAAGGCTTCCAACTCGAAAAGAAAAAGATTTAAAGGATGCATTTTTCAAACCATGCCCGGGACAGGAGTCAAGCCAACGACCCCCCAACACTTAAAACGGCGAAATTCACCAGAATCGAAAATTAAAATTTGTTCATATATTATAATGCTTTCTTGAACACCTTACGGAATCCGGGAAAACTAAATTTCAGAATTTAAACTTTGAATTGTCAGTTGTTTTCTCTGATCAGAAAATATATATTTTCAATACATTATAATACAATTTTGAGGAGGAGGTTGTATTAAAACTTAATCGAGGAGAACTGTAGACAGCTGAGCAGACCAGCCATTTCGCCTTTATTGCGCACTCTTACATATCTTGGCACAACATCATCTGGGGTTGGTCTGCTCAGTTGCACCAGTAATTTAATTTTTTTTTTTTGGTATATTATATAATAAATTTAAAATGAAATTTTTCTTAAAACCAATGATTTAAAAAAAAAAAAAAAAAAAATATTAAAAAGATCATCAGAGATCAAAAAAAGGTAATTCTTTCTGCTTTATTAAAACAACTTTGTTTAAATTAATATTAATTATTTTAGCCCTAAAAGGCAAACAAAAAAAAAGGAAAAAGATACTGCAAAAACAAAGGAGGATAGGAGGTGGAATTCGAGGACGATAGTTGAGCATTTAAAATTTTTTTTACCGACTTAATAAAATAAATATATGGGTCTAAACACTTCCTATGACTTTTTTTTCTAAGTACAAAATTTTTGTTTTTCGCAGGATCGCTTTTAACAGGATCATTTTTCTTAGAGGATCTCAATTAAAGTTTTATGGCAATTTCGGACTGCTTCAGCTGGGCATCCTGCAGGCCTAAATTTGCACTATTTTTTCGTGCCACTGGATCGCTAATAAGGAAAACCTTGGCTTCCAATAGTTAAAAATGTTTGTGAGGTATTCCAGTTGAAAGTAAACTACGATGAGGATCCCATCGAAAGGAATTTTTGTCGTGTTTAAGGATTGTGCGTTTATCGGCTTTATTTCTAAGTTAATTTAATTTAATTATTATTAATTTAGTTATTATTTAGATTTTATGATTATCAAATGCTCTAAACACTACCTGGCCTGAATACTCTCCTTGTCTTTTGAAGATTTTAAGCGACTACACTGACGGTTGCTTATAACACTATGGTGAGGTTATACAGAAACCAATTATATTTGTACCTATTCCGGATATAATTGATTCATGCGTGCAATATTTTTGTGGTTTTTCTTTGATGGAAAGGATACGCAATTCACATGTACATTTGGTAATATCCTTGACTATTTCTATGTTGGGTTAGTGCACTGGTAATTGCATCCTAGGTAGCCACGTCTCTCAATCAAAGACTGCAGAAGAAACCTTTTTCCATCAACATGGCAGGTGTGCACTATGCAGGAATCGTAGGAAACACTCAGGGTTTTTCCAGACTGGAAGTTGATACCAAGGCTCTAATACACTTCATCACTAGTTCCTAGAAATGGATGACTACCTGTGGGGTCATATTGAGTTATATTTGCATGCGCGGGCTGTCGCAAGCATCATTTCTAGTTTATTGAGCCAGATTATAATTATATAAAATATAATATATATGGACAGATTACAACAGCTGAAGGCCTAGGTTCGATTCCTGGGAGGGTTCATAGTCGGTGTGCTGTTGATAAATGCTTGGAAAAAAATTGCCTTTAATTGAAGATCTTTGATGAGGACAAGTGGCGTGTCCGATTTTAAAAGATCAGACAAAATGTTACGATAGCATAACCACACATACACAATTGCAACTACTGTGTGTGCAACTTGTCTTGTCAATAAATTCGATGAGAAATCATTATCAAATATAATTATATAAATATAAAATACTAAAGCAATGGTCTACTTGTAAAATTGTGACTGTTACGATTTATGTTACAGTTTAATCGAATCTCAAAATCTTATTTACATTCCCATACCTCAGTGGAGTTAATAATAAACCGGCTAAAAATATGAACACAGCGCTCCCTTCTCGGCAGACAAACCTCCAGAGTATCTACAAGACATTCACAATATCCAACGCCTTACCCCCCAATCGCAATAATAACACCGTAGAGCCCTATTAAGCGGCAGAGAAACTTAATTGCAATAATTTGTGGCGACAGCCGCACATTGGCAACTTTTAATAACTTTATATATTGCGTGTGGTTGAAATGACAGCACAAGCATCCATATTCATGCATACACGTATATACAGCAGACGCACACAGCTGTGAAATTTTCAGAATTTACTACTTTAAGGCCAGTTTGCAAACCGCCGACTAATTAATGCTTAACCAGTATTTATGTGTCCTCCATATGCAAATGGAGGACACATTGTACTAGAGCAGGCAATTTTAACATCTATTGAAAACGCTGCGACAGAGTATTTATCCATTTTCTCAAACACACGTCCCCAGTTCTCAGTGGAATTGTATCAGTTGTCAAAAAATTCATAATAAAATGTACAACATTTTTTAATGAAAGTGAAATATTAAGTAGAAAATAGTAAAATATGCCGTGAACATTTGGAATATATCTGTACTAATTATGGATGGATTTTGAATTGAATATAAAAAAATTGAAAGAAAGAAATATACATAATTATTCCTTCGAAATAAAATTTATTGGATTTTAATTTCCGGATTCGACTCCTTGGTCCCCCGGGGATAATTTCTCTGAGCAACTACATATGAGTAACATCCATGAATGTTCATTAAAATACAACTAAGTAAACTTTCATAATTTATTTCAAGCAGTCGGCATGGATTTGGCGTACAACTAACTTGCCACATCTGTCCTCATACAGAAGAATTTAATTTGCTTAGGAATGGCATCCTGTAATTCTATTCAGTTCCGTTCTCCGAATTCAATTTCTAAGGATGGTGGTATTTCTGTAAGGAAAATCTATCCTGTCCTGTATTGTCTTGAGCTCCTTATTTTTACAGACTATTCTTCCAAGTCCTTACATACATATTTAAATTTAGTTTCAAGTATAATATAATTCTATCCACATAACTATCGTTCATTTTGTACACCCACTTCATTTATGTAAGCTTAGTGGGGAAATAGGAATCGGGTTCGCTCATATTTCTGTTTAACTGAGTTTCGAGGTTATTTCTATATTTTATTTCATATACTATTTGTATATTTTATAAAATAGTTTTTATGGTATAAAGTGGTGTATCACTAGTTTTTGACATTAGGTTGGAAATATATGGGTTACATGATCATTTCTGCGGTCGATGAGGATGCGTGCCCTTTGAACGTCATTTCTAATGTTCCAAGGAAATGTCTCCAAGAAAAGTACTTCTTTAAGACAATGAGCCAGTGACTTCGAGCACTGCTGATGCTTTACAAATTGGTCGCTGTTTAATTTTATAAGTTACTCGGACAGATGCCGGCTGCTTCGCTGAAGAGCAAACTAAACTCTGGTAAAAAGTTTCGAATAATACAAAATCTCAATCAGCTATCAAACCCAAATTTATATACTTGATCCGCGCTATTGTGTATTGACTGCACTCACCGACTTTAAAGTGACTAGAGACTAGTATAAAATTATCAATGTATTTCACTGTCATTACATCATCGGGTACCTAAAGGTCGTTGCTAAGGTCATATCACTGGTAATTTGCCATTAATTAACTCTATCGATTTATTTTATAGTGAGTATCGTATTCAATACAACCCAACTTCAGCTATCTTTAATTGTTTACTATATAGGTAAGTGCAATTATAATGCAAAACGGAATATCCTCCGATGCCATCTAAGTTCATTGCGAGCCCGATGGTCCTTTGAGATTACGGTTCCCCTTCCTTTCATTCGCTGTGAACAAAAATCATCTCAGACAATAATTATTTAAAGTATGTTGTTAGAATCTAATTCCGAACATCAAAATCCCTATTATATGTACGCGTATCTTCCATTTAAAGTATACTCGAGTCGAAGGCAGCCAGTACTCATTAATTGTATTTATTGTAATCATAAATTTTTTAGAATAAAGAACTTTTATAGTTTATAAAGAATTTACAGACTCTTTTTCTTTTTATTGAGCTCAGTGATTGTACAATTGTATTGAATTGCAAAATACAAATAGAGATATCTGGAACCATATGCATACTCATTCGCAGCCTCATACTCATTTACATACTCCTACATTATCCGAACTCACACCCAAAGTCACTAGCCATGTACAATTAAAGTCCATCACACCATATACACTTAATTTTACATTAACTTCATGCCAGTTGATTACACGCTTACGCCCAATTAAAGAATTACGCCCACAAAACCGTGCGAAACTGATGGGCGTATATGGAACGCCCTTTTTTGACAACTGTTATTTTGGCATGTCAGCACTGCTGCTGATTATAGTAGGGGAGGACATTCGTTGCGACACTGCAAAAATTATGGCTATCCGTACAAAAATTGCTGAAAGAGGCACCACAACCAGTCCGTAGTATCAATGAGCACATAGAAACGTTGTGGATTAGGGCGGGGCATAATCTCCTCCTTGTGGTCAAGACAGTTTGATAATCTTTAATTTATGGAGAATGTCTGTGAAAGAGTCACATACCAAATTCTTTCAAATTCATGCAATTACCGCAATTAAAGAGTGCAGCACAAAAAACAAAATTCTAAAGATATACCCATATACATAAGCACATACACACATGCACTAATGTGAGAGTGGCATCAATTCTTTACCCTGTTTCACTTAACCACAAGTTAACTTCACTTTTTCTTCCACCAATCCACGCATTTTCCAGCTAACTCTCAAAGTTTGCCTGTAAAAGTTACATCTGGGAGTGTGTGTAAGGGAGTTTGTATGTGTGTGTAAGTGTGAGCATGTGTTGACAAGTGTACGTATATAATTTTTTCAGAACTTCCTAACAATTTAGAGCCAGAGAAAGGCGACAACGAGCACAATTTTCGCATTGTATTTTTAAACAACTGAATAAGAATGAAACGCTGAAACCTCAGCATACGGCAACGGGCAGCAAAGTCACCCGTAATACAACGCAAACACCAGCTACAAAGCCAGTTGGGGAGGGGGAAAGTTAACGAAAGCACGACTTTAATTATTGCCACCAGACACGAACGCTCTCGTGAATGCTAAAATATTTTTAATTTTTTTCATTGGGGTTTTTTTTCATGTGTGCTTCTTTTCAGCTGCGCCCATGTCCACGTCCACGGCCATGTCCAGGCCAGTCTACACAGTGTTTGGCTTTGTCGTCATGTCATGACAGTAACAGCACCACCACCAGCACCAGCAGCAGCGGATTCTTTTGGATCAGCGCATTGACCCAAACAAGAGTGCAGATAGCGTTAGAGCTCATGAGTTGATATTCATGACAGTGGGCGCCCGGTCATATTGGACAACATCGTTGTCAGTTTTTCAATTTTAAGCCAGTTGCCTAAAGGCGTACTATGAATTGTGCTCTGCGCTTTAATTACATGAAAATAAATGGAAAAAAGCATTAACTTTAATTAAAACAACCACGTTAAAAATAGGTGAACGGAATAATGGAGAAAAGTAAAAATAATAATTACACCCCAATGTAATATGAGCTTCTCAGCATGTTCATAATAAGACTCAAATAAATCTGAACAAGTCTCTAAATACAGCTCAATTATACAGTGTACTTTAACCTTCAAATTTAATATAATCTTCAGACTCATAAAGTCCTTAATAGCTACTAAAGTCTCTAAATAATGTCTTATTTTGCCACCAGAAAGAATTGAACGACCTGGTATTTTTTGAGTGTTGGCAGAGAGACACTTTGTAATGGGGAAGGGTAGAAATCGCATCAGTGGTACCGGTCTCACTAAGAACAGATTTATTCGTGTAGTTAACCTCCACGGATAACCACAAAAACTGCGAAATTTTTTTTCCAATGCATGTTGACCAGTTTTCTGAGCAGTTCTTACTTTCATCGCAATAATACAAAAATGTTTGTCAAAATAGGTGGCCCTATGGCCATAAAATGGAGCAAAGTTGTCATTTTTAATGAGGCGTCCACTATCGCTTATATGGGAGACAGGCATATTATTATGCCGATTCAATTATATATAAGTCTAGTTCTGTCTGATGGCCCAGGCAATGATTCAGAGAAGTCAAACTAAATATCTCAGAATGTTAAAGAAAACGATACTTAGATGACCTCTAGGACATTGGTAAATGCTATTAGTTGTATATATATATATAGATACATATAATGGCCTAACTAAGCTACTTACTAATTTGGTATTATTTCAATGATAATAGGGTATTATTTCAATCTAATAAAAAAAACAATTGCTAGCTGAAATTATCATAATAAATATACCCAAGATTGGAACCTTTTTAAGTACAAGTTAAAGTGCTTTGACATCAATGACTCTGACCCAATCATTGATTTAAAAAATTATTAAAATGTATACTGGAATGTATTGTCAGCATTCTAATGCCCTCAGCTTGTATATTTAGATTGATAAATTTGGATTTGTATCTTGAACTAAGACCAGAAGGCAATTGCGTATAGGCTGCGAAGGCGTGTGCGG
Organism: Clusia tigrina; assembly: GCA_920105625.2. Lineage (NCBI taxonomy): Eukaryota > Metazoa > Arthropoda > Insecta > Diptera > Clusiidae > Clusia > Clusia tigrina. Next base: position 29,322,765 of record OV050030.1, read on the forward strand.
ATACGGTTTCCACGCACATCTATGTCCATTGTGACTGCCTTCAAAAATGCTAAGAGGAAGCATACTCGTCCTTAACCTCGATTTCCGTATACATTGGAAGTGCCATCCCTATTAAACCATTTGGTTTGCCAGATTAAAGTGTGGAGATCCGATAAGTCCACCTTCGTTATCTCTGTCACGCTTGTGAAGAAACGCGACCCCAAACATTGAAGACGTTTCAACTGTAGTTTTGGACATTGACATAAAAAGGGATGACTCGATTCTATCTCTTCTTCATCATGGTAACTCCTGAATAACCCGCTCGACGGAATACGCCAACTTTGAAGCATTGGTGCGGTAGCACAATTCCCGCTAATCATCCCCGTAAGCACCCTTACTGCAGATTTGTTGAGCCGTAAGAGAAACTTCGGTCTCTTCATGTCTAACCTAGGCCATAAGGCCTGTGAGACTTCACAGTCATCACGATTAGCACATAAGTTTTTTGTCACCGCAATAGTGAATTCATCTATGCTCCTAAACAGTTCACAGATCGGGATTTGTATCGAGGTATCTGCTTCGTTAATGTCCATTTCAGAGCGCTTCTGGCCATCTCGTCCGCTAATTCATTCCCTTCTATATTGCTATGTCCGGGAACCCAGCGAAGTGAGACCTTGTGTGGCCCAAATTGGGCCGCCCAATGTTCAGTAGTGAGGTACGACATTTCATCACTTACTTCGATTTAAATGTCTTGGATTATATCGCCTTCAGCGCTGCCTGACTATCCACACAGATAGTAGTATTCGTGGGTCGAACTGTACTACTTTGTATCAGTCTGGCCCCCTTTCTCTATTGCATGGATTTCGGCCTGAAAGACGCTGTATGCGTCAGGCAGCCGATATGACCGTCTTGCCTGTATGATAAGTGTAGATGATAATGTCAGAATTACCCGTTACACAGCCTGACTCCCAGTCTTCCCTGGTTGGATAGAGAATTGGAATTCTAGCTGTAAAGTCTATAGTAGAAGTCATGTAGACTGTAGCCGTTTCTAAGCCAGGCGTAACTCTCCTTTGTTCCTTCCGTTTTATTTCGGTCAAAATTGTACACTGCCCATAGTTGGCAGATTTCCACGCGTTGCACTCCCTTAGTCTGAGAGAACACTTGGCGGCACACCCCTGACTGACCACCTCTGGTGGTAAGAGGTGAAATAATATATTTAAGCCTTCTTGAGGCGCGCTACTTTCTGCCCCTGAAATTCCCAAGCTAGCAAGTCTTTGTACTTTTCCAATACGATTTTGATTACATTTTCTTCCCAACGCCTTCCACTAGATGATGGACCCGTAGGTGATAATTGGTCTAATGATTGTGGTGTACATCCCATACAAAATTTACGGTAACAATCCCATTTTTTCCCCCAAAGATACTTTTACAGGTATAGTATGCAGCGAAACCCTTCTTTGTTCTCTTCTCAATATTCCTTCTCCAATTTAACTTGGTGTCCAGCATGGTACCTAAGTATCTTGATTCTGAAGAAATATTGAACGTTACTCTACCTAACTTTAGCAAAGGGAACTCAGGGATTTTTGTTTTTCTTGTGAACAAAACTAGCTCCGTTTTAGTAGGGTTAACTCCTAAGCCGTTGAACTCAGCCCATTCGGAAATCTCACCCAGTGCTGTTTCCCATGAGATCGCTAATCGTTGACGAAAACTTGCCCGGGACTAGTGTGGCAACGTCATCAGCGTGGGCTACAACCTATGCAACAATTGCGTATAACTCTTATAATTGACTCCTGCTGCTAATAAAAGCTAGAGTGTGGCCTTTCAGTGGTGAAAACTTGACCTACTTTTATATAAAGCATATAAAACTATGTTTGGAAACTACAACTCCGTGCAAATAGTAATTTTTACCCTATGTTCACAGATGTTATGCGTCGTTGAAAGAATACCGAAATTTGAGTATTCGCATGCATATTTCATATAAGAATATAGCTGTAGACACGCTTCAAAACTCCTTTCTTATTTCAGAGATTTATGAAATTTTCTTCCTGAATGAAGGTAAGAAATGATTTGTCAGAAATTAAGGAAGAAAATTAATTCATTAGCCTGATAAAAATAATGTGTTCAGGCCCGCAACTCCTCAATCGTCACAATGCAGCACAACAATTTTCCAGCCTTTTTCATGAACTTTGACAAAACGCCCCAAAACATGCTACAACACAACAGTAGTAAATACACTTAAAGCAGACTTTTAGGCGCTCTTTTATGTGCTGCGAACAATTTCGCCAATTGTGCTTTACATGCAAAAGGCACATCAAAACAAAAGCAAAAGGAAAATATTTTGACATTTATCAGAACGAAAAATTAGGTGCTGAAAGGCGATACTCAACGCTCTAAGGTAGGTGGCTTGGGTCAAAGTGTGACTGCCCACACTCCAGCACTGCTCATGAATATGCGCGAATACCAGATAAGTGAACTAAGTACGAGTACCTAAGTTCATATTCACGAATTCTTATGCTCAGCAGTTCATGTGGCGCAATAAGTAGTGAGCGGAATTTGTGGGGAGTGGAAGGGCAGGCACTTTTCGGCGTTAATTGTGAATTCGGCATGAAATTCACCATAACAATGTCAACGAGGTCATTTTATTCCATTTTCATTTATGACAAAGCACCTTCTGGCAAGATTCTGACGTTTTGACATTTGCCCATAGGTAAAAAGCAAGTGGCAGACTGACTGCCTGCCTGGCTGACTGAGTAAATGGCATGCCGTGCCAGTTGACAATTCGCGCCACCTACGCATCGGGGTAGAATTTTCCATTTGAAATTCCTCCATAAATATGAGAATTAGTATAATTTCCTTTTCACACTCCACGAGAAACCGCAAATGTCAGCAAAGAATTGAGAAATTCAATTACAGTTTTCACTTTTGCTCTTCGTGAGCTGACAGCTGAAATGTCTGCGGAGCGCTGGCTCTCTGGGCTGTCATCGCACAATATTACAATAAACACAGATACTAATCTGCAATTGTCATGCAAATGTCGCTATTTTCACAAAAATGTGAGTTAAATTCAAAATACAAAGTTCCGCAAGTATATGAGTAGCAAAGCTGGTGAAGTTGATTTAAAATTGGCACAGGTTAGCAACCGCTTAGCAAGCAGTCTAAGCTGAGCAATTGAAGTAGCATTTTCCAGTTTCGAGAGGTATTCCTGTAATTTCTCCAAAATAATTTTAATCATTTTTTCCACAAGTATGACTTGTGACGTTATTAGGTCAAGAGGTGAGGCGTAAAAGAGAAGTAGGTCACCAAGTGAGTGAGAAATATATCTTCTTTCATAGAATCATATACAATTAATACAAGCGGCACAAGTGGATTTTGTGTCAGCCAAAAATGGATTGGAATCTTATAGCTAGGCAAGTTGTGGAATGAGTTCTCCTGGCAATCGCTGGCAATTGCAGTTTTGAATGATAATTGCCAAGCAGACTTTGTGAGGATATTATCACGACGCCAAACAAACAAACGGTTACACATAAATAAGTAGGATAAAAAAATACTGTGGTAACTGGTGTCCGTTTGATTTTGGTGGGCCTTGACACAATCGTCGTATTTAGTCTTTTATTACAAATTAGTCTTTATATATAAAATATAAAAATTAAAGAAAATTTACAAACAATCCATTGATGCTGTAGTGTACCTCATTAGCGTACACTGACGACCACACAATAACCCAAGCATACTCTGGATTCCTATATGCCGCACAGAATATTGTTAGCTCAACTATACTCAATCAGTGTTGCCGTTTTCACTTCGATTGAAGTGTTTCACTTCATTTTTAAGTCGAACACTTCCGCACTTCCTCTTTAGCAAAAACACTTCGATTTTCGAGGGAATCAGGCCAAGTTCTAAAGAGCACATTTTCTACAACAAGGTAGGTACGAAAAATATATATATTTTTGACAAAGTACAAGTTCTAAAGAGTACATTTTCTATAACAAGGTAGGTTCTAAAGAATATATTTATTTTCATAAAAAGGTAAGTTCTAAAGAGCACATTTTTTACAACAAGGTAGGTACTAAAGATAATTTTCATATTTGAACACTTCGAAAAACCTGAAAACACTTCACTTTTTCAGCCATTTCACTTCGCATGAAAATTTAAGAACGGCAACACTGTACTCAAGGCGTATTGCTGAATAAGCATTTTGTACCAGGCGCTGTTCAGCACATTGTTGGCACAATGCGGGCAATTTCGCTCAATGCAGAATCTTGAATATACATTTGTGGCAGTGCAAAGACAGGGGTCGCGATCACTTAGTGTATTGTAAACAAAGCGTGCTTGGCCATGATTTGTCAACACCAAATGTCGATAATTCTGCACTTGAGTGATATTTTGAAGATATGTTTAATAACATGAAGAAATAAGATAGGAATAATTTGTGTTATATAGAATAAGACAAAATATGTATCAAAATGATATAAAAGGGCCGTCCAGACGAATAAGGATCAGAGTGATTCTGAACGTTTAAATTAGCATAACTCCTCCAAACTTCATTTCTTTCTCCATGCTCTCAGTTAGGCTTAACTTTGAGATCAGCACAAACAACAGCTTGACCAACGGCAAACTCTGCCGGTCATACATTTTGCTACAGGGCGCATATCCGCTTCACCAGGAACTTTTCTTTTTACAGAAATATACTGAGGCAAATCCTGTATTATATTGCTTGACAATACAGCTGCAATAACATTATCCTTTTATTACAACGCATTCGATTTTCTCTTTATATTTTGCTATTTATTACATTTTGTTCCATAATCAATTATATTTGGAAGGGGTTGGGAAAAGGAGTAATAATTTCGCCTCGAAAAGGGAAACATGTGGAATGATGCATTTAAAGACAATTTCTAAGGGTTGTTTCGAACCAGCGATTGTGATACTAACATAGATACCACTGTGGCATGGAGGCCAGCCTTCTCTTTATAGTTCAGCATTGAGTTTCATTTTCTCCAAAATTATGTCGATCTCTTTGGGAAATCTGGCACAAGATCTCGTAATTGTATGGAAATTTTACCTAAGTATAAGTAACAGCATGGGATAGTTAGGCAAACACATAACAACTTGTGCGGTATTCTCCTACTCACGACACATTATTGGCAAAAAGCCTGAACCAGACCCACGCAATTTGATAACCCTACAGTGATCAATTGGGCGGAAACATATTGACAAATTTGGTTAAGTTTCAGATTAGTTCAAGCAATCGGACATAACTGTAGGAGTTCGTCGGGTAGCTATGGTTTCCTTCAGCTGCTCCTGGTACCCGTTTTTATTTTATTAAGTTCAAGAACTGGGTAAAATGATTTTTTTTTTTAATAATTAAAGACTATTTTTTGGAATATTTCTTTGGCAATTTGATTATGTAGAGACCACTGTGCCATGCATATGTATCTGGTCTTAGCACTAATTACACATTAATCCATACCAACTTTGATTTTAACTCCATCCAGATCGTAATATTGGGAAAGTATTTGTAGCTAACTTATAACTTTCAAATTGTTCACAGACTTTGTGACACAAGTCAAGTTATTCATCAGCAGACCAAATGACTCGTGCAGTATCCTGTATCTGTCAAACACAGATCAACTCGTCTGATATACTTGGCTGCATTTCATAGTATACATTTGAGTAGCTTCTTCATTTACCATTTCGCCCATCATTTTGTCAATAGGAGATTATTGAATTAAAATTCAGTGTTTATAATCAGACCTTCTGGCATAAAACTGAACTGCTTGAGCCACGGCCCATAAAACAGTGCTTTTTATACCCAGAATAACACATAAGCATTTTGTCGGGGTACCCTACTAGCAACCAGCAAGTACGACTTGGATTTTGGTTTGATAATTCACCTCTAGCATTTAAATAAAAGGTGCAAAGTTGAGTTTTAATTCTCATCGACAAAAGTAAAAGTTGTTGAACATAAGTTGCCCTTAAGTGAATTGTCACTTAATTTAAAATACTTTTTAACACACTAAAAATGCATTAAATGTCAATTGACACAGTGATCGAACTATAAGCAAGAACCTAATTTTAGTCACAGTACTCACTAACTAAAGAGTTTCATGAAGTTCTAGTATGTAGTTGATCTCCTGGAGTTGTATATTTCTAGACCCGTTATTACTATGTTCATGCAGTCTTTGTTTATGTTTCACTCAATCTTCTTTAAGGACTTCACTAATTTATAAAATGTTCAGATCTGTTTACAGTTTCGCATTGAGAATGTATCAAGTACCCATCTGCTATTGAAATTTCAATTGTTCCCGCTGAGTGATACACTCGAAATTACTCGATATGATTTTTAGTACAGCCCTGGATATGAAAATCCTGTGTCTATATCAGTTGAATTACAGAAAGATAAATTAGCTAAGACATTGGCTTCAGAATGTTTTTCCACTAACTGATATATTTCTTAATAGAATTTGCTGTGCTTTCCTCTTTCACCTCAAAAGAAGAAGATATGATAGTTTGTATTGGTTGTTGTTTTTGAGCTTCCAAACTTAATTTCTCTGCGGTTTACTGATCTAAATACTAAACTATATTTATTATCGGTGATGAAGTAAGAAAGGGTAGTTCGGTTACTCTCAATTTATTGCCTGTATTTTTTTTACATTAACTTTTTTGTGATTTTTTCTCTCCGACTAAAAATTATTGTTTCCACAAAGGGAAGTTAAATTACTCTTTGAAAAAAAAACTTTTAAAATTCATGGAAAATACACGAATTGATGGAATACTATTGGTTTCTCAACAGATTCATGTTTCATTTTATAAATAGAACTGTCCGTAATACTTACCTAGAATACTACTGAAATGATCCTGACGCTCTAAAAGATGCCAATAAATTGCTCAGATTCTGGATTCGTCCCAACCTTTTATTCAATAAACTTACCTAAATTGACTTAATACGAGTATCAAAAGTGTTTTGTTTTTGCTAATATTGTAGTTGTTGCTTTAAATGCCTATGACACCAAGTTCCACTAAAACTGTTTTAATTATGTCACTTTACGAGCGGAAAGGAGAAATCCAAATACTTTTACTGAATCCAACTAATAATCGCATTAAGTAATTAAGTCATAAAGAAGTATAATAAATGTGAATGAAACAATTAAGAGATTAAAATTGCCGTTTTTATTTGTGTGTGTGTGGGTGTGTGTTCACGCGGCGTGCAATCATAAAAAGAGACAAAAACAACAACAGCCAAATAAAAAGGATATAAATTGTAATTGTTTAGTGGGTCGCACAGTCCCTGCTGGGATCTGCCGCAGTGAACTTTATGACAATTGGACTATGCGACGTTGGCACAAAAAACCCAAAAACAACGCACAACAAACACACACACACACAAAATAATACTTTTACGACGGCCAGGAGCATAAACTTTGTCAGCGCAAACCAACGAGCGTAGAAAATGTTGACGCCACTCGTAGGCACACCGGATTTATAGGACACTGGTCACTGATGCCCAGTGCTGTTCCACCGCTCGCATTGATATACCATTAAATTTATTTATTTCTGTTTTTTCTTCGTACTCGGAATTTACCAGAGCAGCGTTGTGTAAAATTCATGGGGGAAATTTAAACATCACATCATCATTCAATTGCTCGCTTCACAATTCGCAATTTGTTGCAATTTAAGTCGGGTGTTGGAATTACTTTCAAAGTTGTTTATTATTTGTTTGTCTATTTTTTATTATTTTTTTTTTTGCCTTCAACACAATTGAGCATCATTACCGCATTTATGACAACTTTCACTTGCTACCGCAAAAACGAATGAAAGCAATGAAGGTGCAAAAGGCGACAATTCATACCCAATTTTGTTTACATTCATACAAGTTCCGCATTTATCCTTTTAATAGTGAGTTTTGTAGTAGGAGAGCGCTGACTTCAAGAAAATTGTCCGATCATCGGTTCATATTTAAACTTGCTTCATGTTTAAACTTTAGAGTCATTGCTCTAGCTGCTGCTCGCCATAATCATCATACACATATCAATTATAGGAGATGGCCTTAATTATGGTATTGTTTATGGATGTTTGTAAACCAAATAAGAATAGTAGTTAAATTATTAGAGGATAATACATTAGAAGCACAACAATTAAATTAAGCGAAAGAAGTATACAAAAATCTGAGTAGGAAGAACAAATGGTAAATGGGTGAATGCTTTACAAAATGGAGGCTTTAAGAAAGGAAGAATTTTACTATAAAGTGCGCAGTTCTTTCTTTACTAGAGTTATCTAGTATCTCTTTTGGTGCGGCCGCTGGGAGGTGACATTTTTTGATACCTAACTTCCCAACATGAAACAAAGAAATCTAGCAAAGTAGGCACTTTCTTCTCTTTTCAACCCAAGATAACAGCAACAGCCAAGTTTAATTGTGAATACTTTGGTTTGTTTGATTGTAGTTTTCTACCAAAATCAATGTTATCTCCTATTTACCGACTTGAAATATAGTGTATAAAGATAGAAGAACGAACTACGACCTTTATATAATAGCCTCCTACATACACAGTAATTAAAGAAAATAATGACGTTAATAGATAAAAGTGTGGTGTGTTGAAAATAGTCGGTATGGCGGACTAGAAATATTCTGTGCTATTTCTAATTTCCTTATATAGGTATTTCAGTAATATGCATGGATTATGAGACGATATTTGAGATCTTTGAGCAATGTTCTCAGTACCTCGTTTTAACTACCTGCTTTGTAGCTGCAAAGCTTCTTCGTATTATGTTTCCTGCAGTCGTGCATGTCATATGGACATGGATATGGACACACTAGATTAGAAACTAAAACATTAGAATGATTGTTGGTGATGATTAAACCGTCCAATTGAATCACGAGCCAGAATTGTTTACATACTGTAACGACTCGTTTTCGCCGGGGTAAGCTCGCCGGATTGCCAGGAGTCGTTTACAGAAAATCTCTAAAGTATTCAAAGCTTGTTTACGTTGATTTAATTATTTTATTTATTTATTAATTTTAAAAAAGTCTTAACTACTTGATACAATTATTTTTACTAAACTTAAATACGGACACAGTTGAACTATATGTCCCCCTAGCTTCTGTAGCGTTTGTCAGTGTGGGTTTCTAACAGAGAATCGATTATAAACCATAATCTCCTCTAGATTCCCCTAGCTTCTGTAGCGTTTGTCAGTGTGGGTTTCTAGCAGAGAATCGATTATAAACCATAATCTCCTCTAGATTCCCCTAGCTTCTGTAGCGTTTGTCAGTGTGGGTTTCTAGCAGAGAATCGATTATAAACCATAATCTCCTCTAGATTCCCCTAGCTTCTGTAGCGTTTGTCAGTGTGGATTTCTAGCAGAGAATCGATTATAAACCATAATCTCCTCTAGATTCCCCTAGCTTCTGTAGCGTTTGTCAGTGTGGGTCTCTAGCAGAGAATCGATTATAAACCATAATCTCCTCTAGATTCCCCTAGCTTCTGTAGCGTTTGTCAGTGTGGGTTTCTAGCAGAGAATCGATTATAAACCATAATCTCCTCTAGATTCCCCTAGCTTCTGTTGCGTTTGTCAGTGTGGGTTTCGAGCAGAGAATCGATTATAAACCATAATCTCCTCTAGATTCCCCTAGCTTCTGTTGCGTTTGTCAGTGTGGGTTTCTAGCAGAGAATCGATTATAAACCATAATCTCCTCTAGATTCCCCTAGCTTCTGTAGCGTTTGTCAGTGTGTATAACTCTGTTTAGTACGATGCGTCTGGTCTGCCTGATGCTGAAAGAAAGAACCGTCTTGTCTACCTGATGCCGAAATAAAGAAAGAGCGTCTCGTCTACCTGATGCCGAATGAAAGAAAGAGCGTCTCGTCTGCCTGATGCCGAATGAAAGAAAGAGGCTGGGTTGCCAGTTGCTCCTGCTTTTATACTCCAGGTTTAGTGTAGATCATCCAATAGTTGTTGTTGTGCGGGAACTGTAGTTTGTTGTGGCATGTTGCTACGGTTTACCGCATTGTTCTTCTCGTTTGAATTTGACCTTGGGCCACCTTCAGCACATTGTTGTTGCTTTCTCGCTGTTGTTCTTGTAAGTTTTTGCCCTTGGGCCACCTTCAATATTGTGTTGTTGTTGTGATGATTTACCTTGTTGTTGTTCATTGTGTTGTTTGTTGTTGTTCCTATTTGTCCTTCGGCCACCTTCAGCACTTTGTTGATATTTTCTATGGATGGCATAAAATATTTAAAAATATTAAATATTGGATATTTAATTCTGCTTCTCCTCTTTATGCTTTGTCCGGCCTGGTGTGCTTAGCGATCGGTCTGTCGTGTTCCACTTTGTGCTTGGCCTTCGTTTTTGGGTGTTGTTAGTGGGCTATTTTCCGAACTAATGCAGTCGGCAACTTCTGTCGCGAACTCTTGTAAATTTCTCACATTGCGTTAGGCACTGTTGTTGTAAATTCATATCAGTGCGTTGGGCACTGTTGTTGTAAATTCATATCAGTGCGTTGGGCACTGTTGTTGTAAATTCATATTATTTTAACTGTGGTCAGCCGGTTGCACAATTGTTTGTGTGATATTCTCCTGTGTTATCTTGCGTTGTTGACTTCGTTGCATGTTTTTCGTCGCTTATCACAGGGTTCCATTGTCTGACTTAATTGTGGCGGTGTCTTCTGTCCTCCCAACGCAGAGTATAACACTTGTTGTTGGTAGCATTACTATGGTGGGAGGTGTCTTAGACTCACTTGTATGATGGCTGCTGCACTAAATATGATGGCGGTTGTGTGTGTGGTTTTAGCAATGAAAGTGGGAGGTGCCAAAGTCTTAGGACTATTAACGTGTATATTTTAGGGTTGGTTGTTTAAGCACTTGGCCCCTATTTTAAATATACACGTTTGGGGCGTTATGGCAAAACTAAATATGTAGGGGCAAATTTACGCCTAAAATTTGCTCCTCACAATACATAGAAGAATAGGATGGGTCAAACTATTTGTTCGTAGACTTCCATTGCAGAATCCCATCACAGTTACACACAAAGAGCAACAATTCTGACACTTGACTGATTCACTCACATTTTACATTAAGTTAGAGCATCTCCTACACTACTCATATCAATTGTCTTCAACTCTTCATGGGATCCAGGGTGTTTATGATCAAAAATCACTATATACCAATTAAGCGACTACTACAACAAAATATTGTGCAGAGCACTTCAATAAAAAATATGAACTTATTTTCCACCAACAAAAAATATATGAAAGCAATGCAAAAACAAATCATCCGAACCACATGCAAATTGCAAATTTCCTAATTGCTCGTATTTCAATCAATTGAGCACAGTGGCGCAACCTTCAATACGCAACTTGATAAACTGATATGTAAATAGTTCGTTGGTTGAGAAATCTACACATACGAAGTATAAAATAATATTAAAAATATCATCGTCAGTTACTGGAAGGACTCTTAATATTGGAAAAATTGTGTAAGAAACCATTTCAAACTTTAATTCATTGGTATCAGACACTATATATATGGATTATATTATACTATATATATGGATTATATTATACTATATTTATGGATTCACTTTGGAAAGTGTGAAATATCAAATAGTAAAGATATTGACCCAGCTATCAAGTGATATGTTCTCTAAAATGATATAATTTCCTCTCTCACAATCTTCCATTTATATAAATTGCCCTACTCAGTGTTACTGGGCGCAGAATGGATAGTTTTATTGCAGGTGATGTTTTTGTATAATTGCTCCTTTTTATTTATAGACCACTATTTATGTTGATAGTCAAGTAGCGCTTAAGTTAGTAATGAAATGTCGTACCTCACTACTGAATCTTGGACCACACAAGGTCTCACTTTGCTGGGTTCCCGGACATAGCAATATAGCAGGGAATGAATTACCAGACGAGATGACCAGAAGCGCTCTGAAATGGACATTAACGAAGCAGATACCTCGATACAAACCCCGATCTGTGAACTGTTTAGGAGCATAGATGAATTCACTATTGCGGTGACAAACAACTTACGTCTTATGGTCGAATCGTGACGACTGCGAAATCTCACGCACCTTATGGCTTAGGTTAGACATGAATAGAACGAAGGTTCTCTTACGGCTCAGCAAACCTGGGGTAATGGTGCTTACGGTGGTCATAACCGTTCATTGTGCTATCGCACCAATGCTTCAAAGTTGGCGTAGTCCGTCGAGCGGGCTATGCAGGAGTTGCCATGATGAAAAAGAAATCGAATCGATTCATCACTTTTTAAAGTCAATGTCCAAGACTACAGTTGAAGCGACTTCAATATATGGGGTCGCGCTTCTTAACAAGCTTAACCGAAGGTTGACTTATCGGGTCTCCTCACTTTCATTTGCAAAACCAAATGGCTTAATAGGGATGGTACTTCTAATGTATACGGAAATCGCGGGTAAGGACGAGTATGCCTCCTATTTGTATTTTTGAAGGCAGTCACATAGATGTCTCCGAGTGAAAGTGCGGATATCGTATCCGGCCACGCCTTTCCAAACTAAACTAACCTATGTCTGAGACATACAGATTTTAGGAAGGGGAGTGCATATTGGAAAAGACGAGGCGTTCATAGGATGGTGAACGATATATTTTGGAAAGTGATTTCAGAAGTGGTAAGGTTTTTGTTTTAGTTATCGTCATATTGTTATTGCGAAATGAACATTTTGCATACTATTTGTCTAGATTATCCTGGCACTTGGAAAGGGTGGTGTGGCTTCTTGCTGTGTTTTTTATAAGTAAATACTTAGGTATGAGTGAGGGTGGGCACGTGTAAACGCCATTCAATTTATACTTTGTGTATTGAGGCAGACACTCAGACTCAGGAATCAGACCCAATACGCATGAATACGTGCCAACATTACTCATGACGAGCACAAAGGCGGCCCTGGGCGCCATTGTTGCGCCTTGGTATGCTGCGCTCTGTTCATGCAACAAATTGCATGAAAATTCCAAATGTGTTCAGTGCTCAATAGAAAAAGTTCCAATAATGCAACCGGGTTTTTCTTTTGCTTTTTTAATCTTTTTGGTAAGATTGTTTGTAAAAATAATAGCCGCATATTTTAAGCCTAAGGATATTATATTTTGCACTCATATTGCACACAACTTCGATACGTTTTCGTGTGCCGTTCGAGTGAGGCGGTGGGTGGGCCTTCCATACTCCTAGGTAACTGAGGTGCTCGAGCGAATTGAATTATTCATGTTTGTGGTAGGATTTTGCTCGTTTGGTCGTTCACTTTTTGCGAATGCATCCATTCGCGACTGCTTATGCCGCACTCCCAACCAAGCGCTGAGCGATACGGGCACATGACCTGAATACGAAATTTTGCAAATTCTAAGATTTTAATATTTGATTTGTGTTTTTAATGGAAAAACAAAAAAAAAAAAGGAATTGAAAACATGGGAAAATATTTTAACGAACCAATTCCGCAAAAATAACGTCCAGTGTGGCGCCATGTATTTGCTTTGATTATGGGAGCGTGCAGAACGAATGGGCTACAAATTTGACCAGCGCTAAGCCAAACGGGATAATGTGTGAGCTGCGGGCGCAGGTACGAAATCGTTTGTTTGCCTTTTCCTATGCGGAACGCGAACGTGCACTATGCAATTTTCGTTTGGTCTACGTGCATAGAATGGCTCAAAGGCTCGGCAGATCACCAGGCTTTGTAATGCTTTTTTAGCACAACGATAAAGGTGTTAATTGTAAAGTAATTTAGTTAACCGATTGATTTACCCTTTGACGTTCGTGGCGAACATTTTAATTGAAATTTATGCCGCAGGTGCAAGTGAGTGGTAAGTTTAATTTGGAACAGCGTATCCCTAAACCGATTGCATCTTAGATCAGCTATTGAAGATAGTCTCAATTGTCCTGGAATCAAAGTAAGTAATTTGTAACACGATTTTTTAAGCTATGCTCTTTGTAATAAGATACATTCGTTTTCGATAGATTCTTATGGACTGATAAATCATACTCAGTGCCAAAGACTCAAATGTTGTGTATTGAAGAAATGACAAGAAGACTCATATCGTCTCACAGACACTAGCCATATGCAAACGAACCCAAGGGCAATCTCTATATGCAATATATACGCAACATAAAACAATTGTACAGTCAGTTTCTGATAATATGATCGTTGTTATTTATCGTACTCAGACTAAGTTATTATTTCACTTCAGCCTCGTTGAGTTTGTTGCTAAGGATTCAGGTGGATCACTGAAACAAATAAGAGTTGATGCAATATTTTAATATATCGATTCGTTCATTTTCTCCAATCGTTTTATCTTTACAATCAGATATAATCCTCGCATCAAAGACTATATAAAAAGTGTCATCCTCCCAATGGAAATTATCAATGGTTATCCGCCGACAAGAAAACTAGATATGAATACAAATGTTTCTGTGTTTTATAGCAACTAATTTGCTAGATGCATACAAAACCGGGTTTGTCAGAACGTTTCAACCACACCCAGTTAAGTATTAGAAGCATTCTGAATTCATCCCCAGCCATGAATTGATCTGACCTACTCACTACTCGCTGTCCTACTCATTACCCGTGTCAGCAAACTATTTAGTAGATCTACCAACTAGAAGAATACTTCGTAGTGACTTTTCTTCCACCTCCGAAAAGTAGCCGAAAGAGTATTTTGGTATGTAGTGGAAGGGCTTCTTTACCAGCGCTGGGCATTTGCATAGAAGGTGATCCACACTATCTTCGTCCTCCTTCAGAAATCATTATGAAGGAGTCCACGTCCGTATCCATCTGTTCCAATTACAATGCCTAATAATAGTTTGATCAACGGTTTGTTTAGTACTAATATTTTGTAACTCGGTGCCTTCCCTGGCTGTCTATTCGGCTACATAGTTCCCCTCAATTTTGCTATCCCTGGGCCTCATGTCGTGCTGCATCTAATTGAGAGATGTTCGACAGTGTAAGAACGTTTATGAGAGTGAATGTTCACCTAGTAGCGCCTATATCGCTAACTACTATCAGTGTAAGTGATGATTTCCTTAAATTATACGTATTAACTTTAAGCCATTGCCATTAATTCAGCTTGGAAAATACTACAATAGTCAGGTAGTCGGTAGTAAAAGGAGCGAAGGTTCAACCCTTTACAGTGGACTGCGATGAAGCTTTTGTCATTCATCAACGAAAAGTTCCAGCCTTTATACAGAAATGTTAAGTTTCCTCCACTTAGTTTAATGCACAGCTTTTAAAATTCCCAACGAACTCGGTAGCACTAAAAAATGGATCATATGTCACAGATCGAAACGGCATTGAATTATTTGATTTGGAAGAAATCAGAGCGAAAAATATTCATGGTAAGGATTGAGCAAGACTTGTCGTTCCTAAGAAACCATTCAGCCATAGGGTGCTTGAGTGTGAGAAAATCAGGATAAGGATCCCGAATGGTTTATTTCTGGAAGAAATACAGCAGTCGGAACAAATATTGGAAAAATTCAGCTTAAGGCTGAATCGAAATATGTCAAAAAAACAAATAAAATAAAATATTATAAATGAAAGGCATTCAGTTTCATGTCGATTTAAGAAAGTTTTCATTCCGACCCGAAACTTATCACCACATATTTTAAATACATAATTATATATTAGCTAATGATCAAAATGTATTCTAGAGGAGCCACGACTTAAAAGCAGATTTTCGTTCACATAGGAATACTTTATATCTTTTTCTCATCAAAATCATCAAAATCAAATCATTATCAAATCGTAAAGATTACCGTGGATAAGTGGCGGAACAGATTTCCCAGTAAAGCGTGTTGAAGGCCCCCAAGAATACAGACAAACATAGAGCCCCTCTGGCTCACCTTCCTCCCTGTACTTAATTTTCTCCCCTGGGTATTATCTCGTAAAATTTAAATTCTTTGAATTGACTTTACGGCTAACTGCTTATGGCATAGCCGCCAATTACAGACAGTGAAATGAGTTGCAATTAATTGAAAGCACTTTAAATCATATTATCCTTTATTTGCCTACGGACTGTGTCGATAGCTTACAGTGCATTCGCAAATATTCAAATTCCATAGCAAACGCTTTACAGACACGTGCTGCAGATTATTATGAGGAAAACTAAAGGCAAACAAAAAAGTTTCCACAAAGCAAAACTTTAGCAATAGCAACAGAAATGCAGAAAGCAGTCCAGGATGAGTGCAATAAAATCGGTGCACAGAAGCGTAACCTCAATGTGCGGGGTAGATTTGTACAACAATAATCATAAAAGAGCATTTTCAAACAAGTCGTCTTGCCACTTGCCTAGCTGTGCCATTGGCAAGTGGGTGTATCTGCACCCACTCAGAGAAGAAGTGCTGCTCCTTGTAGTGCTGAGTGGAGTACAAGAAGCGACCTCACAATATCAGCTTACCATATGTACCTTCACTGCTTCAGTATTCGGTCTTGCAATGCTCCTGCCCAACAATGTGCAAAATTTAAAAGTATGTAACTAGTTTCGCTTGAGTGACTACACATAGGACTCTGTCTGCTTGCACGACATGCGTTTTGCGCTTCGCTCATGAACTTTCCTTACATTTTCGCCCAACTAAAAATTCAACTGAATTCAGCAGCGAGCTGCGAACTGAATGCAAAGGTAAGTTTATTGAATTAAGTTGTTAAATTGTGAAGTCTTACGTATTTCTCGTACTGCCAAGGAGTAGAGCTCGGCGGCATTCACTGCAAAGTGCGTTGTCTAGCTCCACCCCAGTCCTTCTATAGTTGTGTGTGCGTGAGTATGTGAGCATTTGGGCAAGGGTATGATGCATCGACATCAAGATAAGTACCAAGTGAATTAACTTGTTTATAATACGAGTTGTCGAAGAAGTTTCCCAAAAGTTTCCACTGCCAGTGAAATTTGTTGCTTTTGTTGTGAAAATACTTTTTGTGTTTCTATGACAAAATGGAAAATAATTTGCTAACATTTAAGACAGCAAGAAGAATGTCGTTTATATCCATTGAAGTTGCAAATTTATAACTTCCTCTTCTTGCATATTTTGCTTGGTATTTCTGTGAAAGGTTATTTGCAATTAAAATAAGTTACCAAGGAGAACTAATAATGAAGTTCACCTGAAGCAGCTGCCAGCAGCCATTGTCTTATCTAACTCTATTTCCTTAGATATTTCAAGCGAGTAGTTGGCCTTAAAAAGGATATTTCTGCTCACAGGAATATAGTTTAAAAAAGTAAATGTTTCAACAAAATGAATCCCAACGCTCACTCATCCCTGACATAAGTTTTGTCTTGTGGCGATGATAGCTACGGCAACACTGAAAGGAGTTTAAGTATCTTGATCATCATCTATGCCCTAGAAGACTTTATTTCAGTTAACTCATCTATTTTAGTCAATGTGCGTATCCCTCTGCACAGCATTAGCATGCTCACATATTTCTTTAATAAGATAAAATCTCAGAATTCCTCGACGGTCAGTATATAGTAACAATATGGTTGGCAACTGCTAAGAAACAATAATCATGATCACATAAGCATACATCATTGGTTTCATTCCTCATTACATGCGACGAGAAATTTCAATACTTTTAAAAAGCGACAAGAATTGTATTTTTCTTTTTCTACAAGTATATATGCCAAAATCGAATAAAACCACGACAAAGTAGATTCAAAGTCAAGATTTTCTTGACTGCTTTTTTTAATTGCAGTGGTGTGGTTCCCTCTGAATTCCTTCCGCCAAGCCAAATAGTAAATATGGAGAATTATGCGAGCGTTTGACGGATAAAGTTCGTCGCAAGAGGCCGGAATTGTGGAGAAACAACTCATTCAACCATTTTATGTCGTTAGATGTATCGATTTAGGATCTACCATTCCAATCACATTTTGATGCTTTTAGTGTCTGATATTCAAAAAATTTACAGAATGTTAACTTTCTACATTTGGAGAAATATAAAGAATTTTTCCTATATGAAATTTGACATTCTCACTGATTCAGTTCCTGTTCACACACTCTGTCAAATGAGTCCAACTTCCAAGATATGAATCAAAATTCCATTTACGGAATTAGAATATTTCACATTGTTCATTTAATGTAAATTTTTACTATTTTGTGCTTTTTTCATGATACTTGTATAATCTTAACTGTACATTCAGCATTCACGCCATTAAGTTCTGATATTATCGACATTACTCTCCCAGTTTACTCACCGCGGACACTTTGACCAACAAATCTTTGAACTGGATATGGCATTATGTTCTCTTCTTGCTGCTACAAATTTTCAACTTCACTTCAATTTGAAAGAGATCTCCGCTATTTTACATTGTTTCTTCAAAAAAACCACTCCGTATACATAAATAACATTCTGCTGCCTGGTTGGTCACTCCGTTGGTTTCCTTAC
The DNA here is from genome assembly GCA_920105625.2 of Clusia tigrina. NCBI lineage: Eukaryota > Metazoa > Arthropoda > Insecta > Diptera > Clusiidae > Clusia > Clusia tigrina. Next base: position 29,341,111 of record OV050030.1, read on the forward strand.
ATTGTAAAAGATAAAAGACATTTTCCACAATTGTAGAAAGTAGGTTACCAGCTTCAGTTCCCGGATAGACACCCAGACTCTGTGTAAGTGTTTAAATTATAATCTGGCTTCACATTAACAAAGCCAAAGTGCTTTGAACTCTGCACTGAAATTTGCATCAGCCTTAATTTTCCGTACAGGAAAAATAGCCAACCCTTTTCTGCTTTCTGTGCTTTACGAGGAGAAAAAACAAAATAAACAAAGTGAAAAATATTTATACTCGGTCATACCAACTATTACAGACGTACTAAACTCATGTGATCATATCTCAAGAGTTGCTGCTTTCAAGAAAATAAAAGTGGAAAGTTAGACTAACAACAATTTTGATACAAATCGTATGAGTTTTCGAAGTCACTTCAGGTGATACTTGAGTCACATTCTGTTTATGAGATATGCACTTTTGAAGAATATGGGCTTTTCTAGGAGGTTTTTGGATCATAAGTGCTCCAAAAACTATACTTCTGAACCAGTTATGGAACCTCATCTACATATATATATATATATATATATATATATATATATATATATATATATATATATATATATATATATATATATATATATATATATATATATATATATATATATATATATATATATATATATATATATATATATATATATATATATATATATATATATATATATATATATATATATATATATATATATATATATATATATATATATATATATATATATATATATATATATATATATATATATATATATATATATATATATATATATATATATATATATATATATATATATATATATATATATATATATATATATATATATATATATATATATATATATATATATATATATATATATATATATATATATATATATATATATATATATATATATATATATATATATATATATATATATATATATATATATATATATATATATATATATATATATATATATATATATATAGCGGCTTTTAAAATGCTGCTTTAATTCTCTTTTATCATTCTTAGTCACCTCCCACTCCGTGTTACAACATTACTTAATATTTTAGCACATTTTTTAACGTTATCGCACAACACAATTTTTATGACATTATCCTGTGGGAAATTTACAATTTTCCATAGTCAAGTTGACGTTTTCTTGTGCTTCCATGTCTAGGACATTGTACAGCTCCTGTTGTCTTTTGTACACTCTACCCCTTCAAATTTGTTGTTTTCCTACTTTTTAAATAATAATGTGCATGCATTGCTCTAAGTGTAATTACCGCTTTGTTATACTTCCATTTTGATAATATTTTTCCATTATTAGTCTCGCCTCTCCATGCGAGTCTGACACGATGCTCTGCATGTGTGTATATGTGTTAAATTGTAATTATTAATACAAATGCAAGTAAACTACAACCTCACACAACCATACACACACACACACAATCAAACACACCAAGTAGCATAAAAAACTTTAGCAATTATGTTGTAAATTCTGCAAGGATGTGTGTACTTGTGTGGATGTGTGCATACATTGCTTGTTTGTGCGTCTGTTTGCCTGTAAAATATTGTTGAAGATGCATGCTTGTTGCTAAAAGAAATCAACAATTTTCTTGTTAAAAAATCACCCACAGGCGAGTTTCCTTAGATGCTTGTATGGGGTAGTAAAAAACTTTACTTTATATTCTTAGCTTAGCAAGTGCACATGGACTCCGCGCCAACAGAGTTGGCTCCTCAACCACGCAGTTTCCGAGTGAGAACCGTACCCACAACCAATCACAAGCGAAGCACTCTCGCCGTCCACATTTCCCATTCAGTTGGTCCTGACTACATATGGTTCAGCTTATTTTTGAGTGCGTGTGTGTGCATGTGTAGCCGAACGTGTAGTTTTGCTAAGCGGATGTACTGCATGTTCCTTTGGCTTCGTCCTCTTGTTCCGGTTATTGCAGCTTATTTGTCTCATTTTGTTCAACATGGAATTCATATAAAAGTCTTTAATTAAAAAGTTTTTCATTCTCGTTGCTTTTGTTGTTATATTTTTATATTCATATTTTTACTTGCTATTCCTTATCACAAATTAAGAGGAAAACACGTTACTGGTAAACAACTAACTAAGTGGAATCACATTAGTCCCACTTTTGTGGCACCTGATCAGATTGGCCAAGGTGGTTATAAAAACGCAAAAAATAAAAATTTAGAACTTTTGTAAAATGAGTGAAAGCGAAATCATTTTAATTTCTGCTCCGACATATTCTTTTCTCAATTATTTACACCAGCGAAGCAATATCGCTCCTATGGAAATGGTGGTGATCTCTGTGCTGACACAGAGTCAGTCCATCGCATTCAGTGAAGTCCTGTAACAATTTTTGTCTGTGATCAAGATTTGTGATGTTTCAGCTAATTTTTTCTGTTTCCCACAATTCGATTACATGTCATGAACTGAAAAGAACTGAAAATTTAATGATTGAATGGAACAATGATGTTCGTGCGATCAAGTAAAATTTCTAGGGAACGGCTTCAAACCCACAAAATTAATTTGATCCAATAAACCCCATTCACAAAATCCGGGGTATTATATCCAAATGAATAAGAGTTATGTATAAAAATTTTAGCAAATTAACAAAGGAACATTGCAAATTAACAAAGCATCATTGTTTTTCTTTATATTCAGATATTCACCGCAAAAAAAGGCATTGTTTTATACCAGTTCAAAATACAAACCGACATCGACTTCCCACCCGAAACCAGAGTCAATGTTATCAATAAGATGCATCGCTATTCTCTTTTTAAAGTTATGATATCAAATGAATCGTATTGACGCCCAGAGTAATATTATGCGTATTTTGCCGGGATTCTCTCACTACCATTGTCCACCTTTCATAGGAAAGACAGCATTTGCTCAATGACTTTGGAAGGCATAAGAAACAAATTATTCGTACTGATACCCTGAGTGACATCACTATACAAGGGCAGACCAAGGCTGCTACCACGTCTTTCTGCAGGAGGAAATAGAGATTCCGCACATTTGATTTTGGTTGTATTGGAAGCAAATAATTCGTATTTATGTGCATAATGACACAGGACAAATATATGGAAGGTCTAAGCAAAGTTCCACCTTGTCTAAATATCACATAAACCTCTCAATCGATATTGTTGTTATTAGAATTAAGCATTATGTAAAGATTCCCATTGTGAATTAAGGAATATTTTGTACTGGACTCGCCCACCACTATGCGATATATATTATCGCCTCTACGAAATACAAACACCGATCAATCGGATTTGATGATAAAGGTAATAATCTCTTCATTTTCTTTCCGTCGCGTATTTTCGGAACTACTTCAAAGATAACAAGGTCTGGCATAAGGTGAGGAGGGTTGGAGGAGGCTTAGCAACTCTCACGCCCGGCTAAATATAACATAACTTCAACAATGTAATTTTTATACTCTGTTAAAATTTTGAGGAGTGTGATTGGGGTTGAGTGGAACAGAAGAAATACCTATATGTCTCCAATTTGAGCAACATTATGTCCAATCATTAATTCTAGAATTAAAGCCGCAATTGTTACAGGAAAAACGTACTCGACAATCAGGCAATATTTTGGATTAGGATTTTCACATTTATATATAAAACAGGATTTTTATGCAAGAGATAACATAGTTTTGTTTACCTCGCACAATCTCCAATCTAATTAATGATCTCCTCTGACTACCCCAGTTAATTTCGAAGAAGATACAATAAAAACTCCAAATTTCAAACCACGACAAAATAAAAAAAACTATAGAAGATGCGTGGTAAATTGGCAATTAAAGAAAAAAGTACAAGGATATTTCGTGCAACATCAAAGTTGGGATTGTACTAGTATTGCTACTGTTTATTACGTTGGCCACTTATTTTTACGATTGTTGTCAACTCACAAAAGCAATATAAAAGCCAACAACAACAACAACTTAATGACAGAATGGACAGTCACAGTTGGAGAGCAGTGTAGAGCGGAGCGGCGAATATAAAGAATCCGGGTCAAGCAATTAACCAAAAACGAAATTGAAAGGAAGGTTGGCGTGGATGCACTGAGATAATGATATAAAATGTGGGCTTGATGGAATTTTTAAGTTGAAACTAATTTGCATATACTTCAATTCTTTTCTTTTTTGTTTTATTTCTTTTTAAGACTAATTAGCTTCAAGAAAAGATTTGATTAGCATCATTTGTGCAAAATAAAAATTGTTAATGCTTGCACTAAGTTGTAACTGGCTGGAGAGGGTAAGGGCAAGCATACAATAGGAGAGACATGGGGGGAATATGATGCAAGAAAGCATTGTAAATAAGTCCACAATAAACAAAGAACATTATTCGTCTGCAAAAACTGCATAACTGAGTAGTCTCCTTGAGTAGTCTCCATTTCACAAATGTCAAAAGGAGCGGATTCAGGCAGTATATCAAGTGCCAAGAGACAGTTTGACTCTAACTTGTATGCACACATACATACTCGCAAATGCATAACAAAAACTTACACCATCACAAACTGTTGCACTACAGCGAATGCCACGCCAATTGGCCACGCAAGAGCAACTAAAAACGTGTCATAAAGTAAGGCACTGCAAATATTTTTCTCAGTTCTCCTCATTACACAGGCACACCATACGCGCACACACAGAAACGAGCTGGCATACGAGTCCGAATAAATCACATATGCGCTTTTTGCATACTATTGTGGATTTCTTCTACTTTTTTAATAACAATTCTGCCATATTTCTTTACTTTATGCCCACTTTTTTCAACTCTGTTTGATTTTGATTTATACCCTGCGTTGACAGATAGCATGCCTTAAATGGCTCTGTTTGTTTAGATGGACAGGCGGCTCTACTTCCGTATGATTTCTCTACTCAACCATACCACTGCCTGTCCCAACATTCATCAGCATTGCCAGAAGTCCTTAAAAAATATCCAAGCAAAGAACGAGGACGACAAGAGGTCAACTAGCTGACTAGCTGACTGACTGACGTTGACAGCAGCATATCCTTGAAGGATCATTTGCAATTTCAAATGCGTGACTTATGTCTGAAAGTTAGTTTTGCCCGGCTTGTTTTTTGCCACACATACAGCGTTTACCTTCGCAGCCAGTTTATTGCCAACACATTGTAAACTGCAATTTTTTATGCGCAAAAATGGCCAACTGCCTTGAATACGTAGCAAGGAGCAAAAAAGCAAAGAGCCGGCACATAGTCTGGTAAGCAACAATTGCCGCTTACTGCTTACGTGCTAGATATTATTTTAAATGGCATTTTCCTGGCTGCCTTTTGCTACTACTGCATCCAGGGAAGCTTGCTCTCTATCTCTCTCTCTCTCTGAAATTCAACGGTTTTTTAACTTTATTGATCATTGTCATATTCATTATTATAGTCCGATATTTTCTCCACCTTTTTCAAAGCCTCGAGATTTTGTAGTCTCCTTAATTGGTAGCTTCATAATTGTGGTGGTTATATATCTCACTGTTGTAATTTCCTTGTTTTTAGAATAATCATTTTGAAAATACTTGCGGATTTCTCTTTGCAAGTTTTGATTATTCAAACCATTCAAAACCATGTACTCCAGAGATGCTTTTTGCACCTTATGGCTACAAAGGATTACAACATATCTTATATCATATCTTACAAAGCAATACACCACAATGAACCCACATTGGACTAAATGTATTGTTAGACAACCACTACTAAATGCATACAAAGCAATGCACAATGACCCTCAAAGAGACTTGGCTACAAAATGTTCTCCTTCAAGCTCCACAGCTCAGTTCATAAGTGCTTCAGAAAAGTGGAACGATAATTGAAAATTTCAGCCAAATAATTTCTTCTAGTGGCATTACCAAGATTACTTTAAGGCTTTTGAAATATATAATCTCTGCTGCGATGCCAAGTTATCTGCTTCTTATCTGCTTACAGATGTTGTGACAGACTATAGAATATTTAATATTTATCGAGAATCTCGAGAGAAGATACTCTTTCTTTTCAGATACTATTCCAAACCGTAATAGACTAATAGTTTTAAAACATTTTATTTGTATTATTTAAAAAAATTATGTACTGCTACGTTCTTTATAAGTATACATGACGTAACTACAAATTTAAGTATGTAGATTGTGTCTACTACTAAAGGAGTAGAAGCATTTAATAATTTATTGTAAATTTATTAAGTAAGCATAAATCAAATAATTCTCTATATTAGAGAATCGATAGATAACTGTAAATATAGAAATTAATCCCTATTTTTAACTTAATAAACAAATTAATTATTTAATTTAATGTAAACCTTTCTTTGGCCAAAAAAATTGCAAAGAAATTGAAGCGTTATCAAATATAACCCTCTTTAAAACTTTGCTACTTCAATTACTGAAAAGAGAAATACTGCCTGTTTGGCTCTGCAATGACTCATTCTGGTAAAATATAATAATATAAAAAAATATATGAGAATACAACGAAATAATGGGAAAAACTAGTTAAGAGTGCAGTCAGGTTAACCAATCCATGAACAGACTTAGCTAAAGGAGTTCACGTCGTTAGTTAGAGCAGTTTTCTGTAGGTACCCGCATAACTGATGCTCAAGTTCGATACTTTGGCAGAGTCAGTAATTATTTTGCTCCTCTCACATACATACAATTTAAAGGATATAATATGTGTCTATCGGCAGAACATTGTGGCTTGTCAGTTATAGCTACGAGATCTACCAAGTTGTTCAATAATGCTGCATCTGATTATTATTGTGGAGATACAAACTCATATTGAAAATACTTTCATAAAGGCATATTTACAAGAAACTGTGAGAAAGATGAGGCTAAAAACCACTTACATTGCCGCTATGATCAAAACAGTTCAGAAAAATATACATTCACCACTGATACACAAGCACATTTAAATTGTCTGATATATTTCAGATCTAAGTACATGAGGCATGGTATAATCTTTGAAATTATATTATCTTAGGACTCTTTTAAACCTTATAAAGTAATTTTTCTCCTTGTAGATGATGGAATTATTATAGTTCAACATTCATGGCATTTCTATATGGACATATTAAAAGGAAGTCTCTAAAAATCAGTCAATTTTCTTCTATATAATGCACTGTGTATTTATTGTCAAATATTGTAATACCTTAAACAGAAATTAATAATGTCTGAAAATATATGGGAGAATTTGTACTAACAAAAAAGAAGAACTAAGGTAACTCAAAGAGAAAAACAATTTGGAGGAAGGATTTTGAAATTAGATTTGAGCACACGACCCCGCGATTGGGAGACTTGTATACGTACAACTAGATTCAGGAGGCCATCAGTATCAAAAATTCTGCTTTCTTCTAATCCTATATATTGACGTGTTATGTATAACTTTTGGGTAAAATTATGTCGTCATAATATTCATCTTAAGGCCTATGCATGGCTTTTTAGGATTTCAAGATTTACAGAATTAATCGATTGCCATATTTTACTTCGTAATTTTGTTTGGACACATTTAGTCATGTAAAAGCTTAGCTTGACATATCTATCATAAGCCTCATATACTGGTCTCAGTCCCCAGTCACGCACTTGTATATAGTATAAAAATATAGCGCAGTACTGGAACTGGAGTGATTAACACTACATTTGTCTACAAAAAGTAATATTTTAATTATTTAAATTATTATTTACTGTATTGTTTAAAACATATTTCCAGACTATTAAACCAATGACACATGATTAAAATGTAACAAAGACACCAACTGTATTTCATATATGACCTCTCCACACACTATACTATCAGTGAGAAAACTTAAAAATGTCTTGAAATTATCAGTGAAAACCCCCAACCCAAGCGAATTTGGTTTGTAGATCTGTCATCCGAGGCTATCGGAAACGGATTACTATCAATACTCAGAAAGATTCCTTTTCTCACCCAAGCACTTTGAAGACTCAAGCTCTGAATAAATGGGAGCTAAGCTCAGCTCCATTGGAAAGGTTTATAAGTATTTTTTATTTACGCATTTTAGTTTTTTTAAGTATCTACTATTCCCAACCGGGAGTAAAACTCTTATTACAGCCAAGCAGATTCTGAAACGATTTATAAACAAAATATTTATTTATTTCGTGTAATTAGCACATTGCCGTACAAGTGTCGTTGTGTCTCAGCTTTCAAAGATAAATATGAATGTGTTCTCCGATAGAATATTTCGAATTAGGTTGTCTATGTTTCCATAATAGAAATAAATTGTTTGGAAGATGAGGCTAAAAAGCAGTTACTATCCAACATTGACCAAAACATTTCAAAATAATACTCAATCACAATTGATAGATTCGAGTAACTGAAATCAATTATTGAATATTTTCATAATAACAAGAAGCTAGCTAAAATACCCATTTAGGGTATAATTTCTTTTCCAGGAGCAAATTTCAATGTCTTAATATAGTTCATATCTAAGTACATCTGGGCATGTTATCATATCCGAAATTATATTCTCATAGTTTCAATTTTAAATTGTTATGAAATCTTCATCAAACAAGTGTCTGCGTATGGTTGATGGGGTTTATATAGGTTATTAGTACAAGTTGTAATGCTGGTATAATGCTTTATAGTGAAGCTGTGATCCATCACGTAAAATTTCGGTCATTAATCACCCCCAATCCGTATCCGAAAGCTTCAATTAAGAAATTGCATTAGAGTTGCTTGCCTATCAGGCAAAGGTGGCGCTATTCTCCAATATACCCCTATATCAAACTATTGAGAAATCTTTTTAAACTAATTCATACTAATTGATCATATATTTACAATCCTTAGTGGTAACATCCATTTGGGCAATGCTGGACTGGTCTATATTTTTATACCCTTTACCTTTAAAAAAGGTAAATAGGGTATACTAACTTTGTGCTTTTGAGAGGGGTTGGAATTTCGAGAAGGAGGCGTGGTAGGTATGGACATATATATACAGATATGATCAGAATCACTTTCTAAGCAATTTTTATTTTGTCCGTCTGTCTGTCCGTCTGTCCGTCTGTGGCCACTTTTTTTCTACACCGTTAGAGCTATCTTAATGATACTTTTCAAAAGTATAGTCTGGACAAAGATACAGAACCAGATTGCTATATGGACCGATTTGGACAAAGACCACGCCTACCTCCCATATAAGGAACTTTTTTCACCTTTCTTAAAATTACTATAACTTCGGTCCGATTGATGGAATCGTGTCGCAATTTGGCATTTATGGACATGTGGGTCCTACTAAAGACTATGCAAAAAGTGGGCGGTATATATTAACTTGCACGCCCACTATTAACAATTATTCATAACTTAAGATCTGGTAGAGATTTATGGACGAAATTTAATTAAATTTAAATGTTACAGGAAGATACATGTGGACATTATAAAGCTATCTGCAACAAATGGGGCTGATCAGGCAAAAGACACGCCCACTTTTGATATAAGGAAGTTTCGGGTCTAAAATTAAAATTAGCCTGCCTATGCTCGTGTTGATGCCAGCGAAATAAAAATTTGCAGAAACATACACGGGGTCCATAATAGTGTGTGTGCAGAATATGGAGATTATAATACAACTGCCACGCCCACAATTAGCCAGAAATCATTACTAAGTTCCTATTAAAGATTTTTCAACGAAGTTTCACAGGAAGGTTGCGGGTGCTAACATTAAACACCGCACAAACAATAGGCGTGTTATTTCTACAGCCACGCCCACTATTGGCATATTATTATAACTTACGACCTATACAATATTTTTGGACGAAATTTTATGTTAGTGGTTATATTGACACTACAAAGCCATACACAGGAAATGCGGTCGATATAATCAATTCAAGGTACCCTACTGAAAATAACCGTAGATATGCTCCTAATGATGATTTATGAAGAAAACATCCCCATTGTTGAACTCGCACGCTCAAGGAAAGGTAAAGGGTATTTCGTAGTCGGTCTAGCCCGCCTTCAGACTTCTTTACTCGTTTTTTATATTTTATATTTTTATTGACAGAATTTTATCAGACTGGTCTATCAAAATAGGGGGGCTATATATATTACTATGGCCAGTATAAGCACATGTTCATAACTGAAGAGGTATACAAAATTTAAGAAGCAAATTTGATGTGAACATTCATATCGGCAATATAAAATCATATATATGAAATGGAATGGGTATGTAAAGTTGGGACCCCAATAAAAATCACCTGCGCCATGCTCATATTGAAGATATATCAATAAAATTGCAGATTATTTCACTGGCTCCTTGCTTGTATGCGTGCGTTCTCTCACTGATACGCGTAAAGTTCACACCAATCGTAACTGACTCCCTATATTTGATACATCGACGAAACTTATATAAAATGATGTATTCAAATCGGTTTAACCTAACTTATATTTTGCATGCAGATTAGTATAGAGCAAGTACACATTGCTTAGTTGTGGTCATGTTAAATAGGGTGTGACCCATTGGGAAGCAGATGCGCCCGTTGTCGCATTGGCTTCATATGGGATTGTCAAAGAAAATCCAATCTGAAAGTGTAGTTTGTCAAATATATACACATATCCAGAACTATCAAGGATCAGGAACAGCTCAACCACAAATAAAGGATAACTTGGATTGTAGGGTAAAAAGAGCACTAAATTTTCTTGAGTTATACGAGAAAAGAGAAAATACTAAATCTAAGTGAAGCATTTCAAAACTCATTTCAGTGACAGATTTCCAAAACAAGCAATATTTTGGAATTGCCAGCCTAAGTGATCATGTGGTAAACATGCTTGACTTAGAGTCGTGGTGTGGTGGTTTTAATCCTGCCCAGGAGTTAGTCACGAAGTGCTTCTTTCTGAGTATGCTTGACTTCGGGTCGAAATCCTCACTTCCTTGTACACAATTCTCCAAATCGTTGCAGGCGTAATTAATTATGGTGTCAGATAATACATTATCAAAATAACATCATAAGTACTAAAATATAAAAGACGGAACATTGGATAAATATTCCCTCTAAGAGGCAAGCATTGAAGGTGTAAAAATGTAAAAGGAGTCATCCTTTGTGAGTTTGTGCACGAATTTTCTGCATGGTTAAGGAGGGAAGGAATTCCTTGGAAAGAACAACACGAATATCTGAAGTCCAAATGGACTCAGGTATGTGTTGCCCATATTTTCAACATCAGAATTTAAAGCAAGCCAACCTCTGCATGTTATATTCAATGTTTTACCCCATCTACCAGTATTTTGAGAAAAAGGACAATCGAAAATAGTGTAATGTTGCTAACGAATACAAAGCTAAGAGGTTTCCCGCAATTAGTGTTAACTGGAATCTGTGGAAGTGATTTTTAAAACGGTAGAAGCAAATATAACCAAGTTACAAGTGGAAAGATAAAGCTCGATTTATTTAGAATTCAAGAGAAACCGATTACAGTGGGGATAACAAAATAACAGACGATTGGCTTTAGAGGAACCTACACTAACCCGAAAAACAGGAAAAGAAATTAGCCTTCATCTCGTGTTAAAACCCTCAGTTTATGCTGCGCAGTTTATGAACGACAACAACAATCAAATTAAGTATGTGATAGCTTATTTATGCATAGAATGTTATCTTTATTGATATTGCATTTTTTTATGCATACATTTATTAAATTATAAGGTTAATCCATGACGTACCTCAAAACACTTAACAAATTCATATACATTTTTAGTTGACTCTGGACAATCTTTGAATGCTTTGTTCACCTGCTCATCGTTGTAGTATCCATACGGACACCATTGGTCTAGGACGCATGAAACAAAGCACTTCTCTTCATCTGTAGGTTCAAATTCGGGTTTCTTTATATTAGATAAAGTATCTTCATCGACATTATTTTTCAAGGCACAAGTCTTTATTATATTAGCCCGGCTAGCCAATTGCTCTTGAGTCAACTATAAAAGAAAAGAAAATTTAAATAGCAATTATCAATAATAAAATTTCCCAAGAGAGCTAAAAAATGTTTTCGATTCTGCTTCCCCAGATTCAACTAACCACTGAAGTAGTACTGATTAAACGGACTTCTGAGGCGATTATCGCCACACAAGCGATTGCAACGATGAACTTCATTTTTAAAAAATAGTTTTTTACTGGTTTCTTAAACACAGGCTAAAAAGAACTGATCGATTTCCTTTTCGCAGACGCCTTTTATACAAAAATACTCCACCTAATTCTGAGAACACGCTCTCCTCATTTGCCTTCATTTCTTGGTTTGGTTGTATTCGGAACAATTGAGTGAACAGTTTCGTATTGCTACCAGCACGGGAACGAGACAGAAATACTCTGAAATTAATGCGACAGCTTAGGTTGGAGCTATTCTCGCTGAGGGAAAGAAACTAAGAAACCAATCAAATATAGCTAATTATGAGGGATAATGGATTGGTGTCATAGGCGCTTTATAGGTATATTGAAAATTACACCGAACTTCTCATGCTGGTAGATTCCAGGACAAATTTATCACTGTCAATGGAAAAGAAATGGTTACTGTAACATTTCTCAGGTTGACAAAAAAAATCTAGAACTATTTCCCTCTTCTTCTACAATTGTTCTTACATGTTCGTCTCACCTCCTTCGAGTGACTTATGTAAGAAAGAACTCCGTGAGTTTTCCTCATTTAATTCCATTGTATTTGGCAAAAAAAACAACACAAATTCTAGTGAATGGCATAGGTTCAATCCTTAGTTTGACATGACTCCGAGTAGCTGTACACATTGGATAACAGCAACTTTTGTAATAGTTGATTGTGCTCCTGTGCCAAATTGTATATAAATTTATGTTTGTGTATCTTATAATAATAATAATAATAATAATAATAATAATATTTGATGGGGATTATGTGCTGGCATGAACATTAATTTAAATTCCAGGGCAGAGTAATTAATACATATTTCGAGACACGATTTTAGCCACATCCGTGTCCACTTCCTATTACAAGTACTGTATCGAATCGACAATGAAACTATGGCAATACTTACTGCAATCCGACTTAAATAAAAACACAATTGTTTTAAGTGGAAAAGCATACGAAAAACCACTTTTTATTGCTCTTATAATTATGCACATACATATGTAGCTCAACAATAAGTCGGCATGTATGGGATGCATGTGTACAAAATATAATTGGAAACAAAACATTACTAGCACATACAGATATACATGTATATAAATATATAGAAAGACATATATTCAGCGAATGTATGTTTACAGAAATTGGCTCTAGGAATACCTGTGGCACCGCTCATACTTGCTCTTGTTTATATATATATATATATATATATATATATATATATAGGCTCCTGCTCTGCACCGCTCTCCTGGCTCAGCTCCCTGCACATGGATTCCGGCCCATATGCACTTAAAATATAAGTATGTATATTATACATATGTGTGCACTGCACATCACCACCGCACTGCTCCTTGCGATCTCTCGCACTGCTCCATTGGCACAACAGCACAGTTCCATCGTCAGAAACGAACTAAACTTTCAAATACTCGCTGAACCTATTTTCGCTATGTGCGGAAACTCAAACGCATGGTTGCATTTGATACAGTCCCCGCGAGCAAGAGAAGGACCTCTTGTCTCTGCTTTCATAAAGCCGGCCTCTATTCGCTCGGGTCAATTGGAAGCACACGTATCTTCGGAACAGGCCTTGTCAGACGGTTTGTGGCCGTCTGCACAATGACTGAACATATACCATTTCGGCTCCTTATTAGCTCACTAAGCCCAAAACCCATTGCGCTGGTGGAAAAAGTTCACTCTTGATCAGCACTAATTGATCCAGGCTCATTGGCTCTCGTTCTCTGCGCAATTTTTTACGCTCTTGCAGCGCCGTCAAATATTCCTCTCTCCATCTCTTCCAGAAATGCTCAATTATTTTCTGACGTGCTCTCCATAAACTTGCTCCTTTCATGTTTGACTGCTGCTCGCTCACGAATGGTACGGGAATGATCAATGGCTCCCCTATCAAAAAATGCCCTGGCGTCAAGGCCTGAATATCTTCCGCATCATCACTCAAGGTGTCAAAGACCTTGAGTTCAAAATTGCTTCGATCTCTACTAGGAGGGTAGATAACTACTCTTGTGTTCAAATCTTTTGCTCAGCAATGCGCGTGAGGTGGTACTTCATTGACTTCACAGTAGCTTCATATATTCCGCCATAATGCGGTGCTGCTGGCGTCATGAATACCCATTCTGTCCCCTTGTTGCTCATATGCTCAAAAACATATCTTACTTGGCAGCTCTCTCGTGCTCTTCTCAGCTCCCTTGCCGCCCCTACAAATGATGTACCATTGTCACTTTATGTTCGCTCACATCTCCCTCTTCTGCAAATAATGCGCTCATAACAAGCAATAAAGTCTATAGAGGTTAAATCAAAAACAATGTCAATATGAATGGCCTTTGTTTTTAGGCAAACAAATATAGCCACCCAGCACTTACGCTCCCTCTTTCGCTCTCCTGCTCTTTGCACTCCCTTTGCTCTAAAAGGACCTGCGCAATCAATACCTGTATATAGAAAAGGCTTGCCCACTTGCACCCTGTCGCCTGGCAATTCAGACATCAGCTGTTGCTCAAGTCTGCGATTATAGCGCGCGCACACCACGCACTTGTGGAGAAAAGCTCTTAATTGGCTCCGTAGTTTTGGAATCCAAAACTTTTGTCTGCTGAATTGCATCATCACTTGCACAGCACCATGCTTAGTCATACGATGAGCGTGGTCCATTATCAGCCATGCTGTTCGAGAACCATCCTTCACTATCACCGGAAGCATCATTTCATAGGCTTCTTCTGATCTCCCCAATCGCCCGCCCGCTCTCAATAGGCCCTTGCTGTCCATTATTGGATTCAACGCACTAATTTTGCTCCCTTCTTGCACCTACCCAATCTCTCTTAGTTTGTCTATCTCTTGTCTGTAATCGCTCTCCTGCGCCTGCTTAAGCAGGAAGTCCGTTGCTTCACATTTCTCTTCCACTGTTGGCGCTTGCACTACTCGGTTGTTGTGCCGAGTTCTGCGCCTCCTCTTTCTGTGCCTTGCTCTTCGCACAAACCTGATGATGTAGCTCAATATGTTGATGCTCTTCTCTAGACTTCGCGCATAGTCAATCAGCGCCATGCTCTTGCCCCTGCTCGGTATAAATATTTGCAAAAACTCGCGTGAGTATTTCACGTGATACGCTCCCAGCTCGTTAAGCCCTTTCGTTGGTTTTTCCGGCTCAAAAATGTTGGCTGGCCAAATGATTTCTGATTTACGTAACCACTCCGGTCCATATAACCAGAGCTTATTACAAACTAGCTCTCTCGCAATGCAGGAGTCTTCATCACAAGGGTGAATTTTTGTCTTCTTCTATCAGCCATTTCAGCCCTAGCACTGACATCTCGTCTTCTCTCGGGAATAACATCTCTTCTTCTCTCTCCGCTCTCATTGCCCTGATTAGTCTTTTTGGCACAGCCGCCGCCTTTTAAGACAGTGTCTGTCTCTTTCGCGAGCACAATTGCTTCTTGCTCAGATAGTGCGCCTGTAGCACAGTCATATAGAAGTCACTCTCTATGATGTCCGCTGCTCTTGGGTATTCATCTATCGCCTCCCTAGCACATTGTATTAAAGCTCGCACAGCATTATAAGCGGGGGACATTCCCTACGTTACAACCGTTAAACCCTATTGTCGTAATGGCTCACCACTATGCTCTCGCCAAAAGATTCTTTGCAAATTTCATTCCCTTTCGGCAACACGCACTTGCCGGAACATCTTCTTGATGTCTGCACATATCGCAATCTTATGACGCCTAAATCTCATGACAATTTCGTAAAGATCCTTTTGTAACTTATCGCCTAAACATTGCACTTGATTCAGAGATATGCCACGATTCGTTTGGCAGCTAGCGTCAAAAACCACCAGAAATTTTTTGGTAACACAGTGATGTGGGATATAATAAACTGGCTCGTCCACTCTTGGTGGTTGTATAGCGCACTTCATATGCCCTAATCTCTCATACTCTCTCATGAATTCTACGTATTGCTCTCTCAGCTCTGAGTCTTTCTCTAATTTCCGCTCCAAGTACATAAACCTGCGCAATGCTATTGCCTTTGAAGTGCCTAAACCTTGCACCGTCTCTTTCACTGGAATTGTCACAATAAAACGCCCTGTTTCATCTCTAATATAAGTCTCCATAAAATTTTGCTCCACTTCCTGCTCCTCATCTCTCTCACAGGGTTGTGCCCAGAAAATGACTAGCCCAAACATGCTCTCATGTATGGCAATGCCTTGCACCTCATTTGGCATTATCGCCTTAATTTGCTCCTAACAGTAGCTCGACTGGTCTCGCCTTCCAAAACTCAGGATCCGCCCATAAACCCTCATTCTTAAAATGCATGGGTATCTCCACTAAATCTCTTGCTGGCAAAACTGGGCACCAGTACATTCTCTTGGTAGCCCCCAAAACTCTGTCTCTAAATAATCATTCTCGCTCTTTTTTTTAATGCTCTACTATGTTTTTTTTTTTTTTAATTTAAAGTTTAAAAAGCTCTTAAAGCTGGCACTTCGCCCCGGCTCTGCTACCCTTGCGCGCTTTACAAGGTTGCTGTACCGTCAATCGCTCTTAGCCTTCAGCATTGTTGCTGCGGCGGCTCCCCGCTCTGGCTGCTGTGCCACCAACACCTGCTGCTGTGGCTCCCTTTTTGCATATAGCACGCTATTGTGCTTCTGCGCCTCTGGGCACCGTAAAAATGGCCCCGCAAAACACTCCGACGCCTTATGCCCCTTCTTCAGGCAGTTGTGGCACAGGTTGCGTTTGCCAACTAGCTCCTGCCTAGCTCTCAAATTGAGTGACACGAATTCTGGACACTGCGTGATCTGCGCTGCATATCTCGCACAGCTTGTCTTGGCTTGCTCGTATCGGTGCTGCTCCCGTTGCACTCACACCGTGACCCATTCTCTCCCTGCTCTTGGGTACTGCGCCCGTTGCTCGATCGCGCCCGTGCTCCAATTGATGCGCTCGCCTCGCTTCCCGTGCTGGTAGAGCAGAGGCCTGCTCCTCCAGGAAGGCATACCGGGTACTTGCGGTCATATATTTGGTTGAGCCGCTCCCACGTTTCATTGTACCCGTTGTCAGTGAGCTCCCAATCACCCAACGTGCGCGCTGCCTTATGGGTGAGTGACTTCTTCAAATATGAGAATTTGTAAGAGGCCGCTATTTGCTCATTGCTATGCGCCGCAGCGGCGAACCAATCGCGAAAACCGTGCCACTTGGTCACGCTGCCGTCAAATTCCCCCTAAGTGTTCTGGAGGTCATGCTGTTGGAATGACATGGTCAGCTGCAGTGAGATCCGCAGCTTTGCACTCTGCTCTGCGCTCCTTGCTGTGCCCACTTGCTCAGTTTTACCCTTCAGAGCACCGCTCGCTTCGAAGTACCGCCGCTCTGCTCGCTCCATCGATCTGTCTAGATCGGCGCTCTCATCGCGCTTCGCTCGGGATGCTAACTCCTCATGCAGCTGATTAAAACGCTCCCACTGTTGCTCCAAACGAATCAAACGCACCTTGGCTTCATCAAACCCTAGTCGCCCAAACTCGTCAGCTATGACGTACTCTGCTGCTCTTCGGATGGCTTTGTAGGCAGACTGGTGTTGCCCGTAGCTCATCTTGTCGTTGCTCTGTTATTTTTCTCTGTTAGTGTTGCTCTGTTATTGTTGCTCTGTTGTTGTAGAAAAGAAGAAAAATTAACTAATTTTGAAAGAAGAAAAAACTGTTTCCTCCTTGTTCCTTCTGCAGCCGTGCCAACACTGCATTTTTGTGCTTTAAAATTTTTGAGTCGAATAACCGCACTGGTTTATTAACCCACTTAGCTCACAAGCTCAGCACTAAAGCACGCTCTTATTTAATTTCCTGAGCCGCATAACCACATTGGTTTATTCGCTCACTAGCAAACAATTATTTGCACCAATTCTCGCTCTTACATAATTTTTGAGCCGCATAACCACATTGGTTTATTCGCTCACTAGCACGCAATTAATTGCAACAAAGCTCGCTATTATATAATTTTTTGAGCCGAATAACCACATTGGTTAATTCGCTCATTAGCACGAAATTATTTGCACCAATGCTCGCTCTTATATAATTTTTTGAGCCGAATAACCACATTGGTTAATTCGCTCATTAGCACGAAATTATTTGCACCAATGCTCGCTCTTATATAATTTTTTGAGCCGAATAACCACATTGGTTAATTCGCTCACTAGCACGAAATTATTTGCACCAATGCTCCCTCAAATTTTAAATTTTTAGACGAATAACCGCACTGGTTTATTCGCTCATTTGCACATAATTTTCGCTCGCTCATAACTAAATTTTGAGACGAATAACCGCACTGGCCTATTCTCTCATTTGCACATAATTTTCGCTCGATCATTTTTAATTTTTTAGTTGAACCGCACTGGTTTATTCGCTCATTTGCACATAATTTTCGCTCGCTCATATTTAAATTTTGAGAAGAATAACCGCACTGGTTCATTCGCTCATTTGCACATAATATTCAGCACCAAGCACGCGCACACGCAGCCATGCCACCTCACTGTCGGCCGCCAGCAAGGCGGCAGCCATAGCGCAGCATACTGCGCATCTCTATGACTGCGTCGCATAGTGCTTGCCTGCGCATATTGTACCCACCCCTAAATTCTTTTAGCTTTCTTGAAGCCCAATGCCCAATGCCTGTACCAATTTGTCGTATGTGCTTTGAGCACATACGCCCTTGGTCTATTATTTTTAAGCATTGCAGTGTTGGCTCTGCTCCTATAACTCCGTGGACTGTATTTTATCTTATTGTTCTATAATTTATTTGTTTCTTGAAATTTAGTCTATTTCTTTCTGTACCTGCCTGTGCTCTCATCGCTCTGCTCACATACCATATTATAAGTTCCGAATGCGTATTGCGCATTCAGCAATTGATGCTCCTCTAGCGCTTTGCACTTGCTCTCTTTTTCCTTCCCGCAGGCACAACGGATCAAAGGAATTCAAAGGAAAGAAATAGCTATTACCTACCCTGCCAGTACACAATCGCACATACATGCATACATGCATGCATATACGATCTGCGTTTACATAGAGTCTGGTGTGATTTCATAGGAACGCTTAAAATAAAGGCGCAATTAAGTTTTGCACTTAATTTATGTATATACATAGCTACTTAATACTACAAACATACGCATGTATATGCGATCTTCTTTTACATGGCTCTGACGTCATCTCAAATGAATGCCTAAATTAAAGACGCAATTTCATTTCGCACATATTTACTTATAGCTCTACTTAATATATGTACATATTCACATGCATCGCACCATACTTGCTGTATTGCATAGATCACTGGTACGATCCGGCTCGACATGGACCAATGTATCGAATCGACAATGAAACTATGGCAATACTTACTGCAATCCGACTTAAATAAAAACACAATTGTTTTAAGTGGAAAAGCATACGAAAAACCACTTTTTATTGCTCTTATAATTATGCACATACATATGTAGCTCAACAATAAGTCGGCATGTATGGGATGCATGTGTACAAAATATAATTGGAAACAAAACATTACTAGCACATACAGATATACATGTATATAAATATATAGAAAGACATATATTCAGCGAATGTATGTTTACAGAAATTGGCTCTAGGAATACCTGTGGCACCGCTCATACTTGCTCTTGTTTATATATATATATATATATATATATATATATATAGGCTCCTGCTCTGCACCGCTCTCCTGGCTCAGCTCCCTGCACATGGATTCCGGCCCATATGCACTTAAAATATAAGTATGTATATTATACATATGTGTGCACTGCACATCACCACCGCACTGCTCCTTGCGATCTCTCGCACTGCTCCATTGGCACAACAGCACAGTTCCATCGTCAGAAACGAACTAAACTTTCAAATACTCGCTGAACCTATTTTCGCTATGTGCGGAAACTCAAACGCATGGTTGCATTTGATACAAGTACAGACTGGAAACTTGACTCTGTTTGATGCACTTCAATACTCAAATAGGACATCACTACAAAGTCTCAAATGCAAGTGGTGTGGACAGTTAAATCTAGACATCGTTTTCTGACAACTATTCACGTATAGATACGTCCTTTTTCTAAATTTAGAGGACTTGAAGAAAAAATTTGAAACTGAAAATTTTTGGAATATTTTTCTAATCAATTTATGGCGCCCACGATACCGGCCACTTATGTATATACTTTAAATACAATATACTCGTATATAATATATAACTATATCTCATGTTATTGGAGAAGTGGTTTGAGGAGGTGCTTTTGACAACCAATTTAAGGTGTGACAGTATGAACATCCCACTACTCCCACATTTTGTACAATTGAATTATTTAAACGATTACACACTTCTTGGGGGCTTTGTATAGAAATGCATTTAAAGATAGTATCTAAAAATTACACCGGTTTTACTGATATTGTCAATATTATGTAAATTTTAAAAACATGTTCCAAATGAGAGCATTGTTCATGTAGTATCAGAATTATTAATACAATATAAAACTTCCTTAAGGATTAGGGTTATTACTATCTGAGAGAGTTTGACAGACTTTGACTACTACCAAGAAAGGCAATTAAGGCAACTCTAAAATGAGAAAGAGATTTTCAAAGAAGTATTGACATTGCTGTTTTCTTCCGTTCCTGACCATAGATGTGTTATAATCTCTGAATAAAAGAGCATCCTTGTCACATTTCTCGTAAGCCCATGTATGATGGCTTTGTTGGATTACAAGGTTTACAGAATTAATCGGTTGCCTCATTTTAATTCGTAATTCTTTTTTTCCATACATTTACTCATATAAGTGCTTGACTTGTTATTTCTATCATAAGCCTCATACACATACATATAAGTCATTTCTATCATAGCCCCTATATACTGGTCTCAGTCCCCAGTCAGGTACTTGTACATGGTATAAAATATAGCAAAGTACTGGTATTGGAGTGATTAACACCACAGTTGTACACACACAGTCGGTGAATAATAATATTTATCAAAAAGTGTTATTTAACTAAAAGCATTGTTAGATTGGTTAATACAACTATAACAATAAATATGGTAATATTAAGAACGTGTTCATGTAGGTAGGATTGTGGCTTAGCCGAATGGAAAGTTTATATAATTTTAATTTTCTACAGAACTGAACAAACAGCCGCTGTGCAAATAAAATTTAAATTATTGTTTACTGTATTTTTTAATTAAACAAAACCTTTCTAGACTTTTAAACCAATGGCACATGATTAAAATCTAACAAAGACCCCATATTTTGGCTCTCTCCAACTATAATATCAGAGAGAAAACTTAAAAATGCTTCAAATACTCAGTAAAGGTGCCAAAACAAGAGAATTTGGTTTGTAAAGCTTTAAGGAGAGAGAAACGGAATTGGATTGCTACCAACGCTTAGAAAAATTTGCTTGTATCGCCTAAACACCTTGAAGACTCAACTGAATAATCCAATGAGTAAGACTTATGTATATCAAAGACAATATACTATAAGACGTTATATTGCTCTCTTGAGTGAGAATCAACATATTGAAATTGCTGGCAACCACATTGGAATTCAGATCGGCAATTTCACGAAGCAGTCGTCAATATGTATCCATCGGCAGTCACACACATGGCTATTGTTGTATTGCATTGGTATGAATAATTTAGTGTGTGTGTTTTTGTGTGTGCTCACAGCAGAAGCGACTAATTTGAAATCAAATTTTTATTTTCTGTTCTCTGTGGCTGGGGTAAAATACACAAGATTGAATTTTCTGTATGGCAAAGGTTTCTTATTCGGAAAGTGGGGGCTGAAAACAAAGCATTTGTGGTTTTGCGTATAAGAAAGATTTGCCATGTCATGACGAAGCATAATGCGTGCATATTAGAACACTAGACAATATAAAATAAATATGCATGCATAGGATCTTTTATAAAGATCGAAGCGCAAGTGGTAAAGCGTTGGTCTATCAATTTTATGATGCCGGGTTCAAGTCTGCTGAGAAATACATATGTTTATTTTTTTAATTGTTCATCCTTTTTTTGAAAGCAAACTAATAATTACTTTTATAAAAAATAATAAGAATAGTTTCTACTTTAGCATAAATTATCCAGTATTAAATAATTTTACTATACCACATTCAATTGCTGCTGCTATAGCAGATCATTACAGCAAAGAAAATTATATCTTCTAAAAATAGTCATAACGATGTTTCTTAACTCACATACATTTTCGATTGAGTTCATATCAGGGCTTTGTGCTGGTGTGTCTATGACTGTATGTATGCAATTATATCTCATCCAGGTCCTGCACAAGAGCGATTTGTGCTTAGGGTCATTGTCCTGATACACTTTGAATTTTAACTTTTCGGGATTTTGTGGGCCAATGAAGTCGAAATTCTGAACACTGTTTTTCAATTCGTTTTGAAGAATGTAAGTAACACTTCTTCGTTATGATATCGGTGAAAAGTGCTGAAAACCCGTGAATACTCCACCAAAATAGTTCGTTAAAGGCCGATGCTCTCTTCAATGAATATTCAAAAGAGGATGAATTTTGCTATTGCAAGCGTTTCTAAGCTAATGGAATACTGGAGGAATGTGACTTTCTCCGATGAAACAAAAATTATGTTGTACTCTCACGATGGATCCAATAAAGTTTGGCGGAAACCGCAAACAGCACTGCAGCAGAAGAATATGATCCCCACTGGGGAGTTTGGAAAGTTGTCAGTGATGGTATGTGAATGGATTTCAATGGAAGGCGTTGGGGAATTAAGAATTTTCACCAATATGCTGACAAAGAAGTGTTAATTAAACAATTTTCAAAACGAATTGAAAAGAAGTGTTCAGAATTCTGGCTTCAATGGCCCACAAAATTCCGAAAAGTTAAAATTGAATGTGTATCAGGACAATGACCCTATGTACAAATCGCTCTTGTGCAGGACCTGGATGAGATATAATTGCATACATACAGTCATAGACATACCAGCACAAAGCCCTGATATGAACTTAATCGAAAATTTATTGGCACACCTTATAAAAACAGGTGCAATTCGCGTTCCAACTAATAAAAACGCTTCTAATAAGAGTTAGAAGGAAGGAATGGGAAAAGGTGCCCGAATAACACGATATACAAAAACTTATTGCGTCTATGTCAAAAAGGTTGTAAGCCGTTATTGATTCTATTGGTAGTCGCAATTAGTATTCAATTATTTACTATTAGTTTAATAGCTTATTTGTATGTTCCTTGAATTTTGCAAAGAATTATTTGACACCATGAAGTGGCTATTGTTTTTTCTTTTGCCTCAGAAACGGTTCTATTTGTAATTATTTTATAATTTTTTTCATGTTTTCTGTTGAGGAAGATTGGCAAATATTAAATAATAAAATTTTTTTTGTATTAAATACATATATGCATTTCTTGCTTCAAATCAATATTAAAGTGCACAGATTCATTGGGTTAGTTGAATTTTATTGCATTATGTTACTGACTCAGCATAGACCAACATTAATATCATTGGTTGTATCCACCAAGTTATAAGACAAAGTAAAAAATCGCATAATAGCAGAATAAACTCCAAAGACTTTAGAAGAGTTGAAATAGCAAGACGGAAAATAATGTGGCTACGCCGACCTCGGTAACCGTTGACATTAAGGAGCTTGGCCATATCTATATGTGGAACTGTGTTTCGATTTATGACGTTAAAAAATTAAGAATATTTTAATTTCATCTCAAAGAAAATATAAGTCTCACGCAAGAAAGTTTGCCAATTATAAAAATTTTAAAAAAATACTTCAAAATTAATCTTATTTTGAAGTTGAGTTCAGTCATGGAGACAGATTTCCAAAATAAGCAATATTTTGGAATTGCCAGCCTAAGTGATCATGTGGTAAACATGCTTGAATTAGAGTCGTGGTGTGGTGGTTTTAATCCTGCCCAGGAGTTAGTCACGAAGTGCTTCTTTCTGAGTATGCTTGACTTCGGGTCGAAATCCTCACTTCCTTGTACACAATTCTCCAAATCGTTGCAGGCGTAATTAATTATGGTGTCAGATAATACATAATCAAAATAACATCATAAGTACTAAAATATAAAAGACGGAACATTGGATAAATATTCCCTCTAAGAGGCAAGCATTGAAGGTGTAAAAATGTAAAAGGAGTCATCGTTTGTGAGTTTGTGCACGAATTTTCTGCATGGTTAAGGAGGGAAGGAATTCCTTGGAAAGAACAACACGAATATCTGAAGTCCAAATGGACTCAGGTATGTGTTGCCCATATTTTCATGTTATATTCAATGTTTTACCCCATCTACCAGTATTTTGAGAAAAAGGACAATCGAAAATAGTGTAATGTTGCTAACGAATACAAAGCTAAGAGGTTTCCCGCAATTAGTGTTAACTGGAATCTGTGGAAGTGATTTTTAAAACGGTAGAAGCAAATATAACCAAGTTACAAGTGGAAAGATAAAGCTCGATTTATTTAGAATTCAAGAGAAACCGATTACAGTGGGGATAACAAAATAACAGACGATTGGCTTTAGAGGAACCTACACTAACCCGAAAAACAGGAAAAGAAATTAGCCTTCATCTCGTGTTAAAACCCTCAGTTTATGCTGCGCAGTTTATGAACGACAACAACAATCAAATTAAGTATGTGATAGCTTATTTATGCATAGAATGTTATCTTTATTGATATTGCATTTTTTTATGCATACATTTATTAAATTATAAGGTTAATCCATGACGTACCTCAAAACACTTAACAAATTCATATACATTTTTAGTTGACTCTGGACAATCTTTGAATGCTTTGTTCACCTGCTCATCGTTGTAGTATCCATACGGACACCATTGGTCTAGGACGCATGAAACAAAGCACTTCTCTTCATCTGTAGGTTCAAATTCGGGTTTCTTTATATTAGATAAAGTATCTTCATCGACATTATTTTTCAAGGCACAAGTCTTTATTATATTAGCCCGGCTAGCCAATTGCTCTTGAGTCAACTATAAAAGAAAAGAAAATTTAAATAGCAATTATCAATAATAAAATTTCCCAAGAGAGCTAAAAAATGTTTTCGATTCTGCTTCCCCAGATTCAACTAACCACTGAAGTAGTACTGATTAAACGGACTTCTGAGGCGATTATCGCCACACAAGCGATTGCAACGATGAACTTCATTTTTAAAAAATAGTTTTTTACTGGTTTCTTAAACACAGGCTAAAAAGAACTGATCGATTTCCTTTTCGCAGACGCCTTTTATACAAAAATACTCCACCTAATTCTGAGAACACGCTCTCCTCATTTGCCTTCATTTCTTGGTTTGGTTGTATTCGGAACAATTGAGTGAACAGTTTCGTATTGCTACCAGCACGGGAACGAGACAGAAATACTCTGAAATTAATGCGACAGCTTAGGTTGGAGCTATTCTCGCTGAGGGAAAGAAACTAAGAAACCAATCAAATATAGCTAATTATGAGGGATAATGGATTGGTGTCATAGGCGCTTTATAGGTATATTGAAAATTACACCGAACTTCTCATGCTGGTAGATTCCAGGACAAATTTATCACTGTCAATGGAAAAGAAATGGTTACTGTAACATTTCTCAGGTTGACAAAAAAAATCTAGAACTATTTCCCTCTTCTTCTACAATTGTTCTTACATGTTCGTCTCACCTCCTTCGAGTGACTTATGTAAGAAAGAACTCCGTGAGTTTTCCTCATTTAATTCCATTGTATTTGGCAAAAAAAACAACACAAATTCTAGTGAATGGCATAGGTTCAATCCTTAGTTTGACATGACTCCGAGTAGCTGTACACATTGGATAACAGCAACTTTTGTAATAGTTGATTGTGCTCCTGTGCCAAATTGTATATAAATTTATGTTTGTGTATCTTATAATAATAATAATAATAATAATAATAATATTTGATTGGGATTATGTGCTGGCATGAACATTAATTTAAATTCCAGGGCAGAGTAATTAATACATATTTCGAGACACGATTTTAGCCACATCCGTGTCCACTTCCTATTACAAGTACAGACTGGAAACTTGACTCTGTTTGATGCACTTCAATACTCAAATAGGACATCACTACAAAGTCTCAAATGCAAGTGGTGTGGACAGTTAAATCTAGACATCGTTTTCTGACAACTATTCACGTATAGATACGTCCTTTTTCTAAATTTAGAGGACTTGAAGAAAAAATTTGAAACTGAAAATTTTTGGAATATTTTTCTAATCAATTTATGGCGCCCACGATACCGGCCACTTATGTATATACTTTAAATACAATATACTCGTATATAATATATAACTATATCTCATGTTATTGGAGAAGTGGTTTGAGGAGGTGCTTTTGACAACCAATTTAAGGTGTGACAGTATGAACATCCCACTACTCCCACATTTTGTACAATTGAATTATTTAAACGATTACACACTTCTTGGGGGCTTTGTATAGAAATGCATTTAAAGATAGTATCTAAAAATTACACCGGTTTTACTGATATTGTCAATATTATGTAAATTTTAAAAACATGTTCCAAATGAGAGCATTGTTCATGTAGTATCAGAATGATTAATACTATAAAACTGGTTTAAGGATTAGGGTTAATATTATCTAAGAGAGTTTGACAGGCTTTGACTACTACCAAGAAAGGCAATTAAGGCAACTCTAAAATGAGAAAGAGATTTTCAAAGAAGTATTGACATTGCTGTTTTCTTCCGTTCCTGACCATAGATGTGTTAATCTCTGAATAAAAGAGCATCCTTGTAACATTGCTCGTAAGCCCATGTATGATGGCTTTGTTGGATTACAAGGTTTACAGAATTAATCGGTTGCCTCATTTTAATTCGTAATTCTTTTTTGCATACATTTACTCATATAAGTGCTTGGCTTGCTATTTATATCATAAGCCTCATACACATACATATAAGTCATTTCTATCATAGCCCCTATATACTGGTCTCAGTCCCCGGTCAGGTACTTGTACATGGTATAAAATTAAGCAAAGTACTGGTATTGGAGTGATTAACACCACAGTTGTATACACACAGTCTGTGAATAGTAACATTTTTCAAAAACTGTTGTTTAACTAAAAGCATTGTTAGAATGGCTAAAACAACTATAACAATAAATATGGTAATATTAAGAACGTGTTCATGTAGGTAGGATTGTGGCTTAACCGAATGGAAAGTTTATAAAATTTTAATTTTCTACAGAACTGAACAAACAGCCGCTGTGCAAATAAACTTTAAATTATTGTTTACTGTATTTTTGAATTAAACAAAACCTTTCTAGACTTTTAAACCAATGGCACATGATTAAAATATAACAAAGACCATATATTTTGGCTCTCTCCAATTATAATATCAGAGAGAAAACTTTAAAAATGCTTCAAATACTCAGTAAAGGTGCCAAAACAAGAGAATTTGGTTTGTAAAGCTTTAAGGAGAGAGAAACGGAATTGGATTGCTACCAACACTTAGAAAAATTTGCTTGTATCGCCTAAACACCTTGAAGACTCAACTGAATAATCCAATGAGTAAGACTTATATCGATATAATACATCCACATCTATTAAATTATAAAAAAATGCTATAACAAACGGTAAAGCTCTTTTTTCAAAAGAGTACGCTCTCAAACGAATTATAACAAATATTTTTCCTAAGTTATTGTAATTAACACATTGTCATAAAAGTCTCGATATCTCTCAGATTTTCGAACACGGAGGACGTTGGATATCTCGTTAGAAAGGATAAATAGAGTTAGCTGTCTTTACATAATAGCACGAAACTGTTTGGAAGATGAAGTTAAAAAGCTTTTTGTCTGAATAGATATTTCATCACGGATTATACGACTCGACCCCAATCTTTTATTCATATCTTTGTAGAAAAATGTCGAAGCTTTCGGAAAGTCATTATTTAGAAACTTACAACTATAATGGATCATTTGTTGTGTTCTCCACATTTAATTAGTTGGAGAGTAATTGGGAGTATAGCAGGGCATGCTTTAAAGAGCGTTTATAAAATTCACTTCGAAACTATTTAATTGGCGAGTTAATTGTTTCCATCAGGTATAATTAGAAACAAATTGAATAATTCTTGGAACAAGATATCAAAAAAAGCTCAATAATCACAATACATCCCTTTCCTAGGTAGAATACTTACGACGCTGCAGTATCTGCATTTTTCTGTACTATTGACGCATTATCAAAACTAATTGCGTCCATTGGTAATTTTTTACAGAATAGTCCCAACGTCTTACTATTTATACTTTAATTGCTTAACGAATTTTATTCTAATTGAACCTTAGGAATTTTTCCAGTATCTACATTCCTTTTTGTTTTTCTAGTATGCCTCTTCCCGATCATCTTGACGTAATATGGGGGCTTACACTGCAATGGCTCGTCTGGCTATGCTGAACAGTTGCTCCCCGGCAGGGTCATCCATGTCAGAAGGAAATTTGATGAGCATCAAGTGAGAATTGTCCCCAATTGTCATTGGACTAGGTTTGCAGTCAAGGTTATACTAGCTATGTTATAACGGAGCAGGTTTTAACAGTGGCGTTTCCATGGAAATGGGCCCTCCTATGGCCGACCTTTTCCAGTCCCGTTTGAAAAGATTCTACTTATGGAGTACACAAGAGAACAACTTCGAAAAGAAATTGGCTGGACTACTCCGCAACAGCGTCTGTCAATGCAGTGGAGCAACAATACTTAGACGAATCCAATAGCTCAGACACCGGTCGTAGAAGCACACTCCTAGATCGAAAGCAGCTACAAGCATTAGGAAAGAAAAACCTTGAGACTAAAAAGGATATATCGCATCAGCCCCCACCTTCCAGAAAATGCAGCCTGCACCTTTGGAGGAAATATGTATTCTAGACTGAAAGCCACTAGCGCCAACCAATCAAAACCCGGTCAGTCAGGTAAACCCACCGAGTGGAAGGAAAAGATGAGACGGGAGCAGCAGCAACACCGCCAGAGGGAACAAAGGAACGCTTTGAGGCGCTACCAGGCCTAGGTGAGCCAGCCAGTTTAGACAATCCACTAAGAAGAGGCGTAAGTGGAGCCGGTGTTAAATAATATCTTCGATACCTCAGAGACGATAAGGATGCCAAGGTGGCTAGAGCAAACACAGCGGAACGTATGTCCGCCAACCCTTCCTTTCAACATATAAGAAGAAATGAACAGATGATACACCATCCCAGAAGATTAAGAAGAAGAAACTTAAGTACTTTGGGAAAAATCCGAGAGTACAGTATAGTACATACATACATGCGCACATTCATAAACCTAAACATGAACTTAAACTACAACAAATTAGAACAACATCCTAAAATATAGACAAAGCACTTTAATTTTAAAGTTCATTTTAAAGGTCATAAACCTGTTGCAAAGAAGAACATCACTGACACAGAGCGCCGATCGCATATTCATATGCAATGCAATACGTAAACCCATATCAAATGACACATTCCATTAGGGCTTGCTTGGTGTGAATCACAGCGTTGAACTGGTGGACATCGTAAACTGCCTCGAAGCAAATATGGTTACACAGGAGTTCATTGAGAATCAATACGTGAAATATGTAATGTATGCATGTAACTCCCTCTCTTTAAGAACTTGTAGAATTAAATTTGTAAAAATTTCTAGGCATTTAAATTAAGTGTATAGTTTAGAAATTTACTATAAAAGCTAAACAAAAACGAGCAAAGAAGTCTGAAGTCGGGTTAGACCGACTACGAAATACCCTTTACCTTTTCTTGTGAGTGCGAGTTCAACAATTGGGATGTTTTCTTCATAAATCATCATTAGGACCATATCTATTGTGGAATGGTATTTGAATTGATTATAGCGACCCCATTTCTTGTGTATGGCTTTGTAGGCTCCATATACGTACAAATATAAAATTTCGTCCAAAAATATTGTATAGGTCGTAAGTTAAATAATATGTCAATAGTGGGCGTGGCTGTAGAAATAACACGCCCATTTTTTGTGTGCTGTTTAATGTTAGTACACGCAACATTCCTGAGAAATTTCGTTGATAAATCTTTAATAGGAACCTAGTAACGATTTTTGGTTAATTGTGGGCGTGGCAGTAGTAATAAGCTGCCTATATTTGGAATGCATGCTAGTACAGACCCAGTGTATAGATCTACCAATTTGTCTTCATATATCATCACTAGAACCATAGATAGGGTAACTGTCTTTAAGTGGGGTCCCCAAGGTTCATTATATGGGAGGGAGGCGTACCCTTTATCTGATCGACTCAATTCTGGTGCATGGCTTTGTAGGGGCAATATACGTACTACTATAAAATTTCGTCCAAAAATATTATATAGGTCGTAAGTTATAATAATATGTCAATAGTGGGCGTGGCTGTATAAATAACACGCCCATTTTTTGTGTGGTGTTTAATGTTAGTACCCGCAACCTTCCTGGGAAATTTCGTTTATAAATCTTTAATAGGAACCTAGTAATGATTTTTGGCTAATCGTGGGCGTGGCAGCTCTATTATGATCTCCATATTCTGCACACACACTATTATGGACCCCATGTATACTTACAAATTTTTATTCCGATGGCATCAATACTAGCATAGGTAGGCTAATTTTAATTTTAGACCCGAAAGTTCCCTATATCAAAAGTGGGCATGTCTTTTCTCTGATCAGCCCCATTTGTTGCAGATAGCTTTGTAATGTCCACATGTTCCATCCCGTAAAATTTCGTACGTAAATCTCTACCAGATCTTAAGTTATGAGTATTTGTTAATAGTGGGCGTGGCAGTTAATATACACCGCCCACTTTTTGTACAGTGTTTAGTAGGACCCACATCCTCATGACTGCCAAATAATGTCACGATTCCGTCAATTGGACCGAAATTATAGTCAGTTTAAAAAAGGTGAAAAAAGTTCCTTATATGGGAGGTAGGCGTGGTCTTTGTCCAAATCGGCCCATATAGCAATCTGGTTCTGTATCTTTATCCAGTTTGCTTTTTCAAAATTTCATTAAGATAGCTCTAACGGTGTAGAAAAAAAGTGGCCACAGTCGGACAGACGGACAGAAATTGCAACCCCTCTCAAAAGCACAAAGTTAGTATACCCTATTTAGGGGTTAAGGGGGTAGTCCTCAGGGTAGTGATATGCGTAATATAGTCCTATGTTGGATCCTTAGCCTATACTCTACCAAGACCGTTAGTGCGTGACGATGAGTCACATCCTGCTCGAGGTGACCCTGCCACTTACTGAACACAACGGATCTAGACTGGAGAGTCAATAAACACTTCCCCCCTAATCCAGGGTGTTATGCGTGGCCGTGCCTATTGGATGGGTTTTGCAGTCAGGGGGTTATCCGCGTAGACTGTATTCGAACGGCGCCTCTCCGAAACCAGGCCTCATCGGGGAGTAACGGTGGCCTTACCGTGGCATAGGGATCTGGCACGGTGGACCGCCATTTCCCTCAAAAAAGCCTTGACTGCCCAAGCCTTTGGGGGAGGGCAGTCGTACGAAAAAGATGGAAAAATAAATACAAACAAAAAATAACATAAAAACCACCCGGGTGCTTTGCACCACGCACTCAGAGGATGAGTTGCTGGCCTCCAGTCAGGAGACCATGGAAGCCGACGATGGCAAGAGCACGTCGGCAAACAGTGAACCCACTGCTAGCACAAGCAGTGCAACAACAACAACACTAACAAAAACAAACATGTCGGTAGCGGCGAAGAAGGACTCTAATCCAAAACCGAAAAAGCCAAAGTCCGAGGCAGCGGCCTGGAAAAACCGGTACCAGAAAGCTCTCTTCATCCTAAGCAAAATTGCTAAGAATGAGGCGGAAGGGGCGGTACATGAGTTTGACCAGGCGGACAAGGCCAAGTACCAAACTGTTGTCGATGAGTACGAGCAGTACCAAATCTCCCTCCCAGAAAAGGCGACGAAGCGAAACAGGTCACAGGATGTGACGTTTTCGGCTTCAAAAAGACACAAGGTCGCCAAAACATCCACACCAACAGAGGGTCCATCGACGAGCACAAGGCGACCATACAGCGAAGTGGCTAGGGATGAGCTACATGTGGCGCTCATAGACGATATAACCAAGGGGGGGAAGAAAGTCCTGGAGAAATGGGGGGAGATTGAATCCAAATTGGCAGAGATGGTGATGGAACACCTCTTGTCCAATGTGGATGCTTCTCCTTCTGGCTTCGACTCCTCCAATGTGGTACGGGGATGCAGGGTGTTCAGGTGCGACGATCGGCCGTCGAAGGAACTCCTCGGCAAGTGCATAGCTAAGATTAGCGAAGCATGGGAAGGCTTAAGGCTTAAGCTGATAGCAGCCGGGGATATCCCAAGACGACCGAGAGCCCGCATTTGGCTACCCATACTGAAGCTCGAGGACGGGAAGGTGCTCCAGCTATTACAGCGGCAAAACCCCAATATGCCAATGAACGACTGGGCGATCATCAAGAACGAAGGTGCCCAGAAAACAAGCATGTCCCTGCTTCTGGCAATTAACGAGGAGTTCGTTGGTGTCCTCGAAGCAGCCGACTGCAAAATGGGTTTTGGCGTCAGGTACGCCAAATTAAAAATTTTCCGCCCGACCGAGGGCGACGCGGATGAGTTGGAGGAGGCCAACAAGATTCCAGAGGACACGGACCTTCTGGAAGAAGTCTCCAAAGCGCCTGCACAACAGGATACCGATGCTGAAGGTGGTGCAGATTAATCTGCAGCATTCTAAGAATGCATCAGATAACTTTGCCGTTTTTCTGGGTGAAGAAGACGCGGACATCGGCATTGTACAGGAGCCATGGGTCAGAGGAAATGACGTTATGGGGCTCAAGCTGACCAAATAGAATATGCACTATATCAGGAACGGTGATAAGATTCGATCGTGTATCCTAGTTAAGAAAACAATTAATGCTTTTATCTGCCCACAGTACAGCACAGGCGATTTAACGGCCGTAAAAATCGAGGTGCAAAGTGGACCAGACCTACTAGTGGCATCAGCTTATATGGCGCACAACAGTGACGCACCACCGGAAGAGGTAGCGACCCTGGTCGCCAATGCTGCTGCCAAAAATGGCCCACTCCTTCTGGGATGCGACGCCAACGCGAGGCACACGCTATGGGGTAGCACCGAGGATAATGAAAGGGGTGAGTCACTTTTTAACTTTATAAATATTTCGAACCTTACAGTATGTAACAGAGGGAATACTCCCACATTTACCTTCCCCAACTCTAATAAATGTGCTGGATGGGAAGAAGTCCTAGATCTAACTCTAATTTCAGAAGACGCATCAGTCCAGGTAGGAGAATGGAGGGTATCCAACAAGAAGTCCTTCTCGGACCATAGTTGGATAGTTTTCAAGGTAAATTTGAAAACCGTAGATGCTATTGCTTACAGAAACCCCAGGAGAATAAAGTGGGATACTTTTACAAGGGTAGCTAGCTCAAAACTTAAAATTTCTAACACAATGAAATTTGAATCTACTGAGACGATAGACAAAAAAGTGGGGAATCTTGAGGAAGCTCTTAATATAGCTTACAAGTGCGCTTGTCCCGTCACTAGGAGTACAAAAACTCTTCCACCATGGTGGTCCAAAAAATTATCGGATCTCAGGAAGAGAACCAGGAAACTGTTCAACCAATGTTATAGGGACGAAGATTGGGCACGATATAAAGGGAGTCTAAAAATTTACAAAAAATCTATCAGGGAAGCCAAGAAAAATGGCTGGAGAGAATTTTGTGAATCTATTGAGGCAACCTCTACTTCAGCAAGACTCAGCAAGATACTGTCCAACGAACACACCAGCCCCTCTTTCCTTAAAAAGACGGATGGTGCATGGACGGAAACATCTTCTGAAATACTTGATTTCTTGCATCAAACACACTTCCCAGACTGTAAAGATACAGCGCATGTATCTCAATTACCCGTTATGGGCAATCGGATGCCACCGGTTTGTGACCTGATATTCACGGACGAAAGAATCAAACACTCTATAAACTGTTTCTCGCCTTACAAATCGCCGGGCTTGGATGGGATTTTCCCAATCATGCTGCAAAGGTTACAGGTTGTGGTGATCCCATGGCTGAAGGGTATATATAAGGCATGTATACGCTTCAACTACATCCCCCTCAGTTGGAGGAAGGTAAAGGTAGTTTTCATCCCAAAAGCGGGGAAGATTGGGCATGAGTCGGCAAAAGATTTTAGACCCATTAGTCTTACGTCGTTTCTTCTTAAAAAATGGAGAGGGCTCTGGAAATCCACCTTAGGCATACAGTGGATCAGTTTCCCCTCTCGAAGTCACAACACGCATATCTCAGGGGTAAATCTACGGAAACAGCTTGACATGAGGTAATTCGATCAGTAGAAAAGACAATCCACCATAAGCAGTACACGTTGGCGGCCTTTCTGGACATAGAGGGGGCTTTTAACAACGTTAGTAACAAAGCAATTCTGGACTCTCTCACCAGGGTAGGGGTTGAGGAAGTTCTTAGGGAGTGGATAGTTACAATGCTTAGGACTAGGGTCATTCA
This sequence comes from Clusia tigrina, assembly GCA_920105625.2. NCBI lineage: Eukaryota > Metazoa > Arthropoda > Insecta > Diptera > Clusiidae > Clusia > Clusia tigrina. The sequence goes on from OV050030.1 coordinate 29,375,705, forward strand.
GTCTGAGCTGGGTAACACGGTTCTCGTCAAACACGTCAGTAGAGGAACACCACAAGGTGGGGTGATTTCACCCTTATTGTGGCTATTGGTAATTGACAACATCCTCGGCATACTAGATTCAATGGGGGTTAAGAAGATGTAGTGATAGCTGTATCAGACATGTTCCCCTATGTAATAAGTGATATTATGCAAAAGGGGCTGGACAAACTGAATTCCTGGGCCACAGGATGTGGACTAGGTGTGAATCCAGAAAAGACAGAACTGATACTTTTCACTAACAAGACCAAGATTCCGATCTTCAAGCTTCCGACACTTAACGGACAACAGCTAAAGCTAGCGGAGAAAGCGAAGTACTTAGGAGTTATCCTGGACCCCAAGCGAAATTGGAGAACCAATATAGAGTTACGGGTCAGAAAAGCCCACGTAGCTTTCTACGCATGCAAGAAAATGTTTGGGAAAAAATGGGGACTACGCCCCCATATCACTCACTGGATGTACGAAGCAATCGTGCGTCCAATACTAACTTACGGTTCAATAGTCTGGTGGCCAGCTCTAGACAAGGGCTATAACGTTCAAAGACTTAGTAGAGTTCAAAGAACAGCTGCCGCTGGCATTGTAGGGAGCCTGAGAACGTGTCCAGCGGAGGCACTCAACGTATTGCTACACATCCTCCCTATCGACCTGTGCATTAAGAATGTAGCCTGCAACAGTGCGCTAAGGTTAAAAGCAACAAACTGCTGGTCTGAGCGAACGTACGGTCATGGTAAGGTGCTATACACAGTGCCGAGGGAATTAACACAAATGACGACAGATTACATAGTACCACAACTGGACTTCAAAAAGGACTTCAAGGTTAGATTTCCCTCAAGAAAATTGTGGTCGAAGAGGAAACTCCAAATGGAGTACGATATACCCATTTATACGGACGGGTCAAAAATGGACCTGGGCGTGGGGGCGGGGGTCTTTTCTCCGCACGCTAACATTAACTACTGTACACGCCTACCCGATACAGCTACAGTTTTTCAGGCGGAAGTACTCGCGATCAGAGAGGCATGTCGACAGATCACCCACCACATTAGAGAAGGGCAGAGGAGCACGGTTGCTATTTTTGTGGACAGCCAGGCTGCCATAAACGCCCTACAATCAAACACCATCAACTCCAAACTGGTCAGACAGTGCAGGGAGGAACTTAGAGCGCTAGGTCACCATGCTGACATCACAATCACCTGGGTCCCCGGACACAGGAATATAGATGGAAATGAGAAGGCTGATGAATTGGCGCGCAGAGGAGCCTCTCTCGATCTAACCCATGTTTAACTAGTACCTGTTTCCATGGGTGCGATTAAGAGGGGCATCTACATGCACTGTCTTACCTTGGCGGGCAATAGATGGAGGACACTTACAACATGTAATACATCCCGGGCGACCTGGCCAGTCTTTAACACAGCGAGATCTAGGGATCTGATAAACAGGGACCGCAGGGACACCAGCCGCCTCACGGCGGCCTTACGGGTCACTGGCTCGTGGGTACTCATGCAGAGAAATTGCAGAGACCGTACAATACCCATTGTAGAAGTTGTGGAAATTCAAAAGAGAAGGAAACCTTAATCCATTTTCTTTGCGAATGCCCGGCTCTGGCGGCCACAAGAAATAGAACACTAGGAAACTATTTCCTAGCGAGTTTATCCGATCTCTCGGGTGTAAAACCGAAAGATCTTTTAAGGTACCTAAACTCCACAAAGTGGATTCTGTGAACAACCCATCGTTTTCTCCGGCGTTAGGAGAGGTTGTGGTATCAAAACGTCGCTAAGGCGATAATTGTGATATATGTGAGGACCGACTTGGATCAGCCACTGAAACCAACCAACCAACCATACCCTATTTACCTTTTTTAAAGGTAAAGGGTATAAATACTCCCCTTAATTTTGAGAACACACTCTCTTCATTTGCTTTCATTTCTTTGTTTGGTTGCATTCGGAACAATTTAGTAAATAGTTTCGTATTGCTACGAACACGGGAACGAGAAAGAAATTCTCTGAAATTAATTCGATAGGTTAGGTTGGAGCTATTCTCGCTGAAGGAAAGCAACTAAGAAACCAATCAAATATGGCTATAAGAGGGATAAAGGATTGGTGTCCTTGTTGCTTTATGGGTATAATTTGAAGCAAATTGAAAATTACACCGAACTCCTCATGTTGGTAGATTCCAGGACAACCATGTCGCTGTCAATGGAAACGAAATGGTTACTGTAACATTTCTCAAGTTGACAAATAAAATCCAGAACTATTTTCTGTTTCTTTTAAAAAGATTCTTACATGTTCGTCTCACCTCCTTCGAGCGACTTATGTAAGAAAGAACTCCGTGAGTTTTCCTCATTTACTTCCATTGTATTTGGAAAAATCAAACAACTCAAATTCTAGTTAATGGCTTAGTTTGACATGATTCCGAGTAGCTGTGCATATTGGATAACAGCAACTTTTTGTAAAAATATCTTGAAATACTCAGTAAAAGGTCACAAACAAAGCGAATTTGGTTTGTAGAGCTTTAAGCAGAAAGTATCGGAATTGGATTGCTACCAACACTCAGAAATATTTACTTTTATCATCTAAACTCCTTCAATTGAATTATCCAATGATTAAGACTTATAACAAAATAATATATTCTATTTATGCTATAACCAACTATAAAACTGTTATTAAAATAGTAGAATCAAACGAATTATAAAAAATATTTTTTCTCTGTTATTATTATTACCACGATAATATTATTGATATCATTGATTTTGCTATTAGTATGTCATTGATGTTGCTATTAGTATCTCGCGTAAATACATATCTATTTTGAGGGACTTGATGCAAAGCATGCTGACCATTCTCTCTAATTGGACAACTGACTTTGGGTTGGGGGTTAATCCGATCAACACTAAGCTGGTGCTCTTGACTAGGAAGTATAAAATTCCTCAGTTTATTGCTTTAATACTAATGAGTGTAGATATTGACCTTGTCGAGGAGGCTAAATATCTGGGCGTGATCCTAGATAGCTGAACTGGAAAGCTAATATAAGCGATCGCATTAGGGAGGCTCAGGTAGCTCTGGACTCTTGCAAAAGAGCAATAGGCAAAAAATGGGGGTTGCAGCCTAAGGTAGCCTATTGGATATACACAGCTGTGGTCCAGTCCTTTTCTATGGAGTGCTTGCTTGGTGGACAGCCCTAAGTAAGTCCACATACAACAGGCTGGTAACAAAGGTACAAAGAACGGCAGAGGTATTCAAAAGTAGTGCCATTAGAACGACTCCAACGGCAGCATTAGACATTATGCTCAATCTGCTGCTTGTTAGGCTTTTTGGGGAAAAAATGGCAGCAAACGCAGCTGTCAGGCTAAAAGCTACGCATCAATGGGTTGCCAGGAATGTAGGTCATGCATTCATTTTAAGACATTTTGAGGGTATTTCTGACTCTTTCGACTACATCACACCAATATACGCCTTCAATGGTATGTGCAAGATCTCCATTCCCTCCAGAGACGAATGGAGGGATGGCATCCCCCCTCATGTAGAAGGGGTTCACATCTACGCAGATTTATCCAAACTACAGAGTAAGGTGCGAAGTGGTGTATTCTGAGAAGATTTGGACATTAACATGTCCTTTAGGATGCCCGATCACTGCAATATTTTTCAGGCAGAGGTCGCGGCTATAGAGGCAGCACTGTCTTGGAAAAAGAAGATATCTGGACTTTATATTTGCATTCTGTCCGACAGCCAAGCTGCTTTGCGCTCCCTGGATTCGGTTATTATCACCTCAAAAGCCGTCAAGAGCTGCCGCAAATCTTTAGACGAGATAGCTAAGCAGACCCGTCTGCATCTGTGCTGGGTTCCCGGTCACAGAAATATTCCAGGGAACTGCAAGACGGATGAACTTACCCGTGAGGGTACCACCATACCGATTGAACCAGATAGGTCGAATTTCGGTATTCCTATTGCCACATGTAAGCTCTTAGTAAATACAATATCCTTAGGAACAGTGGGCAGGCGCTGGTCTGAACTTTCAGGATGTAAAATAGCTAGAGGAGGAAGAGTCCATTGCTCACCTGTTGTGCACGTGTCCAGCTTTGTCCAGAAGGAGGCGAACTTTCCTAGGCGACTACTTTTTGGACACCTTGTTAGATATCTCAAAAAAAAAAGATTAGCTCCATCAACTGCTCCATTAAAAGCTCCAAATGGCTGGATCTTTGAAAGGGATGGGACTTGTTGTCTCATGCGGTATCACAAAGGGTCAATTTTGGCCTAAGTGCGCTCTTTTCGGGTGACCGCCTTACCTACCCACCTACCATTATTACCACATTGTCATGCAAGTCTCGATATCTCTCAAATTTTCCATCACGGATGTCGTTGCGTATCTCATTCGAAAAAATATATAGAGGTAGCTGTCTTTACATAAAAGCAAGATATTGCCTAGAAGATGAAGTTAAAAAGCTTTTTATATGAATAGATATTCCATCACGGATCATACGACTGGACCTCAATCTTTAAATTTATTTCTTTGTAGGAAACTGTCGAAGCTTTCGAAAAGTCATTATTTTGAAACTTACAACTATTATAATGGATCATTTGTTGTGCTCTCCACATTTTATTTACCTAGTTTGAGAGTAATTGGCACTTTAGCAGTGCATACTTTAAGGAGTGTTTGTAAAATTCACTTCGCAAGTACTGAGTTTATAATAAGAATCAAATTGAATAATTACACAGTAAAACACAAAAAAAAATAACAAGGTTCCGACAACGGATTCTGGTAGAGGGGACCAAAAAAAATATACGTGTGTCGGTGTTTTGAAAGTTTACACCTGAGTTTTAGGAGAGTTAAAGTTCCGTCGAATATCAGGGAGGGTAACATTGTCCAATCTAGAAGTATATTTATAAATAAGTAAAGTTTATTGAATATTGTAAAATGGAAGTAACAATAAATACTTAAATCTTACAAACTACATTTCATATCTAATCTTAATCCAGTGACTACATTCATGGATTATGTTTTGTTATGGGGATAAGAGTATACAATAATAAGATAAATAATATTAAATTCAGTTTCAAAATGTAAATTCTTTAAGGCTTGGTGAATCATTCTCTCGTGAGATTGTCATTTTTTTGTAATCTCTTTTGTAATTAATAATTTCTACGTGGGCAGTTGATATGTTCAGTTCCCTATGTATTATTTCGTTTTCAAATTCCTATGAAGTTTTTGTTACGAAGGTAGGTTGGGCAGGCGCATCACTTGAACCACCAGGTGGGTCCGTTGTGAGCCTCGGATGCGAGGCATCGCTATGCTTCCCCCTCCAGATTGAACCAACCTGAGCCTTTTATAAAGCGAAGAAGGTTGGTAACACCTGTCTGGCATAGACCATCTATACTTGTTAAGAAGTGGGATCCTAGTAAACGTTCTCTATTTCTAGCAAAAGCTGGACCTGTACAGAAGAGATGCTGGATCGTTTCCAGTTCCTCCTAGTTTCTGCAGCTGCGACCAAAATCATGCGTAAAAACTCCCATTCTTCTTGCATGATTTCCTATTAGACAACGTCCCGTGAGGGCTCCTATTAAAGTACTAATTTGTAGTCTAATGATATTCCTAGATAGACGCAAATTTAGCCTCGGCCGTGGTTGCCTGGCGATTTCGCGGGTACTGGCACAAATCCACCTTTAATTGGTGGAATAAATTTCTTTCGAAACAAAGAGAAGAAGGAAGATAATCAATATCACTCTATAGAATTATAATATGGTCGCATGTTCATACGGAACAGCTATCCATTGTGAGCTTGACTTGAGCCGAATGGCGGAGGATGCCGAATTTGCCGAAGAAATCTAAGAGTGGCAGATGTAGTATGATATCCAATGCCAAGGTTGGCCTGGTTTTCATGGAGCCAGTTCCTAATTCTGCTGATCTTTGCATTAGGCAGTAGGTCCGTTTCTGCATTGCAATCCACCAGACAACATTTCCATATAAGAGATTGGGCCTGACAACTCCAGTACAAAACCCGGGAGCTACCCTATAATAACAAAATTATCAGCATCAGCCACCACCTTACACTGTGCTCCAAAGAAACGGTGAGAGTTCTACTCACCAACTTACAAAGGACCGATTCTCCCAGATTCGCCTCAATGATTCTGCTATTCAGCATTTTACCAATGAGGCCTCCCAGGCCCGTTTTCACTCCAAGGTCAGTAAGTGGTGCAGTGATGGCCTGCCCTTTGACATTATTAAAGGCCCCCTCAATATCAAGAAAGGCAGCCAGAGTGAATTCCTGCTTATGCAATGACCCTTCTGCAATGGAAATAAGTTTGTGTAGGGTTGTCTCTACAGATTTTCCCTTTGTATATGTATGTTGAGCCGATGAGATTAGATTCTTGTCTAAAGTTCAGCTTAAGTGGATTTCTATCACTCTTTCTAGAGTCTTCAAAAGAAAAGATGAGAGAGATATCGGTCTTAAGTTCCTTGGATGAGTATGTGAGCTTTTTCCGGCCTTGGGAATGAAGACCACTTTGGCCTGTCTCCACTGAAGCTGTATATACTCAAACTTAAAACATCCTTCAAAGATTGCTAACAGCCAGCCTCTCAGATATCCAGCGGTTTTATATAATTCAACTGGATAAATACCATCAGGACCAGGGGACTCAAAAGACTTGAAACTTTCAATAGCCCATAAGAATCAATCTTCAGATAGAGCACCTATCCTTATTTCCCGACTATTTGACGTATCTTGCCTCTCGTGCCCAGTAATATCTGAGCTGCTTGGGAAATGCGTACTGAGTAGAAGCTCTAGAGACTCCTTTCTAGTTGTAGTGAATGTGCCATCCACCTTCTGTAGCAGCTCCCAGTTCTGAGAACTTCCCGACAAAATTTTGCGAAGTCTAGAAGCCTCAGTCGCTCCCTCTACTTCTTCACAAAAAGATTACCAGGATTGCCTTTGAGCAGTTCTAACATCCTTCTTAAAGATCTTAAGAGCCTCTCTGTACCCTTTCCAGTCATTTTCCAGACGTGTATACTTCGCCTCATTAAAGCTCTCCTACTGTTTACCGGAAGCTTGCTTTGGTTATGTTGCGTAGTATTTTATATTAATATCGTTAAATCAACTCGATGTTTGAAATTATGGCGGAGCCTTAGAGTTGAATGCCGTACTTCTATATAGATTTAATGATCACTTTGTACAGAAGAATTTAAGTTTCTATGGTCAATTTTGACCTGTTGTTTAGGAGCTAATCGGAGGAGCCAATGGTTGCAGAGGGGAGATATCTATCCAAATGAATTCAAAGATATTTCACTTCAGCTGATTCTAGGATCATTACTCCATTTAGCGATAGGGAATGGTATATTTGAAAGTAAACGTGTTCTGAACGCTTTTGAATTCGATAACTGTAATTCTCCATTTTTAAATAGTTTCTTCTACACATCTGATGTGAGTTTTTAGATTTTGTTAGGCACTTTTGAAATCTTTATGAGATTATATAATTGCAATATCATCTGCCAACGTAGATCTAGTCAGCTGTTCATCGAGTGGACCAAAGCAACCAATACACAGCCATATGTGGCAGTTACGATTTTATAGGGATTTGATATATGATTTCGTTGTTTAACTTTGTATTCGAAATCCAAGAGGAAGGACTCCAAACTATTACTATATATAGGAAGATGTTTCCGAAGATGAGACCCTCATGTCACAGCTTATCCAAGTATTTTAAAATATCGAGAAAAAAGAAAAAAAATATTTTTTTGTCTAAGTACTGCAACAGGGCGTATGAGTGATCAATTTATCTGTTTTGTAAACTATTTGATGAAAATTATACTAATGTGGACAATGATGAACTATCCCTCTCCATTACCATTGTTGCGATTGTAACTATTTTTTGTTTGTCTAGATTGTCGCCTTCTGTGTGGAAGTTTTGGGTAATTCTCGGCCAGTCTATCAGGGCATAGGTTAAAATGTCATAAGCCGCCAATTGTGGTCCTAATCACACTTTCCCATTTGAATTTGATTGGACAAGAATCATTTAAAAATTCCTGTTATTAAAAATTTACCCATCTAAACCACTTTATATACATTTGCGACTTACTTTTTCGGTTATCTGCAAGGAAAATAATATAATCAGAAAGACTTAATAACTCTTACAGAACTAACAAAAGTGAGAGATCTTTAAGGAGGTTGTTTCAGATATTTCCGAATACCACAATAAATTGGTCACGTCCACTGACTAATTCAAATAGAAGCATTTATAAGATGTTTGAGCGTTAACCTGCTGAATTTTTGCATCGATTCATAATGAAACAAGCATCCTTCACCGTACACTAGAGACCAAGAAACAGTTCGAAACAGAGGATTTCCTCAAGGGAATCGGCATCAAAGAAAGCTATTCACGAAAGTTGTTTGTGATATACGTAGTATAATTACCCTCAACGGGAAAGTCGCGAACATTAATGACACTATTGGAACATTATCAGTAAGCGTGTCGAGCTACACGTTGAGAAAAAACTTGATATTATAGTCAGATATAAAGACCCGAACGGTTTGAGTTGTCACATAAGATTGACTTTATTTTATCTTTCTCTGTTTTTCCTTCTTATAATAGAGATGGTATAATATACTTAAATTCTAGGGATTGCAGAATGTTTGCTTACCTGTAGGGATGTTAAACTATACTATACTATTTACGGCTGAAATACCTAGGAAAAAATCCGCTCTTTGTGCCGTTTACTTATTGACTGTGCTTTTTACCCACTGTTTTGTGTATTATAATTTAACCGGCTGCAGATCTATTTCCTTTTCATTCCCTTTCTTCCCTAGTTGGTAAATAGGAATATAGTCCCAAATGTTGGGTGAAGTCTTTGTTAATAAATTAAGAATCTCGAAAATTCATCCTTCCATTTTGAAAGCAAGATGACATTTAGCCCGTCACGGCTACTTACCAGATTAACCACTTCCAGCACAGGAAGAGAAACCCCCAAAGCTTATTAACTTCAGTTTACACAAACAATTGCAGTGGGTATTTCTCCCAGGTACGGATTGTATGCATATTGAATTCCAAATTCATCCTAGCGAGGTTACTCGTCACCAGGCGCAAACAGAGTCGTAGACCAGCACACCGACAAACTCGTACATCAATTTGCAACTTTTATCCCACACTAACGGACAAAAGTGCAGAAATTGAAATGTCAAAAAGGCCAAAGATTTATTGCCTGACAGCACTACTTGAGCGACTTAAGTGTGTGCAGTCTCTGCGCCCATACCCCATTTTGTTTTTGTGGAGAGTTGCTGGTTTTTTTCTTTTTGCACTACCAATGTTGGTTTCCAAGTTTCCATTTTCATTACTGGCTGCAACTGGCGTACAAAGCCGGTCTGTCCTTACCCGTTGATATTTTATGGTCTTAAGTTATAGAAATTCTATAAGAAGTAATGGAAAAGTTACGCTTATCTTTTGCGGAATTTTGTCGAAAGTCAGGAAAGGAGTGCAAAACACAGCGTTCTGGTCAAACTGCATTGTGCAGTCCCAAGTGCCGACTGCCGACTGCCGCTGTTGCACTCGACTGCAACGAGGCATACTGCAACGGACCGGAAGCATGCAAGTCATCCGGGGATTGTGGGTCACAATAAACTGATGAACTTTGCTCTAAGAGTATAGATGGTGTCGACTGAAATTGGTAGCGAACACAGGCTGACAAACAAACAGCAAGAGTCGGGCACTAATGCTGGCCGAGCACACATACACCTAAGCGTACGTATGGAAAGGAACACATACACAATGACAACTCAATTCCGGAAAGATGATATTGGGTTTGCGAATAGGAAGCACGCAAGCAGCGTATACAAGAGTACAGAGGATGTGAAGTTTGATTTGGCGTAAATCCTCGGTAAATGAAAGAAGATGTATTACGCTGTGGGAAAATGGCCATGCTGCAGTCCGTATAGGAAAAATACTCAAAGCTGCAAATTGGATGGCTTTGTTGTGGGTGTAAAAATTTCCGGAAAATTGAAATATTTCGTAAAATAGTTGTCTGCAGTACAAATTGATATCACACGCGAAATAAAAAATGGAAAAGAAACGAGATTTCTACTTTCATAGCTGAGAGGGTTCATAAAACATGAGATTCTGCGGAACTCAATGTGTAAACCTACTGTTACCTTTAAATCATTTTTGATAAATTTTTTATATTCCCAGGGTTGTTTTTTAAATACATCAAACTTGCTTGTGGAGAGAATTGTTTTCCTTTGTATTGTTGAATGAGGGGAATTTCCAGACATGAGAAATATACTGAGTATACTGATAAACCATTTCTACTTATATATTAAACAGAATTGCAGAAGCCAGTTAGAATACCGATAAGAATCGTTCACTCCCTCCTACTGAGAGAATTGAGGAATATCGAGGACTTATTGTCAATGCTAGGTAATGTAACCTCAGGTACTCGGCAACCAAAAGATTCGCCATCCTTGTATATATAGGGTGAAAACCCATTTATTAATATATAATTTTACTGATCTAAGAAGGGCCAGTTCGTGAAATATAAACTCTTCACAAATTTCTATAGCAAGCTAAGCTCACTTCCTACAATCCCTTTATGATCCGGTACCCAACCAAGTGTACTAGATACTACTATACAAAGAGTTTTGAAGGACATGTACTATCTTTTTAGTATACTACAATCGATGGTGGTTGAAGGAATATCACATATAAGATAAGCAATTCTAAATTTAAACTTATAGATTACTATACTAAGTTTGATCCCCCTCCCTCAAAATTCTCGCACGCTTATGAAAGAATTACCGAGGCGCTATTTCCATATTTTTTGAAGTGGGCAGCACTGACACGATCACTTACAATTCCATCAATGCTAGCGGAGCATCCAACAGGATGCATTGAAATGAACTGCAACTATTCTGTTATTCTGTGGAGTAAAAATATTGGTGAAACTCAGTAAAGTTTTTCGGGAACGCTCACAAGGTTAGGTTAGGTTATCGTGGTACCCGGTCTAGAAACCAACTCTCTCAGACCACCTATGGTTCATTGTGATACCACCGCGTAACAACGCACCTCTGATTTACTCGTCAAACTATTTCGAGGCCCTAATAAAGCGCAGGATTTGTTTGACCTTCGCGCTAGACACCTCTGTAAGAGAGCTAAAAGCATATTTGCCTAAAGAGCCCGCTCTGCTTCTAGCCAGACCGGGTCACCTACAGAAGAGATGTTCCACAGTCCCCTCCTCCTCCTCATCTCCACAGCTTATACAGTATTCATGACAGCATGTCTGCCGAATATCCAATGACCTGTTATACAAACCAACTTAGATATATCTTCACTCGACAGGGCAAGCAAGTCTCTAGATTTCCTCCTATTAAGCTCCGGCCACATTAGCCTAGTCGTTAAGCAAGTGCCCTCGTGTGCCCAAGACCCCGTGGCCTCACGCACGACCCTATTCTTCAGCATCAGTTTACAGGTGGCAATTGGTATTCCAACATCGCATCTGTCCGTGCATAAAGGAAGGTTGGTGCCCCGTCTGGCTAACTTATCAGCCCTAGAGTTCCTCCTCAACCCATATTAGGCGTACCCTGAAAACGGTGGTGATATCATTTAGGGCTGCCCGGCAGTCCTGAGCAACCTTTGATTTCAGTGCCACCGAGTTTATTGAATTGATAGCCGCCTGGCTATCCGACTAGATATTTAGAATGGTTTTTGTTACGGCGTGGCTACCTAAATAGGCAGCTACCTCCTTTATGGTTAAAACCTCTGCTTGATAAACACTGCAGTGGTCGGGGAGACGGAAAGAAAGCCCCAGTCCCAGTTCTTTTGAGAAAACTCCAAAGCCGACTCTATCGTCAAGCTTGGACCCGTCGGTGTAGAAATTCAGTTCCCCCTTCTCCATGGCATGAGTGTTTGCCACTCTCTTCTCGACGGAATACGTTTCTGGAAATGCCTATCAAAGTTCAGATTAGATATGGAGTGGTCAATGTGTTGGATAAAACTACTCCAGGTATGCACGATAGTCGAGTGACCAATCTGCCGATCATGCTATAACGCCGTAAATTTCAGCCTTAGTGCTGAGGCGGCGGCCACTTGTTTCCCTACCAGCTTTAATGTTGTTAGGTTGAGTATCACTTCTAATGCATTAGTTGGAGTGGTCCTTAAAGCACCAGAAATGCACAGAAAATCCGTTCTCAGAAGCTTCAAATAGGTTTGTTTCTGAGTGGCTGGCCACCATACCAGTATTCCGTAAAGCAATATAGGTTTGACCACAGAAATGTACGTCCAGTGCATAATTCGTGGGGATGATTCCCACCGCTTTTTTACAAGGGTACAAAGCAATATTGGCCTTCCTAACTCTTTCCTCAATATTGGGTTTGCAGGTAAGCTTCCTATCTAGTACTAGTCCCAAATATTTGACTGTCTCCTTCTTCGGAATTTCCAAACCTTTGTATACATATTAGCGGGGAGACCGTAGGAGATATATTTTTGTTAGAGAAGAGGATTAATTCCATTTTTTCGGGGTTTAACCCTAATCCCCTTCTTTCCGTCCAACATGCAAGCGTGGCCATGCTAGAGCGTAAAATATCCATAAGTGTGTTTGGATATTTCCCTCTAATCACAATTGCCAAATCGTCATCAGAGACGATGACGTGGCAACCCCACCTCTCTAGGGCTAGCAGTAAGGGATTTACTTCTAAATTTTACTATCTATGTTTGCGCTTTTAGTGCTATTCCATCCCATTTTCATTCATTGTTTCCCTGTTGGAGATAATTCCAATACATTCAAACATGGTATGGATTAAGTAAAATATTCCGAAAAAGATAGCATCATTGATGATTAATTGTTCCATTTGTCAAAATACAACATAGTCGTAAATTTGAAGATATCCTTAAAGAGAAGAGATAGTGATAGCGAATAGTAAAGGTAATTTATGTATGATGTGTGTATTCAATTGCTGGAATATTCGTTGATTCGTCACAATATATTCATATATTTTATGGTATCTGTCATTGAGTAAGAACGTATTATGGTAAAAATGGAGTAGTATATCATAAATAGGATTGAAGAAATTGTGCTGTAATTTCCCTGATTTTGATCATACAGCAATTTAGTTTCTCTTTAGGTCGATATTGTAATATAAAAGAGCCGCATTCTCTACAGAAACCTTAGAAAAACGGACTCACAATTCTAACTCGCAACATAAAATAAATTAACCAATCGTATCGGATTAAATTCAGATTAGACAATATACATTAAAGTTCATCGTAACGCAGAGTAAACAATTACTTCTCGAATTTAACATAGCACCTTAATTGGGTTATTTTCCTCATTTCTTCTTGGGTGATTTCCTAAATCTAAAAAAGGAGACATTTACAAAGGAACCAAACAACTTTATTATTTGGTTTTTGCAAGGATCAGAAAATAATAGAAATGAATGAATCACACTTATGAAATAGATTCAAAATTGAACGAAAATGACTCCAGTTCCTATAAATATGGCCAGAATAATTTCGTATAACAGAAAATTTAGGAATGCACAACTGGATATGTTTTCATTCCTATGAGAAATACAAGTATGTTTATGTGTATGTGCACATCAAGGACTAGCCACAGAATATACCATATATCAAGTCACTGTCATAATGCCAGGAACCAGGGACGCAATTTTGAATATGCTATATCAGATCAACCTGGATAAGACTACTCAGTCATTCTCAGTCATCCATGACTCATCCCATCATCCCTCTGATAATTTGGCTTTCAGTATACAGCGCATTCATTAGAAAATGTTGCAGGAAGGTGAAAAATAAAATGTTTGCCCTTACTGCATCACAGTGTTACTTCAATTGCTTACCAATATTTTCAAATACAAAACAAAATTGAAAGAACACTTCTGTGAAAGCTTATAAATTGATATTTGTTTTTTTATTGCTAGAGAAACTTAGTAGTCCCGCTTGTACCTTGTGTGTTTTTATCAATTATACCTATTCTCTTACGTAGTCAAGTTGAACATGAGCGAGTTCGAGTTTGACAGTTAGTGAGCATTTCATAACAGGATTAACTCTTCATTCAATAAAGTCCTCATAATTAAAGTTGCCCCTAAGCTGAGGGCAACTAGAAGCATTCAATAACCTCCTTCACCGCATACCCTCAATAATAATTAATTTAAGCGAATTCCTAACTTAATTCGCTTCTTAATTAAAAGTACGCCTTCTGCAGGTAACTTCAGAAGCAGCGACAGCACCAGCAGCAGCGAAACTTGTGTCCAACAATTCCGTGCAAACGTTTTCATTTATGCCTTGCCACAATAAAAATAACAACGTAGAACCTCGTAAGTGTATTTATACACTTATACTTACGTTTATTAAAAAATTCCTCGACAAGAGTTCCATCGCTGAGGGTTAATGTGGCATGGGAAGGGCGCCAAATAAAACAGAGATAAGTTTACTTAAAGTTTTTTGCAGAAACTCTTTCAGCCGCCAGAGCAGTTGACTTGTCAAAAAGGAATTTTTTAAGCGCTACAGAGGCAAGTAGCTCCAAGAGGACATGCATATAGCAAATGGAATCCAATATAAGCTTAAAGAACGTGCAGCTTGTTGGTTGTTTTACTTTTTATCAGTGTGCGTCTGCGTTTGAAGGGGGGCAAAAAGTGAGGAGTGAAGGAAATGAAAATAAATTTAAAAATTCCTTTGAACGGAACGCAACAAAATCGAGAAATAAGTTTTCCTAAATGCCAAACTACTTACATACAATCAGTTCTAATCAATATACACTCATAGTCATGGAGTCAAACGGATACATTCTTGCCGTAGCTTCTGGTGGAGCGCAACCACAACCTAATGTCATACGTTGCGCCCCAGATGGCGATTTAGGATAAGCATCGGGGTTGTGATGTTTTGTTTTTGCTGCTTTCTGCATAAATACTGCAAATTCCTTTATTTTGTTTTTGCTTCCCCACTTTCTCATCCCGGCAGGTTTAAGTAGGATGGAAGCCACTGTGGAACTCGACTCTTATGCTGCTCTTCCGCTCCTCTGCCGCTTGTTTAGTTTATGAGCGGCCACTTGTTAGACTGCAATAATTTCCGCTGCAGAAAATTCGAGGAGTTTGTCTTTTATCGGACACATTTAGTTTTAAGATGAGAGCAACGATTTTGTGTGGCTGTAGATGAGAGTGCTTTAACTCTGATGCACCCGGGTTTGAAGATGGAACATAACCATTTTGAGATTTTAATAGAACTCTATAAGAAGAGTTGTGAATGTCAGTGCCGAGAAAATATGCACAGCCAACAGTCCAATATTGGCATTTAACATAATCGCTGATGGTCCCTTTAATATTGGTACGAAATTGCCCTCCTGACAGTTTATACCAGACTCAATACTTGGATTCCTACCGCTGGATTATTTAATAAACAAAAATCAAATAGACGCATAGACCATACCCTAAAAGTATGCAACTATTTATGTGTCAATATAATAATAAGATGTTGAGCAGCGAACCGACAGCCTCAAAACTCCTAAATAGGGTACTAATAAACTTTTAGATATGACAACCTTGGTATTTCTTTAACCAATTTAACGTTTCCATCGTAAAGTTTGTTAACAGTAACTTGAAAATTGCGTCTCAGCGAAAACAAATAATTAACTCGTAAGCATTTTCATTCGATTATTCTTCACAACAAAGATTGACGAACTTAGTAAAATATAAGGCAACGAAGCCCCATCTACGGCCACTATATATCGATAGTATGTTGAATTCATTCGGTTCTCAGAATATATGGGAGATCTGCGGGGCTTAGCTGCTAGCCACCGGAAGGGTCACAGGTTGCGGATAGTGAATGGCCACAGATATGGAGGATAGCCGCGAATAGGGTCTCTACTAATAAGCGGTCCCAGACAGGCCGCGGCTAGGGTGTGGAACGATGTAGTGCTGGACAGCGCTGCGTCTTGATCGCAAAACCCACAAAACCCGCAACTGGCACTGTCAAGGCAAGCCGGTGCGGACTTAAAAGCACCTTGTCCAATTCTCCCTTGGTCTCCTCTAGATGTTAAACTTGAGGGGTCTCTCCTAGATTTGAAACTTAGAATATGCATAGGGTCCTGCCACATTATTTTTCCCAGTGAAGACAAGAGAAGCCTCGGATAATAACCCCCACTACATTGACGACCACCGCAGACGAAAAACGGACAATGATTTATGGATATGCACCTGGAATGTCCGGACCCTCTGTAGGAAAGGTGCATCTATCCAACTGGCGGAAGCCGTCGTTAAAATAAAAGCTGACATCAGCGCCATCCAGGAAATGAGATGGCAAGGGTGAGGCTGTTCAAAACGAGAAGACTGGGATATCTACTATAGCTTCCATGCGGAGAAGCGCGAATTTGGATGCGGACTTGTTGTAAGCCGAAGACTGCGCCACCTTGTTTCCCGGCTCACGCCAGTAAGCGAAAAGTTAACTACGATCCGCATCAAGGTGAAGTTCTTCATCGTTAGTATAATTTGCGCGCACGCCCCAACGGAGGAGAAGGACGATGCTGCCAAGGATACGTTCTACGCGAGTCTAGAGGACTTGCATGATCTTTGCCCGGCCCACGACGTAAGAATAGTCCTCTGCGACTTTAACGCGAAGGTCGGAAGGGAAGGCGTCATTGGCTCCACAGTCGGTCAGTTCGGTTTCCATGAGACCACTTCGAAAAACCCTTTGAGACTGATTTGACTTCGCCGCGGCACGAAACATGGTAGTCGGTAGTAGCTCGACATCCACAAAGCCATCTGGCTGTCCCCGGATCAAAAAAATGCGAAATCAAATTGATCATGTTGTGATCGACGGAAGGCATGCTTCCAGTGCTGGATGTGCGTACATTTCGGGGAGTCAACATTGACTCCGACCATTATCTTGTTCTAGCCAAGATCCGAACGCGGTTATTCAATGCGAAGAATGTACGCACAGGCATGCAACGAATGGTGGATGTCGCTAATCTGCAATCGCAACGGACGGCTGTGGCCTACTCTGCTCTACTCTTGATTACCTCAACCAACCATCCACACCAGCACACATTTCCCACTCCAAACGAGCTGCCGCGGAGGAAGTCATTGGTTTCCGGCGCCCACAAGCCCGAAATCCATGGTACGACCAGGAGTGGCGCGACGCGGGTGCAGCAAAAAATGCCGCAGATAAGAAGACCTTGCAGTCAGCTGCAACGCGAGCCCTGCGAGAAAACTACCGCGGAAAGAGGAAAGATGAGAGGGGCATTTTCAGACGTAAAAAAGAGAGCAGGAAAAACGTGAGCGTGAGAAACTGGAGGTGTATCAGGGCAAGAAGCATGCTCGAAAATTCTATCATCAGCTTTCAAGATTTCGAGCCCGGAGCATCCATTTGCAGAGATGAAAATGGAGACACCACCAATCGAAGAGGACAGAATGGAAGTCCTACTACCTAGCCATGACGAGGATCGAGTTGCTATACAGCGACCTAAAAACAGCAAGGCAGCGGGTGCTGACAACCCGCCAGCCGCATTGTTTAAAGCCGACGGCGATGAATTGAAATGGTGTGTGCATCAACTGAACAGTATATGACTAGAACAAAGCATGCATGACGAGTGGAATCTCAGTGTTCTTTGCCCTATACTAAAGAAAGGTGACCTAACAATCTGCGCCAACTACCGAGGTATCAGTCTCATTTCCATCACATGTAAAGTCCTTTCGAGCGTACTGTGTGAAAGATTGAAGCCGCATACAAAAATACTGATTGGAATAGTTTGGATCAGTGCGGCTTTTGGCCTCGTAAATCCACTATAGACCAGATTTTTATGCTACACCAAATCCTGGAAAAGACCCACGAAAACCAAATTGACACCCACTCTCTTCGTTGATTATAAAGTTGCGTTCGATAGCCCGATGCAGAATTGCCTATACAAAGCAATCTATGAGTTCGGGATACCAGTAAAATTGATAAGACTCTGCAGGATGACGTTGAGCAAAACGAGCAGCTCCGTCAAGGGAGGAAATAAACTTTCCTAAAATTTGTATACTGAACGAGGTTTCAGACAAGGCGACCCGTTATCCTGCTCTCTCTTCAACTTCATCATGGAGGGGATCCTACGAAAGGCCGGTGTGCATCTAAATGATACCATTTTCTACAAAGGTGTCCAGCTCCTTGCGTACGCTGATGATATTATCGGTCGGACCAAGAGATATGTCCCTGCTGCATTTTCCGCTATTAAAAAGGAATCAGCCAAAGTGGGCTTGACGGTAAACGAGAGCAAATCGAAGTATATGCTGTCTGCAAACAGTGGGCGCGGCGTCTAGGCTCTCATGTTTCAGCGGGAAGCTACAACTTTGAAGTAGTCAAGGAATTTGGGTACCTTGGCACCGCCGTTAATACCAATAATGATGTCAGTCTGGAGATAAAGCGAAGAATCATAATTGCTAATAAGTGCTACTATGGGCTCAGTAAGCAATTGGGTTGCAGAGCCCTCTCTCGATCGACGAAACTGACACTCTACAAGGCGCTCATTCTACCTATGCTTCTTTATGGCGATGAGGCATGGTTGGTATCGCACACAGATGCAGCCACTCTTGGGGTGGTCGAGAGAAAAGTTCTTCGCACAATCTTTGGTCCTGTTCGAGTTGGCGATGACTATCGGATTCGAATGAACCGCGAGCTGTATGAGCTCTACGCCGACATTGACCTAGTTCCGTGTTTAAACCGTCAGCGACTACGCTGGCTGGGTGATGTCCATCGTATGGATGAAGAAGCTCCGGCGAAAAAGGTACTCGAAGCGAGAGCTGAAAGTCTCCGGAGGATATACCAAGCTGACCACGCTTGGTGTGACTGATTGGAGAAGGCACGTGCGAAGCAGGGGCGCCTGGCAAGAGATGCTCAAATCGGCCGTAACCTGACCACGGGTTGCAATGACCACCTAAAAAGAAGCAGTTGTTGAATTCATCCTGCGAACAAACGTCGGCCACGATTGAATCTTCCTAAACTAGCTGTATCTATATTATCTACGCATCTGTTTACTTTCAGGATCAGATACAAAATATATGATAGTGTACCACAATGTTCACTATCATATATTCATAGTCTAGTTGGAGTATCATAATGTCATAGTCCAACTGTTTGAATAAATATTATTTTCATAACAAGATTTTGTAATTTCGAACAAGTGTAAATTACCTTTTAAAGTCTGTTTTTAGTTTGCTTAAAGCTGACCTATTCTTTCGGATTTAGAAACATATTCTTATGTTCCGTTTATTCTGTCAAATCATAATAGAGAGACTTACACCGCAAGGAACACTTAAAAAATTTGTAGATTTCCAAAACAAAAGCAAACCATCAACTTTGAAAAAATTCTAACGCAGCATGGATTGTATACATAACCACGATACTCAAGACTTCGCCTTTTTCCAGTTTACATTTAGAACCAGTCGGTTCGGTCATCCTTTTTTTATTCGCATACTCAGGTCAATTATGTCGTAGTCCTAGACAATTGGTATGACGATTTTCCTCTTCAAAGTTATATTTATATATGTGGGAAAGCAACCTTTTTATTATTTTTTTGTGAAATATATGCTTAATGGCTATTTTACATCTTTTACTTTCGAGCGACGCACGACGACTCTTTTTCTGCTCTTTTCGTTAAGTGTCAACGTCCGGTCTCTGTCATACCAAAACAGTGTTGTCACTTTAGTAATTTAGTCCACTTCTTGTCAAACGTTCTGTAGTTGCCACCTGTTTGTCCGTCATTCCGTCAGGTTGCTTTCCCACATATATATACGAACTATTAACAGGAATCGCGTATTTGATACCAAAAAAATATTTTTAACAAGCTTCTTGAACAATAAACATTACATAAAAAAGTTATGAAATGTGTAAAAGAGTATCAACATACATTATCCTTACGATTATACATATAAATAAAATGTGATGGAACTACGGGAAGACTATCGCCGGTGGATCATGTCTTTAAATCCTCAGAAATAACCATCTGGAGAGGCTTCAAAATAAAATGAGGAATTGCCATGAAAGTCAAGATCGGTTTCTATGTAAGAAACTAAAGTTGAAGAGTGCCTTTCAAAGGAGAAAAGTTTTCTAGAAACTCCAACAACATTTTTAAAACTTGTTCCCTCCGACACTAAAAGAGAAAGTTGTGCAGTACTTCGCATGTACCCGTAATTTTATAATGCATTTATTTAAAGGTTATTTGTATTAACTCATCTCTGAACTGAACTTTATAACAAGAACTACCATAAATCTTTTTGATGTAGGGCAAATACTGCTAACACGACAGATAACAAAATTAAAAAAGTAAGAAACACAAAAAAAGCAAATATCCTTGAAGAAATTTTAAAACTTCCAACACACGCCAACAACAGTTGCCACCACCGCCGCCAACACCACCTCTGCTTCCCTCACCCAGCAAAGTAATTTTTTTCTTAATCATTCTCTGGCTGTAAGAGGAGCAAAACTTTCTTCATCTTATGCTGACATGAAGAAAAAATATAAAAAATTAAAATCGAATCAAAAGTCAAGCAACGTGCATTGAGAAAAACTGTCTTCCGAACTCGGAGTCGGAGCAGAAGTGTGAGAAATGTAATAAAAACTTTTACATTCCATGTGCCGCAAAAAGTTCATTAAAAAATTGTGCAATTTTGCTTCCTTGTGCAATATTTCCCTTTCTTGTCTTGTTTGTTGTTATTTGTTTTTGCTAAATTATTTGTTGTATTCAACTGGTTGCTTGAGCTGGCTGGGCTTTGATTTTTCTTAAGCACCTTTTTTGGAGAACACTTCATAACCAGAAATGAACGAACTTCTTTGAACTTCAAAGCCAGCAAACTTTTACAAAGGATATATATCTGAGTTGATGACTTAAACCGTGGCAAAGTATTCAGAAAATTCGTGTAAGATTTTGTGCATCATGAATTGCATTAGTGAAAATACTTCGAAGTTGGGAAAGTGGTCAATTATGACAGTTGGTCGTCTGGAATGTAGCCAATTATACCGATTCGTTGTTAATCCCAAGAAACCAGAGTCATCTTATTCCCTGGCTACAAACGATATGCCGAATATGGAACCACTTTCCTTGTTCCATTGCTTAAACTGGTATCCGTTTAATTCGTATATACGTATGCGTGGATCCCATGACGCACAGCTGATACACTGTCTGCATGTATATAGTAATATATGACAACTTGCGGTTATGTTCAGAGATAAAGATTGCACGATTGATGATCGCTAATCCCCCTCCACCTCCACACCCAACTAAAAAAACTCTCTATCGAAAATTTTATGTGAGGACCTCAATCGCTGGCGCTGTCCTTGCGCTGACTTCCACCATCTTTAAGTAAGAGAATTTTTAGTCAGTGGTTGAACAGAGCCACAACGTGGCATCACAACGGGTGCTTAGGTGGGCTCAAGTGTACTTCTGGTAAACTAAGCTACCACTCCTACCTACCTACTTACCTCAATCGAAAAAATAGACTAACAACTGTAGTTTGCTTTCTACTCAAGGAAATATTCATGATATATAAAGTGTGCATTTTAAATGGCAAAAAAATGTCAATCGACCCCATCAATGATAGAAAGTAATATTGTTCAGAATGTCGACACTCTTTTATTGAGGAGCGTTCAGCCCAGAATTCCACTCAACAATAAAAGAGCCCACTTTTTCCTATCTTACGTTGTTATTTATCGCCTGAAAGGATCTGAGCTTTGAAAAATGGGTCTTCGATTTTCTGTTAAGACCCCGGGTGAAGTTTGAAGCCTAAATTTGTGAATGTGGTCATTTATCGTGGTCAGATCTTTCACACACACTACCATGAACGAAGGCAACGCATTCTTTTCACTGAGCGCTATAACCAGAGAATAAAGAGAAAAGAAACTTAAACGTCAAACGGCAAGGCAACAAAATAAAGCAGACGGACGTTGTACATGAATACACTCAAAATCGTGGTGAATCCACTCAAAATCGTGTTGAATCCATTCAAAATCGTGGTGTATCTCTGAGAATACAGAGTAAAAAAACTTAAACATCAAATGGCAAAGCTGCGAAATAAAGCCGACGGACATTGCACATGAATCCACTCAAAATCGTGGTGAATCCATTCAGAATCGCGGTTAATCCATTCAAAATCGTGGTGTGTCCGCTATGAACGCTGGCAGCGAAGAAGACTTTGTTTTCTCTGTATTCTCTGGCTACAACTATCCACAGCCATTGACTAATCTCCAACAGAGCGAGTTGACTCACTCTTTTCAGCAATGGGGCGAATATCACGTTGATTGGGACAATTATGGAACTCATAACTTCCGGATATCGAAAGATACGACAAAATTACAGACCGCTAATTGTCAAAATATTACTGAATAACTTCCTGCTGGATTGCGTACATTTTGAAGATGAATTGGGAACATTTAAAAAATATTTCTGACACTTCACATCTGTGGATGTGAGGGAAGCCGAATGGATAACTTAATCATGAAAACTCTTCACATAAAATTTCTTCCGAAGCACGTGGTACAGACGATTTCTTGCATTTCAACCATGAGTTGAACAATTCCTCATTGTTTGCTGGAAAATAATCCTTATCTTATTTACCACTTCATTTGCCAGTGTCCTTAAAGCTGCTGTGATTTATGCACGAAATTTTCGGTCACATTGTCACATAATTACAAGTATAGCGCAGCTAAAAATTAACTTATAAAAAGCTCATTAAGAGCCAATGCAATATTTTAAGATTGGCAGAAGCGAATCGAGGGCTGTGCAGTTTTAAAATGGCGCTCACGTAGTGCCATTTTCGTTCATTACGAATAATTAAGAAATTCCAAAAAGGAAACAGACGCTATATTTCGATACGCTCAAGCAGCAAGTGCAATGCCAGCGTAGACATGCACACACACACACGCACACACATGGATGGGCAAACAGAGGAGGTGCTGCTTCGGCAAATTGCCCAAACAAATGGGGCGACACCGAAGGCAGCAAAATACAATGACAAATAAATTTAAACAAAAAACAAACAAAAAAACTAGGAAAACAGAACAGCAGCGCACAACAAAAGGCAACATTTTTGGGTGGAAATGAGTCCTAAAACACAACAACAACAAAAAACAACCTTAATCAGCCTCGGCTACGCTTCGTCAATTTTTAATTAAGCTACGAAATTGGCGTCGTCTCAGCAGTGGGCAGAGTGGGGAGAGTGGGTTGACGCGGAGCACAATGCATGGCCGCATCCCTACACATAATTAGCCCTACGCGAGTGTTGTTAACGTTTTCCTTTTACAATTTGATGGCATTTGTTGGACAATTTTGGCAGTCGACTGACTATGCGACTAGTACAACCGCAAACTTTTGGCAAGACAAGCGGGCACAGTTTCCTTGCCGTTTTTTATTACACTCGTACAAGAATTTGTGACTGTTAGCGTGATACGACCACGTGCCGAGTGTCTCGCAGACAATTAAGCCATGCTGCTTAATAATGAGCAATGAAGGCTTTGTAAGCACTGCGCTCAGGCAGAGCCCAGAAAAAAGTGAACCAAAATAATATAGGAACTCCAGATAGATGGTCGGCTGCTTAGATGAAGGTGGCTGGGCAGACAGACGCACAGACAGACCCACAGACAGCAAGAATGCTGGAATTTGTATTTATATCAACGCGGATAGCCTGCCCTGGCCTAGCCTGACAGCATGTTGTCTGCGCAGTCTTAAGCTTGTCTGACTGTCTCCCTGCCTCTAAGTCTGTCTGCTTGTGCGTCTGTGTGAATGCCAGTCGCATCACGTCTAATAAAATTTGCCACAGCACGTTGTGCCGCACGAGATAAGCATTAACGCAACACAAAAAGACACGCTGTCTAAATACATATATCACACCCTACACGGAGCCGTCATTCCTCTATTCACGGTTCCATACATTCATTCACTCAGTCACTCTAATAATGCATCAGGGGTCAGCTCAAATAAAACAAGTTGGTAAGCCATTCTGTCTTATTAGCGTTAATATGGCACATTCCTCTCCCTCTCTCACTCTCTCCACACAGTCGTCAGAATACCATTCGGGTTAGTTGTTGCTTTTATGTTTCCTTTTCATTTTAGGGCTATTTCTTCTTGGGGTTGCTCTTGTTCTTATTATTCTTGTCCTTTTTATAGACAATGTTGTTGTTGTTGTTATTATTATTATAGCTAAAAATAGCACAAATGTCATTTGAGCACAGCCAAAACAACAACAAAGCAGACATTAAATGTCAAATGCTACATTTTGCGTGTGCTTAAAAGGATTTCCTTAAGGAATTGCACACAAAAATATCAGAAGCCCAATAAATTGTAATTAGCCCAGAATGTGTAAGCGTGGAGTTCTAAGAAATTGAGAGACATTTTTATTCTAGCTTTTGCAGTAACATGGCTTTAATGAATGAGCAGGAAATAAACACTTTTACATATGAATTTAAGGTAAAGATGCAACTGGTTCGCATACTTTAACTCAAAACAGACACAGAAACGCATATAAGCAAATCTATTCAATAGAGTAATGAAAGTGATAGTGTAGCATTTGCCAATATAGTAAATTCTCTTATGAAAATGAATTATGTATAAGAGTACGCTGAGATGAAAGAACTTATGAAAAAAGACGAACATTAAGATAACTATGTACACTACTCGAAATTCAATGCAGAAAACCAATTGAATAAAACACTAAATTAAAACACTAATAGATTTGGAAAATGATTACTTGAAATATATACCATGATATAATAATAAGTGCATGTTATTTTGGAGGCAGCGCATTATTTAAAGGATAAGAAATATTATAAAGTTGAGAAATATTGAAATGTTGAGAAATAGAGTAAATAGAGGAATGATACCTGCCACAGGAGTAGATCGAACACAGTGTATAACTATGAGGTATGCCGCATATGTAAATACTACGAACATTTGAACCTATTTACCTCAAAGAAAGGTTAAATCATGTAATATCATCTTTAGACTTAACTTGCCACATTAATCTACACATTTCGCAAAATTCAGTCCAAAAAAGAAAAAATTGGATTGTCTAGGCTTTGGCAGTAATTTTCTAACTTAGCTAGTGGAATTTATGAACATTTGTATCAATTCAAGATCTGCAGACCGTCCTGTATGGTTTCTATCTACAATATGCCATCAAACTTGTCTAGTACCGATACCACAATCGTTGCCGGTATTGACGGTGAACTATCAGTTCAAGTCACCAAAAACAGTTGAATTTTATCCTTATTTGGAGTAGGGATTGCCTACAGCATTAAATAGAACTAGATCACTATATGGGCCAAATGGAAGAAATGGTACACTCAACTCCCACACTCACAACTATTGAACATTTGTTTGAAATGACCACAGTTGCGCTGCATTTCTTGGCAACATACATATTGATACATATTGATGCAAATTGTGGTGGGTAACTATTTACACATTTTACCTACGCTAGATTTGTGGGCGGGATTTCGAGTCAAATATGATAATATTGGTACGAAATTGCCCTCCTGGCAATTTATACTAACTCTCAATACTCCAATTCGTACCACTGGATTTTGTGGTAATCAAACAATCGCTTAGTTAAATTTAAAAAATTTACTTTATTTAATTATTGCAATTTGCACACTTAATCTTAGGCTTCAAATTTAGTTCAATACACAATTTTGCACTTTATTTAATTATTCATTTAATCACTTTATTACTTCTTAACTATTGAAATTCACGATGTACACACTGCTACGATCACTGTTCAACTGTATCGCCTTTAATAAAGTGGTGGATTATATACCTCTCTTGTGTTGACCTAAAACATTCTAGAATATTTCGAGTTTCGAGAAGGTTATATAGTATCCTTTTACGCATAGATTTGTGGTGGCTTAAATACACCTCTGGCGTGGTGAACTACAACAAATAGAGGATACCATAAAAGTATGCAATCATTTATGTTTCAATGTAAAGAAATATGAAGAAATTTATAAGGTCTTAGTTGCTGGTACTCCCCAACCCGTTGCTGACATAAATAATTATAGTGCAAGGTATAATTATAATCATAATAATAATAATAATAATAATATATATAATAATATAGACAATAAATATAATAATAATATAGACAATAAATATAATAATAATATAGAATAATAAATATAATAATAATATAGACCTTTTACATTGTATATTACAATGCTACTATAAAGCAAAAATTATATATTGGCTTTTTAACTTGTCTGCTAGGACCACTATTTTGCATACCTGGATCCACACAAATTTCAACAACAAAGTTTAAAACACTGAATCATATATATCTGCTAAATATTAATGTAGTATAACAAGGACTACGTCCTCTTTCATGAAGAATTCCACAATATGAAGAATACTTAATACAAATTTCGAAAGTGCTGCAATATAGTATAGATAGATAGATGGAAATGGGGTAGGCCGGAGAGCCGCCGAAGAAGCAGGCCTCCAAGCACTCTGGCATTGATGTACATTGTACTAATCGTGTACAAATATTTAGGGAAGGGGGGGATATAGAGGATTTTGGAAATGAAGTTACACCTTTTCAAACTTCTTTGACTCTTTTATGAACTGCAGAAGTCTTATTATATATTATAGTATAAATGGAGAATATAGTAAAGGTGTAACTCACACGTACGATATGTTTTTATGGATACCTAATAATCGGTTTTACCAGATTTATATTTTTTATAAAAATATAAATATATAACGGTAATTGAAACAAATTTACTAAACTTAATTAAAACAAACTCATAATACCGTCACTGGAGAAGTTCTTTAGAAACCGATACAATAGTTCTCTGCAAGTATCATATAATTGCTATATGGTGGAAGCACTTGATTTCCCGTGCGCTTAGTTGCCGCATCTTGAGTAGACGAAATTGCTTGAGAGCGGGAACAAGTTACCTAGTCACTGAGGCACTTTTGGACATATTTTGGCAAGCTCTGTAGTAACAAAGCATCCCAGAGTTTATAGTTCTTTAAAGATCTTGATATCTTCTTTGGAGATTTGTCCGCCATTTCTGGCGGTTCTAGGTAATAGCTTGCAAAGTAACAAAGTCTGGTCCAGATTAGGCAGTTACATTGACACAACAAGTGTTCAGATGTTTCCTCTTCTTTGTTATATAACCTACAATAGTCATTTGGGCTTACCTTCATGTTATATAGGTGTTTGTTTACCCAACAATGCCCAGTTAGATTTCCTGAGACAATGCCAATGAGTACCTGTTCTCGTTAAATCTAGAATTTCTATAGTTATTTTACGTGATCTTTTTGGCATGAAGATTTTTGCGACTCATATCTTTTGTCCTCATCCAATATTAATATGATTTTACCTCTAGCCATTGATTTATGTTTTACTTCGTGGAACTCCATGGCAGCCCACAGAATGGTTCCGAACCAATAAAACTACTGGCAGCCCCTTTCCTAGCGAGTCTATCTGCCTCTTCATTCCCTATATGTGCTGTGACTTGGCTCCCTAATCAGATGCACTCAGTTGTTAGTTGCAAGTCTTTTCAGCAGTTGAAGACACTCCCAAACCAGTTTTAATTTTATGACAAAGGTGTTCAGTGCTAGTAGTGCTGCTTTCCTATCAGAATGGATAAGGATGTGGCTATTTATTGTACCTCTATCTAGTTCCTCTCTCAGGCAGAACTCTATAGCGTTAGTTTCGAAGAACAGAGTTTTCTAGGCCCATGCTTGGTTCCTGGTTTTTCCCCATAAACCACAGCCCCAACTCGCTCCTCAGTTTTTGAGCCGTCTGTGTACCATACATGAGCAGTCATTTCTGTTCCCAGTTAACCTACTCGGGAATGTGGCCTTGCAGTTCTATTTGAAGTTATACTTAGGGTGACATAAGTCACTTAGGGTTAGATTAATCGTTTGTATTTCAGTTTCGCCCCTAAGTAAGGATTGCCATAGTCGTACTGAACCTTGTTCATATTCTGAGATTGCAGAGCTTCTTTCTTATGAATAAATGAATTGGAGATAGGTTTAATAATACCTCCTGGACTATAGTCGGAACTGACTTAATGGCACCCATCATACACACATACTTGTACCATCACCGCCCTTTACATCAATTCTGCATCGTTTTCGGAGCAGTATGGCTTCCACAGAGACTTTTTTCATACTTCGATGTTGTAGTCGATCCATTTTTCCTAAAAAGAAACATAAATCGTAATATTTCAGCAACAGTTCACAGATTATTTTGTCATGTTGATACCGATAGATTTCAAGAAGTAAGTCCAATTGAGTAGCTATCCCGAGAGTTAGAAAATATATCAATTATTGGTAAGGAAATGTGTTGCTTTTTGGATGTGAAGAATGGTTTCGACTACAAATGCTGAAGCTTAGTATAAATTTAGATTTTTTCATTAATGTTTTGGAATTTGCGGTTGAAATGCGATTACTATAACTAGCAAAGTGATTTTTCAGCAGCATCATATTCAAGCAGCCCTAGGCATCAACAAACGCAACACTTAAAAGACCAACGAAATGTAAACTACTTGAGAATCATAAAATCTAACCCCAGCAAAAAGAAAGTCAACAAATGATAAATGACGTCAAGAAGCAACGCAAAGCATAAACATCAAAGCGCTCAGCTACTACAACAGCGCGGAAAGATATCCAAAAGAAAGGCAAATGGCGCACATTTCGCACAAAACAAGCTAAAAAGCTAAGAGAAATATTAAGAGGATGCTTTATGGCCGCTGCACTGCGAAAAGGATTGGGCGTCTCAAAGCGCTTCCTCGCCGCCGGAAGATGAAGTGCTCGTGCACATTTTGGTAGCGCATGCTGCAACAACACGTAACTAAATAAAATAAATGAAAGGCAACGAAAAATTGCAACATAAACGGCAAAGAAATGCAACATGATAAAGGACAAGAAGACAGACAAGTTGGCAACCTGAAACCGCTACACGGTTACGTGGTGGCAGCATGCACCGTAAGGATTCTGTAGCTGTATCCAATGCTGCAATATATTGCAATCGACACACGTGATTTGAATATGTTAAAGAAAAAGTTGCAAACATACACGCGCCGGCTGCCAACGGCATCTCCGCCGCCGGCATGGTTGCCTCTGTGTGGCAAACGATTGCCAATGGCAACCGGTAGTTGGAATCCTCAACGTTAGCGAAAATATGGTAAAGGCGGTTTTTCGTACAAGGAAATTCTTTTACAAGGTAATAAAATATTGAAGAAGGGTATTGACTATTACAAAATTTGTACCTTTTAATGGCAAATACGTACAAGTGCTTCAGCGTCAGCGTCTGCTGCAGCCACAGCCTCAGTCACAGCTATGCCACGCTTTTGTCATGCCAGACATGCGGCAAAAGTTTAAATTGTATTTAAGCTTGAAAGAGTCGCAACCTGAAACTTCCGGTTTTACTCAAATTTTATATGCTGCATAAAATGACAGAAAACCATACCAACGAACTCAATAATTTGCAGTAAAACCCGCCTATTTGGAATGCTGCCAGCAATCCCAGTCGTTTAGCAGAATTTTTGCACTGCGCCAAGCACACCCACATGATTTTGGTTGCATAACATGCGTATGTGTGTGTTGCCAAGTATTTATATGTGCGTGTGTTTGTGGAATGCCAAAACCAGAAAGCAAGCCACATCCGCTTGCTGGGTGAATTCTCCAAATGCGTTTAATGCCTCTACACTTGTTTGCAGCAGTTTATCTCAACTGTGCAGCGAAGGCTCTCCTCCATTAAATGCAAGTGTGTGGTCGGACTTTTATGAATTATGCAGACCCAAAAATGCCCACCACAGTAATTCGTTTACTCAGTTAAAATTTTCATTAGGAAACCTCAAAGGAAATGCATCTGTTGAAAGCGATCATTTGTTACGATTTTCGTAGTAATTTTTTAATTGCTCGAAATTATGTTTTTATTATTATTAATATTATTTTGATTGCATGCATCATAATTATAATTTACGAAAGCATTCTAAGCATTCCACTTTAAAGCCTTAGAACCATTTAATAATGGTGTTGATTTATATTGTACAATCAAAATCGTTTGCAGTTACAAATAATATCCGTGTTACTATCGTTGTATATCCCTGGCCATCGTACTGCTTGGTACTTACAGCTGAAGCAGCAGCTCTACTTGAAGGAGTACTTGTTGCTTTCGAAAGTAGAAAGAAATTTATTATATGCATCGATAGACTATACAGTTGCAGCTCATCGCAACCACTTAACAGACTCCCCATTAATTGTAAAAAATCGCAACATTCTTCTGCAACACATCAAAATCATGTGTGAACCTGGACATGTCGGAATTCATAATAGTGAATAGCAGATAGAAGAGCTAAAGAAGCCATCCAAGAGCCCTCACACTTGTGCCACTACTTCATTGGTTAAGGCAAGAAATCGTATATGCAAGCTAGGAAAGTGTTTAGAGCAAATAACAGCACCATTAAAACGACTACAATTCTTCTGTAATGAAGCGTCTGTATCCACACAAGGTAAAACGAGTAAGGAAGTCTGAAGTCGGGTTAGACGACCCTTTACCTTTATAGTTTATAAAACCACGCTCATTCAAATAAAATGTACGTGATAGTTAAACCATGGCGATCAACACATATTTTTCTCCTTGTCGGTTGAAATGTTACACCTATAATGATCACTAAGTTTCATAGTTGAATTTCAATAATACTATAGAGACATTTCTTGATATATCTTGTAGAAATTTCGAGTTATATAAATACTGAACTGAATCTGCTAGCTCAATTTTGACATACTCGTATATAATAATACCCTTTGCATGCAATCATAAGAATAAAGGACGCTTGGTTAAAAAAATTTAAAAAAAAACTAAATGTTGTACTGATTTCATGTTATAATCCACCATTTTGTAAACATTACCAACTTCACTATACGTTGAACGCCATCAGAAGATTATACATAAGAATAATTGACGCGTGCTTAAAAACATATTTAAAAAAACCGAAAAATCGTCTTTTATCTGGACCACCTCATTTCTTTTCTATGACTTTATAAAGTAAAATGTTTTTTTAAATTGTGTATAGGTCCAAAGTTTTAAGATCCTATCTATAAAGGGCGTAGCTCATAAAGCGCATCTCTAATTTTCTTATTTTTGGTTTGTGTTTTATAATATCACTCTGAAGCTTCATATGAAGTTTCGTTGACGAGCTTTGCATAAAGCCCCAAAAATGAGTACTGGCTAATTTTGGGCGTGGCAGTAGTAAAAATAGAAGCATTCGTACGCCTTAGAATTGGCCTCACCATTGCTACACACTCACATATCCTAAATGGTACAACCAAACCAGCTTGCTCATTTTGTGGTTCGATTGACCTCATTTGTAACACATTTCCTTGATGCTTCCCCATGTGTGTAACAGATCATAGCTTTCTTTTATTGGAATGAATTTTGACTTTCCAAAGTTATATGGCGCATGAAATATGCTTCTTTAATTTTTGAAAGACGGCATTCACAGCCCTTTCGGTATATTTGTACTTCGATATCGTAAGGTGGCTCTCAAGATATTTTTTTGTTAATTTTGCGAAATGCAAATTCATTGAATGTTCTCGGAGTTTCTCAAATAAACAACGTTTCAAAATCTATAGAAAAATTATGTGTCTCGGTTATGTTAATAATATTATTTCTAATAATATATGCATAATAACCATTCACGATTATCCTTCTTGCAGAGAGGAATATCAGGCAACTACTGTTGCCATTGATATCGGACAAAAACTTTCATTGATGGCTGTGTATAGTCCTCCAAGACACATTATCAAATGTCGTCAGTATGTAGATCTTAACAACAAATGCAAAATTCTTTTATTATAGGAGGAGACATCAATGCAAAGCAGACACAATGGGGATCGAGGCTAATAACTACTAAAGGTAGAAAACTTTATAAAGCTATTTAAAATAGAAGCTGTGATCTTATCTCTACTGGTAAGCCAGAGTATCGAAGATTTCTTGTCAATATTAAGTAATGCAACCTTAGCGTGTTTGCAAGCAAAATTTATGGTGAAAACTCAATCACGGTGCTAAGATTTCACTGATGTCACCTTTAAAACAAGGTCCCATTTGCCATCTATCAGTTGCTATTCAGAGCCTTGTCTAGCAAGGTCATCCGCCAATTCTTTGTTTATAACGCCACTGTGACCCGGCTAAGGGCCGGCTGAAAACTCTATAAGTCCTCTAAACGAGGAGGCTCTATAGTACTGAAACATAAATAATTGCATACTTTTAGGATATCTCTATTAAGTTCAGTTACTACGAGAGAGCTGTATATAAGGCAAGACAGAATCTATTCGAAGAAAAGCTTACTCAAAAACCTTCTTTGGAAGTGTAGATAAAATTCGAGAATGTTCTCGAACTTGTACCAAAGTGTAGGGAATATTCTAGAATGTTCTACTTGAACCATAAGAAAGGTATATAAGCCACCACACAATTAAAGTCGAGACGCAGTTGAGTAGCAATCGTAACAGTGTGTACAACGTGCATTTCACTTGTAGCAGTTACAGTAGTTGAGAAGTAGTAAAGTGATTGATGAATTATTAAATAAAGTGCAAATTGTAATAAAGTAAACTTTAAGCATAATATTAAGTGTGTAAATTTGAATAATTAAATAAAGTCAATTATTTTAATTTAACCAGCGATTGTTTGATTACTACACAATGCAGTGGTACGAATCCGAGTATTGAGAGCTAGAATAAATTGTCAGGAGGGCAGTTTCGTAACAGAATAAATTGTCCGGAGGGCAATTTCGTAACAGTATATTTGAAGTGTTTTGAGATCGACGGGCAGAGACATAGGACGTGTTCCAAGGGTCCTCTGATGTCTGCCTTTTGACATATTCTCCCCTATATTTGGTGTTTATACTTTTCTAGCGAGATTTTCCTTTCACGCCACCACCTTTCCCCTGCAGAGAAACCAATGCTATGCAAATTTGGAACATTTCTAGCGTTGTCTGAAGGTAATTTCGGAAAATTTCATTATAACTCCAAAAAATTAATTTCTTTTCCATTTGTCACTGGAATGCCAATGGTATCCGCCAGCTTAATTTAGAGTTAGAACACTTTTTGCCTTGCAAAAAAATTTATTTAATCCATCTATCGCAAACTTACTCTTACAAACAAATTTAACTTTTCCATTCCGGCTTATAAGCTGCATATGACGAATCATCCTAATGGGAAGGCCCATGGTGGTACTGGGATATAAATAAGAAACTGAATTACAGACTATGCTATTCATGGTTATGAAAAAGACTACCCACAAGCCATTAATATAGGAATTCCGTTTTTTTTAGAAGAACATCATCCTAGGTGCCGTTTACTGTCCCCTAGATTTCCAGTCAATGACCTGCAGTTTATCGAATTTTTTAAAACGCTTGGGATGAAATTCGTAGCATCAGAAGATTTTAATGCGAAGCACAGAGACTGGGGTTCCAGGCTGATTAATCCCAAAGGTAAGCCATTATTCTCTGCTCTTATGAATCATTGCAACAAACTTGATTTCGTGTCCTCTGGCTATCTAACATATTGTCCTACAGATCCTCGAAAAATACCAATGTAATTGGGTGAAATTACATCGCAGCCGTATCTGCGGTACCTGGGAGTGATCATAGACACGAGACTGACCTTCAAGGAACACCTTAGGACAATATGCGAAAAAGCGGCTCGCGACAACGGTGCGCTCACAAAGTTGATGCTGAACTTGGGAGGGCCCAGAGCAAGGCGAAGGCAGCTACTATCTACTAGGGTAACTAGCTTGATCATCCTATATGTGGCTCCAATTTGGGCAGAAGTCGCGCGTACAGAGAGTGTCTCAAAAAGAATCCGATCTGTACACAGGCTCAGCGCGATAAGGGTTGCTAGCGCCTTTCGGACAGTTTCGGATGATGTCATTTGTGTGCTATCAAGTAAGCCACCAATCGACCTGCTTGCATATGAAATGCAAGATTTGTATAGGAGAGCGGCAAGGCCAACGGCTGCAGATAAGCTTGAAAAAAGACAGAAAACCATGCAACAAGGGCAGGAAAGATGGGAGCAATCCACCAAAGGCCGATGGAGATTCCAACTGATACATAACATCAACGAATGGTACTCTCGCAAACACGGCGAACTTAGCTTCTATTTAACGCAGATGCTTAGTGGCCACGGGTGCTTCAAGGAATACTTGCACAAGTACAAATACGATGATGACCCGTTTTGTCCAAGTTGCCCGGGAGAGCAGGAAGACGCGTACCATGTACTTTTTCATTGCCTGCGATTTAACGAGAGCAGAAACAACTTGAGCGCTATCTTTGGAGAACAACCAGCAGTGGCTAATCTGGTAGCGCATATGCATGAAACCGTGACTAAATGCGTGGCGGTTTGTTCTACAGTGTCCATTATGATGATAACTCTGCGGAACACTGGACGCGCTCGAACAGCAGCACGCCTAAGTCAGCGGTGGATCAAGATGTAGGATTGAAAATAGACAGAGCTAAGACTGATGATTGAGCGATAACGCTCGTAATGGCCTCTCGACGTATTACGTAAAGGTGAAGTCCTGAGAAGGTAATCCGGTCGGACATCGGCGTGAATTTAGTGGGTTAAGGCCCCACACTTCATGGGTTTTTGACAGTCTAAACCTCGTAAAAGAAAAGAATATACACGGATACCTTTGATAGACTGAAATTATTGAATTGAATTGTTCTCATTACTTTAAAGTGTTATACATAAATATTTAAATACTTTCCTTTAGTTAGTTAATAACTCCAATACATTGGTTGCGGATTAGTAATATTTATTAGATTTACGATTTGAATAGTTATTGTTAGTAAAACTACCAAAGGAACCGCAGCAACAAACCGTGCACCATTGGCTAGAACGATGGGGTACCGAGAGTCGCGGAATATGGCCAGCGAGACTCATACCCTACATAGCGAGCTGGAATGGTGGGACAACCGGAATCAATAATTTCTACCTCACGCAGTTACTGTCTGGTTACGGATACTTCTGCAAGTATCTGCACCGAATGGGAAAAATTGCAGGGCCTGAGTGCATACATGGCTACAGCAATGCGGATGATGCAGAGCACACCTTTTCGAATGCACAAGGTGGCAAACAGAGCGCACCACGCTTGAAATGGAAGTCGGGAAAACTTTAGCCACCGAAAACTTTTTGGAGGTTATGCTAAATAGCAAAGAAAACTGGGACCACGGAGAAAAATATGTGGAAAATGTGCTCCGGCGGAAAAAGCGGCACCTGAATACAGGAATAATGTTGAGAGTCCAATAGGGACGAAGTGAGAATCTCCACCATGAAGGAAATATGAAAAGGGGTCCAGAGTAGGGAGATGTTCTCAGTGAGGGAGAGGGATGTTTTAGTGAGTACAATCCTCACATATCAAATCTCTGACGACAATTTTGGTGACGCGACAGGCATTTTTACCCTCTCTTTGCAGTCTTATTGTAAGATAATTCAATAATAAACCAACTATAAAAAAATTGCAGCTCTTTAAAACATCACTTACAAACAATTTATTGTGACCATATGAATACAGTTTCATCAATAATATACCCACATACATAAATCTTACAAACCTTCCCAGCTGTGGTCTGCGAGCTTTCCTCATTTCTCGAAAAATCACCATAATTGCATACATTTGGGAAGCTATGTTCAATTATAACAAAATAATATAAAATTGGATATACACAAAAGAATGGAACAGGAATCAACTTCAATCAATCGGCGTTCAATTTCCGGAAAGAACCCTCCACTCCAAAAGCACTCTCAAAATTGATTGGTCCTCCAAAGCGTAGTTTCTCATCAGACCCGTAATTGACTTCATCTTTCAAGAAATCACGGTACTCGTCCAATTTCTTGTCCCTTTCCTTAATGGAGCCAATTTGTCCCCCATATTCCTGAGGCAAATACTTCTGTGGAATTTGTTCATACATGGATTCCAGTTTATTGCCATACATGAAAATCTAATGAAGTTCACAAGTCTGCTTACCCTCTTTTGCAGCTTTTCAGAGAGCAGCGATTTCATAATTTTAAATAAGCGGTCAAATACAATTGGAGCATTAAAGATATAAAATCCCTTAAGACGAACTGGAGCAGCCTTTTGAACATATATTGACGCTTTTGTCAGCATGAGCGGTGTAAATTGGAATATATGAGAATGCTTAAAGTTTTCCAAGTCATAAACGAAGACTAAGCCTTTAATACTACACTGATAATCCTCAAACATAAGCATATCATACAGGGCAATAAAAACGTTATACAGATATTCTGCAGAAAACTTCTCACATGGATGTGAGCCAAAACGAACAAAAACTATGCGTGGTCCATCCCCAAATAGAGGCGTGGGCAGAATACTACAAACGTACCTATGAATAAAAAATATGAAACTATAGAATGTTCCAATGTTTCTCCCATTGCAAAATACCCCAAACGAAGAGCTTCGCGGAATTTTGGATCGTCCACATCAGTGCATCTAAGAAGATCCGGGAACTTTGTGCGCATCGTGTAAAACATGTCAATTTTCGATTTTGTCCTCTCCAGACTATGTTTGCAGCCTCGCAGAAATGACAACAGAAACTGATCATCGGTCCGGGCCCGAAAATGTGGCTGCTGCTTAATCCATGTTCTCAGTGCCTCAATATTTACCGGGATGTCTTCGGGAACTTCGTGCAGTTCCTCGTTGGCGGTTTTTTGCAACTCATCATTTAGTGGTCGAATTTGTGACATTGTCTATAGTTTTGAACTTCCGATTGTTTAACAAAGTTTGCAAGGATCCACTTCTGTACTCGAAAATATGCGTTACTCCAAAGGGACTTCTGGAAAATAATTTCGTTTGTCAGCTCATATAATCGGATTTAAGTCTCATTTGGGACTCGAAACTTCACGAACTTCTTCAGTTCTTTAATATATTACGCATAATTAGGAAGAATAGATGATGTGGGAGGAGGATTTTAAAGGAATGGGACTGTGAAAGTATTGATTCAGATTATTGAAACAAAATTATGGAGTTTTCTAAGAGTTTAAAGCCATGGGTGTATAAGATACAGTTGGTTTATTTATGGAGCGTATTTTCTGCTAATAACATAAGCGGATCTTGCTATAAAAATATAATTTTTCCCACCCGAGAGGTTTGTATTTCTCTATTCTGGATAATGAGTGAAATTCTAACGATAGAATATAACTTGCTTCATAGACTGTGGACTGTGTTACATAGACTATGGACTCATAGTATGGTCATATGGTCATAGTCCATAGTCGGTCTACAGCGGCCTCAGTCTACTTGATATGTTGTTTCGTTTACTTTCATATGAAGTGTTCTAAACCGACTCTTGAGCAAATGAAGAAGAAATACTGGGCTGTGTACGTATATGGAAACCTGGGTTCGCTACAGTCGAATTCACGGAATGGGATTCCTTCTTTAAAACATCTCTAATTTTATAATTTTATAATTATAGGAGGAGATTTCAAGGCAAAGCATACACACTGGGGATCGAGGCTAATAACTACTAAAGGTAGATAACTTTTAAAAGCTATTCAAAACACAGGCTGTGACTTTATCTCTACTGGTAAGCCAACGTATTGGCCAACAGATCCTGAAAAAATTCCTGATTTACTCGATTTTTTCATAATAAATCAAATTTCTCCATACAACTTGTTAATTGAAGATGAATTAGAACTATGTTCTGATCATTCACCCGGGTATCTTACCTTAAGCGAGAATATTATTGAGATAGAAAATCCACCTTGTTTGTCAAACAAAACAACGGACTGGGAATATTTCCGAAGACTCCTGGAGGATCAAGTCGACACATCAGTTTAGTTGAATAGCGCCTTAACTCTTGAAAACGAAGCTCTTAAGTTAAATAAAATCATTCAACAGGCAGCATGGGATAGCACATCAGCAGAATTGTGAAAAGACATATATATCCTAAATTTATAATATATCTAATTCAAGAGAAACGAAAATTCGTCGAAGGTGGCCAGACGAGGTCCCCTTCTGATAAAGCAACTATAAATAAAAAACCAAAGAACTGAGATTGGTAATAAAACAAACAAAGAACAGATAAATAAGTGAATTGTCTAACGGAACTATTCCCTGTGGAAATGTACGCGTAATTTGAAAAGACCAGTTGCACAAAATCCATCGATCAACGATAACAACAACAAATGGGCCCGAAGTGATGCTGAGAAAGCTGAAGTATTCGCTGATCACATTGCAAGTATATTTACAATAAACTAAGAACTAAGCGACACCTTCATCAAGCAAAAAGAACGGACTGACCTAGAGACAGAAATCCCATGTACATGTGACGAGGACATTTCCGAAATCATTAATAAGGGCCTAAAATCAAAAAAATCCCCAGGATTAGATTTAAAAAATACAGACTTGCTGAAACAGATACTAAAAAAATGACTCTCAAGATTACGCAAATAATAAATGCCGTATTTAAATTTAAATACATACCTTATGTATGGAAAGTATAAGAAATTATAATGATCCTCAAACCGGGCAAACCGCTCATACCGACCAATATCTCTGCTGCCGAAGATCCCAACAGTTATTGAAAAACTGCAAATTAAACATTTAATGCCTATAATTGAACAAAAATTTATTATTCCTAAACATCAGTTCGGGTTCAGGACAAACCACTCAACAATTTCCCACGTCCATCGGATTACAAATGAAATTGAAAAAGCGTTTGGAAGAAGAGAAAATATGCTCTGCGATTTTTTTAGATATATCAGAAGCATTTGATAAAGTATGGCACGCTGGCTTTCTATACTAAATCAGAATGCTCCTACCATACGAATAATTTGAAATCCTTCAATCGTACTTGAGTAATGGATACTTCAGATTAAAACTTAATAATACCAACTTTTCGAAACTAAATGAAATCAAATCAGGGGTCCCGCAAGGAAGTGTACTCGGCCCTTTGTTATACCTAATTTTCAGTAGTGACCTACCAACTTCAAATAATGCAGTCACTGCAACGTTTGCAAATGATACTGTCATACTGGCAACAGCCAAAACAGAGAAGGAGTCCGCTGTGATATTGCAAGCAGAAATAAATAACATCGTAAGATAGACTAAAAAATGGAAAATTAAACTAAACAACACTAAATCGGTCCACATAAACTTTACAAACAAGATTACCCAATATATTCCTATCTACATATATCGATGCTATACTAATACTGCCAAGTACTTGCGTATGACACTTGACACTAAGCTTCGCTGGAAAGCATACATTAAAAAGAAAAGGGAAGAGTTGGACCTGAAAGTTAACTCGATAAAATGGCTCAAAGGACGTAAATCCGTTCTATCACTTAAAAATAAAATTAGCATATACAAGAAACTGTTGAAACCAGTGTGGCCAACTCTGGGGCCGCGCTAGTCAGAACAACATAACTACCATTCAGCGATTTCAAAACAAAGTCTTGAGATGTATTACCAATGCCCCTGGTACATCAGAAATTGTGACCTCCACCGTAACCTTGAAATCGGAACAGTGAAGGACGAAGTAAAATGGATTGTTGATGCTCATGCAGTCAGACTAAGTTACCATGTTAACGAAGAAGCATGTAACCTGTTAATTACAAATAGTATAGATCGCAGATAAAAACGCACTAAACCAAGTGACGTGATAATCCAAACCTAGCATATTAGGGAGTGGTCAATAAATAAATTTCTGAATGAATTGCTTGTTAGTTTTAAGATAACTAGTTGCAATAATATGCGCATTTTATAATACAAGAATTAATTTTATAAACTTATAAATATAATATTTAAATAAAATTTTAAAAAACAATTATCCTTCGTACTTTCTATTATGCCTTTAAGTTAAACATCGAAAACGAAACCGCCGATTCCAATTCTGAATTGTCAGCAATTCAATTTAATAGAACCATAAATAAATGAAAATAATTATGTGTAAGGCAATAAGTGTTTTCAAAAATTGTATATATGAGTGCCATGGAATATGAAATGCTTTCGTGTATTGTGACACTGGCGGGAATTTAGCAGCTGATCATTTGAAGCTGCCGTAAAAATTGAATGTACTGCACATATGCTGAGCAATCATTGTGGGATTCACTGAAAATTCAAAAACCCTCAATGATTTTAAAGCTTAAAGGAATTGTTTTAATATTGATATCAGGCCAATTTATTAATAGTACCATTTGGGGCCCTCCATTCAGAAGAAAGAAAACATATTGAAAAAGTTACCGGGAGAGTATAAAATAACCTCCGAAAAGCTTGCTAAGTTTTCTCCCTCCAAAATATAAAATATACAAAATAGAAGAAATTGTTTTAGCCCAGAAGCAGATCTAATCTTCAAGACACTTCAAGTAAGCAAAATTTTTGTTTGCCTAACCAAATAACACATTTATTTAGAATATGTGAGTTGAAACTCAAAGAAAAAGCCAAGATTCGTGCCACTACTTCACTGCAGGAATAGAGAATATTTAAAATGTGGAAGTTTCTGTAGGTCCTCAAAAAATCACTGAAAAAATTGTATATAATTTAAATATTTTTGTGAAAATGAATCTCTTCACAATAACTGGATAGCGCAAATTACCTCTGCATAGTTCCTGGCAATTGAGTTCTTTAAACGATTTTCAAAGTATTTCAGTCCCTTGTGTATGACACTCCGAAAAATGTATTGAATGGACAGCACTCAAAATGGCATTAGGGTACAAATACAAAAAACAAAAAGTAAAGTAAAGTAGTCTGTTCTTCCCTTTGTTATTCTCTAATTGTGCTATGCTGGAGAAATTGTAGTGACGCAGAAAGAAGAGCAAATTCGTTGGCCTATTGTACTCTACAATATTATCCATTCGAATAGTGTTTATTAAAGCTGTTGGGTTTTGTTTTTGTTGCATTTATGAAGAAATACGCGTTGTTCATTTCAAGGCACTTTATCTCAAACTTTGTACTTCAGAATTGTTAATATTTTTATTATATTTTATGTGATTACATTACGAATTAGGTAAAAAGTGTTACTTATTTAAAAAATATGAAGGCAGCTGGTTTACATATTCTTAGTCGTCTGCTTGTATTGCTTTCTTGATATGGTAAACTTTGTATTTGAGTAGCTCGATTTGTTGTTGTCTGCTTATTATTTTTACTTTTTTATTTTATGGTGGGGATGTTGAGGTCCCGGTGTGGGTCTTAATTGATTATGTTCTAGGGTGGAGTTACTGTTGTTTGAAGAAATTTAGTTTGTTGTCGTTGAATAATGACAATATTTGTCGTGGATGTACTTCTCAAAGTTTGGGTCCAGTAAGTTTCGATTCGTTTAATTATTTTTTTATAGATTAATAGTTTATTATGTGTTGATAGCCTGGAATAGTTTCTTATTATACTTTCTTTTATTATATTAGGGATTTATAATGATAATTTTATTGCCACTATTTATTCACTGTACTTTTAATATTACCTCGGTATATTAAATTTATATTATAACATTCTTAATTTGTCAATTTAGTACGGTTTTACCAGTAATCTATATTACATCGGTATATTAAGTAAACATATTTATATTATTGCAGTCTTGATAACATCTTAATTTATTGATTTAGTAGCATTCTACCAGTTATCCATATATATTGTTTATAATAGAAATTAGAGTGGACTTATATAGCTCATTCGATTTCCAGGTGATATGATGGCAGGCAATCCTTTAATCCTTTTTGAGATTCCATATAAAATGGGTATTGCCCTTACTACTTGTAGATTGCCGAATATAACTGACACAAGTCATACCAATAATTTTATTTATAGTATTCACTTTTATACAATTAAATGAATTGGTTTTGTTCAATCAGTTATAACAGATTCATTTACGAAATTTCACCTAAGTGAAGGAAAATTGTCGCATTACCTTTGAGGCCATAAGAAAAACTCGATACTTTTTCTGTGTTTAGCTCAGTAAAGATTAGGAAAATATGTGCAAAAATACCGGCTAAAGTGCTTGCCAACAATTGAGATCCAACAATTAGTCTTGGAAGTGATAAGTGTGACGAGGAGAATTTAGGAGATTAAAACTTTGCAGTCTGATTTATTCATCATTATGAAACCTACTCTATTAAAAATTTCGTTGTACAATATTTTTCTCACAATTTAATGAAGTACGAGTATTCTTCACCATAACATTTGACATAATGGAATAAGTGTTTTCAGAAGGGACCATCAGGCAGCCACTGATTACTTCCTTTGTTGTTTTTATATAATTCTAAGAAGTATATTTAAACTTAAATAAGCAAGTACTTGACTACTCCACCAATCATTGAAAGTTTTCTCATGTACGAGTGTACCAAGTGCATCGTGTTGGAAAAGGAATCGTCATCTCTTACCGATATAACACATCACAAACCTGAATTATAAATTGAATGAGGTTAGCAATTGTTCTAGGAACATAAATTGTAGACAGTTGTTAACAACAAGCAATAAAGCAAGGAGTTTATATCTAGGAAAACTGAACTCCTTGTTTCAGTACGGTTACTGTCGAAAGTCGTCAAGGTAACATTTGCAAGAGTTTTGCACCAAAAGTTTTGTAGAAAAAACTGCAAACAAAATTAAATTATCGCTTTCTTTGAAAAATGATTCAGCGCATGTTTTCAGATGACTCGTGCTCTTTAAGTTTGTCTGGAGATAAAGCATTTGCGTATTAACGTGTATTGACGCACAGAAAAGTTATTTTCGACGATACTTCTGCTTATTTCTTATATACAATTTATTATATTAGTATATAAACTGTGAAAGTAGAAGTAAAAACAAGCACAAAAAAACTGTATAAAAGGCTCAGCCAAAGCTGATACATGAATACATTTTGTAGTAATTTCAAATACTTACAGTCAAGTTCTAAACAGTTTCTAAAATGAATATTGTCTCTGCAGTTGCTTTTGCCATCTTTGTCGTTCCAGTTATTTCTAATCCATTTAAAGAAAAGTGGATGGAAAGAGCATTGATACCTTTTAAAGTAAGTACCTAACTTATTCCCTCTACTACTAGAGATCCTGCTGTAGTAAGTAAAAGGATATAAAAGTACTTTAATTGGAAAAATACGTTCACATCATTAAGCTCAATAGAAGTTCCCAGAAAAATTGTATAAAATAAGTTGTGGATGACCGTTTCTTTATTTACCTACGATTAAATTACATTTTATGGCATTATGAATGTAACACACTATCGAATAAACGGTCTCCAAAGCTTCGTTCGCACCACTGTGCTCACATGTGACGACCAATTTTGAGAGAACTTAACAAAAATGTGCGTAAATAAGATACAGTGTAAATCGCTCCGATTGTTCTGTGTTTTTAACATAATCATACATCATCACAGAAGAAAAGTCGAATGGCATAAACATTGCTGGGTAGTTAATATGACGTTTTCGTTAAATAATCCCAAAAGTGATTGGGTGACACTCTGAATGTTGTCGACGATGCCGCTAAAGGTCACATATTTTAGACAGATCCAAAGGCTAGCATGAATCATTCCGATGTACACATCTTCGAAATAAATGGAGAGCACTGATTTCGATTTTCATGCACACTTTCGGCGATTTTTTTATTTCACCAAACATTAAGAATGTACGAACTTACGCAGAATAATAGCTCCAGTGGAACATTGTGCAATTCACGTAGCGTACAAACTGAATTTTATTAATAAAGTGTAAGCGTATAATTTCTTCGAATTGTGGAATTGGGTTCTATTTAAGGTTTGTCAAAATATGATAGCTTTTTATACCATATTTGATTTCCAATAACCGATTATAATTTTTGTACTATATCCGATAAGTAATGGCAAATAAGTATTGCATCTTTTGGAATTCTATTTAATTTATTTATTTAATTTTATTTCTTATTTGTTTTTTTTCTTCTAGTACTGTCAGGTTGAGAGTGGCCTTACCGATTCAGAGGTTGAAAGTTTAGTCACAGCTGTGAGTGGAGAGTTTCTCTATACTCCTAATATGGATATCTATATTTTATGCCGACTAAAAATTAATGACTGGCCTAAGAAATTTGATAGAGCAAAAATAAATCAACGGATGAAAGATAAATTCTCATTTACTTCCAAGATTGGCCGCTGTTTACCTCTCAATACTGACCAAACCGAAGCCAAAATAGCTCTTGACCTATACGATTGCTTGAGGAAGCAAGATCTTAATTTAATGGTTCCGTGAATAAATTTATGGCAACTAAAAATTGTTAAATTCTTGCCGGAAAATTTTGATAGCACAAAAATAAATACCCAAATATGAGAACAACTCCCAATCATGTTTTCAGTCTTCAATATAATGTACGAGTCTTTAGTTTTACGACAAATACTCAGTTATAAACAAATAAAGAAGCAATCAAATAAAACCTCGGTTTGTTTTCTCATTTCCGTTTCGACTTACAACTGGATTGTTTTTTATTCTCTCCCCTACAGACTCACATCTATATAACAAGTGAGAAATAAATAAACAAAATATTCATTTAAGTACCATCAAAACAGATTTTTCGAATTCGGGATTCTGAAAGATTCCCATTTATTGGAAATATGTTATATCATAGAATAGAATCGCTTTGAAATGCATGATTTTGCAATTTTTGTAATTGCACTTGAAGCTTGATTCAGATTCGCATACAGACAATGCTTACTCTGACATATTTCTCGTTCAATTCCTCTGTCAAATTTACTCGTAGAAATATTTTTCTCTTTGGATTTGTGGTTTTAGAGTTAATAAATTATTATAAGTTATTATCGTATTATATTAATGATTCTCTTTAATTTCAACATCAT
Source organism: Clusia tigrina (assembly GCA_920105625.2). Taxonomy (NCBI): domain Eukaryota; kingdom Metazoa; phylum Arthropoda; class Insecta; order Diptera; family Clusiidae; genus Clusia; species Clusia tigrina. The sequence goes on from OV050030.1 coordinate 29,420,514, forward strand.
GGAAACATGTTCCAATAGGAGGGCACGATTCTATAAATAAATTCAATCCTTAAAGAAAATATCCAGTTAGTCTGCTCTCGAAGCGGACAATAATATTCATCCTTAAATTTGCCTGGGCTGAGATAATGCATAGTTTCAAGTAAATGGATGGAAAAAAAATATGGATTGTGAAATGCTTGGAAATGAATTATAATGCTCGGAGTAATATCAGCGGAAGATGGTGTACAAAAAGAGCAATTTTTTTTTTTTTTTTTTTGTCTATGGCATTTTTTGTCAGAACTGTATATTTTAGAATACATAATTTTCGGTATTTATCGAATTAGCATCGAATTTTGCAGACGTATCCACCAAACGGAAAAAAAAGGTTGTAGAGAGTATTCTGTTAGGCGGACTTTGCCGTATAGAGCACTGTTTGAAGTATGCTACTTAATGAACCATGTGTGTATTCTGTGCAAATGATTCGATATGCATAATATGGCAACTGTAATATAAGTAAGTAAGAAAATATATCTGCTGCTAATGAAAGTGGGAATAAGGAAGGATGCACCCTTCTTTAGAGATATAGACGACGTGGAAAATTTCTGAAAAAACATCATTATCTGGAGAATTATATAATGCAAATGTTCCCAGAACTTATGAGTAATGCTATACTATCAAATAATTGGATAATTTTATAATTCAAATGTTCCCAGATGAGATAAGTAATGCTATACTATCAAATATTTGGAGAATTTTATTCAACAAATGTTCACAGAACTGATAAGTAATGCTATACTATCAAATAATTGGAGAATTTTATTATGCAAATGTTCCCAGAACTGATAAGTAATGCTATACTATCAAATAATTGGAGAATTTTATTCCGCAAATGTTCCCAGAACTGATAAGTAATGCTATACTATCAAATATTTGGAAATTGTTCAGTGGACTTAAACCGAAGTGCATATATTGAGCTTCATTTCTTTCGATTGATGATAAATCCAGAACTCCTCCAAATTATAATATATATTTTTTCTATTCATTCATGTTTTTGTTGAATCTTCCTTAAGTGGAACAACAATAATTATTCAAAATTGTTAGTCCAGACAAAGTTGAGTCATATCGCCCCATCAGTTTGCTGCTGTCTTCCTCAAAAGATAGCCAATAATAGACGAACGAAAACTAATTCCTAATCACCAATTCGGCTTTACGAACCAACACAGTACAATTGAACAGGTTCATAGACTTGTAAATTGCATTCACACTGCATTCGAGCAAAAAATACTGTACAGCGGCGTTTGTCGATATATCCCAAGCTTTCAATCGTGTCTGGCATGACGGATTACTCTACAAAATAAAGAAAACACTTCCAATAAACTATCACATATTTATCAAATCTTACCTTAAAAATCGATACTTCTTTGTAAAACAAGGTGAAGAAAAATTTGAAATGTGCGAAAGTTCGGCCGGTGTACCCCAAGACAGCGTCATGGATTAGGACAGAACCCATGACGCTGTCTTGGGGTACACTTGCATTATACACACGATTTACCAGTATCCGAAGGAACTATCGTTAGGACATTTGCAGACGATACTGCTGTTCTCTGAATGGACACACTTCCATGTATAATTATTAAATATAAATAGATAAGTTAATGGTGGGGGTAAAAAATGTAAATCTTCAAATCATTGGTTTTTTCAGGGGTGAAATTATGGTAGATTTTAGCAGACTTTTTGCCAGAGTATTATGATAACCTTTCAATCGAATTTTTTATTATATGTGAAATAGGCTATTTCACCTTCAACGGAGCGGATTTCCAGCTCAGTGGTTTAACCTGGAATTTTTGAAATATGATGGTCCTCCAGTTATAATGCGAAGAAGTACTGGTTGGCATCGTTGAAGTAGTTCAATATTAGTAGCTCTTGCGGATCCCCATAATTGTATCCCATAGGTTCATCGGTTTTAGGATTCCCTTGAATATAAGATTTTTCTGTACGCTGAGTTTTGACGCTTTATGAAGTACCCAATGCAGTTTAGCCACTTTGAGTTTAATTTGCAGTTTCTTGGCTGCGAAATGTCGTCTCTAGGTCAAATGTTTATCTAAATGTTCACCTAAGTATTTTACGCTATTCTTTGCCGGAATTTTCATATTCTTTGATGTAACCGGGGGCATGACTCTCTTCTAATAGGAAAACTGACGTGATAGCTTTTGCCTCAGTTACTCGTAGTGAACCACTGCTCTATTCTCCGTTGGTGCATATGTAGTTCTAGGTCCGCTTTTATGGACAAAAGTTAGAGCTGAGTATTGCTGTGTCGTCAGCAAAAGTTGAACTCTTTAGATTTTGTGAAGATGAAATTTGTCCACTGACAAATATCACCCACACAAAGTTTTGGTTGTTCAAAATATAAAATAAATCAAAGTAGGCGAGTCAGATTTTGATTCGTTCGTTTCTTCTTCTTGTATGAAACCAATTCTCAATCACGTTAAACTTTCAGTCGTTTAAATAGTGATTGAGAATCTTTCAGAGTGTGGAGTAACAAGCGTTCAAAGTAGCAATAACAATCGAAACATCAAGCAGAGAACAAACCATCAAAGATTAATAGCTGTTGAAATCTTAATAAGAATAACGAAATAGAATTAACCAAGTCCACCGGAGTCAAGGGCAAAGAATCAAGAAGACTCAGCCTAAGGAAAATCACTCAAGAATCTCATGCAGGAGACTCAGCCTAAGAAGTCTCACTCAAGAATCTCACACAGGAGACTCAGCCTGAGGAATCTCACTCAAGAATCTCACACAGGGGTCTCAGCCTGAAAAGTCTCACCGGACTTATTGTCAAAATAACAATAAAGGAAACAATAAAGGCACAAAATTATAAACTCTTGAGATATATTTCTGTGGACGAAACCTGGACACAGCTGAGCTTTACCCCGGCTCTGAAAAGTTCGTCACAATTTATGTCAGTTTACAAATCGGATGTATAGATCAGATACAATAGAGGGGTCCCAGCATGTTTCCCTGTGGTAGTCCTGCTCCAATGTTGTAGTCACTAAATATGAAACTGTTGTACTTCATCCTAAATAATTTGTATGTTAGGAATGATTTACGTAGTTGGTATCAGTTTTTTTATTTTATATATTAATCCCACGTGCCATACCTTGTTAAATGCCTGAGCTACGTCTAAAAATATTGCCTTGCAATACTTTTTGCTCTCTAGGGCAGACTGTATTTCAGATTCTGTATACATGCTCAACCGTTCCATGCTTTTCTCTGTCGCCAAATTGATGTTGTGAGATGATATTATAGGTTTCGATATACGGTCGCAATTTTCCTAATATTTGTTTTTCAAATAACTTAGAGACCGTTGGTATAAGACTAATAGGCCTTTAAGAGGATTGACGCGCTGGATCTTTATCAGGATTAGCTATAATGGTCATTTGCGAGGTCTTCCAAGCTATCGGATAATATCCCAGTCTAAGCACAGCATTGTGTATGTAGTTAAGCTCCCTGACCGCATTTCCTGGAAACTCGATAACCATATTGACATTCTTGTAATTGCTTGATTATTACTTTAGTAACTTCTCTTAATTTTAGTTTTAGTTCATCCCCCTCTGTGATCTAGTGGTAAACTTCCTAGACTCACACTCAGAAGGTCGCAAGTTCAAATCCTGCCCCGTGCTCGGTCTCAAAAATGGTTCTTAATAAACTTTTTTTTTCGCTTCGGGTCGAAAGCCTCAGTAGCTAGTGCGCACTCCCCAACCCCTTGCAGACACAATTAATTAAGCTGTAAGATATAATAATAATAATAATAAGAGTTTTGGGGTCCATGTTGTAGCTTGACTAATGAATGGTGGGAGTGTGACTTTGCTGTTTGTTGAATTTGACTGAAAAACATTATTCAGATGTTCAGCAAAAATCCCACGCTTTTCTGCACCAGATCTGGCCCAATTGACCTTTTAAGACTTCTTGGTAGGACTAAGGCAAAAAATATTTCATAAAAAATCTCCTGAAAGGCTCCCGAAGGCGACCTATCACAGATGTTGATTAGATTAAAAGGCATGGCTATATATGATATCTTAGGACACATTAATAGAATACATTCTGTTCGACTGCGCTAAACAAAACTATGGACTTAAATCCTAGCTAATGAGATAATGAATTATATCACAACAATGAATTATATCGCAACATCAAAGTAGCTGTATATAAAAAACTTCTGCGACAAAACTCCTGACATTTATGGCAAATATAGTTCTATTCTGATACTAAGCTGAGATAGAATAAGGAAATATTAAAGAAAGGGAATATTTCGAAACTTATTATTGGCTTTCTACCTTTCTTAATAAATCCAACGTCCAGCCAGTAACATCGAACTATACGAAAATGTTTCGAAAATGTCAGTTAACTGTTCTCTGTTATTAGCAATTAACAACTCGTATTTATTTACAACTTAAATACTGTATTGTGGCAACTCTTAAGCCCTGTTACTCTGGACTTATTTTAGACTGATATCTAATAAATAATCATATAGATTTATAATAGAACGCAGTATGAGAAGGCTTCACAAGGTTCATAAAGAAAGAAGTTCATTAATTTTTGTTCACCATTCATATACAAGGATTCATCTCAGTTTGTATATAACTCTTCCATTGCAGATACCTTTAGATGGAGATATATAACCAGACAACTTTCTAGTTAATTAGTACCTTAGTGCATATTGCCATAAGACCAAATTATAGTTCATCAAAGCTATGAAATATCAATGATAAGGAGGGAATGGATTTTGAGATACTAGTTTGGTTTGGTTTGTTGGCATCTTACACCATATTTTTATTATGAGTGCAAGGTGTTGGGGGAATGAGTACTAGCTATAGAGGCTTTCGACTCGAAGGGAAAAGGATTTTATGGAAAGAAGCATTTTGGAGACCAAGCCCGTGGTAGGATTTGAACCTGCGACTCTCGGGCTGTGAGTCTAGCATGCTTACCATTAGACTACATAGGGCGACTTTTGAGATACTAGAATCTTACAAAGAGTCTATATTTAATATAGTTCTAATATGGACCTATAATTTTTTGAAACACAAATATCTCAAAAGTTCAGCCACACTAACAAATAAATCCTTCTCCTCCAACTTTTTTGTACCAAAAAATCTGTTACTTAGAAATGAAATAGATAGCAGAAATATTGTCCTCAAGTAAATATTCTAATTTGTTCAATAAAAATATTTTTGGTGAAATACATGAGATCATAAAAGACAAAGGTAAACTCTCTTTTTTAAGTTTTTAAAATTTTTCTAAAAGTGTTCTTTATAGTACTCTATGTCAAGTATAAACAAGCGATTCAAATTGCAATTAATAATTAATTAATTAATTACTAATTAATTAATAAAAAAATTAAGACTTAATTGTTATTATTATTTAACAGGATGAAAGAACACCGCGACCTAATCTATTCTGCAGCCTCGTACCCTCAATCCTAGACTCGTACTAAAACACTCCTAGACTATTCATAAATCTCGTAACTGCTGTGGGCTTAATTTTAACTATGTGATTTGGAGATAAGAACTCACTACCTAGGTGGTTATGTCTGCGTCTTGCCACCGCTGCAAGTGCATATAATATGTTCTGCTGTTTCCTGCTCCTCTTGACAGAATCGGCAGGAATCGTCTTCTACTACGCCTATTTTTTTCAGATAGTAATTGAGTCTACTGTGTCCTGTTAAAAGTTCAGTATAGAGTTTAATGTCATTTCTGCTGAGGTGCATCATCAACCCAGATGTGTTCAGGCATGCCTTTTAATTGTTAGTTGAGTTCGAATTGCTGCCTAAGAAGGTTAAGGAAACAGAACCTCTCTCCACATACACACACAGAACTGCCAATAATTTTTGAATAAAATTTAACTCGTTAGTGGTTTTTTGAGTTTTTTTTGAGTTAAGTTTCCAAGTTTAAACTACACATCAACAGAATTTTATGGCATATTATATCATATAATGCCGGAATGAAAATTAAATATGTTTCATAGAAGATTTTGCTGAAATAGCATACAATGCACCAGATTAAACAGCTGAAAACACTATTCGGAAGTGGATAAAGAATAAGTGAGAAATCTTCAAAAAATAAAATACCACAAACATCTCACAAGTACCTTTGGCTTATGCTGGCAGCCCTCGAGTGACGCATTACCTTTTAACGCAATCTACTTTACCGCAATTACCCACCGCCCTGTCACCGTAATCAGATAAAAAAAACTTATTAGCCATTAAAAAATTTATGAATGCAGGAAAATGCGTTGATCCTTCACTTAAACACACTCTCAATACTTGTTGTACAGGACTCAGTCTGCTACATCACCAGCGAAACCAAAGGAGCTGATTTACGCACAATTAAAATGTTTGAAACATTCGCAACGGTCCGTAATAAAACGTGCAGGACCAAGGCGTCCACTTTTAAGGGTCAAGTGCAAATATCGTTAAAGGTGAAATTATAGCCGACATTTTTTTATGCTCTTTGAAAGCATTTGAAAGACATACACAATTTTATGTTCGCTTCCTGGCATTGAAGCAGTAATTTCGATTATTATTATTTTTGGAGCTAATTGTGCACGAAAGGGTTAAACGGCTGGGGCACAAAGGTTGAAATGATGGTGAACGTGTAGAAGTTAAAAGTTTGCTGTGAACTGGTCGCGGAGCCTGGTAATAATAATAATAATTATTTTATTTGGTTGCCTTTAAGCGGAAAGGCATAAAAAAGTGAAACGGCTTTCAGGATAATTAATAAAAAGATTATGACAGAACTAAAATACGTCTATAGAGCAAGTGGATTAGTTAAGTAGGTAAGAGTACAATTGAAATGTCAATGGATGGATAATTGTGCTAGCAATTGTATCGACAAAGAGAAAAAAAAGTATTTACATCACTAGAACGAGAATTGTTTCGTCCAATGTGAGAGTCTTTTTATTTTTAGTATATCCTCATTATCTACGTATTAGCATCAGTCAACCTGTATCTCGCAGAAGGTATCATGTGTCCGCTTCATGGACGAATTTATGCAGTACTTAATTGTAAAATGTGAGTCGGCTCTCTTATATTCTTTATTAGAACAGTTGTTTAAACTTGTCGTTTTGAAATTTCAGAGTCAGCGGATACAATAAAAATTGTTTTCGGATATCGCAAGTACACAGCACTTACAACAACGGAAAGAACCACAGTAAATAATATCAAATCAGAAATCTCTTGTTAGAATTTTTATACTGTAATGGCATTGAATACTTGCTTTGGACCTACCTTGAAGATCGGAGCTACCTTAAAGAGCGAATGCTTATATACGAGACCAATAATGGCACCGGAAGCAAAACCGTCACGTCAGAGGCAGCGCAAGGGTCCATCCTCGAACCGGTCCTTTGGAATATAAGATACGATGGCATTTTGGGCATAAAGATGCTAGATGACACTCATCTAGTCGGATACGCAGACGATATTGCGGCTGTCATCACCGCACGCGACTCGGAAGATGCCCAAAGAAAGCTGAACCAGGTCATGATCAAAACGCAGAGGTGACTCGATTCACAAGGTTTGAAGTTGGACACGGAAAAGATGGAACTGCTATTCCTCACGAGAAAGTACATTCCAATCGAAATTGAATTGAGAGTTTGCTCCGAGACCATCAGGACACAAAAGGTGGTATAGTACCTGGGAATTTAGCTTGACTCCAAGCTCACCTACTGGGCGCAAATGCAAAATGTGGCGGGGAAAGGCAGCACGGGTAACGGCTTCTCTCAGCAGACTAATGGCAAACATCGGAGGGCCGACATCCAGCAAGAGGAAGCTTCTGATGATGACAACGCATTCCAGTCTGCTGAATGGTAGCGAATAGTTGGCCGACAAGCTGAAGATATACGCCAGAAGAAAAGTTTTATCCCCCGAACCGCAGCTCTGCGAGTAGCTTCATCGTACCGTACTGTATCGCAGCTGGCAATTCTGGTCATTAGCGGCTCAACCCCTGTCGATCTCTTGGCCTTCGAACGCAACGAGAAGCCAAAATGGTTAAAAATACCAGAGTAACCGCGCATAATATAAAGCAACAATCCGTGCATCATTGGCAAGAACGATGGGCCGCCGAGAGTCGCGGAAGATGGACAGCGAGACTCACACCCGACATAGCGAGCTGGATAGGAGGAACAGCCGAACCGTCAAACACACTGTTACTGTCTGGTCGCGGATAATTTTGCAAGTATCTACATCGAGTGGGGAAAATAGTAGGGCCTACAGAGCACACCTTTTTCGAATGCAAAAAAGTGGCAAACAGAGCGCAACCACGCTTGAAATGGAGATCGGGAAAACTTTAACCACCGAAAACTGGGACCACGTAGATAAATATGTGGAAAATGTGCTCTGGCGGATAAAGCGGGACCTGGACGTAGGAATAATGTTGAGAGTCCAATAGGGACGAACTGAGAAGCTCCACCTTGAAGGAAATATAAAAAGGGTTCCAGGGTGGGGAGATGTTCTCAGTGAGGGGCTGTGATGTTTTCGTGAGTGTAATCCTCAATTACCAAATCTGTGACGACAGTTTTGATGATGCGACAGACATTTTTAACCCTCCTACCCAAAAAAAAAAAAATTCTTCTTTTGAAAATGTCTCGAAATCTAAAGAGAGTGATAAGTTATGAATCACGCTTAAAAAATATCATGGAGCATCAACTATAAGTACCCTTCAAAAAGCCAAGGAATTTTCAAACCATCTCCAATAAAACGAGAGCAGCATTCATTTTTCAAAGGAAGAAGTTGTTGAATTAACTTAAATATTCCTCTGGTAACTAAAGATGCAGTAAAAACACAAAATAAAGTTACAGGTGGCTTCTGGATTCGATTTGATTAAAGGCGAAATTTTAAAACAACTGCCATCCAAAGCTGTTAAAGCAACTAGCTTGAATATATGTCTTATATCTGAAATAGAACCTAAAATAGATAAAAACTTAAATGAAGCATGACCATATAGACTGATTTCACTATTACCGTTACTATCCAAAGCAGTTAAAATTTATCTTAGAAAAAAAAACTGATACCTACTCATCAACAATGTTCAACCTACTTATACCCATTCCTCATCAATGGCAACCATTCAATATTAGAAAATTTCAATATAATTGTAGCGAACAACTTATATTTGATCATATTATATTTGATATTGGAGAGATATTGGACAAAGTCTGGTTAGAAGATGTCATTTACAAGATAACATTTTCTTTTCCAAAATAATATTATCAGATTCTGCAAATCATTTCTCATGCATTTTAATATTAAACAAGTATATACATTGTCACGTAATTGCCTTTCTGACAACTTATACCAAGCCTAATACTTGGATTCGTATCGCTGGATTGTGTAATAAGCAAGCAATTCCCTCTTCAATTAGAACAATTTGCTTTATTAGTATTCGTCCAACTTACTATTGGCTTTAATTGTATTTGCTTGCTTCTCACACTTGGTATTCGCTTATAGTTTGCTTCAGTTAGTCAGTTGTTGCACCACAACTTTTCTATTTACATCCGCTGCAACTGCCCATGGCTAACACGATGTCCGCTCTGCGATGATCACTGCTCAACTGCCCGTTGGAAACACGATGTTCGCTTGTTAACTCTCCTTGCTAATACGACGCTCGCTCTGCTTGCTGCCGCTCTCTGGGTTAGGCTATGATCTCTTTTCAACCACTGCTACTACTCTAAGTATTTACTTGGCCACTTTCACTTATTCCCTGATCTCGATATCAACTGTGCGGTGGCTTATATACTTTTTGTATACCAGAACTTCCACTAGCCTTTGAACGCAATTTTCCATGCCTTCTCGCGTGTATATTTTTAGGGGTTATTTGAAGCTTCTGAGCAAGGTGCAAAGAACGGCTTTTCTGTGCATTGCTGGGGCTTTAAGGACCACTCCAACTAATGCATTAGAATTGATAATCAACCCGCGTATATTAGAGTTGGTAGGGAAACAAGTGGCCGCCGCATAAACGATAAGGCTGAAATTTTCCGCGCTATGACATGAAGGGTATATTCGTCACTCGACTATCGTGCCTACATGGAGTAGTTTCATCCAACACCTTGGTTACTCTATATCTAATCTCCGTCTGGAAGAGAGTGGCAAACATTTATGCCATGGAGAAGTGAATTGCTACATCGACGGATCCAAACTTGACGATAGAGTCGGCTTTGGAGTTTTCAGAAAAGAAGTGGGACAGGAGCTTTCGTTCCGTGTCCCCGACCACTGCAGTGTTTATCAAGCAGAGGTCCTAGCCATAAAGGAGGTAGCCGTCTACTTAAGTAGTCACGCCGTAACAAAGCCCATTATAAATATCTACTCGGTTAGCCAGGCGGCCATCAAGTCTATGAACTCGGTGGCACTGAAATCAAAGGTTGCTCAGGACTGCAGGGCAGCCCTAAATGATATCAGTACCGTTTTTAGGGTACGCCTAATATGGGTTTCGTAGAATAGGGATATGGAGGGGAACTGTAGGGCTGATGTCTTATCCGGAAGATGCGAGGTTGGAATACTATTTGCCACCTGTAAACTGATGCTGAAGGATAGGGTCGTGCGTGAGGCCAATGGGTCTTGGGCACACGAGGGCACTTGCTTAACGACTAGGCTAATGTGGCCAGAGCTTAAGAGGAGGAAATCTAGAGACTTGATTGCCCTGTCCAGTGAAGATATCTCTAAGGTCGTGGCTTGTATAACTGGTCATTGGCTATTTGGCAGACATGCTCTCAGGGTGGGAGTATTCTCTCATGAACACTGCAGAAGCTGTGGGGATGAGGAGGAGGAGACTGTAGAACATCTCTTCTATCTTTCTGTCTTTCTGGGTAGAAGCAGAGCGGACTCTTTAGGCAAATACGCTTTTAACTGTCTTACAGAAGTGTCTGGCGCGAAGGTCAAACAAATCCTGCCCTTTATTAGGGCTTCGAAATGGTTTGACGAGTAAATCAGTGGTGCGTTGTTAATCGGTGGTATCACAATGGACGCATGGTGGGCTGAGTGAGTTAGTCTGTAGACCGGCTACCACGATAACCAAACCTAACCATTATATAAAGTAAATGGTGTTAAGTATTTATGAATTGATTTTCTACGTAAAGAAAATAATTTCATTAAAGCCTCTCACTGCCAAAAAATTTTTGATAGTCGTTTTTATACTCATCACCTGCAAAATAGTGCAAAGTTTTTACTCCCATTATTCTTTATTACCTTTTTTACATGCCTCCAGACCACAAAAATGCATACCTTCGGATAATGCATGCCTCGCCATTTGACACAGTCAGTCCCACAAATTAAGCAAAGTGCCAGTTTGTGCAGAAGTGGGGGCTGATGTGAAATAAAACCCAAAGAAGTAACAACTTCCTTCAAATCTAATTATTTTAATTACACTTTTGTGTGCACTTTTCAAGCAAACCGCCATTTTGAAACTTTTTAATTTTCTGCGCCACTTGTCTAAAATACTGAAAAAATAGCAGCACATAAAATTGTTCAGTACTCGTATCAAAAGAATTGCATAAAAGGAAATCCCTTAGAAAATCGCAATGAAAGACATTCACACACACACACCCACACACACGAACACACAGAAAGAAATGCATTTGGGCCGGTCGCCCAGAAGTGGGCAATAATTTTGGAAAACTATAATAAAAGGGGAAAAATGTGGCATTTGCGAGCGGTTTAAAGAATTTTAATTGAAAATCTGCAACATTTGCAATTTCCTTTAATTTTGCCATTTCGCTTCCTGATGCCAGAGTTTTTCTTTGGCTTTGGAAGCGCTGTAAAAAAGTTAGTGAAATAAATGACGCTCTGTAATTTTTGGGCTTCATTAAAAATAATGCGCTGCCATTAACTCGAACTTTGTGTGGCATTCAGTGCGTTTTACTCCGTTGACCGGCCATTTTAATTCCCCTGCATTCCTGCGAAATTTTTAACCATTTTGAATATTGTCTCATCCTATTCACCGCCATGCTCGACTGCACTCGCTTTTATGCGTAGCCGTACGTGCGTTAAAGTTAATGTTTCAATTTTGGCGCAAAATCATTTGCATCTGTGGCGCCCGCCCGGCACAATTGATTTCCGTTTCAAATTCCTTTTCGGGTTCATTTTATGGCGCTGTCATTAAAAGGCCCCCATTAAATGAATCGCAATAATTGCGACACCTTTCTATGAAAAGGGTCAGTCGAAAGGATGGTAAGGGCAATAGTCCTGGGGAGAGTTGTGTATACCAGAATAATATTTTGTGCTTTAAAGGGTGCAATGAAATGTTCATGTTTAAATTACTATATAATAAATTATTATTTGTATTATACCCAGCGACTATTTCTTAAAAGTTCGAATGCACATAATTATCCAGTTAATAACATTAAACGGTTGTTTATCAATCAAATAAAGTTTTATATATTTAAGACAACTTCAGGAAAAATTCGAGTATGATAGTAGTAGCATGAAATGGGAGCTGGTACTCTTGTTGGAATCGCAGCTCCTGTTATCCGTTAAGCAATCAAAAATATTGATACGCAGTTAAATGCTCTTTAAGCAGTTGGTTAATATTGTTACGTAATTGCTTATCAGACAATTTTTACCAAGCTCCTTACTTGAATTCGTATCGCTGGAATGTGTAATAAGCAAACAATTCCTTCTTCAGTTGAAATAATTGGCTTTATTCGTATTCGTCCAACTCATTATTGGTCTTAAAAGTTTGCTCGCTTCTCACACTTCGTATTCGCTAACGTTTGCTTCAGTTAGTCAGTTGCTGCACCACAATGTTTTACTCACATCTGCTTCAGCTGCCCGTTGCTAAAACGATGTCCGCTCTGCGACGCTCTCTCGTTGCTAACACGACGCTCACGCTGCTTGCTGCCACTCTCGGGATTCGGGAGTGATCCGTTTTGCCACTGTCACTGGTTAACTCATCTGCTACTACGATGTTTATTTCGGCTATGTTCACTGTTTCACTGCTGCTGTTACTACTTGTGCACTTGTTAACTTCCACTTATTTACTCATCCTGATCTCTTGTGTGCAGTCGCTTATATACCTCTTACACAAGAGAACCCCAACCAGCCTCCACACGAGAACCTCAAACAGACTTCGCATGCCTTCTCGCGTGTGCAATGATTAGGGGTTGAAATCGACGCTCACCCTAAAACCATCAACAAAACCGGATGGCGTCTCGATTTCGTAACAATATGTTCCTTTAATTGTTGTTGAAGAGCACTGAGCAATTCCCTTTTCCCTTGCATGTTTTGTTTCTTCTTCACTTATATTTTCTTAGGTTTTAATTTTAGTATTGCTCACCACGTTTCTAAGATTACTACAGAGAGTACTGGAAACAATCCATCAATACATGAAAACTATAGCCATTGCGATTGAAAGTCTATGATGTACTACGTCATTAAGGATATTTACACCTATATATCAAAGAGGTGCAGTCTCGATCGCGGTCAGTATATAACAACGACTGGCACAGCACACACCGGATCGATGCGCTCTGTTTTGCTTGGTTTGCTTTTAGCCTTCAACTGTGACCTGCAGAATGCATATATTCTAAGTAATCAAACTGTGTCATTTGTTTTGCTTGTTTTATTGTTTGCCTATAACTAACTGTGACCTGTAAAATGCATGTATTCTAAGTAATCAAACTGTGTCATTTATTTTGCTCTGTTTGTATTCAGCGTACAACTGCGACATAATCACTGTTAACTTTTCATTTACTTAACTATTCACTCTTCCCTACTTTTCGACTCTTTCATTTACTTAACTGCCCACTCTTCTCTAGTTTTCGACTCTTTCATCTACTTAACTTCTCACTCTTCTATACTCTACTTAACTTATCACATTTTAAATATAGGTGTTACTTTTATTTTTATGCATACGCCCTATTGACTCCCTACTCTGTACTATCAAAATGAAAGAAGTATGGAACTTTCTAACGACTCTATTTTCTGCCGTGGTATCCTCAACGGTGTCCAGGAGTCGTACACAGTAATTTTTCACACTTTTAACTTTTTTGTCCTTATTTGTTAATTTATTATTAATAAAACTTACTGGTTCACAATAATTCTCGGATTTATTTAATCTCACTTGATTGTCCTTATGATGCCTCTGCCTATCATTAGATCCTGTAGTCGCTGATGTAGTCCAAGTTGCTTATGTTCGTTATGTCACTGATTTTCCTGATGTCGGTGACGTAGTCCAAGCTGCGTATGTTCCATATCATCGATATCTCGGCTGTGGTTAATACGTTGGAAATCCTTAACGAATCCTTTTCCCACTTTAAACATTTCTTTTTCCACTTCGAATTCTTGTTATTCCACCTCGAACGTTTGTTATACCACCTCGAATACTTGGTGCTTTCCACCATGAACGCTTGTAATTCCACCTCGAACGCTTGTTATTCCACCTCGAACGTTTGTTATTCCACCTCAAACACTTGTTATTCCACACCGAAGCATTGTTCTTCCACCTCGAACACTTGTTCTTCCACACGAATACTTGGTTTTTTGAACGCTTGTTATTCCACTTCGAATACTTGTTCTTCCACACGAATACTTGGTTTGTTCCACCACTAACTCTTGTAATTCCACTTCGAACGCTTGTTATTCCACCTCGAATGTTTGTTATTCCACCTCGAACACTTTTTATTCCACAACGAACCTTTGTTATTCCACCTCGAACACTTGTTATTCCACACCGAACGTTTGTTATTCCACCTCGAACACTTGTTACTCCACAACGAAGCTTTGTTCTTCCACCTCGAACACTTGTTCTTCCACACGAATACTTGGTTTTTTGAACGCTTTGTTATTCCACCCTGCAAGATTCTCAATCACTTTTTAACCTACTAGAAGTTTAACGTTGAGAATTTGAGAATTCGTTTCATACAAAAAGAACGAAACAAAGGAAGTCGAAATCTGACTCGCCTGCTTTGAGATTTTTTTTATAATTTGAACAAAAAGATTTCATGTGGGTGAAATTTGTCAGTGGACAAATTTCATCTTCACAACTTCACAACAACAACAACACTTCTGGGTCACATGTGTCGTTTTATTTTCTCAGAAGTACGTCCTTTATCATGAATTTCACAGGTATTGAAAATATAATTGGATGAGTTTGTTTTAAAATCACCAAATAATAATTGTTGAAGTCTTTTAGGATGTCTGTCCATCCCCATATATCAAAAAATCCTTACCCAAACTGCAACGCCCCTACCAATACACCATCTACTACTGCCTCAACTTCGCTCCGTTTTCGGGAAATGAAAATTCCAATTCCAACAGGAAATCATGGATAATTGCAGCTAATAATTTGCGGACCACAATCGAGCATCATGCTTTCATATGATAATAATCCTCACATTTACCAATTGTTTAATAAAATTCAGCATTGTGTGCAAATAAAAAAAACAATGCCAACTCTTCAATTTGCAAAGCTAATAAATGCAAATTAAATAAATCAATAAATAAATAAATTTCGATGCAAATAATGTAATATTGTCCAGCGGAAAATACAATCAAATTGGCGAAGTTATGCGGAACGAAAATTCCACAACGCTTTGCTGTTACTGCTCTGCCCTGGAGTGCTTCGGAAGAGTGTTTCAACTCACACCAGAGCAGCAGCAGCAAAAAACATGATATCATCGTTTACAGCAAATTATTTTGGTTGATTTTATTTAAATCGCTTGTAGAGGGGATTACCACATTCCTCCAGTAACCAGCACCCAGCAACAGCTCCAACTGACATTGCGCCGCATGCCAAAAAAAGGTATTTATGCGAAGTGTAAGGTACGCAAAAAGCGTATGGAAAAATGGCATACAAATTTGCGCCTTAAATCACTTTGTGCGGAAATCTGCGGTTTGTTGTTGTTGCTGCATTATCCTTTTAGCTTCACCACTCTTTTTTTATTCATTTTTATGGACATTGTTGTAGTTATTTGGAAAATCCCTTTGAATGCGAGCGTGCAGGAACGCAGCGCAAAATATAAAAAAATAAGAGTATATATGGAAAAGCAAAATTTTCCAATTCATTCAAATAAAAGTAACCACAGTTAAAATTTTATTTCACAGAAAACATATTTCCAACTTAAACATACACGGAGTCGTACAAGCGTTCACATGAATTCCATATGAGTGTGGATATACTCGAATATGCTTGTGTGTAAGTGCTCTGCTGAGCTTTGCAAAGAGTTTCCAACATCACGTTTTGTACGGCCTTTGTTGTTGTATGGAGGCAATTTCTTTTGAAGTTGTATGTACGGAAGGAAAATGCTTCAAATTTTATTAACATTCACGAAAAAATATCACTTAAATATTTAAAATATTAAATATGCAGTTAACTTTTAATAGTTTATGATTGTGAGTTAAAATATATTTCCCGGTGAATCAGGAGTTGCCAGCAGGTACCAGAGCTTTGCAGTGGCGACAGAACCTCCAGTGACCTTAAAGAATTTGGGGAGTATTGTAGCATATAGATTAGGCGTGTGCGAATACGGTATCCGCACATCCACTCGGAGACATCTAGTCCATTATGACCCCCTTCAAAAATGCCAAGACGAGGCATACTTCCCCTTACCAGCGATTTCCATATACATTGAACGTACCATCCCTATTAAACCATTTGGTTTTCCAGATGAAAGTGAGAAGATCCGATAAGGCCACCTTCGTTATCTCTGTGAAGCTTGTGAAGAAGCGCGACCCCAAAAATTTAAGTCGTTTCAACTGTAGCCTTGGACATTGACATATAAAGTGATGAGTCGACTCTGTCTCTTCTTCATCATGGCAACTCCTATATAGCCCGCTCGATGGAATACGCCAATGTTGAAGCATTGGTGCGATAGCACAATTCCCGTTAAGCACTCTTACTGCAGGTTTGTTGCGCCCTAAAACAACCTTCGTTCTCTTCATGTCTAACCTAGGCCATAAGGCCCGTGAGACGTCACAGTCGTCACGATTAGTTCATAAGTTATTTGTCACCGCAATAGTGAATTCAGGGTAATGACCCCCGTAAGCACTCTTACTGCGGGTTTGTTGAGCCCTAAATGAACCTTCGTTCTCTTCATGTCTAACCTAGGCCATAAGGCCCGTGAGACGTCACAGTCGTCACGAATAGTCCATAAGTTATAAGTTATAATTTATGCTCCTAAACAGTTCACATATCGGGATTTGTATTGAGGTATCTGCTTCGTTAAAGTCCCGTTTTGGCCATCTCGTCCGTTACTTCATTCCCTTCTATATCGCTATGTCCGGGAACCCAGCAAATTGAGACCTTGTGGGGTCCAATGTTCAGTAGTGAGGTACGAAATTTTATTACTAACTTCGATTTAAATGTCTTGGATTCTATTGCCTTAGGAGCCGCGTGACTATCCACATAGATAGCAATATTCCAGGGTCGAATTGTACTACTTTGTATCAGCCTGGCCGCTTTCCCAATTGCATAGACTTCGGCCTGAAAGACGCTGAATGCATCTGGCAGCCGATATGACTATCTTGCCTGCAAGCCTTCCCAGAAGACACCCGCCCCCGTTCCACTCTCCATCTTTGAGGCGTCAGTGTAGATGATAATGTCAGAATTACCCGTTACAGAGCCTGACTCCCAGTCTTCCCTGGTTGGATAGAGAGTTGGAATTCTAGCTGTGAAGTCTAGAGTAGAAGTCATGTAGTCTGTATCCGTTTCTAAGTGAGGCGTAACTACCCTTTGATCCTTCCGTTTTATTTCGCTCAAAATTGTACACTGCCCATAGTTGGCAGATGTCCACGTTTTGCACTCCCTCAGTCTGAGAGCACACTTGGCGGCACAGCAATGAATGAACACTCCTAGCGGTAAGAGGTGAAATAATATATTTAAGCCTTCTTGAGGCGCGCTACTTACAGCCCCTGAAATTCACAGGCTAGCTAGTTTTGTACTTTTCCAATACGGTTTTGATTACATTTCCTTCCCAACGCCTTCCACCAGACGATGAACCCGTAGGTGATAGTCGGTCTAGTGATTGTGGTGCGCATCCCATACACAATGTACGGTGACAATCCCCATTTTTTCCCAAAGATCCTTTTACAGGTATAGTATGCAGCGAAACCCTTCTTTATTCTCTCCTCAATATTCCTTTTCCAATTTTACCTGCATGGTACTTAAGTATCTTGTTTCTGAAGAAAGACTCAACGTTACCCTACTTAACTTCCGGAAAGGGAACTCAGGTATTTTTGTTTTCTTTGTGAACAAAACTAGCTCCGTCTTAGTAGGGTTAACCCCAGGACTAAAATAAATGTTCAAAGGAAATGAGATAAATTCATGTTTTCAAAGTCAATTATCCTAGTTTACTTAATATGTGTTTACGGTGTGTCTTCCCGCAAATCTTCTTCCATGTGACTTGCAGAGTCCTGTGTCTAGTGTAATATTTGTAGTATTCAATGGAAGCAATTTACATTGAGCCATTGAACGTAGTTACGTTTTAAGAACTTGACATGATGATTTGTTTAATTGCGTTATAAATTATCCACCAAACTTTCGGAGACCTTTCTGATTGGGTAGGCCAATTTTATCAACAAAATATGTTAAAGTCGGAGTATATTATAAGCGGTCGGAATATGAGCAAGTAAGCAACATACTAATGCCTCTACAAATGTTTAATAACCATGGTGAAAATTGGTAACCATAATGAGGAAAGTAGAAAGAAGATGGAGTAGCTCCACATGCACAATAACAAGGGTCATGTCCACATCGTACGGTACTCATTAAACCAAATATATGTTGGCACTCCCGAAAAAGGATTGCAGAATGATTGTAATAGGCATACTGTCTAACGCCAATACATGCTACAAGTATGGGTCTTACGAACAACGACGATTGTAGCAACTGTGGGGAGCAGGGCATACTGGAAACTTTCAAGTAGTATCTTGTCCCTATGCTCCGCAATCTCAAAAGCACGCCTGACACACCTGGGAGGGACTGGACGAGGTCTCAGCAATAGGGATGGTCTTGCTTTAAAAGTTCGCTAAGGGCGTTTCCTTTTTACTGCACCATATTATGACTCTTAAATGGATGTACATCTGGCATCGCAACGGACCTTGCATGTCTATTTTCAGCCATCACGGCCAGTCAGGTTAGCCTAACCTAAAGTTGCTCTCCATTCCAACCCATCAATACAATTACACTGCATTTATTCAGAAATATGCCCACCATTTTGGACCTAAGTTTTTATATAAAATCAAAATTCCACCCAACAATATTTTAGCAAACCAACCTTGAAGCACTTTGTCCAACTTTTACATGAAACATCATCATTTAAATGGACAACCTCTCTCCAAAAGCTTAAAATTTACACACAATTTTTCATTTCAATATTTTGTTGCCGCAGTCGGCTTAAGTAATAAATTTATCAACCGCAAATACTGCGCGTATTTAAAAAAGGGATTAAAACTTATCAGACACGCTGGCAGCCATACAGCAGCATGCCTGCAACTAATAACCCCATCGCTCCAAGCTTCAGGTATTATCGCAACCACAACAGCGTGGTAATTGGAAATGGCATTCAAATGAAAGAGGATTTCCTACAATTTTTCTACAACCCCTCGCCTGACCGACCGTCCCACCATCATACAACCTTGACACAAAGCTTGGCAGAATAGTGACAAGTAAAAACGCTCGTCTAACATGGCGTTTTATGTAGTTTCCTCTCTCTAAACGTACGAGTAGTATTAATCCGAACTTGCTGCTAATTAGAGTCTATGACTTGCATGTCTGTGGGGCTGGAACCCTCCAGAATTGTTAGAAAAGGCAAACGCTTCAAACGCACCACTTAATCTTGCAGAAATCCGCTTTCAAATGCTTGTATGTGGGTGAGTATGAATCTTAATTATTTATTTGTCTGCATGAGGCTTATGCAGCGATACTCTTGTATGAGGCCCCCAAGTGGGTGGCAGCATTAAACGCTTCGAGCTACTCGTCTACCGTAGCTGCACATCTTCCTACGATACGGTGCGGGTTCAATGATAAACTGCCAAACCAATAAACCATATAATGTCAAAAATGAATGCTGCTTTAATAATTACTCAACGATTTCTGAGTCCATACCTGCTCTCCAATCCCCCAACGAAGCTGATACACTTCCTCAACCTTGCAATTACATACACCATTAAGTTTCACTCTTTAAGGTTGGGTGTATTTCCACATACATAAACACATAGAAACACATTCACTCACTCATAGACACACACTTGCATAGGCACACACACGCAAACACTCAGCCATGTACCCTTACAAATGTTTCGTATTTGGGGGATTGTAGCCCAAAGGATACATTTGCGGCTCGGGAGCCATCGAGTGTGGGGTGTGTGCATTCACCACCCTGCCGCCGCTGCATCAGGGTTTTTGCATCATTACAGTCGTCATAATTTTCCATTAGCTTTATTACACAGAGTATCAAAAGTCAACAGCGTCATGGTGATTATTTTTATACGGTATTAACGTCTTTGGTTACGGTAAGTTGTGTTTGGAAGGTGGTACACTGCGGCTGGTTCGATAAGAGCACGCCCGCGTGCCACCCTCTTCAACTAATGAGAATTTATATTACTGCAATTAATCTTACATATCTAATAGTTTTAATCCTTACAGTAACAAAGCAAGTGGATATAAAAACAAATTTCAAAATTATTCAAGGCGTCTTCGACCTGAATTTACGAATTTTCCAATCTTGGTTACATCTGAAATTTAATACAAAATATCCCCATTTACAATAGGAAGCTTAGTAGCGCTTCTCTTCAATCTTAATGGTGTTTACGATGGGGCAAAATACAAGAGATATGATGAGGGCAACAATATTGGGAAGAATAACTTTGTTCTCTTTGGTTTGACTTCGTTCCAAACAAAGAAAAACAAAATCCTATCAAACAAGTAATAAAGAGAAAAAGCTTGAAAATTAATAAAAAGATTTCTTTATTATTAAAAAATAAAAGTTAAAAAAAATATGAAAGAACAAAATAAACAAAAAACACGAAAAAAATTTCAAAAGACAAAAAGTAGCTACTCTCATAAGCATATGAATCTTCAAAGCGGGGTTACGAAGACCCACCACAAAAGTAATTAACAACGACTTTTGGGCTTATTCGTTCTTCCTTTCTTTCGGCTTTCCAGTATACTGGCCTCGACTGGGCCGCCGGAAGTTTCCCTGGTTTCCTTGTTGGTACTGTTTCTGCATGCATTCCGCTGCAAAATGTCCCATTCGACCACATGAAAAGCATTTCAACCCCTGTGTGGTGTCGCTTCTCCTTGCTTCATTTCCGGCACTCCAATTTGGATGCTGCTGATTATCCTCAGTGTTGAAGGGATTTCTTCCTTTGTTAAATCCTTCTGTTGAATTAACTCGGGGACCACTGAAGTTACACCAGCCTTCTCTCCTGGGTGGATCCGGGCGCCTCTTAGCTGGCTGCCTCCTACTCTGATCCCATTTTATGTCTCCTTATCACTGTCTACTTGCCTCATGACCATTGGCATTCCGAACAGTGGGGCGAGTTTTTGCGTGTGATACACTCATCCCTTGTATGCCGTGGATTATGGCAGAATGAGCAAATAGGTCTTCTTTGTTGAAATCTCCTGTCCGAATTTATTGGGTTCATTTCTCGGTTATAGCAGACATCTGTGTTCTACGATCATATTTGGGTGGTTATTGCTAACTTCTCCATCCATGATAGCAGAAGTGAGCATGTTCTGCTTGTTTCTCACTGCATGTACTTCGCCCAAACCAGACGTACTCCGTTCCACCAGAAATTCTACCTATTCCTAATTCCTCTAGAGTTCCCGTTCTGCTATTCAGCATATGAATCTGCAGAGCGGGGTTACGAATACCCACCACAAAAGCAATTAACAACGACTTGTCAACTTTGTATAATAATGCTGTATCTCCAATGCCATTATACTAATTTCTTATTATTTCCGTGGCCATCATCCGAAGTAGCTCTAAACGCCTGGCAAAGGCGCGTATTTCTTCACTTGCTAACTACTTCGCTATTCTGATTTCTTGGATTCCGTTTCCAGAGTTCTCTCCTTTAAATAATTCTCATTAGGAGCCCGAAAAGCTCGTCCGCACTGGCGAATTGCTTTGGCAGCACAAGGTTGTATGCATCTCCAAACAATCTTTGCTTAACACAGTCAAAGAAATCCTCCAATTCATCAGGGCTTATATTCCTCTTTCCAAGTTCACAGCCTTGAATGAACCTGTTGACTTCTGACCGTAAGTCTTCTGACGCAACACCAGTAAACACGAGTACTAGCCTAGCCACTGCCTTTGAGATCTCCTCTATACCCTTTTTGCTTATTTTTGTTTTACTTATTTCTGGTGCACCTAGAGCGTTATCTATTTTTTTGGCGGTCTCCAGATTCAGTTCTCCCTGAGATCTGAGAGGTACGTGACCACTGACGGACTCAAACTAATTAGTCTTCGATCGTCTGCTCTCGCCGGCGAATTCCTGTCTACAGTATTGGGGCTTTGTTATTGGTTCTGGATCTTTTAGTGGATATACCAAGCTTTTATAGTGTACCGGACTTCCAGGCGAAACAGGCTCGACACCGATTTCAGATGCACCAAACATAAATTCTGCTGCATCTCTTCACTAAATACCACTCGACTTATCCCTTCAGGTGTTAAATCTTCCGGCCAGCGAACTACCGGAGGCAATATAAACACTGTCTGTGTATATTCAGCCGATGCTGATTTTGATCTTTCCCTACTTGTTGAGGTTCTATTGGTCGCACTGCCTCTTTCAAATTCGACACACTCTTTCTCTAACAACGATGCCGCTTCCTCTGTTTGTTAACCTTTGAGAAAGCTCCTTCGCCTTATTCTCTAGGTAGTCTTTCTGTGCTCTCAAATCTTCCGTTTCTTTATGAAATTGTAACAATTTCTCCTCTGTTCTATTCTGAATTGCTCTCCAGGCTTGATCCGCTTGAACATATTTGGCGAGGAAACAAGTATCCTTCCACCAGAACAACGTACCGGCGCACAAGTCACCAGTCGCAATGGTAGAATTTCATGAACTAAGTTACGAATTGCACGAATTAAGTTACGAATTGCTTTCTCATCCAGCATATTCTCCCCCTGCGACTACTTCCTGTTTGCAAATATGAAGAAATGACTCGGCGGTAAGAGATTTGGGTCGAATGAAGAGGTCATCGATGAAACAAACCCTTAATTTGAGGGTCTCGAGAAATCGTATTATTAAGAGGGCATCAAAGAATTGGACAATTGTGTCGAGCTGAAAGGAGACTATGTTGAAAAATAAAATGAATTGTGTTCCTTATTTCGATTTTTAAGGATTAATTGATCCTATCTCGTAGCATAACTTCCACAAAAATTTACTTCTTACGACCCATCGAATTAAATAGAAATTCTCATGAAGTCAACAATTGAAAAGCAGACTAAACAAAAATCCCAATACAGAACCTTCTTAAGTTAATGTTTCAATGGAAATACACGAGTATGTTCATGTGAAGGTGGCACTTTTCCTTCCAACTTAATCCCTAAACTCATTACTGCAACAACACAATTATTTATAAAGCGTTACAGTCACGTATTAAATCTCTTCTCCACGTTCTCTTCAGAAATCACACAAACCCAAATAAAACAATCTAAAATCCCTGTTGGCAAATTAAAGCTTTTGAAGAGCCACTTTCTCGACGTCTTTCGCAGCATTTAATTCTTAAGATGCGCACAATTTATTTATAAATCCGTTGCTCTTCCTTGCTGGCTGCTGCTACGTAAGCTCCCAGGATAATTACAAAATAGAAATAAATTCTCAGCGCAGAGGCGAGTATTAACAAATGCACGCGTTTAAGCCGTGCAAAAAACGAAATTACCACAGAAGTACTAAAAAGCGCAACCATGTATGCATACACTCGAAAACAACAACAACAAAAACAACAATAACAACAACAACTGCAAAAAATGTATTAATAGTAGTGGAAATAGTAAAAATGCCACTTAAAGGCAAGAAGCCACCTTCATCCGCCCAACAACATAAAAAATAATTATCAGATTATGGTAAGAGAAGCAAGATAACCCCCCACCCCCAGTATCAGAGCCAAATAAAAGAAATTTAAACAAAGTAAAAAAAAATAACGGCGTAGGCGTCTGCTAAAAGAAGGCAATAAAACAAAAATAAACGCAAAAAGCGCAATTAAAAATTTAAGCGTTTGTTTATGCGTACAGATTTTGTTTGTTTACATAATTTATTTTTTGTTGTTTTTATTTTTAACTTTATCATTAAACGGAGTTTTTTTCTTCTTCTTGTTGTTGTTGTTTTCATTGCGATTTCTTTGTTTTTGCTGTGTAGGAAGAACCAACAAGTCTTCAAACCCCACTGGGAACTGCACTTACTGCAAAATTTTTTTTCTTCCTGCTTCCTACAATTCCTGATGTACTGTGTGCCAACCAACACCAGCAACGCCACCGAAGATACAACGAGCCATTTAAGCCCAACAACAACAACAAATGACGGAAGTGAAAAATATACAGTTTGGGAGCAGAAAATAAAAACCTACTCGTAGGTAAAAAATGAATATGCAAATAATGCTTTCCTCGTTTGTTGTGCCAGGCGCAGTAGCAGCAGCATAGAATTTTTGGTATTCTACAAGGAAGTTTCGCCCAGAGTCTTCGTAGGCAGCCAGCTGCATAGTGCCATACTTGCCGGTGTTGTTTTTGCTCCTCTTCTTGTTATGCTTGTTGTTGTTGGAGTTGAGTGTGTTTTTCTTGGCGTGCCATGCCGCTGACGCCATGCTGGAAATTATAATTTAAACACTCGCTTGATACCAAATCCCGACCATTATTATTTGTCTTGACTGTCGTCTTAATCTCTCCGCATTGGCTTTTTGCTCCTGTCGCCATTGTGTATATTTTTAAAAGTGACTGGCGGGATTTGGGAAATACAATAAAAACGTAGGCGATTATTGTGGAAGCGAATTTCGGAGTTTTCTCATTATATGAACTGGAAACTAGGAGAATGTTTTAGATATACACCGAGAAACATACCTAATCACACGAAGAGTTGTGAGGTTTTCATTGCAGCTTCAAATATTTAAGAACTACTATCCTCGTATAAATATATGTGGAATAATATCCAAGAAATTACGAGCTCGATCCATTTAAAGGTTGTAACGACTTCTTTCTTGATAGCTAGGATAGAACCCAGCGGGTTCCAGGGGTCGCTTAAAGAAATTTTTCAATTGCACAAGTTTTATTAGGTTTAACGTGTTTTATTGAAATTCAAACTAACTGTGGACTGTTGATAGTCCTTACAAATCTACTACCATAATTCTATTGCTACATATGTAAATAAAAATATATTCTGAATGTACCTGTTTCCGGTTTCTATGTGTCGGTAGCGTATGTGTCTCAGCAACATAGATGTCTCAGTGAGAAAGTGATTGAAACCCTGATCATCTAACTGAGTTGTTATGTCCTGGTAGCGTACATGGCTTAGTGAGAAAACGATTCAAAACCCGATGTTCTCACTAAAGGGCTAACGAAAATAGACGAGACGAAACGTGACGAGTAAGTTCAAGCATATGTGAATCAATGTAAATAGCCAAAATGGCCATATGTATTTGATCGAAACTGAACGAAACATTTAGACGTGACGATCGGTTCCGTAAGAACCGAATTGCAAACGTCTGCTACTCGTCCCAGCGGCTACTTTTGTGACACGATTGCTATTTTGTTTAAAATTAAAATTAAAATGACGGAATTTTGCTACAATTTAGTCGCCGCTGTGAGGGATGAGCTCGCAATTTGTGGAAAAAGCCATCCATCGATGCGTTTGTTAGCATCACATTTTGGGTTAAATGTCAAAATCGACGTAACGAGTGCAGACGTTCGTCAAATCGCTATCGTTACGTCTCGTCTATTTTGGTCCTACCTTAAGTCTCGACGCCTCTGTATAGTGTATGTCACAATAGCGTAGGTGTCTCAGCAGCATAAGTGTCTCAGTGAGAAAACGATTGAAAACCTGATGTTCTCACTAAGCCTCGAACGTCTCTGTATCTTGTGTCTGCTAAAGTATTTGTCTGGCGCAGAGCTGTTGTCAGTGCGGATGTCGTTCCTGGAACAAGAGACCTACTTCTTGGGCTGCATGGCTTATATAGTCCAAGTGAGTACAGCGGCTGGTGCATATTGTTGTTGGCGGGCCACTGTTCTGTGGTTCCACTTCCGTTGGCCGGCTTCGCTTACTGCTAACGACGCACTTGTTGTTGTTGTGGTCACTTGCCATTGGGTCACCTTCAACGTGTGATGGTCAGTCACCTCGCTGCAGCGGTTTCCAGTTGGCCTGCAGTGTTCTTGGCTGCAAGCAGCGCTGCCCAATATCGTATTTGGTTGTTGTAGTGTTGTTGTTGTCATATTTAACTGTTATAATTTCAATTTGTGCTAGAATATTTTATTCTTGCTTCCTCCTTCTGCTATGTAGTTATTAGCAGTCGGCGTAGTGGTCGGTCTGTTGTTGCAAAGAGTATTTACGTATATTATATATGTATATGGCTGCATTCTGGCACCCCATCGGATACCCAACCGATCAGAATTCTCCGAATTTTTTGCAATCAGCTGACTGAGCGGACGCAATTTCTTTGAGCGGAAATTTTCTTCGCTACCGTACTCAACACATAGCACAGCTGTTTGTAGAGCAGATGTTTACGTATAAAGTGACAAATTTTTGTAGCATCCCATTCACAAACCAAGTGCGCTGTTTCACTCACCCGATAGGCAACCGATAGGTAACCGATAGGTTGCCAGAATGCACCCTATATCAAAAAATATGGGGGTTCAAACCAAGTATCCTATGGGGGTTCAAACCAAGTATCCTATACTGGATGTACACGATAATAGTCCGACCAATAGTGACCTATGGGGCTATTGTATGGGTAAGAAGAACAGAGCTCAAGGAAACCCAGCTAGAGCCATCAAAAATTGAAAGAGAAGCGTGCATAGGTATAACCGGGGCAGTGAGGACATGCCCCACCGCAGCGCTAGAAGTAATGTTGGACTTGACGCCACGACACATAGTAGTACGGAAAATAGCCACAGCAACTACAGTTAGGACTACAGGAGTTGGAACAAATGCTGGGGCTTTCAAAGGGCGATGATACCTAGGAAACTATCCCAATAACACCCTTCTAAACTACCCACAAGATAGGATTAGTAAGAGATTTAACTTTGAGAAACGTTTTGCGGTAAAGCTAAGTTGTATAAAGGAATGGCGCAATCCCAACGCTGCATATTGCTTTAAGGAAAGGACAATAATGTGGTACACCGATAGGTCCAAGACTAACAGTGGAACTGGGCTCTTAGTATTTGGACCTAGAAGTGAATATACAGAACCCATGGGAAATATCCAAGCATTTTTCAATTCTCGCCATCGTAAGATGTGTATAGTTCAATCTAGACAGAAGTTATAGAATATGAGCTATAGCGATACAGTCAAGCTGCCCTTCGAGCATTGAGCTCGTATGAAGTGGACTCCAAGCTAGTATGGGAATATCTGAGGACACTGAATTAGCTGGGAAAGAACAATAAAGTCAGCCTTCGCTGGGTCCCAGGACACGTGGGTCTCCACGGTGACGAGCCCGCCAGGTTAGGAGCCTCCACACCAATGAGAGGGCCAGAACCCTATTGTGGTATAGGTAAAAGAGTATGGCAACATGAGCTTAGGGAACAAGAAAGACAACAGAGGCAGGAAATTTTCATAACCCATCTAGGTGTTAGACAATCTAAACTATATCCACAACAAAGATTTGAGTTTTGCATTAGGTTGCCCAAAAACAGTTTAAGAATACTAACCGGGCTTTGGATCGGTCACTGTAAGGGCGCATGAGCATTATAGGAATTGTAGCAAGCCCATAGTGCACATTCTGCGATGAAGAAAATGAGTCGCCAGAGCACATATTAGGGAATTGTGCTTTAATGAACTTTAGAAAAAAACATCTAGGCTCGTACCAAATAGCAGGTAAAGAAATAGCAACGCTAGATCTAGCCGACATCCTCGAATTTCTGAGAGCAACGGGGTTGGATGATAATTTATAGGGATACCCTTAATAGTAGAGGGCGGTACAATAGATCTTTTTGGTCGCAGTCGCTCTCATACCTCCAAACCACACATAATACATTACCACACCCAGAGCCCAAAACCTTATTGTTCTATGTGAGGAACAGTTTTGCACCTGTTGATTATTTTGGTGTCTTTATCCAAGAAATTTTTCTTCTGCTTCGTACCAGACAAATATACAGGAGATCCACCTCTTAGAGAGATCAGTTAACTACAACCAGTTTGGTGTTATGGGTTCCAGGCTATAGGAATATCGAATGAGAAGGCTGATGAATTAGCGCGAAGGGGGACTTCTCTCGACCTAGCCTATGCGGAACTAGTATCTGTTTCTCTGGGTGCAATCAAGAATCTACCTGTTCTGTCTCTCCTTGGCGGGTAGAAGATGGACGGCACTTACAACGTGCAATACATCCCGGGAGACCTGGCCAGTCTACAATATAGCTAGGTCAAGGGATCTTATATACACGGAGCGTGGAAACACCAGCCGGCTAATGGCAGTTTTTACAGGTCACTGGCTAGTAGGTACGCATGCGGACAAAATGGATAGACCGTTCAATACCTATTGTAGAAGTTGCAAAGACTCGGACGAGAGGGAAACAAAAACTCACCTTCTTTGCAAGTACCCAGCTCTGGCGGCCACAAGAAATAGAGCCCTGGGAAACTCCTTTCTAGCAGGACTATCCGAACTCTCAGCTGTAAAACCGAAGGATCTTCTAAAATATCTAAATTCCACAAAGTGGATCTAGATAAAAACCCATGTTTTTCCAGCGTTTAGGAGGGGCAGTTGTTATAAAACGGTGCTAAAGCGCTAATTGTGCTTCATGCAAGGATGCCGTGGATCAGCCACCTGAACCAACCAAGCAACAAGGACATTTAGTGTCAAGTGAACTCACATTATAGCACTTATCCCTGTGCTTAATTGTATTGTATTAAATATACGAGTATATGAATATAAAATAGAAAATAGTTTGATATTTGGATTATTTCCAGTAATACAAAATCATTCGATTGCTAAGATAATGTAGTAATATTCGGGAAATTATATATATTAATTTATTTAATAGCAACTTTCTTAACAAAAATTGGCGGTCAATTTTAATGTACTAGTTTACCTTTCACTTCTATATCGTTTTTATTCATTGCTGTTTGCAATTCATCATTGAAGTAATATATTGTTCTATACTGACTTTTATAGTCTTACACAGTTTAAAGGAATGCTCTACTGAAAGTTTGTTTACTAGTGCAAACGATATAGTAAAATCGCGTTTGTGTTATATTATGAGAAA
Source organism: Clusia tigrina (assembly GCA_920105625.2). Lineage (NCBI taxonomy): Eukaryota > Metazoa > Arthropoda > Insecta > Diptera > Clusiidae > Clusia > Clusia tigrina. The sequence goes on from OV050030.1 coordinate 29,449,878, forward strand.
GAACGGATAATAGATTTATAGCTTTGGCGAAAACAAAAGCAACTCGGACGCATGCCGAATGTTGTGGACACTAATTGAATGTTATAATTTTAGTTGAATGTTGATGTTGGTTCATGATCAATTCTGAGTTCTAATACTAGAAAAATTTTCATATTGAATTTTAATCTTTCTGACTATCAGTATTGAAAAATCAGTTTTCTTGCACATTCAGCAATTACACCCTTCGCATCCAATATTACATTATAGAATACACTAAAATTATATTTATATGGTTTCCTATATAAGCTCCACTGTCCTAGAAATGCGGTCATGGTATTTAAGTGTATTATATTGCATATTTATATGATATCGATAATAATGTCATGTTATTGTGAAAAGTTCATCCAACAGAAATTTGTCTAACTATTAAACTGTTCTAAGCGACTTGCAAGAAGTGTGGTGCTTGGAGTACCTAATTATTCCGAAGCAGTGAGAATCAGTGCCAGGATTTTCCCATTTTGACGACGATGTAATGTACACAAACTCTCCTATGATTTACGTTGAGGAGAGAATTCTATAGTCAACACTTCAGCTTGTAACACCGCATAAATTTTCTCGACCAGCAAAGGCGCACAGTCAACATCTGAAGAGATATTTCGGAAGTTATTAAAAATTCTGGAATTTTATTTCGGCCTGAATTTGAATGTACATAATTGCCTTATAATTTTGAAAACATCAAATGGAAATTCGGACATTCCTTTCAGTACAAAAAGCCGCTGTCAAATGAAGTCATGTAATGGAAGATACCAGTGGAAGAAAGCGATTTATATTAAAAGAAATTTGATTTCTTCGAATTTCAATCGTTGACTACTCGCCGATAGTTATGAGATTGCTTCTAGAAAACCCTTAAAAACTCATGAAAATAAAAGTTTTAACGAAGCTTCAAGGATATATGCTTACTAGCTTAGCTAACTAACATGTTAATATACATCCAAACTAACATATTATAATATCCAAACTACCTAATTATAATCCTCACAGAATACCCAGTATGCTCTTTTTAATTCACTCGTGTATATATCCTCAGTTCATATATACACAAATATTGTATCTTTTCCATCCCAAAGTTACTACTTCATTACTTATATTTATTATTTTACTTGTTTTCATTCATTTATGTTGGTTCAAAGTTAATTTAAAGCCGAGGGTGTGCAGATCAAAATAGTGATACCTAATTACACTCTGCTTCAAAAATGAAAATACTTTCCAAAACGTGTAAGCATTATGCACACTATTATAATTAAAGTTAATTATAATATTGAAAAGAGAAACATTTTTTGTCATACTGGGTTCAAATATCCTGCTATCATAGTCAAGGGCCTTTGTGTAGTTCTATGCCATCATCCTTGCTAGTGAAATATAGCGCAGAAAAATGTATCAACACTCAACCTGACAACAGCACCACTTGTCTCCACATCAGCAAAGCAAGTACGTACGCAGCCGGAAACGCTTGACTTTGTAATGAAACACTGCAACACTATCAGAGCAAAAATGTTCACCATTAAAGCGCAGCACTCACTGCGAACTGTTACCAAGGATACAGCAATTAACGAGTCGGTAACATGGTAACGCATACATTGATGCATTCACCAACTCTGGCAAGTGCCCACACCGCACTGGCGCCCAGCAGCTTTGTCATTTAACATTATTAACAAAGCGTTAAGTGTTTCGGTGCATTGTTGAAAATTTGTCAGATTTCATTGTGCTGGGCCTCAAATGTCTGGCCATATCCAGGCAAATTCGTAAATGCTTCATAATTCCTGTTGCGGCTGTTGTTATGCAGGTGGCTGCCTGCAGTGACAGTTTGGCTATTGTTGTTGTTCCTGCTGTTACCCAACTGTAATTCAATAAAGGACATCCACATACTCACACAGTCGTGAAGCGGCCGATCACACACGTTTAACTCTGTTGTCTGGCATTTTGCCTTTTGGATGGACGGAAATCGCTTCAACTTAAATACAGTTTGTTTAATTTAGTGTGGGCGATTATTTGTAATTGTTAACTCAGGTAGGCAAGGTTGAAATCAATTTAAGTGCTTTTCACTGAATAGGAAGTGTGTGAGTTGTTTTTTGACTTTATTGCAACATTAATTGACGTAATTTTGGGAATTATTTTGTTGATAGTTAAACGGAAAAAAAATATATATATAGCGATAGTTTTAGAAGACATTATTTAAAGGACAATGAAACATAAAGAGAGAAAGAGTGATTTTCATAAAAATACAAGGATCAAAGTAATGTATATATCCTACAAGATGTAAAAATAAATTTTAAGACTAACATTCATTTTAAGTTTATCAATAAGACTAAGTCTTTTGGCATGGAACTAAATAACAATTTATTTAGACATAACATAAAGATATAAGAATTTAATCTGAGCGGTTTTCATATTTTGATCATCTACGCCGGTTATTATTGTGAGAAGAGAGGTGCTAAAAATTCCAACGGACCCTCATAGTTGATTTGTCTTTCAAGGCCATCCCAAAACATTCTACAACTTTAATTGTAAAGCTAATAGATAGCAAATGATTATGATTCATAGAGAGAAAGATAACCTTGTACATCAATGATTCATAAGCAACACCATCGTACAACAGGATGAGTCAACCACAACAAAGTGAATTATCCCAAAACAGTGAAAGCACACTACTAAGCACACATAACTAGAATGATTTTCAGTTCACCACAAGATTTAAGAATAATCAAAAGCTTCACAGAAGTCTCCCAATAAATGTTCTACTGCAGTTATATCACCAGCAGATACTTTTACATTAAATATGACGATGAATGCTCTGAGATCCTAACAATGACAGCGGGAGTGCCTCAAGGCAGTGTGCTGGGTCCACTCCTATATCTAATATACACTGCAGACATTCCAACCCCAAAGACACAAGGAACCATGATAGCAACATTCGCGGACAAGAAACCATGATAACAAGCGGCGACGGACATACTTCAACAAATAATAAAAAATATGGTCTCGTGGTTCGAGAACTGGGGAATAGAAGTTAACAAAGAGAAAACTGTCCAAGTAATATATACGAATGGAAACTCTGCTAAACACCCACTCACAATAAAAGACGAAATTATAAAAATTTGCCCCAGCGCAAAATACCTTGGCATAGCAATCGAAGCAAAACTTATATGGAGACAACATATATTAAATAAACGAAATGAAATAAAAAGTAGATTCAAACAATTAAACTGGTTACTAGGACTTAGTTCAAAGTTATCACTGTATAATAAAAGAATGATATATACATCAATGATAACACCCATCTGGAAATATGGGATCGAATATGGGGGACAGCAAGCAAAACGAATATACAACTGATTCAAAGAACACAATGCAAACTACTGCAGACAATAACAAAAGCCGACTGGTATATAAGAAATGAAGACATACACCACGATCTCAACATTAGCTCGGTGGAAGACACTATTAAAAAATGTAGCAGCAAATACACAGAGCGCCTAAAAATTCATCAAAACCGAGACGTGCGCCAATTGCCGGCAATGGAAAAAACAAAAAGAAGACTCAAACGAATTGGATCCACAGAACTTCCACATAGAATATTTTAAACGACACTTTTCGTATATAAATTAATTATATATAATTAAATTAAATTATGTTCTGTGGTAATGACTAAAGAACATATTAAGGTCCATAGTAGCATTTAAAAATTACTTATTGTTCACGAACAGAATGTAATTAAAAATGGGGCAAAAATAAAAAAAAATAAAAAAAACATTTATTTCGAATGCATCCCTGTAATGAGGAATCTTCCGAAACCATTCCCTTGACAATGCATTTGATTACAGCGGCTATAACTCCACCTTGCTTCTAGCCGACCCTTAGAATTTTAGAAATCATTATGAATAAATTTGTTTATGAACTGCTGAATGTTAGTATAGAAAAACTAATTCTAGTTTGCATTCCTTTCAGTCCTCAAACGACAAAATAATTACACATTTTATAATGCTACAGTTCCGTTGTATGAGATAGTAAATGGTTAACTATATTATCTACAGACTGAATAAGTTATTTAAGCTGCCTTAAACCAAGAAGAAAATTGTTCCTGACAGAGCTGCAAATGGCCACTTAGAAAAGCAAATTAAATACTGCTTTAAATGCTTTCCAGTAAAGATTTAAGCTCAATCTTGTAGCAATTTGTCTTCAAGGGTCTCAGCAATACACTTCAAATGTCACCATTGACTTTGGTTATCTTAACATTGACGACTTCTTAAGACTTTATACTTCCTTAATCCATTTCATTGGAAAAGATTGAATTGAATTCGGTATAGCAAAGTAAGCAATAAAATGGAAATCCATTTTAAATCATTAAATAATAGTTAATTATCCTTTGACACATGGCCGCACAGAGAAACAAAATATAATTGTATGCAATGCAGCACAGAAGAGCTAAGAATACTCCGAAAGGACAACGCGCAGTGAGGCGGTGTTGAAAGGGAAATTACGTTACCTATATAGAAGAGAGTAGGAACGAGGAAAAAAAAAACCTCATTAACTGCTTCACTGCCCGTAATCACTGCAAGCAACTTTAAAGGAGCAACCTTGAAGGAAGAAATGCAAAAAAAATACCCTGCAGTAAAGACACACAACATACAACTGAACGTTAGCATAATTGACAACAGTAACAGCAAAGTCAGCAGCAATTGCACAGGATTTGACAGCATAAACGCTTTGAATGGACAGATTGAAACGAAAAGCAATCGCAATGTAGTCCTTTTTACGACTCCAGTTATTGGATAACACTGAATGAACGTGGGGACAGTATGCAAACAGACATAGATACGAATGTAGGACAAAGTGGAGCAAAGCAACTAACGGAAATGGCAGTAAACTTGCTCTAGTGTCAAATGTAATTAATTCCAGATCATTGCACAAAAGACATTTGTCTTGTGTTTCTCAGCATAATCGGATTGAACATGCGGTGAAGTTGCGTGTGTATTTGTGTGTGGCTGCGTGTTGGAGTGTAATACTGTAAGGAATATAGGAGTAGCCTTTGCAACTTCAACATCCAGGTGTCCTTGTGTATGGGAGTACCTGATTGTTGGAGTGATTGTCTGCCTTAAAGGCGATATGTAGCAAGAGGTTAACTGGAAATGATACTTTAGGAAGCCATTCATTTGACAATTAGAGTATAGTGCCTGATGTCATTGTGTTGAGTAATATGAACACAATTTCTGAAATTTAACAGTTAAATCATATTTAATTTAATTGATGGTCAGTGTTCAAACTGGAAATCTAAAGTAAAACAAAACTATAAAGTTGGAGCAGAGAACTTTGTTTCGCTACTTCGGTCAAACTTTCCGAGAAGTAGGAGTATGGATGATCTAACGGTATCGTGCAGGTCTATTAGCTCTTCAGACATAAACAAAGTAATATTGACGGACAAAAGTTTTGTAAAGTGTTCCGACAATTCTTCTAATGAAAATTTATCTTTCTTAGAAAGACGCGTGACTTAAGTTTTGTAGATGCTCTTTTATGAAAAAAAAATATATGATCACTAAGAATATATAAATCCTTAGTCAACTGATCTCAAAGTAAAAGGCACAACTTGTCAGTTCAACGTTATAAACTTTATTAAAACTTATTTGTTAGTAATATTTGTAAATTGTATTCTTAACTTACGGATAGAGGTTTTTTAAAAAGAGAAGGAAAAGGAGGTTTGAAAAGAGATAGCAGGTATATAGAGTTAGTATAGAATAAGTGTGTAGTTAGTGTTACTGAGCGGCTGTAGCTACCGTTCCGATCTGTCCCCAACTCACATGGCGCCGACGGCCAAGAGGCGCCAGATGATCGGTTATGCAGGCCAGTTCGGTCGAACAACGCCGACGGCCAAGAGGCGCCAGATACAGACACAGTCACAGCAGTCGAAAAATACAGTTCCTCGACCGTGGCGTCAGCGGCCACCAGCACTAGGGAGCAGTTTTCGGACAGCAATACTAGTGGCGCCATGACAAGTATGAATTACTTAGTGATGTCAGGCAATCAAGTCTGGCGACTGTAATTCCTCCCCCCTTGGAGTAAAGCGACGGCCACAAGGATGACGCCGGGGCAGGAGCGAAATGTTGCAGGCTCGTTGGTTCAGGTCTATATATTGTCCGTTTTATGCTGTGCCATACTATCGATGCTCTGATGTTTAGAATGACGATTGCTGAGATGGGTTCAAGTTCAAGTTGTATTCCGATGCTCATCTGGTAGTCTCTTAATTTTTGTACGCTTAAGATGTCGGTGGATGTAGTTATTGGGTGGTGGTAGTATATGAATTTCATCCTAATATACACTTGGGTTATCTTGGGGACTATTCGGTTTATTTCGACGGAGCAGTGCTGATAGTGAAGTAGTGCTGTACCTTCTATAGTGTGGGGTTTAGTGCTGCAAGTAGAATTTATTAGTTTTTGGAACATTGACAAATAATATATAATTATGTTCTGGTTGTGTAATTGATTCGGTATTTCCTATGTCATCTATTGGGCAATAAGCAGGTTGATTGTTCATCAATTTTCCTATGCAGTTTGAAGAGTCAGTTCTCTCTTGGTTGTTGGATTCAGCGCGGTAGTAAGTGTCTTCTATTTTGGGGCATCGTGTATTTGAAAGTTGTATGTTATATTCATTATAGGTTATAAATGGTTTTGTTGTTATCGATTTTGTTTTGTTTATTTGAATTGGTGGGATTATATGATAAAAATAATATTTGTTGGGTAACATATTTGGTATGCGTATATTGAATATAATATTTGATTTATTTTAATATGCTTGTAGTTCAAGCAATTCATAAATGTGTTCATTTGAGACAATGTTTATGTTTTGTTTCTTTAAGACGTTTCCAATTGCAGCTTGATTTAATAAGAATTTTGGAATGACGTTTAGTTTACTTAAAATAATTGCTTCTGCAATATTTGATAAATGGTTCATTAATAAGTCTATGTTGTAATTGATTTGATTTAAGACTGTGTTTGTTTTCTTTTGTATTTATATTCATCATTGTGAATGTAGATTGTCGATGAAGCAAAATAATTTGTGTTATATGAAATGGAAATCTGGCTTTTTGAGGCACTAGGTTTCATGTTTAAATTGGTTATACTGGAGTGCTCATATTCAGTGAGATCGCAGTGTGTTTTCTTACTGGAGTGCTCATATTCAGTGAGATCGCAGTGTAATTATTTTTTATTTTGTTTTTAAAAATTTTTTTTTTTATTTTATAAATATTATTTTATTTTTTTTTTTTTTTAATGCAACTTTACTGTGTATATCCGCGATGGATACAACATCTGAGATAGATGTTAACAGTATTGGTACATTTAGGAATTTACGATTGTGTTTCTTTTTTTATTGCTTGTTTTCGTCTAAGCTTGCCTTTGTGTATTTTTTTGTTTTCTTTCGTTATCACGGTTAATTTATTATCTTTAGCTATAGTGTGTTTTGAGAATCTAGGAGTAAGTTTATTACGCCTTGCTTCCTTTCTGAAGATTACCTCATTTTCTAGCCTAGTTTCTAGGTTTTCTCTAGTTTCATTTAATTTTTGAGTCCGTTTTGTGACTATATTGTTTATTTTTTCTTTAATTTGCGGGTACAATTCTTCAAGAAATTCATTTAATTTCGTAAGATAGTCGTGTTCAGTTGTAAATTTGATGTTTTTGGAAAATTTGTAAGGTCTTCCGAAGAAAAGTTCGTATGGTGTAGTTTTAGTTAAAGAATGGATTGCATTATTATAAGTTATTAAGACTTCTGATAGGATTTCCTCGTGTTCTATTGTTAATTTATTTTCTTTTCGTTTTGATAGTATAAGACGGTATATTTCAGTGAGTGTTGAGTGTAGTCTTTCTACAGGACCATTGCTGCTTGTTTGTTGAAAGGAGGTTATGTGTAGATCGATTTCGTATTGTTTGCAGAATTCTTGAAATATTATTGCGGTGAATTCTGTACCTTGATCACATACAATTTTCTTTGGTACGCCATAAAATCTAATATACTGTTTTATTGAATTAAGGACTGTGATACTACTTCTATTAGACAGGGTGTAGTCAGCAGCTAACTTTGAAAATTTGTCAACTACTGTTAGTATCTGATGATGATTTATACTGTAAATATCTATATGAATTATGTCTAAAGGTTTAGAGGGTATTTCTGTTATATTATAATGTGGTTTGGGTGGGTGTCTATCATATTTGAAATTTTTACATTTTTCACAGTTATTAATAATATTAGTTATTTTATTTTTCATTAGAGGGAAATAGAATTGTCGTTGGAGATGGGCAAGACTTTCATTGATACCTCTGTGGTTGGAACGTTCATGATAGTCTTTGATAGTTTTTTCTTGTTCTTCTTCGGATCTAATGTCTTTAACTTTCTCTGTACATCTTATCAAACGAAATAGTTTGTTTTCAGAAAAATATTTAGAAAAAGTTGACTGAACTATACGGAAGATATTATCGTCACAGAATATTGCAGTAATTTTATTGGGTGGTATAAGTGTTTTGAATATATTTATCATTGAGTGTTCATCGAATAGGAGATTGCGAATTATTCTTCTCTACTTGTTCTTGAACACTGTTTCTACTGTCATTGGTGATCCTTTGTTGGTTGCTTCTAGTATGAGTTGTAGATTGAAATCGTTTAGTGGCGTTTCAGATATTTCTATCCCATCATTTAAATTTTCATCGCTGCTGTGGATAGTGGTTAGATTATCTTCTTTGTTAGCATTAAGTTCATGGACATTGTTTTTTTTTGTATTATTGATCCTTATTCTACTTAATGCGTCCGCATTTGTGTTTGCTTTTCCTTTTTTATACAATATTTCGTAATCAAATTCCTCTAGTTTTAAACGCCATCTTACCAATTTTGAGTTTAGCTCCTTAAGACTCATAAGCCACGTTAACGGTTTGTGGTCTGTTACTATTTGGAATTTCCTACCGAAGAGGTAAGGGCGGAAGTATTTTGTTGCCCACACAATAGCTAGAAGTTCTTTTTCAATGGTTGAATAATTTGTTTCACTTTCAGACAACGTTCGGCTAGCGAAGCAAATAGGTTTATCGCTTCCTACTCTGCCCTGTGATAAGATAGCGCCCAAGGCATAGTTGCTGGCGTCTGTAGTAAGGACAAAGGGTTTCGAAAAATCTGGATGAATTAATATTGGGTCATTTGTCAGGATGTTTTTGCATGTCTCAAATGCTTCAATATATTGGTTGTTAATTGTGATTGCGTTTCCTTTTTTTAGACAATTAGTAAGGGGTTTAGTTAGTTTTGCCAAATCTTTTATAAATTTTCTATAATAACTTATTAGGCCTATGAAGGATTTAATTTCAGTTCGTGTTTTGGGTAGTGGGAAATTTTTTATAGCATGGATTTTCATGGGGTTGGGTTTTATTCCTTCCGTGGTAATTACATAACCTAAATATGCAATCTCTTTTTTTAGAAATTCTGACTTGTCTAACTGGATTTTAAAATTTGACTCTTTGAGTTTTTCGAAAACTAGTTTCAAATTTTCTAAGTGTTCTTGGAGGGATGTAGAATAGATGATAATATCGTCTAGATAAACCAAGCACACTTTTCCTATGAGGTCTTTTAAGACGTTATCCATAACTCTTTGGAAAGTGGAATTATATAGACCTTCTGTTATATAGATATTGGGTTGAATTTCTATTGTAGGGACATATATGTTGCCATTTTGGTTATCCACAGGTAGTTTTGCTAATGTTTTTGACTTAGCATGGATTTTTATTTCGCCAGAAGTAAAGTTAGGTTTGAGTTTAATACTATTTGTTGCATTTTGTGTCACTAAAATATTTTTTTCCAAGTCAATTTTTGCGTTAAGTAGTGTAAGGGAATCTAGACCTAAAAGTCCATCGAAATAGTTGTGGAACTGGAATAGGAGGAACTTAAAATGGCCTGGTTGATTAAATTCTGTGAAAATAGGTATAATAGAATATTTGTTCAGTTCATATTTTTTAAATACAGTAGTTATTGTTGTTGTTTCGCAATTAAATTGTTGACTATTAGGTATGTATTCCGGATTGATGAATGATGCAGATGCGCCGGTGTCTAGGAGAAATCTTAATGGTCTTCCGAAGGGTGACTGGATGGTTATGTAGGGCAATGTTCTTCCGTGTTTATTTAGTTCTATATACCCTGTCGGACGTTTGAATCTAGACCTAAAACTCCATCGAAATAGTTGTGGAACTGGAATAGGAGGAACTTAAAATGGCCTGGTTGATTAAATTCTGTGAAAATAGGTATAATAGAATATTTGTTCAGTTCATATTTTTTAAATACAGTAGTTATTGTTGTTGTTTCGCAATTAAATTATTGACTATTAGGTATGTATTCCGGATTGATGAATGATGCAGATGCGCCGGTGTCTAGGAGAAATCTTAATGGTCTTCCGAAGGGTGACTGGATGGTTATGTAGGGCAATGTTCTTCCGTGTTTATTTAGTTCTATATACCCTGTCGGACGTTTGAGGCCAATGTGGGAAAATTTTAGTCCTCTTCGATGTTAGTGTGATTTCCTTCATCATTATCGAAGAATGTGTCCAAATTTGGTTGGTATTGGTGACTGTTGTTGTTTAAATTATGCATTTCTTCAAATTTGAAATTCGTACAGTTTGTGTGCGTACATTTTGAGAGGTTTCTGGTTTCGGATAGTTTCTAAACATGTTGAATGGACACAACAAACGTCCATTGGCTCCGGTTTCTGATATCTATTATATTGATTGTTAAACTGTCTTTGATAAGTAGGTCTATCTGCTACATGTCTATTGTTGAATTCTTGATTAGGGTTTTGAAAAGGCTTATAAGAGTTATTATTGTATCGGTTAAAACTATACGGGGTGAGTTGATTATTAAATCTGTTTCTAAATTGTTGTGAGCTTGTCCTGAAGTAAGAAACATTTTGTTCCTTTATGCAATGTGAGAAGGCTTCTGCCATTGTATTTGGTTGCATGGCTCTTATTTTGGAACCTAGTGGATCTTTTATACCGCTTAAAAATGAGTTGAGACACATTTCGGAGAACAAATCCTTCTTTGCTTTGATGACATTTGTATCAGTTTCATATATCATTATGTTGTTACATAAAGCTGATTGTATTTCTATGATTTTACTATAGAATATCTCGATAGCGTCTTCATATTGTTTAGTATTGTGCAAATGACGGATTAACGATGTTTCTGTTCGTTTGTCAGAGTAGTGTAAGATTAAATTTTGTTTTATGTTGTCCCATATTAAAGGGGTGCCGTACATGTTCAGGACTTCGTTAGCTTGTCCCTCAATTTTGTTTCTAATCGCTCTAAGTAGTATTTGTCCCTGTGGGGTATTGTCGGTTCCTCGGATGTGAAGGATGATTTCTTCCACATTGTTAAGGAATTCATGGAGAAGTCGTGGGTTTCCATCGAACTTCGGCAAGTCTTTTATAGCGTCGGGTATTCTTAGAGCGTCAAATATTTGGCTATGAGTCTGCGGTGTTATTAAGGGTTGTGCTAGGGAAATAGGTTGACTTTCTTGATTCATTGTACCCGATTGATTTGTTGCAATGTTTTTAATAAAACTTTCGTTTAAGCTAATGTCTGTACTTTCAAGTATAGAGGATAGACTTCTAGAAAGTCTTCTTAGTGCATATGGAAAAAGGGCTAGATTTCTCTTTCGCTTATTTGGGTTAGGCATATGATATATTATTATTATAAATTTATTTATTTATTTATTTATTATTTTTATTTTTTTTTTATATACAACTTATACACCCAATGATTATTTCGCTTAGGTTCTTTCCGCTGATTGTTGTTTCTGGAGCTGTTGTTCTACTAGTTCTTTTTGTTCATCGGTGATAAGAGCTCGAAAGCTGCCGGTGCACTTCAATATTTTTTTGTTTTTTGTCACTGCTACTGGTGTTCGATATAATCTATACTGTGCGATACAGTGATTATTCGACGACAAATTTATTTAAAGCACTTTGTTTTTTTATTGAACGACCGTTCACCGGACTACCGACTGCGCCACTTAAGTTTTGTAGATGCTCTTTTATGAAAAAAAAATATATGATCACTAAGAATATATAAATCCTTAGTCAACTGATCTCAAAGTAAAAGGCACAACTTGTCAGTTCAACGTTATAAACTTTATTAAAACTTATTTGTTAGTAATATTTGTAAATTGTATTCTTAACTTACGGATAGAGGTTTTTTAAAAAGAGAAGGAAAAGGAGGTTTGAAAAGAGATAGCAGGTATATAGAGTTAGTATAGAATAAGTGTGTAGTTAGTGTTACTGAGCGGCTGTAGCTACCGTTCCGATCTGTCCCCAACTCACATGGCGCCGACGGCCAAGAGGCGCCAGATGATCGGTTATGCAGGCCAGTTCGGTCGAACAACGCCGACGGCCAAGAGGCGCCAGATACAGACACAGTCACAGCAGTCGAAAAATACAGTTCCTCGACCGTGGCGTCAGCGGCCACCAGCACTAGGGAGCAGTTTTCGGACAGCAATGCTAGTGGCGCCATGACAAGTATGGATTACTTAGTGATGTCAGGCAATCAAGTCTGGCGACTGTAATTCGTGTGTGTCCTATTCAAAAATCTGAGTGTGAACTTTTCGTTTGCGAAATTTTCTGTTTTGTTACCTATTCAAATGTGAGCAACAATTTTAAAGACTGTTGATTCTGAAACAGCTTTTCTAATCATTCAAAGGTCAAAGTGGCACCTGCCATCCTCAGTGTCAATTGATACTGGGATGAATTGCGTTCTTGTGACAGTAGAAAGTTGAACATTAATATAACATTTGATAGCAAGCGCAATTGAGAAGGCAGAAATGCCCGACGAGTAGGAGCATATCTATGCATGCACAAATCTAAGCAAGTATAATGGAAGCACAATGTTATTATAGCAAAGTTAAGTCTTTTAGATTGAAGAGGAACCTGCCTATTTGATTCAGTTTCAAGTTTTTCCAATCGAAATTGCGATTGGAAAATCACGTTAGTTAGAATGATATGAGACTTTCACACAGAATTAAATGGTTGACATTCAGCAGCCTAAGAATCTTTTAAGATTAAATTATAGTTAGACATACCTTCCTTGCTTCTGTTGGCTTTCATCCTTAGTCCAACACGCTCATGCCCAAATGATCCGATTTTGAAACTACATAGCGTTACGCTTAATTCCGTGCTTTCCTTGCTTATGTTGGCTTTCATCCTTAGTCGAACACACTCATGCCCAAACGAGGCGATTTTGAAACTATGTAGCGTTACGCTTAATTCCGTGTTTTCCAAGCCAGGATGAAGTCCTCAATAAAGGGAGAAGCTCATTCGTCCCTTTAGATGCCTTAATAATTCAATATTCAATATTTGGATGTTTTCCCCAGTTCATTTTTCACTGGGAAATGAGTGTCGAATACTCGGAAAGAAAATTCAAAATCAGTTCCTCCCAAGTGTTAGTAAGTCTTGCTGAGAGTCTTTCCAGTATGAAATATAAGTTTTTCAATCCTAGAGTCATTTGGATATCTTACCTAGCAAATGATACAAATTTTTGGTCCGATAGCTTTTTCAATTAGAACAGAGAAATACATAGAGCCAGCTTCCAATACGTAGAGCCTTTTTTGAAACCATTCGAGACACATTCAATTGCAGGTATAAGACAACACAAATTCTGGTATTGGGTATACTAGTACACATAGGCAGGGTTACTTGGATCGCATTTATCCGATCTCCCACAGATCGGATAAATGCGACAGCTGAAAGCAACCTTAAAGGTACAAAAGACTGATATTCATATTTCATAACTATGTGACTGTGGGCATATAAATTAGCAACCTCTTTTGATATATGACAATTCTTAATCTAGTATATGTCTTCTTTCTTTCTCACTATCCAATCCCTATCGCTGTCTTCCCGGGTTTTTGCGTTAAATCACACTTCTACTCTTTCACTTTACAGCCACCAGTATAAAAGTCAGCAGAGATAAGTCAATATACGGAATTGTATGGATGCTAGAATGAGGGATTTCCATAGTCACCTTCACATCTCGAACATAGGAATGTGAGACTTTTCTAATTATATTAAAAATTTATTGATATATTTATTGATATATTCAAATACAATTTTAAACTGCAGTATGAGAGAAATGTTTCACTTGCATTTGCATTGCTATAGAAACTAAGATTCTGCATGTAAATGAGGCCCCTTATTTTTGTATCGTCGTATCGTCAACGCTGCTTGTAATTTGTAGTCTATTAGTCACATATTTTAACATATTTTCTACTTTCACGAAATTCAACACTCACATCAACATTTGATTATTTTTATTTTCTAAGTCATGCGATCTAACGTACTCGAGAACTGTTTTGACTTCGTCAAAATAGGAGAATAGTTATCCTCATACAACCTCACACCTGAGTTCTCCGGAAATTCCCTTGTCTTCTCCGGCAATTGGACTTGATGGGGTAAAGTTCGCAAACTCGTACATTTTCACACTTCTCGGTGCTTTAGCTGCGCCATTATAGCAGTGTTCCTTTTGCAGTAAATTCCTTCAACTGTTAAATTAAATCAGTGCAACAAAATCGGCTAACAAGCAACTCAAATTCACTGATGCATGGCAGCACATTCAAAAGGTAACAGTAGCAAAAAGTTACGCTACGCAAAAAATTGTCATCATCGCAGCTGCCATAAACTCGATGCTCCTTCCTTTCCTTAGCTTTTGCTGACCTGTTTGTCCCGCGCTACTTCACAGTTGCATGCATACAAATTTGAATATAAAGTTGCAAGCGCAAAAACTTGAAACTGGCGTAGCAGTAGCAGCAGCAGTGGCTACGACCGCCATTGTGTGCAACAGTTCCTGCAGCAACTTCATAGTTTATCATTTTAATTTTGCGCTTATTCTTTCAAGTCCTATCTTATTATTTTGGAGGCTATTTGCATAAAGAAGAACTGTCCTTTTGAGTTCATATTCTTTTCATATTGCTGAAGCATGCTACAGAGAGAGGTGTGGTTAAAATGTGGGACACAGTAAAATGTTTCAAGGGTTATAATACTTTTAATCCGTTTTGTTACGAAGTAGCTTTTTGTAGTGTAATTTCACCCTTATGTATTTTTTCTCCGCTTAACTTTAATGTTCAACCGAAGATGCATTTTCCGCTGTTCTTATTCAGAAGTCATGATTTCTTAGTATGAATCAAGTGGGAAGATGATTCACTTTAATTGAAGATATAATCTTGAAAAAGTGTAAGTTCATTGTTTCTAATTGGCATGACTGGAAAAGAGCTGAAGTTCTCCAATAGACGGGAGTTTAGATATTAACATGTTTTCAGTAGCTATTCGCGTTGATGTAAAGCAAATCGTCAAAAATAGCTTTTCCCTTTGGCTCATGTATAACTTTGACTTTATATCTGTCTGCACAAAGAACCTCAGCAGTACCCCCCACTTAAAATTAGAATATACAAGGGAATCATTAATAAAATCTAGTAAAATGATTTGGGGATGGCATGGTTAATAAATATTATTATTATACCAATGTCCAGAAATAAATATATATGCAAGTATTTAATACAAGGAGTACTTGTAAATAAAGTCATTGATTCGAAGAGAAAAGTTTAGAAAGGAACGTTTCGAGACCATGCCCTGGGTAGAATTCGAACCCGTGACTGGCTATGAGTCTAGCATAGACTTAATTAAATGGCACTTCTATGTATGGAACTAGCGATATGATTTAAACATAAACTTATATATTCAGTATGGGTGTCTAGTCATCCAATCACTGGTGCCATGCGAAACTACCCAACCGCTGCTATTGAGACCATAATAGGGCTATCCCCACTACATACATTCGTGAAAAAATGTGCTGCTAGAAGCGCATTGAAGATGAAAATCTTGTCTAGACAAGATTCTCATGACTATGGTCATTTGAATATTTTAAAAATCATACCGGATCACAACATAATCAGCTCAATAACCGATTATATGATCCCAAATCGACAGTTTGATCGCAATTTTGAGATTGTTATCTCAGACCGTGGTGAATGGGACATAGGAGGAGCTTGGGTCGACACTAGAAGTCTAAAATGGTTCACCTACGGTTCAAAAACAAACACCGGAGTCTGTGCAGGGGTCTATGGATCAAATACCAAAATCTCGGAACCAATGGCAGGTTGCTCTTCCAGGCTGAAATTCAAGCAATCTCAATCTGCGTGAGGACAAATTTGATAAGGGGTATCAAAGGCGCACACATATTCAGATAGTTAAGCTGCATTACAGGCATTAACTTCATTTTCTTTAGAATCGAAACTGGTGGAAGAATGCTTGAACAACCTACAAACTTTAGGTGCAACAAATAAGACTGCAATTTGATGGGCCCCGGGTCACTCTGGGATCGAAGGCAACGAAATTGCTGATGGCCAAAACTTTTTTTAAAACGGGGTCTTAGGGTAGAATCATATAGTGTTGATAGTCTCGTAGCTGCAACACGGTATATTAAGAATGGACCATTAGGAACGACAGTTGTCCAATGATGGTATCTAAAGAGTATTTAAGAAAAGTTTCTACAAAATACCGAGGACATAAACGGACTCACACTCAGCATGTTTTCGATGAGATAATTATCACAAGGGAGCACATCACCATTCGCGATGAAAAGTGGATGATTTCAATAAAAGAAAGTACTTTTGCCATCAACCACAATGGAGAAATAAGTGTCTGAGCAAAACTGTTTCTCTTCTTTCAACTCACTTGGCACTAAATTCTACTGATTATGATGATATGGTTTCGAGGACTGATGATATACGGAAGAATAATCATAGAGAATTTGTTAGATAGACCATCCTAATGCTTATATGGCATTGTGTGGGCACACGCTATCCAATTACAGATGCCTTCAGACAAAATCAGTACTGCAGGAGTTATAACAGAAGGAAAACACTAAGAACATGCGAATCAACCATTTAAAAATGGTGGTTACTATATGTATGGTCTTTTATTTTTACAGGAACAATTTGTGCAAGGTTTAATAAAAAAAAATGTATATTAAAGGTATTTAATAAGTATAAAACAAAGTAGTAATAAAAGAATTTAAAAGAACACACGGAGGGAACGTCTTATCGCTTCGACACGTCACGCTGAACTCAAGAGTGATGACATGAGAGAGCAGGGGAGAGCTTCGTCTCCTTTCGATCCCACATATGTATACATACGTATATATATAGGCCTCACTTTGTGGTAAACATGCTAGACTCACACTCAGAGGGTTGCATGCTCCAATCCTGCCCCGAGGTACTCATTCCCCAACGTCTTGCAGACATATTTAATTGTGGTGTAAGAATCTGGTCTTCAAATGCAGCAAATAGCTCTGAGAGAGCTCAATAAGCAATTTCACTCATTTCTACATTTCCTGTTCTGTGCCAACTTTGAGATAAGGACACCAAAAATAACCAAGTCTTTAATGGTAAAAAACCAAAAAAAAACTCCACCACTTCCTATAGAAGAATAACGACTATGAGTAGATAAATCATACAACTGGGTGCGTAATGATGAACGCCTTTATTGATGACACTTTCCTCCCCCTCGAACAACTAAAAAAGAAAAAAGGATGATGAAGGAATATTGCACGCTCAATAACAGTTCGTCGCGGCATTTGTAGCTTTTGACATATGAAGGAATTTCCTGTAATTTTTTTGCATTTATCAAATACCTGCGCACAAATCTGTTCGCTGTCAAGAAGGATGCTTCGGCGTGCGTCGAAATAGAGCTGTCAAAGTTTGAGCTCATCCAGTTGACAGATGAAATGCTCCTTTACAGCGTTGGCAATTTGTTATTGAAGGCAAGGCGGCAGGAATAGCATAGTAGTACTAGACACCAGGCTTTATCTGAACTCTGCGTTAAGCGCCAGACACAAAAAAAATAGCATTCTGGAGAGTTGAGATTTTTAAATACATAGTTTACAAGTTTTCACATAACTTTGGAAAGCCTTTTCAGCCGCTGTATTTGCATATGACAATTCCATACATATTTGCATTAATGTACATTATGCGCGTGGCATCTAATTTTATTTAAAATTGAACACAAAAAAGAACGCATCATTTGCCAGCAACAAGCCGTGGCAGCAACAGCAGTAGCAGCAGCAGCAGCAGCAAGGCAAACATCAAATTTGATTGTCATCGTTTGACATTTAAGTGGGGAGAAAATTGCTGCGTACACAATGCGCGTCATATCCGTTTGACATTATGTGGAGAGCAGCGTACAACAGCAGCAACAGCACCGACAACAACAACGGCAACAACAGCAACAACAAAGACAACAACAACAATGACACAACACTATAGTACAGTTGTATTTTATTATGAAATTGCCAAGCAGAGAGTTGCCAGAATGCCATCTTCCTACGTAATGACTTTATTTGTAAATAGAGTTGTATGGAAATATTTATAATATGCAAGCACAAGGAGCACAAGGATGCTAAAAGGGTTTACTGGAATTTCCATTTTCATATAAAGGGAGTGAAAAAATTCTGCGATAAGAATTGCAGATAAATACAGAATGGGGTGTGAAAATATGAACGAAAATATGATAAATAATTGAAAAGGCAGCAGATGAGAGGAATGGGGGACACATTTGTGCGACAGAGGGCCTGTCCAAATGAAACTGCATCTTAAGGGAAATAAAACCATTTTTACTCTACACACACTAAATAAACTTTTTTTTAGTTATTCAAATTGAAATATGATAGCAGCCGATTAAATATTTAGCAATTTAAGAGCCCATTTTTTAGGTAGATAAGACGAATTTTGTGACGGAAATTAGAGTTTGCATGATGTACGAGGCAGTAAGTTAAGTTCTCTTTGTTGTATGATGTCACAGAAAGGAAACCAAACCCCAACGCAGTTTGGTAACATACTCTATGATCCAAAAAATGTTTCAAATGAATCTTAACTGAGTTTTCCGTCAGTGATAATAACCATTTTTTCCATTCCTTCTTTTCCTTTCGATGTGAATACATTAATGTTTCATGATTCATTTGATAATATTTCACTCACTTTGCGTCGCGTTATTTTGCTGTTATTTGCTATTATTTTGGCCAAACTATGTCCTTATCTAAATTATGAGATTTTTCAGCGGAAACCTCAAAGTGTGTACGAGTATAAATAATGTTCTAATATATATGATGGGTTTATTCATTCTTAACACTCCCTTACTCTGGAATACCCCTTAAATAAAGTGCTGAAGCAATTTATATATATTTTTCAGAATTCGGATTCTAGATTCGTAGATTAATGGATTCTAACTATTTTAGTAAAATTAGTTCTGCAATAGCTTCGCCATCTTGGCAGCTACTCTCACATATTTAAAAGGCGAGGCTAACATTTAACTTATTAATATGAAGAGAATAGTTTTGTGCTAATTATCGTAGCGATCGACACAAATTGAAGAGAAGAGTGAATGAATGCTTGAAGGTAATTTTTTGGTAAGGTAATTTTGTTTTAAAATCTGAATTCTTTTTCTCATCAGAATACTGAGAAAACAGTACTGCAACTTCAAAGGAGTCATGGCACTAACCTCATTATAAAGTTCCATAATGTGTCATGAATAGTAAACAATTTTTGTATGCCACTGACTGAATTCCATCACTTTTTCAATCTGTCTTTGAAATTTTCTTTGTAATCATTTCCAATACCAAGTAAATGGGCAAGAGAAGTAATACAAATATTTCGACAAAAATATCGGTTTTATGAATTGTTTTTCTTCATATATTGGTTAGGTTAGGCTGGCAGCAAGAGGAAGCTCACCTAGGACAAGAATTGGTCTATTGTGGACCACAGAAACATCGGTTCCTTAAACTGACACTCCCTCCCCGGGACTGAACGGTTAACCAGTGCGATTTCCTTATGAAGCCCCAGAAATCGAGAGGGCAGTGCAGTAGCATATCAAGTGCGGGATATCTTCGTCCTCGTCCAACAACTCGCAGCTGCGGCAAAACTCATTTAAGGGAAGGTTAAGCCTCTGAGGGTATCTACCAATATCGCAAAGGCCTGTCAGGACTGCAACTGTTGTGGCGGGGGAATCGAGTCTTAGCTGCAGTAATTGCGTGTTCTCTTCGGGCTCAGTGACGCCCAGATTTCTCTGGTGATCCATTAGGTCTGTTCTCGGACCAGAGCCTGTTAGCTATACGCCTGTATTCCTGTCTGATAAGATGCTTTACAAACGTGAGTGGTATACGCAAGTGTTGTGATGTTGAATGGTGCCTGTTCTCGCTAGTTCGTCCGCCTCACAATTGTCCAATACCTCTGTGAACATAGGAATAGGAAATATATATTGCAATATATGAATATGGATATGCTTCTTTCTAGCAACTTTTTGCTACGAGTAGTTGAAAACCTCAGTTGCTAATCCTCCTTGACCCAAATCCTTGCAGGCATAATAATTGTGGTGCTAGGCACTACTCAACTTTATAATAATAATTATAATTTCAAATATCTTCCTCTTGAAAAGTAGCTCGGATAGTTAAATAACAGATTTATGACAGTTATCGGCATTTCCCTAAAACTATACCTCAGAATCGTATATAATGGTTAAGCCGCAGGTAACTGAAGATATATCTGTGCATTACACGAAAATAATTATTTCGATTTGACTTAGTGTAGATTGAAGAGCTGGGAAAAACAAAATGAATTCCTTGCCATTAATTCTCCAAACACCCTACTGTCCTGTGATGCCACTGTTTAAAATACGAAGTCGACAGTTTCACCATTCAGGTGTTCCCAGGGAATACAAGGGAGATAGAGAAGACATAAAATGCAAAGTTATACCGTTTCAAAGTTCCTTCACTTTTAAAAATTTCAGAAGTCTGTCCATTCCCAGTACATCAGACCCTAAAATATGCTCTATACGCCATTCTGATAAAGGCAGGAACTACGCAGAGAAAATCTATGTAATGTTCTGTTCTTCTTCTACACGTAGTTAGAGCTCGCGATGATGCCTATTATTGCCATATGCTGGCCTCATGGATTATTAACCCAACTATAGACCGAAGACATTTCCTTCTTAAGGTTAGAAGGAAATCCGTTTCTCCATTGTTCGGGCTCTTTACGAAGCACTTATTTGTTTTGCATCTTACTGAGTTGCACCATCGTCCCTTGTAGATATTATTCACTTGGTCCTTGATTCAAGTCACAGTCCCTGCTTACACCGATGATGATATGAAGTGAATCTGGTCCCATCAGAGTAATCGTGAGATCCATAGTATGGTAATTCATCAGCTATTTCGTTCCCCTGGACACCATGTAACCCAAATCCTTTTAAACCTACTCCAGCTTGAGACATAGTTAAATATCGACTTATATTATTGTATAATTTTTGAAGTTTTTTCTGTATGTTTCTTCAAATAAAGGAAATATCCATTCACCAGACTTAACTATCATTTGCCCTGATTTGTCGGATATAGCAGTCGACTGCAATCAATCAGAGGAGGGATTACAATATATTATTCGATGGTTAAAATACAGTTTAGAAAATCAACCAGAAAATTAAAGTTCATCGATAGATATAGATTTGAAGAATAACCAAAACTTTCTTTATTGAGTATGAGTCTGAATAATTGAAGGATTCTCCTGTATAAAGGAAGGCAGCATTTTTAGTGTAAATAAATGTCACTTTAAAAGCTGTTGCCAAATTGTTAAGAGCGAATGCAGTAGATTTGCTTAAATGTCATACAACAGATTTCTCTATATGACTACTTGTCAGCTCTTTCCCTCTAATTATATAATTATTTATTTGCACATCATTTCACCCATTCTGTTGTAGTATATTTATAGTATTTTCAGACTTCAGCTTTCTTTGAAATATATTGGTAACCCATTAAACCAAAACTGGACCGTCATTTAAACTCGCTTAACTTAAAACTAGCTTTTTATAAATCGAAACCATTGGCATCACCGTACATCTACCAACCAGTGAAATTAACTCCATGGTTCCAAAAGTAAGTTTTTACTGTTCCTCATTCTGTTTCATACATGGCGCTAGTTTTGGTGATACTACAAAATCCATATTAACTACCTAAACATAACAGTCATAACAACCTTAACAAAAGCAGAACTTTAAATAGAGCAACATTTTCAATTCATCAATGGTGGTGGAAAATCCATGCAAGCCATTCTGAAAATTCCGGATTATATGAATTACGATTTACTACTCGATAATAAATCGATTTCGAATGGAAAGGGTCTCCTCTCCGCAACGCTTCCTGGAATTGTTAATGAAATCTGAAAAATTTCACGTCATTCAACCACTTTCGTTTGTCGTAAATTCCAAACAACAGCATTGTTCAGCTCCAACTCACGAAGCACCTTCTCCAGGCACTCACAAACCTAATAAAAGTTTTCCGGCATAACTTGTGACAAGCAACAAAAAACAAACGCAATGACAATTGAGGAAAGACAGCACAACTTGGTAAGGAATTATTGCCAAACAAATACCAATTAATTATCTGTCGTCATGTGGCGCGCAATCCAGTTGAACAAAAGTTATTAAAAAAAATCTCATAGCAACACGAAGTAAACAGGATCATGCCGGCATTGTAATCCTTTGGCGCATACACACGTACATAAACAGCAAAAACCAGGCACACATGCACACAATTAAGCAAACACAGATGCACATATGAAATATGAATTGAGTATTTCCGCTGCGACATTGTTAATTCAACATCAAGCCACGTTACAGCAGACCAACACACATACATATTCGCACACACACACACGCAAGCTCATATTCAGGCATGCATATACGTATATACCGCCATAACACTTTGGCAAATTATGTGGAAAATGCTGCATGACGCGCCCTTATCACAGCGACACAGACCAACGTGCTCACCGGCAACGTCACATTTTAATGCCAAATAATTAAGTAATTTATTAAAATTAAAATTAGAAAGCACAAAAAACAAAACGAAAAGACCTCATTTGTTTCTGTGGGAGGTAATTGAGAGAACGTCAAATGCAGCCACTAGGAATTTTTATCAAGTGATGGGAAAGCAATTCGGTGTGTGTCAATCAAAGGAATGTCGGACAGGTTTTCTTACGAAACCAGGATTTAATTTATAAGAATCAATTAATGCAATTATTCAATATATCGACAAACGCTCGCAATTCTCTGGGATAGAAGCACAAAAAACTTTATTATTACCTTTATTATTAGATTTTGGGGTGGTGAGGATTATACACCCTGGCTGTCAAAGATAACAAAGAGATAGAAAAGATGTACCAAACCAGCTCTGAGTCAATTTCGAAAACGGCAGCATAACAGGGACTGACGACGGTCTTAAAAACCTGTCTCCGAAGTACAGAAAAAAATGTACCTGGGACTCTCAAGTCAGCTTAAGAATAATTAGTAGACTTGTGACTGCAAAATAAGCGACGAAATTTTATTTAAGGTGTAGTGAAAAGATTAATTAATACTACAAAGTCCAGAGGCAACATAATCCCAACGCCCTAAATAACATCGTGTTGGTTTCCACTGCTAGTGGTGATCAGTCTGACCACCTGATGATTCACAGCAGAATATCATGTGACACAACCCGAGACAGGACCTCTGACACCAGCGAGCTGTAAGTACTCTGATATTTCTACTCTACCTATTCCATTGTATTCTAAAAACTAATTTCATAGTAAATAAAAGTAATTTGTAAGCAGATGCATTCAGTCAATATAGAAACATTGAAGAAAGAACACCGAGGTTTCTTTTTATCACATTGACTTCGGTACATTATAAAGGATATTGTAGAAATATTACAAAATATAAACACAATATACATACTCGTATACAGAATTATTACTAACAATATGCTGTAGCAATATAAAAACGTTTTCACTGAATACTATGATGAATGATTTTAACAGAAGAGCACATTAAAATTTAAATTACAATGATCTCTAAAGAGGTTGCAGAAAGCTATACCAGCTTGCAAAAGATGAAATCAATTTTACTTCTATTCCAAAACAAATCAACAGAAATAAGAATAGACCTCCAAAAATATCTCAGGTTATATTATCTCAGGCATAGCATCTCAGGCATAGCATCTTTTATTTTAAAATAATATAAATTAAGAGAACGGAACGCACGTAAATAATTAAGAGAGGAGCTTTTGACAAAACAAAACCAAGCATTTTGAGTCAATTTCTCTAAATTCTCGAGGAGAGGCTCCTAGCTACCCAATTAAGAGATTTTTCTATTCAGAACATGGCAAGTCATCATGCTATTTTACATTCCCATATCTCCGAATGTAGTATTTCAATCGACATCCAGCTAATATTTGACGATCCCATTCAGACTTATCACAGTAATTACATCCACAAAAGCTATTATTAGAGTATTATATTAACTGAAACAGGCATCTGAATCTTTTGACAATGATACCTGCACCAATCAATGGACAATGGTTAGAAAATATCCCGAATAATCGTAGATAGAGTTAGAAGTGTATGAATTCAATCAGTTCTTGAGAATATTGGAGATAATTCTATAACTTTTCTTTTAGTAATCAAAACTGAAACAAAATATTTTTATTACAAATTCCACAAATTAAATTGCTGCCTAAGCGTTAATCTAAATCTAAGCAAATACGCTCTGTAAGGAAAGAATAATGTAATGGGGATATGGAATGGATCAGGAGCTATGTGAATAATAATCACAAGGACCGATGGCGCAGTTTAGTTGCCTGCAAAACAACCAAATGCTGCCAAGAAAGCCTAAACAGGAGAGTTCCAAATTTCCTTGACATTACGAAGGAAAGATCTTCGATCATTGGTTGAGGAAATCACAGGACATACTCCATCTGGTCATCATATGGCGACCATAGGCATCATCGAGAATCCGAACTGCATTTCCTGCCTGGAGGAAGAACAGGACTGCACAGAGCGTTGTCTCTGCGCTTGTCCTGCCTTTGCCAGAATGAGGAGCCGCATATAAGGATCAGATGTTTTGGGAATGGATACTAAACATTCCTTATCCCTGGACAGAGTTTTGACGTGAATAAAATAGTCAAAGAAGTTTGAAAATGTGTATCTTCCTCTCCAAAATCCTCTATATCCCCCATTACCTAAATATTTTTCCAGACTTATTACTAGTGGCAATTCCTGAGTGCTTGGAGGCCTCCTGCTTCGACGGTTCTTGCCTACCCCACTTCTATCTATCTATCTCTATCTAGTAGATTTAGAAGACCTATATACACTAGTAAGCAAAACAAATATGGAACATACCATTTTCCAAAATAAACCACATTTGAAAACGTTTCCAACTGACTTTATGTGGAGGAATTTGTGTGTGAGAATGATTATGTGTGAGCTGCCTTAATTTTGGATTAAAATTAAAAGCCCTTTTAATTTCAAATTTAGTGGGTGCGCGTAAGCATTTCCTGAGGTGTGCAGCTATGTAGCTACCCTAAAGACTCGTACGAATATATTCTTGCGTGCATGTGTGTGTTTGCATGAGGTTGTGTGCGATTGTTTGTGTATTTGTTAAATGTCATTTACTCCACATGAAATTTACATGATTTATTATAACGTTGTTCGTCGTTGAGATAATTTCACGTTTTTAATTTTGAAGTTATTAAAATTAATGCCAAGATTAACGAATGTGCCCGCGTTTAGCATAAGTAATTAATACGACTTCAAATGAGTTTGAATATTTTCTACTTTAAACTGTATACAAAATTCATAAAGCAATGTTTTAGACTTTTAGACTTTTAATAACTTTTGACATTTTGAGCGACATAATTACTTGGGTTTTTAAAGAATTCTGCAACTTTTAAAGACAATTTATCTCGATTACTTATTTCATATTTTTACCAAGGAGCATTGAATGCTGAGAAAGGCCGAAATGAAATATTTTCAACAAAGACAGTAGAAGTATCTTTACTTGAAATCAGTCATATAACAACTAAATGAATGGTGACCAAAAGCCTTTTTAGCATTTATGACTAGTTACGAATAAACTAGAAATTTTTTATTCATTTTTTTTACCATCTATTTATTTACCGAATCTTTCTTTGTCAAGAAACTAACAGAAATTGTATTACAAGACTACATTTACATATCTAGGTAATATCCTCAGCCACTGCATCGAATATTTAATGTTTTCACAGCATGCAATAAGACGTTATTAAATCAAGCTCCTCGCCAAGCAGTTCGGGTGATTTTCCAAATTAAGAGCATAGGTTTTGTAGGTGTTCACCATTTAATTTTCAATCTTGGGTATATTCAGGTCACGGTGGATGTTTATGTTACTCAAGTACCATGGAGCACCGGTGATCATTCTCAAAATTTTTTACTTCAGTCAGTGCATCTATTTGTCAGATGAGTAGAGTTGAAATTTGAAGACACTGATGAGGTTTTCAGATGAATGAAGGTTGGCGAGTGGTCAGGCGAAAGATCAAACGAAGTCTCAGCGGTAATGTTTTCCTTTTTTATGTTTCTAAACACACCGAAATCTGTGAGGTCTGGTCTCTTGTTGACGGCCAGTAGGCTGGGTCCCCTGTTGATATAACCTCTAGACTCAAGGTACTTATGGCATCATAAAGTTGTCTACCTTTCGGTGAAACAAGGCGGGATCCCCAGATTGAATGTTTTGCATTGAAATCACCGACTACAATGAACGTTTTCCCGAGTGACATAAAAAAACGTTGGAAGGTTATAGACTCAATTGAAAATCTTGGTGGACAGTAGATGGGGGATATGGTGATATTTCCTTCTAATAGTTCGATGTTAGTTGCTTGTAGATAGACTACATGCTTAATTCAAGGACTAGGACTACATGCTTAATTCTACTAGGTATATGTATTCCACTTCCTCCGTGCGCTCTATCGTTTGTATGTTTTGAATCGTAAAATGTATATCCTGTAATTCTAAAGTTGGTTTTTGTTGGTAAGTGGGTTTCAGATATTAGCATTATATATATTTGTTGAGCTGTCGGAAAGTCAGCCAGTTCCAATTTATGGTTCGTAAGACCGTTTGCGTTCCAAAAGCATAATTTCAACGATAAATTCATACCTTGGAAAGAATTTTTTGCAAGAACGACTCTTGCTTTTCATCATTTGTTGCATCATAGTCATCACACCTTGAATAGATGGCATAAATGTGTTAAAGAGTTTGCATTAGGTTCTGCTGGTCAGTATTGAATGTGCCACTTTGTTGTATAACACGTTTAGCAACATCAGAGTAACTCTCGTGCTGGTGGTTCTCGTGTAAGGGACCAAAAGTAGTTTGTCTTTGTCCTCTGTCATTTTGATGAGTAGCTAGATATCGATTTGAGGATGAACGATTTCTCCACTCGGTTGCGTATAATGAGCCGCCTCTATAGTTTGCCGTTTTTCACTGTGTGATCTCCCTTTTTTTTATGACAATCTTTAGATGCATGTATATCTCCACATATCTCACAGTCCGCACGTAGAGTACAGTATGCTTTTGTGTGCCTATATTCCTGCCAGTTATGGCACTGTACCGGACCAGTTTACTTTCTGGGCTCTTCTACAGTAATTTTGCGGTGCATCAGATACTTTCATGCATAGATGGGGTGAGATTCACCCTTTTTCAATTTCTTTTTCTCTGGTTCAAGTTCTACCTTAAATAAGGGCTGCGGCACTTTGTTACGATTGCGTCTGTTGAAAACGGATTTGACCACTTTCCCTCATCATTTAGAGAAACTGTAATTTCGGCATTTCCAACAGAATGCTCTATGCCTTTTATGACAACTGTAAACCATTTGGGAGACTTCATTTGATAAGTATAGTAGTTTCCTTTACTAGAATAGAAATCTTTTATTAATTTATGAAAATTGCCTTCTTCACAAAAAAAAAATTAAACAAAACTTTAAAATGTGAGTAAATCAGTAGTCTCCAAAGTATCTTAATATGAAAGTATTTCTACACGAATGTGTTGAGAGACAACTAATATTCGACTTCTGGCATGGTTACTGTGTTTTTCTTTTGTATGACGGAAGTCATATGAATCGTTACCTATGGATATAAGATGTTGTATCAGCCGTGGAACAGATTTCAATGTGAAAAGTTTTAGTACATAAAAGACAGAATGGGTTACAGACTGCAAGACAAGGATAAGGTTCCTAAAGGTTTATAAGCTTTATAAGGACTTCAATTTGGTTACAATGTTTATAGTACACAACTACATTATATTTATAAGAGACCAGAGAATACTTCAGGCACTTCAATATTCAGAAATATTTCCATCAATATTCCAAACGACAAATTTTAAAGTCATCATGGATTACAGAAAAAGCAAAAAATCTTCAAAGCAGAAATACAGAAATATGCGCTGTCGTGAACTTTTTTAAGAACGCTTAAAATAGATCCTAATCTTCTGCTTACTTCTCCCTATTGCCTAATTTGACAAATAGCTTCCCTATACGCCAATCTCGTTCAAATGAAAACAAACGAATATGCGCAGCACTGCACCTACGGGAGTCTTTATCGACAGAAGACAACATTGAAAACTTTCTAAAAGAAAGACAACAAAAACAGCGAAGCGTTGATGCTTAGCGCGAATTATAGCGCCAATTGGCAATACCAGCAATGGAGACGACTGCTTCTCTCCGCCCCCTGGTGATGTTACTGCTGCGACGGTGTGAAGAAAAAGTTCCCCAAAGAAACAATGTCGCTGCTGTACGAGTATCTATTTTTTGTTCTTTACTCTCGTATAAGCAACAGGGACTTGCAAATAAACGCGTTGGCAAAGTTTTACGAAACAGCTGCAAACAAAAAAAATATATATACAGAAATAACAGCAGCGCTGTTAGGAAGAGTGGGGTGGGAAATAGGAGCCCAGGACGAGCACAAGTTAAGGAATAAGAATGAGAGCGACAAATTTGCACTTTTTGAAGTAGCAAATTTGCTAATTTTGAGAAATGAAAATTTACAACAAAAACACTCACAAAAAAAACAGGCAAAATAAAAAAGTGAATAGCTTCAGTCTTTAGCTGGCAAGGGAAAAAGAAAGTAACTAGAAGCGGCAGGCGGAATAAAGTGGTACCATGCTTTTCCCTTAAAGTTTTGCCCCTAGCATCATTTTGCAATATCTGCGCCCACATGCTCCTCACATGACAAACTGGAAAAGCGGAAAAAATTGGCCTGCTCTCCAAGTGGCAGCAGCTGTTGCCTGCAGCTCGAGGCGACAACATTTTCCGGTACGCTTCTCGTACGTTCCACATTCACCAACTAAGTGGCATTACCGGAAGTTCAAGTAAGTGGCGTATTATCGTGTTGTGCGGCAGAGCGGCATAGCATGATGCGGTGCGGTGCAGAGTGGTGTGGTGAGGTGTAAACAACAAAATTCCGTTACATATTAAAATGTGTTGCAATATGCGTCCCCATGTTGTGGTTGAGTTAACGTTTCCCTTCTTTCCTCTTTTTTTATTATATTAATGTTTTTTTTTTTTTGTTTCTTGTTTGGCGAAGTTTTTCCTTAATTTTTGTAATTTTCATAATTTGCACAATTTCTTCCACATCGTTTGAGTTATTATTATTTGATAAGAAATTTTTGTATGCAAGAGACGAGTTTGTTGAGTAGAGTAATGTGGTAAAGTGTTGACTGTTAATGGTTTTCATGAAAAATCTTTAAAGAAGCGGCCACAAAGAAACTGGAGTGGAAAAACTTAAATTAAAACAAAGTTAAACCGGAAATGATCTAAACTGAAACTGAGTACTAATATTGATACATAAATGATTGCATACTTTTAGGATACCTCTATTAAGTTCAGTTACTACGACAGAGGTCTATATAAGTCAAGGCACAATCTATTCGAAAAAAAGCATACTCAAGAACCCTCTTGAAACTTCTTTCGAATTGTAGATAATATGCGAAAATGATCTCGAAACTGCTTTCGAAGTATAGGGAATATTCTAGATTGTTCTACTTCAACCATTTGAAAGCCACCACACAATGAAAGTCGACACACAGTTGAAAAGCAACCGTAACAGTGTGTACATCGGGCATTTTAATCGAAACAGCAGCATTTGTAATTGTGATTGAAAAATAGTAAAGTGATTAATGAATTATTAAGTAAAGTGCCAATTGTAATAAAGTAATTTCTAAAGCCTAATATTAAGTGTGTAAATAGCAATAATTAAATAAAGTTAACTATTTTAATTTAATCAGCGATTGTTTGATTACTACACAATCCAGTGGTACGAATCCGAGTATTGAGAGTTACAATAAATTATCAGAAGGGCACTTTCGTAACAATATGCTTATCGTGTTGACAGAATAAGAATCACTTGCAATAACAATAATACCAGATTGAAAAATATCGAAGCCTTCTTTTGACTAGAGAGAAAGATTCTAGATACCATTTGAATGCAAAGTTTAGTGGGTGAATTTGATGTTTGTTTATGTTTTCTCATAAACACTCCCATTTCTATTTATTTACAACAACTTTTCCTTTGAGGGCAACAGGTTATAAATTACGGACGATTTGGTAAATTTTTGAAATTGCACACAGATGAAAAAACTTTTCCAGTTTAGTAATTCAAAGTAAGCATTATAACACTTATTTTGAACCATGAACACAATGAACTATGCCTTCACAATATATTTTTGTTGAGGAAAATAGGGTATTAATTAAGGACACTCCGAAATATTATTATAATTCTACATGATAAAATTAACTTTCTGCTTCTTTATTTTGATGTTATCTATAAGATAAGATTATAACGCATATAACGCATACTCTATAATGTCGTGAGATTAAAGGCTGTAAGAAATTCCATGTTCTCAGCACCAAATACCATGTAAAAATCAACTGAAGTTGAATTGTATTCTAAGACAAAACTCTCATTCCATAACAAAATGCTTAAAATGCTGGGAACTTGAGTATATCGGGAACTATTTATAATACAAGGAGTATATTTTGTTTTATAATTGATCCTGTAATTTGGCAATATCCACAGCAGTATTGAAGGAAACAACCATGCAGCGACTGGGAAGATTTGAGAGAATGAGTACTAGCATCTTTTCGCTCAAGGATAAAAATATATTGAAATAGGCACTATTTAGAAGCTGGTTTGACCAGGATTTCAACTTGCAATCGATGTACGATTGCTAAATTTGCATGATCTGAGAAGTTGTTTACACTAGAACTAAAGTATACCTTCTAGGCATCTATCTTTTGAGGATAATGTAGAAGGGAAAACCAACAAGCAAGTAGCTTTGATATATAAATGTTTACTCTACTTT
The DNA here is from genome assembly GCA_920105625.2 of Clusia tigrina. NCBI lineage: Eukaryota > Metazoa > Arthropoda > Insecta > Diptera > Clusiidae > Clusia > Clusia tigrina. The sequence goes on from OV050030.1 coordinate 29,481,147, forward strand.
TGTTATCAGGCGGGTAATCAGAAGCATGAAGAATGTTGTTGGTACCATAGCGAAAATCGTAGAGGCAACCCAACGGATAACGAGTACTTTAATAGAATGTTATGAGGAAGTGTGTCCGTTAAGAATGAGCAGGCAGGGTAGAGTAGTTCTATGGTGGAATGCTAGACTTTCAAAGCTGCCAAACTTTCAAAAGGTCCAAAAAACTTCTGAATAGGGCTTTAAAAACCCAAAAAGAAGAAGACTGGACTGAATATCAAATAGCGCAGAGAATCTTTAAGAAGAACATTAGGTCAGCCAAAGTGGACTCTTATAGAAATTTCTGTAGTGGAATTGACAACACGAAGGAATCGGCTAGGGTGTGAAGGTGCTTAAGCGGGACCGTGCAGTTAGGCTGGACTCTCTTCTCAGGTCTGATGCTTATACCAATTCAATGGTTGAAACCTATAATGCCCTCCTGAAAACCCACTTCCCGGGTAGCAGAATCATTTCTGACACAGGAACAGGGGTGAAGGGTGACAGCTCGAATGGTGGAATCACGAAAAAGAAAATTGGTAGGACTTAAACTACCAGTACTAAAAGGTGTAGATATCAGTCTTTCCAGGGAATTCGAGTGTGCTCTTATGACTTCGAAAGATGTTTCCATTACTTTTTTCTGGGTGCACACCTGAGAAGGGTAGTAGAGTTGATACAACATTGAGAGCAACTTCAGTAAATAAACACTTTTTTAAACTAAATGAGAATTTAATGAAAATTTCAAATATATTCGACATATTCATAAAATTCTTAATTTCTTCAATATTACATGAAAATATACTATATATTTGATGTCTAACATTTCGCCCAGTGATATGCTTAAGGAGAATTTCTAGTATCTCTGTATTTGTCGCCATTGCCCAACTTCAACTCGTTACAAAAACTTACCAACCCACCGACGGCAAGTTCACAGCTAAATTGTGTGCCCACCTATATCCACTGTTAATACCCTCTTCATTATATTCTGGATGAAATGAAAATTGTTCGTAGCTAAGCACAAACATTTTTAACGATATCAGCAGAAATAGAACAAGTAAAAAACAAAATGTGTGCACACTTTATCTCGCAATATGCCTAATAATCTTTCCATCAGCAGCATTTCGTGCCAAAAGTTTTATGCCACTCCACTCCTTCTCACCCCGCAATCAGACTCAACACATTATTTTTGTCGTAATCATGCTAAACTACTTCCAATTTGGCCTTCATTACGAAACTTTTGTACACAAAATATTTTTTGCTGATGTTCCACTAAAAGTTGATTATGTTCGGCAAAAATGTCGAAATGCTCGTATTCGTATTATTGAAATCTGCTTAGGGGCGAGAATGTTACTTTATTTGCTGCTGCTGCTCCTCCTGCTGCTGGTGATGTTGCCGTGTGCTGTGATTTTTCTGTGTCTCAATTCTGCCCACTTTATGCCATTTGACGTCAGTGTGGAGTATGAAAGACATGGAGACGTGGTCGGTAGTCTTTATTAACAAAATGCGCTTCCGCCGGTTTTTAACAAGAAACAAAAGTTTTGTTTCTTTCAAGAGAAACTTTTTTGTTGGCTCAACTTTTTCCTGCGCTGCGTTCTCCTGGCTGCGTTCATCGTATGCCAGCATGCTACCCGTTGAGCGCAACTTTGCTAGCGTCTGTTTTAGTTTTGCCTTTCATTTCCTCTTCCAACTGCCGCTTTACTGCAGCATCATTACCCGTTCCTGCAGTTCGCCGGTTCTCAGTACTTGTTCTGGTTGGTTTGGTTGTAAGGGCGCAGTTAGCCTGCTCCAATGCTTCAATATGGCAGCCTAATGATGCCGTTATTGAGCTGAAATATTGTTTTTGATTGATTTTCACTTGCGCTATTTAACTTTTTCTACCCTACTGGAGATTACAAATGGGTCAAGTTGTTACACAATTACTTGTTCAACTAAAATTTTGCTTTTTGTTTCAGATTTTTTTCGATTTTTTTTTTGTTTTTCTTTCTTGTTGCAGGCTTGACAATTTTTGTTCGGTTAATTGCTCAATTTACTCGCATTTAGTAATTTTTCTTAATAATGAGTTAGTTACACATGCTCGAAAAGTTTGAGAACATTCAATTATTTAGTATGTGGGCATTTGGTAGCATTTCTCCATTCTTTGTGAACACGTAGTAACCAATAATTTCGTGTTTACACTTAAGATTTATTGTTGATGTTATTGTTTCAATTAGATTAGTATAAATGAGTGTCAGCTGAAGACATATTCGAAGAAAAATTCATAGTTATTTCATTAGAGGAGTATATTTCCATATATTATAATTTACAACCTCTTCTTGGAGATATTTGGATTCAATCCACACGCAAAACTCTTTGAATGTTTCCTATGTGATAAATTTTCATTGATTGATTCTAAAAGTATACCACAAATTTTCAATTGCGCTGATGGCAGGGGCTATTCAAATTGCAGAACAGCTCCATTGCAAACTCCTCGAGATTTCTCGAAGGGATTCGTATCCGGATATTGGCTGAATTATGGAGAACTATTGCCAACAGCTCACATTTGCTTTGTAAAGTTAAGCCAATTATATTCTGTTTCTGAATCTTTCATATGCAGATTAATAATTTTCAACTGAAGACTGTGTAATATGGAAAGCCTTATAGAAAATGGTGGTGTACGAATATGGGGTTTACTTACTGTAAATATATTAAACAAAGCTCCCACAATGGAAAAGACATGTTTGTATTATAGACAGAATTACGAGAGTGGGTCAATAGCTCACTGAAAATTGAAAAAAGGAATACTCTATTCGGCAAAAAAAAACGTTGTCAAAGCAGCTTGTCTACTGCTTGATGGCTTAGGAAAGGGTGAAAATGAGAGTGGTTTGCTATGCAGACAGCCTAGCTAACAAATGACAAGCAAAAACTACAGAGGCGACCAGGACAACAAGACGGGTGTGATCAGAGAGTAGTGCCTGCTACTAGGGAAGACGGAGAAGGTGAACAAATGGCTGTACAAATTTTCGAAACCAAACACAATTCGAGGTGTCCTGCAACACTGGGACCGAACCCGTAATATTTTTGGAACTCGGCTTTCTCACGCTCCAGAACAACTGCAACTTGAGAAATGATGAGATAGATCATTTTACCATTCGTGAATGCACCGAGTACGCGGTACGATTTTAGATTCCGCCATGTGAATCATGCGGAATTCCTGGAGGATTTAAGAAGGAGTTGGCAAGAGGTATTGAAGGCGGTGCCAGCGGTAAACGAAAGATAAGGGTAAAAGTAGCACACCACTCAGAGTTGAAGCAACAGTTGTTGGAAGTTCATCGAAGTTTTAATGAATTGAGAGACAGGTTGGAGGTCAGCAGGATGGTGCAGCGATACCGCGAAGAACAAGGGTCGCAGTGGTTAATGGTGTCTTCTGTGGGAGCGACCTTAGGTACGACATTTGTAATCATTATACTCGTTCTAATAGTAAATAGTACGTTGCCGAGGAAGGGGCGAGGCCCAGGCCGTGCCAGCGAGAAGAGAACAACCACCACTAGCGAACTCAAGGCGTGAAATTCCGAACCTCCGGCGAGGGCAGATTTCCGGACCAATGGTATGGGACGAGACGGGATGGGTTAAACCAGTAATCGGTAAGAAGCTGCCACGAGTATTACCGCCACCACCGAAACCTACTCATGCAACTATAATTGTGAAGGCCACAGTCCACCAGTCAGACGGTCAACCAACAGGGGGACTTTAAGTGCCTACTATCGGGGGACGAGCGTCACCAGGACCAACAGCAGCATTCGGAATTTAGTATACTGTGTTGATTTGAAATTATGTTATTCTATATTGTATTGGTTTGAAGTTGAAATTTCTATATTATAAATTCTAAATCAAAAAAAAGTTAAAATTTCTATATTAAATTAATTTAAAATTAAAATTCAAATTTCGATTGAATCCCAAACAGTAGTTGTAAGGAAGATTATATCTATATAATTAGATAATGCACATAAACTAGGAGATAGTTGCACTATCTCACTAGAAAGGGGGGAGGAATGTTGTGAGTGAAGCTCCGCTAACTCACGACGCGGCCTACCCAAAATAATGGTGATAATATGTAACCACCTATGTTTAGTATTAAGTAGCGCATGCATACTTTTAGGGTACTCAGTTACGTGAGAACAAAAGTGCGTGGTCAACATTCCGTTCATGTGGGCCACGGTTATCTAAGTAGCACAGCCACCTGCTAGTAACACGTAACTGAGACAACCTCAAAAGAAGGGTATCGCATAGGAAGTAAGTCAAAAGATGTAATTTAGTATATAAGACTGATGTTTGTGGAATAAAGAGAGCAGATTGCATCCAAGCACGGAAAATCCAGACCGGTGTATTCATTTTGGTGTTTGCTACGAAGGCAGCAAACTGACGGAAGAACAACACTCAATTAAGTACTACAATGCCCTCCAAATATTTATATTTTTCGAGGCCCTCAAAAAGACGTTTGTTTCATCGATGACCACTTCATTCGACCCAAATTACTTACCGCCGAGTAATTTCTTCATATTTGGAAATAGGAAATAGTCGCAGGGAGAATATGCTGGATGAGGGAGCATTCGTCACCTAAATCACGCAATTTTTCCATCGCGACTGAGGACTTGTGCGATGTCCTGGTGGAAGAGAACTTGTTTCTTCGCCAAATGCCATCATTTTTGCTTCAAAGCGGCGTCGAATCGATCCAACAGCTCTGCATAATATGCACCAGTGATCGGTTTCCCCTTTTCAACGTAATCGATGTGAATGATACCGCGCGTATCCCAAAAAACTGTCGCCATGATCTTGTGGGCCAACAGACCCACCTTGGCCTTCTTCGGCTTCGATTCACTAGGAGAAGTTCACTGTCTTGGCTATTCCTTGGTCTCTGGTGTGTTGTGATGAATCCATGTTTCGCCCACGGTTTCGAAGTGGCACAAAAACTCATTCAGGATTGCGATTGAACATCGCCAAACACTCCTTAGAAGTTGTCAAAGGATTGCGTTTATTGTCAATTATGAGCAAACGCGGCAATCTTGGGATAGCTTTTTATATCCAAATATCTATTCGAAATTGAAATCACTGATCCATGCGATGAGCCTGTAGTCTCTTCAAGTTCACGCACCTTCACTCGCTGATCGACCAATATCATACCATGGATTTTATCAGCCATTTCTGGTGTTGCGATCTCAATTGGCCGACCGGAATGTTCGGCGTCACTTGTGCTGGTACGACCGCAAAGAAATTGAGTAAATCAGTGATTCCAATTGATGGTGGAGAATCCCCATAATACTTTTCAACCTTTAGTTTGTTTTATGTGATTCGAAATTCACCAAATGCACTTTTTCCAGATTTTACCAAATTGTCTTAGACGTCTGTTTGGAATGGCCACAACAAAACTATTTGACAGATCAGTCAGAAGATTTGGGTGCGTTCTTTGAAAGATGCTTCTTTACAAGCGAAATGTTGGATTTGAGATGCCATGTGTTGTAATTTTAAAGCACTTATTGACCCACTCTCGTAAGTTTATCAACATAAATCGTTTCTTTTCAACTATTTCTGTGCAAACTCAGCGATGGTGCTTATTTGACTATTACTGCAGAATCAAATAAAGGGTTCTACCATACATTACATCCGTTCAAAAACCGTTTTCTGGACAATACTAAAAGCCTCGTTTATATAAAAGACTTGCTATGATTATGAGGCATATTTAAGAACAAAAAGTCTTTAGCAGATTTAATTGAATTATTGATGGAATCTATATATATAAAAGAAAGTGACGTTAGTTACTACGCTTATAACTGGAGAACGCCTGGACCGATTTCGGTGATTAGCACCAATTCGGACAGGTCTCCGCCCAAACAAGGAGAATACTTAAGAAAATTCTGGAAAATTTCCCGAAAAAAAAAATTATGAAGAAAATTCATTTTCCCATACATTTTGTATGGAGCGATTTTACAACGCCATCTTAACTCAAGAACCCATAAAAACGAACATGATTTTAAATGCCTGTATTGCCAGTAGATGGCGTTGTGTGCATCAACTTTTGACAGCTGCATGTATATGCACAGTTGGCAGCCCACGCAAGATGCAATGACATATGTGACTTGAGTTTAGTAACATAAATATCGGCATTTTCTTAAGCTTTTATCAGCTTTCGTTAGTTATTGTAATTCAATTTGATTTAATACATTATTTTGAAACGATTTATTGTGAAAATTGCCAGCGAAAAGTGATTTCATAGAGGTGAGTTTAGTTTGATGAAATGCACATGCACAATGGTTATGTTCTTTGTTATTGCGTGCTCATCGATAATCAACCCAAACATTAATTTCGGATTGTCCAATTAATTTTTAGGTGGAATACTTTGAAAATCAATTCGAGTTCGCTGTTCATTTCCTTCTGATTGATCATTTTGGTGTGGAATTCTATTTTCAAACGGTAAGTTGCCAAGAAAGATGTTTAATTTGTGAGGTTATGACATTTGAGCACATGTTTTGTGTGTTCATTTCTCAGTGTAATTCACAATGCCACGAGCCAGAAGATCTAATCTTTCGCGTCGAACGCGAAATGCAAATAGAATTCGGAATATTGCCTATCAATTGACGACGGATGAACAAGAAATCGCACGAGAACAGCGCCGTGTTAGTATGGCCCGGCTTACTGCATCAGAAACACAAGAAGAAAGACATGCGGCAAATGAAACGGCTCAGTTAACAATGAGAAATCGTCGGGCAAATGAAACAACTCAACAACGTGATAATGTAAATCAACGCATAAGAAGAACTGCTTCAATGGTTGATTTGGATCGAGTAGCGTTTCATTACGATTGCAGAATTGACTACAGCTCGCATCCTTCCGTTCAAATTTACCCAATGGAGGTTGTGTGCAACCATTGCGGTGCATTGAAGTTCGCTGGAGAAACACCTGCATTGTGCTGTCTCAGTGGCAAAGTTAAATTACCACCATTGCCCTTGCCAACAGAGCCATTGCGTACTTTGCTTACTAGTGAAACACCAGAATCACGTCATTTTCTATCGAACGCTCAGAAATACAACGGATGCTTTCAAATGACTTCATTTGGAGCAGATATTATTCATGAACGCGGATTCAATCCGACATTAACTGATCATTTTCTGTTGATGCACAAAAAATATTGAATCTAATTTCGTCATTGGCTCTACAGATCCAAGGCCAAATTCACCATCGAATTGGATCATTGCTACCACTTGAAGACGCACAACATAAATTCCTACAAATTTACTTCATGGGCAATGTGGAACATCAACTTGATCAGCGCCAAACAATCAATACGGCAATGAGAAGAGGAATTCTTCGCGATTTGCAGCAGCTGCTTCATGAACATCATGCATTGGTTCGGTTATTCAAAACTGCGTTGGATCGCATGACTATAAAGTCGTGATCAGAGCGGATAAACGACCTGCTGGAACGCACGAACGCCAATTTAACGCTCCAACAATAGATCAGGTTGCAGTTGTGATTGTTGGCGAAAACCGGGAATCACGCGATATTGTGCTCACACGTCGGGATTCTGGGCAATTGCAACGAATATCCGAAACACATCGTTCATACGATGCATTGCAATACCCACTGATGTTTTGGCAAGGAGACGATGGATATTATATCAACATCAAGATGATAAATCCATCGACCGGTGAGAATAGATATCATAATAATTTTCATTTCAATATGACACTAATGTCACTGATATCACTTTAGGTGAAGAAACTACCAGGAAGGTCAGCGGAATGAATTTTTACGCGTATCGTTTGATGATTCGCCAAAATGTTGACAACTATTTGCTTCGATTTCGCCGATTGTTTCAGCAATTTTGCGTCGATATGTATGCCAAAATAGAAGCGGAGTGACTCCTTTTTATCACTTTAAATCAAACCAAACTACGTACGTAGCAGTACATTCATTTACGCGATGCAATTAGCACCGAAGGAAATGCATCCGATTTTGGTCGGTTGACCATTTTACCGGCGACGTTCGTTGGCAGTCCACGTCATATGCATGAATATACGCAAGATGCAATGACATATGTACGTCATTACGGCCGTCCAGACCTGTTCATCACCTTCACGTGCAATCCTAAGTGGATAGAAATTGTTCAACTGCTGCTTCCTGGCCAAACATCAAGTGATCGGCACGATATCACCGCACGTGTATTCAGGCAAAAAATCCGGTCGCTCATGTACTATATTGTTTGGCATCGTGTCTTTGGGGATACTCGATGTTGGATGTATTCGATTGAATGGCAAAAAAGAGGCTTACCGCATGCGCACATTCTCATTTGGTTAGTCGAAAGAATACAGCCAGACCAAATTGATGACATCATATGTGCCGAGATTCCTGATCCCGAAACCGACCCAGACCGGCATGATGTCGTAATTACAAACATGATTCATGGACCGTGTGGCGCCATTAGCCCACAATCACCATGCATGGTCGACGGCAAGTGTTCCAAGCGTTATCCACGAAATTTGACTGCTGATACCATCCATCACTGGCAACGATGGTTATCCACTGTATCGACGTCGATCATCTGATGATGGCGGTAGAACAATCACAGTCAAAGTGAAAGGAAATGATTTCGTGGTCGACAACTCTTGGGTTGGTCCGTATTCGCCACATCTTTCCAAAACATTCAGGGCGCATTGTAACGTGGAGTATTGCAATTCAGTGAAGTCCATCAAGTACATCTGCAAATATGTCACGAAGGGCAGTGACATGGCGGCTTTTGGTCTTCAAGCTCCTGACCCCAATGATGAAATCACGCGCTATCAAGTTGGTCGGTACGTATGCTGCAATGAGGCGATTTGGCGTATATTCTCATCCCATTCATGAACGCTATCTGCTACATTTGGCAGTGCATCTGGAGAACGGTCAACGAGTTTATTTCACCGCAGCAAATGCCGCTCAACGTGCTCAAAACCCACCAGTGACAACATTGACCAGTTTCTTCTCGATTTGCCAAATTGATCCGTTTGCACGTGCGTTACTTTACTCAGAGCTGCCGCGTTATTACACTTGGAATGCTTCATCGAAGAAATTTCAACGTCGAAAGCAAGGTAATGTAGTTCCTGGTCATCCGGATGTGCGTTCTACTGAAGCTCTTGGCCGTATTTATACAGTTCATCCGAAAAATGATGAATGCTTTTACTTACGACTATTGCTGGTGAATGTTCGTGGCCCGACATCATTTGAATCACTTCGAACTGTCAATGGTGTAGTGCTGCCAACATTTCGTGCTGCATGTCAGGAGCTCAATTTGCTGGAAAACGATACTCATTGGGACACGACAATCGCTGAAGCAACTGTTTCCGCATCTCCAAATCAGATACGCACATTATTTTCAATCATTATTTCCACATGTTTTCCATCGAATCCACGTGAATTGTGGGAGAAGTACAAGGATGACATGTCAGAAGACATTTTGCATCGACTTCGTGTCCATTCAGAGAATCTCCATCTTGAAATGAATGAAGAGATGCACAACCAGGCTTTGGTTTTGATAGAAGACATGTGTTACCTCATGTGCGGCAGTTTGTTAGTCAGGTTAGGAATGACATCGCCTGATCGTGGAGTAAACGACGCTTTCGAACGAGAATTGCAGCGTGAACGTGAATACGACACAAATGCATTAAGCCAATTGGTTCGAACGAATGTACCATTGTTGAATCCCCAACAAAAAGAAGTGTACGATACGGTGATGAAGGCAATTGATGATGGAAATGTCGGCATGATTTTCCTTGATGCGCCTGGTGGCATTGGCAAGACATTCCTCATATCATTGATTTTGGCTGCAGTTCGTGCAAGATCAGAAATTGCTGTAGCAGTTGCTTCTTCTGGAATAGCGGCAACGCTGTTGGAAGGTTGCCGAACCGCTCATTCTGCATTAAAATTGCCATTAAACCTGCAAGCGGTTGAAGAACCAACATGTAACATAGCGAAACATTCAGCAATGGCCAAAGTTTTGGTAGCAAGCAAAATCATTATCTGGGACGAATGCACAATGTCGCATAAACGCGCGTTAGAAGCTCTGAATCGCACTATGAAAGATCTGCGTAATGACGCAAGACGTTTTGGGGGTGCATTGATTTTACTCTCAGGCGATTTCCGGCAAACACTACCAGTAATACCACGATCGACCGCTGCCGATGAGATCAATGCTTGCCTCAAATCATCACCATTATGGCGTTATGTGAAGAAACTTCAGCTGACGACAAACATGCGAGTTGCATTGCTAAACGATCCATCTGCCGAAGTGTTCTCCAATCAACTGCTAACTATCGGTAATGGTCGTGTTCCTGTCGACGCATCGAATGGATTCATTTCGTTCCCGCCAAATTTTTGCAATTTCGTCTCAACGAAAGAGGAGCTCATCAACAAAGTGTTTCCGAACATCATTGCTAACCACAAAAACTACGATTGGTTGAGTGAAAGAGCAATTTTAGCAGCAAAGAACAAGGATGTGGATCACTTGAACTTCAAAATTCAAAATCAAATCGTTGGGACACTGCATTCCTTCAAATCTATCGACTGTGTAACAAACGAAGACGAAGCAACCAACTACCCAACTGAGTTCTTGAATTCATTGGATGTGCCTGGCTTGCCACCGCACAATTTACAATTGAAGGTTGGTTCAGTCGTCATCATGCTTCGCAATCACAACCAACCAAAATTATGCAACGGAACGCGTTTAGCGGTCACAAAACTCATGGCCAATGTGATTCACGCAAGACTACTAAAAGGAAAATTCAAAGGTGAGGAAGTTCTCATTCCGAGAATTCCAATGATCCCAACCGATATGCCATTCGACTTTAAGCGAATCCAATTTCCAATTCGTCTCGCATTCGCCATGACAATTAATAAATCACAAGGCCAATCATTGAGTGTTTGTGGCCTGAATCTGGAAAATGCATGTTTTTCACACGGACAACTGTATGTCGCATGTTCCCGTGTCGGAAAACCATCTGCTTTGATCGTTTTCGCACCTGACAACAAAACGAAAAATATCGTTTATCACAGAGTGCTTCAATGAGGGGAAATACAATTCAATAAATGGAAAAATAATTTCATACGAGTAAGTACACATAAAGTACTGGCGATTAGGAGTATTAGTTTAAAGCCGGATTTTATTATTATTTTAGGTTTTAGGCAAATTAGTTGTTTAGAGCAAGAAGGCTGAAGATATATAGTACTGACGGAGACAGTTATCAATTTATATCTGCATTTTTCATTTCAGTTTCATTGGTGGAGGGGTATGATCAATGTATGTTTTAGTCCTAAATACATATATGTACGTACATCTATAGTACAGATCATGGGACATTTTTAGGCAAAACAACGTTTGCCGGGTCAGCTAGTAGTATTATAAAAGTTCCAGAACTCCAACACAAACCCAGCAAATGTAAATTTTGTGTTACTAGTCTTGAAAGAATCAAATATGAATGACCAACATTTCGAGAAAAAATAAAGTATTTCTTCTGTTTCCAAATGCCCTTCATTTAGCAAGACATCTCGGATAAAACATGGCAAGTAAACGGCTTATTAAATATTAAAGCATCGTTCTGTTCTGCACCAGAACTAAGTCTCCTCTCATTGTAGTAATCGTCGGTAGCATGTTTGATTAATACCGCATAATGCACTCTGGCTTCCGGTTGCAATTTAAATGATGAGATTAAACCGCGCTAAGCACGGAAATTAATAATGGCATTCATTTCGAGTATGTATGGGTTAGCCTGTGTGTATTTCTTCTTAAGCCGTGCAAAACTGTTGCATAGCATTTTATGTGTTTTGTATGCGCAAACCACATTTGTTTATCTACTTGAAAAACATCACTAACATGGCAGATTAATTCACACACACGCGCACACACACAAGTAAGTGTGAATGAACTTCTGGATGTGTATGTTACGCGCAGTCATAACATTACCCTTGCTTACCCAGCAGGAAATTCAAAAAGTTTTATTAATGATAGGATGACATAGAATTGCACCAAATCAATACTCCCAAGACATCTTTGCTACCATTACCATTTACCTTTAAAAAAGAAGGTATTCTAACTTTGTGCGTTTGAGAGGGGTTACAATTTCAGGAAGGAGGCGTGATAGGTATGGACTTAAGTATACAGATATGATCAGAATCACTTCTAAACAATTTCTATTTTGTCCGTCCGTCTGTCCATTATAAAGATGTTCATGTGGTCACTATAAAACAAAAGGAAAGAAGAATGAGGTTGATCAGAGAAAGGACACGCTCCCTTTTGATATAAGGAACTTTTGGGTCTGAAACTATCAGCCTACCTATGGTCGTATTGATACTATCGGGAAACAAATTGGCAGAAATGGTGTATAAAAGTGTGTGTGCGAAATATGTACAAGAAGGAGTCTATCAGATAAAGACAACGCCTCCCTCTAATATAATCAATTCAAGGTACGCTACCGAAAATTACCGTAGATATGTTCCTAATTCTGCTTTTTGAAGAAAATATCCCCATTGTTGAACTCACACACACAAGTAAAGGCAAAGGGTATTTCGAAGTCAATCTGACCCGACTTCAGACATTTTACTCGTTTTTCTTCTTCCCTATTTGTTAGTAAAAGATCTTTACTGTCATATCTGAATAGTCGATTACTTGATGCATCCACACAGCTGTTGATTATTTAATCTGTTGCTGTTTTATGATTCATGTTCCATTATCGTGTCGCGATCGCGAGTTCAGGACAGTCCGGACTATAGTTGATCGGTCACCGATTCCGCACGTTATGCGGACGTGCCCGTCAGTTGGTTGGATGGGTAAGTGGTCCCGTGAGATACGACGAAAAAAAGCCTTGTAAAATGAGAATGGATTGATTATTCAATTGTAAAATATATCAGAGTAAAGATTGACTTCGTGAAAAGGCGGTTAAAATAAAAAAAAAACAATGTATTCTAAGTTGATTAAGATCACGGATCCAACATTCACAAATTGTCGCGATTTTCATATCTCTCTATGAAGTCCACCGCAATTTTTACACTGGTAGATTCTAAGAAGTATTCCTTTATTTTTTTTTTTTTATATCGTGTTTATTGGTATAATTAATTATACAAACAACTTAATATTAAGGTTAAAGCTAAGGCACTAACGGCTAGGGTTTTCGGCCTAAATGTTATTTTATTGTAGTTTATGCGTTAAATTTCAAAAAATATTTCGGAGGATCTTCGTATTTTTATGAATTTGGAGATGTTTTCGCTTGTTATGTTGGTTATTATTTCTTTTGTTGTTTTATTATATTTGAGGCATATCTGGTCTGTTATGTTGCATTCTGATATGATGTTATTATTTCAGGTATTTCAATAGTTGATTCTTTCATTAATACTCCTTTCCTCGGGATTTTACGTGCTTTGTGGAACCTTATAATAAGTTAAGAATGTCCACCAACCTCAAAAATATCACCTTTCTTCTGTACCGTTCTTTGCTTCTTACATCTATATCCATTTCCTACTGGGTAGTAATTCTGTGTTTACATACACCCGCCCTTCTCATGCATTTACATGATGTGAATGTGACTTACTGAACGACCCTCACTGGCATGGCCCTGCCTGGTGTGTATCTCCTGCTGACGATGCTGCTGCTTCTGTTGATGCTGATTATTTCCCAAGCATGCAACAGAAAGGAGTTCCAGCAGTGTTAGAAAAAAATTAACGGACACTTACAAATGTGTTGCCATTATTCGTTGACCATAAATACGTTGAATTACTCGAAAGGCTAAACCAGTAAACTGGCTGGCAAACAAATAGCAATGCATGTATGCACGTTGGCCATGGCAACCGGGCGTGGGTATGCGCTTTGCGCTTCCCGGAGTGCTTCCGCTACTACATCAATTTCCGCATGTAATAGATTACGGGTTATTTTCTTTTTAATTTAAACCATCACTTCAGACCACAACGCAAATGCTGCTGGCTCAGTTCCCTACGTTGTGTCTGTTTTTGTGTGTGAATGGATCTGCGAGGGAAGCATCTGTATGCGGCTTCTGATGCGCTGCTGTGCTGCTATTCAAGTCATCGAGTGAGTTGTGCTCCGTGTGCTGTGCTGCTGCATGCCGAAATCGTAAATTAGGTTGTAAAATGTGTGAGATGCTTTGATATTAAATTCACTTACGTTTTCTGGCAATAGATTTACTTGAAGTGCTCATATATTCCATATTCACGTGCGGTTATCGATACGTATTTGACGCATATAAATTTGCATGGGAACACGTTTGACCTAGTTTTAAATATTAAAGGGGTTGCTCGTAGCTCGGAGTACTCTTACTCTCCAATCCCTGCAGGGTTTTATAGTAGCAAAGAACAGGGGGAAAAATCATAGTCCGAATTTTTCGATGCTTTGAAGAAGAAACCCAATCAATGGGAAAGAAAGTGGCGACGTTAGTTTCCCTTCCACACAAACCGCATACTTTCAGAACCAAACCAATCAAGCCCAGAAAGAGCTAAGCAACTGTCTTTCTTATCTGCTGCTCTTCACCACAACAAAGCTGCCAAATGCCTAAATAAATTATTATTCATTAATGATAATTCAATATAATTAAAACCTTTATGGTTTAAACTGTCTTGGCCCCCACAAAAACAGCCCAATAAATCTTGAAGAGCTTGGGTGCTTGTGGATGCAGCTCTCACTTGGCAGGCCAGTATTAAACGGACGAAATGCGCATCAGAATTTTCCTTGAAACGTTCAAACCGCAAATGTAAGTTTTAAAATATTCACTAAGTATCTGCCATAAGATTCAATTTGGAGTAAACGTTGTATGGAGTGTATGCTCGAGGCACCCAACAGGACAACGGGGTTAAAAAAAGGTATCGAAGTGAAAAAATTTCAATTACGAAATTTAACAGTCTCGGGGCATGTGCCGCTGGAATAACAAATGCAAACATTTTCTGGTTTGATAGGTACAAAAAATTTGGAGAATGGTTGGAAAATTAATTATTTAAATGGAAATGTAGTTTGCTGGGAAAAAACACTGAAAAAAACCTAACGAGTAGCAAATATAGAAGATTATACCAGGAAGAAATGCATAACGCTTTACAGATGTCTTTCGATTTGTGGAAGAAAACTTTAAAGATATTCAAACCGAAGTTGAGGTTACTTCAAACGAGGTGTAGTTAGGTAACAACTGGAGGGCAGTACTGGCAAAAGTCCAGGAGCTCCAAGTGCTACACACCGTGCTAGGTACAGATAGGTATATACAAATGATGTATTCTTTGAGGGCCACAGACTAAACGTTTAACAAGGACCCCACACTGTGTTATTACGCCAGTGCATATGTGACTGTCCGATTAGGTCCATATAGTCATTCAGATATGGCTGAATGTCCAGGCTATACACTTATCAAATATTATTTAAGATATATCTAACAGTGCACCAGTTAATCTTTTTTTGTTAGTTCTCTCCAACATTATATGGGCATTGATACAAATGCATAACTCTTTGTTTATTATAGAGGATTTACTCCCTTGGATATTTGAAGACCGAATTATCTTATATTATCTTTCAATTTGTTTGAGTTTACTTTCTTGTTTTTCAATCTCTCAATAACTCAATCCTATTTGTGTCAATTTGGTTGGCATTCTTCCGTTTTCTTCTAACCAAAGTGAGAAACAAAAATGTGATAGTGTGACAAAATAAAAATCAGTCCTTATTCTATACACAATTGTAAAGAAATGTTGAAGCTCCAGCTATCCGTCTCTTTAGGATTTGTGAGTGTTTCAGTGAAGTTGATGTTAATCTTACAAACATAGCACAGAGATACGAATCCATGGCAATTATTTTCTATCAAATACTTTACAGTGTATTTGAATAGGATTCAATTTTGAGTCTCCAGCTCTCTACACTTGGATGCAAATACCCAACCCAACCATCCCCACTCTTCACCAGCTTATTTATACTTACGAATAAATAGTTTATTCTGCTTCTTTTTGTGCACTTTTCACACTACCTTCACTATTCCATAAATATTTTGGGTCAGGTTCACATGCCATAATCTAAAAATGGGTTCAGTTGTGAGTAGGGGAGGGGACAGAAAAATGTATTGAAATCAATTACTTTCGAATGCCATAAAAAGCACCCTTATCAATTTTACTTTTCCGCCCTTTTTCCACATTCAAAACAAATCGAAAGAAATATTTCAGCAATATTAAAAATTTATATAATGCCGCCCAGTAAAATAAATTCTTATTTGATAAAACTGCGTACCCATGGCGGCGGAAATATTTTGCGGTCTCAATAAATTGATATTAAATATTTGAGCCGCTTTTAAGAGGCGCTCGTAAAAGAGGACCCGTTCTCGAAAGATGGCACATATAAATAAGAAAAGATAAATCGCTCTTAAAATATCGTAAACCTGAGTGTGTACGAAGCCCTGCAAACTATTCGCAGACGGTGTTGCTCTTACCACTGAACGATGCCAGAGGTTATTTAGCAACCTGTTTCCTGCTGCGCACTGTAGCGCATGCCCCCCAAAACTGTATTAAGTGGTTTCTTCAAAATGCGAGGAAGCAATAGAAGAAAAAATATTTGACCCATTTTGGCTCACGCATTTTTCCTGACTGTGTCCAGCTGCAAATCAAAATGCCGCAATGAAATTGAGATAAAGCCCCCAAATGACCAACGCACACTTTCCGCATGTGTGTGCGTGTGTTGCTGTATGCTTGTGACCCTTACACTACCCCCCACCACCGGCACAACGAGTACCCCAACCATTTTGCCACCGTTGGTAAATAGTGACGTTACTGTGAGGGGATTTCAGGTTTGCAGGGAGCTTCTATACTCATTTGTAAACTCACATTTGACAGTCGAAATAATTTCGTTTTTACACGCTTTTCTTTTGCTTAATGCATTAGTGTGAATAACAGTGTGCGAGGGACTGTGTGAGGACGCGGCAGTCGTGTGTGTTTGCCTGTGCGTGTAATTGTAGACTGATGGCGGCAGTTTCCGCTGGAGTCAAGCTAAATATTTATGCAGTCCGTATCATAAATAATTGCGATGCAGACTTAACTGTATAAATTACACAAAGGCACGTTTATTAGGTTTGTTGTTAGGCGCGTGTATGAGAGAATGTAAATGTTTCAGCATTTCTCATTTGGAAAATGTCTCTAGAGACTCTGTTCGACTTAGATATTTTTGGCCTCCAATATTTCCAATAGTAACATATTGGGTAACAGCTCACTCTGTTAGGAGAATTGCAACCAACCCATGAACTTAACCGTTTCACTAATAGCCATTTGTTATACCTCAGGTAAAAAAATAATGATATCCTATTCATAGGTAGGCAGAGTAGTGGGTGCTTCCTTTGCGAAACTCAACTTACAACACCACCGAATATTATGATGATTGAGCACTAGCTGGCAGGGCCTTCAGATCCATCAATTTTTACAAACTATCGTTGGAAGCATTTCTTCTTATTCTATCGAGTGTCAGATTTACTGAACTGAGCGATCTATAAAAGCTCTATAATGTTATCAATGTGTCAGAAACCAACATGTTCTTCTATTGAAAAGAGTTAAATATAAAACAGAGAGCTGGACAAGTATGTATCCTTGTGTGTAAAGCTAACACAGAAGTCATTGGTCAAGTGGGTTAAACCAATTCTTTCCGCTCGGCTTTATGGAAATCACTGATAACTTCCTTCACAGTCCCTAAGGTCTTAGATCTTAGATCGACTTCTAGTACAGTTCTAATCCAGCATATATCAAAACGGTGACGGTGTCTAATCCAAAAATGTGGCACTGTTTGAGGTAGTAATGGTCTTCACTCTTCTCTTTACCTTGGAGTCATTTAGAGGTAGAACAAAGCCAAATAATTCTATTGAAAAGAGTTCAATATAAAACAGAGAGCTGGACAAGTATGTATCCTTGTGTGTACAGCTAACACAGAAGTCATTGGTCAAGTGGGTTAAACCAATTCTTTCAGATCGGCTATATGGAAATCACTGATAACTTCCTTCATAGTCCCTAAGGTCTTTGATCTTAGATCGACTTCTAGTACAGTTCTAATCCAGCATATATCAAAACTGTGACGGTATCTAATCCAAAAATGTGGCACTATTTTAGGTAGTAATGATCTTCACTCTTCTCTTTACCTTGGAATCATTTAGAGGTAGAACAAAGCCAAATAATTCAGGACATATATATCTGGTAGTTTTATTTGTTATTCAACCATTAATTAGCCGTGGTGGTACTTTAGACGGACATTGTGTTTTATATATGCCAGTATCTCGATTGGAAATGAGACTCTTTCTAAACATAACCATCAGTACCCTTAGCATCTATCTTTTTGTTCCTTCTCTGGCCAGTGGATTCGGCCGGTGTGTTACTATAGAATACAATTTATTACAATAAAATCCTATTATCAATTTGAGATATCGGTATAACTATGCTACCCTTGAGTCCAAACTGAAACACTGATAAAACTTCAAATGGCTCTATCTTCTATACGGTGCGTCCTACACCTATCAAAGTTTACAACATTCAAATGCTGTAACATTATACTGGAGCGTCAGAAAATCTTGAAATTTTGTGACAATTAAGTACTATTGTCAATTTTATATATGCTTAGAATACAATTGATTACATTCCATTATGTTGTTAGGGGCCTAAAATCCACTTGCTGCTGATAGTATGTATATCAATATACTCTATTGTAGGTGATGCTCCCTCTGAGCAGAAGCAAAGAAGTTTCAATTCTGTTACGTTCTGCCTGAAACATGCTTCACTGATGTTCTATTGTTCGAAATAAGTGATTTATGTTAAATGAGTGTGAGTGTGCCATCAAGACTACCATCCAACTGTCCCCATTGTATCCACCATTGAATAACCTATTTAAGATTTCAAGGCCACTTAGTATCATTTGTTTGCGTATTCTCTTATCCAGAAGCGGAAAAATACTATACTATAAATACTATATAATACTATAATACTATACTCTTCATATTATCTGAAGTTCTTATTACAAGTCAAATTAGAATAGCCAATAGAACAACACCGGAAAAACGTATAACTAAGAAGTATGTTAATAGAACACTTCTCGAATAATAAATAGAAATTAGTTGAAACTCACTTAGAGTCTATGTCAGTCCGAGCAATGCACTCAAATATAGTATAGACTCTGTAAAATTCTACAAAAGTGTACTGTTTTACCAAAGGACATCGACTACATTGTACTCAAGCTCAAGCAACCTGGACCTCTTCCATACCTACCAGATTGAAGGTATATTGAAGCTTTTATACACTCATGAATCGTAATTGAAAAATAGAGCTTGTAAACGAATGTTTTCAGTATGTTCTGGATTGAATGTTTATTATTAACTATGAACATATCACGATGAAATTATCCTTATTAGCAAACTAACTGAAGAACTGTTTAAATCTTTTATCCGACTTTAGTATTCGAAATTATAGACTGGCTACAATTGTCCTTAGCAATTATAAAATATACAATGTTTTCTTTGACTATCTCAATTGAGTGTTATTACAACGGGTCAAGGTGTACCATACCAGGTGATATCAGCACCCTTGGTTCACCCTCTCAATAGCAAAATTAGAGTCAACTTGTTTTGATCCTAGTCGCCAAGTGCATACACTACAAAATAACAAGCACATTATTTCAACTTCATATCAAAATGGAATACTTCTCTATCTATCTATCTACTATATGCATAGTAGAAAATCTCTGATTGGACTAATTTGCTGGTCTTTGTGCAGTTGCTGAGATGTCTTAATAATGCATAGTTCCATCATCACTTGAAATATCAAGCATAGTTGTCTGGTATTAATTAATTTTTTTTATTAAATTATTGACATCAAATCAACTTTTGAGAGTACGCACTTTAAGTTCACTATTTTGTTCACGTGATATTCCAGTAGCGGTGAAACAGATATCCTTCCTGACTTTGGAATCTATGAGACACCAAGGCAGTGAATTACCTTTCATATCAAAATTGTTAGTCCTGGAAATAATGTTTAGAGATGTGTTAAATATACCATAGACATACAAAATCCAGTGAAAAAGATATCTTTCAAGGCTTTGGGGTCTATGAGGCACCAAGGCAGTGAATTATCTCTCATATCAGAATTATTAGTTCTGGGAATAATAATAATGTTTAAATATTCCATAGACATAGAAAATCCACCATTGACCTGATATTCACATTGTGCCAAATCTGGAAAAACACATATCAATCAAATCGACATTCAAAAATCTCGTTGATTTTAAAGTAGCATTCGATACCCCGATAAGGAATCAAATGTATTGTGCACTGTCTGAACTATAAATACCTGTGGATCACATAAAACTTTACTTAATAACGCTGAGCAACACCTGCAGCTTCGCCAAATTCGGAAAGACTTCTCTGAAACGATACCGTCAGAAATTTCAGGCAGAGCGACCCCTTAATGTGCGAACTCTTTAATCTTAGACAATGTCGTACACAAGGCCGAGATGTAACAACGCGATCTGCACCAAGAGTGTTCAGCTTTTTTCGTATGCTGACGACTTTGACGTCATTGGTTGCAACAAGTGAGGTCACTGGAGCTTTTGCAGCTCTCGAAAAAGAATCTGTCAAAATGGGTTAGGTGGTAAATGAGGGCAGGACTAAGTATATGCTGTATACGCGCAAGGATTCGAAGCAGCTAGGGCCTCTGGTTGTAACCTACAGCTGCTCCTTCGCAACTGTGAGAGACTTCGTATACCTTGGCACCGCCATTAACACCAAAATTTATATCAGCCTGGAGATTAAAAGAAGGATTACTGTTGCCAATTGGTGTTACTTTGGACTCAGTTGGCAATTGAGTAATGTAGAGCTCCCGCGACACAGAAAGCTCACACTCTATAGATTTCTCAATATGCCCGTTCTTCTTTTGTTGCTCTATAAAGATGAACCACGCCTGAAATTACTATATCGTCAGAGATAAATTATATTGTATCAATGGACCCTATTTTATAATATGAACCTATTGAAACAACATATTTGTTTTGTTTGTACGATATTTTATAACATGTCTCTACTTGTATATCGTTAACAACGACTCAACTTCAAAACTTTGAATTACTCTTCATACATTCTCTTTTTCATGATAAAGTCCTTATTCCCTATTTTTGTCGGTACATAACTGCCCAATTTGCCTAGGCGCCATATGAAAATTATTACTTAAATGGTGTATCAATACAGTTATTTCATATGCTGCTATCTACGTATTTCAATATACAAAACTATAGCGCACTGACGGCAACTTTGCTTGTTACGATACGCTTCAGATTTAATAGCATCACTGTTGCCAAAAATTTTATATGATATCGTACGAAATTTTTTCCATAACAGACCAAATCCAAACAAACTTCCGTAAAAAATAAAAAAAAAGTAAAAGAGAGAACACAATTTCAATTAAACTGAAAACAAGGCGAAACTTTTTCAATTAAAATCCTTTCTGTAGCTTTGTATTTCTGTTGGAAGTAATAATAAAGCCTGCTCTGGTATGCCGCCAGATACAAATTATTGCAACATTGCAGATTGTAAATGTAAAATGTCAACGTAAGTATTTGAGTTGAAAACTTTCAAATTGCAACTATAAACTAATAAATATAAAAAAGGGCCAGCCTAAAAAAAATTGCTGCGGCCATTTTTATTTTTATGTTTAAACTTTTTATTTGTTGCCACAAACATTGCACTCCATGTGGAAAATGTTTAATAGCAGCATAAGCATTCACTATTTAAACTATTTTAATAAACTTTGTAGCATGCAATGTTGCGCAGTCAGAAGCCATCATGATCATCATCATCGCCAACTTCCGCCATTCCGGCGAAAATGGAAAGGAAGCGAAAAAGTTTGAAAATGATGGCGGGTTCTTAAGAAGCGCCAACTGTCAGGCTTGACAGTTGACAAGTTTGCTGTTGCCGTTATTTACCCACACTACTCACAATCACACTCCGACTCAGACTCGAGACTAGCAACTTGTACACACACACCCCATGCACCGGCCGTCTAAGGTGCTCTGACCTTGCGCACTTCCTGTTTTGACACCTAACTTTTTATATTGTTGCATTCTTGCGCAAACTTTTAAAAATGTTGCTTGCATTTTGCATACATACTCCTGCATTTTCCCTGTTTACCACCAGCACATGGCACGAAACTTACGACAGACAGACGGACGAGAGCCCCAGCGCCTTGACTTGACTTGACTCGACTTGACTCGACTTGACTCTCCTGGAGTAGATAAACTTGCTTGATTGACAGACAGACAGATAGACACGCTGGTAGTCAGTCAGGTGCATGTGCACTGCAGACATGAATTTCATATTTTTAGTTGGCGAGCAGTTGGAGAGCATGGTAAACAATATATTAAGTGCAATTTTTTCGAGCTTCCTTGCATTTGAAGCGCCACTAAAGTTCTCGCATGTTGGCCTCTTATGTACCACTATTCCCGTGGCGTTTTCTTGTTGCACTTTATTACTGCTGTATTTCAAGAAGTTCTTGTCGTCCTTCTGACATTTCATATTTTTATGAAATTTTCCATATTATTATTCAGCGAATAAGGAGCAATAACCTCAGCATAAAACATGAAAATGATAAAATGATGGGAAGTCATAGTTTTATGCAAATGCAGGTGCTGAAGCAGTTCTGGTTATGTGCATGCGCCTACATATATATTTTAGAGCTCTACAGTGTATGCCATGATATCCGAGTATAATGAAGATTTCTTCCTGAGCAGTTTTCAATATAGTTTTCGGTTCTTTTTATTCTGTTTGTCGGAATAACTTGTCAGATATAGCTCTCAGACCATAAACTATATTTGACTTTGGAACTGCCAAGTTATTGACGAATATCACTTTAGACTGGTTCACTGAGCTTTCTCTTCTCCACTGGAGAGAAGTTCAGCTCAGTCATGCCACAACTCTGACCGCTCAACAGTCTCTCCGAAATGAGAAACCTTCATAATATTAAATAAAGTCATCTTTCATTCTTTCTATAACAGAGACTGAGCATAAATACACAACAGTTAGAAACCGAAGCTGAGTATGAAAGAAATCCATTCAGGAGGCAAAAACAATAATTCGCATCGAATCATATCCTTCAAATTAATATTGTTTATTATAAAATACGAGCAGGTTAAAATAGTTTGTTTTTACTTTAGATATCTACGATTCAGGTGCCTAATGAGTATACATTTTGTTGATATTTGTGCTTCTTCTAAGCTCCAGTTTAAGATCAGTGATCACTCGTAGTTAATACACAAAATATTGGCTTCAGTCGCTGCTTTCGTCTTACAGGAGTTCACTCCAGTTGCAGACTATCTCAGTTTGCTCTTCGATGACGTCTTCAATGAATCCAATTCTGAAAACCCCATCAATGTGACCTTGACTGAACAGGCGTAGGTTTGTATATACAACTAACCAGTGATACATCGAATAGAGCTGATATGGGAATACTGCGTTGCATATAACAATAAATCCCAACAAAATCAGTATCTCTCACCACTTAATGTACCAATGCTTCGAGAAAGACTCAATCAACACACGTCCAACTACAGATGTCACAGGCACTCTTGCTTGAAGTTCGATTGCTTTGCAAAGCTAATGGAGTAAGTTAAATTTTGTTTGAAATCAGGCTCTCTTTTATTCAAATGATATGTCTTCCACACATATGGCGAAACGTATCTTATGACAATACTTTCGAGCATTGCCCAAACTTTGCATTGATATAAAAAAGTTTCTTAAACCCTGTGAAAGCTATTCTAGTAATATCCATACGAGTAGCCATATGTGATGTCATTCACCAATAAACTATATTTTTAATCCGCAATTTTTGCTATTACATCTCCTGAATATTGATTGAGAGTGCACAGCGCAATAAATTCATTTATTCACTCAGGATTCTGTACCAATGGTACCATGAATTAGGCCTCGGTGTCAATACCTCCAAAACATAGGATATTCTTTTTACAAGAATGTATAAAATATATAATTTTACCTTACTGAAACTCACTGGGATTTCAGGACTGGTTCAAAATGCGAAGAGCCCTTATATACAATTGGGTCCTCCAGCCCCGAATTATCCTCTGGTTATACTAAACATTGGTTGCGCCGAATATTATGTATGGACTTGTCTTGCAGCAAGAAGGGATAGATACCGGTCTTCATCTCATATGTTTGTCCCCCTCGCTAGCTAAGAGAAAAACATAAATTTCTGGGTTCACACTTTTTAATGTTGTGATAAAATTTTCATCCATAAGTATCAACAACGTAGACACATTCGTATCGAAAGCACAATGGGTCTCCACTCAGTAGATGGAGGAGGAACGTGCAGGCTTCTTATTTCTTAGGCTGCCACTGTAGCCCAACCTAGACTGATCATATTGATAGTACAAATATATCCATTCTTCAGTATTTCCATGCACGTGCTTCCAAAATTTATATATCATGGGTAATGAACTGAAGATGAAGCTAACATTGGGATGATCCAAAATTTGGATCCAATATTCAATTCGGCAGCACTTACTAACAAGAATTCGCTTACTTTTAAATTTTTAGGAGAATGCAGCAATAAAATTAAACGGAACTTAAAGGAATTTTTCGGTTCCTTTTCCGATTATTTACTGATTCGACTGACCAAAAACCTACATATAATATAAATATCGTATTTGGACTGACCCAACTTGTGGCAACTGATGCCATGTCGACTCTTAATTGCTTGTGTATGGAATATGGATTTATAAAGCAATTTTGGCGGATAATAATTTGTCAATAATGCCAACTTTTTTGCAAATATGGTATCTCTCCGCAACCGAGGCGCTAATTTGCAAATAGAGCACGAGCAATATTTCCATGTTTGCTAAATATTAAATATTTAATTCAGTTTTCGCTTTATTTCAGAAAATAATTTCAAACAAACCTATTAGCAACTATCCACATGCTTGAAACTCCACAAACCCACCGTGCGTGTTTCAGCAGTTAAGTACAACAAGCACGGGCACCATGTCCACCCCAGTCTACTGCACCGGTCTGTGTCCCTGTTGACAGAGCACACGTTTCCTTTGCATTTGCATACATTGCCAAGACTAAGGGTCTGTCTTCGTTGTTGTATTGTTTGGCCAGGAATCTTACATGCATAATTTATTTATGGTAGCTCTGACAGTAGAAGAAACTTTTAATTCCATTTTAAATTCCCTTAGCCCAACAAACAGTAAGGTTGCAAGTGTTTCCCCACCTATTCTGGCTGCCTGCTTGTGTGCCTGCTCGGCTGTGTCGTGGTCATTTCGTTTCCAAACTTACAACATTTTCTTTACACAGATAAAATTTGCATATTTCTTTTGTTTATCGTTGTTGGAGATTTGTTACGGTTCCTCCTGCTGCTGTTGTTGTACTTGTCAAACTGTTTACGCTGCTGTGATCCCTCATCAGTATGGGATTAAAAAGTCCTACGCAGAGTCTTAAGACAATCACTATCGTTTATTTGACAATCTGTGAATTTAAAACCCATATCAGTGTTAATTAACGAAGGGCGTTTATGTGATTAGTTCAAGAATTTTATTCTAATTATTGGAAGACATTTGTTTGGTTACTTTAAGGATTATTGTGAGATTAGGAAAACATTCTCAAATTTGCTGCTATCGTACTCTTGGATTATTGGATATTTTGTTAAAGAATCTATTGAAGCGAAATTCATAAGGAGCAAGCATTTATGTGTAAGGAGGCATCCAAAAAGGGTCCTTTCGGTTTGTTTAATTAATCTGCACGGTTGAAGCAATTTAAAACAAATGTTGCTTTAATTTCAAAATTTTTTTAGAAGTGATTATTGAGAATAACAACTCCGCAATGAACTAAAGACAGCAAATTAACAGATAAGAGCGAAAAGTTTCAACGAATTGTCCATTGGCAGCATTTTTTGAAAAAGAATACCCTATTCCTCTACCTTCAGGATAGGAAATCTGTAAACAAACCACACATAAAACTGCTGCCAAAATTCAGAACTATTTCCTTGTGTTTGTCGCTTTTTTACCTTTCTTAATCGGATTAAATATGAAATCGTCTTTAAACAAAAATAGGAATATATCAATATTTTCTTGTGGGATACAGAGCTCTTTCGAAAGTTCCAAGCAGCCGCGTGGAACTATCACGTTGAAAAAGATCCCTCAAAATTACTGTGAGCACAGAGCACAAGAAAAATATAATCACCAGCTGCCTAGAAGCTCATCCGGCAAAAAAGAAATTTTGTTAATAAATCTTAATATATCTATAAGAACAACAAAACACGGCATCTTATGGTTCATAACTATGCAAGATCGGTAGTTAACACAAAGGCTAGTCTTCCTTTAAGGAACAAGAACATGGAATTCTCATATTTTTACATATTCCCATACAACCCTGACCTAGCACATTGACTCTTAAGAGAAAGAAAAAGAATTATTTGTATAGTCCATTATTTCGTTGCTAAATGGTTATGAACTTAAAAGCAAGAATTAGATTAGGTCCAGCAGTGGTATTTTCTTATATACTAGTATAAATGTGACTATTCACTGATATAATCATGGTTGGTTGGTTGGTTGGTTGGTTTTTGTGGCTGATCCAAGTCACTCCTCACATGGATCACAATTATCGCCTTAGCGACGTTTTGATACCACAACCTCTCCTAACGCCGGAGAAAACGATGGATTGTTCACTAAAGCCACTTTGTGGAGTTTAGGTATCTTAAAAGATCTTTCGGTTTTACACCCGAGAGATCGGATAAACTCGCTAGGAAATAGTTTCCTAGTGTTCTATTTCTTGCGGCCGCCAGAGCAGGGCATTCGCAAAGAAAGTGGACTAATATGATCATATTCAGCGTTCTCAATAATTCCTAGCGACGATGAACGGAACGTGAATCATATCAGGTGATCACAATCATTTATCAATATCGGTATCTTATGTATTATAACTATCAACCTCAATTTTGTTCCCATTTGACACTAATGCCAACTTACAAGTTCAATGCAGGAGCTGTAAAGACCTACAAGAGAGAGTACAGTCGTCCACTTTCTTTGCGATTGTCCATCCCTCGCTCTCTTGAGTCTCAAGTATTTCGGAAGACCTTTTCTAGAGTGTGTGGGGCATTACTCTAGTTTAGAACTTTCAGACTTAATCAAATTTGATAACAACTCCGGGTAGTTGTAATTTCACAGAGGTATATCACCATCTTTAGGCTCGCGAGGATATGCCATCAAAACGACACTATTGCTAATTGGGTGACCCTATCCTCTCGAACCATTTTACCTACCCACCTACAAGTTCAATATATTCTCAGTTTTTTAGTTCATATTTAGCACGCTGTTGTGCTTTTGCACCCCTGGGCATTGCAAGCATTGCCCAGAAAAGCACTCTGACGCCTTATGCCCTTTATTCAAACACTTGGGGCACAGGTTCAGTTTGTCAACGAGTTCCTGCCTGTCTCGTAGATTTAAGGACATGAAGTCTGGGCATTGATATACAGCCTGATCTTCGGTCTCGCAATGCTTGCATTGGCTTGCTCGTACCTGTGTTGCTACTGTTGCATTCACACCGTGGCCCGATCCCTCCCTGCTCTAAGATACTGCGCCCGTTGCTCGATCGCGCCCGTGCTCCAATTGATGCGGTCGCCTGACTTCTCGTGCTGGTAGAGCAGAAGCCTGCTTCTCCAGGAAAGCCAGCATCTCTTCCGCTTTGGTCTGAGCTCCTCTGCAGCTCTCATGGCTTGGCAGTGTCGCTGTCCAGACGCTCGTGGAGCATATGGACAACGAACATGTCCCAATGTTCCACTGGTAACCCCAGTGCTTCCAGCTGGCACATGAAGTCATAAGTCATATTCGCCATACGCTGTAGGCTCTCCGCAATGGGTGGCCCCTCTAGCTCTGGCAACTTGATGAATTGCTGCAAGCACTCTCGGCATACCGGGTACTTCTGGTCATAAATCTGGTTCAGCCACTCCCACGCTTCATGGTAACCGTTGTCGGTCAGCTTCCACTCACCCAAAGTACGCGCTGCCTCTTGGGTGAGCAACTTCCTCAAGTACGAGAACTTGTAAGAGGGCACTATTTGCTCACCATGCCACTTGGTGATGCTTCATCTCATCAAGACACTCTCATCAGTATAATTGATTTCCATGCTCTCATTTGAACTAACCGCACTTTGTTCACATTTCTAATTCTTATTCATGAAAAAAAAAATTTTGAATATAAAATTTAAAGCAACAACTTACTCTCCTTATGCTCGACTGAATTAATCATCAGAATCTCGTGGCCTAACGGCCACAGTATCAGAATCTACCATTCATGCAATATTTTCTACGCCCTAACCCCTGAGCACCTTAGTAACTGACTAGGTGATAAAGATAAAAGTTCTTGGACATACTTGGAATAGTTCGAACAAACTTGTCTTCGTACCTAGCAAGATATATGATTGTGAGAGTTCAATTTTATAGGAAATTTTCGTTTATTAGTAGTAATATTGTTATCAGGTTAGCAATCGTCCAGGTCATCCCATATAGTTCAAAGCGCACTGAATTAAAAGATATACGAGTATGTAGTTTTTTCCCACGCAATTTCGGTGATTGAATAATTACAATAAAATGAATGAAAATATCGTGATAAAACCTCACACCTCACAGGACATTCGTTAGATTTACTACTCTTTTGAAGATGATGACCATTATTTTCACTGCATTTCACACATTTTTTTTTTGGAAATATTTCTGTTTATGTCATAGAGTCAAAGTTTTACGAAGAATTTGTTACTGTGTGTGGTTCCTTACGGAGGTTAAAACTTAAGGCTGTTGTAAAGTATTTACTCCCAATTTCAACCCCCTTTTAGATCACGTGCCACTCTGTGATCAGTTCTTTCATTACCTGTTAAAAAGCATTCAAAGTAATTTCAATGACCATAGATGTCATAGCTGTAAGTCTTATTGTATTAAAATTTTAATTTTAACACAAGTATGAATAAATAAATAAATAAATAAATTTCAATGAACAATCAGCCTCGCGCTAAATTAAATTTGTAAAAATATTTGTCAATGTTTTTGACATTTTGACGCGCATAACTCATTACGGCATAATACAAAAATATGAATTCTTTTAAATACCTACGCTAATGCATGTTCCAACACACGCCCACATAACTTCATAATGCCAAACGCAAGTTTATTATTTTAATAAAGTTTTTTAATTACATTTGCTATTTCAATTTGCAAAACTCATTTAATACACAAAGAATTACATACAAACACTAACATAAGTATACACACATGCAAACACACACACACACACACACACACACACACACACACACAAAATGCAAAGTAATTTACCAATGTGTATGCGGGTGTGAGTACGATCACACACAGTACATTACCTTAATTGTGTTTGTCATTCATAAAACAACAAAAACAATCACAGCTTGCGCACTTGTGCCGCCAGTTTCTAATTGAAACCACAACCGTCATTGCAACCAAAATGGCGAAAACTACCGTTACCGTTATCGCCACCGTTACCGCTCCCGTTACCAGTAACAACAGCATCAACAGCAGCCACCACACCAACAAACGTAGCAGCAGTAAACCACCATAAATAGAAAAATTTCCCGGAATGACGCAAAACCAACCACGACGAATTTATGCAAAATATGAAAATGTCAGGGAAAATTGTATTTAAATAAATTAAAAAGTGTAACACAACGAAATACCACTTTCCCTGGCTTCCTTACTTGCTTTACCCCTCTCTCTCTCTCTGTTTGTTTCTCTCTCTCTTTCGCGGTCTTTCCTTCGCTGTTAACCGGTGTGCAACTCCTTGTAAAACTGCTTGCACCTTCTTGAGTTGCTGTGTTGTGGTTTGAAAATATGGTTGTTGTTGTTGCTATTGTTTTTGTTGTTCCGTAATGAGTTTTATTGTTTTGCTTTAATTTTTATAATTGAAAAAGCACTCAAAAGTTAGAAAGTCATAAAGTTGGATGAACTTTCCACCCCTTCTTTCACTCAGTACAAGTAGCTAAGGGTAAATTGCATTACTACAGGAACTTTCTACAACTCTTCAAGGTTTATAATAGTTACGGTTAGTTATACGTCAATTGGCCGTATTATACCTGCATGCGCTCTTAAAGGATACAAATACAAATTTCATACATTATTCAAGTATCCAAGGAAGTTGGCAAGTCGTGGATGACCTCTGAGTAACTCCTTGCCCTTAATTAATATTGCAAAGTCACTGTATCGCAACACTTGCAGACATTTTCAACTGAGGTCAGCAATTTTTCAAGAATTTAGTAAAATTATTGGGAACTTCATTAGCAGTTGCGCTCCAAATTCAGCTCAACAATTTCTTACATCAAATTAATGATATGATTTAATACTTATATACTCTATATATATAAACAGACCACCTTCATCTCAATAGATCAAATAGAGCGTGATTGATTTATGATTTCATAGTTCATAATTTCATAATTTTCCATATGTATATATTCAGACCATCCTCAGACCAATAGATCAAATCAAGTAGAGCGTGACTGGAAGAAACTTTTCTAAAGTTAAGCCAAATATCAATGAACGACTTTTCTATGGAACATTGTATTTTATAATTTGCTGCATACGCTAGTACTCGTATGCTTACCTGTCACCAGGGGCCATAGAGACGGGACACTTAAAGGACAAATTTTATGACGTGTAAACAAAAAATGTCTTTGTTTATGAAGAAAATCTGTCACACAGAATTATGAAGAAAATCTGTCACACTACTACAGTTTTGCATATGTGTAAGTGTGCGCAAATCAGGAGTCATTTCTCTGTATTCTCTGCCTGTCAATCTATTCACAATGGAAGCAAATACAGTTCACACTCATAAAGTGATACCTCATGTTCAAAAAGTTACCGGAATTTGTCAATAAAACGAAACTCCCTTGAGATATTGTCGGTTGTATATCTGTCAGTTGCTTACATGTCAATTTTGAACGCTTTGTAAACAAGTCATTGTTTGGTGGATTCTGCGTATTTCGTTATGTCGAATTGAGTTGAGCAAAGCGACTGTCTAAAATTTGCTGGGAACAAGCAAAAGTCATACGGGACAATGTCAGGCAAATACGGAACTTGCGGAACGGTATTAATCAGAGAACACTGAGAAAAGAAACATAATGTCAAACGACAAAGCAGCGAAGTAAAGCAGACGGACGTTGTACACGAATCCACTCAAAACTGTGGTGAATCCACTCAGAATCGTGGTGAATCCACTCAAAATCGTGGTGTGTCCGCAGCGAAAAAGAGTTTCCTTTCTCTGTGTTCTCTAGTACTAATGTTGTTTTTGGTCAAATAGCTGCGTACAAGATGCGCTGTGTGAGCCAGTGAATTGTTTTATTGATTAAACCACGAGTTGTTTCTCCACAATTCCAGTCTCTTGCGATGAACTTTCACCTTCAAACGCTTCAGTACGTTAACATAATACTCTTTATTTACTGTTTTGTCTGGCGGAAGGAATTCGAAATTTTGACCATATCTCAAGCACGGTTCGGTTTTTTTTTAACATAAGGCATGTTGGAAAACTCTTCCGGGATTAAGACAGTCGAAAGCTCTTCTGGGAGATTTTCATCCTAAATGAGTTAAGGAGTTAATAAATATGCCTCGGAGTAAATTAAGAATCATCACAGGCATTTTAAGCGGACACTGTACACTCAATTACCATATGAATAAGTTGTGTATATCTTCAGATGCCATCTGTCGATTTTGTGCAGCAAGTGACGAAACCTCACTGCACCTGTTTACAGACTGCAGTCCATTGGCACACAAAAAACTCAAGTTTTTGGCGAATATAGCTTAGAGATGGGCAAGATCCCTCAACTTGATTCCTCCAAAATATATGAATTCCTGTCGGAAATTAAGCTTACAGAAGATTCGTAGATGAGACAATCCTCATCGTTCAAATAAATAGGGGCATCTCAACAGATCTTTCAGATGGCGGTGTATAACACCCTCTAATAACACCCTGCATGAATTTTCCACAGATAAAACACTTTTTAAAGGCTTGCTTAATTAGTAGACTAAATCAATGAAACGAAAGACCCTGTACAAGTTTATGCCAGAACTAACCGGCATCATGAATATATAATCTATAATTCAAATATGCATATATTTGCTTATTCAACCACTTTTAGACTGACTCTCAATATGCAACTCAGCAACTGTGACTCTTACCTGCCAGCTTCATAATTTAATGAGAGCAAAAAATTGTTCAGCATATTTAATGGAAATGTTTGCTGACATAATTGCATATAATTCTCTAAAGTAATTAACGCAGCAAACAGCATTTCAACAAATAAACAATAATGCAGCTACTAATTTGCTA
This sequence comes from Clusia tigrina, assembly GCA_920105625.2. NCBI lineage: Eukaryota > Metazoa > Arthropoda > Insecta > Diptera > Clusiidae > Clusia > Clusia tigrina. The sequence continues at coordinate 29,513,554 of OV050030.1, forward strand.
GAAAATCCACATGCACATCACTTGCTCTCAGTAATCGCAATTAAGCCAACATAATTAATAATTGATAATTAATCGGGAATTCATGAATGCATAAAACTATGAAATCGACTAAAAAATGTGCCGTATGCACGCCGTATTTTATTATATATTAAAATGGAATGTTGGCAAATACGCATATTGCGTACATGCAAGCACGCATATATTTAAAAATTATTGTTTTTGTGGCATAATGAAAATGTTGCAATTTGCTTTTAAATATAGAAATCAAACAAGCAATCAATTAAGTTGAAAAATGTGTTTATTTAAAATGATTTTGTGTGCTTAACGCAAATTTTGCCAATTTTCGTTAGAAAAATCACACAAATGTGCTGCAACTCTTGATTTGTGTGATTACAATAGGAATAGCGCTTAGGAATAGCGCCCATACCGTAAACATAGACACACCCCTATACAAGAACTAACGCACACAGACACACATTTACCGCAAAGCAGAAACTTTGCTCATTCACATTTCATATCATACAAAACACAAAAACCAACGAATAATGGGTACAAAACTATTTTGAAAGTGAGTGAGTAGTGAAAACGAATGAAGGGTGAAAGGATTTTCCGAATTTATACAACTCAATTTAGTGTCCTAACTAATCGCAGATGGACTCAAAAATTAGCAGACTTCAATTCGCTGGCTTTTGCTTGCTTGAAAATCCTTGGAATAGAAGGGAATTTATTGGGAAATACAACAATGAAACTTAGTAAAGTTGCTTAACTTAACTAGTTGCAAGTAGAAAATACTGCATCCATAAAATGAACACAAATATACTTTGTCTACACAGTCTTGTATATTTCTATTTAGATAGTAAACTGGTCTTGAATGTAATAACAGGGCAAGTTGTAGAATGCCATCGTGCTTTTATAATCCTTCAGAAGCAATTGGGACACATATGGCACATAAAATGTGGCACTTTGCATTGGCTTTATGCCTCTATGATAATGCCTACATTTTGTTATATCAGGGCGACCTGATGAACTGCTCTACACAAGAATGTTAACAATAGCAATGATGGAAAGACTACTTTTTCATGTGTCTGCTTGAATCACCTTTTTTAGTAAAGCCGTGTCACGATGCAATTATATCACAAGATACAAGTTAATCCTTATGTATGAGATAAGATGCTCCTTGTCGTTTGCTCGATATGTCACCCTACTAAACTGTAGTCAGAAATCGAAGGATATGCTGTGACTACATCAAAGAAATCCCTTCCACACTATATGTTCACAAAGTTCAGGTGTGTATTGCCTGTGAGGTCCTGGATTGAGCCAGCACTGTCATTGTTAGTCTGGTATCTTAAACTTCCTATCGAGGACTATACACGGCATACTTCCAAACACCTCAATCGAGAAATTACTTTAGGATTGCCCTAAAAACAAATTAGAATTTATGTCATGAGGCAATGATAATCAACGATTCCATAGTCGGACCTAAGAACAATGATCTGAGGAATTCCTGTGGCTACTTGTAAATTTATTTATTATGAATCCCGGATATAATCCAGAAACCAAACCGAATATGTAAGAGTGAATCATTTTGGTACGGCAGAACTGTTCTAAACAAAGTAATCAATAATGTAAAGAACTTTACTTGATAGACACAATTTAACACGTCTACCAACCGGACAAAGGAAGGTGATAAATTTATTTTTTTTTTATTATTTACTTATCAAAATTTCTTTTGGAAATATAACAATCTTTAAATGCAACAAAGCGTTTTTTGTATGTAAATCTAACAACTTTGTCAGCTTCGCAAGTCGAAAGACGTAATCCACAGACGAGAAGAAACAAATTTTCCACCACTTCCCACTTTCGCAATTTAGAATAGAAACTTCAACAAATATTTGTGGCAGAACGAAGAAGTTTTACAATCCTGCCATTTTTTTGTGTAATCTTATTATCCACGAGATGACAGCAAAATGACATTTAGAAAAAGAAAGCAGCGTTGGCGCTGAACTTCGGCGAAGGCAGAAAGCATTTCAACCAACATCCACATGCAGCTAAGAAAGAAATATCAAAAGTTTGTGGTGGGAAATGAGAAAATGTATACAAACTCTACGAAGGTCCTTCAATAAATATATCCCCTTTCTATCTTCACATTTTGAGAGATCTCTCATTTGCTGTGATGTGTGTTATTTGAGTTTGAAAATTTGCAATCTTCTCATCAATTCGAGTAAATCTGGCTGGTTGCTTTGTGAGAAGAGGATACTAATTATTTTATGCTATTTGGAACGCCAATGAACTATCGCGCCAATTACTAGAATTTAAAACGTTCATGTTTGACCTTCAAACGTTCAATTGACATTATGCTAATATCTGAAACGCATGCTACTTACAGAAGCTATAATAACATACCGAACTATAATATTTATAATAGAAATCACCCTAACAATAGAGCACACGGGGAACAACAATTATCATAAACAAATCATTTTAATGGCTAGAACTAGAAGAATATAAAACACATCAGATTCAAGCAACCTCTATATAGATAAGTGACTTGAGAGGACCAATTACCGTGTCAGCTGTGTACTGTCCATCCAAACATAATAACACAAAGGCTCAATACATGGACTATTTAAAATCATTGGGACGCCGGCACATAGCTGGAGGAGACTATAATACATAAAGCTCCACATGGGGCTCATGTGACTAACAAACGCGAAAGGCCGCGAACTACTAGATGCCATAAAAGAAAATAATAGTCGCTCTTTTAGTATGGGTGAGCCAACTTACTGGCCAGCAGACATACAAAAATTACCTGACTTAATTGACTTTTGGGTTACAAAAAACATATTGCACCAACACTTAGCAAAAAAATCATGTTTAGATCAGACCATTCTTCAATCCTATTGACTCTTCAAAGCCACTCGGATACAAAAATATCCGGAATTTTATATAATTACAAAACAGACTGGAACAAATTTCGACAATTGCCAGAAAATAAGATGACAACAAATATCTCTTTAAAATCACATAAAGAAATTGACACAGGAATAGCATACCTAAATGAAACCATCGTCAAAGCAACAATTCAGTAAACACCCATTCTAAGCCCATCACAAATCACTACTGTCCCAGCTCACATTAAGCATAAAGTAGGACAAAAAAGAAGACTCAGGAAAAAATATGCAAATTACTAGACAACCTGAAGACAAATCTAAATTCAATAAAGCGGCAAAGAACTTAAGGCAACGATAAAACAATATGAGGATGACGAACTAGAAAATTATCTAAACAATTTATGGACAACGGCCTCTAGAAAATATTCCCTTTGGAAGGCTACTAAAAAACTAAACAGTGCAATAATACATAAACCACCCATATATAGAGATATATATATTTAAGTGTGTTATACACTGCGATCTGAAAGATCTATTGTGATGCCCTTATTTATTTGGAAGATGAGGATAGTCTCATCTACAGATCTTCTGTCAGGTTAATTTATGACAGGAATTCATATATTTTGGAGGAACCAAGTTGAGGGATCTTGCTCATATCTAAGATATATTCTCCAAAACACCTGAGTCTATTGTGTGCTAATGGTCTACAGTCTGTGATCAGCTGCAGTGAGGTTTCGTCTCCTTCTCTACAGAATCGACAGATGGCATCTGAATATATACCCAACTTGTTCATATGGTTGTTGAGTGTACAATGCCCGCTTATACTGCCTGTGATGATTCTTAATTTACTCCGAGGCATATTTATTAACTCCTTAGCTCTTTTAAGATTAAAATCTCCAAGAAGAGCTTTGGACTGTCTTAATCCCGAAAGAATTTTTCAGGTTCGACTTCTTTTGACATCTATACACTTCTTCAGCAGACCTCCAATGGTATTGGATGATAGTCCACAGGAGGGTTCTGGGCCGTTGAAAGGAGAGGCTGCAGCCTTTCTAGCTAAGCTTTCAGCCTTCTCGTTTCCCTCTGGCCTGGTAACCACGTTAGAGATAACTTGTTCATACTGCCTAGGGAGTTTAGCTTCCCGATACAGTCCCATACAAGTTTAAACCTTACCAAGGGTGAGCTCGGACTCTTGAATGCTGCTTAACTATCAGATAGTATCACGATTCCTGTCAATGTTGATCTGCGCACATATTTCAATAGCGTGAATTTCCTCTTGAAAAATGCTTGGGATAGAACCCATTGGTTCCCAGTAGTTGGTTCTAAGTCCAAATACTCCTGCCCCAGTTCCGTCCATTGTCTTAGAAGCGTCAGTATACCATAAGAGGGAATTTTATACGTTTCAGTTAGACCTTTCCATTTTTTTTTTTTTTGTTGCATCTCATTATTGTACTGTATTTTTGTGCGAAATTGAATTTTCTTGGCATAAAATTCTTGTGTAAACCACCCATAAAAACAGAAAGTAATACTTGGGAAAAAACGAACATTCAGAAAGCAACTACTCTCTCAAAACATTTCGCAAACATCTTCAGTAACGCCATGGACACTCAAAATATCCAATTTAACAACCTACAAAATGTCCACTACAACAAAATAAAAATGACGACAATAGTTGAAATTAAAACACAAATCTCGAAAGTGAAAAACAAAAAGATACTGGATACGACCTCATCAACGGAAAAATATTAAAAGAACTACCTGACTCTAAAAAAATATATATTAGAAATATATTTAAAGCCATATTTAGACTAAACGATCCAGTCTTATGGAAGGTAGCTCAAATAATAGCAATCCCGAAACCAAACAAAGACGCAACAAGAACCAGCTCTTATCGACGCATTAACCTCTTGCCAATTCTTTCAAAGGTATTTGAGAAAATACTGTGTGATAGAATTGAACCTATCTTTACACAACAAAAAGTTATTCCAAGCCACCAGTTCGAATTTAGAAAGCATCAATCAACCGTGCAACAAGTCCACAGAGTTATAGATAAAATTTTGGACGAAATGGATAAAAAAAAAGTATTGCGTGGCGCAAAGGACTTTTAAAAAAAATAAATTATGCACCACCTTTAAACTATTATTACCGAATAAAAAGTTTTATACAACAACAGACACTTTTATATAAAAGACTTCTATGAATGTTCAGATATTTTACAAATGACAGCGGGAGTGCCCCAAGGTAGTGTATTTCTATATTTTTATATTTAATATATGCTACCGATATTCCAACCCCCACAACACCAGGAACCATAGATTTGTGTAATGCCAATGTACATTACTACCAAATGCTATACATATATCAGCAATAGCAGCATAGCTGAGGTGATGTAAAGGGGAGTCGGGACAATTTCTTATATGGAGTTGGCGTGTTTCTTATCCGACTAACTCCATTTCTTGTGTATGGCCAAGTTCAATTAAGCTATCTCTAACTGTGTTGATAAAAGTTGCCCACATACGGGCCGACGAAAAAACGGACAAAAAATAAAATAAGATGACTCCGAAAGTGATTGTGATCATTTGTTTATACTCGTATAAATATACGAGTATATGTATATGTCCATAGCCCTCCATAATAAAACAGCACAACCGCACAAATTTAGCACAACATTTTTTCCCTTTTGTGGATAGAGGGTATAAATAGTAAAAGTATCTCAAACACTTCTGTTGGAAAGAAAAACAGCACTCTCAACGATATTGAGAGCAATTATTAAAGCAATATTCGGACATCAAGAAGCTTCCACTATCACAGTGGACCTATAAAGATTGAATACTCATAGTATGCTATGAAAAGATGGAATCAGAAGAAACAGAATATTTTCTTCCTAAAAGTTAGGACTCTTCCAATGGGAATCAACTATGTACCAATCACTGAAAGACAAACAGTGACAGAGCCAGACAGAGTGGTAATTTACTTTCACTGATGTTATTCATATAGAGAATTAGTTCTGGCTTCTAGGCTAGGCAAAACATACACATCATTTCAATGAAGCATTTACCTTAAAAGAGAAAGCGTCTGGAAACATTTTACAATAAAGCATATCTAATTGAATTCTATGTTTTTGGAACCATTAGGACTAGGGACCATCTAGTTTGATGTTGCAATTTAGCATATTTTGTGCTCTTACTTATTTTGCTTATTTTTCTATTTGTATGTAATTTTTTTCAACTTTTTTTAATTTGACAGAATTACTTTCACACTGAACAAACGCAAAAACAATTTTTACCTAAGTAATGTACTCGTAGTGTGGCAAATTTAGTTTTAAGTTTTTTATATTTTGTAGATATAGTCACAGAAATTGGCTGTATAAAAGATCATTTATAACCGTTCCTATTGCGTCATACAAAACTTGCGCAAAAAACAGGCCAAACAGTCTTGAAAAATAATATATAATATAATAATATATATATTATATATAGGAAGAAGTGGTCGAATATATTTATCACCTATTTTCCACACACAAAAAAATATTATACCAGTTCTATAATAATTTCAAACCATTATCGATATTATATTACTGGAATAATGGAAATATATGTAGATTTATCACCCTCATTTAAGTGTGGATTGCGAGCTACAAGATCGAGTGTGATGCCCCTGTTTACTTAAATGGATGAGAATAGACTAATTCGTAGGATCTGCTGTTAGGTTTATTTCAGACAGCAGGAGCTTTTGTATTTGTAGGATCAAGTTAACGTATAGTGAATACATAGGATTGGGGCTATATTTAAATTATTCATATAAGAGTTCAGTTTACAGTGTTCAGATTTGCTCGAAGTCATGTTTATCAGCTTTTTGGATGATAGACGGATGAATAGATGGATAACGCTCATCCAACATGCTCGAAAATCACATATTTCCAAATACAAGTAAGGAAAATCGAGAGCAAATAGTAATTAACCTCAATATCAGAATTTCTTCTTGGTTTATTATTTAGAAATAGAAAGTATGGACTTAATCGGTTAGAAAATGATAATTCTCACTTTTTTCACAAAAAGTAACATTGTTAAAGTAAAGGAATAAATATAATCATATCTTTCACACTCTCTTTCATATACTAACATTCATTTTGCGCAATTTCAATACATACTACAATTGTTTAAGATAAAATATATATGATATTGATATATCTGAGTGGATTCATACATAAATAATTACAAACTATTATCTCTTGGACCATGTATGTATTTCCATTCTGTGAAAATGGGTATAAAAACGCGTAAATACTATCTCTATTGGGACATAATAAAAATTAGTTCCTATGGTTCCGCGGGGGAGCAAAGGGCCACAATTGGCATATATTTCTGCTAAATAATTTGCGTGCTTCTTGAAATATACCTTAATTGAGAAATGAGGCATTATGAAAAGTAAAGCTTAATTATTTATAATTGTATTCTCATCAAAATGCAATCATGTATTGATACTTCCTCTTCAAGTTAAAGATTGTTAAAATCAGTTTAAGCATTGTTAAAAGCCCTTTACCTATGTCTAGGAAGGCTGCTAAAGTCTACTGTATATGGTAAAAACTTTTTTTCCACTGATCGTACTAGCTCATATAAAGCTGTTTCAGTAGATTTACCCTTGAGGTACGCTTTGCTGATTCGTGGCGAATTTTTTCTGCCTTTGGGATAAAGACTGTACAATTTTAGTTTAGTATTAATTTTTATTTTTGTGATTCGTCGTTTAAATGTCTTCTATAACTAGGCCTATTCCTTGTCATGATTTTTCCAATAATCTATACACACAAATTGTAATTGCCTTGTATTAAAAATTTCGTTTGTTCCGCTCCTGATGTTTACCAGAAATGTAAAGAAACCGACCTCGTATTTTGAACCCAAAAGCCATTCTTATTGAGATCATATATATACATATCTATAATGGTGGAGTTTGTTTTGGGCATTACAAACGACTTTAACAACCAATTATACTCTACAAAAATGTGTAGTGATATTAAGAAAGCAAATGTACGAACCATTTGCGCAAACGACAAAAGCGAAGTGAAAGTGTACTTAGTTTTTGTCTAGTTCATTAGTTAACAACATCTTATAATTAAGACCGCTAACTAAAAGTTTATTTTTCAACTGTTTGCAAATTGTTTCATCAAATTGAAATTATTCTGTTTCGTAGGGAGTTAAAATATTTTGACAAAAAAAATTAATTAGTGCTTTTGTGAGATTTGAATCCAACAGATTACAAATATGTCACCAGCACGTCCACTAAACGAGATCCTGCAGAAAGTTGCCATCGAAGAGTTGAATGAAGTGCCCGAACGTGTGCCTGAAGATCTGGAAGCTTTGAGAACATGGATCAAGCAGCAGCCCCACCTCCGCGCTCGCACAAATGATCAGTTTCTATTGGCTTTCCTACGTGGCTGCAAGTTAAGTTTAGAAAAGGCCAAATTGAAACTGGACCGATACTACACATTGCGGTCCCGGTATCCCGACGATTTCCGTTGTGTCGATGTGGACGATCCCAAATTACGTGAAGCAATTCGCGCAGGGTGAGAGATACTATCAAATTTTGAAAATCTTTGAAATCTTTAATGGCATATTTTTTCTTTCGTCAGAATTTTTGTGTTTCTGCCCACACCCCTGCACGACCACGGACCCCGAATTGGTCTATCCAATGTTACTGAACAGTTTTCAGTTGCAACATTTTTGAAGCTGTTATATGTGATGAGGGACATTATTATGCTGGAGGACGATTATATTATGGTGAATGGATTCGTCTTTATAAATGATTTGGAAAAAGTGGTTCCTACACAGCTTTTTCAAATCACTCCAGCCCTCTTGAAGAGAACAACTATATACACACAGGAAGCAATGCCAATGCGCTCCAAAGATACTCATCATATAAACACATTCAGTGCATACCACACCATAAACAACTGGTTGAATCCGTTTCTATCAAAGAAGCTACAACAGAGAGTAGGCTGTAAAATAATTAATATTTTATATAAAGGTTTGAACAATTTGATTGCAGCGCTTTCTACATGGGAAAAACTTGGACGAGTTCTATCAAAAAATACCCCGTAAATATATGCCGACGGACTATGGAGGCTCGAATGGTACTTTAGCTGAAATCAGCGCTTACTGGGATAAGAAGTTGGATGAATATCGAGATTACTTTAAGGAAGAAGTCAATTATGGCACGGATGAAGCGCTCCGACCTGGCAAACCTGTCGATTTTGAAAGCCTGTTTGGATTGGAGGGTTCTTTCCGTCAGTTGAACGTTGATTAGCTGAGAGAATACGTTTTATACATTCAAATATGTTCTATAATAGTAAATCCACTACATCGGTTTAATGCAGCAATAAAATATAAGTAATTCAATATGGTTCAATATGCACGTAACTAAAGTGAACTAACAAAATATTCTTTTGATTTCATTGACTTGGAGGAAGATTGGATAAGTAATATCAAAACGAAGCTACGCTTAGAACACCAACGGTTTAAATATGAAGCTATCATTAAGCTCGGGAGTGCGCGAATCTGAAGCCAGGCTCTTATCCAAAGAACAGTTTAGTTTCAGTTTTCTTAAGAATAATTACTCGCGCATCATGGTTCGTCAATCATAAATAATCAATAAACTCAATCAAAAACGTCTTATACGAGTATATAAAAAGAAGACGCCTATGCAAAACTAGACTGCTATATAGGAAGTTTTAAATAATGGCACAATATCAGAATACACATCTTAGTGGGCATAACATTTCTGACACCTCTCCCACCTACACGTAGAATTCATTCATCAGTATGAAAAACGTGCCTACAAAGATATTGTCTATTATTGTGTTATATGGTTTTTGAGATACACCTTAGTTGAGAAATGTGGTGTTATGAAATATGAACTTAATTATTTATTATTCTCATAAAAATTTAATCATGTATTGATACTTCTTCTTCAAGTGCAACTGTACAATTTCAGTTTAGTATATATTTTTATATTTGAGAACGTAATTTAATTGTCGTATATAAGTAGGCCTATTCTTTGGCATGATTTTTCTACTCTTCTATATATACAAATTGACCTTGATTAAAAATTGGATGTGTTTAGGTTCCTAATGTTTACCAGAAATGTAAACAAACCGACCGCGTATTTTGAACCCAAAAGTCTTTCTTATCGAGATGTTATGTTTGGGAAATACGCATGTCAATAATTGTAAAGTTCGTTTTGGGCATTACAAACGACTTTTACAACCAATTATGCTCTTCAAAAATGTGTAGTGATGTTGAGAAAACAAATGTACGGACCATTTGTGCAAACGACAAAGGCGAAGTTAAAGTGTACTTAGTTTTTGTCTAGTTCGTTAGTTCCACAAAATACAAGCTTTCATTAGATAACAACCTAATAATTAAGGCAGCTAACTAAAAGTCTCTTTCTTCATTGCTGATCTTTCAGCTGTTTAAAATTATTTAATAAAACTGAAACTACTCTGTTTCGTAGTGAGTTACACATATTTTGACCAAAAAAGATTTAGTGTTTTTGTGAGCTTCTAATCCAACAGATTACAAATATGTCACCGGCACGTCCACTAAACGAGATACTGCAGAAAGTTGCCATCGAAGAGTTGAATGAAGTGCCCGAACGTGTGCCTGAAGATCTGGAAGCTTTGAGAACATGGATCAAGCAGCAGCCCCACCTCCGCGCTCGCACAAATGATCAGTTTCTATTGGCTTTCCTACGTGGCTGCAAGTTCAGTTTAGAAAAGGCCAAATTGAAACTGGACCGATACTACACATTGCGGTCCCGGTATCCCGACGATTTCCGTTGTGTCGATGTGGACGATCCCAAATTACGTGAAGCAATTCGCGCAGGGTGAGAGATACTATCAAATTTTGAAAATCTTTGAAATCTTTAATGGCATATTTTTTCTTTCGTCAGAATTTTTGTGTTTCTGCCCACACCCCTGCACGACCACGGACCCCGAATTGGTCTATCCAATGTTACTGAACAGTTTTCAGTTGCAACATTTTTGAAGCTGTTATATGTGATGAGGGACATTATTATGCTGGAGGACGATTATATTATGGTGAATGGATTCGTCTTTATAAATGATTTGGAAAAAGTGGTTCCTACACAGCTTTTTCAAATCACTCCAGCCCTCTTGAAGAGAACAACTATATACACACAGGAAGCAATGCCAATGCGCTCCAAAGATACTCATCATATAAACACATTCAGTGCATACCACACCATAAACAACTGGTTGAATCCGTTTCTATCAAAGAAGCTACAACAGAGAGTAGGCTGTAAAATAATTAATATTTTATATAAAGGTTTGAACAATTTGATTGCAGCGCTTTCTACATGGGAAAAACTTGGACGAGTTCTATCAACAAATACCCCGTAAATATATGCCGACGGACTATGGAGGCTCGAATGGTACTTTAGCTGAAATCAGCGCTTACTGGGATAAGAAGTTGGATGAATATCGAGATTACTTTAAGGAAGAAGTCAATTATGGCACGGATGAAGCGCTCCGACCTGGCAAACCTGTCGATTTTGAAAGCCTGTTTGGATTGGAGGGTTCTTTCCGTCAGTTGAACGTTGATTAGCTGAGAGAATACGTTTTATACATTCAAATATGTTCTATAATAGTAAATCCACTACATCGGTTTAATGCAGCAATAAAATATAAGTAATTCAATATGGTTCAATATGCACGTAACTAAAGTGAACTAACAAAATATTCTTTTGATTTCATTGACTTGGAGGAAGATTGGATAAGTAATATCAAAACGAAGCTACGCTTAGAACACCAACGGTTTAAATATGAAGCTATCATTAAGCTCGGGAGTGCGCGAATCTGAAGCCAGGCTCTTATCCAAAGAACAGTTTAGTTTCAGTTTTCTTAAGAATAATTACTCGCGCATCATGGTTCGTCAATCATAAATAATCAATAAACTCAATCAAAAACGTCTTATACGAGTATATAAAAAGAAGACGCCTATGCAAAACTAGACTGCTATATAGGAAGTTTTAAATAATGGCACAATATCAGAATACACATCTTAGTGGGCATAACATTTCTGACACCTCTCCCACCTACACGTAGAATTCATTCATCAGTATGAAAAACGTGCCTACAAAGATATTGTCTATTATTGTGTTATATGGTTTTTGAGATACACCTTAGTTGAGAAATGTGGTGTTATGAAATATGAACTTAATTATTTATTATTCTCATAAAAATTTAATCATGTATTGATACTTCTTCTTCAAGTGCAACTGTACAATTTCAGTTTAGTATATATTTTTATATTTGAGAACGTAATTTAATTGTCGTATATAAGTAGGCCTATTCTTTGCCATGATTTTTCTACTTTTCTATATATACAAATTGACCTTGATTAAAAATTGGATGTGTTTAGGTTCCTAATGTTTACCAGAAATGTAAACAAACCGACCGCGTATTTTGAACCCAAAAGTCTTTCTTATCGAGATGTTATGTTTGGGAAATACGCATGTCAATAATTGTAAAGTTCGTTTTGGGCATTACAAACGACTTTTACAACCAATTATGCTCTTCAAAAATGTGTAGTGATGTTGAGAAAACAAATGTACGGACCATTTGTGCAAACGACAAAGGCGAAGTTAAAGTGTACTTAGTTTTTGTCTAGTTCGTTAGTTCCACAAAATACAAGCTTTCATTAGATAACAACCTAATAATTAAGGCAGCTAACTAAAAGTCTCTTTCTTCATTGCTGATCTTTCAGCTGTTTAAAATTATTTAATAAAACTGAAACTACTCTGTTTCGTAGTGAGTTACACATATTTTGACCAAAAAAGATTTAGTGTTTTTGTGAGCTTCTAATCCAACAGATTACAAATATGTCACCGGCACGTCCACTAAACGAGATACTGCAGAAAGTTGCCATCGAAGAGTTGAATGAAGTGCCCGAACGTGTGCCTGAAGATCTGGAAGCTTTGAGAACATGGATCAAGCAGCAGCCCCACCTCCGCGCTCGCACAAATGATCAGTTTCTATTGGCTTTCCTACGTGGCTGCAAGTTCAGTTTAGAAAAGGCCAAATTGAAACTGGACCGATACTACACATTGCGGTCCCGGTATCCCGACGAGTTCCGTTGTGTCGATGTGGACGATCCCAAATTACGTGAAGCAATTCGTGCAGGGTTAGGAATACTATTAAAATTTAAATCTGGTTTACTCGCATATTTTTTCTTTCTTCAGAATTTTTGTGTTTCTGCCCACACCTCTGCACGACCACGGACCGCGTATTGCTCTGTCCAATGTTACTGAACCGTTTTCAATTGCAACATTTCTAAAACTATTATTTGTGATGAGGGACATTATTATGGTGGAGGACGATTATTGTGTGGTGAATGGATTAGTCTTTATAAATGATTTGGATAGAGTGACTCCAGCACAGCTTTTTCAATTTACTCCAGCCGTATTGAAGAGAGCGACTGTATACACAATGGAAGCAATGCCAATGCGCTCCAAAGAGACTCATCAAATAAACATATTCAGTGCGTTCAACATCGTAAACAACTGGTTGAATCCCTTTCTATCAAAGAAGCTACAACAGAGAGTAGGCTGTAAAATAATTAATATTTTATATTAAGTTGTGAACAATCTTATCTTCTAATTTCAGCGTTTTATACATGGGAAGAACTTGGACAAGTTCTACCAACAAATACCACGTAAATATATGCCGACAGACTATGGAGGCTCGAATGGTACTTTAGCTGAAATCAGCGCTTACTGGGATAAGAAGTTGGATGAATATCGAGATTACTTTAAGGAAGAAGTCAATTATGGCACGGATGAAGCGCTCCGACCTGGCAACCCCGTCGATTTTGAAGGCATGTTTGGATTAGAGGGTTCCTTTCGCCAGTTGAACGTGGATTAGCTGAGAGAATATGGTTTGTGCTTTCAAGTGTTCTAAATATTAAGTCCATTACATCGGTTTAATGTTGCAATAAAATATAAGTAATTCAAGATGATTCATGATACATGTAACTAAAGTGAACTAACAACATTTTCTGATTTATAATGAAAGATCACAAAACTTTTGATGTCAAAATTTTAATTGACTTGGAGGAAACCCATTGAAGCGAAAATAACTTATATGAAATTAAAAGCCAATTCTCTCAATTGGAGTAATAAAAAATCGAGGCTACGCTTCGAATATAAAGGTTTTATATACGAAGCTATCATTAAGCCCGGAACTAAGAGAATCTCAAACCGGGTAGTTATCCAAGGAGTAGAGTTTAAGATCTTAGGAACAATTACTTGTGCACCATAGTTCATCAAAAATGAAAACATCCTATTTACTATAGAAAACATCCACTTTTAATATATGTGCATAGCTAGAGAGCTGTACTATATTTATATAAGAAGTTTCACATAATGATTACAAATCTTATTCATCTTAGTGGGCATGGCAATTCTGGCACCACTTCCACCTACACGCACATTTCACTATGAGAAGCGTGCCTACAAAATATTGTTATATGAAATCATCGTTTAACTCACATGGGTATCAAGATCTGGGTGTAATCCGATTTCAGCTTTTACGCAGTATAAAACACCTGCCAAGCGTGAGATATACTCGTATAGTGGACCCTTTTAATGAAGGTGATAGTAGACAAAAGAGAGGGAAAATAGATATAGTGATAGATAGAGAGAGATGGGATAGGCCAGAAAACTGCCGCCAAACCCTCGGTCAAGTGGTGCCCATTGTTCTTTAAGCTTGAATATAGGGGATTAAGAAGAGGGTGCAGATAGATATGTTATGAGGGGGGAAGTTGCCTTTTCAAATGGTTTTGCCTCTTTCTCAGAAGACTGTCCAGGGATAAAGAATCTTCCTTGTCCACTGGCAGTACATCTGTCCCTCCTGAGCTTCCAAACTCATTGAAGATACAATTACAACAACTGTTAACTGGAATATATTGTGCAAAAGTGAAAATGCGGGTTCCATCTTTGATATCCTCATCTAATGATATATGAGTAGGGTAAAATATTCATTTATTTATTTATCAACATATTTTTATATTATTTGAAAGCAAATTTTTTATTTTTTATTTTTTTTTTTATATATATAAAAGCCAACGAAGTTTTTCTCTTTCGAGTAATTAATTTCCAGCAAAACGTAAGCTGTGGGACCTTCACCCCCTTCCTTGTAATTTTAATTTGTATTATTTCTCTCAATATAAATACGAATATCTCAAAAATGAGTCCCTTCTTCTTGCTTACAAACTTGTATTTTAATATAATAGACTCCAGATTAAAACTTCATGTGACTGCAGTCCCATTCACATTTGTTTGCAAACTGTCGCCAAACTTGCTGCAGTCCATTATTTGACCAAATCCTAACAAATATGTACGAGTAATACTAACAGATTTTTTCTTTATAAAAAAAACACGCAAAAACCATCACAAAAGAAAAGTTTCTCATTCGCAAAACTTAAGACCCAAAGAAAAAAATTGCCGGCAGATGCACAAACTTCGGCTTGGTCTGTGATAGCAATTAAAATAATTCGGACAATGGTTAAACACAAAAGAACAAACGGCAACACTTGCACAGAAGTGCCCAAGTCCAGACGTAGTGTTGCCGAGTATGAGGAATGTGTGTGCGAAGGAATTTCTGAAACTGCATATTCCACAGGAACAAAAAGAATTAGTAAAGTTTACAAATGTAAAACTGCCAACGGAAGCGCAAATCCAGAGTGTAATTATAAATCAGAGGACAAGAAAGAGAATAGAAATGGAATGAAAACTTTGAGAAACGAGTGGCAAGAAATCAATGCAACTGGTAACTGCTTGCGACCAAACCGCAGATATACTCGTATAATTCCACCAACGAACAAAGAAGGCATTGGGAAAACTTTCACTTTTTCAAAAGCAAAAAGAAAACCACAGCGAATAACACAAAAGTAAAAGAAAAGTTTGTGCCGTAAAATATGTTTTCTAATATAATGAAAGTCATTAACCGGCTGAACCGCAGGACGAAGTTCACACAATTAAAACGGTAGCAACCCGAACAACCAGCAAAACAAAAGAGCAAAACTTAACTAAATTGTGCAACACGGTTTCGACATCGCTGCAAAGCATCTTAAGTCAAAGCCGAGATAATGCAAGATAACGTGGCTTAAGGTGAAACTTTTTCAAAACCTCGTGGAAAAGGTTACAAAACGAAATGCAATGTAAACACACTACAGCGAAATCCAGACAACCTCTCTACTTACCCGGCGTCAGTACGTTGAGATGTTTGGGAAGCACAAAGCGGGAAACTTCAACGTAAGTGCAGTTGTTGCAAGGATACAGTACGCTCGTGTGCTGTGCTCTGGCTCTGCGTGTGTGTGAGTGTGTTTAAGGATGTTGTTTTTTGTCTTAATTGCAGCAAATTTGATTTGCCAACAATGACAAAGATGAATTCCTGAGAGAGACGATTAAGATACACTTTTACAAGTACATGAACGCCACCGGAGATACTCGTATATTTTAATACTTTAATTACGTCTCTTATTTTAATTTTAAACAGCAATTAAATCTCCACTGACATAATAATCTAAATAGGCCACAATGTTGCAGAGATGTGTACTTAAGCGCAGCTAATATTTACCCTTAAAACAATGAAGGCTTAGTTATTATAGCAATACGAGGGAATCATATAGAGAACACCCCTACCTCCCATATACACAACTATCAACAACTCACTAAAAATTATCAAATATTAATGATATATGATTAGTAGTAGTAAATTGGCCACGATCACGCCTTAAATATCGGTTTCATCAGCTTTACAGGGACAACGTAGATAACGATATTAGTCATAATTCTACAGACACTTCAGCTAGAAAGTTTGCTCAATAAGGGTGCGTTTTTCTATCCATGAATTTGGGCAATCAGAATTCAGTATTTTCCACTACTATTCGAGAGATTGCTTTGATTTTATTTTGTTAGGAAATCTGTACCATATCTTTTAAATATATATTAGAGCTTATTTATTGTGTGTTCCATATGAATAACTAAATACTAATTCAAGATTTATAGATTAATTCATTCATTACCAACCTCTCAATGTCAGTGTTTTGAGGTGTTAGGATGTATGAAAAGAAGTAAGCACATTAGTTAAATTATGATGGTACGAAAAAACTTAAAATCGAATTGGATATTAAGCGCTGCACGTCCTTCCTCTTGAGATGTATGTGATCCTGTTTTTGCAGTAGTTGTCTCTCTAAAGCATTGAGATGCTTTTCCAGCTTAGCTAAGTAGTTTTTAGCAAATTTTGAGATCTCTTCAGTTACACTCGGGATGTGTAAATCTCTGTGGATGTTTCAGTTTTATATATACCAAGGGAGGTAGTAATCATCTGGATTTTTTACTGAGCTCTTTGGAGATTCTCCAGATTTGACGGAGATACTGTACCCCAGAGTTGTCCATATGGGTTTAATGATTACCTTATTAAGCAGTACCTTATCCAGTTTGAGCTTAGACTGCTGATTTAGGAGCCATTCCAGTGCATTTACTTTGAGTCTGATTTGGGTGACTTTGGCGCTTATGTGCTTCGTCCAGGTAAGTCTGCGATCGAGGTATATTGAAAGGTAATTTGTTATAGAAGCCTGTGGGATAGGTAGTTGACTTTCCACAAGTACTCCTGCATAGAGTGAATGTGATGTGTACATATTTGGTCTCATTGAACTTTATTCTCCAAAAGTCAAGCCATTCTTGTAGGGTATTTACATATTCTTGGAGCAGTTTTGTTGATATTTTCGGGTCTGGAAGGGGGAAACATAGTATGGCTGTAGCATCCCCACAAGTTGTGGTGATAGTATTGTCGTTAGTTGGCATTTGAGTAGTGTATAGAGTGTAGAGCAAAGGGCCCAGTACAGGTCAATCAAGTCAATACATGTCATTAGTCTTTCACACTGAGAACATCTGAAATTTGTTGGAGTAATGTCCAAAGCAGCGAGAGTTATAAAACGTAATATGAGGTGCACTTCAGGTGTGACTAGAAAGCAGCAGTTATAAAGTCCGCTTTGTGGATGAAATTGAGAATGTCCATAACAGGAGCATTTTTTATGTCGTCCCGATCCAGCTGGTGGCGGTAAAATATATGCATCCTAGTCCTTGACACCGCAATGCTTTTGCATAGTATGTTCTCTGTGGTCTCTTCTTCTTGTAGACAGAGCCGGTACTCTGTGTCGTCCAGAATGTGGATTTTAGTAAGGTAATATTTCAAGTAATAATGAACAGAAAAAAACTACTCTTTTCCTTCTGAAGCTAAAAGCCTTTTGATACACACTCTTTCTTGGTAAAAAGTGTCCATAGTTATGGAAAAATAACGTAGCTCTTTTATTTAAAATTGTAAATAAATCCTTCTAAAAGCTGCTACCATCTTAGTGCATCTTGTTTTTGACTCTATATATAGCAATTCTCCTTTGTTTGTTAAACTTCAGCAATTTGTACCTATCAACCTTCGCCTGACCCTGTATACTGTAGGGCGTGAAGTCTGTATTCACAGCTAATACTTTTTATACCCTTTACCTTTAAAAAAGGTAAATAGGGTATACTAATTTTGTGCTTTTGAGAGGGATTGCAATTTCAAGAAGGAGGCGTGGTAGGTATGGACATATATATACAGATATGATCAGAATCACTTTCTAAGCAATTTTTATTTTGTCCGTCCGTCTGTCCGTCTGTCCGTCTGTCTGTCCGTCTGTGGCCACTTTTTTTCTACACCGTTAGAGCTATCTTAATGAAATTTTGCAAAAGTGTAGCCTGGACAAAGATATAGAACCAGATTGCTATATGAGCCGATTTGGACAAAGATCACGCCTACCTGTCATATAGGAACTTTTTTCACCTTTTTTAATATGACTACAAATTCGGTCCAGTTGACGGAATCGTGACATTATTTGGCAGATATGGAGATGAGGGTCCTATTAAACAGTGTGCAAAAAGTGGGCGGTACATATTAACTGCCACGCCCACTATTAACACATATTGATAACTTAAGATCTGCTAGAGATTTTCGGACGACATTTTACGGGAAGGAACATGTGGACATTATAAAGCTATCTGCAACAAATGGGGCTGATCAGAGAAAAGACACGCCTACATTTGATATAAGGAAGTTTCGGGTCTAAAATTAAAATTAGCCTACCTATGCTCGTATTAATGCCAGCGGAATAAAAATTTGCATAACTATACATGGGGTCCATAATATAGTGTGTGCAGAATATGGAGATCATAATAGAACTGCCACTACATAAAAAATCGGCGTATTATTTCTACAGCCACGCCCACTATTGACATATAAATATAACTTACGACGTATATAAACATTTTGAGCAAAATTTTATATTAGTGGTTATATTGACACTAGAAAGCCATACACAAGAAAAGGGTTCGATATAATCATTTCAAGGTACCCGACCGGAAATGACCGTAGATATGCTCCTAATGATTATTTATGAAGAAAACATCTCCATTGTTGAACTTGCACGCACAATAAAAGGTAAAGGGTATTTCGAAGTCGGTCTAACCCGCCTTCAGACTTCTGTACTCGTTATTCAGTACTTGGTCAAAATATCACCCATTGGAGAAAATCTGTGATTATTTCAAGTCGTGTGGCAATTACATATATGGAAAGTGGGGCATCTTTATCGATTAAGTTTATATACCGAATATGGTTCCGAGTTATACCTATCTATCCCATATGTATGGAAAGTTTCTTGTAGATACTATTGCACATACAAAACTTTATCAGTCAGAAAGATATTTTCATACTTCATGCTTTCATTCCATATTTTTTACACCTCTTTTTGGCGTGTTGGAAAGGCAAAATTACCAAATGTAGTTGCACCCACCCAATTGAAAAATTGGGCTTTTTTACGGGTCCCTCTGTCAATATTTCGCTCTTGAAGCTCTTTAAAGAAAATATATCTGATATAAAGAACAATATTTTCCAGAACCTTTGAAATTTATTAATAAAGTTTGGGGTCAATTAGGCCATCAGTCAAACCACTAACACCAGATGAGAGCAACCCCATCGGCACCGCGGTAGTGTTTATAATCAATGAATAATCATAATCTTAAGACATCACATGACCTTTAATAGGGTAGAACGTCAGTCTATCCCCACTAATGACAAACCAGGTAAGCGTTGGTCAGTGTGTTAAGTAAACAAATGTATAAAGCAGATGAGAATTATAAGCGCTAATGAAGATGTGCCAAATTGTTTATGTACCCTAGTACAGAAGTTCTACGAGAATGCTAATTTGAAAAACTGGCTTACAATATGCGATAAGAATCATGGCATTTTTACTAAAAACTAAATATCCGACACATTCTCCGATTTTGAGTTGATTATAATTGTTGGATTTTGTGATCAATTGATAGAATTTTTGTGATTGGAAGTTATCTTTTAACAATAAATGACCCGGGCCCCAACAAATTACAACCTTATTTGTTGTACCAAAATATTGTAGGTCATTGAAGCATTCTTCCACCAGTTTCGATTCTAAAGAATATTATGCTAATGCCTCTGATGCAGCTTGACTATCTGAAAAGATAGCTATATGCGCCCCCTTGATACCCCTTTTCAGATTTGTCGTTCCGCATATTGAAATGGCATGAGTTTCAGCCTGAAAGACGCTAAGCCACCTGCCCATAGATTCTGAAATAATGGTGTTGGGTCCATAGACACTCACACAGACTCCAGTGTTTGTTTTTGATCCATTTGGGAACCATGCTAGACTTCTAGGATGGACCCAAGGTCATCAAATGTCGCATTCATCACCGTCTGAGATAATAATCTAAAAATTACTATCAAAATGTCGTTTTGATATCATATAATCCATTATTGAACACATTATTGAACAGATCTTGAAAAAAATTTGATTATATATTTTATTTAATGAATCATTGCCAACTATTTTATAAGCAAATTTGCTGTTTAATAGAACTACTTTAAATAAAGCCAGATTAACTGTTGAGGAGACATTTCTCGTAAAAATTCCATGGTTTCTCTAGCAGTATGGCATATAGCCCCGTCCTCTTGGAACCACTTGTTAACCAAACCATTAGCATCCAATTTTAGTATAAAAAAGTTCCTTATACTATCACGATAACGTTCGTCATTGACTGTAAAACCTGAACCATTTGACTTTTCGTAAAATTATGTTCCAATGACACCTCCAGCCAAAATTGCACACCATACCGCCACTTTCAAGGTATGAAATGGTCACTGATGAACTATTTGAGGATTCTCTACTACCCAGCACCAGCTGCTTTCTTTGTTTACATGTCCACTGAAGTGAAAATGAGCTTCATCACTCATAATTAATTTTTCAAACAAATCCGAATCGTCATTATCAAGCAACATTATCTTATCTATTATACGTACGGCGCCACAAATGGTCTCTTGATTTTTCATTATTAATTTGCCACGTGTGTACTTCACGACTGCCGAATATGAACTGTCACACAACTAATATTTACCAAAATAGCCGTAAAAAAGTAGTAACCGTTTCGGGTGGACACCCTATATATACCGCCCACATTTTGCATTGTGTCTAGTAGAACCCACATTTATCCGGGTTTTCAATAAGGACATAGTAATATTGTATTTGAAGAAAACACAGATTAGTTGAGATATCAGGGTGAAATTTATTCCAGTTGTAGTAGATCTTGTGTTCGATCTAGTGTATATGACCACCGCGAGCACATTTGCAGCGGTCGATTTTTGGAGCCAATTTTCAGCCACTCTTGCACATATATTGGCCAGAACTTTGGCCATTTCGCTCCTGAGCTCCTCTAATGTTGGTTGCTTGTGGGCATAAACCAACGACTGAACGTAACCCCATAAAAAGAAATACAACGGTGTTCAATCGCATGAGTGAGGTGGCCATTCAACCGAACCTTTTCTCGAGATTACGCGATTACCGAACTTCCCCTTCAATAACAATTATTTGACCAGCTGTGTGGCATGTGGCAACATCTTGCTGAAACCACTTATTACTGATGTCAAGTTACTCGATCGATCGACTGTTTTGGCGGATTTTGAACTGAAGCACTTTCGACTCCGATATTTTCGGTACTTCGACTGGTGCGTAGGCACAGAAACATTCAATCGTGAATATGTTGACTCGAATACATGCCACTCGTTAGTATCCACTGCATTAATTCAGTATAACATGTTTCTAATAAAAAAAATAAAACAAACAAAATATTTACATAAAACTCGTATATATAAAAAAAAAATATTGTAAATATATACTCGTATATAATAAAAAAAGTATCCTACTGATAAAAAAAAAAGTTCACATAAATATTTAAAAAAAAACCCTTGTCAGAAGTGGGATTCGAACCCACGCCCTCAGAGAGGACCAGAACGCTCAGTCAATAAGAGCTTGATAGAATTCGAAAACTCTCAACTCTCCCTGTCTCAGTGACCCTCGCCTTAGACCGCTCGGCCATCCTGACACTTACGTGATCGACTTATATGAGAATACTTTAAGAGTTTGAAGTTTCGATTATTCAATTTATACAATTTCTATATACGAATTCACACTGATTCATCAGTATTTTGTATGACTTTGCAAGTGCATTAGTGAAAATAGTACAAACTTGTCGCAGCGCCACGTTTCTGTATAGCGGCTTATACAGCAGTTAAGTTACAATTAAGTGCGAACACGAACCTTTGGTTACTTTTTGTTAATTGGTCAAATTGAAATGCGTTATTAAGCAACTATAATTATATATCCCATATGGTCTAGTGGCTAGGATATCTGGCTTTCACCCAGAAGGCCCGGGTTCGATTCCCGGTATGGGAAAACTTTTTGCCAAATTATTTTTCCTTTGCATATTTGCAATTAATTTTTTTGAATATTTTGAAAATAGTTATTTTTATTATTTATATAAAATAGCAATTAATTATATTTTTTGTTGGTGTGTGGTTTATACATATTTCAATAATTGGATTATTATATTGTGTCAAATGATTCAATTATCCACACATTTTATTCTGGGTGAATCTGTCAATTTATATGGTTCGTGTTAATATAGAATCTATATCTATATTATAGATCGTTCTCTGATTTTAGCTTTGACAGCATTTCTTCCATTCACATTATTTTTATATAACACATTCTTTCATAGATTGCAACATTAATCCGAGGAAGACAGTGTTGCCAGACTATTTGAAATGGACGATGGTCCGATCACCAGTTGCTGTCCTCCCAATCACCAGTTGCTGTATTGTTGCTGCGTTCTAGATAGCTGACCAACTATAATTGCCAACGACCATACTACGTTGAGTACATCGGTTATCGTCCGATCACCAACAAGCGGCTCTGGGCGGTTGGTTGCATCAACAGTGTCGCGACAGGTTCGCACTATAAAATCAGTGCGCTCTCTAATAGCACACCCTTCCCATAACGAAAGATCCCACATAGTGGCATCGAGTTATAGGAAGGAGGGTTGCGCCGTCCATCCGACTTGTAACCGGCATATAGTGTCGATTTAAAATAATAAAACATACCAAGTTAGTCGTAGCGTTTGGAATACGGTACATCTGTGTACCGAACCAAACAGGCTCCTAACGAAGTATTAAACTTATCTATCACATCACTTTTAACCTAAAACCAAAATTCCATTATTATAGTAAAGAGAAATCTCAAAATTACCATTTTATTGTTAAAAATGTACATATGTATGTAAAAAATTATTTTTGTTTATAGCAAAAAAAATTATTTTCAATTTACAAAAATGTAGTTTCTCCGAAGTAAAAAAAGTATTTTCAATTTAAAAAAAGAATAGTTTGTCAGAAGTGGGATTTGAACCCACGCCCTCAGAGAGGACCAGAACGCTCAGTGCACCTCTGATGAACAGAGGCAAGATTGCTCTTGAGTCTGGCGCCTTAGACCGCTCGGCCATCCTGACATATGTTTGCAATGTGCTGTAGGTTACATATGTATGTATTGTTGTTGTATACAATAATAATAATGGCCTTCAATTATTGGGTAAAATATACATATACATATTATATCCCAAAATTTAGAATCTATTAATTTTAATCTATGTACATACAATTGTACTTGAGGTGAATGCTTCTTAATCAAATCCTCAAATAGCAAAGACGATATATAATATACATATGTACATAAATGTATATCATATTTGTTAAAAACCAAATTATTAATGTACATACATATATGTATATAAATATTACGCACTTGGACATACATATGTATATAATATTATATACATACACACAATATTAAATATCGTATTTGGTCTGAATATTATTCGGTAATATTTCAATTTCAGCAGCGCCATTCAGCAACACGTGTTAAACAGGGGTGATTTTAGCATTTTCTTTATATATCGTATTTGCACTTATTCTTTATACATATATCGTATTTTATAAAACACTCATCATTGTAATTATTCAGTAACAGTATTGTCAGCCCTCAGATTTTCCAGCCAAATTTGGCGGATTTTCTGCCCATTTAGAATGTAATGTAATTGATTATAATTCAGCTGTTCGGAGTTGTTTTTTTTTCTCTTTATACAATATTCTAAGTATATTCATATACATTTTTTATTACTAGCCCGACTATAAACTAACGCCTCTATTGGAATTTTTGTCAGGTTGTTTTTGAGAGTTTATTCATAAACTTAGCAATAAGCAAGAAACTCTCACATTGCGGGTACACTTTGGGAAAATGTTCGCTGATAGACATATTGACATTTTAAAAACAAACTGATCATTAAATAATTTACAATAAAGCTGAAAGTTTTAGTGGATTTAAGGAGAAGAGTCAAAAAGGAAATTCACACCACAAGCAGCATTAAATAATTATGTATATCAAATTTCGCAGTCCAACAAAATCCTTGCTAGGAACAAAAGTAAACAAATTTACTATTATAAAGATTTTATTGTAATTAGCTATGTATATGAACATTTGAAAAGTGTGGAATCCTGGGCTCTGTATCACCCCAATTATAAATACTCATTCGAAGATTGTACTGAAGTTTCAAACCACACTTCGAACTTAGAAACAGTTGAGTTTCTTCGGAGGCAAGATTTAGAAAGAGAAATTTGAGGGATAACCCTCTGTGGTTAACTGAATCACTGTGAGTGTAAATTAATTTTGATGATTTTAGGAACAATTTACAATTTATTTGCAATTTTAGATTTCGGTAATACTACAGATAAGCAATCTTTTTAGTATTTGCTTCACATGTTAACAGGTTGCTTTATAACAGAGGAGAAGGAATTTGCGATTGTTCCAATAGTGATGCAGTGAAGAATAGAGGTTATCAAACTGAAGTGGGAAAGGACCACGATCTAGCGATAGCTTAATCCAGTTTTAGTTCGGTGGTTTTTTTTTTTAAAGTCATCTTTGCCCACAATGGATACAAATGTGCGAGACAAACGACGAAAACCGAAAAGTTGCGATAGGTTTTTATTCCGAACATGGAATACCAGGAGTTATGTGTTGTGTCGATGGAACACATTTTCGCATTATTGCGCTTGCAACAACAAAAACCTGTTTAATAACAGAAAACAGCCATTTAGCATTCACAAATTTACAAATATTTTACTTCTACTACTTTTACTTTTGCATTAAAAACTGACAATTTTATTGTGCTTACCCGCAAAAATTTCCAAATTAAAATAAAAATTTTATTAATTTTCCTAAAACAAATGTACAGATACATACATAAATATAATTTAAGTCATAAATTTTATTTATAACCGCATTTTATTAAAAGAATTGCATTTTTAAGAATTTTTAATTAAATACTCACAAGATTCCACTAATTTCACATCAATAATGTAGGCGAACAAAATAAAGTGAAATGTGAAACATTTCGCATTAATTTATGTTTTACATGTGAAAAATGGCATGCTGATTTTGTTTAGAATATGCGGAAAGTGGAAAGTGAAAAAATGCACTGCGGCAAGTTATTGAGAATTGTGGTGAATAATTCTTTCTTACGCTAAGTTCACATGGCGCCGTTTTTCCCGTATACCGTATACGAGATTTTACCTAGTAGAACAGTGGCTGTGAAAGTTGTATTGTCCTGTTCACACACAGGTTATACGGGAAAATCCCATATTGGAGAAATATTTTTTCCGGTACACAGCTCGAACTTGTCACTGCTACTGAAAAATTCCGTATACGGGAATGTCGAATACGGGACACAGTGGCCCTTAGTTTCGCATTGTCGCGTTGACACGAACAAGTCTTTCAGCATAGATTAAAGTAGATACGCAACTCTTCTTCATCAGCTGTTGAAAAAAATCCATTTTTTTCCCTAACCGTGTGAAACAATAACAACACAATGTATAGCCAAAGAACATACAAGAATAGACAGTTGATATGAATGGGTTTGTGCGAGTTCTGCTACTGAGAGGAGTTTTTAAAATTGATGTATGTAGTGGTAAAAATACAGTGCACCCCCTTAACTCTAACTTTCGTCATTCCTCAATTCACTTAACTTCTCAAAATAACTGAAAACACCAAATTCTGTTGATAATTTCTCATTGTCAATGAACCCTCAAGATCCACAAGTCGAAATATCCAACTTGCGTTTAAGTAAAAAAATTAATTCGACAAAATAAAAAATTGTTTTCGTCATTATTAAAGAAAGAAACACTACCTCTGTTTAATTAAAAGCATAAAGCCGTTTACTTAATTCGTTTAGCTCCATTTTGACCTATTTTGAAGCTTTTTCTGAGATTATTGAAACTGTTGTTACTTGTGACAATACTGTAAAAAGGTTTAATTCCCTTATGACCGGCAATTTCTTAATCTTGGCCTCCTTCTGTTCCAAATTCTAATATTTTTACTGTCCCCTGTGCACTTTCATTCGTTAATGGCCATACATATAAACCACGCTTGGGGTACTACTGGGGCAGTCGGACCCCTTTTTAATATAAATGAATTTTTTTTAATTATTTTAGTTATTAGTAGTATAATATTATGTCGAAAAACCAAATAATTATTATTCTACATCTTATGATTACTATGGTGCGTTTACAGTGAACAGAAGTGTAAATGGAAAGCATATATATATATATATATATCAAATTTTGGCTACGTAAATTCAATTTGAGATAAAATCACATATCCTTCTCTTACAATTAATTTAAATTAGATATAAAAGTGTAACTGCAACATTTATTTTATATTTCGCAATATAAACGAGCACCTTCAACACAATTATAATTTAACAATAACAAAAAAGGTTCTTAAAATTTTTTTTCTATACATGGAAGTTCTTTCGCAACCATAAAATAGTTTTAATTGATTAGAAAAGACAAATAATAAGCTGAATTGTAGTACTGAGTTCATGTAATGTTATATTTTTTCATTAATATTTCAGTATATTGATAGTAATATGAATTTCAAACCTATTACAAAATTAAGTACTTCGGTAACACTATTTTGTAATAGGAGTAAAAATGGTGTATAAGTAGTTTATTCACCGAGGCCACTTGTGCTATCAGACCTCGGTGAAAAATGAGATTCTGGCATACTATTGCAAATCCATTTTGCAATGATTTTGTTGTTGGATTCGGCAAGCTGCGTATCTATTGGTAATCTATGCTTTCAGTCGAGTTCAGTTGCTCATTATCATCAGAGCATTTCGAAATGGAAGATGAGTTTCCGATATCGGTTGAAAAATTTGTTTCTTTAACTGAAGATTGGTCTAATTTATGGAATAAGTCGTTGCACTTCAACTGCTTCTACCATTCGAATGCATTCGATAAAACCGTATGCGAGAAAAAATCGAATAGCATGGAAATCGTGTGAACAGACCACCATTGTGACAGACCGTATTCGATAAAACCGTATAGGGGAAAAACCGCATCGAACGGCTGCCATGTGAACGCAGACTTACTCATTTTTCTCTACAAATCGAATTCCTTTTGTTGCTTAAAAATTGTCAGTTGAACAAATATAACTTTTTAGTGTTTTTTGCTGATTCTTATTTTTCTGATATTATTCATTGTTACTATAAAAACAACAAAAAAAAAATTACTGAAATAGTATCGGAAGACTCCTCATATTTATTCCCTGACAATTTTTTTCTAATTGGTTTATGCCGTATGTTAATGACTCACAGTATTAGGAAGAACGACATAGCAACAGCCATAAGATTCTTGATGTGATTTTAACCTGCTTATTTGAATATTCACATTAATTCATGTTTTTGTCCTGGCTATTTCCTCACAATCTATTATTTTACTGCTTTGTTTGGCATCATTGAATTATTGATTTGAATTTTTTACTAAACTCGCCGTTCTATCTCTCAGCATCAAATGTAACTTATGCGCAGTTCTCAATATATCCCATATGGTCTAGTGGCTAGGATATCTGGCTTTCACCCAGAAGGCCCGGGTTCGATTCCCGGTATGGGAAATTTTTTTTTTCAAACAAATATTTTTTAAATGATCATTTTACTTTTAATTGAAAATAATTCATTAAATTAAAAATAATAACATTTTATTACACAGCACATTTTTCAACATAAAAGATCATTTTTTCTCTTTGTACGCATTCAGTTGGTTGAGAATACATCTTTTTAATAATACTAAATTAGGTATATTTTTCAAAAGTTGGGAAGTTTTGTTTGTTTTGAAATCCCTCCTAAAAAAATCAGTGGTATTATAACCCACCGTCAAAAAAGATTATTTAATAATTGAAAGATTATTTAATAATGAATAAAAAAAGCGCCATTAAAAAAAAAATATTTTTCAGAAGAGAGGATTTATATATGTAAAAAAACTGTATTATAAAAATGTAAAATATCATTTTCATAAAAAAGGTTCTTTTTATATATAATTAGAATTCTTCATAATAAAATTGGTTGTGGACACATATATTAAAAAAAAAAAATTTATTCCAAATAATACATATTAAAAAAAAGCAGAAGTCAGAAGTGAAAAATCATTTTCAATTAAAAAAAAAAAGTAGTTTGTCAGAAGTGGGATTTGAACCCACGCCCTCAGAGAGGACCAGAACGCTCAGTGCACCTCTGATGAGAACAGAGGTAAGATTTCTCTTGAGTCTGGCGCCTTAGACCGCTCGGCCATCCTGACATATACAAGTTGATTCATTGTTTCGAACCCGGCTCTGCAGCCATCTTTCTTACATTGATTGCATTAAATAAATTCTCCATACAAGCAATTCAATCGGTAATAATAGTAATGCACATTTTGTACTGTAGATGCCAACATAAGTTTCTGTCCCATGAAAAAATAACATCAAGATATGTAAATGTAAATGAAGTTTCGTACGTGTTGGTTTTGCGTATAAATTTATTAAGGGGGAAAAATAAAGACAAACTAAATTAGAAGAAATATTTGTTTACTTTAACGGAGACATTTGCGGGGTATTGGCCTAATTATAGATTCTCGAAAATTCAATCATTCTGTTATACATATTTTTCCATTTTATTTCACATTCAGAGTGATTGAATACACAAACCAATGTAACCTGGTCTGTTATCTGAGCAGTTGCAGAAACATATATTATATATTGGATGTCTCTATAATATATGTTTCTGGCAGTTGTTTATAAAGGAAGTCTGTAAACACAAGTGTTTACATTTTTTGGTTTGACATGATCTGTTATATTACATTATATAACAGTTAAGAAGAGTACTGTTAATAACTAAGAAAATAAGGTCCCATATGGTCTAGTGGCTAGGATATCTGGCTTTCACCCAGAAGGCCCGGGTTCGATTCCCGGTATGGGAAAGCTTTTTTTACCACTAATTAATAACGCTTTTACAAATAGAAATTGGAAAATTGTATTCCACACTTCCATAAATTGATACAATCATTTAATTTCTTTGCACAACATTTTACGGCATTTATTATTTTGTGCATATGAGAGCAGCTGCTTCTATTTGAGGTCCCATTTTCGATGCTTTTTCTGAGCAACTGGGCCGTATAATGCCAATAGCAGGCATAAAGTTGGCTTTCAAATCGTCATTTGTTCCTCGTTTTTCAAGATGAATTCAATAAGTTCCGATATCCTCTCAAGAAACAATGCAGAGTTTGCTTAATATTAATCGTGGAGTTTAATTTCTGGAAATAACATTATAATATAATGATACCTTCAATTATAATATAATGTTCCTTCAATACATTTATTGATGTTCGCCTGATTTATGGCTCGTAGTAAAACGGTCGTAGAATCGGTGCAATTCATAGTTTTTATAATAATGTTGGTCTTCATTCGCGAGAATTCTCAAATGAAGATACCAAGCTTCGAATTTATTTTAATTTGTGGCAGATTTGAATTTTTGCACAATACTGAAGACGGCTGAAAACTCATGGTAGACTATGCATGGTAGTATAAAATTTGCACACTTTTGTAAACATTTTCACCATCACATTCCAGCTCAGCTACTCTCAGACACATATTAAACATAAACCAACCACAATTGTGCTGCTGCACTTTTAATGATCATCATTTAAACGCTTCACGTTTCTGCACTCATTTCGACTGGCATCAGTGGTTTATCAATAAAATCACGTTACTAAGGAATTCTTTGCACATCCGTCTTGGCATAGCAGGCACATACATACGTGTAAATAGGACGGCGACCCATATATACGATGCAGCATAAGCTTGAGGTTGGAATAGAAATGGATTAACAGAAAAGGAAATGGGGAAACAGACGCAGCATGAAATACACATGCCATGCAAGGCGATTCGGCAGCATTTCACATGGAATGATTGATGATCCTAACCAGATATGCGTACAAATCAGTGGCAAGAGAATTCCGCAATTAAATGTGGACTAACTGGAATATATGGGTGGGAATAAGGATCATAGAACTGGACTTGTGCATAGACGGTGATCTTCGAGAGCATATTCTATGAGTGGAAATCTAGTTTTCTCACATTTTATACAGTGGTGGATTCAATGTTTAGTCAAAGGAGGCTTTTGATGTTTCTTTCCGTTAATAAATTTTTTTATTTTGAAAATTTATGGCCGTTAAATCGTCTTTTTGATAAATTGACTAATCAGGTTCTGATAACTCAACAAATAGTAGGAGTATTTTTTAACAAACTGTCGCTAAATTGGTTATCTTCTGGTTCCTGAGTTTTTTAAACAGTTAAAGTATGCTACTGAATACGTCACTGATATAATATAAGAAGTATTTGTTTATCAGTAGATGAAAAAAAATACAAAATCTGTCTGTCAGTGGTGCCATAACTCTCAACTGGTCTGTTTAGTAATGCTGCAACACTGATGCAACAAGGCGCTCGGTTTGATCTATTGATTCCACTGACCCAGTCACAGTCTGCTGCCTGAAGTTTTCGGCCTTCTCTCTTCTGTGTTTTTATGCACTTCGCATAATTGTAAGTGTGTCAACGTCAGCAATCACATTCATCAGTTACCACATAACAGACAAGCACAAAAACAGAACAACATGCTCCACAATCCGCATGCAACTACATTTTACTTAGAACACAAATTGAGCTAAATACAGCTCCCTCATGCCAGCCTGAAAAGACATAGCGACTGCTTGGCCATAAACAAGTTCACAAGTCAAACTTCTTCCTAGGAATTATCCATATTTCTTGTTGATGTTTAGTACAAACTATTTTGAGATTTTGGCGTGCAACCGTTCCACACACCGCCTCGTTTGCCTTTTCGCTGCTGGCACTTCCATCATGTTAACTTCTTTGACATCTCATTTCTTTGTTGTGTTATATTGATGAAGTTCACTGATCAAATCATGTCAGTGGCACTGGGTAACGTGCCGTATCGTCTGCTGAAGGCATTCACTGCTGCTGCTCCGCCTGCCTACTCGATTGGCTTTGTTTGTGGCTTGAGGCTCTCCTCGACTATTGATGCATGCACCCAATGCAGTCAATTATGAAATTGAGGTTCAGGGGTGCCCAAATACATAAAACCCGTGAAAACATGGGAATATGGAAATTAAAGAGATAAAGTGAGCTAATATAAAAATCGTAGGAATGATAATAATAATTTTCTTTTTAAGTTGGTACAGTAAACCCACAAGAAATTGGATCCAGATTCACTGATAAATTAAAGTTATGTTCTGAAGTATGGAGTGCAAAACTTGAAATTTTGTGATGGCGACAATAGTGTTGAGTTCTTACATAATGAAAACAACCCACTATTAACTAGATTTTTCCGCAGGGTCTTCCTCTAAGTAATACCAGAGAACACAGAGAAAATAAACTTAAACGTCAAATGGCAAAGCAGCTAAATAAAGCAGACGGACGTGGTACATGAATCCACTCAAAATCATGGTGAATCCACTCAGAATCGTGGTAAATTCACTCAAAATCGCGGTGTGTCCGCTACGGATGCTGGCAGCGAAATAGACTCCTTTCTCTGTGTTCTCTGGTAATACTTCTTGGGTTAGGTTCCGATTAACTGCTGTTCTGCATGAGTTTTGACAATTTTCTTGCTTTTTGTGTTTGTCTCAAGAGATAATATGGTACATGGGCACATTATTCCCACCACTTCAGCTATCCGAGACGATGCCTTCTAGGTTGATTTGCCCATCTGCCTCAATGTGTCACTTTTCGTGTCATATCATGATGTTGAGTAATCATTAATATTGTGGATCCTTTGTTATATATGGACATGTAGGACTTAGGACCGAGTCGTCTTGTCCAAAACTGTTCAGTTATGAACAATAATTCTCAAGTCACGTCATGAACTGTGTCAGGTCATAGTATTACTTTTGAATTATTACTTTTCTTTATTCTTTTCACTGATTGGGGATCATGCGTTCTTCGCATTCCTTCATATAATAGTCACATATCATCATCCTTCAAGTTGTCAATGGAGACAATACTTTTTTTTCTTATACTGTGTTAATTGCTCATCACTTTTTTGGCGAACTTACCCTTATATACTTATCTAACCTGTAGTCCTGTGCTGTTTAACACTCTTTGCAAAACTAGTATGATATGGAGCCATGTCTTGAGCCTCCGATGTATGACAGCAACATTACTGGGGTGGCAGCTTTATCACAGGGATAGTCAAAGTATATCCATATCCCATATATTCATGTTCAGCCTTTAATCATTAATTAATCCTACGTATTTTCGTATCTTTTGAAGACATTGAGTTGAAGACATGGTGGCCAACCTGTATTCTCAGGGTTTACAAATTAAAAATATTTCGATAGGAAAATAACTGTTTTGATCTTTGATTTTAACACAAAGTATCGCCAAATCAAATAAAAATATTAGTCCCCGGGTAATGATGAAAATGTTTACATATCTGATTTAAATTTCAGAATTTTCCAGTTCCCATAACAACCTCATCAAGCGTACATTATTTGCTTCTGAAGAGGGCCAGCAAAGAAACACATGTCAATCAGCCTAACTATGGAGCATACAACACAGTTTTCTCACATAGTCATCACAGAATTCTATAGAAGAATTTGATGTTATATCGGGGGAATGGTATAAAATAATCTTTCAGTACTCTCCAAATTATATTTATTCAAGTACGGCAGTCAGATCACATGAGGTTAGTTAGTATATCCAATTTGGAACAACTCAATATTTTCACAACCCGATCAGGTAAGCAACCCTCATTTGCGCATCCATTATAAAGTTTCTAGATGATAATTTTATTGAGGATTTGAGTATTTCTTGCAATTTGGTACATATTTCAGAAATCTCAAATACAAAATTAAATATATTTATCAGTGATGGATTACATTAGGTGAAGTGTTGGTCTGTTATTAGATATGTCAAATGTCGAATAACGATTCGGAATATTTAATGAGATTTAACCAGAACAATGAAATTTCATCCTTGTACCGAATAGGAATTTAATGAAATATTGTCAAGTGATGGCTTTACCGCCACTGGTGAATCTTCGAATAACCCTATGTATATTATTCTGAGATTAATGTATGAATGACTTTCTATGAATAGTCCTGATTACAGTCCGCAATGCAAAACGAAAAATATAGATATAGGAATAAAATAAGAGAATAACTGTTGTTGTCTCCACTTCGACTCGCAGCTCTCTAGTTAAACTTGAATTTGTATGATTCCAGAGCGAAGTTAAGATTCAGAGGTATACAAATTCTCAATTCGTTTCTGTAAATTAGTTCACAGTTTTATTCTTCACTTCTCACTTTCCATCGCTTTAGATTTTCATTGAAATTCCTATTACCTAAATTATATGTGAGAGGTTGGTGATCTGTATAAATGCGAATTCTCTTTGCCCCGTACAAATAGGAACTTAGATTATCTACGGACCACACTATCGAAAACATCTGTTTTTCATTTGTAGCATAATTTTCTTCTGTTTTATTCGAAGAACGTGAGATATAAATGATAGATTTATCTTTCCCTGGTTCACCCTGCGATAGAAGAGCTCCAATTGTATATGCTTCTTTTCCTTAAATAAATTCCATTTGAACACCTGCTCTTGTTTGTGGACAATACAATACCTGAATGACCTTCGAAAGACAACCAACAATTTTCATCAAAAGAATGTTATAAATAACTATGCATAATAAATAACTAACTAATACTGATATTAAAACCAAATCCTAATTTTATTAGAATAAAAGATTGTTTTAATCACTTCGACTCACTTCTCTGTATTATCTACATAAAATGTTATCTAGCTATAAAATAAAGAAAGAGTTCCACAATTTCTCAATTCAAAATATTGCTTGTACTATTGATAGACTCCTAAAAAATCCTCCAAAAGATCACAACATGGCAACTAAATATAACATCTGTTGTAAATTTTTAGATCTTCATGTTGGAATTGTTAATTTAGAAGGAAATGTTTTGGGATAAAGAGTCAGCATATTAGATTTTTTTTTCTTTCTTGATAAAGTTGTAAGAATTTCCCTCTTTGATGAAGAGTCTTCGAATATCAAAATTGTTTCCACGCAATGCTGGGAAGGATTGCTTGCTAATTAAGTTGGTGGTCCGACAAATCATTAGAATACAAAGGATTTTAGAAACAGAAAATGACGTAACAGTATATTTCAAACCACTTCATGCATTTTTTTAGGAAATTCTATTTTAAATGTGTTTTTTACTCTTTATAAAATTCTTTCATTAGTCGACTATTATCTCATGAATTTGATATATTCATTAATAGGCGTATTCGATTCGTAACTTGTATCGAGCTCGTATCGAGTTGTGCAAATAAAACAGCAAACGAGTAAGTGGTATACGTGGCAGCACTGTTTCAAAAAAATTTTAATTTGTAATATAAAAAATCCCTGGGAAATTTTCATGGGTAACTTTTAATCTCGTGGGCTTTCAAGGAATTTTCAATTTGCAAGAACTTTCTATCGAGGATAGAAAAACTCGCTCGTTTCATCCCAGTATAATTTATTCGATAACTTTTTCCATACATAGGTCTGTCCTATCCTCGATAGAGTGGCGAATCGAATACGCCTAATATAGTTTTAATGTTCGACCAGTTCATTATGCTTAATTTATAGAATCATAGTGAACAAATTATGAAGATCATAGTGAAGAAATTGTCCGAATACTCTACATCAAAATTTGCGCAGGTGCGCAATCTATTTTGATATCACTCTTTTGGTTTCATTTCGAATGTAATATTGGTGTTTCTGCTGACCTTTACAGTCAGTTCGACAGGCTTATGAACGCGGGAATATCCCCTATCTGGCAGTTCGCGATCTTTTCAATGTTTTGGAGCATCGGTTTGCCCAGTGTTTTCAATCTTCGCCTAGCCTAAGATATACTTTAAGATACATTGGAATCTCAAAGCCCAAATCTTTAAGTGCAAAGATATCCTATTTCTTTAACACAATTGTAAAATTTTTGTTTGAAAGAGGATGAGAAAAAGGCAGGTGTCTTTTCCCAGAACTGTCACGGAAAGAATCTCCTGTACAAAGAATTGTAGATTTCAATTTATACATTTCTTTGCTTATTTTAATATCTTTAGAAAATCGTAGAATAGTTAAGAGCGACAAGCAGATAAGTGAAAAGTAAACAAAGGCCAACATTTCAAAGTTTCTTGACAAAGAAAGATTCGGTAAATAAATAGATGGTAAAAA
This sequence comes from Clusia tigrina, assembly GCA_920105625.2. NCBI lineage: Eukaryota > Metazoa > Arthropoda > Insecta > Diptera > Clusiidae > Clusia > Clusia tigrina. The sequence goes on from OV050030.1 coordinate 29,549,566, forward strand.
AAAAATCTCTGATATAATGAGATAATGTACTACTTGAAGGAAAATATAAATGAGAATCCTACCCAAAGATAGTGAGCTGCTATTATATAGGATAATAGAAAGTTCATTTGTGTGTGTGTGTGTGTGTTTCGATTGAAACTCTCTCTCTTAATATAGAAATGAAATAACTATTTTTGTGAGCTCTCTGTCTAGAATGAAAATAAAAAGTCCGTGGCCATTCATTAAAAGTTGTACTGAGACCGCATTGAATTTCTCTATAAATATTTAGTTAATTTGTTGAAATTATTAGTTAGGAGCCGCTGAACTTCTTGCCATCATTCATACCAAATCTACGTTATGTTTGCTGCAAACTTGTGCTTAACCAACAAAAACACGACAGCCACAGCCGCAGTCAGAGTAGCAGAAATCACTGGTTTTGTTGGTCGCTGCAACTATTGCCTCGCTGAAGCCTCGTAGCAAAAGTCAGTCTGCAGAGAAGACTTAAGCCAAACAGACGCGCTGCGGCTTAAAGCATTCACAAGCCCAGCGCAATATAGAAATCAGCCGGTCGAACAGCAACGGCGCAGAGTGGTGCGCGTTCGTGACAACATAAGCCACGCGAAGATATCGTGTGCGCATGCGTGTTGGTTGTCTGCTGAGTGTAGTGAAGTGGTTTGTTTTGATTTTGATTGTGCAGTGAAAAGAATTAAACGAAAAATAAAACAAAAATAAACAAGTGCAAAAACAAAGAAAGCTTCAAGCTATTTTTGCATCGCGATCGAGCCTCAAAAGAATGAATTGATGAAAGCATAGAAGTCTTGAAATTAGCGCAGGTTTTTTGCATTGTAAAGCGTCGCTCTCTGGTTTGTTATGCTAAATAGTTTTTTGTGTAATAATATTTAAATTTGATTAGATATGGAACCATAGTGAAAGAAATGTATTTCTTTGATTCCGTTACAGTTTGCTAAACCAAATTCAAATTATTGTTTATCGCTCGAGATACTTTGAAACATGTTTGCATCGATAGGCGCGCATTTGCATGTTACTCTCGTAATCTGTGCAGCACTTTTCTTCATCACAAAATTGTTTTTAATTTGTTGCTGGCAAAACACAACTTTTTTTTCATTGAATTTTTGCCGTTCTATTTACTTACTCGCCGTGGCAGCATTTCTTGCCCCGTTGCTACTGTGTTTAATGGGATTTTTTCCGTTCAATTAAATTAAAAGTAAGACGCGTTCTGCCCGCAAGTGGAATCGGCTTTAACTCAAGTGTTAAATTATATGTGTACGTACACAGCTACTTAAATATCATATTTCAAAAATTAATTGTTCATTATCGTTGTGCGAAATGAGCTAAAATTGCTACTGAGTTCTTAAAGTATTTTAGTGAAAAGTTGTTCTATAGTGGACATTCGTTTTCAATTTTGCAAAGTCTACTATCGCTTGCACTTGGGATTTACAACGGCAGCTAAATAATTGGATACTCCTACGTTGAAAACAAGGTAAGAATGCATGTAAGGCACTTAAGGACTGCACGTGTTGCTCCATGCATACATTTACGAGTAATATGAGTACTGATTGGGTATTGTATACAATTTTGTCTCTGAATGTGATTCATACCCCAAAAACTCTGAATGAAAAACGTTGAAAGTATATGAAAAAGTATGAATTAAAAAATATATAATTTAAAAACAAATAAATAAAATACAAATTTGTACATGTTACTTTTGCCGTGGCGGTTGGGACGTAACGTAGTCTGTGGAACAAAACTCAAACGAATCAAAAAAACGAACCACGCTTCTATAGAAATTTCGACTTGTGAAAAAGGAAATGCTTACCTTGCTTAATTTCTTTCTTATAATTTTTGTGAATTTTGTTCGAGTTGGAAGGAACAAAGATCAGCAAAAAGAACGGCAACATACAATAACAGAGATATATTCTTATATGTGATGTTTTGATTTGACTTCTTGGTACAATAATAGACTGATGAAGTTTAGAAAGTTCATTAAGAAATAATTAAGTGGTGACATATGAGATATAGCAGCAAGCAAACGTTTCTTTGATGGCACTTTGAAGAAGAAGCCAATTTTGTAGAATCCCCTAAGAAACATGAATTTGAACTTTGATTCCCATAGCCTATAAACTCAGGCAGGATAATGGGAGTAAGGATGGGTATCCAAATACTTATTTGTCGGTGGCTTGCATACAAAAATGTCCAAATTCGTTCAAATCCCCATCTAAATTTTTTGTCCGAAATTCAATTTTCACACCTCACAATGTTAAAAAATAGAAATATCAAGTATTGATTTGAAAGTTTCAACTGTCAGAAAATTATAAATTGAATTTTAAATAAAACAAAATTTTTCAGAAGGTTTCACATTATCCTAAAGAACGTTTATAGGAATTTAAGGGGAGCTGAGCAGGCAGCTCTTCGCCTTTATAGAGAGCCCCCCACGTTTGTTTAGGCAAAATAACATCAGGGGCTGTTCTGCTCAGCTCCGCCAATAATTCTAAAATTATTTCTTTGCATATAATATAAAAAATTGTATAAGAATTTTGACAGAAATTCGTGGTTGATTGATTTAGAATTTTAAAAATGAAAAAAATTGTAACTGGTTTAATCCTTCACAATTTTTGAGTTTAATTAATTTTATATATTTCAGAACGAAAACTGCAAGAACAATAAAATACGGACAAATCGGGTACTGAGGTCTGAGGTCTAACCAGAGATGAATGTTGATACGTTTTGAAATTTTTTATCCTAATAAATGAAAATAATTTCTACACTTCATTTCGGTTTTTTTCATTTCTGATGCTGATTGGAGAGCATTGCAACGGTTTTCGATTTGCATGTTTCGATTCATGTCAAAAGTTGCAAGTCGACGCCGCATTTTGTGGGTTTTGATTAAAACCAGAATGAATTAAAATGTTATGGTTGGTTGGTTGGTTCAGGTGGCTGATCCATGACATCCTTGCATGAATCACAATTAGCGCCTTAGTGTCGTTTTATAACCACTGCCCATCCTAAACGCTGGAAAAAGATGGGTTATCTAGATCCATTTTGTGGAATTTAGGTATTTTAGAAGATCCTTCGGTTTTACAGTTGAAATATCGGATAGTCCTGCTAGAAAATAGTTTCCCAGGACTATACTTCTTGGTGCCGCCAGAGCTGGGCATTTGCAACGAAAGTGAGTATTGTTTCCCTCTCATCCGAGTCTTTACAACTTCTACAATAGGCATTGAACGGTTTATGCATTTTCTCCCCATGTGCATTATGCATTTTTTCAGCCAGTGACCTGTAAAAACCCCCGTTAGTCGGCTTGTGTCTCTACGCTCCCTGTTTATAAGATCCTTTGACCTAGCTATATTTTAGACAGGCCAGGTCACACGGGATGAATTGCACGTTGTAAGTGCCCTACATCTTCTACCCGCCAAGGAGAGACAGTGCAGGTACAGCCCCTGTTGATCGCACCCAGAGAAACAGATACTAGTTCCGCATAGGTTATGTCGAGAGAGGCCCCCTCATCAGCCTTCTTATTCCCATCGATATTCCTATGGCCTGGAACCCAGATGATTGTGATATCAGCATGAAGACTTACCGCGCTAAGTTCATCCCTACACTGTCTGACCAACCTGGAGTTGATGGTGTTTGACTGTATTAAAATGTTATAATATTCAGATTGATGGTAATAACTTATTTAATCAAAAACAGTTGGATTAGGGAATTTATATTAAAATATGGTAACATTTTCCTTAAATGTAGCGAGGTCCAAAGTATATTACTCCATATAGTATATTGCTACTACGATTTACATATATGATGCTCAATGATCTAGATGCCCTCTAGGATGCAGACGCAATCTAAATCCGAAAGAAGCTGGGTTGATTCCTGTCGTCAGGTTGCACAAAACTGTATCATTGCTTCCTTCCAACAAGAAGCCCGATTTGTTGTGGACTGTTTTGTAAAAGCCTCTGTAGCTCTTTACTGTTTCTGCAGGGCATAAATGGGCACTTCAACCTCTTCCAACTGCCAACTAAGTTGTGGAATATCGGAGCATTTGTTGGCAAGATTCAGAGATCTGTGACAACTAAAATATTGAAGTGCACTCCATCGGGAAATCCCGACTTCTTCTTTACTTAGTACCTAAGGGGCAGAGTGACATAAAACAGAAACGTCAACAGAAAAAGAAACCAGTACTTTTGCAACAGAAACAGAATAAACAACCGAATTAGTAACAGAATAGCTACATAATTTAACGACAGAAAATTATCGTTCGGCGACAGAACAGAAACAACTCATCCTGAATTGTAGCCGCAGCAGAAATGATCAGAAATATTGAATTAATTGTTGGTGCTAAGGAAAAAAATGGATTTTAAATTTGTAGCATGTATTAATGAATTGTGTTAATAATGTATTTTAACAGTCAATTTTCTTCAATAGACCCAATTTTCTAACCTCATGCTGCTCGTGATAACAAGAATCATTCCTCGTCATTTGCAGCTGGCCATCTGCAACGACGAATAGTTGACTAAACTGAACTTCCCAACATGATATGGAACATTTTTACTTAAGAACATTTGATATCAAATATTTCTATTTAAATGTTGAATATTAATAAAAATTTGAATGAAGATTAGTTTGTCAACATATCACAATAATTTTGTTCTATTTTATTGGGTTTTTTAGGGTAATACAAAAAGTATTTTTAGATTATACAATTCTTCTTCACTCTGGCTGAAGTGTCAGTATCCCTGAACCTTTCAGTGCCAACGGGATGATTTCTTTACCGAAATCTACAGTGGCTCGCGACGTTGACGGAATTGCATAAATCCATTGATTTTTCTTCTTCAGTGGTAGCCACGGAATATTATGGGCTACAGTTTTCAGTTTACAATTTGGTTGAGTTTTGTTGTTAAGCAAACAGGAACACATCTCAGCCTCATAGCTGTACCGGTCGATACATTTGAGAATACGTATTCATTTTAATGGATCAGCTCACATGATGCGAAGTCGTCGGAGCTAATTCGCAGGTATTGATCGCGAGCAGCATTTATGGCAAGAAAGGTGTAGCATGTATCAACTTCTACCACAGTGTTGACCCAATTTAGTACCGAAATGAGCATAAAGAGTTCGAATTGGTCATGTTCCACCATGTAATGTAATCGTAAAAACAACATGGTCTTGAGTGAGTCCTCCCTTTATCTTCATTATCCTAATTAGTTGTAATAAGTCCGCTTGATTTGCCGGTAGTTCTAATGATGATGATGGAAGGTGAAGTTTAATTTTGTCAACTTCGGTGTGCAATTGCTCGGGAATTAACAATAGCAGATTGAATTTACCATAGTGAGTGTCTGTGAGAACATCCAGTATAACTAAATACCTCCAATTATTCTTCCATGTCCGCGCTGTAGCTTATTTCCCTTTTCAACATATATGACAAAATTCTCTATCGTCCTTGCTGCATCATTTCTTGTGAATTCTCTTTCTGTCTCTGTCTTTTTCTGTTTTATTTGAATGCACCAGCAACGAAAACAGACAGAATTAACTTCAGAAATAGTAATATTCTGTTCCGTTTCCATTTCTGTTACCGTTTATGTTTTATGTCACTCTGCACCTTTAGTAGTAAGCAAAGTTCGGAACTGATTCAGAAACCACCCGTAGATATCTGTATTTTCACAACTCTCCACTGTTATCAGAAAAGTATTCAATCTTAAAGCTTACCATCTCTTCTATATATGTACGGTAGTGTTGACTATCGTAAACGTTATCCTCTCAATACACATCATACAGAAATGGCGGAACAGTTGAAATATTGTTGGAGGCTGGATCATCATAGACTAGGTACAATTATGATAGACGAACTTCCCGAAAATAGCACCACTTTTCAAATATTGAATCATAGCAGCGAGGAATATCACTTTTAAGGACTGATAATAATAAATAAATAGGAGCGAGGAATATCACTTTTAAGGACTGATAATAACAAATAAAATGAATTATCATTGGAATCTTAAAATTCTTTCTAATTTAATATCCTCCGATTCAATTCTTCTGGGTTACAATACAACAGTTTTCTAGAATCCTGGGTTGGAGTCTCAAAATTGTTTCTAATTTAATAATTGGTATAGGATGATCCTCAATTCCTCCTGACTACAATATAGTTTTCAAGGAATCCTGGATTTTATATAAATCCAATAAAATGTGATTTGGTCAGACAACCTCCGACATGAGAATTCTAACAAATCACAAACTGCGACGATGGTCTCAATGAGCCGACTCCATTCGAATCCTTTTTGTACGAAATAAAAAATGCGAAATGAAGTGTAGAAATTATTTTCATTTATTAAGCTAAAAAATTTCAAAACGTATCAACATTCATCTCTGGTTAGACCTCAGACCTCAGTACCCGATTTGTCCGTATTTTATTGTTCTTGCAGTTTTCACTCTGAAATATATACAATTAATTAAACTCAAAAATTGTGAAGGATTAAACCAGTTACAATTTTTTTCATTTTTAAAATTCTAAATCAATCAACCACGAATTTCTGTCAAAATTCTTATACAATTTTTTATATTATATGCAAAGAAATAATTTTAGAATTATTGGCGCAGCTGAGCAGAACAGCCCTTGATGTTATTTTGCCTAAACAAACGTGGGGGGCTCTAAGTAAAGGCGAAGAGCTGCCTGCTCAGCTCCCCTTAAATTTCTATAAACGTTCTTTAGGATAATGTGAAAAATTTTGTTTTATTTAAAATTAATTTTATAGTTTTCTGACAGTTGAAGCTTTAAAATTAAGATTTGCAATTTGTATTTTTTAACATTGTAAGGTGTAGAAATTTAATTTGTAAATCAGTTTTGTTCCTTCTTATAAGTCGCATCCTACTTTATGAAGTCACGACTTTTGCAGTGTTTGTTTGCTACCAGTTTTTGCTTTGACATTGCCTGTACTTATTGCAGTTAGCATAGCGAAAAGCTATGTGTCAAAAGGTGGTGTTCCATAAACTACGTGCAGAAAATCAAATGCAAAACATATTATCTGCACCGACAGTCGTTCTGAAAATTGAAGCGGCTGAAAATATGTTGCACAAAAATGAGGCTATTAAAATCATTACGCAACACGTCCTCACCCTAGCAGATAAAATTAAGCTATGTTGGATACCGGGGCATGCAGGCATCAAGGGGAATGAATTGGCGGATAAAGCAGCAAAAGATGTCACCCCCTTTAACGGTTAAAAAAGTTATCCCACGCACTAAGAAATATATAACAAAAACTAGGACACTCAAGACTTACACACTCGCACTTACTCAACAAGGAACAACAACCAATATGTAATTTTTGCAACAACAGCCCACTAACCATGCCGCACATCCTATCAGATTGCACATCCCTCTTTTTCATCCGCAATACCATGTTCAATAACACCAATCCATTATCCCTCCTAACTGACTCCTACCCCTCTCATATAGAATTATTTTATAAATTTATAAAAAAAAAATTAACAACAAAGAATAGATCAAGCCGATAACCTTGGTAGCTAGTGCTTATATATATATATATATATATATATATATATATATATATATATATATATATATATATATATATATATATATACACATATATATATATATATATATATATATATATATATATATATATATATATACATAATATATAAAAAATAATAATACGTTTCTCCAATATTTGTAACAGCGGATTTGGACATTCGATTTTTCCATAGGAAACCATCAGTAGTGAGCAACCATATTACTCTTACAGATGTTTGATGCCCTCTTCACAATTCTGAATTTGATTGCTTGAGCTGCGAAGATGCCACAATGTACGACACCCATTCCTACTTCCATTAGGATATACTTAATAGAAAGAGTATGGAGCCTAAGTTAGCAAGTATTGAGGTTCATTACATATTTTATGCTGCATATGGGATAATTTTCTTATAGGTATTTGGTACCATCCTTTTTATTATTGTGTTAATTGCAGCCACTCTTATTGTGGGTATCTCTGAATCATATGACATAGATTTATTTTTGAAGCCATTTGGAACCACTGTAAATCATGCTATCCTTTAGTTTAGATCACTCAAAGTGCGGTTTAACTAAATTTCGTTACACGGTCGTTAATGCAACTTGACGTGCAGATTGGATGTGTGCGCATGTTGTGTTAAAGTATGTGTTCACAAAACAGCTCTTATATACATTCGCGCTGTGAGAGATCATTGATCGTGGCAAAGATATCAATGACTTTTTGCATATCCATAATTTACAGATAAAAATGTACGAGTATATAGCAAACAATCAGAGTAAACAACTGTACGAAGAGTGTCGCACATGCGCAGACAAACACGAAAAATGTGTTTTAAGTATAAAACTCGTTTCAAGTTACCGAAAACTACTCAGCGGAAAAACTCACAATCGAGAAATGCCTTTTCTCGAAAAGTCGATACAATTACTTCACCTATGAAGCTGAACCAAATGGAGGAAAAAGCACCAGCAATTTTTTTCTGGCATATGTATGGAAAAGGTGCAATTTGATATGCTGTCATCGATGAACAGATGCCATGCCAACTACGGACACACGACGCAGACTTTCTACAAGGTTTATGTGAACACATTGATTAATATTGGCCACGCCTTTGAAACTGGCTAAGCAGGCTAGCTAATAATTAAAGCGTAGCGCAAATTAGACAATAAAGATATGTACGTGCATGTCGAAGCAGGAATATATTTTTTATTGAATTATCATAAATGTAATTACTTAAGAAGAGGCTTTTAATACGAGTGCCAGTACTCATAAATAAGAGTGTCTAAAAAAAGTTGCCAAACTTCTTTTGAAAATTTCGTGATGAAAATTATGTGAAAATTTCTGTTGCAACAACTATTGTAGCACTAAGTTGTGGCAGTAGGCAGCCTCTCCTTCACCCCACTTGAAATGTAATCCTTCACACAAGATTCCAGTTCTCGTTGGGGCCAGGAAAATTCACCAAATCCAAACCTGAACACTCAATCGTATTTGCAAGTAGAGTGTGTGACGAGCATAAAATGAGTCCAATTCCATACACAAAATAAGCACACATGAGTACATGGCCACATAAGTACAACACACCCAGATGGAAATATAACTTCATCAATATAATTAAATTCACCACTCAATTTCTTTTCAGTGAATGTTGAAAATATTTTAACTAATTATCTGTTACAGGCTTCATGAATAAACATGAATAACAGTCAAATTCAAATTTTATGCAGACCACTCGAGATGCGTTGATGTTGCTATCTCCCTCTTCCTAATGCTATAAATCAGAGGTGACTGCCGTTGGTTTTATACCCATAATATGAGCTGTATTATAAAAATTTCTTGAATGCACTGAAATAGTATGAAAAGCAGAGCTCGTCTATAAATATGCGTTATTTAAGGACGAAGTAGTTCAGTTATAAAGTGAAGGTGTCAGCAAAAGTGGAACATCAAATATAGTATAATGAATGTCTTGTGGCCTGAACAAGTTTATCTGACAAAAATAAAAGAACCAGTAATAATAATTGTGAAATTTTAAATTTTGTCAATTATTGAATTAATTGTTGTTAAAATGAACTATATTTATTAAGTCTAAACTATGATATAAAGGTTTTTGTATTAGTTGATAGAATCCACTAATAGTAGAAACTAATTTTCAGAATGTTTCAATTCTGCTTATTAAAACCACAATTAAATAACTGAGCAAGGTTCTGAAACTCTGTGAAAATAGTTCTGCAGGCGAGGTGTAAATCATTTTCTCTTAAACTCTCCGTTGTCCCTTTTCAATTTTCAAAGAAAAACATTTTGTTTCATTACTAACTATGCATATAAATTCAAACTTTTATTCTTACCGGGATGTTTCTGGTTGCTTAAGTTAGAATTGTCATACATTCCGTGGGAATAACTGTGAAGGAATCATGTCGCATTCATGACGAGTCTTTTCAATAGTGTTCTGATTTGCCGAACTAGCGAAAAATACAAAATTTGTCTGCTTCGATGCTGATAAGAGACCAAAGTGGAAATAGAAACACCGTTATGAGTTCACAATTCAAAGTTAAATTTGTTCAAATAGTTTCTTTATCAGCTTCGATAATGTTTGCAATTCCTAGTATGAAGTCCTGTTAAGTGTTTCCTGTCATAAATTTTATCAATTGTTTCCTATACATCGTCAATAAAAAGTCTATAATTACTTTTACGACTTATGAAATTTCCTACTGGGTGTGTTCATCTAAGTAAGTGCATTGGTCAATTTTCACACATTTATATTTCGAATACATATCGCAGTAGTCACTCTGCTGGAGAGCGCACTAACGACTTTGTATTACGAGTGCATTAAACATTTTATATGCAGTTGTAAACCTGTGGGGATATTTGTGGCAACAGGATGAACTTGATATGTGCAGTTGTTTTAAATAAACTCTTTCTTAATCTCCCCAAGTCAAAATCATTTTTCATCATTTCCAAAGTGAATTGAAGTTGTTTTGAATTGCTGCTGCGCAGTGGAGCAAAGGCATTGATAGACATTCAAATAAATAGGCTTTTTACAAAGATATCTGTATTAAAAAGAAAGATATATTACTCTATCAATATTTATATGGGATGTGATAATTGAGGATCTTTATAGGATATGAAAATGAACCGAGAAACAAATTGTGGCCATGTTCATCAGAGCGTTGAATTAGTAATAGTCACAGAAATAGTCGTATTGATTCACATTTGCTTGTATGAGAATCTAGAATCGAGTTTCGTTGATTTACAGATTAATTGATTGCATCTCCATTGAACTGAGAACAATCAATATTTTTATGTAGTTATCACTGCTAATTGTGCAGTGATCAAATTTGCGATTTTATAATTAATTCGTTTGTGGGACATAGGAAAATAAGTTATAAATGATTAAAATAATTAATGCTATACTTGTTATAGACTATTAGATTACCTTATGTATTGTTAGATTATTTATGTTTAATTAAAGCAGCTTATCTTAACAACAATTTACTTATGAAAGTTGACAATGCTTATTACTATCGGGACACACTCTTAACTGCTGAGAGTGCTGTTTCCAATTCAGAATTCATTTACACATTAATTGAACATCGATTCTGTCTGTTATTCGAACCTTTCCAGATTGGTGTATAATTTAGTCCGTCAGTGTGAAAGAGCCCTCAACATCATTGGCGCGTGTATACATCTCAAGAGATAATACGATTAATCATTACAGTTTGTAGTATCTCAGTGCCGTTTTAGAGACAGTATTACTAATAAATTTCTAGCGCTGCAAGAAGTATATTCACCTATTGTGATTGTTGTTGCACTGCGACCTTAAGATCTGCTGTGCCCCATCAAGGATGCAAAGGATCACCTTAAGCTCTATCTTCTGGGCATACATAAGAACTAGATTTGGCTGCACAAATTTCAGTTCTTTACTCCCATACATTACTGCATTAAAGGCACATGCAGCGACGTCGCTTCTTCTACCATACAGTATCTGCAGAAGTTGCCAGAAGCTGAACGCCCAGATTCAACAGGTATATCCAGTTAAAGGGAGTTTATATTAAAAAACAACAAGAAATCCAAAATAATGTATTTTCTATTGTTGTGTAAGGACTTCTGGACCTACTCTTGTACCTATATTTTCAACTAATTCTTCATTCAGATTTATTTATGAATATTATTATTATTATACCTTGAACTATAATTAAATACGTCTGCAAAGGGTTGGGGGAACGAGTACTATTATTATTATTATTATTATTATTATTCTGTAGGGGATTTAAAGCACTGCAACCTTTCGATATATTGAGCCCCCATCAGAGGTTCAAAGTACATCTTTGTATCCTATACTCTGGATAAACGTGATGACAAGTTTTGGCTCCAGAGGTTTCACATCACTGGCAAAGCTTTGGAAGAATCCCAAGTATTTCCTGCGGGTGCGCATAAGATTCGGACATTGTGTCAGCATATGCAAAGACGTCTCCTCTTTCACCATACAGAATCTGCAGGAGCCTTTCGAGGTGACCCCCATCCTCACCATATGTGAGTTTAGTTTACAGTGTCCTGTGAGTAGGCCTGTCATCATCCTAAGATTATTCTTAGAGAGTTTGATGAGTGATTCGAATCTTTTTGGGTGGTGTGTCCCTAGTAGACACTTTCATACCTGAGGCCTGGTGTGTTAACCCAATGTTTGTGCCTATGGTGTCCCTTATGGATCTTAAGCTGGTTGAACAGCTTGCCTTTGCCTACATCACAGAAGGGTTCGCCAATAGAGGGTGTTGCAGCCCTCTTCCTTGTAAGTTCGTCGACAATCTCGTTCCCTTCTATGCCAGTGTGTCCTGGAAGCCATAGAATGGTAAGTTTGTTGCGTGAGCCAAGAGCATTCAGTTTTTTTATGCACTCCCATACCAGCTTCGTATTTACCTGATAAGAGGTAAGTGCCCTAATGGCCGTTTGTCTATCCGATAAGATGGCAATTTTCTTGCGCTCGCAACCTTTTTCAATGTTGAAATGTGCACATCTCACAATAGCGTGGATTTCCGCCTGGAATATGCTAGTATATTTGCCTAGGGATTCATAGTATTTGTATCTAGGTCCAAATACCCCCACGCCGGAACCCTATTCTGTGAGAGATCCGTCGATATACCAGGTGATCGTGGACCGATCTAACCTGTAGGTTTCGCTGGGACCTCTCCATGCGTTTTTGTAGCTCCACTCAGTTTTAAACAACTTAGTGAAGCTATAGCTCGTGTTTTTAAAGTCTTTCTGTATACAGATGTCTGGAATGGCCTTTGGTAATGTTTCGACCACCTGACTCCCGATAAGACTATCATGGATCTTTGCTGGCCTCGTCATTCTATATAGAAGACTCTTCTCTTGTATTTCCACAAATATGTGCAGGGGTGTAAGTTCCAGTATGACGTTCAAGGCGGCTGTAGGACAGGTTCTCATAGCTCCAGTTATACAGACGCCAGCAAGCCTTTGCACCTTAGCTAATGCTTGCGTAAAGTTTAGCTGTCTTGCTTCTTAGCCCACAGAACCGCTTCATAAGTGATCATTGGGCGTACTATCATGATGTACATCCATCACAGGATCTTGGGATTGCATCCCCAATTTTCCTCCGCGATTGATGTGCATATCATGAGAGATCTTTACTGATTCTCCCATTGATGTGAGACCTCCATGATAGGTTTCTATATAGTATGATACCTAGAAATTTTATTTCAGATTGCACATAGATCTCCACTCCATTTAGTTTAATGGGTTTAAGGTTTTAGAGTTTATATTTCCTCGTGAAAGGGACCTCAGTAGTTTTTATAGGGTTTATTTTAAGCTCCATCCTGTTGCTCCAATCACCTGTAGTTCTTAAACCACATTGGAGCAGTTCACATAGTGTACTCAGGAATTTTCCCCATGAGTACTATTAACTAAGGCATTCGACTTAAGAGGAAACAATTTAGAAAGGACATATTTCATGAATATCGAAATACCCATTTTATTACAATAATCGTATACCATACCATCAGTATTTCGAGTGCTCCTTCTATACTTCTCTCTATTTTTATTTGATTAATTGACCTCTGATACCAACTGTTAACTTTAACCGGTTCTTCATTATAAAGTTGAATTCCTAGAAACTCTTAATATTAATTTTCTCAGCCAAATCCGCTGCTAAATCTAATTGGATGGGAACTTTGTGTGGAGTGATTGATGTAACCAATGCCACTGATTGCACTTTTCTATTCTTCAAAAGAAGTTAGCTTGAAGAAACAAGTGTGGTTAATAAATGGCACAAAATAAGAGTATTTTATTAGATTAGTTTGATATAAAGGGTATTATAGACTGCGACCTTGGGTATCTATTGTGTTTACTTAAACGATAAGGATAGTCTCATCTATGGTATATCTTCTGTCAGGTTTATTCCAGAAAGGAACTTAAGTATTTTAGAGGGATCAAATTGCGAAATTTCGCTCATAACAAATAGAAGGATAGATAGTAAATACTTCATATGGATATAGTGGATATATAGTGAATCGTTACATGGTGCCATTACAAGGCTTCTAAACTGATTTTTGATATTGTACCAAAGTGTTGTTTAGGAATATAAAAGCTGGAAGACTCATATTACCACCGCAAACCTCTTCTTATAATTAATTAATTGATATAGGTATATATAAATAAAAAGTTATATAGTAACTGTCTTAAGAGTAGTGTAAACTACCATATACAAACTATTTAATTTCAATCTGCTGATGGACAACTTCCTGTACCATTCTTCCTATCAAGCCCCATATTTCAGAGTAGTCCGCATTATCATTAAAATTCTTCGGTAAATGAAAATATCACTCTAGGGGTCAATGTAAGCTGGTATGAAGACCGCCTGCTTTGCATTTGATAGAAAATTACTTAACTGCAACAAACTCTTTACAGTTAAAATACGACAAGTCTAAATTGACTATCCTCAAATTTCAGAAGGAATATTAAGATAAAAGTTGTTAACATGAAACATTTAACCGGCCTGTAACTGAGTAGCCAAATTAAAGAAATATAATCTATAAGGAGTTTCATGTTTTAATCAATGGCAAATATTCGTTCGTGCGAGTGTATGTGTTCATTATTCCAGAAATGCTTTCTACATTATCGACTCGACATACTTTTATGAACAATTTTTATTTACTGTCTAGAATGTGCATTCAGTGCAGTGCAGCATCGAGCACAGCGGCAAACCACGAATAGCAGTTCTGCCGAAGAGTTGCTGCGTTATGTTGGGAAGTGAAACACACAGAAGCTAGTTCCAAAACAACTTTTTGATGAGGTCGCCTAAAGGAGGTGCCACTGCCACACACACACACACACACATAATATACAGACGGCAAACAAGTATGCTGGGATGGTTGTGCTAGAACAGCTAGAATAACAAATTGGGAGGAATGTCAAGAAGCGGTTCTGACAAGCGAACTGATTGTGCGCTTTATAAAATGAAGTAAATTACGAAAACTAATAATCAGAGAAATGGGTCTGATTGGACTAAATAGTGCGGAATTTGGTATTTAGACAACGGATTCTGTTCTAGAGTAAATAAATGCGTATATTTTATGACCTTATTACTATCCACGAATTAAGTTTTGCAAAAAGTTGCTCTATAATTTGTGTGACTGTAATTTCCGTAAGATCGTTATCACCGCATAGATACCAATAATAAACATGTATATTTATAAGGAACACATGAACGCACGGTCATGAAGAATCGTAAAAAACCACTTTTATACTACAAGATGTGTAAGAGGCATATTCAATTACAGATAAATACAAGCGGCTGATATAAAATGATAGCTTCGTTTCCTAACCAGCTAAATTTTGAAATCTAGTACTAGTACTAACAAAATATTGATGGTCAAATATATATATATATATATATATATATATATATAATATATATTTATATATATGTATATATATATATATATATATATATATATATATGTATATATATATATATATATATATATATATATATATATATGTATATATATATATATATATATATATATATATATATATTAATTTTCGCTTTTGTTTCAGCTTAAGCCAAAATTAAGAGGTGGAACGAGAGCGAAGTTAAAAATCTGGTGATACCTACACTGCAAAGAAATAACCTTTAATTTAGATCGCTTCAGGCAATCAATCGCTTCAGGCAATCAATCTTTAGACAAAAACCTATCTGATATATATCTGTTAGATAATGCAGCAATTATTGCACCGTCTTTAATTCTAATCTCCAGGGTGTACCTCCTATCTTTCCATCAAACCTCTTAGTATAGAAATGGTATCAAGTATAGGAATGGTATATGCAAGAGCAGGCTGCAGCAGATTTGAAGCACCCATTGCACCACTTGTTGCTCCTGCTCCCACTAAAGTATAAACCTCAAGATAACTTTTCTCTCTGCTTTTGAAATCTCATTAAGATTTGTTTTTATTTAACCTTCTTTCAAATTCTCCTCTAAACTTAGTAGCAGCGATTAGTGCGCCAATATCCAAAGCTAAGACTTTTATATGACATAAACCAAGTGGCATATTATTTACTACAATTATCTTTGCAAGCTCATCAACTATTGCAGTTTTTCCAACACACCAGTCCCACCTATTAACAGTGGATTATTTTTTGTCCGTCTAAGTGATAACTGCATAGTTCTTCTGTTTTCTGCTGCTGACATAATTCCTTCAGGAATTTCGCTACGTAAGGCTTAATTTCTGGTAGATCAACTTTCTGATGAGTATATGGTTTTTTGCATATTGCTCTTTCTCAACCACACTCGCACCTATTTGGTGCTATCTATCTTTACCACTTCATCTGCTTCTGCTCTAACTCGGTAATTTGCCTTATGCCCAACCTGATTACATATGCTCCTCCTTTAAATCCTGTTCCTCCTCTTAATTCTTTGGTGTAACTTTAAAATTTATTAATTTCTTTAAATAGGAAATTGTTTAAAGTGAACTTGTTGATCCCCATTTATATATGGCGATGTATTGGGCTTCCTTTGATACTAATAAAAAGGCGTCATTTTAATATTTAATAAAATTCATTGTGTGAAAAAGAATGGAGACAAATTTCCACAATTTTTCGTTTATTGAATTTAATTCACTTCTTTTCTATGCGCAATGAAGGAATGTTGGGATGAAACAAATAGTTCTCCTGAGTAAACGATCGTTTAGTGATATTGAAAACAAATGAGTGAGTTTTATTTATATAAAAATATTGATACAAACACATTTTAAGCATCTTGGCATAGGTGTAATATCAGGATTATTAACAGATTAAATTAACTGGAACTTTAAAAATTCAAAACATAGGACTAGTTTGCTTCCGTCTTCGATAAAGTATAATGACAATGTCTCCAGTGATGATTTGGGTATCTGTAATCCTTTCGCTGATTATTTTAAGTTCATCTACTCTACTGGAGAATATAAAATGACCGATTATTATACAACCCGCCATAGTGAATCAACCTATTATTGATGAGTTCAAGCATTTCTCTCTGCTGAAATCATCTTTTACTCCAGGTTCCGACTTAATCCCTTCTTTTATTCTTAAGCAGGGTTGTCTTGAGTTTGTCTCTCCGATTACTTCGCTTTTTAGTGCTTCTCTTATATATGGTAATTTTCCCGATATATGGAAAAAGTCATATATTTTACCGGTGCATAAATCGGGCAGTAAATCTGCAATATCCAATTACCGTGGGATTGCGAAACTTAGTATTCTTCCTAAGTTACTGGAAGCAATCGTAACATCCCAAATTTCGTTCTATACTCATACGTTTATCAGTTCCCAACAGCATGGTTTCCTGCCTGGAAAGTCAACTGTCACTAATCTGCTGGAATTTTCTTGCCTCGTGATAGATGGCTTTGCTAAGGGTATGAAAACAGACGTTATTTATACTGATTTTAGTAAGGCATTTGATGTAGTAAACAAGAGACTTCTACTCCTTAAACTCTCTAGGTTAGGTTTCCCACCATTACTTTTAAAATGGGTAACATCATATTTGTCACAGCGTACACAACAGGTGTTATTTAAAGGACTATTATCTGATGAATTTCTTGCGTCTTCTGGGGTGCCACAAGGTAGGCTTGGTCCTTTACTATTTTCAATTTTAATAAACGACCTTCCTTCACGTATATCCCATTGCAACATTCTTATGTTTGCTGATGACGTAAAAATGTGTCCTTCATTTAATAACCCAAATGAATCGCAGTTGCTTCATGATGATTTAAATGTTCTTGGTGACTGGTGCAACATAAATTGTATGCAACTGAACTACAAGAAATGCAAACATATGTGTTTTTCCAGATCATCCCACTCTGCTCATCTTTATTGCATTGCCAATGAACCATTCCATCATATGTGCGACTCAGGTGTGACCTTTGGCCAAAAACTTACTTTTAGTAAACACGTTGCAACTATAATTAACAAAGCTTCTCTGACTCTAGGGTTCATAAAACTCTGGGCAAAGGAGTTCATATACCCCTTTATTACCAAACTTCTGTACACTTCCTTGGTACGCCCATCATTAGAATGTTGTTTGGTGTCCTAGATATGCCTGTTACTCTGATGCTATTGAATCAGTTATTGTTTTGCCTACGTTCCTTTACATGGAACTCCAATTTTCAACTTCCCTCTTATGTAAGTCGTCTTAAACTTATTCGTCTCCCCTCTCTTAAACTAGGCATAGTTGTAAGGATGGTCGAAAAAGTGGTAGAAAGTATGACATTGTTGATTTCAAGATGTTCGCAGGATTTAAGCTACTAGCAATCCTGACTCAATGAAACATATATGATAATTCGGGTTTACAGACCTACAAAGTCCAGATAGATTCATTTGCTGCAACCAGCTGGTTATTAGAATCATTATTGATTAAGGTATATTTTGGAAATAACTCGACAGAGACGGCTTTATAAGCCAGGCAAGTCTAAAACAACCCATTAAGTTTGCTCCTAATTTCATGGACTCACTTCAGAGTAATCAATTAGAAGCCAAGATCACCTTAACTTATAAATGTAGGATTATATTCCTACCATGAGCAAATCACTTAGAATAATCTCACTACAGCTATGGAAGAAATCAATAAGAATTATGCAAACATGCCATGAACAATTTCCAAAAAAATCAGCATTTTCAATATGTCTAGAAGAGTTACTTCAGAGATATTGCTATTGTGTTTGAACCTCGTTGATTGAACTTTGAATTTGAATGAATGAGTGAATGAAATAAAGAGGGAAAATGTACCTCGACCAATTTGATCTATTGTACTCCTCCTGCATGTACCTATTAAAGGTCTTCTATTAGTCCAACAGTTGAAATTTAGTACTGAGTTGGAGTTCATTGCTTAATGTCTCTGCCCTCGGGCAGTAATACCCCAGATATTTCTTCCTACTACGAGCTAAGGCTTCGCAGTTCATTAGAAGGTGCTCTGGTGTTTCTTCTGCCTCCGTGCAGAACCTACACGTGCTTACTGGTGTTTCCTAGTTTCATGAATTTGAATAAAAATATTTGTATTGTCTTTGTAAAATATATATATATATATATATATATATATATATATATATATATATATATATATATATATATATATATTCCAAAACCCACTATATATTCAACAGAAGGCTGATATATGGAGGTATCATCTGGGGCTCATTGGGGCTCAAGGTTGCCAATTTAGTATACCGTAACTATAACACAAATAATCACGATAGTGGGAAATTCAGATTTTGTGTTGTGTGAGAAAAATTAGCCACTGATTGTCAGAATATTTCCATATCTAAAATTTATGTGTTCTTTATGAACTTCTGCCTTCCACTACTACGTTTCTTAGTTGCCTTGTATACGACAAAGTGTCAACCGTTTGCTTTTATGCTTCTAGAATTACTACCATTGCCCCAGTCTTTCGTGTGCTTTTATCATAATAACCTCATTTTGGAGCAAGTTTTGTTGGCAATGTGACCCAATTCTACATTTTGAGCCAAGTGATTGTGTTGATCGTTGCCATCACTTTTTCTTGATCTGCGCGCTTATCGCCAACAGTTCTACGCGCTTGTAAGCATGCTCATGTACAGCGCATGCGCCTATACTCGGCTGCATAGCACTAATATTCGCTACAATAGCCAAGTCAAGTTGTTTGACTTGTTTCTGTGAGGCTCTTTACAGGCTGAACAACTCGCATTTGGCGTTGTTTGATGTTTTAATTGCATTTCGAATCTCTCCCGGTGTGCCCATTCTAATTGTACTCAAGTGTAAATGGTTTATTTATTAGAAGTTCTCGATGCTACTTAACCTGTAATATTAATTTTTCATTTACCCCGCCGGATATTGCAGATTTCCCTCTTTCCTTCATTTTCGCCGTTCATTCCAGATTATTATCACTCATAAGTGGGCATTAATCCAGTTTTATTTTTGTTGATTTTTTTTCTTTTTCCCATTTCAATCATTCATTTACTATGCAAATTTCTCTTACCTCCAGATTGGTAGGGTATACGCCATGGTACCGGCAATAAATGTTGTCTTTTTTAATGGAGCGCACGCTTTTTGTCATTTGTTCAGTGCCTGTGGATGTGGCCATAAAAAGTGTCAGGTCAGGTTTATTATGCGTTTTTCTTTTTATTTTTTGCTTTTCATTTCGTGCTGTCAGGCATTGTTTACTGTATTTGCCTGTGGAGGGAGAGAGAAATTGTAAGTTATAAACAAATGCATGCATAATAATTGCTATTGTCTGTACACAAATGGCAAAGATGGATTTTGAATTGTTTTAATTTTGAACAAACGTGCGAGTTCAAAAAATCTTTTAAAGTATGCACGGATTTTATAATCTTTATTGTACATATTTTGTATTTATGATAATACAATTAAAAAACAATATCGAATCATTAAAAATCGTTTGTGTAACTTATCGAAATATTTCATTTAAACTTATATCGCAGACTTACAAGGAAAGGCCGAAACATGTTGTATTTGTTTTACATCGAAAGTGAAAATGAATAGGAATCGCTTGAAAACGAAAGGGCATGAAACTATTTCTGGCAACAAAAAGTTTTTCATTGTATCGTTGAACAAGGTAACAAACAAGATACCATTCAAATCAGTGTAAGAAAACCACAGAAAACACGCATCATCTATTGCTGGTGTGATTTGATCTAAATTGCACCAAATGTTTGTAGCTGTCCAGCCTCATTTTGTATATATTTATACCAGTGCTGGGTATTCGACTGCCCTGACCCCATGTGGAGCTTTTCCACTTTCATTTTCGTATATTGTTGGTGCATCGCTGATTAAGCTTCAGGGAGCACAGACCCAAACGATGGAAGTTCCACATAAATATCGCATTGCTTTATATATTCTTTAGTTTGAGAATTTTTTGATTTATTTGTTAAAATATATTCACAAAATAATTATTATTTAATATATCAAGTTGGATCATTGGCTTCGTGGTCTTTAGTTACTCTTAATATGAAGTTATATTTGAAGTCATTATTCTTATCAGAGGCTAATAACGGTTCAACCATGTTAAGTTCTTTGTGAATAGTGTTCGATACCTCGGACTTTGGAGAAAAGACCTTTAGTCACCGATACGACGATCACCGTCTTCTCTATCCAATTAAGGGTTTATGTTTAGGTTGGAGTGGCAGCAGTAAGCACACTCAGGCACAAATTATGGCCCATTGTGATACCACGGATGGAACGCTATACACGTAATGACCACCTAAACCCAGTATAGTTACCGATCAGGTGGAGGGCACCTATGCAGCACCTGAGGCAGCACGAGCCCCACGATTATAAACTGTGGAACCAACCTGACGGTTTGATAAATTTAACTACGTATCTAATATTACAGGTTACGAGTTCTGTCAGGCTGATTAAGAAAGGAGCCCCGTAGATGTGCATTCTTCTTCTGGCTAAGGATGGACACTGACATATAAGGTACAACACTGTTTCTGCTTCTTCCTCAGCACCACACCCACGGCAGAAATCATTAAGGGTCAAACCCAGCCTAGCCGCATGCCTCCCCATCGCACAAAGCCCCGTCAGCATCGAAATCGTAGTACTGATGGATCCGCGTCCTATTTGAATTAACTGAAGCGTATTCTTCTTGCTGAGGCCTAGCCAGGTTAGCCTTGAGATACGGCTAGAGTATTCCTCCGCCCATAGTTTGTTGGCCTCAGGGAAATACCTGCGTTTGATCGCCAATGTGGGTGTTGCGAGAGGGATACCTATGTTCCCTCGATGTCCCTGTGACCATCTACCCAGAGTGAACTACCCAGTGGAGAACTCGTTTAGAGCTGACTGACATTTCTGTACGAATCTTGAGAAACTGCTGACGCCCGCAAGAGATCTAATGGCAGCTTGGCTGTCCGAGAAGAATTTGATTCTGAAACCAAAAATCTCATTTCTTAGAACCCAATTCACAGCGTGATAAATTTGATATTACTTCTGCCTGAAAACGCTGCAATGGTCAGGGAGTCTAAGCGAGATGTCAAGGTCCAACTTGTTGGAGAAGATCCCGCTACCGACCATGTCCCCAAACCTAGAGACGTCTGTGTAGATATCCAGAGTGTCATCGGTGATCAATCTAATTCCGATCCAGTCGTCTCAGCTTGGGATAATGAAGTCGAACCTACTACGCAGGTTTCTGAGACGATCAATTTTGAATTCAAAATGACCACAAAACTGTGTCGAGAAATTATTCATGGTGAACCTTAATGATAATTTAGATACTACTTTAGTTTTCCCAGTGAAATCCCCAATGAAGGTTTTCAATAATAAAGCTAATCAGCTGATCTGCATTTCGAGATAGTTTAAAATGTCTTTCGAGGCACTTCCTTCAATTCTGAACTCTTTTGTCCTGTAGCTAAACGTAGCAGCGAAACCTTCAATTTGTATAAAGAGTATATACAAGAGGCGATTAAGCAATGAATACTCAACTTAATCGAGTTGAATAAATCGATGTCCATCCTTCTGCCAACAAATTACTTTAAACACAGTCAGCGATGTTATTAGCAACTAAGGCCAAAGAAGAAAAATAGCAGATGCATTAAGTCTGAATCAGATAAACATGTACTTATCTTCGATGACTATTGCGGCACGCCTCTGATTAATTGATTGAAGTGTGTGCATACGCACTGTCGCAACTGAATGTTACAATACGAGTGTTTACCATAAAACAAAGTAATAATTGACAATTATTGAAGCGCAAGCGATGTTACAAAAATTCAGGAATTTAAGTCAAATAATTAGAATAACTGCTGAGTGCGCTCCTTTCAGCCTAGAGTGTGTACATCCCAATCACAAACCAGTTGCATAAAAATCGTGAACAAACAGTTTCCAGCAAAAGGAGCAGGGGACCACAGTTGGCGTGACTGTTTATCAATCATAATTGCGAGCGCGTGTTGTTCACACATTTCTTATGAGCTCAGCTGCAAGTTTCCATGAAACTGCCTCAACTTGCTTTGCCTGCATCCTGGTTTGTTTACTTCAATTTACTCAGTTTTATTGCATGTGGATAAATTTCCTTATAACGTGAGTGCAGCATATGAACTAGGGCCTATATACACATTTCTAATGATACGAGGAACACCTGAAGTTGCATTATATTAATGGGAAATATGTCATTGGGTTTTTATTTACCAAACAAATTTTGAACTGAATAATTATGCGAGTGTGAAAGATTGATCACTATTTTCGGAAATATTTATAAGGATAAGCAACAATCTACCACGCTCATCATATGCCATTTCTTTATTGTGTATTCGTACATAAGACGAGATATATTTATTTTTTCATTCATTTTGGAACGAAGCATTGACATATTCTTAATAGCAATTCCATAAGTTCTTTTACAGATTTTATAGAGCTGTATTAAGAAGATTTATCTTCTAAGTGCTAATGAAGGTTTGATAGAGAATTTTTAGAAACATTTCAAGTTATGGAACTTTTATAAACCTCAGTCTGTGTTGACCGTGAGACTTCGACCTATAGAATTATGACCGAATGATCGAATAGAGAATTGTTTAGTGGCCAACAACCTTCCAGAAGATTTTGCTGCAAGGCTTTCCGCAAAGAGGTCAATATGGGGTAGATTAGGGCTGCCAAGTTTGTCGGCAATCTCGTTCCCTTCTATGCCAGTATGTCCTGGAACACATAGAATGGTAAGTTTTTTGCTGAGCGAAGAACATTCAGTTTTTTGAATCACTCCCCCATACCAGTTTCGAATTTACCTCATCAGAGGTAAGTGCCCTAATGGCCGTTTGGCTATCCGATAAGATGGTAATTTTCTTGCGCTCGCAACCTTTTTCAATGTTGAAATGTGCACATCTCTCAATAGCGTGGATTTCCGCCTGGAATATGCTAGTATATTTGCCTACAGATTCATAATATTTGTATCTAGGTCCAAATACCCCGACGCCGGAACCCTCATCTGTGAGAGACCCGTTGTATACTAGGTGATCGTGGACTGATCTAACATGTGGGTTTCGCTGAGACCTTTCCGTGCGTTTTTTAGCTCCACTTTGCCTTAAACAACTTACTACACTGTTTTTGAATATATTGCAATTTTTAACAGTTGTCCCCAGTAGTGTTTATATTGGCCCAAGAGTTCCAGTTCTAGTGACCCACATGAGCTGAACGCCATCAATTAGCCACGCCTGCGTTTTGTCTAATTTACTAGTTATTTGCATTTTTCTACACAATTTCTTGAAGAATTTCTGTTGCTGGAAGCATGTGCAATTTAAAAGAGTCTGAGGAACTTTTCTTAAAGTGTTTGTTTGATAAGACACTCAAATATTGAAAATAACTATGAAAGGAATAAGAAGTCTTTTCTTTGCCTTTCTTTTTATAGAAACCAGTTGCGAGAGGATCCTGTCAAATCGGAGCGAGTTTTGAAACCAAATTTATTGCACAGAGTTACTGTATATATAAACAGTGGATGTTGCCTTCGGAGTATGTGATAATTACTCTCTTTGGTGGGAAAGAGTTTCAAATGCGGAATTAACATGGCACGCTACCTCAGTTAAACGGAACTATAGTTGAGGAAACTTGTGCACGGAACTAGTTTCACTAGTATATTTACATAGAAGGAAAGAAATGAGTATAATCACTAAATAAGTGATTGTGTGAAAAATATAGTAAAAGGAAGACGATGATTTTTATTCAATTTTAATATTACCTGCAGTTTGTGGAAGATACAATGCCTGAGGAAATAAATCATGCGAAGCTTATGGAACAAAACACAAAGAATCAATAACTACAATAATATCCATTTGAATTTCTTGGCCGCCTTTGTACAATGCTTCTCTTTGCGAGGCTTTATGTATGGGTGTACGAGAGAAGCTGTTATGGAGTGTGGGGTAAACAACTGTTGTTCTCTATGTTTGTAGGTTGAGAAATTTTTGTCTGGTATAAGAGGGCCACTCAACTTTAGCATTCTAGATGTAACAATGAACAGGTGGTCAACGGGACTGCTGGGTATGTAAAAATAAGGATTTTTGAAATATTGAGCATATAAAAACTCATCCTTCATTCGTTATCGCCGCTTTTTCTAATGGCTGCAATTCTTTCTTTATACCTTGCAATGCTCGAAAACTAAAAATATATAATCTATAATTTAAAGTTTGAACTGTCAGAATAGAATTTAGTTTCTTATAAAATATTTCAATTTTGAAAACTTATCAGAATATTTTCAAGAAAATTTTTGTAAATTCGAGGGGAGCTGAGCAGACGGCTCTTTGCCTATATCACAAGCACCTATTTCTATTGGCAAAACAACATCAAGAGCTGTTCTGCCCAGCTCAACCAATAATTTGGAATTTTTTTCTTGGATTATAATATAAAAATTTTATAAAAATTTTACTAAAATTCGTGGTGATTGATTAAAAATTAAAAATTAATGGTAATTGGTTCAATCTTTTAGAATTTT
Organism: Clusia tigrina; assembly: GCA_920105625.2. Lineage (NCBI taxonomy): Eukaryota > Metazoa > Arthropoda > Insecta > Diptera > Clusiidae > Clusia > Clusia tigrina. The sequence goes on from OV050030.1 coordinate 29,575,031, forward strand.
TGCTTTAAATTAATTTTACATATTTCAGCGCGAAATTGCAAGAACAATAAAATACCGACAAACCGGGTTGCTAGGGGCCTAACCAGAGATTAATGTTGATACATTTTGAAATTTTTACTTATAATAAATAAAAAAATTTTCTACACTTCGTTTCATTCTATTTTATACTTCTTCTAGAACAGCATAATTAATTTTCAATGAATGGTGGCAGCGGAAAGAGCTGCGGTTTTCCATTTGCAGGACCTCTCATGCCGAAAGTTGCGAGTCGAAATCTTGAATGGGTCCTGAGATAATCCAGGAAAAATTCGAGACTAGAATCATCGTAGTGATATCCTTGCCCAGTACATGCTTTCGAATTTCTGTATTCTAATTCTCTTCCCATTTGAGTCGAATGACTTAGTTGCTAGTACTCAATTTTTCAAATCCTTGCGAACATAATTAATGATGGTGTAAGATAAAAGATTGCTAACATTTCCCTTGCTTCAAGGTGTGGGTCAGGGTGCAGGTTGTAGCATACACTCACGATTTTACTTTAGATGACTGAGTTTTTTTTTTTGTTTCGAAGGCAAAATGTAAGTAAGTTATCCACATGAACTCTTGGATGAGAAGTGGATGCAAATTTAAATCTAAAAGGTTCATCCTTTTCACCAAGATCCATAAAATCTCCCATAATTGCTTTTCTCGTCTAAGAAGCCAGATTATTAACTTCTGTGGGAAATCCTTTTTATATATATTTCATTTGTGGAAGTGCGAGAATTGGGAGATTCTAAGCTCGTCTATCCTATTGCTGATGTATAGGGTTGTGGTGTTTCTGTTCGATGAAACTGTTGAACAAAATACAAATTTGGGATATTGAGAGATGTACTTCTAAAAATGATTGTAGTGTTGAGGTCCATAACAATGGTAGCACTTGGTCTGCTCTTCACTTACGAATAGTAACCCTAAATATTTTCAATATTGTAGGGAAACAAATGGATAACTTATACATTCAACCTCCTTTGGGTCTACGCATATAACAAAACTCGATTTCTCCCCCGTTAGTTCATAATTTTTGGAAGGATTAAGATTCCGATTCTATTCAGAGATAGATGGGGAAACCTTTACTTTTTCTCTTTTTATTCAAGCAGGAGTAGGCCAGATTTATACAATTCTAGTATCTTTCATATCAAAGCAACCCACACAATTCTGAACTGTAAGAAACTTACTTCGATTACTATTAAAGGAAAATCTGTACTTTCACTGACTGCCAAGCTTCTATTAATCAAGGCCACCACCTCCACGAGATATATGCGGCAATGTTTGACAATATTTTTTTCTTTTTGTCTTAGCACATGCCTTGAAGAAGTGATGACGTATTTGCTCCTTTGATCGGTGTCGGGTTATAAAGTCTCTCAACTAATCTTAGAGCCAGTGAACATACCAAAAATGGTACCACTGCTCAAAAATTGCTTGTAAATTTTGAGTTTAGCTCCATTAAACGTCGGTGAAATAAATCAACTCAAGGTAGGAAGTGAGGAAGTCATATCAACTCCACTAAAAAATTTTATAGTAGAAGGGAAACTCAAATTATTGTAAGCGTCATTATTGAATTAATAATTGTCCAATATTATAGTAGACGAAGGTGTGTAGAGCATATTCGAACACTCTCTCAGGCCCCAGGGGTCGACGCCCAATTTTTTGAACAATATTTAGAGAGTGTTTCTTGTTTAGATTCAAGCTTTCGAAGCAAATATTTTAATAGAAACAAATTTTACTGCTATGATATGGAATCCAAGACTGTAAATCCCTGCTGTGCTACAAATGGGCGAACATTCCGTTGTGCGTGTCCAGCGAAATTGCTTTATATATATTGTCAGAAGACATGAGCACCAACGTACTGACAGTTAAGTGAAACATTCACGAACCTGGACAAGCTGCCATTTCTAGTTGCGAATAAATACAACACCAGCCAACAGAACCAGTAAAGCAAAACTATAAAAATAAATAAAGCCAAGAATGGTAGTTTAAGCTGATTATTATGAAATCGGGGCTACGGCGGGAGATACAGTATGAGCAATGATTGCACATGTGCAAGAGACGAAATAGGAAGGCAGCAAGTAAAGAAGTGTAGATGCTAACAAGATATTTTGCTGAAGAATGCATTTTCCACTGGCCAGCTTGGCTAGCATACGAAGAGTGCCTTCATGTGGTAATTGGGTTAATTACGAAAGAAGGCAGTGAATTCTTTACCAACCGCTGCAAATATTTGTGAATATTTTGATCTTTGAAAATGTAAATCAGGGGATTTTGTTTTAATTAAGAGCTACGAGAATTTGCCATTTATCAAATATTCTAATTGAATTTTCTTTTCTTATCATTTCTGCTATTTAGAAGCTAATTAGAGGCGGCATGCTGCACCTGTCATCATGGGCAACACACTGACACATGCTGTAGGCCTAACAAGTCCCTCGGCCTCGAGAACATCCACCGCCACCAGAAGTCACAACTCTCGTTATCGCCAACCAAATAAACAACAGTCAAAAGATTTCAAATCGAAAACGTTGCCAGCGCGTGATTCACGCTCAGCCACGCAGCACAGCACGCAACACCACAACAGCGATGCCCAAGCGCCACCACCACCACCGAATGGTGAAACCTCCAGAGTGCTCTTTCTGCTGTACCTAATACACCGCACTTGGAATGTTGTTGTAGAGACAGTGGATACACGCAGCAAAAGGTTTACTACTCTTGTTTAATTTCCCATTTGCTTTTCCTCGTGTTTGAAATTTTATTCACAATTATTTTTACTTTTGCTTGCGTTCAGATCTAGACGCAGTGTGCCATCGGAGGATTCTGCTACACCAACGGCGCGGTTTAACGCTGGCAGCAGCTGTGGCGATGGTAATTATTCTGTTTCTATAACTGACCTGGGTGATGCTGGTTCATCAGTTTGCTGCTCCCAATACTCGGTCTGCAGCTGCAGTTATTGTTACGGCCCCACGCAGAATGTGTATAATTCTATAGCTGAAGATTGCTCCACCGATTCCCCGATTTGCCAGCGAACCGCCTCCAGATGCGCCAGGTAAGATAACGCAGATTTTTAGTTGATCTTTTATACAAATGCAAGAGAAATACATATATTCAGTAGACCCGACAAAGTGCATTCGTAATTCATCCCCGAAAAGTATGCTACAAACATTTTTTGCTAGTTCGTCTACACAAAGCACCTTGTAGTGAAAATATTGTCAAGCGACTAAGCCGAGGGCCGAGGGCCTTCCACACAAACGCACGTAATGGCTAAAGTTTCGGGTACTATATGAGAGGGGTGTGGTCATAGGCAGATTCCGCCAATTTTGCTTTTATTTGACACTGCTTAAGTATGCGCAACACATAATTTTCATGGTTCTATAATGGCTGTATAAACTTTCGAGAATTATTTGAAATGGGCGTGGCTATTAGTTGATTTCGCCTAATTTTTTATACGATTGTTGGTTTTGCTAAAATACACCACAACAGGAATTTCCTAGTCTCATATAAAGCCCAAGTATCTCACACAGCTTAACATCTCAATTACTCTGTAAGATGAGTGTGGTCTTTCGCTGAATTTAAATGCAATCTTCCAATTTAAATACAATCGTCCAATTTAAATACAATTATTGGTGGATTTTTATATGTAGAGGAGGTTTATATAACATTACCTAGAAGAGTCCAAATGTAAACCCCTTAGAAAGTTACTATGAACTATCAGTAACGTCAGTATTTTCAACATTAACAATAGGTATCTGAAGATTTCGAACCTTCTTAGAATATAATAACATATGTCATCATAAAAATGTGCACCCTAAAAGTAGCCTATGATTTTCTATAATGTTTAACGCAGTTGAGCAATACAATTTTTTAGTATCCCTGAAAGTATACTAATATGCACCTTTTGTTCAAAAAGTACCCCGAATTTGTCAATAAAACTAAAACGGTTCAATTATTCATTGATATTTATTTGATTCCCTGTAAAGTAACCTCCATGGTAGTCAATACTCCAACACGTCTTTCAGTCATCAAAACACTTTTCATGGCCTCATTTTGGAATCGCCTTCAGCGATTTCTGTGAATTCTCCTTTATCTCTTCAATCGTTTCAAAACGAAAAGTGGTGACTTGACTCTTGTGAACAGGAAAAAGTCACACCGTGACATGTCAGGTGAATACGGAACTTGCGGAACTTACAAGATGAGATGTGTGAGCCGGTGAATTGTCGTGGGAATAAACCACGAGTTGTTTCTCCACAATTTCGGCCCCTTGCAACGAACGCTCTCCCTCAAACGCTACAGTACGCTCATATAATACTCCTTGTTTACTGTTTGGCCTCTTAGAAGGAATTCGGATTCGACCACATCACGGAAATAAAATAAAACAGTCAACAAAACCATGATTCTAGATCGACTTTGTCGTGGTTTTATTGGTTTGACTTCTCAGAGATGCGTCATTCCGTTGATTGTTGGTTACCATGTCTCATCATTGGTAATGATGCCTTCGACAACATTTTGGACCAAATAAATCAATTCCTTAATTACAGAAATGCCTTGCTGTTTTTGCAAAAAATTCACCACTGTTGGCACGCATTTCAACTCGCATCATCCCCAAAACATCGTTCATAAGGCTCTGCACTGATCCGAGTGATTCACCAATATTGGCTGCTATCTCCCTGATGCTCACATGACGATCTTCGAGTACAATTTTATCAACTTTCGATGTTTTCGTCAGTCACACAGATGGATGGACGACCCGAACGAGGCCAAACCTCCACCAAAGTACGGCCCGCTTTAAATTCGTTGTACCACTCGTATGTCTGCTTGTGTTTTCGACATTGTCGAGACCCCGTAGGGTACCATTACCATTTTCAATGCTTCTGCACTTGATATTATGTTAGAAACACCAATTTCGGACAGCCTGAGCCTCTTTGGTCAAAGCCAAAGTCGCAGAATATACGAAGCAATGACTTGTTTACAAAGCTAATACGCACACACTATCTTGCAGATTGCGCTTCAAGTAAGGAACTGTCAGATGTGCCAACTACGAAAAAATTGTTGACAGTATCTCAATCACGGTTCACTTTATTGACAAATTCCGGACACTTTTTGTACATAAGATATCAGTAATTTATTTGTATTTATGAAGCCAATACTAAAAATATTAAGAATACATAATTAAAGCTGCCGACTAGAAAAAATAAACAACTATATAATGCATTGATGGACTAGGTCTGGTAAATGTAATTGTGTGAAGTTTTGACCCTAGTTCAAGAAACAATTAATCTGGTTTTGACCGCATTGATAGGAAATCAAGAGATTACGACAGAACAATGATTGCAAATAAATTTTAGTTCAATTGTAGCGGGTGAAACTTAACAAAAGTGATGTTAATACAGGGTTTGCTTCCTGTTCTAACAAAACAATGTGCGATGTGCAATCGTTTAACAAATGTGCAATCGTTTAACAAATTAAAATAATATCAATATATAGGTTGAATATACACCTCTAAATTGTTTAACAATGGTTTTGTTTAATAAGTGAGAGACCAAATGTTTCAATGTTTTAAAATTTTAGTTAACTTCCTCACAATCTATAAAAATATAACAACTTAATAATCTCGGCTTATTTTTTAAAAACGTATAAACCTCACAACTTACTTTCTACTCTTTGGGTAGGCTGCTTGTAGTTCAGCTAATTTTTGTAGTAGATAATTGAGTTGTGGATTACCGGGTGTATAAGTTGGTGGAGGATTATAACTAGCAGGAGAATCCGGAGAAGACAAAGGAACTGGTTTGTAAGCAGGAATGGAGCCAGCTGCAGGCTGTTTTTCAGACGATCCGTACGTCGGTGAGCCGTAACTGATGTGGGTATATGAGGGCTGATGGTATATAGGAGCCTGGTAAACTGGACCGGCAAAGGAAGGAAATACCAAGTTTCCAGGATTGTTATATAGCAGTGGAGGATAGGGTATATTATAACCGGGATGACTCCCTGGAGGGGAATATGGTGCTGATGCGTTGGCATAAGGAGAAACCCCATAAGTAATTATTGGATATTTTACTACATAAGGAGAAGGTGCGTAAGTTGAACTAATAGGGGGTAGGGTAGTGTATGGCGTGAATGTGGATGAAATGCTATCTGTGTTGGTTGTATCTTCACTTGAAGTTGTATCCTCAGTTGTAGTTGTAATTTCAGCTGTTGTTGTGCCTTCAGTTGTTGTCGTAGTAGCAGCAGTAGGTGTTGTAGGTTCGGTGGTCGTGGTGCCTACAGAGGTCGTGGTATCTTCAGTTGTACTCGTAGTTGTGGTTACAACTGCGGTAGTGGTGGTAGCTTCAGTGGTAGTTACCCCAGTGGTGGTGGTGATATCTTCAATGGTGGTTGTCGTATCTCCTGCTGTGCTGGTTGTAGCTCCAGTAGTTGTGGTACCCGCAGTCGTAGTCGTTCCTTCAGTAGTAGTGGTGGTATCTCCGATGGTAGTGGTCGTAATATCAGTCGTGGTGGTGTCACCAATTGTGGTCGTAGTGGCAGCAGTAGTGGTGGTACCACCGGTTGTAGTTGTTCCTTCAGTAGTGGTGGTGGTATCTCCGATGGAAGTTGTAGTAACATCAGTTGTGGTTGTACCTCCTGTTGTCGTTGTTCCTTCAGTAGTAGTGGTAGAGTCTCCGACGGTGCTTGTAATAGTTGTTGTGCCACCAGTTGTAGTCGTTCCCTCAGTAGTGGTGGTTGTATCTCCAGTAGTGCTTGTGGTCACTTCAGTTGTGCTTGTACCCTCAGTTGTAGTCGGTTCTTCTGTAGTGGTGGTAGCTAAAGTAGTTGTTATATCTTCAGTAGTAGTTGTGGCTTCAGTAGTCGTCGAAGTGCCTGGACTTGTAGAAACTGTTGTGGGAGTGGTTGTGTAAATTGGAGCATATGTCGCATTATAATGGAGTGTATTGTATACTGGAATATTTCCCGGGTTATAAGCACAGCGAGGGGGTGCGGGTTGTGCAGCCACACAAGGACCTTGGTGAACAAGTTGCCATTCTGCAAAGATGAATTAATTTTAAATGTATAAGTCTTGGCCAGAAAAGCCGTAAATCTTACTTAAGGTGCCGTAGTTTGCTTTCTGTAGGTCGCAGGCATTTGCAAATGTCTTGTTGTTACCCAGAAGTGACGCACAGACGGGACCATCGCCTAGAGGACAGTGAGGCGGTATTGACGGAACTGCTGAATAGGATGAACAAACACCATAGAATGCAATTCTCCAAGCTGGAAGATATTAAATCATTGAATATTTAAATTTCACATCAAAAGTTCAGCTCTACCATTTCCAGTCGTCTTAATCTCAACATTCAGCACACAGTTATTTGTGAAGGTCCTAAGTACTCCTTTGAAAGTGGCACACACGGGATTATAATCCTGGGGGCAGGAGCTCACAGCTGAGTTACATGAGCCTTGATGTACAACTTGCCAGGCTTTTAGGAAAGTATTATTTATTATAAAACTTACACATTGCTAATTCAGCGACTTACCTTGCTTCCTCTCACATATCGTACGCTCCAGTTCGCATTCGTTTGAGAAGGTGTGTTGTTCGTTATTGTAAACAGCGCACACGGGTTGATATGTTCTTGGGCAATAGCTGGGGCACCTGTAATCCACATCACAAACACCTTGGCTGCGTATGTACCATTCTGCAAGAATCCGAGGGTTGAAATACAAGATATTGTGGAGTTACTACGGCCACTTACGGGTTTTGGTTTGACAAATCTGACGATTTACTTCACATGCACTCGTCAATGTCTGGGGTAAGGTGGATCCCACTTGTATGGCACACACGGGATCGTAAACAAATGGACAAGCGACCTGATTACAATTGGCATAGCAATATGCTGAGGTAGTTCTCGCCAGTTCTAAACAATTTACATCAAAATACTCAGTTATCATGACAGACTGTTTATTCTAAGGGGCTTACCTGGTTTCCCAGCTAACAACTGCTTGAAGTTGTATGCATTTAGGCGACAATCATTCTCAAAGTAGAAGAATTGATTGCCATTTGTGGCACAAACTGGAATTCCACCACTGGTACAGGTTGGCTCCTGGTTGGGATCCACATAACCGTATTTTCCAAAATTTAGCGGGCTTCTGTAAGCCATCACCGCAGCGATTGAGGCGAGAAAGGCACAGGGCAGCAGCATTTTGCTTGGAAGCTGCTTAAAAGACTGATGTCTTACTCCAGCATCCACCACCGTTTTATACCTTGAAACCATGCTGGTAGATGCCCTTATCTCTAATACGCAATTATTGTTAGCACGTAGGAATTCTGTGTAGAGCCACGCAGTATTCTGATGCAGCTTTTTCTAAGTTGTGTTTATCGTGCTTTAACTGAACGTACGTGATTTTTCTATTACTGGTATGGCAATCGGCTTAGAAAAAGAATTAACTAAGGAAAATTGGCTTAGTGGAAATATATACGAGGTATCACCAAAGTTCACGTAAGAAATGGGTACCATTTTAGGCATCATTGGGCTTCCACATTGAGCGATGCCTTCTGACACCCTTTTCATACAAATTTGGAATACTTTCAAAATATGGAATTTTTGGGTATCAATTAAAAGGAGGTGCAGTAAGAACGATTAACTATTGTCTTAGACAAAAGGGATATAAAGGTGTGAGCATCCAGCAGTCCATTCTGTAGTTTCATTGCAAAGTTTTATGTAGCAATTCAGATGATTTTGCTTTTTCGTTTTTGATTACGTTGCAGGGAGTTTGGTCACATGCACTTCTGCGGTGAATTTCATATTTCAAACTAAGATGGTTTCCAAGATATAGATCGCATTTCGTAATTCTATTAGAGATGACATTCCATTTGTAGAAAATAAATATTCATTGAATTGTTACTTCATTGCTTTGCTCCACTGAGGTGTAGTGATGTATAATTCGGCTTGCTGCTATTGGAGTATTTTTTCAACCCCAAACCTCAACAGACATCCAAGTTTTGTTTTGGAATTTTTTAAGCGGAAATGGACTGCATTTATATTTCCAGCAATTCTAAGTGTCCAATATTTCTTTCGTGGATTTATGTGCTCGCTCCTAAACGGCCTAAACGATACACTGTTTCAACTTAACACTATCGGGTGTGAGGTAGTGTTACATGTAGCTATTATGGCGTCAGGGAAGAATCGTCCGATCTACTCCAGGGGACCCTAAACCAATTTTCCTTGTGGTGCATCTATAGCAGTCGTTAAGTTAATCCTTCAATAACTGACCTTGTCTAGGAAGCGAAATCAAAGATTATGGTATGGACCTTTATATCGGCTATCAACCGCATAATTTTGTACAATGTAGTTGTTTGGTTTACGGGCGTCAGTAAAGGAGTCCACATTAAGCTAATAGACTCCGTACAAATATCGTCAGCACTTAATACAAGTGGCGCCTGAAGCAAATGAACTCGACTAGTTTTTGACCAAGCCTTACACCGAAAATCCTGGCGTTCAGTCCCAACTACAATGACTACATTCTTCCCTCCTACCTCGTCTATTCCGAATTCTCGACCCTATTAGATGAGAATGGGAGCGAGACGAGTGGTTTGTGCTGGGAATGTGGTTGTATGCTGATGCCTACCAAGCTGGAGAAGTCAGAGGGGTGTATTATGCGAAATCATTCAACTTAATGAGAGCTTCCCACTCAGAGACTAGTAATGCATTTTCCCTGCGGAAGTGCTGGCAATCTTCAAAGCTCGGTCACTATTTAAGTAAAACAATCAGAACCTGCACAAATAATATTCACACACTGCCAGGCTGCCATCAACCCGTTAAGCATAGTATCCACCTCTTCGTAGCCTTGCTTAGGGCTTCTTATTTAATGACATGGCGCATTTATTGCTTATCGCCCTAACTTGGGCGTCAGGTCGTTTTTACAGAAGAGGCAACTCTGTTTCTGATGAACTCCCATGATGTGGCACAGCACTAATAAAACGAAGTTGCAACCGCATAGCAGAAATACCTCTTGCTACCTGCACACACTGTATTACCCCTAGCTTCCTTAAGCAGGTCAATAAAGGTCGGTGGGATGAAAGGAACTATACTACGACTAGATATCTTTAGGCTTCTTTTGTTCCCAATCGCATTAAAGAGCAAATATCCGTAAATAGGCAACAATTTGGCTCTGTTGTAGCAGTCTTAAGAGGACACTGTTTGTTGGCCGCCGTGTGAGCGCGGGACTCCTGTGCAGCTGTCTAGATGAGGAGCCTAGCCACTGCCCACCCCTCTCCAAGTGGGAGTGGAAAATGCTACGGTACTGCCTCTACGATGACTTCAATAATCTCCAAGTAATCAATGTAAAGACTTGTTGAGATTCATCCTAATACTAAGACTCTTTTTGTTATATTTCTTAAGGCGTGCAGTAATTTTAAACCATTTAGGTGGGTTTGTTACGAGAACGTGTGCTACAGTACAGTAATTGATCATCGTTTTTTTCTAAGCTGATTTGGTTTTATCCGTCCTTTTGTACATCTTGACCGACATTTTTCCATTCCTGTAACCTCCTCCCTTGTTATCTAATCGAAATTTGTTCAAAATATAGGTTGGGCCCTCGGATATAACCAGAGAGCTATATGACCCAAATCGAACAAAATATACGCCTACTTCGCTTCCATGCAACTGTCGACACTTCAAATAACATGACTAAAATTTCGGTTCTATTTATGATATAGTATTGAGAAAATTTGGAAGTAAGCATGTGAGTCATACATGCCTCCTTGCAAATGCAGTCGATATTTGTGGAGTGCCACTTCCACCATTTCAACATGACCCTAATATAAAACCTATACACCATTTATGTACTCAATTTGGTGTGGAAGAGCTCATTGACATTATAAAATCATATGCAAATCCCACATATGAAAGTCTCGAGACTGTCACTTCTTCTCACAACAGCTGAGTTTAATGATATAAATATAAAAGTTGGGAGTAATGTACCTTTGCTTATTATTTGTACTACTTTTAGTGATGTATCACAGTACCAATATAAATCACTAAGCCACCAATGGCGTATATGCGTACGTTAGATCCGATAATTTATTAAGAACATTTCCAGTAATGATACAAAATTAGAATAAGGAATTCAATGATCCATGTGGATATTTTAATAAAACTGCCAAACCCACCTTGATATAGAAATCCACAGTGTGAAAAACGTCCATACAAAGAGTATCCATTATCGCCATGGTTTAACTCGAGTACCCACATTCATTCTATAAGCGCATTTTAATAAATTATATTAGGTTAGGTTAGGGTAATGTGGCAGCCAGTTCAAGGACCAGCTCACTCAGACCACCATGGGTCCATTGTGATACCACCGCGCCACAACGCACCTCCGATTCAATCGTCGAACCATTTTGAAGCCCTAATAAAGCGCAGGATTTGTTTGATCTTCGCGCTAGACACCTCTGTAAGAGAGCTAAAAGCGTATTTGCCTAAAGAGTCCGCTCTGCTTCTGGCCAGAGTTGCCCAACTACAGAAGAGATGTTCCACAGTCTCCTCCTCCTCCTCATCCCCACAGCTTCATGAGAGAATACTCCCTGCCTGAGAGCTAGTCTGCCAGTGACCAGTTATACATGTCACGACCTTAGAGATATTCTCTCTCGGCACTGCAAGCAAGTCTCTAGTTTTCCTACTATTAACTTCCGGCCACATTAGCCTAGTCGTTAAGCACGTGCCCTCTTGTGCCCAAGACCCATTGGTCTCACGCACGACCCTATCCTTCAGCATCAGTTTATAAGAGGCAATAGGTGTTCCAATTTCATATGTGTCCATGCCTAAAGGAAGGTTGGTACCCCGTCTGGCTAAGTCATCAGCCCTACAGTTTCCCGCAATATCTCTATGCCCCGGAACCCATATAAGGCGTACCTGGAAAGCGGTACTGATATCATTTAGGGCTGCTCGGCAGTCCTGAGCAACCTTTGATTTCAGTGCCACCGAATTCATTGACAAGATGGCCGCCTGGCTATCCGAGTAGATATTTATAATATTTCTTGTTACGGCATGTCTATTTAAGTAGACGGCTACCTCCTTTATGGCTAGGACCTCTGCTTGATAAACACTGCAGTGGTCAGGGAGACGGAAAGAAAGTTCCAGTCCCAATTCTTGTGAGAAAACTCCAAAACCGACTCTATCGTCAAGTTTGGATCCGTCAGTGTAGTAATTAAGTTCCCCCCTTCTCCATGGCATTGGTGTTTGCCATTCTCTTTTAGACGGAATATATGTCTGGAAGTGCCTATCGAAGTTGAGATTAGGTATAGAGTGGTCAATGTGTTGGATAGAACTACTCCAGGTATGCGCAATAGTCGAGTGACCAATCTGCCGATCATGCCATAGCGCCGTACTTTTCAGCCTCAGTGCTGATGTGGCGGCCACTTGTTTTCCTACCAGCTCTAATGTAGGTAGGTTGAGTATTACTTCTAAAGCTTTAGTAGGCGTGGTCCTTAAGGCACCAGACATACATAAAAAAGCCGTTTTTTGGACCTTGCTCAGAAGCTTCAAATAGCTTTGTTTCTGAGTGGCTGGCCACCATACCAGTATTCCATATAGCAATATGGGTCTGACCACCGAAATGTATAGCAGGTGCATAATTCGTGGGGATAGCCCCCACCTGATTCCGACCGCTTTTTTACATGTGTACAAAGCAATATTGGCCTTCCTAACTCTTTCTTCAATATTGGGTTTCCAGGTAAGTTTTCTATCTAGTACTAGTCCCAAATATCTAACTGTCTCCTTCATCGGAATTTCCACACCTTTGTATGTTAGTGGGGAGACCTCAGGAGATCTATTTTTCTTAGAAAAGAGGATTAATTCCATTTTCTCAGGGTTTAACCCTAATCCTCTTCTTCCCGTCCAACCAGTAAGCGTGGCCATGCTAGAGCGCAAAATATCCATAAGAGTGTTTGGATATTTCCCTCTGATCACAATTGCCAAGTCATCAGCGTAGGCGACGACATGGCACCCCTCCCTCTCTAAGGCTAGCAGTAATGAATTTACCGCCAAATTCCAGAGCAGGGGGGAGAGGACTCCTCCCTGAGGAGTACCTCTGTAGACCTGTCTGCTTAAGGTGTGGGAACCTAAGCTGGCAGTTACCCTTCTACTGACGAGTATCATTTCTACCATCGCTACCATATTAGGATCGACGCCCAGAGCTTGAAAGCGCCTTCTATGTCAATGAACGCCGCTAGTGCGAAATCTTTCTGCTGGATGGCTTTTTCCACTATACCAATAAGTACGTGTAACGCCGTCTCTGTCGATTTGCCCTTCGTTTATGCATATTGTGCCGAGGAGATTCTACCAGTTGGTATAGCTTCTCGTAAGTGTGCATCCATCACTCTCTCCAGTGTTTTTAGGAGGAAAGACGTGAGACTGATTGGTCTGAAGTCTTTAGGATTTACATGAGAGGACCTGCCTGCCTTGGGTATGAAGGAAACCTTCGTTTCTCTCCATCTCAGCGGAATATAGCCCATGTTAAGACAGCTTCTAATTGCAGTCACAACCCAGGGCGTAATTTTGTCCTGTGATTGTTGCAGTTCAGCTGGATAGATTCCATCCGGACCCGGAGATTTATATGGACCAAAGGTGTTAATGGCCCACTGAATTTTCTCGACTGTAACTATCGCATTCCCTATCTCAGACTGCCTGCCCCTAGGTGTCGGATTATCACCCTCCACTGTGCTACTGCCTGGAAAATGCGTATCTAAGAGAAGAGCCAAAGATTCCTCGCTCGATTCACTCCACACATCACCCGGATATTTAAGGTAGCCCAGGTTGTGTGGTGTCCTCGCTAGGATTCTTCTTAGTCTAGCTGCTTCCGATGTTTCTTCCACATCCCTACAATAGTTTTGCCAGGACTGTCGCTGCGCAGACCCGAAGTTTTAGCGCTGTTAAATAGCCGCCTGTATATATTCTTTACCTAATAAATATATTCTTTACCTAATAAATTATATTAGGTAAAGAATATATTATAGTCGGTCTAACCCGACTTCAGCTTCCGTTGCTACTTCTCTACCAAGTGTATTGCACTTACAGATTATAAGGTATGTCGGCGATAAATACATGAAATGTTCTTACCAAATCTTGTACTATTTGTAAGCGGAAATCACCATTATTGTAATGAACCTGACTATATTTTCTGATCGTTAGCATCAGGATAGGTCAACCAAGTCGATACTTGCACCTGGAAAAATACATAACGGACAGGAAACTAGGCATAAATTAGAGCCAGTATCCATTGGTCTCGAAATGTACTCATTCTTGACGAGAAATGTAGAATACAATTGTGTGCAAAAATCAGGGGTAGAATTAAGATGAATATCCTTAAGGCAGTCTCTTCTTCGCCACTTGCACAGCCTCTCTTAAATTGTCAAGTTTATCATTTTCGGAGATTTGTGATAAGTCAATACTTTGTTTATTACTTTTAATACAAAGAACGAGTTATTGCCACCTCGAAAACTAAAAAACCGTCGAATAGTATCAATTTTAAAGAGGTTTCATAAATCAAGAGGTGAATTCTGAAATTCTTCTTCTAATTTAGAAACTCGAATGCTTTTTTCTAACATTTTATTGCTTTTTTATACATTCTAAAATTAAAATAATTTAACAATTAACGCCTAGTTTCATAAAACATTACCTCAGATCTTATAACTTATTTTGTTAATTTGGGATAAGCAGCTTGGAGCGCAGCCAATTTTTCCAAAAGATAATTGAGTTGTGGATTGCTAGGAGCGTATGGCTGCGGAGGGTAAGAGCCAGGAGAAGAACCAGGATAAGATGGAGGAAAAGGAGCTGCATTGAGAAGAGAGGCAGCGGATGGGTCGGTCGATCCATAAGTAGGAGAGCCATAGCTGACGCGATTGTATGAGGGCTGGTGATATATTGGCGCGTGGTAAACAGGGCCGGCAAAAGAAGGAAATACGAAATTGCCAGGATTATTTGATGGCCGCGGAGGATAGGGTACATTATAGTTCGGGGGGATTGTTGGAGCCGGTGGATAAATTGAAGTCGTGGGTGGCCGGGCAGTAGTGGTTGTGGATGAACTGGTAACTGCGGTGGTCGTTGTATCTTCAGTTGTAGTTGTAATTTCAGCTGTTGTTGTGGCTTCAGTTGTTGTCGTAGTAGCAGCAGTGGTTGTTGTAGGTTCGGTGGTCGTGGTGCCTATAGAGGTCGTGGTATCTTCAGTTGTACTCGTAACTTCAGTTGTGGTTACAACTGCGGTAGTGGTGGTAGCTTCAGTGGTAGTAGGGACTTCAGTAGTGGTAGTTACTTCAGTGGTGGGTGTTGTAGCTCCAGTAGTTGTGGTACCCGCAGTCGTAGTCGTTCCTTCAGTAGTAGTGGTGGTATCTCCGATGGTAGTGGTCGTAATATCAGTCGTGGTGGTGTCACCAATTGTGGTCGTAGTGGCAGTAGTAGTGGTGGTACCACCGGTTGTAGTTGTTGCTTCAGTAGTGGTGGTGGTATCTCCGATGGAAGTTGTAGTAACGTCAGTTGTGGTTGTACCTCCTGTTGTCGTTGTTCCTTCAGTAGTAGTGGTAGAGTCTCCGACGGTGCTTGTAATAGTTGTTGTGCCACCAGTTGTAGTCGTTCCCTCAGTAGTGGTGGTTGTATCTCCAGTAGTGCTTGTGGTCACTTCAGTTGTGCTTGTACCCTCAGTTGTAGTCGGTTCTTCTGTAGTGGTGGTAGCTAAAGTAGTTGTTATATCTTCAGTAGTAGTTGTGGCTTCAGTAGTCGTCGAAGTGCCTGGACTTGTAGAAACTGTTGTGGGAGTGGTTGTGTAAATTGGAGCATATGTCGCATTATAATGGAGTGTATTGTATACTGGAATATTTCCCGGGTTATAAGCACAGGGAGGGGGTGCGGGTTGTGCAGCCTCACAAGGACCTTGGTGAACAAGTTGCCATTCTGCAATGATGAATTAATTTTAAATGTAAAAGTCTTGGCCAGAAAAGCCGTAAATCTTACTTAAGGTGCCGTAGTTTGCTTTCTGTAGGTCGCATGCATTTGCAAAAGTCTTGTTGTTACCCAGAAGTGATCCACAGACGGGACCATCGCCTAAGGGACAGTATAGCGTATTAGACGGTATTGAAGGAACAGCCGAATAGGATGGACAAACACCGTAGAATGCAATTCTCCAAGCTGGAAGATATTAAATAATTGAATATTTAAATTTCACATCAAATGTTCAGCTCTACCATTTCCAGTCATCTTAATCTCAACATTCAGCACACAGTTATTTGTGAAGGTCCTAAGTACTCCTTTGAAAGTGGCACACACGGGATTATAATCCTGGGGGCAGGAGCTCACAGCTGAGTTACATGAGCCTTGATGTACAACTTGCCAGGCTTTTAGGAAAGTATCATTTATTATAAAACTTACACATTGCTAATTCAGCGACTTACCTTGCTTCCTCTCACATATCGTACGCTCCAGTTCGCATTCGTTTGAGAAGGTGTGTTGTTCGTTATTGTAAACAGCGCACACGGGTTGATATGTTCTTGGGCAATAGCTGGGGCACCTGTAATCCACATCACAAACACCTTGGCTGCGTATGTACCATTCTGCAAGAATCCGAGGGTTGAAATACAAGATATTGTGGAGTTACTAGGGCCACTTACGGGTTTTGGTTTGACAAATCTGACGATTTACTTCACATGCACTCGTCAATGTCTGGGGTAAGGTGGATCCCACTTGTATGGCACACACGGGATCGTAAACAAATGGACAAGCGACCTGATTACAATTGGCATAGCAATACGCCGAGGCAGTTCTCGCCAGTTCTAAACAATTTACATCAAAATACTCAGTTATTCTGACAGATTTATTCTTCTGAATGCTTACCTGGTTTCCCAACTAATAGTTGTTTGTAGTTGTATGCATTTAGGCGACAATCATTCTCAAAGTAGAAGAATTCATTACCATTTGTGGCACACACTGGAATTCCGCCAGTGGTACAGAGTGGCTCCTGCTTGGAATTGAGATAACCGTATTTTCCAAAATTGATGGGGCTTTTGTAAGCCATCACGGCAGCTATTGAGACGAGAAAGACAAAGGGCAGCTGCATTTTTCTGGAAGCTGCTTAAAAGACTGATGTCTTACTCCAGCATCCATCACCGTTTTATACCTTGAAACCATTGTGGCAGATCCCCTTATCTTTAATGTGTAATTGTTGTTAGCACGTAGGAATTCTGTGTAGAGCCACGCAATATTCTGATGCAGCTTCTTCTAAGTTGTATTTATCGTGTTTTAACTTGACATACGTGGTTTTTCTGTTACTGGCAATGGGCTTAGCATTAACTAAGGTGAAAGGAAAATTCATGCATTTGGAAAAATATATAACATATCGACAATTCCGAAGTTGGATATGTGAAATCTTAATTTTTTTTTTGAATTTGTCAGGTTTTATTTGATTTGAAAATATTTTGTAAATATTTATACAAATTTGAATGGGTATTACTAGGATGCGAAAGCCATATTCAAAATTTAGGAAAACAAACTGGAGCTGATACAAATTTGAATATCACTTAATGGAAGGGTAGAAAGGCGGATTCAATATACTTTAATGGATCTTGGTGTAATATCTAATTACGCCACATCGCACAATTCACACGCGCATCTCTTAGGTATTAGTTGGTTGGGCGAGAAAGGTTTACAAAGGGATAGATTGTCTGTACACTTTCCAAAACCAACTTTTTTGTAGAATAAAGGTAAAGAAAGTTTGGAGCCATACCAATAAAACCAACATCAAACACCAATTATGTCATCTTTGGCATGCATTTTTCAATAATTATTTATTATAACCGTTTTTATACCCTTTTTTCTATATACCAAACTTGTGCGGTTGAGGGGGTTTTCAACCTACCGAAAAGTCGCGTGGCAGTTATGAACATACGAGTATAAGCATCACACTCCTTCTAACCAATTTTGATTTTGTCCGTCCGTCTGTCCGCAAGTGGTAAATTTTTTCAAAAATTTCATAATGAAACTTTGCAAAAGTATAGTCTGGACCAAAATAGAGAACTAGATTGGTTTTGTGAGCCCATGTGGACACAGCCCACGCTTACCTCCCATATATGGAACCTTATGCAATGTTTTTAAAATAACTATTATTCGGGCAAATTGATGGAATAGTGACGCAGTTTGCTAGTTATGTAGATGTTGGTTCTACTAAACACTATTCAAAATATGGGCGGTATATATTTACTGTCTCCCCCATATTTATATCTTCTGATGTATAGGAGATTTATGGAAGACTTTATGCGAAGCAGCCAGAGGAACTTACAAAATATTTGCAAAAAATGAAGTTGATCAGGTAAAGGACTCCCCTATTTTCAATATATGGTTAACTGTGCTCGTATTGATGATATACAAATAAATGCAAAGTAATGGTAGTAATGTCCATTGGGTCCATACTATTACGTGGGAGAAGTATGGGTGGCATAGTAATATTGACACACCCACAATTAACCAAAAATCATAAGCTTTCTATAGAAGATTCATCAACGAAAATTTACATCAGGGTAGTTATGAGCAGTAGCATTAAACGCCTCACAAAAAATTTGCTATTTTTATAGCCACGCCCACTATTGACACATTTTTATATCTTAGGACCTATGCCAAATTCTGGGCCAAATAAGTATCTATTCTGAATAAGTATATTGATGCAGCAAAGCCATTCACAAGAATTGGGGACGATCAGATAAAGGTCACGCCTCCCTCTATTATAATCAACTAAAGGAACCCTACCGAAAATGGCCCTAGATACGCTCCTAATGATGATATTTGAATAAAATGCGCATCGCCATGGCTTAATTCGCACGCACATTCAAGTGTAAAGGGTGATTCGACTCCTTCTAACTGGACTTCAGCCGACTTCAATAATGTTCATTTTTCATCTTTAGAGTAGGAAATTACAATGGATATAGTCAATTAATAATCGGCTTTAAATATTTGGCCTTTGTTCAAACAAAAATAGCTCCGCTTGAATGCGAACTCAGCTAAATTTAATATGTAAGATCGAACTGGAAAGTATTTTTGTTCAATGATCTTTCTCTAGTTCGCGTTACAATCTTCACAATATTTTTCAACTTTTAGTATCGCTAAACATTTGTTTATGGACATTAAACTTATATTCGATTGATTATATTTAGTTTTAGTTTACGGGAAACACGTTCACTATGTAAGCATGATGCTTAAGTCACACGGAAAGTTGAAAGTGATTATGAAATAATGAAGATACTAATCTTTTGGGTGGGTACCAAGCGGCATAATGTTTTCAAAATTATGTTTTCTATATTTTAATATAAACCAGAATCCTTGGGATTCATTCCTATTCTAGAATGTCAATACCTGAACTAATAGAAACTGCACTACCATTCTTTTTTAACGGCTTTCCGGTAGAGTATGTCGAAAGCAATAAAAATCTTGTAGTATACTTTAAAGATAATATCACTTGAAACGTTCAATTCAATCGAGTTGGTTTCGTATGTGTATGGTGCTCTACATGGACTTAGTCCGATCATCGCATCTCTGCGTATTTATTTATTTATGTTATCATCTTATGCAGCTGCGAACACTTTTCAAATTTAGATCATTTACCAAATTGAGGAAATTTTGGTGCTACTCTATACCCAATCGATTTTAAAAATCCAACAAACTGAACTTCATCAGGTAATAATCTCATATTTTGTGTCAATGAAACACGGTGAAATAAAACAAATTCACTCCAACTTGTGATACAATTTTCAAACAAAGTTGCTCGTGAACCATGCGGAACAACAGGCAAAATCTGCCGAAAATCACCACACAACCAAATTGTCTTTCCTCCGAATGATTATTTTTATCCCATTCATTTGTAACTAAATCTCTCCAAATTCTATCGATACATTTCAGCATTAAAAGTGGACACATAGAGATTTTGTCAATGATATTCATTGAGGCCACCACTGAAAACTGAAGTTTCAACAACTGGAATGGGCAATTTAAACACATTGTGAAGTGTTCTGCACCCTTGAAGAAGTGTTGAAGCAATTCCACTGAATGCAATTACAGTAAAACACAAATTTAGTGAATTAATTCTATGGATAATTGCAGTTTGTGTAAAGATTCTACCACAGCCAAACAAAAAACATTAGATCTAGTATCATTATGCTCACGTATGACGCTATCAACAATATTGCGCTGTTCAGCAATAGCACTTTCACAACATTCATTAAAAATAGACTGTTCGTCTAGAGGGTCCAATGCATCAATATCTCCTCCACAAAAAATGAATGTTGGCTCAGGTATCCCAAGAGCCTGACACGATATATTATGACCATCCAAAATATCTTCAATTTCAATAATACTCGATTAAATGAAATCGTTTCGACATAATCTCTTAAAAAATCCTCAGAAAGGTATCGCTTGAACTCATTCCATGATGGCAAGGCATTTGCTGGAACATTCAATGCACAAATAAATCGCGCATTTGCTTAAGTGAATTTGCTGAAGCTTCATTCTAACAATCACGCCACTCATCATTTGATACAATACCACGAGCTTGGCACGCGTCAATAAAATAATGATAAACGGCATTATTATTAGACCTAACATCTTCAAACGATTCCGGACCAACGGCTGCAATATAGTTCGTCTCTTTGTAATCGGTGTTTTTGATAGACAGCAAATTTTTCTCTGAGAGAACAATAACAACAAAACGTATGCAAAATTTGTTTTTCCACAGAGCATAAGCCTCATTACAACGAGACGTCTGCGGCACGGTTTTGGATATCATGGCAATGGTAAACATAATGTAAACCCTCAACAAACACCCAAAACCAAAGCAATGTTTAAAATTTCCTATGTCCGACTTTCGTCAGCTCTACATAAAATGAGTCGCCAAGTGCCACAAGAAACGAAAAAGATTCATGCAGAATTGTAAAAAAAAAAAAACAACAAAATCGTAGCACGGTTGACAGTTTCCGCCGGCAACCCTCCGAACCTCGCTACCGTTCTTTGTTTTGATTTGGAATTTTTGTTCTGTTTTGTTTTGTCTGAAGTCAATATAATTATTTCTGAGAAATGTCGTTAAATAAAAGAGCTCGGTAACACGATGCTTCGTTAATCGTTGGAACCAAAAAATCAAGTACATATAGCTCCTTCTTCGCTGTACACATATTTTAGGAAACTTGTGTTTATCGAGACATTGCTGCCGCAAAAGTGTGCTAACTTTAACTCATTTCAATTTATAATTTTTATGATTTTTATCTCTTGGTGATGATACGAAAGACAAGTATCTTTTTGCCCTTAAAAAGTAAAGAGGAAGAGGAAAGTAATTTTGAACCATTTAGGTGGGTTTGTTACGAGAAGGTGTACTACAGAACAGTAATTGATCATCGTTTCTTTCTAAGCTGATTTGGTTTTATCCGTCTTGACCGACATTTTTCCATTCCTGTAACCTCCTCCCTTGTTATCTAATCGAAACTTGTCCCAAGTATAAGTTGGGCCTTCGGATATAACCAGAGAGCTATATGAACCAAATCGGACAAAATATTCGCCTATCTGGCTTGCATGCAACTGTCGACACTTCAAATAACATGACTAAAACTCCTGTTCTATTTATGATGTAGTATTGAGAATTAAACGTTTGAATAATTGGTATTAAGCATTTGAATAATACATAACTCCTTGCAAATGCAGTCTATATTTGTGGAATGCCACTTCCACCATTTAAACATGGCCCTAATCTAAAACCTATACACCATTTATGTACGCAATTTGGTGTGGAAGAGTTCATTGACATTATAAAATCATATGCAAATGCCTACCGACCACATATGAAACTCTCGAGACTGTCACTTCTTCTCACAACAGCTGAGTTTAATGATATAAATATAAAATTTGGGAGTAATGTACCTTTGCTTATTATTTGTACTACTTTTAGTGATGTATCACAGTACCAATATAAATCACTAAGCCACCAATGGCGTATATGCGTACGCTAGATCCGATAATTTATTAAGAACATTTCCAGTAATGATACAAAATTAGAATAAGGAATTCTATGATCCATGTGGACATTTTAATAAAACTGCCAAACCCACCTTGATATAGAAATCCACAGTGTGAAAAACGTCCATACAAAGAGTATCCATTATCGCCATGGTTTAACTCGAGTACCCGTACCCACATTCATTCTATAAGCGCATTTTAATAAATTTTATTAGGTAAATAATATATTGTAGTCGGTCTAACCCGACTTCAGCTTCCGTTGCTACTTCTCTACCAAGTGTATTGCACTTACAGATTATAAGGTATGTCGGCGATAAATACATGAAATGTTCTTACCAAATCTTGTACTATTTGTAGGCGGATATCACCATTATTGTAATGAACCTGAATATATTTTATGGTCGTTAGCATCAGGATAGCTCAACCAAGTCAATACTTGCACCTGGGAAAATACATATCGGACAGGAAACTAGGCGTAAATTAGAGCCAGTATCCATTGGTCTCGAAATGTACTCATTCTTGACGAGAAATGTAGAATACAATTGTGTGCAAGAAGGCAGTCTCTTCTTCACCACTTGCACAGCCTCTCTTAAATTGTCAAGTTTATCATTTTCGGAGATTTGTGATAAGTCAATACTTTGTTTATTACTTTTAATACAAAGAACGAGTTATTGCCACCTCGAAAACTAAAAAACCGTCGAATAGTATCAATTTTAAAGAGGTTTCATAAATCAAGAGGTGAATTCTGAAATTCTTCTTTTAATTTAGAAACTCGAATGCTTTTTTCTAACATTTTATTGCTTTTTTATACATTCTAAAATTAAAATAATTTAGCAATTAACGCCTAGTTTCATAAAACATTACCTCAGATCTTATAACTTATTTTGTTAATTTGGGATAAGCAGCTTGGAGCGCAGCCAATTTTTCCAAAAGATAATTGAGTTGTGGATTGCTAGGAGCGTATGGTTGCGGAGGGTAAGAGCCAGGAGGAGAACCAGGATAAGATGGAGGAAAAGGAGCTGCATTGAAAAGAGAGGCAGCGGATGGGTCGGACGATCCATAAGTAGGAGAGCCATAGCTGACGCGATTGTATGAGGGCTGGTGATATATTGGCGCGTGGTAAACAGGGCCGGCAAAAGAAGGAAATACGAAATTGCCAGGATTATTTGATGGCCGCGGAGGATAGGGTACATTATATTTCGGGGGGATTGTTGTAGCCGGTGGATAAATTGAAGTCGTGGGTGGCCGGGCAGTAGTGGTTGTGGATGAACTGGTAACTGCGGTGGTCGTTGTATCTTCAGTTGTAGTTGTAATTTCAGCTGTTGTTGTGGCTTCAGTTGTTGTCGTAGTAGCAGCAGTGGTTGTTGTAGGTTCGGTGGTCGTGGTGCCTATAGAGGTCGTGGTATCTTCAGTTGTACTCGTAACTTCAGTTGTGGTTACAATTGCGGTAGTGGTGGTAGCTTCAGTGGTAGTAGGGACTTCAGTAGTGGTAGTTACTTCAGTGGTGGTTGTTGTAGCTCCAGTAGTTGTGGTATCCGCAGTCGTAGTCGTTCCTTCAGTAGTAGTAGTGGTATCTCCGATGGTAGTGGTCGTAATTTCAGGAGTGGTGGTGTCAACAGTTGTAGTCGTAGTGGCAGCAGTAGTGGTGGTTGTATCGCCAATGGTGGTTGTATTCACTTCAGTAGTGGTGGTACCACCGGTTGTAGTTGTTGCTTCAGTAGTGGTGGTGGTATCTCCGATGGAAGTTGTAGTAACGTCAGTTGTTGTTGTACCTCCTGTTGTAGTCGTTCCGTCAGTAGTAGTGGTGGTGTCTCCGATGGTAGTCGTCGTTATTTCAGTAGTGGTGGTTGTATCTCCAATAGTGCTTGTGGTCAATTCAGTAGTGGTTGTACCCTCAGTTGTAGTCGGTTCTTCTGTAGTGGTGGTAGCTAAAGTAGTTGTTATATCTTCAGTAGTAGTTGTGGCTTCAGTTGTCGTCGAAGTGCCTGGACTTGTGGTAATTGTTGTGGGAGTGGTTGTGTAAACTGGAGCATATGTCGCATTATAATGGAGTGTATTGTATACTGGAATATTTCCCGGGTTATAAGCACAGGGAGGGGGTACGGGTTGTGCAGCCTCACAAGGACCTTGGTGAACAAGTTGCCATTCTGCAATGATGAATTAATTTTAAATGTAAAAGTCTTGGCCAGAAAAGCCGTAAATCTTACTTAAGGTGCCGTAGTTTGCTTTCTGTAGGTCGCATGCATTTGCAAAAGTCTTGTTGTTACCCAGAAGTGATCCACAGACGGGACCATCGCCTAAGGGACAGTATAGCATATTAGACGGTATTGAAGGAACAGCCGAATAGGATGGACAAACACCGTAGAATGCAATTCTCCAAGCTGGAAGATATTAAATCATTGAATATTTAAATTTCACATCAAATGTTCAGCTCTACCATTTCCAGTCGTCTTAATCTCAACATTCAGCGCACAGTTATTTGTGAAGGTCCTAAGTACTCCTTTGAAAGTGGCACACACGGGATTATAATCCTGGGGGCAGGAGCTCACAGCTTAGTTACAAGAGCCTTGATGTACAACTTGCCAGGCTTTTAGGAAAGTATCATTTATTATAAAACTTACACATTGCTAATTCAGCGACTTACCTTGCTTCCTCTCACATATCGTACGCTCCAGTTCGCATTCGTTTGAGAAGGTGTGTTGTTCGTTATTGTAAACAGCGCACACGGGTTGATATGTTCTTGGGCAATAGCTGGGGCACCTGTAATCCACATCACAAACACCTTGGCTGCGTATGTACCATTCTGCAAGAATCCGAGGGTTGAAATACAAGATATTGTGGAGTTACTACGGCCACTTACGGGTTTTGGTTTGACAAATCTGACGATTTACTTCACATGCACTCGTCAATGTCTGGGGTAAGGTGGATCCCACTTGTATGGCACACACGGGATCGTAAACAAATGGACAAGCGACCTGATTACAATTGGCATAGCAATACGCCGAGGCAGTTCTCGCCAGTTCTAAACAATTTACATCAAAATACTCAGTTATTCTGACAGATTTATTCTTCTGAATGCTTACCTGGTTTCCCAACTAATAGTAGTTTGTAGTTGTATGCATTTAGGCGACAGTCATTCTCAAAGTAGAAGAATTCATTACCATTTGTGGCACACACTGGAATTCAGCCGGTGGTACAGAGTGGCTCCTGTTTGGAATCGAGATAACCGTATTTTCCAAAATTGATGGGGCTTTTGTAAGCCATCACGGCAGCTATTGAGACGAGAAAGACAAAGGGCAGCTGCATTTTTCTGGAAGGTGCTTAAAAGACTGATGTCTTACTCCAGCATCCATCACCGTTTTATACCTTGAAACCATGCTGATAGATGCCCTTATCTCCAATACGCAATTGTTGTTAGCACGTAGGAATTCTGTGTAGAGCAACGCAGATTTCTGATGCAGCTTTTTCTAAGTTGTGTTTATCGCGCTTTAAGTAAACATACGTGATTTTTCTATTACTGGTATTGCAATGGGCTTAGCATTAACTAAGGAGAAAGGAAAATTGATGCGTTTGGAAATATATATAATATATAGACAATTTAGAAGTTGGATATATGAAATCTTTAATTATGCCCTTTACCTTTAAGAAAGGTAAATAGGGTATACTAATTTTGTGCTTTTGAGAGGGGTGCAATTTCAGAAGCGTAGTGGATGTGGTCATATATATACAGATATGATCAGAATCACTTTCTAAGCAATTTTTATTTTGTCCGTCCGCCTGTCCGTCTGTCCGTCTGTCACAGTTAGAGCGACCTTAATGAAACGTTGCAAAAGTCTGGACAAAGATACAGAACCAGATTGCCAGAACCATATATGGGCCGACTTGGACAAAGACCACGCCTACCGTCCATATAAGGAACTTTTTTCACCTTTTTAAAAATGACTTTAATTCGGGCAAATTTATGGAATTATGACGCAATTTAGCAGTTATGGAGACGTGGGTCCTAGTAAGAAATATCCAAAAAGTGGGCGGTATAAGTTAACTAACACGCGCACTATTAATAAATATTAATTACTTAAGATCTATTGGAGAAGCAACATGTGGATATTATAAAGCTATCTACAAGAGAAGATCAGAGAAATGACACTCACACTTTTGATATAAGGAACTTTCGGGTCTAAAATTAAAATTAGACTACCTATGCTCGTATTGATGCTATTGGAATAAAAACAAGCAGAAATGTACATAGGGTCTATAAGAGTGTGCAAAATGTGGGGATCATTTTCATACTGCCACACCCAAAATTAACAAAAAATCATTGCTATGTTCCTATTAAACATTTAGCGACAAAATTTCCCAGGAAGGTTGCGGGTACTAACATTAAACACCACACAAAAATTGAGCGGATTATTTTTACAGCCGCGCCCAGTATTGATATATTTTAATAACTTACGACTTATACAATATTTTATATTATTACGTATAGATGATGGACACGACTCCATCCCGTAAAATGAACTTTGAGGACTCCACTTTAAAAAAATTACCCTATCTATGCTTCTAATGATGATATATGAATACAAATTGGTAGCAGTATACATTAGGTCTGTACTAGCAAGCTTTACAAATATGAGCCGATTATTTCTGATTCCAAGCCCACAATTAACAAAAAATCATTACTATGTTCCTATTAAAGATTTTTAAAGAAATTTCACAGGAAGGTTGCGGGTACACACATTAACCATGAAACAAAAAATGGGCCGGTTATTTTTACAGTGACTCCACTATTGACATATTTGTATACCTTCGACCTATACAATATTTTAAATTTATATTAGTATGCATATTGACGCTACAAAGTCACATACAAGAAATGGGCTCGATCAGGTAGAGGCCACGCCTCCCTCTAATATAATAAGTTCATGGTACCCTATCGAAAATTAGCGTAGATATGCTATGCTACTAATGATTATTTATAAAGAAAACATCCCCATTGTTGAACTCGCACGCCCAGGGAAAGGTAAGGGGTATTTTTAAGTCTGTCTAATCCGATTTCAGACTTCTTACTCGTTTTTTTGTAAATAAAAAATCAATAGTTTCAAGCGGTCGATCATTGCTTCTGAACAAATATCAGAAGCTTTCTTGCTCGTTTCGTTGGTGTAGATGAGAAATTATAATGTTTCTAAGAATTATTACACTGCACTCAAAAGTAACTATACTATTCTCCTTTTTTATTTTATTCCTTTCTTACTTCAGTTTCAAAATTTCACCACAACACCAACACTGCATTCGCCCAGAACATCGATCTCAGTTCGATCAACATGAACGAACATTGTTTCGTTCATTCAGGTGGTGGAAATGCGGCGTCAACCATGCAAATATGGAAATAATGTGTCACTAAATTACCAGTATGGGGATAATTTTCTACATGCTCATTACACTATTCCAAATGACAAAATTAAGAAATATCTCGAATGATAGATTAGATCACGGTATAAGTCTCGTTTTTATAGAGTAGGGGGTACAACTCCTTATGTGCTTGTACTTTGTGATTCTCTTCTCTTTGACAAATAGTTCTCAAACGTCATCAGCAAGGCTTGGGAAATTATGTTGGAGGCGTACACTATCACAAAACGCGTGGATATTTGTGGAATTTTTTATCAAATTTAATTTTCAGTTCAACAAACGTTTCATGGTTTCCGCAAAATGTTCAATGATGATACACCAATTTAAGCCCGGAGTATTTTTGGATAAATCCAAAAAACCGACTCTGTAGTGGAGTCGCCCTTTCAAGGTGAATGTATGCAATAGTGTGCCTGAGCACAATTAATTCAACGGCCTTGACAGAAACAGGCACAAACCTTCAATGATTATTTAATAGATAATTCGTAATTTTGTCTGTGATCGAAAACAGGAAAACCCTAGTCGTTAGTGCCTTAGTTTTAAGTTTATTTTATAATTGTATTATGTAATAAACTGTTTAATAATAATAATAATAATAATGTCTGTGATCGCTTGTTTTTTCAAGAAGAGACCAATCAATTAACATATTGGTCGATAAATTCGGAGATGTTATAATTAAGAAGTTGATATTGAATATCATTGGATTTATTATTATATTGTTGAATCGCTAACACAATAAAAAAGGGTTCTAGGACAATATCATGTGAATGATTAGAGAAATTGATCCTTACGAAGAATGAGAGAAAGTCGTAGAATTTGGAGTTTGCCCAACGAAGCCGTGGAGGTCTATTGGCCGATATTGTGTACCATTCATGCTATCATAAAATATACTGCCATCATATATAAATTAAGTATTAAACGATTACTCAATTAAAATAACTATATGTAATTTTCCAGATAGAGTCTTAATGGAAGATGGGACGTAACGACCTACCTTTGGTTTCAATAATAAAAATATTTGTTCATATATTTTTTAAAAATTTATTGCTTCAACTTAAATTCTATAACAATGGCTTACGATAAACATCTTTAACAATAACATCGGGAGTCTAAAATTTATAATTATATTAATAATTATTGGTAATTACCCTGCTGAGCAGCCAACATTTGCAGAAGATAATTGAAGAGTGGATTGTTAGGTGTATAAGCAGATGAAGGATCTTGCGAATTAGATTGGGAACCGGGATACGAACTGGCGAAAGGAAAAGGAGCGGAAAGAGGATTATAGACGGGAAAACTGCCGCCGGAACCGGGCACTGGAGACTGGCCATATGTAGGTGAACCGTAAATAACTTGAGTATAAGATGGCTGATGATATATTGGAGCCTGGTAAACTGGGCCGGCAAAAGATGGGAACACGAAATTTCCGGGAATGTTAAAAGGCAGTGCAGGTTGGGGATCTTTATAACTGGGATAATTTGCTGGAGGGGAATATGGAACCGATGCATTGGCAGCATAATCTGATATTCCGGTTGACGGTGCATAAGGAATCGGTGCTGGCGGTTGGATATATTTAATTGGATAACTTGTTGCAATTGTGGCTGGAGCGGCTGTGCTGGTACTGTAAACAGCTGCAGCAGAAGGAGGTTGAACATGTGATGAATAAGGAATATATGAAGTGGGTGGCACATAAGGACCCGGTGCAGGTATGTAAGGAGAAGGTGCGTATGGTGGTGGAGTAATGAGAGGGGTTGAATACGGTGCAGGAGTAGTTTCAGTAGGTGTCGTTGGAGTCTCAGTAGTAGACGTAATTTCGGTGGTGGTTGTGCTGTCGCTGAGAGTTGTGGATTCTTCAGTCGTTGTAGTTTCTTCTGATGTCGTAGTATCTTCAGTTGTAGTCGTTGTATCCTCAATTGTAGTCGTTGTGTCTTCAGTTGTAGTCGTTATGTCGTCAGTAGTCGTTGTTATATCCTCTGCGGTAGTAGTTATCTCCTCAGTAGTCGTTGTGTCTTCAGTTGTCGTTGTAGTTGGTGCATACGGTGAATATTCTGGATTATAATTTGGAGAAGGAACATAAGAAATTTCTGGATTGTAAGAAGCTGCAGCACTATATGGTACCGCTTGATTATAATGGGCTGCTGGATTATAAGGTATCGTTGGATTATAAGGAACTGATGGAATATAAGGAGCTGCTGGATTATAGGATACCGCTGGATTAGAAGATGGTTCTGGATTATAAGCTGCTTTATATGGAGAATAAGGAGGCGCGTTAGTGGTAGTTGTATCTTCAGTGGTGGTAGTATCTTCAGTAGTCGTTGTCTCCTCAGTTGTGGTTGTATATGAATATTTTGGATTATAATTTGGAGCAGGAATATAAGAAGGTTCCGAGTTGTAAGGAACTGCCGCATTATAGGATACCGCTGGATTATATGGTGCTGCTGGATTGTATCTAGTTCTTGGATTATATGGTAGAGCTGGATTATAAGATGGTACTGGATTATAAGCTGCATTATATGGAGAATAAGGAGGCTGGGTACTGGTAGGTGTATCTTCAGTGCTTGTAGTATCTTCAGTAGTCGATGACTCCTCAGTTGTATATGAATATTTTGGATCATAATTTGGAGCAGGAATATAAGAAGGTTCCGGGTTGTAAGGAACTGCCGCATTATAGGATACCGCTAGATTATATGGAGCTGCTGGATTGTAACTAGTTCCTGGATTATATGGTAGAGCTGGATTATAAGATGGTACTGGATTATAAGCTTCATTATATGGTGAATACGGAGGTGGGGTAGTGGTAGTTGTATCTTCAGTGGTGGTGGTATCTTCAGTAGTCGTTGACTTCTCAGTTGTGGTTGTATATGAATATTCTCCATCATAATTTGGAGCAGGAACATAAGCAGGTGTTGGGTTATGAGTGGCTGCCGCATTATAGGGTACCGCTGGGTTATATGAAGGTATTGGATTATAACTTTCTGCATTATTAGGATCGCCATAGTTATATTCATTTTGATTTCCATAAGGAGACACTGTAGTTGGCTCAGGTGCGTATTCAGTCGTGGTTGTAACTGTCGTTCCGGCTGTAGAAGTTTCTGTGCTTTCGGTTGTATTATCTGGTACTGGAGCGGCATATGTTGTATAAGGCACTGGTACATTATATGATGGTGGGGATGGAACTGGGGCTACAGCGTAAGGTAAATATTGCGAGATGTTGTTGTATCGGGCATTACAAGGTAGTGAGTTATAGGATATTGGATTGAAAGTTAACGGATTGTAAAACGGAGGATTATAGATTGAAGGATTGTAAATTGGAGGACTGCCACCAACACCGAGGTATTTTGAATTGTAATTATTGGTCAATAATAGTGGGTTCATCAGAGTATTGTAACCGTACGGTGTCGATAATGGCTGTGCAGCTGCGCAAGCACCTGGGCCGAGAATTTCCCATTCTGCAATAATGTATTGAATGTAAATGTAGAATAGTTAAGCAGAGGCAGGTTAAAACTTACTTAGGTAACCTGTGTTTGCATTTTCCAAATCGCAGGCGTTTGCAAAGGTTTTTCTGTTACCGTAAAGCGACGCACACACAGGTCCATCCCCTAAAGGACAATAAGGCTTATAGGCGTTGCTTTGGAATCCAGTTATAGTCGAGTAAGTTGGACAAACACCATAATAAGCAACTCTCCAAGCTGTAAGATATGTGGAAATATTAGTACTGGAAATGTATCTTCTATGCTGATTTTCTACCAATTCCAGTTGTCCTCATTTCCACATTCAGCACGCAGTGGTTCGAGAAAGTCCTTAGAACGCCATTAAAGGTAGCACATACGGGATTATAGTCCTGTGGGCAAGTGTTTATGGCGGGATTGCACGATCCTTCATGTACAAATTGCCAGACTAGAATTAAAAAATCCAAAAATTATACAGTTTTGGCATCCAACTCAAGGACACCTACATTGCTTCCTGTCGCAAATCGTTCGATCCAACTCGCATTGATTTCAGAAAGTTCGTTGTTCATTATTGTAAAGAGCGCATATGGGTTGATATGTGTTGGCGCAGTATCCTGGGCATCTATAGTCCACATCACAAGCACCTTGACTACGAATGTACAATTCTGCAAAAATCCGAAATTTTCATTAATATAGCCAAGAGGACGTTTCGGTAGTGGAAGGCTTACGTTTTCCAGTTAGGCAAATCAGACGATTCACTTCACACGCACTCGTCAAAGTCTGGGGTAAGGAAGATCCAGGCTGTATAGCACACACAGGACTGTACACAAAAGGGCACGAGACCTGGGTGCAATTTGCAGAGCAAAATGGTGACGTAGATCTCGACAGTTCTGAAAGGGAATGATATACAAATATTGCTTCTACAGATGATCTTGCGTTACTTACCTGGTTTTCTGGATAGCACTTGTTTGAAGTTGTATGCATTCAGGCGACAATCATTCTCAAAATACAAAAATTCAATGCCATTTGTAGCGCACACAGGATTTCCACCATTTGTACAGCTGGGTTCATTTCTTGTATCGAAATAGACGTATTCACTGTCCACTCCAGGACTAATGTAGGCTAAAAGTACCACTACTGCAGTGGAAAGTACGAGCAGGTGCTGCATTTTCGTGTGAGCACTTCTAACTTCTAATAATGCTTTGGTGCAGCCTCTGTTGGTGTTTTATACCTTTGAAACATTTGTTTTAGTTCCCATTATCTCCATCGGTCTAACTGCAAATTGGTTCAAATGTTCTTAGCACGTGTGAAGTCTGCCCTAAACCACGCACCATTCTGATTCAGCTTCTCGAAATGTCGGTTTATCGTGTCTTCACTTTTGCTACGTGTCTTTTATTTTCCACCCATTTTTATGGCAACAGGTCTTCGTCGAACTTGTTCTACTCTATTAAATATTGTGAACCACTTAAGAGCAATTGATATCTTGGATGCCCAATCCACAGTGGCTGGTTTTGGGCATTTTGGAAAACTAAATTAATAAACTTCGTGTAAAATGTTAAATTTTGCTGAGGTGACGATCATTTTTTGATGAATTTGGAGAACAGGTATTTGCGTGTGCAAGGTAATCGGTTGGATAATTGGGTAGGGGGACCGTTATTTAAGACTGTCATACCGGATTATTGTAGCAATAGAGCCTCTAATACTATTCAATAGAGCGTTTAAGAAATAATATCGTACCACCTTTGGTATTGTGTTGGTTGAAGAATTTACAAGTCAGTGTACATTATAATTGAGATTAATATACTTGGACTTGGGGTAGATTTCGTGAAGGGCTATGATGTCTGGAGTATGTTGGTTTATTAAAGGAGCTCAGGTAGATTATTGTGGTAACAGATTAAATTCCATTGAAGAATTCTTAGGATCATAGGGAAAATAATAGTTGCTCAATTCTAGTACAATCAGTTATACCAAAGCGCCGGTACTGAGTCATCTGAGCTGGTAATACTGGTGTGATTATTTAGGCTTTTTTAAATGAAAGATTTTGATACAGTGGAATTGTTTTTGTACGAATATAATGATAGCGTTACGTTGTAGTTTGGGTTGGGTTTCTGTTGTTGCTGTGGTGTTGGTATTGTCTTTTTTTAGATTACTTCGTTTTTGTTTGTTTTTATGCGGATGTCATTGCTAAGGTTTTCGTTCTTTATTTGTGGAGAGGCAACACTTTGTGGTTGTTGTTGTTTTCATTGTCTGTTTTGCTTTTTTAAAGTTCGGTTTTTGTTGGTAGCTTTCTGAGTGTGTTTGCAGTTGGCACTATACAATTTTTGGATTGAATTGTAGATGGAATGAGTGTGTTCATTCAGCAAACCAATTTAAACTTCCTTTGGCAGCTCAAATCTATTGAAAGACAGGATATGAAATGATGTCTTGGTTTGTTTTCCCTCAATGAATTTCATTTAGCAAATGCACTATTGACTCTACTCATTTATCGTTAAGGCTGTCATCTGAGTAGTAGAATATTTACGGAGAGTAGAGGTGAAAAGGATACTTTTTATAGTATTGAATGCTAGGTGGAACCTCAGCTCAGTTAGTCAGTTGTTTGACAAATTAGTTATTTTTAGATATTTGTATACCTGAGCATAATTTTTTATAAATTGGAATTCTTCATACAATTTTCGAGGCAATCATAACATCTCCAATTTCATTTTATTCTCATGCATTATTAGTGCCCTGCAGCAGGGTTTCCTGCCTGGCAAGAAAACTCTCATTAATCTCCTGGAATTTTTCAGCCGATTGATTTCTGCTTCCGCCAAGGGTACACAAACTGATTTTGTCTTTATATGGCATTTGATGTCATCAACATAACCCTCTCCTATTTAAACTTTCGATGTTTGGCTTACCCTAATTGTTTATATATTGGGTAACTTCGTATCTGTTAAACCGAACTTAGCAAGTATGATTTAAAGGATTGTTATCTGATGAATTCCAGCATCTTCTGGGGCTCCGCCAGGTACCCGCTTTGGTCCCTCACTATTTTGAATTTTCATTTATTAATAATCTCCCTTCGCGTATGTCCTATATTGTCCAATTACGGGAAGATTTTCAGATTTCCAAATGAATCACACTTGCTTCCAATTTGATTTAAACACTCTCAGTGACTTGTATAACATAAATTACTTGGATCGTAACTATAAGAAATGCAACCACATGTGTTTCCCAGATTAATCCCATCAACCGTTGATTCTATCATTAGTTTGGTGTCTTTGGAATGGCAGGTACACTGATTCTATTCAGTTAGTCTAAAATCAGTTATTATTGTTTTGCCTGCAATCTCCATCTTACTTGAGTTGTCTTAAACTTATTCATCTCTCATCACTAAAGAACCGTGGAATAATGCTGATTTCAGGCTTGAAGTGGAGAAATAAGCAGTTCAGCTCAGTATTCCAAGAAGAACAAGGAATTTCACTCGTTTATATCTGCACCCCTGCATACGCAATGACCTGCATTTTAAGCGATAGTACTGCGTGCTATGATTTCGAATGGTTTCGGTGGTGATATTTTGGAATGATTCCAAATATGGATTAAAATCTGAATTAACACTATTCCTTTGTGAGCATGATTACTTCCTTTCGAATACCTCTTTCTATATCCTTTTTCCTTTGCTATCAGGCCATTGTGGCTTTGCGAATCTGTGCGTGTGGTTTTAGCTAATTTCTTAAACATAGTCCTTCTTTTCTGTAGCAGTGGGGCAAAAGCAGTACACTATTCAAACGAATTGTTCAGTTATTATCAACATCTTTCATGACGGATGTAGACAGAATTATACCCTCCCAATTCAAATGGCGAAGAACCTCCATAATAAAAATCAATTCTTCGGAATTTTCTATATATTTTTCTATTTAAAATTACCATATAGAAACAAGTTCAAATTTTTCTGTTGAAACACAGAATAACACGAGCTTAGAAACTATTTGCATGCCACCTTAAAGTCGCCATCGTCATCCTCCAATTTAGTGACTTCTTGTTTAGAAACATAAGGCGATTGAATGCCCATCTTGAAAACTTCTACTGCGAATTGTAATTGTTTCCCAAACAATGACTCATTCCAAAATTCACTATTGCGGAGGCTTTCCTTACAAACGTTTATTATATAATAATCGCCTGAAATAGCACCGTAATTCTGGGAGTAGGAACCAAAAAATTTGAAGTCTTCTATAGCTGGAAACAGTTTTATATCTGAAGAGCCAGTTGGTTTCAGTACTTTAAACCTTATTCCGCCCTTGAAGAAGGCCACATTTGTTGTGGGTGGTGTATCTGCAGAAAGCGTGCTCGCAATCACGAACGATAGTATCGCGACGAATAAGTTCCTTCGATATAACATCACAAAGTATACTCAGTGATTACTTGAAAACTGTGAAGTAGTGGCAATTGGCACGGCTTTAATAAAATTCCCCTCAGTTATGGATGGTCTGTTGACGTCAATAAAAGTTAAATATTGTTGCCCGCGGATATCACCTTGTTTGCGAACGAGTTGATTATATAAAGTTAGTAAACATATTCCAAACGAAATTAAGCAATGACGCAAAACTCGACTGGAACAATGCTTCTATTTGTTTCGCTTGAATTTTGTTGTTTTAATAAAACAGCAGTTTTGGATCTGGATAACCATTACTGTATCCATAGTACCGACACTCGATCTCAAAAAAAACTCTGAATATTTTTTTATGCCCTAGGTTAGGTTAGGTTGGGGAGGCGTGTGCGGTACGGTATCCGCACTTCTACTCGGAGACATCTACTCGTATGTCCATTGTGACTGCCTTCAAAAATGACAGTAGGAGGCATACTCGTCCTTACCCTCGATTTCCGTATACATTGGAAGTACCATCCATATTAAACCAATTGGTTTTCCAAATGAAAGTGAGGAGATTCGATAAATCCACCTTCGTTATCTCTGTCAAGCTTGTGAAGAAGCGTGACCCCAAACATTGAAGTCGTTTCAACTGTAGTCTTGGACATTGACATAAAAACTGAATCGATTCTACCTCTTCTTCATCATGGCAACTCCTGAATAGCCCGCTGGACGGAATACGCCAAAGTTGAAGCATTGGTGCGATAGCACAATGCCCGGTAATGACCCCCGTAAGTACCCTTACTGCAGGTTTGTTGAGCCCTAAGATAACCTTCGTTATCTTCATGTCTAACCTAGGCCATAAGGCCCGTGAGACCTCACAGTCGTCACGATTAGTCCATAAGTTATGCTCCTAAATAGTTCATATATCGGGATTTGTATTGTGGTATCTGCTTTGTTAATGTACATTTTAAATCCCGTTCTGGCCACCTCGTCCGCTAATTCATTCCCTTCTTTATAGCTATGTCCGGTATCCCAGCAAAGTGAGACCTTGTGGGGTGCAATGTTCAGTAGTGAGGTACGACATTTCATTACCAACTTCGATTTAACATTTCTAGTGCCTTAAGCGCTGCCTGACTATCTACACAGATAGTGATATTCGAGAGTCGAATTGTACTACTTGTATCAGCCTGGCCGCTTTCCCAATTGCATAGATTTCGGCTTGAAAGACGCTGTATGCGTCAGGCAGCCGATATGACTGTCTTGCCTATAAACATTCCGAGCAGACACGCGCCCCCGTTCTACACTGTATATTTGAGCCGTCAGTGTAGATGATAATGCCAGAATTACCCGTTATCGAGTCTTCCCTGGTTGGATAGAGAGTTGGAATTCTAGCTGTGAAGTCTAGAGTAGAAGTCATGTAGTCTGTAGCCGTTTCTAAGTCAGCCGTAAGTATCCTTTGACCCTTCCGTTTTATTTCGCTCAAAATTGTACAGTGTCCATAGTTGGCAAATTTCCACGCGTTGCACTCCCTTAGTCTGAGAGCACACTTGGCGGCACAACCCTGAATGAACGCCCCTAGTTGTGAGAGGTGAAATAATTTTTTTGACGCGCTGCTTACAGCCCCTGAAATTACCAGTCTAGCAAGTCTTTGTACTTTTCCAATGCGGTTTTGATTACATTTCCTTCCCAACGCCTACCACCAGACGGTGGATCTGTAGGTGATAATTGGTCTAATGATTGTGGTGTACATCCCATACACGATGTACGGTGACAGTCCCCATTTTTTCTCAAAAATCCTTTTACAGGTATAGTATTCAGCCAAACCCTTCTTTGTTTGTACCCTAAATACAAGCAAAGAATTGTGAACGAAAGTGAGTGGTAAAAAAGATATACGAGGGCGGATTGATATTGAAGCTACCTAGCGTTAGATGGCAGCACAAACACAAAAACTTTTTTTTTTTTAGAAATTTCGATCTGTCAAACGTCAGCTGTTAAAATTTCACCCAAATTCATCGATTAGTTTATTTGTTGTAGTCGTTTGAAGTAAGCAACTTTTGTGTTTCTTGAAAAATGGAAAAAGCTAATTTCGTGCAGTGATTAAACACTATTATTTGAAAGGGAAAACGGCGAAAGAGACAAAAGAAAAGCTCGATAAACATTACGGTGAGTCTGCTCCGTCAGATTACATGGTAAAATGTTGGATTGCTGAATTTAAATGCAGCCGAACAAGCACTGCAACAATACCATCAACAGGAAGGCCAAAAGAGGTGGTTACTGAAGAAAATATCAAGAAAATCCTCGATATCGTTATGAATGATCGCCGAGTCAAGTTGCGTGAGATTGTTGAAATGGTAAACATATCGTATGAACGTGTGTTCAACATTTGGATGAACATTTGCATATGAAAAAGCTATCGGCAAGATGGGTGCCGCGTTTGCTCAGTGTCGAAGAAAAACGAGTTCGACAGACCACTTCACAGCGGTGTTTGGACATGATAAAGCGTAATCCTGTTGATTTTTGGTGTCGATTAATAACTGTTGATGAAACACCTGAAACCAAAAATCAATCGAAACAATGGCCACTGTATTTTGGGATGCACACGGAATATTGCTCATTGAAAAGGATCCACAATCACAGAAAGTATTATCGTGCATTATTGGATCAATTGATTGATGCAATCAAGGAAAAACGACCACATTTAATGAAGAAAAAAATGCTCTTTCTTCAAGACAACGCACCGGTTTACACAGCATTAGATACGATGCTAAAATTACGTGAAATACACTTCGAATTGGTTAATCATCCACCTTATAGTCCAGATTTAGCTCCTAGTGACTTTTTCCTGTTTCCTAACTTGAAAAAATGGCTCGCAGGAAAAAGATTCATCTCAAACGAAGAAGTGATTACCGAAACTAACGCGTATTTTGAGGGGTTCCCGAAGTCGTATTATTCAGATGGTATAAAAAAGTTGGAATATCGTCTTACTAAGTGTGTCGAAGTAAAATGAGACTATGTTGAGAAATAAATGGTTTCCTACTTAGGTAGCTTCAATATCAATCCGCCCTCGTATATTGCAATGAAATAGTTAAAACGAAAATTATTATTTTAGTAATGAGGGGGAAAGTTAAGCGTTGAGATTTTCTATTTAAAAGCCAAAAAATTGAATTGAGGTAGTGTAACGTAACGCATATCCCCTAAGGCTCACATTTCAACCATGCTGAGTGACGAGTTTGTGAATTCTCATTATCTGGCATAGTATGAGGGGTTGCGCAAAACATCGTATTACAAATAAATATCTACCCAGTCGCGTCTATCTATACTCTCGTCAAATAGATAGGATAGGCCTCAAAATCCTAATCTCAATATAATTCGATTTCAACTAAGAAAATCTGGAACATGTTAATATCTACTTGAATTCTAAGATGGGTCAGTCTTACAGCAACACCCGCGTAAAATCACCGAATATACTGAAACAATTCTTACAATTCGCTCACCGCTAATTGTTAAAAACTGTCTGAGAGAGCAGCATATCTGATAGGGGAGGTCAAAGAGTATTTATGTATTACGTATTTACGTAGTATACGTTGTATACTGTCTTTGAGGAGGTGTTGACTGGCAGTGTAGTTGAAACTGTGTACAGCTCACTCGGAGTGTGGATGCAAGGGGCAAAAGGTTAACGAATCCGGGCCCCAACAAAAGTTGTACAACAAAAAGTGTGAGCAAGTATTAGATTGGCATCTTTAAGGCAGTTAGTCACGAGGAAAATAAAATTAGATTCAAGTGTGTTGAAGGAAGCGCATCGAAATATAAGCCATGCCGGTAAACATGTTCCATTGAAGACCTGTGTTCCTTTAGTCAGTTGTAGACATCGTTTTGTTTTCATGAATCTTTTCTCTAAAATCTGGACTCTAATTAAATTTGTATACTTTTATTTCAGGCAGACAATTTTCTATTTAATAGAGTGCAAACTTAGAGAGCCGCCAATCAGGGTGATTGCAAGCTTTTCCACATAATCAAATTAAAACAAATGCCGACTAGAGTCAAAATATCGAATCCTTGGAAAGTGTTTAAATACAATTTGTAATTTCAATACAATTTGTAACATTTCAGAGATTTTGTTTTCTTTGGAAAGACGGCAGAGAATTCATGGTTGAAATGACTGCAGAAGTTGCTTTTATTTAATTGAAAATGTGCAATTGTGAAATATTTAGGAAGCACATGGAAACACGCAATAAAACGGGGTGTGGCCATAATTTAAGTTGTTTACTATTTGTTTCTTTGTTTGTCAGAGTAAATGTTAATTCAGTTATTTGCTTTTAAGCAGAGCGCTTCTTTCAATTGTTTATGTTTGACATTAACTAAAAAGTCTTGTGAAAGAGTAGGCAGATCCTTCGCCAGGTATTTCAATTCAAAGAATAGAAACGTGAATGTTTTCAGGATATATCTATATAAAAAGCAGGCTGCATATTTATTGAACAGCCTCTTTAATTTTATGGCCTAGTCAATTGGCATAATTATATGGGGAAGAACGTTACCTGCTGCATATCAGCCGAATTTACTATGATGCGAAATTTTCGGATTTCTTCACACGTTCTCAGAAAGAACACCAATAGGCATAGGGACAAAGGTGGAAGACATCTGCTCCAAGTAACAACCCTTTTTTAATTATTGCAGACATTTGATACCAAGAGTATTTACCAATAAAAACTTTAGCACTTTGCCTTACCTAATCAAGAGCCCTCACATCTATTGATATAAGACAACATAATAAAGTTTTCAAAATAATTGAGAAACGTTCTATGAGTTGAAATTCTCTGTCAGTAATCTAAGCCGATAATTCGGGGTTCATAAAAAAATTCTTGCTGTATTTCCGTCGTTCGGGTTGCCACCTCCTTGTTTCAGTACGAGTAAGTTAAGAATCAAAATGACTTAGAATCTAAATTTCTTTGTAACTCTATTTTCCTTTCTTCAACAGCTCTCTATACCGCCTCGCCTCTTGCCTGCCAGAGTTTTATACTAAACTGATATGAAATATGTAGACAAATTTCCAAAAATATTATTTGACGGAGAAAAGTGGAAAGACCCAAACCATATGGGTTAGCATCAGGCGGTTTCCTCAAACATTTATTGAAATTCTTCATCATCAATTGACAATTTGAGCCAGCACGATTCTTCATGACCTTTCATGTTCTTCCATCGACGATAATTTTTAATAGTTCGTGCTTTACAGTCATATTTCGCAAATCTATTCCCTCAAAGTTTCCGACAGATTTGTCGAGACTTTTCGTTGTAACACAATGGGCCATTATTTGTGCCTGCGTGTGAGTTTTGCTGGCTAACCTAACCTAACCTTCCTTTTCGAACACTAAAGGTATCGGTCGACAATATCGCGTTGCTGAAGTCCTATAATTTTTCCATATTATTAATAAATATTTGTATGATATTGTTACTTAATTGCCTTTCGGACAATTTTTACCAGGCTCAATACTTGGATTCATATCGCTGGATTTTGTAATAAGCAACCAATTCCTTCTTCAGTTTGAACAATAAGGTTTATTAGTATTCGTCCAATTACTATTGGTTTTAAAAGTTTGCTCGTTTTTACCACTTCGTCTTCGCTTATAGTGTGCTTCGGTTAGTCAGTTGTTGCACCACAATGTTTTACTTACATCTGCTTCAACTGCCCGTTGCTAAAACGATGTCCGCTCTGCGACGCTCACTTGTTAACTCTCGTTGCTAACACGACACTAACGCTGCTTGATGCTACTCTCAGGATTTGGCTATGATCGTTTTGCCACAGACACTGGTTAAGTAATCTGCTTCTACGATGTTCACCTTCGGCTACGCTCACTGTTTCACCGCTGCTGCTACTACTTGTTCACTTGTTTACTTTCACTTATTTACTGATCCTGATCTCTTGTGTGCAGTCGCTTATATACCTCTTGTACACGAGAACCTTAACCATCATCGGAACGCACCTTCATATGCCTTCTCGCGTGTGCAATCATTAGGGATTGAAATCGACACTCACCCTAAAAACATCAAACAATCAGATGGCGTGTGGATTTCGTAACAACATATTTGCTTCTTTATTTCAAGTGATACGATGCACATCATAAGATATTTGATCCAACGTTTCCTGAAAAATTTGCTTATATCGTGAATGTGTGCTGGTTCCATCACATCCCCATAGAAAATTGTTTTCTTCCTCATTCAAACCTTCACAAGTATCCAATTCTGCTTGAGATTGATGGCGTAGTCGAGCAGAGATTGCAAATTGATGACACAAAACCCTTCAGTAATGCTCCCTAAAATCGGAAGATAGCATTATTTTTCCTTAGCAATGGTGTCGTAGCTTCGTCTCATCCAATATCAACCAACTCTGATATTAATAATTTCAATAAATATTCGATAATAATTCCCTAAATGAAGCTGATGTACGTGATTTTAAAAGGAGATGTACTTTGATCAGGAGAAATGGTACCTTTCATAAAGAAAATAATCACGGTTCGGCAGGTTTCGGCATCCAAAATTATACTTATTGAAGGCAAAATACTTCCACAAATACCGGCATATGGGAAAGACACTTCAATTGTCGTACCTCAGCTTTACTGAAGTTGAATTATCCAAAATAACGATAATTCAATTAGTTTATAAAAATTACCAAAATAATGATTTAATTGCCGCTACGCTGTTCTAGATTTTCCACAGTGCGACGTGATAATTTCAAGTTTATTAATAAAAGTCCATAGTAGTTGAAGACACCATAACAAAAAGAGATGAGTCTGTTGTTTAACGCAATGTTGTTTTGAAGAAACGGTTGTTGAACTTCAACTACAAATGAGTTAATGTGATTGCACTTATATTATTTATTATATTACCGCTGCGAATTTTCACTTCAGAGTCTGCAATTGTACTCAACAAGAGATAACACAAGCGATAGTGAGATTTCTATGTAGAAGCAGGGGAACTTCTTAATTGAAACTATATTTTTTACGTGTTAATTGACTGAATGATTAACATTACATATCTTTTTGAAATAAAAAAAAACATATACTCGTATAAGCAAAAAACCTATATACGAGGTATGATCAAAAAATAACCGTTATTGTGTGATCAAAAAATAAAGTATTTATTTATTCATCAACAACTATCTTGTGCCCTTCAAAGTAATTCCCCTCAGATATAATACACTTATGTCAGCGTTTTTTCCAATCCTCGAAACACTTCTGAAACGCTTTTTTTGGTATCGCCAACAGCTCCTGTTTCGATTTTTCTTTTATCTCCTCAATCGTAGCAAAACGCTTTCCTTTCATCGGTGTCTTCAGTTTTGGAAAGAGGAAAAAGTCAGCGGGGGCCAAGTCCGGTGAATACGGTGGTTGAGGCATGATAACGGTTTTGTTTTTGGCCAAAAAATTACTCACAAGCATCGATGTGTGAGCTAGTGCGTTATCATGGTGCAAAATCCATGATTGGGTTTTCCACAATTCTGGGCGTTTCTGACGAATTGCTTCTCGCAAACGGCGCATAGCTTCAAGGTAGTATTCCTTGTTGACTGTACGACCTTGTGGCAAGAATTCATGATGCACCACGCCATTGCAATCAAAGAAAACTGTCAGCAAAACCTTTACGTTCGACCGAACTTCACGTGCTTTTTTCGGTCTTGGCTCATCTGGACGTTACCATTGGGATGATTGGGCTTTGGTTTCAATGTCATAGCCATACACCCACGATTCGTCACCAGTTATGATCTTTTTGAGGAAATCTGGATCGTCGTTGACGATGTTCAACAGCTCCTGAGCGATGTCCATGCGACGTTCTTTTTGCTCAAAATTTAGCAATCTTCGCTGCCGCACGTTTCATGCCTTAAACATCCGTAAAAATTGCTTGGCATGAGCCGAACGATATGCCAACATCATCAGCAACCTCTCTGATAGTGATTCGACGATTATCCAAAATCATTTTCTTCACTGCGTCAATGTTTCCATCGGTTGTTGACGTGCTCGGGCGACCAGGACGAGCATCGTCATTGACATCTTCTCGGCCTTCCTTAAACCGGTTATACCACAATTGAACTTGTGTTCTGCTCATAGTAGACTCGCCAAAGGCCACAGTCAACATTTCAAATGTCCTTCCGCATTTAATTTCATTTTTTACACAAAACTGATTACAGTTTCTTTGATCCATTTTTTCGAATGGTACAAAATCGAAGAGCACACCAAAACACGACTAACCTTTTTATCTGTCAAAAACAAACTGACAATCCAAAATGGTTGGTATTGCTAACATATATAACAGACATGTGTACCAACATAACAGAAAAAGAATGCGAACATGGAACATATGTAACTCACGAAATTTGAAAATAACGGTTATTTTTTTATCACACCTCGTATATACATATATGTATATATATATATATATATATATATATATATATATATATATATATATATATATATATATATATATATATATATATATATATATATATATATATATATATATATATATATATATATATATATATATATATATATATATATATATATATATATATATATATATACATATAAATATATATAAAATTGAATTCTCATATCAGCAAACAAATCACCGAGGTTTGGTAAATTATCTAATTACAGTCAGAAACGCGTCCATATTATTAGAATTTTTCATGCGATTAACTTTCATTTCAACAAACGTTTGGTGTGATGATCGTCCAATTCACAGGCCTTGACATTACGGGACCAAACCTCATCAGCTGATAGTAGAACATAGAAAAGGAGTCGAACTTCTTATGTGCTTGTATTTTGAGATTATGTTGTCCACTCTTTGAAAAATAGGCTAAAAATCAGAAAATTTGGTTCCTTTGCTTACAGTGTACATGAAACTTTATTTCTTTCTTAGAACATAACTTTATATTCTATTACATTTCACTATTTTACAGTATTCGTACCTTCATAACTGAATATTGCTCCTTCTTCAAATATTAAAGATTAAGATTATGTTTCTTTATGGAATTAAAAGAAAAGTTCTCAATATGAACAGTTTTCTAATAGAGATAGATTTTGAAATTTATTAACAATCATCATCAGCAAGGCTTGGAAAATTGTGTTGGAGACCTACACTATCACAATACGCGTGGATATTTGTAGAATTTTGATCATATATAATATAATTTTCAGTTCAGCAAACG
This sequence comes from Clusia tigrina, assembly GCA_920105625.2. Lineage (NCBI taxonomy): Eukaryota > Metazoa > Arthropoda > Insecta > Diptera > Clusiidae > Clusia > Clusia tigrina. The sequence goes on from OV050030.1 coordinate 29,619,440, forward strand.
TTTCGTGGTTTCAGTTAAACGTTCAATGATGTTCGCCCAATTTAAACCTGGGGTATTTTTGAATAAATCCAATCAACCGACTCTCTAGTGGAGTCGACGTTGCAAGTATGCAAAAGTGTGCCTGAGAGCACAATTAATTCAACCGCGTTCACAGAAACGGGGACTCATTATTACCGCGATAATTCGTAACTTTGTCTGTTATCGCTTGTTTTTTCAAGAAGAAAAAATTCAGAGATTTTACAATTGCTGGAAATGGAACATAACTTGATATTGAATGTCATTGGATTTTTATTGGTATTGTTGAATCGCTAAAAAGCCCAAAAACAAGTGAAGAATTCTAGGACAATATCATGCGAATGATAGGAGAAGTTGAGCCTTACGAAGATGAGAAAAAGTCGTAGCATTTGGGGTTCCCCAACCAAGCCGTGGTTGCGGCGCTATTGGCCGATATTGTGTACGATTCATGTTGTCATTAAATGTACTGCCATCATATATAATTAACTATTAAACGATGACTGATACACTACTAATATCACAATAACTCTCCAGATATATTGCTCTTAATGGAAGATGGGACATAATGACCTACCTTTGGTCTTAATAATAAAAATAACGATTTTTTCATATTTTTTAAATTTATTGCGTCAACTTAAATTATATAACAATGGCTTACGATAAACTTCGTTAACAATCACATCGGGTGTCTACAATTTATTTATTATTATTGGTAACTACGCTGCTGAGCAGCCAACTTTTGCAGAAGATAATTGAAGAGTGGATTGTTAGGTGTATAAGCAGACGAAGGAGCTTGCGGATTAGATTGGGAACCGGGATACGAACTGGCGAAAGGGAAAGGAGCGGAAAAAGGATTATAGACGGGAAAACTGCCGCCGGAACCGGGCACTGGAGACTGTCCATATGTAGGTGAACCGTAACTAACTTGAGTATAAGAAGGCTGATGATATATTGGAGCCTGGTAAACTGGGCCGGCAAAAGACGGGAACACGAAATTTCCGGGAATGTTAAAAGGCAGTGCAGGTTGGGGTTCTTTGTAACTGGGATAATTTGCAGGAGGTGAATATGGAGCCGATGCATTGGCAGCATAATGTGATATTCCAGTTGGCGGTACATAAGGAATCTGTGCTGGCGGTTGGATATATTTAATTGGATAACTTGTTGCAATTGTGGCTGGAGCGGCTGTGCTGGTACTGTAAACAGCTGCAGCAGAAGGAGGTTGAACATGTGATGAATAAGGAATATATGAAGTGGGTGGCACATAAGGAGCCGGTGCAGGCATGTAAGGAGAAGGTGCGTATGGTGGTGGAGTAATGAGAGGGGTTGAATACGGTGGAGGAGTAGTTTCAGTAGGTGTCGTTGGAGTCTCAGTAGTAGACGTAATTTCGGTGGTGGTTGTGCTGTCGCTAGAACTCGTAGTAGCCTCAGTTGTAGTTGTTGGGTCCTCAGTTGTAGTTGTTATGTCCTCAGTAGTCGTTGTGTCTTCAGTTGTCGTAGTAGTTGGTGCATACGGTGAATATTCGGTATTATAGTTTGCAGGAGGAACATATGAAGATGGGGTTGGGTTATAAGAAAAAGGTGCATTATAAGGAGCTTCTGTATTATAAGCGACCGTTCGATTATAAGGTGCTGGTTGGTTGTAAGGAGCTGCTGGAGTATAATTAGCTGCTGGATTGTAGGGTACCGCTGAACTATAAGAAGTAACTATATTATAGGTTATAATTGGATTATAAGAAGCTGCTGGATTGTAGGATATCGCTGGATTATAAGGTGCTGCTGGATTGTAATTAGTTCCTGGATTATAAGCTGCATTATATGGTGAATATGGAGGCTGGGTACTGGTAGTTGTATCTTCGGTGGTGGTAGTATCTTCAGTAGTCGTTGTCTCCTCAGTTGTTGTTGTATATGAATAGCCTGGATTATAATTTGGAGGAGGAAGATAAGCAGATACTGGGTTGTAAGGAGCTGCCGCATTATAGGGTATGGCTGGATTGTAATGGGTTGCTGGATTATAGGCTATCGTTGGATTATAGGGAGATGATGGAGTATAAGGAGCAGATTGAGTATAGGACACAGCTGGATTATATGGAGCTGCTGGATTGTAACTGTTTCCAGGATTGTATGGTATAGCTGGATTATAAGATGGTACTGGATTATAAGCTTCATTATATGGTGAATAGGGAGGCTGGGTAGTGATAGGCGTATATTCGGTGGTGGTAGTATCTTCAGTAGTCGTTGGCTCCTCAGTGGTGGTTGTATATGAATATTCTGGGTTATAATTTGGAATAGGAAGATAAGAAGGTTCTGCGTTGTAAGGAGCTGCCGCATTATAGGGTACCGCTGGATTATATGGAGCTGCTGAATTGTAAATAGTTCCTGGATTATATGGTAGAGCTGGATTATAAGATGGTATTGGATTATAAGCTTCATTATATGGTGAATAGGGAGGCTGGGTACTGGTAGGTGTGTATTCGGTGGTGGTGGTATCTTCAGTAGTCGTTGTCGCTTCAGTTGTTGTTGTATATGAATAATCTGGATTATAATTTGGAGCAGGAACATAGGAAGGTTCTGGGTTATAAGGAGTTGCCGTATTATAGGGAATCGCTGAATTATAATGGTTTGCTGGATTATAGGGTATCGTTGGATTATAGGGAGCTGATGGAATGTAAGGAGCAGATGGATTATAGGACACCGCTGGATTATATGGAGTTGGTGGATTGTAGCTGCTTCCAGGATTATATGGTATAGCTGGATTATAAGATGGTACTGGATTATACTCTGCATCATATGATGAATATGGAGGCTGGGTACTGGTAGTTGGATATTCGGTGGTGGTAGTATCTTCAATAGTCGTTGTCTCCTCAGTTGTTGTTGTATATGAATAATCTGAAATATAATTTGGAGCAGGAATATAAGAAGGTACTGGGTTGTAAGGAGCTGCCGCGTTGTAGGGTAGCGCTGGATAAGAAGCTGCTGGATTGTATGATACCGCTGGATTATATGGAGCTGCTGGATTGTAATTGTTTCCAGGATTATATGGTATAGCTGGATTATAAGATGGAACTGGATTATAAGCTTCATTATATGGTGAATAGGGAGGCTGGGTACTGGTAGGTGTGTATTCGGTGGTGGTAGTATCTTCAATAGTCGTTGTCTCCTCAGTTGTTGTTATATATGAATAATTTTGGTTATAATTTGGAGCAGGAATATAAGCAGGTGCTGGGTTATGAGGAACTGCCGCATTATAGGGTACTGCTGGGTTATATGAAGGTATTGGATTATAACTTTCTGCATTATTAGGATCGCCATAGTTATATTCCTTTTGATTTCCATAAGGAGGCAATGTAGTTGGCTCAGGTGCGTATTCAGTCGTGGTTGTAGCTGTCGTTCCGGCTGTAGAGGCTTCTGTGCTTTCGGTTGTATTATCTGGTACTGGAGCGGCATATGTTGTATAAGGCACTGGTACATTATATGATGGTGGGGATGGAACTGGGGCTACAGCGTAAGGTAAATATTGCGAGATGTTGTTGTATCGGGCATTACAAGGTAGTGAGTTATAGGATATTGGATTGAAAGTTAACGGATTGTAAAACGGAGGATTATAGATTGAAGGATTGTAAATTGGAGGACTGCCACCAACACCGAGGTATTTTGAATTGTAATTATTGGTCAATAATAGTGGGTTCATCAGAGTATTGTAACCGTACGGTGTCGACAATGGCTGTGCAGCTGCGCAAGGACCTGGGCCGAGAATTTCCCATTCTGCAATGATGTATTGAATGTAAATGTAGAATAGTTAAGCAGAGGCAGGTTAAAACTTACTTAGGTAACCTGTGTTTGCATTTTCCAAATCGCAGGCGTTTGCAAAGGTTTTTCTGTTACCGTAAAGCGACGCACACACAGGTCCATCCCCTAAAGGACAATAAGGCTTATAGGCGTTGCTTTGGAATCCAGTTATAGTCGAGTAAGTTGGACAAACACCATAATAAGCAACTCTCCAAGCTGTAAGATATGTGGAAATATTAGTACTGGAAATGTATCTTCTATGCTGATTTTCTACCAATTCCAGTTGTCCTCATTTCCACATTCAGCACGCAGTGGTTCCTGAAGGTCCTTAGAACGCCATTAAAGGTAGCACATACGGGATTATAGTCTTGTGGGCAAGTGTTTATGGCGGGATTGCACGATCCTTCATGTACAAATTGCCAGACTAGAATTAAAAAATCCAAAAATTATACAGTTTTGGCATCCAACTCAAGGACACCTACATTGCTTCCTCTCGCAAATCGTACGATCCAACTCGCATTGATTTGAGAAAGTGCGTTGTTCGTTATTGTAAACAGCACATACAGGTTGATATGTGCTGGCGCAGAATCGTGGGCATCTATAGTCCACATCACAAGCACCTTGACTACGAATGTACAATTCTGCAATAAATCGGAGATTTTGATTAAGCTAGCCAAGAGGACGTTTCGGTAGTGGAAGGCTTACGTTTTCCAGTTAGGCAAATCTGACGATTCACTTCACACGCACTCGTCAAAGTCTGGGGTAAGGAAGATCCAGGTTGTATAGCACACACAGGACTGTATACAAAAGGGCACGAGACCTGGTTACAATTTGCAAAGCAAAACGGAGACGTGGTTCTCGACAGTTCTGAAAGGGAATGATATACAAATATTGCTTCTACAGATGATCTTGCGTTACTTACCTGGTTTTCTGGATAGCACTTGTTTGAAGTTGAATGCATTCAGGCGACAATCATTCTCAAAATACAAAAATTCAATGCCATTTGTAGCGCACACAGGATTTCCACCATTTGTACAGATAGGTTCATTTCTTGTATCGAAAGAGACGTATTCGCTGTCCACTCCAGGACTAATGTAGGCTAAAAGTACCACTACTGCAGTGGAAAGTACGAGCAGGTGCTGCATTTTCGTGTGAGCACTTCTAAATTCTAATAATGCCTTAATGCATATGTTGGTGTTTTATACCTTTGAAACATTTGGCTTAGATCCCATTATCTCCAACGGCCGAAGTGCAAATTTGCTCAAATTTTCTTAGCACGTATGAACTCTGTCCTAAACCACGCACCATTCTGATTCAGCTTCTCGAAATTTTGGTTTATCGTGTCTTCACTTTTGCTACGTGTCTTTTATTTTCCACCCATTTTTATGGCAACAGGTCTTCGTCGAACTTGTTCTACTCTATTAAATATTGTGAACCACTTAAAAGCAATGGATATCTTGGGTACTTTTATCTATTATTCTGACGTGCTAATTTTCAATTTGTGAATGAAAGTGCGTAGTAGTTGAAGAGACCATAGTAAAGAGTTGAGACTGTTGTTCCAGAAAATGTTTGTTTTAGTGCAACGGTTGTTGAACTTCAACTTTTAAGTAGTTGAACGAATTATGCATATGTTATTTAGATAACGATATGAGTTCTCTTCTCGCTCTCTACAGTTGTACTCAAAATGAGATAATACCAGTGATAATTAAATTTGTATTTAAATACATATGGGAACTTCTCAGTCTTCTGTCAGGGATTAACCTACATTTTATTTATATATTATTACAATGCGCTTCCTTTGTCCAAGGGTGTGTCTTAACCTTTATTCAGACAATTAATTAGTTGTAACTTTTTCTCAACAGACAGCTTAGTACTGTTCAGTGGGAGAACTTATGAAGAAACATATTAAACGATTTTTACGAATCTGATTCCACCAGCATATTACAGTATCCTAAACATAGGAATAAGCCCGCTATTTCAAGTCTTACATCTATATGTTATTTATTACTATTTAGTTATTTATAGTCTGTCAATTGTAATCCATTTGCATGATCAACGTGTTCTAATCGCGGAGGCCATATGATTTCATCAATATACATAGCAGATATTTTTTTTGTTATCCACTGGCTTCGCAATTTATCTCTCGTTTCAAAGTATTCGTGCACTTGAGTTGGTCCCCTCGTCTCAACTAAGTTTCTACAGAGCTGTGATAATGAAAATTATGAAAAGGGTTGACAATATCCACTTCCACTTAAATGTGGACCAAAGTGGTATTCCCAAAATTTATTCGGGAATTAGACAAGTTCACATTTGAGAATACGTCTTAAAGTGTAAGTTCAATATCTAAAAAAATGCTTCCTCATAAATTTACAGCCTTGGTATATCGAACATCATGCGAGACCTCTTGAGTGGAGACACGCTAGAGTGGGCTTCATTCCAAATGCCGGAAGAAGCTCACATACTCATCCAAGGGACTTAAGACGGATATCTGTCTCATCTTTTCTTTTGAAGACTTCAGAAAGAATGATAGAAATCCACTTAAGATTAACTTTGGACAAGAATCTAATCTCATCGTCTCAACATGCCTATACAAAGGGGAAATCTGCAGAGACAAGCTTCTTTCCATTGCAGAAGGGTCATGGCATAAGTAGGAATTCACTCTGGCTACCTTTCTTGATATTGAGGGGGCATTTAATAATGTCAAACGGGAGGCCATCACTGCATCAGTTACTGAACTTGGGGTGGAAACGAGCCTGGTTGGCCTCATTGGTAAAATGCTGAATAGCAGAATCATTGAGGCGAATTTAGGAGAATCGGTCCTACGTAAGTTGGTGAGCAGGGGTACACCTCAGGGAGGTGTCCTCTCACCGTTTCTATGGAACACCGTTGTTAACAAACTCCTGCTAAGATTAGAGGCGGTGGGATGTACGGTGTTGGCTCGGGAAAATTCACATCTACTCTGAGAGATTTGTTGCAAAATGCTCTAGATATTCTTTCAAAGTGGGCGGAAGACTGTGGTCTTGGAGTAAGTGCGGATAAGACTCAGGTCATTATGTTTACTAGGCAACATAAAATCCCTGAATTAGATCCAATTGCGCTTAAGGGAAAAGCTATAGAGATTTCAGAAGAAACGAAATACTTGGGTCTTATAATTGAGAGAAAGCTTTCTTGGAAGTCAAACACCCTAGAAAGAGCAAGGAAGGCTGGGGTGGCTTTTTATGCCTGCAAAGGAGCTATAGGTAAAACCTGGGGAATTAAGCCTAGGATAGCTCACTGGCAGTTGTCAGGCCCATTCTCCTCTATGAAAATGTTGTCTGATGGACTGCAATGCAGAAAAGGACCTACTACGAAACACTTGGTAAGGCACAGCGATCAGCAGAATTAGCAATAAGTGGCACCATGAAAACCACGCCAACCTTGGCATTGGATGTCATATTACTTCTGCCACCCTTAAATCTCTTCTGCAAATTTTTAGCGGTATGCTCCGCCAGTCGGCTCAAGGCGAGCTCACAATGGAAAGCTGTTCCGTATGGACAGGCGACGATATTAGAATCCTACACGGACATACCCAGTGATATTGATTACCTTCCTACTTCTCTTTTTTTCGAAAGGAATTGTTGGGTAAGAATTCCTTCCAGACAGGAATGCCTCGGGTGGGATCCATCAACAGATACTCCCATCAAGATATTCAGAGTCGGATGAAAAATTAATACCGATATAGGATCAGGATTTTATTGCGAAACGGCTTCAATCAGTGAATCTATCAAACTAATGCATCACTGCAGTATTTTTCAAGCGGAAATAACCGCTATTCACGAAGCCTTGAATTGGTTGAGGACAAACGATGTAACCGTCAAGGATAACTGCATTTTATCAGACAGCGAAGCTGCACTAAGGGCTTTGAATGCATTCCAAATAACATCAAGGACTGTCGCCGATCTCTAAATTAGATGGATAAACAATTCCATATCCATTTATGCTGGGTACCAGGCAATAGGGATGTACCAGGGAACTGCACGGCTGATCAACTTGCGAGAGTCGGCACTTGTATGCCAAATGTCAGTAGGCATATGGGTGTGCCTCTCGGGACTTGTAAGCTTCTCATAAGGGAGACACTAATTAATTATACCAATCAAAGGTGGATCTGTGCCACTACCTGCGAAATGGACAGGCAAACATGGCCGAGGCTAAATCTGCGTCTATCTAGGAATATCATTAGACTACAAATTAGGACTTTAATAGGAGCCCTTTCGGGACATTGTCTAATAGGAAATCATGCAAGAAGAATGGAAGTTTATACGCATGATTTCTGCAGCAGCTGTAAGAACGAGGAGGAACTGGAAACGGTCCAGCATCTATTCTGTACATGTCCGGCTTTTGCTAGAAATAGGGAGTGTTTACTGGGATCCCACTTCTTAACAAGTATAGATAATCTTTACCAGTCAGATGTCAACAACCTTCTTCGCTTTATAAAAGGCTCAGGTGGATTCAATCTGGAGGGGAAGAGTTCTACAGTCTTTGTACATATGATAGTTCTACAGTCTTTTCGTGAGAGCGCGAATATAAATCGCGTTTGTTTCCTATCGTTGACCTTATACATAACTTTGGAATTTTGCAGGTGTTTTAACTGTGCCACCTTGCTTTCACTTGCCTACTTATGTGTCCGTCCGTTTCATTGAGTAGTTCTTTAAGAGGTTTCTGTATGTCGTTTTCTTGTTCAAGTGGTAAATAGATAGCGTTTTTTGCAATCTCATCTGCTATTTCATTTCCTTCTATGCCCTTATGACCAGACACCCAAAAGATATGCAGTCTTCTATTTGCGACTAGCCTTTCTATGGCTTCTCTGCTGTGTAGGACATTTTTGGATTTTATGCTATATGAGTTAATCGCCTTTATCAGCCTGGCTGTCCACGTATATGTCTACTTTTGAGTCATTTCCTGTTTTGATGTAGGCTAGCTCTGCGGCTTTCCTAACAGCGAAGACTTTCGCTTGAAAGATACTTCACTGGTAAGGCTGCCGAATTCCCAACTCTGAGCAATAGATGGCCACTCCCACACCCACACTATCCTTCGTTTTGGAGCCATCTGTGTAAAAGTTAAAGGTCCTTCGGCTGGACCTCATGCCCTTACGCCACCCTTCCTCCTCTACTGTAGTTCGATACAATCTTTCCCAGTTAAAGCGTGGAGTCATGTAATCAGTGTTGCATAATCCATTTCTGCCTATTGGGCTATGCCCGAAGGTTCTGTTAGTGAATTCTCCCGTAGTCGTCAGTCTTCCCGCGGATTTCGCTGCAAGATTCTCCGCCACAAGGTCGATAGGCGGCATGTTGAGTACAGTTTCGAGAGCAGCCGTTGGAGTGGCTCTCCGTGCGCCTGTTATGCAAAGTGCAGCGAGGCGCTGGATTCTTCCCATTGGCATAATATATGTAACCGTCTTTGTTGCAGTCCATCACACTAAAGCACCATACAGTAAGATTGGTCTAACTATTGCGGTGTAGCACCAGTGCATCAGCGAGGGAGACCCCAAGTAATGCCTAGCATTCTTTTGCATGCGTATAGCGCGTTACTGGCCTTCTTCGCGCTTTCCTCAACATTGCGCCTCTACATAAGCTTATTGTTCAAAATTACCCCAAGGTACTTTGTGTGCTCTTGGAGCGTAAGTTCACTGTCACCTACTTCGGAAAGTTCCACACGGTGGCCATTTACTTTCTGGTAAAAAGTATCATGTTCGTTTCATCCGCGTTTACCTCCAAGCCTGCTCGAGACGCCCACTGTGCAGTTTCCGTGGATCTGCCTTAAGAGTGTTGCACCTTTGACATATTGTCTGGCGCAATTGTGTCCCTGATATATGTAGTATACTGAAGACGTCTTGTATCTTCTCTAACGTCTTCAGAAGGGATGAGGTGAAACTGATGTGCCGGTATTCCTTTGAGTAGAGAGGGTTGCTTTTACCCGCTTTCGGTATAAACACAATCCTCACCTGTCTCCACGAAGCAGTCACTTAGCCGAACCATAAACATCCCTTATAAATCGTTTTTAGACATGGTATCAAAAGATGGCTAACCTTTTGGAGCATGGCTGGAAAGATTCCGTCCACAACCGGGGATTTAAATGGGTGAAAGGAATTTATTGCCCATTCTAATTTATTTGCTGTAATGATATTTGTTGGAATGTCGTTCACAGTATCTCTTATAGGTTCGAGATCTACAGTGTCTGTACACCCCGGGAAATGTGTACTGCCAAGGTCCTCGAGAGATTCTTCACAGCTTTGAATAAAGTTAGGTTAAAAATAAACCACTTTAATCTGTGTAAATTCACTTCAAACTGTGTAAGATGATACTGGCCCTAACTGATACATATGTACCAGTGCCATTCCCGAAGAAGCGCTTCAACTCGAACAGGAAAATGTATCGGAAAAAGCATTAGGATACCATATCCAGCACAAGATCTGAACCTGCTCCCTCATGACAGAAAGATTATACTTACTAATACTCCATACACACCAATACTCCACCGAAGCAGATAGAACATATTTTAGGTGACGCTTCTCTTCACAAAAGTGTTTTGTCCGTATATCAAGAAGATAGATAGATACACTTACATAATCCCAATTTCCTTGGATTTAGATTGAAGTAAAATACGGAATAGAGTTGCTATATTTTTGGTGATTCCAACTCAGCTTCAATATAATATTGTGAAAGGAGTATTTGTATTTCGTAAATAAATTAAATAAAATTCCTGCTTTTTTATCTATCCTAAACATTCCTATGAGTCGAATACACACTCCACATTGTAGTAAGTAATTTGTGTTTAAAAATGTAGAAAGCCATTTCACTATTTAAGTTAACATTGAAGAGTATTTTGGATATGTCAATCATGGTTGAAGATATTTTTTGACTCTCCTAAGAACCAGTTCACAATCAGTTCGGTTTTTTCTCTAGTTTCATTATATTTAATTCAAAGTAATCGAAGTTTTGATATTAAAAGTAAAGGAATTTGTGAAGTATTCGTATTTAGGCTAATAATCCAATATAAAAAAATTCCTGGCACAAATGGTGGTGACACTCCTACACTCTACGGGTTCACTGCACCCTTTCCAATGTTCAATTCTAGAACCCAACTGAACCAATTTGTTTGTTAACAAATCCACTTACGAAAAACTATGTTTGCTTTCGCACCCCGCCTACCTTTTTAGAAGAAAATTATTATGTACGAGTATTTGTATGATTTACACGTTATTTATTTATTTTTTAAACAATTGACCTAAAACGTTTCTATTAAATGTAGCAGGGTTGTCTGTTGGTGTTTCATTACTGATGGTCGCGTTCGTTTAAAATCAAGGAAACAGTGTCCTAAACAATTAATTTATACAGGAAGAGGAGTAGTGGTACTAGTTGAGTCGGTGGTAGATGGTGTGGTTGCTGGAGTAGATGTAGGAGTGGTTGCTGGAGTGGTTGCTGGAGTGGTTGTGGGTGTTGATGTACTAGCTGGAGTTGAATATGGTGCATATGGTGCAGCTCCTGCTCTGCCATATGGTGCTGATCGGCCATATGGTCGGGGTGTTGGTATTGGTGTACTGCCAGTACCGGCAGTTGTTGGTGTTGAAGGCGTGGGTGGCGGTGTGACATATGCTGGGTATGCTGCATTGCTAACATATACTCTGCTGTAGCCTGGAGATGGTATAACTCCGGGTGCTGGTCCTGGTACTCCATAGGGATTATTGTAAACAATCGGTTGGCCGGGTAGAGTATAGGTTGCAGAGGATACCGGAGTGGGAACTATGGTTGTAATGGCTGGAGCAGGAACATATTGTACATTGTAGGCAGGATTTGGTGGCTGTACAATGTAAGGACTGTAGCCTGGTGCTATAGGGCCGTAACCCGCAGACGCAAAAGCTGTTGTACCATAGAGCAGAGGATTAACCGCCGGTGAACTGTAAGCTGAAGAAGCAACGGGGTAACCAGGAGCAGCAGCTCCGGGGCAATACTGAGAAGGCACCTTAGTGAGTTCTGAAATGGCAAAGAATTGTTTAAATGGCCTGCTTTGTAGCACAAACTACTCTCACTTACCCGCTTGTCCTGCAAACAATTGCTTGATATTGTACGAATTGAGGCGGCAATCATTCTCGAAGTATGTGTATGTGTAACCATTTGTAGCGCACACCGATGGGCCTCCGCTTGGACATGGTATGTTGTTATATCTATCCAGGTAAATGTACTCGCTAACGACTTGTCGAGGACTTGGACCATAGACCGCTAATGCGGTAGCTACGAGAGTTGCAAAACACAAAAGGAGCTTCATTGTACTTGAACGATGCACTTAACTGATGCTTTTCTACCGAATTCACCACAATTTTATACACTTTCACCGAATGGTAATGAGTGAGGTTTATCTGCGACAGTCTTGCGACACATGTGCCCTAGGCTTATTTCGCACGTAAGAATTTCGTAATAAGTAACAAGAAATTCCAAGTCAACTTCTTCACGGATTTCACGCGGTGTACGTGTTCTTTTGCAAAATGTTCATGGAACTGTGCTATTTCCACGACTTGTGCAATACTGCGAATCCACGATTTGGCTCGTTTTAAGCTAAAGCATTGTTTAATTGTGCGTAACGTTTTATTTTGATATGGACGTGCATGTCTGCATGCATTTTTTGTGCAGCGATCTCTGTAGACATAACATTTTCAGTAAAAAACGGAGGTTATTGAACCTCAAAGAGTAAGCAGATTAGATTATTCTGCATTTTAAATTAGCTACAATCACAGAAGCAGTTTCGAACTTTGTGGATCTTTATGGCCACATTAATAAGATTGGTTTAAAAATATTTCAACATATATTAACAAATTTTAATGACATCGTGGGGTTCATTTGGAATGGTACCAGAACAGAAATTCGAGATGTTTATAAATTTAGAAGATTTATGAGCCCTGCAGAGAAACTTACTCCTTTTGTACCCAGTCATTCATTTATAACATTTCTGTCTGCCTGACCATATGACTGGAATATAATGTATGTGTATAAATATATTTAGTGGCTTGTGTAGGAATACGTCATAGAACAGGTGACCAGGCCTTGAAATGGATTTATAAATATTATCATTAAAAATTTTATTATTTATTATGAAACTAAATCATAAGAATTTATAAGTTTATTTAAAAGCGAAGGTCGAGAAATGAAATACTATCAAGATTAATATTTCTCATCTTAATTGATCCTGAATACTTATGGTACAAAGTAATAATCAAGTTTTGAAGATACTATTGGTTGGGCTTCTATCACAAAGCGAACCCCACAGACCTGTCATCACCCCATATAAAAAACCTGACTAGCCTCATATGAAGCACAAAATATTCCCAACTATGGAATTAATGGAAATTGAAACAACGGGCATTTGCAGGTGCAAATATTCTTGTTAAGGAAACAGCAGCTGCTGCAATCTATTAGATATATCTGCCAAACCTGAGCTGCTTTGTTGTTGATACGAGTACATAATAATTTATTTGTAGGTGGATTTCATCTGCATAGTTTTTAGTTGAAAGAGTACAACTAATGCGCCCACTTTATATACACATGTTTTCTCAAAATATCCTATGAATTGCAAATTTGTTTAAAAAGAAAACTTCCGAATTCGAAGTTTTCAACACACTTACAAATTTAATGCTTTCACAATTAAACCGTACGGTCCGATGAAGCCACCAGCTCACCATTTGTATGCAGCTTTATATGATGAATTGGAATGTCTACCGGGAAATAACTGTTCCTGCTTCTCTTTTTTCATTCACCTTTTCTTCAAGTTGCATTGCGTGGCGTTTGTTATAACCACACCTTGCAGGATCTTAATTTGGTCTTACATTATAAGCTACTTCAGGAGTTGCTGCGATGCCCATATGAGCTAATTTTCATTAATTAACTAAGAATTATCTCAGGCTTAAAAAACTATTGTACTTTATTTATATTATATTATATTATATCAAATTTAGTTTAGTATTTAAAATTTATGTATATGTAAAGAGCCGCAATATAATTAATTTTAGAATCAATGGTTTTCAAACTGTACACAATTAAAAGACGTCGGTAAGTAATAACAAGTAACCACCTAAAACTATGCTACAGAATTTTGCAAATGCAGGCAAATACTGCGGCATAATCAACGCATACTTTCATGTCCATTGATGCATTTTATATCAACATTGAAAGTGGGAATTATAACCAAGTTATAATAATTGACAGTTTCACTATAAAGGAGAATCTTATTTATATATAAAAAATATTATTTATACTCGTATTCTTGGTTTGCTTTTGACGGACATAATTCATCGATCTTCTGTATTGGAAATGTTCCAGTGTACTGCTTGTATAACTTTAGGTTTTCCTGAATATGTCTTCATTTATCATGTTTATACAAGAGGCATATGAGTATGTATGTTGCTTATATATGTATACAACTCTTAGAAATATGATTTCTTCTCAAACAATTCTTAATTAATTTAATAAAATTATTTTAAAGCATCTGAAGAGAAGAGCTCTCTAGTAGAATCTATATTAGATTGTGCTATTTACTTATCCTCACGGTGTTTACTATGCAAAGACCCGAAACCCTAATCACACTTTGCAATATGTGTCTTAAATAATCAAGTGCCAAGAACGCAATTTATATTTTTTTAGCTTTGTAAACTAATAAATAAAAGTGGTCTTTTTTTTTGTAATCACTGTTATTAATTTTTGTAATTTTTCTGGAAAAACATCAAAGAAATCGCAGAAACTATAATTGTATATACGCTGATTCAAATATTTCCCTGCGTTTTTTTGCATAGTTGTCTTTGGAATCGTTGTCAAATGTATCGTTTATTGAAACTTTTACTTCAATTGACATTAGAACTAAAGATCTTAGAACTTTTTACACAACAGTCTACCAGAATTTTTTTTATATGACATAAAATGGCACCTTCACAGTTCACTGTTCGAATAATGGGGAACACTGACGATAATTCTGACATCTCATATACATCCATAAGATTTACAATCTTTTGTGTGTCATAGATCATATTCAGCGATTCTGGTATAACCAGTGGTATTGATCGAGACTTGCTATCTGCAGAATCTTGTTTAGAGCTCGTTTCTGATCATTCATTAGTGATTATGTGTCTACATAAACAAGCTCAACTCGGTAAAGAAACAGCTCACCTAACTAACAAAAGAACAAACTGGCTCAGGTACCGTCAATATGTAAGTAGTCATATAAACATTGGTCCTCTACTAAAGAGTGCTACCGATATTCACTCGGCCCTTTTGGCCATCAACTCAGTTCTTACATCTGCAGCCACACACTCATCTCCGGCAGCCTCACTATGCCATCCCGCAGCAATTCATACAACATCTGTAGTTATCAATAAGCTCGTTAAGTAGAAAAGGCACTGAAGAATAGAGTGGCAACAAAATAGAAATTAGCAAAAACCGCCTCCGAGAAGCACTGAGAACAGTTTGAAAAAATATACTGAGACGTTAACTCCAACACAAAATACTAACTACTCTTTATGGAAAGCCTATAAAATTATAAAGACTCCTAAAGATTGTGATCCACCACTCAGGCAAAATAATGGAACTTGGTCAAAAAATGACGAAGAGAAAGTCTCAGCGTTTGCTAATCATCTAAAATCCGTATTTCAACCTAACCAACCAATTGAAATTTCATTTCTTGTACCTAAAATACCACTAATCCCGATGAAGGTTAAAATGAAGTGTAACGAACTTTTTAGAGCCGGGGTAAACCTCAGCTGTGTCCAGGGTTCGTCAACACAAATAAGTCCTTCCCGCCGTGGAGTGAGCGTATCCCAGTGAGACTATTTAGGGCTGAGTCTCCTGTGGACTTTGTTGATTCTATTTCGTTGTCCTTATTAAGATTTCAACGGCTATTGGTCTTTGCTATTGTTCTCCGCTTGATGTTTCGATTTGTTATTGCTCTTTTGAACGCTTGTTACTCCACACGCAGAAAGACTCTCAATCACTATTTAACCTACTGAAAGTTGAACATGATTGAGAATTGGTTTCGTACAAAAAGAAGAAACAAACGATTCAAAATCCGACTAGCCTACTTTGATTTATTTTATATTTTGAACAATCAAGGTTTTGTGTGGATGAAATTTGTCAGTGGGTAAATTTCATCTTCACAGAAGGAAGTGCAACATGCAACTAAAACCCAGCTAAACCTGAAAAAAGCACCAGGATTTAAATTAATTACCGCAAAAATGATTGTGGAATTGCCTGAAATAGCCACCAAAATAGTGACGCAGTTATTTAATGCAATACTAAGGATTGGGTATTTTCCACAACCCTGGATTATATCACAAATTACGATGATACCAAAAAGAAGCAACTCACCCGTCATTTTATCGGCCCAGAAGCTTGCTCGCAGTAATTTCCAAATTATTTGAGAAACTGCTTCTTCAAAGCTGCAGCCGCGCATATACCAATCCAACATTATTCCCCACCATCAATTTGGATTTCGCAAAGATCACACAACTATAGAGCAAATTAGCCGCATTAGTAGTGCAATACGAAAGACTTTTGAAGACAAAAAATACTGCTCTGCTAAATTTTTAGATATTGCACAGGCTTTTGACAAAGTTTGGCATGCAGGGTTTATATATAAAACTCAAAAACTGTTACCAGCTAACGTGCATAAGCTACTGAAATTGGAAAACTGGCCTTCTCTTGAAGTAGTGTCTTCAAACATTTAACTGGAATCGTATTTAGATAAGGAAGCCAATAGTGGCGTCTAATCGCCTTGAGGAGCATTTGTAGAAAATAGAAGTGTGGCTGGCAAATTGGCGCATTAAGGTAAATGAGACCAAGAGAATTCATGTTACGTATACACTTAGGAAAGAAACATGCCCTGTGATCACACTAAACAATGTTGCTATTCCTCAATCGAATACTGTAACATACCTAAGAGTCCATCTAGATAGACGACTAACTTGGCGGAAGCATATTGAGGCAAAAAGAACGCATATAAAGTAAAAGGCACATAAAATAAATTGGCAACTCAACTCCAAGTCAAGGCTACGATTGGAACATAAACTTCTTTTGTACAAGGCAGTGATCAAACCAATTTGGGCATACGTAGCTGAGCTGTGGGGAAATGCTAGTTCATCGAACGTCGAGCTGATACAATGAGCGCAATCGAAGATCTTGAGTGCAATCACGGGTGCGACTTGGTTCATTAGAAAACTGACATCCATAAGGACCTCAACATCCCTCTTGTTAAAAGTGAGCTCACAGCGATTATGCTCCAACACAAAGAAAAACTGCGAGAGCACTCGAATCCATTAGCAAAAAATCTACTTGGAATTAAAACATCAACACGCCTCAAAAGATTGAATTTACCTATATATTAAATGTATAAATATTGATTAATTACTATATGATATCATATTTCTATATCTTCCGCCAATCTAAGGTAAATTCATTTCCTTATTCATGTATAACCGAAGGTACTCGTTGCCGGATATAGCCTCTTATTCTGCTTAACACTTTTATCTTAATGTAAATTAATATTTGAAATACTTTCAAGCGATTGTCAGAAAGTCTCTCTAAACGTTTTCACTCATTAAAATACTATAAAATACTAACAATTTCCACGCTGGAGTACAATTGCGGGTAAGTAAATGAAACAATAGCGCAAAAGTGCTTTCCATCTAAAATTCTCATCATTAATTACCAAAAGAATTTTCTAGAAAAAATATAAAACTGTCTTCATGTGCAAGGGAAAGGAGAAAAAAAGATTTTGACACAGAGATAATACCAACAATTATGCGGCAGATTATGACTAAAAACGTTGTAGGTGAAAAAAGGGAGATAAATTGCAGACATTATCAAGACAAGCAACTAACTTTCTTTTCTTTGTCGGCACATTTGTTGGCGTACTTGAATTCTGGCCTTTTTTGCCGCAGGGTGTCAGCACTTCACTTTACTTTTGCATAATGTAATATCTTTGAGCAGAATCGAGACAAAAAAGCAATCTGATGGGATGAAGCGTGCAGATAATAATAAATTTATATAAATATTTTGGTGTAGAAAAGTTCTTGATAGACTGATGCTGAGAAATTTTCACTTTATAATGCTTCATCAAATACAATAAAGCAAAGTTTCGTTCTTAAAAACGAAGAATGTAATGTTGATAATTTCCTTCATATACTGGATCTAGCTTAAAACTTGCAGACCTATCCAAATTTGTCAGCAACTCCGGATGGTTGTAAATGTACAAAAAAAGTATATTACCGTTTTCTTTAGGCTCGCGAGGACATGGCAACAAAGCGTCACTATTGCTAATTGAGCCGACCCGAGGTCGCCAGCCATTTTACCGACCTACCTACTGGATAATTATTATCTGCTTCTTGATAACTGTTTGTTTATAAATGGGTTTCTCATGTGGAAAGCCTGTCAATAGTTAGTGAGGTGGACCTACGGATAGTTGATTTGGAAATGAAATAGATAATTGTTGATTTTATAGTAACGTTAGCAATACTTTCATTTCAGACGACCATTGATGATCGCGTTGGCCGTCTGACTATAATGAAAGCTTAGAATTCGTTTGGTAATTCTGACATATGTACAATAACTTTAATATTTTTGCTTTTCCTGCATATCATTGCAGCTTTGAAACATAGCGTTGCTTTGAGTTCCTAAATACATACAGTTATAAAAAGTAAACACTAATTGCGAGATATTTTTAGTTTTTCCACCTCAATCCATTGGTAATATTAACTTGTCCTCTACATTAGTAACATAAACCATTTCTATTTGGGGCAACATGGTCATACTCTTATTTATA
This sequence comes from Clusia tigrina, assembly GCA_920105625.2. Classification (NCBI taxonomy): domain Eukaryota; kingdom Metazoa; phylum Arthropoda; class Insecta; order Diptera; family Clusiidae; genus Clusia; species Clusia tigrina. The sequence goes on from OV050030.1 coordinate 29,638,073, forward strand.
TATCTCGAGAGTAAAATTAATTTCTGCGGGCCTGCTACTATATACAATTTTACTTATCATACTCACTTCTTCAAAGAATATATAATTAAAGTATAGCAAACGAGTCATTTTAAGTGGACATTGTAGACTCAACTACCATATGAACAAGTTGGGTATATCTTCAGATGCCATCTGTCGATGGAGAAAGTGACGACACCTCACTGCACCTGATCACAGACTGCGGACTATTGGCACACAAAAGACTCAGGTGTTTTGGAGAATATATCTTAGATATGAGCAAGATCCCTCAACTTGATTCCTCCAAAATATTTGAATTCCTGTCGAAAATTAACCTAACAGAAAGTTTATAGATGAGACTATCCTCATCTTTCAAATAAATAGGGGCATCACAATAAATCTTTCTGGTCGCATTGTATAACACCCTTAAATAAATCTAAATCTAAATCTAGCAAGCGATTCTCTCACCACGTAGGATGACAGATTATTATCCCATCTCGGACAAATAAAAGAAAATAAATAAATATATAAAATCTCTCGAACGTAATCTTTTTTTTGTTAGATATTCTTATCATATGCAACCTCTGACTCTTTTGTATCGTTACTCATATTCTCATCTCTATATAAGTATCATCTCTATTGTACCTCTCATTTGTATTCTTTGACTTTCAATAAAACTGTTGACATGCAAACATCAACGCGTACGGTTTACACTCGGTACACGACAGGTATAATTGTATATGATCATTCATTCATAAATTTCTTATGCATTTTGTTGCCCTTCTCATATCTTAAAAGACTCATGTTAACCTTTTCATGCTTCAAACAGCAACTAAGTTAAGGCAAACGAATTACAGTAGTGCAACGCATCCATGACTCGTATCAGATATATCTGCCAATACATAGATTACGGATTCAGAACTGTAGCCATTGGTCGGGTAATTCTTCTGCTGAAACTCAATGTCAAACAGCATGACACGTAGTGGATTAAAATAAGTATATATAATAAGTATATATTATATGTATTTAAATAGGTCACTTTTGGAACTTGAACTATATATATCTTCAATTTTTCCAACCAAACACCTTCAATTTCAATGTCTATCAAATATTTGAAATATTTCATAATTTGTTCATACCAACAACAACATCTTCTTTTGCCTCTGATAATGGTCCGATATACACTAAACATTTATTCCTGCTATAAGACACTATCTGAAACTTCACATAAGCATTCTCTAGACCTGAAGGCAACCAGACTGAGAGTGATATATTCCGATATATGCGTTCCATATTTACAGCCCTTATCAACTCGTTTGGAATTACCATAGCTGCAGTATGGTATTATGATAAAATCACACATATTCACATCTCAAGACCTGTTTAAATTCGATATAATACTTCATTTTGCTTTCCCTCCATTCTGACTGGATAGGACTAAAAACGTGCTTACATCCATATTATTTATAAAAAATGGCCACAGCAGGATTAATATAGATTTTTTGGCTATTTATTATACTCTTCCTATATTAAATAGTATCACTGTTTCATTTTGGACTCAAGGGTAGCAGATACCTCAAATTGAGAAGAGGCAGGAGTATTTTATAGTCACAATATTTCAAGGTTCTACGACTCTCTAGTAAAAACTTACAAGCATTTGAATGTTCGAAACTTTGATAGCTGAAGGACGCACCGTATAAAAGTTAGAGCCATTTGAAGTCAATCACCAATTCATATTAACTATATAGAAACAATTGAAGTTTAACCAATATATCAATAAATCGGTATATAAAATAAACTCTAATATATGTATATATAATACATAATTATATATTATATATGATTACATATTTTTTTTATATTTATTTTCATGATATAAAAATAAACCAAAAGTGTTGAGTATTTTTTATATTTCGAGATATCTTTTTAACTCTATACACTTTTCCACCAATTTAAACCGGGCAAATAGTGACTGGCGTCCAGGACTCCCCAAAAGTCGTTAATGGCTGAGACTACTTCCTTATTTGACAAATATTTTTTTTCTATGAACAACACTTATAGCTTAGGAAACAGGCTTCGGGGCTAGATCTGGGTAATAAAGTCTATCGTCAACCTCGTTAATAATCTGTTTTCAAAACAATTCACATGTATTCATATCTGGAAACTCTATTTGATCAAAAACACCAGCATATGAGTGGTACAAAGAATTCAAAAGTGGTCGAACAGACTTCATAATTAGCCTTATGCCCGTGCTCAAAAACGGCCACAACTGACGAAAGCATTGATAAAGTGAAGGAATCGGTACTAGAAAACCAGCATTTGCAAGATTTAGTACAGATACTAAACATCTCTCACGAATCAGTTCGTACCATATTAGTTGATGTTAGGCAAATGAGACGTGTCGCAACAAGACTTTGTTCCAGAAGAACTGAAATTGTTGCAAAAAGTGTATCGAAAATCTGTTGCTGAGGATATGCTTTCTCAAGTCGCCAGTGATCCTACATGCACGCAATGGAAAATAATTGGTGATGAGACATGTGTTTACGAGTATGACATGTAAACAGGTCAACAATCAGCGGAATGGAGGACAAAAGAAGAGCCAAAATCGAAAAATTCACTTCGAAGTAGGTCAAAAATCAAGGTCATGTTTCTTCGATTATTGTGGTGGCAGGTAAAATGGTTGGCGTCAATTAGCAATAGTGCCTTTTTATTGCTATATCCTCGCAAGCCTCGTAGTACATATGCAACTTTTACAACCAGCCGAAGTTGTTAACCTATTTATATAGGATAAGTGTGAAAGTTCTAAGCTAGAGCAATGCCCTAGACTATCTAAAAAAGGACTTCCGAAATAATTGAGTCTCAAGCGGCTTGTTCAATCACAAAGGAAGTGTACGACTGTTTCTTTCTCCTGTGGGTCCTTACAGCTCCTGCAATGACCATTGAACGGGATGCCCATTTTTCAGCATGTGTGCCGAGAGTCCCTAGACCCGTGCAGACAGCTATAAAGTTGCTAATTGTGTGTCTTGGTTTATTAAGAAGGTGGTTAGTTCTTTTTGCACTGTAATCAGGGAACATCATTCTCGAAATGACACATGTCGCAGTGTTTTTCCACCTCTCGCGAGCCTTGTGGAGAAAGTGATTATAATTATTTCCCTTAACAACAGTTAGGGGGACGCCCACGTTCGTATACGAAGAATCTTGATCTGTTTCCGATGAGTCTCTACGTGCTCATCAGCCCTCTCGTTGCCTTCAATATGTCTGTGCACCAGAACCCAGATGAGTGTTTTCCGATAATAATAGTTTAAATTCTTGCTTGCAGAGGCCGACCAGCTTACAGCTGGTAAAAGGTGACGCTAGCGGCTTTAATTCTGCTTGGCTGTCGGAGTAAATCAGCGCCCTATATGCTTGCCAAATTGCAAAGACCTCTGCCTGAAAGATAATTAATGTCGTTGGCAATTTGAAGGAGAGTAAAAAATTCAGAGCTTCGGAAATTATTTCCTCACCCACCCCAGATTCCATTTTATAACCATGACCATATAGGGTGTCCCTCCAGTTACCGGATTCCCTAAGTCTCAGTGCACTTTGTGCGGAAATACATTAAGCGTGAGGATCAATAAGGTGGAGGTTTACAATCGCGTCTAAAGCAACCCGGGACAAGTGCGACAGGCTCCTATATACCAATGCATGCGATGCGCTGGATTCTGTGTAATTTCGTGAGATTGAAGCCCTTTCCTGAGAGCTTCCCGCCAAACCACGGAGCCGTATGTTATGATCACTATATCGTGGTGTGGGACATTCTGAATTCCTTCCGGAATATGAAACAGTTAATAAGGAATATTATTGGAGTAATTATGCGTTTGCGCGAGAGTATTCTCAAATTTATGGAAGGACAACAGTTGGTTTTTGCATCACGATAATGCACTAAAAACTCAACGAATATCATCAAACAACCTCCGTATTCGCCACATTGGGCTCCATGTGACTTCTTCCTGTTTTCAAAGCTAAAATTGCCATTTCGTGGAACACGTTTTGAGTCGTTCGAAGCCACAAACAAAAATTCGAAGTGGAAACTAAAGGCTATACAGGCATCGGCCTTTAAGAAGTGTGTGGATGACTGGGTCAATCGCTGGTATAAGTGTATTGCTTCAAAGGAAGCCTACTTTAAAGGCGATAAAATACTTTTTGTTGGTTAAATTAATATTTTGTGTTTTATTAATGAATTCCGGGTCAATATTTGGGAGAATGTAAAATGTGTTCTCGAAATTTTACCTGTGACCTCAGTGTGTCTATGAGATACATTTGACGTGTATTCTAACTCAAGATTTATTCAACATTTATCCACTCAGTTTGCCATCATGGTAAGTATGAAATTTAGTGATCAATGAAGCCGTAATACTTCAACTTCCACGCCCACCTTCATATAGTATTCCAGAAATTATTTTTTTTCTCAGTGCATATTTATAAGAAGTAATATTTAATTATAAGTGATTTTTTAAATATCAATGATTTAACTCGCATGCCCACTTCATTTTGTACAATTTCTTTTGCAACTCACAACCGAAAAAAAGTTCATATATCTGCAAGATATTAACAAAGGATATGGTATTTATTATATTAGACTGGGTGAGAGGTGTCTGTTTGACCATTACGGTCGCCATGGGTACCACATTTGGTGACGCTTTGAGTGCTTTGTTCTATTTGTCACCATTAGATCTTATGATTCAACAGGAGGCGGTGAAAACAATTTGTCGGTTATATTCATACGGATATTGGCACGATGACAACAACTTTGTGCTCAGAGTGATGTTCAAGATGCTGTCGGAACAATACCCGTTGTTTCTGGCACCGTATAGGACAAACTCTTAGCTAGAGTTTCTTTTGGGAGAAAGTACAAAGTCAGCTTCCCGATAAGAGAGCAATGGAGAGATCAAGAACTACTTGTAGGGGATCCGACGAAAACTTTCTCACTGATGGCTCCAAAACTGAAAAGGGAACTGGGGCTGGCTGGCATCTGAATGAAAATGTCAGATGCTTTTCGGCTATGAGGAGTATGGCAACGGTATTCGAATCGGAAGTGTTTGCTATTCCAATCGGAAGTGTTTGCTATACTGAAAGTAGCGGAATTGAGAAAAAATGGCGCGGTAAGGAAATTAGGGTCTGTAGTGACAGTCAGGCTGCACTGAAGGTCCTAGAAAACACGTTAACAACTTCAAAAATTGTACAAGAATTCAAGTCAAGACTTAACTCCATCGCCAGGTGGAATTTGCTTGAACTTATTTGGGTTCCGGGACACTGTGGTGTTCAGGGGAACGAATTAGCTGATGAATTGGCAAACTGTGGATCTGCGGACACTCCAATGGGACCAGATCCATTTATCGGTATAAGTTTAGCAGGGGGTATGGATAGAATCAGGAGCCATGTGTAGAAAGCCTAAACAGGAGAGTTGCAAATTTCCTTCTGACATTACGAAGTAAAGATCTTCGATCATTGGTTGAGGTAATCACAGGGGATACTGCATGGGGTCATCATATGGCGACCATAGGTATCATCGAGAATCCGAACTGCATCTCCTGTCTGAAGGAAGAATAGGACGGCACAGAGCATTTTCTCTGCGCTTGTCCTGCTTTTGCCAGAAGGAGGAGACGCATATTAGGGTGAGATGTTTTGGGAAATGGAAAAAGTACATTCCTTATCCCTCGACTGACTTCTAAGGTTCATAAAAGAGTCCAAGAAGTTTGAAAAGGCGTAACCTCTTTTTCAAAAGCCTCTAATCCCATGTATATGACGTTTAATTAGATTATTGAAATAATTTTGATGTGCTGACTCGAAGATGGCTGCTTCAAAATAAGTGGTTGCTTTGTCGGCGAGTTCATTCCTGCTGACACCAACTTGACCAGGTAGGTGACCCAGAGAAGCTTATATTTCCTTTTAAACTTGTTAATTTTATGAATTTGTCTTTAGATGGATTCATTCTTCATCGATCTAAGATGAAATTATAATTCCCATTGAAATCCTTTCTTATTTTTCCATTAAATTAACAAACAGAATATTCACAAACGTATAAAAAAACTCCATTGAAACGTTGCAATTAAATGAAATCGTGTTTTGTTCATTGGCAACACTGCTCAAGATATCTAAAAGTGATAAGCGATATTTACATGTGTAGCAACTGACACGAGCATGAAAAAGCATACAATTGGAGTGGAGTGTTGACGGTAGCGAAACCACTCAAACTATGTTTGAAATTGTAGTAGATCTGCGCTGCGACCGGAGTAGAACGCAGTTAGCAGTGGAAAACGCTGAAACAGTAAACAAACGACGCGAGCACAAACGAAGCCAACGACAGGTATCTTGGCTAAAACTAAGTCTAAGCCAAGTTCAGAGCCGCTTGCTTACTCAGTTGTGTAAAAACGTTGCGGTGAGCTGCACGTGCGCGTGTGTAAATTGTGTAAAAAGAAAGTGCCGAAGAGCGTTTCAAAGAAAATTTATTTAAAGTCGAGACTGTTTTCATAACTATTCATATCGAATACAGATACAAAAGTTACTTAAAAGTAAACTTAAAGAAACTGCAGTAATTGAAAGCAATTTTGTAACTTTAATAATTCTTGCAAGAAAAACGTTTAAGAAAAACAAATAAAAAAAAGAAGAAACAAAAAGAAACATCATCAAAACATTCTTCGAATATTTCCCAAAAAAAAAAAAATACTTCCGTATAAAGTCCCTAGAACAGTACTAACGCAATAGCCGTACTGGTTGGTCATCGCCGGTCATCGATTACGCGATTTCTGTTACGCGTTCTAGGCATCCAACGAAATATACAACAACAACAACGACAACAACAACAGCACAAAGTATTATAAAGTACCACAATAAAACCGGACTGTGCGGTTGCGCTTGCGCTGGTGCATTCATTTGTATGTTCTTTGTTGTTGTTGTTGTTGCCATCTAACGGTAAAACGAGTACAACTTTTATGCACTCCACAATCTCCCGCAGCTCGCATCGGGCATCAGGCATCTGGAGAGACGTACCAGAAGAATTCTGAAAGTATATTTCTGCAGCCCGATTGCAGTGCATTTTCTATGCATGCTCGTCCACGAACTCGTATGCAATCGCTTAAAACTGAAAAACGTTTCTGGCGGCGTTAGCGTTGAAAGCGTACTTTTTGCCCCATTTTAAATTTGTGCCAATCTTTTATTTCGCACTTGAACAAATTTATTGCACTGTCCCAAATTGCGGTGTCAGGCCGAACTTTTCGTGTTTTATATTTTTTGTTTGCATCTCGGACGCTCTGCTGCTGAAGCGTGAGTGGAGAGGAGAGAAGTGAAGTGAGCGGCGGCGGAGATTCGCTGGAATTCGTCGGGCACCTTTCAACTTAAGTCTTCGCTTTGGAATTTGACTTTTCTTCAGCCAGCTTTGCCAATGTTTGACCTTTTCGGATTAAGGGTAAGTGTTTCCGCATTTTCTTCCACATATTTCCTAATTGAAAATTGCGGGCAGCGAACCACCAACCACGGTTTTTCGTTAGAGTTTGTTTGTGGCACTAGAAGTGAGAGTTTCCGGTAAATTGATTATTTTCACACCGTTTTTATTGAAGGTATACAAATGTTTTTGGTCCAGTGCCTTGTAGGGACTTGCGAAATCGTTTCTGGCCAAAATTGTTCTATTTTGTGTTTTATGGGGTAATATAACACATTTATATGGACTCTCTTTTTGAACATTTTAATGAATAATGTAAAAAATTAAAGATCAATGGTGATACTTTCTCCTTTGTGAATAACGACGTACCTATTAGGAATAACACTAAATTTAGTTTCAACCCAATAAGTATTTGGAGAGACCTAGAAGAAGTATTTGGAGAGACCTAAGGGGCCTTTGAAGAACTTGGTTTTTTTTATAGGAGGAAAGCATTCTAATGCCATTGGCTGTAGCCGTCAATGGGTGACTTGGACTACCCTAAAACCTCCTCTCGTCCATACAGGTTGATCCTCCCGCTTGGGCTATATCCTCATTCTATCATAATATAAAGTCAACCACAAAAATATTTGGCGAAAGGTCTTTAGGAAAATTATACCCAAGCTCTCTACAGAACTCCAAGGTTTGATCTTTATTCTTGTTCTATGCAATATAGAATTTGAGTTGTACCGAATTTCCAATTCTGATGTGAACAAAGTTAAATAAGAGTTCAAAAGATTTGGGTTTACTGGAAAGAAAATATTAACTGATTTTAGAAAATAACACCCCCTTTCACCAGCAGTTACCTCATTGTGCTATTTTTGGTAGTGTGAATAAATTTTTTTGTCTGGAAGTTATTTGTACTCAGGTGTTTAGGTTGGAGTGGCAGCAAAAAGCACACTCAGGCACAGATAATGGCCCATTGTGGTACCACGGATGGGACGCTGCACACGTACTGACCACCTAAGCCGAGTATAATTACCGCTGAAGACGGTGAGCACCTATGCAGCACCTGAGGCAGCACGACACTCCCGAACCAACCTGACAGTTTGATAAATTTGACTACGTCGCTAATCTTACAGGTTAGGAGCTTTGTCAGGCTGATTAAGACAGGTGCCCCGAAGATGCACATAAGGTGTAGTAGCACTGTTTCTTCTTGTTCCTCAGCAGCACACCCAAGGCAAAAGTCATTAAAGGTTAAACCCAGCCAGGGCAAACTCAGCCTAGCCGCATGCTTCCCCATCACACAGATGTTATGGTTCAGAGAATAATGGATAGTCCCGTTAACTATTCTGCTCATATTCCTTATGTAAAAATGGAATAAGAACAAATCAAATCAAATCAAAAGAAAAAATATGTTGCAACAAATAACTGAACATAGTTCTGTAATGTATTCGGGACCCAATTTAAGATATGAACAAGAACGAAGAGAATAAAAGTATAACTTACATCTTAAAAGGTTGAATTGTCAGACCGCAGGTTGGATATAGCAAAAATAATTATATTTAAAAAAATCGAACAAAGTAGCTCATTATTTCAAACAGATGTCTTTATATGGCAATATCGACCTATACCTCGCTTTATGTCCTTGTTGGGTTGTTGGTGACTTAGCATGACAAATGAATTGTTACCTTCCAAACGCCGCAAAAAAACCAATGAGTTGAATTTCTAAAATGCCGATTACCTCCATTTCTATATACTCTCTTGTGAAAAAGAACATTTATATATAAAGAGTGGTTAGTTTTTGTCTTGGTCGTTAGCTTTGGGCCGGTTAATACCTTAATTATTATTGAAAAGGATTAAGATGATGATTATCACAAAGGGTCAATGTTGGCCTAAGTGCGCCCTTCGAGCGCCTGCCTTACCTAAGATGATTATTCCCAACTTTAAATTGATCATTCTCACTATCTCAATTAAATGTTACCAAGTCCCTCCAACATGGAAAAGACTATGAAATATATTCTTAGTCGGACATCTTCGTTTTCGGGAGAATAAGTCTTGATATATTCAAGATTAATCTATTCAAGACATGAGTCTATTCAAGATATCGTTTTGAACTGTGAACACAGCATTGAACTTAGTAAGCCCAGTCATTCAGAACAAAAACTGTAAAATATAATAAAGCGAAATCAGACTATTTTTGCACAGCCCCATTGATACACTGATAAATCAAGTACCGGATTTTGTGCAATTCCATGTTTTTGTTGGACATACGCCTACGATATCAGATCGCTCAGATTCAGACTAGAATACATACGTATAAATTTCGACATATATTCGTATTTATTCGATATACATATGTATATTTGTATATATTCCTACATAATTAGACTCGCCTGGATGGAGTGCTGCACGAAGTCATCGAAACTCACCCAGGTGAATCCAACCAAAACTTGTAATTATATAAAATAAACTGTCTTTAGTCATAATCTGAGAACTATATTGACTTCTTAGCATGACAAATGTTCCGCTTATAGATACTGTATTAAAAATTTCAATTGATGAATATATATATTACCTATTTGGGTTGTTCATAAGTCTATTCATATGCAAACATTTAACAATTCTTGTCGACACAAGCTCAGTTAGTTATGTACAGACTTCTTTATAATTATTTTTATTTTTAGTTTTGCAATTGATTTCAATCAAGCATAAACAATTAAATCTGATACATATATGGCAGCAAACAAGATCACTGCTACTTGTATATCGTTGGATATAATTACACTCATCCGTGTCTCAACATCTGTGCGCATATGCGGACATATTCTTTACTTCTCCACAAACGCAGCGAAGCAACAAGTTAATGACTATATACTAGAATTTTTAAAATAATATTGCCGCAAATGACAATTGCGGTTATAACTTGCTTATTGGTAAGCCACATATCAATGGAAGGGTGGCCAAGACTATCGAGTCAATGATGGACGAAATCAGTAGCGATAGATTGTTAAAGTAATTAAATATAAGTCTGCTGAAAGTTGGAGTTAGAGTACTTAGAAATTGTGAATTCTCAATGAAAGAAACGCCTCTCTGTGGTAGTCAACTGGGCAAATCTACAACAACTGTTATACATAGCCTAACAAAAAATTCTGATAAGGCTATAAAAGTAAATCAAATAGCCCTATGTACCTTCTTGGACATGGTGCTTTCGATAATATGTACGTCATACGCTATCAAAAATGCTTTATTCCGAAAGGACATTCCACCCCTAATCTCCAACTGGATTATAAGCATGCTAAAAACCAGAACTATCAATGTTGAGTTACAAGGAAAAGTCTTATACACACAACCAGGGGGTGTCCGCAAGGAGGGGTACTTTCTCTCCTCCTCTGGACGTTGGTTCTTAATGAACTCCTAGAGAAGCTAAATGGTCTGGCATTTAGAACACAAAGTTACGCTGATGATATAGTCATATATATTGCGGGTGGCTATGACGAGACCATCTGCTCTCTCCTACAACAGGGCCTAAGCATAACCAACAGCTGGTGCAGGGAAAAAGGACTAGCCTTAAATCTGCTGCAATCTACAATAGTTCCATTTTCCTATCGAAGAAAAGTCAATCTGCCTAAACTTGCGTTGAATGGAACAATTTTAGAATATTCCAAAGAGGTGAAATATCTAGGAGTAATCCTGAATAAAAAGCTCACTTGGAACTCTCATGTAAATTTCATAACCGATAAATCAACAAGAGCATTCTTTGCATGCCAATAGCTTTTTGGCAAAACCTGGGGCATCTCCCAAAACTAACATACTGGTCATATAACACCAAGGTCACTTATTCAGCGCTAGCTTGGTGGCCCAAAGTACGACAAAGCATCAGTAGAGCAGCTACGCATCGCTCCTGTTATTTCCACGCATTCAAGACGATGTAGTTTGTTTAGTTTTCTATTGGCCATATTTTTTCGTACCTTGGGCCACCAAGCTAGCGTAAGGACAACATAAAAATTGAGGATCTTTGGGGGATATGAAAGTATTTGATCCCTTTCTGAATAATCCCCTTATAAGGTTTTCTGACAACATGTTGAGAAAAGTATCATTCACTACACTCTATAAGGTTCACATTTCTGCAAGATGCAGGTTTGAGGAATTCATTACCAACATGATATAGTATACTGATAGGTTCAAACTGGAAGAAGGTAGTACAGGAGTAGGTATAATCAGACCATTGTTCCCTATGGGTAAGACTTTCACAGTATTTCAAGCGGAAGTCTTCGACATCGAAGCATGTATCCGAGAATGTCTTCGTAGAAGACTAAACGGCAAGCTAATATACATTATGTCAGACAGCCAAGCTGCCCTTAAGGCACTGAGATCGGACAACTATACGTCCAGATTGGCTGAAGAATACCATAAAATCCTGAATGAACTAGGCAAAGACAACAAGGTCACAGATTGCTGGGTGCCTGGACATGAAGGACACGCTGCGAATGAAAGGGCAGACTGCCGCGCGAAAAGAGGGGCGCTTCGTCCACGCATTGGCCCTGAACTCTTCTGCAGCATAGCTTCGCGCCACTCTGCAGATTTACTTTGGAAATGGGAAGAAACTCAGGTAGCCAATCAATTGCAGCATGTTTCTTGCCAAAGACAGGCAAAGAGATTTCTTGCCCCCACCGTAGTATCTCCAAAATAATACTAACCTTGAACAGCGAAAGTCTAAGAACTCTGGTAGGATATTTGACAGAACACTGCTGCCAAATGTATCGCCTTAATACGATAGGCCTGTTGGATATTTCTGACCGCAGATTCTGTGGACACAACTCTGAAATATCAGAACACATTTTATGGGAGTGTCCAACGATCAAAAGTAAAAGACAAACATTTTTAGAGCAGTTCTTCACAGACCCTTCCACAATTTGGAAACTTCACCCTTCCTAAGTGCTCTAATTCATAAAGAGCCTAAGGTTAGAGTGAAACATAGGGGTTAGTACAATAGGTCCTTATGGGCCGCGGTACTAGTACTCCCTGGAATAAATAGTAATAATAATAATAATAATAATAATAATAATAATAATAATAATAATAATAATAATAATAATAATAATAATAATAGCCTAATGACTGCTCCTTTGGATGAGGGGTATGTGAACTGACTATGATCATCTTTAAGTAAGAATTGTTGACGAACATTGAATGTCAGTTAATAGCTTTTCTTACCCCTCCTGCATGGGGTAAGAAATGTACCTTAAGTACATATTTTATTAAATGTTGGTATCACATGTCCTGATAAGGTTTATATTTGATTACTTAGTTACTTAAATTAGTTTGACTAATAGTTCGATCACTGGATTGGGTAAAGGTATTCAAAATATTTATTATATAATACAATTTGAAAGTATTCTAATATAATAACGATTCAATTAAGAAATTGTTAACAAATTTTAGTTTAATAATACTATAATATATATAATAATAGTCATGACTACACGCTCTGATCACAGCGAATCTCATTTTCATATTTCTTTGTATCATTCTTATACTTCTCTTCGTTCAAGAAGGGAGCATCATTTATAATTCGTTGTTAATAATCCACCTTTATACATGTTCTTTAAGAACTTTTACTCATGACTCTTCATGAATGACTTATCATCATAAAACTTTAACGTTTCTCCATGTTTACCTGTGATTAATGAAAAAACTTTTTCGTCACAATATTTACATTACTTACATTACTGACATTCTATGCACAAACCATGATTCAATGCAGAATCCGATTTGGTATCACTGTTCTAAATCGCTAAATGAAAGACGCATCTCATTTCCCAATCGTTAACTAACGATATATCGTTACAATTTGTGTTTGTGTTCCCGTTGAAATTCTTAAATAAGCGACTTGATAGCGAGTAGAGACAGGTGAACTAAGCACAGCTAATACCAATTTTAATAATAAGTAAAAACCACTTCAGATTACATAATTAGACAACAATTTCAAGACTCCACAAATACATAGTTCCAATAGCTGCACTTCACTTGTGACCGTGCTGTTCATATTGCACAGGTCTTCCGTTTGCTGAAACTGCTATCGCTAACGTTACGCTACGCTCATTGCACCCGAAGTATAAATTAAAGTCTCAATTGCAGTAAACCACATACGAGTACGTCGAGCGGTATGAAAACCCGTGCCAACCCTAGCATTATGCCAGCGGTTTTGTGCACGAGACATTTTAATAATCGTGCTCCCAAAAGTACGTTCGACATAAGCGTCTGCATGTCTGCGATACAACAGCACCGAAAACAGCCAAAAACTATAAAAGTGTTGAAGTTTACGAGCATAGCCGTCAGAGAGTGGTGCCAATGGCCATTCCACCGTGCTTGGTACCACCACAAACTAGAGCGGCACTTGAAGTGTTGTTCAAATTAAAGTGTTGTTTTTTTCTAATCTCTTTTTTTTCTTTTTTGGTAAAAAGAAAATTTGGCCAAAAATGTAAACTTTCCACAGCAACTTGCATTAAAAATTCACACAAAATTAACATTTTTCATTCTCTCGCCTGCAAATGATGTGTCGGTCGGTCTGGTCATTTCTTCTGTAATGCCATGGCTAAGACTAAGGTTGAGGCTATGACTTAGACTGAGGCTGTGGCTGCCTCTGACTTTTTATTAGCAATTGTTAAATTAGACCGGAACATTTTTTTGTTGCCGTTGTTTGCTTTCGTTTTTATACTATTTTTTGGCTACCTTAACTGTTGCTTGACGAAGCAGAGAGAGTGAGCCTTTTTACTTGCGCATGCGCAACGTCTTCTGCTTTACGCGTCTTCTTATTGCTAGCTGAGCGCTGTAAAATTAATTTTCACTTGAAAATACTTTTTAACTAGTTAACTATTTACATGTATTTTTTATATTAAAGCTAATTGTGAAAATTTACACCTCCCGACGCTTCCGAGAGGCACGCTGCAGTGTGTGTTTAGGTCATTTTCTAGCTATAAATTTGGTTGATTTAGCACGCACAGTGGAACTTCATTTCCGTTGGAAATTTCCAAATTCAAAGCAAGGGAATTCACATCATATAGCAGCGATAAACTGTTGGGTTTAGCCTATGGTTTTAGAAAAGAAGAGTTTTATGTGGCGCAATAGTTGCAAATACCGAGAACAGATTAATTCAGGGATTATTTAACTATATTTCCATCTTTATCCTTATTCTATAATATGACCATCTTTAACCTTATGTAACAATACATTCTTATTCTATAAAATAATCATCTTTATCCTTATGGATAAATATCTAAATATATATAAATAATAGATATCCATCTTTATCCTTATTCTATAATCTTCCATCCATCTTTATCCTTATGCAACAATACATCCTTATTCTATAATATAACCATCTTTATCCTTACGGAACATATACATATCCATCTTTATCCTTATTCTATAATATAACTATATTTAACCTTATGCAACAATACATTCCTCTTTATCCTTTTTCAGCAACACATGCATATTTAACCACTGTTTTTATTTATATTTCCTTTATTGTATGCCAGTAAACTTATATGAAAGGAAAGCTATTAAATTATATAAAAAAATATCTATAACTATATCTGTTTGATTCACAATTCTTGGGTTTATATTTCTTTCATAACCTTCCAACCCTCCACAGACACTATCTCAATTGATACAAACTTTTTCTAAAACTACCAAATCCCTTCAATTTGCATACTGAACTCTTCTGGTCCACTAAATCATATTTTTCATTCTCTTCTTCTAGAGCTCATGTGTATTTTTACGAAAGTTTAATTAATTGCAGACTGATTATTAATGATCCAGACATCTATATTCTATTATTTTGGTTGGCCATCTCTATATTAATTCTGATACCATATATTCGAATATACTCATACCCACCTTCAGAGTTTCATAGATTCAGCCAGTTGGGTAGTCAAAGTTGCTAACATCTAAGCAAGACTTAAATAGTATCTTAACTTAGCTTCTTTGAACATGTCTCATTATAAGTGCGAACGATGTTTGCTTCCACTGTGCACAGAGTCGCAGGTAAGCATACTGGCCAATGTAGGTAATTACAAAGGTGTCAGCTTTAAATTTGCTGCTGGACTGGCGTAAAGAAAAAACTGTGCCTCCAACTTTAATACGAGCTTAAAATTTTCGCTTTCTAATTTCTGCGGATAGTACAAACAACCATGGAAGTTTCACACATATTCTAATGTAAATTAGAAATTTCAAAATAGCTGCAGTTGTTGTTCTGGTTTGGCGATTGTGCTCGCACAAAAGAACCCTTTCAGAATAAACAGTTGTGTCACTTTCACTTTTATTGTGAACACATTGTTTATGATATGCGATTTTTTGGATACCTTTTACATACCTTTAACACATAGTACTGCCTGAGAAGCCTTAAAAGCTGACATGAATTTGACAAAAATTTGCTGTATTTATATATTAATTTATGATATGACCATCAATCAACCTGGTATCTGGCGAAACAACAAATACAATCAACCATACCGCAAAGGAGCGTACAAATTGCTTTGCCGCACTTGAGCCACTCTCATGCGTCTGACTTTGGAGTGAGACATACGCTTGCCACATGCTGGCCATAACCGCCTGTACTTTGTTGGCCTTATAGTCAGTTATGTGCAACTTGTTCTCAAAGAGACTTACCAGCTCATATCCACAAATCTTGATTGCCTAAAAGCGTATCTGGGCGTAGCTAAATTCTATGCTTCGAGTACACAGTATTCTATGCGAAGCGTTTACTAGTTTCCTTAAAGGAGCTATGGAGCTTGTACTTGTTACTCATTCTGTTGTTGCTCATGGTTATTCTTAATGTTGTTGTCTTGTTGGTTTTGTTGTCTTTCTTCTTACATGTTGCGTGTACACTATCTTTAAGCATCATTAGCTATAATTTAAATTGTACCACAAATATATTTGATATCTATTATTGGCAACATGCTTTATACGCTGTTGTGGTTCTTGCTGGCGTCGTTGTAACCACAAAAATCTTGCATGCTTATTATCTGTGTTCTTGCGCTTGTTTTCCTTATAAATGATGTGGTCTGGATTGCCACAAAAATAGCAAAGAATTTGCTTTTCTTGTTGGCAAACATAAACAACGCACTCAACTTACGACATGGCATTATTGCTATCCAAAACTTGAATTTCAATATTGGCGCAAGTTGGTGCCATTCTACAAATATTGGTAAAATAACTTTCAGAAAACTGGCTCATATTAATTTCAGGTATTGATGAATAACACCGTTCAAAATTGTGTGCTTCATGCTTAGAAAACCAACAACAACAACAAACAATTTGTAAAATAAGTTTATGAAAACAACATTAAATTATGAAGGCCTTTTAAACAGCTCCACAGCACATCTAAATTGAAGCGAATCATATGAAGAACCTGAAATGGATGATTTACGTAGCTGAACTTTACAGGGAAAAGGTATTCTTATAGTAAAAAGTGGGGTCTCATATTGACTAAAGTAAGAGTCCAGAACACGATTAATTTGTTAATGTGAACAATTGTGGAACCAGCAAAAGTACTTCTAATAAATTCTTCTATACAAGAGAAGTGTATATTTTTGACTATATTTAGATAGATACATAGATAGAAGTGGGATAGGCCGGCGAACCGCCGCAGAAAGAATTATCCATGCACTAATGCAAATGATGCTCATTGTGCTTTTACCCTAAAGTTAATGGATGAACAGAGGGAGTGATAGAGGAGTTGTGAACGAGGAAGTTACGCCTTCTCTTTGTCTCTTTTATCCATTTCCGGGCAATGTATCTTATCCATTCCCAGTACATCTGACCTAATTTTATCCATTTCCGGGCAATGTATCCTGTCCATTCCCAGTACATCTGATCTATTAAATGCCTCCTTATTCCGGCAAAGGCAAAACAAATATATGAGGTGTAGTAAAAAGAAATCCATTATTTTTGCATGAAATTGAAGGCTTTATTTAGCATAGTTAGACCCGATTTATGTCAAATATGCATGGTTTTGTTCGATAACTTGTTTCCATTCTAAAGGTCGTTTCATTATGCTTCTCTCATAGAAACCCTTGTCCCTATTGGTAAAACACTGGGATAGTCAATTTTCATTAGCTTCTCTTGAGGCGAATATTTTACTAACAAAATTATTCGCCATAGACAGGAACAGGTGGTAATCTCTTGGTGCCAAACCCAGTCTAGTAAGGTGAATGCATAATAACCTCCCAACTAAGCTCCCTGATCTTCTGGCGAGTCACTATCGATGTGGATGGCCTGGCGTTGTCCTGATGGCATACAATTCCTCTCCTATTGGCCGTAACTGACCGCTTCTGGGCGATTGCTTCCTTCAGACGGTCCAATTTTTGACACTACAGGTCCGAATTAAGAGTTTGCCTGGAGGGTAGCAGCTCATAGTAGATGATTCCGTGCCAATTCCACCAAACACACGTCGTAAGTCACCCACTTTTCATCACCAGTCACCATCCGCTTTAGAAATGGGTTCGATTTTGTTGCGATTCAGAAGCGATTCGCAGATGGAAATTCGGTCCAAGAGATTTTTTTCTCTAATGGGATGATGTGTTGTCACTCACTGCCTCTCATGAGTATTTCTCTAAATGTAGGTCTTAATTTGAATCCATTGATGCTTGTGGACCTATTCGTATCTAACCTTAGTTTGGAAGACATCTAGAACATTTTATTATTGTCACCATGCATGATATAAATGGATATGAAAGAGTTTGTAGATTGACAGAATAGTTAAAAAGTGACCTGAGTGCTCCAGGGACAAGTGTAAATTTTGGAATCAATTAGGAATGATTGAAACTATTATGTTAATTAGATTATTAAGTAAATTAGATTTAAATTAAACTGGTTTCTTCAAGGTAAATAATCCAACAACAGCATTTAAAAATCTTACTCAGTTAGTAATGCGAATTAATACTAATTTAATAAAAATTATCATAGTACCACTCTGTGAATCTTCACTTCAAAGCACAGGTTTTACAACACATGACAAACAAGTTGTGTGTTGTAAAACCTGTCCTGTATTTTTACCTTAAGTATTCACTGAAAGACCTCCCTGAAAATTGTGAACATTGAGAAAAAAAAATGTTCAAAGACCTCTCTGAAAATTTTATGGGAATATAATGGAAAAATATCTAACATTCTTTGAATATCCTTCAAACAAACTCACTGAAAACGATGCGTTATTATTAGCTCGTTAAATACTGTACAAAATTGCACACAATTAAATTGTCATAAAAATTGCCCATACTCGTAAATGTTTCATAAACCGAACAATCAACTCAAAACTTACTGCCAACTGCAATGAAAGAGGCCGCGGCCAGTCTTAGTCTTTCCAATGTTACTAGGCAGCAAGGCAGTTAAACGCCGATCAGTATTTAAGCCATAAATAATAAAAATATAAAAGATTAATCAAGTGTGACCCATATTTAGAATAATTTCGCGCATTGCCACTGCAGCGAATTGGCATGGGAGTAGTTTGGAACGATTTCACACCAAATTTATGATTAATGAAAAATTTTGTTAATTAAGGAAAATTATAAATTGGAAAATCTCAAATTAGCAGCTGTTAAGAGTGAAGCAGAAAATGGGGAAACGATTTGTTAAATCGTAGCTTTAAGCCTCAAGTGAGAATCAATAAATTACCCAACCTAAACTTAGTTTAGAGCGTATTAAAAACTATATGAAAGCAATAAATCACAGTGGCAGACAAATAATATCAGCGGGAAAGATCACGTGTGGGCTTTACAAATAAATTAAGAAAAAACATTGTAAAATATTCACACCACATAACAGTGCTCCGTTACATAGAATAACATTATATGTATACATCAAATATAGAAAAATAGCCACAAAAACCAGAAAATGTGATATTGCTTTACGCGTTACTTTATAATAATCAGTGGAGCGTTTAGGGCCATCACGTTGGCACTACGAAAAATACTCCTAAGCTTAATCGCAC
Organism: Clusia tigrina; assembly: GCA_920105625.2. Lineage (NCBI taxonomy): Eukaryota > Metazoa > Arthropoda > Insecta > Diptera > Clusiidae > Clusia > Clusia tigrina. The sequence goes on from OV050030.1 coordinate 29,657,458, forward strand.
TCCTCTTGCTCCATTAGATATACCAGGAAAATAGATTATGATGCTTAACACAGACCCCATAATGTGTATGACCTGAAAATATTTGAAGTTTTTAAGCTTTCGTATGCCAACAGATCAGCTGCTCTACAGTGAAAACCTTTCGGCACAAAGCCATAAGTGAAGTAGGGAGGGGAAATCTTCAAAAAGACACGAGGAGGTACGCACCACGCAAGAGTCTGAGCTTTTTATTCACTAAAACCACCTCCGTAACCTAACAGTTCGCTAAGCCTCAAAGGCCTGATAGCGATTTAGGAAGGGTATACAAAGATATACAAAGAGAACTAATCACGGTTAGAAAGAAAAATAGTATGGTCACTTGAACATTTGATTGAATTTGTGTTTACCCGGCCACCACTTAGTTACTGTCATTCAAGATGATTTTAATGAATTCTCATACAATCCCAAAACACTCCAATTGACTAATTCAAACTAGAAGACAGAAGATGTCCATTCCATCCATAGTTGACAAGGGAAATGAAGGTGCGGATCTAGGTGAGGATTTCTATATTTAGAAAAGGCTAAATGCAACTTGAAGTAAGGGAAGTGTTTTCAGTGAGAACAACTGCGTAGACAAAGATAAAATACTTTCCACGTCAATGAAAAGTGAGACGTGCCTGAAGGGGAATTCAGAGATCGGAACAGGTTCCCGTTGTATGTCTCATTAATACCTTAAAGATGTCTCATCCGACCTTCGCTACGGGTGATTACTTAGTAGTTAATGCTGGGTAGAAAGTAAGCTAGAATATTCCAGACAATATTTGCTTAAATGAGGTTCAGATAATAAAAATCACTTTGTAGAAAGACACAAACTTTGCAAATAAAAAGAACAAATATTATTATAATTTTGTTTATAAAAACTCGGCGAAATTTTTCAACTTCAAATGCCGAATTGCTTAGAGAGAGGCCTGATTTCGAAGAAAATTGTGGTCTCAAACCTAATAGTTTGCCGTAATTACAATGCAAAAATAACTAACCATCATCTCAATAAACCAAGACTAGCAACCTTATAGCTATCTACACCGGTCATTGGACTATCGGCATACACGCTAAAACAATAGGCATTCCGTTGAATGCTCATTGCAGGAGCTGTAAAGATCCACAGGAGAAAGAAACAGTTGTCCACTTTCTTTGGGTGGCACAGCCCAGCTCGCTTGAGACTCAAATATTTCGGAAGTCCTTTTCTGTAAAGTCTAGGGCATTGCTCTAGCTTAAAACTTTCAGACCTATGCTATATAAATTTGTTAGCAACTGCAGCTGGTTGCAAATGTTAAAAAAGTATATTACCATTGTTTTTAGGCACGCGGGGACATGGCAACAAAATGGCACTATTGCTAATTGAGCCGACCCGAGGTCGCCAGCCATTTTACCTACCTACCTGCCTACCTTGACGCAATTAAATTGGCAATAATTAAGAAAAGCGGTTGGTATTATAATTTGGGGATATTATTATAAACAGGATAAAAGAACACCGCGACCTAAGAGATCTATTGTGCAGCCTCGTAACCATCTAAAACAATTCTAGACTATTTATAAATCTCGTAATGGCTGTGGGCTTAATTTTAACTAGGTGATTTGGAGATAAGAACCCACTGCCTACGTAGTTATGTCTGCGTCTTGCCACCGCTGGGCAAGTGCATAAAATGTGTTCTGCTGTTTCGTCTTTTACCACGCGTATTTTTATATTTGGGGATATACTCGTATATACCGGTCTAAGAGAAACTGTAGAGGAGACTAGTTTAAATTTTCTCACAGAATGGGTTCTAAAACTGTCCGAATAATTTATACGTCCCATCATCATTTATAGTTTCCCATGAGCTCAGTTGATGTAGAAAGACTCATCCGAGATGTAATTATTTGATTTTGAGTTCAGATGTGTATATTATTCCAATATTAACAGCGTCTTAAACTTTATGTCAAGCTCAGGATAGCTTGTTGAATGCTGGGTTTAGATTGTATCACAATATTTATTCCGGAAAGTATTCCTAGCCTACAATAATATCTTCCAATCGACATTAAATTAAACGAGAATCTGTCTAAAATAGATTGAGTTTCACCCAAGTCGAAATTGAGTACTGCCATATATCTTTATATAGATAAGGATTTGAAGCTCAAAACTATAAAATATAATAAATTTAATCTCCAATCACTACTTGTATTTTTGTCCCACTTTTATATGGGATTTAATTACTGTACCCAAACAACTTAATCCGCATAGATTCAATGCTGACTACTCTAACCCGAAAATAACTCATTTTTATCGCTTCGGAGATTAATGCAGACGAGTAAATGCGGGTAGACGCCAAAGAACTTTTGAAGTTTATATGTCAGTGTTTCTTGTTTCTATGTTTGTTTGTTTGTGATCTTTTCATTTAATTATGAATTTCACTTTGATATTAATGCCAACTGTCAGTCAGTCGGCGGGTCCGGTCGTACGAGTACGTATAACCAGAAGCCTTAGTGTCACCCAAATGTCAGTTTCAGCACTAGGCCACGTTAAGTGGCATTTTAAAAGCCGGTTATACAAACGGAAATTTCTCATTGCAGTCGTATGCATGCTTAGGCCGGACATGGTTAGTTCGTGTATCACTTGAGCAGGCACAGAGTTCAGGGGTGGAGTTTGGTGCCTTCATGGGTCAAAACAACGTAAATTTAAGCGTTAAAAGCCAGCAAAAGTAAAAGTGAAAACAAACAATTATGCTTACAAAAAATAATTTGGCAATGATGACTTCGCGTGATGTAGTTTTTTTTTTTGGATTTTTTTGGTGGAGATTTTGCAAGAAGTGATCCATCTACTGAGGCGTAGTGCGAAACGGAAATTTCACTCATCAAAGGAAAACAAGTGAACAACTTTTAATGACACAAAATATCGTGTTCGTCACTCATATTTATTTTATTCATGTTTTGTATGTGGTGGTAAATGGACTTCTGCCACTTCTTGCTAATGGTGTTTAATGCGCTGAAATATTTCCAAATTATGGCTTCACTATATAATCCCTCATTTTACCAGATGCTGTTAGGAAGCTCACAAAAGTATGTAGATGTGGATGTTGAAATTTTCTCGTTGGAAATCGAACGGTAGTAAACTTCAAGTAAATGCGGGGATAAGAATACGTTTACCTCGTGTTATTCCAGTCAAAACCTCACAATCGATAGCATTATTATGCAGGACCTTTATAAGCATTCTTGTACCATTAACCAGAGCTTTCTTTCGATTAAATTTCTTATCAAGAGAACTGTGCAAATTAACTTTCAATGTCAATTTATGTGGTGGTATACCACTGACATTCAAAGAATTTAAAAATTCCACAGGATTATTATTGACTTCCGCATCATTATCTCAACTTATGCTTATGCTTTCCGCAATATTCCCAAACACATCATCCATTATATTCCTTTCATTTCCAACTAAGTATTGCGGTATTTCGATCACATTTCGACGAAACTCTGAGAATTCTCTTGCCTCTCCATTACCGATACTTTTCACAAATTCAACAAATTCGTTTTCCTCTGGCATGGCTCTCATATTTTGGGTGAGGGTCTGTTAGACTTGAAAAATGTTTTATTATAAAAGATGCTACACGTTCGAATGTACAAAAGCAAGCGAAGTATAAAACGGAAGAAAGAGAAGAAGGAATAATATTAATTCAGACGAGTAAAAGAATTGACAATTGTAAGTTGCAAAAGAGGGTTTCAGGTTGCATTTCAACAGGGTCACATGATGGAACGAAGCAAACTCCTCCCAAATAGTAGCACAATTTTCAATTAATGTGGAACCTATACCATGTGGGTCAAATCTCCAGATAACAAACACAGTTTATTTTTATTGTGATCGTCTGGACACAAATCTTGCAAGAACTTATGTATGACTTTCAATATTAAAAGAGATCACATAGAAATGTCATCGATAACAATTAACGATGATGACATTATATACCTGGCATAATCACTATGTACGGAAATGCTTGGTACTCATATTTCTAAAATTGGTATTGGTAACTTAAAAGATTGGAGTTTTTGCTTTTTGCCACCAACTGAAAGAGCATCAGCGATACCACTGACGGCAGTTGCTATACATGTAAGATTGACTGCATTTAACCAATGAATAAGGGTAGTTTGGACAGAAGTTTTTACACAACCTGCATGACGGTCAAACAAAATACATTTGAGACAGTAGCATGAAAATGGACTTCACGATTGACACCTTGAATGTCACGCCGTTCTTGATTAGCACTGTCGTATTGTTCATTATATATGAACTGTTCTTTCGCTGGATCAAAATCATTTACTATCGCCATTGATTTACATGTCATATTGACTAATCAAGACTTTTTAATATCCAATAAAGTTCAATTAAATGAAATTGCTTGACTGTAATTTCTTAAAAAATTTTCCTTCATGTCTCTTTTAAATTGCTCCCACAACGGATTTCCCGTTCCATTCAATACACAAATAAGAGCAAACAGATGATGCGTTTGCGATGGGAAATTAAATTTCTTTGCTTCATTGAAACATTCACGTCATTCGGTATCATTCGATTCAATACCGCGAGCATGACATGCTCAACAAATGTATTGTATAGTACACTATTCTAAGTCTTAACTTCATCAAATGATTTTAGACGCCACAATGAAAGAGTTCAATGTTTTCCGGGGAGACTACATAAATATGTAGTATGTCTTTATCACCACCTCTCTGTCGCGTCTTCCATCTCTTTATCTCTTTATCAATCCAAGCAAAGTATATAGGAATTTCAGTGTATTTGTACGTATTGGCCAATATATCCTTTTCAATTAAAAAAAGCCCGAAAGTTTGGTACGTTTGATATTCTCAGCAATATGATATTCTTGGCCAAAATAAATACAAAGCCTGATACTGAGGTAAATGAATATCAAGACGAAAAATAAAATCCGATTGATGGTGCATCTGCATGTCGAGAATTCGCCCCACATTGCTTCAGTGGATCCCATATACCGACCATTCAAAATATTTTGAATCTGGGCTATGACAACATTTTCTGCCCCTACTTCAACAATTGCACTATCATACCCTTTATATATGAATTTCTGAATGTATTTCACACTCTTAAGAATAGTGCAAATCTGCACATTTATATGGTAATTAAATTTCGCTAGTATATATGGGTTAAATGGCACCACATAATGTGAATCGTGTATGGGGCGTTTAATACTCACATCCATACGTACATAAATATTCACATACAAAACACAATCGTTGAAGCAAACGGTATTTACATATATATTGTTATATTTACGTTGTATATTGTCTTTGGTTGAAGTCCCCAAGGCAGCAATTGTATGACTTTGTGAGCACATCAAATGTAAGGAAATTTGTTTGTGTATAAGTACCATCTACACTCGGAGACCTTTCGAATCCGTTTATTTTCCACTCTGTAAAGTGTACGAAAAGAAAGACGCTTAGCCTTTTATTATATAAATGAGTATTATAAGCATAAAAAAGGGATTATAAACCAAAAACACATTTTGTGAGTAACGAAATATTCTGGAAAATTTTCTGATACTTTAAAGAATATGCTGCAACAAATATTATTCATATATATCTCTGAATTCATTAAAGAGACATGCAATTTTATCTTGCGAAAAGCAATCTCCCCTATAGTACGAGTACCAATTTCTTATAATTGACTTCTTTTTCACTATATGATTTTATTATTATATAATTTGTGCTGAAAATATCATTTAATAGCCATGCTAATGGAATCCCGGTTACCTGGTTTAATATTAAATTACTCACCAATCGTATCCCGCTTGTATGGTCCCTTCAATATTCATCTAAACAATATTTTATTGAATATCTTCTTAAGCTCCACCACACGCTTCTTAATAGAACAACTTATTTAAAGATTGTTATCAAATGGCCATATAATTGCCATGCTAATGGCATCCCGTTTACCCGGTTTAATGTTAAATTACTCACCAATCGAATCCCGCTTGTATGGTCCCTTCAATATTCATCTAAACAATATTTTATTGAATATCTTCTTAAGTTCCACCACACACTTCATTATAGAACAATAAGATTGTAATCAAAGTGGCCATATATTCACATGGTAACGTGAATATTCTGGAGTTCAATGCCATTGAATTGTTAAAATTTACGATTACACCCACACATAAAACACTGTAGGCGTTTTATTTATTTTTATTCTTTTTTCGACTTTCTACAAAGATTTTCATCAATAAGTATAAGAAAAGCATAATTTTTTATTAACGCTAAATTCTTGTGTTATTGATGAAGTAGATAAATAACATCTTCCAATTCATCTGTCGCAAGAGTCTCTCAATAGAGACAACAATGACTGATTTTATGTTGAGGATTTTCCTCTGCAATCACACCTTTCCGTCTGTCAATTATTGCTTTGGCTCCATAGCTACGTCACTAAATATCTACGAGTGTGTAAATAATTTGAAAAATTTCTTCAGTTTACAGCTTTAAATCGAAGCATACTCGTAACTGATTGAATTCTTATCAATGTATCGAGCATTAGCGACGGGCAATCCAGCAAGAACTGTGTATTCGTTCAACTAAGAACAAACGAATAATAAACATTTTATTAGTTCCAGTTTTCAATATCATTCTCTGTGAAACTGTGCTAACCAAAGCAAGCGTTTGTAGAATATATTTTATGGATCTCTGTTAGTATGTAGATAATACAATCTTTAGCACATATTTTGACTAGTTTTTCAATAGGTGCAAACATCTGTAAATGGGTTTTACGATATAAACAAATCCATTTAATCAATTTATCCTTGACTGAATATTTTAAATACGTGTTGGGGTGAAAGTACTAATGAGCAGGGTTGTAGTCGCAGTGGGTGTTGGAATCGGTATTGGAGTCGAAGTCACAGAGTTGCAGAGGCACGGAGTCATGGAGCCGCTTATTTTGGATAGAGTCAGAATATTTTTAACCACTCTGTATACAATATTTACAGTCTCCAAGTATAAAATTGAACTGAAGAAATAGCATCTTCATACACATATTTGTGTACATAGAGACATAATTATTTAGTTTGTTAAAATTATTGGTAATTAGACGAATTAAATAATATTGAATGAATTGGATTTGTATTCCTCCGATTATTTTACGCATTAGTTACTCTATGTTCTCATTAGGAATGTTCAAATTTATTTCAGGACTTAGTATAATTAAAGTTCATTTCAGAGTTGGAGTTGGAGTTAGAGTTGGAGATAGAGTTGGAGTTAAGTTCGGTTAGGTTATCGTGGTAGCCGGTCTACAGACCAACTCACTCAGACTACCATGGGTCCATTGTGATATCAGCGTGTAACAACGCACCTCTGATTTACTCGTCAAACCATTTCGCAGCCTTAATAAAGCGCAGGATTTGTTTGACCTTCGCGCCACAAAACTTCTGTAAGAGAGTTAAGAGCGTATTTGCCTAAAAAGCCCGATCTGCTTCTAGCCAGAGCAGCGCACCTACAGAAGAGATGTTCCACAGTCTCATCTTCCTCCTCATCCCCACAGCTTCTGCAGTATTCATGAGAGAATACTCCCAGCCTGAGAGCATATCCACCGAATAGCCAATGACCAGTTATACAAGCCACGCCCTTAGAGATATCTTCTCTCGACAGGGCAAGCAAGTCTCTAGATTTCCTCCTATTAAGCTCCGGCCATATTAGCCTGGTCGTGAAACAAGTGCCCTCGTGTGCCCAAGACCCATTGGCCTTAAGCTCGAACCTCTCCTTCAGCATCAGTTTACAGGTGGCAATTGGCATTCCAACCTCACATCTGTCCGTGCATAAATGAAGGTTGGTGCCCCGTCTGGCTAACTCATCAGCCCTATAGTTCCCATCAATATTCCTATGTTAGGCGTACCCTAAAAATGGTATTGATATTATTTAAGGCTGCCCGGCAGTCCTGAGCAACCTTTCAGTGCCACCGAGTTCATTGACTTGATGGCCGCCTGGCATTCCGAGTAGATATTTATAATATTCTTTGTTACAACGTGTCTACTTAAGTAGACTGCTATCTCCTTTATGGCTAGGACTTCTGCTTGATAAACACTGCAGTGGTCTGGGAGACGGAACGAAAGTTCCCGACCCAGTTCTTTTGAGAAAACTCCAAAACCGACTCTATCGTCAAGCTTGGATCCGTCGGTGTAGAAATTCAGTTCCCCCCTTCACCATGGCAAGAGTTTTTGCCACTGTCTTCCAGACGGAATATGTGTCTGGAAGTACCTATCAAAGTTGAGATTAGATAGACTGGTCAATGTGTTGTATAAAACTACTCCAGGTATGCACGATAGTCGAGTGACCAATCTGCCGCTCATGCCATAACGCCGTACATTTCAGCCTTAGTGCTAATGCGGCGGCCACTTGTTTCCCTACCAGCTCTAATGTAGGTAGGTTGAGTATCACTTCTAATGCTTTAGTTGGAGTGGTCCGCAAAACACCAGAGATGCACAGAAAAGTCGTTCTTTGGACCTTGCTCAGAAGCTTAAAATAGCTATGTTTCTGAGCGGCTGGCCACCATACCAGTATTCCATATAACACTATAAGTCTGGCCACCGAAATGTACAGCCAGTGGATAAGAGTGGGAGTTAGAGATGTAGTCGGAGTTGTAGTCGGAGTTGAAGGCGTGTTAAGGAACATTTTAGTGCTGGGACTCGGAGTTGGAATTGGAAACATTATTTGATGCCTCCACACGCGTTGCCAAATGTATTTGATACATTTTACTTTACATTACGCTTTACTTATCTCATATCATAGTTTGGGAAAGCCCGTTGTCTTGAACTTGATTACTATTTACCGATGTATTATACTCGTAAATGCACTTCTATTATTTTAGCTTGGTCACAAACCAAGGGCTTGGGTCAAATGCAGAAGATGCCCACTACTTTCATGAGTTTATATAGATAGCGGGAGGCAGTTATTTGTAGTTTGTATTCAGTTCCGAACTATGTTTCAAATCAAAAGCACAAAATTTAGTTCTGCTAGCGGATTGATCTTCCGCTGGCAAGGTGAGTTTTTTCTCTCAAACCAATCGGAACAGAAAATTTGTTGTTTGAGAATTTCATTGTAAAAATTGCATCTATAATTTTTACAGAGAGGAGGGACAGATGTTATAAATTTGATATGATCGTCTTATAAATCTTCGCAATACAAGCATATAACTATCATATGTTGTTGATACTGCGCCATGTGTACGGACTAAAGTCTACATACAGCTACTGTTTATATTGTTTTCGTGAAAATATGCTATGCGATTCCATTCCGGCCAAGTTTGTCGACTTGTTAAGCAGGATGATAACTGTCTCCATCTAAAATTTGTTGTAGTAAAATACTTTTATATATAAATCGGTAAATTTAACCCTCAATAAACGCCATCCTTCCAACGCCAGAAGCTGTTATAGCTCCTTAAACCATTACGTTGCGCCGCCGTACTTCACAGTTGGTGCCAAATTTTTGTGTTGCATATGTGCATTTTTCCTCCAGCTTTTGGCTCGGCCACCACTCCCAAATGTATTGTACCTCGATTCGTCAGTAAATACAATCTTAACCAGAAATCCTTTCCTTCAGCAATATGCGCCAGAGCAAACTCGGGTCTAAGATAGCTGTTTTTTCCGATTTTAACGATGTGCTACTGAAAAATCCATTAGTATTAAGAGATCTTTATATAGTTCTTGGATGGACATTCATTTCCGACACTTTAGCGACATATTCGGCTAATTTTGTGGCACTGATTCTCGGATTTTTTTAAACTTCTTTTAAGATGGAACTTACATCTCTACTGGTAAGATTCTTTGGGCCACAGGCCAAACTTTACTTTCATAGGAATCTGTCTTATTGTAGCTTTTGATCGTCTTAGTAGTCTTCGCAATCAGCATATGAGATTTATTATGCTTGCATATAACTCTCATATGTTGGTACTGCACAATGTGTATGTAGAAATTTACATCGATAAAGTTAGAGAATGTTTTTATGAGTCTACTAGAATTCTAACTTAGCTCGTACTTGGCCAGCTGTGGCTGTAAATAAGTCAGCTCACAGTGCTCTTTTATGTTTGACTCATTCAACTTAGCACTTAAAATGCTAGTAATAAACTTATTCCATATAAATAGGCTCTTCTTTGCTTTTTTCAACCTTATAACACAATTAACAAGGAATCTATTTGATTCCTACTCATTACAAGTAGAAGAAGTTTTATAGAACTTTTTCACCGGATTGTCTTCTTTTACGAAATACCTTTTTTGAATCCTTAGGAATAGTTGGAAATTTTTCATCATTAGTTCCTCGGTTTTCGGGTAAAATATTATTTTATACATGTGGCAGCCATGGCGGCACAACTGAATGCATTTCAATAGGGGATCACGCTACTGGGCCTCACTACGAAAACTTAGACAATCCAAGCTCATGATTGGAGACCACAACTCAAAACGTGCAGCTCTATGTCTACAGTTAAGCAAAAACAATTTAAGAACTCTGACAGGTCACCTCACAGGCCACTGTCGTTTAAGAAGCCTGAAGTATGAAACTGGGTCTCTCACCAGTAAACATGTGTAGGTTCTGCACGGAGGCAGAAGCAATACCAGAGCACCTTCTAATGAACTGCGAAGCTTTAGCTCGCAGTAGGAAGAAATATCTGCGGCATTCCAGGCCCGAGGACAGAGACATTGGAGCAATGAACACCAACTCAGTTCTAAGCTTCCTTAGAACTGTTGGACTAATAGAAGACCTTTAATAGGTACATGCAGGAGGAGTACAATAAATCAAGTTGGTCGAGGTGCATTTTCCTTCTTTATTTCATTCATTCATTCATTTCATTAAATTGGGGACAAATGAAAATTGTCATGTCTGTTTTATGTATAAATATTTCTATACAAAATATATGGGAGGGTTTTTTGCTGATATTCGAATGGGTATTCTTCACAGACTTTATTTTTATATATCTACATATATTTTTGGTGGAAGAGTTTGAACATTTTTTCGACAGATCTAAATTTTCACAAAATCGTGGATCATTTGCAAAGCTTGAATTAGCTTTTATTTATTACTCATACTAGTATTCTAGGTCTTCCTTCTAAAATGGTATCTTGCTATGTAAGGTTGTTACCAAAGCTATATAGTTTCAGTAACCTCCTTCAAAGACGAGAATATTTCACTTAAAAAAACACTGAGGCTGCCAGTTGCTAAGTTCTCCCATATTAAAGAAGTTATCACATCTTTACCCTATTCAGCAAATCAGACATACCCGAACAAGATGAACTTAATAAACTTTTATTTGAATATGTGATTTTAATACACAAGCATACGAATATACTCGAACTTTGTCATTTATGTATATAGTCATACCCTAATAATGGCAAGCCAAAATTTTGACAAATTTTACATTGCAGACAAGTCAATTAAAGTGTCCACAAGCCAATTACATTTGCCAAAAACTCGCTGCAAGCATTATAAATTTAACTGCACGAACAATTTCAATTATTAGAAAACAGGTTGAAATTTCCTCCCATAATACACTGAAAATCTGAAACCAAATAAAACGCAATTAAATAAGAGAAAAAAAAGTGAGCAACTTTCTACAATAATTATAGTAAAAGTTATTAAACTGCAAGAAATCTCTAAAAGAAGTCCAAAAAAAGTTTGAGTCGACGGACAAATCACTCCCCGACGGGGAATTGAACCCCGGTCTCCCGCGTGACAGGCGGGGATACTAACCACTATACTATCGAGGATTGGTGGCGACTTCTCGAGCTGGTATTCTTTTGCATTTCCTGGCAGCAGAAAGCCTACCGTAGAAAGTTATCAATTCATTTTATAAATAAGAATTTGGCCTACATCCAGTTATCAAAAAACAAACAAAATTCAATAAATGCTCGGCCGTATCAACAGAATTTGCTACAATATTAAAAACAAAAATTCAAAGGCATAAATTTAAAGGTCCAATATAAACAAAAATATGTTTATTTATGTGTTATTCTTCTAATCTATATTTGCATTTGTTTGTTTGCCGTTCTGCGATACGAGTTGTTGTTGTTTTGTGTATCAAATTAGAAATCATAAGAAAAGAGCGCTAAAATTAAAAATAGAAACAGAATTCAATCTTGTTTAATGCATTGTGAATTGCTGCTGTTAGTGGGACACAATTTTTGTTTTCTCTTTGGCCATTGATGAATGAATCTGTAGCTGCCGTTAGTTCACCTGATAGCTTCATAAAAAAGCAACACTAAATCATTTGTAGGCGTATTGTTGGCTTGACGAAGTCTATTCACCAACACCACTGCAAGCAAAATCATTTTCAGTTAAGTACCTCGGGAGAAACTTGTGAACACAATAATACATAATAATTATCTGCATCGACCGAGTTTGGCAGCCTATGAGAAGGTGCGATTTTCTAGAGATTGGATTGCGGTGCAGAGCAATGCAATGCAATATAATTTGGGAACACTAAAAAAATTGTCTTAATACATAAGCAAATAATATAATTAGTTATATATTTATATATATATATATATATATATATATATACATATATATATATATATATATATATATATATATATATATATATATATATATTTATATATATATATATATATATATATATATATTTATATATATATATTTATATATATATATATATATATGTATATGTATATATATGTATATATGTGTATATGTATATATATGTATATATCGGGTTTTTCAATAAGAGCGCTACAAAAGTTTTTTTAAATAAAACAAAACCGGTTTTAGATATCAATGAAATTCTTTATTCCTGTGAAAGTACGTTCGATGCCATTATGTATGGACCTCGATTTCTTTTGCATGGCCACCACGGGCACGCTTGCAGAAGTCCAGACGCTGAACCCACTTTTCAACGGTTTTCAAGCATAAATCGGCCGATACTGCTGCAATTTCACGTTCGATATTCGTACGAAGTTCATCAATCGTCGCTGGCTTGTTGGCATAGACCATAGACTTGACGTAGCCCCACAGCAAATAAACTAACGGCGTCAAATCGCACGACCGACTCGGCCAATCGACTGGGCCATTTCGTGAGATAACACGTTCACCAAACTTGGTTTGCAGTAAATTGATTGTCGCATTCGCTGTGTGGCTTGTGGCGCCGTCCTGTTGGAACCACATGTCCTCCAAGTCCATATTATCCAATTGGGGCCAAAAATATTCGGTTATCATTGAACGGTAGCGATTCGCATTCACAGTAATGTGCCGGTCTTGATCATCACGGAAGAAGTACGGCCCAATGACGCCGCCGGCCCATAAACCGCACCAAACCGTAATTTTTTCGGGATGCAATGATGACTCATTGAGTACGTGTGGATTGCTGTCTAACCAAAAACGCATATTTTGCTTATTGACGAAGCCATTCAGCCAGAAATGAGCCTCATCGCTGAAGATGATTTTCCGATGAAAATCCGAATCATTTTCAAGTTGTTGCTCAGCCCAATTCACGAACATACAACGCTTATGGTGGTCAAGCGGCTTCAGTTCTTGCGTCAATTTGATCTTGTAAGGATGTAGGCCAAGATCTTTTCGCAAAATTCGCCACAACGACGTCACAGAGGTGCCCAACGCTTGAGAACGAGGTGTGAGAGACACATTTGGGCTTTCTTGAACTGAAGCCTCAGCGGCAGCAATATTCTCGCCACTACGGGCACTTCTTTGTCTCACTGGCACGGGAACATTTTGTACTGTGCCTGTGGATTCAAATTTTTCCACTAGACGCTCAATTTTTGATCTGCTAGGACAATTATGACGACCAGAAATTGGACGTAGCGCTCTTAAAGTTGAGGCGACTGACTCCGAATTTCGGTAGTAAATTTTAATAATTTCGACTCGTTGTTGGCTCGTATGTCTTTGCATGATGAAATGGCAATCCTTACTGAAGAGAAATGTCAAAAGAGCGGGAAAAAATATGGCGTCGTTTGCTGTCAATATCGATTTACTTTTGTAGCGTTTCTTTTGAAAAACCCTTTATATATATATATATAAATATAAATAAATAAATATATATATATATATATATATATATATATATATATATATATATATATATATATATATATGTATGTATATATATATATATATATATATATATATATATATATATATATATATATATATATATATATAAATAAAATGCAACAGCTCCTTCTTTAGGGGAACTTTGAAACATCCGAGGGAGATTAGTCTCAGTAGTTTTCTTGGCATTCATAGTAGCGCAATTCAGTCAGTTACTAAAATTTTCGTTGTACCTACATTGGCAACTAGCAACAATTATTATTTAACAAGTTAGTTAGTGTCAGTTTATTGTTTGATTATTTTCAACTCAACATGTGCAACGACAACATTTCGCTTCAGTCAACGGGTGGAAGACACCTGAGCCTCGGGGTTCGGCGCGAACAATGGCTATTATTTGTCTCAGCATGCATTTGGAATTATATTAGGTAAGTAGGTAGGTAGGTAAGGTGGCCGCCCGCAGAGCGCACTAAGGCTATCATTGACCCCTCCTGATACCGCATGAAACACAGGTCGCATCCCTTTCAAAGGTCAAGCCATTTGGAGCTTTTAGTGAAGCAGTTGATGGAGCTAATCTTTTTATTTCAGATATCTCCCAAAGAGTCCAGAAAGTAGTCGCATAGGAAAGTGAGCCTCAGTCTGGACAACGCTGGACACGTGCCTAACAGGTGTACAGTGGACTCTTCCTCCTCCTCCTCGTCCATGCAACTCCTGCAGAAGTCGTTAGAGGCAATCCCCAGCCTACACCTGTGAGTGCCCAGAGCCCAGTTTTCCGTTAGGTCGCTAATCACGGAACCTATACTTTGTCTATTTATAGCCATTAGGTCCTTAGTTCGCTTGACATTTATCTCTGGCCAGGTTTGTCTAGCTATTTTACATCCAGAAAATTCAGACCAGCGCCTGCCCGCTGTGCCTAAAGATATTCTATTTACTAAGAGTTTACATGTGGCAATAGGAATACTGAAGTTAGTCCTATCTGGTTCAATTGGTATGGTAGTACCCTCACGGGCAAGTTCATCCGCTTTTCAGTTCCCTGGAATATCTCTGTGACCGGGAACCCATCACAGATACAGACGGGTCTGCTTAGCTATCTCGTCTCGGCAGCTCTTGACGACTTTTGAGGTGATAATATCCTATACAAATTACCTAATTGCTAGTCTCATTCAAGGCACGTGAATTCAAGGCTCTGAGAATTGAGCGGGAGCGATCCAGTAAATGCGTCGTTACACTCCATTAAAAAGCCATTAAGTGTTTTTAAACTGATAAACAACCTTTGAAGTGTTTTATATATAAAAAAAAATCTTTAGCCCAATTAATAAATCAATTAGAATTTACAAGCGCGAAATGAACATAGTTGATCAAAGCTGATAGAATCCAGTTTACCAAATTTTAGTTTCAAGCCATCACTAAAAATTTGCACTGTATTCTGAAAAGTTACTCATCCACTGAGTCACTCTTCAATTCTTCGCTACTCAACGATATAGAAAATTATCATTCACTGACTGCAGAAATGTTCTGTGAGAGAATATTCAAATAAATATTCGATTAGCTCTGCGACTATAGTTTTTAATTCGATATATCGATGGAAAATTTGGACTTAATATAAATTATAATTGATAATAATTAGTTATTAAAATTCAAAAAGTAATTGTGAGTTACTATGCTCGAAGAAGAACACATTCAATACAAATTAAATAAGAAAACACATAAAGTAACAGAAAGGCACATTTCATAAGGCTGAATATGTGTACAGAAAAACACAATTATTGAAGTCCAGTATAACCTTCTTACAAGGACACATCGAATTTGTAAAAGACTTTACTATATTAATACCGAACAATCGTAGTTGATAATGCAAGGGACGAAATGTTCATCTGCTACTTTTCATAAAGATCCAAGATTAAGCTATGAGTGGTAAAATAAACCATAACATATAGGAAAAATCAGTTGGAAAGCATGATAAATTACCAGTAGGCTCTGCAATATTGTAGTCTAATGTATAACGAGGTGAAGTAGGTAGGTAGGTAAAATAGCTTTCGACCTCGGGTCGCCTCAATTAGCAATAGTGCCGTTTTGTTGCTATGTCCTCGCGAGCCTAAAGAAAATAGTAATATACTTTTGTGTGTGAAGTACTGCGACCAAAAATATCTATTGTACTACTCTCTGCTAATAGGATATCCCTAGAAAATCTCTTCCAACCCCAAGTTCGTCTCCCTGCTCGTTACCTTTGATCCTTACGTATCCGGGGACTCAGCAAAGGCTGACGTTATCTTTGCCTAGCTGGTTTAGTTTCTTACGACATTCCCATACTTTGAGTCTAATTTGTAAGAGCTTAGTGCTCGAATAGCAGCTTGACCCTTCAATAATATGGCTATGTCTATGTATGTATTTTGTATTTCCTACTCAAATTAATCTTTGTGAATCTTCCGATGGCGTGGATTGGAACATGCCTGGGTAGTTTTCCACTGGTTTGGAGTATCTACTTCGGGACCCCTTTCATTTTCCGACCCATCTGTGTACCACATGATTGTTTTTTCTTTAAAAGAATATGTTGTATTTAAACCGCTCCATTCCTTTTTGTTGCTTAGTTTAGTCACAAAGCATTTCTCAGAGTTAAACGTTTTCTGAGACCTGTCCAGAGGATAATCCAGAAGGGAGTAATCAGTGTCTGGGTTTGTTCGGTTCCGTTGTTCTTCATAAAGCCTAGTAATTTACTTGTCTCCCTTGATTCTGACTGCAGTTGCGAGGGCTCTGTGTGTACGTCTCCAACGCAAAAGTACAATCAGCAATTCCCATTACCACTGCCTGCTCTTGAACGCTGAATAAGGAGTATACCCAACGAACGGATATACAGCGTGTGAAGCTTCATCAGCATTTCCTTACATGTGCGATCTAAAGCATTAATTTGCCCTAAGTATGCACAAACGCTGCTGCCTTGCCATAATTGCAGACACCACATATATATTTAATTCTGTAGAATAAGGAAAATTATGATATAAATTCAATCAATTAATATAATAAAATTGAAATATACTTGTGAAGTCAAACAATCCACAGTGTTTTCCTTTGTCGCCAATATCAACCACAAGGTTAATTTAAAAATACTACTTGATTAGCCATAGCACTCTTTCGGTACTGTACCCAAAGAGACATCAGACTTCAAGTATTGCACTTGAAGTTATCATCAGGATCCTTCGGTATTGCACCCAAGGAATCGGAAATCGAGTAGTAAACCAACTAATCGGTATATAAACAGGCTCTCTTTTGCACTGCTATATTTAATAACCTTCGATCCAACATATCTTCTACTGCTGCTGTTGCAGAAGTTCTCATTGCCCAACTTATCCCAATGCACGCACATCATTGTATTTTGCTCAAATCTATTTGAGTTGACTGAAGTGTTGTTCTTCTAGCCGATCAAATAACTCCATAGATCACGATTGGTCGGACCATCATAGTAAGAATCCAGTGCAGAATACTAGGTTCACAACCCCAGGACTTGCCCGCTATCCTTCTGCTTATCACTGTAATATGCTTGGCTTTCTTTGTAATACTATCGACATGCCCTTTCAGCTTGCTTTACAGTACTAGCCTCAGATATTCAACTTCTGTCTTTGGCACGGTAGTTTCTCCTAGAATTTGAATGTCCCGCCACCTTGGAAGTTTCATTTTTTTAAAATGAGACTATTGTGGTTTTAATGGGATTAATGTTCAATCCTGTTGACCTGCACCAATGACTTATAATTCTTTGATCTCTTTGCACTATATCACAAAGGGTCTCCCCGAACTCACCTCTTGCTATTAAGACAATGTCGTCAGCGTAACCTTGGCATTCTATGCTCACCTCCGACAGTTTCGGTAGTTGTTCTTCAACCAAAGATAATATACAACAAGACTATGCAAATCAGCCAAAGAGAGCGACGGAAACTCTATATGTAAATACTCTTTGCTTCAACCACCAGACCTTGCATGTGAACATCCGCTGGTTATGTTTACAATTAAACTTCCGCAGATGTTTCCGTCGATCTTGTTGAAAGAAGAAACCATGCATTCTAGCAGATATGATTATTTTATTCTGAAAGCACTGATATCACCCTTCAGGAGCCACTTCAGAAAAACTGTCGTAGGATTCTGCCGTTGGTTCTGATTATAGTCTACTGTATATAGACTTGTCTTAATATTTTCTTTCTTCATACCATTCAGAATAATAAATAATTTTACCCAATCTTGATACAAGGTCATTTTGAATTATTAACCCGAATTGTAACCAAATCACAGTTACAAATATATTGTATTTTGGAAGCTTTGCCGTAGTAAAACATAAACATATTTCAATAATATGCCTTAACTATTGGTAATGAGAAACGGAAGTGTAATGGGAAGTGTAAATAATGGGAATATATATTATTGAAATCATTATACTAAAATTATTGGCTCTCCAATGCCAAAATCAAATAATATGTTAACGAATACAGTTGTATTTGGCCTCGGGTGTTAATGCTGACTAACGATGTGAGGCAAACACAACGCCTAACCCAAGCGGTATCTACAAACGCGCCCCACCCATTTCCCTAGCAATTACCGCAAGCCTTCACTGATATCTGAGTTATTCGTACTTGTGTCTCGCATTTCACTTGAACTAATTTTGTTTGTTGAACTTTTTCCCATTTTCACTAATTTCACTTAAATAACTATTTAATATGCATTCGAAAAAACAGTCTCATTTTCAGTAAAATGTCCCATTTAAGCGCAAAGTTGTTGCGCTTTTTTGTCACCATCTGTCAATTTAATAGCACAGCCAGATATGCCAATGTTCAAGTGACTGTCACTCATTTGTAACACTTATTTGAAATTATGTTAAGCACTTTAAAGTTTAAATAGCAATTATTATGATAAGTGTGTTCATTTAAATTGATAGATACAATTTCACAAATTGTCAACTGTTATCAAACTAACAATGATTTCAGCAATTTGAATGCTTTCATATTTGATGCGAAAAGTAAACAACCGCAAATTTATTCGTAGACAAGCAAATAAGTAGCATTAAATGCACGCATGCGCAGGGCCACCTGCGGGAGAAATACCAATAATGAAAACAACAACAATAGGAAAACCATAAACAATACAAACATTGTTATAAAACTACGAGTAGTGGAAATAAAATTGCAAGTAAATTGACATAATCGGTCGTTCCGACTGATGCAGATTCACTATATTGAGATGAAGCTCTTTGTCAAGCCTTCTATTTGATATGGACATATGTGATCAAATCCATTAAGCATTCTTAATGCAGAGTGAAACTGAATACTGAAACAGAATATAATAACAAACAAAGACGTGAGCAGTATATAAAGACTTACAAGAAGTTAAAATTGTAGTTTTTATCCTCCGGCATTACATATTTACGTTTTCGAAATGATTCTCATAACTTTATATAGTATATAAAATGATTGTTCGGTGGATTTGTTGGTACTACTATCACACTAGAGGTCAAACTATCCAAGTATATCTTAATGCTACTTCTTTACAAGATACAGGAACTAATAAAAGTTAATGGTATTTATGCCGATTGTTGCCAATATCAAAGCAACTCATGTAGGCATTCTAATAAGTAGGTAAGTAGGTAGGAGTGGCCGCCTAGCTTTCCAAAAGCACACTTGAGCTCACCTAATGGCACGTTGTGATATCACGGTGTGGCGCTAATCAAGTACAGACTAAAATTCTCTTACTGAAAGATGGTGATAGTCAGCACAAGGACAGCGCCGGGAGAGGCACGACTTCACCATTATGTCGCAGCAAACGTTTCAATTATGTATTAGTAACAGCTCCGGTCAATATTTCTCTCGATTCTTTGGATATATTTTCTTCACAATAATTTCGAAAATAAATGTACATGTTATGATATTTATATCAACATTTATAGAGCTCACCTGAAAACCAAATTTTTTCAATTTAATTCTAAAAATAGGATCTTTGCAACAGAATAGGGTTAACTCTAAACTCGCCCAGACTAATATTTTTATTAAGCGGCAAAGTCACGATTAAACGGCCATAGTCATCTCTTTTGTGCGTGTCTTCGATTAACGTTTCACAAAGTGACTCCTCAGGAGTATGATAACGCTTCTCGGTAAACTCTTCCAACTGCCAGGCCGTGGTTATAGCTTTTGTAAGATCGACATTCGAACAAAAGGAAGATGTAATCTTCTGTGGATGGCATTCGTTATTAACCTTACCGAAGAGAACCCAACCGAACACAGTTTTTTGTGCGACGGGTGTTCCAGTAGTGTCTTGTCTAATTTCCGGTTCTAATAAGGTCGACATTTCATCAGAACCAATCAGAGAATGTCTATGTGACTCGCAGAAGTAAGGGTCAGTTATAAATGAACCAGCAACTAGAACAAACGTGTTTTACCATTTCTTTACTCCGCAACGCAACAAATGTGTCTTTGGTATTCAGCATACTAGTTATATAGAAAGTGGTTAAATTTTTACTATTACTTATACAACTAATCGGAGTTATCAGTAGCGATGTCTTGCAGCCCAATATCTAATATAATTTTTAAGCTAAGCATTCACAAAAAGTGAGAACACCCGCATATTAAATCATCTCGAGTGACGTATACCAACAATATTCAGCTAATCGAATTGTCCACACTTTCCTCACTTTACCAGAATTTACCAAGATTCGCCAACATTTGGTCTACCTGCCATTTGGATTTAGTGTGATTTCCGCACTAGCATATTTCTTATCCATTTACCCTGGTCAAGAATATATATGAATGTACCTGGTAAGATATCTTTGGGTGTCACATATTTCTTATCCTGTTACCCTGATGAAGAATATATATGAATGTGCACCAGCATATTTCTTATCCTGTTACCCTGATCAAGAATATATATAAATGTACCTGCTAAGGTATCTTAGGGAGTCACAAATATCTACTTAAGTCTAATATGCAATGGGTATAGTGCACGTTAAAGCAACCTCATAGGAAATCACAACTATTGGGGCAACATCTTTGGGGTGTTTTAAACTAATTTCGATAACTCATTAAGGGAGTCAGTCATCTTCAGATTAACCAGACAATGAAGACATTAACTAGAGAAAGTGATCTAAGCAGCTTAGTCAGTTTGATCAAATATATTTGGTTGTGCTCCATGATTTGATGTGATAGTTTCGTCAAGAATTTTCATAACTTTGGGATAAGAGATCAATTATACTTTCATGTTTAGGATTTAAATGCTGTATAAGGCAGAGACAATCGACCCGAAGTGAGACTGAGTCCACATAAAAGGCCCTTTTTGGTTTATAAGATAAAGGTGGGCGATTTGTGTACTTCCTGATCTTCCTCTAGTCATTTTCAAAGTAGGACAAATTTTAACAACTCATTGAATTCAATTATCTAGCTGATCCTCCAGGTCATTGAAAGAAATTCGCATGTGTAATGAAGTTCAATGGAAGGGATGGTAATGGACACATCTCACAAAGTGTGCGGATGAGTAGTTACTTTAACATGGGTTTAAAGGTCTTTGCATATATGTTTCAGTTTTTGATTCAAGATTATTATCAACAAAAGCAATCTAGTAATCACATTCAAGAATAAAACTGTAGACAATGAAAACATACGTGAGAGGCTTCTGTTTCCATAGAAGAACATTTTAATTGTTTCTGTAGTTCGATTCAAAATATTGCGCTGACGACAACATACAAATATAACATCTCTTACCATACACAACTCGTACCTGAATGAAATTTTTTCTGTCGATAAAATACAAGGCGTATATAGAATAGGTAGATATAGATATAGATAGGTCCATTTGTAATATGTAAATTGTGCATTGTGCTACATAAAAACAGTAGAACTCTGAGCTGAGAGCACTTGCATTGGAGCACAGCTGGCGATCATGCCAGGCGCTCTTCTAAAATTTCGTTACTTTTCCTACAGGGAAGCTGTTGTTAACATCAGAGACTTTGTTTGCAAGTGTGTGTTTGTGTGGTCATGTGTCTACGCATGCGTAGACAACAGACATTCATAACTTGAAAAATTTTTGACATTTACATGCA
The DNA here is from genome assembly GCA_920105625.2 of Clusia tigrina. Lineage (NCBI taxonomy): Eukaryota > Metazoa > Arthropoda > Insecta > Diptera > Clusiidae > Clusia > Clusia tigrina. The sequence continues at coordinate 29,679,605 of OV050030.1, forward strand.
ACTTTGTACATTTGGACCCCGTATACCTCTAATGATGGCTGACGGTAGCACGCAACTTAAAACTTTACCTTTACGTGTACCTGCATATATGACCCGCAGTTGAACTGTAATTACAAGAAAGCGGCTGCACTCTCCCACATGCAATGGCCAACTATGCCAACTCGAAGACTTGGAGTCTGTAATTTCAGTAGTCACTACAGTAGCGCTGCCGCCTCAAATACGCGTTTACATGCATACAAATTCATTTATATTAAAATGCAACTAAATTAAGTTTTTAATGTTAATGCATGTTGTTTTGAGCATACTTTGACACGACATGACACCGGCTGCATGCGCCACTTGCAGTAATTTCGTAAATTGATTTGTTGATATGTGAAATTCGAGCTGGTATGGGTGTTGATTGGGCGACGCTGAACATGCTGCAATTGTGTATCGTATTGTGTAACTGTTTATATAAGGTTCAAGATGCTTTTCATCATTGCTGAAATTCGTTTGTGGTGAAAATTTTTGTTGGCCGGAGAGAGAGTGTTGTGGTGTTTGAGTTATTTCGTTAATGGAGCATCAATTCCATTAAAATTCGATGGAAATACACTCGTGATCTGTGTAGTGTGATTGCTGTTTAAATAACTGTGAAATATGCGTAGACAAAGCAAAAATCGTAGATGATAATTATGATAAAAAAAACAATTTCACAATTATTGAATTTAAAACGGGCCTCGCCCAAGCGCTGTTCATACATTTAGTACGCCCTTTAATAGGGGCAAAAAAAAACCGTTTCAGTTGTATCTGATTTGTGTGTTAATTTTAACATTTATTTGTAGATTTATTATACGGAACTACTCTTGCAATCCCCATCGAAATTGTGTAATATAATTTTCATCAGAAATTTTATCCATCATCAATGATAAAACACTTAATTAATTTTAATGGGAAATCATTGTTCCAATTACAAGGTTTTTATTCATCTTTTAATTTGAACTGACAAACAACTGCAATTGAACATTTGAAAGTGAAGATTTAACGTGGAGTGGTTTAATAGAGTAATAATGGATTCTGGAATTGATTAATTGCACACAAATTGTGTAATAAAACACAAACTATTAGTTTAATAATAGGTAAAATGCATACCTGTATACTCGTATATACTTACACATATACACATACAGACGCATATACATATACATATCCATATACATATGCATATACATATATATATATATATATATATATATATATATATATATATATATATATATATATATATATATATATATATATATATATATATATATATATATATATATATATATATATATATATATATATATACATACACATAAACATATGCTAATATCTAATAAATGCATTTGCATTAAATTTTATTCGATATCTTTTAATACCAAATCATACTTTTAACATCAAAAGACTTCTTATATGTAGTTGCCCATAAGGTCTTCAGGTACCTTTTTATAATGCGTCCTGGGCGTCTAAGTCCGCTGAACAGTAAAAACGATGCTTCAGGTCATGTATGTCGAATGCGATGTATGTCCAGTCACATTCATTGATTTTTGGTAAACAATTCGGCTACAAGGATCGATGTACGATACGACGCCTAGTCCTAGTACAACATCAAAAAATTTCTCCCCCACAAATCTTATATTTTCTGATAGCCCACTCACTCTCTCAAATACGCGTTATAATGTCCATATAATGTTTGTTGTATGTTTTGCCACTCCCAGAGTAATTCCGTTTGTATGTTTTACCACTCCCAGAGTAACACCATCATAGTCAACAGGACTTTGTTTTTCAATCGATTTTAATATGTTTTTTCCTTAACAAAGCAACATTCCAAAGTTGCCTTGATTTATATGCCAAACTCATAAACCACGGACTCCTTTTCCGTTATGATGCATTTCACAAAATTAAGGTCTACATTGATACATTTAAGCATATCTTTATGAACCAATTTGTAGAAATTGAAGAACACTCCTTCGTAACAAGTCCGTTGCAATTCACACGCAAAATATCAACTAAAACTGTGCTGATGTATTCGGCCTACATGTTCAGAACCTTAGTCACCTCTTATGCTTGAGTAACGATTTTCAAATACTATTTCTCTATCTTTGTCAATGTTAGCAGCAGTCGAGTACGTTGAAAGAAGCACTCCTCGACATTATTTAAATACTTGTTGTGCTTTTCATATACTCGATAAAACTGGCACATCACAGATTGCCTTCAAGATTTTCAGCCATTCAAAATAAGTAACTTCGTTGGAAACAGAAAAGTTAACTGAAACTTTTTGTGCAATTTGTTTTTTCGGTACGCAAGGAGGATATGGACCATCCCAAATCCTTCAGGCCTATCAGTTTGACAGCCTTTGTACTAAAAGCAATGGAGAAAATAGTTAATATACACCTCCTCGGGACCGTATTGAAAAGGGAGCCTTTATATCCTTGTCAGTTTGCATATATTGCGGGAAAATCGACTGAAACCGCACTATACCATCTGACTGATTTTATTCAGGCAGCACTGGATAAAAAAGAAATAGCACTTTGTGTCTTTCTCGATATTGAGTGGGGTTTTGACAACACTCCTCATGAATATGTGATTAGGGCTCTTAACAATAGAGGATTAGACAATACCACTTCCAATTGGATACGAGCTTTACTCAACACTAGACTGACTGAAGCTGAATCTGAAGCAAGTGACAAAACTATTAAAGTCAAAGTCAATAAAGGAGGTCCGCAGGGTAGAGTATTATCACCCATTTTGTGGAGCATAGTAGTTGATGATATTCTGGTAACTCTCAAATCGAGGCATATCATGTCAAGGGTATGCGGATGATATTGTGATAATAGCTAGAGAAAAATCCGAATCCACCCTTTGTGATATTATCCACAGGGGCTTATTAGCAGCTAGTGAATGGTGCAGGAGAACAGGATTGAAGATCAATACCTCAAAGACCACCATTATGCCCTTTACTATAAAAAGATCTCTACCATATATGAAGCCTATTCTTCTAAATGGTACACAGGTCGATATTAGCTCTAAGACCAAATACGTCGGAGTCATTTTCAACAAAAAGGTATTGTGGAAGACAAGAAAATATCTAGAATCAAATTACACCCAAAATATATGTGGTAACAATCCAGGTCAAGAATATGGTATACTAAAATCTCACAAGGATTTTATGCCAAGAAAATTCAACTATGCACACAAATACATTACAATGATGAGATGCAAAAGAGAATACAAAGGTTTAACTGAGGCTTATAAACTTAGAAACGGTTCTAAGACAACGGACGGTACTGGGGCAGGAGTATTTGGGCCTAGAACCAATGGGTTCTTTCCCAAGCATTTTTCAAGCGGAGATGCGCGCTATTGAAAGATGTGCCCAGATCAACATTGACAGGAAATATCGGGGAAAAACATCGTGATACTATCCGATAGTCAAGCAGCACTCAAGAGATTGAGCTCACCCTTGGTGAGGTCTAAACTTGTATGGGACTGTATTGGGAAGCTAAACTCTCTAGGCAGGATGAACAAGTTATCTCTAATGTGGGTACCAGGCCACATAGGAGTAGAGATAAATGAGAAGGCTAATAGCTTAGCAAGAAAGGCTGCGGCGTCTCCTTTCAACCGCCCTGAACCCTTCTATGGGCTATCATCCAATACCATTGGAGGTCTGCTGAAGAAGTGTCTAGATGCAAAAAGAAGTCAAACCTGTAAAACTCTTCCGGGATTAAGACAGTCGAAGTTCTTCTGGGAGATTTTAATCCTAAAAGAGCTAAGGAGTTAATAAATATGCCATCATCACAGATATTTTAAGCGGACATTGTAGACTCAACTACCATATGAGCAAGTTGGGTATATCTTCAGATGCCATCTGTCGATTCTGTGGAGAAAGTAACGAAACCTCACTGTACCTGATCACATACTGCGGACCATTGTCACACAAAAGACTCACGTGTTTTGGAGAATATATCTTAGATATGAGCAAGATCCCTCAACTCGATTTTTCCAAAATATATGAATTCCTGTTGAAAATTAACCAGACAAAAGATTTCTAGATGAGACTATCCTCATCTTTCAAATGAATAGAGGCATCACAATAGATGTTTTAGGTCGCAGTGCATAACACCCTTAAATAAATCTAATCTAATCTAATCTTAAAGGTTGAAAACTAACTGGTTGATACATCTCACTAAATCTATCGTTGGAAATAATTTGAAAACTTTTGTTCTATTGCTTCCAAATTTCTTATTTGACAATATAAAATTTAGCGACACGTCTTTAATTGATTGTTCATAAAATATTGATATTCACTTGTATAAGTGGCCATATAAACATTAACCAAGTCTAGAACTTAACATGGACTATCATAAACAATGTTAAGGTTTGAATCCACTCTGACACACATGATTGTTTTTCATGCAAATATTATTCTTATAAATACTTGTTGACCTCCCCTGACCTTTCAGATTTCTAACTTCTGCAATTCATTTTCCCACTTCTTGATCTCAGTATAATACATATTACGCAATTGTAAACCTTTTTCTCAAAAGATTGATTATTAATCATTACGAAGACTTCATTGAAATTAGTTTATTCTTCAATATTCGTGCAAGGTAAACTAAAGTTAAATGTATATTCAAGGTTATCATCGCAAATCTGGTTTAAGAATGATAAGCAAAATATTTTATTTATATTTCACTGGTTAAATGTAAATTAATTTTGTTAGCAAAAGACTGGAAACTGAAACGACAGAACAAGCGAATGTAACTTTCAAAGAGAACAAGTTGTGAAGAGCGGCTACATTGTGTGTACGGGTAAATGATCGCATATCAAGAACACTTGCAGAAAACAACAAAACAAATTACTGCCAAATCTGACCTTAAAATAATTGCGCTCAAATGTTCAAATAGAGACGGGCTGTCAGTAAAGAAGCAAGATTCCATAATTGCTCTATGCCAAAGAATAACCAGTAATTCAGTGCTGGATATTCTGGTTTACTCATAATACTTTTTGTGCACTGCCAGTGAGTGGTACACTTGTCATTTCTGATGAAGAAGAAAGTTCATGATAATAGTTTCGCCGGCTTGAAGATGAGAAGACGGTGGGAATTAAGATATAAGTAAAAATTTGTTGTTATATTACTATTACTATTACTATTCATATGAACATGACTGCAAACACAACAGCTTTGAGTAGAGACCAATATTGAGGGAATTGAAAGTCAACTTGGAGTTTGTGGTTTTATGAACATTATTTGGTATTTTAGTGCCTTCAAAGGAGGACTTTGTCATCTAGCATCTAAATTCACCATCTCTGGATTGAACTTCCTTCCTTCATATACAATTTTCTATCTATACTCGTATATATCCATCTTCCATTGATTACAAATCCCGTCATCTTTTATACATAATTTTATCATTTATACAAATTTTGTTGTTGTGGCATTTTATTGTTGTTGCATTTTATTATTGTTGCATTTTGTTATTGTTTCAAATCGATGCTAATTTGAGCTGACCCCAACCCTGGCATCACAGCAGCCGCTTTCTCCACAACATTTCAGAAATACTGAACAGCTTCTTGCATTTTCCTATACCTAGATGCAGTCGCCTTATTCTCCGTCATCGCCCACTTGAACTAAACAATCATTAATTTTAACCCAGTCGAATTATGCAAAAAAAATTGTGTCCATCGCTGCAACAAAACGGACAAAAGTTTAAGCAAATAGTGCTTGTAATGGTAAAAGTCAATGGCTGCATCAATCAGCTCAGCAACTCAGCAGCGAAATCCCACAAAATGCAACAAAATGCAATGTAAACAGTTTTTGTTATTTAGTGTTTGCTGTTTGTTGTCTTGCAATGGACGCTGGCACGAGCACTGCTTTCTGAAGTGCAAACCAAGCCCTCAGCGCACGATGAGTAATGAACACATTGCAACTTCTACAATGCAACCAGCTTCTTGATAATTTATCTTTTTTGCAGCCACCTGAAGTGGAGTTGAGCGAGGCGTAGCTGCGCACTCACACATACACTCTTAGAGAGAGAGTGCTTTGTTCGTGAAGGGGCGTACTTGGTGATTCTTCAAAGTGTATGCAATGATTTTCTTTGAAATACTGTTTGGTCTATTAGCTGAATCCAGCATGCTTCAGAAATACGAGTATGCTAATGGAGCCATTGCACAGTCAGTCGTCACTTCAGAGTTGCACTTGTGGACAGAGTTGCCATTTCTGCCAATTGTCACAGATCGATAGAGATAAATACACAGAAATATATACAAAGAAATATATAGAGGCATACCAAGATAAACAGTAATTATCAATGCAAAAAGAAATGCGAGTTTGCTTATACTAGTGAAGAGGTGGAAGGGAACATGATAGAATACCAAGGGAACATGCTAGAATACCAATACCATATGGTTGTGATAATTAGCATCCAGTTCTCTTACTCTCTCCTGTCAACATCCGAATGCGGTTTCCTCTCAATCAATCGCGTTTACTCTCTGAAATTATAACGATAGAAGTAATGATGGAAATATGAGTGAGCAAGATACAGATATTACGCATCAATGGGTTGCCATGTCATGCGGCTATTTTAAGACATTTTGAGAGTATTCCTGACTCTTTCGATTAAATCACACCAATTCATGCCTTCATGACAATGGTATATGCAGGATCTCCATTCCCTCGAGGGACGCATGGAAGGATGGCCTCCCCCCTCATGTAGAAGGGTTTCCCATCTACACAGATGGATCCAAGTTACAGAGTTGGGTGGGACGTGGTGTATTCTCAGAAGATTTGGACATTAACATGTCCTTTAGGATCCCCGACCACTGCAGTATTTTTCAGGCAGAGGTCGCGACTGTAGAAGCAGCACTATCTTGGCTAAGGAAGAAGAAGGTATCTGGACATGATATTCGACAGCCAAGCAGCGTTGCGCTCCCTGGATTCGGCTAGATTCCTCAAAAGCCGTCAAGAGCTGCCGCAAATCTTTAGACGAGATAGCTAAGCAGACCCGTCTGCATCTGTGCTGGGTTTCCGGCCACAGAGATATTCCAGGGAACTGTAAAGCGGATGAACTTGCTCGTGAGCGTACTACCATACCGATTGAACCAGATAGGTCGAACTTCGGTGTTCCTATTGCCACATATAAGCTCTTAATAAATTCAATATCCTTAGGCCCAGCGGACAGGTGCTGGTCTGAATTTTCAGGATGTAAAATAGCTAGACAAACCTGGCCAGAGATAAATGTCAAGCGCACTAAGGACCTAATGGCTATAAATAGACAAAGTATAGGTTCCGTGATTAGCGACCTAACGGAAAACTGGGCTCTGGGCACTCACAGGTGTAGGCTGGGGATTGCCTCTAACGACTTCTGCAGGAGTTGCATGAACGAGGAGGAGGAAGAGTCCATTGTACACCTGTTATACACGTGTCCACCGTTGCCCAGAAGGAGGCGCACTTTACTGGGTGGCCACTTTCTGGACTCTTTGGGAGATATCTCAAACAAAAAGATTAAGTCCATCAACTGCTTCATTAAAAGCTCCAAATGGCTGTACCTTTGAAAGGGATGGGACCTGATGTCTCATCCGATATTACAAGGGGTCAATGATGACAAAGTGCGCCTTCCGACGGCCGCCTTACCTACTTACCTACCTATAGATATTAGATATAAAAGCAGCTAGTTTCTTACTTAATACACTATTTTTAGACAATTTAAAACTGAATAAGATAAAAGTTCCATGAAGTCAGAAAAGCATAATTGTTCCTTGCTGCCGAGTGTGAAAAAACTATGAACAACAGCAACACAGAAAATGTATTAACCAGGAAAAGAGAAACACGTACCTATAGCGAACTCCATTACATTCATCATTGTTCTTCTCAGAGAACGAGAAAGTATTCTCTTACCAAAATTTCTTTCTCAATAAATCACAGAATTGGAGTTCAGTTTTACCACATGAAATAAATATCTCTAAAAAATGGTATCCAAATGAATTGAATATCTGTAAAAAATGGTATCAGTATCTATAGTTGCATTAAAGAGGTAAGATCCTCCCGAAATGCGCCCTCAAATATCATTCACTCTTTCATCCCATCTGTCAAATGTTGAAAAGCATTGAAAGTCATCACCACGTCTCCTCACAGAGCGTTATCTAGTATTAATTTGAACCCATCCACACTGAACAAACCATACTGTAATATGTTGGAAAGAAATATGTTGTGCTGAACAGATCACAAATTTCAACTTCACAATTACAATGCTTTTCTTTGTTGTTTTGTTATCAGCAGTTTTTAACTACACTGACAGTCGCTCTCTTCATTTTTAACATAAAAGCCAAAATCAAAGCGGAACTCACTGGGAGTCTTTTACAGCTTTATTGAACATTCGATTTCACTAAAAAAATGATCGTCTCTAAGAGATAGCTTAACTTTCTATAGGTTTATGATGCTCTCCATACCAACGAGGCCATGATTTCTGTACCTTGTAGCAGAGACCATAGAGATGGGAAACAATTGTCTTTGTTTATCATTAGTTGCCTATATGGATAGATTTTTTTATCATTGGTTAACCATAATTCTGAAGAAAATCAGCCACACTACAACAGTTTTGCACATGGGTAAGTGTGCGCAAAACAAGAGTCATTTCTCTGTATTCTCTGCTTGTAGTCTTCTACTAGATTCTTTCATGAACTAGACTACACTTTCTGAAAAGAGTGATAGCCGAAGAATTCGAACAGGTTTCTATTCTAGATTGTGATAGATCAATCGCCGTATGTACCTACCATGTAATTATCTAGAATATTTTAAAGCAATCAGTACTAATATATTTTCCATTTTCCCAGTCAAATTTTTCAGTTACTTAATGTTTTTTGATCAGAAATTTATTGAACAATCTGATCAGAAATTTATTGAACAACCTTACCATGTTAATAATTCAGTTTTCTCGTTTCAACAGAATGCTTCGTACCTTGGTATACACTCAAGTGCCTTTAAATCAGAGAATACAGAGAAAAGAAAGGCTTTTTCGCTGCCAGCGTCCGTAGCGGACACACCACGATTTTGAGCGGATTCACCACGATTTTGAACGGATTCACCATGATTTGGAGTGGATTCACCACGATTTTGAGTGTACAACGTCCGTTCCCTGCTTTGCCGTTTGAGGTTTAAGTTTCCTTTCTCTATATTCTCTGCTTTAAATGCCGCCAATTCTTTGAATTCCAAACAATACACCACTGATAATCCACAATACACCACCACGCTTTAAATCACTTAGGAATTTTCTAACCACAATACACCACCACTTTATCGTGAACGATTTAAATCACTTGGGAATTTTCTGTCAGACATATTTACAACTTTTTGTGAGCATGAGGAACTGCTCTGAAACATGGTTCTGTAGCTTAAAAGATGAAGTTCTGCTTCGCCAACGCCAGCTACAATTTAAATCCCTCCGCCGATATAGCCGTCACTGCTAAATTGGATAAAATCTCATAAGTATCTGATATACATATGTATGTATGTATGTGTGCCTAATATAGTGTCAGTTGATTATTGCTCTTTCTTTAGTTCTAAGATATACTATACATGTGAATAATTTAAAGATATTTTTTCTTTCATTTAATCATTAATCATTCACACATTTTTACACAAATGACTAATTTTTAGTTTATTTTTGTGAATAATATTAAAATGTATTCTTAATTTATGCTAAACTGGCAGGCCTTATTTTGTTCTTTATGTTTGAGCTTCAGAGCGAAGTGATCACCAATCCCATATTGTCTAGTGGTTAGGATACCCGGCTCTCACCCGGGAGGCCCGGGTTCAATTCCCGGTATGGGAAGTTTTTTTGTTAATTTTTTTAAATAGGGAAATATTTTATTTTATATGTACATATATAAAAATATTTGATATTTAGAAGAATATATTTTGTTTTGGAATGGAAGGAAAGCGAATGGCTCTCATATTGCTACGAAAATTGGTTTCTGTGCTAGTAGTTCGTCCAATGGATGGTGCCCAGTGGTAGAAAACATTTGTTTGATTATTTCGCTTTAGTGGTTTAATTTTAGTTAAAGTTTAAATAATTACATCAGTTGAACTGGTTCAAAGTTTACTTCTAGTTCGTGTGTATCTCTGCTGATTGTTATTCTCAATAGATTGGCTGTTGTTGTATTTGGTATTTGATATAGTCGTGCTATGATTGCCAGATTATTCTTGACTATACTGAAAGATTGTTCATGCATGCTCTCAATGTAACATCATGGTTTGTGCTTTGTAATATGAAAGTAAGATATACCTTGATTCACGACTAAAGACAAATGAATGAAAGAGATAGCAACACTTATGGGATGTTTCAGACATAATATGAATGTATCTCTTACAAATAGATTTTTCATATTTATAAATTCGGAAATAACCATATCGTCACAATATATAACCAAAGAGTATACATAGAGATTGAATCACTCGAAATTTTGTGAAATGGAAGTGTGGGCGATTTCACAAATATCGGTGAGTGGCAAGGGGAAGCGAGGTGCACTGCGTGTATTTATTTTTGCAGCAATAACTTCGCTCGTCATGCGAGCTCTATATTTGTATACTCTTTGATATAACATTGCTCTTTATTCATACTAATTTATGATAGAATAGCTCATTGGAAATATAGTGGAATGTCGGAACTGACGAAAGGAAAAATTAAGATTAATTTACTTAACTTTAATTTAATTATTTAAAAATAAAAACTTTGACTTATACAGAAGGCATATTCATTTTTCGATGAACCCATTGACTCTGTCTTAAATAAACATATCTACTACAAACATCCGAACCGACGTTTTTAGGTTCAATAGAAAAATTTCAGGCAATGGAAGGAGGCTTTAAAAAATTTCCAATTATATATAGTTATATAGATTATATGTAAAGGAATATTACATGAACCTCGATGCACCTCGATGCACCGGAAGAATCAACATACAAATAGACGAGCATTCACAATTTGCATGTTCAAGTGACCAGATTGAAAATGACTCTATAGAATATAAATCAACGGTTGATCTCTATTTATATCTCATTTTTATCTGCCTATTACTCTTATAATTTATCTTTCGCATTGATACATCCTTACACGTCTTTGATGGTTAATTTGACTGATTAAGTGAATATATTATTATTATTTAACAGACTAAAAGAACACCGCGACCTAAGAGATCTATTGTGCAGCCTCGTACCCAACTAAAACAATCCTAGACTATTTCTAAATCTCGTAACTTCTGTGGGCTTAATTTTAACTAGGTGATTTAGAGATAAGAACCCACTGCCTAGGCAATTATGTCTGCGTCTTGCCACCGCTGAGCAAGTGCATAGAATGTGTTCTGTTGTTTCCTGCTTCTCTTCACAGAGTCGGCACGAATCGTCTTCTACCACGCCTATTTTGTTCAGATGATAACTGAGCCTAAATTGCCCTGTTAAAAGTTCAGTATAGAGTTTAATGTCATTTCTGGTGAAGTTTAAAGCAGCATCTACCCTAAGGTCAGGGTCAATGAATAGTCTCGACTGCCGCATGCTTTTTTGGACTCTCCAGTAGTTCAGCAGACCTCGTTTTTCCTGTTCGCACAACAAGTTTATGAAGCTGCTGCTTACCCCACAAAGGGGTTCTGGGCATATGAAGGGAGTGCCTGCGCCCCTTTTTGCCAAAGAGGCCGCCATTTCGTTGCCTTCATGTCTCTCATGTCCCGGTACTCACATTAGCGTAAGAAAGTTTCTCGCTGCTAGGGTATTGAGGAGTTTAGAGCATTCCCAGACCAGCTTTGATTGGAATGAACAGTTTATTCATGATTTTAGAACTGCCTGGCTATCTGAGAGAGTGCATATTTTGGTGCTGCGTGTACAACTGCGTAGACATTCTCTAACACATAACTGTTAAGCGTGAACATCCGCCTGAAAAATGGAAGCTGTTTTTCCCATTGCAATTGCTTTTTGGAAATTTGGCCCTACAATTACCGCTCGAACGCTGCCATCTTCCGTTTTGGACTCATCTGTATACCACAATTGTGAGGCCGGTTTTATTATTACTTCATTGTTTCTCCATGCTGCACGGTCACTGATGACTACTTTGAAGTGCTTGGAGAAGTCTTTTTTATCATCTTTTCAAAGACCATGAGGCACGGAGAATTCCAGACAATGTCCAGAATCTTTGCATGAGCCGTTAGGTTGCCTTCCTTAAGATGGGCTAGATTAGGTAGCCTAAGGGCCGCGCTGGATGCTATCCTCTCAACAACAAGGTGTGGAGGAGTGAGTCCAGTGATTATTCCTAAAGCTAGTGTGGGGCACATTCTCATTGCTCCCGTCACACTCAAACAGGTTATTCTGCGAATCTTGTTAAGGATCATCTGATCCTTTGTTTGATTTGCCTTTGGCCACCATACCAAAGAAGCATAGGTGATCATTGGTACTATTATTGTTTTATATGACCACGTCATCATTTTTGGTCGTACTCCTCATGTTTTACCGTACAGCCTCTGGCAGGCATAGGTTGCTCTTAAGGCTTTACTAGTTATGTATGATAAATGGTTTTTCCAAGTTAGAGTTTTGTCTAGGATTACTCCCAGATATTTCATTTCATTGGACATTGTTAAGTTCGTGGTCCCTCAGCTTAAGGTCCCCAGATTCAGTTCCTTTCTTCTGGTGAATGGTACCACGTTTGTTTTGTTCTGATTTTTCGATAGTCCTTTCTCTCTGGCACCAGTTTTGCGTGATTTCAAGAGCTAGTTGCATGCGATCTGTTATGGTACAGTCAAAATTGCCTCTGACTCATCCGCAAAGCCCTGAACTTCGTATTCGAGGTTATTGATAGTTTGTAAGAGCTCGTCAAAAACCAATAACTATAGGATTGGCGATAGGACGCCTCCCTGGGGACATCCTTTAATTGACCTGACAAATAACCTTTCTGCCCCTGTTTCAAAGATTATTGTTCTTTTTTTCAGCACATTGAAAACCCATGTTATGATCAGTCTTTGTATACCTTTCCTGTTCATCCCCTCCTCAATTGATCTGAAAATAGCATTAGCAAAAGATATATATGTATATGTTAATAACGCATTAGTCTATTAAAATTTACTATGAACATTCATAATTATGCTTGAATCAAAGGTGATAACCCGAGTTGGCACGAGCCGACTGAGAGACTTATATACGAGTATAGAAAAGAAATGTCTTATATAAAATGCATGTCTACTGCACGTGCATATTGTAAATACAGCATACAAATTTAGTTCATTAATTCACAGTTGTGACTATTAAGGTGTCCATTTCGGCTCTGAAATGACAGACGTTGAGATGCAATTTGTAAATGTTACCTTCGATGTAAGCTTCACGAACAATGGTTGGGGCAACAACTCTAATTTGAACAAGATACTATTTAATAATAAGCCCGCAGCAATGGCATTGCCACATTTTTATGACTATTGTTATTGCCCCCTTCATTATGTGCACACACTTCAAAAATTTGTTCGAGTTATAAAGCCTACAAAGTAGTTTGGTAACAATTTCCCTTGCCACTCGAGTAGGTTTTCTGCCATTACTTTAGAGAAGTGGATGGCATTCGTGATGGTGAAGAGTTACTAATATGTCAGTACAATTTACTTTTGTGTACAGGTATGAAATGTATTATCTTTAGATATAATAGTAGAGAGAAGCATCATGCAAAATATTCCAAAATCATAATCCAATGATGTTTGATGGTTGGTGGAAGCAAGATCTCTTACATTCCAGAAACGTCAAATGATTTTTCAGTTAGCTAAACATATGAAGAGATGATCTGTTCTGAGCATTGAATCATTGACACTTCCATCAATGAAGATATATATGGAGACAATAAGAATCATCACAGAAATCATAGAAGGAAAACCACACAATCAATACTTCCTGATTTATCATACATAGCTGTGATACATTCCATAACTTTGTTTTGAATGAAAACCGTACTATGATATCTTATTTTTCATGGCTTCCAGTTAGGATACTCGCCTCTAAACTCAATATACCTAAATTTAAGTGTCAGCTCTCCAGATTATTGGGGCATCATTAAAATTATTGTGATACTCTTCAAAATCTATACCCCATTTTGGGATTATATTCTTTCTAGTACTTGGGAAATTACTGTAAATTCCACTGAGAGATTTATGTGGATTTCTCAAATACTATGACTGTTTGGATAAGCATTGTAATGCTAAACTGTTCCAATTTATAAAGACTAATAATGAATGAATGAATAATGCACATTTTTATTACACAATTTTCATTTTTTCAATCACAGAACATTTCTTGATATACCTATAAGGTTCCAGGAAATACTGATTCTATTATTTAATGGTTGTCGAATTAACGCGGTGGTTTTGCCTCTTAAAAACAATAATGGAACAATGATCATGGATTGATGGCAAACAGTGGAATCAGAATCGCTGCCAATGATTTGGAAACTTAAAGAAAATAACCCGCTATCTCGTGTCAAAGTTTTTCTGTGGAATAAATACTTTAAAGTCTTGAAGACGATTACAATTGAATTTTCTTTAGTTCAGTGTTATAAGAAGGTTTATTGAATAAGTGTTTGACATTTTTAAAATACTTGCCAAAATTAGTATACCCTATTTACCTTTTTTAAAGGTACAGGGTATAAATATTGGGAGAAGAGTTGAAAAGTACGTCCAAAAAGTACGATGTAAGATGAAAGATTTGAGGAAGCATTCATTGTGCGACTTCTTCTCATAATTGTGAATAGAAAGTTGCCTGTGTGACCATTCTAAGGAAGTCATTCTGTAAATAGAAAACGATGCTAACTTCTTCGGATTGACTATAATAGACTGTAGTGTTTTAAGGAATCAGATATCCTAAGTCTTATGTAGTTGTCGGATGGATAAATACACCATTGCAATGGCACAGAACGACGACGCATGTTCTAAATATAATTCTAGAGAAGTTTTAAGAATCAACTTTGAATTGTGTTTCAGTTCAGAAAGAGCCTAATTTAAAAGTAGACCATACCATAAAAAAATACTATAATAAATGAATAAAAAAAAATCGTTTCGAGGTTAATATCCAATTGATTAGCAAGAAGAGAATATTAATTCTAACAACGGACAGCTTCACTGAGGACAAGAATATCCAATTGGGTTGTGTCAACACTTCTCAGCAACAATCCAAATTAATTCATTCAGATATTGTACTGAGACACTACGTGGAAATGTTCCTATATAAAGCCGTAACCCTGGCAGCTAGTGCTTTTGTTTAATTATAATTTTAATTGTAATTATATTATAAATAAATAAATAAATAAATATTATCCTATATTAAAGATTTTCTAGATCTTACGACGATCAGTTCACTAATAAAATAATACAGTTCTCATCCATTTTATACCAGAATTTACAGATTGAGTATCGATGGATTTGTCTTCGAACGGTGTTGATCAATTAGAGAATATGCGGCCAGTCAGTCATATTATTATATTTGGAATATTACTTTAGTTCAGACACTGAAAAAGTATTCTATTTCTAAGAGGTTACTTAAATTAAGAAGAATTGACTTACATAGTTCAGGAAGGATGAACTTGGTTCAATTCTTTCCTTGTGGGTGAGACTAATATCTGAACTTTTTGACGAAGTCGTCAATAAGAGGAAATTAAATGGAAATAATCTGAAGATTTCATGGTTAATCACAGGGAATTTTGCACCTTTGTTTGACTGATGAGGTTTGCACTTTCATGATCATTATAGTAGCAAAGAGAGATTACAAATTGATTATCCACATTTGCCCCAAAATACCAATTCTCAAGAATTGAGCACTATATTGTAGGAGTATCTTATTTATCTAGCATTATATTGCAGGAGTATATTATTTATCTGTCTGAACAAAACATTAATCCACATGCATTTTGTTAAACGGCAAACACTTCACGTCTACAAAATTAATTGACGCCAGTTTACCTATTTACCAAAACCACTTCCTTCCAATATAGTTGTGCCATTTGTGGAGATATCCAATCAATTCCTGTAAGATGATATGCTATATAAACTTCCCACCTTTCACAAGGCAAACAAATTTCTTCTCTTGTTAGCACCCATAGTTTAAAGGTAAGCAGGCTACTCTCATAATTGATATAAGCATTTTCAGACCATACCCTGGATAAGATTAAAGCCCCCATCCCTACGACTATAAGAGTAGCCTGCTTACCTTTAGACTATGGACTCTCACACGAAAAGAAATTTATTGTACCTTGTGAAAAGTGGGAAGTTTATATAGCAGATCTTCTTACAAGGAATTGATTCAATATTTCCACAAACTCTCGCACAACTCATTGTCCCGTCGAGTTGAAGGTCCTAGGAGCTAGTACTCATTACCCCAAACTCTTAGAAACTTATTAATTATAATGTAAGGTTTAATAATAAAAATAATAAGAATAAATTTCTCTTCACGACATCATATCTTCAATTGGTAATTCTAGTAAGTTTTTAAGCAGTGAATGAGGATCAATTGAAATCGTATTTGTCTACAGTTGCGCCAAGTTAGATTTAATAAACTGAACAGTCTTGCTGAATCCTCCTTCAAAGCATGGAGTTGCTTGAGAATTACCCCTGTATTACAGAGTTAATTGTAGAGATTGGTATCGACTTTTGGAACTTATTCACATTGTTCCATTAAAGTGTAGATATAGGCCAACTAACCAGTCATCAATGGTTGGTTAATAAGTGTGTAGAGGCATGAGTATGAAAGTTTAGTGGGAGACTTAATTAAATCGTTATGTTGAGCATTCAAATCTAGTTCAGATGGAGTTGAATTGAGTAACAGCCAGAAAACCCGCCTGATTCAAAACAAGTTCACCATCTCAAATCTCTAGTAGGTTATTGCATTTCATAATCTCGTGTTGTGCTCATATAACATGCATCGTGTCCAAGTAATCCATTATATATGAAACCACTTTTGTATTATGCACAACTTCCTTCAAATTGCAAGCGATTTTCTGCTCAAGCACCATAAATTTCCTTTCTAACAAGTGCGCTGCAATTATATCTAACGGTAAATGAGCATAACTTTCTAAAGACAGGTCTTCAGCTGCAATACAACACAGGCACACGAGTACGAGTATATCTAGTGCAGAAACGCAGAGGTATACGAAGAAATATTGAATTGAAGTTCTCAACCAAAGGCCGCTTATCTATATCTATTGAAAAATAGTAGAGAACAAAAAGTATAAACATTCACCGCAATGCCACTAGCGAACAATTACCGCGGCTAAAAGCGGTGCGACGACTACCACCACCACCAACACCGCTACGAACCACTACGACTACTGCAGGCCAATGACTCAAACCGGTCAATGAATTCTTAATGCACCATCATCGTACATCGTGCAACATGATCTTCTAATGCTGGGGTATGTGTAGTTGGCCATTAATACAACACACCGCATACAAAAGCTGCAACACAGCCAGATATACATACACTCATACAAACATACATCCCCGTTCTCTAGCGAGTTGCAAGTGGCGCTCAATAATCTCAATAAATCGTTTAAAAAAATGGTCCAAGAAAAAAAATTGCTAAACAAAAATAAAAAGCGATTTTGTTGCTTCCGCAATTCAGTACCACGAACGCAGAGCTTCAACACTTTTACGCGAGTACTGTAAACGTGCGTGATTTTTCGCACTTCATCAGTCTGCATCTTCACAGTTATCCACAATATGAGTTTGTTGGACTGTTCCTTCCTCCTTTCCTGCCTTCTTCTGTTCTATCTCTGAGGCAGACGATAATCAGCAAAAATGAGTACTCTGGCCAACAACGCATGCGTGCACGTTTCATATTGTTCTGAGTGGAATTACAGGTGGTGGACGTAAAGAGAGAGTCACTTATTTTAGTTGATATTTTTCCGGAAAGCAAATAATTCAGCTCAATATACATGAAAGCTGCAACAAAATAGGAAACCAATCACTTGGTCAAAACAGGCCACCACATGAGTGTCTGGGTTACACACCAAAACCAAGCACAGACGACAATTAAAATCAAACGTCGAAATTTCGTGTGTAAGAGAATAGATGCTTTAATGAACTGGTTCACGAGTTTGAGGGTCAGAGATTACAGAGAAAAGAAAGTCTTTTTCGCTGCCAGCGTCCGTAGCGGACATACCACGATTTTGAGTGGATTCACAACGATTTTTAGTGAATTCACCACGATTTTGTGTGGATTCACCACGATTTTGAATGGATTCACCACGATTTTTAGTACAACGCCCGTCTGTTTTATTTCGCTGCTTTGCCGTTTGACGTTTAAGTTTCTTTTCTCTGTATTCTCTGTTGAGAGTCACGTAACTTCCCTCATCCGCTTGTGTGATTTTTGATTTGTTACCTTTCCTTCGATTATTTAGCTTAGCTTGTTGTTGAGAATAAGACAACTGAGTGCAACCGGAAGAACATGAAGAAAACGAAGTGAACCTAGAGAACGACTAACGTGTGATAATCCACCTTCCCTACTTTTAACATGGTTTGGTACACAGTGTGCAATGCGTATTTCATCCATGCTTACTTTAGTGTATTAATATTTCATCCATATTTACTTTAGTATATGTTCCATTCTATGAAAGCTTCATGGAGTTGGTTTTCAGCTTTTATCGATCTGGTAGGTTCCAGCCTCATTATTGAAATTAGAGAAAAGGGCATCGGTTAATTTGTTTCTTTGCTTTCAGATCTCGAAACTTTCGAACGCCTCTCGTTTTCAGCGGTGATGTTTTGACGCTACTATCTTCCTCTTCATAGCTCAAGAAATCAATTTTGCCGCCAATAATTGCCACTTCTTCCATATGATGTTCCAATTTAATTTTGCCACTTAGAAATATTTATAATCCACTTACTTTTTATCATTTGCTATAATTGGGTTAGTTTAGAGTGGCAGCCTTCCTCGGGAAAGCTTACTTAAACACTTAAAGGATCATTGTGATACCACAAGGAACCGGTGCGACTATATCTTACTACCACGTTGAGAACTATTGTGATTCTATTATGAGCCTGGTTATATTGCTCATACCAGTGGATGATAATTCGATCACACCACTGAGGAAGGGTGAGCCCAGGAATGTGCGTCTTCTTATAGCGAGGGACACTGACATATGCGATAGAGAGCGGGATCTTCCTCTTGTTCAGTGCTGCAGCTGCGATTGAAGGGAAATGGTACAAAAGTCCGAGAATTTGTGACAGAGTCGCGCAGTCGTTGGTTTTATATTAGGAGTGGAAATATTTTTGACTTACCGATTGAAATCCAACAAAATTGTGTAATAACGATTGAGAAAGTATATTAAACAAGTTTACATTTTATTGGCATTCATACATGTTCCCCCGGTTTGATCTACGCACTATTCGCTCTATATCTAAAAATATGTCCTTATGTTATCCTTCAACATATTTAATACCATTGCAACTGTCTTACAATAAAATTCAGTTTGGAGTCGATGTTGCTATCGAAATTGGAGTGGATGTTGTATTTTCCAAAGTTGAAGACAATTTTGATCCATTCATCTGATAAAAATATATCTCCTTCCCAATGATACCGAGAAATAATTTCCATAGTTAAAAAAAATATTCTCGTATTCTATAACAATTTATAAAATGGGTTGAAATCTTTTTATTTTGTATCTCCATCATTTTGAAGGGATTTTACATCCTCTGACTTCGTTTTCGGCAGCTTCTCGACAGTTCCTCCTTTTGGGTTTCGGTTTTCGGCAGGTTATCTGCAGCTTCTCGGCAGTTGCTCATTTCCAGTGTCTTTAGATCATTATTAAAGTCATCTGATGACTTCTCATTTCTTAGTCGTCCCTAGTTGAACCTGTTAATTCCAATTGAAATGACATTTTGAAGAAAGCTAAGTTTACTAAACTTGAATACATTATTAGTGTATGTATATGCTCAGTGGTGGCACACTCAATCCCACTATGGTACCACAAAGGAAAGGGGAGATTGAGACCAGAAACTGGAATTATGTTAGTCACCCAATATTTAGGACGAATCTGAATAAACTCTTTGACATACTGACTACAGGTACAGATACAAATAAATTTATCTATTTGTGACGTAGGGACTGAATTACCGCTTCCTCCTCATCATCATCGTAACACCTTCTAAAGAAGTCTGGTACCTCTACACCAAGTTTTCTTGTGTCAAGCCCAAAAAGACAATGTGTGTGAGGATGGAAGTAGTAATGGGCAACGAAGCTCTATTCAACGAAATGAGCACTGAGGTGCGTTTGTGATTAAACTATAGCCACAGTTGCTGAATGATGCTGAAAGTTCTTTCTGTAACTATCTTTTGTTGGCCTTATCCCTAAACCTGCAATTTACGAAAAATTTACAATTGCTAAGTGGAATTCCAGATTATTTTGTTACCTCCCCTTGCAAAATTACCTGCTGTCCAGTTGTCTTCGATGTCGCTGTGTCCTGAAGCCCGTGCAATATGGATGATGTACGAGTATTTGTTCTCTACTTCATTCAGAACCGTACAGTAATTCATCACTACTCTGGAGGGGGTGGCAATTTTAGTCTAAGAACCGCATCTAGTCCCTGATTGATTCACGTCTTGTAAAAGTTCTGTATACTGTTTCATGATCTCAAATTCAGGAGAGATAAAGCATGAGTAATAACCTGTGTAGACAAGACCTTGGATTGCCTGCTAATAAATCAGTCCTCTGCCTTGGCTATCCGCCATTTAGACACAAATGTTGTTGAAAGAAAATGCCTTGGCTAGACAGTATAAGCTAAGTGAGGTTACTACACTGTGACGCTTATAGTCGGCAGCAAAAATGATGCGATAGTCATTTACCCCTGCTGACCGTCAGCGTTAGACCTTGATTAAAATCCAAGTTATTACCGCACAATCCATTTTGAATTTTACCTTCTTCTTTTCCCAAAACGAAAGAACTTTTTTTATGTTTGCGCTGCATAATTGTCCCCCATGATTCTTTGTATACTTTGTATACCGTGCTTTAATTACGAGTTTTGTTGCTTTCAAAGCAAACTACTCCAATTGTGATTGCGATCTTTTCGCTTCAGCGCTTGCCAGTCATTTCCTTTTCGTGTAAGGGTACTTGTGCATTAATTTAAAGTCCACTCTGCCCGCATGGCATTAATTATTTCCTTTTGTTCTGGTCGCACTGCTTTTCAATGCAGGAAATTCTCATGTGAATTTTTTAAACAACAATTTATAGCTCCTCTCTCCACACTGACTTGAGTGGTCATGTTATTAAAACCCAAAGGAAGCAAATGTAAGTGTGGGAATGGAATGAATTCAAATATACTCGTATTCCAAACTGAAGTAGAAAAGTTGGACTTCTTAAACTTTAGAATGTTTCCAATGAAGCAATACCAGCAGGAATACCAGCAGGAATACCAGTGGATCAGTTGGTATACGAACTTGGTAGAATACCCATAGAATCACAACTGGTTACTACTTACATTCCTAGGTATATCCAAACACCTATCAATCAATAGGAATCACAATGGTAATTGGTCTCTGACAATATTAAAGCTACACCACTATGCAATGGAATCAAAACGTCTTCCACACGTGGTCTTGTAAGTTTGAGGAATAGGAAGAGTTCTTTTCCGGCTCATATACGGTGTTGGGTTGATGATGTTTGAAGTGTATAATTCAGAAGTCCTCGTGTTAGGAATGGTGCGTGGAAGGCATATAATCATGTGGTAAAATCTATGAAATGTTGTTCAGCATCTCTAAACTGTTTGCCACACCTTCTCAAATATGTTATAACGCTGAAGTTGATTATTTAGTACTCCAAAACGAATTCAGAGTGGAGAACATCAGAGCAGTAAACATGTTTTTTTTAATTTTCGACCAACTTGGATTTTTTCTGTTGTCTATTCCGAAGCTGTAGACTGGTTTGCATTTGAAACTCTTAAACTAGTGAGTCGTATTCTTCACGATAACTTTCATGAATGCACTATTAGAATTGGCATGAACCTATTTTTATGGCCTTTTTGAAGAAATTCCAGTACTATCGGTAGATGCTGAATCCCTAAAGTTCTCCAGCCAAAACTATAGACTTAAATAGTTGCAACAAAATTGTGAGATCTAGAACCGTAGTGATCACACCTCTTAAGATTGAATCCAAGTTTCCTATTACCATCTCTCTGCCTTTGTCGTTGGTATTGTCAATAGAAATCGGGGGAAAGAAACTAGGCAAGTTTCAAAACCCCTTGAATATTCGTGTTTTAGACGTACATGTATGTGAATCTCAGTAGGCATTCTTCAAATTTTTTAAAGATTAATCAAAAAATGACCTTAGTAGTTTTCATATGTTATATCTTTAATAAAAGGTATCCTCCAATTGCCAATTCAATACCAGAAATGACAATTAGCAACACAAAAGCCTATTTTCTTCTATCTTCTCCATATTGTATACCTTATATATGGGCTTAGCGACCGTATGGTCATGGTAGGGTGCTATAGGCAATGCCGAGGGAACTCACCCAAATACTAACAGACTACATAGTACAACAAATAGACTTTAAAAAGGACTTCACGCTTCGATTTCCTTCAAGAGAAGAGTGGTCAAGGCAAACATTTGAAATGGGTTACGATATACCCATTTGCACAGACGGGTCCAAAATGGATCTTGGGGTAGGCGCTGGGGTATTTTCAACACACACTAACATCAATTACTGCACACGCCTACCTGGTGAGGCTACAGTTTTACAGGCGGAAGTAATAGCAATCAGGGAGTCGTGCCGGCAAATTACTCCTTACATTAGAGAAGGACATAGAAGCAAGGTTGCCATATTTGTGGACAGCCAGGCTGCTATAAAGGCTCTACAGTTACACACCATCAACTCCAGGTTGGTCAGACAGTGTAGGGATCAACTTAGAGCGCTAAGTCTTCATGCTGACATTACAGTCTTTGTTCCAGGCCATAGGAATATCGATGGGAATGAGAAGGCTGATGAATTAGCGCGAATGGGGGCCTCTCTCGACCTAACCTATGCGGAACTAGTATCTGTTTTTCTGGGTACGATGAAGAGGGGCTCTGCCTGCTCTGTCTCTCCGTGGCGGGTGTAGAAGATGGAGGGCACTTACAACGTGCAATACATCCCGGGCGACCTGGCCAGCCTACAATATAGCTAGGTCAAGGGATCTTATAAACAGGGACTCTAGAGACACCAGCCGACTAACGGCGGTTTTTACAGGTCACTGGCTAATAGGTACACATGCGGAGAAAATGCATAAACCGTTCAATACCTATTGTAGAAGTTGTAAAGACTCGGATGAGAGGGAAACAATATCTCACTTTCTTTGCAAGTGCCTTCTAAAATACCTAAATTCCACAAAGTGGAGGGCGATGTGATTAACTCTGGGTAGTTTTTACATTTCAATTCTACTTGATGCATTATCCACAAGCCTTCAAAGAATCTTCTGGTATATTCTTAGTTGCCAACCTAAGAAAGAACATCGGAATCGTTTATCATAGACGTAAACTTTTTTCAATTTTCTTTCTGTGTTTCACACTTTCAAACGAAACTTACCACGTACAATTGACAAGTGGTTTTTTGTTCAGTGTACTCGCAACTCGTAAGTGTTTACTTACATAAATTGTTCACTTCTTTTCCAAATAATTCTTGCATTTCATGTTAACATTTTCTTTTTGTATGCTATGCCATATTTTTACGCTTGGCTGACATCTTCCGGGAAAACTGAAGAAAACTGGTGCGAGCACAATTGCGAGTAGGAATGCTCGATACTCGTCGCATGCATGTCCATTTCTGCCAGACATCATCACGAACAAACAAATACGAGTAGGCAACTGCCGTGCAGACGCCTCAGAGTCAAAATCACTCATGTTTGACAAAGCTCAGGGAATACAATTTAAGCGAGCTGTGTACACCGAGAACATAACCGCAGTGTTTGCGCATGCGTAGACGATTTTAACCCAACATTAAATTCAGCTCAAATTACGCCAGCGTCTTGTCTCCCCCATCTGACCGTGTTGTTCTATGATTGTTTGTTCTGTGGTAACTGTCAAATCATTTCTTATAATTTGTTAACTGAAATGCTTCGCTCTGTGCCAGTGTTGAACAACGGTCTCGCACGCACTCACACACACACTCAAGTATACAAAAACAACTGTTGCAGTTTATAAACTCATAAACTGCAGGTAACTTGCGACAATGGCATTTGTTCCGCTTGGTTAAATTAACATGATTTTGTCATGTCATGTCATCAATGACATTGTCAATTCTTTTAATTGCATCGTCAACATGTTTTTCTTTAATGCAATATTTTTCTTTCTCATTTTTTTTGTTGTTGTTGTGTTTGTTCGCGGTTTCTGAAAACTTGAAACTAGGAGTATTCGCTCGCTTGGCATAAATAAAAGCATTTTTCTTGTTAAATTTACATTTCCTGGTTATTCATCGTAACTACCTTGCTAATTGTAAGCTAGTTTGTAATTTCATTGTTCCAAGACAACTGCATATTCTTGCTCTGTTCTTCGCACACCCACTTTATTTTCTACGAAAGCAATGTAGGCGGCAACTGATTCTCTGTGCGTATTATTTGTAATTCTTTTGTTCGCCTCTGAATTGTGGCCACAGGCAACAACTACAATTAAAAGTTATTATCTATGCAAAATTGTTAGTTAAGAATGCAAATCTAGGCTTACGATTTTCTTTCCTTTTTTCTAATTAAACAACTTTTTAATCGATTCTTATTTCTTTTCAGGTAAGTTGCGACGCTGAACTTTTGAACTTATTGAGAAATTGAAGATGAACTTCAGAAATCAGGTACTATTTTATTAATATTATTATATTGAATCCAACGAAGATTAAATAAATAAATTTGGTTGATTATTTCAAGATATGCATAGAACAAAATTTAGTAATTTTCCACTGAATTTATTATTAAATAAAGCAACGAAAATGCGATTTTTAAATCTAATAAAAATAAATGTTCAAAGACAGTAAACATGCTGCCTCCATAGCCGCGACCTCTGCCTGAAAAATACTGCAGTGGTCGGGCATCCTACAGGATATGTTAATGTCCAAATCTTCTGAGAATACACCACTTCCCACCTTACTCTGTAGTTTGGATCCATCTGTGTAGATGTGAACCCCTTCTACATGAGGGTGGATGCTATCTTTCCATTCGTCCCTGGAGGGAATGGAGATCTTGCACATACCATTGAAGGCGTACATTGGTGTGATGTAGTCGAAAGAGTCAGGAATACCCTCAAGATGTCTTAAAATGGACGCATGACCTACATTCCTGGCATCCCATTGATGCGTAGCTTTTAGCCTGATAGCTGAGTTTGCAGCCATTTTTTCGCCAAAAAGCCTAACAGGCAGCAGATTGAGCATAATATCCAATGCTGCCGTTGGAGTCGTTCTAATGGCACTACTTATGAATACATCTGCCGTTCTTTGTACTTTTGTTATCAGCCTATTGTATGTGGACTTACTTAGGGCTGTCCACCAAGCAAGCACGCCATAGAAAAGGACTGGTCGTACCACAGCTGTATATATCCAATAGGCTACCTTAGGCTGTAACTCCCATTTTTTGCATATAGCTCTTTTGCAACAGTACAGAGCTACCTGAGAGCTCGCTTATATTAGCCTTCCAGTTCAGCATCTTATCTAGGATCACGCCCAGATATTTAGCCTCCTCGACCAAGTCAATATCTAAACCCATTAGTTTTGGAGAAATAAATTGAGGAATTTTATAGTTCCAAGTGAAGAGTACCAGATTAGTCTTGGTCGGATTAAACCCCAACCCACAATAGTCCATTTAGAGAGAATATTCAACATGTGTTGCATCAAGTCTCTCAGAGTAGATATGTATTTTCTCGAGATACTAATAGCAACATCATCCGCATACGCAACACCTTGCACCCTTCATTCTCCAGTCGAACAAACAGCTCTTTTACCGCACGATTCCAGAGTAGGGGTGAAAGAACTTCGCCTTGAGATGTGCCTCTGCACACGGACTTCTTGGCCGACGCCGTCCCCAGCTGTGAATTGATTATCCTGCTACTAAGCATATTTTCAATCCACTTGCTAATGGCGGGTTCCATCTTCAAGTCTCGCATCGAAGCCTTAGTTTCTAGTACCTAATTCCCCAAACCCCATGGACACATGATTAATTATGGTGTACATTATAAAAATAATAATATTAATGTTTGCTTTGCGAAATACTCTTACCCTCCTATATTCTGAACTACAAGCTTCTGCATTGTGCATAAGATCCAACGATCCACTGGCTCCTGAGAGAATTGTAGTTCGTAGGTTTGGCTGCCGTTTCCACACTGCCGAAAAGCAGTATGGACTTGGATGCGAAGAAACCAGAAGAATTCGCTAGGAGGGAATTGGAAAGAGTTGTGTCGGAAAATTACCCAATACATTAGAGAAGCACATAGGAGCAAGGTTGCCATCTTTTTGGACAGCCAGGCTGCTATAAAGGCTCTACAGTCAAACACCATCAACTCCAGGTTGGTCAGACAGTTTAGGGATGAACTTAGAGCGGGAGGGAACTGGAAAGAGAGTGACTTACATGTTCAAAATTTGATGTGTATAAAATAATAAACCTCTTGAGCTGTAGGCTACTTCAAAAGCGGCATTATCTTCATAGGGAACGGCAGCACTTCTGGAATACTTGACTTAATGTTGTTCCAACATAGGCATTTAGGAAATAGTGATATACTTCTCTGCATTTACGGTGTGTGATGAATGAAAATTTGGTTATATTGCTGAACAACTGCTAAAATAGGAGATCATTTGTTGCCTTCACTTGTCTCACGTATCACTTCTGTGGTCTTTTCTTCACTTGGTAAGATCAGTGATTGTCGATTACTTCCGGGCTCTTAACACTACTTGGATACCACGTATTTTGTACTCTTTTGAATATGAATATTCCTTCCTAATATCATATATAGAAAATTTCTATAAAAATAGATTGTATTCCACAGCGATATTTTCACATGCTCAACATATGCAATTATTACGTTAAGATAAGAAATTTAGTGCCAGACAATTTGTCTAGTTGGTATATATTTACTTCCTTACACACAAGCACTCTTAAATTCAAGTGGTCAAGTATTAAAGTGTTTCTATATTTATCTGATTATTATCATAAAAATTAATGCACATTTTTTACTTTATATATATATATATCGATTATAGCTGAGAACTTTCCAGTGATAATGCCGCAAAACAATTTAGAATTCAATTATTACAATCTCCACATTTAATTTGCCGTTTCATGCTATTCACTTGCACGTGACTCTTCAATTGATTATAAACGATTGAACTGAAGTTGCAACGTGACGTCAATAGACAATTATAAGGGAGCCCACTTTGCTTTAGGATGACCACCATGTACTCAACCTGAAGTGAAAGGTTTCAAACATTTTCTACAAAGTAATACTTTTTGCACTCCAATTTCTTGTTCTTTACTATTCAAGTCTAGTCTAGTCTACTAGTCGTGTTATTAATTTTTATTATATACCCCATACGACTGTGATCAATTGGTACTCTATCTCATTTTAATTTTGGCCTACCAATCGATGCTGTAATTTTTGATAGACTTCTGTTAGTAAGCTCCATCTCCTATTTGCCCGCCTTACCCCCAGGGGGACTGGCACTGGTACCCCCAGGGATTCGTCAAGGGCCCCCGATCGAACCAACCTATCAGCTTTCTCATTTTCCTCAATGTTTCTATGACCGGGAATCTAGATCAGAGTAATATCAGCATGATATGCTCGGGGCAACACTTCTCTGCACTCCTTGACCAGCTCGAGTTTATAGTGGTGGATTGAATAGCTTTTATTGAGGGCTGACTGTCGATTAAAATAGCAACCTTACATATACTTGTGATGTGCCGTATTATTAGTCGACACGCCTCTCTATTCGCCAGAACTTCCTCTTGAAATCCGTGGCATTATTGGGTAATCATATGGATTGATTTATGGGTACCTGTGGTGAGTGGACGCACACACCTACCCCACAAATTATCTTAGATCCGTCCGTGAATATGGGAATATCGTATTCTGCAAGGAAATTATTTCCTTTCCACTGGGCTCGTATCGGCAGTCTTACCTTGAAGTCACTTCTGAAACTCAGTTGTGCTATTATGTAATCTGTTGTTCCCGTGGCCAGGGAATTCGGTACTGTGTCTATGACTTTGCTACGCCCGTAAGTTAGCTGCGCCCAACAGCCGGTTGCCAAAAGCATCACCGCTCTACTGAAGGCGCTGTTTTTTATGTATAAGTCAATAGGGAGGAGATGCAGCATATGGTTCAGGGCATCAGTGGGACAAGTACGCACAGCACCTGTAATGCCCCCACATGCTGGTCTTACTACTCTACTGAGTAGATATATATCTATAGCTCCTGCTTAGACCTGGCCACCAGACTATTGCACCGTCGGTTAAAAATGGTCGTACTATTGCCGTGTACAGCCAGTGTACAGTCAATATACGGTTTTAACACCCATCTCTTGCCAAACAATGTGTTGTAAGAGTACAAACCCCTGCTTTCCTGGTCCGCAACACGATAGTAAGTTTCCAATTGAACTTGGATCTAGCAATATCTCCAAGTATTTGGCCTTTGTTGTCAGTGTCAATTGTTGCCCGTTAAGTACAGGAAGCTTAAGATTGGAGCCTTGGTTCTAGTGGTCAAAATCATAAGATCCGTCTTACTCGGATTCATCCTAAGACCACACCCCTCAGCCCATGTGGAGAGTTTGACCAAAGTCCTTTACATAATCTCGCTTATCGTGCTTGGGAACATTCCTGATTCCATTATCATGATGTCGTCCGTATATGCTACTACACCCACGTTTTCTCTAATATATTGAGAATGTTATCCATAACCAGTAGCCACAGTACTGTTGAAATCTCCTTATGGTGTTCCTCTACTGGCTGGCCTTACCACAATTGTGGTGCGTAGCTCTGCGTGGATTAACCTAGATTTTAGCATTGCTTCTATCCAGTCTCTGAGATCCTCTTCTAAACTACCCCTGTGGAAAGAATCTAGGATAGGTGCAGTGCTTGTCCCCTCAATGTCTAGGAAGGATTGTTAAAAGTCCCCTTAATGTCTAGAAAGGCTTCCAACGAATATTGTTTAAACTCTATTGATCTTTTAGCGATACGAATGACCTCATGCAGAGTCGTGGATCTACCCTTGACATAAGCATGCTGGCATCTTGAGATGTTAAAACATTCCACTACCGACTTGCGATGTAGTTCAATCGCCCTTTCCATCGTCTTCAGCAAAAACGAAGTACGACTAATGGGCCTAAAGTCCTTGACTGACTCCTGTTGTTTATAAATTTTGTTAGGTCTGAAAGTTCTAATATAGATCAATGCCCCAGACTCTCTAGAAAAGGACTGCCGAAAATGTTAGTTTTATGTGAGAGACGGCCGGGAAATAACAAATAAAGTGGACAACTGTTTCTCTCACTTGTGCGTTTTTGCTGCTTCTGCAATAAACATTGAATAGAAAGTCAATTTTTTCAGGGCAATGGCACATATGTCCCACCTTTACTGAGCCTTGTGGAAGAAGTGATTATATATATTTGCCTTGATAAAGGTTAGGGGATCATTTCAGTGATTCCTTTTGGAGGATTTGAGCTTTAATGAAAGACATAGCTCTAATTGTGCCATTGGAATTGTAATAAATCCTATAAAAGATCACAATATGTTCTTCTGAGGGAAATAATTGTATCAAAAGTTCTCCGAAATATCTCAGGCAATTGGAATGCACAAGTATGTGCTCTCATCCCTACATCGCTACTTCAATTTTCTTCAACTAAAGTGTTGACGATTGGCGATAGAAGATGGAATCATAAAATTGCTGGTCCCGATGGTAAAATATTCGAAGTTGGGAGGCTGGTGACCACGATTCAGAGAGTGTTTCTCAAAGATGTCAGAAATTGTACGCGAGAAAGAACTTTCTAAGAAACGCGTTCCATCTGCATTGGACCAATAAATTTGTGAATTTCATCGATTCTTTCGCTTTAATATAAACACAGTTTTTTAATGTGTTCCGGTAAGCTTCAATATGGTGTAAATATATAAAGGAAAGCAGAAAAATTGCTGTTATAAATAAGAAAAACGCTATTTGACAAACGCGGAAATCTCTGGATGAGAGCACTTCATTGGGTTCGTCACCCCCACCATGACATGCGTTATAAAAAGTGAGAATAAGTTTAACAGAGGTCAGTTTTAGTTTTTACAATTCTGTATAAACAAACATATAAAACAAACAGAAAAAATTATAATAAAACCAGCCTATAAAGTCGGCTAAGAAAGCAGAATTTCAGATGCTGCACTCGTACTTAGAAAAAACAAAAGTGAAATTTCTCCTATTACAACTGCAAATTACGCTGGGCTACTAACACAGAATGGGGTTCATATAAATAATTATAATAATTTCGAATACCTGAGTTCATGCAGAATGGAAGTGATGAAAATATCACTGCGGGCCAATGAGGCAATTGTGAAGGCTTAGCACAGCAACACGAAATTTCTCTCGAGCTGCGAATTTAAACGCGATTGCTGCGCGGCGAGATATCATGCGGAACGCGTCTAAAGGCAGCCCAACGTGAGCTGACATTAGCTTAAATGCAAAAGATGCCTGCAGCTGGTGAACTGAGGCTGTTAAAGTGTGCACATCAATACAAACACCTTTGACACCTTTTACTAACTGTTTCGCGTCTAAATGTGCGTTGTTTGAGAAAACTTTCCAGCAGCTGAACAGTGGCCTGAAAATTAGCATACAAAAACGGTTCTACAAATTTCCTTAATTGTTACTATCGCCTGGGAAGTTGCTTTAGACAACAGACAAACACAAAACAACAACAGCCCTCAACACAATGACAATGACAACAACAAGATATTAATCTCGAACTTATCTTAAGCGTGATCAAAATGTTTTAAAGTGCTGCGTTTGTGACTCGTTTTCCTGTTGATAGTTTTTCTGCTCATTTCTATTTACGTAAAGATTTTTTGTCGCTGTTTCTGTTAATTCACTTTAATGATAAATACGATTTTTTGTCACATTTTAAGTTATTCGCATTTGTGACGTTGACTTCCTTTTAGCTTGTCAGTGTGTTAGTGAGCGAGCCATGTGCGTGGAAGACTCCCACAAACATCACATTTATTTTTTATTTTATTTTATTTTTTTGTTACGTGTTTTAATGAAATTTATTTACATTTCTTTTGATTGCTGTTGTTGTTGCTGTTACTATTGCTATTGCCGTGGCAAATGTTGCTTTTCTTTTAAAGTGCTCACCTGCCACAAGAGGCTACTTGTCAATTACTTCTTCAGACTGCTGTCATTTCACTGTTGACACACCGTCAACGTTTCTTCTATTTTTGTGTTAAGCCTTTTTTTAGGATTATTGATTGTAGGACTTACTTTTTGCATAAGGTGAATCACAGCCCACGGATTGTTGGAAAATTGTTGCCGTATACTTTTCACTTTGTTCATAGAACTATCATAGAAATGGGCAGTTGCGAGAATGTGCAGCTTTATTGGAATGGAATTGTACATAAAGTAAATGCGAAAATTATTAGCAGGAAAAATCTGCAAAAGTCATGTATAAGATCTAGAACTGATGACTCGAAGAATCTTCTTCCATAAATCTAATAAAGCCTCCTTCACAATTGTCTTTCATTGCTCACTACATGTTATTTAGAACAATTCCATATTAACCCTAAGCTATCCACTTTCCTAATTCCCTCTAAACATGTAATTTTGAAATCAGGAAACCGGAATTATAGTTATAGAAACGATCAAAACTTGCAGAACATATCGCACCCTAAATACAAAATGGACATATCTCAAGATTTTCAAATTTTCAGGAGTGGCAAAAAACTGTTTATGTAAAAATGATTCTGATATTTTAAAAAAAAATAATTCCATTAAGAAAAAAGTGAATTTTGAAGAAGGTTTAGCTATGCTTTTTTAATTTTATATTGTATTTGTGGAAATAAAAAAACACTTTGAGTTATGATTCTTTAACTGAAATTTTTTGTAGTTAACTGAACTCACCTTTTTCAATAAAGGAATCACAACACAAAATAATATACCACAAAATGTATAACTTTTTACAGTAATAGGGGTATAAATCAATATAACGCTCTTTATGCGTAACAAAACTGATCAGTTGTTCTTCAGCACATCAACGCAACTAAAAATAGTTCTCTTGCAGAAGCAACGTAATTAACATAAAAACAGACTTAACGGTATTTTTCCAGTTAAAGAAGATAGCAATGAGGGAGAAATTTTGTAAGTAGATGGAGATGTGTAAAATGAATTCATTTATGGAAAAAAGTCATTTTTAGAAAATCTTGAGTTATGTGCCTTTTGTATTTAGGGTGCGATATGCGTCCTAACAAGACGCAAAACTTGCAGAACATATGCGATCCCCTTACGGGTCAGTATCTACTGGTACTGATAAATGTTGGTAGTATATTTCCGCAATCCAGAAGGAATCAAGGTGTTAAAGAATATACAACTTGAGTAAATCTACCACTGCACTCAATATATAGTAGTTCAATCAATACCAACTAGCATATAAATAGATATTAGAATCCTGTAAAAACTCCAATATTAGTGAGTATGTGTATTATTATTAAACTTTCCACTATAATTACTTAAGTGTGCACAGGCTTAGGGGGGGATAAGAACTAGCAACTAAGGCTTTCGTCCTGAAAGAAAAAGATTTAGAAATCCACTGGGCACGATTAGAACCCACGACCCCATGAGTGTGAGCCTAGCATGCTTACCACTGCTAATATTAATGTTCTTCAGTAATATGTACATATAGAATAGCATCTCTTGTATCTTTACATCCATATATTTATATTTTTCTACGGATATTTTGTATATATGAGCCAAGTGTAGGGCAAATTACAATTTAGTCAATATATCTACATATACAAGTATAGTCAATGCTGCCATACAATGATCAAATAGCGTAAATATTCAACTAATTTTATTTTGAATTTGATTTCCAAACCCCTCTTTTGAAATTAAGCTCAATATCTTCATATCCCTTAGGCGAAAATGGGAGATGACACAGAAATTATATACCGATTGATTTTTATGATTTTTCACTGATGGCTCTCAGGTGTATACAAACAATTATGAGTCTATTCCAAAGTATTTGACCTCGGAATTGTATACAGAGTTCCCAACCTAAGCAGTAAATTTGTGGCGATGGTGATAGCAATCATGCATATGGACACAATAGTCCGGTATGATAGATCCGGAGGGGTTTTCGACAAGTATTCGTACAGCCAACTGGCCATATAATCTTTTATGTCAGTTTACTCTACCCGCCAAGTGCCTGTATACTGCTCTGAATGATCTGGCATATTTACCTAAAATGAGTGGGCTTATCAGTTTGGGATTATTATTATTATACCTTACATCATAGTTAATTATGAGTGCAAGATGTTGGGGTAATGAGTACTAGCTACAGAGGCTTTCGACTCGAAGAGAAAAGGATTTTATAGAAAGAAGCATTTTGGAGACCAAGCCCGTGGCGGGATTTGAACCTGCGACCCTCGGGGTGGGGCTTATCAGGTAATAAGAGGGTGAATTTTAAATTAATCAGTCTCGGCAGGAAAAACACAAAATTTTTGTTGAAAACTCAATCAGCATAATTTTCTCTCATCTATTGTCCAAAGATTTTCCAATTTATCGATCCCTTCAAATAATTCGATTTGTCGAGGCTTTCAAAATAGGCATCCATCTCAGAGATTACCTACTAATTAAACCCAAATGTCTCCATTTCCACTGAAACATTTCTTCAAATATGATAACAGATAATATTCGCCGGGCACCAAATCTGCAGAATATGGAAAATGAGGCCCAAATTCAACCCGCAACTTTTATAATATTTCTATGAAGAATGTGCATTTATGTAATGGGAGAGAATTCAATATAAATACAAAGTTGTTTACTTTCAAATTGAAACTTGCAATGCCAGCAAAACATGACACGTACTGACGCAGTTGGTTGAAAATTTGACACCAGTCAATTGAAGGTAAGTATTCCCGATAAACAATATTAATTCGATAGTGGTGGTGTTATCTATTAGCTAGCCTCTTTGGCCTCTTCGGATTAGAAAGAGCCTCACCAGTCGAAAATTTTTCGTATAAACGCTTAATGGTGTTCTTAGAAGGCGCACTTCTCACATTTTTTAAGTTTTTAAAAGCACGTTGAGTTTTCACAATTGACTTCTTCTGTTGAATGTAAATTTCAACTATTTCAGAGCGCTCGCGTGGCGTGTATTGTTCCATGGTAAAAATCTGCTTGGACTGACGCTTCAAACGCGGTATGTCATTAAGCGATCTGACATCTCTGTCAAAAGTTATGGCGTTGCCAGATGGGTCCGTCGAATTTGGGCAACCCTGATTAACCCTTAGCTAGCCCGATTAACCCTCGTAATAGCAGCTGATCAGTTAGTTAGAATCCCTGTTAAGGAGGGCATAGGTATTTGTATAAACATCTGCAAGCTACTGTGAATATCAGGTGCCATCAAAACACCAACTCATGATAGAATAAGGAAATCACTTATAAAATAAGCAGATGGATTTGACCTCAACTAAAAAAAGCCTTTGATCTATAGATAAAATGAGAAGCAAGATATAATAATAACCGTTGGAATAATAACCAGAAATTGTTTATTTGGACGCCAAGCACAAAGATGAGGTCTTCTACATAAAAATAATTGTTAGAGTAATAACTTATTTCCATTGCAGAAGGGTCATTGTACCAGCAGGAATTCACCCTGGCTGCCTTTCTTGATATTGAGGGGGCCTTTAATAATGTCAAAGGGGAGGCCATCACTGCATCACTTACTGAGCTTGGTGTGGACACGGGCCTGGTAGGCCTCATTGGTAAAATGCTGAATAGCAGAATCATTGAGGCGAATCTAGGAGAATCGGTCCAACATAAGTTGGTGAGCAGGGGTACACCTCAGGGAGGTGTACTCTCACCGTTTCTATGGAACACCGTTGTTAACAAGCTCCTATTAAGATTAGAGGCGGTGGGATGTACGGTGGTGGCTTATGCCGATGATGTTGTTATTGCTGTCTCTGGAAAATTCACATCTATTCTGAGAGATTTGCTGCAAAATGCTCTAGATATTCTTTCAAAGTGGGCGGAGGACTGTGGTCTGGGAGTAAATCCGGATAAGACTAAGGTCTTTCTGTTTAATAGGAAACAAAAAATCCCTCAATTAGATCAAATTACGCTTAAGGGAAAAGTTCTAGGGATTTCAGAAGAGACGAAATACTTGGGTCTTATAATTGATAGAAAGCCTTCTTGGAAGTCAAATACCCTAGAAAGAGCAAGGAAGGCTGGGGTGGCTTTTTATGCCTGCAAAGGAGCTATAGGTAAAACCTGGGGAATTAAGCCTAGGGTAGCTCACTGGCAGTTCTCAGGCCCATTCTCCTCTATGGAAATGTTGTCTAGTGGACTGCAGTGCAGAAAAGGTCCGACTAGGAAACACTTAGTAAAGCACAGAGATCAGCAGAATTAGCAATAAGTGGCACCATGAGAACCACGTCAACTTTGGTATTGGATATCGTACTACATCTGCCACCGTTACATCTCTTCTGCAAATTTTTAGCGGCATGCTCCGCCATTAGGCTCAAGGCGAGCTCACAATGGAAAGCCGTTCCGTATGGACATTCGACCATATTAGAATTCTACACGAACAAAACCAGTGATATTGATTACCTTCCTACTTCTCTTTTTTTCGAAAGGAATTGTTGGGTAAGGATTCCTTCCAGAGAGGAATGGCTCGAGGGGGATCCGTCACCAGATGCTCCCAACAAGATATACACAGACGGATTAAAAATGAATATCAGTGTAGGATCAGGAGTTTATTGCGAAATGCCAATGAATCCATCAAATCAATATATCACTGCAGTGTTTTTCAAGCGGATATAACCGCTATTCAAGAAGACTTGAATTGGTTGAGGACAAACGAGGTAACCGTCAAGGATATCTGTATTTTATAAGACAGCCAAGCTGCACTAAGGGCTTTGAATGCTTTCCAAATAACATCGAGGAGTGTCTTAGATTGTCGCCGATCTCTAAATGAGATGGCTAAACAATTCCATATCCATTTATGCTGGGTAGCAGGCAATAGGGATATACCAGGGAACTGCAGGGCTGATCAACGTGCGAGAGGCGGCACTTGTATGCCAAATGTCAGTAGGCATGTGGTTATAACTCTCACGACTTTTAAGCTTCTCATAAGGGAGACACTAATTAATTCCACCAATCAAAAGTGGATATGTACCTCTACCTGCGAAATCGCCAGGCAAATATGGCCAAGGCTAAATCTGCGTCTATCTAGGAATATCATTAGACTACAAATTAGGACTTTAATAGGAGTCCTCACGGGACATTGTCTTAGAGGAAATCATGCAGGAAGAATGGTAGTTTATACGCATGATTTCGGTCGCAGTTGCAGAAATGAGGAGGAACTGGAAACGATCCAGCATTTCTTCTGTACATGTCCGGCTTTTGCTAGAAATAGGGAACGTTTACTAGGATCCCACTTCTTAAGAAGTATAGATAATCTATACCAGTCAGGTGTCAACAACCTTCTTCGCTTTATAAAAGGCTCAGGTTGGTTGAATCTGGAGGGGGAAGCGTAGCCATGCCTCGCATCCGCGGCTCACAACGGACCCAACTGATGGTCTAAGTGGCATCACTGGTTTAGTGGTGATGCGGCTGCCCAACCTACCTACCTACCTAATAACAGAGAATAGTATACTTGGGCATCATTTGCAAAGATTTTGTCTTCTTGTCTGTGATTTTAGCAGAGCTGTAAGAACAAAGAAAAAGAGAAGAACATTTTTCAGTTTATCTGCTTGCCCGAAACTCATCCACCAACGCAAAATGTATTATAAAACTATGTTCGCTTTTATTGTTGATCTGATAGTCCCAAAAACTTGTTAAGTTTCATTTGGAGTTCAACATAATTAAGAATTGTAGTACTTTATTGGGTATTCCCAACTTTTTGCCTGAGTGGGTCGGATAATTGTAAAATAATCCAATATTTTCTAAAAAGTTGATTCGTTGCTGCTGTAGACATGGTTTTGGACAAAGTTTTGTTGCTCGTAACCGAAGTTGTGCCCAATAATATTTACATAATGATTTTATACTGAATTAGTAAAATGGCACAAGCACGACAGCAACACTTTTAACTATTTATTTTATTTTTAATTGCATTTTTGTGTTTTTATTTGCGCTCCTATCTTTCAATTCGCGTTGCATTTATTGTTGCTAGTCTCGCTTAGTAGTCGGTCGAAAAAAGCGAGTTGACTCCCATTAATGAAACTTAACCAATTGATTATAAAAACTACAAATGACTGCTTTAATGATGGCTTTAAAAACATACTGAAATCATATGTAAGCAGTTTGAAATGGAAATGACAACAATAATGCGCCACTTGCTGGTAATAAAGTTTGTCTTTCATTTAAAGCCAAACTGCTTCGGTGTAAATTGTAAGGTAATGAGTAGTAAGCACCTTATTAACTGCAAAACAAAAATGTGTACGTGCGTCAATGAGAAAAGTCAGCATTTTTAGTGAGGTAAAAATTGCACCGCGTGGTGTGATATTCCACAGCGACCAATTTAAGTTTAAGCCTGAACTGAAACTGGAAGTGGAAATGTGGCACTTATATAAGGCGTTTATTATGGTTATATAAGGTGAGGCATTTTAATTTCACTAACACTCTAACAGGCGACTTTGCATACGTTATACAAACACCCAAGTCTGGTGGTGAAGATGCATATATAAGCTTTGCTTCTTCCTAGTAATGAAGGCCCTTATAGAGACTTCATTAATAATAAAACTTCGTCTGCAACACGCTATCTTCGAATTGTGTATAAGCAGTCCTTGTGGATTATCCACAGTAGTTATTTTTTTTACGACAGAATCACTCGAGTCTTTACATATGTTCTTTGATTTATACAACAAAAGTGGACATCGACAGAAATATAGTGTATGCAAAAAGTCGGCACGTCCACCAAAGTCAGCACTGATCTCAAGAAAAGTTCTTATCGTCTCAGAGATGAAAGTAGAGCACCATAAAATTTTGCTGTTTCTTTCTAACAAAATATATTCAAAATTTGTATTTCAAAATGACATCGAACATCATATGAATAACACTACGTCCTACTGTTAGCATTGCCCTCGTCCTCGACCTTTGTTTACTCATCCAAAAATATGTCATTAATATATAATGTCTACTCCAGAGTTACACCTATCGAAACCAAGTTTAAAAACTGACGCAGACATTAAGAAAATACTGGTTAAGAAACGTAAACTATGAAAAAACATGGCAAACTACGAGGTATCCAATGGATAAAAACAAATTTAACAAGGCAACAAAGGCACTAAAACAGCTACTACACGACACAAATAACAATAAGTTTCAGAGCTTCCTGGCAAACCTTTCATCCACAGAAGCAACGGACTACTCACTATGGAAAGCTACTCAATCATTAAAGCGACGAACCATATATGTTCCTCCAATAAGAACGAAGAATGGGTGGGCCAAGTGTAAGGAAGATAAGCCAGTTACATTTGTAGAACATTTTTCAATTTTATTCGAGACATTTTCACCTGTCTCGCATCACGCCGAAAGCGAAAATTTGAATTTTTACAGTCTCCAATCTCCAGTCAGCCACCAATATCACAATTTAGTCAAAAAGACGTAAAGAGAGAATATAAATGAAGCTGAAAGCAAACAAAGCCCCGGGATATGATCTCATCACAAGCAATATACCAAAGGAACTACCTGAAACTGGATTGCCGTACCTGACTCAACTGTATAATGGTATTTTAACTCTTGGTCACGTCCTTCTACAGTGGAAAGTAGCACAAATAGTCGTTATACCCAAATCTGGAAAACCGAAGGAGGAAGTAACATCCTACAGAGCTATTGGTTTGCTGCCCATTCTCTCGAAGGTGCTAGAAAAACTCCTCCTTAAAAAACTGATGTTCATTCTTCATGAAAAACACCTAATACCAAACCATCAGCTTGGATTTAGAAAACAGCACGCGACCACGGAACAGGTACATCGAGTACACAAGACTATTAGAGAAGCTTTTGAAAGTAAAAGGTATTGGACTGCCGCATTTCTGGACATCACCCAGACGTTTGATAAAGTCTGGCACCCTGGATTACTTTATAAACTAAAACAAGTTTTATCTTTTAAATATTACTATATCCTGAAATCCTATGTTGAAGATAGAAATTTCATTATCAAATTCAATGATGAAGTCACAAAACTATATCCAATCAAATCCGGCGTGCCACAAGAAAGCGTTCTGTGCTCTACACACTATTTTCAGTTGATTTGCCAACAACAGCAAATACGACAACTTCTACCTTTGCTGACGGTACAGTGATTATGGTAACTCACTCCAACCATCTGACAGCATCGGTGGACCTGCAATTCAGCCTCTACAATATAGAAGCATGGCTACAAAAGTGGAGAATGAAAGGAAATGCTACCAAGTCTACCCAAATTACTTTCACTCTCAGAAAGATCATGTGTCCCACGGTATTTTTTAACAATGGGGAACTACCACAGTCAACAGTACTTTAGTTTTCATTTAGATCGTCGAAGTACCTGGCAGAAGCATATCTTTGCTAAAAGAAAATAATTGGGCTTCAAACTAAACTCGTTGAACTGGCTCATGGGTCGCAACACCCAGCTCTCAACTGAAAATAAAGTTCTAGTTTACAAAGTCATACTGAAGCCTATATGGACCTATGGCATCCACTTATGGGGACCAACGTCAAAATCGACTATTGCGAAGATACCAATCAAAGGTACTAAGTCTGATAGCAAACGCCCCTTGGTATGTAACAAGCCAACTATTACATCGAGATCTAGAGATTCCAAATATAAGTGAAGAGATACTTCGATGTAACTTTAGATATGGTGAACGACAGCATAGTGACAGATTTTGACTAAATTCTTAATCAATTGTGGATAAACGTGGAAAGGGTATTAAAATAATTTTAAATGGATGACTAAAGTCCTCAGAAAAAGGTCATAAATAACAAGCAATAAACAGCGAGTCATAAGTGATATATGACTGTTTTGCATTAATAAACTCAGATTCGGAATGTGTTGAAATGATCTCGTAGCTGAAATATGATTAGAAAAATTATGTAAAGATATGTGTAGTTGTGTCTTGGAAGCAAAGGTACTGTTCTAGATATAAAAGGACTGTTCTAGATATAAAATGTAAATTGCAAATTCTTTAACTGATTTGC
Organism: Clusia tigrina; assembly: GCA_920105625.2. NCBI lineage: Eukaryota > Metazoa > Arthropoda > Insecta > Diptera > Clusiidae > Clusia > Clusia tigrina. The sequence goes on from OV050030.1 coordinate 29,719,971, forward strand.
TCAAAAATTGAAATTTAAAAAAAACTAAATTGTCCAATAGTTGTACAATCCAGTTTAACTCTTAGCAACACTAATGTACATATATATTATATTTGGATGAAGAATCATTCCATAGTTCAAAAATACCATCCTACTATTAGCAACTCTAATTTGCTAATATGGAGGAGTAAATATATCCAGTGCGATTGAAAGTGTAGAGATGTGAGTATCCCAGTACGCCTCTATTCATAAGGACCGATGGTGCACTTTAGTGGCCTGCAAAACAACAAAGGGCTTCCTAGAAAGCCCAAACAGGAGAGTTGCAAATTTCCTTCTGACATTACGAAGGAAAGATCTTCGATCATTGATTGGGGTGATCACAGGGCATACTCCATGGGGTCATCATATGGCGACCATAGGCATCATCGAGAAGCCGAACTGCATCTCCTGCCTGGAGCAAGAACAGGACGGCACAGAGCATTTTCTCTGCGCTTGTCCTGCCTTTGCCAGAATGAGGAGGCGCATATTAGGGTCAGATGTTTTGGGAATGGATATTGTACAAATGTAATGTTCGTTATCCCTCATAAAAGAGCCAAAGAAGTTTGAAAGGGTGCGACTTTCTTTCCAAAATGCTCTATATCCCCCCCCCCTTCCCAAAATATTTTTCCAGGCTTAGTACAATGGGCATCAATGCCTGAGTGCCTGGAGGTCACCTTGTTCGGCGGCTCTCCAGCCTACCCCACTTCTATCTATCTATCTATCTATCTACGCCTCCCTCGGCAGCTGAAAAATGGTAACAGCCTTCTCCGTCTCCCTCGACTATTGATCATTAAGGGAAGGAAACAACTTTCCTTATCGTCGAAGAAAACTTCTTACTTGCCGCGGGTATTACGAAACCAAATATCCCACGACATGGCAAGGTGAATTTCGTGGAAACAAAAGTTGGACTTCGGGTTCTGGGTGTCTCGCCAGCCACCCCAGATAGGATTCAAGACGTGAATATGGTGAAGCCAGTCAAATAAGGGTTCATGGCATTAACAATATGTATAATGAATTTATATATAATGTTATAATATTGTGCCCTTAAAAGACATCTTAGGAATAATATAATAATAAACACCAATTATAAATTGAGGGTAAATATCATGAAGATATGCCCATTCAGTTGCAAGAAAACACCATATAAAATCTTAAGAAATTAGGTGGTGTGACACCTGACACTTCAGTGAACCCAAATATCAAAAGAAATCGTGAGTATGGTTGCGAGCACAGCAAGTTTTCAATAATTTCAGGAACTATTCACAGTTCCGGTACTTTTCACGCCATTCTACACCATTGCGGTGAACATTCAGAACCAAATCAAAAGTCGAGATTTCCTGCTGGTATTGAATTGAATCCCTATTTTCTTGCGTACTTGCACACTCATCAAGTCTTTATATTTCCGTTAATAGTTCCATTGAATTGAAGAGTTAATCTGAGTCAACATACGGTGATATATTTTAGAAATTTTAAGCAAAATACATTAAAATTCGCGGAGCAACATGTTACGTGCGTGCTGCACGTCGCAGCTGAGTTAATTGGCCAAAAGTGGCATAAAAAGTGAAATTTTCAATTTTATATGCCGCAATTTCAAAATGCATTAAAATAGTTTATTTGTGCGTATAAAGTAATCATAACTAATGCTATTGCAACATGGCAACTCGGGCTGTGGCTGCACTTACAACTGTCCAGTTAGCAAGCGAGCGTCTGCGGCAAAGTAAACGAATTAGGTGAGAAGTTGTCTGAAACTTACAAATACGGCTGTGAAACAATATTTGACTAGAGGAGAGACCAACATGTGTCAGCTGATAAATTGATTAAATGACATGATGTTGTTGTGGTGGATGCAGTTGTTGTTGTTGATGTTGTTTGCTGTATGTGTGGCCGGAGGCAGTCGTGGTGTGGCCCGTAGTTATTGTAGCAATTGATAGAAAGTGAATTTCCACGCAGCCATGGTGTAATATCATTTTGCCTAATGGAGTAATGGCAAAGGAAAATGGAAAAAATATGAAGTTATAAAAATTCATTTTCTTGCATAGACTGAGTGTGGTTTTTATGTTGGTTTTTGTTTTGGATTCAGTTAGAAAGCGGCCACAGACAGAGCGGTTATAGAAACACACATTTGCTTAGTTGTAAATCAGGCACTACTTCAATGGATTTAGCCTAATAAATATTTCTAATGGACCTAAGTTAGAGGTGTCATTAGGGATATGCGTGACTCAACTCACCATAGAAGAAACACAGAATCAAAGCAGTTCCTTGAATGATATTTGCTATGGAGCCAGCAGATGTGTGTATTGCGGATATTGGGATATTGTCCCAAACAATTGTTTATATGATTAATTATAATATATTTTAGTTCCTGTCATCCCTTGTGGGACATAGGGCCTCCACAAAATGTTTCCATCAGCTACGATTAGCGGTAGCTTGAATTATAATGTAAGGTGTTAATACTAATCATCCCTCTTCGGATGTTGTTAATGCTAATCATCCTCTTCTGTGAAATATATATCGTTTAGCAGGAGTAGAATTAAACACTTGACTGAAAGTTTCTCCATTAATAATGATCTAACACTTAACTGGGAATTGCTTAATAGGACACTTAACGCTAATACAATGACTCCAGGACAGAAAACAGAACAAAAATTTGATACACCCCCATATTTCCAATCTGAAAAAGGACTCCTCATCAGGAGGGAGTTAAGATTTACACACATAATCTCTAAATTCAGCGTAGGCTTAATAATCCTTTCTTTTTGCTGAAGCAAACGATAATATTCAGATTTTGCGTTTAAGGTTTATTTTTGACGCCAAAAGGGGACCCTCGCCGAAATGGACATATATCTACATTCTTGATCACACAAACTTCTTGCATCTATTGAGCCATGTCCACCTGTCCTTCCATGTCAGTGAATAGAAAAAATAAATATAATTTATGTTCTCACACACTTTGTAACAAATGTAGGACTTCGCAGAGTTCACACCCTGGAGAGCTCTTCAGATTTATCTAGTGGAGATATTCACTCCCATCTGCACTACACCACTATTCATTCTTTTCTACATAAATATTCATTCTTCTATCTGCATAGAATTCTTCAATTCTTCTCTCTCTTTGAGAAGTCGCGCTGATAAAACTCGTAAAAAATGATACATTATTGCAAGCGGAACGTAAAAACGCTGTGAACGGCGCATGCAGTCGCACAATTAGCCAAGTCAAATGGAATGTCATTAAGAGCCGAAATGTTCAAACGCAGCCTCATTCGCAGTCATTGTTGGTGTTTCTTGACGATTGTAAATTGTGGGAATTTTGCAATAAAAACGACGCTTCAAAGTGTTGAATTCAAACAATCAAACAAGCGCCGTTGAGTAGTCGCAGACAGCACGCAATTTTTTCCAAAACAAACAAATCCAGCAAAAAGTTACGCATAAATTTACGATAAGTAGAAACGTCAATGAAAAGGTGGCAGTAAAAGATACAAAGTTGTAAATGCTGCCGCACCGTACGCAACGCGGAAATGAGAGAAATGTTCGGTTATTTGCCGTTTCAGCAGTTGAATAGGGTTCTCATTAAATAACGGTGGGACACAAGTACAGTAGTGTGTCTTCATAACTGATGCTACCGGTCTTATACAATTATTTCAGGGAACTATTGTGAAATCAAAAAATAAAATATTACTCTGTATTTTCAATAGAGCCAGATGGATATACAGCCACTGAGTTGTACTGATAGGGCCCCGTGTAACCAATTTTTGTTCCTGAGTTAAAGTTACCATTTCGAGGAAAGGGCTTTGAGTCGATTGAGGCCATGAAAGACAAATCACTGAAAGAGTTGAATATACGAGTTGACATATTTTTACACATAGTGGTCTATGTCTAGCCTGGATTTCCTAGTTCATTAGGTCGTACACCAATTAAGCGTAGCAATATCTTCCATTATTATTGACTTTACAAATATTTTGTTGTTATAGTGACAGACAACCGACTTTTTGAATAGCAGAATTTCAGGGGATTCATTCTTAATTACTAAATTAATATCAATATTTGTTTGACTTATTTGCAACAGGGTAGTCTCGTATCTATTAAGTTCCCCAGCCAGTTTTTATAGATTCATATAAGCTTGTGTAAATTATGGACACAAGTGCAAATTCTTATCACCTCTTCACAATTGAAATTTTAATTAATTTCTAGTGATAGTCTAATTTTATTTTTATTTTTAAATGATAATATTCGAAGGCAGTTCTCTGAAACTTATAACGATATATAAACGGGAACATTTCTCACTAATTCATCAGTTTAATTAAACGCAACCAAAGCAACATGAACATGAAAGCGTCGCTCTTGATCATTGCTTCTTTGGCACTTGTGGCTCTGGCATCCGGTAAAACTTTCAATCGCTGCTCCTTGGCTAAGAAAATGCACGCCCTAGGCGTGCCCAAGTCAGAGCTGCCCCAATGGACCTGTATAGCTCAGCACGAGAGTTCATACCGCACCAACGCTGTTGGCCCCGCTAATTCGAATGGCTCCAACGATTACGGTATCTTCCAAATCAACGACAAATACTGGTGCCAACCGGACTCCGGCAAATTCTCCTACAACGAGTGCAAAGTGAGCTGCAGTGCACTGCTGAGGGATGACATCAAGTCTTCCGTTACCTGCGCTCGCAAAGTCAAGAGACAACAGGGCTGGGCTGCCTGGTCCACCTGGAAGTACTGCAGTGGCTCTCTGCCCAGCATTCATTCGTGTTTCTAGATTTTCTTGAAAATTTATGAAATAATTTCATAATGATTAAATAAAAGTTGATGCATTTTACTACATAATCGGATTTTCTATACTTCCACATTAGTTAACTAGGCGTGGTTACGTACCAATTTTCGCAATTTTTCTGTAGGATGTTGAATGCTTTAGATATAAAAACGTTTAAAAGATAATGGTACTGGTTTCACATGCGGTATCACAAAGGGTCAATCAAGTGTGCGTTTCTGGCGACCGCTCCAACTACCTATCTACCTACTTATATAAAAACTTTATCACAATATTTATTTATTTATTTATTTATTTAACAGAGAAATAAATATAAATAATTATTACAATATTTATATCGATTTAACTTACATGAGTGATCAACTAGGAGTTCTCTGGTTTAAAGTTGATATTTGTGTAGAAGGATGTAGTACGCCTCTTTGATACAGCATTTATATTCGACCATATTGCTCAGCAAGTAGACTTCATATACAATAAATCGGCCAAACTTCTATGAACGTGGCTTCTGACCACCTTACTTATTATTTTTATAGAATGAAATCATATGGAATTAAATCCGTAGGAAACCCGTGAAAAGTTATACAAAAGCATGGAAAGAATTCATTAATCATAATTTTTGTGTGTTAAAGTTTAACTTCTTTGGCAAATTATTCCTCATATTTGTACCTAAGCCATCTACGAGGTGTGATAAAAAATTACCGTTATTTTCAAATTTCGTGAGTTACGAATGTTCGATGTTCGCTTTTTTTTCTGTTATGTTGGTACACATGTCTGTTATATATGTTGGCAATACCAACCATTTTGGATTGTCAGTTTGTTTTTGACAGATAAAAAGGTTAGTCGTGTTTTGGTGTGCTCTTCGATTTTGTACAATTCGAAAAAATGGATCAAAGAAACTTTTGTGTAAAAAATGAAATTAAATGCGCAAGGACATTTGAAATGTTGACTGTGGCCTTTGGCGAGTCTACTATGAGCAGAACACAAGTTCAATTGTGGTATAACCGGTTTAAGGAAGGCCGAGAAGATGTCAATGACGATGCACGTCCTGGTCGCCCGAGCATGTCAACAACCGATGAAAACATTGACGCAGTGAAGAAAATGATTTTGGATAATCGTCGAATCACTATCAGAGAGGTTGCTGATGATGTTGGCCTATCGTTCGGCTCATGCCAAGCAATATTTACGGATGTTTTAGGCATGAAACGTGCGGCAGCGAAGATTGTTCCAAAATTGCTACATTTTGAGCAAAAACAACATCGCATGGACATCGCTCAGGAGCTGTTGAACATCGTCAACGACGATCCAGATTTCCTCAAAAAGATCATAACTGGTGACGAATCGTGGGTGTATGGCTATGACATTGAAACCAAAGCCCAATCATCCCAATGGAAACGTCCAGATGAGCCAAGACCGAAAAAAGCACGTCAAGTTCGGTCGAACGTAAAGGTTTTGTTGACAGTTTTCTTTTATTGCAATGGCGTGGTGCATCATGAATTCTTGCCACAAGTTCATACGGTCAGCAAGGAATACTACCTTGAAGTTATGCGCCGTTTGCGAGACGCAATTCGTCAGAAACGCCCAGAATTGTGGAAAAACCAATCATGGATTTTGCACCATGATAACGCACCAGCTCACACATCGATGCTTGTGCGTAATTTGTTGGCCAAAAAAAAAACCGTTATCATGCGTCAACCACCGTATTCACCGGACTTGGCCCCCGCTGACTTTTTCCTCTTTCCAAAACTGAAGACACCGATGAAAGGAAAGCGTTTTGCTACGATTGAGGAGATAAAAGAAAAATCGAAACAGTGGCTGTTGGCGATACCAAAAAAAGCGTTTCAGAAGTGTTTCGAGGATTGGAAAAAACGCTGGCATAAGTGTATTATATCTGAGGGGAATTACTTTGAAGGGGACAAGATAGTTGTTGATGAATAGTTAAATACTTTTTTTTTAACGGTTTAACGGTTATTTTTTATCAAACCTCGTACAATTCGATTTTGTTATTAACAATATAAATATTAATTTATTTTTTTAATAATAATGAATAAATTTTAACCAAAATAAGGTGATTAAATATCTATCAAGTTCTTTAGCACCTTATAATCTAAATGAAAATTTGCCTGTCTGAAGAATGTTCAACTAAAGAATCTGAGTTAATAATTAAAATTAAAATTAAAATTATGATTCCTCTCAGACCTCAGAACAGCATAGCATTGAACAGGGAACACCCTGATGGAACATCCATGAAATAAACTCAAAATGAACGTATATTAATTTCAACATGCCTCAAATAAGAGGACTCATGAAGTTATAACTAATAATTCCCGTGGAATGGTGATTGATCAAAGTGAGATGTGGATCTCTAGGAGAAATTCCATTAGAATTGTTCTGTTATGTGACTGAAAACTAAATTGGAATTGCTGCTCCAGTGAAATGCAATTTGAAATCAATTTATTAGCGTAGTCGCGGTTGAGATTTGCAGTTATATAGAGGGAAGGTATAGGGATATTTTTGGTAGTTTGCTCTGTGAATTCATAACCATGTTCATAAGGAATTAATTTGGGTTAGTTTACGACTAGATAATTTCTCTTACAGTTCGAATAGATAAATTTATTGACAATAATAACGATGGTGTCAATGACTTTAGACTATTGACTATTTCTAACTCATCAGTAGGCATGATTATAAATATTTTCTTTGATTTGAGATACTTCATTGCTGAAACAAACTGTGAAGTGGATAGTTTCCCGAGGCTCTGCAGAGAGAGAGTTCTGCTTAAATCACTGAATCGGAAGCTATTACTGGTTAATATGGTATGGTTTATACGGTCTTTGAAATTGTTGATAGCAGTTTGTAGAGCAAAGGCTATTTTTGTAGTTTTATCCGATTTTGTTGCATTTTTTAGTAGTAGGGAGATGAGGAAATAGTGACCTATAAGCAATGTCTGGAGAAGGTTTGTATTTACTTTTTAGCATAGATGGAACCAAATGCTCTTTCGAAAGTTCTTATTATAGAGTAGATTATACAATATCACAGAAATGATTGGACCAACATTGTTCTGCCGTGTTTCATTCGAAGGATAGAACAGAAACGGAATAGGCCGGAGAACTGCCGAAGAAGGAGGTCTTCCAGCACTCAGGCATTGATACCCATTGTGCTACATTTGAAGATAAACCAGATTGCTTAGATAGTGGTTGCCTAGGACGAAATCGTTTCAGTCCACCCCTCCTACTGCTTGCGTAAAAACGCTTCATTTGGTGTTTCCTTTTATATTTTTGGCTATGGACATTATTAATTTAACTTTTTTTCATCGCTTCTTCATTTAATGTTTCTATTTAAGTTTATATTTTGGCGTTATTTCGTGCAGTCATGCAAATAGGCATAATTTATGAAATTTCCAGCTAAATCGGTATTAAAAACTAAGCGCACCTACTTAAAATTAAACATTTCAGTCGTAGCGCAAGCGTAAAAGTGTAAAAGAGCCACGTTCACGTTAAGTGGCGAGTAAAATCCCCGACGGTATGAAGTAAAGCCGTAATAATGTGGGTGATTAAATCAAAGAGGTGCAGCAAAATATCAATGAACTTGATTTGCAGCAGCAAATTCCGAAAAACACTTTAAAATGTAATGCTGCAAGTAATTAATACACTTCGCAGTTAATTATAGAGCACCAACAGCAGGCACAAACGTTGTATACGAGCAATGTCAGACGAACGATTGTAGGGTGCTCAGTGGGCAACGGAGCTATGCTTTCCAACAAACTACTCGCACAACCAGCAATTTGAACAATTTGAAAATATATACACCGACATTTGATGCATTTGCCTTGCAGCACTATTGGCTGCATACGAGTAATTATGTGTGCAGCAAGCGGTAAGCGTCGGCAAGGCGGCAAGGCATGGAGGACAAAGCGCCTACTTTACGTGGGCGCTGTGATGAAATGAATTGTGTGAAGAGCCCACAACAGAAAGAAGAGTTTCCAAATATGCTCGCGTAATGCCTGAAAATATGAATTTTCATAGAGGGGAAACGCATGCAAGTTGTGTTGTGAATTGTTTCAATGTTAGCGGATGAGAGGCAAATGTGCATTCAGCGCTGAAATTGTTTGCTGCCGGCGTAGCTGTGTGTGTGGTACTAGCAATTACTCGTACCTACTTGCAAAATCAAGTCCAACGACATTTATATGTGCTTTTGTTAAATTGGCTTGTAGTGTGGGAAAAACACTCTGCTAGAGATTGCAACACATATCAATACACAACGACAGGAAACTTGGCTGATTATATAAAATAATTATTATCGAAGAAGTCAAGGGATACAAAAAAACATTCCCATACCGGGAATCGAACCCGGGCCTTCTGGGTGAAAGCCAGATATCCTAGCCACTAGACCATATGGGAGGCTGATGTTCAACGCTTTGCCAATCGAGCAGCACCAGGCATGCTAAGTGGGCGCAAAGTATTATTAACAGTATTTATGTGTCTAATATATACTTTTGTAGGTCAGTGTTATCAACGATTACGAATTCTATAATTCCGTTCCAGCTGTGTGAAAATATTAATCATCGGACAATTAAAATACTCAAAAGTAAGGAAAAGACTCTCACAGAGAAAGCAAAATATTTCAAGAAATTTTCATAGCTAAAAATGTTTATAGCTAGTAAGCTAAAGAGCAAAATGCTCATTGATATATAACACAAAGTATATTTGGAATATATAAATAAAGCTTAATTAAATTTTATGATTGCTATTTCAGCATAACTCAGATGCAGGTGCTACTTATGCTGAATACTACAATCTGTGGCGATAGACACATTCCGGACGGCAACATACACGGCGATAACTGATATTATTAGTATTATATCTTAGACCATAATTAATTATGACTGCAAGGGGTTGGGGAATGAATACTAGCTACTGACGCCAATCGAAGAAAGAATTGTTTTTAGAGAATTATATTTGAAACCAAGCCCGGGGTAGCATTTGAACCTGCGGCCCTCTGAGTGTGCTGAGATAACTGATAAGTCCGTGATTAATGAAAAAATATGGGAATTTTAATAATATTTCTTAACGCCCTCATATTTCAGCTGGTTTTCCTTAACCCAACGTCTTTCCTCTTTTTGACCCAGTGTAGTGTGTGCAAGGGCCACGGGCATAGACTATCACAGTGTTCTACTTTCGCCAATTTATCGACAGAGCAAATATGGGAAGTAGTCAAGGGCAATCAGCTGTGCCCACAATGTCTCAACCCGCTCCGCCGAAAGTGTTTTCTCAAAAGAAAATGCGGAGTCAACAATTGTCAGCTGCAACACAATCAGATGTTACATCGAGAGATGCCAATACAATCAAAGCAATATTATTATTATATCTGTCACCATACTAATATACTCGTATGTCCCCAAGGATTTGAGTACAAGCATTCTACTTGCAGAGACAAATATTAAGAAAGAAACATTTGGAGACCCATGCCCTGGGCCGGTTAAGAACCCTGGACCCTTTGGCCGTGAGAGTAGCTCAAAATAATATAATTTCTTCAACCCCTCAAAATAGATGTTTGTTTCATTGATATCCTCATGGTCAAACCAAACACTTTTACCACCGAGCCGTTTCTTTAAAAGCAAAATAGGAAATAAATCCATCGAAGCTAATTCTGAAGAGAATGGTGGATGAGGAAGTAATTCGTTTCATTTTACCTCAGACAGGACATATGAGTATATCAGTGCAATGTCTGTATGGAAGATAATTTCTTGTTGGCGTTCAAACGTTATTGAACATGTCCAAGTTCCCTTAATATTCACCAATAATCGTACTACTCCTTCAGAAGTAGTCCATGGGGCACCAAGCACCTTTCATCCGATTTGACCACCTTAGCTTTTTTTGGTAGCAATTAACTTGGAGAAGTCCACTAAATCCACTATTCCTTCGTCTTTGGTGTATAGTAATGGATCCTGTTATGAATCAAAGCATACATTTATTTGGATCATGCTTGAACACCGTTATAGAACACCTTGAATTTGTTACACTTATGCGTTTATTATCTACTGTGGATTAAGGCAGCACCTCCCTTGCAGAGTGCTTTCTCATGTTCCAATATTTCGTCAAAATGTTCAATGCAATCTTCTTCTTAGTGAGTCCTAAAACTAGTGTGGGGCACGTTCTCATTGCTCCCGTCACACTCAAACAGGCTATTCGGTGAATCTTGTTAAGGATCAACTGAGCCTTTGTTTGATTTATTTTTGGCCACCATACCAAAGAAGCATAGGTGATCATTGGTATTATTATTGTTTTATATGACCACGCCATCATTTTTGGTCGTAGTCCCCAAGTTTTACCGTAATGCCTCTGGCAGGAGTAGGTTGCTCGTAAGACCTTTCTAGTTATGTATGATAACTGCTTTTTCCAAGTTAGAGTTTTGTCTACGATTACTCCCAGATATTTAATTTCATTAGATATTGCTAAGTTCATGGCCCCTAAGCTTAAAGTCCCCAGATTCAGTTCCCTTCTTCTGGTGAATGGTACCACGTTTGTCTTGTTCGGATTTATCGATAGTCCTTTCTCCTGACAGTCAAACTTGCCTCTGACCATAATTACCGAATCATCCGTAAAGCCCTTAACTTCGTATCCGAGGTCATTGAGAGTTTGTAAGAGCTCGTCGATAACCAATAACCATGGGAGTGGCGATAGGACGCCTCCATGGGGACATCCTTTGGTTGGCCTGACAATTAGCCTTTCTGCCCCTATTTCAAAGATTTTTGTACCCTTTTTCAGCATATTGAGAACCCTTGTTATGATCAGTCTATGTATACCTTTCTTGTTCATCCCCTCCTCAATTGATCTGAAAGTAGCATTATCAAAAGCCCCCGTAATGTCAACCGATGTACAGAGAACTATTTATTTACCTTCAAACGACTTTTCAATTTTGTTCATAATAATAACAAAGAGGGTTCAAGAAAAATGGATAAAACTAATTACAAAAATACAAGGGTACATAACATTTTTGGATGACTGGATAGCCCTGGACAATTATATGACTCAAGTAGCGGTAATGAGTGATAGGCAAATAGATATTGTCAATTTAAATCACTTAAATATTTGGTTACTATCCAATAAACACACTACCGGTAATACTATATGACGTTACCCGATGCTTACCCTATATCACAGTGTATTATTACGTATCAGTGAATACACAGCGTCGAAAATTAACATATTCTAAGAATAATTGTATTGTTTATGTAAGAATAACTGTGTTGCTTTGAGTTAAACGTGCTCAATACTTTGATTTTCTTTTGGCAATTTGAGATTCCTATTCCGAATAAAGACACCAAAGGATACTATCAAAGAGGATATACGAGTATATATAGAGCTCTCATGACGAACGAAGCTATTGTTGCAAAAATTTTATTCGAGGGGTTTTCTAGTAAACTCCTCGAAGAAAAATACACGCATTGCATCTCACTTCCACTTCCCACTCACCAATTTTTGTGAAATCGCCGTCACTTCCATTTCACAAAATTTTTAGTGATTCAATCAATCTCTATGTACTCGTATGTGTATATTATTTGATTTTATTCCGCTACACATATACGAGTACATATATTTAAAAAGTTAAAGATTATTTTGGATTAATTTCATAAATCAAAGCAAAGAATCTCTGTGCGCTTAGATGATTTCCCTATTTAACAAAGTATCTCAAATAGCCCGTAAGTGATAGTATTCGAAACATTTTTAACCAATTTCCCTTAAAGTAGTTCTTCTTTTAGGTTCACAGTATGTGACAACCGTGCCATTATCGTTAATATTTGTTTTCCTTTGTGCTAGGTGAAAAGAGGAACTACCAGCAACTAGCACAGATGTCACACAATGTGAACCTGGTGTTAGTTAAGGCACTCTTGAGATTTGCTAAAGCGTTCAGCAAATAGAAATTAGTGCAAAATTTGTCTGGCGATAAACGCGACATGAGGACTCAATTACCAACATTACGAGTGATTGGCCGCTAAATGTTCGTGTCAGTGTCATTTTCACAATTTCTACCAAAGTGCACCCGTTCATGTTTATTTAAATTTAATTGACTTGTCTGCAGTTTGTTCACCAGGTTTGGCTCCATTGAATTTGAATCTGCTGCTAATAATTGTGTTAGTATAACGTTTTACTTCAGCGCAGATGAATCCATGTGACTGAGTTTATGTGTATATATGGTTATGTGCCTGTTGTTGTATCTTTTTGTGGCTTATTTGCTTTGTCTTTCTTGGTTCGTTTATTCGATTTGACTGTTATTCGCGATTTATAGTGTCATATTTTTATGTCTTCTCTTTTCTATAGCAATTCTTTTTATATCATATTTTTATTTCTTTCTTTACCTCTTTCGGTTGTATTATTTTATTTTTACTGTTGCTTTTCTCTGTGTATTTCACAGATTTGTTTACCAACGCTGGTAAAGTTTAAAGTTCCATTTCGTCTTAATTGAACACGTTCGGACCTTTTGCACCGTTAGAGTAAAAGTATGAATTAATAAACTTTATGAGAAGATTTAGACTGAAACTGATTGAAAATGGAAATGGAAATGCTAGAAAACCGCTTTCTTTAGTCTCGGTTTATGTATTAGTCTCCAAAGCAGTTGATTTCCATTATCCCAAATAATATGGTATGAATAAAGTTTCGCATTAAAGGTCAAAATAAAACTTTTATACATTTTACAGAGTTCGACTGATAGTTGGCCACTTTTTATTTCCATCATTTAAGTGTGAAGTGTCCATGTACAAGTACACATCCAGACTAGATAGATAGATAGATATATTTAAGGGTGTTATACACCGCGACTTGAAAGATCTATTGTGATGCCCTTATTTATTTGAAATATGAGGATAGTCTCATCTACAGATCTTCTGCTAGGTCAAATTTCGAGAGGAATCCATATGGTTTGGAGGAATCAAGTTGAAGGATCTTACTCATATCTAAGATATATTCTCCAAAACACCTGAGTCTTTTGTGTGCCAATGGTCCGCAGTCTGTGATCAGGTGCAGTGAGGCTTCGTCACTTTCTCCACAGAATCGACAGATGGCATCTGAAGATATACCCAACTTGTTCATATGGTAGTTGAGTCCACAATGTCCGCTTAAAATGCCGATTCTGATGATTCTTAATTTACTCCGAAGCTTATTTATTAACTCCTTAGCTCCTTTAGGATTAAAATCTCCCAGAAGAGCTTTGGACCGTTTTAATCCCAGAAGAGTTTTCCAGGTTTGACTTCTTTTTGCATCTGTACGCTTCTTCAGCAGACCTCCAATGGTATTGGATGATAGTCCACAGAAGGGTTCAGGAGCGTTGCAAGGAGAGGCCGCAGCCTTTCTAGCTAAGCTATCAGCCTTCTCATTTCCCTCTAGTCCTATGTGGCCTGGTAACTTATTCATACTGCCTAGGGAGTTTAGCTTCCCAATACAGTCCCATACAAGTTTAGACCTCACCAAGGGTGTGCTCAAACTCTTGAGTGCTGCTTGACATCCAGACTAATGTTAATTGAATTATCCGAATTCATATATATCAGCGCAATGTCTGTATGGAAGAGAATTTTCCTTTTGATGCAATCATTACCATAATATTCGCCAATAATCGTCTTACCGATTCGGAGGTAGTCCATGTGTATATACTGCTTAGATCCCAAGTAAACTATCGCCTTGTTCTTTCAGCCGATTTCACCACCTTTGCTTCTTTTTGTAGCAACTAACCTTAGAGAAGTCCCCTATTTCCACTATTCCTTGGTATTTAATATATAGTAATGGATCCATGTTTCCTCCCCGAGTTATGAATCCATGTAGACATTTATTTGGATCATGCTTGAACATCATTACACACGTGAAAAATGTTAATTGACCTTAGCAAAGACTCATTTGAGTACAAAATTCAACAGTTGATCAAAATAGAAATCCTTTCAGCAAACTAAACCAATGGCTATGAATAAGGCTGAAGATAAAGTGATCGATTGTGATGGAAGCTTTGTTGATGTCCCTTTTGAAATGAAAAGAATTGAATGGATTTTACACTGAAGCATATGATACAATAGGCGTATTCGATTCACCACTCTATCGAGGATAGGACAGACTTTTGTATGGGAACGAGTTTTTCTATCCTCGATAGAAAGTATTTCCAAATGGAGAATTGCTTGAAAACCAGCGGGATTAAAAATTACCCACACAAATTCCCATGGGATTTTTTACTTTTCAGTTTTTTTGAAACAGTGCTGCCACGTATACCACTTACTCGTTTGCTGTTTTACACAACTGCACAACTCGAAACGAGCTCGATACAATATACGAATCGAATACGCCTAATGTGGCAAGGTAATCACAATAACAATGACCAAGAAGTGCAAATATAATATGAATTTTTTATGGTTTGTGCATAGAATACAACTTTTTCATAAAGGGTTTTCCAATAAGAGGTGTTATTTTTGTATTCAAAGAAAAATGCCATTTTTTGAGATAAATGATCGCATGTTTATTTCATAATAAAGAGGAAAATATGCCGTTAATAATGGAGAACAACATCAGCCAAATGGCCACCACGACCACGCTTACAGGACCATATTCTTTTCATGAAATTTTCCATAACCAAATCGCAAAGTGGCTGCCCTATGTCCTCGATAGCCTCACGAAATCTATCTTTGAGGTCTTGAATCGACGCTGGGCTGTTGGTGTAGACCTTATCTTTCATGTGGCCCCAAAGGAAGAAGTCGTAAGGTGTTAAATCACAAGATCTCGGTGGCCAATTGTGATCACCTCTTCGAGAGATAACACGGTCCGGAAACTTCTCCCGTAAAAGAGCAATGGTTTCGTTGCTTGTGTGGCACGTAGCGCCGTCTTGTTGAAATTAAACGTTGTCCAGGTCAATACCATCCAACTCCGACCATAAAAAATCATTAATCATCTCTCGATAGCGCAATCCATTCACCGTAACTGTTGATCCAACCTCATTTTCGAAAAAGTAAGGACCAATGACCCCGCCGGACCATAAACCGCGCCAAACAGTCACACGTTGAGGATGGAGAGGCTTCTCAACAATAACTCTTGGGTTTTCCGAACCCCAGATGCGACAATTTTGCTTGTTGACGTAGCCACCGAGGTGGAAATGGGCCTCATCAGTCATGATGATTTTTCGATGGAATTCCAGATCATTTTCATGCATTTCAAGGACTCAATCTGCAAAGACACGACGTTGTTGATTATCGGCCGGCTTGAGTTCTTGTGTTAACTGAACTTTATAAGTCTTAAGACCCAAGTCTTTATGCAAAATACGGTGTAATGACGTTTTTGGAATGCCCAATTCCAAAGACCGACGAGGAATGGACAAGCCTGGGTTTTCTTCAACACTTTGGGCTACAGCAGCAATATTCTCAGTTGTTCTTGAGCGACGTGCACGGGTTTTATTCTTCACATCACTAACTTGTCGCAACAGCTCCAATTTTTCCACCAATTTCTGTATTGCTGTCCGACAAGGTGCTTCACGACGACCCAAAAATGCTTTAGTTTTGCGAACTGTGACTGCAAGATTTTCACCATTTTTGTAGTGAATTTTAATAATTTCAATGCGTTGTTGAAGCATGTATCGTTCCATTTTTAGTAATGGCGTAGTTTCTACTCGTCAAATGTCAAAGAATAAAAGCTTCAAATGTGACAGCTACCGAAATACCGGGTAATTCAAAATAGAGGTGTTGGAAAACCTCTTGTTTATAAAAGTATCAAAATTTGTTGCCAGTGCTGCCAACTTTTTGTAAATCATGGAGTTCATTCTTTTTTGGCCCCACTACCTCTATGTACAATTACGTACCAGTTTCATTACTGACTCATTTAAAAATTAATAATACATTGGCAGAGATGGAGTAAAGCCTGATACGCTCAATGGAGAGTGACGAAATGTGCAGCAAAGTGAAGAAAATTGGCCAGCAACATTTATTAGGCCTCCTTTGCAACAATTGGTGTTTTATCTTGCCGTTATCTTCAATCATTTTGTTCGCGCATTAATTTTACCGCTCAAACTTTAAAATATGAAAATCAAGTCGAGCAATATTTCAGCTGTCCAGATAATTATTTCAAATATATTTAAAATACATATTTTTATCACTAAGGAGACTCTCTTTGTGCCAAAATATACCTACAATTTATGGAAACATCTAGTACATTTAGTAGAAAATCAGATCTCGGTTGGCTCCATAAAAGCCTTTTATATAATAGAAATAATTCTTTGTCCTTTTACTAATTATTCAAAATGTATTCCGAGGTAAACAGGAATTTCTAAAAATATATTGTTACGAAATTGCCCTCCTTACAATTTACTCTAACTCTCAATATTCGGATTCATACCACTGGATTGTATAGTAATCAAACAGTCCCTGGTAAAATTAAAATAATTAGCTTTATTTAATTATTGCAATTTACACACTTTATATTAGGCTTAAAGTTTACGTTATAACAAATTTCACTTTATTTAATAATTCATTAATCACTTTATTACAATTACAAATACTCCTGCTTCGATTAGAATGCGCGATGTACACACTACGGTTCTATTTCAATTGTTCTCGACTATGAATTGCTGGTAACTTATATACTGTTACGAATGGTTCAAGTAGAAAATTCTAAAATATTCTCTATACTATTAAAGAAGTTTCTGGATCATTCTCGAATCTTATATACACCTCGAAAGAGGGTTCTTGAGTAAGCTTTTATTTTCGAGAACATTCTCTACACCATTATCCACACCTCGGAAGAAGTTTTCATCTGCATGGATTGTGTCTGGGCTTAAATGCATAGGGTGGTGAACACATTCTCAAACTCCAGATGGGATCCTAGAACTATGCAATCACGTTTCAATATTATAATGTTTCTTGGCCATATATGGTAATTACATGAGGTAATCCCCACACTAATGTTCTGTCAAAACTTCAGCACATTTGGATTAATAGAAGCGGAGTTATATCGTTTGAAGTGACTGTACGATTGTGTCATCGGCACAAAAATTAGCATGGAACAAAGACCTAAGTATACTTTTTTTTAACTTTGTAAAACTTTTACCAAAGTTTTCAGTTGATGAACCAAGTTTATGGTGATGATTGTTCATCCCGTGACAGAGTTCATGAGTGGTATACGCGGTTTAAAGACGGTCGTGAGGATATATATGATGAGCAACATATTGGTCAAGCGAAATCCGTGATCACCGCAGATTCCATCAAAAACCGTGTGTGAATTCATCAAACATCTGCCAAAATTTTCATTTAAATTCCCGGAACTGGCATTACGCATCTCAAAAACATAAATTTATCACATTTTGACCGAAAATTTTGGCTACCGAAAAGTGTTTGCACGGTTTGTTCCCTGTACTGTAAAGTGAATGAAGTTTCCTGTGGAGGGTACTACCATGCCGATTGAACCAGATAGGTCAAACCTCAATAATCCCATTGCCACATATAAGCGCTTAATAAATACGCTCCTTAGACACAGAGGGCAAGACCTGGACTGAAGATAAAGGATGCAAAATAACTGGACAAACCTGGCCAGAAATTAATGTCAAGCGCTCAAATGACATAGTATCTCCAAATAGACTAAGTATAAGTTACGTAGTTAGTGTCGTAACGGGACACTGGATCCTGGGTACGCACGGCAGTAGTCTGGGGATCGCCTCTAACGACTTCTACAGGAGTTTCATGGACGAGGAGGAGCAAGAGTCCATTAAACACTTGTTATGCACATGTCCAGCGTTGTCCCGAAGTAGGCGCACTTTCCTGGGTGGCCAGTTTCTGGAATTTGTGGCAGGTATTCAAAATGATAAGATAAGCTCCATCAACTGCTTAAAAGCTCCAAATGGCTGGACCTTTGAAAGGGAAGGGATCTGTATCTCATGCGTTATCGTAATGATGGCCTAAGTGCGCCCTTCTGGCGACCGCTTTACCTACCTACCTACCAAACTACCTACCTACCAACCTACCTACCTACCAACCTACCTACCTACCTACTTGTTCCAGCAGTGGCTAATCTTATAGCGCATATGCGTGAAACCGTGACTAAATGGGGGGCACTTTGTTCTACAGTATCCATTATGATGATAACTCTGCAGAACACTGAACGCGCCCGAACAGCAGCACGTCTCAGCGCAATGCTGAGGAAAACGTTAATAGGGGTGGATCCAGAAGTAGGTCTGAAAATGGATGGACCTAAGACTGACGATTGAGTGGTAATGCTCTTAACGGCCTCTTGATGTATTACCTAAAAAAGAAGTCCCGAGAGGATAATGCGGCCGGACATCGGGATGAATTTAGTGGGTTAAGGCCCTGCACTACATTGGTTTTTGACTGCTTTTCAACTCGTAAAAAAAACAAAAAAAACCTACCTACTTGCAAGATTCCAACGATATTATCCACAAAGAGTTCGTTCCACCGGGCCAAGCCGTTAATGCTTAACTCTATCTTGGCGTTTTGAAGGGGATTGTGCTTATTCCTTGTATTCGGTCAGAATATCTCACAGACGAAAGTTGGCGTTTGTTGCTCGATAATGCGATCGTCTAAAGAAGAATGGACAAAGTTCGGTTGAGAAGTGAAAACAGATTTTTGACAAAATAAAACAGTTTTTTTGGAAACATCATTTTTTAATATCGTCACGCTTCATACCGCGGTTCGATTCGCTGTTGCGGAGGTTATATATTTCCCTTACCTAATCTAAAATCAAATAATATCTTTATGGAGACAGTCTTGCCTGCAAGTTACTTAAAGAACCGTTTAAGAATTCCAAGAGCATAAAGAGAAGTAATTACCAACAGTGCAGCAGCGCAAGCAACGAACGCATACATATGCAAATTCGTTTTTATGACAATTTTTCAACATGAGCGTCCATTTCCTGCTGGAGTGTCAATAATGCACTGTTGCATAATAATAATCTGTCAAATGAGTTGCGCATGCGCACTGTACACGAGTACTGTGTACGAGTCAAATGTTGCATATTAATGCCAACTCAACAAACGAAACGCATAAAAATGTCCAATAAATGGTCAAGACACAGTCAGAGCCACTGCCCCAGGCCCAGCCGCAGCTGTAACCACACCAACACCTCTGGTAGGCAAATGTGTAAAAGAACCGCTGATGTGAGTCGAGCATTCAAGCTCACGGAATGCCATAACTGCCAGTGCCAGTGTCGCAACAACCACAACAACAATAGAACCGGCGCTGTGTGGCCTCATCCAAGAATTGTTAAAGGCCTTTAGCTGGCAATTTGTCATATTTAAATTTGAATAAAACCGTTAACGCTCCACACGCTGGCATGCATGACCAAACATTTATAACGGTTCAATACAATTTTCCAAATAACAAAAATACACTAACAACGGACATAAAAAAACATTCATGAAACTGAAGTACCCTTTTGATATTTAAATGCTTCCACAGTGAAAGTGATGATTTTATTACAAATTTAAATTGAAAAAACCAATCGAATTGAAAAGTGCAATTTGCGCAGGCGCGCAGTACCATTTCCACAAATGTCCGCCATCGACAACTGCCAGACCAGACGCGCAACGACCGAACGTCTGTCTGTCTGTGTGTCATATATTTTAATGTACCTTTGATGCAGATACACGAGGTACATGTGTTCGTACATACTTATGTAGATTAATAAACTTGAATTTTGTGCGTTAGGATGAAGTGCAACTGAATGCTCTCACCCCACTCTCGACCCACATCGCAACTACGCATGCATTGCGTTGCATTTGCCTTATAGCAATTTACGCAAAAACCCGTGGTAAGTAGACAGGATTAAAGTTTGGGTGGGCACACTCACAGTGGTCACATTTAACTCAAAAGGTATCTTACAGACGGAGTTGATTTACTGTAACGGTAAACAAGTTTTCTTAAGCTCAGAGCTGACTTCCCTAATATACCAAGTCTAACTGTGTGGGCTAAATTACAGAAATTTCGTACTAAGAAGGAAGCAATTGCTTTTTTGAAGAAGTGATGAGTTAAACCAAAGAATATCAATGTAATTACTTTTATGTTCTTTGGTTAAACCCCTAAATTACTTTATATAGAAACTATCTTGGAATAACAGAGGCTTATGTCATGCCCTCTTCCTTTCGCTGGATCATAATCATGCTTGATGCATATGCGGTATGCTACAAAGACTGGCAAACAACCCAAGAAGCACTACTAAAATGTCATATATAAATATCAATATATTCTTAACGAGAAAATAGGTCCAGAATTATCTACTTATTTTTACCTAGAGCAAAGAGAATTTGATTAGTAAATTAGTAAAGAGAATTTAATTAGTAAATTAGCAAAGAGAATTTCATTTGTAAATTAGTAAAGAGAATTTAATTAGTAAATTAGCAAAGACTTTATTTAATTAGTAAACTAACAAAGAGAAATTAGTTAGTAAATTCTCTTTGCCTGCAGCTCTAACTAAAAACTACGCTTTAACTAGGTTTATGACTAAACATACCACCGAACTATACAAAAGCAGTCATATTACAATAGACACCACTTAGCTCCGGGTTCATAATCATTCATATATGCCAGTCAAATTGCAGCTGGTAAATAAATCAACCGCAGGACTGACTTCTGTTTTCAACTCAAACACCTTCACCAATTTCAAATAAAGAGTAACATTCTAGAGGATATGGGGGAATCGCTCTGCCATATTGGTACCGTTATAACCACAGCAGGGGACGCTCTCCAATAGCAAATACAGATAATCGCGCATATATATATCAAAACAACAATTCAGCTTACTCGATCCCTTGACAAGGGCATCATACTTTCCCAGCCGAAAGAAAGTATAAAACTCAATACTACGATGTAATTGCAACGCGGAATACGGTTCCAGGTAGGATAGGTTAGGTTAGGTTATCGTGGTAGCCGGTCTACAGACCAACTCACTCAGACCACCATGGGTCCATTGTGATACCACCTCGTAACAACGCACCTCTGATTTACTCGTCAAACCATTTCGAAGCCCAGGATTTGTTTGACCTTCGCGCCAGACACTTTGTAAAAGAATTAAAAGCGTAAAGAGCCCGGGCACCTACAGAAGAGATGTTCCACAGTCTCCTCCACCTCCTCCTCATCCCCACAACTTCTGCAGCATTCATGAGAGAATACTCCCAGCCTGACACCATGCCTGCTGAATAGCCAATGACTAGTTATACAAGCCACGACCTTAGACGGTTCCAGGTAGCTTTGAAGCCTTTCAAAATTTTTTTTAACAGATGCCATCTCGAATTAGGTCTCATCTTCTGGGTTGCAACAATATTAAATGATAATAGAAAAAGTCACTTTAAAAATAATTCCAACTAGTAAATAGAATTTTCAGCAGTCTTATACATGTGTGGAGGAATTATTGCCTAACGGTACATTTAGGCCAACCTGAGCCCATTGTGATATCTCAAAAGAAAAGGTGGATTGAGACCCTTTTCTTCCAGCAAAAATTATTTCTTATACAGCATTGTTTTTGTCAGAATTGCTATCATCTGAAACTAACATGGCAGGTGAACGAGCATTTCATTCATTTGGTGAAATCAAATCAGAACCAAAATTGAAGAATTTGAAAATATTTGGGACAAATCAAACTTTAGCTAAGGATAGACTAGCATGTAAATGCCTATTTTTATAGAATAGACGTGAATACTCGTATATATTGTTACGAAATTGCCCTCCTGAGAATTTATACTGTTACGAAATTGCCCTTCAGACAATTTACCCTAACTCTCAGTACTCGGATTCGCACCACTGGATCGCTGGTTAAATTAAAATAACTAACTTTATTTAATTATTGGTATTTACACATTTAATATTTGGCTTAAAGTTTACTCTATTATAATTTTCACTTCAATTAATAATTCATTTAATCACTTTATTAATTCTTAATCACAATTACAAATGTTACTGTTTCGATTAAAATTGCACGATGTAGACACTGTTACGATTAAAATTCAACTGCGAATTTACTTTAATAGTGTGGTGGCTTATATACCTTTCTTATGGTTCAAGTAGAACATTCTAGAAAATTCCCTATACTTCGGTAAAAATTCGAGAACATTCTCGAATTCCATCCACACCTCGAAAGAGGGTTGTTGAGTAAGTTTTTTTCCGAATAAATTGTGTCTTGACTTATATACACCTCTCTCGTAGAAACTGGACGTAATAGAGGTATCTTAAAAGTATCGAAGGAAATTTTTATCTGCATGGATTGTGTCTTGGCTTAAATACATAAAGTGGTGCACTCATTTGCAAACTCCAAATGGGATCCTAACAGTATGCAATAATTTATGTTTCAATATGTATATGGCATATTACAGAATATACCTGAATACTCGTATGTATAGATAGCATAAGATATCAGCACTCTATCAAGACGATGTACTTAATATAGCAACAAATGAATATTGAAAAGTAATGATATTTTAGGACGTCATTCCATTGAAAAAGTACGAGTAAAACGACAAGAGTCGCATTTCTGGTGGTGATTGCAATTGATTGTACAAGTATATCGAATACCTAAGTCATTGAATAATGAGCTAGTTCATTACATACTCCTATAATTGGGTACACTCCTTAGATGATCAGCTTCTGTCAACATCATCAAATGCAAGTCTGAACTAGGATAGACCTAAAAAATATCCAGTCACCTGCTTGTACTCAACAAAAGCAGGAAACAAAGGCTGTGAATATTATTACTGAACTGCCTCATACGTGCCTATACCAATAGGGGACTAAAACTTTCTGCTAAAGGTGTGTGGACTAAGAAAAGCTGGAAACGGTCCAGTCCTGTCATCTCCTAGTTACATGTCGTCCTCTGTGGTAGATACTTTCCTAGGATTTCAGGGCATAGGGTTGTTTAATGTTAAGATGTTAAACTGTTTTGCCTAACGCTACCATTCACTTCTGCTGCTGATCTCCTCTAGTATATTCGTCCTTACCCTGTGAGCCCCATTCTTTAGTTGAATATTCAACCTACTATTGTGTCACTCATTGTCGATCAAGTCACGGTCAGTTTTATATTCCGGAAGCATCCTGATCCATTTAATTTTGCTTTAAATGAATTAGCTGCACATCAGAGAACACAGAGAAGGGACACTTAAACATCAAATTTTCTGACGTTTAAAAAAAATGTTTGTTTAACATTAGTTTCCAATATGGATGGGTTTGTTTATGATTGGTTAACCAGAATTCTGAAGAAAATCCGCCTCACTACTGCAGTTTTGCGCATGTGTAAGTGTGCGCAAAACAAGAGTAATTTCTCTGTATTCTCTGCTGCACATATCAGTGCCAATTGTTCTAAAGTTGCCGCTGCATTTTAGAATGCTGCCAGCTAAAACTTCAGTCCTCGGTAGTATAGTGGTCAGTATCCCCGCCTGTCACGCGGGAGACCGGGGTTCAATTCCCCGCCGGGGAGGAAGTTAAAGAGCCTTTTTTAATCTTGTTTCATTCCTCTTTCAAGCATTCTATAAGTTTATTATTATTTATAAACAATATTTTTCAATGATGTTTGTAACCAAACCTAATTTATTTGTATATATATTTTGTCACTTTGAAAGCGAACTAGTTCCACGGTGCAGCTGAGTAAATAAAAAAAATAATATTGTGGTAATCACTGCCACCAAGCAAGATCATAAAATTGAATGAAACATCAGCAATGCTTTAACGTTTATTTAACTTATTTTTTTGTCAATTAAACTTTTCCTTGGCCAGTAGTGGCGGCCAGCGCGGGTTGTTTAACCTGCAAGGCGAGTTCAGCATTAAGACACACACAAATGCCATGAGGCGTAAATTTCCATGCTGATGATGCTGAATTAAACGCCTGAAATGGCTAACAAGCCAGCCAGCCAGGGTCTGAGTAGCGCCGGTGACAAGTCAAACCGTGCCCGCATGCGCACGCAAGAGTTGAATGAACACTTTGTCAGTAGTTTGTGCACAGGGAAATTGCTGTCAGTGCACAAATTAAAACTCAAATTCAATATTGCCTGATTAATGATCCGCAAGCACGTTGGCAATTTGCATTCATGTGTTTTTCTTGATGTTTTTTTTTTGTATTTTGTATTTAAATTTCATTTTTGTATTTTTAATTGTGCTTTATTAGCGCTGGTAAATGTAATTGACAAAAAATTTTCTTACCAATATTTGCAGTGATTTTTCCGGATATTATTACGGCTACCAAATGGCACCGAGCGTTTGTCAAACATCGCCTAAACTGCCGCCACACAACGCCACCACCGCTGTTGAGTCCTCGCCAGCTTCGTCGGTCACACAGAAGAGCAATTGCGGCAGGAGCAGTCTAAATGGTTCCATGACATCGTACAAAATGTCCAGTTCCGAAAGTAGTTGGCCACAGGCTGTCTTTAGCAAGGTGAGTGTCGTTTAATCTTGGCATTGTGGGCAATCCCCACCCACCTCATGGGATATTTATATATAAAATTTAATTGTAATTAATGGGTAAGAGGAAAATCTTTCATAAATATTTTTCACAGCTGAAATACAAATGAGTACAGTGACTTCTTGGGGGCAAATATAGAAATATATCGGTAAAAGCAATTGTGAAAGGATATGAGGGAAGACGACTTATTTAGAAAGTTGTTGGGGTGTGATGGTTTTCGGACTCTCCTCGCTTAAACTTTCGAACTATAACTCCGCCTCCGACTCCAAGGGAAATTGTATTCCAGCAACACAATTGTTATGCTGGAGTTTATAGTGCATATGATAAAGCAAGTACAATAACAAAACAGGCGCCCAACTTTATTATATTTAATCTATATTCGGGGCAAGGATAACCTTACAATGTTTGCATGTACCATTTTATTTGGGTGTTAAATTTTCATATAAATGTTAATTGAATTACAAAATTTATTAAACACTTCTGTGTTTTGTATTCAATTACCTTTATAAATAATAACAGTTTATAATTATCAACACCTTTATAAGTAACCCTATAACAAATTATCCCTTCCAATATTAAAATACGATATTAAACACTGGTGAATCAGCAGTCCCATATTGTCTAGTGGTTAGGATATCCGGCTCTCACCCGGAAGGCCCGGGTTCGATTCCCGGTATGGGAAATCCTTTTTGCTTTCATGGAGAAAAACTTGGTTTTTTAGTATGTAACTTTACTTTTGTACACAACTGAAAGTAAGGGAAGTATTGTCGGATTACTGGAAAATATGATCCTTGATATTATGATTCCATGTGCGAGAAATCGAGTATCCCACTGAATACTCGATCATTAAAATAATTTGAATGTCTAAAAAGTGCAGAAAAATCTATTCCGCATAATTTGAAAAATTTTTTTATGAAAGATTAATTTTTATTAATCTTTGAATTAAAAATAACTAAAAGAGACTGTCTAGATGTGAGATTAAATCATTTTACTATTTTTATCAACTTAAAATAAGATTAATCTCAAATAGAAGCCAAATGGAACTGAAAGTATTGTTTATAACTTTTAGAAAATTTAAAAATGTGAAAATATGTGACACTCCTCAAATTCTTCAGAGCGTTCCTTAGGAAATCAAGAAAAAAAGATAACACAGTTAAAGTTGTAAACTGCTTTGCCAAGTCTCTTATTTTTGAGCTATATACAAAATATCTCTATAAAGTGGCGACTTGGTCGCCACTTTGTCTAAAGTGCATGAGAATCCATATTTACAATTATGCTTTAAGAGTTTTATATAGTGCATATGATTGTTCGAAATACCTATTTGTAGGTCACGTATGAACATTTGGTGGCTATGACTCTATATATCGTCTTTAATACGATTATATGACATATAATATGTTTTGCATAGTATTCCCGTTAATATGTAGTAAAGTAAAACACCGGACTAGTCAATGGGCATCAATGCCTAAGTACTTAGAGACCTCCTTCTTTGACGGCTCTCCAGCATTCTCGGATGGAATCTACATCGGATGGAATCTACAAAAAAAATCGCGACCCTAATACCTTAATATATATATATATCTTTCTGATTGAAATAACGCCCTATTTTATAGCTGTGTAAACAAAAAATTACAAATCCTTTGCAAAAGCGTAAGCACAGCAAAATAACTCGTTGAACAACAGTAAACCTGAAATAATATAATGAAGGTAAGCTGGACTCCTAAATTTATTCCAGTATGCTTTTAATGTTCACCATCATTATGAATTATATGCAAATAAATTTATAAAATAATCAAAACAATAATAATAAAAAAAAAATATTTATAAAATAATCAAAACAATAAAAATACAACTCTAAAAGAAAATTGAAAAAAGAATTTCCCATACCGGGAATCGAACCCGGGCCTTCCGGGTGAGAGCCGGATATCCTAACCACTAGACAATATGGGACTGATAAGGTACGTTGGCAAATGTTACCATAATAATATAATGTACCATTTACATAAAGCACACTTCCACTAAAGTAAAATTATATTTGTATTAAGATTGTTAACAGCTGTTAAAATAACATTACTCAGAAACATACATAATTATCTATGTTTCGGTTCTAACAAACATTAGGTGAATTCATTTCATTTAGCAAAAGTCACTATAAATTTGTTATGTTACATTTACATAAACCGTATTCGTACTAAAGCAAAATTACATTCTATTCAGATTATGAACAGCTGTTAAAATAACATTGCTAACCAGAAGCTTAGATAATTATCTATGTTTCTGTACTAACAAGCATTAACAGAATTCAATCAGCTAAGCTAAATTCTGTTAAACTAAAAATAAAGCATACTTTTAAGTACCAAAAATAGAGCACAATTAGCACAGATGCCACTGGAAAATATTGCAATGTCAATTGTAGACCAATGATTTTCAAAATAAATTAAAGAATAATTTACCAAATATTAATATAAATGTGAGAGTACAAATTTTCTCTGCAATTATTTTAGTGTGAAAATTACTCAGATGCTAAAGAAGCTATGAAGTGGGAAAAATAGTTTATTACAATAAGCATAAAATTATTATAATAAAACACCTTTTTGTTCTTAGAAAATATATGCAAACACAGTACACAACAGAACCTATTTTGTTACTAATATTGTATTATTTTTGTAACTAATGATTTTTATTCCATTCGATACGGTTAAAAAAAATTAAAGTTAGCCGCATCTTTTCATATTGATATTTTATAGCTTGCTACAAGAGAAGAATAGCCCCTAAAAACAGGCAATGGTATGTTTTTGGATGCCACCAGACTTGCTGATACTTAAACAACCAACCAAAGCAATATTTTCCTTTGTTATTCTTCAAAATTCAACCCCCTTCTTCCCTTTCAGAAACCCCTTGCAATGAATAATACAAAAATTCTAGAATTTACTACGGTTTACGCTTAGTAAGACCAATTGCTATAATAACATTGTTTATTACATATTACATGTGATTCCAGTACAATGACTTCACTTGAAACTTATCTCGACGCATTTTAGCTTTTTACAAGTAATTTAATTACTACGATTTGCAGCAATCTAAATCGACGATTATCTGTTATTCATTCTGATAACATATTTTCCGTATTTATTCTTTGATTGTGTGGCCATTGAAATTACAAACATTCAGTTTCGCCTTGTAGTAAAGCCTTGTTTCCAAGGTATTTAATATCCAGCTGACGAGGAATGTTACAAATTAGGTTTCTAATTTAGACACAGACTAAATTGTGATTTTCTGCCAATAACAAAATTTTATTGTAAAAATTAAATGGACCTCGTCTGACAATAAATAGTTCTGTTGCTACGATTTCTGCGCTTCTAAAATTGTATCTCATTAAACCAATTAAATTTTAATAAAGCATGCTTTACAAAACCGAAATATTTAAAATTTACCACATTCAGCTGTTTTGAATATATCTAGGTGGTAAGGGCGTAAGTATGTTATAATGCACTTCACACTTACACTACCCATTATTGTAAGTCTGATCGAATCACATACCCTGGCAATCTTTACTCATCCCTCTTAGGTCAGGTTAGGTTGCGAAGGCGCGTGGGGATACGGTATCCGCACTTCCACACGAAAAATGCCAAGAGGAGGCACACTGGTCCTTACCCGTTTGTAGGATATAATAATAAGTTAGGTTAGGTTGTGCGGATACGGTATCCGCACTTCCACTCGGAGACATCTATACCCATTGTGACTGCCTTCAAAAATGCCAATAGGAGGCATACTCGTCCTTAGCCTCGATTTCCGTATACATTGGCAGTACAATCCCTATTAAACCAATTAGTTTTCCAGATGAAAGGGAGGAGATCCGATAAGCCCACCTTCGTTATCTCTGTCCAGCTTGTGAAGAAGCGCGACCCCAAACATTGAAGTCGTTTCAACTGTAGTCTTGGACATTGACATAAAAAGTGATGAATCGACTCTGTCTCTTCTTCATCATGGCAGCTCCTGCAAGCCCGTTGGACCGGAATACGCCCACGTTGAAGAATAGGTGCGATAGCACAATTCCCGTTAAGCACTCCTACTGCAGGTTTGTTGAGCCCTAAGAGAACCTTCGTTCTCTTCATGTCTAACCTATGAGACTTCACAGTCGTCACGATTCCATAAGTTGTTTGTCACCGCAATAGTGAATTCATCTATGCTCCTCAGCAGTTCATATATAGGGGTTTGTATTGAGGTATCTGCTTCGGTAATGTCCATTTCAGAGCCCCTTCTGGCCATCTCGTCCGCTAATTCAATCCCTTCTATACTGCTATGTCCGGGTACCCAGCAAGTGAGGTACGACATTTCATTACTAACTTCGATTTAATTGTCTTTGGTCTATTGCCAAATCGATGTACGAAAAAAAAATTGATAAATAGAATATTAAGAAGGAAATCCATAAAATGAAAAATAAAAGATATGTATATAATAAAATATATACATAAAAAATATATCTAGTAAATATATGAAA
Source organism: Clusia tigrina (assembly GCA_920105625.2). Lineage (NCBI taxonomy): Eukaryota > Metazoa > Arthropoda > Insecta > Diptera > Clusiidae > Clusia > Clusia tigrina. Next base: position 29,749,656 of record OV050030.1, read on the forward strand.
AGGTATATACAATAGATATAAACAAACAATTTCTTCTAATTATAGGAAGTAAATATATATTTCATATATATATAAAATTTAAATAAAGTATAAAAAAGATAATTTTATAACATAAAATATTTAAAAAAATCTCTACATAGCCTCCCCGACGGGGAATTGAACCCCGGTCTCCCGCGTGACAGGCGGGGATACTAACCACTATACTATCGAGGATGTTGATACAGTTTCGCCTAAAACGGTTTTTCTATACTTTGCATGCGGCTAGTTTTTACAGTATATTTTATTCTCAAACAGTGCACAGTTAATGACACTTGATTATATTGCACTTGAGTTTTAATCGATGTTGTATTTACAAATTGATAAGAAAATCTTAAAAATTTATAGGTTCCTCTTCTTACTAATAAAGCGGATACCTGCAATTCTAGAAGTATTATCACTGAACTTGTGTTATATTATTATGAAATTTAGTGTTGCTTATAGTTCAAAAAGACAGAACTGCTATTCCTCACGAGAAAGCACATTCCAATCGAAATTGGCTTGAAAGTTTGATCCGAGACCATCAAGACACTAAATGTGATAAACTACCTGGGAATTCAGCTTGACTCCAAGCTCACCTACTGCGTGCAAATGCAAAATGCGGCGGCTAAGGCAGCACGGGTTACGGCTTCTCTCAGCAGACTAATGGCAAATATCGGAGGACCGAGGAACAAAGCAAGAGGAAGCTTCTGATGCTCCATTCTGCTGTACGGTGGCGAATTGTGAGCCGACAAGCTGAAGGTGCACACTCGAAGAAAAGTTTTATCCTACGTGCAAGGAACCGCAGCGCTGCGAGTAGCTTCAGCGTACCGTACTGTATCGGAGCCGGCAATTCTGATAATTAACGTCTTAATCCCTATCGATCTCTTGGCCCTCGAAAGCAAACACCTACGAGAAGCCAAGATGGGTAAAAATACCAGAGTAATTGTGCAGGACATAAAGCAACAAGCCGTGTGCCATTGGCAAGAACGATGGACCGCCAAGAGTCGCAGAAAATGGACAGAGAGACTCATACCCGATATAGCGAAATGGATAGAAGGGGCAGCCGGTTCCGTAAATTTCTACCTCACGCTGTATCTGTCTGGTCACGAATACTTTTGCAAGTATCTACACCGAATAGGAAAATTGGAGGGCATGAGTGCATATACGGCGACAACAATGCGGATTAATGCAGAGCACACGTTTTTCGAATGCACAAGGTGGCAAACAGAGCGCATGAAATGGTAATCGGGAAAACTTTACCCACCGAAAACATTGAGGAGGTTATGCTAAGTAGCAACGAAAACTGGGACCACGGAGATAAATAAATGTGTGCTCCGGCGGAAAAAGCGAATAGGGACGAAGTGAGAATCTCCACCTTGAAGGATGTATAAAACGGGGTACCAGGGTGGGGAGATGTTCTCAGTGAGGGACTGGGATGTTTTAGTGTGTTCAATCCTCACATACCAAATCTGTGACAACAGTTTTGATGATGCGACAGGCATTTTTACCCCCTCTACCCGAAAAAATATTAAGTTCAATTAACTAAAAAAATATTTCAATCACTGAATGATGTCAATGAATGTCGATGAAGGTTGATTTAAGTTAAAGAAACTGCAAAATATACATTTATGAGGATTACAAAAAATACTGGCTAAAGAATACTAACTTATATAAAAATGTAACAAATAACGAAACAAAAATGGCACTAAACCCGAAAATAAAGCTAAGACCCATTATATCTCTAACATCTTTCATAAGTTTATCCTGATGCTACGCAAGAATATTATTATTTATTTAAAAGTAACCAATTATAAATGAGAGATAAATGTCCTCGTAAGGTACATTAGCTGTATTAAATTACGACATAACAATAAATTATAAATAAAAAATTTTATTTAATTTAAAATTAAACTAATACTGAACTAATCAAATTCACAGCTAGAACTAAAGAAGCAGTTAAAAAAGTATTAACATAACTAAAGATAATTATAGTAACTACAATTAACTTATAATAACAATATCTTAAAGAATTAAAGAAAAGAAAAGACGTGTAGATCAAAGATACAAATAAAACAGACAATCGGTAACATAGCTACAAAGAACAGTAACCTTGACCGAAGAACTACCCAGTGGCAAAGCACTTAAAGTCCCTTCCCCAAAGAGTGCCCAGAATGGACCTTGGTAATGAATTCCAGAATTTGATGGTGCCAATGAAAAAGAATCGAGCGGTAGTGAAACTCAGAATAATGAAGGATTGACTTCCAACAGATCGACTGACCTGCAGTTTCTCCTAGAGTTACCTGAGAGACTTAGAGTACATCAACTTTCGCAAGAACACACAGTTTCGAGCCTTCAATTAAGCATCAAGACTGCAACCAAGAATACATTTGTTCCCAACTGATGAACTATCGAATCTGAGCAAGCCATACACATCCCAAGTAGCATTATTGAACGCTATTTCCAATGTGTGTTGCGAATGACAATCCAGTCTCTATACAGTAGACTCTATAATAATATGCTGTATAGCAACTCTATAATATATAAGGATAATGAGCTGAACAACTAGCCGAGTCGAGTATCAATGGGAGTGAAATCTGCAGACATTCTTAGATTCCTGAATGTATAATCAATTTTTCTGACCACTTTGTGAACATGATCAACACAAGTTAAACTACAATTGACAGTAATACCCAAGCTGGAGACCTTAGACACGAACGCCAACTGGTCACCATCAACTCGCAATGGAGGAATGTCATCAAAACGTATAGTTTATAAAAATATGGGTAGGATATATGATTTCAGAGGATTTAAAACAATGCATTGTTCATCGACCAATCGTGCCAAGGTTGTCAATAACCCTACAGTACAGATCATCTAATAATCTAATAGCGCAATACGCTAGGAGGTAAATTTGGAAGTCATCTGCATATGCATGAACTGTACTATTGTCATAAACTTCATCATTAATGAACATGGAGAAGTGGAGATGGCCAAGTAGTAGTAGAAGTATTCAATATCTTGAATCAAAAAAATATATCACCAACTTTATCTGTCTGCATTCGACCACCAATGTAGCTAAACATAAGGCTCACAACACAGTCACGAATACCAAAGTATCTTCTCAGCTCATCACTCAATAGAGAGTGATTAACACTGGCAAAAGCCTTAGAAAAGTCAAGAAAACGCAACCAAGTAAAAAACTCCTTAACATACACCAACCGGACATCATCCAAAACATTGAGCATAGCAGTGGAGCAGCTATGGCCATCTCTAAGTTCAAACTGAAATGGAGATAAGAGATTGTTATCATCTAAGTACTTAGTAAAGTACTCTGCCAAAAGAGTTTTTCATATTTTCAAAGGAATATCCAAATTCAGAAGTTTATTTTGACTGGATTCTATTATATAGGCCCGATTCTATGTTTTGAGGAAGCCGTAAAAACAGGAAAGTCTTTTAAGAGCAGTTGGGGAAATCTTTCACAATGAGACTGAATGGGCGCCCAATTGGAAAATCTTGGTATAAGACTTGGTGATGCTTATCAAAATTAAGCCACTTATTTTGAGGCAACGACAACAAACCCTCATATTCGACCACCTTCAGCAGAAGTTCAGCATATTTCATTTCACGAAGGATGCATTTCAAAGAATTTTACAATTTACTTTCTATTTATAATTGAGTTCCCATTTTATATTTGCATGCATTCTCATTTAAGAGATTACTTATTGAATTGTCTCTATTTCCTTACAGGAGAATCAGCGTCCACCCGTATACAATCCCGAGGATTATGTACAATCATTAAAAAAGTTCAGCAAACGCCAGAGTGGTAAAAATGCTCGGTCCATATACGATGCCAGCGACATTCCAGGCGGTGAGGAAGTTTACAGGTCCTCAACATTGCCGAACAAACATTCCGAATACAAGTTAGTTTATTCTATTGAAGCGATTGCAATACCTTCATTTTCTAAAATAATTCCAGAAGTCCCATACCAGCACCACCAGATAGCGAAAGCGAAATGTCCCTACGACAATTTGCCTCCGTTACGGATCTTTTGACAAAGTTACGCGCCGATTTAAGAGTATCATTTCCCAGGTAAGAGTTTTAGAGAATCATATTAAACATGCCATATAACGTCTTTCTCTGCACTTTCAAAGTTTTGTGCAAGAATTCGTTGCCACGCCCTCAGATGGTGTCAGTCTTCTATTGGAAGTGTTGCGCGCCATACAATTATCACAGGCCATCAATTCACCGATACCAGCGGCACAAATGACGGCCTCCATGCCACGCAATGCACAGTCATACCAGCGCAGAGCATTATTGGATGAATTGGCGTGTTTGTAAGTGTTTTTTTTTTGCGACAACTGATTTTGATTTCTGAACGCTCTCCATAATTGTTTTTAGGCAATGTCTCAGCATATGTTGTTCACGATCGGTGGACGCCACTGCACGACTTGGTACCACGCCAGTCGGTCTCATGCCTCTGGCATCTTCAGCCACTGGGCAGGGTATACGCGCTCGCATTTTAGCCATGCAACTTATGGCGGCGGCCTGCGACAAGCACGTCTTGGGCCATGGCTCTCATAAGATTGTTACCGCTGGTCACACCGCCGTGTCGGAGGCAATGTCCACACTGCGTTTGCGCTGCAGTGAACCAGTGCGATTTCGGCTGCTGTCTGGCATGCTGAATAGTGGCGGTGGATCTGGAGAACTGCAGGCCGTGGGTGTTAAGTAGGTTCACAATTGTTTAAAGTTGGGATCAGAGTGGGAAATTAGCATGGATGCAATTGAAAAATGTTTCATCAGAATTGAATTCATCAATGGATTCTTGGGGTTTGCGAGAACTGAAACTCGAAGCCAGTGCTATGGAGGATTTCTTATTCCCAAAGTCCTTTTGAATATATACTAAATATATAAAATATTGTTTTGCAGATTTATTAATTCATTTCTGGAGAGCTCTGAAAATCTACAGCAACGCTTGTACTTGCAAGCTGAGCTATGCCAGGCAGGATTCGAACCAACAACTATGTCTAAGGTAACCATAGAAATATATTAAAATAATCACATTTATCAACCAATTTTGCTCATTATCCACCACACCAGACCATATCTTCCTCATCGCCTTGGTTGGAAGCCTTACGTAACGAGATCAAACGCTTCAAAGAGCTCTACGTGGATGTGGACAAGATGATCACGCAAGCTCGTGATGCTGATCGAGTGCGCAGTCAAATGGTTATATTAGAGAGAAGAGTTCAGGTATGTCCCGCTCTGGGTAATTACTTTGCACATTTCTAATTCTATAATTCTTTGAAGATACTGCATGAAGAGAAGGCGGTCCTCACCTCAATGGAGCGCCGCCTTCAAGAGCGTTGCGCAGAACTGCAGCGCGAAATTTTTCGACTTCAGGGAGCACAAAATGAGAATAGCTTCAAATCGTTAGATAAGCAGCCAGTGGCACTGCCACGCCATGTGCCACCAACGCACAGCAAACAGGACTCTTCCGAACATGAGGATGAGGGTATAAGCAGCTCAGAGACGGGTCCATCGCTAAGTCCAGTGCCAATATTAGTGCTACCGCAGAAACCACAAATGGCCGGAGTAAATGTGCCACAAAAACTGCAGCAACATCATAAAAACAAGTTGACACAACGCAAGGACGACGATGCAGCCACCATTGAAGACGTCATGGAAGAGTTGGACAACATCGTAAGCGCAGCAGAAAAAGAGATCTCAGCTCATAACGGCAGCAGATACCACGCAACGCATAAATTAGCAGAGGCAAAGGAGAAGGAAATCGTGCCTGTGAATATTGTACCGCAACCGCCCCGTAAGTCACGTTCGTTGGCGCATCTGGTATCCCAGCCGGAGGGCTCCGAATTGGACGGCTCCGAGTATGGCATGTTGTTGCTGCAGAATCAGGGCGATCAGGTAGCAGCAGCCGAGCGCGTTACTGCCCTGCAAACCTTCTTCGATGAGGCTGACTACGACCTGCCGGACACCGACAAAACATACACCATCGAAACTGGCGACATACCCGAGATAAATGCCCACACTACACCCTACAATGCTAGCACTACACGGGAGCTCTTGGACGTCATCATGAATGCGCGTCACACCGACGACGATCCCACCATGAAGGCGTTTCGCGAGGGCGGCACCGCCAATCTAAGCTCAAATGCCTTAATGCACAACCAAAAGAAATTGCAGATGTCGTCTGGGATGGTGACATCCAAAAAGCCGCAGGCTCCGGCACAACAATTCAACGGAGTATTCTTCATGACCGGCATGAATACGCCGCAAAAGTATCCGAAACCAGACTTGACTGCCGCTCTGCAGGCGAAGCGTGTCACCAAGAATGTGGAACGTCTGGAGGCTGTCTTTGCCAGCAGCAGTCATGAGACTTTGAATGACACCGCCGCCACCGCAGCGGTGACCACACGTGAGAAGTCACGCAGCAATCAGCAGATCTACTTCGGCAGCAACCCCACGTTACGCCTCACCAGCACCGCCTACGGACAGTACACGAACAACGTGACGGTGATTAACAATGCGAAAACACGCACGCGCTCATACACGCAGGGCTCGAAGGTGACGGACATACCATCGGGCTTGTACTGAGAGTGTACTGTCCCACTTCGCTTATCATTCTACTACTTAGCTTAGTTCTTACTGAAGTACTGACATCTTTTGTGCAATATTTAAACTATTTCCTATCCTAAATATAAATATATTTTACACATACAATTAAGCGGTGGTAGTTATTTTTATATTTCTCATATTTTCGTATGTCAACTTAATTTTAAATTATGCTTAACTCGTAGTTTAGAATTTTTTTAATATGACTTTAATTTAATAAAAGCAAATTTCCATTCCGCTTTCGCACGCTTGAGGAAACTTTTGAATATTCTATTGCATTTTGTAGAATTTTTAAAAAGTTTGCCTCATTTTTCTCGCATTTTTAATTACTTCACTAACTTTATGTTAATCCTGTAATTAAGCCTAAGTATAATTATAAGTTTATGAAATCAAAAATCGTTTGTATTAAATAATAATAAATTGATTAAACTTCTACAGAATTAGTGACCTTTATTTGCTTTAAGGATACACCCACAATTAGAATATTATCCAATCCAATAAGTAGAACCAGTAACACAAGAAAGTAATTGGAATACTGGCCTTCTCTTGAACTAATGTCTTCAAGCATTTAATTTCGGTTTTTCGAATCGCATGTGTCTCTGATCTAAGCCCTTAACACTAATGATTTTTAACTTAAGCTTTGACATTGCTTAAACTTTTGTTTTCATTCAACGGGTACTCATGACTTTGAAAGCTGTGTGTCAACTTTCGCACCCATTACTGTCATTTCTTGAACAAATTAATCAGATGTTTTTGAGCTTTCGTTGACTTTCTATAGCGAATCTAATTTAAATAGGTGGGCAAGTCACGAAAGTTTACGTAAAGTCATGCATATTCGCAAACACTGAGCTTCATATGCTTGGTCGTAACAGCTGATTGATGAAAAGTAACGAGTGTTTAGGGCTTTAGGCCGAATTTTCGAAAGAGCTTCTTGCTGTTATTGAAAGAAACCTCTTTTCGACTCTATCAAAATGTTCTTTGTCCAGTCAAGATGGATTGGGTATAGTAAGCATTAAGAATGCATTTTTAGAGAGATTGCTCTTATACAGGTTTACTCGTATCATTGGACTAATCACATTTCACTGAACTAGTCACACCCAACTTCTCCAACTGCTGAAACAGAAAATATGATTTATCGAACTTTCCAAAAATGGTCTTCCTTTCGATGATGATCTACTCGTTGGACCTTACTACCTAGTCGGTTTATCCTATTTGTTAACAAAATCTCAGGAGTCGAATTCTGGACTTGAATATGTGGATTGAAGAACCAATTTGTAGCATAACACAAAGAATTTTGCTAACGCTATTGCGGAGGTCGTGATTTTATTGGTGAAAGGGAACTTTTGACTCAACACTTCTTTTTCAACTCAACATCGATTGTTCAAATATGTCTCCTAACTAGTCTTCTCTTCCCTTCATGAAATTACCTTCAAATTCTTCTTATTCTTCATTTTAGGGGGCCATTACAACTCGTGGTCGGGCTACGACCGATTTGAACACCTCTTGCCAGGCGCCTCTGCTTCGCGCGAACCGTCTCCAATTAGTCACACCAAGCGTGGTCAGTGCTTGCTCAGCTCTGTCTAACCACCGGATGCACGGTCTCTCTATTCGTCGTCAACCTTCGGCTCTCACTTCGAATACCTTTTTCGCCGGAGCTTCTTCATCCATACGATGCACATGACCCAGCCAGCGTAGTCGCTGAATGTTTAAATGCTGAACTATGTCAATGCGCGGTTCACTCGAATGCGATAGTCGTCGCCAACTCGAACAGGACCAAAGATTTTGCGAAGAACTTTCCTCTCGAACACCGCAAGAGCAGTTGCATCTGTTTGCGATACCACCAATGCCTCAGTGCCATAAAGAAGCATTGGTAGAATGAGCATCTTATAGAGTGAGAGAGAGGACTCTGCAATTCAATGGCTTACTGAGGCCATAGTAGCACCTATTAGCAATTGTGATTCTTCGCTTTATCTCCAGACTGACATCATTATTGGTGTTAACGGCGGTGCCAAAGTATGCAAATTCCTTGACTACTTCAAAGTTGTAGTTGTCCGCTGAAACATGTGAGCCTAGACGCCACGCTCCACTGTTTGCAGACAGCATATTGTTCATTGTGCCCTCGTTTATCGTCAAGCCCACTTTGGCTGATTCCTTTTCAATAGCATTGAAAGCAGCAGTAGCATCTCTCTTGGTCCGACCGATAATATCAATATCATCACCATACGCTGGACACCTTTGTAGATTCACCGAATCTTTCTTTGTCAAGGAACTAACAGTAATTTTTCTAAGATTACAAGACTACATTTACATATCTAGGTAATATCCTCAGCCACTGCATCGAATTTTTGGAGTCTTCACAGCAGGCAAAAAGACGTTATTAAATCAGGTCTAAGGTATTGTAGAGGGAAGCTTTACAAGGCTCCTTGCCAAGCAGTTTGGGTGATTTTCCCATTTAAGAGCGTAGGTTTTGTAGGTGTTCACCATTTCATTTTCAATCGTGTGTATATTCAGGTTTATGTTCCTCAAGTACCACGGAACACCGGTGATCATTCTCCAAATTTTCAATTGGTGGCGTTGGAGGTTCTCCCTGTTTGACGTGTGCAGCGCCACATCCGTGGTATCACAATGGGCGACTATTTGTGCCTAAGTGTGTTTCTTACTGCCACTCCAACCTAACCCAACCTATATCTGTTTAGTTATGTGTATATAAATTACGTTTTAGACATAATATTTTTGTTATAAAGAATTGTAATAGATACGAATATAAAAAATGGTTGGAACTTTTTATTGGGACTCAGTTGCACTATGGAATAAACCTCTATAAAAATCTTATTGTTCTGTGAACTCAATATGTCAATTTGCTGGGTGAAAAGCTTTGCTTCTGTTTATGGTTGAGAGTAAACTTCAGTACCGCTTTACAATCTTTGCTATAAAACAACCTTAACTCTACGAAGGACACACACCAATAATTCCAATGACAGGTGTATTCATGGGATATCTAGAAAATCGTATCACTTGAGAGCTAGCTTAAATGCTTTATCAATATTTGTAGGCACATGAGGGTACATTTCCGTACATAGAAACTTATATACAAGTACCACGTATGGGTCAATTAAAGCAAACTTTTTTGTTTTGGAAGTCTTTACCACCCCTTCCTCTCCCCGTTAGGTTCAAAATACCACTTCCAATGATTGTCTGCAAAAGTGTCAAGGCAAGTACTAAGCAAATCAATAGATTATAATAGATGGGAGCAATGAGTAATTGAAAATCAATGAAGCTATAAATTGCTTTTATTGATGACTTAATTCCCGTTGCATAAATTGATGCACTCGCTCGCTGGTGCAATCAGCCAAATTAGAAGCGTTCAATCTTTTTTTGTAGTATACCAAGTCGCTGTAATGGGGATGCACGTCGAGTGCGAACGAATAATATCCTCAATTTGGCGTAATGAATTCATTTGTGAACATACTCGTACGTGAACTGAGGTAATTGAACACTGAAAGAAAAGACTTCGTTAGCGAGAAACAGATCACAATTTATTTTAGAGCTAATTGTAAACAGGCTGAGACACTAATATCAGGTGCAGTTATAGGCGGGGAAGTTTCGATTGATTTAACTTTAGAGATGTTAACCAGAATTCATTATAATCCCTTCAATTTAAAGAAGTAATTAGACTCTTAGTTCTCGTATTGTTTGGTATTGTTTGCAATATGAATCTTGATTACTTGCCTAAATCTGATTCGTAATCGGCACAAATTACAAGCAGCTGAAGAGAAAAATAAAGTTCAAGCTCCACATGAGAAGCGAAAGTAAATTATGACAGCTTATTAATTATAATGACTTTATAAGTAAGAGTAAATATTTTCACATTCTTAAGTTCTGTATATCGAAGACGTAGTGTGGAGCGAGTGTCATAGTTGGAGATCAATTGAATATACATATCAACTTACATGTTTTGAAGTGGAGTAGCTTTTGCAATATCCGCTGCCCTAGTTTCTAAATGACGTTCTCTGAATGGTAGGGGTATTACTAATTACAAGGTTTGGAGTAAACTTGTGCAATATTCGTTTCCCTATTTTCTGAACAAGGATCTCATTGGTAAGGATACTACCAATTAAACTTGAATAACTTTACTTTGGGACATCAATAAAGTAAGGAGGAAAATACAATTTGGTTTGTACTGAAATCAGACGGTAATTGTGATATTTCATTATCGCCAACTTAGGAGAGTAACATCGTTAGTGCATATTCCCAATACTTTCGGATGATTTGCAGAGATTTTATGGGTAATTAATAATGTAGCTAAGTGACAGCTATAAGTATGACGTTATTCTGTTGAAAGGTTATAACACATGCTCACTCTCAGAGAGTATTTTTGGGGTTTACCACTACTTCCCCCGAAACAAGAAGAACTGGCGTTGAATAAAATAAGCCTTTATATGAAAAGAAATGTACAGTAATCGAAAAATACGTCCGAAACTTTTTCTTGGTGTTCCCCTATTATTAGATTAGATTAGATTAGATTTAATTAAGGGTGTTATACACTGCGACCTGAAAGATCTATTGTGATGCCCCTATTTATATGAAATATGAGGACAGTCTCATCTACAGATCTTCTGTCAGGTTAATTTTCAACAGCACTTCATATATTTTGGAGGAATCAAGTTGAGGGATCTTGCTCCTATCTAAGATATATTCTCCAAAATACCTGAGTCTTTTGTGTGCCAATGGTCCGCAGTCTGTGGTCAGGTTTCGTCACTTTCTCCACAGAATCGACAGAGGGCATCAGAAGATATACCCGACTTATTCGAATGGTAGTTGAGTCTACACTGTCCGCTTAAAATGCCTGTGATGATTCTTAATTTACTCCGAGGCATATTTATTAACTCCTTATCTCCTTTAGAATTAAAATCTCCCAGAAGAGCTTTGGACTGTCTTAATTCCGGAAGAGTTTTCCAGGTTTGAGTTCTTTTTCCATCTGTACGCTTCTTCAGCAGACCTCAAATGGTATTGGATTGTAGTCCGTAGAAGAGTTCAGGACCATTGAAAGGAGAGGCCGCAGCCTTTCTAGCTAATATATCAGCCTTCTCATTTCCCTCTACTCCTATGTGGCCTGGTACCCACATTAGAGATAACTTGTTCATACTGCCTAGGGAGTTCAGCTTCCCACTACAGTCCCGTACATGTTTAGACCTCTCCTGGGGTGAGCTCAAACTCTTGAGTGCTGCTTGACTCGGATATTATCATGATGTTTTTCCCCCGATATTTCCTGTCAATCTGGGAATATCTTTCAATAGCGTGAATCTCTGCTTGAAAAATGCTTGGGAAAGAACCCATTGGTTCCCAGTAGTTGGTTCTATGCCCAGTTCCGTCCATTGTCTTAGAACCGTCTGTACACTATAAGAGGGAGATTTCTCTAATTTTATATGTCTCAGTTAGACCTTTCCATTCTTTTTGCAACTCATCTTTGTACTGTATTTGTGTGCAAAGTTGAATTTTCTTGGCATAAAATCCTTGTGAGATTTTAGTATACCATATTCTTGAGTTGAATTGTTACCACATCTATTATCGGGTGTAATTTGATTCTCTCGAGATAATTTCTTGTATTCTGCTAAAAGATTTCTTAGCAGAGACTTGTATTACTAGAGGTAGGGGTGTTACATCTAGTATATCTTCCATTGCTGCCGTTGGACAGGTGCGCATAGCTCCAGTGATGACAAGGCAAGCAAGGCGTTGTACTTCACTTAATGCAGATTGTCTTAAGTCTGACTCTATTTGACCAGGCTATAAAACCATAGTTGATGATTGGTCTCACCATCATAGTAAACATCCAGCGAACGATTTTTAGCTTACATCTCCAAGATTTACCAGCAAGCTGTCTACATATCATTAAGAAAGTTGTAACCAGGTTGGTGGTTGCTGGCAGGTGAGCCTTCCATAATAATTTTTTGTCGAAAATTACTCCGAGGTATTTGGTCTCATAGCTAATATCGACTTGTGTACCATTTAGAAGATTAGGTTTCATAGATGATAGACACAATCGTGGTTTTTGAGGAATTGATTTTCAATCCTGTTCCCCTGCACCATTCACTAGCTGCTAATAAGCCACTCTGGATAATATCACAAAGGGTGGATTCTGATTTTCTTCTAGCTATTATCACAATATCGTCCGCATACCCTTGACATGATATTCTCCTATTATAGCAAAACTAAAATTGTGGAAATTTTGGTAAGTCTATTTTTATTATATGGATATAGGGCTGTGTTGACAATGAGAGCCTGAGATAAATATACATATAATTCAAGCAGAGAATAGTTATGCAATAACAACTGAACACACCTAGCTGAGATATAAAATAGAGAATCAGAAGGCATGCGTTTATTATTTGTACCATTTACAACACACGATTTCCATGTATTTGCCTCTAACTTATATTAACTTTCTGTTTGATAAGAGCACTACATTTTATTTGATATGGCACTTGGAGTTCCAACAGGTCTTTATATATCTGTCTATATTATTCAAACTGTTTAGTACACTTTCAATCTAAATTAGTATCCTTGAAGCAGACAATAGAAAACCCTATTCCCTCGTGTTAGGTTGTTGATATCGTTTATAAATGAAATTGAGGATTTCTGAAATGAAATGGGTTTGGCAGTTCCAATCTCTTATAGAATGTTTTATATATTATAAAAATTAATCATTATATCAGCAATTGGAGCGAAGTTTGAGACATTTTAAATAAGTTCTTGATAGTCACGACTGTATATGAAGGATGTTCAGTGTTCTTTGTGCAGTGTATTGAATGTAGTCTACTCCTAGAAATAGTTATACCAAGTTTCAGTGTAACTCAAAGGAGTATTTCCAAGAATTTGTAAGAAATGTATATACATATATAGCCGTGGATGAATGCAAGGAGTTGCGATTTAAATCTTGTACTAACAGCAATGCTTCATCGAGTGTCACGCACATTATCACAAAATTAGTATAACTGGTTTTCATTTGTAGGGCATTCAACATCTGTGCTTTGTGTGAGAACAGATTCTACGACAGTTTCTAAGGAAGTAGTAAATAGAAAAACTCATAAAGAAGAGGAATATGAAAAGTGAGTCATTTAAACAGAGAAAAGTGGTATTTCTTCTCAACTAACTGTTCCTCACAGTTACGGAAAAGAAATCATACTCCTTACATATAGGTGAAGGTGAAGGCAAAGGTATAGGCACACATCTGTACATATATACATATAGTGGAACTTCAAGGAACAGGAGAACAAGACAATGCGACAAGAAACCAATGTGGTAACATGTTCTCTCTTCATATGTTACAGTTCGTCTTCGAATAGAAGAATTGATAGTTTTAAACAGATATTTGAGACTACACAGAGGCGGTTACACAGCCTTTGGTTTTTGGCCAAACACCCCTCTAAGATTGATCGTCATTAGTTTGAAATATTAAATACTTCGAAACTAGTCAATGATTTGACTGCATTGAAATATATTCCGATTATTAACACAGATTTACTATAATTTACCAATACCAACCACTGATTTACCAATATTACTGGACTATGTTCTTCAATAAAAATTCTTCATGGTATATTATTCAGATATTCAATTTCTTATTTATATACAATATATTTTTATTCATATTATATTATATACCTTATATACCTACTCTCACATATATTCACGTTATAGTGTTTGGATATTCAATTTCTTATTTATATACTCGTACACTATATTCATATTATATTATATACTGACCTACTCTCAAATATTATATAATATTTATTTACTATATATACCCATATATAATTTATACATTCGTATTTCTGATGTATTCTTATATACTCTCTCATCTATTATACCAGATTTTTCAATAAATGTGTCCCTTGAGGGGAGGATTTCATCAGTGATCAGCGTATTTGTTCACTGAATTTGAAACCATTAAATGAAAACACTATTGATATATTCTAATCTTTATTCTCTCATCTTCTCCAATCGATAGACACAGATGTTTTGTTGAATACCACCAACACATGTTTTGGTACCGAATTTGCCCTACCCCGATAAACACCTTGAAACGCCTTCCCTTGACAAAATCCTCCCTCCACCACTGTGCACTTTAACACTTGCATATACGACTCAAAACTACAGTTGCATCTCCTAAAATGCAGCGCCGCTTCCAGAGTACATTCAACAAATGTGCACAGACCATGATGCACTTGACTACAAAAGAAATTAAAACATTACTCCAAATTAACGTAATCGCTCATAATAATAAATTTAAACAGCAATTAAACCAACTGCAACTGTAGATATAAACCACCGGCACTCCCCTCCTTGCCCGATCAACTAAATCTACAGGCCAATAAGCAACGTTAATCAACGTGTGAGCGAGCAATCAATAATAAACAGACTCGCCATAAAAAAACGTCAAAGAAAACATTTCACTTTAGTTTAAATTACGTGGAGTAAACTTCACATACGGTACATCAGTTGCTCAGTGGAATTCAAACGGTGAACACATGGGTAGCAACTACTGCTCCTAATAAGTCCAACAAAGTTCCAGAAATTCTGCAGCACTACAAACACAATTAGACAGACCAATTTCGACGGACGTAATTTTTTTGTATCAAAAAAGCGCCCGGCAATTAACAAAAGATTAAGTGCCAACAATAAAAGAGTGAGCGATATAAACAATAAAAAAACATAACTCTTTCTTCAGCAACAATTACCTGAGTGAGTACACGCTTCGTACACAGCACACTTTTAGCGCCGGAGAGCTTAAAAAACAAAAACAACAGGTAAGAAAATTGTGCGTTTTCAGGTGTAAGCCAAAAATCGAGTACCCTACACTCACCTATCGCCTATGGTAACTTGCAGAAATTTATCATTTTTAGCCATATACAGAATGTGGTGTTGATCATTCGAGAAAGGGGGTAATGAAGACTACATATCTTAAGTGCATACATACAATATATAGGAGAAGTGTTCAGATACAATTTTGCTAAGTTTCCGATTCAAATCGTTTTTGTGTATATTAATCACAGCCGCATTCAATCCGCCGTCTTAGTTACTAAGTTGCCAAACAACAAGGTAGTCATTGACTCCATGATTGGTGGAAAGTTGACAGCACTGGCAGCAAACGTTGTATCAATAGTCGCATTCACTACTCTCCGCGGTTGACGAATTTCTCAGAATTGAGCAGAAGCGGTCACAGGACCTGCTAAATTGTGACTGGGTCGATATTCAATACTACATTAAGTTTTTTAAGGCTGTCAAATATCCTTTAAAGTGACTATTTTACAACAACAAAAAATACCTTAGCATCCATAATCTATAAATCAGTTAAAGTTCATTAACACGAAACTAAGACAGTTGATCAAAGATGCTTGAATCCATCGCCAAAACTTTTAACTACAATTCATCACTCAACATGTGGAGCCTGTTCTTAAAATGCAAACATCCTTTGAGTGCCTTGAAAGCGACTTATATAGAAATTTGTATATACACAAGTCTTACTCTATGCACCAAGCATAAGGAAACGAACTTGACAGCACAGTACGCAATACTAAGTCGTTAAAAATAACGACTTCTCTTAGTTAATCTATAGAAATTTCAAATTTAGTTACGAGTAGATTAGAAAGTTGTGGCTGTTGAATAGAATATGGCTCTAATCGATTATAACTGAACAATTTCGATGTTATATTCTTTATCAGACTACTGTTTACATTATTTGCATAATGCCATCAGAATTTCTAACGAACCTTCTTGTACCACCCACATTATTTTTAAACACAATTTTAATTCAGGTTTACTTTATAATAACTATAATCACACCAGTATCACTTGTTATGTAAAGTTATAGCGGTAGCAATCTTTGATGAGTAGGGTCCATCGTATTACCTTAATTTCCAACCCCTTTTTGATTACTCACAGGACCACCTTAAACCTGAAATATATTTTACAACGTGGTTAATATTAAGTCCAGACAATCCAAATACACCATCTACAAAAACCCTCCTAAATGCGTCTTAATGAGAGCAGTGCAAGGACAGAGAAGGAAGGTTTTCCCTCATACATTCCCCCGAATCTTTTGCAGAACTAATGCGAAATATTATTATATTAATTTTTATAATATTATATTTATTATATTAATATTAGACCCTTGTCGCATGAGTTCCCCTAGACAGTACCCCCAACTAAAATTTAATCGCTATTGATTGTTTCGTCGCATGAGGTCCCATTACACAGTATGCCCAACCACTATTTAATCGCTATTGATTGTTTCCAAAGTTTTTTTTTTGTTTGGAAATTATGTATATTAAAATAGCAAATTCTTGGACTGCATGAAACTACATTCGTGGTTTTGGAACCGATACTTGTGAAATGGAAATCCACTAAGTCTCTCACTATGTCTATCTCTCAAGTACAAATATTTCATTTAAAATTTTAAGATACCTTGAGTTCCTACCAATTACTACCTCAAAACACTAATCTTAGTTGTTATTTTTATGTCAGATTATTCGATTTTAATTACTCCAAATCTGCCATGATAAATTTGTGCAGAAATGTCGCATATCCGATCAACTGCGCCCTTACAGTAGGGTCATTTCAACGACTTCTTGTGTGGCCGAAGTTTACATGTCCTATAAGAATTCCTAGAAGATTTTCAGATGATAATTTCTTTCCTTTTCCTACAAATATCAGGAATGCCACAACAAACTGGTAAAATTTTTAACCCAACAAATAAACCCTCTTTTTATGTATATGCATATAGAGTAGCAAAACTAATTTACTCGACTTCTTTGCTGTAGGGTGATGGAAAGACAATCAAATAAATAGGTTGTTGGTTTCTATAAACTTATAAAAGTAAAAGCATACTTTCAGGCTGAAGTTCGAATTCGCACTTGCATACAGAGCAATGTTTATACCCTTTACCTTTAAAAAAGGTAAATAGGGTATACTAACTTTGTGCTTTTGAGAGGGGTTGGAATTTCGAGAAGGAGGCGTGGTAGGTATGGACTTATATATACAGATATGATCAGAATCACTTTCTAAGCAATTTTTATTTTGTCCGTCCGTCTGTCCGTCTGCCCGTCTGTGGCCATTTTTTTCTACACCGTTAGAGCTATCTTAATGAAACTTTGCAAAAGTATAGTCTGGACAAAGATACAGAACCAGATTGCTATATGGGCCGATTTGGACAAAGACCACGCCTACCTCCCATATAAGGAACTTTTTTCACCTTTTTTAAAATGACTATAACTTCGGTCCGATTGATGGAATCGTGTCGCCATTTGGCATTTATGGAGATGTGGGGCCTACTGAACACTGTGCAAAAAGTGGGCGGTATATATTAACTTCTACGCCCACTATTAACAAATATTCATAACTTAAGATCTGGTAGAGATTTATGGACGAAATTTTACATGAAGAAACATGTGCACATTATAAAGCTATCTGAAACAAATGGGGCTGATCAGGCAGAAGACACGCCCACTTTTGATATATGGAAGTTTCGGGTCTAAAATTAAAATTAGCCTACCTATGCTCGTATTGATGCCAGCGGAATAAAAATTTGCAGAAACATACTTGGGTTCCATAATAGTGTGTGTGCAGAATATGGAGATCATACTAAAACTGCCACGCCCACAATTTGCCAAAAATCATTACTGTGTTCCTATTAAATATTTATCAACGAAATTTCACAGGAATGTTGCGGGTACTAACATTAAACCCCACATAAAAAATGGACTTGTTATTTCTACAGCCACGCCCACTATTGACATATTATTATAAATTACGACCTATACAAGATCTTTGGACGAAATTTTATGTTAGTGGTTATATTGACACTACGAAGCCATGCACAAGAAATGGGGTCGATATAATCAATTCAAGGTACCCTACTGAAAATATCCGTAGATATGCTCCTAATGATGATTTATGAAGAAAACATCCCCATTGTTGAACTCGCACGCTCAAGAAAAGGTAAAGGGTATTTCGTAGTCGGTCTAACCCGACTTCAGGCTTCTTTACTCGTTTTATTTGCTTTTCAATGACACTAGTTTGCAAATTCTCCCCTATTATTTTGCTCTGAAGCTCTCATAAATATTTTTAAAGAATTTTTCCTTAATCAGTGTATTGAACTCAGAGAAGTCTCCTTCCCAATTGATCTGCATCTGGATCCGTGTTTTACAAATCAATATTTTTTAAATATTTTCCTCCAACACGAATTTGACCAAAAACATTGCAAGTGTAATTAACTAAGAGAGGTCTCCTTCCCAATTGATCTGCATCTGGATCCTTGTATTACAAAGCAATATTTTTAAAGTATTTTTCCTTCATCACAAATTTTACCAAAAACAATGCAAGTGTAATGAGCTCAGAGAGGTCTCCTTCCCAATTGATCTGCATCTGGATCCGTGTATTACAATCAAAACAATTGCCGAAGTCGCTTTCAACAAGAATGGAATCTTTTGGCTTATATGACTCTTAACTGTGCTGCCAAATTCTATTTTGTGTGGTTTGTGTATATACCAAAACTTTTTCCATATCAAAATATCAATATTGATAGAAAATTAGTTGCTAGTGCTTCCAATTTCCTAGACAACTTGGAGTTAGGATCATAAAAATCGACTGATAAATCATACACGGCTATATTGAATGTTCTTCGATTCGAAACAAGTTCAGATAATGACATATCCATTTTCTGTACTATCAAAAAAAAAACTACAGTAGCTGTGCCCCGTCTCTGTTCTTTGTACCCAGTCAATAACTTCATTCGCCAATAAGCGAGAAGGTGCTCAAACACGGCTTTTCATAACTTAGCGAAGCGTTTACAGAACGAATGAATTTTACTTAGCCATGCTTTTTTCCCAACA
Organism: Clusia tigrina; assembly: GCA_920105625.2. Lineage (NCBI taxonomy): Eukaryota > Metazoa > Arthropoda > Insecta > Diptera > Clusiidae > Clusia > Clusia tigrina. The sequence continues at coordinate 29,769,195 of OV050030.1, forward strand.
ACCAAAAAGAAAGCACGAAATTCTGCAGTTAATTTTCATTTGTGCTTCCTGCTTCTTATCTCGTGCAACTCTCACAGTGGACTAATCAATGGCTTCAATATTATTTATATCATAAGTGTGCTGTTTTACCGTTGGCCTTAGCAGCTAATGTTTTAAATAATTATTTGTGATTTACAATTACAATAATTGCTAATGTAATAATAATAAGCAGGCAGCTTATCTGCGGCTAATAGTGGTGTGTAAAAATGGACTTGTTTGACGTTAATGACAAAATAATTCTCAAGCTAAAAAATATCAATTCCAGTCAGGTTCTATTATTCGTTTTCTCGTTTTTGACAGTAACGCCATTATAAACTTACCAGTTCGATTTCCCTTAAAGTAAGTATTCAGGGTCCTGTTATTCTCCATGTATATTCTCCATCAGTATAAGCAAGATCGCTCGCTTTATCAGGGAATCGCACTGGTTCCCGGAGAGTGTATAAGTTTAAGGCACTCATGTTTCTATGGTAATACAACGGCCCAATTCCAGGCCTATTTGAGCTTCCTTTGGATTGAATAGCCTAGTTGACATTAGTGAGCCATTAGATTCTATGTAATGGCACAGTCAACTGTGCTAGATAGTCTATGTCATAGTAATTTCATGTTTAGTTATTGCAATATTCATAACTAAACATGAATAAAGGTTACGTTAAAATGACAACTAGAACATTCGAATACATACATACATATTCGAACATACAAATCTTTGTATATGTTGTCTCTTTCTCTCATACTATGAGGTTTCAACGATGACTCATCAATGATGATATCTCTTTTGCACAGTAGAGCAATCAATCAAGCAATCAATTATCAATTGCGAATGTCTCTGAAGATTATGCAATGAAAAAAAATGGTATGTGAATCGCCAACTCAGTGCATTTGTGACTTAGAAGCAGCAATGTTAAGAGTGTATTTGTTGACTATTGCTTGAGTGAATTGTTTTAAAATAATTTTAAAAAAATTATAATAAATTAAAGCTGTATAAAAGCTGATTTCATATTACATAACACAATCCAATGATTAGCTTAAACTAATTTTCGTAACTATTTAAGGAGCTCTCTTGCTGTGCTTCAGAGTTAGAAAACACATTTAAGCATGAACTCCATTTTCGTCGGTAGATCTAGAGGCCCGTATAAGATATTTATAAATGCCTTACACCAACTACGGCCAATAGCCGCGAATGTCGCTAAAACTTTACCCCATTCACAGATCTAAATAATAGCTACCAACCTGGTTGTTGTTAACTTGCATAGACAATTGACCCACGGATGTAAATCAACCGCCGCAGGAACGTAGCCACTCATATTAGTACTATTAAATTGTGACTTATTTACTAATACTATAAACTTCTAATAAAAAATTGTAATCATATTTAATTTCTACTTCAAATTTTTAGTTACCATGAACCCCCTGAATATAGATGACCCTCCCGTATTGCGTCCACTAACACCAGGTCTACAGGCAATTGCCAACAATGAACTGCATGAAGTGCCACATCGTTTAGCGGAAGATGTGCTGACACTACGTCACTGGATACACAAACAGTCACATTTGCGGGCACGCACCAATGACCAGTTCCTTGTAGGATTCCTGCGGGGTTCGAAATTTAGCTTGGAAAAGGCTAAACAGAAAATCGATCGCTATTACACTTTGAAGGCTGCCATACCCGAAGTGTTCAATGAGCGTCGCATTGTGGATGATCCAATAGTAATGGACATTATACGCATGGGGTAAGCGGAGGAAGTGTGCCAAATAAGCAAGTCAGAAGTTTTATATATTCTTGTTGCAGTGTCATACTGCAAATTCCCTTGGCTGTCGATGACGTCGGACCTTGCGTTACAATCATACGCGCAGGATCTTATGACACCAGCAAATATAAATTTGCGGATATCATACGCGTGGGCTCCATGTTCGGGGAAATAATGATGATGGAGGATGATAATGCCACTGTCAGTGGTTATATGGAAATCATGGATATGAGCAACATCACCGCCACCCATTTCTTCCAATTGCAACCGGAGCTGATACGCAAGTTTGCCGTATTCGCCGATGAAGCAATGCCCCAGCGGCAGCGTGGCACGCATTTTATTAACGTACCGCAATCCTTCGAAATGGGTTTCAATACGTTGAAGACATTCTTCCCAGCGAAAATGAAGAGCCGCGTAGGTTTTATTTACACTTTTGTATGCTTCGTATCGTAAATATAACTAAACTCTTCCTTCATTTTAATGCCAGATATCGGTTAATTCGAATCCGGAAGCTATTTATGAACACGTCCAGCGAGAATACTTGCCTGCGGAATATGGTGGCGATAATGGCACCATGCAGGATATTATCACTAGAATGGAAGCGAAAATTTTAAAATATCGTGACTACTTTGCGGAAGAACCGAACTATGGGTCAGACGAGAAATTGCGCGACGACAACCCAGTCAGCTATGATAGTTATTTAGGCATCGACGGGTCCTTTCGAAAATTGGATATTGACTGAAAGAGGAATGGTGTATTTAGATGCAATTTAACTTATGCTGAAGAAACTACTTGAAATTACTAATGTAATTTAAGTGAATATGGTGAAATGGTTCCCGAAGGTATTTGGTAGTTAACGGCAACGATGCTTCTTATATACTGGGACCGTTTGGCAATCGTTTGTAGAAATATGTTTAAATATATTTATTTATATAAAATTTTATATCTTTATCAAGGATATGCGTATATTTATAATCATTAATTCCACAAATCATAAAATTTACAGCTGGAACTCGCTGTACCAAAGATTTTTATATATATTAATATTGTTATATTAATATTGATATATAAACTTCCCATCACCAACTTTGTTTTTGTAATAATTATAATAAATATATGAATTTTTCTATATCTATATTGTGGTTAAGAATGAAATTGTAAGGAAGGCCAAGAGTTTTTGAAGTGCACATGAGTTGCCCAATCCCCATTTATTTAACAGTTCCAGTCTTCAGAATCGATTGAAAAACGAGAAATTAGCATTCGAGTTCAAGTTTCTTTGGAAATCTCAACTTTACCATATTAACTCTGCCTCTCAATCTGTTAATTTTTGACTATCGATCTCTATAGGGTGTAAATAAATTTTCTAATCATGAACTATATTTTGGATATTTGTCCGCCCTATAGGGACTTGGTACCATTCAGTATAATTTGGAGACATATTCTCCCAGATTTTATTAGAATTCAAAAAGAGTTGTGAATATTTCCAATTGACGGATTTTTCAATAATTTATAAATACGATTGAAAATTTGCCTATGAGGAATCTGATGGGGTTGGTTTTCTTACCACTTAAAACCATTTCTACAAATTTTTTGGTTTTTTAGCACATCGATTAATAATAGTTATGATCTATCTCATTGCCAGAAGCATTCTGAAACTGATTCAATTACGAATATATCCTTATTCCTAAAGTATAATCGTAAATGAAAACCTTCAGTAAGCATGTTTAACAGTATACTCGGCTCTGTTGGTGGAGTGAACTGCCAGCATTCGAATCAAAGCACATTAGAGTAGCATATTCCTTAAGGATATATTATTCTATTTATAGTAAAGCAACCATTTTCAAGATGACAACTGTGCTTGTTGTTCGGTCAATAAGTTCTAGCAATTCTGCTCTAAATTCGAATTGAATCAGTTGTTGTATCAAAAGAATAATAATGCCAAAACCATAGTTTAGCTGTCGTAAATAACACGGATTCATTTAGGAAATACACAAACTTCTTGAAGAAATAAATATAAATAATATAAGATACCACTTCCGAAATTTCCGAATCATTCGGTGGGTGAGTCGCAAAAATTTACTTCCCAAACTGCAAGAATTAGTTCCAATTCACTTCTATTTACTTGTTCCTACATTTTGAATCAAGAATTCCTTCATTAAATAATTCGAGAAAGTTTCTTACCTTTTAGCATATTTCAACCGAAGAGGACTTTAAGGAAGTTTAATGGATCCACCACACAGTATACTAGGATGGATGGGTGTAAAAAAAATAGTTAGAATGTTCACAATTAGTATGAAAGCTTATACCGAGAAGGCTTCAGTAATATAAAACAAATGTTTTTGGTCTCCCCTATAAACATCAAATCTACTTTTTTAATCATAACTTTCTTATTCGATGCTGGATCATTAAATTTCAACCGCAAATTTTTTTGTTTATAAACTAAATCGAACTCTTCTAAGTCAAAATTTTGATAGTTTTAAGAGATCTTTAATTTCATGCCGGGATAAGTTGTTTTATAGAGTGTAGAAAAATGTGTAACGGTAGTTAAAGGTGACCTCCATGGTCAAAAAAGATATGAAAGTAATGGTATTATCGTCGATACCTTTCTTAAGCTATATCAAAAATTGCTATGTATTAAAGATCGGACATCAAATAACAAAGTTACATTACACCAATCCAAACCAATAACTGTTATTAGGGTGGTCCAAAATAACAAAATATTTATGGTCCCCAAAACCCTCTTTGTGTATGTTTTGAAACTATAGGTACACATTTTTTGTGTGTGAAGACCGCCCGGCCTACTATATATGATATACATTAGATTAGATTTACCAGTGATAGTTTAAAATGTAATAGGTACTTTTACTGGCGAAAGGTACTGATCCAAATCTAGCAACTGTGAAGCTACAAAGCAGCCTTAAAATATACTAAATGGCTTGGGAAAATAACTTGAAAATGAAAGCCACGTAAGGTCACTCAAATTAAACGTATTAATTGTTAAACCATAATTGGTTGGTTGTCAAAAATTGGTATAATTATTATGTAATTTATAATTATAAAAATATAATATATTTTTTCCTTTGATTTCATAGTCAAAATATTCTGGAAATTATGTTTTCATTGATTGATTTAGGATGCGATGAAGTGACCCATAATATATATTGCACACCCTTTCTTAAAGCCCGTAGGCTTTCTTCTAACCTCATGAAAAGTCTTAGTTCCAGAGTATTGCTGCCCAATATAGTTTATCACGCCAATACAGTTTCATATTAAGTTTTCTCTTGCAAAAAACTGTCTCATGAAAATGTGCTCTGAGTTTTGTCCACCTTTGACTATGTTTCCAAGGTTGTGAACAATTTTCTGATCTTACTTTTAGTTCCTTTAAACGGCAGTCACCATTGAGGTACCCGATTTATTATTAGTTATTAAATAGCCAGTAGCTTTGCTTAAACTAAGCTATTGACCGGCCCGTTTTGGGTTGAAGTAATGGTCTTTAACCCATCGACGGTTGAGTCATCCGTTGCCCTTATACGAAGTACAAGGTACACAGGGACCTCTATTTGTATGGAATTTTATATGAAAACGCATTTTTTTTACATATTTTTTGTTTTGATTTATTATTATTTACTAATTATACATGTACGAGTATAATGAAAGTTAGAAAAAAAATTTATTTTTTATATATAACATTATTAATGATTATCATTGATGTCTATATGTGGTTCAGTTTCCGCATCCGAATCATCAACATGAAAATTTGCTTGATATGTGAAATCGTCATCACATTTAAATCTCAATAGAAACTAAACTATTCGGTCGGATCGCTTTGAAATTTTTTTTAAACGATTCTTGATAAAATTTCCTTGGAATACATGTGGGGGTCGGGTATACTTCCCATGGACCATCAAGGAGTAATTTCAGTTTGAAAATGAAAAAGGGACCCCAGGGACCTTCTCAACCGTCGGAGGGTTAAGCAAGCGTTCATTGTTATTTCCTTTCTTTAGTATTAATTTATATTGTAAGTTCGAGAGATCAACGGCTGTATTCTGGCGACCTATCGGTTGCCTAACGGGTGAGTGAAACAACGCACTTTGTTTGTGAATGCGCCGCTACAAAAATTTGTCACTTTATATGTAAACATCTGTTCTACAAACAGCTGTGCTATGTGTTGAGTACGGTAGCGAAAAAAATTTCCGCTCAAAGAAATTGCGTCCGCTCAGTCAGCTGATTGCAAAAAATTCGGAGAATTCTGATCGGTTGGGTATCCGATGGGGTGCCAGAATGCGGCCAACGAGTGTTCTGACCACTGGCTTCCATTATAGATTGTTGTCTTCCTCATTCCTCTACGTCCGCGTAATTTTTTTTTTTTTTTCTTATAAACATTTCATTATTTATTGAATCTTCTAAAAATAAGAACTAACAGTAAGTAACAATTCTTCTACACGTCTGATGTGATTCTTTAATTTTTGTGAGCCAATGCTGGAATCTTTATGGTAATATAAAATTACGGTATCGTCTGCAAACGTATATAAAAGGTACAAAAACGGTCCAAGTATATTCCCCTAAGGGACTCCAGCTAGGATTTTGTGGGTGTCTGTCATATGGGATTTATGTTTGACTTTAAATTTCCGATCGAAAAGGTAGGACTTCAAAATATTACCATATTCGTGAAGGTAGTTCTGAACTTTGTAGATGATACCCTCATGCCTTTATCGAACGCTTGTGCCACATCGAAAAAAATCGCAGAGCAATATTTTTTATTGTCCAAAGCGTCTGTAATTACTGCAGATATTCTGTGGATCTGCTCTAATGTACCGTGCATCTCTCGAAACCCAAATTGGCGTTGAGGGATTACTTCTTTTCTTTCCAATAGTGGAGTTATTTTATGGAGCAGTACCTTTTCGAAGACTTTAGAGAGTGTTGGTGATGTTATTTTTGTTGGATTCTTTCCAGGTTTATTAATCATTATAATAACGCACAATTGTCCAAAAATTTGGGAAGCAATTTTGTCTTAGCAGAGCATTTAATATATGCGTAAATTGAACAATTGCTATATTTGGTAGTTCCTTCAGCATTTTGTTTGTGATAAGGTCGTGACCCGGAGCTTTTTTTCACTTATTTCCTTTCGCACAATCAATTTTACTTCCTTAATTTTAATCTTTGGGTGTCGCTTCATTCAGAGGTTTTAAGGGTACTTCATTCAGAGGTTTTAAGGGTACTTCAGTCTGCAGTAAATTTGGGGTGTTTTTGGAGATGATCTGCAAAGGCTTCGCATCGCTTTTTGCCCAATTACCATCGGAAAGTCTTATAGGCGGTTGCCAGTACCGGGGCCGCTTCAATTTACTTACAGCTTTCCATAGCGAGTAGTTGGTATCTGCGTTCGCTGAAAGACTTTTTAGTTTATGTTGTGCACTCAGCTCATGTTCTCTCTTTAAAATATTTTGCAGCTCTTTTGTGACACTTGTCAATTTTTGTTTTAACCAAGGGGATCTGAACTTTTGCCATTTTCGTCTCAGTTTCCGTTTTTCTTTTACTATTTTTTGAATATCATTTGATGTTCTGTTAGATCGATTAGAAGCAATTTCAACAACTGGTGTGGCGAGTTTAGCCGCAGTGGTAAGTATTTGGGTAAACGTCTGTAGCGTTGCGTCGACATTGTTTATGGTTTTAAGGGCTACATTTAGCTGGATGTGCGAACTGACATATCTCCTAAATTTCAACCAGTTTATTAATCGATTGATCAAATTGTCTGGTTTTGCTTCTATTTGAGGCTAAGAGGTAAGGGTCAAGATAACTGGCGAATTGCCAGAAGAGATCATAACAAACTTCTGCTGAAATTAGGTAATTAGTTCTGCGTAATGAAACTCATATTATAGTTATTTTGCATTTATAATCCTTCTAGGTGACAAATGTTATGATGGTGCTTCGGTTGACCATTCTTGTTACAATCCAGTGATCCAAAATATTAGCACGAACTAACATTTGCAACAGTATGAATTGTAGGAATAACTTCCAATACGTAATTTGTCATGTCATACTATCATTAGTTAATGTTTTTATTGTATGTATACTTGAATGAATTTAATAAAGTGTGATGAAATAACCATAGTATTCATGACTAAACATACATAACCATTCCAGTCAAATCGGACCAGTAATATTATATATGCGGTACTGCTGCTATCGCTTTCTCAATTAATGTTGTCAATTTGTCTCTTACTATAAGGCATAAACGATGAGTCAACCATTCTGATGTCTATTTTCTACTAATTGGCTTAATATTGATCCACCCACTGGGCTTCACTGATTTGGTCATCAAACAAAATTAGTGCACATGCTAATTGGCGCACTCACCCCAACCCCTAAATGTGTGCCACCCTACAAATTTAACATGACGAAACCGTTCTCAAATGTGTTGCAAATGCATGAACAAAATAAACTCGAGTATACACAAATGAGATAAAACAAAAAATTATAAACAAAACTTATGCTTTATGATAAATTGTGGTTATCTTATCAATAGAAATCCTTTGCAGTCGATTCGAAATTTATATAAAAGCGAACGCAATTCGCACTTGAAAAGCGAACAAATAGTTCAGTGTTTATTTTACAACGTTGCGGGAGACATAGAAAATTGTTTATAAAAATAGAACCATGGTGAATATACGCCCACTACCTGAGCACTTGCAAAAGGTGGCCATTGAGGAGTTAAACGAGGTGCCGGAACGCGTGGCCGATGATATTGAAGCACTGAAGGCGTGGATTGAAAAGCAGCCGTATTTGAAGGCACGCACCACGGACCAATTTCTGTTGGCCTTCTTGCGTGGCTGTAAGTTCAGCTTGGAAAAGGCCAAGTCGAAAATTGACAAATATTACACGCTGCGCACAAAATATCCCGAATTTTATACCATACAAAATGTCGACGATCCGCGGCTGCTGGAGCTCATACGACTCGGGTGAGTGCGAAGTGTTGTGAAGAACTCTGTAGCCGCATTCGAAGCTCCCCTTCATGATTGCTGTAGACACAATTTAAGCGAATTTGTATTAACTCTTCATATCTTACCTTAGCGTTGGTTTGCATTTGCCCACACCTCTGCACGAAACCGGGCCGCGTATAATGATCATCCGGCCCGGCAGTTACACCACCGATAAATTCTCCTTTAACGACGTTATGAGCATGGCACATGGCTTGCAGATCATCACTATGCTCGAGGATGACTACACCAATGTGAATGGGCACATCGACATCATGGATATGGCGAATGTCACGCGCTCGCATATGTTTCAAATGACTCCAACTGTGGTACGAAGAATGGCAGTCTTTGCTGAAGAGGCTGTGCCATTGCGTCAAAAGGCGACCCATTTCATCAACACGCCGTCAGCCTTCCAACCTGTTTACAATGTGGTGAGTCCCATGATGCCAGACAAGCAGCGGCAGAGGGTAAGGAAAATTTAAAAAATTTAGCTTTCCTATATATTATACAACCAATCATTCCACATTGCAGCTCTTTGTTCATGGCAGCAAAATGGAAACCCTCTACCAGCACATTCCACAGAAATATTTGCCGAAGGAATACGGCGGCGAGAATGGCAGCATTGCGGAAATCATTAAAGGCACGGAGCAGACATTCTTAGAGCATCGCAGTTACTATTTGGAGGAACTTAACTTTGGCACCGACGAAAAGTTGCGGCCAGGACCACCGCTGGATTACGACAATATATTCGGCGTCGACGGTTCATTTAGGCAGCTAAATGTAGATTAATTTAAGTTATATTATTTTTGATCAATAACTCAGAAAGCCTTGAACCGAAACGAGGGTGGGGTTTGCCAAATACGTGTATTAGTAATAAGCCTGATGGAGTTGTGAAATCTGCTCAGCGTTATCTAAAGCCACCCAAAATAGTTCAGAATACGTAGAAGGTGTTCCATTTTATGGTCACAATCAATATTCAAGCTGAATGGTTTCTTATCTGGGTGGTAGTAGCATTTTATATATATCATTATGGGTGGACAGGAAGTACTTAATGCCATAAGTAGTGTCCAAAAAAAATTTTGATTATGTTTTAAGCAAAATAAATGCAGTATGAATAGAAATCAAAAGGTACTAATAACAGTCCCTTACAAATAAATAGGCGTCAGACCTCTATATTTACAGACCCTATACGATCATTTCATAAGCCTCAAATAAAATAAGTTGGTTAATTATTAAAAGAACCAAAGAGAAAAAAATGAATCAAACTATAAAAATTCTAGAATAGGTCATAATAAAATAAGCCAAATGAAAATTACCTGAAAACGATTGAAGACTCTCCCAACTAGAGTAATTAACAACCAAAGACAAGACTAACAGCTAAATAATTATGGACCCTATACGATAATTTCAATAATAATAAGCTTCAAAATTAGTTGGGAAGGTTAGTTAGGTGAGGTTAACCCGATTGGCATAAGAGGTTAACCCGACTGGCATAAAGCCACGCATAGACCGATAGGTCCCTAGCGATACCAGATGGGTTCTGTCCTTTATGCAGATTTCCAGTAGACATCTCGTAGGATGTCAACGCTTTTTACGAATTTAAGCACTGCTGTCAGCCCCATTCGTGAGATGTCTTCCAATCTCCCAAATTGTAGAGATACAATGATGAGTTGCAAAAAAGAATGGATAGGTCTAACTGAGATGTATAAAATTAGAGAAAATTCCCTCTTATGGTACACTAACGCTTCTAAGATAATGGACGGAACTGGGTCAAGAGTAATTGGGCCCAGAAGCAACTACTGGGAGCCAATGGGGATTTTTCAAGCGGAGATTCACGCTATTGAAAGATTTGCCCAGATCAACGTTGACAGGAAATATCAGGGGAAAAACATCGTGATAATATACAATAGTCAAGCAGCACTCAAGAGTTTGAGGTCTAAACTTGTATGGGACTGTATTGGGAAACTGCACTCCCTAGATAGTATGAATAAATTATCTCGAATGTGGATACCAGGCCACATAGGAATGGAGGGAAATGAGAAGGCTGATAGCTTAGCAAGAAAAGTTGCGGCCTCGGAGTTCAACGGTCCTGAACCCTACTGTGGACTATCACCCAATACCACTCGAGGTCTGCTGAGGAAGTGTACAGATGCAAAACGAAGTCAAACCTGGAAAACTCTTCCGAGATTAAGACAGTCTTCTGGGAGATTTTAATCCTAAAAGAGCCAAGGAGTTAATAAATATGCCTCGGAGTAAATTAGGAATCATAAGAATCGGTATTTTAAGCGGACATTGTGGACTTAACTACCATATGAATAAGTTGGGTGTATTTTCAGATGCCATCTGTCGATTCTCTAGAGAAAGTAACGAAACCTCACAGCACCTGATGACAGGTCGCATACCATTGGCACACAAAAGACTCATGTGGTTTGGAGAATATATCTTAGAAATGAGCAAGATTCCTGAACTTGATTCCTCCAAAATATATATAAATTCCTATCGAAAATAAACCTGACATAAGATTTGTAGATGAGACTATCCTCATCTTTCAAATAAATAGGGGTATCACAATAGATGTTTCAGGTCGCGGTGTATAGCACCCTTAAATAAATCTAATCTAATCTAATGGTCGAAAATGCAAAAAATCGCTATTTCAATTATCTCGAAAAACAGACGACCTAGGGAAAAACGAACTCCGGACTCGGAATCAGCATCGAAAATTACCCTAGGAACTCCCTTTGGTTGCTCAGGTACAAAACCGTGTATTACTGTGTAATTAACACAACTAACAGAGAAAAAAATGAAATAATTATCAATAATGTGCACATTTCCATCTTTAAAGAAGCCACAAGAAAAATGACATGAAACCGATATTAGTAAATAAGAATACTTTCAAAGATAAGAATCAGCAACCAAAGAGAGATTATAACTCCATAACTATAAAAAATCAGTTGGAAAAGAAGTAAAATCACACAAAAAACAAATAAATCGCATAAATCATAAATCAATAATGGCTATTTGTTCATAATAAAATAAGCCACACGAAACAATCCTAAAAACTAAAACGAGACTGATCTGAATACATAGAGATACTCCCAAAGAGTGTAGCAAAAAATCCCAAATAGGAACAATATCTCCATAGGAAGGAGCCCTATTCGATAATGAAATAAGTTTGAATTGAAAAAAGTTGAGAAGGAATTAAAACGACATTAAAATAGAGGAATGAAAGAATATTTAAAACTTTCTAATAATAATATACATTATATAGGGTCCGCCAAATAACTTTTTTTTTTTAAACAGGGAGCAAAACATCGAGTGTAGCTTCGGCTGTGTTGCACGTAGCGCCGTCCTGTTGAAACCAAATGTTGCCAACATCCTCCTCTTCAATTTTTGTGAACAAAAATTTGTTCAACATGGCCCGATAACTATCGCCATTGACTGTAACGGCCACTCCTTGCTCATTTTCGAAGAAAAATGGCCCAATTATGCCTCTGGACCAAAATCCGCACCAAACAGTGACTCGTTTTGTGTGCATCGGCTTTTCAATGTATGCGTGCGGGTTTTCTGTGCCCAAAATGCGACAATTTTGCTTGTTTACATACCCGCCAAGATCAAAATGACCTTCATCTGAAAAGATGATTTTTGTGGCAAAATCGGCATCTTCTGTAAGTCGATCGCAGGCCCACTTAGCTAAGCGAAAACGCATTGGATGTTCAGTTGGCTTCAACTCCTGAACCAATTGGACTTTGTGTGGCGTCATACCAAGGTCTTTATGCAAAAAATCGTCTGAATGATGTCTCCGAAGTGTTCAATTGTTGAGAACGACGGTGAATTGATGTTGATGGCGCTTCACGCACACTTTCTGCCACAACAGCAATATTCTCGGGTGTACGCACTGTTTTTGGCTTTTCATGCTTTGGTTTATCGATGAGGATGCCAGTTTCTTTCACTTTTTTCACAAGATAACGAACATACGGAGCTGACGGTGCTTCTCTTCTTCCAAAATCCGTACCCAATTTTCGCACACATTCCATCATCCAATTAGAACAGGTGCGCCGTTTGTATACCGCTCTTTTGGTTGGTATTACAAATTGGAATATTCTTGTGTGGCGGCCCAGTAAGAGAGATTTATAAATACGTGAATTTCCCCTATCGTGCAGCTCGCGATGTTTTCAATGTTTTGGAAAATTGTTTTGCCTAGTGTCTTCCATCTTCTTCTGGACAGAGCCGAACAGGCGCATAGGAAGTGTTCCACGGTTTCCCTTTCTAAATGGTTTCCTCAGCTCCGACAACTGGTATTGGACATAATTATCTCTTAAATGACTATCCACTTACTTGGTAAGGTTTTCTTCGCTCCAATGAAACTTGCTACACCCACAACTGTTCTTCGCCACATTTGTTCGGGCCTAGTCATACTTCCAGAACTATATTAGCGGATTATATTGAAGTAAAAATTTCACATTATTATTATTGCAATCTCTTAAAAATAGTGAACTACCCGCTTCCATTTGAAGAATTATTCTAGGTAGGGACTACCACAGACTTCCTATAATATTCTCATATAAATCTGGATAATAACTTTATTTGACTGTAGGCTAATTTGAGAATAAATATCCTGAAAATTATTTAGCCAATAAAATTAATAGTCAATGGTTTTTCAATCACACATTTTCGCTTCATTAATAGAATGACTTCTAACTATTGAGCATTTAAATAAAGGCTTATCGGGTAGACCACTATCAAACTTCTTATCTAGTGATATAGGAATTGACCTTTAATAAAAAATACAAATTTTTAATTTCATAATACAGGGTGTGTTGAATGTACGTATAAGGCAATAATGAACTGCGTAAGATACTGATCAAAGCTACCAGTCGATTCATCATTTTCTCTGACAGTAGGGCTCCAAAAAAGTTTTGAAAAGTTCAATGTTGTACCCAGGATCATATATTAACCCTTTTCCAAAAAGAAAATACTCATTATGTGATTACTCGCACCAAGTAAGTGTAGCGCAGATAAGTACACTTGATAAGAAAAAGCACACCTGCAGCACGACAGACCAACTCTCTTATCAAGTTATACACTCGCGCCGCATAATAAAATCGATAATTCTGACACAAAGTCCGCGAAATTTTCGCATTAGTTTCGCATTCACCTCAACGCGTGGCTGTTGTAAATTTCGGAACCATGGGTCATACACGTCCACTCACACCAGAACTGCAAAAGGCGGCTATCGAGCAACTGAATGAAGTACCGGAAAATATACCTGGCGATATTGAGGCACTGAAGGAGTGGATTAAGCAGCAGCCCCATTTACGTGCTCGGACCGATGACCAGTTTCTGTTGTCCTTTCTGCGCGGCTGTAAGTACAGCTTGGAGAAGACCAAATCGAAACTGGACAAGTTTCACACGCTGCGCACAAAGTACCCCCAGTACTTTCGTTGCACCGATGTGGATGCACCCAAATTTCGCAATATTGTCCGCTTGGGGTGGGTACAAAATGTCTTTTCAATTGCTGTGTTTAAAATAATTCATCCTCTCTATTAGCGTTATGACCTATTTGCCTAAACCTTTGCAAGAGCATGGTCCACGCATAGCTGTAATGCGGGGAGGCTTATATCCAGCCGAAGAATACGCCTTTGAAGATATATCTCTTGTTCTGTGTGCCATGCAAGAAATTATCATGCTCGAAGATGACTACGCTAATATCAATGGTATCGCTTCCCTTATGGATTTGGAAAAAGCTACAGCCGGGCATTTCTTCCAAATGACACCGAGTGTCATGAAAAAAATGACAGCATTTTCTGAAGAAGCGATTCCTCTGCGTCCGAAAGCCACACATTTCTTCAATACTCCCACCGGTTTTGAGACAATATTTAATTTTGTGAAGCCAATGCTAACGGTGAAGCAACAAAATCGGGTGAGAGATATAGATATATATATAATAATTCATATTGACAACAATGCTATATAAAATATGTAAAATATTTCGTTCCCCACAGCTCTTTGTACATGGCAGCAAATTGGAGCTGATGCATAAACAGATTCCCCAAAAATATCTACCCAAGGAATACGGTGGCGAGAATGGAAGCATTGAGGAGAGCATTGCTTACTGGGACAAGAAAATGGATGATTACCGGGACTACTTCAAAGATAATGTTAATTACGGCACGGATGAGAAACTGCGACTTGGAAAGCCCATCGATTTTGATACCATATTTGGACTAGAAGGTTCCTTTAGAAAACTGAATGTGGATTAGTGGAAGTATTTCATTATATGCACTCGTGATGGTTTCCTGTAGTTTGGAAATTCATTGAAATAAATGTGATTTTTGTATGACAGTTTTGCATGAACAGTTTTATTGTTGTTTCTTAGGTAAATAATCGTATATCTTAAAATAATGAAGAACTATTATATATAAAACACCACAATTATGAGTATCCTCAATTATGTGAGACTATAATGAGCTTATTTATTCTATCTGACATTGTTCGATTGTTGTTACAGTTACAATGCATATGTATTTCTTCAAATCAAAATATTAAAATGTTTTTGAAGGTATTTATCGGATAGCCAAGTTGCCATTAGGGCACTTACCTCTTATCAGGTAAATTCGAAACTGGTATGGGAGTGCATCAAAAAACTTTTTTGGCCCAGAACGCTACTGTAGTGTAGTCAATGGCAAGCTGTTCAACCAGCTTAGGATCGATGAGGGACACCATTGGGTTAACACACCAGGCCTAAGGGTATTAAAGAGTCTGCTAGCGACATACCACCTAAAAAGATTCGAATCACTCATCAATCTCTCTACGAATAATTAAGATGATGACAGGCCTACTCACAGGACACTGTAAACTGAACTCACATATGGTGAGGATGGGGGTCACTTTGGAAGGCTCCTGCAGATTCTGTATGGAGGAAGAGAAGACGTCTTTGCATGTCTTGACAGAATGTCCGGCTCTCATGCACACCCGCAGGAAATACTTGGAATTCTTCCAGGGCTCTGCCAGTGATGTGAAACCTGTGGAGCCAAAACTTTTGATCACGTTTATCCAGAGGATAGGACTCAAAGATGTACTTTGAACCTCTAATGGGGGGCAGAATAGATCGAAAGGTCGCGGTGCTTTAAATGCACTACACACAATAGTAAGGTATTTAAATTTTGTCCAGTCTGATGATGTGGTCTATAGATCATTTACAGATCATTTAATATACATTTCCTACTTCTATTCAAGTTTAGATCTTAATATAAAATTATATTTGAGCACTGAAGATTATATATTAAGTGAGAGAGAACTTTGTAGATCTTTATATGGAATACTTAGGAACAAGGATAAAGAACAAATTTCATATATGATACGAGTATATATATTATTGTTGGAAATATCAAACTGGCAACTCCAAAGTAATGAAGTAATGCTACTAAGTTCCACCTTATTGGAACCTCTATTCTCTATGTTGTAAGTTAAGGTTATAATCAGTACTTTAAAGTTGTAAGTTAAGGTTATAATCAGTACTCTCCGGGAGGCTTTTATCTTCCCGGAGATTTTCACTTTGCTTGCAGCATTTTTGTCAAAACTTAAGAGAGCGGTAGTGGACCATTTTCAAGAAGTAAAGAAAGCTGAAGTTGGCTTAGAACAATGTCAATATTCCGTTTACACGTAGAGGTGCATGCGCTTTCAACCATGGCGATGTTGATTGCTGCCAAATTTTATTCATTTATCATCATTAGAAACAAGTATGTATAAGAAAATTTTCGATGGGATTCCCAGAGTTGAATATAATGGATGTGATCCACCCCATTCCTTCCGAATGGCTTTGTGTGCTCAACATACTTTGCGGATATAATTTGTAACTGTAACATTTATATAATATTTGGCTTAAGAAGTTTGTCCTAATTTTTAACATATATCAACAGAGGTCGTGACCCCCAAAAGGTCCCATTTTTTTTTGGTTAGAGTACACTAGCACTGTGAGTCTTCGTGTGAAATTTCCTTGACGAATCTTGTATAGAGACCCAGTAATGAATATTGCCAATAATAATAATCTGCCCATATTGTGCATGCACACTAGTAAGTAGGTAGGTAGGTAGGAGTGGCAGCATCGTTTGCAAAAACACACTTGAGCACACATAATGGCCTATTGTGATACCACGTTGTGGCTCCGTTCAAGCACTGACTAAAAATTTCTCTTACTTGGGATGGTGATAGTCAGCGCAAGGACAGAGCCAGGAAAGGCACGAGTCCCACATTATGTGGCAGGAAGCTATTCTTACAGTTTGATGAACCTTGCTACGTCCCTAATATTAAAGGATGACAGCTCTGTCAGGCTTGTAAGAAATGGGGCACCAAAGGTGCGATTTCTTCTTCTGCTCAAGAATGGGCAGTGGCATAAGAGGTGGAGAACCGTCTCGTCCTCCTTCTCCTCGGAACCACAGCCTCGTCAAAAATCGTTTGAGAGTAGGCCCAGTCTTTCTGCGAGTCTTTCCAGTACGCAGTGGTCGGTCAAAACCCACACAGCTGTCGACAGTGATACGCGATCAAGTCGAAGAAGTTGATTGGTTCTGTGTTTGTCCATTCTTGCACAACTTAATCTAGCCGTGAGGCAGGATTCCTTGTCAACTCAGAATTTGTAGGCGTCAGCCAAGTATTTCCGTTTGATATCGAGCTTGGCTGTTGCCAGTGGGATGCCGATATTTACGGAGGGCTGAATTTCGTGCAGTAGCGTGCCTGCCTCGGCAAGCTCGTCCGTCTCGCAGTTGCCCGGGATGTCGCTATGTTCCGGAACCCAGACTAGGTGCACCCCTCTCATTTAGAGTTGTTCGACATTCATGAACAAGCCTTGGTTTAGCTGCTTGATAAATGGCCATGACATCAGCCTGAAAAGCGCTGCAAAATAGTCAGGAAAACGAAGGGAGATTTTTAAGTCCAGTTTTTCAGAACAGATCGGCAGCGGTGACTCGACCCCCAATTTTGGAACTGTCGGTATAGATATCGACCGTTTCACCGATTATGTCTTTTGAAGTCCAGTCATTTCTGCTGAGAATAGTGAAGTGGAACTCCTTGCTCAAATCGGGATAGACCGATATGTAATCGATAAAGTTGGGGACAGGTGGATCCTGATTCAGAATAGAGGCATGGCCCGTCAGGGTTAAGCGCCAATGCGAAAGAGCGTTGAGTCTAATCGCTGTCAACTTGGCTTGTTGCTTAACCAGGAGCCCCGAAGGGAGCCAGTGCAGCATGGCAACAAGTGCTTTCGTAGGTGTAGTACAAAGAGCACCAGTGATCAGTTGAGCAATGGATCTTCTGATTTTATCGAGGGGTTGATTTTGCAAGTTTTTTCGAGAGCTTGCCACCAAAAGACAGACCCGTTGGGTTCGACGATGACCGTGTAGAGCCAGAGCACGACTCGAGGACGAATTCCCCATCTTGCTTCAACTGCTCTTCTACAGCAGTATACAGCGCACGTTGCTTTACGGGCCCTCTCAGCTAAATTGGCCTTACAATTAAGCTTTGGGTCTTGAATCAGGCCTAAGTACTTAACGTGTGTGCTCAAAGAGAGCGAAGTTCCGTTTAGACTAGTCATTGTAAACCTTGGAATGAAAGCATAGTCTCGGTTTTGGATTGGTTAACCCCAAGTTCGAATTCACGACACCAGTTCAACACAATAGAGAGTGAATAGTTAAGTTTTTCGGAAAGTGTTTGGGGGAATTTGCCGGATGCCGCGATTGCTATGTCGCCGCATAGGCTATCACTTTGCATCCAGTAGATTCCAATCTCACCAGTAGTGTGTTAACTGCCAGGTTCGATAAAACACCCCCTTGCGGCGTGTCCCTGTTAACCACCCTCCTTGATTGGGCACTGCCGATTATGGATGTGATGATTCTAGATTTTAGTAGAAGCTCTATCAATTTAAAAAGGCCAATGTCCAGGTGAAGATTATAGAGTTCGGAAATGACAGCGTTGGGGCATACATTGTGGATAGCTCCCTCGATCCCCAGAAATGTGGCAGGTGTGAATTCCTTGAACGCCAAGGATTTGTCAACTTGAGAAATAAGAGAATGAAGTGCTGTTTCAACCGAATTGCCATTAGAGTAGGCGTGTTGAGATACAGAGAGAAAAGAAGGGTTGATCGAAGTCCTGATATGTAGGTCAAGCACTCTTTCTAAAACCTTGAGAAGAAAGGATTTTAGACTTATGGGTCTGTAATCCTTCGGTTTGGTGTGTGAGGCCTTCCCCACTTTAGGGATGAAGACCACCCGAGCCGTGCGCCATCCTATGGGAATATATTGCAATCTAAGGCTTGCATTGTATATTTGTATCATCCATGGAAGGATAATCTCTTCACCATTTTGGATATCGGCAGGAATGATGCCATCCGGCCTTTTGTAGTTAGTTTTACAGCTGGATCTTATCCGAGGTAATTCTTTATAAAGCCCGCCCGATGAAGTCGACAAAAAAGGTGCCGAAGACCTTCACGAAATCCAAAAAGAGAATGTATAGAGAGATACCACATGTACCACACTTTGTTCTACAATAATCCTCGGTGTTTATGTGATTGACATAGGAAAATCCTGGACGGCAATCTGCTCAGTTTGAACATACTTTGAAGTACCTCCTGATATGTCTTAGGGGTTTTCTCTCCAGAACTTGCGGATATAATTTGTAACTGTAACATTGTTTATGACATGGAAGACTGAGTCACCTACGCTTCCTATAATATTCTTATATAAATCAGGATTACTTTTATATAAATCAGGATTTCATCTTATTTCCTTTTAGGCAAATTTTTTAATCACTGTTAACATAATCTGATAATTATATAAGTAAGGTAATAAATCGATTCTTTATCAGTCAGATATCATTTTTTATATTCCTAATGAGACTTATCACGAATAAACAATTGATTGAATGCAAAAGTCTTATCAGATAGACTACGACTACTATAAAACGTATAAGTTAGCGACATAAAAATTAGCCTTTTATAATGTATGAACAATTACAATTTAACTACACGGGGTGTGTTCAAATTTAGTATACATACTGCAGAGAGAGAGAGAGAGAGAGAGTCAGGACCAGAGAACACAGAGAACCGACACTTAAACGTCAAATTTTCTGACGTTTAAAAAAACGGTCTTTGTTTATCATTAGTTGCTATATGGATAGGTTTGTTTATCATTGATTCTGAAGAAAATCAGCCACACTACTATAGTTTGCGCATATGTAAGTGTGCGCACAACGAGAGACGTTCAAGTGTCGCGTCTCTGGTGCCTCTGGTCAAAACATGCTTCCATAAAGCGAGTACTTAAATCGATTCATCATTTTGTCTTAATTATATATTCGCTGTAATAGGACTCCAAACAATTATTTAAATGTTCAATTTTTTATGTGGGCCAGTGAAGCAAAGGGATGTTGATGAAACCATATAAAAGTTCTAAGTTCTTACTTCAGAACCCTGTAAAGTGCCAATAAATGTTCGCAATCATTTCATAAATTTAACTCAATACTTTGACTAATTTAATCTCTTTATTGAACATGACAATAAAACTAACTTTGATAACCGTTCGTCTGACTTTCTACCCATCTGGTTATCTGGAGCGTATACCTCAGTGGATTTGAACTTTATACTGATGGTCTCAGATGAGTGTTTTAGTTTCCCTTAACATCTAAGGCGAATTTACTTTAGGCCATGGTTTGCATATTTGTATTTTTCGAAAATAGTTCCTACAATTTGGTACAATCTTCATTGACCAAAGAAACCTCAACATTAGTTTTGATCCGAAGTCTTCAGTTAGCAAATGTTCCAGATATGAAGTAGTGTACTTCCCTCTTACTCTATGAGAATCCTATGAATATGATTTGGAATATTAAAACCTTTCCGCAAATGTTTTACTGATATCTCAATGGCTTCAAAAGTGATATTTAAAAAGTTTACTATATAAATATGAATAAACCATGAAGTTTAAATTGCTTCTCATGTATAATATAAAGGAACAATCAGAAGGACGCAGCTACAAATACTGCCAGGCTTGATCTCAAAAATGCTTCTTTCTAAATAGTATTTTTCTCTTCGAATCGAGATCCTCAGTAACTAGTACTCTCTCCCCAGCCCCTTGCAGTCATAATTAATTATGGTACCATTTTTGAACCCAAGCTCGGGGCAGGATTTGTACCTGCGACCCTCTGATTGTTCCTATATACTATATCCCATCCTTAGATGAGAAGCAATTTAACCCTCCGACGGTTGAGTCATCCGTTGCCCTTATACGAAGTACAAGGTCCACAGGGACTATTTCTATTTGTATGGAGTTTTATATGAAAACGCATTTTTTTACATTTTTTTTTTGTTTTGATTTATTATTTTTTACTAATTATACATGTATAATGAATGTTAGAAAAAAAAAATTTTTTTTATATATAACATTATTAATTTTTTATGAGTTTTATATGAAAAAAGCCTAAAAAACAATTGTTGTGTAGATTGTCCCTCGTCCAACATATTTTCTGTGCAGGTGTAGCATCGATGCATAAGTGTTGAATGCTCTGCACAAACTGGATTGTTACAGGAATGGCAATAGGCCCTTGTTTTCCGATGCCGTCCGTACTCAGAGCGGCATAGGCGACATGACGGTCTGTTCGTTCTAGACGCAAACGACGGTGCAGCTCCTTCTGCCGGTCTTGATAATATCTAAAAAGAACAAAATTATGTAGTTATTCTGCTTTTGAACATTAGAATTGTTTTTTCTTACCTTTACATCAAATGCTTCCATTGCGTTCCGTATCCTTGGATATGCGGTTATGCGGTTGTTCAGCGCTCGTTCCTCTATGTTTGGTAGTGCCAATTGTTTTGTCAGCATCAGTAGGAATGACCGTCGTCTGTCACTTCTTTTTATTGGCTTCATCTCGTTGTATGAAATAAATGCAGCTAATGCAGCAATGTCCACCATATTATAAAACATGGCCAATGGCCAGCGGTTTGTTGAGCGCTTGCATGTATATGTGCCAAGCATCTGGTCCATTGTATCAACGCCCGATTTGTTGGCGTTGTAATCCAAAATAGCAAACGGCTTCTTCTTTTCAGTTTGCATGTCCACACCGCAAGTATAATGTTGTGTCGACAGCAAAATTACCGCTTTGTTCTTCTTGGGCACATATGAACATAGTGCTATATCGCCTTCGTTGAAGCCGAATAATGTGCTGTTGACAGGACGCGTATGATTTTTTTGGAATTCCCGAGGCACACATGTCTTATTCGAGCGCGCTGTTCCAACATATGCGGTTTTCTTCCTGATCAAAGTACGCGCCAAATCCAAAGTTGTGAAAAAATTGTCGGCATAAATTGTGCGGCCTGTATTCAAATATCTCTCCGAAAGTTGAAGTACAACATTCTGCCCTTGAGTCACCTCTGGTGCCTGGTCAGGCAATTTCCCAGAGTAAATCATTCCTTTGACAGGATAAAATGATTTTGAGTCGCACAACCACCATATCTTAATACCGTACTTGGCAGGCTACGATGGAATGTATTGTGTGAAGCGGGTGCGGCCTCTGTATGGGAATAACTGCTCATAAACGGTCACTGCATCATGCGGAGTGTAAGCTGCTGCCAAGTTAGACTGCAACATTTGCCAAATATCATCAATAGCCGCAGTTTTGCTGTTGATTAGTCGCTGCTGTCGCGTATTTCCATTGTCGAATCTAAGGCATTGTTTTATGCACTTCATACGATCTAATGATAATGCAGCTTTATATATTGGACAGCGCGTTGGGCCCCATAACTCTTCAAGAGGTTCACTATTCGATTTAGTGAGTCCAGCATACAAAATAATAGCCAAAAAAGCATCGAACTCTTTCAAAGTGATTGGTTTCCATTTCCTTTGTTTTAGTTGGATTTGCCAAATTCCATGCAGCGTTCACTTCCCTGCCTTTCCGATTTGATTCGCGTATTATGATGAGCGAGCGGAATATGGTAAAGGGATCATATGTGGTTCCTACTGTTTCAAGGAAAGACACAATAAAATAATCCAAAAAGTAACTAAAATTCAAGGAACACGTTTGTGATGTGTTCAAACAATAAAACAAGCCAAAAGACAGTGCATTTATTAACGATTTCTTGAAATTTCAGTACACGTTCCCGTACTAAACACATTTAAATCTCAATGGAAACTAAACTATTGGTCGGATCGCTTTGAACGCTCTTTTAAACGATTCTAGATAAAATTTCCTTGGAATACATGTGGGGGTCGGGTATACTTCCCATGGACCATCAAGGAGTAATTTCAGTTTGAAAATGAAAAAGGGACCCCAGGGACCTTCTCACCCGCCGGGTTAAACTTTATTGTAAATGGAATACTCTCATATGGTCAGATCGCTTTAGTGGGGCATAAAACATTCCTGTATCCAAAGAAACGTTCTGGGTAAAACATTCAGTTAAAGATAGGCAAATTACTCTTAGTCAATATGGGTTCTTATATATTGATATACTTGTAGTTATATAAGGAGACTCAACACTTTCCCACAAGAGAATGCACAAAGTGTGTCGGCTCCCATCAACAAATGTAGTACATGATAATAAATGTAAGTACAGCCACAGCAAAAAGAGAAAGAGCCCCTTATCAGGTTATTACACATTCGTAACACATAATAAAATTAGCTTTGTTACACAAAGTCCGTGAAATGTTTGCATTAGTTTCGCATGCACCACGTCGTGTAACTGTTGTATATTAGGGAACTATGGATCACATACGTCCTCTGCCCGTGGAACTGCAAAAAGTAGCCATCGAGCAACTGAATGAAGTACCGGAAGATATACCTGGCGATATTGAGGCACTGAAAGCGTGGATTAGGCAGCAGCCCCATTTACGGGCTCGCACCGATGACCAATTTCTGTTGTCCTTTCTGCGTGGCTGTAAGTACAGCTTGGAGAAAAGCAAATCGAAACTGGACAAGTTTCACACGCTGCGCACAAAGTACCCCCAGTACTTTCGTTGCACCGATGTGGATGCGCCGAAATTTCGTGATATTGTCCGCTTGGGGTATATACTTAATTTCTCTTGGAGACCTGTGCCTATTTAACATAATTATTTCTCTCTATTAGAATCGTAAACTATCTGCCTAAACCTTTGCATGATCATGGTCAACGCATAGCGGTACTTCGCTACTGTGCATATCCTGCAGAGGAATACACCATGGAAGATATATTTCTTGTTTTATGCGCCATGCAAGAAATTGTCATGCTAGAAGATGACTACGCTAATGTTAACGGCATCACTGTCGTTATGGATTTGGATAAAGCCACAGCCGGACACTTGCTGCAAACGACACCGAGTGTCATGAAAAAAATGACAGCATATTCTGAAGAAGCGATTCCTCTGCGTTCGAAAGCCTCACATTTCATCAATACTCCCACGGGATTTGACACAATATTCAATTTTGTGAAGCCAATGATATCAGAGAAGCAACAAAATCGGGTGAGAAATATAGATATATATATATATAATAATTCATACTGAAATCAATGCTACATAAAATATGAAAAATATTTCGTTCCCCACAGCTCTTTGTACATGGCAACAAATTGGAGTTGATGCATAAACAGATTCCCCAAAAATATCTACCCAAGGAATACGGTGGCGAGAATGGTAGCATTGAGGAGATCATTACTTACTGGGACAAGAAACTGGATGAATACCGGGACTACTTCAAAGATAATGCTAATTACGGCACGGATGAGAAACTACGACTTGGAAAACCCATCGATTTTGATACCATATTTGGACTAGAGGGTTCCTTTAGAAAACTGAATGTGGATTAGTCCATTTATTTCATTAGTGCTAAAGAATGAGAGTTTTCCAAAGCTGCAGAAATTCCATAAAATAAATGGGATTCTTGTATGAGAAATACGTTCTCTTATTGTTGCTTAGGTCAGTATTCATATATATACGGGGCTAATAAATATTATATGTCCAAAGCACCACAATTATGAGTATCCTCATTTATGTAGGATTCGAGTTAGTTTATTTCTCCGATCTGATATTGTCACAGTTACAATGCATATGAATTTCCTTTTACAGTCCTATCATATGTTCCACATTCAGCAAATTATGAGTCTCTTCCTTATAAGAAATGAATATAAATACATTAAAGTTAGTCTCCATCTGCAGTTTAAAGTTATTTTTTACATATTTTTGGTGTGAACATTTGAAATGTTTTGTTAATTTTTTGATTTTACATTATTGCGTTTGAAAGATTTTAGTCTTCTGAACCGCTCCCGTAAAAAAATTACTCATTTGATTTGTTTATAATATCCAGATATACCTTCTTTATTGTTCCTGGAGAGAGACCTGATTATATTAAAGGTTCTTACAATAATTAAAAATAGGATTAAGTATTTCTTTGATTCGTTCTTAGACAACAAAAGCTGACTTACATATTGGTCTCCTCAGTAGCCTTCACAGTGCTCATGGATGTCTGCTCTACACTCTGCTTCTTTCACTTGTTGATCACTTCTCTCTGTGGAGTGGCCTAGACAAGGCCGCTCTTAAATTAGCTCTTTTATGGTCACGGTAACTAGTTTACATCAGAGAACACAGAGAAAAGAAACTCTTTTTCGTTGCCAGCGTCCGTAACGGACACGCCACGATATTGAGTGGATTCACCACGATTCTGTGTGGATTCACCACGATTCTGAGTGGATTCAACACGATTTTGAGTGGATTCAACAGGTTTTTCAGTGGATTCATGTACAACGTCAGTCTGCTTTATTTCGCTACTTTGCCGTTTGACGTTTACGTTTCTTTACTCTGTATACTCTGGTTTACATGTCAGAGGATATTGAAAAGTCTCTCCAGACCAAGCTTTCTGCTCCAAAAGACTCGAAGCACCGACATTTATTCATGCCTCCATTATACGGAAAGCTCTATTAGCGAGTTATTATTTACGCCCCTCATAATATCATTGATTATTTGGAATGTCAACTATTCTTTTGGTATTATAGTATCACAAATATGTACGGACTATTATTTCGCTGAAGCCTTACTTGCCAGAGTTACATACAAATATGGTGTGGACTTTCCACCCGTGAGTGTCTTATCTTGCTACTAATTTGCAGGGAAAGATAATGATAAATTATACTAATTAAGATATTAAGTTATTGAGGATGTTGCCTGGTAACCAGTTTCATAAAGGGGCCACATCTGCGGGAAGCTTTCCTGTATTTATGGTTTCCGTTATGCAAGCATAATTTGCTTGACCGGAGAACAGACTTTTTACGATTTCCTCACTTAGTTAAATAAGAGGCGGAATGACAAATAAACTTCCAGTTATGCAGCTTTTGTAAAGATATTTCCAATCGTAAAGTGCTTGCTTAAGGATTGTCTTCCCTTTCGCGACCGGGATAAGGTGCCGCAAGAATTTTGCACTTATGTGTAGGTTATATACCAACCAGATTAACGTACCTATCCAGCTTTTATTTCTAGAATCAACAGAAAACATCAAAATCAGAGATCTTGGTCACCAAATTTCAGACAAACTCGATGCTGAAAACAAGTTACCATGAATTTGCAAACGAGAAACCCAGATCGCTGCCTCTATTGAATACTTTGGGAGCTCGCAAAAATTGGACACCTAACTTTGACTCTGGATGCGCCCTTGGATAGAAATACCTCAACTTTAGCAGATGATTCAGAGGTGGCAGCAGGATACAGAATCACCCCAGAACAGAACCATTGATTGATATCGATTTTAATTTCATGGTTTTTAGACCAACATTGGTGATGCGGCTGCCCTACCTACCTAGACCAACAGACCAGAGAGATCCACGCATGCTTAGATAAGCGCCACATCAAAACTAATGAAAGGGAATCCATGTCTGTGGAAATTTTCCATAGAAACTTGACTTGGGGAATTGTGCAGTTGTTCATCTTAAGGCAGAGCAACTGTCGCGTCTTAACGTAAAGGTAACTTATATAGACTTATTTTCATTTGGTTTAATACGCCAGTCTCCATCCACTTCGTGAAGTCATCGAAGATTTCTTATAATTTTTTAGCAGCAGAAGAGGCATTTTTTGTGAGGACAGAATAGCCGAAACATCTGCGAAAGTGCCTACAGCGACGTTACTTAGTTCAGGCAGGTCTGTCGTGCAGCATTTCTGTGATAAACGCTTCTCATAGAAACACCACGAATCGGGACCATCTTGGATTGAAGCTCACTCCTCAATACTAGTTAATTGAAAACCGTTGAACCTTGCCTGTGAAAAACAAAATACTCATCTATAAAAGTGTGCTGAAGTCATTTTTTACCTCTTTTATTTCTCAGCAACTAAAATAAAGATTCCAGTGTAAAGAACTACGTACCCACATGTGTGTTGGCGTAACAAAAGAAATTATTCAGCGTGACATGAAAATTTCCACGGTGTGTGACAAGACTTTCAGTCGAAAATTGGCACGACCTACTCAACGTTTACTCAAGAGTTAGGTAGCAGCATTCCAAATATTAGTGATGGAAACAATCCAATAGCAAACTCAATCGATAGTTCTGTCAAAACTATCCAAATACAATTTTCACTCGTTTACCTGTGCGAATAAGTGATGGGAATAGCTTCTAATTGAATAGTGATGGGCACATCGAATGAAAGCAATTAATCGATAGCTTTAAACAGCTGTTTGTACAGTCATTCATAGCAATGAAAGAACCAATCAAACGAGTGGAAGGAGTAGTTAAAAACCTTGGTTCAAGGTCATAGGTCAAAATTAAACAATATTTTCGTCAAATTTGACAGCATTGAGTCAATTGGGATTGTTTACACGAACATATCTTATCTAACTTAACTATAAAGACATACAAAGAAATCGATTTGTAAAAATTTTAGATCACAGTTTTCTTGGAATTTTGTGATGAAATAAGTTTTAGTGATCTTGAAAATATTGGAATCATTCAAAGGCTGCATATGTCTCATTATTTAATTCATTTTATTTAAGAGAAACTGATTCGAGTGTAGGGCGATAACTAGAAGTTGTGTTGAAATAACTTTTCAAATAGAATGAGCCTTATGTCAAACACAACATGCCTCGCTTTGAATAATGGGTCTCTTGATCTTTCAGTTAAATATTTTATTATTTATGCAATTATTTCTGAGTTATTCTCATTTTATTGAACCATGATTCTGGTGGTCTTTTGAATCTCTCTCTGAGTTTAGAATACAATCTTACTATATTATTATTACTATTATCTTACACCATAAGTAATTATGTCTCCAAAGGTTTGGGAGAATAATTACTATCAACCAAGGCCTTCGATAATTACTTAAAATAGATCATTGACTTTATATTTGGTTGATCCCTCACTAACACATTATTACAATAAATGAGCAAATCACTCGATTGTTGAAATCACTAGTTTACTATTTCTTCTATTCTACCCACCACTACTGATAATTACACTCGACATTTATACACATTGTCACTCTAATGTAATTAACCTTAATTACTATTTGTCTAATTTAAAGTCCAGCAACAAGTTTTTTTCATGGGTTTCAACTTCAACGTAAAATGTAACTACCGCAATGAATGCCGAGGGAATTCTTCATATACTCGTATGTCATGAGTGCAACCATTGTAATATAATGAGAACTACGAATATCAATGAAGACGATTGTATTTATGTAAATAAATTATGTAATAAAAAAATAAACAACAAAAAATAATTATATTGTAGGGTACCTATTATTAATAACAGTGATAATGGGATTTTTGGGGTACAATTTATCGACTTCAGCAGCACGGCAACTCACAATAGACGGCGGCCTAAATACAGTTGTTAGCATACAGCTAAAAATACAACAATAGTAATAAAATATCTCAGCCACTAAACACACCAAATAGTCCCACTTATCTAACGAATAACTAGCAAACTCAGTGGTCTGTCGTAACGACCTTGCAAGCGCTCTACCCTCGCCGGTATGAATAGTCACATATATCAACATAAACCCAGTGACTCAACAATTAAAAGTGACACAATACTTAAAAGATCACACACAGCAATAGACGATGATATTAGCAAATATAGGGATTTTAGGCGTGGCACTTGAATTTTTTAATTAAAAACCATTAAACTCCATTTTAAGAGCGTTTCCTGAGAGATTCACGAAAATGTTCATATAAAATATGACAACAACTCCAAGTAGATATCCTAGCGCCAAAATTAGGGTCCAATTATACTAGAAAATCTAGTCTCTAATCTAGGCTCATATGGCCGGTTTAAGAGACTTGTGATAATGGTATGGAAAATAAGTGAATCGAAGAGTTAATGCTAATAAACAATGGTAAAAAAGAAAGATGAAGACAGTTCACAGGCTTTAATTAAACATAGCATTAATACTACATCAGAAGAACCTGACTATATTGCTGCTGATTTGATACCCAAAGGTATAGATAGAAGTGAGGTAGGCCGGAGAGCCACCGAAGAAGGAGGCCTCCAAGCACTCAGGTATTGATGCCCGTTGTAATTATACCCAAAGGTATTCTAGCGGTTGAAACGATGTTTGGATAGACAAAATGTAGAAAACCCTACTTGATATACGCGAAAGATGTCACAAATAGAACATTTGAGAGACGGAGCAGTGGATGAACAATCACAAAAAAGTCTTAGGGAACACATGTGAGCCCAGTCTCTGAAGATTGGGTGAATCTAAGGTAAAGTACAACTTATAGATCAAATAGCATATCTCTGATATTTGCATCGCTTTATACATGAAAACTCACCTATCTGACCCACTTACAAGGAAGTTTCTTAAGACACGGAGAATACTTCTCTCCACTCTCCCAAATCCGTTACCAAATATTCAACAGAAACTATGCTGCTCATGTAGATGATGCTTCTCAACTATATGTAAAAACTTCGCCACAATATCTCATTTTCTTTCTTGGATCATATTAGGAACAACAGACGTTCGTCGGAGCATGGCTAAATAGACTCAGGAAGTGACTCTGATTAAGAGTACATTTATATTATAAACAAAGAAACCACTTTTTTGAGAGTTACAAACATATGCTGATATCTAAGAGACACACAAAGTGTGTGTAGCGCATCACAATTATCAAGTATTGCTAGTCTGGTAATAAATGATAAATTTGATTGAGATCATATCAGATAATTGCACACTTTTTGGCAAAATGTTCTTGAAATATTTGCAGTAGTTTAAAATCAACGACGGCGTCAAGATCATGGCTGCTCAGATTCGTCCACTAAGTGCAGAGTTGCAGAAAGCCGCCATCGAGCAACTGCAGGAAGTGCCCGAACGTATACCAGCCGATCTTGCAGCGCTGAAAGCATGGATTAATCAGCAGCCGCATTTGGAAGCACGCACCGATGACCAATTTCTGTTGGCCTTTCTGCGTGGCTGCAAGTACAGTCTAGAGAAGGCCAAAGCCAAACTGGACAAGTTCTACACCATGCACACAAGATTTCCGGATTTGTGTCGTTTGACTGATGTGGACGCGCCCAATGTACGCGAATTTATCAAATTGGGGTATTTGAGTAGTGAATTTATGAAATATTGCAACCACACAAATTATCTCTGCATTTCCCACAAAAAGGATCACGCTTCCGCTACCCACGCCTCTGCACGGCAATGGACCACGCATTTACATAGTTCGCAGTGGTATGTACCCAGCTGACAAATACAGCTTCGAAGATGTTGGCCGTGTTCTGTATCTCTTGCAAGAGATTGATATGTTCGAGGATGATTATGTTAGCATTCACGGTGCAGTGTTCATTTTGGACTTTCAAAATGCCACCGCTGCGCACTTGTTTAAAATGACTCCGGCGGTAATGAAGAAAATGGCTGTTTACTCCGAGCAGGCTCTTCCACTGCGCCCAAAGGCAGGACATTTCATCAATACGCCGACGGGCTTTGACACTGTTTTCAATTTCACGAAACCGATGTTGTCCGCAAAGTTACAGAAACGGGTAAGAATGTGGGGGTGTATGTCTATGGATCAATATGTAATAACATTTAAATTTGTCGAAATTTTATCAATGAAGAAGGAACCCATTTTTTTGATTTCATTCAAAATTGACTCATCAATCTTATCGAATTTACTCAATGAACTGTTGAAATCAATTCTAACTTCAGTGCAATTGATGAAAGCATTTGAAGTGTCTTGAAATTAGCGCTTAAAATGTTGACAGAAGTTCTAATTTTCAGTCAAGTGACTACGTTATCAAGTGATAGCTGCATATTGTATATTTCCTTCTTCATGAATGAAGAATGAACTATATAAAACTCTCGTATTTCAATTCCATAACTGACTTCTCAAGTCTATAACTCGCGTTCTTGACCAGTGTTCTCTGTACGTTTGCACATACATAGGGATATTTGCTGATGGCAGTGCACATACAACATCCGCATATGCTTGGATATGTATTTCGTGGTTCTGTAACTCAGTCAGAAGAGAGTCCACCACAAAACACTACAGAAGCGGAGAGAGCACCCTGAGGGTATCCTCGAGCAACTTCTGTTATGGTGCTATTGTCGTTTGTCTCTCCAACAGTTAACAGCCTTTTTGAAAACATGAAAAGGAACCACTTGACAGTAGTTTCGTCCATCCCATGTCTTCCAGCAGCCGAGAGCATAAAGTTAAAGAAAGCATTATCAAATTCCCCCTCAATTTACACATATACCCCCCTTATGTATTCACCAGTTTCCAGCCCTGTTTCCATCTTACACTCTAGATCGGGCAGACCTCATTCGCATGACTTTCTACTCTGGAATGCATATTGATGGATAATAAGGAGGCTATTCAACACTAAACCCGCCCTATTACACTTCTCCACCATACGCTCCATACCTTTCAATATGAACTATGTCAAACTAATCGGAAGAAAAAGTTCAAAGGTCACTCTTCTTTGAACTTCCTAGTTTCATTTATGAACCTAAGAATATCGGCAAAAGGAAGAGCATGAACATTATTCATTCTCAATACATCACCACCCAATATCCTTAAGCTTATTCTCCCAAGACATGATTGGCAAGTCTGCCTACTGTGGCCATATGTTGACCACATGTGTTGTGCCCAGTGATTACATCTAACAGCAGTCTCAGGTGGTTTCTGTTGAGTTTTAGAAGGCTGTTCAAATCCTGTCTGATTGTTTCACGCAGCGCTTAGCAGTTCTGTATAAGCTCAGTTCGGTCCACGTCCTTTTGTGGGCAGAGTCGTCGAAGTCATTGATCCAACCATAAATCTCTCAATGCATTTTACGAGGGTGGGTCAGAAAGGACCTGAAAATTGAAAAAAGGAACACCACCAATTCTGCAAAAAAACGTTTTATTTTTCAACACGGTCTCATGTTAGCTCGATGCAACGTTTGTACAATTTTTTGTTGTCCTCCAAATAAAGTTATTTGTCAAGCCCTCAAAATATCCGTTTGTTTCATCGCTGATCTCTGATTACACCCAAATCTCTTATAGCTTAGACATATTTGGAAACTGGAGGTAGTCGCAGGAGGCTAAATCTGAAGAATATGCTGGATGAGGGAGCAATTTGTAACCTAATCCATGCAATTTTGCCATTGCGACTGAGGATGTGTACGCTGGTGCACCAGTGTCCTGGTTGAAGAAAACTTATTTTCTCGCCAATTTCAGTAATTTTTGCTTCAAATTGGCGTCTAATCGATCCAACAGCTCTGCGTAATGGTGATCGTTTCACCATTTTCAAGGTAACCAATGTGAATGACACCGCGGGCATCCCGAACAACTGTCGCCATGATGAACTGTGGTCTTCTTCGGATTCGATTCAGCAGGAGAAGTCCACTGTCTCGACTGTTACTTCATCTCTGATGTGTTGTGATGCATCGATGATTCGTCCACGGTTTCGAAACGGCGCAAAAACGCACTCAAACTCCGATTGAACATCACCAAACAATCTTTTGAAGTTGTCAAACGATTATGTTTGTTGTCAATTGTGAGCAAACGAGGCACCCATCTTGCTGATAGCTGTTTCGTATTCAAATATATATGTAAAATTTAAGCCAGTGGTCTGTGTAATAAGCCTGTAGCCTCTTCAAGTTCGCGCACCTTCACTCGTCGATCGTCCAATATTATACCGTTCTTTCAATCGATGATTCGAATCGATGGTGAAGAGTCCCCATAATCTTTTCAAGCCTTTGTTTGGTTTCTGTGATGGTTTTTTCGCGCAAAAAATTGTGTTTAATGATCATGCAAAATTCACTATTCTTCACTTTTACGAAAATGATCGTAGGCGACTGTTTCAACAACACAAAAAAAATATCAAACAATGTTTGTCAAACTGGTCGTCGACCAAAAGTTAAGTTGGCCAACTTTTGTCCATTGCATTGGCAGAGAAGCTCTGACTGGGTCGCCCTTCATAGAAATACATATATTTCATCTAAGCTATCAGTTGGGAAATATGATGTGAAATACTTGACGGACTTTATGGACCGTTACCTTACGACTGCGATTTTAAACAATTTTCGAGTTGTAGAGTTGAAAGAGGGAGTTGTGGGGTAAAGGGAGAATACAATTTGTATGACCAGTGAACCGTGAAAGTGAAGTCTTGAGCACCTGTAGGTGAGGAAAACACACAACTTGAAAAGGGATGCCAATCTGTTTTTTTTAATGAATATGCATTATTTGTGGTGGTGCGTGTTCATTTTAAACCTAATGGCAAGACCCCATGAGACGCAAAGTGCTATGGACTGAGGATCTCAGTACAAATGCTTGCAATTACGAGTATTTACAGCTCAACAAGAAATTAATATAATGATCATTGATAAGATTAAAAAAATTATTCATTTTGGGCTGCAATCATTAAATAATGAACTGATTATCAAAAAATTATTCTGCCATTATTAATGTCGGTTAAGGCATGGAAATTAATGCAATTGAAATCATTTGTGATTTCAGAGCGATGTCGCAGTCACGAATTCAAAATGTCATAATGATTGTATATAGTAGTGTAGTCTCCGATTCTTGATGTTAGGTTAGGTTAGGTTGCGAAGACTTCTACTCGGAGACATCTATGTCCATTGTGACTGCCTTTAAAAATCCAAAGAGGAGGCATACTCGTCCTTACCCTCGATTTCCGTATACATTGGAAGTACCATCCCTATTAAACCATTTGGTTTTCCAGATGAAAGTGAGGAGATCCGATAAGTCCACCTTCGTTATCTCTGTCAAGCTTGTGAAGAAGCGCGACCCCAAACATTGAAGTCGTTTCAACTGTAGTCTTGGACATTGACATAAAAAGTGATAATCGATTCTATCTCTTCTTCATCATGGCAACTCCTGCATAGCCCGCTCGACGGAATACGCTAACGTTGAAGCATTGGTGCGATAGCCCACTTTAAAATTGAAACAACAAAAGGATTTGTTGGCAGAACCGATTTATTTTATACAAAATAGTTCCCTTCTGACTCAATACACCGATTTACATGGTCTAAATGTAAGTCGAATGAGTGTTTTAGTGCGTCGGCTGGGATGTACTTCAAGCCTTTTAGTTTAATAGTTTCAACGTCCACAAAACCCTTCCTTTCTTCGGCAAATGCATTTTATCTGAAAAGGTAAAAGTCCCACGGTGTCAAATCCGGAGAAGTATGCAAAAAATGGGTCACAAGTGTCGATCGATGAGATGGGGCATTATCGTGCAACAAACGGCAACTTTCTTCTGCGCGATATTCCGGCCGAATACGACAAATACGATGCACCAAACGCTTCAAAATGGCAAGATAGAGTTGTGCATTAACGTTTTGGTCTTGTAGAACGAACTCTTTGTGGATAATGCCCTTGGAATTGTAAAATCAAATCAACATTGTCTTGACTTCTCGAAACGAGATTTTTTAGATTTGGCTCGTCTGGTGTCTTTCCCTCGAGACTTCCGCGCTTGGTTTCTCGGTCATATTGAAAACACCTCGATTCATCACCAGTCACAATGTTGTAAAAGAGGTCCTTCGAATGCTGAATTCTTAAGCAACTTTTGGTCGTGATGCCGAACGAGCCGTGCAAGCATTTTCCGGTACCCCAAATTTTCATCTAAAATAGATCAATTGATGTTTTTGAGATGCTCAATGCTAATTCCAGGAATTTTAATTAAGATTTTGGCTGATCTGTGATGAATTCACAGACGGTTTTTATGGAATCTGCGATGATCACGGTTTTCGGTTGACCAACATGTTCGTTTTTAAACCGCGTATACAACTCATGATCTCAGACACGGGATAAAAAATCGTCACCGTAAATCTGGTTCGTCAATTGACGCGTTTTGGTGAAAATTTTACCAAGTTAAAATATTAACGTAATATTAACTCGTTGTTCGATGCTCAGCCGATGTACCGATCACACAAACATATTGTCACTTCAGTCGTAATAACTCCACTTCCATTAGTCCAAATGTCATGAAATGTCATGCTTGACAGAACATCAGTGAGGGTTCTACCTTTTTGATAAGTAATTGTCGCAATTGACAAAAGTAATTGTCTCACCGTAGCTGGCCTCACTGGAAATTTCAGTTTATGTCAAATTTCAGGAAATCAGTTTATTAACTACGTCCGTTTAAAGGATTTGAAGTATTTCATAACATATCAAAGTATTGAAAAAGAACTCAAAAAACTTCAATTAATAAAAATCAATTCAAGTTTTTCAACTTATTGTAAAAAATCAATATTCAACTGAACTCTTCCAATTATCTGTAAGTTACTTTTCACAGAATCTTGAAATTAGTTGAAATCAATCGTACTGAAACGAAACGAATTTAAATCCTTCAAATTATTTGTAAAATTCTACTAAACTCGGTAATCTTGAAATTTTTGTCAATATTATCGAAATTAGTTAAATTCAAATAAAATCATCAAAGATTGCATTTCATAATCTTAAAAATCATCTCCGTCATGTATGATGAGTCCAGTGAGCTCATAAGCAAAATGAATTCTATTTTTCATCCACAGTCTCAAAAGAAGATCAACTCATTTAATAAATTAATAAAATGTTCAATTCATTCAAAATTTTTAGAGTCTAAAATAAGTGCCCAGGGCACGGTCAAAATCAAAAGTGTGTGAGTGCGCTCGGCCTTATTCCCGAATCGTTGGCTCACACACGTACAGCTTTGACAACGTTTTGATGAAAATTTATCATTTTTCATATTTTTATTAGACGAATTTTAATTGGATCGTATGCGGCTATGATTGATGAGTTGTTGCTCAGTTGTTGTTTGGCCGTGAAGCAATGAACACATACGCGGATGAAAACAAATTCATGACTGAGTTGGTAGATCGCTGTCACTCCTTGCCTATTGCCGGCTGATGAGGATGTCCGTCATATAGTGATAGAGAAGAAAAAATAAACAATATGGGATATTGCTCGAATTTTATAGGGAGCAATATCCGAAATTTTTTATATAAGGAGAAAAAAATGTATCTCCTGAGAACCAACTACCGAGGAAATGCATCTATTGCAAAGAGTTTCCTCGGAAAAAAGTTCCATAATCATCTTCTAATATGCAACTCATTTAATTAATATTCCTTTCTTTAACTAATCTTTGATCAATTAGTCTTTTTTCTTTTTTGTTTGTTATTTTTTTAAATAAAACAAACAGCAAATCGTCTTCGTCCGATGATGATGCTATGACTCCACTCTACGAAGGCAAAAATAGACTGAACTTTGACGTGTGCGGGAAAGCGCCAAAAACACACGTATTCATATGCAATGCTTGACGCGATATTTTGATCGTGCCCTGGGCATCTCATAAGCGTCATACCATACCTATTTATATATTAATGTTTTAGAGCTGAGTGAATATGACGCTCTCTCAGCTGTAAGCTTGGGACAAAATTAAAATAAATTTAAAATAAATTTATCCTCTAATGTATCTGAATAGCATTTTAATATAAAATAACGAGTATAGTTAAAATTTAATCAAATTCATAATTTATCTGACCGAATTGTGACGTATCTCTAGAAACCATCCAACCTAAATTCCATATTTCCATTGTAGCTCTTTGTGCATGGTAACAAAATCGATTTGTTGCATCAACACATCCCCATAAAGTATATGCCCAAGGAGTACGGCGGCGAGAATGGCAGCATTGATGAGTGCATTGCTGACTGTGGCCAGAAATTGGACAAATATCGTGACTACTTTAAGGATAATGTGAATTACGGCACTAATGAGAAACTACGCCCTGGAAAACCAATCGATTTCGAAAACATGTTCGGTTTGGAAGGATCGTTTAGAAAATTAAATTTGGATTAATTCAAGTTATTTACAAAAGTTCAATTAATGTTAATATATATTAAGAATGTTTCAAAGATATAAATAAAATATGTGTCAAAACTTCATTGGATATTTACTCAAAACCCAATCATATTTTCAAGAGTAAGTAACTAATCTGTCTTTTAGTTTAATATTCTGATGACTTTTAATAGGACCCAAGTAACATTCGAATAAAACGAGCAAAGAAGACAGAAGTTGGGTTAGACCGACTTCGAAATACCCTTTACCCTCACATGTGCGAGCGAATTAAGCCATTTGCGATGTACATTTTATTGATATATCATCATTACGACCTAATGTATATTGTAACCAATTCTTATTCATATATCCTCATAAGAAGTGAAGATAGGGTAATTTTAAGTCGGGTCCTCAGAGGTAATTATATGGGAGGGAGGCGTGGCCTTTGTATGATCGTCCCCAATTTTTGTGAAGGGCTTAGCTGAGCCAATAAACGTATTCATATCAAACACTCTTATGCACCCAATGTGCATTACTACCATTTTCATTATTCATGATCATGATCATGATCAATACGAGCACAGCTATGCTAATTTTAAGTTTAGCCTCGAAAGTCTGGCCAGTGGGCGTGTGCTCTTTCTGAACAATTTCATTCCTTACAGATGGCTCTGTAATGTCCACAGCCTGCTTCGCATAAAATCGTCCATAAATCTTTCTGTTTTATTATGGGGCATGGCTATAAATATATACCGCCCATGGCAGGACCCACACTACATATCTAGCAAATTGCGTCACTATTCCTTCACTTTGTCCGAATTATAGTTATTTTAAAAAAGGTGCAAAAAGTTGCATATAGGGGAGGTAGGCATGGTCTTTATACAAATAGGCTCATATACCATATGGTTCTGTATTTTGGTCCAGACTATATTCTAACCTTTCCATACACGAATGCTTCTAGAATAAAATGTACTTTGTGACGTTATGAGCAACAATGGCTGCTGATTGCTTCTAAAAGTGGACTAACATTATCCAAACTTGGGTCCTGGGTGCAGCAACTGGAAGAGTTTCCTTAAGTGGAGCTATTTAAAACGGAAGTACTTTTTCGTAAAGTATTTCCAGTTGTTTAAATTGTTGATATAAGAGATAAAACT
Organism: Clusia tigrina; assembly: GCA_920105625.2. Lineage (NCBI taxonomy): Eukaryota > Metazoa > Arthropoda > Insecta > Diptera > Clusiidae > Clusia > Clusia tigrina. Next base: position 29,807,346 of record OV050030.1, read on the forward strand.
GTAACGCCCGAGGCACTCATATTCACCAAGTGTGAATATAGTTTACAGTGCCCTGTTAACAGGCCTGTCATTATTTTTAATTAGTCCTTAGAAAGGTTGATGACTGCTTTGAAGCATTTTAAGACGTATGACCCCATAAGTTCCTTGATTACTTAGTCTAGGTGCCCCAAGCCAGTGGGTTGCGTCTAAGGTTACCCACACCGAGTCTAAGTTGATTCCACATAGTCTACTCCACAGAAAGGTTCCGATCCAATGAAGGATACAGAAACTGCTATATTAGAAAAAAATTATTTCAATTACATTCTGATAAATTAGTAGTCCTGAAAACTTCAAAAGAAAACGATTAATTGATACAAAATGATATAATTAACGAATTAAAATCTATGAGTTTTATTGACAGGTATAAAACCAAAAGAATATAAGTTACTTTATTATGAAGTGGGTATAAAGTTCACACCAAAAACATTCGAATAAATATAAGATTTAATACATATATAAACCCGCGTCCAGTTCACTATTCATGAATTCTTCTCCGCCATTCTCACGATTACACTCTTCACCTCGGTATAGTTGTGTAAAGCGTACTCGCCGTTCTCCCGTCCGTGACCGGACATTTTGTAGCCACCGAAGGGCACCTGCGCAGGCAGGACATTGTAAGTGTTAACCCAGACCGTGCCGGCACGCACCCTATGCACAATATAGTTCGCTTTATCAATGTCCCTGGTAAAAACAGCCGCAGCTAATCCGTACTGCGATTTGTTGGCACGTTCGATAACTTCGTCCAGTTTCTTAAAACGAAAAATCTGCTGTACTGGGCCGAAGATTTCCTCTCGCGCAATGATCATGTCGTCTTGCACATCGGCAAAAACGGTAGGTTCCAGAAAATAGCCCTTCAGCTTGGGTACTCGTTTGCCGCCCGTAACTAGTTTTGCACCCTGCTGTATGCCCGTTTTGATGAAACCAATTATTTTTTCCAAATGCTCCTCACTCACTTGTGGACCCTGCTCTGTTTTCATATCGAATGGATCGCCAACACAGCGAATTTTTGCCCGTTCAACGCTGCGTGCCACAAAATCATCATAAATTTTCTCCTCCACGAAAGTGCGTGACGCAGCTGTACAGCACTGGCCCATATTGAAGAAGAGTCCAAAATGCGACGTTTCCACAGCATACCGTATATCGGAATCGGCCAAGACAATACTAGGACTTTTGCCGCCTAGCTCCAAAGACACTCGCTTCAGATTGGATTTGCCCGAAGCTTGTTGTATTTGTTTGCCAACCTCAGTAGAGCCGGTAAATGCTACTTTATCCACATCACAATGATTGGCTAACAGGGCACCTGCACTGCCAAAACCAGTTATCACATTGACCACACCCTCGGGAAAGCCCGCTTCTTTCACAAGTTGCGCCACATACAAAGCAGTTAAGGGCGTCTGCTCTGCAGGCTTCAATATCACAGTATTCCCAGTGGCTAACGCTGGTCCAAATTTCCAACAAAGCATCAGAATCGGGAAATTCCAGGGTATAATTTGTGCGCACACACCAACCGGTTCGTAGCGGGTGTAGGCAAAGTAATCGCCATCCATGGGAACAGTCTTACCATGATTCTTGTCTGCCCAACCCGCATAGTAGCGTAAATGCTTAATGGCCATTGGCAGGTCAATGCTATACGCCGCGGAAAAGGGTTTGCCATTATTCAAAGTCTCCAAGCTCTGTTTAGGAAGAATGAGATTTTTGATCAGAGAGATATGAATAGCCAAACTGGGGTAAGATAGCTACTAAGGTTTATGAATTAAATTATAATAAAAAGAGAGACAAATGTAACTAAGAATGGAATTTCAAATATAGTACAGTATATTTTAGAGTCTGATGTATATATATATATATATATATATATATATATATATATATATATATATATATATATATATATATATATATATATATATATATATATATAGATATTTTATGTTTTGAGTGCTATTATATCTGATATATATTTTTCCAACAACAAAAATAAAAAAAAACACAGAGGCTTTATTTTTATGTTCTCACCAATTATATAAAGAAAAGAGAGAGAAGGAATATTTTTCAGAGAAATTCATTAATCTTCCACCCACTTTTGTGACAGAAACTGTGACTGTCATGGCTGAAAAACCCAAGGTGCCACCACTACAAGTTGTCTCTTCTTCTTCTAAGTTAATTGACAAACAACAGCTGTTTCTGTTTTCAATTTGATTCTGTTTCTGTTTTCAGTTTCTGTTTTCTGTTTGATTCTGTTTCATTTTTCTTCCAGTTCTTAATGTGTGCTACGATTATCCAAATCAATCACAGACTTTCAGAATTAGATTTCTAATTTGTTAAGGTGCAAAGTGAAATAAAGCAGAAACGAGTACAGAATTCAGTACATTAGCAACAGAAACTAAATTCAGTACATTAGCAACAGAAACTAAATTCAGTTCATTAGCAACAGAAACTAAATTCAGTTCATTAGCAACAGAAACTAAATTCAGTACATTAGCAGCAGAAACTAAATTCTGTACATTAGCAACAGAAACGAAATTCAGTACATTAGACAATTAGCAACAGAAACAAATTTCAGTACATTAGCAACAAACAAAATTCAGTACATTAGCAACAGAAACAAAATTCAGTACATTAGCAACAGAAAGAGAATCCAGTACATTAGCAACATAAACAAAATCAACAAACGAATTAACAGAATAGCTACCAAATGTAACGACGAAAACTGAGCGTTTGTAGACAGAACAGAAACATATAATCTTGAGTTGCTTCTGTAGCAGAAATCGTCAAATATATTAAAGTAATATATAGTCAATGCTAGCGACATAAATGCATTTTAATGATTTTAAATTTATAGCTTGTAATAATTATGATTTGTTAATAATGTGTTTAGATTTTCAATATAGTTAAAAAGACGTCTTCCGTTGCAGTAGCCACAGTTTCCTTACTTTATTTGCAAAACTCCATTTATTGACGCTCGTCAATTTCAACCGCTAAAAATACACACGCGTGAAGGCATGCGTCACTGCGTTCAAAGGCTAGAGGAAGTTCTACAAGAAGTATATAAGCGACTGCCCAATTGACATCGAGATGAGTGAACAAGTGAAAGTGACCAACTGAACATCGTAGTAGCAGCAGCAGTGGAAAAGTGAGCATTGCCGAGAGTGTACATCGAAGTAGCAAATCATTTAACCAGTGAGAGTGACAAAATGAACATCGGTGGCAGCAAGTGAGCATAGCCAAATCCTGACTGGCAGCAAGCATAGTGAGCGTCGTATTGGCAAGATCAGTTAACTAATATCAAGTGACAATAGAAGAGTGAACATTGTATAAACAACAAACAGTTAACCAGTAGCATAATAAACATCGTGTAGCAACAGGCAGTTAAGCAGTGATCGTCGCAGAGCGGACATTGTTAGCAACGGGTACTTGAAGCGGATGGAAATAGAAAATGGTGTTGCAACAACTGACTAACTGAAGCAAACTACAAGCGAAGGCGAAGTGTGAGAAGCGAGCAAATAGAATTATAGCCAATAGTAAGTTGGAAGAATACTAATAAAGCCAATTGTTCGAACTGAAGAAAGAATTGTTTGCTTATTTCACAATCCAGCGATACGAATCCAAGTATTGAGCTTGATAACAGTATGTTCCGCTAACTGGACCCATATTATAAGATTCAAAACCTGAATGCCAACTTTTTGTTTATCCCCTTTTTATAATGCCTCATAATTGATAGAACAACTTGTAATGCATCTCTTATGTATCAGATATTTTGGGCCATATCTGAAATGGAACGACAACTAAGGCGAAAAAACCAGATAATTCATAAATTTGGTATTTCCTAATTCCCTTGACTTGACTCCACACTTCTAAAGCGGGTAGGTAGGTAGGTAGGTAAAGCGGCCACCCGAAAAGGGCGCACTTAGGCCAACATTGACCCTTTGTGATACCGCATGGGACAGCAGGTCCCATCCCTTTCAAAGGTCCAGCCATTTGGAGCTTTTAATGAAGCTGTTGATGGAGCTAATCTTTTTTTTGAGATATCTCCCAAGGAGTCCAAAAAGTAGTCGCCTAGGAAAGTGCGCCTCCTTCTGGACAAAGCTGGACACGTGCACAACAGGTGAGCAGTAGACTCTTCCTCCTCCTCGTCCATGCAACTCCTGCAGAAGTCATTAGAGGCGATCCCCAGCCTACACCCGTGTGTGCCTAGAGTCCAGTGTCCCGTTAAGACGCTAATCACGGGACCTATGCTTTGTCTATTTAGAGCCAGTAGGTCCTTAGAGCGCTTGACATTTATCTCTGGCCAGGTTTGTCTAGCTATTTTACATCCTGAAAGTTCAGACCAGCGCCTGCCCGCTGTTCCTAAGGATATTGTATTTACTAAGAGCTTACATGTGGCAATAGGAATACCGAATTGCGACCTATCTGGTTCCATCGGTATGGTAGTACCCTCACGGGCAAGTTCATCCGCCTTGTAGTTCCCTGTAATATCTCTGTGACCGGGAACCCAGCACAGATGCAGACGGGTCTGCTTAGCTATCTCGTCTAAAGATTTGCGACAGCTCTTGACGGCTTTTGAGGTGATAATAACCGAATCCAGGGAGCGCAAAGCAGCTTGGCTGTCGGACAGAATGCAAATATCAAGTCCAGATATCTTCTTCTTCCTTAGCCAAGACAGTGCTGCCTCTATAGCCGCGACCTCTGCCTGAAAAACACTGCAGTGGTCGGGCATCCTAAAGGACATGTTAATATCCAAATCTTCTGAGAATACACCACCTCCCACCCTACTCTGTAGTTTGGATCCATCTGTGTAGATGTGAACCCCTTCTACATGAGTGGGGATGCCATCCTTCCATTCGTCCCTGGAGGGAATGGAGATCTTGCACATACCATTGAAGGCGTACATTAGTGTGATGTAGTCGAAAGAGTCAGGAATACCCTCAAAATGTCTTAAAATGGACGCATGACCTATATTCCTGGCATCCCATTGATGCGTAGCTTTTAGTCTGATAGCTGAGTTTGCAGCCATTTTTTCGCCAAAAAGCCTAACAGGCAGCAGATTGAGCATAATATCCAATGCTGCCGTTGGAGTCGTTCTAATGGCACTACTTATGAATACCTCTGCCGTTCTTTGTACCTTTGTTATCAGCCTATTGTATGTTGACTTACTTAGGGCTGTCCACCAAGCAAGCACCCCATAGAAAAGGACTGGTCGTACCACAGCTGTATATATCCAATAGGCTACCTTAGGCTGTAACCCCCATTTTTTGCCTATGACTCTTTTGCAAGAGTACAGAGCTACCTGAGCCTTCCTAATGCGCTCGCTTATATTGGCCTTCCAATTCAGCTTCCTATCTAGGATCACGGCCAGATATTTAGCCTCCTCGACAAGGTCAATATCTACACCCATTAGTTTTGGAGCAATAAATTGAGGAATTTTATACTTCCTAGTGAAGAGTACCAGCTTAGTCTTGGTCGGATTAACCCCCAACCCACAGTCAGTAGTCCATTTAGGGAGAATGTTCAGCATGTTTGCATCAAGTCCCTCAAAGTAGATATATATTTACCCGAGATACTAATAGCAACATCATCCGCATACGCAACCACCTTGCACCCTTCCCTCTCCAGTCGAACAAACAGCTCTTTTACCGCACGATTCCAGAGTAGGGGTGAAAGAACTCCGCCTTGAGATGTGCCTCTGCACACGGACCTCTTGGCCGACGCCGCCCCCAGCTGTGAATTGATTATCCTGCTACTAAGCATATTTTCAATCCACCTGCTAATGGCGGGTTCCACCTCCAAGTCTCGCATCGCACCGACTATTGCGTCTGATTTGATATTGTTAAAAGCTCCCTCAATGTCCAGGAAAGCCACTAGGGAGAACTCCTTGTTGTGCAGGGAGCCCTCAATCCTAGAGACTAAGGAGTGTAAAGCGGTCTCCACTGATTTACCCTTAACGTAGGCATGCTGAAAGACTGACAGCTTCTGTCTGTCTATAGTGAACCTCAGATGAATATCTAACAACCTTTCCAGGATTTTTAGACAGAAGGAGGACAGACTAATGGGTCTTAAGTCCCATGGAGCTGTGTGCGAGCTTTTGCCGGCCTTGGGTATAAAAATTACCCTCACATGCTTCCATGAGTCTGGAATGTACGCTAATTCAAGACAACTATTATAGATCTTTAACAGCCACTCTATTATAAGATTCTCTGACTGCTGAATTTCAATTGGAGCTACACCATCTGGGCCAGATGCTTTAAATGGTTTGAAGCTATGGATAGCCCATGGCAATTTTGGCTTCGTGACTATGTCTGAGTTGACTTCAACTACATTCCCGCTGGGATTCGTTCTCCGCGGAATGGTACTCGAGCAACCAGGGAAGTGAGTCTCCAGAAGAAGCTCTAGAGTCTCATTACTATTAGAAGTCCAGGATCCATCCTCCCTCCTCAGGTAACCAGGTACCATTGGAGCAGTTGATAGGATCTTCCTCAACCTGGACGTCTCAGAGATATCTTCTACGTCACCGCAAAAGTTCCTCCACGATTCTCTCTGTGCTTTCCTAAGCTTACTTTTGAAGGCTCTGAGTGCTGCCTTATATAACGTCCAGTCTGCACTATCTCTAGACTTCTTTGCGCTGTTGAAAAGTCTCCTACAGTTTTGTCTGAGTCCCCTAATTTCCTCCCCCCACCATGTGGGTTTTTGTTTCCCCCTGGGTCTACTGAGGGGGCAAGAGACCAATAGAGCCTTATTAACAGCAACCGTGGCCATGGCTGAAAATGTCGGCTTAATTTGCTAGTATAGAAGGAACTCTATCGCAGATGAACATGAGAAAAAAAAGGCGAAACTGCAAAAGAAGCAAGAAAAGTCTTATGCGAACATCGAAACCTTTGCTGTATATATAATATAGGGAAATAATCCGCTTAAAGTGGACAGTTGGTGGGACATACCAGATTTCATTGCCTATCTGACCAAATCTAAATCTAAAGCGGTCTGACATCATTAAACAGAAGAAGTGACTGAGATAACAACTGAGTACCGTCTGGAAAAGAACATAAGCCACTTCAATATTTGCACGGTGATCGAACCCCCCAACATTTCTTGAATCGTTTTTAAAATCCCGAATAAATAGTTGGGAAACAACTTTACCGTACCAATCAAAATGGGACCGTAATGACTTGAACATTATCATTCGACAACAAAGTGCATAAATTAATATACGAGTATACATTTTGTTTACTAATCGTACTTCTCTAGAATATGCTTATAATATGGTATGATATGGTATACTTACAGATAAATATAGGCGATCCCTTTCCAATAAATCGGCCAACCTATTAAGCAGACAACCGCGATCCGAGGCGTCCATGCGACGCCAAGGTGAGCCTAATCTAAAAGAATATTAAATGGAAATTTGATTATATTATCTTCAGTTGCTATTGATCTATTCGAGCGACATACTTGAATGCTGCACGCGCTGCACACACGGCCAAATCAATATCTTCCTTTCCGGCGCATTGCACCTCGGCAATTGGTTGGGCGTTTGTGGGATTGATTACACAGATAGTTTTGCCACATTTGCTTTGCTTCCACTCGTTATTGATAAAGAGCTGTAATAAAAATCAGTTACATCGAAAGTTAAATCGAATTAAGATTCCACTCTGAGATCAAATCAGTAAAATCCTCGAATTGATTGAGTCGAGCACGGATGACATGTTTCCACCCCAACAGAAAAGCCTGCAGAGGCAACAAAACCAATCAATCGTACTTACGCAAGTGTAGAGAACTTCGGGATTCGTTTCAGGAGACGGCAAAGCGGCGTAACCGACATTGGGAATAAGGCCAGCCAGTGAATTGCTGGACACACGTAATAAGGTTGATTTCAACGCACGCAACATTGCACAATTAAATATTCCAGTTTAAAAAACGACTTCTAAGCAACGAGGCGAGCGAAAAGGCAAATCAGATTTGATTTCATTCGTTTTTAAAATGTTTATATGGAAAATATTCTTGTGTATATTTTTGACCGGCATTAAACTGCTGGAGTTATAGAATATTGTATTCAAAATCGCAAACGAATTTCTTGATTGATATTTGATATTTCATAATTATTTGAAATATGAAAGTTTTCGCTAAAGCTGCTATGACATTCGGCTCCAAAGAAATACAAAGTTTCTGTATTGTTCCGGTGGAGTCACAAAAAAGTAGGAGACAATTGGAGATGTAGGGTAACCCATCGTATAAGAACAGAGCGTGTACATTCTGTCAAATATTGACCCGGAAATCATTAATAAGACACAAAATATTCAGTTAACCAACAAAATGAATTTTATCGCCGTCAAAGTAGGCTTCTTCTGAAGCAATATACTTATACCAATGAATAACCCAGTCATCCATCAACTTTTTATTGGCCTATGCCGGGTTGGCCTACAGTTCCTTCTTCGAATTATTCTTTATGGCTTCGATCGTCTCAAAACGTGTTCCACGAAGTGGCAATTTCAGCTTTGGAAACAGGAAGAAGTCTCACCGAGCCAAATCTGTGGAATATTCGATGATATTCGTTGAGGTTTTAATCAAGAATTCATTCACAATGATAACCTTGTGTCCTTCCATAAATCTGACCTCCAAAGACGAATACTCCCGTACAAACACTACACAACTGCCAAATGATATTCCTTATTGACTGTTTCACCTTTCGACTTGACTATTTCATAATCGAAGAAAATTGTGAACATGACCTTGATTTTTGACTTAGACGTAGAGTTTTCGGTTTCGACTCTTCTTTTGGCCTCCATTCCGCTTGTCATACTCGTAAACCGTTGACTCATTACCAGTTATAGTGTGTTGTTCGAGACTCGAGAAAGCATATCCTCAGAAGCAGACTTTTGATGCACATTTTGCAACCAATTCAGCTCTTTTGGAACAAGTCTTGCCACGTGGCATGTGTCATGCCTAAGACATCAACAGATTAGATTCGATTAGATTAGAGAAGAGCGGGATCTAGTCACCTAGTCACTGCGACCTCAAATGGGCCTATTGTGACACACTCAATAAGTTACAAATCCTTTGAGAGTCTAGTATTATATTAAGAATTCAAAGATATTCTTGGGACATTTGTCCGCAATTTCTAGGGGTTCTAGATAGTAAGAACCTAAATATCGTAGTCGGGTCCATATTAGACCGTTACAGTGGCATAGCAAATGCTCTGCTGTTTCCTCGTCCTTGTTACACATTCTACAATATTCGGTATGACGAATTCCCATTTTATGTGTTTCAATACTCTGCAATGAACAGTCAAACATCCTGTGTCTATGCGAATGCCTATACGGCTGAGACTAAGTATATCTATGGTTCTCTTGAGAGAACTTTCTGGCATGAAGGTTTTAGCAACCCTAATATCTTTAGTTTCCGTTCTGCCTCAAGCCGCTGCTTGATTTTAAGTTTGGTTGAACTCCAAGGCTACCCACAAAATAGTTCTGGTCCAGTAAAACTACTGGCAGCTCCTTTTGTAACGAGCTTATCTGCCTCTTTGTTTCCTATGGATCCACTGTGGCCTGCCACCCATATCAGATGAACTCTGTTATGTGATGCAAAGTTTTATGGGAAGTACTGGCAATCTCCCAATAATTTCGATGTAATTTCGAAGGCGATAAGTGCTAGTAACGCCAACTTGCTATCGGAGTGAATATAGATGTGACACATGCTGGTTGATCTGTCTAGTTCCTCTCTTAAGCACAGTTCTATTGCATGAATCTCGGCCTGAAGCCTTGAATTTTCTTGACCCATACTGCTAAATAGACGCCTTCTAGGATGTTCCCCAAAGACCCCAGCTCCAACTCCTTCTACCGTTTTTGAGCCATCTGTGTACCAAACATGGGACTTATATACGGCGTTTGGTCTGCTCTGTTCCCAATTTACCCTATTTGGGAATGTAACCTTGAAATTCTATTGGAAGTTAAATTTGGTCTGACAGAAGTCGCTGACGGTGGAGTTATTGTTAATAAGTCCGGGCTCTTCTTTCCACAAAATTTGCATGAGACGTACCGCTTCTTTTTCGTTCTCTAAGATGAGCTTGGCCGCATATTGCAGTCCTTCTTTCTTGAATTGGCGGTAGATTTAACAGAACTCAAGGCAGCATCAACAAGATTAAAAATGAATTCCGGTTCAATCTTTTACAGAGTGTGTATCAACGAAGTTATTTGAATTCTAGTTCCACTGTATAATGCCAAACCCTTTAAGTTTCATGTCTTTTGATCAGTGTTTTTTCTCGTTTTAGAATTTATATGCATTCATATCATCACTGCTTGTGTATAGAAGAGAGAAATTGATCAGCACCAGGAGATACTGTATTACACACTGTACACTGTATTTTTTTTTTACTGTACCACTGTATTAAACACTGTACACTGTATTAAACACTGTACACTGTATTAAACACTGTACACTGTATTACACACTGTACACTGTATTAGACAATTTCGGTGCGGCCGTACCAGCACAAGTGACGCCGAAAGTTCTGGTCGCCCAATTGAGGGCACCACACCAAAAATGGTCGATATAACCCACGTATAATATGGAACGATCGGCAAGTGAATGTGCGCGAACTTGAAGAGGCTGCAGGATTATCGCATGGATTACTGATTTCAATTTTACATAGATATTTGGATATGAAAAAGCTATCTGCAAGGGTGCCGCGTTTGCTCACAATTGACAACAAACATAATCGTTTGACAATTTCAAAAGTTTTTGGTGATGTTCAATCGCAGTCCGAGAGAATTTTTGCGCCGTTTCGAAACCGTGGAGGAATCATCGATGCATCACAACACACCAGAGATGAAGTAACAGTCGAGATAGTGGATTTCTCCTGGTGAGTCGAAGCCGCAGAAGGCCACGGTGGGACTGTTGGCCAACAATGTCATGGCGACAGTTGTTCGGGATCCCCGCGGTGTCATTCACATTACCTTGAAAAGGGTAAAATGATCACAGGCGCATATTACGCAGAACTGTTGGATCGATTCGACGCCAATTTGAAGCAAAAATTACAGAATTTGGCGAGGAAAACAGCTTTCTTTCACCAGAACAACGAACCGACTCACAAGTCCTCAGTCGCAATGGCAAAATTGCATGAATTAGACTACGAATTGTTCCCTCATCCAGCATATTCTCCAGATTTAGCCCCCCGCGACCATTTCCTGTTTCAAAATATGAAGAAATGGCTCGACGGTAAGAGATTTGGGTCAAATGAAGCATCATTCATCGATGAACAAAGGCGTATTTGGAGAGCATCAAAAAATTGGAGAGACGTTGGATGAAGTGTATCGAGCTAAAATAAGACTATGCTGAAAAGTAAAACGTTTTTTTGCCGAATAGTGTTCCTCGTTTAAATTTGCTGGGACTTATTGACTCTCGTATGTTATGCAATGAACCGACTACGATGTACCGTATAACTCTCGAGAGTTGTTTATATACGAAGATAGGCTTATTCATTGTATAACATCATTCTTATACTTCATATATGATGGTGAGACCAATCATCACCTATTGTTCTGTAGCCTGGTCAAATAGAGTCAGACTTAAGACAATCTGCATTAAGTGAAGTACAACGCCTTGCCTACCTTGTCATCACTGGAGCTATGTGCACCTGTCCAACGGCAGCAATGGAAGTTATTCTAGATCTAACACCCCTACATTTAGTAATAAAATACTCTGCTAGGAAATCCATTAGCAGAATACAAAAAATTATCTCGAGAGAATCAAATTACACCCAAAATATATGGGGTAACAATTCAGCTCAAGAATATGATATACTAAATTCTCAAAAAGAGTTTATGCCAAGAAAATTCAACTTTGCACACAAATACAGTACAGAGATGAGTTGCAAAAAAGAATGGAAAGGTCTAACTGAGACGTATAAAATTAGAGAAACCTCCCTCTTATGGTGTACAGACGGTTCTAAAACAATGGACGCAACTGGGGCAGGAGTATTTGGGCCTAGAATCAACTACTGGGAACCAATGGGTTCTATCCCAAGCCTTTTTCAAGCGGAGATGCACGCTATTGAAAGATGTGCCCAGATCAACATTGACAGGAAATATCAGGGGAAAATATCGTGATACTATCCGATAGTCAAGCAGCACTCAAGAGGTTGAGCTCACCCTTAGTGAGGTCTAAACTTGTATGGGACTGTATTGGGAAGCTAAACTCCCTAGGCAGTATGAACAAGTGGGTACCAGGCCACATAGGAGTAGAGGGAAATGAGAAGGCTGGTAGCTTAGCAAGAATAGTTGCGGCCTCGCAGTTCAACGGCCCTGAACCATTCTGTGGGGTATCATCCAATAACATTGGAGGTCTGCTGAAGAAGTGTACAGATGCAAAAAGAAGTCAAACCTGGAAAACTCTTCCGGGATTAAGACAGTCCAAAGCTCTTCTGGGAGATTTTAATTCTAAAAAAGCTAAGTTAATAAATATGCCTCGGAGAAATCAAGAATCATCACAGACATTTTTAGAGGATACTGTAGACTCAACTACCATATGAATAAGTCGGGTATATTTTCAGATGCCATCTGTCGATTCTGTGGAGAAAGTGACGAAACCTCACTGCACCTGACCACAGACTGCGGACCATTGGCACACAAAAGATTCAGGTGTTTTGGAGAATATATCATAGATATCAGCAAGATCCCTCACTTTTTTCCTCCAAAATATATTAATCCCTGTCGGAAATTAACCTGACAGCAGATGTGTAGATGAGACTATCCTCATCTTTCAAATAAATAGGGGCTTCACAATAGATCTCGCTGTGCTTCTTCCACGAACAACTTTTGTTGGATTTAGCTCGTCTTGGAATACCCACCCACACGGTCGATTGTTGTTTTGTTTCCGGCTCATACGCATATATCCATGATTCGTCACCTGTCACGATTTTATACACGTATTTTGAAGCACCACGGTCGAACTTTTTATTCATTTCCTTACACCAATTGACACGAGCCTTTTTTTTGAGCGATTGTCAAGATATGTGGGATCCAACGCGAACTAATCTTTTTTACAGCCAAATGTTCATGCAATATTTAATGTATGGAAGTGGAAGTAATGCCCAGGGTATCCTCTATCTCACGATATGTCACATGACGATCTTGCATTATCAGTTCACGCATTGCATCAATGTTTTGTGGCACAACAACCGATGTTGGACGAGCTTCACGAAGTTCGCCGGCGATATACTGTGCTTTTTGATAGTGCTTTATCGCCATACAAAAAACTGAGGTCATCGACACATTCTTGTTGAGATAATCCACGTCGAAAGTTGTGAAAAATAATCCAACGAAAACCTTCTCTTGAAATTTCCATTTTGTGGCCAAATTGATGTTCTTAACTCACTGTAAACAAAACAAATAGCACTTGTACATCAACACGTTGTGAGTACGTTTATGCTAAAAAATGTCAAACTTTATTATGGTGTTGCCAGATTTGAGCTATTGACATTAGTGTTGCCAGTTCCCTAAATATAAATTGTAACCCTCGTATACTGTGGCTCATCAAATGACCAAATTTTTTGTTTTAGCTCGCTTATCTATCGGAGCAAGTCAATGGTATTATTCAATGAAGGGTCGACAGTAGCATATTTGAGATTTAGACGGGTTCTTTGTTCGATTTGGTTCTTTCTAATAGTGCTTATGCGAAATGCATGGAGAAGAAGATGATCTTGTATCGTAATCTCATTATATGTTAAACACTGTGATAACAGCTAGTTAGTGTCTTCACATCCGAAGAATGAAGTCTCAAAGTCCTTGCTTGGGAGCACTGGCAGATAATGTTCTCCCAATATTAATATTTTTTCTTGAAAAATGTCTGTGGACAAACCATAAAAATCGGAATTAGCATCACAGTTCCAAGTTGCTAAGTCATATCAGCGAACCAACCTAAAATGTTTATAATCAGAGACCTCGCAAAGTTTTGCTTTGTAATCCCATACTCGTACAAATATTTTACATCCCTTTTATGGTATTTGTGTTTGTTTGTTTGGGGAGTTTAGTAGGTAGGCAAATATTTTTGCGTTTGAGACTTTGCTATAATGCGTAAATTTGTTATTATGTCTAAAAATCTCTCTTAACTGTTTTACTATTAACTACGTCAAAAAATGTTTATCTTCTTAAATTTGCAAAGGTGCCTGATAAGTGGACATGTTGGAGAGCACTGACACAAATACGAGTCATTTAGATAACAGTGGGCTTACCTACCTGTGAATAATATCTCCCCATAATAAATACATATAAACAACCGCAGAACAATTATTCTGAGGATTATATGCTTATGTATTATCACATAATATCTATGTAGAATATTAGGGGTATTATACATGGGAATGTAAATACAATAATTTAAAACATTGTCGTCAAAAGATAACATTCCCAAGAAGTTTTTTGTATAAAAGCTCGGTACAATGCGATTTCCTCATGATACCAGTGCAAGTAAAATGTTTAGATTTGTGATTCTCTTAACAGCGATTAGCTCGGTTCTTGGTGCCGCTATTCCCGATGGCCTTTTTCCACAGTTCGATGGACGAATTGTGGGCGGTGTTCCTGCCGACATCGAGGATCATCCATGGCAAATCTCATTACAACGTAGTGGCTCCCATTCCTGCGGCGGATCAATTGTTAGCGAGATCAATGTCGTCACGGCGGCGCATTGTTTGGATGGCACTTCAGTTTTGTTCGTGAATATACGCGCTGGATCTACTAATTGGATTAGCGGTGGTTTCGTGACAGGGATAAGAGCTTTCAAACTGCACCCCAATTTCAATCGCATCACCCTGATCAACGATATTGCTGTAATTCGATTGCTCTCGCCACTGCCCTTCGGTAACGGCATCCAAGCGATTCCACTTACAACTGCAGAGCCGCCTAACGGCGCTATGGTCGTTGCCACTGGTTGGGGCACCTTGCGTTCTGGAGGACCAATACCTAGACATCTACAATCCGTGGAACTTAAAATAGTTAGACAGGCCAAGTGTGCTTCTGATGACTACAAATATTTTAATAGAATCAAAAATACGATGATCTGCGCTACAGCACCCGGCAAAGACACGTGCCAGGGTGACTCTGGGGGACCGTTGGTTTCTGGTGGTGCCTTGGTTGGGGTCGCCTCTTGGGGTCAAGGGTGCGCACAACCTGATTATCCTGGCGTATATGCCAGTGTTGCTGATCTCCATCCATGGCTAATAAAAGCACTCGAAGCGATTAATAATTAATTACGAAGCAATCATTCACCTTAGTTTCCCCGTTGATTTTCAGCACTATCGTAAAAATGTGAGTTGGTGTTTCCCTGGGAATTTAAAAGCGACTCTCATTCGTTTCTCTTAAGAAATAGTTTTATATACCAAAGGACAATTAAAAACTTCATCTCATTGCTGGTTTCAAGTCACAACTAAACTCCAATTTCGAACGCCAAAATTAAGTTTTCAGACGCTCGAGAGGAACTGGCTAGCAATAATGTTCCAATGTTCCTCAACAAATTGAAGCGCGTAATAAAGTGCTGCAGCGTGGAAAAAGCAGACCAAATTTTAAACCAATATTGACAGAAAATCAAGCAGCAGAGAAGCTGATTGGCAAGCAGAAAATGGGAATGTTGCTGTAGCACCGCTCCTACTATTAGAGGAGGAAATCCTGGATTGCAAACTACTGTGCAAATTTTATGTTGAAGTCTGGAGAGTTATTATATGCAATACCAAACTATCATCCAAGAATAAGAAAGGTCGATGTATAAAAACCGAGACAAAATATGGAATAGTCACGTTAGATTAGATCCAGAAAAATTCCAAAGGAAAGAAATGATTACTACAAAACACCTTATTCTGGTTATTAAATTAATCTTCAAGAATCCGAGTTAAACAAATTAAGAGAAACACATCCTAGATGGCATATAGTAATGATATTTTGATCTATCATTATATTTAAATTTAGAAATATTAGACATAAATAAGTAAAATAGTTTTTAATAAAGAAATGCAAAAAAACCTAAGCTATGTTTCGATTTTTTACTGGATCCACCTTTGGAGCAACCTAACGAAACAGATATTCCAATGTTAATTTCAAGAGGCAACATTAAATAGCCGTTACAGTCAAATTATAACCGTTACTTTTAAATTATGTCTAGAAAGTTCTACACATGTCTGCTCAAAAGGAAGAATCTTACAAACGGATCTGGAACCATTTGTCCGCAGAGATCTTTAAATAGGTCTCGTGGAACTCCCCAAACTCGAACTTCGAAACGTACTTTGAGATGCGCCATGGCAGGTTGGTTGGTTGGTTCAGGTGGCTGATCCACGGCATCCTTGCATGAATCACAATCAGCCGTTTTATAACCACTAAACCTCCTAAACACTGGAAAAAGATGGGTTGTTATCTAGATCCACTTTCTGAAATTTAAGTATTTTAGAAGATCCTTCGGTTTTACAGCCTATAGATCGGATAGTCTGCTAGAAAATAGTTTCCCAGGGCTCTATTTCTTGCGGCCGCCAAATCTGGGCATTTACAAAGGAAGTGAGTTATTGGTTCCCTCTCGTGCGAGTCTTTACAACTTCTACAATAATTATTGAACGGTCTATGCATTTTCTCCGCGTGCGTACCTACTAGCCAGTGACCTGTAAAACTGCCATTATTCGGCTGGTGTCTCTACGCTCCATTTTTATATGATCCCCTGACCTAGCTATATCGTAGATTGGCCAGGTCGCCCGGGGTGTATTGAACGTTGTAAGTACCCTGCATCTTCTACCCGCCACGGAGAGACAGTGCAGGTAGGTGCCCCTCTTGATCGCACCCATGGGTTAGGTAGAGAGACCCCCGCGCTAATTCATCAGCCTTCTCATTCCCATCGATATTCATATGGCCTGGAACCCAGATGATTGTGATGTCAGCATGAAGACTTAGCGCTCTAAGTTCATCCCCACACTGTCTGACCAACCTGCAGTTGATGGTGTTTGACCGTAGAGCCTTTATAGCAGCCTGAGTGTCCACAAAAATTGCAACCTTGCTTCTATGTCCTTCTCTAATGTAAGGAGTAATTTGCCGGCACGACTCCCTGATTGCGAGTACTTCCGACTGGAAAACTGTAGCCTCATCAGGTAGGCACGTGCAGTAATTGATGTTAGCGTGTGTTGAAAATACCCCAGCGCCTACCCCAAGATCCATTTTGGACCCGTCTGTATAAATGGTATATCGTATTCCGTTTCAAATTTTCGCCTTGACCACTCTTCTCTTGAAGGAAATCTAACCGTGAAGTCTTTTTTGAAGTCTAGTTGTGGTAGTATGTAGTCTGTTGTTATTTGTTAGTTCCATCGGCATTGCGTATAGCACTCTACCATGACCTTACGGTCGCTCAGCCTAGCAACCTGTCGCTTTTAACCTTAGTGCACTATTGCAGGCCAAATTTTTAATGTAAAGGTCAATGGGTAGAAGATGTAGCATTACATTGAGTGCATCCGAAGAACATATTCGCAGGCACCCCACAACGCCGGCGCAAGGTGCTCTTTGAACTCTACTGAGTCTCTGAACAATATACCCTTTACCTAGCGCCGGCCACCAAACTATTGATCCGTAAGTGAGTATTGGAAGCACGATTACTTCATATATCCAATGAGTGATATGAGGACTTAGTCCCCATTTTTTTACGAACATTCTTTTGCCTGAATAGAAGACTACATAGACCTGCCGGACCCGTAACTCTATATTGGTGTTCCAATTTAGCTTGGGATCCAATATAACACCTAAGCAATTGGCCTTCTTTGCAAGGCAAGATAATTTTCTGATTTTAACTAGATAACAACCCATCTTTTTCCAGCGTTTAGGAGGGGCAGTTGTTATAAAACGGTGCTAAAGCGCTAATTGTGCTTCATGCAAGGATGTCTTGGATCAGCCACCTGAACCAACCAACCAACCATGCCCCGAGATTAGCCAAAACAATGTACGAAGATCTTTCCATGTAATGTTAGAAAGCAATCTGCAACAGTCTTGTTCCAGCGTTCTAGGAAGCACTTGCTTGTTTTGCAGGCAACTGAACCGCACCATCGGCCCTTGTAAATATTCTTCACGTGGCTCTTGATTCATATAATAGCCTTTGCTATACTCATACTGATAAATGGCTCTGGAGTACCAGCAAATCAGTTTCTCAGTTCATAAGCTATTTCGTTCCCCCGTACATCGCAGTGCCTGAACCAAAATAAATTCTTGTTAATTCCTCCTTGCGACTGAGTTAAGTCTTGACTTACATTCTTGGACAATCTTTGAAGTGGTTATTGCGTATTCTAAGCCCTTCAGTGGCTGGCTGTCACTAAAGACTCTAATATCCACGAAGTTACGTCTATAAATTTTGCGATTCCGAAACCATAAGTAATTGCCATTGTGCAAATCTGAACGTGGTGGCATGAACCTTTGTGTTCATTTTCTGAATGATAACACTCTTCCAAAGTCCTGTCAGAATTAAGGTGATATCACTTTGCACTTTTATTAGACTTTCTGCTTATAAAAGATAGATAAAGAGCATCAGCATTAGGCTTGGGTAGTGAACGACCGAACGAACTAGCTGATCTGTTTCACTGAACTGAACTAACTGAACTAGTTCAGATCTGTTAAACAAAATAGTTCACTTGCTCAATTGCTCCCTTTCTCATTTGTTCACTTGTTCACTTGCTCTTATTCATATGGTTCAACCGTTTATTCACTCATGCGAAACATTGTCTCGAGTTATGTATGGATATGTGATTGAATGATGACATATGCATATGGTTCCAATTAGAACATCGAGGCACACGGGATTTCCAAAATGTGAATACTTTTCTTTATAATTTAAAATTGTTTACAGTGAATGTGAAATCGGTGAAATATTTTAATGGCTCCTCAAAAAAAAATACAGTGCTCTATGGGGACATTTTGTTGAGAACGCAGATAAAAAAGTGCCAAGTGCAAGTATTGCTCTCTGCTTCCTACCACTTCTTATGAACGAACGAACCAACGAACGAAAAAGTAAATTGTAGTAAAAGTAGGTGAGCAAGTGACATGTTTTAACAATCATGATATACTGAGCGCAACTGAACTAACTGAGCAACTGAACTAACTGAGCAACTGAACTAACTGAGCAACTGAACTATGTGAACGACCTAGTTCAATATGCTCAGTGAATAAGAATGAGCGGATCAGTCAGCTGAACGACCAAGTCCAACTCTAGTCAGCATGCTTTATAATATATACACAA
The DNA here is from genome assembly GCA_920105625.2 of Clusia tigrina. Taxonomy (NCBI): domain Eukaryota; kingdom Metazoa; phylum Arthropoda; class Insecta; order Diptera; family Clusiidae; genus Clusia; species Clusia tigrina. Next base: position 29,826,615 of record OV050030.1, read on the forward strand.
GATCGTTGATTTTCATACCACACCCACTACCAAACTAGCAACAATGCGATTATATATGGTGGCCACCTTCCTTCTCCTTATGATTACCTTAAAAAAAGAAATGAACTTTAAAAATGGTTTTCATGATAGATAGAAGTGGGGTAGGCCGAAAACCAGCCGAAGAAGGAGGCCTCCAAGGCATCGATGCCCATTGTACTAAGGTTTTCATGATATCATTTACAAACAGTTATAGTCATTAGCGCAACTATCGCGAACTGTATTAATACTCTTTCCACTGAACAAAATTAAATATGTAAATCGTTTTCTGTGCTGTTGCGGCGAGATTAGACTGGTCACAGTGCCACTGATTACCATAAAACAAGTGGAAATTGCAAGCAATAAAATTTCAGTTGTCATTTAAATTTTAGTTTTAATCTATATCAAAATTGTTGAGCACTTTTTTCTTATAATAAATTTGTATACCAAATATAAAGATTGGCTTCGACAAGGCCGAAGTTTAATAGCCTACTCACACGAGCTGCATCTGCATTTGTAACTTTCCAACTTCACTTTCATATTTTTAACTTAATTTTAAGGAATTGTAAGATGGTTTTTGAATTTTCCATTCACAGAATGTAAAAATTTTCTAACTAGTACCAGTGCATTTCTTTTTGCCCAGACATATAAATATAAGAAATATATATAAGGGCAGGAACAAGTTTTTTTGTAGGACGATTCGTACCATTATCATGCGAAAATTAACAGGCAGACGGACAGAAGTGTTCTTATATGTATAGTTTGGCACCTCTCCTTCAGGAAGTTGCAAATAGCAGCACAAATGATGTATGTAGAGCCTACGATTAGTTGGCAATCGACACTGCAATTTATGAATTCTTCTGCGGCAACTTAACAATCACGCTCTTCACTTCCGTGTAATTCTGCAGAGCATATTCACCATTTTCGCGACCTTGGCCGGACATTTTGTAGCCACCAAAAGGCACTTGGGCAGCCAGGGAATTGTAGGTGTTCACCCAGACGGTGCCAGCACGCAATCCTTGTACAATATAATTCGCCTTATCAATGTCCCTGGTGAAGACAGCCGCAGCCAAACCGTATTCAGTATTGTTAGCTCGGGCAATAACTTCATCCAGTTTTTTGAAGCGTATAATCTGCTGAACGGGACCAAAGATTTCCTCACGCGCAATTGTCATGTTGTCTTCCACATCGGCAAACACAGTGGGCTCCACAAAGAAACCAGGCAAGCTTTCGGTACGCTTACCACCAGTGACTAATTTGGCACCTTGTTGTTGGCCCGTTTTTATTAAACCGATAATTTTCTCCATTTGCTCCTCACTCACTTGGGGACCCTGTTCTGTACTCAATTCGAAGGGATTACCAACGGTACGCTTCTTAGCGCGTTCGGCACTACGCTCCACGAATTCATCATAGATTTTATCCTCCACGAATGTCCGCGAGCCGGCACAGCAGCACTGGCCCATATTGAAGAAGAGTCCAAAATGCGAAGTTTCCACAGCATAATCCATATCAGTATCGGCCAGAACAATGTTAGGACTTTTGCCACCTAACTCCAGAGTCACTCGTTTCAGATTGGATCTGCCCGATGCCTGTTGTATGAGTTTGCCAACCTCAGTAGAGCCGGTAAATGCTACTTTATCCACATCATTATGATTGGCTAAAATCGCACCTGCATCTCCAAGACCCGGAACCACATTGACCACACCCTCTGGGAAGCCTGCTTCTTTCACAAGTTGCGCCACATACAAGGCCGTCAAAGTGGTTTGCTCGGCGGGCTTCAATATCACCGTATTTCCAGTCGCTAAAGCAGGACCAAATTTCCAAGCCAACATTAGAATTGGAAAATTCCAGGGTATAATTTGTGCGCACACGCCAACCGGTTCGTGACGGGTATAAGCAAAGAAATCGCCATCCATGGGTATGGTTTTACCCTGACTTTTATCTGCCCAGCCAGCAAAGTAACGCAGATTTTTAATGGCCAATGGCAGATCAACATTGTACGACATGGCGAAAGGTTTGCCATTATCGAGAGTCTCCAAACTCTATATACAAATAAAGAATTTCAATCAGAACCATTTAAATTTAGAGCAGCTTTTCCACTTACAGCCAAATACAGGCGGTCACGTTCCAATAAATCAGCCAAACGATGCAGCAAAACACCACGATCAGAAGCATCCATGCGTCGCCAAGGCGAACCCAATCTAAAAATAAAAATAAACATTTTTAATTGGACATCTCTGGCAAATATATTTTTTAAGGCTAACGAACTTGAATGCATTGCGCGCTGCTTTCACTGCCAAATCGATGTCTTCCTGACCCGCGCATTGTATCTCACCAATTTGTTCAGCTGTTGCTGGATTGATAGTGGGAATAGTTTTACCTGATTTGCTTTTATACCATTCATTGTTGATAAATAGCTAAAACGAAAAACAACAAAATATTAATGAGGCTGTGGCGAATTGTTTGCTTTTAATGGTGAGGAGGCCTAACTGTATTGTCTTATTGAAGATATACATATATATTATATAGTTATATATACTTGTTTAAAATAAATTTAAACATCAGTTTAGGATCGATGAGGGACACCATAGGCACAAACATTGGGTTAACACACCAGGCCTAAGGGTATCGTAGAGTCTGCTAGGGACATACCACCTAAAAAGATTCGAATCACTCATCAATCTCTCTAAGAATAATCTTAGGATGATGACAGGCCTACTCACAAGTCACTGTAAACTGAACTCACATATGGTGAGGATCGGGGTCACCTCGGAAGGCTCCTGCAGATTCTGTATGGAGGAAGAGGAGACGCCTTTGCATGTGCTGACACAATGTCCGCACAATAAAACTTCTGGAGCCAAAACTTGTCATCACGTTTATCCAGAGGATAGGACTCAAAAATGTACTTTGAACCTCCGATGGGGGCACAATACCTTCTACACAGTAATATTTAAACATATGACAATTCCCATATTACAGGAAACTTCACACTTATATCTAATATATATTCAGACTTAGTGGTTTTGTAAAGAAGCAGATTCCTCCGTTAATGAATCCAAGATAGAACATTATTTGTATTTCAAGAAAAAGTCAATGGGTACAGCATTGATCCCTAACTTGTTGGTTCCAATACTCCAAAACATTGATTAGGCTGACATTTGATTTCAACTGGTCTGGGCTAAGCGCAAAATCGGGGCATAACAATAAATCTAATATGGAACAATTCGATGATAGAGATTTTCAAGAAATGGACCTATCAATTGGCCGGCAATATCGTGTGATGTAACTCTTCTGAATTATTTCGTCTGGCGATAATTGAAGTCTCTGGTTTTATGGTCAAACTCACACGAAAAATAATATGAAATGAATGAAATCTGCGCCCGAAGCAGTGGCGCCTGGCAAGAGGTGGTCAAATCCGTTCCGACCACGGGTTGTAATGGCCACCTAGATTAGATTAAATTTATTCTATTTATTTGAAAGATGAGAATAGTCTCATCTACAGATCTTCTGTCAGGTTAATTTTCGACAGGAACTTACATATTTTGGAAGAATCAAGTTGAGGGATCTTGCTCATATCTAAGATATATTCTCCAAAACACCAGAGTCTATTGTGTGCTAATGGTCCGCAGTCTGTGATCAGGTGCAGTGAGGTTTCGTCACTTTCTCCACAGAAACGACAGATGGCATCTGAAGATATACCCAATTTGTTCATATGGTAGTTGACTCTCCAATGTCCGCTTAAAATGCCTGGAAGATTCTCAATTTACTCCGAGGCATATTTATTAACTCCTGAGCTCTTTTAGGATTAAAATCTCCCAGAAGAGGTTTGGGCTGTATTAATCCCGGAAGAGTTTTCAAGGTTAGACTTCTTTTTGCATCTTTACACTTCTTCAGCAGACCTCCAATGGTATTGGATGATAGTCCACAGAAGGGTTCAGGGCCGTTGAAAGGAGAGGCCATAGCCTTTCTTGCTCATTTCCCTCTACTCCTATGTGGCCTGGTAACTTCTTCATACTGCCTAGGGAGTTCAGTTTCCCAATGCAGTCCCATACAAGTTTAGACCTCAAACTCTTGAGTGCTGCTTGACTATCGGCTAGTATCAAGATGTTTTCCCCTGATATTTCCTGTGGATGTTGATCTGGGCACATCTTTCAATATAATGAATCTCCGCTTGAAAAATGCTTGGGATAGAACCCATTGGTCCCCAGTAGTTGGTTCTAGGCCCAAATACTCCTGCCCCAGTTCCGTCTAATGTCTTAGATACCATTCCATTACTGATATTGGACAGGTGCGCATAGCTCCAGTGAAGACAACGCAGACAAGGCATTGTACTTTACTTAATTCAGATTTCGCTGTCTTAAGTCTGACTCTATTTGACCAGGCTGCAGAACCATAACCGATGATTGGTCTCACCATCATGGTATACATCCAGCGAACGATTTTTGGGTTACATCTCCAAGATTTACCAGCAAGCCGTCTACATATCATTAAGGAAGCTGTAGCCCTCTTGGTGGTTGCTGTCAAGTGAGCCTTCCACAATACCTTTTTGTTGAAAATGACTCCGAGGTATTTGGTCTCAAAGCTAATACTTGTGTAACATTTAGAAGAATAGGCAACTAGCGATTAGATGAGTCTTATTTTTCTGAGTTTTTTGTGTGCCAATGGTCCGCGGTCTGTGATCAGGTGCAGATGGTATCTGAAGATATACCCAACTTATTCATATGGTAGTTGAGTCTACAATGTCCGCTTAAAATGCCTGATGATTCTTAAAATGGCCATCTAAGAAAAAGAAAATTTTGAGTCATCGATTTAATTTGCAATTCCATAACTCATTACATCATGACATTAGGATCCAAATGTTATGTTCTCTAAATGAATTAATCAAAGAAAATAATTTGGAAATAGACCCGGGATTGGTCTCAAAAAAGTCTGTCCTATCCTCGCTAGAGTGGCGAATCGAAGACGCCTAGTATATCAAACAATTGTGTAACATAATGGAACGTCAAATGCCGTTATGCTAAGTCTGAGAACAGAATTTAGAACATGAACTTATAAAACACCTTCTAAGCATCGCAACATATTCAACAACAATGTCATATACCAGAAATATAGCATCATCGATTCTAATAGAATAACAATAAGGGACCAGCACATAAACTGGATTGAATATTAACCAAAATATAGCAATACTAAAAATACAATCTAAGGCATAAGCTTTAGATACTTGTGTGCTGCAAAATATCAAGTATTATTATTATTATCATTATTATTATTATTATTATTATTATTATTATTATTATTATTATTATTATTATTATTATAAATATTATTATTATACTTTGCATAATAATTAATTAGGTCTTCAACTCGAAGAGAAAAAGATTTAAAAATAAGCCTTTTTCAAATCATGCCCGGGGCAGGATTCGAACCCAGGCCCCCCGAGTCTAAGTATCAAATAAAGACAACGTAAAAAAATATGAACGAGTATGAAAAACACAATCAACCCCCCGGGTGGCAACAAAATTCTTTGCCTCACTGTATCAAACAAACAATTATTATTTTGCACTAATAAGCAAATATTTATCAATATTGTGTAAAAATTAACACAATAACAACAATTCACGAATGTTATCTCTCAAGAATAGAATGTATAAAAAATATTTCATTAAAAATAATAAAAATGCATAAACAAGTGTAGATATATGAATACTCGTTTAAGTGAAATTGTTGTTTATCTGCAAACAATAAGTTAATCTTTATTATATGTACACATACACATAAATATATAAATAATGTGATGGCAGAAACCAATTCCTGAAACTATTTATTCTACCATGTAAAAATACGTATAATATTTTAGTGAAGTTTTGCCACGTATTTTATTTTTATATAGAACGAATGTACGAATTTCTATAAATGAAACTGATGTTTGGGAGAATGAAAACACCGCCTATTTTCGTAAAGATCAAGATAAAAGATTATGCTAAAGACGCAAGCAACGCAGGGGGGCGCGACTTTTTTATTTGCGGCACATTTTTAATCAACCACGAATTTCTGCAGTCACACATGCAAAGGCGATTTCTGCAATTAAGTACTACACTATAGAGATAAGTTTTCCTTTATATATCAATATTGGGAGATAAGAAGGAATACATTTATACATATGTACATACTTATATTAATATGGGTATATATAACTGGATTTTAAAGTCCTATATTTCATAGTAAAATGTATGAACTAAGTAGTCAACAAGAATATTTGAAGATCACGACAAATCTCCATAAAACTCATATTTACACTCTAATTAAGACTAGTATTTATTTATTTATTATTCATTAATAATAAAAATTAAGATTAGTAAATAATCATCAATAATTTCCAATCAAATTTTTCGATGACACTTTTTATTCAAGTATAAAAATGCAGTGCAGTGTAATCGAAAAGGCGGTTGAACTTTCTTTAAGTGCACGAGATAAGCGTCTCTTTCATTTTTATAATACTCGCTCACAAGCTCACAAGCTACGAGCAAGGAGTGCTGTATTGCTAAATGCGACTGGCAAAGAATTTGATAAAAGTTCATGTAGAAAATTTGTAAACCAATTTCTGACTTTGCAAGTAGTTTTTTGATACATATTTTGAAATGCACAATTTTAATTAATGTGAACTGAGCCGGCCGGCAAAATAATTCAAGGTCAAACTAATAAAAACTGCAAATTGAACTCAATTAACATGTTAAAGCAAGTTTGACTTGGACAGTAATTTCACTTTAAAAAACTCACGCCTGTGTACAGCACATCGGGAGTTGTTTGCGGCGCCGGCAAGGACGAGTAGCCAGCATTCGAGATAGCACCAATTAGCGACTTGCTTGTTCCACGTAACAGCGCAGTCGACTTCAATGTGCGCAACATCTTATTTATTGTATAATTGGAAACCACAAAATATATTGAAAACTTTACTAAATAAAATATTTCACAAAATTAAACCACGTACAAAACTAAAAACAAATAAGTGAACGAATTGCGTCGCAAGTAGCAACTGGTCGGCCCAGTACGAATACTTGATTTGACAGCTCATGAAAGCTCAACAGCTGAGGAACTCAAAAAACTTCGCGTAGATTGGTGGAGCTTTTTACAGGGCATCTGCAAATTGTTGCATACGGGAAGCTATTTTTGAAAAAAAACAGTTTTCAAATGATAATAAAACTAAATATACATATCCATACGTGTTTAATGAATTGTATAGAATATAATAGGCACATTCGATTCGCCACTCTATCGAGGATAGGGCAGACTTTTGTATGGAAAAAGTTATCAAGTAAATGATACTCGGATGAAACGATCGAATTTTTCTATCCTCGATAGAAAGTGCTTCCAAATTGAAAATTGCTTGAAAACCAACGAGATTCAAAATTACCTATAAAAATTTCCTTGGGATTTTTTATATTTTAGCTGATTAAATTTAAAGAAAACAAAAATTAATCTTTGGATATTGGTTTTTGATTTTTAATATTATTATTGTGTTGATTTAAATTATATTAAAATGATGAGTTTGTATAAAAAATATAAAAAAATAATTTTAAAAAAACAGTTGAAACAGTGCTGCCAAGAATACCACTTATTCGTGTGCTGTTTTATTCGCACAACTCGATATGAACTCGATACAAGTTACGAATCGAATACGCCTAAAGTAAGGTAGTTTAATGCAATTTGTGTTTACCTCGCCGATTTAAAGCTAAAAGCGCACTGCATAAGTCAGACAAGACAAAACAAAAAAGGTTTCATATTATATAATAGTGAAGCGGAAAGACCACGATTTTTAGTGGATGAGGTCAATTTACTTACAGGGTGACTGCAAGGTGAATTACCTAACTTCAGAATTGTCAAACCTTAGCAATGTGCGATTAGGTGCAGTTCAAAATAAACGAAATTCAGGAGAATGGAGAAATTTATAATAGCTGCTTAAAGGCCCGTATACAGTAACGCGAGACCCCGAGACGGGAGCCAGACCGAGTCTCGGACGAGATGTCAAAAAGAATTTGTACCAAAGGATGGTATGTGGTAATATACAATAATGCGTAATGCGATACGGCGAGACGAGGCATTTCTAAAAAATTTGAAATTTCTCGCACTCTCGTCCGAGACAATTTGTCAAAGTAAACAACTGATTGCATTTGTTTATTTCCGCGTTTATTTTATTTGATAAAAAATTTCTAAACATTTAGTTTTTAATAGTTTTTTAGCATTTTTACTTTTGTATAAATGTGGCTCGCACTTTGTTTATTGTATATTAGAATGCGAAACAGTGCAATACGAGATGTCTTCCGAGACTCGGTCTCGTCTCGGGCTCTCGCGTTATTGTATACGGGCCTTAATTTCCTTTGCCCGAGTATTTATTGCAAAGCACACATTACCTTCAAATATTTTTTATAGTTTGTATTCTTTAATTTTAAGAATTCCCAAATATAACAATGAAAGATTCTTATTCAATGATATCAAATTTCAAATTGCAATTTTTTGCGTATTTGTTTTGGTCACCATAAAAGTAAATTCACATTGAGTGGATCCACTTTTCTCTGATCTATGGCCAACTTCAGTTGATTTTGACATTGACAGCATTATAATTTGATAATTATTTTGGGCCAAGGAATAAATTATTGCTTTTGCGTCCTTCCCAGCAGCCGTTTCCGAAAATATGTTATTACTAACACCTGTAATGTAAAATTTAGCATAATAATATAAACATTTTGAACTAATTTAAAATAGTTCAGTTTTACTTTATTTGCTTACATGAACTTGGCTACGAACGAATTTGTATACATACGAAAAATTTATATTTATCTTACCACACATGAATACCAACAGTAATTTCCGTAGTCTCATTCACAATACGCCTCTGATTCACTTCACACAGAAAATGTATAAAGTCAGAGAAATATATAATAACTTCAATACTATTTTAAATAAATAAGTATATACATATATAATTGCAACGATTTATTAGCGAAATTATTCAATACTTCTTATAAAAATTTGAAATTTTAACTTGCGTTAGAATTGTTAAGGCTAATTTCGAATATATGCTACGATACAGAGAAACACAAAAATATTTCTATTGTATTGTTGGGATAATAATGAGATTTGGTATATGATAGAAAATAAATTTTATATATTCACATTTAATTTAGTCACATTTCCTGCTGGGGATACGTGGTGAACTCAAGATGGAAACACAATGTGCAGCTGAAGCTTACGGCTGAGGCTGACTATGAAGCGCAATAAAAAATGAAGCGCTGCAAACGAAAAATACGAACAGAATGATGAAGCCCATGCAGGTACAGCTAAGGTTGTTACCACAGACTTGAAATATTTATCGTGAAAGAATTTTAAATAAATATGCTTAAATTCGTATACAATACCACGCTATATTGTGAATTTAACTTATATGATATGAATAAAAAGTCTTATTTAATGATAATGTAACATTTTCATATTTTCCAATAAGTATACCTTTTTTGCAAAGCAGTCTGTTAACGCCAGTTTTGTCATCCATTATTTAAGTTTGATAATCAGCTGTTTTCTCTTTTGCATCGCCGCAAAATAGAATATTTTAAAACTTGCGCTTCAGTCCCAGCTTCAGCGTCAGCTTCTCATTGTGTGCCCTTTCATTTAAGAAGCCGTGTTGTATTTTTGACAGAACCTCAGGCTTCAGCCTCAGCCGCACATTGTATTTCAACACTCATGCAAACATTTCCATCTGCTTTATTTGGTAGTTTTGACGTTTAAGTTTCGATTCTCATTCTTCTCTGCTCATGTATACACGTCCGTCTGCCAAAGACAATACTCTTTGCGTCTGCTTTATTTCGCTGCTTTGCTGTTTGACGTTTAAATTTCGATTCGCTTTCTTCTCTGCTCATGTACACACGTACGTTTGCTTTATCTCGCTACATTGCCGTTTGCCGTTTATGTTTCGATTCTCTCTTTTCTGACAGTCAATCAGACATAGCATAGTCAAAGAGCAAAAAAACATAAGGGTTTGTAAGCAAATTAGCGCACACTCAATGAATAAAGCAAAACAAAATCACGTTGGGGATGTGCTAGGCATGACTAATGCCGTCTGATGCAGTTAGTTGCAGCCAACAAGTCAACAAAAATGTGTGAAAGTGAAAAGCTGATTTTTTGCGTTGAGAGCCGACCGGCAATCTACAACACAAAATTAAAAGAGCACAGCGACAAAAATAAAACAGATAAGTTGTGGCATGAAATTGCTTCGGAAATGAATTGTGATGGTAGGTTTTGACTTATTTTATTGTGTTATTTATAATAAAGAGTGTTATTATATTTATTTGGAGAAGAATTTAAGCATATTTATGTTGCCATGAGATTGCGCCCTCCGTTGAAACAAAATGTTTCGCAAATTCAGTCCTAACTTGAAGTGCAATCTTGCTGGGTCGATTTTCACTTAATTTGGTAGGGATGTGAGTTGGTATGCAAAGATCCTCTAGCTCTGAATAAATCTCCCGTATGTGCCCTTCTCTCTTCCGAATAAAATTGTGAAGTGAGCAAATGGCCATTGCTACAATTTGAGCTTTCTCAGGAGTTAGCAACATAACTTTATCTAATACTCGAAACTTATTCGATATCATCCCAAACGCGCACTCAACTAATCTTCGAGCGCGCGAAAGGCGATAGTTGAATATTCGGCTACATGATGTGTGTTTTTTCCTAGGAAATGGTTTCATAACATGTTTCTGCAGGGGATATGCTTCATCAGCTATGAACACGTATGGAAATGCATATGCGTTATTAGTGCAAATTTGACGTTCTCTGGGAATTTTCAATGTATTGCGGACCATTTTTTTCCCAATGTTGCTCGCTTTAAACACTTCGCTGTCACCGATTTGTCCATAGTCGCCTACATCGATCGCTATGAAATTTCCTTCGGCATCCACAACTGCTTGAAGTACGATGGAACGAAACAATTTATAATTAGAAGATTTCGAGCCGACATTTGCTGGTCGCTGAATACGAATGTGTTTTCCGTCGATACCTCCTAAGCAATTGGGGAATTGCCACAATTCTTCAAACCTGTCTGCAATTTTAACCCAATCGCTGGTTTCAGGTTCAGGCATGCATATTGGGGAGAGCACCTCCCATATAGCTTGACATATTTCAGGCACGAAGATTCGTATTGTTGTTGATCCTAAGCGAAATTGGTAATGCAGGGAATTAAAGTATTCTCCAGTTGCTAGGAATCTGAAAACAAATTTTTATTATAAAGTTATTATTTTTGCATATCTTTCAGTTACAGAATGTAAACAGAAGTGGACTTCTTTGCGCAATTCATACGCTCGTCATTTACGCAGTTCACATGCACCAACTGGTGCGTCTGCATCCAAAAAAAAGGTATGGTACCTCTCAGATGCCTTGCATTTTTTACAAAGTCATATGACTATGCACAGAAATGGCGTTACAAATGTGTCTAAGGCAGACCAATTTCCAATTGAAGCGGAGCTATCCCCAGAATTTCCCAATTCCCCTGCCACATCTGCTGCAGAAGAACCACCAATCCCGAAGAAGAAGAAAAAAGCACCCGCAATGGATCAAATTGTTGAGCCAATGATAGAGTTCTTCCGCCATCGGTCAACAGAAATTGCTGCAGAGGAGGGCAACAGTAACCTAACGTTTTTCAAGGGCTTAATTCCAGACATGGAAAAACTGTCTTCAGTTAGGCAGAGGCAATTAAAAAAAATCACATTCAATGCCTTGCAAAATCTCCTTGAAGAACAGGATATTGCCGAGCTTAATGAAATGTTACAAAAATAGTGTTTACACACAAAAATACATATGTACATATAGTAAGGATTGTGTTTTTGTAATTACCAATGTGTGATCATTTATTTTGAATTTTTTCAAACAAACATTCAGTGATAATGACTGCGGCCACACGATCAATTTCTTGCCCATCAAGTCGCAATAAACTCACACTTTTTACAAACACATACTCGTACATATTTTTAGAACTTGACCGTCGACTTGATTATCAATTTATGTTTCAAGTGGAGAATCAAGTCGGCTTTCAATTATCTGTCATCTGTTTCGTGAGGGTACTGAGTTAAGTGAAAAATTACGAAAAACCAAATTAAATTTTAAAAAATGTATCAACAAATAAAAAAAGAAGAAATGAGATTTGTAGGAATTCCCCCTTGTTAGGTACCTCAGCGTGATACATAATTTCAAGCGCGGAGTTATAGCATCTCGCATGACTGTATTAATGTTCTTAATACCATCGTGAACCTTTTTTTTAAAACACATGAAATAAAATAAAATATTTTATTGTACATACATATGTGACGACGGCATTTTGAAAATAAATTGAATACCATCTTGCCCATCAAGTTGAATGCAGCCTATGTCACAGACGCTACTTAACAGGTTTTGACAGACAATACATGTGAGAACTTGATGGGCAAGAAATTGATCGTGTGGCCGCAGTGTTAGACGATTACAGTGACTAAAGGAGCCCATACACGACACCAGCATGCTGGCACAATATTCATTTATTTACAAATAGTATGCGGAAAAGGTCGTCATGGATAGTGACGAAGTTTGTGCGGCAATTATTATTGCTATTGTCTTGAAGACAGTAAACATGTCAACATTACAAAAGCCCCTGGATCAGGCTTCCATTTTCCAATTATAAGAAATATTTCTCTATAATTTTGATGATGCAAACGAAAGATTTTTAATGGTTTATGTGAGTACGAATGGTAGGGCGTCAGACCTTGGACTTTTTAGTGATTTGGCATTTTTTGAAAAGTTAAAGAAAGATGAGTTACATATTCCTGGGCTGGCGATGATGCCTCTCCGTTGATGAAAAATTTAATGAAGTCATATAGTCACACTACTATGAAAAAAGACGAAATAATATTCAACTATCGTTTGTCTCGTGCCAGAAGAATCGTTGAAAGCGCCTTTGGCAGATTTACTGCTTGACAACTTTTACATAAATGAGCAATTTCACAATACACGATACCAGCATGTTAGTACAATCATAAAAATTTCAACCTCTTTTTGATATTGCACCAGCAGCTGCTACACACACACCACAAGCATATACATGGTCAATCGGTCGGCACAATCACTTGACTGCGTCAGCATGCTGGTATCGTATATGGGCCGCTTAAGTATGTAGTGTTACCTCAATGTGACAAATAGCTTCTCCACCGGAGTTATGCTTTTTCTGAAATTGGTGTCGGACTTGGTAATTTTTTCTTTTATTAAATTTAACAGCTCATCAAAAAGATTGGGCTTCATTCGTACAAAGTTTTCAAATTTTATTTCGTCACTTCTAAGCTCGTCAATAAAATTTATTAATGAATTTTCTTCGCTTCTTTTTATATTTATCGGATGCACCCAACGTCTTTTTTTATTATTATTTAAAATTAAAAACGTAGCCGCCACAACAACGGCATCGTCGTCATACAAGTTCACCATTTTACATTCAACTAAATTTTGTTTTACTAATGATTTGGTGCTTCGCGCACTTAGTAGAAAGCAGAATGGCAACCAGCAGGGAAGAAAGAGAGTCGAAACTAAACCAAATAACAACAAGAAACGACACTCGATTTCCCGCTTTATTTTTTTAACGTTTCATCGATTTATTTTGGTCACACATCTAGCAAAGAAGAATAAGAAAAGACATTCAATTCCCTCCATTTTTGTTTACCGTTCGACAATTTTTTTTGGTCACACGTATAGTTTATGTGAATTTATTGTGTTTGTTGTACATGTATTCCATATGTGAGTTGTCTATGTTTGTATAAAGTCAAGGTCAGGAATTTACTTACATGGTGGCTGCAAGCACACATTTTTTTGAACCAGTTTTCCCTCAGTAGCTGTCAAAATTGAAACTATAGAAAAATGCGATCAAAAGAAATATGCAAACAATTGCAAATAGAGTTTTGATTTGAGTGAATAAGAGTTTTTTAATTGTTACTTTATTGAAGTTTGAACATTATGAAGAAATTATGAGTCTAATTAACTATTAAATATATTTTATATATAAATTGAGTACCACTTTAAGCAGCTCTTATGCATTTCTCCATTCCTCTCAATTTCGTTTATTTTGAGGAGTATCTAAACGCACATTGCTTGTGTTTGACAATTCCGGAGGTACGAAATTCACCTAACAACCACCATGTAAGTAAATTCACCATGGTATAAAAAGGTGAATATGTGGTGAAATAAAATCATATATCAGGGATACGTTTAAATTCATCTTTTAGGGTAGTGATGTCCAAATTCAGTGGTCGCAAAAGGACTGTGGGTATTTAAGTGCTAGGCAAGGGGTGTTGTGCGGGCAAAGGGAACTTTCTTATATGTATAGGCAAAAATCTCAACAATTGAGAGTGGCATACAAGCAAGAATGATAAAATAGAAGATTGCGCCAATGCTGGTACGAAAATTTCCTCTCTCTGGGCAGGTTGTCATAAGCCTAGGGCTGTAACTTAAACGTCAAATTTTTTACCGTATGAAAAAAAAACATATAGAGTATTTGTGAGTTCACCTCGAAAAAACGGGTGCCATTGTACTAAAAATTTTATAATACGAAATTGTAGTAGGAAAAGAAAAAAGGAACAATCAGAATAAAAGAGTTTATCACTTTATAGTATTTTTTATTAGTAAAACGGAATAAAAATATAATACAGAATAATAATAATAAGAAAAATTATTTTTCCCGGAAAACCTGCACCCTAAATCTCCATCCATTTGGCCCTCCTATTTTAAAATAAGGAAATATCTTAATTTGTATTAATCTGTTTATATAAATCAATATTAATCTGCCTGTAAATCAATAGTTTACTGGGAAAACTTTAATATATGTACATACAATAAAATACCTTGTTTTTTTTGGTCAAAACAAACTAAGTAACACACGCAAAAAGGAAATATGTATCGCATCTACTAAGCCTAATGCAGCACTATAATATAAGACATTTTAACAAACAAAAAATATACATTTTAATATTACCTTCCATCCGGACCTTCCTTAGGAAATTTGAAGCACTTTAGCCACCCATTGCATCGAAGGACACACTTCCGCTGTTCAGAAATCTAAATATTTGCTCTGTAATAATAAGTTTATCTTCAATTACAAATTTATAAACAATTTATAATTATAACTCACTGCTTCTGAAGTTACACTTTTTAATTTCACTTTTAAAATCACTCTCAATCACTACTTCACAATACAAAATATTAAATTCTTTAGTTTCCGTTTAAGGCACTGAACGCCAGAATCGAGAATGGTGAACTTTTTCTCCGAGCTCGACCCGGATCGCCCATTACGATTATTTTTCTTAATTGGTTGTTAAGAATTTTTTTATTTTTATTGTGATATTCAATTGTTTGATTTTTATATAGTTTTTGATAAATTCTGAAGCAATATTTAACGAAAAGAAGTCAACGTATTTAATTAAAAGTTTCTTGCATGATTATAGTAATAAAATTACACAATATTATAGTATTGCTTTCATATACGGCACTGAGCGATTCATTAAATTGTATGAATTTTGACAACGTGTTGAGTAATTCCATGTAGATAAGATTTTGTACGCTACATGGTATTTGTTTTTTGTTATTTCTAATTTAGCTAATTGGGTGTTTGTGAAATGAATTCTCAATAATAATAAATAAAATAACGTAATTATATAAACCATCAAATATATTTATATGAAAATTTGTAACTGAAATAATACTGAATACATTGTTAAATGTAGACATACTTTCGCAGAATATATATATTTATTTATATATATTTTCATTTACAAAATTCCGCAGAATTCATATATTTATATGCTGCTTTCTGCTTTGGTATTTCATAATTTGACTAATACATTGTAATTTGCCTAGAATATATTGTGTATTCATTAGATTTTGAGCTATGAATTGAAATTAAAATGCCCTCAAAAATAGTTGTTTCAAAAAAAAAAAAACAAATTATATAACATTTATTTAATTAAATATACGTACAGAATTGTGTTGCTTTTTTCTCTTATATTAATTACTAAACATTTAAAGTAAGTTTCAGAACATAATTTAATGATAATAGATAAATATTTTATTATAATAGATAAATATTTTCTTTATTTTATTAAGTTCATTAAAAAGAATAAACAAGCCAAAAAAATTATAAATTAATATAAGAATTAAATAATAGATTTAAAAAATGTATCTGGTTAGCATATAGAGTAGTGTACCTAATAATAGTAATCATCAAAATTATTAATTAGAAAAACTATTCACTAAATTGAATTTGGTACTTTTTGGAGTGCGAATAGTATTAAAAGCTTAACGAACGACAACCCCAAATAGTGCTTTTTTCCAAAACTCACCAGTTTGTTTACATCCAGTGGGGAAAAAATTGCCAGCAATACAGGTGTATTCTGTGAATTTATAAGTTAGTTTCATTTCTCATTTGCTCTGATAAAGAGCCTGTACGAAAAAGTTGTCTATCAGTTCTCATTTTTGCGTGTGGCTAAGAAAACAGTAAATAAAAATTTTTGAAAATGAAGTTCATCGTTGCAGTCGCTTATATCGTGTTAGTCGCCTCGGATGACCGTCCATCCGGCGTAATTGGACCAGTTGTAAGTTGGACCTTGGGAAGAAGAAAAAATTTATAAATTTTATTATTTATAATTATTGTTTAAAATTCGTTTTTCTTCTATAGTTAAGTCCAGATCAAGCTGCGATTTATGACGAAGTAACGAAAAGTTGTGCACTGATACATGGTGTCCCAGAGGATACCTTGCCCTCATTAAATGCGCGGAAAGATATTAACGACAATATAACCGAAAACCAAAAGTGCTTCATAGAATGTGTCCTGAATACACTTTCGAAAAAGAACAATAGTATAATAAGAGATGATACATTAGCGTCTATATTTGATTACTTTGGTGCTGGAAAAAGTAAAAAGATGCTGCTTCGGGAAAACAATTGATACCTGTGAAGAGGCATATCTATTTTATGAGTGTTTCAAGACGACAAGGAATCATTTAAGTGATTGTTAATATATGTTTAAATAAATACAGTTTCAATAAATCCAACGATTTATGCACATATATGTTATCACAATATAAATTTGATTATTGTAGGGATTCATAAACAGATCGCTATAAACTGAGGGTATTCGCACCTGATGAAGAGTATTTGCTTTATACCTTTCCTCAATTAACGTCTTTAAATCTGATTTACGGGTTCTTTAACCATGAGAAAAATCGAGCATTGTTTGTTTCATCCACAAAGTTACTGTTATAATTGTACATTTTTGCAACTTCTATGCTTGTCTCTTATTAATCCACTTTTCAATCTTCTATTTTGGTATTTATAATATTACATTTATTATTGTTATCTGACATGATAATTAATTATGTTTTTAGTGGTTTGGAGAATTCAGTACTACTAACTGAGGACGATTCGAAGACAAAAGATTTAGAAAGAAGCATTTCGTGACCATTCCCTACGTAGGATTCAAACACGCACCTGGCCAACTGTGAGTTTCTAAATAAGTTTGTGGAAAAGAATTAATAAACACAAAAGAACATCAGAGTTTTGTGTTATTATGAAAATATTCCCCAATTGATTTTAGTTACTCGTAGAATCAATCATGAATGAGAATTATTGTGAAATTTATTGTTCAATATGGCATTGTAACCATTTCTTTCTATTATGTAAATATAGACAATCGTAATTCGAAATGTTCTATCGGACAATACAGTAGCCTTTATTTTGGAGAAAGCTGATAGTTGTCCTCACTTGTACGACACTGTGTTCATTACAAATAAGAAAAACAAATATTTTTTATAATTCGTTTGAGAATCTTCTTGTTTGTAAAAAGATTTTCATACTAGACTGGAAATAAGTAACATAAATAGAAAATACTTATAAACCATTCGCTGGCTTATTCAGTTTGGACTTCAAGGGCCTTAGGGTATAAAAACAATTAATTTTCTCTGAGTGTTGATTGCTATCCAAATCCGATTCTACAAAGCCATTTCGCTTGGTTTGGCACTCTTTACTAATTACATTAAGAGATTTTTTCAGTTCTTACACTGAAATTATACTTTGTAGAGACCCCATGCATGAAATTGAGTTGGAACTTTTGTTCTATTCTATTATTTTATCTTCTGTCGTAAGTGTAAAATTCTCGAAATGTATTGTTTAATAAAAAGTATTGTAAATATTAATTTTAATTTAATTTACACAGCGGTTGTTTTTCAATTCTGTTGAAAATTCAAAATTTTATAAAACCTCCCATTCAGTTAGGCCACAAACTTACCTGAACACGTTCTTAATATTACCATATTTATTGTTATAGCTGTGTTTGCTAATTTAACAATGTTTTTGGTTGCACAGCATTTTCTGACATTTAAAATATTATATATGAGGATTATGGTAGAAATATCAAGCTAAGCATTTACTTGAGAAAACGAAAGTAGAAAAAGTTGTGAATCAAAATTAGGATAGGTTAGGGTAGGTTACACTGGCTGGATGTTAACTGGTTACTCATAGACCTGCAAAGCCCGTTGCGATGCCAGTTGGATATCCATTTAAATATCATAATATGGAGCAGTGAACGAGAGACGCTCTTAGCAAAATTTAAGAGCGGGACCATCCCCATTGCTGAGATCTCGTCAAGTCCCACAAACCAGTGGGCTCACAGGTGTATCTGACACGCTTTTCAGATTGTGGGGCATAGGCACAGGAGATGCTACAAAGCTTCCTTTGGGCCCTGCTCCCCACATTTCCCACAATCGTCGTTGTTCGTAAGTCCCATCCTTTTTGTCTTTACCGCCGTCAGTGTGCCTTCAATCATTCTGCTATCTGGAGTGCCAGTATAGACTTGGTTTGCTAAGTACCGTACGATGTGCTCATGAGACTTGCGGGTATGTATTGGGAGATACTCCACCTTGCTTCCGCTTTCCTCATCATACAATCTTCAACATTGTTATTAATCATCTGTAGATGCGTCAGTACTTTGCTTTCTTGCTCATTCGGCAGTTGGATACCGCCCGAAGAAATGCGACTGTGATGTAGGTTAAACTGCAGAACCCTCAGCTTTCACTTTCGGCTCCTTCTCGGTTGGCTATAGTCACCAGCTCTAATGATTTTCCGTCTCTTCAGTACGGTTGAGGGAGACTTCAAGGATCTCTTCAATATCAAGCTCCCTTTCCACCTGCCCGTCTCAAGTGTGTTAGTCGGATGTCATTTTTTTAGACGGAGATACACACTGCCTGCGCCCCTTGCAATCTCCCTGATCCGCGTATAGAGTATATTTTCGGTCAACTGATTGATTTGGAGGATATACAAAAACAAACTGACAATCCAAAATGGTTGGTATTGCCAACATATATAACAGACATGTGTACCAACATAACAGAAAAAAAAATGCGAACATCGAACATACGTAACTCACGAAAAGATGAAAATAACGGTTATTTTTTGATCATACCTCGTATATATATATATGTATGTACTCGTATATGGGAGAGATTTTATATCATCACTTTTGAAGTGATGATGAAAGGTTAGTAGCTGTCCTTGAATTGGTGGGTTGACCTACAAAGCACAGCTGTTGCCAGGGGGTATGCTTAGTGGGTGGGACAAAGACGAACGGACAGGTTGTGGATAGGATAGTGAAAAGTAGGGTGTCAGAGGGAGAGAGCTGGGAGTTGAAGTACCGGAGGAGACTGATTTTGGAAGTCAGTGTTTAATGCGGAAAATTTTTTAGAAGGGTAGTCAGATTCTGCACGGCAAGAAGTAAAGTAAAAATTTACGGTCGTTGCCCTTCGAGTCGTCCATCTTCATCTAAATCAAGTGCAATTTTTTTTGTGAGAATTTCTGTGCTATTGTCGTATTGAAAACGCGGGAATACAATATTTTAATAATTGAAGTTGTTTAATGCTGCGTAAAAAAAAGTAGTTCCGATTTCCTTTCATTGTCATCGAATTAGAAAAGTAAAAAGTGGCTTCGACTTTGTATAAAAAGTGTAATAAAATCGCATAGAAAGGTGAATTACCTCGGGACATAAATTTTTAAAATTTTTCCCGATTATAAGGGAAGTAAATGGATACGGATCGACCGCTGAAGACCAGACTCCTCCTACCCAGAGCGGCAAAAATAAAGATAAGTCCAGCGTATTAAGATAAGCATAAGTTCCTAAATATATGTAAGTATGAGTAGAATGTATAAATTAATTTAAAGCGTGAGTGTAATACGGTCTCAACAGAGCGTGGCGGTGGCGCGAGTTACGATGTTTAAATAAAATAACCATTCCACTTCACAATCAGTTTTATAATGACAAATTAATTTAAAGTACACGTATTTATATCATAAAATAAGCTTATTCTAAAGAAATTAATTTAATGAATTTACATTGAATTTTATTTTATATTTTTTAATTTTTTATTTACATTAGTAACTTTATTCAAAATTGCATTTCTTTTGTTCTAATACAAATTTTTTTGTTCTAGGTTGTGTATATTTGCTTAGCTAATTATGAAAATTTGTAAATTTGTTACTAAAATCCTCAGACGGAGTAACCGTGTGTAAGAGGATAGAAAATAAGTCTTAAAGTTAATAAATAAACGTAATAAATAAGCTATTAGTTTTTTTTTTTTAATAATCACGTGAAGGAGATCATAATATAATATGAACTATCTTAAGTTCTTAATATATATGTATTGAGTTTTTGTTTAAAAATATTTATGTTTACGGCATTTTTGATATCTTCAGGTAAGTTGTTGTACTGTCTTATAGCGCTGTGTTTTAGACTGTGTAGTTGTTTTGTTGTCCTGGCCTTTGGAACGTCGAAGTTATGCTTCTGTCGCGTGTTGTGTTGGTGTATTGTGTTTCTTGTAGTTAGGACGGTATTTGTTTTCATAAGGTTGTTCTTGATTTTATAAATGTATTTGCATTTCTCTGCATATATAAGCTGGTTTATGTCCATCTGTTTAGTTTTTTTGTATATGTCTTTTGTTGATAATGTTGCGTCTTTGTTGAATAGGACTCGTAGTGATTTGTTCATCAACCTTCCGATCTGTTCGACTTGAAATTTGGTACATTGACTCCAGCTGCATATATTGTATCTTATTTTGGAAAGTATATGTCCCGTGTATATTAGTTTAGCTGCTTTCTCCTATATTGTTCCAAGTCTCCTAACTGCTTGTATCATTGGTATCATTGGTATTATGGTGTTTTTGATTTCCTTAATGTGGTTTTCGTAATCGAGCCTTTCATCTATAACCATCCCGAGATATTTTGTGTGGTGCACCCTTTGTAAGTCTGTGTTGTTGATTTTTATTTTGATGTTTACATCTACTTTGCTACGTGGTCGGAATATTATATAGTTGGTATTTTTTATGTTGATGCTCAGTCCATTTCCGCATGTCCATTCGTAGTAGACTTTCATGTCGTGGTTGATGTGCTCCTCTAGCTCCTGTGCTGTACTTGCTGTTGTTAGAAAGTTTGTGTCATCAGCGTAAATGTTGTATGCTGATTTAAATGTGCAGTTCTGTATATTATTTATGTATAGTAGGTACAGTCGTGGTCCAAGTATTGAGCCTTGCGGTACGCCAATTTTGCTTATTAGTTCGTTGCTGTGTACGCCATCAATGTTTACAACATGAGGCCTGTTGCTCAGATACGTACGTATAAGGTTGTTTGCTACTCCCCGTATGCCCATGTCATTCATCATGTTGACCAGCTTCTCATGTTCAACGAGATCGAAAGCTGTCGACAAGTCGATAAATGTGGGGCAACTAGTTTTTTTTCGTCTAATGCATCGTTTATTTGTTCCATAGAGGCTGTGATTGCTGATTCCGTTCCACTGCTCGCAAGGAACCCGAATTGGTTGTTATCGAATCGGATTGTGAAATTGATGAAGTTTTCTATTCGACTGCCAATTACCTTCTCGAACACTTTGCTGACTGCACTAAGTACAGAGATTGGCCTGTAGTTCTCGCAAATGTATTTTCTTCCTTTTTTATATATGGGTGTTACAATCGCTTTTTTTAGGCAATTTGGAAAGTGTCCTGTTGTAAGACAGTTGTTTATTGTTTTGACCAATCTTTTACATATTATTGGCAGGGGCAATTTAAGGTCCTTGACCGATATATTATCTGCGCCTTTTGCTGCATTGCTGTTGAGACTGTTAATAACTTGATGTATTTCTTGTTGTGTTGTTGGATTGAGAAATATGGATTTTTGATTGTGTATATTTGGTGGTAGTCTGGTTTTGGGTTTTGGTTTGTTGCTGCTTCATTAAAGAATTTGTTAAAATCGTTTGCCGTATTCTTTTTGTATTTGGCGTCTTGTTCTTGACTGCTTTTGGTACTGGATACATTCTCCTCCTTGTTTTTTATTGTTGTGTTTATTATGTTACATAATTTTTTAAAATTGGCGATTTTACAAAGAATTTTATGCTGGATGATGTTACAAAGAATTTGATGCTGGATGATTTTAAAGTGAATTTGAATCTGATGTTTTTAATGGGAATATGAATTGAATGATTTTACAGAGAATTTGATGCTGATGTAGACTTTTGATCGTCCGTTTTGAGGAAAGAAAAAATAAAAAAAACAAATTTTATTTTCTTCTTATTCAAAACTTTATTGAATCTGACTTCAACTTATTCTTATGTTATGGCTTGTGCCTTCAATTTATTATTCCCGAAATTATGTTTAAGTACTCGTATTTATATGATATTATATGCTGGCTTATTTTAACGTGAATTTTAATATAATGTTTTTAATGGGAATTTTATGCTAGATGATTTTACAGAGAATTTGATGTTGGATGATTTTACAGAGAATTTGATGTTGGATGATTTTACAGAGAATTTGATGTTGGATGATTTTACAGAGAATTTGATGTTGGATCATTTTACAGAGAATTTGGCTGATATTAAAGGGTGTTGCTATAACACCCCCACCGTTCGATTGAGGCTCCGACGAAATATGCAATATAGATAGTTTTCTATTTGTTTTGTATATAGTAAATATCGTTAACATTATGATGGTAAAAACAATTATTATGTTTATACCTACGTTTATAAAATTTGATTTCTTTGTTTGATATGTATTGTATTTGTTCAATATATTTTACATGTTTAATTAATTTCCAAATATATTGATTTTAGCTTTAAATTAGAAAAGGTTGTATTCGATTTTCCTTTGATTTTTGTTATAACGTTTGGTAGGATAAATTGATCATAAAATTTTAGTTTGACATTACGAAAGGTTTTATTGATTGCATTAATTTCACAATTTTTCGACTTACAATTATGCTCGACTTTGAAATAGAAATTTTTAAATATTAGTATACCGGGTATGATTTCAATTACGACTGATTCGTCTAACTTTCGCATATCGCAGTATGCTTCTTCTTAGTTTAATATATTTGTAATAAATTCATTAGATATTTGAATTAAATTGTTCACAAGATTGTCTTTGACGTTTACATCAAAAATATTACTTTTGGAATCAATTACTATTTCATAGGTCTTTAATACAATTGATTTATTGTTTACATTGGGGATTGGCTCAAATATAATTTTCGATAGAATATCCTTAGAATATTGAGGAATTTGAATAATTATTACGATATTATTGTCATGTAAGACGACGGCTATTTTAATATTTGTGTAACTGTCAAAGTTATCTATCGAGTCAAGCTCTGTGCTTGTCCGTGGGAATTATTCCCAGTTTGCTAGAAAATATTATTTTTCCAATATCTCGTAAGAGTGAAATGTCATTGTTTATTTGGTAAATTTGTTCTATAAATGTTATTTCGTCCTCTATTTTCGTTATTTTATTTTGCATAAAGTCTTTAAAATTGTTCAAATAATTTGCTACTAGAATTTGCTTTTGATTTATGTGGTCGGTAATGTTTTGTATTTGGGGTTTTCAATATTTAGCTTTTATTTTAGGGTTATTTTTATCTTGGTATTTCTTGTTTTGTTTCACCTGTGTTTTGTAATATTTCAATCCGTTTTTAGTGTCCTTTAAATGTTCGTCATCAATTATACTAGCATCTATTTTTCTATACTTCCTGTGATTTTTGCCGCCTCTAATTTCTTTTATGAAGTTGGTTCCTACTTGAATATCAACGTCTTTTCTATCTTTATTTAATCTGTTTATGTAGCTTTCTTTTTTCTTAAAATTAACTCATGGACTTCTTCATATTTGTTTTCATGGATTTTCCCGTTTATAAAGTCAATTGGTTTAATTTTTGTAGTACTGTGTATTGTGTTATTAAAGAAACCTATTATCCTTAAAATTTTTTCTTCCACCGTTTCATGACGGTTCTTTTCATCATGTCTTAAAAGTCTGATATGTTCATTAATTGTATTGTGTAATCTTTCTATATCTGCATTTGAGGTGTGGTTACTGTTAGATGTGTAATGTATTATAATATTTTCGTCTTTTAGAAATTGTTTTAGTGGTATAGCTTTGAAGCCAAGTTCGTTGTCAACAACAATTTTTTAAATTTTACCGTGAGTGCTAAGATAAAGTAATAGTTTGGTTTTAAATTCTGTCCAAGTTCTTCCATTAATTCTCTAAGCTACAGCAAATTTTCTAAATTTGTCTATTATCGTCATAAAAATTTGTTTTTCTAATGTGTAGAGAACATCAATGTGAATAATTTCACGAGGCTTAGAGGGCGTTTCGGTAATTTTATAAGGTATCTTAGGAGGGTTTCTATCGTATTTTTCTAAATTACAGATTTCGCAATTATTTATTAATTGCGTTATCCTTAATTTTAGTTTAGGGTTTTAGATTTGTGACTTTAATTCTTCGAAAACGGCTTGTATGTCTCTATGGTTTTTTTCTAAATGTTTTTTCTCAATAATTTCACTTAATTTGTTTTCGTCCTTTATATCCTCTAATAGAGTAAAACATCTTATAATTCTAAAATCTCTATTATTAGAGAATAGTTCTTCGTAAGTGGTCTTAAAAACGTTGTAAAATACGTCATCTATTAAAATTCCATTTAGCTGTGCAGGGTTAAAATGGTTTTTAAGTAGAGTAATAGTAGTATTTCTATCTAACTCCTTAATTTGGATAACTTTCCTTCTATTTTTAAAAATTAACTTGTTTTTTATCCTTACGGATCCTGATGCAATTTTTTTTATAATTACTTGATTTTTAAAAAGATTTAGTGGAGATGAAGTCTCTTTAATTGTCAAAGGATCAGATTCTAATGCATTTATGTTCATAGCTTCATGTTCAATACGAGATAGCGCGTCCGCGTTACTATTTTTCGTTCCTTTTTTGTATTTTATATCATAGTCGAATTCAGAAAGTTTTAATCTCCATCTAACAAGTTTTGAGTTAGGTTCTTTGATGGAAAATAGCCATGTTAGAGGTTTATGGTCAGTTTCAATTAGGAATTTTCGTCCGAAAAGGTAGGGTTTGAAATATTTGGTGGCCCAGACGATGGCCAAAAGCTCCTTCTCTATGGTACTATAATTGCATTCATGTTCATTAAGTGTGCGGCTAGCGTAGCAAATTGGGTGGTTGTCTTGTGAGAGTACTGCGCCTAAGACGAAATTACTAGCGTCTGTAGTGACAGTAAATTTTTTCGAGAAGTCGGGATATGCTAGTATTGGGTCATGTGTTAATAAGGTTCTAAGAGTGTTGAAACTTTCTTGATAGTGTGGGTCAGAGATATTTATTTTAGTGTCCTTTTTCAAGTATCTGGTCATTGGTTTGGCAATTAGAGAATAATCTTTAATAAATTTCCTATAATATCCAGTCAGACCAAGGAATTGTTTAATTTGTTTAACAGTTTTGGGAATTGGGAAGTTTTTGACACATTCAATTTTTTTTTGGTTTGCTTTTATTCCTGCTGGTGTCACTATGTGACCAAGAAATTCAGTTTCCTTTTTCAAAAATTCAGACTTATCTAGTTGAACTTTAAGATTTGCTTCTTTTAAACGACGGAATATTAAATTAATGGAGTTGATATGCTCTTGCAATGAAGTTGAGAAAATTATTATGTCGTCTAGGTATACTAGACAAATTTTATTTATATAGTCCTTTAAAATATTATTCATAAGTCTTTGGAATGTCGCTGGTGCTGTTTTCAGACCAAATGGCATTCGGGAAAACTCATAGTGTCCTCCTTCGACGCTGAAGGCAGTTTTATGAATGTCGGACTCTTCGATTTCGATTTGATGGAATCCCTTCGCAAGATCGAGGATGGTAAAATATTGGCATCTTCCCAATTTGTCCAAAATTTCATCAATATTCGGAATCGGATACTTATCATCTATTGTTACTTCGTTAAGCTTACGGTAGTCTATAACGAGTCTCCATTTCGTTTTTCCACTGGCATCGGGCTACTTTGATACGTTCCATATGGGTGCGGAGTATGGGGAGTTACTATGTCTTATTATTTTGTTGTCAAGCATTTCTTGGATTTGATTCTGTACTTCGTTCTTGTGAACGTAGGGGTATCTGTAAGATTTGTTAAAAATTGGAACATCATTAACTGTCCTTTTTTGATGTTTTATGGCAGATGTGAATCTTAACTTGGTGTCTTCTTGATAAAAAATGTCAGAGAATTTTTTTATTACTCCCATTAATTGAGATTTTTCTTCTGAATTGAGATGCTGTATTCGAATTTGTTCACTTAAAGGTTCATATTCCTTTTTTCAATTATGTTCAAATTTTCACTGCCTTCTGCGTGGTTTTGTGAATTGGTTTACAGATTATTTGATCAGAGTTTATTGGTTTAATAGTAGGCGCTATCTCTGTTTTACAATTATAGCCTTCTCTGCCTTTAAAGAAAATTGGTAATATCTGTCCTCCTAATTGTATCGTGTTATCCTGGTAATTTACACAGGCGTTTAATGGTCTAAGCAGGTCTAAGCTAGGCCGTCGTAGTAATCGTGGAATTGCACGATATAAAATTCAATAACATCTTAGGTTGCTCCGAATTCCTTGAAGCATTGTATTCTAGCCTTTTTATCTATATAAATCTTATGTTGAAGGGTTTTTATGGGAAGCGGTATGGTTTGATGAGTCCATTTGGGATGGCAAATACCTGGATTCAGTATTGAATTTGTTGCACCAGTGTCTATGATTAATTTTATGGGTCTTTGGTTTCTATCTTTATATAGGGTAGTCCTCCGAGGCAGAAGGACGAACATTTTCAGAAGACACTTGGTCATAAGTTACCTCATGATTAGCATTTACATCCATGGGCTCGGGTAATGGAAAGTTATTAGGTTGATTATAAGCTCTTTTTTGGGCTGCGAAATTTTGCTGTGGGTTAAAGTTTTGTTGATGGAAGTTTTGTCTATTATGGTTGAAATTGGAATTATTTTGTGGGTTAAAATTCTGGTTAGGATTTTGGTTAAAGTTGCTTGGGCTGAAACTAGGTTGTTGGAAATTTTGTCTGTTACGATGGAAATTATAATTATTTAGTGAATTAAAATTCTGATTAGAATTTCGTGGGTTAAAATTCTGTTGTTGAGAATTTTGCGTGTTGTGATTAAAATTAGAATTATTAAAATTCTGATTAGAATTTTGATTGTAGTTTCTTGGGTTAAAATTCTGTTGTTGAGAATTTTGTCTGTTGTGATTAAAATTAGAATTCATTTGTGAATTTTGCGAATTATATTTAAAAGGTTTTTGCTCAGATCTGTTTCGCGTGAAAAATTGCTGATTGTCTATTCGAAGGTGAGCATATCCGGCTTCGAAAAGGATATTCATCGCGCTTTCGAGAGTATTTGGGTTTCTACAGGCTAATATTATCGTCATAGGTTCAGGGATTTTAGATTTGAAAATATTGAGAGCTGTGCGAGAATTGTTTTGAGCAATAGCGTTTGCTGTTTCTACTTCCTGTCCGAGGACGAATAAAGTCTTATTGTTGAGACGCCTAAGTTTGCTTTTTCTTTCGTCAAAGAAGTCTAGACTCGTTGTTTTAAATGTGGTAGCTCTGAGTGAATCAAAAAGTTCATCACAACTTAATCGATCACCAAAGTTATTTTGAAGTACCGCCTTAATTTCGTTCCAGGAAACTGTTTGACAATTTATTTCCATAATTTCCCTAGCTTTGCCTTTTAATTTACTTTTAATTATGTCAGAAAACAGTCCTTGTGAAAGTTCATCGTATGTCTGTAGCATAGGGTGTACCCTATCTATTAAATTTAAAAATGTTTGGAGGTCCCTATTGTCGCCGTTGAATTCAGGGTGGTTTCCCCAAGTATTTAAGGGGATCAAACTGTATTTGAGCCATTTCGTATCACCTTTTATTCGTGCCTTAATTAATAACAAAATTATTACTACCTTAATGCTGTTGTATGTTGCTAACCGTGTATGCTGTTGTCTGTCTGCGTTGTTACTCCTTGGCTTTAGGTTGGGTAGTGGGATTCCTTGTGATGATTCGTATTTTTACTCTTCTCCGTCCAGAGGATATGGCTTAGGATGTTTTCTGATAACAGTTATATTTTGGCTTCTAGTTTTTGTGTTTCTCTAGCGAGAGTTTTTAGAAAGTTTTTACTTTTTAGTTGTGAGTGTTTTTATATTTTCTGCGATGATATTTTATATTTCTAGCGCACAATTTCTTAATCTTTTCGCTATCGGATGTTCTTATTTTTTATTCTTAGTTTTTGAATTGAAAAAAAATTTCACTTTTCACTGAAGAATTTTTATTATAATTATTTCTTTTTCTGGCAATCTTCTGCCTTTAAAAAAAAGTTTTTATCATAGTTATTTCTTTTTGTGGCAATCTTTCGCTCACAATTTCGTACTACCGCACTAAGAATAAAAATTCACTTATCTTCACTTTTTATGATGAATAGGATAATTGCGGTATCCTACCGACTGCGCCACTTTTGATCGTCCGTTTTGAGGAAAGAAAATATAAAAAAACAAATTTTATTTTCTTATTATTCAAAACTTTATTGAATCTGACTTAAACTTATTCTTATGTTATGGCTTGTGCCTTCAATTTTATAATACCCGAAATTATGTTTAAGTACTCGTATTTATATGATATTATATGCTGGCTTATTTTAACGTGAATTTTAATATAATGTTTTTAATGGGAATTTTATGCTAGATGATTTTACAGAGAATTTGATGTGGGATGATTTTACAGAGAATTTGATGTTGGATGATTTTACAGAGAATTTGGCTGATATTAAAGGGTGTTGCTATAACAATGTAACTCGCGTTCGTTAAGGATAGCCTATACTGGTCGAAGGAGCTCCTAAGAGTAGATAGTGGTAGAGCGAAAGCGGGGTTTGAGTTAGTCCTTGTTGCCTGAATTAGGCAGCCTATACGCAGCTTAGTGGAGACCGTAGTAATTGTCCGTGTATGTGTGTGTTTGTATAAAAAAATAAATAAATTATGGTAGGCTAAGGTGCAGACAGGAGGGGGAGGATGAGGAGAGGCTGATCGGGACGGAGGAAGCCGATGGAGAGGTGAGTAGTATCAAAAATAAATGATAAACGTAGAATAGGTTTAGAGTAGAACTTCATGTTTGCCCCACGAACTGGCACAGCGGGTTGGGATCCCACCAAAGAAAAAAAGAAGTGAGCTAGCCAGGGTGTCCGTGCCAGGTATGATGACCATGGGGACGTAACAGGCTTTCAAAATAACAGGCTCATATTTTATGTGGGGTTTAATGCTAGTACCCGGAACCTTCCAGTGAGATTTCGTTGATGTATATACTATATTTATGCTTAATTATGGGCGTGGCAGTAATAATAATCTGCCCATATTTGGAATGCATGCTAGTATAATGTGTACATCTACCAATTTGTATTCATATATCATCCCTGGAAACATAGAAGAGGCGTATCCTTCATTTGATCGAGCTCGAATCTTGCATATAGCTTTGTAGGGTCCATATTCATACTAATATATGATTTCGTCCAAAAATATTGTATAGGTCGTAAGTTTTAATAATAGGTCAATAGTGGGCGTGGCTGTAGAAATAACACGCCCATTTTTTGTGTGGGGTTTAATGTTAGTACCCGCAACATTCCTGTGAAATTTCTTTGATAAATCTTTAATAGGAACACAGTAAAGATAGCCAAAAGGCTAATTGTGGGCGTGGCGTTATATTATGATCTCCATATTCTGTATACACACTATTATGGACCCCGTGTATATTTCTGTATTCCGCTGGCATCAATTCGAGCATACGTAGGCTAATTTTAATTTTAGACCCGAAAGTTCCGTATATCAAAACTAGGCGTGTCTCTTCTCTGATCAACCCCATTTGTTGCAGATAACTTTATAGCTTATAGCTACTTGTTCCTTCCCGTAAAATTTCGTCCGTAAATCTTTACCAGATCTTAAGTTATTAATATTTGTTAATAGTGGGCGTGGCAGTTAACATATACCGCTCACTTTTTGCGCAGTGTTTAGTAGGACCTACATCTCCATAACTGCCAAATTGCGTCACGATTCCATCAATTGGACAGAAGTTATAGTCATTTTAAAAAGGTGAAAAAAGTTTTTTATATGGGAGGTAGGCGTGGTCTTTGTCCAAATCGGCCCATATAGCAATCTGGTTCTGTATCTTTGTCCAGACTATACTTTTGCAAAATTTCATTAGGATAGCTCTAACGGTGTAAGAAAAAGTGGCCACAGACGTACAGATGGACGGACAAAATAAAAATTGCTTAGAAAGTGATTCTGATATCTGTATATACTCGTATATATATGTCCATACCTACCACGCCTCCTTCTCGAAATTGCAACCCCTCTCAAAAGCACAAAATTAGTATACCCTATGTACCTTTTTTAAATGTAAAGGGTGTAATTATATAGATGACAGAGTGATCTATTGATATTCAATGATAATAGTTGTGGAATTGTAATTATTCTGGACTGAATCAGTTGCCTTTGATCTGGTTCCTCCTATTGCTAAAAATATATTTTTGTGGGTCTTCTATCTCCCAATCTCTGCTTCTAATTTAGATTGAGATAGACTGCCAGGATCGCCTTGTTGTGTTCGGCTTATTATATATATTATATATCATAAGTCTTATATAATATTTCCTGTTATTTTTACAGCCACGTAATCTCTGCCAATAACTTCAGGCAGCCGGAAGGTTGCCAGGATATTAGTTAAGCTGAAAAAAAGGAAATGATTATTGCAGTTACTAAAAGTCAGCAAGTGCCTATTGCGAGAAAAGAGCAATAGCCAAAAGACAGCAATTGCTAATGGAAGAAAGTCATACTGAAACGAACCTTTCAGAGCCGTAATATGCTCAGCGGTCTCCGGGGTTCGTCAACAGAATATTCTTCCCACTTGGCATTTCACTGAGTGTACTTCTGAGATTTTCTCTGTTTTATTTGCTGATATTTGAGATAAGCCTAGAAATCCACCGGTACCATAGAGTACTCTATGACCGGTACTCCCACCATTATTACAGGTCCTTTTGCATATTTCCTTTTCGCTTAATTTGGTGGGCTAACTTTTCTAGTCTCAGAGTGCGAACAGTCGGTTTCTCTTTTGACGTAATGTAGAATCCTTCGTGTTTCTCGTTTAATACAATTCTTCCCCTGTCAAATATATTCTCAATCAACATTTAAACTAGTGAAAGTTTAACGTGATTGAGAATTATTTCATACAAAAGAACGTAAGCCAAAATCTGATTCGTCTACTTTGAGTTCTTTTATATTTTTAACAAGAGATTTTGTTGTCGCTTCTAAAACCTTTCTCCTTTATTTTTGGTTTATGTTTAGCTTTTATAGTAAATTTCTAAACTCTACAATCAATTTGAATGCCCAGAAATTTTTACGAATATAATTCTACATATTTTTAAGGAGAATCTTAATCTTACATACATACATACATTACATGTTTCACGTATTGATTCTCAATGAACTTCTGTGTATCCATATTTGCTTCGAGGCAGTTTACGATGCCCACCAGTTCAACGCTGTGATTCACACCTATCAAGCCCGAATGGAATGTGTCATTTGATATGGGTTACATATTGCATTGCATATGAATGTGCGATCGGCGCTCTGTGTCAGTGGTGTTCTTCTTTGTAACAGGTTGATGACCTACTTTAAAATTAAAGTGCTTTGTCTATATTTTAGGGTGTTGTTCTAATTTGTTGCAGTTTAAGTTCATGTTTGGGTTTATGAATGTGCGCATGTATGTATGTACTATACTGTACTCTCGGATTTTTCCCAAAGTACTTAAGTTTCTTCTTCTTAATCTTCTGGGATGGTGTATCATCTGTTCATTTCTTCTTATATGTTGAAAGGAAGGGTTGGCGGACATACGTTCCGCTGTGTTTGCTCTAGCCACCTTGGCATCCTTATAGTCTCTGAGGTATCGAAGATATTATTTAACACCGGCTCCACTTACGCCTCTTCTTAGTGGATTGTCTAAACTGGCTGGCTCACCTAGGCCTGGTAGCGCCTCAAAGCGTTCTTTTGTTCCCTCTGGCGGTGTTGCTGCTGCTCCCGTCTCATCTTTTCCTTCCACTCGGTGGGTTCACCTGACTGACCGGGTTTTGATTGGTTGGCGCTAGTGGCTTTCAGTCTAGAATACATATTTCCTCCAAAGGTGCAGGCTGCATTTTCTGGGAGGTGGGGGCTGATGCGATATATCCTTTTTAGTCTCAAGGTTTTTCCTTTCCTAATGCTTGTAGCTGCTTTCGATCTAGGAGTGTGCTTCTACGACCGGTGTCTGAGCTATTGGATTCGTCTAAGTATTGTTGCTCCGCTGCATTGACAGACGCTGTCGCGGAGTAGTCCAGCCAATTTCTTTTCGAAGTTGTTCTTTTGTGTTCTCCATAAGTAGAATCTTTTCAAACGGGACTGGAAAAGGTCGGCCATAGGGGAGCCCATTTCCATGGAAAGTCCACTGCTAAAACCTGCTCCGTTATAACACAGCTAGTATCACCTTGACTGCAAACCTAGTCCAATGACAATTGGGGACAATTCTCAGTTGATGCTCATCAAATTTCCTTTCTGACATGGATGACCCTGCCGGGGAGCAACTGTCCAGCATAGCCAGACGAGCCATTGCAGTGTAAGCCCACATACTACGTCAAGATGATCGGGAAGAGGCATACTTGAAAAACAAAAAGGAATGTAGATACTGGAAAATTCCTAAGGTTCAATTAGAATAAAATTCGTTAAGCAATTAAAATATAAATAGTAAGACGTTGCGACTATTTTGTAAGAAATTACCAATGGACGCAATTAGTTTTGATAATGCGTCAATAGTACAGAAAAATGCAGATACTGCAGCGTCGTAAGTCTTCTACCTAGGAAAGGGATGTATTGTGATTATTGAGCTTTTTTTGATATCTTGTTCCAAGAATTATTCAATTTGTTTCTAATTATACCTGATGGAAACAATTAACTCGCCAATTAAATAGTTCCGAAGTGAATTTTATAAACGCTCTTTAAAGCATGCACTGCTATACTCCCAATTACTCTCCAACTAATTAAATGTGGAGAACACAACAAATGATCCATTATAGTTGTAAGTTTCTAAATAATGACTTTCCGAAAGCTTCGACATTTTTCTACAAAGATATGAATAAAAGATTGGGGTCGAGTCGTATGATCCGTGATGGAATACAAAAGCTTTTTAACTGCTTCTTCCAAACAATTCCTTGATTTCATGTCAAGAGAGGTAACTCTATCTATCTTTTCTAATGAGATACATAACGTTCTCTGTGTGTGTGTGGAAAATCTGAGAGATATCGAGGTTTTTATGACAATGTGTTAATTACAATAACTTAGGGAAAATATTTTTTATAATTCGTTTGAGAGCGTACTCTTTTGAAAGAAGAGCTTTACCGTTTGTTATAACATTTTCTTATAATTTAATAGATGTGTGTGTATTATATCGATATAAGTCTTACTCATTGGATTATTCAGTTGAGTCTTCAAGGTGTTTAGGCGATACAAGCAAATGTTTCTAAGTGTTGGTAGCAATCCAATTCCGTTTCTCTCTCCTTAAAGCTTTACAAACCAAATTCTCTTGTTTTGGCACATTTTACTGAGTATTTCAAGCATTTTTAAGTTTTCTCTCTGATATTATAGTTTGGAGAGAGCCCAAATATGGGGTCTTTGTTATATTTTAATCATGTCTAAAGTCTAGAAAGGTTTTGTTTAATTAAAAAATACAGTAAACAATAATTTAAATTTTATTTACACAGCGGCTGTTTATTCAGTTCTGTAGAAAATTAAAATTTTATAAACTTTCCATTCGGTTAAGCCACAATCCTACCTACATGAACAAGTTCTTAATATTACCATATTTATTGTTATAGTTGTTTTAACCATTATAACAATGCTTTTAGTTAAACAACACTTTTTGATAAATATTATTATTCACCGACTGTGTGTGTATAACTGTGGTGTTAATCACTCCAATACCAGTACTTTGCTATATTTTATACCATTTACAGGTACCTGACTGGGGACTGAGACCAGTATATAGGGGCTATGATAGAAATGTGTATATGTATGTGTATGAGGCTTATGATAGAAATAACAAGCCAAGCACTTATATGAGTAAATGTGTGCAAAAAAAAATTACGAATTAAAATGAGGCAGCCGATTAATTCTGTAAACCTTGAAATCCAACAAAGCTATCATACATGGGCTTACGAGAAACGTTACAAGAATTTTCTTTTATTCAGAGATTATAGCAAATCTATGGCCTGGAACGGAAGAAAACAGCAATATCAATACTTCTTTGAAAATCTCTTTCTTATTTTAAAGTTGCCTTAATTGCCTTTCTTGGTAGCAGTCAAAGCCTGTCAAACTCTCTCAGATAGTATTAACCCTAATCCTTAAAGGAGTTTTATAATATTAATAATTCTGATACTTCATAAACAATGCTTTCATTTGAAATATGTTTTTAAAATTTAGATAATATTAAGAATATCAGCAAAAGCGGTGTGTATTTTAGATACTATCCTTTAATGCATTTCTATACAAATCCCCCAAGAAGTGTGTAATCGTTTAAATAATTCAATTGCACAAATTATGGGTGTACTGGGATGTTCATACTGCCACACCTTAAATTGGTTGTCACAAGCGCCTCCTCAAACCCCTTCTCTAATAACACGAGATGTAGTTATATATTATATATATTGTATTTAAAGTGTATACATAAGTTTCCGATATCGTGGGCGCCATAAATTGATGAAAAATATATTCCAAAAATTTTCAGTTTAAAATTTTTTTTTTAAATCCTCTAAATTTAGAAAAAGGACGTATCTGCAAGTGGATAGTTGTCAGAAATAGATGTCTGGATTTAACTGTCCACACCACTTGCATTTGAGACTTTGTATTAACGTCCTATTTGACTATTGAAGTGCTCCAAACAGTGTCAAGTTTCCGGTCTGTACTTGTGACAGGAAGTTAACACGGATGTGGCTAAAAGCGTGTCTAGAAATATTTATTCAATACTCTGCCCTGGAATTTAAATTAATGTTCATGCCAGCACATAATCCCAATCAACTATTATAATTATTATTATTATAGCTACACAAATATAAATTTATATACAATTTGGCAAGGAGCACAATCAACTATTACAAAAAGTTGCTGTTATCCAATATGCACAGCTACTCGGAATCATGTGAAACTAAGCCATTAACTAGAATTTGAGTTGTTTGTTTTTTCCAAATACAATGGAATTAAATGAGGAAAACTCACGGAGTTCTTTCTTACATAAGTCACTCGAAGGAGGTGAGACGAACATGTAAGGACCATTGTAAAAGAAGAGGGAAATAGTTCTGGATTTTATTTGTCAACTTGAGAAATGTTACAGTAACCATTTCCATTCCATTGGCAGTGACATAGTTGTCCTGGAATCTACCAACATGAGGAGTTCGGTGTAATTTTCCATTTGATTCAAATAATACCCATAATGCAACTAGGAAAGCAGCCTTTAAGCCCTCATATAGCCATATTTGATGGGTTCTTAGTCTCTTTCCTTCAGCGAGAATAGTTCCAAGCTAAGCTATCGAATTAATTTCAGAGTATTTCTATCTCGTTCCCGTGTTGGTAGCAATACGAAACTGTTCACTCAATTGCTCCGAATACAACCAAACTAAGAAATGAAGGCAAATGAAGAGAGCGTGTTCTCTGAATTATGTGGAGTATTTTTGTATAAAAGGCGTCTGCGAAAAGGAAATCGATCAGTTCTTTTTAGCCTGTGCTTAAGAAACCAGTAACAAACATTTTTTTAAAAATGAATTACATCGTTGCAGTCGCTTGTATCGCGTTAATCGTCTCAGAAATCCCTTTAATCAGTACTACTCCAGAAGTTAGTTGATTCTGGGAAAGCAGAATCGAAAACATTTTTTAACTTTTATTATTGATAATTGCTATTTAAATTTTCTTTTCTTTTATAGTTGACTGCAGACCAATTGGCTAACAAGAATAACGTAATAAAGGTTTGTGCCTCGGAAAATAATGTCGATGAAGCTACTTTATCTAAAATAAAGAAACTTGAGGTAAATCCTACAGAAAGAGAGAAGTGCTTTGTTTTATGTGCCCTAAACAAATGGAATATGTACCAAGAATTTGAAATAAATGAGGATAAAATACTGGAATTATACGGCCGCACTGAAGCTGTAATCGAAGCAATGAAAAAGTGTTCAAAGGAAATTATAGAAGAAAGAGGCGAATGTGAAATTGCATATAATATGTTTATGTGTTTTGAGGTAGATCATGGATTAACCTTATAATTTAATAAATGTATGCATAAAAAAATGCAATATCAATAAAGCTAGCATTCTATGCATAAATAAGCTATTACATAATTATTTTGATTGTTGTTGTCGTTCATAAACTGCGCGGCATAAACTGAGGGTTTTAACACGAGATGAAGGCTAATTTCTTTTCCTGTTTTTCGGGTTATCCCCACTGTAATC
Source organism: Clusia tigrina (assembly GCA_920105625.2). Classification (NCBI taxonomy): domain Eukaryota; kingdom Metazoa; phylum Arthropoda; class Insecta; order Diptera; family Clusiidae; genus Clusia; species Clusia tigrina. The sequence continues at coordinate 29,863,579 of OV050030.1, forward strand.
GGGTTCTCTTGAATTCTAAATAAGTCGAGCTTTATCTTTTCACTTGTAACTTGGTTATATTTGTTTCTACCGTTTTAAAAATTACTTCCACAGATGCCAGTTAACACTAATTGCGGGAAACCTCTTAGCTTTGTATTCTTTAGCAACATTACACCATTTCGATTGTCCTTTTTCTCAAAATACTGGTAGATGGGGTAAAACATTGAATATAACATGCAGAGGTTGGCTTGCTTCAAATTCTGATGTTGAAAATATGGACAACACATACCTGAGTCCATTTGGACTTCAGATATTCGTGTTGTTCTTTCCAAGGAATTCCTTCCCTCCTTAACCATGCAGAAAATTCGTGCACAAACTCACAAAGGATGACTCCTTTTACATTTTTACACCTTCAATGCTTGCCTCTTAGAGGGAATATTAATCCAATGTTCCGTCTTTTATATTTTAGTACTTATGATGTTATTTTGATTATGTATTATCTGACACCATGATTAATTACGCCTGCAACGATTTGGAGAATCGTGTACTAGGAACTAAGGATTTCGACCCGAAGTCAAGCATACAGAGAAAGAAGGACTTCGAGACTAGCTCCTGGGCAGGATTAAAACCACCACACCACGACTCTAAGTCAAGCATGTTTACCACGTGATCACTTAGGCTGGCAATTCCAAAATAAGCAATATGAAATATAGAAAATCTGTCACCGAAATGAATTTTGAAATGATTCACTTAGATCTAGTATTTTCTCTTTTCTCGTAGAACTCAGCAAAATTTAGTACACTTTTTACCCTACAATCCAAGTTATCCTTTATTTGTGGTTGAGCTGTTCCTGATCCTTGATAGTTCTATATATGTGTATATATTTGACAAACTACACTTTCAGATTGGATTTTCTTTGACATTCCCAAATGAAGCCAATGCGACAACGGGCGCATCTGCCTCCCAATGGGTCACACCCTATTTAACATGACCACAACTAAGCAATGTGTACTTGCTCTATACTAATCTGCATGTAAAATTGAAGTTAGGTTAAACCGATTTGAATACATCATTTTATATAAGTTTCGTCGATGTATCAAATATAGGGGTACAGTTACGATTGGTGTGAACTTTACGCGTATCAGGGAGAGAACGCACGCATACTAGAAAGGAGCCAGTGAAATCATCTGCAATTTTATTGATATATCTTCAATATGAGCATGGCGCAGATGATTTTTAATGGGGTCCCAACTTTATATACCCATTCCATTTCATATATATGATTTTATATTGCCGATATGAATGTTCACATCAAATTTGCTTCTTAAATTTTGTATACCTCTTCAGTTATGAACATGTGCTTATACTGGCCATAGTAATATATATAGCGCCCCTATTTTGATAGACCAGTCTGATGAAATTCTGTCAATAAAAATATAAAAAATAAAAAAAAATATAGACCAGTCCAGCATTGCCCAAATGGTTGTTGCCACCAAGGTTTGTAAATATATGACCAATTAGTATGAATTAGTTTTAAAAGATTTCTCAATAGTTTGATATAGGGGTATATTGGAGAATAGCGGCACCTTTGCCTGATAGGCAAGCAACTCTAATGCAATTTCCGTAATTCAAACAATTTCTTAATTGACGCTTTCGGATAAGGATTGGGGGTGATTAATGATTATTATTATTATTATTATTATATTATTCCTTACACCATAATTAATTATGAGTGCAAGGTGTTTGGGGAATGAGTACTAGTTACAGAGGCTTTCGACTCGAAGAGAAAAAGATTTTATAGAAAAAAGCATTTTGATTATTATTATTATAAGAAACACAAACATAAATTTATATACAATTTGGCACAGGAGCACAATCAACTATTACAAAAAGTTGCTGTTATCCAATATGCACAGCAACTCGGAATCATCTCTTTAATCAGTACTACTCCATTGGTTAGTTGAACCTCGTGAAGCAAAATCGAAAACATTTTTTAACTCTCTTGGGAAATTATATTATTGATAATTGCTATTTAAATTTTGTTTTCTTTTATAGTCGAGTTCTAACCATGTAACGCCGGAGTGTGCGCGGAAATATGGTATCTCAGAAAAGACTTTATTCTTACTAGATGAACTCGAGGATATTGATGCTGCAGAGTCATTGCCTCAAGTAGAAGTGCAGTGTTTCTTACTATGTGGCCTAAACAGTTTGAATATTTACAAAGATTATAAAATAAATGAGGAGACAATGCTGAAATTATTCGACGACTCTGCAGTGGTAAAATATGCAGTTGCAGACTGTTCAAAGGAAATTAAAATATATATGTAAAACGGAATGTGAAAATGCACATAACTTGCTTACGTGTTTTGACAAAAAACATGGATTAATCGTATAATTTAATATATGTATATATATATATATATATATATATATATATATATATATATATATATCTATATATATATATATATATATATATATATATATATATATATATGTATATATATATGTATATATATATATATATATATATATATATATATATATATATAAATATATATATATATATATATATATATATATATATATATACACATATATATATATATATATATATATATATATATATATATATATACATATATATATATATACATATATATATATATATATATATATATATATATATATATATACATATATATATATACATATATATATATATATATATATATATATATATATATATTATCGTATATGCATAAAAAAAATGCAATATCAATAAAGCTAACATTCTATGCATAAAAAAGCTATCACATAACTAATTTGATTGTTGTTGGCGTTCATAAACTGAGCTTTTTAACATGAGATGAAGTGTATTTGCTTTTTCAGTTTTTCGGGTTAGTGTAGGTTCCTCTCAAGCAAATCATCTGTAATTTTGTTATCCCTACTGTAATCGGTTTCTCTTCAATTCTAAAGAAATCGATCTTTATCTTTTTACTAATATTTGTTAGACTTGTAATTTCGTTATATTTATTCCGTCTGTTTTAAAAATCACTTCCACAGATGCCAGTTAATACTAATTGCGGGAAACCTCCTTAGCTTTGTATTTATTCTTTAGCAACATTCAACTATTTTCGATTGTCGTTTTTCTTAAAATACTCGTAGATGGGGTAAAACCTTGAATATTACATGCAGAGGTTGGCTTGCTTCAAATTCTGATGTAGAAACTATGGGCAACACATACCTGAGTCCATTTTGTCTTCAGATATTCGTTTTGTTCTTTCCGAGGAATTCCTTCCCTCCTTAACCATTCAGAAAATTCGTGCACAAACTCACTGTCATCCTTTTACATTTTTACAACTTCAATGCTTGCCTCTTAGAGGAAATATTTATCCAATGTTCTGATATTATTTTGATTATGTATTATCGGACACCATAATTAATTACGTCTACAACGATTTGGAGAATTGTGTACTAGGAACTAAGGATTTCGACCCCAAGTCAAGCATACTGAGAAAGAAGCACTTCGAGACTAACTCCTGGGCAGGATTAAAACCCTAACACCACGACTCTAAGACAAGTATGTTTACTATTAGATCACATAGGTTGGCAATTCCAAAATAAGCAATATGAAATATAGAAAATCTGTCACCGAAATGAATTTTGAAATGATTCACTTAGATCTAGTATTTTCTCTTTTCTCGTAGAACTCAGCAAAATTTAGTACACTTTTTACCCTACAATCCAAGTTATCCTTTATTTGTGATGGAGCTGTCTTCAATTATTCAAAAGGATCCCTGAAAGTTATGGATATGTGTATATATTTGACAAACTTCACTTTCTGAGTGGATTTTATTTGACTTTCACCATAGAGTAAAGAAATAAGAGTCACAATCTCGAACAGAAAACTTTTTGTATGGTGGCGCTGCTAATAGCGCCACTTCGACTCAATGTCTCTCATTTTCATATCGCAGCGCCACAACTCATCTGCCATGACCAAGAAGAGCGTGCAAGAGAACATTTTACGCTGCGTGCGATTGAATGATGGTAGATCAAATAGTTGCAGCGCTTGTGTGGCGCTAGATCAAATACAATACAAGTTTTATTTTGCTATATACATACATATGTACATATGTATGTATATACATTTTTTCATTTATTTTATATATGTATGTACATATTTTTAATTTTTTTTATTTTGTCCATCTGAATTTTTCTAATGCCCATGAACAATGCTTTCGCAGAAGAACGAGGACTATAAAATCAAGCAGTTGTTTTTTATGGCTGCTACATTCATCAGCGAACCATTCAGGTGTTGATAGCAGACATGCCTTTGTTATCAATTCGTTGATGTAATCAGCTTGAGGCTCTGAATTAAATTGTGTCCTAAAAATTTACACATGTTTGGTGCAAACATCAAAGAAAGCTTGAGAAGGAGCAACTAGACATCTAAAATCCGACTCTCGGTTGTAATTCTTGTGAAATATAAATAATTCAGAGCTTGCTGACAATGTTTCATCTTCTTTCCTGATGTTGGTGTTACAAACATATGTCACAATTAATTTTTGGCAAAACTTTCGTAGCTACGTAACCCAGGAAGTATGGCAATGACGGATATTCACTCTCCAGCTGCAAATTATTGTTAAACAGGCCTGATGCTTGCACTGAGTCTTGGTAAATGGTATGGTTGTAAGTATCGGGTCATTCTTGTATGACAATGACATTCTCATATGACAATGTTATCTCTCCGTTGGCGGAAATGTTTAGTGCCGAATTGAAAGCATGGTCGTCTTCAACAATTTCGCAGTTTGCAGAAGATGTGGACTGAATTATTTTTCGGCACATAAGTTTAGCCAAAATTGCGTTAATTTCGGTAATGGAAAGATATTTATTGTGTCCTCCCTTTTACCGAAGGATCGAGAAAGTGTTTTCCAGTCGATCCTGGGTGAGCATTCGGGTCATTATGAAGTAAATCCCATTATTGGCATCGAATACTTCATCTGCCAGTTGCAGGACAGCGTTCAAAGATATTTGCATGCCGTTAATGAAAAATACTTTTTTCTTTTTGTCCACAAATGAAATATTCTCCAAATAAGTAATAAATTTCTTTATGTGTCTATACAGCTCATTATTTTTTTGTAGACCACATCTGTAACTGTTTCTAGAATATAGACAATTACTGTTCATACAGTCGAAAACTTTGTCTATATTCTTGACGAAATTAGCAGTGGCCAATGCAACTTCGCTTGAACTGCATCTAAATCCCCCCGTTTGCAGAACTGTTCGTATAGCCGCTTTCACTGTCCTGCTGAAAAGCTGTGTCGCGTACTTCACCTTCATTTTTTCGAAATGTGTAGGCTCAATGTGCTGTCTTGTTAGTTTTGGGCAAAGTTTAGTGGTTGCATTTTTTTCCCTTTGCAACAACTCACGCAAGACCTTGAAGCTTACTACACCGTCTGATGTACTAATGTCGCTCTTAAGCAGACCATTTCTCAGAGATTTTATTAAATGGGGGAAATCAAAAATACAATATATTTTGTTTTTTGCAGTGACATTAAAATTTGAAAACATCTTTCTGTTAGCTGAGCCCTGGTCGCATGTAATTGCAAGAACCGTAACTCCGATTTCTTTTAAAATACTGAGGTTTTCTAAAACAATATTGCTTAAGCAATCCCCTGACAGACCGTTTTCAGAAATGAAGTAGTTCATGATAAGAGACCAATTCGAAAAGAGACCTTTTATCATAAACAGACAGAGTTGATTTCCTGTTGCCTTTGTTTTAAAAAACCCCATATTTTCAAAGCCATCAATTTCATCTAGCCGGAATTGTACGTCAAATTGGCTTTCAGTGCCATTTCGTCCAAAATCATAACTGCAAAATTTTTGTCATTCTGCATCAATGTGTTGCATTTTTTTTTAAAACTTTCTAATCCAGAATTGACAAAGCCCGGTTGTAAAGATTTTGTAGGGGTCCAGTAGCTTACTGTATTTTCGTGAGGCAAATTGAACTTTAATCTGTTTCGTAAAAATATATATGTGGATCGGGAAACAAGACAAAGATTTTGCGCTAAGAACCTTGCTTCTTCGTCGTATTCTTTTTGTCGCGATAAAAGCAACATTTTACGAAATGATTTCGATTCTTTGCTAACATTTTGGACAGAATCGATGGCCTCTATAATGCTCTTGTTTTTCTTTTTCGTCTTCTCTACTTTCAGCAGTTTTACGCAGCCGTTCATTTTCTTTCAGCGCGTTGACATATTTTTTCCTATACATCGCAGCGCCCTTGGTTTTCTTTTCACAATTATGGCAAAAAGACTCCAGAACTTCTTCTGTTTGTTTGTAATTGGACAAGTTTTGAAGTCACATCCCAGATTATAAATAGGATAAACGCCTCGTTTTAAAAATTTTTTGCCTATGTCGGAGGGATCAAAGTGTTTGTCGAAAATTTTCAATTTTTTTCCATAGTCTTCTAAACGAATCTCACACTTTTCTCGCCAAATTTGACCTGACGCATTGTCGGCATCTGGAAACCGAAACAATTTTATGTTTGGTTCGTATCGGCGTGACCGATGGCATGAAGAAATACAGCAAATATCTCCGCTACGTTTTCGCAGGCCCATGACTTTATAGATCACTTAAAACTTTATAGATCACTAAATTAGTTCCAAAGGGAATTGTAAAAGCACAAATTTTTTGACTACTTTTGGTTCTTGTTATGTTTTTTGTTTCTTAATTTTAATAATAGTTTTTTTTCTTGGTTCTATTAATTAGTAAATACATTAATTAAATGAAATGAATCAAAAAAATTAATCAAAACAATAAAGAAATACTATTTTAAGTACGGAGAAAATCTAATTGACGAATTTTTTATGTCAAACACTTTCTTGACGAACTGTATATAATAATAATAATGTTACCTCAGTCTTTGACTAAATAAACTAAATCCAACGTTCCAATTGTGCGAAAAAAAAACCATAATAACTAAATGTACATATGTACATGTACATACATATGTATAATTCAATATTAAGAATCAAAGATCGCAGCCGAAGGTCTTAGAGGCTTGTGCTGGGTTTTTTTTTGGCTCTTTACTATTCCCAAAGACAATATACTATAAGACGTTACATTGCTCTCTTCACTCAGCGAAATGAGTTAAAAAACCGTGGCTGCCTATTGGACCAAAACCCGAAGTGTGCTCGGCAATGCAAAGGCAAAACATGTACATAGATACACATTCTGTTGTTTGCGTTCTTTCTATATGAGCGTGTGTGTTTACTACATGTGCCAATGTTTGTATGCTTGCTTTCATGTTTACGGCATGCATATGTGGGGATGGATATGAATGCAAAAAATGTTATTTATTTATTTGTTGGAATTGGAATGAAAACGAATTTCAATCATAGCAATCGAAGACGAGGCATTATAACTAATTATGGGAATATTTTTAAAATTTATATTGTAAATTAGTAAAAAAAAGAAAAAATTGGTGTATAAAATTAATAAATAATAATATATACATATTTATTTAATTCATTGTTTTATCCCCAAAAAAGCCACCATCAAATTGCACAGCAAAACTTCATGGCTGCACCAGAAGGTGCATAGCACCAATAAAAAATATTTTTTTAACTTTAATAACACCAATGTGATTAACTTATATGCACATCCATACATACAGATCAATGTACATATGTATGTATGTATGCACATATTTTTCTTCTGATCATTTGTCAGGTAGTGAATTGTGCCATAAAAAGAATGAAATGAAATGAAAATAAAGCGCCTTTTTGTCTGGATTGGAGTTTTTGTTGTATGATGTGCGGTGTGGCTTCTTTAAATATAAAGTGAAGCAGAATTAGAATTCAATTTGTCATGAAATTTTGGATATGTCAATATTTTCAGTATGGACAATTATCAGCACAATTTACTCTTTCGATCTTATATTTCATATTTTCGCGTTAGCAGCATGTGATCAAACATATTTTGAGTCTATCCGAAGAAAGAATAATTATGCACAAAAAAACTATTTTGCTAAAATTGGTGTTAATATTTTAATATTCTTATGTTCGTCTGTTGCCTATTCCATCAGAAAATGTATCTAAATAATTTTTAGATTAAGGGTATAATCAACAAAATCAGGGTTTTAAACGATTTTTTTTTACTTTGTCAGATCAGCTTGAAATACTGTAATCACATTTTATAACAAATTAAACCACTTGTACGTACATGAATATGTGCATACATATCTATGAACACTGATTTTCCGCATTTACATAGTATATGATGTTTATGTTTGAAGTAAATTTTATGAACTTCAATATCTACTATTAAGTGCATATGTTCTTGTTATACATTGATTTACAAAGTTTTGTAAATAAAACCGTATACAATACAATAACCTATATACATATAAACATTTATTTCCTATGGAAAAATGTAGTTCAACAATGATTGTGTTCCAATGCATAAGAAACCACTTTATAATCTAAAATTATTATAATAAAAAATCTATAAAAAATTATTTCAAGTATTTAAAAATCCAGAAATTTTAAATTTATATTAGGATAAATAATGTTTAGTAAAACATATTTTAATATAAGGTGCGTCTTTTTGCCCATTACATTTGACATTTACCTCAAAAAATGTCTACATGAGGTGTGCAGGGGTTACCCAAGTCGACTTGCTGGCATGTTTTTGCACAAACGCCATTCGAAATACTAAAACCAACCACTCAATACATCACTCGCCTTGACGTGTAGACTTGAGTTATGGAAACTAATAAAAATGTGCAAAAACTTCTTACTGCTTTCTGCTTCTTTATGCATGGGAACTTGTCTTTGGATGTGTATCCACTTACATACATACATATAGAAAATACGTATGTATGTACTTTGAATCAAATAATCTGTCTTGACCTACATTCGTGAATAATATTTGGGACTTCTTTTTAGTTTTATTTTTTAATTATTTGCTGTCTAAGTCCTTCTATGCAACTGCATGTTTTTTTTTATATATTATAATGATATTAATTTAATTATATTAATTTAAGTTAATTTTTATTTTGGACATAATGTATTAATATAAAAGAAATATCAACAATTTTAATACATCTGCAAAATTGTTACTTTTCCTACCATAAGAATAAAATCTAACAATTTACTTAATATAGCATATACGAAAAAACAAAAACTTCCTAAAATTGCACATATTCATTGACGAACGAAATGTTGGATTGGATTAGATTTTGTGAAATTTATGACCTTCTTCAGACGAATTGCGCAAAAGCATCAAAAAACTAACTTAAACAAAGGTATTGAAATCGTAAAAAACTAACACAATTTCATGCCCACATGAATTTATGTACATATGCATGTGAGTTAAGAAACATCGTTATGACTATTTTTAGAAGATATGTATGTATGTATTTCTCAGCAGACTTGAACCCGGCATCATAAAATTGATAGACCAACGCTTTACCACTTGCGCTTCGATCTTTATAAAAGATCCTATGCATGCATATTTATTTTATTTGTCAAGTGTTCTAATATGCACGCATTATGCTTCGTTATGACATGGCAAATCTTTCTTATACGCAAAACCACAAATGCTTTGTTTTAAGCCCCACTTTCCGAATAAGAAACCTTTGCCATACAGAAAATTCATTCTTGTGTATTTTACCCCAGCCACACAGAACAGAAAATAAAAATTTGATTTCAAATTAGTCGCTTCTGCTGTGAGCACACACAAAAACTCACACACTAAATTATTCATACGAATGCAATACAACAATAGCCATGTGTGTGACTGCCGATGGATACATATTGACGACTGCTTCGTGAAATTGCCGATCTGACTTCCAATGTGGTTGCCAGCTTGATGCAACGACACAGGTGGTGCAGATAAATTTTGAGAGAATTCAGATCTCGCTTCTGTCAAAATAGTCAGCAGGCGGGTTCCGGAGGCATGAGAATATTTGTAGTAACGGGCGAAAAATTTCTTTGACGGCTGAAATTTTAGTTTTATAACGGCTGAGATAATCTCGTCGCTTGGAACTTTGCAACACTTCACATTTTTTTGCCCCAACTTTTGCGGCATATTACAGAAAATTTGCCCATTTTATTATTTTCACTATATAATAAATAAATAAAATTTATAAACAGCAAAATTTTATGTTTCGATAATTTCAATAAAGCGCGGCAAATTTTTTGGCGGCACCGGTTTTCATAATTTGACAGAACCGAGACCGAAAGAGAACAACAAAACAGAATAGGATACGAAACGTCACTTATCTGCACCACCTGTGTCGTTGCATCAAGGTTGCCAGCAATTTCAATATGTTGATTCTCACTCAAGAGAGCAATGTAACGTCTTATAGTATATTGTCTATAAGCAATGTGTACTTGCCACAACTAAGTAATGTGTACTTGCTCTCTACTAATCTGCATGTAAAACTGAAGCTAGGTCAAACCGATTTGAATACTTCATTTCATGTAAGTTGCGTCGATGTATGAAATATTGGGACTCAGTTACGATTGGTGTGAACTTTACACGTATCAGTGAAAGAACGCATGCATACTAGCATTGAGCCAGTGAACTTTACTACCATTTAATGCTAATTTTATTGATATATCTTCAAAATGAGGACATTTTTCAACGGGGTCTCTCATTTATATGCCCCCTATTCCATTTCTTATATACTCGTATGAATTGATATTGCCAATATCAATATTCATATAAAATTTGGTTCTTAAATGTTGTACACCTCTTCAGTTATGAACATACTGTGTTACCTCACCACTAGAATGATGCAGTGTGGTGGCCACGGCTAGCACACCGCAATGGTCGTGGTCCTTAACCCGCCACACTGCATCGGGTGGGACAACACTACAAAAAAAAACTTCAACTCACCATGTTTTCTAACATCCTCCTCTACGACGACAAGCGAGCCCGCCCCATATTGTCCGCCTTAGCCTAACATTTTTTTACATTAAATTCAACACAATAAACATCCTACTGGTACTTAAATAAATAACATATATATATATACGCGTATACTTAATAATACCTATGTATACTCGCGTATACTTAACAAATATATACTTAACAAATATGTACTTATCTCTAGGGGCGGGCGGCAGCCTCCTTTTCCTCCTATGCTCGAATGGGGTGGGCCGGAACAATAAGTTATCCCTCTTATGGGATGGGCCGGAAACAAGCGGTTATGGATCTAGTCAGCACACTCAATAATCAAGGTAAACTTTATAACGCCAAATCTTTAAACTAAACTAACACCGGATAAAAAAACAGGACCACGGACGAGACGAGAGACTGTCCATCCAAAAAAACCGACACGAACTAAAAAAACTAATCTTAATTTTCTCGGCCTCTTCCGCTATTCCATCAGTGACCGCTCCAGCGGTCGAGGCGGTCAGTCACCTTTTTTTAGAATTTCTACTATTCTGAGGCAGCGCCATCTGTACCTCAGAATCTGGTAGGTTTCAGCCTGGCCGCATTCACCAGCAAAGCGGACAAGTGGAAGGAACAAAAGAAGGAGAGGAGCAAAACAAACATACAGACGGTAGACGCCAAAACAACGATCGCAACAACTGGGCACGGTAATATGTATAGCGCCCCCACTTTGATAGACCAGTCCCGCATTGCTCAAATGGATGTTACCACCAAGGATTGCAAGTATATGATCAATTGGACCAAATTAGTTTAAACAGATATTTCAATAGTTGCATATGCGAGTATATTGGAGGATAGTGGCGCCTTTGTCTGATTTGGTTCTATTTGATTCTTCCAGGTTACACCTTTTGAAAGATTCATTACGAAAGTAGTCCACAGGTGGGCAAAACTAAATCAGATATCCTGTAGAGATCATGTTCATAATTACCACGCCTCCTTGTGTTTATAAACACATTCTGTCGCCACAAGCTGGATATGCTTTGAATCCTGTTTTTTAATGGTAAATGCTATGAATATGGGATCTACACAATTTCTTAATTGACGCTTTTGGTAAGATTAATGACCCAAATTTCACATGGTAGAACTTCACTGCAAAACATTATATAAAATATGGGCTCCTTTACCACTTCTACTAATAAGTTGTATGAAACACATCACCCATATGAAGAAACTTGCCTTGATAAAGATTTCGTAACAATTTAAAATTGAAACTGCGAGAATATAATTTCGGAGATGATAACAAGCCCATGTGTATCTAGATCTGAATTATATTAAGAAATCGAAATTCGCTTCTGGAAAAGAAATTATACCCAAAATTACCCAAACGAACATTCCAGCTTCTTGTTATTATGGAAATATACCCGAACTGATTTCAGTTACTCGTAGTTATCAATCGTGATTGAGTATTATTTTGAAAAGGTTTGGTTAATGAGGCATAGTAATTGAATTTCAGCCTCAACTTCCAAACATGTTCTTTTTATGTAAACTTAGACTACCTAATTCGAAATATTCTATCGGGAACACTGTAGGAACACACATATGTAAATATACACAACCTTAAAATGTAACATTGTTTTATTAGCATAAGTATATTTGTATGTAGCTGTACGTTTGGATTAACAACAGCAGGAAATATGTATGTAGTTTAAGTGCACAGTGGCATTGAGGTTTCAAAGACACCTGCACAAACATTTGGTCCAGGCCAATAAATGCAACTTGAGCTTTTTGGTGTCATTGAAAGGTATGTTCATTGAACTTGCAGATGCTGCTGTTATATTCTGCTGCTATGTTCTGCTGCTATGTTCTGCTGCTATACTCTGTCGATATTTGCCGCTTTCATATACATATGTTCTTTTATTATACTTTGATATTATTAATTGATGATGATAGGAATAATTTAGTATTTAAGACAGACGTTTTCAATAAACTAATCACTCTCTTATTCTCAATCAAGAAGAAACTGGGTTTTTTTATTCACGACGGATTGTTCAGGTTCAAGTGCTTCAACTATCAAACTTATAATAGTCTCATATTGGTTCAAGTACCTGTACGGTTTCTATCAGCAGCCAGGTGTCTTATTTCGTTCCAGATGGCTCTGTGGTAACTTTCGGCGTGGATAGTGCGTACCCAAGTTTGTCGTGGGCGTCCTGCTTTCCGACTACCATGTGGGTTCCATTGAAAGGCCATCTTTGCAATGTTGGTGTCTTCTCTACGCAGAATGTGCCCTATCCAGCTCCACTTGCGTCTTTTAACTTCTGTGTCAATAGGCTCGCTCTTGGTGGGGCGCCACAGGTCTTCGTTCATGATCGTTGTCGGCCAGAAAATGCGGTAGATTCTTCGTAGACATTTGTTGACAAAAGTTTGAAGTTGTCGAGTTATTTGTTCTGCGACCAACAATGTTTCAGACCCATACAACAGAACAGGTTTTATGCTGGTGTTAAATATTCGTATTTTTGTCGCAGCGATATCACACGAGAACTCCAAATTCGATCTATATTCCGGAATGCAGACCGTGCTTTGTTTATGCGTGCTGCCACATCAGATGTTGCACCCCCATATTTTGTTATGTAGCTACCATGGTAGCAGAAGCTGTCAACGACCTCAATGTTGATGGTGACTACTCCACGAGTGCCTTTGCAAGCATCAAAAAAAAAATATGTTTATTTTACCAGACCATGCATACCAGCAGGAATTTCGGTAGTGCCATTCACAATACGTATATGATTCACTTCATACAGAAAATGTATAATGTCATAGAAATATATATTATACACAAAAATAATATAGAAACAGTTCTGGCACAAGGTACAATTTCAAATTTGATTAATAAGTATTGAATAACTTCGCTAATAAATCTTTGGACAGGCAAAAGTTCACATCATATCATATGCTTGAATATATATATATATATATATATATATATATATATATATATATATACATATATATATATATATATATATATATATATATATATATATATATATATATATATATATATATATAAATATATATATATATATATATATATATATATATATATATATATATATATATATATATATATATATATATATATATATATATATATATATATATATATATGAACATCGTGCAGGAAATAAGATGATGCAAACGACTGCCTGTCCAAAGATTTATTAGCGAAATTATTCAATTCTTCTTATGTATATAAATTTGAAATTTTAACTTGTGTTAGAATTGTTAATGGTAAATTTAAATATATCCTATGATACTAAGAAACTAAAAAATATTTCTATTGTTTTGTTGGGATACTAATCAGATTTGGCATTTTACAAAATAAATTTTATATTTTCACAATTATTGTTGTCAATTTTCCTGCTTTGAATAAATAGTGGGCACGTACAATGTCCGCCTGCTTTTTTTTCGCTGCTTTGTCGTTTGACGTTTAAGTGAACTCACATACACTGTATATGGTTTTTTTTTTATACGGAAAAAATTTGACGTTTAAGCTACACCCGTATGCTTGAGAGATCTTTGAAAATGAGAAACTGTCAAAAAAATTTTATATTTTCAGATATTTGGTATATACGAGTATATACGAGGTGTGATCAAAAGATAACCGTTATTTTCATCTTTTCGTGAGTTCCGTATGTTCGATGTTCGCATTTTTTTTCTGTTATGTTGGTACACATGTCTGTTATATATGTTAGCAATACCAACCATTTTGGATTGTCAGTTTGTTTTTGACAGATAAAAAGGGTTGTCGTGTTTTGGTGTGCTCTTCGATTTTGTACTATTCGAAAAAATGGATCAAAGAAACTGTATTCAGTTTTGTGTAAAAAATGAAATTAAATGCGCAAGGACATTTGAAATGTTGACTGTGGCCTTTGGCGAGTCTACTATGAGCAGAACACAAGTTCAATTGTGGTATAACCGGTTTAAGGAAGGCCGAGAAGATGTCAATGACGATGCTCGTCCTGGTCGCCCGAGCACGTCAACAACCGATGAAAACATTGACGCAGTGAAGAAAATGATTTTGGATAATCGTCGAATCACTATCAGAGAGGTTGCTGATGATGTTGGCCTATCGTTCGGCTCATGCCAAGCAATTTTTACGGATGTTTTAGGCATGAAACGTGCGGCAGCGAAGATTGCTAAATTTTGAGCAAAAACAACGTCGCATGGACATCGCTCAGGAGCTGTTGAACATCGTCAACGACGATCCAGATTTCCTCAAAAAGATCATAACTGGTGACGAATCGTGGGTGTATGGCTATGACATTGAAACCAAAGCCCAATCATCCCAATGGAAACGTCCAGATGAGCCAAGACCGAAAAAAGCACGTCAAGTTCGGTCGAACGTAAAGGTTTTGCTGACAGTTTTCTTTGATTGCAATAGCGTGGTGCATCATGAATTCTTGCCACAAGGTCGTCCGGTCAACAAGGAATACTACCTTGAAGTTATGCGCCGTTTGCGAGAAGCAATTCGTCAGAAACGCCCAGAATTGTGGAAAAACCAATCATGGATTTTGCACCATGATAACGCACCAGCTCACACATCGATGCTTGTGCGTAATTTTTTGGCCAAAAACAAAACCGTTATCATGCCTCAACCACCGTATTCACCGGACTTGGCCCCCGCTGACATTTTCCTCTTTCCAAAACTGAAGAAACCGATGAAAGGAAAGCGTTTTGCTACGATTGAGGAGATGAAAGAAAAATCGAAACAGGAGCTGTTGGTGATACCAAAAAAAGCGTTTCAGAAGTGTTTCGAGGATTGGAAAAAACGCTGGCATAAGTGTATTATATCTGAGGGGAATTACTTTGAAGGGGACAAGATAGTTGTTGATGAATAAATAAATACTTTTTGAGAAAATAACGGTTATTATATTATATATATATATATATATATATATATATATATATATATATATATATATATATATATATATATATATATTGTAACCGCACCACTAGAATGATGCAGTGTGGTGGCCACGGCTAGCTCACCGCAATGGTCGTGGTCCTTAACCCGCCACACTGCATCGGGTGGGGCAACACTACAAAAAAAACTTCAACTCACCATGTTTTCTAACATCCTCCTCTACGACGACAAGCGAGCCCGCCCCATATTGTCCGCCTTAGCCTAACATTTTTTTACATTAAATTCAACACAATAAACATCCTACTGGTACTTAAATAAATAACATATATATATATATATATATATATATATATACGCGTATACTTAATAATACCTATGTATACTCGCGTATACTTAACAAATATATACTTAACAAATATGTACTTATCTCTAGGGGCGGGCGGCAGCCTCCTTTTCCTCCTATGCTCGAATGGGGTGGGCCGGAACAATAAGTTATCCCTCTTATGGGATGTGCCGGAAACACGCGGTTATGGATCTAGTCAGCACACTCAATAATCAAGGTAAACTTTCTAACGCCAAATCTTTAAACTAAACTAACACTTTAAATTGATTCCAAATTTTAACGTTTATTTTTGACACATGTACATTAGGGTGACAGTTAATTTCGAAAGTCTTATTTTCTTTGGTCTCATACTTTTTTTGGGTTGAGTTTTATAAAAAAATAATCCCTGTAAAATTTCAGGGCCCTAGGTGGAGGTTTAGGGGTCGCGTCGGCCCCCCAAAGTTACACAAAATGCGTTTTTTTTGTTCTGTTGTGTTGACTTTGTAAAAAATTGTTGTTGACTTTGTGTTTACATGACTTTGTGTTGTTCATTTATGTGTTTACAACAACTTATTCATACATCATTTTTATCTAATGCCAATATTTACTGAAATAAATTTAAAAATGCTCACAATCACCTTTTAAAAAATTTAACATGAAATAAATTAACAACTTTGGTTAGAGTGCATGTTTTTATTGATTAAGTCTAAAGAACTTGGGTCAATGTTTTTTTATTACAATCTGGAAACCGATTCCGATAATCACTCACAATTTTAATAACAAATTGCTTTTGACGTTCATTTTTTGTGAACAATTCATTGAACTCCTCCATCAATTTGACCCCCCTTTCTGCACTGTCATTTACAACTTTAAGTTTGTTCATCACTTCAACCACTTTTTTATACGACTGGTCCTGATGCCATTTTGCAGGATTAAGTTTTAAAAAATTAGTATTTATTTGAAATCTTTCAAATAATGCCTTTGTTGCGACCGAGACGAACTGCTCAATTCCGCCATTGAATATTTCAGCTATTTCTCTACCATTTACATTAACTCGTTTTGTGTTCTGCTCTAGTTCACAATCGTTTTCCAAAGCTGCAACCATTTTTTGTTTTGTAGACACTGGTACGTTATTATCAAAAAATGCAAGACCAACCGCCTCAGGACTTAAGTACCACAAATGGTTCTTAAACTTTTTCAGCGCAACGAGCGATATTTCAGCATCAATATTCTTAAAATTTTCCAGTTTGCGCAAAAATACAAAATCTTGGTATGGCGCTTCAACAGCCAAAGGAGCAGAAAACCACGCTTCAACATAGACTTCAACAATAAAAATACAAATTCGACGAAGTCCATTTATTTCGAGTGTTGACTTATAGTCTTCCCTGGGTTGTTTTACCTTTAAGACAGTATTTACAGCATTAATAATTCGCGCAGCTGATTCGTTCACGTAATTCTTCACAAGGGGATCTAGAAGGCCATACTCAAAGTTGCTTTTATTAATTTTAGCCCAAGCATTTTTAAATTTCTCAAATAATTTAACGTTGGGACTTCCGTAGTAGCTTATTTTTTCGTCGAAAACGCATTTAAGAATTATCTCGTATATATGATGCCGGCATGGTAACCACAAAAGTGGTCTTTGCAAACTGTTTTCTATTAAGGTACAAGTACCATTGAATCGCCCAGTATTGACCGCTGTTGTGTCAAACACTAGAGCTTTAATGTGATTTTGTAGGCCATATTCATAAATTGCATCGCACACAGCGAATGCCTGTTCTTTTCCGGTACCAGAATTCAATGCAGGTATTTGTAGAAGCTGTTCAACTTGCCCGCTCGTTATTATAATAGGCAGCCTATCAACTTTATCATTTCCCGTCAGCGCTGGCAAAAGTTTTCCATCCCAATGTAGGCAGATTGTATCCAGCTCATTTAATTTTAGCTTCTTTCTCAATGTTGAAACTCTTTCTTCGCGGATTTGTTCCCTTGCCTGGTGCAAAGACGTTCGGTTTAAAACATACTCTTCGATATTGTGGCCCAAAGATTCAGCTACTGCACTTATTATATGAACTGCATATCTGTCACTAATTTTACAGGCGTCCAATGCGGCCGCAAGTTTTGGAGTTATTATTTTATTCTTTCCTCTAAGGTTTTTGGCTGGAGGTTGACTACAACATGGTTCACATTCTGCACTTGTAAAACTATTATCCCCCCCTGATTCAGATGAGAGCAATTCTGCAGTTTCATCTAGGAAAAAGGATTAAGTCTTAAGAAAATAAAAATAAAAAAAAAACAATAAAATACAACGAACCAATTAATGCAATTTCATGATTATTTCGTTCCACCTGTTTCATCAAATTTTGTTTACGTTTCTCAATTTGGCGCTCTCTTCGTACTGCCTCGTAATCAATGCCATACATAAAGCCTGGGCGTCCGGGGTGCCGTTGACTTATCAAGAAAGCTCTATCTTCTTCAATAGACATCATTTGCAATGCATTGGAATGTGCCACGTCAAAAAGCTGATCCAACTTTTCTATCCACGCTTTCACTTTGTTGTTATGAAACTCAGACGTCTTTTTACAATCTTTTTGCATACTTTGCCATTCTTTGTATAATTTCTCAACCTTACTTATGCAGTGTTGTTTATCTCTGGTGGGAATGCGGGCTTTTTCCCAGAATACAAATAGTTCTGTCACAACTAAATTTGCACTTTCCCGTAAGTTCTTTTTCACTATACGTAAATTAAAAACCAAAACTTTCAACAACTCTAAATTTGATGGAAGTTTATTTCCTGTTAATGAATTTGAACAATATCCGATTAAATAAATTCGTTCACGTAAAATTGTAGAAGACATTGTCGACTTTTCACTCTCAAGTATTCACTGCAAATAAATAGAGAAAAGTAAATGTTATTAATAGGTTTCTTGAACCAACGATATTTTTCGATGGTTTTATATGCCAATTATTATACCGAATAAAGAAAAAAACGCACGGGTTTAAAATTGAAGTACAAATTATATTTGCTTTATTTACAACAACAAGAGAGATTTTAACTGAAGCCGAATGCTTGAGAAACGACTTGACAGCGAGATGAAAGCTAGATAACAACTGAACTAATATCGAAAATCAAAAGGCAATTATGCTCAAGTAGCTTGTTATGTTAACGTTAAGATCAAAGAGAATGAAAAAAAAGAGTAAGAAAAGAATGTAAAGGTTAAATAGTAAATGTATAAGAGAACTATGGTTTGTTTAAGAGCAATGATAATGAAAAGAGATTATTGAAGGCTTAGATCACAACAAGGTTATTTAAATTTATTTCAGTAAATATTGGCATTAGATAAAAATGATGTATGAATAAGTTGTTGTAAACACATAAATGAACAACACAAAGTCATGTAAACACAAAGTCAACAACAATTTTTTACAAAGTCAACACAACAGAAGTTACAAACAATCAAAGTGAGATTTTACTTAAAAAAACGCATTTTGTGTAACTTTGGGGGGCCGACGCGACCCCTAAACCTACACCTAGGGCCCTGAAATTTTACAGGGATTATTTTTTTATAAAACTCAACCCAAAAAAAGGATGAGACCAAAGAAAAGTAAAAAAAAAACTTGCCCATACATTTAATTGTCACCCTAATGTACATTGTAATTGCATTCAAAAAAATATTTTTTCCATTGCTATCTTTCACATGTTAAATATACCCGAATCAATCACAGGACCACGGACGAGACGAGAGACTCTCCATCCAAAAAAACCGACACGAACTAAAAACTAATCTTAATTTTCTCGGCCTCTTCCGCTATTCCATCAGTGACCGCTCCAGCGGTCGAGGCGGTCAGTCACCTTTTTTTTAAAATTTCTACCATTCTGAGGCAGCGCCATCTGTACCTCAGAATCTGGTAGGTTTCAGCCTGGCCGCATTCACCAGCAAAGCGGACAAGTGGAAGGAACAAAAGAAGGAGAGAAACAAAACAAACATACAGACGGTAGACGCCAAAACAACGACCGCAACAATATATATATATATATATATATATATATATAAATATATATATATGTATATATATATATATATATATATATATATGTATATATATATATATATATATATATATATATATATATATACATATATATATATATATATATATATATATATATATATATATATATATATATATATATATATATATATATATATATATATATTTTATGTTATGTTTTCTGTGGATATATTTTGTAATGCATGTGGTAAAATGATTTGTTTAAAAAAATGTAGTTGTTTTTGAACCACAGTCGGGCAGATGTTGATGAGATGGACTATTGTTAGTGTGTGGGAGTTGCAAAGTGGGCAAGTTGGTGGTAATGTTCCTTCAAATAAATATTTATGTGTGATCAATGTGTGCCCAAGACGGATCCTTATGTATTTTCGTAAGTTCAATTTGGATATGTTACTTGGGTATCTGGATGCATTCCCGTCTGGGTTAATTAGTTTATAATGGTGCGAGTATTGAGTCCAGTTTTGTTTTCGTTGGATAGAATGGTATGCATTTATTTGGTTTTTTAAGTCGCTTCTGCTGTATGTGGGATGAATTAAAAGTGGTGCACTTGTAGCATATTTTGCGGCTGCGTCGGCCAGGGTATTTCCAATAATTCCAGCGTGTCCCGGTATCCACATTATTTTTGTTTTATGGGGAAGTGTGATTAAAATATCACGAATTTTGCATATTGTTTCGTCTCCGTGTGATGGGTTTTGAACAGCTTTGATAACCGACTGTGAATCGGAGCATATAATATATTTTCCTTTTTGTATTTTGCAATATTTTAAAGCTGTATATATTGCTCCGGCTTCGGCTGTAAATATTGAGGAGTATGCAGGTAATTGGGATACTTGGAGTACTTCCATGTTAGCATTTATCACAGCAAATCCGGAACCGTTTGTTTTCTTGGAGCCGTCAGTATACATGAATTTCCATCCACATTTTAGCCAAGAATTTTGAATTTCTTTGTAGTTTTGATGGTATATGGTAGCAGTGGTTGTACTTTTTGAGAGAGCGAATAATTCACAAATTACACTTTCTTTTTTTAGTAGCCATGGTGGATGTTTCGTGTTGTATTTTTTGTGGCTTTTTATACTGATTCCAATGAGTTTTGCTGAGGATATTATTCTATGCATAGTAGAGGGCTGACGTATTATTTTTCTTTTTGCTTGGTTGGATATATTTTCAATCATTGGATTTTCTGCTGGCAAAATTATTTTTGGGATCAGCCGTGAAGTGAGCAACGCCATTCTATCAGTTAATGTTAGTAGTCCGGCTTCTGTCAGTATGTTGGTCATTGGTGTGGTCCGAAATGCACCCAGACAGTAACGGGCAGCTGCATTATAAATTGAATTTATTTTCCTCAGTTGTGATTGTGGTGCGTTTCCAAATATAGGTAGTGCGTAGTCTATTTTCGACAATAATACAGCTTTTAGTACGTTTATGTTGCAATTTGGGTGTGCTTGGCTATTGTAACTGCTTATACATTTAATTAAATTTAATCTATTGTTGAGAGATACTTTTAAATAATCAATATGTGAAGACCATCTATATCTATTGTTAAATATAATACCAAGTATACGGAGATTATTTACATTTTCTATTGTTTTGTTTTGAATTAAAATATTAACAGGATCACAGTTTCTTTTACGGCACACATGGAGTATTTTAGATTTTTCAAACGATATTTTAGACCCTGATTTTTGTAGCCAGGTATTTATGTCTGCAAAAAGAATATTGATTTTATTTTGGAGTATGGAAAAGGAATCAAATTTGGCTGTGATATATAAGTCATCTGCGTAGATTGTGTGGTTGAAAAAATGGTTACGATTTATTATTTTATTTAATTTTTCAAATGCAACAAGGAAAAGGGTAACTGATAATGGTGAACCTTGTGGAATACCATTTTGAAGTGGCCATATTAGTGAGTGATTTCCGTCCACTTTAACTCTTATTTTCCTGTTCGATAGAAAAGCATCAATATATTTTATAATTTTTTCTCCTACTTTCCATTCTTTTAATTGAGATATTATAACATGCTTGCCAATTCTATCGAAGGCTTTTTCAAAATCGATCGATATTACCGAAAAATGTTTTTTTGATGAGATTGAATTAGCGATTAGATAGTCTATGTATAGAAGGGCGTCAATTGTTCCTTTTAGTGGTTTAAATGCTACTTGTTTTGGATTTATGAGCTTTTTCCTCGTAAGAAACCAATTGAGGCGTTTTGAAATGATTTTTTCCAATATCTTTGATATGCAGGAAACTAGGGAAATAGGTCTGTATCCTTCAAATGAGTTTCCAGCTTTATCATCAGCAAAAGGTACTACACCAGGCTATGATAAAGTCTCTTACCAGATGCTAAAAAACCTACCTATCTCTGGCAAACACAACCTTCTCAACATCTACAACCACATTTTCAATAACAGCATTATTCCTCAAATTTGGAAAACAGCAACTGTTATACCACTTCCAAAACATAATATAATAGTGTGTACTCGACATGTAAAATATTTTTTGTGCATAAATGAGGGGTATATTAATTCAGCGTATTAATTCATGGTGCCGCATTTCCACTTTTCTTTGCGAACACTTTGCGGATATTTTAAAATACGCGTTAACTTGAAGATTTATCTCTAAAATGAGGGATTACAAAAAGTGGTTGAAATTATAAAAAGAACTGTTTTTCTTCAAAATCCAATGTTTCTGTTTTTATTAAATTGACAAGAAAGGAAAAATTTAGTTTACAAGGCAATGAAGTGCCGCATAAGCCAGTAACTGGTTAACTTATAGATAAGTTTTGAACTAGTAAATTAACCACTTGATTTTTTACTATTAAATTTAGTAGTATATTTTGAAGACTGCCTATAATTTTCACTGCAGGGATATGAAATATTTTTACAACAAACACAATAAATTCACTTACACTATACGTGTGACCAAAAAAAATGGTCGAAACGGTAAATAAAAATGATGGGAATTGAATGTCTTTTCTTATTCTTTTTTGGCGCAACCTTCCGCATCAAACAAAAACGAAGGGCTGCTTATCAGCCAGATTAGATATTCGTTCCACTCCATCAAGTTGCCCTGCAACATTTTCATTTTGACCAATATGCTGATGGCCATTTGCCAGCAACACAATTTAGTACAGAAGAGAGGATGTCGCATATCCTTAATAGAGAGTATTTGGGTCACACTACCAGAAGAAGTTGCGATGTGAACGGGCAAGTTAACCACTAAAGGTAGTCTCAGCACTAAGGATAATGAGAGGGGTGAGTCACTTTTTGATTTTATTAGTAGCTACAATCTCACTATATGCAATATATAATATATATTATATATACCTACACCTACACTTTGACATTTCCCAGTTCGCGAGTAACTACGAATGGCAAGAATTGTTAGACCTATCTGGTTAACAGACAACACAACCATGCAAGTGGTGAACTGGGGGGTGTCCAACAGACGGTCCTTTTCGGACCATAGTTCGATAATCTTCAGTGTGTGTCTGGGACAATAGACCCAAAACCTTTTAGAAACCGTAAAAGAATCAAATCGTGAATGTTCTTCAGAGCAGCCACGGCCAAACTTAAAGAAGTTGGGGCGCCTCACATATAACCAACTACAGAATTTGCAAAACAGCTGAATAATGGAGGTAGTATTTACTACAGCCTATAAGGAAACCTGTCCAATTAGTAGGAGTAAAAAATCCTTTCCACCCTGGTGGAATGAGGAACTTTCAGGAAAGACTCAGGAAAGAACAAGAAAACTATTCAACCAATTTTTAAGGGTAACAATTGGCAGATATACAAATATAGCCCCAAGAACTACAAAAAATTTATCAGGAGAACCAGGGTAATGGTGGAAAGAGCTATGACAGTGAATTGAGTAATCGGTTTCAAGCAAGACTCAGGAAGCTGATTTCAAAACAACGTACCAATCCCTCCTTTAAAAAAAAAAGATGGAACGTGGACGGAAACACCGTCAGAGACACTTGATTTTCTTATAAGTACACATTTTCCAGATTTCTGGGGAAATGCGAGTAACTCTGCTTCATCTGTAATGGATTATCTAACATCGTCAGTGTGCGAATCCACAGTTACGGAAGAGAAAATCAAATACTAAATTAACAGTTTCTCTCACTATAAATCACCGGAAATGGATAGTATAGTAAAAACTCTTCAATCCACCACTATAGAGTCGCAGCTGGTCAAGGAGTGCAGAGACGTGTTAACCGAGTTAATTCGACATGCTGACATTACTCTCATCTGGATTCCCGGCCACAGAAACATTGAGGGAACTGAGAAAGCTGATGAGTTGGCTGGCTCAGGGGCTTCTCTTGACGAATCCTTGTGGGTTCCAGTCTCGGTCCTCCTGGAGGTCGTAAGGTGAGACGCTTACCTGCATTGTCTCCGGCTGGTAAATAGGAGGTGGAGGTCACTAACATCCAGTACGATCTGGCCCGCGACAATGCAATCATACAACGCGGGCAGAACTCGCGAGTTATTTAACAGGGATCGCACTGAAACGGCAAGGTTCACCGCAGTTTACACTGATAATTGAGAACATAGTCTCAGAATATAATCAGTTCTGTTTTTCCCGTGGCCAATTCCAGGCCATGTGAATCAAGCCACTTCTGCGTTCTAATCATGACCTGTTTCAACATAGGTTATGTTTCTTCCGAGTTGCATGACTTCCGCCGCAATGTCGTGTGCGTAGCCGATTTGATGAGTATCATCTGGCATCTCTATGCACAAAATACCGTCGTAGCTTATATTCCAAAGGTCCGGGCCGATGATGGGCCCATGCGCCTCCCCTGACGTGATGATTTTGCTTTGGGTGTCATTTTTGGTCTCATGTATCAAATTTTGATCTTTCAGGTAGCTCCGGATTATCTTCTTCAGATAAGCTGGTATCTGAATGTGAATTTCGAGTGCATTGATCATAGAAGTACCACTCGCCTGGAGTAGTGATTTCCTTGTTTTGTCGGTAACACACTTTCTGTAGTGTCTTCGACGGTGCCAATTGTCGGCACTACTGGCCGGAAACAATATTGTCGGGTGGAAAAGTTCCCAGCGTTGTCACTGGCTGTCGCTATTTGCCAGAAATTAGCCCGAATGTTGTGTCCATCATACACAGTGATTTAAATGCTAACGGTGATTGAGGATTTCCTTTTCTCTTGCTGATGAGCCCTAGTCGCTCTATTTTCCACTCATAGGGAATATTCCTTCTGTCAAGCATGCATTGTACATATTAAGAAGTAATTGGATGTAGCCATTTGATATTATTTTAAAGATTTCTGATGGACTCACTTAGGGTGCTTTATTTTTCTGTAACGTGGTATAGGCTTCAAGTTCATCCTCCATGAAAGGAGATGTGGTCTCCTCTACGAGCTTCTTCTCCTAGGTCATGTATAGTAAACATAGCGTTTACTATGTTTTCCCAATCATGAGCTTTTAAATGGGGTACCGGTGCTCTTCCTCCGAGTTTTAGCATTACGACTTTATATCCAAGTCCCCATGGGTCGTTGTTTATGTCGTTCGAAGCTCGTCCCATTTCTTCTCCTTGCTAGTGCGAATAGCAGTATTGAGGATCTTATTTTGGTCACTGATTACTATAATGTCTGCTATAATGATTTGTTCCATTAATGCGTCACCCGTTCTGTGAAAGTTCCTTAGTAGCATTTTCATTGGTATGACAGTTTGTTGCTAATCCAACCAAGCAACCGGAAACATCGTTTCGTGCTATTTCCAATCCAAATTCTGCAGTTGACCAATCCAATCCTGATACGATATTTTTTCAGCAGTATGTTAGCGAGCTCCGATAATATCATAACATATGCTCGCACTTCCTCTCGGCTGTTTGGTGCTGCCAAAATTACCGATCTATACTGACAGGAAATAGTTATCATTTACGGCTTGATTTACTTTTTCCTTTGCGGTGACTGCATTGATACCTCCTATCCCTATCGTGGCTGTTGCGTTAAGATCTTTCACAACTAATGACACCTGTAGGGCACCTTTCAAGAGGTCACAACAATCCGTTCTTACCTTTGCAACTACATCTATCTTCAACAGAAGGCCCCTGCTCTTGTTTTTCGGATCCATCGTATCGTGGATTGGGCATTATCTGGTCTATTATTGCAGAAGATGCTTTTCAGGTTCTGCATGTAAGTGGCTATTTGCGACCATGGACGATGATGACCGAAAAGAAATTATGGAGTATTTAGAAATAAATTACTTAAATAACCATAACGCTATAAGTACCCTAAATAAACGAATTGCAATTAATACACATTTTAGTGAGATTAAATACAATACAAAAGACAATACTAAAAAACTCAATTGAGGAAGACTGAGCGAATTTCACAGAAGCGTTCGACGAAATAAGAACCAGAAATTCTGGACCAATGCTAAAAATTAAGTATTCAGAAAATTATGTTATCCAAATACAAGTTAATATCGCTTTAGGTAAACACAATTTTGTCCATCCAAGCATTCTAGCATCAGAACAAATTGAAGTATTGAATATTAATTTTTATAAACTAAAATTAATTAAAGTAGCCATAATGCAATATAAGAGTTCATCGTTAACAATCGCCATAAAAATTTCTGAAAACTATATAATAACTGATTTAAAAATAATTTTACCTTTACCTTATAATAACTATATTACCTTTACCTTATAATAACTATAAGGAAATAGATGGAAATAGTAATTGGGAATGATATGTTAGCATATCAAAAAGAGACAATGTTAAAAGATTTAGGGCAAAGTAAAAAAGTGTCTTTGGAGTAACAAATCCAATGTACATACCGCAATAATTATAAAACATCCACTCTGGAAATTGATCATGATTGTATACGAGGGCGGATTGATATTGAAGATACCTAAGTAGGAAAAAAACATTTTTTTTTTCAAAAACCATTTATTTCTCAACATAGTCTCCTTTTGCTTCGACACACTTAATAATACGATATTCCAACTTTTTTAAACCATCTGAATAATACGACTTCAGGAACCCCTCAAAATACACGTTAGTTTCGGTAATCACTTCTTCGTTTGAGATGAATCTTTTTCCTGCGAGCCATTTTTTCAAGTTTGGAAACAGGAAAAAGTCACTAGGAGCTAAATCTGGACTATAAGGTGGATGATTAACCAATTCGAAGTGTATTTCACGAAATTTTAGCATCGTATCTAATGCTGTGTGAACCGGTGCGTTGTCTTGAAGAAAGAGCATTTTTTTCTTCTTTAAATGTGGTCGTTTTTTCTTGATTGCATCAATCAATTGATCCAATAATGCACGATAATACTTTCCTGTGATTGTGGATCCTTTTTCAAGATAATCGATGAGCAATATTCCGTGTGCATCCCAAAATACAGTGGCCATAACCTTGCCAGCCGATTTCACTGTCATCGCCTTCTTCGGAATTCCACCAGCTTCCACCCATTGTTTCGATTGATTTTTGGTTTCACGGGTGTAGTGGTGGACCCACGTTTCATCAACAGTTATTATCGACTTATCGACGCCATTATCAGTTATCGACGCCAAAAATCAACAGGATAACGCTTTATCATGTCCAAACACCGCTTTGAAGTGGTCTGTCGAACTGGTTTTTGTTCGACACTGAGCAAACGCGGCACCCATCTTGCCGATAGCTTTTTCATATGCAAATGTTTATGTAAAATGTTGAACACGCGTTCATATGATATGTTTACCATTACAACAATCTCACGCAACTTGACTCGGCGATCATTGATAACGATGTCGAGGATTTTCTTGATATTTTCTTCAGTAACCACCTCTTTTGGCCTTCCTGTTGATGGTATTGTTGCAGTGCAATCCAACATTTTACCATGTAATCTGACGGAGCAGACTCACCGTAATGTTTATCGAGCTTTTCTTTTGTCTCTTTCGCCGTATTCCCTTTCAAATAATAGTGTTTAATCACTGCACGAAATTCGCTTTTTTCCATTTTTCAAGAAACACAAAAGTTGCTTACTTCAAACGACTACAGCAAATAAACTAATCGATGAATTTGGGTGAAATTTTAACAGCTGACGTTTGACAGATCGCGATTTCTAAAAAAAAAGTGTTTGTGTTTGTGTTGCCATCTAGCGCTAGGTAGCTTCAATATCAATCCGCCCTCGTATTAGTTATAGAATGAGAAAAATTTTAAAAATTGCAATGATAGAAACAAAACGTTATATACAAAGAACTTTTTTCGATTTGTAAATTGTAAGATCAAGATACAATAGGAAACATTCTATAATAAAAACCAAATTGTACAGGACCAGATAGTTTTACGAAAATAATAGTACATCCGATTACAAATGTATAAAACCCCATCATTTTGAAAATATTGTATCTCTGACTTTTACAAATATAAAAGAAATTAACGAGCCAAAATTCTATACAAATATTTGTATACATCATTTTTTATAATGTTAACTTTAACTGAAGTTTTATTCATTTCGATAAAATCACAAAGTGGGAAAGTAAAGCAAAAATTTGTCACAAATAAGATTGAAAATGTAACAGTCTCCGTAACAATAGATTTGGAAGTGATACAAAAAATTCAATGTTAAATAAAAATTTTGATTTCGCAAAAACGGGCACTAGCACTGACTTAATATTCTCTGTAATTTGAATAAAAAAACGACTCAGGAGTGTCTTTAGCCTAAGAGGAGAGAGGTATATTATTCATTTCATATGTTCGTTTCCTACCAAAAATTGCTTATCAAGTCACAACTGAATAAGGCGCATTTTATGCATTCTACATGCATTTCATATCCATAAGCATATATGTACCTGCGTGTCAGTATTGTATGTAATAATACAAATTTATGTATGAATATTTATATACACACATTTGCGTGATGTTAGAAGAGTGAGCAAATTAGAGTTCAGTCATAATACAAAATAATCGTTTAACCAAAGACAATATACAACGTAAATACTCTTTGGTTTAACTTCAGTCTTAAGATTCATTTCAATAAAGGAAGAACAAACTTTCAGAATATTGTTCTTTTCAAATATATTTCATGACCGAAGTCATAAATTTAATGATGACACTAGTTATGCTTCTAATAACCATATATGAAATGTAGTTTGAAATTTACAATACTTAAAATAATTTTCCTAAACAAACAATTTTATGAATATTTAATTTTATCTGAACTATTTGTACATATACTTGTAGATTGCACAATGCTTCCCTCCCCAATTTTTGATTCGTAGAAGAATGATTGGCTGGGATTGGATGTCTGTCTAAAAATGTGTCTGAACTGGAATTGAAAACAAGTTTTTCCAAACAATTCTCTTCCTAAAAGCACTTAAAACTGCTTGTCTCCTATTTTAACTATTCTTCACAATAATCAGCAATCTAAACAAAGCATTGCGGTTACTTATCAATCGCCTGCCCTGCACAGATAGCATTCCCAATTTATATTTGCGAGTGGTGTTTTTGCATCGAAAGTATAGTGAGTAGTAATAAATGATGAACTAAAGTGCCCAAAACTTTCTTTTCCCCGTGGATCACGAGAAAAAATATGTCCAAGGGACGGGATTGCTTGCTAAACTTAAATTGACAAGCATTTGAGTGTGTGATGCCCAAGTCTAATTTTCAATTTTATACAATATGAGAAACAGAGATGTACTTGAAAGACAAATTGGGATGTACATACTGAAAAAATTCCAAAGTTTAAATTAAATTCGAAATGGTAAAGCAATGGACGCATAAATAATAATACAGCTATTCTGCAACTCTTAAGTAAGACTTTAAGAATGGAAGTAATTATCACCAGTTGGTACCGACAGTACATTCTTCTACCTAAAAGAAGAATGAACCATTTTTTAAATGTGAGATATTTTCTTCGAAGAATTATTTTATCTTTTTCTACCCTATACTTTAAAAAAGTTAAAAAGGTTATACTAATTTTCTGATTTTGCTTGGTAGATATGGACCATGGTATACCAATATGATCAGAATCACTTTGATTTTTTCTGTCCGTCTGTCAGTACGTGGACACTTTTTTCCTACACCGCTAGAACTATCTTAATTAAACGTTGAAAAAGTATAGTCTGCACAAAGATACAGAGCGATTGCTATTTGGACCGATTTGGACAAAGACCGCTTCTATCTCACTGTTTTCAACATTTTTAAAATGACTACGACGTCGGTCCAATTTATGGTATAGTGATGAACACTATGCAAAAAGTGTGCGGAATATATTAAATGTCATGCCCACTATTAACAAATATTCATAACTTAAGGTCTATAACAGATTTTTGGACGAAATTTTACCAGAAGGAACATGTGGACATTATAAAAGTAACTACGAGAAATTAAGCTGATCAGAGAAAGGACTCACCCACTTTTCTTATAAGGAACTATCGGGCCTAATTGTGCTCGTATTGATGCTATCGGAATAAAATTGGCAGAAATGTACATGGGATCCATAATAGTGTGTATGCAAAATATGGGTATCATAATACTACTGCCACGCCCTCAAATAACTAAAAATCATTACTAGGTTCATATTAAGTATTTATCAACGAAATTTCACAGAAAGGTTGCAAGTACTAACATTAAATAGCACACAAAAAATTAGCGAATTATTTTTACAGCCACGCCGACTATTGATATATTTTTATAACTTACGAACTGTACGATATTTTTGGGCGAAATTTTATATTTGTACGTATATTGACCCTACAAATGGGGTCGATCAGATAAAGGCCAAACGTTCCACTATTATAAACAACTCAAATATGCTACTAATTATGATTTATGAAGAAAACATCTCCATTGTTGAACTCACACGCACAAGGAAAGGTAAAGGGTATTTCGAAGTCGGTCTAACCATACTTCAGATTTCTTTACTCGTTCTTACTATAGCTCAATACTTGGGAAGTGAATTTACAAAATCTCCTTAAAGCATGGGCTGTTCTAGTTCCAATTACTTCCGAATAGAGCACACAGACACAGAACAATACAACAAATGATCCACTGTAGTTGTAAATTTCTAAAGAATAATTTTTTGAACGATTCGAATTTTTCAAAGATTGGGGTGGAGTCGCCTGATGTGTGATGTAATATCTTCACTAAATAACAAAATATAATTACAAATCAACGGCAATTATTGTTATAATTTAATAATTTCAACTACTTCACATGACTCAATGAAAATGCCAACCAAACGAGACTCATATGTTATTTTACATGCATTTTTATTAGACTGCTCTGACTTCATTAAGTTGTTCTGCCACTGCGTCTTAGCTAAGAAAGAAAGCAAAGATTTAGATTTGGATATGGAATTTGGTACATGATATAATTTCGGATTTTTTTTGGCAATAATTGTTAATAATTAAAAATGTTTGAAATTTTGGTTTAGTTTGTAAAAGTAACTTAAACCGAACGCATAATTTTTCCCCATATATTGTTACAAATATCTCAATTCAGTTAATAATTGAAACACTTTTCGAATTGGTGATCATCAGCGAGAGAAGGTCTTTGAGAAATGAATTCAGAGTACTCGAGAGATGGTATTGAAATGTGGGGTACAACTTCTGATAAGGATTCTTAAGTGTGTAAGCGGAACGATACACAACCTTATTAAAAATGTTGTATCGGGATATACAACAGCCTTCGTTTTATCAAATTTGGGAGATATCGATACTAGCTGGAAAATGTGTCAATTACGAAATAGAAAAATTATGTTTTATAATTCGTTTGATTGTAATTCTATTGTAATAAAAATTGTATAGTTTTATTATAGCGAAAATATAATAGATGTGTAACTAAAATCGAACATTATTTTATTATACGCATTGTGAGCTCTTCAAAAGAGTAGAATTAATCATTGATTTGCACAGTTGAGTTCTCAAGGGGTTTAGGTGACAAAAACAAGTCTCTCTGAGGGTTGGTTGCTATCCAAATCCCGTACCAAAGAACATACAAGAATATTATTATTATTATTATTATTATTATTAGCTTAAATACTAAAGAAATAAACTAATAAGAAAAAAAAAAAAAAAAAAAAACATACAAGAATAGACAGTTGATATAAATGGATTTGTGCGAGTTCTGCTACTGAGAGGAGGTTTTAAAATTGATGTAAGTAGTGGTAAAAATACAGTGCACCCCCCTTTAAATCTAACTATCGTCATAAAATTAGAACATAAAATTTTTTTGATAATTTCTTATTGTCAATGAACCCTCAAGATCCACAAATCGAAATATTCCAGTGCGTTTAAGTAAAAAAATTAATTCGCCAAAATAAAAAATTGTTTTCGTCATTATTAAAGAAAGAACAACTACCTCTGTTTAATTAAGGGCATAAATACGTTAACTTAATTCGTTTAGCTGCATTTTTGTCCTATTTTGTAGATTTTTCTGAGAATATTGAAACTGTTGTTATTTGTGAGAATACTGTAAAAATGTTGAATTCGCTTTTGACCGGCAATTTCTTAATTTTTGTCTCTTTCTGTTCCAAATTCTAATATTTTTACTGTCCCCTGTGCACTTTCATTCGTTCATGGCCATGCATATTTAAACACGATTGGGGTACACTGGGGCAGTTGGACCCCATTTTAATATAAATGAATTTTCATTAATTATTTTAGTTATTAGTAGTATAATATTATGGGAAAAAACCAAATAATTATTATTCTACATCTTATGATTACTATTGTGCGTTTACAGAGAACAGAAGTGTAAATGGAAAGCAATTGGATCGGATTTTGCATTAAGAATAGTTATAATTTATGAAAAGAACTTGTTAACATTTAAGTTTTATATTCCAAATTAAATAACACAATTTTTTTTGATTTATTATAACCTTTTCTTTTTAGAAGTTTCGCAGTTCTTTTTAAAATACAAATGAAGTGACCCCCTAAAAGTTTAATTTAAACGTAGCCCTAGTTTCTTCTGATTTTTTTCTCCGAATAATCGCTATTTTCGACAAAATCCCAGCAGTGAAGCCAACTACTTAAAATACTAGTAACACTTTTATATGTAAAATTCATATATTTGTATGTACATAATATAATAGTGTGTACTCGACATGTAAAATATTTTTTGTGCATAAATGAGGGGTATATTAATTCAGCATGTTAATTCATGGTGCCGCATTTCCACTCTTCTTAGCGGACACTTTGCGTATATTTTAAAGCACGCGTTAACTTGAAGACTTATCTCTAAATTGAGGAATTACAAAAAGTGATTGAAATTATAAAAAGAACTGTTTTTCTTCGAATTCCAACGTTTCTGTTTTTATTAAATTGACAAGAAAGGAAAAATTTAGTTTACAAGGCAATGAAGTGCCGCATAAGCCAGTAACTGGTTAACTTATAGATAAGTTTTGAACTAGTAAATTAACCACTTGATTTTTTACTATTAAATTTAGTCGTATTTTTTGAAGACTGCCTATAATTTTCACTGCAGGGATATGAGATATTTTTACAACAAACACAATAAATTCACTTACACTATACGTGTGACCAAAAAAAATGGTCGAAACGGTAAATAAAAATGATGGGAATTGAATGTCTTTTCTTTGTCTTCTTTGGTCATAATATGTGTCAAATCTGCTCTCTTAGCGAATGTTGTATACGACAGAAACTAAAAAAGGGAAATAGTAAATTATTGTGATTGGAAACAAGTAAATTATTTCGTCCGCTTCCAAAGTGTAGTGAAATCACTTAAAAATATATATAAACAATAATAAATAGAAAAATGGTGCATTATCGTTGTGTTATTTGCAATAATACATGGAGAAAGGAAAAAGTTAGATTTTTTAGCGTTCCTAAAGACGCAATCATTAGAGATCATTTTTATGGAGTTCAACGGAAATAAAATTGTGCACTGCAAGAATTTCCGTGAAAAGTTAATAGAATTAAGCAATAAAGTTAATTTACCAAATGCGGTAAAACAATTTTTTTTAAAATGTCGAATGTATTTTAGAATTAAATTTTTAAATAAAAAATTAGCAACTCAAAAAAAGAAAAACAGAGTAATAGGCAATAGTAAATTATTAAAAATATTATTTTAAGTTGTATTAGTTGTTATATGTGTGTATGTATAATTTTGTTTTTAAATAATAATAAATTTAAAAAACCAAAAAAAAGGGCATTTGATTTTTTACTTAATACGAAAAAAAATGCAAAGCTCGAAAATGGCGGCCAAAATTTACAAAAGAAGCAACATTGTATATTCATTTTATATGACTGAGAGAAAATGACATTTGGAGAGCGGTCTTCTATCAATAATACCTGCTAAATGTATTTTGACATAAACACATTTTTCAAATTATACATTGTAGAGAGACATACATACATGAAATTGAAGCAGTGATGCCAGAAGTAGGGAAAATTCCCTACAAGTAGGTTTTTTTGACTTAAAAACATGAGCGTAGGGAAATAGGGACAGATTTTTCATATTCGACCAAAAGTAGGGATTTTTTTTTTAATTTTAAAAATAATTTTCCTTTCTAAATCCTTCGGAAACTGTTTATCGTTTTTCTCGAAAAAATGTTTTTGTCGAATTGAACAAAACAATATTTCTATGACGAGTTGGCAATATCAGGCGTTTTTTTATTAAATTTTTAACGTTTATTGTTTCACTATAGTTAGCATTACTTAACCAGTCATATTGGCAATATCAGGTGTTTGTTTTGTTTCTTTTTTGTAAAAAACTGAATTCTTTGTAAAGAAAAATTGTTTTATGTGGATTGTGAATTGAAATTATAAGGTAAGCAATATTTTGGCATAATTTAAATGCTCTGAAGTCGGACTAGTGAAGTTTTATCTTTAAACAGAAAATGTCTTCAAGTGAATCTTCACATGGCCGCAGAAGCCCCCCAAAAAAATATAGGAAACAAAAGTTTCGCCCTATATGGCTTGACGAAAGCGAGTTTAAAGGATGGCTGGAAGTAATACCAAAAGACATATACAAATGCAGGTGCTCCGCATGTGGAAAAATTTTGAACTGTGGGAAGTCGGAGCTTTTCAAGCATAGCTTAAGCAAAATACACAAGAAAAATGTGGTCTCACTCAAAAATGCACAAAAGATTGACATGTTTACCAACAAACAAAATAAGGCGGAGGACCCAGTTAAAAATTTTGAAATGCGAATCAGTATGTTTTTTGCAGAGCACAATGTGGCATTCCAAGTTGTTGATCACCTTATACCCCTGTTAAAAGAAATTGTACCGGATTCGGAAATTTTAAAAAAGTGCAAATTGGGAAGAACTAAATGTACAAAAATTATACAAAGCATATTAGCCGAAGAGGAAAAATCCAAATTGATTTCAAAATTAAGAAAGTATAATTTTTCTGCTTTAGTTACGCTTTAGAACGAATATTTTCGGTAGTTACCGATGTTCGTACCAAAAAAAGGAACAAATTGAGCCACGATAATTTAAATTCCATATGTATAATAAGATCCTTCTTGCAAAACGAAGAAATTGATTGCAAAGATTTTAAGTGCAATCAAAATCATTTTGAAAAGTTTAATTCAAATGTTCTTTATACTTAAACTTTTTTTTTTGTTGGTTTTTTTTTTATAGAATAATCTATAATTTAAATGAATTGTTATTTTTGTTTTAGTTATTTTAAATGACTGATTTTTTATCCTTAAAGACTGTAATTTGTGTTGCTTTAATACTAATAAATATACAAACTTTAACTTTAAATGTTATAAACTATAATTAATTTAAAAAACTATATTCATATTTGTAGGGAAAATTGTAGGGAAAATTTTTTAGCCATGTAGGGAGAAAAGGGATTTTTTTTTGCTTGCGTAGGTTTTTTTGAAAATATCATCTGGCATCACTGAATTGAAGTGGCAGTTTTGTTGCTACGTATATTTTTTTTCTTGTTTCGACATCTATTGTTTAACTAAAAAGTATTGTAAATAATAATTTTAATTTAATTTGCAAAGCGGTTGTTTTTCAGTTCTGTAGAAAATTCAAAATTTTATAAAACCTTCCATTCCGTTAGGCCACAAACCTACCTGAACACGTTCTTAATACTACCATATTTATTGTTATAGTTGTGTTTGCCAATTTTTGTTTGGACAGCACTTTTTGACATTTGAAATATTTTTTTTCATTCCAATGCTAGTACATTCCTATATTTCTATACTATGTATCTGTCTGGATACTGAGGCCAGTATATGAGGCTTACGGTAGAAATACCAATACAAGCAATTACATTAGCAAATGTACGCAAGAGCTGACTTATGAAAATGAACCAATCGATTTAATACTTAAATCTTGAAATTCACTGATGTCATCACAAATGAGCCTATGATGAATGATATGATGCCGGTATTTTTCTCAGAGGTTATCACACTTCATTGTTCTGTATGGGGAAAAAAGTAGGAATTTGGACACTGACCGTGTCCGTAATCTAGTTGTAAGCATACAAGTATCACAATCAAGGAGTCGTTTACTAGAATCCCTCCCAGAGCATGGTTTTGAAATTCTTCTTTCAAAAGATATTTCTCTTTGAGTTTCCGTACTTCGCTTTCTTTCTAGTACTCGTTCTACAACATCCTTTCAGACATTATTAATTGTTGTTCATGGTATTATAATATTTAATAATTTAAACACTAAATACAGAATGCATTTTAGTTGGAAAATGATTTTAAAACTTGTATAACATGAAAATAAAGCTTCGAAAATATTATTGATTTGACGCTTAATTCCAATGAATCCAACACGCTTCATTTCAGTTACTCTTAGTTTTCAATTGTGCATGTATATTTTTGTGAACTATTTTGTTTATGGCGGCATAGTAAGTTGTTTTTAGCCTCATCTTCCACACAGTTTCTTCTAATTATGTATGCTGTTATGAAAATATTTTCCATACGAGTTTGTATCTCCACAATAATTTTTAGATGGAGAATTATTGAACAACTTGCTAGATCTCATAGCATTATACGACAAGCTACAATGCTATGATACATAATTTTTCCCGAAAACTGTATTTATGTAAATCCACTAACGCAGCAACCATCATCCTGCCAATGGTGAACTCCTTCGGCTAAGTCTGTTTATATAATGCTCAACGCCATAAAACTACTTTTTCTCATTATTGCTCTTACCTATTTTATTACATTATTTTACAATCGTGTGATCATGGGCAAGGCCTTTTTTACTATCACATATTTATTCAGATCCTTTCAGATATTATTAATTATTGTTTAAGGCATTGTAATAACAATTATTGTGACACTACATAAACAATGCATTATATTTGGAATATGTTTCAAATTTAGATATTATTAAAAAAATCAGTAAAAATGGTTTGATTATTATGTTAATGTATCTAGAAGAAAAAAGAAATTCCATGAATTGTGTAATCGATCAAATAGTCCAATGGCACACAATTTGGGACTACTGGGAAGTTCATAGTGGCACACCCTAAATATGTTGTGGCAAACGCCTGCTCAAATCAATTCTCTAATAACACCGAACGAATTTATTTCAGGATTTTATTTATCAAACTTGGAAATGCCAGAGTAGCTATTTCTTCTACATTGACAGTGAATTGAATTACAACAAATCTACCAGCATCAGGAGTTCGATGTAATTATCAATTTTATCTAAATTATATCCGTTGAAAAAATAGTAACGTTATCCTTTAGCCGTCATGTAGTAATATTGAACAGAGAATACAGAGTTAAGAAACTTAAACGTCAAACAGCAAAGCAGCGAAATAAAGCAGACGAACATTTAATAGTTTCTTCCGTTCGGCGAGATTTGCTCCAGCCAAAGCTATAATAATAATTACTTTTTCTCTCTGTCTCACTTGATCCCGTGTTGGTAGCAATAAGAAACCAGAGAACACAGAGTAAATAAACTGAAATGTCACTCGGCAAAGCAGCGAAATAAAACAGAGGGACATTGCAGATGAATCCACTCAGAATCGTAGTGAATCCACTCAGAATCGTGGGGCATCCACTCAAAATCGTCGTGTGTCCGCTACGGACGATGGCAGCGAAACAGACTTTCTTTTTCTGTGTTCTCTGATATTGAGTCATATTTGACTGATCGAAATTAGTTTCTTCCGTTCGGCGAGATTGGCTCCAGCCAAAGCTATCATAATCATTATTTTTTCTCTCTTGTTCCCGTGCTGGTAGATATAAGAAACCAGAGAACACAGAGAAAAGAAACTTAAACGTCATACGGCAAAGCAGCGAAATAAAGCAGACGGATGTTGTACAAGAATCCACTGAAAATCGTGTTGAATCCACTCAGAATCGTGGTGAATCCACTCAAAATCGTGTTGTGCCCGCTACGGACGCTGGCAGCAAAAAAGAGCTTCTTTTCTCTGTGTTCTCTGAAAAAGACTTTCCTTTCTCTGTGTTCTCTGTAAGAAACTGCTTACTCAATTTCTACGAACACAGCCAAAGAAAGAAATGAAGGCAAATGAAGAGAGAGTGCTCTCAGAATTAAATGGAGTATTTTTTTATAAAAGGCCTGTACGCAAAACTTTTTTATCAGTTCTTTTTGCTTGTCTTAAAAAACAGTAAATACAAATTTTTCAAAATGAAATTCATCGTTGCAATCGCTTGTATCGCGTTAATCGCCTTAGAAGTAGCTGCATTTAACCCACCTGAATCAGACTCAGAAATAGGATCAGATTTTGGATCAGGATCAGGATCAGCACCAGAATCAGGATCAGAATCAGGAGCAGAAGGAGGAGCAGAATCAGGAGCAGAAGGAGAATCAGAATCAGAATCAGCATCAAGACCAGAATCAGGATCAGAATCGGAATCAGAATCAGGATCAGAATCAGGATCAGAATCAGGATCAGAATCAGGATCAGAATCAGGATCAGATTCTGAATCAGGATCAGAATCAGGATCAGAATCAGGATCAGATTCTGAATCAGGATCAGATTCTGAATCAGGATCAGAATCAGGATCAAAATCAGGATCAAAATCAGGATCAGAATCAGGATCAGAATCAGGATCAAAATCAGGATCAGAATCTGGATCAAAATCAGGATCAGAATCTGGATCAAAATCAAGATCAAAATTAGGATCAGAATCAGAATCAGAGTTGGCCCGCGCAATAGTAAGTTGGATCTCGCGAAGAAGGATCGAAAATATTTTTTAACTCTCGTTTTAATTGTAATTTTCATCATTGAATTTCCATCTTTCTGTTATAGGCTAAAGCTGAAGAGATTTTAAAGGAAATGGACGCTCTTCCGGAAAACTTTAGTACAAAGGAGCAGCATTTGCGTTTCCACGAGTTATTTAAACAATTTTTAAACCTGTAGCCTCAGAAGAGATGGAGTGCATTGCAAAATGTATCTTAAACGGAATGGATATATACAACGCAGGCATAATAAATAACGGTACTGATTATATTCGAATACTATGGAGCGGAAGATGTAGCAGAGACAATTACATTCTGTTCAAGATTGATTGATGAAAATAATAATGAATGTGAAAATGCAGATCAATTGTTTCAGTGTTTTTTTGATAAATAAATTTTTAATGTTAATTATTTAAAAAATTTGTGCGTAAATAAATACAATATCAATAAATCCAACATTGTATTGCAGTTATGGGATAACTAATATTATTGTAGGTGGGAATAATCTTAGCACGATCTTTGCTTTTTGCTTCTCTTCAAATAACGTCTTCAACATGTTTTTCCAATATGTTTTTGAGTGTATGTACCTGTAAACCCAATCATTGGTGATTTTATTGTCTTCACTGTAATTAGTTTCTCTTGAATTCTAGTGAAATCGAGCTTTAATTAAGATATATGTACTTAGGATTTCTAATTTGTTTACCATTTTTTTGTAAGACTTACAGCTTCGTTATATTTCTTCCTTTCATTTTAAAATAATAACGTCGTTTTTCTCAATATACTCGTAGAAGCGGAGGTAGGTGTGCTTCAAGTTCCGATATTCAGAGTATGTAAGAGTTTATGGAAAACTGGGGAAGACCCCATTTAACATGACCATTTGTAAGAAATGTGTATTTCAACTATACTAATATCCATTGGAAGAAAACTGAAACCAGGTTCAATTTCAAAAAACCATTTCATATAAAATTTCGTCGATGGGACTCAGTTATGATAGGTGTCAGCTGTACACGTATCAGTGAAAGAACGCACGCATACTAGCATGGAGCTTGTGAGGTTTACTATTAATTTTATTGAGATATCATCAATATGAGCATAGCCGAGGTGATATTTGTGGGATCCTTATTTTATAACCCTCCATTCCATTTTTTATATATGATAGAGTTTCCACAATACATATATGATCATTTAGGGCGAATTGGTTTAGAATGATTTGTCAACAGTTGCATATTGGGTTCACAGAGCTATCTGGTTCATCACACTTTTGAAATGTTTCATTTAGATATGTGGAAGAAAGTGGTCCACAGGCGGACAGAACTATATCAGATATTGATACTGATCTTGCCCATACTTACCACGTCTCCTTGTAACTACAAAATAATTTCTCCACTTTGGAGAGCCGCATGTTGTTGGTGAACAACGCCGTAAATATATCCCGAAACTCTGGCTATGCAGCGTAGTTCCTATTAAAGGGCGGAATGTCAAAAGGGGTAGAGGTACGTGGATCCTGTGCCCCAGTGATAAGAATGAGTCCCCTCTAGAAGGAGCGGGGGTTGCCTGTTCCAGGCGTTGTCTCACCTCTACAATCAAAATACGAAACCGCCTAAAGGTATCAAAGCTTACCTCCACCCGCTGTCCAACTAAATCCAGTAACGCTTGACCGTCTTTTATGGCCTGCATATCGGACATGGCAGTCATATTTTCCGCTTTGAATGAAGCCCACCGAGCATAAAATTGCTCTTCATCAATTTGAAGGGACATAATGGAGTGAGTGTTCGATGAGCGTCGCTCGAAACGACCTATGAACACCGTAAGTTCATCCGTCGCAGCAATGTATGGAGCTACATGGTGCCAATATTACACGTCTGCGAATGCAGCTCAATATTGGCTTATATAAAACCTAACAACACCGATTGTTAGAAGCACGTAAGTGACTAACCCGGCGGAATACGTTGAGAGCAACCAGACTTAATTAACCCCTTAAAAAGCTCGATTTAACTCACCACGGAAGAAGGGCCCCAATGCCACCGGAACCAATTGCTACCCGCAACCTGCTTCACAAAATTATGGACAGCAGCTGATCACATGAGCCACTGACCTACTTTTCGTATTTTGCTTTACACGCTCCCGACAACTACCCAGAAACTACGATAAACGCAAGAAACAGACAACGGCCCAGCATCGACAAAAGTCGGGAGAGCCGAAAGAGCGCAAACACCCGCACGCACAGCAGCGCAAACGAACACACAAGAGAATATCCCAACTAGAGTACATGTAGGTATGTATCTGCGCAATAATATCGGAGAACACAGAGCCACTTAGACGTAAAATTTTCTGACGTTTACAAAGAAATGTCGTTGGGTATCATTAGTTGGCAATCTGTATAGGTTTGTTTATCATTGGATCTGAAGAAAATCCGCTACACTACTACAGTTTGCCCATGTGTGAGTGCGAGCAAAACGAGAGACGTTTAGGCAAAGAACATACAAGAATAGACACTTGATCTGAATGGATTTGTGCGAGTTCTGCGAGTGCGAGGAGGTTTTAAAATTGATGTATGTAGTGGTAAAACTACAGTGCACCCCCTTTAACTCTACCTAACGTAATTCCTCAATTAACTTGACTTCTCAAAATAATTGAAAACATACAATTTCTTGGATAATTTCTCATTGTCAATGAACCCTCAAGATCCACAAGTCGAAATATTGCAGTTGTGTTTAAGTAAAACAATTTATTATTATTTTATTTGATAAACTGAAAAATGGTTTTCGTCATTACTAAAGAAATAAACACTACCTCTGTTTAATTAAAAGCATAAAGCCATTAACATAATTCGTTTAGTTGCATTTTTGACCTATTTTGAAGATTTTTCTGAGATTATTGAAACTGTTGTTACTTGTGAGAATACTGTAAAAAGGTTTAATTCCCTTATGACCGGCAATTTCTTAATCTTGGCCTCCTTCTGTTCCAAATTCTAATTTTTTTACTGTCCCCTGTGCACTTTCATTCGTTCATGGCCATGCATATTTAAACACGATTGGGGTATACTGGGGCAGTCGGACCCCATTTTAATATAAATGAATTTTCATTAATTATTTTAGTTATTAGTAGTATAATATTATGGCAAAAAACCAAATAATTATTATTCTACATCTTATGATTACTATGGTGCGTTTACAGTGAACAGAAGTGTAAATGGAAAGCAATTGGATTAGATTTTACATTAAGAATAGTTATAATATATTAAATGAGCTTGTGAACATTTGAGTTTTCAACTCAAAATTAAATAATGCCATTTTTTTTGATTTTTTATAACCTTTTCTTTTCAGAAGTTTCGCAGTTCGTTTAAAATACAAATGAAGTGACCCCCTAAAAGTTTAATTTAAACGTAGCCCTGATTTCTTCTGATTTTTTTCTGCGAATATTCGCTATTTTAGACAACATCCCAGCAGTGAAGCCAACTACTTAAAATACTAGTAACATTTTTATATGTATGTAAAATTCATATATTTGTATGTACGAGGTGTGATAAAAAAAGAACCGTTATTGTGTGATCAAAAAATAAAGTATTTATTTATTCATCAACAACTATCTTGTCCCCTTTAATGTAATTCCCCTCAGATATAATACACTTATGCCAGCATTTTTTTCAATCCTCGAAACACTTCTGAAACGCTTTTTTTGGTATCGTCAACAGCTCCTGTTTCGATTTTTCTTTTATCTCTTCAATCGTAGCAAAACGCTTTCCTTTCATCGGTGTCTTCAGTTTTGGAAAGAGGTAAAGTCAGCGGGGGCCAAGTCCGGTGAATACGGTGGTTGAGGCATGATAACGGTTTTGTTTTTGGCCAAAAAATTACGCACAAGCATCGATGTGTGAGCTGGTGCGTTATCATGGTGCAAAATCCATTTTTTTTTTTTTTTTTTTTTTTTTTTTTTTAATGTATATATTTTATTGAATCTTCTAAAATATCTTAGAACTAACAATAAATCTTCATAGTATGTATATTTAACATTTCACTTTTAAATTCATTTCAATCATTACCAACCTCCCAGTGCCAATGCTTTAAGGAGTTATGGTATATGACAAGAAGTAGCGCAATACTTAAATAATAGCGTAATGAATAAGCTTAAAATCTAATTTGT
The DNA here is from genome assembly GCA_920105625.2 of Clusia tigrina. NCBI lineage: Eukaryota > Metazoa > Arthropoda > Insecta > Diptera > Clusiidae > Clusia > Clusia tigrina. The sequence goes on from OV050030.1 coordinate 29,907,015, forward strand.
TGCTAAGCGCAGCACGTCCATCCTTTTCAGGCGGATGTGTCCTTGATGCTGTAGTAGGCGCCTCGCTAATGCATTGGGATGCTTGTCTAGCTTTGCTAAGTAAGATTCAGCAAGTCGGGAAACTTCTTTAGTTACATACGGGATATGTAAATCTCTGTGGATGTTAACGTTTTTGATGTACCAAGGAGCATTGGTAATCATTCGAAGAATTTTCGATTGGGCTTTTTGCAGCTTTTCGACATTTGAGGGTGAAGCAGTACCCCAGAGTTGGATACCGTAGGTCCATATGGGCTTGATAATTACTTTATAGAGTAGAACTTTAAAGTCCAGTTTGAGCTTGGACTGCCTGTTCAAAAGCCAGTTTAGCTCATTTATTTTGAGTTTAATTTGAGTAATTTTTGCACTTATATGCTTTGCCCAAGTAAGTCTACGATCTAAATACATTCCTAGATATTTAGTTTCTGTCGCCTGAGGGATCGGCTTGGTGTTAATTTGCACAGGGGGGCAAGTACTCCTGCATAGAGTGAATGTGACATGAACGCATTTCGACTCATTGACTTTGATTCTCCAGTGGTCAAGCCATTCCTGAAGCATGTTGACGTGTACTTGGAGAAGTTTTGACGCCTCTTTCGGATTTGTGTGAGTACACAATATGGCTGTGTCATCGGCAAAAGTATAGGTGATAGTCTTGCCGTATGTTGGCATATCTGCAGTGAACAACGTATAGAGCAGGGGGCCTAATACGCTGCCTTGCGGTACTCCAGCTTGTATAGGGTATTCAACTGAGATGAAGCTTTTTTGTTTCACCACAAAGCGTCTACCTGAGAGATAGCTTTCGAGCAATGTGTAGATGTTAAGAGGTAACATACATTTCAGTTTGTGCAAGATTCCTTCGTGCCAGACCCTATCAAATGCCTGAGTGATGTCGAGAAAAACTGCGGAACAGTATTGCTTCTTTTCGAACGTTTCTTGTATAGTGTTTACAATGCGATGAACTTGTTCGATAGTACTGTGTTTTTCTCTAAACCCAAACTGGTGGTTTGGTATAACATTAGACTGTTTGACAACGTCTTTAATACGCTTTATTAACAAACTTTCAAAGAGTTTTGAAAAAATTGATAGCAGACTAATTGGTCTGTAGGAAGAGACGCTTGTTGGGTCCTTTCCAGCTTTGGGAATCATGATAATTTGAGAAATTTTCCATGAGTAAGGAAAGAATCCAGTGCGTATTATAGCATTTAATATATGCAAGAGATGCATTGTGGCTATTGCTGGGAGCTCTTTTATCATTTGGCCCGTAATCAGATCACGCCCTGGAGATTTTTTGGCATTGAGTTGTTTGATAGCGTTTGTCAGCTCCTTTTTGGCAATCGAGATACCATTGACGCTAGGGATAGCATCAACCGCCTTTAGAGAACGGGCGGAACTAGCAAGATTAGGGGTGAAAACTTGCTCCAAATGATTTGCGAATGCTATTCCCTTTTCTGCATCACTTCTTGCCCAGTTGCCGTTGGGAAGGCGTATTGGTGACTCCATTTGAATGGGTTTTTTCGAGTTTTTGGCCGTTCGCCATAGAGAATAGCTTGAGGCTTCTGTAGGACAGAGGGTCTCTACAAACTCGTGAAACTCGGAGGTTTCCTTTTCTTTTAGAAGGTGATGCAGTTTTTTAGTACATTCATTCAGTTTCTTCTTCAGAGAAGGTGATCTCTGCAATTGCCATTCTCTCCTAAGAGATCTTTTTTCGGAGAGGAGCTTCAGGATGTCTTGGGGAGTACACTCTTGTCGGGTTTGAGCTTTAGAACGTGGTGTAGCAATTTTTACTGATTGGGATAGCAATTGAGTGAAATTGAAAATAGCGGAGTTTATTTCCTGCTCAGACTTTAGGGAAGTCTTTATTTCAAGATGTGAACTTATGAACATCTTATATTTAAGCCAGTCTGTATTCTTGTAGTCGAAACTACCACTCACGTTTTTCTGATAGGAGTTTTCAGAAAAGATAGTTATTATTGTGGGAGTGTGATCAGAGGACAGCTCCAGAGAGGAATGCACAAGAGAGTGTACATTATTTATACCTCTAGTGATGGCGAAGTCAATAAGATCTGGAATCTTCTGTTTGTCGGATGGCCAGTATGTAGGCTTACCATTGGACAAGACATTAAGACCAAGAGCATTTATCGCAGAGAAGAGTTTTCTGCCTTTGGGAGTTACTAAACGTGAGCCCCAATGAGTATGCTTTGCATTAAAGTCTCCAGCAGCAATGAACTTAGCATCGAGAGTACTAAAGAATTGTTTGTACTGCTGCTCATCTATATTAAACCTGGGTGGGCAATAGATGGATGATACTGTCAAGCCTTTGACGTATTCTTCGAGCTGAATAGTCGTCGCTTGTAGATAATCGGTACAGTATCCTTGCAATGGGAAATGCTTTATTCTATTCTTGATCAGAATAGCTGTACCACCACGTGCTTTGCCACCGGGGTGTTTGGTGTCATAAACTTTGTATCCCGCTATCTGGAAACAGTTTTTCTGAGTAAGGTGAGTTTCAGAAATTAGCATCAAATCTATTGAGTTATCGTTGAGAAATAGTTTGAGCTCATTTTTGTGCTGACTTATGCCATTTGCATTCCAATGACAGATTTTCAGTGCGTTCATGGTTTAGTTAATAGGGATTGCAAAAGCATGTTCTGATTACGTATCATGTCTTGCATCATACTTTGCATTGAGTACATAAATTGCGTCATATTTGCGATGAACTCTTGTAAAGTCTTTTCAAGAGTACTCTCATCATTTTTTGGGTTTACTGGTGGGGTGCCTTTGAGAATATTTGCGTAAGATATACTTGAAGGCTGTGCTTCACGGGCAGAGATTTCGCGCAAAACTGTTACGGGAGGAACAGTTTTAACTTGTTTTGGCTGAGGTGCAAATTTCTTTTTTATATGAGCGTATACAGTGCAGCCTCTGTAGTTTGCAGTGTGATTTTCACCACAGTTGCTGCATTTTTTGACACTGGAGTCGTCTTTGGGCTTTGTGCAGTTTTGTGACATGTGGAGATCACCACAAACGACACATACACTGGGAAGTGTACAGTATTTTCTAGTGTGCCCAAATTCTTGGCAGTTCAGGCATTGAACTGGTCCAATTCGCTTGTGGGGTTCTTCTACAGAGATTTTTCTATGTAGAAGATAGCGAAGGTTGTAGATCGGGTGTGATTCGCCTTTTCTGAGGTTCGAGTCGACTGGCTGTAGCTCAACGCGAAAGAGCGGCAGTGGAATCTTATCTTTATTGCGTATGTTAAACACAGAGTTTGCTGTATAACCCTCTTGGGATAGGGCTTCTCTTATTTCGTTGACATCTACGTCAGCTTCGATTCCTCTAAGGACAACAACAATGCCTTTGCTACTTTTAAGTTGGTAGGTGTAATAGTTTTTTTTCTCTGTGTCAAAGAGATTGACGACTTTGCGATAGCTTGATTCGATATATACTTGAATTTTGGTTACATGTATTTTGCCTTTTAGTATTGGGACAACATGAAAGTTTTTAGCACCAATTAGAGTAGTTAGAGTATTTACGAGAGCGTTAGAATTGCGCTCCCTTAAATAAATTGGTGGGGGCTTTACCTCTTTTAGCACTTTCTGGGTAGAATTGTCTTCGGCATTTGCAAGAGGTGCAAACCTGTTAGAAGCGAGTGGATTCTTTTCAGTAGCAGAATCATTAGATTTAATCTGCTTTGCCGATTTTTGAGACAATTTTTGAGGACTCAACTTGCGCTTAACCACAATATAGCGGTCCATACCAGTCTGTATTGCCGAACCTTTTCCTTGGTTGACTGTAGCATGCATGTTGAGAGGTTCTAATGGTGAGAGAGAGTTGCTTTGCATACTCCACGGCAAAGTGTTTACCGACCCAGAGCCAACAATAAGTGTACTTACGTTTTTGCAGCAGTCGTTACTTACTGTAATGTGCTCAAGCTGAGAGCCAGCGTTAGCAGAGCCAGAGAGGGAGAGCTGTTTATGGGAGCAGTCAGACACTGAAAAACTGCGCTGCCTACCGCTGCTGTCGAATTGCGCTATAAGTGTATTAATTTCACTTGGCGAGAGATCGCAACTGTTTTTATTTATTTTCACGCTGTTGTTATTGTTTTGTTGTGTTTGCACATCGGTTGTCTTCGTTGCCGTTGCTGCACTAGCTGAACGCGCGGGTGGCGACCGCAACATGTAATGTTTACAGGTCAGATTTTCGCGATTTTTTTTTTATTTTGTTCCTTGTTGTATGTAGTTATATTTATTAGTACTTTTTTGTTAGCCGGGTAGAGAGTTTTTGATTTGTGAATTGTGAATTGTGGAAAAACCAATCCATGATTGGTTTTTCCACAATTCTGGCCGTTTCTAACGAATTGCTTCTCGCAAACGGCGCATAACTTCAAGGTAGTATTCCTTGTTGACCGTACGACCTTGTGGCAAGAATTCATGATGCACCACGCCATTGCAATCAAAGAAAACTGCCAGCAAAACCTTTACGGTCGACCGAACTTGACGTGCTTTTTTCGGTCTTGGCTCATCTGGACGTTTCCATTGGGATGATTAGGCTTTGGTTTCAATGCATTGCCATACACCCACGATTCGTCACCAGTTATGATATTTTTGAGGAAATCTGGATCGTCGTTGACGATGTTCAACAGCTCCTGAGCGATGTCCATGCGACGTTGTTTTTGCTCAAAATTTAGCAATCTTCGCTGCCGCACGTTTCATGCCTAAAACATCCGTAAAAATTGCTTGGCATGAGCCGAACGATAGGCCAACATCATCAGCAACCTCTCTGATAGTGATTCGACGATTATCCAAAATCATTTTCTTCACTGCGTCAATGTTTTCATCGGTTGTTGACGTGCTCGGGCGACCAGTACGAGCATCGTCATTGACATCTTCTCGGCCTTCCTTAAACCGGTTATACCACAATTGAACTTGTGTTCTGCTCATAGTAGACTCGCCAAAGGCCACAGTCAACATTTCAAATGTCCTTGCACTTTTAATTTCGTTTTTTACACAAAACTGAATACAGTTTCTTTGATCCATTTTTTCGAATAGTACAAAATCGAAGAGCACACCAAAACACGACTAACCTTTTTATCTGTCAAAAACAAACTGACAATCCAAAATGGTTGCAATTGCCAACATATATAACAGATATGTGTACCAACATAACAGAAAAAAAATGCGAACATCGAACATACGTAACTCGCGAAAAGATGAACATAACGGTTATTTTTTTATCACACCTCGTGTAATCAAAACCCAAAAAAATAAAGGGCTTTTGAGTTTTTACTTATTACGAAAAAAAACTGCAAAGCCCAAAAATAGCGGCCAAAATTCACAAAAGAAGCAAAATTGTTTATTCATTTTGACACTTATTATGACTGAGAGAAACGACATTTGGAGAGCGGTCTTCTATTAATAATACCTGGTAAATGTATTTTGGTGTGCACCTTGATGCAACGACACAGGTGGTGCAGATAAATTTTGAGAGAATTCAGATCTCGCTTCTTTCAAAATAGTCAGCAAGCGGGTTCCGGAGGCATGACAATATTTGTTGTAACGGGCGAAAAATTTCTTTGACGGCTGAAATTTTAGTTTTATAACGGCTGAGATAATCTCGTCACTTGGAACTTTGAAACACTTCACATTTTTTTGCCCCAACTTTTGCGGCATATTACAGAAAATTTGCCCATTTTATTATTTTCACTATATAATAAATAAATAAAGTTTATAAATTTCGATAATTTCATGTTTCGATAATTTCAATAAAGCGCGGCAAATTTTTTGGCGGCACCGGTTTTTAATAATTGGCAGAACCGAGACCGAAAGAGAACAACAAAACAGAATAGGATACGAAACGTCACTTATCTGCACCACCTGTGTCGTTGCATCAAGGTGTGCACTAAGAAGGTGGCCGCAAGGCTACAACAATTCTACAACAACAACAATTTTGGCATTTTGGCTTGTCAGTGGAGTGAAAAAGCTCTCGATTTTGACAGCCTATAATCCAAATTTAGCTTCGAACAGGGAGCACAAATCGGTGTACCCTGGATTTGAATTTGAATTAAGATTTTGCGATTTTGATAGTGAGGATAATTAAATAAAATTTAATAAATGTAAAACAGAGATTTCTGCAAAATTAAATTATGTGCAAAAGTGAAAATGTTTAAATTAAGTGGAAATGTAAAAATGTTTCAATGAAAAAATGTTTAATACTGTGTATGCTAGCGGATCAGTGGCCCGACTACACCCGCTGTACACAATTGTGTGTGAGAAAGGTACCAAGTGACAATGGGCGGCCGCCAACGGCAGTGAATAAAAATATGCATGTGCAGTGAATTCTAGAAGATGCTCGGTCAAAGGAAACCAATAGTTTTCTTATAAAAATGCAACCATTTTTGAAAATTATTTATTATTTAGGAATAGCAAACATTTTATTTGTTTTGAACGAATATTATGGATTCCATATATAACAAATTTTTTCAATTTAACGCAAATGCGGCATCATAATAATATTGTATTAGATGTATAAATCAAGCGCCATGCCCATTTGTGAACTCAACCCCCCAACAGGAGCAGCAACTAAATGGTATAATTGCTAATTTTCAGGCAGCTTCATTGTTTGATAATTATTTAATTACAGTTAACAACTATGACGATTATACACAGAAGCGCAACAATAAACTAGCGAATTTGCAAGAGCCCATGCAGATACAACTCAGTTCAAACACATTACATACCTATAAATAATGCGGATACAAATAGACAGCAGGACCCACTTCCAATGTCAGCAAAGCTACATCATTTAAAGCAATAATTCTTGTGAAAATACCCCCAATGTTGAATATATGTAGAAGCGCAACAACATAAGAGTATTTCCAATGAAGTATTTATTTTTTTTATTTTATAACATTGTAGAAAATTTTAAATTATATTTTAATTTTGTCACTTTTCCACATAAATGATTAATTATTATATCTCCAGTAATTACAAACTATTATTTGTATATTTCAAACTTTGTTTAAAACACTAATCTGAAATAAAAGCTGGGAATTAAATATGAGGAAACGTCAAAACGAAAACAAGAAGAAGACCAGTTCTCCCTTGCGACTACCTTTTAGATGTGCCCTGATTCCTTCTCTTCTACTCTCACTGTACAATTGAAAATTGAAAGCTTCTGTTTGCTCAGTGTGCATTTGATGTTCGGCTTTGAATGTCTTCGTTAAAGCGGGCGTCTGGTAAGATTTTATTTTTTTATACCCTTTACCATTAACCCTCCGACGGGTGAGAAGGTCCCTGGGGATCATTTTTCATTTTCAAACTGAATTTTATCTAGAATCGTTTATTTCAAAGCGATCCGACCAATAGTTTAGTTTCTATTGAGATTTAAATGTGTGTAGTACGGGAACGTGTGAAAAGGTCCGCTGCGACTAATCAACAGCAAAACTGCGGCTATTGATGATATTTGGCAAATTTTTTATACCCTTTACCTTTAAAAAAGGTAAATAGGGAATAGTAACTTTGTGCTTTTGAGAGGGGTTGCAATTTCGAGAAGGAGGCATGGTAGGTATGGACATATATATACAGATATGATCAGAATCACTTTCTAAGCAATTTTTATTTTGTCCGTCCATCTGTCCGTCTGTGGCCACTTTTTTTCTACACCGTTAGAGCTATCTTAATGAAATTTTGCAAAAGTATAGTCTGGACAAAGATACAGAACCAGATTGCTATATGGGCCGATTTGGGCAAAGACCACGCCTACCTCCCATATAAGGAAGTTTTTTCAGCTTTTTTAAAATGACTATAACTTCGGTCCGATTGATGGAATCGTGACGAAATTTGAAAGTTATGGAGATGTGGGCCCTACTAAACACTATGCAAAAAGTGGGCGGTATATATTAACTGCCATGCCCACTAATAACAAATATTAATAACTTCAGATCTGGTGGAGATTTACGGACGAAATTTTACGGAAAGGAACATGTGGACATTACAAAGCTATCTGCAACAAATGGGGCTGATGAGAGAAAAGACACGCCCACTTTTGATATAGGGAACTTTCGGGTCTAAAATTAAAATTAGCCTACCTATGCTCGTATTGATGCCAACGGAATAAAAATTTGCAGAAATATACATGGGGTCCATAATAGTGTGTGTGCAGAATATGGAGATCATACTAGAACTGCCACGCCCACAATTTGCCAAAATTCATTACTGTGTTCCCATTAAATATTTATCAACGAAATTTCACAGGAAGGTTGCGGGTACTAACATTAAACCCCACACAAAACTGTTATTTCTACAGCCACGCCCACTATTCACATATTATTATAACTTATGATCTATACAATATTTTTGGACGAAATTTTATGTTAGTGGTTATATTTACACTACAAAGCCATAGATAGATAGATAGATAGATAGATATATTTAAGGGTGTTATACACTACGACCTGAAAGATCTATTTATTTGAAAGATGAGGATAGTCTCATCTATAAATCTTCTGTCAGGTTATTTTCCGACAGGAATTCATATATGTTGGAGGAATGAAGTTGAGGGATCTTGCTCATATCTAAGATATATTCTCCAAAACACCTGTGTCTTTTGTGTGCCAATGGTCCGCAGTCTGTGATCAGGTGCAGTGAGGTTTCGTCACTTTCTCCACAGAATCGACAGATGGCATCTGAAGATATTACAAAGCTATGCAAAGAAATGGGGTCGATATAATCATTTCAAGGTACCCTACCAAAAATTACCGTTAGTATGCTCCTAATGATGATTTATGAAGAAAACATCCCCATTGTTGAACCCGCACGCACAAGGAAAGGTAAAGGGTGTTTCGTAGTCGGTCTAACCCGACTTCAGACTTCCTTACTCGTTTTATATTGATTTTAATTCCAATTTTTGTTTTAAATATTCAATAAATTTAATTGTTTTATTTTTTCTTATAATTTTTGAATAGTCTGGAAACTGGAAGGGGCCTGAAAATTAAGTTTTCATTAGAGTAACATAGTTTTACTCTCCGGTCAGTTGAGAAGAGCTGTCCCTTAATGATCCAAAAGATGTTAAAGGGATTACTCCCCTCCAATGACATGCCTATGTAAAAAGGAGGCTAAAGGGACTCCCAAAGGGTGTTAAACAGAGAATATAGAGAAAAGAAACTTAAACGTCAAACGGCAAAGCAGCGAAATAAAGCAGACGGACGTTGTTCAAGAATCCACTCAAAATCGTGGTGTGTCCGCTATGGACGCTGGCAGCGGAAAAGATTTTCTTTTCTCTGTATTCTCTGGTATTAAAGGGAGCTCTCTCTTACAAAACAGTCTTTAAGCTTTTCGCTCTGACCTCCCCTCCAGTGACATGCCTATGTAAAAAGGAGGCCAAAAGGAGTGAGTACTCCAGGGAGCAATGAAACCTCCCCTTGGAGACTACGGGGAGTACTCCGAGGATAATTTTCACATATCGTTACTTAAGACTCTATAATTGATACTTTTATATTTTGTACACTAGTAAAATAGACGAGACCTAGTAATCTGTGAGAGAAGACATCCTTGTGCAATCCTAAGTAGTCACAACTACAAAATTAAAGACAATGTCTCAAGTACGGACCATAAATGACCAATTGCAAAAAATTGCCATCGAAGAACTGCATGAAGTTCCCGAACATATACCAGCAAATCTTGAGGCACTGAAAACGTGGATTAAGCAGCAGCCACATTTGCGGGCCCGGACCGATGATCAATTTCTGTTATCGTTTCTGCGCGGCTGCAAACATAGTCTCCAGAACGCCAAATCAAAACTTGACATGTATTACATGATGCGTACAAAGTTCCCGCATATTTTTCGTTGTACTGATGTGGACCGGCCAAAATTTCGTAAAGTTCATCGTTTGGGGTATGTGAGAATCTAATCGAAGGAATACTTTTCAAAGAATTGTGAACAATTTAAATTTTTTATCAATAGATATGCATGGAGTATATTACCCATGCCTCTTTTTGGAGATGGTCCACGTATTTGCTTTAGTCGTTGTGGTTTACATCCCTGCGATGAATACTCTGCAGAAGACATCTTGATCGTTATATTTGCCATATACGATATTCTGTTGATGGAAGATGATCAACTTCTGGTTAACGGTATAGTCTTCCTCTTTGACTTAGAAAAACTGACGGCATCGCACTTATTCCAATTGACACCGTTCATTTTGAAAAAAATTGCCGTTTATGGTGAACAGGGCACTCCATTTCGTATTAAAGGTTTATTTTTCTTTAATGCTCAACTGGGGTTTGATCGTGTCTTTAATATATTTAAACCGATGTTGTCTGCAAAGTTACAAAAGCGAGTGAGTGGAGAGGGGCATTTGAACAAAATTATTTTGTATCTTTTGTATTTTAATTATTTATTTTCAACATTATTATTTTGATATCAACAGCTTTGGGCGTATGGGAACAAAATGGATTCTATGTATAAGAAGATTCCAAAGCAATATTGGCCCAAGGAATACGGTGGAGAGAATGGCTCTATTGAGGAGATTCTAATACACTGGGACAAGAAAATTGATGAGTACCGTGATTATTTCAAAAATGAAATCAATTATGGGTCTGATGAGGAACTGCGCTGCGGAGAGCCAATCGATTTTAATAATGATTTTGGATTGGAAGGTTCCTTTCGGAAACTGAATGTGGACTAGTTTGAATTCTTTCGAATTGTATGTGTTTATTTAAAGATAAGAGAGAATATTCTATAATAAAATGATTAAATGTTTTCAATGAAATATATTCATTCATTAAAATTATATTTTTATTAAGATTGTAAAAATTTGGATGGTATGAGAAAGTCCCTAAAAAAATCAAGATACTATTCAGTCAGCAATTAAAACTGTTTAAAACAGAACGTAGAATCAATGAAAACTGATGTTATAGCGAAATGCGTCGTGTTAATACAAGACTAGTACTAGATAGGAAGCTTACCTGAAAACCCAATATTGAAGAAAGAGTTAGGAAGGCCAATATTGCTTTGTACACGTGTAAAAAAGCGGTCGGAATCAGGTGGGGACTAACCCCACGAATTATGCACTGGCTGTACATTTTGTCGCAACACGCATATCTCAGGGGTAAATCTACGGAAACAGCTTTACATGAGGTAATTCGATCAGTAGAAAAGACAATCCACCATAAGCAGTACACGTTGGCGGCCTTTCTGGACATAAAAGGGGCTTTTAACAACGTTACTAACATAGCAATTCTGGACTCTCTCACCAGGATAGGGGTTGAGGAAGTTCTTAGGGAGTGGATAGTTACAATGCTTAGGACTAGGGTCATTCAGTCTGAGCTGGGTAATACGGTTCTCGTCAAACACGTCAGTAGAGGAACACCACAAGGTGGGGTGATTTCACCCCTATTGTGGCTATTGGTAATTGATAACATCCTCGGCATACTAGATTCAATGGGGGTCAAGACGGTAGCATACGCGGACGATGTAGTGATAGCTGTATCAGGCATGTTCCCCTGTGTAATAAGTGCTATTATGCAAAAGGGGCTGGACAAACTGAAATCTTGGGCCACAGGATGTGGACTAGGTGTGAATCCAGAAAAGACAGAACTGATACTTTTCACTAACAAGACCAAGATTCCAATCTTTAAGCTTCCGACACTTAACGGACAACAGCTAAAGCTAGCGGAGAAAGATACTTAGGAGTTATCCTGGACCCCAAGCTAAATTGGAGAACCAATATAGAGTTACGGGTCAGGAAAGCCCACGTAGCTTTCTACGCATGCAAGGAAATGTTTGTGAAAAAATGGGGACTACGCCCCCATATCACTCACTGGATGTACGAAGCAATCGTGTGTCCAATACTAACTTACGGTTCAATAGTCTGGTGGCCAGCTCTAGATAAGGGCTATAACGTTCAGAGACTTAGTAGAGTTCAAAGAACAGCTGCCGCTGGCATAGTAGGGAGCCTGAGAACATGTCCAGCGGAGGCACTCAACGTATTGCTACACATCCTCCCTATCGACCTGTACATTAAGAACGTATCCTGCAACAGTGCGCTAAGGTTAAAAGCTACAAACTGCTACAGAGGGAATTAACACAAATGACGACAGATTACATAGTACCACAACTGGACTTCAAAAAGGACTGCAAGGTTAGATTTCCCTCAAGAAAATTGTGGTCGAAAAGGAAACTCCAAATGGAGTCTTTTCTCCGCACGCTAACATTAACTACTGTACACGCCTTCCCGATACAGCTACAGTTTTTCAGGCGGAAGTACTCGCGATCAGAGAGGCATGTCGACAGATCACCCACCACATTAGAGAAGGGCAGAGGAGCACGGTTGCTATTTTTGTGGACAGCCAGGCTGCCATAAAAGCCCTACAATCAAACACCATCAACTCCAAACTGGTCAGACAGTGCAGGGAGGAACTTAGGGCGCTAGGTCACCATGCTGACATCACAATCATCTGGGTCCCCGGACACAGGAATATAGATGGAAATGAGAAGGCTGATGAATTGGCGCGCAGAGGAGCCTCTCTCGACTTAACCCATGTGGAACTAGTACCTGTTTCCATGGGTGCGATTAAGAGGGGCATCTACATGCACTGCCTTACCTTAGCGGGCAATAGATGGAGGACGCTTACAACATGTAATACATCCCGGGCGACCTGGCCAGTCTTTAACACAGCGAGATCTAGGGATCTCATAAACAGGGAGCGCATGGACACCAGCCGCCTCACGGCGGCCTTTACGGGTCACTGGCCCGTGGGTACTCATGCAGAGAAATTACAGAGACCGTACAATACCCATTGTAGAAGTTGTGGAAATTCAGAAGAGAAGGAAACCTTAATCCATTTTCTTTGCGAATGCCCGGCTCTGGCGGCCGAAAGGAATAGAACACTAGGAAACTACTTCCTAGCGAGTTTATCCGATCTCTCGGGTGTAAAACCGAAAGATCTTTTAAGATACCTAAACTCCACAAAGTGGATTTAGTGCACAATCCATCGTTTTCTCCGGCGTTAGGAGAGGTTGTGGTATCAAAACGTCGCTAAGGCGATAATTGTGATCCATGTGAGGACCGACTTGGATCAGCCACTGAAACCAACCAAACCAACCAACCAACATTTCTGTGGTCAGACCTATATTGCTATACGGAATACTGGTATGGTGGCCATCCACTCAGAAACAACGCTATCTGAAGCTCTGAGCAAGGTCCAAAGAACGGCTTTTCTGTGCATTTCTGGTGCTTTAAGGACCACCGCAACTAAAGCATTAGAAGTGATACTCAACCTACCTACATTAGATCTGGTAGGGAAACAAGTGGCCGCCGCATCAGCACTAAGGCGTTATGGCATGATCGGCAGATTGGTCACTCGACTATCGTGCATACCTGGAGTAGTTTTATCCAACACATTGACCACTCTATATATAATCTCAACTTTGAGAAGCACTTCCAGACACATATTCCGTCTAGAAGAGAGTGGTAAACACTCATGCCATGGAGAAGGGGGGCACTGAATTTCTACACCGACGGATCCAAACTTGACGATAGAGTCGACTTTGGAGTTTTCTCAAAAGAACTGGAACTGGATCTTTCGTTCCGTCTCCCCGACCACTGCAGTGTTTATCAAGCAGAGGTCCTAGCCATAAAGGAGGTAGCAGTCTACTTAAGTAGACTCGCCGTAACAAAGACCATTATAAATATCTACTCGGATAGCCAGGCGGCCATCAAGTCAATGAACTCGGTGGCACTAAAATCAAACGTTGCTCAGGACTGCCGGGCAGCCCTAAATGACACCAGCACCGTTTTCAGGGTACGCCTGATATGGGTTCCGGGGCATAGGGATATTAAGGGAAACTGTAGGACTGATGAGTTAGCCCGACGGGGCACCAACCTTCCTTTATGCTCGGACAGATGCGAGGTTGGAATACCAATTGTCACCTGTGTCAACTGATGCTGAAGGATAGGGTCGTGTCAATGGGTCTTGGGCACACGAGGGACTTCCTTAACGACTAGGCTAATGTGGCCGGGGCTTAATAGGAGGATAACTAGAGACTAGAGCCCTGTCGAGAGAAGATATCTCAAAGGTCGTGGCTTGTATAACTGGTCATTGGCTATTCGGCAGGCATGCTCTCATGAATACTACAGAAGCTGTGGGGATGAGGAGGAGGAGGAGACTATGGAATATCTCTTATGGCTAGAAGCAGAGTGGGCTCTTTAGGCAAACACGCTTCTAATTCTCTTACATAAGTGTCTGGCGCGAAGGTCAAACAAATTCTACGCTTTATTAGGGCTTCGAAATGGTTTGACGAGTAAATCAGAGGTGCGTTGTTACGCGGTGGTATCACAATGGACCCATGGTGGTCTGAGTGAGTTGGTCTGTAGACCGGCTACCACGATAGCCTAACCTATCACAAGAAGGCGTGATGCTGGACAAAAATATATATACTTTTTTTTATCTTTAATGCTTCCATGTAGATTAATCCTTCCATTAATGAAATCATATTTGAAGACTTGGTAATGATTGTTTCAGGAACAATTCAAAGTTTATTCAAAGTGGCTTCTATTGTACGGAGCGAGGCAGATTCTTACATTGGCTATTAACATTATTATAAGAGTAATACAAATACAATCTGTATCTTATGAAAAGAAAGCCTCCACAAACTTTCTAGAGTTAACGAGTTGTCGTTACATCTTAACGCCGATACTGGCTTATGATTAGGATTGGACTCGATAGATTAGGAAATGGTTTTTTTAAATTGTCGACACACAAATACTCGTACATCCCTAAATACGAATTCATCTGGTACATGATATTTTTCATTAAAGGTTTACATCAGATCATTGTCTTCTATTCCGACTGTACCAATGAAGCGTTACCATGTGAGGAAGAAAATTATATTGTCACTTTGTCACAGCAACATTACTATAAAAGAGGCTGAAACAAGGAAAACGCCCTCGGTTTGGCCAAAAAATTACGCACAAGCATCGATGTGTGAGCTGGTGCGTTATCATGGTGCAAAATCCATGTTTGGTTTTTCCACAATTCTGGGCGTTTCTGACGAATTGCTTCTCGCAAACGGCGCATAACTTCAAGGTAGTATTCCTTGTTGACCGTACGACCTTGTGGCAAGAATTCATGATGCACCACGCCATTGCAATCAAAGAAAACTGTCAGCAAAACCTTTACGTTCGACCGAACTTGACGTGCTTTTTTCGGTCTTGGCTCATCTGGACGTTTCCATTGGGATGATTGGGCTTTGGTTTCAATGTCATTGCCACCCATGATTCGTCACCAGTTATGATCTTTTTGAGGCGACGTTGTTTTTGCTCCAAATTTAGCAATTTTGGAACAATCTTCGCTGCCGCACGTTTCATGCCTAACACATCCGTAAAAATTGCTTGGCATGAGCCGAACGATAGGCCAACATCATCAGCAACCTCTCTGATAGTGATTCGACGATTATCCAAAATCATTTTCTTCACTGCGTCAATGTTTTCATCGGTTGTTGACGTGCTCGGGCGACCAGGACGAGCATCGTCATTGACATCTTCTCGGTCTTCCTTAAACCGGTTATACCACAATTGAACTTGTGTTCTGCTCATAGTAGACTCGCCAAAGGCCACAATCAACATTTCAAATGTCCTTGCGCATTTAATTTCATTTTTTACACAAAACTGAATACACCATTCCAGAGAAGTTTGGGGTTTCCACTCGCTGTGCTGCAAAGCACTAATCAGTATTAATCATTGTTAATGTGAAACTAGAACGTAAGTCCCATTACCCTGTTACTTTTACAAAATAAAACTAGGTTGTTGAAGTCCTACGATATCTAATATTAATAATTCTGTATACGACCTCTGACAATCCCGCGAGCTTGCCCCAACGAAAAGAGTCTTTACACCTCTCAATCAGACCAGTGCGGTACTCTAGAAATTCATCAAGATAAATTTTATCACCTATTTGTGATTTTATGATTATATTGAAAGTGGTGACCAACCAATCAAGAAAACTGGCGCTTGACCCAACTTGAACCCTCCTCCATTCTGTGGAGCACGCAAATTGCACTTTGAACAGTTTGCATTTAATTATATCGTACCAAAATGAATCGACTGTGGTCTAAATAAGTAGGTGGGACTTGCATTAAAACATTTAGTTCCAAATTCTTAAATAGATTTCCTTCATTACTTGTGAACCAAAGGTAGAGAAACCTCAGCGTTAGGTCAATATAAATAACAGATCACTAGTTACAGAAACTATTTCAAGAATCAATCTACACGGTGCATTACAAACTAAACAGATTTTGAAAAAATAGGTATTGCTACTGAGGCCTATTTTATTGGCCTATTACATCTGTTATAAATGTAGATCCCTCATTGATGTACTGTCAAAATTTCATGCCATTTGGATATTAGTCTATTAAGAAGCGGAGTTGTAGGGTCTGAAGTGACAGTGTATTTGAGTACTCGGTACAAAGATAAATAAAGAGCTCATATTAAGTTTTGTTTTAAACGCGGTAAATCTTTTACCGAAACTTTTCAATTGATGAACCAAGTTTATGGTGGTGATTGTTTATCCCGTGGCAGAGTTCTTGAGTGGTACACACGGTTTAAAAATGGTCGTTAGGACATAAATGAGGAGCAAGATGCTGGCCAACCGAAATCCGTGATCACCGCAGACTCCATCAAAACCGTGAGTGAGTTCATCAAAGATCAGCCTAAAATCTCCATTGAAACTCATGGAGTTGTCATTGAGCATCTCAAAAACATTAATTTATCGTTTTTGGACCGAACATTTGGGGTACCGAAAAATGTTTGCACGGTTTGTTCCTCACAAGTTGACTGACGACCAAAAATTCTCCAGAATTCAACAGTCGAAGGACATCATCAAGGAGGACAAGAAGGAATTCCATTGTGACTGGTGATGAAAAGTGGTGTTGTCAAGAAATTGAGGAAGAGGAAACAGTGGAACACTCTCTGTGTGGCTCTATACCGAAAAAGGTTCTCCACTCTTGGATTCGCTTTTCTTGACAGCATTGAGGAGGTTTCCCGGATGAAGCTAATGATAGTGGCTACTGTTATCAAATCCACTGGAGTGTTTAAGGAAGTTCCGGAGGTGTAGAGGAAAAGTTCTAGTAGCCACAATGGGTCTTGAACAGGCATAAGTGAGTCTTAGGACAGCCATCTAATCTGACCTAACTGTCAACCACGCCCCATGTTTGCCTGATTTGGCATTTTGCGGCTTTTACATATTCCGAAAAATGCATTTGTCTATGAAAGGGAAACGTTTTGTAGACGTAGAAGCTATTCAAAAGGCTTGTACCGACATCGTGAAGGACATTCCAGCCAACGATATAAACACTCATTCGACATTCTTTCAGACCATTCAGCAATCGCTGTATTGAGTCGGAAGGAAACTATTTGGGAGAAACTAAATCGGTTTCGGCAAATACATTTTTTATTGTTCTCATTTTCAAAAGTCCTGTTGACTTTGGAATGGACCTTGTACTACTTAACTATTCTGTATTAAAGCGAACATGGTTAAACATCATTGTATTGGAAACTAACCCCTTTCAATCCTTGATCTGTATACCTACAAGTCATATAATTAAATTCCGAAACTCTACTAGGATTAAATAGCTTCGGATATATCCTCATTGCTTGAGCAATTGTCGAGTGCTTGTAATTTTTTAAATTTTATTAATTAAATAACAGTCAATAAATATTCTACACCATTATTTAATATGACACAAGATATTAAAATTCATTACCATCTGCGAATTTTGAGAAACTAGTCTTTCTTCTATATCTTTTTATTTGTTGCTTCATCATATCTCACAAGTACAATTAATTTTAGCACGAAAAATATGCCTTCAATCAGTGAATTTCACAGACATTTCAATTCATGGTCACAATCCAAGTCAACAGCAGATGCGAGTACCTATTCCAGCTTCTAGTGTAAACTATGTTTTCCACATTAAATTCATACAATAATGAACGAATTATGAATATAGTTGTGATATTTCCGTTTCTCTCTCATCATTAAAAGTTATAAAGAAATATTAAATTTTCGTAAGTCTAAGATTCTACACGGAGATCTCTTTTGTGGACTGTGGACCTAAGATTGAAGTCGGGAGGCTGTGACCCGAAACCGGAGATGTAATGGCTGGAGACAATGACCATATTAAAGCTTGTTTACGGAAGAATAATAAATTTATTTTATATAATAAACACCTACAAATAAGCTGATGTTGGATGAGACTGACTACATGGTACCTTATATCCGGAAGTATGTACCATAGTCTGAGGTTGGACAACAAAATTCGTTTCATAAAATTTGATACCAAAAATGTTTGCTTATACGAGTACATATTTTAGAATTCTATATGGAAATGGGCGCTGCAGTAGAATTTTACCCTCACATTTAGCATACAATGTTCTACTCCTATTATGAGGCAATGTGATTTTTATTGATATATTCTGCATAATCGTACTTTTGGGATTGGCACGGTTTATTCTTCAAATTTATTGTTTACTATAAGAAAATCACTATGATCCAGTAAATAGAATATCATTGAGACATCTTATATTCAGATTACAATATGTTTTAGTTATCTACGTGGCGGTTGCCAACTTTCTATACAGAGTCTTGCCAACTTTCTATACAGAGTCTTGCCAATTTTCTACACAGAGTCTTGCCAATTTTCTACACAGAGTCTTGCCAATTTTCTACACAGAGTCTTGCCAATTTTCTACACATAGTCTTGCCAGTTTTCTACACTGAGTCTTGCCAATTTTCTACTCAGAGTCTTGTCACTTTTCTACACAGAGTCTTCTCAGTTTTCTACACAGAGTCTTGTCACTTTTCTACACAGAGTCTTGCCAATTTTCTACACAGAGTCTTCTCAGTTTTCTACACAGAGTCTTGTCACTTTTCTACACAGAGTCTTGCCAATTTTCTACACAGAGTCTTTATTATGGAAAAAAGATATAATATATATAAGACACAAGCAGATAAAAAACACATTGTCCCAAGTGTTATCATTTTATGATCAGGGTAATCTTGGCATAAGTTATTTGAGGTCTGTAGAGTGGCCTATGTAGGAGGTGGGTGTTTACTATGTGTTCTAGTATAGGAATAAACAATGGACCTTTAAATAACACGAACATCTTTAGATTAAACCTATAACAATATTTCTGGAATAGGTAATGAGAGAAAGAGGCCGTCCGTATTTGCATTCTTTTTTTTATTGATTATCATAACGAAGCATTCATTTAGTGAACATTTCCTAAAGAATTGATTGAATCCTGAGTATAAAAATGAATCATTTTCTTCTTCTTATTTAACCCTCCGACGGTTGAGTCATCCGTTGCCCTTATACGAAGTACAAGGTCCACAGGGACCTATTTCTATTTGTATGGAATTTTATATGAAAACGCATTTTTTTTACATTTTTTTTTGTTTTGATTTATCCATTGTATCATTGTATCAACGCCCGATTTGTTGGCGTTGAAATCCAAAATAGCAAACGGCTTCTTCTTTTCAGTTTGCATGTCCACACCGCAAGTATAATGTTGTGTCGACAGCAAAATTACCGCTTTGTTCTTCTTGGGCACATATGAATATAGTGCTATATCGCCTTCGTTGAAGACCAAACTATTGGTCGGATCGCTTTGAAATTTAAACGATTCTAGATAAAATTTCCTTGGAATACATGTGGGGTCGGGTATACTTCCCATGGACCATCAAGGAGTAATTTCAGTTTGAAAATGAAAAAGGTCCCCAGGGACCTTCTCACCCGCCGGAGGGTTAAGCTGGGACCTTTTGTACATAAAAGGCACAAGTGTGTTGGAGAATATATCATAGATATGAGGAAGATCCCACAACTTGATTCCTCCAATACACATGAATTCCTGTCGGAAATAAACCTGAAAGAAGATCTGTAGATGAGACTATCTCATCTTTCAAATAAATAGGGGCATCACAATAGATCTTTCATGTCGAAAATAAATCTAATCTAATATAATATGTTTTTTTCGACATCTTAGTCGAGTCCTTGATAAAAAACAACGAATTTGCTAAGTCCTGTCTCACTAAAAATTTAATGCTCGGTCAATATCGATATTTGTATATGAAAAAAGTTGTAGAAACCAATTAATCACGAAGACATAAATAGTGAAAAAAGTCATTCCGATCCCAGTTTTATACGCTTTACATTTAAAAACGGGAAAGGTATACAAACTGATTGCGATTGAGCCACCAAAAAGAGGCATGGTAGGTATAGACTAAATATATCACTATAATTTTCGGACTTATTTTGGTTTTTGTCCGTGGGTTTGTCCATCTGTGATCAACTTTTTTCCACAACGTCTTTATGGGCCTTTGCAAAAGTCTAGCCAGGACCTTTAGACAGAATCAGATAGCTAAATGAACGTATTTAGACAAAGATTCTATATGCAACTATATGTAATATCATATATGAAACTATATGTATCTCCCATACATATATGCAACTATAGGTATCTATTTTTAAATGAATATAACCTCTGCCTAATTGAGGATATAATGGCGCAAATTATGTACCTGATGTCCAACAAGAATCCGTGCAACATTTGGGCGGTATATATTTGCGGCCACACCCACAATTAACCAATATTAATTACTGGATCTCAATATAAGGTTCATCAACAACATTTCACACTAGGATTCAGAGTGCTAGTAAATGAAAATGGGACGATTATATACAGAGCTACAAAAACTATTGACACATGTTTTACAACTTAAGACCTATACAACATTTGTGCTTAAGACCTATATAAAATTCTTAGCCGAAATTATTGTGAATAAGTATATTGATTCTGTAAAGTCATATCCGAGAAATGGTGTCGATCAGAAAGAGAACACTCCTTCTTATAAAACCAATTCGAGGATCCCACCTAAAATTACGCTAGCAGTGTATATTCGAAATGACCATATGAATAAATTTGGGGAGGAGTATTGTACATTGTTTCTACACTATTAGATAAACAGAAAATGGCCATGCCCACAGTACGTGTTTATTACTGGGCCCATATATAAGATTCATCGACGAAATCACACAAGAAGTACCTAGTAGGTACTACCTACACAGTATCAGTATAAAATGCCAAATAAAAAATGAGGAGTCAACTCCAATGCCACTCCCACATAAATTAATATGCTTAGCACTGGAGTCTATACAAGATTTGTGTAAAAGGTTTGTCATAAAGGCACAAAATTAGAATATGTATCTTAGTCATCATAGTGGGCGTAGAATTTCAACCGCCCCTTCAACTTACACATAGAATTCATCAGTAGCAGAAACGTGCCTACAAAGATAATGTTTATTATTGTGGTATATAGGAACAATATCGCTTTGGTTTCACTCACTTTATATCTATGAGCGTGGTTCGATAAATTATCTTATGGTGAAGGGTATTTCAAAGTCGGTCTAACCCGACTTCAGCTTTCCTTACTGGTTTGGCGCTATCATTGGCTATATCAAATGAGTACAGGAGAAACCCTTTCACTTTTCTAACTATAACAGAATAGGTATTTACTAACTTGTTGCATAATAAGAGTGAACTGTAGGTCAATTATAATGCTCACTGATGCCTACATTCACGTGTTAACTCTTTGTTTAATTGGTGCTTAACCCGTGCTGGTTAATGGGATCATTTTGCTGTGTATTAATAATTACATCTGGGTTTCAAACACTGCTGAACACTTTTCTGATGCTATCAACTGGGTCACTTTTATACACAATTACCATACGATAATGTGTGAATATAAAGCCTTCCCTAAATGACGAAGTCAAAGTTCAACTTCGGGTAATTTATATAATTTTGTGACACTCTGAAGTCCACTGAAGGTGCTTGTGAAGTATTTTGACAAAACTTTAATTATCAGTCGCATATTCGGTCTGTTCTGAAACGTTCGCGCTGCTGTTAAAAAGGTAAAAATTTCAATAAATAATCATGATGGGCTCAAATTGTATTTTATATTTTTAATATTGATCAAAAGAACAAGTTAAGTTAAGTGAGACGGCATGAACAATGTCGAACGAGTTGAACAATTTTAAAATGTTTGAAACAAAATCTTTCGGATATAATTCTCAAGGCCAGAAGTGAATATTTCTGATTGTCAGTTGTGAATATAAAGAATCTACCGAAGTAATATTCAGTTATTCGTGAACAAAAGGTGGGGAACTTTATGTCCGTAGTGAACCGAGTGAGAACTTGGGTTACCGTTTAGAATACCAAATGGAAAGTTTTACGAAATAGAACAACTCTAAATCGGGTTTGTTCTAATCAGTTCTCTATTAGTTTCTATTTTCAAAGAGGTTCTGGACTTGTAACTATGGGTCACCCTAGTTTAATGTAGCGAATCGTGCTCACTATAGCCAGCAAACAAGCTCATTTCATATATAAGAGAATTAGGTGTGTCCTTTATAATGATAATGTGGAGGTGTGTCTTTTGTCCGTTGTAATTGTGACTCACAGTTCAGATAATGTGTAAAGAACGTTCTATTAAACTATATCTCACGGGCACGTTGAGTAATTTTTGTAATACCGATGTTGCTGTTAATAGATTTTCCAGTAGAAAAATATGAAAAGTGTTGAGGAAGTGTGATAAGAGGATAAGAAACAGAGTACAAGAAAAAATTAATCTAACTTTGGATTCGTAATTTTTTAGTATTAAAAACAATCTGTGTGTAGATCAGATTATAATTATAATCAACATAATAATGTGTAGATCAGATCATAATAATAATCATCATAATAACATAATAACAATAGTTTCTATCCATAATAACAATAGTTTCTATCCATTTAACTATCCGTAACATCTTAAGAGACTGCAAATGTTCCCTCAACTCGCACCATTTTTAGTTTTAAACTAAGTTTTGTGTATTAAGAAAGAATTGTTAAGACGTCTTCCTGGATTAAATTGAAGTTACCGCTGTATTATTATTATTATTATCAGAGGGGGGTTTTTGCACTCCAACCTTCGAGATCTATGTGCCCCCTTCATGTATTCAGAGTATTTCTCGGAGTTCAGTTTCCACGATAAATTTTAGTATTAACTTATTTTGTTGAGTCTTATTTCCTCATTTGGTATTCGATGATTACCCAAATGCTTCTTTCGTTGTGTATTAGAGCTGGGCATGATCTCAGCACGTGCTTCGCGGCCTCATCTTCTTCCCTGCAAAACCTGAAAACACCATTAGAGTAAATTCCCAGCCTTGTTAGGTAATAATTCTGGCCTGTCAGAATTCCTATAATGATTCTTAAGTTATTCTTATTTAGTTCCATACAATCTTTGAAACGTTTTAGGCTATAGCTCCCTATAAGCGATTTTGTTTGTGACAACCCTGGAAAGTTGTCCCAGTAACTCTTCTTTGTTTGTCTTCTACTTTCTGAATGAGGAGAAGTTAACCTTTCCTAAACCACAAAATGGTGCCGGGCCCACAACCGGAGAGGCTGCTCCCTTCCCAGCAAGTTCGTCTGCAATTTCGTTATTAGAAATACATAGGTGACCTGGAACCCATTGGATCCATACCTGATTATTTTGGCCAAGTATGTTCTGCTTATCAAGACACTCCATTACCAGTTTTGATGTTACCTGGGGGAGATGAGTGGCTTAATTGCTGCCTGGTTATCAGTCAAGATGACTATTCTTTTGTTCCGATAATTACGTTCAAGGCTGGAGTAAACCCATCTATCTATCGCGTATATCTTGAAAAATCCTTATCTTCTTGCCTAGCGCTTCCGAGTATCTTCTCCCCGGCCCATTATATACAATTATATAAACTATTCATAACTCTTTAAAACCTAGATAAACTTTTTCACAGTTCTAACTGCAGAATTAAAGACAATGTCTCAAATACGCCTCCTAAATGAAGAATTGCAAAGAACCGCAATCGAGGAACTGCATGAAGTTCCCGAAGACATTCCCGCCAATCTTGAGGCACTGAAAACTTGGATTAACCAGCAGCCTCATTTACAGGCCCGGACCGATGATCAATTTCTCTTAGCGTTTCTGCGAGGGTGTAAATTTAGTCTGGAGAAGACGAAATCGAAACTTGACATGTTCTATACGATGCGTACAAAGAGGCCGGATCTGTTCCGTTGTACTGATGTGGATCAACCAAAATTTCGTGAAGTTCTACATTTAGGGTAGGTGAGAATGTATTTTAAGCAGGAGAATTCTTTCCAAAAACCTTTTTGTTATTCCTGCTTTCTCTTTTTAACCACCAGATACGTTTGTTGCGTCTTGCCCACTCCCCTTTATGGAGATGGACCTCGTATCTGCCTTGTTCGTTGTGGTATGCATTCATGCGAAGAATATAATATAGAAGATATCTTAAACGCTTGTATTGCTATACAAGATATTATGATATTGGAGGATGATCAGTGCATTATTAAAGGCTTGGTTTTTCTCTTTGACGTGGAAAAAGCGACAGCATCACATGTGTTTCAAGCGACACCGTTTCTGATGAAAACATTGATCATGTACGCGGAACGGGCTACTCCATTTCGAATTAAAGATTATCACTTCTTTAATTCTCGAGCGATAGTTGACCGTTTATTTAATATAATAAAACCGATGCTCTCGGACAAGATGCGAAAGAGGGTAATTGGGGTAATCTGATGGAAATTTTTATATTTAAAGTTATTCAAATGATTACAGCTTTCGGTGCATGGCTATAAGCTGGATTCGATGTATGAGAAAATTCCACAGAAGTATCTGCCCAAGGAATACGGTGGAGAGAATGGCTCCATTGAGGAAATTCTAATTCACTGGGAAGAAAAAATTGATAATTATCGGAATTACTTTAAGGATGAAGTCGATTATGGGACTGATGAAAAGCTACGCTCTGGAGAACCAATAGATTTTAGTAGTATTTTTGGATTAGAGGGTTCCTTTCGCAAATTAAACGTGGATTAGTTCAGATTAGTTCATAGCTTATCTCTTTAGTATATATGGAGGAGTATGTAGTCTTATAATTTATTCTGTTAGTTTTTATTAAATTAATAAATCCAGGTTTTGTTTATAATGATTAATTTTATAAAAAAGTTATGCACAATTTGATATTTCTTTTTAAAAAAAAAAAAAAAAAAATTGAAATATATATAAGAAATAACATCGTAATCAGTAGGTATACAATTAGGTATAAAAGTGAATATTGTTATAAAGATTAGTTTTGCTAATAGTTAACATCATCGGATTGCTTAAAGTAATACAAAAATGTTAGTAGCGAGATCTTCAATTTCGGAAACTGTCAGGCACGATTCCACTTTTCCCTATAGCACTGTATTTTACGAGGATCAAGGCTTTTCCATATTAGAGAATACAGAGAAAGAAAAGTCTTTTTCGCTGCCACCGTCCGTAGCGGACACACCACGATTTTGAGTGTACGAGTATTCACCACGATTTTGAGTGGATTCCCCACGATTTTCAGTGGATTCGTGTACTACGTTCGTATGCTTTATTTCGCTGCTTTGCCGTTTGACGTTTAAGTTTCTTTTCTCTGTGTTCTCAGCTCCATATATCCTTAAGTTTTTTAAAGATTGTGATATCGCAGTCACTGGGGTTATTTTCACTTGAAATACGCTTTTTAAAACTACTTCGCACCCTCAGAGGGTGGCAGGTTCAAATCCTGCTTGGAGAATGGTGTCAAAACCCGTTGCAGTCATAATTAATTATGGTGTATGATATAAGAATAATGATAATGAAGTTTGATAGTGGTATTATCGGACAGTCAAGCAGCCATTCAATCACTAAGCTCTTACGAAGTATACTTTAAATTAGTATGGGACTGTCTTAAGAGACTAAACCAGCTAGGCAAACATAACAGCGTCAGCCTTTGTTGGGTTCCCGAACACTTTAGGATCCAACGAACTTAATATACCAGAACCTTAATAATAGTACCAGAACCTTTTTGTGGGATAGGAAGAGGAGTGTGGAGAAACGTACTCAGAGACTGTGAGAACTGTGCAAGAGAGAAACTCTTTTCAAGCCACGCAGGGTTAAGGCAATATAAACTTTTGTTAGGCAAGTACAATAGCAAAAGATTAGAGCCTTGCATTGGACTATAGAAGAATAGAGTAAGAATTTTAACCGCGCTTCTGACTGGACTGAACTATAGGCTAAAAGAACATTTGAGCAGCATTTTGGCCTTGGTGTGGCTCATCTTAATGCCCGGAATCTTAATGTTGTGAAACTTGACCATATAAAAAATATTTTTGAATCCTCGTCATTGGACGTGATTTATGTATGTGAGACGTGCTTCACTGATGGATTGGGGGACGCATTTGCGGGGTTGAGTAGCTACAAGTTGTTTAGAAATGACAGAGTTGGTAAAAAAGGGGGAGGTGTTGCTATTTACTGCAGATGCCACCTTGACTGCAAGCTTTTAAAAAGATCCAGCGTATCTGATGTTGAGTTTATATGTGTTAATGTATATGACAATAATACTAGAAATATGATTTCGATCCTCACAAATCTAGAAGTCCCGAGCCATTCTTCTCTGAATTATCTACCGAGCTCATATATAATATTATGATTATTATGTAATATGAGGTGGTTTCAATGTTAATCTTCTTATTAATGACAATACTGCTAGAATTTGCAGGATTATATTTGTGTCTCAGTTGTCAACTCCGATATTCCCACTCGCTTTGAGAATAATGTTAATCCCAGTTTACTTGATCTCTTTATTGTTTCTGACGTATCTACTTTGCTGATAATTTATTAAATTTCGTTCATAACTGACCATGATCTTCTTTTATGCTGTTTAGATATAAATTTGCGCCAAAACCCCATCCCGACATCAGTCTCTTTTGGTGATAATAACTCTGTGAATCTCAACAGTTTATATAGTGCAATGGATTCTATTGATTGGAATGAGTGTTGGTACTGTAGCACTGTCGACGATAAATTACAAATATATTGTTACGAAATCGACACGCCATCTGATTGGTTGATGGTTTTAGGGTGAGCGTCGATTTCCACCCCTAAAAATGCACACGCGCGAGGTCATGCGAAGTTGCGATCGGAGGCTGGTTGAGGTTCTCGAGTGCAAGAGGTGTGCGACTGCACACGAGACATCGGGACCAGTAAATAAGTGAAAGTGAACAAGTGAAGAAGTAGTAGCAGCATCAGTAAAACAGTGACCGTAGCCGAGAGTGAACATCGTTGTAGCAGATCAGTTAACCAGTGACGTGGCAAAAGGATCATAGCCGAATCCTGAGAGTGGCAGCAAGCAGCGTGAGAGTCGTGTTTGAAACGGGTAGTTGAGAGTGATCGTCGCAGAGCGGACGTCGTTTTAGCAACGAACAGTTCAAGCAGATGTAAGTAAAACATTGTGGTGCCACAACTGACTAACTGAAGCAAACGTTAGCGAAGACGAAGTGTGGGAAGCGAGCAAACTTTTAAAGCCAATAGTGAGTTGGACGAATACTAATAAACCCAATTGTTCCAGCTAAAGGAGAAATTGGTTGCTTATTACACAATCCAGCGATACGAATGCAAGTATTGAGCTTGGTAAAAAATTGTCAGGAAGGCAATTACGTAACAATATGTAAATAAATTACAGTCAATGTTTCAAGAGCATCTACCTCGGCGTACCATTTCTATTAAAAATATTTCTTGCCCTTGGTATACGAATCATGTAAAAAGCGCTATATAAATCGTTGGCATCTGCTGAAAAAGTATTTTTCAGATGCTCTGCAAATGGATGAGCTTTTTCTTAATTACTTTGGGACCACCCAGAATTGAACTCTATGGGAACGGATTGCATCACAGGCTCCATAAATGATTTGGTTGCTTTCCAGTGCGAATAAGCTGAATATTTTCCATATGATAAGCCACATTAAAGCGTCTTAAATGAGTCGTCCAAAAGGACTGGCACTAAAGGACTGTCACTCGGAAACAAGAATTAATTTCTATGCCGGAAGAATGAGTTGTGAATGCGATATGGTTCAGAAATAACTCGCACAAATATTTCTATTGATGAGAAATGAAGATTCGTTCTAATGCTGTGGCAGAAGATGGAACATCTATTCGGTTTATTAAGGTTATATTGCCTTACATCTCGAGCACAATTATCCATATTATCAATCACTGCTTTACTAGTATCTGCTTCCCAAGTCTTTGGATGGTTACCACAATTTTTCCTGTTGCTAAAATATGCTTCAATGCTATATGCTATAATGCTTCTGAGCCTAATGAGTTTCGGCCAATTAGCATTTTGTCGTGTGTGTCAAAAGTATGCGAAGCTCTTATGGCAGAGCAAATTACTAAGTACTTGGATGTTAACAATCTCTTATCTCCTTTTCAGTCTGGATTTAGAGTTGGACATGGCTGCTCCACTGCTCTGCTATGCTCAAGGTTTTGGATAATTGGTTGATCCGGATTGAGTATGATAAGGAATTTTTCACATTGCTGTGTTTTCTTCACTTCTCTAAGGCTGTTGATAGTGTTAATCACTCTCTACTGTGTGATAAGCTAGGAGCATACTTTGGCTTTTCTGATTGTAATGTGGGGCTTATGAGCAGCTACCTTGATGGTCGAATGCAGACAACTAAAGTCGGTGATAGTTTCTGCCGATTCCAGATATTTGATGTAGGCGTACCGCAGGGGTCTGTTCTTGGCCCTCTTCTGCATGTTCATCAATGATATTTTCACAGTTTGTGACAATAGTATGATTCATGCATATACCGATGACATCCCAATTTACCTTTCCAGACGTAGTGGAGTATTGGATGACCTGCGCTGTAAAGTTAATGAGGTCTTGGCAATATTGGTCGATGGGCATTCGAAAATGCTTTGTCTCTAAATCCTCTAAAGTCATATGTCCTACCTATATATAAACAAACTATACGCTTTGATGAGTTTCCTCCTGTGCGGGTTAATGGTGTCTAGTTGGCGATCGTTTCTAAAGCTTCCAGCTTGCGTTTTACTGTCAATTCTAATTTAACTTGTGTTAATCATGTTCACAATGTGGTCAGAAAAATATATTATACTCTCCAGTATCTAAGAATGTCTCCAGATTTCATTCCCGTTGACACTCGACGTCGGCTAGTTGTTCCGCTCATTCTCCTTATAATTTCATAGTATTATAACAGCTCATTCTCCTTATAATTTCATAGGTAGTAGACTGGATTCTTATTCGCAACGTAAATTGGAAATTGCGTTCAGTAATGCTACGTGGCATGTGTGTGGCTTGCTCAGATTTGATAGTTTATCAGTTTGTAACAATGTATTCTTGGCTGCAGCCTTGTTGCTTATTTGAAGGCTCGTAATTGTGTCTTTTTGCGAAAGTTGATGCACTCTAAGTCTCTCAGGTAACTCTAGGAGAAACTGCAGTTCAGTCGATCTGCTTGATGTCAAGACTTGATTGTTCCTGAGTTTCACTATCGCAACTGTACTGGATTATTTGTCATTGGCACCATCAGATTATGGAATTCACTACCAAGGTCTATTCAGGTCACTCCTTGGGGAAGCAGCTTTAAGCGCTTTGTCACTGGGCATTTCGACGGTCAGTGTTAGTATTCTCTCGAATGTGTAACCGATTGCCTGTTTTATCTTTGCCCTTTATCACTTCTCTTCTATTTTTTCTTTATTTATTTAAGTTATTGTAAGTTAATTGTGCTTATTGTTGTTATCTTTAGTAATGTTAATACTTGTTTAGCTGCATCTTTAGTTCTAGTCATAAAGAGCGTGTCAGAAATGCTACTATGACTTTGACCAAAGAATTATTCCTTGAATGTGTTGTAAAGATAAACAAAGCAGCTGCAATACATACAAGGGACCTACTTTGTTTGCGTGCAGTTGTGACTTGGAAACAGATGCAACAAGAATGTTATGATGTAAGTTTAACCTTTACTAAATATTGTTAAAATGTTTAATAAATACATTTTTTAGTAACTATTGCTATTAAATTAAAATAATTTAAAATTAAATGATCAAATAAGGTATTTTGAATGCCTTGACAGAATACAGTGATCGTGTTATGTGATTAATTATTATAATATTGGTTTAAATTTATATTAAGGATATTCACGGCACCTTAACTGTGCTGACTCTTTTGATAAATTGGTAATGGTACGATACAACCAGACAGGAAAAAAGAGAGCAACCTTTCTTCTAAAACTCATCAGCAAGAACCTGAGACTACTGTTAAGTGTAATCGCTGAGCACAACAGATGTGGCAACATATGGCCACAATGGGTATCATCAACGATCCGACATGCGAATCCTGTTTTGAGAGGGACAACACTACTGATCACTTCCTCTGTAGTTGCCCAGCTTTCGCAAGAATAATATTAAGGCTGTTGGGTGGTGATATGTTGAGTATGAATAATGTCCATTCTCTTCCCCTTCCCGATATTCTTAGGTTCATAAATGAAACTAGGAAGTGCCAAGAAGAGTGACCTTTCTACTTTGTCTTCTTCGCATTCCCCCTCCTGAAACCTTTCTTATCCTTGTACTCTTTCTGTCGTATGTATGCAGGGCCCTGCGACTGAGTGCTTTCCATTCCATTCTATGTATCTTAATGGCACGATCACCTTTTCTTCTTCCCATTCCCACTCCGAAACCTTTCTTATCTCTCTACTCTTTCTGCCGCATCTATACAGGGTTATAGCACAATAATCCCTGTGACTGAGTGCTTGGTCCATTCTATCTATCTATCTTAATGGCACGATCACTGGATTACGTGTAGTGATTCGAAAACATTTCGTAGATAATTTTGTAATGGTACGATCACTGGATTGTGTCAAGGAATTGAATACCTTATTTGATCACTTGATTTTAAAGTATTCATTTTTAATTACTGTCAAAAGTTAATTCATAACGATCGCACACTTCATAAAAATCTTAATAAATTTACTTATAAAGCATAGTTAATTACTTTTTTTGCATAATTTAATTAGTCTCTAAAATACTGTGCAACATTTTTCTTTAATTAGGTTTGTGAAGTTAAAAGTACTTCGTATTGGTGTCTTATTGATATTTCTTCCATCTTCTGTTTTGTGAAAAGGACTCCAGCCTGTACCCACACATTCACATAGTTAATTAAAGTTTATTATGATCCTTAATACGGATGGTTAAGTTAGTCGTTATAAGTTTTAATGCTCGAATGTACGACATCCGCATTTATGCTTATGATTTTTAATATACTAGAATTGTTTTTAATAAACTAAAGTTAATGATTTTTTTCCTTTTTGAAAACAAGTTCTTTAAACTTGCCAGATATCATGTATGAGTTTGAATGAGTGTCACAACATCTAAAAATCTTAAAGTATTCAAAAATGGCAAAGTTCCCACAAAACTCGTATTTATATGTTAAAAGATCACCACTCGTAATTTAAATGGGACTCTAAAGTCCACTGAAGAAGCCTCTCTCAAATATTTTTTCAATCTTTTATCGTCAGTTTCAAATACATTTCAAAGCACCTCGTTCGTTCGCGCGGAGTGCAATTGAAACGTAACGATAAGACACATTTTTGACTGTTGTTGGATTAAAGTGAACTCAAATTATATATTATATATTTTCATAACACAAAGAGATTGTGAGTCATGATTACAAATATCAAAATGATAGATTAAATATTATATAGTAAATAATTCTAAAGGCCCGAAGGAGTTCCTCTCATGAGCTCTGAAGTGAAGTGATTCGTCGAAAGAAAACTGAGTAATTCCGCAACAGAATGTAGGAACTTTATGTTTGTTTCTCTTTTGGACTCTTGTGAGATTGTTGATCAGTACGAGGGGTACTATTTATATTTCGGGAATAGCAAATAATAACAAACATTTTTAAATGAAAATGACTTTATTGTTTTTCAAAATATTCCCCTTGATGATCAATACACTTTTGCATTCGTTCAAACCATTTGTCATAGCAGTTTCTCCATTCCAATTGAGACACCTCCAAAACATGGTTTTTGAACGTTTCAACTGCTTCTTCGGCGCTCGTAAATCGTTCACCGCGCAGGTTACCTTTGATATTCGGGAGCAAGAGGAAGTCATTGGGTGCCAAATCAGGACTGTACGGAGGATGAGTCATCAATTCGATATTTTGACTGCTCAAAAATTCACCTGTTTGACGAGATGAGTGAGAGCTCACATTGTCATGATGGAGAATGATTCGTCTTTGGCGGTTGGTTTTACGAATTTCTCCGAAGACGTCCGACAAACAAATGGTCATGTACCACTCAGAATTGACCGTCCTACGTTTTTCAAGCAGAACAGTGGCCACATGACGCATTCGGCCGAAGAAACAGGCGACCATTTGCTTCGCTGTATTTCTTCCACGAACAACTTTTGTTGGATTTAGCTCGTCTTGGAATACCCACACGGTCGATTGTTGTTTTGTTTCCGGCTCTTACGCTTATATCCATGATTCGTCATCTGTCACGATTTTATACACGTCTTTTGAAGCACTAAGGTCGAACTTTTTAATCATTTCCTTACGCCAATTGACACGAGCCTCTGTTTGAGCGATTGTCAAATTATGTGGGATCCAACTCGAACAAATCTTTTTTACAGCCAAATGTTCATGCAATATTGAATGTATGGAAGTGGAAGTAATGCCCAAGGTGTCCTCTATCTCACGATATGTCACATGACGATCTTGCATTATCAGTTCACGCACTGCATCAATGTTTTGTGGCACAACAACCGATTTTGGACGACCTTCACGGAGTTCGTCGGCGACCGACCTACGACCACGATTGAATTCACTATACCAGCGGTATACTGTGGTTTTTGATGGTGCTTTATCGCCATACAAAGAACTGAGTTCATCGACACATTCTTGTTGAGATAATCCACGTCGAAAGTTGTGAAAAATATTCCAACGAAAACCTTCTCTTGAAATTTCCATTTTTTGGTCCAATTGATTTTCTTAACTCACTGTAAACGAAACAAATAGCACCTGTACATCAACACGTTGTGAGTACGTTTATGCTAAAAAAAGTCAAACTTTATTATGGTGTTGCCAGATTTTAGCTGTTGACATTAGTGTTGCCAGTTCCCTAAATATAAATAGTATCCCTCGTATAGCTGATCCGGATCACATCTATACTGAAAGTGGTGGTTAGGTTGCTGCTATATATGTGTGAACTATAATGAAGATCCTGATATGGATAAGTCCTCTGCAGCTGAATTTTACTCTGTGGTGGAATGTACAACTGTACCGGGACTCAGTTGGAGAGATTTTAAGCTTGCTAAGTGCTTACCCAAGAACTTATGGCGATGTTGGTGGGTTTTGCACAATGTTTGGAAACTCTAAACAACCTTTTTTATTATATAAATCTCTTCTTTTATTTACACTATCATCAGGCTTAAAGTACAAGGGGCTTCTCTTGCCTGACTGCTTGGAGAACCCTTTTCACAGCGGTTCTCCTACTCCACTTTTATATCATATATCTATGTACTCGTATATTATTACAAATTAGCGAAGCCGGTATTTTTGACAAGTTCAGATTGGTTGACTTCTCCGACTTAGCAATTTGGATCTATCGTGGAAAATGCAATCTTTTATGGTTTCATATTTATTTATTTATTAACAAAATTATTGAATGAACTGAATTAATACATTATTATAAATATAGCAGCAATAGCAACAATAGCCTTCCGCTGCTCATGGGTAAAAGGAGTGAGTTAATGAGGGTGGATTAAATTACGCAATATAATTTAGATGTTTTCAAAAACTTGAAAATTTTATCAATATCTGATGGGGATGGGTTAGAGAGAAGGGATACGGGATCATCATTCAGTTCTGGACACTCACGGAGGTAATGTGATAGGATACTGTTAAGAGTTTGGATATGCATATGGATTTGGTTTCAATACTCATCAGGTGTCCGTGAGAAATATTTACATGACCTAATCTGAGTCTATCTGAGTAATTTGATGCTGTCCAGTCTGCTGATTGTGTCTGTCGTGCGAGGTAAATAACACTGTTCAAGTTTTTGACACGAAATTTCTGGTACAAACGTGAAAACCATATGGTTGTGTTTGGATGAGCCCCCTGAGTACTACTCCATCGATGAAAGTGCCAACTTGGCTCATTGGGAAAATTTTATGGCGTTTTGTTTGAATTTCGGTCAATTAGTGAATTTTTTACCATTTAAGCCCATTTAAGTCGCTATTCCTGTATTCAAAATTTCTTTCGTTATTTTTATACGGCTCGCAATTACTAGTTCTACCATTAGAACGCACATTTCAATTGAGAAAATCAAATTTTTTAGCCTATTTTCATGATTTTTGCCCATTTTTCATCGATTTTCCCCATTTATTGCTGTTTTTATGCGCTTTTTTGAAATTCTTGGGCAAACTTTTCGACATAGTTCTTACAGTTTTTCCTTTTTACAATATACTATGCAATATTATTGCCATTTCAAGCAACTCAACACACTTTTTAAATACAGAAACCATCCTTTTTTCGCTTTTTCGGATGATTTTCGCGTTTTTTATTGATTTAAATAAATTTTTTGAATACATTTTTTCGGTATAAAAATGAATGGAAATGCGTGTTTCTCCGTATTAATGTAATTAATTTTAAATTGCCAATTGAAATATAGAATTATTCAATGGAATATCATTCGTTATCCTCCAATTCCATTAACAAATTCCAGCAAAGATCTGCCAAAAGTGAATCTAATTTTTTTCCACTGTACCAGTGTTCCAACTGTGCTGATACCTGGTGGAAACGTTCACCAAGCTCGTCTGATTCAGACGGCAACTGACGCTCAAAGTGATCTTGGTGGTGATGCATGAAATGCACTTTCAACGACATTCGCACACCGATGTTTTCGAAAGATTGCAGCATATCTTCAACAATGGCACGCCAATTGTCCACCCGATGAATGCCGAGAACTTTTTCGATCACTGCTTTCAGGCTATCCCAAGCGATGAGTTCCGTCTCTTGAAGGACATTGTTGAAGTATTCATCCTTCATCAGTTTGCGAATGTCTGGGCCATTCAACACACCTGAATTCAATATATGATTTTATATAAAAACTTTTAAGAATGCTTCATCTTCGTTTGGCGGAAAAGAATGCCAAATATTTATTTACCTGCTTTAATTTTCGCTTCACTCAAGCGTGGAAAGATGTACTGCAATCGTTCAAACGCCAATCTATTTCCACGCACCAGTAACGCTTTGATGAAATTCTTCACTACACCAAGTTTAATGTGCAATGGTGGCAGCAATACCTTATCCATCGGCACCAACTCCTCGTGGATAACGTTCTGATGTCCAATTAGACGATTTGTTCTCGGTAACCAATCTCGTTTTTGATACTGTGGTGTATATCGCGAATCCCACGTACACAAGTAGCACATATTTTTAGTGTAACCAGTTTGAAGGCCACAGATAAGTGCAACCACTTTCAAATCAGCGCATATTTTCCAACAATGTTCATGGTATTTCACAGAATCCAAGATTAGTTTCATCGAATCATACGTTTCTTTTGTATTCACAGCAAGCGCAATTGGTACAGGGTTTTTTGTATTATCGAAATACAGCAGCACAGCCTTGAGACTGCTCTTCGATCGAAAAGTTTGCCCAATTTCAAAAAAGCGCATAAAAACAGCAATAAATGGGGAAAATCGATGAAAAATGGGCAAAAATCATGAAAATAGGCTAAAAAATTTGATTTTCTCAGTTGAAATGTGCGTTCTAATGGTAGAACTAGTAATTGCGAGCCGTATAAAAATAACGAAAGAAATTTTGAATACAGGAATAGCGACTTAAATGGGCTTAAATGGTAAAAAATTCACTAATTGACCGAAATTCAAACAAAACGCCATAAAATTTTCCCAATGAGCCAAGTTGGCACTTTCATCGATGGATTAGTACTCAGGGGGCTCATCCAAACACAACCATATGGTTTTCACGTTTGTACCATTTTACAACTTGAACAGTGTAATCGACAAGAGAATTTCGGTTCGGGTTTATGTCTTTATACCAGGCCGAGGTGACGTTCCAAATCTGCTTATTTTTGATCGGTGTGGTATATTTTCAGCAAGTGTTTGATATCGGAGAAGTTGTAGTTAGGAATAGAAGTCACAGGAGCAGCGCAAGCGTATTTTGCAGCGTGATCCGCGAATTCATTACCTTGTATTTGAATATGGCCTGGAACCCAAATTACGGCAATTTTTGGGTGTTTTGCGATCAAAATGTATCTAAAGTGTGTAGCATAGAATTCATTGTTCTGTGAATTAGATATGGCGTGAAGGGAAAGGGAATCGGTACATATGGCAAAGTTCCCGTATCTGCATTTGGCATATTTTATGGCTTCATAAATTCCAATTATTTTGGCTAAAAATACAGAACTATAGTTAGGCAGCACACCAAATTTAATAACTTTAGTTTCGTCAGTGACGCTGTAGCTTGTAATTTCTTCTGATTTTGAACCTTCTGTATAAATAAAGAAGTGATCTGTTAGTTGTTCCTTTAGCTCAAATAATAGGGATCGAAACTGTAAAGAATGTGTGTTGGATTTTATGAATTTATTTAATGAAGTATTGATTGCTGATTAGATGCCAGAGCGGGAGTAGTTGGATCTGCGACTGAGAGGGGAGTTTGGAATATCGATTTTTGAAGCACTTTTTAAAATTCTTGGTTTTGAAGGAATTTTTGGTACGTTAACGTTTTTCTTGAGTCTTTTTACTAGACTCAGTAGAGGAGTATCGTTGCTGTGAAGAGTTGATTTAGTTAGTTTGTTAAGTTATAGTTTCCTATCATTCTCGAGGGTGAGTAAGTTAGCCTCGAAAAACAGATTGTATATCGGCGTAGAACGAAAAGCCTCAAGTGCGATTCTAATCGCCGAGTTGAAGAGACTTTTTAGTTTGTTGAGAAGTGAATTACTACAAAATCCATAAGAAACTAAACCGTAGTTAATTTTAGATATAATGAGAGATTTTACAACTTGGGTCAGTGAGTAGGCCCAGCAGTTAAATTATGCGCTTTACTACATTTCGATGTTTGGTTAAGGATGCGATAAGATATTCAATATGACTGTTCCATCTATATCTCTTGTTGATTACTATACCGAGGATTTTTAATTTATTAACCTCGGGAGGCTATTAGCTTTGACGGTGCAGTTGCAAATGTGTATGAATTTGCATTTTGTTGAGGAAGAAACCAGCGCCGGAGTATTCACACCAGTTAGATATATTTTTGAAATAGAGTTGTAAGATCTATTGAAGGGTTTTTGTTTTGGTTCGATTGGACTATGATATTGAAATCTGCGTAAGAGCAGAAATCGATATACTTTTGCAATGCTATGGTGTGGCTCAGTTTATTGTAGGCTATTAGGAAGAGAATTGCCGAGAGAGGTGATCCTTATGGTATACCGTTGTGGAATGGTTGAAGATTGGAGGTTTGTTTACCAATTTGCACTAAAAATTTTCTATTGGTCATGAAACATTTTCCATAGTTGATCACTTCAGATCCTACATTCCATTCGATGAGTTGATCAATACCTACCGTGTGGATACCTAGATTTCGAAGGCTTTTTCACTAGATATCGAAGGCTTTTTCACTAGATTTCGAAGGCTTTTTCGAAATCTAGTGAAATTATAGTAAGGTGTTTCTTTTTGGACAGGCAGTTAGCAATCAGATAATCTAGATACAGTAGGGTATCGTTTGTCGATTTGCCTCTTTTGAATCCCATTTGATAACTATTGAGTAGTTTATTCGTTGTGACAAACCACCAAAGTCTATTGGCAATTATTTTGATGAGTACTTTTGATAAGCATGGGTTGAAGAGAATGCTTCTTGCCAAATCTGCCAACATTCTAGAGAGCAGGGACTTATGAAGTGGTTATTTTGTTTATATATATTTATCTTTACTTCTCCTAATGTTCCAGATTATGTGACCTTGCGAATATTGCTTGCCAAAGCTGTCAACATTCTAGAAAGCATGGACTTATCAAGTTGTTTCTGCTGATATATATTGAACTTCACTTCCCACTGTCCCAGATTATGTGGGCTTATCTCTAAAGGCCAAAAACCAATTAAATATTTTCCTTTGAACAACTTTCGGGAAAATTCCTTTTTTGTTCTTCATTTTCGTTCATATTTTCATAGCGTGTTTTTCTTTCAATTTGTACTGAATAATTGTTTATTAAAGGCTTTGAAACAAGTTATAGAAGAAACTCAGAAAACAGTTCAGAATGAATAATATGTGATAATGTAATTTGCTCATATATATAATTGGTCCAATGTGGTTCCCACTCACAGTACAAATAATGTTCATACCAATTTTAAAGAAAATATCTCTAACATAAATATTGAGTAATTATGGTAAAATGGATATTATATTTAACTGAGTTCCCAAATGAAACATGTTTAGTTGGGTAAAAGTAAAGAGAATGTGTTTCTAATATCATCGAAGAACCGAACTATTGGAGTATAAGAAAATATGTAAAATGATGAATTATCTCAAATACTATTTTCACATGCGATTTCATTCCAACTAAAATACTCATTCCTGAATTGGCGAGGTTGGGTCAATAGATAGGTAAATGGCTGGCGAGCTCGGGTTGCCTCATTTAGCATTAGTGCCGTTTTGTTGCCATGTCCTGGTAATAGTAATGGTAATATAGTTACTTTTGTATATTTACAATCATCCGGAGTTGCTGACAAATTTGGATAGGTCTGAAAGTTCTAAACTAGAGCAATGCCCTAGACTCTCCAGAAAAGCACTACCAAGATATTTGAGTCTCAAGCGGGCGAAGGCTGGGCAATCACAAAGAAAGTGTACGACTGTTTCTTTCTCCTGTGGGTCTTTACAGCTCCTGCATTGGGTCAATAAGTCTCTGAAAATTGATATAAGAAACACTCTATCTCAAACTCTCTTTTCCCCACCATCTTGAAAGATTCGAAACTTTACTTAACACAAAAACTCAATATTATAATTCATTATATTATTTATAACAAATATTTATATTATTTAACAATTATTTATATTATATGTATATTTATTTATTTATAAACAAATATTTTTATTCCAGAAGTTCTTTCGAAGTGAATTCAATTTGCGACTGCATACAATTATATGGAATATTTATAATACTCTGAAACTCTTAAAAAGTTGTAACTGCAAAATTAAAGACAATGCCACAGATACGGCCCCTAAATGAAGTTTTGCAAAAAACCGTCATCGAGGAACTGCACGAAGTTCCCGAAGACATACCGGCGCATCTTGAGGCTCTGAAATCTTGGATAAGGGAACAGCCACACTCGTAGCGTTTCTGCGCGGCTGCAAGTACAGCCTCCAGAAGGCCAAATCGAAACTTGAGATGTTTTATACGATGCGTACCAAGTTTACAGGGATCTTTCGTTCCTCTATTATGGATGAACCAAAGTTTCGTGAACTTCTACGTTTGGGGTATGTGCGAACAGGAGAGTTACTTATAATCATTCTATACTCTTTTTTATCACCAGCTATATTGGAGCCTTTTTGCCCACGCCTCTTTTTGAAGATGGACCACGTATTTGCGTTATTCGTTGTGGTTTACATCCCTGCGACAAGTATTCTACAGAAGATCTGTTTAGCGTATTCTTCGCGATAGCTGATATTCTAATGTTGGAAGACGATCAAGCTATTGTTAAAGGCGTCGTCTTCCTCGTAGACTTGGGAAATCCGACGGCAGCTCATTTCTTCCAAGTGACACCGTTTCTGATGAAGACAATTATGCTATATGCTGATCGCGCTTGTCCATTTCGTGTTAAAGACATTCACATATTTAATTTTCGAATGCTATTTGACCGTATAATTAATATAGTAAAACCGTTGCTCTCTGACAAGTTACGAAAGAGGGTATGTAGAATTTGAATAAAATGTTTATATATGTTGTTGTTGTTTTTAAATGATTTGAACAATTTTGAACAGTTTTGGATTTATGGCAATCAACTGGAATCAGTGTATGAGAAAATTCCACAAAAGTATTTTCCCAAGGAATATGGTGGAGACAATGGCTCCATTGAGGAAATTCTAAATCACTGGGACAAGAAATTGGATGAGTACTGTGATTACTTTAAGGATGAAATCAATTATGCACTAATGACGAACTGCGTTTTGGAGATCCAATCGACTTTAATAGTGCTTTTGGATTGGAGGGTTCCTTTCGGAAGCTAAATGTGGATTAGTTTAAGTTAATTTATGTTTATATTTTCTTGTGTATACGAAAGAGTATTTTTTTAGTAATTTAGTAACAGTGTTTTAATTATTTAAATAGTTTCTGGAATTTATTAATTAATTAAAATTTTAATTGTTTATATTTTTATTTTTCTTTGAATCCACCTGATTTAACTTTAGTAGATCCTGTGCCTCTAAGTAGAAAAAGTTTGCGATTCTTAGGATGTCAGTGCCAAACACCTCGAAACTGATTCTATCGAATGCGGGGCATACGCACAAAAAGTGGTCAACCGTCTCATCTGCCTCTCCACAATCCTGGCAAAGTGCACTGTCTGAAATGCCTATCTTTTGCATATGCTTAGTCCATGCAAAATTACCTGTCATCAGTCGTATCAAAAGTCTGCAGTGTC
Source organism: Clusia tigrina (assembly GCA_920105625.2). Lineage (NCBI taxonomy): Eukaryota > Metazoa > Arthropoda > Insecta > Diptera > Clusiidae > Clusia > Clusia tigrina. The sequence continues at coordinate 29,947,632 of OV050030.1, forward strand.
TCCTATCAAGTGACAGAAGTAACCTTCACGTTCTATCTGAAATAACAGGCGGCATAACCTTCGGCCATCTACTGCCTACATAATTCAATCTGGATTAGCACAACAGCACCAACTTGAAAATAACAAATAACAGCCTGACTGTCACTGTAGAAACAAATACTTCTGCCACGATGTCTGCTTTCCACCACGTATTCCATCACCCTTAGGATGACGTAAACTTCCTAAGCTTGAAACACAGAAACATGACACCCAAGGGCGTAATGGGGCTGGACACCGTTGTATTCCACGAAAACCTCAGAACCCGAAAACCTCAGATCCCGATTTGAAGCCTTCAGTGAACCCATCAGTACTGATTACCGGGCTCAATCGTATGATCAAACCATAATTGAGCCTCTGGAATTTTTGTGCAGTGTCGTCTTTCTGTTATAGGATACGCGGGCATCGAATCAATGGGCATAGAAGGGATACCAATATCCATGTCAATACGAACAATATCTTAAAGATTCTACTGCTTACCCCCTCACTGACTATTGTGCTTAAACCCACAAATGGCCTTTACGGCCTCTTCTTGTATAAAAACATCTAGGGCGGGAAGATTGAACAACGCATCAAGAGCAGGGCCAGAAGTTGTCGGAAAAGGCCCAATTGAACAAATAGCCAGTTCTCTGTAGTCTAGATAGGTCAGATTGATCCCCCTTGAGAGACAATTTTTTCCCCCAGACATAGGATATTATGGGTCTGATCATTACCATATAATCCAAACGACTTTCGAAGGAGCCAGACCCCACGTCTTGCCAAAAATTATCTGGCATTGCCAAAAAGCTAACAGTGCTTTCGCTACGTTAAGTTCAACTTTTGTTTTACCGAGAAGCTTACTGTCAAGGACCACCCCAAGATATTTTACCTCTCTGGATAAGTGAATAGTGACCCTCTTGATTGTTGGCTGAGCGAAACTTTCAACTTTTTCCTTCTAGTAAAAATACCAAATTCGTTTTAACTAGGTTTACCGTAAGTCCATTTGCCTCACACCATGTGTCAATCTTATTCAGAGTATATCTGTATAAGACAGGTTCCTACTATTACGCAGGTTACATCATCTGCATATGCCTGAGCGTAGATATCAGAATCATTAAGGAAGACAAGCAAACGTCAATGACAATGCACCAGAGTAGGGGAGAGACTACGCCACCGTGAGGGCAACCCTTTTGGACATTTGATGATATTGTTATCAAATTGCCCTCCTGACAATTTATACTATGCTGAATTCTCGAATTCGTACCGCTGGATTACGTAACAAGTAAAGAATCTGATGGTTTCAATTAGAGCAGTTGGCTTTATTGCTTTACATTACATTTATTTATATAAATTTGTTTCAGCTGCCCTCCTGTGACGATCACTGCTCAACTGCCCAATGCTAACACGATGTTCACTCTGCGACGATCACTGCTCAACTGCCCGTTGCTAACCCGATGTTCACTCTGCTGCTGTCACTGGTTAACTGCTGTTGCTAATAAAATGTACACTATTCTACTGTCACTGGTTAACTAGTGTGTGATGTACACTCGGTTACCCTCTCTGTTCAACTGCTGCTGGTACAACCAATTATTTTAATAGGACCACTTGTCAATTGGATCATGTGCGGCTGTGATTGACGACTTGTTGCTCAGTTGCGCTTTTGGCGTGAAGCAAAGAACAAGTCCGCGGAGGAAAGCAAATTCATGACTGAGTTGATAGATCGCTATCACTCGTTGCTGGTATTATGGGATGAGAATGTCGGCATACAATTATAGAGAAGAAAAATAAAAAAATATAGGCTCTAATTTTATAGGGAGCAATATCCCCAATCCTAAATATTAGATCTCATGTCAAACGTAATTCATTTAATAAATATTCATGAGTAAAGACATTTCTTTTCTTTCTCCAGTCTTTCATATAAATCTTTAGACCCTTTACCTTTAAAAAAGGCAAAACGCGTATACTAAGTTAGTGCGTGGAGGCGTGGCAGGTATGGACATATATATACAGATATGATCAGAATAACTTTCTGAGCAATTTTGACTTTGTCCGTCTGTGGCCACTTTTTTCCACATCGTTAGAGATATCTTAATAAAACTTTACAAAAGTGTAGTCTGTTAGATATATAACCAGATTGTTATATGAGTCCACGCCTACCTCCCTTATACGAATTTTTTTTCACCTTTTTTAAAATTATCGTAACTTGGGTCCAATTGATGCAATAGTGGTGCAATTTATGTAGATCTGCAAGTTATGTAAATCTGAGTCCTAATAAGTACTATGCAAAATTATCTATATAAAAACCAATATATAGTATATAGTAAGTCGGTGTATATTAAGACCGTATTTATTACGGGCAGTTTATTACTATTGCCATGCCCACAATTAACATATATTTGGGGCCCTATGCAAGATTCAGCAACAAAACGTATAAAAAAGTATAAAATACAAAACAAAAAATGGGAGGTACATTTTGAGAGCCATGCCCTCTATTGACACATATTTAAAATTTAGGACCTGTGCCAAATTCTTGCACCAATATTTTTATATGAATTAGTATGTTAACGCTACAAACAAATAGGAACGATCAGATAAAGACCACTCCTCCATTCATTATCGATTCAGGGTACTCTACCGAAAATTACCCTAAATATGCTCCTAATGATGATATCTGATTAAAATGGATATCGCTCTGGTTCAACTCGCACACACATGTAAGGGTGTTTCGGAGTCGGTCTAACCCGACTTCAGACTTCTTTACTCGTTTTTATTTATAAGCGGTTGAAGTTCAAAAAGTGGGGTAGAATGCAATAAAATCAGATTTGTGGAGCTATTTGGGAACGTAGCGACTAAACCAAGAGTGAGATTAGGATCACCAATACTACAAAAATTTTCTGTTACCAACCTTCATAGCAGCCAGCGTTCCGGTGGAAATAGGCATAAAGCCTTACTATACCATTTTACCTTGATTCTTTTTACATTTTTGAGAATATCTCAAATTATGGAACTGGAAAAGAATATGATTTTAATATATGACGCAAAAATTTAATAATCTTGTTCCATTAACCCGAAGTCCAAACTGGTTAAAGTGTTGCATTCTTCTACATCGTGATTTATCGCTTCTGTGCATTTTGCTTGCGGATCGTAACCTAATTTGAATATTTCCGAGCACTTTTCTGCTACGATGAACTGGTTTATTTTAATTTCTCTTTGTTCTAAAATGATGTTTCTCATAATTTTCAGAGATCCGATAACAATACTTCGAATTAGATGTTAAGATATCACGCAAGTATTCTGTATAATTACGAGTATTGCTAAATTTCAACTGCTTTGCAGACACATTGTTTTCTGGGATATTTTATCTTCAGTTGCATATTCCATTTGAAAGGCATCTGTTCGAAGCCGTTCGCATGGTAACAAAAAGTTCACGATTTTAGCCAGAAACAAAATATTCTGTGAAGTGAATTATTGTACTTAAGGAATACGTTATAGTTTGGTTATTTATATTTTTTGTATTCTTGTTCTATTATCCTGATAATAAAATCATTCCCGAAACGGAACCAGATGTTTTTACAATTTACAACCTGGTTAAAAACTCCATTTTGACATAATATATTTTGAGTCCTGACAGATCACAATTGTTCAATTTCGATCATAGAAACAATATTCTTAGATAGATAGATAGATAGATAGAAGTGGGGTAGGCCGGAGAACCGCCGAAAAAGAAGGCCATCAGGCATTGATGCTCATTGTAATAAGCCTGAACAAATATTTAGTGAAGAAATAGAGGATTTTGGAAAGGAAGTTACACCTTTTCAAACTGCTTTGACTCTTTTATGAACCTCAGCAGTCTGTCCAGGGATAAGGAATGTACTTTATTCATTCCCAAAAAATCTGACCCTAATATGTGCCTCCTCAGGACAAGAAAAAGCAGAACAAGCACAGAGAAAATGCTCTGTGCCGTCCTGTGCTTCCCTCAGGCAGGAGATGCAGTTCGGATTCAGATGATGTCTATGGTCGCCATATAATGGCCCTGTGATTACTCCAACCAGTGATCGAAGGAAATTTCCAACTCTCCTCTTTGGCTTTCTGGGAAGCATTTGGTTGATTTGCAGGCAACTAAACTGAACCATCGGTCCTTGTGAATATTATTCACATGGCTCCTGATCCAATCCATACCCCCTACTAAACTTATACCGATAAATGGCTCTGATCCCATTGGAGTGCCCACAGATCCACAGTTTGCAATTCATCAGCTAATTCGTTCCCCTGAACACCACAGTGTCCCGGAACCCAAATAAGTTCAAGAAAATTCCACCTTGCGATGGAGTTAAGTCTGGACTTACATTCTTGGACAACTTTTGAAGTGCTTAAGGTAAGAGTTTGTCCTACGGTGCCAGAAACAACGGGTATTGTTCCGACAGCCCCTTGGATGTGCCCAAAGATCTTGTCGTCGTGCCAACATCCGTATGAATATTATCGACAAATCATTTTCATGACCTCCTGTTGAATCATAAGATCCAATGGTGGCAAGTACAACAAAGCATTCAGAGCGTCACCAGATGTGGTACTCATGGCGCCCATAATACTCAAACATACACTTCTCTGTAGTCAATTTAACCTCAAACATGTGGACTTAACCCCAGTTCTGCGCCACCAGACCACATCACATACAAAATTATGGGCCTAACCAACGCTTCGTACAGCGAAAATACACCCGCTGGTCTTACCACATGCTCGCTATAATGAAGAGGATAACTGATAATGGTGAGCCCGTAGTCAGTTTAACCTCAAACATGTGGACTTAACCCCAGTTCTGCGCCACCAGACCACATCACATACAAAATTATGGGCCTAACCAACATGCTCGCTATAATGAAGAGGATAACTGATAATGGTGAGCCATGGGGTATACCGTTATGGGGTGTACCGTTGGGGTGATGAAAAATAGTTGTTTATTCGGACTATAATGACTGCAGGCGTTAATTTGAAAGAACTTCGGATTTCCAAAAGTAGACAATGATTGGTCACGATTGTACTGAGTATTCTAGTCCTTTCGGGAACTTGTGATACCACGCTATGAATTAGTTCCCCTTCTTTGAACACGAGGAATGCTTTTAAACTGATGTCCAAGCGGTGTAAACCAATTGCATTCTAGAACATTTGACTGTTTGCTACTAACTACGATGATCGTCAAACCTGTGATTGCTTTCTTGTAGGTAACTTCGACATCTATGAATCCACTAACTGGAGTTGAATTTGTGAGGGAAATCCATAAATGCAATTCACAGTCAGGTTCATAGTTCGAGATGACAGAATCATATAGTTGGATGCCGAATGCACTTAAAATTGGCACAAATTCACTTCAAGTTTTGTCCGTCACTGACTTCTTCAAGACGACCAACCTAAGTACTTTAGTTAGCTCCTGCAGTTTCTGTTTCAAGTGGTAACATATTGCACTGAATGATATCTGCCGTTGCTGAAGATCGGTGTTGACGAGCGACAGATGTATTGCTAGTGTCCTATGAATCCACAATCCGAGCAGATTGATTCTCTATACGGGCACTGCAGAATTTAATGTTGTCGACTGTGCGGCTGGTTCGGTGGTTTGTTGCATTGTTAATGTTGCTGGTATTTTAGTTTGTTGATATGATGAACTTCGTGTGAGTGCCGCATGATTTCTACATTCTTCGAAATAACTTCAGCGGTAATTCCATAATCGATCACTTTTTGTAGCTGGAGATCTGATTCGCCGAAAAACTCTGCTGAAATGCCTCTTCACATAGTCTATAAACGAAATGATCACAGAGCATTTGGTTGAATTGAAAGCGCCGACATACCCGTTGAATCCTTCGTTGTGCTGTTGATCACCTCCGATTTCGGAAGGTCGGGGGGATATCTGTTATGCTCAAATGACTCCGTTGCTTTGAAGATACGAATGATGACAAGAGGTTCAAGAGTGGAGCGCAAAGTAAATACCTCTCTGATGACATTCCCTGATCATTTTTGTCAGCAAAGAAACCTCGAATCTGGCAAAGTACATAACAAGTTTTTCGGATGCTCAATGCTGAAGGCTTCCAATCTTCCCATTGTACGCATAATGTGGCAATTAACGCTACGCATGCTGGATTCAGACTGCGGTAACCGCGTTTAACATCCCCATATAAGCTTTCTCTTCAAATGTTGCCAACGTCAACTCTTTCAGTTTAACCAATGAATACTGACGTTGAAGCGAAATAGTATCTTTTGAGAGGCATAAGATTATTTGCTTCAATGGGCTGAACTGCGATTGTCTCCAATACCATCCTCGTCACCACTTTAATATTAAACATATTAATAATGTACTAAAATCCATATAATCAATGTTCAACTTAAGTAAATTTTTTGATTTGTATCACAAAGAACGTTTTGGGTAAGGATTCCTTCCAGACAGAAATTGATCGAGGGGGATCCATCACCAAATACTCCCAACAAGATATACACAGATGGATCAAAAATGAATACCGGTGTAGGATCAGGAGTTTGTTGCGAAATGCCCTCAATCAGTGAATCCATGAAACTCATGGCTCACTGCAGTGCTTTTCAAGCGAAAATAACCGCTATTCACGAAGCCTTGAATTGGCTGAGGATAAACGAGGTAACCGTCAATGATATTTGTATTTTATCAGACACCCAAGCTGCACTAAGGGCTTTGAATGCATTCCAAATAACATCAAGGAGTGTCTCAGACTGTCGCCGATCTCTAAATGAGATGCCTAAACAATTCCATATCCATCTATGCTTGGTACCTGGCCATAGGGATATAACAGAAAACTGCAAGGCTGATCAACTTGCGAGAGACGTTACTTGTATGCCAAATGTCAGTAGGCATTTGGATATACCTCTCGCAACTTGTAAGCTTCTCATAAGGGAGACACTAATTAATTCTACCAATCAACGGTGGATCTCTGCCACTACCTGTGAAATCGCCAAGCAAACATGACCGAGGCGAAATCCGCGTCTATCTAAGAATATCATTACACTCAATAGACTACAAATTAGGACTTTAATAAGAGCCCTCACGGGACATTGTCTAATAGGAAATCATGGAAAAAGAATGGGAATACGCATGATTTCTGACGGAGTTGCAGAAACGAGCAGGAACTGGAAACGGACCAGCATCTCTTCTGTACACGAAGAAAAAAATTGGGAATGTTTACTAGGATCCCACTTCTTAACAAGTATAGATAATCTATACCAGTCAGGTGTCAACAGCCTTCTTCGCTTTATAAAAGGCTTAGGTTGGTTCAATCTGGAGGGGGAACCAACCTAAGGCCTCGCAATCGCGGCCTACAACGGATCCAACTGTTGGTCTAAGTGGCATCACTTGTTTATTGGTGAAGCGGCTGCCCAACCTACCTACTTATCACTAAAAAAATGAGAAATCCTTTTGGTAGAGCTGTTCCAACAACTAACTTAAACATACACCGAATATAAAAGTTATTTTAATGTTCAGCTCCAGTAATTACTCCGATTTACGTCTACTTAGAAGATTATGAATTAAGGTAGATGAGTGGCTTGATTCGAGAGTGAGGTTACGTTAAGTTACTCAACAGCTGGTATCCACTTCTGGATCCACTTCTGGATCCACGTCTGGATACCGTTTCGTGAGGAAATAAAGAAATTACAATTTTTGTGTTTATTTTAAGACAATCACTATTTGAGAATACACATTTCTAGAAGTTTCTATAACAAAAAGTGCGCCACCATTAAGTTAAATTAATCCACGTTTAATTTCCGGAACGAACCCTCCAATCCAAAAATACTATCAAAATCGATTGGTCCTCCAAAACGTAGTTTCTCATCAGACCCATAATTGACTTCATCCTTAAAGTAATCACGATACTCATCCATTTTTTTGTCCCAATGAACCAGACTTTCCTCAATGGAGCCATTCTCTCCCCCATATTCCTGAGGCAAATACTTCTGTGGAAATTGCTCATACATTGATTCCAGTTTATTGCCGTACACCCATAACTGCCATACAAATAATCATTAAACAAAACGATAAGCAATATAAAATAATTATATTCAAAAGTTTACTTACCCTCTTTTGAATCTTCTCTGAGAGCAACGGTTTTATATAATTAAATATACGATCAAATGCCCCTCGAGAATTGAAGATGTAAAAGCCCTTAACTCGAAATGGAGCCCCTTGTTGAACATACGTCGTCTTTTTCTTCATTATCATCGGTGTTAATTGGAATATATGTGATGTGGTCGGCCGTTCCAAGTCAAAGACGGAGACGATGCCTTTAACACTACACTGATCATCCTCCGATATAAGAATATCATACATGGCACAAAAGACTTGAAAAAGATCTTCTATGGGAAACTTATCGCATGGATATAAGCCACTACGAACAAAAAATATACGTGGTCCATCTCCAAATAGAGGTGTGGGCAAAATACTACAAACATATCTGTGGATAAGAAATATAAACCTATAGAATGGTGTTCACATACGTCTCCCATTGCAAAATACCCCAAACGTAGAGCTTCGCGGAATTTTGGCTCGTCCACATCAGTGCATCGAAAAAGTTCTGGGAACTTGGTACGCATTGTGTAATACATGTCAAGTTTCGATTTCGTCCTCTCCAGACTATGCTTGCAGCCTCGCAGAAACGCCAACAGAAACTGATCATCGGTGCGGGCCTGTAAATGTGGCTGCTGCTTAATCCAAGTTCTCAATGCCTCAATATTTGCCGGGATGTCTTCGGGAATTTCGTGGAGTTCCTCGATGGCGGTTTTTTCCAATACCTCATTTAAGGGTCGAATTTGTGACATTGTTTAAATTTTTCCTTCCGATTGTTAAGAACTTCATAAAGTTTGAGAGATACACATTTACATACTCTGAAATTCTATTTACTTGTACGGTCGGTGTGGAAATTATAGATTGTAAAATGGGCTATTATCGAAGGTAGGTAGGTAGGTAGGAGTGGCAGCCTAGTTTGCCAAAAGCACACCTAATGGCCCATTGTGATACCACGATGTGGCGCCGTTCAAGCACTGACTACAAAGTTCTCTTACTTGGGATGGTGATAGTCAGCATAAGGACAGCGCCGGGAAAGGCACGACTCCCCCTTTATCAAACTATCAGGAAACCATCCTGATAGTTTGATGAACCTTGCTATGTCCCTAATATCAAAGGATGACAGCTCTGTCAGGCTTGTAAGAAATGGGGCACCAAAGGTGCGAATTCTTCTTCTGCTCAAGAATGGGCAGTGACATAAGAGGTGGAGAACCGTCTCGTCCTCCTCCTCGGAACCACAGCCTCGGCAAATATCGTAATATCGTATCGCATTTACATTCGAATTTTAACCGAAACGGACTCTTAGAAGCAGCATGAACTTCATGTGTTATGAATAATTAAAAAAACTGGGAACAGGTGCTACGAATTGGATAAGGAAAATATTCCTTGAGATTGTTGTGTAATGAAATGATAAAACTTAGACAGAGATTCGATGTTTTAAAATTATAAACTTAGTAGCATACATTTCTAACGTCAAAAATCAGTGGACTAGCAATCATTTTTTTCAGTCAATACATTTTCATTTCCAGTTTGGAAAACGTATGAAAATCTGGAGTTCTATCCTCTATTATCTCATATCATGCCATATCTATTATAGCAATAATACTTGGCAATGTTACTTTTGATGAAATTAAATATCTGGGAGTAATCCTAGTCAAAAATCTAACTTGGAAGAACCACTTATCATACATAACTAGTAAGGCCCTAAGAGCAACCTACGCCTGCCAGCGGCTGTACGGTAAAATATGGGGACTACGACCAAAAATGATGGCGTGTTCATATAAAACAATAATAGTACCAATGATTACCTATGCTTCTTTGGTATGGTGGCCAAAAGTAAACCAAACAAAGGCTCAGATGACCCTTAACAAGATTCACCGAATAGCCTGTTCGAGTGTGACGGGAGCAATGAGAACGTGCCCCTCACTACCTTTAGGAATGATCACTGGATTCACTGCCATCCTCTTAACTACACCTTGTAGTTAAGAGGATGGCAGCCAGCGCGGCCCTAAGGTTACCTAATCTAGCTCATCTTAAAGAAGGCAACCTAACGGGGCACGCAAAGATTGTGGACACCATCTGGAATTCTCCATGCATCATGGTCTTTAACAAGATGGACAGAAAATTAGACTTCTCCAAGCACTTCAAAGTGGTCATCAGTGCCCGTTCAGCGTGGAGAAATAATGAAGTAATAATAAAACCGGCCTCACATTTGTGGTATACAGATGGGTCCGAAATGGAAGACGGCAGTGGGGCCAAATTTCCAAAAAGCAATTGCATTTGGAAAAACAGCTTCCATTTTTCAGGCGGAGTTATGTGCTAGAGAATGTCTACGCAGGGGTACATGCAGCATGCATTCTCTCAGATAGCCAGGCAGCTCTGAAATCATTAATAAACTTCTCATTCTAATCAAAGCTGGTCTGGGAATGCTCTAAAGTCCTCAATACCCTAGCAGCGAGAAACTTTGTTACGCTAATGTGAGTACCGGGACATGAGGGACATGAAGGAAACGAAATGGCGGCCTCTTTGGCAAAAAGGGGCACAGGCACTCCCTTCAGAAGCCCAGAACCCTTTTGTGGTGTAAACAACACCTTCATAAAAAACTTGTTGAGGAAAAACGAAGTCTGCTGAACTACTGGAGAGCCCATAAAGGCATGCGGCAGTCGAGACTACTCATTGACCCATCATGGTAGATGGTGCTTTAAAACTCAGCAGAAATGACATTCAACTCTATACTGAACTTTTAACGGGACACTGTAGACTAAATTACCATCTGAAAAAAATAGGCGTGGTAGAAGGCGATTCGTGCCGACTCTTTCAAGAGGAGCAGGAAACAGCAGAACACATTCTATGCACTTGCCCAGCGGTGGCAAGACGCAGATATAATTGCCTAGGCAGTGGATTCTTATCTTCAAATCCCCCAGTTAAAAGTAAGCCCACAGAAGTTACGAGATTTATGAATAGTCTAGGAGTGTTTTAGTTGGGTACGAGGGCTGCACTATAAATCTCTTAGGTCGCGGTGTTCTTTTAACCTGTTAAACAATAATAATAAATACTTTTGATATATTTAGTACAATTTATATATATCGATGCCCAGTGATATGCTATTAGGGGAAAAAATTGAACTGCAAATTGAGCGACGAATTCTATTTTATAGGGAATGAACTTTTATTTTTGTGTATTATTTCAAGAAATTTTAAAATTGTAAAAGATCATCGGCATCGAAACAATTATGCCATGCAATGAAAAACTAAAAACATTTGTAATCTCTTCGACATTTCCAGATTTCATAAAATAAACTGAGGAGTAAAGCAGTTAATTGAAGGTACTAGTGGAAGAAGCATGGTCTATGTTACAACTTGCAGCGTCTTTTTTGCTATACTAACATATTTTAAAAACTCTGCAAAATTAATAGAAACAGAAGATTTCCCATTGTTTGCAAGAGGTATTTACGAGTCCACTAAATTAATACAAATTCAAATCCTTAAACTCAAGCAGCTCCAAACAACCATAATATTTCTTCTCATATTTTCGATTGCTTCACAGTTTGTATTAACTAGAAGTGAAGTGGGGTAGGCCGGAGAGCCGCCGAAGAAGGAGGTCTTCAAGCACTCAGGCCATTGTACTGTTTATATTAACTAACTTCAGCGAAATTCACAAGTACAGTGATATTAATCAGGATGACGGTCCTCTGATTGAAATCGAATTATATTGATAGAGTAAATTTAAAAATAAAATTATGAACTGATTAAAACAAATTATTAAATAATTTTCCGTTTCGTCACTTATTCCATGATCAAGATTGAAGTGTTAAGAATAAAAAAAGACAAAAATCAAAGTCTCTTTGTGGAATTACGATGTATTACTTAAGTACAACTCACTTCAGAGAATATTTTTCTGACTGCGGCACGAACGATTTTGACTTGAGTGGTTTCGAATCGAATACGCAACTGAACTTTAAGAACCTTAACAACTATGGAGATGTGTCCGCAGAACACTTCAAAGTCAGAAATAATTATTTAAAATACAAGCGTGATCTTTTAACATCTTTTAATAATAAGTAGAAAGTGTTGTTGTAGGACTTTAGTCAGTTAATGGCAGCAGAAAAGTAGTCGGGAATGTTTCAATTAGATCACCCCATCGCAAGCAGCTCTGACATCAGCTGCGTTCAAATTAAAGATGGGCACCTTAAATTAGTCATGAGCGACTTATTTGTATCGGTGATTTAATCACGGTTACTGAATAATAACTGTGAATGAGAGTTACCGAATATTTTCAGTAACCATTCTTTCAATATACGTTCTGTCATTTCACTTCTTTCAATATAAATTATTTTAGCTCTCTGTCTCGTTCGTTCATAACGATTATTAATGTACTCTCTTTAAATAATTCTCTCCTTTCTCTTGGAGTTTCCAACTTGCAATCTTTTGGTTAATGTCGTTTCAATTGGTAGAATGATTTTTGTGGAACTGTTTATTTGCTCAAATGTGGAGTTTTTATTGTAAACGTTCGCATACCGCCTTCTTTTTGGATGCAATTGCTATATTCGGGATAATTGTTCTGCGATATAGTTAGAAGCAATGGAAGATTTAAAAAAAAAAGAAGGACAAGAAAAATTATGTGTTCTAGTCAGTGGACAGACTTTTTGCAAAGGCAGCATAATGTCGAAACCGTCTACAAGAGAAACCTGACAATCATTCATAGTTGTACAACATGAAAATGATGAACTACAATAAAACTTTTTGTGGATTCATCAACAATAGTTGAGGCGTACATATAACTATGTCTTTCGCACATTGCGATTATTTGTTTTCATGTCTCCGACGCTAATGTGGTATCAGCTCAGTATTCCGCGGTACTTCATTTGATGAAATGAGTTCCATGTAAGCGATTCGGTATGAGGCCTTGTTTTTTTGGACCACACCCGAACGGACTGAAGATGTCCTATGCCTGTCGAATTTAAAACAATCAAAAATTCGGAAGTGGGTGAAGTGGAACTATGAAGTAAAAAAACGTAAATGACATTCCGGACCGCTGGAAAACAAGAGCAATGTCTACCCGAAAGGATGAAGGGGTTTTGAAACTGTGCGAGCGGAATCGCACTCTGCGGCTGCCGGAGACCTCGTCAAAAAGGAATTAACATTGGTCTGAATACAATCAGGAAGCGTATACATGAGGTAAAGGACAAATTTCGCTCTACATCCTCGAAACCATTGCTCGGCAGATCACATAAAATAACCGAAGGATCTGTGCAGGAGAAACAGTAATAGCGATTGGTCGAATGTGGTGTTTACTGATAAAACGACTATTTGGGTACGTGTTCCGTTGAAGCCTGGCTTACTAGCAATACAAAATTTAAACAAAGTAGCAATAAACACCCTTTAAAAGTGAATGTCTTAGAACGCGCTTTTGGGGCTTTGCAAAATTCGAATGCAGAATTCATGGTTGCTTGAATTTTACAAGCGCAGTCGTCTGAAATCATCCAAGAAGATTTTTAGTGGGTTCAAAAAAGGTGAGTTTGACAATAAGTCAATGATAAAAAAACAACAGGGTCATCTCTGCCGCGAATAGATGGATCAAAATGGGGTCATCACAATGGGTTGGCCCTCACAATCTGCAGATGCTAACCTTTAAGAAATGTGTGCGCCATTAGGAAAGCAAGCTTACCAGAGAGCCTGTATATAATTTGAAGGAGCTTTGCTGACAATAAAAAATATGGCGTTCTCCATCCACGGAGAATCCTCTGAAAAACTATTTGAAATTATGCCAATAAGATGCGCAGCTATTCTCGACAGTGAAGGCGGTTTCAGAATGTACTGAATATGTGTACATGTATTATATACTTTGCAAGTTATCGTGGTTTCTCTCTTGTTGAATATACTATAACTCATAACAAAGCAAACACTAACTATAAATATGTTTAAGTGCTAAAAAATTGTATTTAATTAAATTGTGTTGTGAATTTATTTGATTTAAAATGTTATTATTCAGACTGCGAACGTCATTCCCAAAACCAAAATCTATTCTTTCATTAAAGAAAGCGTTACCCCAACAACGACTTAAAAGAACGGATATCAAAAAATATCGTTCTCCGATAAAGTGGTTCATCTGAAGAGTTTATAAGTAGGCGAAACCCAAGATTCAATTCTCATTGTCTCGGATCTGAAGTAACCGGCTCACTCATCTCTACTTTTAACACAAACTTTGTATCGGTGGAGACTGCTCTCAGAAATGATCCGCAGTTTTCATGTTTTGCAAATATTCGTAATTACCTATAATTTCAGAGTTTGGGGGTTCTGTTTTGCTCATTCAAAAGCAATATTCGTGGCGGCCAGTGAGTAAGTAAAGGTGAGTGAATAAAGATGGACGAATAAAGTAACCCGAATAAAGTTCATTTTTGTTTCACACGTTCTTCGTATTTACAGATCCATTTCAATGCATTTTTTTACTCGTATCTTAGGAATATGATAAAAAATATGTTACCAATTGTGCTCTGAAGAAAGATATACTCGTACATATAAGAGTATATTAATGATCGGAATGCGTTCCTAATTTGGGAGTGATTCTCCATTAATAACCGGGTTTGATTACTTTATTATTTTTTATTTGAAATATGTATTCCTGAAGTCGAATGCCACCACATACTTTTACTATGTCCTCAACATACAGGGTTCTTGGGAAAAATCGGCAATAATGCACATAAAAGGGCTGAGACATGATACTTGGAAAAATAAGAAAGCGGAACCAACTTTTTTCTGCGCTATAAGTTTATGGAGTCAATTTAGATGCATATAATTATGAGGCACTCAGCCTATAAATCCTTTTGTTTGAATTAACTCTGGATGATTTCGTATATTGTATGATATTTCCGGACTTTGAAATTTATTGGGCCTTCCAGTATTTCAACCAAAAGACGGGGAACTTTTCATAGATAGTTAAAAAGAAAGTTTGAGATGAATAGATTAGCTTCTACCCAGATAGGACCTTCAACTACTCTTAAGGAAGAATATCAAAATATGAATCCTGATTTAGAAAAAATTTCATTTCATCAGCATCAGTGGTCAGTGTGTGTAGATTTAAAAATGGTAAATTTTTTATTAGTTCAGCAAAGCGGATACACTAAATATCCATGTTTTTTTGCCTGCAGAACTGTCGTGCCAAAAATTAACACTGGACCAGCCGTGGAGAATGAAAACGACTGTAGGAAAAGATTATATCGGTCATGAACTCGAGGAAAAGATAGCATCGGTCATATTAAACTTTGACTTTTAAAAGGCTTCATAAAACGCTGGACAAAGGAGTTCAAAGACCCCTTTATTACCAAATTTCTGTTCACTTCCTTGGTACGCCCAACATTAAAACACATTTGTCAATCATTTCCTGTTCTCAGTAGAGAAAAGTGAAAAGTAGGAACTTTTCAGGGGCCACAAATCCTTACTTTTATAAACAACGATGATTTCAAGAACCATATGACTCAAGTTGAATTCGATGCATGGACAAGCTTTATATCAGTTGTCAATTACATGGGAATCACATAGCTAAAGAATATTCCAAAATAGTAGACAAAATGCTCCAGAATTTCCAAAAAATAGAAGCTAATATGAGTGTCAAATTGCATTATTTGCTTAGTCATTTAGATAAATTTTCTGATAATCTGGGTCATTATAGCGAAGAACAAGCGGAACCGCTTCAACCAGGACATCATGATTATAGAGGAAAGATATCAAAGCCATTGGGATGGCCATATGATGATGACTGCTGGAACTTGCAGACTGACCGGAGCAAAGCACCAAAGAAAATCCCATATAAAACATTTTTCTTAATTCTTATGATATAATTTTGTTTTTGATGATTAATTTTATTATTCTTTGTAACATTTGCAGCACTTTGTTTGTTTGAATGAAATTTCATATATTTAAAATAAACGTTTTAAAAAGTATTCTCCCCTTTTGGAAAATTTAATTTCCAATAGAAAGTAGAGTCACTTCAACAAAAATATTATTATTTTTGTATTCAGCAGACCAAAATTACCTGAAATTGACTCATAAATCCCTTGCCGCAATCGGTGTTCCTCTGTGTAATAGAAGTTGAATACGTCAGAAGTCTGTAAATGTTTAAGGACTCGTCTTCTTTATTTATGATTTAAGAACGCAAACAACAACAAAATAGCAATCATCCAGGTCCTGATCAGTACTAGAAGCACAGAACAACAACGGAATAAGTGAATTAAGAGCGGAAGAGTAGGCCCCTGCGGATTCACAAAATACTTGGGTTGCCTTTAAGTGCAGTTGCCCTTTCAGTGTGCGGACGTCATTACATTTGTGCCATTAATTCCGAATTCCCAGAATTGGTACAGAAAAATGCCATGGACTGGTGATGGAAAATACAAGCGTGTATGCAAGGGATAATGCGAACTTGCAATAGTGCTAAATAATTATTCAGAATTTAAGAAGTAAATATGTTTATGTAGGTGATCGTTAGGGTAGGCATCTATAACTGTTGGGCCAATTTTTATATCCCATTTACCGTAAGCAAAATACTCTCATCACTTGGGCGAGTGAGTTATACTAAATGCCAATAATAGTAATGCTAATACTAAACGTTACTCTTAATAGGAAGAAGTTTCTTATTGCTGAATTATACATGAACGTGGGCGTGGTAGTAGATACATTACGCTCACATGAAAGGTTCATATTGTAATTTTGTACCACTGTAGAAAATTTGGTTGATACATTTTGTCTAGATCTCGATTGTTTCATTTACATCAGTAACTGGCATGGTAAATGATTGAACTATAGGGAATTTTGTCGATTATTTTATATCGAAGAACTCAAACACAAAAGGAAAAAGCGAATAATATAATAATAACTTTTTATTCTTATGTTGAAAATTTAAATAATAAGAATAATAAACATTTAACAGTGAAGGACAGACAACGAAAGAAGTTTTTATCCGCATGGATTGTGTCTTGGCTTAACTCCAGATGGGACCCTAAAAGTATGCAATCACGTTTCAGTATGCAATCACGTTTCAATATTATTAATTTTTATTTCAACTTGAAAATATTGTAACAATATTATTTTATTGTTGAAAACATTATTTAAATAATTATATAAAAGGATAGGATTGGCTCTTTTTGCGCATGCTTCCATTGCTTAGTGTCCCTTAGTGCCCCAATCCTTGAATATGCGGCATCTGTCTGGCGAGAAAAGCTGGAGCAAAAAACAGCACAGACCAAGACCAATAAAATGCAAAGACTAGGCTGTGTATGCACGATGGGGACCATAAAGCCAGCTCCGAATGCAGGCCTGGAGGTATTATTAAAACTACCGCCAATTCATTTATGCATCAAGAAAGAAGCGCTACAACTCGGAACAAAACGAATCTTAGAAAATGAACAAGGTACAGTGCGCCTATGGCATTGCTTATTTAGAGACGCAACTAAAATACAAACGATTAATCTTACCCTAAGTGACTTATGTCACCCTAAATATAACTTCAAACATAACTTCAGGGTCACATTCCCGAGCGGGGTTAACTGGGAACATAATAGACTAACGCCACCTTATAACGCTCATGTATGGTACACAGACAGCTCAAAAACTAAGGAGGGAGTGGGGTCTAGAGTTTTTGGGGAAATACCAAGAAATAGCCACATCCTTATCCACTCTGACAGCAAAACAGCACTACTGGCGCTGGACGCCTTTGTCATCAAATCAAAACTGGTTTGAGATTGTCTTTAACTGCCGAAAAGACTAGCAACTTACAAGAGAGTGCATCAGATTAGGGAGCCAAGTCACAGCGGACATATAGAGAAAGAAGAGGTAGATGGACTCGCTAGGAAAGGGGCTGCCAGAAGTTTTATTAGACTGTCATGTATGGGCTGCCATGGAGTTTTCCGAAGTACTCCATAAATCAATGGCTAGAGGTAAAATCACATCAATATTGGAGGGGGACCAAAGGTATGAGCCGCAAAAATCGTCATGCCAAAAAATCATGTAAAAGTACTATGGAAATTCTAGGTTAAACGAGAACAGGTACTCGCATTGTCTCAGGATTTCTAACTGGACATTGTAGGGTAAACAAACACCAATATAATATGAAGTAAAGTCAAATGACTATTATAGGTTATGTGATGAAGAAGAGGAAACATCTGAACATTTGTTGCATCAATGCAACCGTCTGATCTGGACCAGACTTCGTTACTTAGGAAATTATTACCTAGAACCGCCAGAAATTACCTAAGAAGATTTCAGAATCCTAAATGATTTCTAAACTCTGGGGTGTTTTGTAACTACAGAGTTTGCCACAATAGGTCCAAAGGTGGCTGCAGTGACTAGGTGACTTGTTCCCGTTCTCCAGCAATCTAATCTAATCTGAGAAGTTTCAGCTCAGAAGCAGATCTAAATTTGTGCACACTTCAATTAAGCAAAACATGTGATAAAATAGTACATATATACATATATAAAATATATAAGTATACATCTAATCCAAAGAAAAAAGCCCAGGGAGTAGAGAATATTTAATGTAGAAGTTTCTGGAGTTCCTTATAAAACCTTTGCCAGCAATTCTTGTTTCTGAAGCCGATGGTGACTGGTGTTGAAAAGTCGGTCACTTAGGACTGTGTTTGGTGGGATTGGCATGGAATAATCTTCTATTAGCTGCTCCCCACCGCTCAAACTCTTACTGTACTATCAACAATTGAACCGTCTGCAGGAAGCAATCGCCCAGAAGCGGCCAGCTTCTGCCAATAGGAGAGGAATTTTTGTTCCATCAGGACACCGCCAGCCAACACATATCGATAGTGACCCGCCAGAAGCTGAGGGAGCGTGATGGGAGGATTTTATGCATCCACCTTATAGTCCGGACCTGGCACCAAGTAATTACTACCTATTCCTGTCTATGGCGAATAATTTTGCTTGTGATAATCGACGGTACCAGTTTTTTGCCAATAGGGACGAGGGTTTCTATGAGAGAGGCATAAGGAAATTACCTTCAAAATGGCACCAAGTTACCAAAGAAAACGGTGCATATTTGAACTAATTCGGATCATTCGAACTAAGCTGAACAAAGTCTTCAATTTCATTAAAAATAATGGATTTCTTTTTACTAAACCCTATCGAATCACAAGCAAAAAAATATATATAATAAACTTTCAATCCCGAATATAACTCTTTTCAGAATTCGATCACTGGATTGTGCAAAATTGTTCACCGTAGCTCAGTGCAATTGCAGAGTTTACTAAACGAATCCGAAGTATTTCAGTCCTTTGTGTAACTCCGGAAAATGGCTTGAATGGACAGTACTCAAAATGCCAAAATTTTTCTTAGTGTATTCTGTTTTACAACTGTTATTCTCTAACTGACCCTGTACCAACGAATATATTGTATATTGTCTTTGCCTGTACAAACGGCTATGCTTGAAAATTTGTAGTGACGCAAATAAGAACAATATTAAACATTCGACTATTGTTTAATTAAAGCTGCTGTGTATTTATTTGGTTCTGTTTAAAAATTAATATGAGTTGTTAATTTTAAGGAACTTTATTTGGCAACATGTACTTCAGAATTGTTCATTATTTACTAACTTATGGAAATAAGAAGTGAATGACGCACTTAATCCCGCAACTGAAATTGTTCCTTCCCCTTTCGGCAGCTGAAACTTGTGGGATGTAGCTAGATGGAAGTGGAAACTTATTAAAATAATATAAGTCAAGCTTTCATCAACCTTGGTTTGGAAGAGTTGAACCATTTTAATACATGCGATTCTTTGAAATGTCTTTATATCAAATTTCTATAACATTTGAAAGTTCATATAGACATAGAATGTATAACTTCTAATTATCCTTATAATTAGCTGTTTACCTCATTCACATTATATACAGCACATTAATAACCTATCATATAACAAGACCGCATAATTCTCATCAGTAGCTTCAACTCAGTCACATTCTTTCATTCCTTTTCATCGCATAGACTGTTAACCCATCTCAGTGCAGCTTCTATTTCCATAATCCTGAATTCCATAATTGAACAACTCCAACTCCTCTGACAAGCTTAACTTATAAGATAGTCTTAAGATAGATTCATATAAATAAAGATGGCTTTTAATTTCGACATTGACCATCCAAGTTCTTAATTTCTATTGTTAAATACACAGTTATAAATTAGTATAAATTATATACACAATTATATTATACAATTCTTATTTGATCTCGTGTTGAGTTCGTAGTGCTTTGCTTGATATAAAAGAAACTTTCTTTAAAGAGAATTTTTTTAAAACATCAAGTCAGTACAATTATAAATTCTGTGCTACCGTGAAGGTTCTGTACGGAGGCAGAAGAAACACCAGAGCACCTTCTAATGAACTGCGAAGCCTTAGCTCGCAGTAGGAAGAAACATCTGGGGCATTACTGGCCGGAGGGCAGAGACATTAGAGCAATGAACCCCAACTCAGTGCTAAGCTTCCTTAGACCTGTTGGACTAATAGAAGACCTTTAATGGGTACATGCAGGAGGAGTACAATAGATCAAATTGGTCGAGGTACATTTTCCCTCTTTTTTTCATTCATTCATTCAAGATTGTGGTTAAGTAGGTGTGCGTGAGTTAATCTTGTGCGGTCGAATCTCATTTGCTCATATTTTATTAAATCTGATCTTGAAAAGAGGTCTTTATGATTGAATTTTAAAAAATCGTTATCGTATATTTATTATTATATTAAATTTATCTGTATTTATTTGTTGGTACCAGTGCGATGTATCGGGCTAAATCATTTTGTTGTTCTCTTTTAAAAATAATTAATGTAGTTTGTGCTGAAGTTGGGGGTAGTGACATTGGCACTGGCATTTCTGCGAATTTGGACGTGGCCGGGAGCCGAAATTAGAATAATGTTCCGGGAAGTTTTTTATCAGGAAATTTCTAAATGTTTTAGGGTATTATGAGATATTTTCTAGATTCATTATGGTACTTAGGGTTGAGAGGGAGTCGCGTACACATGGCAAATTATATATTTTTTGTGTCAGCGTATTTTAACCCTTTCAACAAGTCATAAATTGATGAGGAACCGACAGAACTGTATTCGAGATCTTATAATTTTGTAACACTGTAAGATTGCGTATTTTCTCATATTGATCCAACTGTGAAGATAAAATTGAAATCGGTGAAATGCTGTTTAAGTTCTTTCAATTTTTGTTCAAAGATTACATCATACATACCTTCAATAAACCATCAACTCCAGGTTTATTGAAGGTATGAAGTGAAATATTGATGGAAGACTGGTGTAAATTGGTGTAAATCCCCATTGGCAAATAGGGATTTACTGGAGTTTTTATGTTGATCGGTTTTAAGGGGATGTTGAAAGGCGAGGTCAATAGTAGGTTAGGTTGGGTTAGGTTAGACTGGCCGGCCGTTAAGGCCACACATAGACCTACAAGGTTCTTTGCGGTGCCAGATGGATATCCATTTAAGCGCTATAGTTTGAATCGTTGAACAGGGAGACGATCTTTGCAAATCTTAAGAGAGAAACTATCCCTAGTTGTGCGACCAGTTCTAGTCCTTCAAACCAGGGGTCTCCCAGATGTGATAAGCGCGTTTTAGATATTGCGGGGCATTAGATGCTCCAGAGTTTCTCTTGTGCCTTGCTCCCCACATTTCCTGCATTCATTGTTGGTTGTGAGTCCCATCCTTTAAAAGTGTACCGCCGTTACACAATGACCTGTGACTACTCCTACTACCGTTCTGCAATCCTTTCTAGGGAAGGGCCAGTATCGATTTGGTCTGAGTGCCGTACGATTTGCACCTGAGCTTTGCGATCTTACATGTGGCAATACTCCATCGTTCTTTCACCATGTTATCTCATCATGTTATCTTCAATACGGGTATTGATAATTCTTAGAGGCATCAGTACGTTACTTACTTGCTCGTTTGGAAGTAAGATTCCGCTTTTTGTAATAGCATCCGCACTCTCATTTCCTTCTATATTCTTATACCCTGGCACCCAGTCGATATGTAGCTTCCGATTGGTGGCCAGTCTAGCCATTGCTGCCGTGCATTGCAGAACATTTCTGGAAGATGCACAGCATGAAGTTATAGCGATGGTCGCAGCCTGGCTATCTACGACATCCCTCCTTTTCAATAGTTGTTTTTATTGGTTTCCGCAGGCTAAGAAAAGGTGTCACAATCAGTGTTGACCATGAGTCTTCGACCTACAGAGCTATGACCGAAGGACCGGAGAGAGAATTGTTTGTGGCTATCAACCTTCCAGCAGATTTTTCCGCAAGGCTTTCCGCAAAGAGGTCGATTGGGGGAAAGTTGAGAAGGGTGTTAAGAGCAGCCGTTGATGTTGTCCTTAAGGCCCCCATCACACAGTGCCGCAAGTCTTTGGACTCTTTCCGTAGGTGTGTATGACCATGAGGTTAATAGTAATGTTCCAAATTATATTTTCATATGCTTATTGGAGTGACGCGTTTTGACTACGCATATGGCTGAATTGTGGCAATACTCCACCACTGATCTAAATTTTAATGTCATCAGCATACATTTGAATATTACAATAAAGTAAGACAGTCGGCAGGTCATTTATGTCTAAGCCAAAAAGAAGGGGACCCAAAATGGAGCCCTGTGGCACACCTCGAGCCACAGAAAGAAAATTAGATGCCAGAACAGTACTGCTACACGGTTGGTAAACTGCCTGCGCTCTATCAGTGAGGTACGATTTTAGTAACTTTACCGCAGTGGGTGAGAAGTTATACATTTTCAATAGTTTTGTACATAAAATATCATGGGCAACACAGTCAAATGCTTTAGAATGGTCCAAAATGATCAAGAAACACATGCTATTAGAGTCAAGTGCAACCCGAATATCTTCCACTTCATCAATTAGGGCCGTTATGCAGCTTCGCCTTGGTGTGAAATCAGAGTGAGTTTCAGTGATAATCCCATTTCCCGATTAAAATTTCCTCATTTGTTTAGCCATAAAATTCCAAATATGCCAAAATAGCAATTGGTCGGCAGTCATTGTCTGATTTTGGTGTGGGCAGGAGTTTTGCTACCTTCCAACATATTGGAAATGTTCAAGTCATTATCCCTGTATTAAAAATATGGGTAATGACCGGAAGCAGCCCAGGAAGAAGTGCCTTAACACAAACCTTACTACTTGTAGACTGGAGAATATAACTGAAACAAGTCATAGGAAGAATTTTATGTATCGTACTAACTTCCTGCAAAATAAATGAATTGGCTTTGTTCGATATCGTTAATAACAGATTCATTTATGAAATTTCACCAAAATGAAGGAGTGTACAGGAGAAAATTGACGTATTCGCTTTGAGTCAATAAGCAAACTCGATGCATCCTCTGTGTTTAGATCAGTAAAAATTAGGAAAATATGTGCAAAAACAGCTCTTAAAGTGCTTTGTGGGTTAGCAATATATAGTCTAGGATGAGTTCCAATATATAGGATGTGGTAATTGTGACGGGAGAGACTGTAGGACTGTGAAACAGATCCAACGTTCAAGTACCTGAAATCTAAAATGTGTTTTCTGCATTATTACAACAGCTACTCTAATGGAATCAAAATCAAAAGAGAAAAAGATTTTATAGAAGAAGCATTTTGGAGACTAAGCCCATTGTACAATATTCTAATCACATTTTATTTATTTTGTTGTTGTTCTATTTTAATGAAATACGAGCATTCTTCACCATGTGACCTGAAAGAGTGGAATCAGTATTTTTAGTAGTGACCAACAAGCAGTTATAATCCACCGATCAGAATTTTCCTTTATAATTCAAAGATGAATAATTAAATTTTAATATGCAACTCCAATCCCCCAATAATTGAAATGATAATACGAGTATACCCGGTGATCCTGTTGGAAGACGAATCGTTATCTCTCATTGATAAAACAGTTCAAGAGTCATGACTGAATCCAAGCATATGTTGAAATCGAAAATATCACTTTTTCTTTGAAACCGTGAGTGGTTCTCTTTGCATATCTGTTCAATACCCTTCCTAAATCGCAACTGTTAGGTTAGGGATGTGGTTTTAGTGAGTAAAAATCTCAGACCCTTGGGTGGTGCGTACCCCCTCGTGTCTTTTTGAAGATTTCCCCTCCCTACGGAAAAAAAGAACCCATATTATAAATTCTTTGACGTGAGCAAGTTGCTCTTATTAGCTATGGCAGCAACATAGATCGCAGAGAGCTGTTGCCAACAAACGATAAGCAAGAAGTTTATTTTTAAGCCAACCCGAAATGCTCTTTCAATGTGGTTACAGTAGAAAGTCCTCAACCGAATATTTTGAAGAGTTTTGCACAAAATTTCATAAATGTACGAAAAAAGAGTACAACGATTATCGCTTTCTTCGTTAAAATTATTCAGCACACGTTTTGCAATGACCTTCACTCATGTTAAGTTTGTCTAGAGATAAAACACTTGCGATAATATTACGCACGAAAAAGTTATATCCGACGATATTTCTACTTAGTTCTCTATAAAGTTTTTCTATTATATAAGTAAATAAAACAGTGACGCAAAACCAAAAACAAACAAAAATATCTGTATAAGAGGCCCTGCCCAACTTGATACAGGAACACTCTCTGTAACACTTTCAATATACTTAGTCAAGTTCTAAAATATTTCCAAAATGAAATTTCTCTCTGCAGTTGCTTTTGTCCTCTTGGTCGTTGCAGCTAATTCTAATCCAACTGATGGGGATGAGACTGATACTCCTGTCGTGGTCCCTACTAAACATCCTGAAATAGTAAGTAAAACCACTTTAAAACATGTTAATAAAAAAAAACTTGTAAGTCACTAAATGACTCGGCATTAAGCCTCCCGGAGGTATTGTTTAATTATTACTGAGTTACGTTTTGCGGCATTATGGATGGGAACACAATTCCGACCAACTGACTTCCTAGGCTTCGTTTATTGTGCCCTCACTTGTGAGCTACAATTTTGTATGAAATTACCAAAATTTGCCTAATTACGATACGGTGTGATATCAGCCTCGGAGGTTCCAATTGTTCTTGGTTTATTGGATTTAATAAAACACAACACCAGCTGAAGTGCAAGGCATCAACGTTTGTGGCCCATTATTAACATCGCTTCGCTAAACAGTGCCATATCCGAATTGTTAGGTCTTACAACGATTACAAGATCTCTCCGTTGAAACGACCTGGGTATCAGCAAAGTTCTCATGTGGCAGTCAGGGCCGAGGTGGATGCCTGCAAACTTCTTGATTCCAACGACTGCTGGAGAATGGAGTGATTTGGAATCTCACGAGCACTCTCGGCATTTGGTTCCCTTCATCGAGCATTACAAAGGTCCGAACTTATGTCGAATAACTGCTCAGTGCAACCATTACGATAACCGATGTAACATACCAAGCGAGCGTTTATGATAAATTGGAAAAATTTCTAAGGATTGCGCGGTTGTGGTCCCTTCCATTATTATTTGCCAAACTTTGCCAAAATATGACAATAGAATATTTGGCAGCAGGAAAATGCATTTATGTTTTTCACCTTTTGGAGGAGAATTTATTTTAATTCTTTAGCATTATTTTTGATTCCCATTTTCTTTTCTAGAACCAGGACTGTTTGGCTGAGAGTGCCGCCACGGAAAAAGAAGTTATTGAGCTGTATTATCAGGGCTTGCTTGAAAAAGACTTAGCAATTACGGTAAAGAATTATCTTATTTGTGTACGGAAAGTTAAAAATGTTTGATTTTCATTCCTATTCTGCAAACCAGTGTCGAAGCTGTTTATGCCATATTTGATGGTTTGTAAAGGAAGGGAATTTTATTAATTTGCAAAGCACTATTTTCAATCAACAAAATGTATTAAATTTTGTGAAAAGATAATCAGTTATAATCAAATAAAGAAGCATTAAAACGAAACCGCGATTTGTTTTCTCATTAACGTGTCGAATTACCACTGGAATATTTTTTATTCTCTCTCCTGCAGACTCACATTTAAGTTATTTAAGTGAGAAATAAATGAACAAAATGTTTATTAAAATATCATCGAGGCACATGATTCGAATGCGTGATTCTGGAAGATGCCTATTCATTGCAAATTTGTTGAATCATGGAATAGAATCGTTGGCTTCGAAATTGATGATTTTGCAATTTTTCGTAGTTGCACTTGAAGGGTGTTTCAGATTGGCATATAGACAAAGCATAATCTGATGTGGTTATTTGTCGTGTGAATTCAAATAATATGGTGACTGTTCGCGTCGCGAATCCTCACTACCGGTGGCGGTGACCCGTTGTGGGCGCTGCCTTGATCTGACTCTCGCTTCTTTACATGGCATAGTGTGGGGAGAATTCCTCTCAAATGATCATAATAAGTTCCTATTTGATGTGGTGAGAGCACCAAAAAGTCGTGAACGTAAACGAAAGAGGGTATCTACAATAACCTGATGTGAACCCGTGTACATTAAATCACCAAAAAGGCCTTTTTGGATCCTAGGCGACTCATCCTATTAGCACAATTAATCGACTTCATAATTTTATGTAGACAGACGCATCTGCTTCGTGGGTAGCAGTTGAAGATCCTCAGTTTATACCTCAGTTTACACCGCCATCCTCAGTTTACACCATAGTAGCTACGGCAATACAACAAGCGGCTCAATTCGCTGCCAGAACAAGAGACCAACTTATTATTTGTACTGATAGTAAGACGACTGTCTAGACAAGGAATGTCGAGGTAGAAAAGGACCTGATGACTTAAACTGGGATACTTTGACATCACCAACCGTCTGAAATGCTTTGGCATTACTGACAAAATCGGTATTAAACCAATAGGGTATAGTAGATCGGACAGTTTTGATCACATGGATCACTAAGTATAAAATGTAGAGAGACACAAAAGATCTTTCATGTCGCAGCGTCGACCATTGGGCAACCTACTACAACAGAATTATATATTATATAAGGAGACTGTCTTGGCAGTCTGAAACTTTTCCAACGAAAAGAGTGTCATAACAGCAATAAGGGATATTTTAATCGAAAACGTAAAAAACGTTGAAGCTCATGTGGATTTCTGGACACACAGGCCCACTTACCCACCCAACCGACCGAGGGGCACGTCCTCATAACGCACCGAACCGATGACCGATCAGCAACAGTCCGACCTGTCCTGAACTCGTGATGGCGACCACGGCAATGGGATGTGAATCAATAAAACAGTTACAGATTAACTAATCAAGAATGGATCAAGCAATCAACTATTCATATATGACAGTAGAGATCTTTTAATAAGAAATAGTAGAGAAGAAAAATCAAACAATGAAAACTATTTGTTAAAGTCGTCAAGCATACCACGGACTGGGTCAGGCAAAGCAGGTTAGACTTCAAAGGGGCTTAGACAAAATCACTAAATGGTCGAAAGATTGGCGAATCAAGTCCATTGAAATTAAGTCTGCCCAGTCTACTTTCACTCCTAAATGCGACCCCCGACCACCCGTAAAACTCAACGATGTGAATATACCGCAGTGCAATGTGACTAAATACCTGGGCATGCACCTCGATAGCAAGCTAACTTGGAAAATTCATATATTCACCAAACGTAAGGCGGTGGGAGTAAAGAAATTTACACCGGCTGCTGAATCGAAATTCCCAAATTGCAGTCGAAAATAAGCTCTCACTTTACTCAGCCGCCTTGAAACCGATATGGACATGTGGCATACAACTGTGGGGCATTACGACAACCTCTAATGTCGAAATTCTCCAGAGATTCCAATCAAAAACGCTGCGTATGATTGCAAAAGCTACATACTACGTAACGAACAACCAACTCCATCGTGACCTGAAAATCCCGACAATTGTGCAAGAAATAAAAAAATATGCAATGGCTTCGAAACTGAGAATTCGCGGGCTCCCTAATCCACTCATATCAGAACTCACAGCTTATACGACTACATTCAGCCTACAATTAAGAAATGGTTGCACCACTGGCGGCACTCGGTAAATGTTATGTTGATATTTAGTTATTGTTATTTAGGTTTAAAATAAAAATATTATTTATTGTATTAATACAGATTGCAATAAAAAATGGATATTAAATAAAAAAAAGTGTGCTTTGTTCGACGCTGTAACTAGTCGCCGCTAGATGGCGGTGATAATTGTCAGGTGTCGGCAACTCACATGCGCGCGTGCGTTCCCATGTTGTGAGGCCAAAATATGAAGATGTGAGCATTTTGGTTCCTGACGTTTCCAACTTACAATCTTTTGGATAATATCGATTCACTTGGTAGAATGATTTTAGTAGACCTGCCTATTATGCTCAAATGTGGAGCTTTTATAGAAATCGTACGCATACCGCCTTTTTTTGGATGCAATTGCTATATTTGGGATAATTGTTCTGCGAAATAGTTAGAAACAATGGAAAATAACAAAAAGGAAACGAGCCACAAGAAAAAGTATGTGCTCTAGCCCCATCGGCTGCAGTGGAAGGACTTTTTGCAAGGCAGGACAACGTCAAAACCGACTAAATGAGAGAAACGGCAATAATACAAAGTGGAGGCGTACATATAACTATGTCTTTCGCACACTGCGATAATTTGTTTACATGTCTCCGACGCTAATGTGATATCATCCCAGGATTCCTCGGTACTGCATTTGACGATATTAGTTCCGTGTAAGCGATTCGGTATGAGACCGTGTTTTTTGACACCACACCCGAACGGTCTGAAAATGTCGTATGCTACCGCAGCTGAAACAATCAAAAAGTACTTCGGTAAAAAGTGGGTGAATTGGAACTATGAGGCAAAAAAACGTAGATGACATTACGGACCGCGGGAAAACGAGAGCAACGTCCACTCGACATGATAAAGTGGTTTTGAAACTGTACGACCAGAATCCCATTCAGCGGCTGCCGGACAAACTTGTCAAAAAAGGATTTAACATTGGTCTGTACACAATCAGGCAGCGTATACATGAGTTAAAGCTCAAATTTCGCTCTACAACCTCGAAACCATTGCTTATGGTAGATCACATAAAACAACCGAAGGATTTGTGCAGGAGAAAGAGTAATAGCGATTGGTCGAATGTGGTGTTTACTGATAAAACGACTATTTGGGTACGTGTTCCGTTGAAGCCTGGCTTACTAGCAATACAAAATTTAAACAAAGTAGCAATAAACACCCTTTAAAAGTAAATGTCTTCGAACGCGCTTTTGGGACTTTGCAAAATTCGAATGCAGAATTCATGGTTGCTTGAATTGTACAAGCGCAGTCGTCTGAAATCATCCAAGAAGATTTTTAGTGGGTTCAAAAAAGGTGAGTTTGACAATAAGTCAATGATACAAAACAACAGGGTCATCTCTGCCGCGAGTGGAAGGATCAAAATGGGGTCATCACAATGGGTTGGTCGTCACAATCTGCAGATTATAACACTGTACAAATGTGTGCGCCATTATGAAATCAAGCTCTAGACAAGAACTATAACGTTCAGAGACTTAGTAGAGTTCAAAGAACAGCTGCTGCTGGCATTGTAGGGAGCCTGAGAACGTGTCCAGCGGAGGCACTCAACGTATTGCTACACATCCTCCCTATCGACCTGTACATTAAGAACGTAGCCTGCAACAGTGCGCTAAGGTTAAAAGCGAGAAACTGCTGGTCTGAGCGAACGTACGGTCATGGTAAGGTGCTATACACAGTGCCGAGGGAATTAACACAAATGACGACAGATTAAATAGTACCACAACTCGACTTCAAAAAAGACTGCAAGGTTAGATTTCCCTCAAGAAAATTGTGGTCGAAAAGGAAACTCCAAATGGAGTCTTTTCTCCGCACGCTAACATTAACTACTGTACACGCCTACCCGATACAGCTACAGTTTTTCAGGCGGAAGTACTCGCGATCAGAGAGGCATGTCGACAGATCACCCACCACATTAGAGAAGGGCAGAGGAGCACGGTTGCTATTTTTGTGGACAGCCAGGCTGCCATAAAAGCCCTACAATCAAACACCATCAACTCCAGTCTGGTCAGACAGTGCAGGGAGGAACTTAGGGCGCTAGGTCACCATGCTGACATCAGAATCATCTGGGTCCCCGGACACAGGAATATAGATGGAAATGAGAAGGCTGATGAATTGGCGCGCACCGGAGCCTCTCTCGATCTAACTCATGTGGAACTAGTACCTGTTTCCATGGGTGCGATTAAGAGGGGCATCTACATGCACTGTCTTACCTTGGTGGGCAATAGATGGAGGACACTTACAACATGTAATACATCCCGGGCGACCTGGCCAGTCTTTAACACAGCGAGATCTAGGGATCTCATAAACAGGGACCGCAGGGACACCAGCCGCCTCACGGCGGCCTTTACGGGTCACTGGCTCGTGGGTACTCATGCAGAGAAATTGCAGAGACCGTACCCATTGTAGAAGTTGTGGAAATTCAGAAGAGAAGGAAACCTTAATCCATTTTCTTTGCGAATGCCCGGCTCTAGCGGCCGCAAAAAAAAGAACACTAGGAAGCTATTTCCTAGCGAGTTTATCCGATCTCTCGGGTGTAAAACCGAAAGATCTTTTAAGATACCTAAACTCCACAAAGTGGATTTAGTGCACAATCCATCGTTTTCTCCGGCGTTAGGAGAGGTTGTGGTATCAAAACGTCGCTAAGGCGATAATTGTGATCCATGTGAGGACCGACTTGGATCAGCCACTGAAACCAACCAAACCAACCAACCATGAAATCAAGCTTTCCAGCCTGTATATAATTTGAAGGAGCTTTGCTGACAATAAAAAATATGGCGTTCCCCATCCACGGAGAATCCTCTGAAAAACTATTTGAAATTATGCCAATAAGATGCGCAGGTATTCTCGACAGTGAAGGCGATTTCAGAATGTACTGAATATGTGTACATGTATAATATACTTTGCAAGTTATCGTGGTTTCTCTCTTGTTGAATATACTATAACTCATAACAAAGCAAACACTAACTATAAATATGTTTAAGTGCTAAAAAATTGTATTTAATTCAATTATTCAGTGAATTTTTCTGGTTTAAAATTTTATTATTCAGACTGCGAACGTCATTCCCAAAACCAAAATCTATTCTTTCATTAAAGAAAGCGTTACCCCAACAACGACTTAAAAGAACGGATATCAAAAAGCTCGTTCTCCGATAACGTGGTTCATCTGAAGTGTTTATAAGTAGGCGAAACCCAAGATTCAATTCTCATTGTCTCGGATCTGAAGTAACCGGCTCACTCATCTCTACTTTTAACACAAACTTTGTCTCGGTGGAGACTGCTCTCAGAAATGATCGGCAGTTTTCATGTTTTGCAAATATTCATTATTACCTATAATTTCAAAGTTTGGGGGTTCTGTTTTGCTCATTCAAAAGCAATCTTCGTGGCGGCCATTGAGTAAGTAAAGGCGAGTGAATAAAGATGGACGAGTAAAGTAACCCGAATAAAGTTCATTTTTGTTTCACACGTTCTTCCTATTTACAGATCTATTTCAATGCATTTTTTTACTCGTATCTTAGGAATATGATAATAAATATGTTACCAATTGTGCTCTGAAGAAAGATATACTCGTACATATAAGAGTATACTAATGATCGGAATGCGTTCCTAATTTGGGAGTGATTCTCCATCAATAACCGGGTTTGATTACTTTATTATTTTTTATTTGAAATATATATTCCTGAAGTCGTATGCCAGCACATACTTTTAATATGTCCTCAACAGACAGGGTTCTAGGGGAAAAATCGGCAATAATGCACATAAAAGAGCTGAGACATGAACCTTGGAAAAATAAGAAAGCGGAACAAACTTTTATCTGCGTTATAATTTTATGGAGTCAATTTAGATGCATATAATTATGAAGTACTCAGCCTATAAATCCTTTTGTTTGAATTAACTCTGGATGATTTCGTATATTGTATGATATTTCCGGACTTTTAAATTTATTGGGCCTTCCAGTATACCAACCAAAAGACGGGGAACTTTTCATAGATAGTTAAAAAGAAAGTTTGAGATGAATAGATTAGCTTCTACCCAGATAGGACCTTCAACTACTCTTAAGGAAGAATATCAAAATATGAATCCTGATTTAGAAAAAATTTCATTTCATCAGCATCAGTGGTCAGTGTGTGTAGATTTAAAAATGGTAAATTTTTTATTAGTTCAGCAAAGCGGATACACTAAATAGCCTTGTTTTTTTGCCTGCAGAACTATCGTGCCAAAAATGAACACTGGACCAGCCGTGGAGAATGAAAACGACTGTAGGAAAATATTACATCGGTCATGAACTCGAGGAAAAGATAGCATCGGTCATATTAAACTTGGACTTTTAAAAGGCTTCATAAAACGCTGGACAAATGAGTTCAAAGACCCCTTTATTACCAAATTTCTGTTCACTTCCTTGGTACGCCCAACATTAAAACACATTTGTCAATCATTTCCTGTTCTCAGTAGAGAAAAGTAGGAACTTTTCAGGGGCCACAAATCCTTACTTTTATAAACAACGATGATTTCAAGAACCATATGACTCAAGTTGAATTCGATGCATGGACAAGCTTTATATCAGTTGTCAATTACATGGGAATCACATAGCTAAAGAATATTCCAAAATAGTAGACAAAATGCTCCAGAATTTCCAAAAAATAGAAGCTAATATGAGTGTCAAATTGCATTATTTGCACAGTCATTTAGATAAATTTTCTGATAACCTGGGTCATTATAGCGAAGAACAAGCGGAACCGCTTCAACCAGGACATCATGATTATGGAGGAAGGATATCAAAGCCATTGGGATGGCCATATGATGATGACTGCTGGAACTTGCCGACTGACCGGAGCAAAGCACCAAAGAAAATCCCATATAAAACATTTTTCTTAATTCTTATTGATATGTTTTTGTTTTGATGATTAATTTTATTATTCTTTGTAACATTTGCAGCACTTTGTTTGTTTGAATGAAATTTCATATATTTAAAATAAACGTTTTAAAAAATATTCTCCCCTTTAGGAAAATTTAATTTCCAATATAAAGTAGAGTCACTTCAACAAAAATATTATTATTTTTGTATTCAGCAGACCAAAATGACCTGAAATTGACTCATAAATCCCATGCCGCAATCGGTGTTCCTCTGTGTAATAGAAGTTGAATACGTCAGAAGTCTGTAAATGTTTAAGGACTCGTCTTCTTTATTTATGATTTAAGAACGCAAACAGCAAAAAAATTGTAATCATTCAGGTCTTGATCAGTACTAGAAGCACAGAACTGAAGAAATTTATGACACAATTTATTCTGAATTCAAAAGTTTATTCAATATATTTTCAGTTTAAATATGTACATAAATGTATTAATTATTTAATTTAAAGCGTGGCCAAAAAATATTGCGACTGAACACAAGAAAGGTATAAAATGAGAGTGAGTCAAAAAAGGGAATGCAAAATAATATATTGCCATCTAATTTAAACTTTAACACTCCTCCTCAATGTGGATGTTGTTTTACAAAAATTTCACTTTAATTTTATTAAGCTAACGAAATAACAATGTTTTACTTTTGGTAAATTCGTAGTCATTATATCGGCAATCATATTTTCAGTGGGACAGTACTCTAATTGGATCTCTTGATTCTGCACCAAATCTCTGATATGATGAAAACGTAGGTCGATATGCTTGCTGCGTTTATGATAAACTGGGTTCTCCGCCAACTTTTTAGCACCTTGATTGTCGATATGTAGTAAAACTGAATCATCACTTATTGCCATAATTTCAATTAGAAGTTTCTTTAAATAAATAGCCTCTTTTGCTGCCTCCGAAGCTGCCATGTATTCGGCCTCGGTACTGCTAAGTGCTACGGAACTTTGTTTCTTGGATTCCCATGAAATAGGACACCCACCATAGAAAAAGATAAAACCGGTATAAGATTTTCTATCTAGAGCATTTCCGCCCCAATCTGCATCTACAAAGCCCTCCAGTAAACATCCATCAGATTTATAGACTAATTTTAAATCTATAGTGCCACTCAGGTACCTTAGAATATGCTTTGTAAAATGTTCCATATGTGGATCGGAATTTCGTTGAGCCATCTTAGACACGGAGTGCAAAATATCCGGTCTTGTAGAAATTGCCAGGTACACAAGAGTACCAACAAGCGATTGGTATTCGGTCTGATTAATTTTTTCACAATTGGCATCACAATTTACTTGGTAACCAGCCTCCAATGGGACCGCCACTGGCTTACAGTCAGCCATGCCATATTGCTTCAAAATATCACGAACGTATTGAGATTGACTTAATTTAATCATACCTGTTTCGCCTTCACGCTCGATTTCCATCCCCAAAAAATGGTTTAAAATGCCTTTATCGTTGACTTCAAATTCATTTGCAAATTGTTTCTTTATATTAAGAACAATATCTACATCACTACAGCCAATAATGAGATCATCAACATTGACTGCTATTAAAGCAAGATTGTGATTTAATGTTGCCTTATACAAACATGGCTCGTTCTTGCAAGAAACAAACCCATTTTTTTTAATACACCATCTAATTTACTGTTCCACTCCTTACCGCTTTGCTTCAAGCCATAAATCGCTTTATGTAGACGTAGAACTTTATTAGGTGAATTTTGATTAACGAAATTTGCCGGTTGTTGCATATATATTTCATCGTGTAGATTACTATTTAAATATGCTGTACTTACGTCAATTTGGTGTAAGTGCATTTGGTTTTCGACTGCCAACGCCAACAGCAACCGTATAGTAGAGTAGCGTACCACTGGAGAAAAGGTTTCTTTAAAATCGATGCCGAATCGTTGATTACAACCTTTTGCCACCAGCCTTGCCTTATAACGTTCGATCTCTCCATTTACATCTCTCTTCAGAGTAAATACCCACTTGCACGGAATAGCTTTATGCCCATTTGGAAGTTCAGATAATGACCATGTTTTATTTTTCTTTAAAGCGAAAAATTCATCTCTCATAGCCTTATCCCAAAATTTTTTATAATTACCAGACATTGCCTCATCCACTGTTTGTGGTATATTTTCATGTACAGCAACACACAATTCATTATTTTGTTGTTTTTCCATAAATTGTTTCTTTGGCCTCCCTGCTTTGCCACTACGAAGAATTCTTGGACGACCTGGTCCAATTATTTTTTGTTGTTGTTGTTGTTGTTAATTTTTACCATCTGATTCAGTGTCATCTTCAGCTGTAGTAAAACTATCGTCATGTTCTACAATTTTTTCATCACCACTGCAAACATCATCATCATCTTGTTGAGCATCATTATCTTCATTTTCAATAGCAGGCTTACCTTCACCAAAACGTAATGTAAAATAGTCATTAACTTCATTGCCTTTGTTGTTGCTATTTTTACTGGCATTAACAGGCTTATTTTTTTCAGAACATATCAAATAGTCATCTGTTTTGTTGTTTGTATTACTAACACTGCTAAAATTGTTTCTCTCAAACATATCTTCATCAAAAAGAACATCGCGCTGCTCAACTACACTTCTTGTCTGTCTATCAAAAAGGCGATATGCTTTCGACTTCGTAGAATAACCAACCATGATATATTGTTTACCTTTCGGTTCAAACTTTGATTTTTTTTCAGCTTTGTTAAGGCTCACAGCATATGCACCAAATATTTTTAAGTGTTGTACATTTGGTTTTCTCCCACACCAGACTTCGTACGGAGTTTTATTTTCCAATTGTTTTGTTATACATCTATTACGCAAGTATGTTGCTGTGTTCACAGCCTCTGCCCACAAATATTGTTTCACACCCGCATGAACCATCATCGATCTCGCCATTTCAATAAGAGTGCGGTTGGCTCTCTCAGCCACACCGTTCTGCTGCGGCGTATATGGCACTGTAAGTTGTCTACCAATACCTTCTGCCATTGTCTGTTCGCAGAGTTTTTATTTTGCAACCAGTTTGCTTTTCAACTTGTAATTTAAACAATTGAAACTTCTCAAACACCTCGCTTTTGTGTTTTATGAAATACGTAAATATTCTACGAGATTTGTCGTCAATAAATGTTACGAAATACTGAGCACCGCTGACAGACTTCACTTTAAATGGACCGCAGACATCTGAATGTACAATTTCTAACAGTTCTTTTGTTTTTGTGACAGACTCTTTAGGAAAGCTGAGTACATGTACATATTTGCTAAGCATACAAGTTTTGCAGTTTGCTTGATCGCTGTCGTTAACATGCATACCCATCACCATATTCTTATTTAACAAATCATGTAGACTTTTGTAATTAAGATGACCGTATCTGTTATGCCACACAGAATTCATGTTGCTTACAGCACACTCTCGCTCTGTTGAACTCTCATTTGTTGCTACGAACATGTTGTCACTACGTAAAGCTTGCAGAACAACAGTACCGTCATGTCTTCTTACTACGGCTTTGTGTGAATCAAATTTGACTGATAAGTAGTTTTCAACAATTTTATTCACAGAAATAAAATTTGCCTGTAAATCAGAGGAAAACAAAACATTTTGCAGTAAAATTTCAAAATTATTATTATGAATAATAACGTCACCTTTGCCAACGGCCATGATATGTTTATTGCCGGCTAAAGCAATAAACTCTTTATGCTCGTTAAAACGAACGAACATTTCTCTGCTGTTACACATGTGTGACGTCGCACCACTATCGACGTACCAGCTTTTTGAAACGAAAGGCTTTGCCTCTGCTGCTGCGCACATTGTCATCGCTCTGTTGAACTCTCATTTGTTGCTACGAACATGTTGTCACTACGTAAAGCTTGCAGAACAACAGTACCGTCATGTCTTCTTACTACGGCTTTGTGTGAATCAAATTTGACTGATGTCTTTTTCAACAATTTTATTCACAGAAATAAAATTTGCCTGTAAATCAGAGGAAAACAAAACATTTTGCAGTAAAATTTCAAAATTATTATTATGAATAATAACGTCACCTTTGCCAACGGCCATGATATGTTTATTGCCGGCTAAAGCAATAAACTCTTTATGCTCGTTAAAACGAACGAACATTTCTCTGCTGTTAAACATGTGTGACGTCGCACCACTATCGACGTACCAGCTTTTTGAAACGAAAGGCTTTGCCTCTGCTGCTGCGCACATTGTCATCGCCTGATTATTTTTTCCCTTATTTTTCTTCTCACACACACTAGCATAATGCCCAAGAACTCCGCACACATAGCATTTGCCCTTGAATTTATTGTTGTTTTTGCTATTTTTTCCTTTGGTTATGTATTTGGACTTTGCGACGAACGCTTGTTGTTGTGAAGAAGATACTGTATTTTCTTCTTCTATTTTTTCTTTTCTGTGTTTCGATTCTTCTAGAAGTTTTTGTTTCAGCGTAATTATTTTTGGCAATTCATCACGAGTTTCCATTGCTATTACAAAATTGTCGAATTCCTTTGGAAGACTTGACAATAGCATAATTACTAAGAGCTCCTCCTGGATCTTTATGTCACATTCAGACAATTTTTCGGAAATTTCTGCGAACTCGTTCAAATGTTGTACCACATTACCACCTTCAGGCAATGACAGATTCGCTAATCTTTTGTACAATGATACCTTTTGCAACGGTCCTCTAGGCATATACATACACTTCCTTTAACTTCATCCAGGCCTCATATGATGTCTTGCAATTTCGGATATAACCCAACTGTGTTGGTTTTACTCCCAAACAAATTGATGCCAGCGCTTTTTCGTCACAGGACTCTCATTTTGTTTTTACGTCACCTGTGCCATCATTCTTTGAAGTTCCATGGACTATTTTCCAAAATCCGTTGTGGATAAGTACACTCCTCATCTGTATAGACCAACTGTCATAGTTGTTTTCGTCCAGCTTTTCTATCTGGATCACAGGAGCACTCATAATTTAGTTTTTAATTTTTGTAAAACAAACAAGCAATTAAATTTCACAAATATTTTTTGTATAAATTATCTGGGCCCATAACCTGAAGAAATTTATGACACAATTTATTCTGAATTCAAAAGTTTATTCAATATATTTTCAGTTTAAATATGTACATAAATGTATTAATTATTTAATTTAAAGCGTGGCCAAAAAATATTGCGACTGAACACAAGAAAGGTTTAAAATGAGAGTGATTCAAAAAAGGGAATGCAAAATAAAATACAAAAGCATAAGAGCATACACATTGATATAGGGTTGCCATCTTTTTAAACTTTAACAAGAACAACAACGGAATAAGTGAATTAAGAGCGGAAGAGTAGGCCCCTGCGGATTCACAAAATACTTGGGTTGCCTTTAAGTGCAGTTGCCCTTTCAGTGTGCGGACGTCATTACATTTGTGCCATTAATTCCGAATTCCCAGAATTGGTACAGAAAAATGCCATGGACTGGTGATGGAAAATACAAGCGTGTATGCAAGGGATAATGCGAACTTGCAATAGTGCTAAATAATTATTCAGAATTTAAGAAGTAAATATGTTTATGTAGGTGATCGTAAGGGTAGGCATCTATAACTGTTGGGCCAATTTTTATATCCCATTTACCGTAAGCAAAATACTCTCATCACTTGGGCGAGTGAGTTATACTAAATGCCAATAATAGTAATGCTAATACTAAACGTTACTCTTAATAGGAAGAAGTTTCTTATTGCTGAATTATACATGAACGTGGGCGTGGTAGTAGATACATTACGCTCACATGAAAGGTTCATATTGTAATTTTGTACCACTGTAGAAAATTTGGTTGATACATTTTGTCTAGATTTCGATTGTTTCATTTACATCAGTAACTGGCATGGTAAATGATTGAACTATAGGGAATTTTGTCGAATATTTTATATCGAAGAACTCAAACACAAAAGGAAAAAGCGAATAATATAATAATAACTTTTTATTCTTATGTTGAAAATTTAAATAATAAGAATAATAAACATTTAACAGTGAAGGACAGACAACGAAAGAAGTTTTTATCCGCATGGATTGTGTCTTGGCTTAACTCCAGATGGGACCCTAAAAGTATGCAATCACGTTTCAGTATGCAATCACGTTTCAATATTATTAATTTTTATTTCAACTTGAAAATATTGTAATCATATTATTTTCTTGTTTAAAACATTATTTAAATAATTATATAAAAGGATAGGATTGGCTCTTTTTGCGCATGCTTCCATTGCTTAGTGTCCCTTAGTGCCCCAATCCTTGAATATGCGGCATCTGTCTGGCGAGAAAAGCTGGAGCAAAAAACAGCACAGACCAAGACCAATAAAATGCAAAGACTAGACTGTGTATGCACGATGGGGACCATAAAGCCAGCTCCGAATGCAGGCCTGGAGGTATTATTAAAACTACCGCCAATTCATTTATGCATCAAGAAACAAGCGCTACAACTCGGAACAAAACGAATCTTAGAAAATGAACAAGGTACAGTGCGCCTATGGCATTGCTTATTTAGAGACGCAACTAAAATACAAACGATTAATCTTACCCTAAGTGACTTATGTCACCCTAAATATAACTTCAAACATAACTTCAAGGTCACATTCCCGAGCGGGGCTAACTGGGAACATAATAGACTAACGCCACCTTATAACGCTCATGTATGGTACACAGACAGCTCAAAAACTGAGGAGGGAGTGGGGTCTAGAGTTTTTGGGGAAATACCAAGAAATAGCCACATCCTTATCCACTCTGACAGCAAAGCAGCACTACTGGCGCAGAACACCTTTGCCATCAAATTAAAACTGGTTTGGGATTGTCTTCAACTGTCGAAAAAACTAGCAATTAACAACAGCGTGCATATGATTTGGGAGCCAAGCCGCAGCGGACATACAGAGAAAGAGAGAGAGGTAGATGGACTCGCTAGGAAAGGGGCTGCCAGTAGTTTTATTGGACCGGAACCATTGTATGGGCTGCCATGGAGTTTTCCGAAGTACTCCATAAATCAATGGCTAGAGGTAAAATCACATCAATATTGGAGGGGGACCAAAGGTATGAGCCGCAAAAATCGTCATGCCAAAAAATCTTGTAAAAGTACTATGGAAATTGTAGGTTTAACGAGAACAGGTACTCGCATTGTCTCAGGATTTCTAACTGGACATTGTAGGGTAAACAAACACCAATATAATATGAAGTAAAGTCAAATGACTATTATAGGTTATGTGATGAAGAAGAGGAAACATCTGAACATCTGTTGCATCAATGCAACCGTCTGATCTGGACCAGACTTCGTTACTTAGGAAATTGTTACCTAGAACCGCCAGAAATTACCTAAGAAGATTTCAGAATCCTAAATGATTTCTAAACTCTGGGGTGTTTTGTAACTACAGAGTTTGCCACAATAGGTCCAAAGGTGGCTGCAGTGACTAGGTGACTTGTTCCCGTTCTTCAGCAATCTAATCTAATCTGAGAAGTTTCAAGTTATACATCTAATCCAAAGAAAAAAACAAGCTGGTAGCCCAGGAATAGAGAATATTTAAATGTAGAAGTTTCTGGAGTTCCTTATAAAACCTTTGCCAGCAATTCTTGTAATAGGTGTAGTAAAAAGATATCCATCATTTGTCCAATAGATGGCTTTCGTAATCTGTATCTCGCGTTAAGTAAGTGCGATCGGGTTACGCTAGATGGCGTTAGAAGGATAAGATTTCGAACTGAAAAACTTATCAGCTGGTTTTGTGATTTCTTGACTAAAGTTTTGTCTGAGGGAGCGTCAAAAATGGACACCAGCAAAGAGGGAAATACGCCATATTTTACAGTTTTTCTGCATAGAGCCGAATATGCAAGGCAGGCGGCTAAAATGTGAATAGTGTTTATGGTCCTGATACTGTAACGGCCAATCGTGTGCAAATTTAGTTTCGTCGATTCCGTTCCGGTAATTTTCATGTCGAAGATGCACCATGCTCTGGAAGGCCAATTGTCGAAAATGTCGATAAAATCATGGAAATCGTCGGATCCGACTGTTATGTAAGCACTGTTTCGAATGCCCAGGAGCTAAACATGGCACAAAAATCCGTTTGGTACCACTTGAATAAGGCTGGATACAAATAGAAGCTCGATGTATGCGTGCCACACGGGATAGCGCAAAAAACCTCATGGACAGGATCGCTGCGGAATCGCAACAAAATCGACCCATTTCTGAAGCGGATATTGACTGGTGTTGAAAAGTGGGTCACTTAGGACTTGTGTTTGGTAGGGTTGGCACGGAATCATCTACTATGAGCTGCTCCGCTCCGTCCAAACTCTTAATTCGGACCTGTACTGTCAACAATTGGACCGTCTGAAGAAAGCAATCGCCCAGAATCGGCCAGCTTCTGCCAATAGGAGAGGAATTGTGTTCCATCAGGATAACGCCAGGCCACATATATCGATAGTGACTCGCCAGAAGCTCAGGGAGGTTGGTTGGGAGGTTATTAGGCATCCATCTTATAGTCCGGACCTGACGTGAAGTGATTAGCACCTGTTCCTGTCTATGACGAATAATTTTGTTGGTGAATCATTCGCCTCAAGCGTATGAAGCTTGTTAAAATCGACTGTCTCAGTTTTCGCCAATGGTGACGAGGGTTTCTGTAAGAGTGGCATAATGAAATTACCTTGAAAATAGCAACAGGTTATCGAACAAAACGGTGCATATTTGGCCTAAATTGGATCATTTGAACTATGTTAAATAAAGCCTGCAATTTCATGCAAAAATAAAAGGATTTCTTTTTTCTGACCTCCATCGAGTCACAAGCAAAAAAATATATATAATGATCTTTCAATCCAGTATTCTGACGAATATAACTCTCTTCAGAATTCGATAACCGGATTGTGCAAAATTGGTCACAGTAGCTCAGTGCAATTGAGTTAACTAAACGAAACCGAAGTATTTCAGTCCTTTGTGTGTGTAACTCCAGAAAAGGGCTTGAATGGACAGTACTCAAAATGGCATTAGAAGACAAATGCCAAAATGTTGCTTAGTGTATTCCGGGCTTACAACTGATTAACGCTTTACGCCACGACATTCATTCAATTTCAAAATGAGAGAGTAATATTTTGGGAAAAGAGAGGGTAAAGTGGAGAGTGTGGGCAAAGAAGACAAAGAA
Source organism: Clusia tigrina (assembly GCA_920105625.2). Taxonomy (NCBI): domain Eukaryota; kingdom Metazoa; phylum Arthropoda; class Insecta; order Diptera; family Clusiidae; genus Clusia; species Clusia tigrina. The sequence continues at coordinate 29,989,743 of OV050030.1, forward strand.
AAGACATTCAATTCCCTCCAAATTTATTTACCGTTCCGACCATTTTTTTTGGTCACACGTATAGTGTATGTGAATTTATTGTGTTTGTTGTAAAAATATTCCAAATCCCTGTAGTGAAAATTATAGGCAGTCTTCAAAATGTACTACTAAATTGAATAGTAAAAAATCAAGTGGTTAATTTACTAGTTCAAAACTTATCTATAAGTTAACCAGTTACTGGCTTATGCGGCACTTCTTTGCCTTGTAAACTAAATTTTTCCTTTCTAGTCAATTTAATAAAAACAGAAACATTGGAATTTGAAGAAAAACAGTTATTTTTATAATTTCAAGCACTTTTTGTAATTCCTCAATTTAGAGATAAATCTTCAAGTTAACGCGTGTTTTAAACTGTCCGCAAAGAAGAGTGGAAAGGTGGCACCATGAATTAACTTGCTGAATTAATATCGAGTACACATTATTATAATATGTATATATGAATTTTACATATAATCTGAGTTTTACTATTACTTTAACTAGTTGGTTTCCCTGCTGGGGTGATGTCTAAAATATCAAATATTCGCAGAAAAAAATCAGAAGAAATCAGGGCTACGTTTAAATTAAACTTTTAGGGGTCCCTTCATTTGTATTTTAAAAAGAACTGCGAAACTTCTAAAAAGAAAAGGTTATAAAAAATCAAAAAAAAATGTATTTTTTCATTTGGAACATAAAACTTAAATGTTAACAAGTTCTTTTCATAAATTATAACTATTCTTAATGTAAAATCTGATCCAATTGCTTTCCATTTACACTTCTGTTCACTGTAAACGCACCATAGTAATCATAAGATGTAGAATAATAATTATTTGGTTTTTTGCCATAATATTATACTACTAATAACTAAAATAATCATTAAAAATTCATTTATATTCAAATGGGGTCCGACTGCCTCAGTAGTACCCCAAGCGTGGCTAAATATGCATGGCCATGAACGAATGAAAGTGCACAGGGGACGGTAAAAAAATTATAATTTGGAACAGAAGGAGACAAAAATTAAGAAATTGCCGGTCAAAAGCGAATTCAACGTTTTTACAGTATTCTCACAAATAACAACAGTTTCAATATTCTCAGAAAAATCTTCAAAATAGGTCAAAAATGCACCTTAACGAATTAAGTTAACGGCTTTCTGCTTTTAATTGAACAGAGGTAGTATTTCCTTCTTTAATAGCGACGAAAACAATTTTTTATTTTGTCGAATTAATTTTTTTACTTAAACGCAACTGGAATATTTCGACTTGTGGATCTTGAGGGTTCATTGATAATGAGAAATTATCAAAGAAATTGTATGTTTTCAATTATTTTGAGAAGTTAAGTGAATTGAGGAATGACGAAAGTTATAGTTAAGGGGGGTACATTGTATTTTTACCACTACATACATCAATTTTAAAAACTCCTCTCAGTAGCAGAGCTCGCACAAAACCATTCAAATTAACTGTCTATTCTTGTATGTGCTTTGGTGTGGGTATGTTACACAAGCAAAGTTAGGGCCAAAAGAGCAGTTAGGCAAGGGGTATATTAGAGTAAGCTGATTGCTTTTTATTTTCTTTACATCAGGGACTCTCAAAAATGTGACGGCGAGTTCGTGCCCCACACGAATAAGATCGTGTTTCACACCGATATCAAAGAAGAATGAGAAACGACCTTCAATTCCCTCCATTTTTATTTACCGTTTCGACCATTTTTTTGGTCACACGTAAAGTGTATGTGAATTTATTGTGTTTGGTGTAAAAAGATTCCATATCCCTGTAGTGAAAATTGTAGTAATTATATTGAGCTTATTGGAGACTCATAAATACATTCTGATATGTTTATATTACTTATTTCCATCCATTTAATCCATTATGATAAATAAAAAGTAGCACATCAATTCAGAACGTGTAACATATTAATCGTTTAATATATGATAAATAGATTTAGCGCTGAATAACGCTTTACGCTGATTGTCATCTCCGTTTACATAAATCCCAACCATTCGTTACAGGACTGTCAAATTTTTATTACTTCAAAACTCCTGGCATACAGCAAAAACATTCACCTTATTAGTCCAGAATTAAGTGAAGCGGGCTACGGGCAACTTCCAAAATTATTGGTGGAGATTTTAATATAGATTTAACCAAACAAGAAAACAGCACTTTTATCTCTTTTATGAAAGACAGATTCTATTTGGATTTCGTAGTAACATTTCGCCAACAACACGATAAACATCCTGCCTTGACCTTGTGCTTAGTAGGTATATTTCCAACATAAATTGTCAACCATATATTACGTACTATTCATACCATAAAGCAATTTTAACAGCAATAAAATATAATGTATAAATTATTTAAAAATTTGTTTAAAACAAGTAAAAATCAGTTGAATATAAATACGTACTGTTTTGATTTATCATATCTATAAAACCTGTGCTATCTCATTTCAGTCTAAGTTTTATAGAAAAAAATACGATATTCAACGTACGACGTTACGATACATCGAAACTGCCCGCTATTTTCTCTAACTGACCCTGTACCAAAGAGTATATATTGTCTTTGCCTGTGCCGATTGTACATGCTTGAGAATTCTAGAGACGCAAATAAGAGCAAATTAGTTTCCCTATTGTTCTGTATATTATTATACATTCGACTATTATTTAATTAAAGCTGCTGGGCATTTCCTTTGTTCTGTTTATAAATAAATATGATTTGTTCATTTTAAAGTACTTTATTTGGCAATGTGTACTTCAGAATTGTTGTTATTTAACAACTTCTGGAAATAAGAAATGAATGACGCACTTAATCCCGCAACTGAAATTGTACCTTCCCCTTTCGGCAGCTTAAACTTGGGGGATGCAGCTAGATGGAAGTTGATAACTTATTAAAATCATAAAAGTCAGCCTTGATTTGGAAGAGTTGAACCATTTTGATACAAGCGCTACTTTGAAAGGTCTTTGTATCAAGTTTCTATACCATTTGAAAGTTCATATAGTCATAGAATGTATAACTTCTAGACACCCTAATTATCCGTATAATTAGCTGTTTACCTCATTCACATTATGTAGAGCACATTACAACCTATCATATAACAAGACCACACACAATTCTCATCAGTAACTTCAACTCAGACACATTCTCTCATTCCTTTCCATCGCATTGACTGTTAACCCATCTCAATGCATGCTAACCAACTCATAATTGAACTACTCAAACTCCTCTGCCAAGCTTAACTTATAAGATAGTCTTAAGATAGATTCATATAAATAAAGATCGTTTTTAATTTCTACAATGGATTCAAGTTCTTAATTTCTATTTTTAAGTACACAGTTATAAATTAGTATAAATTATATACACAATTATATTATGCAATTCGTATTTGATGATGGGACCAAATAATTTTGTTGTTGTTTGTGTTTTAAAACTTAATGAATGTCATTTGATATATAAATAAATATGCCTCGGAATAAATTAAGAATCATCACAGGCATTTTAAGCGGACATTGTAGACTCAACTACCATAAGAATAAGTTGGGTATATCTTCAGATGCCTTCTGTCGGTTCTGTGGAGAAAGTAACGAAACCTCACTGCACCTGATCACAGACTGCTGACCATTGGCACACAAAAGACTCAGAAAAAAAAGACTAATCTAATCGCCAGTTGCCCGGCCCTTGCACGAACAAGAGTAAGGCACCTCGGCAAACATTTTCTCGGAGATGGCCACCTGATGAAATATCGCAGACTGGTCTGATTCAATTCCTGAGCACAGTAATCACCAACTGATTGAATGGGCTGGCACAATAGATCTCTGTGCTCGCAGTGCCTAAGGACGATGGCCCAACCCTTAACACTACATTACATGGTACATAGGCACTTGTGCCTTCTACAATTGTAGTCGTTGTTAATGTTTATCTTTGTAGTGCAGGCAGTTCCCCAAATTTGGATCCAGTAAGTTTTAGCCTTATTGTTGTTACATTAAACGTTTATTTTCTGTTGGTAAAGTTGAATACTTTCTTATTATATCTATTTTTATATTATACATTTATAATGATACGGTTATTGCCCTTGTTTAGTTATTGTGATTGTAAAGTTACAATTGGTATATTAAGTAAACATTTTTATATTATGGCATTATTTGGCACTATTCTCATCTTTAAATAAATAGGGGCATAACAATAGACCTTTCAGGCCGCGTTATTATAATATCCTTAAATAAATCATATGGCATTCTTGAGAATACCTTAATTTGTTAATTTAGTATTGTTTCACCAGTTATCCATATATATTGCCTATAACAGAAATGAGAGTCTACTTATCTTGCCCATTAGAGTTCCAGATGACTGGGCAAGTAATTATACGAGTACTGTAACGAGCTTTTCGGAGCCGAGGTAAAGCTCAGCTACTCTAGGGTTCGTCTACTGAATAAAATTTCCTGGTTCACAGTAGTTCTCAGATTTGTTGTCCTTGTTTCGTATTTTCCCCGATGATCCAAGACAAATTGAATTATTTGAACTTTCAAACAAATTGTGTCCCGCTTGATGAACGTTATGATCCCTCTGCCTGTCAGTTGATCTTGCAGTCGCTGATGTAGTCGAAGTTGCTTATGTTCATTATGTCACTGATGCTCTTGATGTCGCTGACTTAGTCCAAGTTGCTTAGGTTCCTTATGTCGTCGATATCTCGGCTGCGCTTAATACGTCGGAAATTATTTTTGTTCCTTAACAAACTTCGAATACTTGTTTTCGACTTTGAACATTTGTTATTCCACTTTGAATGTTTGTTATTCCACCCTCTGAAAGATTCTCAATCACTATTTAACCCACAATAAGTTTAACGTGATTGAGAATTGGTTTCATACAAAAGAAGAAACAAACGAACCAAAATCTGACTGAGTTTTTTTATATTTTGTCAGTGGAGAAATTCCATCTTCACAGTGCACTAACTGTGAACTAATTTTCTCGATTAATACCTTTTAGCATAGGTATAATCCATATTATACTACTTGTGGACTGGAGAATATAACTGAAACAAGTCATAGGAAGAATTTTATGTATCGTACTAACTTCCTGCAAAATAAATGAATTGGCTTTGTTCGATATCGCTAATAACAGATTCATTTATGAAATTTCACAAAAATGAAGGAGTGTACAGGAGGAAATTGTCGTATTCGCTTTGAGTCCATAAGCAAACTCGATGCATCCTCTGCGTTTAGCTCAGTAAAGATTAGGAAAATATGACATATGAAATATCTCTTAAAGTGCTTTGTGGGTTCGCAATATATAGTCTAGTCAGCAATATATAGTCTAGGATGAGTTTCAATATATAGTCTAGGATGAGTTTCAATATATAGTCTAGGATGTGGTAATTGTGACGGGAGAGACTGTAGGTCTGTGAAACCGATCCAACGTTCAAATACCTGAAATATAAAATGTGATTTCTTCATTATTACAAAAGCTACTCTATTGGAATCAAAATCAAAAGAGAAAAGGATTTTATAGAATGAAGCATTTTAAAGACCAAGCCCGTTGTACAATATTCTAATCACATTTTATTTATTTTGTTGTTGTTCTATTTTAATGAAATACGAGCATTCTTCACCATGTGACCTGAAAGAGTGGAATCAGTATTTTTAGTAGTGACCAACAAGCAGTTATAATCCACCGATCAGAATTTTCCTTTATAATTCAAAGATGAATAATTAAATTTTAATATGCAACTCCAATCCCCCAATAATTGAAATGATAATACGAGTATACCCGGTGATCCTGTTGGAAGACGAATCGTTATCTCTCATTGATAAAACAGTTCAAGAGTCATGACTGAATCCAAGCATATGTTGAAATCGAAAATATCACTTTTTCTTTGAAACCGTGAGTGGTTCTCTTTGCATATCTGTTCAATACCCTTCCTAAATCGCAACTGTTAGGTTAGGGATGTGGTTTTAGTGAGTAAAAATCTCAGACCCTTGGGTGGTGCGTACCCCCTCGTGTCTTTTTGAAGATTTCCCCTCCCTACGGAAAAAAAGAACCCATATTATAAATTCTTTGACGTGAGCAAGTTGCTCTTATTAGCTATGGCAGCAACATAGATCGCAGAGAGCTGTTGCCAACAAACGATAAGCAAGAAGTTTATTTTTAAGCCAACCCGAAATGCTCTTTCAATGTGGTTACAGTAGAAAGTCGGCAACCCAACATTTTCAAGGTTTTGCACCATTTCATAAATGTACGAAAAAAGAGTACAACGATTATCGCTTTCTTCGTTAAAATTATTCAGCACACGTTTTGCAATGACCTTCACCCGCATTAAGTTTGTCTAGAGATGAAACACTTGGGTATATATTACGCACGAAAAAGTTATATCCGACGATATTTCTACTTAGTTCTCTACAAAGTTGTTCTATTATATAAGTAAATAAAACTGTGACGCAGAACCAAAAACAAACAAAAATATCTGTATAAGAGGCCCTGCCCAACTTGATACAGGAACACTCTCTGTAAAACTTTCAATATACTTAGTCAAGTTCTAAAATATTTCCAAAATGAAATTTCTATCTGCAGTTGCTTTTGTCCTCTTGGTCGTTGCAGCTAATTCTAATCCAACTGATGGGGATGAGACTGATACTCCTGTCATAGTAAGTAAAACCACTTTAAAACATGTTAATTAAGAAATACTTGCAAGTCACTAAAGGACGCTGCATTATGCCTCCCGGAGGTATTGTTTAATTATTACTGAGTTACGTTTTGTGGCATTATGGATGGGAACACAATTCCGACCAAATGGCTTTCGCAGCTTCGTTTATTGTGCCCTCACTTGTGAGCTCCAATTTTGTATGAAATTAACAAAGATTAACCTAATTACGATGCGGTGTGATATCAGCCCCGGAGTGTCCAATTGTTCTTGGTTTATTGGATTTAATAAAACAGAACACCACCTGAAGTGCAAGGCATCAACGTTTGTGGCCCATTAATAACATCGCTCCTAACAACGATTGTTGGACTTGCAAGATCTCTCCGTTGAAACGACTTAGGTATCAGCAAAGTTCTCATGTGGCAGTCAGGGCCGAGGTGGATGCCTGCAAACTTCTTGATTAAAACGAGTGCCGGAGAATGGAGTGATTTGGAATCTCACGAGCACTCTCGGCATTTGGTTCCCTTCATCGAGTATTACAAACGTCCGAACTTATGCCGAATAACTGCTCAGTGCGACCATTACGATAACCGATGTAACATACCAAGCGAGCGTTTATGATAAATTGGAATAATTTCTAAGGATTGCGCGGTTGTGGTCCCTTCCATTATTATTTGCCAAACTTTGCCAAAATATGACAATAGAATATTTGCAGAAGGAAAATGCAATTATGTTTTTCACCTTTTGGAGGAGAATTTATTTTAATTATTTAGCATTGTTTTTTATTCCCACTTTCTTTTCTAGAACCAGGACTGTTTGGCTAAGAGTGGCGCCACGGAAAAAGATGTTATTGAGCAATTTTTTGAGGGCTCGCTTGAAGACGATTTAACAAATGAGGTAGCGAATTATATTGTTTGTTTACTGAGACTTCAAAATGTTTGATTTTCATTCCTATTCTGCAAACCAACGTCGAAGCTGTTTATGCCATATTTGATGGTTTGTGGAGGAAGGGAATTTTATTAATTTGCAAAGCACTGTTTTCAATCAACAAAATGTATTAAATTTTGTGAAAAGATAATCAGTTATAATCAAATAAAGTCGCATTAAAACGAATCCGCGATTTGTTTTCTCATTAACGTGTCGAATTACCACTGGAATATTTTTTATTCTCTCTCCTGCAGACTCACATTTAAGTTATTTAAGTGAGAAATAAATGAACAAAATGTTTATTAAAATATCATCGAAGCACATGATTCGAATGCGTGATTCTGGAAGATGCCTATTCATTGCAAATTTGTTGAATCATGGAATAGAATCGTTGGCTTCGAAATTGATGATTTTGCAATTTTTCGTAGTTGCACTTGAAGGGTGATTCAGATTGGCATATATGGTAGACAAAGCATAATCTGATGTGGTTATTTGTCGTGTGAATTCAAATAATATGGTGACTGTTCGCGTCGCGAATCCTCACCACCGGTGGCTGTGATCCGGTGTGAGCGCTGCTCTGATCTGACTCTCGACTCTTCGCTTGGCACAGTGTGAAGATAATTCCCCTTTAATTGTCATAGTAAGTTCCTATTGGATATGGTGAGAGCACCAAAAAGTCATAAACGTAAACGAAAGAGGGTATCTACAATAACCTGATGTGAACCCGTGTACATTAAATCACCAAAAATACCTTTCTGGCTCCTACGCGACTCATCCATTTAGTAAAATTAACCGACTTCATCATTTTATGTAGACAGATGCGTCAATAATGGACTCCACAGCCTCGTGGGCAGTCGTTGATGATCCTGAGTTTACATCTCAGTTTACACCGCCATCCTCAGCTTACACCGCCATCCTCAGCTTACACCGCCATCCTCAGCTTACACCGCCATCCTCAGCTTATACCGCCATCCTCAGTTTACACCGCCATCCTCAGTTTACACCGCCATCTTCAGTTTACACCGCCATCCTCAGTTTACACCATAGCAGCTACGGCAATACAACAAGCGGCTCAATTCGCTGCCAGAACAAGAGGTCAACTTATTATTTGTACTGATAGTAAGGCGACTGTCTAGACAAGGAATATCGAGGTAGAAAAGGACCTGATGACTTAAACTGGGATACTTTGACATCACCAACCGTCAGAAGTGCTTTGGCATTACTGAAAAAATCGGTATTAAACCAATAGGGTATAGTAGATCGGACAGTTTTGATCACATGGATCACTAAGTATAAAATGTAGAGAGACACAAAAGATCTTTCATGTCGCAGCGTCGACCATTGGGCAATCTACTACAACAGAATTATATATTATATAAGGCGACTGTCTGAGCAGTCAGAAACTTTTCCAACGAGTCATAACAGCAATAAGGGATATTTTAATAGAAAACCTAAAAAACCTTGAAGCTCATGTGGATTTCTGGACATACAGGCAATGAGAAGCAGATAAAAGAGCTAAACCTGCATCAAAATAACCGCTGCGTTACTTCTTTTTTTTCTTGACGTATCCCACAGGCCCACTTATCCACCCAACCGACCGAGAGGCACGTCCGCATAACGCACACAACCGATGAGCGATCAGCAACAGTCCGGACTGTCCTGAATTCGCGATCGCAACCACGACAATGGGATGTGAATCAACAAAGCAGTTACACACGATTTACCTGCCTCCGAAGGAACTATCGTTGGCACATTTGCAGACGAAACTGCTGTACTCGCAATGGACACCCTTCCACAACTGGCGTCGCACACTGGGGCAGCTCCACAGAGACCAGTGCGCAAAAGGTCACTTTGAAATGTTGGGTAAACAAGAAAAAACTGTTACTTTTCACAAAGTGTACGGTATTTTGGATAAGAAGAATACATTTTTTTTTGTTTTTATGTTTTGCACTAAGTAAGTCATGCGATCAAAGTTGACAACTTCATTGTGAAATTTATATTGGAAAAGTGTAAAAAAAGTAGCTCCAACTAATTTGTCAATATCTTTGTTATTTATTGTGCGATTAAAAATATAAAATATGTCCGGGGAAGGTAAATATGTGTACATTTTATTTGTTTATTTCAAAAATTAAAAAAAATTCTTAGTATTAATTAAGCGGTTGGAAGAGCTAGTGTTTTTTTTTTTACTTTGTTTTAAGTTTGTCTTATGTTCCGGCAAAAGTTTAGCAGATTTATTAATTGTCCATAATTAAGACATATTTACTTAATATAAATGTGAAAGCAGAAGTGCTAAACTTTTGCCGGAAATATTTTTTTTTTTATTTTAGAAAAATAGTTTTAGTGACTTTTCAAGAGTGCCGATTGCCGTTTTTTTTATTGTATTAAGCTCAGAATCAATAACTGTTCGTATTTATTTTATTTTTCAAGGTTCTGAATCACAAAATTATGAGTGTTTAAGAAAACAACTAGTTCAAGTATTTTTCGACAGTCAAAAGAAGACTTTTGAAGCCAAATTTTTGGATGTTGAGACTTTTATTCAACGTAAGACGTTATGCCGCGAAACTCATTTACAAGAACTTCGACAACAATTGAAAAATTTCAAACATCAGCTAAAAACCGAATGGGAAAGATCACATCGAACAAAAAAACTGTTTCTTTCCATAGAGCTAAAATGGCTCAACGGATTCATTTCTTTGAAAAAATATTCTCCATATTCTGGACGTCCATCGCTATTTTTCGAAACATGCAGTGAATCAACAAAACGCAAACGAACTGCGGAATTAAGAAATACGGTTCCTACAAATAAGCTTGTTTATGCTGCCCAGATGAGTTTACGGGCTTCGGGTCAAAAGCAAGGAGCAGATTTGGTAAAAGAAGCAACAACGTCTCAAAGTTTCTTAGAAAGACAAAAAAGTTTTGATGAACCAAGAAAGATGTCTTCCTTAGAAGCCTTGTCTATGATGATTGAAGCAAAATTGTCAAGGCACCAGTACAACATTATAAGAACCTTTGCCAAAAATGTGCTCCCTTCTTATAAAGAGGTTCAAAAAGAAAAGAAAAATTGTTACCCTCCTGAAATTAAAATTACAGAAACTTGTGCTGAGGTATCCATGCAAAATCTACTTATTAACACTAGCGAAAAAATACTGATCAATCAAATAAACGTTTTGGAACCTTTTCAATCAGATATAGAAAACGAATTAAAGTTAGTATCAAAGTGGGGTTTCGATGGCAGTTCAGGTCATAGCCAATATCATCAAAAATATTTAGAGAGCCATGAGAGTGATGATAAGTTTATTTTTATGAAGTGTCTGGTCCCACTACAACTTTCATTTAACCAAAAAATTCGGTGGAAAAACCCCTGTCCTTCATCTCCGCGTTATTGCCGTCCATTAAAAATTAACTCTCAAAAAGAGAGTGACGAACTTGTAAGGATCGAAAAGGATATTACAGAAACACAAATCCAAAAACTTCAAATATAACTATCAATAACAAAAACTTTGTTGTGAAACATGAATTGATACTATCAATGATTGATGGCAAGATTTGCAACAGTTTATCCGCCACAAAATCTTCCATGAGATGTTATTTATGCAATGCAACATGTAAAGAGTTCAACAACATAGACAAAATGATTCAATTGAATGTATCGGAACAATATTTATCATTTGGTCTTTCTGTTTAACATGCATGGATTCGACTTTTCGATTGTCTTCTGCATGTTGCATATAAGCTTCCAGTCCAGGAGTGGAGAACAAGCAAAACAACAGAAGTTGCTGTTAATGAAAATAAAAAGCTAATTCAAAAAGAATTTAAAGAAAAACTTGGCTTAATTGTTGATCATCCTAAGCCGGGATATGGAAATACCAACACAGGTAATGTTGCGAGGAGATTTTTTGAAAAAAGTAATTTATCCGCCACCATCACTGGAATTGATAAACTTTTAATTCAAACTTTTAATTGAACAACGAAAAATTCAAAATCTATTGTGAAGATACCGCCCGATATTTTATAACATTGTATCCTTGGTACTATATGAGTACAACAGTGCACAAAATCTTAATTCATGGGCATTTAATTGCTTCTACTTGCCTCTTACTGATTGGTCAGATAAGTGAAGAAGCTTTAGCGTCGCTTAAACTTCAAAGGGGCTTAGACAAAATCACTACATGGTTGAAAGATTGGCGAATCAAGTCCATTGAAATTAAGTCTGTCCAGGTTACGTTCACTCCTAAACGCGACCCCCGCCCACCCGTGAAACTTAACGACGTGAATATTCCGCAGTGCAACGTGACTAGTCACCGCTAGATGGCGGTGATAATTGTCAGGTGTGGGCAACTCACATGCGCGCGTGCGTTCCCATGTTGTGGGGCCAAAATATGAAGATGTGAGCATTTTGGTTCCTGACGTTTCCAACTTACAATCTTTTGGATAATATCGATTCACTTGGTAGAATGATTTTAGTAGACCTGCCTATTATGCTCAAATGTGGAGCTTTTATAGAAATCGTACGCATACCGCCTTTTTTTGGATGCAATTGCTATATTTGGGATAATTGTTCTGCGAAATAGTTAGAAACAATGGCAAATAACAAAAAGGAAAAGAGCCACAAGAAAAATTATGTGCTCTAGCCCTATCGGCTGAAGTGGAAAGACTTTTGCAAGGCAGGACAACGTCAAAACCGACTACAAGAGAGAAACGGCAATAATACAGAGATGAGGCGTACATATAACTATGTCTTTCGCAAATTGCGATTATTTGTTTACATGGCTCCGACGCTAATGTGATATCATCCCAGGATTCCTCGGTACAGCGTTTGACGATATTAGTTCCGTGTAAGCGATTCGGTATGAGACCGTGTTTTTGCACCACACCCGAACGAATCGAAAATGTCGTGTGCTACCGCAGCTGAAACAATCAAAAAGTAATTCGTTGAGAAGTGGGTGAATTGGAACTATGAAGCAAAAAAACGTAGATGACATTCCGTACCGCGGGAAAACGAGAGCAACGTCCACCCGACATGATAAAGTGGTTTTGAAACTGTTCGAGCGGAATTCCACTCTGCGGCTGCCGGACAAATATGTCAAAAAAGGAATTAACATTGGTCTGAACACAATCAGGCAGCGTTTACATTAGGTAAAGGTAAAATTTCCCTCTACAACCTCGAAACCATTGCTTACGGTAGATCACATAAAACAACCGAAGGATCTGTGCAGGAGAAGAGTAATAGCGATTGGTCGAATGTGGTGTTTACTGATAAAACGACTATTTGGGTACGTGTTCCGTTGAAGCCTGGCTTACCAGCAATACAAAATTTAAACAAAGTAGCAATAAACACCCTTTAAAAGTTAATGTCTTAGAACGCGCTTTTGGGGCTTTGCAAAATTCGAATGCAGAATTCATGGTTGCTTGAATTGTACAAGCGCAGTCGTCTGAAATCATCCAAGAAGATTTTTAGTGGGTTCAAAAAAGGTGAGTTTGACAATAAGTCAATGATACAAAACAACAGGGTCATGTCTGCCGCGAGTGGAAGGATCAAAATGGGGTCATCAGAATGGATTGGGCCTCACAATCTGCAGATGCTAACCCTGAAGAAATGTGTGCGCCATTAGGAAAGCAAGCTTACCAGAGAGCCTGTATATAATTTGAAGGAGCTTTGCTGACAATAAAAAATATGGCGTTCTCCATCCACGGAGAATCCTCTGAAAAACTATTTGAAATTATGCCAATAAGATGCGCAGCTATTCTCGACAGTGAAGGCGATTTCAGAATGTACTGAATATGTGTACATGTATTATATACTTTGCAAGTTATCGTGGTTTCTCTCTTGTTGAATATACTATAACTCATAACAAAGCAAACACTAACTATAAATATGTTTAAGTGCTAAAAAATTGTATTTAATTCAATAATTCAGTGAATTTTTCTGGTTTAAAATTTTATTATTCAGACTGCGAACGTCATTCCCAAAACCAAAATCTATTCTTTCATTAAAGAAAGCGTTACCCCAACAACGACTTAAAAGAACGGATATCAAAAAGCTCGTTCTCCGATAACGTGGTTCATCTGAAGTGTTTATAAGTAGGCGAAACCCAAGATTCAATTCTCATTGTCTCGGATCTGAAGTAACCGGCTCACTCATCTCTACTTTTAACACAAACTTTGTCTCGGTGGAGACTGCTCTCAGAAATGATCGGCAGTTTTCATGTTTTGCAAATATTCATTATTACCTATAATTTCAAAGTTTGGGGGTTCTGTTTTGCTCATTCAAAAGCAATATTCGTGGCGGCCATTGAGTAAGTAAAGGCGAGTGAATAAAGATGGACGAGTAAAGTAACCCGAATAAAGTTCATTTTTGTTTCACACGTTCTTCCTATTTACAGATCTATTTCAATGCATTTTTTTACTCGTATCTTAGGAATATGATAATAAATATGTTACCAATTGTGCTCTGAAGAAAGATATACTCGTACATATAAGAGTATACTAATGATCGGAATGCGTTCCTAATTTGGGAGTGATTCTCCATCAATAACCGGGTTTGATTACTTTATTATTTTTTATTTGAAATATATATTCCTGAAGTCGTATGCCAGCACATACTTTTAATATGTCCTCAACAGACAGGGTTCTTGGGGAAAAATCGGCAATAATGCACATAAAAGGGCTGAGACATGAACCTTGGAAAAATAAGAAAGCGGAACAAACTTTTATCTGCGTTATAATTTTATGGAGTCAATTTAGATGCATATAATTATGAGGCACTCAGCCTAGAAATCCTTTTGTTTGAATTAACTCTGGATGATTTCGTATATTGTATGATATTTCCGGACTTTTAAATTTATTGGGCCTTCCAGTATACCAACCAAAAGACGGGGAACTTTTCATAGATAGTTAAAAAGAAAGTTTGAGATGAATAGATTAGCTTCTACCCAGATAGGACCTTCAACTACTCTTAAGGAAGAATATCAAAATATGAATCCTGATTTAGAAAAAATTTCATTTCATCAGCATCAGTGGTCAGTGTGTGTAGATTTAAAAATGGTAAATTTTGTATTAGTTCAGCAAAGCGGATACACTAAATAGCCTTGTTTTTTTGCCTGCAGAACTATCGTGCCAAAAATTAACACTGGACCAGCCGTGGAGAATGAAAACATCTGTAGGAAAAGATTACATCGGTCATGAACTCGAGGAAAAGATAGCATCGATCATATTAAACTTGGACTTTTAAAAGGCTTCATAAAACGCTGGACAAAGGAGTTCAAAGACCCCTTTATTACCAAATTTCTGTTCACTTCCTTGGTACGCCCAACATTAAAACACATTTGTCAATCATTTCCTGTTCTCAGTAGAGAAAAGTGAAAAGTAGGAACTTTTCAGGGGCCACAAATCCTTACTTTTATAAACAACGATGATTTCAAGAACCATATGACTCAAGTTGAATTCGATGCATGGACAAGCTTTATATCAGTTGTCAATTACATGGGAATCACATAGCTAAAGAATATTCCAAAATAGTAGACAAAATGCTCCAGAATTTCCAAAAAATAGAAGCTAATATGAGTGTCAAATTGCATTATTTGCTCAGTCATTTAGATAAATTTTCTGATAACCTGGGTCATTATAGCGAAGAACAAGCGGAACCGCTTCAACCAGGACATCATGATTATAGAGGAAAGATATCAAAGCCATTGGGATGGCCATATGATGATGACTGCTGGAACTTGCCGACTGACCGGAGCAAAGCACCAAAGAAAATCCCATATAAAACATTTTTCTTAATTCTTATTGATATGTTTTTGTTTTGATGATTAATTTTATTATTCTTTGTAACATTTGCAGCACTTTGTTTGTTTGAATGAAATTTCATATATTTAAAATAAACGTTTTAAAAAGTATTCTCCCCTTTTGGAAAATTTAATTTCCAATAGAAAGTAGAGTCACTTCAACAAAAATATTATTATTTTTGTATTCAGCAGACCAAAATTACCTGAAATTGACTCATAAATCCCATGCCGCAATCGGTGTTCCTCTGTGTAATAGAAGTTGAATACGTCAGAAGTCTGTAAATGTTTAAGGACTCGTCTTCTTTATTTATGATTTAAGAACGCAAACAACAACAAAATAGCAATCATCCAGGTCCTGATCAGTACTAGAAGCACAGAACAACAACGGAATAAGTGAATTAAGAGCGGAAGAGTAGGCCCCTGCGGATTCACAAAATACTTGGGTTGCCTTTAAGTGCAGTTGCCCTTTCAGTGTGCGGACGTCATTACATTTGTGCCATTAATTCCGAATTCCCAGAATTGGTACAGAAAAATGCCATGGACTGGTGATGGAAAATACAAGCGTGTATTCAAGGGATAATGCGAACTTGCAATAGTGCTAAATAATTATTCAGAATTTAAGAAGTAAATATGTTTATGTAGGTGATCGTAAGGGTAGGCATCTATAACTGTTGGGCCAATTTTTATATCCCATTTACCGTAAGCAAAATACTCTCATCACTTGGGCGAGTGAGTTATACTAAATGCCAATAATAGTAATGCTAATACTAAACGTTACTCTTAATAGGAAGAAGTTTCTTATTGCTGAATTATACATGAACGTGGGCGTGGTAGTAGATACATTACGCTCACATGAAAGGTTCATATTGTAATTTTGTACCACTGTAGAAAATTTGGTTGATACATTTTGTCTAGATCTCGATTGTTTCATTTACATCAGTAACTGGCATGGTAAATGATTGAACTATAGGGAATTTTGTCGAATATTTTATATCGAAGAACTCAAACACAAAAGGAAAAAGCGAATAATATAATAATAACTTTTTATTCTTATGTTGAAAATTTAAATAATAAGAATAATAAACATTTAACAGTGAAGGACAGACAACGAAAGAAGTTTTTATCCGCATGGATTGTGTCTTGGCTTAACTCCAGATGGGACCCTAAAAGTATGCAATCACGTTTCAGTATGCAATCACGTTTCAATATTATTAATTTTTATTTTAACTTGAAAATATTGTAATCATATTATTTTCTTGTTTAAAACATTATTTAAATAATTATATAAAAGGATAGGATTGGCTCTTTTTGCGCATGCTTCCATTGCTTAGTGTCCCTTAGTGCCCCAATCCTTGAATATGCGGCATCTGTCTGGCGAGAAAAGCTGGAGCAAAAAACAGGACAGACCAAGACCAATAAAATGCAAAGACTAGGCTGTGTCTGCACGATGGGGACCATAAAGCCAGCTCCGAATGCAGGCCTGGAGGTATTATTAAAACTACCGCCAATTCATTTATGCATCAAGAAAGAAGCGCTACAACTCGGAACAAAACGAATCTTAGAAAATGAACAAGGTACAGTGCGCCTATGGCATTGCTTATTTAGAGACGCAACTAAAATACAAACGATTAATCTTACCCTAAGTGACTTATGTCACCCTAAATATAACTTCAAACATAACTTCAAGGTCACATTCCCGAGCGGGGCTAACTGGGAACATAATAGACTAACGCCACCTTATAACGCTCATGTATGGTACACAGACAGCTCAAAAACTGAGGAGGGAGTGGGGTCTAGAGTTTTTGGGGAAATACCAAGAAATAGCCACATCCTTATCCACTCTGACAGCAAAGCAGCACTACTGGCGCAGAACACCTTTGCCATCAAATTAAAACTGGTTTGGGATTGTCTTCAACTGTCGAAAAAACTAGCAATTAACAACAGCGTGCATATGATTTGGGAGCCAAGCCGCAGCGGACATACAGAGAAAGAGAGAGAGGTAGATGGACTCGCTAGGAAAGGGGCTGCCAGTAGTTTTATTGGACCGGAACCATTGTATGGGCTGCCATGGAGTTTTCCGAAGTACTCCATAAATCAATGGCTAGAGGTAAAATCACATCAATATTGGAGGGGGACCAAAGGTATGAGCCGCAAAAATCGTCATGCCAAAAAATCTTGTAAAAGTACTATGGAAATTCTAGGTTAAACGAGAACAGGTACTCACATTGTCTCAGGATTTCTAACTGGACATTGTAGGGTAAACAAACACCAATATAATATGAAGTAAAGTCAAATGACTATTATAGGTTATGTAATGAAGAAGAGGAAACATCTGAACATCTGTTGCATCAATGCAACCGTCTGATCTGGACCAGACTTCGTTACTTAGGAAATTATTACCTAGAACCGCCAGAAATTACCTAAGAAGATTTCAGAATCCTAAATGATTTCTAAACTCTGGGGTGTTTTGTAACTACAGAGTTTGCCACAATAGGTCCAAAGGTGGCTGCAGTGACTAGGTGACTTGTTCCCGTTCTCCAGCAATCTAATCTAATCTGAGAAGTTTCAGCTCAGAAGCAGATCTAAATTTGTGCACACTTCAATTAAGCAAAACATGTGATAAAATAGTACATATATACATATATAAAATATATAAGTATACATCTAATCCAAAGAAAAAAGCCCAGGGAGTAGAGAATATTTAATGTAGAAGTTTCTGGAGTTCCTTATAAAACCTTTGCCAGCAATTCTTGTTTCTGAAGCCGATGGTGACTGGTGTTGAAAAGTCGGTCACTTAGGACTGTGTTTGGTGGGATTGGCATGGAATAATCTTCTGCTCCCCAACGCTCAAACTCTTACTGTACTATCAACAATTGAACCGTCTGCAGGAAGCAATCGCCCAGAAGCGGCCAGCTTCTGCCAATAGGAGAGGAATTTTTGTTCCATCAGGACACCGCCAGCCAACACATATCGATAGTGACCCGCCAGAAGCTCAGGGAGCGTGATGGGAGGATATTATGCATTCACCTTATAATCCGGACCTGGCACCAAGTAATTACTACCTATTCCTGTCTATGGCGAATAATTTTGCTTGTGAAAATCGACTGTCCCAGTTTTTTGCCAATAGGGACGATGGTTTCTATGAGAGAAGCATTTGGAAATTACCTTCAAAATGGCACCAAGCTATCAAAGAAAATGGTTCATATTTGACTTAATTCGGATCATTCGAACTATGCTGAATAAAGTCTTCAATTTCATTAAAAATAATGGATTTCTTTTTACTAAACCCTATCGAATCACAAGCAAAAAAATATATATAATAAACTTTCAATCCCGAATATAACTCTTTTCAGAATTCGATCACTGGATTGTGCAAAATTGTTCACCGTAGCTCAGTGCAATTGAGTTTACTAAACGAATCCGAAGTATTTCAGTCCTTTGTGTAACTCCGGAAAATGGCTTGAATGGACAGTACTCAAAATGCCAAAATTTTTCTTTGTGTATTCTGTTCTTACAACTGTTATTCTCTAACTGACCCTGTACCAACGAGTATATTGTATATTGTCTTTGCCTGTACAAACGGCTATGCTTGAAAATTTGTAGTGACGCAAATAAGAACAATATTAAACATTCGACTATTGTTTGATTAAAGCTGCTGTGTATTTATTTGGTTCTGTTTAAAAATTAATATGAGTTGTTAATTTTAAGGAACTTTATTTGGCAACATGTACTTCAGAATTGTTCATTATTTAATAACTTATGGAAATAAGAAGTGAATGACGCACTTAATCCCGCAACTGAAATTGTTCCTTCCCCTTTCGGCAGCTGAAACTTGTGGGATGTAGCTAGATGGAAGTGGAAACTTATTAAAATAATATAAGTCAAGCTTTCATCAACCTTGGTTTGGAAGAGTTGAACCATTTTAATACATGCGATTCTTTGAAATGTCTTTATATCAAATTTCTATAACATTTGAAAGTTCATATAGACATAGAATGTATAACTTCTAATTATCCTTATAATTAGCTGTTTACCTCATTCACATTATATACAGCACATTAATAACCTATCATATAACAAGACCGCATAATTCTCATCAGTAGCTTCAACTCAGTCACATTCTTTCATTCCTTTTCATCGCATAGACTGTTAACCCATCTCAGTGCAGCTTCTATTTCCATAATCCTGAATTCCATAATTGAACAACTCCAACTCCTCTGACAAGCTTAACTTATAAGATAGTCTTAAGATAGATTCATATAAATAAAGATGGCTTTTAATTTCGACATTGACCATCCAAGTTCTTAATTTCTATTGTTAAATACACAGTTATAAATTAGTATAAATTATATACACAATTATATTATACAATTCTTATTTGATCTCGTGTTGAGTTCGTAGTGCTTTGCTTGATATAAAAGAAACTTTCTTTAAAGAGAATTTTTTTAAAACATCAAGTCAGTACAATTATAAATTCTGTGCTACCGTGAAGGTTCTGTACGGAGGCAGAAGAAACACCAGAGCACCTTCTAATGAACTGCGAAGCCTTAGCTCGCAGTAGGAAGAAACATCTGGGGCATTACTGGCCGGAGGGCAGAGACATTAGAGCAATGAACCCCAACTCAGTGCTAAGCTTCCTTAGACCTGTTGGACTAATAGAAGACCTTTAATGGGTACATGCAGGAGGAGTACAATAGATCAAATTGGTCGAGGTACATTTTCCCTCTTTTTTTCATTCATTCATTCAAGATTGTGGTTAAGTAGGTGTGCGTGAGTTAATCTTGTGCGGTCGAATCTCATTTGCTCATATTTTATTAAATCTGATCTTTATGATTGAATTTTAAAAAATCGTTATCGTATATCAATTATTATATTAAATTTATCTGTATTTATTTGTTGGTACCAGTGCGATGTATCGGGCTAAATCATTTTGTTGTTCTCTTTTAAAAATAATTAATGTAGTTTGTGCTGAAGTTGGGGGTAGTGACATTGGCACTGGCATTTCTGCGAATTTGGACGTGGCCGGGAGCCGAAATTAGAATAATGTTCCGGGAAGTTTTTTATCAGGAAATTTCTAAATGTTTTAGGGTATTATGAGATATTTTCTAGATTCATTATGGTACTTAGGGTTGAGAGGGAGTCGCGTACACATGGCAAATTATATATTTTTTGTGTCAGCGTATTTTAACCCTTTCAACAAGTCATAAATTGATGAGGAACCGACAGAACTGTATTCGAGATCTTATAATTTTGTAACACTGTAAGATTGCGTATTTTCTCATATTGATCCAACTGTGAAGATAAAATTGAATTCGGTGAAATGCTGTTTAAGTTCTTTCAATTTTTGTTCAAAGATTACATCATACATACCTTCAATAAACCATCAACTCCAGGTTTATTGAAGGTATGAAGTGAAATATTGATGGAAGACTGGTGTAAATTGGTGTAAATCCCCATTGGCAAATGGGGATTTACTGGAGTTTTTATGTTGATCGGTTTTAAGGGGATGTTGAAAGGCGAGGTCAATAGTAGGTTAGGTTGGGTTAGGTTAGACTGGCCGGCCGTTAAGGCCACACATAGACCTACAAGGTTCTTTGCGGTGCCAGATGGATATCCATTTAAGCGCTATAGTTTGAATCGTTGAACAGGGAGACGATCTTTGCAAATCTTAAGAGAGAAACTATCCCTAGTTGTGCGACCAGTTCTAGTCCTTCAAACCAGGGGTCTCCCAGATGTGATAAGCGCGTTTTAGATATTGCGGGGCATAGGCATATTAGATGCTCCAGAGTTTCTCTTGTGCCTTGCTCCCCACATTTCCTGCATTCATTGTTGGTTGTGAGTCCCATCCTTTAAAAGTGTACCGCCGTTACACAATGACCTGTGACTACTCCTACTACCGTTCTGCAATCCTTTCTAGGGAAGGGCCAGTATCGATTTGGTCTGAGTGCCGTACGATTTGCACCTGAGCTTTGCGATCTTACATGTGGCAATACTCCATCGTTCTTTCACCATGTTATCTCATCATGTTATCTTCAATACGGGTATTGATAATTCTTAGAGGCATCAGTACGTTACTTACTTGCTCGTTTGGAAGTAAGATTCCGCTTTTTGTAATAGCATCCGCACTCTCATTTCCTTCTATATTCTTATACCCTGGCACCCAGTCGATATGTAGCTTCCGATTGGTGGCCAGTCTAGCCATTGCTGCCGTGCATTGCAGAACATTTCTGGAAGATGCACAGCATGAAGTTATAGCGATGGTCGCAGCCTGGCTATCTACGACATCCCTCCTTTTCAATAGTTGTTTTTATTGGTTTCCGCAGGCTAAGAAAAGGTGTCACAATCAGTGTTGACCATGAGTCTTCGACCTACAGAGCTATGACCGAAGGACCGGAGAGAGAATTGTTTGTGGCTATCAACCTTCCAGCAGATTTTTCCGCAAGGCTTTCCGCAAAGAGGTCGATTGGGGGAAAGTTGAGAAGGGTGTTAAGAGCAGCCGTTGATGTTGTCCTTAAGGCCGCCATCACACAGTGCCGCAAGTCTTTGGACTCTTTCCGTAGGTGTGTATGACCATGAGGTTAATAGTAATGTTCCAAATTATATTTTCATATGCTTATTGGAGTGACGCGTTTTGACTACGCATATGGCTGAATTGTGGCAATACTCCACCACTGATCTAAATTTTAATGTCATCAGCATACATTTGAATATTACAATAAAGTAAGACAGTCGGCAGGTCATTTATGTCTAAGCCAAAAAGAAGGGGACCCAAAATGGAGCCCTGTGGCACACCTCGAGCCACAGAAAGAAAATTAGATGCCAGAACAGTACTGCTACACGGTTGGTAAACTGCCTGCGCTCTATCAGTGAGGTACGATTTTAGTAACTTTACCGCAGTGGGTGAGAAGTTATACATTTTCAATAGTTTTGTACATAAAATATCATGGGCAACACAGTCAAATGCTTTAGAATGGTCCAAAATGATCAAGAAACACATGCTATTAGAGTCAAGTGCAACCCGAATATCTTCCACTTCATCAATTAGGGCCGTTATGCAGCTTCGCCTTGGTGTGAAATCAGAGTGAGTTTCAGTGATAATCCCATTTCCCGATTAAAATTTCCTCATTTGTTTAGCCATAAAATTCCAAATATGCCAAAATAGCAATTGGTCGGCAGTCATTGTCTGATTTTGGTGTGGGCAGGAGTTTTGCTACCTTCCAACATATTGGAAATGTTCATGTCATTATCCCTGTATTAAAAATATGGGTAATGACCGGAAGCAGCCCAGGAAGAAGTGCCTTAACACAAACCTTACTACTTGTAGACTGGAGAATATAACTGAAACAAGTCATAGGAAGAATTTTATGTATCGTACTAACTTCCTGCAAAATAAATGAATTGGCTTTGTTCGATATCGTTAATAACAGATTCATTTATGAAATTTCACCAAAATGAAGGAGTGTACAGGAGAAAATTGACGTATTCGCTTTGAGTCAATAAGCAAACTCGATGCATCCTCTGTGTTTAGATCAGTAAAAATTAGGAAAATATGTGCAAAAACAGCTCTTAAAGTGCTTTGTGGGTTAGCAATATATAGTCTAGGATGAGTTCCAATATATAGGATGTGGTAATTGTGACGGGAGAGACTGTAGGACTGTGAAACAGATCCAACGTTCAAGTACCTGAAATCTAAAATGTGTTTTCTGCATTATTACAACAGCTACTCTAATGGAATCAAAATCAAAAGAGAAAAGGATTTTATAGAAGAAGCATTTTGGAGACTAAGCCCATTGTACAATATTCTAATCACATTTTATTTATTTTGTTGTTGTTCTATTTTAATGAAATACGAGCATTCTTCACCATGTGACCTGAAAGAGTGGAATCAGTATTTTTAGTAGTGATGCTCAACCAGTTATAATCCACCGATCAGAATTTTCCTTTTTAATTCGAAGATTAATAATGAAACTTTAATATGCAACTCCAATCCCCTAATCATTGGAACGATAATATGGGTATACCTGGTGATCCTGTTGGAAGACGAGACGTCATCTTTTATTGGTAAAAGACATCAAGAGTCATGAATGAATCCAAGCATATGTTGAAATGGAAAATTATACTTTTTCTTTCAAACCGTGAGTAATTCCCTTTGCATATCTGTTCAATAGCCTTCCTAAATCGTTCATCTGTTCTATACCCTTCCTAAATCGCAACTGTTATGTCAGGGAAGTGGTTTTAGTGAGTAAAAATCTCACACCCTTGGGTGGTGCGTACACCCTCGTGTCTCTTTGAAGATTTCCCCTCCCTACGGAAAAAATAACCTACATTATAAATTCTTTGACGTTAGCAAGTTGTTCTTATTGGCTATGGCAGCAACATAGATCGTAGAGAGCTGTTGCCAACAAACGATAAGCAAGAAGTTTATTTTTAAGCCAACCCGAAATGCTCTTTCAATGTGGTTACAGTAGAAAGTCCTCAACCGAATATTTTGAAGAGTTTTGCACAAAATTTCATAAATGTACGAAAAAAGAGTACAACGATTATCGCTTTCTTCGTTAAAATTATTCAGCACACGTTTTGCAATGACCTTCACTCACGTTAAGTTTGTCTAGAGATAAAACACTTGCGATAATATTACGCACGAAAAAGTTATATCCGACGATATTTCTACTTAGTTCTCTATAAAGTTTTTCTATTATATAAGTAAATAAAACCGTGACGCAAAACCAAAAACAAACAAAAATATCTGTATAAGAGGCCCTGCCCAACTTGATACAGGAACACTCTCTGTAAAACTTTCAATATACTTAGTCAAGTTCTAAAATATTTCCAAAATGAAATTTCTATCTGCAGTTGCTTTTGTGCTCTTGGTCGTTGCAGCTAATTCTAATCCAACTGATGGGGATGAGACTGATACTCCTGTCATAGTAAGTAAAACCACTTTAAAACATGTTAATTAAGAAATACTTGCAAGTCACTAAAGGACGCTGCATTATGCCTCCCGGAGGTATTGTTTAATTATTACTGAGTTACGTTTTGCGGCATTATGGATGGGAACACAATTCCGACCAACTGACTTCCTAGGCTTCGTTTATTGTGCCCACATTTCTGAGCTACAATTTTGTATGAAATTACCAAAATTTGCCTAATTACGATACGGTGTGATATCAGCCTCGGAGGTTCCAATTGTTCTTGGTTTATTGGATTTAATAAAACAGAACACCACCTGAAGTGCAAGGCATCAACGTTTGTGGTCCATTAATAACATCGCTTCTAACAACGATTGTTTGACTTGCAAGATCTCTCCGTTGAAACGACCTGGGTATCAGCAAAGTTCTCATGTGGCAGTCAGGGCCGAGGTGGATGCCTGCAAACTTCTTGATTCCAACGAGTGCCGGGGAATGGAGTGATTTGGAATCTCACGAGCACTCTCGGCATTTGGTTTCCTTCATCGAGCATTACAAAGGTCCGAACTTATGTCGAATAACTGCTCAGTGCAACCATTACGATAACCGATGTAACATACCAAGCGAGCGTTTATGATAAATTGGAAAAATTTCTAAGGATTGCGCGGTTGTGGTCCCTTCCATTATTATTTGCCAAACTTTGCCAAAATATGACAATAGAATATTTGGCAGCAGGAAAATGCATTTATGTTTTTCACCTTTTGGAGGAGAATTTATTTTAATTCTTTAGCATTATTTTTGATTCCCATTTTCTTTTCTAGAACCAGGACTGTTTGGCTGAGAGTGCCGCCACGGAAAAAGAAGTTATTGAGCTGTATTATCAGGGCTTGCTTGAAAAAGACTTAGCAATTACGGTAAAGAATTATCTTATTTGTGTACGGAAAGTTAAAAATGTTTGATTTTCATTCCTATTCTGCAAACCAGTGTCGAAGCTGTTTATGCCATATTTGATGGTTTGTAAAGGAAGGAAATTTTATTAATTTCCAAAGCACTGTTTTCAATCAACAAAATGTATTAAATTTTGTGAAAAGATAATCAGTTATAATCAAATAAAGAAGCATTAAAACGAAACCGCGATTTGTTTTCTCATTAACGTGTCGAATTACCACTGGAATATTTTTTATTCTCTCTCCTGCAGACTCACATTTAAGTTATTTAAGTGAGAAATAAATGAACAAAATGTTTATTAAAATATCATCGAAGCACATGATTCGAATGCGTGATTCTGGAAGATGCCTATTCATTGCAAATTTGTTGAATCATGGAATAGAATCGTTGGCTTCGAAATTGATGATTTTGCAATTTTTCGTAGTTGCACTTGAAGGGTGTTTCAGACTGGCATATAGACAAAGCAGAATCTGATGTGGTTATTTGTCGTGTGAATTCAAATAATATGGTGACTGTTCGCGTCGCGAATCCTCACTACCGGTGGCGGTGACCCGTTGTGGGCGCTGCCTTGATCTGACTCTCGCTTCTTTACATGGCATAGTGTGGGGAGAATTCCTCTCAAATGATCATAATAAGTTCCTATTTGATGTGGTGAGAGCACCAAAAAGTCGTGAACGTAAACGAAAGAGGGTATCTACAATAACCTGATGTGAACCCGTGTACATTAAATCACCAAAAAGGCCTTTTTGGATCCTAGGCGACTCATCCTATTAGCACAATTAATCGACTTCATAATTTTATGTAGACAGACGCATCTGCTTCGTGGGTAGCAGTTGAAGATCCTCAGTTTATACCTCAGTTTACACCGCCATCCTCAGTTTACACCATAGTAGCTACGGCAATACAACAAGCGGCTCAATTCGCTGCCAGAACAAGAGACCAACTTATTATTTGTACTGATAGTAAGACGACTGTCTAGACAAGGAATGTCGAGGTAGAAAAGGACCTGATGACTTAAACTGGGATACTTTGACATCACCAACCGTCTGAAATGCTTTGGCATTACTGACAAAATCGGTATTAAACCAATAGGGTATAGTAGATCGGACAGTTTTGATCACATGGATCACTAAGTATAAAATGTAGAGAGACACAAAAGATCTTTCATGTCGCAGCGTCGACCATTGGGCAACCTACTACAACAGAATTATATATTATATAAGGAGACTGTCTTGGCAGTCTGAAACTTTTCCAACGAAAAGAGTGTCATAACAGCAATAAGGGATATTTTAATCGAAAACGTAAAAAACGTTGAAGCTCATGTGGATTTCTGGACACACAGGCCCACTTACCCACCCAACCGACCGAGGGGCACGTCCTCATAACGCACCGAACCGATGACCGATCAGCAACAGTCCGACCTGTCCTGAACTCGTGATGGCGACCACGGCAATGGGATGTGAATCAATAAAACAGTTACAGATTAACTAATCAAGAATGGATCAAGCAATCAACTATTCATATATGACAGTAGAGATCTTTTAATAAGAAATAGTAGAGAAGAAAAATCAAACAATGAAAACTATTTGTTAAAGTCGTCAAGCATACCACGGACTGGGTCAGGCAAAGCAGGTTAGACTTCAAAGGGGCTTAGACAAAATCACTAAATGGTCGAAAGATTGGCGAATCAAGTCCATTGAAATTAAGTCTGCCCAGTCTACTTTCACTCCTAAATGCGACCCCCACCCACCCGTAAAACTCAACGATGTGAATATACCGCAGTGCAATGTGACTAAATACCTGGGCATGCACCTCGATAGCAAGCTAACATGGAAAATTCATATATTCACCAAACGTAAGGCGGTGGGAGTAAGGAAATTTACACCGGCTGCTGAATCGAAATTCCCAAATTGCAGTCGAAAATAAGCTCTCACTTTACTCAGCCGCCTTGAAACCGATATGGACATGTGGCATACAACTGTGGGGCATTGCGGCGACCTCTAATGTCGAAATTCTCCAGAGATTCCAATCAAAAACGCTGCGTATGATTGCAAAAGCTCCATACTACGTAACGAACAACCAACTCCATCGTGACCTGAAAATCCCGACAATTGTGCAAGAAATAAAAAAATATGCAATGGCTTCGAAACTGAGAATTCGCGGGCTCCCTAATCCACTCATATCAGAACTCACAGCTTATACGACTATATTCAGCCTACAATTAAGAAATGGTTGCACCACTGGCGGCACTCCATAAATGCTATGTTGATATTTAGTTATTGTTATTTAGGTTTAAAATAAAAATATTATTTATTGTATTAATACAGATTGCAATGAAAAATGGATATTAAATAAAAAAAGTGTGCTTTGTTCGACGCTGTAACTAGTCGCCGCTAGATGGCGGTGATAATTGTCAGGTGTCGGCAACTCACATGCGCGCGTGCGTTCCCATGTTGTGAGGCCAAAATATGAAGATGTGAGCATTTTGGTTCCTGACGTTTCCAACTTACAATCTTTTGGATAATATCGATTCACTTGGTAGAATGATTTTAGTAGACCTGCCTATTATGCTCAAATGTGGAGCTTTTATAGAAATCGTACGCATACCGCCTTTTTTTGGATGCAATTGCTATATTTGGGATAATTGTTCTGCGAAATAGTTAGAAACAATGGAAAATAACAAAAAGGAAACGAGCCACAAGAAAAAGTATGTGCTCTAGCCCCATCGGCTGCAGTGGAAGGACTTTTTGCAAGGCAGGACAACGTCAAAACCGACTAAATGAGAGAAACGGCAATAATACAAAGTGGAGGCGTACATATAACTATGTCTTTCGCACATTGCGATAATTTGTTTACATGTCTCCGACGCTAATGTGATATCATCCCAGGATTCCTCGGTACTGCATTTGACGATATTAGTTCCGTGTAAGCGATTCGGTATGAGACCGTGTTTTTTGACACCACACCCGAACGGTCTGAAAATGTCGTATGCTACCGCAGCTGAAACAATCAAAAAGTACTTCGGTAAAAAGTGGGTGAATTGGAACTATGAGGCAAAAAAACGTAGATGACATTACGGACCGCGGGAAAACGAGAGCAACGTCCACTCGACATGATAAAGTGGTTTTGAAACTGTACGACCAGAATCCCATTCAGCGGCTGCCGGACAAACTTGTCAAAAAAGGATTTAAGATTGGTCTGTACACAATCAGGCAGCGTATACATGAGTTAAAGCTCAAATTTCGCTCTACAACCTCGAAACCATTGCTTATGGTAGATCACATAAAACAACCGAAGGATTTGTGCAGGAGAAAGAGTAATAGCGATTGGTCGAATGTGGTGTTTACTGATAAAACGACTATTTGGGTACGTGTTCCGTTGAAGCCTGGCTTACTAGCAATACAAAATTTAAACAAAGTAGCAATAAACACCCTTTAAAAGTAAATGTCTTCGAACGCGCTTTTGGGACTTTGCAAAATTCGAATGCAGAATTCATGGTTGCTTGAATTGTACAAGCGCAGTCGTCTGAAATCATCCAAGAAGATTTTTAGTGGGTTCAAAAAAGGTGAGTTTGACAATAAGTCAATGATACAAAACAACAGGGTCATCTCTGCCGCGAGTGGAAGGATCAAAATGGGGTCATCACAATGGGTTGGTCGTCACAATCTGCAGATTATAACACTGTACAAATGTGTGCGCCATTATGAAATCAAGCTCTAGACAAGAGCTATAACGTTCAGAGACTTAGTAGAGTTCAAAGAACAGCTGCTGCTGGCATTGTAGGGAGCCTGAGAACGTGTCCAGCGGAGGCACTCAACGTATTGCTACACATCCTCCCTATCGACCTGTACATTAAGAACGTAGCCTGCAACAGTGCGCTAAGGTTAAAAGCGACAAACTGCTGGTCTGAGCGAACGTACGGTCATGGTAAGGTGCTATACACAGTGCCGAGGGAATTAACACAAATGACGACAGATTAAATAGTACCACAACTGGACTTCAAAAAAGACTGCAAGGTTAGATTTCCCTCAAGAAAATTGTGGTCGAAAAGGAA
Organism: Clusia tigrina; assembly: GCA_920105625.2. Taxonomy (NCBI): domain Eukaryota; kingdom Metazoa; phylum Arthropoda; class Insecta; order Diptera; family Clusiidae; genus Clusia; species Clusia tigrina. The sequence goes on from OV050030.1 coordinate 30,018,998, forward strand.
ACTCCAAATGGAGTCTTTTCTCCGCACGCTAACATTAACTACTGTACACGCCTACCCGATACAGCTACAGTTTTTCAGGCGGAAGTACTCGCGATCAGAGAGGCATGTCGACAGATCACCCACCACATTAGAGAAGGGCAGAGGAGCACGGTTGCTATTTTTGTGGACAGCCAGGCTGCCATAAAAGCCCTACAATCAAACACCATCAACTCCAGTCTGGTCAGACAGTGCAGGGAGGAACTTAGGGCGCTAGGTCACCATGCTGACATCAGAATCATCTGGGTCCCCGGACACAGGAATATAGATGGAAATGAGAAGGCTGATGAATTGGCGCGCACCGGAGCCTCTCTCGATCTAACTCATGTGGAACTAGTACCTGTTTCCATGGGTGCGATTAAGAGGGGCATCTACATGCACTGTCTTACCTTGGCGGGCAATAGATGGAGGACACTTACAACATGTAATACATCCCGGGCGACCTGGCCAGTCTTTAACACAGCGAGATCTAGGGATCTCATAAACAGGGACCGCAGGGACACCTGCCGCCTCACGGCGGCCTTTACGGGTCACTGGCTCGTGGGTACTCATGCAGAGAAATTGCAGAGACCGTACCCATTGTAGAAGTTGTGGAAATTCAGAAGAGAAGGAAACCTTAATCCATTTTTTTTGCGAATGCCCGGCTCTAGCGGCCGCAAAAAAAAGAACACTAGGAAGCTATTTCCTAGCGAGTTTATCCGATCTCTCGGGTGTAAAACCGAAAGATCTTTTAAGATACCTAAACTCCACAAAGTGGATTTAGTGCACAATCCATCGTTTTCTCCGGCGTTAGGAGAGGTTGTGGTATCAAAACGTCGCTAAGGCGATAATTGTGATCCATGTGAGGACCGACTTGGATCAGCCACTGAAACCAACCAAACCAACCAACCATGAAATCAAGCTTTCCAGAGAGCCTGTATATAATTTGAAGGAGCTTTGCTGACAATAAAAAATATGGCGTTCCCCATCCACGGAGAATCCTCTGAAAAACTATTTGAAATTATGCCAATAAGATGCGCAGGTATTCTCGACAGTGAAGGCGATTTCAGAATGTACTGAATATGTGTACATGTATTATATACTTTGCAAGTTATCGTGGTTTCTCTCTTGTTGAATATACTATAACTCATAACAAAGCAAACACTAACTATAAATATGTTTAAGTGCTAAAAAATTGTATTTAATTCAATTATTCAGTGAATTTTTCTGGTTTAAAATTTTATTATTCAGACTGCGAACGTCATTCCCAAAACCAAAATCTATTCTTTCATTAAAGAAAGCGTTACCCCAACAACGACTTAAAAGAACGGATATCAAAAAGATCGTTCTCCGATAACGTGGTTCATCTGAAGTGTTTATAAGTAGGCGAAACCCAAGATTCAATTCTCATTGTCTCTGATCTGAAGTAACCGGCTCACTCGTTCATCTCTACTTTTAACATAAAGTTTGCCTCGGTGGACACTGCTCTCAGAAATGATCGGCAGTTTTCATGTTTTGCAAATATTCATTATTACCTATAATTTCAGAGTTTGGGGGTTCGGTTTTGCTCATTCAAAAGCAATCTTCGTGGCGGCCAGTGAGTAAGTAAAGGCGAGTGAATAAAGATGGACGAATAAAGTAACCCGAATAAAGTTCATTTTTGTTTCACACGTTCTTCGTATTTACAGATCTATTTCAATGCATTTTTTTACTCGTATCTTAGGAATATGATAATAAATATGTTACCAATTGTGCTCTGAAGAAAGATATACTCGTACATATAAGAGTATACTAATGATCGGAATGCGTTCCTAATTTGGGAGTGATTCTCCATCAATAACCGGGTTTGATTACTTTATTATTTTTTATTTGAAATATATATTCCTGAAGTCGTATGCCAGCACATACTTTTAATATGTCCTCAACAGACAGGGTTCTAGGGGAAAAATCGGCAATAATGCACATAAAAGAGCTGAGACATGAACCTTGGAAAAATAAGAAAGCGGAACAAACTTTTTTCTGCGCTGTAAGTTTATGGAGTCAATTTAGATGCATATAATTATGAAGTACTCAGCCTATAAATCCTTTTGTTTGAATTAACTCCGGATGATTTCGTATATTGTATGATATTTCCGGACTTTTAAATTTATTGGGCCTTCCAGTATACCAACCAAAAGACGGGGAACTTTTCATAGATAGTTAAAAAGAAAGTTTGAGATGAATAGATTAGCTTCTACCCAGATAGGACCTTCAACTACTCTTAAGGAAGAATATCAAAATATGAATCCTGATTTAGAAAAAATTTCATTTCATCAGCATCAGTGGTCAGTGTGTGTAGATTTAAAAATGGTAAATTTTTTATTAGTTCAGCAAAGCGGATACACTAAATAGCCTTGTTTTTTTGCCTGCAGAACTATCGTGCCAAAAATGAACACTGGACCAGCCGTGGAGAATGAAAACGACTGTAGGAAAATATTACATCGGTCATGAACTCGAGGAAAAGATAGCATCGGTCATATTAAACTTTGACTTTTAAAAGGCTTCATAAAACGCTGGACAAAGGAGTTCAAAGACCCCTTTATTACCAAATTTCTGTTCACTTCCTTGGTACGCCCAACATTAAAACACATTTGTCAATCATTTCCTGTTCTCAGTAGAGAAAAGTGAAAAGTAGGAACTTTTCAGGGGCCACAAATCCTTACTTTTATAAACAACGATGATTTCAAGAACCATATGACTCAAGTTGAATTCGATGCATGGACAAGCTTTATATCAGTTGTCAATTACATGGGAATCACATAGCTAAAGAATATTCCAAAATAGTAGACAAAATGCTCCAGAATTTCCAAAAAATAGAAGCTAATATGAGTGTCAAATTGCATTATTTGCACAGTCATTTAGATAAATTTTCTGATAACCTGGGTCATTATAGCGAAGAACAAGCGGAACCGCTTCAACCAGGACATCATGATTATAGAGGAAAGATATCAAAGCCATTGGGATGGCCATATGATGATGACTGCTGGAACTTGCCGACTGACCGGAGCAAAGCACCAAAGAAAATCCCATATAAAACATTTTTCTTAATTCTTATTGATATGTTTTTGTTTTGATGATTAATTTTATTATTCTTTGTAACATTTGCAGCACTTTGTTTGTTTGAATGAAATTTCATATATTTAAAATAAACGTTTTAAAAAGTATTCTCCCCTTTAGGAAAATTTAATTTCCAATATAAAGTAGAGTCACTTCAACAAAAATATTATTATTTTTGTATTCAGCAGACCAAAATTACCTGAAATTGACTCATAAATCCCATGCCGCAATCGGTGTTCCTCTGTGTAATAGAAGTTGAATACGTCAGAAGTCTGTAAATGTTTAAGGACACGTCTTCTTTATTTATGATTTAAGAACGCAAACAGCAAAAAAATTGTAATCATTCAGGTCTTGATCAGTACTAGAAGCACAGAACTGAAGAAATTTATGACACAATTTATTCTGAATTCAAAAGTTTATTCAATATATTTTCAGTTTAAATATGTACATAAATGTATTAATTATTTAATTTAAAGCGTGGCCAAAAAATATTGCGACTGAACACAAGAAAGGTATAAAATGAGAGTGAGTCAAAAAAGGGAATGCAAAATAATATATTGCCATCTAATTTAAACTTTAACACTCCTCCTCAATGTGGATGTTGTTTTACAAAAATTTCACTTTAATTTTATTAAGCTAACGAAATAACAATGTTTTACTTTTGGTAAATTCGTAGTCATTATATCGGCAATCATATTTTCAGTGGGACAGTACTCTAATTGGATCTCTTGATTCTGCACCAAATCTCTGATATGATGAAAACGTAGGTCGATATGCTTGCTGCGTTTATGATAAACTGGGTTCTCCGCCAACTTTTTAGCACCTTGATTGTCGATATGTAGTAAAACTGAATCATCATTTATTGCCATAATTTCAATTAGAAGTTTCTTTAAATAAATAGCCTCTTTTGCTGCCTCCGAAGCTGCCATGTATTCGGCCTCGGTACTGCTAAGTGCTACGGAACTTTGTTTCTTGGATTCCCATGAAATAGGACACCCACCATAGAAAAAGGTAAAACCGGTATAAGATTTTCTATCTAGAGCATTTCCGCCCCAATCTGCATCTACAAAGCCCTCCAGTAAACATCCATCAGATTTATAGACTAATTTTAAATCTATAGTGCCACTCAGGTACCTTAGAATATGTTTCAACTTTGTAAAATGTTCCATATGTGGATCGGAATTTCGTTGAGCCATCTTAGACACGGAGTGCAAAATATCCGGTCTTGTAGAAATTGCCAGGTACATAAGAGTACCAACAAGCGATTGGTATTCGGTCTGATTAATTTTTTCACAATTGGCATCACAATTTACTTGGTAACCAGCCTCCAATGGGACCGCCACTGGCTTACAGTCAGCCATGCCATATTGCTTCAAAATATCACGAACGTATTGAGATTGACTTAATTTAATCATACCTGTTTCGCCTTCACGCTCGATTTCCATCCCCAAAAAATGGTTTAAAATGCCTTTATCGTTGACTTCAAATTCATTTGCAAATTGTTTCTTTATATTAAGAACAATATCTACGTCACTACAGCCAATAATGAGATCATCAACATTGACTGCTATTAAAGCAAGATTGTGATTTAATGTTGCCTTATACAAACATGGCTCGTTCTTGCAAGAAACAAACCCCATTTTTTTTAATACACCATCTAATTTACTGTTCCACTCCTTACCGCTTTGCTTCAAGCCATAAATCGCTTTATGTAGACGTAGAACTTTATTAGGTGAATTTTGATTAACGAAATTTGCCGGTTGTTGCATATATATTTCATCGTGTAGATTACTATTTAAATATGCTGTACTTACGTCAATTTGGTGTAAGTGCATTTGGTTTTCGACTTCCAACGCCAACAGCAACCGTATAGTAGAGTAGCGTACCACTGGAGAAAAGGTTTCTTTAAAATCGATGCCGAATCGTTGATTACAACCTTTTGCCACCAGCCTTGCCTTATAACGTTCGATCTCTCCATTTACATCTCTCTTCAGAGTAAATACCCACTTGCACGGAATAGCTTTATGCCCATTTGGAAGTTCAGATAATGACCATGTTTTATTTTTCTTTAAAGCGAAAAATTCATCTCTCATAGCCTTATCCCAAAATTTTTTATAATTACCAGACATTGCCTCATCCACTTTTTGTGGTATATTTTCATGTACAGCAACACACAATTCATTATTTTGTTGTTTTTCAATAAATTGTTTCTTTGGCCTCCCTGCTTTGCCACTACGAAGAATTCTTGGACGACCTGGTCCAATTATTTTTTGTTGTTGATATTGTTGTTAATTTTTACCATCTGATTCAGTGTCATCTTCAGCTGTAGTAAAACTATCGTCATGTTCTACAATTTTTTCATCACCACTGCAAACATCATCATCATCTTGTTGAACATCATTATTTAATTTTCAATAGCAGGCTTACCTTCACCAAAACGTAATGTAAAATAGTCATTAACTTCATTACCTTTGTTGTTGCTATTTTTACTGGCATTAACAGGCTTATTTTTTTCAGAACATATCAAATAGTCATCTGTTTTGTTGTTTGTATTACTAACACTGCTAAAATTGTTTCTCTCAAACATATCTTCATCAAAAAGAACATCGCGCTGCTCAACTACACTTCTTGTCTGTCTATCAAAAAGGCGATATGCTTTCGACTTCGTAGAATAACCAACCATGATATATTGTTTACCTTTCGGTTCAAACTTTGATTTTTTTTCAGCTTTGTTAAGGCTCACAGCATATGCACCAAATATTTTTAAGTGTTGTACATTTGGTTTTCTCCCACACCAGACTTCGTACGGAGTTTTATTTTCCAATTGTTTTGTTATACATCTATTACGCAAGTATGTTGCTGTGTTCACAGCCTCTGCCCACAAATATTGTTTCACACCCGCATGAACCATCATCGATCTCGCCATTTCAATAAGAGTGCGGTTGGCTCTCTCAGCCACACCGTTCTGCTGCGGCGTATATGGCACTGTAAGTTGTCTACCAATACCTTCTGCCATTGTCTGTTCGCAGAGTTTTTATTTTGCAACCAGTTTGCTTTTCAACTTGTAATTTAAACAATTGAAACTTCTCAAACACCTCGCTTTTGTGTTTTATGAAATACGTAAATATTCTACGAGATTTGTCGTCAATAAATGTTACGAAATACTGAGCACCGCTGACAGACTTCACTTTAAATGGACCGCAGACATCTGAATGTACAATTTCTAACAGTTCTTTTGTTTTTGTGACAGACTCTTTAGGAAAGCTGAGTACATGTATTTTGCTAAGCATACAAGTTTTGCAGTTTGCTTGATCGCTGTCGTTAACATGCATACCCATCACCATATTCTTATTTGACAAATCATGTAGACTTTTGTAATTAAGATGACCGTATCTGTTATGCCACACAGAATTCATGTTGCTTACAGCACACGCTCGCTCTGTTGAACTCTCATTTGTTGCTACGAACATGTTGTCACTACGTAAAGCTTGCAGAACAACAGTACCGTCATGTCTTCTTACTACGGCTTTGTGTGAATCAAATTTGACTGATAAGTCGTTTTCAACTATTTTATTCACAGAAATAAAATTTGCCTGTAAATCAGAGGAAAACAAAACATTTTGCAGTAAAATTTCAAAATTATTTTTATGAATAATAACGTCACCTTTGCCAACGGCCATGATATGTTTATTGCCGGCTAAAGCAATAAACTCTTTATGCTCGTTAAAACGAACGAACATTTCTCTGCTGTTACACATGTGTGACGTCGCACCACTATCGACGTACCAGCTTTTTGAAACGAAAGGCTTTGCCTCTGCTGCTGCGCACATTGTCATCGCCTGATTATTTTTTCCCTTATTTTTCTTCTCACACACACTAGCATAATGCCCAAGAACTCCGCACACATAGCATTTGCCCTTGAATTTATTGTTGTTTTTGCTATTTTTTTCCTTTGGTTATGTATTTGGACTTTGCGACGAACGCTTGTTGTTGTGAAGAAGATACTGTATTTTCTTCTTCTATTTTTTCTTTTCTGTGTTTCGATTCTTCTAGAAGTTTTTGTTTCAGCGTAATTATTTTTTGCAATTCATCACGAGTTTCCATTGCTATTACAAAATTGTCGAATTCCTTTGGAAGACTTGACAATAGCATAATTACTAAGAGCTCCTCCTGGATCTTTATGTCACATTCAGACAATTTTTCGGAAATTTCTGCGAACTCGTTCAAATGTTGTACCACATTACCACCTTCAGGCAATGACAGATTCGCCAATCTTTTGTACAAAGATACCTTTTGCAACGGTCCTCTAGGCATATAAACTTCCTTTAACTTCATCCAGGCCTCATATGATGTCTTGCAATTTCGGATATAACCCAACTGTGTTGGTTTTACTCCTAAACAAATTGATGCCAGCGATTTTTCGTCATAGGACTCTCATTTTGTTTTTACGTCACCTGTGCCATCATTCTTTGAAGTTCCATGGACTATTTTCCAAAATCCGCTGTGGATAAGTACACTCCTCATCTGTATAGACCAACTGTCATAGTTGTTTTCGTCCAGCTTTTCTATCTGGATCACAGGAGCACTCATAATTTAGTTTTTAATTTTTGTAAAACAAACAAGCAATTAAATTTCACAAATATTTTTTGTATAAATTATCTGGGCCCATAACCTGAAGAAATTTATGACACAATTTATTCTGAATTCAAAAGTTTATTCAATATATTTTCAGTTTAAATATGTACATAAATGTATTAATTATTTAATTTAAAGCGTGGCCAAAAAATATTGCGACTGAACACAAGAAAGGTTTAAAATGAGAGTGATTCAAAAAAGGGAATGCAAAATAAAATACAAAAGCATAAGAGCATACACATTGATATAGGGTTGCCATCTAATTTAAACTTTAACAAGAACAACAACGGAATAAGTGAATTAAGAGCGGAAGAGTAGGCCCCTGCGGATTCACAAAATACTTGGGTTGCCTTTAAGTGCAGTTGCCCTTTCAGTGTGCGGACGTCATTACATTTGTGCCATTAATTCCGAATTCCCAGAATTGGTACAGAAAAATGCCATGGACTGGTGATGGAAAATACAAGCGTGTATGCAAGGGATAATGCGAACTTGCAATAGTGCTAAATAATTATTCAGAATTTAAGAAGTAAATATGTTTATGTAGGTGATCGTAAGGGTAGGCATCTATAACTGTTGGGCCAATTTTTATATCCCATTTACCGTAAGCAAAATACTCTCATCACTTGGGCGAGTGAGTTATACTAAATGCCAATAATAGTAATGCTAATACTAAACGTTACTCTTAATAGGAAGAAGTTTCTTATTGCTGAATTATACATGAACGTGGGCGTGGTAGTAGATACATTACGCTCACATGAAAGGTTCATATTGTAATTTCGTACCACTGTAGAAAATTTGGTTGATACATTTTGTCTAGATCTCGATTGTTTCATTTACATCAGTAACTGGCATGGTAAATGATTGAACTATAGCGAATTTTGTCGAATATTTTATATCGAAGAACTCAAACACAAAAGGAAAAAGCGAATAATATAATAATAACTTTTTATTCTTATGTTGAAAATTTAAATAATAAGAATAATAAACATTTAACAGTGAAGGACAGACAACGAAAGAAGTTTTTATCCGCATGGATTGTGTCTTGGCTTAACTCCAGATGGGACCCTAAAAGTATGCAATCACGTTTCAGTATGCAATCACGTTTCAATATTATTAATTTTTATTTCAACTTGAAAATATTGTAACAATATTATTTTATTGTTGAAAACATTATTTAAATAATTATATAAAAGGATAGGATTGGCTCTTTTTGCGCATGCTTCCATTGCTTAGTGTCCCTTAGTGCCCCAATCCTTGAATATGCGGCATCTGTCTGGCGAGAAAAGCTGGAGCAAAAAACAGCACAGACCAAGACCAATAAAATGCAAAGACTAGACTGTGTATGCACGATGGGGACCATAAAGCCAGCTCCGAATGCAGGCCTGGAGGTATTATTAAAACTACCGCCAATTCATTTATGCATCAAGAAACAAGCGCTACAACTCGGAACAAAACGAATCTTAGAAAATGAACAAGGTACAGTGCGCCTATGGCATTGCTTATTTAGAGACGCAACTAAAATACAAACGATTAATCTTACCCTAAGTGACTTATGTCACCCTAAATATAACTTCAAACATAACGTCAAGGTCACATTCCCGAGCGGGGTTAACTGGGAACATAATAGACTAACGCCACCTTATAACGCTCATGTATGGTACACAGACAGCTCAAAAACTGAGGAGGGAGTGGGGTCTAGAGTTTTTGGGGAAATACCAAGAAATAGCCACATCCTTATCCACTCTGACAGCAAAGCAGCACTACTGGCGCAGAACACCTTTGCCATCAAATTAAAACTGGTTTGGGATTGTCTTCAACTGTCGAAAAAACTAGCAATTAACAACAGCGTGCATATGATTTGGGAGCCAAGCCGCAGCGGACATACAGAGAAAGAGAGAGAGGTAGATGGACTCGCTAGGAAAGGGGCTGCCATGGAGTTTTCCGAAGTACTCCATAAATCAATGGCTAGAGGTAAAATCACATCAATATTGGAGGGGGACCAAAGGTGAGAGCCGCAAAAATCGTCATGCCAAAAAATCTTGTAAAAGTACTATGGAAATTCTAGGTTAAACGAGAACAGGTACTCACATTGTCTCAGGATTTCTAACTGGACATTGTAGGGTAAACAAACACCAATATAATATGAAGTAAAGTCAAATGACTATTATAGGTTATGTAATGAAGAAGAGGAAACATCTGAACATCTGTTGCATCAATGCAACCGTCTGATCTGGACCAGACTTCGTTACTTAGGAAATTGTTACCTAGAACCGCCAGAAATTACCTAAGAAGATTTCAGAATCCTAAATGAGTTCTAAACTCTGGGGTGTTTTGTAACTACAGAGTTTGCCACAATAGGTTCAAAGGTGGCTGCAGTGACTAGGTGACTTGTTCCCGTTCTTCAGCAATCTAATCTAATCTGAGAAGTTTCAAGTTATACATCTAATCTAAAGAAAAAAACAAGCTGGTAGCCCAGGAATAGAGAATATTTAAATGTAGAAGTTTCTGGAGTTCCTTATAAAACCTTTGCCAGCAATTCTTGTAATAGGTGTAGTAAAAAGATATCCATCATTTGTCCAATAGATGGCTTTCGTAATCTGTATCTCGCGTTAAGTAAGTGCGATCGGGTTACGCTAGATGGCGTTAGAAGGATAAGATTTCGAACTGAAAAACTTATCAGCTGGTTTTGTGATTTCTTGACTAAAGTTTTGTCTGAGGGAGCGTCAAAAATGGACACCAGCAAAGAGGGAAATACGCCATATTTTACAGTTTTTCTTCGATAGAGCCGAATATGCAAGGCAGGCGGCTAAAATGTGAATAGTGTTTATGGTCCTGATACTGTAACGGCCAATCGTGTGCAAATTTAGTTTCGTCGATTCCGTTCCGGTAATTTTCATGTCGAAGATGCACCATGCTCTGGAAGGCCAATTGTCGAAAATGTCGATAAAATCATGGAAATCGTCGGATCCGACTGTTATGTAAGCACTGTTTCGAATGCCCAGGAGCTAAACATGGCACAAAAATCCGTTTGGTACCACTTGAATAAGGCTGGATACAAATAGAAGCTCGATGTATGCGTGCCACACGGGATAGCGCAAAAAACCTCATGGACAGGATCGCTGCGGAATCGCAACAAAATCGACCCATTTCTGAAGCGGATGTTGACTGGTGATGAAAAGTGGGTCACTTAGGACTTGTGTTTGGTAGGGTTGGCACGGAATCATCTACTATGAGCTGCTCCGCTCCGTCCAAACTGTTAATTCGGACCTGTGCTGTCAACAATTGGACCGTCTGAAGAAAGCAATCGCCCAGAATCGGCCAGCTTCTGCCAATAGGAGAGGAATTGTGTTCCATCAGGATAACGCCAGGCCACATATATCGATAGTGACTCGCCAGAAGCTCAGGGAGGTTGGTTGGGAGGTTATTAGGCATCCATCTTATAGTCCGGACCTGACGTGAAGTGATTAGCACCTGTTCCTGTCTATGACGAATAATTTTGTTGGTGAATCATTCGCCTCAAGCGTATGAAGCTTGTTAAAATCGACTGTCTCAGTTTTCGCCAATGGTGACGAGGGTTTCTGTAAGAGTGGCAAAATGAAATTACCTTGAAAATAGCAACAGGTTATCGAACAAAACGGTGCATATTTGGCCTAAATTGGATCATTTGAACTATGTTAAATAAAGCCTTCAATTTCATGCAAAAATAAAAGGATTTCTTTTTTCTGACCTCCATCGAGTCACAAGCAAAAAAATATATATAATGATCTTTCAATCCAGTATTCTGACGAATGTAACTCTCTTCAGAATTCGATAACCGGATTGTGCAAAATTGGTCACAGTAGCTTAGTGCAATTGAGTTTACTAAACGATTCCGAAGTATTTCAGTCCTTTGTGTGTGTAACTCCAGAAAAGGGCTTGAATGGACAGGACTCAAAATGGCATTAGAAGACAAATGCCAAAATGTTGCTTAGTGTATTCCGGGCTTACAACTGAATAACGCTTTACGCCACGACATTCATTCAATTTCAAAATGAGAGAGTAATATTTTGGGAAAAGAGAGGGTAAAGTGGAGAGTGTGGGCAAAGAAGACAAAGAAAAGACATTCAATTCCCTCCAAATTTATTTACCGTTCCGACCATTTTTTTTGGTCACACGTATAGTGTATGTGAATTTATTGTGTTTGTTGTAAAAATATTCCAAATCCCTGTAGTGAAAATTATAGGCAGTCTTCAAAATGTACTACTAAATTGAATAGTAAAAAATCAAGTGGTTAATTTACTAGTTCAAAACTTATCTATAAGTTAACCAGTTACTGGCTTTTGCGGCACTTCATTGCCGTGTATACTAAATTTTTCCTTTCTTGTCAATTTAATAAAAAAGGAAGTAAAGACAAACATTGGAATTTGAAGAAAAACAGTTATTTTTATAATTTCAAGCACTTTTCGTAATTCCTCAATTTAGAGATAAATCTTCAAGTTAACGCGTGTTTTAAAATATCCGCAAACTGTCCGCAAAGAAGAGTGGAAAGGTGGCACCATGAATTAACTTGCTGAATTAATATCGAGTACACATTATTATATTATGTACATACATATACACCTATCGCCCGATTTACACGGTAGATACGTTCCTGAGAAAAACGTGTAAATCGAAAATTAAAAATTTTCAAGTCAAAACCGTGTAAATCGAAAAGCTTGCAGAAAATGCATAATTTTGCTATTTAACAGTTGTGATTTTTTTCAATATTTTTAGGTGTACACAGAAATAAAAATAAAATGCATTGACAGGTTAAAATATGTAATATATTACGGAAACACTGTTTTTTTTATTTAATTACAATACATTAAACAGAAGAACAAAAAATAAAACCAAAGGTGTTTTATTATCCTTCATCACTATCAGAAATTATGTACTCTCATTCTTTTTTTCGGAATCGAAGGTTGGAATTCACTTTCATCACTCGAAGTTATTTGTGCCGATTCGATGTTTGAAGCAGAAATATTTACATTCTGAGAGGTGGTAATAAAATCGGTTATTAACAATTGCTTCGCATTTTTTGTAAGATCTTTGTAAACTTCTTCATATTGAGCCAAGCAGCGATTTATGTCACGTTGGAATCCTAAAGCCCTTTCAACGTTTGTGTCATTTTGTATAAAATGATTACCCAGCTTTCTTCCCAATGCGAGTCCTTCGCAGATGACTTTAGGAGTGAATGTTACTGGTACTAATTCCTCTTCATCAGATTTGTCAGACTCACTTTCGCAAACTAAGTTAACTAAATCATCCTCACTTAGTTCTTTATCAGCCATTAACTCTGCGATATCATCATCAGTAAAATCATCAAAACCTTCTCCGCCCAATGAATGCGCCATCTGTACTATCTGCGAATATTCATCATTTAACGTTGAAATGGAATGTTCACTTTTGACTACATTTGGCCACAATTTTTTCCAACAGCTATTGAGCGTTGTTTGCTTAATCGCAGTGTATGATAAGGCGATATGCTTCACACAGTCTAAAATTGTAAAATTTTTCCAAGCACTAATAACTGTTAAAGATTCATTGTTCTCCATTTGTTCCAAAATATATGTAAAGGCTCGTTTTATGTACAAAGCTTTAAAAGTAGAAATTATGCCTTGGTCCAATGGTTGTAATAATGAAGTTGTATTTTTTGGTAAAAATTTTACTTCAACGTTCTGCATTGCCAATTAACAAAAGCACTTTAAAAGGCAATCCCTTTGAACTTAAATATTTTTTGGCATCTGGGATAAAACATTCATGAAACCATTCAGTAAACATTGCAGCAGTAACCCACGCTTTCTTATTAGCCCTCCAATAAACGGGAAGATTATTGATGTTTACTCCTTTAAAGGCACGGGGCATTTTTGATTTGTTCATCACTAATGTTTTCATAATATAATCTCCTGAAGCATTGCTACAGAAAAGAATTGTTATGCGATCTTTTGCTGCTTTATGACCACTAGCCGATTTATAAAATTTTGAGACATAAGTCCTTTCAGGCATTTTTTTCCAGAATAACCCTGACTCATCAGCATTGAAAACCTGATCAGGGGTGTATGAATTGTCGTTAATAATTTCTGCAAAATTTGCTGGATATTCTTCGGCTGCATCTACGTCGCCAGAAGCCAGTTCACCTTTTCATTTTAAGCTGTGTAAAGAATGTCTTATTTTAAATCTTTCAAACTAGCCATGACTTGCCAAAAAATTTGGCTTCTTTTCAGTTGAAGAAGAAGATGGTAATTGCTCTACAATTTTTTCGTAAATTCGTAATGCTTTATTTGTTATAGCGGCCGTATCAATGGGTACTCTTTTTTGTGTTTGATCTTCTATCCAAAGCATTAACGCTTTCTCCATTTTTTCCATTGCGATATTTCTGGTGTATGATGGGTTGCCCATACTCGTGGTATTGCCAGCTGCAACACTCTTTCTAATTGTGTTTTCATTTGTTCTAATAGTTCTTATTGTAGCTTCGTTCATGCTATATGATTTTGCAACATCTACTACTCTATCTCCCTTTCGTAAGCGATCCAAAATTTCGATTTTAGTTTCTAAAGAAATATGTAACTTTTCTTTTAACTTCTTTCGACATTATAAGCCTATAATTTTTTTAAATTTATGTTAATTTATAATAATCTAAATTATGCACTCACTTGTAATTTACGAATATGGAAAATTAAATCTTTCTGAAACTGTGAAACTTTCACTCAAATACAATTTTCCGTAGATAAAACTTTAATTTTATGCGAAGAAATACAGACACAGTGTGCATTTGCAGCAAGTCAGCACATAAGCTCGGGATTCCCCGTGAGATGTGTACACAGCGCACGTGTTCAAACACAGTAGCATTTAGTAGAGTGCGATAAAAACAAAAAAAAAACTTATTTGGAAAACCGTGTAAAAGCGAAAACGCGTAAAACAAGTACCGTGTAAATCGGGGGATAGGTGTATATGAATTTTACATATAATTATGAGTTTTACTCGTATTTTACATGTCGAGTACACATTATTATTTTATGTATATGTATATGAATTTTACATATAATCTGAGTTTTACTAGCACTTTAACTAGTTGGTTTCACTGCTGGGATGTTGTCTAAAATAGCGAATATTCGGAGAAAAAAATCAGAAGAAATCAGGGCTACGTTTAAATTAAACTTTTAGGGGGTCACTTCATTTGTATTTTAAAAAGAACTGCGAAACTTCTAAAAAGAAAAGGTTATAAAAAATCAAAAAAAATTGTATTATTTAATTTGGAATATAAAACTTAAATGTTAACAAGATCTTTTCATAAATTATAACTATTATTAATGTAAAATCTGATCCAATTGCTTTCCATTTACACTTCTGTTCTCTGTAAACGCACAATAGTAATCATAAGATGTAGAATAATAATTATTTGTTTTTTTGACATAATATTATACTACTAATAATTAAAATAATTAATGAAAATTCATTTATATTAAATGGGGGCAGCAGACCCCCCAATAGACAGCGACTGAGACGCCTACAGAGACGCTGACAGAGGCTGCGACGCCGGCTGAGAAGCAGGTTGAGGCAGGTAGGGGTAGATATAGGCATAGAGAAGGAAGGAGACTTCCCCAATCGACAGCGGATATCGGCATAGAGAAGGCAGCAGACCCCCCAATCTACAGCAACAGCGCCTGAGACGCCTACAGAGACGCTGACAGAGGCTGCGACGCCGATTGAGACGCCGACCCGGTATTACCCCAATCGTGTTTAAATATGCATGGCCATGAACGAATGAAAGTGGGACACAGGGGACAGTAAAAATATTAGAATTTGGAACAGAAGGAGACAAAAATTAAGAAATTGACGGTCAAAAGCGAATTCAACATTTTTACAGTATTCTCACAAATAACAACAGTTTCAATATTCTCAGAAAAATCTTCAAAATAGGTCAAAAATGCACCTTAACGAATTAAGTTCACGGCTTTATGCTTTTAATTAAACAGAGGTAGTATTTCCTTCTTTAATAGCGACGAAAACAATTTTTTATTTTGTCGAATTAATTTTTTTACTTAAACGCAACTGGAATATTTCGACTTGTGGATCTTGAGGGTTCATTGATAATGAGAAATTATCAAAGAAATTGTATGTTTTCAGTTATTTTGAGAAGTTAAGTAAATTGAGGAATGTCGAAAGAAGAGTTAAGGGGGTGCACTGTATTTTTACCACTACATACATCAATTTTAAAAACTCCTCTCAGTAGCAGAGCTCGCACAAATCCATTCAAATTAACTGTCTATTCTTGTATGTGCTTTGGTGTGGGTATGTTACACAAGCAAAGTTAGGGCCAAAAGAGCAGTTAGGCAAGGGGTATATTAGAGTAAGCTGATTGCTTTTTATTTTCTTTACATCAGGGACTCTCAAAAATGTGACGGCGAGCTCGTGCCCCACACGAATAAGATCGTGTTTCACACCGATATCAAAGAAGAATAAGAAACGACCCTCAATTCCCTCCATTTTTATTTACCGTTTCGACCATTTTTTTGGTCACACGTAAAGTGTATGTGAATTTATTGTGTTTGGTGTAAAAAGATTCCATATCCCTGTAGTGAAAATTGTAGTAATTATATTGAGCTTATTGGAGACTCATAAATACATTCTGATATGTTTATATTACTTATTTCCATCCATTTAATCCATTATGATAAATAAAAAGTAGCACATCAATTCAGAACGTGTAACATATTAATCGTTTAATATATGATAAATAGATTTAGCGTTGAATAACGCTTTACGCTGATTGTCATCTCCGTTTACATAAATCCCAACCATTCGTTACAGGACTGTCAAATTTTTATTACTTCAAAACTCCTGGCATACAGCAAAAACATTCACCTTATTAGTCCAGAATTAAGTGAAGCGGGCTACGGGCAACTTCCAAAATTATTGGTGGAGACTTTAATATAGATTTAACCAAACAAGAAAACAGCACTTTTATCTCTTTTATGAAAGACAGATTCTATTTGGATTTCGTAGTAACATTTCGCCAACAACACGATAAACATCCTGCCTTGACCTTGTGCTTAGCAGGTATATTTCCAACATAAATTGTCAACCATATATTACGTACTATTCATACCATAAAGCAATTTTAACAGCAATAAAATATAATGTATAAATTATTTAAAAATTTGTTTAAAACAAGTAAAAATCAGTTGAATATAAATACGTACTGTTTTGATTTATCATATCTATAAAACCTGTGCTATCTCATTTCAGTCTAAGTTTTATAGAAAAAAATACGATATTCAACGTACGACGTTACGATACATCGAAACTGCCCGCTATTTTCTCTAACTGACCCTGTACCAAAGAGTATATTATATATTGTCTCTGCCTGTGCCGATTGTACATGCTTGAGAATTCTAGAGACGCAAATAAGAGCAAATTAGTTGGTCTATTGTTCTGTAAATTATTATACATTCGACTATTATTTAATTAAAGCTGCTGGGCATTTCCTTTGTTCTGTTTATAAATAAATATGATTTGTTCATTTTAAAGTACTTTATTTGGCAATGTGTACTTCAGAATTGTTGTTATTTAACAACTTCTGGAAATAAGAAATGAATGACGCACTTAATCCCGCAACTGAAATTGTACCTTCCCCTTTCGGCAGCTTAAACTTGGGGGATGCAGCTAGATGGAAGTTGATAACTTATTAAAATCATAAAAGTCAGCCTTGATTTGGAAGAGTTGAACCATTTTGATACAAGCGCTACTTTGAAAGGTCTTTGTATCAAGTTTCTATACCATTTGAAAGTTCATATAGTCATAGAATGTATAACTTCTAGACACCCTAATTATCCGTATAATTAGCTGTTTACCTCATTCACATTATGTAGAGCACATTACAACCTATCATATAACAAGACCACACACAATTCTCATCAGTAACTTCAACTCAGACACATTCTCTCATTCCTTTCCATCGCATTGACTGTTAACCCATCTCAATGCATGCTAACCAACTCATAATTGAACTACTCAAACTCCTCTGCCAAGCTTAACTTATAAGATAGTCTTAAGATAGATTCATATAAATAAAGATCGTTTTTAATTTCTACAATGGATTCAAGTTCTTAATTTCTATTTTTAAGTACACAGTTATAAATTAGTATAAATTATATACACATTTATATTATGCAATTCGTATTTGATGATGGGACCAAATAATTTTGTTGTTGTTTGTGTTTTAAAACTTAATGAATGTCATTTGATATATAAATAAATATGCCTCGGAATAAATTAAGAATCATCACAGGCATTTTAAGCGGACATTGTAGACTCAACTACCATAAGAATAAGTTGGGTATATCTTCAGATGCCTTCTGTCGGTTCTGTGGAGAAAGTAACGAAACCTCACTGCACCTGATCACAGACTGCTGACCATTGGCACACAAAAGACTCAGAAAAAAAAGACTAATCTAATCGCCAGTTGCCCGGCCCTTGCACGAACAAGAGTAAGGCACCTCGGCAAACATTTTCTCGGAGATGGCCACCTGATGAAATATCGCAGACTGGTCTGATTCAATTCCTGAGCACAGTAATCACCAACTGATTGAATGGGCTGGCACAATAGATCTCTGTGCTCGCAGTGCCTAAGGACGATGGCCCAACCCTTAACACTACATTACATGGTACATAGGCACTTGTGCCTTCTACAATTGTAGTCGTTGTTAATGTTTATCTTTGTAGTGCAGGCAGTTCCCCAAATTTGGATCCAGTAAGTTTTAGCCTTATTGTTGTTACATTAAACGTTTATTTTCTGTTGGTAAAGTTGAATACTTTCTTATTATATCTATTTTTATATTATACATTTATAATGATACGGTTATTGCCCTTGTTTAGTTATTGTGATTGTAAAGTTACAATTGGTATATTAAGTAAACATTTTTATATTATGGCATTATTTGGCACTATTCTCATCTTTAAATAAATAGGGGCATAACAATAGACCTTTCAGGCCGCGTTATTATAATATCCTTAAATAAATCATATGGCATTCTTGAGAATACCTTAATTTGTTAATTTAGTATTGTTTCACCAGTTATCCATATATATTGCCTATAACAGAAATGAGAGTCTACTTATCTTGCCCATTAGAGTTCCAGATGACTGGGCAAGTAATTATACGAGTACTGTAACGAGCTTTTCGGAGCCGAGGTAAAGCTCAGCTACTCTAGGGTTCGTCTACTGAATAAAATTTCCTGGTTCACAGTAGTTCTCAGATTTGTTGTCCTTGTTTCGTATTTTCCCCGATGATCCAAGACAAATTGAATTATTTGAACTTTCAAACAAATTGTGTCCCGCTTGATGAACGTTATGATCCCTCTGCCTGTCAGTTGATCTTGCAGTCGCTGATGTAGTCGAAGTTGCTTATGTTCATTATGTCACTGATGCTCTTGATGTCGCTGACTTAGTCCAAGTTGCTTAGGTTCCTTATGTCGTCGATATCTCGGCTGCGCTTAATACGTCGGAAATTATTTTTGTTCCTTAACAAACTTCGAATACTTGTTTTCGACTTTGAACATTTGTTATTCCACTTTGAATGTTTGTTATTCCACCCTCTGAAAGATTCTCAATCACTATTTAACCCACAATAAGTTTAACGTGATTGAGAATTGGTTTCATACAAAAGAAGAAACAAACGAACCAAAATCTGACTGAGTTTTTTTATATTTTGTCAGTGGAGAAATTCCATCTTCACAGTGCACTAACTGTGAACTAATTTTCTCGATTAATACCTTTTAGCATAGGTATAATCCATATTATACTACTTGTGGACTGGAGAATATAACTGAAACAAGTCATAGGAAGAATTTTATGTATCGTACTAACTTCCTGCAAAATAAATGAATTGGCTTTGTTCGATATCGCTAATAACAGATTCATTTATGAAATTTCACAAAAATGAAGGAGTGTACAGGAGGAAATTGTCGTATTCGCTTTGAGTCCATAAGCAAACTCGATGCATCCTCTGCGTTTAGCTCAGTAAAGATTAGGAAAATATGACATATGAAATATCTCTTAAAGTGCTTTGTGGGTTCGCAATATATAGTCTAGTCAGCAATATATAGTCTAGGATGAGTTTCAATATATAGTCTAGGATGAGTTTCAATATATAGTCTAGGATGTGGTAATTGTGACGGGAGAGACTGTAGGTCTGTGAAACCGATCCAACGTTCAAATACCTGAAATATAAAATGTGATTTCTTCATTATTACAAAAGCTACTCTATTGGAATCAAAATCAAAAGAGAAAAGGATTTTATAGAATGAAGCATTTTAAAGACCAAGCCCGTTGTACAATATTCTAATCACATTTTATTTATTTTGTTGTTGTTCTATTTTAATGAAATACGAGCATTCTTCACCATGTGACCTGAAAGAGTGGAATCAGTATTTTTAGTAGTGACCAACAAGCAGTTATAATCCACCGATCAGAATTTTCCTTTATAATTCGAAGATGAATAATGAAACTTTAATATGCAACTCCAATCCCCCAATCATTGAAATGATAATACGAGTATCCCCGGTGATCCTGTTGGAAGACGAATCGTTATCTCTCATTGATAAAACAGTTCAAGAGTCATGACTGAATCCAAGCATATGTTGAAATCGATAATATCACTTTTTCTTTGAAACCGTGAGTGGTTCTCTTTGCATATCTGTTCAATACCCTTCCTAAATCGCAACTGTTAGGTTAGGGCGGTGATTTTAGTGAGTAAAAATCTCAGACCCTTGGGTGGTGCGTACACCCTCGTGTCTTTTTGAAGATTTCCCCTCCCTTCGGAAAAAAGAACCCATATTATAAATTCTTTGACGTGAGCAAGTTGCTCTTATTAGCTATGGCAGCAACATAGATCGCAGAGAGCTGTTGCCAACAAACGATAAGCAAGAAGTTTATTTTTAAGCCAACCCGAAATGCTCTTTCAATGTGGTTACAGTAGAAAGTCGGCAACCCAACATTTTCAAGGTTTTGCACCATTTCATAAATGTACGAAAAAAGAGTAGAACGATTATCACTTTCTTCGTTAAAATTATTCAGCACACGTTTTGCAATGACCTTCACTCGCATTAAGTTTGTCTAGAGATAAAACACTTGGGTATATATTTATATCCGTCGATATTTCTACTTAGTTCTCTACAAAGCTTTTTAGTTATATAAGTAAATAAAACTGTGACGCAGAACCCAAAACAAACAAAAATATCTGTATAAGAGGCCCTGCCCAACTTGATACAGGAACACTCTCTGTAAAACTTTCAATATACTTAGTCAAGTTCTAAAATATTTCCAAAATGAAATTTCTATCTGCAGTTGCTTTTGTCCTCTTGGTCGTTGCAGCTAATTCTAATCCAACTGATGGGGATGAGACTGATACTCCTGTCGTGGTCCCTACTAGACATCCTCCCATAGTAAGTAAAACCACTTTAAAACATGTTAATTAAGAAATACTTGCAAGTCACTAAAGGACGCTGCATTATGCCTCACGGAGGTATTGTTTAATTATTACTGAGTTACGTTTTGCGGCATTGTGGATGGGAACACAATTCCGACCAAATGGCTTTCACAGCTTCGTTTATTGTGCCCTCACTTGTGAGCTCCAATTTTGTATGAAATTAACAATGATTAACCGAATTACGATACGGTGTGATATCAGCCCCGGAGGTTCCAATTGTTCTTGGTTTATTGGATTTAATAAAACACAACACCACCTGAAGTGCAAGGCATCATCGTTTGTGGTCCATTATTAACATCGCTTCGCTAAACAGTGCCATATCCGAATTTTGTGGTCTAACAACGATTGTTTGACTTGCAAGATCTCTCCGTTGAAACGACTTGGGTATCAGCAAAGTTCTCATGTGGCAGTCAGGGCCGAGGTGGATGCCTGCAAACTTCTTGATTAAAACGAGTGCCGGAGAATGGAGTGATTTGGAATCTCACGAGCACTCTCGGCATTTGGTTCCCTTCATCGAGCATTACAAAGGTCCGAACTTATGCCGAATAACGGCTGGAGTGCGACCATTATAATAACCGATGTAACATACCAAGCGAGCGTTTATGATAAATTGGAATAATTTCTAAGGATTGCGCGGTTGTGGTCCCTTCCATTATTATTTGCCAAACTTTGCCAAAATATGACAATAGAATATTTGGCAGCAGGAAAATGCATTTATGTTTTTCACCTTTTGGAGGAGAATTTATTTTAATTCTTTAGCATTATTTTTGATTCCCACTTTCTTTTCTAGAACCAGGACTGTTTGGCTAAGAGTGGCGCCACGGAAAAAGATGTTATTGAGCAATTTTTTGAGGGCTCGCTTGAAGACGATTTAACAAATGAGGTAGCGAATTATATTGTTTGTTTACTGAGACTTCAAAATGTTTGATTTTCATTCCTATTCTGCAAACCAACGTCGAAGCTGTTTATGCCATATTTGATGGTTTGTGGAGGAAGGGAATTTTATTAATTTGCAAAGCACTGTTTTCAATCAACAAAATGTATTTAGTTTTGTGAAAAGATAATCAGTTATAATCAAATAAAGTCGCATTAAAACGAATCCGCGATTTGTTTTCTCATTAACGTGTCGAATTACCACTGGAATATTTTTTATTCTCTCTCCTGCAGACTCACATTTAAGTTATTTAAGTGAGAAATAAATGAACAAAATGTTTATTAAAATATCATCGAAGCACATGATTCGAATGCGTGATTCTGGAAGATGCCTATTCATTGCAAATTTGTTGAATCATGGAATAGAATCGTTGGCTTCGAAATTGATGATTTTGCAATTTTTCGTAGTTGCACTTGAAGGGTGATTCAGATTGGCATATATGGTAGACAAAGCATAATCTGATGTGGTTATTTGTCGTGTGAATTCAAATAATATGGTGACTGTTCGCGTCGCGAATCCTCACTACCGGTGGCGGTGACCCGTTGTGGGCGCTGCCTTGATCTGACTCTCGCTTCTTTACATGGCATAGTGTGAAGATAATTCCCCTTTAATTGTCATAGTAAGTTCCTATTGGATATGGTGAGAGCACCAAAAAGTCATAAACGTAAACGAAAGAGGATATCTACAATAACCTGATGTGAACCCGTGTACATTAAATCACCAAAAATACCTTTCTGGCTCCTACGAGACTCATCCATTTAGTAAAATTAACCGACTTCATCATTTTATGTAGACAGATGCGTCAATAATGGACTCCACAGCCTCGTGGGCAGTCGTTGATGATCCTGAGTTTACATCTCAGTTTACACCGCCATCCTCAGCTTATACCGCCATCCTCAGCTTACACCGCCATCCTCAGCTTACACCGCCATCCTCAGTTTCCACCGCCATCCTCAGTTTACACCGCCATCTTCAGTTTACACCGCCATCCTCAGTTTACACCATAGCAGCTACGGCAATACAACAAGCGGCTCAATTCGCTGCCAGAACAAGAGGTCAACTTATTATTTGTACTGATAGTATAGCGACTGTCTAGACAAGGAATATCGAGGTAGAAAAGGACCTGATGACTTAAACTGGGATACTTTGACATCACCAACCGTCAGAAATGCTTTGGCATTACTGAAAAAATCGGTATTAAACCAATAGGGTATAGTAGATCGGACAGTTTTGATCACATGGATCACTAAGTATAAAATGTAGAGAGACACAAAAGATCTTTCATGTCGCAGCGTCGACCATTGGGCAATCTACTACAACAGAATTATATATTATATAAGGCGACTGTCTGAGCAGTCAGAAACTTTTCCAACGAGTCATAACAGCAATAAGGGATATTTTAATCGAAAACGTAAAAAACGTTGAAGCTCATGTGGATTTCTGGACATACAGGCAATGAGAGGCAGATAAAAGAGCTAAACCTGCATCAAAATAACCGCTGCGTTACTTCTTTTTTTTCTTGACGTATCCCACAGGCCCACTTATCCACCCAACCGACCGAGAGGCACGTCCGCATAACGCACACAACCGATGAGCGATCAGCAACAGTCCGGACTGTCCTGAATTCGCGATCGCAACCACGACAATGGGATGTGAATCAACAAAGCAGTTACACACGATTTACCTGCCTCCGAAGGAACTATCGTTGGCACATTTGCAGACGAAACTGCTGTACTCGCAATGGACACCCTTCCACAACTGGCGTCGCACACTGGGGCAGCTCCACAGAGACCAGTGCGCAAAAGGTAACTTTGAAATGTTGGGTAAACAAGAAAAAACTGTTACTTTTCACAAAGTGTACGGTATTTTGGATAAGAAGAATACATTTTTTTTTGTTTTTATGTTTTGCACTAAGTAAGTCATGCGATCAAAGTTGACAACTTCATTGTGAAATTTATATTGGAAAAGTGTAAAAAAAGTAGCTCCAACTAATTTGTCAATATCTTTGTTATTTATTGTGCGATTAAAAATATAAAATATGTCCGGGGAAGGTAAATATGTGTACATTTTATTTGTTTATTTCAAAAATTAAAAAAAAATTCTTAGTATTAATTAAGCGGTTGGAAGAGCTAGTGTTTTTTTTTTACTTTGTTTTAAGTTTGTCTTATGTTCCGGCAAAAGTTTAGCAGATTTATTAATTGTCCATAATTAAGACATATTTACTTAATATAAATGTGAAAGCAGAAGTGCTAAACTTTTGCTGGAAATATTTTTTTTTTTACTTTAGAAAAATAGTGTTAGTGACTTTTCAAGAGTGCCGATTGCCGTTTTTTTTATTGTATTAAGCTCAGAATCAATAACTGTTCGTATTTATTTTATTTTTCAAGGTTCTGAATCACAAAATTATGAGTGTTTAAGAAAACAACTAGTTCAAGTATTTTTCGACAGTCAAAAGAAGACTTTTGATGCCAAATTTTTCGATGTTGAGACTTTTATTCAACGTAAGACGTTATGCCGCGAAACTCATTTACAAGAACTTCGACAACAATTGAAAAATTTCAAACATCAGCTAAAAACCGAATGGGAGAGATCACATCGAACAAAAAAACTGTTTCTTTCCATAGAGCTAAAATGGCTCAACGGATTCATTTCTTTGAAAAAATATTCTCCATCTTCTGGACGTCCATCGCTATTTTTTGAAACATGCAGTGAATCAACAAAACGCAAACGAACTGCGGAATTAAGAAATACGGTTCCTACAAATGACCTTGTTGATGCTGCCCAGATGAGTTTACGGGCTTCGGGCCAAAAGCAAGGAGCAGATTTGGTAAAAGAAGCGACAACGTCTCAAAGTTTCTTAGAAAGACAAAAAAGTTTTGATGAACCAAGAAAGATGTCTTCCTTAGAAGGCTTGTCTATGATGATTGAAGCAAAATTGTCAAGGCACCAGTTATACACAACATTATAAGAACCTTTGCCAAAAATGTGTTCCCTTCTTATAAAGAGGTTCAAAAAGAAAAGAAAAATTGTTACCCTCCTGAAATTAAACTTACAGAAACTTGTGCTGAGGTATCCATGCAAAATCTACTTATTAACACTAGCGAAAAAATACTGATCAATCAAATAAACGTTTTGGAACCTTTTCAATCAGATATAGAAAACGAATTAAAGTTAGTATCAAAGTGGGGTTTCGATGGCAGTTCAGTTCATAGCCAATATCATCAAAAATATTTAGAGAGCCATGAGAGTGATGATAACTTTATTTTTATGAAGTGTCTGGTCCCACTACAACTTTCATTTAACCAAAAAATTCTGTGGAAAAACCCCTGTCCTTCATCTCCGCGTTATTGCCGTCCATTAAAAATTAACTTTTAAAAAGAGAGTGACGAACTTGTAAGGATCGAAAAGGATATTACAGAAACACAAATCCAAAAACTTCAAATATAACTATCAATAACAAAAACTTTGTTGTGAAACATGAATTGATACTATCAATGATTGATGGCAAGATTTGCAAGAGTTTCTCCGCCACAAAATCTTCCATGAGATGTTATTTATGCAATGCTACATCTAAAGAGTTCAACAAAATAGACAAAATGATTCAATTGAATGTATCGGAACAATATTTATCATTTGGTCTTTCTGTTTAACATGCATAGATTCGACTTTTCGATTGTCTTCTGCATGTTGCATATAAGCTTCCAGTCCAGGAGTGGAGAACAAGCAAAACAACAGAAGTTGCTGTTAATGAAAATAAAAAGCGAATTCAAAAAGAATTTAAAGAAAAACTTGGCTTAATTGTTGATCATCCTAAGCCGGGATATGGAAATACCAACACAGGTAATGTTGCGAGGAGATTTTTTGAAAAAAGTAATTTATCCGCCACCATCACTGGAATTGATAAACTTTTAATTCAAACTTTTAATTGAACAACGAAAAATTCAAAATCTATTGTGAAGATACCGCCCGATATTTTATAACATTGTATCCTTGGTACTATATGAGTACAACAGTGCACAAAATCTTAATTCATGGGCATTTAATTGCTTCTACTTGCCTCTTACCGATTGGTCAGATAAGTGAAGAAGCTTTAGCGTCGCTTAAACTTCAAAGGGGCTTAGACAAAATCACTACATGGTTGAAAGATTGGCGAATCAAGTCCATTGAAATTAAGTCTGTCCAGGTTACGTTCACTCCTAAACGCGACCCCCGCCCACCCGTGAAACTTAACGACGTGAATATTCCGCAGTGCAACGTGACTAGTCACCGCTAGATGGCGGTGATAATTGTCAGGTGTGGGCAACTCACATGCGCGCGTGCGTTCCCATGTTGTGGGGCCAAAATATGAAGATGTGAGCATTTTGGTTCCTGACGTTTCCAACTTACAATCTTTTGGATAATATCGATTCACTTGGTAGAATGATTTTAGTAGACCTGCCTATTATGCTCAAATGTGGAGCTTTTATAGAAATCGTACGCATACCGCCTTTTTTTGGATGCAATTGCTATATTTGGGATAATTGTTCTGCGAAATAGTTAGAAACAATGGCAAATAACAAAAAGGAAAAGAGCCACAAGAAAAATTATGTGCTCTAGCCCTATCGGCTGAAGTGGAAAGACTTTTGCAAGGCAGGACAACGTCAAAACCGACTACAAGAGAGAAACGGCAAAAATACAAAGTGGAGGCGTACATATAACTATGTCTTTCGCACATTGCGATAATTTGTTTACATGTCTCCGACGCTAATGTGATATCATCCCAGGATTCCTCGGTACTGCATTTGACGATATTAGTTCCGTGTAAGCGATTCGGTATGAGACCGTGTTTTTGCACCACACCCGAACGAATCGAAAATGTCGTGTGCTACCGCAGCTGAAACAATCAAAAAGTAATTCGTTGAGAAGTGGGTGAATTGGAACTATGAAGCAAAAAAACGTAGATGACATTCCGTACCGCGGGAAAACGAGAGCAACGTCCACCCGACAGGATAAACTGGTTTTGAAACTGTTCGAGCGGAATTCCACTCTGCGGCTGCCGGACAAATATGTCAAAAAAGGAATTAAGATTGGTCTGAACACAATCAGGCAGCGTTTACATTAGGTAAAGGTAAAATTTCACTCTTCAACCTCGAAACCATTGCTTACGGTAGATCACATAAAACAACCGAAGGATCTGTGCTGGAGAAGAGTAATAGCGTTTGGTCGAATGTGGTGTTTACTGATAAAACGACTATTTGGGTACGTGTTCCGTTGAAGCCTGGCTTACCAGCAATACAAAATTTAAACAAAGTAGCAATAAACACCCTTTAAAAGTTAATGTCTTAGAACGCGCTTTTGGGGCTTTGCAAAATTCGAATGCAGAATTCATGGTTGCTTACAAGCGCAGTCGTCTGAAATCATCCAAGAAGATTTTTAGTGGGTTCAAAAAAGGTGAGTTTGACAATAAGTCAATGATACAAAACAACAGGGTCATGTCTGCCGCGAGTGGAGGATCAAAATGGGGTCATCAGAATGGATTGGCCCTCACAATCTGCAGATGCTAACCTTTAAGAAATGTGTGCGCCATTAGGAAAGCAAGCTTACCAGAGAGCCTGTATATAATTTGAAGGAGCTTTGCTGACAATAAAAAATATGGCGTTCTCCATCCACGGAGAATCCTCTGAAAAACTATTTGAAATTATGCCAATAAGATGCGCAGCTATTCTCGACAGTGAAGGCGGTTTCAGAATGTACTGAATATGTGTACATGTATTATATACTTTGCAAGTTATCGTGGTTTCTCTCTTGTTGAATATACTATAACTCATAACAAAGCAAACACTAACTATAAATATGTTTAAGTGCTAAAAAATTGTATTTAATTAAATTGTGTTGTGAATTTATTTGATTTAAAATGTTATTATTCAGACTGCGAACGTCATTCCCAAAACCAAAATCTATTCTTTCATTAAAGAAAGCGTTACCCCAACAACGACTTAAAAGAACGGATATCAAAAAGCTCGTTCTCCGATAACGTGGTTCATCTGAAGTGTTTATAAGTAGGCGAAACCCAAGATTCAATTCTCATTGTCTCTGATCTGAAGTAACCGGCTCACTCGTTCATCTCTACTTTTAACATAAAGTTTGCCTCGGTGGACACTGCTCTCAGAAATGATCGGCAGTTTTCATGTTTTGCAAATATTCATTATTACCTATAATTTCAAAGTTTGGGGGTTCTGTTTTGCTCATTCAAAAGCAATATTCGTGGCGGCCTAATAAAGTTCATTTTTGTTTCACACGTTCTTCGTATTTACAGATCAATTTTAATGCATTGTTTTCCTAGTATCTTAGGAATATGATAAAAAATATGTTACCAATTGTGCTCTGAAGAAAGATATACTCGTACATATAAGAGTATACTAATGATCGGAAAGCGTTCCTAATTTGGGAGTGATTCTCCATTAATAACCGGGTTTGATTACTTTATTATTTTTTATTTGAAATATGTATTCGTGAAGTCGTATGCCAGCACATACTTTTAATATGTCCTCAACAGACAGGGTTCTTGGGGAAAAATCGGCAATAATGCACATAAAAGAGCTGAGACATGAACCTTGGAAAAATAAGAAAGCGGAACAAACTTTTATCTGCGTTATAATTTTATGGAGTCAATTTAGATGCATATAATTATGAGGCACTCAGCCTAGAAATCCTTTTGTTTGAATTAACTCTGGATGATTTCGTATATTGTATGATATTTCCGGACTTTGAAATTTATTGGGCCTTCCAGTATTTCAACCAAAAGACGGGGAACTTTTCATAGATAGCTAAAAAGAAAGTTTGAGATGAACAGATTAGCTTCTACCCAGATAGGACCTTCAACTACTCTTAAGGAAGAATATCAAAATATGAATCCTGATTTAGAAAAAATTTCATTTCATCAGCATCAGTGGTCAGTGTGTGTAGATTTAAAAATGGTAAATTTTTTATTAGTTCAGCAAAGCGGATACACTAAATAGCCTTGTTTTTTTGCCTGCAGAACTGTCGTGCCAAAAATGAACACTGGACCAGCCGTGGAGAATGAAAACGACTGTAGGAAAAGATTACATCGGTCATGAACTCGAGGAAAAGATAGCATCGGTCATATTAAACTTGGACTTTTAAAAGGCTTCATAAAACGCTGGACAAAGGAGTTCAAAGACCCCTTTATTACCAAATTTCTGTTCACTTCCTTGGTACGCCCAACATTAAAACACATTTGTCAATCATTTCCTGTTCTCAGTAGAGAAAAGTGAAAAGTAGGAACTTTTCAGGGGCCACAAATCCTTACTTTTATAAACAACGATGATTTCAAGAACCATATGAATCAAGTTGAATTCGATGCATGGACAAGCTTTATATCAGTTGTCAATTACATGGGAATCACATAGCTAAAGAATATTCCAAAATAGTAGACAAAATGCTCCAGAAATTCCAAAAAATAGAAGCTAATATGAGTGTCAAATTGCATTATTTGCTCAGTCATTTAGATAAATTTTCTGATAACCTGGGTCATTATAGCGAAGAACAAGCGGAACCGCTTCAACCAGGACATCATGATTATGGAGGAAGGATATCAAAGCTATTGGGATGGCCATATGATGATGACTGCTGGAGCTTGCCGACTGACCGGAGCAAAGCACCAAAGAAAATCCCATATAAAACATTTTTCTTAATTCTTATTGATATGTTTTTGTTTTTTATGATTAATTTTATTATTCTTTGTAACATTTGCAGCACTTTGTTTGAAATCATTGAATAAATTTAAAATCAACCTTTATAAAAAGATTCTCCTCCTTAGGAAAATTTAATTTTCAGAATATATTTTTTGCCTTTATCTCAAAAAGTAGAGTCAATTCAACAAAAAATGTATTATTTTTGTATTCAGCAGACCAAAATGAGCGAAAATGCTCTAATAAATTCCATGCCGCAGATTTAGTGTTCCCCTGTGTAATAGAAGTTGAAAATGTCAGAAGTATGTAAAGTTTTATGGACCTGTCTTCTTTATTTATTATTTTAGAACGAACAACAAGTAGTCATTCAGGTCTTGATCAGTAGTAGAAGCACAGAACAACAAGGGAACAAAGGGGAATAAGTGGATTAAGAGCGGAAGAGTAGGCCCCTGCGGATTCACAAAATACTTGGGTTGCCTTTAAGTGCAGTTGCCCTTTCAGTGTGCGGACTCCATTACACTTGTGCAAAAAATTCCGAATTCCCAGAATTAGTACAGAAAACTTCCGTGGACTGGTGACGGAAATGGCACTTCCTAACTAATGTTGTGGCTACAGAACCTTCAACTGATTCCAATTTCACTACAAGTAACTACACATGGAACTGATCAATATATATATACATATATTCCCATGTCCCCATTGTTCCCATGTTCGGTCGACATTCGTTTTCCCCACAGCTTATAGACTACCCTTAAGTAGATGGGCGTGATCGTTGACTAACAACATCCTTATTGGACTAAATATTTTTATCAACCTAACAATAATCCGCTCCACAATAATTTTTATTACGATTTCTTAATCTAACTATTTTAGACTACTGTCGTTTAGTATCGTTCCAATTTTAGTATATGTTCTGCCGAAGTAAGAAGCTAAAGCTCTTCAATCCACCACTATAAAGTCGAAGATGGTCAAGGACTGCAGAAAGGTGTTGCTATGCCGACATTACCTTCATCTGGATTCCCGGTCATAGGAACATTGAAGGAAATGAAAAAGCTGATGAGTTGGCGCGGACGTGGTCTTCTCTTACCGAATCTCTGGGGGTACCAATGCCGGTCCCCCTGGGGGTCGTGAGGAGAGACGCGTACCTGCAATGTCTTCGGCTGGCAAATAGAAGGTGGAGGTTACTAATATCTTGTAAAATCTCACGCGCGACATGGCCCTCAATGCGGATATAACACGCAAGTTAATTAACAGGGGTCGCACAGAAACGGCAAGGCTCCCGGCAGTTTACTCTGGGCACTGGTGCGTGTGCATTCATGCAGGAGAAGTATTACCTTACGGCGGTCCCGCGGGGGAAGGCTGCGATGGAGTTGGTTTTAGTGGGTAAGAATCCCACACTACTGGTGCCGGAATGTTACCAGTGACTTTTTGAAGATTTCCACCTCCGTTGCATTATTGGAAAACCAAAAAAAAAATAAAATAAAAAAAGGGAGACTGTGTACTTAACCCAGAAAGAAACACTCTTCCATTACCTTTGCGAATGTCCGGCCTTGGCAAAGGGAAGGTATAGGTTTATGGGGGCATACTTTCGTCCGAATAAATATACTATGTTACCTAAACTCTACGTGGTGGATTTAGGATCTACCATAATTCCGTTTCTCGCTGAGGAAGTGGTATCAAAACGTCGCTACAGCGCTAATTATGAGACTTATATGGCAGATCCGTATCAACCACTGGAACCAACCAACCAACCAACTGTCATTTAGTCATTTCAGACCATAGTGGAATGTAAAAAACCAACTGAAATTTCCACAATTCCAACGCTACGGTAATATGAAGTTAATCCTAGATTAATCAACACGACAACAGCACATTATTCCAATGCAATCGAATAAGTATACATCTAATCCAAAGAAAAAAGCCCAGGGAGTAGAGAATATTTAATGTAGAAGTTTCTGGAGTTCCTTATAAAACCTTTGCCAGCAATTCTTGTAATAGGTGTAGTAAAAAAATATCCGTCATTTGTCCAATAGATGGCTTTCGTAATCTGTATCTCGCGTTATGTAAGTGCGATCGGGTTACGCTAGATGGCGTTGGAAGGATAAGATTTCAAACTGAAAAACTTATCAGCTGGTTTTGTGATTTCTTGACTCAGTTTTGCCTGAGGGAGCGTCAAAAATGGACCCCAGCAAAGAGTGAAATACGCCATATTTTACAGTTTTTCTTCGATAGAGCCGAATATGCAAGGCAGGCGGCTAAAATGTGAATAGTGTTTATGGTCCTAATACTGTAACGGCCAATCGTGTGCAAATTTAGTTTCGTCGATTCCGTTCCGGTAATTTTCATGTCGAAGATGCACCACGCTCTGGAAGGCCAATTGTCGAAAATGTCGATAAAATCATGGAAATCGTCGGATCCGACTGTTATGTAAGCACTGTTTCGAATGCCCAGGAGCTAAACATGGCACAAAAATCCGTTTGGTACCACTTGAATAAGGCTGGATACAAATAGAAGCTCGATGTATGCGTGCCACACGGGATAGCGCAAAAAACCTCATGGACAGGATCGCTGCGGAATCGCAACAAAATCGACCCATTTCTGAAGCGGATATTGACTGGTGTTGAAAAGTGGGTCACTTAGGACTTGTGTTTGGTAGGGTTGGCACGGAATCATCTACTATGAGCTGCTCCGCTCCGTCCAAACTGTTAATTCGGACCTGTGCTGTCAACAATTGGACCGTCTGAAGAAAGCAATCGCCCAGAATCGGCCAGCTTCTGCCAATAGGAGAGGAATTGTGACCCATCAGGATAACGCCAGGCCACATATATCGATAGTGACTCGCCAGAAGCTTAGGGAGCTTGGTTGGGAGGTTATTATGCATCCATCTTATAGTCCAGACCTGACGTGAAGTGATTAGCACCTGTTCCTGTCTATGACGAATATTTTGCTGGTGAATCATTCGCCTCAAGCGTATGAAGCTTGTTAAAATCGACTGTCCTAGTTTTTACCAATAAGGAGCAGGGTTTCTGTGAGAGAGGCGTAATGAAATTACCTTCAAAATAGCAACGGGTTATCGAACAAAACGGTGCATATTTGACCTAAATTGGACCATTCGAACTATGTTAAATAAAGCCTTCAATTTCATTAAAAACGAGTAAAGAAGTCTGAAGTCGGGTTAGACCGACTACGAAATGCCCTTTACCTTTTCTTGTCCGTGCGAGTTCCACAATGGGGATGTTTTCTTCATAAATCATCATTAGGAGCGCATTTACAATAATTGTTGGTAGGGTACCTTGAAATGATTATATCGACCCCAATTCTTGTATATGGCATTATAGGGTCCATATACATACTAATATATCCAAAAATATTAAATAGGTCGCAAGTTATAAAAATATGTCAATAGTGGGCCCATTTTTTGTGTGGTATTTAAAGTTAGTGCCCGCAACCTTCCTGTGAAATTTCGTTGATAAATATTTAATAGGAACACAGTAATGATTTTTGGCTAATTGTGGGCGTGGCAGTTCTAGTATGATCTCCATATTCTGCACACACACTATTATGGACCCCATGTATATTTCTGCAAATTTTTATTCCGCTGGCATCAATACGAGCATAGGTAGGCTAATTTTAATTTTAGACCCGAAAGTTCCCTATATCAAAAGTGGGCGTGTCTTTTCTCTCATCAGCCCCATTTGTTGCAGATAGCTTTGTAATGTCCACATATTCCTTTCCGTAAAATTTCGTCCGTAAATCTCCACCAGATCTGAAGTTATTAATATTTGTTAATTGTGGGCGTGGCAGTTAATATATACCGCCCACTCTTTGCACAGTGTTTAGTGGGACCCACATCTCCATAACTGCCAAATAACATCAAGATTCCGGCAATTGGACCGAATGTATAGTCATTTTAAAAAAGGTGAAAAAAGTTCCTTATATGGGAGGTAGGCGTGGTCTTTGTCCAAATCGGCCCATATAGCAAACTGGTTCTGTATCTTTGTCCAGACTACACTTTTGCAAAATTTCATTAAGATAGCTCTAACGGTGTAGAAAAAAATTGGCCACAGACGGACAGACGGACGGACAAAATAAAAATTGCTTAGAAAGTGATTCTGATCATATCTGTATACATAAGTCCATACCTAGCACGCCTCCTTCTTGAACCCCTCTCAAAAGCACAAAGTTAGTATACCCTATTGATCTTTTTTAAAGGTAAAGGGTATAAAAATGGATTTCTTTTTACTGAACTCCATCGAGTCACAAGCAAAAAAATATATATAATGATCTTTCAATCCAGTATTCTGACGTATATAACTCTCTTCAGAATTCGATCACCGGATTGTGCAAAATTGGTCACATTAGCTCAGTGCAATTGAGTTAACTAAACGAATCCGAAGTATTTCAGTCCTTTGTGTAACTCCGGAAAATGGCTTGAATGGACAGTACTCAAAATGGCATTAGAAGACAAATGCCAAAATTTTTCTTAGTGTATTCCGAGCTTACAACTGAATAACGCTTTACGCCACGACATTCATTCAATTTCAAAATGAGAGAGTAATATTTTGGGAAAAGAGAGGGTAAAGTGGAGAGTGCGGGCAAAGAACATACAAGAATAGACAGTTAATTTGAATGGATTTGTGCGAGCTCTGCTACTGAGAGGAGTTTTTAAAATTGATGTATGTAGTGTTAAAAATGCAGTGCACCCCCCTTAACTCTTCTTTCGACATTCCTCTTAACTTCTCAAAATAACTGAAAACATACAATTTCTTTGATAATTTCTCATTATCAATGAACCCTCAAGATCCACAAGTCGAAATATTTCAGTTGCGTTTAAGTAAAAAAATTAATTCGACAAAATAAAAAATTGTTTTCGTCGCTATTAAAGAAGGAAATACTACCTCTGTTTAATTAAGGGCATAAATCCGTTAACTTAATTCGTTAAGGTGCATTTTTGACCTATTTTGAAGATTTTTCTGAGACTATTGAAACTGTTGTTATTTGTGAGAATACTGTAAAAACGTTGAATTCTCTTTTGACCGTCAATTTCTTAATTTTTGTCTCCTTCTGTTCCGAATTCTAATATTTTTACTGTCCCCTGTGTCCCACTTTCATTCGTTCATGGCCATGCATATTTAGCCACGCTTGGGGTAATACCGGGTCGGCGTCTCAGTCGGCGTCGCAGCCTCTGTCAGCGTCTCTGTAGGCGTCTCAGGCGCTGTTGCTGTAGATTGGGGGGTCTGCTGCCTTCTCTATGCCGATATCCGCTGTCGATTGGGGAAGTCTCCTTCCTTCTCTATGCCTATATCTACCCCTACCTGCCTCAACCTGCTTCTCAGCCGGCGTCGCAGCCTCTGTCAGCGTCTCTGTAGGCGTCTCAGTCGCTGTCTATTGGGGGGTCTGCTGCCCCCATTTAATATAAATGAATTTTCATTAATTATTTTAATTATTAGTAGTATAATATTATGTCAAAAAACCAAATAATTATTATTCTACATCTTATGATTACTATTGTGCGTTTACAGTGAACAGAAGTGTAAATGGAAAGCAATTGGATCAGATTTTGTATTAAGAATAGTTATAATTTATGAAAAGAACTTGTTAACATTTAAGTTTTATATTCCAAATTAAATAACACAATTTTTTTTGATTTTTTATAACCTTTTCTTTTTAGAAGTTTCGCAGTTCTTTTTAAAATACAAATGAAGTGACCCCCTAAAAGTTTAATTTAAACGTAGCCCTGTTTCTTCTGATTTTTTTCTCCGAATATTTGCTATTTTAGACATCACCCCAGCAGGGAAACCAACTAGTTAAAGTAATAGTAAAACTCAGATTATATGTAAAATTCATATATACATAAAATAATAATGTGTACTCGACATGTAAAATACGAGTAAAACTCATAATTATATGTAAAATTCATATACACCTATCCCCCGATTTACACGGTACTTGTTTTACGCGTTTTCGCTTTTACACGGTTTTCCAAATAAGTTTTTTTTTTGTTTTTATCGCACTCTACTAAATGCTACTGTGTTTGAACACGTGCGCTGTGTACACATCTCACGGGGAATCCCGAGCTTATGTGCTGACTTGCTGCAAATGCACACTGTGTCTGTATTTCTTCGCATAAAATTAAAGTTTTATCTACGGAAAATTGTATTTGAGTGAAAGTTTCACAGTTTCAGAAAGATTTAATTTTCCATATTCGTAAATTACAAGTGAGTGCATAATTTAGATTATTATAAATTAACATAAATTTAAAAAAATTATAGGCTTATAATGTCGAAAGAAGTTAAAAGAAAAGTTACATATTTCTTTAGAAACTAAAATCGAAATTTTGGATTGCTTACGAAAGGGAGATAGAGTAGTAGATGTTGCAAAATCATATAGCATGAACGAAGCTACAATAAGAACTATTAGAACAAATGAAAACACAATTAGAAAGAGTGTTGCAGCTGGCAATACCACGAGTATGGGCAACCCATCATACACCAGAAATATCGCAATGGAAAAAATGGAGAAAGCGTTAATGCTTTGGATAGAAGATCAAACACAAAAAAGAGTACCCATTGATACGGCCGCTATAACAAATAAAGCATTACGAATTTACGAAAAAATTGTAGAGCAATTACCATCTTCTTCTTCAACTGAAAAGAAGCCAAATTTTTTGGCAAGTCATGGCTAGTTTGAAAGATTTAAAATAAGACATTCTTTACACAGCTTAAAATGAAAAGGTGAACTGGCTTCTGGCGACGTAGATGTAGCCGAAGAATATCCAGCAAATTTTGCAGAAATTATTAACGACAATTCATACACCCCTGATCAGGTTTTCAATGCTGATGAGTCAGGGCTATTCTGGAAAAAAATGCCTGAAAGGACTTATGTCTCAATATTTTATAAATCGGCTAGTGGTCATAAAGCAGCAAAAGATCGCATAACAATTCTTTTCTGTAGCAATGCTTCAAGAGATTATATTATGAAAACATTAGTGATGAACACATCAAAAATGCCCCGTGCCTTTAAAGGAGTAAACATCAATAATCTTCCCGTTTATTGGAGGGCTAATAAGAAAGCGTGGGTTACTGCTGCAATGTTTACTGAATGGTTTCATGAATGTTTTATCCCAGATGCCAAAAAATATTTAAGTTCAAAGGGATTGCCTTTTAAAGTGCTTTTGTTAATTGGCAATGCAGAACGTTGAAGTAAAATTTTTACCAAAAAATACAACTTCATTATTACAACCATTGGACCAAGGCATAATTTCTACTTTTAAAGCTTTGTACATAAAACGAGCCTTTACATATATTTTGGAACAAATGGAGAACAATGAATCTTTAACAGTTATTAGTGCTTGGAAAAATTTTACAATTTTAGACTGTGTGAAGCATATCGCCTTATCATACACTGCGATTAAGCAAACAACGCTCAATAGCTGTTGGAAAAAATTGTGGCCAAATGTAGTCAAAAGTGAACATTCCATTTCAACGTTAAATGATGAATATTCGCAGATAGTACAGATGGCGCATTCATTGGGCGGAGAAGGTTTTGATGATTTTACTGATGATGATATCGCAGAGTTAATGGCTGATAAAGAACTAAGTGAGGATGATTTAGTTAACTTAGTTTGCGAAAGTGAGTCTGACAAATCTGATGAAGAGGAATTAGTACCAGTAACATTCACTCCTAAAGTCATCCGCGAAGGACTCGCATTGGGAAGAAAGCTGGGTAATCATTTTATACAAAATGACACAAACGTTGAAAGGGCTTTACGATTCCAACGTGACATAAATCGCTGCTTGGCTCAATATGAAGAAGTTTACAAAGATCTTACAAAAAATGCGAAGCAATTGTTAATAACCGATTTTATTACCACCTCTCAGAATGTAAATATTTCTGCTTCAAACATCGAATCGGCACAAATAACTTCGAGTGATGAAAGTGAATTCCAACCTTCGATTCCGAAAAAAAGAATGAGAGTACATAATTTCTGATAGTGATGAAGGATAATAAAACACCTTTGGTTTTATTTTTTGTTCTTCTGTTTAATGTATTGTAATTAAATAAAAAAAACAGTGTTTCCGTAATATATTACATATTTTAACCTGTCAATGCATTTTATTTTTATTTCTGTGTACACCTAAAAATATTGAAAAAAATCACAACTGTTAAATAGCAAAATTATGCATTTTCTGCAAGCTTTTCGATTTACACGGTTTTGACTTGAAAATTTTTAATTTTCGATTTACACGTTTTTCTCAGGAACGTATCTACCGTGTAAATCGGAGGATAGGTGTATATGTATGTACATAATATAATAATGTGTACTCGACATTAATTCAGCATGTTAATTCATTGTGTCGCATTTCTAATTTTCTTTGCGAACATTTTGCGGATATTTTAAAACACGCGTTAACTTGAAGATTTATCTCTAAATTGAGGAATTACAAAAAGTGCTTGAAATTATAAAAATAACTGTTTTTCTTCAAATTCCAATGTTTGTCTTTACTTCCTTTTTTATTAAATTGACAAGAAAGGAAAAATTTAGTTTACAAGGCAATGAAGTGCCGCATAAGCCAGCAACTGGTTAACTTATAGATAAGTTTTGAACTAGTAAATTAACCACTTGATTTTTTTCTATTCAATTTAGTAGTATATTTTGAAGACTGGCTATAATTTTCACTACAGGGATTTGGAATATTTTTACAGCAAACACAATAAATTCACATACACTATACGTGTGACCACAAAAAATGGTCGGAACGGTAAATAAATTTGGAGGGAATTGAATGTCTTTTCTTTGTCTTCTTTGGTGCGGGTATGTTACACAAGCAAAGTTATGGCCAAAAGAGCAGTGGGGCAAGGGGTATATTAGAGTAAGCTGATTGCTTTTTATTTTCTTTACATCAGGGACTCTCAAAAATGTGACGGCGAGTTCGTGCCCCACACGAATAAGATCGTGTTTCACACCGTTATCAAAGAAGAATAAGAAACGACCCTCAATTCCCTCCATTTTTATTTACCGTTTCGACCATTTTTTTGGTCACACGTAAAGTGTATGTGAATTTATTGTGTTTGGTGTAAAAAGATTCCATATCCCTGTAGTGAAAATTGTAGTAATTATATTGAGCTTATTGGAGACTCATAAATACATTCTGATATGTTTATATTACTTATTTCCATCCATTTAATCCATTATGATAAATAAAAAGTAGCACATCAATTCAGAACGTGTAACATATTAATCGTTTAATATATGATAAATAGATTTAGCGTTGAATAACGCTTTACACTGATTGTCATCTCCGTTTATATAAATCCCAACCATTCGTTACAGGACTGTCAAATTTTTATTACTTCAAAACTCCTGGCATACACTAAAAACATACACCTTATTAGTCCAGAATTAAGTGAAGCGGGCTACGGGCAACTTCCAAAATTATTGGTGGAGATTTTAATATAGATTTAACCAAACAAGAAAACAGCACTTTTATCTCTTTTATGAAAGACAGATTCTATTTGGATTTCGTAGTAACATTTCGCCAACAACACGATAAACATCCTGCCTTGACCTTGTGCTTAGCAGGTATATTTCCAACATAAATTCTCAACCATATATTACGTACTATTCATACCATAAAGCAATTTTAACAGCAATAAAATATAATGTATAAATTATTTAAAAATTTGTTTAAAACAAGTAAAAATCAGTTGAATATAAATACGTACTGTTTTGATTTATCATATCTATAAAACCTGTGCTATCTCATTTCAGTCTAAGTTTTATAGAAAAAAATACGATATTCAACGTACGACGTTACGATACATCGAAACTGCCCGCTATTTTCTCTAACTGACCCTGTACCAAAGAGTATATATTGTCTTTGCCTGTGCCGATTGTACATGCTTGAGAATTCTAGAGACGCAAATAAGAGCAAATTAGTTTCCCTATTGTTCTGTAAATTATTATACATTCGACTATTATTTAATTAAAGCTGCTGGGCATTTCCTTTGTTCTGTTTATAAATAAATATGATTTGTTCATTTTAAGGTACTTTATTTGACAATGTGTACTTCAGAATTGTTATTATTTAACAACTTCTGGAAATAAGAAATGAATGACGCACTTAATCCCGCAACTGAAATTGTACCTTCCCCTTTCGGCAGCTTAAACTTGGGGGATGCAGCTAGATGGAAGTTGATAACTTATTAAAATCATAAAAGTCAGCCTTGATTTGGAAGAGTTGAACCATTTTGATACAAGCGCTACTTTGAAAGGTCTTTGTATCAAGTTTCTATACCATTTGAAAGTTCATATAGTCATAGAATGTATAACTTCTAGACACCCTAATTATCCGCATAATTAGCTGTTTACCTCATTCACATTATGTAGAGTACAACCTATCATATAACAAGACCACACACAATTCTCATCAGTAACTTCAACTCAGACACATTCTCTCATTCCTTTCCATCGCATTGACTGTTAACCCATCTCAATGCTGCTTCTAATTCCATAATGCTGAACAACTCATAATTGAAAAACTCAAACTCCTCTGCCAAGTTTATCTTATAAGATAGTCTTATGATAGATTCATATAAATAAAGATCGTTTTTAATTTCTACAATGGATTCAAGTTCTTAATTTCTATTTTTAAATACACAGTTATAAATTAGTATAAATTATATACACATTTATATTATGCAATTCGTATTTGATGATGGGACCAAATAATTTTGTTGTTGTTTGTGTTTTAAAACTTAATGAATGTCATTTGATATATAAATAAATATGCCTCGGAATAAATTAAGAATCATCACAGGCATTTTAAGCGGACATTGTAGACTCAACTATCGTAAGAATAAGTTGGGTACATCTTCAGATGCCTTCTGTCGATTCTGTGGAGAAAGTAACGAAACCTCACTGCACCTGATCACAGACTGCTGACCATTGGCACACAAAAGACTCAGAAAAAAAAGACTCATCTAATCGCCAGTTGCCCGGCCCTTGCACGAACAAGAGTAAGGCACCTCGGCAAACATTTTCTCGGAGATGGCCACCTGATGAAATATCGCAGACTGGTCTGATTCAATTCCTGAGCACAGTAATCACCAACTGATTGAATGGGCTGGCACAATAGATCTCTGTGCTCGCAGTGCCTAAGGACGATGGCCCAACCCTTAACACTACATTACATGGTACATAGGCACTTGTGCCTTCTACAATTGTAGTCGTTGTTAATGTTTATCTTTGTAGTGCAGGCAGTTCCCCAAATTTGGATCCAGTAAGTTTTAGCCTTATTGTTGTTACATTAAACGTTTATTTTCTGTTGGTAAAGTTGAATTCTTTCTTATTATATCTATTTTTATATTATACATTTATAATGATACGGTTATTGCCCTTTTTAGTTATTGTGATTGTAAAGTTACAATTGGTATATTAGTAAAAAATTTTTATTATGGCATTCTTTGGCACTATTCTCATCTTTAAATAAATAGGGGCATAACAATAGACCTTTCAGGCCGCGGTATTATAATATCCTTGAATAAATTATATGGCATTCTTGAGAATACCTTAATTTGTTAATTTAGTATTGTTTCACCAGTTATCCATATATATTGCCTATAACAGAAATGAGAGTCTACTTATCTTGCCCATTAGAGTTCCAGATGACTGGGCAAGTAATTATACGAGTACTGTAACGAGCTTTTCGGAGCCGAGGTAAAGCTCAGCTACTCTAGGGTTCGTCTACTGAATAAAATTTCCTGGTTCACAGTAGTTCTCGGATTTGTTGTCCTTGTTTCGTATTTTCCCCGATGATCCAAGACAAATTGAATTATTTGAACTTTCAAACAAATTGTGTCCCGTTATGATCCCTCTGCCTGTCAGTTGATCCTGTAGTCGCTGATGTAGTCGAAGTTGCTTATGTTCATTATGGCACTGATGCTCTTGATGTCGCTGACTTAGTCCAAGTTGCTTAGGTTCCTTATGTCGTCGATATCTCGGCTGCGCTTAATACGTCGGAAATTATTTTTGTTCCTTAACAAACTTCGAATACTTGTTTTCGACTTTGAACATTTGTTATTCCACTTTGAATGTTTGTTATTCCACCCTCTGAAAGATTCGCAATCACTATTTAACCCACAATAAGTTTAACGTGATTGAGAATTGGTTTCATACAAAAGAAGAAACAAACGAATCAAAATCTGACTGGGTTTTTTATATTTTGTCAGTGGAGAAATTCCATCTTCACAGTGCACTAACTGTTAACTAATTTTCTCGATTAATACCTTTTAGCATAGGTATAATCCATATTATAGGTAGCGACCTTACTACTTGTGGACTGGAGAATATAACTGAAACAAGTCATAGGAAGAATTTTATGTATCGTACTAACTTCCTGCAAAATAAATGAATTGGCTTTGTTCGATATCGTTAATAACAGATTCATTTATGAAATTTCACCAAAATGAAGGAGTGTTCAGGAGGAAATTGTCGTATTCGCTTTGAGTCCATAAGCAAACTCGATGCATCCTCTGCGTTTAGCTCAGTAAAGATTAGGAAAATATGACATATGAAATATCTCTTAAAGTGCTTTGTGGGTTCGCAATATATATTCTAGTCAGCAATATATAGTCTAGGATGAGTTTCAATATATAGTCTAGGATGTGGTAATTGTGACGGGAGAGACTGTAGGTCTGTGAAACCGATCCAACGTTCAAATACCTGAAATCTAAAATGTGATTTCTTAATTATTACAAAAGCTACTCTATTGGAATCAAAATCAAAAGAGAAAAGGATTTTATAGAATGAAGCATTTTAAAGACCAAGCCCGTTGTACAATATTCTAATCACATTTTATTTATTTTGTTGTTGTTCTATTTTAATGAAATACGAGCATTCTTCACCATATGACCTGAAAGAGTGGAATCAGTATTTTTAGTAGTGACCAACAAGCAGTTATAATCCACCGATCAGAATTTTCCTTTATAATTCGAAGATGAATAATGAAACTTTAATATGCAACTCCAATCCCCCAATCATTGAAATGATAATACGAGTATCCCCGGTGATCCTGTTGGAAGACGAATCGTTATCTCTCATTGATAAAACAGTTCAAGAGTCATGACTGAATCTAAGCATATGTTGAAATCGAAAATATCACTTTTTTTTTGAAACCGTGAGTGGTTCCCTTTGCATATCTGTTCAATACCCTTCCTAAATCGCAACTGTTAGGTTAGGGATGTGGTTTTAGTGAGTAAAAATCTCAGACCCTTGGGTGGTGCGTACCCCCTCGTGTCTTTTTGAAGATTTCCCCTCCCTTCGGAAAAAAAGAACCCATATTATAAATTCTTTGACGTGAGCAAGTTGCTCTTATTAGCTATGGCAGCAACATAGATCGCAGAGAGCTGTTGCCAACAAACGATAAGCAAGAAGTTTATTTTTAAGCCAACCCGAAATGCTCTTTCAATGTGGTTACAGTAGAAAGTCGGCAACCCAACATTTTCAAGGTTTTGCACCATTTCATAAATGTACGAAAAAAGAGTAGAACGATTATCACTTTCTTCGCTAAAATTATTCAGCACACGTTTTGCAATGACCTTCACTCGCATTAAGTTTGTCTAGAGATAAAACACTTGGGTATATATTACGCACAAAAAAGTTATATCCGTTGATATTTCTACTTAGTTCTCTACAAAGCTTTTTAGTTACATATATAAGTAAATAAAACTGTGACGCAGAACCCAAAACAAACAAAAA
The DNA here is from genome assembly GCA_920105625.2 of Clusia tigrina. Lineage (NCBI taxonomy): Eukaryota > Metazoa > Arthropoda > Insecta > Diptera > Clusiidae > Clusia > Clusia tigrina. The sequence continues at coordinate 30,062,635 of OV050030.1, forward strand.
TATCTGTATAAGAGGCCCTGCCCAACTTGATACAGGAACACTCTCTGTAAAACTTTCAATATACTTAGTCAAGTTCTAAAATATTTCCAAAATGAAATTTCTATCTGCAGTTGCTTTTGTGCTCTTGGTCGTTGCAGCTAATTCTAATCCAACTGATGGGGATGAGACTGATACTCCTGTCATAGTAAGTAAAACCACTTTAAAACATGTTAATTAAGAAATACTTGCAAGTCACTAAAGGACGCTGCATTATGCCTCACGGAGGTATTGTTTAATTATTACTGAGTTACGTTTTGTGGCATTATGGATGGGAACACAATTCCGACCAAATGGCTTTCACAGCTTCGTTTATTGTGCCCTCACTTGTGAGCTCCAATTTTGTATGAAATTAACAAAGATTAACCTAATTACGATGCGGTGTGATATCAGCCCCGGAGTGTCCAATTGTTCTTGGTTTATTGGATTTAATAAAACAGAACACCACCTGAAGTGCAAGGCATCAACGTTTGTGGTCCATTAATAACATCGCTTCTAACAACGATTGTTTGACTTGCAAGATCTCTCCGTTGAAACGACTTGGGTATCAGCAAAGTTCTCATGTGGCAGTCAGGGCCGAGGTGGATGCCTGCAAACTTCTTGATTAAAACGAGTGCCGGAGAATGGAGTGATTTGGAATCTCACGAGCACTCTCGGCATTTGGTTCCCTTCATCGAGCATTACAAAGGTCCGAACTTATGCCGAATAACGGCTGGAGTGCGACCATTATAATAACCGATGTAACATACCAAGCGAGCGTTTATGATAAATTGGAATAATTTCTAAGGATTGCGCGGTTGTGGTCCCTTCCATTATTATTTGCCAAACTTTGCCAAAATATGACAATAGAATATTTGGCAGCAGGAAAATGCATTTATGTTTTTCACCTTTTGGAGGAGAATTTATTTTAATTCTTTAGCATTATTTTTGATTCCCACTTTCTTTTCTAGAACCAGGACTGTTTGGCTAAGAGTGGCGCCACGGAAAAAGATGTTATTGAGCAATTTTTTGAGGGCTCGCTTGAAGACGATTTAACAAATGAGGTAGCGAATTATATTGTTTGTTTACTGAGACTTCAAAATGTTTGATTTTCATTCCTATTCTGCAAACCAACGTCGAAGCTGTTTATGCCATATTTGATGGTTTGTGGAGGAAGGGAATTTTATTAATTTGCAAAGCACTGTTTTCAATCAACAAAATGTATTTAGTTTTGTGAAAAGATAATCAGTTATAATCAAATAAAGTCGCATTAAAACGAATCCGCGATTTGTTTTCTCATTAACGTGTCGAATTACCACTGGAATATTTTTTATTCTCTCTCCTGCAGACTCACATTTAAGTTATTTAAGTGAGAAATAAATGAACAAAATGTTTATTAAAATATCATCGAAGCACATGATTCGAATGCGTGATTCTGGAAGATGCCTATTCATTGCAAATTTGTTGAATCATGGAATAGAATCGTTGGCTTCGAAATTGATGATTTTGCAATTTTTCGTAGTTGCACTTGAAGGGTGATTCAGATTGGCATATATGGTAGACAAAGCATAATCTGATGTGGTTATTTGTCGTGTGAATTCAAATAATATGGTGACTGTTCGCGTCGCGAATCCTCACCACCGGTGGCTGTGATCCGGTGTGAGCGCTGCTCTGATCTGACTCTCGACTCTTCGCTTGGCACAGTGTGAAGATAATTCCCCTTTAATTGTCATAGTAAGTTCCTATTGGATATGGTGAGAGCACCAAGAAGTCATAAACGTAAACGAAAGAGGATATCTACAATAACCTGATGTGAACCCGTGTACATTAAATCACCAAAAATACCTTTCTGGCTCCTACGCGACTCATCCATTTAGTAAAATTAACCGACTTCATCATTTTATGTAGACAGATGCGTCAATAATGGACTCCACAGCCTCGTGGGCAGTCGTTGATGATCCTGAGTTTACATCTCAGTTTACACCGCCATCCTCAGCTTATACCGCCATCCTCAGCTTACACCGCCATCCTCAGCTTACACCGCCATCCTCAGTTTCCACCGGCATCCTCAGTTTACACCGCCATCTTCAGTTTACACCGCCATCCTCAGTTTACACCATAGCAGCTACGGCAATACAACAAGCGGCTCAATTCGCTGCCAGAACAAGAGGTCAACTTATTATTTGTACTGATAGTATAGCGACTGTCTAGACAAGGAATATCGAGGTAGAAAAGGACCTGATGACTTAAACTGGGATACTTTGACATCACCAACCGTCAGAAATGCTTTGGCATTACTGAAAAAATCGGTATTAAACCAATAGGGTATAGTAGATCGGACAGTTTTGATCACATGGATCACTAAGTATAAAATGTAGAGAGACACAAAAGATCTTTCATGTCGCAGCGTCGACCATTGGGCAATCTACTACAACAGAATTATATATTATATAAGGCGACTGTCTGAGCAGTCAGAAACTTTTCCAACGAGTCATAACAGCAATAAGGGATATTTTAATAGAAAACCTAAAAAACCTTGAAGCTCATGTGGATTTCTGGACATACAGGCAATGAGAGGCAGATAAAAGAGCTAAACCTGCATCAAAATAACCGCTGCGTTACTTCTTTTTTTTCTTGACGTATCCCACAGGCCCACTTATCCACCCAACCGACCGAGAGGCACGTCCGCATAACGCACACAACCGATGAGCGATCAGCAAGAGTCCTGACTGTCCTTAATTCGCGATCGCAACCACGACAATGGGATGTGAATCAACAAAGCAGTTACACACGATTTACCTGCCTCCAAAGGAACTATCGTTGGCACATTTGCAGACAAAACTGCTGTACTCGCAATGGACACCCTTCCACAACTGGCGTCGCACACTGGGGCAGCTCCACAGAGACCAGTGCGCAAAAGGTAACTTTGAAATGTTGGGTAAACAAGAAAAAACTGTTACTTTTCACAAAGTGTACGGTATTTTGGATAAGAAGAATACATTTTTTTTTGTTTTTATGTTTTGCACTAAGTAAGTCATGCGATCAAAGTTGACAACTTCATTGTGAAATTTATATTGGAAAAGTGTAAAAAAAGTAACTCCAACTAATTTGTCAATATCTTTGTTATTTATTGTGCCATTAAAAATATAAAATATGTCCGGGGAAGGTAAATATGTGTACATTTTATTTGTTTATTTCAAAAATTAAAAAAAAATTCTTAGTATTAATTAAGCGGTTGGAAGAGCTAGTGTTTTTTTTTTACTTTGTTTTAAGTTTGTCTTATGTTCCGGCAAAAGTTTAGCAGATTTATTAATTGTCCATAATTAAGACATATTTACTTAATATAAATGTGAAAGCAGAAGTGCTAAACTTTTGCTGGAAATATTTTTTTTTTTACTTTAGAAAAATAGTGTTAGTGACTTTTCAAGAGTGCCGATTGCCGTTTTTTTTATTGTATTAAGCTCAGAATCAATAACTGTTCGTATTTATTTTATTTTTCAAGGTTCTGAATCACAAAATTATGAGTGTTTAAGAAAACAACTAGTTCAAGTATTTTTCGACAGTCAAAAGAAGACTTTTGATGCCAAATTTTTCGATGTTGAGACTTTTATTCAACGTAAGACGTTATGCCGCGAAACTCATTTACAAGAACTTCGACAACAATTGAAAAATTTCAAACATCAGCTAAAAACCGAATGGGAGAGATCACATCGAACAAAAAAACTGTTTCTTTCCATAGAGCTAAAATGGCTCAACGGATTCATTTCTTTGAAAAAATATTCTCCATCTTCTGGACGTCCATCGCTATTTTTTGAAACATGCAGTGAATCAACAAAACGCAAACGAACTGCGGAATTAAGAAATACGGTTCCTACAAATGACCTTGTTGATGCTGCCCAGATGAGTTTACGGGCTTCGGGCCAAAAGCAAGGAGCAGATTTGGTAAAAGAAGCGACAACGTCTCAAAGTTTCTTAGAAAGACAAAAAAGTTTTGATGAACCAAGAAAGATGTCTTCCTTAGAAGGCTTGTCTATGATGATTGAAGCAAAATTGTCAAGGCACCAGTTATACACAACATTATAAGAACCTTTGCCAAAAATGTGTTCCCTTCTTATAAAGAGGTTCAAAAAGAAAAGAAAAATTGTTACCCTCCTGAAATTAAACTTACAGAAACTTGTGCTGAGGTATCCATGCAAAATCTACTTATTAACACTAGCGAAAAAATACTGATCAATCAAATAAACGTTTTGGAACCTTTTCAATCAGATATAGAAAACGAATTAAAGTTAGTATCAAAGTGGGGTTTCGATGGCAGTTCAGTTCATAGCCAATATCATCAAAAATATTTAGAGAGCCATGAGAGTGATGATAACTTTATTTTTATGAAGTGTCTGGTCCCACTACAACTTTCATTTAACCAAAAAATTCTGTGGAAAAACCCCTGTCCTTCATCTCCGCGTTATTGCCGTCCATTAAAAATTAACTTTTAAAAAGAGAGTGACGAACTTGTAAGGATCGAAAAGGATATTACAGAAACACAAATCCAAAAACTTCAAATATAACTATCAATAACAAAAACTTTGTTGTGAAACATGAATTGATACTATCAATGATTGATGGCAAGATTTGCAAGAGTTTCTCCGCCACAAAATCTTCCATGAGATGTTATTTATGCAATGCTACATCTAAAGAGTTCAACAAAATAGACAAAATGATTCAATTGAATGTATCGGAACAATATTTATCATTTGGTCTTTCTGTTTAACATGCATAGATTCGACTTTTCGATTGTCTTCTGCATGTTGCATATAAGCTTCCAGTCCAGGAGTGGAGAACAAGCAAAACAACAGAAGTTGCTGTTAATGAAAATAAAAAGCGAATTCAAAAAGAATTTAAAGAAAAACTTGGCTTAATTGTTGATCATCCTAAGCCGGGATATGGAAATACCAACACAGGTAATGTTGCGAGGAGATTTTTTGAAAAAAGTAATTTATCCGCCACCATCACTGGAATTGATAAACTTTTAATTCAAACTTTTAATTGAACAACGAAAAATTCAAAATCTATTGTGAAGATACCGCCCGATATTTTATAACATTGTATCCTTGGTACTATATGAGTACAACAGTGCACAAAATCTTAATTCATGGGCATTTAATTGCTTCTACTTGCCTCTTACCGATTGGTCAGATAAGTGAAGAAGCTTTAGCGTCGCTTAAACTTCAAAGGGGCTTAGACAAAATCACTACATGGTTGAAAGATTGGCGAATCAAGTCCATTGAAATTAAGTCTGTCCAGGTTACGTTCACTCCTAAACGCGACCCCCGCCCACCCGTGAAACTTAACGACGTGAATATTCCGCAGTGCAACGTGACTAGTCACCGCTAGATGGCGGTGATAATTGTCAGGTGTGGGCAACTCACATGCGCGCGTGCGTTCCCATGTTGTGGGGCCAAAATATGAAGATGTGAGCATTTTGGTTCCTGACGTTTCCAACTTACAATCTTTTGGATAATATCGATTCACTTGGTAGAATGATTTTAGTAGACCTGCCTATTATGCTCAAATGTGGAGCTTTTATAGAAATCGTACGCATACCGCCTTTTTTTGGATGCAATTGCTATATTTGGGATAATTGTTCTGCGAAATAGTTAGAAACAATGGCAAATAACAAAAAGGAAAAGAGCCACAAGAAAAATTATGTGCTCTAGCCCTATCGGCTGAAGTGGAAAGACTTTTGCAAGGCAGGACAACGTCAAAACCGACTACAAGAGAGAAACGGCAATAATACAAAGTGGAGGCGTACATATAACTATGTCTTTCGCACATTGCGATAATTTGTTTACATGTCTCCGACGCTAATGTGATATCATCCCAGGATTCCTCGGTACTGCATTTGACGATATTAGTTCCGTGTAAGCGATTCGGTATGAGACCGTGTTTTTGCACCACACCCGAACGAATCGAAAATGTCGTGTGCTACCGCAGCTGAAACAATCAAAAAGTAATTCGTTGAGAAGTGGGTGAATTGGAACTATGAAGCAAAAAAACGTAGATGACATTCCGTACCGCGGGAAAACGAGAGCAACGTCCACCCGACAGGATAAACTGGTTTTGAAACTGTTCGAGCGGAATTCCACTCTGCGGCTGCCGGACAAATATGTCAAAAAAGGAATTAAGATTGGTCTGAACACAATCAGGCAGCGTTTACATTAGGTAAAGGTAAAATTTCACTCTTCAACCTCGAAACCATTGCTTACGGTAGATCACATAAAACAACCGAAGGATCTGTGCTGGAGAAGAGTAATAGCGTTTGGTCGAATGTGGTGTTTACTGATAAAACGACTATTTGGGTACGTGTTCCGTTGAAGCCTGGCTTACCAGCAATACAAAATTTAAACAAAGTAGCAATAAACACCCTTTAAAAGTTAATGTCTTAGAACGCGCTTTTGGGGCTTTGCAAAATTCGAATGCAGAATTCATGGTTGCTTACAAGCGCAGTCGTCTGAAATCATCCAAGAAGATTTTTAGTGGGTTCAAAAAAGGTGAGTTTGACAATAAGTCAATGATACAAAACAACAGGGTCATGTCTGCCGCGAGTGGAGGATCAAAATGGGGTCATCAGAATGGATTGGCCCTCACAATCTGCAGATGCTAACCTTTAAGAAATGTGTGCGCCATTAGGAAAGCAAGCTTACCAGAGAGCCTGTATATAATTTGAAGGAGCTTTGCTGACAATAAAAAATATGGCGTTCTCCATCCACGGAGAATCCTCTGAAAATCTATTTGAAATTATGCCAATAAGATGCGCAGGTATTCTCGACAGTGAAGGCGATTTCAGAATGTACTGAATATGTGTACATGTATTATATACTTTGCAAGTTATCGTGGTTTCTCTCTTGTTGAATATACTATAACTCATAACAAAGCAAACACTAACTATAAATATGTTTAAGAAAGTGCTAAAAAATTGTATTTAATTCAATAATTCAGTGATTTTTTCTGGTTTAAAATTTTATTATTCAGACTGCGAACGTCATTCCCAAAACCAAAATCTATTCTTTCATTAAAGAAAGCGTTACCCCAAAAACAACTTAAAAGAACGGATATCAAAAAGCTCGTTCTCCGATAACGTGGTTCATCTGAAGTGTTTATAAGTAGGCGAAACCCAAGATTCAATTCTCATTGTCTCGGATCTGAAGTAACCGGCTCACTCATCTCTACTTTTAACACAAACTTTGTCTCGGTGGAGACTGCTCTCAGAAATGATCCGCAGTTTTCATGTTTTGCAAATATTCATAATTACCTATAATTTCAGAGTTTGGGGGTTCTGTTTTGCTCATTCAAAAGCAATATTCGTGGCGGCCAGTGAGTAAGTAAAGGCGAGTGAATAAAGATGGACGAATAAAGTAACCCGAATAAAGTTCATTCTTGCTTCACAGGTTCCTCCTATTTACAGATCCATTTCAATGCATTTTTTTACTCGTATCTTAGGAATATGATAAAAAATATGTTACCAATTGTGCTCTGAAGAAAGATATACTCGTACATATAAGAGTATACTAATGATCGGAATGCGTTCCTAATTAGGGAGTGATTCTCCATCAATAACCGGGTTTGATTACTTTATTATTTTTTATTTGAAATATATATTCCTGAAGTCGTATGCCAGCACATACTTTTAATATGTCCTCAACAGACAGGGTTCTTGGGGAAAAATCGGCAATAATGCACATAAAAGGGCTGAGACATGATACTTGGAAAAATAAGAAAGCGGAACAAACTTTTTTCTGCGCTATAAGTTTATGGAGTCAATTTAGATGCATATAATTATGAGGCACTCAGCCTATAAATCCTTTTGTTTGAATTAACTCTGGATGATTTCGTATATTGTATGATATTTCCGGACTTTTAAATTTATTGGGCCTTCCAGTATACCAACCAAAAGACGGGGAACTTTTCATAGATAGTTAAAAAGAAAGTTTGAGATGAATAGATTAGCTTCTACCCAGATAGGACCTTCAACTACTCTTAAGGAAGAATATCAAAATATGAATCCTGATTTAGAAAAAATTTCATTTCATCAGCATCAGTGGTCAGTGTGTGTAGATTTAAAAATGGTAAATTTTTTATTAGTTCAGCAAAGCGGATACACTAAATAGCCTTGTTTTTTTGCCTGCAGAACTGTCGTGCCAAAAATGAACACTGGACCAGCCGTGGAGAATGAAAACGACTGTAGGAAAAGATTACATCGGTCATGAACTCGAGGAAGAGATAGCATCGGTCATATTAAACTTGGACTTTTAAAAGGCTTCATAAAACGCTGGACAAATGAGTTCAAAGACCCCTTTATTACCAAATTTCTGTTCACTTCCTTGGTACGCCCAACATTAAAACACATTTGTCAATCATTTCCTGTTCTCAGTAGAGAAAAGTGAAAAGTAGGAACTTTTCAGGGGCCACAAATCCTTACTTTTATAAACAACGATGATTTCAAGAACCATATGACTCAAGTTGAATTCGATGCATGGACAAGCTTTATATCAGTTGTCAATTACATGGGAATCACATAGCTAAAGAATATTCCAAAATAGTAGACAAAATGCTCCAGAAATTCCAAAAAATAGAAGCTAATATGAGTGTCAAATTGCATTATTTGCACAGTCATTTAGATAAATTTTCTGATAACCTGGGTCATTATAGCGAAGAACAAGCGGAACCGCTTCAACCAGGACATCATGATTATGGAGGAAGGATATCAAAGCCATTGGGATCGCCATATGATGATGACTGCTGGAACTTGCAGACTGACCGGAGCAAAGCACCAAAGAAAATCCCATATAAAACATTTTTCTTAATTCTTATTGATATGTTTTTGTTTTTGATGATTAATTTTATTATTCTTTGTAACATTTACAGCACTTTGTTTGTTTGAATGAAATTTCATATATTTAAAAGAAACGTTTTAAAAAATATTCTCCCCTTTAGGAAAATTTAATTTCCAATAGAAAGTAGAGTCACTTCAACAAAAATATTATTATTTTTGTATTCAGCAGACCAAAATTACCTGAAATTGACTCATAAATCCCATGCCGCAATCGGTGTTCCTCTGTGTAATAGAAGTTGAATACGTCAGAAGTCTGTAAATGTTTAAGGACTCGTCTTCTTTATTTATGATTTAAGAACGCAAACAACAACAAAATAGCAATCATCCAGGTCCTGATCATTATGAACACAGAACAACAAGGGAATAAGTGAATTAAGAGCGGAAGAGTAGACCCCTGCGGGTTCACAAAATACTTGCAAATACTTGAAACGACCTTAACATATCGGCTGTCCAAGAGGAAATAAAAACATATATCACTAAATACTGGGCATGGCTAAGTACGCATTCTAACGTACTAGCTGAAAATCTGCTGGAGTCAGCGGGATCAACGCGCAGACCTAAATGAGGGGCACCCTTGGACTGCATTCAGCAAAGAGATACTATTAAGTATTATTTCAACTTGAAAATATTGTAACAATATTATTTTATTGTTTAAAACATTATTTTATAAATCATATGAAAGGATAGCATTGGCTCTTCTTGCGCATGCTTATCTTGCTTAGCGTCTACTACAGAGTTTGCCACACAGGTGGCTGCAGTGACTAGGTGACCTGTTCCCGGTCTCCAGAAATCTAATCTAATCTAGTGTCCCTAAGGGTAGGTTCCAAAAACAGAGTTGTTTAAAAGAAAGTGAAAACTGAAAAACCTTCAATGAGATAAAAACTTAAAGAATTTCTTTAAAAAATTGGTGTCTGATTCAAGTAAACCAGTTTATTAATAGTACCATTTGGGGCCCTCCATTCAAAAGAAAGACAAAAATTTCGAAAAAGTTATCCGTTGGGTATAAAATAAGCTCCGAAAAGTTTGCTAAGGTTTCTTCTTGCTAAGTAGATAGTCAAAAGAAGAGAAATTGTTTCAGCTCAGAAGCAGATCTAAATTTGTGCACACTTCAATTAAGCAAAACATGTGATAAAATAGTACATATATACATATATAAAATATATAAGTATACATCTAATCCAAAGAAAAAAGCCCAGGGAGAATATTTAATGTAGAAGTTTCTGGAGTTCCTTATAAAACCTTTGCCAGCAATTCTTGTAATAGGTGTATTAAAAAGATATCCGTCATTTGTCCAATAGATGGCTTTCGTAATCTGTATCTCGCGTTATGTAAGTGCGATCGGGTTACGCTAGATGGCGTTGGAAGGATAAGATTTCGAACTGAAAAACTTATCAGCTGGTTTTGTGATTTCTTGACTCAGTTTTGTCTGAGGGAGCATCAGATATGGCCCCAGCAAAGAGCGAAATACGCCATATTTTACAGTTTTTCTTCGATAGAGCCGAATATGCAAGGCAGGCGGCTAAAATGTGAATAGTGTTTATGGTCCTGATACTGTAACGGCCAATCGTGTGCAAATTTAGTTTCGTCGATTCCGTGCCGGTAATTTTCATGTCGAAGATGCACCACGCTCTGGAAGGCCAATTGTCGAAAATGTCGATAAAATCATGGAAATCGTCGGATCCGACTGTTATGTAAGCACTGTTTCGAATGCCCAGGAGCTAAACATGGCACAAAAATCCGTTTGGTACCACTTGAATAAGGCTGGATACAAATAGAAGCTCGATGTATGCGTGCCACACGGGATAGCGCAAAAAACCTCACGGACAGGATCGCTGCGGAATCGCAACAAAATCGACCCATTTCTGAAGCGGATGTTTACTTGTGTTGAAAAGTGGGTCACTTAGGACTTGTGTTTGGTAGGGTTGGCACGGAATCATCTACTATGAGCTGCTCCGCTCCGTCCAAACTGTTAATTCGGACCTGTGCTGTCAACAATTGGACCGTCTGAAGAAAGCAATCGCCCATAATCGGCCAGCTTCTGCCAATAGGAGAGGAATTGTGACCCATCAGGATAACGCCAGGCCACATATATCGATAGTGACTCGCCAGAAGCTCAAAGAGGTTGGTTGGGAGGTTATTAGGCATCCATCTTATAGTCCGGACCTGACGTGAAGTGATTAGCACCTGTTCCTGTCTATGACGAATAATTTTGTTGGTGAATCATTCGCCTCAAGCGTATGAAGCTTGTTAAAATCGACTGTCTCAGTTTTCGCCAATGGTGACGAGGGTTTCTGTAAGAGTGGCATAATGAAATTACCTTGAAAATAGCAACAGGTTATCGAACAAAACGGTGCATATTTGGCCTAAATTGGATCATTTGAACTATGTTAAATAAAGCCTTCAATTTCATGCAAAAATAAAAGGATTTCTTTTTTCTGAACTCCATCGAGTCACAAGCAAAAAAATATATATAATGATCTTTCAATCCAGTATTCTGACGTATATAACTCTCTTCAGAATTCGATCACCGGATTGTGCAAAATTGGTCACATTAGCTCAGTGCAATTGAGTTAACTAAACGAATCCGAAGTATTTCAGTCCTTTGTGTAACTCCGGAAAATGGCTTGAATGGACAGTACTCAAAATGGCATTAGAAGACAAATGCCAAAATTTTTCTTAGTGTATTCCGGTCTTACAACTGTTTTAGCGTTGAATAACGCTTTACGCCACGACATTCATTCAATTTCAAAATGAGAGAGTAATATTTTGGGAAAAGAGAGGGTAAAGTGGAGAGTGCGGGCAAAGAACATACAAGAATAGACAGTTAATTTGAATGGATTTGTGCGAGCTCTGCTACTGAGAGGAGTTTTTAAAATTGATGTATGTAGTGGTAAAAATACAGTGCACCCCCCTTAACTCTTCTTTCGACATTCCTCAATTTACTTAACTTCTCAAAATAACTGAAAACATACAATTTCTTTGATAATTTCTCATTATCAATGAACCCTCAAGATCCACAAGTCGAAATATTCCAGTTGCGTTTAAGTCAAACAATTAATTCGACAAAATAAAAAATTGTTTTCGTCGCTATTAAAGAAGGAAATACTACCACTGTTTAATTAAAAGCATAAAGCCGTTAACTTAATTCGTTTAGCTGCATTTTTGACCTATTTTGTAGATTTTTCTGAGAATATTGAAACTGTTGTTATTTGTGAGAATACTGTAAAAATGTTGAATTCGCTTTTGACCGTCAATTTCTTAATTTTTGTCTCCTTCTGTTCCAAATTCTAATATTTTTACTGTCCCCTGTGTCCCACTTTCATTCGTTCATGGCCATGCATATTTAGCCACGCTTGGGGTAATACCGGGTCGGCGTCTCAATCGGCGTCGCAGCCTCTGTCAGCGTCTCTGTAGGCGTCTCAGGCGCTGTTGCTGTAGATTGGGGGGTCTGCTGCCTTCTCTATGCCGATATCCGCTGTCGATTGGGGAAGTCTCCTTCCTTCTCTATGCCTATATCTACCCCTACCTGCCTCAACCTGCTTCTCAGCCGGCGTCGCAGCCTCTGTCAGCGTCTCTGTAGGCGTCTCAGTCGCTGTCTATGGGGGGTCTGCTGCCCCCATTTAATATAAATGAATTTTCATTAATTATTTTAATTATTAGTAGTATAATATTATGTCAAAAAACCAAATAATTATTATTCTACATCTTATGATTACTATTGTGCGTTTACAGTGAACAGAAGTGTAAATGGAAAGCAATTGGATCAGATTTTGTATTAAGAATAGTTATAATTTATGAAAAGAACTTGTTAACATTTAAGTTTTATATTCCAAATTAAATAACACAATTTTTTTTGATTTTTTATAACCTTTTCTTTTTAGAAGTTTCGCAGTTCTTTTTAAAATACAAATGAAGTGACCCCCTAAAAGTTTAATTTAAACGTAGCCCTGTTTCTTCTGATTTTTTTCTCCGAATATTTGCTATTTTAGACATCACCCCAGCAGGGAAACCAACTAGTTAAAGTAATAGTAAAACTCAGATTATATGTAAAATTCATATATACATAAAATAATAATGTGTACTCGACATGTAAAATACGAGTAAAACTCATAATTATATGTAAAATTCATATACACCTATCCCCCGATTTACACGGTACTTGTTTTACGCGTTTTCGCTTTTACACGGTTTTCCAAATAAGTTTTTTTTTTGTTTTTATCGCACTCTACTAAATGCTACTGTGTTTGAACACGTGCGCTGTGTACACATCTCACGGGGAATCCCGAGCTTATGTGCTGACTTGCTGCAAATGCACACTGTGTCTGTATTTCTTCGCATAAAATTAAAGTTTTATCTACGGAAAATTGTATTTGAGTGAAAGTTTCACAGTTTCAGAAAGATTTAATTTTCCATATTCGTAAATTACAAGTGAGTGCATAATTTAGATTATTATAAATTAACATAAATTTAAAAAAATTATAGGCTTATAATGTCGAAAGAAGTTAAAAGAAAAGTTACATATTTCTTTAGAAACTAAAATCGAAATTTTGGATTGCTTACGAAAGGGAGATAGAGTAGTAGATGTTGCAAAATCATATAGCATGAACGAAGCTACAATAAGAACTATTAGAACAAATGAAAACACAATTAGAAAGAGTGTTGCAGCTGGCAATACCACGAGTATGGGCAACCCATCATACACCAGAAATATCGCAATGGAAAAAATGGAGAAAGCGTTAATGCTTTGGATAGAAGATCAAACACAAAAAAGAGTACCCATTGATACGGCCGCTATAACAAATAAAGCATTACGAATTTACGAAAAAATTGTAGAGCAATTACCATCTTCTTCTTCAACTGAAAAGAAGCCAAATTTTTTGGCAAGTCATGGCTAGTTTGAAAGATTTAAAATAAGACATTCTTTACACAGCTTAAAATGAAAAGGTGAACTGGCTTCTGGCGACGTAGATGTAGCCGAAGAATATCCAGCAAATTTTGCAGAAATTATTAACGACAATTCATACACCCCTGATCAGGTTTTCAATGCTGATGAGTCAGGGCTATTCTGGAAAAAAATGCCTGAAAGGACTTATGTCTCAATATTTTATAAATCGGCTAGTGGTCATAAAGCAGCAAAAGATCGCATAACAATTCTTTTCTGTAGCAATGCTTCAAGAGATTATATTATGAAAACATTAGTGATGAACACATCAAAAATGCCCCGTGCCTTTAAAGGAGTAAACATCAATAATCTTCCCGTTTATTGGAGGGCTAATAAGAAAGCGTGGGTTACTGCTGCAATGTTTACTGAATGGTTTCATGAATGTTTTATCCCAGATGCCAAAAAATATTTAAGTTCAAAGGGATTGCCTTTTAAAGTGCTTTTGTTAATTGGCAATGCAGAACGTTGAAGTAAAATTTTTACCAAAAAATACAACTTCATTATTACAACCATTGGACCAAGGCATAATTTCTACTTTTAAAGCTTTGTACATAAAACGAGCCTTTACATATATTTTGGAACAAATGGAGAACAATGAATCTTTAACAGTTATTAGTGCTTGGAAAAATTTTACAATTTTAGACTGTGTGAAGCATATCGCCTTATCATACACTGCGATTAAGCAAACAACGCTCAATAGCTGTTGGAAAAAATTGTGGCCAAATGTAGTCAAAAGTGAACATTCCATTTCAACGTTAAATGATGAATATTCGCAGATAGTACAGATGGCGCATTCATTGGGCGGAGAAGGTTTTGATGATTTTACTGATGATGATATCGCAGAGTTAATGGCTGATAAAGAACTAAGTGAGGATGATTTAGTTAACTTAGTTTGCGAAAGTGAGTCTGACAAATCTGATGAAGAGGAATTAGTACCAGTAACATTCACTCCTAAAGTCATCTGCGAAGGACTCGCATTGGGAAGAAAGCTGGGTAATCATTTTATACAAAATGACACAAACGTTGAAAGGGCTTTAGGATTCCAACGTGACATAAATCGCTGCTTGGCTCAATATGAAGAAGTTTACAAAGATCTTACAAAAAATGCGAAGCAATTGTTAATAACCGATTTTATTACCACCTCTCAGAATGTAAATATTTCTGCTTCAAACATCGAATCGGCACAAATAACTTCGAGTGATGAAAGTGAATTCCAACCTTCGATTCCGAAAAAAAGAATGAGAGTACATAATTTCTGATAGTGATGAAGGATAATAAAACACCTTTGGTTTTATTTTTTGTTCTTCTGTTTAATGTATTGTAATTAAATAAAAAAAACAGTGTTTCCGTAATATATTACATATTTTAACCTGTCAATGCATTTTATTTTTATTTCTGTGTACACCTAAAAATATTGAAAAAAATCACAACTGTTAAATAGCAAAATTATGCATTTTCTGCAAGCTTTTCGATTTACACGGTTTTGACTTGAAAATTTTTAATTTTCGATTTACACGTTTTTCTCAGGAACGTATCTACCGTGTAAATCGGAGGATAGGTGTATATGTATGTACATAATATAATAATGTGTACTCGACATTAATTCAGCATGTTAATTCATTGTGTCGCATTTCTAATTTTCTTTGCGAACATTTTGCGGATATTTTAAAACACGCGTTAACTTGAAGATTTATCTCTAAATTGAGGAATTACAAAAAGTGCTTGAAATTATAAAAATAACTGTTTTTCTTCAAATTCCAATGTTTGTCTTTACTTCCTTTTTTATTAAATTGACAAGAAAGGAAAAATTTAGTTTACAAGGCAATGAAGTGCCGCATAAGCCAGCAACTGGTTAACTTATAGATAAGTTTTGAACTAGTAAATTAACCACTTGATTTTTTTCTATTCAATTTAGTAGTATATTTTGAAGACTGGCTATAATTTTCACTACAGGGATTTGGAATATTTTTACAGCAAACACAATAAATTCACATACACTATACGTGTGACCACAAAAAATGGTCGGAACGGTAAATAAATTTGGAGGGAATTGAATGTCTTTTCTTTGTCTTCTTTGGTGCGGGTATGTTACACAAGCAAAGTTATGGCCAAAAGAGCAGTGGGGCAAGGGGTATATTAGAGTAAGCTGATTGCTTTTTATTTTCTTTACATCAGGGACTCTCAAAAATGTGACGGCGAGTTCGTGCCCCACACGAATAAGATCGTGTTTCACACCGTTATCAAAGAAGAATAAGAAACGACCCTCAATTCCCTCCATTTTTATTTACCGTTTCGACCATTTTTTTGGTCACACGTAAAGTGTATGTGAATTTATTGTGTTTGGTGTAAAAAGATTCCATATCCCTGTAGTGAAAATTGTAGTAATTATATTGAGCTTATTGGAGACTCATAAATACATTCTGATATGTTTATATTACTTATTTCCATCCATTTAATCCATTATGATAAATAAAAAGTAGCACATCAATTCAGAACGTGTAACATATTAATCGTTTAATATATGATAAATAGATTTAGCGTTGAATAACGCTTTACACTGATTGTCATCTCCGTTTATATAAATCCCAACCATTCGTTACAGGACTGTCAAATTTTTATTACTTCAAAACTCCTGGCATACAGCAAAAACATTCACCTTATTAGTCCAGAATTAAGTGAAGCGGGCTACGGGCAACTTCCAAAATTATTGGTGGAGATTTTAATATAGATTTAACCAAACAAGAAAACAGCACTTTTATCTCTTTTATGAAAGACAGATTCTATTTGGATTTCGTAGTAACATTTCGCCAACAACACGATAAACATCCTGCCTTGACCTTGTGCTGAGCAGTTATATTTCCAACATAAATTCTCAACCATATATTACGTACTATTCATACCATAAAGCAATTTTAACAGCAATAAAATATAATGTATAAATTATTTAAAAATTTGTTTAAAACAAGTAAAAATCAGTTGAATATAAATACGTACTGTTTTGATTTATCATATCTATAAAACCTGTGCTATCTCATTTCAGTCTAAGTTTTATAGAAAAAAATACGATATTCAACGTACGACGTTACGATACATCGAAACTGCCCGCTATTTTCTCTAACTGACCCTGTACCAAAGAGTATATATTGTCTTTGCCTGTGCCGATTGTACATGCTTGAGAATTCTAGAGACGCAAATAAGAGCAAATTAGTTTCCCTATTGTTCTGTAAATTATTATACATTCGACTATTATTTAATTAAAGCTGCTGGGCATTTCCTTTGTTCTGTTTATAAATAAATATGATTTGTTCATTTTAAGGTACTTTATTTGACAATGTGTACTTCAGAATTGTTATTATTTAACAACTTCTGGAAATAAGAAATGAATGACGCACTTAATCCCGCAACTGAAATTGTACCTTCCCCTTTCGGCAGCTTAAACTTGGGGGATGCAGCTAGATGGAAGTTGATAACTTATTAAAATCATAAAAGTCAGCCTTGATTTGGAAGAGTTGAACCATTTTGATACAAGCGCTACTTTGAAAGGTCTTTGTATCAAGTTTCTATACCATTTGAAAGTTCATATAGTCATAGAATGTATAACTTCTAGACACCCTAATTATCCGCATAATTAGCTGTTTACCTCATTCACATTATGTAGAGTACAACCTATCATATAACAAGACCACACACAATTCTCATCAGTAACTTCAACTCAGACACATTCTCTCATTCCTTTCCATCGCATTGACTGTTAACCCATCTCAATGCATGCTAACCAACTCATAATTGAACTACTCAAACTCCTCTGCCAAGCTTAACTTATAAGATAGTCTTAAGATAGATTCATATAAATAGAGATCGTTTTTAATTTCTACAATGGATTCAAGTTCTTAATTTCTATTTTTAAATACACAGTTATAAATTAGTATAAATTATATACACAATTATATTATGCAATTCGTATTTGATGATGGGACCAAATAATTTTGTTGTTGTTTGTGTTTTAAAACTTAATGAATGTCATTTGATATATAAATAAATATGCCTCGGAATAAATTAAGAATCATCACAGGCATTTTAAGCGGACATTGTAGACTCAACTATCGTAAGAATAAGTTGGGTACATCTTCAGATGCCTTCTGTCGGTTCTGTGGAGAAAGTGACGAAACCTCACTGCACCTGATCACAGACTGCGGACCATTGGCACACAAAAGACTCAGAAAAAAAAGACTCATCTAATCGCCAGTTGCCCGGCCCTTGCACGAACAAGAGTAAGGCACCTCGGCAAACATTTTCTCGGAGATGGCCACCTGATGAAATATCGCAGACTGGTCTGATTCAATTCCTGAGCACAGTAATCACCAACTGATTGAATGGGCTGGCACAATAGATCTCTGTGCTCGCAGTGCCTAAGGACGATGGCCCAACCCTTAACACTACATTACATGGTACATAGGCACTTGTGCCTTCTACAATTGTAGTCGTTGTTAATGTTTATCTTTGTAGTGCAGGCAGTTCCCCAAATTTGGATCCAGTAAGTTTTAGCCTTATTGTTGTTACATTAAACGTTTATTTTCTGTTGGTAAAGTTGAATTCTTTCTTATTATATCTATTTTTATATTATACATTTATAATGATACGGTTATTGCCCTTTTTAGTTATTGTGATTGTAAAGTTACAATTGGTATATTAGTAAAAATTTTTTATTATGGCATTCTTTGGCACTATCCTCATCTTAAAATAAACAGGGGCATCATAATAGACCTTTCAGGCCGCGGTATTATAATATCCTTGAATAAATCATATGGCATTCTTGAGAATACCTTAATTTGTTAATTTAGTATTGTTTCACCAGTTATCCATATATATTGCCTATAACAGAAATGAGAGTCTACTTATCTTGCCCATTAGAGTTCCAGATGACTGGGCAAGTAATTATACGAGTACTGTAACGAGCTTTTCGGAGCCGAGGTAAAGCTCAGCTACTCTAGGGTTCGTCTACTGAATAAAACTTCCTGGTTCACAGTAGTTCTCGGATTTGTTGTCCTTGTTTCGTATTTTCCCCGATGATCCAAGACAAATTGGATTATTTGAACTTTCGAATAAATTGTGGTCCGCTGGATGAACGTTATGATCCCTCTGCCTGTCAGTTGATCCTGTAATCGCTGATGTAGTCGAAGTTGCTTATGTTCATTATGTCACTGATGCTCTTGATGTCGCTGACTTAGTCCAAGTTGCTTAGGTCCCTTATGTCGTCGATATCTCGGCTGCGCTTAATACGTCGGAAATTATTTTTGTTCCTTAACAAACTTCGAATACTTGTTTTCGACTTTGAACATTTGTTATTCCACTTTGAATGTTTGTTATTCCACCCTCTGAAAGATTCTCAATCACTATTTAACCCACAATAAGTTTAACGTGATTGAGAATTGGTTTCATACAAATGAAGAAACAAACGAATCAAAATCAGGCTGAGTTTTTTTATATTTTGTCAGTGGAGAAATTCCATCTTCACAGTGCACTAACTGTTAACTAATTTTCTCGATTACTACCTTTTAAGCATAGGTATAATCCATATTATACTACTTGTGGACTGGAGAATATAACTGAAACAAGTCATAGGAAGAATTTTATTTATGGTACTAACTTCTTGCAAAATAAATGAATTGGTTTTGTTCAATGTCGTTAATAACAGATTCATTTATGAAATTTCACACCAGAGAAAATTGTGGTCATAATCGCTTTGAGTCCATAAGAAAACTCGAAGCTTCTTCTGTGCTTAGGTGAGTAAAGATTAGGAAAATATGTGCAAAAACACCTCTTAAAGTGCTAACCCACAATTGAGTTCCAATATATAGACTAGGATGTGGTAATTGTGGCGGGAGAGACTGTAGGACTGTTAAATACATACTCGTATAACGGTCAAATACGTGAAATCTCAAATGTAATTTCTTCATTATTACAAAAGCTACTCTAAATAAAATTATTATTGTTGTTATATCTTACACCATAATTAATTATTAATGCAAGGTGTTGGGGGAATGAGTACTAGATAGAAAGACCTTCGACTCGCAGAGAAAACGATTTTATAGAAAGAAGCATTTTGGAGACTAAGCCCGTTGTACAATATTCTTATCACATTTTATTTATTTTGTTGTTGTTCTATTTTAATGAAATACGAGCATTCTCCACCATGTGACCTGAAAGAGTGGAATCAGTATTTTTAGTAGTGACCCTCAAGCAGTTATAATCCACCGATCAGCATTTTCCTTTATAATTCGAAGATGAATAATGAAACTTTAATATGCAACTCCAATCCCCCAATCATTGAAACGATAATACGAGTATACCTGGTGATCCTATTGTAAGACGAATCGTCATCTCTTATTGATAAAACACTTCAAGAGTCATGAATGAATCCAAGCATATGTTTAAATCGAAAATAACACTTTTTCTTTCAAACCGTGAGTAGTTCTCTTTGCATATCTGTTCAATAACCTTCCTAAATCGCTACTGTTATGTTAGGGAGGTGGTTTTAGTAGGTAAAAATCTTACACTCTTGGCTGGTGCGTACCCCCTCGTGTCTTTTTGAAGATTTCCCCTCCCTTCGGAAAAAAAGAAACCACATTATAAATACTTTGACGTTAGCAAAGCGTTAGCGTCTACAGCTCCATCTGTTGAGTTATTGGAGTATCAGTCAGTGCTTACAACACCAATATGAAACTAAATGTGCGCGTGCAACACCATGCACAAACAAAAAAAATGAGAACAAAAAGTGAGATTAGGTATTTCTAATTTTCGAATTTTCCGACTTTTCCGAATGTTTTGGGATCGATAGATTTGCAAGAAACAATTGGAAAAAAAAATTTGAAACAAAAAAATTTTGTATGGAAAAGTCCTTTTTGGAATTTTTAAATTTTCCGACTTTTCTTCAGGAAAAGTATAAGGTTTTTTTATTTCTAAACCTTCCCAGATCCACAACGAACAACCTCTGAAAATTCCATCAAGATTGGTCCAGCCGTTCTCGAGCCTTAGCGTCACTAACAAACAATCATTCATTTTTATATATATAGATATAATTCTGTTTTAGTAGGTTGCCCAATTGCGTACGCTGCGACCTGAAAGATCTTTTGTGTCACTCTACATTTTAGTGATCCATGTGATCAAAACTCTCCGATCTACTATACCATTTTGGTTTAGTACTCGTATTATCCAGTAATGCCAAAGCATTTCGCCCGTTTGGTGATGTCAAAGCATCCCAGGTTAAGTCATCAGGTCCTTTTCTACCTCGACATTCCTTGTCTAGAGTCAGTCGTCTTACTATCAGTACAGATAATAATTTGACCTCTTGTTCTGGCAGCGAATTGAGCCGCTTGTTGTATTGCCGTAGCTGCTATGGTGTAAACTGAGGATGGCGGTGTAAACTGAAGATGGCGGTGTAAACTGAAGATGGCGGAGTAAACAGAGGATGGCGGTGTAAACTGAGGATGGCGGTGTAAACTGAGGATGGCGGTGTAAACTGAGATAAAAACTGAGGATGGTGGTGTAAACTGAGATGTAAACTGAGGATCATCAACGACTGCCCATGAACCTGTGGAGTCCATTTTTGACGCGTCTGTCTACATAAAATGATGAAGTCGGTTAATTGTGCTAAAAGGATGAGTCTCGTAGAATCCAGAAAGGTATTTTTGGTGGCTTAATGTACACGGGTTCACGGGTCAAGCCGTAAAGTTCGCCGTAGTTTATACGTCAAGTTATTGTAGATGCCCTCTTTCGTTTACATTTACGACTTTTTGGTGCTCTCATCTTATCCAATAGGAACTTATTATGATAATTTGAGGGGAATCATCTCCACACTATGCCATGCAAAGAACCGAGAGTCAGCTCAGGGAGGAGCCCACAACTGGCACACCCACCGGTAGCGAGGCGAACAGTCACCATATTATTTGAATTGAAACGACAAATAACCACATCTGATTCTGCTTTGTCTATATGCCAATCTGAATCACCCTTCAAGTGCAACTACGAAAAATTGCAAAATCATCAATTTCGAAGCCAACGATTCTATTCCATGATTCAACAAATTTCGCATTCGAATCATGTGCCTCGATGATATTTTAATAAACATTTTGTTCATTTATTTCTCACTTAAATAACTTAAATGTGAGACTGCAGGAGAGAGAATAAAAAATATTCCAGTGGTAATTCGAAACGTTAATGAGAAAACAAATCGCGGATTCGTTTTAATGCGACTTTATTTGATTATAACTGATTATCTTTTCACAAAATTTAATACATTTTGATGATTGCAAACAGTGCTTTGCAAATTAATAAAATTCCCTTCCTCCACAAACCATCAAATATGGCATAAACAGCTTCGACGTTGGTTTGCAGAATAGGAATGAAAATCAAACATTTTGAAGTCTCAGTAAACAAACAATATAATTCGCTACCTCATTTGTTAAATCGTCTTCAAGCGAGCCCTCAAAAAATTGCTCAATAACATCTTTTTCCGTGGCGCCACTCTTAGCCAAACAGTCCTGGTTCTAGAAAAGAAAGTGGGAATAAAAAACAATGCTAAATAATTAAAATAAATTCTCCTCCAAAAGGTGAAAAACATAATTGCATATTCCTTCTGCAAATATGCTATTGTCATATTTTGGCAAAGTTTGGCAAATAATAATGGAAGGGACCACAACCGCGCAATCCTTAGAAATTATTCCAATTTATCATAAACGCTCGCTTGGTATGTTACATCGGTTATCATAATGGTCGCACTCCAGCCGTTATTCGGCATAAGTTCGGACCTTTGTAATGCTCGATGAAGGGAACCAAATGCCGAGAGTGCTCGTGAGATTCCAAATCACTCCATTCTCCGGCACTCGTTGGAATCAAGAAGTTTGCAGGCATCCACCTCGGTCCTGACTGCCACATGAGAACTTTGCTGATACCGAGGTCGTTTCAACGGAGAGATCTTGCAAGTCAAACAATCGTTGTTAGAAGCGATGTTAATAATGGACCACAAACGATGATGCCTTGCACTTCAGGTGGTGTTGTGTTTTATTAAATCCAATAAACCAAGAACAATTGGAAACTCCGGGGCTGATATCACACCGTATCGTAATTCGGTTAATCATTGTTAATTTCATACAAAATTGGAGCTCACAAGTGAGGGCACAATAAACGAAGCTGTGAAAGCCATTTGGTCGGAATTGTGTTCCCATCCACAATGCCGCAAAACGTAACTCAGTAATAATTAAACAATACCTCCGTGAGGCATAATGCAGCGTCCTTTAGTGACTTGCAAGTATTTCTTAATTAACATGTTTTAAAGTGGTTTTACTTACTATGGGAGGATGTCTAGTAGGGACCACGACAGGAGTATCAGTCTCATCCCCATCAGTTGGATTAGAATTAGCTGCAACGACCAAGAGGACAAAAGCAACTGCAGATAGAAATTTCATTTTGGAAATATTTTAGAACTTGACTAAGTATATTGAAAGTTTTACAGAGAGTGTTCCTGTATCAAGTTGGGCAGGGCCTCTTATACAGATATTTTTGTTTGTTTTGGGTTCTGCGTCACAGTTTTATTTACTTATATAACTAAAAAGCTTTGTAGAGAACTAAGTAGAAATATCGACGGATATAAATATATACCCAAGTGTTTTATCTCTAGACAAACTTAATGCGAGTGAAGGTCATTGCAAAACGTGTGCTGAATAATTTTAACGAAGAAAGTGATAATCGTTCTACTCTTTTTTCGTACATTTATGAAATGGTGCAAAACCTTGAAAATGTTGGGTTGCCGACTTTCTACTGTAACCACATTGAAAAAGCATTTCGGGTTGGCTTAAAAATAAACTTCTTGCTTATCGTTTGTTGGCAACAGCTCTCTGCGATCTATGTTGCTGCCATAGCTAATAAGAACAACTTGCTCAGGTCAAAGAATTTATAATATGGGTTCTTTTTTCCGAAGGGAGGGGAAATCTTCAAAAAGACACGAGGGTGTACGCACCACCCAAGGGTCTGAGATTTTTACTCACTAAAACCACCGCCCTAACCTAACAGTTGCGATTTAGGAAGGGTATTGAACAGATATGCAAAGAGAACCACTCACGGTTTCAAAGAAAAAGTGATATTATCGATTTCAACATATGCTTGGATTCAGTCATGACTCTTGAACTGTTTTATCAATGAGAGATAACGATTCGTCTTCCAACAGGATCACCGGGTATACTCGTATTATCATTTCAATGATTGGGGGATTGGAGTTGCATATTAAAGTTTAATTATTCATCTTTGAATTATAAAGGAAAATTCTGATCGGTGGATTATAACTGCTTGTTGGTCACTACTAAAAATACTGATTCCACTCTTTCAGGTCACATGGTGAAGAATGCTCGTATTTCATTAAAATAGAACAACAACAAAATAAATAAAATGTGATTAGAATATTGTACAAAATGCCTTTCTCTTGGACTCGAAGGCGACTGTAGCTAGTACTCATTCCCCCAACACCTTGCACTCATAATTAATTATGGTGTAAGATATAACAACAATAATAATTTTTATTCCATTAGAGTAGGTTTTGTAATAATGAAGAAATTAGATTGGAGATTTCACGTATTTGACCGTTATATGTATTTAACAGTCCTGCAGTCTCTCCCGCCACAATTACCACATCCTAGTCTATATATTGGAACTCAATTGTGGGTTAGCACTTTAAGAGGTGTTTTTGCACATATTTTCCTAATCTTTACTCACCTAAGCACAGAAGAAGCTTCGAGTTTTCTTATGGACTCAAAGCGATTATGACCACAATTTTCTCTGGTGTGAAATTTCATAAATGAATCTGTTATTAACGATATCGAACAAAACCAATTCATTTATTTTGCAAGAAGTTAGTACCAGAAAAAAAATTCTTCCTATGACTGTAAAACAACACTAAATTAACAAATTAAAGCATTCTGAAGAATGCCATATGATTTATTTAAGGATATTATAATAACGCGGCCTAAAAGGTCTTTTGTGATGCCCCTGTTTATTTTAAGATGAGGATAGTGCCAAAGGATGCCATAATAAAAAATGTTTGCTTAATATACCAATGTAATTTTACAACTACAATAACTAAATAAAGGCAATAACATTATCATTATAAATGTCTAATT
The DNA here is from genome assembly GCA_920105625.2 of Clusia tigrina. Classification (NCBI taxonomy): domain Eukaryota; kingdom Metazoa; phylum Arthropoda; class Insecta; order Diptera; family Clusiidae; genus Clusia; species Clusia tigrina. Next base: position 30,087,647 of record OV050030.1, read on the forward strand.
TAATAAAATATAAAAACTAAGGCATATAATATAATAAGAAAGAATTCAAGGTTACCAACAGAAAAGGAGCATTTAATCTAAAAAATAATAATAAAACCATTATAGACATATGGTATTCAAACATGGGAAACTGCCTGCACGACATAGACAGACATTAATAACGACTTCAATTGTAGAAAGCACAACTGCCTCTGTACCATGTATTGTAATGTTAAGGGTTGCGCCATCGCCCTCAGGCACTGCGAGCACAGAGATCTATTGTGCCAGCCCATTCAATCAGTTGGTGATTACTGTGCTCAGCAATTGAATCAGACCAGTCTGCGCTGTTGGCATCAGGTCGCCATTTCCGAGAAAATATTTGCCGAGGTGCCTTACTCTTGTCCCTTTGGTATATGCTAAAACATGAGTACAAATGTCATACAGAAAAAGTTCGTATTTTTCACCTTGATCATCGTTTAGTATTTTTTTGTCTTCTCTTTCCTGACTGTCACCATATGCTACGTTGTACGGAGGGTCACACACGGTAATATCTGCCATTTTATCGTCTAATACCGCTTTAAACGATTCAACCAGACAACTATCACCACAGTAGATTCGATGACCACCTAAAATCCACAGATCCCCTGGTTTTGTTATTTTTACCTTACCATCAACTGGCGTTTAGATGAGTCTATTTTTCTGAGTTTTTTTTTGTGCCAATGGTACGCAATCTGTGATCAGGTGCAGGGAGGTTTCGTCACTTTCTCCACAGAATCGACATCTGAAGATATACCCAACTTATTCTTATGATAGTTGAGTCTACAATGTCCCCTTAAAATGCCTGTGATGATTCTTAATTTACTCCGAGGCATATTTATTAACTCCTTAGCTCTTTTAGGATTAAAATCGCCGAGAAGAGCTTTGGACTTAATCCCGGAAGAGTTTTCCAGGTTTGACTTCTTTTTGCATCTGTACACTTCTTCAGCAGACCTCCAGTGGTATTGGATGATAATCCACAGAAGGGTTCAGGGCCGTTGGAAGGAGAGGCCGTAGCCTTTCTAGCTAAGCTGTCAGCCTTCTCAATTCCCTCTACTCCTATGTGGCCTGGTACCCACATTAGAGATAACTTTTTCATACTGCCTAGGGAGTTCAGCTTCCCAATATAATCCCAAACAAGTTTTGACCTCACCAAGAGTGAGCTCAATCTATTGAGTGCTGCTTGACTATCGGATGTTTTTCCCCCTATATTTCCTGTCAATGTTGATCTGGGCACATCTTTCAATAGCGTCATCTCCTCTTGAAAAATGCATGGGAAAGATGCCATTGGTTCCCAGTAGTTGTTTCTACGCAAAAATACTTCTGATCTTACAGCGTAACTAACAAAATTTAACAAATTTCCAACCTTCTAGAATACAGCTCTGTCTGTTCCGCAGAAATGTTTGCGGTGTTGGAAGGCTTAAAATACGCTGACACAAAAATATAAAATTTGCATGTTTACGCGACTCTCTCTCATCCCTAAAAGCCATAGTGAATCTAGAAAATAACTCATAATACCCTAAAACAATTAGAAATATCCTATTAAAAAACTACCCGATCATTATTCTAATTTGGGCCCCCAGCCACGTCCAAATATACGGAACTGAATTTGCGGATCAAGCTGCGAAATTGGCCTTCAATGATAGTTCCAACGTCACTATCCGCAACTTCAACACAAATGACATACGATAACGATTTTTCAAAATTCAATCATAAAGACCTCATCTCAAGATCAGATTTGATAAAATATGAGCGAATGAGATTCGACCGCACAAGATTAACTCACGCACACCTACTTAACAATAATCTTGAATGAATGAATGAAATAAAGAGGGAAAGTGTACCTCGACCAATTTGATCGATTGTACTCCTCCTGCATGTACCCATTAAAGGTCTTCTATTAGTCCAACAATTCTAAGGAAGCTTAGCACTGAGTTTGAGTTCATTGCTCTAATGTCTCTGCCCTCGAGCCAGTAATGTCCCAGATGTTTCTTCCTACTGCGAGCCACGGCTTCGCAGTTCATTACAAGGTGCTCTGGTGTTTCTTCTGCCTCCGTGCAGAACCTACACGGTAGCACAGAATTTAGAATTGTACTGACTTGATGTTTTAAAAAAATTCTCTCTGAAGAAAGTTTCTTTTATATCAAGTAAAGCACTACGAACTAAACACGAGATCAAATAAGAATTGCATAATATATTTGTGTATATAATTTATACTAATTTATAACTTTGTATTTAAAAATAGAAATTAAGAACTTCGATTTTCACTGTAGAAATTAAAATCGATCTCTATTTATATGAATCTATCTCAAGACTATCTTATAAGTTAAGCTTGGCAGAGGAGTTTGAGTTGGTCAATTATGAAATTCAGCATTGTGGAAATAGAAGCTGAATTGAGATGGGTTAACAGTCAATGCGATGGAAAGGAATGAGAGAATGTGACTGAGTTGAAGTTACTGATGACAATTATGTGTGGTCCCGTTATATGATATGTTGTAATGTGCTCTATATAATGTGAATGAGGTAAACAGCTAATTATACGGATAATTAGGGTGTCTAGAAGTTATACATTCTATGACTATATGAGCTTTCAAATGGTATAGAAACTTGATACAAAGACCTTTCAAAGAATCGCATGAATTAAAATGGTTCAACTCTTCCAAACCAAGGTTGATGAAAGCGTGACATATATTATTTTAATAAGTTTCCACTTCCATCTAGCTATATCCCCCAAGTTTAAGCTGCCGAAAAGGGAAAAGCACAATTTCAGTTGCGGGATTAAGTGAGTCATTTACTTCCTATTTTCATAAGTTGTTAAAAAATAATATTTCTGAAGTACAAATTGTCAGATAAAGTGCCATTTAAGTGAACAATTCTCATTTATTTTTAAACAGAACAAAAGAAATACACAGCAGCGTTAATTAAACAATAGTGGAATGAACAGAACAATAGGCCAACTAATATGCTCTTATTTCCGTCACTACAAATTCTCAAGCTTAGTCAATTGTACAGGGTCAGTTAATGAAAAAACAGTTGTAAGCAGCGAGTACACTGATTTTGGCATTTATACTCTAATGCCATTTTGAGTACTGTCCATTCAAACCATTTTCCGGAGTTACACACACAAAGGATTGAAATACTTCGGATTCGTTTAGTAAACTCAATTGCACTGAGATATAGAGTTGGACTTGGTCGTTCAGCCAAAGAGTATTTACGTATAGAGTTTCCGTCGCTCTCTTTGGCAAAAGAGAGGAATCGAATTGTATGGAAATTGCATTGGAACCTCTAACAGATGTTAAACATAACATTATTCTGCTAAAAACGATTCATTCATAGTAAATTGTATATGAGTTTAGGAAGGAATGGTTTTTATTGTCATAGTAGGAAAATTAAGAAATCCAGATTTAACAGTCTTATTATCTATTAATTAATAGTATATTGACAACATAAAAACTAAAACAATTTCAATTAATAAGACAATAATATCAAATCTAAACAGTCGCTGAACAATGTTAAAGTTAACTTTGCCACTGCCAAAACGATTCAGTACAGACGCATATTCATAGTAAAATTAATTTGAAATTTGTAGGAATTTCATTTCAAACAAAAATTTGTAAGTATTCTAAAAAATTATAAGTTTTTCAAAATATGTTGTTTCGCACAAACATTTAATGCAATTGACAATATATTTTTTAAAAATAACTTTCTTTAAAATATTAGTAGTAGATTTCAGATACGAGTACATACATACATATGTAGGTAGGCATGTATATTTATATAAATAATTATGGGAATATATTTAAAATTTACATTGTAAATTTGTAAAGAAAGAAAAAATTGGTGTATAAAATTAATAAATAAATTTAAAAATAATTTATTTAATTTATTTCTTTATCTCAAAAAAAGTCACCATCGAATTGCACAGCAAAACTTCGTGGCTGCACATCAGAAGACTAAAAGTGATCTTTTGCGGAATGTAGGCAGAATTGTAGGAATTTTAGTTAATTCAGAATTGCACCAGCAAATAATTTGGTTCTCTAATATACTCCAAAATCAACGAAGATGGAATTTGTGCGTTTAGCTGAATGGTTTCAGCTTTGGCCTGTAGTTTTCGTGGCTTAGGGTTCGAGCCCAGCAAAAGGCTGTGTTTTATCCAATTTTTTAAAAAAATCAACAATCATTTTTATGAATAGTAATAAAAGTATTTTACTATTTTCCATAAATTAACCAGTATTATATCATTTTACTGGACCAAAACTAGAACAGAATTTATTTATTTATTTATTTATTCATACTTGTGTTAATATCAAAATTTTAATACAATAATACTTACAGCTATGACATCTATGGTCTTAAGCTAGTTAATTTTATATATAGGTTAGATTTCTTTATAGGTGTTAGAGTACTTAAGGTAATTTATCAGCATCTTTAAGTCTTTATCGGTAGGGTTGTTAAGTAGGGTTGTTGGTTTGATGTTTGGAAGTGATTTTCTGTAGATGTTAAAGTATGTACAATTGACTAATACGAGTATGTGTTCGACGTTCATGTTGGGTAGGTTGCAGAATTTGCATATGTTGTTTGTTTTATTGATAATGTATTCATTGGTCAGTTTTGTGTGTCCAAGTCGGAGTCGTACGAGTTTTATTGATTCTTGTCTGTTTATGTTGGTGTTGCTAACGGTTTTAAAATGTTCATAGATAGGTATTTTTGGTTTATTAATTTTTTTGTACCAGTCACTAGTAGTTTGGAATAGGTCTTTGTCTTTTTCCGGTGAATGGTTTTTATGAAGTTTAGGATGTCTGATGATAAGATATTTTGTGTAGTCGTTAGTGGGGCACATGTGGCATTTTTGCCAATTTTGTCCGCTAATTCGTTGCCTTTTATATTGACATGTCCGGGAATCGAAATGAGCCTGATTGTGGATTTATGTCTGATTAATATGTTTTTTATATCGTCTATGTAATGGTTGCTGTTTACTGGGTTGGTAATTGCGTCTAAGACTGAGAGAGAATCTGAGCAGATCGCGATTTTCCTCCTTTTTGTGTTGCGTATTTGGTCGCTTCGTGCATGGCTATTAGCTCAGCTCCAAACCTTGTGCTGTAATGTGGTAGGTGTGCTGCTTGAATGGTTTTGTTTTCTTCCACGATTCTATAGCCTGTAAGGCCGTTTTGTTTTGAACCATCAGTGTATATAAACTTAAAGGAGTGTAGTTCTTCTTTTAATTTAAGAAAGTTCTGTATATAGATTTCATTTGGTGTATTATTTTTTTTATGTTGTCGTAGGTCGGTGTTGACTGAGTTATGAGGAAGTTGCCAGCTATTGGTACTTCAATGTTTTGGGCGGTCTTAATCACTTTATTTATTGTGGATGGTTTTTGTTGGAGTTTTTTAGATTTAAGGATTTGGGCACATAGGGTTGGGAGTGGGGAGCGGTCGTTGATTATAACTGATTTAATAAGCTTAGAGGTGATTAGGTCCCGGGCAAAGGATATTGGTGTAATTTTAGCTTCATACAGGAAGTTGGGAACAGGGGTTGTTCTGAATGCACCTAGTGCAATCCTCGTAGCGGAATTTATGGTAGTGTTTAATTTATTTATGGTTGATTTTGGTGCATGCCCAAATAAGTATAGACCATAGTTAATTTTAGATAAGAGGAGGGATTTTGTTATTGAAATTAGTGATGCTGTATTGCAGTTGAATTTTTAGCTTGAAAGGCATTTGATTATATTGAGCGGTTTGATTAATGAGTCTATTAATTGATTAATATGTGTTTCCCATCGATATCTTTTCTTCAGTGTAATCCCAAGTATCTTTAAATTGTCAACTTTGATTATATTTATGTGGTTGCATGTGATGTTTGAGGAGCAATTGTATTTTCTACAGATGTGAATTTGCATGCATTTTTGTAGCGATAATGCAGCTCCTGAATGTGTGCACCAATCCGAAATTTTGTTGTAGATGGGATCGAAATTGTAGGGGGTGTTTTTGTTTCTATTTAGTTTTTGAATTATTAAGTAGTCATCAGCGAATGCGATAAAATTAATTGCTTTGTTGAGTGATAAGGTGTTGCTTAGCTTGTTATAGGCTATCAGAAATAGGATTACGGAGAGGGGGAACCTTGTGGAATGTCATTTTGGAGAGAAAAGCTTTGAGAAATTTGGGATTCGATTTTTACTTTGATGTTCCTATTTGTCATATAGTTTTTTATATAATTATAAATGTTGGGGCCGATTTTCCACATGTTAAGTTGATCTAAAATAGCGTGTACTCCAATTTTATCAAATGCTTTAGCAAAATCCAGTGAGATGAGGGATATGTGTTTTTTGTAAGAGAGGGAATGGGTGATCTGATGATCAAGGTAAACCAGAAAATCAGACATTGATTTCCCTTTTTTGAATCCTAATTGATGGCTATTGAGAAGTTTCTTATTTGATACAAACCACCAAACCCTGTTGGCAATGATTTTATCTAGTACTTTGGAGCAGCAAGGGTTAAGTGAGATTGGACGATATGATGTTAACATGGTTTTGTCTGAGTTAGGTTTAGGTATAGGGATAATGAGACTATTTTTATACATTTGAGGGATAAAACCAGCAAATATTTTATTATACGAGTATAAGTCAGTAAGTCGACTTTTTACTGCAAAGGGTAGGTGATTAATCATTGGGTAGGATATTCGATCTATTCCGGGAGTTTTGCTTTTAGTTGGTTTATTGCCATGTTTAGTTCGATTGGATTGATTTTATTGCCAATAATTAAGGCTGATTTGCTCGGACTAGGTAACCAACTTCTGGATAGGGAGTCTTGTTTGTTTAGAAGGAAGGTAGGCGAGAATGAATTATCGTGTGCTTCTTTGGACCATGTTTCTGCAAGTGTATTTGCTATTATGGATTTATTTGTGATCGAATTTTGGTTAGATTGGGGTAAGCTAATTGAATGGATTGGGGTGTAGGTTTTAAGCCCACAGAATGTGCGAATTGTTGACCAAATTTTTCCTGAAGGTGTTAAAGGATTGATGTTGGAGGTGAAGTTAAGTATTGAGGTTGATTTAGATAATTTTATTTCGCGCTTAAGTATCGCGTTTCCTTTCTTGAATTTTATGATATTATCTAGAGATATGTTTCTGGTTAGGATATTTTGAATTTTTTTTCTTTCCTTTTTTAAGTCTTCTAATTTATTGTTCCACCAGGAAACTGTTGTTCTTCGCTTAGGTCTAGATTGAGGAATGGATTCGTTAGCGCTTTGAATTATTATTTTTTGAATATTTGCAGTTTCTTTGTTTATGTTTATGTTAACAGCTCTTTTTTCAGATAAGTGATTAGCTAGTATGCTGAATTTGTCCCAATTTGCTTTGCCTAAATTGAATCTAGGTCTACTTGTAGTTGCAATTGTTGTGAGATTGGGGAAGAGCGATGTGAGGATAGGAAAGTGATCACTACCGAATATATCGGGTTCTATTTGCCAGTTGGTTTCTATTGCTAGGATAGGAGATGCAAGTGAAAGATCAATATGAGTTAGAGTATTATGCGTTGTGAAGTGGGTTGGGGTGCCATTGTTTAGGAGAGTCAGTGCCGATTGTGTGATAAATTGATAAATTTTTTTGCCTCTAGCATTGTTGTAATTGGAACCCCAACTGGAATGCCAGCTTTAAAGTCACCTGTGATCAAGTGTGGTGATTGTGAGTTGTTAAAAAGATCGTGAAGTTCTTTGACTTTGAAAGATTTTGTGGGTGGTAGGTATATTAACCCAAGTAGGAATTATTGTTTTGAAAAAATAAAAATATTTACTTTGTCACAATTGTTTGAAGGAAAGTTGGTTGTATTGAATTATGTATGAGCGCCACCAAATGAATTTTGTGGGTGTAGAGATGTGTATAATTGGTAGTTAATGGGAGTAGGTATTATTTTGTCGTCTTTTAGGTGTGTTTCTTGTAGGGTAATGATTTGTGGTTTATGTTTTTTTAATAATATTTCTAGTTCATTATAATTGTTTTTGTAGCCTTTGATATTCCATTGAATAATTTTTAAAGATGCTGTCATTACTGCCAGATTTACAGAGGCTTTGCAGATTTTTATACATATATGTTTTTGTTATATATGTATTTAGTGGATTAGTGTATTATTTGTTTTTTGGCTTAAGATGTAAAGAATTAAATGTATTTATAAATATAGATAGAATAAGAACTCATCTGAAGAGTCGGAGAACATATTATTTGCTTCTGTTATAATTCTATGAGTTGAGAAATTAAATGTTGTAGTTGTTGGAACTGGGTTGATTTTTTCTGGTGAGCTCGGTATTGTTTTTGTTGTATTATTATTGTTGTTAATTGCATTTTTTTTTGTTTCTATTTTCCAGAACGAGGCAAATCTTCAATCATATTACGGCCCACTTTAAACTATTTGTACCACTCGTAGGTATGATTGTTGAGTCCGAATAGGCTACCGTTAATATTTTCAACGCTACCGCACATGATATTTTGTTAGAAACACGAATTTTCCGACACCTTGAGCCTCTTGGCTCAACTACATTCGACATAGCGAAATTCTCAGAATACAACAAACAATGAATTTCCTACAAAGTTATTCCGCTCACACTATCTGACAGATTGCGCTCAAAATTGGCATGTACAGAACTGACAGATATACTAAAATATTGACAATATCTCAAGCGCGGTTCGGTTTATTCACAAATTCCGGATACTTTTTGAACATAGGATAGATTTCACTGCACTACGGAAGCAGAACAACAAAATAATTCGAAAACTTATGAGTACACTTTATTAATAAGGGCATCTTGCTAAGGCAATCCCAATTAATTCATTAATAACATTATCTCTGCACTACCCTAAGGTATAGGGAAAACTGGTGGTTGATACAAGAAGATGAAAAACTCCCCACACCGTGTTCTCGTGAAGATTGCACTGAATTGATGTTTTAAACAAATTCTCTTTAAAGAAAGTTTCTTTTCTAGCAACTAAAGAACTACGAACTCAACATGAGATCAAATAAGAATTGAATAATATATTTGTGTATATAATTTATACTAATTTATAACTGTGTATTTAACAATAGAAATTAAGAACTTGGATGGTCAATGTAGAAATTAAAAACAATCTTTATTTATATGAATCTATCTTAAGACTATCTTATAAGATAAACTTGGCAGAGGAGTTTGAGTTTTTGAATTATGAGTTGTTCAGCATTATGGAATTAGAAGCTGCATTGAGATGGGTTAACAGTCAATGCGATGGAAAGGAATGAGAGAATGTGTCTGAGTTGAAGTTACTGATGAGAATTGTGTATGGTCTTGTTATATGATAGGTTGTAATGTGCTCTACATAATGTGAATGAGGTAAACAGCTAATTATACGGATAATTAGGGTGTCTAGAAGTTATACATTCTATGACTATAAGAGCTTTCAAATGGTATAGAAACTTGATACAAAGACCTTTCAAAGTATCGCTTGTACCAAAATGGTTCAACTCTTCCAAACCAAGGTTGATGAAAGCTTGACTTATATTATTTTAATAAGTTTTCACTTCCATCTAGCTACATCACCTAAGTTTAGGTGCCGAAAAGGGAAAAGCACAATTTCAGTTGCGGGATTAAGTGAGTCATTTACTTCCTATTTTCAAAAGTTGTTAAAAAATAATATTTCTGAAGTACAAATTGTAAGATAAAGTGCCATTTAAGTGAACAACTCTCATTTATTTTTAAACAGAACAAAAGAAATACACAGCAGCGTTAATTAAACAATAGTCGAATGTGTAAAATTATACAGAACAATAGGCCAACTAATTTCCTCTTATTTGCGTCACTACAATTCTCAAGCTTAGTAAATTGTACAGGCAAAGACAATATACAATATACTCTTTGGTACAGGGTCAGTTAGAGAACAGTTCTAAGAACGGAATACACTAAGCAAAATTTTGGCATTTGTACTCAAATACCATTTTGAGTACTGTCCATTCAATCCATTTTCCGGAGATACACAAACAAAGGACTGAAATACTTCGGATTCGTTTAGTAAACACAATTGCACTGAGCTATAGAATTGGACTTGGTCGTTCAGCCAAAGAGTATTTACGTATAGAGTTTCCGTCGCTCTCTTTGGCAAAAGAGAGGAATCGAATTGTATGGAAATTGCCTTGGAACCTCTAACAGATGTTAAACATAACATTATTCTGCTAAAAACGATTCATTCATAGTAAATTGTATATGAGTTTAGGAAGGAATGGTTTTTATTGTCATAGTAGGAAAATTAAGAAATCCAGATTTAACAGTCTTATTATCTATTAATTAATAGTATATTGCTAACATAAAAATTATAACAATTTCAATTAATAAGACAATAATATCAAATCTAAACAGTCGCTGAACAATGTTAAAGTTAACTTTGCCACTGCCAAAACGATTCAGTACAGACGCATATTCATAGAAAAATTAATTTAAAATTTGTAAAAATTCTAAAAAATTGTAAATTTTTCAAAATATGTTATTTCGCACAAACATTTAACATTTGCAATTGACAATATACTTTTTAAAAATAACTTTCTTTAAAAATATTAGCAGTAGATTTCATATACATATGTACATATGTATGTAGGTAGGTAGGCATGAATATTTATATAAATAATTATGGGAATATTTTTAAAATTTACATTGTAAATTTGTAAAAAAAGAAAAAAATTGGTGTTGTTTTCTAATGATTGTCAATAGTATTAATTTTAGCTTTAAGTTTTTAAATTAACATACAATTGTGGCTAAGTTCAATGTACAGAATAAGTTTTTATAACTTCTTGTATGATTAAAATAAATTAAATTAAATTTAAATTAAAATGAATAAATAAATTTAAAAATAATTCATTTATTTCTTTATCTCAAAAAAAGCCACCATCGAATTGCACAGCAAAACTTCGTGGCTGCACATCAGAAGACTAAAAGTGAACTTTTGCGGAATGTAGGCAGAATTGTAGGAATTTTAGTTAATTCAGAATTGCACCAGCAAATACTTTGGTTCTCTAATATACTCCAAAATCACCGAAGCTAGTATAAGTGTCTTTAGAGGAGGGTTGCCCAAAAGTTTCTTATTGAAGTCCAAACACCAATACATATGTATAAATAAATCATAAATATAAATCAGGCGTTAGACGACACTGTCGTCAATGTGTACTAACAAAGCATTCGAAAGTGTTGTGGCTTCACACGTTGGTTTCAGTGTTGCCGTTTCCACTTCGATCGAAGTGTTTCACTTCATTTTTAAGTCGAACACTTCTGCACTTCCCATTTAGCAAACACACTTCGATTTTCGAGGGACTTAATTAAAGTAAGTTTTCTATAACAAGGTAAGTTCTAAAGAATGTAGTCTTTAAAATGCAAAGTTCTAAAAAGGATATTCTCTAAAAAGAAAAGTTTTCTTGTTTTGTTTTAAGCAAGAGCACTTTTTTATTTTTCTCTATCTTCTATACGCCAGTTAACGTTTTTGAACACTTCGAAAAACCTGAAAACACTTCACATTTTCAGCGCATTTCACTTCGCTTGCAAATTTACGAATGGCAACACTGGTTGGTATATGCAAGTAAGAATTATAAGAAACTAAAAAGACAAAATTCTTTGTGTATTTCGCTTTGCTTCCTGCGGAGTGCTGTGTCTGTGTATCAGAAAACACAACCTATGCCTAAGTGCATTTACAAAAACAAATGTGCACCAAGTGTATAGGGCTTGGGCACCATTGATCTAAACCAGGGCACACCTAAAAGGTAGTCGCCAGGGAGAATTGCTCTTATTCTTGTTTTCGTTTTGACGTCGCTTTTATTTGAGATTAGTGTTGTAAACAAGCAAAGTTTGAAATATACAAATAATAGTTTGTAAATAGTTGAGATATAATAATTAATAAAAATTAAATGGGAAATTGCGCCTTATGTGGAAAAGTGACAAAATTAAAATGTAATTATAATTTTTCTACAATGTTATAAAATAAAAAAAATAATTCTTCATTGGAAATCTTCTTCTTATTTTTGCACTTTTACATAAATGTGGGTATTTTCACAAGAATCATTGCTTTAAATCATCATCACCTTTGCTGACATTGGAAGTGTGTACTGCTGTCTATTTGTATCCGTATTATTTATAGGTATGCAATGTGTTTGAACTGAGTTGTATCTGCATGGGCTCTTGCGATTTCGGCAGTGTATTGTTCTGCTTCTATGTATATTCGTCATAGTTGTTAACTGTAAGTAAAAAATGATCAAAAAATGAAGCTACCTGAAATTTAGCAATTATACCATTAATTTTGTAGAAATGTCTGTTTTATTACCTTTACTTAGTTTTATTTAATTTTCCTAATTATCAAATTCTAAATTCAAATTGAAATCCAATCTAAAATTGGATTTTAACATTTCAAAAGCGAAAGCTTTTTTCAAGCAATTGACAAGTCAAAATCCTGAAATTGTTGTTGTTGTAGACTTGTTGTACCCTTGCGGCCACCTTCTTACTGCACACTGATCTAAACTTTAGACCAACGGTTTGCGCGTCGGTCTATGGTTTTTTGTGGCTTAGGGTTCGAGCCCCAGCAAAAATGCTGTGTTTTATCAAAATTTTTTTTTTAGTTACTCTATATATATAAAAATGAATGATTGTTTGTTAGTGACGCTAAGGCTCGAGAACGGCTGGACCAATCTTTATGGAATTTTCAGAGGTTGTTCTTTGTGGATCTGGGAAGGTTTAGAAATAAAAAACCTTATACTTTTTCTGAAGAAAAGTCGGAAAATTTAAAATTCCAAAAAGGACTTTTCCATACAAAATTTTTTTCCTTTCAAATTTTTTTTTCCAATTGTTTCTTGCAAATCTATCGATCTCAAAACATTCGGAAAAGCCGGAAAATTCGGAAAATTCGAAAATTAGAAAAACCTAATCTCACTTTTTGTTCTCATTTTTTTGTATGTGCATGGTGTTGCACGCGCACATTTAGTTTCATATTGGTGTTGTAAGCACTGACTGATACTCCAATAACTCAACAGATGGAGCTGTAGACGCTTAAATGTTTACATTCACGAAATATTTGATTTTAAATCTGTGGATTATCAGTTTTTGAGTGAAATTATTGACATTTCAAACAAAAAAAGTAAGTTCATTATTTTCGTTTGTTGGTGAATACCCAACCTCATTTCCATTGGAATTTATTTGTGTTATTTCTTCAGCTGATTTGTAAATTATTTGAATCGTTCAATTTCGGTCGTTTGCTTTCTTTATTTCGGCTATTCAAAAGGTAAATTTTTGAAAATTATTCTGTGAAAACTTTATGTAAAGTGATCAATTACAGATTGAAATTTGTTACGATGCTACAAAAAGGTCGCGCGGACCAACGTAATTATACAGCACGTCGTACTGAAGAGATGCTACTGCAAGGGAATCTGCTCGAATCGGAATGATTGAACATCGTGCGCGACAATCACAAGAGGCTCACGAAGCTTACAATGAGCAACAACGATTGAGAAGAAGACAAGTTCATGCTCAGGAAATTCATGAAGCAAGAGAACAACGTTTGACTGCTCACCGAGAACGCCAGCAACAACAACGATTGCCTAATTTGAATATCGAACGTGCAGCCTTTCGATATGAGCCGGACATTGAATACGGTGCGCACGCATCAGTTCGATTTGGTTCGATGTCTGTCGTTTGCCCGCATTGCGATGCACTGAAATTTCCAAAGGAACCGGCCGGATTGTGTTGCGCAAGCGGAAAAGTGAAATTATCAGAGTTACTTCCTCCACCAGAGCCATTGCGGTCGTTGCTTTACGGTGAATCACCAAATTCGAATCATTTTTTACAAATTTCCAAGATGTATAACGATTGTTTTCAAATGACGTCGTTTGGTGGGGAAATAGTGAATGAACATAATTACAATCCCACATTCAAGGTTAGTTCACCAACAATTTAACACTTATTATCTCGCCAATAAAATACAGAAATTAACATATTTGGCTGCAACTATACAGATTCACGGGCAAATTTATCATCTTGCTGGATCGCTGTTGCCGCATCCTGATCAAGATCACAAATATCTCCAAATATATTTCCTTGGAGATTCAAATGAAGAAGTGAATCGACGTTGTGTAATTTTCAATGCGATGAAGAGAGAAATTGTGCAGCAATTGCAAGAAATGTTGCATGAACACAACGAACTAATTCGATTATTCAAAACTTCGTTAGAAAGGATGCCATCTGATGATCACAGAATCGTCATAAAAGCGGACAAACGACCAGGAGGCACGCATGAACGGCAATAGAATGCACCGACGGCCGATGAAATATCAATTGTTGTTGTTGGCGATAATTTAGAATCCCGTGATATTGTTATTAAACGTCGAGCTGGAGATGCATTAGAGCGAATCAGTGAAACTCATCGATCGTATGACTCACTACAATATCCGCTTATGTTCTGCCGTGGTGAAGATGGATATCACTTGAGATACAACCTGATCAATCCTGCCAATGGTTAGTAAAAGAAAAACAAACACTCTTGATTGTAACTTCATTTTTTTTAAACTTTTAGGTGTCGATACAAATAAGAAGGTCAGTGCAATGAACTTTTACGCGTATCGATTGATGATTCGCGAAGGAATTGACAACCATCTCTTGAGATATCGCCGATTATTTCAACAGTATGCAGTTGATGTGTACGTCACGATGGAGACAGAACGACTCAATTTTATTCGTTTCAATCAGACCAAGCTTCGATCTGAAGAGTATATTCACTTGCGAGATGCGGTGAATAGCGATGAAGATGTGACAAACCTTGGCCGACTCACGATTTTGCCATCAACATACATTGGCAGCCCAAGGCACATGCACGAGTACTCGCAGGATGCGATGACATATGTGCGGAATTATGGACGGCCGGATTTGTTTGTTATATTCACTTGCAATCCAAAATGGCCACAGATAACGGAATTATTGAATCGCGGTCAATCAGCAAGCGATCGTCACGAGTTTTCAAACAACAGTTACGATGTTTGATGGACTTTATCGTGAAGCAACGTATATATGGTGCTGTTAGATGCTGGATGTACTCTGTTGAGTGGCAAAAAAGAGGTTTGCCGCATGCACACATTCTTCTTTGGATGGTGGACAAGATTACACCAGATCAAATTGATGACATCATTTCTACGGAAATTCCTGATCCAGAGATAGATCCAGAATTATACGAAGTGGTGAAAACCATTATGGTTCATCGACCTTGCGGACACTACAATCCCACTTCGGTTTGTATGTCTGACAATAAATGCACGAAACACTATCCACGTGCTTTTCTTTCGGAAACGCAAACTGGAAATGATGGATATCCACTCTATCGGCGTCGCTCATCAGACAACAATGGCAGAACATTCAGCATTCAATTTAGAGGAGTGAATATCGAAGTTGACAACACATTGTCTAAGACATTCAAAACTCATATCAATGTTGAGTATTGCAGTTCTGTGAAATCGATCAAATACGTTTGCAAGTACGTCAAAGGAAGCGACATGGCGGTTATTGGCCTTGAACGAGATGAGATCAGCAAGTATCAAATGGGTCGATACGTGAACTGCAATGAAGCGCTTTGGAGAGTATTTTCTTTTGTAATTCATGAGCGTTTTCTGACTGTTGTGCATCTCGCAGTTCATTTGGAGAATGGCCAAAGAGTGTATTTCAACCCAGAGAATGCAGTACAGCGAGCGGAAAAACCACCAGCAACAACATTGACGAGTTTTTTCTCAACTTGCGCCAGTGATCCGTTTGCGAGAACATTGCTTTATTCGGAAATGCCTCGATATTATACATGGAATGCATCGGCGAAGAAATGGTTACGCAGAAAGCAAGGCCAACCAGTAGATGGACATCCAGGTGTGTTCTCAACTAATGCATTAGGACGAATATACACAATCCACCCGAAAAACGACGATTGCTTCTACCTTCGGTTGCTATTGATTAATGTACGCTGTTCAACTTCATATGAGTCATTGCGTACTGTGAATGGTACGGTGTGTGCAACTTTTCGAGAAGCATGCCAGCAATTACAATTGCTGGAACATGATAATCACTGGAATCAAACGATGGACGATGCGATAGCTACTTCGCTTGCCACTGAAGTGCGCACACTTTTCGCGATGATCATTTCGACATGTCAGCCTTCAAATCCGCGTCAATTATGGGATACATACAAAAATTACATTGCCGAAGACATTTTACATCGTATTCGAGTGGAAACATGGAATTCAAAATTGCAAATGAACGATGAAATCTACAATGAAGCATTGGTGTTGATTGAAGATTTGTGTTTGCTTATGAGTGGTGGCAAACTATTGACTGAAATTCATATGCAAGCGCCAAATCGTCGAATCAGAGATGTACTGAATCGTGAATTGGAACGTGAGCGTGCATACGACGGAATAACTTTGGAACAACAAGTACAAAGAAATGTTCCATTATTGAATGAGCAGCAAAAGAGTGCGTATGATGAATTGATGAAGGCTGTCAATGATGGAAACGGTGGACTATTTTTTCTTGATGCGCCCGGCGGAACTGGGAAAACGTTCCTGATATCATCGATTTTGGCAACAATACGATCTCAAAATGGCATTGCGTTGGCTCTCGCATCTACTGGGATTGCTGCAACTCTACTAGAAGGTGGAAGAATGGCACATTCGGCACTGAAGCTTCCGTTAAACATGCAAATCAATGAAACACCTGTTTGCAACATTTCAAAGCAATCAGCTATGGCAAAAGTGTTGAAGAATTGTAAACTGATAGTATGGGATGAGGGCACAATGGCTCACAAACGGTCTCTAGGTTAGGTTAGGTTAATGTGGCAGCCAGTTCAAGGACCAGCTCACTCAGACCACCATGGGTCCATTGTGATACCACCGCGCCACAACGCACCTCCGATTCATTCGTCGAACCATTTTGAAGCCCTAATAAAGCGCAGGATTTGTTTGATCTTCGCGCTAGACACCTCTGTAAGAGAGCTAAAAGCGTATTTGCCTATAGAGCCCGCTCTGCTTCTGGCCAGAGCGGGGCAACTACAGAAGAGATGTTCCACAGTCTCCTCCTCCTCCTCATCCCCACAGCTTCTGCAGTATTCATGAGAGAATACTCCCAGCCTGAGAGCATGTCTGCCGAAAAGCCAGTGACCAGTAATACATGCCACTACCTTAGAGATATTCTCTCTCGGCAGGGCAAGCAAGTCTCTAGTTTTCCTACTATTAAGTTCCGGCCACATTAGCCTAGTCGTTAAGCAAGTGCCCTCTTGTGCCCAAGACCCATTGGTCTCACGCACGACTCTATCCTTCAGCATCAGTTTACAGGTGGCAATAGGTATTCCAATTTCACATCTGTCCATGCCTAAAGGAAGGTTGGTACCCCGTCTGGCTAAGTCATCAGCCCTACAGTGTCCCGAATATCTCTATGCCCCGGAACCCATATAAGGCTTACCTTGAAAGCGGTACTGATATCATTTAGGGCTGCTCGGCAGTCCTGAGCAACCTTTGATTTCAGTGCCACCGAATTCGTTGACAAGATGGCCGCCTGGCTGTCCGAGTAGATATTTATAATATTTCTTGTTACGGCATGTCTATTTAAGTAGATGGCTACCTCCTTTATGGCTAGGACGTCTGCTTGATAATCACTGCAGTGGTCGGGGAGACGGAAAGAAAGTTCCAGTCCCAATTCTTGTGAGAAAACTCCAAAACCGACTCTATCGTCAAGTTTGGATCCGTCAGTGTAGAAATTAAGTTCCCCCCTTCTCCATGGCATTGGTGTTTGCCACTCTCTTCTAGACGGAATATATGTCTGGAAGTGCCTATCGAAGTTGAGATTAGGTATAGAGTGGTCAATGTGTTGGATAGAACTACTCCAGGTATGCACGATAGTCGAGTGACCAATCTGCCGATCATGCCATAACGCCTTAGTGCTGATGCGGCGGCCACTTGTTTCCCTACCAGCTCTAATGAAGGTAGGTTGAGTATTACTTCTAAAGCTTTAGTAGGCGTAGTCCTTAAGGCACCAGAGATACATTAAAAAGCCGTTCTTTGGACCTTGCGCAGAAGCTTCAAATAGCTTTGTTTCTGAGTGGCTGGCCACCATACCAGTATTCCATATAGCAATATGGGTCTGACCACCGAAATGTATAGCCAGTGCATAATTCGTGGGGATAGCCCCCACCTGATTCCGACCGCTTTTTTACATGTGTACAAAGCAATATTGGCCTTCCTGACTCTTTCTTCAATATTGGGTTTCCAGGTAAGTTTTCTATCTAGTACTAGTCCCAAATATCTAACTGTCTCCTTCATCGGAATTTCCACACCTTTGTATGTTAGCGGGGAGACCTCAGGAGATCTATTTTTCTTAGAAAAGAGGATTAATTCCATTTTCTCAGGGTTTAACCCTAATCCTCTTCTTCCCGTCCAACCAGTTAGCGTGGCCATGCTAGAGCGCAAAATATCCATAAGAGTGTTTGGATATTTCCCTCTGATCACAATTGCCAAGTCATCAGCGTAGGCGACGACATGGCAACCCTCCCTCTCTAAGGCTAGCAGTAATGAATTTACCGCCAAATTCCAGAGCAGGGGGGAGAGGACTCCTCCCTGAGGAGTGCCTCTGCAGACCTGTCTGCTTAAGGTGTGGGAACCTAAGCTGGCAGTTACCCTTCTACTGACGAGTATCATTTCTACCATCGCTACCATATTAGGATCGACGCCCAGAGCTTCTAACGCTCCCGTAATGGCGTTCGCATTTATGTTGTTGAAAGCGCCTTCTATGTCAATGAACGCCGCTAGTGCGAAATCTTTCTGCTGGATGGCGTTTTCCACTATACCAATAAGTACGTGTAACGCCGTCTCTGTCGATTTGCCCTTCGTGTATGCATGTTGTGCCGAGGAGATTCTACCAGTTGGTATAGCTTCCCGTAAGTGTGCATCCATCACTCTCTCCAGTGTTTTTAGGAGGAAAGACGTGAGACTGATTGGTCTGAAGTCTTTAGGATTTACATGAGAGGACCTGCCTGCCTTGGGTATGAAGGAAACCTTCGTTTCTCTCCATTTCAGCGGAATATAGCCCATGTTTCGACAGCTTCTAATTGCAGTCACAACCCAGGGCGTAATTATGTCCCGTGATTGTTGCAGTTCAGCTGGATAGATTCCATCCGGACCCAGAGATTTATATGGACCAAAGGTGTTAATGGCCCACTGAACTTTCTCGACTGTAACTATTGCATTCCCTATCTCAGACTGCCTGCCCCTTGGTGTCGGGTTATCACCCTCCACTGTGCTACTGCCTGGAAAATGCGTATCTAAGAGAAGAGCCAAAGATTCCTCGCTCGATCACTCCACACATCACCCGGACCTTTAAGGTAGCCCAGGTTGTGTGGTGTCCTCGCTAGGATTCTTCTTAGTCTAGCTGCTTCCGATGTTTCTTCCACATCCCTACAATAGTTTTGCCAGGACTGTCGCTGCGCAATTCTGATTGCTTTCTTGTATATTTTTAGCTCAGTCTTGTAGGCTTCCCAGTCCGTGGGCAGACCCGAAGTTTTAGCCCTGTTAAATAGCCGCCTGTTGGACTTCCGGAGAAGGCCTAGATCCATTGACCACCAAGGTGGTTTGTCCTTGCCTCTCAGTTTTACAACCGGGCACCCGGCTGTCAGTGAACTATTTAGGGCCGTGGTTATCTGATTGATCAGCCCGTCTAATTCCACAGGGGCTGTGGGATCAGACGGGGGATTTATTGGCAGCGAGGCCCTGAGAGTTTTCCTATACTTCCCCCAGTCCGCTCTCCGTCTTTCTAAAGGTCTTAACTGGAGCTCGTGGGAAGTTCATTTCGTATTCTATATAGCGATGGTCAGAGTAGGAATTTTCATTCGACACTCTCCATCTTTTTATATTGTTAGCGAAGTTATCGAAGGTCAGGGTAATATCTAACACTTCCCTTCTATTTTGTGTTATAAACGTCGGCTCTGAGCCTAAATTTACCACACTAAGCTTATTCTCTATAATGAAGTCTAAAACTGACTCACCTCTTGCGTTAGTGTTTGAACTTCCCCACAAAGTGTTGTGTGCGTTTACGTCACTGGAGACAACCAAGTTCCTTTTGGCTGCGGCTGCCTCCATGACCAATGTCCGAACCTCCTCTGGTGGAGCGACCTTGTCGTGAGGCATATATGCGGAGGCTATCCAGAGACTGCTATTTTGCAGCTCAATGCTTGCCGCCACCGTATCGCCATTACTTAGCTGTGGGAGCAAAAAGATGTTAATGTTATCCTTTGCAACTATACAAGCACGAGGCTTACCTGTGCTCTGAGCGGCTATCATCTTGAAGCCTCTCATCTTCAAACCGCAGATTTTGTTGCCGCATATCCACGGCTCTTGGATGAGGGCCACGTCAAAACCACCGGTACCCAGGCGGACCATCAAGTTCGCAGAGGCGAGTTTACAATGGTGGAGGTTGATTTGGATCAGCTTCATAAGAATCTGTCCTTCTTACCTCCACCATCGTAACGTCCGCGTCCTCCTCTTCTTCGGTGTAGTCAAGCAGGTCGTCCTCCTCAAAGAGCTGCCCGACCCCGGTCAGCTGCTCTGAGTCGGTCGACCTTTGGCTGCTGGACAACCCTTCTTCACCACCGCCAGCCTCGCTAGCCTTGTCACCCTCTATCTCCTCCGGCTCCAAAACTTGCTCGTCGCTGCGGTAGATCCGGACGGTCGCGTCAACGAACCCGAACCTGACTACCCCGTTTCTCTCTGCCAGTGGGGCAAGGGACTCAGCGTTGAGTACCAGCAACACCTGCCTCCTTCCTTCCACTGGCTCCTCGAGCTTCGCTACCTTCCAGTTATGGGTTGGCAGCTCTCTGTTGCACGATCTAAAGATCGCCTCTATTCTCTCCGGTTCAGCTGGCTTAGCCGGGATCCAGACCCGGGCTCTGGGTCTGCTGGGAACTTCTTCCCTGCTGACGGCTTCTAGCTTGGCTCCCGGCCAGATCTCGCCAACCTTGCTTACCGCGATCTTGTAAAGGTTGGCTGACCTGCTGTCATCGCATGCGATAAGGTTGGCCCTGCCCTGATACCAGCCCGCATCATGACAGAAAGGGGGGGGTCCAGGTTTTTCCTGTAAGACTTGGAGGTAGACTTCGGCAATCGCTTCCTCCACCCACCTCCACTTCTCTTTGGATACGACCCCTTCCTCCTCCTTCCGGTCAATGATGGCCAGCATCTCGCCACCACCTTTGACAACGTCGCTGTAGGATGGGTATTTCTGGCCGCCGAATTTTTGTCTTTTAGCGACCTCACCCGCCTCTTCAGCCGAGCGTTGTCTCTTTGGGGCTGTAGCCGCCGGTTTGCCCAAGCCGGATAGCACCCCCCTTGCCCACTCTACTGATTTGGCCTGCTCCTCAGTGAGCTGGTCTGTGGGTAGAGCCTCATGTTTGGCCATGACCCTCATGGCCGCCATCCTATCATAATAGGCCTGCTTAGACGGACGGACGGGTTTAAATGCCCCCCCTGGCCTACACCAGCAACCTTCTTTGAGCTGCTGGGCCCCTCTACTATCTGCTGCCGAAAGATCCCCGGGGTAGCCCCCCGCCCCCTGACCGCAGTCAGCGTTTGGGTTTTTACCACCTCCTCCGGGTTTCTTCCTTCAGCACCCCTTTGAAAGAGACGAGAGACCGGTTTTCCCAAGCCTCCCCGTCCCCTACTACCAGCACTCGTGCTGGGACCAGCCCTAAGGCTTAAGCCCCTTCTGCCTCCTGCTGTTATCGATCTGTCTGCCACCCTTATATTAGCGGTAGACAGGATCGCCTCTGTCGGTATTTTGGGAGGACCGCCCTCCTTTGGTTTTGGATTTGGTTTTAAATTTAAAGACATATGTGGTCCCACGAGTATCGGACAAGAGAGGTTCGCTCGCGCAGAGGTCCGTGTGCGCGAGTAAGGCTAGATAGAACCGGAGGACGCCAAGTATCCGGAGCACTCCGTTAGAGACTGGGCTATTTTTTTGACCTGGGTCCCCAGCCAGGCTGAGCATCGACACGGGTCGTATGACATCTTACTCCAACCCAGAGGTTTTTTATAGAGGTTTGCTCCTCCACACCCTGTATCCGGGGAGGTGTTTATTGACTCCTCAGTCTAGATCCATAGTGTTCTGTTATAAATAGCAGGGTTACCTCGGGCAGGATGTGACTCTTCGCCACGCACTATCGGTCTAGATGGAATAGAGGCTAATGTTCCTAGAACTATAATCGCATATTCCCATCCTGCGAAAATTTACTTTTCAACGAAACTTACGCTTCAACGAAAACTGACGCTTCAACCCCCACGGTCTCTAGAAGCACTTGACAGAACAATGAAAGATCTGCGGAATAATAATCGTCGCTTTAGTGGCGCAATGATACTGTTAGCAGGCGATTTTCGACAAACACTTCCTGTTATTCCGAAATCAACAGCGGCGGATGAATTGCATGTCTCAAGTCATCGTATTTGTGGCGGTACGTGAAAACCATACGATTGACTATGAATATGCGAGCGTTCCTGCAACAGGATAGCACCGCAGAAGTTTTCTCTAAAGAACTGTTAAGAATTGGAAATGGGCAGATTCCGGTTGATACTTCCAGTGGTTTGATATCAATTCCACCTGCCATTTGTCAATTCACTTCAACGAAAGCTGAACTCATCCCGAATGTTTATCCGAACATTGGCCAAAATTATCGTAACTACGATTGGTTGAGTGCACGCGCAATTTTAGCTGCCAAAAATACCGATGCTAGTGACTTAAACTGGACGATTCAAAGTCAAATTCCGGGAGATTTGCACTCATACAAATCGATGGATCGTGTTGAAAATGAAGACGAAGCCGTGAATTATCCAGTGGAATTTCTAAATTCTTTGGATTTGCCTGGCATGCCGCCGCATCATTTACGTCTCAAAGTTGGATCTGTCATTATTATGCTTCTCAATCTTCATACGCCGAAACTGTGTAATGGAACCCGAATGATTGTGACGCAGCTATCGAATAATGTGATAGTTGCAAGAATTTTGAAAGGGACTTACAAGGGGGCAGAATGCTTGATTCCACGAATTCCTTTGAGTTCCAACGATTTGCCATTTCAGTTCAAATGTATTCAGTTTCCAGTGAAACTTGCATTTGCGATGACAATCAACAGGTCAGAAGGACAGTCGTTGGAAGTGTGTGGCATAAATCTGGAAATGCCATGTTTTTCGCACGGCCAGTTATACGTGGCGTGTTCACGAGTTGGAAAACGATCTTCTCTGTACACTTACGCACCGGAACAGAAAACAAAAAATGTTGTTTCTCAAGCTGCGTTAAATTGAAAAAATGTAGAAAAATCGCAAATAAATGATTTTCAACACAATATAAATTCAACTTTCTTTTCTTTTCAAAACACATAATTTCACGCAGTGCAACGACTGCGGGGTCAGCTAGTCATTTTTATAAATATAAATAAAAGTATTTTACTATTTGCATTAAATTAACCAGAATTATATCATTTTACTGGACCTAAGCTAGAGCAGAATTATTTCATGTCTGTTAGTGGAGTTTTATGAAATTCAATCTAGACAAATCATATACACACATGCATACAAAGCATACATACATATGTACATTTTTTTGTTTCGATCATTTTGGCAGGCAGCGAATTGACATCATAAGAAGCATGAAAATAAAATAAAGTGCATTCATGTCTCGATTGGAGTTTTTGTTTTATGATGTGCGGTGTGGCTTCTTTATCCGACTTAATTGTCGGTTTTGAGAATCTTGGTTTTTCTGAACAGCCAATAGAACAAAAAACGATATTTCTTTTATATTAATACATTATTTACAAAATAAAAACGAGTACAGAAGTCTGAAGTCGGGATAGACGTACTTTGAAATACCCTTTACTTTTTCTTGTGCGTGCCAGTTCAACAATGGGGATGTTTTCTTCATAAATCAGCATTAAGAGCATATTCACGGTAATTTTTGGTAGGGTACCTTGATATGATTATATCGACCCCTTTTGTTGTGTATGGCTTTGTAGTGTCAATATAACCACTAATATAAAATTTTCTTCAAAATTTTTGTATAGGTCGTAAGTTATATTTATATGTCAATAGAGGACGTGGCTGTAGAAATAATCTGCCCATATTAGGAATACGTGCTAGTACAGACCCAGTGTATACATCTACCTATTTGTTTTCATATATCATCACTAGAAGCATAGATAGGGTAACTGTCTTTAAGTGGGGTCCCCAAAGTTCATTATATGGGAGGGAGGCGTATCCTTCATCTGATCGACTCCGAATCTTGTATATGGCTTGGTTGGGTCTATATACGTACTAACTACGTCAAAAAATATTGTATAGATCGTAAGATATGTGAATAGTGGGCGTGGCTGTAGAAATAACACTCCCATTTTTTGTGTGGTGTTTAATGTTAGTACCCGCAACCTTCCTGTGAAATTTCGTTGATAAATCTTTAATAGGAACACAGTAATGATTTTTGGCTAATTGTGGGCGTGGCAGTTGTATTATGATCTCCATATTCTGCAGACACACTATTATGGACCCCATGTATATTTCTGCAAATTTTTATTCCGCTGGCAGCAATGCGAGTATAGGTAGGCTAATTTTAATTTTAGACCCGAAAGTTCCTTATATCAAAAGTGGGCGTGTCTTTTCTCAGAACAGCCCCAATTTTTGCAGATAGCTTTATAATGTCCACATGTTCCTTCCCGTAAAATTTCGTCCGTAAATCTCTACCAGATCTTAAGTTATTAATATTTGTTATTAGTGGGCGTGGCAGTTAATATATACCGCCCAATTTTTGCACAGTGTTTAGTAGGACCTACATCTCCATAAATGCCAAATAATGTCAAGATTCCGTCAATTGGACCGAACTTATAGTCATTTTAAAAAAGGTGAAAAAAGTTCCTTATATGGGAGGTAGGCGTGGTCTTTGTCCAAATCGGCCCATATAGCAATCTGGTTCTGTATCTTTGTCCAGGCTAAACTTTAGCAAAATCTCATTAAGAAAGCTCTAACGGTGTAGAAAAAAGTGGCCACAGACGGACTGACAGACGGACTGACAGACGGACAGACGGACGGACAAAATAAAAATTGCTTAGAAAGTGATTCTGATCATATCTGTATATATATGTACATACCTACCACGCCTCTTTCTTGAAATTGCAACCCCTCTCAAAAGCACAAAGTTAGTAAACCCTTTTTACCTTTTTTAAAGCTAAAGGGTATAAAAACATGAATGAATCACAGCTTACGCAGGTGGTAAACGCTGCAGTGTCTGCAGCTCTTACAATGCAGAGAGCAGAATTTGAAAAAAAACTGACTGGGATACAAAATCAGATTGTTAATCTATCTGAGAAGCCGGTAGTAGCTAGGTATGAGAGAGTCAGGATTGTCCCGGGCATGATATGTGAAGAATCGCTTGATGTAGTAAAGTCTTTACCAGAGTTTTCGGGTCAGCAAGTGTCGTGCGTGTCGTGGCGGGAAGCCGCTCAAATGTTTATGAAATATTCAAAGCCTATGATGGCAGCTCAAAGCATTATCAGGCGGTAACAATAATAAGGAATAAAATCCGAGGTGCCGCTGACGCGCTTCTTTCCTCCTTTAGCACCATGCTGAATTTTGAAGCTATCATAGACTAGACTTCACGTATTCAGATAAACGGCCCATCTAATTGGTAGAGGAAGAGCTATCGACTCTGAGACAGGGCTCCGCTAGCGTGCCGGAGTTCTATGACGAAGTGGAGAGAAAGGTATCTTCACTTGCAAATAAAACAAAAATGTCCTATGAGGCAAGCATTGCAGATGCAATTAATGACAAATACAGGGCTGATGCACTTAGAGTTTTGTATTTCGGGGCTCAAGAAGCCATTATGTGACATTCTTTTTGCATCACAACCAAATGACTTACCATCCGCGCTGGCACTTGCACAGAAGGTAGATGCAAATCATGAGCGCTATATGTTCGCTGCCAGTTTTGCAAATAGGGCGGTCGAAGTCGCAAAAAAACCAAACAGTAGTCAGCGAAACAACAACAGGGAAATCTCTGGTAATTATAAAAATCCAAATTATGTTAGACAATATAGCCAACCCAACCCAATCCAACCCAACGGAAGTGTTCAGTTTCGCCGGGAAAACGGCAATGGAAGTTACCGTCAGGGGAACTTTGAGGGGGAGAACCGCCAAGGCCTCAATCGAGAAGCGCTGTCCCGTCCAGAGCCAATGGGCATTGACCCCACTTCTTCTCGTTTGAGGCATCCTACCAATTTTACGAATTCCCGAAGTGGAAAATTCCA
The DNA here is from genome assembly GCA_920105625.2 of Clusia tigrina. Taxonomy (NCBI): domain Eukaryota; kingdom Metazoa; phylum Arthropoda; class Insecta; order Diptera; family Clusiidae; genus Clusia; species Clusia tigrina. The sequence goes on from OV050030.1 coordinate 30,113,995, forward strand.
AAAACGCCAGGCATCCTCGGATCACCACACGGGACCAAAGTTTCAGAGAGTAAACCAATTGGCCCAACAGGAACTTGAGCATGAATCGAACTCGGAATTGGCATATGAAGAGTTAGCTGAATTATCAGTTGAGGACCCTGAAATAGAGGAGGTGAATTTTTTAGGGGAATGTCCCTCTTGCCCTGGATCTCTAAAACACCAGGGGGGAGGAGATAAAGATTCTTGTCGACACAGGAGCCTCCAAAAGCTACATCAGGCCTCTAGCGGGTTTAAAAGAGGTAAGGCCTGTCGACAAGTAATTTACGGTAAAGTCCATACATGGTGTTACTAACCTTACAATAAAGTGTAATTATATCTATTCGGAGTAATCTCAGAGTTTTTCATTTTACCTGACATAACAATGTTTGACGGGATTGTGGGTCTTGACTTACTAAATAGGGTACACGCAAATATTAGCCTTAAAAAGCGATTAATAGATCACGACTCTGGCAAGGAAGTAATTCATTTCCTCAAGAGTCAAGAGGTTAGCTATCTTCAGTTGCAGACAGAGTCAGTTCCGGCCAGCATAAAAGAAACGTTTTAAAATATGATAAAACGCGTCTCCGGAGTCTTTGCAGACCCGAATGAAAAATTACACTACAATACGAATGTTGTAGCTACAATTCGCACTAGGGACAATGAACCAACCTATGCTAAATTTTACCCATATCCACTGGGTGTGGCTGATTTTGTAAAATAAGAAATAAAAAATCTTTTAGAAAATGATATAATACGTCCTTCGAGGTCACCGTACAATAACCCCATATGGGTTGTTGAGAAAAAAGGGTTTGTTTAAAATGGAGTCAAGAAGAAAAGACTCGTAGTAGATTTTCGAAATGTGGGGGTAATTCTATCAAACCTGGGAAAAGCCCGCTTCTGCACAACCTTAGACCTAAAATCTGGTTTCCACCAAGTCGAGCTTGCAGATCGAGTGCGTGAGAAAACTGCATTCGCGGCTTGCAACGCGAAATACGAATTTTGCCGTCTGCCCTTTGGCCTAAAGAATGCGCCCAGCATCTTCCAGCGGGCATAGATGATGTTCTTAGAAAACATATAGGAGAATATTGTTTTGTTTATATCGACGACGTTATAATCTTTTCGAAAGATACAAATGAACATCTGAAGCATATCGAGGCTGTATTAAAAAGCTTGTTGGAATCAAATATGAGAGTTTCTGTAGAGAAATCGAAATTTTTTAAGACAGAACTTGAGTATCTTGACTACACTGTGTCTGAAAACGTCATGAAAACCTGCCAGCAGAAAATCGAGGCAATTCACTCTAAGGGGCGTTCGATCCTTCTTGGGCATGGCCGGTTACTATAGGTGCTTTATAGGCGACTACGCGAAGATAGCTAAACCATTAACAAAAATCCTCAGGGGTGAATTTGGTAAAGTATCGGCTTCCCAATCCAAAAAGATTTTAATCTCATTTGATACAGAGTAGGTTGAAGCATTCAACAAGCGAATACTTATTTCAGAAGACGTCATGTTAGCCTACCCAGATTTCCGAAAGTCTTTTGATCTCACAACCGATGCTTCTGCTCACGCGTTAGATGCGGTCCTGTCCCAAGAAGGGAAACCGATCACAATGATTTCGAGGACATTAGACAAAAAAGAAGAACACTTTGCTACAAATGAGCGAGAACTTTTAGCCTTTGTGTCGGCTCTGAAGAGCCTTACACATTATTTATATGGTGTGAGGGAATTAAACATTTGTACTGACCACCAACCCTTACCCTTTGCGGTCTCGGATCGCAACCCAAATCCAAAGATTAAAAGAAGGAAGGCTTTTATTGAAGGTTATAATGCCAAGCTCCATTATAAACCAGGTAAAGACAATCTCATAGCATATGCCTTGTCACGCCAGTTCATAAATGCCTTAGACCCCAAACCAGATTCGGATGCTGCCAGAATTCATAGCGAGGAATCGCTAGTGTATACGATAGAAACCGTTTGTAAACCGATAAACGACTATAGGAATCAGGTTATTTTGGTACCGGGTCAGCAGCCGTCATAAGGAACATTCGAAACAAATTACGCCACCTCCTAATTTTTTCCGATATGGAGAACTTGTTTAAAATGGTGGTAAAATCCGATGTAGTCAACGGATTCATTGTGAGCTCCCCTTGCTGGCGCAGATCCAACACCAGCTCGTGACTCTGTTCCCAAATACCACCTTCTGTCACACAACAAAGTTTGTAACAGATGTTCTTGATCCCAATGAGCAGATAGAGATCATAAGCCAGGAATACAATAGGGCTCACCGAACACCCCAAGAGAACGTGAAGCAAATACTGAATGACTATATTTTCCCACGAATGGAAGGCTAAGTAGGTAGCAATGAATTGCAGGGTTTGCGTGAGGGCAAAATATGACAGACACCCAGTAAAACACCCTATTGAAAAAACGCCCGTACCAACTTTCCCTGGAGAAATCCTGCATATTGATATCTTCTCTACTAATGCAACGTTTTTCCTGACTTGCATTGATAAGGTATCAAAATTCGCGATCGTGCAACCATTTGTTTCTCGTACCATAATCGACATAAAACCAGGGATCCTCCAATTGGTTAACCTGTTTCCGCGATACCGAGAAATCGTTAAATTCAAATACAATTAGGTCTTGCGTCAGAGATCACTTCAACATTAAAATTGTAAATGCTCCACCTTTGCATAGTACGTCACACGTAGAGAGATTTCATAGCACCATGGGAGAAGTAGCCAGGTGTCTGAAGTTAGAGAAGGGAATCGGTGACACAACTGTCCTCATATTACTGGCTACGATTGAATACAATAAAACGATACATTCTATCACAGGTAAGAGGCCCGTGGACGTCCTCCACTCATGCTCAGACGTAGTTAAAAGAACAAAAAACAAAATAAGACAAGCTCAGGAAATCATCCTCAAAAATCACAACAAAAACAAAGTTGCTAGAACTTTTGCGGTGGATGAGAGGGTGCTCATTAAGTCCAACCGACGTTTGGGAAATAAGCTAACCCCTTTGTACGTCGAAGGAGTGGTCCAAGTGGACCTGGGTCCACTTGGACCATTTCGTAGTTAAGTACTCTATACTTCAGTTAGTTTGCAGAAAGATGACTATCCTACTAGACGCTACGAGAGAACGCCGTCGCAGTTTGCGGAAGAGATGTAATTTTTCTAAAGACTGCGTGCCACGATAGCTGTCATCAGCGTACTGCTGCTCCTTATCATTTTCCATGTAAAATGAGAACAGGAAGCTGCAACGGCAAAGGCAGTAGAAACCATCCTCAAGACACCAATTAAGAGGTCCGGGGACGTTCTTCACTGAGGAGGAGAGAAGTTAATGCGGGTAAGTCTCCAACTGAGTTAAAACTAGCCACAGGCTGGAGTGAGCGGATCCAATGCTCTCTCGCTGGCTGGGAAAACTAGTGCTCGCGACAAACTACCTAAGGGGCATCTGCAGCTCTCTTCGCAAAACGTCATGTGCAACGAAGGTCAGCGAATCTCAGTGATGGTCACGTAGGCCTTTCTTTTAAAGCTTTGTTTAGTTTTTAGCACTTTTTTAGTTTTAAGCTCTCTCACTGTTGTTGTAAAGTCTGTCTGCGACAGTCATAAATTTAAAGTTAATTATTAAACACAAAAAGAAAAAATATTAATTTGTACACGGGTTCACGGGTCAAACCGTAAAGTTCGACATAATTTATACATCATGTTATTGTTGAGACCCTCTTTGGTGACATTTACGACTTTTTGGTGCTTTCAGCATATCCAATTGGAACTTATTATGACAATTAAAGGGGAATCTTCTCCACACGGTGCCATGCAAAGAAACGAGAGGCAGATCAGGGCAGGGCTCACAACGGGTCACACCCACCGGTAGCGAGTCGAACAGTCACCATATTATTTGAATTGAAACGACAAATAACCAAATCAGATTCTGCTTTGTCTATATGCCAATCTGAATCACCCTTCAAGTGCAACTACGAAAAATTGCAAAATCAACAATTTCGAAGCCCACGATTCTATTCCAAGATGTAACAAATTTCCAATGAAGAAGAATCTTCCAGAATCACGCATTCGAATCATGTGCTTTGATGATATTTCAATAAACATTTTGTTCATTTATTTCTCACTTAAGTAACTTAAATGTGAGTCTGCAGGAGAGAGAATAAAATATAATAATTCCAGTGGTAATTCGAAACGTTAATGAGAAAACAAATCGCGGTTTCGTTTTAATGCTTCTTTATTTGATTATAACTGATTATCTCTTCACAAAACTAAATACATTTTGTTGATTGAAAACAGTGCTTTGGAAATTAATAAAATTCCCTTCCTCCACAAACTATCAAATATGGTTTAATCAGCTTCGACACTGGTTTGCAGAATAGGAATGAAAATCAAACATTTTTAACATTTCTATCTAATTTAAGTTTCCCTACACAATTAATATAATTCTGTACCGCATTTGAAATCACAGGCGAGCCCCCATAAATCTGCTCAATAACATCCTTCTCAGTGGCGCCACTCTGAGCCAAACAGTTATGTTTCTAGAAAAGAAAATGGTAATTAAAAAACAATGCTAATTTATTAAAATAAATTCTCCTCCAAAAGCTGAAAAACATATTCGCATTTTCCTGCTGCCAAATATTCTATTCTCATATTTTGACTAAAATTACTCGCAAAGTTGGGCAAATAATGATGGAAGGGACCACAACTGCGCAATCCTTAGAAATTATTCCAATTTATCATAAAAGCTCGCTTGGTATGTTACATCGGTTATCATGATGGTCGCACTCCAGCCGTTATTCGACATAAGTTCGAACGTTTGTAATGCTCGATGAAGGGAACCCAATGACGAGAGTGCTCGTGACATTCTAAATCACTCCATTCTCCGGCACTCGTTTTAATCAAGAAGTTTGCAGGCATCCACCTCGGCCCTGACTGCCACATGAGAACTTTGCTGATACCGAGGTCGTTTCAACGGAGAGATCTTGCAAGTCAAACAATCGTTGTTAGAAGCGATGTTATTAATGGACCACAAACGTTGATGCCTTGCACTTCAGCTGGTGTTGTGTTTTATTAAATCTAATAAACCAAGAACAATTGGAACCTTCGTGGCTGATATCACACCGCATCGTAATTAGGTTAATTTTTGCGAATTTCATACAAAATTAGAACTCAACTGTGGGCACAATAAACGAAGCCTTGGAAGCCAGTTGGTCGGAATTGGGTTCTCATCCATAATGCCGCAAAACGTAACTCAGTAATAATTGAACAATACCTCCGGGAGGCATAATGCAGAGTCCTTTAGTGACCTATAAGTATTTCTTAATTAACATGTTTAAAGTGATTATACTTACTATGTGAGGATGACTAGGAGGGGCCCAGACAGCATAATGAGTCTTCACTCCTTCAATTGGATTAGTAATAGCTGCAACGACCAAGAGGACAAAAGCAACTGTGGAGAGAAATTTCATTTTGGAAATATTTTAGAACTTGACTAAGTATATTGAAAGTGTTACAGAGAGTGTTCCTGTATCAAGTTGGGCAGGGCCTCTTATACAGATATTTTTGTTTGTTTTTGCTTCTACGTTCACAGTTTTATTTACTTATTTAATAAAAAAAAACTTTGTAGAGAACTAAGTAGAAATATCGACGGATATAACTTTTTCGTGCGTAATATTAACGCAAGTGTTTCATCTCTAGACAAACTTAACGTGAGTGAAGGCCATTGCAAAACGTGTGCTGAATAATTTTAGCAAACAAAACGATAATCGTTCTACTCTTTTTTCGTACATTTATGGAATGGTGCAAAAGTCTGGAAAATGTTCGGTTGACGTCTTTCTACTGTAACTACATTGAAAGAGCAGTTCGGGTTGGCTTAAAAATACACTTCTTGCTTATCGTTTGTTGTCAACAGCTCTCTACGATCTATGTTGCTGCCATAGCCAATAAGAGCAACTTGCTAACGTCATACAATTTATAATGTAGGTTCTTTTTTTCCGTAGGGAGGGGAAATCTTCAAAATGATATTTTTACTCACCAAAACCACGTCCCTAATCTAACAGTTATGCTAAGCCCCATAGGCCTGATAGCGATTTAGGAAGGGTATTGAACATATGTACAAAGATATACAAAGAGAACTACTCACGGTTTGAAAGAAAAAGTGTTATTTTCTATTTCAACATATGCTTGGATTCACTCATGATTCTTGATGTGTTTTTATCAATAAGAGATGACGATTCGTCTTCCAACAGGATCACCAGGTATACTCGCATCATTATTTCAATGGCTGGTGGACTGGTCATCAAGGAGTTGCGTATTTATTCTTCTTAGAATTATAAGGTAAAATTCTGATTGGTGGATTATAACTGCTTGAGGGTCACTACTAAAAATGCTGATTCCACTATTTCAGGTCACATGGTGGAGAATGCTCGTATTTCATCAAAATAGAACAACAACAAAATAAATAAAATGGGATTAGAATATTGTACAACGGGCTTAGTCTCCAAAGTGCTTCTTTCTCAAAAATCCTTTTCTCTGGGAGTCGAAGGCCTCTGTAGCTAGTACTCATTCCCCCAACACCTTCCACTCATAATTAATTTTGGTGTAAGATATAATAAAAATAATAATTTTGATTCCATTAGAGTAGCTTTTCAAATAACGAAGAAATTAGATTGGAGATTTCACTTATTTGAGTGTTCTATCTGTTTCACAGTCCTACAGTCTCTCCCGTCACAATTACTACATCCTAGACTATATATTGGAACTCATCCTAGACTATATATTGCTAACCCACCAAGGACTTTAAGAGGTGTTTTTGCACATATTTTCCTAATCTTTACGGAGCTAAAAACAGAGGAAGCATCGAGTTTGCTTATGGACTCATAGGTAATGCGACAATTTTCTCCTGTACACTCCCTCATTTTGGTAAAATTTCATAAATTTGGTAAAATTTTAATAATTATCAATGATATTGAACAAAACCAATTCATTAATTTCCCAAAAGTTAGTACCAGAAGTAAAATTCTTTTATGACTTGTTTCAGTTATATTCTCCAGTCCACAAGTAGTAAGGTCGCTACCTATAATATGGATTATACCGATGCTCAAAAAGTATGAATCGAGAATATTAGTTCACAGTGAAGATGAAATTTGTCCACTGACAAATTTCACCCACGCAAAATCTTGGATGTTCAAAATATGAAAAAACTCAAAGTAGGCGAGTCAGATTTTGATTCATTTGTTTCTTCTTGTGTATGAAACCAATTCTCAATCACGTTAAACTTTCAGTAGGTTAAATAGTGATTGAGAATCTTTCAGATTGTGGAATAAAAAGCGTTCAAAGTAGTAAGGAACATAAACAATTTCCGACGTATTAAGGACAGCCGAGATATCGAAGACATAAGGACTTGGACTAAGTCAGCGACATCAGGAACATCAGCGTGCATCTCCGCTTGAAAAATGCTTGGGAAAGAACCCATTGGTTCCCAGTAGTTGGTTCTACGCCCAAATACTTCTGATCTTACAGTGTAACTAACAAAAGTATAAAAATTTCCAACCTTCTCGAATACAGTTTTGTCTGTTCCTTAGGAATTTTCTCGGTGCTGGAAGGCTTAAAATACGCTGGCATAAAAAATATAAAATTTGCCATGTTTACGCGACTCTCTCTCATCCCTAAAAGCCATAGTGAGTCTAGAAAATAACTCATAATACTCTAAAACAATTAGAAATATCCTATTAAAAAACTTCCCGGAACATTATCCTAATTTGGTCCTCCGGCCACGTCCAAATTCGCAGAAATTAATTTGCGGATCAAGGTGCGGAATTGGCCTTCAATGCCAGTGCCAATGCCACTACCCGCAACTTCAACGCAAATGACATTAATTAATTTTTAAAACACAATTTACATGCATCGCACTGGTCCCAACAAATAAATACAGATAAATATAATATATATAATAGATATACGATAACGATTTTTTAAATTTCAATCATAAATTCTCAAGATCAGATTTGATAAAATATGAGCGAATGAGATTCGACCGCACAAGATTAACTCGCGAACACCTACTTAGCAATAATCTTGAATGAATGAATGAAATAAAGAGGGAAAATGTGCCTGGACCAATTTCATCTATTGTACTCCTCCTGCATGTACCTATTAAAGGTCTTCTATTAGTGCACCAATTCAAAGGTAGCTTAGCACTGAGTTGGGGTTCATTGCTCTAATGTCTCTGTCATGACATTGGATTGCCTCAGTGTTCATAGTGAGGTCCAGTAGCGTGATCTTCTGAATTTTTCCTCCTGTCTTAATTTATCTGTTATACCATTTGCCCCTATGCCAAATAATGGTTCAGGCCCAATAAAAAGTGTGGCTGCCCAATTCCTGGCAAGACTATCCGCTTTTTCATTTCCAGGGATCCCAGTGTGTCCTTGGACCCATATTATGGAAAGATTATTGAGGCTCTACTAACAATAATCTTACATCAACATGTTCATTCCGCAGCAACAACTCAATATCAGTCAAAGAGGAATGTTCTTCATCCCAACAAATTAGACTAAGTAGCTTTCATGAGTATTCACCCCCAACTGCACTGTCAGAACCTAAGATAGACAGCATTTTAAAAATTATACAATTTTTAAGAAATACGAATTTAAGCCACCTGATCTAATCATTTCTGGCACAATTTTTAAGTACGATTTGGAGCTTAAGATTTGGAATAAGTAAATTGATCTTAACCCCCTACCGCCAGACAGCCTAAGGCCGTCGATGCTAGTGCTGCCCTTTCTTTAGCTTATAATTTGTAATTATAAGTTAACTCAGTATAAATAAATAGAACAAATGCAAACTAATATTCTTCGCACCATAGTAAATCCACCCTGGTACATAACCAATGAAGAAGAAAGAACGAACCTATAACGTGACCTCAATATCCCCACCGTAAAAGACGAAATAAAAATAATAAACAGCCAACATCAAATCGCTCTTTGTAATCAATTACTTTCTTACTTTCGTGGCGTAATCGCAGAATTAGCGAAACAACTCGCTATAGGGTTACGGCCGAACACAACTTAGTAATCACACAAATATTCAGATACAAAGCTTACCAGAGAGTGTCACAAGAGGCCCATTTGAGGCCGCCGTGGCTAGGTGACTAGATCCCGCTCTTCTTCAATCCAATCTAATCTACCAGAGCAAGAAATCAATGCAAGAGGACGACTAAGAAGGCGTAAACCAGTAGTCAGATCTTCAATATTTTTAAATAAGTAACGCTATTTCTATAAATCTGTAATGTGATCATACAAAACATTGTTCAACAAGAATCTAAAAGTCTATGGCCTCAGGCATATATTATAAGAATTACAAGATGTCGATAAGACAGATGTAATATAACTTTAGAATACAAAATAAAAATAATAGTATAAAACATGTGAGCTAAAATGTGTGAACTTGAAAATAAACTAAGATATCTTCCGTTCAAAAAGTATCCGGAATTAGTCAATAAAACAAAAACGGTTCAATTATTCATTGATATCTATTTTATTACCTTCAAAGTAATATCCATGGCAATCAATACATATTCCAACGCTCCTTCAATCTTCAACGCACTTTTCATAGGCCGATTTTGCAATCGCTTTCACGTCCTTCTGCGAATTCTCCTTCATCGCCTCAATTGTCTCAAAACGCTTTAATAAAGTGGTAACTTGAGTCCTGGGAACAGGAAAAAGTCTCATGGGGCCATGTCAGGTGAATACGGAACTTAAAGAACGGAATTAATGTTGTTTTTGGTCGAATAATCGCGTACGAGATGAGATTTTTGAGCCGGTTCATTGACGTGGTGAATAAACCACGAGCTGTTTCTCCATAATTCCTCACTCATGCGACGCACATTGTCCCTCAAACGCTTCTGTACGCTCACTCACTACACCTTATTTACTGTTTGGCTTGGCGGAAGGAATTCGGAGTGGACCACCACACAGCAATCAAAGAAAATAGTCAAAAAATCTTGATTTTGGATCGACTTTGTCCTGGCTCGTTTGAGAAACGGGTTCCGATGATTGGTTGGTTCCTTTCAGTGTCATATTCATAGGCCCTCGTTTTGTCACCGGTAATTATAACATTCGGAATTCGGGCCGCCATCAAAGAAAACAGTAAAACAAAACCTTGATTTTGGATCGATTTGTGGTGATTTTTGAATCGTCTGAGAAGCGTCATTCCGTTGGTTCATTTCGATGTCATATTCATAGACCCGCGTCTCGTCACTGGTAATGATGTCTTCGACGACATTTTGGCACAAAGAAAGCATGTCTTTAGCGACAGCAATGCGATGCCGCTTCAGCACTCTCGGCACAAATTGCGGTTCAAGTAGTTTCACCCATAAAACGTAGTGCATATCGCTCTGCACCGATCCGAGCGAGACACCAATATCGGCTGTTATCTCCCTGATGCTCACACAATGATCTTCGAGTACAATTTTCTTAGCTTTTTCGATGTTGTTGTCAGTCACAGAGGTGCATGAACAACCGGAACGAGGCAAATCATCAATCAGTACGGCCCACTTTAAAATCTTTGTACCACTCGTAGGTATGATTGTGTTTCGGTATGATTGTTGAGTCCGAATAGGCTACCGTTAATATTTTCAACGCTACCGCACATGATATTTTGTTAGAAACACAACATTTCCGACATACCGAGTCTACTTGCTCTACTAAATTCGACATAGCGAAATTCTCAGAATACAACAAACAATGAATTGCCTACAAAGTTATTCCGCTCACACTATCTGACAGATTGCGCTCAAAATTGGCATGTAGAGAACTGACAGACATACTAAAATATTGACAATATCTCAAGCGCGGTTCGGTTTATTCACAAATTCCGGATACTTTTTGAACATAGGATACATATCATTGCACTACGGAAGCAGAACAACAAAATAATTCGAAAACTTATGAGTACACTTTGTTAATAAGGGCATCTTGCTAAGGCAATCCCAATTAATTCATTAATAACATTATCTCTGCACTACCCTAATGTATAGGGAAAACTGGTGGTTGATACAAGAAGATGAAAAACTCCCCACACCGTGTTCTCGTGAAGATTGCACTGAATTGATGTTTTAAACAAACTCTCTTTTTATTTTCCATCAAGTAAAGCACTACGAACTCAACATGAGATCAAATAAGAATTGAATAATATAATTGTGTATATAATTTATACTAATTTATAACTGTGTATTTAACAATAGAAATTAAGAACTTGGATGGTCAATGTAGAAATTAAAAACAATCTTTATTTATATGAATCTATCTTAAGACTATCTTATAAGATAAACTTGGCAGAGGAGTTTGAGTTTTTGAATTATGAGTTGTTCAGCATTATGGAATTAGAAGCTGCATTGAGATGGGTTAACAGTCAATGCGATGGAAAGGAATGAGAGAATGTGACTGAGTTGAAGTTACTGATAAGAATTGTGGGTGGTCCTGTTATATGATAGGTTGTAATGTGCTCTATATAATGTGAATGAGGTAAACAGCTAATTATACGGATAATTAGGGTGTCTAGAAGTTATACGTTCTATGACTATATGAGCTTTCAAATGGTATAGAAACTTGATATAAAGACCTTTCAACGAATCGCATGAATTAAAATGGTTCAACTCTTCCAAACCAAGGTTGATGAAAGCTTGACTTATATTATATTAATAAGTTTTCACTTCCATATAGCCCCAAGTTTAAGCTGCCGAAAAGGGAAAAGCACAATTTCAGTTCCGGGATTAAGTGAGTCATTTACTTCCTATTTTCAAAAGTTGTTAAAAAATAATTTTTCTGAAGTACAAATTGTAAGATAAAGTGCCATTTAAGTGAACAATTCTCATTTATTTTTAAACAGAACAAAATAAATACACAGCAGCGTTAATTAAACAATAGTGGAATGAACAGAACAATAGGCCAACTAATTTGCTCTTATTTCCGTCACTACAAATTCTCAAGCTTAGTCAATTGTACAGGGTCAGTTAATGAAAAAACAGTTGTAAGAAGCGAGTACACTGATTTTGGCATTTTTACTCTAATGCCATTTTGAGTACTGTCCATTCAAACCATTTTCCAGAGTTATACACACAAAGGATTGAAATACTTCGGATTCGTTTAGTAAACTCAATTGCACTGAGCTATAGAATTGGACTTGGTCGTTCAGCCAAAGAGTATTTACGTATAGAGTTTCCGTCGCTCTCTTTGGCAAAAGAGAGGAATCGAATTGTATGGAAATTGCCTTGGAACCTCTAACAGATGTTAAACATAACATTATTCTGCTATCAACGATTCATTCATAGTAAATTGTATATGAGTTTAGGAAGGAATGGTATTTATTGTCATAGTAGGAAAATTAAGAAATCCAGATTTAATTGTCTTATTATCTATTAATTAATAGTATATAGCTAACATAAAAATTATAACAATTTCAATTAATAAGACAATAATATCAAATCTAAACAGTCGCTGAACAATGTTAAAGTTAACTTTGCCACTGCCAAAACGATTCAGTACAGACGCATATTCATAGTAAAATTAATTTGAAATTTGTAGGAATTTCATTTCACACAAAAATTTGTGAGAATTCTAAAAAATTATAAATTTTTCAAAATATTTTGTTTCGCACAAACATTTAATGCAATTGACAATATATTTTTTAAAAATAACTTTCTTTAAAATATTAGTAGTAGATTTCAGATACGAGTACATACATACATATGTAGGTAGGCATGTATATTTATATAAATAATTATGGGAATATTTTTAAAATTTACATTGTAAATTTGTAAAGAAAGAAAAAATTTGTGTATAAAATTAATAAATAAATTTAAAAATAATTTATTTAATTTATTTCTTTATCTCAAAAAAAGTCACCATCGAATTGCACAGCAAAACTTCGTGGCTGCACATCAGAAGACTAAAAGTGATCTTTTGCGGAATGTAGGCAGAATTGTAGGAATTTTAGTTAATTCAGAATTGCACCAGCAAATAATTTGGTTCTCTAATATACTCCAAAATCAACGAAGATGGAATTTGTGCGTTTAGCTGAATGGTTTCAGCTTTGGCCTGTAGTTTTCGTGGCTTAGGGTTCGAGCCCAGCAAAAGGTTGTGTTTTATCCAATTTTTTAAAAAAATCAACAATCATTTTTATGAATAGTAATAAAAGTATTTTACTATTTTCCATAAATTAACCAGTATTATATCATTTTACTGGACCAAAACTAGAACAGAATTTATTTATTTATTTATTTATTCATACTTGTGTTAATATCAAAATTTTAATACAATAATACTTACAGCTATGACATCTATGGTCTTAAGCTAGTTAATTTTATATATAGGTTAGATTTCTTTATAGGTGTTAGAGTACTTAAGGTAATTTATCAGCATCTTTAAGTCTTTATCGGTAGGGTTGTTAAGTAGGGTTGTTGGTTTGATGTTTGGAAGTGATTTTCTGTAGATGTTAAAGTATGTACAATTGACTAATACGAGTATGTGTTCGACGTTCATGTTGGGTAGGTTGCAGAATTTGCATATGTTGTTTGTTTTATTGATAATGTATTCATTGGTCAGTTTTGTGTGTCCAAGTCGGAGTCGTACGAGTTTTATTGATTCTTGTCTGTTTATGTTGGTGTTGCTAACGGTTTTAAAATGTTCATAGATAGGTATTTTTGATTTATTAATTTTTTTGTACCAGTCACTAGTAGTTTGGAATAGGTCTTTGTCTTTTTCCGGTGAATGGTTTTTATGAAGTTTAGGATGTCTGATGATAAGATATTTTGTGTAGTCGTTAGTGGGGCACATGTGGCATTTTTGCCAATTTCGCCGCTAATTCGTTGCCTTTTATATTGACATGTCCGGGAATCCAAATGAGCCTGATTGTGGATTTATGTCTGATTAATATGTTTTTTATATCGTCTATGTAATGGTTGCTGTTTACTGGGTTGGTAATTGCGTCTAAGACTGAGAGAGAATCTGAGCAGATCGCGATTTTCCTCCTTTTTGTGTTGCGTATTTGGTCGCTTCGTGCATGGCTATTAGCTCAGCTCCAAACCTTGTGCTGTAATGTGGTAGGTGTGCTGCTTGAATGGTTTTGTTTTCTTCCACGATTCTATAGCCTGTAAGGCCGTTTTGTTTTGAACCATCAGTGTATATAAACTTAAAGGAGTGTAGTTCTTCTTTTAATTTAAGAAAGTTCTGTATATAGATTTCATTTGGTGTATTATTTTTTTTATGTTGTCGTAGGTCGGTGTTGACTGAGTTATGAGGAAGTTGCCAGCTATTGGTACTTCAATGTTTTGGGCGGTCTTAATCACTTTATTTATTGTGGATGGTTTTTGTTGGAGTTTTTTAGATTTAAGGATTTGGGCACATAGGGTTGGGAGTGGGGAGCGGTCGTTGATTATAACTGATTTAATAAGCTTAGAGGTGATTAGGTCCCGGGCAAAGGATATTGGTGTAATTTTAGCTTCATACAGGAGGTTGGGAACAGGGGTTGTTCTGAATGCACCTAGTGCAATCTTCGTAGCGGAATTTATGGTAGTGTTTAATTTATTTATGGTTGATTTTGGTGCATGCCCAAATAAGTATAGACCATAGTTAATTTTAGATAAGAGGAGGGATTTTGTTATTGAAATTAGTGATGCTGTATTGCAGTTGAATTTTTAGCTTGAAAGGCATTTGATTATATTGAGCGGTTTGATTAATGAGTCTATTAATTGATTAATATGTGTTTCCCATCGATATCTTTTCTTCAGTGTAATCCCAAGTATCTTTAAATTGTCAACTTTGATTATATTTATGTGGTTGCATGTGATGTTTGAGGAGCAATTGTATTTTCTACAGATGTGAATTTGCATGCATTTTTGTAGCGATAATGCAGCTCCTGAATGTGTGCACCAATCCGAAATTTTGTTGTAGATGGGATCGAAATTGTAGGGGGTGTTTTTGTTTCTATTTAGTTTTTGAATTATTAAGTAGTCATCAGCGAATGCGATAAAATTAATTGCTTTGTTGAGTGATAAGGTGTTGCTTAGCTTGTTATAGGCTATCAGAAATAGGATTACGGAGAGGGGGAACCTTGTGGAATGTCATTTTGGAGAGAAAAGCTTTGAGAAATTTGGGATTCGATTTTTACTTTGATGTTCCTATTTGTCATATAGTTTTTTATATAATTATAAATGTTGGGGCCGATTTTCCACATGTTAAGTTGATCTAAAATAGCGTGTACTCCAATTTTATCAAATGCTTTAGCAAAATCCAGTGAGATGAGGGATATGTGTTTTTTGTAAGAGAGGGAATGGGTGATCTGATGATCAAGGTAAACCAGAAAATCAGACATTGATTTCCCTTTTTTGAATCCTAATTGATGGCTATTGAGAAGTTTCTTATTTGATACAAACCACCAAACCCTGTTGGCAATGATTTTATCTAGTACTTTGGAGCAGCAAGGGTTAAGTGAGATTGGACGATATGATGTTAACATGGTTTTGTCTGAGTTAGGTTTAGGTATAGGGATAATGAGACTATTTTTATACATTTGAGGGATAAAACCAGCAAATATTTTATTATACGAGTATAAGTCAGTAAGTCGACTTTTTACTGCAAAGGGTAGGTGATTAATCATTGGGTAGGATATTCGATCTATTCCGGGAGTTTTGCTTTTAGTTGGTTTATTGCCATGTTTAGTTCGATTGGATTGATTTTATCGTCAATAATTAAGGCTGATTTGCTCGGACTAGGTAACCTACTTCTGGATAGGGAGTTTTGTTTGTTTAAGAGGAAGGTAGGAGAGAATGAATTATCGTGTGCTTCTTTGGACCATGTTTCTGCAAGTATATTTGCTATTATGGATTTATTTGTGATCGAATTTTGGTTAGATTGGGGTAAGCTAATTGAATGGATTGGGGTGTAGGTTTTAAGCCCACAGAATGTGCGAATTGTTGACCAAATTTTTCCTGAAGGTGTTAAAGGATTGATGTTGGAGGTGAAGTTAAGTATTGAGGTTGATTTAGATAATTTTATTTCGCGCTTAAGTATCGCGTTTCCTTTCTTGAATTTTATGATATTATCTAGAGATATGTTTCTGGTTAGGATATTTTGAATTTTTTTTCTTTCCTTTTTTAAGTCTTCTAATTTATTGTTCCACCAGGAGACTGTTGTTCTTCGCTTAGGTCTAGATTGAGGAATGGATTCGTTAGCGCTTTGAATTATTATTTTTTGAATATTTGCAGTTTCTTTGTTTATGTTTATGCTAACAGCTCTTTTTTCAGATAAGTGATTAGCTAGTATGCTGAATTTGTCCCAATTTGCTTTGCCTAAATTGAATCTAGGTCTACTTGTAGTTGGAATTGTTGTGAGATTGGGGAAGAGGGATATGAGGATAGGAAAGTGATCACTACCGAATATATCGGGTTCTATTTGCCAGTTGGTTTCTATTGCTAGGATAGGAGATGCAAGTGAAAGATCAATATGAGTTAGAGTATTATGCGTTGTGAAGTGGGTTGGGGTGCCATTGTTTAGGAGAGTCAGTGCCGATTGTGTGATAAATTGATCAATTTTTTTGCCTCTAGCATTGTTGTAATTGGAACCCCAACTGGAATGCCAGCTTTAAAGTCACCTGTGATCAAGTGTGGTGATTGTGAGTTGTTAAAAAGATCGTGAAGTTCTTTGACTTTGAAAGATTTTGTGGGTGGTAGGTATATTAACCCAAGTAGGAATTATTGTTTTGAAAAAATAAAAATATTTACTTTGTCACAATTGTTTGAAGGAAAGTTGGTTGTATTGAATTATGTATGAGCGCCACCAAATGAATTTTGTGGGTGTAGAGATGTGTATAATTGGTAGTTAATGGGAGTAGGTATTATTTTGTCGTCTTTTAGGTGTGTTTCTTGTAGGGTAATGATTTGTGGTTTATGTTTTTTTAATAATATTTCTAGTTCATTATAATTGTTTTTGTAGCCTTTGATATTCCATTGAATAATTTTTAAAGATGCTGTCATTACTGCCAGATTTACAGAGGCTTTGCAGATTTTTATACATATATGTTTTTGTTATATATGTATTTAGTGGATTAGTGTATTATTTGTTTTTTGGCTTAAGATGTAAAGAATTAAATGTATTTATAAATATAGATAGAATAAGAACTCATCTGAAGAGTCGGAGAACATATTATTTGCTTCTGTTATAATTCTATGAGTTGAGAAATTAAATGTTGTAGTTGTTGGAACTGGGTTGATTTTTTCTGGTGAGCTCGGTATTGTTTTTGTTGTATTATTATTGTTGTTAATTGCATTTTTTTTTGTTTCTATTTTCCAGAACGAGGCAAATCATCAATCATATTACGGCCCACTTTAAACTATTTGTACCACTCGTAGGTATGATTGTTGAGTCCGAATAGGCTACCGTTAATATTTTCAACGCTACCGCACATGATATTTTGTTAGAAACACGAAATTTCCGACATACCGAGTCCACTTGCTCTACTAAATTCGACATAGCGAAATTCTCAGAATACAACAAACAATGAATTGCCTACAAAGTTATTCCGCTCACACTATCTGACAGATTGCGCTCAAAATTGGCATGTACAGAACTGACAGATATACTAAAATATTGACAATATCTCAAGCGCGGTTCGGTTTATTCACAAATTCCGGATACTTTTTGAACATAGGATAGATTTCACTGCACTACGGAAGCAGAACAACAAAATAATTCGAAAACTTATGAGTACACTTTGCTAATAAGGGCATCTTGCTAAGGCAATCCCAATTAATTCATTAATAACATTATCTCTGCACTACCCTAAGGTATAGGGAAAACTGGTGGTTGATACAAGAAGATGAAAAACTCCCCACACCGTGTTCTCGTGAAGATTGCACTGAATTGATGTTTTAAACAAACTCTCTTTAAAGAAAGTTTATTTTCTATCAACTAAAGAACTACGAACTCAACATGAGATCAAATAAGAATTGAATAATATAATTGTGTATATAATTTATACTAATTTATAACTGTGTATTTAACAATAGAAATTAAGAACTTGGATGGTGAATGTAGAAATTAAAAACAATCTTTATTTATATGAATCTATCTTAAGACTATCTTATAAGATAAACTTGGCAGAGGAGTTTGAGTTTTTGAATTATGAGTTGTTCAGCATTATGGAAATAGAAGCTGCATTGAGATGGGTTAACAGTCAATGCGATGGAAAGGAATGAGAGAATGTGACTGAGTTGAAGTTACTGATAAGAATTGTGGGTGGTCCTGTTATATGATAGGTTGTAATGTGCTCTATATAATGTGAATGAGGTAAACAGCTAATTATACGGATAATTAGGGTGTCTAGAAGTTATACATTCTATGACTATATGAGCTTTCAAATGGTATAGAAATTTGATACAAAGACCTTTCAAAGAATCGCATGAATTAAAATGGTTCAACTCTTCCAAACCAAGGTTGATGAAAGCTTGACTTATATTATTTTAATAAGTTTCCACTTCCATCTAGCTACATCACCTAAGTTTAGGTGCCGAAAAGGGAAAAACACAATTTCAGTTGCGGGATTAAGTGAGTCATTTACTTCCTATTTTCAAAAGTTGTTAAAAAATAATTTTTCTGAAGTACAAATTGTAAGATAAAGTGCCATTTAAGTGAACAATTCTCATTTATTTTTAAACAGAACAAAATAAATACACAGCAGCGTTAATTAAACAATAGTGGAATGAACAGAACAATAGGCCAACTAATTTGCTCTTATTTCCGTCACTACAAATTCTCAAGCTTAGTCAATTGTACAGGGTCAGTTAATGAAAAAACAGTTGTAAGAAGCGAGTACACTGATTTTGGCATTTTTACTCTAATGCCATTTTGAGTACTGTCCATTCAAACCATTTTCCAGAGTTATACACACAAAGGATTGAAATACTTCGGATTCGTTTAGTAAACTCAATTGCACTGAGCTATAGAATTGGACTTGGTCGTTCAGCCAAAGAGTATTTACGTATAGAGTTTCCGTCGCTCTCTTTGGCAAAAGAGAGGAATCGAATTGTATGGAAATTGCCTTGGAACCTCTAACAGATGTTAAACATAACATTATTCTGCTATCAACGATTCATTCATAGTAAATTGTATATGAGTTTAGGAAGGAATGGTATTTATTGTCATAGTAGGAAAATTAAGAAATCCAGATTTAATTGTCTTATTATCTATTAATTAATAGTATATTGCTAACATAAAAATTATAACAATTTCAATTAATAAGACAATAATATCAAATCTAAACAGTCGCTGAACAATGTTAAAGTTAACTTTGCCACTGCCAAAACGATTCAGTACAGACGCATATTCATAGTAAAATTAATTTGAAATTTGTAGGAATTTCATTTCACACAAAAATTTGTGAGAATTCTAAAAAATTATAAATTTTTCAAAATATTTTGTTTCGCACAAACATTTAATGCAATTGACAATATATTTTTTAAAAATAACTTTCTTTAAAATATTAGTAGTAGATTTCAGATACGAGTACATACATACATATGTAGGTAGGCATGTATATTTATATAAATAATTATGGGAATATTTTTAAAATTTACATTGTAAATTTGTAAAGAAAGAAAAAATTGGTGTATAAAATTAATAAATAAATTTAAAAATAATTTATTTAATTTATTTCTTTATCTCAAAAAAAGTCACCATCGAATTGCACAGCAAAACTTCGTGGCTGCACATCAGAAGACTAAAAGTGATCTTTTGCGGAATGTAGGCAGAATTGTAGGAATTTTAGTTAATTCAGAATTGCACCAGCAAATACTTTGGTTCTCTAATATACTCCAAAATCAACGAAGATGGAATTTGTGCGTTTAGCTGAATGGTTTCAGCTTTGGCCTGTAGTTTTCGTGGCTTAGGGTTCGAGCCCAGCAAAAGGCTGTGTTTTATCCAATTTTTTAAAAAAATCAACAATCATTTTTATGAATAGTAATAAAAGTATTTTACTATTTTCCATAAATTAACCAGTATTATATCATTTTACTGGACCAAAACTAGAACAGAATTTATTTATTTATTTATTTATTCATACTTGTGTTAATATCAAAATTTTAATACAATAATACTTACAGCTATGACATCTATGGTCTTAAGCTAGTTAATTTTATATATAGGTTAGATTTCTTTATAGGTGTTAGAGTACTTAAGGTAATTTATCAGCATCTTTAAGTCTTTATCGGTAGGGTTGTTAAGTAGGGTTGTTGGTTTGATGTTTGGAAGTGATTTTCTGTAGATGTTAAAGTATGTACAATTGACTAATACGAGTATGTGTTCGACGTTCATGTTGGGTAGGTTGCAGAATTTGCATATGTTGTTTGTTTTATTGATAATGTATTCATTGGTCAGTTTTGTGTGTCCAAGTCGGAGTCGTACGAGTTTTATTGATTCTTGTCTGTTTATGTTGGTGTTGCTAACGGTTTTAAAATGTTCATAGATAGGTATTTTTGATTTATTAATTTTTTTGTACCAGTCACTAGTAGTTTGGAATAGGTCTTTGTCTTTTTCCGGTGAATGGTTTTTATGAAGTTTAGGATGTCTGATGATAAGATATTTTGTGTAGTCGTTAGTGGGGCACATGTGGCATTTTTGCCAATTTTGTCCGCTAATTCGTTGCCTTTTATATTGACATGTCCGGGAATCCAAATGAGCCTGATTGTGGATTTATGTCTGATTAATATGTTTTTTATATCG
Organism: Clusia tigrina; assembly: GCA_920105625.2. Classification (NCBI taxonomy): domain Eukaryota; kingdom Metazoa; phylum Arthropoda; class Insecta; order Diptera; family Clusiidae; genus Clusia; species Clusia tigrina. Next base: position 30,134,793 of record OV050030.1, read on the forward strand.
TCTATGTAATGGTTGCTGTTTACTGGGTTGGTAATTGCGTCTAAGACTGAGAGAGAATCTGAGCAGATCGCGATTTTCCTCCTTTTTGTGTTGCGTATTTGGTCGCTTCGTGCATGGCTATTAGCTCAGCTCCAAACCTTGTGCTGTAATGTGGTAGGTGTGCTGCTTGAATGGTTTTGTTTTCTTCCACGATTCTATAGCCTGTAAGGCCGTTTTGTTTTGAACCATCAGTGTATATAAACTTAAAGGAGTGTAGTTCTTCTTTTAATTTAAGAAAGTTCTGTATATAGATTTCATTTGGTGTATTATTTTTTTTATGTTGTCGTAGGTCGGTGTTGACTGAGTTATGAGGAAGTTGCCAGCTATTGGTACTTCAATGCTTTGGGCGGTCTTAATCACTTTATTTATTGTGGATGGTTTTTGTTGGAGTTTTTTAGATTTAAGGATTTGGGCACATAGGGTTGGGAGTGGGGAGCGGTCGTTGATTATAACTGATTTAATAAGCTTAGAGGTGATTAGGTCCCGGGCAAAGGATATTGGTGTAATTTTAGCTTCATACAGGAGGTTGGGAACAGGGGTTGTTCTGAATGCACCTAGTGCAATCTTCGTAGCGGAATTTATGGTAGTGTTTAATTTATTTATGGTTGATTTTGGTGCATGCCCAAATAAGTATAGACCATAGTTAATTTTAGATAAGAGGAGGGATTTTGTTATTGAAATTAGTGATGCTGTATTGCAGTTGAATTTTTAGCTTGAAAGGCATTTGATTATATTGAGCGGTTTGATTAATGAGTCTATTAATTGATTAATATGTGTTTCCCATCGATATCTTTTCTTCAGTGTAATCCCAAGTATCTTTAAATTGTCAACTTTGATTATATTTATGTGGTTGCATGTGATGTTTGAGGAGCAATTGTATTTTCTACAGATGTGAATTTGCATGCATTTTTGTAGCGATAATGCAGCTCCTGAATGTGTGCACCAATCCGAAATTTTGTTGTAGATGGGATCGAAATTGTAGGGGGTGTTTTTGTTTCTATTTAGTTTTTGAATTATTAAGTAGTCATCAGCGAATGCGATAAAATTAATTGCTTTGTTGAGTGATAAGGTGTTGCTTAGCTTGTTATAGGCTATCAGAAATAGGATTACGGAGAGGGGGAACCTTGTGGAATGTCATTTTGGAGAGAAAAGCTTTGAGAAATTTGGGATTCGATTTTTACTTTGATGTTCCTATTTGTCATATAGTTTTTTATATAATTATAAATGTTGGGGCCGATTTTCCACATGTTAAGTTGATCTAAAATAGCGTGTACTCCAATTTTATCAAATGCTTTAGCAAAATCCAGTGAGATGAGGGATATGTGTTTTTTGTAAGAGAGGGAATGGGTGATCTGATGATCAAGGTAAACCAGAAAATCAGACATTGATTTCCCTTTTTTGAATCCTAATTGATGGCTATTGAGAAGTTTCTTATTTGATACAAACCACCAAACCCTGTTGGCAATGATTTTATCTAGTACTTTGGAGCAGCAAGGGTTAAGTGAGATTGGACGATATGATGTTAACATGGTTTTGTCTGAGTTAGGTTTAGGTATAGGGATAATGAGACTATTTTTATACATTTGAGGGATAAAACCAGCAAATATTTTATTATACGAGTATAAGTCAGTAAGTCGACTTTTTACTGCAAAGGGTAGGTGATTAATCATTGGGTAGGATATTCGATCTATTCCGGGAGTTTTGCTTTTAGTTGGTTTATTGCCATGTTTAGTTCGATTGGATTGATTTTATTGCCAATAATTAAGGCTGATTTGCTCGGACTAGGTAACCAACTTCTGGATAGGGAGTCTTGTTTGTTTAGAAGGAAGGTAGGCGAGAATGAATTATCGTGTGCTTCTTTGGACCATGTTTCTGCAAGTGTATTTGCTATTATGGATTTATTTGTGATCGAATTTTGGTTAGATTGGGGTAAGCTAATTGAATGGATTGGGGTGTAGGTTTTAAGCCCACAGAATGTGCGAATTGTTGACCAAATTTTTCCTGAAGGTGTTAAAGGATTGATGTTGGAGGTGAAGTTAAGTATTGAGGTTGATTTAGATAATTTTATTTCGCGCTTAAGTATCGCGTTTCCTTTCTTGAATTTTATGATATTATCTAGAGATATGTTTCTGGTTAGGATATTTTGAATTTTTTTTCTTTCCTTTTTTAAGTCTTCTAATTTATTGTTCCCCCAGGAGACTGTTGTTCTTCGCTTAGGTCTAGATTGAGGAATGGATTCGTTAGCGCTTTGAATTATTATTTTTTGAATATTTGCAGTTTCTTTGTTTATGTTTATATTAACAGCTCTTTTTTCAGATAAGTGATTAGCTAGTATGCTGAATTTGTCCCAATTTGCTTTGCCTAAATTGAATCTAGGTCTACTTGTAGTTGGAATTGTTGTGAGATTGGGGAAGAGGGATATGAGGATAGGAAAGTGATCACTACCGAATATATCGGGTTCTATTTGCCAGTTGGTTTCTATTGCTAGGATAGGAGATGCAAGTGAAAGATCAATATGAGTTAGAGTATTATGCGTTGTGAAGTGGGTTGGGGTGCCATTGTTTAGGAGAGTCAGTGCCGATTGTGTGATAAATTGATCAATTTTTTTGCCTCTAGCATTGTTGTAATTGGAACCCCAACTGGAATGCCAGCTTTAAAGTCACCTGTGATCAAGTGTGGTGATTGTGAGTTGTTAAAAAGATCGTGAAGTTCTTTGACTTTGAAAGATTTTGTGGGTGGTAGGTATATTAACCCAAGTAGGAATTATTGTTTTGAAAAAATAAAAATATTTACTTTGTCACAATTGTTTGAAGGAAAGTTGGTTGTATTGAATTATGTATGAGCGCCACCAAATGAATTTTGTGGGTGTAGAGATGTGTATAATTGGTAGTTAATGGGAGTAGGTATTATTTTGTCGTCTTTTAGGTGTGTTTCTTGTAGGGTAATGATTTGTGGTTTATGTTTTTTTAATAATATTTCTAGTTCATTATAATTGTTTTTGTAGCCTTTGATATTCCATTGAATAATTTTTAAAGATGCTGTCATTACTGCCAGATTTACAGAGGCTTTGCAGATTTTTATACATATATGTTTTTGTTATATATGTATTTAGTGGATTAGTGTATTATTTGTTTTTTGGCTTAAGATGTAAAGAATTAAATGTATTTATAAATATAGATAGAATTAGAACTCATCTGAAGAGCCGGAGAACATATTATTTGCTTCTGTTATAATTCTATGAGTTGAGAAATTAAATGTTGTAGTTGTTGGAACTGGGTTGATTTTTTCTGGTGAGCTCGGTATTGTTTTTGTTGTATTATTATTGTTGTTAATTGCATTTTTTTTTTGTTTCTATTTTCCAGATCGAGGCAAATCATCAATCATATTACGGCCCACTTTAAACTATTTGTACCACTCGTAGGTATGATTGTTGAGTCCGAATATGCTACCGTTAATATTTTCAACGCTACCGCACATGATATTTTGTTAGAAACACGAATTTTCCGACACCTTGAGCCTCTTGGCTCAACTACATTCGACATAGCGAAATTCTCAGAATACAACAAACAATGAATTTCCTACAAAGTTATTCCGATCTGACAGATTGCGCTCAAAATTGGCATGTACAGAACTGACAGATATACTAAAATATTGACAATATCTCAAGCGCGGTTCGGTTTATTCACAAATTCCGAATACTTTTTGAACATAGGATAGATTTCACTGCACTACGGAAGCAGAACAACAAAATAATTCGAAAACTTATGAGTACACTTTGTTAATAAGGGCATCTTGCTAAGGCAATCCCAATTAATTCATTAATAACATTATCTCTGCACTACCCTAAGGTATAGGGAAAACTGGTGGTTGATACAAGAAGATGAAAAACTCCCCACACCGTGTTCTCGTGAAGATTGCATTGAATTGATGTTTTAAACAAACTCTCTTTAAAGAAAGTTTATTTTCCATCAAGTAAAGCACTACGAACTCAACATGAGATCAAATAAGAATTGAATAATATAATTGTGTATATAATTTATACTAATTTATAACTGTGTATTTAACAATAGAAATTAAGAACTTGGATGGTGAATGTAGAAATTAAAAACAATCTTTATTTATATGAATCTAGTATCTTAAGACTATCTTATAAGATAAACTTGGCAGAGGAGTTTGAGTTTTTGAATTATGAGTTGTTCAGCATTATGGAATTAGAAGCTGCATTGAGATGGGTTAACAGTCAATGCGATGGAAAGGAATGAGAGAATGTGACTGAGTTGAAGTTACTGATGACAATTATGTGTGGTCCTGTTATATGATATGTTGTAATGTGCTCTATATAATGTGAATGAGGTAAACAGCTAATTATACGGATAATTAGGGTGTCTAGAAGTTATACATTCTATGACTATATGAGCTTTCAAATGGTATAGAAACTTGATACAAAGACCTTTCAAAGTATCGCTTGTACCAAAATGGTTCAACTCTTCCAAACCAAGGTTGATGAAAGCTTGACTTATATTATATTAATAAGTTTTCACTTCCATCTAGCTACATCACCTAAGTTTAGGTGCCGAAAAGGGGAGGGGACAATTTCAGTTGTGGTATTAAGTGAGTCATTTACTTCCTATTTTCAAAAGTTGTTAAAAAATAATATTTCTGAAGTACAAATTGTAAGATAAAGTGCCATTTAAGTGAACAACTCTCATTTATTTTTAAACAGAACAAAAGAAATACACAGCAGCGTTAATTAAACAATAGTGGAATGTACAGAACAATAGGCCAACTAATTTCCTCTTATTTGCGTCACTACAATTCTCAAGCTTAATAAGCTCAATATACAATATACTCTTTGGTACAGGGTCAGTTAGAGAACAGTTCTAAGAACGGAATACACTAAGCAAAATTTTGGCATTTGTACTCAAATACCATTTTGAGTACTGTCCATTCAAGCCATTTTCCGGAGTTACACACACAAAGGATTGAAATACTTTGGATTCGTTTAGTAAACTCAATTGCACTGATCTATAGAATTGGACTTGGTCGTTCAGCCAAAGAGTATTTACGTATAGAGTTTCCGTCGCTCTCTTTGGCAAAAGAGAGGAATCGAATTGTATGGAAATTGCATTGGAACCTCTAACAGATGTTAAACATAACATTATTCTGCTAAAAACGATTCATTCATAGTAAATTGTATATGAGTTTAGGAAGGAATGGTTTTTATTGTCATAGTAGGAAAATTAAGAAATCCAGATTTAACAGTCTTATTATCTATTAATTAATAGTATATTGACAACATAAAAACTAAAACAATTTCAATTAATAAGACAATAATATCAAATCTAAACAGTCGCTGAACAATGTTAAAGTTAACTTTGCCACTGCCAAAACGATTCAGTACAGACGCATATTCATAGAAAAATTAATTTAAAATTTGTAAAAATTCTAAAAAATTGTAAATTTTTCAAAATATGTTATTTCGCACAAACATTTAACATTTGCAATTGACAATATACTTTTTAAAAATAACTTTCTTTAAAAATATTAGCAGTAGATTTCATATACATATGTACATATGTATGTAGGTAGGTAGGCATGAATATTTATATAAATAATTATGGGAATATTTTTAAAATTTACATTGTAAATTTGTAAAAAAAGAAAAAAATTGGTGTTGTTTTCTAATGATTGTCAATAGTATTAATTTTAGCTTTAAGTTTTTAATTTAACATACAATTGTGGCTAAGTTCAATGTACAGAATAAGTTTTTATAACTTCTTGTATGATTAAAATAAATTAAATTAAATTTAAATTAAAATGAATAAATAAATTTAAAAATAATTCATTTATTTCTTTATCTCAAAAAAAGCCACCATCGAATTGCACAGCAAAACTTCATGGCTGCACAGCAGAAGACTAAAAGTGAACTTTTGCGGAATGTAGGCAGAATTGTAGGAATTTTAGTTAATTCAGAATTGCACCAGCAAATACTTTGGTTCTCTAATATACTCCAAAATCACCGAAGCTAGTATAAGTGTCTTTAGAGGAGGGTTGCCCAAAAGTTTCTTATTGAAGTCCAAACACCAATACATATGTATAAATAAATCATAAATATAAATCAGGCGTTAGACGACACTGTCGTCAATGTGTACTAACAAAGCATTCGAAAGTGTTGTGGCTTCACACGTTGGTTTCAGTGTTGCCGTTTCCACTTCGATCGAAGTGTTTCACTTCATTTTTAAGTCGAACACTTCTGCACTTCCCATTTAGCAAACACACTTCGATTTTCGAGGGACTTAATTAAAGTAAGTTTTCTATAACAAGGTAAGTTCTAAAGAATGTAGTCTTTAAAATGCAAAGTTCTAAAAAGGATATTCTCTAAAAAGAAAAGTTTTCTTGTTTTGTTTTAAGCAAGAGCACTTTTTTATTTTTCTCTATCTTCTATACGCCAGTTAACGTTTTTGAACACTTCGAAAAACCTGAAAACACTTCACATTTTCAGCGCATTTCACTTCGCTTGCAAATTTACGAATGGCAACACTGGTTGGTATATGCAAGTAAGAATTATAAGAAACTAAAAAGACAAAATTCTTTGTGTATTTCGCTTTGCTTCCTGCGGAGTGCTGTGTCTGTGTATCAGAAAACACAACCTATGCCTAAGTGCATTTACAAAAACAAATGTGCACCAAGTGTATAGGGCTTGGGCACCTTTGATCTAAACCAGGGCACACCTAAAAGGTAGTCGCAAGGGAGAATTGCTCTTATTCTTGTTTTCGTTTTGACGCCGCTTTTATTTGAGATTAGTGTTGTAAACAAGCAAAGTTTGAAATATACAAATAATAGTTTGTAAATAGTTGAGATATAATAATTAATAAAAATTAAATGGGAAATTGCGCCTTATGTGGAAAAGTGACAAAATTAAAATATAATTATAATTTTTCTACAATGTTATAAAATAATAAAAATAGTTTTTCATTGGAAATCTTCTTATGCTGTTGCGCTTTTACATAAATGTGGGTATTTTCACAAGAATCATTGCTTTAAATCATCATCACCTTTGCTGACATTGGAAGTGTGTACTGCTGTCTATTTGTATCCGTATTATTTATAGGTATGCAATGTGTTTGAACTGAGTTGTATCTGCATGGGCTCTTGCGATTTCGGCAGTGTATTGTTCTGCTTCTATGTATATTCGTTATAGTTCTTAACTGTAAGTAAAAAATCATCAAAAAATGAAGCTGCCTGAAATTTAGCAATTATACCATTAATTTTGTAGAAATGTCTGTTTTATTACCTTTACTTAATTTTATTTAATTTTCCTAATTATCAAATTCTAAATTCAAATTGAAATCCAATCTAAAATTGGATTTTAACATTTCAAAAGCGAAAGCTTTTTTCAAGCAATTGACAAGTCAAAATCCTGAAATTGTTGTTGTTGTAGACTTGTTGTACCCTTGCGGCCACCTTCTTACTGCACACTGATCTAAACTTTAGACCAACGGTTTGCGCGTCGGTCTATGGTTTTTTGTGGCTTAGGGTTCGAGCCCCAGCAAAAATGCTGTGTTTTATCAAAATTTTTTTTTTAGTTACTCTATATATATAAAAATGAATGATTGTTTGTTAGTGACGCTAAGGCTCGAGAACGGCTGGACCAATCTTTATGGAATTTTCAGAGGTTGTTCTTTGTGGATCTGGGAAGGTTTAGAAATAAAAAACCTTATACTTTTTCTGAAGAAAAGTCGGAAAATTTAAAATTCCAAAAAGGACTTTTCCATACAAAATTTTTTTCCTTTCAAATTTTTTTTTCCAATTGTTTCTTGCAAATCTATCGATCTCAAAACATTCGGAAAAGCCGGAAAATTCGAAAATTAGAAAAACCTAATCTCACTTTTTGTTCTCATTTTTTTGTATGTGCATGGTGTTGCACGCGCACATTTAGTTTCATATTGGTGTTGTAAGCACTGACTGATACTCCAATAACTCAACAGATGGAGCTGTAGACGCTTAAATGTTTACATTCACGAAATATTTGATTTTAAATCTGTGGATTATCAGTTTTTGAGTGAAATTATTGACATTTCAAACAAAAAAAGTAAGTTCATTATTTTCGTTTGTTGGTGAATACCCAACCTCATTTCCATTGGAATTTATTTGTGTTATTTCTTCAGCTGATTTGTAAATTATTTGAATCGTTCAATTTCGGTCGTTTGCTTTCTTTATTTCGGCTATTAAAAGGTAAATTTTTGAAAATTATTCTGTGAAAACTTTATGTAAAGTGATCAATTACAGATTGAAATTTGTTACGATGCCACAAAAAGGTCGCGCGGACCAACGTAATTATACAGCACGTCGTACTGAAGAGATGCTACTGCAAGGGAATCTGCTCGAATCGGAATGATTGAACATCGTGCGCGACAATCAGAAGAGGCTCACGAAGCTTACAATGAGCAACAACGATTGAGAAGAAGACAAGTTCATGCTCAGGAAATTCATGAAGCAAGAGAACAACGTTTGACTGCTCACCGAGAACGCCAGCAACAACAACGATTGCCTAATTTGAATATCGAACGTGCAGCCTTTCGATATGAGCCGGATATTGAATACGGTGCGCACGCATCAGTTCGATTTGGTTCGATGTCTGTCGTTTGCCCGCATTGCGATGCACTGAAATTTCCAAAAGAACCGGCCGGATTGTGTTGCGCAAGCGGAAAAGTGAAATTACCAGAGTTACTTCCTCCACCAGAGCCATTGCGGTCGTTGCTTTACGGTAAATCACCACATTCGAATCATTTTTTACAAAATTCCAAGATGTATAACGATTGTTTTCAAATGACGTCGTTTGGTATGGAAATTGTGAATGAACATAATTACAATCCCACATTCAAGGTTAGTTCACCAACAATCGAACACTTATTATCTCGCCAATAAAATACAGAAATTAACATATTTGTCTGCAACTATACAGATTCACGGGCAAATTTATCATCTTGCTGGATCGCTGTTGCCGCATCCTGACCAAGATCACAAATATCTCCAAATATATTTCCTTGGAGATTCAAATGAAGAAGTGAAGCGACGTTGTGCAATTTTCAATGCGACGAAGAGAGAAATTGTGCAGCAATTGCAAGAAATGTTGCATGAACACAACGAACTAATTCGATTATTCAAAACTTCGTTAGAAAGGATGCCATCTGATGATCACAGAATCGTCATAAAAGCGGACAAACGACCAGCAGGCACGCATGTACGGCAATAGAATGCACCGACGGCCGATGAAATATCAATTGTTGTTGTTGGCGATAATTTAGAATCCCGTGATATTGTTATTAAACGTCGAGCTGGAGATGCATTAGAGCGAATCAGTGAAACTCATCGATCGTATGACTCACTACAATATCCGCCTATGTTCTGCCGTGGTGAAGATGGATATCACTTGAGATACAACCTGATCAATCCTGCCAATGGTTAGTAAAAGAAAAACAAACACTCTTGATTGTAACTTCATTTTTTTTTAACTTTTAGGTGTCGATACAAATAAGAAGGTCAGTGCAATGAACTTTTACGCGTATCGATTGATGATTCGCGAAGGAATTGACAACCATCTCTTGAGATATCGCCGATTATTTCAACAGTATGCAGTTGATGTGTACGTAACGATGGAGACAGAACGACTCAATTTTATTCGTTTCAATCAGACCAAGCTTCGATCTGAAGAGTATATTCACTTGCGAGATGCGGTGAATAGCGATGAAGATGTGACAAACCTTGGCCGACTCACGATTTTGCCATCAACATACATTGGCAGCCCAAGGCACATGCACGAGTACTCGCAGGATGCGATGACATACGTGCGGAATTATGGACGGCCGGATTTGTTTGTTATATTCACTTGCAATCCAAAATGGCCACAGATAACGGAATTATTGAATCGCGGTCAATCAGCAAGCGATCATCACGAGTTTTCAAACAACAGCTACGATGTTTGATGGACTTTATCGTGAAGCAACGTATATATGGTGCTGTTAGATGCTGGATGTACTCTGTTGAGTGGCAAAAAAGAGGTTTGCCGCATGCACACATTCTTCTTTGGATGGTGGACAAGATTACACCACATCAAATTGGTGACATCATTTCTGCGGAAATTCCTGATCCAGAGATAGATCCAGAATTATACGAAGTGGTGAAAACCATTATGGTTCATGGACCTTGCGGACACTACAATCCCACTTCGGTTTGTATGTCTGACAATAAATGCACGAAACACTATCCACGTGCTTTTCTTTCGGAAACGCAAACTGGAAATGATGGATATCCACTCTATCGGCGACGCTCATCAGACAACAATGGCAGAACATTCAGCATTTAATTTAGAGGAGTGAATATCGAAGTTGACAACACATTGTCTAAGACATTCAAAACTCATATCAATGTTGAGTATTGCAGTTCTGTGAAATCGATCAAATACGTTTGCAAGTACGTCAAAGGAAGCGACATGGCGGTTATTGGCCTTGAACGAGATGAGATCAGCAAGTATCAAATGGGTCGATACGTGAACTGCAATGAAGCGCTTTGGAGAGTATTTTCTTTTGTAATTCATGAGCGTTTTCTGACTGTTGTGCATCTCGCAGTTCATTTGGAGAATGGCCAAAGAGTGTATTTCAACCCAGAGAATGCAGTACAGCGAGCGGAAACACCACCAGTAACAACATTGACGAGTTTTTTCTCAACTTGCGCCAGTGATCCGTTTGCGAGAACATTGCTTTATTCGGAAATGCCTCGATATTATACATGGAATGCATCGGCGAAGAAATGGTTACGCAGAAAGCAAGGCCAACCAGTAGATGGACATCCAGGTGTGTTCTCAACTAATGCATTAGGACGAATATACACAATCCACCCGAAAAACGACGATTGCTTCTACCTTCGGTTGCTATTGATTAATGTACGCTGTTCAACTTCATATGAGTCATTGCGTACTGTGAATGGTACGGTGTGTGCAACTTTTCGAGAAGTATGCCAGCAATTACAATTGCTGGAACATGATAATCACTGGAATCAAACGATGGACTATGCGATAGCTACTTCGCATGCCACTGAAGTGCGCACACTTTTCGCGATGATCATTTCGACATGTCAGCCTTCAAATCCGCGTCAATTATGGGATACATACAAAAATTACATTGCCGAAGACATTTTACATCGTATTCGAGTGGCAACATGGAATTCAGAATTGCAAATGAACGATGAAATCTACAATGAAGCATTGGTGTTGATTGAAGATTTGTGTTTGCTTATGAGTGGTGGCAAACTATTGACTGAAATTCATATGCAAGCGTCAAATCGTCGAATCAGAGATGTACTGAATCGTGAATTGGAACGTGAGCGTGCATACGACGGAATAACTTTGGAACAACAAGTACAAAGAAATGTTCCATTATTGAATGAGCAGCAAAAGAGTGCGTATGATGAATTGATGAAGGCTGTCAATGATGGAAACGGTGGACTATTTTTTCTTGATGCGCCCGGCGGAACTGGGAAAACGTTCCTGATATCATCGATTTTGGCAACAATACGATCTCAAAATGGCATTGCGTTGGCTCTCGCATCTACTGGGATTGCTGCAACTCTACTAGAAGGTGGAAGAACGGCACATTCGGCACTGAAGCTTCCGTTAAACATGCAAATCAATGAAACACCTGTTTCCAACATTTCAAAGCAATCAGCTATGGCAAAAGTGTTGAAGAATTGTAAACTGATAGTATGGGATGAGGGCACAATGGCTCACAAACGGTCTCTAGGTTAGGTTAGGTTAATGTGGCACCCAGTTCAAGGACCAGCTCACTCAGACCACCATGGGTCCATTGTGATACCACCGCGCCACAACGCACCTCCGATTCATTCGTCGAACCATTTTGAAGCCCTAATAAAGCGCAGGATTTGTTTGATCTTCGCGCTAAACACCTCTGTAAGAGAGCTAAAAGCGTATTTGCCTATAGAGCCCGCTCTGCTTCTGGCCAGAGCGGGGCAACTACAGAAGAGATATTCCACAGTCTCCTCCTCCTCCTCATCCCCACAGCTTCTGCAGTATTCATGAGAGAATACTCCCAACCTGAGAGCATGTCTGCCGAAAAGCCAGTGACCAGTAATACATGCCACGACCTTAGAGATATTCTCTCTCGGCAGGGCAAGCAAGTCTCTAGTTTTCCTACTATTAAGTTCCGGCCACATTAGCCTAGTCGTTAAGCAAGTGCCCTCTTGTGCCCAAGACCCATTGGTCTCACGCACGACCCTATCCTTCAGCATCAGTTTACAGGTGGCAATAGGTATTCCAATTTCACATCTGTCCATGCCTAAAGGAAGGTTGGTACCCCGTCTGGCTAAGTCATCAGCCCTACAGTATCCCGAATATCTCTATGCCCCGGAACCCATATAAGGCTTACCTTGAAAGCGGTACTGTTATCATTTAGGGCTGCTCGGCAGTCCTGAGCAACCTTTGATTTCAGTGCCACCGAATTCGTTGACAAGATGGCCGCCTGGCTATCCGAGTAGATATTTATAATATTTCTTGTTACGGCATGTCTATTTAAGTAGATGGCTACCTCCTTTATGGCTAGGACCTCTGCTTGATAAACACTGCAGTGGTCGGGGAGACGGAAAGAAAGTTCCAGTCCCAATTCTTGTGAGAAAACTCCAAAACCGACTCTATCGTCAAGTTTGGATCCGTCAGTGTAGAAACTAAGTTCCCCCCTTCTCCATGGCATTGGTGTTTGCCACTCTCTTCTAGACGGAATATATGTCTGGAAGTGCCTATCGAAGTTGAGATTAGGTATAGAGTGGTCAATGTGTTGGATAGAACTACTCCAGGTATGCGCAATAGTCGAGTGACCAATCTGCCGATCATGCCATAACGCCGCACATTTCAGCCTTAGTGCTGATGTGGCGGCCACTTGTTTCCCTACCAGCTCTAATGAAGGTAGGTTGAGTATTACTTCTAAAGCTTTAGTAGGCGTAGTCCTTAAGGCACCAGAGATACATTAAAAAGCCGTTCTTTGGACCTTGCTCAGAAGCTTCAAATAGCTTTGTTTCTGAGTGGCTGGCCACCATACCAGTATTCCATATAGCAATATGGGTCTGACCACCTAAATGTATAGCCAGTGCATAATTCGTGGGGATAGCCCCCACCTGATTCCGACCGCTTTTTTACATGTGTACAAAGCAATATTGGCCTTCCTGACTCTTTCTTCAATATTGGGTTTCCAGGTAAGTTTTCTATCTAGTACTAGTCCCAAATATCTAACTGTCTCCTTCATCGGAATTTCCACACCTTTGTATGTTAGCGGGGAGACCTCAGGAGATCTATTTTTCTTAGAAAAGAGGATTAATTCCATTTTCTCAGGGTTTAACCCTAATCCTCTTCTTCCCGTCCAACCAGTTAGCGTGGCCATGCTAGAGCGCAAAATATCCATAAGAGTGTTTGGATATTTCCCTCTGATCACAATTGCCAAGTCATCAGCGTAGGCGACGACATGGCAACCCTCCCTCTCTAAGGCTAGCAGTAATGAATTTACCGCCAAATTCCAGAGCAGGGGGGAGAGGACTCCTCCCTGAGGAGTGCCTCTGCAGACCTGTCTGCTTAAGGTGTGGGAACCTAAGCTGGCAGTTACCCTTCTACTGACGAGTATCATTTCTACCATCGCTACCATATTAGGATCGACGCCCAGAGCTTCTAACGCTCCCGTAATGGCGTTCGCATTTATGTTGTTGAAAGCGCCTTCTATGTCAATGAACGCCGCTAGTGCGAAATCTTTCTGCTGGATGGCGTTTTCCACTATACCAATAAGTACGTGTAACGCCGTCTCTGTCGATTTGCCCTTCGTGTATGCATGTTGTGCCGAGGAGATTCTACCAGTTGGTATAGCTTCCCGTAAGTGTGCATCCATCACTCTCTCCAGTGTTTTTAGGAGGAAAGACGTGAGACTGATTGGTCTGAAGTCTTTAGGATTTACATGAGAGGACCTGCCTGCCTTGGGTATGAAGGAAACCTTCGTTTCTCTCCATTTCAGCGGAATATAGCCCATGTTTCGACAGCTTCTAATTGCAGTCACAACCCAGGGCGTAATTATGTCCCGTGATTGTTGCAGTTCAGCTGGATAGATTCCATCCGGACCCAGAGATTTATATGGACCAAAGGTGTTAATGGCCCACTGAACTTTCTCGACTGTAACTATTGCATTCCCTATCTCAGACTGCCTGCCCCTTGGTGTCGGGTTATCACCCTCCACTGTGCTACTGCCTGGAAAATGCGTATCTAAGAGAAGAGCCAAAGATTCCTCGCTCGATCACTCCACACATCACCCGGACCTTTAAGGTAGCCCAGGTTGTGTGGTGTCCTCGCTAGGATTCTTCTTAGTCTAGCTGCTTCCGATGTTTCTTCCACATCCCTACAATAGTTTTGCCAGGACTGTCGCTGCGCAATTCTGATTGCTTTCTTGTATATTTTTAGCTCAGTCTTGTAGGCTTCCCAGTCCGTGGGCAGACCCGAAGTTTTAGCCCTGTTAAATAGCCGCCTGTTGGACTTCCGGAGAAGGCCTATATCCATTGACCACCAAGGTGGTTTGTCCTTGCCTCTCAGTTTTACAACCGGGCACCCGGCTGTCAGTGAACTATTTAGGGCCGTGGTTATCTGATTGATCAGCCCGTCTAATTCCACAGGGGCTGTGGGATCAGACGGGGGATTTATTGGCAGCGAGGCCCTGAGAGTTTTCCTATACTTCCCCCAGTCCGCTCTTCGTATATTTCTAAAGGTCTTAACTGGAGCTCGTGGGAAGTTCATTTCGTATTCTATATAGCGATGGTCAGAGTAGGAATTTTCATTCGACACTCTCCATCTTTTTATATTGTTAGCGAAGTTATCGAAGGTCAGGGTAATATCTAACACTTCCCTTCTATTTTGTGTTATAAACGTCGGCTCTGAGCCTAAATTTACCACACTAAGCTTATTCTCTATAATGAAGTCTAAAACTGACTCACCTCTTGCGTTAGTGTTTGAACTTCCCCACAAAGTGTTGTGTGCGTTTACGTCACTGGAGACAACCAAGTTCCTTTTGGCTGCGGCTGCCTCCATGACCAATGTCCGAACCTCCTCTGGTGGAGCGACCTTGTCGTGAGGCATATATGCGGAGGCTATCCAGAGACTGCTATTTTGCAGCTCAATGCTTGCCGCCACCGTATCGCCATTACTTAACTGTGGGAGCAAAAAGATGTTAATGTTATCCTTTGCAACTATACAAGCACGAGGCTTACCTGTGCTCTGAGCGGCTATCATCTTGAAGCCTCTCATCTTCAAACCGCAGATTTTGTTGCCGCATATCCACGGCTCTTGGATGAGGGCCACGTCAAAACCACCGGTACCCAGGCGGACCATCAAGTTCGCAGAGGCGAGTTTACAATGGTGGAGGTTGATTTGGATCAGCTTCATAAGAATCTGTCCTTCTTACCTCCACCATCGTAACGTCCGCGTCCTCCTCTTCTTCGGTGTAGTCAAGCAGGTCGTCCTCCTCAAAGAGCTGCCCGACCCCGGTCAGCTGCTCTGAGTCGGTCGACCTTTGGCTGCTGGACAACCCTTCTTCACCACCGCCAGCCTCGCTAGCCTTGTCACCCTCTATCTCCTCCGGCTCCAAAACTTGCTCGTCGCTGCGGTAGATCCGGACGGTCGCGTCAACGAACCCGAACCTGACTACCCCGTTTCTCTCTGCCAGTGGGGCAAGGGACTCAGCGTTGAGTACCAGCAACACCTGCCTCCTTCCTTCCACTGGCTCCTCGAGCTTCGCTACCTTCCAGTTATGGGTTGGCAGCTCTCTGTTGCACGATCTAAAGATCGCCTCTATTCTCTCCGGTTCAGCTGGCTTAGCCGGGATCCAGACCCGGGCTCTGGGTCTGCTGGGAACTTCTTCCCTGCTGACGGCTTCTAGCTTGGCTCCCGGCCAGATCTCGCCAACCTTGCTTACCGCGATCTTGTAAAGGTTGGCTGACCTGCTGTCATCGCATGCGATAAGGTTGGCCCTGCCCTGATACCAGCCCGCATCATGACAGAAAGGGGGGGGTCCAGGGTTTTCCTGTAAGACTTGGAGGTAGACTTCGGCAATCGCTTGCTCCACCCACCTCCACTTCTCTTTGGATACGACCCCTTCCTCCTCCTTCCGGTCAATGATGGCCAGCATCTCGCCACCACCTTTGACAACGTCGCTGTAGGATGGGAATTTCTGGCCGCCGAATTTTTGTCTTTTAGCGACCTCACCCGCCTCTTCAGCCGAGCGTTGTCTCTTTGGGGCTGTAGCCGCCGGTTTGCCCAAGCCGGATAGCACCCCCCTTGCCCACTCTACTGATTTGGCCTGCTCCTCAGTGAGCTGGTCTGTGGGTAGAGCCTCATGTTTGGCCATGACCCTCATGGCCGCCATCCTATCATAATAGGCCTGCTTAGACGGACGGACGGGTTTAAATGTCCCCCCTGGCCTACCCCAGCAACCTTCTTTGAGCTGCTGGGCCCCTCTACTATCTGCTGCCGAAAGATCCCCGGGGTAGCCCCCCGCCCCCTGACCGCAGTCAGCGTTTGGGTTTTTACCACCTCCTCCGGGTTTCTTCCTTCAGCACCCCTTTGAAAGAGACGAGAGACCGGTTTTCCCAAGCCTCCCCGTCCCCTACTACCAGCACTCGTGCTGGGACCAGCCCTAAGGCTTAAGCCCCTTCTGCCTCCTGCTGTTATCGATCTGTCTGCCACCCTTATATTAGCGGTAGACAGGATCGCCTCTGTCGGTATTTTGGGAGGACCGCCCTCCTTTGGTTTTGGATTTGGTTTTAAATTTAAAGACATATGTGGTCCCACGAGTATCGGACAAGAGAGGTTCGCTCGCGCAGAGGTCCGTGTGCGCGAGTAAGGCTAGATAGAACCGGAGGACGCCAAGTATCCGGAGCACTCCGTTAGAGACTGGGCTATTTTTTTGACCTGGGTCCCCAGCCAGGCTGAGCATCGACACGGGTCGTATGACATCTTACTCCAACCCAGAGGTTTTTTATAGAGGTTTGCTCCTCCACACCCTGTATCCGGGGAGGTGTTTATTGACTCCTCAGTCTAGATCCATAGTGTTCTGTTATAAATAGCAGGGTTACCTCGGGCAGGATGTGACTCTTCGCCACGCACTATCGGTCTAGATGGAATAGAGGCTAATGTTCCTAGAACTATAATCGCATATTCCCATCCTGCGAAAATTTACTTTTCAACGAAACTTACGCTTCAACGAAAACTGACGCTTCAACCCCCACGGTCTCTAGAAGCACTTGACAGAACAATGAAAGATCTGCGGAATAATAATCGTCGCTTTAGTGGCGCAATGATACTGTTAGCAGGCGATTTTCGACAAACACTTCCTGTTATTCCGAAATCAACAGCGGCGGATGAATTGCATGTCTCAAGTCATCGTATTTGTGGCGGTACGTGAAAACCATACGATTGACTATGAATATGCGAGCGTTCCTGCAACAGGATAGCACCGCAGAAGTTTTCTCTAAAGAACTGTTAAGAATTGGAAATGGGCAGATTCCGGTTGATACTTCCAGTGGTTTGATATCAATTCCACCTGCCATTTGTCAATTCACTTCAACGAAAGCTGAACTCATCCCGAATGTTTATCCGAACATTGGCCAAAATTATCGTAACTACGATTGGTTGAGTGCACGCGCAATTTTAGCTGCCAAAAATACCGATGTTAGTGACTTAAACTGGATGATTCAAAGTCAAATTCCGGGAGATTTGCACTCATACAAATCGATGGATCGTGTTGAAAATGAAGACGAAGCCGTGAATTATCCAGTGGAATTTCTAAATTCTTTGGATTTGCCTGGCATGCCGCCGCATCATTTACGTCTCAAAGTTCGATCTGTCATTATTATGCTTCTCAATCTTCATACGCCGAAACTGTGTAATGGAACCCGAATGATTGTGACGCAGCTATCGAATAATGTGATAGTTGCATGAATTTTGAAAGGGACTTACAAGGGGGCAGAATGCTTGATTCCACGAATTCCTTTGAGTTCCAACGATTTGCCATTTCAGTTCAAATGTATTCAGTTTCCAGTGAAACTTGCATTTGCGATGACAATCAACAGGTCAGAAGGACAGTCGTTGGAAGTGTGTGGCATAAATCTGGAAATGCCATGTTTTTCGCACGGCCAGTTATACGTGGCGTGTTCACGAGTTGGAAAACGATCTTCTCTGTACACTTACGCACCGGAACAGAAAACAAAAAATGTTGTTTCTCAAGCTGCGTTAAATTGAAAAAATGTAGAAAAACGCAAATAAATGATTTTCAACACAATATAAATTCAACTTTCTTTTCTTTTCAAAACACATAATTTCACGCAGTGCAACGCCTGCGGGGTCAGCTAGTCATTTTTATAAATATAAATAAAAGTATTTTACTATTTTCATTAAATTAACCAGAATTATATCATTTTACTGGACCTAAGCTAGAGCAGAATTATTTCATGTCTGTTAGTGGAGTTTTATGAAATTCAATCTAGACAAATCATATACACACATGCATACAAAGCATACATACATATGTACATTTTTTTGTTTCGGTCATTTTGGCAGGCAGCGATTTGACATCATAAGAAGCATGAAAATAAAATAAAGTGCATTCATGTCTCGATTGGAGTTTTTGTTTTATGATGTGCGGTGTGGCTTCTTTATCCGACTTAATTGTCGGTTTTGAGAATCTTGGTTTTTCTGAACAGCCAATAGAACAAAAAACGATATTTCTTTTATATTAATACATTATTTACAAAATAAAAACGAGTACAGAAGTCTGAAGTCGGGATAGACGTACTTTGAAATACCCTTTACTTTTTCTTGTGCGTGCCAGTTCAACAATGGGGATGTTTTCTTCATAAATCAGCATTAAGAGCATATTCACGGTAATTTTTGGTAGGGTACCTTGATATGATTATATCGACCCCTTTTGTTGTGTATGGCTTTGTAGTGTCAATATAACCACTAATATAAAATTTTCTTCAAAATGTTTGTATAGGTCGTAAGTTATATTTATATGTCAATAGAGGACGTGGCTGTAGAAATAATCTGCCCATATTAGGAATACGTGCTAGTACAGACCCAGTGTATACATCTACCAATTTGTTGTCATATACCATCACGAGAAGCATAGATAGGGTAACTGTCTTTAAGTGGGGTCCCCAAAGTTCATTATATGGGAGGGAGGCGTATCCTTCATCTGATCGACTCCGAATCTTGTATATGGCTTGGTTGGGTCTATATACGTACTAACTACGTCAAAAAATATTGTATAGATCGTAAGATATGTGAATAGTGGGCGTGGCTGTAGAAATAACACTCCCATTTTTTGTGTGGTGTTTAATGTTAGTACCCGCAACCTTCCTGTGAAATTTCGTTGATAAATCTTTAATAGGAACACAGTAATGATTTTTGGCTAATTGTGGGCGTGGCAGTTGTATTATGATCTGCATATTCTGCAGACACACTATTATGGACCCCATGTATATTTTTATTCCGCTGGCATCAATACGAGCATAGGTAGGCTAATTTTAATTTTAGACCCGAAAGTTCCTTATATCAAAAGTGGGCGTGTCTTTTCTCAGAACAGCCCCAATTTTTGCAGATAGCTTTATAATGTCCACATGTTCCTTCCCGTTCGTCCGTAAATCTCTACCAGATCTTCAGTTATTAATATTTGTTATTTGTAGGCGTGGCAGTTAATATATACCGCCCAATTTTTGCACAGTGTTTAGTAGGACCTACATCTCCATAAATGCCAAATAATGTCAAGATTCCGTCAATTGGACCGAAGTTATAGTAATTTTAAAAAAGGTGAAAAAAGTTCCTTAGTCTTTGTCCAAATCGGCCCATATAGCAATCTGGTTCTGTATCTTTGTCCAGGCTAAACTTTAGCAAAATCTCATTAAGATAGCTCTAACGGTGTAGAAAAAAGTGGCCACAGACGGACAGACGGACGGACAAAATAAAAATTGCTTAGAAAGTGATTCTGATCATATCTGTATATATATGTACATACCTACCACGCCTCTTTCTTGAAATTGCAACCCCTCTCAAAAGCACAAAGTTAGTAAACCCTTTTTACCTTTTTTAAAGCTAAAGGGTATAAAAACATGAATGAATCACAGCTTACGCAGGTGGTAAACGCTGCAGTGTCTGCAGCTCTTACAATGCAGAGAGCAGAATTTGAAAAAAAACTGACTGGGATACAAAATCAGATTGTTAATCTATCTGAGAAGCCGGTAGTAGCTAGGTATGAGAGAGTCAGGATTGTCCCGGGCATGATATGTGAAGAATCGCTTGATGTAGTAAAGTCTTTACCAGAGTTTTCGGGTCAGCAAGTGTCGTGCGTGTCGTGGCGGGAAGCCGCTCAAATGTTTATGAAATATTCAAAGTCTATGATGGCAGCTCAAAGCATTATCAGGCGGTAACAATAATAAGGAATAAAATCCGAGGTGCCGCTGACGCGCTTCTTTCCTCCTTTAGCACCATGCTGAATTTTGAAGCTATCATAGACTAGACTTCACGTATTCAGATAAACGGCCCATCTAATTGGTAGAGCAAGAGCTAACGACTCTGAGACAGGGCTCCGCTAGCGTACCGGAGTTCTATGACGAAGTGGAGAGAAAGGTATCTTCACTTGCAAATAAAACAAAAATGTCCTATGAGGCAAGCATTGCAGATGCAATTAATGACAAATACAGGGCTGATGCACTTAGAGTTTTGTATTTCGGGGCTCAAGAAGCCATTATGTGACATTCTTTTTGCATCACAACCAAATGACTTACCATCCGCGCTGGCACTTGCACAGAAGGTAGATGCAAATCATGAGCGCTATATGTTCGCTGCCAGTTTTGCAAATAGGGCGGTCGAAGTCGCAAAAAAACCAAACAGTAGTCAGCGAAACAACAACAGGGAAATCTCTGGTAATTATAAAAATCCAAATTATGTTAGACAATATAGCCAACCCAACCCAATCCAACCCAACGGAAGTGTTCAGTTTCGCCGGGAAAACGGCAATGGAAGTTACCGTCAGGGGAACTTTGAGGGGGAGAACCGCCAAGGCCTCAATCGAGAAGCGCTGTCCCGTCCAGAGCCAATGGGCATTGACCCCACTTCTTCTCGTTTGAGGCATCCTACCAATTTTACGAATTCCCGAAGTGGAAAATTCCAAAAACGCCAGGCATCCTCGGATCACCACACGGGACCAAAGTTTCAGAGAGTAAACCAATTGGCCCAACAGGAACTTGAGCATGAATCGAACTCGGAATTGGCATATGAAGAGTTAGCTGAATTATCAGTTGAGGACCCTGAAATAGAGGAGGTGAATTTTTTAGGGGAATGTCCCTCTTGCCCTGGATCTCTAAAACACCAGGGGGGAGGAGATAAAGATTCTTGTCGACACAGGAGCCTCCAAAAGCTACATCAGGCCTCTAGCGGGTTTAAAAGAGGTAAGGCCTGTCGACAAGTAATTTACGGTAAAGTCCATACATGGTGTTACTAACCTTACAATAAAGTGTAATTATATCTATTCGGAGTAATCTCAGAGTTTTTCATTTTACCTGACATAACAATGTTTGACGGGATTGTGGGTCTTGACTTACTAAATAGGGTACACGCAAATATTAGCCTTAAAAAGCGATTAATAGATCACGACTCTGGCAAGGAAGTAATTCATTTCCTCAAGAGTCAAGAGGTTAGCTATCTTCAGTTGCAGACAGAGTCAGTTCCGGCCAGCATAAAAGAAACGTTTTAAAATATGATAAAACACGTCTCCGGAGTCTTTGCAGACCCGAATGAAAAATTACACTACAATACGAATGTTGTAGCTACAATTCGCACTAGGGACAATGAACCAACCTATGCTAAATTTTACCCATATCCACTGGGTGTGGCTGATTTTGTAAAATAAGAAATAAAAAATCTTTTAGAAAATGATATAATACGTCCTTCGAGGTCACCGTACAATAACCCCATATGGGTTGTTGAGAAAAAAGGGTTTGTTTAAAATGGAGTCAAGAAGAAAAGACTCGTAGTAGATTTTCGAAATGTGGGGGTAATTCTATCAAACCTGGGAAAAGCCCGCTTCTGCACAACCTTAGACCTAAAATCTGGTTTCCACCAAGTCGAGCTTGCAGATCGAGTGCGTGAGAAAACTGCATTCGCGGCTTGCAACGCGAAATACGAATTTTGCCGTCTGCCCTTTGGCCTAAAGAATGCGCCCAGCATCTTCCAGCGGGCATAGATGATGTTCTTAGAAAACATATAGGAGAATATTGTTTTGTTTATATCGACGACGTTATAATCTTTTCGAAAGATACAAATGAACATCTGAAGCATATCGAGGCTGTATTAAAAAGCTTGTTGGAATCAAATATGAGAGTTTCTGTAGAGAAATCGAAATTTTTTAAGACAGAACTTGAGTATCTTGACTACACTGTGTCTGAAAACGTCATGAAAACCTGCCAGCAGAAAATCGAGGCAATTCACTCTAAGGGGCGTTCGATCCTTCTTGGGCATGGCCGGTTACTATAGGTGCTTTATAGGCGACTACGCGAAGATAGCTAAACCATTAACAAAAATCCTCAGGGGTGAATTTGGTAAAGTATCGGCTTCCCAATCCAAAAAGATTTTAATCTCATTTGATACAGAGTAGGTTGAAGCATTCAACAAGCGAATACTTATTTCAGAAGACGTCATGTTAGCCTACCCAGATTTCCGAAAGTCTTTTGATCTCACAACCGATGCTTCTGCTCACGCGTTAGATGCGGTCCTGTCCCAAGAAGGGAAACCGATCACAATGATTTCGAGGACATTAGACAAAAAAGAAGAACACTTTGCTACAAATGAGCGAGAACTTTTAGCCTTTGTGTCGGCTCTGAAGAGCCTTACACATTATTTATATGGTGTGAGGGAATTAAACATTTGTACTGACCACCAACCCTTACCCTTTGCGGTCTCGGATCGCAACCCAAATCCAAAGATTAAAAGAAGGAAGGCTTTTATTGAAGGTTATAATGCCAAGCTCCATTATAAACCAGGTAAAGACAATCTCATAGCATATGCCTTGTCACGCCAGTTCATAAATGCCTTAGACCCCAAACCAGATTCGGATGCTGCCAGAATTCATAGCGAGGAATCGCTAGTGTATACGATAGAAACCGTTTGTAAACCGATAAACGACTATAGGAATCAGGTTATTTTGGTACCGGGTCAGCAGCCGTCATAAGGAACATTCGAAACAAATTACGCCACCTCCTAATTTTTTCCGATATGGAGAACTTGTTTAAAATGGTGGTAAAATCCGATGTAGTCAACGGATTCATTGTGAGCTCCCCTTGCTGGCGCAGATCCAACACCAGCTCGTGACTCTGTTCCCAAATACCACCTTCTGTCACACAACAAAGTTTGTAACAGATGTTCTTGATCCCAATGAGCAGATAGAGATCATAAGCCAGGAATACAATAGGGCTCACCGAACACCCCAAGAGAACGTGAAGCAAATACTGAATGACTATATTTTCCCACGAATGGAAGGCTAAGTAGGTAGCAATGAATTGCAGGGTTTGCGTGAGGGCAAAATATGACAGACACCCAGTAAAACACCCTATTGAAAAAACGCCCGTACCAACTTTCCCTGGAGAAATCCTGCATATTGATATCTTCTCTACTAATGCAACGTTTTTCCTGACTTGCATTGATAAGGTATCAAAATTCGCGATCGTGCAACCATTTGTTTCTCGTACCATAATCGACATAAAACCAGGGATCCTCCAATTGGTTAACCTGTTTCCGCGATACCGAGAAATCGTTAAATTCAAATACAATTAGGTCTTGCGTCAGAGATCACTTCAACATTAAAATTGTAAATGCTCCACCTTTGCATAGTACGTCACACGTAGAGAGATTTCATAGCACCATGGGAGAAGTAGCCAGGTGTCTGAAGTTAGAGAAGGGAATCGGTGACACAACTGTCCTCATATTACTGGCTACGATTGAATACAATAAAACGATACATTCTATCACAGGTAAGAGGCCAGTGGACGTCCTCCACTCATGCTCAGACGTAGTTAAAAGAACAAAAAACAAAATAAGACAAGCTCAGGAAATCATCCTCAAAAATCACAACAAAAACAAAGTTGCTAGAACTTTTGCGGTGGATGAGAGGGTGCTCATTAAGTCCAACCGACGTTTGGGAAATAAGCTAACCCCTTTGTACGTCGAAGGAGTGGTCCAAGTGGACCTGGGTCCACTTGGACCATTTCGTAGTTAAGTACTCTATACTTCAGTTAGTTTGCAGAAAGATGACTATCCTACTAGACGCTACGAGAGAACGCCGTCGCAGTTTGCGGAAGAGATGTAATTTTTCTAAAGACTGCGTGCCACGATAGCTGTCATCAGCGTACTGCTGCTCCTTATCATTTTCCATGTAAAATGAGAACAGGAAGCTGCAACGGCAAAGGCAGTAGAAACCATCCTCAAGACACCAATTAAGAGGTCCGGGGACGTTCTTCACTGAGGAGGAGAGAAGTTAATGCGGGTAAGTCTCCAACTGAGTTAAAACTAGCCACAGGCTGGAGTGAGCGGATTCAATGCTCTCTCGCTGGCTGGGAAAACTAGTGCTCGCGACAAACTACTTAAGGGGCATCTGCAGCTCCCTTCGCAAAACGTCATGTGCAACGAAGGTCAGCGAATCTCAGTGATGGTCACGTAGGCCTTTCTTTTAAAGCTTTGTTTAGTTTTTAGCACTTTTTTAGTTTTAAGCTCTCTCACTGTTGTTGTAAAGTCTGTCTGCGACAGTCATAAATTTAAAGTTAATTATTAAACACAAAAAGAAAAAATATTAATTTGTACACGGGTTCACGGGTCAAACCGTAAAGTTCGACATAATTTATACATCATGTTATTGAAGTTGCACTAATAAGAGTTGAGTGATTCGGACGCGTGTCGGGTTGCTCCGTGAAGTTTTCTAAAAAGTGTAAAAATTACTATTTAATAAAACTTTAAAACTTGTGCGTACCTGTAGTGATCTCCGCCCCGTTGACTGCTGGTCCAGGGGTCGGTATTCCTGGTGGTAACCAATCACGGTCTTCCTCAGGCGCTAAAAGTGAAATTTTATTAACGGTTAAAAGTTTTTATTTATATACATATTACCTTAATTAACTCAAAAGAGAGACCTGCAAATAAATAAAATAAAAATAAAAAAATAACAGCATATGCTTCACAGCAGCTGTCTCATTGATATAAACAGTTCAATCTATTACTTTGTAAATCTCAGTATAGTTGGTTTGTGTATGCACTAAGTCTTTTTTGCTTAAGCCCCCCCTACACTTAGTAGTATGAGTGTTATCCGCTCCCCCAAAGGGGGCTCCAAAAATGTTAACCCACAAGCGGAAACCCGCGCCAAAAATACTGATTGTGATCAGTGCAGTACCGTAGAACCAGGAAAAAATAGAAGCGAAGGTTATCGAGGCGAAAACATCACTGGTATGGTGGCTTCAACGAGCCTTAAACTCCCACAATTGGGAGTGGAGGCATCTGGAATATGGCAGTAAGCAAACTCGAAGAGGAATAGATCTAGCCCAGGCGCAACATCGCGTCCCACTCCAAAACAATCCAAATTGGATAACTACTGGCTCGGAACACCTTCTTTAAAGAGCTCGAATAGATTCGCTGCACTAGACCAAGAAGAGGCACGTCAAGATGCATCAACTGACGTCCGGAGAGAACCAAAACCTCCACCTATTTTTGTTTCAGGCGTGAGTAATATAATTCCCCTAAAAGAATTACTTGAAGTAATTGCTAAGAAAGAATATGAACTCAGAGTTATAAATGGAGACGTTGTCAAAATACAACCAAAGTCGTCTGAAAAATACTCAGCCATTACAAAGGCTCTAACCGAAAAGAACACTGAGTTTCATACTTTTAAATTGAAGCAGGAAAGAGACTTTAACGTAGTACTAAGGGGTATGCACTGTTCAACCCCAATCGACGAAATAAGAGAAGCAATTGAGGAGTTAGGTTATACAGTTGTTAATGTTTGTAATATTAGGCAAAGAACTACAAAAAAACCGCTTCCTATGTTTTACATCAGTCTGAAGCAATGCAGCAATAACAAAGGCATATACGAATGTAATACACTTTTAAACACACGAATAAAAATTGAGCCACCTAGGAAGAAACGTGAGATTCCTCAATGTGTCCGATGCCAACGTTACGGACACACCAAGCGATACTGTAACCGTAGCCCACGATGCGTTAAATGTACAGGTAACCACCTTACTTCCGAATGTTCCCGCAAACTCGTCGCACAAGACGTTCGATGTGTGCTCTGCGAAGGCAATCATCCCGCTAATTATAAAGGTTGCACTGTCTATAAGGAGCTGCAACAAAAGTCGTTCCCAGCACTCAGGAACAGAGAAGCGAGGAACATTAACCAGGAAGCGCCTCAAAGATCCGCTCCACGAACAACAACGTCGTATGCAAATGTTGTACGTAACAATACTCCGGTAGAAACCAATACGAACCTAACCACTCCGCTCAACAATCCAAATACTCAACTGAATGAGGATATGACCGAGCTAAAAACCATGCTTAAAGCATTGATGGGTCAAGTGAGTACTCTACTTAATCTACTAACCACAGTCGTAGCAAATATGTCGAAATGAATAAATTATTAAAAATCGCAGTCTGGAATGCCAATGGGCTCAGTCGTCATATACATGAAATATCAGCTTTCTTAGCAGACAAAAATATTGACATTATGTTGATATCTGAAACCCATTTCACTGAAAAAAGTTACGCAAAAATTCCGCAATATGACCTATACTCCACAATCCACCCAGCTGGCACTGCGCGTGGGGGAACTGCTGTAATTATTCGCAACAGTATTGCACACGTGGAGCACGAATGTTATAAAAAGAAATACCTGCAATCAACGGTTATAACAATTGATGATTATAAAGGCCCCATAACAATTGCAGCGGTATATTGCCCTCCCAACCATCCAGTTAGCTGCGAACAGTTCCAAGAATTTTATAACTCCCTAGGATCAAGATTCATCGCTGGGGGTGATTATAATGCTAAGCATCCACAATGGGGGTCTAGAATAACAACTCCTAGAGGCCGTAACCTATATAAAGCTATGCAACAAAACAGCCTGTCCCACCTATCAACGGGTGAGCCAACCTACTGGCCAACGGACAGAAACAAGCTTCCAGACGTTATCGACTTTTTTGTATCCAAAGGTGTACCAAAAACAAACACTTCCATGGAATCGTGCCTGGACCTGTCATCAGATCACTCACCGATAGTTCTAACAATTAGCTGTGAGGCTCAGATCAGAGCAAGAACAATCTGTCTGCACAACAAAAGCACAAATTGGGAGCTGTTTAGACAAAGCATTATCGAGACTCTAGTCACCAATATTCCTTTAAAAAACAAAACAAATATAGACGATGCAGTAGAACTTTTGAACTCAGCCATTCAGCATGCTGCATGGACTTCCACATTGGAGCCCAGCTGTATAAGTAATCATCGTGATATAAGCCAGGTTGTAAAGGAGCAACTAAAAGAGAAGCGGAGACTGCGTCGAATTTGGCAAATGACCAGAAGCCCCTATGACAAAAACCGGTTCAATTGCGCTACAAAGCAACTCAAAAACGCCCTACGGTCAACAAAAAATTCAGAAATACAAAGCTATCTCAGCAGCTTGTCACCTTCACAGGCTTCAGGTTATTCTCTATGGAAAGCTACAAAAAAACTAAATCAACCAACATCACATGTGCCACCTATTAAAACGAAAGATGGCGGATGGGCCAGATCTGACAAGGAAAAAGCACAGTCATTTGCTCTTCATTTATTAGAAGTATTTGCGCCGTTTCCAAGCAAATATCCACAAGAAGACATAAAAATAGCTGAATTACTTGATGCCCCATACCAAATGGATATTCCGATCCAGCATTTTAAACTAAAAGAAATTAGAGGGATTATCAAGAATACGCTAAAAGACAAAAAATCGCCGGGATATGACCTTATTACGAGCAGAATCCTAAAGGAGCTACCAGATTGCGGCTATAAATTCATTGCCCAATTATTCAATGCGATTATCCGATGTGACCACTTCCCAAGCCAATGGAAAGTGGCTCAAATTATCCTTGTTCCCAAACCTGGGAAACCGGCAGAAGTGGTCACTTCATATAGACCAATTAGCTTGCTTCCGATACTTTCCAAAATGTTTGAGAAACTTCTTTTGAAGCGACTCCTCCCAATCATCGAGTCAAAACAACTTATACCTTCCCATCAATTTGGATTCCGAAAGCATCATGCTACGATAGAACAAATAAATCAAGTATATGCATTTGCACAGAATGCACTAGAAAATAGAGAATACTGTTCAGCTGCATTCCTGGATATCACCCAAGCATTCGACAAGGTGTGGCACCAAGGGTTACTGTACAAATTGAAAATGCATTTACCCTATCACTACTTTGCCATATTAAAGTCCTACTTAGAAAGCAGATTCTTCATGGTCAAAGTTAACAGCGACGTAACTTCCCTCCATCCAATCAAAGCTGGTGTTCCACAAGGGAGCGTTTTGGGACCTGTGCTCTACACACTATTCACGGCTGACCTGCCGCTGACTGTTACCACATATACCGCAACTTTTGCAGATGATACTGTTGTAATGGCCTGCAACAAAAACCCCGTGTTAGCCTCGAAGCATTTGCAGGAGAACCTGAACCAAATTGACTTATGGCTAGACAAGTGGCGAATAAAAGCAAATGCAATAAAATCAGTGCAAACGACTTTTACCCTACGTGCAGGTTCTTGCCCTCCAGTGACACTAAGTAACTCCCAATTGCCACAAGCAGACCATGCAAAATACCTTGGGGTGCACCTGGATCGGCGGCTTACGTGGCGCTATCACATCTTCTCCAAACGGAAACAACTTGGAATAACGCTTAGGTCTTTGTTCTGGCTACTTGGACGAAGGTCAGCCCTAACACTTGGAAATAAAGTCCTGATATATAAGGTAATACTGAAGCCCATATGGACTTATGGTATTCAAATTTGGGGATCAGCATCCAAGTCAAACCTGGACATCCTACAACGATTCCAATCAAAAGTCATACGACTGTGTGCTAATGCACCTTGGTATGTCAGCAACGACATCATTCATCGGGATCTAAACATCCCAAAAGTAAATGATGAAATCATGAAATATAGCCACTCATATCGCAAACGTCTTAGAGTCCATCCTAACAACCTAGCGGTAGAATTGATAACCAGCGATACCAGCGCGCGAAGACTAAAAAAATATGTACCATCGGACTTACCATTCAGATTTACCACCTAAGATCAAATTAGAAATAAAAAAAAAAATAAAAAAAATAAAAAATAAAATAAAAAAAAAAAAAATTTAAAAAAAAAAATTAAAAAATAATAATAATAAGGAATGAATGAAATTAATATATATAGAATCTAACTTTGTTAAATTAATGTACCTAATGTATTGAATGTTACTGAAAATTCATACACATGTTTATAACCAAATATAATATAAGTAGTACTGAATGTCCAGCTGGACAGATTGTAGTTAAATAAATGGAGATAAAAAAAAAAAAAAAAAAAATGTTATTGTTGAGACCCTCTTTGGTGACATTTACGACTTTTTGGTGCTTTCAGCATATCCAATTGGAACTTATTATGACAATTAAAGGGGAATCTTCTCCACACGGTGCCATGCAAAGAAACGAGAGGCAGATCAGGGCAGGGCTCACAACGGGTCACACCCACCGGTAGCGAGTCGAACAGTCACCATATTATTTGAATTGAAACGACAAATAACCAAATCAGATTCTGCTTTGTCTATATGCCAATCTGAATCACCCTTCAAGTGCAACTACGAAAAATTGCAAAATCAACAATTTCGAAGCCCACGATTCTATTCCAAGATGTAACAAATTTCCAATGAAGAAGAATCTTCCAGAATCACGCATTCGAATCATGTGCTTTGATGATATTTCAATAAACATTTTGTTCATTTATTTCTCACTTAAGTAACTTAAATGTGAGTCTGCAGGAGAGAGAATAAAATATAATAATTCCAGTGGTAATTCGAAACGTTAATGAGAAAACAAATCGCGGTTTCGTTTTAATGCTTCTTTATTTGATTATAACTGATTATCTCTTCACAAAACTAAATACATTTTGTTGATTGAAAACAGTGCTTTGGAAATTAATAAAATTCCCTTCCTCCACAAACTATCAAATATGGTTTAATCAGCTTCGACACTGGTTTGCAGAATAGGAATGAAAATCAAACATTTTTAACATTTCTATCTAATTTAAGTTTCCCTACACAATTAATATAATTCTGTACCGCATTTGAAATCACAGGCGAGCCCCCATAAATCTGCTCAATAACATCCTTCTCAGTGGCGCCACTCTGAGCCAAACAGTTATGTTTCTAGAAAAGAAAATGGTAATTAAAAAACAATGCTAATTTATTAAAATAAATTCTCCTCCAAAAGCTGAAAAACATATTCGCATTTTCCTGCTGCCAAATATTCTATTCTCATATTTTGACTAAAATTACTCGCAAAGTTGGGCAAATAATGATGGAAGGGACCACAACTGCGCAATCCTTAGAAATTATTCCAATTTATCATAAAAGCTCGCTTGGTATGTTACATCGGTTATCATGATGGTCGCACTCCAGCCGTTATTCGACATAAGTTCGAACGTTTGTAATGCTCGATGAAGGGAACCCAATGACGAGAGTGCTCGTGACATTCTAAATCACTCCATTCTCCGGCACTCGTTTTAATCAAGAAGTTTGCAGGCATCCACCTCGGCCCTGACTGCCACATGAGAACTTTGCTGATACCGAGGTCGTTTCAACGGAGAGATCTTGCAAGTCAAACAATCGTTGTTAGAAGCGATGTTATTAATGGACCACAAACGTTGATGCCTTGCACTTCAGCTGGTGTTGTGTTTTATTAAATCTAATAAACCAAGAACAATTGGAACCTTCGTGGCTGATATCACACCGCATCGTAATTAGGTTAATTTTTGCGAATTTCATACAAAATTAGAACTCAACTGTGGGCACAATAAACGAAGCCTTGGAAGCCAGTTGGTCGGAATTGGGTTCTCATCCATAATGCCGCAAAACGTAACTCAGTAATAATTGAACAATACCTCCGGGAGGCATAATGCAGAGTCCTTTAGTGACCTATAAGTATTTCTTAATTAACATGTTTAAAGTGATTATACTTACTATGTGAGGATGACTAGGAGGGGCCCAGACATCATAATGAGTCTTCACTCCTTCAATTGGATTAGTAATAGCTGCAACGACCAAGAGGACAAAAGCAACTGTGGAGACAAATTTCATTTTGGAAATTTTTTAGAACTTGACTAAGTATATTGAAAGTGTTACAGAGAGTGTTCCTGTATCAAGTTGGGCAGGGCCTCTTATACAGATATTTTTGTTTGTTTTTGCTTCTACGTTCACAGTTTTATTTACTTATTTAATAAAAAAAAACTTTGTAGAGAACTAAGTAGAAATATCGACGGATATAACTTTTTCGTGCGTAATATATACCCAAGTGTTTCATCTCTAGACAAACTTAATGCGATTGGAGGTCATTGCAAAACGTGTGCTGAATAATCTTAGCAAACAAAACGATAATCGTTCTACTCTTTTTTCGTACATTTATGAAATGGTGCAAAAGTCTGGAAAATGTTCGGTTGACGTCTTTCTACTGTAACCACATTGAAAGAGCATTTCGGGTTGGCTTAAAAATACACTTCTTGCTTATCGTTTGTTGTCAACAGCTCTCTACGATCTATGTTGCTGCCATAGCCAATAAGAGCAACTTGCTAACGTCATACAATTTATAATGTAGGTTCTTTTTTTCCGTAGGGAGGGGAAATCTTCAAAATGATATTTTTACTCACCAAAACCACGTCCCTAATCTAACAGTTATGCTAAGCCCCATAGGCCTGATAGCGATTTAGGAAGGGTATTGAACATATGTACAAAGATATACAAAGAGAACTACTCACGGTTTGAAAGAAAAAGTGTTATTTTCTATTTCAACATATGCTTGGATTCACTCATGATTCTTGATGTGTTTTTATCAATAAGAGATGACGATTCGTCTTCCAACAGGATCACCAGGTATACTCGCATCATTATTTCAATGGCTGATGGACTGGTCATCAAGGAGTTGCGTATTTATTCTTCTTAGAATTATAAGGTAAAATTCTGATTGGTGGATTATAACTGCTTGAGGGTCACTACTAAAAATGCTGATTCCACTATTTCAGGTCACATGGTGGAGAATGCTCGTATTTCATCAAAATAGAACAACAACAAAATAAATAAAATGGGATTAGAATATTGTACAACGGGCTTAGTCTCCAAAGTGCTTCTTTCTCAAAAATCCTTTTCTCTGGGAGTCGAAGGCCTCTGTAGCTAGTACTCATTCCCCCAACACCTTCCACTCATAATTAATTTTGGTGTAAGATATAATAAAAATAATAATTTTGATTCCATTAGAGTAGCTTTTCAAATAACGAAGAAATTAGATTGGAGATTTCACTTATTTGAGTGTTCTATCTGTTTCACAGTCCTACAGTCTCTCCCGTCACAATTACTACATCCTAGACTATATATTGGAACTCATCCTAGACTATATATTGCTAACCCACCAAGGACTTTAAGAGGTGTTTTTGCACATATTTTCCTAATCTTTACGGAGCTAAAAACAGAGGAAGCATCGAGTTTGCTTATGGACTCATAGGTAATGCGACAATTTTCTCCTGTACACTCCCTCATTTTGGTAAAATTTCATAAATTTGGTAAAATTTTAATAATTATCAATGATATTGAACAAAACCAATTCATTAATTTCCCAAAAGTTAGTACCAGAAATAAAATTATTTTATGACTTGTTTCAGTTATATTCTCCAGTCCACAAGTAGTAAGGTCGCTACCTATAATATGGATTATACCGATGCTCAAAAAGTATGAATCGAGAATATTAGTTCACAGTGAAGATGAAATTTGTCCACTGACAAATTTCACCCACGCAAAATCTTGGATGTTCAAAATATGAAAAAACTCAAAGTAGGCGAGTCAGATTTTGATTCATTTGTTTCTTCTTGTGTATGAAACCAATTCTCAATCACGTTAAACTTTCAGTAGGTTAAATAGTGATTGAGAATCTTTCAGATTGTGGAATAAAAAGCGTTCAAAGTAGTAAGGAACATAAACAATTTCCGACGTATTAAGGACAGCCGAGATATCGAAGACATAAGGACTTGGACTAAGTCAGCGACATCAGGAACACCAGCGTGCATCTCCGCTTGAAAAATGCTTGGGAAAGAACCCATTGGTTCCCAGTAGTTGGTTCTACGCCCAAATACTTCTGATCTTACAGTGTAACTAACAAAAGTATAAAAATTTCCAACCTTCTCGAATACAGTTTTGTCTGTTCCTTAGGAATTTTCTCGGTGCTGGAAGGCTTAAAATACGCTGGCATAAAAAATATAAAATTTGCCATGTTTACGCGTCTCTCTCTCATCCCTAAAAGCCATAGTGAGTCTAGAAAATAACTCATAATACTCTAAAACAATTAGAAATATCCTATTAAAAAACTTCCCGGAACATTATCCTAATTTGGTCCTCCGGACACGTCCAAATTCGCAGAAATTAATTTGCGGATCAAGGTGCGGAATTGGCCTTCAATGCCAGTGCCAATGCCACTACCCGCAACTTCAACGCAAATGACATTAATTAATTTTTAAAACACAATTTACATGCATCGCACTGGTCCCAACAAATAAATACAGATAAATATAATATATATAATAGATATACGATAACGATTTTTTAAAATTCAATCATAAATTCTCAAGATCAGATTTGATAAAATATGAGCGAATGAGATTCGACCGCACAAGATTAACTCGCGAACACCTACTTAGCAATAATCTTGAATGAATGAATGAAATAAAGAGGGAAAATGTGCCTGGATCAATTTCATCTACTGTACTCCTCCTGCATGTACCTATTAAAGGTCTTCTATTAGTGCACCAATTCAAAGGTAGCTTAGCACTGAGTTGGGGTTCATTGCTCTAATGTCTCTGTCATGACATTGGATTGCCTCAGTGTTCATAGTGAGGTCCAGTAGCGTGATCTTTTGAATTTTTCCTCCTGTCTTAATTTATCTGTTATACCATTTGCCCCTATGCCAAAGAATGGTTCAGGCCCAATAAAAGGTGTGGCTGCCCAATTCCTGGCAAGACTATCCGCTTTTTCATTTCCAGGGATCCCAGTGTGTCCTGGGACCCATATTATGGAAAGATTATTGAGGCTCTACTAACAATAATCTTACATCAACATGTTCATTCCGCAGCAACAACTCAATATCAGTCAAAGAGGAATGTTCTTCATTCCAACAAATTAGACTAAGTAGCTTTCATGAGTATTCACCCCCAATTGCACTGTCAGAACCTAAGATAGACAGGATTGTAAAAATTATACAATTTTTAAGAAATACGAATTTAAGCCACCTGATCTAATCATTTCTGTCACAATTTATAAGTACATATGCTAAGCTTAAGATTTGGAATAAGTAAATTGATCTTAACCCCCTACCGCCAGACAGCCTAAGGCCGTCGATGCTAGTGCTGCCCTTTCTTTAGCTTATAATTTGTAATTATAAGTTAACTCAGTTTAAGTAAATAGAATAAATGCAAACTAATATTCTTCGCATCATAGTAAATCCACCCTGGTACATAACCAATGAAGAAGAAAGAACGAACCTATAACGTGACCTCAACATCCCCACCGTAAAAGACGAAATAAAAATAATAAACAGCCAACATCAAATCGCTCTTTGTAATCAATTACTTACTTACTTCCGTTGCCTAATCGCAGAATTAGCGAAACAACTCGCTATAGGGTTACGGCCGAACACAACTTAGTAATCACACAAATATTCAGATACAAAGCTTACCAGAGAGTGTCACAAGAGGCCCATTTGAGGCCGCCGTGGCTAGGTGACTAGATCCCGCTCTTCTTCAATCCAATCTAATCTACCAGAGCAAGAAATCAATGCAAGAGGACGACTAAGAAGACGTAAACCAGTAGTCAGATCTTCAATATTTTTAAATAAGTAACGCTATTTCTATAAATCTGTAATGTGATCATACAAAACATTGTTCAACAAGAATCTAAAAGTCTATGGCCTCAGGCATATATTATAAGAATTACAAGATGTCGATAAGACAGATGTAATATAACTTTAGAATACAAAATAAAAATAATAGTATAAAACATGTGAGCTAAAATGTGTGAACTTGAAAATAAACTAAGATATCTTCCGTTCAAAAAGTATCCGGAATTAGTCAATAAAACAAAAACGGTTCAATTATTCATTGATATCTATTTTATTACCTTCAAAGTAATATCCATAGCAATCAATACATATTCCAACGCTCCTTCAATCTTCAACGCACTTTTCATAGGCCGATTTTGCAATCGCTTTCACGTCCTTCTGCGAATTCTCCTTCATCGCCTCAATTGTCTCAAAACGCTTTAATAAAGTGGTAACTTGAGTCCTGGGAACAGGAAAAAGTCTCATGGGGCCATGTCAGGTGAATACGGAACTTAAAGAACGGAATTAATGTTGTTTTTGGTCGAATAATCGCGTACGAGATGAGATTTTTGAGCCGGTTCATTGACGTGGTGAATAAACCACGAGCTGTTTCTCCATAATTCCTCACTCATGCGACGCACATTGTCCCTCAAACGCTTCTGTACGCTCACTCACTACACCTTATTTACTGTTTGGCTTGGCGGAAGGAATTCGGAGTGGACCACCACACAGCAATCAAAGAAAATAGTCAAAAAATCTTGATTTTGGATCGACTTTGTCCTGGCTCGTTTGAGAAACGGGTTCCGATGATTGGTTGGTTCCTTTCAGTGTCATATTCATAGGCCCTCGTTTTGTCACCGGTAATTATAACATTCGGAATTCGGACCGCCATCAAAGAAAACAGTAAAACAAAACCTTGATTTTGGATCGATTTGTGGTGATTTTTGAATAGTCTGAGAAGCGTCATTCCGTTGGTTCATTTCGATGTCATATTCATAGACCCGCGTCTCGTCACTGGTAATGATGTCTTCGACGACATTTTGGCACAAAGAAAGCATGTCTTTAGCGACAGCAATGCGATGCCGCTTCAGCACTCTCGGCACAAATTGCGGTTCAAGTAGTTTCACCCATAAAACGTAGTGCATATCGCTCTGCACCGATCCGAGCGAGACACCAATATCGGCTGTTATCTCCCTGATGCTCACACAATGATCTTCGAGTACAATTTTCTCAGCTTTTTCGATGTTGTTGTCAGTCACAGAGGTGCATGAACAACCGGAACGAGGCAAATCATCAATCAGTACGGCCCACTTTAAAATCTTTGTACCACTCGTAGGTATGATTGTGTTTCGGTATGATTGTTGAGTCCGAATAGGCTACCGTTAATATTTTCAACGCTACCGCACATGATATTTTGTTAGAAACACAACATTTCCGACATACCGAGTCTACTTGCTCTACTAAATTCGACATAGCGAAATTCTCAGAATACAACAAACAATGAATTGCCTACAAAGTTATTCCGCTCACACTATCTGACAGATTGCGCTCAAAATTGGCATGTAGAGAACTGACAGACATACTAAAATATTGACAATATCTCAAGCGCGGTTCGGTTTATTCACAAATTCCGGATACTTTTTGAACATAGGATAGATATCATTGCACTACGGAAGCAGAACAACAAAATAATTCGAAAACTTATGAGTACACTTTGTTAATAAGGGCATCTTGCTAAGGCAATCCCAATTAATTCATTAATAACATTATCTCTGCACTACCCTAAGGTATAGGGAAAACTGGTGGTTGATACAAGAAGATGAAAAACTCCCCACACCGTGTTCTCGTGAAGATTGCACTGAATTGATGTTTTAAACAAACTCTCTTTAAAGAAAGTTTATTTTCCATCAAGTAAAGCACTACGAACTCAACATGAGATCAAATAAGAATTGAATAATATAATTGTGTATATAATTTATACTAATTTATAACTGTGTATTTAACAATAGAAATTAAGAACTTGGATGGTCAATGTAGAAATTAAAAACAATCTTTATTTATATGAATCTAGTATCTTAAGACTATCTTATAAGATAAACTTGGCAGAGGAGTTTGAGTTTTTGAATTATGAGTTGTTCAGCATTATGGAATTAGAAGCTGCATTGAGATGGGTTAACAGTCAATGCGATGGAAAGGAATGAGAGAATGTGACTGAGTTGAAGTTACTGATAAGAATTGTGGGTGGTCCTGTTATATGATATGTTGTAATGTGCTCTATATAATGTGAATGAGGTAAACAGCTAATTATACGGATAATTAGGGTGTCTAGAAGTTATACATTCTATGACTATATGAGCTTTCAAATGGTATAGAAACTTGATACAAAGACCTTTCAAAGTATCGCTTGTACCAAAATGGTTCAACTCTTCCAAACCAAGGTTGATGAAAGCTTGACTTATATTATTTTAATAAGTTTCCACTTCCATCTAGCTACATCACCTAAGTTTAGGTGCCGAAAAGGGAAAAGCACAATTTCAGTTGCGGGATTAAGTGAGTCATTTACTTCCTATTTTCAAAAGTTGTTAAAAAATAATATTTCTGAAGTACAAATTGTAAGATAAAGTGCCATTTAAGTGAACAACTCTCATTTATTTTTAAACAGAACAAAACAAATACACAGCAGCGTTAATTAAACAATAGTGGAATGAACAGAACAATAGGCCAACTAATTTGCTCTTATTTCCGTCACTACAAATTCTCAAGCTTAGTCAATTGTACAGGCAAAGACAATATACAATATACTCTTTGGTACAGGGTCAGTTAGAGAACAGTTCTAAGAACGGAATACACTAAGCAAAATTTTGGCATTTGTACTCAAATACCATTTTGAGTACTGTCCATTCAATCCATTTTCCGGAGATACACAAACAAAGGACTGAAATACTTCGGATTCGTTTAGTAAACACAATTGCACTGAGCTATAGAATTGGACTTGGTCGTTCAGCCAAAGAGTATTTACGTATAGAGTTTCCGTCGCTCTCTTTGGCAAAAGAGAGGAATCGAATTGTATGGAAATTGCCTTGGAACCTCTAACAGATGTTAAACATAACATTATTCTGCTAAAAACGATTCAATCATTGTAAATTTTATATGAGTTTACGAAGGAATGGTTTTTATTGTCATAGTAGGAAAATTAAGAAATCCAGATTTAACAGTCTTATTATCTATTAATTAATAGTATATTGACAACATAAAAACTAAAACAATTTCAATTAATAAGACAATAATATCAAATCTAAACAGTCGCTGAACAATGTTAAAGTTAACTTTGCCACTGCCAAAACGATTCAGTACAGACGCATATTCATAGTAAAATTAATTTGAAATTTGTAGGAATTTCATTTCAAACAAAAATTTGTAAGTATTCTAAAAAATTATAAGTTTTTCAAAATATGTTGTTTCGCACAAACATTTAATGCAATTGACAATATATTTTTTAAAAATAACTTTCTTTAAAATATTAGTAGTAGATTTCAGATACGAGTACATACATACATATGTAGGTAGGCATGTATATTTATATAAATAATTATGGGAATATATTTAAAATTTACATTGTAAATTTGTAAAGAAAGAAAAAATTAGTGTATAAAATTAATAAATAAATTTAAAAATAATTTATTTAATTTATTTCTTTATCTCAAAAAAAGTCACCATCGAATTGCACAGCAAAACTTCGTGGCTGCACATCAGAAGACTAAAAGTGATCTTTTGCGGAATGTAGGCAGAATTGTAGGAATTTTAGTTAATTCAGAATTGCACCAGCAAATACTTTGGTTCTCTAATATACTCCAAAATCAACGAAGATGGAATTTGTGCGTTTA
Source organism: Clusia tigrina (assembly GCA_920105625.2). Taxonomy (NCBI): domain Eukaryota; kingdom Metazoa; phylum Arthropoda; class Insecta; order Diptera; family Clusiidae; genus Clusia; species Clusia tigrina. Next base: position 30,173,978 of record OV050030.1, read on the forward strand.
GCTGAATGGTTTCAGCTTTGGCCTGTAGTTTTCGTGGCTTAGGGTTCGAGCCCAGCAAAAGGTTGTGTTTTATCCAATTTTTTAAAAAAATCAACAATCATTTTTATGAATAGTAATAAAAGTATTTTACTATTTTCCATAAATTAACCAGTATTATATCATTTTACTGGACCAAAACTAGAGCAGAATTTATTTATTTATTTATTTATTCATACTTGTGTTAATATCAAAATTTTAATACAATAATACTTACAGCTATGACATCTATGGTCTTAAGCTAGTTAATTTTATATATAGGTTAGATTTCTTTATAGGTGTTAGAGTACTTAAGGTAATTTATCAGCATCTTTAAGTCTTTATCGGTAGGGTTGTTAAGTAGGGTTGTTGGTTTGATGTTTGGAAGTGATTTTCTGTAGATGTTAAAGTATGTACAATTGTTTAATATGTGTTCGACGTTCATGTTGGGTAGGTTGCAGAATTTGCATATGTTGTTTGTTTTATTGATAATGTATTCATTGGTCAGTTTTGTGTGTCCAAGTCGGAGTCGTACGAGTTTTATTGATTCTTGTCTGTTTATGTTGGTGTTGCTAACGGTTTTAAAATGTTCATAGATAGGTATTTTTGATTTATTAATTTTTTTGTACCAGTCACTAGTAGTTTGGAATAGGTCTTTGTCTTTTTCCGGTGAATGGTTTTTATGAAGTTTAGGATGTCTGATGATAAGATATTTTGTGTAGTCGTTAGTGGGGCACATGTGGCATTTTTGCCAATTTCGCCGCTAATTCGTTGCCTTTTATATTGACATGTCCGGGAATCCAAATGAGCCTGATTGTGGATTTATGTCTGATTAATATGTTTTTTATATCGTCTATGTAATGGTTGCTGTTTACTGGGTTGGTAATTGCGTCTAAGACTGAGAGAGAATCTGAGCAGATCGCGATTTTCCTCCTTTTTGTGTTGCGTATTTGGTCGCTTCGTGCATGGCTATTAGCTCAGCTCCAAACCTTGTGCTGTAATGTGGTAGGTGTGCTGCTTGAATGGTTTTGTTTTCTTCCACGATTCTATAGCCTGTAAGGCCGTTTTGTTTTGAACCATCAGTGTATATAAACTTAAAGGAGTGTAGTTCTTCTTTTAATTTAAGAAAGTTCTGTATATAGATTTCATTTGGTGTATTATTTTTTTTATGTTGTCGTAGGTCGGTGTTGACTGAGTTATGAGGAAGTTGCCAGCTATTGGTACTTCAATGCTTTGGGCGGTCTTAATCACTTTATTTATTGTGGATGGTTTTTGTTGGAGTTTTTTAGATTTAAGGATTTGGGCACATAGGGTTGGGAGTGGGGAGCGGTCGTTGATTATAACTGATTTAATAAGCTTAGAGGTGATTAGGTCCCGGGCAAAGGATATTGGTGTAATTTTAGCTTCATACAGGAGGTTGGGAACAGGGGTTGTTCTGAATGCACCTAGTGCAATCTTCGTAGCGGAATTTATGGTAGTGTTTAATTTATTTATGGTTGATTTTGGTGCATGCCCAAATAAGTATAGACCATAGTTAATTTTAGATAAGAGGAGGGATTTTGTTATTGAAATTAGTGATGCTGTATTGCAGTTGAATTTTTAGCTTGAAAGGCATTTGATTATATTGAGCGGTTTGATTAATGAGTCTATTAATTGATTAATATGTGTTTCCCATCGATATCTTTTCTTCAGTGTAATCCCAAGTATCTTTAAATTGTCAACTTTGATTATATTTATGTGGTTGCATGTGATGTTTGAGGAGCAATTGTATTTTCTACAGATGTGAATTTGCATGCATTTTTGTAGCGATAATGCAGCTCCTGAATGTGTGCACCAATCCGAAATTTTGTTGTAGATGGGATCGAAATTGTAGGGGGTGTTTTTGTTTCTATTTAGTTTTTGAATTATTAAGTAGTCATCAGCGAATGCGATAAAATTAATTGCTTTGTTGAGTGATAAGGTGTTGCTTAGCTTGTTATAGGCTATCAGAAATAGGATTACGGAGAGGGGGAACCTTGTGGAATGTCATTTTGGAGAGAAAAGCTTTGAGAAATTTGGGATTCGATTTTTACTTTGATGTTCCTATTTGTCATATAGTTTTTTATATAATTATAAATGTTGGGGCCGATTTTCCACATGTTAAGTTGATCTAAAATAGCGTGTACTCCAATTTTATCAAATGCTTTAGCAAAATCCAGTGAGATGAGGGATATGTGTTTTTTGTAAGAGAGGGAATGGGTGATCTGATGATCAAGGTAAACCAGAAAATCAGACATTGATTTCCCTTTTTTGAATCCTAATTGATGGCTATTGAGAAGTTTCTTATTTGATACAAACCACCAAACCCTGTTGGCAATGATTTTATCTAGTACTTTGGAGCAGCAAGGGTTAAGTGAGATTGGACGATATGATGTTAACATGGTTTTGTCTGAGTTAGGTTTAGGTATAGGGATAATGAGACTATTTTTATACATTTGAGGGATAAAACCAGCAAATATTTTATTATACGAGTATAAGTCAGTAAGTCGACTTTTTACTGCAAAGGGTAGGTGATTAATCATTGGGTAGGATATTCGATCTATTCCGGGAGTTTTGCTTTTAGTTGGTTTATTGCCATGTTTAGTTCGATTGGATTGATTTTATTGCCAATAATTAAGGCTGATTTGCTCGGACTAGGTAACCAACTTCTGGATAGGGAGTTTTGTTTGTTTAAGAGGAAGGTAGGAGAGAATGAATTATCGTGTGCTTCTTTGGACCATGTTTCTGCAAGTGTATTTGCTATTATGGATTTATTTGTGATCGAATTTTGGTTAGATTGGGGTAAGCTAATTGAATGGATTGGGGTGTAGGTTTTAAGCCCACAGAATGTGCGAATTGTTGACCAAATTTTTCCTGAAGGTGTTAAAGGATTGATGTTGGAGGTGAAGTTAAGTATTGAGGTTGATTTAGATAATTTTATTTCGCGCTTAAGTATCGCGTTTCCTTTCTTGAATTTTATGATATTATCTAGAGATATGTTTCTGGTTAGGATATTTTGAATTTTTTTTCTTTCCTTTTTTAAGTCTTCTAATTTATTGTTCCACCAGGAGACTGTTGTTCTTCGCTTAGGTCTAGATTGAGGAATGGATTCGTTAGCGCTTTGAATTATTATTTTTTGAATATTTGCAGTTTCTTTGTTTATGTTTATGCTAACAGCTCTTTTTTCAGATAAGTGATTAGCTAGTATGCTGAATTTGTCCCAATTTGCTTTGCCTAAATTGAATCTAGGTCTACTTGTAGTTGCAATTGTTGTGAGATTGGGGAAGAGCGATGTGAGGATAGGAAAGTGATCACTACCGAATATATCGGGTTCTATTTGCCAGTTGGTTTCTATTGCTAGGATAGGAGATGCAAGTGAAAGATCAATATGAGTTAGAGTATTATGCGTTGTGAAGTGGGTTGGGGTGCCATTGTTTAGGAGAGTCAGTGCCGATTGTGTGATAAATTGATAGATTTTTTTGCCTCTAGCATTGTTGTAATTGGAACCCCAACTGGAATGCCAGCTTTAAAGTCACCTGTGATCAAGTGTGGTGATTGTGAGTTGTTAAAAAGATCGTGAAGTTCTTTGACTTTGAAAGATTTTGTGGGTGGTAGGTATATTAACCCAAGTAGGAATTATTGTTTTGAAAAAATAAAAATATTTACTTTGTCACAATTGTTTGAAGGAAAGTTGGTTGTATTGAATTATGTATGAGCGCCACCAAATGAATTTTGTGGGTGTAGAGATGTGTATAATTGGTAGTTAATGGGAGTAGGTATTATTTTGTCGTCTTTTAGGTGTGTTTCTTGTAGGGTAATGATTTGTGGTTTATGTTTTTTTAATAATATTTCTAGTTCATTATAATTGTTTTTGTAGCCTTTGATATTCCATTGAATAATTTTTAAAGATGCTGTCATTACTGCCAGATTTACAGAGGCTTTGCAGATTTTTATACATATATGTTTTTGTTATATATGTATTTAGTGGATTAGTGTATTATTTGTTTTTTGGCTTAAGATGTAAAGAATTAAATGTATTTATAAATATAGATAGAATAAGAACTCATCTGAAGAGTCGGAGAACATATTATTTGCTTCTGTTATAATTCTATGAGTTGAGAAATTAAATGTTGTAGTTGTTGGAACTGGGTTGATTTTTTCTGGTGAGCTCGGTATTGTTTTTGTTGTATTATTATTGTTGTTAATTGCATTTTTTTTTGTTTCTATTTTCCAGAACGAGGCAAATCATCAATCATATTACGGCCCACTTTAAACTATTTGTACCACTCGTAGGTATGATTGTTGAGTCCGAATATGCTACCGTTAATATTTTCAACGCTACCGCACATGATATTTTGTTAGAAACACGAAATTTCCGACATACCGAGTCCACTTGCTCTACTAAATTCGACATAGCGAAATTCTCAGAATACAACAAACAATGAATTGCCTACAAAGTTATTCCGCTCACACTATCTGACAGATTGCGCTCAAAATTGGCATGTAGAGAACTGACAGATATACTAAAATATTGACAATATCTCAAGCGCGGTTCGGTTTATTCACAAATTCCGGATACTTTTTGAACATAGGATAGATTTCACTGCACTACGGAAGCAGAACAACAAAATAATTCGAAAACTTATGAGTACACTTTGCTAATAAGGGCATCTTGCTAAGGCAATCCCAATTAATTCATTAATAACATTATCTCTGCACTACCCTAAGGTATAGGGAAAACTGGTGGTTGATACAAGAAGATGAAAAACTCCCCACACCGTGTTCTCGTGAAGATTGCACTGAATTGATGTTTTAAACAAACTCTCTTTAAAGAAAGTTTATTTTCCATCAAGTAAAGCACTACGAACTCAACATGAGATCAAATAAGAATTGAATAATATAATTGTGTATATAATTTATACTAATTTATAACTGTGTATTTAACAATAGAAATTAAGAACTTGGATGGTCAATGTAGAAATTAAAAACAATCTTTATTTATATGAATCTATCTTAAGACTATCTTATAAGATAAACTTGGCAGAGGAGCTTGAGTTTTTGAATTATGAGTTGTTCAGCATTATGGAAATAGAAGCTGCATTGAGATGGGTTAACAGTCAATGCGATGGAAAGGAATGAGAGAATGTGACTGAGTTGAAGTTACTGATAAGAATTGTGGGTGGTCCTGTTATATGATAGGTTGTAATGTGCTCTATATAATGTGAATGAGGTAAACAGCTAATTATACGGATAATTAGGGTGTCTAGAAGTTATACATTCTATGACTATATGAGCTTTCAAATGGTATAGAAACTTGATACAAAGACCTTTCAAAGAATCGCATGAATTAAAATGGTTCAACTCTTCCAAACCAAGGTTGATGAAAGCTTGACTTATATTATTTTAATAAGTTTCCACTTCCATCTAGCTACATCACCTAAGTTTAGGTGCCGAAAAGGGAAAAGCACAATTTCAGTTGCGGGATTAAGTGAGTCATTTACTTCCTATTTTCAAAAGTTGTTAAAAAATAATTTTTCTGAAGTACAAATTGTAAGATAAAGTGCCATTTAAGTGAACAACTCTCATTTATTTTTAAACAGAACAAAAGAAATACACAGCAGCGTTAATTAAACAATAGTGGAATGTACAGAACAATAGGCCAACTAATTTCCTCTTATTTGCGTCACTACAATTCTCAAGCTTAGTCAATTGTACAGGCAAAGACAATATACAATATACTCTTTGGTACAGGGTCAGTTAGAGAACAGTTCTAAGAACGGAATACACTAAGCAAAATTTTGGCATTTGTACTCAAATACCATTTTGAGTACTGTCCATTCAATCCATTTTCCGGAGTTACACAAACAAAGGACTGAAATACTTCGGATTCGTTTAGTAAACACAATTGCACTGAGCTATAGAATTGGACTTGGTCGTTCAGCCAAAGAGTATTTACGTATAGAGTTTCCGTCGCTCTCTTTGGCAAAAGAGAGGCATCGAATTGTATGTAAATTGCCTTGGAACCTTTAACAGAAGTTAAACATAACATTATTCTGCTAATACCAATACATTACAGATTCATAGTAAATTTAATAAGTTTGTTACGTCCCCATAGTAATCATACCTGGCACAGACATCCTGGCTAGCTCACTCCTTTTTTCTTCTTTGGTGGGTTCCTAACCCGCTGTGCCAGATCGTGGGGCAAGGTTGAAGTTCTACTCTAAACCTATTCTACGATTATCATTTATTTTGGATACCACTCACCTCTCCACCGGATTCCTCCGCCCCGATCAGCCTCTCCTCATCCTCCCCCTCCTGTCTCCACCTTAGCCTACCATAATTTATTTATTTTTTTATACAAACACACACATACACGGACAATTACTACGGCCTCCACTAAGCTGCGTATAGGCTGCCTAATTCAGGCAACAAGGACTAACTCAAACCCCGCTTTCGCTCTACCACTATCTACTCTTAGGAGCTCCCTCGACCAGTGTAGGCTATTCTTACCGAGCGCGCCACCGCCACGCTCTGTTGAGACCGTATCACACTCACGCTTTAAATTAATTTATACATTCTACTCATACTTATATTTAGGAACTTATGTTTATCTTAATACGCTGGACTTATCTTTATTTTTGCCGCTCTGGGTAGGAGGAGTCTGGTCTTCAGCGGTCGATCCGTATCCATTTACTTCCCTTATAATCGGGTAAAATTTGAAAAATTTATGTCCCGCTGTAATTCACCTTTCTATGCCATATTATTACACTTTTTATACAAAGTCGAAGCCACTTTTTTACTTTTTTAATTTATTAAAATATCGTATTCACACGTTTTCAACACGACAATAGCACAGAAATTCTCACAAAAAAAAATTGCACTTGATTTAGATCAAGATAGACGAATCGAACGACAACGACCGTAAATTTTTACTTTGCTTCTTGCCGTGCAGAATCTGACTCCTTTCTCAAAAATTTTCCGCACTAACCACTGACTTCCAAAATCAGTCTCCTCCGGTACTTCAACTCCCAGCTCTCTCCCTCTGACATCCTACTTTTCACTATCCTGTCCACAACCTGTCCGTCCGTCTTTGTCCCACCCACTACCTTTATGGGTCAACCAACCATTTCAAGGACAGCTACTAACCTTTCATCATCACTTTTCTTTTTCTTCTCCTTTTCCTTACCAACTCGCACTCACGTATTTACCCCACACTAACACTCGATCCAGCCATACACGCACCCATATTAGACCAGCTCTCGCGTATTAAAAGTTCCCCTCCACTCAACCTGAGCTTTCAACGCAAAAGCTGTCTAATCCAAAAAAAATAAACAAAAAGTGATGATATAAAATCTCTCCCATATAAATACATATATATATATATATATATATATATATATATATATATATATATATATATATATACATACTTAGACAGAGAGAGAGCGCCGACAGGAGTATGCAGACACTGAACCGAACAGTCATCTGATGCACCAAATAAAGTGGCCGCCAGCTGATCGTAACAACACACGTGGATTAGAGCAAACAAAATCCACACTAATCCGCGTGAAAAACGGACAGCTGCCCCTTCAAACGCCCATATTTATAACTACAACCTTGGAACTAACCAGCATTTGACAGAGCCAGCCGAATTCCTCGCCCGGACCTTTGTCTACGCCATAGCTAGGCCAAGTATCTTAACCTACAAACATTAGACTCCTAAAACTTTCCTAATCTCTTTCACTCTTTCAGATCCACTTCTCACCATTACGCGGATCAACGCCCCAGTGATGCAGAATTTCACAGTAAGTTTACAACTCCCAACAATTGCCCTTCAATCGCTTACCTCTTTACTGGCGCCCAACGTGAGCTACACCCACAACCCCGAGACTACGAGTCTGGTGCTCTTACTGTTTCAAATCTTTCGCATGGAATACCCCCAACGCCTTACCCCGCAAGTCTTCTATCCCATACAAATTACCTCCCAAAACTTTGCTCACCCGACATTTTACAAATTTCTTACAGAATTTTGCATTTATGTTCTTCCTAAAGTCGCTAAGTACGAAGTTCCGTTTGTACACTTCCTGCCCTATTACAAATTTCATCAGCCTCGCCCGTTGATTATAATACCTGGCGCCTTTCTCATATGGTTTATGCATATGATACCTGATACTCTCGTGGACTAACTCCAGTCTGTCCTCAGGTGGTAATATGTGCAAATCACGATCCTCCAGCGCATTGAGCTGTCGCGCCAATGCAAAGTCCGCGCCACTGGTAAACATCTGCTGACCGAACAATGCAAAGTACGGCGTAACCCCTATCGCTTGATGTACCGCACTGCGCAACGCACACTCGATCTCACTCAGGAATAAATCCCAATCGCGGTGGTCCTCCTTCAGGTAAGCCCTTATCGCTGCCTGAACTGACTGATTCACACGTTCTGCTGCATTAGATTGTGGGGCATAAAACCCCGTCTTCACATGCTTAATAGCATAGGACTCCATCACTTTAGTAAATTCCTGACTCTCAAACTGCTTTCCATTATCTGAATGTATCGTTTCGGGTACACCGAATTTATGAAAAATTTCTTCAATTAAAAACCTTATTACATTCATCGCCGTGGCCTTACCCATAGCTTTTAAGAACACGAATTTCGTAAAATGATCCATTACCACAAACACGTATGCATGACCCGCCCTGGAGCCTGGATATTTTCCTAAAAAATCTATATAAAGCCGTTGGAATGGCCGTTCGGTGCTGACTTCCTTTCCCATAAAAGGTCTAGAAACCTTAAATGCTATGCTTCGTCTCCTTGCACACCCTACAATCCCTCACGTAATTCCGCACCTGCACCGCCATACCAGGCCAGTAATAAAATTGTCTTACCCGGTGCAATGTTTTAGCGACTCCCCCGTGAGCTGACAACTCAGGCTCATGGGCTTGTGCTACAACTGTTGAAGTTAATGCTTCGGGCACCCATAGCTTCCAACTGGGACCCCTGCCCTCTTCCTCATTAGCAATAGTACGTTTATATATCTACCCATCATGTACTTGCAGATCCGGGAACCTTCCTACATTCTCTTCAATAGTCTGCTTTCGCTGAACATACTCTGGCGAATCGTATTCAGTGGTGTCCATACCAGGAATATTGAGAGTCACTTCCTCCATCAATCGGGATAGCGTATCAACTACTACATTTTCACTCCCCTTTCGGTGCTCAATTTGAAAGTCATATGCCTGAAGCTGAAGAGACCACCTGGCTAACCTCCCACTCAAGTCTTTTAATGATATGAGCCACTTCAAGCTAGCGTGATCCGTGATCACGGTAAAAGGCATCAGCTCCACATAGGCTCTGAATCGTCTCACCGCTAGAATAGCTGCTAAACACTCTTTCTCCGTTACACTATAATTATGTTGACAACTGTTCATTTTACATGAATAATAGGCTATTGGCCGTTCGTTCTCAGCTTCATCTTTCTGAAACAGCACCGCCCCGACTCCATAATTGGAGGCATCGCACTGAATATAAAACCTCTTCTTAAAATCTGGGTGCGCTAGTACCGGAGCCGTGCCGCGCACTTGCTTCCGGAGTCATGACAAATTTCACGCCTTTCCTAAGGGTGTCCGTCAAAGGCGCGGACATATCAGCAAAATTGGCCACGAATCGCCTATACCAACCGGCCGTCCCCAAAAAGCTCCGTACCTGTCTGGGTGTCTTCGGCACCGGATCCTTCTTATTGCTGACACCTTCTCCGGATCCGTCTTCAACACTCCATGACCTATCACAAACCCCAGATATTTCAACTCCTTACAGCAAAACTTTGACTTCTTCAGCCCCACTGTAAGATTCGCGCTGGAGAGACATTTCGCCACTTCTCCCAGCAAATACATATGTGTTTCGAAATCCGGTGATATTATCAACAAATCGTCCAGATACACAAATACATTTTCTCTGAGCCGCTGCGGAATAACCTTGCCCATCAGCCTGCATAGCCTCTGTGCCGCATTACATAGCCCAAATGGCATTACCCTGTACTGGTACAGAGGTCTTCCGGGTATAGTAAAGGCTGTAAAAGCTTTACTACCCTCCTCCAACTCAATCTGCCAGAATGCGAATTTGAGATCTATGCTACTGATGAACACGGCCTCGTCTATACGGCTCAATATACCTTCAATATTCTGTATAGGGTACGCGTCCTTCACCGTGCGCTCATTCAATTTACGTGCATCTAAACACAAGCGATTCTTCCCCGGCTGCCTCACTAAAGTAACTCGGCTGCTCCAGGGACTCTCACTTTGTTCAATAACGCCCAGCACTAGCATCTGATCCACCTCAGCATACAACAACTCTTGCACTGCTGGCGATACGGGATAATACCGATCTTTTATTGCCTCAGAACCTTGCACCAACCGTATACTGTGTTTCTATAAGGAGATGTTCTGCCTAGCCCACACTCTTCGTACGCCCTGAATTCCTGCTTCGTTTTCTCCAGTTGCTCCTGCTGAGTCTCAGTTAAATCATGGCGCCCAGCGACAATTACCTCATCACTAGAGTCCTTTTCTCTCGACTCTGTGCCCACTTTACTTACCCCAACAATATCCGGAGCTAACCCAAAATCTTGCCAGAAATCCACTCCTAAATATACCTCTTGCTGCAATGTGGGACATAGGTACTTTTACTTCTCCTTTGAACCGCACTGGTACTATGATTCGCCCACGCACTTGCTGCTTATGCCCTCCAGCTGTGCTTACCAGCGTGAAATACTTTTGCACTTCCAATCCCAATTCACTAATTAATTTCCTACAATTTTTCCCTAGGACACTAGCCGACGCCCCTGTATCCAGTAACCCCCGCAACTTTCTACCTTGAATTTCAATCTCGGCGAATGGTCTTCTCTCCTCCTGAATACTGCGCCCCACAGCCTCAACTACCTGCCGTTTTTTAAGAACTCTTAACTTATACCTTAACCTAGCTTTTTCCACTTTCCGAGAGATCCCTCTTAATTGGCCTTCTCTTAAACCCTTCACCTGTGCTTCACATTGTTCCCGCACCTTATCTGCTATCTCCAAATCCACTACTAATCCTACACTTCCCCCTACACCCTTATTACTATCTAACTTATCACTATCTACTGCTCCGCGGGAACCTGTCGAGAGCACAACCTTCCCGCTGGCCTCATGCACCTTCCCCCGTTTCCCAGCTTACATTTCGGGCACTCTGGAGTCACCACATTATCCGCCCCACATCGGTAGCAAAATAGCCTCCGTTGCTTGGAGGTACACTCTCTAAAGGTATGGCCCGCCTGCTTGCAGTTCCAGCACCTCATCTGAGACCTATTTGGCAGTCCTTCTTCCTTATGACTCGTACCAGCACCTTGCCGCGGTAGGACCTCTCGACTAACCTCCCCGACTTCGTCATCATCCGCTGTGTTCAACTCGTTCACGCTTCGGCCCGCCCCATATCTGGCGAGTGGTTGCACAACTCTGATCTCTCTCTTCAGGAAGAATCGTTCTGCCTCGTGACACTCGTACTTCAGCTGCTCTACGCTATAGCAGGCTATAGGGTAAACAATTCTCCCAACGGCATCCCGGATGTTCCTTTTTAGCAATTTAATGACGTCAAACTCCGAAATAGGGTGCTCCAGCCGTGCTCTCATCTTAAGCACATCAAAGAAGAAGGACTCCAGGCTTTCTCCTGGCTGCTGTTTCCGCTCCGTCAACTCTCGCAACAGTTCAAACTCACTTTGTCCTCACACACAACCAGTACCATTCCAATGCTGATCCTCTTAGCAGCTGGTAAAAATCTCTTAAAACCGCTGACCAAGGCACCCCATACTGGGCTTGCAAATGTTCCAGGCGAAAAATAAATTCCTCTACTGACAGCCCCTCGGTCTTACCGTCAAATACTATGCCCCATTTATCTATCTTCACTTCTTTCTGTGTCACTTCCCTTTGACCATTCGAATCCCTTCTACTATCCTCCCGTCCTGGAAACGTGTTTCCTGCAGATGCTGGGTCTGATATGCCCCCCTTGTTCTTGGCTCTCTACCCCTTCTCTCTACAGGCTGGCTGTCATTCGCTGACAAAGCTTGGCTTCTCGTATGAAGCCCCCCTATTTGTTCCTGCATCGTTTGCTGGGGTCTCACCATCTCATTTATCATTCTCATTGGCTCTAACCGTTTCCATTATTCTACTGGACTCGACGTCCAATGCCATTCTATAGGTGTTGTGGCTCTCCAGGAGCATCAGATTTATAGCCGACCTATATTCACTTGGAAGCTCATTCTGCACTTTCGCCTCTACCTCCACAGATCTCTTGGGTACTGCCCCAGTCCTACTTCGTTGCCCTCCCGCCACTTCTTCCTCCCCTCTTGGGGGTGAGTGTTCTAGTGGCATCTCTCTACTTTTTGTGTTTTCTTCCCTTTCGTTTCTCTTGCCACTTCTCAAGTGCATTCCTTTTTCCACTACCTATTTACCTAAAATAAACTTACGACTTAATAATAATACTTATTATAACAATAACAACAATAAAAAGAAAGAATTATTACACATAAAAAAAAATAAATACCAGTATAATTATTATTTTTCCTTTTCAATTAATCTTAAGAGGAGGGTTAGGATTTGTTGAGATCGGTGACCAATCAGTACTTTACTATCACCCGTTGGAATTGTGGTAGGTGGGTGGTTTTATGCTAAATTTCACAAACATTCATTATCTACAAACACTTTCTTTCAGTTTCTCTCTCGCTAGGCCCCCTCTTGATGCTATTATGAATGAATTTCATGTCACAAGCCACCAACAGTTTGCCTCTTGAGAGGGAATCCTGCATGTGGATTGCTTCCCCTTCCTACACCTCATAATCGGCAAGTGCAATTGAGTGGGTGCAACGCCATCACCAAGTCACTTGAACCCATTACCGTGCCTAGAATAACGATCACACTTTCTCCTCCCGTCCGCATTCATACCAAGCCTGTGCCTCTCAATGATCACTGGTGCCGATGCTATTGGATATGTCTTTAATTACCCAAGCCATCTTTATCAACGATCATTGCGAAGCACTACCTATACCTGTCGACAGCACAAATTACCCCTGCCCTTACTCATCGCGCTATTAGAGCTCAATCACTCTTGCCCCAAGCCGCCATGATCCAGACCCCCTGACGACAGTCATTTTTTTTTTCCATACACTACTTATCCTAAAACAAAAATTTTCTTTCTAATTTTTTTATTTTGGGCGCCATTCTGTTACGTCGCCATGGTCATCATACCTGGCACAGACACCCTGGCTAGCTCACTCCTTTTTTCTTCTTTGGTGGGTTCCCAACCCGCTGTGCCAGATCGTGGGGCAAGCATGAAGTTCTACTCTAAACCTATTCTACGTTTATTATTTATTTTTGATACCACTCACCTCTCCACCGGCTTCCTCCGTCCCGATCAGCCTCTCCTCATCCTCCCCCTCCTGTCTCCACCTTAGCCTACCATAATTTATTTATTTTTTTATACAAACACACACATACACGGACAATTACTACGGCCTCCACTAAGCTGCGTATAGGCTGCCTAATTCAGGCAACAAGGACTAACTCAAACCCCGCTTTCGCTCTACCACTATCTACTCTTAGGAGCTCCCTCGACCAGTGTAGGCTATTCTTACCGAGCGCGCCACCGCCACGCTCTGTTGAGACCGTATCACACTCACGCTTTAAATTAATTTATACATTCTACTCATACTTATATTTAGGAACTTATGTTTATCTTAATACGCTGGACTTATCTTTATTTTTGCCGCTCTGGGTAGGAGGAGTCTGGTCTTCAGCGGTCGATCAGTATCCATTTACTTCCCTTATAATCGGGTAAAATTTGAAAAATTTATGTCCCGCTGTAATTCACCTTTCTATGCCATATTATTACACTTTTTATACAAAGTCGAAGCCAGTTTTTTACTTTTTTAATTTATTAAAATATCGTATTCACACGTTTTCAACACGACAATAGCACAGAAATTCTCACAAAAAAAAATTGCACTTGATTTAGATCAAGATAGACGAATCGAACGACAACGACCGTAAATTTTTACTTTACTTCTTGCCGTGCAGAATCTGACTCCTTTCTCAAAAATTTTCCGCACTAACCACTGACTTCCAAAATCAGTCTCCTCCGGTACTTCAACTCCCAGCTCTCTCCCTCTGACATCCTACTTTTCACTATCCTGTCCACAACCTGTCCGTCCGTCTTTGTCCCACCCACTACCTTTATGGGTCAACCAACCATTTCAAGGACAGCTACTAACCTTTCATCATCACTTTTCTTTTTCTTCTCCTTTTCCTTACCAACTCGCACTCACGTATTTACCCCACACTAACACTCGATCCAGCCATACACGCACCCATATTAGACCAGCTCTCGCGTATTAAAAGTTCCCCTCCACTCAACCTGAGCTTTCAACGCAAAAGCTGTCTAATCCTCTCACACCAAAAAAATAAACAAAAAGTGATGATATAAAATCTCTCCCATATAAATACATATATACTCGTATAAATATACATATTTACATAAAGATTACCAACCGGAGTATGCAGACACTAAACTGAACAGTCATCTGAAGCACCAAATAAGGGAGTAGCCAGTTGATCGTAACAAACTTATATAAAGAAGCCACTCCGCACATAATAAAACAAAAACTCTAATCCAGACATGAATGCGCTTTATTTTATTTTCATGCTTCTTATGGCACAATTCGCTGCCTGCCAAAATGGTCGAAACAAAAAAATGTACATATGTATGTATGCTTTGTATGCATGTGTGTATATGAATTGTCTAGATTGAATTTCATAAAACTCTACTAACAGTCATGAAATAATTCTGCTCTAGCTTAGGTCCAGTAAAATGATATAATTCTGGTTAATTTAATGAAAATAGTAAAATACTTTTATTTATATTTATAAAAATGATTATTAATTTAAAAAAAAATTTGGATAAAACACAGCATTTTTGCTGGGGCTCGAACCCTAAGCCACAAAAAACCATAGACCGACGCGCAAACCGTTGGTCTAAAGTTTAGATCAGTGTGCAGTAAGAAGGTGGCCGCAAGGGTACAACAAGTCTACAACAACAACAATTTCAGGATTTTGACTTGTCAATTGCTTGGAAAAAGCTTTCGCTTTTGAAATGTTAAAATCCAATTTTAGATTGGATTTCAATTTGAATTTAGAATTTGATAATTAGGAAAATTAAATAAAACTAAGTAAAGGTAATAAAACAGACATTTCTACAAAATTAATGGTATAATTGCTAAATTTCAGGCAGCTTCATTTTTTGATCATTTTTTACTTACAGTTAAGAACTATAACGAATATACATAGAAGCAGAACAATACACTGCCGAAATCGCAAGAGCCCATGCAGATACAACTCAGTTCAAACACATTGCATACCTATAAATAATACGGATACAAATAGACAGCAGTACACACTTCCAATGTCAGCAAAGGTGATGATGATTTAAAGCAATGATTCTTGTGAAAATACCCACATTTATGTAAAAGTGCAAAAATAAGAAGATTTCCAATGAAAAACTATTTTTATTATTTTATAACATTGTAGAAAAATTATAATTATATTTTAATTTTGTCACTTTTCCACATAAGGCGCAATTTCCCATTTAATTTTTATTAATTATTATATCTCAACTATTTACAAACTATTATTTGTATATTTCAAACTTTGCTTGTTTACAACACTAATCTCAAATAAAAGCGACGTCAAAACGAAAACAAGAATAAGAGCAATTCTCCCTTGCAATTGGGGCTGTTCTGAGAAAAGACACGCCCACTTTTGATACAAGCAACTTTCGGGTCTAAAATTAAAATTAGCATACCTATGCTCGTATTGCTGCCAGCGGAATAAAAATTTGCAGAAATATACATGGGGTCCATAATAGTGTGTGTGCAGAATATGGAGATCATAATACAACTGCCACGCCCACAATTAGCCAAAAATCATACCTAGGTTCCTCTTAAAGATTTATCAACGAAATTTCACAGGAAGGTTGCGGGTACTAACATTAAACACCACACACGCGTGTTATTTTTACAGCCACGCCCACTATGCATATATTATTATAACTTGCCTATTACCTTTTAGGTGTGCCCTGGTTTAGATCAATGGTGCCCAAGCCCTATACACTTGGTGCACATTTGTTTTTGTAAATGCACTTAGGCATAGGCTGTGTTTTCTGATACACAGACACAGCACTCCGCAGGAAGCAAAGCGAAATACACAAAGAATTTTGTCTTTTTAGTTTCTTATAATTCTTACTTGCATATAGTCACATATTGTGTCCTACACTACCCACACAAAATAATAAATAAACAAAATTCATTTCAAGAAAGACTTCTAACACGAACTCTTTCTTGAAACGAATGCAACTTGGTTACACTTTTCCGCTGACCAAGCAAATAACACTCACTTTGGAATGCATGCAAATAAACAAATGCAAACAACCAAACACACACACACACAACAATCTATACATACATTTATACATACAAGTGCCTGCGCGCACAGATAAGTAGAGTAGAACATAAGAATGAAAAAAATGAATAAAGATTTGGGTTCTCAACAAGAAGCAGGACAAAGAAGTCGCGTTTCTTTTTTCCGATCTGAGACTCCGTTGCACGGTAGTGAAAACGAAGAAGTTTCCGCTTAAAAAGGGGTTGGAGTTTTCAAACAGGATTTTGAACTCCTTCCCCAGTATAACGCGCCCCCCTCCTATAATTGGCGACGAGGAACTTACCCACAACACTTGGGCTGAGCAAAACTATCGGAACAACTTTACTAAAGGCTGAGTTTTTTTTTTAAGATCAAAGAAAAATAAATTCAACACACAAACGCAAAACGATTTAAAATAAATACATTTATAAGCCAACAATAAGTGGAAAGAATTAAAGTGTAACATTTTGAGTTTGTCACGAGTAAAGACTGATCAACCTATTAAAAACCACAAAATTTCGATAGAAATAAATTTAAGCAAAGATACAAAAATTAATAACCAACAGCCGAAATCAACGGAAACAAGTGAAACGTCAAAAATACGGGTCGACTAGAGTAGCTTGATATTTGTGAATAAATAGCAGAACACGAATAAATACGAAAAAAAAAAAATATTAATACTAAAGAATAAATTAGTGAGCCTATTGAACAACAAAACAGCAAGTAAAACAAAAACAACAGCAGCAGTAGTAGCAGCAAAAACAGAGGCAACAGCAGTAGCGGCAGAAATCACGGCATCAACAACAACTACAATCAACAGCAGCAGCGGCTACAATAGAGCAACCCAGTAGAGTGACCAACGGTGATCCGCAGTTTAAGCAGTAAGCAAGAATATTATACATATATATTAAAGTAGTATTATATAAGGGAAATATATAAGCTTGTTGTATAAGTTGAATGCTAAAATAGTAATAATAATACATACATAATTATAAAATAAATATTAAAAGTGAAAATAATAATATTGTAGATATAAGAAAGAATTTGAATGAAGGAAAAATAATAGAATAAAACACTTGCGGCCAACTTACTAATGCCATAGAAAAGTGTCTGAACTAACAATAGTGCTTCTAAAACGTAGGGAAATAGCGAATTACTACCATGTTAATGTGTCTTTACTAAAGTAGTGCTTGTAAAATTGCTCGTAATAATTCGCAACACTAAGTGTCTCTAATAAAACAGTACACAGCACCTCTCAAACTATACAAACATAATTGAATACTTTCAATCGAAAAATTTTGTTGCATACTTGTGAGCGCAAGTTACATACAAAAACCATTGCATACCCCAAGAAAATAAGACCCAGTAGGGAAAACCAATCATAAGACCCAATAGGAACATTTTACATAAATACGAATATATATTTTTTTTTAACTTCAATCAAAACAAATCCTTTTCACAATGGATCCAAATGTCGTTTCACATTTTCAACTTATTTTAAACTGCATTAATGGAATCGCAGAATTCGACGGACGTGATCCGAATCAGTTAACAGATTTCATAAGACAAGTCGAGGACATATTACCCTCAATAACAAGCTTTGATACAAATAATCAAAGAATTTTGTTTAACTATCTGAAAGGTAGATGCGTAGGAAAAACAAGGGAAGTAATTCATAGATATGGGCAAGTCAGTAATTGGGAAACATTGAAACCAATACTTTTGAGTAATTGCGGGGAAAAGAGAAGTTCAACGGAACTTATGGACGAGCTGAAAACCATCAGACTCGATTCCACGATAGAGAACTATCATTTCAGAATTAACAAAATCAGAAATAAATTACATAACAGAATATTAGCACATAATGATTTGAATTTCTCAACCGCGGAAGTCAACAGAATAGCGCTACAAGCATTTAAAGAGCACCTTCCAGAGCCAACAAAAACAATGATTATAGCTAGAAACCCTGATACTCTAAATAAAGCGTATAAAATAATTTTAGAAGCTCGCCATCAATCCTTCACAGCACTCGGGCAAGAAAGGAAAGATCCTAACCCAAATAGCTATCGTAGGACTAATTTTAGTGACAACGTTAATAACAGAACATTTTTCAGACCCAATCAATATAGGAATAACGTCCCCAATCATAATAGGAATTACAATAATTATAACAACTACACGCCTCAGAACGGGTATAATGGTGGCTATGTCCCAGTAAACGCGAACAATAACAATAATAACTATAATAACAATGGCAACAGATCAAGCCAAACCAGAATGTCGACTCAGACAACAAACACGAACTACAACCAATCGGGAAACTTTAACCCGCAGAGAAATTTTAATCAGCAAAGAAATGGGAATCAAATGCGAAATTTTAATCAGTCGGGAAATTTTAATCAGTCGGGAAATTTCAATCAATCAGGGAATTATAATCGGTCAGCAGTAACAAATCGCAATAGACCAGAACCTATGGACATTAGCAATGCAAACGCAAATTTTCAGTTGGGTCCAGAAAACAATTACCCTATATAGTAATCGACACACACGTAAGAAAACTATATTTCATCATTGACACTGGAGCAGAGTTCAGTTTGATCAATGAAGGAGTATGTAACCCGAAATGGAAGAGCGAAGTAAATGTGCAAGTTGCAGCACTGGGAAGAGAAACACAAGTTAAGAAACTTTGTAAATTCCCAATGTTCAAGGAATTCAATGAAGAAGAGTTCATGTGTGAATTTCTTGAATGTAGCTTCAACAAGAACTTCGACGGACTAATTGGTAATAATATTTTAACAAAACTTAATTGCATAGTAGACTACCCAAACAGAATTTTAAAAACAAATAAAACAATAATCAATTTTTATTTAACAAAAGAAGAAGAAATTTACAGCAGAATAAGTTATAAAGAAAATGAAGTGGAAATCTTCAATAACGCTGTAAAAGACAAATGTGTCACAGAATTCGTTGATACTAATCACCTTAACGGTATGGACAGAAACAGACTTATAAATATACTAAAAAGATATAAAAGTGTATTTTATAATGAAGATGATAATTTAACATTTACTAGTTCAACTAAACATAGAATAATGACTAAGAATGACATTCCGGTTTACTCCAAAATTTACCGATACCCAGAAATCCACAAACCGGAAATAGAAAAACAAATAGACCAAATGTTATCCCAAGGCATAATCAGAGCATCCTCTAGTCCTTACAACAGCCCTATTTGGCTGGTACCAAAGAAGCTGGACGCATCCAACGAACAAAAATGGCGTCTTGTAATTGACTATAGGAAGTTGAATAGCGTAACTACGGAAGACAGATTTCCAATTCCAAATATAGACGATATATTTGACAAAATTGGGAAGATGCCAATATTTTTCAACGCTTGATTTAGCCAAAGGTTTTCATCAAATTGAAATGGACGAACGCGACATACATAAAACAGCGTTCTCCACTGCAAACGGACATTATGAATTTCTAAGAATGCCCTTTGGACTGCGAAACGCACCGGCAACATTCCAAAGGTTAATGAACGAAATTCTAAAAGATTATATCGGAAAAATTTGTACTGTGTACATGGACGATATCCTAGTATTTTCTACAAGCGTAGAAGAACACCTAGAATCGTTGAGTAAAATTTTAATGAGATTGAAGGAGAAAAATTTAAAAATACAAATAAATAAATGCGACTTTTTAAGACAAGAAACAAAGTTCCTAGGCCATTTAATTACAAAAGAAGGTATTAAACCTCACCCGCAAAAAGTGGAAGCAATAGAAAAGATTCTACTTCCAAAAAGCGTTAAGGAGATAAAAGCATTTTTAGGAATTACAGGATATTATAGAAGATTTATCAAAGATTATTCGAAAATTGCGTATCACATGATTAAGTACTTGAAGAAAGATGTGAAAATAAACTGCAATGATAAAGATTATATAAAAGCATTTAATAAATTAAAGGAACTAATAAAAGCAGAACCAATTTTAATCCACCCAGATTTCAGTAAAGCCTTCACACTAGTGACAGATGCCAGCAACTTTGCTTTAGGCGCGGCATTACTCCAAACCGATAAAGTTATCTGTTATGCGAGTAGATCACTAAACGGGCATGAAAAGAATTACAGTACAATAGAAAAATAATTACTTGCGATAGTTTGGGCGACGAAATATTTCCGTCCATACTTATTTGGCCGTCACTTCACTATCAGAACTGATCATAGACCATTAATTTGGCTGAATAACATAAAAGAACCAAACGCTAAACTCCAAAGATGGAAAATAAAGCTAAATGAGTTCGATTTTGATATTAATTACATAAAAGGAAAAGAAAACGTAATTGCTGATGGTTTAAGCAGACTAAATTACGAAAATAGTAATGCGATGGAGTTAAATCTAAACGAAATATTCGATGATGACGATATAGACACAATACACAGTGCAGAAACTGATAGTACACACTTCATAAAAATAACGGAGAATGCAATCAACATATATAAAAATCAACTGATAATTCAAAGAGCGCAAAGACAAACAGTAACAAAGGAAATAATATATCAAAAGAGAATAAGAAGCACAATAAATGTAACACTCGAAAGTGACATTTTAAAATTAATGCAAGAAAATTTACCTGCAAAAGGATTAATCGTACTTTATTGCCCAGATGACAAATTATTCCTACAATTTCAAGAGTTATATATAAAATTTTTCGCAAACAACACAAGCTTAAAGGTAATGAGATCGAATATAATTCTAAAAGACATAATAGATAGAGGAGAACTTTTAACATTGATCGAAGAGAAACAGAGCACATTACAACCTATCATATAACAGGACCACCCACAATTCTTATCAGTAACTTCAACTCAGTCGCATTCTCTCATTCCTTTCCATCGCATTGACTGTTAACCCATCTCAATGCAGCTTCTAATTCCATAATGCTGAACAACTCATAATTCAAAAACTCAAACTCCTCTGCCAAGTTTATCTTATAAGATAGTCTTAAGATAGATTCATATAAATAAAGATCGTTTTTAATTTCTACAATGGATTCAAGTTCTTAATTTCTATTTTTAAATACACAGTTATAAATTAGTATAAATTATATACACAGTTATATTATTCAATTCTTATTTGATCTCATGTTGAGTTCGTAGTGCTTTACTTGATGGAAAATAAACTTTCTTTAAAGAGAGTTTGTTTAAAACATCAATTCATGGCAATCTTCACGAGAACACGGTGTGGGGAGTTTTTCATCTTCTTGTATCAACCACCAGTTTTCCCTATACCTTAGGGTAGTGCAGAGATAATGTTATTAATGAATTAATTGGGATTGCCTTAGCAAGATGCCCTTATTAACAAAGTGTACTCATAAGTTTTCGAATTATTTTGTTGTTCTGCTTCCGTAGTGCAATGATATTTATCCTATGTTCAAAAAGTATCCGGAATTTGTGAATAAACCGAACCGCGCTTGAGATATTGTCAATATTTTAGTATGTCTGTCAGTTCTCTACATGCCAATTTTGAGCGCAATCTGTCAGATAGTGTGAGCGGAATAACTTTGTAGGCAATTCATTGTTTGTTGTATTCTGAGAATTTCGCTATGTCGAATTTAGTAGAGCAAGTAGACTCGGTATGTCGGAAATGTTGTGTTTCTAACAAAATATCATGTGCGGTAGCGTTGAAAATATTAACGGTAGCCTATTCGGACTCAACAATCATACCGAAACACAATCATACCTACGAGTGGTACAAAGATTTTAAAGTGGGCCGTACTGATTGATGATTTGCCTCGTTCCGGTTGTTCATGCACCTCTGTGACTGACAACAACATCGAAAAAGCTAAGAAAATTGTACTCGAAGATCATTGTGTGAGCATCAGGGAGATAACAGCCGATATTGGTGTCTCGCTCGGATCGGTGCAGAGCGATATGCACGACGTTTTATGGGTGAAACTACTTGAAGCGCAACTTGTGCCGAGAGTGCTGAAGCGGCATCGCATTGCTGTCGCTAAAGACATGCTTTCTTTGTGCCAAAATGTCGTCGAAGACATCATTACCAGTGACGAGACGCGGGTCTATGAATATGACATCGAAATGAACCAACGGAATGACGCTTCTCAGACTATTCAAAAATCACCACAAATCGATCCAAAATCAAGGTTTTGTTTTACTGTTTTCTTTGATGGCGGTCCGAATTCCGAATGTTATAATTACCGGTGACAAAACGAGGGCCTATGAATATGACACTGAAAGGAACCAACCAATCATCGGAACCCGTTTCTCAAACGAGCCAGGACAAAGTCGATCCAAAATCAAGATTTTTCGACTATTTTCTTTGATTGCTGTGTGGTGGTCCACTCCGAATTCCTTCCGCCAAGCCAAACAGTAAATAAGGTGTAGTGAGTGAGCGTACAGAAGCGTTTGAGGGACAATGTGCGTCGCATGAGTGAGGAATTATGGAGAAACAGCTCGTGGTTTATTCACCACGTCAATGAACCGGCTCAAAAATCTCATCTCGTACGCGATTATTCGACCACAAACAACATTAATTCCGTTCTTTAAGTTCCGTATTCACCTGACATGGCCCCATGAGACTTTTTCCTGTTCCCAGGACTCAAGTTACCACTTTATTAAAGCGTTTTGAGACAATTGAGGCGATGAAGGAGAATTCGCAGAAGGACGTGAAAGCGATTGCAAAATCGGCCTATGAAAAGTGCGTTGAAGATTGAAGGAGCGTTGGAATATGTATTGATTGCCATGGATATTACTTTGAAGGTAATAAAATAGATATCAATGAATAATTGAACCGTTTTTGTTTTATTGACTAATTCCGGATACTTTTTGAACGGAAGATATCTTAGTTTATTTTCAAGTTCACACATTTTAGCTCACATGTTTTATACTATTATTTTTATTTTGTATTCTAAAGTTATATTACATCTGTCTTATCGACATCTTGTAATTCTTATAATATATGCCTGAGGCCATAGACTTTTAGATTCTTGTTGAACAATGTTTTGTATGATCACATTACAGATTTATAGAAATAGCGTTACTTATTTAAAAATATTGAAGATTTGACTACTGGTTTACGTCTTCTTAGTCGTCCTCTTGCATTGATTTCTTGCTCTGGTAGATTAGATTGGATTGAAGAAGAGCGGGATCTAGTCACCTAGCCACGGCGGCCTCAAATGGGCCTCTTGTGACACTCTCTGGTAAGCTTTGTATCTGAATATTTGTGTGATTACTAAGTTGTGTTCGGCCGTAACCCTATAGCGAGTTGTTTCGCTAATTCTGCGATTAGGCAACGGAAGTAAGTAAGTAATTGGTTACAATGCGCGATTTGATGTTGGCTGTTTATTATTTTTATTTCGTCTTTTACGGTGGGGATGTTGAGGTCACGTTATAGGTTCGTTCTTTCTTCTTCATTGGTTATGTACCAGGGTGGATTTACTATGTTGCGAAGAATATTAGTTTGCATTTGTTCTATTTACTTAAACTGAGTTAACTTATAATTACAAATTATAAGCTAAAGAAAGGGCAGCACTAGCATCGACGGCCTTAGGCTGTCTGGCGGTAGGGGGTTAAGATCAATTTACTTATTCCAAATCTTAAGCTCCAAATCGTACTTAAAAATTGTGCCAGAAATGATTAGATCAGGTGGCTTAAATTCGTATTTCTTAAAAATTGTATAATTTTTACAATGCTGTCTATCTTAGGTTCTGACAGTGCAGTTGGGGGTGAATACTCATGAAAGCTACTTAGTCTAATTTGTTGGAATGAAGAACATTCCTCTTTGACTGATATTGAGTTGTTGCTGCGGAATGAACATGTTGATGTAAGATTATTGTTAGTAGAGCCTCAATAATCTTTCCATAATATGGGTCCCAGGACACACTGGGATCCCTGGAAATGAAAAAGCGGATAGTCTTGCCAGGAATTGGGCAGCCACACCTTTTATTGGGCCTGAACCATTCTTTGGCATAGGGGCAAATGGTATAACAGATAAATTAAGACAGGAGGAAAAATTCAAAAGATCACGCTACTGGACCTCACTATGAACACTGAGGCAATCCAATGTCATGACAGAGACATTAGAGCAATGAACCCCAACTCAGTGCTAAGCTACCTTTGAATTGGTGCACTAATAGAAGACCTTTAATAGGTACATGCAGGAGGAGTACAGTAGATGAAATTGATCCAGGCACATTTTCCCTCTTTATTTCATTCATTCATTCAAGATTATTGCTAAGTAGGTGTTCGCGAGTTAATCTTGTGCGGTCGAATCTCATTCGCTCATATTTTATCAAATCTGATCTTGAGAATTTATGATTGAATTTTAAAAAATCGTTATCGTATATCTATTATATATATTATATTTATCTGTATTTATTTGTTGGGACCAGTGCGATGCATGTAAATTGTGTTTTAAAAATTAATTAATGTCATTTGCGTTGAAGTTGCGGGTAGTGGCATTGGCACTGGCATTGAAGGCCAATTCCGCACCTTGATCCGCAAATTAATTTCTGCGAATTTGGACGTGGCCGGAGGACCAAATTAGGATAATGTTCCGGGAAGTTTTTTAATAGGATATTTCTAATTGTTTTAGAGTATTATGAGTTATTTTCTAGACTCACTATGGCTTTTAGGGATGAGAGAGAGTCGCGTAAACATGGCAAATTTTATATTTTTTATGCCAGCGTATTTTAAGCCTTCCATCACGGCAAAAATTCCTAAGGAACAGACAAAACTGTATTCGAGAAGGTTGGAAATTTTTATACTTTTGTTAGTTACACTGTAAGATCAGAAGTATTTGGGCGTAGAACCAACTACTGGGAACCAATGGGTTCTTTCCCAAGCATTTTTCAAGCGGAGATGCACGCTGATGTTCCTGATGTCGCTGACTTAGTCCAAGTCCTTATGTCTTCGATATCTCGGCTGTCCTTAATACGTCGGAAATTGTTTATGTTCCTTACTACTTTGAACGCTTTTTATTCCACAATCTGAAAGATTCTCAATCACTATTTAACCTACTGAAAGTTTAACGTGATTGAGAATTGGTTTCATACACAAGAAGAAACAAATGAATCAAAATCTGACTCGCCTACTTTGAGTTTTTTCATATTTTGAACATCCAAGATTTTGCGTGGGTGAAATTTGTCAGTGGACAAATTTCATCTTCACTGTGAACTAATATTCTCGATTCATACTTTTTGAGCATCGGTATAATCCATATTATAGGTAGCGACCTTACTACTTGTGGACTGGAGAATATAACTGAAACAAGTCATAAAAGAATTTTACTTCTGGTACTAACTTTTGGGAAATTAATGAATTGGTTTTGTTCAATATCATTAATAATTATTAAAATTTTACCAAATTTATGAAATTTTACCAAAATGAGGGAGTGTACAGGAGAAAATTGTCGCATTACCTATGAGTCCATAAGCAAACTCGATGCTTCCTCTGTTTTTAGCTCCGTAAAGATTAGGAAAATATGTGCAAAAACACCTCTTAAAGTCCTTGGTGGGTTAGCAATATATAGTCTAGGATGAGTTCCAATATATAGTCTAGGATGTAGTAATTGTGACGGGAGAGACTGTAGGACTGTGAAACAGATAGAACACTCAAATAAGTGAAATCTCCAATCTAATTTCTTCGTTATTTGAAAAGCTACTCTAATGGAATCAAAATTATTATTTTTATTATATCTTACACCAAAATTAATTATGAGTGGAAGGTGTTGGGGGAATGAGTACTAGCTACAGAGGCCTTCGACTCCCAGAGAAAAGGATTTTTGAGAAAGAAGCACTTTGGAGACTAAGCCCGTTGTACAATATTCTAATCACATTTTATTTATTTTGTTGTTGTTCTATTTTAATGAAATACGAACATTCTCCACCATAGGACCTGAAATAGTGGAATCGGTATTGTTAGTAGTGACCCTCAAGCAGTTATAATCCACCGATCAGAATTTTCCTTTATAATTCTAAGAAGAATAATGAAACTTTGATACGCAACTCCAATCCCCCAATCTTTGAAACGATAATACGAGTATAGCTGGTGATCCTGTTGGAAGACGAATCGTCATCTCTTATTGATAAAACACATCAAGAATCATGAGTGAATCCAAGCATATGTTGAAATCGAAAATAACACTTTTTCTTTCAAACCGTGAGTAGTTCTCTTTGTATATCTTTGTACATATGTTCAATACCCTTCCTAAATCGCTATCAGGCCTATGGGGCTTAGCATAACTGTTAGATTAGGGACGTGGTTTTGGTGAGTAAAAATATCATTTTGAAGATTTCCCCTCCCTACGGAAAAAAAGAACCTACATTATAAATTGTATGACGTTAGCAAGTTGCTCTTATTGGCTATGGCAACAACATAGATCGTAGAGAGCTGTTGACAACAAACGATAAGCAAGAAGTGTATTTTTAAGCCAACCCGAACTGCTCTTTCAATGTGGTTACAGTAGAAAGACGTCAACCGAACATTTTCCAGACTTTTGCACCATTTCATAAATGTACGAAAAAAGAGTAGAACGATTATCGTTTTGTTTGCTAAAATTATTCAGCACACGTTTTGCAATGACCTCCAATCGCATTAAGTTTGTCTAGAGATGAAACACTTGGGTATATATTACGCACGAAAAAGTTATATCCGTCGATATTTCTACTTAGTTCTCTACGAAGTTTTTTTTTATTAAATAAGTAAATAAAACTGTGACGCAGAACCAAAAACAAACAAAAATATCTGTATAAGAGGCCCTGCCCAACTTGATACAGGAACACTCTCTGTAACACTTTCAATATACTTAGTCAAGTTCTAAAAAATTTCCAAAATGAAATTTCTCTCTGCAGTTGCTTTTGTCCTCTTGGTCGTTGCAGCTATTACTAATCCAATTGAAGGAGGACGTGTGACTGATACTCCTGTCGTGGTCCCTACTAGACATCCTCCCATAGTAAGTAAAACCACTTTAAAACATGTTAATTAAGAAATACTTGCAAGTCACTAAAGGACGCTGCATTATGCCTCCCGGAGCCTTGTGAGCTCCAATTTTGTATGAAATTAACAAAGATTAACCTAATTACGATGCGGTGTGATATCAGCCCCGGAGTGTCCAATTGTTCTTGGTTTATTGGATTTAATAAAACAGAACACCACCTGAAGTGCAAGGCATCAACGTTTGTGGTCCATTATTAACATTGCTTCTAACAACGATTGTTTGACTTGCAAGATCTCTCCGTTGAAACGACCTCGGTATCAGCAAAGTTCTCATGTGGCAGTCAGGGCCGAGGTGGATGCCCGCAAACTTCTTGTTTCCAACGAGTGCCGGAGAATGGAGTGATTTGGAATCTCACGAGCACTCTCGGCATTTGGTTCCCTTCATCGAGCATTACAAACGTCCGAACTTATGCCGAATAACTGCTCAGTGCGACCATTATGATAACCGATGCAACATACCATAACCAAGCGAGCGTTGATGATAATTGGAATAATTTCTAAGGATTGCGCGGTTGTGGTCCCTTCCATTATTATTTGCCAAACTTTGCCAAAATATGACAATAGAATATTTGGCAGCAGGAAAATGCAATTATGTTTTTCACCTTTTGGAGGAGAATTCATTTTAATTATTCAGCACAGTTTTTGATTCCCATTTTCTTTTCTAGAACCAGGATTGTTTGGCTAAAAGTGGCGCCACGGAAGCCGCTGTTGTTGAGTACTTTACTGCTGACTTGTGGGATTACGTTTTCACAACTGCGATACAGAATTATATTAATTGTTTAAGTAAATTTAGATTCGATAGAAATGTTAAAAATGTTTGATTTTCATTCCTATTCTGCAAACCAGTGTCGAAGTTGTTTATGCCATATTTGATGGTTTGTGGAGGAAGGGAATTTTATTAATTTGCAAAGCACTATTTTCAATCAACAAAATGTATTAAATTTTGTGAAAAGATAATCAGTTATAATCAAATAAAGAAGCATTAAAACGAAACCGCGATTTGTTTTCTCATTAACGTTTCGAATTACCACTGGAATATTTTTTTTCTCTCTCCTGCAGACTCACATTTAAGTTATTTAAGTGAGAAATAAATGAACAAAATGTTTATTAAAATATCATCGAGGCACATGATTCGAATGCGAAATTTGTTGAATCATGGAATAGAATCGTTGGCTTCGAAATTGATGATTTTGCAATTTTTCGTAGTTGCACTTGAAGGGTGATTCAGATTGGCATATAGACAAAGCAGAATCTGATGTGGTTATTTGTCGTTTCAATTCAAACGATATGGGGACTGTTCGACTCGCTACCGGTGGGTGTGCCAGTTGTGGGCGCCTCCCTGAGCTGAATCTCGGTTCTTTGCATGGCATAGTGTGGAGATGATTCCCCTCAAATTATCATAATAAGTTCCTTTTGGATAAGATGAGAGCACCAAAAAGTAGTAAATGTAAACGAAAGAGGGCATCGACAATAACTTGAGGTATAAACTACGGCGAACTTTACGGCTTGACCCGTGAACCCGAGACTCATCCTTTTAGCACAATTAACCGACTTCATCATTTTATGTAGACAGACGCGTCAAAAATTGACTCCACAGGTTCATGGGCAGTCGTTGATGATCCTGAGTTTACATCTCAGTTTACACCGCCATCCTCAGTTTACACCGCCATCCTCAGTTTACACCGACATCCTCTGTTTACACCGCCATCTTCAGTTTACACCGCCATCTTGAGTTTACACCGCCATCCTCAGTTTACACCATAGCAGCTACGGCAATACAACAAGCGGCTCAATTCGCTGCCAGAACAAGAGGTCAAATTATTATCTGTACTGATAGTAAGGCGACTGTCTAGACTAGGAATATCTAGGTAGAAAAGGACCTGATGACTTAACCTGGGATGCTTTGACATCACCAACCGTCAGAAATGCTTTGGCATTACTGAAAAAATCGGTATTAAACCAATAGGGTATAGTAAATCGGACAGTTTTGATCACATGGATCACTAAGTATAAAATTTAGATAGACACAAAATATCTTTCTGGTCGCAGTGGCGGTCATTGGGCAACATACTACAACAGAATTATATATTATATAAGGAGACTGTCTTGGCAGTCAGAAACGTTCCCAACGAAAACAGAGCAATAAGGGATATTTTTATAGAAGCCGTAAAAAACGTTGAAACACATGTGGATTTCAGGACATACAGGCAATGAAAGGCAGATAAAAGAGGTAAATTTGCATAAAAAGAAACGCTGCGTTTCTTCTTTTTTTTCTCGAAGTATCCCACAAGCCCACTTACCCACCCAACCGACCGAGGGGCATGTCCGCATAACGTACGGAACTGGTGACCGATCAGCAACAGTCTAGACTGTCCTGAACTCGCGATCGCGACCACGACAATGGGATGTGAATCAATAAATCAGTTACAGATTAACCAATCAACAGGTGTTTGGATGGATCAAGCAATCAACTATTCAAATGTGACAGTAGAGATATTTTAACAACAAATAGGGAAGAAGAAAATTCAAACAATGAAAAGTATTTGAATTTGCCTAGTTGGCCATTATGGACCCCCTAAAATAGAATATTTTATCTTAGGAACACAGAGCTCAAAACAAGTGAAAAGGATGTTATTAAATCCTGCCACCGACTCATCTAGATTAGTTCCATAGGTAGGCCAATCAGCTGCATATAAGAGTTGCTTCAACTTTACTAAATCAGTTTTTTTAGAGCACGTTTTTGTAAAAGACGTTGTCTACATTTTGTATCATGAAATGATAAGTGAGACTCAGCACAAACATATTCAACAGCAATGCGGAGGGTAGGATGGTGACAATCCTCAGGGTACACCGGAGCATCTTAAGAAAATACACTAATTTCAGATGAGTCAGTAGCATAAATCAGATCTAAAGTTTTCTCAACTTTATTTGGCACCGAATCTGCTGCAAGCCAAGCTCAGGCATAGAATCCAAAAACTCATAGAAGCATTCACGATTCGTTCAAGGCAAATAGTTCATTTATATAATCATCAAATGTCCAATTTACATGCGGTAAGTTGAAGTCACCGAATACTATTAAGGAATCATTTGAATTTTGTTTGTCCAAAAGAAATTGAATGAAGTCAGCATGTTAAATTCCGAAAAAGGGAATCAGGGAAACGATGTAGGGGTGGAACCAAGAGGTATTGCCGTGTCGTCACCCTAGATGTCAAAAACGCTTTCAACGCATATCCAGCGCGTTCGTAGACTTTGGGGTTCCCATCTACCTGAGGCGAATGATTGTCAGCTAGTTCAGCGACAGGATCCTGCTCTACCAGTCCTAAAAAGGTGTGGAGTCTCACAAGATTATCGAAGGAGTTCCCCAGGGATCGGTGCTTGGACTGTTACTCTGGAATGCTATGTACGACGGCATCCTCCGCGTAAAGCTCCCCGATGGTGTCAAAATCATCGTATACGCGGAAGACATAGTATTGGTAATCACAGCGAAATACTTGGAGGAAGTAGTAACAGAGGCCAACCGAAGTGTGGCTACCGTCAGAAGATGGCTGCAAGCGTTGGACTTAACTTGGCTGAACACAAGATCGAGGCAATCCTAGTGTCGAGCCGCTGGGTATTGGAGATAGTGGAAATAAGAGTTGGTAGATGTACCATAACCACGATTCCGCACCTCAGGTACCTAGGCGTGTGGATAGATGTGCGGCTTACCTTCAAAGAACATCTGCGGCGCGTGGAAGATAAGGCAGCACACACATGTTCTCTCCTATGTAGAATAATGTCCAACGTGGGAGGACCCAGACAGCGGAAAAGGCGACTTATCGCTGGGGTTGTCAGATCCATTATTCTCTATGGGTGGCCAATATGGCCCGAAAATGCTGATGTGAAGGTTTACGTCCGCACCATTGAGGCAGCATCCAGAAGAAGTGCACTGCGAGTAATCGGCGCACACCGCACCGTATCCACAGACGCCTTGGTGATAGCCGGCATAACTCCCGTGAACCTGCTAGCGAAAGAAGCTATGAACATCCACCACGGCAAAGCGAGATACGCGATAGAAATCCAACTTAATGGAACTACTCAGAATAACAAATGTACAACACGTAAAAACAACTCATGATTTTGTAACCAAATACAACCTATTTAGTAGTATTTAGTTATTAGTGAGGTGAAGGCCCTGGCAACCATTCTCCTTTTAGAGTAGGACATTCATTTATTTTGTTCTTCTTATGGTTGGTTGGTTGGTTGGTTCAGGTGGCTGATCCACGGTATCCTTGCATGAATCACAGTTAGCGCCTTAACGCCGTTCTATAGCCACTGCCCCTAAACGCTGGAAAGGATGGGTTGTTATCTAGATCCACATTCTGGAATTTCGGTATTTTAGAAGATCCTTCGGTTTTACAGCCGAGAGGTCGGATAGTCCTACTAGAAAAAAGTTTCCCAGGGCTCTATTTCTTGCGGCCGCCAGAGCTTGGCATTTGCAAAGAATGTGAGTTATTGTTTCCTTCTCGTCCGAGTCCTTACAACTTCTACAATAGGTATTGAACGGTCTATGCATTTTATCTGCATGCGTACCTACTAGCCAGTGACCTGTAAAACTGCCATTAGTCGGCTGGTGTCTCTACGCTCCATTTTTATATGATCCCCTGACCTAGCTATTTCGTAGATTGGCCAGGTAAGTGCCCTCCATCTTCTACACCTGCCACGGAGATGCCCCTGTTGATCGCACCTAGAGAAACAGATACTAGTTCCGCATAGGTTAGGTCGAGAGAGGCCCCTCTGCGCGCTAATTCATCAGCCTTTTCATTCCCATCGATATTCCAATGGTCTGGAACCCAGATGATTGTGTTGTCAGCATGAAGACTAAGCGCCCTAAGTTCATCCCTACACTTTCTGACCAACCTGGAGTTGATGGTGTTTGACTGTAGAGCCTTTATAGCAGCCTGGCTGTCCACAAAAATGGCAACCTTGCTTTTATGTCCTTCTCTAATGTAGTGGGTAATTTGCCGACACGCCTCCCTGATTGCGATCACTTCTGCCTGAAAAACTGTAGCCTCATCAGGTAGGCGTGTCCAGTAATTGATGTTAGCGTGTGTTGAAAATACCCCAGCGCCTACCCCAAGATCCATTTTGGACCCGTCTGTAAATGGTATATCGTATTCCGTTTCAAATTTTCGCCTTGACCACTCTTCTCCTGAAGGAAATCTAACCGTGAAGTCCTTTTTAAAGTCTAGTTGTGGTACTATGTAGTCTGTTGGTATTTGTTTTAGTTCCCTCGGCATTGCGTATAGCACCCTACCATGACAATACGGTCGCTCAGCCCAGCAACCTGTCGCTTGTAACCTTAGTGCACTATTGCAGGCCAAATTTTTAATGTAAAGGTCAATGGGGAGAAGATGTAGCATTACATTGAGTGACTCCAAAGGACATGTTCGCAGGCACCCCGCAGCCCCAGTGCCAGGTGCTCTTTGAAGTCTACTGAGTCTCTGAATAATATACCCTTTATCTAGCACCGGCCACCAAACTATTGAGCCTCACGATTGCTTCGTACATCCAATGAGTGATATGGGGACGTAGTCCCCATTCTTTGCCTAACATTATTTTGCATGAGTAGAAGGCTACATAGGTCTTCCTGATCCGTGAGTATTGGGTCTCCAATTTAGCTTGCGATCCAATATAACACCTAAGTATTTGGCCTTCTCTGCAAGTATTAGCTGTCGTCCATTAAGAGTCGGACGCTTAAAGATCGGAATTTTGTCTTGTTAGTGAAGAGTATCATTTGCCGGATTCACACCTACTCCACATCCTGTGGCCCAGGAATTCAGTTTGTCCAGCCCCTTTTGCATAACATCACTTATTATACTGGGGAACATGCCTGATACAACTATCACCACATCGTCCGCATATGCTTCAGTCTTAACCCCATGGAGTCTAGTATGTTAAGGATATTGTCAATAACCAGTAGCCACATTAGTGGTGAAATCACCCCGCTTTGTGGTGTTCCTCTACTGACATGTTTTGTGAGAATTATATTACCAAGCTCTGACTGAATGATCCTAGTCTTAAGCATTGAAACGATGCAGTCCCTAAGAACTTCCTCTACACCTACCCTGAGAGTTCAGGATTGCGTTATTGCTTAAATTGCCCCTTGTTAAAAGCCCCTTCTATATCTAGGAAGGCTGCTGAAGTATACTGTTTATGGTTAATAGTTTTTTCCACTGATCGAATCACCTCATCTAGAGCTCTTTCAGTAGATTTATCCTTGAGGTACGCATGTTGCGATTTCGAAAGGGGAAACTGATCTTCTTATAATCAATGAATAAATAAATAAAAATCATATCATATTCTAAATAGAAACACAATTTGTACATATTAATAAACACATCTATGTAGATGCATATAAAAATGGGTGTCACATGAATCAACTTCAACTAATCCACGTTCAATTTCCGGAAAGAACCCTCCACTCCAAACGCACTATCAAAATCGATTAGTCCTCCAAAGCGTAGTTTCTCATCAGTCCCATAATCGATTTCATCCTTAAAGTAATTCCGATACTCGTCCAATTTCCTGTCCCAGTGGATAATATGTTCCTCAATGGAGCTATTCTCTCCTCCATATTCCTTCGGCAAATACTTCTGCGGAAATTGCTTATACTCGTACATTGATTCCATTTTTTTGTGACGGATGAAAATCTATTGAAATTCATAAAAAATCGTAAAAAATTAATAAATAATTGCATTCAAAAGTCTGCTTACCCTCTTTTGGATCTTGTCGGAGAGCATCGGTTTTATAAAATTAAACGTACGATCAAATACCGATGGTGTATTAAAGAAATAAAAGCCCTTAAGACGAAATGGAGCCCCTTGTTGACCATGGGTGAGCAACTTTTTCATTACGATCGGTGTCAGTTGAAATATATGTGATGGCTTCGCTTTGTCGAAGTCATAGTCGAAGACGACGCCTTCAACACTACACTGATCATCCTCCAACATAAGAATATCATACATGGCACAAAAAAAACGTTATACAAATCTTCTATGGATGTATGGATGTGTTTTCACATGGATGTAAACCAAAACGAACAAAAATTTGCGTGGTCCATCCCCAAATAGCGGCGTGGGCAGAATACTACAAACGTACCTATGAATAAAAAATATGAAACTATAGAATGGTGTTTCAATGTTTCTCCCATTGCAAAATACCCCAAACGAAGAGCTTCGCGGAATTTTGGCTCGTCCACATCAGTGCATCGAAAAAGATCTGGGAACTTTGTGCGCAGTGTGTAAAACATGTCAAGTTTCGATTTCGTCCTCTCCAGACTATGTTTGCAGCCTCGCAGAAATGACAATAAAAACTGATCATCGGCCCGCTCGCAAATGTGGCTGCTGCTTAATCCAAGTTGTCAGTACCTCAATATTTGCCGGGATGTCTTCGGGAACTTCGTGCAGTTCCTCGATGGCGGTTTTTTGCAACTCATCATTTAGTGGTCGAATTTGAGACATTGTCAATAGTTTTGAACTTCCGATTGTTTAACAAAGTTTGCAAGGATCCACTTCTGTACTCGGAAATATGCGTCACTCCAAAGGGACTTCTGGACCATTATATTTTATTTTCAATTTGTCAGCTCATATAATCGGATTTAAGTATCTTTTCAGACTCGTAATGACGTCATGAACTTCCCAAGCTCTTTAAAATGTTACAAATAATTAGGAAGAAAGGATGGTGTTGGAGGAGCAGTGTTAACGGAATGGGATTGTGAAAGTATTGTTTCAGATTATTGAAACAAAATTATAGAGTTTTCTAAGAGTTTAAA
Source organism: Clusia tigrina (assembly GCA_920105625.2). Classification (NCBI taxonomy): domain Eukaryota; kingdom Metazoa; phylum Arthropoda; class Insecta; order Diptera; family Clusiidae; genus Clusia; species Clusia tigrina. The sequence continues at coordinate 30,209,327 of OV050030.1, forward strand.
GCCATGGATGTATTAAATACAGTTAATTATGGAGCGTATTTTCTGCTAACAATATAAGCGTTCCTTGCTATAAAAATATTATTTTTCCCACCCGAGAGGTTTGTATTTCTTTATTCTGGATAATGAGTGAAATTCTTGATTGAATATAACTTGCCATATTTGTTACATAGACTGTGGACTCATGGAATGGTCATATGGTCATAGTCCATAGTCGGTCTACAGCGGCTTCAGTCTACTTGATATGTTGTTTCGTTTACTTTCAAATGGAGTGTTCTAGAAACCGACTCTTTAGCAAATGACGAAGAAATACTGGACTGTGTACGTATATGGTAACCTGGGTTCGCTACAGTCGAATTCACGGAATGGGATTCCATCCTTAAAGAATCACTAATTTTTGACCCTGTGACAATTTTTATAAAAATAATACTTTGTTTCAAAATTAACACATTTATTTGGGATCAGCAACTCCTGAGGACCTTCAAATCTTTATTTGATTAAATTTTGGTAGCAGAAAGCAAAGATATCGAATTTATTTTTAAACATCAAACACAATTGCACCATTGAAATGAAACATAAAAACCGCACTAATGATCTCCAGATATCATGAAAAAATAGCAGTTATAAATAGTTCTTCTGACCTACGACTGGAAGAAGGTGTGAAGGTCAAAATGTTTGAATATCCCCCGAAAAATCACATTCGAAACCTTGAAAAACTGATTAAAATAGAAGTCCTCACAGTGTATAAAGGAGGAATTCAAACTAGCTTTGGATACAACGACAAAACTTGGAGCACAAATATCAACAAACCAGGAGTTGGTAACATGACATCTTCCTTTCCATGCGACTATAATGACTTCCCCGTTTATGCAATCAACTTTTTACAAATTGATTATATAACAAGGTACATTTATGGACCGAAAAGAACAGAGGTACATTTATGGACCGAGAATAAACAGATTTGTTCATTTTCAATGCAACTTTCCGCGAGCACATTTCATAAGATTTTGGCATCAAGAACTATTATATTCCTGCATGAGATATTTGTACTCGAGAACCTCCATATTTATTTAGATGTCTCAAATTTACACGTTCTTGCTATTGTAACCAACTTGTCCAATTCAAGCACTCTTCACTTATGTCTGATAGTCAATTTTTTACGAGCCCACTGTAAGACCCTGAAACAAACAACTTAATGTAAGGCTGCGAGCCATTGCCAATTACTGTGAGATTAAAAAATCGAGCTTTAAAACGATCTTCAAGGATAATGAATTTGTGAACAAGCCACATTGCTTTGTTTAAATCCTTGTTGTTTATTGGGATTATTCTCTATGATTATCTCACTGTCTGTCGAATTCATTGTATTATTAATTGTTTGAATCAATTATGTCCTTAGGTCACTATAAAATAATTATTAAAGCAAACCTCAGAAAAATTGTAGAAAATCTACAAGGACGGTGCACGATATGGACTGGGTGCCTTTCGTAAGACACCACTGAAAATTTTACAAACAGAATATGGACTAGGACACTAGGTGACTGAGGGATACTGAGAATAAATTTATGCACAATGAAACTTGCAACAAAATTACTAATGTCAGCGAAACAACAACTTCTAAACTACAAATACAACGCGAGCAAAGCTACGATACAGAAAACGAAACCAACAAAGTTACTTCGGCTGTTGACAGGATAACCCACGCAATCCTCCAAATTGAGCTCGATCCAAGGCCACGAAAGAAGTTTACGCCTTACCATGGTTTCTACAAAAAAGCAGCATCAACACCTCTCTAATACACCTCCCAAAGCAATCCACAAGTCACCGAGCCTATCAACAATAAAATGGAAAAGCATAAAGCAAACAACTGACTTTTTCACTACACCGATGCGTCGAAATCTGAATCTGGCGTTGTGAACAGTAACTACAAGGCCGCACAATTAACACAACTCAATAATAATAGGTCATTCTTTACTGCCGAGCAGAAGCGGTGCTTGAAGCTGTGAAACTCTTCAAAAATCAGAAAGGTAATCACATCATTTGCTCCGACTCACTGTCCTACATCAGAGGTATTATAAACACTTCCCACCGAAACGATGCTATTTGCGAAGTCCGTGATATTCTCTCACAATACGCAAACAAAATTAAACTAATGTGGACCTCCGGGTACGCTGGAATTCAAGGAAGTAGCAGAGCAGATGAACTAGCATATAATAAAAAAAATCCACCCAACACAAACTGGATATCATGCAAGCAATATCGAACTTCTATATCTATCTCAAAGAAACAACAGGAGTGGGGAAAACTACCAACAACACTATAAATTAGTAAACCCATCCGGAAAAGCACCGACATATCCTTCAAATATTCCAAAAAATTATCTTCAAAAGTACATTCAGGACATACGCAATTAACCCACTCCCACCTATTTACACCGTACTCTCCGCCACCATGCCCAATCTGCAACCAAACCACCATCTCCTTTCAACACATCATGTCAGAATGCAACATAACATACATTATAGTAAATCGGAAATTTAATTTAGTATTACAAACTAAGCACAGTCCTTGCATAATATCTTAAATTGAAACGAAGTTCTGTTCGTGACTGATTCCTTTAGCAATATTAGAGTTTCGTGAATGCAAAAAATGCAAATTAAAATGTCTCCTACGTTGTATATTGGAATTATTCAGTTGTACTTAAGTTAACACTTCAATTCAGAGAATACCTTGAGTCTTGTTCCTGACTGCAACGCGAACGATTTCGAACTGAGGCTTTTCGAATCGAATACGCAACAGAACTTAAAGAACCCCAAAAACCAAGGAGATTAGACTGCAGAGCACTTCAAAGTCAGAAATAGTTATTTAAAATACGAGCGTGATCTTTTAACATCTTTTAATAATAAGTAGAAAGTGTTGTTGTAGGACTTTAGTCAGTTGTTAATGGCAGCATAAAAGTGGTGGGCAATGTTTCAATTAGATCACCATCCAAGCAGCTCTGACATCGAGTGCGTTCAAATGAAAGATGGGTACTTTAAAGTAGTGATGTGCGACTTTTTTGTATGGGTGATTTAATCACGGTTACTGAAAAATAACTGGGAATGACGGCTACCGAATATTTTCAGTAACCATTCTTTCAATATACGTTATTTCATTTCTTACTTACTTACTTTCGTGGCCTAATCGCAGATTCTGCGAAACAACCCGCTATCGGGCTACGGCCGAACTTAAATTATTTAGTTTCGCTTCTTTGAATATAAATTATTTTAGTTCCTTGTCTCGTTCGATCATAACGATTATTAATGTTCTCTCTTTAAATAATTCTCTCCTATATCTTGGGGTTTCCTACTTGCAATCTTTTGGTTAATATCGATTCACTTGGTAGAATGATTTTAGTGGAACTATTTATTTGTTCAAATGTGGAGCTTTCATAGAAACCGTACGCATATTGCCTCCTTTTTCGATGCAATTGCTATATTCGGGATAATTGTTCTGCGAAATAATTAGAAACAATGGAAAATACCAAAAATGAAAAGAGCCACAAGAAAAACTAAGTGTTCTTGCCCCATCGGCTGCAGTGGAAAGCTTTTTGCAAGGCAGGACAACGTCAAAACCGACTACAAGAGAGAAACGGCAATAATACAACGTTGAGGCGTACATTAACTATCTCTTTCGCACATTGCGATAATTTGTTTACATGTCTCCGACGCTAATGTGATATCATCCCAGGATTCCTCGGTACTGCATTTGACGATATTAGTTCCGATAAGCGATTCGGTATGAGACCGTGTTTTTGCACCACACCCGAACGGATCGAAAATGTCGTGTGCTACCGAAGCTGAAACAATCAAAAAGTAATTCGTTAAGAAGTGTGTGAATTGGAACAATGAAGCAAAAGAACGTAGATGGCATTCCGGACCGCGCGAAAGCGAGAGCAACGTCCACCCGACAGGATAAACTGGTTTTGAAACTGTTCGAGCGGAATTCCACTCTGCGGCTGCCGGACAAACTTGTCAAAAAAGGAATTAACATTGGTCTGAACACAATCAGGCAGCGTATACATGAGGTAAAGGTCAAATTTCGCTTTACAATCTGGAAACCATTGCTTACGGTAGATCAAATAAAAAAACCGAAGGATCTGTGCAGGAGCGATTGTCGAATGTGGTGTTTACTGATGAATCGACTTTTTGGATACGTGTTCCATTGAAGCCTGGTTTACCAGCAATACAAAATTTAAACAAAGCAGCATTAAACACCCTTTACAAGTTAATGTCTTAGAACGCATTCGAACGAATTCGAATGCAGAATTCATGGTTGCTTGAATTTTACAAGTGCAGTCGTCTGAAATCATCCAAGAAGATTTTTAGTGGCTTCAAGAAAGGCGAGTTTGACAATAAGTCAATGATACAAAACAACAGGGTCATCTTTGCCGCGAGTGGAAGGATCAAAATGGGGTCATCACAATGGGTTTGTATCAAATTTCTATACCATTTGAAAGCTCATATAGTCATAGAATGTATAACTACTGGTCTCAACCTAATTATCCCTATAGTTAGCTGTTTACCTCATTCACATTATATAGAGCACATTAATAACCTATCCTATAACAAGACCACATACAATTCTCATCAGTAACTTCAACTCAGACACTTTCTCTCATTCCTTTCCATCGCATTGACTGTTAACCCATCTCAACACAGCTTCTATTTCCATAATACTGAATTTCATAATTGACCAACTCAAACTCCTCTGCCAAGCTTAACTTATAAGATAGTCTTAAGATAGAATCATATAAATAGAGATCGTTTTTAATTTCTACAATGGATTCAAGTTCTTAATTTCTATTTTTAAATACACAGTTATAAATTAGTATAAATTATATGCACAATTATATTATGCAATTCGTATTTGATGATGGGACCAAATAATTTTGTTGGTGTTTGTGTTTTAAAACTTAATGAATGTCATTTGATATATAAATAAATATGCCTCGGAATAAATTAAGAATCATCACAGGCATTTTAAGCGGACATTGTAGACTCAACTACCATAAGAATAAGTTGGGTACATCTTCAGATGCCTTCTGTCGGTTCTGTGGAGAAAGTGACGAAACCTCACTGCACCTGATCACAGACTGCGGACCATTGGCACACAAAAGACTCAGAAAAATAAGACTCATCTAATCGCCAGTTGCCCGGCCCTTGTACGAACAAGAGTAAGGCACCTCGGCAAACATTTTCTCGGAGATGGCCACCTGATGAAATATCGCAGACTGGTCTGATTCAATTCCTGAGCACAGTAATCACCAACTGATTGAATGGGCTGGCACAATAGATCTCTGTGCTCGCAGTGCCTGAGGGCGATGGCCCAACCCTTAACACTACATTACATGGTACAGGCAGTTGGGCCTTCTACAATTGTAGTCGTTGTTAATGTTTATCTTTGTAGTGCAGACAGTTCCCCAAATTTGGATCCAGTAAGTTTTAGCCTTATTGTTGTTACATTAAACGTTTATTTTCTGTTGGTAAAGTTGAATTCTTTCTTACTATATCTATTTTTATATTATACATTTATAATGATACGGTTATTGCCCTTGTTTAGTTATTGTGATTGTAAAGTTACAATTGGTATATTAAGTACAAATTTTTTATTATGGCATTCTTTGGCACTATCCTCATCTTATAATAGACAGGGGCATCACAATAGACCTTTCAGGCCGCGTTATTATAATATCCTTAAATAAATCACATGGCATTCTTTGTTAATTTAGTGTTGTTTTATTGTCATAAGGAGAATTTTATTTATGGGACTTACTTTTTGCAAATAAATGATTTGGTTTTGTTCGATATCGTTAATAACAGATTCATTTATGAAATTTCACCAAAATGGAGTGCACAGGAGGAAATTGTCGTATTCGCTTTAAGTCCATAAGTGAACTCCATGCTTCCTCTGTGTTTAGCTCAGTAAAGATTAGGAAAATTTGTGCAAAACCACCTCTTAAAGTGCTAACCCACTATTGAGATCCAATATATAGTCTACGATGTGGTAATTGTGACGGGAGAGACTGCAGGACTATTAAATACATATAACGGTCAAAAACGTGAAATCTCAAATGTAATTTCTTCATTATTACAAAAGCTACTCTAATGGAATCAAAATTATTATTATTATTATATCTTACACCAAAATTAATTATGAGTGGACGGTGTTGGGGGAATGAGTACTAGATACAAAGGCCTTCGACTCCAAGAGAGAAGGATTTTATAAAAGGAAACATTTTGGAGACCAACCCTGTTGTACAATATTCATATCCCATTTTATTTATTTTGTTGTTGTTCTATTTTAATGAAATACGAGCATTCTCCACCATGTGACCTGAAATAGTGCAATCGGTATTTTTAGTAGTGACCCTCAAGCAGTTATAATCCACCGATCAGAATTTACCTTTATAATTCTAAGAAGAATAATGAAACTTTAATATGCAACTCCAATCCCCCAATCATTGAAACGATAATACGAGTATAGCTGGTGATCCTATTGTAAGACGAATCGTCATCTCTTATTGATAAAAGACATCAAGAGCTATGAATGAATCCAAGCATATGTTGAAATGGAAAATAACACTTTTTCTTTCAAACCGTGAGTAGATCTCTTTGTATATCTTTTACATATGTTTAATATCCTTCCTAAATCGCTATCAGGCCTATGGGGCTTAGCATAGCAGTTAGGTAGGGAGGTGGTTTTAGTGAGTAAAAATCTCATTTTGAAGATTTCCCCTCCCTACGGAAAAAAAGAACCTACATTATAAATTCTATGACGTTAGCAAGTTGCTCTTATTAGCTATGGCAGCAACATAGATCGCAGAGAGCTGTTGCCAACAAACGATAAACAAGAAGTTTATTTTTAAGCCAACCCGAACTGCTCTTTCAATGTGGTTACAGTAGAAAGACGTCAACCGAACATTTTCCAGACTTTTGCACCATTTCATAAATGTACGAAAAAAGAGTAGAACGATTATCGTTTTGTTTGCTAAAATTATTCAGCACACGTTTTGCAATGACCTCCAATCGCATTAAGTTTGTCTAGAGATGAAACACTTGGGTATATATTACGCACGAAAAAGTTATATCCGTCGATATTTATACTTAGTTCTCTACAAAGTTGTTCTATTATATAAGTAAATAAAACTGTGACGCAGAACCAAAAACAAAGAAAAATATCTGTATAAGAGGCCCTGCCCAACTTGATACATGAACACTCTCTGTAACACTTTCAATATACTTAGTCAAGTTCTAAAATATTTCCAAAATGAAATTTCTCTCTGCAGTTGCTTTTGTCCTCTTGGTCGTTGCAGTTATTATTAATCCAATTGAGGGAGATGTGACTGACACTCCTGTCGTGGTCCCTACTAGACATCCTCCCATAGTAAGTAAAACCACTTTAAAACATGTTAATTAAGAAATACTTGCAAGTCAGTAAAGGACTCTGCATTGTGCCTCCAGGAGGCATTGTTTAATTATTACTGAGTTACGTTTTGCGCCATTATGGATGGGAACCCAATTCCTACCAAATGGCTTTCACAGCTTCGTTTATTGTGCCCTCACTTGTGAGCTCCAATTTTGTATGAAATTAACAAAGACTAACCTAATTACGATACGGTGTGATATCAGCCCCGGAGGTTCCAATTGTTCTTGGTTTATTGGATTTAATAAAACAAAACACCACCTGAAGTGCAAGGCATCAACGTTTGTGGTCCATTAATAACATTGCTTCTAACAACGATTGTTTGACTTGCAAGATCTCTCCGTTGAAACGACCTCGGTATCAGCAAAGTTCTCATGTGGCAGTCAGGGCCGAGGTGGATGCCCGCAAACTTCTTGTTTCCAACGAGTGCCGGAGAATGGAGTGATTTGGAATCTCACGAGCACTCTCGGCATTTGGTTCCCTTCATCGAGCATTACAAACGTCCGAACTTATGCCGAATAACTGCTCAGTGCGACCATTATGATAACCGATGCAACATACCATAACCAAGCGAGCGTTGATGATAATTGGAATAATTTCTAAGGATTGCGCGGTTGTGGTCCCTTCCATTATTATTTGCCAAACTTTGCCAAAATATGACAATAGAATATTTGGCAGCAGGAAAATGCAATTATGTTTTTCACCTTTTGGAGGAGAATTCATTTTAATTATTCAGCACAGTTTTTGATTCCCATTTTCTTTTCTAGAACCAGGATTGTTTGGCTAAAAGTGGCGCCACGGAAGCCGCTGTTGTTGAGTACTTTACTGCTGACTTGTGGGATTACGTTTTCACAACTGCGATACAGAATTATATTAATTGTTTAAGTAAATTTAGATTCGATAGAAATGTTAAAAATGTTTGATTTTCATTCCTATTCTGCAAACCAGTGTCGAAGTTGTTTATGCCATATTTGATGGTTTGTGGAGGAAGGGAATTTTATTAATTTGCAAAGCACTATTTTCAATCAACAAAATGTATTAAATTTTGTGAAAAGATAATCAGTTATAATCAAATAAAGAAGCATTAAAACGAAACCGCGATTTGTTTTCTCATTAACGTTTCGAATTACCACTGGAATATTTTTTTATTCTCTCTCCTGCAGACTCACATTTAAGTTATTTAAGTGAGAAATAAATGAACAAAATGTTTATTAAAATATCATCGAGGCACATGATTCGAATGCGAAATTTGTTGAATCATGGAATAGAATCGTTGGCTTCGAAATTGATGATTTTGCAATTTTTCGTAGTTGCACTTGAAGGGTGATTCAGATTGGCATATAGACAAAGCAGAATCTGATGTGGTTATTTGTCGTTTCAATTCAAACGATATGGGGACTGTTCGACTCGCTACCGGTGGGTGTGCCAGTTGTGGGCGCCTCCCTGAGCTGAATCTCGGTTCTTTGCATGGCATAGTGTGGAGATGATTCCCCTCAAATTATCATAATAAGTTCCTTTTGGATAAGATGAGAGCACCAAAAAGTAGTAAATGTAAACGAAAGAGGGCATCGACAATAACTTGAGGTATAAACTACGGCGAACTTTACGGCTTGACCCGTGAACCCGAGACTCATCCTTTTAGCACAATTAACCGACTTCATCATTTTATGTAGACAGACGCGTCAAAAATGGACTCCACAGGTTCATGGGCAGTCGTTGATGATCCTGAGTTTACATCTCAGTTTACACCGCCATCCTCAGTTTATACCGCCATCCTCAGTTTACACCGACATCCTCAGTTTACACCGCCATCCTCAGTTTACACCGCCATCCTCAGTTTACACCGCCATCTTCAGTTTACACCGCCGTCTTCAGTTTACACCACAGCAGCTACGGCAATACAACAAGCGGCTCAATTCGCTTCCAAAACAAGAGGTCAAATTATTATCTGTACTGATAGTAAGACGACTGACTCTAGACAAGGAATGTCGAGGTAGAAAAGGACCTGATGACTTAAACTGGGATACTTTGACATCACCAACCGTCTGAAATGCTTTGGCATTACTGGATAATACAAGTACTAAACCAAAATGGTATAGTAGATCGGACAGTTTTGATCACATGGATCACTAGGTATAAAATGTAGAGAGACACAAAAGATCTTTCAGGTCGCAGAGTCGGTCATTGGACAATCTAGTACAACAGAATTATATATTATATAAGAAGACTGTCTTGGCAGTAGCAAACGAACGAATAGAAACAGATCGATTTCGTATCGCATAATACGTCTCATCATTATATGGCACTGATTGGCACGTCGATAACTTCATCCAAATTGTTTCGAACTACATTGATATCCGAGTGCGTGTGAGTACAACAATGGGGATGTTTTCTTCAATCTAATGGGAATATAATTTCTGGACGAACGCGTAGGAACAGATAAATATATATTACTCAACAATACAGAAGATATAGTTTTACCACAAAGCAATTTTTCTACAAAACAAACATTTATTGTTGATCTCCTCCAACTCACCTGCCTCATCCCCATTCTCTGAAGGTTATTTTCAGCTTGGCGTACCTGGCACCGGACCCCAATTTGTTGTCAGTGGTCTCGAGCGCCTTCACCCACTCCCCGTTTATGGAGACCAGAAGGTGAATGCTATTCTTCTGGACCCTCTTCTTTTCCTTTCCCTCTACTTTCCAACGTAGGCAATTCCAATAATTTTAAACGATGTTCGTACGGTGGAAGTCTAAGCAATGGATTCCATTTGAAGGAACGCAGAACAAATAACAGAAACATATTTTGAACGGATTCAATTTTAGCAATATAGGAGTTGTAGTGGGGACTCCAAACGCTAGAGGCATATTCCAAAATTGGACGAACAAGGGATATATAAAGACTGTTTGTGACATGTGGATGGTTAAATTCCTACGACCACCTTTTATGAAGGTAAGGACACCCTTTGCCTTATTTACATAGATGTTAATGTGAAGGTCGTAGGGAAGTTTCGGATCCATTGTCACGTCAAGATCCACAAAACTGAAGACTCTTGTTAGAGACTTCTTACAAATAGTATATGAATGCCGAAAAGGGTATCTTCTAGAGAATGCCACAAACTTACATTTGTCATCATTTGGTGTCATCAGATTTGCTGAGCTCCAAGACGACAATGAAGGAATATCATACTGTAACATTTCCTGGGATAAATAAAGCTTCACGTCGTCAGAGCGAACATTAGAATGTTGGAAAATTCAATGGCAGATGGAAGGTCACTTATCAAAGGTAAGACTAGAACTGGACCTATATGACTTCCCTGGGGAACGCCGGAAGTAGCATCAATTTTCTCTGACAACGCATCCTTGAATAAAACCCTTTATGAGCGACCACTTAAATAGGATTTAATCCAAAAAACAAGTTTACTGGGAATACCAAAACAATTCAGTCTCTTAACTAGCAGGTTGTGGTTAACTTTGTCAAAGGCCTTCCGGAAGTCTGTATAAATTACATCAGTTTGCAGACCTGCAGAGAAATCCTGAATAACTGAAGGAGAGAATTCGCGAAGATTTGTAACAGGGGATCTTCCTTTGCGAAAACCATGTTGACATTGGGAAATTACAGGCTTTACTGAGATGCTAAATGAGAGGTAATGATGGACTAAAATAATTTAGGAAGAACACTTAGTTTAGCTATTCCACAGTAATTGGATACATCAGATTAGATTCACTTTTATGGAGCAGAATCAAATAAGACTCTTTCCAACACACAGGAAAGTAGCCCAACTCAAGGCCATCTTCAGGTAAGATGGAAAGCATAAACCCATAATTGAATGAAGGCAAAGGATATGGGTAAGCGGAATTTGTATCGTACAGGTCACTAGAATAGATAGATTTAGAGAAGTATGCAAAGAAATTGGACATAGCCAGATCATCAGTAGATATGGAGCCTTTCCTACTTCATTGTTGAAGGGAAATCAACGTTTCTACGATTCAAATTAACGAAGCTATGAAACGCTTTTATAGCTTCGTTTATATAAGCTTTGTAGCCTGATGCATTTAAAGTTTCATAACTATTTCTGAGAATCGCATATTTAGCGTAATCAACTCCACTTCCCGATCTCTTGTAATGTTTAAAGGATCGATTTTTAAAATTTGGCAATTTCTGAAGTTGCTTAGTTGACCATAATGGCCCCCTAAAGTAGAATATTTGAACAACAAGTATAAAGGATGTTTTCAAATCCTGCCACCGACTCATCCAGATTAGTTCCATAGGTAGGCCAATCAGCTGCAAATAAGAGTTGTTTCAACTTTACTAAATCAGTTTTTTTAGAGCACGTTTTTGTAAAAGACGTTGTCTACATTTTGTATCATGAAATGATAAGTGAGACTCAGCACAAACATATTCAACAGCAATGCGGAGGGTAGGATGGTGACAATCCTCAGGGTACACCGGAGCATCACAAGAAAATACACTAATTTCAGATGAGTCAGTAGCATAAATCAGATCTAAAGTTTTCTCAATTTTATTTGGCACCGAATCTGCTACAAGCCAAGCTCAGGCATAGAATCCAAAAACTCATAGAAGCATTCACGATTCGTTCAGGGCAAATAGTTCATTTATATAATCATCAAATGTCCAATTTACATGCGGTAAGTTGAAGTCACCGAATACTATTAAGGAATCATTTGAATTTTGTTTGTCCAAAAGAAATTGAATGAAGTCAGCATGTTAAATTCCGAAAAAGGGAATCAGGGAAACGATGTAGGGGTGGAACCAAGAGGTATTGTCGTGTGGTCACCATAGATGTCAAAAACGCTTTCAACGCAGCGCCAGCGCGTTCGTAGAGTTTGGGCTTCCCATCTACCTGAGGCGAATGATTGTCAGCTAGTTCAGCGACAGGATCCTGCTCTACCAGTCCGAAAAAGGTGTGGAGTCTCACAAGATTATCGAAGGAGTTCCCCAGGGATCGGTGCTTGGACTGTTACTCTGGAATGCTATGTACGACGGCATCCTCCGCGTAAAGCTCCCCGATGGTGTCAAAATCATCGTATACGCGGAAGACATAGTATTGGTAATCACAGCGAAATACTTGGAGGAAGTAGTAACAGAGGCCAACCGAAGTGTGGCTACCGTCAGAAGATGGCTGCAAACGTTGGACTTAACTTGGCTGAACACAAGATCGAGGCAATCCTAGTGTCGAGCCGCTGGGTATTGGAGATAGTGGAAATAAGAGTTGGTAGATGTACCATAACCACGATTCCGCACCTCAGGTACCTAGGCGTGTGGATAGATGTGCGGCTTACCTTCAAAGAACATCTGCGGCGCGTGGAAGATAAGGCAGCACACACATGTTCTCTCCTATGTAGAATAATGTCCAACGTGGGAGGACCCAGACAGCGGAAAAGGCGACTTATCGCTGGGGTTGTCAGATCCATTATTCTCTATGGGCGGCCAATATGGCCCGAAAATGCTGATGTGAAGGTTTACGTCCGCACCATTGAGGCAGCATCCAGAAGAAGTGCACTGCGAGTAATCACCGCACACCGCACCGTATCCACAGATGCCTTGGTGATAGCCGACATGACTCCGGTGAACCTGCTAGAGAAAGAAGCGATGAACATCTACCACGGCAAAAGGACAAACGCAACTAGTATAGAAGAGCTTTTGGCAAATGTAAACCGGAGGACCTTCAAGAGTGGCAAGCCCAATGGGACACATCCTCAAAAGGCCGCTGGTCAAGAAGGCTGATCCCCAATATTCACCAATGGGTAAGCAGGTCACATGGTGTGGTGAATTACCACGTCACACAATTGCTGACAGGCCATGGAGATTTGCGGGCATACCTGAACAGATTCCACTTGGAGGAGTCCCCCCTGCTGCCAAACATGTGTTTTTCTATTGCCCATGGTATAAATGTGCTAGAGAGGTACTACGAGGAGTGTGCGCAGAGCCCGTGATGCCCGTTAATATAGTGCAGCATATGCTCGAGAGCCCGGAGAAGTGGGCTGCGGTGTGTGACACTACCGCCGCCATTATGAAAGACCTCCGCCACAAGGACTGGCGAAGACGCCCAATTGAAAATAGCAAGGAGGGGTCCGCTGACCATACAATCCCCTCCAGAGAAGTACTACTCTGCGGCGGTCCCACGGGGGGAGGCTGCGATGGAGGTGGTTTTTAGTGAGTAAGAATTTTACACTACCGGTGCCGCAATGCGACCAGTGTCTTTTTGAAGATTTCCACCTCCGTTCCGAAGCCTGCTACGTTCCGAACGCCTTGCACTAAGGTCATATGAAAACCACCATCACTCCAAAGTAATTCCATCAGGTTTAAAATCTTCGTACCCTGTATCTTGCACAACTAGTGAAATTAAAGTTTTCGTGAGGCTGCACATTGGTCACCTGCACATCACACATCAGCACCTATTTGCCATGTCAGTATTGCAGCACTGGCACAGTATCTGTAGTCCATATATTAACCAGTTCTAAATAGTATTAAAAAAATTAAGGAGACATACTTTAAGAAAATTATCTTAATAATATTAGTACAATGGGCATCAACGCCTGAGTGCTTGGAGACCTCATTCTTCGGCGGTTCTCGGGCCTACCCCACACACTTCTATCCAACTTCTTGGAACTACTCAAAACACTGAATGTAAAAAACGTAAAAGTAACGCATGATTTTGTAACCAAATGCAACCTATTTAGTAGTATTTAGTTATTAGTAACCTGCAAGCCCTGGGAACTATGCTTCCGTTAGAGTAGGACACTAATTTATTTTCTTCTTCTTATGATTGATTGGTTGATTGGTTCAGGTGGCTGATCCACGGCATCCTTGCATGAATCACAATTAACGCTTTAGTGCCGTTTCATAACCCCTGCACCTCCTAAACGCTGGAAAAAGATGGGTTGTTATCTAGCTCCACTCCCAGCACTTCCAGAAGAAGCCAAAGCTATTTTACGTTGCGATCGGATCGTTGCTAGTAGCAACGAAATCACGATTGTTTTACCAGTTCCTCCAGGCGCGTCCAAAAAATACATTCCACCACTTCCATCGTTAACAACATGCATAATCGTATTGTATGCATGCTTTTGATCATTGTTCAACTTTGGAATATTTGCTTGACCAAATGCATCCAATACGTTGGAATCGTAATCTCATTCACGCTGCAAAGCTCGGTTAAACAGGTCATGAATTGAGCGATTTAGTGACACCATGCCAAGTTGTGCCAATGCTTTGTTTCCAATTGTTAAGCAAATGTATTCAATCATGATCAATGCTTGCATTTCCATAATGATACATTTCCGGTATGCACAGCAAGTGTGGATTTGATGTACTACGGGGATGCTGTTCAAAATATCTTCCGAATTGACATCTTGATAATTTCTCCATGGTCCAAGTGGTGTTGATGGGAAACATGATGATACAATGATTGCAAATAGTGTTCCTATTTGGTGAGGAGTAGATGAAACTGCAGCATCGGCAAGGGTAGCCTCCCAGTGTACGTCATCTTCCAGTAAAAGCAATCGTTGACCCGCCTCACGATATGTCTATCAACTATTTTAGGACTTTGAAATGATATTGGCCCACGAACGTTAATTAACAATAAACGCTAATAGAAACACTCAGCATTGTTGGGGTGAACTGTGTAAATACGTCCCAAAGCATCTGTCGAGAACACAGTTGGGTATCCATCGATTGGTTTTCCTTGCTTACGCCTTTGAAACATTACATATATATACGAGTGTATACATATATACGAGGTGTGATCAAAAAATAACCGTTATTGTGTGATCAAAAAATTAAGTATTTATTTATTCATCAACAACTATCTTGTCCCCTTCAAAGTAATTCCCCTCAGATATAAAACACTTATGCCAGCGTTTTTTCCAATCCTGGAAACACTTCTGAAACGCTTTTTTTGGTATCGCCAACAGCTCCTGCTCCGATTTTATATATATTCGAGTATATATATAAGAGTATATATATTTTTTTTTAATCTCCATTTATTTAACTACAATCTGTCCAGCTGGACATTCAGTACTACTTATATTATATTTGGTTATAAACATGTGTATGAATTTTCAGTAGCATTCAATACATTAGGTACATTAATTTAACAAAGTTAGATTTTATATATATTAATTTCATTCATTCCTTATTATTATTATTATTTTTTATTTATTTTTTTTAATTTAATCTTATTTTTTAATTTTTATTTCTAATTTGATCTTAGGTGGTAAATCTGAATGGTAAGTCCGATGGTACATATTTTTTTAGTCTTCGCGCGCTGGTATCGCTGGTTATCAATTCTACCGCTAGGTTGTTAGGATGGACTCTAAGACGTTTGCGATATGAGTGGCTTGCGTTTGCGATATGAACCTGCACGTAGGGTAAAAGTCGTTTGCACTGATTTTATTGCATTTGCTTTTATTCGCCACTTGTCTAGCCATAAGTCAATTTGGTTCAGGTTCTCCTGTAAATGCTTCGAGGCAAACACGGGGTTTTTGTTGCAGGCCATTACAACAGTATCATCTGCAAAAGTTGCGGTATATGTGGTAACAGTCAGCGGCAGGTCAGCCGTGAATAGTGTGCAGAGCACAGGTCCCAAAACGCTCCCTTGTGGAACACCAGCTTTCATTGGATAGAGGGAAGTTACGTCGCTGTTAACTTTGACCATGAAGAATCTGCTTTCTAAGTAGGACTTTAATATGGCAAAGTAGTGATAGGGTAAATGCATTTTCAATTTGTACAGTAACCCTTGGTGCCACACCTTGTCGAATGCTTGGGTGATATCCAGGAATGCAGCTGAACAGTATTCTCTATTTTCTAGTGCATTCTGTGCAAATGCATATACTCGATTTATTTGTTCTATCGTAGCATGATGCTTTCGGTATCCAAATTGATGGGAAGGTATAAGTTGTTTTGACTCGATGATTGGGAGGAGTCGCTTCAAAAGAAGTTTCTCAAACACTTTGGAAAGTATCGGAAGCAAGCTAATTGGTCTATATGAGGTGACCACTTCTGCCGGTTTCCCAGGTTTGGGAACAAGGATAATTTGAGCCACTTTCCATTGGCTTGGGAAGTGGTCACATCGGATAATCGCATTGAATAATTGGGCAATGAATTTATAGCCGCAATCTGGTAGCTCCTTTAGGATTCTGCTCGTAATAAGGTCATATCCCGGCGATTTTTTGTCTTTTAGCGTATTCTTGATAATTCCTCTAATTTCCTTTAGTTTAAAATGCTGGATCGGAATATCCATTTGGTATGGGGCATCTAGTAATTCAGCTATTTTTATGTCTTCTTGTGGATATTTGCTTGGAAACGGCGCAAATACTTCTAATAAATGAAGAGCAAATGACTGTGCTTTTTCCTTGTCAGATCTGGCCCATCCGCCATCTTTCGTTTTAATAGGTGGCACGTGTGATGTTGGTTGATTTAGTTTTTTTGTAGCTTTCCATAGAGAATAACCTGAAGCCTGTGAAGGTGACAAGCTGCTGAGATAGCTACGAGTATATATATAACAACACTTCAAAGCACATTTGATACAAAATTGAATATAATGTTCTTAAGAGTATATAAAATGCATTAAAATGGAACCATGAACACGAAAAATGTTTGAACCAAAAATGAACTTTATTCGTCCACCTTTTTAACTTAATAATTTAATACCTAATTAGGATTAATTAAAAGAATAATAAAAAAAAATACTCACTGCCCGCCGCGAACTTCCGTTTTTGCCCGTTCTCCGACAGCAGTGAGTGAGCAAAAAAGAACCCAACATCTCTGAAATTATAAGAGAGTGAGATAATTACGAATATTTGCATAACATAAAAACTGCGGATCATTTTACGAAGCCATCTCCACCGAGAACAAACTTTAAAGTAGAGATGAGCAATTGGGTTATATCTGAAGAATGAAGTTATCGGTGAACCTTACTTTTTTGGTAGCTGTTCTTTTAAATCATTACTGTGGTAACCAAACATGATATATTATATATGATATATTATGATCAATATATTCCGGCAGAATGAACAAAAATATTCAATTGTGCTAAAGGAACATAATTATATTATTTGTAGTTTGATTTCTGTAATTCATTTTCATTCCAAAATATATTGTATTTATGTGTGAAGGGCAATTCGGTTAGATGGCTGCAGTACGACTCACTTGGGCCTGTTCAAGGCCCATTGGAGGACAACTGAAACATGAACGAATCAAGAAAAGTACTTCAATGCAATATTTATATTTTGATTCGTATGATTTTAGAATAATATCCAAGATAATACGATAAAAAGGCAATGCAACCATCGCACAGTGGGGTAATTGATATCGATTTTGGAGATTAATTCAAAAATCAAATTTCAAGGTACAAGTAAGTTTTCGATACCGAACGAAAGTACGCTGCAGTGTAGGTAAATACTCGTATGTATTGAATATATGTATGTGTACATAAACATGCATGTAAACATAAACTGCAGTTTAAAGCAGGCGCTATGGAAGAACATATGACAGTAAAACCATAAAGAAAATAAAAATTGGACCAAAACATTATCCACATAAACAATTCCGTCCACAGTACACAAGCCAAAAATGATATTTTGTATACTTTGTGACCCAAGATTGTTGGCGTTCCAGATTGAGAAAACATTTCAACACTTTGAACTAAATTGGAGAATGTCGCATATCGCATATCGCATATTTGGTGGTAGAACTCGTGTTAAATGAAATAAGAGATTCTGTTTTTGGGAATGAGGTTCGCAGTGTGAACAATATGTTTAACAAGACATTAACGCCGATAACTTAGAAAGCATAAAAGATGTTTATTTAAACTTTTTACATTGAAATATTATTATTACATCTTATACCATAATTAATTATGAGTGCAAGGTGTTGGGGAATCAGTACGAGCTACAGAGGCCTTCGACTTGCAGAGAAAAGGATTTTATAGAAAGAAGCATTTTGGAGACGAAGCTCGTGGCAGGATTTGAGCCTCCAATCCTCTGAGTGTGAGTCTAGCAATCAATATATATTGAGAGCTACGACCTAATTAGTCAGTATACTGCGAAATCGCCTTCAACGTCGAGAATAGCTGAGCATCTTCTTGACATACTTTCAACTAGTTTTTCAGCTTACTCCTTCACACTTCGTGGAGAGGGATTGTCATAGTATTTATTATTCGACAGAGCTGGTTTAAATTGTTTACATGCTCTCTGGTAAGCTTGCTTTCCTAATGGCGCACACATTTCTTCAGGGTTAGTATCTGCAGATTGTGAGGACCAACCCATTGTGATGACCCCATTTTGATCCTTCCACTCGCGGCAAAGATGACCCTGTTGTTTTGTATCATTGACTTATTGTCAAACTCACCTTTTTTGAACCCACTAAAAATCTTCTTGGATGATTTCAGACGACTGCGCTTGTAAAATTCACTAGGAGCTAAATCTGGACTATAAGGTGGATGATTAACCAATTCGAAGTGTATTTCACGAAATTTTAGCATCGTATCTAATGCTGTGTGAACCGGTGCGTTGTCTTGAAGAAAGAGCATTTTTTTCCTCTTTAAATGTGGTCGTTTTTTCTTGATTGCATCAATCAATTGATCCAATAATGCACGATAATACTTTCCTGTGATTGTGGATCCTTTTTCAAGATAATCGATGAGCAATATTCCGTGTGCATGCCAAAATACAGTGGCCATAACCTTGCCAGCCGATTTCACTGCATTCGCCTTCTTCGGAGCACTTCCACCAGCTTCCACCCATTGTTTCGATTGATTTTTGGTTTCAGGTGTGTAGTGGTGGACTCACGTTTCATCAACAGTTATTAACCGACGCCAAAAATCAACAGGATTACGCTTCATCATGTTCAAACTCCGCTGTGAAGTGGTCTGTCGAACCCGTTTTTGTTCGACGCTGAGCAAACGCGGCACCCATCTTGCCGATAGCTTTTTCATATGCAAATGTTCATGCAAAATGTTGAACACACGTTCATATGATATGTTTACTATTTCAACAATCTCACGCAACTTGACTCGGCGATCATTCATTATGATATCGAGGATTTTCTTGATATTTTCTTCAGTAACCACCTCTTTTGGCCTTCCTGTTGATGGTATTGTTGCAGTGGTTGTTCGGCCGCGATTAAATTCAGCAATCCAATATTTTACCATGTAATCTGATGGAGCAGCCTCACCGTAATGTTTATCGAGCTTTTCTTTTGTCTCTTTCGCCGTTTTCCCTTTCAAATAATAGTGTTTAATCACTGCACGAAATTCGCTTTTTTCCATTTTTCAAGAAACACAAAAGTTGCTTACTTCAAACGACTACAACAAATAAACTAATCGATGAATTTGGGTGAAATTTTAACAGCTGACGTTTGACAGATCGCAATTTCTAAAAAAAAAAAAGATTTTGTGTTTGTGCTGCCATCTAGCGCTAGGTAGCTTCAATATCAATCCGCCCTCGTAGTGAAAGAATGGTTACTGAAAATATTCGGTAACTGTCATTCCCAGTTATTTTTCAGTAACCGTGATTAAATCACCCATACAAAAAAGTCGCACATCACTACTTTAAGGTACCCATCTTTCATTTGAACGCACTCGATGTCAGAGCTGCTTGGATGGTGATCTAATTGAAACATTGGCGACCACTTTTATGCTGCCATTAACAACTGACTAAAGTCCTACAACAACACTTTCTTCTTATTATTAAAAGATGTTAAAAGATCACGCTCGTATTTTAAATAACTATTTCTGACTTTGAAGTGCTCTGCAGTCTAATCTCCTTGGTTTTTGGGGTTCTTTAAGTTCAGTTGCGTATTCGATTCGAAAAGCCTCAGTTCGAAATCGTTCGCGTTACAGTCAGGAACAAGACTCAAGGTATTCTCTGAAGTGAAGTGTTAACTTAAGTACAACTGAATAATTCCATTATACAACGCAGGAGACATTTTAATTTGCATTTTTTGCATTCACGAAACTCTAATATTGCTAATGGAATCAGTCACGAACAGAACTTCGTTTCAATTTAAGATATTATGCAAGGACTGTGCTTAGTTTGTAATACTAAATTAAATTTCCGATTTACTATAATGTATGTTATGTTGCATTCTGACATGATGTGTTGAAAGGAGATGGTGGTTTGGTTGCAGATTGGGCATGGTGGCGGAGAATACGGTGTAAATAGGTGGGAGTGGGTTAATTGCGTATGTCCTGAATGTACTTTTGAAGATAATTTTTTGGAATATTTGAAGGATATGTCGGTGCTTTTCCGGATGGGTTTACTAATTTATAGTGTTGTTGGTAGTTTTCCCCACTCCTGTTGTTTCTTTGAGATAGAAGTTCGATATTGCTTGCATGATATCCAGTTTGTGTTGGATGGATTTTTTTATTATTGGAGCTTTGGAGCTAAATTTTTCTAGTTTGCCTGCTTCCTTGAATTCCAGCGTACCCGGAGGTCCACATTAGTTTAATTTTGTTTGCGTATTGTGAGAGAATATCACGGACTTCGCAAATAGCATCGTTTCGGTGGGAAGTGTTTATAATACCTCTGATGTAGGACAGTGAGTCGGAGCAAATGATGTGCTTGCCTTTCTAATTTTTGAAGAGTTTCACAGCTTCAAGCACCGCTTCTGCTCGGCAGTAAAGAATGACCTATTATTATTGAGTTGTGTTAATTGTGCGGCCTTGTAGTTACTGTTACACCAGATTCAGATTTCGACCCATCGGTGTAGTGGAAAAGCCAGTTGTATGCTTGATGCGTTTCCATTTTATTGTTGGAAGCTATTTGATAGGCTCGGTGACTTGTGGATTGCTTTGGGAGGTGCATTAGAGAGGTGTTGATGCTGCTTTTTTGTAGAAACCATGGTAAGAAGTCAACTTCTTCCATGGTCTTGGATTGGGCTGAATTTGGAGGATTGCGTGGGTTATCCTGTCAACAGCTGAAGTAACTTTTTTGGTTTCGTTTTCTGTATCGTAGCTTTGCTCGCGTTGTATTTGTAGTTTAGAAGTTGTTGTTTCGCTGAAATTAGTAATTTTGTTGTAAGTTTCATTGTGCATAAATTTATTCTCAGTATCCCTCAGTCACGTAGTGTCCTAGTCCATATTCTGTTTGTAAAATTTTCAGTGGTGTCTTACGAAAGGCACCCAGTCCATATCGTGCACCGGCCTTGTAGATTTTCTACAATTTTTCTGATGTTTGCTTTAATAGTTATTTTATGGATCCAAAGACATAATTTATTCAAACAATTAAAAATACAATGAATCGGCAGACAGTGAGATAATCATAGAGAATAATCCCAATAAACAACAAGGATTTAAACAAAGCAATGTGGCTTGTTCACAAATTCATTATCCTTGAATGTCGTTTTAAAGCTCATTTTTTAATCTCACAGTAATTGGCAATGGCTCGCAGCCTTACATTAAGTTGTTTGTTTCAGGGTCTCACAATGGGCTCGTAAAAAATTGACTATCAGACATAAGTGAAGAGTGCTTGAACTGGACAAGTTGGTTACAATAGCAAGAACGTGTAAATTTGAGACATCTAAACAAATATGGAGGTTCCCGAGTTCAAACATCTTATGCAGAAATATAGTAGTTCTAGATGCCAAAATCTTATGAAATGTGCTCCCGGAAAGTTGCATTGAAAATGAGAAGAAATCTGTTTCTCCTCGGTCCATAAATGTATCTCTGTTCTTTTCGGTCCATAAATGTACCTTGTTATATAATCAATTTGTAAAAAGTTGATTGCATAAACGGGGAAGTCATTATAGTCGCATGGAAAGGAAGATGTCATGTTACCAACTCCTGGTTTGTTGATATTTGTGCTCCAAGTTTTGTCTTTGTATGCAAAGCTATTTTAAATTCCTAGCAGTTTAGATGCTTCTATAATTTTCCTCACTTACATATATTACAGTTACCATATTATTCATATCGAATCATTTGCACAGAATTCACCCATGGTTCGATGCTTCTTCATTAACATGTTAACTTACTCTGACTGCATGAGCTTCAGCAATCCATTTTACTTCGTCCTTCACTGTTCCGACTTCAAGGTCACGGTGGAGGTCACAATTTCTGATAACCCAGGGGGAATTGGTAATATATCTCGGGACGTTGTTTTGAAATCGTTGAATGGTAGTTATGTTGTTCTGACTAGCGCAGCCCCAGAGTTGGACGCCATGTGACCACTCTGGGTTGCTTGTATATGCAAATTTTATGTTTAACTGATAGAACGGATTTACGTCCTTTGAGCCATTTTATCGAGTTAACTTTCAGGCCCAACTCTTCTCTTTTCTTTTTAATGTGTGCTTTCCAGTGAAGCTTAGAACCGAAAGTCATACCCAAGTAATTGGCAGTATTAGTATATTGGATCTATATATCATCGATACAAATAGGAATATATTGGGTATTCTTGCTTGTAAAGTTTATGTGGATCGATTTAGTGTTGTTTAGTTTAATTTTCCATTTTTTAGTCCATCTTACGACGTTATTTATTTCTGTTTGCAATATCACAGCGGCCTCCTTCTGTTTTGGATGTTGCCAGTATGGCAGTATCATCTGCACACATTGCAGTGACTGCATTATTCAAAGTTGGTAGGTCACTAGTTAAAATTCGGTATAGGAAAGGGCCGAGCACACTTCCTTGCGGGAACTCTGCTTTGAATTCATGTAGTTTCGAAAAGGTGGTATTATTAAGTTTTATTCTGAAGTATCTATTACTCAAGTACGATTTAAGGATTTCAAAGTAGGAGAATTCTGATATTGTATAGAACGATACCATACTTTATCAAATGCTTGCGATACATCTAAAAAAAATCGCAGAGCATACTTTCTTTCCTTCCAACGCTTTTTCAATTTCGTTTGTAATCCGATGGACTTGGTCTATTGTTGTGTGGTTTGTCCTGAACCCGAACTGGTGTTTAGGAATAATACATTTTTGTCCAATTAAAGGCATTAAACGTTTAATTAGCAGTTTGTCAGAAACTTTTGAGATCATCGGCAGCAGAGATATTGGTCGGTATGAGGCTACATTTCATGTCGGTTTGCCCGGTTTGAGGATCATTATAATTGCTAATACTTTCCATTTATAAAGAATTTATTTAAATTTAAATACGGTGTTTATTATTTGCGTAATCTTGAGAGTACATTTTTTGGGATCTGTTTCAGCAATTCTGTATTTATTAAACCAAATCCTGGGGATTTTTTGATTTTAGGCCCTTGTTAATGATTTCGGAAACTTCCTCGTCACATGTACATGGGAATTCTGTCTCTAGGTCAGTCCGTTCTGTTTGCTTCATGATTGTGTCGCTTAGTTCGTCGTTTATTGTAAATATGCTTGCAAGGTGATTAGCGAATACTTCAGCTTTCTCCGCATCACTTCTGGCCCGTTTGATGTTGTTATCTTGGATTGACGGATTTTGTGCAACTGATCTTTTTAAATTACGCAAACATTTCCACAGGGAATAGTTTGAGCTTCTTTCGTTAGATAATTGACTTATATATCTGTTGAATTCATCATTCTTTGTTTGCTTTATTAACAAACTCAGTTCTTAGGTTTTTTTATTTAAAGTTGCTTTATCTGAAGGGTACTTCGTCTGCTGCCACCTTCGACGAATTTTTCGTATTTCTTGGATTAGATCTCTTATAAATTTAAGATATTTATGTCCTCTTACAATTCTGCTATATGTTGGTGTGCTATTCCATGCTGCCTGTTCAATTATTTTATTTAACTTAAGAGCTTCGTTTTCAAGAGTTAAGGCGCTGTTCAACTCAACTGAGGTGTTGACTTGATCCTCCAGGAGTTTTCGGAAATATTCCCACTCCGTTGTTTTGTTTGACAAAAAATGTTGTTTTCCTATCTGAATAATATTCTCGCTTAAGGTGAGATACACGGGTGAATGATCAGAACTAAGTTCTTATCCATCTTCAATTAACAAGTTGTATGGAGATATTTGCTTTATTATGAAAAAATCAGGAAATTTTCGGGATCTGTTGGCCAATATGTTGGCTTACCAGTAGAGATAAAGTCACACCCTCTATTTTGAATAGCTTTATAAAGTTCTCCACCTTTAGTAGTTATTGGCCTCGATCCCCATTTGCATTGAAGTTTCTCCTATAGGTATAAAATTATAAAATTAGTGATGCTTTAAAGAAGGAATCCCATTCCATGAATTCGACTGTAGCGTACCCAGGTTACCATATACGTACACAGTCCAGTATTTCTTCCTCATTTGCTAAAGAGTCGGTTTCTAGAACACTCCATTTGAAAGTAAACGAAACAACATATCAAGTAGACTGAAGCCGCTGTAGAGCGACTATGGACTATGACCATATGACCATACTGTGAGTCCACAGTCTATGTAATACAAGTCCACAGTCCACAGTCTATGAAGCAAGTTATATTCAATCGTTAGAATTTCACTCATTATCCAGAATAGAGAAATAAAAACCTATTGGTTAAGAAAAAAAATATGTTTATAGCAGGACACGCTTATGTTATTAGCCGAAAATACGCTCCATAATTAAACCAACTGTATTTAATACATCCATGGCTTTCAACTTAGAAGACTCCATAATTTTGTTTCAATTATCTGAAACAATACTTTCACAATCCCATTCCCTTAACACCACTCCTCCCACACCATCCTTACTTCCTAATTATTAGTAACATTTTAAAGAGCTTGGGAAGTTCGTGATGTCATTACGAGTCTGAAAAGAGACTTAAATCCGATTATATGAGCTGACAAATTAAATTATTTTCCAGAAGTCCCTTTGGAGTGACGCATATTTCCGAGTACAGAAGTGGATCCTTGCAAACTTTGTCAAACAATCGGAAGTTCAAAACTATTGACAATGTCACAAATTCGACCACTAAATGATGAGTTGCAAAGAACCGCCATCGAGGAACTGCACGAAGTTCCCGAGGACATCCCGGCAAATATTGAGGCATTGAGAACTTGGATTAAGCAGCAGCCACATTTGCGGGCCCGGACCGATGATCAGTTTTTGTTGTCATTTCTGCGAGGCTGCAAACATAGTCTGGAGAGGACAAAATCGAAAATTGACATGTTTTACACGATGCGCACAAAGTTCCCGGATCTTCTTAGATGCACTGATGTGGACGATCCAAAATTCCGCGAAGCTCTTCGTTTGGGGTATTTTGCAATGGGAGAAACATTGAAACACCATTCTATAGTTTCATATTTTTTATTCATAGGTACGTTTGTAGTATTCTGCCCACGCCTCTATTTGGGGATGGACCACGCATCGTTTTTGTTCGTTTTGGCTCACATCCATATGAGAAGTTTTCTGCAGAATATCTGTATAACGTTTTTACTGCCATGTATGATATTCTCATGTTGGAGGATGATCAGTGTAGTATTAAAGGCTTAGTCTTCGTTTATGACTTGGAAAACTTTAAGCAATCTCATATATTCCAATTTACACCGCTCATGCTGAAAAAAGTTTCAACATATGCTCAAAAGGCTGCTCCAGTTCGTCTTAAGGGATTTTACATCTTTAATGCTCCAAGTGTATTTGACCGCTTATTTAAAAGTATGAAATCGCTGCTCTCTGAAAAGCTGCAAAAGAGGGTAAGCAGACTTGTGAATGAAATTATTTTGTAACTATCTCGATTTTTTCTGAACTTCATTAGATTTTCATGTATGGCAATAAACTGGAATCCATGTATGAACAGATTCCACAGAAGTATTTGCCTCAGGAATATGGGGGAGAGAATGGCTCCTTTGAGGAAAGTCTAATCCACTGGGACAAGAAATTGGACGAGTACCGTGATTTCTTGAAGGATGAAGTCAATTACGGGTCTGATGAGAAACTACGCTTTGGAGGACCAATCGATTTTGATAGTGCTTTTGGAGTGGAGGGTTCTTTCCGGAAATTGAACGTCGATTAAATGAAGTTGACTCCTGTTCCATTCTTTTGTGTACGAGTATATAAAATTTTATTTTATTTTGTTATAATTGAACATAGTTTCCAAATATAGAATTGTGGTGAATTTTCGAGAAATGAGGAAAGCTCACAGACCACAGCTGGGAAGGTTTGTAAGATTTATGTATGTGGGTATATTATTGATGAAACTGTATTCATATGCTCACAATAAATTGTTTGTCAGTGATGTTTTAAAGAGCTGTAATTTTTTTATAGTTGGTTTATTATTGAATTATCTTATAAGACTTTTTTGGGGAATAGAGAGTAAAAATGCCTGTCGCATCATCATAACTGTCGTCACAGATTTGGTATGTGAGGATTGCACTCACTAAAACATCCCCCTCCCTCACTGAGAACTTCTCCCTACTCTGGATCCCTTTTCATATTCAAGGTGGAAATTCTCATGTCCTTATTGGACACTCAACGTTATTCTTGCATCCAGGTCCCGCTTTTTCCGCCGGAGTACATTTTCCACATATTTCTCTACGTGGTCCCAGTTTTCTCTTTGCTACTTAGCATAACCTCCACAATGTTTCAGGTGGCTAGAGTTTTCCCGATTTCCATTTCAAGCGTGGTGCCCTCTGTTTGCCACCTTGTGCATTCGAAATGGTGTGCTCTGCATCCTACGCGTTGCTGTCGCCGTATATGCACTCAGGCCCTCCAATTTTTCCCATTCGGTGCAGATACTCGTACTTGCAGAAGTATCCGTAACCAGACAGTAACTGCGTGAGATCGAAATTTATGATTCCGGCTGTTCCTCTATTCCAGCTCGCTATGTCGGGTATGAGTCTCGCTGGCCATCTTTCGCGACTCTCGGCGGCCCATCGTTCTGGCCAATGGTGCACGGTTTGTTGCTTTATATCCTGCGCGGTTCCTCTGGTATTTTTACTAACAATAACTATTCAAATCTTAAATCTAATAAATATTACTAACCCGCAATGTATTGGAGTTATTAACTAACTAAAGGGAAGTACTTAAATATTTATGTATAACAGTTTAAAGTAGTGAGAACAATTCAATTCAATAATTTCAGTCTAACAAAGGTAACAGTGTTCTTTTTTAAGCAGCAAAGCAGTCAAAAACCCATGTAGTGTGGGGCCTTAACCCACCAAATTCACACCGATGTCCGGCCGGGTTATCCTCTCGAGACTTCACCTTTAGGCAATACGTCGAGAGGCCGTTACGAGCATTACCACTCAATCGTCAGTCTTAGGTCTGTCCATTTTCAGTCCTACTTCTTGATCCACCCCTATTAACGTTTTCCTCAGCATTGCACTGGCTTTGGCGTGTTGCTGTTCGGGCGCGTTCAGTGTTCTACAGAGTTATCATCATAATGGATACTCATTTAGTCAAGGTCTCACACACTCAGATTAGCCACTGCTGGTTGTTCTTCTAAGATAACGCTCAAGTTGTTTCTGCTCTCGTTAAATCGCGGGCAATGAAAAAGTACATGCTACGCGTCTTCCTGATCTCCCGGGCAACTTGGTCATCATCGTATTTGTATTTGTGCAAGTGTTCCTTGAAGCACCCGCGGCCACTAAGCATCTGCGTTAAATAGAAGCTAAGTTCGCCGCGTTTGCGCGAGTACCATTCGCTGATATTATGTATCAATCGGAATGTCCATCGGCCTTTGCTGGATTGCTGCCATCTTTGCTGCCATTGTTGATTGGTTTTCTGTCTTATTTCAAGCTTATTTGCAGCCGTTGGTCTTGCCGCTCTCCTATACAAATCTTGCATTTGATATGCAAGCAGGTCGATTGGTGGCTTACTTGATAGCATACAAATGGCATCATCCGAAACTGTCCGAAAGGCGCTAGCAACCCTTAGCGCGCTGAGCTTGTGTACAGATCGGCTTCCTTTGAGACACTCTCTGTACGCGCGACTTCTGCCCCAATTGGAGCTGCATATAGGATGACCGAGCTAGTTACCCTCGATAGTAACTGCCTTCGACTTGCTTCGGGCACTCCCAAGTTCGGAATCATCTTTGTGAGCGCACCTT
The DNA here is from genome assembly GCA_920105625.2 of Clusia tigrina. NCBI lineage: Eukaryota > Metazoa > Arthropoda > Insecta > Diptera > Clusiidae > Clusia > Clusia tigrina. The sequence continues at coordinate 30,237,731 of OV050030.1, forward strand.
TGAGCCGAGCAGTTTTTTCGCATACTGTCCTAAGGTGTTCCTTGAAGGTCAGTTTCGTGTCTATGATCACTCCCAGGTACCACAGATACGTCTGCGATGTAATTTCACCCGATTACATTGGTATTTTTCGAGGATCTGTAGGCAAATATGTTAGATAGCCAGAGGACACGAAATCAAGTTTGTTGCGATGATTCATAAGAGCAGAGAATAATGGCTTATCTTTGGAATTAAGCAGCCTGGAACCCCAGAAAGTGTGCTCTCATTACAATCTTCTGTTGCTACGAATTTCTTCCCAAGCCTTTTAAAAAATTCAATAAACTGCAGGTCAGTGTCTGGAAATCTAGGGATCAGTAAATCGCACTTAGGATGACGCTCTCCTCAAGAAATTTAAGTCCTATATTAGTGGCTTGTGGGTAGTATTTTTCATAACCATAAATAGCATAGTCTGTAATTCAATTTCTTTTTAACATCCCAGTACCACCATGGGCCCTCCCATTCGTCATATGCAGCTTATAAGCCGGAATGGACAAGTTAAATTTGTTTGTAAGATGAGTTTCTGAGACAAGCATTAAATCAATTTTATTGGAAGAGAAAAAGTGTTCTAATTCTAAGTTAAGCTGGCATATACCATTGTCATTCCAGTGACAAATGGAAAAGAAGTTCATTTTATATATTGAAATTTTTCGAAAGTACCTTCAAACATCGCTAGAAATGTTCCAAATTTGTATAGCATTGGTATCTCTATAGGGGAAAGGTGGTGGCGTAAAAGGAAAATCTCGCTAGTAAAGTATAAACACCAAATATATGGGAGAATATGCCAAAAAGCAGACATTAACCTTGGAAACTTGGAACAAGTCCTACTCGTATGTCTCTGCCCGTCGATCTCAAAACACTTCAAATATACTGTCACGAAACTGCCCTCCTGACAATTTAAAATAACTCTCAATACTCAGATTCATACCACTGAATTGTGTAGTAATCATACAATCGCTGGTTAAATTAAAATAGTTGACTTTATTTAATTATTCAAATTTACGCACTTAATATTATGCTTAAAGTTAACTTTATTACAATTTGCACTTTATTTAATAATTCATTAATCACTTTATTACTTTTCAACAACTGTAACTAATAAAGTGAAATACACTATGTACACACTGTTACGATTGCTACTCAACTGCGTCTCGACTTTAATTGTGTGGTGGCTTATATACCTTTCTTATGGTTCAATTAGAACATTCTAGAATATTCCGTACACTTTGGTAGAAGTTCGAGAACATTCTCAGATTTTATCTTACACTTCCAAAGAGGGCTTTTGAGTAAGCTTTTTTTCGAATAGATTGTGTCTTGACTTATATACACCTCTCTCGTAGTAACTGAACTTAATAGAGGTATCCTAAAAGTATGCAATCATTTATGTTTCAGTACTATAGAGCCTTCTCGTTTAGAGGACTGATAGAGTTTTCAGCCACCCGTCAGCCGGGTCACAGTGGCGTTATAAACAAAGAATTGGCGGTTAACCTTGCTAAACAAAGTTCTGCAGAGCAACTGATAGATGCCAAACGGGACCTTGTTTTGTTTGTGACATCACTGAAATCTTAGAACGGTGATTGATGTATTACCCTCACTTCTGGTTCCAGACAAGCTAAGGTTACATTACATAATATTGACAAGAAATCTTCGATAGTCCTCAATTCTCCAAGTCGGAGGGACTGTTTGATTCTTGTTGGTATTTTAACTGCTCTCTACACTATTGCTAAGTATATGAGTAGGATCGGTTTATCAGTGACACAGTTTGTCTCTCATATTTGGTGAAGGAGGACACAGCTTTGCCTTTCCTTACTAACTTTTAAGCGTTTCATAGATTTTTGTTACGGCTGCTGTACTCTGATGTGGTGGATAATATTGCCAAAAGTTCTCTACCAATATCTGGACACCTCCACTTCGCGAAGAACTGTGGACGATTTCAATAAATTAACGTGGAGCAGTTTTGCCATCAAGCACAATGAACATGAACATGTTTCCTTAAAAAACTCTCTTCCGAAATTCGCTAAAAATGCACCCTTGTTTAACGAATTAAGCTTCCTCGATCCTTAGATGAACTTACATCTGGTATCGTTTAGTAACTATCTAGTGTATGCGTGGCCAATTTGGTCAGTCAGTTTAACCTGATCGAAGTAGCTGGAGAGAGTGGGGTTCGAGAGTGGTAACATGCGAGAGTTTTTATACGATATTTCTCTGTAATGTAATTGATCCTGTCGGAAAAATGTTGGTATTATTGTGTTTTTTATATTGGGATCTAATTTAATCCTCCTAAATTACAAGCATATTGAAGAACTTGTGGAATGAATGTAAATGTTTCATTTATTATAGCTTCTAAAACTATGCCCAGGAAGTATGGGTCAGTCGTGAATTGAAAGCAGCAGTGAAATAGGAAGTGTTTAAGAAGGGACCTTGAAACAAACACTTATAGATATAATTAATCTCATGGTGTAAGATATATAAATAAAAATAATAGCATACAAGTAAAAAGAAAGAGAAATAACTCCGTGAATTTAAATTTCTTTAGAAATTCCGATAAAAAATCGAGCCTTTAAATATTACAAGAGATCGGGAAGTGCAGTGTATTATTCGATTCTTAGAAATAGTTATGAAACTTTAAATGCATCATGCTACAAAGCTTATCATAAGCAATTTGAAATGTGAAATACACAATAGTAGCAAAGCCTTTCATAGCTTCGTTAATTTGAATCGTAAGAACTCTGATTTCCCTTCAACAATGAATTGGAAAGGGTCCGTATCTACTGACGATCTGGCTATATCCAATTTCTTTGCATACTTCTCTAAATCTACCTATTCTAGTGACCTGTACAATGCAAATTCCGCTTGTCTTCATTCATGGGTTTATGTTTCCATCTTACCTGAGGATGTTCTTTATAATCTTAAATCTCTAAAAATGTCATTCCTACCTGGCCCAGACAAAATTCCCAGCTGTATTTTAAAAGTGTGTGCTGAGTGCACATATTTACCCCATAATTGTATTTTTACCGCTTCACTTGAATTAGATTACTTTCCTGTTTAATGGAAAGATCCTTATTTGATTCCGCTCCATAACAGTCGATCTAAGTCGAATGTATCCAATGGAATAGCTAAACTAAGTGTTCTTCGAAAATGGTTTAAGTCCATCATTACCTCACATTTAGCATTCTCAGTAAAGTGCGTAATATCCCAATGTCAACATGGTTTCTTCACAGGAACATCCACTGTTACAAAGTTACAAATCTTCTTGTATTCTCTCCTTCAGTTATTCAGGATTTCTCTGCAGGTCTGCAAACTGATGTAATTTATACAGACTTCAGGAGGGCCTTTGACAAAGCTAACCACAACCTGCTAGTTAAGAGACTGAATTGTTTTGGTATTCCCAGTAAACTTGTTTTTTGGATTAAATCCTATTTAAGTGGTCGCTCATAAAGGGTTTTATTCAAGGATGCGTTGTCAGAGAAAATTGATGCTACTTCCGGCGTTCCCCAGGGAAGTCATATAGTCCAGTTCATTTCTCACTTTTTATAAACGACCTTCCATCTGCCATTGAATTTTCTATCACTCGCTGACGACGTTAAGCTTTATTTATCCCAGGAAATGTTACAGGATGATATTTCTTTATTGTCGTCTTGGAGCTCAGCAAATCTGATGACACTAAATCATGACAAATGTAAGTATGTGGTTTTCTCCAGAAGATACCCTTTTCGTCATCCATATACTATTTGTAAGAAGTCTCTAACAAGAGTCTTCAGTTTTGTGGATCTTGACGTGACAATGGATCCGAAACTTCCCTACGACCTTCACATTAACATCTATGTAAATAAGGCAAAGGGTCCTTAGCTTCATAAAAAGTTGGTCCTACTAATTTAACGATCCACATGTCTTAAAAAGTCTTTATATACCCCTTGTTTGCCCTATTTTGGAATATGCCTGTACCCTCTAGAGTCCCCACTACAACTCCTATATTGCTAAAATTGAATCTGTTCAAAAGAAGTTTCAGTTATTTGTTCTGCGTTCCTTCAAATGGAATCCGTTGCTTAGACTTCCACCGTACGAACATCGTTTAAAATTATTGCAATTGCCTACGTTGGAAAGTAGAAGGGAAGGAAAAGACGAGGGTCTCCAGAATAATATCATGCACCTTCTGGTCTCCTTAAACGGGGAGTGTGTGAGGACGCTCGAGACCACTGACAACAAATTGGGGTCCGCTGCCGGGTACGCCAAGCTGAAAATAACCTTCAGAGAATGTTGATGAGGCAGGTGAGTTGGAGGAGACCAACAATTAATGTTTGCTTTGTAGTAAAATTGCTTTGTGGTCAAACCATATCTTCTGTATTGTTGAGTAATATATATTTATCTGTTCCGATTCGTTCGTCCAGAAATTATATTCCCATTAGATTGAAGAAAACATCCCCATTGTTGTACTCACACGCACTCGGATATCAATGTAGTTCGAAACAATTTGGATGAAGTTATCGACGTGCCAATCAGTGCCATATAATGATGAGACGTTTTATGCGATACGAAATCGATCTGTTCTTATGCGATCATCCAGAAATGATATTCCCATTAGATTTGTAACGAATCTTCTGTTTGGCCGGTGTTACGATCGCCGGATTGCCAGGGTTCGTGACAGGAATTAATGACTCGAATTTAAAATATTTTATTTATTATAATTCAACATCCAATTTTGTCATACTTTTCTACTACTTCGGGTATTGTATTGGATTCCTTTGACTGAATTCTTCCTATGATTTAATTTCTTCCTGTAACTGGACATCTGCTACTATGGAATTCTTCCTGCGACTGAACCTCTGCTGTTATCAAATTCTTCCTGTGGCTAAACTTCTGCTGCAATTGAATTCTTCCCGTGATTGAACTTCTGCTGGTATTGGATTCTTCCTGTAACCAAACTTCTGATGCAATTGAATTCTTCCTGTGATTGAACTTCTGCTACTATTGGATACTTCCTGTGACCGACTTCTGCTAATATTGGATTCTTCCTTTGACCGAGCTTCTGCTGCTATCGAATTCTTCCTGTGGCTAAGCTTCTGCTATTTTGTAGAATCAATGGTAACTGTGTTTGCCGCGTTTGTATCTTTGTTTCCTTAACTACTCTTCTTTGCTTTGAACTCTCGTTTCAACTTCGATCGCTTGTTTTCACACACCGAACTTTTCTAATACCACACTCTGAAAGATTATCAACAACTATTTAACCTACTATTATTATTATTATTAGTATCTCTTACGCCATAATTAATTATGAGTGCAAGGTATTGGGGAAATAATGGGTACTAGCTACAGAAGCTTTCGACTCGATTTAACCTACTAAAAGTTTAACGTCATTGAGAATTCGTTTCATACAAAAAGAACGAAACAAACGAAGTCAAAATCTGACTCGCCTACTTTGAGTTTTATATTTTGAAACAAAAGATTTTGTGTGGGTGAAATTTGTCAGTGAACAAATTTCATCTTCACAGATTGAATATGTGTAGATCGAATTATGTATTGTCTGACCCACTCCTTGGTATGCTTGACGAGTTCAACAAATTCTCTTCATTGTTTGAATTTTCTTCTCCCCTATTTGTTGTTAAAAGATCTCTACTGTCACATTTGAATAGTTGATTGCTTGATCCATCCATACACTTGTTGATTAGTTATTCTAAAACTGTTTAGTTGATTCACATCCCAATGTCATGGTCGCGATCGCGAGTTCATGACAGTGCGGTCTATTGCTGATCGGTCATCGGTTCCGTGCGTTATGAGGACGTGCCCCTCGGTCGGTTGGGTGGGTAAGTGCGCCTGTAGGATACATCGAAAAAAAGGCATACTGAACGCTGTTTCAGAGTTTAACACAGTAATGGCCAAATGACAGGGAAAGTGTTTGATTACTTGTTACTATAGTGAGAGAGAATACGACAGGGAAAGTGTTTGCTTACTTCTCACTATATTGAAAGAGAATACGACAGGGAAAGTGTTTGCTTACTTCTCACTATATTGAAAGAGAATACGACAGGGATAGGTGGCTGATAACTTCTTCCCTATATTGAGACATACGATAGTTTTTGATTACTTCTCCCTATATTGAGAGAGAATAGAAGAGTGTAACTAAAGGAGCAGAAAAACTTAAAGTACTTTTGTATAAGTTATTGATGTCAAAGTTCCTGTGTAGCGACAGCTTCTTTAACATGAACTTAGCCGAAGTCATTGTAGGCTAAAGGCTTTCCTCCTCCGTCATTGTGGTTTTTAATTCCTTTTTTGTAAGTATTAACTGGCCTTTTAGGTTCGCTCTCAACTGGTTTATTTTAATTTCTTGTCGTTCTAGCATACTTGTATTCAATCATCACCACGATGATGTGTCATTCTCAATCTAAACATCGGTTCTGAAGTTCCACCAACAACACTTTTAATTAGATGCTAAAAGATCAGCGCTCGTAGTTTGAATAATTATTTCTGACTCTGAGGTTCACTGTGGACACCTGTAAAACTGTTGCCGTAAATTTGGTCGACAGTTTGATATTCGTTTCGAAACACGCCTGGTCTGAAACCTTCGCGCTGCCATAAAAAGGTTAAAAGATTTTTGACAAATAGCAATTTAATTGGTGAATTAAAGCAATTATTTTTTTTGGAGAAAAAGTGAAAAAATCATTGCTCGCAAATATAAGAAAAATTTAGCAAAAAGACGAAGATTTCAAACTTGAATTTTATTGATGATGGTGGTGTTAATTTTAACCGGTTTTTATAATTAAATTTTGTTTGTCTCCCCCGAGATGGATGACAAAATATTAACCAAAGAAGTAGTTAAACTTTATTTGAAAATTATTTTAACAGTAATTCTCGAGCGAGCAACGTTGAACGTCTATTTCTGATGTCTGGAGTGCAGAATTAAATTAAAATAATTCGAACAGAGTAGTGTGGAAATTGTGTTGATTTGTAGTGTTAAACATTTTGTTTTATGTTGGGTTTTCCCCCACTTCTTTTGTCATAAAATTAATCAATTTCAAAGTTATTTCGGGATGCCAAAAAAGTTGCTAATCAATTCTTAATTAAGTTTTACACTAATTTAAATTTAATTTTGTTTGTCTTCCCCGAGGTTGGAGACAAAATATCAACCAAAGAAGTAGTTAAACATAATTTGAAAATTATTATATTCTATACTAATATAATATGGGCATCAATTCCTGAGTGCTTGGAGACCTCCTTCTTCGGCGGCCCTATACTAAAATAATATGGCCTCAATGCCTGAGTGCTTGGAGACCTCCGTCTTCGTCGGCCCTATACTAAAATAATATGGGCATCAATGGCTGAGTGCTTGGATACCTCCTTCTACCCCACTTCAATCTAATATAATATGGAATAAACTTTTAAATAGCCGGACAACCATTCCCCAGAATTTGCTCGGTTTCGAACTTTTTTGGTCAGAACAAAACAAACATTTAAAAGGCGTCTTATTCTATAGTTCTGAATATATTCGTATATATAATGGGTCTGTTTTTTAAATAAAATTTAGTTGGGTTTCTTATAGTGTGAAAATGGATTTATATAAACCAAATACGCTCCATTATTACCGACAATATTTTGCCTCTTTTCGGGTAGAGTCATGATATCATCGGTGAAGAACTTCTGTGGTTTCTCGTTAAAGAACTAAATCAATTGGTTTTCACAGGCTTTTTTTGAAAACAGTTTAAATCCATTGAGACAATTCTACAGAGATCGGAACAAGTGATACTTAGAAGGTGCTATGTCTGGACTATACGGTGAATGCATCAAAACTGCCCAACCAAGCTCTCGTAATTTATGAAGGGTCATCAAAGAAGTGTCTGGTTGGGCTTTGTCATGATGGAGGACAACACCTTTCCTATTACTCAAATCGGACCGTTTTCATTCAATTGTCTGACGAAATCTCTCTTGTTGTCCACAATACAGTTGAGAATCAATCGTCTAACCAACAGGGAGTAGTATCTCAGGGTGTACGATTCAATTGTAGTCCAATCACACACATAGTATCTCCTTTTTCGGCGTCAATTCAGGCTTCGCAAACGCTTGTGACGTCTCATCATCCCTTGTTTACGATCTTTGGTGCTCCCTACGTGACTCATTTTTCATCACCGCTGCGTTTCAACAGCCCGTCGCTGAGGTTAATTCGGTTTAACATGTCTTTCGCGCTTAACTCATGAGGAACTCATAAATGTAGTTTGTTTTTGTGGCCAGCTTTGTGTAAATGGTTCAATACAGTTTTTTGGTCAATGCATAGTTCCGTAGCAATATCGACACTGCTGATATGCTCATCTTGTTGGACTTTTTCAAGAACTTCCACCGCTTTTCACTGATTGGAAGACAAGAGCGTGACTTCTTTCACATCAACATTCCCCGACTGGAAGTGTCAGAATGTAGAAATATTAAGCTGCCCAGGCACTGTTTGCAGAACTTGCAGAACTGAACTTATCTAACTTTATTGTCTGTGAACGACGAGCACTAGGATGCTACAATATTTAGCGCTGGATTCTATCAGCTTTGATCAGCTGTGTTAATTTTGCGGTTGTTAATTTTAATTGCTTTTTGTATTATTTTAGTATCACATTAAAATAATCATTTAGCAGTTTGAAAACAGTTAATGGATTATTAAGTGTAATGACCTAATTTGGTAATGACGCATTCACAAGACCGCTGCCGTTCAACTTTAAGAAATTGCGCATCGCTGAGCGCCGTGAAAGCGACTAATATAATAAACTAGGCCAAGGACATGCATTTACTTCACGATTCACCAAGTGACATGAAAGTAATTTTATAAGATAACATAAAATATGCGTAAAACTTCACTGGCAGGCCCACAATTCACACATATTCATAGCTAAATATAAGATTGTTCAAAGATATCATACAGAATGCAGTACAGACGGACTAGGTTAGGTTTTCATGGCAGCCAGTCTACATACCAACTCACTCAGGCCACAGTGGTTCCATTCCCATACCACCGCGCAACACTGCACCTCTACCTCACTCGTGAAACCATTTCGAATCCCTAATCAAGAGCAGGAGTTTTTTGACCTTCTCGCCGGACACTTGAAAAGACGCCCTATAAACAGTAAGGAAAAAACGGAATAGCTACTTCCAATGCCACACCCACCAATTGCATACATACTCGTATATGCATATTTTCATACAAGATATGAAACTTCGCATACAATGTGATAGTAATATATAATGTTGGGCCTCGGAAAAAGTTCGTGGCGTTTCCCCCCAGATCGCGTCAATTGCAAATAACTCAGGAAACACTGCTCGCACAGCTGAGGAAACACAGCTTCTTGAAAAGATGACTTGGAAAGGTGACGCGTCGCTTTGAGTTTTTTTACACAAAGCTGGCCACAAAAATAAACTCCATGTACGAGTTCCTCATGATTTAAGCGCGAAAAACATGTTAGACTGAATTAATCTCTGCGATGCGCTGCTGAAACGCAATGAAATCAAGCCATATCTGAAACGGCTGATTAAAAATGGGTCACGTAGGACAGTCGGGAGCGTCAAAGATCATAGACAAGGGTTTGGTGAGCCGTCTCAAGTGCTAGCGAACCTTGGATTGACGCCGAAAAAGGAGATACTCTATATGTAATTGGAGTACAAGGCAATCGTCCACCCTGAGCTACTCCCTGTTGGTTAGACTATTGATTCTCAACTTTATTATGGGCAACTAAAGAGATTACGTCAGGCAATTGAAAGAAAGCGGCCCGAATTGAATAATAGGAAAGGTGTTGTCCTCCATTGTGACAAAGCCCGACCAGACACTTCTTTGATGACTCGAACTTTGAATTGCAAGAGCTTGGTTGGGCAGTTTTGATGCATTCACCGTATAGTCCAGACATAGCACCTTCTAACTATCACTTGTTCCAATCTCTGCAGAACATTCTTAATGGAATTGAACTGCTTTCAATAGAAGCCTGTGAAAACCACTTGATTCAGTTTTTCAACCAGTAACCACAGAAGTTCTTCACCGATGGTAGCAAGGCTCTAACCGAAAAGAGGCAAAACATTGTCGATAAGTATTGCCATTTTTCGGAGCATATTTGATTTAAATAAATGCATTTCCAGACTATAAGAAAACCAGTTGAATTTTACTTGAAAAACATCACAAACTGTTTCCTAAACCCATTATACTCGTATATACATATATATATATATATATATATACGAGTATATATATATATATATATATATATATATACATATATATATATATATAATATATATATATATATATATATATATATATATATATATATATATATATATATATATATATATATATATATATATATATATATATAATTGTTATGCCTACCCATTAACTATCTGCATGGTTCGAAATCTATATAAGATTTATGAACACAATTTTCTATAATTGAGTATAATTGATGTATGAAAAGTCATTTTCAATGTGGAGGTCATCAACTAATTGCCCCGCCCACCCATTAAGTATATGCATGCTTCGAAATCTATATACAATTTATGTCTACAATTTTCCGTAAATGAAGTATGAAACCTCATGTACAATATGAGATTAATATATAATTGCCACGCCCACCCATTTAGATTTACGCTATATGAGCAAAAAGTTTTTAAAAGTGATAATTTATTACGAGTATGTTATACGAATCGAGCACTATCATCGTTTAGCTCTCATGTTTTCTTCCAATGGGTGTAGTTTTTTATAAGCTCTCAGGATACAGGGTCCATGTTTCAGTGAGTTTAAACCAACTTCTGCATTCTGGGTTGGTTAAACATTATTTTGTTATACTCTCCGTATATAAGCCGAGGCATTTTACTCATTTAAAACTTATCAATAAAGTAAATAAGACCTCTATACAGGCAGTGTAGGTGATAAAAACACTAGAAGTCTGGACTCAAGCTCATGCAGAAATTACAAAAATGTCAAGTGATATATATATATATATATATATATATATATATATATATATATATATATATATATATATATATATATATATATATATATATATATATATATATATACGAGTATATATATTTAGCATTACACTTTTATACTGTTTATTGTCTGCCTTTACAATTACCCGTCTGATCTTAAAATAGTTGAAACTGTGCAGACGTCACCCTTCATATTCCAGCAAAGAATCATAATTACCTAAAATCAAAGATCATGGCAAAGTTATATTGAAAAATTATTTTCAGACCCGCCCATAAAAACAATTAAATCCCACCCACCCGAGTATATAAAATTGTAATAAGTATTAAGGACATTTCCCACCAACTTTAAGAAAGTGTTCACATTCATGAAACTAACGACAATGGCGCAAATTCGACCATTAAATGAAGCACTACAGAAAACCGCCATCGACGAACTGCACGAAGTTCCCGCAGACATAGCCGCCAATCTTGAGGCACTGAAAACTTGGATCAAACAGCAGCCACACCTGCGCGCCCGCACCGACGATCAGTTTCTGGTGGCGTTTCTGCGTGGCTGCAAGTATAGTCTGCAGAAGGCCAAATTGAAACTGGACCTGTATTACACGATCCGCACAAAGTTTCCAGACATATTTCGTTGCACTAATGTGGACCAGCCAAAATTTCGCGAAGCTCTACGTTTGGGGTATGCAACAATTGTTGAAAATATTAACAAATTTTTTTAATAATTTTTTTTTTTTCTTCCACAGAAACGGTTGTTGTTATTTGCCCACGCCTCTTTTCGGCAATGGACCACGTATCTGCATCGTTCGCTGTGGTTTATATCCCTGTGATAAGTACTCTATAGAAAACATCCTAAGCGTTGTATACACTATGAATCATATTCTAATGCTGGAGGATGATCAGAGTGTAGTTGAAGGCATGGTCCTCCTGTATGACTTGGAGAAGACCACTGCCGCACACTTCTTCCAAATGACACCGTTCATCATGAAGAAAATGGCGGTGTATGCGGAAAAGGCGTCTCCGTTTCGTATTAAAGATTCGCATTTCTTCAAGGCCCCCATGGGTTTCAGTGCGTTATTCAATATGTTAAAACCGATGTTCTCTGAAAAGATGCAAAAAAGAGTGAGTGGAGTGGAATTTTATTTTATTATGTTTTCTTTTTATTAACAACATTTTTTTAATATCAACAGTTTTTTGTGTATGGAAACAAAATGGATTCAGTTTATGAGAAAATTCCACAGAAATATTGGCCCAAAGAATACGGTGGAGAGAATGGCTCCATTGAAGAGAGTATTTTATACTGGGAGAATAAATTTGATGAGTACCGAGCTTACATTAAGGATGAAATTAATTATGGGACTGATGAGAAACTACGCTGTGGAGGACCAATCGATTTTGATGATGTTTTTGGATTAGAGGGTTCTTTTCGTAAATTGAATGTGGATTAATTTTGTTAGTCGTATGTAGAATTTTTATTGTTTGATCAAAATTAAATAAAATACGAGTATATACATATACACCATACTCTCTCTGCGTAATTCCACATTATTTTATAGATTTTTAGAGTGTGTTTTGAATGAATTGGAAGGCTGATATAAGTGAGCGCATTAGGAGGGCTCAGATAGCTCTGCACTCTGGCAAAAGAGTTATAGGTAAAAAATGGGGGTACAACCTAAGGTAGCCTATTGGATATATAAAGACCTTTTTTATGGGATGCTTGCATGGTGGACAGCTCTAAGTAAGGCCAAGTACATCAGGTTACACAAGGTACAAAGAACGGCAGAGGTATTTAAAAGTGGCGCCATCGGAACGACTCCAACGGCACCTTTGGACATAATCCTTAATATGCTTCCTGTTGGGCTTTTTGGCGAAAAAATTGCTGCAAATTCAGCTACAAGGCAAAAAGCTACGCAACAATGGGATGCCAGGAATGAATGCGTCTATCTTAAGAAGTTTCGGTGGTATTCCTGACTCTTTAGATTACATCACACCAATTTATGCCTTCAATGACATGTGTAGGATCTCCATTCCCTCCAGGTACAAATATAAGTACAACAACCCCCTCCTCATGCAAAAGAGATTCAAATATACACAGATGGATACAAGTTAGAGGGTTATTATCAGTAGATTTGGACATTAACATGTCCCGAACATTGCAGCGTTTTTCGGGATGAGGTCGCAGCTATAGAGGCAGCACTGTCTTGGCTAAAGAAGAAGAAGACATATGGATAAGATATTTGCAATCTATCTCACAGCCAAGCAGCTTTGTTCTCCCTGGAATCGGCTATTATCACCTCAAAAGCCGTCAAGAGCTGCCGCAAATCTTTAGACGAGATAGCTAAGCAGACCCGTCTGCATCTGTGTTGGGTTCCCGGCCACAGGGATATTCCAGGGAACTGTAAAGCGGATGAACTTGCCCGTAAGGGTACTACCATACCGAATGAACCAGATAGGTCGAACTTCGGTGTTCCTATTGCCACATGTAAGCTCTTAGTAAATGCAATATCCTTAGGTACAGCGAGCAGGCGCAGGTCTGAATTTTCAAGATGTAAAATAGGTAGACACACCTGGCCAGAGGTATATGTCAAGCGCTCTATGGACATAGTAGCTCTAAATAGACTAAGTAAAGGTTCCGTAGTAAGTGTCCAAACGGGACACTGGACCCTGGGTCCAGGAGCTAAGCATTCCATAAAAACCCGTTTGGAACTACTTGAATTAAGCTCGATATATGGGTGCCACACGAGCGGCGAATCGCTGCTGAATCGTAACAAAATCGACCCATTTCTGAAGCGGATGGTGACTGGTGATGAAAAGTGGGTCACCTACGACAATGTCAAGCGAAAACGGGCGTGGTAGAATCGCGGTAAGCCGGCGCAAATGTTGGTAAAGCCAGAATTGACGGCCGGGAAGGCTTTGCTCTGTGTTTGGTGGGATTGGCACGGAATCATCTACTTGGAGCTGTTTCCCTCCTGCCAAACACTTAATTCGGAACTGTACTGTCAACAATTGAACCGTCTGATTCCAATTGCCCCAGCTTCTGTCAATAGGAGACGAATTGTGTTCCATCAGGACAACACCAGGCCACATACATCGATAGTGACTCGCCAGAAGCTCAGGGAGCTTGGTTAATTAGTTATTATGCATCCACCTTATAGTCCGGCGTCAAGTGATTACCACCTGTTCCTGCCTATGGTGAATAATTTGCGGGTTAAACCTTCGCCGGCAAGATACACTTGTGAGAATCGACTGTCCCAGTTTTTTGCCAATAGGGATGAGGGTTTCTGTAAGATAGGTTTAATTAAATTTCCTTCAAAATAGCAACAAATTTATGGAACGGTGCATATTTGACCTAAATCGGATCATTCTAACTATGCTAAATAAAGCCTTCAATTTCATGGAAAAATAATGGATTTATTTTTACTAAACCCTATCGAATCACAAGCAAAAAAATATATATAATGATCTTTCAATCCAGTATTCTGACGAATATAACTCTCTTCAGATTCCTATCACCGGATTGTGCAAATTTGTTCACCGTTTATTTTGACCACACCTTATATCAGGACGATAGGGATGATAGGTGGTTTGTAAAGCTTGAATTTGGTTTGTCGAGAGAGGGCTCTGCTTTTGAATTGCCCCTGCTTCAATTGCCCAAAGTAGCTCATGTTGGCAAGAGTGATTCTCCGTTTGATCTCTATCTAGGCTGACGTCGTTTTTACTGTTGTAATAAAGTAATAATAATAAACAATTTGAGCTTGCAGTAATTTTAACTAGGAAACATCAATTGCCTTGTAAATGTTATCAAATAAAGAATTTTTAGATATATTTATCTTCAAGGTAGGAAAGAACTGGAAATTTTCTTACTAACACCTTCAACGTGGCCACATTTCAGTAAAAGGTTTTGTTTCATAAATGCAAATATATATTTTGAAGTAAAATATGTCGGATTCACATACAATAAGGACTGATTAAAATCTGGGAATATTTTTTATATATTATTATTATTATTATTATTATTATTATTATTATTATTCTGTAGGGGATTTAAAGCAACGCGACCTTTCGATCTACTGTGCCCCTATCAGAGGTTCAAAATACATCTTTGAGTACTATCCTCTGGATAAACGTGATGACAAGTTTTGGTTCCAGAAGTTTTATTGTGCGGACATTGTGTCAGCACATGCAAAGGCGTCTCCTCTTCCTCCATACAGAATCTGCAGGAGCCTTCCGATGTGACCGCCATCCTGACCATATGTGAATTCAGTTTACAGTGTCCTGTGAGTAGGCCTGTCATCATCCTAAGAATATTCTTAGAGACATTGATGAGTGATTCGAATCTCTTTAGGTGGTATGTCCCTAACAGACTCTTTGATACCCTTTGGCCTGATGTGTTAATCCAATGTTTGTGCCTATGGTGTCCCTCTTCGATGCTAAGCTGGTTGAACAGCTTGCCCCTGCCTACACCACAGAAGGGTTCTGGGACAATAAAGGCTGTTTCAGCCCTCTTCATTTCAAGT
Source organism: Clusia tigrina (assembly GCA_920105625.2). Classification (NCBI taxonomy): domain Eukaryota; kingdom Metazoa; phylum Arthropoda; class Insecta; order Diptera; family Clusiidae; genus Clusia; species Clusia tigrina. The sequence continues at coordinate 30,253,231 of OV050030.1, forward strand.
TCTTCGGCAATCTCGTTCCCTTCTATGCCAGTATGTCCTGGAACCCATAGAATGGTAGCTTTGTTGTGTCAGCCAACAGCATTCAGTTTTTCGATGCACTCCCATACCAGTTTCGAATTTACCTGATCAGAGGTAAGTGCCCTAATGGCCGCTTGGCTATCCGATAAGATGGCACTCGTAACCTTTTTCAATGTTGAAATGTGCACATCTCTCAATAGCGTGGATTTCCGCCTGGAAGATGCTAGTATATTTGCCCAGGGATTCATAGTATTTGCATCTACGTCCAAATACCCCCGCGCCGGAACCCTCTTCTGTGAGAGATCCGTTGGTGTACCAGGTGATCGTGGACTGATCTAACCTGTAGGTTTCGCTGAGATCTCTCTATGCGTTTTTTTAGCTCCACTCTGTTTTAAACAACTTTGTGAAACTGCAGCTCGTGTTTGTAAAGTCTTTCGGTATATGGATATCTGGAATGGCCTTTGATTATGTTTCGACCATCTGACTCTCGATGAGACTTTGAGGTCCGTTTACCGCTCTCGTTGTTCTCTACAGAGCCCTCTTCTCTTGTATTTCCACAAATTTTTTTATATAAGAGCACGGAATTACCACCTCGATATTTATGTGTATTTCTTGTTATTTTTTATTATTATTATTTATTTATTTGTTTTGTTTTAATCAAAAATTATTCTTCATAACGCAAATAAGATCGTAAATATGCCCCCTTCTGTCTGCTCATGAGGAAGCGTCCAACAAACCATTCAAAAAGACTCCATTAAAATATTTTATTTAAATTTTAAATTCGATATTAATATTCATTGTTTTCAGTGGCTTTCGATCTTCAATATACAAATACGATGACTATATAACTTTTGGGTAAATACATTTGCGTTTTTCGTTCATTTCGTCACTAATGACAAATCGAAAAAACAGACGACAAAATGTAAATTACCTTAGTGTAGTGAAATAATTTTTTGTATTCACATTAAGTTAAATGTGAAAAAAATTGTATTGTTCAACGTGATTAACCATATTTTTGATGATAAGCGACAGGTGCGTCTGTACAGAATTCAATACAATCCCTTATGAATCATCATTCCTGAACACTTGTTTTATGTGGAACCTGTTTCTTGCTGTACATGAGTGCCAAATACAATTTATCACCTAGGGTAGTAATAAGCAGAGAACACAGAGAATAGAAACTCTTTTTACTGCCAGCGTCCGTAGCGGACACACCACGATTTGAGTGGATTCACCACGATTCTGAGTGGATTCAACACGATTTTCAGTGGATTCATATACAACGTCCGTCTGCTTTATTTCGCTGCTTTGTCGTTTGACGTTTAAGTTTATTTACTCTGTATACTCTGGTATTAAGCAAGTGACCATAGTTACTTGATCAAATATGTACATACGAGTATGCTTGTACACATGAAAGAGTGTTTATCTTATCAATAAAATTATAGAATATTACAGAGTATTCACAGTCATCGTAGTAGACCTTTGAGTATACGGCAACTTAAAGGTAGCAACGATAAGAAATCGATCAATACAAATGACAAGATACAGGGAAGTACCTATGGTAATTGTAGGGATAACTGTGTTTTTAAAAAACATTAACAACAAAAAAAAATGAAAAAGTATATATATATATATATATATATATATATATTATTAGCGGACGAGATGGCCAGAAGGGGCTCTGAAATGGACATTAACGAAGCAGATACCTCAACACAAATCCCGATATGTGAACTGTTTAGGAGCTTAGATGAATTCACTATCGCGGTGACAAACAACTCATGGACTAATCGTGACGACTTGGAAGTCGCCCAGGCCTTATAGCCTAGGTTAAACATGAAGAGAACGAAGGCTCTCTTAGGGCTCAACAAACCTGAAGTAAGAGTGCTTACGGAGGTCATAACCGGGAATTGTGCTATCGCACGAATGCTTCAAAGTTTGCGTATTCCGTCGAGCGGGCTACGCAGGAGTTGCCATGATGAAGAAGAGATAGAATCGATTCAGCACTTTTTATGTCAATTTCCAAGACCACAGTTGAAACGACTTCAATGTTCGGGATCGAGCTTCTCTCAAGCTTGACAGAGATAACGAAGGTGGACTTATCGGATCTTTCATTTAGAAAACCAAATGGTTTAATAGAGAAGGTAATTCCAATGTTCACGGAAATCGACGGTAAGGACGAGTATTTGCTCTTCTTAGCATTTTTGAAGGCAGTCACAATGGACATAGATGTCTCCGATTGGAAGTGCGGATACTGTATCCATGCCTTCGCAACCTAATCGAACCTACATATAATGTATATTTATATAATTTATATTTTTTCCTCTCTCGACGAACAAAAATCATTCCTCCTCATTCCCGTCCTGCTGTACGGTGCCGAAACGTGGACGATAATAAATAGCCATGAGCAGGCACTAGGGGCGTACGATAGAAAAATTCTTGGAAGGATGCAGAGAGTATCGCATCAGAAGGAACGACGAGTTGTGTGGGCTAGGCGCCGACATGGACATAGTACAACGCATTAAAAAACAACCGCTGCGTTGGCTAGGTCATGTCGGGCGAGTGAATGAAAGTGCTTTAGCCAAAAAGTGTTTCAATCGATACCACCGAGTGGGCGGCGTAGGTTGGGACGACCACCGTTACAATGTAGGGACCTAGTTCAGGAAGAACTCGGTGCAGAAGGGGAAGAAAGTCTTTACAATGGAGGGACTAAGTTCAGGAAGACCTGGTTGAACTCAGCATTTCCAACTGGCGTCAGCGTGCGCTAAGCAGATACGACAGGGGAAGACTAATTCGACAATGATCAACAATGGTTGTCTCCATGATGATGATGAAACACATACGAGGTGTGATCAAAAGATAACCGTTATTTTCAAATTTCGTGAGTTACGTATGCTCGATGTTCGCATTTTTTTCTGTTATGTCGTGTTATATATGTTGGCAATACCAACAATTTTGGATTGTCAGTTTGTTTTTGACAGATAAAAAGGTTAGTCGTGTTTTGGTGTGCTCTTCGATTTTGTACTATTCGAAAAAATGGATCAAAGAAACTGTATTCAGTTTTGTGTAAAAAATGAAATTAAATGCGCAAGGACATTTGAAATGTTGACTGTGGCCTTTGGCGAGTCTACTATGAGCAGAACACAAGTTCAATTGTGGTATAACCGGTTTAAGGAAGGCCGAGAAGATGTCAATGACGATGCTCGTCCTGGTCGCCCGAGCACGTCAACACCGATGAAAACATTGACGCAGTGAAGAAAATAATTTTGGATAATCGTCGAATCACTATCAGAGAGGTTGCTGATGATGTTGGCATATCGTTCGGCTCATGCCAAGCAATTTTTACGGGTGTTTTAGGCATGAAACGTGCGGCAGCGAAGATTGTTCCAAAATTGCTAAATTTTGAGCAAAAACAACGTCGCATGGACATCGCTCAGGAGCTGTTGAACATCGTCAACGACGATCCAGATTTCCTCAAAAAGATCATAACTGGTGACGAATCGTGGGTGTATGGCTATAACATTAGAACCTAAGCCCAATCATCCCAATGGAAACGTCCAGATGAGCCAAGACCGAAGAAACCACGTCAAGTTCGGTCGAACGTAAAGGTTTTGCTGACAGTTTTCTTTGATTGCAATGGCGTGGTGCATCATGAATTCTTGCCACAAGGTCGTACGGTCAACAAGGAATACTACCTTGAAGTTATGCGCCGTTTGCGAGAAGCAATTCGTCAGAAACGCCCAGAATTGTGGAAAAACCAATCATGGATTTTGCACCATGATAACGCACCAGCTCACACATCGATGCTTGTGCGTAGTTTTTTGGCCAAAAACAAAACCGTTATCATGCCACCGTATTCACCGGACTTGGCCCCCGCTGACTTTACCTCTTTCCAAAACTGAAGACACCGATGAAAGGAAAGCGTTTTGCTACGATTGAGGAGATAAAAGAAAAATCGAAACAGGAGCTGTTGGCGATACCTAAAAAAGCGTTTCAGAAGTGTTTCCAGGATTGAAAAAACGCTGGCATAAGTGTATTATATCTGAGGGGAATTGCTTTGAAGGGGACAAGATAGTTGTTGATGAATAAATAAATACTTTATTTTTTGATCACACCTCGTATATATATACATATATACATATATATATATATATATATATATATATGTAGGAAGTTAAAATAGTGCCGTCGAGTCCAATATTTTTATATAAGCATACTAACATTTTTTGTATTGTCACTTATTATATTTTCAAGTATGAAGTTGTACTCATAATTTCTTTAGCCACATGAGTTAGTCGAAAAGAGAACGTCGAGAAGCAAAGTCGGTAAAGAGTCAAGTCGAAAAGAATAGAAATGTAAAGTCTGTAGTATATTTTTTCATTTATTTTTATATTACCTAATTAAAACTTAAATTCTTAAAATATTAAATAAAAAACTGAATTTTAAAGTGAACTTTGGAATCTTTTATTTGATTCGCTTTGGTTAATTCCCACATGGTGTCAGAAGTGGGATCGCTTGAACAAATTGAGTGGAATTGCCAAAGAAAGAAGCAACAAAAACTGTAGCAGTGAAAAACTGGGTTTTTATGAGTGAAGGTGACTTTTCGTCTTTTACCGCAAGGCAATTACAAGAAAAATTGAAGCTATTGGGATTGCCTTATTGGTATAATAAGAAGCAAGACCTCGTCACAAGGCTACAAAAATCTATGGAGAAAAACCACATCGCAGAACAGCAAAGCGCGTCATCAGACAACGAAGCTAAGAATTTTCGTGAAGCAGATATAAGGCTAAGCGAAACCAGCAACACAACAAAAAAAATGCCTCAACAGTTAAATAGCGGCGCATCACTAGGCGGCGATATGACGGACGACGGCAGAGAAGAGAACGCAGCCAACGTGGTTACAAACAATATTCACCTCAAAGATGTGCAAGAGTCATTGGAAAAATTCGACGGCGAGAATGGAAAGAGCGTAAGAGACTGGCTCGGTGAGATAGAGCAAATTGCTGCTGTTTGCAGATGGAACGATGTGCAGAAATTTTTATATGCTAGACAGCTGCTGGAGGGAGCGGCAAGATTGGCAGTAGAAGCTGAATTTAACATTTGCAGCTGGAAGGACTTAAAAGTATTTTTGCAGAGCGAATTCGGTTCACGTCAGATCGAAAATGTACACAAGCTGTTGGAAAATGCAAAAAAAGGTGACAGTGAAACATTGCTGGAGTATATGTACAAAATGAAAAAACTAGCATCACGAGGAAACGTAGAAGTCCATCACTTAATTGATTACATAATTGCCGGCATACCTGACGAAGCTGCAAATAAAACCGTTTTGTATCAATCACATAGTTTAGCTGAACTAAAAATAAATTTTGTGGCGTACGAAAAATTGAAGGCTGATCAAAGCAAAGAAAAAAGTTATTTCGGAAGGGGAACAGACAAAAGAAACAGTGACAGTGGTGTAAGAAACAGCGGCAGCGGCAAAAATTTTGCTGGGAAAAACGAAGTTAGAGGAAATAGTCAAAACACAAGTTCCAACAACAAAAGATGCAATAATTGCGGTGCAAAATCACACTGGGCTCGCGATTGTCCAAGCAAGGAAAAAGGTGCACGCTGTTTTAGATGCAGTGACTTTGGCCACATTGCGCCAAATTGTCCAATGAAGAACAGAGAAAAGCAGGATGAAAAGAAAGATTTTGCTGCTCGCGTAAATAGAATCAAATTCCCAGATGTGAGCGTGGATATCAAAATTCAAGGCAAGACTTTTAAGGCAATGTTAGACACGGGAAGCGACATCAGCATCGTAAGACAGTGGGTGAAGGATGAATTTCAAATTCAGAATTTTGATGGCCCGGGAACGAGCGTGATAGCGTTTGGAGACTGCAGCAAAGCTACCCTTGGTTTCATTAAGTTAGATGTTGATATTGAAGCTGAGTCATACCAACTTGATTTCGATGTTGTGCCTAACCATTGGATAAGCGAAGACATTATACTGGCTAAGAATGTTTTACAATATGCATCCATACTTATAGAAAAAGGTAAATTAACGACATACAAAGATAACGTTAATGACGACAAAATTATGTTAGCGCAAGTCAATCTTATAAAATACTCTCAGGTGCCGAAAGAATTGGAGTCATTACAAAATATTAAACCTCATGATTTAAGACTAACAATTCAAGAGTTGATTTCGTCATATAAACCAAAAGGTATTAAAACGTCCTGTATTAAAATGCACATCCATTTGGAAGATGAAAAACCCATTTACCAGAAGCCAAGAAGATTAGCTCCTAAAGAACGTGAAATAGTTAACATACAGGTACAAGAGTGGTTGGAAAGTGGTATTATTCAACCTAGTTCGTCCAACTTTACAAGTCCCGTTGTTCTGGCGCAAAAAAAAGATGGTAGTCATAGGTTATGCGTGGATTACCGTAAAATAAATGCGAAAGTTATCCGTGATAGGTATCCATTGCCAAACATTGAAGAGATTTTGGAGGGTCTATACAATTCTCGAATTTACACAACTTTAGACTTGAAAAATGGGTTCTTCCATGTAGATGTTGACGAAGCTAGCATTAAATATACATCGTTTGTGACCCCGGACGGCCAGTACGAGTTTACAAAAGCACCATTTGGCCTTTGTAACTCGCCCTCAGCATTTCAAAGATACATTAATACCATTTTCAAAGATCTTATTAAAGATGGCGTAGTCCTGGTGTATATGGACGATTTAATAATACCCGCAAACAATAAAGCTGATGGTGTCGATAAGCTAAGAAGAGTTTTGCAAGTTAGTGAAGACCACGGTTTGTTAATAAAGTGGGAAAAATGCGCATTTTTAGAAAAGTCTGTTGAGTTTTTGGGCCACGTAGTAGAAGACGGATCTATTCGCCCATCCGATGGAAAAACGAAAGCGGTAAAAAAATTTCCAACGCCCAAGGACACACACGGCGTAATGAGTTTTCTAGGCCTTACCGGATTTTTTCGGAAGTTTGTAAGAGATTATGCTCTGCTGGCAAAGCCATTGACCGACCTTACAAAAAAAGATGTAGCATTTAGATGGAACGAAGCCGAAAATGAAGCATTTCTTTCACTCAAAGCCCAACTTAGTGAGGAACCTGTGCTGAAGCTGTTCAATCCAGACCTGTCGACGCAGCTCCATACAGACGCTAGCAAGGAAGGATTCGGTGCTGTGTTGCTGCAAAAGCATGAAGATTATCATCCAGTTTTTTATTTAAGCTTCAAAACGACAGCTGCAGAAAAGAATTACTCCAGTTACGACTTAGAAGTTTTAGCCATTATCAAAGCGTTAAAACGACTAAGAATTTATTTATTGGGCTTAAGATTTGATATCTTTACAGATTGCAAGGCGTTTCAGTTAACAATGTCGAAGAAGGCACTCAACAGTAGGGTAGCACATTGGGCTATGCAGATTGAAGAATTTGATTGTACGGTTAAGCATCGATCAGGTAGCTGCATGCGTCACGTAGATGCGTTGAGTCGAAATCCAGTTGTGTTACGAGTCGAAGATGCTATCCTTCATTCCATCAAAAACTCACAGGTTACGGATGAGTTTTGTCAACTTATTATAAAACTACTGAAAAATGGAGAGCATGAGAATTTCCAGCTAAGAGGCGGTGTGTTATGTAAATTTTTAGAAGGCGCTTACCTTTTAGTCATACCGAAGTCGATGAGGAATGAATTGATCACAAAATTGCACGAGAAAGGACATTTTAGTACCAGCAAAGTAGAGGCGATGGTCAAGCAGGAGTATTACATACCTAATGCCAGAAAGTATATTGAGAAAGTAATTTCAAATTGTATCGCTTGTATATTGGCAAATCGAAAAGCCGGAAAGTTGGAAGGATTTCTAAATCCAATCGAGAAGATCGACATACCATTGCACACTTTTCATATGGACCATATCGGGCCATTACCCTCAACTGTGAAGTCATACAAATATTTACTCGTTATCACCGATGCGTTTACGAAGTTTTCATGGATTTTTCCGGTTAAGTCGACTACCACAGCAGATGTGCTAACCAAGCTGGAAAAGTTAAGTGAAATATTTGGAAATCCGTGCCGCATAATAACCGATAAGGGGACAGCTTTCACAGCCGGCAGCTTCGCGGAATATTGCAGAATCCGCAACATCAGTCATCACGCTATAACAACAGGAGTTCCACGAGGAAACGGCCAAGTGGAGCGGATAAATAAAATAATAATTGATATGTTGACAAAAATGTCACTCGATGATCCGCAAAAATGGTTTAAACATGTAAGTCGTCTTCAAATAATAATAAACTCTTCTACTTCCAGGAGTACAAAAAGAACGCCATTTGAGCTACTGTTTGGCATAAAAATGTTTACTCCTGAAGAGCAAGAGCTAAGACGTCTATTTGAAGAGGCTGTTATTAACGATTTTGAGCAAGCGAGACAAGAAATGCGCGACGATGCGAAGCAGCAAATCCTAAAAATTCAGGCTGAGAATAAGGGTCAGTTTGACAAAAAACGCAAAACAGCAAACACGTACAAAGTTGGTGATTTAGTCGCTATTCAGCGTACCCAGTTTGGAGTTGGACTTAAGCTAGTTCCGAAGTACCTGGGTCCGTACGAGGTTACGAAGGTGAGACGCAATGATCGATACGAGGTGCGTAAAGTTGGTGAGCATGATGGGCCGAAACTCACCTCAACGGCAGCTGACTATATGAAGCGATGGAAGCAATATGAAGACCGGAGTGATGGAGAATCGTCTGAGACATCCGATATTCAGAATGGCCGATTGTAGGAAGTTAAAATAGTGCCGTCGAGTCCAATATTTTTATATAAGCATACTAACATTTTTTGTATTGTCACTTATTATATTTTCAAGTATGAAGTTGTACTCATAATTTCTTTAGCCACATGAGTTAGTCGAAAAGAGAACGTCGAGAAGCAAAGTCGGTAAAGAGTCAAGTCGAAAAGAATAGAAATGTAAAGTCTGTAGTATATTTTTTCATTTATTTTTATATTACCTAATTAAAACTTAAATTCTTAAAATATTAAATAAAAAACTGAATTTTAAAGTGAACTTTGGAATCTTTTATTTGATTCGCTTTGGTTAATTCCCACATATATATATATATATATATATATATATATATATATATATATATATATATATATATATATATATATATATATATATATATGTATATATGTATATATATATATATATATATATATATATATATATATATATATATATATATATATATATATATATATATATATATACATATATACATATATATATATATATATATATATATATATATATATATATATAGGGTGTTCTTCCATACTGCATTTTTGACAGCTGTCACTGAAGTACGAGCTGTCAATTTACTATTTGAAGAGTACCGAGTCAATATGACAGAAATCAATCTTCTTCAAACATAGCATCAATTGTAATTCCTAATAAAAATACATTTTAATCAAAAATTAATGTTGTATATTATTTATTTCAATTTAAATTTCTATAGCGTGCGAAAAACTCAGCCTTTAGAATTCCATATTAAATAGATAATAAACAAATTTGACATTGTGACATACCCAACTAAATACTAAAAGTAAATTAGAATAAATTCTGTTTAATATTTTTTATGAAGCCAATTGCCTTAAGGTCTGTCCACACTTCTGAGTTTTTACTTGGTAGCGCTCATAGAATGGAAAACTCACGTGCAGAGAATACAGAGAAAAGAAACTTAAACGTCAAATAGCACAGCAGCGAAATAAAGCAGACGGACGTTGTACATGAACCCACTCAATCGTGTTGAACCCACTCAGAATCGTGGTGAATCCACTCAAAATCGTGGTGAATCCACTCAAAATCGTGGTGAATCCACTAAAAATCGTGGTGTGTCCGCTGCGGAAGAAGACTATCTTTTCTCTGTATTATCTGCTCGCGTTTGCAGATAATAAAGGCAAATAATGTGAAAGTTAGGCGGTAATATAATGCAATGGGTAAGTTGTCACTTGCTCTTCGGGGTATATAGTCCGTTATTTCTATTAAAACTTATGCGTGTTGTTGTAATGATATATGTATTACATATACATATAATATTATTATTTCAATCCAATGTTGTTATTATACAAAAAGTAACCAAAGTGTGCCTTTCAAATAAAAAATGGGTTAGGGAATGAATAACAGATATATTCAGATGCTAGCACTAGCAGATAAGACCCCCGGCTATATTTTTGTAAATAATTAGAAAGATTATATTATTATTTTTAAGAAATGTTGTTAATCGATTGTCGACCTCCGGCATATATTTAATTAGTATATGTTTATAATGAGTTTAAGGTCCAATGACAAAAATATCGGAACATTTAAATGAAGACAGACACATTTTATAATTATCTGACATTGGACCTTAAACTCGTTATAAAAGAATAATAATTTTTAAGAAATAATAGTATAGAAAATATAGTGTAGAAAAATACTAAATATATACAGAAAGAGACTAAGAACCCTAAAAGTTCCTTTTAAAAACTCGAAACTTGAAAACAGTAGCGAGTAAAGCCTTACAATAGCTAGTGACAGAATTTCGTTCGTTTCGGTATCGATTGCTAGAGTTGGACTTGCTCGTTCAGCTGACTGATCCGCTCACTCTCGTTCACTGAGCATGTTGAACTATGTCGTTCACACAGTTCAGTTGCTCAGTTAGTTCAGTTACGCTCAGTATGTCATGATTGTTAAAGCATGTCACTTGCTCACCTACTTAATTTACTCTTTCGTTCGTTCGTTCATAAGAAGTGGAAGGAAGCAGAGAGCAAAACTTGCACTTGGCGCTTTTTTAGTCTGCACTCTCAACAAAATATCCCTATTAAGCCCGGAAAAAGTCCAGACAAAGTTTGGTCATATCGTCCCATCAGCTTGCTGCTGATCGCCTCCTTAATTTTGGAAACTCTCTTCCTCAAAAGATTAATGCCAATAATAGAAGATCGAAAACTAATTCCTAATCACCAATTCGGCTTCAGAAAACAACACAGTACAATTAAACAGGTTCATGAACTTGTAAACTGCATTCACACTGCATTCGAGCAAAAAAAATACTGTACAGCGGCGTTTCGCGATATATCCCTAGCTTTCGACCGTGTCTATCATGACAGACTACTCTACAAAATAAAGAAAACACATCCAACAAACGATACATGACGGATTACTCTACAAAAAAAATAAAACACATCCAACAAACTACTACATATTTATCAAATCCTACCTTAAAAATCTATACTTCTTTGTAAAACAAGGTGAAGAACAATCTGAAATGTGCGAAAGTTCGGCCGGTGTACCCCAAGGCAGTGTCATGGGTCCTATCCTATACTTGCTTTATACACACGATTTACCTGTCTCCGAAGGAACTATCGTTGGCACATTTGCAGACGATACTGCTGTACTCGCTGCAATGGACATCCTTCCACAACTGGCGTCGCTTAAACTTCAGAGGGGCTTTGACAAAATCACTAAATGGTTGAAAGATAGGCGAATCAAGTCCAATGAAGCTAAGTCTGTCCAGGTTACGTTCGCTCTTAAACGCGACCCCCGCCCACCAGTAAAACACAAACGTATATCTGCTCATATGAGTGAATAAACGGTTGAATAAAACATATGAATAAGTGAGCAAGTGAGCAAATGAGCATGGGAGCAAGTGAACAAGTGAGCAAATGAGCAAGTGATAAATTGAGCAAGTAACAAGTGAGCAAGTGAACAAGTGAGCAAGTGAACAATTGAGCAAATGAACTATTTTGTTTAACAGATCTGAACTAGTTCAGTTAGTTCAGTTCATTGAAATAGATCAATTAGTTCGTTCGGTCATTCACTACCCAAGCCTATCGATTACTAAGGAGTATTGTACAAGTAGTTTTTGGTTCAGTGATTGAGTACTTTTGCTTTAACGATACTCGTAGCAGCAAACTTTGTTACTGAAACATTGAGTAAATCTCTCCACAGCATGGTAATCAATGCTTTTATGTTATGATTGAATGTATATTGAAGAAAAATATGAGTTCTTGAGATAACATCCTTCAGAGAACAAAATATTATATTCGAATATTTTACACAATCACTTAAAAAACTCGTGCTTTTCACAAACATCGTTATTTTTGTATCATCGTGATTATGATTATTTAACAGGCTAAAAGAACACCGCGACCTAAAAGATCTATTGTGCAGCCTCGTACCCAACTGAAATAGTCCTAGACTGTTTATAAATCTCGTAACTACTGTGGGCTTAATTTTAACTAGGTGATTTGGAGTTAAGAACCCACTGCCTAGGTAGTTATGTCAACGTCGTGCCACCGCTGGGCAAATGCATAGAATATGTTCTGCTGTTTCCTGCTCCTCTTGACAGAGTATCATCGTTACTAACATCGTTATTATGTAACTCGCTCTAATTGAGGTCGCCGGCAAGTTAACGAATGCCCCAAATTTTAACTAAGAGGTCAATTCCGAAGATAAGATAATTCTTATGGTTCCGCGTGGGAGCAAACGGCCACTCCCAATTCCGAACATAACGTCACGATAATATTCGTTACTTAGATACTAATAATTAGATACTTAAACCTAAACGTCATTACTTAGTTGCGTCGCCCTAGATAGAATAGAGGGGGTTATAAATGGTTCCGACCCTACAAAAAACGTGGTCTATAATAATAAATATGTTTTCTGACTTATCCAAATGGCGATTCATTATATCAAATATTATGTTCTAGGCCAGAAGACCAACATTTTTATATATGTATATATAATGTATATGTGACCTTCTCCGAGAAAAGGGACCTAGTGTGTGAAAATGAAGTTTTGAGAAAAACGCATTTAAAGTTTCATAACACATTATCACTGTGAACCCACCTTCAGTTGGGAGATGCCGTTTTTTGACACACTAGGTCCCTTTTCTCGGAGAAGGTCACATATATTATTTGGAGTGATTTCCAAATTTTAATTATATTAATAAATGATTTTTGGCGCACCCCTCAGAAGCCTAAAAAAGGCATGTACACCGAACCTAAGCATTAAATTTACCATAAACAATTGAAGTTCATTGTTCAAATTATTTAATGAAGAGCACCAACATATAAATTGGAGGCAATGTCATACAGCATCATAGAAGCAGTGGCGGATTTCGACTTAGAATCGTTAGATCCGACTCATGTTGGCGTACGTGATATAAGTATGGGATGTATAAAAGGAAGTCTGCTTTTCGTGATATATAAAAATTCTTTTTTATAGGTAACGAAGGCAATTAGCATTCCCACGAACCTTATTTAGATCGGAAATGTTGAAATAACTGATAATATCAGCCGCTACTCCCGAAGAGGGATCAGTTAAAGGATTTGTACCGACGTTTAAATAATAAGAAATGCATTTACAACAAACTACTGGGCTACCATCATGTTTCATATCATATTTTTAAAAGTAAGTAATATTGAAAATATCTTTTTTTAAATAGTAAAAAATAGTTTAAAAAATCTCACAAAAGAAGGAACAAAAGTTTATATAGTATAGATGTATACCAAAATATTACATGTGTCTCTTTTATCCATTTACTTTTGGCCTGGTCTCACCTACTTATAGCGAAGCTGTTACCTCGTATTGCCAAGCCCTGATACTACTGTTAAAAGGAGTATGTAAAGCCCAGAGAATATAAATAAGAGCCAATATGGGACTCAGAGACCACTTGAACGTCTCTCGTTTTGTGCACACTTCCACATGCGGAAAACTGTAGTAAAATAGCTGATTTTCTTCAGAACCAATGATAAGCCTTTACAGATTGCCAACTAATGATAAACAAAGAAAGTTTTTAAAACGTCAGAAAATTTGACGTTTAAGTGTCGCTTCTCTGTATTCTCTAAGCCCAGAGTGCTGATTTTTGCTGTCAAAAAAGTAAATCAGAGATTTATTTGATAGAAGAAATCTTGCTTTTCCTCCCTCTTTCTACTTATATAGGGTAGGATAATATGAACCAGAGAACACAGAGAAAATAAACTTAAATGTCAAACGACAAAGCAGCGAAATAAAGCAGACGGACGTTGTACACGAATCCACTCAGAATCGTGGTGAATCCACTCAAAATCGTGGTGTGACCGCTATGGACGCTGGCAGCGAAGAAGACTTTCCTTTCTCTGTATTCTCTGATTTGTACTTACTTACTTACTTATGTAGCCTAATCACAGAAACTGTGAAGAGTTACGGCCGAACTTACCGCTTTGTGCAGACCTTCTTCAATCCATTATGCCAGGCGTGGTTACGGTTTCCTCGACTTCGTCCTTCCATCAGTAGTAAAATAGTCCTCTACATCGTCGCCCAGCGACTTCCGGTTCGAACACCTTTTTCGCTGGAGCTTCTTCGTCCACACGCATGACATGACCAAGCCAGCCCAGACATTGTATAGTGATGCCCCTGACTATGTCAATATCAGCGTAGAACCCGTACAGTTCGTGGTTCATCCGAATACGTTAGTCGTCGCCAACACTAACAGGACGGAAGCTTTTACGAAGAATTTTCCTCTCGAACACCCCAAGTGCGGCTGCATCGCTCTGTGACATAACCCATGATTCTGTGCCATAGAGCAACACGGGACTTTTTCCGACGTGTCAAAAACCCATGTAGTGTGGGGCCTTCACCTACTAAATTTACCGCGATGTCCAGCCGGATTATCCTCTCATCACTTCAGCTTTCGGTAATAAGTCGAGCGGCCGTTACGAGCATTACCGCTGAATCGTCAGTCTTAGGTCTGTCCACTTTCAGTCCTACTTCGTACTCCACTCCTATTAACGTTTTCCTCAGCATTGCGCTGGCGTAGGCATTCCGCTGTTCGAGCGCGGGCACAGTTAAGATGAGCGTCTTGTAGTGCGTCAATTTTGTCGGTCGAGAGAGGACTCTACTACACATGTTCTTACTAAGCTCATAGTAATACTTATTAGCAAGCGTGTGATTCTTCATTTAATCTCCAGGCTAACATTGATTTCGGTGGGAATGGCGGTGCCAAGGTATATGAATTCCTTGACAACTTCAAAAGTACAGTTGACCAATGTAACATAGGATCCTAAGCGCCGATATTATGTAATAATATAAAATAAGATACCCGCTGAGCTTACATCTCTGCAAATTTCCGCTTGTATTGGTAGACCCAATGTACATTAAAGAGGTGAAAGGCTCCCGATATACGCCCTCTGTTTGCACCCGAGAATACTGAGTAAAGAAACTTAAACATCAAACGGCAAAACAGCGCAATAAAGCAGACGGACATTGCACATGAATCCACTCAAAATCGTGGGGAATCTACTCAGAAACGTGGTGAATCCACTCAACATCGTAGTGTGTCCGCTACGGACGCTGGTAGCGAAAAAGACTTTCTTTTCTTTGTGTTCTCTGATTTGCATTCCTTCAGGTTACGTCTCATTTGTCAAATGTTGAAAATCAGTTCAACCATAGAGTAAAGAAATAAGAGTCACAATCTGAAATGTCACTCATTTTTCTACATAGAAGAGATCGGTCGGGGGTAGTAAACAGAGTGGCGCTGCGATATGAAAATAAGAGTTATTTAGTATGTGGCGCTATTAGCAGCGCCACATACTAAAGTTTGTTGTTCGAGATTGTGATTATTTCTTTACTCTTTGGTTAAACTCATCACGATTTCCCACAGAGTGTTCTGACGGGCCCAATACTATCTTTAACCCACCCACTGTGAACAAACTTTTTGCTCCCTTAACTGAAACTCGTCGTTGCAAAAATTACGAATTGGCGGTTCGAGGGAATTCAGTGATGTCCCTCAAAACAAAGTTTACCCCATCCACTTCGAACCAGCTTTTTCTCCATTAACATCACATCACATCTTAGACAAAACTTACGAATTGGCGTTTTGATGGAATTCAGTGATGTCCCGCAATACAATGTTTAACCCATCCACTTCTGTGCAACTTTTTTCTTCATTAACATAGCATCACATTGTACTTACAAATTTACGTTCCGTATGAAATCAGTGACACCCCTCTAAGAATATCGAGTTTCTATTCGAGTTCTGTGATAGCACTTTTTCGTAGCTTCTACAAAAATCGATTCTACGATTGTTTCTGTGATAGGACCGCATATTAAAAATCACAAACTGCAACTATACTTTAAACTTCTTTGCTTTGCTGTGTTTTTGGAACTTCGCTCACGGGCGCCCTATAAATTTTTGGCATAGTGAAATTCTCCGGGAGGCTTTGGCCCTTTAAAATTCATATATTGGGTAGAAGCCAAAACCGCTCCTGTCTACAATTGACTCAGCACAAGCAATTTTTGCGGATTGCTTTACCCGTTACGAGAGTTTTCACACAATTACTTTAATTATAATTTTATCATTTCCACTTTTTCACATACAGACAAACACATATAATATATGTATATATATATATATATATACATATATTTGTATATATGTATGTATATACTCGGATGTATATAAATGTGAACGTAATCATATTTTGGTTTATTAGTTTAAAATGTGTGCTAGAACAAACAAACAGAGGAACAGTGACGGCATGGAGGTGCTAAGCGACACCAACAACCACGCCACCAACAACAATAAAGCGAGTACTATAACAACAAAAGGCAAGATAAAATTTATACACATTTATTGTGTACGAGTATTCCCAAATTAAGAGGTAAGGCGGCGATCGGTGTTCAGTTTTGCAGCTGCTTCGAGACTTGGCTGTTCTAAAATCGTGTGCGCGCTACGCTCTCCGAGATTGGAGCGCTGAGATTTAATACAAAAACACTCAACAAAACCCGCCACTAACCGCGGCATTCATTAAAATTCATTTAAACGCGTACGTTTCCAATTTGTTATAAATTATTTTTCAAAAAAAAACCCAGTTCAGGAAAAAAATATATATTTTATATTCATAGAAAAAGTTTAATTGCTCAAATTATGCACACGAACGTTAACTCAGCCAAAGGCAAACAAAAAAATACAACAAACTAAACTAAAAACAATTTTTTGATGTGATGAAAACTTGAATTTATAATATAATAATAATAAAAAAAAATAGTAATTGTCTGTATGTAGGTATAACTGGCAAACCCGTGAACACCTTTCCATTCTCCCCCATGTGACGAGCGGTTCTGTGTGTGTCACCTTCGTAGCTCTGACGCAGTTTGCGCCCAACTTGATTACCTTTTAAACATGTTAATAATACGATATAAAACTCTTTCCAAAAGGCGCACGTGGTGAATTGTGTTGAAATAAACTAAAAAAGTTAATAGTATTACAGTAGAATGGGGCAGAGTGATTGGGGAGACCTCCTTTTTCGGCGGCTCTCCGGCCTACCCCATTTCTATCTGAAAAAGTATACGGTATTACAGTAGAATTGGGTTGAGTTATTGGGGAGACCTCCTTCTTCAACGGCTCTCCGGCCTACCCCACTTCTATCTAAAAACGTATACGGTATTACAGTAGAATTGGGTTGAGTGATTGGAGACCTCCTTCATCCGTGGGTCTCCGGCCTACGCCACTTCTACCTAAATAAGTATACGGTATTACAGTAGAATGGGCCTCAATGTGCCTGAGAACTGCGAGACCTCCTTCTTCGACGGCTCTCCGACCTACCCCACTTCTATCTAAAAACGTATACTATACAGAATTTTGGATTTCCATACTCATACAAATTAGTTCAATGTGGACTCTCGGAAGCTCCATTCTTCACCTCCGTCGTATTAAAATCAACACAATATTCCGATCATCATAAATGAATATAATTGGCTTTCTTTATAGATTATAATTAAGTGCAATGGTATAAAATAATATTAAATTTTTAAACAAAATTTAAACAAATTTTTAAACAAAAATTAAACACATTTTTAAAAACATTGCTATGAGAACTTTCGAATAAACTACTATAAAAATCATGGAATAACATAAATAGTTTAAATCTGAATAATTTATAAAATAATAATAATTAAACAATCAAAATGCTCTTATTATCAAAATGGTTTTTTTATAAAAATTATAATCAAAATAATTATAAATTAACATAATAATCAAAGTAATTATAAATTAACTTATAATATAATTAATTATTATTAATAATAATAAATAGTCAATATTCTGTTCAAATCTGAATAATTTTAAACTAACATAATAATAATAATAATAATAATAATAATAATAATAATAATACAATGAATATTCTTCTATAAACAAAATGATTTGTGTAAAAAGCTAAAATCTGAATAATTAGGAATTAACCGAATAATAATAAAACAATCTCAATTAAAGCGGCGTTTATAAAAAAATGTATATCGATATAACTGGTTAGGTTAGATCAGACTGGCCGGTACATAGACTGGCACACATAGACCTACAAGGTCCTTTGCGCTGCCAGATGGATATCCATTCAAGAGCTGTATTATGAAACGTTGAATAGGGAGACGCCCTTAGCAAATCTTAAGAGAGAAACTATCCCTAGTTGTGCGACCTCTTCTAGTCCATCAAACCAGGGGCTCCCAGATATGATAAGCGCGTTTTAGATAATGCGGAGCATAGGCATAGTAGATGCTCCAGAGTTTCTCCTGTGCCTTGCTCCCCACATTTTCTGCATTCATCATTATTTGTGAGTTCCATCCTTTAAGCGTGTACCGCGTTAGACAGTGACCTGTGAGTACTCCTACTACCGATCTGCAATCCTTTCTAGGGAAGGGCCAGTATCGATTTGGTCTGAGTGCCGTACAGTTTGCACATGAGCTTTGCAATCTTACATGTGGCAATACTCCACCGTTCTTTCACCTTTCTCAACATGTCATCTTCAATACAGCTATTGATCATTCTTAGAGGCATCAGTACGTTAGTTACTTGCTCGTTTGGTAGAAAGATTCCCCTTTTTGCAATCTCATTTGCTTCTATATTCGTATGCCTGGGCAACCAGTAGATATGTAGCTTCCGGTTGGTGGCCAGTCTATGCTGCCTTGCATTGCAGAGCCTTTCTGGAAGATGCACAGTATGAAGTTATAGCTTTGATCGCAGCCTGGCTGTCTATGTAGAAGTTTATTGTGGAGTTCGTAGTTTCTGCTATGCAGGCGAGCTCTGCGGCTTTCCATGCTCCAAAAACTGCCGCTTGAATGATGCTGCAGTAGTTTGGTAGACTGAACGGCTGTTTGATATCTGGTTCGGGGCAGCAGACACCTGCTCCAACCCCGTCCTCCATATTTGAGCCGTCCGTGAACAGGTTGAAGGTTTTGCATTTAGCACGCATGCCTCTATGCCATCCCTCCTTTTCAATAGTTGTTTTTATTTGTTTCCGCAGGCTAAGAATATGAGACATAGTCAGTGTTGACCGTGAGACTTCGACCTACAGAGCTATGACCGAAGGGCACGAGAGAGAATTGTTTAGTGACCATCAACCTTCCCGCAGATTTTGCCGCAAGGCTTTCCGCCAAGAAGTCGATTGGGGGTAAATTGAGAAGCCGTTGGTGTTGTCCTTAGGGCCCCCGTCATACACAGTGCTGCAAGCCTTTGGACTCTTTCCATAGGTATGCAATGAGTTTTCTTCCTTGCATTCCGCCACACCAAAATACCGTAGAGTAAAATAGGTCTTGCTATGGCTGTTTAGCACGATTCCGTCATAGAAGGAGAGAGGCCCCAGGTGCATCCAAGCATCTTTTTACAAGCATATAGAGTGTTGGTAGCCCTCTTTTTTACCCTTTCCTCCTCATTGAGCGTCCATGACAGCTTACTGTCTACTATTACCCTTAAGTATTTGGTGTGGCTTTTTATAGTGAGTACCCTATTGTTTAGTTTTGGTGGTCTCCACGGCGGGTTCTTATACCATCTACTGCAAAGTATTAGGTCAGTTTTTACCGCGTTGACGCTCATGCCTGCTTGTGTCGCCCAGCTGTATATGGTTTTTAGAGTATCGGTCATTAGGTCACTGAGAGTCAACAAGCATATCCCTGTTATAACTATGGCTACTTCATCAGCATATGCCACCAGTTTTGGAGCTTTACCGTCACACTTCTCCAGTATTTTGTTGACAACGAGCGACCAGAGTAGTAGTCGAAATAACTATAAATTAACAGAATAATAATAAAACTTTCAAAATTCGATCATTATTTGTTTATAAAAAAGTTCAAATCTGAATTTTAAACTTTAATAATTATAAAATAATTAAAAATCTTTTATTATCAAAATAATTTTTAAGGTTTAATAGTAAAAAAGATTTATCTGAACACTCATAAATTAACATAATAAATAAAAATTTGTTTATCAAAGTAGTAAAAAGTTAAAATCTCAATAACTATAAATTAACATTATAATCATTTTTTTATTGTAGAGAGGGTAAAAATGCTTATTATAAAATCTTCAAAACTGTCGTCATAGATTTGGAATGTGAGGATTCCACTCACTAAAACATCCCCCTCCCTCACTGAGAACATCTCTCCACCTTAGAACTCTTTTTATATTTCCGTCAAGGTGGAGATTCTCAGTTCGTCCTATTGGACTCTCAACATTATTCCTGCGTCCAGGTCTCGCTTTTTCTGCCGGAGCACATTTTCCACATATTTATCTACCTGGTCTCAGTTTTCTCTTTGCTTCTTAGCATGACCTCCAGAATGTTTTCGGTGGCTAAAGTTTTCCCGATTTCCATTTCTTCCTTGTGCATTGGAAAAAGGTGTGCTCTGCATCATCCGCATTGCTGTCGCCGTATATGTATACAAGCTCTCCGATTTTCCCATGCGGTGTAGACAATATATAATATAACAATATAATATAATATCTTATATTGGTCTCAAAAATGCCTCTTTCTAAAATCTCTCCTCGAGTCGAAGGCCTTAGCTGCTAGGACTCATTATCCAACCCCTTGTAGTCATAATTCATTATGATGTAGGATATAATAATAAGTTAGGTTAAGTTGTGCGGATACGGTATCCGCACTTCCACTCGGAGACATCTATCGGTCCATTGTGACTGCCTTCAAAAATGCCAATAGGAGGCATACTCGTCCTTAGCCTCGATTTCCGTATACATTGGAAGTACCATCCCTATTAAACCATTAGGTTTTCCAGATGAAAGTGAGGAGATCCGATAAGTCCACCTTCGTTATCTCTGTCCAGCTTGGGAATAAATGCGATCTCAAATATTGAAGTCGTTTCAACTGTAGTCTTGGACATTGACATAAAAAGTGATGAATTAATTCTATCTCTTCTTCATCAGGGCAACTCCTGCATAGCCCTGTTGAGCCCTAAGAGAACCTTCGTTCTCTTCATGTCTAACCTAGGCCATAAGGCCCTTGAGACTTCACAGTCGTCACGATTAGTCCATGAGTTGTTTGTCACCGCGATAGTGAATTCATCTAAGCTCCTAAACAGTTCACATATCGGGATTTGTATTGAGGTGTCTGCTTCGTTAATGTCCATTTCGGAGCCGCTTCTGACCATCTCGTCCGCTAATTCATTCCCTTCTATATTGCTATGTCCGGGAACCCAACAAAGTGAGACCTTTTCGGGTCCAATGTTCAATAGTGAGGTACGACATTTCATTACCTACTTCAATTTAACTGTGTTGGATTCTATTGCGACTTCACAGTCGTCACGATTAGAGGATATAATAATAATAGAATATAATAATATAATAATAAAACATCCACTATTCTGTAATTATAAAAAAGCCATGCTAAACAATTGTGGGAAAAAAGGGTATTGAAATTCATGAAGTGGAAGATCTGACGAGAATAACCACTAAAAATCCTTTTGTTGCCCAGAAGTTTAATTTAATAAAAATCAAAGAACATTTAATATTGTTTTACAAATCATTGTTCACTTATAAACTTTATTCAGCATTATCAGAAAACTCATAAAAATTATCAACCACAGAACACAGAGCAATAATAGAACGTTAAAACAACTTAAGAAATCCATTTAAAAAAAACCTAAAAAGCCCATTAAAACAACTTGAGAATCCTCATTACGAGACGTTTTATATAATGAGACTGGTTCGTTTAATTCAATCAAACTAGTTCATCCAGATATTGAGAATATGTCGAACTAATCGTCAAAGATATAAATCTGTATGGTAATTATAGACATATATATATAATTCTGTACAGTTCATTTTTCAGACACCTCCTTGATTTTCATGAAATTTTATTCATCACGGACAATATTCTGACTAAAAATGTATCAGAAACATGTAAAGACTACGAGGATTTATAGTCGGTCATAACGACTATTAAAAATTCACTATACATCTACATAAATCGTGTTGGCAATCTGTTATATTCTGTTAATTTAACTAGATTGGAGGTATATATAAAGTGATATGCAAATTCAGTATCCAAAACACCGTGGGACCCGACATTGCTGGATATACTCTCTATAGGAAATAAGAATATGGACATGCTCTTCAGATTGACTTGAATCTTAAGATATGTTTTTTTCAGGAAAATAGATAAATAGGTAGAAGCCGCCAGAAAGCCCATTTAGACCTGGAATAGGCCTTTGTAATACCGCATGAGACACTACTCACATTCCCTTTAAAAAGTCCAGCCAGTTGAAGCTTTTGATAAAGTTATTGATGGAGCCTATTTTTTCATTTGAAATGTCCTCCAGGGAGTCCAGAAACTAGCACCCAGTAAAGTGTGTCTCCTTTTGGACAGCGCTGGAAACGTACATATCAGGTGTTCGATGATCTCTTGCCTCATCCATACAACCCCTGAAAAAGTTATTTGATACCATTGCCAGCCTCCTACCATGAGTAGCCAAGATCCAGTATTCCGTTAGGTTACTTATGATGGTACCTATAATTTGTCTATTTAGAGATGATAGATCCTTTGAGCGCTTGACGTTTGTTTCACACCAGGTTAGTCTAGTCATTTTGTATCCTACTCCTTCAAACCAGCACCTGCTCGCTGCGTCTAAGGATATTATGTTAATAAGTAGCTTATATGTAGCAATGGGAATACCGAGGTTTGGCCTTTACTGGTTGAATCGGTATTATAGTGCCCTCTCGGGCATGTTCAATCACTTAGCAGTTCCCTGGAATATCCCTGTAACCGGGAAACCAAATCAGATCCAGAGGAGTCTGCTTAGCTATCTCGTCTCTAGATTTTCGTCAGCTCTTGACGGCTTTTGATGTAATAAAAGGCGACTCCAAGAAACTCAAAGCCGCCTTGCTGTCAGAATAATATGCAAATATGTTATTCAGATGTCGTCTTCTTCTTAAACCAAGACAGTGAGTGCGCAGGAAATAAGCTTATTGAGCATATGTTCCGATATTTAGCAAATTATACACAGATCCCATCATTGTTTAAACTAGACTGCATATAAAATTTCAATGGCTCTTTCGTTTCTTGAGATATGCCTTTGATGAATATAGGGAATTGTTTGGAAGCTAACAATAAGTTATCACCGCTTATATAAATAATAAAAATAAGTTACTATTCTTTGTCAATGATAAGAACAAATATTTTAATAAAAGATATGGTAGCTAATTTATAACTGTAACGGTATATAGAGTATGCTCAATTATGTAGTAGGAAATACATATGTATTACATATTCCTTCACTAATATTGTGGTTCCCAAGTTCAGCAACAAGTTTCGTGGTAACTTGTTTGGAACCTCTTTAAAGCAAATTTGCTTAACCGGAAAAAATGGAATAGAATTTAATCAATCAATGGAATATAATAAGCCTCTGATAATGAGTTAATAAATCACTTATACCTTGAATGCACAACAAGTCAAAATACCTAGGAGCTCCAACATAGACAATTAAGTTCATTCGTTAAAAGAGCTGAGAACTATCAATAGTCCCTGGGATAAAGACGAAGAGCAAAGAAAGAATAGATCGTCTACTCTGCAGAGCTCTTAAATAAATAACCAAAACTCGAGGTTTATGTGAGGAAAGCATATTTATGACTTTTATGGATCCAAATCCCGAACTAATCAAAACTCTCTGAATCCTGAAACAATCATCTTCATATAAAATATCATCCAAATAACTACTTTGGTTTCTAAACTATCGTATTTTATAGCAAGTAGGCATATGGAAGGTGGGTGTCTGTGTTTGTTTGTGTGTTTTTTGCCTTATTTTAATCAAATTTGTATCATCTGATGGGAACGTTCTGATTCTTAATACATGCTCTTTTCTAGAGTGGACGTGTTTTCTGGGAAGTGAACATTACAAGTGGACCCAAAAACCATACTATTAAATTAAAGGTTCATCCTCTGAGGTTCTATGTCAAGCGCAATATCTCCCAAATGGTCGCCTCTAATCCGCTTCACAAAAGGTCAACAGTTTTAGGAAATATTTTCATCACTTTTTCGCATGCACACTATTTCATCAATAATATCCATGATTATAAACTTCGGTGTTTAAATCGTGGCCAGTAGATTGGCATCAACCATATTACAAAGAAATAAATTCAAAGACGTCAGATCACATAATGTTGACGACCCAGAAAAAACTCCGAATTGGGAAGTTGAGTCTCAAGTAGTCATCATAAATCATCTTTTCTTTTTTTTTTGTACGAGGTGTAAAGCAGTCAAAAACCCTTGTAGTGTGGGGCCTTAACCCACTAAAATCACCCCGATGTCCGCACGGATTATCCTCTCGGGACCTCCCGTTGGTCTTGTCACTCTCCTATACAAATCCTGCATTTCATATGCAAGCAGGTCGATTGGTGGCTTACTTGATAACACACAAATGGCATCATCCGAAACTGCCCGAAAGGCGCTAGCAACCCTTAGCGCGCTGAGCCTATGTACAGATCGGATTCCTTTTGAGACACTCTCTGTACGCGCGACTTCTGCCCAAACCATCTAGTCTGCGCCTTGTGTGGCATGTTCCGTCATCCTGCCGCAAGTAAATTTAAAGGTTGGTTATCAGCCCAATCAGGTAGTCGGCTAACACCGAGCAAAAACCCAATCAAGTAGTCGGCTAACATTGATCGAAAAAGTGGTCAGTTGTGGTAGTGGCCTCTTCAATCACAATTACGAATCAATACGTAGCACTGATGCCGCCAGACCAGAGACGACTCCAAACTATGACTCGTTATACCTACATAGATGGGGACTTTGGTCGCCCATCGTTCTTGAATTTCTTTTGATTCCACAGTGAGAACGATATTGGCCTGTTTAGTGCAAATGGCTTTATGCTAAAAATTGGGTGGATGTTGTTTGCAAGGTTCATCATACTTGGAATACTTGGAGTTGGTCGGCTAACTTCAGTTTTTATGTGATCTGTAGGCATTTAAATCATGTCTTAATGAAGGGTGTGTTTCTTTGAGGTTTCGAAGATGCCACATTCCTGCGAATGTCTTCAAACCTGCCGGATTTCCGGCCATACTTGAGG
Organism: Clusia tigrina; assembly: GCA_920105625.2. NCBI lineage: Eukaryota > Metazoa > Arthropoda > Insecta > Diptera > Clusiidae > Clusia > Clusia tigrina. The sequence goes on from OV050030.1 coordinate 30,278,612, forward strand.
TTACAGTAATGAAGTTTTCGAGTGACTGCACGAATAAAAGTTTTGGTGCTTCGATATTGTAATTTTCTCATTAAAATTATATGTTTTAATTCCCTACAATCACAATATTGGCTTTTAGGACATTTTTTCCATTAACCTCTGCTGAATTTAGATATCATTCTCATATTTTCGTACTCATATCTACGTACTGATTTGTTATAATTCTATTGAAGCTTTATTAAATATTCGGGCCATTGATTTGACAAATACGGACATATCTATTACATATTGCCCACCCTTCCATATTCTTATTAGAAACTGTTTTTTTCTTCTTCCAGCACTAAAGCCCCATCGGGGTTTTTTACGATAATTTATGAATTCTTATCGAATTTACGAAATTCACACATTCACGTCCGCTCTGAAGTCGAAATAATTGCTGACAACATCAAAAAGTTTCCTTTGGTGTTTATTTTTGGTTTTCGTTGCTTTATCAAATCCATGCTCGTGCTTTATTTTCTCGAGATTTCAATATAAAAATTTTAACTGATTCATCATTTTTGTTTCTAAAATGCAATACAGCAAAATTTACCGCGGAAGTCTGGCAAATAAAACAGATCAATAAAATTTTTCCTTTGAATTCGTGACTATCTGAAGTGGTGTGATAATAATGGATTTCTACGAATTTCTGCATAAAATACGATCTACGACCCATTATGTGTGCTCAAGTGTGCTTTTGGCAAACTAGGCGGCCACTCCTACCTACGATCTATGAATTTAGGTGACCGCTATTCACTAGTGCTTAGTGACTGCATTGACGCTCTTTGTGGTGTCAGTGATAATGTGGTTTTGATAAAGATTGTAGCTTTGAGTGAGAATGCATCTTCACTATGTCCAATCTTCAACTTTAACTCGATTTGATTGGAAACAATAGAGAAAAGGAAACTGGTACACTCCCCACTGAAGTGGCTGTATACCGCATATTTATTGGTAACTATGTACTAAGTTCTTGTAAGCGTAGATGAATTCCGTAATGCGGTGACAAACAACTTATGGACGAATCGTGACGACTGTGAAGTCTCAAGGGCCTTATGGCCTAGGCTAGACATGAAGAGAACGAAGGTTCTCTTAGGGCTCAACAAACCTGTAGTAAGGGTGCTCAAGGGGCCTTTAACGGGTATTCTGCTATCGCACCAATGCTTCAACGTTGGCCTATTGCGTGAGTTGCTATGCAGGAGTTGCCATGATGAAGAAGAGATAGAATCGATTCATCACTTTTTATGTCTATGTCTAAGACTACAGTTGAAAGGACTTCAATGTTTGGGGTCGCGCTTCTTCACAAGCTTGACAGAGATAACGAAGGTGGACTTATCGGATATCCTCACTTTTGTCTGGAAAATGAAATAGTTTAATAGGGATGGTACTTCCAATGTATACGAATATCGAGGGTAAGGCAGTCACAATGGACATATACGATTGAGGAGATAGACAAAAATCGAAGACAAGCTAAAACACGTCCACGCACAATAGCTGTCAAAAACTGACTGAACATTCAAAATGTCCGAGATTGTCAACATAAGTGAGATCATGAGTACCAACATAACGCCACAAAAAGATCGAAAATCGAACATCCGTAGCCCGCGAAAATTCAAAATTCGCGATACGTTTTGAATAGACCTCGTATGTCTCCGAGTGCAAGTGCCGATACCATATCCGCACACGCTTTCGCAACCTAACCTAACCTAAGTTCTTGTAATCAAAGAGAATATATGATTCTTTAAAAACTTCATTCCTCTTGTGTCGGCTAACTTAACAAAACTGGTCTTATAGTTAGCAAACATCCAACACCAACGAAGGTTTTTCCTACTGTAATGCTGATTTCATCGATATGGAAAACATCACTTGCTCTTACTTCCTTCCTTTTGCACCTGTTCATATGCTTCCTTACATTTAGATACAACTCTTGATTCACTATTTGAAACACTACTCTTAAGCGGCCCTTAGACGGTCAATCGATTGAAGGGAAATTTCATGTATGGATTAGTGAAATATGTGTGTATGCGTCACAAGGACACCGATTGATGCAACATGAAAACTTTTTGATTTTGATTGACGCGAATGACAGAAGAAAGGACAGAAACAGAAAAAGTGGCGTTATTGCTCAATTGAAAACGAACGCCGTGGAGTAAACATGGTCACGGACACGGATGAATATCATTTCTCAATGCCAAGGCAATATATGCAACACAATAATCCGCATCGCTCATGATAAGTCTGTTCACCGCACAACGTAAAGCAAACTAAAATTTGACGTCAATCGATTGAAGCGTGTGAGGCCAAACGGGAAATACTCGTACACATACACGAAATTTCCCTTCAATCGATTGACCGTCTAAGGGCCGCTTTATACTACTCAGTGAAAACGCTGCATGGTGACAGGGGTCTAGGTCCAAATGTTTCCACTTTTACTGCAGTAAAATAATACATTCCATGAAAATATTGATATATTTGAAACTTCATATAAAATGTGATATATATTTGATATATAAACGAGTACTATACGATGTACTATATATACATTTTCTGCCAGAACAGAGGTTGTGGGTAAATATATTTTCTCTATTATTTCTTTACTTTTTGATTTTCATGTCAAACATCTCTGATAATTAGTACTGCCAAAGAGTATACATTATATAGAGCGTGGAAGACGAACGAAATGATTGTTGCAAAAATTTTGTTCGAGGGGTTTTCTAGTAAACCTCTCGAACACAAATAATCGCATTGCATCTCACTTCCCCTTGCCGCTCACCGATTTTTGTGAAATCGCCTTCACTTCCATTTCACAAAATTTTGAGTGATTCAGGCTCTATGTATGCATACTCTTTGGTAGTACTCTACAAGTTTCCATATCCATTATTCATGATTTCAACTCAACTAACATGTGAGAAATATGGACTAAACTTTTGCTTCTATAGTAATTTCTATTTTTATGTGACAATCAGTGTCATTATTTATATTTAGACAATTTGTTGTCTTTTTTTCAAATTAAAACTAATTGTTTTGTATTTCCATAACTTTAAGTTCGAGAAGAGCCGATCCCCAACTATTCCATACAACAACGGACCACGGAAAAAGTTCGCTACTGACCTCAACTGAGTGCAAATACGGTATACGTTATATATATATACATATACATATGTATGCATATGTATATATATATACAACTTATACCGTATTCACACTCAGTTGAGATTAGCAGCGAACTTTTCCGTGGTCCGCCGTTGTATGGAATAGTTGGGGAACTGCACATACACAAATTTTTTTCCATTTCTATCATCAATCAATTGCGTTGTGAAGCGTTGCTATTCTAGTCTTTGTATTTCTATGACGTCAAAATTGCTATTTTTAGAAATATTGATATTAATTCTAAAAAAGAAATAAACCAACTAAATTTAAATATACTCAATTTTGTCAATTTTGTGAGGAGAGAACTGCAGACATGACTTTATAGGCAGAAAATGAGAAACACAATCCAGACCTGTAACACACTGAGTACGTGATGTACTTGAACTTGTACTTTTACTTGTACTTGTACTTGCACTTATACTTGTACTTAAATTTACAGGTCTGATATTTTCATACTAAGCAAAAGGTTTTATACGAGTATATTATAATAGAACGCAAAGCTAATAAAATACGATGAGTATCCAAAAAAAACGATGTAAAGAAACGATGAAAGCCCATGTTTTTATCACTTCCTGATGATATCGCAAATTATCTCTAATATCTTTTGATACTCCATCGCTAATTCTCCAACTCACTGAGTGACGTCATCAAAATTAAAATTTTTCGTACTAAGCAAACAGCACTGGGTTTTATTTCACTGATAATGATTTATCGTGCAGAATGAAGGCGGTATCTGCCTGATTAGTGATGAAGTGTGAATGGACTAGCAATGTCAAAACGCTATCGTTGTTTTTATGAAATACACGTGTGTGTTTTTCCCCAAGTAGGCAGACGACTTAGCGACTTGAATTATAAGCAGCCCAACTTTGTTGGTTGGAACAGTAGAAGAGTATCGCTACATATTAACAAATACTGTTCAGTTATCAAAGTATAGGTTGTTTATAAGCTCTCTTATCATCACAGAATACCCATGCCTGCATTAAATTTAATCTCTCTATAAAAAGGAGTTATTTCCACGATGGAAGTAATCTCACTGATACACAGAGTACTCCAGCACCAAGAATGATAGAATGCAATACAATTTACGAGGGGTGTATGATAAGTTCCGGTGTTTTGCGAGGGGTGTATGATAAGTACCCGTGTTTAGCGAGGGGTGTATGTTCCGTGGCATCACTGACGGAAAATGTGTATGCCATCATTTATTGGCAGCTTTAAAACGATTACTCTTAAAATTTCAGATATTATCGATTAGTTTTCTTTTGACAACTGTTGAAAGCAGTCAAGTTCGTGTTTGTTTGCAACCACGGAGATCAGTGATTAAATTTCTTATTTTGGATGGGAAGACGTCTGAGGAAATCAAAGTGAAGTTGCATGCCATTTATAAGGACCAAGCACCTTCGAAGACTACCACAAGATACTGGTTTAATGAATTTAAGCATGGCCGAAAATCCGTTTTTGTTGAAGAGCGCCTCTGATTGAGGTAACTACGGAGGATATGATTAACAAAATCCATGATATCGTGTGAACGAATTGCCAGGTGAAGATCAGAGAGATTTCTGATGTTGTACACATCTCAATTGAACGCATACAAAACATCCTACACGAAAAATTGTTTATGAGAAAGCTATCGGCGAGATGAGTGCCGCGTTTACTCACAGTGGAGCAAAAAGGGAATCGCATGACAACTTCTGAGCACTGTTTGACCATGATCAAGCGCAATCCGAAAGAGTTTCTACGGTGTTTCGTGACTATTAACGCAACATGGATACATCACTACACGCCAGATATGAAAGAACACTCAAAACAGTGCAGTTCACCCGCTCGAAAGAAGTCTAAAAGGGTTCCATCACCCGGAAAAGTCATGGCCACCGTCTTTTGCGATTTACAAGGCATCATCTTTTCCGACTATTTAGAGAATGGAAGGACAGTCACTATGGCAGTACTATGCAGATTTATTAGACCGATTCGATGTTGAATTGATAAAAAACGGGCCCATTTGGCGAAGAAGAAAGTGGTCTTTCACCATGACAACGCACCAGCTCACTCATCCGCAATCGCCACTGCAAAACTGGCCGAATTAAGCTACCAATTGCTGCTTCAACCACCGTATTCTCCAGATTTGGCCCCATGCGATTTATTAATTTTTGTTTCCAAGCATGCAAAAATGGCTTGGTGGAAAGCGATTCAAGTCAAACGAGAAAGTGATCGCCGCAACAGAGGCCCATTTACTGAATTCCACAAATCATGTTTTTTGGATGGCTTGAAAAAGTTAGAATATCACTGGACTAAATGTATCGAGCTGAAAGGACTATATTGAGAAATAAAAAAATTCAAAAGAAACGTTTTCTCTCCTAACACGTGTACCTATCATACCCCCTTCGTGTCCTATCATTCTTGCTCAAGCACTTGAGTAAACAACACTCTCTGCAATGAGTATTTTTTATAAAGCTTGTGCCAAAGAGTATACATACATAGAGATCACTCAAAATTTTGTGAAATGGAAGTGAAGGCGATTTCACAAAAATCGGTGAGCGGCAAGGGGAAGCGAGATGCAATGCGTGTATTTATGTTCGAGGAGTTTACTAGGAAACGCCTCGAACAAAATTTTTGCAACAATAACTTCGTTCGTCATGCGAGCTTTATATATGCATACTCTTTGCTTGTGCACTTCTTCACTCTCTGGAAATTTTTACTCGTTAGATTTCGACAGAGAACACAGAGAAAAGAAAGTCTTTTTTGCTGCCAGCGTCCGTAGCGGACACACCACGATTTTGAGTGGATTCACCACGATTTTGAGTGGATTCAATTACAACGTCCGTCTGCTTTATTTCGCTTGTTTCTTTTCTCTGTGTTCTCTGGTTTTGGAGCTCCACGAGGAATGTCAAAAAAGTTGTTACAACAACAACCACAACGGAGATTAGGTTTTTTGACATCCTCAAGTAACTGACCATGGAAAGCAACATTTATGTCACTCAGCAGATCACAAAAGAAATCAAGGAATGTAAGCATTTTCTTTCATATAAAAAGAGATTATCATAGCGACTGGATTTGTTGGGCAAAATATTATGTTTTCTTTTGGATTTTGACTGAAAACATTACTCAAAACTCAATAGCAAACTGCACAGTTTTTATATTGTAAAAACTTTCCTCGCTCTTATGTGAGAACAAGCTGTGATATCTGATATCACTGACTAAGTTAAACAAACCAATACATTTATGCAATACCCAAACCCGCAATTGTTAAGAAGCCTTATCACAGCATGGAACAATCTTGCAAAAAATGTGAAAGATGACGCCGCGCAAATAACAATTTAAACAAATAATCGTTTTTGTTAGTTGGAACCAGACACCATTGCCATCAGACACCGAGCACATTCCACTGTGCCATGCGTCGCCAGTATTTACATTATATTCAATTCTGTGTAAATAGAATGTGCAAAAGCAACCCTCTTCGGTCTCACGGAAATAGTTTACCTCAGTGTTTTCGAAACAAAGTCAGCTGACCTTGAGTGTGGAACGAGTACAAGAAATGCAATAAAAATTGTGAGCAGCTTATTTAATTAAGAGTTTCTTCAATGTATCAAATATAATCTCCTATGCACATTCATCAATCCTACTTCGTTTTTCTGCCAGTTTCAAATCTCTGTACGCAATCGTCCAATATGTTTTTTAACCTAAAGTTTTCCTATTGGATGTCCCGGCTTTATCCTAATTTTGTCTACCCAAAAAATTCAAGAGGCACTTAGGCTCCGGATACTTCGCCTCTTTTGGCCAGAAAAATGAGTCTGCTGTAGGGAAGGCACTACTAGAGACTTGCTTGCCTTGTCGAGAGAAGATATCTCTAAGGTCGTGGCTTGTATAACTGGTCCCTATATATTCGGCAGGCATGCTCTCAGGCTGGGAGAATTCTCTCATGAATACTGCAGAAGCTGTGGGCATGAGGAGGAGACTGTGGAACATCTCTTCTGTAGGTGCGCTGCTCTGGATAGGAGCAGAGCGAGCTCTTTAGGCAAATACGCTTTTAACTCTCTTAGAGAAGTGTTTAGCGCGAAGGTCAAACAAATCCTGCGCTTTATTAGGGCTTCGAAATGGTTCGACTAGTGAATCGGAGGTGCGTTGTTACGCGGTGGTATCGCAATGGACCCATGGTGGTCTGAGTGAGCTGGTCCATGGGCCGGCTGCTACGATAGCCTAACCTAACCTAGAGATACCAATACCTTAGAGATACCACTACCTTAGAGATACCACTACCTAGGAGTTACCACTACCTTAGAGATACCACTAGATATTCACCCAGTTATATTTACAATAGAGGCCTTTTTGTTCCTCTGCAAACTTCCAGACAAAATGTATATAAATATATATAAGGCAAGGTCGTAATCTATACATAAGGGCAAGCCTTCATATTGAATCAACACGTGAGTTTGGAAAACTTTAACATAAACAACAATTAAGTATTATTTACAATATGTTGGTTGATCGATAAAATCACGCATGAGAAGTCCATTCGTGATTTTATCGGTATCATTTGGGAGCATTCACAGAGACCACCGCCGAATTGGTATCAATCATCGCAATCTATTTCAGCAAATAGAGAGATTAGAGATTATTTATCTTATCTACAAATTTTATCTTGTTTGTGGTTAATATAATAAATATAAAGATATGTAGAAAAACAATTATAAAGAACACAATTCGAGGCCAAGTGGTTACTTTTAACCTTTGATAACTCATTTTAATGCTTCAAAAATTAGAAGAATTAAGAATAAGAAACATAGTCAATTTACTCCAAAATGCTTCTTTCTGTAAAATCTTTTTCTCTTCGAGCCGAAAGCCTCTGTAGCTCGTACTCAATCCCTCAACACCTTGCACTCATAATTAATTATGGTATAATAATAATAATATTAATAATAATAGTAAATTTTGAAAAATTTGGCCTGCTTCGCAATTTTATTTCAAACATTTCAGAGCTACTGTATTTTCTTTATTAAATGTACTACATTCTTAAAGAATCCCACTGAAAGCTTTGTAAATTGTCTTCCCCTGATTTCTTGATGTCTTTATAGATATTTTCTTTATAGATATTTTCTATAATATTTGGATTTCAGTCTAGTCATTACAACTATTATCGTGTTGAGATCGTTAAAATAACGAGTGTTCTCAATGTTTTCACTTTCCAAAATTCGAATACTGTGAGACTGTTGTTCATTGCTTAGAAAAACTGCAATATTTTTAAAATTCCTTCTTCTCTTCTTTTCTGATGACAGGTAGGTAGGTTGGGCAGCCGCACCACCAATAAACCATAATTATTACAATGTTGTCGGCATATCCTAGACAGGTGATGCCCTTCTGCTGCAGGAAATCAAATAGTTCATCTACCACTAGGCTCCACATGAGTGGGGAAAGTACTACTCCCTGCGGGCACCCTTGCGGTATCGCCCGCATTAGTCTCTATTATTCTCGTTTGAAGCATAGAACTCACCCATCGGGTTATGGTTGTCTCCGTATTTTTCCTGCGGAGTGCTCTTCCAATCGCCTGATGCGAGGTATTATCGAAGACTCCTTAAATGTCTAGGAAAGCACAGATGACTATATCTTGATTCTCTACTGCGTCTGTAATGATATCAGTTAGCGGAAACACGGCGGTATTCGTGGACCTTCCTCCTCTGTATGCATGTTGACATCGATTCGGAGGTGATGTAACTAGAGTGTGTGTTCTTAAATAATTGTCCATAATTTTGTCCATTGTTTTGAGTACAAAGGAGGTTAGACTTATGGGTTTGAAAGATTTTGGACAAGTGAAATCCTTCTTTTCAACCTTCGGTATAAACGTAACTAAAGCTTTCCTCTAGATTGCTGATATATACCCTGTCGCCAAGCTTATCCTGAATACCTTTACCATGAGCGGAGCCAGTACCTTTATTCCTTTCTGTAAAAGGGCGGACACTAGCCATCTGCGCCTGGTGTCTTGTAGGGATCAAAAGTTCCTACAGCCCAATGTACTTGCTGTGGTGTTATTATCTTTGTAGCAAGTCTCCAATCTTCCATACTTGTGTGAAACCTTTTTGAGGTAAGTCTTTCTTCGACGGTTGTTGCGTCTGAAAAGTGTGTTTTCAAAAGAAGTTCCACTCTCTGCTTGTCGTTCAGTGTATAGCTACCATCGTAAGAATATATACTAATCAATTGGAACGAGTTTATAGTGATTAGTTATTATTTTATGTTTGTCTCTCTGGAAATAAGACAAGTACATATTGATGAATAGTTAAAATGACATATTGCATTACATTATTTAATCGATCGGTGCTTAAATTGACCACCAAACGTTTTTTCCTATAGAAAGAACTTAAAAAAGGGAAATAAATAAAAGATATTCCATGAAAGGACGACGCTACGCCACGATTGACAAAAATCTAATCTAAAACACGTCCACGCACAATAGCTGTCAAAAACTGACTGAACATTCAAAATGTCCGAGATTGTCAAAATAAGTGAGGGACATGAGTACCAACATAACGCCACAAAAAGATCGAAAATCGAACATCCGTAGCCCGCGAAAATTCAAAATTCGCGATATTTTTTGAACAAACCTCGTATTATACCTTACACTATACTATGAACTATAACCGCAATGGTGTGGGAGAATAAGTACTAGCAAATAAGACCTTCGATTCGTTCAAAACAAGCTTTATAAAGAAGCATTTCCAAACCGAGACCTGGGCGGGATTCCAACTTCCCACGACTGTGAAACTAGTATGCTGCACTGTTCGTTGAGCTCCGTTCGAGCGTCATACAGGGTGCGGTTGGTGTCCCAATGTTGAGTCAATGGGCGGGTAATCAGGCGCTATATCTCCTGGCTCGTTTAATATATACCAAAACTGATTGACAGTCAAAAAAAATTACTGAAAAGCAGAAACCGATTTCCTTTTCGGCTCCATTAAAGTTATTGTGTGTTGATGGTGTTTACGTAAGAACGTCATCAGATGATAAATGACTTGCCACAAAACCAGTCTACAAAGTATCAGAATCACGCTCTGCCCACAAAACTTTCGTTTTTTCTTTGTTTACAATAAGCGATTCACTGAGATTCTGATTATATATGCAAACCTACGTAGTACCAAATCAGGGACAGAGTTGAATCACGTTTGTTCTAAGCCAGCATGAACTAATGACAGTCACCGTGAACTTGTGTGTATATAATTATGCCCAGATGTATAGTAGACAGCTACGTATATAGAGTAGACAGCTACGTATATAGAGAAAGTAATAAAGCGTGCACGTAATACAATAAAATTAAAGTGGCTATAATCAAAGTCATCAAAGTTCGACATGATGTGAATTAAGACCAGGTTTCAGGTACCTGTAAATCGCTGATATACTGAAGGTAGACAAGAACAAGTTTGTAAACAATTCGTACTTAATTAGTACAACATTTCAAACATTTCAAGTCAATTGTTTGCTTTTGTTTTATTTTCAAAAACTGAGAGTATATTTTTAATGACCCATCTTATGATTCTGCTTAATAGTCATTAAAGATAACGGGTGTTCTTAATGCAAGCTCGCATGTGGATTGACCTCCTCTTGATGTCAAATTGCAAGTTCGATCACTGGACTAGAATATAATAGAATGGATAGAGGAGAATAGGTGAATATTAAACTGGTTCTCCATTTGCTTGAATGTAGAGTGTCGGTCAATGAAAGCCTTTCAATGTAATGGAGCATATATTCAACAGGGATTGGGGGGGGCTCCCTAATCCCCTGATGGTGGACTTGTATATTTAACCTATTTGGGTTACCATCTCAGTCATTCTCAGTAGTCTTTTGCATTACTGAAAAGCCTTCCTGAAAAATTGTATAAATATTGTCCAAACTTTGCATTATAGTCCTCTCTATACAGGACTATAATGCAAAGTACGGGGACACGCATGAGAAAAATCCATATTCTGATGTGATATATGAGGGGTATTATTTACCGTCATACGTTGCCCAAGTGGAACAGTGGCCACATGACCCATTCGGCCGAAGAAACAGGCGGCCATTTGCTTCGCTGTGCTTCTTCCACGAACAACTTTTTGTTGGATTTAGCTCGTCTTGGAATGCCCACACGGTCGATTATGGTTTTGCTTCCGACTCATACGCATATATCCATGATTCGTCACCTGTCACGATTTTATACACGTCTTTTGAAGCACCACGGTCGAACTTTTTAAACATTTCCTTACACCAATTGACACGAGCCTTTTGCGATTGTCAAATTATGTGGGATCCAACGCGAACAAATCTTTTTTACAGCCAAATGCTCATGCAATATTGAATGTATGGGAGTGGAAGTAATGCCCAAGGTGTCCTCTATCTCACGATATGTCACATGACGATCTGGCATTATCAGTTCACGCACTGCATCGATATTTTGTGGCACAACAACCGATGTTGGACGACCTTCACGGAGTTCGTCGGCGACCGAACTACGACCCGATTGAATTCACTATACCAGCGCTATACTGTGGTTTTTGATGGTGCTTTATCGCCATAGAAAGAACTGAGTTCATCGACACTATTCTTGTTGAGAAAAGCTATGAAAAATAATCCAACGAAAACCTTCTCTTGAAATTCCCATTTTTTGGCCACATTGATTTTCTTAACTCACTGTAAACAAAACAAATAGCACTTGTACATCAACACGTTGTGCGTACGTTTATGCTAATAAATGTGAAACTTTGTTATGGTGTTGCCAGATTTTAGCTATTGACATTAGTGTTGCCAGTTCCCTAAATATAAATAGTACCCCTCGTAGTGAAAACACAGTATGGTGATAGGTGCCAAGGTCCAACTGATTGCCCTTTTCCTTAATGAAAAGAAGATATTCTGAGGTTCACATCAATCACTGTGTAAGTTTTAAGCATCAACCTTACCAGTAGTCTCATAAAGCTCGTTCCACTGGAGTGTCTTTTCTTATCTGCCCTTCTTACGAAATGTCTTTCTTTTTACATATGTAATTCTTACGAAATGTCCTTTTTACAGCTGTCATTCTTACGAAATGTCCTTTTTTACAGCTGTCATTCTTACGAAATGTCCTTTTTTATTTCTCCCATTCTTACGAAAAGTAATTCTTAGTATATTGAACAAGTTTTATTGCCCTGTAAACAATATCACTCGTGATACTAGAATAGTAGCATTTATTAGAAGGGGGCTGCGGTTCTACTGTACGCACAAGTAATCTATATTGAACAGGCTACGAACTGGTGACTGTATTAAAACAGAGATACAATGTAGTTTCCAATAATCAGAGTCCAAACGTATGTGCACCATTGCCGCGAACAGTCACCCACTTGCAGCTGATACACATTTCCGATTAGATTAAGAATTAGTAGCTTAGTTAATATGAGTAATAAAAACTAACTCTAATCTTATCGGCGGCCGCCAGTGCGTTTCTAGAGCACTTTGGGTGCAATAGCACCAGGAATAGGGAAATCAAAAATATTCAACAAGGATGACAAATATTTTAATTTCCACAGTAATTCCATTGGCTCAACACGCGCAGCATAATGACTAATTTACGTCCATTGAATGATAAATTGGCGAAGCGCGCTTATGATGAACTGGGAGAGGTGCCGACTCGCATCGATGAGGATGTACAAATGCTGCGCGATTGGATCCGTAAACAACCACATTTGAAAGCGCGTACCAACGACCAATTTCTGGTGGCCTTCCTGCGCGGCTGCAAATACAGTTTGGAGAAGACGAAACAGAAACTCGATAACTTCTACGCTATGCGAGGTGTGGTGCCTGAATTGTACAAGAATCGCTTTGTAGACGATAGACAACTTGAGATACTCCGGCAAGGGTGAGTTTTGTACATTTGTATACTAAGTAGTTGCCTTGAAGTTGGATAGAGACTGGCAATGAGAAACTAAAATGGCGTATATCGGCAACATTTTGCACCATTTGTTTCAGCTCCATGTCTATGTAACATTCTTGGTAGTTGGTGGGGCATTATGCTAATTATTGAATCTCTTCCAAACAGCTGCTTCCTGCGTCTGCCCAAACCTCTGGCCGAAGATGGTCCACGCATACACGTCTCGCGGTACGGCATGTACGATGCGAATAAATTCACTCTGCCCGAAGTGATTAGCGTCAGCACCATGTTGGGTGAGATACAAATTGTTGAGGATGACAACGCCATGGTAATGGGCTTTGTGGAGATTATCGATTTAAAGGGCATCAGCGCCACACACATTTTGCAGTTCGATGCAGTACTCATAAAGAAGCTGGCCGTGATGGGAGACAAAGCGTGGCCCTATCGTCCCAAAGGCTTTCATTTTGTGAATGTCTCTTCAACTGTGGAGAAATTTCTTTCAATTATTAAAAGTCTGCTGAGCGACAAGATTAAACAAAGGGTAAGCGGGATTTTATAAGATTTTTCTTCATTGCAATTTTAGAGAGACGAAAGACAAAGAGTGAAATGGGATAAATTGTTAGTCATATTAAAAAGAGGGTTTTAGGAAGATTTTTCTCTAGCATAAGATTATACTTCTGCCAGTTAGTCCTTCTATAATTCCTGCTAAGCTGAGTACCTGAAGATATGTACCCATCCTCATTCTTCTGGCGGTCGACGTTACTCACTGTCTCTAACTCATTATCGGTCTCGTTATTTATTTCCGATTTGGCTGTTGATACGAGACAATCAACAGCTTCGGTGTCAGCTTTATAAGCTTTCACCTTCACCTTGCCGAATCCAAAGCGTATTAAGCCATCGCATTTCCCCAACGACTGTTTTTTTATTTAGCTGATCCTCGGCACGGGTTGCATTACACCTTGATCCAGCCCTTTACTCCCGACCATACCAAGAGTGCAAAGACCAGATACTGTATTATTGAGGGGTAAATACCTCCTGACACCAGGATCATACTGTGATATCTACCAGTCGGCACCCTCGAGGAGGGTTCAGTGGAGATTTTTTGCCAACCTGATTGATATTTACTTATTTAGAAATGATGATTTTTGTTTTAGTAGTTTGCCCCGTGGCCGACCTAAGAGATATTTGTGTCACTCTGCATTTTATACTTAGTGATCCATGTGATCACAACTGTCCGATCTACTATGCTCTATTGGTTTAGTACCAGATTTTTCAATAATGTCATAGCATTTCCTCCGTTTGGTGATGTCAAAGCATCCCAATTAAAGTATCCAAGTCCTATTCTACCTAGATGTTCCTTGTCTAATGAAAGGAAGTAGTTGAAAGTCATGTTCTTTCATTATCTTTTATTTAGCTTTATAGATGAATTTGAGAATTTCCATAACTAGAGCACGAGCCCGCTGGAATATGTTCATTCTAGTCCTTGCCAACGCAATGCAGTTGCATAGTATTTGCTCTGTGGTTTCCTCTTCTTCTAGACAGAGCCGGCACTCCGTATCGTTAAGAATGTGGATTTTAGCCAAGTGAGATTTCAGGTTGTTCAGGACGATGGTGTGTTAGATGAAGATTGTTAAAATCTATGTAAAGATCCATATCCTCCAGTTGAAAAATAGTTCTAGTCTATTGTGAATGAAGCAAGAACTATTCCGGCACGAAAAAATTCTGGGATTTTGTTAATATTTTTTTTCGAACTACAATCGAAGGAAGGGTGGCGTAATGGCCCGAGGCCCAGTCGAAGGACCTTTAACTTTTACACAGACGGCTCTAAAACGATTGATGGTGTGGGACCGGGCAACTACTGCTCAGAGTTGGGAATTTGGCAGCCTATAAAGCTGCCTGACCAGAGCAGTATCTTTCAAGCGAAAGTCTTCGCTGTTAGGAATCTGCGGCTTTCCTACACCAAGACAGGAAATGACTCAAAAATAAACATATACATGAACAGCCAGGCAACGATAAAACCGATTAACTTATTTAGTATAAAATCCAAAAATGTCCTACAGAGCAGGGAAGCCATATAAAGGCTAGTCGCAAATAGAAGACTGCACATCTATTGGGTACCTGGTCATAAGGGCATAAAAAGGAATGAAATAGCAGATGAGATTGCAAAAAACGTTGTCTATTTACCACTTGAACAAGAAAACGACATACAGAAACCTCTTGAAGAAATATTCAATGAAACGGACGGACACATGAGTAGGCAGGTGAAAGCAAGGTAGCACAGTTAAAACACCTGCAAAATTGCAAAAGTTATGTGTAAGGTCAACGATAGGAAACAAACGCGATTTATACTCGCGCTGTCACGAAAATACTGTAGAACTATCATAGGTACAATGACAGGCCATAATTTACTTACGGCACATGCACACAAGATAGGAATAACGGGCAATGACGTATGTAGAAAATGTTGGAAGGTTGGAGTAAGGGAAACTCTAGAACATCTCCTTTGTACATGTCCTGCGTTATCAAAAACGCGCTTAAAATGCTTCGGAGCCCCACAATTTGTGAGATTCGAAGACATCTCAAGAATGGAGCTGACAGCACTGTTTAAATTCGTAAAAAGCGTTGACATGCTACGAGATGTCTACTGGAAATCTGCATAAAGGTTAGACTCCATCTGGTATCGCTAGGGATAAATCGGTCTGTGCGTGGCTTTATGCCAGCCTAAACCTAACCTTTGTTAATATTTCGTATATAGATCTCGAATCCATGTAAATATTATTTATTTACGAGTATTTATAAAACTTTAACCCAAAATGAATTATATACTATAAACTAAAGTCTTCAACTTGACGAGAAAGGATGTAGACACAAGCATTTCGAAAGATTATGGTCATTTTTTTCATTTTAACTCTCCTAATTCATGATAATGTTTCTCTGTTCTAAACAGTTTCTCGACGATTATGTCAACCGAGTTTGTTGGGCATAAATTATAAAATAGAATCCCTTCTTGATTCGTGTAATTAGTTTTCAAAAGCACTTCATATCCCAATTGATAGGAAAAATAGCTATAGAGGTGGATCATCCATTGGTCCTAAGATTTCAAACTATGCGTTCGTAGGTGTAAAATTATCGGCATCCCACTGGCAACAGCCAAGCTTGATATCAAACGGAAATACCTGGCGGACGCCTACAAATCCTGGGTCGACGAGCAATGCTGCCATACGGTAAGAATGGACAAACACAGAACCAACCAACTTCTTCAACTCGATCGCTTATCTCTGTCGTCAACTGTGTCTGTCTTGATCGGCCACCGTATACTGAGAAAGCACGCAGAAAGACTGGGCCTACCCTCAAACGATTTCTGCAGGGCTGTGGTTCCGAGGAGTAGGACGAGATGGTTCTCCATCTCTTAGGTCATTGCCCATCATTGGACAAAAGAAGAATAATCCTGATAATTTGATGAACTTTGCTAAGTCCCTAGCATCTCATCTTTCTCCACAGAAGATGGACAAAAAGCAATGTCTGTTATGCTAAGTCCACGTAAAATTGCCAACTACCTATCCTATAAGAGGTGACCCAAAGTCCCTCCTACCTATTAACAAATAAATCTTGACGTTCTGTAAAAAATACGGACCTTGAGCTTTCTCCAACCACTGTCTCTTAAGACTTAAGACCATTCGCCATCTTGTGTATACAGAGCCCAAGCTCTAATAGTGGACTTAATGACACCAAAAGGTAAGGGAAGAACAAGTTAGGGGCCAGTAAAATACGCCTTATAACATTTAATCGCAGGTGCATCTGCGATCATGTGTCCTAGAACCCATATTAATATCAAACTATTATGCTTTCCAACATGGTTGAATCTGTAGTTACACAATAGTCCTAGCTTGGAAGTGGCATGTGGGCTGAGTAATGCCTTCATTGAGGGTTGTGCCGTCAAGTGTGCTTTCAGACTAAGAGAATGCAGCACGTGGAAATCTGCCAACTATGGACACTGTACAATTTTGAGCGAAATAAAGCGGAAGGATCAAAGGATAGTTATGTCTGACTCAGAAACGGCTACAGACTACATGACTTCTACTATAGACTTCACAGCTAGAATTCCAACTCTCTATCCAACCAGGGAAGACTGGGAGTCAGGCTCTGTAACGGGTAATTCTAACATTATCATCTACACTGACGGCTCAAAGATGGAGCCCCCGTGGGTGTCTTCTTGGAAAGCTTGCAGGCAAGACAGTCATATCGGCTGCCTGACGCATGCAGCGTCTTTCAGGCCGAAGTCTATGCAATTGAGAAAGCAGCCGGACTGATACAAAGTAGTACAATTCGACCTTCGAATATCACTATCTTTGTGGATAGTCAGGCGGCGCTTAAGGCAATAGAATCCAAGACAGTCAAATCGAAGCTGGTAATGAAATGGCGTACCTCACTACTGAACATTGGACCCCACAAGGTCTCACTTTGTTTGGTTCCCGGACATAGCAAGAATCGAATGAATTAGCGGACGAAATGACCAGAAGGGGCTCCGAAATTGACATTAACGAAGCAGATACCTCAACACAAATCCCGATATGTGAACTGTTTAGGAGCTTAGATGAATTCACTACCGCGGTGACAAACAACTCATGGACTAATCGTGACGACTGTGAAGTCTCAAGGGCCTTATGGCCTAGGTTAGACATGAAGAGAACGAAGGTTCTCTTAGGGCTCAACAGGGCTATGCAGGAGTTGCCCTGATGAAGAAGAGATAGAATTAATTCATCACTTTTTATGTCAATGTCCAAGACTACAGTTGAAACGACTTCAATGTTTGAGATCGCATTTATTCCCAAGCTGGACAGAGATAACGAAGGTGGACTTATCGGATCTCCTCACTTTCATCTGAAAAACCAAATGGTTTAATAGGGATGGTACTTCCAATGTATACGGAAATCGAGAGTAAGGGCGAGTATGCCTCCTCTTGGCATTTTTGAAGGCAGTCACAATGGACGGATAGATGTCTCCGAATGGAAGTGCGGATACGCCTTCGCAACCTAACCTAACCTAATGCCTTCAGTGCCAATATGACTGTCACTGCAGACACAAATGCACCTGCCACATTAACTGTTTACAACCACATCTATGTCTATTAGGACATACGAACAATCCTAACACGTCTGCAAAACTATCGCAGAAAGAATGGTTCCAAAGGATTATTTTGAGCCATTGAATATTTTCTCAAATAAACCCGGAGATTTGATATCCTCAAAAAACATTTTATTTCCCTAAAGCGTTGTATGGGAATCTGGATAATATTCTAATCTATTCTATTCTACAAAATGTGGCCTACATTCACGCCTACTATTCACAATTATTTATCCCCAGGGCCCCATATTTTAATAATGCACACAATTTTATCATATTACTAGGAATACATATTTTGCCAATCTGGCTAGAGGCATGTCCACCTCCCACTCTAACTCCCACTGATCTTGCGATATAAATAATATAACATTAGATTCGTTTCAATTGATGTTAAACTGGTGAAAGTTGGAGATAATTCACACATATTCATAACTAGAGAGTCATATAAGATGTGAAGAAGTGATGGATGAATGTAATTCGAAGGCCACACTGGGTTCTTTAGTGTCAAATTGTAATGAAATAGGCCAACATTTTCATAATTTAACTCATACTTCCAGTTCATTTTTAGAAGCTACATTTATCTCTGAGTGTGTAGGGTGTCTCGTAGTCGGTCTGAAACCATTTCATTTTTCATTTTTGGTTTTCAATTCGATTTTAATCCTTTCACATTTTCATTCCATGCAGTTCCACGTGCATTCAAAATACGAGTCTCTCTACAAACACATCCCCAAAGATATCCTGCCCGTTGAATATGGTGGCAGCAACAGCAGCATACAGGAGGTGATTGATACATGGGAGAAGAAGCTGTTAAGCTACAAGGAATATTTCGAAGAGGAGGCACAATATGGTACAAACGAGAAGCTGCGTCGCGGCCGACCACTGACTGCAGAAACGCTGTTCGGCATTGAGGGCTCCTTCAGGAAGTTGGCCATTGACTAATGGCCCATAGTTACATTGTCCTCTGTTCCAACACTTGTGATAACAAAAGAAAGTAAAGTTCCAGATTTGTGTATTATGTCAATGTCGCTTAGATCATTGTTTTTAATTCTTGTGATTTAACATGTAACCGCATTAATCGTCTTCAAATCGCATCCAAAGTAGTTTGTTAAATTTGAAAAGGCTTCAATAATGTTAATAAATTTAATTCAGCAAAGTACCATAATATTTAGTAAATATTTCTATGAGATTAAATTGGCGCAACTGGTGAATTGTCGCATTTAACTTTTACTAAGTGTCTTCATATAAATTGTAATGTGTTTTGTTGGAAATTTAATAATAATAATAAAAATTAGTCAATATTGTTTATTACACAAAAACAATAAAAAGGAATTATTTTTCAATTGTAAGTAGACCATATACGAGGAGTACTATTTATATTTCGGGAATAGCAAATAATAACAAACATTTTGAAATGAAAATGGCTTTATTGTTTTTCAAAATATGCCCCTTGATGATCAATACACTTTTGCATGCGTTCACACCATTTGTCATAGCAGTTTTCCAGTCCTCTTGAGACACCTCCAAAATATGGTTTTTGAACGCTTCAACTGCTTCTTCGGCGCTGGTAAATCTTTGACAACACAGTTTACCTTTGATATTCGGGAACAAGAGGAAGTCATTTGGTGCCAAATCAGGACTGTACGGAGGATGAGTCATCAATTCGATATTTTGACTGCTCAAAAATTCACCTGTTTGACGAGATGAGTGGGAGCTCACATTATCATGATGGAGAATGATTCGTCTTTGGCGGTTGGTTTTACGAATTTCTCCGAAGACGTCCGGCAAACAAATGGTCATGTACCACTCAGAATTGACCGTCCTACGTTGTTCAAACAGAACAGTGGCCACATGACGCATTCGGCCGAAGAAACAGGCGGCTATTTGCTTCGCAGTTCTTCTTCCACGAACAACTTTTGTTGGATTTAGCTCGTCTTGGAATACTCACACGGTCGATTGTTGTTTTGTTTCCGACTCATACCCATATATCCATGATTCGTCACCTGTCACGATTCTATACACGTCTTTAGAAGCACCACGGTCGAACTTTTTAAACATTTCCTTACACCAATTGACACGAGCCTTTTGCGATTGTCAAATTATGTGGGATCCAACGCGAACAAATCTTTTTTACAGCCAAATGTTCATGCAATATTGAATGTATGGGAGTGGAAGTTATGCCCAAGGTGTCCTCTATCTCACGATATGTCACATGACGATCTGGCATTATCAGTTCACGCACTGCATCGATATTTTGTGGCACAACAACCGATGTTGGACGACCTTCACGGAGTTCGTCGGCGACCGAACTACGACCCGATTGAATTCACTATACCAGCGCTATATTGCGGTTTTTGATGGTGCTTTATCGCCATAGAAAGAACTGAGTTCATCGACACATTCTTGTTGAGAAAAGCTATGAAAAATAATCCAACGAAAACCTTCTCTTGAAATTCCCATTTTTTGGCCACATTGATTTTCTTAACTCACTGTAAACAAAACAAATAGTACTTGTACATCAACACGTTGTGCGTACGTTTATGCTAAAAAATGTCAAACTTTGTTATGGTGTTGCCAAATTTTAGCTATTGACATTAGTGCTGCCAGTTCCCTAAATATAAATAGCACCCCTCGTACAAGACGGTATAATCGATGTTTGATAAAATAGTTAAAATCATTTCGAATCGCTTTTGCTGGAGTTGCAGGGATGAGGAAGAGCAAGAGTCCATCGAAAAAGATGTGCACCTGTCTAGCGGTGTACAAAAGAAGTAACACTTTCCCAGGCAACTGCTTTCTGGACCCCCTGGGAGGCATTTCAAATGAACAAATAAGTGATAAATCAATGGCTTTATCAAAAGGTTCAAATGCCTGGACTTTTGAAAGAGAATGGGACTTGTGTGTCATGCGGTATCACACAGACCAAATCCACATAAGGGCCTAGGTGTGCTTTTTGGCGGTCGCTCAACCTACCTAAAAATATGAATTTTCCATATCCAATATTTCATTAAGAATATTTCTCTCGAATTTATTGACAGACAAGTTGCACACGGTAGATGCAAATGTGTGGTTATGCCACCTTAATCATTGTCAGAAGGAGAATTGTTGAAACATTTTTGGCAGATCTTCAAGCTATTTCGAACACTCCAAATGTCCTTGTCAGAAATCATTCAGTGAAAAGCTATTTTAGCCCAAGTATTTATTATGTCTCAGAAATCAACAGCACAACCGTGACCCCCCAGGAATCGATAATGGGAGCATCTCAAAAATGGAATAATATTGTGGGTATTCAGTATTCATTACTAACCATTAATAAATATTAAATGCTCGAAGTCTTCAAAGAAAGGTCATAAACAATGAATCGAATATGATGACAGTACTTATGAAAGATCCTTTGCGCTGCCAAATGGATGTCCATTTAAGCGTTGTAATATGTAATAAGAGACGTCCTTAGCATACTTTAAGAACGAAACCCTCCCTAGTGATGAGACCTCGTCGATTTCTTCAAACCAGGGAGCTCCCCGTTGCGTCAGACGCGTTTTTGAGATTACAGAGCACATTTCCTGCAATCGTCGTTATTTTTATGCCCCATCCTTTTAGCATAAACCGCCGTTAGACAGTAACATGTCAGTATGCCTACAATCATTCTGCAATCCTTTTTCGGGAGTGCCAGTATGGATTTGGTTTTTTTCCGAAGGGAGGGGAAATCTTCAAAAAAACACGAGGGGGTACTCACCACCCAAGAGTGTGAGATTTTTACTCACTAAAACCACCTCCCTAATCTAACAGTTACGCTAGGGCTCAAAGGCCTGATGGCGATTTAGAAAGAGTGTTAAACAGATATACAAAGATATACAAAGAGAACTACTCACGGTTTGAAAGAAAAAATGTTATTTTCGATTTCAACATATGTTTGGATTCCTTCAAACAAATCATCTCAGAAACTACATTGAAATCATAACACAGACTACGAAACGGCGAAAATCTAAGTAGTTCGATTACAAGGATGGAGATACAATTCCATATTCTCCTTGCAAGAGCATTAAAGTGGAGAATGCCAAGCAAAAACCTACTTCTTTCTTCACCACTAATGAGTTTAAACACAAAACATGCATTAAGCAAAGTTCTACGGGTGTTCAGAGAGGGGAGACGAATAAGTTTAAGACAACTCGCATAAGACGGAAGTTGGAAATTGGAGTTCCATGTAAAGGAACGTAGACAAAACAATAAAAACCGCTTTTGAACTGATTTAATAGCATCAGAGTAACAGTAGGACACCAAACAACACTTGCGTATTCTAATGATGGGCGTACTAAGGAAGTGTACAGAAGTTTGGTAATAAAGGAGTCTTTGAACTCCTTTGCCCAGCGTTTTATGAAGCCTAGAGTCAGAGATGCTTTGTTAACTATAGTTGCAACGTGTTTACCAAAAGTAAGTTTTTGGTCAAAGGTCACACCTAAGTCCATATGGTAACGGATAACAATGGTTGATTGACAATGAACTAAAGATGGGCAGAGTGGGATGATCTGGAAAAACACATATGTTTGCATTTCTTGTAGTTCAGTTGCATACAATTTATGTTGCACCAGTCACCAAGAACATTTAATTCATCCTGAAGCAACTGCGATTCATTTGGGTTATCAAATGAATGAACAATTTTTACGTCATCAGCAAATTACGTCATATTGCAATGGGATATACACGAAGGAAGGCCGTTTATAAAAATTGAAAATAGTAAGAGACCAAGGTGGAAGACGCAGGAAATTCACCTAATAGCAGTCCTTTAAAGAACACCATTTTAAAAGGGATGGTGGGAAACCAAATCTAGAGAGTTTAATAGGTAGAAGTGTATGGTTTACTACATCAAATGCATTACTAAAGCCAGTATAAATAACGTCTGTTTTCATACCCTTAGCAAACAAGCTTAAGAATAAAAGAAGGGATCAAGTCAGGACCTGGAGTAAGAGATGATTTCAGCTGAGTCTATTCTTATGTGTAGATTCTCCACCTTGCTCTTGCTTTCATGGCATGATGATATCTTCAACATGGCGAAAAAACTGTTGCAGTGATAATTCTCAAAATTTGGTGGAGAGGTATTGTGACTAACTAATATATTTAATATTCATTACTAACTATTAATATATATTTAATGCTAGAAGCCTTAATAAGAAATAATTCTCTTTAACTCTAGCAAATCTAGTCTAACTTCAAAGCAAACGCCTGTCCGCTTAATATATTTGTCACATTCTATTTGAAACTTTAAACTAAACTCGGCCATAAAAACATAGTTAGAAGTTCTCATTCAAAAGTGAAACGGAAGAGTTTCAATCCCCACAAAAATGTCCTTAACATCAAAAATACCGCTGATGAGGGCG
Source organism: Clusia tigrina (assembly GCA_920105625.2). NCBI lineage: Eukaryota > Metazoa > Arthropoda > Insecta > Diptera > Clusiidae > Clusia > Clusia tigrina. The sequence goes on from OV050030.1 coordinate 30,302,120, forward strand.
CTTTGAGCAATTGTATGAAACATACTTTTGAACCTTTTCGACTGATCTGAAATATATGGCAATAAAGGAAAGTAACAACACAAACTCTCCTTGATTATTCATCCACTGACATGAATAACAAGGCAGCCAATGAATAATACGCTACTTTGACCAATTTAAGCTCCATTGGGTCCTTACAAAAACCACACACAATATCCATAAATGTTGATTTTTGTTGAAATTTTTGCATACCTTATACAATAATATACACAATATATGAATGTACCACACTATAATGGAATAGACTCTACCAAGCGATACACAGTGGGAGAGCTAAAAATTCCATCCCTATATTAATGAAAAAGCAACAGAAAATGTACTCCAGAATTGAAAGTAATTTGCACTTTAAAAAATAAAAGTTACAAGAAACAGCGAATTCCTTACTTTTTTGATGGGAAGATAGGATGAAGGGGCAAAGAATGCCGAGTATATTATTATTATTATTATTATTATTATTATTATTATTATTATATCTTACACCATAATTAATTATGAGTGCAAGGTGTTGGAGGAATGAGTACTAGCTGTAGAGGCCTTCGACTCGAAGGGAAAGGAGAGTATATATTCTGCATACACTAGTTCGTACGCATAGGAAACCAATCTTAATTCACATTGAGAAGTAGCTGCGGGATACTACAATTGACATCCTCTGCTAGCAGTATACCATAAATAAATAAAACAAATATTGTTTTTTCATACCTCACAATGCCAATTTCTAGAAAGCATCATTAAATTGCTAAAAAGCAACTTTAAATTGCTAAAAAAAAAAAAAAAACATTATTTTCAACCAGGAAATCGGTAATGTCACTCTTCCAACACTTTATCCATATACTAAAATAGAGTTTATAGAGTAGTTCTACTTTTAAATATGAAGCATCTCTTACATCTTGATTACACTAGTTTACACCGAAAATGTACATTTGATGAGAGGTGACTTTTCTTATGTATTTTCATCTGCTGAATACGAAAATCAAGGTTAAATTTTTCATGGAATAGTTTTTGAGATATTGTAATTTTTGTATTTTTTCGACCTTTTTTCACGTGACAAATCATATCTCGAGCTAGAAATGTCCGACTGGTTCTTGGTACCCAATGCAAGGTATTGAGATGACAAACAAACATGTATAATCGGATCTTTGATTGGTAAAGCGGTTCCAAAAAAACATGTTCAAAAAAATAATATTTTACAGTGATTCTGTGCTGGCGGAAAAGTACAAATCGTTAAAAAAAAAAAAAAACATCTGGTTTCTCTTCATGTACGTAAAGATGATACTTTAACGTAAGAACTAAGACCAACTAGAAGAAAATCGACCGAAAAATGACAAAGTTATAAGCAATTGAGTGAATAAATCCACTCCATATTTTCCAAAATGCCTAAGAGAAAACGAGAATTTAAGTGCGTAAACAATCCAAATAATAACGTGTGTGGCAATTTTGTCCTCCAACAAAATAGACGTAGATTCACCGATTTGAGATTTGGATTTGAACCTTGATTTTCGAATTCAGCAGATGAAAATACATAAGAAAAGTCACCTCTCATCAAATGTACATGAAAAAAATTTTATTTTGTAAACTAGTGTTATTAGAGGTTCGCCAGAGAACGTACTATTTGTGAACCTGAGCTCCCCATATCACTGTAGAAATACACTGTTGTTTAACCCTATATGTATGTATATATCTGAAGAAAATTGAGCTCTTGGGACTGCTTATGTTCCATCTACCTCACATCAATTCTATAAATTATACAAAAATAATCAAAGTCACGATCGATTTAGAGAAGTAGAGTATAAAATTACTGAAATTGTGCAAAAATGAAGGTGTACAGTCATCAAAATATTACCAAAGAATGTAAACACAGAAAGCAGTAATCAAAATAGTACCAAAGAATGTAAATACATAGATGAGGAGCAGCGGCGACGGAAAGCATAATTGCCTCTGCCGATTGATGGTCAATTGAAGATGGTGAATAAACTACATTTCAGAAAAATTATTAAATGAGGCAAATCTTTTAAATTCTGCTGTTTTTGTTTCACTCTTTACACGCGTTGGTATGTTTACATTCATATTATTTACTACAATACGTTGGTATTATTTACTACAATATTTCATTTATTACCGAGACCCCAACTGAATATAAAACACACCTCGACTATCAGCCATTATAAGACCCTCAAAACGCTGGCTTCTTGTGCTAACAATTCAGATCAGTGTAGTATCAATGGTGCTAAAGAATAACCAATGAACATTAACGTAATAATTATAATAATAATTACGTGTATGTTCTATGGAATAACGCTCAAAGAATTCTTGCTGCAAATGGTTGGGTTAGATTAAATGGCTAGTTTCGAGGGACCCGCCATAGCGCAATTAACACAAGAGTTTTGGTACTCCATCCTGTTTAATGCTGGTATCTTTTGCTGTTTGTGAGATCCACAAAACAAAATAATCTGATCTCCATTGTGGAGATGTCGTTGAGATCGTTCAGAAATGAGGCTTCCAGTTAGCACAGTCTGTGTCTCGTCAAAGCTGGGATGCATTTGATCAGTATATGCAGAGTTTTTAAATAACATTTAAATAAAAGAATTACATCCAAATAATATATTAAATAACAAAAATACAGAAATTTTAACATTACAATTACTTACACACATTTTTTTCAAAGAAAAATTAAAAACTAGTATAAAAATAATTTTTAAACAAAAGTAAAATTTAACAAAAATTATTGGGGTGATTTTACTATTAAACAGTTTTGTGTTAATTATACAAAGAACGTGTTCCTACGTAATTTAATTATATTTTATTACTAAATACTTAGTAATTTGATCAGTTATTGGACTTTAATGAAAACGAAACAATTTCCTTTATGCTTATCTGGGTTTATGAATGCCCGATGCCTCATTTCTCAGACTCGTAATATATCCCGCTTTATAAAAAACAACTTTATCGGGCTTATATAAAAAACTATATATAAATAAATGCAAATTTTAACAATTTCTCAAAGACAGCTTTCTGTAAACTATTCGATCTTTACTTCTTCAGCTCCATATCAGACTTTTTATAAATGAATTTGTGTGCCTCATCATAAAAAGGATTGGACGATTGGCGAACTTTCTCCAACCATTCGGAAATTTTGGGATATTTCTTATGAACGTCGTACTTTGTCAGTCCTACAAAACATAAAAATGTGAGACATAATTAATTATGATAAGGATATAACAAGAATAATAACAATAATAATAATGATAATAAAATAATTTTTAGAAAAAATTTACTTGTTTGCTCAATTTCGCAAGCACCGAACAGATCGGCCACTGTCATTTGATCGCCGATTAGAAAATCGCTCTTCTTTAACCAAATCTTTTCTACCAAATTTAAATTTCTTTCCATTTCTTTGCGTAATTTTGCTATTTGCTCCTCTGAGGGCATGTGAGCCAGTCCGTTCATAGGCAGCATCCACAATTTCATGAAATAATAACCACAGCCAGCACGCAATGTGAGATGCTGCCATTCCAGAAACTCATCAACGCGTGCCCGTTGTTCTATCGCCTTGGGATACAGTGCCTCGCTAAATAAGCCCTTATCAGAGAGATATCTACGAATCATATGGACATATGTATATATATTTATATTAGAGGAAAATTTATAATTATTATATAAACAAAACCTTAAAATGGCCACACTCTCCGACAAATGAAAATCTCCATCCACAATGCAGGGCACCTTCTGAAAACGATTGATCTGCTTGTATTCGTCACTCAGTTGTTGACCTAAAATGTTCTTGATATATTATAAATTGCTATAAATTACTATGTATATATATATAAAAAGCAATTATTCTGATTATCAAATAATTAATGGCACTTACGTTTTCTGAGCGCCACGGGACAATCTTCATGCGGAGTTTTGCCCAATTTTAGCGCTATCCACAATGCTCTGGAAGGCTGCGACATTAAGTCGTAGTAGTATTTGAACACTTTAGACATTTTCCAGTATGAATGAAAATTTCAATTTGTTAAATATTGATATTAAACTAAATAAATACAACAATTGAGAGTTTGTATTCTTCGAAGGTGCGATAAATATCAACAAAAACACAGCTGCTCACTGACGAGCTGCCCACTGGCGAGCAGTATAAATTCAGCAATATAAGCTTTTATATACATGCCTCTTTTTTGGGCAGGTCTCAAATTGGAGCTTCTTTGATTATTGAGCATTTTGTTTTGATCTGCTTTGGGGAAAAATACAAGAAGTCAAATAACACAACAACACTGCGAGAGAAAAAAGTTTTGGACTGTAAAGATCGTGGAGAGGAGCAGATGCCAAACAGTGTTGTCACCTTTCAAAATACACAACTTTATTCTCACCTCTGCATCCAATATTTTTAGATATAAAATACATATTTTGATTTCACTACTTCATTTGGACGTAGTAAAAAAAACTAATATTTAAATTAATTTGTTTTTCTCGCGATTTAAAGGTCCAAAAATTAATTTTTTTTGTTATTATTGTATTTAATTAAAAAGTTTTTAATATTTCGGTTTCCTCTGGAAACCATCCTCAGGGTAATTTCCTGATCTGTCAACTTAAACTAAATAAATCAATTAAAATTATTAAATATTTAAATTGTTTTTGTTGTTAAATATATAAAAATAAAAGTTAAATGCAAATAAATGAAAATTATCAGCATGACAAACATTTGAATAGAAAGCGGTGAATTAAAAATGTTGCATAAATTGATCTGAAACTTCATGAAAAAAGTTGTAGAAATAAATAAAATAGAAAATTAAAAATATGATAATAATAATAATAATAATAATAATAAAAATATAATTAGAAATAAATTCAAGGAAATTAAATATAAATTCAATAAAATTAGAAATAAATTTTATAAAACTTGAAATAAATAAAACACGTATAAAAAAATTGGAGTCATCATCATTTAGCTGTACAGTGTGGGCTTTAGCTGAGTAGGAGTTCCAATTTTTCACTCCAACTTTCTTCAGGTCTTCGGACACGCCATCCAACCGACTTGTTTTCGGCCTCCCGCGATGCCTTACGCTTGTTGGTTTGTAGTCTATCAAAAGTTTCTGTGGCCGGCCATCGTCCATGCGCAAGATGTGGCCTGCCCAACAGATGCTTTGCGATTCGATGAATTTCACGATTTCCTCGCCGTTGCAGAGATTCAGCAATTCGTTGTTGTATCTTATGCTGCCATCACTCTCACCAGAGAACACAGACAGCGTCCGTAGCGGACACACCACGATTTTGAGTGAATTCACTACGATTCTGAGTGGATTCACCACGATTTTGAGTAGATTCATGTCAGAGAACACAGAGAAAAGAAAGTATTTTTCGCTGCCAGCGTCCGTAACGGACACACCACGATTTTGAGTGGATTCACTACGATTCTGAGTGAATTCACCACATTTTGAGTTGATTCACTACGATTCTGAGTGAATTCACCACGATTTTGAGTGGATTCGTGTACAACGTCCGTCTGCTTTATTTCGCTGCTTTGCCGTTTGACGTTTAAGTTTCTTTTCTCTGTGTTCTCTGGCAGATACATATATCAACTTGATTATTTAGCGAATCAAAAATACTTGTACCATCTTATAGGAAATTCAACTATTAAGTGTAAACATCAAAGGAATAAATAGGAAATTATCTTCAAGACACAGAAACACACGGCACTGAAATGTAATATCTAATATAGGTACTATATGGACGAATTCATACAATTAAATTGTTAGAACTATATTGGAAGCATATATGAATAAACACGACCATTCTCAAATTCACTCTTAATATCACTTTCAATCTAAATTTCAAATTTAATATCAATCTCACTTTGAATGCCACTTTCATTATCAATATCACTTTGAATCACACATTTAATCTTACTCTCAATCTCATTCCCAATCTCACTTTCAATCTCATTCTCAATCCCTCTTTGAATCTCACTCTCAATATCAATCTCACGCTCACTATCAATCTCACTTTCAATCACAATCTCAAACTTACTTTCAATCCTAATCCCACTATCACTTTCACTTTGATTATCATTCGCAGTATCAATCTCACTTGAATCTCACTTTAAACCACAATCGCACTTTCACACTCAATCTCAATCTCCCTTTGAATCTCACTCTCAATTTCACTTTCAACCTCATTTTCAATCCCACTCTCACTTTCAATAACAATCTAATTTTCAATCTCACTTTGTATCGCACTTTAACTGTCAATATCACTTTGAACCCCATTCTCACTTTCAATCTCACTTTGAGTCTCATTCTCAATCCCACTTTCCCTCCAAATCTCACTTTCAATATCACACTCACTTTTAAGCTCATTTTACCACTCCCACTCTAAATCTCACTTCAATTTCACTTTCATTGCCACTTTGAATAACACTTCCAATGTGACTTTCAACTTTATCTCACTTTTACACTTAATGTCACTTTCAATCTCACTCAAATCTAACTTTGAATCTCATTATGAATGTTACTTTGCATTTCACTCTCAATCGCATTCAAAATATAACTTTCCATCTCGTTTTCAATCTCACTCTAACTGTAACTATCATTCTCACTCTAACTGTTACTTGCACTCAATGTCACTTTCAATCTCACTCTAATCTCACTCTAATCTCACTTTGAATCTCATGATCAATGTCAGTTTCAACCTCACTCTCAATCTCAATTTGAATCTCAACATGAATTGAATCTCAGTATCACTCTAACTCTGAACCTCAACCTCAATTTCTAGCTCAATATCACTTTAACTCTGAAACCCGGTCTCAAATTCCTTCAGACTTTGAATCTCACATTACATCACACTCTCATTCTCAATTCTCGATTCTTATAAAAACAATTATTGGTGCCTTTAACTGTCATATTACTTTAATCATTATTAATTATTACTTTATTAATTATTATCATAGAAATATACACAAAGAGATATCCAACCGCGCAGTGAAACTTTTGTGTTATATTGGATGGTAAATTCTGAATTCTGAATTCAACTATTAATTTCACTCCAAAGCGACCTGCTATATCTTGTTATAATAATCTTAAATTATATATATTGTCTTTGCATGTACAAATTTTTCAAAACTTATCCTATTGTCACAGTTAACCAGTTGCTAAACTTCAACAGTTTGACAAACGAGTCATAAATCTCCCACACTCGGATTAGGTCTGTGTTTTCACCAAACTGTGTGGTGAGTTTTTTAGTCGCAGGTATGAATTTACGCCGCCAAAGTACAATTGTGAATTTTTACTGTATGAAATGTTTTAGTCAATACATTATTAAGAATATGTAAAATTTTTTTAAATTCATAATTTAACACATATATTAACAAAATTTAAGTTGTTGATGTTTCCATTATGCATTGTTGAAAGGAATCACAAAGCCATTCGAAGCGTTACACTACTACTACTTATTAACCCATGCACACTCTCTCAGAATAAAATTTAAGATTCGTAACTGGTTAACTGTGCTAATAATATTAGAACCACTCAAATCTTTTATTATTATTATTATACTATAGTTATAGACTGCAAGGGGTTGGGGAATGAGGGCTAGCTACTGAGGCTTTCGAAGATGAAACGTTGTTTAAGAAAGAAATATTTCCAAACTCTAAAAGATATGAAGAAGCACATAGCAAAGAGGTGGTATAACACCGTCCTAAACAAGCACAATTAACGTGACGTAAAGTATAGTGGTCACAAATGTTGTGGCTTCTAGCAAACGTAAAGTGACGTTCGTGAAAAACGGAACAGAAAGTGGCGCATAGCTTTTTTGCCGAATTTTTGCTTAAATTTTGTTATAAAATAAAATATTTTTACATATGGACGACGAACTCCTCATTCAGCTTGTACACGATAACGAAATATTGTACAACCATGAAAGATTTGGCTACAAAATTCCGAAGCAGAAGGCTTTGGCCTGGAAAAAAGTTGCCAGAAAAATGGGTGCTACAGGTTTATGGAGGAATACTTAAGTAAATACATATACAATTTTGAATTCCTTGTAGAAGAGGATTGCATGAGGAGATGGACAACTCTACGTGACAGATTTTCGAGGGAGTCTCGTCGGATAGATCCACTTTCAGAGAATAAAGTGACTAAATGTAGCTGGATTTTTTACGATTCCCTGCTGTTTCTACAGCCACACATTAGGCCGCGAAAGTACTACATAGAGAATATATTCAAACGTATTCACATTGTTAAATAAATTATTAGGTCTTACAGAAAACGACGAATGAGCAGTTACTTGCGTCTCTCTGAAACCGAGAGCATGAGCAACGATACTTCACTGACAAATCCGGACACCGTTCCCGTCGTCCCTTCTTGCAATGACTTTAAACCAGTCATCGCAGAAACGCCGGTGCAACGGAAAAGGAAAATAGTCGAAGATGAGAACGAATATACATTCACTGAAGCCATAGATACTTTCAAAGATCTCTGCAATGCATCTAAGGTACCTCAGGAACAGAGTGATGAAGTGGGATCCTTTACGCATCTGATAGAGGCTAAAATTTGCAAATTGGACAAACCATGGCAAAACAAAGCCATGAAGGACATTCTCAATTACTGCATTGATTTGGAGAATTATCAAGAGGATGTTGCCGCCGACTTTTCAAATCTGATGCAATAAATTTTGGTTTATTTGAAACACGTAACTTTTTGTATCTACTTTTGAATGTCGTCCTTCAGCATGACGGACCTTTACTTGTTGTGCAAAATTTCATTACTGTATAAAATGTTTAATACGAGTGGAAGTCAGTCAATTCACCCTCTCCGAAAATCAATAAACCACATTAACAAATGCATATTTCACAAAATTCCAATATAATAATTAAACAAACAGCACGAAGTATTTTTATATATTAGTTAAACATACTTAATAAAAACATTTCCCGTTTTTGAAAACTACTTTTAATAATATAATTACTCAATATTTTGAACTGAAGGCTCATTATTTAACTCTTATTCTAAGCTCCTTTTTACACATTAAATTAAATCTATTATAATACCAATCAAAACTAGTTTCTAGTTAAATACTGATAAAAATTCAAATATAAAAGAAATAATTATATAAACCATATAAAACGTATTATACAATTTTTAAAATAATTTTAAAAAATGTTTCCCATTGCCTTATTCATACTGTCCATAAATGAGTTTAACGATTCTATCCTGAAACGAAACTGCTCCCTCTTTCACAAAGTATTCGGAAAGTGTGTTTCTAAGATTGAACGCATTCGCCGACGCATTATGCATAAATGTTCGTATGGACCGCAGTGGAGTATCGCCCTCTTCCTCCACAACTTCTCGCCAATCTCCTTCGTGCATTAGATTATTGTCCATTTCCCAGTCAACAAATCGTTTCGGACAATACCGTTGCTGTTTATCATTCTTTATCACAAAATTGTGCAGTGCCACACAAGCCAAGATGAGTTTTTCACTATTATCGGGCTGACATTTGAGTCTACGGAGAAGCATACGCCAACGCGTCACAAGTACGCCAAAACTATTTTCTATTAATCGCTGTGCCCGGGATAAACGGAAATTGTAAATCCTTTTAGTTTTCGATAGATTTGATCCGGGAAATGGACGCATTAAATTTGTCCTTAAAGGAAATGCGGAATCTCCAACGAAGTAGTAAGGAAAGCCTTTTGTCGTTTTCGCTTTGGGCAATGGAGCATCGGATGGCAGTGGAAATTCTTTATACAAGAGTGACCGTCCCAACTGAGATTTTCGAAAAAAAGCTATAACAAAAATCAGTTTTTTTCTTTAAATAATATAATAAGTGCTTACTTTCAGCTCTGTGACCACTAGCGCATCCAATACTAACTGATGTAAACGTGTATTTGGTGTCACAAGTTGCCATTAGCACTAAGCTGGTTGACTTTTGGTATTCTTTATCGATCAGCGAAAAGTCTTTCGGGCACGCAATATCAATGTACTTGCCATCGATTACCCCCACACAGTTGGGTAGGCACCATAAATTCTCAAAGTCATTCGCTATGGCCTTGTACTCGGATTCGGTAGGATTATTCACATAGATCGGCGACAATACTTTCCACAAAGCCTCGCATGTCTCCAAAATAATATTCCTGACGGTCGTCTTTCCCAATTTATAACTCTTTGCAATGGATTGGTGGGGGAGACCATGTGCTAAGTGCCTTGGAGATAATAGGAAACAATTTATATATATTTATTTTAATATACATATATACACGATTTACAAGAGTGTTAGACTAAGACGCTCCTCAGGTGTGATTGGTTGCCGAATCGATGTTTTCATTAAGTTTTTATTCATTAATGTTAGCAGTAAATCATACACTGGCCGAGTCATTCTTGTGTGTATAAGGAATTTCCCCGGATCTGTCTCTTTCATGTTTTTGAATACCCGATTAAAGTACCCATCGCTTAACCTGTCCCTGTTTGCTGGGTGGACACTACAACTCCGGAGTCGTGGCACTCGATTATAGTCGTCCCTTTCATCAATTATATTTTTGAATAACGAACAAATGTACAAAAACATTAAACAAATAATAACATCTCTTTTTTCTTCGTCCATTTTTCAAATAGCAAACTCCCTGTTCCAAATAAAACTCTATTTCAAATGAAGCCACCAAACAGCTGATGATGTTGCAGATTACATTGCGTTCTTTATAACGTTACGCTTTCCACCAACCACTCCGTTCCGTTAACGCAATAATGGCCTTACTTACACGCCATTATAAGTGATGCTATATAACGTGGACTAAATGAGTAATCAGGGTTGATTTTATCCCCCTTTAAAATGAAATTAATTCCTTCTAAACAGTTTTTATCTATAATAAACCTTTAAAAAAAGAAACGCATTGCTATCAGAAAGAGAATTGAAATTATATAAAAAGCAAACGAGCAACTGATTAAAATTCATTATAGTTTTATCTTATTTTAAGTAATGATCTATTGTAGTTTTCAACTTTTCCGTTTCTTAATTGGTTATATTCTTAAAACTCGATTTTGGATAATTTATTTGCTACAGAGAATTTTGTTTCACAAGTCAAATTAGTTTAGTTATTCTATTTGTAAACTGAAAAATAAAATATAGGCCGAAAACACCAGCCGTGCCTTAGCTTTAAGTTTAATGTTAAGTTGTTTGTATAATTAATTATACCAATAAACATGATATATATATATATACAATTATTTTGTATCGATTTCTCCAATACTTATATATCTCTGTCTATCTATAATACCAATTTCTCCTTATCTTATATGCAGAATTAAAATTCCCACTAGATGATGTTATTTAGTTCCTTAATAAAATATTATATTCATGAAACTCAGCAGTTGAACAAACATTAAGAATAGTTTCACATGCTGTGAGATGTTTTGTACCAGTATTTTCGACCTTAGATTTTTCCTTAGTAGTTCGTTTTATATATACTATTGGCTTTATATGTTATTAAACCACCTATCTTGGAACTCATCTACACAGGAGGCTAACTTGGCTCACACAAACCACACAACGCAGATCAAGTTAACAGTCCTAAAATTGTATTTGTTGGTCCATAAACATTTCCTCCTTCCGACAAAACATAAATATTCCTTTATGTACATATATAAAATCGGATTCTGATTCGCTCATATGAGCTCAGTAATGGTCGACTGCTAATTCTTCTAATATAGTGGAAATTCAACGCGCTTAGTCTAGAATATTAAGAAACATTGTGAATCCACCATGGTATGTGAGAAATATCAGCATTCATCGCGATCTAGAGATTGCTCCCGTGAACAATGAACTAGTCGTACTGACTGAGAAATGCCATACAAGGCTTTTGCATCATCCGAACTTGGTAGTCCAGCTGCTGCAACAGTCTCCAAGCTTCTCAAGACTGAAAATACGGGATCTTCCATCATTATAAATTATTATATGAAGTCAATTAATAATTCGCACACTGGTGCAGAACTATAAGTAATAAGTACATACTATTAAATTTTTAGATGTTAGGATTTGAACGCAATTATCATCTCTCGTGGAATATACAATAAAAACTGAATTGAAAAATATGTGTGTGGTGGATTTTGGAAAATTATTAAAATGACAATTATATAACTTTAAAATAAATATAATCTTATATAACAATTAAATAGTTATGATAAAAGCATGGGCGCATTCAGAAATCGATACCTATCGTGTTTGAGATATAACACAACAGCTGAGTAACTTACACAAGTGCTGAGGAAATTACACAAGTGCTGAGTGAATTACAAAAGTGCCGAAGGAATTACTCCAGAGCTGAGTGAATTACTCGATTGCTAAGAGAATCACACAACTGCTGAGTGAATTACACGAGTGCTGAGTGAATTAAAGAACTGCTAAATAAAACCTGCAAATTACAGGAAAACCATTTTCTCACTCGTACTGTTGTTGTTGTTGTAGAAAAAGGGGACAGCAACACCAAGCTGAAATTTTCTCATAAACATTGCAACACTGTAAGCAATGTGGCGTAGAGTTCATATTTACCATTTATTCCACGCTCCATAACGTTCCGATGATTGTTGCTTGCGTCACGTGCCCGCCATTATAAGTGACGCCAATTAACGTAAAGATATATAATTTTGGACTCCAATTTCTACGTTGCGTCCCGTTCGTTGGTGGGGCGCATTTTTTGGGAACACATTTAATTTGTGTAAAATATAAATAATAATATTAGATTATAGTGAAAATGGATGACGAACTGCTCGTTCAGCTTGTGCACGATAATGAGATATTGTACAACCCGGAAAAGTCTGGCTACAAAATCCCAAAGCAAAAGGCCCGCGCCTGGCAGATGGTTGCCAAACAACTTGGATTCACAGGTGTGCAGTTGAACACATTAACTTGCGAATATATACAATTTCTGAATTATTCCATTCTTTGCTTATAGAAGAAGAATGCATAAGGAGGTGGACAACTCTACGTGATAAATATACCAGGGAATCGCGGCGAATGGATCCACTTTCTGATTCTAAACCCTTCACACCAGGACGCTGGTATTTGTACGATTCACTTACGTTCCTTAATCCGTACATTAAGCCGCGAAAGTAAACATGTGGAATATTAATTTTCTTTCGTATAATAATTACAATTATGTGAACTTACAGATCACGGAGAATGAGCAATTACCTGCATATGAACAATAGTAGCGATAGCAACAGCAACGACAGTTTACCAACGCAGCAGCAGCCCGAAGCCACCGTTTCACGGATGAAGTTTGAGTCCGTTTCGCGCCCTAACTTTGACTCCGTTTCACGGACTAGCTTTGAGCCCGTTTCACGGACTAGCTTCGAGCCCGTTTCACGCACTAACTTCGAGTCGGCTTCACGGACTAACTCCGAGTCGGCTCCACGCAGTAACTTCGAGACGGGCCCACGCCGTAACTATGCGTCGGCCAGCGCGACGCCGTTACAGCGGAAACGAAAAATGCATGCTGAAATACTCAACCAATTTTCCGAAGCTGTAGAAGCGTTCAAGGGATTTTCCAGTGCATCGAATGCAACAAAGAATGGTAACAAGGAAGTTACGTCATTTACGCAGCTGATTGGAGCTAAAATTCAAAAATTGAACAAACCATGGCAAAATAAGGCGATGAAGGACATTTTAAATTACTGCATTGACTTGGAAAGTTTTCAAGACGGCATTTCAGATGAATGCCCATCTTTGGCTGTGCAATAACTTTCAACGTTACCTCGCTGGCACACTGTCCAAAATTTGGGTTTTTAATATCCATGAGAGTCGAAGCGTATTTAATGAACAAATATTGGGTGCATTCTGGCAGCCTATCGGTTGCCTATCGGATGAGTGAAGCAGCGCACTTTGTTTTAGAATGGGCCGCTACAAAAATGTGACACTTTATACGTAAACATCTGTTCTACAAACAGCTGTGCTAAGTGTTGAGCACGGTAGCGAAGAAAAGTTCCGCTCAAAGAAATGGCGTCCACTCCGTCAGCTGATTGCGAAAAATTCAGAGAATTCTGATCGGTTGGGTATCTGATGGGCTGCCAGAATACAGCCATTGATCTTATATTTCTGCAATTTGTATTGTTTGAATTACATCGTATACCAAAGAATGTAAACACATAAAAAAGTAGTAGCGTCGGCAGAGAATTTTTGCCTCTGCCGGCGTTGATGTTCAATTTGCTTACATTCTTTGGTATATTGTAGTTTAAATTCCTTCGATTATTTTACTCAGTAAAATTTCAAGATTTATGTAGGAGGAATACATACCTATTGAGTTCTATAAATATGAAGACATTTGTTTTCGTTTCGGAAGTTAAACAATTATGTTTTTATTATGTGATTGTTTCGATATCAAGAAATGTTTTTGTTACCTTAGAAGAGTATCTATGATCTGAAGTGCACTTGAAATGTTTTATTACTTTGAGTTTTAGTTCTACACAAATATGGAGAAATATGTATGATCGTTGCTTAATATTACAGTCACGAACATCCGCCTTCCAGCCTCTATTATAAATGTTATGGTTATAAAATAAAATGATTTTTTTGTTTATTTTAAATTTTCAATATTATTTCATTGCATTTAAATTCTAACTCTATATAATAACTAACCACTTTTTATGGTTTATACACACATATAAATAACTTTTTGAGAGTGCTGATGGCTCACATTTTGCTACGTCTCTTTTTTTTTGTTTATAGGTATTTTAAATGTTAGTTAAGTATAATAAATATATAATTTTACGTTTAAGTACTTTTTTTCGTTTGGAAGTAATTACTGTTGCTTTAGCCTAAGCCTGAATTTATTTATATGGAGTATGTATACATAATATATAACGAATTTTTTATAAAAACTCTTCTGAAGACATAAAATTGTTTTATTTATTTATATTGTCCAAACATAACTGGTAAAATTCGTACTACAGCGCAACAGCTACGTCGAAGTGGAGGAACGCATATAGGAGATGTTTTAGACGATGTGATCATCACAACGTTTCGGGAATGAGGTGCTGTGTGTGCCGTTTTCTAGTCCACAAATTATTTCAGATGATTTCAGCGATGTTAATCATTCATTTTATAGTAGGGTTCGATTCACAAATTACTAGAATTTGTCGCTATTTCCAAGTACTGCGCTGTCACAAGGGAGACAGGACAGTTCTTGGCACAAAACTTGGGTTCCTACAAAAATACACCCAATAGACGTTTTTCTCTTAATCTTGCGTATCTTCTAAGCGCAGAAATCGTACCTAATTGTATACCATTTCCTTCGTAGCGCTCTAAGAATTTTATCATATTAATATTTGTTTATAACAATATATCATCTAATACAATTGCTTAACCCTAAGAAATAGTATATTGAAAAGCTTAAATTAATGATTACATACATGTATATTTTGTATGAAAACTAACAACAGACCAAAATCCTTTTTTTTGTTTTTGCTATCAATTTAATGTTTTCTTAATTTTTAATCAACAAACTGAACCAATTCGTATAGAATTTTATGTATGTTCAGATATTTACAAAACACTTTTAGCTAGACCCAAAAACAGATGTAGTAACGTAACAGAATAAGTAAGGACGTTAGTGTATGGATGAATAGAATATAATGTTAAGTACGGTACACACTGTAGAATATGAACACACTGTTAATGCATGCCACTTTTACGCTCTGAACAGCACAACACTTTTATGCTCTGAACAGCACAACATTTTTATGCTCTGAACAGCAAAACACTGTTATGCTCTTGAATGACCAGTTGGACTGAATGAAATTTAAGTAAGCATTATCCAATAGCCCGAAAACCAAAGACCACTGTATAATTGATCACAAAATTTTTACGAGGGGTCAGCCTACCATAAGACTGCACACAGTCAAAGCAGACCGTTTTATATCAAAGTGTGAACCGTACTTAATACCACTAAATTGTCGAATTTTGCATATCATAGCAATTCGTCATGACGTAATGTTCCATAAGCTTCGTACTTTTTCTGTCTCTCAACATCGTGTTAACTGGAAGATGAAATGCGTTTTCTTAAGTCGCATTTAAGATATAATGTGAGACCTCGCACAAAAAGTTCCTACTTATCTCACGTCTCTAGTGTTACAATTAAGTTTATTTTGGTTCAGGCTTTCTAATGACCGTACGCCAGCATCGTCAAAAGTCAATAAACATGAATAGGTCTCCTAAGTGGAACTAAACACCAAATCGGTCATTGGCTGAGATATAACTGTATATCAATAGTCATAAAGGTGACTCTTACACACAAATCGAAAGAAATATACAGTTTTACCGTCGTTCAATTGACTGCGCGTG
Organism: Clusia tigrina; assembly: GCA_920105625.2. Taxonomy (NCBI): domain Eukaryota; kingdom Metazoa; phylum Arthropoda; class Insecta; order Diptera; family Clusiidae; genus Clusia; species Clusia tigrina. Next base: position 30,318,476 of record OV050030.1, read on the forward strand.
AGTGCACTGGCCCGCTAGTATAACAACCATTATCATGCCATTGCTTCTTTTTCTTCTTTACTTGCACCCGCTGATTGACAGGTTTGTTGGAAGGTTTGGTGCAATGTTTAATTCATATTCGTCATTTGGAGTTCCGCTGGGGTACGGTGATCATTATAATTCAGCCTTTAAGGTTGTCAGCCGAACACTGAAAATTTCGCTCGGATATACCACTAATATATGTATGTATATGTATTCGTATATAGATAGACCTGTAAAAAAACCTCTTAATAGTAAATGCCAAATGGAATTACAGTTTGGGGATCATTGAAATAGTGCGAATGGAAGCACATAATTCAGGATAGTGCAGTGGTGTTAATTAAGTAAATAATTTTTAACAGTTAATTTACAACTAATAAAGACATAATTTGATCACACTATGTAATTAAATAAAATAATCGCTCATAGCCTGCAGTCAACTGTACAGTCTCATGGCCATATTTTCTATAGTGACGTAAGTATGTATGAATGTGTTTGCAGACATTATACAAGTTGAACTTGTAGTAAAAAGATTTAACAAATTGATTATACGAGTACTGTTACAAATACTCGTATGATCATTACTGAAGTACGAATACAAGTCTGTATAGATACAGGTTTATATGTGGACGGGAGGGGGGGGGGGTGATTGTTAAGTGAGTTAGTTGTCTGTCCCAGAGAAATACAAGAAATTTTATATATTAATGAAGTTTATATGCCGGAATATTTCATGTGCATGTGTGAGTTGTATATGGTGTATGTGTGCGTGTGAGGCTTACAAAGGAAATTACTATTGATTTCTAATCAAAATTCAATCTTCGTATGGACCCCTCGGTGGTGGTGGTGGTGGTGGTTGTGGTGTTGGTAGTACACCCCAAAGTTGACTTATGCTTGTCCAACTGACGCAATTCCTCATTCACGCCATATTCCTCATTTGCGATAAAATAATCTTCAAAATCCATTAATTGCCGCTCGTAAGTGGCAGCTGCTTCATCGAGTGTACCATTTTCGCCGCCGTATTCAACAGGCAAATATTGTTTGCCGATAGCTTGCTGCAGCGATTCCACATTTGAGTGTATGTGCAGCTGTAATTAAGCATAATATAATTAAATAAACCAATTGAAAAAGCGAATTGCATATAATTGAACACACCAATTCCTTTTGTTTCATTACAGCGCGCACTAAGCACAAAATCAATTGTGCCTCCTTCGAAGCATTCACAATATGTGTGCCCCTTAAGCTCGACGGCATACCGAACTCCAAGAAAGCGGCCATTTTTCTGAATATGTTCGGTTCGAATTGGCGCAACAGCGAGAAAGGTATTTTGGAGAAATCGATTATTTCCAAAAAACCGCTGATAACCCAATTATCATCGACATTGGTTTGGATTTCTGCACGGAACGTATAAAATCGGAAGATATCCTGAATTGAAATCTGAGATGTGTCGATTTTACTCATTCGTGTGAGGTGTATACGTGGTCCACCGGGACCGGCAGGATTTGGAAGTGTAAATAAAATACTTGTGGAAAGAGAAGGATAGACAAAATATACAAATTAATAACGGAAGTTTTCCAATTATATAATCTAATTTTATAAATAGTGAACTGCTTGCATGAATAACCCAAAAAGTTATTCAATTCGATTCAGTTGAGTTGCTCAGAATAATTCCCTGATGTTGTTCCGCGTTTGCTTTTCAATGGTACGTACTTGGCTTCTGACTAGTAACGCCTTTGCTAAAGAACTCAATTAACTTTCTTGTTTTCTTCAGGTTGTTTATTTCAATAAATGTTCATTAAATTATTAAACTACTTTATTTACGTGAAATAAGTTTCGTTGAATAAGGTATACAGACGGTTCTAAGACAATGGACGGAACTGGGGCAGGAGTATTTGGGCCTAGAACTAACTACTGGGATCCAATGGGTTCTTTCCCAAGCATTTTTCAAGCGGAGATTCACGATATTGAAAGATGTGCCCAGATCAACATTGACAGGAAATATAGGGGGAAAAACATCATGATACTATCAGATAGCTCAAAACATGTGTGGGACTGTATTGGCAAGCTAAACTCCCTAACCAGTATGAACAAGTTATCTCTAATGTGTGTACCACGCCACATAGGAGTAGAGGAAAATGAGAAGGCTGATAGCTTAGCAAGAAAGGTTGCGGTCTCTCCTTTCAACGGCCCTGAACCCTTCTGTGGGTTATCATCCAATACCATTGGAGGTCTGCTGAAGAAGTGTACAGATGCAAAAAGAAGTCAAACCTGGAAAACTCTTCCGGATCCAAAGCTTTTCTTGGAGATTTAAATCCTAAATGAGCTAAGGAGTTAATAAATATGCCTCGGAGTAAATTAGGAATCATCACAGACATTTTAAGCGGACATTGTAGACTCAACTACCATATGAATAAGTTGGGTATATCTTTAGATGCCAATTGTCGATTCTGTGGAGAAAGTGACGAAACCTCACTGCACCTGATCACAGACTGCGGACCATTGGTACACAAAAGACTCGGGTGTTTTGGAGAATATATCTTAGATATGAGCAAGATCCCACAACTTGATTCCTCCAAAATATATGAATTCCTGTCGAAAATTAACCTGACAGAAGATTTGTAGATGAGAGACTATCCTCATCTTTCAAATTAAAAGGGGCATCACAATAGATCTTTCAGGTCGCGGTATATAAGACCCTTGAATAAATCTAAAAGCTCAGAGTGGCAGCCTTCTTTATGAATGCTCATTTAAAGGCTCATTGTGATACCACAAAAAATGGCGATGCCACCCTTTAACTGCGTAGGTAATCAGTGCGATATGAACCTAGCTATGTTCCTGTTACTTATGGATGATAATACGATCTAGCCAGTAAGAAGCGCCCAGGCATTTGACTCATCAGCATTTTGCTGAAGTTGGTAAATGGTCGTTTTCTAAAAACTACAGCTTAAATATTTAAAGTAAACGTATCCTTCCATCTTGACATGTAAACTCTGGTTTAGAGGGCTTGTGTCGCGTTTGAGTGGTAAGGGGATTTTCAACATACTTTGAATCCAAACACAGAACACAAGATTACAAGATTACAACAGCAATTTCTGCCGTTTTGGATACAATGCTTTTAAAAGAAATATGTACAAATTAAATAGAAAGGAGCAAGCTTGGTCTAGTCTTAACATCCAGCGAAAGACAATCGATTTTAATTGTTTCAAGATTTCAACGTTAATTTTTTGCTATTATCGTTAAAAGGAGATACGAATTTTGATACATTTTTCTATACTTCTGTGATTGACATTTTGGACGAATGTTTCGGAGAGATGGAACACTAAATCGAACAATAGAAATACAAAGAAATTGTCTTCACAAAGTCTGCAGTCATCCCCACCTCTCTCCAAGACTCTCAAATATTGACACTATAAAACTATTCTCAGAACTTTGATCGTGTACAAATTAAAATATAATTAACTTACTAAAACGTTACTTGAAGCCTCTTCCCCTACAGAAGAATATGTATTTTGAAGTAGAGAAGGACACAAAACCTTGTCAATTATTTAGCCTTACTATACAATAAATTATTTAGCCTACCAATTTAATGCATTATTTAAGCTCAACAATTCCATAAATTACTTAGTCTTTTCACCATTTAAAGTTGTATAGAACCTGCCTATAAGCTAGGGTATCTCCTTCCTTGGAACCCATAAGATATCTAACATTTTTACCAACTAATAGTGACATGACGAGGGTACACAGAGGCAAGGTTATATAGACGTCATTACCTTTATATACTTGAATTATATTATCTACTCAAGACACACTGAAACAACTATTTGCAATACCTCCCCGACTCACCAAAAACTGATTAAATATACAAACTTGATCAATATTCAGTTCATTAGAGAAACGTACCCAGCTCTAGCAATGCTCAGGATCTTATCATCGATGCGTGGACTCTTGAGCAAATCTGCGGCTGTCGTCTTGTAGGTGTAGTAGTAGTCGATTCGTTTCTTTGCAGTTTCCAGATCGTATTTGCAAAAGCGCAGAAATCCTACTAGAAACTGGTCATCGCAGCGTGCCTTCAGATAGGGCTCCTCGGCAATCCAGCAACGGAATTCCTCGATGGCCCGTGGTATGTTCTCCTCCACCTCGAGCAATTCTCGGCACGCGATTTCCGCCAGTTCCGGTGCGAGGGGTCTGATACTAACCATTATGTATGTTTTTCGAAAATTAAATTTTGATTTGAGAAATTTGGAATTTCGGAAAATTTTATGAAGATGTGAATATTTTTTTTATTGTATCTTTTGTGTGTTGTGTTCTCGATATTGTTTATCCGTACATCATTTGTGTAAATATGAAGTGTAACTGAATGTGAACTTCGATTTTTAGTTTTTCTTGGGGTGATTAATTAATATGTGAGCACTGAACAATGAGCTTTGAGCACTGAGTTTTATTGCGGAATTTTTTTTTCCTTGTTTTTGTATTTGCTTTTTACGAATGTGGATTTTAAGTTAATAATATTTCGATAAGATACGCGGCGATGGCGTGCCCATTTCACCATAGACTGATTATAGAATATATTCAAATCGATGTCAGTTGACTATATTGCATATCTGAAAAAGAGAGAGAATAGATTAACTCATGTTGGCATTTATTATATTGCTAAATCATCAAAAACAAGTTAAAAAGCATGGAGTAGTGGGGCGGCGAAGGGAAGCGGGAGTAACACAAAATTTGGTGAACCACACAAACGATTGAGTGTAAGATAGGATGATAAGAGAGAGAGAGAGAGAAAATGAATGAATAAGGAAAGAGAGGTGCACCAGGTTAGAGATATATAGATTAAAGGCAAAGGTAGGGGACTCAATGAACTAAACTTTTTGAGGCTCTAAATTGTATAGATAAGGCACTAGTACATTATATAAGGCTATTATAGATGAGTCTGTAAAAAATTATAATGATAATTATATACAAGAATGAATGAACTAACCCGACCGATCAAGACTTGAGTTTAAAATTAAAAATCCCACAAATACAGGCGCATTTTGTAACAAAAGAAGAAAGAAAAGAAGTCTTAAATAAAAGCTATATCACAATGGCGCGCGTTTATCGGTGTTTACATCGCGTTTAATTCTATATCAAAATACCGTGTTAAGGTGCCCATAGACACATCATGCACTGCAAACTGCAATAAGTGTGTATTAGTGAAATTGAGAGAGGATGAGAGTGTGTGAGTCACACGGACAATGCAGTATGAAATATCAAAACTGCTTTGATATTTTTCGATGAACATACTGCAGCCGATGAACTCGTTCATTTTTTGCGTATTATTTTGCCGTTTTCTGACAATTTGTTAATTTTTTTTGACGTTTCCTTTTTTTATTTCATTACATCCTGTTTCACTTTTTGAAAATCACGTTATTTTTTTGTGGTTTGGTATGTTTTTTATTAATAAAATCAGCCGATAACCCCGCTGCTGTTTATTTTTTTCCAAATTATAGTAATATAGTTATTAATAATTGTATTTCTAATTATAAATAAAAATAAGTTATTAATAAAATGGAAAAAATTTATGAAAAAAGATTCATGTTGGTGATAATTGAAACGTATCGGAGTTTGCCTGCATTATGGCATATAATAAGCGCTGAATAGCGACGGCAATTAATTTTCTTGTTCGCGCACGCATGATGTTCACACTAGCACGATGCAGTACAGAATGATGCATGACGAGTGTGTACGCAGTTCGTCAATCTCACACGTACACGAGTGTTCATCGGCAGTTTGCAGTGCATGATGTGTCTATGGGCACCTTTAGGTCGGTCGCGCGACTACCGGCGTTTACTCTCGTTTACTCCGCGTTCACCATATCGTTTGCATAACGTGTGAGGTATGCGTTCGTAAAACGAAATAGCGCGTTCGTAAAACGAAATAGCGCGTTTGCTCCCGCACTAACATTATTAATTTTTCTTCAACGGACACCATTTTTACAAGTTTTAAATAAAATGCCAATTGTTTGGGTAAATGGAAATTTTATTGTCAACAGTGTTGCCCTGGCTTTTGGAAGAAAACGGCTAAAATTGCAGCACTGCTTGTCAAACGCACGACCGACTAGAAACTTGCCCTTACCCTACGTCTCCACGGGCAATTTTTGATGGCATGCCATTGGCAATTTCAAGCAAATTGCCAATGGAGACTCCAAATTGCTTCAAGTTGGCAATTTATGTTATGAAATATGTTATGCCATAAATTGCCAACGTGCTGTGTTGCAATCAGTTGTCATTTTGTTTGTTTGACAGCCTTTTTTCATTTTTTCGTGACGCTCACAGTGGAAGCATCGTCGGACATTTTCGTTTTACCGCATCTATTAAATTAATAAAAACGCTACATGAATGGAGACTGTGCATTCGCATTCTTTGTAATAAAGGATTCACCCAGAATTTCGGTTTCCTTCTTTTTTCCTCTTCATCGTATAAATAAAAAATTTTTTTCAAGCGTGGGTACAGCGAACTAGATTGCTTGACGGCATTTTCAAAATGACAATGGCATAACATCGCAATGCCCACCATTAAAATATTGCCAACCATTGCAATCAAATTTGACAGATGTTATGCCATCAAAAATTGCCCGTGGAGACGTAGGGTAATCGGGCGTTCGGAACGCATTTACGATATTTGTAAAAATTTACCATCAAACTCGTGAAGCTGCATTTCGAATTGCTTCATATACTCGTAATTACATTGTTTCTACTTTAACTGTCAAACGCGCGACCGACCTAACGCGTCATTGTGATATAGCTTTTAAGCGGGCCTTAAACTTAACTAATTGTTAATAATGTGTTTTAACAATTAGTTAAGTTTTCATTTTTTTCAATATACAACATTTCCAAATCTGATTTGCGAAACTCGACTTCGAGGACAACAGAATTGCTCAAGTGGGACATTGTTTCAGTGGCAAACGTTTACGACAGCACCAGTACCAATATAATTGTTCATTTATTTAGGAACATTTAATATCAAATATTTCTATTTAAATATTGGATATAATAAAAATTTTAATAAAAATTAGTTGTCGACATTCTCTATCTATAATAATAATTGTTTACATAGTTTTCTTATGAATGCACAAGCAACGCAAACAGAAACAGAATTAACTCCAGTGAATTCTCTGCCGTCCGCGCTACAAATGAAATACAAACATAGTTTTCTTGTGAATTCTGTTTCTATGTCTGTGTCTGTTTCTGTCTTATGTGGCTACAAAAGCAACGCAAACATAATCAGAATTAACTCCAGAAATAATAACGTTCTGTTCCGTTTCTGTTGTCGCTTCTGTTTTATGTCAGTCTGCATATTTAAATATCGTCTTCGGTATCACTTTTCTGTGAAGTAAATTTTGTTGTGAATTTTTCGTCCATTAACTTCAAGATTCAATCAATAGTTAATACAACAATTAATCGGTTGTTCCATATACAGATGGGTTCACAAAACCGAAACAGCTCAGTTCAGAGAAATGACTCAATCGTTGAGAGCCGTGAATGCATGGACATTTACTGCTCGTCTACGAAGGCAGAATTTTAACAACAGGTGTACTGCGACTCGATAACTATTTAAGGATAACTATTTTCGGTAGCGCTAAGTCTCATTGTCGAGATTCGTCCTACTTTAAAAATAGCTGCAGTAAAGCCACACACAGATTTTCAGGAAGGACACTTTTTAACCCTTAACTTGTGGTATCACAATGAGCCTATGTATCTTCTGTCCGAGTGTTCGTGCCATTGACAGCCACGTAAACCTGCCTACCACCAAAGTTTCCTTTTGGAGAACTATTGTTCCGTAATTTTTTGTATCTTATTATGCTATTACGCAGTTGATTTCAGAATCACATGAATACTTTAGAATAACACCCCAAAAAAGGTCTCAAAAAATGCGATAGAATCCTTTTTCGTTCTGGCTACGGTATCAATGAGGTGGCTCAAATAATTGCTGATGGAAGTGTACTGTCTCAACCCCCCTTTTCTTTTGTGGAATCACATTGGATCGATATTGTCCTAAGTGTGCCGTCAAGGAACCATCACTACATACTCGTACCAAAAGGAAAATCAATGTAATTCCCTTCTTTGACCGTGAAAACTTGAGTTTAACCTGAGTGTGGTCAGCAAATCAGAGTTAATGACGCGTTATTCGACCCGAACGGACTTTGTAGATCAGAACGTATAATTTGCATTAAATCATTCATTCTAAAATTCTCCCCTAAGACTACAATATTTTTACCGAGTAATCCAGTTTTTGACTCCTGGATGATAGTTAATCTATTATTCTATTTGACCGAAGTTTATCCTAGAATAAAAAGTCAGGACTATGTTGGACTTAGCAGCTATAGGTCACCGGCCACTGTCGTATAAGAAGCCACCTCATGAAACTGGGACTCTCACCAGTAAACATGTGTAGGTTCTGCACGGAGGCAGAAGAAACACCAGAGGACCTTCTAATAAACTGCGAAGGCTTAGCTCATAGTAGGAAGAAATATCTGAGGCATTACTGGCCCGAGGGCAGAGACATTAGAGCAATGAACCCCAACTCAGTGCTAAGCTTCCTTAGAACTGTAGGATTAATAGCAGACCTTTAATGGGTACATGCAGGTCGAGTACAATATATCAAACTGGTCGAGGTACATTTTCCCTCTTTACTTCAATCATTGCTTCATTCACGTTTGACTTGAGTATTTATTATATACGCTGAGGAGACTCACTTCCAAAATCTCTCTTTTTCGATGCCAGTAATGCTGAAATAGTGGTCTGACATTAGTATAAAACAGTTATTTTACAAAACCACAACTATCGCCAATAATAAGTAATCTAAGCAATATCAGTGCGAATAAAATCGATACCAGTCCACATTCCTTTTATCAGACATTGGACATATAATAATATAGATTATACCACGAATGGTTAGGGGAGCAAAAACGGTCGTTATCTGGAAACGAAGGTACGAGTAAAGATTACTTGCCTAAAATATTTAAATTTAGATTTCAGTCTATTTGTTTAATTCCTTGAAGGCGGTTGGGAATTACCGTAAATCATTACTTTTCACACTCAAACTCAAAAATGGGGGTCCCCAAAATACGTCCACTAAATAATGAATTGCAGAAAGTCGCCCAGGAGGAATTAAACGAAGTGGAGAGCCGGATCGCCGACGACATATTGGCGTTGAGAACATGGATAGAGAAGCAGCCTCATCTGAAGGCACGCACCGACGATCAGTACTTGGTGGCATTTTTAAGGGGCTGCAAATACAGTCTGGAGAAGGCGAAATCGAAAATCGATTATTTTTATACAATAAAAACAATGATGCCGGAGATGTTCGCCAGTAAGAAAATGGATGACAAAAATATAGAGTTGTGTCGGACTGGGTGAGTTTTTTCACTGCTTCACACCACTAAAAATGTCTTCTACCTAAATCGATATATTTTACAGTACTTATGTGCGTCTTCCGAAGCCACTGGGAGTCGGCGGTTCACGCATACAATTGACCAACTATTCCAATTTTGATGCGAAGCGATTCACCATGAACGATCTCTTTCGCTATCAATGCCTGCTGATGGAGCAGCAAATCTACGAGGACGACAACTGCATCATCAGCGGCTACGCTGAACTAATTGACATGTCGAAGATGAGTCTCAGTATGCTGACGCAATTCGACTTTATGCTCATCAAGAAACTGGGTGTATTTGCTGAGAAGGCAGCACCAATGCGTTTAAAAGGAGTGCATATGGTTAATTGCCCCAAGGAGGCGCAAGCTATCTTCAGCTTTGTCAGAAGCCTGATGAGCGAGAAACTACAAAGTCGGGTGAGTACTTAAACCGTGAATATCAATGCATGATCCTCATCTTTATTGGTCTTCCGAACAGTTTTATGTGCACAAGGATTTTGAAGCTCTTTATCAACATATACCCAAGGAGTGTCTGCCCGTTGAGTATGGCGGATCCAATGGTTCCATAGCCGAAATACAGGCCGAAACGGAGGAGCAACTGTTAAAATTTAATGACTATTTCGCTGAAGACGATCAGTTCGGGGTGAATGAAAAATTGAGACCTGGCAGAAGGATAGACATGGACTCCCTCTTCGGCATTGAGGGTTCATTTCGTAAATTGGATATTGATTAGAAATAAAATAATAATATAATTGAAAATAATAATATAATTAATAGTTAAGTTTGGTCTAAATTATTACAAAGGAAATTAGAGATAATAAGATGAAACTTGTGTGTTGAGAATAAGAGGATATATGGGCCCTCCGTAATTCTAATCAAGAACGCTAGGTGACTTGTGACGTAGCAGCCGAAACAGCTGTTGTGAAAATTGTGACATAGAAGCCGAAACAGCTGTTGTGAAAATTGTGAAGAAGCCGAAACAGCTGTTGTGAAAATTGTGACATAGAAGCCGAAACAGCTGTTGTGAAAATTGTGAAGAAGCCGAAACAGCTGTTGTGAAAATTGTGACATAGAAGCCGAAACAGCTGTTGTGAAAATTGTGAAGAAGAACCCGAAACAGCTGTTGTGAAAATTGTGAAGAAGCCGAAACAGCTGTTGTGAAAATTGTGACATAGAAGCCGAAACAGCTGTTGTGAAAATCGTAAAGAAGAAGCATTGACAGATATACTACGGAAGGCAGAATTGTCAAACGTAAGGTAGATGGAGTCTTTTATACGGTTTGTAGGCGAAGCTTCTAAGACGTATGAATTCAGCACACACTGAAGAAGTTATTGTTTTTTTTTTCATAAATAAGATAATTGAATATGTAACCACAACCCAATACAAGGTACATTCCAAAGTAAATAGAAAATTTTAAAAATAGGGATATTGGTATAAGAGGCCATCTATTAGCAATTACATGCGTCACTATTACATGTTCCACACAAGTTGACGAGACGATCAGAAATTGCTCAGAATTCAACATTCGAAGGACATCATCAAGGACCCCAAACAGAGCAAAAACTTCCTTTACATCATTGTGACAGGTGATGAAATGTAGTGTTTTCAATATGATCCAGAAACCAAGCGCCAGACAAACCAACCCTAAAAAATCTCGTTTCCAGAAGTCAAGGACACGATTTTGTTACGATTCCAAGGGCATTATTCACAAAGAGTTCGTTCCAACGGGTCAAACCGTTAATGCACACCTCTATATTGACAGTTTGAAGCGGTATGAGGCCGCGTTTTTATGGACCCGAAACACCCGAAAGGACCGGAAATGTTGTATGCTGGCGCAGCTAAAACAAGAAGATAAAATACTTCGTTAAGAAGCGCTACGATGAACCAAAAAATATAACTTACCTTCCGGACCACGGGAAACCGAGAGCAACGTCCAGCTGAAAGGATAAAGTGATTATGAAGCTGTTCAAGCAGGATCCCACTCTACGGCTGTGGGTAGCTAAAGAGAAACTTTTCTAAAATGGAATTACCAATGGCCTCAACACAATCAGGCAGCGAATCCACGAGGCAAATGTCAGATTTCGCTTTACAACCTCGTAACGATTGTTACGGTAGACCACATAAGAAGCCGAAAAATCTGGGCAAGTGAAAACAATAATCGCGAATGGTCGAATCTGGTGTTTACTGATTTATCTTATTGGGCATATGTTCCGGTGAAGCATGTCTGGCTAACCAGCAATAAACAATTTATACAACCCACCGTCCAACACCCAGTAAAAGTTAATGTCTGGGGAGGCTTCTAAGAACGAGGTTGTGGAACTTTGCAAAATTAGAATGCAAAATTCATGGTGAAATTATACAAATCGAACGAAATCAGATTTTTGGATCTTATTCATGAAAATTGGGTTATACAAGAAGGTGGATCCAATGCATCGGAGCCGTCTCTGCCGCGATTGCAGAGATAAAAATGGTATCATTACAATGGATTGGCCCTCATAATCTCCTCATGCCAATCCTATAGAAAATGTGTGGGTCATTATGAAAAACAAGCTAGCTCGAAATCCTGTATATAATTTCAAGCAGCTTTGTCGCACAATAAAAAAGAAATGGGGATCCCTTTCCAAGGAGTATGCTTAAAAACTAGTTGAAAGTATGCCAAGAAGATGCACAGCTATTCTCTTCTCGATTTCACAGTGTACTGAATAATTCAGTAATATCTCTCAATATATACTTCAATTAAATATGTTTTGATATTTCCAAGTTATTGTCGTTTCTCTATGACTACCTTCTATAATTACCCGAAATGTACAAAAAGATCTTTGAATACCAAAATGCCACTACTCTGCACGCTAAGAAAAGAGACTCCATGAGTCCACGCCTGATTTGGTAACTATAAACCTACATTTACAAACAAGTATTACACAAAATATTGCACAATTTTAATTGGACAAGTTCACTTTCAAGCAAGTTGCCGCTTATAAAAGCGTGCACCGGGCTAGAATCTGTAATATCAAAATCAAGTTTAAATGTGTGCAAACTGATTTACGGCTAGAACCGCGGCGAGGCAATAGAATAACTCGCATACTGAATTGAAAAATAACATTGGCTGCAATTGCAGCGTTGCCTTTTCAATCAATTCACCATAAAATGCCGAAAAACGAGGACAAACTAAGATCAGAGTTAAAAAAGAATTTTTCATAGCACACCAGCAAGAGTGGTTTGTTTCTATTCCCCTGGTTTCAAGTGAGGCGAACGAAAAAGCTTCCAAGGAATGTTGATTTTTGCAGTCGTTGAAGGCGCAAATTTGAAACCATGGTTGATCTAAAACGGGTACCGCCGAAACGCAAAAGTGTCTAAAAGCAAAACTGGCAACGTGCGAACTTGACGGTGTAATTGCTGTGTCCGTTCAGCAGTCGGCGGAGTGGTGGTACATTTAAAATAATAGTGTACACTTTTGTACGTTGATTGTGAATAATTCGGACCATGTTAATGAATTAACTGCCACAAGGTGGAAATCCTTACGAGCAGAACTAAGACAGCTTAAATCTGGTGATATTAAAGATTGACGAAGAAAAATATGCAACATGAAGTAACAAAATTACAAATAAGCCAAAAAAATTTCTGAAATAAATATTTGACATTTCTGAAACAAAAAAAGACGGAGACCACTGTTGTAGTATAATATAAAGTGACCACTAAATCAAAGGTGTATTGACTTGGAGTGGTACAAAATATACAGATAGAGATATAGAGGTTTATATGGTACGGTGGAATGAGAATTCTCATCAGATAGTATTATGCCAAACTAATGGTATACAGGAGAGTCAGTGGAAACATTTCCAGCATATAATTGTGTGAGCAAATCGTCTGTTTATGGTAGTGAATATCAGTGATGTGACAACATGAGTATTTGGACTTGGCGACTCGATTCTCGTTTCACTCAATTCTGGTTTGACTCCATTCTGCTTTGACTAGATTCTGGTCTGATTCGATTCGACTCAAGTCTCTTTCTAGTTGGTCTCGAGTCTACTTGAATTTCCCAGCTACAACTCGGTGATGACAGTCACTACTCGTAGACTCCATAGCTAAGTAGCGGCACAGAACACAGAGAAGCGACACTTAAACGTACAATTTTCTGACTAAAAAAAATTGTCTTTATTTTTCATTAGTTGCTATATGGATAGGTTTGTTTATCATTGGTTATGAAGAAACTCAGCCACACTACAACAGTTTTGCGCATGTGTCAGTGTGCGCAAAACGAGAGACGTTTAAGTGTCGCGTCTCTGCGGTCTCTGGTAGCGGACTCGCAGGAGTGAATACACACAGACCAACGAAATTGATTCTAGTTGGCAACACTAATTTTCATTTGCATTTTAAAGGTATGTTTATGTATGCTGTAATGTAAGAGAAGTGTCAAATAGAATACTGTTATGTGGAACACGCGTTAGAATATTTATAACGAGTCTGCGAAAAAGTTCGTGGCGTTTTTTTGTAAAATTCAATTCAACCGCCGAAGAAAGAGGTCTCCAAGCACTTAGGCATTGATGCCCATTATATCATAATCCTTGAACTATTTGGGGGAAGGGGGAGATGAAGTATTTTGGAAAGGAAGTTACACCCAGAGAATACAGAGTAAGGAAACTTAAAGGTCAAACGGCAGAGCAGCGGAATAAAGCAAACGGACTTTGTACATGAATCCACTGAAAATCGTGTTGAATCCACTCAGAATCGTGGTGAATCCACTCAAAATCATGGAATATCCGCTACAAACGCTGGCAGCGAAAAAGAGTTTCTTTTCTCTATTTTCTCTGGTTACACTTTTTCAAACTTCTTTCGATTCTTTTATGATTCTCAGAAGCCTTTTCAGGATGCGTTGTCCATTCCCAAAACATCTGACAACATATTATGACTGCAAGGGGTTGGGGAATGAGTACTAGCAACTAAGGCCTTCGACTCGAAGAGAGAAAGATTTAGAAATAAAAATTTTTGAGACCCTCCCCGTGGCAAATTATATAAACTAATTAATATGCTTTTTATTTGATCTTACTCGCGTTATTGCAAAATTCTTAATAATTATGCTATCACTAGATTTCGTTGTTAGCAACCTGTCTCCATACGTGGGGATAAGCGCCAGTTTTCCCAACGTCAATCTATACTCTCTTTGTGCGTGTGCTGCTGTTGTTTTCTTTCGGCCTATTCTGAGTACGCCTCTCACATACGAGCATGTATTGACATTCATTATAGAGTTGGACAACCGATTAATTTGTGTGTCTACGCCACCTTAACTTATATAATAAATATTTATTGCATTAAACTAAAAACTCTTCATACCAGTAACTGGTAATCTGACTATGAGGCAGACAATAAATCGGCAAGGACCCTTATACACAAAAACAAACCTTTGAATATCCTCAGAATAATATTGCAATAACCTGAGGACTTTTGGCTCTCCATACTAGATATTCTTTGATTGAATACTTCCAATATTTGTACTTCTCAGTCTCATTTGTACTCTTACTGACGTCTTAGGAAACAAATACACTTTCATATAAATTGCTTATGGGGCGTTTAGGAAACCGCTTACAGAGTGTTACTGGAAGTATTCAAACATTTGTATATGAATGCGAGCGCCATTCAAAACTTTCGTTGGTTATTCTCACTTTATTTTCTTCTGAGCTTAGAATAAATGCTTTCATGCCATATTTAACAGGCACTCTTACAGGAATCTTCTCTAATAAGTTGGTAATAAACAACATTCGTTTTGGCAACCACAGTTAAAAAACTCATTAATTTATAAAAAAAAACTTCTAAAAGCTAAATTCTGATTGTCTCCTCCAACAAATATTATTTCTTTTCATGTTCACCGACAACCAACTTCTGTCTGGTTAGTGACGCAGTTATTCAACTTTACACTAAAGCAGTAATTAATCATGCTGCGAATAATTACATGGTCCAGATTAATTATCGACTTCCTTCATTTGTTAACTGAGTCTGAACCAAAGCGGTAGATTAAAATAGTTTTACTTCATATTAGTTGAGATTTGCCAACGCGTGCATAAACTTATCTATAATTTGGGATCTTTGACCTACAGTTTTCGCACGCACTGGCAACACCGGCCGGCTTGGCTATATGGCAAATGGAGTAGTTTCATGGAGTTCGAATTGAATATGAATTGAATAGGAAATCAGCGATTGAGATTAAAATGTACATTTATGGTGAAAAGAATTACCGGATTCAAAGGGGTGTTGTTATCAAACCATCAACCAACTCCACGGGATGTGGTCTGAGTTTTTTAATTCAGTTCCACTAATGACCAAATTACAATAATGTTCCCTGTTATACAAGAATTTCTCTGCAATTTCTTCAAGAATTTCTCTAAAATTTTTGCAAGAATTTGTCTGAGTATTTCATATTAGATTTGTGGATAAAGGAGGATACTGTTAAGACCGCCTTATCCCGGCTCGAACTAAATTAGCAGGTGTGACATCAGCCTTATATGACTTGGGTGCACGAGATACATATCTGAGGTAACAAGGAACAACAACAAAAGCCGGTGGGAAACATTTTCTCTTACGACATTTGTAGTAATTAAATGAGTGGAGTATATTTTTTATCTAATTAATTCTATTAGTGGGCTATTATTACTCTGTAGGGTAATAATTACTTTCCGCGAATAGGTCGTGTTATTATTCCCTAACGTCACAGGTACTCGTGTATACGTCTAAGAGTCAACTTAGCAAATAGAAATTTAAATTAAGGTCTGTGATTGGAACTATTTATTAAATATCGCTTAAGTAGTTCGCGTAATTACTTAGTTAATTATTTTCACTTGAAGACATTTTCTATACCAAGTAATTTGTTATCACAAGTAAATAAGTTATTAAAGTTGAAGATACACGTGAAACTCTTGTTTTATACTAAATGGTACCTGGGTTAATCATGGTGTGCAGATAATTACATACTAATTTCCATATTATTATTAATTACTTCTGCCATAATTGTACTTATGTAGTACCCTCTGAGGGCAAATAAATACGAATTCTGCAAATTAGGCTGTAAAAAGGTTAGGTATGAAAACTCATATAATGCACTATACTAAGTATTTATGTCTTCATTCCAAGCCCATAGTTTTATGTATAATCAGATATTGATATGATGAACTGCACTGGACAAAAACGTACTTAATTCGATCGTCAAATGTCCAACAATATGCTGCACCACGTGTTACTGAAGTAATAAGGACAAAGACAATCAAATCCCCGACACAATTCACCATTACTAGTCAATGTTGATCAATCTTAGACTGGTCTAACACTACTTGCAGTAATCACATTCGATTCACAGCAAGTTAGTTGCATAAAGGCATCGAAGTCGCTAAGTCCAACCCAATCAGTATTCATATTTCAGTCGGTAGTAAAATTTTTTATCAAAAAAGTCTTATTCAATGCACAAAACATAAAAATTTAAGTTTACACCCCAACTCCAAGTCGCTAAGTAATGCAAGCGAACCAATCCCAAATCGTTAAAACTAACGACTTCAGTAAGTTTTGTTGTTGCAACATCGTAAAAGCGACATTTAGCGAGTGGAGAGAATTGAAATGAATGCGGTTATGGATAAATGCCATTTTGGATCGAAAACTTTGGCAAGCATTTTTCCAAAGTTCTCTTTTGTTAATAAAATGCTCATCTCCAAACCCGATATATGGGAATGGAAAGTGGGGAAGTAATTCTCTAAACACTATCTTAGGTTAGGTTAGGTTATCATGGTAGCCGGTCTACAGACCAACTCACTCAGACCACCATGGGTGCATTGTGATACCACCGCGTAACAACGCACCTCTGATTTACTCGCGAAACCATTTCGAAGCCCTAATAAAGCGCAGGATTTGTTTGACCTTCGCGCCAGACACTTCTGTGAGATAGTTAAAAGCGTATTTGTCTAAAGAGCCCGCTCTGCTTCTAGCCAGAGCGGAGCACCTACAAAAGAGATGTTCCACAGTCTCCTCCTCCTCCTTATCCCCACAGCTTCTGCAGTATTCATAAGAGAATACTCTCAGCCTGAGAGCATGCCTGCCGAATAGCCAATGACCAGTTATACAAGCCACGACCTTAGAGATATCTTCTCTCACTATATTTCATTGTACACCAACAATACTCAAATTTACGAAAATACATTGAGAGGGAATATGTCGCGGCATGCTGAATAAAAACAGGCAAGTGGCGATTGATGTACACAAAGGAAGGAGCTTAAAACAACTTTTGCAAGCGGGCAGAGCTTTGTGCATCACTGATGTGCAAAGATAATTCTTAACTAAACGAAAGAGTAAAAAGAGGAACTTCTTTCGACACGTTTGGTGACAGAATTACTTTACTACAGTATATTTTAAGCAGAGATCATGACAATCAAGGAAGCAATAGTTTGGCTAAAGAACATTCAAATAACTGAAGTTCGGACTCTTGACAATGAGCCTTAAACAAAACATCTCTGAACCATCCATTCTGTCAAAAGGATCTACAATTTACTTCTTTATACAATTATAATATGTTTGCGATTATTTGCAGAGGGCTAATTGTCCAGAAAATGGAATTCAGTTGAAGCCTCTACTTGATAAGGAGGATTTCCTATGGTAACCTGTTTATCTAGCCAACTAATGAAGATTGATGAATAAATAATATTGACAACAGAATCTTGATAACGGAGATAAATCCGATCTAAACTAAAAATAGATTGATAGAAAGAGCTTAAATCACTTCATAGCCACAGAATATAAAAGACCGTAGAGGTAAGAACACATTATACTCAGAAAGCCTCGATTGACCATTTCTAGAATTCTGCAAAATCGTCAGGGATACGGAGTAATAATTTTCCTCCTTCTGCGCCATGGTCCACCACTCCTTCATCGAAGCAAAACGTACTTGGGAAACCACATTTCCCCCCTTAAACTTATATAAAACTCTAGAACCGAGATGCAACTTTGGGGCCACTCCCAGGAGGTATTCAAATGGGCCTCTTAAAGAGACTTTAAACATAAATGAAATAAACACAGCCATAAAACGAATCAGGTTTTCAAATAAAACTACTAAGGAGAATGATTTCCTTACTATATAAAAATTGTTTGATAACTTTTTTGAACTACTTTTATTTGCTCCCATTTTAATACAGCACCATGGGTTTCTTTTCTGCCCATGTTTGCTAATAAACAAAGTCCAGTTTTTCTTTAGTCTACGCATATTCAAAAGCGAAATAAGAAACAGCTGCAGTGCGTCCACTTCGGTGACCAGAAAAAAACCATAACTCATGTAATTAATTTTTTTCGAGGCACACAATATCCGACCACAACACTAAGGCCGCTTTATTAATCGTCGAAACATGCTTCGAAGCAACTGACTAGGGGACCGATTCGGACCGGTTTGGTGCCATCTAATGCCAAAGTCAAAACCGCACCAATTGCGCAGCCAAGTGGACATGGCGTGCCTTATGCAAGCCACCAGTAAAGTGGTCAATGTATACAAATTATTTGTCAGGTGAACTAAAGAAGCGCCCGAGCAACTTAAATGATTATAATATATGTTCATTTTCATTACCCTTATGGCCTTCTTGGCGACCCACGATCACCAACACAAGTACTCCACGATAATTTTCCCCAAATGTGGCTGCGAGTCAACTTTGCCATTTAACTTATGTGAAAATTCAAACAACTTTTGGCTGAAGGCAGTAAACAACGAATTCGATTAGCAATTTTTTACATTTTATTGAGTACAAGTTTAGTTTTGTAATTCAATTTTCTATTAAAATAAAAACCGCAAGCAAAATAACGCATGGCGCTCTGCCATTTTTGGAGCACTCTACAGTTAGTTGGTTTGGACAAAAGTTTTATTCACGGAACGATTCCATGGCTAAGATTATTGTTTAGTTGGTTCTAACACTGGACTGTCCACGGAAATATAAAAACCGTTATATGATTATGTATGAAAGTTGCACAGGTTTAAGGATGATTTATATATAATAAGTATTTCGAGCGTTGAACCTATGTCTAAGTCTATGATTTTATTATTATTAGTATTATTATATTTTACACCATAATTAATTACGACTGCAAGGATTAAGGGAATGAGTACTAGCTACTCAAGCCTTCGACTCGAAGAGAAAAAAGGCATTATTGAGTAGCCCGGGGCTATGATTTTAGATTATTCTCTCAACAGAACGTGTGTTTATCAGTTCAGGCTTACTCAATGTGTAAAAGGGCCATGTCGTAAGCACCTATTTTAGAACGGCCCGTTGACCCGTTGATCCCAGTATCGCAACAATCCCCCAACATTAACGTAACATTTCCCCAACAGTAGCGTAACAGTCCCCCAACATTAACGTAACAGTTCGCCAACAGTAATGTAACAGTCACCCAATAGTAACGTAACAGTTCCCCGACAGTAACGTAACAGTCACTTAATAGTAACGTAACAGTCCCCCAACAGTAACGGAACAGTCTCCCAACAGTACAGTAAAAGTCCGAGTAATGAGATGCTGACAGAGGCTGCGACGCCGACTGAGGCAGATAGCGGTAGATATAGGCATAGAGAAGGCAGCAGACCCCCAATCGACAGCGGCAGCGACTGAGACGCCTACAGAGACTCTGACAGAGGCTGCGACGCCGACTGAGACGCTGACTGAGGCAGATAGGGGTAGATATACTCCTAAGTAAAAGTCCGATACTCCACCCGTTAGTGCATTAAAAGAGTATATTCCGCATTAATTTCGAAACAGTTGTATTTTACTGTAATACGGTGGGACCTGGGACTGTAATACATTAGCACCGATTAGATTAGAAGAGCATTACAACTGCCCTGGGACAAGTTATGTCAAGCGCTTGTAAAGCACACCCAGGGCAACCATTTACTAGCCGTGTACACAACATAAAAGTTACCTTTCCAAATATTTTTGGTGCAAGTTTTTCATGTGAGAGGGTTTACACAAAGAATTTGCACGTTGATGTTCTGAAATACACTGCCAGTTACTTCCTTCCATAAGATTCTTTTTAGAGACTTTGGAACTCGAGATCTGTTTTATATTCTGCAAATAATACCAGCATATCACCATGTGTCCAAATTATTTTTTCCATATTTTATTTTAATGTTTCACTTATGTTTCATTTAAATGTTGTGAATAAAACGCTTCAAGTCACCAAAATGTATACTTCAGCTGAACCTTGCAAAAATTACCCGTGTAAGAGTATCAAAAGATGGGAAAATAGATTTACCAGAAGTGTTTGAAGTACATGCAGAGCTTATTTATTTTATTGCCCTTGGACACAGGACTTTAGAAATACCTTCAAATATATTATTTAATACAAACAATTCCACAAAATTCACTTTCAATATTCCACTTCAGCAAGTTGAGCAATTACGTCCGTTAGTGCCAAAGAGAGTGGCAATACTATTTTGGTGTATGATAGAAAAAGAAAGCTACGTAGATTATAGTGTAAGTGAGGTGTGTAGGAAAGGGATAGCATTATCCAAACGAGACATCTGAGCATACAAAATATTCCAAACGGAATATGAATGCAACTTTTCTACAGGTTTAGTTATGAATATTGAAAGTACTTTTACGTCACAATAATCGTTACGAATCTAATGCATCCATACATTTTTACAAAAATATAATCGAGGAATAAAAGCCTGTAACACAACTATATATAAGCGAACACTACAAGAAGAGCAATTGTCTCTTCCGACTACTTAATAGATGTGCCCTGCGTGCAATGAAATTCTTAGGGTAACAAAGAGAGCCGTTGCCAGCAAGAGATTAAGAAGTAATTCGTTATGTTCAAAATGCTCGCTTAGAGCAAACCAACTACAAAAAATGTGCTAAATATGCTAAAATTAAAACCTAACTTTCACATCTAAAATCAAATATTTTCAAAAAAAAGAAAACCATTAGCAAAATTCCTTTTATTTCGTTAAAAATCGTTAAAAAGGTACCGAAACATTTGTACGGGGACAAACCACGCCGATTAATACTAAGATAAGTGTTTATTATTATTATTTCTGTACGTATTTCTGAATAAGTAAGAGAATAAGCGGTATATTCCTGATATAGAAAATCCATTATCTAGAAAGTATGACATCATCCCAGTTAATTTTAATAACTTAACATTTGATGATCTTTCTGACTATTTAGTGTTAGTTTTTAATTTTCGTTTCATACAAATTGTCTGGAACCACATCAGAACCGTTCAGGTAAGTTTTTCAACTTGTTTTACGTGGACAAAATAAAACTTTGCTTCATTTTTCTGTTAATAATTGGAGGGTTTTTAACATTTGAAGATATGAATCCATATCGCCATATCTATTATGTCTCTTCAGACGCTTGACAACAACGAGTATTGGTTATAACGATTTTGGAGCTTGCTATACAACGAGCATGAATCCGCCTTAAGATTAACGAGCTAATTTAGTAAGGCTTAACTCGTTAGTTTTAATGCGACGTTTGTAAGGTGACATTTCATGCGACCCAGACCCAGCTGGCCATAATAACAGCAAGGAAATCCAGCAAGACAATAAAAACATGTCCTTTTCCCTCAAATCGATTTTAGGAACGGGATTTGCTTCAACAATTTTTTACTCGGGATCGGTGTAAATTAAATATATAAAAATTTAAGAGAGATTAATTTATTAAGAGTATTATTATTATATCTTACACCATAATTAACTATGTCTCCAAGGGGTTTGGGGAATGAGTACTAGCAACTAAGCCCTTCGACTCGAAGAGAAACAGATTTAGAAAGCAGCAATTCTCAGATCATAGACGGTAGGTAGGTAGGTAGGAGTGGCCGCCCAGTTTGCCAAAAGCACACTTGAGCACACATAATGGCCCATTGTGATACCACGGTGTGGCGCCGTTCAAGCACTGACTAAAAAGGTTCCCATACTTGGGATGGTGATAGTCAGCGCAAGGACAGCGCCTGGAAAGGCACGACTCCCCCGTCATGTTTCAGGCAACCACCCTGATACTTTGATGAACCTGGCTATGTCCCTAATATTAATGGATGACAGCTCTGTCAGGCTTGTATGAAATGGGGCACCAAAGGTGCGAATTCTTCTTCTGCTCAAGGATGGGCAGTGGCATAGAAGGTGGAAAACCGTCTCGTCCTCCTCCTCGAAGCCACAGCCTCGGCAAAAGTCATTTGAGGGTAGGCCCAGTCTTTCCGCGTGCTGTCCCAGTATGCAGTGGCCGGTCAAAACCGACACAGTTGTCGACAGTGATACGCGATCAAGTCGAAGAAGTTGATTGGTTCTGTTTTTGTCCATTCTTGTCCAAGTTAGTCTAGCCGTGTGGCAGGATTCCTCGTTAGCCCAGGATTTGTAGGCGTCAACCAGATATTTCCGTTTGATTTCGAGCTTGGCTGTTGCCAGTGGAATGCCGATGTTTACAGAGGGGTGAGTGTCGTGCATTAGCGTGCCTGCCTTGGCAAGCTCGTCCGCCTCGCAGTTTCCCGGGATTTCGCTGTGTCCGGGAACCCAGACTAGGTGCACCCGAGAGTAACTTGCGAGCTCATTTAAAGATGTTCGACATTCATGAACTAGTCTTGATGTGGCCGTGGAGCCAAAAAGAGATTTAATGGCGGCCTGGCTGTCTGAGAAGATAGATACGTCAACTGCGCCGATATCACTACTCAGCATCCATTTGGCTGCGTGGTAAATGGCCATGACCTCAGCTTGAAAAACGATGCAATGGTCTGGGAGACGTAGGGAGATGTTTAAGTCCAGCTTGTCGGAATAAATACCGCTGCCGACTCTACCTCCAAGCTTGGAACCGTCGGTGTAGATTTCGACTGTTTCACCGACGATTCAGTTTTCTGAGGTCCAGACGGGATAGGATTCGAATCCACGATCTCCAAAAAGGGATACATTTTAAACATATATTTTTATTACGATTCTGTCGACAAGGAGAGTACATATAAATGAAACCATCGATTTGAATCATGTGAACATTTATTTCTGAAACCCCTTTTTGACACACAAAGTAAACCGGACTATATGAAAGAGTTATTGCTAGTGAGACCCATCTATTGACAATTACATGCGTCAGGAAGGTACTCACTGATGCATTGTCAAAATCTTATTTTTATTTTAATTTAATTTCGTACTATTCCCAACACTCTGGTTTCATGCCCTTATCCAAAACTCCTCGGTTATCGACAATCGACTGATTCAACTATTGTGATCGTCATCTCTTTGTGGTATATGAAAATTCACAATAATTCACCAGTAGTCGACCACGGCCAATCGTCCGCCAACATTCATAGTATGACCCCATTGTTTTTCCAAGCATTTTTCATAAATCTTTTAACCGATTTCCATCATAAATTATTCCTCCTCCAAAAATTGGCGAAAAGGCCATTTTCATGTTTCAGTTAATTGGCATTGAGTACACGAGTAGGGTGGTCTTTGAATAATTTAATCAATGCAAACGTTTGAATGCCTCACCACAGTCGTGTGAGCAATTTGTGAAAACACGTTTCTAGAAATGCAATGAGTAATTGCTGCTCCACAGGAGCGCTTGCGTAATTGTTTTCTAAACATGTTCATAAAAACTTCGGCATTCGTATGCGTTGATCTGCCGCTGAAGCAAGCAGCCGTACCTTTGTATCGCACAGACTCTGCGAGAGATGCAGCAGGCACTTTGGTGTCCTCACGTGGAGTCTGCTTAGTGCTGTTTTTGGCGCGGAGGCGTCAATTGGAAAAGTGAAAGTGGTATTGCTGCATCACGCGTCATTGCTGGCGAGGAAGTCTCACTGACGTGTGTGTCTGATGCGTCCAAATTTTCTTGCCCCCAATTGGCTGAAAGCAGAGTTCCAACCAGTTGATGCAATAACACACTTAGCCAGAGCCACAATGTAAATCTTATGAAACTGGTTTGCTTGGTTTTTGGCAGGCACGTCAAGTGCCGTTGAGCCGCCACTAGGAGTGTGATGGTTTGGCCGATATATAATTTTGTTTCTTTTTTTTTGTGAACCAACCATATTCGCTTATAAGGCAACTGATATTCCATTACTTTTAAGCTGAGTGATACTGAGTTCAGCGTTTTCGTGGAGTTCAGCGCTTTTTCGTCAGAGTCTCGTCGAAGAGACCACCAATTTTACTATGCTCTCTTCAACAAATAAGAAATTATTTAAATATGTAGTTCCAGGCATTGATGTAAGATGGTGAACGCGTCTCAGCAAGTGTTCCTCACAGCAATCGAAAACGGTGGTAGAAATTGTCTGAGATGAGTTTATGAAATTTTGCAAGTTTTGTTCTGTTTTCCCCGATTTTATATAGAAGAATATGAAATTTGCCAGGTGAAATCAGATTTAACGCATATAAAGAAAATGATAATAATGAAATAGAAACTGTTCAGTTCAAGAGAATGAAAGGGCTTTGCTAGGTACGAGACGGTCTCTGAATTCAGCTTATCAGATCTTTGTTCTACAACTCCCTATCGCAGGTGGAATAAATACATCTTCATATAAACCTTTAAGTCAACAATTTAAAATTAAGTCACATAACCCTTCTTTAAGGTTTATAGAACACCTATAATTATCGGATATTTTCTTGCGGGTTTTCCTCCATAAATACTTCTATATAAACGCAAATACCACTGCATTATACACAGGTGCAATGAAAAAACTTATATTTTATAATAAGTTTCAATAATTGTTCGAACAAAGAATCACTTTGTAGGGGTGTAATAGATACATACTCATACATAGATTAGTCGTCATAGATGCTAAGCTAAAACGACATTTTTAGAGGGGAATTTATTTAGCTGACTCTCCAGAACTGGCACTGAAGCACACGAACGACCAGTTTATAATTTGCAATTGTGATTTTCTACTCACATGTGCCAATGTGAAGTGATACGAAAATAAACGCTAAATAAGAATACTTAATCACTGTAAGTTTTTTATATAAAAAAAGCAAAAAACCAACAATAAAACTGCCTTCGTAACTGAGGCAGATGAGTGTTTATAACAGGGTGCGGACAAGAAACTTGCAATTCCGAGTATGAAAGAAACGCATAAATAAAAATAAGATCTGGGAAAATCATAACGATCAATTATTCATGTTTTGAATTAGTCTACCACAGTAGTTTCGGGATAGCCACGCTTTCCTTAAAAGAGACAAGCATGTATCGGATTTACTATATTTAAATAATAATAAACGACAAGATGATTGTATCCCTTGCTCGACTGAAATGGCACGAAATATGGATGAATCGATCATTTTATATAATCAAATCGATGAGATCCTTGTATCCTTGGCAAATTAATCGACTGAAATCTCACGAAATATGGATGAATCGATCATTTTACTATATTCAAATAATCGATCCGTGATTGCTCGACTGAAATGGCACGAAATATGGATGAATCGATCATTTAATTATATTTAAACAGTCGATCGTTGAACACTTGGAAAATTCTCGACTGAAATGGCACGAAATATGGATTAACCAATCAGTTTACTATATTCAAATAATAATAATCGATGAGATCCTTGAATCCCTTGGAAATAGCTCGACTGAAATGGCTCAAAATATGGATGAATGGTTACATAGTTGTAACGTTGCCGATAAAACATGAACTAAAACACGGAATATACAAAGAAAAAACAAGAGCATCACCCAGCCATGCTTCCATATTTCGTACCATTCACAATCTATTTACTCCCATTTGATTACGTGTAATTTACAATGTACTCTACTAATAATCTAGCAATTAAAACTTTAATGACTTTAATTGAAAAAAGACAATGTGAGAATGTTGAGGGCGTGGCAGTTCGACCTTTCATACTCACATTCAGTATCCCACTGCATAAGCAATGCCCACATTTATTGAAGAAATCGAAACCAATTTCATACTATGTTGTAGCAATTTAGGCGTTTGTGGACCGATACGGGTCTAGATATACCTACGAGGTTCCAAATAATGTCATCTTCAATTGAAATGAAGCAACTTTTCTACAAAAAAGGCACAGCTAACAATGGAAATAAATAAGATATAAAAGGAAGTTTCACACAGACACAAAGGCAAAATTTATTTAAATTTGGAGATGAGCCTCCATTGAAAATTGGCGGTATTTGACGTTATTATGCTCCGTGAAAGCATCTTTTTCGTTCAGAAAAGTTTTCCATACATAAAATGTGTGGGTACATGGAAAAAATCGTTTATTAAAATAAGTGAATACACGTGGATATGGTTAAATCGACTCAGATAATAGCGATCAACAGAGAGCATGTATCTCAATCAACAGAGAGTATATATCTCGATTGACAGAGAGTGTATATCTCAATCGACAAAAAGTTTGTATCTCGATCAAGAGATTGTGAATCTCAATCAACAAAAAGTGTGTATCTCGATCAACAGAGGGTGTATCTGGATCAACAGATATTGAGTATCTCGATCAACAGGGAGTGTGCATCTCAAGCATCAGAGACTATGTATCTCAACCAACAGAGAGTGTGTATCTCGATGAACAGAGATTTTGTATATCAATCAACAAAGACTGTGTATCTCGATCAACGCAAAGTATGCATCCTTATCAACAGAGTATGCATCCGATCAACAGAGTGTATCTCGATAAACAAATCCTGTGTATCTCGATAAACAGATCTTGTGTATCTCGATCAACAGAGTATGTATCTCGATCACCAAAGAGTTTTATGTATGGATAACCATAATTAATGACAACTGCACGTGTACTTGGAAATAATAAAAATTCGATGAAAATGGGGTTTCGTTCTTTATGAACAATTTTTCAATACTGTAACTTTGAAGGATGTACAATCAAAATTTACAATAAATACAATAAAAAGCTTTTCATAATTAAGGAAT
The DNA here is from genome assembly GCA_920105625.2 of Clusia tigrina. NCBI lineage: Eukaryota > Metazoa > Arthropoda > Insecta > Diptera > Clusiidae > Clusia > Clusia tigrina. Next base: position 30,345,778 of record OV050030.1, read on the forward strand.
ATTTCCAAAAATATGTATTTTCCTTGAACTGAAACCTACTGAAGTCCCTAACGGAGTCCTTAATGAAGTCCCTTACCTAATCCCCATCAAACTGAAAAATTAATGAATGATCAACTCTATTTTCATTATCAAATCTTTAATTCCAGAAGCTATGTGGGGATGGAATAATTATAATGAAATGAAAGATTAAGTAAAAAGTCTTTAATTCCAGAAGCTTTGTGAGGATGTAAAATTTCGATATGTGGATTTATTGTGCGATACTGTAAATAATAACGAGTATACAAAGCCCAAGTATTGAAAACAATAAAACTTGATCGTTAACTTAACAATCAAATGCATAGAGACGGGAAACTTCAGAAACATTACGGAAAAAACAGATAATAATTATCACTATTGCAACATATACAAATAAAAAGAAAATAAAGAAACAAATGGTATAAAATAGAAACTGTACGAATAACTGCAAGAGGATAGAGAGATATATATGCAGACATGGTTAGAAGACAGATTTTGAAATATATTTTATATTTTTACACTGTACGATCACTTATTCACGAAGCCCATTAAACAAATTAAGAAGCATACAAATTTTGAGTTATTCAATCTCTATGTTTCTATACTCTTTGGTGTTATGTTATGTGTTATAAAAAAGGGGTTTACTAGAAAACCTCGAACAAAATTTTTGCAAAAATAACTTCGTTCGTCATGCGAGCTCTATACATGTATACTCTTTCGTAATATTTTGATGTTATTAACATTTTGTTTACATTTTATTAACATACTCTTACTCTTTCGTTGTATTGTTAACATAAGGTAGGATTAATTTAACATTATAAAGATCAGCGTCGTTTTTAGCACCACGTGGTGACAAAAAATTTCACTAAATATTTGTAATTTATGTTTTATTTATTATAAATTTTTTCCATATTTATTATATATTTTTTTCATATGTATTAGATATATTTCCCATTTATTCCATATATTTTATTATTATATATTATATGTTCATAGCTTTCATACTTTAAATGTGATAAACTTTCTTAACCGAAGTAAATTATACAATCTGTAAACAGAGGATAATTCTGGAGAACATAAAAAAGATGCAGGCTGAAATGCAACTGATTTTCTCTTACAGTTTTTTAAGAAGGCGATTTCTTTAGGGTTTATATTGTGACAGGATATCCTCTCTATGTTGTTTGAATTATATTCTGCATTATAATATCCGTTATGTTTTTAGATCACCATTACTATCGACTATTCGGCATATTATTATAGCAACCGGAAATGTACAACACTCACACATTTGCCGCAATTCCATGTACTTTCCGATTGGCCCGTGCAAAACTAGTTTCAAGAACCTTAATCGATTAGCATTCGCTAGCATCGAACTCGCATAAATGAACCGCAGCAACGTGAAAATCATTTCAGTCGTCGACAACAGATCGCGCCAAAGACTCGTACGAGTACTTCATTAAGAGTTAAAAGTCACTTCGGTCGAAATGTGCGCCTTACGAGCATTGCCAAGCGCATTGGCCCGAAAAGCGGCCGAAGAATTGAATGAAAATCCTGCAAATAACGCGGAGTATTTGAATAGTTTTCGCGATTGGCTACAAATGCAGACGCACTTTAAAGCGCGTATGTGTGATCAGTTTTTGATAGCGTTCCTGCGTGCCTCCAAATTCAGTTTGGAGAGAGCCAAGCAAAAATTGGAAAATTATTATATATACCGAGCAATGATGCCGGAATTGTTTACTAATTATAATATAGATGATCCAAAAGTGTGTGAAATTGTGAAATCGGGGTAAGCGCAAATAAAAAGAATATAAAGAAAAAAATATTTTGTGATGAAGCGAGAAAAAAATTAAAATAAAACATAAAAACCTGTGATTTAATGCAATATAAAAAAAAAGTAATTTAAAATTCCTCTGCTCTACCTACACACAGTAGTCTGCTGCACCTGCCGGAACCCATATGCGTCGATGGACCTCGCGTCGTTATGATACGCGTGGGTTGCTTCGACCTGGAGAAGTTCAGCATACCCGATATTTTCAAAGTGGGTGCCATGTCCACAGATATACTAATCAACGAAGACGATAATGCCATTGTGGCCGGATATGTGCTCATTATGGATCTGGCGAATGTGTCCAAAAGAGCGATGTTACACTTCGAACCGAATTTCGTGAAAAAACTGACAATTGTCTCCAATAAGATGTGCCCGGCGCGCATGAAGGGATTTCATTTCTTAAATGTGCCGCCGTTCTTTGAGAAGGTGTACAATCTGATCAAGAGTGTGATCAATGTCAAATTGCGAGAGCGGGTGATTAACACATAAATTAGCTGAAAAATTGTAATACGAACTTATAACGAGGCACTTGTTGTTCTTTTGTACATTTGTAGTTCTATGTGCATGGCAAAAATTTGGATGGACTGTACGCGCAAGTCCCCAAGCGAATATTACCGAAGGAATATGGCGGCGAATGTGTTGTGAGCGACATGCAAGATCAGTGGTGGCAAAGGTTGCACGGCCTCAAAGACTTCATTGAAGAAGAGCAGACTTACGGGCTCATCAAGGGTCGGAGCAAAGCTTATCTACACAAGCATATACCTGAAGCGGCAGTGTTTGGCATTGAAGGCTCTTTTAGGAAATTGAATTTAGATTAATTTTAAAAATTAGAAATGTAAATAAGAAAAATATGTGTGTAAATAAATTAGTAAATAGCGAATTTAACTGAGAAAAAGTCAATAAAACAAATAAATGAAAAAAGTGTGAAACCAAAATCACCCAAAATATAAATTGTATTTGGATTGTACACGGATTTAGGAGAGCGAAACTTTAGATTAGAGTGAAATTTCACAGATACTGATTTTTCGATGGCAACTCAATAGTAACAAAAACTAGGACTGTGACTTTTGTCGTTTCAGGAACTTCGCTAAACCTAGAAAGGACTCACAATAATTTTTAGTGCATTGTGTACTGAGTTTTCTCGATCCTCTTTCCCGACTGTGGCTTTCGCCGTATCAGGACCTTCGCTAGACCTAATTGTTCCTGATTTTACTGCCGCAGTTTAAGGAATTTTGGCAGACCGAAAGGACTCACTATCATTTTTACTACATTGTGTACTGAGTTTTCTTGATCCTTGTTCCCAACTATGAATTTCACCGTTTCAGGACCTTCGCTAGACCTAATTGTTCCTGATTTGACTGCCGCCGTTTAAGAAATTTTGGTAGACCAAAATAACTCACTAACATTTTTACTGCATTGGGTGTACTGACTTTTTTTTATCCTTATTCCCGACTGTGACTTTCACCGTTTCTGGACCTTCGGTGGACTTAAAGGGCCTACTAAAATTTTTACTGCATTGGGTACTGCGTTTTCTTGATGCTTGTTCCCGACTATAATTGTCGCCGTTTCAGTACCTTCGTCAGGTCTAAAGGACTCACTATAATTTTTGCTGCATTGTCTACTGACTTTTCTTCATCCTCGTTCTCCAAATGATATCTTCCATTTAACTACTTCACGACATAAGCACCACTAAACCATTCAACTCTCCAATCCTCAAAGCTGCAGTTTCTTAATCCAAGCAACTTATCTGCAACGTATCGGTTGCAATCGCGTATGTTGTCCAAAACTTAAACCAAAATAACCCAAAAACTATCCAACATACGAGTATTGAGAAACAAACATCGGAGCCTTTGCTTTCGTGAACATTTTTAAGTCAGAAAGTGTTCACACCACACTTCCTTTACCAAACCCACATGCCCCGACAGACGCGTGACCAAGTTCGGCTTGCATAACTTTGCAATGCTGCTACACAGGAGCGCCATGACTGCCGCCATTCCCACGGTAACCATCGTTATCTTTTAGTGGGTTTACTGCTGCGTCTGCTGGCTACTACAAAAGCAACCGCCAGTTGCCAGAGGTGGATGCACGCCATATCGTGAGTTAGCAATTTGAAACATTCCAATAAAGTACCAACATCTGCCAATGTGCAGCGTACAGATACCCTACAACCGACCATACCAAGGAGAGCAATACTTGCTTAGCCTGTTGATAACAAACACAGCTCACACACACCTTGACACTCGCGGTCATTCCGCTGCCTGAGGTTAAATGAAAGCCAACTCAACTACCCGTAAGTAAACCTGGTCGTCCGAGACGTTTGCAGAAGAAGAAACTACGACGTCCACCCCAGTGACATTGCACAACGAGGCTCACAATCAATCGTTGCGCAACGCAAGTATTTTGTATTATTAGGATTTACGTAAGATTCGCCGCATTGAAGCCATAAAACTATTGCAGGCTGACTGAAAAACGCGAATTGATGCATCGTGTGGATGAGGATAGTAAATAAGTCTTGAGGTAACAATGGTTGAGATAACTTTTTGGTACAATTGTTCGAAATAATTCAGGAATAATTGTTGGAAATATCCACAGAACAATTGTTCGAAATAACTTCGGACTATTGTTGGAAATAACTTTGGAACAATTCTTGAAATCTTGCAAAAATCTGCAGTTTCCAAGAAAAAATCTTCCAAGCCCAGCAGGACTTGGAGACGCCAATCAAAAGCAATGTGAGCTACACTCGTAGACTACAAACATAGACTAAAGCCAGATAATTTTCTTAAATCTTGAGGTCTCAGGGTATTACAGGCCCATAAAATTTTCCAAGCCCTGCAGGACTTGGGACCGCCAATCAAAAGCAATGTGAGCTGCACTCGTAGACTACAAATATAGACTAAAGCCAGATAATCTTCTTAAATCCTGAGGTCTCAGGGTATCACAGGCCCTTGAAATTTTTATTAGCCAAATTATTTTCCATTTGAGTATTTCAACTATGTTCTCTTTATTCAAGTGAAACTACGAAACAATTATTCGAAATAACTGCGGAACAATTCTTCGAAAGAACCATAGAACGAAGTCGAAACAATAGAATAATATGTCTGTAGAATTCTCATACTCGTAGTACTTAACGGCAAATCTCAAGGACCTACTCTGATTAGTCGGAGTACTCAGCCAACACTCAGGATACCGAAATTGTACAGGATGGGTTTAGTAAAGGTCTATCACCACATCGGTATATGGTAAGGAAGTGATTTTGCGCCATGTGTGCCTCAGCAGAAAACTGTGGATCAGGCACTGTAACCAACCAATCAGCAACTCAACCAACTACCAAACGTTCAATAGCAATTTCTTCCCTTTCGTAAAGGCAATTCAGGACGGATTTAAATGGCTCACATTTCTAAAACTAAAAAAACATGTATTTTGGGCTAACCAAAATAGACGAGACGAGATGTAACGAGTAAGTTCAAGCATATGTGTATCAATGTTAATAACCAAAATGGCCGTACGTATTTGATCGAAACTGAACGAAACATTTAGACGTGACGTTCGGTTCCGTAAGAACCGAACTGCAAACGTCTGCTACTCGTCACAACAGCTGCTCGGTTGACGCGCTTGTTATTTTCACAATTAAAATGAAGTAGTTTATCCACGATTTAATCGCCGCTGTGAGGGATGAGCACGGAATTTGTGTAAAAAGCCATCCATCGATGCGTTTGATAGCGTCACATCTTGGGTTAAATGTCAAAATCGACGTAACGAGTGCAGACGTTCGTCCAATCGCTATCGTTACGTCTCGTCTATTTTGGTTCTACCTTTTGACTCAATCCATTTGTTTGTTTATTATTATCAATCCATTTTTTTCCCCCATATACCAAGCTGCCACATATCCGGGATCATTCTGCATAGTTCTCCACAACATATTATTAACTGTACCACAAACAAATAATTATAATGAGTACTGCAAATCGTGATGAGGCACTCATCAGTGTTATTTTGTGATTGCTTCTTGAGGCACTTGTTGTGCACTATAATTTCTATGGAATATAATGATAGATTTTGCAACACTCTTCTAAGTAGTTGAGATTAGTTTAGAAACTAGAATTGCAGGTGGGCAGAGGTGGCTCAGAACATATCGTGTTGAGAGCGATTTGCGACCAATATATAAATCTGTATACTATAATCTGCATACTATACAAAATCAACATGAACACCTTTTTACGATGAAAAGAAAAAGATTCAAATATGAGTCAAACGTCAGCAGCTCCTTTTATAAATAAACAGCAGCAGTTATGAAATGAATTAATATAATTTTGTAAATAAATTAACCCAGCAAATCTGTGTCTGGCTGCGTGGATGGATGAAGTTGAGCAAGTCTTGATATGTGAGACTTTGTGGGTCGATGCAATTTCCTTTCAGCCAGCAAAACTCGTTTATAAATGAGAAAATTGTACACATAACAACGAAATGTCTAGATTTCGCTTAGCCCCGACTTAGGACAGTTTATCGTTAGTATAATCCTCATCAATGCCCCTTGTGCGAATTGAAATGCTGCTTAACTATACGCGATTTTGAGCAACGCAAACGGCATAATCAGTGATAATCAGGAAGCCGACAGATATAAGTAAGTAAGATTTCTGTTTGAAGGATGGAGAAAAAACTTGCGAATGGAAATTAGATACCGGCACATACATGAGTATAACAATTATACATTTGTAAAATAAGCTGAGTTTACAACGCATTTACGATCGATTCGTATGTGCTCACATGCAGCTCTTGTACAGGCAGGCAGCGAGACTTGGTCCAGCGATTGCTGCATTATTATTTACTGTTGTGCTTAATAAAACTTAGCAAATTTTATGTTTATGTTTATTAGCAGCATTAAAGCAGAATAAAGTATAAAACCGCAGCTGTGAAAGTGCATTTTTTATTAGCAAACGCAACAATACTCAGCAGAAGTGCACAACACTCGAGAGCAACCAGTTGATCAGATAAGACAGGTGCCGACGACTCCCAAGACAACACATTAAAATTGGCAACAGTGCAAAAATGATGTAAAAAATTAAGCTTAGATACAGAAGCCCACTTAGACGGTAGCAGCACTCAAATGTGAGTAAAAGTGGTGCCAGAACTGGGGACTTCAGTCGCATGAGTTATCTGGAAGAGTATTCGCAATTTTGACAGATAAAGATAAGAAAACGACGGTATAATTAAATACTAAACGTAAGTCTTGATAGGCCCGTGCAGGATCTTCAATGCAACAGTCTCAGGCTGTGCTTGTAGTAACACCACTGAGTACAGTCAAGTGCGAAATCGCCTAAACATACTTGAGGAAAGCCAAAGGTGAAGAGGATAGCGATATGCAGGGCCAGCAAAGCGTCATGGACGAACTACAATTGGAAAAAAACACAATTAATAAACAAAAACCAAAGGGATGCATCAAGACTTGCGGCTGTCGCAATCGACTTCTGGCCTATCGGCGTACAAGCAGCCTGAAGGGGCATCCCTCACAACGTATACTGCAGAGGCTATAAACAACCAGAGTAACTTACTTCCTCTGCAATTGCCCAGCCCTATGGAGGGCAAGGATGGGCAAACTGGACAAACCAATCTTCGATAGCCTTGATACTATACTTCTTCTTATCGAGTCAATTTACATTCCTATGAAGTTCTGTTTTTATATCAGCAATAGGAGCGTAGCTGGAGTAGTGTTAAGTGGGCTCCCGATAGTTGCTTATATGGGAGGCAGGCGCCCTTTTGCCCGATAATATAGCTGTCTGGTTATACCTCAAGGCCCTGGCTATGCCATTCTAAAATTTCATTAAACTGTATCTAACGGTGTGGAAAGAAGTTGACCACAGAAGGAGAGTCGAAGATGCGTATAAACAAAATCGGCTCAGAAAGTGACTGATGAACACACATATAAGTCCATATCTGCCATTCTTTTTTTTGTGTTGCAAACACTGCTCAACTGTAAATAGGTTGGTATTCCTTTTTTTTAAATGAAGTATAAAAATAGATTTTGCTTAAATGAAAATGGATTAATGTGTAGAAAATCGTCAAAGTTCATTAATTGTGTAGCGCAATTGCAAATAACACATCTGGATTGTATTTCAAAATGTTAAAAAGTTATAAATTAAGACTTCTCATTAAATTCTTTTTTTACTCAACGAAATAATTATTTCATGAACTCGTAAATGCTTTCGATTTGCTCCGGTACATTTAGAGTTGTGATGAAAGGCATTAGGGTAATATGCATATTTGAGACGGCGAATATTTAACATTGGCGTGTTGCCATTAACAATGTGCATACAGGCTCTTCATGTGTAAACACTTCAACAAGTAATCTTAGATCTCGACTTAGCAGAGTATGAAAATATCAGAAGGAAAAATACTCGTCATAAATACGATAAAAATCTAGTCTCCACCGAGCCAGAAGAATATGATCATATAAGTAAGTATATACTTACATACACAAGTATATACTTGTTTGCCTTAAGTACAATTTATGTATCAAATATTTCCGGCAGGCGTTTCACTTCATTAATTCAATTTGTCTGTCAATAAAGTTGCATGTGCGCTATTTTGTCATCTTAGGTAAATTGCAAACGCTTAATTTGTAAAAAAAAGTCCATAGTAGCCATGAAATTTTTGAAGCTTTCCATAATCTGCTTTTTTGTCCACTTTCCCAACAAACACTTAAACAATATACCTATCAATAAATCCCCATTTCGGATCATTTATGAAACCAAAGCAGTGATATTTGGGGGCAATTTTTCTGAACCACTCTGAAAGATAACTGAAATAACGTTAAGAATCGTTGCCATTGCCGTAATATTACTTACGACATGTAAATACGCTCGTTAAACAGCTTCGTTCAGTTTATATTGTCATAGAAAGGTAAAGTTAAGCGTAGACTAAAATACCGTTACGTATCAGTAAAGACGTTACGCATTACGGTAGGATACATATGAGCGCTTCGACAATATTTTACATAAGTTAAAAGAAGAATCCGAGCTCGTCTCCTCCACGCAAGTTAGTCAATTTCCAAAAAAAGCAATGAATGGATTAGTTCATGGTTTCCAGAAAGAAGGCAGCACTGATAACAAATTTTCTGTCAATATTGCAATTTTTTTGTGCAAAAATCTTCTTTTATATACAAACCATAAAAAAGGAATGGAAGTCCCAAGTATCTAAGTTGTTTAAGCAAATTAATCCCAATACGTTGAAAATAGCAACGTCCTTAAGTTTTATTATATAAATCACATTTAAAATTTAATAATAAGCGACATTAAGACTGACGATTTGAACGCGGCTAATGTTAAATTATCGTTTCGATCCACGTTACGTTTGACACTTTGCTTGACGCTACGTAAGCCTACGACACTACGTAAGATTAATACGGCTCTAGCTATAAGCTCAGCCATGTTAACTAAAAACTTGCTGTGTTTTATTATCAGCTGATCATTAAGTTACATAAGCATTTGGTCATAACGTCATTTGCGTAATCACCTTCGTCATTCGTTTAACTATTCTTATTGGTATTTTGGTTCTAGCTTTAGTTCAATAGCACCATTCGATACACCTTCCGTACACAAGCAATAACAAGTCTAGCAAATAATTGTATATTGCGAAAAATTCTTATTTGCGTCAACAACTCAGGATGGATGTGAAACTGGGAACTACGATAATGAAAATAAATAATTATATTCATAATTAAATTGATCATTAAATCCAGTTTTATGTTTCTTGGTATTGCATTACAACTTTCAAGGAATTATTACGTATCTCAAACTTAATTTGCAATTATGATTTCGTATAGTTATGCAAATAACTGTTGTTTAATATATATAATAATATGCATATGAAGTTTACTGATTTGTATGTAAGCAATAACGTCAAGGAAAAACGTTGACGTCTACAAAAGAGGAGACTTTAAACAGGGTGTTGCTAAAAAAAATAGATAAAAGCGAATTGAAAAAAAATAAAATGGAATAGAAGGAAGTTTGCTGAAGGGAGCGTAAACCCCAACTTCAAGAATAAGTGCAAACCAAGAAAACACTATAAACACAAATTGAAGTTTTTTTTTAATATAAGAATATGTGGATTTCTTTTAATATAGGTGGGCGTGGCACCTGAGTTATATCGCAAATTTTGTGAACCGTTCGCCTGATTGGTATCATTTGTTATTCTTATATGGATTCTATTAGATTCTCATTGACATATTCTCTCATATTCACACTGATATTCCATAATTGTGTTGAAAATGTTGAAAATCTCACTGAAGAGTATCTTCATATCAAAATGTACGAGTATTATGAGGTGCTTCCGTGGAATGCGATGAAGTTTTGAACAGACCAATCATTTGAGTTTAGTCGAGTTATTATGGATATGATGAAAATCCATGTCAACACTATTTTCCATGATAATTAACCTAATTTAATACTGGATTAACTAGGCATGGTATATGATTAAACAATATGGTGGAAGATTAGTCGAAAGAAAACTCTAAACTCTAAGCCTCACAACACTACAGATACAGCATTATAGAGACTGAGAGAGAGAGAGAGAGAAATAGAGAGAGAGAGAGAGAGAGTGAGAGAGAGAAAGAAATAGTGAGAGTGACAGTGCGAGAGATAGAGAGAGAGAGAGATAAAGAGACATCCAAAGTAACTTTAAAACCAGCATAAACCATATAAATTCAAGCCGGACAATCAAAAAGATGTACGTATATTAAGATTTTGAATATGTTGGAATCTATCATACATCGGAAAGAAACAATGACATTGAAATTTATTCTAGAGAAATGTGAAAAGAAACTACGAAATACTAGATAAAAGATGATGTCGGCTTCACCAAACAGACCCATAAAAAACACCTGAGGTAGGCACCACCACAGTAAGCTAACGCTGCCAGTATACAACAATATTCAATGCAGAATCATGACGTATGAATCCATAAACCCAAAACCTGCTCGATCTAAAAATGTATGGGACAAAGATTAACATTTTGCCAGACACTCAAAGTGTCTTAAGGTGCTACACTTCTGTGGCTTTTGCTCGTTGTGGTTTATATGGTGCTATCCATGATGATTATAGCAATCATTGTTCTGTTTGTAAATATTTCAGAAGGAAACATTTCCAGGACTAAAAGTGTAAAATAGTATTGTAAGAGGATATTGGATTGTATAATCTAATTTTACTTATTTATCTATTACTTAACTTCCTCTCAATCTCACCCATATCAATAGTTATTTTGCTTGACTACTCATTTGTATATAAAAACACCTGGAGACACAAATTGAAGTTAAAACCCCGCCATGATTCAATGTCTGCGGATCCGTTTGTGACCCCAACTTTCTAGGCTTTTAACTCAAAACCCAAACTGAATTTGACGAACATAAGTAAGATCCAGTCAGTCACCAACACCAATAAATTATCCACTAGGTCTTTGAAAAGCACCTCACACTCATTATCGCTGGGAAAACTTCTGAATAATAATCTATTTGATCCCACTCCACCACTTGAATAAAAACTGTAAGAAATTCATAAAATTACAAATATTTATAAAATTTGAAATATAAATTGAAAACCAAGTTAGCTCGGTTGGTCTTCACCGCTTCTATAAACAATTTATTTCCCATGTTAGGAGCAATTGGAGCACACATGGAATAATTAAGTAACAGTTTTCGTTCTAATACATTTAAAATTTACCTTAAGTTAAATCAAGTATTGCCAATTTTCTCGCACACTTTTGTCAAATTTTTGCTCTTTTGTATATAATTCCAGTAGGATTTATTTATTCGTCATCTACACTTCAATGCCAGAGCAATTCCTACTGAATAATGAGTTGAAACAATTCGCTGTGAATATTCACCTACCTTTAGTAGACAATTTTAACTTTGCGGGTTTTATGAGTCATGATATTTATATTTACTTAACTGGTGTTATGTATGCATACCTAGGCAATGATACGGTTTCTCTCTATATATTCTTATTTATTCACCATTTACTGACATATTTTGCTAATATTTTCGGCTAAATATGCTTTTGGTCTCCCACTTGTGCAATGTTTTTGCTTTCTCCTTCTTCAATTCTCCTGTTCTCTTTATTCGCGCTTTTTGATCTCAATATTGTTGTGTCATTCTAAATTTTACCTCTATATTAGGTAGCATTAGTTCTTGTAGGTATATTTCATATGCATATAATAGCTGCGTTTCTTTCAACGCGAGTGTGAATAAAAAGCTACCCGTCGCTTAACAGTCTAGCATTTGGCAGCACTGGTTTTGACAATTAAAATGCTTATACATACACATTTGTAAACAAATTTTAAAGAGGGACAAGGAAAATTGAAAATGTCAAATTTTGAGCAAGCGTTGGTAATTTAACTTTAAATGTGTACATATTAATTAATACACGAAAATATACTATATATTTTATATAATTACAACTTTTTATATAATTACAGCGGTTAATTCTTGGTTTACTCTTTTTCTCGTTCACAATAGACAACAAAATGGTATTGGCAGCACTTCTGTTTGAGGCGCTAAACTATAAGCGGATACAAGCACCTTGTCTTAACTAAGCGGTGTATGGATAAGAGCGCGTTTTATTCAGACTTCAGGCATTGAAAGAAACACAACTAATGTACATTCATATTTGATTTGTAGTCATCTTTATAAAACTTTCTATAAATGTTGAATATATTATAATATTTTATTCTACTCGTATAATGTCCATTTTGAATGTACCATTTTTAAAACTTTTCAAAAAATGTTTCAAATGCAATTTTGGAATACTATTGAAAAATAAATTTCATGTATTTCTTATCATATTTTCTTTATATATCGGGCAAAATTTTTCTTATATAAATTGTTCGTACTACATATTTTATATATTTCTTGTAAAAGTAGTCTTAACCTGTATACCACACATGTAATGTCCTCCATTTTAGATTTGTACCATATAATAAGTCCCCTCCAGTGTAGAGTATTTGCATGGGCGGTATGGCCGACTATTATAAAATTCTTTACTAGGACTTCCTTCTACAAGTACATAAAATCTCGCTAACTTTTCGTTGTAGTAAGTGAATTGTGAGTGTGCCAAATGTGCCACCTGTAGCTCCTATATGTAATGATTGCAATTACAGTTAACCGCAAAAATTTCAGCCCATAACTGTACCACATGAAAAGAAACTTGTTTCAACTGGAAATTTTCGTGTGGCATTTGGTACAATTTGGCAGTTTGCATTAAGGATTTATGTGGTGACCTGCTTCTGCACTTAAGCTGATCATTTAGAGAATTCTATCTGCTTGTCATGTGGAATTTGAAGAAATATTGCCTTATATTTATTTTAATATTTACAAATTTGTGGAGTTGTCGTGTGTTGTGTTTTCATGTTAATTTTCGCGAACGCTACGATGGAAGTGTGGAACCCTTTACTACACAAATCTACAAGCGCGAAATGGCGCAATTCTTTGACAAAGGTTTGTTCATTCAATTAAACGATTCTTCCATTAGGTCTTCAGAAATAAAATCATTAAACTATTTAATATAATCACAGCCTTATTTATACGGGATAATTTATGACGGAAATGAACATAAAAGAGGCACAAACTATTTGAACAAAATGTGATTCAATTTAGTTAGAATCCTTTTCTGCCTAACAACACATAACCTCACATATTTATTTAAGAGCTTGAAGGAAATATGTCGAAATTCATACCCAGAAAGAAGCTCTTGCTAAGAGTGGCAGCCGTCTTCGGTAGAGCTCACTTATAGAATAATATAATAGAAGTGGAGTAGGTCGGAGAAACGCCGAAAAAGGAGGTCTCCAAGCACTCGGGCATTGATTGAGCTCATTTAAGCACTTAAAAGTTCATTGTGATAAAGTCCTGCTTCAGATTCTCATTCTTTTTTGTACAGAGAAGTGGAAGAGTTCAAAACACTGGCCTACAAAAATTAGCAACTCTGCAGTTGAACGATTCATAGTTTGAATAAGGTCAACATTAATATATTTCATGGTCACCGTCTCCAAACATGATATTGGTTTTCCTTCTTCTACGATAGCTTTAGAGTTTTAGACCCATGTGTGAAAAACACGATTTTAGGAACGACTTTGCCACGTTCATGGATATCGTTATTTTGATTGTAATTTTGATTGAAATTTATAAAATATATATAAACAAAATTTATCACAATATCTCATAATCTATGGGGAATACAGAATAAGCAAAAACTTGTATGAACAAGTATACAAATTACATAATACAAGATCACAGAGGTCAGAACCGGCCTCTGTGATCTTGTGGTATAAGCATTCTATTCTCGCATTCATGGGGTCGCGGGTTCAAAAGTTTCCCCAGGGAATGGTCTAGAAATGTTTCTTTATAATTTTGTTTTCTTCGGGTTAAAAACCTTCGCTCTTAGTACTCTTTGGGTCAAACTATTGAAGACTTAATTATACTGCAAGGCATAATAATAATAATAATAATAATAAAGATCTTAGATTGGAAACAGCCTTTAGGGACACCCAAGAACACCTTATAATCGTAAATTTTCAATAATACCTCAGAAACCACCACAGAAGAATTTATAAGATACTTTAAAAATATCGTTTGCTGATGTTTTTAATCAAATTTTCATTCTATCAAATTCAGAAGTGAATCATTAATAAATATAAAGCAGTAACTAATGAATAAAAGTTCACACAGGACATCTCCTAAACTAATAAAGAGAACAGACATTGAGCAGAAATTGTATATTGTACGAGAAGAGACATTGAGCAGAATTTGTAGAAATGGACCCAAACACTATTTAGCTCATCTATGGTTGAACTATAGATGAGCTAAACAGTGTTTGGGGCAGGGCAGTTCCAGACCAAAAAACACACCCAGTTCTCACTCGTCAGTAGTCTTGAAAAGAATATATAGTATGTACCCAAGATTAGAAGAGCTATTTTATAGGAAGACGATTGTATTGAAGCTGAGTGGAATTTGGTGAACATCGCGACACCGACGACGAATCCATTTTCACCACTACGCCGACTTGGTTAAAAATACCGCATTGTAGAACATAAATATGGATTTCCTAGAAAACACTCAGTAGCTTCATGAATGTATTGGGGGATTCTTTAGAAAGTGAAGAGATTTATAAAGAACACAATCAGCCCATACAGAAATCTCCTGGAGGTGGTTGAAAAGCGTTCATAGATTGTAACCTATTTGTAGAATTATAACCACGCTTTATATGCTTAATGATATTACAATGTTTAGCTGTTATAAAGCTAGTATAAGACACGAGTAAGCCATACAAACAAATCTTATTATAATTATTAAACAGCACACTAAGGGATCCTTCTCAAGTATTGTTGTTGTTTGTTCGAAGAACACCCAAAACGGATTTAAATCTAATTAAGAATGCATTTGATCACATTTTCAGTGCCGAAAATAAATATTTAAATTATTTCGAAAAGATGTTCGTTTATTTAGGAATATATAAAAAGCGAAGGATATAAATTATAATTACAATTATGAACGGAAATGAATTTCAGTTTGATAAAAGAGGAAGGTGCAACTTTTGGCATTAGCAGTCTGTGTAATCAAATTCGTAACTGGGGCTTATTCCAGGCCAAATAGTTCCTTCTTCATATACCCGGAATTGTGTGACTCCAAGTACTTCAAGAACACACTCATATTCATTACGCCCTCCTCCCCAGCCACATCATCGCAAAACAGCTGTTCCTTGAAACCCTCAAAGCGTCGAAGTTTATCCAGTTTACCCCGAGCCTTACGCGACACCTCAGTCTTGCAGACTGATATCTTTTGCCACTTCATTGCCTTTATGATGCGCCAGAATTCTTGCGTGTTCTCACGCAAACCCTCCACACATATAATGCCCGGCTTACCCGGTCGACTAAAGCCACTCAAGTTCAGACTGCGACTTTGTCTAATAATCTCCTGACGCTTCGCAGTCGCCTTGATGTGATGCGAATATATCCACAAACGTTCGAAATCGACCAACTCATCGTCAGCACTCTTCGCCGGTGGCGTTGGGCTATTTTCAAATTCAGCTGGATCGGGACTAAGCAAATCATCGATGTGATCCTGTATCCAGGAAATCACTTGAAACACATACGTTTCGTTCTTTTCCATGGTGGAAATGAAATTCTCAATTTCTGCCTTGAAGTAGTTTTCTTTGGGTTTGCTTAGCCACGTACTGTGAATCGTCACAATGGCATGCTCCAGCACTGGATACAGATGCGGCAATTCGATGCGCACATCCAGTTTATCATTGGAATTTCCTGGATTTGTGTGCGGCAGCGTTAGTTTTATGGTGAAATCTAAATGCGCTTTAAGTACGATTGTTGGATCAGCAATCGAAGTTTGAGTTAGGAACTCGTTGAAGTCACTTATTACACCAGGGTCGAAAATGTACATTTCACCGGGAGAGCAATAGATCGAGGAGAGCATATCAATTTCCTCGAGTTGCTTTGTTATGCACTCAACGTAGAGTTCACGTTTTGAATCAGTCATATCTCTGGAAATTGAAAACAATAAAAAACAACTGTTGGATAAATCTGGTAAATTGGAACTCTCGAGCTAATTTTAGCTGGTATAAATTTCTTCTTTGTCAATTAATTGATCATATCCTTTGAATATTTCAATGGTTTCTGGTTGGAGTAGTACACAATTTACAGACAGCAGCAAATAAAATGAGGTTCCGTGGCACTCTCTGATTGGTGCATGACAGTACTGTCTTTATGGGTTCTTGGGAGAAGTGTCCTCAAGATGAATCATCATTGTGGAAATCTAGTCTCTTTTCCTTTCTTTCCTTTAACAGAGCTAAGAAACCCCTAAATACTGGTATTGATTCCTAGGGAGACGTAGACTGTAGGTAAAGTTGATTGATTGTGGAGACCCACCCTACAGACCTACCCTACAGAAAATACGTAATACTGAGAGGTCGGGTGGTAACAAATCTTCGATACGGGAGGGTAACTAAGATTCTGAGGGTATTTTTTGGTCTACTTTGTTTATATGGATATCGAAACTTATTTACTTTAGGCAATCCTTTTAATTCAGTGTGGTTCGTTGGAACTAAACTATAATTGTTACTTCCCAACAAGACTGGGTAATATTTCAATACTTAATTGGAATCTGTCATGTTCCGTATAACAACTCTTGGGACGATTTCTTATCCTTTTCGTATACATAAGAATGATAGAAGTCTTCTCGTAGTGTTTTCTTACAAAATATACCTGAATAAGAACCACATTTGTATCGTTCTAGCATCATATTCGTTTAATGGCTTTGAAAAGGTCATCTCCATACCAGTATTATTCCCAATTGATATCTGTTTGCTAACTGTGGAAAGCGTGAAGTATGCAACCTCTGTGCATGCGAATAAAAGCGGCTTACGACACTTTGCTGTGTTTAAAATCAATGTAAGTGTTTAAAGTAGAATTATATCAACCATTTCAGCTTCTCCTCTATTCATTGATATTCTCCACTTAGAATGGCACTTATGAACTGATTGCTGATATACCAACACCCGATGCGATTGCTATGGATTGCAGAACGATTGGAGCCAAAGGCTACGCAGCCATCGCTTTTAACATCACCGCCCCAATTGAAAATGCCAAAGAGGGTTCACCGATTTACGAGATTACAGGCAATCGCGTACGTGGTGTACAATACTTTGCCACGCCCAACATGGTGAACATTTATCTACGTGTCACAGGAAATGATTTATTTCTGTTGCAAACTTTTGCGAACACAAAAGCGATGCCAAATCTGCAGTGTCCCTACTTCAAGTGGTCGGGTACAACGTTCACCAAACTGGGGCACATACCATGTAGCAATGCACGCCAATTGGAACCCTTCTCCATTGATTACGAGAGTTATGTGGCTGTGGCGAATTTTGCCGACCAACGTGGTCGCACAGCAACAAATTCCGAAATCTACAAATATGTACGTGAGAAGAAGAAATTTCAATTGTTCCAGAAGATCAGGACCAACGGAGCTGTGGATGTGCGACATTTCACTGTGCCATTTGATGAGATAAAGAAGCAACATTTTCTCGTCTTTGGCAATTCGATAAGTGCGGTGGCCGTGAATAAACCAAATAAAACAAAGCGGGAGGAAGAGAAAAATTTGGAAGCTGATACGGTGTTTTATGTGTTTGAGAGAGGACAATTTGTGCCTTATCAACGTTTGTCGTTCTACGATGTGAGACAGTTTCTACCGGTGCAGGTACGCAAAGGGCGCGAAAAAGTTGATAGAATAATATAGGTAAGGGAAGTCGGCAACTTAGATCCGCAACTTCGGGATAAGGATTGGCTCTGAAGATTGAGATAATCGGGCTTGATTGGGAAGCAATAACCATGGTTTATGTATTCGTTCTGGGTAAATATAGATTATTAATTTTGTTCCCCGGATAGTTAGTTATGTAACCAATTGTGGAACTTTCTTGTACAAGAAAAATTTTTAATTACCATGTACGCAGAGCTTTGTCACAATCATTCAAATCATTGTCTGATTCTGCTCTGGGAAAAGTTACCTATTTAAATCATAAACAATTTCTTTGTGATTTTATGTGGGTGTGTCCTTTGATTTCCCATAAATTTCCTAGGCAGTAGAAGAAGCTCGTGTAAAAACTCCCCGAATTTCCTCTGAATATGATTCACTTCTAGTCTGGATTCACATAGAGAGTAGGTAGGTAGGTAGGTTGGGCAGCCGCATCACCAATAAACCAGTGATGCCACTTAGAGCACCAGCTGGGTCCGCGTATACGAGGCATGGCTACGCTACCCCCTCCAAATTGAACCAACCTAAGCCTTTTTTATAGCGAAGAAGGTTGTTGACACCTGACTGGTATAGATTATCTATACTTGTTAAGAAGTGGGATCCTAGTAAACGTTCCCATTTCTAGCAAAAGCTGGACATGTACAGAAGAGATGCTCGACCGTTTCCAATTTCTCCTCGTTTCTGCAGCTGCGACAGAAATCATGTATAAACTCCCATTCTTCTGGACGATTTCCTATTAGACAATATCCCGTGTGGGCTCGTATTATAGTCCTAATTTGTAGTCTATTGAGTCTAATGATATTCTTAGATAGACGCAGATTTAGCCTCGGCCATGTTTGCCTGGCGATTTCTCAAGTAGTGGCACAGATCCTCCTTTGATTGGTAGAATTAAATAGTGTCTCCCTTATGAGAAGCTTACAAGTCGCGGGAGGTACACCCATATGCCTACTGACATTTGGCATACAAGTGCCGTCTCTCGCAAGTTGACTAGCCTTGCAGTTCTCTGGTATATCCCTATGGCGTGGTACCCAGCATAAATGGACATGGAATTGTAAGTGAAGCACAGAAGTAAGTGAAGTACACAAGTAAATGAAGTACACAAGTAAGTGAAGTACACAAGTAATTGAAGTACACAAGTAAGTGAAGTACACAAGTAATTGAAGTACACAAGTAAGTGTAGTACACAAGTAATGAAGTACACAAGTAAATGAAGTACACAAGTAAGTGAAGTACACAAGTAATTGAAGTACACATGAAATGTCAACAGTAAAGTTATTGGGCTCAATGTAGATTCATTCCTTAATGCAATACTCACTCCAAAATGCTCGAGTGGCAAACTCTATAAGAACTTTCAATGATTTTAAAGTGTTTCATTATAAGAAACATTGTTAACAATCTTTAAAAACCCCTTTTTATGAAATTTGTTTAAAATCGTTTGTGCCTTACTTAAACACTGTATGAGACTAGATGCCTTTCCAGAGGTGTAGTAATGCTTCCAGATACTATTGTATAATACTTTATAAATTGTTGAACAGTGTTGCTACAAAGGCTGTAAAAG
The DNA here is from genome assembly GCA_920105625.2 of Clusia tigrina. Classification (NCBI taxonomy): domain Eukaryota; kingdom Metazoa; phylum Arthropoda; class Insecta; order Diptera; family Clusiidae; genus Clusia; species Clusia tigrina. The sequence continues at coordinate 30,365,482 of OV050030.1, forward strand.
GTATGCATAACATTTGTACAGAGTTTGTATGAAGTTTGTACAAACTTCATAAAGAACTTGTATACAGTTTATATATAACTTTCACAAAGCTTATATAGAACTGGTACAAACATTATATAGTACTGGTATAAAATTTATATAGAGTTGTACAAAATGTATATAAAATTCTTACGAAGTTTATGTACAACTTGTACAAAGCTTATATAGAACTGGTACAGACTTTATATAGAAGTAGTACAAAATGTATATAGAATTCCTACAAAGTTTATATAGAACTTTTACAAAGCTTATATAGAACTGGTACAGACTTTATATAGAACTGGTATAAACTTAATATGGAACTGGTATAAACTTTTTATAGACGTAGTATAAAATGTATATAGAATTCCTACAAAGTTTATATAGAACTTTCACAAAGCTTATATAGAGCTGGCACAAACTTTATATAGAACTGATATAAACTTAATATAGAACTGGTATAAACTTTATATAGAGTTGTAAAAAATGTATATAGAATTCTTACAAAGTTTATATAGAACTTGTATAAAGTTTATAGAAAACTTCCACGCAGGAACTTGAGCAAACGCCAATAGTGGACCAGAATTTTGTGGGTAAATAGCTCACAACCGTGGCATGTAGGGAGTACATCCAATATAACAATCGCAATAAAATATATATACGATTTTCCAAGGCATTCGTACTTTGCATATATCACCACTAAATTTCTCCACTTCTTTCCACATGGTTCTCAAAAGTCATTTCAAACTTTACTTCATAAATTCGTAATCAATATGTGAGGTACCATTTTCCTATGCTGTTTCCGTTAAGTGTACACCAGCAACATCCCAAACTGCATTGAAGTTGGAAAATCCATTGCAGTGTAGTAGCTTCAAAGCATTTTCCCCACTAGGCAGTTATGGCGTTAGCACAAATTATAATCCGTCGCTTCAGGAGGTCACCTCTTTATGCTTTCCGCCTTTATTTTCGCCACATTTTCCATTCAATTTTGGCATCTGCAGCGCAGTTACGTTGAAAGTCGTTGCCCGCACTTCTTGAGCTGAACATTTTAACGTTCCCTGTTGCTTCCCTTCTTCGTAGAATTCCGACGCTGAGAAGTTTTTACTGCTGGTAGCCTGCAATAATCAGGATATAAAGATATACAATTTGAATGATTGGAAATTTGAGGAATCCACTGCACAGTTTACGGAGGGAGCGCTAGGTAGAGGCGTGTCAAATATGCGCATATTCCAGGAGCAGGACAACAGCTACTTGGGTAGGTGTGAAATTATTTGAGTATGTTGCCTTATTTTTTAGAATTTTAAATGCAGTCATAGCGAATGCGTTAATGGCGGAAAATGAGACAAATGTATTTTTGCCCATTTTCAAGCAGGATGAACATGCCAACGCTCTCAGACAGGAAATTATTGAATGGGCACAGTCCAACATGGAACGATTGGGGAAAATTGATGTTGCAAAGCTGAAACAAGATGTGGAGGTGAATGAGTTTCGTGCAATTTGGAACACAAATTTATAATAAATTAAATTTTCTTGCAGGCAAAACTAGCAAAAACGCAGCAGAGTAAGGTCACTGCAGAAGTTAATGATATACCCAGCTCCAACATAGAAACCGTTATCACGCAATCGGTAAACTAGTTATGAGTACAATAACAAAATATTTACTTAGTGTATATTTTCCCCCCTACCCACCAGCTCGTTTATCCACGCCTACATTTAAGTACGAATTATTGGAAAGCGTTAAGTTATGCTAATCAAGCATTGGACGTTTTGGAGTTGCAGTTAGCTCCGAAACAGCTCCAAAAACGGGAAGTAGAGACACGGAAAAGGCTGAACAAAACGGATTATGAGTTTGAGCGTGCCAATGTGGGTACACTCGTGGTCCGGGACCAATTGAAAGCGACCAGAGTTAATGGCATTGAGGTAGCTGCACCGAAATTCAAGAGTATATCAGCTAAAAAGGTAATTGTAACCGGCAGCTATAAGGCACCAGTTGCAGCAGAAAGGGAAAGATTGCCCAATGTAGGCGACGAACAGCCAGAGCGGAATGTAATCAATGTGGAAAATCTGCGCATAAGTGGCAAATTGAATGAGCATACATGGGAGAATTTAATAGACAACACATTGAAACGTGCAGGTCAGCAATTTGTAAAATCTCCAGCTGAGTTTACTACTCTGCAAGCGGACTCGGTGGTAGTCACAAATGAGAAAGTGAACGAACGCCATCTGAGCACACTTATACCAATTACCGGCGGCAGTTATGTCGTGAATCAAGACGTACAATTTGCTGCACCAGTTACAGCCAACAATCTTATGATAAATGACCGACTGAACAATTTGTACATCCTGCAGCATAAATTCGATGTGCTGCTAAAGAGATCCAATACGACGCAAGTGATTAAGGGTGCTAAACGGTTGCAGAATGTTAGAGTCTTGGAACCGATCACTATAGCAGTGAGTTTGGGTAAATCGAGAGGTTCCTGCAAGAGTATTCCATCGTGTTTTTCACACATGTAAAAAAAAAATTATAAATATATCGAAGTCGACTCACAATAATACCCTTGCACGGATCCATCGATAGCTCATTAAATCTAATCAAATGTTATTTAAAATATTTTCCTCCACAATTCTACAGGGTCAAATGCTGGGTGACCATTTGCAATCGATTTCACCTACTAAAGCTATACACGACACCCTCATACTGCATGGTGACTATATTATAAACGGCAATGTTACCATAGCCAAGGAGCTGAAAGCTAGCGACATCGTGGTTCCAAACTTATTGATCACAACAAAGCAAGCCTTACAAAACGGTCTTCGTTTGGATGGCACCGTGGATGACGTCAACATCAAGTTTGGAGAGCCCATTGTCGCAAATAATTCTCACGTAACTTTCATCAATGCACATGATTTTCAGCAACTGATTCAAACCAACATTGACCAAATACAAGTTGTGGAAGGTGAAAAAGATTTTCTAGATTCCTTGGAAATCCGCCAAGGATTCAGTGAAGTGAAAATTTTAAATGGCATCGATGTCGAGAAGTTGGAACAACGTTTACTTTTAAAGCATACCAATCAAACCATAAAGGAAGCAATGCATTTTTCCAAGATTTTGGCCAGAGGGTGAGTTGTTGTATTCATTGATTTTGGCTTAGATTCGAATTAGGTTTAAGCTGAATTTCAGTGTACTGCGTCCTTTTGTTTGAGTCAACAGAAATGATACATTATAAGCTCCTTTTAGTTCAACTTAATTATAATTCATATTTTATTACGAATAACTTTTTCCATTCTATTTTTAGTGTTTCTGCTGAATCGTTAATACTAAATAATAAGAATTTGTCTCATTACTTAACCAAGTCCGGGTCGCAACATATTCCCGGTACTCTCAAAGTGGACAAACTCAATGCACAAAACTTGAATCTTGAGAATTTAAACATCAATGGCAAAATTTTCAATGCTCAGTTGGTCGATATTTACCAGCAGAAAGCGAAAAACACTCCAAGTGCGGATATCTTCCAAAAAAATCGCAAATACCTTGGTTCAATATATGTGAAAAATTTGAAGACTAACTCCACCATTAATGGGAGAGCGCTAAACGAGATTGTCACGCAGTTGGCCGAGTTGGATAGAAATATAAAATATGTTGGCAATTATGTATTCAATTACGACATGAATATCACCAATCTCACATTCTACGGCCACTTTAATGGCATACCAGCTAAGGACTTCGGTCGCTGTTGGCTACAAAAAACTGGACGACAAAGCTTTACCGCACCACAAACTCTTGCTGAGGCGAACTGTAAGGAGGGCGTCATACTGGAGGGGAAATTAAATGGTTATAAAATAGAGGAATTATGTGAAAATACATACTGGATAAATCATGATGAGGTTTTCAATACAACCGTGTTTCGTAAGTCGAAAAAAATATGAAACTCGTTTGTAATCCTACTGACGTCACTACCGTGATACTTATCAAGGACGTGAAGAGAAGAGACATTTGTACTGTGAATTTGTATCATCTGTATATTTGCCTCTGGCTCTCATTCTCGCCACATGTATCAACTAAGTACCCGCTCCCACCCGGTTATAGGTTATATATATTTATGGATTATATACTGTTTCATCTGCTAGTTTGTGAATTTTCTACACCATTAAAAGTACAGAAAATAATTTTTATTTCTTCAATAATTCTTCTTATAGAAAATCCCATCCAAATGCAAGACGTACTCTTCACCGAAACTTTAAATGGCCTTCGCATACCGCAAGATATTCTCTACCGTAATGCAGCAGAACCACAAGTTTTATACGCCAATCTTATTGTGAACAATGATTTGAATGTCGATGGCCGTATTTTGAAAACCACTACCGTGAATGGCATTAACCTTTCGAAATTGGAGCGCTTCCTTAGTGGTTCTAATGACGGTTTTGAGACACTTCATGTCCAACAAGCCAATTTCCCTCATGCACCCTACTATAAAACTTTGAATAAACATGATTTAAGAAACACACTAAATGAAGTTTGGTTAGCAAATGAAAACGTCGCATTACAACAACACGTGGAAATTTCCGAAGGATACTTTGATGGCCTGCTAGAATTCGAGGTAAACTGTGTAAAGTTCATACAAAATTCTGAACGAACTAAAATATTAAATACAATTACAGGGTCCTATTAACAATGTGAATCTTCGTTATCTAAAAGAAAACTGCTTTAGTATGTCGCGAACTCAAGAAGTGGCAGCAGAACTCGTATTTACTAGTGATGCTACATTTGAGAATGATGTTGACATTGAAGCTATGAAGGTGTACGGCCCAGTTATTGACAGCAAAAGGTACGTTAGAAACATTTCTCTTATACACGTGAAAGATCTAATGAAACTCTACATATTCAAGTGATGGCCAATTGGTTTTCATTATTTTGTTGTCGCTTAATAATTGTAGAGTGCAGACTTGCGATGTTCATAATGGATTTGCGTGTGAAAGCGTATTGAAATAATCTTCCGACAAAATATGTTGAATCAAAATTATATTTTTGAATCTCGTTAATGAGGTGACATATCCTATAAAAATAATTTTTATAGTTAAATTATCAATTTACAAGAGAAACGGCACAACATTTTACCATAACATCCAAATGTGAAAAAATTGTGAAATGGTGATGGTACCTGTGCAAACCATTTAATCCTCCAATTGGACTTGGCATTAGCTAATATTCCAGAATTGTTCGACTCTCCTTCATTACTTATTATATCCTTCAAAAAAAAAAACTATTAAAAACCCCTACTGACTGCCGATTTCCTAACCAAATCGTATATAGTTAATTTGTTGCGATTTCTGCTTCATCCATTTACATAAGATTTGCTTGAAAATGACATAAACAAAGCAACATATAAATATCCTTTTGCTTAAAATCATTAAGAGCAGAGACTTTGCACAACTTTATACGTGCACTTTGCATGACGAAGAAGACTTTCAGCTCCCAGTCTCCGTAACCTCCACCATATTTATGACAAATCTCGGGTTATTACCAGCAAATACGTTTCCAAACGCCACCCTTCCAGTTCTAGTGGTAAGCATGCTAGGCTCACACTCAGAGGGTCGCAGGCTCAAATCCTGCCTCAAAATGCGTCTTTCTAAAAATTATTTTTCTCTGCGGGTCGAAAGCCTCAGTAGCTAGTACTTATTTCCCAACCACTTGCAGTCAAATTTAATGATGGTGTAAGATATAATAATAATAAGAATACGTTTCCAAGATCCTTAACAGTTCAATGCTTATACGATCTTCGGCAAATCCTGTGAATATGTCTATTTTCCATAATCATATATGTTGGAATGTTGATGTCAATTTCCATAGTCAATTCCAAATCAAATTGGGAAATTCAAAATAAAACACTGCGCTTAAAATCCCATCATTAACCAATAAGATTATAGATTTATAAAATTAGGAATTGAAGAGATAACATTTAAAATCAATTTAAAAATTTAGGAATTAAATAAGGGTATTCACGAACCATGTTCATATGATTACTGTCACAAATATTGACTTTATTTTATGAATAACATGTTAGTGAAAACATAATCCGATTTTAAAGTCACTTTCTATATATAGAAATTGCAAACTTTTAATTATCGTGAATACCATTATTACTCAACCCACAGATTAAAATATGTCTTTAAGAGAACAGTTTGCAATGCTGTGCTATAAACCAGTGCAGTGCACAGTTTTGAAGATGCTGGATTAATGGCTCCGCTAACAACAAAAACAGCTGACTCAGCACAAAGTTAGGAGAAAAGCCAGGCAAAGTTTTCGATCAATAGCAATATAAGCAAGCATTTAAAGATGCTAAAGTAATTTAATTATCAGAAACTTACCTTCAGCAACAATAAGACACACAAATGATTATTAATATTATCTATATATAAACGAAATCAATCACAAGACAGATGCACGCGAAACTAACTGCGCAAGCACACACAAGAAATATGTGTGGGAAGTGCAAAATGTCACATATGCCGTTTTGACGTTTATTTGCATTTACTAATGACCAGCAGATGGCCATTAACTTCCAATTGCAAGCTTTTTGGATAAAGCAAACGGAATTGTGAAAACAACATGTTAAAGTTATAATTACAGGGGGGAAACAACAACTAAGCTCTTGTCGAGTGAATTTAGACATTAAGGCGAAACTACATATCACGCTTTTTGACGGCAACGCGTTTCACGCGAAACATTGAATACATGCATTTGTATGAAGCCGTCGTCAGCCGTCAGGTACACAGGGGGACTAACATGTAACACATTGTGTACATGCCGTAACTGTGTATACTGATGGCAGTGCGACTACATCTTCTTCGCGGGGGCGGCTAGAAACAGGTTTTCAGAAATATTTTCTGAAAGCGCTGGCTAATCGCGGTCGGGCGGAGAGAAAACAACTCTCTTAAATAAAATATTTTTGTCTTTCCTCAGACATAAAATAGGTTGCGTTGGGCCAGTGACCCGACCGTAAAACAAACCCACTCAAGAAACGGAATGTCATGGAATTAATATATTTGTATGAAGCAACCTCCACAACTTGCCGTCGAAAAGCGTCAAACACGTTTGCCGTTAAAAGTTGTGCAACTTTTAACATGTTTTTTCCACAACAGCGTGCATAAACCCCCTTTATTTAAAAAAAACATTTGAAATTTTTTTCTATTCAATTATGAGAGTCACAATCGAAGTGATTTTGAGTTATCTTGGCACCACTCACCTTCTTCAATTATTGGTCTTAGTAATAGCAATATATTTAAATTGTTTCAGCAATTCTGAATTCGATTTTAACGAGTTTGTATCAAATACACTGAAGACAGCCGGCCCTCATACAATTAGTGGCTCTTGGCATATTTCAAATGCTGTTGTCCATGGTGATTTAAGTCATGTGCAAGTAAACGATTTGAATTTAGTAGACGATGTGATACGCACCGATATGCCAATTAACGAAGTCACCGCTGAGAAACGTATCGACGGCGCTGTAATAGAAAAACTTTACGCCCCGCCTACTAGCGTAATTAATGGAATATCCGTGGCCAACTGGATACAGGATGCTGTCTACGTCTATGAAAATCACACTATAAAGGGCACTACTACACTCGACGCAGTTAATTTGTACAAAGATTTAATTGTGCTCGGAAATATTAATAATATAACGTTCGATGAGCACACATTACTGCTGCGCGACCGTGATCAAACTATACACGGCAATTTGATTGTGCACAACCATGCCCCCCAAGAGTCACAGTCTTTAACTAACAATTTTGAAAATTTGCATGCGGAGCGAATAAACGGAAAAAGTGTAGATTCATTTTTGGCTAATCGTGCAAAAATGACAACACCAACCGTTAATGTCCAGAGTCACGTGACTTTTACGCAGCCGTTACTGGTGAACGAATACCACGGTAGTGGAATGTTTTTTGACGAGAAAAAACAAAGACGCGATAGCGGTTACGACTCATTGGAAAACTGGAATACGTTAAAGAATGCAGTGCAAAAATTAAGGAATTCCTTTGAAGGTATTTTGAGTTATGTTGTCACTTTTTATTTTGAAAATTGTCTTTTCATTTCAGTTTCTCATTACATTTTGAGTCACTTTGAGGTCAAGCAAACAATTGAAATAAATACCACAAATTTAATTCCACTATCTCTGCGCATAAATGAGGATTTTTTGGATGTGATTGGCTTTATGAAAGAGGAAGAAATTTCAAAGTTTTACCGTTGGGACCCGAAGACGCAACAGTTCATTTTGGAAGAAAGTCAGTATCCCTCATGAATATATTTATCAGTTAATTTTCATAGTTTTTTGAAATCAATCTGAAGAAAGATTTTTCTTTCCCAAGAAAAGAATTTCCTTCTTCCTTTTTTAACTATTTTGAAGATTTGAAAACACTCCAGTCAGGTTTAGGTTTATTATAGGTTGGGGAACTCAGCAAAGGTTTAATAAAGCATTCCTGGTTCAGTTCATCGTGTTACATTGAACCCCTCAGAGTACACTAGAATAGCGTTATCTCTGCTTGGTGGCATTTGTAAATGTTTGCAACGATCCACAAGGAGTTCATAGTTTGTCTCCTTCCGTTCCCTACTCCTAGTACATCGTTTCACTCTGTTATTTATGGCCACAGAGGGTCCCTTGCAGTCATCCATTTTGGTTAACTTGAGAGGAACTAAATTTTCAGTGCTTGTGCATATTGCATTTCAGCACCTTTTTATAAGGCCGGAATGAATAATTTACTGGCGGTACTTGCACACAAGATAGAAATTACGGACAATGACGAATGTAGAAAATGTAGGGAGGTTGGAGTAAGGGAAACTCTAGAACATTCCTTTGTATATGTCCTGTGTTATCAAACACGCCCTTAAAATGCTTCGGAGCCCCACAATTTGAGAGATTCGAAGACATCTCAAGAATGGAGCTGACAGCACTGTTTAAATTCGTAAAAAGCGTTGACATGCTACGAGATGTCTACTGGAAATCTGCATAAAGGTCAGACCCCATCTGGTATCGCTAGGGAGCAATCGGTCTATGCGTGGCTTTATGCCAGCCAGGTTAACCTAACCTAACCTATAAGGCCGAGAGATAAATATGCCGGTGCCGGTATCGTGATGTATAAATACACTTGATCTGATTGACTTTTTCCTTTAATTTAACGTTGAAACTGAAATTCATATTTACGGAAAGGGGTATATCCCGAACACTCAAAAATATATTAATCTCAAATTGCACATGCACATTCATCTTCCATAAATATCTATGAAAAATTTTGGTGAAAACTAGACGATTTTTTACGCTCTTCTTTTATTAGCCTATTTACCTCAACGGAATATATCAAAAGAGCTATTGGCTGAAAGCTGATTAGTAGTTTTTGAAGTTTCCTTACAAAGAAAAACTGACCATACAATTCATATAGATGTTAAATCTGTTCCACATGCACAATTCGTCCTTACGCTACGTTCTTTACATGAAGTGAGGACAAAACGTCAACATGAAGAGAATATATATAATTGTTCTAATTTGATTAGGTTTTTGATTGCTTCGATCCTATCTTCCACTCTTAATATTATTTTGTGGTGTTTCTATTAGGCAAAATGAATGCATTATAGTTTACGTGTTTGTGCCGATTCCCTTTGTACTTCTGGACCTTCTTATAAGTAGAATTGAATCAATATAATTGTGCATTAGAACTACACTACTCTCCTATCCCATGCATCACAAAGTGGAAAGGAGAAAAGTATATATTATTCATATAAATGGAACAAAAATATACCGTTTCCCATAATATAAATGCAAATCTCCAAAATCCGTTGATTCATTCAACAATCTGACTTGTTTTTCTTGAGTGCTCTACCACGTTACGAAAATCGTATTTTAAAGTAGAACCTTTAAGATGTCTTTATTAATATCAAAAGATTATTACATATAAGTATATCGTACTTTTAATTTTATAAGTAACTTATTCGCAAGAAAAGTATTTATTAATGTTTGTCTCTATGGATTCGACAAAATTTCACTTTTAAGTAAATTGGGAATGAAAATAAAATTATTAAATTTAAATACATGCAAAACCAAAAAAAAATAAAAAATTAATAATTAAACATTAATCTTCTATAAAATGAAGTGTTGATGGAAATAAAAATTTTATCTTAACGTAGTGCAAAGCATTTATAAATGCATTTAAATCAATTAAAATAACATAAAATACAACTACGAAGACATAAACTCCCAGTGCGAGCAACTCCACTGTTCCATATTAAGTCGTCTGTCTGGCTACTGTTCTAGATCATCGTGCTGCACTTCGATTATAGCACGCAAAATACCCAACTCCAATTTAGCAGCCGAAGTTGGGCGCAAACGGTTCATAACATTTGCCACATACAAGCCAAGCGCCTCATGACGCGACGAGTTACAAAGATTTTTAAAGAAAGTGGGTGGTAACGAATGATCAAAGTTACCCAAATTAATTACATCGGACTTATTGTTCGATGCACTACCATTAACTCCATTGCCGGCGTCAAAGATTATATCATTTCGGAAATCGATCTCCTCAATACGTGGCGAAAAACCATTGGTGGAAGTAGACGCCACGGTAGCAGCTGCTGATGAAGAGGGGCCCCCACCGCCTACTAGCCCATTGGCAAGATCACTGCGTGAAGAATGACCTGGTATGGTTATGACATTAATGCCATGTTGCGATCCACTAGACTGGGCCATCTGGTCTTCCTGATCATGTTTTAATTGCATCAGTTGCGTTGTTGTTGTATGTGCCACTTGTGGCGAAATGGATTTTGCCGCTGCTGCTGGAGATTGGTTAACTAGGTGGCCTATACTGATTTTCTTTATTTCAGTAGCCGACTGATGATCATCGGACAGTTTACGTTTCAGAGATTCCGGCAATTGTATGGTTTTGCCAACTTCCAGGATTCGTCCGCCTGCGCGTGCTGCAAAAAACAAACACAATTTAGTTATTCTCCATTTTCATCTTCAAAGATTACTTTTTACCTGCTTGGTTTTTTAATTGTGTATTGGTGGCCGTAGTCACAATTCTAGACCCTATTGCGCTGGCTATTGTGGAAGGTGTATTCTTCTTAAGGGTAATACCCTTTTTGTGCAATGCTGCAGCCGTTGCTGCTGAACTTGTTTGTGATGTAACAGATATTGATGGACGCGTAGAAGTAGATGCATTGGCGTTCATAAGCTTTTTCTCATCGGAAGACGAAACAGTCGATGTGGCACTATTTGTGCTACTAGGCATTATAGACAAAGTAGTTGACTTCGTTACGTTAGTTATAGTTTTAATCAAAGGTATTTCTTTTTCTGGCGAACCAGCAGAGCTATTTGATTTGGTCGATTTTCCAGGACTATCACTTTCCGAAGCAGAACCGGTTGAATGTGGTGCCGGATGAGCAAGTCCCGACTGCTCGTCTTCGTCTTCTTGCACTTCCAACATCTCATATTCTTCACCCTCTTCTATGGGTAAGTCAATTTCTCTGCAGATAAAATACAATTTTAATTCGTGAGATAACACATTCATTTCGTATAACTTACTCCTCCTTGATATCCTGTTTCGGGTCCATTTTTCTATGTATCTGCTCCATAATGCCAAACAGCTTCCATGTAGATTTTTCCTTTGACTTTTCCTGTTCATATTTCTTCTGCAACACTTTGAAAATTGACCGCGTCTCATGCACTGTAAATATTAATTATATATTGTTGTTTTAATTTTCGAAATATTATCATAACATTTTCCAAACTTACCAGATAATTTGTTATTTTTGCCTACACGCGCCCAAGCGTCATCGACATCCTTTTTGCTCCCGACGGAATAATTCGGATGTAATACCTTTTCTTCAGCAATGTCTGCTAAAATTTTATCCAGTTGTATGGGCATTTTGGATTTCTTCTTCAATAAATTATTTTAATAATACTTCATTAACTTCTCAAATACAATTGAAATAATAAAATAAATCGAATCTTAAATACTTTTAAAAAGTTTCGCAAATTTTCACAAACGCTTCGCTCGCATCTATTCCGTATTCTTCTTTACAGTCTCTTCTTTGGTATTTCTACTTCCCCTTTCGTTGTACATGCCACTCTTTGCCGATGAACGGCGTACAGGCAGACAGTTGTTTGCTAAAAAAGATGAAGCAAAAACAAAAGGGCGCGCGTTGAATGGGTTTTGTTTCCACAAAATTCAATTTCTATGCGTATGTGTCTCTTTTCCTCTGCGGCATTTCGGTAATGCGAGCCGGTGATGCTTTATAGCTCGGTCTCATTTTTTATTACCAATTCTGTGTACTCCTTAAACTACTTTAGGAAGTGTTTAGAAATTTAAAGCTGGCCATTTTAAAAATTTAAAAAGATTTGAGGAAACCACTTCCTAATTGCTGATTTCAATACTTGGAATTTCCACATTACTAAAGGTTTTTTTTTTTATTAAATACAGCTAAAATCTATAAACATTTGTCTAATATATTTAAAAAAATATATTAAAATAACTTTAATTAATAATGAAACATTTTTTTTAAACATTAAATTAATATTAAAAATATTGAAGTTATAATTATAAACGTTTTTATGCGAAGGTCCCACTGATCACGCACTACATTTTCTCTGAAAGTTTTTTAACTTTCAGTATAAATCAATGGACATAAAAGGGAATGCTAGTTTTCTCTCTTTAATGTTCATTAGTATACATATTTAAAAATTTTGTCTAGAGCTCTACCAGCTGATACAAGATAAAGCATCTTTTACAGATGTATCGAGAGTTAACTAAGGTGGCTTTTCTCTTATATTCACATTCTCCATCATAGTTTAAACTCCCTTGAATTAATCTTATAAAGACGTGGGCACAGAATATGTGCTTGTTTATTTTTCTTCTTCCCGACATAAGTATATCAATCAGTTGAGTCACATAATTAGTAGCGCCATCTATGCTCAAGTTCGTATATTTTATTATTCAAATAGTAGTCTCAGCTCCTTGCATCATCAGCGCACATAACCATAGAAAGCTTGACCCATCAACTCCTCACATTCAGTCACAGCACATTGACTTCATCCCTAATCAAAATTTAACTAATTGCCAGTAATACATAAAAACAAACAAGCAATTTAAACTGTTTCCTAAGGACACTAGAACAAACACTTTCTTATTTTACTTAAGAGTACATTTATTTCAAATCATTATCTATTCAATTATCACAAATTTTGTATTCAACTCGGGTTAGCTGCGATTCGTCGCCATTCGCCACCGAAAAATGAAATCGTTCCATGCCTACGCAAGAAGCAGAGTAATTTCCGAAACGATCGGCAACCACTAAAGCCCCACTAAAGTCTGGATAGTAGCGGACCATACGATGCTTGACATATTCTGCAGCCTCGGAAGGAGTGCGTCCGTTGCGCATTGCCTCTACAGCCAGCAGGGATGGCAGAAAACGCATCATAACATCACCATCCCCCGTAGCTACAGCAGCGCCGACCTCATTGTCGGCATAAGCACCAGCACCCGGTATCGGCGAATCGCCTACTCTTCCTGGTATTTTGTGACGAGCCCCATTAGTGGAAGTGCCAGCGTAAATACGTCCTTCTGAATTAATAACAATCATGCCAATTGTGTCGTGATTCCAACGACCAAAAGAATACTTATAACGATTACGATCATCGTCTGTTCTGCTATCCATAGACAAAGGGTTATAGGGACCACACTGCTTGGTGGGATCGGGATATACATCCAGCCAAAAATTGGGCTGACAATTATTTTCTCGCCATTGCTGCCACATAGCCTTAGAACGATGCGTTGTTAGTGACTCACGGCGGAAGCCCAACATTTCTGCAAAACTACTTGCCGCATCGCCGACAAGCAGAGTGTGACGCGTATGTTCTAGCACATACCGTGCCACACGCACTGCGTCCTTGATTTGACGTAATCCTGCAACAGCACCAATATTCATGGTAGCACCATCCATCTGTGCAAAACAATATAAATTTATTAATAAGTTTCTAATAGTTCATAAATCAACTTTGAACTTAAGAGAAGACACTACACTGGATTCAATCAAAACATACAATCATTGCATCCAGAGTGGTTTCACCATTTTCATCCGGCGAACCACCGTAACCGACTGTTCCATCACACTGCAGACGCTCACAGGTACTGCAACCTTCAACGAGCGCGTCGAGGGCGTTACCTCCAGGATATTGGTTTAAAACACTCCAAGCCGCCGCGTTAGCCTCACTGAAGTGCCATGTATTAATAACCAACGGCAGTTGCTTCACCTCTTGTGCTGTTCCAGCTAGAATATACAGCACAAGAATACTGCAGAACTTGGTCAGCATTTTGCAGTTTTTACTCTGAAAGAAGGCAGAGGCAGTTTGGCCACATATTTATATGATTTGTGTACGCCAATTTTATCTATTCTTATCACTACAATGGCTCTTCAACTGTATTGTAATTTGTTTTTGTTTTGTTCGTTTTGAAGCGGTAAACACAACGGGGTTGCCATACATTTCGTAGATTTACAGATAAGATTAAAAATATCTCAAAATCAAGATTTCGTAATCCCTAAAACCGATTATTAATCATTATTAAATGTAGTTATTAATTTTTGCTGCGGTGCTAGGTAGAGTTTAAAAAAAAGGAGAGGACCCAGAATGGAATTAATAAAAATAATACCTATTAGGTGCTTGAGGCTCTTCCCTATCTCGAAACAGCTAATGAGGCACACGCTCGGTTAAGTAGAGATAAAGTAATACAAAATACTGATCTTACCATATCAGCAATGTTCACATTCTCGTTTGAGTTCAACCACCAATTAACTGTGTTATATACAAAAATTATAGAACTATTTATATATGTATATATAAAATCCTGTGCTTGAAACTTACTTTCCCTGAAAATATTTTCAAACCATGCTGTTTTTTCAATATATGCCTTACTTCTGCATACCCCGCACAAGGACCCCATTAGGAATTCATAAGTAAGGTCAAGTTTGGATCAGCCTCCTCCCCAGTATATAACTCATGAACCAATCTGTCACACCTTTGTATCCTTAGTCATTTTTAATACTAATTCCAACTATTTTCTTAATGCAGTCCAAATTACATTCGAAAGTAAGAGATGGTAGTAATTTTTGGTCGCATACTCAGATGGCGCTGCTCTTTGTGTGATTCACATGATATTATAATGGCGAGATAAGCACCCATAATTATGGTTCTAATTGGTATAATTAATCAAGTTTTGCCTTGTCATATTTCCATACAACAAAAGGAAGGTTTATATCATATTGAAGATGAAAGTAGTACACCTTAAAAGTACGAGTAAGCGGGTTTTATTGTCGAAACGGGTTTTAATCTTCTTGTACTTTCATAAGTTTTACTGGGCGTGGTTCTCTTCAGTATGTCCGGGAACGCAATACACAAGCTATACACACAACGATACGATTTGATTGCTTATAAATGACTAAATCAGTTATATTCAACATATTTATCATGTTCCCAACCAGAAAGGGGATCATCCTCAGAGTACTCCCGGCAGTCTCAAAAGAGAGTTCTTATTGCTTCCTTGAAGTAGTCACTTTGTTTTTCTTTTTACAGGACTTGAGATCGAAAAGCGTAAAGCTTTTCCCTCTGAGAGAATTCCTTTTAACAGTTTTTGGAGGTATTACTTCTATTCCATTCAATAATTTTAGAATTATCCTTTTTGCCACGAGAAAATGTCCTCGTAGAAATATTGAAATTGACGTTCAAAAATGTGGATTACATCACCGTGCAACAGGCGCACCAAGACACGTTCCATCAAAATATAATTTCCAGTAAGACGGAAGGTTTGATGCAATTGCTGGACAAGACACAACAGAATGAGCAAATCGAGAGCTTTGAAATGCGGGGTGAAGATTGCTTTGCTGTATTTGGCAATGCTTCTGAGGAAGTGCTAATTTACTGTTTGCTGCTGCAGCCAAATATAAAACTTTACCAACGGAGTGTTATAAAAAGAGGCAATGTTAAACAGGTAAAGAAAGCGGAACTAGTTTGGAAGTTATGCAAAAAAATCCTTATGGTATTTCATTTTGTAGATTTTACCACTATCAGTAGAAACAATTGCTTTGCGCTTGAGCGATGCGGTGGAAATTTGGAACACTACTGGAGTAAACTTGCAATTACAGCAACGCATCCCAATTGTGCACCCCAAACAAATGGCTGTGAGCGCCCGTAGCCGTGGAGATGGCAATTATCTAGCTTTAATTTCAGATTTAAAACCAAATACATTACACCATGGAGCTATTGAAATTTATAGGTGAGACTAGTTTATAAATTTCAACAATTTGGAAACAAATTTCGATTCATTGATGTTGCACATTGAACAAACGTTAAGAGCAACTGAGATTACAAGCCATTTTTCTCTTACAGCTCCAAAAACGGTAGCCAGTATGAACTCATGCAAACTTTGGATTGCATTGAACCGCAACAAGTCGCCTTCACTGCACTTGGTCAATCCAACGATTTATTGCTGCATGTTCTCACAGCCACCGCAGACCAGTCTTTAATGATATACCAATACAAAGGAGTGGTGGGCTTTGAAAAAATTGTTGGTCCCTCAACTTTGCCAAGGGCAACACAGATGCAGTTAATCGAACTGAAATCATCCAATCAACACATAATTGCTTTACTGGGCAGTCGGGAAACAACATTTGTTGAAATTGTTGTAAAGAAAGTTTAGTATAGTAAAAACAAACTGTAAATTACTTGTAATTAGTGTAAAAAGTAGAAAAATAAAAGCGTTGAGCCTAAACGCTCGGTAAATTTCGAAGCGAGTATTTTAATTAATGCTAGATCGCAGAGTACTCTCTACAAGCTATCAATTTCAGACGAAACTTCCTTTACATTAGCACCAAAGAGTGCCGCCTCCTTGGTTGTAATTTAAATTATTGCATTGACAGGCAAACCCCGAATGTCATCCATAATACGGAAGCAAGAATTTAAAATAAAAAATAAGCACTTTATTAACGATATTTACTTTTAATCAAATCCAACTCCTGACAACTTAGATATAGTTTGGCTATAAACATTCTAATCATCGCTGGATTCAACATTTTCCGTTTGAAGGTTCTTGTAAGTGGGAACTGGCACATATGTAACATAGGTGTACAATTTGTTGGGTGAATCTTCATCGTCGTTCCTTCTGCGAGCCAAACGCACACGTACGCGGAATGGAGTAGATCTGCAAGCGAACAAAATATACAATTACACACAAGACAACTTGCAGCAATGCGTCTAATAGCTTACCTAATACCCTTGGACCAGATATGCTTGTTCAAACGGGTATCGATTCTCACATCATTGGTGCCCATTTCCTTCTCGGCGAATTTACGGATTTCCTTGATTGCCCGTGGTGCCCTCTTTTTGAAACCAATTTTGTGCACACGTTTGGCCAAGTGAATTGTGCATTCACGGGTCACCACCTCATTAATGGCGGATTTGTTGCGCTTCTCACCTTTCGTTTTGGCCATTTCAAAATTCTCAAAATGCAGTTATGCTATTCAGTCCTGTAACAAAAACATATTTTAATTTAACATTTTATATTCATAAAATGATCAAAATTCACATAGCAAAGGGAAAACAAAACAATTGGTATATCCGCGGTAGGGCAAGAAAACTGTAATGCCACTTGTACACATATTATAAGTAAAGTTCATAAAATTTTCACACATATTCGCAGTGCATCGCATATAGTTTTCAATTTTACACATATTTAACTTTGCAATTAAAGAATTTTCCCGATGTTTATGGATTTTTTTAACAAAATTGTTGAAAACGTACCTATCGGAAATGAAAGCCTGACGTAAAAGAAATTTCAAGCTGTCAAAAGTTAACGCCATCTCGCTTTCAAATGGCAAAGGAAAATGACAGTGACAGTTGTCAGTGTCTTACCGCCATCTAGGAGTGATATATTCCACTGGTATGTTCAATCAATATGAATATAATAGGATCAATAAAAAAATTGGTTGTCTCTTAATTTAGAGATTCACAAACTTTATATGAATAATATAATAACTTTAAAAATAATGCTGAAACACTACCAAAAATTGATTTCCCACATCTTCAGAGAGTGCCAATAAAAAAATGGAAAAAATTAATTTCCAATTTACAATATTTCCAGAGTATTTGCGACATGTTTTATCTCCAATAATTAGCATAGAACGAACGTTTCATAAAAAATAGTATTCATTTTTCTTATAGCATTTTGATTACATTGTGATTAAAATATTTTTGTTTGTTTGCTTAGATAATATTGAAGTTTTTTGTTTAAAGAACTAGTCAGATATAGTTGAAAGTCAACAATTTTCTTCTTATGATTATCAAATAGAGTAGAATTATATAAATAGTAAAATAAAAGAAACTAGCGAAGTTACCCAAGAAACCACTGGTTCGGTAAATTTCACCATTTGATTTCCCTTCTACTAACTTGTTGTTTTTGAATAGTAATTAAAACGTTTTGTAGAGTTAGTTTCATAGTGGTTGATGTATTTGTAACAGAAGCCTTTTATAACAACAGGTTAAGATATAAATATTTCTTACCGATAATTACGGCTAGCTTCCGAATTGTTTAACAATTAGTTAAATAAGCGAACTTACCCTACGTCTCCACGGGCAATTTTTGATGGCATGCCATTGGCAATTTCAAGCAAATTGCCAATGGAGACTCCAAATTGCTTCAAGTTGGCAATTGATGTTATGAAATATGTTATGCTATAAATTGCCAATGTGCTGTGTTGCAATCAGTTGTCATTTTGTTTGTTTGACAGACATTTTTCATTTTTTCGTGACGCTTACAGTGGAAGCATCGTCGGACAATTTTGTTTTACCGCATCTATTAAATTAATAGAAACGCTAAAATGAATGGAGACTGTGCATTTGCATTCTTTGTAATAAAGGATTCACCCAGAATTTCGGTTTCCTTCTTTTTTCCTCTTCATCGTATAAATAGAAAATTTTTTCAAGCGTGGGTACAGCGAACTAGATTGCTTGACGGCATTTTCAAAATGACAATGGCATAACATCGCAATGCCCACCATTAAAATATTGCCAACCATTGCAATCAAATTTGACAGATGTTATGCCATCAAAAATTGCCCGTGGAGACGTAGGGTTACAGTCGTAATGAAACGTTGGGTTTATACGTCACAGGAACTGGTTGCTCTCTTTTACTAACCCTACGTCTCCACGGGCAATTTTTGATGGCATGCCATTGGCAATTTCAAGCAAATTGCCAATGGAGACTCCAAATTGCTTCAAGTTGGCAATTTATGCTATGAAATATGTTATGCCATAAATTGCCAACGTGCTGTGTTGCAATCAGTTGTCATTTTGTTTGTTTGACAGCCTTTTTTCATTTTTTCGTGACGCTCACAGTGGAAGCATCGTCGGACATTTTCGTTTTACCGCATCTTTTAAATTAATAAAAACGCTAAAATGAATGGAGACTGTGCATTTGCATTTTTTGTAATAAAGGATTCACCCAGAATTTCGATTTCCTTCTTTTTTCCTCTTCATCGTATAAATAAAAAAATTTTTCAAGCGTGGGTACAGCGAACTAGATTGCTTGACGGCATTTTCAAAATGACAATGGCATAACATCGCAATGCCCACCATTAAAATATTGCCAACCATTGCAATCAAATTTGACAGATGTTATGCCATCAAAAATTGCCCGTGGAGACGTAGGGTAACTTAAGATATTCACCATTACAGAGTCTCGTGGAGAGTTAAGATTTTGGCATTTGCACTTTTCTGTTCGTGTCGCATATTGTTACTTTTAAGTTCATGAAGTATTTGCACTGAAAGTTTTCTAGTGCAGCTCAAGGTGAATTTACTTACCATGTAAGTAAATTCACCTTGGTGCAGCTCTGTTCATATTTTTTTAGAATAGTCATAAGTGTGTTCGCGTCGTATGAACTGGCTGCACTTTCTGCACTGAACTGTGTTTACGTTGCGAGTTCATCTGCACTTTCCTGTTCGCATCGCAGAAAGTTCCCTTTCAGTTCATGAAATTTCTCTAATGCAACTCAGTTCATGCTCTGTTTTGAAAACAAACAAATATTTTTTAATTTTTTTCCCTTTACTCCCATAATTCTAAATTGAATTATTTATAAAAAACGGACTTTCTGAATTTAAAATAATTAATAATTATCATTTCCATTGTAATAACGTAATTCCTCTTATTACTCTTCGATAAAACTACTTAGTAATGTATCAATTATTTATTAGTTTCTTCCATTTTATTAATTATAATATAATTTTATTAATTTTATTTTATTTTTTATTTTTATTTTTAAAAAAGTTTATACACAAATAAATTTAATGCTAAACTTATTACCTAGGCAACTAACAACTAAGGTCTTCGGCCTAACTGTTAATAAAATTAACTAGTATTAAACTAATAAAAGTATATACATATATATTTTATATTTATATGTCAAAGTAAATCTGACAGAGGTGGAGCAGTGAAGTTACGTCTTTTATGTTTTCTGTGGATATATTTTGTAATGCATGTGGTAACATGATTTGTTTAAAAAAATGTAGTTGTTTTTGAACCACAGTCGGGCAGCTGTTGATGAGATGGACTATTGTTAGTGTGTGGGAGTTGCAAAGTGGGCAAGTTGGTGGTAATGTTCCTTCAAATAAATATTTATGTGTGATCAATGGGTCCCCCAGACGGATCCTTATGTATTTTCGTAAGTTCAATTTGGATATGTTACTTGGGTATCTGGATGCATTCCCGTCTGGGTTAATTAGTTTATAATTGTGCGAGTATTGAGTCCAGTTTTGTTTTCGTTGGATAGAATGGTATGCATTTATTTGGTTTTTTAAGTCGCTTCTGCTGTATGTGGGATGAATTAAAAGTGGTGCACTTGTAGCATATTTTGCGGCTGCGTCGGCCAGGGTATTTCCAATAATTCCAGCGTGTCCCGGTATCCACATTATTTTTGTTTTATGGGGAAGTGTGATTAAAATATCACGAATTTTGCATATTGTTTCGTCTCCGTGTGATGGGTTTTGAACAGCTTTGATAACCGACTGTGAATCGGAGCTATTATATGCTCCGATTCACAGTACTTTCCTTTTTGTATTTTGCAATATTTTAAAGCTGTATATATTGCTTCGGCTTCGGCTGTAAATATTGAGGAGTATGCAGGTAATTGGGATACTTGGAGTACTTCCATGTTAGCATTTATCACAGCAAATCCGGAACCGTTTGTTTTCTTGGAGCCGTCAGTATACATGAATTTCCATCCACATTTTAGCCAAGAATTTTGAATTTCTTTGTAGTTTTGATGGTATATGGTGGCAGTGGTTGTACTTTTTGAGAGAGCGAATAATTCACAAATTACACTTTCTTTTTTTAGTAGCCATGGTGGATGTTTCGTGTTGTATTTTTTGTGGCTTTTTATACTGATTCCAATGAGTTTTGCTGAGGATATTATTCTATGCATAGTAGAGGGCTGACGTATTATTTTTCTTTTTGCTTGGTTGGATATATTTTCAATCATTGGATTTTCTGCTGGCAAAATTATTTTTGGGATCAGCCGTGAAGTGAGCAACGCCATTCTATCAGTTAATGTTAGTAGTCCGGCTTCTGTCAGTATGTTGGTCATTGGTGTGGTCCGAAATGCACCCAGACAGTAACGGGCAGCTGCATTATAAATTGAATTTATTTTCCTCAGTTGTGATTGTGGTGCGTTTCCAAATATAGGTAGTGCGTAGTCTATTTTCGACAATAATACAGCTTTTAGTACGTTTATGTTGCAATTTGGGTGTGCTTGGCTATTGTAACTGCTTATACATTTAATTAAATTTAATCTATTGTTGAGAGATACTTTTAAATAATCAATATGTGAAGACCATCTATATCTATTGTTAAATATAATACCAAGTATACGGAGATTATTTACATTTTCTATTGTTTTGTTTTGAATTAAAATATTAACAGGATCACAGTTTCTTTTACGGCACACATGGAGTATTTTAGATTTTTCAAACGATATTTTAGACCCTGATTTTTGTAGCCAGGTATTTATGTCTGCAAAAAGAATATTGATTTTATTTTGGAGTATGGAAAAGGAATCAAATTTGGCTGTGATATATAAGTCATCTGCGTAGATTGTGTGGTTGAAAAAATGGTTACGATTTATTATTTTATTTAATTTTTCAAATGCAACAAGGAAAAGGGTAACTGATAATGGTGAACCTTGTGGAATACCATTTTGAAGTGGCCATATTAGTGAGTGATTTCCGTCCACTTTAACTCTTATTTTCCTGTTCGATAGAAAAGCATCAATATATTTTATAATTTTTTCTCCTACTTTCCATTCTTTTAATTGAGATATTATAACATGCTTGCCAATTCTATCGAAGGCTTTTTCAAAATCGATCGATATTACCGAAAAATGTTTTTTTGATGAGATTGAATTAGCGATTAGATAGTCTATGTATAGAAGGGCGTCAATTGTTCCTTTTAGTGGTTTAAATGCTACTTGTTTTGGATTTATGAGCTTTTTCCTCGTAAGAAACCAATTGAGGCGTTTTGAAATGATTTTTTCCAATATCTTTGATATGCAGGAAACTAGGGAAATAGGTCTGTATCCTTCAAATGAGTTTCCTTTTTTATTGGGTTTTGGAAGTGGTATAACAGTTGCTGTTTTCCAAATTTGAGGAATAATGCTGTTATTGAAAATGTGGTTGTAGATGTTGAGAAGGTTGTGTTTGCCAGAGATAGGTAGGTTTTTTAGCATCTGGTAAGAGACTTTATCATAGCCTGGTGTAGTACCTTTTGCTGATGATAAAGCTGCGTTGATCTCAATCAGTGTTATTTCGTTTTCTATTGATTAATTAATTATTAATATATAATATAATTTTATTAATTATAATAATATTTGTATGATTATCGAATTCACTGAAACTTTACAGCATTTAATTGTAAACAAAACTTGTTATTATGAACTGGTACTGCACTTTCTTGTTCGCGTCGCAAACGTCAAAATACTGATCTGAAGAGAACTGAAGTGAGCTCGCACTGCATGAATTTATGCGTCGCGGACAAACATATTTACAATTTTTAGTTAGCAAATTAACGAACTTTATTTACACAATTCAAAATTTAGTTACATTAGTTAAATTATTAACTTTTAGATTTAAAAAAATATATATAATTCCCATTTCCATTAAAAATATTCGCTTCTTCTTCCACAAAACTACTTAATAGTAAGGTGTAATTATATTATTAATTATAAAAAACATTTTTCGACTTCACTTATGCTATGTTCTCACGCCAACTTGAAGTACGTAATTCACTCTGTGAATTACGAATCTGAATTACCCTGCTTATGCGAAACATTCGTCATTCATTTTGACAGATGTGCATTGTGCATTGAATTTGTATACTTTGAAATATTTGTGTGCATATTTTGGTGCTTTATTTTAATTATGAAAGAAAAATGTGAGTAAAAATGCAAAGTGTTAAAACAATTGCAGGAAAATATATTTTATTTATTCTTTCTCCAACAGCAAGAAAGAGTGCTAACGGATGGAACCTGGCGAGTGAGCGGGCTTTGGTTGCCATATGGGATGACGAGATGACCCGGCTGCGTGGCTGCAGGAAAAATAGCCACATACTAGTGGATATGGTTGCAGAGCTGAAGAATCGGGGGTTTTTTTACACGGCGATAGAACTGAAAACAAAAATGCATAACATGTCTGCACGCTACCGGTAACTAATTAAGGAAAAGAACATTCTATTTTAATCTCATAATTAATTACCTTCTTTTGTGTACAGAAAAGAAAAGCAGCAAATAAGAACAACCGGTGGATCAACTTCGGAGTGGGACCTTTTCAAGGATATGCAAGCCTTGTTGTCACCTGCTAAAAGTGACCACAGGGAGCATGTGGTGCACGACAACATTAATGGTATGCATACAAATGCTTGACTTGTTCAATACAAAATAAAAATTTATTAAATTTTGAATTTAAAAAATTGAAGTGCCGTCTTCGCTATCTTCACCATCAACGCGTTCACTAACCTTGCCTTCAGCGCCGCCGGGGTCATCAACGTCCATGCCTGCAGCTTCGCTAGGGTCATCAATGTCCAGAGACAGTTTATGCAATTTACTAAAAGAAATACAGGAGGAAATGAGAAAAACATCACAAAGTCTAATAAAAATAGAAGAAGAAAAGAAGAATATTCTAAAAGAATATGTTGATAGAGAAGCTGAAGTACAAAAGGCTTTGATTGAATTTTTAAAAGGTCCTTAGTTTAGTGTTAATTCCATTTTTTAATTTAATTTACAATGAATTTTAGTTTAGTTTCGTATCAACCGCGAAATATTTTGTTTTTGTGTGTGTTTTCAATAAATATACATATGTAATAAAATTTAAATTATATACATATATAATATATAGTATTTATATAAAAAAATTTAATATTTAATTTTTATTTACAATTAGTTCTTTTAATGAAAAATGCTCACTTTCTTGTTGACAAGTATTTGTTTTGTTTTGCTTTCTTTTGGGTAGTGCTGATTTCGATGTATTTTGAATAAAAATTGGGGAATACACCGATTTCTATAGTAATTCAGAGAGTGATTCAAACTGAGTTACCTTGAATGTGGTAATTCAGCTTAAAAATTTTTGTATGCAGAACTAATTATTTCGGAACATAATTCAGCCTCGAATTATGAATGAGAGCTGAATTACGTAATTCAAGGTGCGTGGGAACATGCTCGGACTGCACTAGTTCTAGGATACGAACGCCCACTGGACACCATGAACTCGCAATGGAGGAATGCTATCCACACGCATAATTGGATTAAATATGGGGAGGTTATATAACCAGAGTACTTAAAGTCAATGCATTGTCAAATGCCTATCGACCAATTTTACCAAGGTCCTCATTAACTCTAAAGCTCAAGCCCCATACGTCTAGAAAGGTCAATTTGGATGTCATCTGAATATTCATGACCCGTAATATTGTCACAAACTGTGGAAATATCTTTGATGAACATGGAGAAGGAAGCCACCAACACACCCCTGCTGTACTCCCGCATCAAATATCTTGAGACTAGAAAAACTATCACCGACTTTAACTCTTTACATTCGACCACCAAGGTAGCTGCGCATAAGCCCCATAGCGCACTAAAACCAAAGTAAGCTATCAGCTTAACACATAGTAGAGTGCTGTCAATAGCCTTAGCAAAGCCAAGAAACCACAACAAAGTAAAAAAATCCTTATCATACTCAATCCGGATATCATCCAAAACTTTGAGCATAGCAGTGGTACAGCTATGTCCAACTTGGAATTCAGACTGAAATGGATATACATACGAGATTGTTATTATCTAAGTACTTAGTAAATTGCTCTTCCATGAGCTTCACACCCTTTGACATACAAGAGAAAATGCTAATTTGCCAAAACTCATTAGGCTCAGATGCATTGGACTTTTTGGGAACATGAACAATTGTTGCAACCTTCCACAGACTTGGGAAGCAATTACTAGTGACGCAGCGATTAATATGGATGATTGAGCTCGAGATATAAGGCAATATAAGCCTAAGAAACTGAACAGATATTAAATCTTCTTCCACAGCATTATATATAATCTTCATGATGCACTTAACATAATCTAAATGTATAGTATTAAATTAAAAGGAATAATGAATATTAGTAGAGTGCTGGAAGCTTTGTGTGATATTAGTATTATGATTGGACTGGAAAAGTAAGTTCATTGTTGATATTTGGGTCCACCGAACAATCAGATACACCTCTTCAACACACTTTCAGTTTTCGGAAGTTATTACAAAGCACCCACGTAGGTAGTTAGTCATTTAAGTTAGATCGATAATAACACCTCTTAGCTCTTCTCTTATTATATACAGCCCCCTTGTGTGCTCCCTTCAATTCCAGTTATAACCACTAGGATTGCTTTTTATTGCCAAACAAGCTGTAACTGGATTATAGAGTAAACTCGCTGTCAGGAACATATTTTATAAATATATCAGTCAGAAATATTGGGAAGCGTTCAGAAGCCATTTGTGAAGGGAGCAATGCAGCTGATAGGAAATTTTGATTAAAGTATTTTTGTTTATTTAAAAAACACCATGATAACCAGTGCATGTACGTATATTGAGTAAAATGATTTTCTATCTGAGCGGACGTTATAAAACATTATTTTCTTAATTTTTATCCTTTTGCTAATTGTATAGTATCTCTGCTGGCAGTTGGAATTCTATGGGGTGCTACCAATCCATTCATACGCCTGGGCAGTGAAGGTATTGAAAAAATCGACACTGGATCCGAGTGGCGGAATCTGCTGGCAGAGATGCGTATGGTTACCAAGCGACTTCGTTATTGGATACCGGTTCTTCTCAACCAAGCCGGTAGTGTTCTGTATATGTGGACTCTGCAGAGTACGAGCATGGCCATTGCAGTGCCAGTGGCAAATTCGTTAAGTTTTGCTTTTACAGGGATAGCAGGCTACCTCCTGGGGGAGGGCATACCTGGCAAAAGTAAACATCTATATATACACAAAATAATATTCGTAATTTTATTTGGTCTTATTCTTATGTTCCAGGAGTTGTGTTTGGCACCATTCTTGTTTGTACGGGTAGTGTGCTAATGATATACGACCAAGTTATGCTTGAACAGCAAGCACAGGAAATATAATTTATGGAGAAGTGATGAAAGTGATAGTATGTATATATATATTTTTAAATTTATTGCCTAAAACCAATATTTAAAAAATTATTGCCATAAGTTCACAAATAAACGTTGACATTGTAACTAAAGTGCTTTGTGTACAGCATCCACCAGTACTTCCATGCTAACTATAGGTGTTTGTGGGGTTATACCGTGCCCCAGATTGGCAATGTAACGTGTTTTACCAAATTTCCGCACCATATCTGTGGTTAGTGTGCGTATTTCATCGGGAGTTTTATACATGTCCTGTGGATCGAGATTGCCTTGTAGTGTTATATTTTCGCCAACTTCTTTGCGAGCCTCTACAGGATCTACGGTCCAATCTAAGGCGATGATTTGATAGCCTAAGGCTGCCTGCTCTTTAAGTGAGTGTCCAGCACCTTTTGCAAAAAGTGTCTAAAAATATATATTGAGGTAATTCAAGTTTCTGTGTGTCGACTGTATACGGATATAATTGATATAGTGCAAACGTGTTATAAGTTTCAGAATATTTACCATAGGAACCAATGGAATCGATTGAGACGTTAAACGCTCTGCCAATTTGTCGTGTATTTCTTTCAAATAAGGCACCGCAATGCTTAAGAAATCCTCTCTTGGTAAATGTTCTGCTGAAGATTCGAATACTTGCAGCATTTGTGCGCCTGCCTTCACCTGCATTTCCAAGTAATCAACAATAGCCGATGTTAGCATCTCTAACAGCTTTTTAGAATCCTCTGGATAGTCAGTGAGCCACGCTTTAGCTTTCGACATTGTTTTGCTGCCGCCACCTTCAATCATGTAACCCATTAGAGTCCACTAGAAGATTATAGAATACATTACATAAACAACGATTTATATGAATATAAAATCAGGCCTTTACACTCTCTTGTAGCATATATACAAAAACATGCTTAATATACTTACTGGCGCGCCGGTGAAACCAATTAGTGGTACACGTCCGTCAAGCATATGTCGCATCATGGTGATGGCATCACCCACGTATGTAAGTCGGCCCACAGCTCCTTCGGGTGTCAGCTTTGTCAAGTCTGCGGGTGTTTGCAACGGCTCGGGGAAAACTGGACCCTGGCAAATGAATAAATTTGTATAGAAACTTTTTTATTTGGGCATCACTCACAGACCGATCACACTTACCACACCTGCGTGCATTTCCACAGTCATACCTAGCGCCTGAGGTATGACTAAAATATCCGAAAATATAATAGATGCATCCAAATCAAAACGGCGTAGCGGTTGCATTGTAACTTCGCATGCAAGTTCTGGAGTCCGGCAGACAGTAAAAAAGTCATGTTGTTTACGCACCTCCTGGAATTCAGGGAGATAACGACCCGCCTGACGCATAACCCATACTGGGACACGATCTACTGGTTCTCCACGGGCAGCGCGTAATAAATTGTCGTTTTTTAATGGTGGAAAATTCTGAAAACATGAAATTCTTCTATGAGAATCAGCAGAGTGAATAAATTAGTACGAGCGCTTGTTTTGTACTTTGTAGCTTGTTTCTGCATGAACAGTTTTACTCAAACCAAGTACCAAGCACAATTGTGCGATTAATAATTGTCCAATTAACATATTTAATGATATTTTTTCCTTAGTTTAAGGTTGTAGGTATTTTATGATGTAAGCACTTGAGTTTGTTTTAATAATAACTAAGAACTTGCCTTTGTATCCTTCATGTTGCTCAGGCTTGCTGTAATCAATTGTATTTCTAATTTATTGAATTATTTTCCCCTCCTGCCGCACTTGGGTTGCCGTTCCAGTACAAACTTTACGTTTGTTAAGATTTCATGTAATGACGGGCGAAATAAAAATAAATTATCAACTGATTGTGCCGGCATTCAGCTGATGAAGAGCTTTAACTTGGAGAAAGCTCCGGAGTTGTATTAAAAGTTTCGTACATTTTTTTAAATTTTATTGCAGTTGCTGTTCGATAATTTTCCAAAACAAATTAAAAAACCCCAAATCATGGCCAATTCAACAGGTAACACGAACATTTTATTGCAGTTGCTGTTCTATAATTTTCCAAATATCAAATTAGAAAACCCCAAATCATGGCCAATTCAACAGGTAAACCCGAAAGTGCATATCGATGAGGAAAATTTTTTTGGATTTATTATTTGACTTGTTTAATTTTTTAAAACACAATTCCCCTTTGAAATTGTCTGATAATTTAACAACACAATTAGATTTAGCTTAAATACATTTAAAGATAAAAATTCTGTTAAATTTTATGCTCTTCAGCTGATTATGAAATTCTTTGCAAATCTCATTTAAAAAGCTAAATTTAATTTGAATTCGTGAATTTGCTATTCCGCTCAGCTTCCGTTTCTTTTGATCATAGTGTAATGAAAGCAGGTGAGATATTCACATTGAAAGCGAGTGGGGAAGCTTAAACGAAACATATTCATGGCACATAGGGAGCAATTCTCACTTGAGCCAATATGAATGTCACTTCCAATCAGCGACTTTTAGTTTTGGCAATTTTCGAAGGGCACACTTGCAGATGCCTTAACACGACAATTATAATATTATTTTCATTTAAGTATATGTTCGTATGTATAAAACAAAATTCCATATCAATGGGTCGAAAATATAGTCCTGATACCGCTGATTAACTGAAAATTGCACCACTGTCGCTGCTGTTGTTGCAACTACAGCGTGTTTCCAATCGCTTTGCGGTGAACGGAGAGTAGAATGAAGCGAACAAGAATTGAAAGGAAAATTGCAGTCGTGTCACTCACCATCAATATCGCTCACTGAGAAGTATCGAAGACGTGAATACCAAATCAAAATTCTAAATTTAAAAAGACCACGTTTGATTGGAGGTAAGAACTATTGTGGTTGCTGTTATTGTATTACATACAATTGTAGATTTCTTATTCTTGCAACTAAAATCCAGGTTTTTACAAGTAACGCTATTTCGCAGAATACACCAATATAATAAATAAACGAGTATTGCAAAATGTCTGATGAGCAACCAAATCTCGTCGCTGGACATCTACCAGCAGGTGAGTTAGTGCGTGAATTGTAAGCTCGAAAATTTTGGGAGGAAAAATGAAAATTGCGCATTAAGATATCTATTTTCTTATGTACACACACACACACACACATACACATATGTACATTTGGTTCAATTTTGTATCGACCATTATTTGTGTTGTTTTATGTTTTGGTTAATGGTGTCACTGAATTTTTCCATGATTATCTATTTTTGGATGGTTTATTGCTATTGCTGGAAATCGTTGTCAAGCGTTCTTCGAAGCATTTTTTTATAGTGTTCACATAATTTTATATTCGCTTATGTGTGTTTGTGTATCGGTGAGTTTTCCACCTTTTGCTGCAGCTGTGTGTGTGTGTGTTCTGATAAGATTTCCGGAGGAGAATGGAAAAATATTTGTTATTTTTTAACAATAAAAATAGTAAGAACATTTTTAGTTTTTATATGAAATATTTGCAGTAAATTTTTTTCAATTGTTAATTTTCAAATTGTACAAAACGAATATTAAGAATGTTCAATTTTATTAAATTAAATTTCGAATCGAATGATATTTTATATATCCATTTCCTTATTAATTGATTTTGCAGTTAAAGCTGGCGGCAAACGTATTGTCCAGCATAAGGTACCAAACCCTGAACGTCCAGCTAAGGATGCTGAGGACTGTACTGGGTTGACGGTAAGTTCCCTTCACTTCTCTACCAACATAATAAGTTTTTGAAATAATACTTTCTTTTTTTTGTATATTTCTAGCAACCGGTTAATGTTAATTCAACAGTTGTTAGCGGTGCTCATGTGAAGGGCAACATTGATTATACGCCGCAAGCGGCCCAAGTTGCCCATTCACCAAAACCACCTTCGCATATAACCCAAAAGACACCAAGCCACATCCAACAACCGCGCAAGTGAACCGCAGCTATATGAAACTAGTAGCAAGCTGCACATTCCTTCGACAAATGAGGAACTATTTAGTTGTGTAAGTGAGACATCTACAAGAACAGCTGCAATATTTGTTAACTTTGAAAGAGTTGTGTGTTTTCAATAATTGCATTTTTATTTTCCTATAATGAAAAAATCTACAAAAAAATCTTATAAATAGATATATACATATACAAAATATAAAAAATATATGTAAACTTAGTATATATATAATATACAAACTTTGAACGTAAATTACTTAATAGAATGAATAATGTTGAATTGTTTAAATTTGTTTAAATTTTTTGTGAACTTTGCCACAGTTAAAAATTCTTTTAAAAGCCAATATTTTGTTTTCATTCCATACGCATTTCTATTTTGTTTACAATTTTGTTATTAATAAGTAAAATGTAATAAATAAATGATTTATTTTCAAATACAGAGAAACATTGTTATTGAGCTCTTTTTGTATTTATAGTGCAATAATCGTTTCTTGTTACCTTGTTACCACAAAATATGGGCCGAATGCTGGTGCATACCAAAATGATGAAGGGTTAAAAGGCAGAGTGGAGTATTTCAAACGTAAAATTCTATAGGAGTAAGATATCGAATAAGCTGCAGTTGGGGTCTGATTAGATTATTTTGTTCAATGTGTAATCTGAGGATTATCGAGTATTTACGATAGTGTCGAATATCTCATGTGCCTCTCCTTATCATATAGAAATTATATGAAAAATTTGTTCATATATTTCATGTGTTACAAACTGAAAGGTTTATAATGGCATGCGTTCTTCCTTTCCATACAATTACTTAGATAGTAACATGCACCACAGCCATTTCTAATAGGATTTCTGCTTTTATATAAACAAGATTTAATAAAACTAGTATATATGTATGTGTTAATAATAATGCTAAACCAAAGAGATGTAAATGCTTAGGTGACTATTGTGAACGAGAGTTAATGCACTTTGTGTTCAAAGTATGCTTTTCGTTCGTTTACTCTGTCGTTTTTTTGTTGTAATTCTCATATACTTTTTCAGTACATGGTAATGGAAATAAAATTGCCACAACAGGATAATTCGCCCCTCCGAACCTCGGTGGTCCGTGGTGCAGGCTTCAAACCTGTAGTCGATTAGCGTCGAAGCGGTTCGATTCCGCCTGGGGGGCGTCCAAGAGTTCCAATTTTTTTTTATAATTTCTTCTATTTAAAACTGTAATGCTTTATTATCCGGTGACCTTGGAAGTTCAATCAGTTATGCTCGGTGGGCTTGCATTCATATGTAAACCACACACATTCATACTTAGATCATAAATTTAAGGGCACAAGGTATTGAATATTCATATACAAATGATTTCACGCCGGCCGCTCTCTGTCGTTTGTGCTGTGCTTCTATTTTACTACTACAACATCAGCGGCCTTGTGTTCGAATCGCGGCAGAAGCGACAAAATATTTTTGGCTTATATTTTGTTAATTTTTAAAATTCAATACCTTTTTTTTAAGATTTCAGTTTTCAATTTTGAAATTTTTTTTAAAGATTTCAGTATTTCAATATTTGACATGGATATTATTTACGTAAGCACATTCACTCCAACATTTTTCTGTCAATCAGTCGGAAAAATCTAAATCGGAAAAAAAATTTAAACTTTTTAATTTTATTTCTGCATATTTAATTTTGTATCTGCATTTGTAACTTTTTATTGCTGTATCTATATTGCTGTGTACATATTTGTATTTAAAAGGACGTGCTTTCACAATGCCCCTTGGGGCCACCAAATTTGGGGATAATAGGTTCGCCCTTTTATCCCCAACTCAAAAAGCAAAAAGGAAGAAACCGGATTCGACTCCGTTGGATCCATTCCCAGAACTACCACTTGCTAAGAAGGATGATCCCAAATATTTAATCTTGAAATCGCTGGATGACAACAAACCGCTTACATCACTTTCGTGCTTCGCAGTTTACAAAGGTATTAATACTATTAGCAAAGAAGTCAATAAAATTTCAGAGCTCCGCGACGGCAGTCTCCTGCTATTTGTCAACAACAAAAAAACTGCTGAAAAATTTTTGTCTACCAAATCGCTGCCTGGTGCGGGTCAAATAAACGTCAGCCTTCACAACAGCCTTAATTCAGTTAAAGGAACAATATACGCCCCATTCCTCTGCCAGCTGTCCGAAAACGAGATAGTTGAGGGCCTCAAGGACCAAGGAGTTTCATGTATATTTAAGTTTACACGATTTTTTGAGGGCACACGCAAGCCTACCGGCGCAATATTGTTAACTTTTGATAAATACTACCTACCCGAGAGAATTGAAGTTGCCTGGAGAACCTTTGATGTCCGTCCGTATTACCCTAATCCTATGCGCTGCAAAGTCTGTCAATTACTGGGGCACACTGCCAAACACTGCCGCAATCCCCCAGCTTGTGGAACGTGCAATTTTTCCAACTCTTCCTCCGATCCCAGTTTCCCTCCTGAATTCTCCGCTAGTAAACTTTCTCTGCTCTCTTCCACCCGCTATCCGCCTTCGAACCTATCTCCAACGGCCAAGTTGTTAGATGCTGATTTATCCTTACTTGAACTCCATTCTGCACTCTCAGCAGTCAAAGGCAAAACACCTGGGATTGATAAAATATCTTACCCCATCATTAAACACCTCCCTCCCTTCCTTCTCTCCCGTCTTCTCATTCATTATAATAAAATCTTCAGTACTGGCAACTATCCCATTCCTTGGAAGACAAGTGCTGTCATTCCCATTTTAAAACCTGGTAAACCTCCGTGCGAAGTTAGTAGCTACCGTCCTATATCTCTTCTGCCCTGTCTAGGTAAATTAATGGAAAAAATCATTGCTACCAGGCTCTCTTGGTACGTCCACACAAACAAACTTATTCACCATAACCAGGTTGCATTCAAGAAGGGGCAGGGAACAATTGACGCACTCTTGCACCTGGATCACTTTATTTCTGACGCATTGTCCTGCAAAAATCACATATCGTTGCTCTCGTTAGATTTTCTAAAAGCGTTTGATCGGATTGGTATCCATGTTGTATTAAGGCAACTTAACAAATGGAAGGTTGGTCCACGTATATACAACTTTGTAAAATCATTTCTCTCCAACCGTAAAATTAGTGTTCTCATATCCAATGTCTCCTCCCCTATTCGCCCTCTTGATAACGGCACCCCGCAAGGTTCCCCCTTTCGGTTATCCTCTTTATTATCGCATTTGACGAAATCAGCATTAGCTTATCTGATTTCCCCAATGTCGGTCATCAAATCTATGCGGATGATATATTGTTATTTTCAAAATCTTCCAACTTAACTACGGTTATGTCGTCCTTTGCTGAAATCCTGTCCCTCTTATCCACATGGTCCCGTTCTTCAGGCGCTTCAATTTCATCTTCTAAATCCAAATTGCTACATATTTGTAAGAAACGACATTGTAATATCCCCACGCTTACCTTTAATAATGTTAATATCTCATGTACAAATAGCCTTAAGTTTCTTGGTATTGTATTAGACTCTAAGTACTCATTCAAACAACATTGTCAATATGTTAGAGACAGACTCTATGCTAACTTAAACATTATTAAATATCTATCAAGTAAGCGCTCGCTAATCGGTTCGGCTCTACTCGTGAATGTCACCAGGGCTCTCATCTTGTCGATCATCAACTATGGATTAGCAATATATGGACACCACGCGAAAAATAATCTTAAGATGCTGGCTGCACCTTACCACACTGCCGTTCGTAGATCTCTGCGTGCATTTCCTACGTCACCCATAAAAAACATCTTGGCCGAATCTGGACTTCCTTTCTTAAACGATAACATGGAAGACAGCATCCGTAAACTTTATCCGAAGCTAATCCTCAGCGCCAACTTCGCTCTGCAAAAGGATTTCTACTCAGCTGCGTCAGGAAAACGATTGCCAAAGATCTCATCTTCAATTTATAAATGCGCCATGTTTGCGAAAGAAAATGAGTTACCCATTAAAATATCTCTACCTTGGAAGAATCATCACCCCCCATGGTCATTGAAGAAATCATCATTCATCAACGACCTGATTCATCTTCCTAAATCCAGCACTCCAAGCTCTGTATATAAAGCCCGATTCTCGGAAGTAGCAGCTCTCTTCAAATCGAGAGGTTGGCAATTCATTTTCACTGACGGATCTAAAGCAGCCAACACAACCTTCGCTGCAGTGAGAGAAAAAGATAAGCCAATATCATATGGTCTGCTATTTCCTTTTTGTTCAGTCTTCACTGCGGAAGCCACAGCAATTATTCACGCCGTCCAGTACTCCAAACAAAATAAAGGAAAGTACGTCATTTGCACAGACAGCTTGTCCTGCTTTCAAGCACTAAAAAACTGTAGTAATTCTAACTACCTGATTGGTGGCATAAGAGAAATTCTGATGGCTTTTCCAAACAAGCTTAGAATCATGTGGGTGCCTGGCCATTCGGGCATCATTGGCAATACACTTGCGGATACAACTGCCAAAGAAATGATAAACACTCCCACAACTACCTCCATTTTCTTCATAAAGAGTGATATCCATCGCTTTATAGCTCAGCAGAGAAATACTAAGATAGCGGTTGAGTGGATGAGGTATAACCACCACTATTCAAGAATCAACCTAAACCGCTCTAAACCTTGCTACCCGACATCCATTCCGGCTAACTATATCACTCCTTATACTCGGCTTCGTATTGGACACACTATCATCACTAACGCACAACTATTGAATGGTAGTCGTCTTAGCCAATGCCCATTCTGCGAATCAACTGTCAGCGTGATACACTGGAAAACCAGAGACATCAAAATTTTAATAATATCGATCCACTTCTACTTCTCATGAATCCAACTGCCGACAATATCACCAAAATTTACAATTTTCTCAGGGATACTGATTTACTCCGCCGCATCTAAACCAGCCCTCATTCAACAGCCAGCCGAAAGCCCCTGCTGCTAGCGCTGCTTAGTATACAGTGAATCAAAAAAGTATTGGCACAGCTCAATTTTCAAAGTTTATTTGCTAATAACTTTTTTTCCACACTGCTTACAAAAATAATTAGTATACCATTTTTAAAAAGGAACATTTTATTATATAATTAAAACATAACATATTTCATATTTCACTTTTTTCCAGGTGTAATGTTATAAAAACTAAAAAAATTCATTATTTTTCCTAAAAAAAGTATTGGCACACGTTGTGTGAGTGTAATGTTTTTGCTCAAATAACGGTAATCCTTTAGTTTTCTTTGCTCCATTTCTTTTCTCTCTGCTCAATTATTGCGTTTTAGTTTTTATCTAATATTTCAAGTTAGTGTTGATATTGATTTCTTGAAAGAATAATCAAAATGGGCAGAGGTTCTGAAATTCCGGTAGACGTCCGTAAGATTATAATAAATCTTTACGTACAGCAAAAATCGTATCGAGAAATTGGAGATCTATTACAGAGGCCATATTCAAGTGTACGAAACATTATAAAACATTACATAAACTTCGGAAAATTACAGCGTGAGAGCAGATCTGGAAGGCCAAAAAAATTTACACCACGCCAGGAGCGGATTGTAGTAGCTGCAGTAGCTCAAAATCCAAAGACTTCGGCCGTCAAATTATGCCATGAAATACAGCAAAAATTTCAACAAAAGTTCGACCCACAAACGATTCGAAATACACTAAACAGAGCTGGTTATCATGGACGAGTTCCTCGACGCAAACCTTGCCTGTCGCCTGTAAATATAAAAAAGAGGCTGGAGTTCGCCAAACTCAATATTAATCGGTCGGCATCATTTTGGAATCGTGTGATATTTAGTGACGAATCGAAGTTTAACCTATTTAGTTCAGACGGCGCACAAAAAGTTTGGCGAAAGCCAAACAAAGAGCTGCCAGAAAATAATGTAATAAAAACAGTGAAGCATGGCGGTGGCAATGTCATGGTATGGGGGTGTATGGCGGCTTCTGGCGTGGGAAATCTCGTCTTTATTGATGAGAAAATGGACAAGAAATTATATATGAATATTTTAAAAGAAAGCTTGACTCCAAGTGTTGGAAAGTTGGGGCTAGATGCGAAAACATTTATGTTCCAGCAAAAAAATGATCGAAACATTCGTCGTATCTTGTACAAGAATGGCAAATTTACCACTGCAAACAATTCAAAACACCTCCACAGTCGCTAGATACGAATCCTATAGAACATGTTTG
Source organism: Clusia tigrina (assembly GCA_920105625.2). Taxonomy (NCBI): domain Eukaryota; kingdom Metazoa; phylum Arthropoda; class Insecta; order Diptera; family Clusiidae; genus Clusia; species Clusia tigrina. Next base: position 30,402,378 of record OV050030.1, read on the forward strand.
GGGTTTACTGGAAAAGAAAATACGTCGTCATCGCACAACATCAAAGAACTCACTCAAGGAAGCCATACGCACAGAATGGGAACACATAACACCATAGGAGACATCTAACTTAGTAAAAAGTATGCCTAGACGCTTAGCGGCAATTATTAAGGCCAAAGGAGGTCTAACCAAATATTAAATGTTCATAAATCTTACCAGAAATCAAATTTTTTACATGTGTGCCAATACTTTTTTGAGGAAAAATAATGAATTTTTTTAGTTTTTATAACATTACACCTGGAAAAAAGTGAAATATGAAATATGTTATGTTTTAATTATATAATAAAATGTTCCTTTTTAAAAATGGTATACTAATTATTTTTGTAAGCAGTGTGGAAAAAAAGTTATTAGCAAATAAACTTTGAAAATTGAGCTGTGCCAATACTTTTTTGATTCACTGTAGCTTATTTAATAATTGTTTTTACTATGTAAGCTTTAATAAAATAAATAAAATATTTACGTAAGAAAAAACCATGATCAAAATGGATGCAACTGATCCAAAACAAGAGCGGGCTAAAAATTTCCACTTGGAGTTGTAACAGTCAAAATTATTTCATTATTTCATCGATTCGAAATGAACTAAAACAGGATATCTCGGAACGTTTTCTTAGGACGATTGCTTTCTCGTACAATCTTCAATAAAATGTGACACAAAATTGAATATCTGTTTTTAGACTGCTTAATTTTAACAATTTTAACTGCCATCGAGGTCATTCCTATATACTCCAGAGCGCAATAGAGTCTCTCCAATTTATGACCAGTAGTTTGTGACCCAATATTGTTTAATTGGTAAAAATCAGACTCCATCTTCATCGTTCTTGCTAATTGTAGTGTGGCCGTAACAGCCCGTTACCGGATTACAGCCGACCTCAATAGCTCTCGCCAGGCGCCTCTGCATTGAGCGCGTATTCTCCAATTCGTTTCATCAAGCGTTTTTATTTTTTTCCTCTACTTGATCGTTCCATCGGAGGCATATTCGCTGTTTACAAAGCCGTTCAGCCGGTCAGGTATCGGTCCTTGATGACGAACCTATATGTACCAGGAGCGACGAGGAGGAGGATGAAATGGTGACTCATCTCCTATGTCACTGTCCCGCTATCTCCAGACGCAGATGGAGACATCTGGTCAGCAGGTCTTTAATGATATGAATATGATATGTGGTCGTCAGACACTTTAGGGGAATATGTATTACTGGTAGGTGTATGAGGTGTATTTGAGTGGACTGACGGAAATGTGAGCTAGCACCTCCATGTGGCGACTACTGGCAACGGCTGCACCTAGATTTAGTTTCTCGGTGCGGTCGGCTAAGTTAGCTTGGGCGATTACCTCCCTAATCTGAGGCGAGATCATCCGATCCATGCCAATCGGATGGTTTGCAGCCAGGGAGTATACCGGCTGTACTTCTACGGAGCCTTCCAGATACCAGGTCGCCTTAGGAAGTAATGGTGGCAGGTATAAAGCGCTGCCATGACTGACCTCATTTCCTCTCCTTTGGACTAAGTCATTGTGCTAACACTCCTGAGGAAGATACGAATCAGATGAAAATGGAATACAAAAACACAGCCTCGGACAAATTAATAACAGAAACAATAGAAAAAACAGCGATTACGGAAAAAGACAAGGAAACGGTCAAGGACAAATTAGGAAAGAACGAATGAAGGGAGTTAGGGGCTTCCTCGGAGTAGTAACTCCTGGCTTCTAGCCAGGAAACCATGATTACCTCGATAAAGGAAGATTATGTGAGACACAGTACACCTAAACCCGAGACTTCTGCTTTCGTAAGGGCCATCAGAAACCCGCTAAATCCAGGGAACCGTCCAGTCAGAAGCAGTACCAGAGGGCCGTAGCTATCCTCAGAGGTAGGATTAGCAAAACGAAGAGGCTGCTACTGGCTGTATAATTCGTTCCTTTTTTTCAAAATCACTATCTCACTAATCTCTTTTTAAGAGCTTGGTATCTGGGTTTAATCCTGGATAAGTAGTTTAACTGGAAAGCCAATTTAAGTGAGCACATTCGGAAGAATGAGTCATGAGACATGAGAGAAATTGAGATTACAATCAAAGGTAGCCTACACAGCTGTGGTACGACCAATCCTCTTTTATGGAGTGCTTGTTTGGTGGACGGCCCTAAGCAAGTCTACATAGAACAGGCTGTTAACAAAGGTACAAAGAACGGCGGAGGTATTTATAAGTGGCGCTATTAGAACGACTCCTACGGCAGCTTCAGACGTAATGCTTAACCTGCTGCCTTTCAGGCTTTTTGGCAAACGAATGCCTGCAAATTCAGTTGTTAGGCTAAAGGTAAGCACCAATGGCATGCTAGGTATGCCGGACAAGCGCCTATCTTACAATGTTTCGAGGGACTCTTTTGATTGCTTCACACCATGCTTTGCCTTCAATGGCATGTGTAGGATCTCCATTTTCTCTAGAGACGAATGGAAGGACGGCACCCCCCTAAAGAAAAAGGATCCATATTTATACAGATGGATCCAAGCTACAGGGAAGGTAGTGAGTTGGTGTATTCTCAGATGAGCTGAATATTAACTTGTTCTTTAGGCTACGGGACAACTGAAGCGTATTTCAGACTGAGGTTGCGGGTATAGGGGAAGCACTGTTTTGTCTCAAGAATAAGAAGATGTCTTGACAAGATATTTGCATTCTATCTGACAGCCAAGCAGATTTGCGCTTCCTGGATTCGGCTACTATCGCCTCAAAAGCCGTCAAGAGGTTCGGAGAATTTTTAGACAAGATAGCTAAGCAGACTCGTCTGCATCTGAGTTGGATTCCCAACCACAGTGACAATCCTGGAAACTGTAAAGCGGATGAACTCGCCCGAGAGGGTACCACAATACCGATTCAGCAAGCTAGGTCAAACCTCGGAATTCCCATTGCTACATATAAGCTACTAATTAATACAATATCTTAAGACGCAACGATCAGCTGCTGGTCTGAAGGAGCAGGATGCAAAAAAGCTAGACTAACATAGCCTGAACTAAACGTAAGGGGCTCAAAGAATCTAATACCTCTAGTTAGACAAAATATAGATACCGTCATAAGCGTCCTAACGGGACACTGGACCCTGGTTGCTACTGGTAGTAGGTTGGGGATTGCCTCAAATGATGTTTGCAGGTGTAGCATGGAAGAGGAGGAGCAAGAATCCATCGAACACCTGATAAGTACGTGCCGAGAACTGTCCAAAAGGAGTTACACTTTCCTGGGTGACTACTTTCTGGATATTTCAAAACAGAAAATAAGCTCCAATAAATGCATCATAAACAGCTCTAAATGGCTGGGACTCTCTCAAAGGGAATGGGTCTTGCGGCCGTGGTCCAATCGCGGTAAGCCGGCGAAAACCGTGGCCAAGCCAGGTTCGGCGATCAGGACGGTTTTGTTGTGTGTTTAGTGGGATTGGCACGAAATCATCTACTATGAGCTGCTCTCCTATGGACCTGTACTGTCAACAATTGGACCGTCTGGTGGAAGCAGTCGCCCAGAAGCGGCCAGCTTCTGCTAATAGGATAGGAATTGTGTTCCATCAGGACAACGCCAAGCCACACACATCGATTGTGACTCGTGAGAAGGTCAGGGAGCTTGGGGGAGGTTATTATTACCTTATATAATGTAAAAGTGTAAAACTAATTGCAAAGTAATGCAACATATTTTATAAAATATTTTTATATATATTTCATTTACATTTCAAAAGGACTTTCAATTGTTTTTTTTAATTACCTAACTATCCAGCTGCTGAACTGAACAGCGTCAGTGTAGACTACAGGATATTTCGCCAAACTGCAACCATAACCCCAGGAAACGAGTCCAATCAATTGATTATTATATACCATTGGGCTACCAGAATCCACCTGGCAGGCAACTTTCAAATCTGCAGAGCCACATATCATAGATGACTTGACTTCATTACCATATCCATAGTTGCTGGAAGCACAATCCGACTGACTGATAACTCGGACGGCATTTTGTTGCAAGGTATCGAAGCTGGGGGCAAATCCGAAGTATGTTGTGCCCCAACCAGCCACCAAGGCGCCAGTTCCACTACTTGGCACGTACAATGATATCGGTATGCTCTGCATTGTAGGGCCTTCAACTATGTAGTAGACTGGATAAATTAAGCCAATGTCATTCTCCATAGTGACAGCATTAAATTGTTCATGTATTTTTGAAGACCGGATGCTGTACAATTCTCCACCGGACTTCCATCTGTCCGTACCAAGACGCACTTTCAAACTGTTAGCCGGAATATCCTCCAGGCAGTGGGCAACCGTCAAGACGTGTCTACCGCTATACAAAACACCACTGCAAAATTGAAATCCAGACCGATGAATCGAAACTTGCCATGGATACGGATTGACATCTTCTTGTTTAGCAGGTACCAGACCACCTGGCCCTACGGAAGCCAGAGCACAGCCAACAAGCGCCCACACAATTGCGAAATTCAACATTTTTGCTTCGACTCTGATAAAGAGCCCCGTTGTATCGGGCTTTTATAGTGTAGTTCCAATGAGGTGAATATATTTTGGAATTTAAGTCACACACGCTCATTGTCCGCTATCGATGTATATTGAAGCGATGGAGTGGCAAGTGGATCAACATTTGTTTATCTGCTGGTCAAAACTTGCCAGATATCATTTTCTATATGCGAATCTAAAGTCCTTATCTTCGCAGACGGACACTTCTATTACACACCTTCATAGCTAATAATCTTTGGTGCTTCCCACTCCTAATTTACGATAATGTTTTGCTGTTTCTTTTCTTATCACAATTCTCGTGAATTGTATAAACTAAAAATGTTGGCACATGGATCGAATTTTAAGGAACCCATCTCTCGTAACCGAGACACACAATGCTCCTAATGGTGGTATATCACTCGATTTGCCGAGATATGGAGTGACAACTTTGATTAAAATGGAACGACGTCATTTTACACAATACCGTATAGAATTGCTGGCACGTGTCAGGATGGGTACCAAAATACATAAGCCAAGTTATTGCATACGAAACATGTGTCCAGAGCATGCAAAGAGGATCAGGGGAACAGTGTGTGTCTTGGTGTCAATTACGATGCAAGAACTAAGCAAGCGAGTCACTGTGCTGGTCCAAATATTTTGCTTCTCTACTATTTTAACCATCTATCCACAGTTTGGAGGTTGCTCGCAGCCCCTCAGAGTTCTCTAACTTCAGCAATAACACTAGAAGTTAGATAGAAGTGCGTACTTGGGGTTAACCCATCCAAAACCGAGCCTACGATTTCACTGGGAAGTACAAAATTCCGAGGTTTACAATGCCCAGTCTAAACGGCACTCTGCTCTCTCTGAGCCCAAATGTGAAGTATTTAGGCCTGAGTCTCGATCCAAAGCTAAATTGGAAAGCCAATCTAGCTGAGAGGGCCCAGAAAGCAACATGCGCTGTATACTGCTGTAGAAGAGCAGTTGAAACAAGATGGGGACTTCATTCTCGAGTGGTGCTCTTGCTCTACAAGGGCATTGTCGAACCCAACCTGTTATACGGGTCGGTCTTTTGGTGACAAGCTCTCGAAAAAGCCTGCAATATCACACCCCTCTATAAAATCAGAAGATCCATTGCTCTACTGATCACTGGCGCTCTTCCTACCATGCCTATGAAAGCCCTTTTTGCCACGCTTCACTGGCTTCCTTCGGGGCTCCTGGCTAAGCAACAAGCCAAGTTGACAGCGATTAGATTCAACGCTCTTTCGCACTGGCGCTAAACCATGACGGGCCATGCCTCTATTCTGAATCAGGATCCACCTGCCCCAAACTTTATGAATTATGTGTCGTTCTATTCCGATTTGAACAAGGAGTTTGATCTCACTATTCCAAGCAGAAATGACTGGACTTCAAAAGACATAATCGTTGGTGAAACGCGCGATATCTATACCGATGGTTCCAAACTTGGAGGTAGAGTCGGCAGCGGTATCTTTTCTTTTTATTTATTTTTTTTCGACAAACTGGACTTAAACATCTCCCTACGTCTCCCTGACCATTGCAGCATCTTTTAGGCTGAGCTCATGACCATTTATCACGCAGCTAAACGGATGCTGAGTAGCGATATCGGCGCAGTCGACGTATCCATCTACCCAGACGTATCCATCTACCCAGACAGCCAAGCCACCTTTAAATCTCTTTTTGGCTCTACGGCCACCTCAAGACATGTTCATGAGTGTCGAACCTCTCTAAATGAGCTTTCAAGTACTCTTGGGTGCACCTAGTCTGGGTTCCCGGACATAGCGATATACCGGGCAACTGCGAGGCGGACGAGGTTGCCAATGCAGTCGCGCTTCTACACGAAATTCAGCCGTCGGCATCCCACTGGCAACATCCAAGCTTGATATCAAACGGAAATTCCTGGCGGACGCCTACAAATCCTGGGTCTATGAGGAATCTTGCCATAAGGTGACACTCACTTGGGCAAGAATAGACAAGCACGGAACCAACCAACTTCTTCGACTTGATCGCATATCTCCGTAGGCAACTGTGCCGATTTTGACCGGCCACCGCATACTGGGAAAGCACGCAGAAAGACTGGGCCTACCATCAATAGATTTCTGCTGGGGCTGTGGTTCTGAGGAGGAGGACGAGACGGTTCTCCACCTTTTATGTCACTGCCCATCCTTGGTCGGAAAGAGAAAATTGTTTTGATAGTTTACACGAGGGTCTCTCGAAATCATTTTTCCATTACGAAACTGTGCAACTGGATTATAGAAAATTCTCAACTGCACTTTAGAAATACCACTTTAGAGAACAGTTTGCAACGATTGCCGTGATTTGAATTGCATTCGTTGCTGATAAGAACAATACCAAACGTTGTCGCTTAATATGCGTTTTAAGCACAGTGAACTAGCTTCGTCGGTGGTGTAACTTCATCGCTCCCGTCCAATTCAGCAAATCACTGCAAGCAGAGCAGCCGCGCACTTCCAACAATCTTGTAATCGCTGGAGCTTGTATATGTAAAGAATCATTCATATTGTTGACAGCGCAGAGATCAAATCTGGTGTCTCTGAAGTTGCATCATATAAAAAAGGAACAGGGGCATCTCCAGAAAAGGAGTTCGGAGGCGTTTTCGATATCTTAGGAGTAGTTACTCTCAGATAAATGTTAATTTCCTTCAAAGTACATATTCAATTTTTAATTTTTATAAGGTGATAGGGGCTGTAATCCCAAAAATCCTCTTAAGTTCTCGCCTGAAAAGAAAATCAGACCTATGAGGGTTAAGGATATTACCAAAGAATGTACTTAATTTATTATATATAAGGAACTCTCGCGGAACTATGTGAACTTTTTTATGTGTCCCAATTTTCATATCATGTGCCACGTGTGATAGGTAGGTAGGTAGGTTATAGGGCGTCCTAAGACTCACTTAGGCCTGCTCAAAGCCCATTGTGGCCACTAGACCTTTTCCCCTACACCTCCGGACCACCCAGTGGATTTGACAACAGTAGCCACTTTCGTTAGCTTCATTCGAGAAATCTCCTCAATGCTGTCAAGAAATGCGAATCCTCACCAATACATTTTTCTGAGTAGAGCCATGCAGTCACACAGGAGGTGTTCCACTGTTTCCTCTTCTTCGACATCTTGACAGCTCCTACAAAAGTCATGGTGGGGTACCACCAGTCTACTTGCATGTTTACCAATCAAACAGTGACCCGTCAGTAAACCTATTACAAATTTAATATCCTGCCTATTAAATTTCAACATTAGTTTTGAACGGCCGCGCTTCCATTCCGGCCAAGTTTGTCGACTTGTTAGGCAGGACCATAACTGTCCCCATCTAAAATTTGCCACTTCGACAGTGTATCTCTCTATTAGCACTTTACATGTTGCTAAACGCATTGGTAATGGAACTTTATCCAGAAGGATAGCTAATGCTGTCCCCTCCCTAGCCATCTAATCAGCCTTGCAATTTCCCTCCATATCACTGTGGCCTGGCACCCAGACCAGGTTTATGTTAAAGTGTTCCGAGAATTCACTTAATGTACTACGCTTCTCGACGATTGTCTTACTGCCTCCAGCGATTTTATGGCCGCTTGGCTATCCGAGTAGATGTATGTATATATATCTCTTATGGATAGAGGACTATTGCTTATGCGGAGCATACCCTTTCTTATTGCTATTACCTCTGCTTGGAACACACTATAGTGGTTAGGCAAGCCGAAGGATAAACTCACGCTAAGCTTTTCAGAATATACACCTCCACCCACCCGATCATTAAGTTTCGAACCGTCAGTGTATATGCTAATTTAATTCTTATTGATCATGATTCCATTATCCCAATCCTCCTTTGTGGGGAATATGGTGTTAAAAGATTTTCTTAAAATCCGTTCTAATGAGTTACGATAATCTGTAGTATCGGGAATATTGGGAAATTTTTCTACTATGGTCGTACGACCTCTGCTACTTGTGGTAAAGAGGGAGAGTACCCTGAGTCTAAGAGCCGATTTGATTGCAAGTCGCTTTCCATGCAAATCAATTGGCAAAATGTCTAAGATAATGTTCAATGCTGCTGTGGAAGTCGTTTTGAGAGCTCCATTTAATACGATCTAAGTTTTTCACAACATATCTTTTGTGAAGTACCGGCCACCATACCAGTATGCCGTACATCAATATCGGTCTAACCACTGCTGTGCATAACCAATGTACTATTCGGGGGCCATCTCCCACTTTAGTACTACTGTCTTCCTACACGAATAGAGTGCTATTGATGCTTTTCTTACTCTATCCTCTAAGTTTAATTTCCAATTAAGCTTCCTGTTCAAAATCAGTCCCAGGTAGCGGGGTTTACCATTAAAAGACAAAGTGATTTCATTTACTGTAGGGGACCTTCCCTTCTGGTAATCTATGTTTCCTACTAAATAGAACCACTTTTGTTTAGTTGGCGTTTATGGCCAAACCACATGTTTCTGACCATAGATTTAGCTCATCTAATATGATTTGCATGACTTCGCGAAGCGTATTGGGGAATTTGCCTCTTACCGAGATTGCAATATCGTAATTGGCATAGGCTCAGCCACAGCCCCAAGATACGACACCAACCAAAGCACCACCGGACACCAATGGGCCACCGGAATTACGTGTCACGTGTGATAACGGAACCCAGTTCCACCAGAACTTAATTTTCGGCGAACGCATCGTAATATACTCGTACCCACCTAACATCAAAACTAGTATGTTAGCCTTCGTATTGCATACGTCACAAGTTCCTTCCAAACTATTGATAGAAAGAGTCAAAATATGTCGGTCAGTTGTCGATATTATTTGATCACTGAGACTGAAGTCTGACTTTGCTCAACTAAGTCTTTGCTACCACAATAAAGAACTTTAGCCAACAAAATCGGAGAGTGGATTCCCCGCCAATTGTTCACACCTTTTCTTATCTATATGTCGGCTTCACATAGAGGACCATTCCCTTTCTAGGAGGGGCATCTATATTATAGTACATGCAGAACCTCATCATATCGAAAAATTCTCCTCCTTCAATAATTGAGAAGTAAGCTCGATGAATGGTCAATGAAGAAAGTTTATTTACGCTTTGCAGTATCTGAGATTGGGAGAGGCAAAAGGGACAAAACATTAATATAACTGGACTAAAGTCTTCGGAAAAACTGCGAAATCTCTCTACAATGTTTAATATACACATATTTTCTCTGTTTAAAAGCTAGTTATATTTATAGGAAGTCTTCCACTTCACTTTATTTGTGGTTCTTGAACAGAAGTGAATCAGACTATAATTTAAGAAAGAGTGGAAATATATTCCTACGGACAGTATTGCTAACACTTCGACTCACTGAATTGTGTAAAAACCATTGCTACGGTTCTATCTCCACTTGAATGTCTATAAGTCATCCATATAGAGTCTTCTTGATGGTACTGTGAAAGATGCACCAACACTATAGTTGAGGCACACCTCCCTCGAAAATGATGCAAAGATGTCAATGAACACCCTAACAAAGTATTTCTCATAGACCATTAGAACCGGCAACTACCGGAAGACGTCTAAAGGGACCAATCAGAGAAGTTTCTACCCCTACCCCAGAAGTACCTTTTCAACTTAATCGCCTCCCGATTCCTCCCTCGGTTCATGTTTTGATCATTAACAATACACGATTTCATTTTCCATCCAATAACATTGTGAAGAATTCTTTGATTCGCAACAATATTAAAATATTTTATTCAACAATAAATTATACAAGAGCTGCATTAGTTCTAATAATCCAATCCTTGAAAAAGAAAGTACTTGTGTAGACACCAGGATATTTGGCGAATCCACAGCCGTAACCCCAGGACACGAGACCAACTAATGCGTTATTGGCCACCAAAGGACCACCGGAATCTCCTTTGCAGGCATCCTTTCCGGGAGCACTGGCGCAGATCATGGACTGCTTAACAGCTTTACCGTATCCATAACTTGTTGAAGCACAACTTGCGCCAGTGATGAGCTGAACGGGAGCCTGTTGTAAAATAGCGGTAGGGGTGGAAACGCCGTAGTATGTCGAACCCCAACCAGTCACAACTGCGGCCATTCCAGGTAAGAATGTGCCACTGGGTAGGCCTATAGGCTTGACACTGCTCGTCGTAGTTAAGAAGCTGGTGAGACGAATGAGAGCAATGTCATTTTCCATAGTGACCGGATTGTAGTCCTCATGAACCTTGAATTTTCTAACTTGGCTGATTGTTCCACCAGTGTTCCAATAAGTAGAACCCACACGAACTTTAATATCAGCTTCGGACAACGTCTGCAGGCAGTGAGCAGCCGTCAACACGGTGTTAGTGTTGTATATGGCGCCACTGCAGAACTCAAATCCTTCACGATGAATCGAAACTTGCCATGGATGATTAGTGATCACAGTATCCGTACCGCCAACAATACGTCCACTATTAATTGGAACCATGCCGTGGGGCACGGCGGCGCCAAGAGCGCAGGCAACAGCCGACAACAGGACCACTAATTTGAACATTTTGCGTTTGCACTATGACTATCATCGGCTTGTATACCGCGCTTATATAGTAAACAGGTTTGTGAGGTGAAGATCGTGTTCACTATAAAGTCACCTAAATGGGCTTTGCTTGTATATCTCTTTGGCCCCACAGATTACAATAATGCTGAAGTCACACACAATTATCAAAATGCCTCTGTGTGCGTTTATTTGGTGGCCGAAATTTCAGATACTCTCAATAGGCACCATTTGCCATATGCGAGTACTTGAGATTACTTATCTCTGCAGACTTCTCAATCAACTTATCAAATTTCCTGGTACAACTAAAATATAGTAATGATCCATGAGCATACGTTGTGCTTCCCCGCTTAATTTATGGGAGTTCTTTTACCTGCTTCCAACGCTTATCGACGGTTATTGTAAATTATACGAAAGTGATGTTTTGATTTCACTGCGTAGTGATTAAATTTCCAGGTGCGAGCAGCAGGATTTATAATTTGCTGCTTTACGCCAGTATCCAGAAGTAAGAATTCAACATTTTATCATGCGCCAAATTTCCTTCACCATATTGATCGAAGTCTGTTCGTAGATGACCCACAATATCCGTCAGTTCAACATCATTGACCCTAAATACTCCCTGCCCAACATGAGTGGGCAAAGTTAAAGTTATGCACGAAATTCTAAGAATAGTTAATTAGTCAGTCGGTCAATATAGGCCCATTGTGGCACCACGAATTTATTGACACCACCTCTGCTCCCTCTACCACCAACTAACAAAGCACCGAGTGGTTTAGACGAATCTGAGCTCCACTGAACTCAGATATACCAGCTCATAAATAATTGCCGCAAAGAGGACCTATGCAAGGACACCGACGCTGCGGTGTGCTGTAGTACAGCTGAAAGGTCTTTCCACTAACCACCTTTTATTGGCTTTCTCCCTGAACTTCCAACTGAGGAGGAATTTATGCGTCTTCGGTAGCAGAATACCAGCTAATGCTTTGGTTTCCCTTACCTGCATAGTGGGGTCTGCTCTTGCGAGTTCAAGTCCTACGCAGTTTCCATCGATGTTCCGGTGTCTTGGAGTCCACTTTATAAGGAGAGTGTATTCTTTCGGTACCTCATTCAGCACTACACCGGAGGTGGTGGCAACTCGATACACTTCCCAATAGGGTTCTATTGTCCTATAAGCATAGTAGCCTTCTAAATGATCCAGGAGGCGGAAATATTCATGTCTTTTAAGACTTTCGGAAGTTATCTGAATATCGCACGTTTGAACGTACCAGAGAGTCGAGTAATAATGTTCTATTCACTTCCCAACACCGTCCCCGAAAGGAGAAAATAGTTCGAGAACTTTGATCGTACACCTTTCCATTAATTGTTAATCTACGAAGAAGTCGAATATGGAGTCACAATCAACTCCTTTGAGTCCGAGAATATTTTTAACTTCTCTGCTGCTACGTCCTTGGTGAACATTATCCGCGAGAATTTCATTTGGTAGGAAATATTTTAGTTCAATTTGTTAACAAGCGATTTTTTGACCAATAAATTTTGCCTTGAAATTCGTACTGAATCGTTCGAAGTGGTGATTATCCACCAAAATTTGAACCGGTTTCTTATTGAGTCTTCACATTTGTTTCCCGAGGAAGCTCTCTTTCTATACCTTTTAGCCAAATCGGCTTGTGTTGCCGACAAAGCAATATATTCTTCCCGTTTTCGTTGACCACGATATAACTCCAGGTGAAGACATATCGAATTGTTCAGCATCGATCATCTGCGTCCCAAGACCAATCAGCGTCGCAATAACCGTAGCATTTGTCTTATTCACAATGATCTTTATTTGATTTCTTTTTAGAAATATATTGTTTGATATTGATTTTCTTATGTGACGATATGCGAAGATTCTTTCGTACACTCGCAAATCGACACCACGGTCATATCTCGGAGCTCACGCCTTTTACTACGGATTCTTCCCACGATCCAGCTTTGTTGTCGTTGGAGCTGGTCAACAAAATCTCACCCATGTCCTGATATTATTATCAGGCTCTGTATTTTTCGACTGGATTTCAAGATCACACCGATGTTTACCCTACTGAGGGTGTTTTCGCGGTTCGTTCTACAAACGGCATGGCTTGCTTTGGGAGCTATACTGCGCCGGTATTGAGAGGTATTGAACAGGAGCTGGTGACGTTACGGCTTCGATGTGAGAACCATTGTCGTGAAGCCGAGAATGCTACAAAATATCAGATTTGGTTTTCTGTCGGTTAAAAATCTTCAAGACCATCATCACTTCATCTGCAGAGAACAGAGCTACTGATGAGGTAATCCGCGCCATTTCCGTCGAATTGTAGTCATCAGAAGATTCAGCAGCCGTCAAAGATATGGTAACAGATTTTAAATAATTCGACCGTCCTGATCAAACTTGTATTTTCATAGGATTTTCCGTGACAATTCCACACTGTTTAATATACTCGTAATCTTATGTCTTCTGCGGATCTTAACCTGCTCTTATGAATTTTTTCCTAAGGACTACTGAAAGGAAGAATAATTTCGACAATTCGTTTCAAATGTTTACTCAATCTCTGATAATTATATTTAATAAATTTAAAGGACAAGAGTACCGAGCAATAATTTCGCAAAACATATGATAAAAAATTTAGAATCTTTTGTGAGGTGTTCTTTATCTTCCAAAATCATATTAAACAGAGCCCGAAGCACCAACAACCCATGAACGGAGAGCCGCGACATCGGCGTACACTCCAGGATAATTGGCATAGGCGCAGCCATAGCCCCAAGATACGACACCAACCAGAGCACCACCGGATACCAATGGGCCACCGGAATCACCTTGACAGGCGTCCTTGCCAGAGGAAGCGGCACAGATCATGGAAGCCTTGACTTCGCTACCATAACCATATGAAGAAGATGAGCACTGGCTGCGGCTCACAATTTTCAGATTAACATATTGCAGAGTGGATGGAATGGAAGAGGATCCATAGGAGGTAGTGCCCCAGCCGGAAACGGCAGCAGCAGCACCGGCGGCAGGAGCACTGGAAGCCAAACCGATGTTTCTGATAGCCGAACTGTAGGTCAAGGAAGAGCTCAATCGAATAACGGCAATATCGTTGACCATGGTGCTGGGATTGTATCCCGCGTGATTCTTGAAAGCGGCAACGTTTATAATCACTCCACCGGAATTCCAGTTGGTGGAACCAGCACGGATTCTCAGCGAAGAAGCGGCAACCGATTGCAGGCAATGAGCAGCGGTGACGATAATATTGTTGCTGTAGATGGATCCACCGCAGGAGTGAGAACCACTGCGCTGTAGCGAAATTTGCCACGGATAGGAGCTGATGGTGGTCGCCGTACCGCCGACAATGCGTCCATCCAGCTGAGGCAACATGCCCTCGGGAACTGTGGCTCCGAGAGCGCAGGCAACAACTGCCAAGAAGATGGCTAACTTGAACATCGTTGGTTGGTTGGTTGGTTGATTGGTTGTAAGTGACTGTGACTGGTGCTGGTGGAGCAATTGCTCCACTATTTATACTGCATTTTCGCACTGTAATGCAATTACAATGGATTAAGTTCTTTACAGAGGGTTCCGATAGTCTCCGTGTCTGAACTCTGCGTAGAAAAGTGTGCAGGGAATTAGTTGGTGGCAATTCCATGGCACTTTAAAAATCCCTGTTTAATGGAGATTATAGCACCTCATAAAAAGCCTAGAACGGGCTTACCGTGATTGCGTATGAAAGACTCTTTGTGTGATAACAGCTGCACCACTTACATAGGGCGATAAGAAAACACCTGATATGATGTGGGAGTAGTGACCATACTCGGAGGTAGAGACTAATTTGGTGGCATGGCCAATTTTGGTGGCCGCCGATTCTTCAAGGTTCCTGACGATCCGATGCATATGTGTGACAGATAGTAAGTTATCCAAGTAATGGATGCAACTGAGATCCGGTTCTTAAGAGTGTACGGAACCTGAGCCTCAGAAGAGCTGAGAATTAATACGATTTTGGTATTTTAAAGTAATATTGAGGGATATTAGAAAGTTGGGAAACAAAAATGATACCTAAATCTTTAATTGGGATCAGATCTATTTTCCATAATAAGCACTTTGGGGATGACGTCAGATTCATACGATAGCACTCAATGATATTTATATAAATACCTCCTGCACAGGATTGGCCATTATCTCACTCAGATTGCAAAATTGTAGAATCCGACTTTTGTTTAATAGATGTGGAATTTTGGGATTCCTTCGATTCTGAATCCTAACTAGTTTTACTGAACAAACTATTAATATATTTAATGAATGATACGGACAGGAAAATAGATAAAATACCATCTTCCCATGCACCCGAAGACGAATTAAATACCCACACTTGGCCTTGTCAGGAGTCATACTCAAAAGTTCACTGAACAGTTCTATTTCATCAAAATAAACTGACTAGAATCTCTCTAGAAGCTTATTTAGAACCAGGTTTTTCACATCGACGCCCTTAGAGAAATCTGTTTATAATCATCTTAATGTGAATTTAATAACCATTTCACAAACCTCAAATAACGATTTTCATAATGTATCGACTATGATGGTCTAATATTATAGTCTTGATTGTATGGATTTGTGAGTTGGAATCCCGCCCAGTAAATATTTTCATAATATCCGTTTCTGCTTCATTTTTCTTCGAATCGGTGGCCTTAGCTTCTCATAAAACATCCCTGCGTGTCGATAGTCGTTAACTTCCTACTGTAGGTCGATCTTTTTTATAACATTGCGATATCTTATCGACAGTTCTTTCCAGTTTGTGATTTGAGTTTTGTTTGCTTGCTTTTGACCACTAATCTATCGATACAAATTTTTGCAGTTCTTATGATTCATAAATAAACCCCACTAAAGAAGGATTAAAGCGGAGGAAATTACCAATTAACAACGAACTTATGGATATTAATTCAATCAATCACGAGAAAAATTAGTTCATTTAACAACTTAATAGGACCCTTTCACCTCGCTAGTTTTCATGCAAAATCACGTCCATAAGAATATATTCATAGTTTATTTAGCCACTACGGCATGAGCAGAGATATCAATTCGGGTTTCAGCTATTGAGAAGTTAGGGTGGGGATTATCAGGCCTCTTCTATTTCAGATTTTCGAATGAGTAACTTAATAAAAATATATTTTAAAGTACTCGTATATCACCTTCTTTGGAATTTTTTTTTTATAGTATCAAATTCGTCTCTAACTCCGAGTATGGTTACGACTCCCACATCATATCCGGTATTTTCATATTTCCTAATCAAATATATTTTCCACTCTCAACGTCCGATGTAAGTCGTGCAGTTGTTATCAAATAGTCTTTCATACACAATCACGGTAAGCCCGTTCTAGGCTTTTTATGAGGTGCAATAATCTCCATTAAACAGGGATTTTTAAAGTGCCATGGAATTGCCACCAACTAATTCCCTGCACACTTTTCCACGCAGAGTAAAGACACGGAGACTATCGGAACCCTCTGTAAAGAACTTAATCCATTGTAATTGCATCACAGTGCGAAAATGCAGTATAAATAGTGGAACAATTGCTCCACCAGAACCAGTCACAGTCACTAACAACCAATCAACCAACCAACCAACCAACGATGTTCAAGTTAGCCATCTTCTTGGCAGTTGTTGCCTGCGCTCTCGGAGCCACAGTTCCCGAGGGCATGTTGCCTCAGCTGGATGGACGCATTGTCGGCGGTACGGCGACCACCATCAGCTCCTATCCGTGGCAAATTTCGCTACAGCGCAGTGGTTCTCACTCCTGCGGTGGATCCATCTACAGCAACAATATCGTCGTCACCGCTGCTCATTGCCTGCAATCGGTTGCCGCTTCTTCGCTGAGAATCCGTGCTGGTTCCACCAACTGGAACTCCGGTGGTGTGGTTATAAACGTTGCCGCTTTCAAGAATCACGCGGGATACAACCCCAGCACCATGGTCAACGATATTGCCGTTATTCGATTGAGCTCTTCCTTGACCTACAGTTCGGCTATCAGAAACATCGGTTTGGCTTCCAGTGCTCCTGCCGCCGGTGCTGCTGCTGCCGTTTCCGGCTGGGGCACTACCTCCTATGGATCCTCTTCCATTCCATCCACTCTGCAATATGTTAATCTGAAAATTGTGAGCCGCAGCCAGTGCTCATCTTCTTCATATGGTTATGGTAGCGAAGTCAAGGCTTCCATGATCTGTGCCGCTTCCTCTGGCAAGGACGCCTGTCAAGGTGATTCCGGTGGCCCATTGGTATCCGGTGGTGCTCTGGTTGGTGTCGTATCTTGGGGCTATGGCTGCGCCTATGCCAATTATCCTGGAGTGTACGCCGATGTCGCGGCTCTCCGTTCATGGGTTGTTGGTGCTTCGGGCTCTGTTTAATATGATTTTGGAAGATAAAGAACACCTCACAAAAGATTCTAAATTTTTTATCATATGTTTTGCGAAATTATTGCTCGGTACTCTTGTCCTTTAAATTTATTAAATATAATTATCAGAGATTGAGTAAACATTTGAAACGAATTGTCGAAATTATTCTTCCTTTCAGTAGTCCTTAGGAAAAAATTCATAAGAGCAGGTTAAGATCCGCAGAAGACATAAGATTACGAGTATATTAAACAGTGTGGAATTGTCACGGAAAATCCTATGAAAATACAAGTTTGATCAGGACGGTCGAATTATTTAAAATCTGTTACCATATCTTTGACGGCTGCTGAATCTTCTGATGACTACAATTCGACGGAAATGGCGCGGATTACCTCATCAGTAGCTCTGTTCTCTGCAGATGAAGTGATGATGGTCTTGAAGATTTTTAACCGACAGAAAACCAAATCTGATATTTTGTAGCATTCTCGGCTTCACGACAATGGTTCTCACATCGAAGCCGTAACGTCACCAGCTCCTGTTCAATACCTCTCAATACCGGCGCAGTATAGCTCCCAAAGCAAGCCATGCCGTTTGTAGAACGAACCGCGAAAACACCCTCAGTAGGGTAAACATCGGTGTGATCTTGAAATCCAGTCGAAAAATACAGAGCCTGATAATAATATCAGGACATGGGTGAGATTTTGTTGACCAGCTCCAACGACAACAAAGCTGGATCGTGGGAAGAATCCGTAGTAAAAGGCGTGAGCTCCGAGATATGACCGTGGTGTCGATTTGCGAGTGTACGAAAGAATCTTCGCATATCGTCACATAAGAAAATCAATATCAAACAATATATTTCTAAAAAGAAATCAAATAAAGATCATTGTGAATAAGACAAATGCTACGGTTATTGCGACGCTGATTGGTCTTGGGACGCAGATGATCGATGCTGAACAATTCGATATGTCTTCACCTGGAGTCATATCGTGGTTAACGAAAACGGGAAGAATATATTGCTTTGTCGGCAACACAAGCCGATTTCGCTAAAAGGTTTAGAAAGAGAGCTTCCTCGGGAAACAAATGTGAAGACTCAATAAGAAACCGGTTCAAATTTTGGTGGATAATCACCACTTCGAACGATTCAGTACGAATTTCAAGGCAAAATTTATTGGTCAAAAAATCGCTTGTTAACAAATTGAACTAAAATATTTCCTACCAAATGAAATTCTCGCGGATAATGTTCACCAAGGACGTAGCAGCAGAGAAGTTAAAAATATTCTCGGACTCAAAGGAGTTGATTGTGACTCCATATTCGACTTCTTCGTAGATTAACAATTAATGGAAAGGTGTACGATCAAAGTTCTCGAACTATTTTCTCCTTTCGGGGACGGTGTTGGGAAGTGAATAGAACATTATTACTCGACTCTCTGGTACGTTCAAACGTGCGATATTCAGATAACTTCCGAAAGTCTTAAAAGACATGAATATTTCCGCCTCCTGGATCATTTAGAAGGCTACTATGCTTATAGGACAATAGAACCCTATTGGGAAGTGTATCGAGTTGCCACCACCTCCGGTGTAGTGCTGAATGAGGTACCGAAAGAATACACTCTCCTTATAAAGTGGACTCCAAGACACCGGAACATCGATGGAAACTGCGTAGGACTTGAACTCGCAAGAGCAGACCCCACTATGCAGGTAAGGGAAACCAAAGCATTAGCTGGTATTCTGCTACCGAAGACGCATAAATTCCTCCTCAGTTGGAAGTTCAGGGAGAAAGCCAATAAAAGGTGGTTAGTGGAAAGACCTTTCAGCTGTACTACAGCACACCGCAGCGTCGGTGTCCTTGCATAGGTCCTCTTTGCGGCAATTATTTATGAGCTGGTATATCTGAGTTCAGTGGAGCTCAGATTCGTCTAAACCACTCGGTGCTTTGTTAGTTGGTGGTAGAGGGAGCAGAGGTGGTGTCAATAAATTCGTGGTGCCACAATGGGCCTATATTGACCGACTGACTAATTAACTATTCTTAGAATTTCGTGCATAACTTTAACTTTGCCCACTCATGTTGGGCAGGGAGTATTTAGGGTCAATGATGTTGAACTGACGGATATTGTGGGTCATCTACGAACAGACTTCGATCAATATGGTGAAGGAAATTTGGCGCATGATAAAATGTTGAATTCTTACTTCTGGATACTGGCGTAAAGCAGCAAATTATAATTCCTGCTGCTCGCACCTGGAAATTTAATCACTACGCAGTGAAATCAAAACATCACTTTCGTATAATTTACAATAACCGTCGATAAGCGTTGGAAGCAGGTAAAAGAACTCCCATAAATTAAGCGGGGAAGCACAACGTATGCTCATGGATCATTACTATATTTTAGTTGTACCAGGAAATTTGATAAGTTGATTGAGAAGTCTGCAGAGATAAGTAATCTCAAGTACTCGCATATGGCAAATGGTGCCTATTGAGAGTATCTGAAATTTCGGCCACCAAATAAACGCACACAGAGGCATTTTGATAATTGTGTGTGACTTCAGCATTATTGTAATCTGTGGGGCCAAAGAGATATACAAGCAAAGCCCATTTAGGTGACTTTATAGTGAACACGATCTTCACCTCACAAACCTGTTTACTATATAAGCGCGGTGTACAAGCCGATGATAGTCATAGTGCAAACGCAAAATGTTCAAATTAGTGGTCCTGTTGTCGGCTGTTGCCTGCGCTCTTGGCGCCGCCGTGCCCCACGGCATGGTTCCAATTAATAGTGGACGTATTGTTGGCGGTACGGATACTGTGATCACTAATCATCCATGGCAAGTTTCGATTCATCGTGAAGGATTTGAGTTCTGCAGTGGCGCCATATACAACACTAACACCGTGTTGACGGCTGCTCACTGCCTGCAGACGTTGTCCGAAGCTGATATTAAAGTTCGTGTGGGTTCTACTTATTGGAACACTGGTGGAACAATCAGCCAAGTTAGAAAATTCAAGGTTCATGAGGACTACAATCCCGTCACTATGGAGAATGACATTGCTCTCATTCGTCTGACATTCACCTTAAGCATGACGGGCAGTGTCAAGTCTATAGGCCTATCCAGCGGCCCTCCTTCCAATGGAATGGCCGCAGTTGTGACTGGTTGGGGTTCGACATACTACGGCGTTTCCACCCCTACCGCTATTTTACAACAGGCTCCCGTTCAGCTCATCACTGGCGCAAGTTGTGCTGCAACAAGTTATGGATACGGTAAAGCTGTTAAGCAGTCCATGATCTGCGCCAGTGCTCCCGGAAAGGATGCCTGCAAAGGAGATTCCGGTGGTCCTTTGGTGGCCAATAACGCATTAGTTGGTCTCGTGTCCTGGGGTTACGGCTGTGGATTCGCCAACTATCCTGGTGTTTACACAAGTACTTTCTTTTTCAAGGATTGGATCGTTAGAACTAATATTGCGATTGTATAATTTAATGTTTAATAAAATATTTTGATATAATTGCATACCAAGGAATGTTATTGGATGGAAAATGAAATGGAGACATTGTTCAATTATGAACCTTTCACTCTTAACAATTATATTGCTTATGAATATAAAAACTTTCCCTTTGTTTTCAGTGAGCAGAGATTTGGTCTACGGTAATTTGATTTGCGAATACAGAGAAAAGATAGTCATTCTGGCTGCCAGCGTCCGTAGGGGATACACGACAATTTTGAGTGGATTCACCACGATTTTGAGTGGATTCACCACGATTTTGAGTGGATTCCCCACGATTTTGAGTGGATTCACCACGATTTTGAGTGAATTCATGTACAACGTCCGAATGCTTTATTTCGCCTCTTTGGCGATTGACGTTTAAGTTTCTTTTCTCTATATTCTCTATCTCCAATATCGATGGCTTTCGCGACGTTGGAGAGTGCGCCACAATGCTTGTCAAATACTTTATAAATTCCAGAAAACATATGACAATCATCACCAGACGAAGTCAGCACATTGTAAATTAGTTATGTTCGCGCCGCAAGAACTACTCGGATCTTCACTTTTTACGTTATCTGTCCTGAACTGTTTCACGTCGCAGAAAGTTCAGTTTACGTTCATGAACTAGCTGCACTGCAAATTTCCTAGTAGAGCTCAGTTCATATTCCAATTTGAAAGTTAATGACCGTTTTCGAGCATTTCTCGGTTAAGCTACGCGAGAACAACGCTCGGTACGGTGCAACACGGTACAATCACGTTTGCAATGCGTTAACGATAAAAGCAGAGACATTCGAACAGATGAGGTACGGTGTTCTGCGTTCCTTAAAGTTCTTTTTGCCTTCGTGATGGAAGAATCAAGCTCGGAAGATGAAGACATCAAATTACTGAACTGGAACTGCAAGAAGTGAACTGAAACTGAACTCGGTCTTTACTAGTTCTTGCGACGCGAACAAACCTTATAGCAGCGAAAAGTGAACTTATTTTAGAGGGCCTGCAAGGTGAATTTCTCACTTTTACACCAATGATGGCGACGAAAAATCAATCCGGAGCCAGAGAAAATAATGCCAGTCCATTATTTTTCATTAATATATCAGCACTTTTGCGCTGATCCCTTACATGATCACTTCCTATTGTGAATTCGTTAAAGGGGTCCGGCTGTTCACTCATTGCCAAAGATCATAAAGATCATATTCGAAAGTTTTAAAAAATCTCACTCAAGCACAAAATTTCAAAATGTACAGAAGTTGGTTAATGAAGTTTGGCGTAGTTATGGGATACAAACAAACTCCGACAAGGTACTCGATACTATTGTGTCTAAGCGAATTGAAGAAGAATTACAGGCAGCAACTATGAACAAATCGAGTCTGCTAAGCTTCCTTTTTTTGGGAGTGCAGCAGACGATAGGAGATGAACGGAATCTATTCGCAGTGTAAAAACTCTTGAAGAGCTTTCACAAGAATTACAGAAAATAGGATTTGACATCAGCCGAAAGGGGAACTTTTTTTCGTTTACTTCCAAGAAAATCTAGCTCCACAGAGGGGCGAAGACATGTATCGACAGTTCCTGTTAAGCTCACACGTGCACAGACTGATCACCACAAAACCTGCTTAGATAATCGTTTCGTCAAAACAACGATCCATTATTTGGAGAAAATAGCATCAATACATCTTTAAATGAGCTCGCAAGCTACTCTCGGGCGAACCTAGTCTGGGCTGCCGGACATAGCGAAATCCCGGGCAACCGCGAGGCGGACGAGCTTGCCAATGCAGGCACGCTACTGCACGAAATTCAGCCCTCCGTAAATATCGGCATTTACCTGACAACAGCCAAGCTCGATATCAAACGGAAATATCTGGCTGACGTCTACAAATCCTGGATTGACGAGGAAGCCTGCCACGCGGCTAGACTAACTTGGGCAAGAATGGGCAAAAACATAACCAATCAACTACTTCGACTTGATCGCGTATCACTGTCGACAACCGGCCACTGCATACTGGGACAGCACGCGGAAAGATTGGGTTTACCCTCAAACGATTTTTGCCGAGGCTGTGGTTCCGAGGAGGAGGACGATACGGGTTTTCACCTCTTATGCCTCACAGTGCTGTCTTCCTTGAATATTAGGGACATAGCAAGGTTCATCAAACTATCAGGATGGTTTTGTGCAACATGATGGGGGAGTCGTGCCTTTCCCGGCGCTGTCCTTGCACTGACTATCACCATCCCAAGTAAGAGAACTTTGCAGTCAGTGCTTGAACGGCGCCACACCGTGGTATCACAATGGGCCATTATGTGTGCTCAAGTGTGCTTTTGGCAAACTAGGCGGTCACTCTTACCTAACTGGCATCAATACTTGGACCAGACCAAGTATTTTTCATGTCTCAAGATGATGGAGCTCGGTTCCCCATTGGTGTAACTGCAGCTAATAAACAAGCACCTCTTCTAATGCATACGGAATCTAGAGTCCAATTACCTGATCACGACTGGGTAATTGCCGAGCGCCATAAAATGATACCCTCTGTTTATGCTGGTATTAAAATAATTCCTAGTATGCTAAATGAACCGGAAGCCGTTGGATATTCTGGCCCAACATACATCGCTATTTGAAGTGGATAGCATGGTTCATCCACTGCTAATACTCATGCTGTGGATTTCAAGGCGCTTCTCGGCCTTGAAGAGTTTCAAACATTAGCTAAAACTGATCATGGATCCGTAAAAGCAGTGGTTATTATGACGGTTGATGGAGGGCCAGACGAAAATCCACGTTACAAAAAAGAAATATAGCGTTTGCTACACAACACTTTAAGCAACATGAACTCGATGCAGTGTTTATAGCGACAACTGGTCCTGGCAGAAATGCGTATAACCGAGTAGAGCACAGAATGGCTCCACATAGTCGGGAACTGGCTGGTTTGGTATTACCGCATGACCATTTTGCATCTCATTTGGACGATCGTGGCGTTAAAATTAGTGAGAATTTAGAAAGATCTAATTTTGAATCTGTCGGAAATGCATTAGCAGATGCATGGAGCTCGGTGGAATTGATGATTATCATGTTTCTGCAAAATACATTGGAACCGATGAACCTAACGTTCCTAATTTACCAGACATGAAATGGTAGGCAGAACATGTGCTGGAAAGCCAATACTTACTTCAAATTTTAAAACATGCAAATAGAGATGCTGTCGTGCATGAAGCGGCTTGTTTAGATTACTAAACAGATCACTAAATTCTTCACTTAAAGAGTTTGTACAGATGCCTTACGATTATTTTTGTCCTACTGTAAAATCGAATCGGGGATTAGAACTTGTATACTTGGCCCTAAGAACCAAATTATTCTATATAATAATAAACAAAAAAAAAATAAAAATAAAAAATTCCAAATAACTAAGCATCCCTGGTCCGGGTTATCATACACTAAGGTTTCGGCACTAAAACAACTTGTTTATAGTACTAATATTTTATTAGTTCCTGTACTCTTGTGTGAGTTTGACACCTCTTTCTGCGATCTCATTTACAACTATGATCTTTTTAGTTTTTCTACTCCACTTTTGTAGCTGGCATCACTGCTCCAAGTTGATGGGTCTTTCTTCAAAATAACCGTCTTTACAGAAAATCGTGTGAAGAGTGTTTTTGAAGAAGGAGTAACAAAAAAAGAAGACTCTACTCGGTTTATGGGGCAGAATATATAGTTACGAAATCGCCCTCCTGACAATTTACTCTAACGTTCAATACTCGGATTCGTACTACTGGATTGTGCAGTCATCAAACAGTCGCTGGTTAAATTAAAATAATTAACTTCATTTAATTATTGCAATTTACACACTTAATATTAGGCTGAAGGTTTACTTTATTGCAAGTTGCACTTTATTTAACAATTAATTTAAACACTTTATTACTTCTTAATCACAATTACAAATGTTACCGCTTCGATTAAAAATGTACGATGTAGACACTGTTGCGATTGCTATTCAACTGCGTCTCGACTTTATTTGTGTAGTGGCTTATATACCTTTCGAATGGTTGAAGTAGAACATTCTAGAACATTATCTACACTTTGCAAGAATTTTCGAGAACATTCCAGAACATTATCTACACCTCGAAGGAAGTTTTTATCTGCATGGATTGTGTCTTGGCTTAAATACATCTCTCTCGTAGTGAACTGCACTTATTCTCAACTTTAAATGAGATCTTAAGAGTATGCAATAATTTATGTTTCAATATTTTATATATGATTTTTTCCCCTTCTTCATCTGGTTCCAATATAACTCTTACCATATCTGATTTTATTGCTGTTTGCACTTTGTCATAAAGATATAGCAACTGTTTCAGGAATTTAAGTAACCAGGTGGTTTGCAAACATTTTGGCAGCAGCTCGACTAATTGCAGGATCAACATTTTTTTAATTAATTAATTGACGCATGAGCATGATAATTCTAGAATATTCTCTACACTATTAAATAAGTTTCTGGGTCATTCTCTAATCTTATCTACACCTCGAAAGTAGCTTTGATTTTCGAGAACATTCTAGACCATTATCTACACCTCGAAAGAAGTTTTTATCTGCATGGATTGTGTCTTGGCTTGGGTGCTGCACTCATTCTCAAACTCCAGATGGGATCCTAAAAGTATGCAATCATATATGTTTCAGTTTTATGAAATATTTCTTTTAGAAGAAAATACGGTTCGAGCTACTTTTATTTTAAAATGTTCATCACATGATAAAAAATGAAGTTTTTACTCCATTAATGTGGTCTCTAGCAGGTTAAGCATCAGTAAAACAATTTTTTTTTGTTTTGGTTATCTGCCAAACTTTTCTTTTAATAACAGCTCCTACTCCATTCACTGCATCTTTACCATGAGAAGTTGCAAAGTAGTTCAATTCAATATTTGTGCAACCGAACTCAACTAAAACTCTGATAAGTTCCAAGCAATAAATTGGTTTTTAAATTGTCAGCTGTTTCCGTCTGAGAATACAAAGATATTTCTGTCTTTGCTGTACAAGTTTAGTTATAAAACAGTGAACATAGTATTTGTTGCTGCTCAACTGGTCACTGATGATAGCAAACGATTTTGTTTCGCCAATCAACCAGGCTACGCATGTAAAAACTGTAACTTGACGATAGCTAAAATGTGCACTTCGAGCCACATTTTGCCAGATCAGTCGATAATTTTCCGCAATATCAACTTGTAAGACTAGGTTCCCAGGCTTCATATTTTTCTTTCTCGTTTCAACGTATTTTTGTTGAGCACGTTTAATAAAAAAATGCAGTTTGAAAATAGGCATTTACACTTCCAATTCATGAAGCAGCAATGGTGTTAATTAAAGTTATTCGGTCATCAAGTTTCCGCCAGTATTCCAAATTAACATTTCCATCCAGTTTTGTTAAATATTTCAGAGGTACTAAATCATGTTTTAAATCCCGTACACAGTTGGAGCATTCGTTTGTCATACATTTTTCTTCCGGAATATTACAAGTAGATTGTAGGAAGCTTTGGAAATCAGTTGAAAATGATTTAATGATGTCTGAGCAGCCATCCAACAAAGAACTGAAAATGGCATGATACTGGCATCCACACATTTTATGTGGCGAGATAGTAAGTCTAGTCTAGTCTAGTCATGGCCGATTTTGAAAAAATGACGACTACTTTACACCTCCGTAAATTATTTCCTTCTTGTATAGCTCGTAGGCTTCAGATACGGTCAGCAATATAAACCGCTTAGCAACTATTTGTCCATCAACGATGAGAGTATCTTTGCGGCATCCAGCTTGAACGCTAACATATTCCCGCATGTAGAAGTTTCTCACTACTGTGGTGTGATCTTTCTCCTGCAGAATCTGCTGGCTTTACGTGTTTCTTATATAAAACATTGTACAAACCTTTTTCCCTAAGTCTTTTGGCAATGCATTTTCTACCTTCTTTATTGCTTTTCCCAATGATTGCTTACAACCACTAAGTGCCACAGATTTCTTCTATTTCTACATTTTGAATGTATAAGTGGCTTTTGTCACCTACCTTGCATGATTAATTGACACTGGCATCCGAAAAGATATTCCGTTTTCTGAAGCACCGCCAAGAAAGATGGCAGTGAGCTTTAATAATTCTTAGTACTCATCTCGGTGGTGTTTCTGCGTCGCAAGCTGCTGTTCTACAAATTGAAGAGTAGTAGCGCGTACATCACCGTGTATACCATCTTGATAATTTTCGACGTATCCCACAGGCCCACTTCCCCACCCAACCGACCGAGGGGCACGTCCGCATCGGTGACCGATCAGCAGCAGTCCGGACTGTCCTCAACTCGCGATGGCGATCACGACAATGGGATGTGAATCATAAAACAGCTACAGATTAATTAATCAACAGCTGTGTGGTTGGATCAAGCAATTAATTATTCAAATATGACAAGAAAGACATTTTCTAACAAATAGGGGAGAAGAAAAATTAAACAATGAAAAGTATTTGTTAAACTCGTCAAGCATACCACGGACTGGGTCAGACAATGCATAATTAAATCTACACATATTCAAGCTAATGGGAATATAATGTCTAGACGAACTAATAGGAACAAATAAATATTGTTACGAAATCAACACGCCATCTGATTGGTTGATGGTTTTAGGGCGAGCGTCGATTTAAACCCCTAAGAATGCACACGCGAGAAGGTATGCGTCACTACGTTCAAAGGCTAGGGGAAGTTCTGGTATACAAGAAGTATATAAGCGCCACTCAAATGACATCAGGATCAGTGAACAAGTGAAAGTGGCGAAGTGAACATCGTGAGCAACGGGCAGTTGAGCAGTGATCGTCGCAGAGCGGACATCGTGTTAGCAACGGGCAGTTGAAGCGGATGTAAATAAATAATTGTAGTGCAAAGCAAATTTTAAGCCAAGATGAAATGAGTGAATAGCAATAAAGTAAATTTGTCTAATTTTAACTGTCAGATTGTTTCATTGTTACACAATCCAACGATACGAATCCGAGAATAAGAGTAGTACAAATTGTCTGGAGGGCGATAACATAAACAATATATATAAATGCGTATTAACACCAAATACGATGTCGGAGTAGACATCAAACGGAGAATCACTCTTGGCACAGGTGCTAATTTGGGCTCAGTAGGCAATTGAAAAGCAGACTCCTCTCTCGACACTTAACATCCCTGTCCGGATACATGGCGCAGAAGCTTGGACGTTGATGAACAGTGCTGAGAATGCATTGAGGACGTTCGAGAAAAAATACTCTGTAAGATCTACGGTCCTCTTCGCGTAGACGATCACGTATCCAATGGAATAACAAACTGCATGAGCTATACCAGGATGTGGTAGTGTAGGATGTGGACGATATAGTGAAGCGTATAAAAATACAGCGGCTGCCCTGGCCTGACCAAGTTCGCTTATGAATGAAGAAGCTGTGGCAAGGCAGACTTATGAGACGGTATTTCAGGGTGGGAGACGAGGAAGAGGAGACGAAGTTATCCAGGACCTGCCAACTGGCGTCAGTGAGCACAGCTCAGAACCAGGTGTCACAATTTTTGGACTCGGCCAAACCAACATACGGCTGTATCGTCATGTATGTATTTTGTTGCTAATTCTCTCCATTTTTCGTTGCTGTTTGCTTCAACACAAGTTTCAACCGTAACAATCAGAAAAAATATGGTGCATACTTTTAGGCATGACTATTCAGTAAGTACTCTCGTATTTAGCTGTTAAATAAGAAACCCAAGTTTGAAATGATGACTCCAGGCACAGTGAGGCATATCAACATTTTAGTTGGTCTGCATCTTTATTATTATTTTTTACTTGTGCAGTTTTTTTAGAGTGTAGTGCAATACAGTTGTGCGTAACAAGCACTTGAATATTTTTTACTCATACCCATTGCTCCACCAATTCCTCGCCTGAGATGAATTTCTTTTAACTTGCTTTCCACGGACTTCTTCGTGACCCCTTATTAGATTACGATTATAAGCTAGTTAGTATCACCTGTTAATACGAAATCATTGAACAATGGGATTCAAAGGATTCCTTGAGCAAAACGTCGGTAGCATATTTCATTGCCATGCTCATAAATCACTCACATAACGAAAAGTTCACATAACGAAAAGTTTCACCATGAATAACAGTGTCATTATAAAGCGCTAACAATTAAATGGCCGGGCTTATTGTAGTGTCCCGCCCACCATTGATGCATGTCTCGAGATCTCCAACATCTTCCAACTTGTGACAAAATTCGAGATGAAGATTAGTGCTCAATATGGGTGTAATATATTAGCTGCCACTCTCACAAGTCACAATTATGAAATATGTTCCCATATATATATGTACATGTATACATTATATACGTGGTAATAAGTTATAACCAATATCGCCATGGTTGAAGTCGCACCCGCTCTTTATTCTATGAACGTCATTGGATAAAATGCCTTAGCTTAAAGGTATTCCGTCATCAGTCTAACACGATTTCAACCTTCTTTAGTGGGGTTAATTTATGAATCATAAGAACTGCAAAAATTTGTATCGATAGATTAGTTAACAAATGGTTAAAAGCAAGCAAACAAAACTCAAATCACAAACTGGAAAGAACTGTCGATAAGATATCGCAATGTTATAAAAAAGATCGACCTACAGTAGGAAGTTAACGACTATCGACACGCAGGGATGTTGTATGAGAAGCTAAGGCCACCGATTCGAAGAAAAATGAAGCAGAAACGGATATTATGAAAATATTTACTGGGCGGGATTCCAACTCACAAATCCATACAATCAAGACTATAATATTAGACCATCATAGTCGACATATTATGAAAATCGTTATTTGAGGTTTGTGAAATGGTTATTAAATTCACATTAAGATGATTATAAACAGATTTCTCTAAGGGCGTCGATGTGGAAAACCTGGTCTCTAAATAAGCTTCTAGAGAGATTCTAGTCAGTTTATTTTGATGAAATAGAACTGTTCAGTGAACTTTTGAATATGACTCCTGACAAGGCCAAGTGTGGGTATTTAAATCGTCTTCGGGTGCATGGGAAGAAGGGATTATATCTATTTTCCTGTCCGTTCATTCATTACATATATTAATAGTTGGTTCAGTAAAACTAGTTAGGATTCAGGATCGAAGGAATCCCAAAATTCCACATCTATTAAACAAAACTCGGATTCTACAATTTTGCAATCTGAGTGAGATAATGGCCAATCCTGTGCAGGAGGTATTTATATAAATATCATTGAGTGCTATCGTATGAATCTGACGTCATCCCCAAAGTGCTTATTATTGAAAATAGATCTGATCCCAATTAAAGATTTAGGTATCATTTTTGTTTCGCAACTTTCTAAGATCCCTCAATATTACTTTAAAATACCAAAATCGTATTCATTCTCAGCTCTTCTGAGGCTCAGGTTCCGTACACTCTTAAGAACCGGATCTCAGTTGCATCCATTACTTGGATGACTTACTATCTGTCACACATATGAATCGGATCGTCAGGAACCTTGAAGAATCGGCGGCCACCATAATTGGCCATGCCACCAAATTAGTCTCTACCTCCGAGTATGGTCACTACTCCCACATCATATCAGGTGTTTTCTTATCGCCCTATGTAAGTGGTGCAGCTGTTATCACACAAATAGTCTTTCATACACAATCACGGTAAGCCCGTTCTAGGCTTTTTATGAGGTGCAATAATCTCCATTAAACAGGGATTTTTAAAGTGCCATGGAATCGCCACCAACTAATTCCCTGCACACTTTTCCACGCAGAGTTCAGACACGGAGACTATCGGAACCCTCTGTAAAGAACTTAATCCGTTGTAATTGCATTAAAGTGAGAAAATGCAGTATAAATAGTGGAACAATTGCTCCACCAGCACCAGTCACAGTCACTTACAACCAATCAACCAACCAACCAACCAACGATGTTCAAGTTAGCCATCTTCTTGGCAGTTGTTGCCTGCGCTCTCGGAGCCACAGTCCCCGAGGGCATGTTGCCTCAGCTGGATGGACGCATTGTCGGCGGTACGGCGACCACCATCAGCTCCTATCCGTGGCAAATTTCGCTACAGCGCAGTGGTTCTCACTCCTGCGGTGGATCCATCTACAGCAACAATATCATCGTCACCGCTGCTCATTGCCTGCAATCGGTTGCCGCTTCTTCGCTGAGAATCCGTGCTGGTTCCAGCAACTGGAATTCCGGTGGAGTGGTTATAAACGTTGCCGCTTTCAAGAATCACGCGGGATACAACCCCAGCACCATGGTCAACGATATTGCCGTTATTCGATTGAGCTCTTCCTTGACCTACAGTTCGGCTATCAGAAACATCGGTTTGGCTTCCAGTGCTCCTGCCGCCGGTGCTGCTGCTGCCGTTTCCGGCTGGGGCACTACCTCCTATGGATCCTCTTCCATTCCATCCACTCTGCAATATGTTAATCTGAAAATTGTGAGCCGCAGCCAGTGCTCATCTTCTTCATATGGTTATGGTAGCGAAGTCAAGGCTTCCATGATCTGTGCCGCTTCCTCTGGCAAGGACGCCTGTCAAGGTGATTCCGGTGGCCCATTGGTATCCGGTGGTGCTCTGGTTGGTGTCGTATCTTGGGGCTATGGCTGCGCCTATGCCAATTATCCTGGAGTGTACGCCGATGTCGCGGCTCTCCGTTCATGGGTTGTTGGTGCTTCGGGCTCTGTTTAATATGATTTTGGAAGATAAAGAACACCTCAGAAAAGAGTCTAAATTGTTTATCATATGTTTTGCGAAATTATTGCTCGGTACTCTTGTCCTTTAAATTTATTAAATATAATTATCAGAGATTGAGTTAACATTTGAAACGAATTGTCGAAATTATTCTTCCTTTCAGTAGTCCTTAGTAAGGAATTCATAACAACAGGTTAAGATCCGCAGAAGACATAAGATTACGAGTATATTAAACAGTGTGGAATTGTCACGGAAAATCCTATGAAAATACAAGTTTGATCAGGACGGTCGAATTATTTAAAATCTGTTACCATATCTTTGACGGCTGCTGAATCTTCTGATGACTACAATTCGACGGAAATGGCGCGGATACCTCATCAGTAGCTCTGTTCTCTGCAGATGAAGTGATGATGGTCTTGAAGATTTTTAACCGACAGAAAACCAAATCTGATATTTTGTAGCATTCTCGGCTTCACGACAATGGTTCTCACATCGAAGCCGTAACGTCACCAGCTCCTGTTCAATACCTCTCAATACCGGCGCAGTATAGCTCCCAAAGCAAGCCATGCCGTTTGTAGAACGAACCGCGAAAACACCCTCAGTGGGGTAAACATCGGTGTGATCTTGAAATCCAGTCGAAAAATACAGAGCCTGATAATAATATCAGGACATGGGTGAGATTTTGTTGACCAGCTCCAACGACAACAAAGCTGGATCGTGGGAAGAATCCGTAGTAAAAGGCGTGAGCTCCGAGATATGACCGTGGTGTCGATTTGCGAGTGTACGAAAGAATCTTCGCATATCGTCACATAAGAAAATCAATATCAAACAATATATTTCTAAAAAGAAATCAAATAAAGATCATTGTGAATAAGACAAATGCTACGGTTATTGCGACGCTGATTGGTCTTGGGACGCAGATGATCGATGCTGAACAATTCGATATGTCTTCACCTGGAGTTATATCGTGGTCAACGAAAACGTGAAGAATATATTGCTTTGTCGGCAACACAATTCGATTTGGCTAAAAGGTTTAGAAAGAGAGCTTCCTCGGGAAACAA
The DNA here is from genome assembly GCA_920105625.2 of Clusia tigrina. Classification (NCBI taxonomy): domain Eukaryota; kingdom Metazoa; phylum Arthropoda; class Insecta; order Diptera; family Clusiidae; genus Clusia; species Clusia tigrina. The sequence continues at coordinate 30,434,991 of OV050030.1, forward strand.
ATGTGAAGACTCAATTAGAAACCGGTCCAAATTTTGGTGGATAATCACCACTTCGAATGATTCAGTACGAATTTCAAGGCAAAATTTATTGGTCAAAAAATCGCTTGTTAACAAATTGAACTAAAATATTTCCTACAAAATGCAATTCTCGCGGATAATGTTCACCAAGGACGTAACAGCAGAGAAGTTAAAAATATATTCGGCCTCAGAGGAATTTATTGTGATTCCATATTCGACTTCTTCGTAGATTAACAATTAATGGAAAGGTGTACGATCAAAGGTCTGGAGCTATTTTCTCCTTCGGGGACGGTGCTGGGAAGTGAATAGAGCATTATTTCTCGACTCTCTGGCACATATATTATATGCAGACTTGCGATATTGACAGCTTTCGAAATCAATATACAATCCACAGTGTCATATTCATTAATTAGTTGATAAAGATAATTCTTCACGAGCAAATTTGACGGAAGTTCTCCGCACCCTCCGTACTTGTGCAAAAACATTGAGTGGAATGTTATAAATTAAACGGAATTTCGAAAATATGTCAGCGTCTTAATGTGGAAATTAGATCGCTAATTTACGATGCTGTTGACTTAGTTCGTTTCGACTAGTTGGACCTAATCTTATTTTGGGATGTCCCATGGTTAACTGAAAATATTTTTCAGTATCTCAAGCATATGACTGGAGCCAATAAATTTGATGGGTGTGTAGAAAAATGACGAATCTCGTGGAGATAGTCATTAGTTGGTTATTCCACTTCCGAGGATCATCATGTTCAAGTTAGTAGTTCTTTTGTAGGCGATTTCGTGTGTCCTCGGAGCAGCTGTGCCAGAGGGTATGGTTCCGCAATTGGATGGACGCATTGTTGGCGGTGTTGTTACCACCATCAATTCCTTCCCGTGGCAAATCTCATTGCTCCGTGGTGGTGTCCACGCCTGCGGTGGCGCCATATATAGTAAGAATATCATTATTACTGCTGCCCATTGCTTGCAGAAGGTTGACGCTTCAAAATTGAGGGTTCGCACAGGCTCCGCATATTGGGCGATTGGCGGCACAGTGATACCACTTGCCGCTTTCAAAACCGATCCTGCTTATAATCGTAGGACAATGACTAAGGATATCGCGATAATTCTTTTGAAAACATCTCTGACCTGGTCCTCTAACATTAGAAGCACCTCCATATAATGGTGATCACGCTGCTGTGTCTGGTTGGGGCACCCTCACGTTAGAAGGTTCTACTTCCAATGAATTAAGATTCATCGAAACAAAGATACTCAGATGCACCGCCTGTGGGTCCTCTGAGTACGGCTATGGAAGGCAAATCAAAGCATCTATGATCTGTGCCATGGTGACGCGTGAGGGTGCCTGCCAGGGCTATTCCGGTGGCCCACTTGTATCAGGCAGTGTGCTGGTTGGAATCGTATCCTTTGGTTATGGTTGTGCCGAGCCCTTGTATCCAGGTGTGTATGCTGATGTCTTTTATTTCTTTGAGTGGATTACCGCGACTGCCAAAGCTATGCAAACCAATTTGCAATAAACAAATTTTCGTTATCTTTAAAAGACGTCCTGCATATTATTTGTTACGGGGACTTACATTGACATTATTTTTCACGAGTTCACTATAAAGACTTTGATACATTTACTTGTGAATCAGAGGGAAGATGCACAGTTACAAATTTAACTAGAATCTCCCATGGGAAGGTCTGTATTAAGCGATGTTAATCGATTGACTTCTCAGTCAAACATCCTTCTGTGAGAAGTCCATGTAACAGTTGGCCATGCGATTGAAAGGAAAGTAGTGTCCTTTCATAATAGGGGGAAGTACTCTCCAGCCACGTGTCAGTAATTAATTTTCAGATTTCGAGGCTGTCAAACTTATCAGTTCATTGTACGAGAAGCCAACATAAATTCGAAACTGCCGGGTAGGAGTGGAAGGCTTTTGTGATTTTTTGACAGCACAGAGATCAGATTTGTCGGTCTCTCTATCGGTTTTATCATATAGTATTTTCCTTATGAATACGACCAAAGAGAGACAAATTATGAATCTACATCTGCAACAACTTTTTGATGTTTGTAGTTGAATTCTTCGGCCTGACTGTCCTCAATTCTTCTAAAGATCCTAATCCAAGAACGAACAAACTAATTGAGTGAACATTATGTGTGTATGCACACATTCATAGTAAAGCCAATGCCTATGTTTTGGATATTCCATCTGCATATAATTTAAATTCCCATTGCATTTTTTATATATATCTTATTCAGTTTCCTCACTGAATCTATGACGATTTCATTATAGCAGACTTATCTCCTCATCATATTTTTGTCTCGCTTCAATATCTAAAAATTGAGTCAAAACTCTTCTCGAAAGGAACAATTGTTTCTTCACTCAAAGGAACTTTTACTTAACATTCTAATACAACATTATCATGTTGTTCCGAAAATTACCTTATGCTAATAATTCCAGATACTGGATTGTATCCATTGATATCAAATCCTTAAGTAAAAATAGTTTTCTTTAACAGCAATTTACTTAAACAGATCACAAATTTCTTATATATCCGCAATTGAAACATGTCACTGCAACAGATGATTCACAACTTAACTGAACAGTGATGGAACGTGCCCATTTTTGTATCGACTGTCCACTTTCTCATATGTTCTAAAGATAAGTCATGGTAATCTAAGCAATACTCTGAAATCGGACAATATAAATATTGAATTTAGTCCATTCGTTTAAAGTCAGTTATGATTCACCTCAATTGACTTGCCGCCATGTCCTTGAACATTTGCTCCCAAGTACGTCTCGATGACGTATGCTGCCTTAAAACCACAACAACAACTAAAAACTTTATCTATATGTAGTGAACTCCCTCGGCAACTGGCAGATTTCCTAGACCCAACTCGTTTCTCGTCGCTTGTTCCTATTTAAGAACCTTTTGAGATGAAAATGTGTGACAAATTGGGTCCATAATCAGATTTATAAGCATTGTAGGGTAGTTGAATGATCCACTGTGATTGAAGACCTATTTCGATCCACTCTCTAGTGCTTGCTTTACTGATTTATACTGATGTTCAGGGTTATTGAATTTAGTTTCCAAACATGTACAATTATCGGAACTTATCACAATAATTTGGTACAATGCATTTGGAGACATGCCTCCAAACCAAGGAATCCCAACTATTATTACTCTAACACATTATGAAACTCCAATCTTGAAGGTTTCTGCTTGAGCTTTACCAGATAACAATCCCTTGGATATAACAAATCAGTTCCGCTTTGGGAAGCAGTTGGAGACCAGGCATTATGGTTCGAACTATTCTTAACGGTAAGAGCTCTATTTCTGGTCACTGCTTTTCTTCAACCACGGATACTAAACGATTCAAGTCGATTTCTTAAGCATATAGAAAGATTTTTTGAAGACCTCAGGTGCAATTCAGAATTATAGTGACGTAAAATTGTGAAGACCTAAATTTTGTAACAATTTTAGGTCACACAAAACCAAGCCTCACCATATACCAACACCATGCGAGCACATGTAGCCAAACCACGCCACACGTGGTTATGCTCGAACATGACACAACGCCGAAATACGGGAATTCCGTATGCGCGAACACGACACAGTGCCGAAATACGGGACTTGTCGATGCTCGCGTGAAAAATGTATAAAAGGCCGGTGCACAAAGGAACCGGGCTCTTGCGATTTCAACAGCGGCGGCGACAACAGCGGACGAACACGTTCTCTTGTGATTTGAACAGCGGCGGCGACAACAGCGGACGAGCAGGCGCTCTCTTGTGATAACCAACAGCGGCGGCGACAACAGCGGACGAGCAGGCGAGTAAGTGGGTATAGCATTCGCGGACAGTGGCGACCACGGCAGACAATTCCTGACTTTGAGACTGCTTACGTGATTGGTGGTGTGAGGTTTTAACCGACATCACTACCACGTAAGAGAGTGCTCCACCCTAGACGAAGTAAACGCGAGGTTTTAACCGGCGTTGAATTTCAAAGCAGCTATTGCTTCTACGTCTGCCACTACCCCACTTCACTGCCATTAGACGAAGCGGAGAGAATACAGGATTAGTTCTAATTAGTCTAAGATGAAGTTGTAATTTACTGAAAAATAAAATAAAGTAAACAAACTCCATCAAACGTTGTGTTAAGGTCAAGAAAATAAATATTGTACAGGACTCTGGGAAGACTGAGCGTACCCCAGCTATAGATTCCCTACAAAATATTTAACAACGTGACTATATCAACGATTATTTATTTGCCATTACTTCGCATTCGATGAGCAGTCTCTATAATCCAATCATGGAGATAAGTAACATCAGAGTATACACCTGGATATATATGATATATGCATGTATGGCACAACCAACACCAAACGACACGACAACAATCAACATACCATCAGAACCAGGAGTCCATCAGAATTGGCTGAAATATTGATCAGAATCCATCATCAGAGTCACCTTGGAGAATCTGGCATAAGGTACCCTCAAACTACCCAAACTAGCTAAGGATTTGAATGCCGCTGTACCATAATTGCTTGGGAGTATCTTGATTATTAGAAGTGAGACGACCCAAATTAGAAACAGGACACCACTATCAGTAGGAGCTTAATCCACTATCAATAGGAATACGGAACAATCTGTGGACATTGGTCGTTCCAATAGGTTTCATACTAATATGGGCTACGAAAAAGAAAAAACATAGTACTGGAAGAGAACCCATCATCTCTGCGTATGAAGGGACATATTATCAATCATATTACAATCGGACTACACCAGGGGAAGGAACTGTTGGCGAAGACCCAACCGCAACTAATGAGCCCTTACAATTGTGGTGTCACAGGCAATCGTTCGGCTGCCCACAGACCACAGAGAACCGCCGACAAGACAACTACGTACAGAAATACCTTGAACTTCTGAACAGAAATAATAACTGCTCACTTTTCTGAACAAGTCTGTAAACTTTTATACGCATTCCGACATTGAAAGATGTTCTCGAGAAGCCAAATAAAGGATTTTCTCATAAATAAAGGATGCTTCGGAAATTTATTATTTATTCGCATTTTTGGAATTTAGGGAACTGACATACAGAGATTCGGCAATGTAAATCATTATGGACTTTCGTTTGCAACGCGAATGCCTGTTTTGGTATTTTTTGGTATTTGCCTGAGACGATTTTTGGTATTGGCATTCATTTTGTCCTGCTTAGAAACAGGCCTCAGATGAGCCGCGTCTACAATGTCCCTGAAAACAAAGGAGTTGTTGGCAGCTTTGCATGTGTGGCATTATAGTCGACTCACTTGAATTCGTCGTAGCTTTGCGTGGTGTTGACTGCTCGCACTTTTGCGTCGTTTCTGAGGTTGTACAATTCGCCGGCTCTGATACGGTCCATGCAGTCTTCGCTCAGCTTTCGCAATTCCCCTGGAGTTATTTTGTACTCAAAATTGTTGGCTGGCATTCTTAAATTGCTTATTTTACTTCTCAACAATTCCGTGTTTAATTTTGTTTACTAAGGAATTTGTTGTTAAATCGATAAAAGTTGAGCTCCCCTAACAGGTTGCTTAGTTACGCAGATAAGATAAAGGGCACATTTTCGCTGAGCAAGTAGCTGTAAATCTAATTTGAGAGATACTTGTTTACCTGCAAATTTTTAAGGATGGGGTGGAACTTCACCGTGACAGACTTTGGAATTTGGCAAATCAAGATTTGGGATGCGAAGCTTCATTCTTATCGCATTGTAAATATTAAAGAAAGCGCACTCGTATGTGACTTCTCGTAATCTTATTAAAATATACCTTAATATATTGTTCCAATTATGGTCAATCTCCCGAACTAAACTGACCAAATCTTATCTTCATGTTTTTATAATGATTATATATAATATTGCCCGTGAAACACGGAGTGGTGTCACAAACAGTGGGACACGTTATAAGAATTGCGTCACCATCAATGGTTTCTCCACCCCAATCATATTGCAACATTACTGCTTCAAATTTCAAGAATGCGAATATTTTGTTACTATATATTTGAATATTCTACGTAGTGTGGGTTTACGATGTATTACTTGATATGTGAATGGTCAAAAGGAGGCGTGTTAAGTATATTCGTAGTGAAATATTTGCAAATTGCCCAATTTCTTTTAAAAACTCTAAGAGATACGTTAATCTATCTTGGTACAATCTTTTGTGTACAGCAACCAGAACTAAATTTCCATAAGGACTGTGTAGGATATTGCTGAGTGGAAACTCGTACCAATCCACCAGTATCTGATAAATTCGATTTACAACTTTCTACTTCGTGAACGAATGCGTAACTAAGCAACCTGTTAGGCGAGCTCAACTTTTATCGTATCGATTTAATAAAGAAATCCTTAATAAACGAAATTAAACATGGAATGGTTGAGAAGTAAAATAAGTGATATCGGAATGTCAGCCAACAATTTTGAGTACAAAATAACTCCAGGGGAATTGCGAAAGCTGAGCGAAGACTGCATGGACCGTATCAGAGCCGGCGAATTGTACAACCTCAGAAACGATGCAAAGTTGCGAGCAGTCAACACCACGCAAAGCTACGACGAATTCAAGTGAGTCGACTATAATGCAACATATGGAAAACTGCCAACAACTCCTTTGTTTTCAGGGACATTGTAGACGCGGCACATCTGAGGCCTGTTTCTAAGCAGGACAAAATGAATGCCAATACCAAAAATCGCCTGTGGAATACTGCAGCAAAGGAAACTTGAACTGGTATTCGCGTTCCAGAAGAAAGTCCATAATGATTAACTTTGGCGAATAGATCTCTGCATGTCAGTTCCCTAAATTCCCTAATGCAAATAAATAATAAATTTTTGATACATTAATAAAATCCTTTTTTTGACATTCCCAGGATTTCTGAAAACATCTTTCAATGTCTGAATGCGTATAAAAGTTTACAGACATGCTAAGATAATTGAGGATTAGGTGTTTTCTATTCAGAAGATCAACGTCCCTCAGTTCGTCTTTCGTTCGTTGTCTTGTCGCCGGTTCTCTGTGCTCTGTGGTCTGTGGGTAGTTAATCGATTGACTGTGGTACCACAATTGTATGGGCTCATTAGTTGCGGTAACTTCTTCGATATCAGCTCCTTCCATTGGAAAGTCTCATTATAATGTGAGGAACAATATATACCTTCCATACAACCATTAACAGCTTCACAGACCTCAACGCTTAAATCAGACCTCATAAGCCAATGTATCAAATTGAATATAGTGAAATCGAGAATAACAATGGCCCAAATACAAATAAAACACTTGACGTCCTTTGAAGTTATTGAATATTTATTTACAAATAACTTTGCATAGATTCGGCAGTTTCGATGACCCAATCACGGAAATAAGCGACATCAGCATATACACCTGGGTAGGCGGGCTCGGCACAACCATAGCCAAAGGAGACGACACCAACCAACGTACCGTCAGATACAAGTGGGCCGCCGGAATCACCCTGGCAGGAATCCTTACCCCCCTCCATGGCACAGATCATAGATGCTTTGATTTGCCTTCCATAGCCGTACGCAGAGGATGCACAAGTGGAGCGACTGAGTATCTTCGTGTCGATGTATCTTAGTTGGCTGGGAGTAGAACCGTCGGAAACGAGGACTCCCCAACCTGAAACAGCGGCGGGACTACCATTGGCCGGAGCTTCTTCTGCCAATTCAATGCTCCTAATGCTGGGTGAGAAGGTTAGAGGTCTGCTCAGAAGAATTAAGGCGATATCGTTGATCATTGTCCTAGAATTGTAGCCAGGATGGTTTACGAACGCGGCAACTGGCACTGCTGTACCGCCAACAAGCCAGTAAGAGGAGCCTGCACGAACCTTTAACTGTGGAGCGGTAATTTTCTGCAAACAATGGGCAGCGGTGACAATGATATTTTCACTATAGATGGAGCCACCGCAGGAGTGAGAACCACTGCGCAGTATTGAGATTTGCCATGGGAAGTTGCTTATGGTGGTTGCAACACCACCAACAATGCGTCCATCCAATTGCGGAACCATACCCTCTGGCACAGCTGCTCCGAGGACACACGAAATCGCCGACAAAAGAACTACTAACTTGAACATGATGATCCTCGGAAGTGGAATAACCAACTAATGACTTTCTCCACAAACTTGGGCATTTTTATACACACCCAACAGATTCGATGCCGTCGATCATATGCTTGAGATACGGGAAAATATGAGTAGCCAATCTCGGGAAATCCAAAGATAAGATTTGGTCAAACTGGTTGAAACGGTCTGAGTGATTATTTTGAACGGGATCATAAATTTGCTTCATAGAATTGATTAAGGCAGTGACATATCTGTGAAAACCCCGACTAATTTACAGCATAATTTACTATTTTTAATAAGTTTGGCATTGATTAAGGAAGTCATAAATTAGATACTGTCCGTAATATATGTTCAATCTTTTCTTTATATTTTCTTTATTTTTCCAAAATCATTTTAAACAGAGCCCGAAGCACCAACAACCCAAGAGCGGAGAGCCGCGACATCGGCGTACACTCCAGGATAATTGGCATAAGCGCAGCCATAGCCCCAAGATACGACACCATCCAGAGCACCACCGGACACCAATGGGCCACCGGAATCACCTTGGCAAGCGTCCTTGCCAGAGGAAGCGGCACAGATCATGGAAACCTTGACTTCGCTACCATAACCATAAGACGAAGATGAGCACTGGCTGCGGCTCACAATTTTCAGATTAACATATTGCAGAGTGGATGGAATGGAAGAGGATCCATAGGAGGTAGTGCCCCAGCCGGAAACGGCAGCAGCAGCACCGGCGGCAGGAGCACTGGAAGCCAAACCGATGTTTCTGATAGCCGAACTGTAGGTCAAGGAAGAGCTCAATCGAATAATGGCAATATCGTTGACCATGGTGCTGGGATTGTAGCACTCGTGATTCTTGAAAGCGGCAACGCTTATAACCACACCACCGGAATTCCAGTTGGTGGAACTAGCACGGATTCTCAGCGAAGAAGCGGCAACCGATTGCAGGCAATGAGCAGCAGTGACGACTATATTGTTGCTGTAGATGGATCCACCGCAGGAGTGAGAACCACTGCGCTGTAGCGAAATTTGCCAAGGATAGGAGCTGATGGTGGTCGCCGTACCGCCGACAATGCGTCCATCCAGCTGAGGCAACATGCCCTCGGGGACTGTGGCTCCGAGAGCGCAGGCAACAACTGCCAAGAAGATGGCTAACTTGAACATCGTTGGTTGGTTGGTTGGTTGATTGGTTGTAAGTGACTGTGACTGGTGCTGGTGGAGCAATTGTTCCACTATTTATACTGCATTTTCTCACTTTAATGCAATTACAACGGATTGAGTTCTTGACAGAGGGTTCCGATAGTCTCAGTGTCTGAACTTCCATTGCACTTCAAAAGTCGCTGTTTGACGGAAGTTATTGCACCTCACAAATAGCACAGAAAGGGTTTAGAGTGATTCTTTGTGTGGAGTATCTTTTTGTTATCAAGTCTATGCATTTCGTGGGATGCGATTTCTCTGGTTTAATGCCAAACATGCTGGTCTTCCAATCTATGCACGGGCTTGTTATGTGGTTTTCTATCTCTTCTCCCTCTTCGAGTTGGATGGCTGATATGTTTGCCAAGGAATTGGCTTAAAATAGAATATCTGCAAGATGTGTCCCTGTGAACAAAAACGCACTCGAGATCTTGCATCCCAGCAATATTCGGATCTGATTAACAGTGATAGAGTATGCCGATCCATGGTTGAACTGCAGTCACAGTTGAATTCTTTATCCCACGCAGTTGTTTTCTTAACACGGATGATTCGCTGCTACTTCCCAACAATATATATTCTGAGATCCATTATTCAATATGTGCCGTACATATTGATCTTCTCTCCTGGCTTTGCTGAACTGTGTGACGATGGCGATTTATAAATTATGTTATATAGGGTGGAAATTTTTAAATCCGGGAAGAAGTTGTATACATTGAGAGCGACCTGAGGATGCTATATTGATGACAAGTAAATCTATCGTCCGTGGTATTAAATTCGATATTAAATTCAGTCCAAGTCTGAAAGCAAAGTTTGAGTTATTGGTGTAACATTGCCCTTACTTTCTTTCTTAGGCCTCTACCACAGTATTCCAGTGTTGACAACTCGTCAGTAAGCCAGTGTAACTGCCAAAATCGAAATCGCGGATGTTCGTTCCAAGTTGAGATGACCAGAACATCACTTTTTCAGTAACTCCGTTATCAGTGATTGGCATTTTTCAATCACAGTGACTTTAAATAGTGGCTGAGATCGTTCTTTCGTTCTGTGGACTAAATATTTCCGCTTTTCCATGGAAAAGTGTCATATTTAACAGCCTGATTGTCGTATCCTGTATCCGTAACTACACTAACTTTGTGCGGTTGTGTAGTGGACTTATACTCGTATATATAATTTATCACAATCATTTTCTGAGTCACTGAATTACTTTCGGGTTTTGTCCGTCTGTCTGGTTCGGTACTCCTTTTGTGGACAACTTTTTTCCACACTGTCCTAATAAAACTTAGCAAAAGTATAGCCAGGACCTTAAGGCAGAAGCAGGTTGCTATAAGACCCCATTTGGTCAAGACATAGGCATATTTTTAATATGAAACTCACTTCGGTAGATTTGATGGTAGTTATGTACACGTGACTCCTATTACACTGTAAGCAAAATGTGGGCGGTTTGTATTCACTGCCCCGCCCAATATTAACAAATGTTTATGACTTGAAGCTATAGAAAAATTGTGAACGAAGTTTGTTGTGAATAAGCATGTTGATAATGCGTCAAAGGCAAGAAATGGGATCGATCAGATGAAGCACACGCCCTCTTTCCATAAAAAAAAATCGGGACTACAATTAAAATTAGGCCAGTTGTACTCATATTGATAATATATGAATAAAGATTATGTGTGTAGTACTGCACATCGGGTCCATACTAGTGTGCATGCAAAATATGTGCATTACACCATTCCCACATTTAACTAATATTCATTTCTGGTCCCAATGCAAGATTCCTTAATGAAACCACACGACGATTCGCAAAGTTGTGAAAAACAAACAAAATATAGGCGGAGTATTTCAGATCCACACCCATTAATTGATAATAGTTTGTAATTTAGTACATTGACAACATGTGGACGAGATCTGGTGTGAATAAGTAATCGAGTCGGTCAGATAAAGCACACGCCTCCCTCCCATATAGTCAACTTTGAGGACTTTAGCTATGCTCCTAATGATGATATATGAAAAATGTGGTACATTGGCTCCATAATCTAGAATACGTACATAAAAGGGGCGGCACACGGCAGTATACGGACAGAGACTGCCACGCCCTCAACTCGTAAATGTTTATTATGGAGCTCCTATATAAGACTCGTAGACGAAATCAAACAACATATATCAATAAAGCTATGAATCTAGGTGACCATAGTGGGCGTAACATTTCAGCCGTCTCTGCCATCTACTTAGAAACCATCCGTATGAAAACTTGCCAATAAAGATAATGTTTATTAAGATTATTCCTCTCGAATTTATTGACAGACAAGGAAGATGCAAATGCGTGGTTATGCCACCATAATAATTGTCAGAAGGAGAATTATTGAAGCATTTTGGCAGATGTTATAGCTATTTCGGACACGCTGCTTGTCCTCATCAGAGATCTTTCAATGGAAGACAATTTTTTCCTAAGCATTTTTTATTGTCTCAGGAATCAACAGCACACCAACTATGAACCCTCCCAGGAATCGAGCCTGGGCCTTCAGCTGTTGTAATCTGTCCATCCAGACAACTAACTACAGGTGGTGACCTGACTGATCAAATTCTGCCCATGTACTGTCTCCTTCCACCACACTCTAAGCAACTCTGTCTCATTATTACCCCTCATTTGTTCCGATAGGTCTCTCTTTCTATTTTATTACATTTCACTGGTGTCATAGTGCATTACTTTTTTGGTGGACAGGCTAATTAAGCCTGATCAACACTAACTTTTGAGGGCATATTCTCTAACGATTACAATTTCTTGTGAAGATTCGTCATTAGACAATGTTTATTATTTTATTATAAGCATGCATTGGCAGAACTGCCCACTCTATTTGTGTGAGAGTGGTTAAAGGGTGTTTCGAAGTCGGTCTTTGCTGGTTTTCGCAGTGATTGCAAATCGTTTCTTTTATCAATAGGAGAGATAACAGGTAATTGCGAGTACTTTCACTACTGTGATAGCAAACTAAAATATCAATCACTCTTGCCCTCAGTGCGTTGCTTGCATATATTTGCCAGGCCTTCAGGAAGTTTTTTGATAACACTGAGAGAAACTTTCTGCTCCCTCTATCTGCCCACCTTGTAGAATAGTTATTATCGCTATAATCCATCCCGTACTCATTGAGCGATCAGTGGACCTTGGGTCTACTCTGAGCAAAGCGTTAAAGCAGACATGATCATTTGCAAATTGGTCGCGCTGTGCTAAACTGAATTGAACAGGATATTAAGCGGATCATCTGCATGGACCAATCGATCCGGTACACTGAAGAGATTCTCATTTACACATGCACAGTTACTCGCCACACGCACGTGCGTTGTACACTTTTATTTATTATGTTCACAAACAGAAAGGAAAATCTGATGGGACGGGTGAGGAGACTTTCGGCTTTATTACGGCTTTATATGGTGACAATCACAGTTCGGGTTTATAGCGGTGCTAAAGTAATATAAAATCATTTGAAAGTAATTTAGTGGCTGATAAACACGAGTGGCGTACAACTCACGCATCTTAGTGGCGCAGCAAACGACACGCTTACTATACTGAAGATGATAAGGATCTCCAAAAGAATGTTCTTGTGGACGGCAAATAGTGAGGCGCTACTGCCGGTACAGGTAGTCGCACTCTCTTTTGACACTTTTTATTTACATCGGTTTAATTCGTAGCACAAAATAACTGATTGTAAATCTAACCGCATTGGCTTGGGGAAATAAACTATTAATATTTGCGTGAATTATTTGATCGTGAGGTCATCATTAATCGTGAGACGGGCATTATAATATTACGTAAATTTGCTATGCTAATAATTCGATCTCTGAATTGTGTCAAGTACTCAAGACCACTTGTTTGATAACTTAGTTTGAAAGTAGTTTCATTCGCTCAAGAATTCAGTTTGTCCCACAACACACGGTCCAGTTGTATCCTCTTACGGGCATCTTAGACGGTCAATCGATTGACGTCAAATTCAGTGTATGTGTATTTGACGTTACCCCTTACACTCTTCAATCAATTGACGTCAAATTTTAGTTTGCTTGACGTTGTTGTGGTGAACATTCTTATAATGAGCGATTAATTGATTGCGTTGCTGTATTGCCTTGGCATTAGCAGTCCAGAAAAAGAAAAAAATAAGCATAAACCCATTTGGTTGAAGAATTTGCTCAGAAAAAGAGACACATCGAATATCGATGTTTTTTCGTCATATCTTCGTTTCGTCGAAAACATGAGAAATGATGTTCATCCGTCTCAGTTGGCATGTTTACTACACGGCTTTTGTTTTCGAATGAGCATCAACAGGACTTTTTCTGCTTCTGTATTTTATTTTCACACAGTTTACAGTTTTTATTTTCCATCAATCGGTGTCCATGTTACACAGACAAACATATTTCACTAATACACCTTCCTGATTACTGCTTCCCAATCACATTCTCGTCACGACACATGTCCCTTTTAGTTATTTCAGCAGCTTTCCAACTCATTCCAGAACAGAGCCTCTTAGGACAAACATGATGGCTTCATTTATGACTCGTTATTTATAACTCGCTTTTTTCTCGGAACAATCATAAGGCATGCATTGTACTATGACTCGCTGCTAATGACCATTTACTAATGTATTTTCATTAATGTCGTTAATGACTTATTACTTAAATCATTCTTAATGACCATTCCATAATGATAACGAACCTTCAATACTGTCTTTAAAGATACCGATCGCTAATTATCTTTTATCACTAATATTTATCACTCATGATCCTTTAATAAGCCTTTATCACTAATGCTCTATTATCACTAATGGAATGGTATTTTATCATTAATGATCTCCTCTCACTAATAATCATTTATCACTAATGATATTTTATCGCGAGCTTTATACTAATTATCTGAAGTATCACTCATGATTTTTTATCAAAAGTAAATTCTCTTTTATTACTGATAATATTTTGAGCCCTCGGGAAATTAAAATGAGTGAAGGCACAAAATATAAAACTCCAAACCGTGCAGCAGTGGCAAGAACGATAGGAGGCCATGTGATTGTGGAGGCCATGCTAAGCAGTAAAGAGAACTGTGACCAAATTGCAAAATATGTGGAAAAAGTGCGACTTCGGCGCAAGAATAACGTTGAGAGTCCAATAAGGACAAAGTGGGATCCCCTTGAAGGAAATAAGAAAAGGGTTCCAGGGTGGAGAGAAGTTCTCTTTGAGGGAAGGGGATGCTTTAGTGAGTGCAATCCGCACATACTAAATCTGTGACGAAAATTTTGATGATGCGATATGCATTTTTACCGTCTCTACTCGGCCAAAAAAGAACCGTGATAGTTAATTACTAATTGTGCTCTAACTTCATGCTAATAATGTGCATTATTACTAATGAAGCTTATAACTAATGATCTCTAACTCTCTACTAATGGTTTGATTTACCAATATTGATCTGACATACCAATAAGAATCCTTTATCACAAATGATCGTTTTGCTTTCTACTAATAATATTAACGTATTACTCATCAGGCCACAATGGGTCAGCCATATAACCTTAGGACAGCCATATAACCTAACCTAAACTATCACTCATCAACAAACGAAATATTGAGCTGAATTTTCGGGCTCCCATTATCTCGAACACCCATTATCGGGACATATTTATAAGTGGGACACAGAAGGAGCCAGAAAAGCCGAAGGACATGAATGCTGAAAATTCGTCATTGATAAACTCGCATATATATTTATGATGGGTGTTGAAGAACCCATTGAAATACGCAGATTGTTCGTGGCATATATTGGGGGCTGTGTTTCATAATGAATTGAGTTCACAGAAGAAGTGCGTATGGACTCCGATATTTTATTATACAGAAAGTGAGAAATATAAAACGAATATATGAAGAGATAAGCGTAGAAAGTGGTGAATTTATTACTAGAGTACTTTGTAGCCTAGGCCACTATTTAGGAGATCGAATTCTGTGGAATTACTCGTATTTTGGAATTGGTATCCATGTTTTAATAGCGGGCTGAGGACAACTACATTGAACATACAATCAACTATGAAATAAAAATTATTCTTTCTTTAGTTCAATGAATCATAGAGATGCACAGTTAGTGTTGGTAGAATATCTCAGATGTAAAAAACTATTCTGTTGATTGGTGGTTCCACAATGCCATGTAAGGACCTATGATTGGTGCACCTCTTATCAAAGCATTCTTAATTTTTTCAACGTCTATTCCAATTCCTTTTAAATTTAATGCCGTGGATCGTCTATTCAAATAGTTGACTGAACCATACACGAACAATGTTTTGAGAGATAGAAGGAAGAACAGAAAGATGGAAGGAAGAACAGAAGACAGGGTCAAACGTACCTGTTCAGAAAAGAAACAATAATATATATAAGAAGATTCTTGTAGATACTCGTATAAGAAACTAACTCCAAATGGAAAATAAGCAGTGACATCAATGATTGGGATTACTGGAAGCTGGTCTGAGAATTGGAAATATAACAAGAAGCTCAAAATATCAATTCAGTTAATATCAAGTTCAGGTCACTATGATCACAGGCAATAAGTTTGTGAAACAATTAACAGCACACGGTTCGAACACTTGAAATGGGAATGTTTGAACATATGACATGGGAAGATTCGAACTCATGGTAAGGGAAGATTTCAACTCATGATAAAAGAAGGTTCGAACCCATATCAAGAGAAGATGGGAACTTATAATAAGAGATGATTCGAACACATGCTAGTGGAAGGTTGACACGAACATTGCTTGTAGAACGATTTATAAAAAGTGTTATGAGGAAAACTCCTATGGACATAGAAGATTTTAGGCTAACGAAATTAGTTCCATAACAAACTTAGATCATTATGTAGACAAGAGCGCACCAGTAGGGACACTGACCACTATTTTCACAGAGCACTGAACTAAAAGTTATCACCTGAGCACCTTTCTTGATATTGCTTAATGCATAGCGAAGAATATATCCATATAACGGCACTCTTTCTTGGTAGAGGTATTTCGTTCCCCACCTTACAATTTTTGGAGAGGAAATGCTATCCGCAAAAAACCTTCGATATCAGAGCCATCTGGCTTACAGAGAGAACAGTAGGACAATAATTATATTATTTTATCAGGCTCAAACTCTTCTGCCGACAATCATGGAGGTCACTTAGACAAAGAGCTGAAACTTGTGTTTTGGAGAAACGGTTGTTTATATTTGAAAGAAAATTATCAAAAATAGGATAGGGTGCCTACTAGTGATGAGAGATCCAGTGATTTATGAGTATCGCCGTTACCAGTGATTGCTACTTTTCAATCACCGTGATTTTAAACAGTGACTGCGGCCGCTGTTTCCATTGCGTTCATACATATACATATGTATGTATGCAGTCAACCAAACTGTTATCAAATATGCAAAGTAACAGCGAAGAGCGCAACTTTTAACAGACAGCTGTAATCCGCAGTGCTTGAAAATCGCTACTTTTAATACAAGCGTGAAATAACAGCGAGTAGTGTATTCACTACTTTGGTAACGAATGAATGTATCAATCACTGTTTTTATCATGTTAGTTAAGTAAATTTATGTATGTATGTATGTAGTTGTTGCTGTTAAATTATCCCATTGCTGGAGAGAGTGACAATTTACGCAAAGTTTGAATATTCATGCGTATCGCTTTATAATTTAACATTTGCGCATAGATAATACAGAAGCTGATAGATATTTGGAAGATGACTTAATTCCGCGAAATTCCGATGCTTTATTATGGTGGCGGAACTGCAAACTGTCCCTCTCTGTTTATTAGCTTCATATACGCATAAACTTTCTTTAATGTTAAATGTATAAGCAGAAAATAGTCTCTGGTATAAGTGTACCAAAATTCACATTATACCATTCTCCCTCTCTCTCTCTCTCTCTGTATTTACTTAAAAAACGCCACAGAAACAGTGATTTCTATCAAAGCCTGAAATCATTTTTTTTAAAATTTTGTTTTTTATTCATTTAAAATTCTGTTTAGGCAAAGAATATCTAGTAAACTAATAACCCAGTAAAAAATTGACCGCTCTCGGAGCAATTATGGATCGATCCAATGCGAGGCATTGATCGCTCCCTATTGTTCTAGAGCTCATATATTTTGCGCTCCTTTTTAACATTGCGTGTCATTGGAAGCGAGTGCTCGTTTTGACTTCCTCCGCAAGTAGTATTGGAACGATCTTTTATTCATAGTACGCGAGTAAAAGGAGAAACTTTTTTTATTTTTTTTTATTGCTTATTCTGTATATTAAATGCCTGTATAAGTTAGGAACATACGTGTTGCATGTCGTTGGCGCCATGCGCTTGCGCAGCAGTACAAAGCATTGTACAAAATACGCGGCACAGCCGCTACATGTGTTGTATGTATGTCGGTGCGGCCAAGTCCAGCCGTGAAACGCTGTCGCGCAATGCCGCCTCGAAGCGCAGTCACCATGCGATTGTCGGCGGTGAAAACGTATAAAAAGAACCCGAGTACAAGAGCTCGGTTCTTTAATTGACTAGAGCTCGAAGGAGACGGACGATTATAATAATAAAATTAAAATAAAAATTAAATATTTTTATAATTTCAGATAGACGCAGGAGATATTTAACTTATACAAAATTGAAAGAACATAATTCTAGCAAATTCTAGTCATATATATAAGCAAATTTATTCAAAATTGGATAAAGCATTAATGGCTTAATATTTAAATATAATAAAGTAATTAATATTATTTATTGCTGCTTTAGGGCATACGTCTTTCTGTAGAAGGCCACTTTGATTTTCCGGAACGCTTCTCGCGTTGATTTCTCATAGTCTGGATAGGTGGTATATGTATTCTTTATGGCTTGAAACAAATAGTAATTAAAAAGCCTGTAACTTTTTAGGGCGATCTTTCCCTTCGACACGTTCCAATTAACTTTTAATATGCGCCAACGTTTCGGTTGTATCGACTGAATCTGCAATTACGACAGCTAAAAATGTATGTTTGTAATATAACTCGAATGAAATAATTTGCATTAAGTAAAATAACTTACCCGCGTTTCCTGAATAAACAGGCACAAATTCGCAATTTCTTCTATTTTCACCCATCTTGCTGGTTATTTCGAGTTTAATTTTAATTTAAGTTTTAATTTCACTTTTTCATTTCTTGAACTCTTGAATTTGTTGTATCGGATTCTTCTTCAGCATAAAAAACTACGCAATAGCTTGGCTCTCAACGAAAGTGCAACTACTTTATAACGGTAAACAATACAAAACACAGAAGAAGCGAGATATTAGCAAGGAACCAAACAAGAGAAAGAAGTGACAGAGGAAAGTGAATTAGAGCTGTCAATTTGATCCGTTGATGCTCAACAAGGAGTAATAATGGAGCGCTCTATTATTACTACTTTGTGCGAGCGATCCAAAACTTTTACTGGGTATTAGCTATCTGTATTCGAGCGGTCCAAACTTTTTTCATACCCTTCCCCAGTTAGTTCCCTAATGCTTTGGTATAGGGACATGTGAGAACGGAACGAATATTTCGATGCAACAATTTGCATTGCGCGTAAAGGCGATCCAATCTTATTCTGGCAGCGGAGTCAGCAGCATTAACATACAGAGACAAGTAACGTTGCGACTACACATTTTTCTTTTTATTTGTTCATATTTTCAGTACTCAATGCTCGAAAATAAATCAAAGAATGTGTACATGTAATACGCGTTGGTAAATTGGGATATTGTCGTTTGTAAATACTCACATGAGATTGACAAAATACTATATGCATAACATATTGCATACTTCTTAATCTATTTTTGTTATTTTTCACTAATTAGTGCGCCAAATTGTAGGTAAAATGTGTGCACATTTGATATTTCATTCATATTAGTAAAGGATTAAAAATATAAGCAGACTTTGTTTCATTTTCGAGAACCCAGTATAAGTATGTACCATTATTTCAGTTCGTTCCACCGCAATTTCGGACTTCCTTCCACTTGTGTGGTTTCTGTTGCTATCACCTTCTGCCAAGAAATTCAAATAACGGTACTAAGGTCGGCAGAATGCTTGTTCTATAGCGGCAGAGTGCGTCTACTTCTTATGGACATACTTTGGTTTAGGTCAGTGGTTTGGCGGGCAATAGATGCATAGGAGGACGTAAGAGTTGATTGCTTAGCCGGGCTTCACAGGAACGGCAACGGCGCCATAGATTACCAATAGATACGCAGCTTGCCGAATCCAACAACAAAATCAATGCAAAATGAATTTGCAATAGTATGCGAGAATCTCATTTTTCACCGAGGTCTGTTAGCACCAGTGGCCTCGGTGAATAAACTACTTATACACCATTTTTACTCCTATTACAAAAGAGTGTTACCGAAGTACATAATTTTGTAGTAGGTTTGAAATTCATATTACTATCAATATACTGAAATATGAAAGAAAAAATATAACATTACATGAACTCAGTACTACAATTCAGCTTATTATTTGTCTTTTCTAATCAATTAAAACTATTTTATGGTTGCGAAAGAACTTCCATGTATAGAAAACAAAATTTTAAGAACCTTTTTTGTTATTGTTAACTTATAACTGTGTTGAAGGTGTTCGTTTATATTGCGAAATATAAAATAAATGTTGCAGTTACACTTTTATATCTAATTTAAATTAATTGTAAGAGAAGGATATGTGATTTTATCTCAAATTGAATTTACGTAGCCAAAATTTGAATCACTTTTGAATTCTCGTAAATATAGATAACATACCGCACTATTTCACTAATGATTTTCATTTTAGTTATATTTTATTTAATTCGAAATATAAATACGCTAATCAAGTTTATTTGAGAAATAAATTTTATTTATTTCATCCAATTTTTTTTTGTGTGAATATTCCAACGCTGAATAATTGTAAGTAATCACCAATAACATTGATTGGTTATATATTGCCGAATTTTAAAAAACAAACGGGAATTTCCATATAAACAGCCAAAGCCAAGATACACCAAGAGGGTAATAACATTAAGATGGATTTATTTAAAAATTTAGCAATAATGGCAAAAACCAAGGTTGAATAAAAGAGCTACGTTATTTTTTCCTTAAAATGGAAACTTTTTACTAAAGAAAAATTGTGAATCAAAAGGCTTTTACCTTCTTAGTGTTTCCTGGTCAAGTTCTATCTTATTGGTACTTGCAACGAAGTGTTTTATTCTGAAAACAGTTGATTCTTAAGCGTTCAGAATAGCAACATTTACAAGCCTAAACATTACTTTGGATTTTAAATCGATTTAAATGAACACTTAAGAATAATAATATTTTTAATAGCAGTAATTATATTTCCATGTTTAACGTCATCTGTAGCAAATTTTACTTTCTCACCATAGCATGGCCGCTATACATTGTGTTGTTATTGGCTGCATTCTGGCACCCCATCGGATACCCAACCGATCAGAATTCTCCGAATTTTTTTCAATCAGACGACTGAGCGGACGCAATTTCTTTGAGCGGAAATTTTCTTCGCTACCGTACTCAACACTTAGCACAGCTGTTTGTAGAACAGATGTTTACGTATAAAGTGACAAATTTGTGTAGCGGCCCATTCTAAAACAAAGTGCGCTGTTTCACTCACCCGATAGGCAACCGATAGGTTGCCAGAATGCACCCATTGTTTCACACGGATAGGGAAAAAATGGATTTTTTTCAACAGCTGATGAGGAAGAAGAAGAGTTGCGTATCTATTTTAATCTATGTCTACGCTCCATTGTATAAGAAAAAACCAATTGAAACATAAAACACAAAAAAGAGCGGAGGAAACCTTTTTTAATTTCTGGGGAAAAATGATTTTCTCGCACTTGGTGACTAATTTCATAGAGTCGGACTGCGGCGCCTTAAATTTAAATATTGTTTCGGTTTTGGGACTTTGTTGTGCAGTTTTGTGTATATTTATCATCGCCGTGGCGCGCCGTTGCCGTTCGTGTGAAGCGAGGCTTACTCTCTGAGTTGTGAATTTTCATTGCTTCTCTGAGTGTACATTTGTTTTTATACCCTTTACCTTTAAAAAAAGTAAATAGGGTACACTGACTTTGTGCTTTTGAGAGGGGTTGGAATTTCGAGAAGGAGGCGTGCCAGTAGTAATAATCTGCCCATATTTGGAATGCATGCTAGTACAGACCCAGTGTATACATACATCTACCAATTTGGTTTCATATATCATCATTAGAAGGTTAGATAGGGTAGTTGTCTTTAAATGGGGTCCCCAAAGTTCATTATATGGGAGGGAGGCGTATCCTTCATCTGATCGACCCCGAATCTTGTATATGGCTTGGTTGGGTCAATATACGTACTAATGTATTATATAGGTCGTAAGTTAGAATAATATGTGAATAGTGGGCGTGGCTGTAGAAATAACACGCCCATTTTTTGTGTGGTGTTTAATGTTAGTACCCGCAACCTTCCTGTGAAATTTCGTTGAAAAATCTTTAATAGGAATCTAGTAATGATTTTTGGCTAATTGTGGGCGTGGCGTTGTATTATAATCTCCATAATCTGCACACACACTATTATGGACCCCATGTCTGTTTCTGCAAATTTTTATTCCGCTGGCATCAATACGAGCATAGGTAGGCTAGTTTTAATTTTAGACCCGAAAGTTCCCTATATCAAAAGTGGGCGTGTCTTTTCTCTGATCAGCCCCATTTGTTGCAGGTAGCTTTGTAATGTCCACATGTTTCTTCATGTAAAATTTCGTCCATAAATCTCTACCCGATATGAAGTTATGAATATTTGTTAATAGTGGGCGTGGCAGTTAATATATACCGCCCACTTTTTGCACAGTCTTTAGTTGGACCCACATCTCCATAACTGCCAAATAACGTCACGATCCCGTCAATGCGACCGATGTTATAGTCATTAAAAAAAAGTGAAAAAAGTTCCTTATATGGGAGGTAGGCGTGGCCTTTGTCCAAATCGGCCCATATAGCTATCTGGTTCTGTATCTTTGAGCAGGCTACACTTTTGCAAAGTTTCATTAAGATAGCTCTAACGGTGTAGAAAAAAAGTGGCCACAGACGGACAGACGGACGGATAAAATAAAAATTTCTTAGAAGGTGATTCTGATCATATCTGTATATATATATGTTCATACCTACCACGCCTCCTTCTCGAAATTCCAACCCCTCTCAAAAGCACAAAGTTAGTATACCCTATTTACCTTTTTTAAAGGTAAAGGGTATAAAAGCACAAATTGTAGTTGATGGCATAGGTTCAATCCTTAAAATGGGATGATTCCGAGTAGCGGTGCACATTGGACAACAGCTAATTTTTGTAATAGTTGGTTGTACTCCTGTGCCAAATTGTATATACGTTTATTTTTGTGCAATAAAAATAGTTGATTGGGGTTATGTGGAGGTATGAACATTAATTTAAATTCCTGGGCAAGATCATTATTAAAAACTTCTAGCCACGATTTGGGCCACTTCCGTGTTCACTCCCTCTTACAAGTACACCCCAGAAACTTGACTATAATTGCAGTACTTCAATCATCAAACAGAACTTACTTACTTACTTAGCTGGCACTACAACCGACGGTCGGTCTTTGCCGCTACCAAAATGTTGCGCCATTCGCCTCTGCTCTGCACGCGATGACGCTAGTTACAAATACCAAACGCGCTCAGGTCATCGTCGACTTGGTCCTTCCAACGGAGATTAGGACGTCTTTTTCTGCGAGTACCACCAGCACATTCCGAATAGAGTACCTTCTTGCCCGGAGCGTTGTTGTTCATTCGCTCCACATGACTCAGCTATCGCAACCGCTGTAGTTTTATGCGTTTGACTATGTCTATGTCGGCGTACAGCTCATATAGCTCGTGGTTCCATCTAATCTGGTATGCGTCCTCCACGCGGATTGGACCGTAGATCTTTCGAAGCATTTTCCTCTCGAATGCACCCAATAATCTCTCATCGCTGCTCGTCATCGTCCACGATTCGGCGCCATACAACAGGACGGGAAGTATGAGTGATTTGTAGAGCGTTGTTTTTGTCCGTCGAGAGAGGGCTTTGCTTTTCAGTTGCTTACTGAGTCCAAAACAACACCTGTTGGCAAGAGTTATTCTTCGATTGATCTCCAGGCTGACGTGATTATTGGTGTTAATGCTGGATCCTAGTTAGACAAAATCCTTGACCACATCAAATGTGTACTTGCCAACAGTAACTTGTTATCCAAGACGCCGGGACTCTTCGATTGTTGACACAAGATATTTCGTCTTGACCACAAGACCCACTCGACGGTCTGGAAAATGTTGAGCTGAGCACCCTTGCGTTTGTGCCAACAATGTCAATATCATCGGCGTACGCGAGCAGCATGACACTCTTATAGAAGATCGTGCTGCAGATGTCGATATTCGCAGCGCGGATTATTTTCTCCCTCATCAAATTAAAGAAATCGCACGGTAGGGAATCACCTTGTCTGAAACCTCGCTTCGTTTGAAATGACTGGGAAAGAACCTTGCCAATTATTACTGCGCTGGTGGTGTTGGTTAGCGTCATCTTGCAAAGTCGGATGAGCTTTGCAGGGATGCCAAATTCAGACATAGCGGCATATAAGTGATCCCTGATCGTGCTGTCAAATTCAGATTTATAATCGACGAAAAGGTGGTGGGAGTCGATATGCTTTTCTCGGGTCTTCTCCAGGAGTTAGCGTAATGTGAACATCTGGTCGATGGTGGATTTACCAGGCCTGAAGCTACGCTGATAAGGTCCAATCAGTTTGTTGACGGTGGGTTTCAAGCTTTCACATAATATGCTTGAAAGAACCTTGTATGCTATACTAAGAAGGCTTATACCTCGGTAGTTGGCGCAGTTTGTGGGATCGCCTTTCTTGTGGATTGGGCAGAGCACGCTGAGATTCCACTCGCTGGGCATGCTTTCATCCGACCATATTCTGTTTAGGAGCATATGCATGTGCTTTGTCAGCTCCTCGCCGCCTCTCTTGAAAAGTTCTGCGGGCAGGCCGTTCGCACCTGCGGACTTGTTGCTCTTCAACCGGGCAATAGCTCTCAAGATGTCGTCATGGTCGGGCGGCGATACATCAACGCCGTCATCAGCAACCGGGTAGTTTGGATCACCTTCTTCGTGGGCGGAATTGTTAGCGTCATCGGTAGTTTCGAGAAGTGATCCCTCCATATCGTCAGCAGGCTCTGGACATCTGTCACCAGGTTTCCGTGCTCGTCCCTGCAGGAAGAGGCCCCGGTGTTCAAACCATTAGTGAGGCGCATTATTCGTTCGGAGAATTTTCGGGTCTCATTCTTGCTACCATACATCTCGATCTCTTCGCACTCGCGCTTTTCTGCCTCGCGCTTCTTGCGCTTGAAAAGTCGCTTCTCCTGCCCCCTCATCTCTCTGTATCGCTCTTTACCAGCTCGCGTTACAACTGACTGCAGGGTGGCTCGGTACACTGCGTCTTTCGCTGCAGAAGTGCGCATGGTGGCCAGTCGTTCATTTACCGGTGTGAACCGGGAGACAAGGTGGCGTAGTCTCTTGCCGACCGCGAATCCAACGCCAAATTCGTGCCTATCCACATGGCAGCTGTAGTAGACGCCACAGAACGCTCTTTTGGCGCAACCTGTCCCGTCCACCGCATCTCAAAGACAACACCACTAAGAAATCTGAAATGTAGGTGGTGTGGACACTTAAATCCAAACATCTGTTTCCACCTATAGATACGTCCTTTTTCTAACATTTGAGGATTTAATAAGAAAATTTGAAACCGCAAATTTTTGGAAGATTTTTCTCGTCAGTAAAAAGTTATTGTTATGTTCTGTTATATAAAAGTTATTTCGCCTACGATAACGGCCACTTATGTATATACTTTAAATACAATATATATAACTACATCTCGTGTTATTGGAGAACTGTTTTGCGGAGGCGCTTGTGACAACCAATTGAAGGCGCGGCAGTATGAACATCCCAGTACACCCACATTTTGTACAATTGAATTATTTAACCGATTACACACTTCTTGAGGGATTTGTATAGAATTGCATTAAAGGATAGTATCCAAAATACACACCGCTTTTGCTGTTATTCTCAATATAATCTAAATTTTAAAAACATATTCCAAATGAAAGCATTGTTTATGAAGTATCAGAATTATTAATATTATAAAACTCCTTTAAGGATTAGGGTATATATTATCTGAGAGAGTTTGGCAATATGACTGCTACCAAGAAAGGCAATTAAGACCACTTTAAAATGAGAAAGAGATTTTCAATGAAGCATTGACATTGCTGTTTTCTTCCCTTCCAGACCATTGATGTGCTATAAACTCTGAATGAAAGAACATCCTTGTATCATTTCTCGTAAGCCCATGTATGATGGCTTTGTTGGATTACAAGGTTTACAGAATTAATCGGTTGCCTCAGTTTAATTCGTAATTTTTTTTTCCATACATTTACTCATATAAGTGCTTAGTTCGTTATTTCTACATAAGCCTCATACACATGCTTATACACATTTCTATCATAACCCTCATATACTGGTCTCAGTCTCCAGTCAGGTACTTGTACATGGTTCAACACCACGGTTGTTCACACACTGTCAGCGAATAATAATATTTATCAAAAAGTGTTGTGCACTAAAAGCATTGTTAGACTGGCTAAAACAACTACATATGACAATAAATAAGGTAATATTAAGAGCGTGTTCATGTAGGTTTGTGGCTTAACCGAATGGAAAAAAAATTGAATTTTCTACAGAACTGAACAAACAGCCGCTGGCAAATAAAACTTCAAATAATTATTTACTATATTTTTTAATTAAACAACACCTTTCTAGACTTTTAAACCAATGACACATGATTAAAATGTAGCAAAGACCCCATCTGAATTTCATATATTGGCACTCTGCAAACTATAATATCAGTGAGAAAACTTTACAATGTCTTGAAATTCTCAGTAAAAACCCCCAACCCCAGCGAATTTGGTTTGTAGATATGTCATCAGAGGCTATCGGAAACGGATTGCTACCAATACTCAGAAAGATTTGTTTTTCTTACATAAGTACTTTGAAGACACCAACAGTGAATAAATGGGAGCTAAGCTCAACTCCATTGGAGAGGTTTATAAGTATTTTTCATTTACGAATTTTATTTTTTTTAAGTATTTTCTATTCCCAACCTGGAATAAAACTCTTATTACAGCCAAGCAGATTCTGAAACGATTTATAAACCAAATATTTATTTGTGTCGTTGTAAGGAGCACATTGCCGTAGAAGTGTCGTTGTGTCTCAGCTTTCAAAGATAAATATTAATGTGTTCTCCGATAGAATATTTCGAATAAGGTTGTCTATGTTTACATAAGAGAAAGAACTTGTTTGGAAGAGGAGGCTAAAAAGCAGTTACTATCCAACATTGACCAAAACATTTCAAAATAATACTCAATCACGATTGATAACTACGAGTAATTGAAATCAACTATCGAATATTTCCATAATAACAAGAAACTACAATACTCTCTTCTGTAATTTAGGATATAATTTCATTTCCAGGAGCAATTTCAATTTCTTAATATAGTTCATATCTAGGTACATCTGGGCATGTTATCATCTTCGAAATTATATTCTCGTATTTTAAATTTAAAATTATTAAGAAATCTTTATCAAGGCAAGCTTGGGTAATTGGGTTCATATAAATTATTATCAGAAGTTGTAAAATATATTTTACATAATGTTTTATAGTGAAGCTGTGATCCATCATGCAAAAGTTCGGTCATTAATCACTACCAATTCAAATCCGAAAGCTTCAATTAAGAAATTGTGTTAATGACTGAAATTGCATTAGAGTTGGTTCCCTATCAGGCAACGGTGCCGCTGTTTTCAAATATACTCGTATATCCCACTATTGAGAAATCTTTTAAAACTAATTCATTCTAATTGATCATATATTTACAAACCTAGGTGGTAACATCCATTTGGGCAATGCTGGACAGGTCTACTATTTTTTTAAATTTTTTATTTTTATTGGCAGAAGTTCATCAGACTGGTCCATAAAAATGAGGGAGCTATATATATTACCATGGCCAGTATAAGCACATGTTCATAACTGAAGAGGTATACAACATTTAAGAAGCAAATTTGATGTGAATTTCATATTGGCAATATAAAGTCATATATAAGGAATGGAATGGGGGGATATAAAGTGGGAACACCATTAAAAATCACCTGCGTCATCCTCATATTGAAGATATATCAATAAATTTAGCATTAAATGGCAGTAAAGTTGACTGGCTTGATGTTAGTATGCGTGCGTTCTCTCCCTGATACGCGTAAAGTTCACACCAATAGTAACTAAGTCCCTATATTTGATACATCACGAAACTTACATGAAATGATGCATTCAAATCGGTTTAATCTAGCTTCAGTCTTACATGCAGATTAGTATAGAGCAAGTACACATTGCTTAGTTGTGGTCACGTTAAATGGGGTGTGACCCATTGATTGTATACATAATGGAGGCAGGTGCGACCGTTGTCCCAGTAGCTTCATATGTGAAAGTCAAAAAAAATCCTACACTAACCCGAAAAAATGAAAAAGCAAATACACTTCATCTCGTGTTGAGACCCTCAGTTTATGCCGCACAGTTGATGAACGCCAACAATAATCAAATTAATTATGTAATAGCTTATTTGTGTATAAAACGTTTGATTTATTGATATATTGTAGCTATTTACGCATAAATTTATTCACTCTTAAATATTAATTTCTTCAAAACACTTATGCAATTCATATCCACTTTCACAGTCATCTTCAAGTCCTTTAATTACATTTTTACAATTTTTAATTGCCGCATGTGCACTTTCATCTCCACTGGAACCATATATACGCAGTGCTTCAAACATATTTACTTTACCATCTTCGTATATGTACCTTTCATTTAGGGTGCATAGTACGAAACACTTTATTACTGGTAAATCTTCAGCATCAATATTGGAGGGATCCTTTAGTAAGGTTAAAGTATTCTCTAGCACATGATATTTCGTCGCACAAACCGTCGTTGCACGATTGAGTACAGCCAATTGTTCAGGACTCAACTATGAAAGAAAAGAAAATTTACATAGCAATTATAAATAATGAAATTTCCCGAGAGAGATACAAAATGTTTTCGATTCTGCTTCCCCAGAATCAACTAACTTCTGGAGTAGTACTGATTAAAGGGATTTCTGAGACGATTAACGCGATACAAGCGACTGCAACGATGTAATTCATTTTTAAAAAAATGTTTGTTACTGGTTTCTTAAGCACAGGCTAAAAAGAACTGATCGATTTCCTTTTCACAGACGCCTTTTATACAAAAATTCTTCACTTAACTCTGAGAACACTCTTGCTTCATTTGCCTTCATTTCTTTGTTTGGTTGTATTCGGAACAAGTGAGTGAATAGTTTCGTATTGCTACCAACACGCGAACGAGACAGAAATACTACGGAAAGTAATACCATAGCTTTGGTTGGAGCTATTCTCGCTGAAGGAAATAAACTAAGAAACTATGGCTATATGAAGGATAAAGGATTGGCGTCCTAGTTGCATTATGGGTATTATTTGAATCAATTGGCAATTTACACCGAACTCCTCATGCTGGTAGATTCCAGGTCAACTATATCACTCTCAATGGGAGAGAAATGGATACTCTGGCATGACCAAATTTGACAAATAAACACCAGAACAATTTCCCGCTTCTTTTCCAATGTTTCGTACATGTTCGTCTCACCTCCTTCGAGTGACTTATGTAAGAAAGATCTCCGAGAGTTTTCCTCATTTAATTCCATTGTATTTGGAAAAAAACCAACACAAATTCTAGTCAATGGCATAGGTTTAATCCCTACTTCGACATGATTTGTGCATATTGGAAATTTTTGGAATATTTTTCTCATCAATTTATGGCGCCTACGATACCGGCCACTTATGTATATACTTTAAATACAATATATATAACTACATCTCGTGTTATTGGAGAACTGTTTTGCGGAGGCGCTTGTGACAACCAATTGAAGGCGCGGCAGTATGAACTTCCCAGTACACCCACATTTTGTACAATTGAATTATTTAACCGATTACACACTTCTTGAGGGATTTGTATAGAATTGCATTAAAGGATAGTATCCAAAATACACACCGCTTTTGCTGTTATTCTCAATATAATCTAAATTTTAAAAACATATTCCAAATGAAAGCATTGTTTATGAAGTATCAGAATTATTAATATTATAAAACTCCTTTAAGGATTAGGGTATATATTATCTGAGAGAGTTTGGCAATATGACTGCTACCAAGAAAGGCAATTAAGACCACTTTAAAATGAGAAAGAGATTTTCAAAGAAGCATTGACATTGCTGTTTTCTTCCCTTCCAGACCATTGATGTGCTATAAACTCTGAATGAAAGAACATCCTTGTATCATTTCTCGTAAGCCCATGTATGATGGCTTTGTTGGATTACAAGGTTTACAGAATTAATCGGTTGCCTCAGTTTAATTCGTAATTTTTTTTTCCATACATTTACTCATATAAGTGCTTAGTTCGTTATTTCTACATAAGCCTCATACACATGCTTATACACATTTCTATCATAACCCTCATATACTGGTCTCAGTCTCCAGTCAGGTACTTGTACATGGTTCAACACCACGGTTGTTCACACACTGTCAGCGAATAATAATATTTATCAAAAAGTGTTGTGCACTAAAAGCATTGTTAGACTGGCTAAAACAACTACATATGACAATAAATAAGGTAATATTAAGAGCGTGTTCATGTAGGTTTGTGGCTTAACCGAATGGAAAAAAAATTGAATTTTCTACAGAACTGAACAAACAGCCGCTGGCAAATAAAACTTCAAATAATTATTTACTATATTTTTTAATTAAACAGCACCTTTCTAGACTTTTAAACCAATGACACATGATTAAAATGTAGCAAAGACCCCATATTTGGGCTCTCTCCAAACTATAATATCAGTGAGAAAACTTGAAAAAGCTTGAAATAGTCAGTTGGTTTGTAGAGCTTTAAGCAGAGAGAATCGAAGTTGGATTGCTACCAACACTTCGAAAAATTTGCTTGTATCGCCTAAACACCTTGAAGACTCAACTGAAAAATCCAATGAGTAAGACTTATATCGAAACAATACGTACACATCTATTAAATTTATGCTATAACAAACTATAAAGCTCTTATTTCAAAAGAGTAGGCTCTCAAACGAATTATAAAAAATATTTTTCCTCAGTTATTGTAATTAACACATTGTCATAAAAGTCTCGATATCTCTCTGATTTTCTAACACGGAGGACGCTGTGTATCTCGTTAGAAAAATAGATAGAGTTACCTGTCTTTACACAAAAGCAAGAAATTGCTTGGGATATGAAGCTAAAAAGTTTTTTATACGAATAGATATTCCATCATGGAACATAGGACTCGCCCTCAGTCTTTAAATTCAGATCTTTGTAGAAAAATGTTGAAGCTTTCGAAAAGTCATTATTAGGAAACTAACAACAAGAATGGGTCATTTGTTGAGTTCTCCCCATTTTATTTAGTTTGAGAGTAATTGGGAGTATAGCAGTGCACGCTTTGAGGAGCGTTTGTAAAATTCACTTCGCAAGTATTTAAGTTTTGAGATTAGTTGTTTCCATCAGGTATAATAAGAAACAAATTGAATAATTCTTGGAACAAAATATCTCACATATCAAAAGAAGCTCGATAATCACAATACATCCCTCTCCTAGGTAGAAGACTTACGTTGCTGCAGTGTCTACATTTTTCTGTACTATTGATGCCTTATCGAAACTGTGGCTACTAGCGTGCATTGGTAATTTCTTGCACAATAGTCCTAGAGTCTTACTATTTATACTTCAATTGCTGATTAATTTTCAATATAATTGAACCTTATGAATTTTTCAGAATCTACATGTCTTTTTGTTTGCCAGGTATACCTCTTCCCGATCACTTTGGAGCTTTATGGGGACTTACACTGCAATGGCTCATCTGGCTATGTGAATCCGGCAGAGTCACCCATATAAGAAAGGCAGTTTGATGAGCATCATATTTATCATTGGACTTGGTTTGCCGTCAAGGGTATATTAGCTGTGTTATCACGGAGCAGGTTTTAACAGTGGCCTTATCATGGAAACGGGCTCTCCAATGGCCGACCTTAATATTCTACTTAGGGAGAATGCAAAAGACCAACTTAGAAAAGAAATTGGCTGGACTACTCCGCAACAGCGACTGTCAATCCAGCGGAACAACAATATTTATACGACTCCATTAGGTCAAACACCGATCGTAGAGGGCCACCCCTAGATCAGAAGTAGCTGGAAGCATTGGGAAAGGACTTACTGTGTTAAAAAGAAATTTTATTATATATTAAATTTATTTAAAGCAATTCAATAAATTACAAGTTTAAATATGTATACTAATACTAGCAGCAGAGGCCTTCGACTAGATCCAATTTAATTATAACTTATATATTATATACATACATTTTTTATTTCAAATAGATTTCTGATGTAAAGGGATTTCCAATAAGAGGTGTTATTTTGGTATTCAAAGAAAAATGCCATTTTTTGAGATAAATGATCGGATGTTTATTTCATAATAAAGAGGATCGTATGCCGTTAATAATGAAAGACAACATCAGCCAAATGGCCACCACGACCACGCTTACAGCACCATATCCCTTTCATGAAATTTTCCATAACCAAATCGCAAAGTGGCTGCCCTATGTCCTCGATAGCCTCACGAATTCTATCTTTGAGGTCTTGAATCGACGCTGGGCTGTTGGCGTAGACCTTATCTTTCACGTGGCTCCAAAGGAAGAAGTCGCAAGGTGTTAAATCACATGATCTCGGTGGCCAGTTGTGATCACCTCTTCGAGAGATAACACGGTCCGGAAACTTTTCCCGTAAAAGAGCAATGGTTTCGTTGCTTGTGTGGTACGTAGCGCCGTCTTGTTGAAAGTAAACGTTGTCCAGATCAATGCCATCCAACTTCGACCATAAAAAATCATTAATCATCTCTCTATAGCGCAATCCACTCACCGTAACTGTTGATCCAACCTCATTTTCCAAAAAGTAAGGTCCAATGACCCCGCCGGACCATAAACCGCACCAAACAGTCACACGTTGAGGATGGAGAGGCTTCTTAACAATAACTCTTGGGTTTTCCGAGCCCCAGATGCGACAATTTTGCTTGTTGACGTAGCCACCGAGGTGGAAATGGGCCTCATCAGTCAAGATGATTTTTCGATGGAATTCCGGATAATTTTCATGCATTTCAAGGACCCAATCAGCAAAAGACACGACGTTGTTGATGATCGGCCGGCTTGAGTTCTTGTGTTAACTGAACTTTATAAGCCTTAAAACCCAAGTCTATATGCAAAATACGGTGTAAAGACGTTTGTGGAATGCCCAATTCCAAAGAACGACGAGGAATGGACAAACCTGGGTTTTCTTCAGCACTTTGGGCTACAGCAGCAATATTCTCAGTTGTTCTTGAGTGACGTGCACGGGTTTTATTCTTCACATCACTAACTTGTCCCAACAGCTCCAATTTTTCCACCAATTTCTGTATTGCGGTCCGACAAGGTGCATCACGACGACCCAAAAATGCTTTGGTTTTGCGAACTGTGACTGCAAGATTTTCACCATTTTTGTAGTGAATTTTAATAATTTCAATGCGTTGTTGAAGCGTGTATCGTTCCATTTTTAGTAAGGGCGTAGTTTCTACTTGTCAAATGTCAAAGAATAAAAGCTTCCAAAGGGACAGCTACCGAAACACCTCTTGTTGGAAAACCCTTTATAATATATGGGTACTTAAATTAAATTTCATAGTATAAATTAAGATTTTTTAGTATTTTAATAAAATATCATTAACAGACTGTAGTACTCGTAGATCGACTAAACCGTTGATACCTTGGTTACGACACGCTCTTTTGACCTTCGGGCATTGGTGTAAAAGGTGTTTGATTGTTAAATCATAATTACCGCAGAGATGGCATGTACTATTTTGATTTCTTTCAAAAATACGAGTATGTTTGTGTGTCAATCTAGTGTGTCCAATACGGCATCTTGTATAAAGAACTGTGTCTCTTCGCGGGATGGTTGTGGGGTAATGTGGGGGTATTCTATTGGGGTTTATAGATTTATAAATATGTGTATGATTTGACCAGAGGATTTTATTTCCTACTGAAGAGCATGCTTTGACAGCCAATTTAATGTTCGTTTTGTTGAAGCAAGATTGTATGATGAGTGAGGACTTTGAGGCGAGTTTGGCTGCTTCATCGGCTTTTTCATTTCCGTATATACCAATATGACTGGGGATTCAGAGCACTTTTATATTTTTGTTGAAGGATACAATGTCACGGATTTTTTGATCTTAAGGACCGTGTTGTTCGAGTTTGATGTAGCTGTGATGGCCGAGAGTGAGTCAGAACAGACTATGGCTTTGATTTTATTTTTATTAGCGCATTCACATGCATGCAGTATGGCTTCTGCTTCCGCTGAGAAAACAGAGGAATAGGAGGGCAGAAGCGCCATTTTTATTATGTTACCATTATCAACTACGCTAAAAGGCGTCGCTGAGGTGATCCCTGGGGGCGGCCATTTACTAAACGATAAGTATCAGAGTGGCAGTTGTTGACACGAACTCTGAATTTTCTATTACTTAGATAAGATTGAACAAATTTGATGATCTTAGGACCAAGTTCGCACTCAGTTAATTGATGGATTATAGCATGAGCCAATGCGGTCAAAAGCCTTCTCAGCGTCAATTGATTTCTCGATGATAAACTATTCCAAATGTGTTCGTCTAGCGATAACAGCGCATCTATGGTTCCCTTTCCTTCTCTGTAGACCGTTTTGTTATTAGATAGTATATTTTCTAACTGAAACCATGAGAGCCTGCGCGATATTATTTTCTCTAATATTTTACTGAGACAGGGAAGCAGTGATATGGGTCTGTATCCAGAGGTCAGGTTTATCGGTTTATTGGGCTTTCTGATTGGGATGACAGTTGCTGACTTCCGCTGACTGGGTATAATACCCGTGTTGAAGATTTTGCTATAAATGCCGCACAGCATTACCTTATTTGTATTTGGTAGGTTTTGGATCATTGGATATGATACTTTATCATACCCCGGCGTTTTGCTGCTAAGGCTGGTAAGGCAAGAGTGGAGTTCTAGCATGTTATCGGGTTTTCAATAAGTTTTGCTCGATCGGGTATTCTATAAAGACCTGGAGTAGGAGTCTGGGAATTTTGCTTATTAGATATAAATTCTCTGGAAAAATTGGAGTCATCTGAATAATCTGCCCAGGTTCTTGCTAAAGAATTGGCTATATCCGTTGGTTCACTTACTGATGTTCCGTTTGGTAATTGGATAAATTGAATTTTATGTGACGAACGTGTACCACTCAATAAACGCACCTTTTCCCAAAGAACCTTTGAGGGGGTGAGGGGATTTATGTCTCTGGTAAACTCTGTGAAGGAATTTATTTTTGATTGTTTTACTTCGCGTTTAAACTGGGCATTGGCCTTTTTATAGGAGACAATGTTATCAATTGTTGGGAATCTTTTGACAGTCGTCCATTTTAGTTGCTTGTCGGATTGTAGTTTGTTAAGTTTATTATTCCACCAACATATGGGTTTTTGGAGACAACGTTTGCTTGTTTTTGGCATAGATTGATTGGTACAGCGGATTGTATCTTTATGCAAGCGAGCTACTCTATGATTTATGTTGCAATTCCCTGTGTCATTACGAATATATTTAGTTGTGAGTAATTGGAATTTATTCCAGTCTGCGAGGTGAGTCTTGAATATGGTTTGTTTTTTTATGTGATTATTGTTGTTGGTTGGGTGCATCAAATAGATTGATTTTGATAGGGAAATGATCGCTACCATGCAAAAATTTGTCAACTGACCAAGAAGCATGTAAATAATGACGAAGAACAGAAGCTGAGGTCAATGTTAGTGAAGGTGTTTCTTGTCGAGAAGTGTGTGGCTGAGTGATTGTTAAGTACTATCATATTACGAGACAACTCTGCTATTTTTATTGTACTTATGGGATCCCCGTACCGGACTCCATGCATTAAAATCACCCAGAAATAGGATTGGTTTATTGAAACTACGAACAAGGTTATAGAGGTCGTTTTCTGAAACATTTTGTGATGGTGGAATATATATATTAATAATTATGAAGGTTACATGTGCTTGGATCAACTGCAATCGCTTCAAGATTTGAATTTAAATTTAGGACTCTGTGCTGAAGACTATGATGTATAAGTAGTGCAACACCACCTTTAGCATAATAAGTAGAATTGCATTTGTTGTAAAAAGCTAAATTTTTTGGTAAAACAGTTTGTTTGGGATAATTTTTTAGGTGGGTTTCTTGTAATGCAATAATGCTACAGGGTTTGTCGTGGATTAGAAGCTTGAGTTCATCAAAATTATTATGATATCCATTTAAGTTCCACTGAAGGATTTTAAGGACCATAGATTAATGTAATAAATGGAAAAGACAAAAAACAGTTTATAACATTGATGTTTATAAACTGAAGATGCCGAGCTTAATACTCCATTTGATTAGTAACTGAGCTTAAATCTAGACTAGTTATTTTGTTGTTATTTGTAACGTTTGTTTAAAGAAGATTTAGAGTTGGATTGATGGTATTACTTTTTGTTGTTTAATATTATTTAGGCGGGTAATGTTTGAACACTCAATTGGAGAGTGTGTGGAGAGGAAGGGATGGGAGGAAGGGGAAGGTGAATATGTATGAGGAGATGTAATGGAAGTTGAGTGTTCATTTAGAAGTGAGGAATGTGGGGTTAGGATATTTGTTACTGTGCTGTTGATTTTAGTATTTCGATGTGTGCCGCTACTGCTGTAGGTAATGTTGTTATTGTTGTTATTTGCGGATGTTGGTTTGTTATCGGTAGTTGTTTTTTGTTGTTTGTTTTTTACAGCTATTGTTTTTTCTAGTGTTTCAGTTGGACCATTGTTAGACGAGTCGTCTGGGTGCATTTGATTGACCGCTACGGTCGCTTCCCGATATGTAGTTTTGAAAATTGTTTTATGATTTAATATGTCCTGGCGTTTTGTGTATGTTGGGCACTTTTTGTTGTTAGATCTGTGTGCCTGCTTACAGTTAATGCATTCGACTTTTGCACGGGCGGTTGGATCATGTGCGGACATAGCGCAGACAACACGTTTTTGTTCATTTTTACAGTGTTTTTTGGTGAGTCCGATTTTAAAACAATTTTTACACTGCATTGGGGCTTGAATATATGGGTTCACTTTACATTTTTCCCAGGCAATATTGATTTCGCTAGGTATATCGTATTGGTTAAATGATATTATATGAAGAGGAGTATTTGTTAGTACACCATCTTTGTATTTCTGAATCTTTTTGCACTCGATTACTTGCCCAACAATTTCTTGTTCAGAAAGATTTGTCAAGATGTGTGAATAAACGACGCCTTTGACAGTGTTGAGTGTAGGGTGTAGGTGCACTGAATTGTTACACAAATTAGACAGTTTGGTGGCCTTTAAAAAACAATTTGTTTGCGCCTGATTTTTGGTTAATAGCAATAAGTTCTCTAGGCACAATTTGTTCCTTTTTGCAGTAGGTCTATCCAAAATTGAATAGTAATTTTGGTATGATCCCCCGGGCTCGGAGGCCATTGTAATATATTAAGAAATAAAGAGACACAATGATAATAAAATTTTAAACTGTTGCTGAGATAAATTAATACACTGAAGTTGGTTGTGGTTATAAGCGCACAGAGAAAATTGACGACCGTACTCGATGGGAGATGAGTGACAACTGAGCCTGAAAACCATCGCGGCTGTTATTTCAGGTTTCAGGTCAGTAGCGATTTTCAATCACTGTGAAAAAAGGACTCTTAAAAATCGCTCTTTTGATCAAATCGCTGTTACTTTGTATGTTAGATAACAGTTGCTACCAGCGAAAAAATCCCCGACAGTGAAATTTTGCTCATTTCTAGTGCCTACTATGTATCGTCAGTGGAGTCGACAATTGTTAGAAATAATAGCAATCCATCTATAATGCTCAACCGGTTCCTAATTGGACATGAATGGGTGAACAAACACCTCCAAACCATTCATGTGGTTTAAAGCAATTAAAGTAGTGAGGAAGAGGAGAATCTGACTAGGTCTCGACCTCTCTGCTTATGTGTTTATCGTCAAAACCGAAACCTTGAGAAAACTTCCACAAACTGGATCGCCAGATTTCTGGCATTGCCGAACTATAAAAACAGAAGATTAACAAAATAAACTTGGTGAGACCGTGGCTATATAAGCAATCAGTTTTCCAACCATTTCCCAGAGCGAGCAGGAATAGCCACAATCAAGTTATTCTTTCGAGCAACTAAAATAATTCAAACATGATCATAATTTTTGTGTATGATTTTTCTTTTATTGCACATTTATCCATTTTCAACCAAATTCGAAGCGGTATTGACGAACCAGGAGCGATAGAAAGCAACGCTCGCATACACACCCGGATAACCGGGAGCATGCCATGGCTATTTTGCGAGTATGCCAAATTCTTTTAATCTAAAAGCGCAATAAGCACATTGATACTACAAACATCTAAATTAATAAATATTTTAACACTCTAAATAAAAAGTTAAAGATCTCAAAGTGCTGTAAAACATGATGTGGCAGAAGATCGGGATTAAAAGAAAGTGTTGCTAACTGCCAAAAGATGTTGACTAGCCATCCTACACAAGGCAATGATTTGAACCTTTCCAAGAATATTTTCACAATTATAAATATATAAAGAGGGCGCGTCAAAATGATCTAAGAAAGTGCCATAATGAGAGATGCCACACCCATTATTAACGCATATGCATAACTTGAGATCTATACCAGATTAAGTAAAAAATTGCTATTATGATACAAAATTCGATTAAGAATCTTGGTGATCATACTGGGCACAATATTTTCGCTGCCACGCCTACCGCCATATACAATTCATCAAATTAGATAATGTTGATTATAATTCGCGTGTATTTAATATCGCCAGGGATTAACTCGCATATCCACTTCATTTGTATTGGCGTGGTTTGATATATTATATTAGATTAAAGAGTTTGAAGGAAGTCCGGTGTAACCTGATTTTGTTTACTTGCTTTATTATTATTATTATATCTTACAGCATAATTAATTATGACTGGATAAAGGAGCAAAAGTGACAACGGGCTTTTGTGAACTTTTAAAAGGTGCACTACAGGAGTCAGCAGTTGTGACTGATCTTAAGCCAAGAGCCACTATAGAGATACGAGATCTCGATCTGCTCGCCACAAAGGAAGAGGTACACCAAGCCGTAAAGGAGTCACTTCCCGAAACTTTGAGAACTGCTTCCTATGAGGATATGGTAACAACTATAACAGCACCAAATAGTCGAGAGCAGGTGCGAGCCTATGTAACGAGGTCATCGGAGCTCGCCAATATATTGCTGGAGAAAGATCGCATCAGGATCGGATGGGTTAACTGCAGATTAAGGCCAGGGCATAACACAAAACGGTGTTTCCAGTGCTTTTCTCCTGGTCATCTAACATGGCAGTGCAAAGGACCTGACAGGAAAGGTCAAGGCCTGTGCATACGATGTGGCGAAACGGGGCACAAATTAAAATAGTGCAGTAACACCCCAAAGTGCTGCCTCTGCGTTGATGCTCAATGCAGTCCGGTAGACCATATCCCGAGCTCAAGTAGATGCGCGATGAGCAAAAAATTGACATCTAAATGAAAGTGCTGCAAGGAAACATGCACAGAAGCAGAGTGGCTGACGCATTACTGGACCAAATTAGTATAGAGCAGAAAGCAGACATTGTAGTAATCAGTGAGCAATATAGGGAAAAAGTAAGCGTAACATGGCTTGCAGATACGAGCGGAACGGCGGCCATATGGTTACCTGTAGGCAGCAATTTTAGCATAACCGGAGATGGAAAAGGCGATGGTTTCGTTTGGGCCCATGATCGATACTTTACTTTTAAAAGCTGCTACTTGACTCCAAGTGACTGCGCAGAAGTATTCCAGAAAAAGATCGATGACATCGAAGATAAAGCACAAGAGTTTGGAGGAGCACTCATCATCGCTGGCGATTTTAACTCCAAAGCAGTTGAATGGGGAATGCAAACAACCAATTCAAGGGGCCGGCGGGTACTGGACATGGTCGCGAGACTGGGAATGGTCATCGTAAATACAGGGACCACTGCCACTTTTAGAAGACCAGGATGCGTGGGTACAATTCCAGATATTGTTCTAGCTTCTGAGAGCATTGCTCACAGAGTAAGTACATGGAAAGTCTTAGAAGACTATAATGGAAGCGATCACCAATACATTACGTTTTCCATTAAAAAAGTGCCAAGCAACCATGACCACAACATAAGTGGACGCGGAACTCGCAAGTGGAATGTATCAAAGTTAAATCCGGAAGTGCTACTTGCTGAGCTGGAGGCAAACATTCCATTAGACAGCCACGCTAGCGATGCTAATAGCAAGGTGAAGCAGACCATGCAGTGTATAGAGAGAGCCTGTACCAAAGCGATGCCGAAAATAAGACCAAATAAACACAAGAAGGCCGTTTACTGGTGGACAGAGGAAATAGCTCAACTCAGACGGGTCTGTCTGCGGTGTAGAAGAAAATACACTAGGGACAGGCGTGTTGGATCCGCGATTGCCGAAAGAGAAGATCTCCAAGCTGCTAGGAAAATCCTCAAAACTGCTATTCGCACCAGCAAGGAGAAGAAATGGGAGGAGCTCCGAAACGACATAAACAACAATCCATGGGGACTGGGATATAAAGTCGTAATGAAAAAGCTTGGAGCAAGAGTATCGGTACCCCAACTAGAAGACCATGCTATGGAAAACATAGTAAACGCTCTATTTCCTATACATGCCTTAAGAGAAGAATCGGAAGTGCTGGTCAAGGAAGTCCCACCTCCTTTCACGGAAGACGAACTTAAAGCAGCCGCCATAACCCTACAGAGCAACAAAGCACCGGGTATCGACGGTATTCCAGCAGAAGTCCTCAAAATAGTGTCAAATAGCCATGCCCAAGTACTCCTCGATATGTACAATGCCTGCCTGACAGAAGGAATATTCCCAGACGTATGGAAAAGACAGCGGCTAGTGCTCATCAGCAAGGGAAAAGGAAGCCCTGAATCACCGTCAGCATATCGACCACTGTGTATGCTAGATACCGCTGGCAAACTTTTGGAGCGACTCCTCAAACCCCGAATAGCAGCAGCCATTGAAAACGCTGGGGGATTATCCACTCGACAAAACGGTTTTCGACCAGGAAAGTCCACAATTGGCGCCGTAGAAGACGTCGTAGAAAGTGTGCTAGCGGCACAGCAAGGAAATCACTACTCCAGGCGAGTGGTACTCCTTGTTACATTAGACGTAAGAAACGCTTTCAACAGCGCTAGGTGGGTGGATATGATCGAGGCACTTGAAAATCG
The DNA here is from genome assembly GCA_920105625.2 of Clusia tigrina. Lineage (NCBI taxonomy): Eukaryota > Metazoa > Arthropoda > Insecta > Diptera > Clusiidae > Clusia > Clusia tigrina. The sequence continues at coordinate 30,475,782 of OV050030.1, forward strand.
TTTTCAGATACCAGCTTATCTGAAGAAGATAATCCGGAGCTACCTTAAAGATAGAATGTTGTTATACGAGACCAACAATGGCACCCGAAGCAAAATCATCACGTCAGGGGTAGCGCAAGGGTCCATCCTCGGACCGGACCTTTGGAATATAAGCTACGATGGCATTTTGCGCATAGAGATGCCAGATGACACTCATCTAGTCGGATACGCAGACGACATTGCGGCTGTCATCACCGCACGCGACTCGGAAGACGCCCAAAGAAAGCTGAACCAGGTCATGATCAGAACCCAGAGGTGGCTCGATTCACATGGCTTGAAGTTGGCCACGGAAAAGACGGAACTGCTATTCCTCACGAGAAAGCACATTCCAATAGAAATCGACTTGAGAGTTTGCTCCGAGACCATCAGGACACAAAAGGTGATAAAGTACCTGGGAATTCAGCTTGACTCCAAGCTCACCTACTGGGCGCAAATGCAAAATGCGGCGACGAAGGCAGCACGGGTAACGGCTTCTCTCAGCAGACTAATGGCAAACATCGGAGGGCCGACATCCATAAAGAGGAAGCTTCTGATGATGACAACGCACTCCATTCTGTTGTATGGTAGCGAATTGTGGGCTGACAAGCTAAAGGTGCACGCCCGAAGAAAAGTTTTATCGTCCGTACAACGAACCGCAGCTCTGCGAGTAGCTTCAGCGTACCGTACTGTATCGGAGCCGGCAATTCTGGTAATTAGCTGCTTAATCCCAATCGATCTCTTGGCCCTCGAACGAAAACACCTACGAGAAGCCAAGATGGGTAAGAATACCAGAGGAACTGCGCAGCATATAAAGCAACAAACCGTGTACCATTGGCAGGAACGATGGGCCGCCGAGAGTCGCGGAAGATGAACAGCGAGACTCATACCCGACATAGCGAGCTGGATAGGAGGAACAGCCGGAACCGTCAATTTCTACCTCACGCAGTTACTGTCTGGTCACGGATACTTCTGCAAGTATCTACACCGAATGGGAAAAATTGGAGGGCCTCAGTGCATATTTGGCGACAGCAATCTGGATGATGCAGAGCACACCTTTTTCAAATGCACAAGGTGGCAAACAGAGCGCACCACGCTTGAAATGGAAATCGGGAAAACTCTAGCCACCTGAAACATTGTGGAGGTTATGCTAAGCAGTAAAGAAAACTGGGACCACGTAGATAAATATGTGGAAAATGTGCTCCGGCGGAAAAAGCGGGACCTGGACGCAGGAATAATGTTGAGAGTCCAATAGGGACGAAGTGAGAATCTCCACCTTGAAGGAAGTATAAAAAGGGTTCCAGGGTGGGGAGATGTTCTCAGCGAGGGAGGGGGATGTTTTAGTGGGTGCAATTCTCACATACCAAATCTGTGATGACAGTTTTGATGATGCGGCAGGCATTTTTACCCTCTCTAACCGAAAAAAAAAAACAAAAAAAAAATATTATGACTGCAAGGGATTGGGGAATGAGTATTAAGCTACTGAGGCCTTCGACTTTTCAGAAAGAAGCATTTTTGAGACCAAACCCGTGGCAGGATTTGAACATGCGATCCTGTGAGTGTGAGTCTAGCATGCCACTTAATACTACACCACGGACTGGCTTTGAAAAAGTTAAACAATGTGGCAAAATAGTGAAAATAGGGAGATCCAGAAATTGTATCCCTTTTCTATCAAAAACTCACAAAAGCTTTGCACACATGCCTAGACCAAAGAGTATTTATGTATAGAGTTTCCGTCGCTCTCTTTGGCAAAAGAGGGGATTCGAATTGTATGGAAATTGCCTTGGAACCGTTAACAGATGTTAAACAAACATTATTCTGCTAAAAACGATTCATTACAGATTCATAGTAAATTGAAGGGAGGAATGGCTTTTATTGTCATAGTAGGAAAATGAAGAAATGCAAATTTAATAGTCTTATTATTTATTAGTTAACAGTAACCACATACAAATTAAAACAATCTAAATTAATAAGACAATAATATCAAATCTAAACAATACTCTTTGTTCATGGCTATCGCTGTGGAGCTAAAACGATTCATTACAGACGCATATTCATAGTAAATTTAATATCAATATTCTAAGAATTTCATTTCAAACAAAAATTTGTAAAAATTCCAAAAAAAATTTCAAACTAATATTAAAATTAATGCACTTTACAATATATATTTGAAAAAAAATTACTTTGTAAATATTAGTACTACTATATGTAAGTTAATTGCAGTTAAATAATTTCATATACATACATACATATGTATATTTATATAAATAATTATGGGAATATTTTTAAAATTTAAATTGTAAATTAGTAAAAAAACAAAAAAAATTTGTGTATAAAATTAATAAATAATAATATGTATTTATTTAATTAATTTTTTTATCCCCAAAAAAGCCACCATCGAATTGCACAGCAAATCTTCATGCTGCACCAGCAGAAGACTAAAAGTTATTTTTTGCGGAATGTTGTGTCCAGAATTATAGGAATTTTAATTAATACAGAATTGCACCAGCAAATTCTTTGATTCTCTAATGTACTCCAAATCAACAAAAGTGGTATGAGTGTCTTTAGCTCAATGGTTTGCGCGTTGGTCTATAGTTTTTGTGGCTTAGGGTTCGAGCCCTAGCAAAATGCTTTTTTTTCAATTAATAGTAATTTTTATAAATAGTAATAAAAGTATTTTACTATTTTTCATAAATTAACAAGTATTATATCATTATACTGGACCAAAACCTGAGCAGAAATATTTCATGTCTGTTATAGAAGAAGACTGGAAACAGTGGAGTTTTATGAAATTCAATCTTGACAAATCATATACATACATACATACATATTTGTGTTTTCATCATTTTGGTGCAGGTAGCGAATTGTGCCATAAGAAGCATGAAATTAAAATAAGGCGCCTTCATGTCTCGATTGGAGTTTTTGTTTTATGACGTGCGGTGTGGCTTCTTTAAATAGAAAGTGGAGCAGAATTCAAATTGTCATGAAAATATGGTTGTATATTGTCTTTGCCTGGACAACAGCTCTGCGTGGATGTGTGTTCTTTTCCAAGAATTCCTGAGATGAGAAGCTATGATTGTTATATATAAATTGTCCGATTAATATATATAAATTGTGGTTTCGACAAAAACAGCACTATATAGAGTATTTATTGTTTTAAAATATTCCCTCTGTGCGTCTGTTATTAGTTGCGCCGGTAAATATGCAACACTTTATTCAGTGTCTACGTTGTACTGCAAAAAATAATAAGAAATTAATAAACGAATCAAAATAAATGAAGCATACTTTTCGGTGCATATTTAGAACTAACATTTGAATTTTGTTTTTAATACCAACGTACGACCAAGTAGCCTTAACAATGGCCTAAACCTTATGTAGGCTTAAGTGGCTCTGAAGGGCACGAACATTTGGTCAGAAGACACACTTAGGCCATACATAGGCCCATTGTGACGTCACAAGTTAGGGGACAAGAAGTGTACTTCCTCAGAGTATGTGTGGAGTCTAGACCTTAAACTAATTTGTTTCCTTTTGGAAAAGATTAACCGCGCTCATTTGAGGCGCCGATCCAGATGCACATGAAAGTATTTGGTATCGTCTGCTTGTGGCACTTGGCAGTGCACAACCTGCACATATGGTAAAAGCAGTTTGCACTGATTTTATTCGCCACTAGTCGAGCAGTATGTTAATTTCGTTCAGGTTCACCTCCAATTGCTTTTCCAAAGAATTCCTTAGTAAATAAAATTAAACAAGGAATTGTTGAGAAATAAAATAAGCGATATAAGAATGTAAGCCAATAATTTTGAGTATAAAGTAAATCCAGGGGAATTGCGAAAGCTGAGCGAAGACTGCATGGACCGTATCAGAGCCGGCGAATTGTACAACCTCAGAAACGACGCAAAAGTGCGAGCAGTCAACACCACGCAAAGCTACGACGAATTCAAGTGAGTCGACTATAATGCCACACATGCAAAGCTGCCAACAACTCCTTTGTTTTCAGGGACATTGTAGACGCGGCACATCTGAGGCCTGTTTCTAAGCAGGACAAAATGAATGCCAATACCAAAAATCGTCTCTGGAATACTGCAGCAAAGGAAACTTGAACTGGTATTCGCGTTGCAAACGAAAGTCCATAATGATTTACATTGCCGAATCTCTGTATGTCAGTTCCCTAAATTCCCTGATGCAAATAAATAATAAATTTCCGAAGCCTCCTTTATTTCTGAGAAAATCCTTTATTTGGCTTCTCGACAACATCTTTCAATGTCGGAATGCGTATAAAAGTTTCCTGATTTGTTAAGATAATTGAGGAGTAGGTCTTTTCTGTTCAGAAGATCAACGTCCTTCAGTTCGTAGTTGTCTTCTTGCCGGTTCTCTGTGCTCTGTGGTCTGTGGGTAGTTAATCGATTGACTGTGGTACCACAATTGTATGGGCTCATTGGTGGCGGTGACTTCTTCGATATCAGCTCCTTCCATTGGAAAGTCTCAATATAATGTGAGGAACAATATATACCTTCCATACAACCATTAACAGCTTCACAGACCTCAACGCTTAAATCAGACCTCATAAGCCAATGTATCAAATTGAATATAGTGAAATCGAGAAAAATAATGTCCATAACAGCAATGGCCCAAATACAAATAAAACACTTGACGTCCTTTGAAGTTATTGAATATTTATTTACAAATAACTTTGCATAGATTCGGCAGTTTCGATGACCCAATCACGGAAATAAGCGACATCAGCATATACACCTGGGTAGGCGGGCTCGGCACAACCATAACCAAAGGAGACGACACCAACCAACGTACCGTCAGATACAAGTGGGCCACCCGAGTCACCCTGGCAGGAATCCTTACCCCCCTCCATAGCACAGATCATAGATGCTTTGATTTGCCTTCCATAGCCGTACGCAGAGGATGCACAAGTGGAGCGACTGAGTATCTTCGTGTCGATGTATCTTAGTTGGCTGGGAGTAGAACCGTCGGAAACGAGGACTCCCCAACCTGAAACAGCGGCGGGACTACCATTGGCCGGAGCTTCTTCTGCCAATTCAATGCTCCTAATGCTGGGTGAGAAGGTTAGAGGTCTGCTCAGAAGAATTAAGGCGATATCGTTGATCATTGTCCTAGAATTGTAGCCAGGATGGTTTACGAACGCGGCAACTGGCACTGCTGTGCCGCCAACCAGCCAGTACGTGGAGCCTGCACGAACCTTCAACTGTGGAGCGGTAATTTTCTGCAAACAATGGGCAGCGGTGACAATGATATTTTCACTATAGATGGAGCCACCGCAGGAGTGAGAACCACTGCGCAGTATTGAGATTTGCCATGGGAAGTTGCTTATGGTGGTTGCAACACCGCCAACAATGCGTCCATCCAATTGCGGAACCATACCCTCTGGCACAGCTGCTCCGAGGACACACGAAATCGCCGACAAAAGAACTACTAACTTGAACATGATGATCCTCGGAAGTGGAATAACCAACTAATGACTTTCTCCACAAACTTGGGCATTTTTATACACACCCAACAGATTCGATGCCGTCGATCATATGCTTGAGATACGGGAAAATATGAGTAGCCAATCTCGGGAAATCCAAAGATAAGATTTGGTCAAACTGGTTGAAACGGTCTGAGTGATTATTTTCAACAGCATCATAAATTTGCTTCATAGAATTGATTAAGGCACTGACATATCTGTGAAAACCCCGACAAATTTACAGCATAATTTACTATTTTTAATAAGTTTGGCATTGATTAAGGAAGTCATAAATTAGATACTGTCCGTAATATATGTTCAATCTTTTCTATATATTTTCTTTATTTTTCCAAAATCATTTTAAACAGAGCCCGAAGCACTAACAACCCAATAGCGGAGAGCCGCGACATCGGCGTACACGCCAGGATAATTGGCATAGGCGCAGCCATAGCCCCAAGACACGACACCAACCAGAGCACCACCGGACACCAATGGACCACCGGAATCACCTTGGCAAGCGTCCTTGCCAGAGGAAGCGGCACAGATCATGGAAGCCTTGATGTCATTACCTTAACCATACGAAGAATATGAGCACTGTCTGCGGCAATTTTCAGATTAACATATTGCAGAGTGGATGGAATGGAGGACGATCCATAGGAGGTAGTGCCCCAGCCGGAAACGGCAGCAGCAGCTCCGGCAGCAGGAGTACTGGATGCCAAACCGATGTTCCAGATAGCCGAACTGTAGGTCAAGGAACAGCTCAATCGAATAACGGCAATATCGTTGATCAAGGTGCTGAGATTGTAGCCCTCGTGATTCTTGAGAGCGGCAACGTTTATAACCACACCACCGATGATTTCTTCCCAATATGGATGTTGCTGGATCCCGACGAGAAAATGGACAGAATGCCTGGCTGCTGCTGCTTTTATACTCCATTCCAGTTGTACTGCCAGGAGTAATTGTTGTTGTCCCGTAAACCGTATTTCAACCCTGGGCGTCCTCTGCACTTGTCTTGAAGGTGACCGACTGTTGCCAAGTCCAAATAATCTGTTTGTTGGCTTGTTCATTTGTTGGTGGAACTACTCTTGCCCTTGAGTGACCTCTACGCTGCCTTAAAGGTGCCGCTTCAAGCCTTTGTAAACTCCGTGTATTTTGTTACTGTAACAGTTCTCTTTCTGTTGCTTTGCTCTTTGTCCTTCCGTGTCGGTTCCCTGTCGGACCATTAGGTCGTCTCTTCCTTCCTTCTATTTTCCGTAAGACAGTGGCGTGGTAATATTTTCGTTCGGGAGCCGGGTGTGCATATTGCCCAACCAGTGGCGGGGTATTTATTTTTGGTGTGGAACAGACGTTTCAAAGTAGTCATGCGTACAAAGCAGTGGCGTAGTGTTAAATGTGGGGGATAAAATCGGGAGTATTTTCGTCCTCACAATGTATATATCAATGATGACTCATTACTTTCTGAGGCAATTTGTTTCTTGTCCATCCAACCGTCCGCCTGTCCGTTTATCCATCTGTAGTCAACTTTTATCCATACTCTCCGAGATATCTTAATAAATCTGTAAAAGAATAACTTGAACTGTACGACATACCCAGATGAACACATTTAGGCAAAGACCACATCTAACTCCCATATATGCGACTGGGGGCACCTTTTTAAAATGATTGTAACTTCGGTACAATTTATGGTTTGGTCGTTATGTACACGTGACTCCTATTAGACTATAAGCAAAATGTGGGCGCTACTGTCCCGCCCAATATTAACAAATGTTCACGAATTAGAGCTATAGAAAAATTGTGAACGAAGTTTGTTGTGAAAAAGCATATTGATATTGCACCACATGTAGGAAACGGGATCGATCAGTTGAAGAACACGCCCTCTTTCAATATAAAAAACTTCGGGACTCAGAGTTAAATTAGCCCAATTGCACTCTTATTGATAATATATGAATAAAGATTATGTGTGTGTAGTACTGCACATCGGGTCCATACTAGTGTGCATGCAAAATATGTGCATTTCACCATTACTGCCACGCCCACATTTAACTAATATTCATTTCTGGTCCCAATGCAAGATTCCTTAATGAAACCACACGACGATTCGCAAAGTTTTGAAAAACAAACAAAATATAGGCGGAGTATTTCAGATCCACACCCATTAATTGATAATAGTTTGTAATTTAGTACATTGACAACATGTGGACGAGATCTGGTGTGAATAAGTAATCGAATCGGTCAGATAAAGCACACGCCTCCCTCCCATATAGTCAACTTTGAGGACTTTAGCTATGCTCCTAATGATGATATATGAAAAATGTGGTACATTGGCTCCATAATCGAGAATACGTACATAAAATGGGCGGCACACGGCAGTATACGGACAGAGACTGCCAAGCCCTCAACTCATAAATGGTTATTATGGAGCTCCTATATAAGACTCGCAGACGAAATCAAACAACATATAACACAGTAGCAGTATAAAACGTCAAACATAAGATGGGCGGGTTATGTACAATGCTAAGACCACTTTCAATATACAACTCGAGATCTATTCAAGATTCCTGTAAATGACTTACATAATTGCACACAATAAAGCTATGAATCTTGGTGACCCTAGTGGGCGTAACATTTCAGCCGTCTCTGCCATCTACTTAGAAACCATCCGTATGGAAACTTGCCTATAAAGATAATGTTTATTAAGATTATTCCTCTCGAATTTATTGACAGACAAGGAAGATGCAAATGCATGGTTATGCCACCATAATAATTGTCAGAAGGAGAATTATTGAAACATTTTGGCAGATCTTATAGCCATTTCGGACACACTGCTTGTCCTCATCAGAGATCTTTCAATGGAAGACAATTTTTTCCTAAGCATTTTTTATTGTCTCAGGAATCAACAGCACACCAACTATGAACCCTCCCAGGAATCGAGCCTGGGCCTTCAGCTGTTGTAATCTGTCCATCCAGACAACTAACTACAGGTGGTGACCTGACTGATCAAATTCCGCCCATGTACTGTCTCCTTCCACCACACTCTAAGCAACTCTGTCTCATTATTACCCCTCATTTGTTCCGTTAGGTCTCTCTTTCTATTTTATTACATTTCACTGGTGTCATAGTGCATTACTTTTTTGGCGGACAGGCTAATTAAGCCTGATCAACACTAACTTTTGAGGGCATATTCTCTAACGATTACAATTTCTTGTGAAGATTCGTCATTAGACAATGTTTATTATTTTATTATAAGCATGCATTGGCAGAACTGCCCACTCTATTTGTGTGAGAGTGGTTAAAGGGTGTTTCGAAGTCGGTCTTTGCTGGTTTTCGCAGTGATTGCAAATCGTTTCTTTTATCAATAGGAGAGATAACAGGTAATTGCGAGTACTTTCACTACTGTGATAGCAAACTAAAATATCAATCACTCTTGCCCTCAGTGCGTTGCTTGCATATATTTGCCAGGCCTTCAGGAAGTTTTTTGATAACACTGAGAGAAACTTTCTGCTCCCTCTATCTGCCCACCTTGTAGAATAGTTATTATCGCTATATTCCATCCCGTACTCATTGAGCGATCAGTGGACCTTGGGTCTACTCTAAGCAAAGCCTTAAAGCAGACATGATCTCTTTGCAAATTGGTCGCGTTGTGCAAAACTGCATTGAACAGGGTCTTGAGCAGATCATCTGCATGGACCAATCGATCCGGTACACTGAAGATATTCTCATTTACACATGCACAGTTACTCCCCACACGCACGTGCGTTGTACACTTTTATTTATTATGTTCACAAACAGAAAGGAAAATCTGATGGGACGGGTGAGCGGAGACTTTCGGTCTTATTACGGCTTTATATGGTGACAATCACAGTTACGGGTTTATAGCGGTGCTAAAGTAATATAAAATCATTTGAAAGTAATTTAGTGACTGATAAACACGAGTGGCGTACAACTCACGCATGTTAGTGGCGCAGCAAACGACACGCTTACTATACTGAAGATGATAAGGATCTCCAAAAGAATGTTCTTGTGGACGGCAAATAGTGAGGCGCAACTGCCGGTACAGGCAATTGCACTCTCTTTTGACACTTATTATTTACATCGGTTTAATTCGTAGCACAAAATAACTGATTCTTGATTGTAAATCTAACCGCATTGGCTTGGGGAAATAAACTATAAATATTTGCGTGAATTATTTGATCGTTAGATCATCATTAATCGTGCGACGGGCATTATAATATTACGTAAATTTGCTATGCTAATAGTTCGATCCCTAAATTGTGTCAAGTACTCAAGACCACTTGTTTGATAACTTAGTTTGAAAGTAGTTTCATTCGCTCAAGAATTCAGTTTGTGCCACAACACAGGGTCCAGTTGTATCCTCTTACGGGCATCTTAGACGGTCAATCGATTGACGTCAAATTCAGTGTATGTGTATTTGACGTTACCCCTTACACTCTTCAATCAATTGACGTCAAATATTAGTTTGCTTGACGTTGTTGTGGTGAACATTCTTATAATGAGCGATTAATTGATTGCGTTGCTGTATTGCCTTGGCATTAGCAGTCCAGAAAAAGAAAAAAATAAGCATAAACGCATTTGGTTGAAGAATTTCATATCTTCGTTTTGTCGAAAGCATGAGAAATGATGTTCATCCGTCTCAGTTGGCATGTTTACTACACGGCTTTTGTTTTCGAATGAGCATCAACAGGACTTTTTCTGCTTCAGTATTTTATTGTCACACAGTTTACAGTTTTTATTTTCCATCAATCGGTGTCCATGTTACACGGACAAACATATTTCACTAATACACCTTCCTGATTGACGTCAAATGATTGAGCGTCTATGTCCCCTTTACTGCTTCCCAATCACATTCTCGTCACGACACATGTCCCTTTTAGTTATTTCAGCAGCTTTCCAACTCATTCCAGAACAGAGCCTCTTAGGACAAACATGATGGCTTCATTTATGACTCGTTATTTATAACTCGCTTTTTTCTCGGAACAATCATAAGGCATGCGTTGTACTATGACTCGCTGCTAATGACCATTTACTAATGTATTTTCATTAATGTCGTTAATGACTTATTACTTAAATCATTCTTAATGACCATTCCATAATGATAACGAACCTTCAATACTGTCTTTAAAGATACTGATCGCTAATTATCTTTTATCACTAATATTTATCACTCATGATCCTTTAATAAGCCTTTATCACTAATGCTCTATTATCACTAATGGAATGGTATTTTATCATTAATGATCTCCTCTCACTAATAATCATTTATCACTAATGATATTTTATCGCGAGCTTTATACTAATTATCTGAAGTATCACTCATGATTTTTTATCAAAAGTAAATTCTCTTTTATTACTGATAATATTTTGAGCCCTCGGGAAATTAAAATGAATAAAAACACCAGAGTGAAGGCACAAAATATAAAACTCCAAACCGTGCAGCAGTGGCAAGAACGATAGGAGGCCATGTGATTGTGGAGGCCATGCTAAGCAGTAAAGAGAACTGTGACCAAATTGCAAAATATGTGGAAAAAGTGCGACTTCGGCGCAAGAATAACGTTGAGAGTCCAATAAGGACAAAGTGGGATCCCCTTGAAGGAAATAAGAAAAGGGTTCCAGGGTGGAGAGAAGTTCTCTTTGAGGGAAGGGGATGCTTTAGTGAGTGCAATCCGCACATACTAAATCTGTGACGAAAGTTTTGATGATGCGATATGCATTTTTACCGTCTCTACTCGGCCAAAAAAGAACCGTGATAGTTAATTACTAATTGTGTTCTAACTTCATGCTAATAATGTGCATTATTACTAATGAAGCTTATAACTAATGATCTCTAACTCTCTACTAATGGTTTGATTTACCAATATTGATCTGACATACCAATAAGAATCCTTTATCACAAATGATCGTTTTGCTTTCTACTAATGATATTAACGTATTACTCATCAGGCCACAATGGGCCTTGAGTCTTAGGACAGCCATATAACCTAACCTAAACTATCACTCATCCACAAACGAGATATTGAGCTGAATTTTCGGGCACCCATTATCTCGAAAAAGGGACATATTTATAAGTGGGACACAGAAGGAGCCAGAAAAGCCGAAGGACATGAATGCTGAAAATTCGTCATTGATAAACTCGCATATATATTTATGATGGGTGTTGAAGAACCCATTGAAATACGCAGATTGTTCGTGGGGGCTGTATTTCATAATGAATTTGCGTTCACAGAAGAAGTGCGTATGGACTCCGATATTTTATTATACAGAAAGTTAGAAATATAAAACGAATATATGAAGAGATAAGCGTAGAAAGTGGTGAATTTATTACTAGAGTACTTTGTAGCCTAGGGCACTATTTAGGAGATCGAATTCTGTGGAATTACTCGTATTTTGGAATTGGTATCCATGTTTTAATAGCGGGCTGAGGACAACTACATTGAACATACAATCAACTATGAAATAAAAATTATTCTTTCTTTAGTTCAATGAATAATAGAGATGCACAGTTAGTGTTGGTAGAATATCTCAGATGTAAAAAACTATTCTGTTGATTGGTGGTTCCACAATGCCATGTAAGGACCTATGATTGGTGCACCTCTTATCAAAGCATTCTTAATTTTTTCAACGTCTATTCCAATTCCTTTTAAATTTAATGCCGTGGATCGTCTATTCAAAGAGTTGACTGAACCATACACGAACAATGTCTTGAGAGATAGAAGGAAGAACAGAAAGATGGAAGGAAGAACAGAAGACAGGGTCAAACGTACCTGTTCAGAAAAGAAACAATAATATATATAAGAAGATTCTTGTAGATTCTCGTATAAGAAACTAACTCCAAATGGAAAATAAGCAGTGACATCAATGATTGGGATTACTGGAAGCTGGTCTGAGAATTGGAAATATAACAAGAAGCTCAAAATATCAATTCAGTTAATATCAAGTTCAGGTCACTATGATCACAGGCAATAAGTTTGTGAAACAATTAACAGCACACGGTTCGAACACTTGAAATGGGAATGTTTGAACATATGACATGCGAAGATTCGAACTCATGCTAAGGGAAGATATCAGCTCATGATAAAAGAAGGTTCGAATCCATGTCAAGAGAAGATTAGAACTCATAAAAAAGGATGGTTCGAATCCATGTCAAGAGAAGATTAGAACTCATAAAAAAGGATGGTTCGAACACATGACAAGGGAAGGTTCAAACCCATTAGAAGGGAAGATTCGATCTCATGACAAGGGAATATTCGAACTCATGATAATGGAAGATTAAGTTATTCTTTCGATCTCATGACAAGGGAATATTCGAACTCATGATAATGGAAGAATTAAGTTATTCTTTCCAGCGACTTAAATAATTGAAACATGATCATAATTTTTGTATAAGAAATTTTTATTGCACATTTATCCATTTTGCACCAAATTCGAAGCTGTATTGACGAACCAGGAGCGATAGAAAGCAACGCTCGCATACACACCCGGATAACCGAGATCAGCACAGCCGTTGCCCCACGAAACAACACCCACTAAAACACCATTCGAAACCATCGGCCCACCTGAGTCACCCTGACAAGAATCTTTGCCAGGTGCTGCGGCGCAGATCATGCCAGCTTTGATTTGGTTACCGTAATTGTACTGATCGGAAGCACAATTTACTGAGGTAATAATTCGAACTGTCGCTGCACGCAGATACAATGGGTACGAGCCGCCACTCTGTAATGAACCCCAACCTGAGATACGAGCGGGAGCATTGTTATCCGGATTGTTGGCAGCAAGTGGGATCTTCCGGATTTTTGGACCTAGGATTAATGGCGATTTCAATAGAATCACTGCAACATCATTGGCACTCGTTGCCGGTTGGTAGTTCGGATGGATCTTGTAAGCTGCGACATTCCTAACGACTCCGCCATCATTCGGTTGATTGGTTCCGGCGCGTATACTTAATTCGGAAACTTTCGTTCCTGTCAGACAATGAGCAGCAGTCAAAATTATCAGTTCGCTGTAGATCGTTCCACCACATGTTTGCGAACCTCTTTCCTGTAATGAGATTTGCCATGGAAAATTTATGATGAATGCGCGGTGTCCGCCAACAATGCGTCCATCCAACTCTTCTGGCACTAGCCCATCGAATAGCGCAGCTCCAAGGACGGAAGCCAACAGCGACAACAGCGTCACGAATCTCAACATTTTACTTCAAACAATGGTAAAAACACTCAGAGCTCTGGACTTTTATAGAGAGGGATTGACTATGATGCGAGAATTGTTGTAATGTGAAATGTGCACGTTCAGATTTATGAGAGCTGTGCCTAAATTTGTACATTATTGCTCTGCAGGGATTTGTATATCTTCTTTGTTATCTAAATTGGGTATTTTGCGAGTATGCCAAATTCTTTTAATCTAAAAGCGCAATAAGCACCTTGATACTACAAACATCTAAATTAATAAATATATTAACACTCTAAATAAAAAGTTAAAGATCTCAAAGTGCTGTAAAACATGATGTGGCAGAAGATCGGGTTTAAAAGAAAGTGTTGCTAACTGCCAAAACATTTTGACTAGCGACCCTAGACAAGGGAATGATTTGCACCTTTCCAAGAATATTTTCACAATTATAAATATATAAAGAGGGCGCGTCAAAATGATCTAAGAAAGTGCCATAATGAGAGATGCCACACCCATTATTAACGCATATGCATAACTTGAGATCTATACCAGATTAAGTAAAAAATTGCTATTATGATACAAAATTCGATTAAGAATCTTGGTGATCATACTGGGCACAATATTTTCGCTGCCACGCCTACCGCCATATACAATTCAGCAATTTGCAAAATGTGCTTGCAAAGATAGATAATGTTGATTATAATTCGCGTGTATTTAATATCGCCAGGGATTAACTCGCATATCCACTTCATTTGTATTGGCGTGATTTGATATATTATATTAGATTAAAGGGTATCAGGAAGTCGGTGTAACCTGACTTTGTTTACTGGCTTTATTTTTATTATTATTTTTATATCGTACAGCATAATTAATTAAGACTGCAAGACGTTGGGGAATGATTATTAAGCTACTGAGAGGCTTTCGACTCGAAGAGAATACAGTTCTTTAGAAAGAAGTATTTTTTTAACTAAGTCTTAATGTGAGTCTAGCATGCCACTTAGTGCACCACGGACTGGCTTCGAATAAGTTAAATAATGTGGCAGAATAGTGAAAATAGGGAGACCCAGAAATTGTATCTCTCTTCTATCAAAAACTCACAAAAGCTTTGATCACCTGCCTGGACAACAGCTCTGCGTGGGTGAGTGTCTTTTTCCAAGAATTCTTGAGATGAAAAGCTATGATTGATATATATAAATTGTCTGATTAATATATATAAATTGTTGTTACGACAAAAAACCACTATATAGAGAAATTTAACAGAGTATTTATTGTTTTAAAATATTCCCTCTGTGCCTCTGTTATTAGTTGCGCCGGTAAATATGCAACACTTTATTCAGTGTCTACGTTGTACTGCAAAACATAATAATAAATGAATAAACGAAGCAAAATAAATGAAGCATACTTTTCGGTGCACATTTAGAACTAACATTTGAATTTTGTTTTTAATACTAACCAACGACCAAGTAGCCTTAAGAATGACCTAAACCTTAGGTAGGCTTAAGTGGCTGTGAAGGGCACGAACACTCGGCCAGAAGACACACTTAGGCCATACATAGGCCCATTGTGACGTCACAAGTTAGGGGACAAGAAGTGTACTTCCTCAGAGTATGTGTGGAGTCTAAACCTTAAACTAAAAGATTAACCGCGCTCACTTGAGGCGCCGATTCAGATGTACATGAAGGTATTTGGTATCGTCTGCTTGTGGCATTTGGCAGTTATTTAGTGTCACTGGTGGGCAAGAACCTGCACATAGGGTAAAAGTAAATGGCTCTGATTTTAGTTAATTTGATTTTATTATTATTATTATTATTATTATTATTATTATTCTATCTTACACCATAATTAATTATGAGTGCGAGGTGTTGGGGAAATGAGTACTAGCTACATAGGCTTTCAACTCGAAGAGAAAAAGATTTTATAGAAAGAAGCATTTTGGAGACCAAGCCATTATTATTATGTATTCATTTGACTTTATTCGCCAATAGTCTAGCTAAATGTTAATTTGGTTCAACTTCGCCTCCAATTGCTTCGAAGCTATCTCAGGGTCTTTGTTGCTGGCCATTACTGCGTCATCTGCCAAAGTTGCGGTGCATGTGATTTCAGTCAGAGGCAGATCAGCCGTGAATAGTGTGCATCGCACACGTTCTAAAACACTTACTTGTGGAACATCAGCTTGGATAGGAACATCAGCTTGGATAGGAATGAAGAGTAGCTACGCTGATGTTAACTTTAATCATAAAGAATCTCCATTCAATTATATCTACAAACTATGCTAGACACTATTATAGATTGTATATATTTTTCAAGGCTTAGTACAATGGGCATCAATGCCTGAGTGCTTGGAGGCCTCCTTCTTCGGCGGTTCTCTCCGGTCTACCCTAATTCTATCTATCGATCTATGCTAGACACTAACGACTATGGTATTCAGACTAATGATTGAAGTTAAGGTTAGTTAGTATGTTATTTTTATTGTATATATTAGGGCTCTTTAGTAACTGTATTATAGTTTATATATTAGCTTTGGTCACATTCTTGAGAAGGGTGATCATGTTGTCACGATCGGTTGCATCTCTTATGATATTTAGTATTGTGTCACATTCCAATTCAATATGCAATATGTATACAAAGTTTGCATATAAATTTCAACTTCACAATTAACTTTATATATATCCGTTATGTATCCGTGGACTGCTAGGAAGCTGCTACTCTCATAGTCGTGTGGTCGAAAGTTCAAATCCCACCCGGGGGATTATGTCGAAATACGTCTTTCTCCATCTCTGGATCTTTGCTTCGAAAGCCTTCATTACTAGGTCTCATTGTTCACAAACCATTGGAGACATAATTAATTAAGGTTGAAGGTATAATAAATATATATATAAATAAATTTAGCTATATCGTGTGGTTTCATATGTGGGAACGTGTCGATTCATGGTATGACTTCGAGACAGGTTATATTGAAATTAAACAGATCCACAACGAATTGTGAAACCTGCTTTTCTATTAAATTGTTCTTCTTTTCTCGACATTATTCGATTTGATTTGATTGAAATATATAGAAATTACAATGGATAATATCTCATAATACTACCAGCACCATCTTCATTCGGTACCTTAAAGCCCTCTACGAATAGTTTCGGCTCTGATACAATCCTTAGTGTTTGACTGATATAAAGGGTCTTTCAAAAGAAACGCTACAAAAGTAAATCGATAGTGACAGCAAACGACGCCATATTTTTTCCCGCTCTTTTAACATTTCTCTTCAGTAAGGTTTGCCATTTCATCGTGCAAAGATATACGAGCCAACAACGAGTCGAAATTATTAAAATTTACTACCGAAATTCGGAGTCAGTCGCTTCAACTTTAAGAGCGCTACGTCCAATTTATGATGAGGCTCATTTCTGGCTGAATGGCAAAATATGAGTTATTGGTTAGACAGCAATCCACACGTACTCCAAGAGTCGTCATTGCATCCCGAAAAAATTACGGTTTGGTGCGGTTTATGGGCCGGCGGCGTCATTGGGCCGTACTTCTTCCGTGATGATCAAGACCGGCACATTACTGTGAATGCGAATCGCTACCGTTCAATGATAACCAAATATTTTTGGCCCCAATTGGATAATATGGACTTGGAGGACATGTGGTTCCAACAGGACGGCGCCACAAGCCACACAGCGAATGCCACAATCAATTTACTGCAAACCAAGTTTGGTGAACGTGTTATCTCACGAAATGGCCCAGTCGATTGGCCGCCTCGGTCGTGCGATTTGACGCCGTTACATTATTTCCTGTAGGGCTACGTCAAGTGTATGGTCTATGCCAACTAGCCAGCGACGATTGATGAACTTCGTACGAATATCGAACGTGAAATTGCAGCAGTATCGGCCGATTTATGCTTGAAAACCGTTGAAAATTGGGTTCAGCGTCTGGACTTCTGCAAGCGTTCCCGTGGTGGCCATGCAAAAGAAATCGAGTTCCGTACATAATGGCATCGAACCTACTTTCACAGGAATAAAGAATTTCATTGATATCTAAAACCGGTTTTGTTTTATTTAAATTCTTTTGTAGCGCTCTTATTGAAAACCCCGATATAATAAACAACAACCACAAGGACTGGTTGGGTGACAAGACGCTCGCCGGAACCGCAGTGAGCATTAACCTTAAGAATCTATTGTTTTTGTTGTAGAGGTGAGAGTTCGAAAAATCTCATTTTGAGCTTCTTTTTAAAGCTTTCTTTGCATACTACGGAAAATCCATTGAGTTTATTCAAAGAGTAACATCAAAGAGTATACATATATAGAGCTTGCATGATGAACGAAGTTATTGTTGCAAAAATTTTGTTCGAGGGGTTTTCTAGTAAACCCCTCGAACATAAATACACGCATTGCATCTCGCTTCCCTTTGCCGCTCACCGATTTTTGTGAAATCGCCTTCCCTTCAATTACACAAAATTTTGAGTTATTCAATCTCTATGTATGGATACACTTTGGTAACATTTTACGAGGGTTTGGAATTAATAAAAAATTAGCAAATTATTGTAAAGGTATTTCAAATTGTTTATCAGCGTTTATTCAATGATCATAAACAAATTGATAAGAACTCATAAAAATTGAACAAATCAAGAACTGATAGAGCACAGACAAAAGCACAGCACACGGGAATACGGAGATAATAGCAGTCTTTAGTAATGGGGTTCTCACCGTTCCAACTTCTGACTACTAACAAAAATGCATATATTTACAATAGTGTCTGATATTGGCGAAGGAAGGCTGGAAAGGTCTACAGGCGTATCAAGCTTGTTGAAGCACTCCGGAATCTGGTAGGATTTTTTCTATAATCCTTGATTCCAGTAACTAAGTGCGTTAAATAATTATTTCAGTGGACTGCTAGCAACATAATTCCCGATTTTGTTTAACCAAAATTCGCATACGCAGCAACATGTTAGGCATACTAACTCCAACGGTTCTCTTAGCATCACTTTGGACCCTGTCAGTGGCAGGGCAGGTCAGCCTCGATGGCCGCATTGTGGGTGGCCATGCAACCACCATAATGAGACATCAACATCAGGTATCGCTGAGGCAGAAAACATGCGAGACTTGCGCTTTTTCGCACAGGTGTGGCGGCACCATTTACAGTGCCAATGTCATAGTGACCGCCGCGCATTGTGTGTACAAACGTAGTGCCTCCACTTTCGTCATTGTAGCAGGGACGAACGGACGCTACGGTAGCGACGGCGTGATAGCGAAGGTCGAGCAAATCGTCGTTCATGAGCAATTTAATGCTATGTACACTGAGAATGATCTGGCGTTAATATGGCTGGCTACGCCTTTACCTATTAATAATGTCACCATATCGACGGTAGCGTTGGCAGCACAACCACCCGGTGATGGTGAAATTGGAGTGGTGACCGGCTGGGGTGCCACCAGTGAGAATGGCTTCCCATCCGTTGAACTACTGGCAGTGGACCTGACCGTTGTTAGTAACACTCAGTGCAGCTTGGCTTATGGAGATGATCGCATTACTGATGCCATGTTGTGCGCAGCTACAGC
The DNA here is from genome assembly GCA_920105625.2 of Clusia tigrina. Lineage (NCBI taxonomy): Eukaryota > Metazoa > Arthropoda > Insecta > Diptera > Clusiidae > Clusia > Clusia tigrina. Next base: position 30,495,000 of record OV050030.1, read on the forward strand.
TGGCGGTGGCAAAGACCCCTGTAAGGGGGACTCAGGCGGTCCCATGATAGTGAACCAGCAGCTGGCTGGCATTGTTTCGTGGGGACTAGGTTGTGGTCGCCCCAACTATCCAGGTGTGTACACTAATGTGGCCCATTTCAAGGATTGGATTGAGAGCACTATCAAGGGAAAGAAAAACACTTAATATGCCATCATCTGTTATTTAATAAATTAACGCTTATTTAAAGTTGCAAAATGTTGCTTCATTTTAGTTGATAACATTTCTGAGGTCTATGATTATCTGTCTCTCTACTCTTGTTGAATAGAGTTCAGTCTCAGATTTAATGATGATTTGAAATATTATATATCTAGAAGTGGTGGAAGAGCTAGTTGGACTGTATAGGTTTCGGACTGCTTCCACCAACAATATATGGGGTTTTTGGAAAATATCACATTAGTACGAAAATTAGTTTCCTAAAAATAGTTCCATCACTGAATTGTGCCAGATAATACAATAACCTTTCTTTGATTTCTTTAGTTTAGAGAGTTTCGCTACTAAGAATTGATATTGTTACGAAATTGCCCTCCTGACAATTTACTCTAACTCTCTGTACTCGGATTCGTACCAAAACCACTGGATTGTGTACCAACCACTGGATTGTGTAGTAATCAAACAATCGCTGGTTAAATTAAAATAACTAACTTTATTTAATTATTGCTATTTACACACTTAATATTAGGCTGAAAGTTTACTTTATTACAATTTGCACTTTATTTCATAATTCATTAATCGCTTTATTACTTCTCAATTTCTGTAACTGCCACAAGTGAAATGCACGATGTACACACTGTTACGATTAAAATTCAATTGCGTCCCCACTTTAATAGTGTGGTGGCTTACATACCTTTTGAATGATTCAAGTAGAAAATTCTAGAATATTCTCTACACTATTAAAGAAGTTTCTGGATCATTCTCGAATCTTATCTACATCTCGAAAGAGGCTCCTTGAGTAAGCTTTTATTTTCGAGTACATTCGGGACTATTCTCTACACCTCGAAAGAGGCTGCTTGAGTAAGCTTTTATTTTCGAGAACATTCGGGACTATTATCTACACCTCGAAAGAGGGTTCTTGAGTAAGCTTTTATTTTCGAGAACATTCTAGACTATTATCTACACCTCGAAAGAGGGTTCTTGAGTAAGCTTTTATTTTCGAGAACATTCTCTCCACCATTATTTATACTACGAAAGAAGATTTTATCTGCATGGATTGTGTCTTGGCTTAAATACATAGGGTGGTGCCCTCATTCTGAAACTTCAGATGGGATCCTGAAAGTATGCAATCATTTATGTTTCATTATCATACTTTCTAGTATTTTGGCGTTCTATACACGAATCTGATATAATAAATATCTCTATTGAGGAAATACTGTTCGATGTTGGCAACACTGCCATAATTGGCTTCTATTTTAATGTATCAAGTGTGACAGGGCACCAAAAAATAACAAAATAAAATATGCACGGAGACTATTGTTTAACACGAAACCAATCCGATTATATACAAGAGAATATAACTGTTGCTTTCAATTCACAGCTGAACTCTTGCTGGGCTGAATACCGCTTCTTAAACAATTTGGAGCTTTGCATTTCATTCCTACAAATTCTAGATTTATGTGCATTAGTACAGTAAATCATGGACTGATGATCATTTATACCTCATAGTATGAGAGAAAGAGACAACATCACTAATGGCTTATATCATTGTGATAGCAAAAGTATCACTTGCCGAATGTTCTGGATATATTTCCAATTTGAATGTAATGTTAATTCATCCCTATTCATGATTACTGCGTCGCAATAATTTACGAACCAAACGAGTTATTGTGTTGAAATTTCATGTGTACACAAGTTAGAAGAAACGAACGAGCTTCGTAGGTCTGAAGAACTGATTGGTCGGTGGTCATGACAGTTACTCAAGGCCAGTTCCTAAATATTCCTGTCAACATGTTAATCAACCCCAGTTCTCTTGCCCTCTGAGCGATAAACACATCTGTATGTGCAGGTTCGACGGGGTGTACCGCACTTCTAAACTTAAATTATAAAAATTTTAATTGATTAAAAATTTAAATAAGCAACAATTAAGAAAATGTTTAAGATAGTTTTGTTTCTTCCCACCTCTAAAACGATCTTATTCCACAGTGGGTAAATAGTAAAATAATCATTTGAAGTTGAGAGTTGGAAGAGCTCTGAGTTGCATTCCCGACTAAAATTCCCTAATCTTTCATAGCCTTAAATATTAGAGCATAGTTTATAGGAGAGAGGGAAGATATCGGTTTTAATTTACCAAATTTGTTTATCTTTGCTTAGATAAGAGTTTAAGCAAACGTCGACCGGACGGACATACTTCCGTAGAGTTCATCAATGATTAAAGAGACCGATCGCAATTTCATTCACAGTAACACTCTCGTGGTGTCCACTTTCAGACCTGATAGTAACGCAATATTTCAGACCTCTGGACGACGGGTAATTATGCAATCACGATCTTTTAAATTCGCTTTCTTTAAACTATTTCTTCTGCAGCCCCATTCCATCACAGAATATGAGATATACACAAGTCTGCTGCTTTGTTGTTGTGTTGGCGTTGTGCTCAGGAAACGATGATTTCAACACTGCTGTTGCACATCTGCCGCAAGCACTTCACGGGCGCATTGTTGGCGGCTCCAAAACGAATATTGCGGTGCATCCGTACATGGTCAGTTTGCGCTACAAGAGTGCTTCGTCACCCCAAAAGCCCTTCAAGCATCGCTGCGGTGGCAGCATTTACTCGCGTAATGTAATAATTACAGCAGCGCATTGTGTGGACGGAAAACTAGCGAAGGAATTTCAGATTTGTGCCGGTTCCAGTCAGCGGCGCGGCAGCGATGGTGTTATCCTACCCGTCGCACAGATCATCATCCATGAACAATATGACTCCATTAGAAGTGTTAATGATATTGCACTCATTTTTGTGGCGGCGCCTCTGCCAGTGAATAACTTCAACATAAGATCCATTGCACTGGCTGAGGCTGAAGCACAACCAGGCGCTACAGCTATCGTCACCGGTTGGGGCACTACCATGGAGGGTGGTGTTGAAGCGGACATTTTGGAAGCGGTGCGTGTGCCTATTATCAGTAAAGATGTGTGCAGAAACATTTACCACAATTTTCTGACCGAGTCAATGCTCTGCGCTGGAACACGTGGGAAAGATGCCTGCCAGAACGATTCCGGCGGTCCTTTGGTGGTCAATGGTAAACTGACTGGAGTGGTTTCGTGGGGCATTGGTTACGGTAGACCACATTTTCCCGGTGTGTATGCCAGTATTTCATATCTGCGTCCTTGGATATTGGAGCACAATTACTCAGTCTAAGTAGTGACGATGGATAAGTTTATGAAATAAAATATAAATTTTATAATAAAGTTAAAACGAATTCATCAGTCCACTGTTATCCCAGCTAATCGATCTCGGTCTCCGTGGGTGCTTAAGTTAAGTTACTTGCAGTTTGGTAGAAGAGGAGAACGGCCGGTTCTGTCAGCAGTGAATGAAAAACGCACGGTGGGACCTTTGTAATCCCTCTATAAAGAGCACTTATATTGTGTTAGCCTCTTTAAAAGCTTATTCCCATCCACGAGCCAATTTCAAAATCCCTCACAAGATGATAATCTTAATCGCCCAAGTGAAGTTTTACCTTGTACGAGGGCGGATTGATATTGAAGCTACCTAAGTAGGAAAAAAGCATTTTTTTTTTCAAAAACCATTTATTTCTCAACATAGTCTCCTTTTACTTCGACACACTTAGTAAGACGATATTCCAACTTTTTTATACCATCTGAATAATACGATTTCGGGAACCCCTCAAAATACGCGTTAGTTTCGGTAATCACTTCTTCGTTTGAGATGAATCTTTCTCCTGCGAGCCATTTTTCAAGTTTAGAAACAGGAAAAAGTCACTAGGAGCTAAATCTGGACTATAAGGTGGATGATTAACCAATTCGAAGTGTATTTCACGTAATTTTAGCATCGTATCTAATGCTGTGTGAACCGGTGCGTTGTCTTGAAGAAAGAGCATTTTTTTCTTCTTTAAATGTGGTCGTTTTTCCTTGATTGCATCAATCAATTGATCCAATAATGCACGATAATACTTTCCTGTGATTGTGGATCCTTTTTCAAGATAATCGATGAGCAATATTCCGTGTGCATCCCAAAATACAGTGGCCATAACCTGCCAGCCGATTTCACTGCCTTCGCCTTCTTCGGAGCACTTCCACCGGCTTCCACCCATTGTTTCGATTGATTTTTGGTTTCAGGTGTGTAGTGGTGGACCCACGTTTCATCAACAGTTATTAATCGACACCAAAAATCAACAGGATAACGCTTTATCATGTCCAAACACCGCTTTGAAGTGGTCTGTCGAACTGGTTTTTGTTCGACACTGAGCAAACGCGGCACCCATCTTGCCGATAGCTTTTTCATATGCAAATGTTCATCCAAATGTTGAACACACGTTCATATGATATGTTTACCATTTCAACAATCTCACGCAACTTGACTCGGCGATCATTCATAACGATATCGAGGATTTTCTTGATATTTTCTTCAGTAACCACCTCTTTTGGCCTTCCTGTTGATGGTATTGTTGCAGTGCTTGTTCGGCCGCGTTTAAATTCAGCAATCCAATATTTTACCATGTAATCTGACGGAGCAGACTCACCGTAATGTTTATCCAGCTTTTCTTTTGTCTCTTTCGCCGTTTTCCCTTTCAAATAATAGTGTTGAATCACTGCACGAAATTCGCTTTTTTCCATTTTTCAAGAAACACAAAAGTTGCTTACTTCAAACGACTACAAAAAATAAACTAATCGATGAATTTGGGTGAAATTTTAACAGCTGACGTTTGACAGATCGCAATTTCTAAAAAAAAGGGTTTTGTGTTTGTGGTACCATCTAGCGCTAGGTAGCTTCAATATCAATCCGCCCTCGTATATGCAAAAGCGGAGCGTTGTATGGGCAAAGTATTAAATTTCCAAGCCCGTAAATGAACAACAGACCGGAACTTGAACCTCTCAACATTTGCCACTACGACATTTTATGTCATTGTCATATCCTCCATTCTGATTCCGTTTGTTTGTATTACAGAACTTTATGACTTAGCAGTCCAGTTAGCCGAGATCCGAGGTTGACATTCACAGTTTCATCCCCTTTTGAAGGCTCTGAAGCTTCTTACTTTCTATAATTACTTTTTTCTTCACCTTGAATGAGAATCAACAAATTAGTACCATTTCGAAATGAACTTAATATTCCATGTGATTTGGTGGCATTCATACGAAAGTGTCCGTACAAAAATCTACTCAACGATCGAGGGATTTATTATTTTGATATTGAAATTATATCCATCTTCGCCTCTCCAGAACATCAACGAGTAGCGCAATGAATCGTACGAACGGTGTGTTTCGCTGATACGTTGCAGTTGTCCATTATTGCGGGGGTAAGACCGATATCACGCGATTTCATGTGTTCACCGACAACAATAATAGCAACTTCATCAACAGTTGGAGCATTGAATTGTCGTTCGAATGCTCCGGTGGCTCGTTTATCCGCTTTGATTACAATTTTGTAATCATCCGATTCTCTCCAACGGAGTTTTAAACAGTCGAACCAATTCATTATTGTCATGGAGTAGTCATTGTAACTTTTCAATGGTATCACAATTGGTTCTATCATAGAGATTATCACGGGGACTTGTTTCATCGCACTCAGTTCCAATGAAATAAATTCGAAGAAAATTATACTCTCCATTGAAGGCAGGCGGTAGTAATGCTCCAACACGGTGGTGTACTTGCCCTTGAATCAGTTTGGCAGAAAGTCAATTAAGAATTGATAAATTGATAAAACGAATGTATACTCTGTCGAGCAGGAATTACCTTCAATCGGATTCTATCCAACTTCGTCGATAATTGTGGCCGCAAATGCAGTCATTTGGAAATATCCGTTGTAACTTTGAACGTTCGCTAAAAATAAGTTGTTTTTATTCTCTTGTTACGCCTTCAAGGAAAGTTCGCAATGGTTCAGGTGGCGATGGCAATGACGGTAAATTCATCTTGCCACTGAGGCACTGCAATCCAGGTGTCTCTTCCGCAAATTTTATTGCGTTGCAATAAGCACACACAACATCCATTGGTCCAGTTTGAACAGAAGAATGAGAGCGGTAGACAACTGTGCAATCATCTTGAAACGCTACTATAATCGACATTGCCGGCACTTCTTCTTTGTCGTCTATTTGCATGGGCTCGTTATTGATTTTGAATGAAAGAGTGTTCAAATCGATTAGCTCCATGGGTTTTTTTTCCGAAGGGAGGGGAAATTTTCAGAAAGACACGAGTACGGTGTACGCACCACCCAAGAGTGTGAGATTTTTACTCACTAAAACCGCCTCCCTAACCCAACAGTTACGCTAAGCCTCAAAAGCCTGGTAGAGATTTAGGAAGGGTATTAAACAGATATACAAAGATAACTACTTGCGGTTTGTTATTTTCGATATCAACATATTGAAACGTGATTGCATATCAGTGAAACGGGATTGCATACTTTTAGGATTCCATCTGGAGTTTGAGAATGAGTGCACCACCCTGTGTGGTTATTTGTCAAGACACAATCCATTCGAATAAAAGCTTCTTTCGTTGTAGAGATTGTGGTGTAAAGAAATATCTCGAAAGTAAGAACTTCCTGTATAAAGTTCTAGAAACATCGAGAAAATTCTACGCTATTGTAGAAATTTCCACCTCAACCATTCGAAACTATAAAAGCACAAGACTGTGCAAAGTAAAAGACATTCGAACAGAGATCTTAACAGTGTGTACATCGTGCATTATAAATCGAAGCAGCAGTATTTGTAATTGTGATTTGCAAAGTGATGAAATTACTTATTAAATAAAGTGACTAATGGTTTGTGAAGTAAAGTGCAAATTGTAACCAAGTAAACTTTAAGCCTAATATTAAGTTTGTAAATAGCAATAATTAAATAGAGTTAGTTATTTTAATTTAACCCGCGATTGTTTGATTACTACACGATCCAGTGGTACGAATCCGAGTACAGAGAGTTAGAGTAAATTGTCAGGAGGGCAATTTCGTAACAATATATTGGAATTCATGCAAACAAATCTCCTCTGAAACTAAATTGAAATCATAACACACTCTACGAAACAGCGCAAAATCTAAATAGTTCGATTACAAGGATGGAGATAAAAGTGAAAAAGAGTGAAATTCCTTGTTCTTCTTGCAGAAGCATTAAAAAGTGGAGAATGCCAAGCAAAAAGCTACTTCTTATTTCACAGATTTTAAGAGAGGGGAGACGAATACGTTTAAGAAGACTCACATAAGAGGGAAGTTGGAAAGAAGTGTTTCATGTAAAGGCTTTTGAAGTGATTCAATGGCATCAGAGTAACAGGCATATCTAGGACACCAAACAACACTTGCGTATTGTAATGATGGCCGTACCAGGGAAGTGTACAGAAGTTTGATAATAAAGGGGTCTTTGAACTCCTTTGCCCAACGTTTTATGAAGCGTAGAGTCAGAGAAGCTTTGTTAACTATAGTTGCAACGTGTTTACCAAAAGTAAGTTTTTGGTCAAAGGTCACACCTAAGTCGTACATATGGTAAACGGATAACAATGGTTGATTGACAATGAAGTAAGGATGGGCAGAGTGGGATGATCTGGAAAAACACATATGTGTTGGGGTCCGTATCTGCTTGTCGGCGAGAGACGTCCTCTGGAATATCCTGTCGCGGCTTGTCCTGCGCGGGAACCTGTAAACCTACACCACTTTCTTAAATGAGCACTGCACTCTTTTAGGTTTAAAATAACAAGAGCTTTATTCTTAAAATGCTAGTTCTTATATACTGTTTACAAATAAACATTACAGTCTACGTCTTCACTTTTCTGGTGTTCCAGTTACGCAATTGTTACTTGGTGTCAGTTGCTCAAGCCCGCTGACCTACTGCAAGTAAAAGTGTCGTCGGTGCATTCTAAATGCCCCTCGTCAGCTTGATTGCGGAACTGTGACACCCTAAAAGTTTACATCATAATTAATGAATAGTTACTGTTCATTTTCAATATTTGCACCCTAAAAATATGTGCGTTCTTAATGAATTTAATAGGAGCCGGTGCTGTGAGTCAACTACGCGTAAGTAGCTTGATTCTAACTCACAACATATGTATGCATTTCTTGTAGTTCAGTTGCATACAATTTATGTTGCACCAGTCACGAAGAACATTTAAATCATCTTGAAGCAACTGCGATTTATTTGGATTATTAAATTAATGAACAATTTTTACGTCATCAGCAAACATAAGAATGTTGCAATGGGATATACGCGAAGGAACGTCGTTTATAAAAATTGAAAATAGTAAGAGACCAAGGTGGCTCGCCTGAAGACACAGGAAATTCATCTGATAATAGTCCTTTAGATAACACCTGTTGGGTAGGCTGTGACAAATATGATATTACCCATTTTAAAAGGAATGGTGGGAAGCCAAACCTAGAGAGTTCAAGGAGGAGAACTCTATGGTTTACTACATCAAATGTCTTACTAAAATCAGTATAAATAACGTCTGTTTTCATACCCTTAGCAAAGCCATCTATCACACGGCAAGAAAATTCCAGCAGATTAGTGACAGTTGACGTTCCAGGCAGGAAACCGTGCTGTTGGGAACTGATAAACGTATGAGCACAGAACGAAATTTGAGATGTTACGATTGCTTCCAGTAACTTAGGAAGAATACTAAGTTTCGCAATCCCACAGTAATTGGATATTGCAGATTTACTGCCCGATTTATGTAGCGGTAAAATATATAAATTTTTCCACATATCTGGAAAATGACCATATATAAGAGAAGCACTAAAAAGAGAAGTAATCGGAGAGACAAGCTCAAGACAACACTGATTAAGAACAAAAGAAGAGAGATGATGATGAGAAGAGGAGGAAGAAGCAGCACCCAAACGTTTAGGAATACATTGCTGGAATGCATCTAACAAGGTCCGGTTAAACAAAACCACTGCACAATATTAATCTCGCACGGGGACTGAGGAGAGGATATCTCCAAGAGGGCAGTCCAGTCTGTACGATTAAACAACTCCTTCAATTTATTCAAATCAGCCCGCTTATAATCAAAAGATTCGACAGATAAATGATCTACACAACTTGACCTTAATAAAGGCAATCTGGCAGACACCTGCAACGTTGGATGGTGAGGGTCTTCAGGAAACACCAAAGGATCACCAGAGGAAATTGAAATAAATTCCATTTCTTCCACAAAGACCAGATCAAGAAGTCTACCCATCTTTGTTGTTCCATTATGTGTGGTTCATAACGCACGAATTTGGACATGGTGAGCAGGTCTTTGTTCTTTCCATAGATATCTCTCATCTTGACTAATGTTCGTACGATAAATCGCCGTTCTTTGTGCACAACGACAACGTCGACCAATATTTGATATTCTGATTGGTGGCGTTATGAAGAAAGATAAGCTTGGGATACGATGAACACAAAGCACGAATAGTCTCAAACAATTCACAAAAAACGGGAACTAACCGCTTCTTACGAAATTGTTGAAACAAAATGCAATGAACAAATCATTATTTGAATGCGTAGTGGACGTTGACCGATGAACGATGAAAAAAAAAAAAACACAAAATAATCTAAAATTTTAGATGCATTCAATTCACTTCATCAATTTAAACGGAATGTCATGAACAAGTCGCAATCGGAATAACAATGGAAAATTGTCTGCAATAAAACTCTGTGCGCAAACAACCGAATCAGCTGATTGTTTCCAAGGAAAAGACTGCTCAATTGAATCAACTGCCAAAGAACAACACCGACAACGCTTTCTAACGATATAAGCGAAAAATCATTAGCTATTAACAGCGCCACGTGTTGTACATGAAATGTGCTAACAAACGATTTTTTGGACTTTCCGACTTTCTCGGTGGAATTTTCCGAATTTTCTCTCCATATAAACCTGAACTTTTCCAAGACAAATACTTGAAACATAAATCATGGAAACCCTTTAAGTCAATCTCGAGTTATGACATCACACCCTCTGAGCCACTCTCTTTGATATATACGAGTATAGATTAGATCTGGGGTCATCCTCGAGCGTATAACTAATGGACTAAGAGGAAGCTAGTTGTAATATTTGCGTATATCTGATACAATATCACGATATGATCGACAACTTCAGGATTGATACTTTTCCTGTCGGGTAATGTTCCTTCAACTCCGGTGTTCATTCTCTACCATTTTAATAGTGGCTAATTCTATAACGTCAATATTATCCAATCGACTGGTGCCTAATAATTTACAATCTTCCAAGTAATTTATAATCTTCCATGAGTTTATTTGTATAATAAAATAATTGCTGAGTAACTGATAAACTGTAGACGGGCGCAACAGACATTCTTATGGAACAACTAAATTTTTGGAATATCAGTCGACTGCGGCAAGGCTTGGCAAAGGTGGCCCACTTTAACGGTAGTTAAATAAATAAATTATTCAAACATAAAATGAAAGTGATTTGGATTTCCTTGCTTTTGGTGGCGGCCTCAACAGGCGCAACTATTGAGCGTATTAACATCATCGCGCCGAAAGTGCTGCAGCCTGTCCCTCCAGAGGGCCGGATTGTTGGCGGCAAAGACACGAATATTGCTGTGCATCCGCATCAGATCAGCTTGAGGAAAAAGAGCCTTCTAGGACTTGGGCTGTCGTATTCTCACAGCTGTGGCGGCAGCATTTATTCCGAAAATATCGTCATTACTGCAGCACATTGTGTGGTGGCCACCGTTCCCAGCCAGTTCCAGGTCGTTGCTGGCAGTAATCACCGTCGTAGCAGTGATGGCATTATAGTACCTGTGAAGGAGATAATCTATCACGAAAATTACAACAAATCTACAACAGACAACGACGTAGCAATTCTGGTTTTGGGCGCTCCATTGCCCTTGAATAACTTCGGCATAAATCCCATAGACCTGGCCAAAGATGAACCTGAAGTCGGTGCTTTAGCTACAGTAACCGGCTGGGGTACCACCAGTGCCGGAGGCATCGCTTCAGAAATTCTACAAGAAGTGAGAGTGCCCATCGTCAGCCAGGAGGATTGCAATAACGATTATGGTGCCGGCCGTATCACTGATGCAATGGTGTGCGCTGGTCTTCGTGGAGTCGGCGGCAAGGATTCATGCCAAGGTGATTCCGGTGGTCCTTTAGTGATCGATGGCAAATTAGCGGGTGTAGTTTCATTTGGAAGGTCATGCGCGGAACCCAAGTATCCCGGTGTGTATGCCAAGGTATCGTATTTGCGACCATGGTTATTGAAGAAAATTGCTCAGATTGAGTTGAGTTCGAAAAATTGAATCGTAGTTGATTAAATTACGTATCCAAATAATTATAATTATGCATTGTTAATAACTGAGTAAGAAGTCACCCGAGTTTGCTGGAAGTTTTCTTTGAGGTTGCTGGAAATATGTTCTACTGTCTAAACATAATTGCTAAGTAAAGTATAGAGATCTTTGATGGAGAGTCGGACTACCTTTGGTGTCACTTTGAAGAATTAAATCTATGAAATAGTTTTGAGAATATGTTAGCCGAGGTCGCATGAAGTCATTTCACATTTAATAAGAGTTCCAGAGTACCCGATCTTTCCAGGAAAATGAATTGTATCATTTTCACATTATCTGTGTGGTAGGTTGGTAGGAGTGGCCGCCTAGCTTGCCAAAAGCACACTTGAGCACTCTTAATGGCCCATTGTGATACCACGGTGCGGCGCCGCTCAAGCACGGACTAAAAAGTTCTCTTACTTAAGATGGTGATAGTCAGCGCAAGGACAGCGCCGTATCTGTACGCCTATAACAAATATTATTGATGATAACGAAATTGTAATCCTAAAGACTTGAATCCAGGTTATCCATAGCATCCCGTTCCTTTTTTTGTTTTTGGTCGTCTCCTGCTTTCAGATGAGGTTGGCAATCTTGGGGACTTCTGAGTTAACCTCAATTTCTTCTCACAATATCGAGATGATCACCTAGCATACCGATGGATCTCTCACAGAAGAGGGTTCCGGCGCGGGGGTATTTGGACCTAGATACAAATACTATGAATCCCTAGACAAATATACTAGAATTTTCCAGGCGGAAATCCACGCTATTGAGAGATGTGCACATTTCAACATTGAAAAAGGCTACGAGCCCAACAAAATTGCCATCTGATTGGATAGCCAAGCGGCCATTAGGGCACTTACCTCGTATCAGGTATGGAAGTGCATCAAAAAACTGAATTTTCTTGGCTCACGGAACAAAGTGACCATTCTATGGGTTCCAGGACATACTGGCATAGAAGGGAACGAGGTTTCCGACGAACTTGCAAGGAAGGGGGCTGCAACACCCTTTATTGGCCCAGAACTCTTCTGTAGGCAAGGGCAACCTGTTCAACTAGCTTACGATCGATGAGGGACGCCATAGGCACAAACACTGGGTTAACACAGGCATAAACTTAGGCACAAACACAGGGTTAAGGGTATCAAAGAGTCTGTTAGGGACATGCCACCTAAAAAGATTCGAATCACTCATCAATCTCTCTAAGAATAATCTTAGGATGATGACAGGCCTACTCACAGGACACTGTAAACTGAACTCGCATATGGTGAGGATGGGGGTCACCTGGGAAGGCTCATGCAGATTCTGTATGGAAGAAGATACAATGTCCGGCTCTCATACACACCCGCAGGAATCTTTCAGGGCTCTGCCAGTGATATGCATGATCTGAAGCCAAAACTTGTCATCACGTTTATCCAGAGGATAGGACTCAAAGATGTACTTTGAACCTCTGATGGGGGCACAATAGATCGAAAGGTCGCGGTGCTTTAAATACCCTACACAATAATAATCGTGATGATGTCATAGTTAGTTGAGGGCTGGTAGATCCCCAGTGTTATGACTAAGGCACTGAACGATTCTTCTTAGACGTCATTTAAATTCTTTTCGTCGCGGATTGTGTAAGCTCTTATATTGTGCACTCATAGGGTATTGCGGTATTCACGTAGGTATTGAAAATCCTCACTTTTATTTACCTCGACAATCCCTTCGAACTTCAAACCCTTCTCAAAGTATAAATGGTTTTCGAGCATGGTTTTGGGATCATCGAAATCCTCGCCTGGGCCACAATTCTTTGTATTGGTATATTTCAAGTATCGAAATGAGTCAACATCCTCAATGATGGTATTGTGCAAGGCTTCGGATGATGCTGATAAGGTTGGCCTTCATTATATGTATCTGCATGCCTACTTGGTTAGTATTTTGTTGTAAAAGCTCAAATTCGTTGATATAGTAAAAAATGTGGATCACTTCACAGAAATTGTCGTCGGAAAAAATGGGGACCACTTCACAGAAACTGGCGTCGTAGTCCGGTTCTTTTAGTTTTCAAAATTTCTCCATCGTGGAGCGTCGAGATCTACCATGGTATTTGGTCGATATTTCACATACTTTATCATGCCAAGCGGAACCAAAGCAGGAAGAGGCCAGATCCTTGCTGTCCACCAATACGAATATCGATTTTAAAGGGAATCACTTCCATATTCCTTTGAAGAAGACTGAGTTTTCTGCTTCATAGTACAAGTTCTCTTTATAATGTTCATGATGATTTCTGGGATTCCTTAGCAGTTGATTGAACTACACAAGCATTTCCTTGTGGGTCGAAAGTAGGCCAGTGTTCAAATGGTGGATCAAAAATTGAAGTCTATGTAGACCAGATATGAGGAGGAGCTGAACTTATTTGCTTATTCAACAATTGTCCTTAACGTTGTTATGTGGTTAGAGTAGAAATGCCACTCTCGATTGAAAGCATCTTCCGATCGAATGGTCTTGGATAGCGGCGAAAATATTTCCAAGTGCGAGCACCTTTCGAATTGTGTTAAAAAATATAGTTCCGAATCAATTTAATTTTTATTTTTTTTTGTAGAATCTCATTATCCATTCGATCCAGGAGTTGATTGATCTAAATGTATATCTACTAAACACTATCTCTTTAACCGTGATGGAACTCACCTAATCCATTAGATAGTTAAAAGAGTGTTATTACTTATGGACGCCTATTCGACGCAGTAGTTCTGGCGTACCGAAAACTTACGAGTACATACTTCATGTAAAAGTTTATTAGCCTCAGGATTTATATATTAAAACATGCTGATAATTTTTATAGCCTTCTGCACAGGTAACTTAAACCGGTTCATATTAAAACGAACGCAATCTACTACAGCTATTTAGTATTATTTTCTGATAATCTAATCGCCCGATTACTGCCACAATACGGATACATATATAGATTAATCGGTACTAGCGTTTGCCTGCCCATTAAGAATTATTGTCATCCAATAAAGTTTTGTTAGTGGTTCGCTTAGCTACATTTACCTTCAGCACCGTGAATGAGCGGCAATGTACAAGCTCCACATTTTACTAACAATCACGTTCACTGCTTTCACAGTAACAGCGGCTGTTCCCAAGACCCGCATCATCGGCGGAGATGTGGTCAACATAGCAAAACATCCATATCTCGTCTCTATGCGGCACAAAGCCCATGCGGAGAGTCCTTATCTGCACAAGTGCGCTGGTAGCATCTACTCCGATCGCATTGTCATCACAGCTGCTCAGTGTGTTGTGAATTTCGGCGAGCAGGATCGGATTATAGTAGTGGCTGGAGCCAACACTCGTACTGGCGGCGATGGTCAGCTTTATCCGGTGAAAAATTGGATTTCACATCCCGGTTTCTCTGTGAGAATGGTGGATTACGATATTGGCATCCTAATACTAGACGAGCCATTCAGTCTGACGCCCAACGGTATACGCAGCATTGGCATTAGAGAAACCCGTCCTGATAACGGCAAAAAGGGCACCGTAGTCGGTTGGGGTTACCGTGAGGAATTTGGCCCGTCTTCATATTACTTGCTGGACGTCCAAGTGCCAATTGTTAGCACAGAAGATTGCATTGAATCGTATGGAGTTGGTGAAGTTACCGAGCGTATGATCTGTGCCGGTTATTTGCAAAGCGGTGGGAAAGATGCCTGTCAAGGTGACACTGGTGGTCCGTTAGTAATTGAAGGCGAACTGGTCGGTTTGGTGTCCTGGGGACGCGGTTGTGCTCGCCCCGGTTATCCGGGCGTGTACACTTTTGTGGGCAGTTTGACGAAGTGGATCGATGACACTATTAAAGCGAATACTTAATGCTAGGTGGGATGCTATGTGAAATGATGATGATGTTTATAAGTAAATATAATTATTAATCATAATTATTTTCCTAATTATAATTAAAATTGATATTAACTGATCGCTATTAATGCTAAGTAAATATGGACAAATAAATGCGAATATCTTTTAAGCCTCAAATACTGTAGTAGAAGAGATTCAATAAGACGTTAGTAGGCCTCCATTGAGTAATAAGCTTCCAGTTGTCGTTTCAAAGATTTCACTATCGACCAGGACATGGTCTTCGAAAGAAGCGATAAAAGGAACCAAGATGGAAAGAGGCAGGAGACGAAGGCCACGGATGGTCATACTCATTGCTTTAAGGTAACGTAATTATTTATAGTATCAAGGGATGTTTTCAATCCAGGGATTTCTAATGGTATTACTACCGCATAAGATTGGAATGAAATAATTATATTTAGAGTTAAAATAAAATTAATAATGCTAATAAAAGGATTATTTAAATTTTTCTGTAAAATATTGGTACAAAATTTTAATAATAGGATTTATTACATATTTTCTGGAAAATATTGGAACAAAATTTGGCCGAGACTGTGACTTTCTGTCATTATTCTCAGGTGTTCTACATTGAATCATACTTACATCACCCTATATTCAATCATGGTATCATGCAATCTGACACCCTTGAAGAATACATTAAGTGCTGTGCTACGAATCATTATTTCTTCTAGTATAACAATTCGTAACCCTAAAAGTATGCAAATATTTTCGACGCCACTTCCACACATTTTCGTCAAATCAATTGACTGAGTTGTTATGGTGATTCTATAATGGGATTTGGCCACAAATAGTGAATCGGTCGGTTCAGAGACCGTTCACTACCGACTTTTATGAATACACTGCACATGCATTGATAAGTTAATATAGAAGTGTTTGGACTGTAATGGTGCTCCGATTTTCACTAAATTGTCCACAGCCCTTATGGGTGCTCATCATATTGTTAGGCGGGTGCGGCTGGAACATGCTGAGGAAGCTAACTACACACGTACGCTATAAAACCACGGCATTAAGACGTTGAGCACTGCAACTATGTGCAAGGAAGAGAGGCAACACATTGCATAACACCTGCAAAGACACCGAGCCGCACATGCTTCCAGAGGCAGTGCGGCAGAGAAAGCATGGAAACAAGGAACTATGCAGTACGGCTTACTCGTCTCTTCTGACGATCTAGGAAGGCCGGGGGGGGAGGGTGGCTTTTTATGCCTGCAAAAGAGCTATAGGTAAAACCTGAGGAATTAAGCCTAGGGTAGCTCACTGGCTTTATACTGCAGTTGTCGGGCCCATTCTTCTATATGGAAATATTGTCTGGGGGACTGCAATGCAGAAAAGGACCTACTACGAAACACTTGGTAAGGCACAGAGATCAGCAGAATTAGCAATAAGTAGCACGCCAACCTTGGCATTGGTTATCATACTACATCTGCCACCCTTAGATCTCTGCTGCAAATTTTTAGCGGCATGTTCCGCCATTCGGCTCAAGACGAGCTCACAATGGAAAGCTGCTCCCTATGGACATGCCCATATGGACGTACCATATTAGAATCCTATACGGACATACCCAGTGATATTGATTACCTTCTTCCCTTTGTTTCGAAAGAAAAGTTTGGGTAAGGATTCCTTCCAGACAGGAATGGCTCGAGTGGGATCCATCACCAGATACTCCCATCAAAATATACGCAGACGTATCAAAAATGAATACCGGTGTAGAATCAGGATTGTATTGCGAAACGCCCTCAATCAGTGAATCCACCAAACTAATGGATCACTGCAGTGTTTTTCAAGCGGAAGTAACCACTATTCACGAAGCCTTGAATTGGTTGAGGATAAATGGGGAAACTGTCAAGGATATCTGTGGTTTATCAGACAGCCAAGCTGAACTAAGGGCTTTGAATGTATTACAAATAACATCAAGGAGTATCTTAGACTGTTGCCGATCTCTCAATGAGATGACTAAACAATTCCATAACCATTTATGCTAGCTACCAGGCCATAGGGATATACCAGGGAACTGCAAGGCTTTTCAACTTGCGAGAGACGGCACTTGTATGCCAAATGTCGGTAGGTATATGGGTGTACCTCCCGCGACTTGTAAGCTTCTCATAAGGGAGACACTAATTAATTCTACCAATCAAAGGTGGATCTGTGCCACTACCTGCGAAATCTCCAGGCAAACATGGCCGAGGCTAAATTTGCTTCTATCTAAGAATATCATTAGACTCAATAGACTACAAATTAGGTCTTTAATAGGAGCCCTCATGGGACATAATAGGAAATTATGCAAGAAGAATGGGAGTTTATACGCATGATTTCATTGAAAAATTGCTCCACCAACGCGACTTCCTTCGGCTTTTCCCAGCCATAAACATAGTAATGCAGACAAGATTGTACTGATTTTTTGTTGTTTGTAGAATATGAGCAATCACAAAAACCCACCAAACTTAGCAAATATAGGCCTTAAATCAACTACGTGTATTGATTTCTTGGATTACCGGAATATCAAATTTATAACGACATTTTCGCAGCACGACTTAACGTTTGCCACAAGTAGAGCACAAGCAATCTAATCGCCACTCTCAATCTTGACTGATAAACTGCATTTTCGTTTCAAAATTGGGATGATTCTACAAACCGATTTTAAATTTATCGTCTGCTACTTTCAGTGTCAGATAACACTGGCAACTGAAGCATATAAAGGCACCGGACAGACGCCGACCATTCTAAATCAGTTCCTTCTTTGACCCACGAACATGATCCGCATCGCGTTATTCGTCGTCGGTGCTATTGTTGCCGGCGCTTGGGCCGATAACAAACCTCCGACAGTGGTTGGTGGTCGCATTGTCGGCGGTGAATTAGCTGACATCGGGGAGTTCCCACATCAGGTGTCGCTACGCGAACGTGGAAGACACTTTTGCGGCGGCAGCATTTTGTCCGCTGACATTATAGTCACTGCAGCTCATTGCGTGTCCGATATGCGGAATGTGAAGGGATTTACAGTGGCGGCTGGTGTGACGCTAAGAAGCCAGCGTGACGTCGAGATTCCGGTGCATTCATTCATCATACACGAAGAGTACCAGGAATTCAATAACAATAACGACATTGCTATTTTGGTGTTGAGTCAGCCATTATCCTTCAATGCAAACATTCAACCGATTGCTTTGGCCACGGAACGTCCTGAAGCAGGCACTGAAGTTACTGTTTCCGGTTGGGGGAAGGTGGCCGAAGAAGGGCCCGGCTCAGAACAATTGCAAAAGGTTAGCCTCAAAGTGATGGATGATTCCAAGTGCAAGAAAGCCTATTCCATTAGATATACCAGTCGCATGATGTGTGCCGGTGTAGAAGCTGGTGGTAAGGACGCGTGCCAAGGTGATTCTGGTGGTCCTTTGATTGCGAACAACGAACTGGTTGGCATTGTCTCATGGGGCATCGGTTGCGGTCGCCTCGGCAAACCTGGTGTATATGCGTCGGTAGCCAGTTTGGAGAACTGGATAGTTTCCACAGCGCAGCAGCACAGCAGTACTTATGTATCCAGAACGCGGAAAATGTAAACAAAGCTGTCATTGAGGAAGGAATCATTGAGGCTCGTAAAGGGAAGTCTTAACAAATTTCATAAAGAAAAATTAATAAAATCAAATTAAGCTTATGAAGTAATGTGGTTGTTTGCTTGAATAATTGTAGTGTATTTAAATACCAGGGAGTACTAGCGCCGCGGCCCGGAAGGACCTATTGTGGTAAGCCCTATAATTCAATCTAACTTTAGGCTTCTGATAAATTGAAGCACTTTGGTAGGTTGAAGTTTCCAAATTATGGGAGAGTCTGTGACAAAACCCGCCAGAAATTTTAATCTCTTACTTTTGATCCTTGGACACTCACTTAGGATGTGTTCTCATGTTCCGGAGTAGTGCCCACAGAAAGATATGTCTGAGTCCAGTAAGATATGACTGACACGCCTATCTTGTTAAGGTGATACCTTAAGCAGCAGTGCCCTGTCAGATACCCCAGTAGAGTTGTAAGTCTTTCGCGGTTCAGGGTTAGTATCCTTTTGGAGATACCTCTGTTTGGGGTAAGAACTCTCTTTGACTGTCTTTGGTCAGAAGCGTGTTTCCATTGAGTAGCTATCGGAGTTTCTTCCCATTTCGTAAGTAGGCCTGCAGAGTGGCATTAGCCACACCACAGAAAAGTTCAGGGGCACCCCCCTTTTTCGAGGGTGAAAAATATACATGTTAAATTTGTGTTTCATTTCGCAGCCAGGAGATATTTTTTATGCCCCACCATATACAACAGATCTGAGTTCATTCCCAGTATCTCATTCATATGCAGGCACCCAGCAAAGTGTGACATTGTTGTCTTTGCCTAGTACATTTAGGAATTTATAACATTCTTCAGCCATTCGGGATGTATAATGGTACGATCCCAGTGCCTTAAGAGCAGCCCGGCTGTCTGACATAATGTATATAAGCTTGCCGTTTAGTCTTCTACGAAGGCATTCTCGGATACATACTTCGATGGCAAAGACTTCTGCTTGAAATATAGCGGAAGGCTTGTCCATAGGGTACGCTTTTTTAAACAAGGGTCCTATTATGCCTGCTCCTGTATCACCGTGCCTTCAAGCTTGAAACGAGTCCTCACTGGGTAATTGGTACTTTTTTATATCCTTAAAACCATGCCATTAAAAAAAGGTTATATATATAGAAAAATCATCAGCAACACTTTATGAGCCGATTTGAATTTTGTCCGTCTTTCCATTTGTCAGTTCGTCCTTCTGTGATCAATTTTTTCCACACCGTTTGGGATATTTTGGTGGAATTAACAATTATAGACTGAATCTGCAGATGGAACCATATATAAAACAATCGGACAAGAGACACGCCTACTTCTCGTTTACGCAACAGTGGACACTGCAATTAAAATGACTACAAGGTCGGTCCAATTGATAACATGTTGAACAAATAAGGTAGTATGTGGTGCATGAGGGTCTTCCTAGACTATATGCGAAATATGGCTGGTATATATAATACGCTATATAAAGTGTTTGAATCCGGTGGGCGATCCAGAATGGGAAGATCACCGTTACGATGGAAGGACCAAGTTCAGGCTGCACTCGGTGTTTCCAACTGGCGTCAGCGTAGGCTTAGCAGAGACGACTGGCGAAGGCTAATAACAATGACTGTCTGCCAATGATGATGATGTACCATGCCCACATTAACATATTTTCCTAACTTAACAGTTATTCGAAATGTATGTGAAATTTGCTGTGAAAGGACACTATGAAGTCCATATGCAGGATATACGATGGAACAGATAAAGCACATCCCACCTTCCTTATAAACAGTTCTCGGGACCCCACTTAAAATGTCCTCAGCTATTCTCTTGATAATAGAAATATGAATAATGTACACTGGCTCGATGCTAATATGCACGCAAAGTTGGGCAACTGTTGAATGGAAACAAAACGGAAAAAATGAACACTGGCTATATATGAGAGAAAGAGATAGCATAATGATCACTCATTATTGTATCAGTGACCAGTTTGGTAGGAAAGGGAAGGGAGTATTATTGTCTTATAGCATTGTCTAGAAAGAGACATTAATAACAAAGCACATCAATGATTGTGAATATATTTGTACGAAAATTAGTTTATAGTTCGATAACTGGAGTAATAAACCTTTTCTGACTACTGTAAGATAGAAAGAGACAGGATAATTGATGACTCATTATTGTATCAGTGACCAGTTTGACAGGAAAGGGACGTCAGCACTAATGACTTATAGCACTATCATGAAAGAAACAAGAATAGTAAAGCACTTCAATTATTGTGAATATACTATTACGAAAATTACTTTCTAGTACGATCACTGGATTATGGAAGTAATAAAATGTGTGTAAATAATATAAGACAGAAAGAGATAGCAAAATTGAAAACACCACATTGTACCAGTGACGTGTTGGAAGGAAAGGAATACCAGCATATTTGACTTACAGTGATGTCACGATAGAAATATCAGCAGAAGGTCATATGGATTGGTGTGGATTCATTATGACGATATTTAGTTTCTAGTATGATAATTGGACCGTGGAAGTTGGTTGGTTGGTTGGTTGGTTCAGGTGGCTAATCCACGGCATCCTTGTAAGAATCACAATTAGCGCCTTAGCGCCGATTTATAACTACTGCCCCTCCTAACCGCTGGAAAAAAATGAGTTGTTATTTAGATCCACTTTGTGGAATTTTGGTATTTTAGAAGATCCTTCGGTTTTACGGCTGAGAGGTCGAATAGTCCTACTAGAAAATAGTTTCCCAAGGCTCTATTTCTTGCGGCCGCCAGAGCTGGGCATTTGCAAAGAAAGTGAATTATTGTTTCCCTCTCGTCCCGGTTTTTACAACATCTACAATAGGTATTGAACGGTCTATAGATTTTCTCCCCACCTACTAGCCAGTGACCTGTAAAAACCGCCGTTTGTCGGCTGGTGTGTCTATGCTCCCTGTTTATAAGATCCCTTGACCTAGCCATACTGGCCAGGTCGCCCGGGATGTATTGCACGTTGTAAGTGCCCTCCATCTTCTACCCGCCAAGGAGAGGCAGTGCAGGTAGATGCCCCTCTTGATCGCACCCAGAGAAACAGATACTAGTTCCGCATTGATTAGGTCTGCGCACTAATTCATCAGCCTTCTCATTCCCATCGATATTGCTATGGCCTGGAACCCAGATGATTGAGATGTCAACATGAAGACTTTGCGCTCTAAGATCATCCCTACAATGTCTGACCAACCAGGAGTTGATGGTGTTTGACTGTAGAGCCTTTATAGTAGCCTGGCTGTCCACAAAAATGGCAACGTTGCTTCTTTGTCCTTCTCTAATGTATTGGGTAATTTGCCGAAACGCCTCCCTGATGGCGAGCACTTCCGTCTGAAAAACTGTAGCCTCATCAGGTAGGCGTGTATAGTAATTGATGCTAGCATGTGTTGAAAATACCCCAGCGCCTACACCCCGATCCATTTTGGACCCGTCTGTATAAATGGGTATATCATATTCCGTTTCAAATTTTCGCCTTGACCATTCTTTTCTTGAAGGAAATATAACCGTGAAGTCCTTTTTGAAGTCTAGTTGTGGTACTTTGTAGTCTGTTGTTATTTGTGTTAGTTCCCTCGGCATTCGCTCAGCCAAGCAACCTGTCGCTTTTAACCTTAATGCAGATCAATGGGGAGCAGATGTACCATTACATTGAGTTCCTCCGAAGGACATGTTCGCAGGCACCCCGCAACGCCGGCACTCTTTGGACTCTACTGAGTCTCTGAACAATATAGCCTCTATCTAGCGCCGGCCACCAAACTATTGAGCTTAAGTGAGTACTAGACATCCAATGAGTGATATGGGGACGTAGTCCCCATTCTTTGACAAACATTATTTTGCATGAGTAGAAAGCTACATAGGCCTTCCGGACCCGTAACTCTATATTGCTTCTCCAATTTAGCTTGGGATCCAATATAACACCTAAGTATTTGGCCTTCTCTACAAGTTTTAGCTGTCGTCCACTAAGAGTCGGAAGCTTAAACATCGGAATTTTGGTCTTGTTGGTGAAGAGTATCAATTTTGTTTTTTCGGGATTCACACCAAGTCCACACCCTATTACCCAGGAATAAAATAAATTTCTATTGTTTACCTTTACCTAAAGTAATCTAAATTAATAGCATTCCACTTACGAAATTGTTGACTAAGTCGAATTTAATAGAGGAGTTTATCAAGTCTCAGCTTTTCTTATAAGTCGCTTTTAAATACTGTTGATTCTTATCCGCTATTGACTGATGTTGTTACCAAATTTCACAGAACTTTTTGAAATGTTCACGAAGATACTAAAATATTGTCCACTACTGGTGTCATCATCGTTTATGCCACATATTATGACAGAAAGAGACAACATGACTAATGACTGATCACTCTTGATTTAACCATATATAAAGAGCAATGAATATCGAATGTTCTAGGTTAGGTTAGGTTAGACTGGCCCGCCGTGAAGGGCACATATAGACCTGCAAGGTCCTTTGCGGTGCCAGATGAATATCCATTTAAGAGCTATAGTGTGAATCGTTGAACAGGGAGACGCTCGTAGCAAATCTTAAGAAAGAAACTATCCCTAGTTGTGCGACCTTTTCTAGTCCTTCAAACCAGGGGGCTCCCAGATGTGATAAGCGTGTTTTAGATATTGCGGGGCATAGGCATAGTAGATTCTCCAAACTTCCTCTTGTGCCTTGCTCCCCGCATTTCCTGCATTCACTATTGTTTGTGAGTCCCATCCGTTTAGCATGTACCGCCGTTAGACAGTGACCTGTGAGTACTCCTACTACCGATCTGCAATCCTTCCTCGGAAGTGCCAGCATTGATTTGGTCTGAGTACGGCTTGCACATGAGCTTTGCGTTCTTACAAGTGGCATTACTCCACCGTTCTTTCACCTTTCTCATCATGTCATCTTCAATTCGGCTGTTGATCATTCTTAGAGGCATCAGTACGTTAGTTACTTGCTCGTTTGGTAGAAAGATTCCCCTTTTTGCAATCTCATTTGGTTCTAGGTTCTTATGCTCTGGCACCCAGTAGATATGTAGCTTCCGGTTGGTGGCCAGTCTATGCTGCCTTGCATTGCAGAACATTTCTGGAAGATGCACAGCATGAAGTTATAGCTCTGGACGCAGCCTGCCTATCTATGTAGCAGATTATTGTGGAGTTCGTAGTTTCTGCTATGCAGGCGAGCTCTGCGGCTTTCCATACTGCAAAAACTTCCGCTTGAAAGATGCTGCAGTAGTTTGGTAGTCTGAACGGCTGTTTGATATCTAGTTCGGGGCAGTAGACACCTGCTCCAACACCGTTCTCCATCTTCAAGCCGTCCGTGAATAGGTTGAAGGTTTTGCATTTAGCATTCATGCCCTTATGCCATCCCTCCTTTTCAATAGTTTTTTTAATTTGTTTCCGCAGGCTAAAAAGAGGAGTCACATAGTCAGTGTTGACCGTGAGACTTTGGGCCGTAGAGAGAATTCTTTAGTGGTCATCAACCTTCCCGCAGATTTTCCCGGAGGGTTTCCGCAAAGAGGTCGATTGGGGGTAAATTAAGAATATTGTTAAGAGCAGCCGTTGGTGTTGTCCTTAAGGCCCCCGTCACACACAGTGCCGCAAGTCTTTAGACTCTTTCCATAGGTATGCAATGAGTTTTCTTCCTAACAGCATTCCACCACACCAAAATACCGTAGAGTAAAAGAGGTATTGCTATGGATGTATAGCACCAATGCATCAGAGAAGGAGAGAGGCCCCAGGTACACCCAAGCATCTTTTTACAAGCATATAGAGCGTTGATAGCTTTCTTTACCCGTTCCTCTACATTGAGCTTCCATGAAAGCTTACTGTCTACTATTACCCGTAAGTATTTGGTGTGGCTTTTTATAGTGAGTACCCTACTGCTCAGTTTTGGTGGTCTCCACGGCGGGATCTTATACCTTCTACGGAAAAGTATCAGGACGCTTATGGCTGCTTGTGTCGCCCAGCTGTATATGGTTCTAAGAGTGTCGGTCATTAGGTCACTGAGAGTCGACCAGCATTTCCCTGTTATAACTATGGCTATTTCATCAACATATGCCACCAGCTTTACCGTGAAACTTCATCTTTTCCAGTATTTTTCGAATGTTCTAGATATACAATAATTTGAAGATAAGTTTTACAATTTGAATGTAATTTTTATCCACGTTGACTGTTGAACACTGAAATAGCAATTTAGTCGTAGTAAATATATCATTGTATATCTCAACATTTATTCATGTTTACACAAGTATATTTAAATAGTTTCTTAGTAACACTTTTCTCCATTTAAATTTGTTGGTCCAGTAAAGACACTGATGCTCCTTCACCTCGGTAAGCAGCTTCATGGAGCAGCATGGAATTCAAGTGCCCTTCTTTCATTTTACCACCGATCCCTGGAGGCTTCTTATGCTCCAAAGACAACGTCATTATTCATTTCAGACGATCATTCCCAATGTATCTACAATTTTGTAGATAAGCGTTGTGTAAGACATAACTCTTTTTTTTGCACTGTCATTGCTTTACGAAAGCATGACGTGATGGGGGAACCACGCAACTAACTTCAAATTGGTTGCTCTGATAATACATCCTGAAGCATGGGCAGTCGTATAATGAGTGACCAAAATTTCGTCTGCGAAGAAACATAAAAATCCAACATCTGGAATCATGTACTTTGCACACGCTTGAATGAAAATATATTTCTCTGCCACTTCAGGTGTCAGCAATCGCACAAACTTTATATAGTCATATCGGAACAGATGTATACGCTTTGTTAGTGCTGGGAACCAAAATAATCTATTAAGCATTCTTACCCCTTTGTACTGAGTATGGGCAATATTATTGTGTGCTATTAGTGATCCGCGGTAATAGTTTATAACCTAATTTCTAATTGTTATTACATGAGTCAATAACTCATACTTAGAAAATAGCACTAGTATTATCCTCAGTTGCAGGTATTATCATCGCTTATCGATAGACCTAATAATTGATATGAACGCCTTTTGTGTGAAGACTACCGAAATTTTATAATGGATATAAACGAAAATTATATTCTTTCGCTTGTTTATTTCTTTTATAACAGCAACTTTCCTACACTAGGAATACAAAGTCATTGTTAATTGATATAAGGCCAATTTCCATTAAACAATTATTGTATTATTCAGTTTTTATCTTAAAGAAGGCAAATTGATAGGGCAACTGGTTCAGTAGAAAACGAATATCTCAGAAAATTTGAATTTATATATCAGAGTAGCAGATAATCAACATACTCTGGAATCTTCTTAATACCCGTCAGAAGTGGAATGTGCTTAATACCCGTCGATCACCAACAAAGAGCTTATAAACTCTTACATGTACCTATCGGACAAGATCCTGAATTTCTATAGAAGAGGTTTTCTTTAATGAAACTACTCGTTATCTTTTAGCATATCGTAACCTTTTAGCATATATTTAAAAGTTTCTGGATGGGATCTTCAGAATTTCTCTTATATTTTTTTAAAATTTAATTTAAGTATCGCAAAAACTTCCTGAAATATATCAGAAATTTTGTTCCAACTTCCGCCAAACTCTGGTCCAATGATTCACTAACATAAGTCACTTTCTACAGGCCATTTTGTTCCTGGCCAATCAAGTTTTCTTACGATGGAATCCTCAATTAAATACAATATTTTTAAATCTTCTCTACTCTTCTGACATACTTCTACTTTCTTCTATCATAAACTCTTTAAACCCCTGCCCTAGTATTCAATAGTGTATGGGACTATATAAAGATATATAGTAAAAGATTATAACAAAAGATTATAGTAAAAGATTATAACAAAATAAAGATATATAGTAAAAGATTATAACAAAGGACATAAAAAATCACACAATCTAATATGAAACAAAGTTCTAGCGAGGGAGAGAAAGATAGAGAGAGAGAAATAGAGAGTGAAAGAGAAAAACAGACAGCCAAAAACAGACAGATAGAGACAGACAGACATCCAGGAAGCCAGTGAGGCGGAACATCTGCCAAATATAAGGTGATATAGTACCTAGGAATGGCGTTGGGGCACGTCCCCAAAAGGTCAATGGATAAGGAGGCTGATCCCTGAGATAGAGCGGTGGACAGAAAGGTCTCATAATGAGATAAATTACCACATCACACAACTGCTGACCAGGCATGGAGTTTTCGGGGAATACCTGAACAAGTTCAAACACGAGGATTCCCCCATGTGTACAAACTGTGATGGACAGTACCAGAGAATGCAGAACAAGCGTTCTTTTGCTGTCCAAGGTCCGCCATGGCTAGAGATACACTACAGGAAGTGAGCGGAGAGCCATTAACACGGGATAAAATGGTGCAACACATGCTCGAGTGTCCGGAGAAATGGGATGTGGTGTGTGATACTGCAGCTGCTGATATGAAGGACCTCCGCCAGCGCGAATAGAAGAAGTCCTATGACTATTACCTCTCCCCTCCAAGTAGTATCTTGCGGCGGTCCCGTGGGGAGTAGTGAGATTAGGAGGTGGTTTTTAGCGGTAGGAATCCGGCATGCTATGGGACGGAAGACTCTTAGTATCTCAAGAAGATTTCCACCTCCCATCATTGAAAAAAATACGGACAGGCAGGAAGCCAGTGAGGAGGACTATCTAGCAACTATAAGGCGATATAGTAGCCAGGAATGGCAAACCCGAACGTTCCCAAATGGTCGATGGGCAAGGAGACTGATCTGATGAGTGGTGGATAAAAACGTCTCATAATGAGGTGAATTAGCACATCACATCACTACTGACCGGGCATGGAGTGTTCCGGGAATACCTGGATTCAAACACAAGGAATCCCCCATTTGTACAAACTGTGGATGGACAGTACTAGAGAACGCAGCAACCGCGTTCTTTGCCAAAACATTTCACAAATTAAGTGCTTTGTATGGTGTTTTTATTTACAAATAGCACAGCAATTTGACTTTTGGGAGGCACTTTTTTATACTCTTGTTCGTGGCATATAAAAGGCGAGTTCAGCACTTCGACCTCAATAAAAGAATTCAAACGGACTTCGAGTGAAATGGTGAAATATAGTGTCAATTTATTGCTAACGTTTGGTCTCTTCGGTACGCTCTATGGCGCAGCAGTAATACCGGGACCAAGTGGACGCATTGTGGGTGGACATCCAGCCAGCATCAATAAATATCCCTACCAGGTGTCCGTGCGTCTGGACACTTACATATTACTGCACATTTGTGGTGGTTCTGTGTATGCGCCGCGTGTGATTATCACAGCTGCGCATTGCATCAAAGGACGTTTTGCTTCTTATATATATATAGTGGCAGGCAAATCATCTATTGCCGATGAATCGGATGTTGGTGTTCGTGCAAGTAAACTCATCCACCACAAGGACTACAAGAAAAGTACCCACGAAAATGACGTGGGCTTAATAATTCTATCTGAGGAATTGCTGTACTCTGGGGTGGTGCAGCCTATTGCATTGGCTGAGCATAATCCGGACCCCGGCACACGGGCGACTGTCACCGGCTGGGGTAAGAGCGATGAGAAGGCAGAAACTCTGACCAATCGCTTGCAGGAGGTCCATATGGAAATCATCGATAGTGAACTGTGCAGTCTTAAATATAAAGAGAGGAAATACACCATCAAAGATGAGCAAATGCTATGCGCCGGTGTTAGTGGTGGTGGTAAAGATTCATGTCAAGGAGACTCCGGCGGCCCCTTAGTATCGAATGGCAAATTGTTAGGAATAGTGTCGTGGGGGATTGGTTGTGGCCAAGCGGATTACCCTGGCATATATGCAAGTGTTCCACATTATTTGCAGTGGATCAAACGTAATTCGGAGCCTTATTTGTGATAACTTCATGGGGTTATTTAGACTCCTATATTAAAAGATGAACAAATTATAAACGAACAAACTAAATTTAAGACAATGAAGTGGGTCTTTGGTGGCAGGCTTAATAAAAAAGTGAATATATTGTATATGACGAGTATAAACAATAAAAGTAATTGGTGAAATTCGGAAAAAAATTATCTGTACTGAGAAGTATTACTTGGTTCTATTGCTGGTATTATGAGTCCTATGAGTCATCATTGAGTTGGCGAATAATCACTTAAATTCACTAAAACGATATTTGTTGAAGAATTTATTAGTTGTTTTTCTCAGTTATCACCAATAGGAGTCTGGGTCGAGTCCTTTTAATTGAGGTAACTGATATTCTGATGGTAACCAATATCCTCAATATAATCAAGTACACCGTTTCTCCTTTACGTTTGAAGGGTTTTCCACACTTCGGAAATGCTTCTGCAATGTTTATAGTTGCCATCTCCTAATAACCGGACTAGAATCATTTTGAGTTAATTAGTGGTCACAGTAAATCCCGCGAGATTGAAGGGTTCCACTTTTATTTGTTGCGACATTTGCGGGACTGCGCTACACCAAAAAATAGGTAACATTTGCTAAACACTCACTTGAGTATGACTTGTGGACTCCGATATCGACACGAAGAGAAAAGAAAAGTAAAGACGATTCGGTCTGAGATTCCCTAAACTTGGACAACTACGACAAAAGTGGCCATATGCATATATCACTTCAACACCCTTTTTCAAACCCCTACAATTTTACTCAATTAACTTGGTACTTCTTTGAACATTATTGAAGATTTACATATATATACAATTGCTGAACTGGAACTAAGCGCAGTGATGATCTTCCCTAAATTGAAGATGATGACGAATGACAGATAAGAAAGTGCGTAGGAGAACGATATTCGGTATTACAGAACATTTTCCAACCCACACTACACTTGTTACCCCATATTTCGTACCATCCCACCTTTTTCTCCCTCGAAAGGACATCGCTATCATCAGAAAGGCATCAGGACATAGAGTTGGACATGCAAATATATATCACGCCGCCTCGGCTCTCCTAAGGAATTCCGCACACTCCCAGCTACAGTGTTTGGCGTTATCTAAGTGACTAAGTAAACACCCGCCTCTGCAAATATGTAAGTGCACTTAAACCGCCTGCCTGGAATATATCGGACTGTAATGGTGGAAGGGGTTGCATGAAGGCACTCAGAAGAGCAATAAAATCCACGCTGGACAGTGACAGTTTGCTGCTCAACATGTATTCAACACAGTTCGCATTCCTTACATGGACGCTCTGGTTCCTTTCGTGGTTAAATTCAGTGCAGTCGATGGAGGTGACCGTGCCATCCAGTGACGAGCACATGACTCACTTGTTACTGCAGCTGAAGGAGGAACGCAACTTCGGAACTCTGCTAGTAATGGGATATGGTGACTGTAGTGATACACATTTTATCGGTGACATTTCCGTGCCCACCGTTATACAAGGCTTTGGTGACGCTCCTTACATGAAGTCACTTTACAACAGCGAAGTTTTGGTTCTAGTGTGCCTCAGTTATGATGTGGACTTCAGGGTGCTGCGAGCGTTGAGTTCGATTCTACATGGAATGCGCCAAACAAGAATTGTATTTATATGGAAACAACCTGAGTCAGTGTCGAACAACTTAAGAACTGAGTTGTTGAAGTTAACGCAGTTCTGTCAGGATAATGATATGGTCAATATCATAGTCGTGTTCAGCGACTTTTATAAGACTGGCAATTACATCAGTTCTCATCACTACGGAGACATGGAATTGAAAATGTTCAGCTTTTTCAACCTAACCGGCAACATATTTCCTCCTACTGTGAAAAATTTGCAAGGAAAGAAAATCCGAGTTTTGAACGGCCAAGAAGTTCGTCTGACAGTTTACATAACCAAATTTTTAGATATGTTCATGTCGAAGTTGAATGGCAGTTTGATGATCCCAAACGTAACCAATACAATTGTTTATAGCGGTGATATGCCAAAAATTACTAGAAATCATACCATCGATATTGGAATGGCAATCAGTAATACGAAACTTCGCGGTATGCGAGATTTCTCATATCCTATGGACTTAGTCCAATTGTTCGTAATGATTCCAATGGAATCTGACATACCCGCAAATGAGATGTTTTTCAGGATCATCGCTGATGTTCGCGTGTGTCTCCTACTTTTTTCTTTGCTCATCATACTATCAATTCTTCATACCTTCAGCTCTGTTCACTGCATCGGAAGTTGGCCTCACCAATTGTTTAAAGTGGATATTTTCTTGAGTGACAGAATCATACGAGCTGTGATGGCACAATCTTTCCCAATGCCAAAACAAAATCAACTCAACAGAAAAATGAAATTGATCTATTTTCTGGCTCTCCTTTCGGGACTAATTCTCCCAACTATGTACTTGGCTTACCTAAATTCATACTTCGTGCAGCTTCCCCCAGAGAATCGAATCGAAACTTTTGACGACATGGTTCAATCCAAATATAAGATTCTCATCTACGTAAAGATTGTGGAGGTTGTGATAGGGGCCAAAGGAGAGCATTTCTGGAACAAATACAAGAGCATATTCCAAGTAATTGAGACTACTGCTGATACACAAATACGGAACAGTCTTAATACCTCGTATGCTTACCTAGTGTCTACACGATTATGGACCCTCTATCAACATCAAATGAGGTATCTGAAGAGGAAGCTCTTTCGCATTCCGGAGCAAATGAAAATCGACGAATTCTTGCCTCTGGCCATACCCATATATGAAAATTCAATATTCAGGAATGAACTCGATCAGTTTATCTTAGATATGCAGGCCTTCGGCATAACCGAATATTTGCAGACATCAACTACTTACGAAATGATGGCCGAAAAAAGCACCTTAAGAGACTCAGATGACAGCCAATCAATACACCCAATGGAGTTTGGAGATCTGTTTTGGATTTGGGTGCTGTATCTCGTGGCAAATGGGTTCGCAATATTTGTGTTCGCATTGGAAAAATTGGTATTTAAATGGAAACAGAAGAAACTCAAGTAGCGATGAGAGTCAGAGAAGGAGTTTGGAGGTATCGAAATAGCTCTCGAAGATTATGATACGACTATCTCTCCCAAGCCATGGATTTTGTTTTGCCATCGAGTTTTGTTGCGTGCTTTATTTTAGGATGACATTTGTACGAGTGTGGAAGAAATTTTGGGATTCTGAGGAACAAACAAGATGAAGCCTTCGGGAATGTTAAACTTAATTATTATTCAAATATTTGTAATTGGAAGGGAACGACGAATTGACAGTTGGAATAAAGAAACCGTTTGGGAGAATTAAATTGAAGCTCTGAAATTGTTAAGAGCATTCGAGAGATCAGCAACCAAAGAACACGAGAAAAGAAACTTAAACGTCATACGGCAAAGCAGCGAACTAAAGCAGACGGACGTTATACACGAATCCACTGAAAATCGTGGTGAATCCACTTAGAATCGTGATGAATCCCCTCAAAATCGTGGTGTGTCCTCTACGGAAGCTGGCAGCGAAAAAGACTTTCCTTTCTCTGTGTTCTCTGTCAAAAACATCGCTCACCCACGACTTTGTGTCTGAGGCTTTTCAATTACGAAACAAACTCTTTTCATTAAAGCCCATTTTAATTGCCAAACAATGTTGTTCAAGACACAAATATAACTCGTATTGCTATTGACAGGAGGTAATTTCATATACCCTCATTCACCATAAGGCCCATGAGCTTAATTGACAAATGCTCTGTGATAAATGTTGGTGTCAGTATTCAGCTTAAGAAAAAAACAAGTCATTCTCAAGATCTATAATATTTATATATATATATATATATATATATATATATATATATATATATATATATATATATATATATATATATATATATATATATCTGTTAAACCGACATAAAAGGAATCCTAAGATTGAAAAAGTAATTGTCTGAGACCATTTTCATCCTGTACAACAGAGGAAATGGATTTCCCCAAAAGTTAGGTAGATGGGCAGGGATACCAAATGTGCACGATATGAAATTAACATTATAGTCCTCATTGTACAGCAGAGGTTCGCTTTATAATCGATGACGGTTTGAGGGGTGGTGACCTGTGTACTGTGGGGATTTTCCACAGTTTAACACAGTTTCAGACAGCTGTGCAGGTTAATGAGTGATAATACCCCACCATAATAGATTGGCACAAAGAAGACGGTATCCGAAGTCGTAACCATCCTCCAACGAGTTACATTTTAAACAACTGAATTACATCATCATCCTTGTGAACATTATTCACGTAGCCCTTGATCCAATTAACAACCCCTGCTAAACTATTTCCGGTAATTGGCTCTGGTCCCATTGGAGTACGCCCAGAACCACAACTTGCCAATTCATCAGATATTTCGTTCCCAAATACACCTCAGTATCCCGGAGCACAGATAAGTTCAAATAATTTCCACCTTTTGACGGAGTTCAGTCTTAACAAACATTCATGGACAATGTATGAAGTGGTTAACGCATTTTCCAGGGCCTCCAGTGCGACCTGGCTGTCACTGAAGACTCTAATCTGTTTACCGCGACATATTTTCTCAATTGTCCATTCCGATATTTCCAGTACCGTAAACACTTCCGATTGGAATACCGTTGCCACACTTCCCATAGCCGAGAAGCTTCTGCAATTTCCATTCAGTTCCCAGCCAGCCCCAGTACCAATTTCAGTTTTGGAGCCGTCAATGAGGAAAGATTTCTCCAGGCTCTCTAGAAGCTACTCTGGATCTCTTCATCGTTCCCTTGTCGGCAAGCTGACGTCATACTTGCTTCAAAAAGGAACTCTAGGTATTACGTTATCCTTCAGTGCCAGAAGCAACGGGTCTTGTTCTTACAGAGTTTTGAATATCTCCCTTTGCCCAGAGTTTTTGGCTTCGTGCCAATGTCCTTGTGGATATAGCCGACATATCATCTTCAACGCCTCCTGTTGAAGCATTATATCCCGTGGTGCTAAGTTCAACAAAGCATTCAGAGCATCACCAGATGTAGGGCTCATGGCGCCCGTAATGATCTGTTAATATTAACTCCACTGAACTATTTGGGACGACTTGTCTAATCTCTCATATTCTATAAGAATAAAATATTAACCAGTCAATCGAATAAATATAAGTTTGCTGGCGTTATCCTCGCAATTTTAAACTTAACAGAATCAACACTATATAATAATTATCTCTCTGTTCCAGCTCGATTATCAGTGGCTGAGGATCATCTCACTGATCCCATGAAAGAGACTGCAAATTGTAGATCATTCGTTACATGATGGAGAAGAGCTTATTGCAGCCACATATTGCAGGATATTTTTTGGTTACCTACCCATAGGCTTCAAATTACAGGATGTTCTTGTTTAGAATCCAGAAAAGGAAGGATTCCAACACCATTGGACGCTAGACCTCGGTTCCTCTTCTAATTAATTTGCTGATGCTTTATAATCGTCCAACTTCATCGAACTTCAATCCAAATACTCGTAGGAATTTTCCGGTTTGTGCTTGTTTCCAGACATGACCGTAAAGAAAATTAGTGACACTTTGAATCGGTGGAGAATATATCTGTTCACCGATTGTGTATTCAAAGAAGATAATAGCAGAGAGCACAGAGCACACGAATACACTGAAAATCGTGGTGAATCCACTCAAAATCGTGGTGTATCTGCTACGGACGCTGGCAGCGAAAAAGACTTTCCTTTCTTTGTGTTCTCTGGATAATAGAACGGAAAAGAGAGAAATACACCCGAAATTCTGACTCAAATTTAAATGAATGATGATCAGCGCACCACGAGAGATTTTCGATAGATATCCGAAGATGTCAGTTGATTTAACGTCAAAATATACAAAATCAGGAGGTGTACTCTTTATGATAATTCCATATAACCCACGAATAATACAGATTTTCTTAAAAGTTGCCTTCTATCGCAACAAAGAAATTGGTATGAGTACATCTGAGTTCCTCTGTAATATATTGGTAGGTTTGGAATGAATTGTAGGTTATGGCTGCGGAGTGAGGTTCTCATTTCCACCAATCCAACATTAGTACCGAACTTTATTTTAAACTTGTAACTTTTTGAAATTCCTGATGAATTAAACTGTCTTTTCTGATTGGCCTTTGGCAACACAAAATTGCTAGCTCGGTTCACTTCAGGGCTGTAGCTAAGGTGGGAAGGGTCTCATTGTGTGGCAATACCCTACCTTAAAATATCAATGCCCTAGCTTAAAAAATACTATCAACTAAGATAATATGATAAGTAAACTGTTTGTTCGTAGGATGATGCGATGGAAAAATAATTAATTTACTGCTAGTGTAGCGGCATCGGAACAATTCTGAATTAACCACGGTTTGTGTAGTTTCTCCTAGACCGAAAAACTCTTGCACCCTTGTGTGACCAAATAACGAAATTAACGATTTACTGAATACAATTGACGATTTACATACATATATCCAAAAGAAAATATTTGTAGCGGACTGGCTCAAGTGGTATAATTGGTTGCAGTATTCTGTCGATAAAGATGCTCCTTTTTGCTATCCTTGCCAGCAATTTTTACCTCATGGAAGCAAACAGACTTCGTACACTTCCACATGATTCAGAAACTGGAAAAAAATACCGCTGATTCAAAAATGGGTTTCCAAAACACGAAAAATCCATTTCTCACATCGAAGCCATGGCGATGTGGCAGGACCAATTACATACAAAATCTACAAATAGCAGTGTTGAAATGTTGATACATCAAAAAAGATTAGAAAAAACGGGTATTACGTGAAGTCTATTATTGAAGTAATACAATTTCTAGTTGTCAACAAATTACCTTCGCGTGGAAATTACATTTTGGAGGAAGCAAAAGATCGAGGATTATTTCAGAATTTGTTTGAAAGCATGTGCACGAAAGATCCGAATTTGGAAGAGGCTCTCAATCATACACCACAAAATGCCACGTATCGTTTACCTGAAATTCAAAATCAAATAATTCAGGCAATGGTTCAAGCAGTACGAAATTCCATTGTTAGAGATGTTAAGGAATCTGACCTGAAGTGGTTTACTCTAATGGAAGATGGGACGAGAGATACAATTAACCGCGAAAATATTGCAATAGCAATACGTTACGTTAAGGATGTAATCGCCAATGAGTCGTTGCTAACAGTTACGACTACCGAAAACCTCGATGAAGCTACTTTTACGGAATTAACGTTAAATACCCTTACCGAAAATAACATCAGCCTCTCTCGTATGCTAGGCCAATGCTATAATGGCGCAAGTGTAATGAGTGGTAAAGTTTCGGGAGTTGCGACCAGAATAGAAAATAAATTGGGCCGAAAAATCCCTTACGTGCACTCCTATAACCATCGTTTGCATTTGATAGTCATCAGGACTATATCGGAAATGACTCATTCGTTTCTTTTTTGCTCAGTGCGTCTTGCTACATGACCAAGTCAAAATAGCCGCGTTGTATGGTGGAGAAAGGATCAGCCGGCTCCTCGAACAGCGTTGGTCAGGACACTTGGCAGCTATGAAAGTTTTAAATGATAACTATTCACCGATTTTAAAGACTTTAGATGAAATTAAAAATGACAGATTTAACAGTGACGTCAGGAGTGTAGGCAATAAAAAAGGCATGCTCAATTTGAATTCCGAACGCCCATGGTTGTGGCCAAAGAAATATTGTCCATGGTTCAGCCTGCAGACTCAGCTTACCAACCCCGAAGCGCCATAACGATCATAAAGTGCGTCCAAATGAAATGACAAAACTCTGATCAGGTGAAATGTATCCTAAAATTTTGGAAGAAGCTAACTCTGTGACAAGCGGCGATTCCGAAAATAGAAGAAGTAAGTAAAATCATCAAATTTGATGGGTGATTACTTGATGTATGCCCCTTCCTGTTCCTTTGGGAGACAAAGCCCAGAATGCTCAGCCATTTAAATTACAGTAACTCGAAACGTTGGACATACTAATTGCTGAATTACAAAGAAGATTTAAATTCATTAATGAGTCTCGATGAGTTCGATGTAGACAAAATAGTACCGTTGACAAATTTAGGTAAATGTGAGCTCATTATTAGTGTAATTTATGCCCACTCCACAATTTCAACTGATTTTTCAGGTATAACTATTCCATCAAGGGAAGAGGCTTCTGTGGTCAAAGGCTATTTTAGTTGCTGCGAGTATAAAATGGAAAACACAATGCAAGTTTTGCGCAGGTAGCGAGAGGCGTTCGAAGAGACATATGAACTTTTTGCGTCTGTGGCGGCAGAACTGCAATCAAAGTGCCAATCATGCAATCAAATGGCAGGCATGGTATTTCTGGCCTTTGAAAACTAAAGAACGAAGTCAGTTGATCTGAATGAGTGATTTTAATAATATGGTGAATCGAAGAATTCAGCTGTTATAAGGAATATAAAATGTTTGGAGAAATAAAATAAACCTGAATAAATGAATTTTTAGCTCTTGCTGGTAATATGAGTCGTATGAGTCATCATTGAGTTGGCGAATAATCACTTAAATTCACTAAAACGATATTTGTTGAAGAATTTATTAGTTGTTTTTCGCAGTTATCACCAATAGGAGTCTGGGTCGAGTCCTTTTAATTGAGGTAACTGATATTCTGATGGTAACCAATATCCTCAATATAATCAAGTACACCGTTTCTCCTTTACGTTTGAAGGGTTTTCCATACTTCGAAAATGCTTCTGCAATGTTAATAGTTGCCATCTCCTAATAACCGGACTAGAATCATTTTGAGTTAATTAGTGGTCACAGTAAATCCCGCGAGATTGAAGGGTTCCACTTTTATTTGTTGCGACATTTGCGGGACTGCGCTACACCAAAAAATAGGTAACATTTGCTAAACACTCACTTGAGTATGACTTGTGGACTCCGATATCGACACGAAGAGAAAAGAAAAGTAAAGACGATTCGGTCTGAGATTCCCTAAACTTGGACAACTACGACAAAAGTGGCCATATGCATATATCACTTGAACACCCTTTTTCAAACCCCTACAATTTTACTCAATTAACTTGGTACTTCTTTGAACATTATTGAAGATTTACATATATATACAATTGCTGAACTGGAACTAAGCGCAGTGATGATCTTCCCTAAATTGAAGATGATGACGAATGACAGATAAGAAAGTGCGTAGGAGAACGATATTCGGTATTACAGAACATTTTCCAACCCACACTACACTTGTTACCCCATATTTCGTACCATCCCACCTTTTTCTCCCTCGAAAGGACATCGCTATCATCAGAAAGGCATCAGGACATAGAGTTGGACATGCAAATATATATCACGCCGCCTCGGCTCTCCTAAGGAATTCCGCACACTCCCAGCTACAGTGTTTGGCGTTATCTAAGTGACTAAGTAAACACCCGCCTCTGCAAATATGTAAGTGCACTTAAACCGCCTGCCTGGAATATATCGGACTGTAATGGTGGAAGGGGTTGCATGAAGGCACTCAGAAGAGCAATAAAATCCACGCTGGACAGTGACAGTTTGCTGCTCAACATGTATTCAACACAGTTCGCATTCCTTACATGGACGCTCTGGTTCCTTTCGTGGTTAAATTCAGTGCAGTCGATGGAGGTGACCGTGCCATCCAGTGACGAGCACATGACTCACTTGTTACTGCAGCTGAAGGAGGAACGCAACTTCGGAACTCTGCTAGTAATGGGATATGGTGACTGTAGTGATACACATTTTATCGGTGACATTTCCGTGCCCACCGTTATACAAGGCTTTGGTGACGCTCCTTACATGAAGTCACTTTACAACAGCGAAGTTTTGGTTCTAGTGTGCCTCAGTTATGATGTGGACTTCAGGGTGCTGCGAGCGTTGAGTTCGATTCTACATGGAATGCGCCAAACAAGAATTGTATTTATATGGAAACAACCTGAGTCAGTGTCGAACGACTTAAGAACTGAGTTGTTGAAGTTGACGCAGTTCTGTCAGGATAATGATATGGTCAACATCATAGTCGTGTTCAGCGACTTTTATAAGACTGGCAATTACATCAGTTCTCATCACTACGGAGACATGGAATTGAAAATGTTCAGCTTTTTCAACCTAACCGGCAACATATTTCCTCCTACTGTGAAAAATTTGCAAGGAAAGAAAATCCGAGTTTTGAACGGCCAAGAAGTTCGTCTGACAGTTTACATAACCAAATTTTTAGATATGTTCATGTCGAAGTTGAATGGCAGTTTGATGATCCCAAACGTAACCAATACAATTGTTTATAGCGGTGATATGCCAAAAATTACTAGAAATCATACCATCGATATTGGAATGGCAATCAGTAATACGAAACTTCGCGGTATGCGAGATTTCTCATATCCTATGGACTTAGTCCAATTGTTCGTAATGATTCCAATGGAATCTGACATACCCGCAAATGAGATGTTTTTCAGGATCATCGCTGATGTTCGCGTGTGTCTCCTACTTTTTTCTTTGCTCATCATACTATCAATTCTTCATACCTTCAGCTCTGTTCACTGCATCGGAAGTTGGCCTCACCAATTGTTTAAAGTGGATATTTTCTTGAGTGACAGAATCATACGAGCTGTGATGGCACAATCTTTCCCAATGCCAAAACAAAATCAACTCAACAGAAAAATGAAATTGATCTATTTTCTGGCTCTCCTTTCGGGACTAATTCTCCCAACTATGTACTTGGCTTACCTAAATTCATACTTCGTGCAGCTTCCCCCAGAGAATCGAATCGAAACTTTTGACGACATGGTTCAATCCAAATATAAGATTCTCATCTACGTAAAGATTGTGGAGGTTGTGATAGGGGCCAAAGGAGAGCATTTCTGGAACAAATACAAGAGCATATTCCAAGTAATTGAGACTACTGCTGATACACAAATACGGAACAGTCTTAATACCTCGTATGCTTACCTAGTGTCTACACGATTATGGACCCTCTATCAACATCAAATGAGGTATCTGAAGAGGAAGCTCTTTCGCATTCCGGAGCAAATGAAAATCGACGAATTCTTGCCTCTGGCCATACCCATATATGAAAATTCAATATTCAGGAATGAACTCGATCAGTTTATCTTAGATATGCAGGCCTTCGGCATAACCGAATATTTGCAGACATCAACTACTTACGAAATGATGGCCGAAAAAAGCACCTTAAGAGACTCAGATGACAGCCAATCAATACACCCAATGGAGTTTGGAGATCTGTTTTGGATTTGGGTGCTGTATCTCGTGGCAAATGGGTTCGCAATATTTGTGTTCGCATTGGAAAAATTGGTATTTAAATGGAAACAGAAGAAACTCAAGTAGCGATGAGAGTCAGAGAAGGAGTTTGGAGGTATCGAAATAGCTCTCGAAGATTATGATACGACTATCTCTCCCAAGCCATGGATTTTGTTTTGCCATCGAGTTTTGTTGCGTGCTTTATTTTAGGATGACATTTGTACGAGTGTGGAAGAAATTTTGGGATTCTGAGGAACAAACAAGATGAAGCCTTCGGGAATGTTAAACTTAATTATTATTCAAATATTTGTAATTGGAAGGGAACGACGAATTGACAGTTGGAATAAAGAAACCGTTTGGGAGAATTAAATTGAAGCTCTGAAATTGTTAAGAGCATTCGAGAGATCAGCAACCAAAGAACACGAGAAAAGAAACTTAAACGTCATACGGCAAAGCAGCGAACTAAAGCAGACGGACGTTATACACGAATCCACTGAAAATCGTGGTGAATCCACTTAGAATCGTGATGAATCCCCTCAAAATCGTGGTGTGTCCTCTACGGAAGCTGGCAGCGAAAAAGACTTTCCTTTCTCTGTGTTCTCTGTCAAAAACATCGCTCACCCACGACTTTGTGTCTGAGGCTTTTCAATTACGAAACAAACCCTTTTTATTAAAGACCATTTTAATTGCCAAACAATGTTGTTCAAGACACAAATATAACTCGTATTGCTATTGACAGGAGGTAATTTCATATACCCTCATTCACCATAAGGCCCATGAGCTTAATTGACAAATGCTCTGAGATGAATGTTGGTGTCAGTATTCAGCTTAAGAAAAAAACAAGTCATTCTCATGATCTCTAATATTTATATATATATATATATATATATATATATATATATATATATATATATATATATATATATATATATATATATATATATATATATCTGTTAAACCGATATAAAAGGAATCCTGAGATTGAAAAAGTAATTGTCTGAGACCATTTTCATCCAGTACAGCAGAGGAGATGGATTTCCACAAAAGTTAGGTAGATGGGCAGGGATACCAAATGTGCACGATATGAAATTATCATTATAGTCCTCATTGTACCGCAGAGGTTCGCTTTATAATCGATGACGGTTTGAGGGGTGGTGACCTGTGTACTGTGGGGATTTTCCACAGTTTAACACAGTTTCAGACAGCTGTGTAGGTTAATGAGTGATAATACCCCACCATAATAGATTGGCACAAAGTCGACGGTATCCGAAGTCGTAACCATCCTCCAACGAGTTACATTTTAAACAACTGAATTACATCATCATCCTTGTGAACATTATTCAAGTAGTCCTTGATCCAATTAACAACCCCTGCTAAACTATTTCCGGTTATTGGCTCTGGTCCCATTAGAGTACGCCCAAAACCACAGCTTTCCCATTCATCACATATTTCGTTCCCAAATACACCTCAGTATCCCGGAGCACAGATAAGTTCAAATAATTTCCACCTTTTGACGGAGTTCAGTCTTAACAAACATTCATGGACAATGTTGGTTAACGCATTTTCCAGGGCCTCCAGTGCGAACTGGCTGACTGAAGACTCTAATCTGTTTACCGCGACATATTTTCTCAATTGTCCATTCCGATATTACCAGTACCGTAAACACTTCCGATTGGAATACCGTTGCCACACTTCCCATAGCCGAGAAGCTTCTGCAATTTTCATTCAGTTGCCAGCCAGCTCCACTACCAGTTTCACTTTGGAAGCCATTAGTGAAGAAAGTTTTCGCCAGGCCCCAAGAAGTAAATCTGGATCTATTCATTATTCGCTTGTTGATACGCTGACATTATACTTTCATCCAAAAGAAACTCTAGGTATAAGTTTATCCTTCGCGCATTCTTCTGAGAGTCTCTTGAACATCTCTCTCTCTCTGCCCAGAGTTCTTGTCTTGGTTTGAATATCCATATGAATATAGTCGACCAAGCGTTTTCATCGTCTCCTGTTGAATTATTAGATCCAGTGGTGGCAAGCTCAACGAAGCATTCAGTTCCCATGGCGCCCTTAATGCTCAGGGATACAGTAGATGAAGTGACACCTCACTGCCATCATGGAAAATAGCAATCATTTTGTTGTAGTAGATAAGGTTGGCTGATCGAATAGACCACGCATAGACCTTCTAGGTACTTAGTGGTACCAGATGACTCGCGGAAGTAGAGACCATTGAATAAGGAGGCATTTTTTGCTAGTTTTATAAGTAAGTCACAGCAAAAAAATCCTTTAATACAAAAACTTCATTTATATGGAAATATTGGCATAAATTGCAAATAGATGCTTACCTTGCCTGATATCGTTGACAGCACTGAGTGTAATCGAGTTGGGTAATAGGTGCGATTAAATGTTACCACGCAGCCGTCATCGAAGATAACAATAATTTTTTTAATTCTTCCAAAGAAATTCCAGACACTATTTGAAACCTACATTAAAGGCAGAAAATTCATGGTTAGCCAAGGTGACTCTACCTCCGACTACTTTGATATCAAAGCAAGAGTCCCTCAAGGCAGTGTGATTGGACCACTGCTGTATTTGCGTTTTACAGCTGACATGCCAACTTCCGATCACAAGGCTATATTCACATTTGCCGATGATACCGCCATGCTGAGTACAAACAGCTCCCATCTTGAATCCTCGCAATGGCTACAGAGCCACTTGCTGTCTGTTGAACAGTGGCTTAACAAATGGAGAATAAAGGTCAACGAAGCTAAATGTGCACACCTAACATTCACCTTAAGGAAGGACACGTGCGCCTCTATTCGCATCAATGTTCAAAACATTCCACAACGCTCTGACGTAAAGTACCTGAGAATCCACTTAAACAGACGATTAACCTGGACTAAACACAGTGACTCAAAGTGTGCTCAAATCAAATTGAAACTCCATACCTTGAACTGGCTACTAAATTAGCATTCAAACATTCTAAATTAGCATTAGAATATAAGGTAATTATTTATAGTAGTATGCATTAAGCCATTATAGACATAATGGAGTCGCCAGAGCACATAATAGGGAACTGTGGAGTACTAATGCACTGCAGAAAAAAACACCTAGGCTCGTACCAAATACCATGTTAAGAAATAGCAATGCCAGATCTAGCCGACATCCTCGAATTTCTGTGGGCAACGGAGCTGGATGAGAATTGATAGGGATACCCTTAATAGTAGAGGGTGGTACAATATATCTCTTTGGTCGCAGTACCTCCAAACTACACATTAACACATTAACACATATGGGAATCAATTATGACCACCGCGTATCCGTCAAACAGGGAGAAACTCCAACGCCTCCAAGCGAAAATTCTGAGAATTATCACCGGTGCTCCTTGGTACTTGAGGTATATAAACACCCACCGTGACCTGAATATACCCACGATTGAAAATGAAACGGTGAACACCTGCAAAACCTACGCTCTTAAATTAGAAAATCACACAAACTCCTTGGCGAGGAGCCTACTAAAGCTTCCCTCTACAAGACGCCTCAAAAGGATATATACCTTAGACCTTATTTAATAACGTCTTATTACATGCTGTGGAAACACCAAATATTCGATGCAGTCGCTGAGGATATTACCTAGATATCTAAATGTAGTCTTGTAATCTTAGAAAAATTACTGTTACTTTGTTAACAAAGAAAGCTTCGATAAATAAATATATGTAAAAAAAAAAATAAATACCTACCACGCCTCCTTCTTGAAATTGCAATCCCTCTCAATAGCACAAAATTAGTAGACCCTTTTAACCTTTTTTAAAGGTAAAGGGTGTAACCAGTCAAGAAAGCTTAAATCGCCTTCTCCTGTTTTCG
This sequence comes from Clusia tigrina, assembly GCA_920105625.2. Lineage (NCBI taxonomy): Eukaryota > Metazoa > Arthropoda > Insecta > Diptera > Clusiidae > Clusia > Clusia tigrina. Next base: position 30,538,836 of record OV050030.1, read on the forward strand.
ATTTACCTTAAGATAATTTTTCAAACTCATGGGGCTAATTCTCGCAGTCGTAAAGGAGTGAAATTCTTATCGAACGTGGGGAATTTTTATATTTGGTATTCTCTCATCCGAAGTGAGTAAAGTGTGTCGGAATTTGGTACGATCCCTCTCGTTCGTTACCGAAATTTCAACGAAACCGTTCGAAATTTTACTCGATAGCTAATTATCGACCGGAATAACATTTTTCAGTTAATAAAAAATTAGTTAAATGAGAAACGAAATGTAAGTGCATACTTTTTAGTTTATTTTGTTGAATTCTTAATTTTTTATAAATTATAGGAGTAATATTACTAAAGATTCTTGCTGAATACATGGCAGATCAGATCGACTTGGCTAAAGGGATTATACCAAACAGTGGTCAGGGAAAAGCTGCGGCCAACAGATTGTTGGAAAATCTAACGATGAATCGGAATGCGTCTGGACCGCCCTTTAGAGAATCCAAAATATGGCGTAAGGTTAGACAATAAAAAAATTATTTTTACGCTATTTCGTATTGTAAAATTTTTGTAATGTGTTTGGTGTAGGTTTATGCATATCAAAAGCAAATGGTGAAGAAGAAACTTTCCTTCAACAAATCTTCAAAAAAAATAGAACTGGAGGGGCCCCTGTGAGGAGTAAATTCTGAGTCCTGTAGAAGAGCAGATTTCGGAAGCAGCTGGTATAGATGTGGCAGTTGAGGGTCTGAAAGAAGTGCAAAGCTTTGGATCCCAAAGACAATTTGTAGACATTCACAGTACTTCTACAAGTACATAAAAAAGATATGGAAGATTACATATCTTCTCTTTTGGGTTCTTCCGATGAAGATGAGGAAGAAGAGCAACAGGCCAAAAAGGGTAAATTTGTTCAAGTTGAACTTCCAACACCAAGAAGAGAGCAAAGAGAAACCAAAACAGCTTCGCTGAAAAAAAAATATTGGTGCTACTGAAGACTACCACAAAGAAGTTCTGAAAAGATTGGACAAATTAATCGAACATAAGGAAAGGTCTTTAGAACTGAAGGAACAGGAACACCACATAAATTTGAGGATTAAAACAATTGAGCTCCAAATCCGGACAAAAGACCTGGAAAAATTTATCTTATAAGGTAGAGTTTTCATGTTTTTATTATTCTTACCACACTCTTAATTTTTCTTTTATTTATCTAATGCAGCATTTATGTAATGCAGCACAAACATTGGTAAATTGTGCAGTTTTGTTCGGGCTGTACCGGCTTTTCTTTTCATTGCATAGAATTTCCCAAAGAGCTTTCAATATGCCGATTGTTCTTTCAACAACGCATCTCGCTTTCGCGTACACGGCATTAAAATGTGATTCCATTAAATCTTCTTGAGGATATCTATTGGGTATTAACAGCCAAGGTTCAAGTGAACAGCCTGAATCACCTAGAAATACAATTTAAAATATGTTTAACATAGTTATTCATTTTTTTAATTAATTAATTTTTAAAGCCCACCTAAAAGCCAAACATTTCTTGATTTGTTGTTATATTCTTGCTCCCAAATCAATCATCCGTTGACTTCCACAAGAATGAATCGTGTGCAGCACCTCCATATTTTGTATTTATGACCAAATTTTTATATTTATGATCACATATCTTAAACAATTTTTTATTGTTTGTACGTTAGGTTTTGAAGATCACAAATATATTTAACTTACGATCTCGTACTATCTTGGAATTAAGGCTATGAAATCGTTTCCTGTTGAAAAACATATGCTCATCTTGCGGCTTTTGCAACCCAAAATGTGCATATGTGTGTATAAGTTAAATACTCACCTGAGCAAAATCTTGAATAATAGAAATATTTAATTTATTTTAATATTATTTTATTATTGCAATAGTCCTTCTACTTCGAGCTCTTGTCAATTAAAAGATGCGGGCTCTTGTACTGTGGTTCTTTTTATATGTTTTCACCATTAAGTAATTCGAGTCCCATACGCCATCGACAAGCGCAATGTGACAGCGCTTCCAGGCGGCATTGTTCGATGGCGTTTCACGGCTGGGCTTGGCGCCAACGACATACAACACATGTCTTGCCAATACATCCGCACCGAGAACCATCACCGTCTACCGCCGCGGACTCTGTTGCAGCGTATTTCGTACAATGCGTTGTACTGCTGCGCATGACGCCTATGCTCTTTGTCATGTGCTTTCTCGCGTACCGAGAACCAGCACCGTCTATCGTGCCCAGCAGATGGCAGCCAAGGACTTGTTGGAAAATAAATAATTCATTATATTATTATAGTATTTATACAAACCTCCTGGCAGCTTGAATTTTTCCATAAAATACATTTTTGTTTCTTTACAATTACCGGGAGAAAAAATAATGTATTTTCCACAAAATTTTCTTTCCATTTCATTTAAAAATCTTTTTATTTTTTTTTGTTACACCAATAAAAAAGTCATTTCTCACAGAATTTTGGAAACCTCCAGAAGCCAAGAGTAATAAAGTTGCTGCCAACTGAATATTTGCTGGTACCGCTGTGGACAAATGTGCCTCAAAATACAGCTCTCCAAGAACGTAATTGAAGGCTTCTTTAGTCAACCTAAAGCGATTCTTAAGTCTTAAAGCAAAAATATATGTTTTTATATGTACTTTAAAGAAATAAATTATGTACTTACTCATTGTTTGACAGACTTAATGGGTCTCTGTTAGCACGTACATGTATATCCTTCCTTATTTTATTATGTGATCTTCCTCAGATTTGGATCTTGAGGAATAAAAAAAAAAAACTTGGATCCATTTGTATTTTAATATTATTTAATGAAAACTTTTTAAATTTACTTCAAGTTTTAAGTTTTTTAGGATATAAACAGATATGTATGTTTGGTTTACACTTTTTCATAAATCTATTACTTTATTTCTAGTGATTTACTACTTTTTGCATTCTTCTATTACAATACCCAAACAAACTCGATTCGAGTCATAACGAGTCCCATCATACCAAAATTCTGAACGATCGGAAATAATTCCGATACGGAATTGTCCCGCTCACGGCTGCTAGAATTAGCCACTAGCTCATTCAAGTAAAGTGGGCGATATTGTTCCCATATAAGCATTATCTTTGTGGGCACTTTGTTCATTCCGATGAATTCTATGTGTAGTTGGAAGTGGCAGCTGAAATGTTACACTAGGAGTACCAAAATTCAGTATCTAATGTTGTATACATCTTGAGTTATGCATATTCATTATAGTTGGCTTAGAATTGCAGTTAACCCGCCCATTTTTTGTTTTGCGTTTTATACTGGTACTGTGATATATCATGTGTGATTTTGTGCATGAGTTTTATATAGGGGCCCCGTAATGATTGTGTGAATTTTGGGCGTTACAATGGTATGGCGCCCATTTTCTGTACGTAGACCAAAATACATTTACCAGATATTATTAATTGAGAGAGAGAGAGGGAAACTGTCATAATATGTGTCAAATCTGCTCTCTTAACGAATGTTGTATACGGCAAGAAACTAAAAAAGGGAAATAGTAAATTATTGTCGTCAGCTTCCAAAGTGTAGTGAAATCACATCAAAATATATGTAAACAATAATAAATAGAAAAATGTTGCATTATCGTTGCGTTATTTGCAATAATACATGGAGAAAGGAAAAAGTTAGATTTTTCAGCGTTCCTAAAGACGCAATCATTAGAGATCATTTTTACAGAGTTCAACGAAAGAAAATTGTGCACTGCAAGATTTCCGTGAAAAGTTAATGGAATTAAGCAATAAAGTTAATTTACCAAATGCGGTAAAGCAATTTTTTTTGAAATGTCGAATGTATTTTAGAACTAAATTTTTAAATAAAAAATTAGCAACTCAAAAAAAAACAGAATAATAGGCAATAGTAAATTATTGAAAATATTATTTTAAGTTGTATTAGTTGTTATATGTGTGTATATATAATTTTGTTTTTAAATAATAATAGATGAAAAAAACCCAAAAAAATAAGGGGCATTTGAGTTTTTACTTATTACGAAAAAAATGCAAAGCCCGAAAATAGCGGCCAAAATTTACAAAAGAAGCAACATTGTTTATTCATTTTGACACTTATTATGACTGAGAGAAAATGACATTTCGAGAGCGGTCTTCTATTAATAATACCTGGTAAATGTATTTTGACGTGGACGAGTATAGAGCCAATGTAAATTACATCTTTTATTCATATATCATCATTCGAAGCATAGTTAGACTGATTTTTAGTGGGGACCCTATTCATTATTTGTTCGACCTGATTTTGATAGAACTTTACAGTGCCAATGACTTTATAGTTGATAGCTTTTTGGTGAAAATTTATTCATTCCAATTTAGTTATTCGTCCACAAATTTAATTAAGGTCTTCAATTATAAACACACATATATCAATAGTGGAACCGAAAATAACACGCCCATTTTGTGTTTTATATTCGCACTATGAACCTTCGTGTGTTGGTTAAATGAATTTGTATAGGGTCCCATTAATGAATTATGGTTAATTGAGGGCTTGGCAGTAGTAGTGTGCTGTCCATATTTTACGTGTATGGACCGGATGTAATTACTACGAATAATTATACATATCATCCATAGGAACATAAATTATATAATTTTAGGTTTTGTCAGTCGTGTTTGTAACGTCGTGTTTGTAACGTCGTGGGGTCAATACGTACTGTGTTTTTCTCTGCAAGTTTGTTTAACAAAACTCACCTTTTTTCAACATAAACAAAAAATTATGCCGTGTATATGCAAGCAAAAAGTGGAACGCCATCAGGCAAAAATTAAATGCATGTTTTGCAACGAATATTTTCATTGCAATTGTGTTAATATTCATGAAAAAGATATTGAATTTATGGTAAAAAATAATTCGTCGTTTAAATGCAATGCCTGTCTGAGTGCGCGACGTTCGTCTATTCGCTCTCCACCGATTGCCACCGCTACAGCGCAGCCCCGGGCTCCATCGTCTCTACGATCTTCGGCGAATTTTTCTGCTGCCTCGCTTTCCCCTCCTGCCGCTGAGCAACCAACATTAGAAGCAACGGCGACTAATTCTAATGCATGTACAGCACTGCCGAATTTTTCTGCTGCCTCGCTTTCCCCTCCTGCCGCTGAGCAACCAACATTAGAAGCAACGGCGACTAATTCTAATGCATGTACAGCACTGCCAGGCTCAAAAATGGATACACAGCTGGCTTACTCTCAACAACAACATTACCGCCCTGAGCAGTCAAAGCAACAACTAACATTACAGCAAGTCCAACGAAGCTGGTCACAGCAGGTTCAACAAGAGGTGCAAAACGATAACAATGATTTGCCGCCAAAAGTAATTACGTTGGAGGTTGTTTATAATGAAATAATCTCTTTAAAAAATATGAATGCTAATTGTTGGTCGCAAATAAAAACTCTTCAAGAAGATAAGAGAATGCTTGAAGAGAAAGTTAGTAATCTTCAAGAAGAGGTAAGCTTCCTACAGCGGAAAAGTAGGGATAAATGTATAGAGATTGTTGGTGCTCCAGCTGTTAGCAACGCTAATGCTCTTGATTGTGCTCTGAAAATTTTCAATGACGGTTTGAACGTAAATGTAACTGAGACGCAGATTGATGATTGTTACGTAAAGCGAATAAAGAGCTCCAGGGTTTCCGCATCTGCCGATACGGGGCAAAATATTATATGTGTAAAATTTGTATCTAGTATTTGTAAGAAATCAGTTATGATAAATAAGTATAGGTCCAGAAATAATTTAAACACCAGATTATTTAACTGCGATCGAGTTTCAAATATTTTTATTAATGAATCCCTTTCTTTTAGGACCAGATCCCTTTTTAATGAATGCCAAAAATTAAAAAAGATAAGAATTTTAAGTATCTATGGGTTAGTAATGGTAGAGTTTTAATGCGCAAAAAGGAAGGTGACAATGCTTTGGTAATTAACTCATATGAGGATCTTAATAAAATATTTTAAGTTATCTTTATTAGTTTTTACTATTCTCTGAATTATGGAAAATTGTGATCCTCATGTAAATTTATTTAATATTCCACTTGCGCTCTGTAAAAATTTTAATTTTCATGACATTTTATCTAACCCAATCAACACAAATAGTTTTTATGTAATTCATCAAAATATAAGAAGTTTAAGAAAAAATTTTGATAATTTCATACTGCATCTTGAGTCATTTGCTGATAAGCCTGTCTTCATTTTTTTAACTGAAATTTGGATTTATGATTTTGAATCATCTTTATATAATATTCCGGGATATAAAACTTATACAAACTGTAATAATGATTATGGAGCTGGAGGAGTGGCTGTTTTTGTAAAGGAGGAATATAAATGTGATTTTTGTTCTTTTAATTTCAAAAGTTCTGATGTGGTCAACATTTCTTGTTTAATTGATAACCTAAGATACTCATTCTTTTGTATCTATAGATTTCCCGATACTTTAAGTAATGATATATTTTTCGGAGATTTGGATGTCTTTTTGTCAAATGTTAAATCCGATAGTGTTATTCTGCTAGGTGATATTAACATAAACCTTCTACAGAATTCATCTCTGGTTGATAAATATTTATTCTTGCTCTCGGCGTATGGTCTTGAATCGTGCATTAATTCACCCACATGTATTACAGACAACTCTATTACATGTATTGACCACATTTTTGTGCGAGTAAATAAATCAAGTAATATATCTTTAAGCAGCTCTGTTGCTGATTTAAATTTTTCTGATCATTGCATGACGTGTATACGTTTCGAAAATGTTGTTTTACCGGGCAAAGCACCTCTGCAGCTTGAAAATGTATTCAATAAAACTGACTTTGTATCATTAAATAATAAACTAATATTTGAATCTTGGGATAATGTTTACTACGAGCAAAATCCATCAAAGTCATTTAATATGTTTTTTAATATTTTAGTTGATCACGTTAACTCGTGTACTTCAGTTTTAAAAAATCGCGTTTCCAAGTTAAAAAAATTAAAACCCTGGATGTCTGCTGATCTATTGAAAAAAATTAAAAGCAAAAATAAACTTTTCAAGAAATGTTTTAAACAACCCAATAACTTGAATGTTAAATCTCGTTACAAAGTGCTTTGTAAGGAAATTTCTTTGGAAGTCTCGACTTGTAAAACTAACTATTACGTTAAAGAATTTAATAAAATCAGAGGTAATGTTAAAAAAGAATGGCAATTGGTTAATAATATATTACATAAATCTACAGATAATAACAATACCGATTTTGTATATGTTATATGATACTTTCGATAAAGCCAATGCGTTCAATAATTTTTTCGCTAGAATAGGTAGAGATGTGATTTCTGATGAAGGCGTACACAATTTTGCTTGCAAATGCTTAGATAATGAACCGTTCTTTCCAAGTAGTTTTTTTTTCGAACCATTGACATCATTTGAGTTGTATAAAATAGTAATGTCTCTTAAAAACTCTAGCTCATGTTCTGATGTTTTTTTTTCTAACGTGTTTGTTAAAAAAATTGTGTTTAATATTGTTGATGTCCTTTGTAATGTCTTTAACACGAGTATAAAATTTGCTATATTCCCTGAAGAACTTAAAAAAGCAGTAGTTATTCCACTATTTAAAAATGGTGATAAATCTGTTTTAAATAACTACAGACCAATCTCATTGTTGTCGGTTTTTTCAAAAATCTTTGAAAAGGCTGTAAAAACGAGAATGCTGCGGTTCTTAAATAGAAATAAGTTTTTTAACAATTGTCAGTATGGCTTTAGAGAGGGTTTATCCACTGAAGATGCACTTTTAAATTTTTGCACAAATATTTACAGTGGTTTAAATAATAAAAAAGTTTGTGCAGCTCTCTTTGTGGACATTACAAAGGCTTTTGATACTGTCGATCATGAAATATTATTAAGAAAAATATGGAGATGTGGTTTCAGAGGTTCTATGTACTGTTGGTTTCAATCTTATTTATCAAATAGAAAGCAAAGAGTAAGAATGGATAACGAGTTTAGCAGTTTTGTTAATATAGATATTGGGGTTCCCCAGGGCTCTGTTTTGGGGCCTATTCTCTTTCTAATATACATAAACTCTATTTTTGATCAGCATTTTTTGAGTAATACGATAGCTTTTGCGGACGATATGGCATGTACTTTTATCAATGATTCTGCTTTAAAGGTACATTGCGATATAAATCACGATTTAGAAATTTTGAGGCATTGGTTCTCATCACACAAACTAATTTTGAGTGATAAAACCAAAATTATGTACTTCAGTGTAGGAGGTGTTGATTTAAGTCTAGGCAATTTTACCTTTCATAGTGCAGGATGTAAAAAATACTTAATTTGTAAAGATATATGTAATTATTCGTGTCATTCAAATACATTTTACGATTCTAATAATTGCTCTTGCAAATGTTTTTCTATTGACTGCGTTAAATCATTTAAATATCTCGGGCTACTTCTTGATTGGAAAATGAACTGGGTGGATCATACATTCGCCCTGAAAAGGTACCTCATGGGTGCTATTAGACATGTATATCTTCTTAAACCGTACTGCTCCTCAAAACTACTTTTGTGTATCTACCATGGTATTTTTCACTCAAAACTGCAGTATGGGATAGTTTGTTGGGGTGGTACACATGCTTATAAGATTAATTCTTTGCTTATCGCCCAAAAACATGTAGTTCGAACTATCTGTAACAAAACACGATTTGAAAGTAGCTTTCCATTGTTCAAAAACTTAAACATTTTACCCATTAAACATTTTTATTTTTTTAGAGTCTTAAAAGTTTTCTTTATTAGATCCGGTTATTTATTAATAAGAAATGATTCTAGTCACAATTTGAGGGTAAATACTCAAAATTTTGCCAAGATTCCGCCCCACAACTTGAATCATTACTTTTCCTTTTATACATGTACGGCACCCAGACTCTTTAATAGTTTACCATATTGTGTTCGTTGTTTGCGTAACAAAAATGTGTTTTTTTCTAAAGTGAAGTCATGGTTGTTCAATAAGGATTTCAATGTAATTGATACCGTTCTAACTGTTTCCTTATAATTTTTATATAATTCTTTTTAAATTAATTAATATGCATTGTCACCCTTTAATTATCACATCATTTTCAACAAATTTTCTTAATTTATATATATTTGTAAAACCCTTCTACCCTTCGAATTTTAAGTTTAATGATTATAAATATTTGTAAGACCCCACACCTTACCTCTATTTACTTTGTATTTATATTAGTGAAACTGCATTCGACACTTGTTCGTATCGAACAACAGAATGTAGTATTTACTTATCATATCTGTATGTTATTTTTAAGTGTATTTTTAAAATATGTTAACTTTTATACATGCATGATTGGTAAATAAATTTATTATTCATTCATTCATTTTATATGGAAAGGGAGCGTGTTCTTTATCTGATCAATCCCATTTCAGGCATATGGCCTTGTAATATCAACATAGCTCTTCACAATGCGTATATATGTACATAAATCTCTTATAGATATTGAGTTATGAATATGTGTTAAAAGTGGGCGTGACAGTACATGCATACCGCCCATATTTTGCATAGGGGCTACTAGGACCCACATGAACATAACTACCAAATCGTCAATTGTACCGAAGTTAGAATCATTTTAAAAATGTACTCCAGTTGGATACATGGGAGTTAGGCGTTGTTTTTGTCCAAATGGGTTCATATAACTATCTGCTTCTGGCTTATGGTCCAGGCTAGACTTTTGGAAAGTTTTCTTAAAATCAGATAGCAGTTTAAACTAGTCGAATTATAGAATAAAGGAATTCCACGTCACAAATTCGAGAAAAAAGATTTGTCAGATCTCAGATATGTTATCTTTTCTGCTGACAGTTAATTTTATTTATTTTGCGCCAGAGATGTATTTTAAATTAAAAAGCAGGTTCTATTCGGACTGGCGTAGTCTGAAAATTCTCTAAATTTATTTTTTTCCACGTATAATCTCATAAGTTATAATACACAAAATTATACAAAAATCAATGACAAAATACATAATAAATTCCGAAAACAAAAAGTTCACATTCAATGGAAATTTATCCATAATTCAATATGGGCGTCTTATGGCCAAATGTTAAATTCCATCATTCTTAATCTAATTCTAATCGAATAGAACGAAATATGAAAACATGAAAAATTAGGGTGCTTGGTAAATTGACATAGAGTATATATATACGAGAATAACACAAAAATTAAAATTTGGTGTGTATTCAAGCCCAGTTTTAAATCTCTAAATCGCCATTCCAATATTAATATAAAACCCTATACAAATTGCACACAATATTATTCTTATTGTGTCCACTTTATTCTTCAATTGTGATTAGAATTCTAATTTATTATTTTTATCTTATGATTGATAAAAAGTATTTCCTCACTTAGCTTTTAAATCGTTTTCCAATACTTTTAAATAAAGAACTATAAACTTAAACTTTATAATAATCTCATATACCTTTGCGCTTAACAACACTAAAAAGTATCTATTGAATTTTTGTTCTGTATTTGAAGAAGTGAGAGCGAGAACATAATACAATTTTAATCATATACGATCATACATCTCTTTTACACGCATACATTATCCAATCGTTGAAGGAGCCGAAGTTTCTGTTATACTGCGCATACCCGAACGACAAACGAATTTGTACAATCGAAATTTTCATCAGAAGCAGAAATATCGCTGTTAATTGTTAAGTTGAAAAATTGCAATTTAATTGTGAAATATTTGAAAATTGATTGCCTATCGTAACGTGAAGCAAATATCAATAGAAAAATGTCACTTTTTGGTTCGCTAATGGGTGATTTCGATGATGATCTTTTTATGGGGTAAGTTTTCATGAAAATTGAAAATTTTCTTTTCTTACATTGTGAAAAAGTTGGCAAAATATTATTACAAAATGTTAATTGACATGGTGTGGATAGTGGGGGTGGGCCTATAGTGTGATTTTTTAGACGTATCGCTCGTAGCTGGCATGTGGTCGCTCTTTTGTTGTTGTTTGAGCCCATGGGTGCTCCGCTAGCAGAATGGCCACCGTCGTCGATGCATGTAACGACGTCATGGCTTTGAAAATTTTTTTTCCAAGCATTTGGAAAACGCGAAAAATCGATATTTTTTTAACCAGAAAAATCGGGAAAATTATACGGAAAAAGAGTTTCTCATCCATTCACTTAAGGTGTCCACATTTTAATTATCATTAATGATATGGGGAATAGTTTTAAGTAAATTTCATCAAATTTGTTGTGGCAAAATTTCTGTAAAATAAAAAGAAATTTTAAGTTTTAATTTAATTTGCAGTTATGTTAAATTCTGAATTAGACTACATAAACTAATAGTTCTTGGTAATAAAAATGTGTGGTTTAATAATATTATTTACCACATACTAAAGACGAGGTGAGAGGAAGAATAACTGCTTCGTGGGCATTTACAGAACGCAGGTGAATTAAATGAGGAATCCTTGGTAAAGGATTATGCTGGGGTGTAGTTTTGAGTTTAATGCAAAGTCATCTTTATATAAACTATGGACAAATTTTATTTATAATGTATAATTTATAATGCAAATGTTTTTAGTTTTCTGGCTGCTTCTTTAGCTGATATCGCTTTCATCTTACTGGTTATAATTTGCAGCTCTTTTGGAAATTTTGGTTCGCTTATCGCGTTTTTAAATATTGTCTTATCTTTTTGTTGTTTTCCGGAATATTTATTTGTATATTGTATAAAGCTTTCAGCAGTGACTGGCATTCGTATGCCCTGAGGGCATATGAAGCTTTTAACCAGCTTTATAACCGCGAAAGCTTTCAATCAGCACAAAACCATTCGTTGACATTTTCACACAAATGCATGTGCACATTTAACTGCAACTGTGCACTGCTGGCATATTTTGTGTAAACTTGGTTATTTTGTTGAATACAAAAAGGTTTAGCTTGGGGGCCAATACAAATTCACTTAAAAATATTTTCAGTGTTTTTGTCTCGAAATGTGACTTTAAAAAAAATGTTTCTTTAAAAAAAAGAAAAAATGTCTTTAAATTGTGTTAATTTTATCATTGTTTCAAAATTGTGACTTCAACAAAATTTTCAAACAATTGTTTATAAATGTCTACATAAATATTTTTTTATTTTTTGTAAAATTTTCTGTGTAAAATATGCCTAAAAAAAAAATTGAACAGAAGTACGTATAAATAAATTCTAATAATATAAAGTATTTTTTAAAGGAGTTCTACCAGCTTCAATAATCTTACTGATTTTTTATATTTTCCTTTCTTGCAAAACGAAGACCACTCGCAACTGAAATTTTAAATCTCTGGACAGCATTTTATAATGCAAAATATTAGCCTCGTTATCTGTTTAAAATGGAATTTCATGGAATGAGATTCTACTATAGAACGGATCACTACCAAATTCTTTTAGAAAAATCATTACTGTCTTCGTTCGAATTATTAAAAGAAATGTTGAAGTAGGAATATTAATAAGTGAATAATTTTCCAGAAAATTATACAGAGTGTTGTATAAACAGCTGAATTTCAATCTTGACACAGGAGACGAAGGAAAACAAAAGAAGTGCTTAGAAGCTGTTACATTTTTAATAGATCTTGGCATTCCTATTAAGGCAACCCCTCTTAGTGTACTCGTCTGTAAATAATTCCTGAAACTGCAAATTTGTTCCTAGTTTGTGTTGTTGTTGTAGGCTTCTCAATATCGTAAAAGCAGATTCACAGATGTTGTCCGAACAACTTTTGTTAGTATTTTTACATGCAGTTTGTCAGCTGTTAAACATTGAGAGCGTAACGAAAGTTTGCTGGACTCTTTTTTTCGATCAAATTGATTTTGATTCTGTCCGAACACCTCGATGATTAGGATTGCCACCTACTAATTTTTATTTTTTGCGTTGCAAATTGTATGTATTATTATGAGTGAATATCATAAATACGTACGTTGGCAACAATACTAATGAATATATGAAAAAAAGTGTGCCGAAGTAAGCGGCGAACCATACTTCAGCCAGAGAATATGGTCTCTGCTTCAGCTGACTCTCCAACAAAAGAATTTGGAGAGCTTTATAAAAGTTGTTCGGACAACAGCGGTGAATCCGCCTTTAAGTATCAGTTTATTAAATTAAGCAGAGAGAATTCACCTCGAATTAGATATTTAATATTCCTCATACAACAATTTTAGTGATATAAAACCATTAATACATTTGAAAAAATTTGTATTTCACAGAAATCACATGAACGCCATGAACATGCAAATGCGTTCCATGAATCGTTTGATGAATTCTTTTATGCCAGATCCATTCAATATGTTAGCACCATTTGATCCAGGATTTCAACAAAATGCACTAATGGAACGTGTTCCTACTGGTCCACCAATGGGCGGTCTCTTTGGTTTTCCAGCAATGCCAAATATGAATCGCTTGTTAAGCGCTGGTAAGTTGAGACCTAAAAACAATTCATATTTAGTAAGAGTAAATATATTATATACTACATTTAAATTTGTGTGCATTTAGATATTGGATCTCCTAATGGCGGTGCCTCATATTGCTCCAGTTCAATTGTTACCATGTCGTCTGGTCCCGATGGGCGTCCACAGATCTATCAAGCCAGTAGCAGCACAAAAACTGGTCCTGGAGGTGTTCGTGAAACACGCAAAACTGTGCAAGATTCCACAAAGGGTATTAAGAAAATGGCTATTGGACATCATATTGGTGAACGTGCTCATATTATTGAAAAAGAACAAGATTTACGTTCGGGACAATTGGAGGAACGTCAGGAATTCATTAATTTGGAAGAAGAAGAGGCTACTGATTTCGATCGTGAGTTTACCACTAGGGCCAGCATGAATGGTGGACGTGCTCAGCAGGCCTTGACCATTGAGCCGGCTGATGACGATGAGCGTCCACATCACAGACAACATCGCAGACAATTGCCAGCATTGCCTGCTCCACCACAGCCGAATGCTAGGTAAGTCCTTGCTGTTGCATGGGAGTTGAGATCAGAAGTGTATGTGAGAGTTAGTTTAAGGGAAAATTGAAGGTAAATTTCTGCTGTTAAAAGCAGAATGCATGCTCAACGGGGAGACTTAAAATTAGACAAATTAAATTATTATTTAATTGATTTTTAAAGGGAGCGCGCGATTAAAAAATATTTAGATACGGTGTGGATACAACAGAAATTAACTTCAACAATTTAGGATTTACATATCGATGGGTCTCGTGCAAAAATATACTCAATTAATTTGACTTAGTACACTTTTTTTATTGGTTCTAATTTAATAGTAAAATATAATTATTGTTCCTCCGGTTGAAATTTAATAAATTTGTTTTTCTAGCGAGTTCAAGGACCTTGAAAACAAATTAAGTAAAATAAAATTAACAAAATTACCGTCAGATTGATCGATCTATGGGAATTAGTACGCATTTAGGCGATATGTGGCAATTTTACTCAGCTGTGTTTATTAAAAGTAAAACTCCACAACAACAACACTTTAAATTGAATCACCCCTGCAACAAATACAAGGCTGCCATGTTTTGTTTCCAAATGTTGTAGGGCTCATTTGTTTTCCAGTGTTGCTATTGTGAAAAAAGAGTGGCAACACTTTTCATGATGTAATGTTGAATTTGAAGCATTTGCTTGCTAGTTTGCCAGATTTCTCGTATAACTGCATTGAGGCAATAAATTTTAAACGTTTCTGAAACCCCATGAAAAGCGGCACAGTACTCTTGCAGGGACTCATCGATATTAGGAAAATTTGAAAAAGAATTTTAAGTAGGAATTAAATTACTATGCATATAGCAAGTATTGGACGACGACATACCTAGTGAACAGTTACCGTTTGGTCTTACACGGGTAAGTTACAGAGGAATACATACCAAGAAATAATCATCCCATTCTAGTAAGCATCTAAAGAGACTTAATATTGAATTGTTCCATGTGAATTTATACATGTGACAATTCAATCTGTAGATTGCAGTAATTTTGCGTAAATGTCGGTGTAGAATAAGAATAGTTTCAGCACTACATTTGTGTAGAAATTTTGGAGGTGGAAAATATGAAATATATATATATGGTTTACAAAGCCAGGATAAATAAACAAGGATTGCCTGAGTTAATCGCCTTTGCCGTTTGAAAATTTGGACAGTTTTTTGCTTCGATCTACTTTATATGGAATTTCTCCATATTCTCGCGCGTTTTATTTTCTTATAGTCATGTAGGAAACACAGTTTGCAAAACATTCCTGCCATGAATGAATGCTTCATTAAAAACACTTTCATTTCCACGTTAAGAGTCGGAATTTAGTCGGTGCTTATGCTTTGTATCAGAATCTATGCAGGCAATCCCGATCATTGGCAACTAAATCTAACAATGGGCTTTTATGTACTAACAATTCGATTGAGGATTGGGAGGGCTAAAGAAAAAAAACTATATGCATGAATACTAAAATATTGGGGTAGTTTGTAAGGTGTAAGTTTCATATTAAACATGTGAATGTACTCGTATTTATATTTGAAAATCATATTTAAAAATCCCGTTTGCTTCTTCACTTCGATGTATATTCTTAATACTAACTGGATTGTTTTTTATAATTTGCTTCTCAATTGTCTTTATTTATTTAGTCCTCTTTGTTTTTTTTGTTTAATTTGGTATTAGTTACTCCCTTACTTTGCTTACTAACCAAAAAGCCGTACATTTTAACGTTTATAGTAAAATTTTTTCCACATTTTTTAACTTCGAAAGAAACTCACTTCTCAAAAATATTTATATCTTTTTGCAGATATTATAATTATTAAACAAATAAAAAAAAAAAACAATATAGAAAAAGAAAGTGAGGATTGCTTTAACTCGACACCACCACCCCCCACAAATACTACCACTACTACTACTTTTAAAGTTGCAAAGCCATAGTAATCCTTCTTTATGAACAGTAAAACAAAATTCAAACTCACTTTACTCTACTAACTAAAGCAAAAATAAAGATAAACAAACATCCCATTTGATGAGAGGTAGGCAAAATGTGCAAATTTGAATTTGAAAATTTAGTTAAACAATTAATTAATTTACAATAATTATTTAATTATATTTGTTTGCGTTTGAGTTGTGTGTATGTGTGTGTATTAGCCACAATTATCCTTTTGTATACATACGTATTTAACTAGTTAAATTTGCTTGTTTAGTATTTCTTTATTGTTATATTTTACCTTCACAATACAATCTATCTTCCAGTCGTCAATTCTATTTATATGTATATCCTGTATCCTTTTTTAGTTGCCTCAGTAGTAAATTGTCGTATTCGAGAATGTCGGCGCCGTTAAACCGTTGAAGATGCGGTGATTGTGGCCAGTGTACAGAAATCAGGGATCGAATACGTTGCGGATGAAGAAATAGTTTTTTATGTGATGAGTTATTCGAAGTGTCCAGGATTCGACTGTAGCACGGACATTGTTTGACTTGCCATTTGTATTGCGTGTCGTCGATGGCAAGTCCAGAGTTGTGTCAGCACCTGAATTGTCTGTACCAAGAGTCATATAATCACCTACTTTGACGTTGAATTGTTGTGCCGAATTGTTGGCGTTAGCAATTGATGACTATACAAATTGCATGTCATCGGTAGCTGCATCACTTGTTTAGTGGTGCTGCCATGTTGAATATTGTCAAAAGATGACGCCGCTAATGACTTGTTGACTGCGAATGAAAAGAAATTCAATTCATTGTCAGTTGTATGAAAGGTTTTCCAGATGACTTGTTGACTGCGAATGAAAAGAAATTCAATTCATTGTCAGTTGTATGAAAGGCTTTCCAGATGACTTGTCTTGTGGAATGTTGGTAAACTGGGATCCTATCAATGGCATGTCATCTGGAATGTCGGGCTACATAAAACATGTCAATTGGCGCGTTAAATTTTGCCTTTTCAAAATTTGCAGTTGCTTTTAATGTGAGCAGAACCGAGGCATGGACAGTATCGCCACTTGACATCGTCCGAACCGACTCAATTTACTGCTGGCTGGAATTCTTCTCCATTTATTTGATTTGTCTTGTCATATGTTGCCCGCCCTCTCTCTTTCTATGCACCTTTTCCCTCCCAACATGTTTGCCACAATTCGTCATTTTCTCATTACAATATAAGCTAAGGTCATCATTTGTTCATCGTTTTATCAAACTGCAATTGCATTTAACAAACAACAACAAAAACAACATATATTACTACGAGTACAACTACGTCTGCCATAACAATTCGATATAGAAATTATGTACTACGTCTCTTTACTATCACCAAACCACCACCACCACCACCACCACCACTACTACTACTACTACTACTACCACCACTACTACCACTACCACTACAACAACTACAATACTATTATTTATTTAACTACATACCCATATATACCAATACCATACAATATATCCATATTCAATATCGCAAATTGAAAATTGTTATGAATCTTTTCGAATTCACTTCGTTTCGTCAGCTCCACGTCCACGTTGTCGTCACCAATATCAAAACGTATTGTCAAGATTCCTCAGCGCGCAAATGCAAGTGCTACTGCCGACGACATCATGCTACTTGAGAACAACAACAACAACAACTACTCGAGCGCCACATCAAGACGCGCTCATCGCGGCTACCATGCTGGTGCTACCCCACGTAGACCTCTACGCACCCCATCGTCATCGCCGTTAGCTACGACACCGACTAATCATAGTCTCAGCACAGCGGCATCGCCAAGGTTTGTCCAAAATATGTACAAATAGCTTATAAAAATATCGCTCAAATGGTACAAAATTTAACCCAAAAAAAAAACCATAAAAACAAACAAATAATGTCAGCGTCATCGTCCGCCCAACATAAATTTTGATACGCCTCACAAATCGAGTTTACTATATACATTTAACTATGTGCGTCTGTGCTCGCTCTCCTCCAGACCTACGCAGCAGCAGAGCACGTTTCTACTACTCTACGCGTATACTTTTCAGTCAAGCATCTTGGTGGGCACGTAACTAACTACGCACCGCTCACACAAAGCAAGCGCGCAGTATTCAAACTGATTTTACGTCACAAGCCTTCCAAGTCACGCTCTCTGTTGTATTTACGAAGGCAAATCACAATACAACGTTATTAATTTGTCGTCTCCGTAAGAACGTCATGCTAATCTTTTCCATCCGTATCGTAAGTCTGCATTCGTCTCCGAGTCTAAACTAAACTAAACTAAACTGTTGTAAATGGTTCTCCGCGGAAATAAAAGTGTATTTGAGACGCGTACCAACTTCCTTATTTGCCCTTACTTATTTATTATAATAATATTTATTAATTTGGTGTATTTATAACCTTGTATTAACAGTATTTTTAAGTATTATTAGTTATATTCCCATTTTTCAGAGGTTTTACCAAAAGGGGTTAATCACAAAGAAGCTCATTCGACTTGCTTGGCTCGCCATACCCAATCATAAGAGTTAGTTTTGGAAATTACTAGAAAAACATCAACAACACGGAAATCAAGATTCAGCGATGGTCTTCTACCGTTCCAAGTTCCGCCACTTATGTTTGAAAAGGCACCTACATTATCAGTTTTCTTATGACGTTTTCTCTTATATGAAATAGTTTTGTATGCATGGTTATTTAATATATTCTTTGTGAACTCCTGCAGTTGTTGGTAGGGAGGTTTAGTTTATATGTTAACGCCTTCGATGCGAGATCTTAATCTGGGCTTTACAAAATATCCGTTGTCTGTTGATTAAACGAACTGGAGTTTCCGTACCGGTTACTATATACAAATCCTTAAACTTGTTTAAACTAATCGAAAGTTCTGAAACCAGTATTTTCTACATTAGTCGTGACTGCCTAGCAGGCACACTTGGGCCAAGATCGCCCCATTATGGAAGTATTTTACATTACATTGCATTGAAGCACTGCCTGGAACACTAATTCTCTTGGAGGCAATAGAAATGCAGCTCACGCTGCTATAAATGTGTCTTTATTAAATGAAACTTCCCAGCGGGATCAGTTAACTTTCTTTTGTAGTTAGCCCGTATTGGCTGAAGAACCAGTCTGCGATTTCGGCTAATAAGTGTGTATTCAAAGACATCACTGAGGTTTACATTAGAGTTGGACTTGGTCGTTCAGCTGACTGATCCGCTCATTCTCGTTCACTGAGCATATTGAACTATGTCGTGCACATTGTTGAGTTTATCAGTTAGTTCAGTTGCTCAGTTTGTTCAGTTGCTCAGTTTGTTCAGTTGCTCAGTTTGTTAAGGTGCTCAGTTTGTTCAGTTAGTTCAGTTGCTCAGTTTGTTAAGATGCTCAGTTTCTTCAGTTGTTCAGTTAGTTCAGTTGCTCACTTAGTTCAGTTGCTCAGTTAGTTCAGTTCCGCTCAGTATGTCATGATTATTGTCACTTGCTCACCTACTCAATTTACTCATTCGTTCGTTCGTTCGTTCATAAGAAGTGGAAGGGAGCAGGGAGCAATACTTGTACTTTGCATTTTTTTTGTCTGCGTTGTCAACCAAATGTGTCCCCATGTAGCATTGTATTTTTTCGAGAAGCCATTATTAAAATATTTCAACCGATTTCACATTCACTGTAAACAATTTTAACTTATAAATAAGAGTATCCAAATTTTGGTGTTCCCTATGAGCCTTGATGTTAATTGGAACCAACATACATACATCATTCAATTAAATATACTTAATTCGAGATAATGTTTGTGTGATTATATTCTTATATCTGCTCATATGAGTGAATAAACGGTTGAATTATATGAGCAAGTGAGAAAGATAGCAAGTGAACAAGTGAGCAATTGAACAAGTGAGCAATTGAGCAAGTGAACAAGTGAGCAAGTGAACTATTTTGTTTAACAGATCTGAACTAGTTCAGTTAGTTCAGTTCAGTGAAACAGATCAGTTTGTTCGGTCGTTCACTACCCAAGCCTGGTTCACATAAAACCTGATTATTGTGTCCATTATTTCCAAAGGCTAGACAAAGGCATCATATTTCTAATGCAGTAGAACAATTAAAGGAATATAACAGTCCACGCTTTTGGGTGATTTCAAAACGAAGTCCCGTATTCTCGCGTCTATCTGCGAATGAAATATATGAGTATTAAAAATGGAAGCAAATTTGTATTAGCTATAAATGCGCCATCATAAAAGAATAAGTTGTTCTATTATACAATGCTCCACCAGGGTCACAGGGTCAAATCCTGCCCCGTGCTTGATCTCAAAAATGCTTTTTTCTAAAAAATCTTTCTCTTCGAGTCTCTGTAGCTAGTACTCATTCCCTAATGCATTGCAGTCATAATAAATTATGGTGTAATATATAATAATAATAATACTCTGCCACTATTTGTGGGAGTCCTACTATCTTTGCTAAATTCGACTTCCTTCCATTAACCCCAGATGACTGCACTGTTCCAAAACTCCAATTTGAAAATAAATGTCACACTTTCATACACCGAAGACGAGAATGTGGCAAGAAATTCCAAGATAATTATATCTTCGAGGGAAGAAATTTCAAGATAGATTTGCGAGTTCAAGAAAAAAGCCGATTGACTTCTATACCAAAGTCTCTAAGCTGAATGTAAGAGTATGGTTTATAGGTCCCCAACCAGATTTCGGATCAACTAATCTCCCCGGTGCATTCCTGGCAGAGATATGGGCAATTAAGAGAGCGAAAAAAACTACATATAGTACAGCGGGGAGTTCCCTATTTTACTGCGAAGGTAGATTTTCATTGCAAAATGTCTCAAAAATCGAACAGGACGAGTTAATTTTTGTCTAGAAGAACTTCGGTCCGATTGACCATACCTGGTGACCTGACCAGATAAGGCGAGTTAGCTAGAAAAAAGGCAGCTGATAAACGATTTAGCTAGGAAAGGCAGCTGATAAACGATTTAGCTAGAAAAGGCAGCTGTTAAAGAGGGTTAATCCATTCCTATGACAAGGTACTGGTAAAGTTATAAGCCTGCAAGGTAACCAAAATAACACCTACAGAAGACATAGGCTTAAACTAAATATCAGTCGAAACAAGGAACTTATATTTTACTGATATCTTAAGTAGGCTTAGCCCGAAGTTTTTGGTTGATGTATGTCATCCAACAGTTCGTTTTGATCAAGTTTACACCTACAGAGACTTAAAGTGAACATCTGTCGAAACAAGGAACTTGCAACACTTGTATCATGCTCATTTTGTAAGCTTCGGTCGATGTTTTTGTTGGGTCTATTGCCTTCCTACAGTTCGCTTTGAGCAGGTTTACACTTTAAAACAAACTGAAATATTGGCATTGTTTTATGTGCTTTCTTGTATATTGAATAATTTTTCATTGCGTAGCAGCACAATTCTTTCTCTGGACATCTCTAGATTTACTCTCAATGTGGTAAAGTGGGTGACTTTCTATTTTTATATTGATCCCTCTTAAATTTTGTGAGCAAACATTCATTTTTCATATGTGAGTACATTCAAAATGTATGTCTCGCGTAAATAACTGGAGATTACTTGTTTGAGGAACCAAACAGAAAGACTGCGACTTGCTTTCCAACATTTTTCAAAGAGCTAATAAGATAATGACTGAGACGTAACACAGCATTCCAGCTTTTCCGCTCGGGGTCTTACCATACTAAATCTCTCTTAGGGGATATATGTGCTAATTGACCTGACCCCAGGGAATATAAAGTGCAAGGGAATCAGAGGTCAATTCTGCTTCATCAGGAGCTTGTCAGAGGCCTATTCTGCTTCATTAGGAGCTTGTCTGAGGTTTAGCGCTGATAAATGATATATGACAGTGGGGTTTAAATATCTCCATGAAGGAAGCGTGAGGCTGTCTTTAAAAATTGTATAGAAATTCTGTTTTGTATGATTTCTTACTGAAAATTGTAATTATTTGTGTAATTAAAGAGGGGTATTGAGGTATAAATTAACTTAAAATTTTCGTCTATTCTTTCGCTTCATAAACAAACTTACCGCACACTAATTTTTACAAAATTGAAAAAAAAAACATTGGACAATTAATGAAATTGTAACAAAAATTCCAAATTTACTAAATACCTTCAAACTAACCTCAAATCCAGTATATAAAATAACTATAATTCAATTTAACTAAACAACTCCCTCCTATATACTATTTTAATATAGAGATTGGCGTTTGTATAATCCACGATTCTACCGCAAGTAAACTAGTCACTCAAATAAAAATTTAAAAAAAATCATCATCTGCATACTACTCAAAAGCATACCACATAATCAGCAAAGAAACGACATCGGAATTATACTAATATATATAGACATATATATATGTGTAAGCAAATTTCAACGAATCTACGCCTTCTCTCTACTACTACGTCCAACCGTCATTGCGCCACTCCTATACAACTGGAACTGCATCCCATTCCAAACTACACCGTGACGCATGAACGAAAAGCCATCCGTGCAAGGCCAATTGCAACGATGGCTGAAAAACACATCATTATTGTATACACTACTACACTATATGTTCATCAAACAACACCTGCGCTTATTCTCTACCGCAAGCCTTGTGGGGGCGTGTCTACGTGTAAGATTACAAATATGTACCAATATTGCTTATGCTCCTTTTCGTTAACGTTTCTTGTGTGTGTGTATTTTTGTGTTCGTCCATATATGTATTTATCTGTGCCATTGTTTTGGTTTAATTTGTACACTTTATTTCTATTATTTGATTGCGCTTTGTCACCTTGACCACAACAAGATAAGCAGCGGCAGTGTGAGAAAGGAGCGCAATGATTGCAGCGTTATTATCAACAACACCGCAACAGACATGCTGATTACTTTTGTAAATATGTGGCGTTAGCGTTTGTTTATTTCGATCTATTATGCCAGTATTCTGTAAAATGAATCGAATGTTCTTGGTGCAGCCTGAAAGTATGCTCAATTATATGTGTTGGTAGACGTATACTGAATAGCGAATTCTGTACGATTCACATAAAGTTACTGCCTACTTTTAGGGTGACCTAGACGATATAAATGTTTGTTTCCATTTTACAATTATTTCTGTATAAATTATACATTTTTTTATTGCATTTTTCCGCTGAACAGTTCGACAATTTTCCGATATGCGGCTGTGTCGCTTGCGCTTGCTTTTTATACAAAACGAATGTCAAATCGACGACTGGATTTTTCTATGCCTACGCTACGTTTGTTGGCTCCCAGCCACGCCTATTTACTACGCTTCGTGTTGTTACTCGAGACTGCGTCCGGTGGTAGCATTTTGCATTTGCAGCAGTATTTAAAGCAATTCATTGAAAATACTGAACTTTTTGAAGTCATTTATGGCTCTGCGTACGTTGCTTACGACTCCAGAATAATGGTTGCGTTTAGGTTTATATCTTAACCATGTATATATGAAAGTTGTATCTATATGGGAATTTGGTAAAAGAAAATTATGGGTTTTATTACTAAAGAGTACTCTTTTTCTGACCTAAGAAGAGAGACTTAATCTTAAGTTTTATAGTTTGAATCTACAGATTTGGCTATGATATTTGCCTTTTCATATTTTAGTGATCTGCGAATTAAGTGTGTGTATGTGTGTTAAACTGAAAAATAATGTAGAGTAACATTTTTCATATTTCAGTCATGTTCTTTTTAGGTGACCTTGAGATAGGAGGGAGCAGGACCGTCAATCTCCCATAGCAAAGCACATTTCAGAGCTTTCATCATCGTATGTTGTAAGCCCTCCTCGCTCCCAAGTGAAATTGATTGTGGTTGGGAACACTAATTTCAACTGCAATTTTGCAATTTAGACGTTACGAACTATCTGGACTATCTTCTTGTTGGCTTTACGCTGGAACATTATTTTGCCTCAAATTAAATCTGTAAAAAGGATTCTAAAGCATCTCAGTATGCATTTTTATATTGCTATTCTAAACCGAGAATAAAACTTCCGGGGAAAGTTGTCCAGAATTTCATATGTCCAAAGGCAAAGCTGTCGCCAACCTGCGCAGTAGAATTTTCAACTCTTTCGGTTGCATTCCAAAATAAACAGGACTCCTTAAAAATAGGAACAACAAAGTGTCTTTGGCAAAACCGGTTTATTTTATTCAACAACGTTTCCTCACCAGTCACAATGTTGTAAAGGCAGTTTTTGTTATTTTTGGCTTGCCGGATGGTGATGATGTCCTTCGAATTCTAAGCAGTCAAAATATGTGGGGAACAAACCGTGCGAATACTTCGGTAGCCTGAATATTCAGTCAAAATACGATAAATTGATATTTTTGAGATGCTCAAATTCATATTGCATGAATTTCTATGAAGATTTTGGCTGGTGTAAGAACAATTCTCGCAGGTTTTGCTGGATTCTACGGATTTCACTTCACTTAGCACATTACGGGCTGACAACCACGAGGTGAATGTTAGGAAATCACATTTCGGGTTTTTATTTTAGAAAGATACATTGCACGGTACGAGTTTCTGACCTTGGTTTAGATTGACACAGGAGATGTTTGTGCCAACAGGCTGAGCTTTAAGCTCACGACAATTTTGTTTTTACGTTGATAACTAAAGGCCTTTTGAAATTTGGTGCGATCTTAAAAAAATAGCTCTTAATGTGCTGATACTGTTCAGTGCATTTGTCAAATCACATCGTTCGACATATATCAATATAATTTCCGGCACGTCTAAGTATCTATAGGAACCTCTGAGACAAAGTATGCTCTAGAATAAAACGATCTGAATTGACTCGACTATCTTTGCGACGAGAGTGCGAAACGAAAGTATTATTGAGGTTCTTGCAAGCAGATATAACGAGTAAAAAGACCAATGAGCCCAAATGTCGCCAGCTCGATAAGTTTGAACGATTTATCGTTGTCCTGGGGGAAAAGAACTTCTTTTTGTCGCCAAATGCGGTCGTTGTTCCTTCAAAACAGCGTCGAAGCGATCCAACAGATCTACATAATATGCGCTGGTGATCGTTTTACCATTTTCAAGGTAATCGATGTGAATGACACCACGCGCATCCCAAAAAAAAACTGTCGCGTTGACCTTGTTGGCCTATAGAGTCACCGTGGCCTTCTTCGACTTCAATTCATCAGGAGAAGTCCCCTATCTCGACGGTTCCTTTTACTCTGGTGTGTTGTGGTAACTCCATGTTTCGCTCACGGTTACGAAACTGCGCTAAGACTCATTCGGATTCGATTAAACGTCGCCAAACACTCTTTTGGAGTTGTAAAACGATTGCGTTTGTCGTCAATTGTGGGGAAAGGCGGCAACCATCTTGCGGATGGCTTTTTCATATCCAAATATTTATGCAAAATTTAAATCACAGATCCATGTAGTCATCCTGTAGTTTCTTCAAGTTCGCGCATCTCACTCGTCGACCGTCCAATATCCTACCGTGGATTTTATCGTCATTTCTGGCGTGCTGACCTCAATTGGGCGACCAAAACGTTCGGCGTCACTTGTGCTGGTACTACCGCACCCAAATTGAGTAAACCAGTGGTGGATGGTTCCAATCGATAGTGAAGAGTCCCCAGAAAACTTTCAAGCTTTTGTTCAGTTTGCGTGATGATTTTTTTTGCGCACAAATTGTATTTAATGAGCATACGAAATTCACTATTTCCATTTTAACGAAAATGCTCGTAGGCGACCACAACAAAACTATTTGACAGATCAGTCAGAAAATTCAAATGTATTCTTTAGAAAGATGCTTCTTGATAAGGAGAATGTTGGATTTGAGGTGGCCAACGCCATCTGTTGTAATTTTCAGGCACTTATTGCCCCACCCTCGTACTGTGTATGTAACTCAGAGACAGCGAAACACGTGCTGAGCACTACTGCACAACCGCTAGAAGGATTTGGTAATCAACCCAAATGGGGAAATAAGACTCGCCAAAGTAGGATTAATACTAAAATTTATCCTGGAAACTACTCAGAGGAGAAATACTCTGAATCCACGAAGGGAGCACAATAGATCTCTAAGGTCGGAGATAATACCCCCTTAACAAAATAATAATCCCAGAGATGTGCAGTGAATATATTATCACTGATACGCAATTACTCGTACATTTCAAGTGAGTAATTGGTATTCATAATTGTGGCATAATTTTAGACTTTAAGTAGTAGGGAGGGCTCTTCAGATGCTTCAATGCCCATTATTTGTTGTTGTGGCGTTGAGTAGAGCTTTTCCACTTTATCGCTGCATCCTTGGAAGCTTTAGTCGTCATAAATCCACATGTTAAAGTCTCCATACTAATCGTAGGCATACTCTATGCTATATGATTGAATTTGTTGTTTGCCGATTCTCTGGTCTATAATGTATTCACTGCTCATCGCTGATGATACTGGGTTGGGACTAATGGAGTTCTAACTTGAAGGTACCGTTCTCGGGTTCCTTATACATTTTTACTATTAAGCAATATAATAATTGCTCTTATTTAAATTTAAGTTTGCATGTTGACACTTTCAAAGGACATTGACGAGAACGACGACCAATTTAGATCTAAATGAGTCCGAGACAGCATTTTCTGCTATCTTTAAACCTCATCAGTGGCAGAGTAACCACATTTAGAACAACACACGCACTGCACCCATACTCAATCCTCTCATCACTAACACCAGTACACCCGTTGACACTACTTTCAAAGGACATAGACCGGAACGACGACCAATCTAGATCTAAATGAGTTCGAGACAACATTTTCTGCTCTCTTTAAACCTTGTCAGATGTAGAGTAACCACATTTAGATCAACACACTCACTGCACCCATACTCAATCCTCTCATCACTAACACCAGTACACCCGTTGACACTTTCAAAGGACGTCGACCGGAACGACGACCAATCTAGATTTAAATGAGTTCGAGACATTTTCTGCTCTCTTTAAACCTTGTCAGATGTAGAGTAACCACATTTAGATCAACACACTCACTGCACACATACTCAAACTTCTCATCACTAACACCGGTACACCCGTTGACACTTTCAAAGGACGTCGACCGGAATGACGACCAATTTAGATCTAAATGAGTTCGAGACTGCATTTTCTGCTCTCTTTAAACCTTGTCAGATGTAGAGTAACCACATTTAGATCAACACCCGCACTGCACCCATACTCAATCCTCTCATCACTAACCCCAGTACACCCGTTGACACTTTCAAAGGACGTCGACCGGAACGACGACCAATCTAGATCTAAATGAGTTCCGGACATTTTCTGCTATCTTTAAACCTTGTCAGATGTAGAGTAACCACATTTAGATCACACACACTGCACCCATACTCAATCCTTCTCTCATCACTAACGCTAATACACCCCTCTAACTTTCACCTACTATTTCGTTTTCAGTGATTGTTTCTCTTTCTCATTAATTATTATTCTTCTTATTATTATTGTGATATTTTTGGATTATCTCTCAATTGATATAAATTGTATGTTTATTTAGCAACGATGCAATTGTAAAATAAGTGTATTAATAGAGCTTCTTTCTTACAGCGTACATCCACATCCTTACAATGCTTCTGCAGCTCGGCGCAACCATCGTGCCAAGCACAACAAACATCAGCAGCAGACAGTGGCAAAAGCTAAGCCGCAGCAGGACGAGTAAAAAGATTCATGTACAACTGATTATAATACAATACACGCCCCCCAACAACGCAGAAACACTACACCATACACATCCATACAAACACAATATAACAATTATTAATTATAGACGTGCCCACATACATAAATGTTAAG
The DNA here is from genome assembly GCA_920105625.2 of Clusia tigrina. NCBI lineage: Eukaryota > Metazoa > Arthropoda > Insecta > Diptera > Clusiidae > Clusia > Clusia tigrina. Next base: position 30,566,528 of record OV050030.1, read on the forward strand.
AAGTGGAAGAACTCCTTGAAATCGTCAAACCACAATGAACGCGTATATAAAGTTAGGTAGGAATTAGTTTTAGACATATGAACATGATGAAGAAGTGCGGCAGCTGCGTAGATATGAAGAAGGGTTATGCTGCAAATTGAACTGGTGTTTTGTGGTGGTTGATCTGATTAAATGACTTATTTGCTTAAACAATTTTTTTCTATAATAACGCTTCAATTTTGGATTGGTAAATGGAACGCCTTCAGATGCGACCGGAGCTTAATATATATTTAAACACAACCAAACGAGAACATTGAAAACTCAAAGTAGCAGTGGATTGATTCTCATTCGCTTACAAACAATCAGCATCAACAAAATTTTCGTTTCATTTAATATTTTGATATTGATTTTTGAAAGATTTTTTTCCAACTAATTGTCCGAATTAATAAGTTTAATACTTAACTAAAAAAAAAACTTTATAATATAAAATTATCTTTTGTGAAACTCATGATTCCAAAAATAAACACGTAAATTTTTTATAATTTTTTGGATTTTATATAAAAAAACACTGGAAAAATGTGTTGATTTTATTTCTTCAATTTATGTTTTTTTTTTTATAATTGTGTTCATTTTCTTTTCTTTGTTTATTACGAATTTTTTTTATTTTTTGAAGTATCATAAAAATCAGTAAATTTAACTTTAAACTTATGCAATTTGCGGCTTTAATTATAAAACAATGTACGTTACAGGGGGTGTGACTTTATTCATTACAATTAAATATGTTTAGTTTATTATTATACATTTTTCCTTTGTCAGTTATAAGTTCTTATACTATTATGCATATACAATTTAAAATAATTATAGAAATGTTCAAGAATAAACAGAATTTGAATTGCATAATTAAATTTAAAGACAGTTTGAATTATTGTTTGAACTCTGTAGTTGTAAGAACTGAAGAACTGGAACTCCCTCTAGTTACTATTTGTTGAAAACCGGGGTGTCGGAAAAGACCAACATATCACACCTGAGTTGGTCCTGTGTGGATGGGTGGAAAAAAGAAGAAAGAGAACCGGGGTGTCGGAAAAGACCAACATATCACACCTGAGTTGGTCCTGTGTGGATGGGTGGAAAAAAGAGTACTGTACAAGGTTCAAAGTATAACTGATTTCCCATATTTGACATACAAGACAAAATCGGATATCTGAAACGCACTGACAAAGAGCATCCTAGAATACATAGGAGGATGTAAACCCAGATTGAATGTACGTTAGGCTTGGGTAGTGAACGACCGAACGAACTAACTGACCTGTTTCACTGAACAAGTATTGCTCTCTGCTTCCTTCCACTTATGAACGAACGAACGAAAGAGTAAAATGAGTAGGTGAGCAGGTGACATTTTAACAATCATGACATACTGAGCGCAGCTGAACTAACTGAGCAACTGAACTAACTGACCAACTGACCTAACTGAGCAACTGAACGATGTGAACGACATAGTTCAATATGCTCAGTGAACGAGAATGAGCGGATCAGTCAGCTGAACGAGCAAGTCCAACTCTAGTGTGGATGGGTTAGAAAAGAGTACTGTACCAGGTTCAAAGCAGAGTAAAGAAACTTAAACGTCAAACGGCAAAGCAGCGAAATAAAGGAGATGGACGTCGTACATGAATCCACTGAAAATCGTGTTGAATCCACTCAGAATCGTGGTGAATCCACTCAGATTCCTGGTGAATCCACTCAGATTCCTGGTGAATCCACTCAGATCCCTGGTGAATCCACTCAGATCCCTGGTGAATCCACTCAATCGTGGTGTGTCCGCTACGGACAGTAGCAGCAAAAAGAGTTTCTTTTCTCTGTGTTCTCTGGTTCAAAGTATAACTGATTTTCCATATTTGACATATAAGACGAAATCGGAGATCTGTAACATATCTAGTTCAAAAGCAATGTGGATGTATTCCTGCCAAGCGTTTCGTTGCTAATATGCTGCATAGTCCACACATTCGAGTTTATGAAGCGGCAAATTTGAATACCGTGTATAATCTAAAACCAGCGGGTAAATATTTAACACAAAATTGCAAAACTACCCCTCCCGACGAAATACTTGACGGTGGTCTCCGGGAGGACACACCCGTACGTTCGAGGAGGTATTTAGTGGGTTAGAGTCTCACACTGACTCCGTCTTTTGACGCTTTTACTCGGTGAAAAAAGACCACCTTTATCGTTGTGTAATAGGGACGCAGTTTTAAGCATCTTTAAAATGAAGCTTGGAAACAATGTCGGTGAGACTACCAAGGATAACCTATTCCCTTTAAAATAAGTTGAATGTCTTGCGGCATATGGTGTTAATGCTCTCTTTGTGTAGATTATTGATGATTTTTATGGAATTCTTGTCCCTAAAAAAGCTCTTCTGGGAGATTTCAATCCTAAAAGAGCGAGAGAGTTGATGAACATGCCTCGGAGTAACTTAAGAGTCATCACAGGGATTTTAAGCGGACACTGTAGACTCGACTATCATATGAATAGGATGGGTCTATCTAAACAGGCCGTCGGTAGATTCTGTGGAGAATGTGAAGAAGCCTCACTGCACCTGATTACAGACTGCGGAGTTTTGGAGCACAAAAGACAGACTTGTTTTGGAGAATATATCTTAGATATGAGAAAAATCCCTCAGGTTGATTCCTCGAAATGAATTCCTGTGGGGAAATAAATCTGAAAAGGTCCTTCAAATAAATCTAATCTAATTTAGCCCTAAACAAGTAGAAAACATCAATGCAGAACTGAAGCAAAAGACGAGTTTTCGCTTCAGATAATCAAGCAAACAGGTTCTGCAATAATCTGAACAGTTACAATTCCAAATGGGAACATAAAAACAGCATTTATATTTTTTGCAACAAAAGGTAAATTGGTGCTGAGGATATATATTGTAAGAAATATTTGCCGAAGAGTTGCCGACCATTCGTGAATTGCCATCGTGTATTTTGAATGTTGTTTTTCGCTGATCGTGAGCGTGTTGCCGGTTTGCACAGTTGACGAGTGACAGCCGAGGAGCACACCACGGTAAGCGACGCACAGCACATTTTTACTTTGTATTTTAGAAATAAATATTAAGTTGCCAATATTAAACTTTCGATCCTTTTACTCGTCACATATATCTATATACATATATTTACGAAATAGTCTGCTCAATATTTATGACTGAATTTGACAAAGTTAGACTCCGATTATAAATCTTACAAACTAAGCATAGAAAGGGCTCACGCAGTTTATTTGTGAACTGAATGATGCTATTTGTGGATTAACAACGCCAACGTTATCTACTGTTGTTGCTAGACCTCATCTCAGATTTGCAATTGTTGTTGTTTGCTGTAATGTCGATATAAAGGTATACTCAGCAACTGCGTATTTTGTATCAGCTCATAACTCGCCAATTGTAGTAAAATGTGGTATTAAATGCATTTATTATTACAGAAATTTAGTGGAGAAGATAATGAAATCCTTTCAATCTAATACAACAAATCTTATAGTTCTCTATCCTTTCATTATATTTAGTGATGTTACAGGCACCTAGGGTCGTTACCTTTATACCGACCACGCAACTGACACAACCGCTACGATTTTAAAACTGCACTACCATCGAATGTGTCATGGTAGTTGTTGAGAGAAGTCCTTTGGCAAGAAAAATTAACTGTTTTTACTCCTGACGTGTGATAAGAAGATATTAGAATTGCATGTATTAATGTAATGCATTATATTGTTGAAAGCCTCTGCGCTCTCTGACTATTGTACAGAGCAACGAAACTTCCGATTATCAGCAATACTGGTGGGAACTTGGACAGGCATTAAGCACTTGAGACTTGGTGCACTCTCGAAATCGAATTTGTAGAAAAATGCAAATAATCCCAATTTGAGATTTGTTTTGAATGAGAATTTTTATATTATGAAGTTCTGAATACATCTGAATTAGTTTTTTTTTTTTTTTTTATCAATTGCCTTATTGAAGATTGGTTATGCTTGATAAATCACAACGGAAGACATTAGTCTTGCTTCCACCTTTAAGAAACATTGGTGTCCACTGTGGAGATAGATTGTCATTCACCTTGGAGATATATTGGAATCCACCTTGGAGATAAATTGGCATCCACCTTGGAGATAAATTGGGATCCACCTTGGAGATAAATTGGGATCCACCTTGGAGATAAATTGGCATCCACCTTGGAGATGCATTGGCACAAACTTTCAGATGCATTGGCGCCCACTTTGGAGATAAATTGGCATCCACCTTGGAGATAAATTGGCATCCACCTTTAAGATACATTTGTATCCACTGTGTTAAGATACATTGGCATCCACCTTGGAGTTAAATCGTCATCTATCTTTAATATACATTGGCACCCACCTTGGAGATAAATTGGTGTCCACCTTTAAGATACATTGGCACCCACCTTGGAGATAAATTGACCTTGCATGACCCTTGTTCAGATCAAATACATGGTTACTAGTGCATCGAGAACCACTTCTACTACCAAAACCGACTACTAAATGAAGCTGTGATTGAGATATAAAATTCTGAGTTCAGAGTTGATTTAATTAACAATTGCGGAGAGGGTTAAAAGCCTGGAAAGATTAAAGTTAATTCAATCCATTCAAGTAGTTTAATCATAAAATATCACATCGCAGGAAAATCTATTTGGACAGAATACTTTTACACCACCGAACAGAATACAATGCTAATCTTTTTAATAAATAAAATATTACATAAAACTTTCATACAATCTAGAAACATAATCCATACAATAAATTAAACTTGAAATAAAAATGTCGTCACTTAAAATTTAAGAAAATGTTTTTTAAAAAAATTACAAACATAAACTGCTCAATTGGTTTCCAGTTGTGCTTCCGATTCACGCCAATTTCGTTTAATCATTTCAATAATTTGCTTGCAGACACTCGACTTAGCGAAGTAGCTTCCCAGGCAGAGCAGAATGAAAGCCCAGGCCAGCACCAAAATATAATCGGCCTGCTCCACTGGTTGCAGTGGCAGCGCACTTTTGATCTCCGATAATGGAATCGAGGGTTTCACTTGCTTGATGCCTGTATGCCGAGTGATGAAACCGGCAAATGTGCTCACATCACTGTAGAATTTCACAATGGGCCGTCCTTGGTGGAACAGCAACAGCGTAGGGAGACCAACAATGCCGAACTCTGTATTGAAGCTGGGAAATTCGAAGGCGTCTATGGCCGCTATGCGTAACGTGGGGAACAGGTGTGGCAGCATGTTCGCATATGGTGCCACATGCGCGCAACCCAGACTGGATATCGAATAGAATAGCACCACCACACAGCTGCCCACCTCGTAGCGTTTCGTGGCATTGCCTATGGGCTTCAGCAGCGACATGATTTCCACGACGCTCTTCATCATAAGCAGCTCGTTTGGAGTGCTCGTCGAGTTCGCTGAATGTTCCGGCTGCAGACATCTAACCATAATGGGCGGTTTACGTGGTCCCTCTCTGCTCTGTAATACCAGCAGGTGCTCGATGTAGTTATCGTCCAGGTTGCATGTATGATCCTCGCTGTATCCCACATAATTTATAAAGTCATATCGACATTGGCCGCGTGACTGTCCCAATTCCTCGATGCTCATGCTGTTAATGTTGGTGCCTGTGAAGAATCGCCAAAGGAATTGAATCGCTGGCATGTCCGCTGTCACAATAGTGGATGACAATAAGAAAAAGAGCAGCAAAACTTTCAAATTTAACATCGTCGGAATTCTTGACTATTCGTTTTAAATTGGATTGCTCAGTTTTGTAATATCCTTCAATTTATTTTTAACTCAGAGGGCACTGTGATAGCAAGTTTTCGGATGATAGCAGAAAAATTCAGTATGTTTTCACGCTAACCAATCAGCTGTTCTTTGTTTTTGCACCATTTTGAGCTACAAATTGGCTCAAACTGTTGAAGGGTTCGCAAAATGCTCGCAGAGTTGCATTTATGAATTACTTCTCTGAACGGTACTCTGCACTTGGTAAATGTGTGAGTGTTGAGACAATAGGTTGACCGATTCTTTATAGTTAATGTTATGTACATTCGACTGGCTCAGCTTTGATCAGTTGTCAATTTAAATACTGTATATTTTAAGACAATGCTGAATTGTGGTAATAAGTCACTTTAAAATTCTTACAGGGACGATTGTTCAAGGTAGGAGCATATTCATAGGACCGATACTTCTCAGTTCTGATATATAAAGGAATGTTGTTATGCTTCATGCTTCGAAAATTTTATTATTTTTATTTTATTATTTATATTAAGTAAACTTATAATTATAAATTATAAGCTAAAGAGGGGGCAGCACTAGCATCGATGGCGTTGGTCTGTCTTGAGGTAGGGGGCTAGGATTAATTTACTTATTCTAAATCTTAAGCTTAGTATATGATATATAGTTATATATATATATACTTCGATTTTTTTTAATTTTAGACCAATAGTCGTAAGAGTTTTTTAATACTCTTATGAAATTATGAAACTCGTAGCTCCACTATATCATAGTACATGTACAGGTGGTATCTGTAAACAGATATATCTAATTACCGGATGTCACTATTAATTTTATTTTGTTATAATATTTGTATTAAAATAAAATATAATTATATGAGCTTTGCTTTGAGATTAACGCAACTCGCTTATTTGTTATGTCATTTGTGCTAAACTTGACAGCTTCAGAGAATATCAGAAGTGGTGTGTTGAATGGGAGTTTTTAAAAAACCAGATTTCTTAAGAAATTAAATCCATATAATGTTCCTTGTTATGATGTCAAATACTTTATTCAGCCCATTGATGTTCCTTGCACCAAACAATCAGTCCATTTTAGCCCAGTCATCAAGTTGTGTGGATCCTTGGGAGCACACTTTCCAGACGCCCAAGCAAGCTTGAAGGATACTTTCCAATTGGTTCATAAAGTCCAATAGTGCCTGAAATGCCTGATATGAAACCTGAATCATTTGTTGTACGTCTTCAAAATATTCATCGGTGCCATGAAGGAGTTACTTCCTTGTTGACTTTCTTTGTAAGATGTGATAATTTTTCACCGACACCCAATTCGATTCAGTCGTGAGAGTTTTGACGTTTACAATCGTGCCACAACAGAGGAAATTACAATTGGAAATTTTCTCCCTCTGCATTGTGAACTTCGAAGTTTTGGTGAACCTAATGTGTATCCATTCTAAAAGCGAATGCATAAACAACTTTTCTCTAACTCATTGTCCCTGGTGAACTGTCAAAATTTTGTAGCAATATGGGTTCAAGAGGAAACTTCAAAATATCCTTATTCGAAAGCTCCTTATTATTATGAAAAAAGGGGGCAAATGCGCCTCGGCCAATTTCATATATTATACTCCTCCTGCATGTATCTAAAAAGGGTCTTCTATTTGTCTAACGGTTCTCAGAAAACTTAGCATCGAGTTGGGGTCCATAGCTCTAATATCTCTGCACTCAGCACAGTAATGCCCCATATATTTCTCCCTACTGCGAGCTAAAACTTCGTAGTTCATTAGAAAGTTTTCTGGTGTTTCTTCTGCCCTCGTGCAGAATCTACAAGTGTTTATTGGTGAGAGTCCCTGCTTCATGGGGTGGCTTTTTATATGACAGTGGCCTTTGAGGTGGCCTGTGAGGTGGAATGCCAAAGTTCTTAAATTGATTTTACTCTACTAAAGACTTTGAGCCGCACGTTTTGGGTTATAGTCCCCAATCATAAGCTTGGATTGTCTAAGTTTTGGGAGTGAGGTCCAGTTGCGTGATCTCCTGGGTTTTTCCTCCTATTTCCACCTCACCTTTATTCAAGAGTAATTTCTATTAAAGGTGAATGCAAAGAACTTTTTTTGAACCCTGGTGAACTGTCAAAATGGAATATATAAAAAATACGATCAAAACGAATTTGCAAACAATGAAATTCATGTAAATTGTGTTTAATTATAATTTTTGTTTGCAATTTTTTAATATGCATTTCTAAATTCCTCTGAATATATCAGCGTTTGACACTTCATAAGGGAAGAAATTCACCTTGTATGCACGATTAAGATAAATTCAACTTGGGTAAAACCAAGGCTCACTTATTAGGTGGTCGCAATGTAAAAGATCTCTTCTTCTTGATTGTTTTTTACTTTGGTTAACTTTAGGTTCTTTTTAGCGATCAGATTTTTTATAGAGAGACTTGATGCAACGCATGCTCAACATTCTCTCCAAATGGGTTACAGACTGCGGTTTGGGCAATAATCCATCCAAGACTAAGCTGGTGCTCTTCACTAGGAAGTAAAAGATGCCTCGAAATATTGCTCCAAAACTAGTGTGTATAGATATCTATTATGTAGAAGAAGCTAGGTATCTGGATTTATTCCCGTATAGGAAGCTTAACTGGAAGGCTAATGTAAGTGAGCACAATCGGAAGGCTCCAGAAGCTCTGTACTCTTGCAAAAGAGTCATAGGAAAGAAATGGGTGTTACAGCCAAAATCAGCCCCTACTGGATATACACAGCTGTGGTATGACCAGTCCTGTTTTATGGAGGACGGCCCTAAGCAAGTCTACATACAAAAGGTTGGTAACAAGGACACAAATAACGGCTGAGGTATTCATAAGTGCAGGTATTAGAACGAATCCAAAGGCAGCTTTAGATTCACTGCTTAGCTCCTGCCTGTCCGGCTTTTTGGCGAAAGAACGGCTGCAAATTCAGCTGTTAGGCTAAAAGCTACGCACCAATTCTAGGTATGCAGAACATGCACCTATCTTACGACGTTTTGAGGGTATTCCTGACTCTTTTGACCACACCCCACACCATGCTATGTCTTCAATGGCATGTGCAGGATCCCCATTCCCTCTAGGGACGAATGCAAGGACAGCACCACGCACATGTAAAAGGCATGCACGTCTACACAGTTGGATCTAGAGGGAAAGTAGAGAAGTGGTGTACTCTCAGGAGAGCTGTACATTAACATGTCCTTCTCCTTTAGGCTTCCCGATCATTGCAGCGTATTTCAAGCTGTAGTCGCGGCTAAAGGAGAAGCACTATCTCGGTTAAGAAGATATTTCGATAAGATAGTTTGCATACTATCTGACAGCCAAGCGACTTGCTTCCTGGATTTGGTTATTATTACATCACAAGCTATCAAGAGCCGCCGTGATCACCGTAGCTTTCATCAATCCATGCATGAATTCATCAAAGAACATCCAAAATATTTATTGAAATTCGTGGAATTCGAATAGAGCACCTCAAAAACATGAAATCGTCGTATTTTGACCGAACATTTGGGCGGTTCGTAAAGTATTGGCGCGGTTTGTTCTGTATAAGTTGCCTGACAACCAGAAATTGATCAGAATTCAACATTCGAAGGAGGCCAAAAAGTACAGAAACTTCCTTAACAACATTGTGACTGGTGATGAAACCTGTTGTTTTCAATATGATGCAGAAACCAAGCACCAAAGTGCCGCATGGAATGCGCCAGATGAGTCAAACTCAAGAATTTTCTTTTCGAGAAGCCAAATGGAAAGACAATGTTGATTTAGTTTTACGGCATTATCCACAAAGAGTTCTTTCCACCGGGCCAACTCTTTAATGCACAACTCGATCTTGGCGTTTTGAGGCGTTTGGTGCTTCGTATTCGGCAGGATAAGCGAGCATGAAGGAAGTTGGCGTTTGTTGCAGGATAATACGCCATCTCATCGATCGACACTTGATACCGATTTCTGGAATAAAAAACGCATTATATCTGCCAACTATAATCCATGTTCACGCTGCTTAGGCACCTTAGGAATATTTGATGTTCGAAAAAATGCTTTTGCCGATGAAATGAATACGGTTCGTGGACGTAGAAACCACTCGAAAGGCATGTACAGACATCCTGAAGGACATCGCGGCCAACCTAATTTGAATTAAAAAAAATCGGTTCTCCCAAAAAAGCTTTTTGTTGTTCTTCTGTTTATTACATCAAAAGCCATCAAGGGCGGGTGTAAATCAATAGACGAGATAGCTACGTAGACTCGTCTGCATCTGAGCTGGGTGCCAGGCCACAGGCATATTCCAGGGAACTGCAAATCTGATGAGCTCACCCGAGAGGGTACCACAATACCGATTCAACCAGATAGGTCAAACCGCGGTATTCCCATTGCTACATGTAAGCTACAACTTAATATAATGCCCTTAGACGCAGCGAGCAGGTGCTGGTCTGAAGTAGCAGGATGCCAAATGTCTAGACTAACCTGGTCAAGCGCTCAAAAGATCTAATATCTCTAAATAGACACATTATAGGTACCGTCATAAGTATCCTAACGTGCTACTGGATCTTGGCTACTCATGGTAGGAGACTGGGAATTGCCTCAAATTACTTTTTCATGGGTTGCATGGACGAGGAACAGCAAGAGTCCATTGAAAACCTGCTAGGCACTTTTCCAGCGCTGTCCAAAAGGGGACACACTTTCCTGGGTGACTACTTTCTGGACACTTTTGGACACATTCCAAATAAGAAAATAATCTCAACTGTTTCATAAAAAACTCCAAATGGCTGGACTTTTGAAAGGGAAGGGGACTTGGGTCTCATGCGGTATCACAAAGGGTCAATCATGGCCTAAGTATGCCTTTCTGGCGACCGCTTCTCCTACCTACTTACGTAGCGATCAGCTGTGATCACTCAATTGACAATTCAACTAACAATTAATATTGTTACGAAATTGCCCTCCTGACAGTTTACTCTAACTCTCAATACTTGGATTCGTACCACTGGATTGTGTAGTAATCAAACAGTCGCTGGTCAAATTAAAATAATTAACCCTATTTAATTACTGCTATTTACACACTTAATATTAGGCTTAAAGTTTACTTTATTACAATTTAATAATTTATTTAATAATTAATTTCATCACTTTACCAAATTACAATTACAAATACTGCTGCTTCGATTAAAATGTACGATGTACACACTGTTACGATCTGTGCTCAACTGTGTTCGACTTTGAATAGTGTTGTGGCTTTTCGAATGGTTGAAGTAGAAAATTCGACACTACTCAAGAAGTTTCTGGATCATTCTAGAATCTTATATACACCTCGAAGAGAGTAGGCTTTTAGTTTCGAGAACATTCTATACACCACTTCTTACCACCGAAGAAGCTTTATCCGTATGGATTGTGTCTTGGCTTAAATACATGGGGTGGTGCACACAACCTCAAACTCCAGATGGGATCCTAAAAGTATGCAATCACGTTTAAATATTAATGAAATTTTTGTTGTTGTTGGTGCTCCCAGGTAAAACTAACTCCGCGGATATGTCAACGGAATTTCTATATTAAGAAATTACACTTAACAAAATTAAAATGTGTTAAGACAGAAACAGAGCTGCCATTCCTGGGAATACAGGGCTGCCATCACAGGGAATACAGTGCTGCCATTCTTGGGAATACAGTGCTGTCATCACAGGGAATACAGTGCTGTCATCACAGGGAATACAGTGCTGCCAATACATGAAATACAGTCTGTCAATACACGAAATATTGTGTTGCCACATTGTTTGTAAAAAATTTCGGTGGAATTGTTCTCCAGAAGTAGTTGAACCAGCAATACATATAAAAAGATATCTGTATGCACATAAATATGCATTTCTGGCTAAACACCGGTAATGATCATTAAACAATAATAATGTCTGTTATAATTTTACCCATTTTAACCTTCAATTGGAGGGCAAGAAAATATTTCAATTAAGTTGTTTGCGTTGCAATTTTTTGTGGATAACTTCTTAACTTATTAATATATAACCGATTTTTGGAAAGTGTTGTGATATTATTTTCTAATATGACTGCCCAAAGCCTTCCATACAAAGCAGTACATTTCATTAACACTACCACTCGAATCCATCATGACATTTACGTTGTTTATACTCACACCCTATAATCCACATAGTAAGGTAATTCAATGTTTCCAATAATTCCCCAGTCGTTTCACTCTACTCGCTTCGGGCTGAGCCATAGAGGTTGTTAACTAATATAAACGAGCGACGTAATCGAAATGTACGCTCTCAGACTTCCCGCCACAATACTTTCGCCATATACGAGAGCACTTTCCAAGCTCAGTCAAATGCCGACCACAATTGTTACCTCATTAAAAGGGATTAACGTGTGTATTTCGTGTCTGCAGTTCAATGCAAACCGCAACAGAAATCTAGTGGAGCTGTCGCACCGTTACCTGGAGGGATGGATGGATGCGGTAAGACGGTGGCGGAGACAGAGAACAGCCTCATAAGTAAATTTGGCAGATGAAGCAAGGCACACGAACCAAGTGCAAACATTGTGACAGTGACAAATGGCAGGCAGGCGGCAGGTGGTAGGAGGGAGGTAGGCGTCTGGTGGGAGTGGGAAGGCAGGCGGGAGGCAGGTTGGGGAAGGCAGGCAGGTGGGACGCACTTGGGAGAAAGACAGGAGATAGTGGGGGAGGCAGTTGAGAGAAAAGCAAACAGCACTGCAATCACGCTTGTTGCTGGTGGTAGGTGTCAAAGGCAGGCAGCGGAGCTTGCTCCAATAGTGTGCTCGTGTCCTGGCGTACTAATGTGTGGTTTAGTGTGTGCTCGGAGCCACCAACATGTGAAATGTGCTATTAAAATGCAATTTAAGTGCGTAAACTCATAAAGCTCAAAATGTTCATTTCATTGTGAAAAGGATTAACATGTGAAGTGCAACATGGATACGCGCTGCACAATGACAAACAGGGTGCTGCAAGTGCTGCATTCCAGTTGAATAACATGCATTTAAATGCAAAAGCGACGCTTGTACGCTGCAGGCTGTAGTTGGATGTGCATGCGAGTAGTGCACTGCTCTGGCAGTGGAGAGAAATCACACAGACAGACAGACGTAGGGTGTGGAAAGGACTGAGTCCCGGAGAAGTGGGGCGGTAGGGAAACAGGGAACAGAACAGTACACAGAAATTTCCATACTGGCAAAGTGCATAAATAAATTCATTTTAAAATACTTGAAGGATTTATGAGGCAACTTTGGTACGAGCGTGAGTGTGTGTGTGTGTGTGTGGGGGGGGGGGGGGAAGTGCTGCGATTGTGTTGCTTGTTGTTGTTGTTGTTACTGTATTTTATACACAAGGATTATGTATGCATGCATGCATGCATATCCTTTATTATTATTGTTGTTGTAGTTGTTGGCGTGTTGTTATTTTCATGGTATATTATACCAGTAGCATCAAGTTATCATCCTCAAGTGCTGTCCATAAAAGCGGAAGTGACTCATACTGACATAAAACCATGCAATCGCATGCCAGTGTGGCGCACACGTACCCATGCATGTGTGTGTGTGTGTGTGCGTGTGTGTGCCAGGACTTGTGTTACCAAAACATGTGTTCAGGACTTACAACGACCACAACACAACTGCAGTAGGCATCATGGTAGTCCTTGTGACTTGAGACTAAATCAGAAATGCCAAATTGGGACATGGCATATAATCAGTTCCTCAGATATCCTTAAATAAACACAACTTTTCAATTATTTAGGAAGTTAAAAGTGACAATAAAAGTAATAAACAAATTGTGCAACAACATTTAATTTCTTTCAGAGGAAAGTGTTGTGGGGAAACTTTCTGAATGGTGCTGTAAAATGTCAAAGAATAAGTAGCCTAAGAATAAATGACTGCGAAGGACTTTTAATGGCCTTATTGAGTGACATTTAAAACTCCTACATTCAAAAATACGCTCGGCTTTATGTGGGTTCCGGGACGCTGTGGTGTTCAGGGGAATGAAATAACGAATGAACTGGTCAACACTGCAACGGCGGGTACTCTAATTGGAGCAGAGCTTATTCTTAGTATGAGCTTAGGAGGGACTCTCACTTGGATCAAGAACCATGTGAATAAAAACCCCAAGAACGATGGTGCAACTCAGACGCCTGCAAAGCAACCACGAGAGCCTATTCTTGGCATGAGTTTAGCAGGGACTCTTACTTGGATCAAGGACCATTAGAATAAAAACCACAACAACAATTACTCAGACGCCTGCAAAACAACCACGAGAGCCTATTCTTGGTATGAGTTTAGCAGGGACTCTCACTTGGATCAAGAACCATGGGACTGAAATCCACAATTAATTAAGTCAAGTCACTAGTAAAACAATCACGAGCTTCCTAAAGATCCCGAACAACAAAGTAGCAGCTTTTCTTCTATCATTAAGAAGGAAAGTTCTACGGTATATGATCAAGCTGATCGCGCGACATAATCTATTAGGCGAGCATTTGGCGACCATAGGCTTCATTGAGGGTCAGAGCTTCATCTCCTCGCTGGAGGAAGAATGGAACAGTATATACGAGGGCGGATTGATATTGAAGCTACCTAAGTAGGAAAAAAGCATTTTTTTTTTCAAAAACCATTTATTTCTCAACATAGTCTCCTTTTACTTCGACACACTTAGTAAGACGATATTCCAACTTTTTTATACCATCTGAATAATACGATTTCGGGAACCCCTCAAAATACGCGTTAGTTTCGGTAATCACTTCTTCGTTTGAGATGAATCTTTTTCCTGCGAGCCATTTTTTCAAGTTTGGAAACAGGAAAAGTCACTAGGAGCTAAATCTGGACTATAAGGGTTCGAAGTGTATTTCACGAAATTTTAGCATCGTATCTAATGCTGTGTGAACCGGTGCGTTGTCTTGAAGAAAGAGCATTTCTTTCTTCTTTAAATGTGGTCGTTTTTCCTTGATTGCATCAATCAATTGATCCAATAATGCACGATAATACTTTCCTGTGATTGTGGATCCTTTTTCAAGATAATCGATGAGCAATATTCCGTGTGCATCCCAAAATACAGTGGCCATAACCTGCCAGCCGATTTCACTGCCTTCGCCTTCTTCGGAGCACTTCCACCAGCTTCCACCCATTGTTTCGATTGATTTTTGGTTTCAGGTGTGTAGTGGTGGACCCACGTTTCATCAACAGTTATTAATCGACGCCAAAAATCAACAGGATAACGCTTTATCATGTCCAAACACCGCTGCGAAGTGGTCTGTCGAACTCGTTTTTGTTCGACGCTGAGCAAACGCGGCACCCATCTTGCCGATAGCTTTTTCATATGCAAATGTTCATGCAAAATGTTGAACAACCGTTCATATGATATGTTTACCATTTCAACAATCTCACGCAACTTGACTCGGCGATCATTGATAACGATGTCGAGGATTTTCTTGATATTTTCTTCAGTAACCACCTCTTTTGGCCTTCCTGTTGATGGTATTGTTGCAGTGGTTGTTCGGCCGCGATTAAATTCAGCAATCCAATATTTTACCATGTAATCTGACGGAGCAGACTCACCGTAATGTTTATCCAGCTTTTCTTTTGTCTCTTTCGCCGTTTTCCCTTTCAAATAATAGTGTTTAATCACTGCACGAAATTCGCTTTTTTCCATTTTTCAAGAAACACAAAAGTTGCTTACTTCAAACGACTACAACAAATAAACTAATCGATGAATTTGGGTGCAATTTTAACAGCTGACGTTTGACAGATCGCAATTTCTAAAAAAAAAAGTTTTTGTGTTCGTGCTGCCATCTAGCGCTAGGTAGCTTCAATATCAATCCGCCCTCGTAGAATTTACTGGCTGGTTGTCCTGTTATTGGCAGAATGAAGAGGTACTGGGTATGGACAAGACACATTCCTTATCCCTAGACAGACTTCTAAGATTCATAACGGTAGGAACGTAGGCAGAAGTGGCTGCCCCTTGTGAGAGCCCACTTAGGCCAATATGATCCATTTGGCTACCATAGGATCTCAGGCCTTTCTCTAGCTCTCGAACTAACAGAAACTAATGTGAAGGTCTTTGGTGTCAACTTCTGTTCGAATAGGTTGTCTGTCTGTTAGAACGCGTATAGTGTCACGAACTTTTTCGGAGCCGAGGTAAAGCTCAGCTACTCCAGGGTTGGTCAACAGAATAAAAACTTCCTGGTTCACAGTAGTTCTCGATGATCCAAGAAAATCGGATTATTTTAACTTTTCAACAAATTGTGGCCCGCTTGGTGATCCATAAGATGTCTCTGCCTTTCAGTTGATCCTGTAGTCGCTGATAAAGTCCAACTTCCTTAGATTCTTTAGACGTTTGTTACTCCACTTTGGATGTTTGTTACTCTGCCTTGGACGTTTGTTACTCTGCTTTGGATGTTTATTACTCTTCTCTGGATGTTTGTTACTCTTCTTTGGACGTTTGTTACTCCACTTTGGACGTTTGTTACTGCACTTTGGACGTTGTTACTCTGCTTTGGACGCTTGTTACTCTGCTTTGGACTTTAATTTGGACGTTTGGAAGATTCTCAATCATTATTTATGAAAGATTTTCAATAACTATTTAACCCACTGAATGTTTACTCAGTGGATTACCTAGCGCAGCAAATTATGAAGAGTGTTCCTTGTCTTGCCAGCTTGTGTGCCCTGCAGTAGTTTTGGATATACCTGTGTGCAGGTACCCAAATAAGGCGAATATTATGCTGCCTAAAAATCTCTTCAAGACTTTCACGGCAGCTATTTACTGGATTTGATGTCAATCAGTGAGATCCTAGAGCCCTGATACTCTTAACTGACAAAGAGGGTCATCTTTGCTTTCTAGGTCAGATTTGCTTTCTCGGTCAGATTTCCTTTTTTTACCCTTCTCAGAGCTGCTTTTATAGCGGAGAACTCTGCCTGAAAACGCTACCGTGGTCTGACGGTTTGAAGGAGAAAATTATCTCTAAGCAATTTGATAACAGTCCGCCGCCTACTATTCCATCCAGTTTGGAGCGCTTGGTGAGGATCTGACATGTGTTGTCTAACGATGGCATTGTCTCTCTTCCAGTCACTTCTGTCTGAAATGGTGGTGGAGAACTTTTTATTGATGCGGTAACTAGCTCGCCAAATTTCCTTAACAAAACCAATCTGCTGGAATTTCCGGTGTTTGAATCAGACCAGATTCATATAGCAGTCAAAGAAATTTGAAGAGGTGTAACTTTCCCCTTCAAAATTCTCGATCTTCCCCATCTTTCCAATATATTCAGGCTTGAAGCACAAGCAGTGTTGGGGAACACAATAGTCAGGCTCCCCAAATTTCCTTTAGATTGTAATATGCTGGAATTTCTCGGGTTTTTTTCAGAACACATTCATATTACACCATCAGACCAGATTTGAATAGGTGTAGCTTTCTTCTTTAAAACTCCTCTATCTCACCAATCTTCTCTTTCCCATATATTCAGGCTTACAGCACAATGGCCATCGCTGGCCTCAGTGCTTCAAGACCTCTTTCTACGGCTGTTCTCTACTCTAACCCAGTTCTGTCTATATATCATATATTTATAACACAATTATAAGCCCGTATAAATCCTTTATTGAGTTTGTTTCAATCATTGTTTGGCAAACAGTTTTCACTGCTGAAGTTGTTAAAGCCTCCCAGGATCGTTGTCGCTATCAATGTCCATGCCTGGCTAGAACAGGAATACCATTCATCTTTAGGATCGAAGATTATTCTTATTTTGTGCATTATGATAAAATCTATAAATCGTTCACAATTGTTTTAGCACCCACCAAAATTTTGATCTAAACGGATCTTGGACAATTATATTTTGTAACGACTCAAATCTCGCTGGGGTAATACTCACCGGTTCGCCAGGGTCGTGTAGAGAAAATTACTTATCGGCGTGTTGTAATATTCAAGTTTTCTTCATTTACTATTTTTTCCTTATTTCTAGGTATAAAATATTCAGTACTAATTAAGGATTTTAAGGAGGCCGCTCCTGTAGTCGGCGCTGTGCAGTCCTGGTCTCCAGTCTCAACGGTGGTGAATTAAGAAACCACTTTCACCGGGTTGACTTTGACAAGGTTTGCTATGAAAGCGGATTGAAAAGCACAACGTTCGTAGCAAACGCAGTGTTTCTGGGGGGTTTATGTCCGGGTGTCCCTAGTTTTTAGTTTCCGCGGTGGTGGATTGAAAAACCACTTCCATCGTGTTAACTTCAATGAACAAGTCCTGTTTTGCTATGAGTGGATAGGAAAAATCCAGCATTCGTAGCAAACGCAGCACTTGTGTGTGTGTGTGTGCGTGTATCAGTAGGCTTTTGTTTGTTGATCTGGTAGGGTCTGACGGTGCAGCAACGTTTCCTTGGTCCTAACTTCCGTAGCAGGAAAAGAGACCGTATGTCCGGTTGCAGGCGCTTTTATAGACACCTGTTGAAACTCTTGTTGTTGCTCGACTACCGCTTCCTGTTGCTAAGGCCAAGGCATTGTTGTTGCTTTTCACTTGACCTTAGGCGACCCTCAGCGTTTTCCGGGAAAAGTCCGACTGTCGTCAAGCGCGTAGTATTTGCAGCGGTACGTTGTTGTTGTTGCACGCCCTGTTGTTGTTGCAACCATGGTTCCTTTCCGTTGGCGGTTAATAATATTCAATTACCGACCTGCGTTTGAACATTATTTCCGTGCTTCTCCTTTGTTCTGTATCCCTGCCACTTGTATGCATAGCGATCGTTATGTCGTCGTCTCGTTTGCTCTTGCATTCTTTTCCTCGTGTTGTTATTGTACTATTTACCGAGCTGACGTACTCTGTAAATTCTGCCGAGTCTTGTTGTTGTTGTTCTCTGCAGTCGGCTACCTCGGCTTTAGTAAAGTTCTTGTTGTAATTAGCGCACGCTTAGTCTAGTCTGCCTGTACTGTTGTTGTTGCTGGCTTGGGTTCGCTAAGTCTGTCGGTGCATGCTTGTTGTAATCCACCTGCAGTTTATTGTCTTTGTCTTACGCAAGCGGCTGGCGAGGCTTTGCCAATGCTGCATAGTTGTTGGTGTAATATGCATGTGGTTTCTTGACAAACGTTTAACATTCCGTAGTTTTCATGCGCTCCCGCCTTCGCCGTGGTTTTAATTGGTCCGATCGCTATTCTGGTACTCTTTTATTTCTATTATTCAATGCTGATGGGGTCGCGCAAGATAATTGGCTATGGCAATTTAAATTCTTTATTCGCCAGTGATGCTGACGGGCCATTATCGTAGTGACTATTGTTTTGGGGAATTTTATTGTGTGAGCAAAATTAGCCAATAATTTTGCTGGTCACAATTTGGAAAATATTTATCATATTTGGCCAAGTTTCCTGTAGAGATTTCTTAACTAATATTGAGCTTTAGTTGGACCAAGTTTTGTTTCCTTGGCCACAGAATCATTTCTCTTTAGATGTCTCGGAAAAGTGGTTTGGGGTCCACTACTAAAATCAATTTGTAGTCTACCGCTAATATAAGTTTGGAATCTACTACGAAGCAGTCGATATCTGCACATCTTTACATTATTTCTTTTGGGGAAACACTCGCGTTGATGGCGATTTCGGTTCTGCTAATGTTAAAAGTCATAATGATAATTTATAGTACAAATGTGGTGTATTTGTATTTTTGTATTATCAATTATGTTGCACAATGTATTTTATTAATATTTCCAATCGCTTTTCTAAGAAATGTCGTCTTGTCTGACGTTCAAAATACACGTGAAAACATTTAAGAATGCCGATGTCTGATTTAACCGACTATGAAATTACGATACCAAATTCCCTAAGAGTGTTTATGTGCCTGTAGTGCTTGCGTGAGTTACACACATAACTAAATACAAAACATGATACTTTGAGATCACTTTTTGTCTTATGGCAGAATTCTGGATTGATATGGGGTTGATAGTTCATATATTATGAAATATATCATTAATAATATTTTATAATATCTCTTTAATATAATAGTAATTCTGAGCCTCTGTCTCGTATGTTGTCCAGACACTTTTTATATACCTCAAATTATAGAGATACGTCAACAATGAGCGTGGCAATGGATTTACCACCCAACCCCCTCACCCTTTTTGGTTGTTTTATACTAATCCGTTATAAAGAATTTTGTCCATTTCAAAGTTTTCTAGTTATGAAAATGTGTGAATTGTGGACTTCGAAGTGGAGTTACCAAATATATACATATAACCACAAAATCTTATCATACGAGTATATCTTCAACAAAATTTGTTTCTAGGCCCTTTGAATGTGGTTGAGAGGACTTCTCTGTATGAGAGGTTGGCGTGGCCTTTATATGATTCTACCAATTTGTAGAAAACGGGTTTATTTATGAAACAGCCATAGTCTTCTTGAGAAGTAAAAATAACCGCATTTGCACACTTAAAATTATTCTCCATATACAAAGTATGGTTCGAAACCACTCCTATTGTAAAAAACAATCACACGTCTCCGATGCAGATAATATTAAATTGTTGTTAATTCTTTATTAACATCATTAAATAAAATGCATGCAAATTTGCATATAATGTTACACTTTATTGCTCAATCATCATGGTGAAAGAGAGAGGCCCAAATTCTGGGCGCATCTGAACAATTTGAATGCGAGCTTACAACCACAAAAACCGATGTTCAGCTTAGCACAGTAATTAATAGCATCGGTGACTCTTTGTTCACCGACAGATGCCGGAAACATCTTTTGAATATTGTCTTCGTTTATGTACCCGTCATAATAATATTGAAGACCATCTTTTCCAAGAACACAATCGACGAAGCACTGCTCTTTCTGCGTTGGATGTTCATATGTAGGATCCAGTATTTTATTGAAGTCAATGAGTGGGAATTTATGTTTTTGGGCACATTTGGCGGCAATTACAAGTAAGCCCTTACGTTGAGCATCACTAATCTATAATAATAAAAATTGTAAGAGAAAAATGCAAGTGAAAAACGGTTCAAACGATTATTTTCGCTAAATTTTTACTTACTGTAAGGTCAAGCGTAGGATCAAGTGTAGGATCTGCAGTAACAGTCCCAATTTGAAGAATGGCGAACGCCATAAAAGCAGCAGATAGGACGAATTTCATTTTTTGATATTATGATTTTTATTTTAAAAATCTGAATTCACAATTTCACAATTTTCTACAGGTTGCACAGAACTGGTCGGCAGTCTTTCAGCACGGGCCTTTTATACAAAACAGTGCCAATACTGGTACAGCTGTATAGGTAAGTATATACCAGAGAACACAGGGAAAAGAAACTCTTTTCTCTGCTAGCGTCCGTAGAAGACACACCACGACTTTGAGTGGATTCACCATGATTCTGAGTGGATTCAACACGATTTTGAGTGGATTCATGTACAACGTCCGTCTGTTTTACTTCGCTGCTTTGCCGTTTGAAGTTTAAGTTTCTTTTCTGTGTTTTCTGGTATATACTTTTTTTTTGTTTGTCTTTCTTTCTGTGGTGAACTGAAGTTATATTTACTAAAAATGTTTCTTTTTATGTGTTTTTTCTATATATTGTGTAGTTTGTTTCACACTATGTTATGTGGATCCGACAGACTTGAAATAGTACAATCAGAGAGAGCATTTGACCTATAATTCTATATACATGAATATATATAAATATATATGTATATGTATACCTACCGAGTAAGACAACTGTGGACCGTTTAAGCGAACAATAAAACTGGAGGGAGGACCTTATTCTATCAGTACTAAAATGTTTAAACATTAGTCTTTCCAAGGAGGTGAAGTCTTTCTAGGGGTCGTTCTTGATAGGAAACTCACGTGTAAGACGCTTGTTGAGCTGTAGGCTAGTTGGGCATTTGGGCAGTTCCGAAGAACATTTAGTAAAACTTAGTGTCTGAAACGAGCTGTGGGACTTTTGCTATACAAATTAAAGTGTTTTTGGGTTATCAGTACCAAACTTTATTTAACAACTTTACATTACATTAAAATGTCAGTTAGATTTGAATTCCTAACAAGAACTGCTACCAAAGAGTATTTATGTATAGAGTTTCCGTCGCTCTCTTTGGCAAAAGAGGGGATTCGAATTGTATGGAAATTGCCTTGGAACCGTTAACAGATGTTAAACAAACATTATTCTGCTAAAAACGATTCATTACAGATTCATAGTAAATTGAAGGGAGGAATGGCTTTTATTGTCATAGTAGGAAAATGAAGAAATGCAAGTTTAATAGTCTTATTATTTATTAATTAACAGTATATTGACCACATACAAATTAAAACAATCTAAATTAATAAGACAATAATATCAAATCTAAACAATACTCTTTGTTCATGGCTATCGCTGTGGAGCTATTTCCATAGTCTTGTTGTATATTGTCTTTGCTGCTACTTAAAACTAAACTTAATTAGACAAAAGCTCAACTCTGCGCTCTCTCGCTTCTTTCTCATCGCCCCTCGACCAATTCGCCGTCGCTGCAGTCAGTGCATATTTGCATTAAAACAAACATGGGCGATGCAGTTTGTTGTTGTTGTCTCTTTCCCAACTCAGCTTTCCCAATGCTCAAGTTCAGCTTCTCAGCCGATATGCGGAAGTAAGCGAACAAGGCTTTGAATTTCGTGGCACGCAAGCATTTTGGGATAATTTACATACACTGATTGTGTATGCTGCTGTGGTCTGGTGGTGCAGAACAGTGGTTAAGTCCATATGTTTGGTGTTAAACAGGCTGTAGAGAGGTGTATGCTGGAGCATTATGGGCGCCATGAACACTATATCTGGTAACACTCTTAATGCTTTGTTGAACTTGCCACAACTGGATCTACTGATTGATAAGGAAGCGATGAAGAAGAAAATGTCGGCTATATTTTTATGGATATTGGCAAGAAGACAAGAATGGGCATAGAGAGATGTTCAAGAGGCTGTCAGAACAATACTCGTTGTTTGTGGCACCGAAGAATAAACTTATACCCAGAGTTGCTTTTGGAAGAAAAAATAACTTCATCTTCTCGACAAGGGAGAGATGCTCTGAAGTCCCTGGAAAATACGATAAACACTTCTAAGAATTGAGTTGAACCTTTTTGAGTTCAGGGACACTGCCGTGTATGTGGGAACGAAATAGGTTATGAACTGGTAAACTGTGGATCTGCGGTACTTCAATGGGACCTGAGCCAATTATCGGCGTGAGTTTAGCAAGGGATATCAGTTGGATCAGTAGCTATGTGATAGTGCAATTTAGTTGCCAATAAAAAACCCAAGTGCTCCTAGGTAGCCCGAACAAGAGAGTTGCACATTTTCTTCAAACATTATGAAGGAAAGATCTTCGAACATTGGTGTTGGGCTTCTCAAGGGGCACAATCTGTTGGGCTACCATATGCATCATCGAGAGAACGAGCAGCGTTACCTATCTGGAGAGGAAATCTAGAGACTTGCTTGCCCTGTCGAGAGAGGATATCTCTAAGGTCGTGGCTTGTGTAACTGGTTACTGGCTGTTCGGCAGGCATGCTCTCAGGCTGGGAGTATTCTCTCATGAATACTGCAGAAGCTGTGGGGATGAGGAGGATGAGGAGACTGTGGAACATCTCTTCTGTAGTTGCCCCGCTTTGGCTAGAAGCAAAACGGGATCTTTAGGCAAATACGCTTTTAGCTCTCTTACAGAAGTGTCTTGCGCGAAGGTCAAACAAATCCTGCGCTTTATTAGGGCTTCGAAATGGTTTGACGAGTAAATCAGAGGTGCGTTGTTATGGTGTGGTATCACAATGGACCCATGGTGGTTTGCGTGAGGTGGTCCTTAGACCGGCTGCCACGTTAACCTAACATAACCTACCTGTCTGGAGGAAGAACTGGAGGGCACAGAGCATTTGTCTTTGTTGGTCCTGCCTTGGGCAGAATGAGGAGGCACATATTATAATCAGCTGTATTGGAAATTGATAATGTGCCTGTTGTGTGCCTGATGCCTGGACAATCTTCTACGATTCATAAAAGAGTCAAAAAAGTTTAAAATGGTGCAAATTACCTTTTCCTTCTAACAAATCACTTATCACCCTTCTTCTTCCAGGCTTATAGTACAATGGGCATCAATTGCCAGAGTGCTTGAAGAATTCCTTCTACTGTGGTTCTGTGGCCTAACCCAATTTTATCATAATTCTATTTGAATACCAGAGTACTCGCGAATTTTAGTGCATTGGCAATTCTGATCTTTTTACCTTGTGAATTTAAAAGTAATTGAAAAATTAATGATCAGCCCAGAATAACAAATTTGACGCAAAAATTACTGCATTATATTTGGTAATTTAAAGAAATAGTTTCAATTCCATCACCACCCAATCTACATATGGATTTCTCTGAAATTTTAACACTTTCTGTTGGTCAGATGACACTAAGATGATGTCCAGATTTAAAGACTAGTGGCATCTTCTATTTTCAAACAAGGGTACTGTGACGAGCATAATTATTGGCAAACTTTGCGCACACAATCAAATTCCCCAAAACAATAGTCACTACGATAATGGCCTGTCAGCATCACTGGCGAATAAAGAATTTAAATTGCCATAGCCAATTATCTTGCGCGACCCCATCAGCATTGAATAATAGAAATAAAAGAGTACCAGAATAGCGATCGGACCAATTAAAACCACGGCGAAGGCGGGAGCGCATGAAAACTACGGAATGTTAAACGTTTGTCAAGAAACCACATGCAGATTACACCAACAACTATGCAGCATTGGCAAAGCCTCGCCAGCCGCTTGCGTAAGAAAAAGACAATAAACTGCAGGTGGATTACAACAAGCATGCACCGACAGACTTAGCGAACCCAAGCCAGCAACAACAACAGTACAGGCAGACTAGACTAAGCGTGCGCTAATTACAACAAGAACTTTACTAAAGCCGAGGTAGCCGACTGCAGAGAACAACAACAACAAGACTCGGCAGAATTTACCGAGTACGTCAGCTCGGTAAATAGTACAATAACAACACGAGGAATAGAATGCAAGAGCAAACGAGACGACGACATAACGATCGCTATGCATACAAGTGGCAGGGATACAGAACAAAGGAGAAGCACGGAAATAATGTTCAAACGCAGCATTGAATATTATTAACCGCCAACGGAAAGGAACCATGGTTGCAACAACAACAGGGCGTGCAACAACAACAACGTACCGCTGCAAATACTACGCGCTTGACGACAGTCGGACTTTTCCCGGAAAACGCTGAGGGTCGCCTAAGGTCAAGTGGAAAGCAACAAGAATACCTTGGCCTTAGCTACAGGAAGCGGTAGTCGAGCAACAACAAGAGTTTCAACAGGTGTCTATAAAAGCGCCTGCAACCGGACATACGGTCTCTTTTTCTGCTGCACATCACGGAAGTTAGGACAAAGGAAACGTTGCCGCATCGTTAGACCCTACCAGATCAACAAACAAAAGCCTACGGACACACGCACACACACACACACAAGTGCTGCGTTTGCTACGAATGCTGGATTTTTCCAATCCACTCTCAAAACAGAACTTGTTCATTGAAGTTCAACACGATGGAAGTGGTTTTTCAATCCACCACCGCGGAAACTAAAAACTAGGGACACCCGGACATAAACCCCCCAGAAACACTGCGTTTGCTACGAACGTTGTGCTTTTCAATCCGCTTTCATAGCAAACCTTGTCAAAGTCAACCCGGTGAAAGTGGTTTCTTAATTCACCACCGTTGAGACTGGAGACCAGGACTGCACAGCGCCGACTACAGGAGCGGCCTCCTTAAAATCCTTAATTAGTACTGAATATTTTATACCTAGAAATAAGGAAAAAATAGTAAATAAAGAAAACTTTAGCATTAAAACACGCCGATAAGTAATTTTCTGTACACGACCCTGGCGAACCGGTGAGTATTACCCCAGCGAGATTTGAGTCGTTACAAAATATAATTGTCCAAGATCCGTTTAGATCAAAATTTTGATGGGTGCTGAAACAATTGTGAACGATTTATAGATTTTATCATAATGCACAAAATAAGAATAATCTTCGATCCTAAAGATGAATGGTATTCCTGTTCTAGCCAGGCATGGACATTGATAGCGACAACGATCCTGGGAGGCTTTAACAACTTCAGCAGTGAAAACTGTTTGCCAAACAATGATTGAAACAAACTCAATAAAGGATTTATACGGGCTTATAATTGTGTTATAAATATATGATATATAGACAGAACTGGGTTAGAGTAGAGAACAGCCGTAGAAAGAGGTCTTGAAGCACTGAGGCCAGCGATGGCCATTGTGCTGTAAGCCTGAATATATGGGAAAGAGAAGATTGGTGAGATAGAGGAGTTTTAAAGAAGAAAGCTACACCTATTCAAATCTGGTCTGATGGTGTAATATGAATGTGTTCTGAAAAAAACCCGAGAAATTCCAGCATATTACAATCTAAAGGAAATTTGGGGAGCCTGACTATTGTGTTCCCCAACACTGCTTGTGCTTCAAGCCTGAATATATTGGAAAGATGGGGAAGATCGAGAATTTTGAAGGGGAAAGTTACACCTCTTCAAATTTCTTTGACTGCTATATGAATCTGGTCTGATTCAAACACCGGAAATTCCAGCAGATTGGTTTTGTTAAGGAAATTTGGCGAGCTAGTTACCGCATCAATAAAAAGTTCTCCACCACCATTTCAGACAGAAGTGACTGGAAGAGAGACAATGCCATCGTTAGACAACACATGTCAGATCCTCACCAAGCGCTCCAAACTGGATGGAATAGTAGGCGGCGGACTGTTATCAAATTGCGTAGAGATAATTTTCTCCTTCAAACCATCAGACCACGGTAGCGTTTTCAGGCAGAGTTCTCCGCTATAAAAGCAGCTCTGAGAAGGGTAAAAAAAGGAAATCTGACCGAGAAAGCGAATCTGACCTGAAAGCAAAGATGACCCTCTTTGTCAGTTAAGAGTATCAGGGCTTTCGGATCTCACTGATTGACATCAAAACCAGTGATTAGCTGCCGCGAAAGTTTTGACCAGATTGTAGACAATAGCCATATTCTACGGGCCAGATGAACTGGGAACCAATCAGAGAATATATCATCTACGGAACAGAAGTTTTTAATCCGCAAATGTTATCTCTCATTTGTAGCGACCATGCAAGCTGTTTTACCTACTAAACGAAAGACGACTTAAACAAGTATATTAATGTTTACGGAACAATTTGTAAAAGTTTTAGACTATACTACTATATTTACTACTAAATAAGAGCATTATATTTATATTGAATCCAAGTATTTGGATGTATCAGGCTGCCTTTATGATCTACATTTGGTGGACTTAATAATTCTGCTCAGATTTGTCCAGAACACTGTCTGGTTAATATAATTCTTGGGCGGTCTCAATGTCCCCATTTTTTGTGTGGGTCGATATTGGCCTCAGATTGCCTTAAGGCAATCGCCCCTATATAAATGCATACATCCTAAGTGGCTAATACAGGATAAGAACTCAAACTGCGGTGATATTCGGGACGGTTAGTTATAACCAGAGAACACAGAGAAAAGAAAGTCTTTTTCGCTGCCAGCATCTGTAACGGACACACCACGATTTTGAGTGGATTCACCTCGACATTGAGTGAGTGGATTCGTGTACAAATTCCGTCTGCTTTATTTCGCTGCTTTGCCGTTTAGCTTTTAAGTCTCTTTTCTCTGTGTTCTCTGGTTATAACAACTGCTCTACTCTTGAAATTGGCAACTCCCGACTATATCTTTTGATAATATTTGCAGTCGCTATTGTATTAATTTTGTGTCATCTTACTGCATAAGATACACGTTTATAGCACCGAGCCGTAGTTTTTTTCTCGGAAGGCAGAAACCAATTGTTTAAATATCTATATATATATTACAATAACAATACTTGTTTTTTTCTCTCCAGATATACATATTAACAAACCTGAAACTTTTATATATTAAATTCTATATAATTTTTACTTTTCGCTATGTACGACGTCTATTCTCACTTCTTGGAAAGAGCGTAGATGAAGCTCAGAACTTGATACTATACTGAAAGCCGTCTCGCTTTTAACTAATTTCTGCCACATTCACCCCAACTTTCTATCGGCACGTGTTCTCGAGAAGTTCATATCATATATGTAAGAACCAAACGAAACATATGCTACACTCCTTAATTTTTGTAATGATCATATCTTTAATTGTAATGGCCCAAGTTTTTGTGGAAACAAAATTAGCATAGTTAGAAATTTTAAATTATTTATTTTACTTTGTAATAATTTTGACTAAAATTTAACTTAATATTTATAAAACGAGTAAAGAAGTCTGAAGTCGGGCTAGACCGACTACGAAATACCCTTTACCTTTTCTTGAGCGTGCGAGCTCAACAATGGGGATGTTTTCTTCATAAATCATCCTTAGGAGCATATCTACGGAAATTTTCGGTAGGGTACCTTGAAATTATTATATCGACCCCATTTCTTGTGCATGGCTTCGTAGTGTCAATATAACCACTAATATAAAATTTTGTTCAAAATTTGGGTATAGGTCGTAAGTTATATTTATATGTCAATAGTGGGCGTGGCTGTAGAAATAATACGCCGATTTTTTATGTAGTATTTAATGTTGGTACCCGCAACCTTCGTGTGAAATTTCGTTGATAAATATTTAATAGGAACACTGTAATGATTTTTGGCTAATTGTGGGCGTGGCAATTGTATTATGATCTCCATATTCTGCACACACACTATTATGGACCCCATGTATGTTTCTGCAAATTTTTATTCCGCTGGCATCAATACGAGCATAGGTAGGCTAATTTTAATTTTAGACCCGAAACTTCCTTATATCAAAAGTGGGCGTGTCTTTTGCCTGATCAGCCCCATTTGTTGCAGATAGCTTTATAATGTCCACATGTTTCTTCATGTAGAATTTCGTCCATAAATCTCTACCAGATCTTAAGTTATGAATATTTGTTAATAGTGGGCGTGGCAGCTAATCTATACCGCCCACTTTTTGCACAGTCTTTAGTAGGACCCACATCTCCATAAATGCCAAATTGCGACACGAT
This sequence comes from Clusia tigrina, assembly GCA_920105625.2. Taxonomy (NCBI): domain Eukaryota; kingdom Metazoa; phylum Arthropoda; class Insecta; order Diptera; family Clusiidae; genus Clusia; species Clusia tigrina. The sequence continues at coordinate 30,595,295 of OV050030.1, forward strand.
TCCATCAATCGGACCGAAGTTATCGTCATTTTAAAAAAGGTGAAAGAAGTTCCTTATATGGGAGGTAGGCGTGGTCTTTGTCCAAATCGGCTCATATAGCAATCTGGTTCTGTATCTTTGTCCAGACTATACTTTTGCAAAGTTTCATTATGATAGCTCTAACGGTGTAGAAAAAAAGTGGCCACAGACGGACAGACGGACGGACAAAATAAAAATAGCTTAGAAAGTGATTCTGATCATATCTGTATATATATGTCCATACCTACCACGCCTTCTTCTCGAAATTGCAACTTCTCTCAAAAGCACAAAGTTAGTATACTCTATTTACCTTTTTTTAAAGGTAAAGGGTATAAAGACAGTAGTACGTTTGAGGTAACTCGTGCAGTGCCCTTGTCTTTCTTGATAATACAGATTATGCAGATTTTTGACTCTGTCTGAATTGGCGATATCTGTCGATGCCTTAATAAGTTGTGAGTGAAGTAGCGACATTTTTGAACGCTACATCTTCCATATACGTAGCATCTGTAGTAATTATACTGATGATGATTGATATGTACTGTAACGACTCAAATCTGCTGGGGTAATACTCACCGGTTCGTCAGGGTCGTGTACAAAAAATGACTTATCGGCGTGTTTTACTGTTAAAGTTTTCTTTATTTATTATTTTTGCTTATTTCTAGGTTTAAAATATTGAGTAGTAATTCAAGATTTGCGGGAGGCCGCTCCTGTAGTCGGCGCTGTGTAGTCCTGGTCTCCAGTCTCAACGGTGGTGAATTAAGAAACCACTTCCACCGGTTTGACTATGACAAGTAAGCTCTGGTTTGCTATGAAAGCGGATTGAAAAATCCAACGTTCGTAGCAAACGCAATACTTCTGGGGGTCTATGTTCGGGTGTCCCTAGTTTTTAGTTTCCGCAGTGGTGGATTGAAAAACCACTTCAAAGAACAAGTTCTGTTTTGCTATGAGTGGATAGGAAAAATCCAGCATTCGTAGCAAACGCAGCACTTGTGTGTGTGTGTGTGCGTGTATCCGTAGGCTTTTGTTTGTTGATCAGGTAGGGTCTAACGATGCGGCAACGTTTCCTTTGTCCTAACTTCCGTGATGTGCAGCAGAAAAAGAGACCGTATGTCCGGTTGCAGGCGCTTTTATAGACACCTGTTGAAGCTCTTGTTGTTGCTCGACTACCGCTTCCTGTTGCTAAGGCCAAGGCATTGTTGTTGCTTTTCACTTGACCTTAGGCGACCCTCAGCGTTTTCCGGGAAAAGTCCGACTGTCGTCAAGCGCGTAGTATTTGCAGCGGTACGTTGTTGTTGTTGCACGCCCTGTTGTTGTTGCAACCATGGGTCCTTTCCGTTGGCGGTTAATAATATTCAATTACCGACCTGCGTTTGAACATTATTTCCGTGCTTCTCCTTTGTTCTGTATCCCTGCCACTTGTATGCATAGCGATCGTTATGTCGTCGTCTCGTTTGCTCTTGCATTCTATTCCTCGTGTTGTTATTGTACTATTTACCGAGCTGACGTACTCGGTAAATTCTGCCGAGTCTTGTTGTTGTTGTTCTCTGCAGTCGGCTACCTCGGCTTTAGTAAAGTTCTTGTTGTAATTAGCGCACGCTTAGTCTAGTCTGCCTGTACTGTTGTTGTTGCTGGCTTGGGTTCGCTAAGTCTGTCGGTGCATGCTTGTTGTAATCCACCTGCAGTTTATTGTCTTTTTCTTACGCAAGCGGCTGGCGAGGCTTTGCCAATGCTGCATAGTTGTTGGTGTAATCTGCATGTGGTTTCTTGACAAACGTTTAACATTCCGTAGTTTTCATGCGCTCCCGCCTTCGCCGTGGTTTTAATTGGTCCGATCGCTATTCTGGTACTCTTTTATTTCTATTATTCAATGCTGATGGGGTCGCGCAAGATAATTGGCTATGGCAATTTAAATTCTTTATTCGCCAGTGATGCTGACAGGCCATTATCGAAGTGACTATTGTTTTGGGGAATTTGATTGTGTGCGCAAAGTTTGCCAATAATTATGCTCGTCACAGTACCCTTGCTTGATAATAGAAGACGCCACTAGTCTGTAAATCTGGACATCATCTTAGTGTCATCTGACCAACAGTAAGTGCTAAAATTTCAGAGAAATCCATATGTAGATTGGGTGGTGATGGAATTGAAACTATTTCTTTAAATTACCAAATATAATGCAGTAATTTTTGCGTCAAATTTGTTATTCTGGGCTGATCATTAATTTTTCAATTACTTTTAAATTCACAAGGTAAGAAGATCAGAATTGCCAATGCACTAAAATTCGCGAGTACTCTGGTATTCAAATAGAATTATGATAAAATTGGGTTAGGCCACAGAACCACAGTAGAAGGAATTCTTCAAGCACTCTGGCAATTGATGCCCATTGTACTATAAGCCTGGAAGAAGAAGGGTGATAAGTGATTTGTTAGAAGGAAAAGGTAATTTGCACCATTTTAAACTTTTTTGACTCTTTTATGAATCGTAGAAGATTGTCCAGGCATCAGGCACACAACAGGAACATTATCAATTTCCAATACAGCTGATTATAATATGTGCCTCCTCATTCTGCCCAAGGCAGGACCAACAAAGAGAAATGCTCTGTGCCCTCCAGTTCTTCCTCCAGACAGTTAGGTTATGTTAGGTTAACGTGGCAGCCGGTCTAAGGACCACCTCACGCAAACGACCATGGGTCCATTGTGATACCACACCATAACAACGCACCTCTGATTTACTCGTCAAACCATTTCGAAGCCCTAATAAAGCGCAGGATTTGTTTGACCTTCGCGCAAGACACTTCTGTAAGAGAGCTAAAAGCGTATTTGCCTAAAGATCCCGTTTTGCTTCTAGCCAGAGCGGGGCAACTACAGAAGAGATGTTCCACAGTCTCCTCATCCTCCTCATCCCCACAGCTTCTGCAGTATTCATGAGAGAATACTCCCAGCCTGAGAGCATGCCTGCCGAACAGCCAGTAACCAGTTACACAAGCCACGACCTTAGAGATATCCTCTCTCGACAGGGCAAGCAAGTCTCTAGATTTCCTCTCCAGATAGATAACGCTGCTCGTTCTCTCGATGATGCATATGGTAGCCCAACAGATTGTGCCCCTTGAGAAGCCCAACACCAATGTTCGAAGATCTTTCCTTCAGAATGTTTGAAGAAAATGTGCAACTCTCTTGTTCGGGCTACCTAGGAGCACTTGGGTTTTTTATTGGCAACTAAATTGCACTATCACATAGCTACGGATCCAACTGATATCCCTTGCTAAACTCACGCCGATAATTGGCTCAGGTCCCATTGAAGTACCGCAGATCCACAGTTTACCAGTTCATAACCTATTTCGTTCCCACATACACGGCAGTGTCCCTGAACTCAAAAAGGTTCAACTCAATTCTTAGAAGTGTTTATCGTATTTTCCAGGGACTTCAGAGCATCTCTCCTTTGTCGAGAAGATGAAGTTATTTTTTCTTCCAAAAGCAACTCTGGGTATAATTTTATTCTTCGGTGCCACAAACAACGAGTATTGTTCTGACAGCCTCTTGAACATCTCTCTATGCCCATTCTTGTCTTCTTGCCAATATCCATAAAAATATAGCCGACATTTTCTTCTTCATCGCTTCCTTATCAATCAGTAGATCCAGTTGTGGCAAGTTCAACAAAGCATTAAGAGTGTTACCAGATATAGTGTTCATGGCGCCCATAATGCTCCAGCATACACCTCTCTACAGCCTGTTTAACACCAAACATATGGACTTAACCACTGTTCTGCACCACCAGACCACAGCAGCATACACAATCAGTGTATGTAAATTATCCCAAAATGCTTGCGAGCCACGAAATTCAAAGCCTTGTTCGCTTACTTCCGCATATCGGCTGAGAAGCTGAACTTGAGCATTGGGAAAGCTGAGTTGGGAAAGAGACAACAACAACAAACTGCATCGCCCATGTTTGTTTTAATGCAAATATGCACTGACTGCAGCGACGGCGAATTGGTCGAGGGGCGATGAGAAAGAAGCGAGAGAGCGCAGAGTTGAGCTTTTGTCTAGTTAAGTTTAGTTTTAAGTAGCAGCAAAGACAATATACAACAAGACTATGGAAATCGCTCCACAGCGATAGCCATGAACAAAGAGTATTGTTTAGATTTGATACTATTGTCTTATTAATTTAGATTGTTTTAATTTGTATGTGGTCAATATACTGTTAATTAATAAATAATAAGACTATTAAATTTGCATTTCTTCATTTTCCTACTATGACAATAAAAGCCATTCCTCCCTTCAATTTACTATGAATCTGTAATGAATCGTTTTTAGCAGAATAATGTTTGTTTAACATCTGTTCCAAGGCAATTTCCATACAATTCGAATCCCCTCTTTTGCCAAAGAGAGCGACGGAAACTCTATACATAAATACTCTTTGGTAGCAGTTCTTGTTAGGAATTCAAATCTAACTGACATTTTAATGTAATGTAAAGTTGTTAAATAAAGTTTGGTACTGATAACCCAAAAACACTTTAATTTGTAGTCCCACAGCTCGTTTCAGACACTAAGTTTTACTAAATGTTCTTCCGAACTGCCCAAATGCCCAACTAGCCTACAGCTCAACAAGCGTCTTACAAGTGAGTTTCCTATCAAGAACGACCCCTAGAAAGACTTCACCTCCTTGGAAAGACTAATGTTTAAACATTTTAGTACTGGTAGAATAAGGTCCTCCCTCCAGTTTTATTGTTCGCTTAAACGGTCCACAGTTGTCTTACTCGGTAGGTATACATATACATATATATTTATATATATTCATGTATATAGAATTATAGGTCAAATGCTCTCTCTGATTGTACTATTTCAAGTCTGTCGGATCCACATAACATAGTGTGAATCAAACTACACAATATATAGAAAAAACACATAAAAAGAAACATTTTTAGTAAATATAACTTCAGTTCACCACAGAAAGAAAGACAAACAAAAAAAAAGTATATACCAGAAAACACAGAAAAGAAACTTAAACGTCAAACGGCAAAGCAGCGAAGTAAAACAGACGGACGTTGTACATGAATCCACTCAAAATCGTATTGAATCCACTCAGAATCATGGTGAATCCACTCAAAATCGTGGTGTGTCCACTACGGACGCTAGCAGCGAAAAGAGTTTCTTTTCCCTGTGTTCTCTGGTATATACTTACCTATACAGCTGTACCAGTATTGGCACTGTTTTGTATAAAAGGCCCGTGCTGAAAGACTGCCGACCAGTTCTGTGCAACCTGTAGAAAATTGTGAAATTGTGAATTCAGATTTTTAAAATAAAAATCATAATATCAAAAAATGAAATTCGTCCTATCTGCTGCTTTTATGGCGTTCGCCATTTTTCAAATTGGGACTGTTACTGCAGATCCTACACTTGATCCTACGCTTGACCTTACAGTAAGTAAAAATTTAGCGAAAATAATCGTTTGAACCGTTTTTCACTTGCATTTTTCTCTTACAATTTTTATTATTATAGATTAGTGATGCTCAACGTAAGGGCTTACTTGTAATTGCCGCCAAATGTGCCCAAAAACATAAATTCCCACTCATTGACTTCAATAAAATACTGGATCCTACATATGAACATCCAACGCAGAAAGAGCAGTGCTTCGTCGATTGTGTTCTTGGAAAAGATGGTCTTCAATATTATTATGACGGGTACATAAACGAAGACAATATTCAAAAGATGTTTCCGGCATCTGTTGGTGAACAAAGAGTCACCGATGCTATTAATTACTGTGCTAAGCTGAACATCGGTTTTTGTGGTTGTAAGCTCGCATTCAAATTGTTCAGATGCGCCCAGAATTTGGGCCTCTCTCTTTCACCATGATGATTGAGCAATAAAGTGTAACATTATATGCAAATTTGCATGCATTTTATTTAATGATGTTAATAAAGAATTAACAACAATTTAATATTATCTGCATCGGAGACGTGTGATTGTTTTTTACAATAGGAGTGGTTTCGAACCATACTTTGTATATGGAGAATAATTTTAAGTGTGCAAATGCGGTTATTTTTACTTCTCAAGAAGACTATGGCTGTTTCATAAATAAACCCGTTTTCTACAAATTGGTAGAATCATATAAAGGCCACGCCAACCTCTCATACAGAGAAGTCCTCTCAACCACATTCAAAGGGCCTAGAAACAAATTTTGTTGAAGATATACTCGTATGATAAGATTTTGTGGTTATATATATTTGGTAACTCCACTTCGAAGTCCACAATTCACACATTTTCATAACTAGAAAACTTTGAAATGGGCAAAATTCTTTATAACGGATTAGTATAAAACAACCAAAAAGGGTGAGGGGGTTGGGTGGTAAATCCATTGCCACGCTCATTGTTGACGTATCTGTATAATTTGAGGTATATAAAAAGTGTCTGGACAACATACGAGACAGAGGCTCAGAATTACTATTATATTAAAGAGATATTATAAAATATTATTAATGATATATTTCATAATATATGAACTATCAACCCCATATCAATCCAGAATTCTGCCATAAGACAAAAAGTGATCTCAAAGTATCATGTTTTGTATTTAGTTATGTGTGTAACTCACGCAAGCACTACAGGCACATAAACACTCTTAGGGAATATGGTATCGTAATTTCATAGTCGGTTAAATCAGACATCGGCATTCTTAAATGTTTTCACGTGTATTTCGAACGTCAGACAAGACGACATTTCTTAGTAAAGCGATTGGAAATATTAATAAAATACATTGTGCAACATAATTGATAATACAAAAATACAAATACACCACATTTGTACTATAAATTATCATTATGACTTTTAACATTAGCAGAACCGAAATCGCCATCAACGCGAGTGTTTCCCCAAAAGAAATAATGTAAAGATGTGCAGATATCGACTGCTTCGTAGTAGATTCCAAACTTATATTAGCGGTAGACTACAAATTGATTTTAGTAGTGGACCCCAAACCACTTTTCCGAGACATCTAAAGAGAAATGATTCTGTGGCCAAGGAAACAAAACTTGGTCCAACTAAAGCTCAATATTAGTTAAGAAATCTCTACAGGAAACTTGGCCAAATATGATAAATATTTTCCAAATTGTGACGAGCAAAATTAGTCAATAATTTTGCTCACACAATAAAATTCCCCAAAACAATAGTCACTTCGATAATGGCCCGTCAGCATCACTGGCGAATAAAGAATTTAAATTGCCATAGCCAATTATCTTGCGCGACCCCATCAGCATTGAATAATAGAAATAAAAGAGTACCAGAATAGCGATCGGACCAATTAAAACCACGGCGAAGGCGGGAGCGCATGAAAACTACGGAATGTTAAACGTTTGTCAAGAAACCACATGCAGATTACACCAACAACTATGCAGCATTGGCAAAGCCTCGCCAGCCGCTTGCGTAAGACAAAGACAATAAACTGCAGGTGGATTACAACAAGCATGCACCGACAGACTTAGCGAACCCAAGCCAGCAACAACAACAGTACAGGCAGACTAGACTAAGCGTGCGCTAATTACAACAAGAACTTTACTAAAGCCGAGGTAGCCGACTGCAGAGAACAACAACAACAAGACTCGGCAGAATTTACAGAGTACGTCAGCTCGGTAAATAGTACAATTACAACACGAGGAAAAGAATGCAAGAGCAAACGAGACGACGACATAACGATCGCTATGCATACAAGTGGCAGGGATACAGAACAAAGGAGAAGCACGGAAATAATGTTCAAACGCAGGTCGGTAATTGAATATTATTAACCGCCAACGGAAAGGAACCATGGTTGCAACAACAACAGGGCGTGCAACAACAACAACGTACCGCTGCAAATACTACGCGCTTGACGACAGTCGGACTTTTCCCGGAAAACGCTGAGGGTCGCCTAAGGTCAAGTGGAAAGCAACAAGAATACCTTGGCCTTAGCTACAGGAAGCGGTAGTCGAGCAACAACAAGAGTTTCAACAGGTGTCTATAAAAGCGCCTGCAACCGGACATACGGTCTCTTTTTCTGCTGCACATCACGGAAGTTAGGACAAAGGAAACGTTGCCGCATCGTTAGACCCTACCTGATCAACAAACAAAAGCCTACGGATACACGCACACACACACACACAAGTGCTGCGTTTGCTACGAATGCTGGATTTTTCCTATCCACTCATAGCAAAACAGAACTTGTTCTTTGAAGTGGTTTTTCAATCCACCACTGCGGAAACTAAAAACTAGGGACACCCGAACATAGACCCCCAGAAGTATTGCGTTTGCTACGAACGTTGTGCTTTTCAATCCGCTTTCATAGCAAACCAGAGCTTACTTGTCATAGTCAAACCGGTGGAAGTGGTTTCTTAATTCACCACCGTTGAGACTGGAGACCAGGACTACACAGCGCCGACTACAGGAGCGGCCTCCCGCAAATCTTGAATTACTACTCAATATTTTAAACCTAGAAATAAGCAAAAATAATAAATAAAGAAAACTTTAACATTAAAACACGCCGATAAGTCATTTTTAGTACACGACCCTGACGAACCGGTGAGTATTACCCCAGCAGATTTGAGTCGTTACAGTACATATCAATCATCATCAGTATAATTACTACAGATGCTACGTATATGGAAGATGTAGCGTTCAAAAATGTCGCTACTTCACTCACAACTTATTAAGGCATCGACAGATATCGCCAATTCAGACAGAGTCAAAAATCTGCATAATCTGTATTATCAAGAAAGACAAGGGCACTGCACGAGTTACCTCAAACGTACCACTGTCTTTATACCCTTTACCTTTAAAAAAAAAGTAAATAGGGTATACTAACTTTGTGCTTTTGAGAGGGGTTGGAATTTCGAGAAGAAGGCGTGGTAGGTATGGACATATATATACAGATATGATCAAAATCACTTTCTAAGCTATTTTTATTTTGTCCGTCCGTCTGTCCGTCTGTCCGTCTGTCCGTCTGTGGCCACTTTTTTTCTACACCGTTAGAGCTATCATAATGAAACTTTGCAAAAGTATAGTCTGGACAAAGATACAGAACCAGATTGCTATATGAGCCGATTTGGACAAAGACCACGCCTACCTCCCATATAAGGAACTTTTTTCACCTTTTTTAAAATGACGATAACTTCGGTCCGATAGATGGAATCATGCCGCAATTTGGAATTTAGGGAGATGTGGGTCCTACTAAAGACTGTGCAAAAAGTGGGCGGTATAGATTAGCTGCCACGCCCACTATTAACAAATATTCATAACTTAAGATCTGGTAGAGATTTATGGACGAAATTCTACATGAAGAAACATGTGGACATTATAAAGCTATCTGCAACAAATGGGGCTGATCAGGCAAAAGACACGCCCACTTTTGATATAAGGAAGTTTCGGGTCTAAAATTAAAATTAGCCTACCTATGCTCGTATTGATGCCAGCGGAATAAAAATTTGCAGAAACATACATGGGGTCCATAATAGTGTGTGTTCAGAATATGGAGATTATAGTACAACTGCCACGCCCACAATTAACCAAAAATCACTACTAGGTTCCTATTAAAGATTTTTCAACGAAATTTCTCAGGAAGTTTGCGGGTACTAACATTAAATACTACATAAAAAATCGGCGTATTATTTCTACAGCCACGCCCACTATTGACATATAAATATAACTTACGACCTATACAATATTTTTGGACGAAATTATATATTAGTGGTTATATTGACACTACGAAGCCATGCACAAGAAATGGGGTCGATATAATAATTTCAAGGTACCCTACGGCAAATTACCGTAGATATGCTCCTAATGATGATTTATGAAGAAAACATCCCCATTGTTGAACTCGCACGCTCAAGAAAACGTAAAGGGTATTTCGTAGTCGGTCTAACCCGACTTCAGACTTCTTTACTCGTTTTATAAATATTAAGTAAAATTTTAGTCAAAATTATTACAAAGTAAAATAAATAATTTAAAATTTCTAACTATGCAAATTTTGTTTCCACAAAAACTTGGGCCATTACAATTAAAGATATGATCATTACAAAAATTAAGGAGTGTGGCATATGTTTCGTTTGGTTCTTACATTATGATATGCACTTCTCGAGAACACGTGCCGATAGAAAGTTGGGGTGAATGTGGCAGAAACTAGTTAAAAGCGAGACGGCTTTCAGTATAGTATCAAGTTCTGAGCTTCATCTACGCTCTTTCCAAGAAGTGAGAATAGACGTCGTACATAGCGAAGAGTAAAAATTATATAGAATTTAATATATAAAAGTTTCAGGTTTGTTAATATGTATATCTGGAGAGAAAAAAACAAGTATTGTTATTGTAATATATATATAGATATTTAAACAATTGGTTTCTGCCTTCCGAGAAAAAAACTACGGCTCGGTGCTATAAACGTGTATCTTATGCAGTAAGATGACACAAAATTAATACAATAGCGACTGCAAATATTATCAAAAGATATAGTCGGGAGTTGCCAATTTCAAGAGTAGAGCAGTTGTTATAACCAGAGAACACAGAGAAAAGAGACTTAAAAGCTAAACGGCAAAGCAGCGAAATAAAGCAGACGGAATTTGTACACGAATCCACTCACTCAATGTCGAGGTGAATCCACTCAAAATCGTGGTGTGTCCGTTACAGATGCTGGCAGCGAAAAAGACTTTCTTTTCTCTGTGTTCTCTGGTTATAACTAACCGTCCCGAATATCACCGCAGTTTGAGTTCTTATCCTGTATTAGCCACTTAGGATGTATGCATTTATATAGGGGCGATTGCCTTAAGGCAATCTGAGGCCAATATCGACCCACACAAAAAATGGGGACATTGAGACCGCCCAAGAATTATATTAACCAGACAGTGTTCTGGACAAATCTGAGCAGAATTATTAAGTCCACCAAATGTAGATCATAAAGGCAGCCTGATACATCCAAATACTTGGATTCAATATAAATATAATGCTCTTATTTAGTAGTAAATATAGTAGTATAGTCTAAAACTTTTACAAATTGTTCCGTAAACATTAATATACTTGTTTAAGTCGTCTTTCGTTTAGTAGGTAAAACAGCTTGCATGGTCGCTACAAATGAGAGATAACATTTGCGGATTAAAAACTTCTGTTCCGTAGATGATATATTCTCTGATTGGTTCCCAGTTCATCTGGCCCGTAGAATATGGCTATTGTCTACAATCTGGTCAAAACTTTCGCGGCAGCTAATCACTGGTTTTGATGTCAATCAGTGAGATCCGAAAGCCCTGATACTCTTAACTGACAAAGAGGGTCATCTTTGCTTTCAGGTCAGATTCGCTTTCTCGGTCAGATTTCCTTTTTTTACCCTTCTCAGAGCTGCTTTTATAGCGGAGAACTCTGCCTGAAAACGCTACCGTGGTCTGATGGTTTGAAGGAGAAAATTATCTCTACGCAATTTGATAACAGTCCGCCGCCTACTATTCCATCCAGTTTGGAGCGCTTGGTGAGGATCTGACATGTGTTGTCTAACGATGGCATTGTCTCTCTTCCAGTCACTTCTGTCTGAAATGGTGGTGGAGAACTTTTTATTGATGCGGTAACTAGCTCGCCAAATTTCCTTAACAAAACCAATCTGCTGGAATTTCCGGTGTTTGAATCAGACCAGATTCATATAGCAGTCAAAGAAATTTGAAGAGGTGTAACTTTCCCCTTCAAAATTCTCGATCTTCCCCATCTTTCCAATATATTCAGGCTTGAAGCACAAGCAGTGTTGGGGAACACAATAGTCAGGCTCCCCAAATTTCCTTTAGATTGTAATATGCTGGAATTTCTCGGGTTTTTTTCAGAACACATTCATATTACACCATCAGACCAGATTTGAATAGGTGTAGCTTTCTTCTTTAAAACTCCTCTATCTCACCAATCTTCTCTTTCCCATATATTCAGGCTTACAGCACAATGGCCATCGCTGGCCTCAGTGCTTCAAGAACTCTTTCTACGGCTGTTCTCTACTCTAACCCAGTTCTGTCTATATATCATATATTTATAACACAATTATAAGCCCGTATAAATCCTTTATTGAGTTTGTTTCAATCATTGTTTGGCAAACAGTTTTCACTGCTGAAGTTGTTAAAGCCTCCCAGGATCGTTGTCGCTATCAATGTCCATGCCTGGCTAGAACAGGAATACCATTCATCTTTAGGATCGAAGATTATTCTTATTTTGTGCATTATGATAAAATCTATAAATCGTTCACAATTGTTTCAGCACCCATCAAAATTTTGATCTAAACGGATCTTGGACAATTATATTTTGTAACGACTCAAATCTCGCTGGGGTAATACTCACCGGTTCGCCAGGGTCGTGTACAGAAAATTACTTATCGGCGTGTTTTAATGCTAAAGTTTTCTTTATTTACTATTTTTTCCTTATTTCTAGGTATAAAATATTCAGTACTAATTAAGGATTTTAAGGAGGCCGCTCCTGTAGTCGGCGCTGTGCAGTCCTGGTCTCCAGTCTCAACGGTGGTGAATTAAGAAACCACTTTCACCGGGTTGACTTTGACAAGGTTTGCTATGAAAGCGGATTGAAAAGCACAACGTTCGTAGCAAACGCAGTGTTTCTGGGGGGTTTATGTCCGGGTGTCCCTAGTTTTTAGTTTCCGCGGTGGTGGATTGAAAAACCACTTCCATCGTGTTGAACTTCAATGAACAAGTTCTGTTTTGAGAGTGGATTGGAAAAATCCAGCATTCGTAGCAAACGCAGCACTTGTGTGTGTGTGTGTGTGCGTGTATCCGTAGGCTTTTGTTTGTTGATCAGGTAGGGTCTAACGATGCGGCAACGTTTCCTTTGTCCTAACTTCCGTGATGTGCAGCAGAAAAAGAGACCGTATGTCCGGTTGCAGGCGCTTTTATAGACACCTGTTGAAACTCTTGTTGTTGCTCGACTACCGCTTCCTGTAGCTAAGGCCAAGGTATTCTTGTTGCTTTCCACTTGACCTTAGGCGACCCTCAGCGTTTTCCGGGAAAAGTCCGACTGTCGTCAAGCGCGTAGTAGTTGCAGCAGCACATTGTTGTTGTTGCACGCCCTGTTGTTGTTCCAACCATGGTTCCTTTCCGTTGGCGGTTAATAATATTCAATTACCGACCTGCGTTTGAACATTATTTCCGTGCTTCTCCTTTGTTCTGTATCCCTGCCACTTGTATGCATAGCGATCGTTATGTCGTCGTCTCGTTTGCTCTTGCATTCTTTTCCTCGTGTTGTAATTGTACTATTTACCGAGCTGACGTACTCTGTAAATTCTGCCGAATCTTGTTGTTGTTGTTCTCTGCAGTCGGCTACCTCGGCTTTAGTAAAGTTCTTGTTGTAATTAGCGCACGCTTAGTCTAGTCTGCCTGTACTGTTGTTGTTGCTGGCTTGGGTTCGCTAAGTCTGTCGGTGCATGCTTGTTGTAATCCACCTGCAGTTTATTGTCTTTGTCTTACGCAAGCGGCTGGCGAGGCTTTGCCAATGCTGCATAGTTGTTGGTGTAATCTGCATGTGGTTTCTTGACAAACGTTTAACATTCCGTAGTTTTCATGCGCTCCCGCCTTCGCCGTGGTTTTAATTGGTCCGATCGCTATTCTGGTACTCTTTTATTTCTATTATTCAATGCTGATGGGGTCGCGCAAGATAATTGGCTATGGCAATTTAAATTCTTTATTCGCCAGTGATGCTGACGGGCCATTATCGAAGTGACTATTGTTTTGGGGAATTTTATTGTGTGAGCAAAATTAGTCAATAATTTTGCTCGTCACAATTTGGAAAATATTTATCATATTTGGCCAAGTTTCCTGTAGAGATTTCTTAACTAATATTGAGCTTTAGTTGGACCAAGTTTTGTTTCCTTGGCCACAGAATCATTTCTCTTTAGATGTCTCGGAAAAGTGGTTTGGGGTCCACTACTAAAATCAATTTGTAGTCTACCGCTAATATAAGTTTGGAATCTACTACGAAGCAGTCGATATCTGCACATCTTTACATTATTTCTTTTGGGGAAACACTCGCGTTGATGGCGATTTCGGTTCTGCTAATGTTAAAAGTCATAATGATAATTTATAGTACAAATGTGGTGTATTTGTATTTTTGTATTATCAATTATGTTGCACAATGTATTTTATTAATATTTCCAATCGCTTTACTAAGAAATGTCGTCTTGTCTGACGTTCGAAATACACGTGAAAACATTTAAGAATGCCGATGTCTGATTTAACCGACTATGAAATTACGATACCATATTCCCTAAGAGTGTTTATGTGCCTGTAGTGCTTGCGTGAGTTACACACATAACTAAATACAAAACATGATACTTTGAGATCACTTTTTGTCTTATGGCAGAATTCTGGATTGATATGGGGTTGATAGTTCATATATTATGAAATATATCATTAATAATATTTTATAATATCTCTTTAATATAATAGTAATTCTGAGCCTCTGTCTCGTATGTTGTCCAGACACTTTTTATATACCTCAAATTATACAGATACGTCAACAATGAGCGTGGCAATGGATTTACCACCCAACCCCCTCACCCTTTTTGGTTGTTTTATACTAATCCGTTATAAAGAATTTTGCCCATTTCAAAGTTTTCTAGTTATGAAAATGTGTGAATTGTGGACTTCGAAGTGGAGTTACCAAATATATATAACCACAAAATCTTATCATACGAGTATATCTTCAACAAAATTTGTTTCTAGGCCCTTTGAATGTGGTTGAGAGGACTTCTCTGTATGAGAGGTTGGCGTGGCCTTTATATGATTCTACCAATTTGTAGAAAACGGGTTTATTTATGAAACAGCCATAGTCTTCTTGAGAAGTAAAAATAACCGCATTTGCACACTTAAAATTATTCTCCATATACAAAGTATGGTTCGAAACCACTCCTATTGTAAAAAACAATCACACGTCTCCGATGCAGATAATATTAAATTGTTGTTAATTCTTTATTAACATCATTAAATAAAATGCATGCAAATTTGCATATAATGTTACACTTTATTGCTCAATCATCATGGTGAAAGAGAGAGGCCCAAATTCTGGGCGCATCTGAACAATTTGAATGCGAGCTTACAACCACAAAAACCGATGTTCAGCTTAGCACAGTAATTAATAGCATCGGTGACTCTTTGTTCACCAACAGATGCCGGAAACATCTTTTGAATATTGTCTTCGTTTATGTACCCGTCATAATAATATTGAAGACCATCTTTTCCAAGAACACAATCGACGAAGCACTGCTCTTTCTGCGTTGGATGTTCATATGTAGGATCCAGTATTTTATTGAAGTCAATGAGTGGGAATTTATGTTTTTGGGCACATTTGGCGGCAATTACAAGTAAGCCCTTACGTTGAGCATCACTAATCTATAATAATAAAAATTGTAAGAGAAAAATGCAAGTGAAAAACGGTTCAAACGATTATTTTCGCTAAATTTTTACTTACTGTAAGGTCAAGCGTAGGATCAAGTGTAGGATCTGCAGTAACAGTCCCAATTTGAAAAATGGCGAACGCCATAAAAGCAGCAGATAGGACGAATTTCATTTTTTGATATTATGATTTTTATTTTAAAAATCTGAATTCACAATTTCACAATTTTCTACAGGTTGCACAGAACTGGTCGGCAGTCTTTCAGCACGGGCCTTTTATACAAAACAGTGCCAATACTGGTACAGCTGTATAGGTAAGTATATACCAGAGAACACAGGGAAAAGAAACTCTTTTCGCTGCTAGCGTCCGTAGCGGACACACCACGATTTTGAGTGGATTCACCATGATTCTGAGTGGATTCAATACGATTTTGAGTGGATTCATGTACAACGTCCGTCTGTTTTACTTCGCTGCTTTGCCGTTTGACGTTTAAGTTTCTTTTCTGTGTTTTCTGGTATATACTTTTTTTTTGTTTGTCTTTCTTTCTGTGGTGAACTGAAGTTATATTTACTAAAAATGTTTCTTTTTATGTGTTTTTTCTATATATTGTGTAGTTTGATTCACACTATGTTATGTGGATCCGACAGACTTGAAATAGTACAATCAGAGAGAGCATTTGACCTATAATTCTATATACATGAATATATATAAATATATATGTATATGTATACCTACCGAGTAAGACAACTGTGGACCGTTTAAGCGAACAATAAAACTGGAGGGAGGACCTTATTCTACCAGTACTAAAATGTTTAAACATTAGTCTTTCCAAGGAGGTGAAGTCTTTCTAGGGGTCGTTCTTGATAGGAAACTCATGTGTAAGACGCTTGTTGAGCTGTAGGCTAGTTGGGCATTTGGGCAGTTCCGAAGAACATTTAGTAAAACTTAGTGTCTGAAACGAGCTGTGGGACTTTTGCTATACAAATTAAAGTGTTTTTGGGTTATCAGTACCAAACTTTATTTAACAACTTTACATTACATTAAAATGTCAGTTAGATTTGAATTCCTAACAAGAACTGCTACCAAAGAGTATTTATGTATAGAGTTTCCGTCGCTCTCTTTGGCAAAAGAGGGGATTCGAATTGTATGGAAATTGCCTTGGAACAGATGTTAAACAAACATTATTCTGCTAAAAACGATTCATTACAGATTCATAGTAAATTGAAGGGAGGAATGGCTTTTATTGTCATAGTAGGAAAATGAAGAAATGCAAATTTAATAGTCTTATTATTTATTAATTAACAGTATATTGACCACATACAAATTAAAACAATCTAAATTAATAAGACAATAGTATCAAATCTAAACAATACTCTTTGTTCATGGCTATCGCTGTGGAGCGATTTCCATAGTCTTGTTGTATATTGTCTTTGCTGCTACTTAAAACTAAACTTAACTAGACAAAAGCTCAACTCTGCGCTCTCTCGCTTCTTTCTCATCGCCCCTCGACCAATTCGCCGTCGCTGCAGTCAGTGCATATTTGCATTAAAACAAACATGGGCGATGCAGTTTGTTGTTGTTGTCTCTTTCCCAACTCAGCTTTCCCAATGCTCAAGTTCAGCTTCTCAGCCGATATGCGGAAGTAAGCGAACAAGGCTTTGAATTTCGTGGCACGCAAGCATTTTGGGATAATTTACATACACTGATTGTGTATGCTGCTGTGGTCTGGTGGTGCAGAACAGTGGTTAAGTCCATATGTTTGGTGTTAAACAGGCTGTAGAGAGGTGTATGCTGGAGCATTATGGGCGCCATGAACACTATATCTGGTGACACTCTTAATGCTTTGTTGAACTTGCCACAACTGGATCTACTGATTGATAAGGAAGCGATGAAGAAGAAAATGTCGGCTATATTTTTATGGATATTGGCAAGAAGACAAGAATGGGCATAGAGAGATGTTCAAGAGGCTGTCAGAACAATACTCGTTGTTTGTGGCACCGAAGAATAAACTTATACCCAGAGTTGCTTTTGGAAGAAAAAATAACTTCATCTTCTCGACAAGGGAGAGATGCTCTGAAGTCCCTGGAAAATACGATAAACACTTCTAAGAATTGAGTTGAACCTTTTTGAGTTCAGGGACACTGCCGTGTATGTGGGAACGAAATAGGTTATGAACTGGTAAACTGTGGATCTGCGGTACTTCAATGGGACCTGAGCCAATTATCGGCGTGAGTTTAGCAAGGGATATCAGTTGGATCAGTAGCTATGTGATAGTGCAATTTAGTTGCCAATAAAAAACCCAAGTGCTCCTAGGTAGCCCGAACAAGAGAGTTGCACATTTTCTTCAAACATTATGAATCATCGAGAGAACGAGCAGCGTTATCTATCTGGAGAGGAAATCTAGAGACTTGCTTGCCCTGTCGAGAGAGGATATCTCTAAGGTCGTGGCTTGTGTAACTGGTTACTGGCTGTTCGGCAGGCATGCTCTCAGGCTGGGAGTATTCTCTCATGAATACTGCAGAAGCTGTGGGGATGAGGAGGATGAGGAGACTGTGGAACATCTCTTCTGTAGTTGCCCCGCTTTGGCTAGAAGCAAAACGGGATCTTTAGGCAAATACGCTTTTAGCTCTCTTACAGAAGTGTCTTGCGCGAAGGTCAAACAAATCCTGCGCTTTATTAGGGCTTCGAAATGGTTTGACGAGTAAATCAGAGGTGCGTTGTTATGGTGTGGTATCACAATGGACCCATGGTGGTTTGCGTGAGGTGGTCCTTAGACCGGCTGCCACGTTAACCTAACATAACCTACCTGTCTGGAGGAAGAACTGGAGGGCACAGAGCATTTGTCTTTGTTGGTCCTGCCTTGGGCAGAATGAGGAGGCACATATTATAATCAGCTGTATTGGAAATTGATAATGTTCTTGTTGTGTGCCTGATGCCTGGACAATCTTCTACGATTCATAAAAGAGTCAAAAAAGTTTAAAATGGTGCAAATTACCTTTTCCTTCTAACAAATCACTTATCACCCTTCTTCTTCTAGGCTTATAGTACAATGGGCATCAATTGCCAGAGTGCTTGAAGAATTCCTTCTACTGTGGTTCTGTGGCCTAACCCAATTTTATCATAATTCTATTTGAATACCAGAGTACTCGCGAATTTTAGTGCATTGGCAATTCTGATCTTTTTACCTTGTGAATTTAAAAGTAATTGAAAAATTAATGATCAGCCCAGAATAACAAATTTGACGCAAAAATTACTGCATTATATTTGGTAATTTAAAGAAATAGTTTCAATTCCATCACCACCCAATCTACATATGGATTTCTCTGAAATTTTAACACTTTCTGTTGGTCAGATGACACTAAGATGATGTCCAGATTTAAAGACTAGTGGCGTCTTCTATTTTCAAACAAGGGTACTGTGACGAGCATAATTATTGGCAAACTTTGCGCACACAATCAAATTCCCCAAAACAATAGTCACTTCGATAATGGCCCGTCAGCATCACTGGCGAATAAAGAATTTAAATTGCCATGTAGAAATTATATAGCCAATTATCTTGCGCGACCCCATCAGCATTTAATATTAGAAATAAAATAATACCATCGCACCAATTGAAACCACGGCGAAGCGCATGAAAACTACGGAATGTTAAACGTTTGTCAAGAAACCACATGCAGATTACACCAACAACTATGCAGCATTGGCAAAGCCTCGCCAGCCGCTTGCGTAAGACAAAGACAATAAACTGCAGGTGGATTACAACAAGTATGCACCGACAGACTTAGCGAACCCAAGCCAGCAACAACAACAGTACAGGCAGACTAGACTAAGCGTGCGCTAATTACAACAAGAACTTTACTAAAGCCGAGGTAGCCGACTGCAGAGAACAACAACAACAGGACTCGTCAGAATTTACCGAGTACGTCAGCTCGGTAAATAGTACAATAACAACACGAGGAAAAGAATGCAAGAGCAAACGAGACGACGACATAACGATCGCTATGCATACAAGTGGCAGGGATACAGAACAAAGGAGAAGCACGGAAATAATGTTCAAACGCAGGTCGGTAATTGAATATTATTAACCGCCAACGGAAAGGAACCATGGTTGCAACAACAACAGGGCGTGCAACAACAACAACGTACCGCTGCAAATACTACGCGCTTGACGACAGTCGGACTTTTCCCGGAAAACGCTGAGGGTCGCCTAAGGTCAAGTGGAAAGCAACAAGAATACCTTGGCCTTAGCTACAGGAAGCGGTAGTCGAGCAACAACAAGAGTTTCAACAGGTGTCTATAAAAGCGCCTGCAACCGGACATACGGTCTCTTTTTCTGCTGCACATCACGGAAGTTAGGACAAAGGAAACGTTGCCGCATCGTTAGACCCTACCAGATCAACAAACAAAAGCCTACGGACACACGCACACACACACACACAAGTGCTGCGTTTGCTACGAATGCTGGATTTTTCCAATCCACTCTCAAAACAGAACTTGTTCATTGAAGTTAACACGATGGAAGTGGTTTTTCAATCCACCACCGCGGAAACTAAAAACTAGGGACACCCGGACATAAACCCCCCAGAAACACTGCGCTTGCTACGAACGTTGTGCTTTTCAATCCGCTTTCATAGCAAACCTTGTCAAAGTCAACCCGGTGAAAGTGGTTTCTTAATTCACCACCGTTGAGACTGGAGACCAGGACTACACAGCGCCGACTACAGGAGCGGCCTCCCGCAAATCTTGAATTACTACTCAATATTTTAAACCTAGAAATAAGCAAAAATAATAAATAAAGAAAACTTTAACATTAAAACACGCCGATAAGTCATTTTTAGTACACGACCCTGACGAACCGGTGAGTATTACCCCAGCAGATTTGAGTCGTTACAGTACATATCAATCATCATCAGTATAATTACTACAGATGCTACGTATATGGAAGATGTAGCGTTCAAAAATGTCGCTACTTCACTCACAACTTATTAAGGCATCGACAGATATCGCCAATTCAGACAGAGTCAAAAATCTGCATAATCTGTATTATCAAGAAAGACAAGGGCACTGCACGAGTTACCTCAAACGTACCACTGTCTTTATACCCTTTACCTTTAAAAAAAGGTAAATAGGGTATACTAACTTTGTGCTTTTGAGCGGGGTTGCAATTTCGAGAAGAAGGCGTGGTAGGTATGGACATATATATACAGATATGATCAGAATCACTTTCTAAGCTATTTTTATTTTGTCCTTCCGTCTGTCCGTCTGTGGCCACTTTTTTTCTACACCGTTAGAGCTATCATAATGAAACTTTGCAAAAGTATAGTCTGGACAAAGATACAGAACCAGATTGCTAAATGAGCCGATTTGGACAAAGACCACGCCTACCTCCCATATAAGGAACTTTTTTCACCTTTTTAAAAATGACGACAACTTCGGTCCGATTGATGGAATCGTGTCGCAATTTGGCATTTATGGAGATGTGGGTCCTACTAAAGACTGTGCAAAAAGTGGGCGGTATAGATTAGCTGCCACGCCCACTATTAACAAATATTCATAACTTAAGATCTGGTAGAGATTTATGGACGAAATTCTACATGAAGAAACATGTGGACATTATAAAGCTATCTGCACCAAATGGGGCTGATCAGGCAAAAGACACGCCCACTTTTGATATAAGGAAGTTTCGGGTCTAAAATTAAAATTAGCCTACCTATGCCCGTATTGATGCCAGCGGAATAAAAATTTGCAGAAACATACATGGGGTCCATAATAGTGTGTGTTCAGAATATGGAGATTATAGTACAACTGCCACGCCCACAATTAACCAAAAATCACTACTAGGTTCCTATTAAAGATTTTTCAACGAAATTTCTCAGGAAGTTTGCGGGTACTAACATTAAATACTACATAAAAAATCGGCGTATTATTTCTACAGCCACGCCCACTATTGACATATAAATATAACTTACGACCTATACAATATTTTTGGACGAAATTATATATTAGTGGTTATATTGACACTACGAAGCCATGCACAAGAAATGGGGTCGATATAATAATTTCAAGGTACCCTACGGCAAATTACCGTAGATATGCTCCTAATGATGATTTATGAAGAAAACATCCCCATTGTTGAACTCGCACGCTCAAGAAAACGTAAAGGGTATTTCGTAGTCGGTCTAACCCGACTTCAGACTTCTTTACTCGTTTTATAAATATTAAGTAAAATTTTAGTCAAAATTATTACAAAGTAAAATAAATAATTTAAAATTTCTAACTATGCAAATTTTGTTTCCACAAAAACTTGGGCCATTACAATTAAAGATATGATCATTACAAAAATTAAGGAGTGTGGCATATGTTTCGTTTGGTTCTTACATTATGATATGCACTTCTCGAGAACACGTGCCGATAGAAAGTTGGGGTGAATGTGGCAGAAACTAGTTAAAAGCGAGACGGCTTTCAGTATAGTATCAAGTTCTGAGCTTCATCTACGCTCTTTCCAAGAAGTGAGAATAGACGTCGTACATAGCGAAGAGTAAAAATTATATAGAATTTAATATATAAAAGTTTCAGGTTTGTTAATATGTATATCTGGAGAGAAAAAAACAAGTATTGTTATTGTAATATATATATAGATATTTAAACAATTGGTTTCTGCCTTCCGAGAAAAAAACTACGGCTCGGTGCTATAAACGTGTATCTTATGCAGTAAGATGACACAAAATTAATACAATAGCGACTGCAAATATTATCAAAAGATATAGTCGGGAGTTGCCAATTTCAAGAGTAGAGCAGTTGTTATAACCAGAGAACACAGAGAAAAGAGACTTAAAAGCTAAACGGCAAAGCAGCGAAATAAAGCAGACGGAATTTGTACACGAATCCACTCACTCAATGTCGAGGTGAATCCACTCAAAATCGTGGTGTGTCCGTTACAGATGCTGGCAGCGAAAAAGACTTTCTTTTCTCTGTGTTCTCTGGTTATAACTAACCGTCCCGAATATCACCGCAGTTTGAGTTCTTATCCTGTATTAGCCACTTAGGATGTATGCATTTATATAGGGGCGATTGCCTTAAGGCAATCTGAGGCCAATATCGACCCACACAAAAAATGGGGACATTGAGACCGCCCAAGAATTATATTAACCAGACAGTGTTCTGGACAAATCTGAGCAGAATTATTAAGTCCACCAAATGTAGATCATAAAGGCAGCCTGATACATCCAAATACTTGGATTCAATATAAATATAATGCTCTTATTTAGTAGTAAATATAGTAGTATAGTCTAAAACTTTTACAAATTGTTCCGTAAACATTAATATACTTGTTTAAGTCGTCTTTCGTTTAGTAGGTAAAACAGCTTGCATGGTCGCTACAAATGAGAGATAACATTTGCGGATTAAAAACTTCTGTTCCGTAGATGATATATTCTCTGATTGGTTCCCAGTTCATCTGGCCCGTAGAATATGGCTATTGTCTACAATCTGGTCAAAACTTTCGCGGCAGCTAATCACTGGTTTTGATGTCAATCAGTGAGATCCGAAAGCCCTGATACTCTTAACTGACAAAGAGGGTCATCTTTGCTTTCAGGTCAGATTCGCTTTCTCGGTCAGATTTCCTTTTTTTACCCTTCTCAGAGCTGCTTTTATAGCGGAGAACTCTGCCTGAAAACGCTACCGTGGTCTGACGGTTTGAAGGAGAAAATTATCTCTACGCAATTTGATAACAGTCCGCCGCCTACTATTCCATCCAGTTTGGAGCGCTTGGTGAGGATCTGACATGTGTTGTCTAACGATGGCATTGTCTCTCTTCCAGTCACTTCTGTCTGAAATGGTGGTGGAGAACTTTTTATTGATGCGGTAACTAGCTCGCCAAATTTCCTTAACAAAACCAATCTGCTGGAATTTCCGGTGTTTGAATCAGACCAGATTCATATAGCAGTCAAAGAAATTTGAAGAGGTGTAACTTTCCCCTTCAAAATTCTCGATCTTCCCCATCTTTCCAATATATTCAGGCTTGAAGCACAAGCAGTGTTGGGGAACACAATAGTCAGGCTCCCCAAATTTCCTTTAGATTGTAATATGCTGGAATTTCTCGGGTTTTTTTCAGAACACATTCATATTACACCATCAGACCAGATTTGAATAGGTGTAGCTTTCTTCTTTAAAACTCCTCTATCTCACCAATCTTCTCTTTCCCATATATTCAGGCTTACAGCACAATGGCCATCGCTGGCCTCAGTGCTTCAAGAACTCTTTCTACGGCTGTTCTCTACTCTAACCCAGTTCTGTCTATATATCATATATTTATAACACAATTATAAACCCGTATAAATCCTTTATTGAGTTTGTTTCAATCATTGTTTGGCAAACAGTTTTCACTGCTGAAGTTGTTAAAGCCTCCCAGGATCGTTGTCGCTATCAATGTCCATGCCTGGCTAGAACAGGAATACCATTCATCTTTAGGATCGAAGATTATTCTTATTTTGTGCATTATGATAAAATCTATAAATCGATCAATTGTTTCAGCACCCATCAAAATTTTGATCTAAACGGATCTTGGACAATTATATTTTGTAACGACTCAAATCACGCTGGGGTAATACTCACCGGTTCGCCAGGGTCGTGTACAGAAAATTACTTATCGGCGTGTTTTAATGCTAAAGTTTTCTTTATTTACTATTTTTTCCTTATTTTTTAGGTATAAAATATTCAGTAGTAATTAAGGATTTTAAGGAGGCCGCTCCTGTAGTCGGCGCTGTGCAGTCCTGGTCTCCAGTCTCAACGGTGGTGAATTAAGAAACCACTTTCACCGGGTTGACTTTGACAAGGTTTGCTATGAAAGCGGATTGAAAAGCACAACGTTCGTAGCAAACGCAGTGTTTCTGGGGGGTTTATGTCCGGGTGTCCCTAGTTTTTAGTTTCCGCGGTGGTGGATTGAAAAACCACTTCCATCGTGTTAACTTCAATGAACAAGTTCTGTTTTGAGAGTGGATTGGAAAAATCCAGCATTCGTAGCAAACGCAGCACTTGTGTGTGTGTGTGTGCGTGTGTCCGTAGGCTTTTGTTTGTTGATCTGGTAGGGTCTAACGATGCGGCAACGTTTCCTTTGTCCTAACTTCCGTGATGTGCAGCAGAAAAAGAGACCGTATGTCCGGTTGCAGGCGCTTTTATAGACACCTGTTGAAACTCTTGTTGTTGCTCGACTACCGCTTCCTGTAGCTAAGGCCAAGGTATTCTTGTTGCTTTCCACTTGACCTTAGGCGACCCTCAGCGTTTTCCGGGAAAAGTCCGACTGTCGTCAAGCGCGTAGTATTTGCAGCGGTACGTTGTTGTTGTTGCACGCCCTGTTGTTGTTGCAACCATGGTTCCTTTCCGTTGGCGGTTAATAATATTCAATTACCGACCTGCGTTTGAACATTATTTCCGTGCTTCTCCTTTGTTCTGTATCCCTGCCACTTGTATGCACAGCGATCGTTATGACGTCGTCTCGTTTGCTCTTGCATTCTTTTCCTCGTGTTGTTATTGTAGTATTTACCGAGCTGACGTACTCTGTAAATTCTGCCGAGTCTTGTTGTTGTTGTTTTTCTGCAGTCGGCTACCTCGGCTTTAGTAAAGTTCTTGTTGTAATTAGCGCACACTTAGTCTAGTCTGCCTGTACTGTTGTTGTTGCTGGCTTGGGTTCGCTAAGTCTGTCGGTGCATGCTTGTTGTAATCCACCTGCAGTTTATTGCCTTTGTCTTACGCAAGCGGCTGGCGAGGCTTTGCCAATGCTGCATAGTTGTTGGTGTAATCTGCATGTGGTTTCTTGACAAACGTTTAACATTCCGTAGTTTTCATGCGCTCCCGCCTTCGCCGTGGTTTTAATTGGTCCGATCGCTATTCTGGTACTCTTTTATTTCTATTATTCAATGCTGATGGGGTCGCGCAAGATAATTGGCTATGGCAATTTAAATTCTTTATTCGCCAGTGATGCTGACGGGCCATTATCGTAGTGACTATTGTTTTGGGGAATTTTATTATGTGAGCAAAATTAGTCAATAATTTTGCTCGTCACAATTTGGAAAATATTTATCATATTTGGCCAAGTTTCCTGTAGAGATTTCTTGACTAATATTGAGCTTTAGTTGGACCAAGTTTTGTTTCCTTGGCCACAGAATCATTTCTCTTTAGATGTCTCGGAAAATTGGTTTGGGGTCCACTACTAAAATCAATTTGTAGTCTACCGCTAATATAAGTTTGGAATCTACTACGAAGCAGTCGATATCTGCACATCTTTACATTATTTCTTTTGGGGAAACACTCGCGTTGATGGCGATTTCGGTTCTGCTAATGTTAAAAGTCATAATGATAATTTATAGTACAAATGTGGTGTATTTGTATTTTTGTATTATCAATTATGTTGCACAATGTATTTTATTAATATTTCCAATCGCTTTTCTAAGAAATGTCGTCTTGTCTGACGTTCAAAATACACGTGAAAACATTTAAGAATGCCGATGTCTGATTTAACCGACTATGAAATTACGATACCATATTCCCTAAGAGTGTTTATGTGCCTGTAGTGCTTGCGTGAGTTACACACATAACTAAATACAAAACATGATACTTTGAGATAACTTTTTGTCTTATGGCAGAATTCTGGATTGATATGGGGTTGATAGTTCATATATTATGAAATATATCATTAATAATATTTTATAATATCTCTTTAATATAATAGTAATTCTGAGCCTCTGTCTCGTATGTTGTCCAGACACTTTTTATATACCTCAAATTATACAGATACGTCAACAATGAGCGTGGCAATGGATTTACCACCCAACCCCCTCACCCTTTTTGGTTGTTTTATACTAATCCGTTATAAAGAATTTTGTCCATTTCAAAGTTTTCTAGTTATGAAAATGTGTGAATTGTGGACTTCGAAGTGGAGTTACCAAATATATATAACCACAAAATCTTATCATACGAGTATATCTTCAACAAAATTTGTTTCTAGGCCCTTTGAATGTGGTTGAGAGGACTTCTCTGTATGAGAGGTTGGCGTGGCCTTTATATGATTCTACCAATTTGTAGAAAACGGGTTTATTTATGAAACAGCCATAGTCTTCTTGAGAAGTAAAAATAACCGCATTTGCACACTTAAAATTATTCTCCATATACAAAGTATGGTTCGAAACCACTCCTATTGTAAAAAACAATCACACGTCTCCGATGCAGATAATATTAAATTGTTGTTAATTCTTTATTAACATCATTAAATAAAATGCATGCAAATTTGCATATAATGTTACACTTTATTGCTCAATCTTCATGGTGAAAGAGAGAGGCCCAAATTCTGGGCACATCTGAACAATTTGAATGCGAGCTTACAACCACAAAAACCGATGTTCAGCTTAGCACAGTAATTAATAGCATCGGTGACTCTTTGTTCACCAACAGATGCCGGAAACATCTTTTGAATATTGTCTTCGTTTATGTACCCGTCATAATAATATTGAAGACCATCTTTTCCAAGAACACAATCGACGAAGCACTGCTCTTTCTGCGTTGGATGTTCATATGTAGGATCCAGTATTTTATTGAAGTCAATGAGTGGGAATTTATGTTTTTGGGCACATTTGGCGGCAATTACAAGTAAGCCCTTACGTTGAGCATCACTAATCTATAATAATAAAAATTGTAAGAGAAAAATGCAAGTGAAAAACGGTTCAAACGATTATTTTCGCTAAATTTTTACTTACTGTAAGGTCAAGCGTAGGATCAAGTGTAGGATCTGCAGTAACAGTCCCAATTTGAAGAATGGCGAACGCCATAAAAGCAGCAGATAGGACGAATTTCATTTTTTGATATTATGATTTTTATTTTAAAAATCTGAATTCACAATTTCACAATTTTCTACAGGTTGCACAGAACTGGTCGGCAGTCCTTCAGCACGGGCCTTTTATACAAAACAGTGCCAATACTGGTACAGCTATATAGGTAAGTATATACCAGAGAACACAGGGAAAAGAAACTCTTTTCGCTGCTAGCGTCCGTAGCGGACACACCACGATTTTGAGTGGATTCACCATGATTCTGAGTGGATTCAATACGATTTTGAGTGGATTCATGTACAACGTCCGTCTGTTTTACTTCGCTGCTTTGCCGTTTGACGTTTAAGTTTCTTTTCTGTGTTTTCTGGTATATACTTTTTTTTTGTTTGTCTTTCTTTCTGTGGTGAACTGAAGTTATATTTACTAAAAATGTTTCTTTTTATGTGTTTTTTCTATATATTGTGTAGTTTGATTCACACTATGTTATGTGGATCCGACAGACTTGAAATAGTACAATCAGAGAGAGCATTTGACCTATAATTCTATATACATGAATATATATAAATATATATGTATATGTATACCTACCGAGTAAGACAACTGTGGACCGTTTAAGCGAACAATAAAACTGGAGGGAGGACCTTATTCTACCAGTACTAAAATGTTTAAACATTAGTCTTTCCAAGGAGGTGAAGTCTTTCTAGGGGTCGTTCTTGATAGGAAACTCACTTGTAAGACGCTTGTTGAGCTGTAGGCTAGTTGGGCATTTGGGCAGTTCGGAAGAACATTTAGTAAAACTTAGTGTCTGAAACGAGCTGTGGGACTACAAATTAAAGTGTTTTTGGGTTATCAGTACCAAACTTTATTTAACAACTTTACATTACATTAAAATGTCAGTTAGATTTGAATTCCTAACAAGAACTGCTACCAAAGAGTATTTATGTATAGAGTTTCCGTCGCTCTCTTTGGCAAAAGAGGGGATTCGAATTGTATGGAAATTGCCTTGGAACAGATGTTAAACAAACATTATTCTGCTAAAAACGATTCATTACAGATTCATAGTAAATTGAAGGGAGGAATGGCTTTTATTGTCATAGTAGGAAAATGAAGAAATGCAAATTTAATAGTCTTATTATTTATTAATTAACAGTATATTGACCACATACAAATTTCAACAATCTAAATTAATAAGACAATAGTATCAAATCTAAACAATACTCTTTGTTCATGGCTATCGCTGTGGAGCGATTTCCATAGTCTTGTTGTATATTGTCTTTGCTGCTACTTAAAACTAAACTTAACTAGACAAAAGCTCAACTCTGCGCTCTCTCGCTTCTTTCTCATCGCCCCTCGACCAATTCGCCGTCGCTGCAGTCAGTGCATATTTGCATTAAAACAAACATGGGCGATGCAGTTTGTTGTTGTTGTCTCTTTCCCAACTCAGCTTTCCCAATGCTCAAGTTCAGCTTCTCAGCCGATATGCGGAAGTAAGCGAACAAGGCTTTGAATTTCGTGGCTCGCAAGCATTTTGGGATAATTTACATACACTGATTGTGTATGCTGCTGTGGTCTGGTGGTGCAGAACAGTGGTTAAGTCCATATGTTTGGTGTTAAACAGGCTGTAGAGAGGTGTATGCTGGAGCATTATGGGCGCCATGAACACTATATCTGGTAACACTCTTAATGCTTTGTTGAACTTGCCACAACTGGATCTACTGATTGATAAGGAAGCGATGAAGAAGAAAATGTCGGCTATATTTTTATGGATATTGGCAAGAAGACAAGAATGGGCATAGAGAGATGTTCAAGAGGCTGTCAGAACAATACTCGTTGTTTGTGGCACCGAAGAATAAAATTATACCCAGAGTTGCTTTTGGAAGAAAAAATAACTTCATCTTCTCGACAAAGGAGAGATGCTCTGAAGTCCCTGGAAAATACGATAAACACTTCTAAGAATTGAGTTGAACCTTTTTGAGTTCAGGGACACTGCCGTGTATGTGGGAACGAAATAGGTTATGAACTGGTAAACTGTGGATCTGCGGTACTTCAATGGGACCTGAGCCAATTATCGGCGTGAGTTTAGCAAGGGATATCAGTTGGATCAGTAGTTATGTGATAGTGCAATTTAGTTGCCAATAAAAAACCCAAGTGCTCCTAGGTAGCCCGAACAAGAGAGTTGCACATTTTCTTCAAACATTATGAAGGAAAGATCTTCGAACATTGGTGTTGGGCTTCTCAAGGGGCACAATCTGTTGGGCTACCATATGCATCATCGAGAGAACGAGCAGCGTTACCTATCTGGAGAGGAAATCTAGAGACTTGCTTGCCCTGTCGAGAGAGGATATCTCTAAGGTCGTGGCTTGTGTAACTGGTTACTGGCTGTTCGGCAGGCATGCTCTCAGGCTGGGAGTATTCTCTCATGAATACTGCAGAAGCTGTGGGGATGAGGAGGATGAGGAGACTGTGGAACATCTCTTCTGTAGTTGCCCCGCTTTGGCTAGAAGCAAAACGGGATCTTTAGGCAAATACGCTTTTAGCTCTCTTACAGAAGTGTCTTGCGCGAAGGTCAAACAAATCCTGCGCTTTATTAGGGCTTCGAAATGGTTTGACGAGTAAATC
The DNA here is from genome assembly GCA_920105625.2 of Clusia tigrina. NCBI lineage: Eukaryota > Metazoa > Arthropoda > Insecta > Diptera > Clusiidae > Clusia > Clusia tigrina. The sequence goes on from OV050030.1 coordinate 30,625,125, forward strand.
AGAGGTGCGTTGTTATGGTGTGGTATCACAATGGACCCATGGTGGTTTGCGTGAGGTGGTCCTTAGACCGGCTGCCACGTTAACCTAACATAACCTACCTGTCTGGAGGAAGAACTGGAGGGCACAGAGCATTTCTCTTTGTTGGTGCTGCCTTGGGCAGAATGAGGAGGCACATATTATAATCAGCTGTATTGGAAATTGATAATGTTCTTGTTGTGTGCCTGATGCCTGGACAATCTTCTACGATTCATAAAAGAGTCAAAAAAGTTTAAAATGGTGCAAATTACCTTTTCCTTCTAACAAATCACTTATCACCCTTCTTCTTCCAGGCTTATAGTACAATGGGCATCAATTGCCAGAGTGCTTGAAGAATTCCTTCTACTGTGGTGCTGTGGCCTAACCCAATTTTATCATAATTCTATTTGAATACCAGAGTACTCGCGAATTTTAGTGCATTGGCAATTCTGATCTTCTTACCTTGTGAATTTAAAAGTAATTGAAAAATTAATGATCAGCCCAGAATAACAAATTTGACGCAAAAATTACTGCATTATATTTGGTAATTTAAAGAAATAGTTTCAATTCCATCACCACCCAATCTACATATGGATTTCTCTGAAATTTTAACACTTACTGTTGATCAGATGACACTAAGATGATGTCCAGATTTAAAGACTAGTGGCGTCTTCTATTTTCAAACAAGGGTACTGTGACGAGCATAATTATTGGCAAACTTTGCGCACACAATCAAATTCCCCAAAACAATAGTCACTACGATAATGGCCCGTCAGCATCACTGGCGAATAAAGAATTTAAATTGCCATAGCCAATTATCTTGCGCGACCCCATCAGCATTGAATAATAGAAATAAAAGAGTACCAGAATAGCGATCGGACCAATTAAAACCACGGCGAAGGCGGGAGCGCATGAAAACTACGGAATGTTAAACGTTTGTCAAGAAACCACATGCAGATTACACCAACAACTATGCAGCATTGGCAAAGCCTCGCCAGCCGCTTGCGTAAGACAAAGACAATAAACTGCAGGTGGATTACAACAAGCATGCACCGACAGACTTAGCGAACCCAAGCCAGCAACAACAACAGTACAGGCAGACTAGACTAAGCGTGCGCTAATTACAACAAGAACTTTACTAAAGCCGAGGTAGCCGACTGCAGAGAACAACAACAACAAGACTCGGCAGAATTTACCGAGTACGTCAGCTCGGTAAATACTACAATAACAACACGAGGAAAAGAATGCAAGAGCAAACGAGACGACGTCATAACGATCGCTGTGCATACAAGTGGCAGGGATACAGAACAAAGGAGAAACACGGAAATAATGTTCAAACGCAGGTCGGTAATTGAATATTATTAACCGCCAACGGAAAGGAACCATGGTTGCAACAACAACAGGGCGTGCAACAACAACAACGTACCGCTGCAAATACTACGCGCTTGACGACAGTCGGACTTTTCCCGGAAAACGCTGAGGGTCGCCTAAGGTCAAGTGGAAAGCAACAAGAATACCTTGGCCTTAGCTACAGGAAGCGGTAGTCGAGCAACAACAAGAGTTTCAACAGGTGTCTATAAAAGCGCCTGCAACCGGACATACGGTCTCTTTTCCTGCTACGGAAGTTAGGACCAAGGAAACGTTGCCGCACCGTCAGACCCTACCAGATCAACAAACAAAAGCCTACGGATACACGCACACACACACACACAAGTGCTGCGTTTGCTACGAATGCTGGATTTTTCCTATCCACTCATAGCAAAACAGAACTTGTTCTTTGAAGTGGTTTTTCAATCCACCACTGCGGAAACTAAAAACTAGGGACACCCGAACATAGACCCCCCAGAAACACTGCGTTTGCTACGAACGTTCGATTTTTCAATCCGCTTTCATAGCAAACCAGAGCTTACTTGTCATAGTCAAACCGGTGGAAGTGGTTTCTTAATTCACCACCGTTGAGACTGGAGACCAGGACTACACAGCGCCGACTACAGGAGCGGCCTCCCTCAAATCTTGAATTACTACTCAATATTTTAAACCTAGAAATAAGCAAAAATAATAAATAAAGAAAACTTTAACATTAAAACACGCCGATAAGTCATTTTTTGTACACGACCCTGACGAACCGGTGAGTATTACCCCAGCAGATTTGAGTCGTTACAGTACATATCAATCATCATCAGTATAATTACTACAGATGCTACGTATATGGAAGATGTAGCGTTCAAAAATGTCGCTACTTCACTCACAACTTATTAAGGCATCGACAGATATCGCCAATTCAGACAGAGTCAAAAATCTGCATAATCTGTATTATCAAGAAAGACAAGGGCACTGCACGAGTTACCTCAAACGTACCACTGTCTTTATACCCTTTACCTTTAAAAAAAAAGTAAATAGGGTATACTAACTTTGTGCTTTTGAGAGGGGTTGGAATTTCGAGAAGAAGGCGTGGTAGGTATGGACATATATATACAGATATGATCAGAATCACTTTCTAAGCTATTTTTATTTTGTCCGTCCGTCTGTCCGTCTGTGGCCACTTTTTTTCTACACCGTTAGAGCTATCATAATGAAACTTTGCAAAAGTATAGTCTGGACAAAGATACAGAACCAGATTGCTAAATGAGCCGATTTGGACAAAGACCACGCCTACCTCCCATATAAGGAACTTTTTTCACCTTTTTAAAAATGACGACAACTTCGGTCCGATTGATGGAATCGTGTCGCAATTTGGCATTTATGGAGATGTGGGTCCTACTAAAGACTGTGCAAAAAGTGGGCGGTATAGATTAGCTGCCACGCCCACTATTAACAAATATTCATAACTTAAGATCTGGTAGAGATTTATGGACGAAATTCCACATGAAGAAACATGTGGACATTATAAAGCTATCTGCACCAAATGGGGCTGATCAGGCAAAACTCACGCCCACTTTTGATATAAGGAAGTTTCGGGTCTAAAATTAAAATTAGCCTACCTATGCCCGTATTGATGCCAGCGGAATAAAAATTTGCAGAAACATACATGGGGTCCATAATAGTGTGTGTTCAGAATATGGAGATTATAGTACAACTGCCACGCCCACAATTAACCAAAAATCACTACTAGGTTCCTATTAAAGATTTTTCAACGAAATTTCTCAGGAAGTTTGCGGGTACAGTATTTATCGCTTATATGCACGCCGGTTATAAGCATTTCCCGCTTACATGCACCTCAACTTAAGCAATTTCATTTCGGCACTTAAAATACCCGAAATGTTTTTGTGTATATGCATTTCGCTTATATGCACATCTCGCTTTTATGCACCACAATTAACTACAATTTCCAAAAATTTGCACGCAAAAAATACTTTTATAAGCATGGGTAGAATATTCATCAATAATAAAAATTTGTACAAAAATTGTTTCATCACAAGTCGAAAGTCAAACTTTCCATCCCTTTTGAAAAGTCAGCTGTTTCACTGAATTTCAGAGGTTCCATCTCCATTTTAAATCAGCTGTTCTATAAGTTGTATGTAGTTGTGAAGTTTATATGGTTACATAGTTCAGTTTGTGATAAGAGGATAAGAAAATAAAAAATGAGTGTAAATAAAAGAATAAGCTTGTCAATCAAGCAAAAAGTGGCTATTCTTAGCGAAATTAAAGACTGCACAAAACAGGACATTGCCAAGAAGTATGGGTGTTCTATGGACACTATTAATCGCGTTCTTAGAAATAAAAGTTTAATTCTGCAAAACAGCAAGACATGTTATAATTTGTCCCGAAAAAGGAATCGGGTTGGAAAGTCCAAGAAGGTGGACCAAGCAGTCTCAAAATGGTTTGACCAAATGCGGATGTCTGGTGCTGTAGTGTCAACGAATATGATAATGGAAAAGGCTAAACAATTTGCCATATCACTAAAGGAAGAATTCGATCCAAGTCTTGGCTGGCTATACCGATGGCAACGAAGAGAAGGTATAAGTTTAAAAAAAATGTATGGAGACTCATCATCGGCAGATTTAGAAGCTGCTGCAAATTTTGAATTAATTCTTCCAAGCTTGATTGCCGAATACAATCCCAAAGACATTTTCAATGCCGATGAAACGGGACTACTTTTTAAAGCATTGCCGTCTGCTACATTAAAAAAAAAATTATAAAATCGCTGGCTTGAAGACACCTAAAGAGCGGATCACTATTCTTCTTTTATGCAATGCACATGGTGGCTACAAAAAAATATTTGCCATTGGTAAACCAAAAAAGCCTAGGTGTTTCAAAAATAGGGAACTACCATTCAAGTATTTTTCGCAAAAAAAAGCATGGATGACGGAAGACATTTGGAGAGAAATCATAATGGCTTTCGATGAAGAAATGATTCATCAAAATCGAAAAGTCATCCTATTTGTGGATAATGCTTCAGCGCACAAGCAGACAAATTTGAAGAACGTTAACGTTTGCTATCTACCCGCAAATACCACTTCAATTTTGCAACCATTAGATATGGGAATAATTCATGCTTTTAAAGCACACTATAGGCAAAATATTATACGGAAACAAATTTGTTTCCTAGAAGCTGGCAAAAAAATTGAGGATTTCAAAAAATCAATTGACATCTTAACAGCACTACATATTGCCAAGCGAGCATATTGGATGGTCACGCCCGGCACCATATTAAACTGCTTCAAAAAGGTAATATGTATTGTCAGTAAGATTTTTCAGTAATAAACAGATTTGTACATAATCCCTTGACAGTGTAAATTTGTCTCCCAATCACCAGGTCTGCCAGGTGCAGAAGAACGAGAAGATGAGATGATAGTAATTCAAACTAGTCCGGAATGTGAATTTCCAAAATTTCATTGATTTTGACAATGAGTTGCCGTGCTATGCACCACCAAATGATGATGAAATTGTCGCCGAACTTCAATCCAGTGAAGACGACTCTGACGATGAGGAAGAAGATAGTGACGAATATATACCGGTTCCGTCAGTAAGTAACGCTTTAGATTCCCTAAGCAATCTACGGAGTTTTCTTTTATCAAAAAACGGTTGTGCTGAGGAACTGGAGAAAATTGAACAATTCATTTTTTCTAGATGCTGCCATAATATTCAAACCAAAATAACGGATTTTTTCAATAAATACTAGTTTTTAACTGCGTATTTTAAGTGAAATCAAATTTTACATTTTTTATTTTAATATATTTATGTACACATATGATCTGATCTCGCAATGAAATTGAATTTAGAGAATAACTAGATATACGAATGTACTGTGAAATTTTATTTTATTTTAGTTTTTTGTTTTAAAATAGTTCCGTTATATGTATATAAGCGCTTATCTAAACAAAAATGTTTGAAACAACAATGAAAATAAAATTCCAGTGTGCCTACATATTCCGTTTTTACAATTAAATTTTGTATACATATACATACAGATACAAGTAACAGAGTTTTTATATATGCACCACCAATGCAACTAAACGAGTTTTTCTATAAGCACTGCGGATGCATATAACAGAGTTTTTTTTACATGCATTTCCCGTTTATAAGCACCAAAGTTTGTGCAAATTATGAAATGCATATAAGCGATAAATACTGTACTAACATTAAATACTACATAAAAAATCGGCGTATTATTTCTACAGCCACGCCCACTATTGACATATAAATATAACTTACGACCTATACAATATTTTTGGACGAAATTATATATTAGTGGTTATATTGACACTACGAAGCCATGCACAAGAAATGGGGTCGATATAATAATTTCAAGGTACCCTACCGAAAATTTCCGTAGATATGCTCCTAAGGATGATTTATGAAGAAAACATCCCCATTGTTGAGCTCGCACGCTCAAGAAAAGGTAAAGGGTATTTCGTAGTCGGTCTAGCCCGACTTCAGACTTCTTTACTCGTTTTATAAATATTAAGTTAAATTTTAGTCAAAATTATTACAAAGTAAAATAAATGATTTAAAATTTCTAACTATGCAAATTTTGTTTCCACAAAAACTTGGGCCATTACAATTAAAGATATGATCATTACAAAAATTAAGGAGTGTGGCATATGTTTCGTTTGGTTCTTACATATATGATATGCACTTTTCGAGAACACGTGCCGATAGAAAGTTGGGGTGAATGTGGCAGAAACTAGTTAAAAGCGAGACGGCTTTCAGTATAGTATCAAGTTCTGAGCTTCATCTACGCTCTTTCCAAGAAGTGAGAATAGACGTCGTACATAGCGAAAAGTAAAAATTATTTAGAATTTAATATATAAAAGTTTCAGGTTTGTTAATATGTATATCTGGAGAGAAAAAAACAAGTATTGTTATTGTAATATATATATAGATATTTAAACAATTGGTTTCTGCCTTCCGAGAAAAAAACTACGGCTCGGTGCTATAAACGTGTATCTTATGCAGTAAGATGACACAAAATTAATACAATAGCGACTGCAAATATTATCAAAAGATATAGTCGGGAGTTGCCAATTTCAAGAGTAGAGCAGTTGTTATAACCAGAGAACACAGAGAAAAGAGACTTAAAAGCTAAACGGCAAAGCAGCGAAATAAAGCAGACGGAATTTGTACACGAATCCACTCACTCAATGTCGAGGTGAATCCACTCAAAATCGTGGTGTGTCCGTTACAGATGCTGGCAGCGAAAAAGACTTTCTTTTCTCTGTGTTCTCTGGTTATAACTAACCGTCCCGAATATCACCGCAGTTTGAGTTCTTATCCTGTATTAGCCACTTAGGATGTATGCATTTATATAGGGGCGATTGCCTTAAGGCAATCTGAGGCCAATATCGACCCACACAAAAAATGGGGACATTGAGACCGCCCAAGAATTATATTAACCAGACAGTGTTTTGGACAAATCTGAGCAGAATTATTAAGTCCACCAAATGTAGATCATAAAGGCAGCCTGATACATCAAAATACTTGGATTCAATATAAATCTAATGCTCTTATTTAGTAGTATATATAGTAGTATAGTCTAGAACTTTTACAAATTGTTCCGTAAACATTAATATACTTGTTTAAGTCGTCTTTCGTTTAGTAGGTAAAACAGCTTGCATGGTCGCTACAAATGAGAGATAACATTTGCGGATTAAAAACTTCTGTTCCGTAGATGATATATTCTCTGATTGGTTCCCAGTTCATCTGTCCCGTAGAATATGGCTATTGTCTACAATCTGGTCAAAACTTTCGCGGCAGCTAATCACTAGTTTTGATGTCAATCAGTGAGTTCCGAGAGCCCTGATACTCTTAACTGACAAAGAGGGTCATCTTTGCTTTCTAGGTCAGATTTGCTTTCTCGGTCAGATTTACTTTCTTTTACCCTTCTCAGAGCTGCTTTTATAGCGGAGAACTCTGCCTGAAAACGCTACCGTGGTCTGACGGTTTGAAGGAGAAAATTATCTCTAAGCAATTTGATAACAGTCCGCCGCCTACTATTCCATCCAGTTTGGAGCGCTTGGTGAGGATCTGACATGTGTTGTCTAACGATGGCATTGTCTCTCTTCCAGTCACTTCTGTCTGAAATGGTGGTGGAGAACTTTTTATTGATGCGGTAACTAGCTCGCCAAATTTCCTTAACAAAACCAATCTGCTGGAATTTCCGGTGTTTGAATCAGACCAGATTCATATAGCAGTCAAAGAAATTTGAGGAGGTGTAACTTTCCCCTTCAAAATTCTCGATCTTCCCCATCTTTCCAATATATTCAGGCTTGAAGCACAAGCAGTGTTGGGGAACACAATAGTCAGGCTCCCCAAATTTCCTTTAGATTGTAATATGATGGAATTTCTCGGGTTTTTTTCAGAACACATTCATATTACACCATCAGACCAGATTTGAATAGGTGTAGCTTTCTTCTTTAAAACTCCTCTATCTCACCAATCTTCTCTTTCCCATATATTCAGGCTTACAGCACAATGGCCATCGCTGGCCTCAGTGCTTCAAGACCTCTTTCTACGGCTCTTCTCTACTCTAACCCAGTTCTGTCTATATATCATATATTTATAACACAATTATAAGCCCGTATAAATCCTTTATTGAGTTTGTTTCAATCATTGTTTGGCAAACAGTTTTCAGTGCTGAAGTTGTTAAAGCCTCCCAGGATCGTTGTCGCTATCAATGTCCATGCCTGGCTAGAACAGGAATACCATTCATCTTTAGGATCGAAGATTATTCTTATTTTGTGCATTATGATAAAATCTATAAATCGTTCAGAATTGTTTTAGCACCCTCCAAAATTGGATCCAAACGGAACTTGAGACTCCTAATAATTATCATATTTTGCCAAGTTTCCTGGAGAGATTTCTTAACTTGTTAGTTGGACCTTTCTCTTTAGATGTCTCGGAAAAGTGGTTTGGGGTCCTCTATTAAAAGCAACTTGGAGTCTACCGCTAATATAAGTTTGGAGTCTACTACGAAGCAGGCAATATCTGCACATCTTCACATTATTTCTCTTGGGGAAACATTCGCGTTGATGGCGATTTCGGTTCTGCTAATGTTAAAAGTCATAATGATAATTTATAGGTGACATTTTTTGTTTCTCTCATATTATGAGTCCTTAATGATGTTATCTCTTTCGCACCAATGTATTTGAATCTTCTAAGAAAGTAGGGAAAATTAATTAAAGGTAACATGTGGCAGCTCAGTTGCAAATTGCCAGCAGCAGCGATAAGAGCGATTTCGAAGCAAAAGTGATCCTTGTTAGACTCTGATATTCAATAAAACTTTGTGAGTAATTCTTACGGGAATTTCGGTTAAATTAACTGACTAAATTATGGAACAAAGATTTTTCTCCTACTTGGCATAATCCAGTGGTCGAAACTAGAAACTTATTTTCGTAAGAATGTGTATAAAACAAGAAGCAGGAGGCCTAGGGTGAGGAATAGTGGTTATTCGATGGAAACTTCTTGGGAATCTGGAACATCCAAAACCTGACGATAATCCACTTCTCCATATTTCCCTATTCAGTGCCCAGATAAGTTAAATTCTCATACGGGACACGTGTTCCTTTTCTTATGAATTATGTCCTTTCAAGTTTAAACTTGATGCTACTCCTAAGTGAGATGCGATTAAATTTTAAATAGTCTTCTTTGTTTATAAGAAAATTGTAATTATAGTGAAGAAGTAAAGTGAAAACCTACCAGGCAGGAGTGCAAAATCTTAGGGAACTTTATAAAGTTGTTGTTACTCGTCCCGTTCTTGTTGTTGTGCTCATCCATATTAAATAATGTGAAAAACTTTTCAGCCACATACTCGCACATTTTCACCGAGAGTGGTACGACGACGAACACTAAACGATAATTAAACTTTTTAGATGAATATATTTTGTGGATGTGGCTGAGAGGAGAAGCGAGCAGGAGTGAAGCTTGCGGGATGTACATCAGTCGAAAACTTTGCCAACTGTTGCCGTATGTTTATGAATTGTAAATGAACTGAAGCGGAATTTGTGTGTTTTAAAGTTCGCAATAAATTTAAAGAATTCAGTTGGAAAGAATTCCTGAATTAAGAGTGTCCTTTTTGGGTGCAGTGAGTTTGGTAAATTATTTGTTAAGAAATTGCATAAATTTCCGTGCCAGTAGTAGGAAGAAATTTTTCCCAAAGTCAAAATTTAGGACGGCATAAAGTCAGGTCTACTGTCAACGGGAGAGTATCAGTACGGCCGTCACTTGCATTGCACAATTTATTGTTTATAGTTGCTAAGTTAGAATTTAATATATTTTATAAGTATCTGTAGATTAAAAGTAAGATGAAGGACTCAACTACGTTGGCTTTCATACCAATCACCCTGATAATAAGGCTCATGGTGCAACTGCAATACTTATAAAACAGAGCATAAAATGTTATGAACTTCAGCAATACGCGAAAGAGCATGTGCAAGTCACATCATTGCCATTAATGACAAATCTGGCCGTCTTGCACTAAGCGCAATATGCTGCCCTCCTGCTACAGTAACACTAAAAATGATTACTTCAACATTTTGATAACCCAAGGTAATCGCTTTATATTGGGAGATGACTTTAATTCCAAAAACTCTGTTCGGGGCTCTCGAATCACTAATGCAAAAGGGAAAATCTGCTTGAGGCGATATTACAAAACAAATCTATGGTAATAAGCACGGGAGAGCCAATATATTGGCCAACAGATATGGGAAAAACTCCTTTTGGGCTGCAGTGAGTTTGGTAAAGTATTAGTTAAGAAATTGCATAAATTTCCGTGTCAGTAGTAGGAGGAAATTTCTCCCTGAATTTCTGTCATTGACTTCTTCATAACGAAAAACATTAATCATCAGTTACTCACTTTACACTCCTGCTTTGAACTATCTTCAGACCACTCACCTGTGGTGTTATACAATAACACAACGCTGTCCCAACTCCATCGATATATTAAATATTTAACCACAAAACCTCTGGGACTCATGTCACGAGCTGGTAAATACAAATTTGAGCACCCACATTTCACTCATCCTGAAATTGACAGCGCGATACCCTTTTTCAGTGACATACTCCAAGCAGCGTTAGAGGTGAATCTATTAATAAACACAAAATTTAAATATTACCCCATATAAAAAAAGAAGATAAAAGAAAAGAGGCAGCTCAGAACTAATAATAATAATAATTTAGCTTTAGTAGTTTGCCCAATGGCCGACACTGCGACCTAAAAGATCTTTTGTGTCATACTACATTTGTCATCAATGATCCATGTGATCACAATTGTCCGATCTACTATGCCCTATAGGTTTAGCACCGGCGTTTCTTCCGTAATGCCATAGCATTTCGTCCGTTTGGTGATGTCAAATCGTCACAATAATTTATCAGGTTCTTTTCTACCTAGATGTTCCTTCTCTAGAGAAAGGAAGTAGCTGAAAGTCATGTTCCTTCATTATATTTTCCGCTTTATGGATGAATTTGAGAATGTCCATAACAGGAGCATTCTTTAATTCTTGCAGAGCCAGCTGGTCGCGGTGGAATATATTCATTCTGGTTCTTGCCAACGCAATGCAGTCGCACAGTATGTGTTCCGTGGTTTCCTCTTTTTCGAGACAGAGCCGGCACTCCGTATCACCGAGAATGTGGATTCTAATCAGGTCATATTTCAGGTAATAATGACCTGATAGAAAACCTACTATTTTTCCTATATCTGCTTTGCACATATTGCGCAATTCTTTATTGTAGGTGAATAGTCTTACCAGTCTTTTGGCTTGGCGAAGCTCCTCTATCCCTTCCCAGTGTGACATTCTGAGACTATGTTCCCAGCTATCTATTATCAGTTGATACCACAATATGGCTCCGGACCTATGAGGCTTGCTGTGGAACCGGCCCTAGCCAGCTCGTCAGCAATTTCATTGCCTTCAATCCCCGAGTGACCCGGGACCCGACAAATTGCAACCTTATTTGTTGCCCCTAGAGATTGTAGGTTGTTGAAGCATTCTTCCACCAGTTTCGATTCTTAAGAATATGAAGCTAATGCCTGTAATGCAGCTTGACTATCTGAATAGATAGCTATGTGTGCGCCCTTGATACCCGTTTTCAGATTTGTCCTCGCACAGATTGAGATTGCTTGAATTTCAGCCTGGAAGACGCTAGGCCACCTGCCCATTGGTTCTGAGATTTTGGTATTTGGTCCATAGACCACTGCACCGACTCCGGTGTTTGTTTTTGAACCGTCTGTGAACCATTCTAGACGTGTAGGGTCGACCCAAGGTCCTCCTATGTCCCATTCATCACGGTCTGAGATAATAATCTCAAAATTGCGATCAAACTGTCGTTTTGGAATCATATAGTCCGTTATTGAGCAGATTATGTTTTGATCTGTTATGTTATTTACAATATTGAAATGACCATAGTCATGAGGTTCTTGTCTAGACAAGATCTTCATCTTTAATGCGCTTCTAGCAGCACATTCTTTCACGAATGCGTGAAGTGGGGATAGTCCTATTATGGCCTCAATAGCAGCGGTTGGGCAGTTTCGCATGGCACCGGTGATTGCCACGCAAGACTTCCTTTGAAATCTTGTAAGTATTTTCTTACCAGATTCTTTTGTTGTCTTGGGCCACCACACAAGGGATGCATAGGCAATGATTGGTCTAACCATCATTACATACATCCAGTGTATCATTTTTGAGTCTAGACCCCATGTTCTATCAAAGAGACTTCGACATGCCCACATTGCTCTTGTGGCTTTGTTTATCACCGATTGTGGGTGAGAGTTCCAATTCAGTTGCTTATCGAGAACTACACCTAGATATTTGACCTCATCGGAATATTCTATATTGATCCCCTCAACAGCTATTGTACCAAGGTTTGAACCTTTTTAATCTGTTTGTAAAAGGAACGAGAATGGTTTTGCTAGGATTCATGCATAACCCCTCTGCGCGCCACCATTCTGAGATGAAGGCTAGAGCCTGATTCATAATGTCGGATACTGTTCTTTCAAATTTGCCACTAATAATGACAGCAAGATCGTCAGCATATCCAATTGCCTCGAAGCCTAACCCTTGTAGTTTGACTAAGAGATCGTCAATAACTAAAGACCATAGAAGGGGTGACAACACACCGCCTTGGGGACAGCCTTTCATTGCCTTGACTGATACGGCCTCGTCTCCAAGAGATGAGCTAATCTCTCTGCTTTTTAACATGTTTTAACCCACCCAACAGTCGGTTTATCGATATTTTTGCAGAGCGTAGACCCCCCCCCCCCCCTCTATAGAGCCGTAATCGGTATTATCAAAGGCGCCCTCGACATCTAAGAATGCACATAAAGCAATTTCCTTGGAATATTGAGCTTTCTCTATCTTTGTTACAAGGTAATGAAGCGCTCCCTCCGTAGATTTTCCCCGTATTATATGCAAACTGAGATTGGTGCAGCGGTGTTGTTCTGCCTAGCGTTTCTCTAATATGTAGATCCACCAATCTTTCCATAGTTTTTAGAAGAAACGACGTGAGACTGATAGGTCTGTAAGATTTAGGCAGTTCGCTGGACCTCTTGCCCAATTTTGGAATAAATACCACATTGACTTTACGCCATATGGATGGTAAGTACTCCCTGCTGAAACTGTTCTTAAAAATATCAACAAGTGATTCAAGCATTATATCCAGTCCTCTTATCAAGAGGGCTGGAAAAATGTTATCCTCACCTGGTGTCTTGAATTGTTTAAAGGACACAACAGCCCATTTAACCTTGTCTGGGGTAAATATTACTCCAGTCAAACTCCAGGATCTTTTGTCTAATACGGCCCATTGGTCGCATGACGGCTGATCCAGTGTCATTGACACTCTAGTTGACCCCGGGAAGTGAACTTGAAGCAGGTATTCTAAAGTGTCCCTCCTCTTCATTGTATAAGACCCATCTGGTCTTCTTAAAGTTGCAACACCGTTCAAGTGTTCTTTACGTAAAGCTTTATGGAGTCTAGCGCTCTCTGGCGTTTCGACTATGCTTTCGCAAAATTTCCTCCAAGACTCACGCTTGGATCTTCTCAGTTCTTTGTTGTAATTTGTCAGAGCATCCAGCTCGGAACTAGATTTCAAGCAAATAGATGTCCTCAATTAAAAGCAAAACTCAATAGAGCAACCAGAGAACTTAAAGAACTTGTAAGAGCAAACAAAGAGCAAAAGTTCCAAATGCACCTATCAAATATGAATCACCACAAGGCTACCAACTATAACCTTTGGAATGCCACAAAAGAAGCCAAGCATTCAGTTTTGCGTCAACCTGCCATGAAAGCCCCGGTTAATAAATGGAGAAAAGAACACCCCTTGAGAAAGCAAATGTACTGGCTCAGCGCTTCGTAACAACTTTCACAAACCCAAAAACAATCACCAATCATGCTCTACTTGAAAATCATCGGCAAAATAACGTTACCATCAGCAAAGTGACTCTCAGAGAAATAAGAAACTGTATCCAAACCCAAATTAACACGAACAAGTCACCTGGATACGACGGCATAACGACAAAATTATTGAAAGAGCTACCAGATAAAGCAATTCTATATATGAGAAATCTGTTCAACTCGATCATAGCAATTAAATATTTTCCAATTGTATGGAGGGTAACCGAAATAATCGCCATACCGAAATCTAACAAAGATCAATTAGGTTAATGCCAGAACTCTCAAAGCTGTTTGAAAAACTAGCATTGAACCGCCTAGAGCCTTTAATTGAGGACAAAAAACTAATCCCTTCACATCAGTTTGGTTTTCGGCGCAAGCACTCTACAATACAACAGATACAATACAATAGTCAACAGAACACTGATGGACAAAGACAATAAAAAATTGTGATGTCGCCAAGGCTTTTGACAGTGTTTGGTATATTGGTCTCACCCATAACCTTCAAGAAATGCTTCATAGAGACTATTTTTTGCTGTTAAGAAGCTATTTAATTGCCAGGCACTTCTATGTCATATACAATGATAAAATCTCTAACATGATGCGAATGGAAGCAGGCCTACCCCAAGGGAGTGTACTGGGCCCCATTCTATATCTCCTTTACACAGCTAGCATGCCACCTCCCCCTACAGAAGATGGATTGTTAGCAACCTTTGCTGATGATACAGTACTGCTATCGTCAAACAAGAAAACTGCTGCAGCCACTCACTATTTACAAAGCCACCTTAATAATGTTCTGAACTGGGTCGATGACTGGGGTATTCAAATTAATGCAGAGAAGACGGTACAGTTCATATACACTAACAGAAAAGACCAAGAAGAACACTTAACCACTAACAATAACCCTGGTAAAATCGATAACAAAGCAAAATATCTTGGAATGATAATTGATTCTAGGATTACCTGGAAAGCACATATAATTCATAAACGTAATGAAGCGAAATTCATCGTCTCGCTCTATTGAAAATAAGCTCATAATTTACAAAGCAATAATCGTTCCCATTTGGAGTTATGGAATCGAGATATGGATAAATAGTCCTCTTCGCAAGTTCAGAACTCTGAATGAACCTTCGGACCTATGACTGCAAGTCCCTAAACACTGGCACGTTTCCGAATTGCTCTCTATACCCATTTTCCTTTATTGCCCGTTGCACCGTTTCCCGGAAGAATCTGTTATTCTCCTCTGGTAAGCCCTCCGGTTTTCTCCCTCCTACTTCTAAAAGATACAGAATCAGAGTCGGGTGTAGACTTGGTGGTCGCCAAGATTCGAAGAGAGAATGCGCAACGTTTGAGTGTTCGTCTTTTTCTTTCTTTTATGAAATTTTCCCAGTACCTGCTAAGTCTGCTGATGGGGCGATGAAATCCTTTTCGGATGCCAATTCTTCTGGAATCAAACAGTACCATAATTCAAGTCCCAACTGTCCTAGCCAAAGGCACTGGTAGGTCGTGAACACTCACCACCATTTTCGGTCTTGAAACTTGGTGCGTCCATTCAGGTGTTAAACACTGCCAGACTTAGTGCTAGTAATGTCTGCGTTTGTATTTCCGAGGTTGCTACAGACCTCTGCCTCGTTGGCAATGGGTTACGACAGGGATGAGCAGTGAAAAATAAGCTCCACATAAATAAGTTTGCATATTGGATCCTCGGAGTCGATTCATCGTCGATTCGCGATCAAATAACTCGGCACGTAAAACATCCTTTTTTGTATATAAAAAAGCTTTTGAAAAAAGCGCCGTATAGAAAATATCCTTGATCTTGGTTCTGGTCCTGGGGTCGAATCGTCTGATTCCCGATCAAACAACTCGGCACGCAAAACACTCTTTTGTGAATGTGAAAAAAAGCTTGTGAAAGAAGTTCCACATGGAAAATATCCTTGATCTTGATACTGATCCTGGGGTCGAACTGTCTGATTCGCCATTAAGTAACTCGGCACGTAAAACCCTCTTTTGTGAATGTTAAAAAAGCTTGTGAAAGAAGTTCCACATGGAAAATATCCTTGATCTTGATACTGATCCTGGGGTCGAACTGTCTGATTCGCCATTAAATAACTCGTTACGTAAAACACTCTTTTGTTTATGTGAAAAGCGCTTTTGTAAAAAGTTCTACACAGAAAATATCCTTATCTCGGTTCTGATCCTGGGGTCGAATCGTGTGATTTGCGATCAAATAACTCGGAACACTCGTTTGTGTATGTTTTACGTGCCGCTTTTGAAAAATGTTCAGCATGGAAAATATCCTTTGTACACGACTAGTTATGCGATCAAGGATCAAATGATTCGATATGTAGTTATTTATGTTTACCGGGCACTCCTCTTAAGTACTCAAGTCCAATTAAGTTCAATTACGCTGGATGGAAGTTGTGCTAAACTGTGTGTCCTCAGAGTCCCTTGGTGGGGGGCTTACAAACTACCTTCCACTGAAGAGTCGTTTGATTTGATTGAGCATGTCATAACAAAAATAACAGCAATAAACTGAATAAATAAAAAAAATCCAAATTACAGTTTAATTTGATTACTTAACTGAAAGAAGCATTAAAATATTCATAAAGCATCCAACTCGCAGTCAACCGGTTCGACCTTAAATACCGAACGCTGCAAACTTGGATGAACTTGCAAATAGCTTTTAAAAACTAACTTGCGTACTATCAGATGGAGCAAGGATAAGCGCAGCCGAAGAGGAAGACGACGTCGTTAGGAAAATTATCTGAAACGGTTGCCGGCAGCATTGAAAAAGAATAAGTACGGGTATCATCGATAAAGCGAAGCGCACAACTGCCGTCGAACGCAGCTCAAATTGACTGCGCTCCTTGGGCTGGAAGCTGGCTGCTGGCTGCTGGCTTCTGGTGCTTTTGCTGCTGCTACTCCTGCTCTTAGCTGGTGGCGGTTGTGTGTCTACTTGCCACCATACGGTTCGCTCATGATGAGACTGCGATTATCCATTCTGACTCCCCCCCCATTCGATTTTGGGATATTAACCCAAGCAATATCTCGCCTTTTTTATGCAAGGATATTCTTTTGCATGTGGATTTTCGTTGATGTTAAACGAAGCATGCAGCAAGTAAGTACACGACTTGAGCTCTCCTTACACATACACTCATGCAAGTCTTTACTCACACACTCATACACACAGAGGCACATATACTAAACAATGCTTCCGAAGTTTCAATCCATTTGAACGGTTTTTTGAATTGCTGCTCATTTTACTTCATAATTTAGAGAAAAGAACAAAAAATTTGGAATAAAGCAAAACTGATTGATGTACTCCTGTGATGGTGTCTCAGGGTGAGCGGCAAATGTTGTGTAGCTACATCGCAGTCAGTATCTTTCTGGTGTAAATGACTTTATATGAGAATATTGAAAAATATGTTCAATGAATTACGTTGTCTTTTATCGTGCTTCATGCAACATTAATTTTATTTACAAAATTTATGTAAAATGAATTGTGAAAATTGTTTATATAAGAATTGACTCCTTGCGAAATACTGTTAACTGCACAGGACTCTTCGGTGTCGTTGGGTTGCTCAAAGCATGAATGCATGGGCGAATCTTTGATACCAACTAATTTGGAAATCGGATGATTACATGCACAGTGCAGTGTTGTTGTGAAGGCAACTACCCTCTGCAGCAGAAGAAAGGAGTTTATTGCTTGGCATTTTGGTTTTATTCTCAAGGATATCTTGGTGTTAATCAGAATCAACGCTTTACTCATTTATTCATTGTATGATCCCCGACAAACTAACGTGTAACAATGGGAGTAGGCTGCGGTTTCATCTGGTTTATCGCTGAGATTTTGATGCCTCACTTATCAGTCATATAAGAACCAAATTTATATGCTTTCTATATGCAACGGTATACCAAATACCCCATTGCAGCTCATACTTTTGGGGTAGTCTTCTGCCATCTGGGACACAATTCCAACTTCTCTTTCTCTTTGAATAATTTGAATTAAGTTTAATAGGTGATTTTTAGATAAGAACCCACTGCCTAGGTAGTTATGTCTGCGTCTTGCCACCGCAGCAATGTGCTCTGCTGTTTCCTGCTTCTCTTGACAGAGTCGGCAGGAATCTTCTTCTACCACGCCTATTTTTTTCAAATGGTAATTGGAGTCTACAGTGTCCTGTTAAGAGTTCAGTATAGAGTTTGATGTCATTTCTGCTGAGGTTTAAAGCAGCATCTATGTGTTCAGGGTCAATGAGTAGTCACGACTGCCGCATGTCTTTTTGGGCTCTCTAGTAGTTCAGCAGACTTCGTTTTGCCTGTTCGCACCGCAAGTTCTTTATGAAGCTGCTGTTTACCCCACAGAAGGGTTCTTGACCTATGAAGGGAGTGCCTGTGCCACATTAGCTCAACAGAGTTTCTCGCTGCTTGAGTATTGAGGAGTTTAGAGCATTCCCAGACCAGCCTTGATTGGAATGAGATGTTTATTAATGATTTTAGAGCTGCCTGGCAGTTCAAGAGAAGGCATATTTTGGTGATGCGTGTACCCCTGCGTAGACATTCTCTAGCACATAACTCTAAGGCGTGGACCTCCGCTTGAAAAATGGAACCTCTTTTTCCCATTGCAATTGCTTTTTGGAAATTTGGCCCTACAATTCCCGCTCCAGCACTGGCATCTTTCATTTCGGACCCATCTATATACCACAACTGTGAGTCCGGTTTTATTATTACTTCATTATTTCTCCACGCTGAACGGGCACTGATGACCACTTTGAAGTGCTTGAAGGAGTCTAACTTTCTGTCCATCCTGTAGAAGACCATGAGGCACGGAGAATTCCAGACAGTGTCCAGAATCTTTGCGTGCCCCGATAGGTTGCCTTCTTTAAGAAGGGCTAGATTAGGTAGCCTTAATGGCCGCGCTGGCTGCCATCCTCTTAACTACAAGGTGTAGAGGAGTCAGTCCAGTGATCATTCCCAAAGCTAGTGTGAGGCACGTTCTCATTGCTCTCGTCACACTCAAACAGGCTATACGGTGAATCTTGTTAAGGGTCATCTCAGCTTTTGTTCGGTTTACTTTTGGCCACCATACCAACGAAGCATATGTAATCATTGGTACTATTATTGTTTTATATGACCACGCCATCGTTTTGGCTGTAGTCCCCATGTTTTACCGTACAACTTTTGGCAAGCGTAGGTTGCTCTTAAGGCTTTCCTAGTTATGTATGATAAGTGGCTGTTCCAAGTTAGAGTTTTGTCTAGGATTACTCCCAGATATTTTATTTCATTGGACATTGTTAAGTTCGTGGTCCCTAAATTTCAGGTCCCCAGATTTAGTTTCCTTCTTCTGGTGAAAGGTACCACGTTTGTCTTGTTCGGATTTATCGATAGTTCTTCCTCCTGACACCAGTTTTGCGTGATGTAACTAGTTGCATGCGATCTGTTATGTTAGAGACAAACTTGCCTCTGAACATAATTACCAAATCATCCGCAAAGCCCTGAACTTCGTATCCGAAATCATCGAGAGTTTCTAAGAGCTCGTCAATAACTATAGGAGCAGCGATAGGACGCCTCCCTGGGGACATCCTTTGGTTGACCTGACAATTAACCTTTCTGCCTCTGTTTCAAAGATTATTGTTCTGCTTTTCATCTTATTGATATGTTATGATCAGTCTTTGTATATATTTCCTGTTCATCCCCTCCTCAATTGATCTGAAAGTAGCATTATCCAAAAGCCCCCGTAATGTAAACCGATGTACAGAGAGCAATTTCTTTACCTTCAAACGCTTTTTCAATTTTGCGCAGGTTTTACTACCTCGCGTTCATTGATAAAAAGTCCTTAAGAGTCAGTGTTGAAAAGCCATTAAGGATTTTGTCTGTTACTATCATAAACATTGAATCATAAATGATGCTATCTCAATGGCACTAAGGGATTTAGTATTGGAATGTGTTCAAATGATCTTGTAAGTGGTTGAAATTAACAAAAATTAACAAGTTCGGTTGAGAATTGAAAGCAGCATTGATAACACTGATTTGGAAGTATAATTGCCGAGATTCGGTAAGGTTCTGGAAACAAGCCCTGCCAGTAATTGCCACGTGGCTGTCATAGCAATTCATTCACACCACTCTTGCTATATTGTCCATTCAATCATCATCTCTGTCTCTTCCTGTCATTCCAGTTTTGGCAGATACTCTGGTATGTAAAGTTGATCTCCACATTAGATTTGGTCTATCAGACATGATGTAGCATATTTAGTAAGTTTTGAAGCAACATAATTGATGGTTTTGATTCAAAACATGTTTGAAGATTGGTAACAATTTGAGCATTCATTCGAGATTGATAAAAGTTCTTATCATGACTCGCCCCGAAGCCCCGTAGCTAGTGGCGTACGCTGATGATATTGTCATAGTCATAACGCGGAAATGCATGTCGACTCTTAGCGACCTTATGACAGAGTCTCTAAAAGCTATACATAATTGGGAAACGCTAGGGAGCTTAACTGAGAACCCGGAAGAAACAGACTGATTACTTTTCAGTGGGAGCTACAAGATCCCAGTAGGAGGTACAAGATTCAGTAGGAGGTATAAGTTCCCGGTGGAAACTACCAAAGCTGCACAACAGTAGATTGACTCTCAAAAGTCATACCAAATACTTAGGGATAATAGTGGATAGTAAGTTTTCTTGGAAGCTCAATGTAGAGGAAAGGGTAAATAAGTCTACTAATAAAGAGCAGTCGGATGCTCGACATGCAAAAGTATGCCTGAATGCCACTTGGGGCCTATGTCCCTCACTGATGCATTGATGTCATACAGCCATAGCTAGACCAATATTGCTACATGGTATTCTGCTATGGCCGACTTAGGAAGAAAACCTTATGTAAAGAGTCCAAAGACTTGCGACACCGAGTGCGACGGGAGCCTTAAGCAATCCGCCAACGGCAGCCCTCAAAACAATACTCAATCTCCACCTCACTGATCTCTTTGAGGAAAGCTTTCCACCCAAATCTGCGGGAGGTTGTTGGCCACTGAACAGTTCTCTATTCGATCGTTCGGTGATAGTTCTATAGGTCGGAGTCTCAAGGTCAACACGGACTATATGACCTCTAATCTCAGCTTGCGAAAAAAGACAAAAGTAACTATGGAATAGGAGGGAAGAGGTATGAATGCTGAATACAAAACCATCAACCTGTTCACGGACGACTTGAAAAGGGTAGATGGTGTTAGAGAAGGCGTATTTTGCTCTGACCTACATATCATATAGCCATTCAGGCTCTTTCAGGCGGAAGTGTTTGCTGCTAGGAAAAACGGAGAGCTCGCCTGCATAGCAGAAACTACGAATTCCACAAAAAATTTCTACATATGCAGATAGCCAGGCTGCGATTAAAGCTATAACTTCATGCTGCTTATCATCCAGAAATGTTCTTAAATGTAAGGCAGCAATAGATGGGCTGGCCATCTACTGGGAGGCAATCTACTGGGTGCCAGGGTACAAGAACATAGAAGGAAAAGCGAGCTTGGGCGTCATTGCTAAAAACGGTATCCAACTACCGAATGAGCACGTAAGCAACGTACTGATGCCTCTACAGACGATTAATAATCATGTTGAAAATTGCATGATGAGGAAAGGGGAAGCAAGGAAGAGTATCTCCACATAGCAAAATGGCAAGGCTCATGTGCAAATCTTACAGTATTCAGCAAACCAAAACTATACTGGCACTTCTGAAAAAGGATTGCGGAATGATTGTAGGCATACTGACAGGTCACCTTCTAACGGCGGTACACAATAATAGGATGGGTCTTACGAACAACGACGATTGTAGAAAAAGTGGGGCCAGGACACAAAGGAAACTTTGGATTATCTCCTGTGGCTATGCCCCGTAATCACAAAAGCGCGTCTGGCACACCTGGGAACCCCCAGGTTTGAGGGACTGAACGAGGGATGGTCTAGGGAGAGATGGCACTAGGGATGGTCTCGCTCTTAAAGGTCGTTAAGAGCGTCTCTCTTTTTACCGCTCCTGATTACAATTCTTAAATGAATATCCATCTGGCATTGCAACGGACCTTGCAGATCTATGCGTGGCCCTCACGGGCAGTCAGTGTAACCTAACCCCATCATGACTTGTTCGGTGTTTCGGGTCGAGTAATAATAAGTTAATTAACTAGGTTCGGTTAGTTTATCGTGGTAGCCGGTCTACAGACCAACTCACTCAGACCACCATGGGTCCATTGTGATACCACCGCGTAACAACTTACCTCTGATTTACTCGTCAAACCATTTCGAAGGTTTAATAAAGCGCAGGATTTGTTTGACCTTCACGCAAGACACTTCTGTAAGAGAAAATCGTATTTGCCTAAAGAGCCCGCTCTGTTAATCAACTAAACAGGGGGGGGGGGTTGTAGTTGGGATTTTAAAAACATGTTGTCAATTAAACTAGTCCTACCACTGGCCCAGGAAGGGATGAAGTGAAACTGTAACAATTTCTTTTGCTAATTGATGCAATTGAATTGTAAGCAATGTCATGATCTTCAACTAGCAAGTGGAACCAGTGTTTATATTTAACTGAAGAAAGTTCTACCCTCCATGTCATCCATGAAGCGGCCCCGAACCATGACATCCAACATTGTATTAGAATGCAGTGAATACGAAGGTAAAATTCCCGGTAGCTTTTCCTTCGCTGTTAATTTTGTTATATGCAAATTTCCACAAATTTCAATGCTCTTCTCATTGATTTCATTTTTACAACGTGATTTTCTTTAAATAAAAAAAAAACACTATAATTTCCAAGGTCATCAATTCATCAACTTTATTTGTCTATTCATTCTTTCTGGTTACACGCCTCATCGATTTGTCCCTCCAATTTGACTGCTGTCCTGCCACAATTTGATGTTCACTCCGATTGCAGTCGCCTGTCTCAGACTCATCAACGCTCAGTTGGCCACCGTAGAATATTTTCTCCCGGCGCCTTGCCTTCGCTTTCGTTCGATTATGCTATTTAAGTGCTGGAAATTTATTTACTTGTTGCCTTGGGTCTATTATTTCTATTAAAATAATAAGCTCCCATGCGACTCGCTCGGCGAGCCTGGGGCAAGAGCGTGGGGTGTGGGGCAATGTTGTTAACAGCGCCTTCCACTGACATTGGTCGGTTTGCCAACTCAAATTTTGGCTTCGTTATGACGCCATTCTGTTCTCCCCTCCGTGCTTTCTTTGTTTCTTTTGCGTTTGAAAACCGTGCAAAACTACAAAGGCCTTCGGCCTCAATTTGGCTTTGCTTATCATATTGTTGTGTGTGGAAGGTTCTGGTCATGAGGTTGACGTCTGTTTGCCGCCCTGCCCTGACCTGCACTTCGGAAGTCATCATTTTCATGCTCAGTGTCAATATTTATTTGGCAATTTGGCGTTCATTGCTTTGTAATAAGTGGAAATGCATTGTCGTGGTTGAGCGGTTTAAGGACTTTACCCACCAAAATGGTACTGAGGATATTTTTATTTTTAGTGAATATTCATACAGAAATTGTGCATTTGAATTATATAAGGAGGTGTTTTATTCACGAAAATTATTCATTATTATTTAGTTGATAATTTTTGTTTAACATTATCTTCAGAAATCTCTAAAGGAACACATTAAATGCATCATATAAAATGTCAGGTTGTACTGCATATTATACGAATGAAGGCGGCAAAGGTCGTGATCCTTATTTCAGAAATATTTTCTCTACTCTCAACTGTTTAAGATTTTTGGGAATTAGCCCTAGAATAATTCTAAGGAGGCGTGTGAAGTACTCTTTGTTAATTTTCGGCACAGTCAGGACAAGTCTGGAAGATACACAAAGTCTGGTATTCAATCTCATTCATATTATCAGCGAAAGCATGTTTGCAGCGATCGATTTTTGGGAGTCCAATTTTCACCACTCTTCCACACACATCGGCCGGAAAGTTGGCAATTTTGCTTTCGATATTATTCCTGAGCACCCCTCTAACGTTGTTGGCTTGTTGGCACAAACCAATGATCTTGACGTAACCCCCAAAAAAAAGAAATCCAACGGCGTTAAATGGCACGAGTGAGGTGGTCATTCCGGACCATCTGGTGCCTTGGCTGGCAAGATGGAGGATAAATATTAATGAAACTAAAAGCACCCAAACTAAATTTACCTTAAGAGGAGCCCGTCTGTAATTTTCAACGACCACACTATTCCACAAAGAAGAAATGTTAACCATCTCGGTGTTAGTCTGGATAGAAGGTTGACATGGAAGAAACACATTGAGGCGAAGAAAACTTGGTTCAAGCTAAACGCAGCGAAACTGCATTGTGTTCTAAATAGATGTTCAATGGTCTCCCTTGACAATAAAGTTTTAATATACAAAGCAGTCCTCAAGCCTCTCTGGACGTATGGCATTAAACAGTGGGGCAATGCATCACCCTCCAATATAGAGAAGCTTCAAAGGGTGCAATCTATACTTTTAAGAAGAATTAGAGCGGCTCCATGGTTTGTTACAAAGGCGAATACGGTCACTTATTTATATATGTACAACTAAGTCTCTTGAAGCACAGGTGGGTTTGGGGCTGTCCAATAACGCATATTTTGCTGATTGACATTAAGCCAAAAATGAGTTTCAACGCAGAAGATTCTGTGTCGATGAAATTCAGTATATTCTTCAAACTCTTACAGAGCCCAATTGAAGAAGTTTCGGCGCATCAAAAGAACAAGAGGCATTAGTACTTGAGTTAATTTTATATTGTAAGGATGTAGGCGAAGATGTGTATGCAAAATTCGCCACAATGTGTACTGAGAGATTCCCAATTCCTGTGAACAGCATGGAATCGACTGATTTGGCTCATTTTGAACTGAAGCACTTGCGGCTGCAATATTTTCGTTACTTCCACAGCTGCGTTGTCTCACTGTCACAGGAACATTCAATAGTTAATATGTTGACTCGAATTTATCCACTTTAGCACGCACAGCCTATCTGGTGGGACGATTATTACGTCCGAAAATTGGAGTAAGCGCTCTTAGAGTTACGACCACCGACTCAGAATATCGGGAGTAATTTTGAATCATTTCCAAATGTTATTCATTCGTGAACTTCAACATTATAGTTGAAACTTCTTTTAGTTCCACAAACCTGGGAGCCCCCAAGTATTTTAAGCGTGCTTTAGCGATTGATGAACAGATATATAGGATATGCTGCAGGGTTTCCTTGAGTTTGTTTCCCCGCATTTCCTACACCCATTGCTTGTGAGCCGCATCCTTTTCGCGTGTCAATGGCCAGTCAGCATACCTATCAACAATCTGCAATCGTTCCGTGGAAGTGACTGAATAGACGTGGTATACTGCTTGCCATACGGCATACATTAGCTTTGCAGCTTTGTAGGTAGATATGTTGTGCCATGCTTCCCCCTAAACCTCTGTAAACTTCTTGTAAAGGAATCAGTACGCCGCTGGTCTGACTCTCTGCTAATTGAACTCCGATTATGGTCAGCTGTCTCATTTCCCTCTATGCTTTTGTGTCCTGGCACCGAGTAGATGTGTAGCCGCCTTTTAACGGGCAACTTATCCACGGTAGCCCTGCATTGAAGAACATTTTTATAAGATGAGCAGCATGGGATTATTTGACTGTCTATATAAAAGCTTATTGCAGAATTGGTAGTATCTCATGTACTGGCTAGCTCTGCTCCATTTCTGGTACAGAAAACTACCCCCTGGCAAATATTGCAGTAGTTTGAATTGCTGTTTGATAGTCGGGTAGTTTGAATTGCTGTTTGATATTTACTTCAGAATAGTAGACCCCTGCATCTACATCTTTTGTCATTTTAGACCCTTCTGTAGATATGTGTATATTGACCCATCTGCCATGCACGTGCGCCAACCTTCATCTTTAATAGTGGCCCTTGTAGACTTCCCAAAGGTGAGCACTAGGGTCATATAATCAGCGAGTCTGTCATGCAATTTTTTCGTACAGTGCTTTGTATGTCCGTAGGATATGAGAGTTCCAATAGTCTACCTAGCACTACTATTACTACTATTTACTAGTCTACCTGCTGATCTAGCCGCTAGATTTTCTGGAAAAATATGTATTGGAGGCAGATTCAAGATTGTATCCAGCTCAGCCCTTGGTGTAGTTCTTAGAGGCCCCGTAATACATAAAGCGGCGAACCTTTGTACCTTTTCAAATGGGTCTGAGATATATTGTCTTCTTTACTACATTCCACCACAGATAGATAGATAGAAGTGGGGTAGGCCGGAGAGCCGTCGAAGAGAAGGAAGTTTCCAAGCACTTAGGCATTGATGCCCATTGCACTGTAAGCCTGGAAAAATATTTAGTGGAAAGGGGAGATTGACAAATTTGGAAAGGAATGAATCTCAGAAGACTGTCCAGGGATAAGGAATGTACATTATCCACTCCCAACATCTGACCCTAATACGCGCCTCCGCATTCTGGCAAAGGCAGGACAAGCGCAGAGAAAATGCTCTGTGCCGTCCTTTTCTTCCTCCAGGGAGGAGACGCAGGTCGGATTTTCGATGTTGCCAATGGTCGCCATATGATGACCCCATGCCCCTTGATTACCCCCACCAATGATTGAAGATGTTTCCTTCGTAATGTTAGAAAGAAATCTGCAACTCTTCTGTTTGGGCTTTCTAGGAAGTACTTCGATGTTTTGCAGGCCACAAAACTGCACCATCAGTCCTTGGGAATATTATTCACATGGCTCCTGATCCCCTGCTCAACTTATACCGATAAATGGCTCTGGTCCGATTGGAGTATCCGCAGCTCCACAGTTTGCCAATTCATCAGCTAATTCATTCCCCCGAACACCACAGTGTCCCGGAACCCAAATTAGTTCAAGTAAGTGCCATCTTGCGATGGAGTTAAGTCTTGACTTGGAGAATTTTTGAAGATTTCTAGGGTCTTCGTGCAGCCTGACTGTCACTACATACTACAATAACCTAATCCACCATACTACTATACCATAGGGTAATCTAGGCCTAACAATGGCTGTATAGTACCAGTGAATAAGAGAGGGAAAAAGACCCCACTTACTTCCAAACATCCTATTGCATGCATACTTAGAGTTGGTGCTGACTAAGTAGATTTGAGTAAAACAATGTGTGGTGTAAGAGATACGCGTATTTAGATTGTTGACTATATTGAATATTGCCAAATTTCACGCAGTTGCCTGATTTAGATTAAGAAATCTGAACTGACTTTTTCAATACAGTTGTTCCTGCATTCAACACTGTGTCTTAAATTAGTCCTGCCGAAAATGTACAACTCTGAACCCCGTTAGAAGAGATTTTAGTCTCCACCACTGTGTTTATGAGCATATTTCATGTCCGCATACACACAACGTTGTGTCATTTGCTGGTACCGCCAAGTGACGATGTCGTAGTTGTTGTGCAATTGAAACAAGTGTTGCGGAAAGTAACCGCTTGTAAGGATGGCAAGTTAGAATGCGCCATAAAAGCAGTGACACGTTAAGCTCATCGTACACGCGCACACACACACGCTTATGTTCATCTGCAAACATGGCTACGTCGTATTTGCGCGTATATTAGTTCCATTCAGTAAGAATATTGGGTCTTTGCAAGGCACTTCTTCTGCATGCCAAGTCGCTGCGCTGCAGTATATCAAAAATGCACTTCGTTAGAGTTCATATGCATGTATATGGAATGACTGTATTTATGTTTATGCGTCTATGTGCGCGCAGTGGTTGCGAGGGAGTGGCAGGCATCCACAGTTGCTTCATAATTATCTTGATATAGAGATGGTGTCATTTTGAATATTGCTCTAGATGTGTGTCCTTTCAAAAAGTAATCGGTTTTGCATGGGTGGGAGGTCTTGGAGCTCTTGCAGTTAGTTTAAAGGTAACAACCAAAATATTAAATCATTCTTAGAAGTTGATATTCAAAATGAATTGGATCTCTTATGCTGGTATGTGTTAACCCCAAGCTCACATAATTCTAGTACCTTCATCATGCTTTGCATAATATCTTCAGGTCACATAATATCTTTATCAGGTTTTTCTGGTCACAAGTTTTAATTCATTACCCGGATATGTGCACTCGTCATAGAGAAGATCATGTAATTTTTGTACCTCCTTACGCGTAGAGCTGGTCACAAGTTTCCAGCTCTTACCAGGATATGTCTGCGCCTACCCCACAAGCTCACATTATAACTGCATTCTAGTCACAAGTTATGTTATCCAGATGTGTCTCCTTACTCACAAGTTCACACAATATCCTCATCATGGGTTGCAAGTTTCCATCTCTTACCAGGATATGTCTGCGCCTAGCCCACAAGCTCACATTATAACTGCATTATGCTTTTCTTGTCATATCTGTTACCCGGAAATGTGTTTCCTCACTCACTTCACAGAATATCCTCATCATGGGTTGCTGTTCACACAATTTTATCCCCTACCAGGATATGGGCCCCCCTCATCCGCAGTTGTACAGATTCGTCCATAAAAGTGTGAATGAAATTTACCTTTTCCATAGGGCTGAATATAAAAACCCCAGTACAGTGTCTGTAAGGCTTCCATAAAGCTGTTTGTTACTTATAATAGACTTGTAAGTTTTAATTCTAAGTTATAACAATGTAAGATTTATATAAATACTTTTAGAACAGTTATAGCAGGAAATGTAAGTATATTATTGAGAATTTTAACTTATCTCATGTACTGAATACATCGGTGAAACATCTTTAGAGACTTGAAAGCCACGTAGTAAGTCCGGGCCTGCCATTTCCCGAGTTTGGTAGATCTTGTGAGAAAGGAGAGGAAGCAATATTAGTCTTTCATATAAACCGTGAGTTTACGGTGCTCATCTAACACGCTTAGGAATATATCTATTAGGGCCAAGCCATATCTATCTGACAAGAGTGACAGAGATCTCTTCGACTTCATCAATTGCTTTATGTTTTGATGTTGTTACTGATAAGTGAGGTTTCCTTAGCTCTACACTATAAGCGTCGTTTGGTCTGACAGCTAAAGCTAGTTCTAATATAACCTTAATGACCGTAATGATTTCCTATATAAGTAATTTTTAAGCCTATATATCACCACTTCTGAAACTCTTGTATGATTTCTCTTCTGGATCACATATTAACATTCAAGATGGCAACAGAGTTAATAAACAATTACTACACTTTTGGATCTGCATAGAGCATTTCTCTAAGCTTTTTGTATATAAATGAAATTTGGCAAGCAGTTGTGTTACTTAAGAAATTAATGTAATTGTACACTTTATAGTTGAAATGGACAGCCGCATACCATCTGGAAGCAATGTCGATATTTTGAATATTTACACAAGACTAAAGAATACTTCCAACGTTGTTTGGTTAAAGCAGCTAACAGAAAATCGATCAAACAGGATCACTGAAATTTGGCAAGCAGCTGTGTTACTTGGGAAATCAGCATAATTGTAAATATTATATTTTAAATTGACCGCCGCGTATCTTTTGGAAGCCACGTCAATATTTTGAAAGGACTAAAGAAAACTACCAAGGTTGTTGGGCTAAAGCAGTTAACAGAAAATCAGTCAAACAAGATCACTGAAATTTGGCAAGCGGTTGTGGTACTTGAGAAATCAGCGTAATTACAAATATTGTTACGTAATTGCCTTCCTTACAATTTTTACCAAGCTCAATACTTGGATGCGTATCGCTGGATTGTGTAATAAGCAACCAATTGCTTCTTCAGTTAGAACAATTGGCTTTATTAGTATTCCCCCAACTTACTATTGGCTTTAAAAGTTTGATCGCTTCTCACACTTCGTCTTCGCTAACGTTTGCTTCAGTTAGTCAGTTGCTGCACCACAATATTTTACTTACATCTGCTTCAATTGCCCGTTGCTGACACGATGTCCGCTCTGTGGCGATCACTGCTCAACTGCCCGTTGCAAACACGATATCCGCTCTGCGACGCTCACTTGTTAACTCTCGTTGCTAACACGACGCTCACTCTGCTTGTTGCCACCTTCAGGATTCGGCTATGATCCTCTTGCCACTGTCACTGGTTCACTGATCACACGGTGTTCACTTTCGGTTATGCTCACTGTTTCACTGCTGCTGCTACTGCGAGGTTCACTTGGTCACTTTCACTTGTTCACTGATCCACTTTCACTGGTTAACTGAACTATTGTCACTTATGCAGTCGCTTATATAACTCTTACACACGAGAACCTCAACCAGCCTCCGAACGCAGCTTCGCATGCCTTCTCGCGCGTGTATTTTTAGCGGTTGAAATCGATGCTCACCCTAAAACCATCAACCAATCAGATGGCGTGTTGATTTCGTAACAATATTATATTTTAAATTGACCGTCCCATATCTTTTGGAAGCAACGTCAATATTTTGAATATTTGTACCTAGGAAAGGACTAAAGAATACTTCCAAGGTTGTTTGGTTAAAGCAGCTAACAGAAAATCAGTCATACGGGATCAAAATGTTCTCCTATATTGAGCTTCTAACGTGTGGCTTTGTGCTGAACACAGCTTTGATAGTGGTGAACCTGGTATCTACGAATACGAAAGTTGAAAGCTGTCGCCTGGATCTAGAATACCGGTCTGTATTCAAATACTGAGTCTTAAAATGAAATTAATTGTAACTAAATTAGTGTCCTTTGTAAGTTCAACAACACTATTTTTTATCGGTTTAAAGTAGTCAAATTTCCACTCAGCTCTAATTTGAGTCATTTAAGTTCACAATCACAGCTACACAAAGCAGTATAACGGCCAATTTGCACACAAACAAACAAACAAACAAATGAAAAACAAAACGGGCAATTCATAAACAAGCCAGAAACAGGATTAAAAGCACAAGAGTTGCATGCAACATGCACGCACTGAGCCCACACCACTGCAAGAGAAAGTGTGTGGATGTGTGTGAGGGTGGGTCTTAAAATTTACGAGCTACAAATTCATATGATTAAAACCAGGACTCGCTTTTCATGCGCCTGCGAAGCGAAAAGGATATACCAAAGCACAGTGAAAAATTAATGTAAGCGTTAATTGGCATAATTAATTATTGAAAAAAAGTGTACGCACACATTCAAAAAAATATGAATTCCTCGCAATTTAATTTTCCGTACAAATCTGAGCTGTAATAAAAATTTTCACACGCTCGCTTGGTATTAAAAATGGTGAAAAAGGGCAAAAATTATGAACGAAAAAAAGAGGAAAAACCCCACTGATAACGTACCAGCACACTTAATCCTATTTCAACACTTCCCGCACGCAATGCGCCGTCCCGTTCCATGTGGCAGCTCCTTGTCCCTTTTTTTTTTGAATATATTTAAAATATTAAAACCATAAATCTGCATTAAGCCTGCTCATAGTAACGCAGAGCGACGCGTGTGTGTAGCTCGTGTAGTTTATGAGCTAGCAGGACGAGGAAGGAGACACTCAGCCACGGACACGCACACATACAAATCTTAAAGTTTAAATGAAAAGGTTCGCATTATTTCAGTGGGCCAGGTCGAAGTTTACAGATCCTACAAACTGAAGAGTACGCATCAAAGTTGCATTAAGTATCCTGTTGACGTAATGCTTAGAGAGAAGTAGATCCTTGGGAAAATATTTGAAAATTACGGAGGCCTCAGAAGGCTGTGGCATTAATCTTGCGAAATTGCTCAATGAGAGGTGCTGGAGACAACAAATTGAAGAGTACACATCAAAGTGAGCATTCAGTTCCCTGGTGGCGTAATGCTCAGAGAGGAGGAACCCCGAATAATATGGGAAATTGTCTGTGAATTATGGTGGCCACCGAAGGCTCTGACCTTAATCCTGCTAAATTACTTAAAAAGAGGTGCTGGAGACAACAAACTGAAGAGTACATAAAAAAGTTGCATTAAGTTTCCTGGTGGCGTAATGATCAGAGAGGAGGAACCCCGAATAATATGGTGAAATATCTGTCAATTACGGTGGCCTCAGAAGGGTGTGGCATTTATCCTGCTAATTTGCTAAATCAAAAGTGCTGGAGACAACAATATGAAGAGTACATATGAAAGTTTGCATTCAGTTCCCTGGTGGCGTAATGATCAGAGAGGAGGAACCCCGAATAATATGGGAAAATATTTGTAAATTATGGGGGCTTCAGAAGCCTGTGGCAGTAATCTTGCTAAATTGCTCAATGTGAGGTGCTGGAGACAACAAACTGAAGAGTACATATCAAAGTTTGCACTAAGTTATCTGGAGGCGTAATGCTCAGAGAGGAAGTACCCCGAATAATATGGGGAAATATCTGTGAAGGCTCTGGCATTCATTTTGTTAAACTGCTCAATGAGAGGTGCTAGAGGCAACAAACTGAAGAGTACATATGAAAATTGCTCAGAGAGGTGGTACCCCGAATAATATGGGAAAGTTTCTGTGAATTATGGGTGCCTCAGAAGCTCTTCTATATTTAGTTCTTTTAAATTTGGATAACGAAGGGTCCTGTAGTCGCTCTAAAATAAGTATATACACCAGTTGTAATTAGTAGCGCTAACCAAAATTATGGGCCGAATCATGCCTCTCTGGATCTAATACAAACTCCATTCTCGTAGTATATATGATTATGAAGATTGTTCGATACTATAATTCTATAATACTAAATTCACTCAATAGTGTTGAAGTGGTAGCGGGGAATTGACATTTTATACATCGAGCTCTTCAACTTACTTTTATCAGGTTCGTCTACATACTAAATCAAGCAAGCGTGGCATTTCCCTGTCTGACAAGTCGATTAGTTCCATATCAATGGTGTTTGTATTGAAAATTCTAATGTTATTTCAAAACACAGGATGGTTTTCGCCACAATAACTCCATATTATTATCTGGAGCGACTCTCCTATGGCTTCTGATGAAATAGAAAAGACATATTTTTAGCTGTC
Organism: Clusia tigrina; assembly: GCA_920105625.2. Lineage (NCBI taxonomy): Eukaryota > Metazoa > Arthropoda > Insecta > Diptera > Clusiidae > Clusia > Clusia tigrina. The sequence continues at coordinate 30,657,820 of OV050030.1, forward strand.
ATTCCATTACCAAATGAGCGACGTAGTTTAGAAGACTTCCTTAGCCTAAAGGAAGATTTCTCCTCTTACAATGCAGTACACTTTTCCCTTCTGGGGATCTGTTGAGTCTTATGATTTCTTTATATCCCCAGTGTTAATTGTAGTAAGAGGATTGGTGATATGTGGGTTGTATGACGGAGACTAGTTTCCTATAGCTTGAGAACATATTCAGTGTCTATTTCGAATTAATCTCATTTTCTTGTATAATGTGAGACAAATATGTGCGATTTTTGAGAAACAGTAAATCACCATAAGCCTGAGTAACGACAGAGAAAGGCAGAGAACACAGAGAAAGGAAAGTCTTTTTCGCTGCCAGCGTCCGTAGCGGACACACCACGATTTTGAGTGGATTCACCACGATTTTGAGTGGATTCACCACGATTTTGAGTGGATTCATGTACAACGTCCGTCTGCTTTATTTCGCTGCTTTGCCGTTTGACGTTTAAGTTTCTTTTTTCTGTGTTTTCTGGTATATAGTACAATGGGCATCAATGCCTGAGTGCTTGGAGGCCTCCTTGTTCGGCGGTTCTCCTGCCTACCCCACTTCTATCACTTCTAACAACTGTATAACTCTGAAGCTGATCATTTTATTATTCCATCAGTTCTGGGGTCTTTTGAACAGTCATCGAAGAAAGTTAAAATTTTAATTCTATAGATTAATATATTCAGTCTCTGAGTTTGTGAGAGAACCAACTTAAATACTATGAACGACTATGACAAACGCTGACTCTCTAATGAGCTTCCGAAAGATACGATATGGAGATACCATGTTCTTTGATATAATATTTATAAAAACAACTAGGTAGTTGGAGGTAGAATTGGCAGCCTAGTTTGCCAAAAGCACACTTGAGCCCACCTAATGGCCCATTGTGATACCACATAAAGACAACTAGAGATGGGAATCCTTTTTTTCTGAGATTTTACCATACTGCAAGTCCATCGTATATTCAGATATACTCAAAAGATCTGATCTCAGTTACTGGAACATTTTATCTCGGGCTCTTACGGAGTTTATATCATTCATACCATGAACTTTGATTATATTGTCTTATTACCCAGAATTAGTTAGTCCTTTTCACTGAAAGACCGGTTTTAAGCACTTCCAGGCCATTGAATATTTTAATATGAATGTGGCTCTGTAAGAATGCCTTCCAACAGGTCTGAACAAGAAGTTACTCCAAAAGAAGTTGAACTATTTCGATGATTGTTTTGTTATGATAGATAAACTATGAATCTATGACTGAGTCATTGTGGGAGAATAGAACCCTCGGAACGAAGAACTTTATTCTATTTAGTTCTTCAGCTGAATAGAGAATGGTACCAAAAGAAATACATACATTTATAATTTGGCACTACTTTGTACTGGACTTCTCTCAGTTATCTCAATCATGTCCCACTATTTTCGTACAAGTGCTGCCAAGTTCAAGTTTTATGAACATACCTTGACAGCATTTATACTCGTACCACCGAGGAGACCTGGTTTTATTGTTGCTGATACTTTGCTTAGGAATTTGTATATCCAATCTATCCGCCCTCAAACTGTAGTTAATATTCCTGCTTCTTTCAATTGGCTCACTTTCGTGGATCCTTGCCTATTAACCACAACATCAATTCCAACATTATTCTCAACAACAACTGATTAGACCAGTAGAGTTAGTCTCCAGAAGAAGAGCACTTGTTGTTGTCCCAATTTCTCTTTCACTTTCACATACGAACTTTATTCTATTTAGTTCTTCAGCTGAATTCAGAAAGGAACGAAAGGAAATACATACATTTATTCTCCGGCCTCCGTGGTATAGAGGTAAGCATGCTAGTCTCACATAGTCTTGGGGTCGGGAGTTAGAATTCTGCCCAGGGTATTAGCAGCTTATCGTCAAGAGGGTCGGGAGTTTGAATTCTGCCCAGGGTATTAGCACTTTATCGCCAAGAAAAAGCTCCGCCATCACTGTAGAGACTGTGGAAACACTGAAGAAAATGAATAAGAAACACATCATCCCTCTGATTATTTAGATTATTTTTTAGGACCAGTCTTATCTGAAGTGGGGAAAATCATCATTGTTTTGGGTGTCGTAGTTGTTATACAGAAAATCCTTAGTTAGATTTTGGAATTAAGGCTTCAAACTACTACCCTAAGGAGAATTTAAGGCGTTCTTAGTAATGCATTCTAAGTCACTATTTTTTTCCAGGAGAGTCTTTTATATGGACAAATTTTAAAGTGTTTTGTTTACGTGATTGTTCTAATATTTGATGTTTATTAATATTGTATTCGTGATATGCCAATAGTTGGACAGAAAACTGAAGAGTATTTTGAAGACTTCTCAGTTGTACTTACGAGTACATGCAAATAAGTTACATAGGATCGGATAAGGGAAGATCGACTTGATAAATTAGCGTATACTCGTATGTTTCATAGTGGAGTTGTTCAGATTATTGAAGGAATCCAACCAAAAATATGGAGGCAAACAAAGAATTGTATTAGACTTGATAAATTAGCGTATATGTTCCGTAGTAGAGTTGTTCAGTTTAGAGAAGGAATCCAGCCAGAAATATGGAGGCAAACAAAGAACTGTATTAGTGTGTGTATAGTTATAATTCTATGAGACCCTGGGTAAGAGGATTTCTACAACCAAGCACTTATAAATTTATTATATAGTGGTTTGGCTTTCTATACACTGATATGTAACCAGATTTTATACTTATGATATTCCTTATTGAATTTCGAACCCATTCCTTGAACAAGGAAACCATTCCTTGAACAACGAAACCATTCCTTGAGCAAGGAAACGATTCCTTTTAATTACGAGAAATTTTTTGCCACATCTTTCTTGGGGGTTCTTCCCCAGTGACAGCTCTGGGGACATAATTCATTACGATTAAAAATTGAGTGGTGACTCAAATTGTTATTAAACAAGGTCGAATGCATATACCCTGATCTTAAGCTGATTTTATAGAACTGTTTGAAGAACTATTTGGAGATATCTACAAATACAATATAAGGATTTTGGGTGTATCAACTATCACTTCCAACAGATCTCCCAGAATATCATTCAACTAGAAAAGGAATAAGAAAGTTTATTACAGATTTCTTCCAATGACTCCCAAGAGATCTTACTAGATATATGATCATACTTAAATAATCCTAATTATTCCTTCCAGACGTTCTGTACGCTGCCCCATTTTGGTGTAGGGTGTATAAAACAAGTACTTTATTTAGGTGGCGCGTAAAAGCGAATTCATTTTTGTCAGTTTTTCTATTTGCATTACACGCACCCTTCCTCCCGGTTGCCTTTATAAATCATTGCGGAAAGGGCTTTCGGGTGTACTTGGTTGCTTCTACTAAATTTAATAGAACTCCTTTTGCTGTTGCTTCTGCTGCCGCCGTCGTAGCTGTTGCCACAATTTGAACATTTTTCATTTTTTAATAAAGCGTCAGCGGCAAGGACAATGATGCCGGGTGTGCTTTTACGTCCACGTTGTTGTTGTTGTTACAATATTACTATTGTGGTTGTTGCTTTTGCTGGATTTTATATATTCATTTAGGCAACAGTTGCGTATCAGTTGGATGTATTCTCCTTGCTGCTGCTGTTGTTGTTGTTGCCGTGTATCTAAAAATTTGTTTTTCGGCGGTGGAAAGCGGATTTCTTTTTCACACTGTTAAATGCTATTAAGAGATTTATTTGAAAAGGACCCCAGTGGGTATGAATTAAATTTGGTTTATTTATATTAAAGAAAATATTATTAAAAATATGAAAATATCTTTTATGAAATTACACTATTTAAATTTCCATGTGAATGCTTTGATTCAGTGGAAATGGGGATTATGATAATCCCTTCATTGTATGAAATGAAACGGATGTTCGTGGTATAACAGACACAATAATGGTGCTCCCTAAAATGATGCTCATTTTTGTAAACATGGAAGGAGCTTTCACTCTAGAGATGTGCATTGAAAAAGGCTCATGAATGTATGCACTGCTTAATAGCCGAGATATAAAAAAGGTAGAGTAACAGTCTGTGTTTATGATGATATCGTATATCACTGAGTAAAACTTTTCAACAAATTCAGTGGCTCAAGCTGTGAATTTAATTCGTACAATGTAGTTATATTTTTACTAACATTAGTTTATTGCTCTCCTAGAGCGATCACTAGACTTTGTGGTGTAATACATAAACCAGATTGGAATAGCTTATAATGGGAGCCTTCTTCATGAAAGCTCAGTTAAGGCCAGTTAAAGGCTCATTGTGTTACCAAAAGAAACCGGCGCCATTCCGCCATCTACCGTGTGGGGAATTGTTTGTGCATTGTGCTTCCGATATGAGCCTGGCTATACTTTGGATACTTATGGACTCAATCCAATAAGTAAGGAAAGGTGTGCTAAGGGATGTTTGTCTTCACCTAGCTAGCAAATGGTACTGACACATTAGATAAACAGCGGTCCTTTCCTCTTTCTCAGAGCCGCAACGGTACAGCAGTCAATGAATGTCAACCCTAGTCTGTCAGCATATCGACCAATTAAACAGTGTATCGCGTTTGCTTGATTAATTGGCTTTAATAATCGTGGTTGAAACTAACAACAACTCACTTAGTTCAACTAGTTTCGCCCTTAATTCTATCTTCTTTTCTTTTTTCTTTTTATTTCTTCTTTTCTTCTTCTTCTTCTTCTTTCTTCTTTCTTCTTTCTTCTTTCTTCTTTCTTCTTTCTTCTTTCTCCTTTCTTCTTTCTTCTTTATTCTTTCTTCTTTCTTCTTTCTTCTTTCTTCTTTCTTCTTTCTTCTTTCTTCTTTCCTCTTTCTTCTTTTTTCTTTTTTCTTTTTTATTTCTTCTTTTCTTCTTCTTTCTTCTTTTTTCTTTCTTCTTTTTTATTTCTTCTTTCTTCTTTCTACTTTCTTCTTTCTTCTTTATTCTTTCTTCTTTCTTCTTTCTTTTTTCTTGTTTCTTGTTTCTTGTTAATTTTTTATTATTTCTTCTTTCTTTTCTTCTTCTTCTTCTTTCTTCTTTCTTCTTTCTTCTTTATTCTTTCTTCTTTCTTCTTTCTTCTTTCTTCTTTTTTCTTTCTTCTTTCTTCTCTCTTCTTTCTTCTTTCTTCTTTCTTCTTTATTCTTTCTTCTTTCTTCCTTCTTCTTTGTTTTTTCTTCTTTTTTTTATTTTTCTTGTTTCTTGTTTCTTCTTTATTCTTTATTCTTTCTTGTTTCTTTTCTTCTTCTTCTTCTTCTTTTTCTTATTCCTCTTCTTTTCTTCTTCTTTTTTTGTTTTTTTTCTAATTTATTATATATTATTATATATCCGCTTATCCTCTTCTTCTTTTCTTTTTCTTCTTCTTCTTCTTCTTCGTCTCCTTGTTTTCTAATATATTATATATTATGATTATATATCTTCTTATCTTGTTCTTCTTTTCTTCTTCTTCTTCTCTTTTCTTTCGTCTCTTTCTTTCTCTAATATATAAAAATCATGTGTCACGATGTTCGTAGACGCTAATCTCCGAAACCGCCCAACCGATTTCATTGAAATTTGGTGGATGTGTATGGTTGGTTCCAGCTTGAAAGATAGGGTATTAAAATCGGTTTATAAACATAGGTGAAAGAAAAGTTTTACAATTTTTCATAGCAACAACAACAAAAAAATTTCAACAAAGTGGTTCGTTTTAAGTCCGGGTATGAACATGTGTATGAGATCGCTTCTACATGTTCATACCCGAACGACTCGAAACCGAAAACTTTGTTGTGGTTTTTATGTTGTTGCTGTTACGAACGCTTTAAAAGCGAACTCATGCACATCTTCATACCCGAACCCGAAACGAACATGCGGTTGCACATGAACCAATGAATGTTTGAGGATTAATCGAATGTACATCTGACATGTACGAGTATGTACATACATACACGTGGTTCTGATTTGCACCGTTTTTGATCGCTTCAAACATGTTCATATTGTATCATGCGAATCAAAATTTAATATTTTACGGCGTTTCTTCTTCTGCAAGCGCATGTTCGTTTGGAGTTACGGACAGACAACAACAAGCAAATCACGAGCCGAAAAACGAAAAAATACGAACCAAATGTGCACACACGACCCAAATCAAATTGTAATTGATAATCAGTGGGTTCAAAACCGTATAAGTGCTGAAACAGAATGTGAGGCTGAGGCTGAAGCCTGAGGCGCTGTCAAAAATACAACACGGCTTCTTAAATGGAAGGCCACACAATGAGAAGCTGAAGCTGGCTCTGAAGCTGAGACTGAAGCGCAAGTTACAAAATTTTCTATTTTGAGTCGATACAAAAGAGAAAACAGCTGATTATCAAATTTAAATGATGGATGACAAAACCGGCGTCACAACGACTTGCTTTGTAAAAAAGGTATACTTATTGAAAAGAAGGAAAATGTTTCCTTATCATTGAACAAAACTTTTTATTCATCTCATATAAGTTAAATTCATAATATCGTGTGGTATTGTACGCGAATTTTAGCATATTTATTTAAAAATGCTGTCACGATAAATATTTCAAATCTGTGGTAACAACGATAGCTGCAGCTGCATGGGCTTCGTCATTCTGTTCGAATTTTCGTTTGCAGTGATTCATTTATTATAGCGCTTCTTAGTCAGCCTCAGCCGCAAGCTTCAGCGTCACATTGTGTTCGCACCTTAAGGCTCATATTAATGTGGAGTTTTGCAGTTCTGTACAATCCATCAAGTACATTTACAAATACGTGAATAAAGGAAATGATTTGGTAGTATTTCAAGTACACAATAGTTTTCCCATACACGAACGAGACCCAACTGTCCAGGCTCTTGCAGTACATCTTGAAAGCGGTCAACGTGTATATTTCACTGAAGAAAATGTTCTCCAACGAGCATTCGAGCCACCAAAAACGACATTTACCGAATTTTTCACACTGTGCCAAAGACCTGGTGTTTTCTGACAATTAACATTATTATATACCGAAGTTCCTTATTCCACTATTTTACATGGAACAAATCTGGTAGGAAATGGGAGCCACGAAAACAAGGCGAATCACATCCAACAATCGCAGGCGTATTCAAAGCTAAGACATTGGGACGACTTTGCACAGTACATCCAAACAATGTGGATGTTTCTTTTTGCGTTTGTTGTTGGTGAATGTAAAGGACCAACGACTTTCCAATTTTTGCGAACAGTCAAGGGACAAATGTTCAATACATATCGAGATGCATGTCGCGAGTAGTAATTGCTGAAAGATGACAATCATTGGGATCTAGCACTTGCTGCAGCATTTGCATCCACGCCGTATAACATTCGTCAACTGTTCGCAATTATATTGACGACACAATCATCGGCTTTGTGGGAAAAATACCAGAACTACATGACTGAAGACATAATGCACCGATTTCGACACACACACAAAGATCAAAACATTGATTACACGCCAGAAATGTACAATGAAGCAGTAGTGTTGATCGAGGATAAGTGTATTCTAATTGCAAATTGGCCACTGAATCATTACGGTATGCCATAGTCTGATCGCCCGGCCGCCGACTTAGTTAGCAGTTACGTGCAGCGAGAAGAACAGTATAACACCGTTGACTTAGCCACATTTTTTGCGAACAATGAGCAATTAATGACTGCCGAATAAAAAAGCACCGAAAATGTTCTTGAGGCAACCATTTTGAAGGGAAAGTTTAAGGGAGAAATCAATTCTGTTGGCACGTATCCCAATGATACCGTCGGAGAGTGCAACCCCTTTCAAACGGCTTCAATTTCCAATTCAAAGGGCAGACAATGTGCATTTGCGGTCTGGACTTAGAAAACCCATGTTTCTCCCATGGTCAATTATACGTTGTGTGGGTAAACCATTCAATCTATTCATATTATAAGGCTAAAATGAAGCAATTTAATGATTGTCCCACATTGAGGCAGATGTTAAATAAAATAATACTGGAAAAAACAAATTTATGACAATAATTTGAAACATAGAAAGCGGTCTGTGGCAGCACAACGTCTGCGCGGGTGTACGAGTGTCCCTATATATGCTGATACTTCCAAGTCACACCTGAATCGATACTTCGAAAACACGCTCTTTGATTCATTTCGTGACATTCGATATGCCAGAAACAACTCCATTAGAGCAATAGAGGCAGCTTCATTGATGACTAGTATGAGAAAAAGAGACAACATCATAAAGCAGATTATAGTTCTGCAAGAAGGAAACGAATGATTAAATTTCCACCAAATGGCCTGCGTATTGCCTGCGTTGTTAGCTTTGCGCTTAACTCATTTAAATAAAAAGGATTCTGAAAAATGTCCTATACTCTCCATTTCTGGTCACTTTATAAAAGAGCAACTAGAGAAAATAAAATTATATTATCCATTTGAGTGCCATGTCTCATCAAAGTCACCGTATTATTAAATTCTCCTCCTCCTTCCTTTTAGCTGTGAGCAACATTGCTAGGAAGTTACGAGATCCTTTTCCCTTACAGGCTATAGCATACTGAAGGACACTGTGACTCTACCGCAAATGCTTATGACTGAAGGTTTACCAATGTGGACGGCTACGACAGTCGTTTGGGATGGATTGAAATGGTGGATTGAAACGAGGCCGTCTTGGTACCGTTCCGATTTACACTTCCACTAATTGCTGCTTCTAGGCACTCTATGGCAGAGAAAGAAACTCAATGCTGCTTTATTCAATATTCTCAGCATTACTTTTACCCTGTGCCATAACAAAATTGCACACAATTACGCGGAACTCATAAAAATGAACTCAAGACACAAGCGCTCAGCCACTTCAGTCACGACATTTGTCAGCATGGCACAACAATCTTATTAGGATCTGTCTGCAGCGCTTTGATATCTCAAACGGAAAACTTTTTCTTCTTGAATTTTCTTCGTTTTATTCGTTTTTATTTGCTGAATGCAGCAGAAAATGCTTTTAAATTTAATTGGCTTTCAGATAAAAAACACCACAACAACGCCAACACGAACCACAGCGACAGCAACAAAGTAGCATAAAATTGAGGAAAACATCTGTTGTTGTGGTTGTTGTAGCGGCTCTTAGTGATGTCGTTGGTGTTGGTGTTATTGTTGTGGTTATTGTAGTTGTCATTGTTGTTGTTGTTGTGGCTCGCAAGCGCATTTTCATATTTTAAAAGTTGCCATCAGAAGCTACTTAAGTCGTTTTGTAAGAGCATTTGCAGGTGACAAAGCTATAAATGCAATATTGCCTGTAGTAGGTGCGTAGAATGACGATGGGATCCGGAATTGAGGGGGTGTGGCCATATGAAATTAAATGAAATGGTTATGTTGCAGCACTACGACTAAGCATAGTGCGCTGAGATTTGCACTGAAGCAGAAATTGGAATTTAAATTGATGTGGATTTGTGAAAGGAAGTTGAGTTTTAAAAGCGTGCACTCCAGGATAACTCGTACTCGAGCATGAAATTGAAAGGGGTGCCAAGTTGAAGGCGACAAATTGTCAAAAGTATCTTACCTAGACGCATGTCCATTTTATAACTATACTTCTGGAGTGGAATTAGTTGAGTAATTGGTTAAGTTGGGTTCAAGGTACGAACGTCAAAAGTTATAATTATTAACAATATCCTCCACTATAATTAATTATGACTGCAAGGGGTTGGGGAATAACTACTAGCTACTAAGGCTTTCAACTCGAAAGAGAAAAATATGTTTTAGAAAGAAGCATCTTCGAGACCAGGCCCGGGGCAGAATTTGAATATGCGACCCTCTTAGTGTGAGTCTAGCCTGCTTACCACAAGAACACAGAGGGCGGAAAATCAAAAGTATTTACATAGAGACTTATAGAAGCTTAAAAACTCGTCGTATTAAAATCATGGAATAGAGATTTGTTTTACTTTGTTGTTCCTTAAAATTCCTTAAAACATAATTTATTGTGTCTGGTAGGCTGAGAGGGAAACAGGTACATCTAATAACGCATCCAACTCGATGATAATGAAAATATAAAAAGGAAGAAGTGATAATAATTTTCTGGTAGAGATTTATACCTTCAATCCATCACGACTACAATATGTCAATGTGGTGAAATGCTATGTGGTGAAATGCTTTCAGTTGTTATACATTAGTTTCTGGCTCATAGTTAGATCACTGGATTGTATAAAGTTCGAAAACCTTTTAATTGATAACTTTCTTATAACAAAAGTGGTCCAATTATTTCGGCGCCAATGCGACACAGTTCCTAGTCTAATCCCTCATTTACTTTTATAAAAATCCTATCAACAATATTCTGAACTAATCCCGCAATTCAGGTCAGTTGGGAATCAAATGGAAAAATGTATCGGCTGGCCTCCATGTACCTCGCCCATGATGACCCAGGGCCATAACATCGGACATGCTAAGGAAGCTAATGGCGAATAGCGAGGCTTCCGGAGTGGGTCTTATACTGGGGGTGATGCAAATGCCATACGGTATGGGCTAGCTCCGACATCAATGAACGGGGTGATTTTTTTCAATTATATTATGAGTAGAAAGTTGCTACTTTATAACAGGGGAAATGAACCCAAGTTTATCACGCGCAATCGTCAAGAAGTGCTAGATATCACGTTGTTATCGGATGTATTATACGAAAAGGTGGTACAATGGAAGGTGCTAGTGGAACACTCAATCTCAGACCATCGCTATATTGAGGTCAACTCCCAAGAGGAAACTACCAAGAACTTCTAGGAATCATAGAAGGACTAACTGCCAGAAGTATAATCTTATGCTAGAGAAAAATCTTCGTAAATATCCACCACAAATTCCTGACAATGCTGAGTCCCTAGATAATCTTGTCAGGTCTTTCACCAACTCTTGCATGAAAGCATTAAATACAGCGTGTCCTAAAAGCTATAATAGAGGTAAAAGGCAATCCCCATGGTGGTCCTCTGATCTTAACAAACTAAGAAGGGAGTCTAGAGACAAGTTCAATAAAGCGAAGTCCTCTCGGAACGAAAGCGACTGGGATTGTTACAGCGACAAGCTAAAGAAATACAAAATGGAATTGAGAAAAGCGAAAAGAACATCTTGGAGGTCCTTCTGTGGTGATATTGAGGGCACCACAGAGGCATCTCGACTACGCAAAATTCTCTCAAGCTCCACTCCAATAATTGGTTACCTCCAGAAACCCGACAAGAGCTGGACAGAACCAAGTGTGGAGACTCTAAATCGGTCAAAACAGGTTAAAAACACACTTTCCTGATAATACAACAGCGGGCACATAATGCTAGGGCAAAGTCCGAAATTCTAAATATCATTTCGCAGGCTAGTATCAAGTGGGCAGTAAAAACCTTTAAACCCTTTAAGTTGCCGGGACTAGACGAGATCTTCCCAGCTCGACTACAGTATTCAGTAAACTACATTATGGAAAGGTTATTTTCAAAAGTGCGCTAAGTTTAAATCATATCCCCTCACCTTGCGCGCTTTTCCCAAAGGCGGGGAACTTGTAAATGTATTTTGGTGCAGCCGAGTTTAATTGAGAGGAATCTGTAATCAATTTTTTGTGGCAAAGACAAATGCTGTTGTGCTTTTTCTCTCTTATTGCTTTTACTGGTGAGGGCTTAATTAAGTTAGAAGTGTGAGCGTACTCAGTGCTTACCGTTTGCTGATGGTGTTAACTGCGCATGTGCTGATAGATTATGAGAGATCACACCAGAGACCACAGAGAACCGACACTTAAACGTAAAATTTTCTGACGTTTTAAAAAAACTGTCTTTGTTTATCATTAGTCGCTATATGGATAGGTTTGTTTATCATTGGCTCTGAAGAAAATCAGCCACACTACTACGTTCAAGTGTCGCGTCTCTGTGGTCTCTGATCATACTCAGTTGGATTTAATGTGATTGTTGGCTCATTGTCTGTTGCTGCATGCGGATGACGCGCGGGGGTGAGGCATCGATCTCTCGCTGGTGCCGGTGAGTGCCGATTGTTTTTGTTACTTTTTTGTGTTGAACCACTAAATTAGAATTTTGTTTGGAGTAAGTAATTGTACTGTGTTTGCCTTTATATGCAAATACACACTAAATCAATAAAAGAGTCACTATCTCGAATGCTAGTACTTGCGTTCAGTTGAATTGGCTATTATACATATGTCTTTTTTGGAAACTATGCGGAGCGATTTGAAACACGTCCGTTTGTATCGAATTTGTATGAAGAGGTTTTGCAAGTGAGTAACTCAATTCTTTATCTTTGTTAGTTTAAAAAACCAATGATAGAAATGAACTGAAATAAAAATCACTTTAAATTCATTCCTTCATTTAGTCGGATATTAAATTTCTAATATTGCTAAAATATCACAATGCAATTATTGAGTAAGTACTAAATAATTGATTTATTGTATATAGAAAGTTCAATAAGTTCGGACGTGTTTTTTGCCGCTAAATTTTTGATTGATTTATTCACATACAAAAGTAACAAACAATAGCTAAATAAACTAGCCAAATAAAATTAAACAAGATACACTCAGATAGAGCAAGTGGATATAGACAGAAATCCGTGATCACAAATATAAACATTACACTCTGAAACATTTCAAGAAGCAGAAGGAAGTCCGTACCATGAATACAAGAACAAAAATCACATGTAAAGTCGCTTCGTCTCCGGCTACTCCGCAAACTGTGCCTGGTAAAGAGAACCTGTCGATAGGTGCTGTTATGCAGCAATTACAATGCGGAATGGATAAGCAGAAGGAGAGCATCGTTGCTGAGCTACGTTCTGCATTGACGATGTCAGAAGAACGAGTAATGCAAAAAATTAGTGAAACAGCCGCGGTGATCTCGAACATCAAAGCTTCGCTTCTACAATTTGAAAAAAGAATTGCTGCTGTTGAGACAGTTTGCCTGGAGGTCACGACATTGAGAGGGGAGCTGGATGCAGTGTGTCAGCGAGTGAAGCAGTGTGAGACAAAAACTCACTCTAGCATTATTCCAGGTCTTAGGGCCGAAGTTCAGGCCTTAAAATCTCAGGTGGCAAAACAGGACAATGCCGCTATTGCCTGTAACTTACGGTTATGCGGTATCCCATGCAGTCCACAGGAGGATCTACCTGGAATATTTGATACCATATGTACATCAGTTGGTATCACGCCGCCTGTAGTAAGGGCGGCTTATAGAGTGACACGCGTTGACAACAAAAACTCTACCGGTGATCGTGTTATAATGGTAAAACTGGCAACACCCTACGACAAGAACTTCGTATTAAAGTCTATTGCGAACTTTAAACGTGAGACACATGGTACCTTACAATTACAGCATGCTGGATTCGACTCTACTGTCCCAATTTATATGAACGAATGTCTCACAAAGGTAAATTATGATATAATGCGTGCGGCAGTCCGCTTGAAAAAGCAAAAACAACTGTTCGCGGTTTTTACTTTGAGGGGCTTGGTTTATGTAAAGAGCACAGAGAGTGAAGGGGCAAGGCACATAGACTCAATTCAGCAGATGAGCAGTTTTTTTCGTGGAGAGAATCAATAGCTCTCACAATTTTTACTGCTGCATAATTGATTTCTCTCAACAAATTTTTGTAGATGTAAGTTTAAATTGCTGTATTGTTTATTTACTCTTTAATTTGTACTATTTTGAGTGTTTTGATGTAAAATTCATATATATAGTTTTAAGCATAGAGTAAAGAAATAAGAGTCACAATCTGAAATGTCACTCATTTTCCGAATTAGAAGAGATCGGTCGGGGGTAATTATACGAAAGCTGAGAGAGACAGTGCAGAGAACTGAATTTTATCGCTCTAAGCGAAAAATAAAAAAGTACTCTTGTTTTAAAAAAAACAAAGATGAGAAATAAAAAACTCCCAACTAAAATTTTTAGGAACTTTCCTTTTTAGAGAATATCTTTTTAGAACCTACCTTGTTGTAGAAAATGTACTCTTTAGAACTTTTTCAAATTTATTTTAGAACCTACCTTGTTGTCCAAATTATACTCTTTAGAACTTACCTTTCTCTGGAAAATTAATTTTTTTAGAACCTACCTTGTTACCGGAACTATACTCTTTAGAACTTACCTTTTTATAGAAAATGAATATATTTTTAGAACCTACCTTGTTATAGAAAATGTGCTCTTTAGAACTTCCCGTAAATTTTCGTACTGCCAAAGAAAAGTTATAATAATTTCAAAAGATAAGAAAGTACTAGTTCCAAAATAAAAAGTACTCGCAATATAAAAAGGTACTCTAAATGGTACGAAAGTACCAACTTGTGCAACCCTGCTAAGCGACCTTTTTCCTTATTATTTGTATATATGCTAGTATGTATGCAGAAATACACATGCATCCATGTACGGCACGCAAGTTTACGCTATTTGCCTAGATAGCTTGACAGTGCACATTTTGCATTTACTATTGGGCTTCTAGCACATAGCAACACATTGATGCAGAATGACAAAAATTTTGCAGTTATGATTTTGGACGAAATGGCGCTGAAAGCCAATTTGACGTACAACTCCCGACTAGATCAAATTGATGGCTTTGAAAACATGGGGTTTTTTAAAAAAAGCAATAGGAAATCAACTCTGTCTGTTTATGATAAAAGGTCTCTTTTCGAATTGGTCTCTTATCATGAACTTCTTCATTTTTGAAAACGGTCTGTCAGGGGATTGCTTAAGCAATATTGTATTAGAAAACCTCAGAATGTTAAAAGAAATCGGAGTTACGGTTCGTGCAATTACATGCGACCAGGGCTCAGCTAACAGAAAGATGTTTTCAAATTTTAATATAACTGCAAAAAACCCCTATTTCTTATTCAATGGGGAAAAAATATATTGTATTTTTGATTTCCCCCATTTAATAAAATCTCTGAGAAATGGTCTGCTTAAGAGCGACATTAATACATCAGACGGTGTAGTAAGCTTCAAGGTATTGCGTGAGTTGTGGCAAAGGGAAAAAAATGCAACCACTAAACTTTGCCCAAAACTAACAAGACAGCACATTGAGCCTACACATTTCGAAAAAATGAAGGTGAAGTACGCGACACAGCTTTTCAGCAGGACGGTGAAAGCGGCTATAAGAACAGTTCTGCAAACGGGGGGATTTAGATGCAGCTCAAGCGAAGTTGCATTGGCCACTGCTAATTTCGTCAAGAATATAGACAAAGTTTTCGACTGTATGAACAGTAATTGTCTATATTCTAAAAACAGTTACAGATGTGGTCTACAAAAAAATAATGAGCCGTATAGACACATAAAGAAATTTATTACTTATTTGGAAAATATTTCATTTGTGGACAAAAAAAAAAAGTATTTTTCATTAACGGCAAGAAAATATCTTTGGACTGGCAGATGAAGTATTCGATGCCAATAATGGGATTTACTTCATAATGACCCGAATGCTCACCCAGGATCGACTGGAAACACTTTCTCGATCCTTCGGCAAAAGGGAGGACACAATAAATATCTTACCATTACCGAAATTAACGCAATTTTGGCTAAAATTATGTGCCGAAAAATAATTCAGTCCACATCTTCTGCAAACTGCGAAATTGTTGAAGACGACCATGCTTTCAATTCGGCACTAAACATATCCGCTAACGGAGAGATAACATTGTCATATGACAATGCCAGTGTTGAAGAACGCGATACTTACAACCATATCATTTACACACACACGGTGCAAGCATCAGGCCTGTTTAACAATAATTTGCAGCTGGAGAGTGAATATCCGTCATTGCGATACTTCCTGGGTTACGTATCTGCGAAAGTTTTGCCAAAAATTAATTGTGACATATGTATGTAACACCAACATCAGGAAAGAAGATGAAACATTGTCAGCAAGCTCTGAATTATTTATATTTCACAAGAATTACAACCGAGAGTCGGATTTTGGAAGTCTAGTTGCTCCTTCTCAAGCTTTCTTTGATGTTTGTACCAAACATGTGTAAATTTTTAGGACACAATTTAATTCAGAGCCTCAAGCTGATTACATCAAGGAATTGATAACAAAGGCATGTCTGCTTTCAACACCTGAATGGTTCGCTGATGAATGTAGCAGCCATAAAAAACAACTGCTTGATTTTATAGTCCTCGTTCTTCTGCGAAAGCATTGTTCATGGGCATTAGAAAAAATCAGATGGACAAAATAGAAAAAATTAAAAATATGTATATATGTATAAAATAAATGAAAAAATATATACATACATGTACATACATATGTATATAGCAAAATAAAACTTGTATTGTATTTGATCTAGCGCCACACAAGCGCTGCAACTATTTGATCTACCATCATTCAATCGCACGTAGCGTAAAATGTTCTCTCCCACGCTCTTCTTGGTCATGGCAGATGAGTTGTGGCGCTGCGATATGAAAATGAGAGACATTGAGTCGAAGTGGCGCTATTAGCAGCGCCACCATACAAAAAGTTTTTTGTTCGAGATTGTGACTCTTATTTCTTTACTCTATGATTTAAGTCAGTCACTAGTTTGCACGGTTATCCACAGTTCGTTGCGCTACTTCAAATTCTTTTGGAAGCTACTCTTGGGCATAGAGATTAACAATAGTGCCGGTATTGCCATGCCTTTACTTACTTGCTACAAATATGAATGCTTTAATTAAGTCTTCAGTGAATTCCAATGAAACTAACTTTGATATGATTCGTATTCTTAGCCGAATTGAAATGGGAACAAAGATATGTCATATTAATGCACAGAGCTTGGTTGGCAAAATTGATGAATTTAGATACTTGTTTGAGGGGTCAGAGGTAGATCTGATTTGTGTCTCGGAAACTTGGTTTGTGCCATCAATGCAGAACAACTTGTTCAGAGTTAATGGTTACAGGCTGTTTCGATCTGATAGAGTGAGCCATGCTGGGGGGGGGTAGCTATTTTTGTGCGGGATGACATTGCTTGCCACATCCACAGTAAATCGGGTATTGATAGTGAAATTGAATATGTATTCTTAAGTGTTTGCAATGGTGTTGAGAGTCTACTTGTTGGTTGTGTTTATAGACCAAATTGTAGAATTGATATGCAATTGTTTCTAGACCATCTTCGGGGGATTTCGTTGAATTTTCAAAGTATTGTGGTTTCAGGGGACTTCAACAGCAATCTCTTGATTGAGAATGGATTGATATCTGAAATGTCTGCATTGGGTTTGGTCTCGGTAAATTTGTTGTCACCGACTCACTTTACAAAAACTAACAGTTCACTGTTGGATTTATATTTTGTTGACGATAGAGGGAAGGTTAAACTGTATGAACAGCTCTCAGCCACTTGTTTCTCTAAGCATGACTTAATTTTTCTGACAATTGATTTTAAACTTAAAATTACGCCAAATATTATAAGTTATCGTGACTTCAATAATATTGACTACCAACATTTATGTACTAAGCTCGACAGTGTCGATTGGGATTCAATCCTTTTGATGACCTCAATAAATGACAAAGTGGAGTACCTGCATTCTAACATTAAGCAACTTTTCGATGAATTTGTTCCGGAAAAAGTGCTCTCTATACGCCATGGAGTGCGGCCTTGGTTTAACAATAAAATAAAGACATTAATAGACTTACGTGACGCAGCATATAAACGATGGAAACGTTACAAGATACCTCTTTTTCACGAAATATATAGAAACTTTAGAAGACAGGTCATTAAGGAGGTTAGGATTGCTAAATGTAAATATTATGAGGGTAAATTCTCTAATGCTGTAAGTAGCAATCAGACGTGGAGACATATTCGGGGTATTGGCTTGGGGAAGAGCGGTACACTTCCAAATATTGATTCTGATCTTAACGAGCTGAATCAGAGGTTTGTTAACCTCCCGATCGAACCAGTGCATGGGAATAGTTATTTAGATTCTTGTAGTCTTGTGTCTTCTGAGTGTATGTTTGGTTTTGGTGGTGTAGAGGAGTCGGATGTGTTGGAGTGTTTTTTGAGTGTAAGTCGAATGCTTGTGGTACTGATGAGATTCATCCCGTGTTTGTTAAGGCACTTCTTCCTAGGCTGCTTCCGGTCATTACCCATATTTTTAATACAGCGATAATGACATCAACATTTCCAACATGTTGGAAGGTGGCAAAAATTCTGCCCACACCAAAGTCAGACAATGACTATCAACCAATTGCTATTTTGCCATATTTGTCTAAAGTATTTGCATTATTTATGGCTAAACAAATGAGGAAATTTTTATCGGGAAATAGGATTATCACTGAAAGACAATCTGGTTTTACACCAAGGCGGAGCTGCATAACGGCCCTAATTGATGTAGTGGAAGATATTCGGGTGACACTTGACTCTAATAGGATGTGTTTCTTGACACTGTTGGACCACTCTAAAGCGTTTGACTGTGTTGACCATGATATTTTATGTACAAAACTATCGAAAATGTATAACTTCTCACCCACTGCGGTAAAGTTATTAAAATCGTACCTCACAGATAGAACACAGGCGGTTTACCAACCGTGTAGCAGTACTGTTCTGGCATCTAATTTTCTTTCTGTGGCTCGAGGTGTGCCACAGGGCTCCATTTTGGGTCCACTTCTCTTTTGCATATACATAAATGACCTGCCGACTGTCTTACAATATTGTAATATTCAAATGTATGCTGACGATGTTCAGATTTACATCAGTTGTACACCGAACGAAGTTGCCGATTGTGTCACCAAAATTAATAAAGACCTGAATAATATATATGTATGGGCAGGAAGGAATGGTTTGTGTCTTAATCCGGCTAAATCTAAGTGTTTGGTGATGTACAAGAAACACATCGTAATCGCGGGCCTCCCTGGGATATTTATGCATTCATCGGCAATTAATTATGTAAATGTGATTAAAAATTTGGGGGTCATATTTGATGGTGCTCTATCGTGGAATAATCATATTGCAGTAACGGTTGGTAAAGTCTATGGTATGCTACGATCCCTATGGGCTACGCAATATTTTACGCCTTTCAGGATTAGAATGATACTAGCCAAGTCCTACCTTCTCCCAACTATGTTGTATGGTTGTGAAATATTTGGGAATTGTGATGCAGTAAGTAAGCGAAAACTCAATGTGTTATTTAACACTATAACGAGGTACATTTATGGTTTAAGTCGAAGAGATCATGTGTCTAGGCGCGCAATAGAACTTTTTCACATCACATTCGATCAGCTTCTTGACACTCGAAGTATTCTACTGTTGCATAAGATTATTTGCACTCGGGAGCCTCCATATTTGTTTAGGCGCCTTAAATTTACTCGCTCTGGCCGTTCTAATCGGCTTGTCCCGTTAAGACATTCCTCACTTATGTCTGATCGTCAATTTTTCGTTAATGCTGTGATACTTTGGAATTCACTGCCTGTACGGATTCAAGGTATTGGCAATGCTAATCTATTCAAAATTGAGCTTAATAAACACTTCCAGGGGCAATGAATTTATGAGCTGAATTGGGTTGTGCTATGGATTGTGTGTGACCGCGTACACTGTTTATATGTATGTATCCTTTTGTGACTAATAACAAATTTAAAGCTGTACATTTTTATTGATTCAAAGCTGTTTTGTATTGAAAGATGAATTGTTGAAATTCATATTGTAATGTTCTGTTTTGTACTCTGTGAGCTATTGTATTTTATAGTATAAGTTTAAAATATGTCCGGATTATTGTACTAAATGTATCATTTCATGTTATTGGGACAATCTTACAAGGTTTTGCCTTAATGTCCCAAGGTGAACGTAAATTAATAATAATAATAATAATAATTGTTATTCAGAAATTCGCAAGAAGCTATTCAAATTCTCAGTCACCTGTTGGATTTCTAAAAATTAAGAATTCACTTGTTTAGGATACGTTAGGTTTTAATGGAAATCAGTCTATATACCAACTCACTCAGACCAAACTGAGTCCATTGCGATACCACCGCGTAATATTGCACCTTTAATTTTCATCGTGAAACCATTTCGTAGCCCTAAGAAAGTTCAGGATTTGTTTGACCTTCACGCCAGATACTTCTGTAAGAGAACTAAAGAGCTCGATCTGCTTCTAGTCAGAGCGGGTCACCTACAGTAGAGATGTTCCACAGTCTCCTCCTCCTCCTCATCCCCACAGCTTCTGTAGTATTCATGAGAGACTACTCCCAGCCTCAGAGCATGCCTGCCGACTAGCCAATGACCAGTTATACAAGCCACGACTTTAGAGATATCTTCTCTCGACAGGGCAAGCAAGTCTCTAGATTTCCTCCTATTAAGCTCCGGCCACATTAGCCTAGTTGTTAAGCAAGTGCCCTTGTGTGCCCAAGACACCATTGGTCTCACGCACGACCCTGTCCTCCAGCATCAGTTTACAGGTGGCAATTGGTATTGCAACCTCGTATCTATCCGTGCATAAAGGAAGGTTGGTGCCCCGTCTGGCTAGCTCATCAGCCCTACAGTTCCCCTCAATATGATATCATTTAGTGCTCTCAGGCAGTCCTGAGCAACCTTTGATTTCAGTGTCACCGAATTCATTGACAAGATGGCCGCCTGGCTATCGGAGTAGATATTTATAATGGTTTCTTTTAGGACGTGTCTACTTAAGTAGATGGCTGCCTCCTTTATGGCTAGGACCTCTGCAGTGGTCGGGGAGACGGAAGGAAAGTTCCAGTTCCAGTTCTTTTGAGAAAACTCCAAAACCGACTCTATCGTCAAGTTTGGATCCGTCAGTGTAGAAATTCAGTTCCCCCCTTCTCCATCGCATTGGTGTTTGCCACTCTCTTCTAGACGGAATATATGTCTGGGAGTGCCTATCGAAGTTGAGATTAGGTATAGAGTGGTCAATGTGTTGGGTACAACTACTCCAGGTATGCACAATAGTCGAGTGACCAATCTGCCGATCATGTCATAACGTAGTACATTTCAGATTTAGCGCTGATGGGGCTGCCACTTGTTTCCATATGAGGTCTAGTGTAAGTAAGGTAAGTTGAGTGTCACTTCTAATACTTTGGTTCGAGTAGTCTGTAAAGCACCAGGAACGCACAGACAAGCTGTTCTTTAGACCTTGCTTAGAAGTTTCAAATAGCTTTGTTTCTGTATTCCATATAACAATATAGGTCTGATCACAGAGTTGTACAGAGAGTGTATAATTCGTTGGGATAACCGAATTCCGACCGCTTTTTTACAAGTGTACAAAGCAATAATGGCCTTCCTACCTCTTTCCTCAACATTAGGTTTCCAGGTAAATTTCCTGTCTGGTATTAGTCCCAGATATTTGACCGTCTCCTTCATCGGAATTTCCACAGCTTTGTATATTAGCGGGGAGACATGGGAGGTAAATTTTTTTCTTTTGAGAATAGGATTAATACGGTTGTTGACACCTGCCTGGCATAGGTTATCCAAACTTGTTAAGAAGTGGGATCCTAGTAAACGTTCCCTATTTCTACCAAAATCTGGACATGTACAGAAGAGATTCTGAATCGTTTTCAGTTCCTCCTCGTTCCTGCAGCTACGACAGAAATCATGTTTATAAACTCCCATTCTTCTTGCATGGTTTCCTAATTTCCCGTGAGGGCTCCTATTAAAGTCCTAAGAGGGGAGAGAACTTCACCCTGAGGAGTCTCACTCTAGACCTGCCTGCTGTTGCCGGTTTCTATGCTGGCAGTTACTTTTCTTCTGACGAGTATAGTCTCCATCAGTGCAACCGCGTTAGGATCAACGCCCTGAGCTTCTCACGCTTCTGTGATAGCGTTCGCAGTTATATTATTAAATGCGCCTTCTATATCAATGAATGAAATCACACTTCTATATAATCACAAGATTTTTGTACAATATGAGCAGATTTCAGAAACTAAGACCTCGTAATTAATTGCTGAAAATCAGTTACACCGGTTTTCTGTATATCCTTCTTAACGGGTGATTGCAAAAAAATGATATGTTGAGTGTTCTGCAGAGTGAATATTTTTTCTTAATTTCTCTTGTTTAATTTTCCATTTTCCGTTTTCCACCTTTAATGCCTCCCAGCCAATTTATAAGGGCTGTAAGCTGGCACTCATACGCCAACTTTGATTCCGAGCAAAACTTGGACCATTGCCTGTGCATTTGGAAACTTCAAAAGCTCCTTTGACTGTAAATTGCAATTTAGATAAGCAAAAAGTGTCCGCAAGTCAGCACACAAGTGTTGCAAACTTAGCGCACACACAAAAACACCAGCCCCTGTCTCCGCGTCCGTCCCCCTGTCACACCACTCTAGTCCTGCTGCCACTCTCGTCCTGCTTGCTTTGATTCAGTGCGGTTTTGTTGCATTTCTTAAGTTTACGAGCAGCAGCAACAGCAGTGGAAGCAGAAGACGGCAGCACGAAAACTTTTGCACAGAAAATCAAATGAATTCAATTGAAATTTTTCATTTTCAGCGCTGAAAGTTATGCACCGCAGAAAATGAAAAACCGGCAACCGGAAGTCGCCGTCGAACTTCAAAGCGTGGAGAACGTACAATTTTCGGGATTTTGCACTTTTGACTTACGCCGAGATATGCATGTCGGGCGTCTACCAATAAACTACCAAAGAAATTGGAATCGAAAATGTCGTTAAGTGCGCTGCCCTTTTTTCCGTTTTTTGTTTGGCCATTTCGGTTGGTTATGCCAAAAGCACTCGTTTTGGAGCTAAAGCAGACCGGATGTGCAGGCGGAAGGGCTATTTTAAAACTATTAAATTGGGCTGCAAGCCAAGAAGGAAGTCGATTTTTTAACTCACAGCGATTTGTTTTTGTATAGGGATGTGTATTTGTGTAGGTGTATTTGCAGCTATGTGTATATATATGTGTGTGTGTGTGTTTTCGCCGCTCGATAAGAGAACTTGTGTCGTGCTTAATTTTTAAAGTTCAGCGTTGACGTGTAGATTCTGCAGTCACGTACTGCATGGAAACTCGTATTTTCATTTCGATTTGGGTAAAAGTGCGCTGACAGCTTTGACAGGCGATAAGAAAAGTTTGAAATAAAGCAGAAACTTTCGCAGCACTTGAAGTGAGTCAATTTAAGGAATGAACAATCGAGGAAATGCCATACCAGAAATTAGTTCCTTTAAAAATGCGAGTGCATCAGAGTGGAGAACATTCTATTTGCCCTCAAACACTTTGTGCAATTTCAATTTGTTGCAATATTATTAGCTCGGTCCTTGCGGCAGAAAGGACTATCAAGGTCAAGGAAGGGTTCAAATGCATAATAAAAAGTCATGTACGGAATTCCTCATGAGTACTCTGTGCTGCTTGTGTCAGTGTATCTCAAGCCAGGCAAGTTGAATTAATGTTGCGTATACGCCCAGGTACCCAGGCACAGGTACCCAGTTATTATATAATGGCAATATTCAAATTAATTATTATTATAATCACATAATTATATGTAATCAATATATAAATTTATATATTATTATGATTCTAATAAACTAAAATTAATTATATTGATGTATTTATATGCCGAGCTTACCATATTGAAATACCGATCGATGTTAACACTGAGCCAGCTACTTTGGAGCTAACGTTTTATTCAAGATTACTTAAATAATAGAAAACAGTTTTGTGAAATTAATTCTAAAGTATAGTTTGTACTCGTATAAGGGGATAAGCCTGAAAATAATTTAGGATTCTGCTAATTTTTTTATTACCTTCTCGTACTTTCAGTTCTTACGTGTATTGCTATATAAAAGGTTTTTCTTAAAATCGGTACTTTGTAACTACGCAAAATGCTGGGGTAAGCTCAATGGGTTCCAGGAGTCTGTTACAGAAAGTGTTCACGTAGATGCAATATTAATTTAAAATTATATCTTTATTTGAAATTTAGTTCTATTACTAAAACTATTTATTACAATCAAAAATAATGTTAACTAAATCCGATGTACATTCTAGTTCGTTCGGTGTACGTTTATTCCGCGTTTTGTTTACGTGAGTTTTGGTCTCAGTGGAATCGTTGAAAACCTTAGACTACGGTTCTGTACTTCGTATATGTAAGTCTCAGTAGAAGCGGTGAAAACCTGAGACTATGGTTCTGTCTTCCGTATGTATAAGCCTCAGCAGAATTTGTGACAATCTTAGACTGTTGTTCTGTTCTTCGTATCATTAAATCTCAGTAGAAGCGGTGAAAGCCTTAAACTACTGTTCTCTCCTTCGTATGTGTAAGTCTCAGTGGAATCGGTGAAAACCTGAGACTACGGTTCTGTCTTCCGTATGTATAAGCCTCAGC
Source organism: Clusia tigrina (assembly GCA_920105625.2). Classification (NCBI taxonomy): domain Eukaryota; kingdom Metazoa; phylum Arthropoda; class Insecta; order Diptera; family Clusiidae; genus Clusia; species Clusia tigrina. The sequence goes on from OV050030.1 coordinate 30,681,961, forward strand.
TGAATTTGTGACAATCTTAGACTGTTGTTCTGTTCTTCGTATCATTAAATCTCAGTAGAAGCGGTGAAAACCTTAAACTACTGTTCTCTCCTTCGTATGTTTAAGTCTCAGTGGAATCGGTGAAAACCTTAGACTACGGTCCTCTCCTTAGTATGTACGAGTCTCAGTAGAATCTGTGAAATCCTGAGACTACTGATCTGTCCTTCGAGTGTATACGTCTCAGTAGAATCGGTGAACACCTTAGAATGCTGTTCTGTCTTTCTTAAGTGTAAATCTCAGAGTAATAGTTGTATTTATGAAGACGTTCTCAGTCTATATATCAAACTTACGCGCTGGAGTCCGAGAAGCGATTTAAATCGGTGCGTCTACACTGCATGCTGGAGCAGAAGTGGTCTGGTGTATCTCGACTACATGCTGGAAAAGGAAGACGCTTTGAAGTTGATGTGTCTTCGTTAATTTCTGGCGTCCCAGTCGAGGTCTGTTGATGTGTCTTCGTTGATTACTGGCATCACAGAGGATGAAATCTTTAGCTGTTACCATTTATATAGGCCAAAGATTCCCCCTTGAATCACTTTCAATACATTCCAGTTGTTCCAACTTCTCAGGTGCCAATGCCTCCTGTTCCTATGTATGTTGTTGTTGTTCTGCATTAATGTTGTTGTAGCAAATTCTCTCTTGGATCACCTTGGTATTCAGTGGCTAGGCTAAATATTAAAATTGCTTTTTGAATTGCAAAACAGATCGTTGATCATTCAGAATACATTACAAATAAGACCATAAAACATCTATAAACAAATAATTCATATTCAGTATACCACTGGGCTCCGCCATCATAGAAGAATAAACTAATTAGGCATCTGCCTCAAAGAGTTTTCAAAATACAAAGAGGAGGCTGTCTTCTAATATAATATGAGATAGAATTCGAAAACAAAGACAAAGGCCTTACTAAGCCTTGAACCATTTAACATAGTGCTGTGTCCGGGGATAAGTGAAACGCATTCGTGTTCGGTCTCAAGTTCAGTTAGCAACTGCCTTTATTTCATCTCATAAAATCTACTTATGCATTCATACGAAGATACTCATATGTTTGTTAAGAGACATATGTTGATGGGAGGCTGCGTTCACAGTAGGTAAACACATAACACATAGTAATACAGGGACCAGTTACAAAAGAAGCTGTATATTATCGAGGATCTAACACTGTATCATAATTTTTCAAACAAACATGACCGAATGTAGTAATCAGTGTAGCCTCAGTACACAATGCATTAAATAAGCAAGTTCTGAACTTCCCAAGTAGGTGTGAGTTGGAATGAAATCCGTTATAAGATTATGTCCATAACTGATTGATGAGTTTCAAATCTCCAATGGTTTAGTGGCATAGTCATAAAAGAATGGAGCAAACAAACTTATATCAAATACTAAAAAACTGTTTGGTAATCAATGAAAAATAAGGTAAAGATGCCCTACTTCCAAGGGGTCGTCCATAAATGATGTCAGGCTCATTGGGGTTCTGTTACAGCTTGACCAAATGTGACAAGAAGGGGGAGGCAACCTCTGGTGTGACGTCTGATTACAATTGTTGCGAAATTACCAAAAGTTATCCTAATGAAATGAATATTTTTTAAACTGGGGTTTGAAAAGGATACTTAGGCTTGAAATAGATACTTTAGTTTGAAATATATACAGTACAAGTACATTCATATTTCAAATTTTTTTATACGTATCATTGTTAACAAAGTTTTTTTTAAATATTATAATTATTATCTTATTATAATCTGTTGAATACCAGGAATCATTCAATTTTGTCTTATAGTACAAGAGAGAGAGGTGATGTGCTGGTTTCACAATATATGCCATATGCTATCCTCAAAGAACACAACAACCGTGGTATAAACAAATACTTGTCAAACCTCATACAAGAGGAAGCAACCAAATTTGCACTGTGGAAGGATTAAAAATGTAACTACCCATCAACCACTTCTCTTAAATACTGACGGTACCTGGTCTATCACGGTCGACAAGCTGCCTTGATATACGAGTATACATATACTTTTAAATTTAATCGACGTTTTGAATTTAATCGACAAAAATGAGTGTCAGTGTTGCTCGTCTTTGACTATCCAGTCGTTTACTGGCTGCCTACCACACTTACCATTGAGCCACAATCCAATTTCTCAGCCACCAGACTTAATTAATGTATTGGCCTGCATTTTAATTTAAGGGACGTCTGTACCAACGGTCGTTATCTATATTTGCTCTACCCCAACCCCAATTACAGGAGTACCAACCATATTCCTAGCAGAGAGGAATGGTTTGAAGGTCAAGTGGCAACTGTACATAAAACTGGCATATACAGAAATGGCTACAAATTAGAGAAGATAGGCGTCTGGGGTATTTTCTACAGCAAACTGGAACCGAGACTATCTTTCCTCCTTATATATAGATATATAGATAGATATGTAGTGGTCTGGAATTAACCAGAGCACTCAGTCACAAGGACTATTTTACTATACCCTGGATAGATGTGGCAGAAACAGTAGAGAGATAGGTAATCTTTCAGGAGGGGGAATGGGAAGAAGGAAAAAGTCACTCTTCTTCGAACTTCCTAGTTTCATTTATGAATTTAAGAATATCGGGAAAGGGAAGAGTATGGACATTATTCATACTCAATACATCACCACCCAACAGCCTTAATCTGATTCTTGCGAACGCTGGATGACTACAGAGGAAGTGCTCAATAGTGCCGTCGCTCTCAACACAGGATTGGCAAGTCGGATTGTTGATTATACCCATTATGGCCATATATTGATCACATGTGTTGTGCCCAGTGATTACACCTGCCAGTAGGCTCAGGTCCTTTCTGCTCAAATTTACAAGAAGTGCCGCTAATTTCCAGTATGGTTATTTTACGAAAGCTCTTAGCAGTTCTGCATGTGCTCAGCTCGGATCACCGCCTTTTGGGGGCAGAGTCCACGAAGTCGTTGATCCAGCGCATGATTATTGCAGAACTGATACAAAAGAAAAGTTCCTTAGCCGATGGTGAAATTACAGAGCCTTCGTTGGCCAACTTGTGTGCCATCTCATTCCTCGCAATACCATAATGCCCCGGAACACAGATAAAACATAACCTATTCTGTTTTGCAATACTTTTCAGTTTTGCCTAAAATTCACTGATCAATTTCAAGGAGTAGACACAGTTAGCAAGGACCTTTAGTGCAGCTAGACTGTCACTGCAGATTCCTATGTACTTCCTCTGCATTTCCTCTCAATTATCCAGCACGCCAAGTTCGGGATAGCGGAGATCTCCGTTAAGAAGACTGTCGTCATCTTTCCTGTGGCAAATAGGTACTTAGTTTCATCATCTAAGTACCAACTGGAACCGCAACATTCTGAACTTTTGGATCCGTCAGTGTAGAAGATATGATGTAGACCACAAAGCAAAATCTCTGGTCTCAACCACTCATCTCGTTCCGGGAACCTCACTTCATATCTCATTCTGAAGCTAACACAGGGCACCCGATTGTCCACTGGCATCGCGAAAAGTATACATTATTCTGAAATCTGGTGGTGTGTCTGACTGTGCCCAAAGACCACTTCGTCTTGTCAGACCCCATTTAATTTGAGTCTGTGCGCCGGTTTCATTGCCTCCTTACAGATCTGAGTATCCAGGGGGAGCAAATTCAGTACGGCATTGAGGGCGTCACTTGATGTAGTGCTTATTACACCAGTGGTACCCAAGCATACACTTCTCTGCAGCCTAGTCCTCGGACCAGGATGTTATGGACTTAACTAAAGCAGCTCTTCACCATACTACAGAGACATATGTGATTACGGGTCTAATAAGAGTAGTGTACACCCAGTACACCACCGCCGGACTTAGACCCCAAGTCTTACCGAAAAACCGCCTGCACTGCCAGAATACTTTTAATGTACGAGAGACCTTCTGCTCGACATGACACTTCCAGGTCAATTTGGTATCTAGGGTACCCCTAGATGTTTGACCTCAGAAGACAGCTGCAGTGTTACTCCTTTCATCGTTGGTAGTAACAGGCTTTCCATTTTCTGTCTCCTAGTACAGAGCACTAAGGTGCTCTTATTGGGATTGACTGCGAGACTCTGCAGATCGCACCAATGATCGATATTGTACAAGACTTTCTGCATTTTACTGCAAACTGTCGGTAAGGACCGTCCCGAGATAACTGCACACACATCGTCAGCATACGCTTGAATGTGGCCTCCAATTTCTTGCAAATGATTGAGAAGGAAGTCCATAACGAAGCATCATAGAAGAGGAGAAAGTACTGCCCCTTGGGGGTATCTTTTCTTCGCCTCTACCTAGACACTTACGATATTTCCTCCCTCCTTGGTAAACAATCGTTTGGACAGCATATAGTGAATCCATCGTACGATGGCTTCCTCTACTCCATGAATAATTGCTGAGGAGCACATTGAGCCAAAGGCAGCGTTGTCACAGGTCCCCTCCATGTCAACAAACACTCCCAGAGTAAAGTCACCTGTTTCCAGCCCCTTTTCAACTATGCTAACACAGTCGTGAAGAGCCGATTTTCAGGATTTTCCACTCTGATATGCTGTCGGCCATTAAGTGGACTCTGTGTTAGAAACTCAAGCTCAATCATAAGTTCCAGACTTTTAAGCTGAAACGATGTTAAGCTTATTGTTTTGTCTTTCCGCCTTACTCCGCCGAAGAATTGCAGTGTCTTTCAGGCAGAAATGATGGCAAGTATGTAATTAACTTACTTCCAATAAGATAACTACATCAAAGCTTGTTCTCGACTGCCGCTTTACCTTCAACAGCATGGCGAGAAATTCACTGATTGAACGGTTCGTATAATGGGTAGGGAGATATAAGTATAGACATGCTTTAGGTACCTGGAAGGCCAGCGAATTGGCTAGGTTGGGCACATTGCTAATGAAATTTTCACCACCTTCATCGTTGCTGTTCCTTCTGTGCCTGCAAAATTGATTATCAAGTAACACTATCTTCAAGGCACAAAATGTTGCTGGGAAGAAACACACTGATACCAGACTTGCACTGCAATGGATAAGGGGCGAACTGGTCAGCACCATCAGCACCACAATCTTTGTGCTCTCGGGACACTGCTTAATTGGTAGACGCGGTGTAAGACTATGGCTGCATTCAATGACTTCTGTCGGAGTCATTATATGAGTGTGTCCTCTTCCTCTTCGCTAACTGGGGAAAGACAAAAATTCTTTTGGCTCACATTCCTTACTTGATGGATTGAACTATCCATACGACGGCTTCCTCTACTTCATGATTAATTGGTGAGGAGCACATTGAGCCAAAGGTAGCGTTGTTAAAGGTCCCCTCAATATCAACAAACACTTCCAGGTTCATATTGGAATCCCAAATGGGTTTTTATTGCATAACAATGAACCTTTAATTGATATTAAGTGAGGTTTGTTGAACTAGTCTGCCACTCTAACCTACCCTAACCTATCCTTGACTATTCACATCATTCTATATATTTGTATGAAAGGCTCTTTTATAGAGAGTCCAACGTTGGTCCGCCAATATATTTTTCCTGAATACTCAACCTAGTTCCGTAAGCGTACTTGTCATACAAAAACCATGTTGTAATTTGTGGAAATATTTTTGGTTCACTTACTTTAACTTCATTTTTCATTGAAAGTCCACTCTGCCAGAATTGATCGATATGGACCCATAACGTAAATGCCTTTGGAGTGAACGTCTAATAATAGTTTGAAGAAGCCATGCCCTCCAAACATCCAATAGACGCGTATTTAATACGTGTTAAATTTTCGCCGCTGATTTTACATGAAATTTAACAAATGCAATTATTTTATCACTCATACGCCCAACTGACCGCCTCGATAAAATTCATAAAAAACAGTATGTAAAAATTATGTAAATTTGTTTACTGTTTTAAACTCAATTTGCCCACTTCACCCGGCAGCAGTAGCTCCTCCTTGCGAAACGTGCCCGTGCCTGGGCCTGAGCACAACCCAGCGAGGCACAAGCCAGCAACGCAATAATTTCACACAATTTCGCAGCGAAAGCTGTAAAAGAAAGATGAAAGGCGCAAAAGAGGGCAAACTTTTTTGAACGCATAAAATTATTGCTCCTTTGGGGAAAGTTAACAAAAACCTCAAACAGAAAACCCCACTAAAGAAACTACTGCCTTAGCAGTTTTTGCGGCGATGGTGCAGATTTCCATGCCAGCAAAAAAAAGAAAAATTAACCAAAAACAAAAACGGAGGCGCAACACTTGAAATTGATATGCCACACATCGGTATCAGCGCCAAATAGGAGAGCACAATAGCAATAACAACACAAACAGCAAGGATAACAACAACACCAAGGAGAACAACAGCACTCAGCTCATCCTTCTCCGCCTCTGCTTGCTGTTGACGTGTGGAGACCATAAATAAGCTTGATTTAAAAATTTTTGCTGTGAACGCTTGTTCTACGGGCACGTGACGGGGGCGGTGGGTGTGTAAGCGCTGGCATACTACATTTTTTATGGGTTAAGTACCCTTTCTTAAAATACTTTGCGGATCATTGGCGAACAAAATTTGACCGCTTTTAAAAGCACTCATCGCTGAGCATTTATTTAAATCAACATGTGGGGTGCTCATCTGTGCGCGGGGCTGGAGAAGAGCGTTCATATGCAGCCGTGTCCTTACCCACCCCCAGTCTGTCGCCATTGCTCTGCCACTTACTCTTTTAGCACTGCGTCCGAAACGTGCTTGTAAAACTAAAATGGGTAAAACGTAAATATATATTCTCAAGTCGAGGGAGGAAAACTTTTCATTTTCCTTTGTTGGGCTTCATTTATGCGAATCTGTGAATTGTTCCCTTGCCATTGCCAATTTAACTGCTCCTTCCTTGGTGCGCGCTTTCACTTTAACTGTTTGCCCCCTCAAACGCAGCCCTTCCGAGTGAGTTACTCATATTTCGCTTTCGTCCTCGTAGCTATTGCACAATATAAAAGGAGCCGCTCCTGCTGTGCTGTGCTGTGTGCACCGTACTGCTGTGCCACGGCTTTGTTGTTGTGAAATTTTATATAATAGCATCTCAATTTCAGCTGCTCATTATTTAAATGGCGCTGACAGTTACAACCGGAAACTGTGCAACTTGGCTGCACAATACTCGTAAATATTTTTCTTATTATTATATATTATTACGAGGACTCCTTCGATTGCTGGGAAAAGTGCTGCGTGGATGGCGTTCCTTTCAGGCTACTTCACAAATCAATCAAAGTATTCAATTTCGTTTGCTTTGATGGACACAGTTTCCTTTTTGTTTCATTTGAATGCTTTGTGCGTATAATTAAAGGATCTGATTTATTGTTTGTTACGAGCTTTAATAGAGGACACGTCCTCGTCGAGTGCAAAAGGTGAGCGGGCAGCCATTAATTAAACTGTAGTCAAATTGAATAAACGAAAGTGGGGTTTAATCCTTTGCCTGTGATATTTTGATTTATTTATTTGAATTGAATTGATGTTCCATGGAAATTTCGACTGCTGGAAGTGAAATAATTGAATATTTTGTAACACGGTTCGCTGCTGTTTAGTTAAATAATATTTCAGGGTATTGTTTAAATGTCATTACTGTGGAATTAGAGACAACAAAAGCGATACTAATGACACTATAAAACGAAAGTGGGGCACTGAAGCTTTGTTCACAATAAAATCATGACAATAATTATGTTAAAACTGTACTCAAACTTCTTACAAAATGCGTTAATGGAGGTCATTTTAGATTGTTTTCGTGCCAATTGAAATATGCAGGATACCTGCAACGGGAGACGTGATGATGTATCCTGCATATGATGCTTAACCTGAAGCCGCATTTCGAATTGCCTCATACAATTGTTTCTACTCTAACTGTCAGACGTGCGACCGACCTAACGCGCCATTGTGATATAGCTTTAATGCTGAAGCTGTTGCCTGTCAGGTGTTTTGGCGAACGAATGGCTTCAAATTCAGCTGTTAGGCTAAAAGCCCTGCATCAATGGAATGCTTGTTAAGCACGATATGCGCCTATCTCACAAAGTTTTGATGGTATTCCTGACTCTTTTGATTACATCACACTATATTACGCCTTCAATGCCATGTGTGAGTTCTCCATTCCTTCTAGGGGCGAATGAAAGCATAGAAACCATATGAAAAACGCATTCATATCCTCACAGATGAATCCAAACTACAGTTGTGATATGACCAATCATTTTTTATGGAGTGCTTGTTTGGTGGACGGCTCTAAGCTACTACATACTAGAGGTTGGTAACAAAGGTACAAAAAACGCCGGAGTTATTCATAAGTGGCGGTATTAGAATGACTCCAACGGCAGCTTCAGACGTAATGGTTAACCTGCGGTCTGTCTGGCTTTTTGGCGAAAGAACGGGTGCAAATTCAGCTGTTAGGCTAAAAGCTACGCACCAATGGAATGCTAGGCATGCAAAACATGAGTCTATTTTTCGATGCTGTCAGCAATTCCTGACTCTTTTGATTACCTCACACCATGTTATGTCTTCAATGGCATATGTAGAATCTCCATTCCCTCTAGGGGCAAATGGAAGAACGGCACTCCCCCACATGTTAAAGGGATTCATATTTACACAAATGGTTCCAAGCTACAGGTTAGGGTGTGCGGTGGTGTATTCTCAGATAAGCTGGACATTAACGTCTCCTTTAGGCTTCCCGACCATTACAGCGTATTTCAGGCTGAGGTCGCAGCTATAGGGGAAGGAAGCACTATCTTGGCTTACGAAGAAGAAAATATCTGGACATGATATTTGCATTCTATCCGACAGCCTTGCGCTTCATGGATTCGGCTATTATCACCTCAAAAGGCGCCAAGAGCTGCGGCAAATCTCTGGACAAGATAGCTAAGCCGACTCGTCTGCATCTGAGCTGGGTTCTCGGCCACAGGGATATTCCAGAGAACTGCAAAGCGGATGAACTCTCTCGTGATGGCACTACAATATCGATTCAGCCAGCTCGGTCAAACCTTGGCCATATAAAGGCGATCGGGTGTCTCGCACGTAACCGTGTCATTGAAGTCCACCTTGGAGGCGTGCAACTTAGTGCAGTTCACCTCGTTCGATTTGCCGAAACAGTGAGGAATGCCATCGCAACGCAAGAACTCGGGTATGCATTCGAAGAGGTCGGTGCAGCCGAATTCGAAGGCGCCACAAGTGCGTCTCTCCTAGGTCTACTGGGTGGTTATCGCTCTTCGTTTCGTTGCAGTCCGCCGCTTCGCTGAAGTCGAGGCAGTCGTGAATGCCGTCGCACATGTCCAATTTGCCGTAGCAGCCGATGGGAATGCAGTAACGCTCACCGTGGCCGCACTCAAATTTGCAGCCATGCTTATTCGATTGCCGAAGCAGATTGTTCTCAAAGAGAAAGAAGTGTATGGGGTCCTAAGAAATTGAGGAGAATCTCAGGATCTCTACATTTTGTAACACGGTTCGCTGCTGTTTAGTTAAATAATTTTTCAGGGTATTGTTTAAGAGTCATTACTGTGGAATTAGAGACAACAAAAGCGATACTAATGACACTATAAAACGAAAGTGAGGCACTGAAGCTTTGTTCACAATAAAATCATGACAATAATTATGTTAAAACTGTACTCAAGCTTCTTACAAAATACGTTAATGGAGGTCATTTTAGATTGTTTTCGTGCCAGTTGGGATATGCAGGATACCTTCAACGGGAGACGTGATGATGTATCCTGCATATGATGCTTAACCTGAAGCCGCATTTCGAATTGCCTCATACAATTGTTTCTACTCTAACTGTCAGACGTGCGACCGACCTAACGCGCCATTGTGATATAGCTTTAATGCTGAAGCTGTTGCCTGTCAGGTGTTTTGGCGAACGAATGGCTTCAAATTCAGCTGTTAGGCTAAAAGCCCTGCATCAATGGAATGCTTGTTAAGCACGATATGCGCCTATCTCACAAAGTTTTGATGGTATTCCTGACTCTTTTGATTACATCACACTATATTATGCCTTCAATGCCATGTGTGAGTTCTCCATTCCTTCTAGGGGCGAATGAAAGCATAGAAACCATATGAAAAATGCATTCATATCCTCACAGATGAATCCAAACTACAGTTGTGATATGACCAATCATTTTTTATGGAGTGCTTGTTTGGTGGACGGCTCTAAGCTACTACATACTAGAGGTTGGTAACAAAGGTACAAAAAACGCCGGAGTTATTCATAAGTGGCGGTATTAGAATGACTCCAACGGCAGCTTCAGACGTAATGGTTAACCTGCGGTCTGTCTGGCTTTTTGGCGAAAGAACGGGTGCAAATTCAGCTGTTAGGCTAAAAGCTACGCACCAATGGAATGCTAGGCATGCAAAACATGAGTCTATTTTTCGATGCTGTCAGCAATTCCTGACTCTTTTGATTACCTCACACCATGTTATGTCTTCAATGGCATATATATTCTTCATAAGTAAAATTGTTTTGATTTAAACGGATTCAGTCCAATACAGAAAGGTAAAGAAAACTCCAATGGATCGAGGCTGCGGAAGAAGAGTATTTTTTGTCATAGAGGGTTCCAGTCATTGTTTGTTGTTGTTATCGAGAGACCCAGTTAATAAACGAAATTTCTTTTCTTTTGTCCCTCAGGGTCTGATAAATCATACCACAATCCATTTCCCGCTATTCGCGCATGTGAACTAATTGCCGTTGCAGGTATTCGTCTCGCAGTTCAGCTGATCCAATCCATCCGAGCAGTACGCAATCGGACTGCACAGCAGCGTGCGCTATTACCGCATGTAAGCTTTTAATTAATACAATATCCTTAGGCGCATCCGTCAGGTGCTGGTCTGGAGGTACAGGATGCAGAATACCTTGACTAACCTGGCCGGAAATAAACGTCCAGCGCTCAAAAGACTTATTATCTCTAAATAGTCAAAGCATAGGTTCCGTCGTAAGTGCTCTAACAGGATACTGGCGCATGGGTGCTCATGATAGAATGCTGGGGATTGCCTCAAATGACTTCTGCAGAAGTTACATGGACGAGAAGGAACAAGATTTCATTGAACACCTCCAATGTTCGTGTCCAACGCTGTCCAGAAGGAGTCGCCCTTTACTGGGTGACTACTTTCTGGACTCTTTGGGAGGTATTCCGAATAAGAGAATAAGCTCCATCAACTGCTTCATAAAAAGCACCAAATGGCAGGACCTTTGAAAGGGATTTGGACTTGTGTCTCATTCGGTATCACAAAGTATCAATTATGGCCTAAGTGTGCCTTTCTGGCGACTGCTGAACCTACTCACCTGCTATTATGGCTTCGAGGCCATGGCAAAGTCATTGCAGTATACGGGTGGATTCCAAGAGTAAAAAGAGGCTAGTGCTACAAAAATCAGTAGTATTAATGTATTTCGGTCATCACTGATTGCTCAGGAGAACGGGATTCGAGCCTCAGACGAGGAAATTAAATTTAAGATAATAGATATATAAACATGATGTAATTTTGAAAATACTTATTCTAATTAAAGAAAAAATGGCATCCAAATATGTGTGAAAAAGGGAGGGTAAATTGCGAGTTAGGAGGTGAAACGTTCCAATGAGAAAAAAGTAATGGTTTTATTTTTCACTCTCATATTCCTCTTGCAATCTCGTGAAGGAAGTCTTTCAATGTACGAGTAAGAGAGATCACCAACCTTGTTTCAGCCTCATTTGACAAACACATTATCTAATGAAGAGTAGCGGCTCAGGAAAGCATTCTTTGTCATTGACTTTACTAACTGACTTTGCAGAGATAATAACGGGTCCGCCATCTAACGTTTTTTTGTCAACTAGTGCTTATTTCGTGAATGGTAACACTTAGCTCATGTCTGATTTGACAGATAATTAGTTTTATCCTTCCGCTGAACAAATATGGTTGTGTATACGTTTGAGCAACGCTGGGAAATATTGCGACATTACTTTGAAAATCATGGTAATGTTGCAGAATGCCAAAAAAATCATTTGCCAAAAAAATCATCTTTTCAGATGAAGCTCATTTTGATCTTGGCGGGTATGTAAACAAGCTAAATTGTCGCATTTGGGGCACAGAAAACCCGCACGCATACATTGAAGAGCCGAAGCACCCAAAACGAGTCACTGTTTGGTGCGGATTTTGGTCCAGAGGCATAATTGGGCCATTTTTCTTCGAAAATGAGCAAGGAGTGGCCGTTACAGTCAATGGCGATCGTTATTGGGCCATGTTGAACGAATTTTTGTTCACAAAAATTGAAGAGGAGGATATTGGCAACATTTGGTTTCAACAGGACGGCGCTACGTGCCACACAGCCGAAGCTACACTCGATGTTTTGCGCCCTGTTTTTGAAGATCGCATTATCAGCCGCAGAGCTGATGTCGTTTGGCCACCTCGGAGCTGCGATTTGACACCGTTGGACTATTATTTGTGGGGTGCCCTCAAAGATAAGTGTTACGCCGACAAGCCAGAGACAATTGACGCTTTAAAGGACAATATTCGTGAAGCCATTGGTGAAATACAGCTGCACACAATCGATAATGTGCTTAAAAATTGGACCGATCGTGTAGGCTACTGCATGGCCAGCCAAGGCAGCCATTTGAATGAAATTATTTTCCATTATTAGCCGGAAGGATTGTACTTTCAAATAAAAAAAGAAATTTGAGAAAATATCCAATAGTTCTTTTTATAGAATTTTCAAGAAAAAAAAAATTTTTTGGCGGACCCGTTACTATTACTATCACTACTATCAGACCACAGACTTCCTCTACTGGAAGTCTTATATATAACATCGTAAACCCTTATAAAGCTTTGTTTATAAAGTCACAACAGATAAAGCTTATACCATTGTACGGTTGATACGGTAAGCTCCTGCAGTACTGTCATACATGAAGAAAAGTAAGGAAACGGAAAGGTATCCAATACTCTCTCTGCCTTTCCCTCTATCTCTCTCTCTCTTTATTGTGCTTCTGGTAGCAGAATAATGAAAAATTCGACTCAATACGACTGTTGCTGTGTTGTATAAGTTATTGCATCTGCTGAGATATGCAGATAACTTCCAATTCCCTGGGGAGTGCGGAAGCAGAGGTCTAAGAAACTTATGTAGTACAATGGGCATCAATGACTGAGTGCTTGGATACCAGAGACCATAGAGACGGGGCACTTAAACGTCAAATTTTCTGACGATTAAAAAAAACAGTCTTTGTTTATCATTGGTAGCCTATATGGATAGGTTTGCTTATCATTGGTTAACCAGAATTTTGAAGAAAATCAGCCACACTACTACAGTTTTGTGCATGGGTTAGTGTGCTTTAAACAAGAGTCATTTCTCTGTATTCTCTGTTGGATACCTCCTTATTCGGTGGTTCTCCAACACAGCTGTTCACGATGTTAGAAAAAATGAATATCGACAATGCTATGGTCTTTAAATAAAACGCTCCAAATGGAGAAGAATATGTGTATCAGTGATAAAAATATTGAGGAATGATAACAAACTTATTCAATCAAACTAATCAATGAGGTGCGTTCGTTCATATAATATGTAAGGCGAACATCGAGTCCTTTAGTGTATTGAAGATTATAAACTTGTGAGAATTGAGAGGTAAATTCTGTGATATTCTCATTTGACATATTTTAAATTAAATCTGAGATTTCTTATAGTCAAATGTATTCTATATCCTACCTATTAATTTCTGATTATATTGGAAATGTGTCCTCCGAAGAAAAGTCAACCAAAGACGACACTGCATCCGTAAATATCGCAATTACAATCCATGCCGCCAGATGAGTAACTTTCAATAAAAACCCTGGTTGACTAAGACTACGCAACTCACTCACTGGACCCATCGTTGGGAAGAAATACGGTCGCTTCTCACCCACAATATTGACAAATTATGTGAGTGGCATAGAGAGGGGAAGATACTGCTTATCAATGATGAGTCCACTGACTGAGTCAGAATGTCGTTTTAATTAAGCCCCAAAGAGGCCTGTTGTGATATACTCCCTATTCACTACTTATGAGAAACTCCTAATGAACTTTAAGTTGCTTTTGATACATGTGGCTCCTTGCCCTCTTAGCTCAGTGACCAGATCGCTTCTCAAGAGCACTCTGCGTTGGTAGATAAGCATCCAATTCTTGAGGAGAACGTGGAAAAGTGCTTATTTTTTCTTTTCATAAAAGTTACTTCTGGGTAGCTCACGAAATGACAGACGTAATGCTTCTGAGAATCTTTTGAGTATAGTTTATCCACTCATCAGTCTCTCAATCACTTTGACCCATTCCTCAGTTTAGCCAGTTGCATCGTTTGTAAACAATGCAGTTGCCAGTCACTGACTCTAGTGACAAATTCTGTGAGCATGTGTAAGAAGAGACCGCCCTGCGATGGAATAAGTGAGTGAATTCTAAAGTGTCCTTGCTAGGTACTCCTATATCGGTTCAGTCAGATAACCACTTCGAATTCAATCTTATACTTACATTCGAATATTCACATTACTTATTTGCATCTGGACTGGGTTAATTTGAGTTGAAATTATTTAATATTTAAATTTTTGTACCGTTTTGGTTATAAATTGTGTGTGTACTTTTAATTCCTTCAGCAGCCAGCATCTGGTGACATTCCTTGTGGCACTGAAGCTGCCAGCGCTGCGTACCTTTCGGAGTTTTGATGTATTGTAGTTGGACGTTAATTTATTTCTTTTTGCTCTTAGCTTTTGGCATATATAAAATGCCAAAAAGTTGTTCAAGAAATATTGCCAAAGTTTCGACAAAAAGAAAACTCTCTAGCGCCGAAAAGTATGCTTGAGTTATGCTTTAAATTCACAACTTGCTTTTTTCGCTCGTTTTTGTGTAAACTTGCGAGGTGTCATTTTGAAATCAAATTGCTGCATGAAAATTCGAAGAGGGAAACTTGATTGATTGTTGTTCAGAGAATAAAATAAAAACTTTAAAAGTAACCAGTAAAACATTGTTCGAAGCTTGTTTAGCTCTGAAGTTTATATACGAATAATACGAGTTTTTTTTTGTTTTACCATCTGTTTATTTACCGAATCTTTCTTTGTCAAGGAACTAACAGTAATTTTTCTAAGACTACAAGACTACATTTATATATCTAGGTAATATCCTCAGCCACTGGATCGAATGTTTTATGTTTTCACAGCACGCAACAAGACGTCATTAAGTCAGGTCTAAGATATACATCCTTTTCAAGCGTCTTGTAGAGGGAAGCTTTAGTAGGCTCCTCGCCAAGCAGTTCGGCTGATTTTCCAATTTAAGAGCGTATGTTTTGTAGGTGTTCACCATTTCATTTTCAATCGTGGGTATACTCAGGTCACGGTGGGTGTTTATATTCCTCAAGTACCAAGGAGCACCGGTGATCATTCTCAGTATTTTCGTTTGGAGGCGTTGGAGTTTCTCCCTGTTTGACGGATACGCGGTGGTCATAATTGAATCCCATATGTGTTAATGTGTTAATGTGTGGTTTGGAGGTACTGCGACCAAAGAGATATATTGTACCACCCTCTACTATTAAGGGTATCCCTATCAATTCTCATCCAGCCCCGTTGCCCTCAGAAATTCGAGGATGTCGGCTAGATCTGGCATTGCTATTTCATAACATGGTATTTGGTACGAGCATTGGGTTTTTTATACCCTTTACCTTTAAAAAAGGTAAATAGGGTATACTAACTTTGTGCTTTTGAGAGGGGTTGGAATTTCGACAAGGAGGCGTGGTAGGTATGCACATATATATATACAGATATGATCAGAATCACTTTCTAAGCAATTTTTATTTTGTCCGTCCGTCTGTCCGTCTGTCCGTCTTTGGCCACTTTTTTCTACACCGTTAGAGCTATCTTAATGAAAATTTGCAAAAGTATAGTCTGGACAAAGATACAGAACCAAATTGCTATATGGGCCGATTTGGACAAGGACCACGCCTACCTTCATATATAAGGAACTTTTTTCACGTTTCTTAAAATGACTATAACTTCGGTCTATTTGACGGAAACGTGATGTTATTTGGCAGATATGGAGATGTGGGTCCTCCTAAACACTGTGCAAAAATTGGGCGGTATATATTAACTGCCACGCCCACTATTAACAAATATTCATAACTTAAGATCTGGTAGAGATTTATGGACGAAATTTTACATGAAGAAACATGTGGACATTACAAAGCTACCTGCAACAAATGGGGCTGATCTGGCAAAAGACACGCCCACTTTTGATATAAGGAAGCTTCGGGTCTAAAATTAAAATTAGCCTACCTATGCTCGTATTGATGCCAGCGGAATAAAAATTTGCAGAAACATACATGGGGTCCATAATAGTGTGTGTGCAGAATATGCAGATTATAATACAACTGCCACGCCCACAATTATCCAAAAATCATTACATTGTTCCTATTAAATATTTACCAACGAAATTTCACAGGAAGGTTGCGGGTACTAACATTAAACACCACACAAAAAATGGGCGTGTTATTTTTAGAGCCACGCCCACTATTCACATATTCTTATAACTTACGACCTACATATATAATATTTTTGGACGAAATTTTACATTAGTACGTATATAGACCCTACAAAGCCATATACAAGGTTCCATATAATGAACTTTGGGGACCACACTTAAAGACAGTTACCCTATCTATGCTTCTAATGATGATATATGAAACCAAATTGGTAGATGTATACACTGGGTCTGTACTAGCATGCATTCCAAATATGGGCAGATTATTACTACTGCCACGCCCACAATTAACCAAAAATCACTACTAGGTTCCTAATAAAGGATTTTCAACGAAATTTCTCAGGAAGTTTGCGGGTACCAACATTAAGCACTACATAAAAAATCGGCGTATTATTTCTACAGCCACGCCCACTATTGACATATAAATATAACTTACGACCTATACAATATTTTTGGACGAAATTATATATTAGTGGTTATATTGACACTACGAAGCCATGCACAAGAAATGGGGTCGATATAATCATTTCAAGGTACCCTTCCAAAAATTACCGTAAATGCGCTCCTAATGATGATTTATGAAGAAAACATCCCCATTGTGGAACTCGCACGCTCAAGAAAAGGTAAAGGGTATTTCGTAGCCGGTCTAACCCGACTTCAGACTTCTTTACTCGTTTTACTTAAACGCAACTGGAATATTTCGACTTGTGGATCTTGAGGGTTCATTGACAATGAGAAATTATCAAAGAAATTGTATGTTTTCAGTTATTTTGAGAAGTTAAGTGAATTGAGGAATGACGATAGTTAGAGTTAAGGGGGGTTGCACTGTATTTTTACCACTACATACATACATTTTAACACTTCCTCTCAGTAGCAGAACTCGCACAAATCCATTCATATCAACTGTCTATTCTTTTATGTTCTTTGGTATCGGTGTGAAACACGATCTTATACGTGTGGGACACGAACTCGCCGTCGCGTTTTTGAGAATCCCTGGTGTAAAGCAAATAAACAGCAATCAGCTTACTCAAATATACCCCTTGCCTAACTGCTCTTTTGGACCAAAACTTTTGCTGTGTAACATACCCGCACTCCCCACTTTACCATCTCTTTTCACAAAATAATACACTCAGTCATTTTGAAATTGAATGAATGCCGTGGCGTAAAGCGTTATTCAACGCTAAAAAATGATCGCTCTATTGCTAATTACTTCGACGATAACAAACAAAAATATTACACGTACCAATTGAAAAGCAGCGAAGGCCTAACTTTTGTAATAAAAGGAATATAACCAGAAGTTGAACCAGATGAAATAATGGAAGCGCAGGCAGACGCCGGATTCAATGCAAAAAGAATGTATAACATAAAATAACATAAAAATAGGGATAAAATACAGCAACCATTATTTAAGGTGGAGCTCGTTCCAAAGACGAGAAATCTGAAAAGAATGAGACCCACCCTGTGTATAGGCTACGTTAATTAATACATCGTAGAATTTCAATTGAGGAGCCCCACAAGCGCAAGGGTCCGGTACAATGCTCAAATTGCCAGGAATATGGGCACATTAAATTTTACTTCACTCTACGCACAATATATGTCGCTTGCGGCGATTTTCACCCCTCAATTGAATGTAAATTTGACAAATTTGATATAAATGTAAAAAAATGCAGCAACTGCGGTGGTAACCACACGGCCAACTATACAGGGTGTCCAGTTTACACAGACCTGAAGATGAAGTCGCGTACAACACAACAGCTAGTTCGCTGTGAACGTAGCAATATTGCACCTAACTACTCTAGCATAAATCCAGCCAATGTTGCGCCCTCGTCCTCCTCAATGACGTACGCAAACGTATTGAAAAAAGCACCTACTGAAAGTCTAGCTAGTTCTCCACCCGTTCAAAATGGAGAAGCAATGATTTGTAACCTAACGCATTTTATGACCCAATTTATGTCAACCATGCAAGCAATGATTCATGAACTCATACAAAATCAGAATCTACTGATGAAAACACTGCTCTCTCAAAAATAAATGAATCAATTAAAGTTATGCTACTGGAATGCCAACGGTATTATCCAACACAAAAAAGAAATCACGAATTTCTTGTACAACAGCGAAATTGACATAATGCTTATCTCAGATAACGGATATTCACGGACAGTCAGGCGGCAATCAAGTCACTAACTGGTGTATTCACTACCTCTAAGCTTGTACTCGATTGCCGCTCCTCCCTGAACGTCGTCACAGGTAACTCACAAGTTCACATATGCTGGGTGCCTGGACATAGTGACATTCTAGGAAACTGCGAGGCCGATGAATTGGCCAAAATAGGTACGCTGCTCCCTGACATCTCCCCCTCTTTTGATTTAGGTGTCCCACTGTAAAATGGGCCGTAAAACATGACTACCTTGAGGCAGCTAAAAGAGCCTGGGTAAATGAACATACCAGTAGTGTTGCCAGACAAACCTGGAGCATCGACATTAGGCGTACTAGTCAGCTACTCAATATTAGCAGGAACTCCATCGGCACTAGGCACTGAGGAGGAGGAAGAAACAGCACTTCATCTCATGTGTCAGTGCCCAGCTCTGGCCAGGCGAAGTTTCAAATTCCTAGGGTCACCTTTCTTCACTATCTTAACCGAACTGTCTTCCATCAACATTAGGAACATAGATTCATCTCGGAATCACTGTGGTTTCCAAAATTCTAGACGGAGAGTCGCGTCGTCTTAGTGTGGTACCACAACGAGCCATTGTTTGTGCTTAAGTGTGCTTTTTGCGTCAAAGTCTGCCACTCCTACCTACCTACCTATCTCAGAAACCCATTTAACAGATAAGCACAACTGCAGTATTGCCGGTTTCAATTTCTACAAAACCAATCATCCAGACGATAAAGCGAACGGAGGCGCAGGAATTCTCATTAATGCCTGTATAACACATTTCCTACGTGAGAAATATGCCGAAAGATACATTCAAGCCACTTCAATCTCCCTTCAGTGCTGGGGCGAAAGTATAACAATTTCTGCAGTTTACTGTCCACCTGGATTCCAAGTAACGTCAGAAAAACTCCTGCAGTTTTTTCAAACACTCGGAAAAAAATTTATAGCAGCCGGAGACTATAATTCTAAGCATACTTACTGGGGCTCTCGTCTGGTAAACGCTAAAGGCAAACAGTTGTACGATGTGTTAATTGATCATCGAAATCATATAGATTTTGTCTCAAGTGGCCACCCCACGTAGTGGCCAGCGGAGCAGCGTAAAATCCCTGATATTAGGGATTTCGCTGTGATCAAAAACGTAAACAGGGCACAGTTTTCCTCTGAAGCAATTTTCGACTTGTCCTCCGATCACTCACTTGTCATCATATACTTCAACAAAACTCCTGAACTTGTACATAAATCGCCCAAATTGAGCACCAACAAAACGAACTGGCTCAAGTATAAGAAATGCGTGAGTTCACATATTTGCCTGGAATCTCCTCCTAAAAACAAAGATGACTTAGAGAGGGCGCTCCACGAGTTGAATTCCTTGTTAGCATCAGCGGCAGCGTGCGCAACACCTGCAGAAAAAACGATGCAGGTTGCTACCCGTTATATAACTTCAACCCATGCGCAGTGCCTCGTTAAGGAGAAAACACGCCTAAGACGAGAATGGCAGAAATATAGGTCATCTGTCCTAAAGAGGAAATTAAAATTGTCACAAAATTAAAACCTTAGAGATGTACTTCAAAAGGAAGCTGAAGCAAATATTGACACCTATATTAAAAATCTGGTCCCGCTTAAATACACTAATTACTCACTTTGGAGAGCTACAAATGTTGCAAAAAGCCCAAAGGAAAGTGAGCCACCAGTAAGGATTGGAAATGGAAGTTGGGCCAAAAGCGACGAAGAAAAAGGAGCAGCGTTTGCTGCGCATCTACAAACAGTTTTTTGCCCTAATGCTCTGTGCAATAACTTCGAGGTCCCTACTTTACCTAGAACCAAAGTGATTCAGCCGCTTCAACTAAAAATCAAAGACTTAGAGTGTGTCATTAAAACAGGTCTTAATGCACAAAAGTCCCTTGGATATGACTTAATCACAAATAAAATGGTCATGGAATTACCACACATAGCGTAAATAGACCTCACTAAATTGTTCAATGCTATCCTTCGCTTGGGTCATTACCCGCAAATATGGAAGATATCGCAAATTACGATGATTCCTAAACCAGGAAAAGATCCAACACAGGTGTCCTCATATCGGCCCATAAGCCTTCAAAAATATTTGAAAAATTGTTACTTGGGAAAATTATGCCCTATCTAAATCAAAATGGCAACATTCCTACTCATCAATTCGGATTTAGAAAAGAGCACGGTACAATAGAGCAGGTGCACCGTATAACAAGCGAAATTAGAAGAGCTTTCGAACAGAAGAAATACTGTCAAGCAATATTTCTAGACATTGCCCAAGCGGTCGATAAAGCCTGGCAAGAGGGGCTAGTGCACAAGATTAAAAAGTTTCTGCCATACAACACACACAGAGTGCTGGAATCTTACTTAGCGAATCGGAAATACAAAGTGAAATACAAGCAATTTGTAACCCCCGAATTTCAAATATTGGCTGGAGTACCACAAGGGAGTGTGCTTGGTCCTATTCTCTACCTAATATATACGCCTGACCTCCCAATAAATTACAGCCTAGTTACTTCCACATTTGCTGATGACACAGCTATTTTAAGTATCCATCAAAATCCGCATATCGCCTCTCGTGACCTAAACGAACACTTTAAAGATGTAGAAATTTGGGTGGCAAATTCTCGTATTTAAGTTATCGAAGCAAAATGTACACGCATGACGCTCTCCCTCAGAACCAGCACCTGTGCAACTGTGTCACTAAATGACACAGAAATACCGCAAGCAACAGAAGTGAAGTATCTAGGAATCCATCTTGACCGTAGATTAACTTGGAGGAAGCACAGAGAAGCGAAAAGAACTCAAATGAAACTTAAAGCTAACTCTCTGAATTGGTTAATCAACAAAAAATCAAAGATGCGCTTGGAATACAAAGTCCTTCTATACAAAGCTATAATAAAGCCAATATGGACATATGGGGAGCAACTTTGGGGTAGTGCCAGGATCTCAAACCTAGAACTTATCCAAAGGGCCCAGTCGAAAATCCTAAGAACAATTACCGGCGCAATAGGCAAAGAGCATATTTAATACATTAGTTTTAAGATTTGATACCTTATTGTTAGTTTCCAATGGACTTAGATACAATAAACAAATAAATGGTTTAATAAAAAAATAAAAAAATAAAAAAATTAACAACTAACTCTGTCGTTAAAGAATTGATATTGATTGCAATCTGATAAGATTCATATGGCAACTACTTATTTAAGGTATTATCAGCTCCTCGAAAGGAAATACTCAAATTAAGGAGGCGAAAACACTGTGAAATAGTCTAGAACAATCCACGTCCAAAGTAGCTTAAGCTGATTACATTGCCATTGCGGTAACCAGCAGTTATCGCTCCACTCTTTCAGAAAAAATAAACAATTCACTCTTAATAGTGCCATATTTTGGCGAAGAAATCGCACGTCGACCTCTATTGGGTTCCGGGAGATACTAAGAAAAGTGCGAGGCTGACGAATTACTTAGATTGAGCTCGATGCTTAATTATATCTCCTCCTCATTTACCTTGTATCCGATGATCGACTGTAAAACTGGCTGTCAAACAACATTACCTTGAGAAAGCAAAAATATTTGCGGCAGAATGGCAAAACTTCGATGTGTACAGACAGACCTGGACTGCGATGGACAAGTGGTGAGCTAGATTGTCAACCATTTTACTTTAGCAGGAATTCCATGAACACAAAAATCTTCGTGGTCAATTGATAACTAATTAGATATGCTGACAGACAAGCGTTGCCACTCAATGACTTCTGTTTTTTATTCCCAGCCTACTGACCGGTCAAAGTATACCATCAGATAAAATCCCGCACTTTTGGAAGTGGTGGGTAACAGACAGACAAGTTGAAGTTCTTCATTCTGTTTCACATTTCTACAAAACGGTATGATGGGCTTGCAAATAATACTGTTAAACTATTCCATGTGGATCGACAATTTTCACAAGCTGCAGAAGACATAAACATAATCTCATTTGGCCATATCTTCAAAGAATTTAAAAAATAATACTACATTATAATTTTGCTTTGTTTTTAAATATGACTTCGAAGTTTCTTACTCTGGTACTAATATTTGGTTCCAGGTTAGAAATAATGAGAGCTGCTATGAACATTTTCTTTAAACACGAATTGAATGCAGCGAAGTTATTTGATATCAAAAATGCATTATTGATCCATTTATACACCCGAAAATTCTTGATAAGTAAACCCAATTAAATATATAAAAAATGAGCTTTGGTAATGGTTATTTCCTCTTCCAAGAGTGTACCATATTTCCATTTGGTATTTCTTGTATAATAGTTCATGCAGAGAACCAGCTACTAGATAACTATATCTATGTAAGCTGCATTCGGTTATAAAGAAATGCTGAGACGGAAAAAAATATTCTTCAGATCTCATAATTTAAACTCTATTGAATGGAACTAGAAGAGTGAAGGAATGAAACAGTTTAAGTAAAGATCTCCTTTGGTATATTGGAAACTATTCTCTTGCGAATTTTCGATATCACTTGAATTGGTTACGCTATACTTGTGCAATGAGGACTCGCCCCCAATGCATGAGGTGAGTTGTTAAGAGGTTGAGAAGAATCTGTTTGTGAGAAGCTGATGTACACAATGTTAAGGAATGAGTATTATACCTCTGAAGTGCATCGTTTATGAGTGACATAACCCTAATCCTTATGAACAATGAAATTAATCGATTTATTGAGTGGGCTTTATAGTCACTTTGTTAGGGTTGACTATAATTTATGAAAGGTCCAATGGAGGAGAAATTTATTCTGATTGAAATAAGAAAACATATTTTATTTCAGAAGCATTTTTAAAAATTTATTGTGATTTTTACAATACAATAATAAAAATTAATTGAATTCTTCTTCAGCTTCTTCTGGATTCGCACCTGGTATCTCCATCTGCGAACATGAGAGGCCTTCAACGACTGCGAGTTGAACTGTAAATATAAATGAAAAATGGAAATTACGAAGGATATAGAAATTCACTTCGTCTGTTCATATGGAATGACGCCGTACTCCACAAATGAAGCACTTCGCTTCTTAGGCATATTTCGTGTTCCATGTCACTTACAATCTGTTTTTTCGCATATGATTTCAGCATCCCAAATGCATCTACTTCCCTCGAAGAAACACACTCCATTGAAATAGCATACGGTGGGTCCACCTTTCGAACATTTAGAGCCATTACAAAAGTTTTCATCACATAACTGGTCAGGTAGAATATTCGCGTCACTGCATGAATTTGGAAGTATTTATTTATCTAGAATAAAAGAGAATGAAATTTATTCAATAATGTGAAATGCGGGTCTATCAAAAATGGTTCATGCTGAATCGGAAAAGCTGCGAATACTCCAAAAACTCTAAAATAATGAACTCATAACTGTTTTGACGAAATGAGCGGGAAAAAACTTAGATAAGTTGACGGAACTAAGAGAACTTAAATTTATTCACAAGCATTCGGATGATTATAAACTTTGATAAGATGAAGTGACATTCTCGAAGTGCGTTCATCCGTAGCAATCCCACATGTAATGATTGTTATTATTATCAACCAGCATACTTTTGATACTTATTCATGTTTTTTAAGAAAATCCTTGTTAGGTGGGATATTTTGTTGTTAATACTTACATGGAATGCCGTTACATGTAGCCATTGTCTTCGGTATGCAGTCGTTACGCTTCTGTATATAACAGCTATCGTAAGCAACGCAAACAGTGTCTTCTGGCTCCTGTGAACAAATTTCAAGATCACATACAGCGTGTATCCCGACAACATATATCACTAGCGCTAAGGAATGGGAAAAAATTTAGTAAAAGTTATCACCAGCCATCGTATGTCAAGCCCAAAGGATTAAAATTGAAGGATACAGTATCCCACTTACCGATCGAAGCTAAAGCGAAGAACTTCATTGTCACTTTTTTTACTCTCTAAAATGTCTGCACAGATAAAAAATACTTTTTCTACTGAATACTGCCATTCGAATTCGAGGTTTTTTACAATTTTTTTTTACCCATTAAGTAAACATAAGTTCGTATAATTTGAATAATTGTTCTGAAGTTACGTTACGCTACTTCTGGTCCGGTTGGGTTTGTTGGCTTGTGCGATTGTTTTGAACGTTTCAGCTTGTAGGATGACAAAGGCACCACTATTGCCAGAATTTTCGGCATTGGAATACATAGTTTCGTGCGTCAATTGCAAGATGATTGATGTAGGAGGCGTCTGTTTCGGTTTCTTTTTGGCCCCATTCTTCTAGTTTCTCACTTTGAATTTTGGTATGATCAAAAATTTAATGTCACCTTACAGAGTTCTGCAATTCGAGAGAGCTCTTTTTAATTAATTTGCCATTTCGAGTCGCTTTTAGGGAATTGTAATATGCAACTGTTATAATAATAATAAAATAAATAGATGAAAAACGAAATTGAAAACGAAAACAAGAAAAGTTGAAATTTCAACTTGTTCGGTTGTCAAAAGAAATTTAAACATACTCGGCTCTACTTTTCTGCAATGTACAAAATAATCAGAAATTTTTAAGGGCCCATTATTTTTCGATTTGCGATATTAGAACAATATCGTTAAAACTTTTGATTTTTAGGCTTCGGCATGTGGAAACCGGACCTGGAAATAAAAACTATTACTTTGCTGGATACCACATTAATAATTATAGTTTCTTAGTTACGAGTTATTAAGTGGCCATTATACAAGAGTTCTTTGCCATTAGCACCTCGGCATTGACGAATGTTACATGGGCCAAATGTATTTTGGACTGACTTCCTATTAAATGCTCAAAGGGCCTTCCAACGAATAAGGACCACCGTCAGAGTTTCTACTCAAATAGAATACCGGGTATATACAATGGGGGATCTGTTGGGGTTATATACAGCGAAATATTTCACTCCCAACTGTCTATGGAGTCCACAGTAGGATTTGTGGGAAAAGCGGTTCCTTACTTAAACAATTAGAGTGCCATTATTTGTTTTTGGAAATTCATAAGTAAAGGACTTGTTGATATTTCTATCTATATCTTATTGTTTGTACGAATTATTCGGATCATTTTGCTCAATCAAGAATAAGACATATGCTCGTAGTCAATGTGAATTGATTTCACTTCTGCGTCACACTCTAATACTATTTATGTATGTATGTAACATATATATCCATTATATATCCATTGGAGTCTACTCTTATAAACACTCCCGAGTTTGGTTTATGTGTACTGAACCTACAGCACTCAATAATATCTGAATAGATCGACTATCTTTGTGAACTTGTTGAAGTGCGTGACATAGTCCCTGTCTACAAAAATATAGAGTTGTGGAAGCTACCGACATAATTAATGATTGATTGCAGAAGATGCGTCATGCACTCCGACTGACCACAACAGCAATATGATGCCTAAGATTGTGGAAGTGATGTCCAACAAATAATAACTGAGTTTTTGAGCGCTGTGATGATATCTATTTCGCAAAGCGATAAGTATATGGATCGTCTGCAATTTGGAGGTAAAGTAAGGACTTTAAAGAGCATACGAGAGATGTTTATTTACAGACAGCACAAATTGGCTGTTCCGCTCAATGTTTCTTATGTCGCTAATGACAGAATTTGGGCAGGGGTGACTACCTTCGGGAATTGATTACCAATTGTTATATGAGTGAGTACACGTATGAATTTTAGAGGCATTTCATATATAAATATATATATATACATATATATATATATATATATATATATATATATATATATATATATTTATATATATATATATATATAATATATATATATATATATATATATATATATATATATATATAATATATATATATATATATATATATATATATATATATATATATATAAATATATATATATATATATATATATATATATATATATATATATATATATATATATATATATATATATATATATATATATATATATATATATATATATATATATATATATATAGATTTGAGGTATTGTCCAATTGATGGTAAGATTGTGGGAATTTTTTTAAAAGATTTGCGGAACATCGGATAATGTGGCCTGATAAGTTTACTGTAAGACATTTATTCACAATGGATGATTTTGACTGATTGTGATGACTTCGACTACGTTTCGTATGAACTGGTACTATCGCAAATTGCGCTGATTATAGAATATGATTAGAATGCACGGCAACACCACCGAGCTTCAGAATTCTGTCGCACATAAAACAGTGCACATACCAAATTAAAGAGGGCTATACAGGTATCTATAATGTTGAAGTAGGTCGTTTAATCACTGCTTTTGTACACAAATTTGTCTTAGCTCAGTCAAAGCTTATACTAGGGAAGTGTGCCAATATATATTCCTTTTTCCGTGCCAGAGATGCGCAAAAGCCTATATCATAAAATGCTTTAAAATGTTCTTTCGTATGATTACAATGGTATGGTTCGACTATACGAATCGAATGCTCGTGGTCCCTCAAAAATTAAGAATCCTCTTTTCTGGTTGACAGTTTGCTTTGCGTACTATTTATGTGTACTACTGATATAACATGAGCCACTCAAAGCGCTGTTTCTGATTCAGACATTCATTGTTGGAGGAGAAGTCAGTTGATGGTTGGATATATTCAAATTCGCACATTAGGCTTTCCTGGTGACTCGGTCTGTATTTGAATAAGAGAACTAAGTTTTAATGGAAATAATTTAAAAGATTTGTTGGGTATTCTACTATGGAACAAAAGGAATTCTTTAAATGTATTCTTGTGACTTTCAAGTTAGGCGCAATGAATAATCATAGTACTATTGTTAGAATTCTTTTTTTTCATGTTTAAGCAATTCAGAATTGTCGTCTGAATTTGTGACTATATTTCGAACTGATTCATAGCAGCTGGCGATACAGAAATCTCCATCGTATATACTACGGAATGAATATTCAAATTTCTAGGCAAGTCATTTAATTGGTTTAGGCCACCAAATGCCAAGTTTCGATTTGAAATTTTTATTTATATTTCCTGATCTTTTTTACCAAATCTTAAATTCAATTCAATTTTAACAAACTGTCCAGATATTGTAAATTCGATCAAGCATATTTCTCTAAATGTATGTAATGTCATAATTGTAATGTTTCATAAGAAACGATTAATGAGGGAGAATACTTTAAAAAACTGAATGAAGGGTGTCAGAATATTGTTGAATTGGTATAATTTCTAGTTGATGCCAGTCTCCCATACCACTACTTCTCTCCATCAAAACTTACCCGATGCTTCATTCTGTACTATACTAAAGACGACACGTGTATGGACCTGATATGTTATGTTATTTCTTTTCAATTAACTTGAATATGCTCCATGCCGCAATCAGAACTTCTTAAGAATAAACTTATATATTGACAGCCAAGTAAACCGATTCCTTGGGAAAGAATGTTGCTGTCACCAGTGGAAAATGCAGGCTTGAAGCAAACTTATGTTATTTCTAATGTAATTCGGAACTAGTAAACTAAGTTGAGCAAATTTAAAAAAAAAACAACAATATGAAATAAAGAAAAAACTTTTTGATTTTCATATATTTTATTTTGAATTGTTTTTGGGGGAATATTAATATTATTTATCATTGGCTTCAAATTAAATACCTTTGAAAAAAGATATTAATTTACGCATTATTGTCATTAATGAGAATTGTTAATGTTGTACAATGACTATAGAACCTACAGATAATAAATATACTTGCATACACATACAATTTCTTTTCAACTCTTTTTCCGGTATCTTCGGTAGTGGAGTACGTGGTCTTGTGCGTCAATAGAACGATGATTGACGTAGGAGGCGTCTATTTCGGTTTTTTTTGGCCGCGTCTTGTGTAGTTTCTCATTGTTAATTTCTGTTTGAATACAATTTGGATGTCACCTTAGTGAGCTCTGCAAGTCGCGTGAACGATATTAATTAATTTGTCATTTCGGTCCGTTTTTAACGAATTTAAAATTGCAACTGTAATAATATTAATAAAACAAATAGAGCAATAAAGAAATTGAAAACGAAAACAAGAAAAGTTGAAATTTCTTCTTGTTCGGTTGTCAAAAGAAATTCAAACAGACTCTTTTCTACTTTATTGAATTGTACAAAATTATTAGAAATTTAAAGGGGCCCGTTAATATATGATTTGCGATATTAGAACAATATTGTTAGAACTATATTCCATATCTTTTCAATTTTTGATTTTTAGGCTTCGGTATTTGTTGTAAGGTGGAAATAAAAAGTATTACTTTGCTGGATATCACTTTAATAATTGTAGTTCTTATTTACAAGTGCTGAAGTGCCCATTTTAAGAGAGAGTTGATTGCCGGTAGCACCTCGCCTAGGACACAGAATAAATATATTTTGGGCTGCCTTCTTCTTGAAACCTCAAATAGCCTTCCAACGAATTACGATCATCGTCAGTGTTTGTAATCAAATGGTACAGCGGGTACCATGGGAAAATTTTGGTGGTTGCGTTTGTAATTCCGAAAAAGGTTTCTCTCTCAGCTGGGCACGGAGTCCAAAGTAAGCTATATTCAAAACCTCACACGAATCTTTGCTGGAGACTTTCAAACTAATTAAATATTTATTTGAGTGGTTTGTGTTCCCAAATGCCAAAGAAAATTTAAGAATCCGAATTCAATGGATTCTTCAATTTTGAACTTTTTGATTATATTTCTTGATTTTTTTAACTGAGTACTTACATTTGATTTGTGTATTACATCTAATCTATCTATATAGGACCCCTAATCTACGACTATTTGACTGGAGAAGGAAAATCAACAAGAAACATTCCAAGGAGACATCGGAAACTCTAGAAAATATTTTTTAGTTATGAATTTTCACTTCAGAAACATCGACATTGCATTTTGTTGAAGATCCCTTAACTTTTTGAGTAGCAAATGCATCTCAAAAAATGATATGGGAAAATTGGAGAGTTTGGAATTTGTTTTGAAAATTTAAAAATTATGACTATTGTCTGGTACTCTGATAAACAAATATTATTTAAGCACAATAGTCCATTTATTTTATCCCGATCAGTTGTCATTTAATTTTGTGGTGATGAAAGTATTGCAGCGTTCTTCTTTTGCTTTGGACGATTATTATACTAATTCGATTGTCTGAAATGCACTTATTAATGTTTTCAATTTTTTTTTTCTTGGCTTCATTACAAACATGTATAATGAGTCTTTATTAAAGGTGTTTTTGGCAAATTAGACAAATTGGGAATTTCCTTTGAATGTGATCAATCATCTTCACTTCCCAACCAATTTTTAAGATAGGCATAGGGCAAGAGTAACTCATTGTAGGTTACATATAATGTTCAGAATAGTTTCAGAGACAACTATTATAGTTTATTAAATGGTACGAAATTTCAAGAAGTCGCCTTCGTTCCAAGTAGGCTGCGTTGTAGAGATGCACTTGCGGATTCATTGCTTTTTGGATAGCGTTTTAGTAGCAATATTTTTCACGCTCCCCATTCTTTAAAGTTGTATATTGCCAATTAAGTAAAAATATGAATATTAGTTAAGTCTCGTCTTCCTATCATAAATGCTCCAAATCTACATAAAAGGTGCATAGGTGCATATTTGGTTTTAGAACTATTCTTTTAGAACTAGAGTTAGAGCTTAGTATTGTTAAGTCATCGGAAAAAGCTGGAGTTGTAAGATTTATATCAGTTGGCAAATAGGGTGCTTGTCTGTTGTATTCCTAATCGAAAGTTGTTTTCGTGGTATGTGAATCTTCTGTACCTGAAAAAAACAACTGTTCGTTATCAATGATTCAAAGAGTTGGTGAACGCTTCTAGATAGTCGCTTTCTTACTCTATGTATAAGTTCCTCTGGATATATCTTGTCCAATGCCTTGGCTACGTCTAAACATATTGAAGTGCAATACTTTTACTCTCTGGCGTATTTTTGATACAATTCTCTTTTACCTGTGTACCGACCCGTGCATCCAGAACATGTTGCAATATCTTTAACCTTGCAGACTATTAGTAAAACACTGTTTTGAAACTTGGATATCTTATTGAATTACAGTTAGAGCAAATCATAGTCTCAAAATACCGTGAAGGAATTCGGTCTTATCCATTTGATCTTGCCTCATGTTTGATGTAGCCCAAAGCACTCAGAAGACAAAAGCACTCAAAAGACAAACCAGCCACCCACCAAGGTTATACAGCCCGATTAGTTCAAGCTCATATCTGCTTAAAACAATGGAGAAATTAGTTGATATGCATATAGGAAAGAGCTATCCTACACGAAAGCCATTAAATAGGAATCAATATGCATATCAGGCAGAATAATCAACTACTCAATTTCTTCAGAATCTCACAGAAAAGCTTGAATACGCACTTGAGAACAAAGAATATGCAGTTGGGTGTTTTCTTGATATTGAGGGGGCTTTTGATAACATCGATTTATCCAATATAAATACGGCAATTCTGAGCAAGGGCATTGATTTGACAAAATGTAGGTAGGTAAAAAAATGTTCTCAGACCCTCACGGTGGAGTACTATCACCGCTATTGTGGTCTGTAGTTGTGGACGAACTTTCGGACCTACTGAGCCATAATGGCTACGATATACAGGGTTATGCCGACGACATTGTCAGAGGCAAACTTGAAGACACGATCTGAGATTTATTCCAGAGGGCTTTAACTCTTATATCAAACTGGTGTAGGAGGTTGGGACTAAAAGACTAAAAGAGAAAAAGGGAAAACTTTTGAGAGCCAACAATTTTTGGGGAAAGGCGAAGTAAAATACCTCATAATTTTCCCCCAAAACATTATTTATGCAAATTCAAGAACTCAACAACCATGATCCTGCCAAAGTATCGAACGTGAACATCAGCTATGCGGGTGACCGTCCAGAAAACTGCTCTAACTAACGAGGTGAGCTCCTTGGGTTAAGACTATTTTTATAATGCTCAACTCCATAGAACTACCTTTTCTCATTATTGCTCCGTATCCTTTTAAGTTTTCTCACCTCTTTTATTACATTGTTTTACAATCGTGTAGGCAAGGTCTCGTAACGCTGTCGCCTTTTTTACTAGCACGCATTTATTCAAATCCTTTCAGATTCTATTACTTATTGTTTAAGGTATTGTAATAATAATTATTTTGACACCACATAAACAATGCATTATATTTGGAAGATGTTTTCATCACTTATATAGATATTATTAAAGAAATCAGAAAAAGTGGTTTGATTATTATTTTATTGTATCTAAAAAGAAATGAAATCCCATGAGTTGTGTAATCGTCAAAATCATCCAATCACACACAATTTGGGACTACTGGGAAGTTCATAGTGGCACACCCTAAATTGGTCGCCGCAAGCGCCTGATAAAATCTTTTCTCCAAAAATACAGATCGAATTTGTGTATATTGTAGTTAAAGTATACACATAAGTGGCCGGCATCGTAGGCGTCATAAGTTAACTTTTACTCATATAAAAAATATTCCAAAAATGTTCGGTTTTAAATTTTCTTTATTAAAAAATGTTACAGAAAGACGTATCCATTTGTGGTTAGTTGACAGAAGGAAATGTTTGGATGTAAGTGTCCAAACCACGTACATTGGAGATTTCATAGTGAAGTCGTATTTGAGTATTCAAGAACCAGAAAATAGAGTCAAGTTTCCGGTGTGTACGTGTAACAGGAAGTGCAGACTGAAGTCCCTAAAATCATGACTAGAAACCATTATTATTGACCCTTCCCAAGTATTCAAACTAATGCTTATACCTGCACATATCCCCAATCAATCATGACAAACAGTTGCTGCACCGCTACATTGGTATGCTGCCTAACTAGGGCTTGAACTTATGTCATTAAGTTGAATTTGTATCGTTTGTGGTTTCTCGTGTTTGTCATAAATATGATCGCCCATATGCCTGAAAGAAGTCCTTTCAACATCATTTGGAGTCCACTCTTATAAACCCGAATTTGGTTTATGTGTACTGAACCTACAGCACTCAATAATATCTGATATATCGACTATCCCTGTGAACTTGCCGAAGTATGTGACATAATCCCTCTCTACAAAAATGTGGAGTTGTGGAAGCTACCGACATAATTAATGATTGCAGAAGATGCGTCATGCACTCTGACTGACCACAATAGCAATATGATGCCAGAAATGGTGGAAGTGATGTCCAAGAAATAATAACTGAGTTTTTGAGCTGTGATGACATTTATTTCGCAAAGCGATAAGTATATGGATCGCCTACAATTTGGAGGTAAAGCAAAGAATTCAAAGACCATACGAGAGATGTTTATTTGCAGACAGCATAAATTGGCTGTTCCGCTCAATGTTTCTTATGACGCTGATGAGAGAATTTGGGCAGGGATGACTATAGGGAATTGATTACCGATTGATATATGAGTCCGTGTATGCATTATATAAGCTTATACAGGTATCTATACTGTTGAAGTAGGTCGCTTAATCACTGCTTTTGCACACAAATTGGTCTTAGCTCATTGAAAGCTTATACTAAAGAAGTGTGCCAATTAGTATTCCTCCTTTCCGTGCCAGAGATTGTTGGAGAAGATCTCAGTTGATGGTTGGCTACAGAGCCGTGCGCAGGATTTGCTCGTGGAGGGGGCTTTTTTTCTAATTTCCTTTAGAAAGGAGAGGAGCTCAAAGAGATCTATCAAGAAGTGGATGCACATAATATATGTTATATCATATAATTGTATGATTACATATACATACATTTTTATTCACGTACATATATGTATTTAAATTTTATTTTAGCTAAAAGCCCTTCTGGGGGTTTCAACACCCAAAACCGTCAATCCGTCTGTCCGTCTGTAGCCACTTTTTTTCTATACCGTTAGAGCTATCATAATGAAACTTTGTAAAAGTATAATCTGGACAAAGATACAGAACCAGATTGCTATATGGGCCGATTTGGACAAAGACCACGCCTACCTCCCATATAAGGAACTTTTTTCACCTTTTTTAAAATGACTATAACTTCGGTCCGATTGATGGAATCGTGTCGCAATTTGGCATTTATGGAGATGTGGGTCCTACTAAACACTGTGCAAAAAGTGGGCGGTATATATTAACTGCCACGCCCACTATTAACAAATATTCATAACTTTAGATCTGGTAGAGATTTATGGACGAAATTTTACATGAAGAAACATGTGGACATTATAAAGCTACCTGCTACAAATGGGGCTGATCAGACAAAAGACACGCCCACTTTTGATATAAGGAAGTTTCGGGTCTCAAATTAAAATTAGCCTACCTATGCTCGTATTGATGCCAGCGGAATAAAAATTTGCAGAAACATACATGGGGTCCATAATAGTGTGTGTTCAGAATATGGAGATTATAGTACAACTGCCACGCCCACAATTAACCAAAAATCACTACTAGGTTCCTATTAAAGATTTTTCAACGAAATTTCTCAGGAAGTTTGCGGGTACTAACATTAAACACCACATAAAAAATCGGCGTAATATTTCTACAGCCACGCCCACTATTGACATATAAATATAACTTACGACCTATACAATATTTTTGGACGAAATTATATATTCGTGGTTATATTGACACTACGAAGCCATGCACAAGAAATGGGGTCGATATAATCAATTCAAGGTACCCTACGGCAAATTACCGTAGATATGCTCCTAATGATGATTTATGAAGAAAACATCCCCATTGTTGAACTCGCACGCTCAAGAAAAGGTAAAGGGTATTTCGTAGTCGGTCTAACCCGACTTCAGGCTTCTTTACTCGTTTTTTTCTGCAGTGCATTAGTACTCCACAGTTCCCTATTATGTGCTCCGGCGACTCCATTATGTCTATAATGGCTTAATGCATACTACTATAAATAAGTAACT
Source organism: Clusia tigrina (assembly GCA_920105625.2). Taxonomy (NCBI): domain Eukaryota; kingdom Metazoa; phylum Arthropoda; class Insecta; order Diptera; family Clusiidae; genus Clusia; species Clusia tigrina. Next base: position 30,716,460 of record OV050030.1, read on the forward strand.
TATATTCTAAGGCAAGGTTTGAATGCGCATTTAGTAGCCAGTTCAAGGTATGGGGTTTCAATTTGATCTGAGCACACTTTGAGTCAATGTGTTTGTTTAGTCCAGGTTAATCGTCTGTTTAAGTGGGTTCCCAGGTACTTTATGTCAGAGCGTTGTGGAATGTTTTGAACATTGATGCCAATAGGGGGGCACGTGTCATTCCTTAAGGTGAGCGCATTTAGCTTCTTTGACCTTTATTCTCCATTTGTTAAGCCACTGTTCAATAGACAGTACGTGGCTCTGTAGCCATTCCGTGGATTCCAGATGGGAGCTGTTTGTACTCAGCATGGCGGTATCATCGGCAAATGTGAATATAGCCTTGTGATCGGAAGTTGGCATGTCAGCTGTAAAACGCAAATACAGCAGTGGTCCAAGCACACTGCCTTGAGGGACCCCTGCTTTGATATCAAAGTAGTCGGAGGTAGAGTCACTGTCCATGAATTTTCTGCCTTTAATGTAGGTTTCAAATAGTGTCTGGAATTTCTTTGGAAGAATTTATATGTGAGCCCTTTGTGCCACACCTTATCAAAGGCTTGCGTAATGTCAAGGAATGCAGCAGAGCAGTATCTCTTTTGTTCGATTGCCGAACATAAAATTCTTACTATCCGATGCACTTGTTCTATCGTTCCATGCTTTTCACGGAAGCTGAACTGGTATTGGGGGATTACATTGTTTTTATTTATATACTGGAAGACTTGCCGATGAACTATTTTTTCGAAGATTTTAGATAAGGTGGGTAGTAGACTAATGGGTCTATATTGGCAAACCTGTGTAACATCCTTTCCTGGCTTCGGGGTCATTATTATTTTCGAAATCTTCCAACATTGGGGATAGTGACCAGTGCGTAAAATAGCGTTGAATACTTTGACTAACTGACATACTAGGGGTACTATTTTTATTTCGGGAATAGAAATAATAAGAAACATTTTTAAATGGCTTTATTGTTTTTCAAAATATTCCCCTTGATGATCAATACACTTTTGCATTCGTTCAAACCATTTGTCATAACAGTTTTTCCATTCCTCTTGAGACACCTCCAAAACATGGTTTTTCAACTCTTCAACTGCTTCTTCGGCGCTCGTAAATCGTTGACCACGCAGTTTACCTTTGATATTCGGGAAGAAGAAAAAGTTATTGGGTGCCGAATCAGGACTGTACGGAGGATGAGTCATCAATTGGATGTTTTGACTGCACAAAAATTCACATGTTTGACGAGATGAGAGCTCGCATTGTCATGATGGAGAATTATTCGTCTTTGGCGGTTGGATTTACGAATTTCTCCGAAGACTTTCGGCAAACAAATGGTCGTGTACCACTCAGAATTGACCGTCCTATATTGCTCAAGCGGAACAGTGGCCACATGACCCATTCGGCCGAAGAAACAGGCGACCATTTGCTTCGCTGTGCTTCTTCCACGAACAACTTCTGTTGGACTTAGCTCGTCTTGTAATACCCACACGGTCGATTGTTGTTTTGGTTCCGGCTCATAAGGATATATCCATGATTCATCACCTGTCACGATTTTGTACACGTCTTTTGAAGCACCAAGGTCGAACTTTTTAATCACTTCCTTACACCAATTGACACGAGCCTTTTTTTGAGCGATTGTCAAATTATGTGGGATGCAACGCGAGCCAAATGTTAATGCAATATTGAATGTATGGAAGTGGAAGTAATGCCCAAGGTGTCCTCTATATCACGATATATCACATGACGATCTTGCATTATCAGTTCACGCACTGCATCGATGGTTTGTGGCACAACAACCGATTTTGGACGACCTTCACGCAGTTCGTCGGCAATCGAAATACGACCACGATTGAATTCACTATACCAGCGATATTCTGTGGTTTTTGATGGTGCTTTATCGCCATACAAAGAACTGAGTTCATCGACACATTCTTGTTGAGTAATCCACGTCGAAAGTTGTGAAAAATAATCCAATGAAAACCTTCTCCTTAAATTTCCATTTTTTGGCCAAATTGATTTTCTTAACTTGTACATCAACACGTTGTGAGTACGTTTATGCTAAAAAATGTCACACTTTATTATGGTGTTGCCAGATTTTAGCTATTGACATTAGTGTTGCCAGTTCCCGAAATATAAATAGTACCCGCCGTATAAGGTAATTCTTTTATCGTGTTTGCTGTTATCTGATCCATTCTTGGTGCTTTTTAAAGATTTAAGTCTTGCTCACAACGGACCCAGCTGGTGGTCTAAGTGGCATCACTGGTTTATTGGTAATGCGGCTGCCTAACCTAACTAAGTATTTAATTATGTTATTTACCTCCTTCATTGAGGTTTTCAGGCGCTCACTGTTTCCACTACTCGGTATTTCACGAGCTTCAAACGATATAATGGGGGATTTGGACAGAAGACATTACTCAGTGCATTTTTCATCATCGCTTTTAGCCCAAGAGGTATTATCTTCACGAAGTGGTGAATTATGTTGTTTTGGTCCTTTGAACTTCCTAATAGCACGCCACAATGAATGCTCATTGTCGCCATGAGGACTCAAGCTTCCCAAATGTTCTGCAACTGACTTTCAGTGGTGCTGCTTCAATATGTTTTTTAGTTTACGGGTGCAATACGCGGGTTCAATCTTCAATTTTGGTGACCGACGATATTGCCATTCTCTTCTAAGACGTCGCTTTTCTTTAACTAGTTTATCCACATCACTGGGATTGTACAATAGTGAAGGTTTTTGTGTTACGAGTGTGGTGGATAAATATGGGGCTTCCTTTAAAACATTTACCAGGCCATTCAAGGTATTTTCGATGTCATGATCATCTTTTAGTAGTACTTATAAATGTCTTGTATTTAAGCCAGTCAGTGCATCTATTTATCAGGTGAATAGAGTTGGAATCTGTAGACACTGATAAGGTTTTCAGATGAATGAAAGTTGGCGAGTGGTCAGACGAAAGATCAAATTAAGTCTCAGCGGTAATGTTTTCCGTTTTTATGTTCCAAAACACACCGAAGTCTATGAGGTCTGGTCTTTTCTTGATATCAGACTGCCAGTAGGCTCCCTGCATCATAAAGTTGTCTACCTTTCGGTGAGACAAGGCAGGATCCCCAGAATGAATGCTTTGAATTGAAATCACCGGCTACAATGAACTTCTTCCAGAGTGATTTACAAAAGCGTTGGAAGGTCATAGACTCAATTGAAAGTCTTGGTGGACAGTAGATGGCGGATATGGTGATATTTCCTTCTAATATTTTGATGTTAGTTGCTTGCAGATACACTTCGCTGACGTCTTCAAGGACCACATGCTTAATTCTACTACGTATAAGTATTCCGCTCCTATCGTTTAGAGATCTCGGAGTAAGTGAATAATAGGAGTAACAAACAAAACATTAGTATAGAAAAATGGCAGTGAGCATTTTGTTTAATACAAAATAATAAAGTAAAAGTTTAGTATCTAAAAAGTATGAATAAATTGATTGCGTGAGCATTCATACCCCATCGAGTTCAAACCCTCGCAAATAGATGACCATCGAGCAGTGTCAGTGATTAAATTGCTGCGCCCACATTTGCGCAGTCATCTTGAGTAACGCCTCCGGTATTTTGCTCTGCCCTATGCCACTTCCCCTTGCTGCTTATCAAGTTATGCAAATGATTTAATTTGTGTAAAATATTTATGGCTGCCAAAGCGCACATAAATATGCAATAATAAAATCAGAAGAAATTTCCGCTATGGAAATTGTAACGGAAAGAAACTGAAATGAAATTTCGCGCCACTGACCTCAACGCGCCTACATGCGAGCTTCAGCAGCAGCAGTGAAATGCAAAGCGAACGACCGCACAATAATAGTAGGTGTGTTTGTAGGAGCGTACGCCTGGCTGTTGTGTGGGTGTGTTGCTCTGCGTATATAGATGTGTGTGTGTGTGTTTGTGTGTGCTTGTGGTGGGGTATGTCAAAACCGGAAGTGCAAGTGCAACGCCATGTCAAAATGGGCGGATGATTAATGTGGTAAATGTACGAGCTGCAAGTATCCACCAGTACGAGTATGTAAATGTGCAAGGATGTGCATGTTACGCTGGTTATCCATTATTTATGGACCATGTCGTCGTGCTCATTGTTGTTGCGTTTGTTGTGTTTGTTGTCTTATTGTATTTACTGTGCTGCGACTGGTATTGTCAAATATACAGCACAGAGAATATATTACAATGCTCGTATTTCGTTGCACAAATAGAACGGAATACTATTTAAAAATATTATGCAGCAAGTATGAGCAAAAACCGTCACAGTTTTTGTTGTTGCTCTACATATTTGCAATGTTGATAGTTTTTAAGTCAATCGAAATAAATGAAAAAGCGCCTGAAGATATGCTGTTTATGCTTATGGTGTTGCTTGCATATCGACAACAATTATAATGCAAATTAATGGCAGAATTATGCAAAAAGAAAAAAGTGTTCGTATCGCCATAAAGATGAAAACTGATCACCCTAAAAGTCAGATACTTTTATATGATAAGTTTGTTCCATATTTTTGCTTTACTACCATATTCAGTAACACTTAAAAGTACCGCGTACCTTTCGGGTGAAGCGCTTTGATTTTTGAGATGATAAAAGTGTTGGTTGGATTTTACAGAATACGTCAATTAGGTTTGGTGACAAAACGAGGAAGACTCTCCACAAACTGACAAGTCCTTTATGTCATAAACTTTGTCTCTTTCAGTTTCAGCTTTGATATCAAAGTAGTATTTCTATTCAATACCAACCAAGTGGGGGACAATCACACAGCTTGTCTATTGTTTCTTGATTATCTTCCCTACCCCAGCACCATTCCATTTTATCACACCGACCTTATTTGTATAGATGCCATTAAAGCAAAGAGTGTTCAGACATAAAACCATGGCAACTACTGCTTTGAGTGTAGACAACAGGTATGAGACGTTTTCTATTTACTCTCTGACCAGGGACAAGCTCGAAGTACGACATGGATTATTCCATTGGTCGAGGGCGATTTGCAAGACGATTGGTCCTCTTGTAAATCGACCTGGTGCAAAAAGCAGGTCCTGGTGGATTCCGCTTATAGATAGTTTGCTGTTGCGAATCCTTTTTAGATAGTTTATGGGTATTCTCATTATGTCAGAGTAGGGACTCAGCAAACTCTATGGTGGCTTAACAGGCACTTTATACTAAAAGCTCACAAAGATTTGATGGCAAGAAAATTCAATTTTGCACACAAATACAGGACAATAATAATGAGTTGAGAAGATCTAAGAGAGACTCATGGAAAAAGTACTGTGAGGAGATTGAAACCCTCCCAGCAGCTACCCGACTCCATAAATCGCTCAATAAAGATCACTCAAATGGCCTTTCTACACTCAAGAAGCCTGACGGAAATTTTACGGAGAGCCTGGAAAGACGGGACAGCTTTTGTTGGACACTCACTTTCCAGGCTGTGCCACTAGCAGAGAGGATAGTGAAATCATCGAGAATACTCATTTCTTGATGCCTACACGGAGGGAACTGTCACTGGCTCGCAGAATCTTCACCGTCAACAAACCAAATGGGCTATCTCCACTTTTAGACCATTCAAATCCCCAGGTGTCGATAATATACAACCGTGCCTACTTCGGCAAGGTGTTGATGTATTGGCACCTGTGCTAACAAACATTTTCAGGATAAGCCTGGAACTAGGCATAGTGCCTAAACCTTGGACGAAGGCTAGGGTGGCTTTCATACCGAAAGCAGGCAAAAAGGCGGATCACACGCCAAAAGCCTATCGGCCCATTAGCCTAACGTCATTCCTGCTAAAAGTTATGGAAAAAATTCTGGACCAATATATCAGGGAAACTTATCTTAAAGATTCTCCTCTTCATATTGAACAATATGCTTACCAATCAGGCAAATCGACTGAGACAGCCATACATAGCTTAACGAGCAAAATTGAAAAGGCGTTTGAGAGTAAAGAAATAGCTCTCTGTACATTACGGGGGCTTTTGACAATGCTACTTTCAGATCAATTGAGGAGGGGATGAACAGGAAAGGTATACAAAGACTGATCATAACATGGGTTCTCAATATGCTGAAAAACAGAACAACAATCTTTGAAACAGGGACAGCAAAGCTAATTGTCAGGTCAACCAAAGGATGTCCCCAGGGGGGCGTCCTATCGCCACTCCTATGGTTATTGGTTATCGACGAGCTCTTCCAAACTCTCAATGACCTCGTATACGAAGTTCAGGGCTTTGCGGATGATTTGGTAATTATGTTCAGAGGCAAGTTTGACTCTACCATAACAGATCGCATGCAACTAGCTCTGGACATCACTCAAAACTGGTGTCAGGAGAAAGGATTATCGATAAATCTGAATAAAACAAACATGGCATCTTTCACCAAAAGAAGGAAACTGAATCTGGGGACCTTACGTTTAGGGAGTAATCCTATACAAACTTGGAAAAACTACTTATCAAACATAACTAGTAAAGCCTTAAGAGCAACCTACGCTTGCCAGAGGTTGTACGGTAAAACATGGGGACTACAGCCAAAACGATGGCGTGGTCATATAAAACAATAATAGTACCAATGATTACATACGCTTCGTTGGTATGGTGGCCAAAAGTAAACCGAACAAAAGCTCAGATGACCCTTAACAAGATTCACCGTATAGCCTGTTTGAGTGTGACGGGAGCAATGAGAACGTGCCCCACACTAGCTTTGGGAATGATCACTGGACTGACTCCTCTCCACCTTGTAGTTATGATGTAGATGGCGGCCAGCGCGGCCCTAAGGCTACCTAATCTTGCCCATCTTAAAGAAGGCAACCTATCGAGGCACGCAAAGATTCTGGACACTGTCTGGAATTCTCCGTGCCTCATGGTCTTCGACAAGATGGACAGAAAGTTAGACTTCTCCAAGCACTTCCAAGTGGTCATCAGTGCCCGTTCAGCGTGGAGAAATAATGAAGTAATAATAAAACCGGACTCACAGTTGTGGTATACAGATGGGTCCGAAATGGAAGATGCCAGTGCTGGAGCGGGAATTGTAGGGCCAAATTTCCAAAAAGCAATTGCAATAGGAAAAAGAGGTTCCCTTTTTCAAGCGGAGGTCCACGCCTTAGAGTTATGTGCTAGAGAATGTCTACGCAGGGGTACACGCATCACCAAAATATGCATTCTCTTAGATAGCCAGGCAGCTCTAAAATCATTAATAAACATCTCATTCCAATCAAAGCTGGTCTTGGAATGCTCTAAACTTCTCAATACCCTAGCAGCGAGAAACTCTGTTACGCTAATGTGGCACAGGCACTCCCTTCATAGGTCAAGAACCCTTCTGTGGGGTAAACAGCAGCTTCATAAAGAACTTGCGGTGCGAACAGGCAAAACGAAGTCTGCTGAACTACTGGGGAGCCCAAAAAGACATGCGGCAGTCGTGACTACTCATTGACCCTGAACACATCAGGGTAGATGCTGCTTTAAACCTCAGCAGAAATGACATCAAACTCTATACTGAACTTTTAACAGGACACTGTAGACTTAATTACCATTTGAAAAAAATAGGCGTGGTAGAAGACGATTCCTGCCGACTCTGTCAAGAAGAGCAGGAAACAGCAGAACACATTCTATGCACTTTCCAGCGGTGGCAAGACGCAGACATAATTACCTAGGCAGTGGGTTCATATCTCCAAATCACCTAGTTAAAATTAAGCCCACAGCAGTTACGAGATTTATATACAGTCTAGGACTGTTTTAGTTGGGTACAAGGCTGCACAATAGATCTTTTAGGTCGCGGTGTTCTTTTAGCCTGGTAATACAATAATAATCTGATAGTCAAGCAGCACTCAAGAGTCTGAGCTCACCCTTAGTGAGGTCTAAATTTGTATGGGACTGTATTGCGGAGCTAAACTCCCTAGGCAGTATGAACAAGTTATCTCTAATGTGGGTACCAGGCCATAGGAGCAGATGGAAATGAGAAGGCTGATAGCTTAGCTAGAAAGGCTGCGGCCTCTCCTTTCAGCGGCCCTGAACCCTTCTGTGGACTATCATCCAACACCATTGGAGGTCTGCTGAAGAAGTGTACAAATGCAAAAAGAAGTCAAACCTGGAAAACTCTTCCCGGATTAAGACAGTCCAAAGCTCTTCTGGGAGATTTTAATCCTAAAAGAGGTAAGGAGTTAATAAATATGCTTCGAAGTAAATTAAGAATCATCACAGGCATTTTAAGCGGACATTGTAGACTCAACTACCATATGAATAAGTTGGGTATATACATCTTCAGATGCCATCTGTCGATTCTGTGGAGAAAGTGACATCACTGCACCTGATCACAGACTGCGGACCATTGGCACACAAAAGACTTAGCTATTTGGAGAATATATCTTAGATATGAGCAAGACCTCATCTTGATTCCTCCAAAATATATGAATTCCTGTCGAAAATTAACCTGAAAGAAGATCTGTAGATGAGACTATCCTCATATTTCAAATATATTGGGGTATCACAATAGATCTTTCAGGTCGCAGTGTAAAACACCCTTAAATAAATCTAATCTAATCTAACAGGCACTTCACTTCTTTACCGTTAAGAAGATAACAAAAGTCTTAGTTGGGTCTGTTTCAGTCAATGGTTGACCTATGTTTACAAGGGGATTCAGATCTTAGTATTGGGTTTTTAAAAAGACGCTTCTCAATCACAATCTATTTTAGAACAGGTTACTAAAGATGTCAAAGCCGCTAAATACTCCCACTTCGTGAAAATATTTAGCAGCGCAGTTACCAGTAACCAAACATGGAGACATATTCGGAGCATAGGTATAGGGAATATTGCTACTTTTGGGAACATTGACATGAACCTAAATGATTTATACAGGAAATTTGTCAATCTTCCAATCTTGGTCCTCTGAAATTATGTTTGGGTTTTGTGGTTTTGACGAGTCAGATATGTTGGAATGTTTTCTGGCCGTAAAGTCAAAGGCTTGTGATACCGATGAGATTCACACAGTCTTTGTTAAGGCAGTACTTCCTAAGCTGCTGCCAGTCATAGCTCATATTTTTAATACTGTTATAATGACATCAACTTTTCCTAATTGTTGGAAGTTAGGGAAAATTATTACAACTCCAACGTCTGATAACGATTATAGACCAATAGCAATTTTACCATTCCTCTCCAAAGCATTTGAACTAATAATCGCGAAACAACTGAAAAAGTATTAACAGACAATAACATTATAACGGAACGACAGTCTTGGTTCATGCCAAAGAGGAGCTGCATAACGGCTCTGACTGATGTAGTGGAGAGTATTCGCGCATCACTTGACTTAAATAGGAGTGTCTTTCTTGGTATTATTGGACCATTCAAAGGCATTTGACTGTGTTGGCCACAATATTTTATGTACGAAGCTTCTGCTGATATCAATGTCCAATTTCTCTTCCGGCGCCGTGAAATTGATAGAATCATACCTTACAGAAAGAACCCAAACGATTTACCAACCGAGTCAGTGTGATGACGAGGCATCGGATTTCATGTCGGTAGTACGAGGTGTACATTAGCGGTACATATTGGGGCCTATTCTTTTTTGTATATATCTACCAACTGCATTGCATGATTGTGATATACATTTGTATGCTGAGGATGTCCAACTTTACATAAGCTGTTAAATGGACGAAATTATTAATTGTGTCGCTAATATTAATAGTGACTTATCTAATTTTTATAACTGGGCAAGGAAAAAAGGGTTTTGCCCTTATCCTGCTAAGTCAAAATGTTTAGTGGCTTACAAGAAACACTTTGATACCACAATACTACCCAGTATTGTAGTGGATGGATCTATTATTGAATGTGTAAATGCGGCTAAAAACCTGGGAGTTATATTTGATGGTACTCTAACATGGAGTAGCCATGCAGAACCGATTGGCAGAGTTTACTTTATGCTGCGCTCACTGTGGTCAGCGCAATATTTCACCCCACAAGGAATGAGAATGTTGGCTAAGGCCTACTTTCTCCCAACATTGCTGTATGGTTGTGAAATGTTTGCGAATTGTGGTGCAGCTGGCAAACGAAAGCTATATATTAGCCTATTTAATAATATAACAAGGTATATTAATGGTTTGAGTAGAACATATCATGTGTCCACTTTCTCAAGGCAAGTTTTTGGGATCACATTTGATCAACTCTTGGAGTCTAAGACTATCAACTTTCTTCACAAGACTATTTACATCCGGGAACCTCCATATTTGTTTAGATGTCTCAGGTTCACAAGTTCGTGTCTTTGTAATCAATTTGTCCCGAGCAAACACTCATCTCTTATGTATAATCATCAGTTTTCCGTGTATGCTGTAAGTTTGACCAAAGCTAAACTCTCACAACACTAATTGCAGATGCATTCCTTATGAAGATATGTAATCATCACCACAGTAGCAGGTGCTAGATAGGTCTGCTGTTTACGACCGCATAAAAGAACATTGGCCTGATGTCTTGATAGAGATCGAGCTTGGAAGGGGAGAGTTTCTTAAAGGCTGACAAAACCCTGTTGACTCTCGTAAGAAAAGTTTGCATATGTATTGCAACTTCGACTTTGCTCCAATATAATACCAAAGTAAACTAGTTCTTTTGAGTAACTCAGTTTTTTTTTTTAGTGTGGTAACCAATTTAAATTGCAATTGTTTCAACCTGTTAGTACAGAGAATAAGGACAGCTTAGTTCATTTTAATTAATAATGAAATATCTCCTGACAATCTAATAAAGAATTACTTGAGATTTCTTCAAGAAAGTTGAAATTAAACTTTCCACTAAGAATAATCGCTATAATGTCTGCCTAAACGGTGGCATCATAACAAAACTCTTTCAATATAATTGCAGTCATCAGTGAATGCAAATAAAATTGGAATTTAAAAAAAAAAATCAGTGATCTTTTATTAACATTCCGTTGGCAGCCCTTTATGACTTTCATGCTCCTTTAGCATGGCATCCATCAAGACAATATTTAAAGAGCCTTGAAACATAAGTTCTAAAGGTATGAATATATTGTTACGAAATCGACACGCCATCTGATTGGTTGATGGTTTTAGGGTGAACGTCGATTTCAACCCCTAAAAATGCACACATGAGAAGGCATGCGAAGCTGCATTCGGAGGCTGGTTGAGGTTCTCGTGTGCAAGAGGTATATAAGCGACTGCTCAAGTGACAATAGTTCAGTTAACCAGTGAAAGTGGATCAGTGAACAAGTGAAAGTGACCAAGTGAACATCGTAGTAGCAGCAACAGCGAAACAGTGAGCGTAGCCGAAAGTGAACATCGTAGTAGCAGATCAGTTAACCAGTGGCAGTGCAAGTGATCATAGCCGAATGCTTAGAGCGGCCGCAAGCAGAGTGAGCGTCGTGTTAGGAACGGGAGTGAACAAGTGATCGTCGCAGAGCGGACATCGTGTTAGTAACGGGCAGTTGAGGAGTGATCGTCGCAGAGCAGACATCGTGTTAGCAACTGACAGTTGAGCAGTGATCGTCGCAGAGCGGACATCGTGTTAGCAACTGACAGTTGAGCAGTGATCGTCGCAGAGCGGACATCGTTGGCAGCAACGGAGAGTTGAGCAGTGATCGTTGCAGAGTGGACATCGTGTTAGCAATGGGCAGTTGAGCAGTGATCGTTGCAGAGCGGACACCGTGTTAGCAACGGGCAGTTGAGCAGTGATCGTCGCAGAGCGGACATCGTTGGCAGCAACGGGCAGTTGAGCAGTGATCGTCGCAGAGCGGACATCGTTGGCAGCAACGGGCAGTTGAGCAGTGATCGTCGCAGAGCAGACATCCTGTTAGCAACGGACAGTTGAAGCGCATCTAAAAAGAAAAATTGTGGTGCAGCAACTGACTAACTGAAGCACACTATAAGCAAAAAAGAAGTGTGAGAAGCGAACAAACATTTAAAGCCAATACTCGTAGTAAGTTGGACGAATATTAATAAAGCCAATTGTTCTAACTGAAGAAGGAATTGGTTGCTTATTACACAATCCAGCGATACGAATCCAAGTATTGAGCTTGGTAAAAATTGTCAGAAAGGCAATTACGTAACAATATGAATCACGTATTTTGGAAATCAGCGAGTTATTAAAAATTATCTTTGAATTGCAGTCCTATTTCGATTCCACCTTTGCTTGATTGATGGTTGATTTATCTTTAGACAGATTCATGGATGGGGTAACTAGCTGACTTTTTATGAGGCGAACTTTCCATGGTAACGGATTTGACTACTACCAGTGTAAGAGTATTTAATCTGCAGTAAGTAAGTAGTTCCCGAAGAATAGAGTAAGAAGAAAAATCTCACTTTCCTCCAAGCTAGTGTTGTATAAACCCTAATGGAATAAGATCTAAACGCTTTTACCACTAGAAAAAGGATCGTACCAAAAGAGAACTTGACATTTGCTGACATCTCCGGGAGATTAATGCTGTTGAAAAGAGGGCATGTTCAATACTTTGTTCCAACTACCCCATTATGAGTTTTCGCCATATGCGGACAAAGTTCTACAGTTGCCTATTTCATATTCACTTCCTAATTTATCTTGAAACAATATCGAAACAAACGGTTCAAGGCTATGTAAGACTGATGAGACGGCCCCTCAAAGTTCTATGATGCTTGCCACAATGACTTAATGAATCAAAGGAGTGAACTTAATTGTCTAATCTGAAAATTAACTCAGATAAGAAAAGAGGTGCTTAAAGAAACATTCTCAGGAGTATCCAAATTGATAAAAAAGTTAATAAAAAGGTCTAAAGAGGGACAACACCAGAGCATACAGAGTAAAGAAACTTAAACGTCAAACGGCAAAGCAGCGAAATAAAGCAGATGGACGTTGTACATGAATCCACTCAAAATCGTGGTGTGTCCGCTACGGACGCAGGCAGCGAAAAAGAATTTATTTTCTCTGTGGTATCTGGACAACACCATCCTCCACAGACGATTTGAAAAAGTCTTCAGTAAATGAATCAACAAAATGCAATTTTATATTTTTCTCCACTGACTTTTGAACGTCTTTTGAGAATTTTCTTAGTCCTGCTAGAAAACTCTCCTCCATTCATGGGGTTACAAAACCATGTTATAACTGCAAATGTTCATAAGACTTCTCATAACTCTTCCCCTGCATTTGCAACCGAGGAATAATACAAAAACTGAAAATTTAAATAACAGTACTTAATAAGAATATAATTTTATGTCTTGCGGAGGACATTTTCTTTTCATATGGATTTGTTGTACTATCCTTGTTTCTATCGGTTGGAAAGGTACGCACTACACTAACAAACCACATAAGCTCTGGGAAAAAGGCAACCAAACAATATTTCGGAAAGTCATTTTTCGAATGAGAACAATGCTGAAGTAGACAGGATGCCAGCCGGGAACAGCAGGACTGCCAGCATGGAAAAGACAGGCATACTTGCCAGCCAAGTTGAATGTGCTGCGCGTTACGTGAGCAGACTGCATTTGCGTGACGAATGCGGGCGACATGTGAGACAATGTGACTCAGAATGTGCCTGCATATGTGTGTGTGTGTATGGGTACGTGAAGGCTTTCTCAATGCTTCCTGTTTCCGCTTTGCATGCACTGCACATACATCTAAACAAGTACGCCAATAACAGGCTCCTGACTTTTGTCCTAGAGTAATAAGCACTCGTATGTATGCTAATGTAAGGGCGGATTGAAATTTTTTTGGAATTGTGTAGACGAATACCATTCTTTATACCCTTTATCCTTAAAAAAGGAAAAAGGGTGTACTAAGTTTTGTGCGGTTGAGGGGGTTTTCAATTACCAGAAGGAGCCGTGGCAGGTATGGAAATATATAATATTATAAGCTATCAAAATCACTTTCTTAGCAAATTTGATATTGTTTGTCTGTCCTTCTGTGGTCACTTTTTTCCACAGTTTTAGAAATATCTTAAACAACTGTGCGAAAGCATAGTCTAAACTAAAAGACAGAGGCAGATAACTACTTACCTGAAGAAGCAATTCGGCAAGACCGTTAGATACTGTGCGAACAACTTGAAAAAGCTAACTTTCACAACCGCGTTGGTATCACTTGTCAATCGCCAGAAGCGCTTATCCTTGGCCAAAGTATACCTCAACAAAAACCAAATAGTTTTGGAATATGGTTCCTTTTATCGACGAGAGGAAGTACTGCATTTCGGTATGAAAAGCAAACAGCTTGTGTGGAAAAAACCAGGTACAGTCCTTGACACTTAGATTTTGAAACCCACTGAAAAATACTCGTATGGAGGAAGTGGAGTTATGGTTTGATGTGCATATGCGCTAAAGGAGTAGACAACTTGGAGTTTATACACACCAATGGATCATAAGGTCCATCTAAACATTTTAACAAAGGATTTGCAGTTGGGGTAGGTAGGTAGGTAGCAGTGGCCACTAAACCACCTCCAAAGAAAACACAAAATTGGTGGATTGAATGCCAAAGCAGCGCCTATAAGAGATAGGTTTGAGGAATACATTACCGACATTCCGAAAGGTGCCCAGGTATGGTACACTGATGGGCCCGAATTGGGACATGGTAATATAGGAGCCGGCATAATGGTACCCTCGTTACAAAGATTGCTCCCTATGGGAAAAACTCCCACAATATTTCAAGCGGAAGTCTTTGCCATCGAAGTGTGTATCCGAGAATGCCTTCGTAGAAGACTAAACGGCCAGCTTATATGCATTATGTCTACAGTGTCTGCGAATTCGTTCCCATAGAAACCGCAATATCCAGGAACCCACTTGATGTGTTGTTGGTATGTTTCATTTATGTATGTATCCAGGATGCAGAATATAAAATTGCAATTTGTTTTAGTGTATGTATCCAGGATGGTGAATATTAAATTGCTATTGTTGCTGGAATTTAACAGAGCGTCACTCGATGGTAGGCTATCGGTGCGGATACAGAATTTTCCGGGCGCGGTTTAATGAGTGCAGTGTAGCTTGGTAGATTAATATTTGTATATATATTTATAATTTCACATTCCCCAAAGTGTACTACAGTTGCATGGTGGAATAGCAACTCAGTCTCAATTCCGCTCCGAGAAGCAGAAAGCATGGGTTTTATATAAACGCTGTGATATTAATCTATCAACTGACAAGAAATCAAATGGAAAGTTCAAGTTTAAGGCTAAAAGTGCTGAACGCCCTGCTGGGAAGGATTCACTAGTTCAATCAACCCAACTTCTGACCGCCAAAAAGATGTGACATGATATAAAAAGGGTCTCTGAATCCCATAGAAACAATAAAATCATGTTGATAATCACACCTGCAGGCAGGGTCCGTACATCGCGGCCAAAATATAGCCAACTTCCTTGCTCATACTCTTTACTCTAACGACATCACTTTCTCAACCAACTTCGTAGCATATTCAATCTTCAGTTTTAAACAGTACTCAATATCACTCCTAATATTCTCACTACATCTGCTGTATTAATGGAGGAACCCATTGCATCCTGTGAATGTGAATATACAATCACCGGGACTAAAGGCAGAATTCCCGTCTACTCAATCTAGTCAATCGTAAAAAACATCCATCACTGTATTAAAAGACGTACATTAAATCTATGCATCTCAATCTTTGATAAAGGGATTTTCCTGCAGAGTTGGAAATGTTCCACTATTTTGCTAATACCGAGACCCAAATATTCCTCCGATAATTCTACCGGGTATCGGCCATATCGTTACTCCCATGCACGAGCCAAGTCCTTGAAAATATAATTGAAGCAGAAGCATGTGGCTTTGAACTAAAAACACATTCATTAGCATTAACCAAACAATCACATGGGATTATAAATGCAATCCTCCACTTTGAGCACCTTATCTTCAACTCCCTCTCAAGTAAAAACCATATAAAGGCAATTAGCTTGGACTTTGAGAAGGCTTTTGGACGAATAGGGGCTTTCATTGTGCTATTATTATTATTATTATTGTGTGTAGGGGATCTAAAGTACCGCGACCTTTCGATCTATTGTGCCCCCATTAGAAGTTCAAAGTACATATTTGAGTCCTATCCTCTGGATAAACGTGATAACAAGTTTTTGCTCCAGAGGTCTCACATCACTGGCAGAGCCTTGGAAGAATCCCAAGTTTTTCCTGCGGGTGTGCATGAGAGCCGGACATTGTGTGAGCACATGCAAAGACGTCTCCTCTTCCTCAATACAGAATCTGTAGGAGCCTTCCGAGGTGACCTCCATCCTTACCATATGTGAGTTCAGTTTATAAGGTCGTGTGAGTAGGCCTGTTATCATCCTAAGATTATTCTTAGAGAGATTGATGAGTGATTCGAATTTTTTTAGGTGGTATGTCCCTAGCAGACTCTTTGATACCCTTAGGCCTAGTGTGATAACCCAATGTTTGTGCCTAAGGTGTCCTTCATCGATCCTAACCTGGTTGAACAGCTTGCCCTTGCCTACACCACAGAAGGGTTCTAGGCCAATAAAGGGTGTTGCAGCCCCCTTCCTTGGAAGTTCGTCGACAATCTCGTTCCCTTCTATGCCAATATGTCCTGAAACCAATTGAATGGTAACTTTGTTGCGTGAGCCAAGAGTTTTTGATGCACTCCTATACCAGTTTCGAATGTACCTGATAAGAGGTAAGTATCCTAATGGCCGCTTGGCTATCCGATAAGATGGCAATTTTCTTGCGCTCGTTGTGCTAAGACCACTGCAAAATTGGACCCAAAAAGATTAAAAATGTCAAATCTTTCTTAATCAATCGCAGCTTCAAAGTAAAGTAGGTGGTGTCCGCTCTTACATGCAATACTAACAGAGGTGCGCTCCAGATGGGTGTCCCCTTTCTTTGGTCAAATTTATTAGCACTTTCGATGAGGTTAGTCGCCTCATCTGCGCGGACGACGTCTTAATCTATTCCAAAATAATGATTTAAATCGGGTATCGAATTACTCACTGAAATTTTGAATGGCATCTCTCACTGGTCAGGAACAGTTTTATCATATCAGAAGTCTAATACACTACAAATATGGTGCAAAGAAACTGCCCTTGGATTAAAATGATTTACAACAACGAAAGTATCAACAATGTTAAGCAGCTGAATGTATTATGCATACTCTTCAACAGCAACCTTAGTTGCAAACGCCCCAATTTATATATCAAAAATAAGTCAATGACTAGAGTCAATCTGATAAAATACCTGGCGTCAAAACATTCCCATATACACGTCTCCAGGTTGTGCAAAGTAACAAAAGCTCTCCTACTATCCGTTGTGGACTACGACTCTCATACTATCCATTGTGTTTCATACGGGCATGGCTGCGGTATATCTTTCAAACAACTTTCCTCTCTATGCCACGTGAGATCATTTCCAACAACTCCTATAAAAAGTATGCTGGCTGAATCTGGTCTTCCTAACATCTCTGATCATCTCGAATATAATACGAATCTAACGAATCTACGAAATCTAATACCAAAAACTTCAACTGCATTATCCTTCTGCTCCTGAATGATATCAACCTCACTGCTCCTGAATGATATCAACTCACCCCTAGGCGTCTTCCCGCTGTTCGCCGTACTAGACATATGGCTCGTAATCTACGAATGCCCATCAAACTAGCTGCTCTCCAAGCCAAACTAATATCCGCCCTGGATATTACCATCATCCACTGTCAATAAACAACTCCTAAACTGCGTAAAACAAAATACAAACCCAGAAATATACGGGCAATATTTCTTGAAAATAAAAAATCCATTAGAAACCCATAAAAGGAAATTGGCCTTTACTGACGTATCCAAAAACTGCGATTCTACTTCTTTTGCAGTTGCTACAGAGGGCGAAGTATTAAAAAAGGATCTATTAGCAAATGATTGCACTATTTATACAGCTGAAGCGCTACCCATCTACGAAGCTATACTGGACACATTAAACCACGCCGGAAATTTCTGCAGCAATAGCCTTCCCTCGATTGATGCCCTGTTAAATCCCAACAACAATAGCTATTTAATATCCAGCATCCTGGATACATACACTAAATCAAACAGTAATTTAATATCCCGCATCCTCGATACATACATTAAGAAAACATACCAACAACACAAAAATCAAGTGGGTTCCTGGTCTTTGCGGTATCTACGGTAACGAATTCGCAGACACTGTCGCCAAATGCAGCATCAGTCTGCTACCATCGCCTTCAAAACACGGGAAAACGACATCTATATCTCTATGGAAACTCACTTCAAAGCAAAACTCATTACGGATTGGAGTAAGCACCACCATCACTATCTAAACCCACTACGCACAAAGCCTGTCTATCCCAGCAATCAGGAAATTGTGATATTCACTCGCCCTCGATTGGGCCATAAAAGACATTAGTCCCTGTTAATTGTATTTAGATTTAATATTTCAGGGAATATTAGCACCGATGCCAGTAAGGACCTATTGTGCTAACCCCTATGATTCACTCTAACCTTAGGCTGTTAATAAATTCGAGCACTTTGGAAAGTGGAAGTTTCCAAATTATGGGAGGGAGAATGTGCTGTGATGTTTCAGAGTTGTGTCCACAGAATCTGCAGTCAGATATGTCTGACAGGCCTATCTCGTTAAGCTGATAGCTTTGGCAGCAGTGTTCTATCAGATGCCCCTCTTGAGTCCTAAGACTTTCGCGGTTCAGGGATTGTCTCCTTTTAGAGATATTTCTTATTTGGGGTAAGAAATCTATTTGACTGTCTTTGGCCATAAGCGTGCTGCCATTGAGTAGCTATCTGAGTTTCTCCCCATTTCCTAAGTAGGTCTGTAGAGTGGCATTAGCCACACCGCAGAAAAGTTCAGTGGCAATGAGTGGACGGAGCCCCCCCCCCCCATTTTTCGAGGGCGAAAATATACATGTTAAATTTGTGTGTCATTTCGCGGCCAGGAGATATTTTTTATGCCCCACCATATACAACAGATCTGAGTTAATTCCCAGTGTATCATTCATGTCCAGGCAACAAACAAAATGTGACATTGTTGTCTTTCCCTAGTTCATTTAGGATTTTATGACATTTTTCAGTTCTCGGGACGTATACTGATAAGTGCAGCCTGGCGGACATAATGTATATAAGCTGGCCGCGTCATCTACGATGGCATTCTCGGATACACACTTCGATGGCAAAGACTTCCGCTTGAAATATTGTGGGAGTTTTGCCCATAGGGAGCAATCCTTGGAACGAGGGTACCATTATGCCTGCTCCTATACTACCATGGTCCAATTCGGACCCATCAGTGTACCATACCTGGGGTACCTTGTGGAGGATCGGTAATGTATTCCTCAAACCTATCTCTTGGAGGGATCTGAACCTTATACTCGTAGAGTGTAGTGAATGATATTTATACCCTTTACCTTTAAAAAAAGTAAATAGGGTATACGAATTTTGTGCTTTTGAGTGGGGTTGCAATTTCGAGAAGGAGGTGTGGTAGGTATGGACATATATATACAGATATGATCAGAATCACTTTCTAAGCAATTTTTATTTTGTCCGTCCGTCTGTCCGTCTGTGGCCACTTTTTTTCTACCCCGTTAGTGCTATCTTAATGACACTTTGCAAAAGTATAGTCTGGACAAAGATACACAACCAGATTGCTATATGGGCCGATTTGGACAAAGACCACGCCTACCTCCCATATAAGGAACTTTTTTCACCTTTTTAAAAATTACTATAACTTCGGTCCAATTGACGGAATCGCGATGGCAGTTATGGAGATGTGGGTCCCACTAAAGATTGTGCAAAAAGCGGGCGGTATATATTAACGGCCACGCCCACTATTAACAAATATTCATAACTTAAGATCTGGTAGAGATTTACCGACGAAATTTTACGGGAAGGAACATGTGGACATTATAAAGCTATCTGCAACAAATGGGGCTGATTAGAGAAAAGACACGCCCACTTTTGATATAGGGAACTTTCGGGTCTAAAATTAAAATTAGCCTGCCTATGCGCGTATTGCTGCCAGCGGAATAAAAACTTGCAGAAACATACATGTGGCCCATAATAGTATGTGTGCAGAATATGGAGATCACAATAGAACTGCCACGCCCACAATTAGCAAAAAAAATTTACTAGGTTCCTAATAAAGATTTATCAGCGAAATTTCACAGGAAGGTTGCGGGTACTAACACTAAACACCACACAAAAAATGGGCGTGTTCTTTCAACAGCCACGCCCACTATTGACATATTGTTATAACTTGCGACCTATACAATATTTTTGGACGAAATTATATATTAGTACGTATATGGACCCTACAAAGCCATACACAGGAAATGGGGTCGATATAATCATTTCAAGGTACCCTACCAAAAATTACCGTGAATATGCTCCCAATGATGATTTATGAAGAAAATATCTCCATTGTTGAACTCGCACGCTCAAGAAAAGGTAAAGGGTATTTCGTAGTCGGTCTAACCCGACTTCAGACTTCTTTACTCGTTTTCTCAACATATTGTCAGAAACTCTTATAAGGGGTCATTCATAAAGGGATCAAGTTCCCTCATATGACGCCAAAAGTCAACACGTTTTCTGTTGGATAAGTTCTGACGGCTTCACCACAGGCTTCACCACAGGCTTCACCACAGGCTTCACCACAGGCTTCACCACAGGCTTCACCACAGGCTTCACCACAGGCTTCACCACAGGCTTCACCACAGGCTTCACCACAGGCTTCACCACAGGCTTCACCACAGGCTTCACCACAGGCTTCACCACAGGCTTCACCACAAGCTTCACCACAGGCTTCACCACAGACTTCACCACAGGCTTCACCACAGGCTTCACCACAGGCTTCACCACAGGCTTCACTACTGGCTTCACTACAGGCTTCACCACAGGCTTCAGCACAGGCTTCACCACAGACTTCACCACAGACTTCACCACAGGCTTTACCACAGGCTTCACCACAGGCTTCACCACAGGCTTCACCACAGGCTTCACCACAGGCTTCACCACAGGCTTCACCACAGGCTTCACCACAGGCTTCATCACAGGCTTCACCACAGGCTTTACCACCGACTTCACCGCAGGCTTTACCACCGACTTCACCGCAGGCTTCCTTTTCAGTTGTTGTGGTTATCGGTGGTATGCCCATGATGACTCTCAGAGCATCAGTAGGGCAGCTACGCATCTCCCCTATTATTCGCACGCTATGGGGTTCATTTAGTTTCTTACTGGCCACTTTTTGTCTTACCTTGGGCCAGCAAAGGTGAATAGAATCATTGGTCGTACTATGGTGTTATATGGCTTTATGTTAGTTTTGGGCAGATTCCCCAGGTTTACCAAAAAGCTGTTGGCATGCATAGAATGCTCTTGTTGCTTTATTGGTTATAAAATTTAAATGAGAGTTCCAAGTAAGGTTTTTGTCCAGGACTACTCCTAAATATTTCGCCTATTTGGAATATTCCAAAATTGTTCCTTCGAACGAAAGTTTGATGATGAATTCACTATTGCGGTCACAAACAACTTATGGATCGTGGACTGATAATCGTGACGACTGTGAAGTCTCACGGGCCTTATCGCCTAAGTTAGAGTTGAGAAGAACGAAGGTTCTCTTAGCGCTCAACAAACCAGCAGTAAGAGTGCTTACTGGAGTCATTACTGCACATTGTGCTATCGCACCAATGCTTCAACGTTGGCGTATTCCGTCGAGCAGGCTATGAAGGAGTTGTCATGATGAAGAAGAGATAAAATCGATTTATCACTTTTTATATCAATGTCCAAGACTACAGTTGAAACGACTTCAAGCTTGACAGAGATAACGAAGTTGGACTTATCGGATCTCCTCACTTTCATCTGTAAAACCAAATGGTTTAATAGGGATGGTACTTCCAATGTATACGGAAATCGAGGGTAAGGTTCCTCTTGGCATTTTTGAAGGCAGTCAAAATGGACATAGATGTCTCCGAGTGGAAGTGCGGATACCGTATCCGCACACGTATTCGCAACGTAACCTAACCTACCTAAATCCAACGAATAGGGCGGTTAAGTAATTGGTCAGATTGACTTTTCTTCGATTAGTGAATGGAACAATTGTAGACTTCAGTGGATTCAGCTGTTGGTTATGTTTAGGGTTGTAGAAGAGAGCAGATGGGTGCCTCGTAGCCACCCACAACATATATAACTATATCGTCGGCATAACCTTGTGTTAAACCTAAAACCTTGAATATTTAGCTCCTCTAGGAATTTATCAATAACCAACGCCCAGAGGAGGGGAGAAAGGACCCCTTTTTGAGGACAGCCCCTAATTTTATTTATAGCTTTTTCACTTATTGTAGCTCAGCTTTTATGGTTGTGGTTTTTAGCAGGTTTATAATCTGGATGTTAGGCGAGGAACGTCCTTTCGGATTAATGAATTTTGATTGCGTCAAATGACGCATTATCGATCACTGCTTTCCATTTCAAAGAAAGAGAGAATTTGTCAGCTCTCACCAGATACCAGAGCAGACAATATTTCTTCTATGCCAGAACAGACACGCTGAAAAGCAGAGCGTATAGAATGAGAAGAGAATTATTCTATGCTCTGTGAGTATATTCATTATTTATTGTAAGTATTTTGATCTCTTGAAAAATAATACAGCAGATTAGATTACATTTTTCTAAGGGTGTTTTACACCGCACCTGAAGGATATATTGTGAAGCCCCTATTTATTTAAAAATATGAAGATAGTGTCATCTACGAGTATATATCATCTGTCAGGTTTATTTTCGAGGAATCAAGCTGAGGTATCTTGCTCTTATCTAAGATATACGAGTTTTCTCCAAAACACCTGAGTCTTTTGTGTGCCAAAGGTCCGCAGTCTGTGATCAGGTACAGTGAGGCTTCATCACTTTCTCCACAGAATCTACAGATGGTGTCTGAAGATTGACCCAACTTATCCATGTGATAGTTGAGTCTATAGTGTCCGCTTAAAACGCCTGGGATGATCGTTCATTTACTCCGAGGTATGATTATTAACTCTTTAGCTCTATAGCCGATACTTCCTAAAAAATATCACGAAACAGATAGAGTGAGTGCTTGATCTGTTGTATTGTTTCGAAAACTGGGTACACTCAAGTAGGTGCACTGAAGCAGGTGCACTGAAGTAGGTGGACTGAAGCAGCTACATTGAAGTAGGTACACTAAAGTAGGTGCTCTGAAGCAGGTGCACTGAAATAGGTGGTCTGAAGTAGGTGCACTGAAGCAGGTGAACTGAAGTAGGTGCATTAGTTACCGAAACAATCGAAACCATTTCGTGGAAACCTCTAGTCTACATGCAAATTATGAACAGATAAGAGCTACTGCCACGCCCACAATTAACCAAATTTCATGAATGTTCCCCATGCCAGATTCATCAATGAAATTTTGAACATTTGAAGTTGTATTTCAATTGAAGATATTATTTTTTTAAATGGAAACTTTTCCCTTCTGAGTTTAAGTTTACGACATGGAAAATTACCATTGTGAATATACTTGGAATGAGGAACTATATTGGATCAGATTGTGAGTACCTTTATTCCCCAGTTATAGACACAACTCTGGTCTTTACACGCGTATACATTAAGCGGATATGCACAACAAGACAGCATGTATGGTTTATATGCCTACCTACAATGTACACCACGGATGGTGGCAGCAACGACACTGGTTACAAATACCATCGCTCTGTTAATGAAGTTGTCGACAATTGTAAATTTAAATAATAATTTTACAGCATATTTCGCCACATTTCTCTGAGTAATGCATTTAGTAGCACAGCTTACGACCACATTCAGCTTTGGTCCAGACAGATTTAAGAGACATTAAGTTCCAATTTGAGACATATTTTGGCGGTATGTTATCTAAAGGGTTCGAAATACTCAGTAAATGACATAAATTTGGTGGAGAAACCAATGAACCAAGTCCAAGTTAGTAGGGTGCACTTCTACTTCTGAACAATTCACCCGAATTATTTACAAACCTTTATAAGCCACTCTGAAAAGCCCCTTTTTCAAATCAGTTGTAATGTTTCTCAAACATAGTTTTGCCTTTCTTAATGGATTTTATTCAATTAATTATCTTTTATCAAAATAATCATGTTAAATAAGAATTGTACAATATGTGGAACAGGTGGTATCTCTGTACTTCCAAGCGGGCCACTAAAGCATATAACTATGCTATATAGTATATATATATATATATAACTATGTTTATTCTTTATTTATTCGGCTTAAAATTTATACTATTTTCGTGTTGTAAGTGGCGTTAAATATATATTGGCAGTAAAACAACTGGAAGCCAACATCATCGATATTCTCACCTACACCAGTATTGCAGGCGTCGATAACCAGGTCTACTAGCTCAGCTGCTTTGAGATAGGAGTTGAGTCTGTTTCGAATAACCTCCGTATTTATTACCCCATCTACATACATATGCAACTTGCCGAGATAGCAGGAGGAAAATGCTTTTGTCGAGTCAGTTGGGGCGTCGAAATCGCCACAGTTGAATATTCGCTTGATGTCTGCTTTGTTTGCCTTCGTTTCATCAATGCAGTCGTGTATGTATTTTTTAATCCCTACTTCTTCGTCGCCACTGATCTGGAATTAAACAAAACCATGAACACAAAAAGTGACTAAATTCTATTGCATTCTCTTCTATAAAGAAAGCTCAACAGCTCAGTAAAATATCGTCTTCCGGTCTTGTGGTGCTATAATAGTTATCTGCGCGTCTCTTAATAAGGGAAGTTTCAGAGCCGGAGCGCAAAGATCAACTTCCGTTTAGAACTCAGAAAGGGTCCTAGACATAACTAGAGGACGATGAAACCGTTGAACTCACACAACTTTCAATATGAACTGAGGAGACTACCATGAACATTTCGCCTTAGAAGCAACTTCACAACTGAGGCGCTGAAATAAACGCACCTTCTCGGCTGTGGTTTAGGCGTTGTTTCGGAATGAAATAACCAATTCCACTATAATTGTAGCAATTTAACAATTAATTGTAGCAATATCCTTTTGTCTCAAAGATCACCTAGGGCTAGGTGGTCGTTTCTGTTCATGTGGACAGTTGAAGTAAGCTTGAATCTATCAAATGCTAAATAGCGAGAAGTTGTGTCAAGGAATGGACTTTTAATGATAGAAGCGACTGAAATCCATAGCAAACGTATTATACATAGCTTTATTGGCCTTCGAAGTGAACGATTCTTGATTTGTTGTTGTGCTGACTGGAGAGAGTTGGCAGTCTTCGGAGAAGGGTTCCGATGAATTGTTTAAAATAGTTTTGAAAAGTTCTACTTACTCTAATTGGAAAGCCAAGATATCCTTTAGGACATTCAGCTGTAAATGCGTTATAAAGAGGTTCAATAGCTTTCTTGTCGTCTTCATCGTCATCTTCATCGGCCTTTTCATCGTCCTTCTCATCGTCTTCTTCATCGTCCTTTTCATCGTCATCAGGCTTTCCATCGGGCTTCTTATCGTCCTTTTCATTGGGCTTTTCATCGGGCTTTCCATCGGGCTTTTTATCGTCTTCTTCATCATCGTCTTCATCGTCATCTTCATCGTCATTTTCATCAGGCTTTCCATCGGGCTTTTTATCGTCGTCTTCATCGCCATCGTCATCATCGTCTTCATCGTCGTTTTTATCATCCTTTCCATCGGGTTTTTTGTCGTCTTCTTCATCATCATCTTCATCGTCATCTTCATCGTCATTTTCATCAGGCTTTCCATCGGGCTTTTTATTGTAATTTTCATCGTCCTGTTCATCGTCATCAGGCTTTCCATCGGGCTTCTTATCGTCCTTTTCATTGGGCTTTTCATCGGGCTTTCCATCGGGCTTTTTATCGTCTTCTTCATCATCATCTTCATCGTCATCTTCATCGTCATTTTCATCAGGCTTTCCATCGGGCTTTTTATCGTCGTCTTCATCGCCATCGTCATCATCGTCTTCATCGTCGTTTTTATCATCCTTTTCATCGGGCTTATTATCGTCTTCTTCATCATCGTCTTCATCGTCATCTTCATCGTCATTTTCATCAGGCTTTCCATCGGGCTTTTTATCGTCGTCTTCATCGCCATCGTCATCATCGTCTTCATCGTCGTTTTTATCATTCTTTCCATCGGGCTTTTTGTCGTCTTCTTCATCATCATCTTCATCGTCATCTTCATCGTCATTTTCATCAGGCTTTCCATCGGGCTTTTTATCGTCGTCTTCATCGCCATCGTCATCATCGTCTTCATCGTCGTTTTTATCATCCTTTTCATCGGGCTTTTTGTCGTCTTCTTCATCATCATCTTCATCGTCATCTTCATCGTCATTTTCATCAGGCTTTCCATCGGGCTTTTTATCGTCGTCTTCATCGCCATCGTCATCATCGTCTTCATCGTCGTTTTTATCATCCTTTTCATCGAGCTTTTCGTTGGGCTTTTTATCGTCCTTTTCATCGGGCTTTCCATCGGGCTTTTCATCGGGCTTTTCATCGGGCTTTTCATCGGGCTTTTCATCGGGCTTTTCATCGGGCTTTTCATCGGGCTTTTCATTGTCCTTTTCATCGGGCTTTTTATCGTCCTTTTCATCGTCGTCTTCATCGTCGTCTTCATCGTCCTTTTCATCGTCCTTTTCATCGTCCTTTTCGTCGTCCTTTTCATCGTCCTTTTCATCGTCGTCTTCATCGTCGTCTTCATCGTCGTCTTCATCGTCCTCTTCATCTTCGTCTTCATCGTCGTCTTCATCGTCATCTTCATCGTCGTCTTCATCGTCATCTTCATCGTCCTTTTCATCATCCTTTTCATCATCCTTTTCATCGTCCTCTTCATCGTCGTTGTCAACGTCGTTTTCTACATCATCTTCATCGTCATCTTCAACACCACCACCGCCTACAGCGCCGCCTCCACCACCGCCTACAGCACCGCCTCCACCACCGCCTACAGCACCGCCTCCACCACCGCCTACAGCACCGCCTGGACCACCGTCGCCTCCAACTGGACCTGGTTTATCAACTACAATTTTATCAGGATCAGGGTCTCCACCAAGGGGCCATGCGCCTGCGTAGGACATCGCCAGTAAAACTACCAAAGCGAAAAATACTGTGCACTTCATTTTCGTTGCGCCGGGTAGAACTGCTTGCTAGGGAGTGTTGAAACGAACTAATGCTGAGATAATCATTCTAACGTTTTTATTACCAAAATTCGTTTCTCTCTGAATAATATAAATAATTTCTTTAGAGAGACATGAAACATTCTCTTTCTTTGGGTATGTAGGCGATTCTTAGAGACGGAGTCTCTCACTGGTACACTTGGAAGCACACGTCTACAAAATATGCAGGCATTGAATTTATCATGGGAGTTGTAATATTCCTAAATATTGATGATAATATTTACAATTTTTTTATGCCTTTTGTTAGACGGTTTTTGTTTGTCTGATATGGGAAAGTTGCTGGTCAATTAGAAGAGCTTTAGAATGGGGGATAATATAGAATACGATTATGTCTCAATGAAATAACGTTTGATATGGAAATTAGAACTGCAACTTATCCAATGAAATGCTTACTCGTGTACGAGTATACTGCGTGGGGTCTAAGTCGTGGCGTTGCTCTTCTGTGGGCAGAATTTGTTCAAACCGAAGAACCCAAAGTTGAACGACTACAAAGTAGATTGTTTGCAACCCCAGAGGTAAAAGTAAATTGACTTAAGAAATTAGTGTAATAGCTGAAGAACTGCACTTCAAGCTTATATTGTTTCCACTGTAACAGAAACTAATAACAATTTGACAAATTAATAATAATATAATATTGTATTTTAATAACTATTTTTACGGTCTGCCTCTCTCTTAGCCTGACGGCAATATTAAAAGAGAATCAGATGATTTTTGAACGAGAGCGTTGAGACACTTCAAGAGAGGCGCATCAAATGCAGAATACGAGGTGTGATCAAAAAATAACCGTTATTTTCATCTTTTCGTGAGTTACGTATGTTCGATGTTTGCATTTTTTTTCTGTTATGTTGGTCTGTTTTTGTCTGTTATATATGTTGGCAATACCAACCATTTTGGATTGTCAGTTTGTTTTTGACAGATAAAAAGGTTAGTCGTGTTTTGGTGTGCTCTTCGATTTTGTACTATTCGAAAAAATGGATCAGAGTTTTGTGTAAAAAATTAAATTAAATGCGCAAGGACATTTGAAATGTTGACTGTGGCCTTTGGCGAGTCTACTATGAGCAGAACACAAGTTCAATTGTGGTATAACCGGTTTAAGGAAGGCCGAGAAGATGTCAATGAGGATGCTCGTCCTGGTCGCCCGAGCACTTCAACAACCGATGAAAACATTGACTCAGTGAAGAAAATGATTTTGTATAATCGTCGAATCACTATCAGAGAGGTTGCTGATGATGTTGGCATATCGTTCGGCTCATGCCAAGCAATTTTTACGGATGTTTTAGGCATGAAACGTGCGGCAGCGAAGATTGTTCCAAAATTGAATTGTGAGCAAAAACAGCGTCGCATGGACATCGCTCAGGACCTGTTTTTGGCCAAAAACAAAACCGTTATCATGCCTCAACCACCGTATTCACCGGACTTGGCCCCCGCTGACTTTTTCTTCTTTCCAAAACTGAAGACACCGATGAAAGGAAAGCGTTTTGCTACGATTGAGGAGATAAAAGAAAAATCGAAACAGGAACTGTTGGCGATACCAAAAAAAGCGTTTCAGAAGTGTTTCGAGGATTGGAAAAAACGCTGGCATAAGTGTATTATATCTGAGGGGAATTACTTTGAAGGGGACAAGATAGTTGTTGATGAATAAATAAATACTTTATTTTTTGATCACACAATAACGGTTATTTTTTGATCACACCTCGTATAATAGCAGGAAGAGAAGCATGCATTTACTGCTGAGTGTCTGAAAGTAAGCGATAATCAATGTAATCGAACTTCCCCGGGAGAAGCCATAATAAAAGGCGATGGTCAAGGAAATTGTCATATGTCTCCACAGTCAGAGGGTTCATGCAGCTACAACTAAGTTAGTGGATGGTGGAAGCATTTACTGACGATGTTGGGAGAAGTTTGTGTTGAGAGATTCCTTTAGAAGCCGAGCTATTATTCTGCATTGAGACATGCAGCTACAGAATTAAGTAGGTAATAATCTAGTTTGTAATTTCGGGAGTGGAGATCGTTTCATTTGCAAAATTTGTGTTGGTCGAAGTCGTAGTAAGCAGACGTCGGAGCAGACGTCGAATCGTATTGAACTTTTTTAGCTACAAGATTGGCAGTACCAAAGCTAAGAACATTATGTCGAATTTTAACTGAGGTATCTAATTCCGGGAGATCTCTTACGTTCAGAGACAGAATCATATTGAACTCTTGTGGCTCCAAGATTGGGAGTATCAAAACTATGGCCACTATCTCCAATTTTAACTGAGGTTTTTAATTGTGGGAGATCTCTTATGGTCAGAGCCAGAATCCTATTGAGCTTTTGTGGCTCCAAGATTGGGAGTATCAAAACTATGACCACTATCTCCAATTTTAACTGAGGTTTTTAATTGTGGGAGATCTCTTACGGTCAGAGCCAGAATCGTATTGAACTTTTGTGGCTCCAAGAATGGGAGTATCAAAACTATGACCACTATCTCCAATTTTAATTGAGGTTTTTAATTTTGGGAGATCTCTTCTTTTAATTGGAAACTTTCTAAGAGATTGTCTTCGTTTCCCTGCCTTCCCTCTTTTGTAATTAGTAAAACACACTTAGTAACTAAGTGTGAGACGATTGTTAACGTTTTCATGTGACTCAACTTATTCAAAAATGAAAACATATTTCAAAGTTGAACAAATAATTTTTTTTTGTTTTCTGCTTCATTAGAAAAAATGTGCGTTAATATTATCATTAAAAAAACTGTCTAAAGAGACAATGTAAATAAAAAAAATGGAACAAATACGTAGGTACTACATATGTATATACCATAGAGCTTGAACCTAACACATTTTATACACACTCTGTACGTTTTTTAGCTCGCTTCAACCTCAGGGTGTACTGTTGATGAAACGGTGAAGGTAAAGCCTACCTATGCGTGAAGTAAGTTGCTATTAAATACAACACAAAATTAGTATACCCTATTTACCTCTTTTAAAGGTAAAGGGTATAAAGACACATCGAACAACTGACATCATCGATGTCCTTTCTTTTAGTGTGTTCGCATATTTAAGTCCCTCTCGTTTTCTTTAAAGTGAAAAATTTAACTTCATCCAGCTAATTGGGGGCATATTCACCTCAATATGTACTACAATAATATCCAAAAGCTCCATATTTAGTGGCAGGAAAACACATTAATTTTCTCGCAGAAATAGGTCCTTGCTGGCAAAATTACTACTTGCTTGGATGTTTGCACATGAGGAAGTGCCTTCTCGAATTTTACTTACGGCGAATTTTGTCGATAATTATGTAGTCTTAGATAATTATGTAGTAGTTTGAGATAATTATGTAGAACGGCCTCTGAGCACTTTACCTAAAGGCAAAATATTAATGAACTCTTTCTGGTCAAAACTGGAAGTTTTTGATTTGGAAGGACTTGAATTTCACCAAAAATATAAGAAAAGACAAACTGAGAGATTTCTAGAATAGTTTTGTTCCATTTCGAGCTAAAATTCAGCGTGAAATCGATGCACTGAGAACCAAGGTAGAAATGCGGGGAAGTTAAACGATGAGGATTGAATTAAAATATAAATCAATTCTATGATCTTGTTAGCGATTTATATATGAAGGTGGGTGCGGCAATTGAGGTCTTAAGACCACATTCAACATGAAGTTTGAGGGTTCACTATGCGGAATTATATCGAGTTTACTTGATCGAATATATATTATATATACATATCACACATTATATATCCACAACTGGAGGCACAGCATAGTCTTGTTTAAGCAGAAAACTTTGAAACCAGTGAAACTGGTTACTCCAGGGAGCACTCTTAACGAAGTCGTGTCCAGCGCCGTCCAGAAGGAGGCGCCCTTTGCTGTGTGACTACTTTCTGGACTCTTTGGGAGATATTCCAAATAAGTATATAAGCTCCATCAACTGCTTCATAAAAAGCTCCAAATGGCTGGACTTTTGAAAGTGATTGGGACTTGTGGCTCATGTGGTGCCACAAAGGGTCTAAGTACGCTTTCCGGCAACCGCTATATCTACCTACCTACGTATCTACAGGGTTCAAATGACTCAGTAAATGACGTACACTTAGCAGAGAAAGCAATGATCTAAGTTGAAGTTAGAAGGGAGCATTTCTGTTTTGCAACTCGTTCTTTTCCGTTACTTCCACTCCGTCACTTAAGTAAACTTCCACTCCGATTCTTAAGTAAACTCCCACTCCAATTCTCAAGTAGACTTCCAATCCGTCTCTCAAGTAAAATTCCACTCCGATTCTTAGTAAACTCCCACTCCAATTCTCAAGTAGACTTCGAATCCGTCTCTCAAGTAAAATTCCACTCCGATTCTTAAGTAAAGTTCCACTACGACT
Organism: Clusia tigrina; assembly: GCA_920105625.2. NCBI lineage: Eukaryota > Metazoa > Arthropoda > Insecta > Diptera > Clusiidae > Clusia > Clusia tigrina. The sequence continues at coordinate 30,747,893 of OV050030.1, forward strand.
GATACTCAGACTCTAACTCTCCATCTGACTGCCAATTTCCAATCCAATTCTTACAGTTACCACCACAATTAGTCCTATTGAGATTCCAATTCCACCTCCTACTCCGGCCAACGCCCACTCCGAAATTCGGTCGGGCCCCGATACTCCCTCCGATGCCTAAAAACCACTCCGCCTCTGAAACTCACAACAACCCAGTAATACACTCCGAAAAACAAACCGAATAACACTCGAACTCCAAAATCTACGGGGACAGTTCTTAAATTCTCATCTCGTTGTCCCTTTCTCCTATAGTAAAATCCTTGCAGTAGAGCTAATTTCGAACCGTACTGGAATAGTCTTTAAAGTCTCAACTCACCGTCGCTTTATTCTGTAAGAAAATCCTTCCAGGAGAGCCAATTTTCCAATCAATTTTTGGGTCCTCATCTCATTTCATCATCATTTCTTTGGAGAAAATCCTCCCAACAGTGCCAATTTTACAAAGGGACAAAGAGATTCCCGAAACAGTCATCTCAGTGCCGCTTTATTCTCTAATAAAGTCTTTTAAATAGAGCCAATTTTCCAATTATACTGGGATGAGTCCTTAAAATTTCATCTCATTGTCGTTTTCTTCTATAGAAACTCCTTCCACCAGTGCCAATTTTCCAATACTATGAGAACAGTCCTTAAAGTCTCACCTGAGAGTCACTTTCATACAGTCTTCAAAACGTTATAAAACTACAAATTTATCCCCCTCTATAATGCCTTATAATGTGTCTTATAGATCTTACACCTTGGAATGGAACTCTCTAATATTATTTTCGGTTGTATATCGAAGCCATGCAATGACCTTAAAACTGACCTCTCTGAAGCTGCGTGAGGTAATACTGAGATAAGTGAACTTAAAATGCGGAGAGACTGTGATGGCAGCCATGCGAGATATCGGTTTGAGTTACGAGGATATCGGTTCTGTGAGTCTGTTAACTCGATAAAGTTGCATATGATAAATTTGCAATTGATAGATAAGAAAATTCTTATAATTGTCCTGTACGACCGATGCTTGTTCGTGGTCTATACAAAATAAATAAGGGATTCAATCTTGAAGGATTTCTTTTGATTTAAAATTTTCTAAAAAGCTTATGCTATATTTTTCACTTCTCGAGAATCATTTTATGTAATATCGAGAATCATTTTATGTAATATTCTCCCTATATTGACACAAAAGATCTTTTAGGTTGGCCATGGGACAAACTACTGAAAATAAATTTTTATTACCTCTCACAATATATTGTTTTGTATTATCTGAAATTATTAATATAACTCTCATAACCACATTGTTTTTGTATAAAAAGTAAATCGTGTTTAAAGTAACGATATTAACGGAATATTCCAATTTTGACTTTAATTGTGTACGAAAATTACCTCCTGGGACCACTATTCTCGTAACCGAACATATAGGGTGAATATGAAGTCAATCAGTCTAGCGGTATGGTTGTGAAGATGGCTCACATATACTCACAAAAGAGTATATATATATATATATATATATATATATATATATATATATATATATATATATATATATATATATATATATATATATATATATATATATATATATATATATATATATATATATATATATATATATATATATATATATATATATATATATATATATATATATATATATATATATATATATATATATATATATATATATATATATATATATATATATATATATATATATATATATATATATATATATATATATATATATATACTCTTTTGTGAGTATATGTATATATATATATATATATATATATATATATATATATATATATATATATATATATATATATATATATATATATATATATAACTATTGTAGTATCATTCCAATCAATTGGAATTGTTTTCGTATATTATTAATATAGAAGACGAGCATTGCTATGCCACCATACCTACTTGGAAGCGTAGAAAATAAAGGTTGCATATTTATAGGAGCCACTTTTCAAATAACTTTGAAATTAGTTTCGAATCCAAACGTGTTCATCTGGAAAATAGATAGTATAATATTAGTTTCATGTGTCGAAACCCGTGTAGTACAGTGTTGTTGTTACTGGGGTGGAACCCAACAAAGTGGAGCTCTTCTGTATCATCCTTAATTTCCAATGGATAATCTATGAAGATCGGTTGTAATGTCTGAAAGAGTTATGAACTAAATTTGAAGCATACTAAAATGTGGATTGAAGCAAGAAATAGCAAGGAAATCTCGCATAGACCATATTGCATTACTATTATTATTGTTAGTTGGAGATCTTGCTTTCCGACCTTAGAGAGCTATTGCGCCTCCTTCATAGATTCAGAGTATTTCTCCAGAATCCAATTTCCTCGATAAATTTTAGTATTGAATCTTTTTTGCTCAGTCTTATTTCTCCAGCCGGTATTAGATGGTTAACCAAATGGTTCTTTCGTTTGTGCATTAGAGCTGGGCATGATCCCAGCACTTGTTTCGCGGTCTCATCTACTTTCCTGAAAAAACTGCAAGCCCGCTTAGAGTAATTTTCTAGTTTTGTTACGTGGTAATGCAGCCTACAGTACAGAACTGTAACGACTCGAAATTTCTGCCGGGGTATCCTCACCGATGTCTAGGAGTCATACACAGAAATTGTTCACACTTTTCCTTTCGTCTAATAGATGAGGCGTCGTTTAAAATAGTAACTTTTCTTATTTATTTCATTATCCTTGACAAATTCTGTATAGAAAAATGTTTAGTATTCCTCCGATGATTCCAGAAAAATTGGACTATTTGAACTTTAATTCAAATTGTGGCCCCTTTGATGGTTCTTATGATGCCTCCGCCAGTCAGTTGATCCTGTAGTCGCTGATGTAGTCCAAGTTGCTATTGTTCCTTATGTCTTTGGTATCTCGGCTGTGCGAATTGTATGTTCTAATTTCCACTGCTACAGAGGAGTGTCCTCCTGTCATGGTGCTCGTGGTAGTGCCATGCTGGTGTGCTTAAATATATCTCAAATGAACAATTCTTGGCCGTCCATGATGATTCCAACGAAGAACATCATAATATAGACGGCGAAGTTGCTACAATTTGCATGATGCACGTAGTGGTACTCTGTAGTTTGGTTTTGGTGTCTGGCTTGAATTTATTTGTTTCTTGATTCTATCGCCTCTGCCTGCCAGTTGATCCTGTAGTCGCTGATGTAGTCCATGTTACTTAAAACGAACTTCGAATACTTGTTTTCGACTTTGAACATTTGTTTTCACATTTCGAATACTTGTTCTTCTACACGAATACTTGTTTTTTCCACACCTCTGAAAGGTTCTCAATCAATATTTAACCTACTAAAAGTTAAACGTGATTGAGAATTCGTTTCATCCAAAAAGAACGAAACATACGAAATCAAAATCTGACTTGCCTGCTTTGATTTTTTTTATATTTTGTCTAAAAAGATTTTGTGTGGTTGAATTGTGTCAGTTGACAAATTTCATCTCACAGAATTCCTGCAAGGTTTCTTAGATTATTCTTATTTACCTTCATACAATCTTCGAAACGGTTTAGGTTAAAGGTCGCTGAAAACGATTTTCATTCTGATATCCCCGATAAATTGTCCCAGTATACTCTTTTTTGTTTGTCTTCTACTTCCTGATTGAACGAGGAGAATTTGTCCTTTCCTAAGCCACAAAATATTTATGAGCCGACAAGCGTAGAAGATGCTCTCTTCCTGGCAAGATTTACCAGAAATTCTGGGGCTACAAGAGTGCCATTGAGTTACCAGAAATACTGGGGCCACAAGAGTAGAGGCTGCTGCATTCTTGGCAAGATTGTCTGCCATTTAGTTACCAGAGTACTCACGTGACTTGGAACCCATAGGATTCATACCTTATTGTCTTGGCCAAAGATATTCAGCTTATCAAGAGACTCCATCATCAGCTTTGATGTCATCTGGTGAGAGCTGAAAGACTTAATTGCTACTTGGCTATCAGTTAGTATGGATATTCTTATGTTTCGATAGTAACGCTCAAGATTGAAGTAAATGTACCTGTCAATGGCCTGAATTTCCGCTTGAAAGGTGCTTGTGTTCTTGCCTTGCCCACCTACCAATGGCCTAAATTTCCGCTTGAAAGATGCTTGTGTTCTTGCCTTGCCCTTTCGATAATCTTTTCCTAGGCCCAAATACACCTGTCCCGGCTCTTTCATCAGTGAGGGAAACGTCCGTGTACCAAATTATCGTATTCTGGTTTATCTGGAAAGCTTTAGATATACCTTTGCAAATCTTGTTATTTCTATATTCAGTTTCGAATCGTTCTATAAAGCATAATTTGGGATGCTTCTGGTCCCACGGGATCAGAAATTTGTATAGCAAGAATATTAAACTACCTGAGCCGATGCTTTCTTTGGTCCTTAGAATGCCCCTCCTCGCTTGGGACTGGATATGAATATGAACAGATGTGAGTTCTAGAAGAACTTCAATTGATCCCCTGGGCGATATCCGTATGGTCACACATGCTAGTCCTTTTAATATGTTGAGTGTGTTGATAATCATCTCTATATTTCTAACAACGCAGAACCAACCCAGCTTCATTACAGAGATTACCACGAAATAAATTCATGAGATTTTTGAGTTAAGATGCTTGAGTGAAATTTGGACATCCAGTTCTTATCTTCTTTGACAAGTTGTCTGAAAACGCGGATGAAATGCCATCACCATGAAATCAACTGAAGTCCAATATGTAAATGAGAAGCTAGGAACGCTATTTACAACGTTTGGATTACCAAAGTTTCGGCGGACCGCCATTCTCAGCGAAAAAGTATGTCGATTTTGTATGGTAAATGGAATACTAATCTAAAATCTCCAGAATACTATCTACAATCTAAAGGTAGGCTTAATATAACAAATTTGTGAAGCAAGGAAATCTGAATCTTGGGGGGTGATGACCAACTTGTGAGAAACAAAGTTCTAATAAATTTTAGCTCCCACATAAATACCACGCCACTAGTTGGAGAAAATTTATCCAGTTATACAAAATATACGACGCCTTTGTACGGAGAAAGGAGTAATCGATTTGCTCAAAACTTAACCGGCAGTACGTCATGTCAGTGTCACCATGTCAGTGTCACCATGGCAGTAATACTTGGTGTAACAACTAGCTGTGCAGAAGGAGAGGGAGAAGAGTAGTTTCCCTGCAAAATGTCACGTCATTAGGCGAGCCAAGCAACTCACGCCATCCACTGAGTGGTATTATAAATGGCATTTTGGTGTTCAGACTCTTCTATTGGGATCATTAGCGGCAGTCTCTCTATTGCGGTCAACTTCCGAAAACAATTACAGCAGCAGCATTCCTAGAAAGACAACAGCAAAAGTGAAACATTTTTACTGGATCAGAAGCATTGCGGGAAGAACAGAGCAACAACGGAGATGTAGCGGCCAATCATACGGACTCGAATACCCTGCGCTGATAAGGTGCGATGTTCACGATCTGAGACAATCAATCACTCACGTCGGGCAGTTACTCCCAGGTGACCTGCGATGTGCATATGCCCCAAACCCGAAAGCACAGTGAGTCAATCACGCCAGCGAAGCAGAAAGTGTCCAACCGTAATGATATAATATAATTTATAGAACTTCATAGTAAAACTAGGTTAATACAGCCATTGCAAGATAGAAATGTCCGGTGTCATCAACCAATCCTGGACATCTTTCATTCTACGCCAGCTTCAGAGAATTGAATAGACCCAGCGTGGAGTTCTACAATTTATATTTTCTTTTGTCAACCTGTCAATATATAGAAATTGGATAGACAAGTTGGGAATACATTTATAGTAGCCCTCTGTGGTCTAGTGGTCAGCAAGCATCTGTCTAAAAAATCTATTTATCTTCGAGTCGAAGGCATCAGTAGCTAGTAGTCATTCTCCCATTTCTGGAAGTCATAATTAATTATGATAATTTTCATTAAGTTCGTAACTATAATTTAAAATGTGTCTTATTGCCTGGCTCTGGTGACTTTAATACTGCGGTCATGGTGTGAGAACTTGGGTTTAACGCATTTACATCTCTCGAGGTTGAGTCTAATATAGTATGCCAACCAATGATCGCGAGCCTCTGTAAAGAAATGACTGACAATCTTCCTCAATTAATATTCTCAATTATAATGCTATCACCTTCAATTAATATACTATATTTGTAGGTTATCTCTGAACTACTGATCAAAATATCTGTGGCGCTGTTTTGAGGCTAGTCGAGCGAATTTGGAATAAGATGACGTTAGTATAGACAGATTTTCCTCAAATCCATCTGAAACAGCAGTTTGTAACTACGCATCCGTTAAATCTCCCATCGGCACATTGAAAATGAAATGTATCCGCGCTATAACTCCATCACTAAAAATGAATTTATCATTCATTTAAAATTTCCAGAATCGAATTGATCCGTCAACTTAAAGGAGAGTTATTAATGGGCTTCCCAATTCCCTCGCTTAACAAAAGGCATCATAGCTATTCTCCATAAACATTCAATCGCAGCTTCCGTCTGCGTCCTCATCCCCTAGGGTGCTGTATTTGGCTTAAAATTTATTGGAACACATCATTTCGGGTTTCAATCCTGGACGTTTTTCAGCCTACATCAGCTTCAGAGAATTGGATAGACAAAGTGGAGTTATACAATTTATATTTTCTTTTGTCAACCTCTCAAAATATTGTAATTGGACTGATAAGCTGGGAATACATTTATCGTAGCTGCTAGTGGAAAGTATGCTTCTGTCTAAAAAATCGATTTCTCTTCGAGTCGAAGGCATCAGTAGCTAGAAATCATTCTTCTAAGAATATTTTAATATATTTTTCGAAAAATTCAATTTTTTTAACGTTAATCTGTGACTCATTTCAGAGGGATCTCCAAAGCCGATAAAATTGTGTCTATGATGTTTTCGTGTTTCGTGAATACATTGTAATACTAATAGTGTTTCGTGAATACATAGTAATAGTAAAACAACTCCCATATCGTCACCTACGTCGATATCGGAGACATCGTCACCTACGTAAGTGTGGCATTGACCCATTTCCTGGATGAGGTTATATGCATTCTCTATGCAGCTGAGTTTGTTTCGAATAATTATCTCGTATATTACACAGTCAATATACATTTCCAACTTGTCAAGATATCAGCTGGAAACTGATTTCTTTCGTAGGTCAGTCGAAATCGCCGAAGTTTAAGATTCGCTTGTCTTCTTTCTTGTGTTTTGTGTGCTTGTGTTGCGTCATCGTATCCTTATATCATTTCTTCTGCTTTGTCTGCTTACGTTTCGTCATCGTATTCTTGCATCATTTCTTCTTTCGCACCACTGATCTGGAATAAAACAACACTTTAAATTTCAAATTCACACGGAGAAGAAACTCAAAAAGTGACTACAATCTATTGCATTCTATTTTATAACGAACGCTCTAAAACTCGGTAAATTATCGTCTTACGGTCTCTTGTGGTGGTACAATAGTTATCTGCGTATTTGTTAATAATGAGAGCTTCAGAGCCGCAGGGCAAAAATTAACTTATTTTGTTTGTTTAGAACTCAGAAAGGGTTCTGGTCTGATCTAGAGGACGATGAAACCGTTGAACTCATTCAGCGTTCAAAATTAACTGAGGAGACTACGATGCACATTTCGCCTTAATTGCAACTTCACAACTGAGGCGCTGAAATAAACGCACCTTCTCGGTTGTGGTTTAGGCGTTGATTCGTAATGAAATAACCAATTCCACTATAATTGTAGCAATTTAACAATTAATTGTAGCAATATCCTTTTGTCTCAAAGATCACCTAGGGCTAGGTGGTCGTTTCTGTTCATTGAAGTAAGTCAGTTGAAGTAAGCATGCATCTATCAAATGCCAAATAGCGAGAATTTGTGTCTAGAAATAGATTTTTAATGATAGAAGTGACTGAATTTCATAGCAACATTTCATACCCATATATACCGTCTTCGAAGCAAAGCTTTTTTTTGTTTTTCTGCTGCCTGGAGAGAGTTTGCAAGTTTTGGAGCTCGGTTTCTATGGTAGATCACTTTTTTTGTTAAATAGTTTTGAAAGTTTTACTTACTAGATTGGGAAATCCAAAGTATTCTATAGGATATTCATCTGAAATTGTGCCAAAGGAATATCGACATCGCCGTTGTCTCCGTCTTCAGCACCGGCTTCACCACCGTCTTCAGCTCCGTCTTCCTGCACCGTCTTCCGCACCGTCTTCAGCACCGTCTTCAGCACCGGCTTCACCACCGTCTTCAGTTCCGTCTTCCGCACCGTCTTCCGCACCGTCTTCAGCACCGTCTTCAGCACCGGCTTCACCACCGTCTTCAGTTCCGTCTTCCGCACCGTCTTTAGCATCGTCTTCACCACCGTCTTCACCACCGTCTTCTCAACCATCGTCACCAGTGTTGTCATTATCGTCATTGTAGTCATTTACCGCAGTCGTCACCACCATCTTCACCATCATCACAATCGTTCATTGTCGTAGGACCTTAGCACAACTGGACACCTTAATTACACAACCATTTGTCGCCAGCTTCGCCAACAACAGCACCGTATTCACCACCGTCTTCACAACCATTGTCACCAATGTAGTCATTATCGTCCTTACCGCCGTCGGCCCAACCATCTTCACCATCGTCACCATCATCACCATCATCACCATCGTTCATTGTCGCGGTACCGTAGCACAACTGGACACCTTGAGTACACAAGCAGCTTCGCCAACAATAGCACCTGTGTTATCCCTGGCACCATTGTCAGGATCAGCTCCTCCAGCCACTGGCTATGTACCTGTATCGTCATTAAGCCAAAGAGCTAAAAACGCTATGATCTTTATATATGAATGTGGGTGCGGCAATTCAGATCGTACGACCACATTCAGCATGAAGTTCGAGGTTCTCACTCTATGAAATTATGTCGAATTTACTTGATCGAAGTATTCTTATCTCCACATAGGATTAAAGAAAAGTATGATAAACTTTATATACAAGCATTAAGCATCTCTATTCAATGCCAACATGGCGAACTTATGATAAAATCGGTATATTGCCCTCCGACACACTCCATTAACAAGGGCCAATTCGAGCAGTTCTATAGCACACTAGGAGATAGATTCCTAGCCTGTGGTGACTATAATGCCAAACAACACTATTGTGGCTCCAGGACTATTAATCCAAAAGAAAGATAGCCGTTCAAAACTATGCAAGCTAATAATCTTTTTCACGTTTCAACAGGAGAACCAACACATACTGGCCATCTGATAGAAAAAAGACCCCGGATAGTATTGACTTTTGTGTAATGAAAGGTGTTTCCAGACACAGTGTCGAAGTGGCAGGTAAAATTCTCAATGCAATATAGAGTTGTGCCTATTTCCTTCGCCAATGGAAAGTTGCTGAAATAACTCTAATTGCAAAACCTGGAAAGCCGGTAGAAGAAGTTTCATCGTATAGGCCGATAAGTTTGCTGCCGGTTATTTCCAAAGTTTTTGAAAAGCTGCTGTTGAGTCAGCTAAAGCCAATACTGCTTAAGAAAGAACTCATACCTCATCACCAATTCGAGTTTCGAGAGCACCATGCTAGCACCGACAAAGTACACAGAGTTAATCACAATGCTAGAAATGGTCTCGAACAGGGTCAGCATTCCTTGTCAGCACACAAGCGTTCGATAAAGTTTGGCACCCTGTTATACTGTTCCATCCAAAGAAGTCCATTGCCTCAAGCTGAAGATGTCAAATATCTTGGGTTACACCTTGATCGGCGTTTGAAATGAAAAAACACATCTTTACAAAACGGAAACAACTGGGCATCAAACTCAAAGCTCAATGATGGGTTGATGGGTTACAATTCTGAGCAAACATTGAATAATAACCTTCTGCTTTATAAAAGTATAATAAAACCCATATGGACTTATGGAATTCAGGTGTGGGGCGCAGCAGTGAGTGATAATATAAATATTTTGGAAAGATTCCAAGCTTCCATGGTTTGTTAGTAACAGGACACTAAGAAACGACCTTAACATACCGACAGTCCACGATGAAATAAAAACATATATCACTAAATACTGGGCACGGCTTGAAAAGCTGGAACAACTTATATTCCTGATGCATCTATACCAGATCAGGGAGAATTCCTTCATAAACTAGAGAAGTGGTTGTAAGTGTATTGAAACGAAACTGTGCTATAATTTCCAGAAGGGTCGCAGTAGGGTTGAGGCAGAATGGGCTGCCGCTTCGCGGTCTGTGGTGGAATCTATGATAAATTTCTGGCAATTTGAGATAACTTTCGCATTACTTTTTTCTTTATTTATATTGAAATATATATTGAAAATGATGGTCTGAAATATTCAAGCCTATTGCAAAGGAGGTGTGGGTCGATTAAGTTTTCAAATCTCATTATTTATATGAGAACAACCTCCAAGTCAGTTTGTTGGATGAACAAAGTTTATATGAGCGGATTGCATTCGGTAGGATTTAATCTAGATTGAGTTCTATATATCCTTTGACAAAGTTGTACATGAGGAGCATACCACCCAACCCTACTATCTTCATATGATCACAATTAAAGTGTTCTGTTAAGGATGAGTGAAATATTGAATACAGACTGTATGTCTGACATGTCCACTAAAAAGTAAGTTCGGCATTCCCATATCCAATATTCCATTGTCGTCATCATGAAGGCCTCAGTCAGCACAAAAGCACACAATATAACCATCGATATGTATACAAAACCCATCATCGTCATCGTGAAGGCCTCAGTCAACACAAAAGCACACAATATAACCATCGATATGTAAACAAAACCGATCATCGTCATCATGAAGGCCTCAGTCAACACAAAATCACACAATATAACCATCGATATGTAAACAAAACCGATCATCGTCATCATGAAGGCCTCAGTCAACACAAAAGCACACAATATAACCATCGATATGTAAACAAAACCGATCATCGTCATCATGAAGGACTCAGTCAGCACAAAAGCACACAATATAACCATCGATATGTAAACAAAACCGATCATCGTCATCATGAAGGACTCAGTCAGCACAAAAGCACACAATATAACCATCGATATGTAAACAAAACCGATCATCGTCATCATGAAGGCCTCAGTCAGCACAAAAGCACACAATATAACCATCGATATGTATACAAAACCCATCATCGTCATCGTGAAAGCCTCAATCAACACAAAACTACACAATATAACCATCGATATGTATACCAAACCGATCGTATATATTTTTTTTTTTTTTTTTTTTTTTTTTTTTATTACAAGAATTTATTATTTATTGAATTTGCTTAAATTAAGCCTAACAATAAGTATATCAAATCTTAAAACTAGTCACTAAAAAATAATTTTAACCCAAATTGTATTTGGCCATCAAAATTTCGGTTCTGCTTCGCTCTTCAAAAGGCCGGAAGGTCTCTTCTCTGCAGGCGGGATCGGCTTATCGGTTTTGCGAGGGATTTAGCTAGTGGATTCGGGTGATTTTTCAGTTTTGCTATGTATATCTGCTTTCTAGCATTTATTTCTGTGATAACTGTTGGTATTTTCAGGTCTTTGTGAATATTTTCGTTACGCATGTACCATGGAGCACCTGTTATTAACCTAAGTATCTTCGACTGAAACCTTTGGATTATGGCAATGTTAGAAGCGGATGCATTACCCCACAGTTGAATCCCGTACAACCATATCGGCTTAATAACTGCATTGTATAGGAGGCTTTTGTATTCTAGGCTTAAGGTAGATTTGTGGTTTATTAGCCAATGCAGCTTGGCGACTTTCAACTTCATATTTAAAATTTTAGTTGAAATGTGCGTACGCCAAGTTAAGCGCCTGTCTAAATGAATGCCGAGATAGGTGACTTCATTAGCTTGTGGAATCTCAATATTATTGAGCCGAATGGCTGGACACGTACCAGGCCTCAAAGAGAATGTTACGTTTTTGCTTTTTTGCGCATTGACTTTTATACGCCACATTCCTAACCATTCTTCTACCCTAACTAAGTGCTCTTGTAGAGCTCTCGACGCCTTTATCGGACATTTATTGCAACTGAGTATGGCGGTATCATCCGCAAATGTTGAAATTAGCGTGCTTTCACTTATAGGAGTATCAGATGTGAATATTACATATAATGTAGGGCCTAGAACGCTACCTTGGGGCACACCGGCTAAAATTGGAAAATCTTCGGAAATGAATTCGTTTACTTTTACCCTGAAACGTCTATTGGATAAATAAGACTCAAGAATTTTATGATAGCTTTTTGGAAGAAACTTTTTGATTTTGAACATCAGTCCTTGATGCCATACCTTATCAAATCGTATATGATTGTATTTACGTTACGTCTGGTACTGATTTCCAGCTCGTTGTGAAGGGGGGGGAGGGTGTGTGTCGTAGTGTTTGAAATTTCGGAGGACATTTTTAATTATCTCCACCACAAATCACTAGGAAAGTTCAAAAGCTAAACCGAGCACAACTATCATGTGCTGAATTTTATTCTCAAAGTCCCTCTTGCAAGGCAAACTAGGCTGCCACTCCTACCTACCTACCTACCCTCTTGCATACTGGAATGTTCCCCTACTTCCCTTCATTATCGATAAGGAGGCTGTAATTTGGTTTTCCCCGATTAAATACAATAGAATTATAAGAACAATCATGAGACCATTGGAAGGCTCACAAATCTTTATTGTTAATTAATAACTTTTTTACACTACTTTAGTATTGCAGGTAGCATTATTTATATAGAAGCAATGGAATATTTCGTAGTTTATATCGTCAACCGCAGTACCTGCGATATTAGAGCACCCCCCCATTACTCGTGGGATTTGGTCGGCTGGAACAAAATAGCTGGCCAGAAGATTTGCAAGTGCATTAAAATCATAGCCGGTGTTGACGAAAATTTCCAACTTTTTTAGGTAGCAGGTAATAAATTTGGCTGCTGTGCGAGTATACGAGTTAAAGTATCCACAATTAAATAATTGGCTCACAGCATTCTTCTTCGTTTCTGTATCTGTGATGCAAGTGTCAATGAAACCTCTGACTTCAGTCAGCCTGTCTCCAGAAAGCTGTGAAGGAAATAAAGATGAATGTGGTAAATATTTGTAGAGGTAAAATAAATGCAGATCAGAGATGAACAGATTAAGAAAAGAGAGGTGTTTGAACTCCTGTAGTTTTTCTCTTATGGACTCTAAATGATGGTACTCAATTCGAACATAAACCGCCCAATAAAGGACTCTTGAAGTTCGAACATAAACCACCCAATAAACCACTTTTGAAGTTTTATAGTTACTGAGACTCTTCTATATTAACTATATAACTTATAATCAAGTTGATCAATTAATAAATAAGTTAATAAATAATACAGTTTTAAAGTGTACTCGTATGCTAGGCATATATCCTGGGTATATTATAAATAAGGATAACTACAGAGTACTTACAAAGTGGGGATCTAGAATAGTAACGTTTCAAAGAGGCATTAAGAAAATTGTACCAAAAAACTATAAAAACACTGAACACTGAATAGTTGAATACCTTTTTAAGTTCTCTTTCAAAGCTACCCTAAAATAAAATTATCTGCTGATGTGTTTCAAAACGTTTCTCCCTAAAGGACCTTTGCTTGAAAGAAAGTTGCTGCTGAGTCCTTTGCTCAGATATGAAGAAAATTTAGCTGTAAATTGAATTAGGAAAGTTTATATTGATATACTTACAAGCTGAGGATATCCAAAATAACCCTTCTGGCATTCAGGAGTGATAGCACCGAATTTGGGTTCAGAACTACAAGTAGCAAACACCACAGCTATAAGCGCAGCTAATACGACGACACCAAAGAACTTCATTTTACGTTTAATTGACACTGTTTCTCAGAACTGTATGAATAATACTAATGCCGTTCATGGATCGCTATCGCGTTTTTATACATTCTGTTAAGCGTCTACAATAGTTTGGCGTTGTTTTCTGAAGCTTGTTTACTAGATACGTGTTAATACGCAGTGTTCGGGTAACTATTCAAAACATTAGTTTACATAGAACGCTAACACAACGACTCAACGATATAATTTATGTCTTCCAAGTGTGGTTTCGAATAAATAAATAATAATAATTTTGGTGATTTTCTTATGGGAAACTTTAGGATACTCCAATTAAAACCAATCTAAATATCTTGCGTAGGTCAGGATCTCCTTGAAGGCACTGCAGGTGCCAATACAATGCTTCGGAAGAAAAAGTGTCACAAACAATGATAGAAGTATTTACTTATTGATATCAATCATATTTGAGTAGGTATTCCAGTTCATGCAAAAAGATATTCCAGTTCTTGCAGAAAGGTACTGCAGTTACTGCAACAAGGTATTCCAGTTCTTGCAAAAAGGTACTCCAGTTCGTGCACTTCTATAGGAAGTATATATTAACTTTGGAAAATTTAGTTCCAATTCATGAAGTTATGGAAAATTATCTTTGGTTTCATCCTAGATCGGGATGAAGTTGTATGTGACTTTTTAATATAATATATAAATTTTATATATATAATTGTATTTTATGATAAAAAAGCAGGCTGTTTTATCACGTATTAGCTGCGTTGATATTCAAGTGTTCTTACCTGCCTTGGTTGCTAACTTACCTGCCTCAACAATGAGAAGTCTAATCAGAAGTCATTACAACAGATGTGGAAGAGATGGTCCTGTATATAAAGCAATTATAAACTACAAGTATACCGAGGAGATGCCTAAAGAAGGGGTACTACAAGGCTACATAGATTACATATAAACTACTGCAAGTATATCTGACAAGATGTTGGCATAACAGGCTGTGGTTCATGCCATTTAGTGCCATTAATTGTGTGACCGATTAACAGAAATCAGAGGCATAGCATATATACCTATGTATATACGAGTACACTGTGTTGGATGCAATTGTTCCGCTGCAACTTCCCAATATGGTCTGACTTATACGGTGATCATAGTCAGCTACATGGGAAAGATTGTATTATACGATATATTATATACAATATATACAATATACAATATACCATAGAATATATCATATATATTATGTATTATAAATATTTCCAATGGAAAATAGGCATGGTACTTGAAACCTAAACATACGCTACATTATACTCTAGACATCAAGAAATTAAATACAACAAATCAGACAAAAGAAACTATTATATATTTATATGCATATACGTATAAGAGAATTCACTTGAAAACTCCGCTGTTTTCAAAAATTTCATAAGAACTCTCAACATAAAACTTACTAAAAGCATACTTTGCCATATGCAAACGGTGGATTGTATCATCATTAAAACATTTTCATAAAAACTAAGAATGTAGTTTAACTATATATGAATGATATATCTACTTCTTCTATGGTTCTTAGGGTATCTGCACAAATTGCATATAAAAGTTCAGGGTGAAGCAACACTTAAATGCAAAATGCACCACAACATCCCCCCTCACCTTAAACTGTCTCGATACCTTAGAACTTGTAAACAGCTGTTAATTGCGTTCATTTTTTGTCTTGTCTCCTTACCCCGGATAAAGAGCACATGAAAAAAAAGTTATAATGCCAATTACTGAACGTTCTCCTATTTGTTTACCACCAAATAAATAAAAAATAATTAAAACATGTGTCGAAAAAACTCGAGAATTCAACGAAACGTTTCATTTCAACATAATATTGAACCAGTTGTGACAACAATATCAAGAAAAAAACCAAAAGTACAACAAATAAAAAATTTGCTTCTACGAGCATGGCGCAGTATATAGAAAATCAGCTCTGTAGCTAGTTTATATGCACGAGTTGTCTAATCTGTCTTATAGGGAGACAAGGAAAGAGATATCTCTCTTCTACACTGACATAGAAATATTGCGTTGTTAGGAAACCCATTTTGCACAAGCTTAGAGTTGGTGATTGACTGCATCAGCAGTTATCTTGCGGAAACAGTAGTGTCATGAAGGTAGCCTTTTAGGGTCTGGTATCGAGGAACTTCTAGATGAACTTCAGTAGTACTGAAAGACGATAATTATGCTTTGAAAATATACAAAGTTCGACATTATCTGGCAAGGCATCATGTATGAGTCAGCGTAGAAACTGACGACTTGACGAATTGGCACTTATGTTGATATCCATGGGGAATCAAGTTGGAAACAAACATGTGGGATTCGTCGTGGAAGTGCTTGTGATTCTCACCAGCGAAGGGAGAGAATATTAGTTCGAACTAGGAATTGGTTGACTAGAATAACGAAGTATAAAATACTGTGTATTCGAGGAATCCACTGTCTAATTACGTACAGAATAGAGTAGCATAATAGAGTGAACCCTAAAAGTAGGCTATACAATTATATTGGAATTCATTTATAGAAGCATTGTTTCATCCAAGCAAAGCCAACATAACTATAAAGCGGGCCATACACGATACGTCATGATCATACTTATATATAATAGTATGAGTGAAAAAGAGAAAAAATATGTATGTATGTATCACTCAGACATGATTTCACTTTGATCACTGATTGAACGTCGAAAACCAACATCATTTTAATTTTGAGAATTTTATTATCATTTTGATATATGGATGATTGTCGTTTGTGGGCAATTGACATGTAAATTTTTCTCATTTGAGTTTGACTGCCAGTGTGTGAAGATGTATGTGGATAAAAATAATGAAAAGGCGTTTCTGCTGGAGTTCCTTGAATGCTATTATACTCTTTTTTTGTGCTATTCTTTTATCCAAAATCGCTTTTGTTTTGCTTTTTACATTTTTTCCTTGCACTAGCGCACGCAAAACTTCATCATCCGACAGAAACATGACAACCTCACTCAATGACGAGTGTGCCAAAACGACTTGATTTAGGATTTTGATCACTCGTCTGTGGCGGAGCATCATTCAACACGTACACGAAAGAGTATGATCATGACGTACCGTGTGTGGACCCCATTACATAATAGAGTAGCACAATAACCCTAAAAGTAGGCTATAAAATGATGTTGGAATTCATTTAAAGAAGCAGTTATGCCCATTGTTTTTATCGAAGCAAAGCAAGCGTATCTATTGGGTTGGCAGAAGATCACAACTGGAAATTATATTTTGATTACTGATTTCAAGCCTACAGACAGGTGACATTTTTGGGCAATAATAAAAAGTTTCAATTAAATTTAATGACAATAACAGAAACTTAATTTTATAATTTATTAGAAATAAAATAGTATACTCAAATCATAATTTAAGTAAATAGACAAGGAGTTCATCCCAGGTCTCAGGGGTATTGCTGGTAATTGTGAGACGAACGAACTAGCAAGGCGCCAGACAACAACAAACATCACAAAACGTGGGTGTATCACTCACGTCAGTAAGGCTTCTTATCAAACAGGAGTACAGGCGTGCAGCTAACAGGCTCTGGTCTAAGGAACAGACCTGCAGGATCAGCAGATATACCTGAGCCTCGCTAAGCCCGAATAGAACAGTGCAAATACTGCAGTTAAGACGCGTCTCCCTCGACACAACAGTGGCAGTACTGATAGGTCACTGTGTCCTTGGCAGCCACGCTCAGAGGCTTAACCTTCCCTTCAATTACTTTTTGACTGCGGATCATCGGACAAGGAGGAAAATATCCCACACTTGATGTGATACTGCCCGGACTTCGGAAGAGGAAGATTTCGATTTCAGGGGCGCATTTTTTTGAAAGTATTGTGGAGATATACTCTATCAGTGTAAGCAAAATTGCTTGCTTCATCAGGGAATTGCACTGGTTCCCCGTTAAGTCCCGGGAGGGTGTGTCAGTTTAAGGGACTCCTGTCTCTGGGCTACAACAACGGGTCAATTTTGAGCCTAGGTGTGGTTCCTTTTGCTGCCACCCTAACCTAAATTAAGCATATTGTTAAATACAAGTTTATTATATGAAAATTGTAAGTTAGAGGACAAAGTTATTTGATTAATATGAGCACATCATTATTTATAGCCCGTTGATTTCCAGAGTCATGGAAATATGTGAGGGTGATCTTTATAGCCAAAGCCGGCAAGGGATCGCACATAACTCCAGGAGACTTAAGACCCATTAGTCTGTCCTCCTTCTGTCTGAACATTTTGGAAAGATTGATAGATATTCACTTGGGGCTCACTATAGACAGACAGAAACTGTCAACGTCTCAGCAAGCCTACTTTAAGGGTAACTTTGTAGAGACCGCATTACACTCTTAAAGCCTCTAGTATTGAGTACTCCCTGCATAACAAGGAGGTCTCCCTAGTTGATTTCCTGAATTTTGCGGGAGCTTTTAACGACATCAAACCAGACGCAATGACCGATGTGCTGCGCGACTTGGAGTTGGACCCCACCATTAACAGGTGGAATGAGATAATGCTTATGGGCTGGGAACGGAGTCGGCCAAAAAGTTCGTGTGTAGTGGCATACCTCAGTGTGGAGTTTGTTCACCCCTGCGCTAGAATCTTGAGGTAAATGAGTTGCTTATGCAACTGAAGATGGAGGGGTGCAAGGTCGTTGCGTATGTGGACAATGTTGCTATTAGCTTCTCGGGCAAGTATATATCAACAATGAGGGACTTGATGCATGCTCAACATTCTCTCCAAATGGGCTACAAACTGATGGTGGGGGGTTAATCCAACAAAGACTAAGCTGGTGCTTTTTATTAGGAAGTATAAAATTCCCCGCAATATCGCTCCAAAACTAATGAGTGTAGATATTAATCATTTTGAAAAAGCCAAATATCTGAGCTTGATCGTGGATAGAAAGCTGAACTGGAAGGATAATGTAAGTGAGTGCAGTCGGAAGGCTCAAGTAGCTCTGTACTCTTCCAAAAGAGTCATAGGAAAGAAATGGAGGTTACAACCAGAGGTAACCTACTAGATATACACAGATGTGGAACGACCAGTCCTTTTGTAGTGCTTGTTTGGTGGATGGCCCTAAGCTACTACATACTAGAGGTTGGTAACAATGGTACAAAAAACGGCGGAGTTATTCATAAGTGGCGGTATTAGAATGACTCCAAAGGCAGCTTCAGACGTAATGGTTAAACTGCTGTCTGTCCGGCTTTTTGGCGAATGAACGGGTACAAATTCAGCTGTTGGGCTAAAACATACGCACCAATGGAATGCAAGGCATGCTAGACATGCGCCTATTCTACGAAACTTTCAGCGTATTCCTGACTCTTTTGATTACATCACACCATGCTTTGCCTTCAACGGCATGTGTAGGATCTCCAATACTTCCAGGGATGAATGGAAGGACGGCAAGAGCGCGGGATGCACAGATGGATCCAAGCTACAGGGAAGGATATGAGGTGGTGTATTCTCAGATGAGCTGGACATTAACCTCTCCTATAGGCTTCCCGGCCATTGTAGCTTATTTAAGGCTGAGGTCGCGGCTGTAGCCGATGCACTGTTTTGGCTTAAGAACAAGAAGATATCTGGACAAGGTATTTGCATTCTATCTGACAGCCAAGCGGCTTCGCACTCTCTGAATTCGGCTATTATTCGGCCGTCAAGACCTGCGTCAAATCTCTAGACGAGATACCTAAGCAGACTCGTCTGCATCTGAGTTGGGTTTCTGGCCACAGGGATATTCCTGCAAAACTGATAAACTCGCCCGAGATGGTGTGATTCAGCCAACTAGGTCAAACGGTATTCCTGTTGCCACAAGTAACCTTGAAATTAATACAATATCCTTAGGCGCAGAGGGCAGGTGCTGGTGTGAAGGACAGGATGCAGAATACCTAGACTAGATAGATATATAGATTTATATAAGGGTGTTATATACCGCGACTTGAAAGTTGAGTATAGTATCATATACAGATCTTCTCTGAGGTCAATTTCCGACAGGAACTTATATATTTTGGAGGAATCAAGTTCAGGGATCTTGCTTATATCTAAGATATATTCTCCAAATTCCTAAACTAACCTAACCTGAAATAACCGTCAAGCTCTCAAAAGATTTATTATCTCAAAATAGACAAAGTATTGGTCGTAAGTGCAGTAACAGAACACTGGGCTATGGATGCTCGTTATAGAAAGCTGGGGATTGCCTCAAATAGCTTCTACAGGAGTTGCATGAGCGAGGAGCAACAAGAGTCCATGGAACACCAGTTGTGCCCGTGTCCAGCGTTGTCCAGAAGGAGGTGCACTTTCCTGGACTCATTGAGAGATATTCCAAATAAGAAAATAAGCTCCATCAACTGCTTCATAAAAAGCTCCAAATGGCTGGATCTTTGATTGGGTCTTGTGTCTCGTGCGGTATCACAAAGGTTCAATCGTGGCCTAAGAGTGTCTTTCTGGCGATCGCTAAACCTTCCTACCTACCCAGCTCGTTGATTACACCTTTCCACTTGACAATGATTTGTCACTACTGACTTATCATTGCTACGAATGACTTACCAATTACTTATAGCTTGATGTTTTATGACTAATAACCTATAACTAATGACTTATAGCAATGACTTTTGATTAATTACCTCTGATTAATGCTTTTTCAGTTATGACTTTTCACTAACGACTTACACATTTATCATGTATTCATGTTTAGTCAATAAAATTCATGCTCAGCTACCAACACATTATTATAGCATACTAAAATCATACCTATCAGATCGCTTTTTTCGAATCAAAAACGTAACCATATACTCCGATCTCAAAGAAATAAAAGCTGGTATCCCTCAGTGTATTGGGAACCATCCTGTACCTCCTCTTTACATGTGACTTATCTAAGGACGAAAACTGCGTCACAGCAACATTTGAAGACGACACGGCCTTTCTATCGGTGAAAAAATCAGTGACGGAGTCTATCGCACGACTCTAACATTATCTAAATAAAAACTTTGAGTGGGCAGCCATACGGTGAATTCAACTGAACGAGACTAAATCGGCCCTATAGACTTCAAATACAATAGAGCCCGATATCTTCCATTATATATAAACGGCGTACAAATCCCGTACCATAACACCGCTAAATACATAGGTATGACCCTGGATACTAAGCTTAAATGGAATGCTCACGTCAAAAAAAAAAAAGAAGAACTTGAATTAAAATTCAGAAATATGTATTGGCACATGGGCAAAGGATCTGCGTTATCCACACATAACAAAACTCTCTTATACAAGCAAGTGTTTAAGCCGATATGGACCTATGGAATTCAACTATGGGGTTGCTCACAGATGCAAAAAGAAGTCAAACCTGGAAAACTCTTCCCGGATTAAGACAGTCCAAAGCTCTTCTGGGAGATTTTAATCCTAAAAGAGCTAAGGATTTAATAAATATGCCTCGGAGTAAATTAAGAATCATCACAGGCATTTTAAGCGGACATTGTAGACTCAACTACCATATGAATAAGTTGGGTATATACATCTTCAGATGCCATCTGTCGATTCTGTGGAGAAAGTGACATCACTGCACCTGATCACAGACTGCGGACCATTGGCACACAAAAGACTTAGCTATTTGGAGAATATATCTTAGATATGAGCAAGATCCCACAACTTGATTCCTCCAAAATATATGAATTCCTGTCGAAAATTAACCTGAAAGAATTTGTAGATGAGACTATCCTCATCTTTCAAATTAAAAGGGGCATCACAATAGATATTTCAGGTCGCAGTGTATAACACCCTTAAATATATCTATCTATGGGGTTGCTCAAGTTCCTGCAATATAATGCAGAGTCCAAAATTCCAAAATAAAGTACTAAGATGCACCTTCGTATATCCGAAGCAGCGATCTCGAACTCGATCTTGGCATCGAGTCAGTTGCCGCTACAATACAAAAATATTCAAAGTCCCACATGGAAAGACTATCTAACCATGTGAACAGCGAAGCCTGAGTCCTTAATGATACTAGCGAATGGAAGGAACGGCTTAAACGTAATAAGCCTCACCATGCTTAGTCAATAATGGCAAAAATTCCATTTCATCACAATTTCAAAGCTTAGTTTTTATTGGAGTGGAGGGACGTTCATGCCCTACCTAGAATGGATAATGACTTAGTAAACACGCTGCTCAGGTATTATATACTGTTTAATATGTTTTATGTTGTGTAGTGAAACCCGAGGCGTAGTATATATCATCGCTAGTGGGTTCATGCAAAAAATCAATATTAAATTTACACTACAAGAACAAGCTTCCAAGAGTCTGTAATCGTTTCCATTCCTTGTCTATTAAACCTCCATCAAGTGCACTTGATGGATCTTCTCACTTTGGAAATATGTCCAAATATGACATCCCTTTTAATTGACTCTATCCATAAGTATTTCAAGCTATTTTTTTCATAAAACTAACCAAATTTGTATAAACTTTTCCTTCACTTCAATATCCTTAAATAAAAAAGGAGTTTCATCTTTTTGCATTGTAGTTTTTTATACAAAACAAAAAAAGGGGGAAATGTACTGAAAACTACCACGGGCTTACTTCCACTTAATATGCAGACAACGTACGCTGCTAGCAGCAGCACCAACTGCCACTAAAACTACTTCAGCAGTGTTACTGTTGCCGCCACCTTTACCGCTGCCATTACCGCTTCCACCAGAAACTGTTAATTTATATCAAGATACCCGTACGCGACTGCCGCGACCAGTATCAGGACCAGCAGCAGACAACGACGACACACAACGTCGTCGATGGTGCTGGTGGTGGTGGTACAGGAAAAATACATTTCATTACATTTGCTTGAACAACAACACCAACAACAATACAACCTGAAAAAACGAACATGGCGGCGACGTAGAGTGAAACAAATACAAGCAACAACCAAATGAAGATGAATTTGTCTGGTATGAGCGATCACGCGTTACATTACAACATCCGACGGAAGTTGCGCGCGAACACCTTCAGCTACAGGCGACCGCCGTGAAACAATGGCACAAGTGGCGGGAACAGGAACAGGAGCAATAAAACAACACCTGAACCCTGCGGTAATTTGCGTAATAAAAGGGAGGAAAAGTCGCTCAAGGCGCCGGTGGCAAATGCACCAAAAGGACATTTGATATGCGTATGTGTGCTGGTGTACATGGGTGTATGCGTGTGCAGATGTGGTTGTGTGTGTGTGTGTGTTATGTGTATATTTGTAGTGATCCACGGCGGTGCTGAATAACATTTTTCCATTAAATAAGTTCGGCTCACAAGGAGAACAGCGAGTGCTTGTGTTGTCTGCAAATGCAGCTGCTGTGGGCTCATATGTTAAGCAAGTTAAGCACAGAGCTTAACTTTTTCTCTTTCATAAAGTAAACACTTTTTTGAACTTCCCCATAAATTCTCTTTGCTGTATGTGTTCAATTAGTGGGATGCATTTCGTTGAATATTCGCTTTCAACTTGAATTAGCAGCAAGAATATTTCAGTCTCGGATGAGTCTTGTATTTCAATGCACATTTTCTTCTCTCATGTTCGCTTCTATCGGTGAAATTATTCCCTATCATTTGCAAAAATAACTGCTCTCAACTTATAAAGAGTAGTAAAAAAAACATCTTTAATCTTGGCAAGCCAATGTTTAAAGGAAAAATGGACTTATTGTTGAAGGTCCTCCGAAGTGGTTGTTTCTTCATAGAGGACCAACATGAAATAACATGGTATATAGTGGCTAAGGACATAAGTAGGTAGGTAGGAGTGGCCGCTTAGTTTGCCAAAAGCATTATAATATACCTTTATATTCCCAACTGGTACCCAATTTTTACAGAAAAAGCTGATTGGAAAAGATTTCATACCATTGCCATATCAATAGGTAGGTAGGTAGGTAGGAGTGGCCGCCTAGTTTGCCAATAGCACACTTGAGCACACCTGATGGCCCATTGTAATACCACCGTGTGGCGCCTTTCAAGCACTGATTAAAAAGTTCTCTTACTAGGGATGGTGATAGTTAGTGCAAGGACAGCGCCGGGAGAGGCACGACTCCCCCATTATGTTGCAGGAAACCATTCTGATAGTTTGATGAACCTTGCTATATTTTAATATTAAAGGATGACAGCTCTGTTAGGCTTGTAAGAAATGGGGCACCAAGGGTACGATTTCTTCTTCTGCCTAAGGATGGGCAGTGGCATAAGAGGTGGAAAACTGTCTCGTCCTCCTTCTCGGAGCCACAGCCTCGGCAAAAATCGTTTGAGGGTAGGCCCAGGCTTTCTGCTTTCTTTCCCAGTATGCAGTGGCCAGTCAAATCCGAAACAGAGATATGCGATCGAGTCGAAGAAGTTGGTTGGTTCCGTGTTTGTCCATTCTTGCCCAAGTTAGTCTAGCCGTATGGCAGGATTTCTTGTCAACCCAGGATTTATAGGCGTCAGCCATGTATTTCCGTTTGATATCGAGCTTGGCTGTTGCCAGTGGGATGCCGATATTTAGGGAGGGCTGAATTTCGTGCAGTAGCGTGCCTGCCTTGGTAAACTCGTCCGCCTCGCAGTTGCCCGGGATGTCGCTATGGCCGAGAACCAAGACTAGGTGCACTCGCGAGTATCTTGAGAATTCATTTAGAGATATTTGACATTCATGAACGAGTCTTGCTCTAAAGATATAAGGAGATGGTTATTTTTGTAGGAAACTTTCAGTTCTGCTTGGGTACCTTTGAATTGCTTTTTCATTCCAAAAATTCTAACTAGCTTCGGGGCATGTTTTCCAGAGAGACTATCAAATTTTACTATATGGCAATATATAGTATTCTGTTATAATCCGCATAATTAATTATATTGTAACTTACTACTTATTGTAAGTCTATTATTAGCAGATACAGTAACTTATGGAAAGAAACGTTCCGCTTCGAAAACAAGTACTTTAACATCATCATAAGTTGTGAGTACGCTCCAAGAAATAGGTAGGAGGATGCGTTCAATAAGTGTTTCAATAAACGTTACCCCTGTCTTAATAATATCAACGGGTTATGCGGCTTCCATCATAAGACGAGGAAGGTATCTGCATTTAGACTTTCGGAAAGTTAAGTCTCCATGACGATACCTCCGAAAATGAAATGTGATCAATCATATTTATAAGACAAAATGTCGATTCACCCATCAATTGACTTGAAATCGAATGATTACGTTGGGAAAGAACCAAGCAAGGTGGCCACATGGACTCGAATTATTACCATACTCACATACGCAACAAATAATTACCGTCTCCTGGAATCAGAACGAGAAACCCATGTCTACTCTATTAAAATTTCCCATGAGTTTTTATATAGAGCATATGATCGGATGAATGGATGATTTGTGTGCAGAGTCTCAGCATCCAAAAGGAGGGCGCAGCCACTATTGTTAGCAACTATCCTGGAAGTAGTTTACAGAACAGCACTCTAGGCTATAATTTGGAATCCCTCAATTCTTCCATGGAACCCCATTTATAGAATATTGCTCTGCAACTTCGCCTGTAAGCAGTTAAAACTGTTAAGAATATCTTCAAGTTAAAAGGTGTTCCAGAGAATATGGGAATCAAGCAACCTGACACAGTAAATAGTACGGACTGTGAATTTCAAATCCAATGTACGATATGTTTGTTGTTGAGGCACATTAGTTTCATGAGACTGGAGTATGGTGACAACATCTATAGCACATGGAGACTGCTCCAGATTAGAAAAGGAGAGACAATGATTATTAAGTTCGGAAATTTAAATTTCACCTTTTAACAATTAAAATTCTGTGCTTCATAGACGTCTTCCAGGATGGAAATTTTTGACACTGGATGTGCTAAGTGGATGGTTTAAGTGGATGGAAGTTTACTGCCTTGATGGAGAAAGATTTCGTTCTAGGCAGTAACCTTTTCCAATATATATACAGTAGACTAACTGTTCCAGAAATAGCGACGAGTTTTAGCAACCTAAAAACACCTTCTCAATAAATCAAGACATCAAATTAGCAACATTATATTTGTCTGCACAGATCATTGGACTATTGGCACACACGCTGAAAAAATGGGCATTCCGTTCAATGCTCATTGCACGAGCGGTAAAGACCCACAGGAGAAAGAAACAGTCGTACACTTTCTTTGTGATTGCCCAGCCCTCGCTTGATTGACACTCAAATATCTCGGAAGTCCGGAGAGTCGAGGGCATTGCTCTAGCTTAGAACTTTCAGACCAATCCAAATTTGTCAGCAACTCTGGTTGTAAATGTACAAAAGGATATTACCACTTTCTTTAGGCTCGCCAGAATATGACGACAAATCGGCACTATTGCTAATTGAGGCGACCCGAGGTCACCAGCCATTTTACTTACCTACCTAGCTACCTAACCTTATCGGCTCAATAAGGGGGCAACTCACCACCCTTTGTGTGAATAACCTCAGAATTTCCTTGTACCAATCCAAATGACTCTGATTTTAGGCTGCAGCAAAGTTATGGGAGAGCTCACTTTCTTGCCACCATAGCAATGTTCAATGATTTCTTGCACTTTTCTAATCCCAATATCCAATGAGATTCGAATCGTCTGGTATGTTACTCGGATTTTCTCCTTAATCATCTGGCGTATGGCATGAAAAGCAGGATATGTCAGGACTAAGCATTTGCCGTGCTAAGAAAGTTACTGCTTCTTATGCCACTTTCGGTAAGTTGTAAGATCTTGTGCGTTCCCACCGACAGCACATGGTGTTCGTGGATGGCACAAATTTCTGTTCTTCACATACCGGAGGATGGACCCTACTCTTTTATCAGGAATTATGTTAGCCACCCAGTATTCCGGACAAATCTGAACAGGGCCATGGGGTCCACTGAACTTAGATGGCCCAGACTGTTAAAAAACAGACTACCGAGATTTCTCCATCGTTTTCGGGAGATACTTGGGCAGTGACATATGAGGTGAGTCACTGTTTCTTCTTTCTCATCACCATAACACATCTTACAGAAGTAAAGGCAGTTCAGGCTTGCAGTGTCTCTACTTCTGTATTATATAACTCTTACCAGAGTTCCTTAGTGGTAATGCAAGAGATTCGGCTTAGTGTGGCAAAATTGTTTACAAAACCCACCTCTATAAGTGCCCACTTGGTTTTCTCTCAACTGGATCCATGAATTCCAGTAACTTAGCTACTCGTAGCACTTAACAGTGTCTTATTATTATTATTATTATTAACAGGCTAAAGGAACACCGCGACGTAAAAGATCTATTGTGCAGCCTTGTACACAACTAAAACAGTCCTAGACTGTTTATAAATCTCGTAACTGCTGTGGGCTTAATTTTAACTAAGTGATTTGGAGATACGAACCCACTGCCTAGGTAATTATGTCTGCGTCTTGCCACCGCTGGGCAAGTGCATGAATATGTTCTGCCCTTTCTTGCTCCTCTTGGCAGAGTCGACAGGAATCGTCTTCTACCACGCCTATTTTTTTCAGATGGTAATTTAGTCTACAGTGTCCTGTTAAGAGTTCTGTATAGAGTTTGAAGTCATTTCTGCTGAGGTTTAAAGCAGCATCTACACTGATGTGTTCAGAGTCAATGAGTAGTCACGACTGCCGCATGTCTTTTTGGGCTCTCCAGTAGTTCAGCAGACCTCGTTTTGCCTGTTCGCACTGCAAGTTCTTTATGAAGCTGCTGTTTACCACATAGAAAGGTTCTGGTCCTATGAAGGGAGTGCCCGTACTAACTTTTGCCTGAGCGTCCGCCATTTCGTTGCCTTCATGTCCCTCATGTCCCGGTGCCCACATTAGTGTAACAGAGTTTCTCGCTGCTAGGCTATTGGCAAGTTAAGAGCATTCCCAGACCAGCTTTGATTGGAATGAGAAGATTTCTAATGATTTCAGAGCTGCCTGGGTATCTGAAAGAATGCATATTTTGGTGCTGCAGATACCCCTGCGTGGATATTCTCTAGCACATATCTCTAAGGCGTGGACCTCCGCCTGAAAAATGGAAGCGGCTCTTCCCATTGTATTTGCTTTTTGGAAATTTGGCCCTACAATTCCAGCTCCTGAAGACCATCTTGTCGAAGACCATGAGGCACGGAGAATTCCAGTCAGTGTCCAGAATTTTTGCGTGCCCCGATAGGTTGTCTTCTTTAAGAAGGGCTAGATTAGGTAGCCTTAGGGCCGCGCTGGCCGTCATCCTCTTAACTACAAGGTGGAGAGGAGTCAGTCTAGTGATCATTCCCAAAGCTAGTGTGGGGCACGTTCTCATTGCTCCCGTCACACTCAAACAGGCTATACGGTGAATCTTGTTAAGGGTCATCTGAGCTTTTGTTCGGTTTACTTTTGGCCACCATACCAACGAAGCGTATGTAATCATTGGTACTATTATTGTTTTATATGACCACGCCATCGTTTTGGCTGTAGTCCCCATGTTTTACCGTACAACCTCTGGCAAGCGTAGGTTGCTCTTAAGGCTTTACTAGTTATGTTTGATAAGTAGTTTTTCCAAGTTTGTATAGGATTACTCCCTAAACGTAAGGTCCCCAGATTCAGTTTCCTTCTTCTGGAGAAGGGTACCATGTTTGTGTTATTCGGATTTATCGATAGTCCTTTCTCCTGACACCAGTGTCAGGATTCGTATCTGGTTTTCCTCGGATTGACCATTTTTCATCTTTGGAATGCCTCTAGGGAATTATCTGGATTTAAACTTCTTGATCCAGAAGCTTTCGGCTATTCTGAACTGGAATTATGCAATACCCACTCATCAATTTGGTTTCATAGAGAGGCGCCGTAGAAAAAGTGCATAGAATAGTTACAGAAATTCGGAACATAGTAGAAAATAAAAAATTTGTTTCAGCAATTTTTCTAGATTTCAGAGTTTTGTGGAATTGTTTTATCTTGTAAGGAATCTTTGGTTACTTGCTCATATGTGGGAGCTTTTATTTGTGGGTTTCATAATGGTGCTGCCATTGTTTTCATGCGATAAAGGGAGAGGTTTATTATATTCACGAATGATTATTTTGGAAGCCTGTTAGAGTTTTTTGGACATCATTTTTTGGAGTTCCTTTGCAATTACACAACCTCGATAGTTCGCTGGATGGGACTCTCCACAGTTGCAACATTTAAGGTTTTCAGATGTGTCACACATCTGAACATCGTGTGGCAGCACGGACACTAATATGAGGAGTGAGTGCCTTTTCGATTATTTGCTTGGAACTAACCTGCAAATCTGTAATAGGGGTGTTAAACCTACTTTTCTCAAAAGCAATAGGCAGGAGGTTATAGACTCCACCTTTGCCTCTGACTCTGTTGTAGGAAGAATAAGGGAGTGGGTTGTGTTAGAAGAACACTCCTTCTCTGACCACAGATACATCTCGTTTGAGATCAATAAAACTCCACCTAAACCTAAGCCTAGTAGAAATGGCAGGAAAACAGACTGCGATAAATATGTAAGTCTAGTTGGGAACACCTTAAATGTCAGTCCATCTAGCGAACCAAGAAGCATAGAAGGGATAGGGAAAATGGTTGGCTCTGTTACTGGCAACTTGAACCCGGCCTTGGTAGAAGCCCATTAAGGAAGCTGAGAGGAAAGCCGAAACCTCGGTGGTGGGCAGAAGAGCTAAGCAAGCTTCGGGTAAACAGTTGGAGAGCTTTAATGAGGCGAAGTATACCCGTCTTGGAAATGACTGGAAAGGGTACAGAGAGGCTCTTAAGCTTTTTAAGAAGGAGGTTAGAGCTGCTCAAAGGCAATTCTGGATATCTTTTTGTGAAAAAGTAGAGGGAGCGACTGAGGCTTCTAGACTTCGAAATATATTAGCAGGATGTTTTCAGAACTGGGAACTGCTACAGAAGATGGATGGCACATTCAGTAAAGGGTCTCTTGAGATTCTACTCAGCACTCATTTCCCAGGCTGCTCAGATATCATTGGGTACGAGAGGGTAGATACGTCAAATAGTCGGGAAGTTTGGATAGACGCTCTATCTGAGGATCGACTCTTATGGGCAAGTTTTAAACTTTTTAAGTCCTCTGGTCCTGATGGTATTTATTCAGTTGAATTACATAAAACCGCTGGATACCTGAAAAGCTGGCTGTTAGCAATCTTTGAAGGATGCTTTAAGTTTGGGTATATACCGCTTCAGTGGAGACAGGCTAGATATATATATATATATCTCGCATCTTTTCTTTTGAAGACTTTAGAGAGAGTGATAGAAATCAACTTAATCTTAATTTTAGAAAATAATCTAATCTCATCGGCTCAACATGCCTATACAAAGGGAAATCTGTAGAGACAGCTCTACACAATCTTATTGCCATTGCAGAAGGGTCATTGCACAAGCAGGAATTCACTCTGGCTGCCTTTATTGATATTGAGGGGGCCTTTAATAATGGCAAAGGGGAGGCCATCACGGCATCACTTACTGAACTTGTGGTGGGAACGGGCCTGGTAGGCCTCATTGGTAGAATGCTGAGTAGCAGAATCATTGGGGCGAATCTAGGAGAATCGGTCCTACGTAAGTTGGTGAACAGGGGCACACCCCAGGGTCCTCTCACAGTTTCTATGGAACACAGTTATTAACAAACTCCTGTTAAGATTAGAGGCAGTGGGATTTAAGGTGGTAGCTTATGCTGATGAAGTCATTGCTGTCTTTGGAAAATGCACATCTACACTGAGAGATTTGTTGCAAAATGCTCTAGATATTCTTTCGAAGTGGGCGGAGGACTGTGGTTTTGGAGTAAATCCGGATAAGACTCAGGTCATTCTATTTACTAGGAAACATAAAATCTCTCAATTAGATCCAATTACGCTTAAGGGAAAAGCTCTAGGGATTTCAGAAGAGATGAAGTACTTGGGTCTTATAATTGATAGAAAGCTTACTTGGAATTCAAACACCATAGAAAGAGCTAGGAAAGCTGGGGTGTCTTTTTATGCCTGCAAAAGAGCTACAGGTAAAACCTGGGGAATTAAGCCTAGGGTAGCTCCCTGGCTTTACACTGCAGTTGTCAGGCCCATTCTCCCCATTCTATGGAAATGTTGTCTGGAGGACTACAATCCAGAAAAAGACCTACTACGAAAAACTTGGTAAGGCACAGAGAGCAGCATAACTAGCAATAAGTGGCACCATGAAAACCACGCCAACCTTGGCATTGGATATCATACTACATCTGCCATCCTTAGATCGCTTCTGCCATTTTTTAGCGGCATGCTACGCCATTCGGCTCAAGGCGAGCTCACAATGGAAAGCTGTTCCGTATGGACATGCGACCATATTAAATCCTACACGGATATACCCTGTGATATTGATTACCTTCCTTCTTCTCTTTGTTTCGAAAAAAATTTTTGGGGAAGGATTCCTTCCAGACAGGAATGGCTCGAGTGGGATCTATCACCAGATACTCCCATCAAAATATACGCAGACGTATCAAAAATGAATACCGGTAGAATCAGGAGTTAATTGCGAAATGCCCTCAATCTGTGAATCCATCAAACTAATAGATCACTGCGGATATAACCGCTTTTCACGAAGCCTTGAATTGGTTGAGGATGAACGAGGTAACCGTCAGTGGTATCTGTAGTTTATCAGACAGACAAGCTGAAATATGGGCTTCGAATGCATTCCAAATAACATCAAGGAGTGTCTTAGACTGTCCCCGATCTCTAAATGAGATGGCTAAGCAACTCCATATCCATTTGTGTTGGGTACCAGGCCATATGATCCAAGGAACTGCAAGGGAGATCAAATTGCGAGGGACAGCACTTGTATGCCAAATGTCAGTAGGCATGTGGGTGTATCTCTCGCGACTTGTAAGCTTAGGCTCCTGATAAGGGAGACACTAATTAATTCTATCAGTCAAAGGTGAATCTGTGCCACTGCCTGTGAAATTGCCAGGCAAACATGGCCGAGGCTAAATCTGCGCCTATCTAGGAATATCATTAGACTCAATAGACTACAAATTAGGATTTTAATAGGAGCCCTCACGGACATTGTCTAATAGGAAATCATGCAAGAAGAATGGGATTTTATACGCATGATATCTGCAGCAGCTGCAGGAACGAGGAGGAACTGGAAACGATCCAGCATCTCTTCTGTACATGTCCAGCTTTTGCTAGAAATAGGGAGCGTTTAGTAGGATCCCACTTCTTAACAAGTTTATATGGTCTATGCTAGTCAGGAGTCAACAACCTTATTCGCTTTATAAAAGACTCAGGTTGGTTCAATCTGGAGGGGGAAGCGTAGCCATGCCACGCATCCGCGGCTCACAGCGGATCCAACTGGTCGTCAAAGTGGCATTACTGGTTTATTGGTGATGCCGCTGCCCAACCTACCTACTTAGTATCATTAATAACAATTGGTGGTGGTCGAAGTATTTTATCAACAATTGCTAATTTTGTATTAATAACATTTGGAATAACAATATTCGGATTACTTTGTGTGATCACTTCGGGAGAGGATTCCCGAATTCTCTCGGTTTTTTTGCTGGCCTTTTCTTTTTAAGGATCCAGTTTGCTTCTCGAGCAAGATCCTCCTCATCGGTTTCATATGAATTCTCGTGTTTATTTTTAGTTTTACTAATAATATATCATGGTTATCACCACTGCCTATAGATTTCATTTAAATTTTCTAACTTTCGATTTTAAGAGCAGAAATCTCCTCTTTCACACAAATTTTTTAAGTCCTGTAAGGGGCATAAATTTTTATGATTTATCCTTTTTAAATGAAAATGGCATTATTGTTTTTCAAAATATTTCGCTTGATGATCAACACACTTTTGCATTCGTTCAAACCATTTGCCACAGCAGTATAAATAGCAGCAAAATAAATTAAATTAAATTAAACAAGAAGAAGTCATTGGGTGCCAAATCGGGACTGTACGGAGGATGAGTCATCAATTCGATGTTTTGACTGCTCAAAAATTCACCTGTTTGACGAGATGAGTGAGAGCTCGCATTGTCACGATGGAGAGGGATTCCTCTTTGGCGGTTGCCGAATTTCTCCGAAGACTTCCGAGAAACAAATGGTCGTGTACCACTCAGAATTGACCGTCCTACGTTGCTCAAGCGGAACAGTGGCCACATGACCCATTCGGCTTAAGAAACAGGCAACCATTTGCTTCGCTGTGCTTCTTCCACGAACAACTTTCTGTTGGACTTAGCTCGTCTTGTAATACCCACACGGTCAATTGTTGTTTTGTTTGCGGCTCATACGCATATATTCATGATTCGTCACCTGTCACGATTTTGTAAACGTCTTTTGCAGCACCACGGTCGAACTTTTTAATCACTTCCTTAGAGCGATTGTAAAATTATATGGGAACCAACGCGAACAAATCTTTTTTACAACCAAATGTTAATGCAATATTGAAAGTATGGAACTGGAAGTAATGCCCAAGGTGTCCTCTATCTCACGATATGTCACATGACGATCTTGCATTATCAGTTCACGCACTGCATCGATGGTTTGTGGCACAACGATTTTGGACGACCTTCACGGAGTTCGTCGGCGACCGATCTACGACCACGATTGAATTCACTATACCAACGATATACTGTGGTTTTTGATGGTGCTTTATCGCCATACAAATAACTGAGTTCATCGACATATTCTTGTTGAGATAATCCACGTCGAAAGTTGTGGAAAGTAATCAAACGAAAACCTTCTTTTGAAATTTCCATTTTTTGCCAAATTGATTTTCTTAACTCACTGTAAACAAAACAAATATCACTTGTACATCAACACGTTGTGAGTACGTTTATGCTAAAAAAAGTCAAACTTTATTATGGCGTTGCCAGATTTTAGCTATTGACATTAGTGTTGCCAGTTCCCTAAATATAAATAGTACCCCTCATATAAGGCGCAGCATCGGAGTACTCAGTCTCTTTTTCATCGGACAACAGCACAAGCAAGAACTTCTTTTTTCATCGAAGAACAGCGCAAGCAAGAACTATTTTTGATCGAACAACAGCATTAGCAAGAACTCTTTTGGATCGAACAACAGCGTAGGCCCGAACAGCTCTTCCAACAAACACGGGGTGCAGTAGCAGTGAGCAGACGACCCGAGCGAATTATTCACTTGCGCCGAACGTACATATTTACCTGAGCGAGTCATTCACTCGCGCCGGACATCTACGCCACTGGAACTCGCGATACATACCCCCCCCCCCCATCATGCGATTCACATAACAAGCAAAATGTAAATAAGTAATCGACAATAAAAGTATCCACAAAGTAAACCAAAGTCTAAGACTTTTTTTTTTGCTAACGAACCCTGGACACCGCTGAGTCAACCTCAGCTGTAGAATATGAAAGAGAATATGTTACAGTCCTTAATTTTTTTAAGCAATGCCTTATTTTGCATTTCTTCTGCTAACTTTGATTCATTAGAGTGGTGATGGAGTTCTTAAATTATTCATTTTGCTTTTTCAAATTGAAGTGAACACGCTGATTCAACCAGTTGACATGCAAACTCTCAAGATTCTGACGACCTAGTGAAAGTCTGGTTACGAATTTGAATCCAGCGACCAAAAATATGTTAAGAAGTGCTCTCTCGGGTAGAAAAGTGGACCCGAATTTGTAATCCTGTGCTATTATACGATATTTACTCATGTTTACTTCTCCTTTCTTCTGATATGAGATTCTGTTGATTCATTCCACTTCGCTCGCACTAACGACATTTCAATCAACTTTACGCCAATCACATTCACATGGCAATAAAACGGCAATATGATTGTCGTAAAGACAATGGAGAAGGAATAGCAATGTCATTTCTGTGGAACAAAATTCACAATTGAAAGTGCTAAAAACAGTTTTGTTGCTTTTGTATGCACGCTTCATTGCAGCACATTCAGATTGAATATTTCAATGCACATCCAAAAATAGGTCAAAGAAAAGCAATTACGACGTTTCATAGTAAAAAAATACGAAAAAATTGTATTTCCCAAATTGGTTTTTGTACAATTGCAGCGCATTCAAATGGATTACGTGTTTATATTTAATCTTAAAAGTTTTGTGGAATTCTGTACAAAATTAGAAAATGCTGCAGCAGTTTTGTATATCGCTACAACAAACCGAACGATAACAGCAATTGCAGCAAGAACAACAGCAGCAGCCACAACAACAGTAACGAGAACAACAACAACAACAACAACGGTAACAATAACAACAACAGTAACAACAACAACAACACAAATATTCATTCATACTCGCACAATAAACAACAATTGAATTTGCGGTTTTCATTCTTTATTTCACTCTAGCTTTCATTTCATTTATTCCATTTTTAAACTATTTTTCACTCGTTCTGCGTACTGCAAACTCACAAAGAAAGTTCTAGTGGAATGAGGAGCGATTGAAAAGTATACGAAATTACTTCAACAATAATATTTCAATAAGAAAACATATTAAAACTAACACTGAAGAGGATTGAAGTGGTATCAGATCCACAGCGAGTCGCCTACACTCTTGGGGAATGCAGTGAAACCACTCCAACCATCTCAGTGACCTTTGAGATAAGTTTCGTTACTAAATCTTATACCTGTTTGTATAGATAGATAGATTGCTTGAGGCTGGGAACAAGTCAACTAAACACTGCGGCCACCTTTGGACTTATGGTGACAAGCTCTGTAGTTACGAAACTTCCCCGAATTTAGAATTCATTAAGAATTCTGAAATCTTCTGAGGAGATTTGTCCGCAATTTCTGGCAGTTCTAGGTAATAATTTCCTAAGTAACGAAGTCTGGTGCAGATCAGACAGTTACACTGACACAACAAATGTTCAAATGTTTCCACTTCTTCTTTACATAACCTACAACAGTCTTTTGGGCTTACCTTCATGTTATATAGGAGTTTGCTTACCCTACAATACCCAGTTAGAAAGCCTGAGACAATGCGAGTTCCTGTCCTCGCTAAACCTAGAATTTCTATAGTTCTTTCACGTGATCTTTTTGGCATGAAGATTTTTGCGAATCTTCTATCTTTTGCTCCCATCCAATACTGATGTGATTTTACCTCTATACATTGATTTAGATTGTACTTCGTGGAACTATATAGCAGCCCACATAATGGTTCCAATCCAATTAAACTACTGGCTGCCCCTTTCCTAGCTAATCTATCTGCCTCTTCCGTTGCCTATACTGTGTCCACTGAGACCGGGCACCCAAATCAGATGCACTCTGTTCTTAGTTGCTAGTCTTTTCAGCAGTTGAAGACAATCCCAAACCAGTTTTGATTTGATGACAAAGGCGTTTAGCGCCAGTAGAGTGCTGCTTTCCTGCCAGAGTGGATAAGGATGTGGCTATATATTGCACCTCTATCTAGTTCCTCTCTTAGGCACAGCTCTATAGGGTGGTTTTTAGCCTGAAAATCAGATTTTCTCGGCTCATGCTTGTGAATAAGTGACTTCATTTATCCCCCGTAAACACCAGACCCAATTCCCTCCTCAGCTCTTTTATAAGGTGGCGTTGGTCTATTCTGTTAGCCCTATTCGGGAGTGTGACCTTGAAGTTCTGTTTGAAGTTATACTTAGAGTGACATAAGTCACTTAGGGTGACATAAGTCACTTAGAGTGACATAAGTCACTTAGGGTGACATAAGTCACTTAGTGTGACATAAGTCACTTAGTGTGACATAAGTCACTTAGGGTGACATAAGTCACTTAGAGTGACATAAGTCACTTAGGGTGACATAAGTCACTTAGGGTGACATAAGTCACTTAGGGTTATATTTCACTTAGGGTTATATTTAAAGCACCGCGACCTTTCGATCTATTGTGCCACCATCAGAAGTTCAAAGTACACCTTTGAGTCCTATCCTCTGGGTAAACGTGATGACAAGTTTTGGTTCCAGAGGTTTCACATCACTGGCAGAGCCTTGGAAGAATCCCAAGTATTTCCTGAGGGTGTGCATGAGAGCCGGACATTGTGTCAACACATGCAAAGACGTCTTCTCTTCCCCCATACAGAATCTGCAGGAGGCTTTCGAGGTGACCTCCATTCTTACCATATGTGAGTTCAGTTTATAGTATCCTGTGAGCAGGCCTGTCATCATCCTAGGATTATTCTTAGAGAGATTGATGAGTAATTCGAATATTTTAGGTAGTATGTCCCCAGCAGACTCTTTGATACCCTTAGGCCTGGTGTGTTAACCCAGTGTTTGTGTCTATGGTGTCCCTCATCTATCCTAAGCTGGTTGAATAGCTTACCCTTGCCTACACCACGGAAGGGTTCTGGGCCATTAAAGGGTGTTGCAGCCCCCTTCCTTGCAAGTTCGTCGACAATCTCGTTCCCTTCTTTGCCAGTATGTCTTGAAACCCATTGAATGGTAACTTTGTTGCGTGAGCCAAGAGCATTCGGTTTTTTGATGCACTCCCATACCAGTTTCGAATTTATCTGATCAGAGGTAAGTGACCTAATGGCCGCTTGGCTATCCGATAAGATGGCAATTTTCTTGCGCTCGATTGCGGATTGCCATTGGCCCACTGAACCTTGTTCATTTTCTTAGATGAGTTTTGTGGCGAATTTCAACGTTACTTTCTTGATAATTAATGAATTGATGAATAAATTGAAGGTATGTTTAATAATACCTCCAGGCCTGCAGTCGGAGCTGACTTCATGGCTCCCAAGCTAGCTTTGTGTTTTATTGATCCTGGTCTGTGCTGTTTTTTGGCCCAGCTTTTTGCACCATACAGATGCCGAACAGGTAAGAATTGGTCTGGTGATAGCTGTATATAGCCATAGCGAAATTTTTGGATTAAGTCTCCAGGTTTCGCCCATTAAGTATCTGTTCGTCCACAAAGTGTCCCAAGCTTTCTTAATAGTGTTATTTAGGTGACTATTCTAAAGCAATTTTTCAACGAGTGTAACACGGAGGTATTTAACTTCGTTTGAAAAAGGTATTCTTTCCTCAAAAATGGTTCATTCTTTAAAGTTTCCCATTTTCTTTTTTTGGTTAAGCTTACTTTGCAGGTCTTGTTTGGGTTAACTTTTAGTCCCACCCTCCTACACCAGCTAGATATAACCTACACCAGCCTTCTTTAGTAAATCTGAGATCATCTTTTTAAATTTGCCTCTGATAAGAACGACTATATCGTCGGCATAACCCTGTACATCGTAGCCATCATTGCTCAGTAGGTCCAGAAGATCGTCAATAAGTACAGACCACAACAGCGGTGATAGTTCCCCACGTTGTGGTCATCCTTTTGCCAGGCGAACTCGGACCTCTATAGCGCCTAAAGAGGATTTAATGTTCCTTTCTCTGAGAACATTGTTCATTCCTCTACACACATGTTTGTATATATTATACGGTATTAATATGTGTGGATTGTGGACGTGCCCATAATTTGGACTGAACTTTGTTTGTGTGATGCACGTAGATATTTAGTAGCGAATGGTGTGATAATTGTACCGACAGTCGTTCATGTGGAAAGTGGGTGTGTGGCTTGTTGGTATTTGTTCATATTTAAACAAGGTTCTCTATCATAGACGATGCAAAGTTCATTCCTAGTTTCATTAAAATGTCTCTAAAGATAATGGAAAAGTTCCCTACAAACGCCATATTCGACTCGTTATCAATTGAGCATTACAAAATATAGTTTTCCCAAGTTACTTTTTAGCAGGTTATGCTATATGCCATATATATATAATATAATATATATAGTATATCTCGCCCCACTGGGATCTGGATGCAGGATCTGTAATAATTCAATATATTATAAATTGAAATTGGGATCTTTTTACCTAAGAAATTTTGTATATTCTTCAATATGATATCACAATTTATAGTAGAATTAAACATTATAAACAAGTTGTCCTTTTTTACCTAAGAAATGCTTTATATATTTCAATATGATATCATAATATATAGTAGAATTTTACAATATCGCTAGAATTCATTACGCCATAATACCCTCAGCATTGCATATTTAGATTTGAATTATTGGGATCAATCCTGGCTTGAAAAAAAACACTATTCCATATAGAATACACCGAAAACCGGTCTGCTGATATGTCGCTCATTAGTGTCGAATATGGAAAAGAGAATCGCAGATAGATACCGTCATAAATCAGTTAGTTCTGCAAATGCGTAATATAATTTAGCAACATTTCACATGAAATGAAAATTCAGGAAAAGTCCTTAATACTGTTTCGCGAAGCTTCCCAAGTTATTCGATTATCTCGCAAATTGTTTGGTATACGACGTTGTTTAAAAAGCATGAGAGTAAAATCTCTAGCAGGCATGTGGGACCAGATGAAATGAAGAATTATGAAGCGATACCTTTCACCGTTGACGACTGATTCTCAAATTTGCTCATCCTCAAAGTATAAAGCGCCGATCCCATCAAATGGTCGATGGGATCAAAATGAACACGAAACATTTCTTTGGAAACACAAAATTCGTCATTTTTATTTGTTGCAATTTCCTGTTGAACATTTCTTTTCACCAAAAATTTGATTCAATTCCCAAATGTTCGAAATACCCATTAGCGAATCATCATTATCATCATTGCCAGACAACCATTGTTGATCATTGCCGAGTTATTAGCATTCGTCAGTCGTCTCTGCTACGCAGCTCACACCAGTTGGGATCACAGAGTGCAGTCAGATCTTCCTGAACGTGGTCCTTCTATCGTAATGGTGCTTTTCCCTTTCTGCGTAGCTCACCCGGTAGTATCGATTCAGACACTTTTTTGGTTGGAGCACTTTCACTTTCACGCACGACTTGACCTAGCAAATGCATCCGATATTTTTTAACTAGTTCCACTCGTTCACCGCTACACCCAGTCGCCTTGCTTCTCTCCCTAAACCGGAAAATGCAGCACTCACAGCGCGGCTGTTGTGGACAATGATATCAATATCATCAGCATACGCTGGTAGTAGGACACTCTTATGAAAGATAGTGCCTGTAAGATTTAATTCGGCTCCACGAACGATTATTTACAGCATTATATTGAAAAAGACGTAAGATAAGGAGTCACCTTGTATAACTCCTTGCTCAATAATAAACGGATCGGACAGTTCTCTTCCGATCTTCGCTGAACTGGTGGTGGCACTTATCGCCATTTTGCACAGGATTAGCGAATCGTTGGTGTATCTATTCTCACTCAGCTTCAGCTCTTGCGTTAATGGGATTCTATGCGGATACAAGATTTGGTGTCGCAAAAGTAACTTAACTATGTCTTCGTCTGTGTATTTTTTGTGGAAAATCTTCTATGCCACAACTCAAATTGTTTTGTTTTCCTCTTCAATGTTTTAATAAAAAACTTTGTTAAATATTGTCTGAAGAATGTGCGAGTTCCGTGTAACTTTTTTTTATTTAATGCCCTAATACCATTTATACTGGAGTCAGAGTGGGAGTGGTATTCTAAAAATCTCTGTGGTAGAAGTTGTAGTTTGCGTGGTGTTCTATAAATGCCTTTAATAGAAGACTTATAATTTTTCAACGACTTCGTAAACGTGGTACCATCATAGAATTACTTGTTCCCTGTCACAATTCCTTTTGTATATTTCGCTTACATATAGTATATAAATGCGCTTTGACTAGTTTGACAAACTGATTATTTATTCTGTTAAATATGTTCAAGGACCGACAGTTACCCATGAATTGTTTGTTATGATATCATCTTTTATACAGTTACACATATCAACATTCCCACTACCAACAATACCTACTGTAACTCTTATAAAACTACGTATCTTCTCCCATCCCGCCTTCCACTTTCTTTATTTGCTCTTTAACCTTTGACCTTTTCTATTTTAAACTCTTTCTCTTTACATACATTTTGATAGATTCCTTCTTGTAATTTAATTGCTCGTTCTTAGGTATTGTGTTTAGATTTAAGAATCATGTAGTTCCAGAATTTATGATAAAGTTACCTTCGTAAAGAGAGTTACCTTCGTTCTTTGGTCTGTTAAACAAGCCTCGCCGGAAAACCAATCAAAGCATGATTTCGATGTTTTCGTTATAATATATATTATATAATTATAATATATTATTGTAATGTAGTCCTCTATCTATGATTGATACTATTCTCCTTATCAAGACTTTTAGCATTATTATATTCTGTGATATATTATTACTTTCAGTTGATTATCATTCCTGAGGTTTCTGATGTCATTGTACCATTAATATGTTATTTCTTCTCCTAAAAGTGGGTATAAATATGCTAATTGTCCTTTGTTTCCTTCTGCCAGTGTAAATTTTGATTGTTGGTTGATACGGAATTCGAACCTAGTCTTTTCCAATGAATGTTGTTGACCTTAGCGAGGAAGTCAGCTATATATTACGGCAAAGATCTTCATTCATGTCATGAATGTCTAAATATTCTTCATGAGTCATGATATCATTGAACTGGAGGTGGTTTTTTCCTCTGCTTCTATGCCATACTCTGAACAAGAATATATAGAGATGTCCAATAATAGTAGAAATAAAACATATCTGATATTGTTGGAAATTTTGCTGTCGCTATACGTAATGACTTCCAGAAGCTCCCTTCTGTTTTATAACACATCACGGAAATATTGTTAGGTAGGCACTAAATTTTTCTACTTCTATAAAAGCAGAATTGCTTATTTGCTCCCATTTCCAATGGCACTGCGATTTCCTCTAGTAAGTTTGTTCATCTTCAATAGAAGTATTGAACATGGCATGATGAGAAAGGGGACAGAACGGTGGAGTATTGCTACATGTAGGATCACAAAGCTTATGTGCAAACCGTACGGCACTCAGACCAAATCGATACTGGCACTTCCGAGAAAGGCTTGCAGAACGGTAGTAGTTAGTACTCACAGGTAACTGTCTAACGGCGGTACACGCTAAAAGGATGGGACTCACAAACAATAATGAATGCAGGAAATATGGGAAGCAAGCGACAAGAGAAATTCTGGAGCATATACTATGCCTATGCCTCGCAATATCTAAAACGCGCTTTTCACATCTGGAAGCCCCCTGGTTTGGAGGACTAGAACAGGTCGCGCAACTAGGGATAATTTTTCTCCTAAGATTTGCTAAGAGCGTCTCCCTGTTCAGCGAGTCATACTATATCTCTTAAATGGATATCCATCATTTTAGTGTATAATACATATTGTTACGTAATTGCCTTTCTGACAATTTTTACCAAGCTAAATACTTGGATCGTATCGCTGGATTTTGTAATAAGCAAACAATTCCTTCTTCAGTTAGAACAATTGGCTTTATTAGTATTCGTCCAACTTACTATTGGCTTTAAAAGTTTGGTCGCTTCTAACACTTCGTCTTCGCATAGTGTGCTTCAGTTAGTCAGTTGTTTCATCACACCCTTCTATTTACATCGCTCTGCGACGATCACTTGTTAACTCTTGTTGCTAATATGACGGTCACGCTGATTGCTGCCACTCCAGGATTCGCCTATGATTACTTGCACTGCCACTGGTTGACTGATCTGCTACTACGATGTTTACTTTCAGCTACGTTCACTGTTTCACTGCTGCTGCTACTACGATGTTCACTTGGTCACTTTCACTTGTTCACTGATCCACTTTCACTGGTTAATTGAACTATTGTCACTTGTGCAGTCGTTTATATACCTCTTGCGCACGAGAACCTCAACCAGTCACCGAGCACAGCTTCGCATGCCTTCTCGCGCGTGCATTTTTAGGGGTTGAAATCGACGCTCACCCTAAAACCATCAACTAATCAGATGGCGTGTCGATTTCGTAACAATATTATACAACTATAAATCTGCCTGGTATCACCAATTGCTCATCCGATATAGATTCGTTCCACCATTTTTAATTGAGCAAAAGAGGGCCGAATTTTCCAGCATAATATATCATATTCATTCCGGCAGCATTAGTGGATTTTAGTCTTTCCAGATAGAAAACTGACATGGGCTAACGTCAATAAAGGTCTTTATGGAACAATAATAAGAGATTTTTTGTTTCCAACTTTGAATGAAATCCATCGTGAAGACATGTGAAGATCGGTGAAATGATAACTTTATTGGAGCACAAATTCTGTGGTGGGTTTATTTCCAGAAAGATACTCGTATCTAGGGAATGGATGCCCCGTAATATCTAAACCGCTCTTATCACATGTGGGAGCCCCCTGGTTTGAAGGACTAGAAGAGGTCCCACAACTAGGGATAGTTTCTTTCTTAAGATGTGCTAAGAGCATCTCCCTCTTCAAGGATTTATACTACGCTCTTAAATGGATATCCATCTGACTTTAACGGCCGGCCAGTCTAACCTAACCTAACCTAGGGATTGGATTCGAGCATCATATGAACTGTCTTCTCTGAATTATTTTGTGAAGCCACTGATAAACTGCGAAACATTTTTCCATTGAAA
The DNA here is from genome assembly GCA_920105625.2 of Clusia tigrina. NCBI lineage: Eukaryota > Metazoa > Arthropoda > Insecta > Diptera > Clusiidae > Clusia > Clusia tigrina. The sequence goes on from OV050030.1 coordinate 30,791,029, forward strand.
GTCTCCATTACTCAGGTCATATATGGGTATGATATGAGGGTTATTCGAAATGTTTCAGGTAATATGAAATAATAATTTGAAATGAACTTAAAGAAATACGGAAAATTCCACTGACAGGATGCAGTATGAGAGAGACATCTTCGGACAAGCGGCCCTTTGCTCCCCCGCGGAGCTATAGGACCATATACTCTACATATCTTCGGTTTCTGTATCTTAAAAGTTGAAGACAGAGAATCCTTTGGATGATATGTGTGTTTTATCATGGGATGTTTAGTAAGTCGTATATACATAAGTCAGTTGGAAATTTGATCCACACTTACTACTGCAACTTTCCACCAGTTAGATCTCGTCTCTATACTTCAAACACTCGATGAGATGCCAAAGAAAAGAATTGTTGAGTTGATTCAGTAAGTTATCCTAATCAAATATATCCATATATGACCATAATTTCCTCCTATAGGTGTGGGTGGGCTGGAAAACTACCGAAGAAGGAGGTCTCCAAGCATTCAGCCATAGATACCCACTGTATCCTTGTAGATAGTTGACACTAGAAGCTTAAATCCACATGCTTTGTGAGTAGTCCTTGGGTTTACACCAAGTCTAGTTTCGGAAACTTATCAAATAGCTATGGGATTTTTCCACTATTTCTCTTCCCTACTTTCTGATGTAGTATCCCATGGGAAGTAGTATGAACTCCCGTGCGCTTGTGGTGCTTCTTTTCCTTTTTGCTCTGTTTATTTTATTCCATTTTGTTTGATGCAATTTAATTTATTTTAACTTGAAAAGTCAAGTGCCTTTGTATTTTTTGACAAGAGCTTTATTGCTTTGGCTAAAACACCGATTGTTGTTGGCAACACTGACACACACACACACCTCGCAAAGCCACATAGCTGCATATAACCACACATAGAAATGCAGGTGCATACAAATCTGTGCATTTGAAGCATGCGGTTAAGCAAATAAACGCGCACGAAAATCCTTGTGGAAAATTCCTTTTTTGTCTGTGTGTGAAGAACTCTGCGTGCATGAGTGTGTGCATGAGTGTGTGTGAGTCAGCAGAGGTAGCGCACAGTACAATTGTTGTGCCACACTGGTCAAACAGGAGGAATAAATCGTATGCCAATGCGATTGGTTTGTGTACTTTAAAACTATTGAACGAACAAAAAAACGTGAAGCCTGTAAATCTCTGACAGTGAGCATGAAATCAATTAATTTTTTATTGAATGCTTTCGGAAAGTTTTTGTCGGTATTTGGGATTACCACGATTGGAATTTCGGTGGAAAAATTGATATTTGAAAAACAATTAAAATAACCGTAGAGTGCACATTACACAGGAATACTGCGGCGAGGTGAAAACATTTCGATGTGATTTAAGTAAAACAATGCGGGAGAAGGTGTTCGAGTATCCCGAGTATGTGACAAACTATTTACACGTGTGCGAAGAGGACTCATGAGATTCAATGGGTGCTGAAAACCAAGAAGGCGGAGGGGGAAATCGATATCTTTGGAGAGAGATAGTGTTTCCGTCATTCGTAACTGAACATGGATGAAGGTTAAGAAGTATTGAAATACTCTCAGTGATTGATGGGAAGTCATTGTCGAATAGACTTTGATGAAAGTCATAAACAATAAGTCATAAGCAGCGAACTATAAACGGCGGATTATAAACTACGAGTTATAAACTATGAGTTATAAACAATGAAATATGCTATGTTTTGGGCCTATTGAAATTACTTCAGAAATGTGTTTAAGTCATCTCGAAAACAGCACAAACAATAATAATTTTTATTATTATATGTTACACTATAATTAATTATGACTAGAAGGTTTTGGGGAATGAGAGCTAGCTAATGAAGCCTTCGACTCGAAGAGAGAGATTTTTTAGAAAGAAGCATTTCGAGACCAAGCCCGAGGCAGGATTTCAACCTGCGACCCTCTCAGTGGGAGTCTAGCTTGCTTACCACTAGGCCACAGAGGGCAGCGAACAAACGAATAAAAAGGAGATGCCTCGTGACATCGTGTTTACAGTCTGTGACTTGGAAGAAGCATTTAGAAGTAATATGAGTGATAGACGATTCAAACTTCATCTTGAATTGTTGTTAAATGAAACTTTTTTAAACTGAAAAGGTGATTCTGTTTACTTGACATAATCCAGCGATCGAATTCTTAGTAGAACTGTTCGTATCTTCAAAAAACCCATTCCACTTTCTTGTGAAAGCTATTTTTATACTCTCAATACATCTGACGAATGCAGCGTCTTTCAGGCCGAAATCTATGCTATGTGGAAATCGGACAGGCTGATACAAAGTAGGAGAATTCGACCCTCGAATATCACTATCTGTGTGGGTAGTCAAGCAGCGCTTAAGGCAATAGAATCCAAGACACTTAAATCGAAGTTGGTAATAAAATGTCGTACCTCACTACTGAACATTGGACCCCACAAGGTCTAACTATACTGAGTTCCCGGACATAGCTATATAGAAGGGAATGAATTAGCGGACGAGATGTCCAGAAAAGGCTCTGAAATGGACATTAACGAAGCAGATACCGCAATACAAAACACGATATATGAACTGATTAGGAGGATCGATGAATTCGCTATTGCGGTGACAAGCAACTTATGGACTAATCGTGAGGATTGTGAAGTCTCACTGGCCTAGGTTAGACATGAAGAGAACGAAGGTTGTCTTAGGGCTCAACAAACCTGCAGGTGCTTTCGGGGGTCATTACCGGGTATTGTGCTATCGCACCAATGCTTCAACGTTGTCGTATTCCGTCTAGCGGGCTATGCAGGAGTTTGCCATGATGAAGAAGAGATAAAATCGATTTATCACTTTTTATATCAATGTCCAAGACTACAGTTGAAACGACTTCAATGTTTGGGGTCGCGCTTCTTCACAAGCTTGACAGAGATAACTAAGGTGGACTTATCGGATCTCCTCACTTTCATCTGGAAAACCAAATGGTTTAATAGGGATGGTACTTCCAATGTATAAGGAAATCGAGGGTAAGGACGAGTATGCCTCCTCTTGGCATTTTTGAAGGCAGTCACAATGGACAGAGATGCCTCTGACCGGAACTGCGGATACCGTATACGCCTTTACAACAAATACTTTGTGGATTAATCCCTTTGATTCATAAAAAGTTATCAACATTGTATCGAATATTGACTATTCAAAACCGAAATTTTTGGGTTTCGAATGTCCTTATGACTTCCATTCTATAGTTTTACTCATCGTTCTAGGATCACAAAAAAAACACTACATTTCATCACCAGTTACAATAGATTAAAAGTATGAGATTAAAAGTTTATATTCTTTTTGACTGTCTTAATCAAGTCTTTTCAATGAGTTACACGAATTGTTGATCTGTTAATTTAGTTGGAAAGAAACGAGAACAAACCTTTATTTCTTCAAATCATCACGCAAAATTTTCCAAATCGTTTTTTTGGGCATCCGCAAGACTGAAGGTACCCTGAAGGTTAGATGGCTGTCCTAACACTCACTTAGGCCTGTTCAAGGGCCATTGCTGCCTCTAGCGCTTTTTCGCCCACACCTCCGGACCACCCTGTGGATTCGATAAAAGTAGCCACTTTCGTTAGTTTCATTCGGGAAACCTCCACAATGCAGCAAAAAATGCGAATCCAAGAGTGGAGAACCTTTTTCTATATAGAGCTAGGCAACCACACATGAAATGTTCCACTGTTTCCTCTTCTTCGACATCTTGACAGCTCCTACAAAATTCATAATGAGGTACCCCACTTGCATGTCTATCAATCAAATCTCTCTATTAGTTATTTGCATGTTGCTAAAGACATTGGTAATGGAACTTTATGCGGAAGAATAGTTAATGTTGTCCCCTCCCTAGCCAGCTCATCAGCCCTGCATTTGAACTATATATTTCTGGCACCCTGACCAGGTTTATGTTAAAGTATTTCGACAATACACTTAATACTTTATGTACTACGGTTTTCGACGATTATCTCAATGCCTTCAACGATTTTAAGGCCGCTTGATACATATATATCTGATGAATATTCTTTATGCGCACCATACCCTCTCTTATTGCTATTACTTCTGCTTGGAACACACTACAATGATCCGGCAAGCGGAAGCATAAAGTGACGCTCAGCTTTTCAGAATATTCACCTCCACAAACCACATGATTCTGACCATAGATTTGGCTCATCTAGTATGCTTTGCATGGCTTCACAAAACGTATTGGGCAATTTGCCTCTTACCGAGATTGCAATATCGTCCGCATAGGCAACAACGTGTATTCTTCTCTCCCCTAAGCCCTTTAACAGTTTATTCATTGTCAGTACCCAGTGGAGAGGAGACAGCGCGCGCCTTGAGGAGTACCCCCGCTGGCGGATCTACGTAACCTCGAGGCACCCAATGTTGAATTCACATACCTGCATATAAGCATTTGTTCGAGGAAAACAACCAGCGCCCCGAGGACACTCAACTCCGTCAGTGCACCGGTTATTGCCTTTGGTAGAATATAATTAAAAGTGTCCTCAATGTCTAGAAAAACTAAATATGTATTCTTTGTCTTCCATTGATTTCTCAATGGTCTCTAGACTCCCTTCTTAGTGTGTTAAGTTCAGAGGACCACCAGGCGGGTTGCCTCTTACCTCTATTATAGCTTTTAGAACACGCTCTATTTAGAGCCTTCATGCAAGAGTTGGTGAAAAACCTGACAAGATTATCTAAGAAGTCATCTCTATGCCTCTATAATGGTGAATATTGTTGTTATTGCATGGAGATTGAATTCTTCAGTTTCCAACTTCTTTGGAAACAAGAAGGGGAGTGAATTAGGAAACTGAAATCCCAAGCATAAACAAGCTATCTCTACAGTGTGTAGGACGTCACATAGGAGTATATGGAAATGAGAAGGCTGACAGCTTAGCAAGAAAAGCTGCTGCCTCTCAGTTCAACGGCCCTGAACCCTTCTGTGTACTACCAACATATAGTATCATTTGAAAGGGACATATTTTTTTGTTGAAAGGCCCCAAGTCCATGCAAATTAGATGACAGGTTAAAAACTTATGCCAATTTATGAATTAGTATGTTGATTAAAGGAATCTTGGAACAAAGAGTGTCATAAATGTAATCTTGAAACAAAGAGCTAATATAAAACTTTGTTGTACACGATGTACTGAAGCTTACAATTTTTTAAAACAAGATTATGAAGATGAGTGTATGAGTAGAGGAAGGGTTTATGAGTGATATCGAAGATTTAAAAGTTATCGTGATGACTTGGAAGACGATGAAAGACAAATGGCTCCTTCAGAGCGAAATCAGAAAAATTAGCTGAAAGTGAAATTTCCACCCACAACCATAATTTCATGTATTTCGGTCTTGGTCGGCAAAAAACCTCCACTGAACCCTCTTCGAGGGTGCCGACTGGTAATAGATATCACAGAATGATCCTGCACGTTGTCAGGAGATACTCGTATTTAGCTAAGATGAGGAAGTAAAGTCGTGTGTTTGTTACTCCTCAATAGTACACAATTTGAACTTTTCACTCTTGTCATGGTCGGGGCTAAAGGACTGGATCAAGGTGTTATGCGACCCGTGCCGAGGATCAGCCTGGCTGGGGCTCTTTTTTCAAAATAGCCCAGCCTCTAACGTGAGCTTACGGATACCTGGCGCCCTCCGTAATAATTAGCCTTATCTGCGTAGTTCGGAGTTATGCGCAGGCGGACATTTTTTCTCGGACACTCGTGGATCCAAAACATGAATGCAATTAAACAAAATGAAGAAAATGAAAAAGCAACAAAGAAACCTACAATTAATATACCGAACAGGTCAAGTCAGCCTGTATATAGAGCAGCGGGGTTCCCGAGCTCGAAGCATGCCTCCACAAGGACATTGGCGAAGCCTGGCCCGAGTAGTGCGACAACAAGTGCTGGTGTTAGAAAAAAGCTGCGGCTATCTCTAGCAAAGTGGTGCCCTCTGAGGCCACCGGAACAAGAAGTAAAGTCGAAAGCCGGCGAACAGCGACCGAGACTAGGGTTTGTGAAGGTCAGGCCAAGGAGAACACTATGATCAGGGCTCTTGGTAGCAAATGTCCAAAAATGGCTATCTCTGACCCAGCGAAAGCGGGTTATCATGATAGGCGTACCGCCGCAACAATTTTAGAAAGGGTACACGAGAAGAAGCCCACGGACGAGGAACTCACAAAAGAAGTAAGGAGTTCCATCGAGTGGGCAAAGGCGGTCTTGCCAGATTTCAAAATCGATCGCGTACATGTCCCGGCGCCGAAAAGACAAAGATCCTCCGAGGAAACTAAGTCTGCGAAAAGAGTGAAGACGCAAGGTGTCCGAGGAAGGCATTCGCAAAAGCCGCAAAAAACCGCATTATTATAGGCGTGCTAGATACAGGAAACTCTGAAGGGAAGACTCCACGTACCCAATGGAAGTGGGAACAAGCCGCCTTAGCTAAGGTATTTCTAAAAGTACTAACAATTAATCCCGATCCTCCAACGACTTGCGATGACGCAGGCTGGCATCAGGGCCAGATCAAGATGATCGCTTGCGACGATGAGAGATCGGCAGAACTATACAAGGCTGCCATCTCAGAAGTAGGGGTGCAAGTACTGCTGCTACTCCCAATCTCGGTAAGAGGCAAATTCCCCAATACGCTTTGCCAAGTCATGCAAAGCATATTAAATGAGCCAAATCTGTGGTCAGAATCTTGTAGTTTAGTCGTAAATACCAACAACACAGAACTGGAACTGTTTAGTAGAAAACATAGATTACCAGTGGCACGGCCGCCTAAACTGAATGGAGTCACATTGTCTTTTAATGATAAAGCCCGCTACGTGGGACTGATGCTGGACAGGAAGCTTAATTGAAACTTAAATGTACAGTATAAAGTAAGAAAAGCATCAATAGAACTCTATTCATATAGGAAGACAGTAGGACTAAAGTGGGATATGGCTCCTGCGAATAGTCCATTGGTTATACACAACAGTGGTTAGACCGATATTGATGTACGGCATACTAGTATGGTGGCCGGCACTACATAAAAGATATTTTGTGAAAGCAATAAGAGAGGGTATGCTGCACATAAAGAATACTCATCTATCCACGAGAGATATACTCGTATATGTATCAAGCGGCCTTAAAATCGATGGAGGGATCAGATAATCGTCGAAAACCGTAGTACATAAAGTATTAAGTGTATTGTCGAAATACTTTAACATAAACCTGGTCAGGGTGCCGGGTCACAGAAATATAGAGGGCAATTGCAGGGCTGATGAGTTGGCTAGGGAGGGGACAACATTAACTATCCTGCCAGATAAAGTTCCATTACAAATGTGTTTAGCAGCATGCAAATTGCTAATATATAAGATACACTGTCGAAGTGGCAAATGTTAGATGGGGACAACTACCATCCTGCTTAACAAGTAGACAAACCTGGGCGGGATGGAATGGCGGCCATTAAAAACTGCTGTTGAAATTGAATAGGCAGGATATTAAATTTGTAATAGGGTTACTGACAGGTCACTGTTTGATTGGTAGACGTGCAAGTTAACTGGGGGTACCCCATTATGACTTTTGTAGGAGCTGTGAAGATGTCGAAGAAGAGGAAACAGTGGAACACCTCCTGTGTGGCATGGTTCTATATAGAAAAAGTTTCTCCACTCTTGGATACGCATTTCTGGGCTGCATTGAGGAGGTTTCCCGGATGAAGCCAACGAAAGTGGCTGATTTGATCAAATCCAAAGGATGGTTTAAGGAGGATCCGGAGGTGTAGGGGAAAATCTCTAGCGAGTACAATGGAACTTGAACAGGCCTAAGTGAGTTTTAGTACAGCTTTCTAACCTACCTAGAGATGAGCTACAAACTGTCAGCATAGTTGGCCGTAACTTGATTAAATTTTGTTCTATTATGAAAACACCGCAAAAAGTTCTGTAAGAATTTCCACGATTCTTATAATTCATACTTCAACCTTTCGTACACAATTAGAAACAACACAAATTTCGTTCTCTGTGGAACAAATTCACTCTTTTGTTCTGATATTCAAATAGGGAATTGGTTTGAATATCACATGAAATAGAAATAAGAGCAAAAGGAAACATAAAATTTTCCATTTGGTCTTACTTCTGTTTCCTGTGATATTCAAACTTACGCCACTTTCCATACACAGCAATGGACACGAATGTAGAAGTGTCCGCATGGGCCAAGAATATGGCACTAACTTTTGGACACACTGTTACGCCATTGCCTGCCTAGCATATGAACTCCATAAAATCTAATCAAATTAGCGTACCAAATTCCCACTTATTCACTTCACGCAATATGCCACCACGAAATTCCCTACAGCAAATTCCCTACAGCACACTTAGCCTATTACCTAGCCTTGCTAAATTTCAATACATACACTCACACAGCTGCATACGCACATACTCATTCATACACATTCCTATATAGATACATATATACTGGCAGGCACTTACATTGGTGGGCATGAGTAGATGTGTTCGGATGAAAAGGATAAAACCCGAAAGCAATGCCTAAGCTAACCTCTAAGTGGCGAAATTTTGCAGAATTTTATTCTGGTCACGTGCTCTTCCTATTGCACCATGGTAAGCAAATTTGTACAATGTTTTTGCTGCTCTTTTTGTACAAATTTAATTCTTGTTTAGTGTCACTTTGTGGGGCGTCGCAGAAAGAAAGTATATAAAAAAATATATATATACATATATATATATATATACGAGTATATACATTTAAAAAAGTAGCAGAGAAATATTTGATATAAAAAAGAGCAGAATTGAGGCGAGTGGTTCAAGAAAAACACAAAATAGGGAAAATTTTGTAAATTTATTTTATTCAGTGTTGCCACTTTGATATGTTGATTAAATTTGCTAGCGCAAAGACGTGATGGGCGTCCTTTCCACGTGCAGACAGTATGCTCCACTGAAACGGCTCCCAAGAAAATAAATGGCAAATGGGTGACATTAACTGTGTGAGAGCTTTGATAAATTAAAGTAAAGTAAAATTATGGAATTATTAAGAAATATTTTGAAACCAATTGAAATATTCCTTACTATAAACGAGAAGACTTCCTTACTTACTTATGTGGCCTAATCACAGAATCTGTGAAGACAACCTGCTATCGGTTGACGGCCGAATTTAATAGCGCTCGACAGCCGCCTCTGCTTTGCGAGCGTCTTCTCCATTCCGTTATACCAAGCATGGTTAGGGTTTGCTCGACTTGGTCCTTCCATCGTAGGCGTGGTCGTCCTCTATGTCGTCGTCCAGCGCCTAACGCTTCTAACACCTTTTTCACTGGAGCTTCTTCGTCCTTAAGCGCGACATATCCAATACACCACATTGTATAGTGTTGCGTCTGACTATGTCAATATCAGCGTAGAGCTCATACAGTTCGTGGTTCAACCGAATACGAGTGGTATTATTTATATTTAGGGAACTGGCAACACTAATGTCAATAACAAAAATCTGGCAACACCATAATAAAGTTGGACATTGTTTAGCATAAACGTACTCACAACGTGTTGATGTACAAGTGCTATTTGTTTTGTTTACAGTGAGTTAAGAAAATCAATTTGGCAAAAAATGGTAATTTCAAGAGAAGGTTTTCATTGGATTATTTTTCACAAGTTTCGACGTGGATTATCTCAACAAGAATGTGTCGATGAACTCAGTTCTTTGTATGGCGATAAAGCACCATCAAAAACCACAGTATATCGTTGGTATAGTGAATTCAATCGTGGTCGTAGATCGGTCGCCGACGAAGTCCGTGAAGGTCGTCCAAAATCGTTGTGCCACAAACCATCGATGCAGTGCGTGTTGCAAGATCGTCATGTGACATATCGTGAGATAGAGGACACCTTGGGCATTACTTCCACTTCCATACTTTCAATATTGCATTAACATTTGGTTGTAAAAAAGATTTGTTCGCGTTGGTTCCCATATAATTTGACAATCGCTCAAAGGAAGTGATTAAAAAGTTCGACCGTGGTGCTTCAAAAGATGTTTACAAAATCGTGACAGGTGACGAATCATGAATATATGCGTATGAGCCGCAAACAAAACAACAATTGACCGTGTGGGTATTACAAGACGAGCTAAGTCCAACAGAAAGTTGTTCGTGGAAGAAGCACAGCGAAGCAAATGGTTGCCTGTTTCTTAAGCCGAATGGGTCATGTGGCCACTGTTCCGCTTGAGCAACGTAGGACGGTCAATTCTGAGTGGTACACGATCATTTGTTTCTCGGAAGTCTTCGGAGAAATTCGGCAACCGCCAAAGAGGAATCCCTCTCCATCGTGACAATGCGAGCTCTCACTCATCTCGTCAAACAGGTGAATTTTTGAGCAGTCAAAACATCGAATTGATGACTCATCCTCCGTACAGTCCCGATTTGGCACCCAATGACTTCTTCTTGTTCCCGAATATCAAAGGTAAACTGCGTGGTCAACGATTGACGAGCGCCGAAGAGGCAGTTGAAGCCTTCAAAAACCATGTTTTGGAGGTGCCTCAAGAGGAATGGAGAAACTGCTATGACAAATGGTTTGAACGAATGCAAAAGTGTATTGATCATCATAGGGAATATTTTGAAAAACAATAAATCCATTTTCATACAAAAATGTTTGTTATTATTTGCTATTCCCGAAATATAAATAGTACCCCTCGTACGGTAGTCATCGCCGAGACGAACAGGACCTAATATTTTACGAAGAATTTTCCTCTCGATCACCCCAAGAGCGGTAGCATTAGCAGAGACCATAGAGACGGGATACTTAAACGTCAAATTTCCTGACGTTTAAAAAAAAAGTCTTTGTCTATCATTAGTTGCCTATATCGGAGGTGATTTCTTTGAATGAATCCAAACATATGTTTAAATCGAAAATAGCACTTTTTCTTTCCAACCGCGAGTAGTTCTCTTTGTATATTTTTGTACAAATGTTTAATTCCCTTCCTAAATCGCTATTAGGCCTTTGAGGCTTAGCGTAACTGTTCGGTTAGGGAGGTGGTTTTAGTAAGTAAAAATCTCACACTCTTGGGTGGTGTGTGCCCGCTCGTGTCTTTTTGAAGAATTCCCCTCCCTATGGAAAAAAGGTTTTTTTATCATTAGTTAACCAGAATTTTTAAGAAAATCAGCCACACTACTGCAGTTTTGCACATGTATAAGTGTGCGCAAAACAAGAGTCATTTCTCTGTGTTCTCTGGCATCAGTTTGCGACATGACCCATGTTTCTGCGTCATAGAGCAGCACTGAAAGGATGAGCGTCTTGTAGAGTGTCAGTTTTGTTGGTTGAGAGAACGTTCTACTACACATTTGCTTACTGAGCCCATAGGAACACAGATTAGCAAACGTGATTCTTCGTTTATTCGCCAAGCTAACATGGTTTTCGGTGTTAATGGCGGATCCAAGGTATATCAATTTCTTGAAAACTTCAAAAGTACAGTTTTCCGCTGTAACATGGTATCCTAAACGCCGAGTATTTCTGCTGGTGGACAGCATATAATTTAACTTACCCTCGTTCACCGTCATACCCACTTTCACTGATTCTTTTTCAATGGTGGAAAATGTAGCAGTAACATCATGCTTGCAACATCCAATGATTTCGATGTCATCAGCATCTGCGAGCAGCTGGACACTTTTGTAGAAAATGGTCCCATTCCGATGTACTCTCGCCTTCTGCAGTGCCCACTCCAGGATGAAATTGAAGAGGTTGTACCATAGTGGATCACCTTGTGTGAAACCTCCACAGTATTGAATGGTTCGGAGAGGTCACTTCCTACCTTGACCGAGCTGGACGCTCAATTTCATTCTACAGGCTACTCAATGTCATTCTATACAATCGTATTAGCTAGTTTTGCAGGAATACCGCACTCAGACATGGTGGCATATCAACAATCCCTTATCGGACTATCAAAAGCAGCTTTAAAGTCGATCATCTGTTTGATGGGTGGCGATCTGCTTCTCGTGGGTTTTCTCCAGGGATGTGGCGTGGTGTGAACATTTGGTCAATGGTGGACTTTCCAGGTCTAAAACCGCACTGGTAAGTTGCAACTAATGTGTTAGCATATGGTTTTAGTCAATTGCTCAATACGCTCGACAGAATCTTATATGAGGTGGCAATAAGACGGATTCTCCGGCAGTTGGCGCACATCGTCGTGTCACGTTTCTTCAATACAGGACAGAGGACACTGAGATTCCAATCAATGGCCTTGCTTTCTTCTAGCCATATTTTAGTGATGAGTTGATGCATGCATCGTATCAGCTCATCGTCACCGGCCTTAAACAATTCAGCAGACAATCCATCGGCACCAGCTACTTTGTTGTTCTTTAGTCACTGGATAACAACTTGGGCCTCATCATGGCTAGGTGGTGGAATAACCACTCCGTCGTCGTCAATTGGTGATATCGGGTTTAATTCTCCAGAGGCGGTATTGGTGGCATCGTCGCCTGCAAGTAACTTAGAAAAATATACATTCCCTCCATAATCTCAGTGTGCACTGTGGATCCGTAATCAGATTCCCATTTTCATCTCTACAAGTTCCGGGTTTAAAACCATGGGGTCAGACACCTGAACTTTTGATAGAATGAGCATCATTTTTTCTCCCGGGGCGAGTATATATAAATTGCTACGAAATTGCCCTATTGACCATTTATTCTGTTACGAAATTGTTCTTCTGACAATAATTCTCAATACTCGGATTCGTACCACTGGATTGTGTAGTAATCAAACAGTCGCTGGTTAAATTAAATAACTAACTTTATTTAATTATTGCTATTTACACACTTCAAGTTTACTTTATTACAATTTGCACATTATTTAATAATTCTTTAATCACTTTATTACTTCTCAATCACTGTAACTGCTACAAGTGAAATGCACGATGTACACACTGTTAAGATTGCTATTCAACTGTTTCTCTACTTTAATTGTGTAGTGGCTTATATACCTTTATTATGGTTGAAGTAGAAAATTCTAGAATATTCCCTACACTAGCAAAGAAGTTTCTGGAACTTTCTCCAATTCTATCCACACTTATCGATTATTATCTCTCGAATATTATCTACACAATAAAAGAAGTTTCTGGAACATTCTCGAATCTTATCTACACTGTTCGAATGTTATCTCTCGAATATTATCTACACAATATAAGAAGTTTCTGGAACATTCTCGAATTCTATCTACACTTATCGAATGATATCTCTCGAATATTATCTCCATAATCAAATAAGTTTCTGGAACAATCTCGAATATTATCTACACTTCGAAAGAGAGTTCTTGAGTAAGCTGCATTTATTATCAAGCTTTAAGCAGGATCCGAAAAGTATGCAATCATTTATGTTTCAATATGTTTGCCATCGCACTTTGTTACTTCCTTCACCAAAGTTTTTCCCACTCTTTAGTAAACCGCATTTACACAATCGAAACTGCTGAAGTAAACACTATTTTTGATATTTTGTTTCAAACCAACTGTTTCTCGATCGACGTAATTGTTGGTCTCTGCTTACGAACTCGACTGCATGAAGAGATAAGTAATTAATTGTACATATTCAATTGAACATTTCCATGTACTTCAATATTATTTCAGAGCGGTTAAAATTCTTGAAGTATTGATAGGTGGTTAAGGGGGGAACGTGTTTGTGTGCCTTTGAGATATTCCCTATTGTTGTTGTTGTTGCTTTCAGTCATATTATATTTAGCAGCAACACGTTAATGCTTTAGTACACCGGCCCACAAATGGAGTACTCCGGAATTTGATATGATTTCCAAAATGCATATAATGCTCAATGCTACAGAGCTAGTGTGGTGGCCTGCTATTCGTTTTTAAACCACAAGCATTCGTACCTTAGTTCCATACTTTTTAAGCAGAGTTATTCATACTTAATTTAAGTAAAATAGTAAACAAACATTGAGCTGAAATTGTGTACGGGGTTCTGAGATTTACACGCTCCAAGAGTGTTAGTATTTATATACGGGTATTAATAATTGCACACTTTTTGGGCTGGGGTGTTGTTCTTTTGCTACATCGTACAACCCTGCCAGTATTTGCTGGTGCTTTCCATCATGCCACCCTAAGTCAGTTGCAACTTCCCTAAGAATGTCAAATAATATAAGAAACTCGCTATTTTGTTCACACCTTAAACCACGCAATAAAAATAACAGTTGTCTATTTTTCGTTGGAGCACACTGTACTCTGCGATTTGCACTATTTTGCTGGGTGGGTGTCAAAGAGAAAGGGAAAAACTGTAATTTGAATACGCAGCTACTGCAATTAAGTGGTTCGTAGTGGTCGTTGCACATGCTATGCTTCGAAATTAAGTAATTCCAAATTGGCACACACCCAGTAATCGACTTTTTCTTGAAACGTTGAAGGCAGCAGTTTTTCCAGTTGGCCAGTTTACGCCCCTTCCTGCACTACTGCGTTGATATTCACGTTTTTAACATTCTTTGTAATCAAGTATTGAACTTTAATTTAGTTTCGTAACTTTTGTTGTTATCTATTGTGTAGCATCTTTTCAAATAAGTTCCCTTTCAGGAGTGTGCATTTTTATGCAAAAGTCACTCATCTGTTCCGAGATGGAAGTATATAACAAGTTAGTAATTTTGCTTCGTTTTGCATTATAATTTTTATTTTTTATTTTTCATTTATTTTTATTTTTGTTCTTCCCCTTTTTATATTCTGCATTGTACGGGTATCCACGTGGTCCCTTAGTTGGCTTGGGCTCCGTTACACATGTTCGTTGTTAAAGTTCAGTCGTTCGAAAATAATGCTTATATAGCCTTTGGCAAAATCGATACTTCTAGTTTACTTTTGCATATCTGCATCCTCCCCTCTCCCACCGACCCTCATTGACTAATAATAGGGGCTAAATCTAGTCCTTGTAGATACTCAGATGAGCAAAGTGATAGTGGGGAGTCCTTCGTTGATAATAACGAAGTTGTTATAAATTATAAACAATTATAATATCTGCATGGGTACGTTTAAGTACCCAAGAACATGTCAGAGTGCGATGAGGAGGAAGTTCACAAACTTCACAAAGTTCACACATGTGTACGAGTTTGAATGTGTTCCTTGTTAGATGCAGAAGTTGCTGTTATATAAAAATTAACAATTCAGGCATTGTTAAATTGAGATAAATAAATGATTAAAGTTAGAGCATAATATACTTGTAATATTTTTTAGCATATACATATACTCGTACTTTCTAGGTATGCTGCACATAGGAACTTGGCCTTTGAATTAAGGATACGGAATGTTTGGTCTGCAATGTACGAGTAAAACATCACATACTAGTAGGGGGAAAACTCGTTTTTGAACCACTTTCCCTGGCCATCTGTGCTAAATGTGTCTGGAAAGAGTCCTCGGGGCACAAATCATCCTTTGAGCTCTTTCAGTTCAAACAAAAAACTATTCATACAATTTAAGCTTTCATTATTTACCAAGACGTGTCTTCAATTACAATACATTATACATTATGGTATTCAAAGAGAACAGACTTCTTTTTGAAAGTTTGATTGTCGTCGTTAGATCGAAGATTCCATTATTGGAAAGATCATTTCTCAAATATGATATTGAAACATGATTGGATACTGAAACGTGAAACGAATACTTTTAGGATCTCATCTTTATTATAAACTAGCTCTTACCCGGTGCGCTTCGCTACACCTAAATCGATTAAAACTCTTAAGGGTATTTACTTTGTGTTTTATTTATTGTTGTAAAACTATTACTTATTTATATAACATTTTGGTATACAACATTTTTGCTTTTTCCACCTGGCGCGTAAATGAATAAGCACCTTGGTGTTCCCACTCTCGAACATGCGACATACAATTGGCCGTGGGAGAAGCACGGTTCTTCCAAATTGACGCCGCACACTCGAAACGTTTGCCCTTGCGATTTGTTTATGGTCATCGCAACGGCAAGATGTACTGGGAACTGCAAGCGCTTAAATTCAAACGGCATGTCCGTTGGAATAATTGGAATGCGTGGTAAGAGTACAACTTCACCTGCTGCCTTGCCATTTAGTATGGTTGCTTCAATCAAATTTGGAAACAATTTTTTGACTGAAAGTCTTATGCCATTACACAAAGTCGGGACCAAACGATGCGGTGGCAGACCGGGGGGATCCAAAGAATTCAAGAATTCAGTTGGATAATTGACTACTTCATCTTGATTCAAAACGCTATCAATCGATGTATATGTTGTAGCTTCTCCTGGCAGTTTTTCTTGAATGGCAAAATTGATTTCGTTGACGTGTACATTTTTCGGTGCCAATATTGCGCGTTCACTTAAGTAATCATTGCGTTTATACTGTTGAACAATATTCGGAAATACACTTTCAATCAATTCTTCTTTCGATTGTAAAAGTGTACAAAAGTTGTTCTGCAATGTGATCAAACCGGTATCATCGATTGGTATTTTGCCTTCGCCAATGTCCAACAACTGCTTCGAAAACGCCGCTGCGGATCGATCATTTTGCAATTGGATTCGCATGTTGATGGTAAGAGTCAGCCTTTGAACATGTCTCCACAAAACTGACGATTTTAAACATGCGTTTATTTCGTCTGCAGAAGTTGATCGAGGAATGACTGGCAAAGTTTCCTAAAATCGCCGGATAATAATACTAATGCCCCGCCAAAAAGTTGTTGATTTTGGCGTAAATCTTGCATTGTTCTATTGAATGCTTCTAATGACTTTTTGTTAGCCATTTGGCACTCATCCCATAGAACTATTGCAGCTCCTCGCCAAACTTTTGCCATTGCTGAATTCCTCGATATGTTGCACGTTGGTGTTTCAACGACTTGGATGTTCAACGGTAATTTCAAAGCAGAATGTGCTGTTCGGCCGCCATCAAGTAGAGTAGCAGCGATGCCTGACGAAGCAATTGCCAACGCAATTTTCTGCTGTGACCGTATATTAGCAAGAATCAAAGAGATCAGAAACGTTTTCCCTGTACCACCGGGCGCATCCAGAAAGTAGAATCCACCGGCGTTATTGTCAACCGCTCGTATAATATTATCATAAGCATTTTTCTGCTGAATATTCAATTTGGTAATGTTAGCTTGTATGAAAGCAAGCAATTCATTGCAATCGAATTGTTGTTCACGTTGAAGCTCATGGTCAAGCATATCAAGCGCTGAACGATTGGGCGCAGTTATGCCAAGTTGCGCTAATGTCTTATTCGCAATTGTAAGTCACAGATCTTCGACCAATATCAAAGCATCATTATACATTTCTAATGTATATAGCAAGTCTGCTTCCGATGCTCGATTACGCGCCAAAATCAATAAATCCTCGGTCATGTAGTCTTTGTACTTATTCCACAGTTCTTGCGGATTTGACGGAAGGCATGTAGATATTATTATGGCGAATAGTACGCGTATTTGTTTTGGATGAGATGTGACTGACGCGTCATGAAGTGCGGTGGCCCAATGCATATCATCTTCCAACAAATGCAATCGCTGACATGCTTCACGATACGTCGCACACAACTGACCGTCAACAGTTTTCAAATCATCAAATGATCTTGGTCCGCGCACGTTGACTAATAGTAGACGCAAATAGAAACATTCGGCGTTGTTCGGATGGATGTTGTAAATACGTCCTATGGCATCGGTTTTACGGATATTTGGATAACCGTCAACACGCTCCCCTTGCTTTCGTCGTTGAAATATTTTCGATGATGAATTCCAAGTGAAATATTTTGGTATTTCGGAATATAGCAATGTTCTTGCAAATTCATCGTTTTCACACAACTCGAAGAAGGCAGTTAGTGTTGTCCCCGGTGGTCGTGCTGCTCTCTGTTGTACATTTTCTGCAGTGAAATAAACGCGTTGACCATTTTCGAGATGAACTGCCAAATGAACAACAAAGGGATACCGGTCGTGTATTGGGAACGATAAAATGCCGCTACCGCTTCGTTTCTGCTTATATAACGGCCCATTTGGTATTGCTGAATTTCATCGATATTCTGATAATCAGCCGCCCCGAAAACTGCCATATCACTGCCCTTATTTACGTATTTGCAGATGTATTTGATTGATTTGACAGAGTTGCAATATTCTACGTTGATGTGCGCTTCGAAAATTTTTGACAACAATGGTGAATACGGCACGACCCAACGATTATCAACATCAACGTCTTGATTTCGAACTTTTATGACCGTTGAATTACCGCCATCTTCAGCGGATCGACGCCGATATAATGGATATCCGTCATTTTCAGTGATTTTATCAGCAACTAAAGTTCTTGGATAGCGCTTTGAACACTTATTGTCAATCATGCATGGTGACGTTGGATTAATAGCGCCGCAAGGACCGTGGATCATATTTTTTGTTACAACGCCGAACAATTGTGGGTCGATTGCTTCATCTGGAATTTCCGCTGAGATGACTTTATCAATCTGATCTGGTCGTATTTTGCGAACTAACCAAATCAAGATGTGTGCATGCGGTAATCCTCTTTTTTGCCATTCGATAGAGTACATCCAGCATCGAACTTCTCCAAAAACACGAAGTTTCACAATTAAATTCATCAATGCTTTTTGCTTTTCCCTGAATACACATGCTGATATGTCGTCACGATCAGTTGTTGATTGACCGGGGAACAAATGGTCTTTGATGTCATTCCCCTGAGGATTGCACGTGAACGTTATGAACAGATCCGGTCTGCCGTAATGGCGCACATACGACATTGCATCTTGCGCATACTCGTGCATATGGCGCGGACTGCCGATGTATGTTGCTGGCAATATTGTCAGACGTCCAATGTTATTCACATTTGCATCATTCATTACGGCATCTCTCAAATGGATGTACTCTTCAGATCGCAATTTCGCTTGGTTGAATCGAATAAAGTTGAGACGTTCGGTCTCGATCTTCGCATACATATCAACCAAATACTGATGGAAAAGCTTGCGACATTTGAAGATGTCTTCTTGCGGACGAATCATTATTCTGTACGAATATAAGTTCATCGCACTGAGTTTTTTCGGTGTTTCTTGGCCTATAAATGAACAATACGCAAAATGTTGAATCGTAAGAAAATGTACTTTTTAAATTTAATGATTATTTACCAGTAGTTGGATTTATCAATCGCATATTGATGTGATAGCAGTCATCACCTCTCCAGAATAATATCGGATACTGTAATGCATCATAACTACGGTGTAGCTCGGAAACACGCTGAAGTTGTTCGTTTCTACGGTGCAGTACAATATCTCGCGATTCAAACTGTTCGCCTACAATGACGATTGCCACCTCATCGATTGTTGGTGCGTTGAATCGTCTGGCATGCTGTCCCATCGGCATTTTGTCTGCTCTGATGACGATTCGATGGTTATCAGACGGCATGCGGTCCAATGCGATTTTGAACAATCGAATCAATTCATTGTGTTCATGGAGAAATCTTTGCAAATTCAGTACGATTTCTCGCCTTGTGCCGGTCCCAATTGTACACCGTTGATTGAGTTGGTCAGTTTCATTACCGATAAAATATATTTGCAAAAATTTATAGTCATCATTGGCAAATGGTAATAGCGAGCCTGCTCGATGGTATATTTGTCCCTGAATCTATAAAGTTTGTGCATTAAATTTGGATGAATGATTGGAATATTTAAAAATGTCAAATGTTTCACTGGAAATTCAATGCAAAGTAATCACCTTGAATGTCGGCATAAATGTATCTTTAATGATCTTTGTGGCACCAAAAGAAGTCATTTGAAAACATGAATTGTATACTTGAATGTTCTGCAAAAAATGCTTAGATGTCGGCGATTCTCCAGTGAGCAAGTAATGTAATGGTTCTGGTGGCGGTTCCAATGCAGGCAGTTTCACTTTGCCACCGGAGCAGCACATGCCAGCTATTTCTCCTCGAAACTTCGCTGCATTGCAATGCGTACAAATAGTATCCATTGCTCCAATGGAACCATGCAGACTGTAGTCGCAGTCAGGATCGTAGTGAAAGCCAACATGTTCCATTTGATCGCGAAGACGAAGCGGAACTCTGCCTTGGCGATAATTTGGCCGTTGATTGTCTGCGGATTCAGCTCTAAACTGTGCACGCCGCTCTCTGTACACCGCTCTACCTCGGGCATTCACTTGAGCGCGTTGCTCTTCGCTTTGATTTCTTCTCGATATTGACATTCGATGTGAATCACGCGTATGCCTGCCAACCGTATTACGTCTGCGTAGTGGGGGCATTTTCTAAAGTATTCTTTTCGAATAAATGTAGCAAATCGATTGAATTAAATGTGGAAAAAACACACAATGTTGCGATGCCAATGTTTTTTAATAATTGTAAACATTCGCCAGCTGTTTCTGTTTATTTATTAGTAAAAGGCAGGACTGCCAATCTTGCGGAGTAAAAGGCAGGACTGCCAATCTTGCGGAGTAAAAGGCAGGACTGCCAATCTTGCGGCAAAACAATAATAAAAATCCCAAAAAACACGTAAAGCCAAACAGAATTAATTGCAAAACTTGCAATGATACACACATTCAATTTCTTATGTACACCCTCCACACAGACCCCAATCACTTCTGAAAATTTCATTTTATGTGCACCCTCCACACAGACCCCACTCACTTCTGAAAATTTCATTGAAATCGGGCAAGCCGTCTAGGAGGAGTATGCGAACAGGAAGTTTTGCCACTTAATTTTATATATATATATAGATTCATTAATCGCTTTATTACTTCTTAATCACAATTACAAATATTGCTGCTTCGATTAAAATGCGCGGTTACGGTTGCTTTTCAACTGCGTCCTCACTTTAATAGTGTGGTGGCTTAAATACCTTTTGAATGGTTGAAGCAGAACATTATACAACATTCTCGAATTTTACCCACACTTCGAAAGGGGTTCTTGAGTAAGCTATTTCTCCGAATAGATTGTGTCTTGACTTATATACACCTCTCTCGTGGTAACTGAACTTAATAGAGGCATCCTAAAAGTATGCAATCATTAATGTTTCAATATTATTATTATATCTTGCACCATAAGCAGAATTAAAGAAGAGCAACAAAATGTTCTTACAAGTATGAAGATTACCCGTTAAGATATATCTGACGGAATATTCTAAGGAATTGCTATATTTTTGAGAAGCTTCACATTGCTCATTTGGAAGTGGGACAATGTATAACCTTTAAATCAAATAGGATGTGTATATATTTGAAAACCAGTTCCAATATCTCCAACAAAACATATATAACGAGTATATACAACATCTATATATATATATATATATATATATATAAAATTAAGAGGCAAAACTTCCTGTTCGCATACTCCTCCTAGACGGCTTGCCCGATTTCAATGAAATTTTCAGGGGTGATTGGGGTCTGTGTGGAGGGTGCACATAAGAAATTTTATGTGTGTATCTTTGCACGTTTTGCAAAAACAAAAAAAAAAAAAAAATTCTGTTTGGCTTTACGTGTTTTTTTCGGATTTTTATCATTCCTAGACGGCTTGCCCGATTTCAATGAAATTTTCAGAAGTGATTGGGGTCTGTGTGGAGGGTGCACATAAAATGAAATTTTCAGAAGTGATTGGGGTCTGTGTGGAGGGTGCACATAAGAAATTTAATGTGTGTATCATTGCAAGTTTTGCAATTAATTCTGTTTGGCTTTACGTGTTTTTTGGGATTTTTATTATTGTTTTGCCGCAAGATTGGCAGTCCTGCCTTTTACTCCGCAAGATTGGCAGTCCTGCCTTTTACTAATAAATAAACAGAAACAGCTGGCGAATGTTTACAATTATTAAAAAACATTGGCATCGCAACATTGTGTGTTTTTTCCACATTTAATTCAATCGATTTGCTACATTTATTCGAAAAGAATACTTTAGAAAATGCCCCCACTACGCAGACGTAATACGGTTGGCAGGCATACGCGTGATTCACATCGAATGTCAATATCGAGAAGAAATCAAAGCGAAGAGCAACGCGCTCAAGTGAATGCCCGAGGTAGAGCGGTGTACAGAGAGCGGCGTGCACAGTTTAGAGCTGAATCCGCAGACAATCAACGGCCTAATTATCGCCAAGGCAGAGTTCCGCTTCGTCTTCGCGATCAAATGGAACATGTTGGCTTTCACTACGATCCTGACTGCGACTACAGCCTGCAAGGTTCCATTGGAGCAATGGATATTATTTGTACGCATTGCAATGCAGCGAAGTTTCGAAGAGAAACAGCTGGCATGTGCTGCTCCGGTGGCAAAGTGAAACTGCCTGCATTGGAACCGCCACCAGAACCATTACATTCCTTGCTCACTGGAGAATCGCCGACATCTAAGCATTTTTTGCAGAACATTCAAGTATACAATTCATGTTTTCAAATGACTTCTTTTGGTGCCACAAAGATCATTAAAGATACATTTATGCCGACATTCAAGGTGATTACTTTGCATTGAATTTCCAGTGAAACATTTGACATTTTTAAATATTCCAATCATTCATCCAAATTTAATGCACAAACTTTATAGATTCAGGGACAAATATACCATCGAGCAGGCTCGCTATTACCATTTGCCAATGATGACTATAAATTTTTGCAAATATATTTTATCGGTAATGAAACTGACCAACTCAATCAACGGTGTACAATTGGGACCGGCACAAGGCGAGAAATCGTACTGAATTTGCAAAGATTTCTCCATGAACACAATGAATTGATTCGATTGTTCAAAATCGCATTGGACCGCATGCCGTCTGATAACCATCGAATCGTCATCAGAGCAGACAAAATGCCGATGGGACAGCATGCCAGACGATTCAACGCACCAACAATCGATGAGGTGGCAATCGTCATTGTAGGCGAACAGTTTGAATCGCGAGATATTGTACTGCACCGTAGAAACGAACAACTTCAGCGTGTTTCCGAGCTACACCGTAGTTATGATGCATTACAGTATCCGATATTATTCTGGAGAGGTGATGACTGCTATCACATCAATATGCGATTGATAAATCCAACTACTGGTAAATAATCATTAAATTTAAAAAGTACATTTTCTTACGATTCAACATTTTGCGTATTGTTCATTTATAGGCCAAGAAACACCGAAAAAACTCAGTGCGATGAACTTATATTCGTACAGAATAATGATTCGTCCGCAAGAAGACATCTTCAAATGTCGCAAGCTTTTCCATCAGTATTTGGTTGACATGTATGCGAAGATCGAGACCGAACGTCTCAACTTTATTCGATTCAACCAAGCGAAATTGCGATCTGAAGAGTACATCCATTTGAGAGATGCCGTAATGAATGATGCAAATGTGAATAACATTGGACGTCTGACAATATTGCCAGCAACATACATCGGCAGTCCGCGCCATATGCACGAGTATGCGCAAGATGCAATGTCGTATGTGCGCCATTACGGCAGACCGGATCTGTTCATAACGTTCACGTGCAATCCTCAGGGGAATGACATCAAAGACCATTTGTTCCCCGGTCAATCAACAACTGATCGTGACGACATATCAGCATGTGTATTCAGGGAAAAGCAAAAAGCATTGATGAATTTAATTGTGAAACTTCGTGTTTTTGGAGAAGTTCGATGCTGGATGTACTCTATCGAATGGCAAAAAAGAGGATTACCGCATGCACACATCTTGATTTGGTTAGTTCGCAAAATACGACCAGATCAGATTGATAAAGTCATCTCAGCGGAAATTCCAGATGAAGCAATCGACCCACAATTGTTCGGCGTTGTAACAAAAAATATGATCCACGGTCCTTGCGGCGCTATTAATCCAACGTCACCATGCATGATTGACAATAAGTGTTCAAAGCGCTATCCAAGAACTTTAGTTGCTGATAAAATCACTGAAAATGACGGATATCCATTATATCGGCGTCGATCCGCTGAAGATGGCGGTAATTCAACGGTCATAAAAGTTCGAAATCAAGACGTTGATGTTGATAATCGTTGGGTCGTGCCGTATTCACCATTGTTGTCAAAAATTTTCGAAGCGCACATCAACGTAGAATATTGCAACTCTGTCAAATCAATCAAATACATCTGCAAATACGTAAATAAGGGCAGTGATATGGCAGTTTTCGGGGCGGCTGATTATCAGAATATCGATGAAATTCAGCAATACCAAATGGGCCGTTATATAAGCAGCAACGAAGCGGTAGCGGCATTTTATCGTTCCCAATACACGACCGGTATCCCTTTGTTGTTCATTTGGCAGTTCATCTCGAAAATGGTCAACGCGTTTATTTCACTGCAGAAAATGTACAACAGAGAGCAGCACGACCACCGGGGACAACACTAACTGCCTTCTTCGAGTTGTGTGAAAACGATGAATTTGCAAGAACATTGCTATATTCCGAAATACCAAAATATTTCACTTGGAATTCATCATCGAAAATATTTCAACGACGAAAGCAAGGGGAGCGTGTTGACGGTTATCCAAATATCCGTAAAACCGATGCCATAGGACGTATTTACAACATCCATCCGAACAACGCCGAATGTTTCTATTTGCGTCTACTATTAGTCAACGTGCGCGGACCAAGATCATTTGATGATTTGAAAACTGTTGACGGTCAGTTGTGTGCGACGTATCGTGAAGCATGTCAGCGATTGCATTTGTTGGAAGATGATATGCATTGGGCCACCGCACTTCATGACGCGTCAGTCACATCTCATCCAAAACAAATACGCGTACTATTCGCCATAATAATATCTACATGCCTTCCGTCAAATCCGCAAGAACTGTGGAATAAGTACAAAGACTACATGACCGAGGATTTATTGATTTTGGCGCGTAATCGAGCATCGGAAGCAGACTTGCTATATACATTAGAAATGTATAATGATGCTTTGATATTGGTCGAAGATCTGTGCCTTACAATTGCGAATAAGACATTAGCGCAACTTGGCATAACTGCGCCCAATCGTTCAGCGCTTGATATGCTTGACCATGAGCTTCAACGTGAACAACAATTCGATTGCAATGAATTGCTTGCTTTCATACAAGCTAACATTACCAAATTGAATATTCAGCAGAAAAATGCTTATGATAATATTATACGAGCGGTTGACAATAACGCCGGTGGATTCTACTTTCTGGATGCGCCCGGTGGTACAGGGAAAACGTTTCTGATCTCTTTGATTCTTGCTAATATACGGTCACAGCAGAAAATTGCGTGGGCAATTGCTTCGTCAGGCATCGCTGCTACTCTACTTGATGGCGGCCGAACAGCACATTCTGCTTTGAAATTACCGTTGAACATCCAAGTCGTTGAAACACCAACGTGCAACATATCGAGGAATTCAGCAATGGCAAAAGTTTTGCGAGGAGCTGCAATAGTTCTATGGGATGAGTGCCAAATGGCTAACAAAAAGTCATTAGAAGCATTCAATAGAACAATGCAAGATTTACGCCAAAATCAACAACTTTTTGGCGGGGCATTAGTATTATTATCCGGCGATTTTAGGAAACTTTGCCAGTCATTCCTCGATCAACTCCTGCAGACGAAATAAACGCATGTTTAAAATCGTCAGTTTTGTGGAGACATGTTCAAAGGCTGACTCTTACCATCAACATGTGAATCCAATTGCAAAATGATCGATCCGCAGCGGCGTTTTCGAAGCAGTTGTTGGACATTGGCGAAGGCAAAATACCAATCGATGATACCGGTTTGATCACATTGCAGAACAACTTTTGTACACTTTTACAATCGAAAGAAGAATTGATTGAAAGTGTATTTCCGAATATTGTTCAACAGTATAAACGCAATGATTACTTAAGTGAACGCGCAATATTGGCACCGAAAAATGTACACGTCAACGAAATCAATTTTGCCATTCAAGAAAAACTGCCAGGAGAAGCTACAACATATACATCGATTGATAGCGTTTTGAATCAAGATGAAGTAGTCAATTATCCAACTGAATTCTTGAATTCTTTGGATCCCCCCGGTCTGCCACCGCATCGTTTGGTCCCGACTTTGTGTAATGGCATAAGACTTTCAGTCAAAAAATTGTTTCCAAATTTGATTGAAGCAACCATACTAAATGGCAAGGCAGCAGGTGAAGTTGTACTCTTACCACGCATTCCAATTATTCCAACGGACATGCCGTTTGAATTTAAGCGCTTGCAGTTCCCAGTACATCTTGCCGTTGCGATGACCATAAACAAATCGCAAGGGCAAACGTTTCGAGTGTGCGGCGTCAATTTGGAAGAACCGTGCTTCTCCCACGGCCAATTGTATGTCGCATGTTCGAGAGTGGGAACACCAAGGTGCTTATTCATTTACGCGCCAGGTGGAAAAAGCAAAAATGTTGTATACCAAAATGTTATATAAATAAGTAATAGTTTTACAACAATAAATAAAACACAAAGTAAATACCCCTAAGAGTTTTAATCGATTTAGGTTTATTAAATAAAGCGCAATTTGTCATAAAGTAAACTTTAAGCATAATATTAACTGTATAAATTGCAATAATTAAATAAAATTAATTATTTTCATTTAACCTGCGATTGTTTGATTACACAATCCAGTGGTACGAATTCGAGTACTGAGAGTTAGTATAAATTGTCAGGAAGCAATATCATTAGAAGCATGGATAACATAATTTGTTTTTAAATGTTTATTATATGAGAGGGAGGGTGATGTTTTTAAAGGTAAGGGGTATAGAGATGCCCCTACCGACAAACAAACACAAACCCCTACCAAAAAAACCCTTGGAGACTCAGCTGAGAGACATCAGCCTTCCGATCATATTGACCAACGATGGTTGCCAACAGAGTTGCATGCAACAGTGAAATTGTGCCTGTATGTTGCACTTCTTGACCAGCGCTACATCGCACAGTGGTATTTTGGTGGCAAAAAAGCAATTTTTCGTCCATTGAATTTTAAAAATCTAATGATGCAGTTTTATAGAGAAATATTTCAGTAAGAAAAATCCATAATTTGTTTTCCTTAAAAATAATATTTTTTCTTAGAAAAAATCGATAAAGTCACTTAAAGAGTGTACAGCGGAAACTGTTGAAGGTTTTCATGTACTTCAGTGGCGTATCTATGTGAGACATTTTTGTTACTAACATTTTAATGGAGTTCGGCGATTGCGGTGATCGTAGTAAAAGGTACAAAACTGCTGATTTAGCGTCCCGGTATATAAAAGAACAATTTGTCATGGCGAATACAGTAACGGGCGCAGAAATAAAATCACAATCACATTTTCCTTCGTCAACTACGCTAGCATTAATGATGGATACAGAGTTAACAGGGTATCAGAACGAAACAATAAAAAATGTTCCCCAAGGAGAAGGATATGATATTTTACTACCTTATATAAAGGTATTGAATGAAAAGAAAAAATGTTATCCTGATAATTTCGAATATCAGAAAAGGACGCCTCTGTTAGCTTGTAAAGATTAATGGATCACACGACAAAACGTATTTTTGAAAAGTTTTCCGACGAAAATGTTAATGCTATCACAAATTTGAAATGCACTCTTCCGTCTAAGTGGAGTTGCGATGTCTCCTCTGGTCATGTAGAGTACAATCAGAGTTTGCCATCTAATGTAAGCGACAAGGAATTTGCTATTGGTATCGATGGTGCCTTTAAGTTTGTAATCAACCACTGAAGAGGAATACTGGCGTAATAAAAGTCCATCATCAACGAGATACAGCCGTCCAATTTTCTTCGAATTCGCTAACGAGAAAAAGAAGAAAAAGTCTTAACAGTTGTTGAGAAAATGAAGTCGGATATTACTGCTTTGCGGAATACGGAGATTCTAGTATGCGGCATAGAATTCAATATTAAACACCACTTGGTTTTCACAATGATGGATGGCAAAACGGTACAAATACTGCATCAGCAGCCGTATGTTATATTTGTTAAGCGAAACCCTCCGAAATGAACGATTTGGACACAATTTCAAGGAGAGCTGTTGATAGGCTTGTAAATTGGGCATTTCATCATTACACGCTCGAATAAAATGAATGGAATGCATACTCCATTTTTCTTATAACATATCTTTTGAAAGGTGGTCTGCGATCGAAACTAGAAATAAGATTTAAAAACAAGAAAATAAGCGGCATTCAAAGAACGAATGGCATGCGAGTGGATGCTTTGCAACAAGGAACTGGGTCTTCGAACGATGGCAATAGCTCAAGGCGTTTCTTTTCCAACCCTACAGTCGTTGCTGATATAACAGGAGTTGATGAAGAACTTATAACTAGATCGCTTTCGTATTGTTCTTCAGATAATAACATGTGGCCAAAAAATTGATACTGACAAGTTTAAAAAATTTGCGTGGGATACAGCTGAACTATTTGTTAAAAAATATAGCTGGTATTTCATGACTGTTACTGTCCATAAAATACTTATACATGGAAAGGACATATTTGATGCAGCAGTACTCCCTATTGGTATGCTCTCCGAGGGAGGAGAAGAAGCGCGTACAGTCGTGAATGTCGCAAATATTTTGGTAAATTTCTCGATGCGATTTAGTGTGTTCCCCATGTACGGCTATTTTGAAAATATCTAACATACATATGCTCACTAGATTTCTATCAACCACTTCCGATACTGTGAGTTGTTTGTTTGTTTTCTATTTCCTCTTATCACTGTGATGGCCTCACTGGTTGCACTTTGAGAACCAATTTGAAAGCTTTAATGCTATTAAGTTTTGATATTTTGTTTATGTTCCTTCGACCTATAGCGGATGGGTCACGATTCACCCGAAACCCGTAAGGCCAAGGTTTTTATTATTATCCTATCGACTGCGCCAATTGTTGTACTTTCCACGATTTCCGTTGCTGCGTGAATTATTCGCTGGTGAAACAAAACCAATCTACCAGCTTCTAAATAAAATACACCTCAGTTACCTTGGAAAATACAATCGTCTCTTATATAACTTATTTCTACAGTACAAATTTTATTAACGTACTTCCAACTTGCACTGTTCTACTTCTACGGTTGCCTCAGTTGCGTAAGTGCGGTAGTTGCTTGCTAAGCGCAAACCTAGTTTAGCTGGCCGACTTATTCATTTCCAGCATTTAGGGAAATGTTGATCACGCATTTCTTGCATGACTAAACACCCTAAAATTTTACACGCAGCATTTAACAGTAAATATGGAATGTTTCTAATAATCTCATCTTGAAGGTATGTGCGTAATTAATGTTAACTCTTAAATACTAACTACACTAGTTGTGTAGTGTCTGCTAGGATTCATTCAAATACTCTCATTTATAAATGAGAGTATTTGGTCTCATTGACTCCCAGCAGCATCAATGTCGTCTTTGTGCGGTGAACATTCATTCAATGAGGTGTAAACTAGGGTCAAGCACAAGTACTCTTATCACGTACACGAACCACTTGCGGTGCATATTACGTGGATCGTAGAGTGCTGTGGAATGTAATGTAATGTGGGTTGATTTATCGCTTCGGGTATGCGACTAAGCACTAAGTTATCGCACTAAGTTTTATGCAGATCTAAATTGAAAAAATCGGTATTAAATATAGGATATTTTTTATGCCGAATTCTTTTGAAGGCAAATTATGCATTTTTCGTGCTGTTCTGAGTTGAACGAACTAACATAAGTTTCGACCAAAGCTTGAGAAGTGGGATGGGTGAATCACACTTTTAGTAACCGACAAATATGTCGTTACTTACCGTGGGAGGGTGGCGATGAAGAAATAGGCTTCTCTAATGCTGTCATCCATTTTTTTATAATTGGGTTCACCTCTGCCACAATTTGTTGTTTAAGATCTTCTAATATTTCCGCTTCTCTAAGATTTTCAAGGTCGTTGGAGTAGACCTTGGAATAATTGAGTGTTAACTGAATAGTAACATCAACGATTATGGTATTGGAAAGAGCTGTGTTTTTAATTATTATTCATTAGTATATTTAATTAGGTCGGATCAGAATTGTGCCTTTTCTGCTTTTTTTGCATAGGTCTACTTTAGCCTCTCATGTATAGTAAATCACTTTCTTGATTAGAAAAGGAGAAATACTGGAGAAAGTATTCTCTGATCATTATTAATAATATTGATCCCATTGTAGACATTTTTAATATGTTGGAGTTGACACATTGTATTAATGGTTGTTTCAAATATGGTATTTAAATATCTGAATTATTCTGAGTTTTTTCTAAAATTGCATTTTTATTGAATGCTGTTTGTGTATTATTCGTGTTTGGCATACAATAGGAAAAAGTATGTTGATGGTTGTTCGAAATTGTAGTTCTTATCTGTTGAGTATAAATTCCTTCAATATATTTTGAATGTCGTTGTTACAGTGTACTCGAAGATAAGTTGATAAATTTCTAGTAGAGTTTCATTCAATTGTTTGAACATGTTGATGATAGGAATAGGATATGATTGGTACGATAGCACAATAGATATACCTGGCCAGTTACAAAAATATAGGCCGTTCGAATTATATGGGCATTCAAATCAACTATTTGGGAATTAAAGATTCATAACACATCCAGTATTAAGGAAGCATTCTAAAGTGTGAGCTCCGTGTGTCCCCAAGTTCAAATATGGTATTATTTTCAAAGCTGTCATAAATTCAAATAAGTTCCTGAAGTGGGTAATTAAATTATGTACCAAAAATTGATACACAAAAAGTGGGGATTAGATCTCAGTATGAGTTGAGTTGAAGGATATTGAAGACTATAAACAATTATATTTGTAAATTTTTGAAGTGGATTCTTTACTATTTATTTATTTATTATTTACTTACAACAGAAAGATAAGAATCAATTCTTATCATACGATATTTAGGAGTACTAGCTGCCAGGGCTTTCAGATTCTTTACTACTCTTGTGACATCATTCATAAATTTTGATATCGGAAAAACATAGGACTCTGTCCTCCGTGCAAATGGCGACTGTTTCCAAAATGTTTACAAGGTCCTTCTAAATATGTCTCTAAAATTGTGGAATCCCAATAGCCTTATACTATATTGTAGATGTCGTCTTGAAAGTTTTCCGTAATAATAAGTTGGAGGTTTCTAGCCTGGTTGTCAAGTGGAACAGTCGATATCACCACTATTTGCGGTTCTTATGTGTTTAAAAATTGCTTCAAAATTGTATATCGAGAAGGAAATGTAACTGATGTGCACTCTACCAAATCCGAAAAATGATTTTTTATATGTCTTCAAGTTGTCAGAAGTGCAAGTTGTCAGAATCGAAGAGAGATCGTACAGTAAAATACTATCGACCGTTGGTATTCTTGATTACACTTTCGTGCATCTTTTAATAGGATTAATCCCAAGTTTCTATAAAAGAATACATTATCCTGTCCAATCACACAATCGACTATAAAACTACAAATGATTTCCGTTAAAATACCGTATGAATATTTACTCAGTTGCGTCAAATGGGATGACATTTTCTTCTATGTTGGAACACTCCTGTTCTAATATTGGTCTTATTAAAGTCTAAGTTTATCCTTACCAACAACTATTAAGAGTTCCTATTGCAGTACCCAGTAAACAAATGGACCTTGCAGAACATTTCAGTTATAAAACGAGGCCAATTTGTTGAACTTTTATTTTTCTATGCAGAGATGATCACAATGATCCTCGCAATTATTATCATATTTAATGATATCCATGTTATCAGGGTATTGAAAAGGGGTTTGGGCACTAATTCTATATAGCAAAGACATCGAGTTATTGGAACCCTTGAATTGTTTTAAATCTCTTTCTGTATTGTTGGACTGAGTTCGAAAGATGAAAGGGTTCAGAGACAACGAAGAACAATTGACAACACTTCTTAGTTGATTAACTGCAATGCTCGCAATCCCATGCAGCTTACACCAATTACTCAGAGTTCCTGGTCGCATTGGGATAGTAAGGTGGAGGAGTTAATATCTAGACTCTCTAAACAATATGGTTAGTGTGGTCTCCCAACCGTTTCTTCGGCTTTACTCCGGTATTGATTGGAAAAATATTTGCTTAGATAATGAAAGTCAAATGGAACAAATGCTAATTGCGTAATTATCAGAAGGCGAGTCACCAAAAATATCAGAAGAAATTTCGAGGAAATTTCAGAGACATTTAAAGTTATTTCATTCACAAAATATATATGAATATTTATTTTCAGTGTATTTCTGGACAACAACGTCAACAAAATATTTTGCACATTCAGTTGTTTTATTTTCTGTTTGCAAAGTCTTGTTTCAAGGTCTCGTTTTTTTCAAGATATTGTTAAAATTTGTGGTTTGTTGTTCTCGTTTAATTTTAAAAAGTAAATAATTTCTGTTAGTTCTGGACCAAAAAGTACAAATGTTTCAATTGCTGCCGTCACAAGTTGTACAAAGCTGTTGCGTTATTCCGAAATATAACTCGAATAGAATATTGTTGAAAAAATGATTGTGTTGTGTAAGAAATTGCCAATTTAATATTCTCAATTTTTACTACGAGTCCTAACTATCTACCTTAATAAACAGCTTCCTATACCAAAGACATTGTATCTTTTCAGCTTATGGCAGAATTCGTAACTTAATCTGCATTCAACTTAATTTGGCTTACATATATTTTGGCAAAGTTCTGTAAGACAACTTGAGTTACCTTTTGGAGTACTTTCTTTTGAATAAACCATAAATGCCTCAGTCTAGTGGGAAATGGGTTCTAGTTTGAAAAGAATGTACTGAATTGAAGTCATATATTTCCAGTAAGACAGAAGCCGGATGATATTAAAGAATCGTTTTTGTTGTCCATATATAATAATACAAGGTCGATGACCTCCATTCTACCTCTTGCTTCCAATTCATCCGAACATTCATTGCCATAAGATGCCACTGGAATCAACTCGGATTAAATGGATTTAGTTTCCATCGTTTCCCCAGGGTTCTTGTTAGAGTTGTGGAGTTTGATGGTCTAACAAAGGCAGGAGTAGTGACATATCATCATTCCAGGGTTTGTGGGTCAAGTAGTTCAAAAGTATCCTCCACAATTTCAAAACTAGCAAACGGGATTATCAATTTAGCGATCTGTACATATATGGGATGTTAGTCAATCCACTTTTTAGACAACCACCAGAGAATGATAATTTGATCAGATTATTTTATATGTGTAAAAAAAGTATTAATACTGGAAAGGCCCCTTTCTTTAGAGAATTTATGAACTTCTATAAATGTGGACTGCATTCGATCAGAGATCGTGGCAATTCCGCGGATAATAATTTGTTATTACAACCTAGCTAACTTAGCTAAATTATCATTTGGTTCACCAGAGAAGTTTGGCAACTTCAACTAACTATCGGGTAAGATTACTCTATTCTGAACAAACTCCATTTAGCCCCAACAGAGGTAGAATTAACGGATATAATACTAAAAAATTAGTATACAAGCATGGAATCATTATCTATCTAGATATTCGCAACACATTCTTGAGTAATTAAGACCTGGTTAAAGACTGGTGATTTTGATATCTCACGAACTTAAATAGATAATTAAGTTAACGTAAGTTGAACACAAGATTTTGGGATGGACAAATGAAGATATAATTGAAAATACTTAATTGGAAAATGTTCGAAAAACGATGGAATGATTCCGTGACTGCTGATTAGTGGAAAAGTTATAAAAAAGATTTTCTTCCATTTCTTTACTCTGAAGCAATTAGATCCATTCCCTGGACTCGAAGTTACTTCAGATCTTTTTTATCCTCTTTTCTAATGGTACGAATATAAAAATCGACACTATTTTTCATTGAAGACTGCATTCAGGGAAGTGCAAAGATAGAAATGTTATATAATTCTGGCAAAACCTCAATTAGATAAATGGTTGACTGATTTGTTATTTGTTCTCTCTTTCTCTCATAGGCTTCTATTTCTGCTCTTAAGAAAAAGAGGTCTGAGTTATAAAATCATAAAAAAGAACAAACACACTTTGGAGAGCAAACAGATTTCAGCTATAAAAGCTACGAGCGTTCCCTCATTTAACAACAGTTTGCTTCGTTAATTTCTGGAACTAACTTCAACTTGTGTTAAGAAGAAATCTAAACATATTTTATTCAAAATGAAAATGTTCATCGTTGTCGCTTTGTTCGCTATTGCCAGTGCGGATCAGATTACAACCTTACCTTTTGTAAGCTAATAAGATTTTATAGATCCCTTTTAAAGGATCAATTTTTAACTAACATTTAAGACTTCAAAGGAATCTTACTTAAAATTTGTTGTATCTTTTACAGTTGACTGGGGATCAATTGATATGGGTTCACAGCTGTCGGACTAGTACCGGTGTTGATGCAGCTCGAGTTACAGACCTTCGATCTGGAATCTTTACTACCACAGACAATGATGACGCATCGAAGAACTTTGTACTGTGCTACTTAAATAAAAACGGCATGTTCATTGAAGGCGTTCCCCAAATTCAGGTGATAAATGACAAGCTGAAGGAGAATAATATTCATGTTGAGGAGAATTTGAAGACTTGTGGTATTAGAGACGACAAGACTTATGAAAAAGAAGCAGCCTACGAATTGTATAAATGCTACATGGATAAAATACATACGAGTATTTGTCCTATTTAAATAAATAACATTTATTTTTTTCCCTTCCATGCAAGAAATATGTGTATGTGAATTTTTACTTTATTGCCATTGAGTTAGATGAGATACACTGCACAAAATACAGGAAATACATTCATCACCAACCTCTTGAACACGGGCTAAGAATGCTTTGGTGAAAATACCACGAGATCGATAACTACATTTTGATTCTGGTAAAACTCTGTGGGAAGATGGTTCACAAGGTCTTACGTTGAAGTGCAATTGTTATTTGGGTTAGGCTAGGAATGTTTTACTCAATGTTTCGTCTACATTAGAGAAAATTTGATATATATACGAAAACCGAGCAACAAATAGAGATATATGAGAAAGGCCTTTCTGTGTTTTATATAAAGAGGCTCTTTTCTCAATGATCATTGTTCGAAGATAGAAAGTCTTCAATATCTTTGCTCTCCGAGAATTTTACGATTCTTCCTTCATAATTCCAATTTTGGAATCTGGATCCCTTCCATAGAATTTAATATATAATAATAAGATATTTCAAAATATATGTTTAGCGACAGGCAGTCACATTTCGCATATCGGCCTCAATCCATGAATAGTTTTGGGATTGCTTGCATAGTCCTGATATGATACTAAATCTCAACAATAGCATTGTACAGGAAAACTTTTATCAAAGCGACTTCATTCCAACACTCCTTTGTGTTTCGATTTTCAGTGATCAGTTGGGGCTATTATACTGACAGTCTTATTTCCAGAGATTTTAGTACTGTATAATAAATATATTGAAATATATTGGCCTGCTATTTAGTGCACACAGATGAAACATTGTTGGACTTATATATGTTGGTACCTCTTGGCCCGATGCCGCTTCCGATACACAATCTGCACTAAATAGTAATTGATTGCTGATTACATACGCACTCCAAGTTTTCTTGTGAAAGATAATTTCACATTGGTTCCGATGGTAATAAGATATTGCGTGGGAGAAGTCTTTCGCAGAATTTGCCATTTTCACGTAAAAGGAGTGATAAGTAGAAAGTGCGGAAGTCCCATTACTATCTAAGCTTTGTGGGACTATGTAACTATTCTTGATGAAATATCCAACCTTATGGAGTAGCATGGCAGATGATATATTTATAAAATCAAAAATCTCCAATGGAAACTCTGTTACCATATTCAGCTTGTTCCCCTTTTCTAATCACAGTTTTCACGGCCAAACAGGAGAGTTGACATGAGATTTGTCTTCGAGACTAGCATTATAAGAGGAACTCCAATACTTTATGAAAGCTGATCGTTCACTAGTGTTGCAAATGTAAGTCAACTAATATCTTCTGATTAAAGCATTCTTTCAGTTTCCTGCCCTTTGTATATCAAATTAAGATACCCAATTATATAAAAATTGCAAATAGCTATCCAGCCACCGGGATTCTGCCCATGAGGAGTATGCTGCCTATTTGTGTTTCTATTGATAAATATTGAATATGTACTCGTAGTTGGAAAAAAAGGCCCAATCACATACAGAGGCACTCAACATTTACATTTATTCAAAACATAGTCTATTCATAGTTTGATTTCTGGCTAGACTGAATAATTCGCTCTAAAAGGATGCAGAGCGCAATAAAATAGTTCCACTATGTAGCGAACTTAGAATAAAGGAGATGAATCTCCGTTGAAAGGATCAAGATGAACTGAGAGCGAGGAGCGAACTCAATGCTGTTTTAGGGAACGACTCCTATCATATCCTATGAGGTCTTTTCACATTATCGCAGTCTATGGTCACTTACGATAAAATTGAATGTCTAATTTTCCGTAGATTACCTTGAGATGATTATAATAGAGGTAGGCGTGTCTTTTATCTGATCGATTTCATTACTGGTGTATGGCTTTGTACCGTCAATATACGTACTAATAATTTCGCACAAAAATATTTTATAATTTGTAAGTTACAACAATATGTCAATAGTGGGCGTGTCTGTGAAAATAAGCCGCTTATCTTTGAGTGGTGTTGGTACCGCAACCATCCTGTGAAATTTAGTTGATGAATCTTCTATAGGATCCTAGTAATGAGTTTTGGTTAATTGTGGGCGTGGCACTAGTATTATCCAGCCTATATTTGGCATGCTTGCTAGTACGGACCTAATTTATACTGCTAATAATTTGTATTCATATTGAAACATAAATGATTGCATACTTTTAGGATACCTCTATTAAGTTCAATTCATAACGAGAGAGGTGTGTATACGCCAAGACACGATCTATTCGAAAAAAGCTTACTCCAGAACTGTTAATGTGCATATATTGTAGTTCGGTATTTTTTGGATTTTGCAATTTTGATTTCTTTATAATTTATTCTTTGCGTCAATAATAACAGAAGTTCGTTGCACTTTGCATAACAACAATTCAACTTCTCTTGCACATTAAGCAGACGGAAATTCGCCACGTTGGTTTGCTGTTTTAGCCTCATGATAATATGCTACTGTAGCAAATATGTTGTGCAACTTGCATCGATCTACAGTATTGCTGATTATATGCTTTGTTATGGATTTTGACATGTTAATTTTGTATAAAAACCCAAGCAATTATTTAATAAAGTCAGTGCAAATTAGAACTCTAGCGAACAAATATTGAATTCTCATTTTTTCGTGGTTTTCTAGTTCAAGGTCAAGGTCAAGGTCAGTTTTAAATTAACTGCAAGTTTGTTTTCGTCGTGAATTTTCGGTTCAAGTGCTGAAAATTCAAAACCACAAATTCAGACTAAAATCTTGAATTAACATTTAATCATCGTGAATTCCCAGTTCAAGTACTGGAAATTCAAACCACAAATTCAAAACCAATTTTGAATTAATAAGAACCTTCTTGAAACTTCTGTTGAAGTGTGGAGAATATTCTGGAATGTTCTCGAAACTTCTGTCGAAGTGTGAAAATATTCTCGGATGTTCAAGAAACTTCTTTCGAAGTGAAGGAATATTCTAGAATGTTCCAGAGACTTATTTCATGGTGTAGGGAATATTCTAGAATGTTCTACTGCAACATACGAAAGGTATATAAGCCCCCACACAATTAAAGTCGAGACAGTTGAACACCAATTATAGAACATCGTGAATTTCAATCATAGCAGTAACAGTATTAAGAAGTAATAAAGTAATTCATGAATTATTAAATAAAGTGCACATTTTAATAATGTCAACTTTAAGCCTAATATTAAGTGTGTAAATTGCAATAATTAAATAAAGTTCATTATTTTAATTATACCAGCGATTTTTTGATTACTACACAATCCAGTGGTACGAATCCGTCACTTGCTGGCTGCTCCCTTTCTGCTTCTTATAATGCTATGCTAGATTGTTGTATTTACAATTATATTTCATAATTATAATGTGTTGCTCCATAAAGAAGTGTTCCGGATCCTTCTTACTTCAGTTTGTTGTGGTGTAAATATTGTTTTGTCAACAACAAATATCTAGGGAACTTTCTAATGACTTAGATATTCATGCGGTTATAAAATATTTTTTCGGTTCCTTTATCTTACAAGTTTACGAGGAAAAGTCGCATATTAAGTTAGAATAACCCACTATGCATATACATCAATATATCTTTCACAAAACCTTCTACAACTGCATTTAAAATTTTTATACATATCACCATAAAATAAGTAAATTAAGGACGCAAGTTACCAAGTTGCTGTCAAGATGACAAGCTATTTTTAATACACACACCCTTTCATTTTATTTTTTATTTACTTCCTAAGAAACAAAAACATTTTCAATATAAATAAACGACAAATAAAGAAACATAGTTCAGCATTATTTGGCAATTTATACTTCATAGTTATTTGACTCTACTAAGGCTCACATTTAGTTTTTGAAGCCAGAAAGTTAGGTTAGGTTGCGAAGGTGTGTGCAGTATCCGCAGTTCCTCTCGGAGGCATTTCTGTCCATTGTGACTGCCTCCAAAAATGCCAAGAGTAGGCATACTCGTCCTTACCGTCGATTTCCGTAGACATTGGAAGTGCCATCCCTATTAAACCATTTGGTTTTCCAGATGAAAGTGAGGAGATCCGATAAGTCCACCGTCGTTATCTCTGTCTCAAACTTTGGAGTCGTTTCAACTGTAGTCTCGGACATTGGCATAAAAAGTGATGAATCGATTCTATCTCTTCTTCATCATGGCAAACTCTTGCATAGTCCACTAGACAGAATACGACAGCGTAGAAGCATTGGTGCGATATCACAATCCCCGGCAATGGCCCCAGTAAGCACTCTTACTGCAGGTTTGTTGAGTCCTAAGATAATCTTCGTTCTCTTCATGTCTAACCTAGGCCATAAGACCAGTGAGACTTCACAGTCGTCACGATTAGTCCATAACTTGTTTGTCACTGCAATCGTGAGTTCATCTATGCTCCTAAACAGTTCATATATCGGGATTTGTATTGAGGTATCTGCTTCGTTTATATCCATTTCAGAGCCCATTCTGGCCATCTCGTCCGCTAATTCATTTCCTTCTATATTGCTATGTCCGGGAGTTCAGCAAAGTGAGACCTTTGTGGGGTCCAATGTTCAGTAGTGAGGTACGACATTTTATTACCAACTTCGATTTAACTGTCTTGGATTCTATTTCCTTAAGCGCCGCCTGAATATCCACACAGATAGTGATATTCGAGTGTCGTATTGTACTACTTTGTATCAGCCTGACCGCGTTCCCAATTGCATAGATTTCGGCCTGAAAGACGGTGCATGATATGATTGTCTTGCCTGCAAGCCTTCCGAGAAGACACCCGCCCCCGTTCCACCTTCCATCTTTGACCCGTCAGTGTAGATGATAATGTCAGAATTACCCATTACAAAGCCCGACTCCCAGTCTTTTCTGGTTGGATAGAGAGTTGGAATTCTGGCTGTGAAGCGTAGAGTAGAGGTCATGTAGTCTGTAGCCGTTTCTAAGTCAGACGTAACTATCCTTTGACATTTCCTTTTTATTTCACTCAAAATTGTATAGTGTCCATAGGTGGCAGATTTCCACGCGTTGCACTCCCTTAGTCTGAGAGCACACTTGGTGGCATAACCCTGAATGAACACCCCTAGTGGTACGAGGTGAAATAATATATTTAAGCCTTCTTGAGGCGCGCTACTTACAGCTTCTGAAACTCCCACGCTAGCAGGTCCTTGTACTTTTTCAATACGGTTTTGATTACACTTCCTTCCCAAAGTCTTCTATCAGACGAGGGACCCGTAGGTGATAATTGGTCTAATGGTTGTGATGGACATCCCATACATAATGTACGGTGGCAATCCCCATTTTCCCCAAAGATCCTTCTACAGGTATAGTATCCACCCAAACCCTTCTTTATGCTCTCCTCAATATTCCTGCTCCAATTCAACTTGGAGTCCAGAATGGTACCCAAGTATCTTGCTTCTGAATAAAGATTCAACATTACCCTACCTAACTTTGGCAAAGGGAACTCAGGGATTTTTGTTTTCCTGGTGAACAAAACCAGCTCCGTCTTAGTAGTGATAACTAACGTTGCGCTCAGCCCATTCGGAAATCTCACCCAGTGTGGATTCCATGATGTCATCAGCGTAGGCTACAACCTTTGTTCTCTTTGCTTTGAAGATTCCTAATATCTCATTTACTTCAGAAGCCATAGAAGAGGTAATAGCACCCCCCTGTGGCTTACCCCTTGTAGTCCTCCTGCTCAGAGAGGCCGTCAGCTAGAAGCCCGTAACTTTGAACATATTTTATGTTCAAAAAGTACCCCGAATTTGTCAATAAAACTAAAATGCTTAAATTTTTTATGGAAATTTATTTTATTTCCTTCAAAGTAATCTCCACGGTAATCAATATACATATTTCAACGCTTCTGTCAATCTTCAAAACATTTTTATATGCCAATTTTGGAATCGCCTTCAACTCCTTCCGGGAATTCTCCGCCGCATTCGTCTCAAAAAGCATTCCGTGAAGTGGTAACTTGAGTCGTGAGAGCAGAAAAAAGTTACACGGGGCCATGTCAGGAGAATACGGAGATAGTTTTTGGTGAAATAGTCACGTATAAGATGAGAAGTGTGAGCCAGTGTTGAGTAAACCACGAGTTGTTTCTCCACAAGAAAATTCGCCCGCAAACACTTCAGTACGCTCACATAATACTCTTTATTTCTTGTTTCGCCAGGTGGAAGGAATTCTGACTGGACCACACCACGGAAATCAGAGAAAACAGTCAACGAAAACTTGATTTTGGATCGAATTTGTCGCGGACTTTTTTTATATGACCTTAAATTCTTCTAGGGCATTGGAAGAGTCTATAATAATAGCTTTATGGGATGGAGAGGGGTTTTGGTAATTATGGGATATGATATTTCAGTGGAAAGTGGAAGTTAGAGCTACTGCAGTCGTTTGACCATGTGGCTGTAAATTGTTGAAAATATGGTTTTTGTATTGCAAACTGGTAAAGAATAAAATAGGTCTAAAAGTGAAGAATAAAACACAAACACCGTCATAGTTCTGG
This sequence comes from Clusia tigrina, assembly GCA_920105625.2. Classification (NCBI taxonomy): domain Eukaryota; kingdom Metazoa; phylum Arthropoda; class Insecta; order Diptera; family Clusiidae; genus Clusia; species Clusia tigrina. Next base: position 30,832,014 of record OV050030.1, read on the forward strand.
AGATCTTCCAAGGTATTTGCTATAAACTGCAAATGGCCAATTTAAGCGGCGATCTGGCTTAATGAGTATACAAAAATGAATATAAAAGTTTATATATGCCAAAGAAAAGAAGTTCCATTACCAAGGTCATAGGAAAACTTCATTCCGGTTTGTGTTCAAGAGACTAGTATTTGTTGTACACGAAGCTAATCATAAAATAACAAAAATCCTCCACAATAAAAAGAATGGACTTAATCGGTATTCATATTGAACATCGCCGGAATACAAAACGACAATTCTCAATATATAAATCCAATTTTAAATAAAAATTGTAAATTTGAAATATTCCATTTAAATCTCGATTTGTTTGAAAACTGTTCGAGATTGACCCTTAAAACGATCACAAACGATCACGAACAAAGTGAAGTTTGAGGAATTCCAGAGAGCTTAATTGAGTCTACGGAATGAGTATACTTGATAATTACAAATATGGTGCTGTTTTATAAATGTTGGGGTTGCCTACGATTGTTGAATGTTGAGAGACGACAGTTTATGAAATCAGTTCGTCAATATATCACCAAAGAAAGTTAGCAAGGCAGCCATTTCCTTGCTTTCGAGAGTGCTAAAATGGGACTTGATTTAAAAGGTGCTCCTTTATCGTGTGGAACTTTAAGCAAAAAGATAGTTGTACATTGAATCTGAACCTGAGACTAATGCTGATTCCGGAGCCCAAGCTAAACATAGAACGGTCGCTTCAATACAGAAGTTTTTTATGGAGGTGCTCATTTGTATGCGTCCTTTTTGAAAACCAGACAAAATCAAGCAATACCAAAAAGGGGAGAATTGTGATGTCCAACTCGGTAATCATGTCCTACAAAATGTCTTGTTTACTTCGGGCCGAGGGAAATTCCCATTGAAATATTTTGTGCAAGAGCCAAAAACTAAAAAACCGAGATCGAATTAAATGCCTGGAAACAACAGTTGACGAACTACCATAAATATACCCTCCAGAGAGAATGCCAGTCGATAAAGTAAAATTTTGTCAGAGTCTCGTAAATTATTTGCTAATTCCACAAAAATTCGATTATCGAACTAACTTCCTAAAAGTATGCAACAAAAATTACAGGAAAGCTACGAGAAAGTTTAGTATAGGAATATTTTCCTAAACTGTTCTTTTCAAGCTTATTCTTCGCCATTATTCCGTGACTTTAAATGAAACGAATTCACAATTTGTCCGGAGGAGCTGCGTCCATTGTAACCAAATTTGTAATTTTTTATGAAACCGCGTTTAAATTAGAAATATCTATTGAGGCAATTAAAGAACACAAAAGGAGGATTTGTTTTAGAGGGTGGGAAAGGCACATGAATTTTGATATTGAAATGGGAACCAGTCATTTTGCAATTCTATTTGACCGCACACTCACACGAAATATGTCGATCAAACTGGTTCAGATATTTCAAAAAGAGAGTGATTTGTTCAAATACGATATATATTATAATTTGTATATATCGTATTGTACAAATTCATTGGGATTGTGTGTGGACACAGCAGTGGCGCAGAGACAGAGAGGCTAACTAACAGTGCGAAGCTGGGCCACACTGATTGGCGTTCTTTCTTCATAAATTTACTATTGGCTCAGTCATTCAGCATCTCAATTATTAAGTTGCACAAGAAGTAATGGAAATACTGTAGCTTGCAAATATTTGTCCTGGATACAGCCAGAACTTGGAGTTGACCTCAGTGTAAATCCTCAAAAGTGTTTTTATTTACAATATTTTTTCAAGTTTTTCACTTAACCAAATCCTGAAGCTAATTCAAACTCCTGTGTGTCCTCATTGGATAATTAGTTTATTCAGGTGCATGCGATCACAAATATTAAAGATATCATCGATAGAGCTGTCCGAAATGTTATCATTCCTTCATTGAAAAACAAAGTTCCTGAATAATATTAACCATTCCAACCACTTCTAAAAAATCCTTTACTTCGCTAGGTTCCTTGGCAAGTTTAAGAACCCTTTTCATACTCGTATACAACTTTGGAACTATGCTTGTTAATCATGTTCCAAATTCCTGACTATATTGTAATAAACCTTTCGTATCCTCCAATATCTTACTTCCCAAAAGGTGCTCTTACGAATAAGAGGAATATTATATGTTGTCCACGATTTGAGGTGATCTTCCATTTTGTTAGGAGAACTGCTATAGTGCACTTTTTACTGGTAGAATGAAGGAGAGATATAAATTTGTCTGATATGTAATCATCTACCATATAATTCGTGACCGAGCTCATATTTTCTATGGAACTAGCTATGGAATTGACTCAACTTTTTTTAGCTTTATACCAAAGATATTCTTCTGCTACCGATACTTCGATATCAACTATTTCACTTGAGAAATATGTTTTGGAAAATCTTTCCGATGGGTTAGGTGGAAATCGGTCATTCAATCATAATAAAATGCGTATTGTGAACTGATATGAACCATACTGGAAACAGATATGAATCAGCAGCTGAAATTTTGTTAGTTTCTACATAGGGCTATTTTGTTAAATCAGTTGGAAGTAGCACACTACTAAATCGAATATGGGAGATATATTTCATCTGACCATCTTTAGTCCTTTGTAGAGTGTGAATAGTAAACGATTCGGCGGCAACACCACGTTTAAGGAATCCCAAAAGAGCTTTTATATTAGTACCAGCAGTCGTTTTTGCACTTCTTGTGAAGGTAACAAAAATTGCTACAATAAGGTAGTGAGAATATTTTCGACGGTTTGAAGAAAATGAGTCACAGACTCGTGCTGATTATGTAAAGGGTGAGATGTTTACTTAGTAATTAGATATTGAAGATTTTGTGGGATCTCCCTAGAAGAACAGGTTTCAAATTGGATTGGGTCGTTTACCAATATACTCGTATATCAACATTTATATGTAGGAGTCCCCGATTTCCGATCAAATATTGTTAACATCCTATTAAGTCTCAGAGATACAATCATCGCAACAGAAAGAAACTTATGTAGGTGCAGCCAGCATTTTATTAAAATAGGCTATTTAATGATATCAGTTTTATACTATGATCTCTTTGTGGCTAAAATTGATATCATTCCTATTATCCTATTGGCTATATTTTTCAGAGACTCAGTAGAGTCCAAAGAGCAGTGGCGCCGGCGTTGCGGAGTCCCTGCGAACATGTCCTTCGGAGGCACTCAATGTAATGCTACATCTTCTCCCCATTGATTGAATTTGGCCTGCAATAGAGCACTAAGGTTAAAAGCGACAGGTTGCTGGGCCGAGTGACCGTATGGTCATTGTAGGGTACTATACGCAGTGCCGAGGGAACTAACGCAAATAACAACAGACTACATAGTACCACACCTAGATTTTAAAAAGGACTTCACGGTTAGATTTCCTTCAAGAGAAGAGTGGTCAAGGCGAACATTTGAAACGGAATACGATATACCTATTTATACAGACGGGTCCCAAATGGATCTGGGGGTAAGCGTTGGTATATTTTCAACACACGCTAACATCAATTACTGTACACGCCTAACTGATGAGGCTACAGTTTTTCAGGCAGATGTACTCTCAATCAGGGGAGGCGTGGTGGCAAATAGGGCATAGAAGCAAGATTGCCATTTTTGTGGACAGCCAGGCTGCTATAAAGGTTCTATAGTCAAACACCATCAATGCAGGCTGGTCAGACAGTGTAGGGATGAACTTAGCGCGCTAAGTCTTCATGCTGACATCACAATAGTCTGGGTTCCAGGCTATAGGAATATCGATGGGAATGAGAAGGCTGATGAATTAGTGCGCAGACCTAATCAATGCGGAACTAGTATCTGTTCCTCTGGGTGCGATCAAAAGGGGCATCTACCTGCACTGTATCTGCTTGGCGGGTAGAAGATGGAGGGCACTTACAACTTGCAATACATCCAGGGCGACCTGGCCAGTCTACAATATAGCTAGATCAAGGCATCTCATAAACAGGGAGCGTATTGACACCAGCCGACTAATGGCGGTTTTTTCTGGTCACTGGGTAGTAGGTACGCATAGGGAGAAAATGCATAGGCTTCAATACTTCTTATAAAGTTGTAAAGAATCGGACGAGAGGGAAACAATAACTTACTTTCTTTGCAAATGCCCAGCTCTGGAGGCCGCAAGAAATAGAGCCCTGGAAAATTATTTTCTAGCAGGACTGTCTGAACTCTTGGCTGTAAAACCGCAGGATCTTCTGAACTAAATAAATTCCATAAATTGGATCTAGATAAAAACCCATCTTTCGCCACCGTTTACGAGGGGTAGTGGTTATAAAACGGCGTTAAGGCGCTAATTGTGATTCATGCAAGGATGCCGTGGATCAGCTTTCTGACCCAACCAACCTATTGTCTTCTATCTGGGAGGAGAAAAATGGCCCAATGGAACCATGGAGCACCTGAAAAAACTAGGTATGAAAAGTTATATTAAACAATGAGAAAATGCTGCATATCTTTTTCTGAATTCATCCCGGATCTCAAATATCCTTTAAATGATAAATGTTCGACATCTGTTGCTGTCATATATCCTTAGTAATTTTCTCTCATTCCGTCGTGCATGTACAATATTGATATCTCGTTTGTACTAATCGACAAATATTTCAAAGTCACAAGGATGTGGTAAAATCAGAGCAATGGTATAAAATGGATTTATTATCAATAGCGGATGAGTCGAAAGTCGCACGCAGCAGATATTAAAAATGAGAAAAATGTGAAAGTGCAGCTAAATCAGCTGTTGATTGATTTAAACTTTATATTTCTTGACAGAATTCTTCTTAATCGAAACTGCTTTCATTAAAGCTAAAAGCGGGACAAGAGATCGCTCTATGAGTGAGAATATCCCACGCCCAATCGCAAGAGACTCTAGTCAAATCTTTTGTCTTGTGACTATATAAATTGCTTTATAAGAAATGTGCGTATCAAGAGTTGACCGATAATATCCCAATAGGTTAGGTTAAGTGAACCTGGCTGGCATAAAGCCACACATAGATCGATTGGTCCCTAGCGATACCAGATGGGATCTGACTTTTATGTAGATTTCCAGTAGACATCTCGTAGGATGTCAACGATCCTTACGAATTTAAACAGATCCGTCAGCTCCATTCCTGAGATGTCTTACAATCTCCCAAATTGTGGGTCTCCTAAGCATTTTAAGCGGGTTTTTGATAACTCGCGATATATACAAGAGAGATGCTTTAAAGTTTCTGTTACTGCAACCTCTTACATTTCCTACATCCGTCATTGTCCGTAATTCCTAACTTGTGTGCATGTGCCGCCAGTATGGCCTGTCATTGTACCTATGAGAGCGCGACTATAAATCGCGTTTGTTTCCTATCGTTGACCTTATACATAACTTATTTATTTTTAAAGGCGTTTAAACTGTGCAACCTTGCTTTCACCTGCCGACTCATGTGTCCGTCGCGACGCGTCGGTTTCATTGAATAGTTCTTTAAGAGGTTTCTGTATGTCGTTTTCTTGTTCAAGTGGTAAATAGACAGCATTTTTTGAAATTTCATCCACTATTTCGTTCCCTTCTATGTCTTTAAGACCAGATACTCAATAAATAAGCAGTCTTATATTTCCGACTAGCCTTAGAATGGTTTTCATGCTCTGTAAGACATTTTTGGATTTTATATTATATGAGTTAGTCGCTTTTATCGCTGTCCACGTATATGTTTATTTTTGACTCATTTCCTGCCTTGGTGTAGGCTAGCTCTGCGGCTTTCCTTACAGCGCAGACTCCTGCTTGAAAGATACAGCTCTGGTCACGCAGCTTTATAGGCTGCCTAATTCCCAACTCTCAGCAGTAGATGCCTGTTTGATGAAATATTTTTGAACAATCGTCTATGCATTTGTGGAAGAAAGCACCACCGAACTACCAAATATACAATCAAACAAAATAACCCCCATCTCAACGTCTGTTACTTTTATGACAATCAAATTTGGCAGCAATGAGCCCTTTGTCAATGTGTGTGTTAAAAAAAGGGTCCGATAATTAAACTGCTTCGCCCACCATTCAAAAATGAGTATAACTGGAGTCGCAAGATATTTCAAAGATATTTTGCATAGAAAACAGCACAAATAATAGAAAAACAGAGTGTTTAACTCCATTGCACAACCCACTTGGTTAAACTTGCATAGAGATCTATAGTGGAACTAACATCAAAATTTACCCGAATGCCACATGTGGGCGTAATAAATGAGCTGCCAAAGACATGCCTATTAGGGCGGAGTGAACTTGTATGGGGTAATTTTTTTTTCAGCATTTTAAAATGGAATAGTTACCAAAAGATGACCTGATAGTACATATAAACTTGTACAAAAATAGGAGTTTCTAGCATAACGTTCTGAGGTGCCTCAACGGGGTCAAAGTTGAGGGTAAATGGGTAAAGCTCTACAAAAAGTCACACAACTGCCACGGAGTCGCTCGTAGAGGAGTTTAATGAAAGACTGACCCCCACTAATTTGCCACAATAAACATTTTCCTAGGACATACCTACCCCCTATCTCCACTCCATATGGGGGCTCCAATACAAATTTGAAGATTTTACGAAATTGTTAAAAATGGGCCGTCACAGTTTCCAGGTTGCAACTAGGGGTATACGATGTATGACAGACTCCCATTATTTTTTCACCACAAATCTTTTTTCAGAACATACCTGCCCCTTATCTCCACTCCATATGGGGGCTCCCATACAAAATTTATATCACAGACTGAAAAATTATAGGATTAATATAATTAAAAATCAAAATATAGCTTCATTATCAAAGTCTACAATGAAACCCACATCATATCAAATGCGAACAAAATTACCATCACTAGCTGTCGCATGTGATCGAACAGGAGTTTCTGATAGGTCGGCTGCAATTATAGCATGTGCTGTGCTACAGGATGTTGGATTAATACTCCCCGAAAATACAAAGCTTGTTGTTGATCGGTCAAAAGTTCGACGTGAACGTATAAAAAGTCGTCAACGACTGCAGGAAGCACAAAATTCAACATCTCTAGTCGCTTTATACTTTGATGGAAGAAAAGACAGAACTTTGACAGTTTCAAAAAATGGAAAGAAAAATTACCAAAGCACCCAAGTGGAAGAGCATTATTCTCTTATTTCGGAACCAAATAGCACCTATTATGGACATGTAACGTGCGATTCAGGAACTGCCATCAGCATTAAAAATAGCATAGTAACTTACCTAACCAAGAAGTCAATTGATTTAACGCATATATCAGCTGTTGGATGTGACGGCACTGTTGTGAACACTGGTAGCAATGGAGGAGTTATACGGCTTTTGGAAGAGAAATTTGAAAAACCCTTGCAGTGGTTTATATGCCAAATACACGCCAATGAGCTCCCGTTACGCCATTTGCTCCAACATTTGGATGGTCAAACGAAGAGTCCACGTGGGTTTTCAGGACCAATTGGCAAGCAATTACAAAATTGCGAATATTTGCCAATTATTAATTTCGACCCTATTGAAACAACGCTGCCACAATGTACAAACATAAATGAGTTGAGCACAGATCAAAAGTATCTTTTGGAAATTATGACTGCGATCTCTTCGGGTTCGTTTTCCACTGACTTAGCGAACAAGAGTCCTGGTCAACTAAATCACTCTAGATGGCTCACAACAGCAAATAGAATTTTACGACTTTATGTGTCAACGCAAGAAATGACAGAAGGTTTGCAAATACTGACAAATTTTATAATGAAAGTATACGGCAGAATGTGGTTTGAAATAAAATCAAATACGTCATGTACCAAAGGATCATATCATCTTTGGTTGCAAATCAAATTGATTCGCGGTCTTATCGAAGATTTGAGAAAAATTGTAAGTCCTGTTATCCAAAGAAATGGATATTTTGGTCATGTGGAAAATATTTTATTGTGTATGCTGGCTGATGAAAGGAAGGAAATTCGTCAATTTGCCTGCTCAAAAGTTTTAAAAGCTAGAACAGAAGCACGAGCTGGCATTCGAAGGTTTATTTTACCTAAAATAAATTTTGAAGCTGAAGACTACATTGATCTTGTTAGCTGGGAAAGTGTAGAAGTGACTGAACCTCCTAACCTCCTTTAAAAAAAAATTTGTTGGAGGATAAATTCAAAGAAGTAGTTGAATCCGGTTCTGGTCTTAGTGAAACAATACTTAAATTGCCCTGTCACACGCAAGCAGTTGAACGTTGCGTTAAGTTGGTAACTGAAGCATCGCAGTCGGTATATGGAGAGGAGGCCAGAGATGGATTTATAAGAGCAAGGATTCAATCCAGAAAAAATATGCCAACATTTGAAACAAAATCTGACTTTTCCTTGTATAATTTTTCTTGAATTTGAACTGAATTCATTTTGAGATTTTTTTATTAATTTTAATAAGAATTAATTTATGCCATTTTTTTTTAAATCCTTTTAATAATTAATTGAATGGAATAAAAATTTATTTAAAACAAACTTCATCTATGTTATTTTAGCTGACTGAAGACAAACGCTGTGTTTTCTAATATTATCTTAGTAGGGAGATAGGGGGTAGGTATGTGCTTATAAAATGTTTAATGGGGGAAATTAATATATTAATCCTATAATTTTCCAGTCTGTGATATAAATTTTGTATGGGAGCCCCCATATGGAGTGGAGATAAGGGGCAGGTATGTTCTGAAAAAAGATTTGTGGTGAAAAAATAATGGAAGTGAGTCATACATTTCATACCCCTAGTTGCAACCTGGAAACTGTGGCGGCCCATTTTTAACAATTTCGTAAAATCTTCAAATTTGTATGGGAGCCCCCATATGGAGTGGAGATAGGGGGTAGATATGTCCTAGGAAAATCTTTACTGAGGAAAATTAATGGGGGTCAGTCTAACATTGTACTCCTCTACGGGCGACTCCGTGGCAGTTGTGTGACTTTTTGTAGAGTTTTACACCTATACCATCAAATTTGACTCCGTTGAGGCACCTCAAAAACTCAATACAGGTGATTCAATTTTTGCATGGTGATTTATGAAGCCAGTGGTCATATTTTGCCAGGTATACCATTTCGATATTTAGAAAATCATATTTTCACTCCGCCCTAATGGCTATGGATATCTTCATTACGAGATTTGCACAAAAGGGTCTTGAGATTTATCCCGTATTTACAAGCAGTCATTTGGATCCAATGTCATCGTCGGTCAACTCTCTCGCTGAATTTTCTGGTTGGCTGGTTCAGTGCACTATGTAAGTGAATAGTGCTTTACAGGGTGTCTCTAACTCCACTTCAATGTTAATTATTGTTTCTATTTGTTTGTTTTTTTGTTGGTTTTGTACAATTTTATTCATTCATTCTCTATTTGAACAATTTAAATTTTTGGAGTTTTTTAGCCAGCTGCTCTGTGAGTGTTCTTTTTCTCTCTGATATTTAATATTGCTACTTGGAACCGTGTTTGTTCAGTTTTTTTGTACCTGAAAATATTTTGTACCTGTACAATATTTCACCACTTAATTCATTAACGCAATTGTTATAATTTGAATAATTGCTTGTGCCGTTTTGGATAATATGCCAGAAACCCCAAATAATGATGTCAGCAACCGTTCTGGAGAAAAAGAGGAAATTATTTTGACGTCGACTTACCAAGACCATGCCCAGGCCCTTCAATTCACAATCCTGGGGCTTCTACAATAGGATTCCAACATTTAAGCAAGCATTTGGGAGAAGTGAATGAGTAGTCCATGTGCGGCCAATTCTGAGTCGGGCGAAGGTTTTTATTATGTTGCATGATGAGTTTGATAGGGACAGAAGACTTCTTTCGGTAGGATTGAAGCTTTTGTAACGATGTTGGTAGTTAACCCACTCACTTGAGAAATTTTTATGTAGGATTTGTTGGACAAGCTTCTTATGTTTTTGTCGATGAAGTAGCCGAATATGAGTAGGGCTTCTTTATCAGCTATTTTCTATATTTATTAGTATTTTTGTAGCTGTGTTACGTCTTCGTGTATAGGCGGTACCTGCAAGAGTTGGGCATCCTGCGATAATGTGGTCTATTGTCTTTATGTGTATTTGGCATCTGCGGCATTTATCATCTACGACAATCGGATCTTTTATAATATATTATTGGTAGTTTTTGGCGAGGATAACTTGAACCTATATATTGATTATGAATCCTCCTGTTTCAGGATGAAGCTCTACTCTTTGCAACTACTGTTGTCGATGTTCTGTGCCTCCATTATATGCAGTTGCTTGTCGTGCATCTACGGCGTTAATCTACAGTTCAGCATGTATGTATTTGCTATGTTTGTGCGGGTTTAGTGGCGTGTAGTTTTTATATCGGTTAAGGGTTTTGCTGGATGTAGTTTGGATGTTTGTGTGCGCAAAAATGTTCGTAGTTTGTTTTTTTGATTGCTGTATAGATAGTGGATGCCTATTTAACCTCTTCCTCCTTGTATTGTGGATACCTATTAATCCACTCCCTTCTTCTATTATATTGGTATTGTCATTCGTTTAATGCATGATTTGGCTGGTGGTTTTCTATGTTTTGTTATCTGTCTTCTTGTAGCTATTTCCATGTTGTTGAGATCTGTGTTTGATCAGCGTAAAATTCCAAATGAGTACGAGAGAGTGCAGCATATGTGTTATGGCTTTGCATAGATTTTGGTAATTGACGTGGGTTTTAAGGATTTGGTTCAGGCGCTTCTCTCACAATGTTGTCAGAAATCCGAGGTATTTATATCCTTTCTTCCATGTGTTCCAGAGCTTCGCTGTCTAATATCGTGATGTGGGCTTCTACCCATTTCCCTCTTTCCACATATTGTTTGTGCTTTACTCGTACATTTGATTATTCCAAATTTCATCATTTATCTGTGGTTAGTTGTTTTGTAATTTTAAGGCGTTCTCTTAGTTGTGTTGCTGTTGATGCATCTAATTTGATGTCATTTATGTGTAGTAGATGTTTCATTTTATGTTCTGTGGCTTTCTCGTGCTTATATTGTATCCATATGTTGTGTCGTTGAGTGTGTTAGAGGGATGATTCAAGCAGAGTCAAAACCATAGGGCACTTAGGGAGTCTCCCTGGAATATTACTCTCTTTATAGGTATTTCTACTACCGTTATTGTAATTCATGGTCTGATTAAGCTTATAGTCGTTTATATTGTACTGACTTAGGGTGAATTTTGTATATTTGTAGAACTTTGAGAAGCCAACTGTGCGGGACTGAATCAAACTCTTTTTGATAGTCAATGCGGCATGAGTGTAGATTTCGCTGTTGTGTTGTAGTTCGTTTTATAAATATTGCATCTATTGCTGGTTGTTCCTTGCATACTCTTTGTTCGTTCGCTACAAAGTTTTGTTGTGATAAATGTGAATCTATATTGTTGCATATAGAAAAGGTCATTATCTTGCACTAAGTGGGTAGGGAGATTATGGGTCAGTAGTTCGATGGATTGGTTGTGTTGCTGTTCGTTGGTTTTATGTATGTTTTGTCTACGGTTATAAATTTAGGAAGATTTTAGGTTGGTTTATTATATCTTTTATTACTCTGGCTGGTGTTGATGCGGAGTGCTGAACTTCTTGTACCAAAATTTGTGAATTTTGTCTACCTCTGAGCATTTCCAGTCATGTGTTTTGTTGATTATTTCGGTAAACTGTTCTGTGTGTACGAATGTGTTATCTTGAGGTTGTACATCCTTCTGCTGTTGTTTTTCTGGTTGTCTCCACTCGGCTGAGTGTTTGTGGTATTCAGCCGAGTGGAGACAACTTTGTCTGCAAAAATTAAGAAGAGTTTTGCTTTGTCGATAAATTAGATCCTGATGACTTGGGTCAATTATTTAAGTCCGCTTATCAATTTTGGATTAGTTTATTATTTTTGGAGAAACTGAGAAAATCCTCAGGATAACAAAAATGTACAACTTGGGAATAGGAAGACGTTATAGAGATAACTTTGTTAAAGGTTTATGAGAATAATACTACAGAAAGTAGCGATCCTTGCAGAAAAACGATTGAAAAAGAACACAGTTGTGAGGCACGGTAGTTAACAAGTTCAAAAATTATTGATTGCGTAAATAAGACTTTACGATATTGTATAATTTCACAACAAGTCTGCAGCGAGCAAGTTCTTGTCCTTTGTTTGTCATTGATGAAATAGGAACTTCTGTTCTTGTTGCATTGGGAGAGTATACAACAACATATTATGGGATGGAGAGGGATTGTGTTAATTATGGTACTTGATATTTCTATTTGAATATTGGAGTGAGTGTGGAAGAGCTACTGGAGTAGTTTGACCACGGCTATAAATTGTATGGCAGAGATTTGGGAGCATAAATCGGTTCTTCAGGGCGTGCATGAATGATATTTGGCTGCATTGGAAAGAGTATGTAACAGTGTTAATACATGATCAGAGCATTTATATGACTGGCGCGCGAATTTAATATATGACCAGAGCATTTATATGACTGGCGCGCGCCTTTTGGAAAATTTCAGTCCCCGCCTGAAACAAGCATTGGCTATTTACAAATTATGAGAGACTTCATTGGCCCTTTTCCTTCTATCTTCTGCCCCAGAAAATAGCTTGTTTTTTCTAAGAACAAAGAGCAGATGAGACCAGAAAGATACTTTAGCAGAACATTTGTTGGTAGATGTTTCTGGAGTAGCCAAGTGTGGAGGTTGATGTTGGCCTATAGATTTATACTTTTATTATAGATCTCTATTACATTATTTTAGTTATGAAGTCTGTAAACGAATGTAAACAGAGTCGGTGGACTAACTCACCAAGTTTTGCCTTAACTGTTTCGCTTCACATATCTCTCCTTAGTCTGATGCACAGTTTGAAATTTCATTCTTCTGTCAGCCAGTGAACCACGCCTCCTAACTTTCCAACCCAAAAATAATGGGCTTACTAAATTTATTTTATTCAACCAGCAAGTATCGTCTTTGTATATTTTCATACAAAATGAGACAAAGGTATTTAGACCTCCTGAAGAGGAAAGTACCATTTAAGAACTTCTTTCCGCTTTTGTGAACATTTTGTTCAACATTATATGATGGTTTATGGGTTGGCGAAAAACCTGTTGGCTATATCCTCTCCGCGGGTGCCAACTGGGTAGCCTTTATATGCACCTTACCAATCTGGCTGAGTACTGTAGTGCTCCTGGACACTGCAGTGAACAGTCAGGACCAGGCGCTCCACAGAAAGCGAGGCCCCGAGGTAAGAGGCAGAAGAAAAAAGAGGGGGTTGCGGACAAGCAGACAGAACCGAGCATCTCCTGAGCTGCGGCTGCGACCAGTGAAGTTGCCAAACGACATTTGATCGTTGGACTGATCGACCGCAGTAACGCGCTTGGACAGCTGACGGAGGAAAGGTGGAAAGTAGTGGAAATGAAGCTACTGGAATCGTTGTTCTCAAAAATGGACGCGGAGCTGACGTAATTATGCCATCTTTTGACGGAGGTGGCTTAGAAAACAAAGTGAAAACCGTGAAATACAAGGACGATTCGACACTGACATGGGTTAGGGGAGTAGTCAAGACACTCCAAGGCCTGTGGGATGGGGCGGTACTGGAAATATCCCATCTTAACCCAAAGCGAATGTATTTATCCTTCGAATGGTATAGCCGGAGGAAGCTCTTCGGCTACTTAAACAGCAAAATCCGGAAATACCGACCAATGAATGGACAGTGCTGCATGTCAAGAAGCCGACAAGTACGGTCGAAGGACAAAATTATATACTCCAAATAAACAAGTTGGCGGAGGATATATTGTACGCACGATTCGGGAAAATGTCGTGGGGTGTAGGAAGTGTGTACCTTAGCCTTAAAAAATGTAACCCGAACGACGAGAACACCAACACACTCGAGACGGGGGAGGCGGAAAAGGAACTCGGTATTGAAGAGATCCTAGAAGCCTCCTCTAACCTGAACGATGAGATGGAGATGGGAGAGATGGCGACTACAGCCAAACCCAAGAAAGAGCCAGAAGCGACAGCTAAGGGTTCTGCAGATAAATCTCCATCACAGTAAAACCTCTTCGGCCGAGCTCCTTCTCAATCTAGAGGAGGGCGGGTACGATGTGGCTCTGGTTCAGAAACCATGGATAGCATCGGGTATCGTGGTGTCTGGACTGAAGTCGCTCAATTTTCAAACATACATCACGAGCAAAGCCAATAAGGAAAGAACGGCAGTATTGGTAAGGAACGAGGATGAATTGTTATATTCTATCTAACCCCTCTACAGGCAATCTGACTGTTGTCGCGGTAGAGAGCGGTGAGGCTCAACCTCTCATCAATGAGAGAGGTTTGTCACTTTTTAACTTTATTGTGCAAAGTAGTCTAAGCATTGCTAATCTGGGTGAAGAGAATAAATTTATAGGGCCCACCTCAAAAAACGTCTTGGACATCATGCTCCACACTAGCGACAGAACTCGATATACCCTCGTTCTCAGATCATAAGGACATTAGCTTTGAGGTTACTTTCCACCCAAAAAAGCTTAGAAAAACTCCAAGAAATCCCAGGAACACAAACTGGGGTCCCTATAACAAAATACTAGAAGAAAAGGTGGTCAAACCTAGGACCATCAATTCCCATAAAGATCTCGAAGAGAAGGTCAATCTATTGACCCACATTCTAACCCACGTTTACAGGATCTCCTGCACACAAGTGCATATGAGGCGCAGACCCAAACCACCAAGAAATGTATGTAGGTGGAGCCAGCATTTTATTAAAAGCTAGATAAGAGTTTAAAATTGATATCGAGGAGATAAGAGTCTAAAATTGTTATAATTCCTATTGTCTTCTATCTGGGAGGAGAAAAATGGTCCAATAGAACCATGAAGCACCTGTACTAACAAGGTTTGAAAATTGATATTAAACAATGAGAAAATATTACATATCTTTCCCAGAATTCATCCCGGATCTCAAATATCCGTTAAAAGATGAATGTTCGATATATGTTGCTGTCATATATCCTTAGTAATTTTCTCTCATTCCGTCGTGCATGTACAATATTGATATCTCGTTTGTACTAATCAACAAATATTTCGAAGTGACAAGAATAGGTAAAATCAGAGCAATGGTATAAAAAGGATTTATTATCAATAGCCGATGAGTCGAAAGTCGCACGCAGCAGATATTAAGGATGATATAAATGTGAAAATGCAGCTAAATTAGCTGTTGAACTGATTTAAACTTTATATTGCTTGAGTGAATTGTTCTTAATCGAAACTACTTTCATTAAAGCTAAATAATAAAATTCAACCACGATTGATTTTAATTGAAATATTCCAGAGAATCGAATTAATAACTTCATCAATATATCTATGCCTGTTCCGACTGATTTTGGAAAATTCAACATAAAGTGTGTGCAGCATATTAAGATGAAAATTATACACAGTTCCCGTCAGCGCCAGGAGCGAGGGACAACACACCGCACTAAGAGTGAAAATGTCACACGCCCGATCACAAGAGACCCTAGAATTATCTTTGGCCTTTTGACTATATAAATTGATTTATAAAAAATTTGCGTAGAGTTGATCGATCATGTCCCTATAAAGATATATAAAATTGTTGACGGTGGAGATAAATAAGTTTCAGAAACGAGTGGTATTTGAATAATATAATATAAAACCAAAATTCCTAATGTTGTGTCCCAAGAAGGAAAACGACAAAAAAGGAGAATTTGTGGAACAAACAGCTCGTCATTTTATATGGAGTCACATGAGTGTCATTTCCATTATTTCGACCATATCAGTACAAATTTCATATAAACTGCTGTGAAACTCAAGACAATGAAAACTCGTGTTCTTTTCTCTTCCAATATTTGTTTGTCCAACTAGTCTATTTATTTACTGAATCTTCTTAAGTAGAAACTTGCAATATATATATAAGGATTACAAACTATTCACAATTACTATTTAAACATTTAAAGCCGCTGTCTTAAAAATTATCATTTCGCATGTTCTGTCTTAAACGTTTTAAAGAAGAGAACTAAAGAATCAATATATAAACAAAATAATTAACTATATATCATTTTGAAAGATATCGTACCAGCGACACAAGTCATGTAGTTGGATCATTCCAATGAGTCTCCAATTTCATCATATAACTTCTGGAATTTCGAGCGATGTCCTCTTCCACTTTCGGTAGACCCAGATCTCTGAATAGGTTCTAGTTACTTATGTTCCACGGAGCACAGGCAATCATTCTGGCATTGTTCTTTTACAAATGTTGTAGCTTCCAAAACAACGTGCATAAATCCGATGCGGACCCAACTACTCACACGGCGATCTTTGAGTACAATTTTCTTAACTTTTTCGATTGTTTCGTCAGTCACAGAGTCGGATGAACGAACGGGACTACCCAAGTCATCAACCACAGGCCGACACGCTTAAAAACTCTTTGTACCACTCGTATGCGAGTGTTTTCGACATTTTCGAGTCCCCGTCGACTACCGTTAATATTTTCAACGCTTCCGCACATGACATTTTGTAAGAAACACAAAACTTCAGACATCTTCTTTGCTCAACTAAATTTGACAAACTGAAATCCCCAGAATACATAAAACAATGACTTGTTTGCAAAGCTATTAAGCACACACTATACGACAGATTGCGCTCCAATATCTCGAACGCGGTTAGTTTTATTGACAAATTCGACGTACTGTTTGAACATAAGCAATAAGAGCGATGAAATATCAGGTATAAAATCATCATAACAACACAGTTCTAACCTTGTATCCGAGCATAGAACACAATTCTAAATATCGAAGCAAGAAAGTGTTACATTATATCTATATATATAAAAGAAAGTGACGTTAGTTACTACGCTTATAACTGGAGAACGCCTGGACCGATTTCGGTGATTAGCACCAATTCGGACAGGTCTCCGCCCAAACAAGGAGAATATTTAAGAAAATTCTGGAAAATTTCCCGAAAAAAAAATTATGAAGAAAATTCATTTTCCCATACATTTTGTATGGAGCGATTTTACAACGCCATCTTAACTCAAGAACCCATAAAAAGGAACATGATTTTAAATGCTGTATTGCCAGTAGATGGCGTTGTGTGCATCAACTTTTGCATATGCACAGTTGGCAGCCCACGCAAGATGCAATGATATATGTGACTTGAGTTTAGTAACATAAATATCGGCATTTTCTTAAGCTTTTATCAGCTTTCGTTAGTTATTGTAATTCAATTTGATTTAATACATTATTTTGAAACGATTTATTGTAAAAATTGCCAGCGAAAAGTGATTTCATAGAGGTGAGTTTAGTTTGATGAAATGCACATTGTAAATGGTTATGTTCTTTGTTATTGCGTGCTCATCGATAATCAACCCAAACATTAATTTCAGATTGTCCAATTAATTTTTAGGTGGAATACTTTAAAATCAATTCGAGTTCGCTGTTCATTTCATTCTGATTGATCATTTTGGTGTGGAATTCTATTTTCAAACGGTAAGTTGCCAAGAAAGATGTTTATTTTGTGAGGTTATGACATTTGAGCACATGTTTTGTGTGTTCATTTCTCAGTGTAATTCACAATGCCCACGAGCCAGAAGATCTAATCTTTCGCGTCGAACGCGAAACGCAAATAGAATTCGGAATATGGCCTATCAATTGACGACGGATGAACAAGAAATCGCACGAGAACAGCGCCGTGCTAGTATGGCCTAACTTCGTGCATCACAAACACAAGAAGAAAGACAGGCGGCAAATGAAACGGCTCAGTTAACAATGAGAAATCGTCGGGCAAATGAAACACCTCAACAACGTGATAATGTAAATCAACGCATAAGAAGAACTGCTTCAAGTGTTGATTTGGATCGAGTAGCGTTTCATTACGATTGCAGAATTGACTACAGCTCGCATCCTTCCGTTCAAATTTACCCAATGGAGGTTGTGTGCAACCATTGCGGTGCATTGAAGTTCGCTGGAGAAACACCTGGATTGTGCTGTCTCAGTGGCAAGGTTAAATTACCACCATTGCCCTTGCCAACAGAGCCATTGCGTTCTTTGCTTACTGGTGAAACACCAGAATCACGTCATTTTCTATCGAACGCTCAGAAATACAACGGATGCTTTCAAATGACTTCATTTGGAGCAGATATTATTCATGAACGCGGATTCAATCCGACATTCAAGGTAATAAATTAACCGATCATTTTCTTTTGATGCACAAAAAATATTGAATCTAATTTCGTCATTGACTCTACAGATCCAAGGCCAAATTCACCATCGAATTGGATCATTGCTACCACTTGAAGACGCACAACATAAATTCCTACAAATTTACTTCATGGGCAATGTGGAACATCAACTTGATCAGCGCCAAACAATCAATACGGCAATGAGAAGAGGAATTCTTCGCGATTTGCAGCAGCTACTTCATGAACATCATGCATTGGTTCGGTTATTCAAAACTGCGTTGGATCGCATGCCAACTGATGACTATAAAGTCGTGATCACAGCGGATAAACGACCTGCTGGAACGCACGAACGCCAATTTAACGCTCCAACAATAGATGAGGTTGCAGTTGTGATTGTTGGCGAAAACCGGGAATCACGCGATATTGTGCTCACACGTCGGGACTCTGGGCAATTGCAACGAATATCCGAAACACATCGTACATACGATGCATTGCAATACCCACTGATGTTTTGGCAAGGAGACGATGGATATTATATCAACATCAAGATGATAAATCCATCGACCGGTGAGAATAGATATCATAATAATTTTCATTTCAATATGACACTAATGTCACTGATATCATTTTAGGTGAGGAAACTACCAGGAATGTCAGCGGAATGAATTTTTACGCGTATCGTTTGATGATTCGCCAAAATGTTGACAACTATTTGCTTCGATTTCGCCGATTGTTTCAGCAATTTTGCGCCGATATGTATGCCAAAATAGAAGCGGAGCGACTCCTTTTTATCACTTTAAATCAAACCAAACTACGTACGGAGCAGTACATTCATTTACGCGACGCAATTAGCACCGAAGGAAATGCATCTGATTTTGGTCGGTTGGCCATTTTACCGGCGACGTTCGTTGGCAGTCCACGTCATATGCATGAATATACGCAAGATGCAATGACATATCTACGTCATTACGGCCGTCCAGACCTGTTCATCACCTTCACGTGCAATCCAAAGTTTTTTTTTTTTTTTTTTTTTTTTTTTTTTTAATATCCAAATATTTTATTGCAATCTGTTATATTCAATCACATTCAGCAATATTTAATAACTTAAGACTAATTTTTGTATTTACTGTCTTTTATGGACTACACCCAGTGGTGCAGCCATTGCCTATTAGCACAGGAGATCTGTTGTGGATTTTCTCTTCAGTCGCATGAAAGTGAAGGGGTTGAAAGTGAGTTCCGATATCAGTGGATTTGGGTGGACTAGGAGTCTCAGATTGTGCGAAGTAGAGAGCTTTTTTATTTCTTGAGCGACTGTAGGAACTTTGAGGTCACGATGGATTTGGTTGTTTGTGACATAATAGGGCGCGTTTACAATCATTCTTAGGGTCTTTGATTGGAATCTTTGAAGTATTTCAACATTGGAAGTTGCCGCAGTGCCCCACAGCTGAATACCGTATGTCCAAACTGGTTTTAAAATTGCTGAGTACAAGAGCAATTTGCTATCGATTGAGACTTTGGAGTTTCGATTCAAGAGCCAGTGTAGATTTCTGAGCTTTATACCGAGTGATTTTCGTTTTGTAAATATATGTGTTTTCCAAGTTAATCTTCTGTCGAGGTGCATCCCAAGGTATCTAGCCTCATTACATTGGGGTATATTTATGCCGTTGAGTTTAACGGGTGGGCAGGTGTTTCGTTTGAGAGTGAATGTAACCTGGACTGATTTTGTTTCGTTCAACTTGATTTTCCATTTTTTTAGCCAGTCAGTAATTTTGTTTAGCCCACTCTGGATTTTAGAGGAAGCTAAGTGTGGGAGAGTGTCAACAGCTAAGACAGCAGTGTCATCTGCAAAGGTACCTATGGTGACTCCTTCAGCTGATGGTAAGTCGTACGTGTGAAGTAGATAAAGTATTGGGCCCATGACACTTCCTTGGGGTACGCCTGCTGAGCTTTCATGGAGCTCAGATTGTTCCTCACCTTGCTTTACGAAAAAATATCTATTTGTAAGATAGGACTTGATTAACACATAGTAGTTAATGGGGAGTGTGGTTTTTATTTTGTAAAGCAAGCCATCGTGCCAAACGCGATCAAATGCTTGCGAGATGTCAAGAAACGCTGCTGTACAATATTTTTTATGTTCGAATGCAGTGTGTATATACTCAACAATCCTATGAACCTGTTCGATTGTGCTGTGTTTTTTCCTGAATCCAAATTGATGATTTGGAATTAGCTTTCGCTCTTCTATAATTGGGAGTAGTCTTTTCAGGAAAAGGGTTTCCATGAGTTTAGAAGCAATCGGTAACAAGCTAATTGGGCGATACGATTCAACTTT
Organism: Clusia tigrina; assembly: GCA_920105625.2. Taxonomy (NCBI): domain Eukaryota; kingdom Metazoa; phylum Arthropoda; class Insecta; order Diptera; family Clusiidae; genus Clusia; species Clusia tigrina. The sequence continues at coordinate 30,852,454 of OV050030.1, forward strand.
ATCAGCGCTTTTTCCTGGTTTGAGAATCATTTTTAATTGTGACACTTTCCATTCGGGAGGTATAAAGCCAGATGTTAGTACCGCGTTAAATAAGTAGGTAAGATATGTCACTCCTTCTTCTGGAAGTTGTTTTACTATTTTTCCAGTGATAAGGTCGTACCCAGGGGCTTTTTTAATATTTAGCTTATCAATAGCTGCTTTCACTTCAGATTTGGAAAATTTACGTATGGGTAGGTCCATATGGTGGGTATTACTCAGAACACTTTTCACTTCTTCTGTTACACATGCTGGGGGCTCGATTTCATGTGGGGTAAATACTTTTTTTAAGTGTCGGGCAAATGTGACTGCTCTTTCAAGGTCACTTTTAGCCCATTCGTTATTTTCCATTCGTAAAGCGGATTGGAACATTGTGGGTCTCTTTAGATTCCTAGTTGCTTTCCAGAGAGAGTATTCTGTAGCAGCTGTTGCATCGAGATTACTGAGGTAATGATGGAGTTGGGTGTTTCGTTCGTTATTAAGGATCTCTTTAAGTTCTTTTGTAAGCGCATTTAATTTTTTCTTGTCCTCAGGATGTCTAGTTTGTTGCCACTTTTTTCTTGCATATCGCTTTTCTCTCAGTTTTTCTTTTATAGGTTTGGAGATGTTCGTTGATTTTCGTTCATTTAGTGGGGGGGTGGAGTCCCACGCAGCTTGTTGCAGGCAGTTGTTGAAGTGTTCAACAGCCGCAATGATGTCTTCTTCAGATTTCAGTGATAGTTTTAAATCAATTGTGGAAGATACCATATATCGGAAGCGATTCCAATCAGTTTTGTGACTATGTAAGCTACATTGACTGGGAAGAAGGGCAAGATTGTTGTTAAGCTCGACGAGAACTGGAGAGTGGTCAGAAGACAGCTCAAAGCATGGGCTACATTTAAGATCACTAAGCATGATACCTTTCGTCACACAGAAGTCAATCAAGTCGGGAATATTTCTTACATCTGTTGGCCAGTATGTTGGTGTACCTGAAGAGACAGGGAGTAAATTTAATTTTCCAATGGCCGCATAAAGCTGTCGACCTTTTGGTGTAGTGAGAAGGGAACCCCAGTATGTGTGCTTTGCGTTATAGTCTCCTCCAGCTAGGAATCTATTGCCAAGGGTCTTAAAGAATTTCTCATACTCCTCCATTTTTATTGTGTGTTTAGGTGGGCTGTAGACAGCGGAAATTGTAATTGGCCCTTTCCAGTCATCAACAATTATATTCGTGGCGTGTATAGCTTCTGTGCGATAAGATGTGCTCTCACAGTGTTTTATGTTATTGCGTATTAATATTGCTGAACCTGCATGAGCCTTATTATCTGGGTGCAGGGTGTGATAAAACTTAAAGTTCGGAATCTGAAAATGGCTTTTGTTGGTGAAATGGGTTTCAGATATTAGGAGTATATCTATTTCGTATGTTTTAAGGAATTTTTTATTTTCTAATAAATGTTTTGACAGCCCATTAGCGTTCCATAGAATGATTTTTATGGGATTGAGGATGAGCAATTCTTAGTCGTGAGGGTCACTAATAAGTTCATCATTGTTGTGATTTGTTGCATGGCTTGCCGGAGTAGCATTATCATTTCTCGCATTTCGTTCGGAGCTTGGGTTTCTGCAGGAACAGTATTAATTGGTAGGGCCGTTGTGTTTTCATTAGTTGCTTGTGTTGAGTGTTTCAGTGCCTGAGCGTATGAAAGTACATTTTGAGTTTGTTTTGATGTACTGGGATTTACCAGAACTTCCTGTTGTTGAGTAGGATTCATGGGTAAATTGTCGTTTTTCCTTAATTGTGGGTATTTCATTTTCTGAAGATTTTTATAGACTACACAACCTTTGTAATTTGTTGGGTGATTACCTTCACACAAGGCGTATTTGACTTCATCTGATCTGCTTTTACGTACACAATCTGAAGACGTGTGGCTTCCGGCGCATTTAATGCACATTGGTTTCCTGCGACAGTACGTTTTTGTATGCCCATACTGCTGACAGTTAGCGCATTGGGGAATATCGCGAGTCGGTCGGGGGGGCTCAAAAATAATTTTTGTATGAAGCAGGTATTTGACTTCATAAATTTCTTTATTGTTTGAGTTTGTTTGAAGTTCAATGATAAACATTGGCAGAAGCTTTTTTGTGTTTCTTCGCTTTATGTTCCAAATATTCGTGACAGAGTGACCGAGGTTTTGCAGGGCTTGGGTTATTTCATCTGTGCCTATAGAAGGGTGCATATTTTTCAGTACTACTTTGAAGCCTCTTTCTTGTTTTGGCTTATAGGTGAAAAATTCGGTGTTTTTTAGCTCAAGCTGGTTGACTATTGTCTTGTAGGCTTCTGGAGAAAATGCCTGGTATTTAACTTGTTCATTGTTTATGAGCTTTAATTCGTATGAATTTAGAGCAGCTTCAGACAATAGTTTCATTAGAGGAGCTATATTGGTAACTCTGTCAACAAATATTGGTGGGGGCTTAGAGACTTTTTCTTTATGTTCTGTGTTTTTTTTTTGTTCACATTCTTCAACTTCTTCTAGGGACGAAAGTCGATTTTCGGTTCCTTTCGGATCTCCTAGCCAGTATTTTTCAAGTTTAGCTTGTTTTTGAGTGGTCTTTGTCTTACCTGGACTCTCTCTCTCTCTGCCTTTTCTTGTTTAGAACCGTTTTCCAGTCCTCGTCGTGGGAGGGTACACTTACTGTGACTTGGGGAGAGGCAACTGGTTGCTGTTGTTTGTATAGCAGCTGAAGCTGGCGTTGAAGCTGATCAATTTGTTGTTGGACAGTTTGTTGAGAGCTGTTTTTATTTGGAAAAGACGAGCTTGATTGTGGCGAGGGGCATTGAGGACTCCAGGAATTTTGGAGCGGATTCTGAAGAAGGTGTTTCTTTTGTGTTTGCAGTTGTTGATGCTGCTGTTGTTGTTCCTGATGTTATTTTTCTCGGTGTTGCTGTTGTTGTTGTTGTTGTTGTTGTTGTTGACCTTCCCTTCTAGGTGGGGTACGGTCTACACCCATTTTTTTTTCTTTATTATTTATTTTTGTTTAAAATTAACTTTGGCAACTCTACACTAGATACTTGCTAAGCCGCTTTTAATTTAACGTATTTGTGTACATACATAACCGTATAATAGCAGTGCTATTTGGCGGTTGTCTCACTTTGTGATTATTTGTTGTTTCTCACTTTATAATTTTGTTGTTTTTATTTTTGTATATTTTGTTTTTGTTTTTACACTTTATTTAAAAATTAAAGAATTTTAAGTTAGTTGTTTTCAGAATCACTGCACTCGGCATTCTTCCGACGCAGAAAATTTTGCACTTTCACGCTTGTGCGAAATTGTTATTATTTTCTCATTAAATACCTCGATTTTTGTTAAATTTTATTATCACTATCGGATTAGTTTTTCACTTTGTAAGAGTTGCCAACTATCCTAAGTGGATAGAAATTGTTCAACTGCTGCTTCCTGGCCAAACAAAAAAATGATCGGCACGATATCACCGCACGTGTATTCAGGCAAAAAATCCGGTCGTTCATGCTCTATATTGTTTGGCATCGTGTCTTTGGGGATACTCGATGTTGGATGTATTCGATTGAATGGCAAAAAAGAGGCTTACCGCATGCGCACATTCTCATTTGGTTAGTCGAAAGAATACAGCCAGACCAAATTGATGACATCATATGTGCCGAGATTCCTGATCCCGAAACCGATCCAGACCTGCAAGATGTCGTAATTGCAAACATGATTCATGGACTGTGTGGCGCTATTAACCCACAATCACCGTGCATGGTCGACGGCAAGTGTTCCAAGCGTTATCCACGAAATTTGACTGCTGATATCATCACTGGCAACGATGGTTATCCACTGTATCGACGTCGATCATCTGATGATGGCGGTAGAACAATCACAGTCAAAGTGAAAGGAAATGATTTCGTGGTCGACAACTCTTGGGTTGTTCCGTATTCGCCACTTCTTTCCAAAACATTCAGGGCGCATTGTAACGTGGAGTATTGCAATTCAGTGAAGTCCATCAAGTACATCTGCAAATATGTCACAAAGGGCAGTGACATGGCGGCTTTTGGTCTTCAAGCTCCTGACCCCAATGATGAAATCACGCGCTATCAAGTTGGTCGGTACGAATGCTGCAATGAGGCGATTTGGCATATATTCTCATTTCCCATTCATGAACGCTATCCGAGTGATACACATTTTCCAGTGCATCTGGAGAACTGTCAACGAGTTTATTTCACCGCAGCAAATGCCGCTCAACGTGCTCAAAACCCACCAGCGACAACATTGACCATTTTCTTCTCGTTTTGCCAAATTGATCCGTTTGCACGTGCGTTACTTTACTCAGAGATGCCGCGTTATTACACTTGGAATGCTTCATCGAAGAAATTTCAACGTCGAAAGCAAGGTAATGTAGTTCCTGGTCATCCGGATGTGCATTCTACTGAAGCTCTTGGCCGTATTTATACAGTTCATCCGAAAAATGATGAATGCTTTTACTTACGACTATTGCTGGTGAATGTTCGTGGCCCGACATCATTTGAATCACTTCGAACTGTCAATGGTGTAGTGCTGCCAACATTTCGTGCTGCATGTCAGGAGCTCAATTTGCTGGAAAACGATACGCATTGAGACATGACAATCGCTGAAGCAACTGTTTCCGCATCTCCAAATCAGATACGCACATTATTTGCGATCATTATTTCCACATGTTTTCCATCGAATCCACGTGAATTGTGGGAGAAGTTCAAGGATGACATGTCAGAAGACATTTTGCATCGACTTCGTGTCCATTCAGAGAATCCCCATCTTGAGATGAATGAAGAGATGCACAACCAGGCTTTGGTTTTGATAGAAGACATGTGTTACCTCATGTGCGGCAGTTTGTTAGTCAGGTTAGGAATGACATCGCCTGATCGTGGAGTAAACGACGCTTTCGAACGAGAATTGCAGCGTGAACGTGAATACGACACAAATGCATTAAGCCAATTGGTTCGAACGAATGTACCATTGTTGAATCCCCAACAAAAAGTAGTGTACGATACGGTGATGAAGGCATTGATGATGGAAATGTCGGCATGATTTTCCTTGAGGCGCCTGGTGGCACTGGTAAGACATTCCTCATATCATTGATTTTGGCTGCAGTTCGTGCAAGATCAGAAATTGCTGTAGCAGTTGCTTCTTCTGGAATAGCGGCAACGCTGTTGGAAGGTTGCCGAACCGCTCATTCTGCATTAAAATTGCCATTAAACCTGCAAGCGGTTGAAGAACCAACATGTAACATAGCGAAACATTCAGCAATGGCCAAAGTGGCAAGCAAAATCATTATCTGGGACGAATGCACAATGTCGCATAAACGCGCGTTAGAAGCTCTGAATCGCACTATGAAAGATCTGCGTAATGACGCAAGACGTTTTGGGGGTGCATTGATTTTACTCTCAGGCGATTTCCGGCAAACACTACCAGTAATACCACGATCGACCGCTGCCGATGAGATCAATGCTTGCCTCATATCATCACCATTGTGGCGTTATGTGAAGAAACTTCAGCTGACGACAAACATGCGAGTTGCATTGCTAAACGATCCATCTGCCGAAGTGTTCTCCAATCAACTGCTAACTATCGGTAATGGTCGTGTTCCTGTCGACGCATCGAATGGATTCATTTCGTTCCCGCCAAATTTTTGCAATTTCGTCTCAACGAAAGAGGAGCTCATCAACAAAGTGTTTCCGAACATCATTGCTAACCACAAAAACTACGATTGGTTGAGTGAAAGAGCAATTTTAGCAGCAAAGAACAAGGATGTGGATCACTTAAACTTCAAAATTCAAAATCAAATCGTTGGGACACTGCATTCCTTCAAATCTATCGACTGTGTAACAAACGAAGACGAAGCAACCAACTACCCAACTGAGTTCTTGAATTCATTGGATGTGCCTGGCTTGCCACCGCACAATTTACAATTGAAGGTTGGTTCAGTCGTCATCATGCTTCGCAATCTCAACCAACCAAAATTATGCAACGGAACGCGTTTAGCGGTCACAAAACTCATGGCCAATGTGATTCACGCAAGACTACTAAAAGGAAAATTCAAAGGTGAGGAAGTTCTCATTCCGAGAATTCCAATGATCCCAACCGATATGCCATTCGACTTTAAGCGAATCCAATTTCCAATTCGTCTCGCATTCGCCATGACAATTAATAAATCACAAGGCCAATCATTGAGTGTTTGTGGCCTGAATCTGGAAAATGCATGTTTTTCACACGGACAACTGTATGTCGCATGTTCCCGTGTCGGAAAACCATCTGCTTTGATCGTTTTCGCACCTGACAACAAAACGAAAAATATCGTTTATCACAGAGTGCTTCAGTGAGGGGAAATACAATTCAATAAATGGAAAAATAATTTCATACGAGTAAGTACACATAAAGTACTGGCGATGAGGAGTATCAGTTTAAAGCCGGATTTTATTATTATTTTAGGTTCGTAGGAGGGACGTGGCAAATGAGTTGTTTAGAGCAAGAAGGCTGAAGATATATAGTACTGACGGAGACAGTTATCAATTTATATCTGCATTTTTCATTTCAGTTTCATTGGTGGAGGGGTATGATGATGATGAATGTATGTTTTAGTCCTAAATACATATATGTACGTACATCTATAGTACAGATCATCGGATATTTTTAGGCAAAACAACGTTTGCCGGGTCAGCTAGTTATTTAATATAGTATGTAGTTCAAAGTGCCTCGAACCCCGGTCACGTCCAAGGGTATGAGAATGCAATTTGTCGATCCCGCACTCCATCCACATTCATGCTTAGGAATGCATTTACCAATAGAATTCATAATAAGGGTATTTTGTTATAAAGCATTCCGAGTACGAAAGTTCAACAATTATTATATATGGACTGCCACACCCTCCCTTCAGACATATTCATACTTGGACACATATAACAGATTTTTGATGAAATTATTTTTGAACAATCGTCTATGCATTTGTGGAAGAAAACACCACCGAACTCCCGAATATACAACCAAACAAAAGATACCCCCATCTCAACGTCTGTTACTTTTATGACAATCAAATTTGGCAGCAATGTGCCCTTTGTCAATGTGTGTGTTAAAAAAAGGGTCCGATAATTAAACTGCTTCGCCCACCATTCAAAAATGAGTATAACTGGAGTCGCAAGATATTTCAAAGATATTTTGCATAGAAAACAGCACAAATAATAGAAAAACAGAGTGTTTAACTCCATTGCACAACCCACTTGGTTAAACTTGCATAGAGATCTATAGTGGAACTAACATCAAAATTTACCCGAATGCCACATGTGGGCGTAATAAATGAGCTGCCAAAGACATGGCTATTAGGGCGGAGTGAACTCGTATGGGGTAATTTTTTTTCAGCATTTTAAAATGGAATAGTTACCAAAAGATGACCTGATAGTACATATAAACTTGTACAAAAATAGGAGTTTCTAGCATAATGTTCTGAGGTGCCTCAACGGGGTCAAAGTTGAGGGTAAATGGGTAAAGCTCTACAAAAAGTCACACAACTGCCACGGAGTCGCTCGTAGAGGAGTTTAATGAAAGACTGACCCCCACTAATTTGCCACAATAAACATTTTCCTAGGACATACCTACCCCCTATCTCCACTCCATATGGGGGCCCCAATACAAATTTGAAGATTTTACGAAATTGTTAAAAATGGGCCGTCACAGTTTCCAGGTTGCAACTAGGGGTATACGATGTATGACAGACTCCCATTATTTTTTCAGAACATACCTGCCCCTTATCTCCACTCCATATGGGGGCTCCCATACAAAATTTATATCACAGACTGAAAAATTATAAGATTAATATAATTAAAAATCAAAATATAGCTTCATTATCAAAGTCTACAATGAAACCCACATCATATCAAATGCGAACAAAATTACCAGCACTAGCTGTCGCATGTGATCGAACAGGAGTTTCTGATAGGTCGGCTGCAATTATAGCATGTGCTGTGCTACAGGATGTTGGATTAATACTCCCCGAAAATACAAAGCTTGTTGTTGATCGGTCAAAAGTTCGACGTGAACGTATAAAAAGTCGTCAACGACTGCAGGAAGCACAAAATTCAACATCTCTAGTCGCTTTATACTTTGATGGCAGAAAAGACAGAACTTTGACAGTTTCAAAAAAGGGAAAGAAAAATTACCAAAGCACCCAAGTGGAAGAGCATTATTCTCTTATTTCGGAACCAAATAGCACCTATTATGGACATGTAACGTGCGATTCAGGAACTGCCATCAGCATTAAAAATAGCATAGTAACTTACCTAACCAAGAAGTCAATTGATTTAACGCATATATCAGCTGTTGGATGTGACGGCACTGTTGTGAACACTGGTAACAATAGAGGAGTTATACGGCTTTTGGAAGAGAAATTTTAAAAACCCTTGCAGTGGTTTATATGCCAAATACACGCCAATGAGCTCCCGTTACGCCATTTGCTCCAACATTTGGATGGTCAAACGAAGGGTCCACGTGGGTTTTCAGGACCAATTGGCAAGCAATTACAAAATTGCGAATATTTGCCAATTATTAATTTCGACCCTATTGAAACAACGCTGCCACAATGTACAAACATAAATGAGTTGAGCACAGATCAAAAGTATCTTTTGGAAATTATGACTGCGATCTCTTCGGGTTCGTTTTCCACTGACTTAGCGAACAAGAGTCCTGGTCAACTAAATCACTCTAGATGGCTCACAACAGCAAATAGAATTTTACGACTTTATGTGTCAACGCAAGAAATGACAGAAGGTTTGCAAATACTGACAAATTTTATAATGAAAGTATACGGCAGAATGTGGTTTGAAATAAAATCAAATACGTCATGTACCAAAGGATCATATCATCTTTGGTTGCAAATCAAATTGATTCGCGGTCTTATCGAAGATTTGAGAAAAATTGTAAGTCCTGTTATCCAAAGAAATGGATATTTTGGTCATGTGGAAAATATTTTATTGTGTATGCTGGCTGATGAAAGGAAGGAAATTCGTCAATTTGCCTGCTCAAAAATTTTAAAAGCTAGAACAGAAGCACGAGCTGGCATTCGAAGGTTTATTTTACCTAAAATAAATTTTGAAGCTGAAGACTACATTGATCTTGTTAGCTGGGAAAGTGTAGAAGTGACTGAACCTCCTTTAACAAAAAATTTGTTGGAGGATAAATTCAAAGAAGTAGTTGAATCCGGTTCTGGTCTTAGTGAAACAATACTTAAATTGCCCTGTCACACGCAAGCAGTTGAACGCTGCGTTAAGTTGGTAACTGAAGCATCGCAGTCGGTATATGGAGAGGAGGCCAGAGATGGATTTATAAGAGCAAGGATTCAATCCAGAAAAAATATGCCAACATTTGAAACAAAATCTGACTTTTCCTTGTATAATTTTTCTTGAATTTGAACTGAATTCATTTTGAGATTTTTTTATTAATTTGAATAAGAATTAATTTATGCCATTTTTTTTTAAATCCTTTTAATAATTAATTGAATGGAATAAAAATTTATTTAAAACAAACTTCATCTATGTTATTTTAGCTGACTGAAGACAAACGCTGTGTTTTCTAATATTATCTTAGTAGGGAGATAGGGGGTAGGTATGTGCTTATAAAATGTTTAATGGGGGAAATTAATATATTAATCCTATAATTTTCCAGTCTGTGATATAAATTTTGTATGGGAGCCCCCATATGGAGTGGAGATAAGGGGCAGGTATGTTCTGAAAAAAGATTTGTGGTGAAAAAATAATGGAAGTGAGTCATACATTTCATACCCCTAGTTGCAACCTGGAAACTGTGGCGGCCCATTTTTAACAATTTCGTAAAATCTTCAAATTTGTATGGGAGCCCCCATATGGAGTGGAGATAGGGGGTAGATATGTCCTAGGAAAATCTTTACTGAGGAAAATTAATGGGGGTCAGTCTAACATTGTACTCCTCTACGGGCGACTCCGTGGCAGTTGTGTGACTTTTTGTAGAGTTTTACACCTATACCATCAAATTTGACCCCGTTGAGGCACCTCAAAAACTCAATACAGGTGATTCAATTTTTGCATGGTGATTTATGAAGCCAGTGGTCATATTTTGCCAGGTATACCATTTCGATATTTAGAAAATCATATTTTCACTCCGCCCTAATGGCTATGGATATCTTCATATAGAATTACGAAATTTGCACAAAAGGGTCTTGAGATTTATCCCGTATTTACAAGCAGTCATTTGGATCCAATGTCATCGTCGGTCAACTCTCTCGCTGAATTTTCTGGTTGGCTGGTTCAGTGCACTATGTAAGTGAATAGTGCTTTACAGGGTGTCTCTAACTCCACTTCAATGTTAATTATTGTTTCTATTTGTTTGTTTTTTTGTTGGTTTTGTACAATTTTATTCATTCATTCTCTATTTGAACAATTTAAATTTTTGGAGCCAGCTGCTCTGTGAGTGTTCTATTTCTATCTGATATTTAATATTGCTACTTGGAACCGTGTTTGTTCAGTTTTTTTGTACCTGAAAATATTTTGTACCTGTACAATATTTCACCACTTAATTCATTAACACAATTGTTATAATTTGAATAATTGCTTGTGCCGTTTTGGATAATATGCCAGAAACCCCAAATAATGATGTCAGCAACCGTTCTGGAGAAAAAGAGGAAATTATTTTGACGTCGACTTACAGAGACCATGCCCAGGCCCTTCAATTCACAATCCTGGGGCTTCTACAATAGGATTCCAACATTTAAGCAAGCATTTGGGAGAAGTGAATGAGTAGTCCATGGGCGGCCAATTCTGAGTCGGGCGAAGGGTTTTATTATGTTGCATGATGAGTTTGATAGGGACAGAAGTCTTCTTTCGGTAGGATTGAAGATTTTGTAACGATGTTGTTAGTTAACCCACTCACTTGAGAAATTTTTATGTAGGATTTGTTTGACAAGCTTCCTATGTTTTTGTCGATGAAGTAGCCGAATATGAGTAGGGCTTCTTTATCAGCTCTTTTCTATATTTATTAGTATTTTTGTAGCTGTGTTACGTCTTTGTGTATAGGCGGTACCTGCAAGAGTTGGGCATCCTGCGATAATATGTACACACCGCTTTCTTCCCACGAATTCTTCTCCTCACATCGGTTTGATAATGTACTTGTAAAAGTTGAGATGAGTTTTGGCACAATGTCCGTATATGGAGAGTCTGAAGTAAATTTTATGACTAGACCTTTAAAAGAGTCAATATTCGGATGCAGATCTTTAAGTATGCCTAGTCTAGACCCTTAACTATACTCGTAGTAGACCAGATAAGACCAGAAAGGCACTTTAGCGGTACATTTTTGTTTTACAGGTTTGTGGAATAGCAAAGTGGGGAGCTGAATATAATATATTATTTATTTATATATAATATTAAATTTGATTGCCGGTGCTTCTGCGTTGATGTTGGTACAGCGCGGTTCATGGTTTGATAAGGAAATTGAAGTATTGCAGAATACCATCTGTTTTTTTTTTTTGTATAAATTTGGAAATTTGGTTAATGTGGTAAGACTTTTGGATTGTAACGAAAGTAATAATAGGGAAGTGGTCGCTGTGCAGTTCATCTAAAGTACTAGAGGAGAGGCTATGTTGGGGAAATTAGCGGGGGAGTAGCATTAGAAAATGGATTATGATTGTGGTGGATGATTATTGTAGCAATTGAGGAGATGAGGAGGAGGAAGAATCGGTGAAACATTTGCTCTGTGATTGCTCGTGTCTTCAGAGAAGACGAGCCAGGTATATGGACTTCACAAAAGCTTCTGGTTGGATTAAAGCTCAGGGTTTTCAAAAGAGAGCGTAGTAGTTTCCCTCTCAAAAAAGTATCGTCTTTGTATTTTCATACAAAATGTGACTAAGCTATGTCGACCTAACGTACTGAACAGGAAACTACCTTTTAAGAACTTGATTTCCGCTCTTGTGAACATTTCGTTCAACATTAAATGATGAAAAAATATGTATATTTATGTCTTAGGCAGGATACAAAGTTGGCAATCCTAATTTTATAATAATATGTGCCGATATACAATAAGTAACTTTTACTCCAAATCTGATACATTCGGATGTTTAGTATCAACGCCAATACTCCAATTACAATTTTGCTATACACGATCTGGGAAAGAATTCGGTTAATATGTTTACATGGCCTGAATACATTGCAAAGAGAGGATCTTCAGAAGTTGCTTCATGTGTTCTTAAATATATATTAACCAGCCACGATGTAATTTCCAGAGGAGTAGAAAAAAAATGTATAATGTGTTTTGTTCGATGTGTAGGACAATATCATCATTGGACAGTGGTAGCTCTGTGCCAATTTCTGATCAAACTCAAATAGTTACTTTCCTGAACTGAATCAATAGTGTTTATTCTCTGGGCACAGCTTCTTACCATGTGACCGGGATTTCGCATTAGAGAAAACAAGGCTGCATCAAAAGTTTACATTCCTGATTGTCTTCTGAATTTAATTAAAACATCAGGACCATCAAACCCGTTCTAGGTTTATAGAATGTGCCAAGTGGATTTTAAACATTTAAATTCACTAACGGAAGCTTTTAAAAAAAATCTGAGCTGTAAGATTACAGAAATTAGATGGTTACAGTATTCTGAAGATGATGTTGTGGATTTAGAATTAAGCAAAACTCACTCCACTTTAGAAGACTGGCCTATTGTCAACTTGCACCAAAACCGACATTTTTGTGGCAATTGGAAGTGCTCCGAAGTGTGCGTGTAACTATTACTCCTGAAAAGAAAAAAGTCCTGCCATCTGCCTTTATTTTTCTTAGTTTTAATGAGGTTAATTACAAGGACTGGAATTTGCCTTCTTATTTTCATTACGTCCTATAAATGAATAATGTACGATTCTTTTTTGTTAATAAATATTTCAAAATACCTGAAATATGAAATTATCGCTTTTTACTTGACGGGAAAAATGTTGTATCTGCCACTAGAAATGATGCTGCTTGTAGTGAAACAACAGACTCCATACAACGTTATTCCACTAAAAAATTACTGCAATTGGCATTTCGGGCATTTATGACGCATTTGAATTATTTGTTAACTAGGAATTAGGTCTGGTAAGGATTAGTTAAAAAAAAGTGAAAAAATGTAACAGAAATTTCGATTCTGGCATCTTTAACCCGGTTTTTTCCTCTACTGACATTTGTTAATTTTGTCTCTTACAACGTTATTTGAGGGGACCATTCATTTGATTCCAAATCGGCGGACCGTATACAGACAAATTTTTGCTTGTCGGGCTTTCAATAATACAATTTCTTAATTAATATTTTATTGTGGAAAGATTCTTATCAAAAATATTACAAAAAGTGTGCGTCAGATCGACAATTGTCAGAATTCTGAATAGTTTTTAGAACAGCTGTTTCATTGTCAAAAAACACGAGCGGGCGTATTTGTTGTGTCCACGTACCTACGAATTATATCCCATTGTTCTATATTTGCTCTGTCTTTTTTGATAATTGATAATTTCGGATATTTCATAATTTCCGTAGTTGCTGAAGTCTCTTCCGATCGGAAGTCCAACATTTCCACCCCGAGCTCAATGCTAAGTCTCCCGCTATTGAAACTTAGTTTGAACAGTCGTACTGTCATTAAAAAAATTAGAAAAATGTACGTTATATTCACAATTACGACAATTCCGAATTATATTTCGAAGATCTGTTTTGAACGTGAGAAAGACACGAGAGAGCCTGTTCTACGTTTGTCTTTGTTCTGTTGCTGGCGCACATTGTGTTGAGCCGCTTGGGATAGAGGGTCCAACATTGTTTATGCATTGGAAAGAGTAAGACAAAATAATGGAGCTTAAGTCTCTTGTGTCTTGGATTTGAATGTAAAGCTTTGCCGGCTTTTGGGCCGAAAACAACCCTCACATGTCTCCACATATCTGGAATATATTTTGGATCTTTGGCAAATTTTGAGCAGCGATTCGGTAGTCAGATCTTCTAATTATTGAATCTCGTTTGGGGCACTTCGTCAGGTTCTTGTGTCTTGTATGGCTTGAACCCATCAATAGTCCAATCCAATTTAGGCTTTGTGATTATATTTGAGTTGATATCGACGGCACTCTGATAGGACACAGTTCACTCTAGTAGAATAGTGCTCGAGCAACCAGAAAAATCGGTATCAAAAATGAATTGTAGAGTCTGCACTATTTGATGAGTTACTTCATATGCGGGTAAATGTTGCGTTAACTGCGCAAGGCAAAACGCGTCGATGTTGATATTGTTGTTATCTTGCGTTGCATTGATACGTATGTTGACTTTGCCTCTGGTGCAACTACCATTAGCAGAGCCAACTCCATACAGTATTGTCTTATCATATTTGCGTTTCAAGCTCAGTCGCTGCACACATGCTTCAGAAATCAGCGTACCTTGTGATCCAGAATCCAACAAGGCGCGGCACGGTTGTAAGTTATTACATGCATCAGAAACCATCACTATTGCAGTAGGCCATAAAAGTAAAAGGTCGTGAAAGTTGTTGTGTAGTATTTACACTGATGCCAGCTGCTTCCTTGGGCGGAACTGATGACATTTCTCTCTGCGTATTTTGGGTATTTGTTGGCGTTGAAATGTGAAGCATAGTGTTATGCTTTGCATTGCATTTTCTGCAGGCTGTCCTCTTGCAGGCTGATGCCCGATGATTTGGCTGCAAACAGTTAAGGCAGGCATTACTGCGTTGTACGAGCTTACGACGTTCTTCAACATCCATTTCCTTAAATTTGTTGCAATTGTACAAAAAATGTTCGCTTGAGCAGGCAGGACATGATTGAATAGTTGCTGTATATGCGCGAGCTTGATTGCGCTTGAAATTGTTGCTTCCCTGGCTGGCGTTGTAGCTTCAACTCCGTTGCGTGTTTTCCAATTCAAACACTATTCTCTCTAAGAACTCCAGAAACTGCTGGAATGTTGTAGCTTCGTCTGCTTTCTTCTCTCTGTACCAGAGTACCAGTGTATCGGCGTCGAGTTTTTTCTCCAAATGAAACACTAAGATTGAGTCCCAGTGCTGTATAGGCTCGTCGAGTACCTTCAATGCATTAACACTCTCATTTGTAGCATTGTAGATGCGTTTTACTTCAACAGCTGATGCAGATTTCATTCCGGGTTGGTTGAACAAAAGTTCCATGTACGCTTTTTTCACCTTGTCAGACTTGTCGAACTTTTTCTTTAATAGCTCCCAGGCAATACTGTAGTTGGCATTGGTGGGTTTTAGATGCTTAATTAGTGATAGTGCTTCACCTTTCATTTTTGTTTGCAAATACTCAAACTTTTCTATGTCGGAAATATTTGCTCTGAAGTGCACTAAAGTTTCGAACAAGTCACGAAATCTTATCCACTCAGTGCATTTGCCATCAAACTCTGGAATCTGGATTTGTGGCAATCGTAGTTCATGTTGAACTTGCGGTTGATGCGTAGTCTCAGTACTTGCCGTCGATGAGTTGCGGGCCATGCGCTCAATTAGCTCACCCATTGCGCCTTGGTGTTGTATAAGCGTTTGCATGGCTGCTGAAATATCACTGTCTGCCTGCTGATTACCTATAACGGTATGATTGCTCTCTGAATTTTCCAAAATGTGTGCACACAGTGCTTTTATGGAAAAATACTTCTCCTCGATCTCTGCGCGGTATGTCTCCTCCTGTGTTTGCTGTTCTTCTGTAGTCACCAAGTAATCAAATTCTTGCTGAATTGTCTCGAAACTTCTAAATAAATCCTCTGCTCGTTCTAGCCGCACTCTAATCTCGTGTGACGTATTTTGCTCCGCTGTGCAAGCCCTATAAATACGTGTTAAACCACTTTTAATAGTCTGTCGTTGCAATTTTAGTTTATCCATTTTGTTGCTGCAAGAAAAATATAGTGTCAGAAGCACTCAGTAACAATTATTCGCATTGTCCTTTTCTAGACCCGAAGAGAATCACTATTACAAAGGAGGGGAAAAAGGGGACTTAAATACGAATTTTGGGGAATTGGAACAGTCAATAACCAGACGAAATACAGGATAGGTTGATTTCGCATTTCGGTTTGACTCGAACACACGAGGTTGATGACGATTTCATGGAAACCGTTTTCCATATTTCTTCTCACCAAGACCGCGATCCGATGGCAACATTAAATTAAGAGTCATTGAGGACACCCTGACATCTCTCAGTCGAAGTGGTCATCCAGAAGTTCAGCAATTGAAGAGAAGGCATTTATAGTGAATTGGAATGCTCTCTAAAAATACGTGTACGCGAAATACGAGTAGCTTTGAAAGGCGCTGCAAGAATTTTTTTTGCGAAGTCAGACAGGTTTCAACAATTTGGCGTCATTGAAGGCTGCGGCAATTGATGAATTTTGTCGGCGCTATCAGCAGTGGAGTTCCATTGAATTTTGCAAAATCGACGGAAACATCAGAGAATATCTTTACACGTTGATGGAGATAGTTAATCGGTTCATCGTGATGAAGAAAATTAGATAGAATATTTTGTCGAAGGTGTGCCTGATTCACGGTTAAATAAGACTGTGCTCTATCAAGGAAAGTCGAATCCAAAATGCTGTTGACTGCTAAATGAGAATAAGTTTTCAGAACTTTTAGACACAGTGCAGACACAAGTCACAAAATGGATTAAGGAGGGCATTATACAGCAAAGTTATTCAGTGTACGCATCTGTTGTTATAGCTGCAAAGAAAGATGGAACAAAGAGGCTGTGCTGTGACTGACTCAGTGAGAAGATAATATGGGATAACCTTCCAATGATCCTAATCGACGACGTGGTACAGAACCTGGAATGAAATAAAGTGTATTCGACAGTATTCGACAGTATTTTCCATGCACCACTGGAAATGAGCTCTCGAAAGTATACTTCGTTTGTCACGCCCGATGGAGAGTATGGATTTTTGTATGCGCCAGTCAGTATCTCGATTTAGGCAGGAAGAAGGCTTGTAGAAGAAGGCTTGTAGAAGTTGTACACCGTTTTGTCTCTCGCCAAAAAGTTTGCGCTTCGGTTAAAATGTGAAAAGTGTCTATGGCTCAACCTTGAATTTATATACGCATATCTACTATTAAACCGTCGAGAAAATTTTTTGGTGCCACTCGATAAGAAACCGCTTCAACTATTTTTAGGACTTGCTTCGTATTTTGGACGTTTTATTGCAGACTACGCTCTGATAGCAAAGCCGCTGACAGACCTTTTGAGAAAAGGAGTAAAGTCTCGAATTCAAGAAATGGAAGTCATGGTGTTTCAACAACTCAAAGTTGCTTTAGTGAGCCGGTTGCTTCGACCGCTATCTTGAACTGGCCTGTCTCAAAAGAGGTAGCGGATTATTGTTGTATAAGATTTGACTTGAATGCCTGTATGGAGATTTTCCAGAGGTTTCGTAATCCCAGGAAAACTAACTGGGTTTCTGTTCGCTTTCACTTAACTGATAATATGAATTGCTCGACTGAACCTATAAAAATGGTCCACCAGCTTGACATTGAAATATGGAATTTTGTGAACAACCTCAAAAGTGCTTTGGAGGAGAACTGCCAGCAAAGACTTAAAAAGTCTCAATGGGTGTTTCCTGGTGGAACAATGTGCTCGATACTCTGAGAAACAAGGTAAGGCAACTCTTTAACAAAGCAAAGAAGAAGGGCGACCAGGATACTTACAAAAATACCCTTTCTGATTATAATCGAGAGCTCAGAAAATCGAAACGAGGTACTTGGAGGAGCATTGTGGGAATATCTCAGATCAGCCCAAAATGTTTCTCCTTGAAAAAGCCCTGCGAAAAGTACATGCCAATGGTCTGGGATCAGATGGAAACTACTCAAGCACGCCTGAGGAAATATGTTCCCTGCTCCTGTAAACTCACTTTCCGGGTACCAAGCCGGTGGGCCCGGCTTCAAACTTAATACATGTATCAACAATCGGGGAAGGAGTCTAGCGGCCAAATTTTTAAATAATGACAGGGTAAAATGGGCCATATCAACTTTTGGCCCACACAAATCTCCTGGACCAGACGGTGTCATGCCCTGTCTCGATTGTTGGCAGAACAGTATTGCTTTTTGTCAAATGCATTTTTTCTGTCGTTAACTATTCGATGAACCTGCTCTACTGTTCTATGATATTCGCGAAAGCCAAATTGGTGATGAGGAAGAATGCGTTTTTCATGTAGATGCGTTTTTCGAAGAGTTTTGACATGATACGCAGTAGGCTAATCGGTCTATACGATGACGAATGGTATAAATCCTTTCATGGTTTCGGAATCATTGATATTTCTGACATTTTCCAGGCATTGCAATCCATTAAAAAATGAGGCAAGCACGATGATCTCTATTTGTGGCAACTCCTTGATAATTTTCCCAGTAATGAGGTCGTGCCCTGGGGCTATGTTGGAAGAAAGGTTTCTAATTGCGTTATTTATATCTTTTTGTTTCAATTTAATAGGCGAGCATGTGTAGTCTGACGATGAGTTGTTGTTACTGCGAGGTGGGACATCCTTTAAATGTTCTGCGTAAACATCGGATGTTTCTTCGTCACTTCTTGCCCATTTTCCGTTTGTTGTTCGAATGGGTGGAATTCGGCGCATAGGTGATTTAATTTTCCTGACAGCTTTCCATAGATAGTAGTTGCTAACGTCAGTTCGAGAAAGATTTTGATGTACCGATCCAAACTGGGCTCTGATTCATGGCGTAAGGCGTTTCTTAAGTTTTCGATGGAAACAGATAACTTCCGTTTTAGGAAAGTAGATCTGAATTTTTGCCATTCTTGAACTCTCCTACTTTTTTCAGTTAGAAGACGATCAATTTGAGTTGAAGTTTTTGGGTGTCTAGAGTTGTCTCAGTTATTGTCGAGTTTGTACGAGGCGTGAAGCACAGCTAGTCTTAGGGTAGATGTAAATAGCTCCAGAAATGTTTCTAATTCCTGATTAGTTTTGAGATGAGGATTAAGAATGAGATGACAGCTAACATATTTTGTGTATTTCAGTCAATTGGTTCTAAGGGGTGTGAAATCGAATGTAGGGCGTAACTTTTTGTTGAGGTATATTATTGTAGGGGAGTGATCTGAAGAGATGTCGAAAAGTGGTTCCAATTTTAATTCCTCTAGTAACTCCAAAATCTATAAGGTCAGGGATCTTGCGTGGGTCTGTTGGCCAGTACGATGGTTGTCCTAAAGAGATGGTGGTGTCAGAAAGCATGAAGTCATACAGTTGTTTTCCTTGTGAGTCCCGGTGGGTGTGTTTAGCATTATAGCCGCCAGCAGCTAGGAAACTTGTTCCCAGGGAAGAGAAGAAATCTGAAAATTGATTTGTTGATATTCTGAATGTTGGACTACAGTACACAGCGGAAATAGTTATGTACCAAACAAATTGATGTTGCTTGAAGGTACTCTTTGTTGTATTCTTCCATACCAAAAAGTGTCATTCTATTTTTGATTAAAATTCCAGTGCCACCATGTGAATTACCAGCTTTGGTATGTCATAAAATTTATAACCTGGTCTACAAAAATTTTGCTTTTCGGTTAGATGTGTTTCCGGTATGAGGAGTATATCGATTTCATTCGAGAGTAAAAGTTATTGACTTCTGACTTATGCTGGTTTACCCCGATTGCATTCCATTGACAGATTTTCAGCACGTTAATTTCTGAGACAACTGAAGCTGCATGAGCTGATTTTGGTTCCTCATCATTTCTTGGATCATAGTTTGTATTGAAGTCATGAACTGCGTGATACATTGGGTGAGCGTTGCTATCATTCCTTCAGTGTTGATGATTTGTACCGCTACTCATCTGCGGGTTGACCCCTGACTTAAGCAGCCTTGCGTACGTTTTCCCTGTGTCGCAATATAAAATTGGCTTCTGTGCTTGTGCAATGACAGGAATATCTGAGTTGAGTGCGCTTATTCTTTATCTGAGGGTCTTTAATTCTAATTTCCTGGTAAACAGGACAACCTCGTAGTTGACTGTATGGTTACCGCCACAATTACTGTAGTGTCTAGTAGCAATGTCAGTTCTGGTCTTGGTTCACTTTGATGTAGGGTGTAAATCCCCACAGGCAACACATACACTACGAAGTGTGCAGTAGGACCTTGTATTGGACTAGACCACTCCGTTTCAGGGGTCCTCCACCGTAATTCTACGATACATAAGGTAGCGTGGGTTATATATAACATGTACTTTCCCTTTTCTAAGGATTTGGGTGTCTGTCTCAAGCTCTACGCGAAACAGTGGTTGGGGGGTTTTATTGCGATCAACGCAAGTGAGCAAATAAATTAGATAAGAATATGAATCTCGCATTGCCTAAAAGAAAAACTACCATCAAACGTTGGAAGTTGGGACATTTCTAAAGTAAATTTTTTAAGGCTCTGTGAATGGAAACATTTATAGGCCCAGGCAAGGTGAATTTACTTACATGGTGGCTGCAAGAGCAGATTTTTTTGAATCGATTTTCCCTCAGTAGCTGTCAATATGAAATATGAAAAAAATTGCAAATTGAGTTTTGATTTGTGTGAATAAGTTTTATAATTGTTATTTTTGTGAAATCTGAACATTAAAAGATTAAAAAATAAACAATATGCGAAGCAAATGTGGTATGTGTAGTAAATACTCGGGTAAAGGAAATGGATCGTTTTTCCGTGTACCCAAAAATGAGTAATTCCGACAACAGTGGGTGGATGTATGTGGTGTTAATTTAAAAAAAACGGCAGTTATTTGTGAAGACCATTTTTTGCCCAGTGATTTCATAAGTGGTCCTGGAGATGTGTGTGCAATAAAACGGTTGCTGCCAAGTGCTGTGCCTTCTTACTCCATTCCCAGTGTGAATTTGCAGGCTAGCTGTTCTTGGATAGTTGACGGTACTGGTGTTGTTAATTCCTCCACGCAAACTGAGTAAGTTTAAATATTTCATATTAAGAGTTGATATGATTATTTATGAAATATTAATGTTTTAGTGGTTTTACTAAGACAGCAATAATCAATGAAAACAAAGCTCTTAGGGAAAAAGTGAAGAAGCTGGAGGCAGAGATCACTGAGTTAAAACTACAATTGGAGAGCAATAAATCTCTGACCACAGCAGTACACGAACTATTTACTATGGGTCAAATAAAAAGGCTATGCGGTACTGATGGTAAAAAGGCGAACTGGCGGTGGGAAGATGTGTCAAACGCTGTATGCTTACAAGCTGCAGGTCCAAGAGCGTATAGACATTTATATAGCAAAGGATATACCACATTTTATAACACTGCAGAGGTGGGCAAAAAAAATTCATATTGAGGAAGGCATTCTACGGTTTCCCATAGATTGCATGCGATTTGTGAACAATCTCTCGGAAGATGACAAAATTTGTGTGGTCTCTTTTGATGAAATGAAAATTGCTGCTGTATACGAGTACGACTCATCAAAAGATATAGTAAGAAAGCCCACAAATTATGTTCAACTTGCAATGGTGCGAGGTTTAAAGGCCTCCTGGAAGCAACCTGTCTTTTATAGTTCTGACTGTAAAATGACTAAATCTATAATATATAATATTATAGAAGCTCTTCACAATGTGAGCTTCCCCGTCGTTGCCATTGTTCCCGACTTGGGTACAACAAATCAATCGCTGTGGAAAGAACTTGGTGTGTCTATTGGTGAGTTGGTTTATAATAATCAATAGGTATATAATACAAATATATTTTAAATACAATAGATAAGCCTTGGTTCCAAAACCCATGCAATATGGGTGACAAAGTATTTGTGTTTGCTGACGCTCCACATCTGCTGAAGCTCATGAGAAACCACTATTTAGATTCCGGAATATTGTGGAATGAAAATATTGTCACACCGCAGACAATAAAGCAACTAATGCAGCATGTGTCCGGATCTGACGTGTCTATTGCCTACAAATTAACTGAAGATCATTTATCCATTCGACAAGCAGGTAAAAAATATAGTAGTTTCATTTTCAATTTTAAAAAAAATGTGTTCCACACGACACGGCAGATTTCATACAATTATTGAACGATTGGTTTGATGTTCACAACTCCAAGTTAACGACATTAAACTACACTGGAAAAGAACCATATGGCAGAGATCTACCGAAACAACAAGAAATTCTGGATAGAATGAATATGTTTGTGGGTAAACCAATTATACCCAGAAAAAATACTTTGGCTCCCTTCCAAAGGGGTATTTTGTTGTCAAACATTTCGCTTCGCTTGCTGCATGAATATGTGTCGGAAAGGTACGGAATGCAATATATTTGCACATATAGATTAAACCAGGCAAAGGAGGATTACATGATCATCCCAGCTCAAAAGATTTTAAATTTAGACTACGAAAATATATTCTAGGTATTTTTCTCAAAAAACTTTTGTGGACGTTCAATATTTACTAATTGTGTGTTTTTACAGCAAAGGAGCTGCTATTTGTGTTTGATCAATGTTTAGTAATTGTGTTGCAATAGTTTCTAACATATCGTTGAAGGTAACCCAGTAGTAATGTGTTTGTGATAGTAGGATTTTTTGAAAAACTTAGATATACATTAAAACATATTTATCTAAATAATCAGAAGTGGAACCGGTAATGTGCAGGGAGACGACACGGAGTGGTTAAATTTATCTTTTGACCATTCTAATTCTCAGAGCACTGTTAATCCAAATGACAGTACCGTAACACTCACTCAAGATTTAATTGAGCCAATGGATGCTCTCAAGTGTGAAAACATTGTTGAGAATGATAGTGTGCCCGAACTGTTTCCACAGGAACTAGAGGCCATTTCTAACACCGATATCGACATTCTGTATGAAGATGGGTTAGAATATGTGGCAGGATATATAATTCGAAAACTCAAATTGGAAGACTTTGAGGAGAATATAGACACTGGTACGTGGGTGGATCAAGTATCTAAAGGTTGGTTAAAGAAACCTTCTACAAATTTTTTGAATAAAATAAATAGTTTGGAAAGCATCTTTAATACAACAAATGGGAATGAAATTTTGCACGCACCCAATTTGCAAAGTAGATTAGTTGCGTTAAGTTCAGCTGTTGAATTGCCTACATCGTTGTTTTTTAAATGCCGGAGGCATTTTCGCATAAAACAATTGAATAAACGGTTGAGAGTGCAGACAGCAAAACAACGCATAATGGGCAACAAGAAACTATTGAAAATTTTATTATAATCAGGTTTATTAAGGTAAATATTGAAATAATTGTTTTAATATTTATATATTCATATTCTTTATATTATATTAATCCATTGATTTATTTTTATTCCAGATTTTGCGAACTACTTCAGTGGGTGCGACAACAAATGCAGCAGGAACTCTCTCAGGTAACTTTCAATAAATGTTCTCCATTTAAATATTCAAACACTGCACCACTTTATAAATCTATTTGTATAAACTTCTCTATCATATATACATACGATCTCGTATATGGATAATTTCTCACTCACATACTGAAAAATATAGAAATTATAAGTTTATTTAACTATTATATAAATATTTGTATATTTTGTGTACCATTTTAAGCAGTTCTTATGTATTCCTCCATTCCTCTCAATTTCGTTTATTTTTATCGCACATTGCCTATGTTTCACAATTCCAGAGGTACGAAATTCACCTTGCAGACACCATGTAAGTAAATTCACCTTGGGCCCAGGTAAGATTCTTAGGAAGTTTGTACCTGCAAGTGGAAACAATTTCATTGAAATTGATCGATTTATTTATCAGTGAATAAAAGCACTATTGTCTAAATATGACAGACACGATTTTTGTTGACGTCAGAAAACATCATGAAGCACATAAGTAGAGTGCAGTTTGATTCTAAACGTAAAAAAACTCGTATGATTATTTGAAAACAACTGGAATAATAAACACATTGTACAATACAAAGAATTTAGCTGTTTATTTCCTCTGACGTCAAATGTCAAAAAGAGTTTTCAAGTTCAAGTACAATGCTAGTTGAAAGCAATAATGAAGTTAAGCAAATATTTAACTCACCATTGGAGAGCACTTGAACACTCTCATGTTATTTATGTCCATATGTTTGCTGGTGTATCTACCCAGAGAGTAGGTGTTTTTGTATTACCTATTTACTAAAAATTTAGTATATACGGCAATGAAGTGCTGCAGAAGTCAGTAATTGTTTAACTTATAGATAAGTTTGGAACTAGTAAATTAACCACTTGATATTTTAGTATTAAATTTAGTAGTACATTTTGAAGACTGCCAATAATTGTCACTACAGGGATATGGAATATAATTACAACAAACACAATAAATTCACATACACTATTCGTGTGACCAAAAAAAAATGGTCGAAACGGTAAATAAAAATGGAGGGAATTGAATGTATTTTCTTATTCTTCTTTGCCGATACTGCCGAATGCCACTAGCAATGTGCTGAATATTTTATTATGTACTTATAGCCAACATTCACACATTTGTCCAGAATTAAGTGAAGCGGGCTACGGGCAAATTCCAATAATTATTGGTGTGAATTTTAATATATATGTAGATTTAACCAAACAAGAAAACCGCACTTTTATCGCTTTTATGAAAGACAGATTCGATTTGGATCTCGTTAGTAACATTTCGCCAACAACACGATCAACATCCTGCCTTGACCTTGTATTCAGCAGGTATATTTCCAAAAATTAATTTGTCAACCATATATTCATACCATAAAGCAATTTTAACAGCAATAAAATATAATGTATAAACTATTTAAAAATTTGTTTAAAACAAGTAAATAAAAATCACTTGAATTTAAATGCGTACTGTTTTGATTTATCATATCTATAAAATCTGTACTATCTCATTTCAGTCTAAGTTTTATAAAAAAAAATTCACCGTACGATACATCGAAACTGCCCGCTTTTTATTTTTAAATATTATAAGAGGAGGAAATCATCTAAAACTTCCTCTCGTCATTACGGTGTTTACCCCGGAGACTCTCATTAAGTTTTCCGTGGGAGGCCGTAAGAGCATTTACTGCTCACAAGTCAGTATTAGTTCAGTCTATGTGTCAGTCCTGTGTATCTCTAGTTCCGCATGGAACTGGTGATTGCGTTAAGCGTAGCGTGCTCGTTCTGCTTTACGCAGCGCAATCATAATGGTGTTCGTTGCCGAGCGTACTGCTTCCCACTTAGTGAGCGTATCGCACATGTGCTTACAGAAGTTGTCCGTTGTTGGGGGCTCCTCTAGGACAACACCCAATGTCTCCCGATTGCCCTTAAATTGCTGGCAGTAGAACAACACGTGTTGAGCCTTCTCGTGCATCCCCGGGCAATGCGGGAAGTAAGGAACCTCCTCAAACATCCGCTCAAATAGGTACTGCTTAAAGCATCCGTGGCCACTTAGTAGCTGGGTTTAGCTCTCCATGCTTTCTTGTTACCCATGTTGTTATGCATAGAATCAGCCTGAAGGTCCATCTACTTTTGTCCGTTTGCTCCCATCTGCGTTGCCACTCCGCAATGGTATTGGCTCTTTCCGCAATGATATGTTGAATAGTTGATGTGTGTTCCGTTATGTTACGATACACAGTTATACAATCTTAGAGTGAAGATCTCAGATTACAGATAGGTTTGGTCAAAAAGTACGAATAATTTTTCTCTGGAATACTAAAATATAACTTTTTCTCAGAATGTATTTACCTGAAAATAGATTCTAAGTCACTTGAATTGAATTCAAGTCCTTCTATGGCAGCCTCCAGTATAAGGTATTGTAGGCTTTCAATCCAAATGACTTGTTGTTCCGCGTGTTTAGAGGTATCTCATTTCTTTGCTGAACGAAACACAGTTTCAACCTTCTACAATTCATGGAAGCTGGAGTATACGAATAAAGCCTTTGTATTGTGTCAGAAGACTTATAGAGGGGAGTAAGTATTTGAGGAACTTACTAAGTAAATCTGCAACATTAGCCGCCATATTTTGTATACTGTCAGTTATATAATTTTTACATATATTAGCAGAGTCCTTGCTAGTTTATTTGGATGACACTTAAGTTGGATTTTATATATCCTTTTTAAATCTACGAGTTCTCTTTCAACCGGTGATATATTCAGGTCGCGGTGAATATTTTTATTTCTGATGAACCATGGAGCGCCGGTGATCGGTCTCAAAACTTTGTATTGAGCCCTTTGGATTATTCTTAAATTTGAAGCACTAGCAGTGCCCCAAATCTGGGCACTGAAAGTTCAAATTGGATTAAACAAAGGCTTTTATATAAGCACTTAATACTGTAGTCTTAGCTGCGATTTGTTATTGATAAGCCAGTATAAGGAACTTGCCCTGAGTTTCATTTAGATTTTCCTCGCTTCTACATGCTTTCTCCAAGTGAGCCGTCGTTCGAAATGCACTCCTAAGTATTTGAACTCTGATGATTGCGGGATTCTAATGCCATTTAAGGAGAAGAACCTCACAAACGTAACGGTCCAATACAATGTATGAATTGTCAAGAATTCAACCACTCTAAATCGTACTGCACTCTGCGCAGTGTTTGTGTAGTTTGCGGTGATCTCCACCCTAC
The DNA here is from genome assembly GCA_920105625.2 of Clusia tigrina. Taxonomy (NCBI): domain Eukaryota; kingdom Metazoa; phylum Arthropoda; class Insecta; order Diptera; family Clusiidae; genus Clusia; species Clusia tigrina. The sequence goes on from OV050030.1 coordinate 30,878,992, forward strand.
AAGTATTTGCACCTTAGCTAAAGCTGACACATCCGCAAAGAAATGTAGTAACTGTGGTGGTAGCCACACGACTAATTACAGAGGTTTCCCTGTATATAAAGATTTAAAATTAAAACTGTCGCAGGGTATACAATTAAAACGCAACTTATCCCCAAACCCTATTTATATCCACACCTGCCACTACAAATCCTCAGATAGATGACCCTATTATTCAGAAACCTAATTCTGGTCAAGCAACATACGCATGTGTTCTGCAGGGCAACGCACGGCAAGTTAACAATAACAATGCATCAAATAGTGGAGTAGAAGCCATGATTCTAAATCTTACTCAATTCATGTCTACAGTGCAAAATATGCTCTGTAGACATGAATTAAAGTGCGTTTCCATCAAAACCTCCATGGACTCCTGACACGAGCCAGTCCATGAGCCATCCCGTCTCTTCACACTGCCGAGAACCGTCGTTGTTCTGGACAGTATTTTCCTGAGTCTCGATGCGTTATTTACCGAATCCAGAGTTCCGTAGAACTGTTGCCAGGACTCCCTTTTTGCAGCATTAATCTTGCTTTTATACTCATTAAAACGGACTCTATAATTTTCCCAATCCTCTTCCAGCCGACTGTTTTTGGCCTTGTTGAAGAGTCCTCTAGGATTGAGGGTGAATGTCACATGTACACTTTTTTGCTCGTTTACCTTGATGCCCCAATCGGCTAGCAGCCAAGTCCGTATTGAGGAAACTAGCGTGTCCTAGGTTTGTCCTCGCCCACAGATTAAATGCATTCAGTCTGGTAGCAACCGATTTAGTCTGTCTTTGGGGGTAACCAGCACAGGAATGCAAAGAGAGCCCCAGTAGGTGTGAAGCGTAGAGCTCTAGTGATCAACGGAGCTGCACTCATTCTGACTTTGTCAATTGGACTCAGGTTACAAGCCTTGATAGTAGCTGACCACCAAAAAAGAACTCCGAATAGGAGTTTTGGTTCAACCACGGCTGGGTAGAGCCAGAGCATGATTCGAGGTTGCAGGCCCTATCTAGTGCTTACTGCCCTCCTACAGCAAACCAACGAGCACGATGCTTTACGGACACTCAGCTAGATTGGCCTTCCAGCTGAGCTTCGGATCAAGTATCAGACCCCGATATTTGACTTTATTGCTTAATCTAAGCGAAGTGCCATTAATCTTGAGCACAATGAAGGAATGTATTTTGTACCTTCTATAGAACAGCATAACTTCAGTATTTTCGGGATTTTGGTGAGGGGGTGGTTAGTTGGCTGTGTAATATGCCTTTATCGCTTGTAAGAGGGCCGCTGTGATTGTGTCCACTGGTCAACATGAAGCAGATTCTCGATGGAAAGTGGGGTCGGTGAGAAACTAGACTCCAGGGTGGACTGGAATAAGGACCAGTTTGGGCGCTTTCTATTGATTGGTTTGGCGGACCTAGTGTCTTTTAGTGAGACGTTTACCTGGATATGGGCATTTATGAATTTCTTGTAGTTTAGCCAGCTTGAAACTAGCTTGATAGACTTTTGATGATTCCAAAATCAATGAAGTCCGGCTTTTGCAGACATCAGTTAGCCCGCCGAGATATCATCCAGTCCCAGTTTGGATGACACTTCATATAGCCACTTGCATTTTGGAGAAGTGAGCGCGGAGCCGCATTGTGTGTGTTTAGCACTGGGTAAACATTTATTCCCTAGTCGATTGAAAATTTCTTACCTTCTCTGATGAATTTAAGAGGGCAATATACAATTGATATTGTAAGATTCTGATTGGTTCCTTTTCTGGTGATTGCCTGTAATTAACATTCTCTAAATTCGCCTTGAACCGATTCTGCTTTTAATAAGTTAACTACTGTCCCACACGATTTATCGAGGATTTTTTTGGTTTGTAAAATTTGTATCATATTAGATCAAACAAGTTTTTATGCAAGATGAGTTCCATAAGCATAACGCCTAAATTCTCCGATTTCATAAAAAGGCTTAGTTCTAATTTATGGTTTGGGAGAACCATTGGCATTCCATACAACATATTTTTATTCAATTTCTCATATTTTAGCTGAAATTATTTAATAAAGTTTTCATGATTCTGCAGCAGTCTTTCATCACCATTTACATCATGCTTTTTACTGCTTGTAGAAGAACCTGGTCTGTCTGATGTTGCATTGGCAATTGTATATCTTGAGATTCTCTTTTAACTTAACTGTACGATAAAATATTTTGTTCTTTTCTTAATGAAGCCAACTCGTGAATTATTGCTGCTCAAATATAGGTTTTACCACAACCTGTATGAGCCGTCAGACAAAATGCATTGCTACTGGCATCGTGATGCAAAACTTTGCGCAAAATTCTAACTACAGCATTACATTGTTCATCATTAGCAGTATTATGCATTTTGTTAAAAGTTTCACCTTGTTCAACAAATCAATTTGCATAATGTCACATCAGGTACCCAGAACGATTGGGCGTGGAAGCCTAAGTGCTTCTCATGAAATATTATGTGTCAATAGAATATCCTTAATTTCAAGAAGAGTTGTGCTGAATGAAACAGCTTCATTGTAATTTCTCAAGAAATCCTAACTCACTCCATAATCTCAAAGCAATCACTAGAACATTCAAACAATCCCGTTAATCTGCAATTCACTTCCGGGTTGGATACTGCTAATTCTACTGTCGCACAATCATATCCTTTATAAACGTACTTGTAAATATATTTCACACTCTTAACTGTCGTACAGATTTCAACAGTTCAATGATATTAGATAAGAGATATGGATCAACAAATCTGTTGTCAATAGTATGACCACGCAGGTCAGCTGTGATTACATTATCGCGACGTTTATAAACACTGGTTTCACCACTGAAATCTTTTGGTCATTTTTTAGAACACACACCATCCCTCATACAGTCTGAATTAGGATTAAGAGTTCCCCATGACACCTGACCATCATTTCTAAATATTGCTGCTACAGTTTGCACATCATTGCATCTCTATTGACAACTATACCCATAGAAACACTTGCCGCTTCATTTTGTGGCTGTCGACAATAATCGGCCATCGACGTAAAAGATCGAATAAATTTATTACAACTGTTTAATTCATTCGCTAATTCACGCTGTACCCTCATCATAAAAATGCAAATGTGCATAACACGGCTGACGCCCGTATTCAGAAGTCAACGCACCAGCACGTTGGTAAAATATGTCATGTACTTTAAAATGATAAATGCCATTCAAAGCTGTATCAGAACTAACCATTGCAAATGAAGATTTATAAGAACGAATATTTGAATATTATTTTTGGTACGTTGCTTAATTTTTGGGTCAACTGAACTAAGGCCGGCGAAAAGATTTCGAACCAATGGATTTGAGGAAATGCTGATAAGTGCACTTTACCTTTGTGACAATGTAAATGCGTCATTGTTACCTGATTTAGTCTCTGAAGTAGTAGTAGTAAGGCATCACAGAATGAACAAAGTGATGATAAATCACAGCAATTAAATGAATCGATATTTCGCGGAACTAAATTTAACGCCACCTTATTTTGGAATCAATTAAAATATCTTCGAATTATTATTCACTATTGAATTTGCGAAACTGCTTCTAGGAAATCTCACATTATTTCGATCGCTTCGACCCGCAGTTGTTTTTCGGCACGGCAGAAATTTACTATATTTCGCTTTAGTCAAAAATATACTTCCCAATTAAATAATATATATTTTTTTTAAATCAAATGTATTTATAATCGACTGGTTCTTAATGGTAACAAATCAGTGGTGCTCCGACCCACTGGTATCATAACCCAACAAACCATATGATATCATATATGATATAATAACGATATCATAATTATATCGAATGTGATATCATATATGATGAAATGGCACCTCTAATATATGATATCATATTTATATCAGATTTTATATCATAATTTTAGAATATATGCCAATATAATTAAATTTGAGGAAAAAAATGCCATAGTAACGCAGAAAGCATTTGTGATGTAGCAAGGGAAAAGAATTCGGAAGTAGAACTGCCAATGCAATCGTCGTCGCCTACTCAGGAGGAGAATCTAAAAAACATTGAAAGTGAAGTCGTACTGCAAATTGAAAATTCAGAAAATAGCAGCGCAGATAATATTCACAATAAATTTTCACATTGGGGAATCGAAGAAAACATAGCCGTAAGACCACTGAATGGCCTCTTAAGAATTTTGAAACCAATTATACCAACACTGCCGACAGATGTTAGAGCATTGAGACACACACCGAGGGATGCGCCAGCGAAAATTATAGAAGCAGGTCGATATGTGCACTATGGTTTAAAGGTTAGCTTAACAGACTTTTTGCAATGTAATTAGTTTGCTGCTTTTGTGTCATACTGCATTTGTCATTGATGATCCCAACTGTGATCACAACTGTCCGATCTACTATGTCCTGTAGCTTTAGTACCGGCATGTCTTCCGTAACGCCACAGCATTTCGTCCGTTTGGTGATGTCAAAGCGTCACAATTAAAGTTATCAGGTTCTTTTCCACCTAGATGTTCCTTCTGTAAAGAAAGGTAGTAGCTGAAAGTTATGTTCCTTCATTATCTTTTCCGCTTTGTGAATGAATTTGAGAATGTCCATAACAGGAGGATACTTTATTTCTTCCAGAGCCAGCTGGTCGCAGTGGAATATGTTCATTCTATTTCTTGCCAACGCAATGCATTTGCACAGTATGTGTTCTGTGGTTTCCTCTTCTTCTAAACAGAGAATGTGGATTTTAGTCAGGTTATATTTCAGGTAGTAATGACCTGATAGATAACCTACTATTTTCCATATGTTTGCTTTGAACATATTGCACAATTCCTTATTGTAGGTGAATGGCCTTACCAGTCTTTTGGCTTGGCGAAGTCCCTCTATCCCTTCCCAGTGTGACATTGTGAGACTATGCTCCTAGCTATCTACCCTGGATTTAGCCTCCGCCCAGTTGATACCACAGTATGGCTCCGGACCTATGAGGCTTGTTGCGGAACCGGCCCTACCCAGTTCGTCAGCAATTTCGTTGCCTTCGATCCCCGAGTGATGCGGGGCCAAGCAAATTGCAACCTTATTTGTTGCACCTAAAGATTGTAGGTAGTTGAAGCATTCTTCCACCAGTTTCGATTCTTTAGAATATTATTATTATTATTTTGTTGCTAATGAAATGGAGCTTAACTTCAATGTTGACAGCTTACCAACTGCTAAAAGGTCTGGGGCTCAGGTGTGGCCAATTTTGGTAAACATTGAAGGCACAAATCCCGTCATGTTAGCTGGAGTTTACGAAGGCAACACAAACATTAAAAATTGTAATACTTGCCTAGACAATTTTTTAAGGAACTGTTAGATATAGTTGAAAATGGAACTCAACCAAGACATCATGATATCCAAGAGAAAATCGTCTTCGAGGACCCTCCCATCGACAATCCAAAATAATTTATATTAGATTATAAGCACCTAGTAAGTCGCGGTGTTACAGAAATGCTTCTAAGATCGTGGTTAAAACATGGAAAACAAAGCTATTCTCTGAAACGCTCGAAAATTAATAATCTTAACGTTTTACTACTGAACATACGTCCTCAAGTTCCGCATGAGTTTCAAAGAAAGCCGAGATCTTCTGATGAAATCGACAGATGGACGGCTACAGAACTCAGGACTTTTTTACTTTATACATGGCCTATTGTTTTAAAAAATATTCTTCACGTGGAGTTATATAATCTTTTCTTGTTATTATCCATCGGAGTGCATTTGCTGCTAACAAACATCCAAAAAACCACGACAAAGCTAATCATTTATTAGAGAAATTTATTCGTAACCTTCCTATCCTATTGAAACGTGATTGCATATCAGTGAAACGGGATAGCATATTTTTAGGATCCCATCTGGAGAATGAGTGCCCCCTGTGAGTCAAGATGCGAACTATTCGAATAAAAGCTTATTCAAGAACCATCTGTCATATCAAAAAGAATATTCTCGACTTCTGTCGAAGAGGATAGAAGCTTCTAGAATATACGAGAATAGCGTGGAAGTTTCTACACCAACCATTCGAAAACTATAAAAGCGACAAGACTGTTCAAAGTGGAATACAGTAGATCAGAGACCGTAAAAGTGTGTTCATCTAGCATTATAATCAAAGCAGCAGTATTTGTAATTGTGCAAAGTGATGAAATTCATTATTAAATAAAGTGATGAAATTACTTATTAAATAAAGTGACTAATGGTTTGTGAAATAAAGTGCAAATAATATCTAAGTAAACTTTAAGCCTAATATTAAATGTGTAAATAGCAATAATTAAATAAAGCTAATTATTTTAATTTAACCAGCGATTGTTTGATTACTACACAATCCAGTGGTACGAGTCCGAGTACAGATAGTTAGAGAAATTGTCAGGAGGGCAATTTTGTAACAGAGTAAATTGTCCGGAGGGCAATTTTGTAACAGAGTAAATTGTCAAGAGGGCAATTTCGTAACAATTGGTGTCAGAAGTGGGATTGTGTATCTGTAATAAACAATGGTTAAATTTGAAAAACTGAGATTGGAGCAGCTCAAGAAGGAGCTTGAGCGTTTAAATTTGCAAACACAAGGGCTTAAAGCGGAGCTGCAGGTGAGACTAAGAAGCGCTTTAGAGGAGCAGGGTATAGATGTCGATGAGCATGAATTCCAATGTGAAGAGCCAACGACATCTCGACATGAAGAAACACCGCAAGAAACTAACACGGGTAACTTTGACATGAGTGCACTTATCGGGCTAATACAGATGCAGTTACAACAAAATTCTCAAGCAGCTGAAGAGAGGATGCAGCAGCGAGATGAAAAGATGCAGCAGCGAGATGAAAAGATGCAGCAACAATTACAACAAAATGCTCAAACCGTCGAAAAGAGTGTTGCATCCGTCAAAGAGGACGTAGAAAAGAGTGCTGAATCGCTCAAACAAGCAGTCAAAGAGGATGTCAAAGAACAGTTACAGCAGAGTGAAATAGGACTTACTCAACTAGTGGAAAAGAACTCACAGCAGATGAAAGAAATGTCCGAGATGGTAGACAGGAAGGTTTGTGAAATTGAGACACGGCAAGAATCGTTCGAAAAATCTTTAGTACAAAGGCAGAATGAATTTAAGCAACAAATAGAACAAAGAATTAATCTACTACAGGAAGGTGCATTGCCTGTGCCAGCTTTATCCTCAATAAAACTGAAGCCTCCTACCTATGATGGAACCACGACATTTAGCGTCTTCAGAATGCAGTTTGAGACTACCGCTAGCACAAATGGTTGGAGTGCTCGCGAAAAAGTGGCTGCATTAACCGTTTCATTGAAAGGTGCTGCCGCTGATGTGCTTCAAACTATCTCAGAAAGTGAGCGAGACTGCTATGAAAGCTTGATGAATGCCGTTCAGCGCAAGTATGGTAGTGAACACCGGAAGCAGATGTACCAAGTAGAGCTACGAACACGGGTACAGAAGAGTGGTGAGTCTCTACAACAGTTTGCGGCGGAAGTGGAACGGTTGGCTCATCTTGCCTACCCAGGAGAGATCACTGAGAGGTGTATGATGGACACCTTTGTATATGGCATTCGCGATGCGGAGATAAAGCGTTCTGCAATAACTAATCCGAAAGCTACATATATGGAGACAGTAGCTAGCGCTTTAACTTCAGAGACAGCAGCCTTGGTGTGCCAGCCAGTATACAGAGCCCGTCAGGTACAAGTCGAAAGCGGCCAAAGTTTCACGGGCAAATGCTTCACCTGCGGAGAGGTCGGACACATGGCCCGTAATTGCCAATCGAGACGGAAACGTTCTAGATCACGCTCACCGGTAAGACCTCCAAAGCAAGTCAGATTCCAAAATAGGGAATCAGAAAATGATGAAAAGTCGTCGACAAACTAGATGGAGTCAGTCTCGAGGGGCTTGATCTGACTCCCACAACATGTAGCCCCAGAATCTTCGTTTCTCAGATGGCACGGAAAATCAACAGCCTAACTGTCGACAGCGTAGTAAATGGAAGAAAAATCGTGGTAACATTGGATACGGGTGCATCACATTCCATAATTAGAAGGGATCTCGTTCGGGGAATCGAGCCGCTTCAGGGAATAAGTTTGCGTACGGCAACTGGAGATGATGCACCGGTACTTGGAAAAGTTACACGGAAAATCACTATCGGTACCACAACAGTGGAGCACGAGTTTGTAGTTGCGGATATTGTGGACGAATTAATCTTAGGTGTGGATTTTATGATTCGGAATGGATTCACCCTAGATTTGAAATGCCGAACGTTGAAGTATGCGAACACCGAAATACCGTTATCCGTTGGTGAGGATAAGTATGGAGGTATCCGACAAGCCATTGTATCGCGGCGGACAAAAATCCCAGCAAAGTCAGAGGCAGTCATATGGGCCAAAATGGACGGAGATGTGGAGAAGAACAAGTTGTGGGTTGTGGAAACGGATGAAAAATTTGTACTGGATGACATCATCATTGGAAAAACCCTCGTAGAAGAACAGCAGAACAGAATAGTGCCAGTAAGAGTGGTCAATCTTGCAAATTCCGCTAAAACCATAGAGAAAGGACAGATAATTGGAAATTGCCGGGCAATTTCGGCAATTGTAAACTGTGAAAGCCAGCCGCGAGACACAAAAATGAAGATACCAGCTAATAAAAAGGTACTCGACGATCTCACGAAAGAATGGAGCAAAGACTTATCCACAGAGCAGAGGAGGACTGCCAGCCAACTTTTGGCAAGACATTGGTCAGTATTTGCTGAAAAGGGTAAAAACGAAGGCAGAACAAAGATGGTGAAACACACAATCAACACTGGTGATGCCAAACCCATTCGTCAAGCGTCAAGAAGAGTACCTCTGGCAAAGAGAGAAGAGGTGAATGTATTGCTGAAGGAAATGCATCAGAACAACGTCATATAGCCATCAGCGAGCCCCTGGTGTTCTCCAGTGGTATTAGTCAAGAAGAAGGATGGCTCCACACGTTTCTGTGTAGATTATCGTAAACTAAATGAGGTAACGAAGAAAGATAGTTATCCATTACCTCGAATCGACGATACGTTGGACACACTTTCTGGTTCAAATTGGTTCTCAACGCTGGATTTACAAAGCGGATATTGGCAAGTGGCAGTAGACGAACAAGACAAGGAAAAGACAGCATTCAGTGCCGGTGATGGACTATGGCAATTTTTGGTGATGCCATTCGGACTGTGTAATGCTCCAGCTACATTTGAACGCTTAATGGAACATGTGCTAAAGGGTCTTCACTGGAAAACGTGTCTGGTGTACTTAGATGACATCATCGTTATGGGAAAGGACTTCGAGGACCACTTGAAGAATTTGGAAGAAGTATTGATGCGATTAGGAGCTTCAGGGTTGAAGCTGAGCGCAAAGAAATGCTCGTTCTTCAAGAAAGAAGTCAAGTACCTTGGACATAAAGTCACACCTGAAGGAGTACACACAGATCCAGATAAGATAGACTCAGTAAGGGAGTGGCCAAGACCAACTAGTTTGCATGAGCTACGCAACTTCTTGGGTCTTTGCACCTATTACAGACGCTTTGTTCCAGGCTTTGCGGACGTGGCTGGTAGTCTGCATGCATTAACGAGGAAAAATTGTCCTTTTGAGTGGAAAAGCGAACAGGAGAAGGCATTCAACAGATTGAAGGACCTATTGTGTACAGCTCCGATCCTTGCGTATCCAATACCTGGCGAAAAATTTATTTTGGATACAGATGCAAGTGGATTCGGGATTGGAGGTGTCCTGTCGCAAGTTATTGACGGACATGAAAGAGTACTAGCCTACTTCAGTAAGATCTTATCAAAGCCAGAGCGAAATTACTGTGTAACACGGAGAGAACTATTGGCGGTTATGCAGTGCGTGAAGCACTTTAACAAGTACTTGTATGGACAAAAGTTCTTGTTGAGAACGGATCACGCTGCTCTGCGCTGGCTGTTACAGTTCAAAAATCCCGAAGGTCAGGTTGCGAGATGGATTGAGAGACTCCAAAGCTAAGATTTCACAATAGAACATTGCAGAGGCGGAAACCACGGGAATGCTGATGAACTATCACGACGTCCTTGCAGTATGGAATGTAAGCACTGTTCTAAAGCTGAAGGGAAGGAAGGAGTAGTCGATGTGCGCTTAATGGCTGTTTTACCAGACGATGAATGGACAGCGGAAAAGATAAAAGAAGAACAACGAAATGACCCAGATTTGGCAAAAATCGTATCAAGTAAGAGTGAAGGAAAACGGCCTGATTGGAACGAAATCTCGACTGAAAGTCCCATAACCAAAGCATATTGGGCTCAATGGAATAGCTTAAAGTTGCAAGATGGATGCCTATTCCGCCTGTGGGAGAGCGAAGATGGAAAAACCACGAGGAACTTGACTGTGGTACCCAAGGCAAGAATAAGCGAAATTCTCAAGGAATACCATAGTGGGCCAAGCGGAGGACATTTGGGAATAACAAAAACAGTCGAGAAAATTAAAACACGATTTTATTGGGTTGGTTGCCAGCAATCGGTAGTTGACTGGATTAGTGCTTGTGAAAAGTGTACAGCTGCCAAGGGACCGAGCCGTCGCAGCCAGGGGAAGATGCATTTATACAACGTGGGAGCGCCATTTGAGCGTATTGCAATGGACATAGCAGGTCCGTTTCCAATTAGTGATTCCGGCAACAAATATGTTCTCGTCGTAATCGACTATTTTAGTAAATGGCCAGAAGTATACCCCATTCCCGATCAAGAAGCTAAGCCCGTTGCAGATGCATTTATCAATAATTGGGTCTGCAGATTCGGAGCTCCCCTCGAGTTGCACTCGGATCAAGGCAGAAATTTCGAGTCAACAATATTCAAGGAAATGAGTGAATTGATGGGCATACGCAAAACTCGTACAACCCCTTTGCACCCACAATCCGATGGAATGGTTGAAAGATTTAATCGTACGCTCGAGGAACACCTAAGGAAAGTCGTGGACAGAAACCAGAAAGATTGGGACCAACACATACCCCTCTTCTTAATGGCATACCGATCGGCAACTCACGATACAACATCTACAACACCAGCTAAGGCTATTTTCGGTTGTGACATAAGATTGCCTGCAGATCTGAAATTCGGTGCCTACTCATCTACGGAAGTTTCATGTAGCAGTTTTGTAGCTGACAAACGAAGACAGCTGAATGAAATTCATGGAACCAACAGAAAGCGCACACAACTGATGAGTGATAAAATGAAAGCCAGATATGATCTACGAGCAAACTCCAAAGGATTTCAGGAAGGGCAGCTAGTTATGCTTCATAATCCGCAAAGGAAAAAGGGATTATCGCCAAAACTGCAAACACACTGGGAAGGCCCTTATAAGGTGATAAAGCGGCTCAACGATGTAGTATACCGCATCCAGTTGGCGAGAAATGCCAGGAGCAAAATGAAAGTCGTTCATTTAGAGAGGTTATCTCCTTATAAAGGTTGCAGTACTATCCTTGTTCGGGACGAACAAGATTAAGCGGAGGGCAGTGAAACGTGATTGCATATCAGTGAAACAGGATAGCATATTTTTAGGATCCCATCTGGAGAATGAGTGCCCCCTGTGAGTCAAGATGCGAACTATTCGAATAAAAGCTTATTCAAGAACCATCTGTCATATCAAAAAGAATATTCTCGACTTCTGTCGAAGAGGATAGAAGCTTCTAGAATATACGAGAATATCGTGGAAGTTTCTACACCAACCATTCGAAAACTATAAAAGCGACAAGACTGTTCAAAGTGGAATACAGTAGATCAGAGACCGTAAAAGTGTGTTCATCTAGCATTATAATCAAAGCAGCAGTATTTGTAATTGTGCAAAGTGATGAAATTCATTATTAAATAAAGTGATGAAATTACTTATTAAATAAAGTGACTAATGGTTTGTTAAATAAAGTGCAAATAATAACTAAGTAAACTTTAAGCCTAATATTAAATGTGTAAATAGCAATAATTAAATAAAGTTAATTATTTTAATTTAACCAGCGATTGTTTGATTACTACACAATCCAGTGGTACGAGTCCGAGTACAGATTCAGGAGGGCAATTTTGTAACAGAGTAAATTGTCAAGAGGGCAATTTCGTAACACTATATAATAAATCATAGATTGCTTAACTCATCTAAGTGAAGAAGCCAAAATCTTTGGTTCCATAGAAATATTCAGCGCTTTCAAATATGAGAACTTTCTACAAAAACTGAAAAAGAAACTGAAGAGAAACTATTAATTTTTAAATAATTAATTTTTTTTTATGGATTTGTGTAAATAATATGCCAAACTTCCAAATTCGCCACACCGGGTACTTGTCCATTATCGCTCATCGTACGCTTTTCATTTAAAGAAGTGCATACTTTTAGGCACATATTTTAAACACAGCGGCTGTGTAGCGGATATATATGTATTTTCACGATTTGTTTATGAAAAAATTAAATATAAGAAAAAATATATATATTCTGCACATCTGCAACACAAATGTTTCAAGATGATGCAAATTTTAAAAAACGAACCGGTAATTTTTCTGCAATTGGTATGACCTCTTGACAATTTATTCTGTTACGAAATTGCCCTCCTGACAATTTACTCCAACTCTCTGTACTCGGATTCGTACCACTGGATCGTGTAGTAATCAAACAATCGCTGGTTAAATTAAAATAACTAACTTTATTTAACAATTGCTATTTATACATTTAATATTAGGCTTAAAGTTTACTTCTCTACAATTTATACTTTATTTCACAATTCATTGATCACTTTATTTCATAATGAATTTCATCACTTTGCACAATTACAAATACTGCTGCTTCGATTTATAATGTTCGAATGTCTTTTTCTTTGCACAGTCTTGTGCTTTTTATAGTTTCGAATGGTTGAGGTGGAAATTTCTACAATAGCGTAGAATTTTCTCGATGTTTCTAGAACTTTATACAGGAAGTTCTTACTTTCGAGATATTTCTTTACACCACAATATCTACAACGAAAGAAGCTTTTATTCGAATAGATTGTGTCTTGACATATCAACAGGGTGGTGCACTCATTCTCAAACTCCAGATGGGATCCTAAAAGTATGCAATCCCGTTTAACTGATATGCAATCACGTTTCAATATGATGATTAAATTGTCTATTTAAAGTCAGGAAAGTTTGTGCGTACTCTTAGGGTGGCGCTCTCTATTGAGGCAATGGGTATCAAATCAAAATCACTCTATTAACAACTTATTAAAGAAAATACATTACAAATGCACTAGTAAATAAATCCAACCAAATAAGCGAATGCAATTTATATATGTACTCGTATATACAATATAATGCTCCGTGCTGTACTTTTATATGACATCAATATAAAGAAGATATCTATGTGTGATAGCAATCTCAATAAGAAAATCATAATCAAAGTAAAAAAGCAATAAATATCCAAATAAAAAATACTTCCCGCATTATAAAAATGAAAATCGGTGGACTCTCTTTAAATGTTGATGCTTAGCACTAAACAGGGGTAAACTGCAATTCCTACTATATCTTATGTAGCCTAGGTGTTTTTTGACCAAGCCACTGCTCAGCATGACACACACTATGCAGGCAGAGATCTATACAGCTTACGCTCCGCCCTACGGATGAACCGGTCAGAGACACAATCTGCCGCAAATCACTTTCAGAAACACCCAATTAAACTCATTTTAGCACGAATGTGTCAAACAATTTAACACCGCCCTATCTACTGACCGGAGTATGCTCTTTCCACGATTTTTCGCACATACTTAAAGATCACAACTTGGAAAACTTACAAAAATTCTTAGCAATAAAAAAATATGTCTACATAGATTCATTTACTCAATGGTGTGTGCGTGTGTGTGGGTGGTTAAATTAGCTTAAAGACTGAAGAAAAAGGGATAAATCGCATATATTGTAGATGATGTGTCAGCTGTGATAATGGGACACATGGAACAACATTCGAGTTCCGTTGTCCAGAAGTTCAGACTTTCAGACATTGAATCCAATCGTGGATGGGTGAGACATTCTTATTACCAAATACTATGAGAGCATTAATTGTTGAACCATCGAACTGCGACAAGACTATTGTTTTGCTAAGCGTGATTGATAGTCGGATTGGTTGAGAATTTCGAAATATTTATTTGTACTCAAAGTTTTTATATCAATTGAGAATTTCGAAATATTTATTTATATTATATATAAAAAGTCCTATGGATGAGGAGGGGATGATCTGCACGTGTTTCGCGTGTTCAAAATGAGAAATACATACCTGGGTGGCTACTTCGTGGACTCTCTTAGGGACATATCGATAAAAAAAATCATGTTCCGAAACTGGATTCATCGAAAGCTGTAAATGGCTGCACATATGAGAGGGAATGGGACTTGTTTTTCGTATTGTTTCATTAAGGCCTTAGGCGCAGCCGCTGAACTTATGTACCTAGCTAGCGATCTCCAACAAAAACCGGCAAAATATTTAATTAATAATCATTGAATAATAAAGCAACTGCCAAGAGTGAAACGACTGAGAGCACCAACAACAACGAATAAAATAAGTGACCACATATATAGATAAACTTTTTCTCAGTCAGTACCTGCACTGCCACTCTGATTCATATCAATATACTCTGTGTCTCCTCCGGTAGTTTGCTTTATTTATGTTATACAATAAGTTTGTCTGGAGTTGCTTAAAGCAATTAAGTTCAGGAGCACAACTATACCCTCAATTAAGGACGGGGATTGCATTTTCATTTGCAAATAATAATAATAATAACAATATTAATAATAACGAGTAAACAAGTCTAAAGTCCGTTTCCGGTTAGACCGACTACGAAATACCCTTTACCTTTCCTTGTGCGTGCGGGTTCAACAATGGGGATGTTTTCTTCATAAATCAATATTAGGAGCATATCTACGGTAATTTGCGGTAGGGTACCTTGAAATGATTATATCGACCCCATTTCTTGTGTATGGCTTTGTAATATCTTCAGTTGCCATCTGTCGATTCTGTGGAGAAAGTAACTAAACCTCACTACACCTGATCACAGACTGCGGACCATTGGCACACAAAAGACACAGGTGTTTTGGAGAATATATCTTAGATATGAGCAACATCCCTCAACTTGCTTCCTCCAAAATATATGAGTTCATGTCGAAAACTAACCTGACAGAAGATTTATAGGTGAGACTATCCTCATCTTTGAAATAAATAGAGGCATCACAATAGATCTTTCAGGTCGCAGTGTATAACACCCTTAAATATATCTATCTATCTATCTATCTTTGTAGTGTCAATATACCACTAATATAAAATTTTGTCCAAAATAATTGTGTAGGTCACAAGTTATAATAATATGTCAATAGTTGGCGTGGCTGTAAACTAACACGCCCATTTTCTGTGTGGTGTTTAATGTTAGTACCCGCAACATTCCAGTGAAATTTCGTTGATAAATCTTTAATAAGAACACAGTAATGATTTTTGGCTAATTGTGGGCGTGGCAGTTGTATTATGATCTCCATATTCTGCACACACACTATTATGGACCCTATGTATATTTCTGCCAATTTATATTCCGCTGGCATCAATACGAGCATAGCTAATTTTAATTTTAGACCCGAAACTTTCTTATATCAAAAGTGGGCGTGTCTTTTCTCTGATCAGCCCCATTTGTGGCAGATAGCTTTATAATGTCCACATGTTCCTTCCCGTAAAATTTCGTTCGTAAATCTCTACCAGATCTTAAGTTATTAATATTTGTTAATAGTGGGCGTGGCAGTTAATATATACCGCCCACTTTTTGCCCAGTCTTTAGTAGGACCAACATCTCAATATCTGCCCAATAATGTCACAATTTCGTCAATTGGACCGAAGTTATAGTCATTTTAAAAAAGGTGAAAAAAGTTCCTTATATGGGAGGTAGGCGTGGTCTTTGTCCAAATCGGCCCATATAGCTGTCTGGTTCTGTATCTTTGAGCAGGCTACACTTTTGCAAAGTTTCATTAAGATAGCTCTAACGGTGTAGAAAAAAAGTGGCCACAGACGGACAGACGGACGGATAAAATAAAAATTTCTTAGAAAGTGATTCTGATCATATCTGTATATATATATGTTCATACCTACCACGCCTCCTTCTTGAAATTGCAACCCCTCTCAAAAGCACAAAATTAGTATACCCTATTTATCTTTCTTAAAGGTAAAGGGTATAAACAGAGTCATTAACTCCATTTCACAACCCACTTGATTAAACTTGCATAGAGATCTATAGTGGAACTAACATCAAAATTTACCCGAATGCCACATGTGGGCGTAATGAATGAGCTGCCAAAGACACGGCTATGGATATCTTCATATAGAATTACGAAATTTGCACAAAAGGGTCTTGAGATGTATCCCGTATTTACAAGCAGTCATTTGGATCATTGATATTGATCATCATCGTTCAACTCTCTCGCTGAATTTCTTTGCTGACTAGTTCTGTGCACTATGTAAGTGAATAGTGCTTTACAGGGTCTCTCTGACTCCACTTCAATGTTAATTATTGTTTCTATTTGTTTGTTTTTTTGTTGGTTTTGTACAATTTTATTCATTCAGTCTCTATTTGAACAATTTAAATTTTTGGAGTTTTTTTCCCAGCTTAAACTGCTCTGTGAGTGTTCTATTTCTATCTGATATCTATTATTGCTGCTTGGAACCGTATTTGTTCAGTTATTTTTACCTGAAAATATTTTGTACCTGTACAATATTTCACCACTTAGATCATTAAAACAATTGTTATAATTCGAATAATTGCTTGTGCCGTTTTGGATAATATGCCTGAAAACCCCAAATAATGATGTCAGCAACCGTTTCTGGAGAAAAAGAGGAAAATATTTTGACGTCGACTTACCGAGACCATGCCCAGGCACTTCAATTCACAATCCTGGGGCGTCTACAATAGGATTCCAACATTTAAGCAAGCATTTGGGAGAAGTGAATGAGTAGTCCATGGGCGGCTAATTCTGAATCGGGCGAAGGGTTTTATTATGTTGCATGATGAGTTTGATAGGGACAGAAGTCTTCTTTCGGTAGGATTGAAGCTTTTGTAACGATGTTGGCAGTTAACCCACTCACTTGAGAAATTTTTATGTAGGATTTGTTTGACAAGCTTCTTATGTTTTTGTCGATGAAGTAGCCGAATATGAGTAGGGCTTCTTTATCAGCTATTTTCTATATTTATTAGTATTTTTGTAGCTGTGTTACGTCTTTGTGTATAGGCGATACCTGCAAGAGTTGGGCATCCTGCGATAATGTGGTCTATTGTCTTTATGTGTATTTGGCATCTGCGGCATTTATCATCTACGACAATCGGATCTTTTATAATATATTATTGGTAGTAGGAAGATTGATGAGCTAGCACGAAGAGCCTCATCGGGAATCGATCAAGTATTCTCCTTTATGGACGTCGGCGTCCCCTTAACTATTGTTAAGGGAAATATTTGCAGTCACTTCCTCCGCAAGGCTCGCGAGAGATGGAGAAACACTGCGGCACGTGCCATTTCTTGAATGATGTGGCCTGATTACAGTGCAAAAAGGGCAAACCACCTTGTCAATAAACCAATACAAAAAATTAGTAATCTTATAGCGGTCTGCTCAGGTCATTCAGGTCACAATTGGCACGCACGTTGAAAAAATGCTCATTGGAGAAGCTGTAAAGACCCTCAGGAGTAAGAAACAGTCGTACACTTTCTATGTGATTACCCAGCCATCGCTCGCTTGAGACTGAAATATCTCGGAAGTCCTTTTCTGGAGAGTCTAAAGGCATTTTTCTAGCTTAGAACTTTCAGATCTATCCAAATTTGTCAGCAACTCCGGATGGTTGTAAATATACAGAAGTATATTACCATTTTCTTTAGGCTCGCGAGGACATGGCACTATTGCTAATTGAGGCGACGTGAGGTCGCCAGCCATTTTACCACCTGCCTATGTACAATTTTATATTGAAATTTGCCTTTATTTTACTTACTTTAAATGAGTTTTAGTGCAATGTGTAATTACAAGGACTTGAATTTGCCTTCTTATTTGTTTTATTTCCTGTAACTGAATAATGTACGATTGTTTTTTATTAATAATTATTTCAAAATACATGAAATATAGACTGATCGCTTTTTACTTGACGGGAAAAATGTTGTATCTGCCACTAGAAATGCTGCTGCTTGTATAGAAACAACATTGTATCAGACTCCATACAACGTTATTCCACTAAAAAATTACTCCAATTGACTTTTTGGACATTTAACACGCATTTTAATTATTTGTTAACTATAAATCAGGTCTGGTAAAGGTTAATTTAAAAAAAGTGAAAATATATAACAGAAATATCGATTCTGGCGTCTTTAACCCAGTTTTTTCCTCTACTGATATTTGTTAATTTTGTCGCTTACAACGTTATTTGAAGCGACCATTCAAATCGGCGGACCGTATACAGACAAATTTTTGCTTGTCGGGCTTTCCATAATAAAATTGCTTAATTAATATTTTATTGTGGAAAGTTTCTTATCAAAAATATTACAAAAAGTGTGAGTCAGATCGACAATTGTCAGAATTCTGAATAGTTTTTAGAACAGTTCTTTCATTGTCAAAAAACACGAGCGGGCATATTTGTTGTGTCCACGTACCTACGAACTATATCTAATTGTTCTATATTTGCTCTATTTTTAGCTTCGCATGTCTGATAATTTGCGTACTTGCTGAAGTATCTTGCGATCGGAAGTCCAACATTTCCACTCCGAGCTCAATGCTATGTCCCCCGCTATTAAAACTTAGTTTGAAGTGTCGAATTGTCATTAAAAAAATTAGAAAAATGTACGTTATATTCATAATTACGACAATTCCGAATTATATTTTGAAGAGCTGTTTTGAACGTGAGAAAGACACGAGCGAGCCTGTTCTACGTTTGTCTTTGTTCTGTTGCTGACGCACATTGCGTTAATAATTGTTGAGCCGCTTGCGATAGAGGGTCAAACATTCCCACCCCCGTGCTTAATGCGAACTACACCACTCCGTGGCTAAATCTAAAAAACCACAATACAAATTCTCATTTCAAAGAGTTCAAATTCCTTATTTGCACTGACAACAAAATGGAGGCAGCAACGCACAAAAACTTGCAAGTCAATGAGAAATTTTTTGTATAAAAGCACGCCAACGATTCTTTACGGCATTAGTTTGTTTCATCATTTCGTAAGGAAGGGTCCAAATTGAAGTTCAAGTCAATTAAAAATGAAGTGCTTTGTTTTTATTATCTTCGCTGCTTTCATTGCTGTTCCAAGTTCTGGTGTTCTGGTTGCGTATGACTGTCCTAATGGGCGTATCCAGGTAGAGGGCGATGTAAGTATATGAGTGGAAAGTTTCAGACGCAGCTTAGATAAGATTTTTCAGAGAAATTTCACTGAAGTTGTTTTGTCAGTTCTCTTCGGTCAGAACGGGTTTCGTTGTTTTAGTGGCGTATTTTTCTATACGAGTATACTAAGTTCTAGGTTTATTGGAGCATTTGGGATCATTAATGTGGGAACTGTTTAATTTTGGTAGTGAACCGCAAACGTAGCAATAACTTCAAGAAAATTTGACATATTTTTTATTCAAAAGCCAAGCTTAATAGATTTGTTACCTTGTGCACATATCAGATCGGGTCATTATATATATATATATATATATATATATATATATATATATATATATATATATATATATATATATATATATATATATATATATATATATATATATATATATATATATATATATATATATATATATATATATGTATATATATATATACAATCTGAGATTATATATTAACATCAAAGTTGGATATTAATTGAAATATTCTTTCTTTTGAAGCAATATACATATGATATTATGCGACTATGCGCTCAAGCAACGAACACTCCTTGGGACGATGTCCTGAAAGTGGTAGTTTGCCGAATGGATCATATCGACGTTCACAATTTTGTTCAATGTTACGCGAAAATGTACCGAAAAGAAGAATAGAAGACTGGCTTCCAATCCCAGCTGACCAAGTCGATGAAAGTTATATAGGAATGCGGTAGAATCGTGGGAGATTCATCCAGATACTAACTGCAAAATATTCCTTTGTAGCAATAAATGCTTCGAACTAAATATAAATAAAGTGTAGAAATGAAAAAAATGGTTTTTGTATGGGAGACTTTTAAAAAATAAGATAGATATAAAGGTGAAGAATAAAACACAACCAACATCAGAGTTCTGGAGATCCTATAAGGTAAAATATATTACTATAAACAGTAAATGTCCAATTTAAGCGGTGATCTCGCTTAATGAGTATACAAAAATGTATATAAAGGTTTGTATCTATATGACCAAGAAAATAATAATTATTATAAAAACTTTTATTATAAGCACTATCTACCAGGGCTATCGGCTTGATCCGCTCTTAACATTAGGTGAATTTACTATAGATTATTAATTTTTAATTTAATTATAAATTTATAAACTAATGCTCTATTAGAGTGGGTCTCAGTTATGGTTTGGTCGTATGTCTGGGCCGGGTAGGTAGTGCTGTGGAATTTTCTGGGAGGGCTCCCAACCAGTTATTGGATCTGATTTTGGGGTTTTCGTGGAACTCCACGGTGTTCCGCTCCATTACGCCCTTGGTTGTCAGCTTCTGTCTTTCAGGCGGAAGTTTATGCGATCCTAAGGACGATGGACTATGTTGTGGAAAGCAGATGGCGTGGCAGAAGTATTTGTGTCTGCCGTCACAGTCAGGCTGTGTAGTGACTGAAGACCTTACACTTCCAAGTTGGTGCTGTTCTGCAAATCCAGATTGAATTATGTTGGATAATAGTCTTATGCTAACATTGGCTCCAGAACACATGGGTGTTATGGGGAATGAAGTCGCGGAAAAACTTGCAAAGAAAGGATCTGAGGCTAGTTTTATTGGACCAGAAGTTGTTCTTGCCACCACCTGTAATTCCATAATGCCTTCACCATTCTCAGGGTACGGAATAATGATATTCTGTGGTCATCTCCCGACTATTTCGAGAACTCGTGCATCACTATAACAATAATTTTTCGGTTTCTAAAATTTAACATTTTGTATGAAAACAATTTGAATGTTAGCTTAGATAGTTCTGCACTCATTTCCAGTCATTTCAAGTCGTTTGTTTATGCATTAAAAAGAGCAAGACAAAATAATGGAGCTTAAGTCTCTTGTGTCTTGGATTTGAATGTGAAACTTTGCCGGCTTTTTGGCCGAAAACAACCCTCACATGTCTCCACATCTCTGGAATATATTTTGGATCTTTGGCAAATTTTGAGCAGCGACTCGGTAGTCAGATCTTCTAATTATTGAATCTCGTTTGGGGGCACTTCAACAGGTTCTTGTGTCTTGTATGGCTGGAACCCATCAATAGTCCACTCCAATTCAGACTTTGTGATTATATTTGAGTTGATCTCGACGGCACTCTTATAGGACACAGTTCACTCTAGTAGAATAGTGCTCGAGCAACCAGAAAAATCGGTATCAAAAATGAGTTGCAGAATTTCTGCACTTTTTGATGTCCAACATCCTTCTTCCTTTTCCAGGTAACTTGAAAGAATTGCTCAAAGCCTAGATTTGCTAGAGATATCTTGTACGTAGAATTCCTTCACGAATATCTTTGTGTCTTCCGTTTGCTACCATCAGACCCACTATTGGTGATTAGGTTGCCTGTGCACAGAATCACGAATGGGGGGCTGGAAGTGGCACCAGATGGGCAATGGCTGTGCTGCGTATTATTTCAGATATTACGTCAAGGTTTCGTCTGGACTTGGTAGGAGAGACCGCAGACTTCTGGTAGAACTGATGATAGGCTATTTTGAATGATCTAATCATATGCAAACGAGATACATTGCAGACAATGCACTTTACCAGGCTTGTGGAGACGAAGATGTGACTGTTGACCACTTTTTGTGCATATGCCGCGTTTTCGCTAGAATCAATGTTCGAGGTATTTGGCACTGAGTGTTTGGTGAATAGTGTATGATGAATAGTAAAACATCGATTTTTGTGACATTTTGTGGTACTGTGTGGGAGACGAAGGGGAACCATATTAGGACTTATAATTTTGTTATGGTGAGAATAATTCTCCAATTTTACTTGTTAGAATTTCCCTAAGCTTTTCGATTGCACTTTTTGTTATATATTTCTTAGAGCCCGGGATAACTGTTTTAACCTGAAAGAGGGTGACATCATTGGCAGCTTTATCCGCCAATTCATTACCCCTGATGCCCGGATATCCCGTTAACCAGAATAGCTTAATCTCTGCCACAGTGTTGGTATGTTGCGTAATGGTTGTAATAGCCTCATTTTTGTTCAACATGTTTTTTACCGCTTCAAAGACAGAGCGATGTCGGTGCAGATAATATGTTTTGCATTTGATTTGCTGTATATTTTTAGGGCGCTTGGATCCATTTCTCGTTGAACGTGGGAGTTGTGTAGCAGGCCGGGGGAAACCGTTTTCCCGTGTTCAGCTACCACAGCATATGACATAGTGTTGGATCTCTTTGAATCGTCTTTGTATAGAAACTGTTTGGAAAGCGGTTTTCCGTTGGCAGAGGTGGGTTTTTAGGCATCGGATGTGAGGTTTCTCATACAAGCATCTGAGCATAAGTTCCGTGGAGTGTATGCTTCAGTGGTGGTAATAGGCCAGTAGCTGATGTTGAGATTATTCGCCCGATCTAGTAATTGACTAATTATACGAGTAGATGATATCTTTAGGGCCATTTTCCTCTTGATAAGAATTCTGATTGATTTGTGTAACAAGCTTGTATTTTGGCAGTGCACCTTATGAACCATACGACATTTTATGCTCTTAATACGATCCTCCGTGGTTTCCAGACCACTTTCAGTTAGCATATTGGTTGTTGGTGTAGTCCTGAAGGCTCTTAGACTGGATCAAATTGCTGCGTTAAGTTGTGACTGCACCCCCTTAAGGTTGGTTTTGGGACATTTCAAATATATTGGCAAACCGTAGTAAGGATGTTAGTGAACTCTTGTATGAAATCTATCTTCTTTATGATGTCAAACTTGGCAGCATAGTGTGATTTCTTGACGAGAGGGTTATTGCACTATGTGATCAATAAAAATCAGAGCGCCCTGAGTGCTGCCACCAGGTTGGAAGGCGACTTGTTTTATTGAAAGAAGTTTATGTTTCTTTATAAACCACACTAGCCGTTTTGAGATCATTTTCTCTGAAGGTTTTCCTAAACAAGGTAATAGAAAAATGGGTCTATATGAATGCAATAAGTCGATATTTTGATCAGGGTTCTTTATTGGTACTATAATTACAGTGTTATAGCTCTGTGAAATGGTGCCAGTATTGAAAAATTTATTAAATTGCTTCAGGATCAGAAGATTGCTGCAGTTTGGGAAGTTTTGTAGAGAAGGGGATATGGAGTTTTATCATTGCCGGGCTCCTGCCTGTTTAGGGGTGTTCCAATTGTAAATGAGTTTGGCACTACGTAACGTAAAGGGAGCGTTTAGGATATGCTATTTTAAAGAGTTGAATTTAAGAGAAAAGTTATCGCCTTGGCGGACGAGTAATGCCCCAATGCCTTCAACATTCTCAGGTCACGTATTCTGTATTCCTACATCAGGAATAATGATATCCTGTGGGCTTGTCCCGACTATTTCCAGACATTTTGCGACCTATGGAGAAAGTTTCAGTGTGTAAGATGACCCAGTAATCACTTTGGTCGGTATTTGCTTGGACGCCCTTGGGCTGTCGGTAGTAACAGCTGCAGGCCGAGAGCCCACTACGTACGCCCTGTCGGATTTATGGGTGGGTTAACTCCCACTCCTACGTCTGTTGAGGTGGAAGCAGTGGCAATTAAGATTGCTGCTGCGGTGGCCACAGGAAAAGCTACTACAAGCGGGTGGACTCCTGGATCTAATGACGGATCTAAACCGGTCAGCTGACTCAGCGGGAAGTCTGCCAGGGATCTAAGAATATAGCTACCAGCATTCCGTCGGACCCGGCAACCAGAAATGAACCATCCTCTATAAGGAGTGACTACGCCAAAGTGGCCGCGACTGTACTGATGGTTGAGATCTGTGTCGATGGTGAAAAAGATGAACTGTCCAAAAAACAAATTGAATTTGTCGGCACGCAAGGCTGGGGGGGCATAGAATCATCGGAAGATGTTTTGAGCGGATGAGGACGGATAATGGCACCATTCATGTTCAGTGTTCTATTTTCGCATTCGCTTGAATCAAGACCAAGACAGTAGCTCCAATGCTAGCCTTTGAGAGTTGTAAATGTGTCGCTCGACAAATTGTCCAAAAGTTTGAGAGAGTGTGCATGTTTATTGTGTGGCCACCGAAGGAGCCTCATGATATTATCACCCGACTCCGTCCCCAGAATGGTTGGCTCGATAAGAGAAACTGGAGGACGTATCATAATACTAAGGCGGGAACGAATCCAAGGCTTGGAAACGCTTCTCGTCTCGTTCTTGGTGTGGATCCAGAGTCGTTGACGATCATTCGGACTAGGAACTGAATTCGTCTGAATCTGAACCAGGGACGCATACTCGTTACGAAACTAGATTCGGACTCAGGTAGGGCAATGTAAAGTGAGGATTACTGTCCCTATGGTAATCAACTTTATTTTCAGGCAAATTAACTTGCAACGTAGCAAATCGCCTACTGCTCTTCTATGCAGCACCCATGCGAAACTACGCACACATTTTCACATGATTCTAATACAAGAAACATGGGAGTCGAATAGACGCATATCTAGCTTAGTAGGAATTAAGTGGGGAACCTTCCTTTAGTATGAAGGGGTGGTCTGTTCGAGTTCCTGCATTGATATGCCGAAAGCGGTTGACTGCATATCGCTAAGGCAATTCTGTTCCCAAGACCTAGTTGCAGTTAAAGTAATGTATCGTCAAGGCGGAAAGGAAGTAGATACTATTATTGTTTCGGCTTATGTCCTCTATGGCTCCTCCATCCAATGACGGCCATATAATACGCATAATCCATTGAACTTATGAATAATAGTGGGCTGTGATGCAAATTCACAGAACACTATTTAGGGTAGCTCTAAATGGAACCTAAGGGGGAATAAGTTTATGGATTTCATCCTGTTCTCTCGACTGACTATACAAAATGTTTGCACCAACCCGAATTTTGTTCCTAGTAGAACACAGGAAGGATTGATCTGACGCTGTCGAATAACACAGCAGCGGATCGAATCACCGGCTGGAAAGTTCTCGAACCACCGCTATATAGTTTCGGCTTCAAGGATCAACTACCGCAGGTCGTAGTCTTCGAAAATCGGACTGGACACGATTCGGAAATCATGTTGAAGAAACCATTTGCAATGTTCCCAAACACCGTACAATAGAGTCAATTTTGGAAGTTTCTATTTCATTAGGACGACAGGGGTATATGGTGCGCTCGGAAGTAAGGAGATGACAAGACAAGCTGGACCCGGGGTGGAATGCTGAGCTTTCGAAACTCCGAAAAACCTCCTGGATTCCAGCGGTGGTGTACTGTCTGTACTACTCTTATTAGACTCATAATCATATATGCCTCGATAGTATGATGAAGAGCCATGACATCCTGGTCAGAGGACCAGGCTGCAGAGGAGTGTATGCTTGGGTATCGCTGGTGCAATGAGCACTACATCAGGTGACGCCATCACTGCCGAACTGCATTTGCTCCCCCTGGATATTCTGATCCATAAGAAGGTAATGAAAGCGGCGTACAGACTCAGATTAAGCGGCGTCTGGCAAGACGGAGTAGACTTTGGGCACAGTCAGATACACAACCAGATGTCGGAACAGTGTATACTATTCTCGATGTCAGTGGACAATCGGGTGCCCTCTGTCAGCTTTCGAATGAGATATGAATTAAGGTTACCAGACCGAGATCAATGGTTGAGTGCAGAGATTTTGGTTTGGAGTCTACACTGATGGACCCAAAACTTCAGACGGTAGCGGTTCCTGTTGGTACATAGATGATGAAACTACTTTCTGGCCACAGGAAAGATTACGACAGTCTTCTGAACGGATGTCTTCCCCATCCTGAACGTAGCGTGCAGCGTAATTGAGAGGAGATGGCATGGGAAGTGCACAGGCATCTGCAGTGACTGCCGAGCTCCACTAAAGGCCCTTGCTAACCCTGTCTACTCCCCGAAATTGGGCAGTGAATGTAAGGCAAAACTGAAAAGTGTTGCAAAACAGAATAGGTTATGTCTTATCTGGGTTCCAGGACATTGTCGTATTGCAGAGAACGAGATGGGCGACAAGTTGGCCAATGAAGGCTTTGCAATTTTACCATCGGGTCCGAAACCTTTCTTTGGTATCGGTTCTGCAATGATTATGCGCTGGATCAACGACTTCGTGGACTTTGCCCACAAAAGGAGGTGGCCCACGCTGAGCTGCATCAGAGCTGCTAAGTGCTTCGTGAAGCAACCGGACAGGAAATTAGGGACCTTTTTTCTAAAAGTTAGCAGAAAGGACCTGAAACTACTGTTAGGTTTAATCAATGGGAATACAACACATGTGATCAACATATGACCACATTGGATATCATCAACGATCCGACTTGCCAATCCTATGTTGAGACGGACGACACTACTGAGCACTTTTGCTGTAGTTGTCCAGATTCGGCAAGAATAAGATTAAGGCTGTTGTGTGGTGATGTATTAAACATGGATAATGTTCACACTCGTCCTCTTCCCTAAATTTTTTGGTTCATAAATGAAACTAGGAAGTTCAAAGCAGTGTGACCTTTGAAGTTTTTCTTCTTTCCATTCCTCTTCCTGAAACCTTTCCTATCTCTCTCCTCATTCGCCGCATCTATCTAGGGTATAGTACAATGGCCCCTGTATCTGAGTGCTCTGGTTAATTCCAGCCCACCTCATATCTCTCTATCAATCCAAAATGAGATATTATTGAATGATTTTGTAGAAAACACTTTTCTGAATCTAAGTTACTTTAAGAAAAACTATATAAAATTGTGAAAGTGGTGAATTTCGAAATATCGGTAAATATAAATTTCTGGTCAATTCTTCAGAGAGTACTTAGAGTTGAAACAAGAAAAATATAGTGTCAGAAGCACTCAGTAACAATTATTCGCATTGTCCTTTTCTAGACCCGAAGAGAATCACGATTACAAAGGAGGGGAAAAAGGGGACTTAAATACGAATTTTGGGGAATTGGAACAGTCAATAACCAGACGAAATACAGAATAGGTTGATTTCGCATTTCGGTTTGACTCGAACACACGAGGTTGATGACGATTTCATGGAAACCGTTTTCCATATTTCTTCTCACCGAGACCGCGTTCCGATGGCAACATTAAATTAAGAGTCATTGAGGACACCCTGACATCTCTCAGTCGAAGTGGTCATCCAGAAGTTCAGCAATTGAAGAGAAGGCATTTATAGTGAATTGGAATGCTCTCTAAAAATACGTGTACGCGAAATACGAGTAGCTTTGAAAGGCGCTGCAAGAATTTTTTTTGCGGAGTCAGACAGGTTTCAACAATTTGGCGTCATTGAAGGCTGCGGCAATTGATGAATTTTGTCGGCGCTATCAGCAGTGGAGTTCCATTGAATTTTGCAAAATCGACGGAAACATCAGAGAATATCTTTACACGTTGATGGAGATAGTTAATCGGTTCATCGTGATGAAGAAAATTAGATAGAATATTTTGTCGAAGGTGTGCTTGATTCACGGTTAAATAAGACTCTGCTCTATCAAGGAAAGTCGAATCCAAAATGCTGTTGACTGCTAAATGAGAATAAGTTTTCAGAACTTTTAGACACAGTGCAGACACAAGTCACAAAATGGATTAAGGAGGGCATTATACAGCAAAGTTATTCAGTGTACGCATCTGTTGTTATAGCTGCAAAGAAAGATGGAACAAAGAGGCTGTGCTGTGACTGACTCAGTGAGAAGATAATATGGGATAACCTTCCAATGATCCTAATCGACGACGTGTTACAGAACCTGGAATGAAATAAAGTGTATTCGACAGTACTCGACAGGAACAGACTTTTCCATGTACCACTGGAAATGAGCTCTCGAAAGTATACTTCGTTTGTCACGCCCGATGGAGAGTATGGGTTTTTGTATGCGCCAGTCACTATCTCGATTTAGGCAGGAAGAAGGCTTGTAGAAGAAGGCTTGTAGAAGTTGTACACCGTTTTGTCTCTCGCCAAAAAGTTTGCGCTTCGGTTAAAATGTGAAAAGTGTCTATGGCTCAACCTTGAATTTATATACGCATATCTACTATTAAACCGTCGAGAAAATTTTTTGGTGCCACTCGATAAGAAACCGCTTCAACTATTTTTAGGACTAGCTTCGTATTTTGGACGTTTTATTGCAGACTACGCTCTGATAGCAAAGCCGCTGACAGACCTTTTGAGAAAAGGAGTAAAGTCTCGAATTCAAGAAATGGAAGTCATGGTGTTTCAACAACTCAAAGTTGCTTTAGTGAGCCGGTTGCTTCGACCGCTATCTTGAACTGGCCTGTCTCGAAAGAGGTAGCGGATTATTGTTGTATAAGATTTGACTTGAATGCTTGTATGGAGATTTTCCAGAGGTTTCGTAATCCCAGGAAAACTAACTGGGTTTCGGTTCGCTTTCACTTAACTGATAATACGAATTGCTCGACTGAACCTATAAAAATGGTGAAGCTTGACATTGAAATATGGAATTTTGTGAAAAACCTCAAAATTGCTTTCGAGGAGAACTGCCAGCAAGGACTTAAAAAGTCTCAATGGGTGTTTCCTGGTGGAACAATGTGCTCGATACTCTGAGAAACAAGGTAAGGCAACTCTTTAACAAAGCAAAGAAGAAGGGCGACCAGGATACTTACAAAAATACCCTTTCTGATTATAATCGAGAGCTCAGAAAATCGAAACGAGGTACTTGGAGGGAGCTTTGTGGGAATATCTCAGATCTGCCCAAAATGTTTCTCCTTGAGAAGGCCCTGCGAAAAGTACATGCCAATGGTCTGGGATCAGATGGAAACTACTCAAGCACGCCTGAAGAAATATTTTCCCTGCTCCTGGAAACAGACTTTTCGGTTCCGAGCCCGTGGGCCCGGCTTCAAACTTAATACATGTATCAACAATCGGGGAAGGAGTTTAGCGGCCAAATTTATAAATAATGACAGGGTACAATGGGCCATATCAACTTTTGGCGCACAGAAATCTCCTGGACCAGATGGTGTCATGCCCTGTCTAGATTGTTACCAGAACAGTATTGCTTTTTGTCAAATGCATTTTTTCTGTCGTTGAACCTGCTGTCGATGAACCTGCTCTACTGTTCTATGATATTCGCGAAAGCCAAATTGGTGATGAGGAAGAATGCGTTTTTCATGTACGTTTCTCGTAGATGCGGCATTAATTTACCAAGAAAATGTTTTTCGAAAAGAGTTTTGACATGATACGCAGTAGGCTAATCGGTCTATACGATGGCGAATGGTATAAATCCTTTCATGGTTTCGGAATCATTGATATTACTGACCTTTTCCAGGCATTGCAATCCATTAAAAAATGAGGCAAGCACGATGATCTCTATTTGTGGCAACTCCTTGATAATTTTCCCAGTAATGAGGTCGTGCCCTGGGGCTATGTTGGAAGAAAGGTTTCTAATTGCGTTATTTATATCTTTTTGTTTCAATTTAATAGGCGAGCATGTGTAGTCTGACGATGAGTTGTTGTTACTGCGAGGTGGGACATCCTTTAAATGTTCTGCGTAAACATCGGATGTTTCTTCGTCACTTCTTGCCCATTTTCCGTTTGTTGTTCGAATGGGTGGAATTCGGCGCATAGGTGATTTAATTTTCCTGACAGCTTTCCATAGATAGTAGTTGCTAACGTCAGTTCGAGAAAGATTTTGATGTACCGATCCAAACTGGGCTCTGATTCATGGCGTCAGGCGTTTCTTAAGTTTTCGATGGAAACAGATAACTTCCGTTTTAGGAAAGGAGATCTGAATTTTTGCCATTCTTGAACTCTCCTACTTTTTTCAGTTAGAAGGCGATCAATTTGAGTTGAAGTTTTTGGGTGTCTAGAGTTGTCTCAGTTATTGTCGAATTTGTACGAGGCGTGAAGCACAGCTAGTCTTAGGGTAGATGTAAATAGCTCCAGAAATGTTTCTAATTCCTGATTAGTTTTGAGATGAGGATTAAGAATGAGATGACAGCTAACATATTTTGTGTATTTCAGTCAATTGGTTCTAAGGGGTGTGAAATCGAATGTAGGGCGTAACTTTTTGTTGAGGTATATTATTGTAGGGGAGTGATCTGAAGAGATGTCGAAAGTGGTTCCAATTTTAATTCCTCTAGTAACTCCAAAATCTATAAGGTCAGGGATCTTGCGTGGGTCTGTTGGCCAGTACGATGGTTGTCCTAAAGAGATGATGGTATCAGAAAGCATGAAGTTATACAGTTGTTTTCCTTGTGAGTCCCGGTGGGTGTGTTTAGCATTATAGCCGCCAGCAGCTAGGAAACTTGTTCCCAGGGAAGAGAAGAAATCTGAAAATTGATTTGTTGATATTCTGAATGTTGGACTACAGTAGACAGCGGAAATAGTTATGTACCAAACAAATTGATGTTGCTTGAAGGTACTCTTTGTTGTATTCTTCCATACCAAAAAGTGTCATTCTATTTTTGATTAAAATTCCAGTGCCACCATGTGAATTACCAGCTTTGGTATGTCATAAAATTTATAACCTGGTCTACAAAAATTTTGCTTTTCGGTTAGATGTGTTTCCGGTATGAGGAGTATATCGATTTCATTCGAGAGTAAAAGTTATTGACTTCTGACTTATGCTGGTTTACCCCGATTGCATTCCATTGACAGATTTTCAGCACGTTAATTTCTGAGACAACTGAAGCTGCATGAGCTGATTTTGGTTCCTCATCATTTCTTGGATTATAGTTCATAGTCATGAACTGCGTCATACATTGGGAGAGCGTTGCTATCATTCCTTCATAAATAGAGTGAAGTTTGATTCTAAACGTAAAAAAACTCGTATGATTATTCGAAAACAACTGGAATAATAAACACATTCTACAATACAAAGAATTTAGCTGTTTATTTCCTCTGACGTCAAATGTGAAAAAGAGTTTTCAAGTTCAAGTACAATGCTAGTTGAAAGCAATAATGAAGTTAAGCAAATATTTAATTCACTCTCGTGTTATTTATGTCCATATGTTTGCTGGTGTATCTACCCAGAGAGTAGGTGTCTTTGTATTACCTATTTACTTATGTAAATAAGTATATCGGTAGGAATAATTAGTTACTCTACTAATGATAATGATTTTAAAAATGAATCCCTTGCAGAAAAAGTAGAAATAACTCGTAGGATAGTATTCTTACTACTTTTCTGACACTGCCTGTACAATCATTAAAAGATAATATGGACAATGATGTGTTTTTTTTTAATTTTATAAGAGGAGGAAATCATCTAAAACCTCCTCTCGTCATTACGGTGTTTCTCCCCGGAGACGCTCATTAAGTTTTCCGTGGGAGGCCGTAAGAGCATTTACTGCTCACAAGTCAGTATTAGTTCAGTCTATGTGTCAGTCCTGCGCGCTCGTTCTGCTTTACGCAGCGCAATCATAATGGTGTCCGTTACCGAGCGTACTGCTTCCCACTTAGTGAGCGTATCGCACATGTGCTTACAGAGGTTGTCCGTTGTTGGGGGCTCCTCTAGGACAACACCCAATGTCTTTCGAGTGCCCTTAAATTGCTGGCAGTAGAACAACACATGTTGAGCTTTCTCGTGCATCCCCGGGCAATGCGGGAAGTAAGGAACCTCCTCAAACATCCGCTCAAATAGGTACTGCTTAAAGCATCCGTGGCCACTTAGTAGCTGGGTTTAGCTCTCCATGCTTTCTTGTTACCCATGTTGTTATGCATAGAATCAGCCTGAAGGTCTATCTACCTTTGTCCGTTTGCTCCCATCTGCGTTGCCACTCCGCAATGGTATTGGCTCTTTCCGCAATGATGTGTTGCTTAGTTGATGTGTGTTCCGATATGTTACAATACACAGTTATACAATCTTAGAGTGAAGATCTCAGGTTACAGATAGGTTTGGCCAAAAAGTACGTATAATTTTTCTCTTGGATACAAAAATACAACTCTTTCTCAGAATGTATTTACCTGAAAATAGATTCTAAGTCACTTGAATTGAATCCAAGTCCTAATTACGTCAATAACACAAATATTCTGACACTGAATATCGCAAATGTGGAGAGCAATTCTGCAGAAATATACCTTTTATAGAAAAAATGTGACAATGAGAGCAAAAATTCAGACTGAACTTGATTTGAGCTCAAAGTAGGAAGATAACTTTCTAGAAGCAGATTTAGATTCGATCGATAAATCTAGTAAGGTGAGAATATCCTTCTAATTATTGTTGCGCTACAGCTTCCTGAGTTTGTTAGATTCTCACTTAATAAGGAACAATATTCGAGGTACAATTTTCCAAGTACCTGTCGGAAAACAATCTTCTATGGCAGCCTCCAGTATAAGGTATTGTAGGCTTTCAATCCAAATGACCTGTTGTTCCGCGTGTTTAGAGGTATCTCATTTCTTTGCTGAACGAAACACAGTTTCAACCTTCTACAATTCATGGAAGCTGGAGTATACGAATAAAGCCTTTGTATTGTGTCAGAAGACTTATAGAGGGGAGTAAGTATTTGAGGAACTTACTAAGTAAATCTCCAACATTAGCCGACATATTTTTTATACTGTTAGTTATATAATTTTTACATATAGTAGCAGAGTCCTTGCTAGTTTATTTGGATGACACTTAAGTTGGATTTTATACATCCTTTTTAAGTCTACGAGTTCTCTTTCAACTGGTGATATATTCTGGTCGCGGTGAATATTTTTATTTCTGACGAACCATGGATCGCCGGTGATCGTTCTCAAAACTTCGTATTGAGCCCTTTGGATTATTTGTAAATTTGCAGCACTAGCAGTGCCCCAAATCTGGACACTGAAAGTTCAAATTGGCTTAATTAAAGCCTTGTATATAAGCCAGTATAAGGAACTTGCCCCGAGTTTCATTTGGATTTTCTTCGCTTCTACATGCTTTCTTCAAGTGAACCTTCGGTCGAAATGTACTCCTAAGTATTTGACCTGTAGTGCTTGCTGGATTCCAATGCCATTTAAGGAGACTGCCGAACAAGACCGGGGGGATGAGGGTAAATGTCACATGTACACTTTTTTGCTCGTTTACCTTGATGCCCCAATCGGCTAGCCAACTTTCTATTTTCTTTAAATGTTTTTCTCAATGTCGCGAAGCTATTTGCGGATTTTAGTGAGTGCTCAGGATAACTGTGTCATCCGCAAAAGTCGAGGTAACGAGGTGTTCATAAGTTGGCAAATCAGAAATATATAAAGTGTATAGCATAGGACCAAGCACTCCAGCCATAATTTCAAAGTCTAATGTTTATTTAATTTATCTTTAACCCTGAATTAGCGATTTGTTACATTTCATCCAGAATTGTGTGCGAATTGCTTGGCAGAAACTTTCTAATTTTGTATATAAGTCCTTCGTGGCACACCTTGTAAAATGCATATGAGACGTCTATTAATATTCCGGAGCAGTACATCCTCTGTTCGAATGCTCTTCTTATTTCAGAAGCAATGAGGTGCACTTGCTCGGTAGTTTCCTGATGCTTCCGGAACCCAAATTGATTATGAGGAATAATTGAATTGAGCTTTGATGTTAGTTTTTCCCGCAATAACTGCTCGAGCTCGAGGGTTGGCAGGTGACTTATGGCCCGATATGAAGATACTTGAGTAGTTTATTTTACTGGTTTTGGTATCATTATTATTTCAGATATTTTCCATGTTGTTGGAAAGTGGCTCACACGGAGTATTGCATTAAAAGTATGTGAAAGATGCATCAGAGCTGTTTGCGGCAATTCACTGATAATTTTGCTGGCAATTAAGTCACATGCAGTTGACTCTTTTGGGTTGAGACACGTTGTACACAGGCGTTTGAATTCTTTTGGTTTAAAGATTTGGAGGTAAATTTTATTGTTTTTCCAATGAATTCTGGTTTCTCTTTTAAATATATTAGGGAAGTGGTTCGATGGTAAGTCGAATCAGGACTCAGTTTCCAACAAAGACCTTTCTATATTTTTGGTTATGTCAAAGTCAATAAGATCGGGAATTTTTCTTTGATCTGTGGGCCAGTATTTACGTTTTCGAGAAGATACAATATCTATACCACTTTGAGAGTCTATCAGCGCATTAAATAATTGATTGCCTTTAGGGTTAATTAACCGTAAACCCCAGTACGTGTGCTTAGAGTTGAAGTCTCCGGCTGAGAAAAATTAGTTACCTAGCGATTTAAAGAAAGTTACAAAATCGGCTGTAGAAGTAGAGAACGTAGGTGGACAATAATCTGATGAAATTACTAATCTCTCACCCCAACACTGTGAAGAGATGGAAGTAGATTGGATGTTTTGTTTGGCATAGGATTCCAGAAGATTCTGAGAATGGAGTCGCAATTGAAACTATAATAAATACACCAGGGAGTAAACTGCAACTTCATAAGGGAACCAGATAAAGCAAGTTGGGAGATGTCTGTTAGTCTACTAATTTCAGACCGTTTAGTACTCCGGCAGCACAACCAAAGTACTAGATAATTTATATTTAAAAATCCCACAAATTCTTTCATAAGCAACCAGAATAGTCAAGAAAGCTTCATCATCAAATTCAATTGATGTCAGAACAAACTTTAACACTCAGATGAGTAACAATTTGAAAAGGAATATTGACTGACATTGGCCGTGAAACCATCGATTTGAGAAAATATCGGAAGAATAGAAAGTAATTTAAGAACGCTTTTTTTGGAAAAAACGGGGAGTGAGAAAGTGCCGGTTGTGGTGGAGTCAGTTGAGTTTTGAAAAGGTGCCGGTTTAAGTCGTCAGTGCGGAAGAGAATGATACGGAAACAAGGAGAAAATTGTTAAAGAAATATAAAATTCATGGATTTTCAATTGCGGAGATCCGACGGGAATATATCTTAGTTCGTTTGGTGTGTTCTTCTTAAGTGTTAATGGAGTAAAAGAAGCATAAAAAATTATACGAAAAAAATTTCCTATTTAATTTTGGCTGCAGTAATTCTGCAACGGTTTCACTTAGTATTGAAGGGGCTCCAGTAGACCCAATTAAAGCCGCAGGAGAGTGCCCAGTCCCGTCTGAAGCAGTACGTACTGTAACGACTTAAATCTCGCTGGGATAATACTCACCGGTTCGCCAGGGTCGTGTAGAGAAAATTACTTATCGGCGTGTTGTAATATTAAAGTTTTCTTTATTTATTATTTTGCTTATTTCAAGATTTAAAATATTACAGTATAAATTAATGATTCTATGGAGGCCGCTCCTTTAGACGGCGCTGTGCCATCCTGGTCTCCAGTCTCAACGGTGGAGAATTAAGAAACCACTTCCACCGGTTTGACTTTGACAAGGAAGCTCTGGTTTGCTAGGAAAGCGGATTGGAAAAGCCAACGTTCGTAGCAAACGCAGTAACTCTGGGTTTCTAGGTCCGGGTGTCCCTAGTTGTTAGTTTCCGCGGTGGTGGATTGAAAGACCACTTCACCGTGTTAACTTCAACGAACAAGTTGCTATGCGAGTGGATTGGAAAAATCCAGCATTCGTAGTAAACGCAGTACTTGTGTGTCCGTAGGTTTTTGTTTGTTGATCTGGTAGCGTCTGACGATGTGGCAACGTTTCCTTGGTCCATACTTCAGTGATGTGCACCAGGAAAAGAGGCCGTACATATTTAGTTTTGCCATAACGCCCCCAAACGTTTATATTTAACATTGGGGCCAAGTGCTTAAACAACCAACCCTAATATATACACGTAAATAGTCCTAAGACTTTGGCACCTCCCAGTTGCATTGCTAAAAAGTACATACACAACCGCCACCATATTTAGTGTAGCAGCCATCATACAAGTGAGTCTAAGACACCTCCCACCATAGTAATGCTACCAACAACAAGTGTTATACTCTGCGTTGGGAGGACAGAAGACACGGCCACAATTAAGTGAGACAGTGGAACCCTGTGAAAAGCGACTAAAAACATGCAACGAAGTCAACAACTCAAGATAACACAGGAGAATATTACACAAACAATTGTGCAACCGGCTAACCACAGTTAAAATCATATGAATGTACAACCACAGGCCCAATGCACTGATATGAATTCACAACAACAGTGCCTAACGCACTGATATGAATCCACAAGAGATCGCGACAGAAGTTGCCGACATCACTTCGGAAAATAACCCACTAACAACTCCCAGAAACGAAGGCAAAGCACAAAGTGGAACACGACAGACCGATCGCTAAGCACACCAACAGGCCGGACAAAGCATAAAGAGGAGAAGCAGATTTAAATATCCAATATTTAATATTTTTAAATATTTTATGCCATCGATATAAAATATCAACAAAGGTGTTGAAGGTGGCCGAAGGACAAATAGCAACAACAACAAACAACACAAGGAACAACAACAAGGTAAATCATCACAACAACAACACAACATTGAAGGTTGCCCAAGGGCAAAAAACTTACAAGAACAACAGCGAGAAAACAACAACAATGTGCTGAAGGTGGCCCAAGGTCAAATTCAAACAAGAAGAACAATGCGGGAAACAGTAGCAACATGCAACAGAACGAGATAGCAGACAGGTGCCACAACAAACTACAGTTCCCGCACAACAACAACTATTGGATGATCTACACTAAACCTGGAGCATAAAAGCAGCAGCAACTGGCAACTCAGCCTCTTTCTTTCTTTCGGCATCAGGCAGACAAGACGGTTCTTTCTTTCGGCATCAGGCAGACCAGACGCTAAACAGAGTTATACCAACCGACAAACGATACAGAAGCTATTGGAATCTAGAAGAGATTATGGTTTATAATCGATTCTCTGCTAGAAACCCAAACAGACAGACGTTACAGAAGCTAGAGGGATCTAAACGAGATTATGGTTTATAATCGATTCTCTGCTAGAAACCCACATTGACAAACGATACAGAAGTTATTGGAATCTAGTGGAGATTACGGTTTATAATCGATTCTCTGCTAGAAACCCAAACTGACAAACGTTACAGAAGCTAGGGGGATATAAAAGAGATTATGGTTTATAATAGATTCTCTGCTAGAAACCCAAATTTACAAACGCTGCCGAACAACTAAGCGAAATCAAAACGACTCTATGGTGGTGAATCGCCATTCTCGTAGAATTTACTTGACAGATATTAGGGACATGGAGTTCAACTGTGTCCGCATTTAAGTTAGTAAAAATAGTTGTTACACGTAATTAAGCCTTTTTTAAAATTAATAAATAAATAAAATAATTAAATCCGGTTACAGGCACTTTTATGCACACCTGTTGAAACTCTTGTTGTTGCTCAAGTCCCGCTGGCCGTTGCTTCGACTACCGCTTCCTCTTGCTAAGGCCAAGGCATTGTTGTTGTCATTCCTCTTGACCTTACGCGACCCTCGGTGTTTTCCGGGAAAAGTCCGACTGTCGTTAAGCGCGTAGTAGTTGCAGCGGCACGTTGTTGTTGTTGCATGCCCTGTTGTTGTTGCAGCCATTGTTCCTTTCCGTTGGCGGTGTATAATATTTAAATTACCGACCTGCGTTTGAACATTATTTCCGTACTTCTACTTTGTGCCATATCCCTGCCACTTGTATGCACAGCGATCGTTATGACGTCATCTCTTTTGCTCTTGCATTCTTTTTCTCGTGTTGTTATTGTAGTATTTACCGAGCTAACGCACTCGGTAAATTCTGCCGAGTCTTGTTGTTGTTATTGTTGCAGTCGGCTACCTCGGCTTTAGTAAAGTTCTTGTTGTAATTAGCGCACGCTTAGTCTAGTCTGCCTGTACTGCTGTTGTTGCTGGCAACGGTTCGCTAAGTCTGTCGGTGCGTACTTGTTGGTGTAATCCACCTGCAGTTTATTGTCTTTGTCTTATGCAAGCGGCTGGCTTGGCTTTGCTAATGCTGTTGCTGACATTGCGCTTGCATAGTTGTTGGTGTGATCTGCATGTGGTTTGTTGGCAAACGTTTAACACCTTTCATGCGCTCCCACCTTCGCCGTGGTTCTAATTGGTCCGATCGCTGTGGGCGATGCTATTCTTGTATTTCTAATATTCATTGCTGATGGGGTCGCGCAAGATAATTGGCTTTGGCAATTTAAATTCGTTGTTCGCCAGTGATGCTGACGGGCCATTATCGAGGTGACTATTGTTTTGGGGAACTTTATTGTGTGGGCAAAATTAGTCAATAATTTTGCTCGTCACAATTTCTAGAGCCAAGTGATATTAAGTATACGAGGTATGTTCAAAAAGTATCGCGAATTTTTAATTTTCGCGGGCTAAGGATGTTCGATTTTCGATCTTTTCGTGGCGTTATATTGGTACTCATGACCCTCACTTATGTTGAAAATCTCGGCCATTTTGCATGTTCAGTCAGTTTTTGGCAGCTTTTGTGCGTGGACGTGTTTTAGCTTGTCTTCGATTTTTGTCTATCTCCTCAATCATGGCGTGGCGTCGTCCTTTAATGGGCCTTTTCAGTTTCGGGAACAAGAAAAAGTCACAGGGGGCCAGGTCTGAGGAATACGGTGGCTGCGGCATTATTACTGTGTTGAGTTTGGCTAAAAATTCGCGCCTCAGTAATGATGTGTGAGCAGGATCATTATCATGATGCAAAAGCCAATTTTTGTTCTTCCACAAATCCGGGCGTTTCTGGCGGATTGCTTCTCGCAAATGGCGCATTACTTGAAGATAATATTCCTTATTGGCCGTTCTACCCTGCGGCAAGAATTCATAATGCACCACGCCCCTGCAATCAAAGAAAACTGTCAGCAAAACCTTCACAATCGAAGCAAATGCTGCGCTTTTTTAGGGACTTGGTTTGTCAATCAGAGGTGCGTTGTTACGCGGTGGTATCGCAATGGACCCGGTGGTCTGAGTGAGTTGTTCTGTAGACCTAACCTAACCTAACCTAACCTAACACAAAATAACCACATTCTTTGCAATTTCACATTTCAAGTGAGCGGTGTAACAGTTTTGTACCAAAAACATTTGCGGAATTATGGTAAATAAAAGGCATGAAACTCCCTCTTAATACATAATTAGAAAAACAATTTTTTTTTTATGTAGTAATATACTTAAAGTACAAACAAATTTTCTCTTCTACTGAAGATTGATCTCTGAATAAATAAATGTGTATGCAGGAAATCACTTCTGACATGCGAAGAGCATGAACCATTGGTCCTAGGTCACGAAATTTCATAAACACACTGGTTGCCAAAGCAATTGTAGTCAGTTCTAATAATTCTCGATAGTCATCTCTGCAAATAGGTTTCTTTAATTGTTCGTTATAAAGATATGTTAAGTCTGCTTTTGTATCAATTAACATTTCTTCCAATTCGCCATTTTTAACCAATATTTTATACTCAATTTTGTGTATGTTCTTCCAATTTGTGTCGAATCTTTTGACTAATTGAATATCTTTACCATAGGTACCAGGAAATTCAGTTTCCGAAACATCTGGAAGGATAAGTTCATAAATGTGATGCGGGGCCGTAGCTAGAGTGGAATTTAAGGTAAGGCAGCGCTGGTTACAGGTAGGGCGGAAATAAAAGTTTTACTTGATCTGATCTGGTCAATCGATTTTCGTCGTACTTGACTTGTAAGTGTGAGGGAATGAGGTAGTACTTAATTGCCGGGAGGGGATGATAGATAGATAAGAGCAAAATATTCATTTATTCAGGTTTATTTTATTTCTCCAAACATATTGAAACGTGATTGCATACTGAAACGTGATTGCATACTTTTAGGATCCCATCTGAGTTTGGGAATGAGTGCACCCTGTGAGTGTAAGCCAAGACACAACCTATTCGAATAAAAGTATACTTAAGAACACCCTGTCAGTGATGTCAAAAAGAATATAATCGATAACAACCACTTCCGTCGAGATGAATAGAAAATTCTAGCAAAATCCAGAAAAGCGTAGGGTTTTCTACTTCAACCATTCGAAAGCTATAAAAACCACAAGACTGTTCAAATTCGAATGCAATAGATCAGAGATCGTAACAGTGTGTACATCGTACATTTTTAAATGAAGCAGCAGTATTTGTAACGTGATTTTGCAAATTGAAATTAATTAGTAAATTAAGTGATTCATGAATTGTGAAATAAAGTGCAAATTGTAACAAAGTAAACTTGAAGCCTAATATTAAATGTGTAAATTGCAATAATTAAATAAAGCTAATTATTTTAATTTAACCAGCGATTGTTTGATTACTACACAATCCAGTGGTACGAGTCCGAGTACAGAGAGTTAGAGAAATTGTCAGGAGGGCAATTTCGTAACAGAGTAAATTGTCAAGAGGGCAATTTCATAACAATATTATATTCAATATAATAATGAAAAGTCCTCAGCTGAATTCTTCGATTCGCCATATTATTAAAATTATTCATTCAGATCAACTGACTTCGTTCTTTTCTTTTCAAAGACCAGAAATACCAAGCCTGCAATTCTTTCAAGACTCACTGACAGCCTCTGAGGCCGTGGCACTTAGTGCAGTCCTATGGCCGCCACAGATGCAAAAATTGCCATGTATCTTTGAACGCCTCTCGCTGCCTATACAAAACTTGCATTGTGTTTTCCATTTTATCCTCGCGACAACTAAAATAACCTTTGACCACAGATGCCTCTTCCCTTGATGGAATAGTTATACCTGAAAAATCAGTTGAAATTGTGAATAGAGCATTATTAAATAACACTAATCATTTCCTAACATTTACCTAAATTTGTCAACGGTACCATTTGGTCTACTTTAGTCGATCATCGTTGACCAAAAATCTTCTTGGTAATTCAGCAATTAGTATGCCCAACGTTTCGTATTACTCAAATTTAAATGGCTGAGTATTCAGGGCTTTGTCTCCCAAAGGAACAGGAAGGGCCATACATCAAGTAATCATCCATCCGATTTGATTTTTTACTTGCTTCTTCTGGGTCTGGATCCTATTTTCGTAGTCACCGCTTGTCAAAGACTTCGCTTTTTCCAAAATTTTATGATACATTTCACCTGATCTCAGTTTTGTCATTTCATTTTGGTCGCCATTTATGATTGTTATGGTGTATTTTAATCTTGTGCTTTGGGGTTGGGGTTGCTTTCTCCTACACATTATTATTTATGATCAATAACTTATGCTAAATTATATTCGAAATATGAAGCCCTATTCCGCACACTTTCATTGGTCCGCAATTGCGTGTGGTCGGCATATTTTGGGGCTATGTATTTTTGGTCTTCACACCAAAAGCCTGCTATACACAGCGTCACTTGATCCGCCGCTTTGGCCTGGGCCGTGTTTGCATTGTTGTCAAATGTTTGCATGTGCGGTACACTTGGACATTAGGTAGTGTTGGTTTGAAATGGATTATAGTGTTTTGGGTACACTACAATATATAAAAGATTTAACGAATTCAACTCGTGAATTATTGCTGCTCAAATATAGGTTTTGCCACAACCTGCATTAGCCGTCAGACAAAATGCATTGCCACCGGTATTAATAATAATAATTTAGCTTTAGTAGTTTGCCCAATGGCCGATACTGCGACCTAAAAGATCTTTTGTGTCATACTACATTTGTCATCAATGATCCATGTGAACACAATTGTCCGATCTACTATGCCATATAGGTTTAGCACCGGCGTTTCTTCCGTAATGCCATAGCATTTCGTCCGTTTGGTGATGTCAAATCGTCACAATAATTTATCAGGTTCTTTTCTACTTATATGTTCCTTCTCTAGAGAAAGGAAGTAGCTGAAAGTCATGTTCCTTCATTATATTTTCCGCTTTATGGATGAATTTGAGAATGTCCATAACAGGAGCATTCTTTAATTCTTTCAAGCCAGCTGGTCGCGGTGGAATATATTCATTCTGGTTCTTGCCAACGCAATGCAGTCGCACAGTATGTGTTCCGTGGTTTCCTCTTCTTCTAGAAAGAGCCGGCACTCCGTATCATCGAGAATGTGGATTCTAGTCAGGTGATAATGACCTAATAGAAAACCTACTATTTTTCCTATATCTGCTTTGCACATATTGCGCAATTCCTTATTGTAGGTGAATGGTCTTACCAGTCTTTTGGCTTGGCGAAGCCCCTCTATCCCTTCCCAGTGTGACATTCTGAGACTATGTTCCCAGTTATCTACCCTGGATTTAGCCTCCGCCCAGTTGATACCACAATATGGCTCCGGACCTATGAGGTTTGCTGTGGAACCGGCCCTAGCCAGCTCGTCAGCAATTTCATTGCCTTCAATCCCCGAGTGACCCGGGACCCGACAAATTGCAACCTTATTTGTTGCCCCTAGAGATTGTAGGTTGTTGAAGCATTCTTCCACCAGTTTCGATTCTAAAGAATATGAAGCTAATGCCTGTAATGCAGCTTGATTATCTGAATAGATAGCCATGTGTGCACCCTTGATACCCGTTTTCAGATTTGTCCTCGCACTGATTGAGATTGCCTGAATTTCAGCCTGGAAGACGCTAGGCCACCTGCCCATTGGTTCTGAGATTTTGGTATTTGGTCCATAGACCCCTGCACCGACTCCGGTGTTTGTTTTTGAAGCATCTGTGAACCATTTTGGACTTCTAGGGTCGACCCAAGGTCCTCCTATGTCCCATTCATCACGGTCTGAAATGATAATCTCAAAATTGCGCTCAAGCTGTCGTTTTGGAATCATATAGTCCGTTATTGAGCAGATTATGTTTTGATCTGTTATGTTATTTACAATATTGAAATGACCATAGTCATGAGGTTCTTGTCTAGACAAGATCTTCATCTTTAATGCGCTTCTAGCAGCACATTTTTTCACGAATGCGTGAAGTGGGGATAGTCCTATTATGGCCTCAATAGCAGCGGTTGGGCAGTTTCACATGGCACCGGTGAGTGCCACGCAAGCTTGTCTTTGAAATCTTGTAAGTATTTTCTTACCAGATTCTTTTGTTGTCTTGGGCCACCACACAAGGGATGCATAGGTAATGGTTGGTCTAACCATCATTACATACATCCAGAGTATCATTTTTGAGTCTAGACCCCATGGTCTACCAAAGAGACTTCGACATGCCCACATTGCTCCTGTGGATTTGTTTATCACCGATTGTAGGCGAGAGTTCCAATTCAGTCGCTGATCCAGAACTACACCCAGATATTTGACCTCATCGGAATATTCTATATTGATTCCCTCAACAGCTATTGTACCAAGGTTTAATTTTAATCTGTTTGTAAAAGGAACGAGAATGGTTTTGCTAGGATTCATGCATAACCCCTCTGCGCGACACCATCCTGATTCATAATGTCGGATACTGTTCTTTCAAATTTGCCACTAATAATGACAGCAAGATCGTCAGCATATCCAATTGCCTCGAAGCCTAACACTTGTAGTTTGACTAAGACTTTGGCTTGCTACTGGTATCGTGATGCAAAACTTTGCGCAAAATTCCAACTACAACATTACATTGTTCATCATTAGCAGCATCAAACGTTTCACCTTCTTCAACAAATCAATTTGCGTAATGTCACACCAGGTACCCAGAACGATTGGGCGTGGAAGCCCAAGTTCTTCTCATGAAATATTATGTGTTAATAAAATATCCTCAATTTGAAGAAGAGTTCTGGTGAATGAAACAGCTTCACTGTAATCTCTCAAAATATCCTCACTCATATCATCTTTAAACTCATTCCATAATCTCAAAGCAATCACTAGAACTTTCAAACCAAATATAAAACCAAACAATTCATGTAACAGCCGAGGAGATTGGTTTTCTTTTGCTACATTTAAACATTCGATCCACTCAGTGTCATTAGAAGCAAAACCGCGTGTATGACATGCATCTACGAAGGTTGAATACAGAACTTCAGTATAAAATCGCATGGCTTCAAACGATGTTGGGCTACGAACATGGAATAAAAGCAAACGCAAATGAAATAATTCAATATGTTTTGATGAAACTACATACAACAGAACAAACACTATTCCCTCCCCCTCGTTGTCTCTTTGTCCAAATCTTTTCTTGATCATTCCATACAAAATGTACTGGTATTTCAGAGTATAAACATTGAAGAGCTGATGGATCAGTTCTATTCAATTCAAAAAATGATATCAACTTCCTTTGTGATGGGTGATCAATTGCTTTTTGTTCCATTCACCATCCCTCATACAGAATGAATTCGGATTAAGAGTTCCACATGATCCATGAATTATGTGACAGCTGACCAATTCATGTAACTTTGGATGAGTTTCTGGATTGGGAATTTCAGCAGAAACTGCTTTGTCAGTATCTGCATTACCACTGAATCTGCCAAAGTAATCAGTATAGGTGCATGCGGAAGGCTATGTTTTTGGAACTCAATGGTGTACATAATTGCTTCTACTTTGCCAAGAATTTCTTTTCGAACATTTGAATTAAGGAGCTCTTTAAGCGTAGTTTTCAAAACGCGCACAACAATTTCAGGACGGAAATAGGATTCACTGCCATGAAGAGTCTTAACAATATCTGGCCATTGTTTCCCAAAATGTTGAACAATAGACATGAGTCTAAGTAACTTTGATGCATATTACTTGGGGAAACTGTAAATGAAGATGGTAAAATTGCTAACCTTTGCTATT
This sequence comes from Clusia tigrina, assembly GCA_920105625.2. NCBI lineage: Eukaryota > Metazoa > Arthropoda > Insecta > Diptera > Clusiidae > Clusia > Clusia tigrina. The sequence continues at coordinate 30,923,736 of OV050030.1, forward strand.
CTTATTGTGCACAAAATCAGCTAAATTATTATAGAGTTCAGCACGAAGCAGTTTCCGATTTTGACGAATAAAATGTAATCTTGTACCTTCAAGACGAACATATACATCGAGCAACAACTGAAGAAATTATTTTTCCGAACTATGCAATATACTAAATTCGTCATGAATGGCCAGACGATACCAAAATATACTGTAGCATTGTGACTTTTGGTCGAGTAGCATTAGCAGTAGATGTAGAAGAGATTTATATGCCACCCTGTGTCACCGATTGGAAATAATAATGGATCCAGAGCCGAACAAAACAGAAATATTTTGAACTGCATTCGATAATTTAGAAAAAAGAAGCATATTTATTTGAAACGGTGGCTCTTCGTCATCATTTTTAAACATTGCTGCCACATTAGTTTGCACTGTATCGTTGCATCTCTATTGACAACAATAATCATAGAAACACGAGAACCATGTCAACAGAGAGCTTTCAATCCATTAACTTCAATATTTAACTGAAGTTCTTCACACTTTGGCGTTGCATATGGTGGGGTCAACAACATTTCTTTAAACTCGTTTTAAATTTGTCTTCCTCATGTAATTTTTTTTGTGAATTTGTGTAAATAATATGCTTATCTCCACAACTCGCCACACCGGGTACCTGTGCATTATCGCTCATCGTACGCTTTTCATATGAAGAAGTGCATACTCTTAGGCACATATTTTAGACGGAGCGGCTGTGTGGCGGATATATATGTATTTTCACGATTTGTTTATGAAAAAATTAAATATAAGAAAAAATATATATATTCTGCACATCTGCAACACAAATGTTTCAAGGTGATACATATTAAAAAACGGACTTAAAGTTTTTCTGTAATCGGTATATGACAAAAAGCCATAGCCGATGAATATAATAATTAAATTGTCTTATTAAAGTCACGAAATTTTGTGCCTACTTTTTGGGTGGCGATCTCTATTGAGGCAATGGGTATCAAATCAAAAACACTCTATTAAGAACTTATTAAAGGAAAACATTTTCATGCATTAGTTATATATTAGCTGTGTTTCTTTCAACGCGAGTGTAAATAAAACGCTAAAACGCTACCCGTCGCTTAACATTTTAGCATTTGGCAGCACTGGTTTTGACAATTAAAATTCTTATACATACACATCAAGGTGAATTTATTTACAAGGTGACTGCAAGGTGAATTTCGTACCTCTGGAATTGTGAAACATAGGCAATGTGCGATAAAAATAAACGAAATTGAGAGGAATGGAGGAATACATAAGAACTGCTTAAAATGGTACACAAAATATACAAATATTTATATAATTGTTAAATAAACTTATAATTTCTATATTTTTCAGTATGTGAGTGTGAAATTATCCATATATGTATATATGATAGAGAAGTTAATACAAGTAGATTTCAATATTTACCTTAATAAACCTGATTATAATAAAATTTTCAATAGTTTCTTGTTGCCCATTATGCGTTGTTTTGCTGTCTGCACTCTCAACCGTTTATTCAATTGTTTTATGCGAAAATGCATCCGGCATTTAAAAAACAACGATGTAGGCAATTCAACAGCTGAACTTAACGCAACTAATCTACTTTGCAAATTGGGTGCGTGCAAAATTTAATTCCCATTTGTTGTATTAAAGATGCTTTCCAAACTCTTTATTTTATTCAAAAAATTTGTAGAAGATTTCTTTAACCAACCTTTAGATACTTGATCCACCCACGTACCAGTGTCTATATTCTCCTCAAAGTCTTCCAATTTGAGTTTTCGAATTATATATCCTGCCACATGTTCTAACCCATCTTCATACAGAATGTCGATATCGGTGTTAGAAATGGCCTCTAGTTCCTGTGGAAACAGTTCGGGCACACTATCATTCTCAACAATGTTTTCACACTCGAGAGCATCCATTGGCTCAATTAAATCTTGAGTGAGTGTTACGGTACTGTCATTTGGATTAACAGTGCTCTGAGAATTAGAATGGTCAAAAGATAAATTTAACCACTCCGTGTCGTCTCCCTGTACATTACCGGTTCCACTTCTGATTATTTAGATAAATATGTTTTAATGTATATCTAAGTTTTTCAAAAAATCCTACTATCACAAACACATTACTACTGGGTTACCTTCAACGATATGTTAGAAACTATTGCAACACAATTACTAAACATTGATCAAACACAAATAGCAGCTCCTTTGCTGTAAAAACACACAATTAGTAAATATTGAACGTCCACAAAAGTTTTTTGAGAAAAATACCTAGAATATATTTTCGTAGTCTAAATTTAAAATCTTTTGGGCTGGGATGATCATGTAATCCTCCTTTGCTGCGAGTGGCTCCAAAGAAGTGCTCAAGAATATCCTGGTTTAATCTATATGTGCAAATATATTGCATTCCGTACCTTTCCGGCGCATATTCATGCAGCAAGCGAAGCGAAATGTTTGACAACAAAATACCCTTTTGGAAGGGAGCCAAAGTATTTTTTCTGGGTATAATTGGTTTACCCACAAACATATCCATTCGATCCAGAATTTCTTGTTGTTTCGGTAGATCTCTGCCATATGGTTCTTTTCCAGTGTAGTTTAATGTCGTTAACTTGGAGTTGTGAACATCAAACCAATCGTTCACTAATTGTATGAAATCTGCCGTGTCGTGTGGAAGATAAAATTTTTTTCCAATCGATGCGCAACGTCTTATTGCGTTAGCAGTCGTGTGTGAAAAAAGCTGCGCTGCTAATTTCACTTTTTGTCAGCCTAAATTTTATAAACATACATATACATTTACACATTATATATATTTACACATTTTTTTTAAAATTGAAAATGAAACTACTATATTTTTTACCTGCTTGTCGAATGGATAAATGATCTTCAGTTAATTTGTAGGCAATAGACACGTCAGATCCGGACACATGCTGCATTAGTTGCTTTATTGTCTGCGGTGTGACAATATTTTCATTCCACAATATTCCGGAATCTAAATAGTGGTTTCTCATGAGCTTCAGCAGATGTGGAGCGTCAGCAAACACAAATACTTTGTCACCCATATTGCATGGGTTTTGGAACCAAGGCTTATCTATTGTATTTAAAATATATTTGTATTATATACCTATTGATTATTATAAACCAACTCACCAATAGACACACCAAGTTCTTTCCACAACGATTGATTTGTTGTACCCAAGTGGGGAACAATGGCAACGACGGGGAAGCTCACATTGTGAAGAGCTTCTATAATATTATATATTATAGATTTAGTCATTTTACAGTCAGAACTATAAAAGACATGTTGCTTCCAGGAGGCCTTTAAACCTCGCACCATTGCAACTTGAACATAATTTGTGGGCTTTCTTACTATATCTTTTGATGAGTCGTACTCGTATACAGCAGCAATTTTCACTTCATCAAAAGAGACCACACAAATTTTGTCATCTTCCGAGAGATTGTTCACAAATCGCATGCAATCTATGGGAAACCGTAGAATGCCTTCCTCAATATGAATTTTATTTGCCCACCTCTGCAGTGTTATAAAATGTGGTATATCCTTTGCTATATAAATGTCTATACGCTCTTGGACCTGCAGCTTGTAAGCATACAGCGTTTGACACATCTTCCCACCGCCAGTTCGCCTTTTACCATCAGTACCGCATAGCCTTTTTATTTGACCCATAGTAAATAGTTCGTGTACTGCTGTGGTCAGAGATTTATTGCTCTCCAATTGTAGTTTTAACTCAGTGATCTCTGCCTCCAGCTTCTTCACTTTTTCCCTAAGAGCTTTGTTTTCATTGATTATTGCTGTCTTAGTAAAACCACTAAAACATTATTATTTCATAAATAATCATATCAACTCTTAATATGAAATATTTAAACTTACTCAGTTTGCGTGGAGGAATTAACAACACCAGTACCGTCAACTATCCATGAACAGCTAGCCTGCAAATTCACACTGGGAATGGAGTAAGAAGGCACAGCACTAGGCAGCAACCGTTTTATTGCACACACATCTCCAGGACCATTTATGAAATCACTGGGCAAAAAATGGTCTTGACATATAACTGCCGTTTTTTCAAAATTAACACCACATACATCCACCCACTGTTGTCGGAATTACTCATTTTTGGGTACACGGAAAAACGATCCATTTCCTTTACCCGAGTATTTACTACACATACCACATTTGCTTCGCATATTGTTTATTTTTTAATCTTTTAATGTTCAAATTTCACAAAAATAACAATTATAAAACTGATTCACACAAATCAAAACTCAATTTGCAATTTTTTTCATATTTGTTTTGATCGCATTTTTCTAAACATTCAATTTTGACAGCTACTGAGGGAAAATCGATTCAAAAAAATTTGCTCTAGCAGCCACCTTGTAAATAAATTCACCTTGATACACATTTGTAAACAAATTTAAAAAAACAGGAAAAATAGAAAATGGCAAATTCGGAGGAAGCATTGGTAATTTAACTTTAAATACTTATTAATTAATACAAAATAATATATTATATCTGTGATTATTTAGGTTACAACTATTTTATTGGAGGACAACAGTACTTTTCTCGCAGAGATTTTCTCTTACGAGATAGAGGTATTGGCGAAGCAACGTCTGGAGTTCTGGAAGAAGTGCTGGTGGATGGTTCTTGTTCAAGTTCTGTTAACGCCAACTGTGGTTGTCGGCCAACATGCAATGTATGTTGATTCGATACGATCGACTTAGTTCCAAAAATTTCCTCCATCTGTTCTGCATATGGTGCATTACATGCGGTTGCACCAGTGCGGTTTGAATTATCTTTTGCCGTCTTATATGCGCTGAGTAGAGTGCCCATTTTCCCCTCCAAACAGGTAGTTGTTGTGGTTGAGCCCTGAAAAAAATAAAATATTAGTTTTTCAAAATTCTTGTATTAAAAAATGTTAGTGATTTTGTGCTGCAGCGAGTGCCCCAGATACATACAGTTCAGTGAACGTAATATATAAAGGAGTTGTATTGATAATTTCTATTTTCTATTTACTTCGAGGCAGTCAAATCGTTTCTTAAATATTTAAAATATTTGATAGAGCGGACAATTATATATTTACCATTTCTATGGCTTGCTATGACAAAATGACGTGTCCAAAAAGTAGCGAAATTAAATAACTTACCGTAATGTCCTGGAATACCATATCCTCCAGGACATATTTATATGCATTCCTCTTGCTTTAGGGTGTTCGAATTCCTCCAACCGCGCCTGGTAGCATCTCAGTAGCCCCATTGTCTCCTCTTTACTCCACCGCTTCCGTTTGCTATTGAACGCAAAAAAACAATAATTTTAATTTATTTCATTCACTCTCATTTTTAATATAAATTAAAAGTTATTAAATTATTTACATATTTTAGTTCGTCCGAGCAATTCCTGCCAAGGAGTTAAAAAATCGGAAAAATCGAAAAAAAAAAATTTTAATTTGAATTTTTTAGTTTAATTCTCGTTCTAACCACCAATATAATCAAAGCAATCTCGATATACGCAGTGTTAATTTTGTTACTTTTTGTGTGAAAACTAATCGGACCTTTTATATGTGCAAAAATTAACGTGAATCAATAATGGCCTCTAGGCCAAATTTAGAGGGTAATCGCTTTGCTCTGCTAAACGAAAGCCCCAATAAAAAACGAAAAAAAATAATGGACAAAACCATGGAATTTTTCCCAACTTTAGAAACAATAAACCTACCAAATCCAAAATTCATAGTGGTTTCCTCCTTAGACCCCAACAAAACGCTACAAAACTTTTCTTGCTTTGCAGTGCATAAAGCACTAAACGTCATTAGCAAGGACATAATAAAAATTTCTGAGCTCCGCGACGGTAACTTACTGCTTCTAGTAAAAGACAACAACACCGCCAAAAACTTTCTGGAAACGAAATATCTACACGGGATCTGTCCAATTCAGACCAAATTCCACGAAAACCTTAACTTGATAAAAGGGACAGTGTATGCCCCCTTCCTGAACAACGTGCCCGAATCGGAAATCATACAAGAAATGAAAGCTCAATGCGTTGAGTGTGTATATAAATTCACAAAAAATGTAGAGGGTAAGTCAATTCCAAGCGGAGTCGTTTTGCTCACTTTCAACTATACCTACCAGAAAAAGTGAAAATTTCTTGGCATAATACATATGTTCGCGAATATATTCAAAACCCGATGAGATGCAAGAACTGCCAAATTCTAGGCCACACGGCAAATACTGTAAACGATCACCAGCATGCAACAACTGTAACCTACCTCCACATTCCCCGCAGCCAAGCACCCGCACATATTGCGCGAACTGTGCCGCTGAACATGCCGCATCATCTAAAGACTGCATAAGATTTCTTCAAGCAAAGGAAATACTAAAAATCAAAATAAAAAACAAATGTACACTCAGAGAAGCAATGAAAATTCATAATTCAAAGAGTAAGCAATCAACTCTTACGTCCTCCTATGCATGTATAGCCCGTCAAAATACTGACCTAAACGGAGAAGATACTAATAGAAAAACAACTCTAATAGCAGGATCAACAAGCAACAATGATGCCCCCGCTTTCCACAAACAATCAATCGAAAATAATGCAACGGAAAATAAGAACACAGTAACAGGTAAAACAATCGCAACTTATATAAAAAATAAAGTACAACAAATAACAGAGGAACAAACAAAAGAAAAACAACAAAGAAATGAAGAAATAAATACGAAAATTATCTTATCAAAAAGGACAAAATCAACTTACAAAAGCAAATCAGTTACAAACGACTACGAAATGCACTTAAACATTCCCTCAACACGAACATAAAAACCTACAATACGGAACCTCAAAACTCAATTTTAATATCAACCCACTGGTATTATCAGCTCCTCAATAATAAACAATTTCAAATAACAACACACAGTAATTAACTCAAATTTCTTAAATCCTCAAAAATAACAATTTCCTCTCTTATTTACTCGATTTACTATGCTTAACAAACTACAATGGAACATGAAAGGTTACTATAACAATCTACATGAATTACAATTACTAATAAAAGATATCTCACCAGCCATAATAGCTCTCCAAGAAACTCATATTCCATTTAACAAATACCCAACTGGCATTCCAGTAATGTACGATGCGTATTTCCACAATCTTTCCCAAAACACGACCAGCAAAAAAGGCGTAGGTCTGCTCATAAAAAAAAAATATCTCCCACAACATAATTCAAATTCCTTCTAATATCTCACTCATCGCCATAGAAATTAACCATATAATCAAACTTACAATAGAATCTGTCTACATTCCTCCCAATCAAAATTTTTTCACAAGAGATTTATTCCAAATTCTAGAAGCCCTCCCAACATCACACATACTAATTGGTGACTTTAATGCTCGGAGTCCACTTTGGGGATCTACCTCAACCAATCAACGTGGCAAAGTGATTGAAGATGTAATCCTCTCATCAAATCTCATAGTATTGAATGATGGATCTCCCACTCATTTTTCCACTCATAATACACTCACACAAATAGATCTCACACTCTGTTCCTCAGACCTAACACCCAAATGTAATTGGACTGCATTAGATATCTTACATGGTAGTGACCACTACCCAATAACAATTGAGATTAATTCTTCTACAAAAATATTCAAGAATAAACCAAAGCCGAGATTCAAAACCGATATAGCAAATTGGAACAAATTTGGACAGATCTGCGAGCAGCTTTCCATTACTTTACCATGTTCAAGTCATATTAATAAAGAAGCGGCAAAAATCTCGAAAATCATCCGAACTGCTTCTCATCTATCTATTCCTCAAACAAAGAACAATTATAAGAAACCATCGGTCCCATGGTGGAGCCCAGAACTCTCAGCACTACGAACCGAAAAACAAAATTCATGGGCAATTCTCAAACGTTCTTGGTCCAGAGAAAATCTGTTAAACTACAAAAAACTGACAGCACGGTTCAGATACAACGTAAAAAAAGCAAAAAGGAAGTGCTTGGAAACTTTAACCAGCACAATCAACCCCTTGCCGAAGCCTAAAAAAATTTGGTTTGATATTAAAAAGCTAACTGGGACTATTAAACAAAATTTAATTAATATGATCAACACAAATTCTGGTCCCATATCTAAGCCAATTGATATTTCCAATTACTTCGCGCGTAAATGGTCAAACTATTCTCTAGACTGCAATTTCTCTAAGGCTGTTGACACCGAAAAAAATAAATTTGTAGTGGAGTCTAATAACTCACAACTACATATGTGCTCCTTCGCTAAATATATTGAAACTGATATTTCCCAAACTGAATTTACTCTTGCTCTGAATAATACAAAAGGAAAAACACCTGGACTTGACAGAATATCGTATCCAATGTTAAAAAACTTGCCTCAAGAGATGACATCTAGATTAATTGATCTTTTCAACAATATTTTGCATTTTGGCATTTACCCTCAAAGCTGGAAAATAGCGAATATTATCCCAATACCTAAACCGAAACAACCAGAAATAGAACTATCGGGATACCGCCCTATTTCATTACTCCCCTGTATGGGAAAACTCATGGAAAAAATAATTGCCACAAGGCTTATGTGGTTCATCGAAAGGGGTAAATTTGTAAACTCACATCAAGTTGGATTCAAAAAGGGACAAGGTACCATGGACGCTCTACTCTACTTTGACCATTACGTAACGAGAGCACTTTCATGCAGGAACCATATCACAGTCCTAAGTATAGACTTTGAAAAGGCTTTCGACCGATTAGGCCCACACATGGTACTTAAACAATTGCTCAAATGGAAAATCGGAACAAAAATATTTAATTTCGTCAAAAGTTTTTTGTTAAATCGTAAAATCAGAGTTTCGATCGGTTCAGCTTTGTCGGGACTTAAACCTCTCGCCAACGGAATCCCTCAAGGATCACCGCTGTCTGTTGTTATGTTCATTATAGCATTCGACGAAGTCAGCAACATTATTTCAAAGCAAAAATATGTAGAACACTGCATATATGCCGATGATGTCTTTATCTTCTCAAATTGCCAAGACAACAATCTCATACGCAGTACTTTCACCACTATTCTTGAAGACTTATCTAAATGGTCAAACATCTCTGGAGCGAATGTAGCGTTTAACAAATGCAGCACCCTACATATTTACAAGAAGAAATCATGTGCCGGTTTTGATATAAGCTTTCGAAATGCAATCATTCAAAACGCAAATATGTACATTGAAAATCTTAGCCATAATCATAGACAGTAAATATACTTTTAAGGAACACTGTTGTTACATTAGGGAAAGCCTTGACATAAGACTGAATATTATCAAATTCCTTTCTTCTAAATTCTGTCGAACCCATCCTAAAACCTTACTCAACATCACAAGGTCACTTATCTTGTCAAAAATAGACTACGGACTCCCTATATACGGAAATTGTGCAGCTAGCAATATTCGACGTCTAGCCGCACCATACCATACTGGTATAAGAAGAAGCCTACGCGCATTCCCAACAACACCTGGTCCATGGTCCGGATTTAGCCCTATCCTTCACAAAGTGATCACAAAATGTTTAAATTACGAACGACCGATAAAAATTCTTAGTACCATCGATAAATGTATCCGATTTAAGAACAACTAATTATTAACCCTATCAAAAGATCTCATAATCTATATCCATCTTGGATGCTCAGTGACTCATCCTTTATACTCGACATGTTAAAATACTCAAAAAAGGACACTGACAGCGCTACCTACCAGCAAATTTTCCTGGAAAACAAATCAAGATTGGAAAAATCGTGGCAATATATATATACCGACGGTTCAAAGAGTATTGATGGGGCGTCTTTCGCTGTAGTAAACAATAATGGTGAGGTATCAAGCATTGGTCTACTCGGCAACCATTGCTCTGCTTTCACTGCAGAGCTAACAGCAATCAACAACGCAATTACCCAATCTGCCAAAGCCAGGGGTAAATTTATAATTTGCTCAAACAGTCAAGCAAGTATCAATTATATTCGCAATTTATCAAAAGGAAATGATACAGTCTCTAAAATCCGAGATAAACCTATAAAATATAACAAAAAAATCAAAATAATGTGGATTCCAAGCCATTCTGGTATTCGCGGAAACGAATATACTGACGCAATGGCCAATATTGCCCGAAGGACTCCAGCTAACACTTTAAACACCATCGAAAAAAAAGACATACACCGGTATGTAAATAAAATTTTATATTATTATTTTTATTTTTTAAAAAAAACAACATCGGTGCAGGCCCCGATGTTTGACTTTATTGTTCACACCTTAACTTAGAACTGACTTAACATATTTTATATCTTAATTATGAACTGCAACTCGACCGGCTGTTCTTGTTGTTTTTCTGTATTCACGAGTCCGTTGCCTTATCGCTGGTAGACGCAGTGTCAGCATATTATTCCAGAGCGGATGCGCGTGTAACTTTGGAATGCACTTTGGAGTTTTTAATATATGTGACGTTAACTCCTCCCCTCCTTAATTCAAACGTCCTCGTTTGTTTTTTTATCAAAAATTTGGTTGAGTCCTTCAATGGCTGATTCCGAAAGTTCGTGGTTTCGTCCCTTTAATAACTCTGGATGGGTTTCCTTAATTTTTGTTATTTTACGTTTGTGAATCATTAAAATTGCTGTTCCTAATGCTATTACTGAAAGTGTTACTGTTACGACGGCGGCTAGGGATATTTTATTGCGTGCGTCCAGTAATTCGATGTATTCTGTATTTCTTGTGTTCAGCTCTTTCATCATTTCTAATGATAAGACTTCTTCCATATTTCCTGATGTAGGTTTCGGTTGTAGCAAAGCAGGTAATGGTGCGTACATTTTTGTTTCGTTTGAAGAATAAGTTCTGTTGCCAATTTGTATCGTTTCGTTATGATATCTTATTAAGAAGGTTCCTTCCAAGATGACTGTTTCATTCCTTATATTGACGGGTCCTTTAAATTGATTTAAAAATAGGAGTCCAGGCGAGATTTCTTCTATTTCCGGTACATGTTGGTTGTTGATCATTTGGCAAATTGGCATATGGCTTTTGAGTAGGTTTGGAATGCATGAGGAGTTACTTATGTCTATTACATTTTTGTCTGGGCAAATTGATAAATTATTATAACTATTACAATTTTGTTTGATTCCAAAAAGTTTATTTTGACATTGAAGTACAGAGTTATAGTCGAATTTGGTAATTTGATTTTTGGTTTTTACTGGTTTAAGAATTAAAGTTTTACAATATTCATTATTTGTTTTTGGCAAACTTACAATGTAAATTATCGTATCGTCATTCGAAGCTATCTTTATTTCAGAAAATTCTAATGCTTCGTATATGCTTAGATACGGCATGTTTTCTTTACTAAAAATTTCTTTTACAATATCAATTTCTGAATTTGACAATATGTAGGAATTTATAACATTAGCTTTAGCCCAATGTATGGCATATTCGATATTTGTAATTTCTTCTTTTATGAGGTCTAGTTTGTATTTTAATTTCATATAAAATTGATCTTCAACATTATTTTCGGATCTAACAGCTTCTAAAATTGTATTTGTCATATTAGTTATTTCATTGATTCTATCAAGTGTCATCTTATTGATAACCACTTGTTGATTATTGTTTGCGAGAACATTGTTCATTTTTTCTGTAAGAATTATTTGATCTGAATGATCGGGACTGCCGGCTAACCACTTCCATGCGGTACCAATGAAATCCAGTGATCGTTTTGTTTTTCCCTTTGGCCTGAGTCTACCTAAATGGTTTTTAATTTTGGTGATTTCAAACGAAAGAAATGGGTAGAAGGAGTGTCCTGTGTTAACTTTAGTCCTGATTGTCGTCTCAAGGTCGTTGATTGCGTTTTCATATTGTCGTAAGTCCATAACGTGAATTATTTTGAACGTTCCAATTTGTAATTTTGCCATTCCCGTCTCTATTGTGACTAATTGTGAATTTGAGTAATCCAGTATCTGCGAGTCGGCTCTGCATGTTGCCAGAAAAAATATTAACTGAAACGATTTAGTTTCTAATTAGACTTTTGTGAATTATTCGTCCGGTTTCTGTTACGAGTGTACTGGTTCTATCTTCTTTAACTATTTCTTTGGTGAATGATTTTGACAATTTTGTTCCTAACCGTCTATTTCTCTTGACATATATTACTTGGCCAGGTAAATATCGTTTAGGTTCCTGTTTGTACTTGTTATGGTATTCGAGATCCTTTTTTTGTTTCTTTTCTAATGCTTCAAAATTCGCAACTCTAGCTTTTTCGAAATCTTCTGGTGTAAAACCTACGTTTCTTCTGAAAAATAAATCAACCGGTTTCTTGCCAGTTACCGAGTGTATTGAATGATTGTACTCAGATACGGCGCGTTCCAAAAGTTCCTCGAAATTTCTATGTGCTCCACTTTCTTTTAGGCAACGCATTATTTCTACTAACGTTGAGTGGAATCGTTCCACTTGGCCGTTAGCCTGACTTTTGTATGGGGGTGTTGTATAAATGTTAATGCCTAATTCGTCCTTCATCATAAATTTCATCGAATTAGAATTGAGAGATGGTTCGTTGTCAATGATTATTGCTTTCGGTACGCCAAATGAAAATATAATGTCCCTAAGGGGCCTTCTTAAATCTTCTATTGATCTACTCTTTACTATTTTGGTCTGGGCGTATTTTGAGAATTTGTCAAGTGCCGTCATTACTACTTTATTTTCTGTCAAAAATAGGTCTATGTGAACTGTGTGTCCTGGAAAGGTCGGTAATGGTGTTTCGTTTAATTTGATTTGGTTCGGGTGTCTTTCATACTTATTTTCTTTGCAAGTCCTACAAAGTTTTGTTATGTTCTTGATCTTATTAAGCATTCCTGGGAAATAGTATTTATCAATAATTTGTGATTTGTTTTCGAGAGCGTTTCGTTGGGCACGATTATGCGTCTCCAGGATTATGTTTTCTTGTTCCTGTTCGTTTGTTACATCTTCAACGAGTTTTTGGGTATATCGTGTTTTGTAATTTGCAAAATGGAGTGGATAAATGTTTTGAATGCTACCCATAATTCTTTCCTCGGTTTGAATGCCGTTTATGACAGATGGGTTTAGATATGTTTTCAATAGAGCTAAAAGTTTTTCTTCTGTATAGCGTTGTTCCTTTATTATGTGTCTATGATAGCCGGGAAATATTATTTTAAATTGATAAGAGGGCGTGTCATCAATTTTTAAGAAAATCTGATTTTTAAATACATTAATCGGAGTTTCAGTGCAAGGCACCAAATTATGGTTGGAGCTTTCGTCACTATGGATTGTGGGTGTTAATGAATTAATTTCGTTTGGTATCCGAGAAAGGGTGTCAGCTACAACATTTGCTTTGCCAGGTTTGTAGATAAGCTGATAGTTATACTCCTCTAGGATAGCCTTCCATCTTTTCATTTTACTGTTCGCATTTTTTGTACTTAGAGCGTAAGTAAGTGGTTGATGGTCCGTATATATTTTTACTTTCCTAGAACCATAGAGATAACTTCTGAGTGAATTTAATGACCAAATGATTGCCAACATTTCTTTTTCATTTGTGGCATAATTCTCTTCGGTTTTTGATAACGATCTAGAGATAAAGGTTATTGGTTTGTCGTTTTGAGATAATACCGCTCCTATCGCGAAATTGGAGGCATCAGTAGTTAACTCAAATTCATTATTAAAATTGGGGTGAGAAAGGATTACTTCTTTTGAAGTTAATGAATTTTTAATTTTGTTAAAAGAGCCAATGGCGTCTTCGTCGAAAGTTATTATTTTATTTTTCGAGGCATGTTTGGACACGCGTCCATCTTCCCCTCGTAGAAGATTTGTTAGGGGCTTCGCAATCTTTGCATAGTCCCTAATAAATCGTCTATAGTACCCGGACATACCAAGAAACGACCGAAGTTCTTTTAGTGTTTTTGGTATTGGCATTTTTGCTATTGCTTCTACTTTCTTCCCATTAGTCTTTATTCCATTTATTCCAACTACGTAACCCAAAAACTCTACTTCTTTTTTTAAAAACTCACATTTATCTAGCTGCACTTTCATGTTTGCAGCTTCCAGTGTCTTTAATACGATTTCTAAATTTTTGAAATGCTCATCTAAGTTTGTTCCAAAGATTATGATGTCATCGACGTAAACGTAGCATTTATTTCCAATGTGTTGACGAAGGATGTCGTCCAAAGTTCTTTGGAAGATAGCCGGGGCGTTTTTAAGTCCAAATGGAAGTCTTACGAATTCGTATTTTCCATTATTTATGGAAAATGCCGTTTTTTCTATATCAGATATCTTAAGAGGTATCTGATGAAATCCACTTTTTAAGTCAATGATCGAGAAAAATTGATTTCTGCCGAGGTTGGCGAGAACTTCCTGTATCTCCGGAATTGGATATCTATCCGGAATGGTAACCTCATTAAGCTTACGGTAATCAATTACCATACGATACTTTTTTTCGCCCGATGAATCCATTTTTTTCGGGACGATCCATACGGGTGCGTTATAGGGAGATCTCGATGGTCTTATTATGCCATCAGCTAAAAGTTCTTCGACTTGCCTTTCGACTTCTTCTTTTAAAGCCATTGGATATGGATAACTTTTGGAATAAACTGGAGTGTCGTTTGTAGTTCGTATTTCACCTTTTACAGAAGTTGAATATGTCAGTTTTTTATTAGGATCGCAAAGTAAATTAGGACATTCTTCGAATAATTTCTTAAGTTTTTCTGTTTGTTGCTCGGTCAAATGTGACGTACGTAGATTAAGGTTATTAACGTCCTGTGCTATGTATTGCTTTAATGGAATAATTAGGTCGGATAATATTGTCATAAAATTTCTATCTGTGTGAATTATGGCACCTAGTTGCTTCAAAGTATCGTTACCAACAATTCCGTGGAATGATTTTAATCCAGGTAATATAAAGAATTTAAGTTCTGGCGTCTGTGGTCCAAAAATTTTTAAAAATGTATGATGGGATATTTCGATATTTCCTGCTACAGAGTTTACTGAAAATAACTCGTCGTTGGGTATAGGATACTGAATTCTTGTGGATTGAATGTAGTTCTTATTAGAACCGGTGTCTATCAAAAATTTTAGTACATCTCCACACCCGGTAATAAATTCAAAGTAGGGGAGTGAAGATGGTTTTATCCTAAAAAATGGATGCTGTCGGTTTGCCGAGAGTTATCATTGGTCTCGATTGGGTTAACATTAGTAGCTTGGAATGGGTTTGTTTCCTGTAAGTCTATTGGATTTTCTTCATTAGCTTCCCATTGTTCTATTTGGGAAGCGGATATGTCGTTGGGATCATAAGGATTGTTGGGTGATGAAAAAATATCTTGGAAGTTGCTTTCTTGATCAGCAAAATTTGTGTCAGGATTGTAAGGGTAATATGGAGTTGAAGGGGTGTTCTGAAAGTTGACCTCTTGGTGATCAAAATGTGTATAGGGATCGTAACATGGATATTGGTAATTGACTTCTGGATAAATTGGGTTATATGTATTCGTCAAAAAGCTTCTTTGTATCTTATTTGGGACGTAGTGTTGTTGGGTCAGAGGTCGCTTTTGGGTGAAATTGTTATTTTGAAAATTTGGCCTATTTTGAAAGTTTGGCCTATTCTGATAATTCACTTGACGTGATTGAACTGATGGGTCGACCTCCATTGGTTGGGGGGGTTTTGGAGGGAAGTTTGGCCTGTTGTTAAATCCGTTTTGATTTGGTCTGTAAATATTGTTTGTAAATGGGTTTGTATGTCTATTTTGTGAAAAGGGATTTGTGTTCTGTGGGAAACTATTCGTATTTCGGAAAAAAGGATTATTATTGTTATTTCTAATGAAAGGATTGTGATTTTGTATTGGTGGCCAGTGAGCTAATTCTGGGTAAAAGTTCGTTTTCTGTGGGGGAAAATTAAATTTCACTGGTCTTGGTGGTCTGGGTGGTGCATTTCTGAAACTGCTAGAATTGTTTTGAGCATAATTCATTCTGAATAGCATATTGTCTAATTTTTGGCATAAATTTAGTGCTTGTGGCAATGAAGTAGGTTCTCGTATACTCAACAACCGTGGTAAATCCCCATTAAGTCCGCGTATGAAAGTATCTAACGCTTTCTCTCTGTACGAATTGGTCATTGCTCGCAGTGATTCTTCACCCAACTCTAGGCAAGCAATCTTGTCCAGGATTAAAGATAAATGCTGGTAAACTTTTTGGTAGAATTCGTGTATTGTGAAGTTTCTCTGAGTCAGTGTTGTTAGTTGGTACTCTAAAGTTCCAATGTCTCTTCTGTCAGAGTAGTGCATCATAAGGCACTTCTTTATTTTACCCCATTCTAAGGGAGTTTTATATGACTCCAGTGCTGTGTCGGCTTCTCCGACAATTTTGTGTCTAACCATGTGAAGAATAGCATAGTATTTGGGGGTTCCTTTAATGTGGTCATATACCGTGAATATGCGGTCAACAGTTTTCCGCCATGAATTAAATTCTCCTGGAACTCCAGAGAACTCCCTGAGACATTTAACTATGTCTGGAATCTTGTCCAATTCGTTAGCGTTCGTTGAGTTTACTTGAATTGTGTAACCTTGGTCTGATTCGGTATCTGTTTCCAAAAATGGATTATTGATATTTCTAATAGTGGTAGTAACCAACTCGGTTATCTCCCTAGCTAAATTTTTGTTCATTGTTTGGGTTTGAACTGTACCAGAGGTAGACGGTCCCATGCTAACGCTAAGCTTTGCTAATTTTTCAACTAAATTGTCTGGGCATTTTTATTATTTTTTTTTATGAACACAAAGGGAAAAACAATTTTCAATTTTTCTTATGCTTTTACTTGTTCTTTTCTTAATCACTTTAAACAAAAACAAAAAAAAAATTTATAAATTTCACTGAAAATTATTAATGCTAGTTTTCTCTTATAGAATTTCTTGGTAATATTTCCCTTTAATTAATTTTTTCTTTCTTAGATTTCTTTTTAAATATTTTTCTTTAATTAATTTTTTCACTCTTAATTTTCTTAAAATTCTCTTTTTTATTTTTCGTTTAATATTCTTCTTAATTTTTCTTTAAAATTCTTAACTTTTACTTTTTCAAAAAAAAAATATATATTAGATTTAACTTACAATAAACATTCCAACGATATCAATTAGATTTTGAATCTCGAGCTGTATCCTTTTCCTTTTGTACTGGGGAGCCGTTTGATCACTTTTTATCCTTGATGAATCCGTTGCAGTTTCCTCAATCTGATGCTTAAAAGATTTTTCCGTCTAAAGTAATCCAGTTGAGATGTCCCCAAAGTTTGTTCAAAAGACTTTATTCATCTGGAACTATTCACTTCAGGGTCCCTGCTCGGGCGCCAATTAAATTTTATATTATTATTTTTATTTTTTAAAAAAACAACATCGGAGCAGGCCCCGATGTTTGACTTTATTGTTCACACCTTAACTTAGAACTGACTTAACATATTTTATATCTTAATTATGAACTGCAACTCGACCGGCTGTTCTTGTTGTTTTTCTGTATTCACGAGTCCGTTGCCTTATCGCTGGTAGACGCAGTGTCAGCATATTATTCCAGAGCGGATGCGCGTGTAACTTTGGAATGCACTTTGGAGTTTTTAATATATGTGACGTTAACTTGTATATGAATATATGCTCAAAATACAAAAAAGATCTTGGGCTGACTACGTACACCATTATACTACAATCAACCCATTGAGACTTTGCCCTAACTATCCAGCACATCTCAATTGGTCCGAGATCCGTCCATTCATTCGCCTCAGACTAGGGCACATCAAAATTAGCCACGAACACCTGCTAAATGGATCAGGCACACCAAATTGCCAGTTCTGCAATACACAATCAGTCTCAATAATCCACTTATTGGACGAATGCCAGCACTTCAATATTGCGAGGAGCAATCTTCTTTCGGACAAAATCCCCAGCGAGCTGCTAAATAACCCTTCAACCGATCATATAAAAAAATTATATAGTTTCAAAAAAAATACTAATTTAATTAATTTCATTTAAAAATAGTAAGAAAGTATAAAATATGTATTAAATGTAAAAAAAAAACTAATATACCATATTTATTACAAGAGAGCTGAAAGCCGCAGTTGCTAGTGCTCCTCTTACAAATTGTACACTAATTCATTTTTGTACAAATTATAATAATAATAAATTATTTACAAACCTATTTTCTTTGTTCTCCATTTTATATGACAGCTTTTTAATAATTACAGCGGTTAATTCTGGGTTTACTCTGTTTCTCGCTCACAATAGACAACAAAATGGTTTTGGCAGCACTTCTGTTTGAGATGCTAAACTTTAAGCGCATACAAGCACCTTGTCTTAACTAAGCGGTCCATTTGTATGGATAAGCGGGCGTTTTATTCAGACTCGCGTTGAAAGAAACACAGCTATTGATACCTATATTTTATAATAATATACGATAATATGCGGTAGCAAGAAATCCAACCAAATAAACTTATGCAAATACTCGTATGTAATCTATATATGTATGTACACTAACAATGCCACGTGCTGTACTTTTATATGACATCAATATAAAGAAGATATCTATGTGTGATAGCAATCCCAATAAGAAAATCATAATCAAAGTAAAAAAGCAATACATATCCAAATAAAAAATACTTCCCTCATTATAAAAATGAAAATCGGTGCACTCTCTTTAAATGTTGATGCTTAGCACTAAACAGGCATATTCCTACTATATCTTATGTAGCCTAGGAAAATTTATCAAGTTTAAATAAATAAACTGGGCATAAAATGCACAGTGTCCGTAGTGTTCAGGTTGCCTAAGTTTAACGGTACAGGGGTCTGGTGTTTTTGGACCAAGCCACTGCTCAGCATGACACACACTATGCAGGCAGAGATCTATACAGCTTACGCTCCGCCCTACGGATAAACCGGTCAGGACAAAATCTGCCGCAAATCACTTTCAGAAACATCCAATTAAACTCATTTTAGCACGAATGTGTCAAACAACTTAACACCGCCATATCTACTGACCGAAGTATGCTCTTTGCTTACCTTTCTTAAAAATTTTCCCCACATATTTAAAGATCACAACTTGGAAAACTTAAAAAATTCTTAGAAATAAAAAAATATGTCTACATAGATTCATTTACTCAATGGTGTGTGCGTGTGTGTGGGTGGTTAAATTAGCTTAAAGACTGAAGAAAAAGGGATAAATCGCATATATTGTAGATGATGTGTCAGTTGTGATAATGGGACACATGAAACAACATTCGAGTTACGTTGTCCTGAAGTTCAGACTTTCAGGCATTGAATCCAATCGTTGATGGGTGAGACATTCTTATTACCAAATACTATGAGAGCATTAATTGTTGGACCATCGAACTGCGACAGTTGCTAAGTGTCATTGAAAGTCGGATTGGTTGAGAATTTCGAAATATTTATTAATATTATATATAAAAAGTCCTATGGATGAGGAGGGGATGATCTGCACGTGTTTCGCGTGTTCAAAATGAGAAATACATACCTGGGTGGCTACTTCCTGGACTCTCTTAGGGACATATCGATCAAAAAAATCATGTTCCGAAACTGGATTCATCGAAAGCTGTAAATGGCTGCACATATGACAGGCGATGGGACTTGTGTCTCATGCGGTTTGAGAAAGTCCTTTGGGGCAGACGCTGAACTTGCCTACCTAGCTAGCGATCTGCAACAAAAGCCGGCAAAATATTTAATTAAAAATCATTGAAAAATAAAGCAACGGCCAAGAGTGAAACAACTGAGAGCACCAACAACAACGAACAAAATAAGTGACCACATATATAGATAAACTTTTCCTCAGTCAGTACCTGCACTGCCACTCTGATTCATATCAATATACTCTGTGTCTCCTCCGATAGTTTGCCTTATTTATGTTATACTATAAGTTATTCTGGAGATGCTCAAAGCAATTAAGTTCAGGAGCTCAACGATACCGTCAAATAAGGACGGGATTGCATTTTCATTTGCAAATAATAACAATAATAATAATAATAATAATAATGATAATATGATGAGGCTTCCGGAGCAGTGGAAATGATTTGCATTGAAAATGAAATGGAAGCTTAGATATTGATTGGGAATCGACAAAAATTGTGCTACAAACCGTGCCGTTAAAATGACAGAACTAAAGCAGAAAATTTTATTATTATTATTATTATTATTATTATACAGTTTATTACATAATACAATTATAAAATAAACCTAAAACTAAGGCACTAACGACTAGGGTTTTCGGCCTGATTGTAATTCGACTGTGTATGGTTTTGTTTGAGATTTAGCTAGATTAGGAAGTATAAGTTATGGTATTTAAAATTTTAGAATTTGTTGTTTGATACGTGAATGAAATTTTTATAAAAATTAATTACATAGCATAAGAATCATTCATAAAATAATGTATAAATTTGGAATGATATCTAGCACTAGCAGAGACCACAGAAAAAAGTTCACACCAATAGAAAATTGATTAATTAAAGCGACCGTCCTAAATGCAGGGTTGGCTCTGAATCAGCATTACTCTCATGTCCAGAATCAATATACAACAATCGTTCTAGTTGAAAACTTTAAAAGATAAAGCAACATAGTTGAAATCAAGTTCCTCCTTTTTTTGTTCTTGTACGAAAAGGATAATGGATATAAACGATCGTCTCCCTATCGCCATAAAGATAAGCAACCATACGATTTATATAACATAATTATATCCAGAACATTAAGGTATACTCACTCTGTAGTACCAAAGTTAATATAAGAATAGGCAACCCAACTGTTGTGAAACTCTGCAAATATCAAGTCATGACTTGAGATTTCTTCTGATCACTTCCCAGTGCTGCTAACTTTCACTTCAAGCAAATTATTAACACCGACTACACCCCAACTGCATAATAAAGCAAAAAAATTTGTTGGTGAAATTCTTCTAGTACACTGTGAAAACAAAACACTGCAATCGACTCTTCAACATAACTGCACTGGAAGGAGCATGGGCTGCAGCCACTCTACATGATTTGAAATAGCACTTCAAGCAGCAACATACGATATCAACGAAAGCGAGACGAATTCTGACAAACAAAAGTTAAATAAAGCTATCAAGCATTTAAGGATATACGGAAAATCAGCAGGATCCCCAATTAGGATTATCTATAAAAGGAATCATCGAATAAAGAAAAGTCTAGAAAACAACCAAATAACTTAAACATCCCAAGTCTCATTTCACAAAATTTAAAACTCCCGGAAATACATGAGCTAGAAATGATTAGGACTAAGCAAATTCTTTCGCCAAACATTTATCAAACCTTTCGGCACCTTTCCCGCCATTAGTTCAAACTGAAGTTGAAAATTAAATACTATGAAGCTAAAGTACCATGATCAGGTTTGTTCTACTTGACTCTATCGAAATTTGAAATACATAATATCGACATTGTTATAACTTATCAAATTGACCATAAAATCTTTAGGATTGATCTACTAACTCGTGAAAGAATGCGGGAATTTCAAACATTCCATTTAGGTTCCTCACACAATAATTCAATGTAGTTCCTCCATAATGGAAAGCAGCTCAAATTATTCCAAGCAATCCTGCGGCAAATGGGCCGTTTTATGGACCAATTACCTTATTGCCTGGTTTAGTTGGGGCTTGTGAAGTCAAATTTGAAGAATGAATATCCAACCCTCAAATTTGGATTCAGAGAACAACACTCAACTACGAACAAGTTTATAGAGTTAACAAATATACAAGAAATGCGATTAAAAGACAGGAGATGAGAAGTGAAAAGGGAAGTTACGGACTATGCGCGATAATTGGAAGCATTTTCGGACCAATTCTGAATAGAATTTTTAAAACTGACCTGGCTGCCAATTCAGAAGTAGAAAAAGCCACATTTGCATATGTTGCCGCAGTATTATAAAGATATAAAGTAGAGGCTGTTGCTTTGGCTACATTACAAAATAATCTTGATGAAGTCAACAACTGCATTAGAAATCCATCTTCGCGCGAATCCAACTAATCGGTTAGTTTCAATAATACTTTATCTCGAAATACATCTCGATCGTAGACTAACCTACAAAAGAGAATAGTTGCCAAGTGCGGCCTTGGACTAAAACTTACAATAATGAACTGAGGTTGTTCGGAAAACAATTTTCTACAACAAACCCCATTCGGTCGGGAAACGGTAACAGTAAAGGGGCACTGCATGTAAGTGGAACATTTATCTTCTGCTGCGGTTTCAGTCTGAAGCGCTTCGAACTGTAGCAAATACCCCATTGTAGTCTAATTTATATCTGGGTATACTATGTCCAGTTGATTGTTAGATTTCATTGACCATTTAATTGACAAGTTTAATGGTGGAGTGCACATAGTTAGATCCACATGTGTTTGAGTCGAATGTGCTGAGAAGTGTGTGGGTGATTTGTCGTTTAATATAATAAAATTGTTGTTTTGTATATATTTTGAAACTTCTCTCCCTTTTTTATTAAAGTGTGTTGATCCCCATAGTGGACTCCAGGCGTTGAAATCTCCAGGAGTAGTATCGGTGGGTTAAAGTTGGATAGCAAGTTATGTAAGTCATTTTCCGACAGGATATCTGAAGGGGAGCTATATATATTAACTATAGTAAAGGGTGTGTGAGTTTGGATTTTGGCTGCTATTGCTAGTATTGGAGAATTGACGTTTATAGTTTCATGTTGAATTGAGTTGGAGAGTATAAGAGCAACTCCCCTCTTAGCTGGAGCGTTGTTTTCAATGTCGTTTTGTCCATAATAGGAGAAGTTTTTAAGAATGATGCTATGGTGTGGATTTGATTTGAGATGGGTTTCTTGAATTGCGATTATTTTCGCGTTCTGATTACGTATCAGTAGACAAAGCTCATTGTAATTATTTCGGTATCCATTTAGATTCCACTGAAGTAGTCTTAGGACTATAGTTTAACTAGTGTAAAGATGTTTCAACAAATATCGTATAGTGTTATACGATTAAGAGAGATTATTTCATGTCAATATCCCGTTCTGAATCGGAGCTGAGCGAGTCTATAAATGCTTTCTTTATATTTGTAGACTGAGTGTTCTTTTGAGGTTTTGCAGGAATAGTGAGTTGAAATATGGATGTATTATTTTTTAAGAGCGGACTCTCGTTGTATTTTATTTGATCTTTAGTAGTTTTCCGGTTTATTATAGTTGGAGTGGAGATGATTTTAAAATTGTTGCTGGTTTTGGGTTGCGGAATTTTGTTGAATCCCGAGTTAGGAATGGGTTTTCCGTTGGAGGTCGAAGTATTTGCTATCTCTTTAGATTCGTTTACTTTGTCAGGTGGTTTATTGAATTTATTTTGAGTTGCTTCTTCTAGAGTTTCAATAGGTGAATCATGTGTTGTGACAGTTGTATCGATGTTGATGGCTTCAATTGCCTCACGGAATGAACATTTATTTAGGGTTTTGTGCTTTAATATTGCTTGTCTTTTCTTGAATGTTGGACAGTTTTTGTTGTCAGAACGATGTTGTTGCTTGCAATTAATGCACTCCACTTTAGTACATGGTAGGGGTTCATGGACAGCGACAGAGCACACGTTGCATTTTTTTCGGATTTACAAAATTTGATAGTGTGGCCTATTGCAAAACAGTTTTTGCATTGCATAGGTGATGGAATGTAGGGTTCTACTTTTACATTTAACCAAGCAATGCTTACCTCTTTAGGGATTTCGTATAGGTTAAAAGAGATTATGTGCAATGGTGTATTAGTAATTTTGCCACCTATCATTTTTGTAATTTTTTTGCATTCGACAGCACCTTGTTATTTTAAGCCTTTAAACCTGCGGCATATGTGTCGTCTCATAGGCCAGTTAGATTACTGCATGTTCTAAGGGGAGCTTGTGAGAAGCGTTTCTTTGTAAGTTAAAAATCCAAGCCAATTTTGTAAACCACCCATCCACGAAATAATCCAATTAGAAACAAGAGATGCGAAGTGAACAAGGAAGTGTGTTCGGGCCAATGAACACAATTTTTACAGCCGATCTGCCTGTTAAATCAAATGTAGAATTACCCTAGTTTGCAGATAATTCCACAATTTTTTCAAGAGTAGCTGGTGCTGCTCCGGCGAATTTGCAAAATATTGAAATGAAAATTGCGTCTTCACTGGAATGCAAATGTCAAGTATCTCGGAGCACATCTCGATCGTAGGGTTACCTGAAAAAAACATATATTTGCCTAATGCAACCTTCTATTTAAACTAAAAAACTGGTTGTTAGGTTGTGACGTGAACTCCTTGTTAGAAAATAATGTTTTAGAATATAAAGAGATAATAACGCACATTTGGACCTATTCTAAATTGATACGGTGTACTGCATGTATGTCGAATAATAACATTATGCAGTGGTTTCATTGCGAAGTGCTGTGAACTATAGCAAATGTCCCTTGGTATGTCACTAACAGTGCCCTATATCCAGATCTAAAAGTGTTGACTATATAAGCAGAAATTCAAAATTACAATCAAAATTATATAGAAAGACTACAAAGGCAACCAAACCCTTTGGAACAAAACCTCATAAAAACATCATTCGCCAATCGTGGGCATGGGAAATTAAACCAAATTAAGAAATATACTTCATATTTTTTGAGTATTTACTAAATATATATTTAAGAGATAGAGTGTGATTTTCCATATTGAACATCACCACTTTTCAATTTTACTTCGTTTTCGATGTTATTAACAATAGTTGATATAAATTCCTGATTATCCAAGAATATAGATAGAGAGGAAAATAAACGAAGATTAAAAACGAGTACAGAAGTCTGAAGTCGGAGTAGACCGACTTTGAAATACCCTTTAGCTTTCCTTGTGCGTGCGAGTTCAACAATGGGGATGATTTCTTCATAAATCGGTGGAGTCAATTTTCGGTGGAGTACCTTGAATTGACTATATCGACCCCATTTCTTGTGTATGGCTTTGTAGTGTCAATATAACCACTAACATAAAATTTCGTCCAAAAATATTGTATAGGTCGTAATTTATAATAATATGTGAATAGTGGGCGTGGCTGTAAAAATAACAGGCCCATTTTTTATGTGGTGTTTAATGTTGGTTAAATGTCTTGTGCTCCTCTATTGAAATTTGGTTTGAAGAATCGAGGCGGCAATCTACAGTTATAAGCAGAAATGGGAGAACACTCACTTATCTCCAAACACACAACAAACTAAATAAACCCAATCTAAACCTCTTCTTAGCGTTATGATGTTCAAATTTGGCAGCAAAGTGAATTTTGAACATGTTTGTGGGCTGAAGATATGGGTTCGATAATTAAACTGCCTCGCCATGAATTAAAAAATTTTCCAGCCAGGAGGCCCGAAAATGTTCACAGACAGTTCATAGCAAAAACTCAAAAAAAAGCAGAAGGATTGATTGTTTTTTCCATAAACTCCAAAAGGTCGTGAAAATCCCGTATTTACGAGTTGTCGTCTGGGCTATTTCAGTACACTGTGTTAGGGAATCGGGGATCTCGCGTTCTGTCTAACACCGTTTCAATATTCTTTGTTGTTTTTGCTTTTGCTTTCTGTTTGTCTTTTTGTTCTGTTCCTCTCTGCCAAGAATTTTAGTTCTCTAGTTCCGGTTTTGATTAGCGTCTTTAATGGCGTTTGTTCTGCCTACGTACCCTACATGTATCTTAAACTGCTGCGTTTGCTTCGTTTATGTCAGATATTTTATAGGTAATTTGAGTTCCGTTTGTTCAGTTTTGACGTAGGCAAATATTTTTTTCACATTTACCCGATCAAGTACAAATGAACATTTTATATTTGTTAAATAAGTGTATGTTTCTTTTTGGCTATGACGCATTATACCACACATAATGATGCCAGCAAGCGTTCTGGGGAATGAATAACTTTCGAGAGGCGTCCGAGTCGAAACAAAATTATTTACAGGTAGAGTTGTTGAGACCACGCCCAGTGATTTGAATCCACAAACTCAGGACTGACAAACCAGGATTCCTACATTAAAGCAAACAGTCCTAGGACTGTTTAAGATTTCTGCTCCCTGATTTTTAGTTTTTGGAATCATTTTGTGCGAGTACGCTTTTATACTTTGATAAATTTTGTGGTATTATCTGAAGAGGTTTGCAAACAGGTGGTCTTCAAAGCAGGAAACTGCTTTCACGCATGCCTTGTTACGAACTCGACATCATTCGTGATGATTATCTGCCGTCGGCATTGACTGAAAGATATCTTAATCCACCTATAAAAGAGCATCACTGCGCTACGCTAAATACTAGAATACTACAGAAGAATATTTGCGAATAAGGATTTCAATAATAGAATTTTGTTTATTAAAATTTTTGTTTGTTGAATCTTTTTTATTACAAAAATTTCACGAAATGTGAGTTAAGATTAAAATTTGGGGGAATTCTGGAACATTTTTTAGAATAGTCAAAAAGAGAAGAGTGAGCGTGTTAGTTGTATCAGTATAACTTATATCTCATTCTACTATGTTTCTTATATTTCTGACGCACATTTCGTTAATAATTGTCTCTGGATTTCCCGAGTTGCTAGAATCTCTTGCAATATAGAGCTCAATGCATAGTCGGTAATTCCATGGGAAAATCCACAAACCCACACTTGGTGGAAATTCTCATTTGAAAGAGTTCAAATTTCATATTTGTGTTGTCAATAACGAATTTTTGTGTATAAAAACCCGACAACGATTCTTTACGGCAATAGTTTGTTTCACCTTTTCGTAAGGAAGAGTCTGAATTGAAGTTCAAGTGAATTAAAAATGAAATATTTTGTTTTTCTTATCTTTGCTGCTTTCATTGCTGTTCCAAGTTCTGGTGTTCAGCAAGAGTTTGAATGTTCTGGTGAGCTTGTCTACTATGACGACGATGTAAGTATATATAAAACTGCTTAAAACTGGTAGAGAACCGCAGATCTAGCATTATCTTCAAGATAATTTTACATATTTTCATGGAGTCAAGTTCAATATACTTGTTATTTGGTGCACATTTCAGAACGGATATTTCAATTACTATATACATGTGGGAAAGCAACCTGACGGAATGACGGACAAACAGGTGGCAACTACAGAACGTTTGACAAGAAGTGGACTAAATTACTAAAGTGACAACACTGTTTTGGTATGACAGAGACCGGACGTTGACACTTAACGAAAAAGAGCAGAAAAAGAGTCGTTGTGCGTCGCTCGAAAGTAAAAGATGTAAAAATAGCCATTAAGCTTATATTTCACAAACTAATATTTTAATAAGTGTGAATATTTAAGAACAATTGAATTTTAATAAAACATTACTTTAAACTATTAAACAATTGGGTTTATTTGTTCGGAGTCCTACAAGTGGTGTCAGAAGTGGGATGCAGGCTCAGTGAGTGCAAACAAAATTGTTGCAAAGTGAAGAAAATTAAAAAAAGTTAATAGAAAACTAAACTGAAGTGCTGCAAAAAACTGCATGTGAAAAGTGGTTAAAAATACATGTAAAATTGTTGGAAAACAATTTGAGAAACAGTACTGTACGCGATAATTCTCGCCACCAAGCAGAAACGTACAGCCGAATGGGTTTTCAATTGCGCAGCGGCAGCGAGGGGCGGTTGAAGGTCTAGTCTCCAACCTAGAACTTCAACCAAATTTGAAATTGTGCGGCAGCAACAACAAGAGTGTGAGTGCATGTAAATTTCACAAGGGACTTCGAGCGACATACGAATGCAGGTTGCAACAACAACGAGCATAGCGACAACGAAAAGACTGCAGCGAGGGATGATTGTGTGCGCAAAGAGCGGCGACAAAGCTAAGTGCGCAGCGACAAAGAAAAGTTTGCACAACATTAAAAGTGCGTGAGTGTAAAAACACAGAGGAGAAAATGATGCTGAGAGCAGTTTAAAATTTGAATAGACAGAGCAGTTGCAAGCGACGCAAATTTATGTGTTCAACGGAAGAAAATTCTAACAAGGAAGACAGCAGTGGAGAGTTTTAGCGGAGATTCATGAGCAGCGACTGAAGCAGAGAGCGGATATCGTGAGAGGCGGCGTGAAGAATGTAAAACTGGTGCTGTGCGGTGTTAAACAGATGAGTAAAGTTTTGTAGTTAGATATTTGTATTTTGGTTTGAACAATAGAGTGACCAGGCGATCATTTTTACTGTGTGAACAAAATAAGATTTTGTTTTGAATAAAAGCTGTCAATTTAGTGGTAATTATTATTTTAAAAAAATTAAAGTGACCAGATGGTTAATTTCGAATACTTTTAAGAAGTGGAAAAGAAATATTTTCGAGTAAATTTGCATAATTTTGTTATGGTTTGAAAAAAAAAATTTGAAAACAATTTTGATTGAATAAAAAGTTGAAGAGCAGCTTATTGAAATATTTAACTTCATTTAAAATTTCATGCACAGCGAATAATTTTACTTTAATTAATAGCTTATTGAAATATTTAACTTCATTTAAATTTCATGCACAGAAAATAATTTTATTTTAAGGTTTTAAAAATATAATTATTAATATTATTGAAAGTCCAAGGTCTTTATTTTCAGTATATTGACTTTATTATAAATTGAAATTTAATTTTATTTGTAATCGACATGGACAGTGAACAGATTCTTAGGTTGACGGTTGATAAGTTGAAGGACGAACTACGAACAGTGGGGTTATCAACGACAGGTAGAAAAGCGACATTACAGGATAGGTTGCTGGAACACTTCGGCTTGAATGTAAGTGAGGCTGAAGATTCCGACTACAATGATGCCGCGAGCCAACGGAGTCTGGTTGTACGCGCAGCGAATGTGGAGCGGTCGGCGTTCACTCTTCGGGACATAGAGGATTCCATGACTTCATTCTCGGGATCCGGTCAACCAAGTTTGGAACAATGGCTAGAAATATTTGAAGAAAATGCTGAGGTAGTATGCTGGAGTAACCTGCAAAAATTTATTTATGCAAAACAGTTGCTTAAGGGTGGCGCAAAAATATTTGTTCGGAGCCAAAGCGGCATTAACAGCTGGAGCTCGCTGAAGCAAGCCCTACGCAAGGAGTTTAGAACAACATTTTCTTCAATCGAAATCCACCGTCTGTTGCGAAATCGTCGAAAGCGCCAAGGAGAAGACTTTCGTGAATACCTTTATAGCTTGATGGAAATCGGCAAGCCTATAAATTTAGACGATTCAAGTCTCATAGAATACTTCATTGATGGTATTCCGGACGCAAAATCAAACAAGAGTAATTTGTACCAGGCGAAGACTGTCGAAGATTTGAAAGAGCAAATCAAGGTTTATGAAAAACTAAGGACAAGTAAACCGCAGTACAGTATTGAGAGCCAGGCCCAACCACCGTCATCAAACAAGGTTTCGCCGAACTCAAGAGATGCAACGAAAAGGTGTTTCACTTGTGGTGATGCAACGCATTTTGCAAGAAACTGTCCACGAAAGGTGATTAAGTGTTTCAAATGTGGTCAAGAAGGACACCGAGCAGCGGAATGCAAAGCAGCTGGAACATTTATAAAAACGGAAAAGAGCAAGGTTAACGTCATGAATAACGAAAGCATCAAAGTTAAACCAGAGAAGAAGTGCGGATTAATTTTTAAAAAACTTGTTTTGAATGGCTTTAATCTATTGGCACTAATAGATACTGGATCTGATTTGTGTTTGATGCGCTATGATACTCTCATAATGTTGGAGCTGGACGTAAAGTTGAGTGAAGAGAAACGGCGATTGGTAGGCATTGGTAACAGTGAGCTTACAACAATGGGCAGCTTTACCATGCTGATCGAGATTGATGATGTGTGGGTGAACACAACTTTCCATGTTACCAGGGAGCGAGATATATCCTACGCAGCAGTTATTGGAAACGATGTTTTACAGCAAGTGGATATTATAATGACAGAAGACGGTGCGGAATTCAAAAAGAAAGCGGTGCAGGTGAAAATGGAAGGACAATTGGGGTTGAATGTTGCAAAGGACAAGAAGGTGGTGGCTTTAGAGCCAAAGCGAAACGCAGGTGTGTGTGCAGATAAGACTCAAGAGACTTGTGATGGTGCGAACATGCACAGGGCAGTGACTGGAGAGTCAGGGGAAGAATACTCGAGGAAGCCTTGTGGTGCATGCGCATGCTGGAACGTGGTTGGAGAGCCAGGGGAAGAACACTCGAGGGAAAGTGAGAGTCAAGCTGCTGAACTTTTAGAAGGGTTTCGAGATTTGTGCCTTGTAGCTGGTTTG
Organism: Clusia tigrina; assembly: GCA_920105625.2. Lineage (NCBI taxonomy): Eukaryota > Metazoa > Arthropoda > Insecta > Diptera > Clusiidae > Clusia > Clusia tigrina. The sequence goes on from OV050030.1 coordinate 30,953,952, forward strand.
AAGGAAAACGATGTTGATTTGTCCCATCTTGATAAGATGCACGCTAACGAAGTAAAAAGTATGGTTGAAACATACTGTCCCGCACAGAATATCTCATCGCCAGTTGAAATGAAAATTATTCTAACAGACGATATTCCTGTTTATGAAAGGCCAAGACGAATGTCGTTCGCTGACAGGTGTACAGTTGACGAGCAGGTGGCACAGTGGCTTGAGGAAGGGATTATCAAGCCAAGCACCTCAGAATACGCATCGCCGATAGTTTTAGTGTCCAAGAAAGATGGAGGGAAAAGGCTTTGCTGTGACTATCGACGTCTTAATCAGAAGATCGTCAGGGACAATTTCCCTATGCCATTGATAGACGATGTTATCGAGCGGTTGCAAGGAGCGAATATGTTTTCAACACTGGACCTGGAAAACGGTTTCTTTCATGTTCCCGTCGAGGCCAACTCAAGAAAGTTTACCTCCTTTGTAACTTATAATGGCCAGTATGAGTTTCAATATGTGCCATTCGGAATTTCAAATTCGCCAGCAGTTTTCTCAAGGTTCATTGTCGCTGCCCTGAGAGATTTAATACAAAATGGAACAGTCGTAGTCTACATGGACGACTTGATAATTCCCTCAAAGGATGAAGTCGAAGGCGTTCAGAAGTTAAAGACGGTATTTAAGGCGGCAGCTGCTAACGGTTTGCGAATAAAGTGGCGAAAGTGTCAATTCCTAATGACAAAAGTTGAATTCTTGGGATATGTTATAGAGCACGGATCAATTAAACCATCGGACGAAAAAACGAAGGCGATAAAGAACTTTCCATTGCCGCACGATCGGAAATCGATGCAGCGTTTCCTCGGGTTGACGTCCTACTTCCGTAGATTCGTCGAAGGTTATGCAGTCATGGCGAAACCATTATCCGATTTGCTGAGGAAGAATGTTGACTTTTTGTTAAAAGACGAGCAGCTAGTGGCATTTAAGCAGTTAAAAACAGCGCTTATGAATGCACCGGTATTAAGGCTCTATGATCCCAAAGCGGTTACAGAAGTGCATACAGATGCTTGTATGCTTGGATATGGGGCAGTTTTGTTACAAAAGGATGTCGATGATCAACAGTTCCATCCAATCCAGTTCATGAGCCGCAAAACCAGACCCGAAGAGGAAAAGTACCACTCCTACGAGCTAGAGGTTCTAGCAATAATAAAGGCATTAAAGAAATGGCGAGTGTACTTGATGGGCATTAAATTCAAGATCGTGACGGATTGTAATGCGTTCACCATGACGATGAATAAACGAGATGTTCCACTAAGAGTATCTCGCTGGGCAATGTTTCTGCAGGACTTCAATTATGAGATCGAGCACCGGAGCGGTACGAAGATGAAGCATGTTGATGCCTTGAGCAGGGTTGCATGTCTCATGTTGGAAGATTCCCTTAGTCATCGCTTGAAACAGGCGCAGCTATCCGACGACTGGATTCGAGCAGTTCGCAAAGTCTTGGAACGAGATGAATACGACGATTTTTACATGAAACATGATGTACTTCATAAGAATCCCGACAAGGAACTTATTGTTGTCCCATCGCTCATGGAGGAAGAGATTATTAAAATGGCACATCAGCAAGGACATTTTTCCACCAAGAAAACCCAAGATGTCGTAGAAAAATCATTTTATATTCCGCAGTTGAGTCTAAAGGTTGCTAAAATTGTCAAGAGCTGCGTACAATGCATTGTGGTCGATAGTAAGTCTGGGAAAAGGGAAGGTTTCTTAAATCCCATAAACAAAGAGGATCAGCCGCTGGGAACATTCCATGTCGATCATGTGGGACCGATGGAAACGACTAACAAGTCGTATAACTACATTTTGGTGGTCGTTGACGCATTTTCAAAGTTTGTATGGTTGTACCCAACTAAGAATACTGGCGTCGAAGCTGTTGTTGAAAAACTGAGGAAGCAGGCAGCGATATTCGGCAACCCGAAACGGATAATATCGGACAGGGGTGCAGCGTTTACTTCCAATCTATTTAAAGATTATTGTGAAAGTGAAGGTATTCAACATCTACTCATAGCTACCGGGGTTCCACGCGGGAACGGACAAGTGGAGCGTATTCACAAGATTGTTGTACCCATGATATCGAAGCATTGCAGTGAGAGTCCCGATAAATGGTATAAACACATTGAAAAGGTACAGCAGTACATCAACAGCACTCCACCTCGCAGTACTAAAGTGTCACCCTTCAGGATAATGACAGGCTTAGATATGCGAATACCAGGGATACCAGATTTTCAAGAGCTTTTGAATGATGTTGCGATTGACGAACTTGACGGAGAACGTGAAAAGGTCAGAGAAGAGGCCCAAGAAAACATCTCTAGAATTCAACAGGAGAATCGCAGGACTTACAACGCAAATCGTAAAAAGGAGAAGATTTACAATGTGGACGAGCTCGTTGCCATCAAGCGAACACAGTTCGGTTCAGGGCTGAAGTTAAAGCCTAAATTCTTCGGACCCTACCGGGTAGCAAAAAAGATGGCACACGGAAGATACGAAGTTGTTAAGATTGGTGATCACGAAGGCCCAGGCCGAACCACAACGGTCGCCGAATTTATGAAAAAATGGGAACTTTCATTCGAGCCGAATGAGAATACAGGATGGCCGAATGTGGGAAAGCAACCTGACGGAATGACGGACAAACAGGTGGCAACTACAGAACGTTTGACAAGAAGTGGACTAAATTACTAAAGTGACAACACTGTTTTGGTATGACAGAGACCGGACGTTGACACTTAACGAAAAAGAGCAGAAAAAGAGTCGTTGTGCGTCGCTCGAAAGTAAAAGATGTAAAAATAGCCATTAAGCTTATATTTCACAAACTAATATTTTAATAAGTGTGAATATTTAAGAACAATTGAATTTTAATAAAACATTACTTTAAACTATTAAACAATTGGGTTTATTTGTTCGGAGTCCTACATACATATATATATATAATCTGTAGATTTCGTATCCTCTCATCTAGTTTGATATTAATTGAAATTCCAGTTATTTTGAAGGCTCCATCAATTCGTTTAATGGAGAAGTGCGCTGAAGAAACGAACACTGATTGGGAGGATGCCCTGAAAGTGGCTCTTTGTGAGATGGAACATCCTAAAATGATCACGTATGTTGAATGTTACGAGAAGGTGATCCCAAAAGAAGAATAGAAGAATGTCTTCTTATCCCATCCGACCAAGTTGGTGAAATTTATATAGGAATGCGCTAGAATCGTGTGAGATTCAGTCAGATACTAATTGCAAAATATTCCTTTGTTACAATAAATACTTCGAAACTAGATATAAATAAAGTGTTAATAGAAATGAAAAATATGGTTTAGAAGGTTGCAAAGATTAAAATAGATGTAAAGATGAAGAATGAAACACAAGCACAGTAACAGTTCTGGAGATCCTAGAAGGTAATTGCAATAATTGTATTCTGAATATAGTGTTGTCCTATAAATGTAAGGGTTGCTTACTAATGTTGAATGTTGAGAGATGGCAATAGACTATCAACGAGCAAAGCAGTTCATAAGAACACTAAAACGAAACTGATATTAAAAACTTTTCTTGTTTCGTTTGAAGTTTTCAACAAAAAATATTTTTGCATCTGATGCTGAGACTAATGCTGATTCCTCGCTCCACTTTAGACCATCACTTTAATATATTTGTTGTCTATTGGGGTGCTTATTTCCATACGTCCTTTTTGGGGAAATTTTATTAAATTGAAGTATTTGAAGTATTCTCTTTGTGCCTTCCTAAGCTTACTTTTGAAGGTTCTGAGTGCTGCCTTATATAAAGCCCAGTCTGCACTATCTCTAGACTTCTTTGCGCTGTTGAAAAGTCACCTACAGTTTTGTCTGAGTCCCCTGATTTCCTCCCCCACCACGTGGGTTTTTGTTTTCCCCCCGGGTCTACTGAGGGGGCAATAGACCAATTGAGCCTTATTACTATATAACCTCCACAGACCTATCAATTTCAGCAGACGTGCTTGTGCTTGAGCGGTTCTGAGGTAGTAGTCTAGTCACCTTGAAGAGTCCCAGTTTACTTTCCTGACATTTCTAAAAGCCTTAGGGCTAGGTAGACTATATAAAAGATCAAACTGAATTAAGCTATGATCCGAAAAGGAGTGTTCCTCTAGAACTCTCCAATTTGAGATCCGATCAAGAATTGATTAGGAGGCAAGGGTTATGTCAAGGACTTCTTGCCTATTAGCATTAATGAAAGTGGGTTCTGACTGCTTATTACATATAAGAAGGTTAGTCGTTAAAATATATATATATATATATATATATATATATATACATATATATATATATATATATATATATATATATATATATATATACGAGTATATATATATGTATATAATATATATATATATATATATATATATATATATATATATATAAATATATATATATATATATTTATATATATATATATATATATATATATATATATATATAATGACTCAACGCGTTCATTGACATCCGTGCTTCCCCAGATGTCGTGGTGCGCATTGGCATCGCATCCAATAATTACAGCCACCCGTTGAGCCTTTGCATCCACAACAAGCTTCTGCAGGTTGGCTTCTGGAAGGATTTCATGGTCATGCGCCATATAGGTCGAGACCAGCCAGTACCGTCCCTTGCCAGTTTCCAGGCAGACTGCCGTTAAATCCTTATTGCTGTAATTGGGGAGAATAAATGAGCTAACATTATTCCTAATGAGGATACAAGACCTACGTCTTCCTTCACGTACTGTATACACCAAGCTGTAATTACCAGTCCTGAGACCACACAGCAAGTCCCCGTATGTCCAGGGTTCTTGGATCAGGACAACGTCTACTCCGCCCTTTGCAAGATGGAGCTGAAGGCTGGCAGACGCCGCGTTCAACGGGATGGAGATTAATCTGAACTATTGTTAGCATCTATGCTACTCGTAGCGCTGGTCACCTCCGCCACCGTGACATCAGCCTCAGACTCCGAGTCTGACTCCAGAAGGACTTCCTCCTCACTGAGTGTGGTTGTCCCTAGGAGACTCTCCACCTTTTTCCAGCACTCAGGAGAGATTCTGCCATCCGGGTCATTGCAATCTATGACCGCCATGACCTGGTGTGCTTTCAGCACTTCGCTGAAGGACTTCGTGATGACAGTACCGCGCTTTTTAAATTTTTTTGGGTCCGGGTGGGTGGTGTCTTCTAGGGACCGTTGACGTTTTGTAGCCTGTTGTGTTGGAGCTTGAGACTCCTTCACGACTGTCGTCGCCCACTCGAGGGAAGCCTTCTGCTTCAGCGTCCTCTCCTTCTCTGGGATCCGCGACAAGCGTTCCACCGTCCGGAGAGCAGCCCTTTTTTCCTTGTAGAACCTTTTGGTTCTCTGGATAGCAACACTAATGCAATCACGTGGCTTTGCTTGTGCCAGGCTCGTCGTCCTTAGCTACAATAGCTGCCGAAGAGTGTGCGGAAGATTTTGGATCCCCATCCGAATTAGCGTTTAAAAATCGTGCGTCAGTTTTTTTTGTGTTTAAATTGTTCAGACTGATTCGTACGGCCACCCGCTTGGTTGATCAAGCTAAGGCAGCCAAAAATTAGAAAGGGGAAGGGGTTGGTCAACTGTGGCAGTGGCCCGTACCACAGCAAGGCCACCGTTACTACCTGAGGTGGCCTGGTATCAGGAAGGGGAGCTCCGTTAGGATACAGCCTAATTAACCTGGCTGCAAAATAACATCCAATGGGCACGATCCCAAGAAAACCCTGGATTAGGAGGGAGACAGTTCTTAGTTGGATTACTCCGCAGTAGTCAGTCCGGCCCATATGAGCCGAAACTCCGCCTTCCTAACCTTGCGTCATTGCAATCATTTAAGCCTTCGTACCCAGACAAGGTGACTGTTCTTCACGAAGGATAGCATATTTAAAAACCAAAGATTTCGATTGGGGACAAAGAGCTGGCGAAATTTTACCTAATAAGGCTTGGGAAAAACTAAAATCTAAGGAGAGGAAGTTCAGTGGAGACTCCAACGCTTGATTAGTTGCAAATATGACGGAAAGTAAAACAAACACCTTTCTCTTGCCCATTATATCGCCAATTGTCATACAATTGTTTTTCTCCTTCTACTTATTCCTTCGCAGCATACAATTTTAATTAGCTTCCATGAAATTCAATCTTTGCCGAAATCAAATGAACTAACAATAATGTCCCTTTAATGCAATGATCCACACCGCGCAGTTTATACCAAAACACCGATAAGTCCCACTCCAAACAGAACACCGCAATTCTCATATCAGCATAGATCGTGCCAGTATCAAAACCAGCCCCTGCCTGACATTACGCTCTTTGCCCAACCCAAGTCAAAAACAGAAAACAGCAATTGGGACTTCAGCATTGATAAGCACGGGCCAAGTAATGATGAGTCCGTGTGAACTGCGGTTGCCTGTGTGTAGAGGCACTTCTCAAGATAGCTCTGGAATCTTGCTGCTGCTTTAACTGGAGAAGAAGGTTCACAAAATCATTCCGTTTGTGAACGATGGTGCTATTGTTATCTCAGGAAAATATGTACCCGCAATGAGTATTGTTATGCAACACATGCTTAACATTATCACCAAAGGGACTTCGTGCTGCGGGTTGGGAGGAAATCTAACCAAGACAAAGCTTCTACTCTTCCCTAGGTAGCATAAAATATGTTCATTGATCTCTCCAAAACTTATGAGAGTTGATATGACAGCTGTAGAAGACGCTAAGTACCTAAGGGTAATCTTGCAATTGTAGTGTAACGACGCTTTTACCTGGGTAAGCCTCCCGGATACAGAAATACTTTTCTAGGCTATCGTAGATTCTAGTTTCCTTATCTTTGAATTAATACGCCTGATCAATTATAATAAATGTGTTGTAGAAAGCCGATTGGAAATCCGTCTTAACCTCTGTAACGATGCTGTCCAAGTCTCCAGATACAACGTCAGTGGACACAAAAACTTCTTCCACCGATTGGGGTTAGACCGGCGTAGTTCTGGTTTTTTGTAGAAGTGGATTCAGAAACCCAACATTCGTAGAAGATACAAAAACTTTGAGTGTCTGTATATGTGTGTTTCTCGCGAATCGGAAACATCTGAAAATTCGGCAGCGAAAGTTTGCTCTGGGTTTTCTCGTGGGCCGCCTCGGGTGGTGTCCAGCAGGAAAATAGACTGCATGTCCGGTTGCAGGCACTTTTATAGGTTCTAAGCTCTGAGCAAATCTACACAATATAGATGGATAATAAATATGGAAAGAACAGCTGAGATAACTGTAAGTGATGCCATTAGAATGCCTCCAACGGGAGCTTTAGACTTTATGTTCAATCTGCTTCCTGTCAGATTATTCGCCGAAAAGATTGCTACGAATTCAGCTGTTAGATTAAAAGCCACTCACTAGAATGCTTTAAGATGTTTCCATGCTCTTTACTCAATATAAGCTGCATATTCTCATTCCCTCTAGAAACGAATAGAAGATCAGAAATCACAATTATGTGGAACGCACCCCAATTTACACAAATAGATGAAGATACAGGGTAGGGTGGGTGGATGTTGATGTATTTTCAAATAAATAAGACATTATGTAATTTCTACTTACCGAGCACTGAAGCATATCCCAAGAAGAAGTATCGGCTAAAATGGAAGTCTATGAAAAAAATGGATGGCACGATATGTACATTGTGTCGAACATACAAGCGACCTTGCGTTTCCCAGATTCGGCTACAATTACATCGAATCCCGTCAAGAGCTGCCACATATCAAAAGATCTGAGCAGATATATGTGCATCTGTGCTGGGTTTCCGGCCACAGGGAGATACCAGAGAACAGCAAAGCGGATGAACTCACCCTAGAGGGTAATATGAAACAGGTTAGTTTTTATACACCCATAATTCTGGCTGGCGATTTCAATTCATGGAGTTCCCTGTGCGGCTCTTCAGTCACTAGTTCAAGAGGTAATCATATGGAACATGCAATACTCTTTGCTAGCTTGGTAATCCTAAATATTGGGTCCGTCACCCACAACTAATTTACACATATTGAACTCACATTATGTTCTGCAATACTTGCACCTAATTGTTCAAGGGAAGTATTGGATAGTCTCCATGGAAGCCATCACTGCACAATAATCACTAATACTAATACTCATAAGCTTCACACTGCATTCAGACCCAAAATTAAGTTGAAAACAGACATTGCCGGATGGTCCAAATTTCAATATAAATGTGAGCAAATATCCGACATTACTGATGTTTCATTAAACATTAACCGGCGGACTGCTAGAATCCATAAGACGATACGTTCCGCTGCTCACTCCTCAATTCCACACAGCAAACGCAGGCATACAAAATCAATCGTTCCTTGGTGCAATACACAATTAACAACTCTCCACAGGTTAGATAAGCAAACTGTGTGGGATGAGCATCAACCATGTCGCTTTCCCGAAAACTTAAATACATAAAAGAAAGCTAATGCTTTATTTCGATACAACGCAATAAAATCTAAAAGACTTAGTTTCGAGAAGCTTTCTACTGCAATAACAATTCTTCCCTCAAATCAAACTAAATTTGGTCCGACATTAAATTCCTTGCCGGCTGCCCAACTCATTCTAACTTCTCTACTTTAAATACACCCAATGGACCTCTTTTTTCTCCTAATGATATGTTCAAAGGATTCACAAATCAGTTCTCCAATATCTCATCAGACAATAACTTCTCATCTCAATTTGCGACTAATAAATACACATTTGCTCATTCAAATGCCTAGCACATGTCTAATCTCCTGTCATCTGCAAAACAACCCATTAAACTATCTGAACTTGAATTAGTATTATCCTCTATCAAAAGCAAGGCTCCTGGCGCCGACAGGATATCTTACCCCATCATTAAAAATATTTCACTTTCATTAAAAGGAAGACTGATTAACTATGCAATCACTACCAATAGAAAGGACATAAAAAAAGCTGTGGATAACCTCTACATTCAGACCATTAGACATATTTGGACTGAATACGCAAATTTTTACAAATCCATAAACCCCAACCAAATTATTCCCGGATTCCCAACTACGATCCTTAGAAGACACATCATAATTTATACTAGATTCCGACTTGGCCACACACGTCTAACACACCAACATCTTTTCAACAATACCAGTCTTCCAACATGCACATTTTGCAACTCGGACTATCTCACAACTCCGCACATTCTTTATAACTGTCAAGCAATCAGTCAAATCCGCCAAGAATTGGGAAACCCTAATCTCAAAGAAATTTTGCAAAACATAAATCAAGCCAATATCAAACTTTTCATAAACTTTATTTGCAAATTAAAACTATACTTTGTTTGACATATAACACAACAAACAACTTATTTGTATAACATTGTTAACTACTAGCTTAAGGCCTTAGATGCTACAGCTGCATTAAGATAATTTGTAATTAATTTGCAATTTATTAATAAAAAAAAATATATAAAAAAAACTATGCAATCACATTTTTCACAAGGGAATCTATCTACAAGCATGGAAAACAGCTGAAAAATTGTGCCCATCCATGTCGGGGATATCGACAGCTATCGACATATATCCCGTCTGCCTTGTATGGCCATATTTATGTGGTTCGCTAATAAAAATAAACTTATCAGCCCTAACCAAGTAGCGTTCGAAAGAGGACATAGCACTATAGATGCTCTACTACACCTCGACCATTTCATAACTACCGGTCTTTCAACCAAAAACCACATTAATATATTAGCAATTGACTTTCAACAAACTTTCGTTCGTAGTGGCATTCATGTTGATTTACGATAATTATTAAATGGAGAGTTGGACCCAAAAATTTGAATTTTTTTAAAAGATTTTTATCCAACAGAAAATGTAGAGTCACAATAAAGGGCTTATTCCAATGACACAAATTAAAAACATCTTAGCAGAAACTTAACTTGCGTCGATACCGGAGAGAGTGGAAGACGCGACTTATCGCCTCTTCCCAGAGATTGTCTTATCGCAAAATCTCATTCTAGCAAAATACCTTAAGACCATACAGTTCGGGATAGAACATGCTTAACCTCTATCTCCGATCCGACACAAACCTGAATGTCATCGTCCTTGGAACCTTAAAAAATTATCCCTGGCAAACACGTTACTGCAAATACCCGAAAGAACATACTTCCAACCAGGTTTACAACATGCTAGTCCTTCACGAAGCAGAGCATTTCAATGCCATTGACCGGAGTCTGCTCTTTATCGATGGCTCAAAATCTACCAACACCACATGTTTTGCAGTTATCAAAGAGAACGGAGTGCATGCCAGTTTTGGAATCCTCCACAACTTTTGCTAACAACTGAAGCAGTAGCACTGCTGCAGGGATCGCTGTATGCACAAAAAAATAACGGAAAATTATTGATATGTAAAGACAGCCAGTCTTGCGTCATGGCTATTAGCTCCCTGTATACCTCCAACCAGATTATAGTCGCCATCAGAGACATATTAATAAGAAGTCCGAATAAATCGAAAGCTATGTGGATTCCGGGTCATGTAGGTATTCGAGGTAATGAACTGGCTGGCGCCACTGCCGGGAATATATGCATTACGCCCACACTAACAACCCCAACATTTGACATCAATCGTCTTATTAGAAAGCAGCGACAACGACACGCTAAACAGTGGAGCGGATTGATGCAAACCACTATCCTGCTACTGCTAATAGCTTCGCCATCAAACCATTTACTAGACTACGTATGGGGCATGCAAAATTAACACACGATCATTTGCTCCGATGTGAACTGCTGCCCATTTTGCTATTGCCCTGCTTCAATTGATCATCTGTTAAATTCATGACATAGTGTCATCACTTAAAAAAATTTCTTTTTTCACTACACTCATCCCTCCGATTTGCCAAAACTCCCTAATACAGATAATATTACTAAAGTGTACAATTTTTTAAAAAGTACAAATCTAGTGCATCTTATTTAAATCATTATAACTACTATAAAATATTATATTTTTATAATTAACCAGTAGAAAGCCCAAGTCGCTAGTGCTGCAAAGTTATTTTATTTATATTTTAATTCATTATTATATCATGGTAAATAAATAAGTTTAGTTTTAAGATATTTATTGTAACAACGGAATTTTTCGAAGGTGGTGTCTTCCTGGGTCTCACCGCTGATACTACTGCATTCGTCTTTAGCTTTACCAACTTCTTCAGATGGGATGTTAAACTTTTCGCCTTTGAATTCGCCGTCTCTCAAAACACCCATCAACTTCATGTAGCATGTAACAAATTCTCTCAATGCGTTGGTGTCTTCTTCGCAAGTGTTACAAAACACCAGCCTCAGTAAAGGTACAGGAGTCAATCCCGATGAGACACCGCAAGTCTCCAAAAAATCGAATGTGTTATCCTTTAAAAGAAATAAAATTTCCAGAAAAATTGTACTTTCATGAGGAGATAAGAAATCTACAGATTATATATGCTTAGCTGCTGAAATACCCGTCCCAATATGTCCACGAGGGGTCCCGTAATAAAAAAATTATATTATATTTTATATTATATTATTACATACATTCACGTTTTGTCTCAAAAAAATATATATAGAGCATATTATTGGTAGGTCTACGGTTTCCTGATAACAGTTCTCATATCAAGTATTCCAATAATCTTAGAATTCTTGTATCACATACGAGTATTGTAGATGACTGATTAAACTACAATTAAAGTTCCTTACAGACAATCTTCAGTCAATTGTCTACTGGTAAGATCATTGGTTGATATATATCAGTACCGGACCCAATAATTGCTACCTATTTAAAATTCACTTCAAATCTTGTATAAGTAGGTTCAGAAATATTTCACCAAGGATACTTACATTCCTTTCATACGTTACAATAGGCCCATCATAACAGGTATATTGTTCTTGCTTACCAGCAAACACCACAGCAATAAAAGCAGCGAAGATAAGAAAAACAAAGCACTGCATTTTTAATTGACTTGAACTTCAATTCGGACTCTTCCTTATGAAATGATGAAACAAACTAATGCCGTAAAGAATCGTGGCCCAGTTTTTAAACACGAAATTTCTCTATCGAATTGAAGTTCTTGTGCGTAGTTTTCTCCGTTTTGTTGACAAGGCAAATATGGAATTTAAACTCTTTCAAATGTGAGTTTCCACCAATTGTTGGTGCGTGGATTTACCCACGGTGCGGGGGACTTCAACACGGTGGTGCAAACGCTTGGCTCTAGATCACAAGAGGTTTAATTATTAAATAAATGTGCGTCAGAAACAGAACAACAACAGAAGAAAGAAAGAGTTGGTGTATTGACACAACGAACACGCTTCTACTGTCTTTCCGACGTTCGAAGCAGAGATCATAGCGACGTAAACGTCAAATTTTCTGACGTCTAAAAATACTGCCTTCGTTTATATTAGTTGCCTATATGGATAGGTTTGTTTATCAGTGGTTAACTAAAATTCTGAAGAAAATGAGCCACACTACTACAGTTTTGCACATGGCTTAGTGTGCGCAAAACGAGAGATGTTCAAGTGTCACGGCTCTATAGTCTCTGGTTTGAAGCAATGCTTTTGAATTATCACAAATGTGGATCTGACGCATACTTTCCATAATTTTTGCAACAAAGAACATTGAACAAAAAAATATGAGTAAGTAAACTTTCATTATTAAAAGTTGTATTACCAAAAATTCTTCTGACCACTGCCTGTAAAATTTTACAGCCGTAGAGTCTGTTTCAAATATTTACAGAAGCAAAAAAGCAGCCTTGTATAGGAGATTGCTCCTTACCGGGTCTATAAGGTACCTGTATAAATCTTTACAGGCGCTACTTGTAACTTTATCGCACATTTCGTTTGATAATAAAGAGAGACGAATATTTTGATGTAAAATAAATGCTCTTTCTTGTTCCGTTAAATATAGTTAATAAATCAATTGTTTGTGGAGCAGTGAGGCAGGTGGTGTGGAGATACTCTTGCTGTCAAAAGAAAGAGAAATTTTTAACAGTTAGTGTGACTCTTGTGAGTTATCCAAATCGAAATAGGTTAGGCCAAAGCATGATTGGTTGAAGTAATTTACTTGCATTTGCACTCAGCAGAGTTCAAATTATGTTTCCATCGATTCACTGTCTTTCAACCGGTTCATAATGATATAATATCGAACGCAATTATCCGTTCAAATCCTATGCGATTCTCTATCCAAAATAAAATTTTGTAGAATAATACATAATTTATACTTCTTAGGTATATAGACACAACGAACACCCTACACCCTCTGTTATAGTTTTTTGACTTTCCAAAGAGCTCTTCTAAATATAATTCAGAATTGTCGCAATTCCGAATCTAACCCAAACTTTTAGTAACTTTTTTCCTTCGTGTCCTTATATTCTACTTTTAGATTTTCATTTGTGCTCTGCCCTTAAACAATAATATTTATTCTAGTAATCCTCGTGCGTTAACTCAACTTTTTCATTGTATTGCAAAAGAAAAAATGTTCCATTGGGGTCGTTCCTGTTAGACAAACCACTGATTTGCAACATCCACGTGATACCCAAGCATATAAAGGGACGATAAAAGTTATGTGGTCAACCGGACATGTCGGAAATCGAGCAAACGCGAAAACAGACGGAAGTGCTAAAGAACCCCAACACTTATTTGACTACTTCATATACAAAGCCATGAAGAAATTGTTTAAAAATTGCTACGTAAAAATTTCTAAAGTGAGTGGGTTAATTACCAACAAATTTTACTGAAGGAGGCCCGTTGTACCTATCAAACTTTCCATGTAACAGAAAGACAACCTTCGTCCGACTCAGAATTTGCACATGTGGACTACTCATTCACAGCCTCCTAAATGGCACTCTTAATTCGGACCTGTACTGGCAACAATTAGACCGTCTGAAGAAAGCAATCCCCAGAAGCGCCTAGCTTCTGCCAATGGGAGAGGAATTGTGTTCCATCACGACAATCCCAGGCCACACACATCGATAGTGACTCGCCAGAAGCGCAAGGAGCTTGGTTGGGAAGATATTATGCATCCACCTTATAGTCCGGATCTGGCACCAAGTAATTATCTGTGCGGCTGGTGGTTTCGACTGTCTCAGGTTTTTGCCAGTAGGGATGAGGGTTTCTATGAGAGAGGCATAATGAAATTAACTTCAAAATGGCAACAAGTTATCGAACAAAACGATTAAAATTTGATCTTAATTGGATCATTCTAACTATGCTAAATTAAACCTTAAATTTCACGCAAAAATAATGCATTTCTTGTTGCTACACCATATATTTTAGTTATATAAATATTTACTGAAACCACCGCATACAACTATCTACATAAATTTGGTTTCTTACAAGTTATTAAATATATAACACCTAAATATTTACCATGACGTTGCTTTATTTCATAAATAACCCAGTTTAAATAAGCTATAAGCCGAACCCAACAAAAAACAGTTCCTTACTCCATAAGTCAAATAATTATATAATTCTTTTTACTCCTTCAAATAAATAAAAATTAATAATTTAATAAAGAAAATGTTTATTGATGTGTTTAAAAGGAATTTAAGTGAATAGAGAGAGACAACGACGGAATCAGCGTTAGTGTTTAAGAGGTCTTTGACCATATTTCATAAAAATTGGTGTATAGCGCAATGCCTCTCTCAGAACTGAATTAAGATCTCTTTCAGCCAACACGGTTGCCAGACAGGAAGGAATCTTCAAAATCATAGCTTTCTATGGGAATAATGTGGAGGTCGCAACAGTTCATGTGTGTAAGCAGTTCTCCATTTGGATGATCAGCAGTTTCCAAAGATCTCCAGATAAAAGCACAAAATTGTGTAAAATACAAATAATAAATCGCTCCAAATGATTATAAAAACTCAGAAAATATTATACCGACGCATAAATCTCAAATAGTCCCCGATCTGCTTGCTTTAGTGGACGAATGCTAGTGTAAAAGTCCTGGTGTTGTAGCGTGAAATCCTTGGGCATGGTCCCAGAGTCTTCTTTTAAAGAATTTTCTTTTCGAATCGAAACTTTGTAACACATTTCCAGAACGTTTCCTGACATCATTATGGGTGGAATAATGCGTCATAATCAAAAAGAAAGGCACAATTATTAAACTAATAAACAATGTTTATTTTGTGCTTTATCTAGGAAATTTGAACAAGATATCTATCTGCGTAAAAGTACTAACCATATAAGCAGAAATTCAAAATTACAGTCAAAATTATATGGGAAGAATACAAAGGCACCCAAACTTTATCTGGGAAATTTGAACAAAATATCTACCTGCGTAAGAACTGCATAAACAGAACTCAAATTACCTATAAAATATCTGATAGAAGCAAAACAAACACAGCACTTTAAGATACATGTAGGGTACGTAGGCAGAACAAACGCCGTTAAAGACGCTAATCAAAACCGGAACTAGAGAACTAAAATTCTTGGAAAAGAGAATAGTTTTAATAACAAAGTTTCCCACAAACAGAACACAAAGACAAATAGAAGCAAAAGAAAAGCAGAAACAAGAAAGAATATTGAAGAGGGATTAAACAGAACGCGCGATTCGGATATATCCCCTTTCGCAACCCTTTGGAGTGCCTGGATTTGAACACTCCATCTTTCTGCTGTTTATTGTGGTCTTTCTGTGAAGTGTCTTTGAACATTCGTGGCAGTTTAATTATGAAACCCATATTTTTAGCCCAGAAACATATTCAAAATGCACATTGGTCCCAAATTTGATCATCATAACGTTAAGAAGAGGTTTATATTAGGTATATTTTCTTTTGTTTTGTGTTTGGAGATAGGTGAGTGTTCTCCCATATCTGCATACGGATGTAGAGGGATGATTCGATTCCACAAACTAAACTTATTTGGGGTAAGAATATTAGTCTCCCGATCGCAAGAGATTCTGGCGACTCGACAAGTTCATAGACAATTACTAAGAAAATGTGCGTCAGAAAGAGAACAAACACAGAATTATGATATATTGAAACACCGAACACGCTCTCTCGTGCCTTTTTGACGTTAAAAATAAGATTTTTGTTGATTTTAGTCTTCATTTATTTTGCTCTCTGAACATATTCTTCGATAATCAGCAATTCATATTAACTATAGTTAATAACATCGGAAAAGAAGTCAAATGGAAAAGTGGTAATGTTCAATAGAGAAAATCACGCTCTCTCTCTTAAATATATATTTAGTATATACTTAAAAAATTTAAATGTTATTCCTTAATAGGTTACATTATAATTTTTTTGCTTCAATCTCTCATGCCTACGATGTGCGAATGATGTTTCTATGAGGTTCGGTTCGAAATGGTTTGGGTGCCTTTGTAGTCCTTCTATATAATTTGGTTGTAATTTTGAATTTCTGCTTATATATTTAGTCAAGAATTTTAGATCTTGATGTAAGGCACTGTTAAGCACATACAATGGGCTATTTGCTACAGTTCGAAGCGCTACAGACTGAAACGACAGCAGAATTTGAATGGTCCACTTGCATGCAGTACCCCCTTACTATTAGCCTTACCCAACCGATTGGGGTTTGTTGTCTCTAGAATATTGTTTTCCGAACAACCCCAGTTCATTTTTGAAAATTTCATTTCAAGGCTGCACATGGCAACTATTGGCTTTCTGAGGTCAGCCTACGATTTTCCATTCTTGGGGAAATGAGCCGGTGTATATTATTGCATTTATAATGCGCAAGTGATGTATTGTTGCTATTGGTGGAAATTCTTCCATCATCATCTGACTTGTGATTAAGTCACGTCCAGGAGCTTTTTCACGCTTTGTGATGTTATTTGGTGATGTTGAGGAATTTATTTATTTTCGTTAGTTACTTCTTGAAATTAATTAAATTTTGTAGTTACTCGTACTTATAAGATTAGGTTCTTACCAAAGTAGGTTAGATGTGACGCTTGACCTACTTACTTACATACATCTTTTTTTGGATTCCGAAAATGTGACGTGGACGACAAATATACTACTCTTCACGCTCTCCACTTTTCTGTAAAGGTGGTCAGATGAAATGGCTCAGCCTTATTCAATTTTTTTTTGTGATTCTCCAAGCTGATCTTATAAAATATTCGTTCTTTCCAGTATTTTAAAATTCCACAGACATGATTCAGAAATATGCACCAAAAAATCATATATTATATATAATACGAATCCAACGAATAGGTTTACAGATATGAAAAATCACAAAATGTCTTCGATTTTTGCATTCTCAAAGATATACAATACATTCATACAAATACCAATTCATGACTTAACATTCCTTCTGATCACTTCCCAGTTCAGCTAACTTTAAGTTCCAGCACATTGTTAACGCCAAAAACACCCGAACTACCAAAAGCAACGAGAATGGCCTTATTAAAAAATTTGGATGTGAAATTCTCCCGTTAAAGTTGTGAAAGGAAGGCGAGCCAATCGACTCTTCACTACAACTATACTGCTAATACCATGGATTCTCGCTCCTCTACAAAAGAATTAAAATGACACTCCGAGGCACCAGCAGATGATGTAAACGAAAGCAACTTAATTAAACGCAAGCTTCAATTTAACTCGCAGAAGTCGAGATGCCCTGCTGACAAACAAAAGTTTAACAAAGCTACCAAAGCGTAGCAAGTTAAAGTTATACTGAAAATAAATCAGGATCTCCAACTTGAGGATTATCTAAGAAAACTAGCATCGAATAAGGAAAACGATCATTTACTTTGGAAAGCAACCAAAATTGTTGGTCAAACAAAGCCTTTTTTTGCAACATTTAAAACATATGTTTCTGCACCAAGCCTGAGTTCCAACTGAAGTACTCGGAAGCCTAAAGTACCTCGATTCCCAAAATCTATCGTGTAATCAATAATATTACAACTTATCAAATCATAAAAAGGCCAGGATTGATCTAATAACTAGTAAAAGAAGTAAAAGAATGCGATACCAACGTGTGGATTAGAGTCCTTCCACATATATTGAATGTAGTTCTGAGACGCAGATATATTATTCCTCCCCAATGAAAAGTAGCTCAAATTATACCGGGTAAACCTGCTGCAAATATGTCGTCTGTAGAACAATTTGCTTATTGCACGATTTTAGTGGAGTTTTTTCGTGAGTTAAATATCGAAGTCAATTTTCAAGAATGATTGCTAATCCACTAAATGGGGTTAAGGGAACAATACTCTACTACGAACAACCTAAGAGATTTAACAAATATACAAGAAATTCGATCAAAAGACAAGAGATGAGCAGTGAACAACAAAGTTAAGGATTATGTGCGATAAAATCAGCTGTTGCAAGGAAAAATTTTCGGACCAATTCTGAATACAATTTTTAAAGCTGACCTGACTGCCAACTCAGAAGTAGATGAAGCCACATTTGCCGATGTTGCCGCAGTATTATCAAGACATAAAGTAGACTGTGTTGCTTTGGCTACATTGCAGAATAATCTTGATGAAGTCAACAACTGCATTAGAGATCCATCTTCGCGCGAATCCAACTAAACAGTTTGCTTCAATAACACATTATCTCGAAATACATCTCGATCGTAGGCTTACCTCCAAAAAGACAATAGCTGTCAAGTGCAGCTTTGAACTAAAACTTACAAAAATGAGCTGGAGTGTCCGGAAAACAATCTTCTAGAGACAACAAACCCATTCGGTCGGGTAATGGTAACAGTAAAGGGATACTGCATGCTAGTCGAACATACAAATTCTGCTGCGGTTTCAGTCTGAAGCGCTTCGAACTATAGCAAATACCCCATGGTATGTGGCTAACAGTGCCTTACATCAAGATCTAAAAGTGCTGACTATATAAGCAGCAATTCAAAATTACAGTCAAAATTATATAGGAGGAATACAAAGGCACCCAAACCTTTTCGAACAAAACCTCATAAAAACATCATTCGCAAATCGTAGACATAAAAGATTTAAGCAAAATAATTATAATGTAACCTATTAAGGAATAAAATTTCAATTTTTTAAGTATATACAAAATATAAATTTTAAAGAGAGAGAGTGTGATTTTCTCTATTGAACATTACCACTTTTCCATTTGACTTCTTTTTCGATGTTATTAACTATAGTTAATATGAATTGCTGATTGTCGAAGAAAATGTTCAGAGAGCAAAATAAATGAAGACTAAAATCAACAAAAATCTTATTTTTAACGTCAAAAAGGCACAAGCGAGCGTGTTCGGTGTTTCAATTTATCATAATTCTGTGTTTGTTCTCTTTCTGACGCACATTTTCTTAAAAATTGTCTTTGAACTTGTCGAGTCGACAGAGTCTCTTGCGATCGGGAGACTAATATTTTTACCCCTAATAAATGTCTGGGTCTCCTCTATTGAAACTTAGTTTGAAGAATCGAAGTGGCACTCCACAGCCATAAGCAGAAATAGGAGAACACTCACCGATATCCAAATATTCAACCACACAAAATAAGCCTCATCCAATAACCAAATTTGGCAGGAAAGTGCATTTTGGCGAGGTTTGTCCGCTAAAAATATGGGTTCGATAATTAAACTGCCTCGCCCTCAATTAAAAAATTAGAAAACTCTGAGCCCCGAGAATGTTCAACGAGAGTCTACATAAAAAATATGAATCCATGTCTCCAAAAGGTGGTGAAAACGGATATATCCCGTATTAACGAGTAGTCGTCTGGGCTTGTTCAGTACTCTGTGTTAGGGAATAGGAGATCTCGAGTTCTGTCTAACCCCTCTTCAATATTCTTTCTCGTTTCTGCTTTTGCTTCTATTTGGCTTTGTGTTCTGTTTGTGGGAAACTTTGCTATTAACACTATTCTCTTTTCCAAGAATTTTAGTTCTCTAATTCAATTTTTGATTAGCGTGGTTGTTCTGCCTACGTACCATACATGTATCTTAATTGCTGTATTTGTTTTGTTTCTATTAGATATTTTATAGGTAATTTGTGTTCTGTTTGTTCAGTTTTTACGTAGGTAAATATTTTTTTCAAAGTTCCCAGATCAAGTACAAATCAACATTTTATATAAGTTGAATAATTGTGTGTTTCGTTTTGGTTATGACGCATTATACCGCACACAATGATGTCAGCAAACGTTCAGGAATCGCATACTAAAGCAAGCAGATCGGGGCTATTTGAGATTTATGCTCCGGTATAATATTTTCTGAGTTTTTAGAATCATTGTGAGCGATTTATTATTTGTATTTTACACAATTTTGTGATATGGGCCACAAAGTTCTTCCTGAAGTTCTTCCTGTCTGCAAAGCGGTTGGCAGACAGGAAGAACTGCACCTATGAAAGAGGCACTGCGCTACACACCAATTTCAATGTTGACAAGTACCTCTTAAATACTATCGCTGATTCCGCCATCGTTGCTCTCCGTTCATTGAAATTTCTTTTAAACACACCAATAGACAATTTATTTATTAATTTATTAATTTTTATTTATTTGAAGGAGTAAAAATAATTATATAATTGTTTGACTTATGGAGTAAGGAACTGTTTTTGTTGGGTTCGGCTTATAGCTGAACTAAATTGGGTTATTTACAATATAGAGCTTACATCGTGGTAAATATTAAGGTGCCATATATTTGAGATCTAGTAAGAAACCAAATGTCCAAATGTATGAAGATTGCTGTATGCTGCCTGAGATGAAATTAGAGATAATCTTAATTTTACTTTCTTGAGTACATTTAAGCTTGTCTGAGGGTTTGGAACCAGCGAATAAGGCGGCTCCACTGTATTTGAATTTCGGGAAGGCATCGATGAGCTATAAAACAGAGATATAGTTTAATCCGGAAAAGGAGCTGGCTTAGTGGCATTTAGTAGTGAGAGGCAGGATTGAAGCTCTAGAGTAGAAAAGATATTTTCTATCTGCTTTGAATGCGTGTTTAAGGTATAATTTATATGTAAATTGTTGGTGAGTGACTCTTTTTTATTTATATATGTGCGTGAAAAGTTATTATTGCTGGAGTAATTTGACCAGGTCCTACCCAACAGGTCAGAGATTTCTTTTGATGTGGAAACTTGGGTCCCATCTATAGTTTCCATGACGTGGATATTGTTTGTCACACTTTTCCCGTATAAGATTTTGACCTTATCCCAAAGGATTTTTGATGGCATGTTGTAGTTTATATCCTTTGTTAGTTCCATAAATGCTATTCTTTTGGAGGTTTTTGCTTCTGTTTTAAATCTAGCGTTAGCTCTTTTATAATTTAAGATGTTATCGCTAGTGGGGTTTTGTTTTACTATTATCCACATATTATTCTTATTGGATCTAAGTTCAGCTAATGTGTCGTTCCACCAATAAACCGTATACCTAATTTTTTTATGCGTAGTTTTGGGAATGGACTCATTCGCACTAATTTTAATTTGTTTCAGTAGGATTGCTGCTTTGTGATGTATATTAATACCTGCTGGTAGGTTAGAGTAGTGTTTTTGTATTGCAATTTGATATTTTTGCCAATCAGCGTAGTCTAATTTATATCTGGGTATACTATGTCCAGTTGATTGTTAGATTTCATTGACCATTTAATTGACAAGTTTAATGGTGGAGTGCACATAGTTAGATCCACATGTGTTTGAGTCGAATGTGCTGAGAAGTGTGTGGGTGATTTGTCGTTTAATATAATAAAATTGTTGTTTTGTATATATTTTGAAACTTCTCTCCCTTTTTTATTAAAGTGTGTTGATCCCCATAGTGGACTCCAGGCGTTGAAATCTCCAGGAGTAGTATCGGTGGGTTAAAGTTGGATAGCAAGTTATGTAAGTCATTTTCCGACAGGATATCTGAAGGGGAGCTATATATATTAACTATAGTAAAGGGTGTGTGAGTTTGGATTTTGGCTGCTATTGCTAGTATTGGAGAATTGACGTTTATAGTTTCATGTTGAATTGAGTTGGAGAGTATAAGAGCAACTCCCCTCTTAGCTGGAGCGTTGTTTTCAATGTCGTTTTGTCCATAATAGGAGAAGTTTTTAAGAATGATGCTATGGTGTGGATTTGATTTGAGATGGTTTTCTTGAATTGCGATTATTTTCGCGTTCTGATTACGTATCAGTAGACAAAGCTCATTGTAATTATTTCGGTATCCATTTAGATTCCACTGAAGTAGTCTTAGGACTATAGTTTAACTAGTGTAAAGATGTTTCAACAAATATCGTATAGTGTTATACGATTAAGAGAGATTATTTCATGTCAATATCCCGTTCTGAATCGGAGCTGAGCGAGTCTATAAATGCTTTCTTTATATTTGTAGACTGAGTGTTCTTTTGAGGTTTTGCAGGAATAGTGAGTTGAAATATGGATGTATTATTTTTTAAGAGCGGACTCTCGTTGTATTTTATTTGATCTTTAGTAGTTTTCCGGTTTATTATAGTTGGAGTGGAGATGATTTTAAAATTGTTGCTGGTTTTGGGTTGCGGAATTTTGTTGAATCCCGAGTTAGGAATGGGTTTTCCGTTGGAGGTCGAAGTATTTGCTATCTCTTTAGATTCGTTTACTTTGTCAGGTGGTTTATTGAATTTATTTTGAGTTGCTTCTTCTAGAGTTTCAATAGGTGAATCATGTGTTGTGACAGTTGTATCGATGTTGATGGCTTCAATTGCCTCACGGAATGAACATTTATTTAGGGTTTTGTGCTTTAATATTGCTTGTCTTTTCTTGAATGTTGGACAGTTTTTGTTGTCAGAACGATGTTGTTGCTTGCAATTAATGCACTCCACTTTAGTACATGGTAGGGGTTCATGGACAGCGACAGAGCACACGTTGCATTTTTTTCGGATTTACAAAATTTGATAGTGTGGCCTATTGCAAAACAGTTTTTGCATTGCATAGGTGATGGAATGTAGGGTTCTACTTTTACATTTAACCAAGCAATGCTTACCTCTTTAGGGATTTAGTATAGGTTAAAAGAGATTATGTGCAATGGTGTATTAGTAATTTTGCCACCTATCATTTTTGTAATTTTTTTGCATTCGACAGCACCTTGTTATTTTAAGCCTTTAAACCTGCGGCATATGTGTCGTCTCATAGGCCAGTTAGATTACTGCATGTTCTAAGGGGAGCTTGTGAGAAGCGTTTCTTTGTAAGTTAAAAATCCAAGCCAATTTTGTAAACCACCCATCCACGAAATAATCCAATTAGAAACAAGAGATGCGAAGTGAACAAGGAAGTGTGTTCGGGCCAATGAACACAATTTTTACAGCCGATCTGCCTGTTAAATCAAATGTAGAATTACCCTAGTTTGCAGATAATTCCACAATTTTTTCAAGAGTAGCTGGTGCTGCTCCGGCGAATTTGCAAAATATTGAAATGAAAATTGCGTCTTCACTGGAATGCAAATGTCAAGTATCTCGGAGCACATCTCGATCGTAGGGTTACCTGGAAAAAGCCTATATCTGCCTAACGCAACCTTCCATTTAAACTAAAAAAACTAAACTGGATGTTAGGTTATGACTTGAAACCCTTTTTAGAGAAGAATATTTTAGAATATAAAGAGATAATAACACACATTTGGACCTATTCTAAATTGTTACGGTGTACTGCTTGTAAGTCGAATGATAACATTCTGCAGTGGTTTCATTGCGAAGTGCTGTGAACTATAGCAAATGCCCCTTGGTATGTCACTAACAGTGCCCTATATCCAGATCTAAAAGTGTTGACTATATAAGCAGAAATTCAAAATTACAATCCAAATTATATAGAAAGACTACAAAGGCAACCAAACCCTTTGGAACAAAACCTCATAAAAACATCATTCGCCAATCGTGGGCATGGGAAATTAAACCAAATTAAGAAATATACTTCATATTTTTTGAGTATTTACTAAATATATATTTAAGAGATAGAGTGTGATTTTCCATATTGAACATCACCACTTTTCAATTTTACTTCGTTTTCGATGTTATTAACAATAGTTGATATAAATTCCTGATTATCCAAGAATATAGATAGAGAGGAAAATAAACGAAGATTAAAAACGAGTACAGAAGTCTGAAGTCGGAGTAGACCGACTTTGAAATACCCTTTAGCTTTCCTTGTGCGTGCGAGTTCAACAATGGGGATGATTTCTTCATAAATCGGTGGAGTCAATTTTCGGTGGAGTACCTTGAATTGACTATATCGACCCCATTTCTTGTGTATGGCTTTGTAGTGTCAATATAACCACTAACATAAAATTTCGTCCAAAATTATTGTATAGGTCGTAATTTATAATAATATGTGAATAGTGGGCGTGGCTGTAAAAATAACAGGCCCATTTTTTATGTGGTGTTTAATGTTGGTTAAATGTCTTGTGCTCCTCTATTGAAATTTGGTTTGAAGAATCGAGGCGGCACTCTACAGTTATAAGCAGAAATGGGACAACACTCACCTATCTCCAAACACACAACAAACTAAATAAACCCAATCTAAACCTCTTCTTAACGTTATGATGATCAAATTTGGGACCAATGTGTATTTTTACGATGTTTGTGTGCTGAAAATATAGGTTCGATAATTAAACTGCCTCGCCGTCAATTGAAAAATTTGCTAACCTTGAGCCCCGAAAAAGTTCAGAGATAGTTCACAGAAAAAACACAACAGCAGAAGGATTGAGTGTTTAATTCCATAAACTCCAAAAGGTCGTGAAAAGGGATATATCCCGTAGTTACGAGTAGTCGTCTGGGGTGCACTGGGGTGTTAAGCAATTGGGGATCGCGCGTTACCCTCTTCAATATTCTTTCTTATTTCTGCTTTTTATATCCTTTACCTTAAAACGAGGAAAGAAGTCTGAAGTCGGGTTAAACCGACTACAAAATACCCTTTACCTTTTCTTGTGCGTGCCAGTTCAACAATGGGGATATTTTCTTCATAAATCATCATTCGGAGCACACTAGCCGTAATTTTAGATAGAATACCTTGAAATGATTATATGGACCCCATTTCTTGTGTATGGCTTTCTAGTGACAATATAACCACTAATATATAATTTCGTCCAAAAATATTGTATAGGTCGCAAGTTATATTAATATGTCAATAGTGGGCGTGGCTGTAGAAATAACACGCCCATTTTTTGTGTGGTGTTTAATGTTAGTACCCGCAACCTTCCTGTAAAATTTCATTAATAACTCTTTAATAGGAACACAGTAATGATTTTTGGCTTATTGTGGGCGTGGCAGTTGTATTATGATCTCCATATTCTGCACACACACTATTATGGACCGTATGTATATTTCTGCCAATTTATATTCCGCTGGCATCAATACGAGCATAGGTAGGCTAATTTTAATTTTAGACCCGAAACTTCCTTATATCAAAAGTGGGCGTGTCTTTTCTCTGATGAGCCCCATTTGAGATACAGATAGCTTTATAATGTCCACATGTTTCTTCGTGTAAAATTTCGTCCGTAAATCTCTACCAGATCTTAAGTTATTAATATTTGTTAATAGTGGGCGTGGCAGTTAATATATACCGCCCACTTTTTGCACAGTCTTTAGTAGGACCCACACCTCCATAACTGCCAAATTATGCCACGATTCCGTCAATTGGACCGCAGTTATAGTCATTTTAAAAAAGGTGAAAAAGTTCCTTATATGGGAGGTAGGCGTGGTCTTTGTCCAAATCGGCCCATATAGCAATCTGGTTCTGTATCTTTGTCCAGACTATACTTTTGCAAAATTTCATTAAGATAGCTCTAACGGTATAGAAAAAAAGTGTCCACAGACGGACAGACGGACAGACGGACGGACAAAATAAAAATTGCTTAGAAAGTGATTCTGATCATATCTGTATATATATATATGTCCATACCTACCACGCCTCTTTCTCGAAATTGCAACCCCTCTCAAAAGTGCAAAGTTAGTATACCCTATTTACCTTTTTTAAAGGTAAAGGGTATAATTACAAAAACCTTCTGAATTCTGAATCATTGGTAGAAACATTATTTTCAACGTCAAGAAGACACGAGCGAGCGTTTCAGTTGTGTCTATATACCCACCAAATATATCCCACTCTTCCGTGTTTATTCTGTTTCTGACGCACATTTCTTTAATAATTGTCTCTGAATTTGTCTCTACTCAAGCAACTTGCGATAGTTAGTCCCGCTATTAAAAGTTAGTTTGAAGAATCGTGTTGTCACTCTACAGTCATTTGCAGAAATTGGAGAGAACACGCCTATCTCCCTAATGAGCAATCCTCGAGAAGTAACCCAAAATAACCCCCCTCTAATCTTCCGTTAATTTGGCAGTAAGATGTGATTATATCGTTGTTTGTGTGCTAAAAAAATTAGATTAAAATTAAACTGCCCCGCCCACATTTTGCAAATATGCGTAGCTGGGACCACAATATTTTCCAACGATAGTTTCCATAAAGAATAATGGAAATAATAAAAGAAAAGGTTAACTACCTTTCCCCTCGCTCTTGGAAAGATAAGTATATTTAGAAATCTATACACAATTGAAGAGAAAAATTTACCCTAATGCTGTGGGCGTATTCAGTCAACTCTAAAATCCACGGCCATGGCTACCTTCATTAAGAATTTTGAATTATGATCAAAATGGTCTTAAAAGGGAATATATTTCGTATTTCCAAGTAGTTATCTGGATGTAATATCATCATCGTTCGACTCTCTTGCTTAATTTCTAAGAGCTGTTTCAGTACACTGTGTTAGGGAATAGGGTATCTCGCTGTCTATACTACCCCAACAATATTTATTGTTTCTGCTGTCATTTTCCTTTCTCTGTGAAGATTCTTTCATTATTAGAGTATTCATTCTCTATGTGTGCTTTTTTCTATTGTATATTTTGTAGTTACTTTGAGATCTGTTTCTTCAGTTCTAACTGAGGCAATAATTTTTTTTTCAAATTTCATCACGTAAGTACATATAACCAACTTATATATATATATATATATATATATATATATATATATATATATATATATATATATATATATATATATATATACGAGTATACATATACATATATATACGAGTATACATATACTACTTGAATAATTGTTGGTGTATCTTTGGTGATGTTGCCTTATACCAGAAGTAATGATGTCAGCCCCCGTTCTGGATAATGAGTAACAAAGACGTTCGATTCGAAGCGGCTGTTTAGACGCAAATTATTGAGACCATGACCAGGGCTTTTAATCCACATCCCCAGGACTAGTAGACTAAGATTCCTACATTGAAGTTCTATGTGAGATATTCTGCGGAGTAATAACAATTTCCAAGTTATTACAATAATTTTATACGATTTTGAATTTATATTTCACAAAAGTTTTTGACAAAGTTGTTGATATTGAAAACTGCTGATCATGAGAACTGCTCATTACTAGCTTCTTTAGCTTCAACTGCCTTGGTTCTCTCGTTGCTCTGAATTCGGATATGTCGGGATGGCCACACAATGCTTTTATCACCGTACACTTTTATGTTCGTTTGATCTGGAAAAACTTTGGGATTGAAAGGGTAATAATAGGGAAGTGATTGCAGTTGTACGGTTGATTTGGTGACTAAGTTGGCAGAGGATATGATAATGTCGGGGTGGGAAAATGCTTTATGGATTGAAAAGTGGGAGGGCGAGCCATCATTTGTGACATTGAGCTTCTTGGTAGGATGATATCGTAATTTATATTGTCGATTTTGTTGACGGAGGCAAAATCTATATATTCTAAGAATAGGTATGGAAACACTGTAAAGATGTGAATTAAGTCTTCATTGTGGAAATTTTGATAGGGTGGAATATAGAATGTAACAACCGTTGTCTACTTCTACAGCTAGAAACAGAATGTTGGAGTTAATCGGGATTTGTTTCTGATTCAATGCTTTTTTACCAAAGGGATAACACCTTGCTATCAAGCGGTGTTCTGTGGGTTATAGTGAAATTAGCTTCACGTATTGGATATGTTAATTTACAACCCGGAATATTAGTCTCTGTAGTAGAGCAATTATTCATGTTACCAACTAAGAAAAAGATAATAACTAAGACCGTTGTAATTAAATAAAACCGATTGCAACAAGTATTAGTCGATGACCACATATAATTTATAAGTGTTTATAAATATATCCTCCATCATGTAATTTCCGCTGCAACACTCTAACAAAGAACACCATTGCTCCACTTTCACACTTTTTTTCGTACAAAAACCGCATCAAAATATGGTTGCAAATTTCTTATTTCATTTAAGTTAATTTACAATCCCTATATTTATAAAAATGGATTGTAATTTGTAACTTGAGAACGGCTGGACCGATTTTAATAAAAAATATGGCATTTGAAGGATAATTTATCTAATATTGACCATGAAATTTTCAAAATCGGTTCATAAACACAGATGGAAAAAAGGATCGTAACAACAACAACATAAAAATTACAGCAAAGTTTTTCGTTTCGATTATAGACCGAAAGCATAGAAAGCACACATGTTCATACCGAATTCGAAACGAACAACTAAATTGTGATTTTTATTTAAACGGAGAATGCATTACAATTAGCAAATAGACCGCCATCTCCAACATTGACCAGTTTCTTGAAATGTGTCAGAATGACGATTTCGCCCGAACGCTGATTTACTCCTAAATGCAAAGATATTATACTTGGAATTTATTGTCAAAGAGGTTTCAACGACGGAAACAAGGAAATCCAGTTCCAGGTTACCCACATATAATTTTCATCGATGCATTAGGTCGTATTCACGCAGTCCATTTGTTTCTATTTGCATTTGCCACATTCGTGGTCCAACATCATTCTAACATCTACGAACTGTAAATGGTGAATTGTGTGTCAACGTTTGGGATTGCTAGAGGATTACACTCATTGGGATTACACCCTCCAAGATGCTGTGATTTGATCAATTGACCATAAAATACGAACGTTATTTTCAATAATTATCTCAGCATTCTTTCCGTTGAAACCGATTCATTTGTGGACCAAAAACCAAACGGTTCCGCTGCTCAATTCACAACAAAAATATGCGTACGAATCTCTCGTGAAAGTTGTGAGCGATGCAACTGGAGGGACGTTCTTATTGGTTTCCCCCGATGATTCTGTTGGCAGGTTATTTTCGCCAAACATTGACAATGACTCCACGGCCAACAGCAGCCGATGAACTTAATGCATGTTTGAAATCGTCTGTTTTGTGGCAACGCATGAAGACACTCAAATGAACATGCGTGTCAAGTTGCAGTTCGACCAATCTGGTAAGTATTTTCAAAACAATTGCTGGAGATTGGTAATGGCGAAATCCCCGCTGACATTTCGACTGGCTCTATTATATGCCCCGTCGATTTTTGCCAGGTCACCGATTTAAAAACCGATATCATCCGAGAGATGTTCCCAAACATTTCTTAAAATTACAAAATCATATTTAATTAGGCGAACGTGCTATATTGGCTGCGAAAAAAAATGATGCCAACGAATTGAATTTCAATACTCGAAGTGAAATTGCTGGAGAATTGACGACGTACAAATCAATGGATTCCGTTAATAGACAAGATGATGTTGTCAACTATCCAAAATAATTTTCAAAACTTTATGCGCCAAAATAAATATATTTTATTCAACAAGAAGCAGTGTTTATTTTAGATATTGGAAAAAGCATCGTCTCTATCTAGTGGGAGACAAAATGTGACGAAGGTACCTAGACCTCTTGGAAGGAAACTACCATATAATAACTGCTTTTCTGCTTTTGTGAACATTTTGTTCAACATTTGAATCCAAATCTGCGCCTGTAAAACTTTATAGACCGTATCCAGACACTTTTTTGTGTTCTCGGGCTTTCAGTAATAAAATGTTCATTATTAATTAATAGTTTTTGTTGAACCTCTCTTATTAAAAAAACGAGTAAAGAAGTCTGAAGTCGGGTTAGACCGACTACGAAATACCCTTTACCTTTTCTTGTGCGTGCGAGTTCCACAATGGGGATGTTTTCTTCATAAATCATCATTAGGAGCGCATTTACGGTAATTTTTGGTAGGGTACCTTGAAATGATTATATCGACCCCATTTCTTGTATATGGCTTTATAGTGTCCATATACGTACTAATATATAATTTCGTCCAAAAATATTGTATAGGTCGTAAGTTATAATAATATGTGAATAGTGGGCGTGGCTGTAGAAATAACACGCCCATTTTTTGTGTGGTGTTTAATGTTAGTACCCGCAACCTTGCTGTGAAATTTCGTTGATAAATATTTAATAGGAACACTGTAATGATTTTTGGCTAATTGTGGGCGTGGCAGTTTTATTATGATCTCCATATTCTGCACACACAATATTATGGACCCCATGTATATTTCTGAAAATTTTTATTCCGCTGGCATCGATACGAGCATAGGTAGGCTAATTTTTATTTTAGACCCGAAAGTTCCCTATGTCAAAAGATAGCTTTGTAATGTCCATACGAGGTGTCATCAAAAAATAACCGTTATTTTCATCTTTTCGTGAGTTACGTATGTTCGATGTTCGCATTTTTTTTTTTTTATGTTGGTACACATGTCTGTTATATATGTTGGCAATTCCAACCATTTTGGATTGTCAGTTTGTTTTTGGCAGATAAAAAGGTTAGTCGTGTTTTGGTGTGCTCTTCGATTTTGTACTATTCGAAAAAATGGATCAAAGAAACTGTATTCAGTTTTGTGTAAAAAATGAAATTAAATGCGCAAAGACATTTGAAATGTTGACTGTGGCCTTTGGCGAGTCTACTATGAGCAGAACACAAGTTCAATTGTGTTATAACCGGTTTAAGGAAGGCCGAGATGTCAATGACGATGCTCGTCCTGGTCGCCCGCGCACATCAACAACCGATGAAAACATTGACGCAGTGAAGAAAATGATTTTGGATAATCGTCGAATCACTATCGTTCGGCTCATGCCAAGCAATTTTTACGGATGTTTTAGGCATGAAACGTGCGGCAGCGAAGATTGTTCCAAAATTGGTAAATTTTGAGCAAAAACAACGTCGCATGGACATCGCTCAGGAGCTGTTGAACATCGTCAACGACGATCCAGATTTCCTCAAAAAGATCATAACTGGTGACGAATCGTGGGTGTATGGCTATGACATTGAAACCAAAGCCCAATCATCCCACTGGAAACGTCCAGATGAGCCAAGACCGAAAAAAGCACGTCAAGTTCGGTCGAACGTAAAGGTTTTGCTGACAGTTTTCTTTGATTGCAATGGCGTGGTGCATCATGAATTCTTGCCACAAGGTCGTACGGTCAACAAGGAATACTACCTTGAAGTTATGCGCTGTTTGCGAGAAGCAATTCGTCAGAAACGCCCAGAATTGTGGAAAAACCAATCATGGATTTTGCACCATGATAATGCACCAGCTCACACATCGATGCTTGTGCGTATTTTTTGGCCAAAAACAAAACCGTTATCATGCCTCAACCACTGGACTTCGCCCCCGCTGACTTTTTCCTCTTTCCAAAACTGAAGACACCGATAAAAGGAAAGCGTTTTGCTACGATTGACGAGATAAAAGAAAAATCGAAACAGGAGCTGTAGGCGAAAAAAAATCGTTTCAGAAGTGTTTCGAGGATTGAAAAAAATGCTGGCATAAGTGTATTATATCTGAGGGGAATTACTTTAAAGGGGACAAGATAGTTGTTGATGAATAAATAAATACTTTATTTTTTGATCACACAATAACGGTCCTTTTTTGATCACACCTCGTATATGAACTAATAATTTTATCAGTAACTAGCTGACTGAACATTGTTCTTAAATAAATATAAATTGTAGCTGTTTGGTAGCTATCTTCGAGCTGAGTGGCTCGTGGGGTATTGTGCCATACGACAATACTAAGAAGTATTTTCAGATTATTGCACCATTCGAGTACATTGATATGAAAATTGTTTAATTGTAACACACAACCATAGACCTAGCACTATCTTCAAAATTGTGTCTGGATATGAGGCATATATAATATGTAGATTTCATATCCCAGCATCAATCTTGGGTACTAATTCAAATACAATTTTTTTTAAAGGATGATGCAACTAAAATGTTTGACAAATGCGTTAAAGAATCCAAATTGAGTGCCAACAGTGTCCTGGATTTCCTTATTTGTGACAATGTCGAGGAAGATAACATCGAAAAATACACAGATTACGTTACCTGCTACTTGAAGGAATTGGGTGTAAGCAGCGAATTCCCAGAAGATCAGCTAAAAGAAACTCTTGGCATAAGTGACGCAAAAGTCGTTGAAGTTAAAAAGGAATGCAATGGTGAGGATAAGACTATCCTCGAAAAATTCCGTTGTTACAATAAATACTGTAAATAGTAAATAAATAGTTAATTAGAACAAGAAATGTGGGTTTTGTATATATTTGAATATATTTGAAACTTGTGAAAAATAAGATAGATCTTTATAAATAAAATACAACCAGTCACAATTCCCGAGACCCCACTAGGACAATGTAAATTTCTATTACACATCCGCGTTTGGCGGCGAGAGAGGAATAAAATTGTTTAAGAGGCAAACTTTATACATATTTTATTAAAAATAATAATTTGTGTACAATAAGAAATATCATGTTCAATACCTCCAATGGAAGGGAGGTTCTCGATTTCACCCTTGGCAATAATCACTCGTCTTATCTTATTTCGCGTTGGCGCGTTTCGCAGGAATGCTCCTTCTCGGACTATTGGTATATTTGCTTTAGGAGTGCGATCTCTGATACGTTAGATACGGCAGAGCGCAAAATGCACACTAACAGAAAAAGAACAGACTGGACAAAATTCCAGGCCATTATGGAGTCGGGCCTGAAGTCGACTCCTCCCACTATCAACAATCACCTCGATATAGATCGAGCGGTTGAAACCCTTACAGCACTATTTAACTCTGCTGCCAAATCAGCCTGCAACTCCCCGAAGCCTAGAGGCAAATCCAAATCCCCTTGGTGGAATTCGGAAATTGCTGAGCTACGAAAAGAATGCCGCAAGCTCTTCAACAGAGCCAAGGCTGCAAATGACTGGCTCCCTTTCAAAGACAAACAAATGGAACTCAAGTATATGGTTAGGAGAGCCAAACGAGCGCCTTGGCGAGACTTCTGTGGCAGCATAGAAAGCTCGTCCGAGACAAGCAGACTCCGGAGGATTCTCAATACCACCCCTCGGGCTCTTAAATTTATTCAGAGATTGGAAGGTAACTGGACTGATTCTGAAACCGACACTCTAGATGCCCTAATAGAAACACACTTTCCGGGGAATGAAATATTTGTGGATTGCAGGTCTCTTGACACCAACCATTCTTTAAGTCAACCCAATTCCAAATGATCCACACGCATATTCAGTGGGCCATCAGCAGCTTTAAGCCTTTTAAATCATCATTCCAGCGGATATTCAGCACACTGCAAGTGCGGTTGCTCCTTGGCTACTGCATATTTACATTCCCAAAAGCTGGAGAGAAGCTCGAGTAGTATTCATCCCTAAAGCGGGAAGGGCGACCCACACCAAGCCTATATTGGACTATAGACCAATTAGTTTGTCCTCCTTTCTTTTGAAAACACTAGAAAGGGTCCTTGATATACAAATCAGCAGCTCTATTAATTCCACGTGCCTGTCCAAATCACAACATACCTATACTAAAGGCAAGTCTGTGGAAACAGCGCTTCACGTGCTCATTGAGCAAGTAGAGAAATCTCTTGCCAACAAAGAATATACTCCTGCAGTATTTCTCGACATAGAAGGGGCATTCAACAATATATGTCCCTCCGCCATAATTAAATCCTTAGAAAACCTAAATCTGAATCCCAGCCTGGTTAGGTTCATCGAACAGCTACTGAAAACAGGCGTCATTAGCTCCTCCATAGGAGACGTGCATGCTAAAAGGACTGTCAAGAGAGGTACTCCACAAGGCGGTGTGCTCTCACCCCTGATCTGGAATCTGACGGTGAACACACTACTAATGAGATTAGATCAGTCCAACTGCAATACTATAGCTTATGCGGACGATATTGCTATTTCTGTTTCCGGCAAGTATCTTTCAACACTATCAGAAAAGATAAGCTATACTCTTAGCATTTTGTCCCAATGGAGTCTTGAAGTTGGCCTAGACGTCAACCCTTCCAAAACTGAGGCTATGCTCTTCACCAGGAAGCACAAAATACCAAAATTTGACTTACCCAAACTTAATGGATCCATGGGAACAAGATGGGGCGTCCAGCGGTACAGCGGTAGTTGAGCCGTACTTTCTCTACGGAGCTGTCTTCTATATCTCGCTGAACTAGGTTGAACCTGGGCCACGCCAATATTCTAATGCAGGACACGCCCGTACAGCCGGAGGGTGACTATAGGTGTTCATGGACAGTCAGGCGGAAATCAAGTCCCTAGCTGGTGTATTCACTACCTCTAAGCACGAACTTGATTGCCGCTTCTCCCTGACCGTCGTCTCGGGTAACTCACAAGTTCAGATATGCTGGATACCTGGACATAGCGACATTCTGGAAAACTGCGTGGCCGATGAATTGGCCAAAACAGGTACGCTGCTCCCTGACATCTCCCCCTCCTTTGGTGTAGGTGTCCCATTGGCCACGGTCAAATGGGCCATAAAACATAACTACCTTGAGGCAGCTAAAAGAGCCTGGGTAAATGAACATACTTGTAGTGTTGCCAGAAAAACCTGGAGCACTATTGACATTAGGCGTACTAGTCAGCTACTTAATATTAGCAGGAACTCCATCAGCACTACAATAAATGTGCTCACGGGACACTGTCTGATCATGGATCACCAACACATGGTTTAAAACCAATGCTCCTTAGCACACTATCCAACTTGGTGTTCCATTCTCTGCCGGATTGCTTCAATCCATACAATGCATTATTAAGTCGTAGCACTTTATTTGGTTCAACTTTTTTATCGAAACATTTTGGCTGTCGCATATATATTCCATCGTGTAAATGACTATTGAAGTACGCCGTATTGACATCAATTTGATGGAGATACATTTCCCATCCTACAGCTAACGGTAATAAAACCCTTATAGTTGAATACCTCACTACCTGTGAATAAGTTGCATTATAATCAATTCCGTACCGTTGAGAGCAACCATAAATATTAACCCCACTTCAATTGAACAAACCATTTCAAAATATTGCAATGTTTATCATAATTGCAACAAATTTATGGTATAATTCCTCTTCAAACGCATATGCTGTTTATTTAATGAGTCCCTTGCCAACGTATTCGGGTGAAGTTCCAGTTTATGTAGGTAACGTCTGCAGCATTTACTTATTTCTTCTCTCACCATGGGTACCTCTAGATCTGTGTGAATATTATCGCTTTTTATGTTCCAGCACAAAATTATTCTAAAACTCAAAAAATTGTATAACAAAGCACAAAATCTGAAATATCAAGCGATCTGCTTGCTTTAATGTAGAAATTCTAGTGTCTCAGTCCTGGTGTTGCGGATGCAATTTTTTGGGCATGGTACCGATAAGTTTTCGTCTAAACAATTTTCTCTTCAACTTGAAAGTTTTCGTTACCCATCTCTCAGAACGTTTGCTGATATCATAATGTGTCGTAAAATGCGTCATACTCAAAAAGAAACACAAAATTATTCAACTTATATAAAATATTGATTTGTACTTCATCGGGGAAATTTGAAAAAAATATTTACCTACGCTAAAACTGAACAAACAGAACTCAAATTACCAACTCAATATCTGATAGAAGCAAAATAAACCCGCAAGAGACGCTAATCAAAACTTGAAATAGAGAACTGAAACTCTTCGAAGAGAGTATAGTGTCAATAATATAGTTTCCCCAGAAAATGGGTTGGTTGTAGAGTGCCACTTTGAATCTTCAAACTAACTTTCAATAGTGGAGAACAAGACATTTATTTGTGGTAAAATTATTAGTCTCCCGATCGCAAGAGACTCTGGCGACTCGACAAGTTCATAGACAATTATTAAGAAAATGTGCGTCAGAAACAGAACAAACATAGAATTATGATAGATTGAAACACCGAACACGCTCGCTCGGGCCTTTTTGACGCTGACAATAAGATTTTTGTTTATTTTCAATCTTCATTTACTTTCCTCTTCTTCGACATTCAGCAATTCATATTTACTATAGTAGATTCAATTTAACTATAGTATAGTCAACAGGGTTCCAATATAACCCCTCATAGTCACCTCTGAATTTAAATGTGACACTTTTGTATCTCGCGATGCTCAATGGGCATGCTCTTGAATAACTCTGGGCAATTACTGGCGCACTTACGCATTTAGAAGTTGCCACTATTCAACAATTTGATGGTTTGACATTGGATATCCTTTGCCGCCTCCACCGAATCAGCGCCTGACAATATGTCGTCAATATACATTTGCTGTTTTGAATAATATGCTACCTCATCAATCGCCACTTACTGCATTATTCGAAGTACGGGGAAAAGCGCTGAAATTGTTTCGAACATCGCCGTCGTACAAATGTAGTGTTCTACCTGACCAACATGCTCATTACACCATAAAATGCGCTGAAAGTTTGCATCTTATTCATGGACGTCTATGCACCTATACATCTCTGTACTGAAGAAGCCCAGACGACTGCTCGTAAATACGGGATATAGCCCTTTTCACGACTTTTTGGAGTGTATGGAGTTGAACACTCCATATTTCTGCTGGTTGTTGTGCTTTTTCTGTGAACTATCTTTGAACTTTTTCGGGGCTCAGTGTTAGAAAATTTTTCAATTGACGGCGAGGCAATTTAATTATCGAACCCATATTTTCAGCCCACAAATATGTTCAAAATGCACATTGGTCCCAAATTTGATCATCATAACGCTAAGAAGAGGTTTAGATTGGGTTTATTTGTGTGTTTGGAGTGTAGAGTTCCACTTCGATTCTTCAAACTAACTTTCAATAGAGGAGAACAAGACATTTATTTGGAGTAAAATTATTAGTCTCCCGATCGCAATAGAATCTGGCGAATCGACAAGTTCAAAGACAATTATTAAGAAAATGTGCGTCAGAAACACAACAAACATAGAATTATGATAGATTGAAACACCGAACACGCTCGCTCGGGCCTTTTTGACGCTGACAATAAGATTTTTGTTTATTTTCAATCTTCATTTACTTTCCTCTTCTTCGACATTCAGCAATTCATATTTACTATAGTAGATTCAATTTAACTATAGTATAGTCAACAGGGTTCCAATATATCCCCTCATAGTCACCTCTAAATTTAAATGTGACACTTTTTTATCTCGCGATGCTCCATGGGTATGTTCTTTACAAACTCTGGGCAATTGCTGGCCCACTTACGCATTTAGAAATTACCACGATTCAACATGTATAGTTTGACATTGAATATCCTTTGCCGCCTCCACCGAATCAGCGCCTGACAATATGTCGTCAAAATATATTTGCTGTTTTATAACCTTCACTGCTAGTGGATATTATGCTGCCTCATCAATCGCCACTTGCTGCATTATTCGAAGTACGGGGAAGAGCGCTGAAATTGTTTCGAACATCGCCGTCGTACAAATGTAGTGTTCTACCTGACCAACATGCTCATTACACCACAAAATGCGCTGAAAGTTTGCATCTTATTCATGGACGTCTATGCACCTATACATCTCTTCCAAGTTGGCCAGGAATACATATTTTAGTATTCGCCAATTAATAAGTGTTGCTTTTATGTCTGTATGTAGTTTGGGCCCACTGCCAGGATGTCATTTAGGTATTTTCCATTGCAGGTATTCATAGATCCATCAATGGGGCACTCCGATCGATGTTTCTTTTTGCGTTAGTCTCTTCATTTGTCCCAATTTCAGATATTCGAGTATACTGTGGTTATACAAAGTCTTCAAATCAGAGTTTGCCGATAAACACCTCTGTGACTGCTGAAGTCTTTTCAATGCAGGCTCGTAGGAGTACCGAATGCACAACTTTGAGTCCACGCGCGACAATAATGGCAACCTCACAACGTATTTACCATTATCCGAACGACGGTGCGAGGACTTGAAATATTGTTCGCACCTCGTAGAGCTCATTAGATTTATTATATTTATTTGAAGGTGTTATACACCGTGACTTGAAAGATCTATTGTGATGCCCCTATTTATTCCAAAGCTCTATGGATCTTCTGTCAGTTTAATTTCCGACAGAAAATCATGTACTTTGGAGGAATCAATCTTGCTAATATCTAAGATATATTTAAAAAAAAAAACACCTGTATCTTTTGTGTGCCGACGGTCCGCAGTCTGCGATCAGGAGCAGTAAAGTTTCGTCACTTTCTCCACAAAGTCGCCAGATGGCATCTGAAGATAGACCCAAGTTACTCATAAGATAGTTGAGCCAACTGTGACCGCTTAAAACGCCTATCATGATTCTCAATTTACTCCGAGGCATACAGCAGACATTCAAAGGTGTTGGATGATAGAAAACAGAAGGGTTCACGCACATTGCGCTGCGGCACCGCAGCTTTCTTTCCAATCAGCCTTCTCATTTCCCTCTTCTCTTATGTAGAGATACTGTTATCCACAGATGTAGCTTGTTTACCCTCCCAGGGTGAGCTCAATTTTTTGACTGCTGCTTGACTGTCGGATAGTATCACGAAGTTTTTTCCTGTCTTTACTGTTTTTCCCCGATACTTCCTGTCCATATTAAACCGGGCTCCGCTTGAAAATTGCTTAGGAAGGAACCCATTGGTGCCTTGTAGTTGGTTCTAGGCCAAAATATTCCTGCCCCAGTTCCGTGGACAGACTTATTACCTTACTATTTTATTGGTTGCAGTTATACCTTTCCGTTCTTTTTTGCAACTGTATTTGTGTGTAAAATTGAATTTTCTTGGCATAAAGTCCTTGTGAGATTTTAGTATACCGTATTCTTCAGATGAATTGTTACCCCATATGTTTTGGATGTAATTTGATACCCTCGAGATCATTTCTTGTATTCTGCTAAGAGTTTCCTATCAGAGTCTTGTAATACTGGATGTAAGGGTGCTAGATATAGTATAACTTCCTGCTGCCATTGGGTAGGTGCGTAGAGCTCCAGTGATGATAAGACAAAGCTTTGTACTTTACTTAATTTCGTTATCTTAAGTCTGGATCTACTTGATCAGCCTACAGAACCATAGGTGATGATTGGTCTGACTATCATGATATATATTCAGCGAACAATTTTTGGGTTACATCCCCTAGATTTACCGGCAAGCCTTCTGCATGTCATTGAGGAAGTTTTAGCCCTCTTGGTGGTTGCTGTTATATGAGCCCTCCACAATAACCTTTTGTTAAGGAGGCTTAATTTTTCTTTTTTGTGGCAAAGATGCATCTCTGCTACTTGGTGTTTGAAGAAGCTCCCTTGACAAAATTCTGTCAAGTTTCGTAGGGGGTTTATATTTCAGATTGGCTACTCTGCTGAGTGAAGAGCAACGTACTTGTATTATACTCAAGGGTATCGGAGCATTATGAGATTATATATTTTTAGGGGTTGATATTATCTTATCTAATTCTTCCATACTAAGATGTATACGAATAAACTGTGTACCTACTCTTAAAGTGTTGTGATCCGACCCAATTATTGGGTGGCGCCCTCTCTTGAGACAATGGGTCTACAAATTCCGAATGGATTTATTTCAGAGTAATTTTTAATTATTAGCGTCAGTGACTGTAACAAGAGAGAAACCAATTTTATGTTCAACTCGGAGTGATTGGAACACTCAACTCTATATATATTATTTGATGCATACTA
Organism: Clusia tigrina; assembly: GCA_920105625.2. Taxonomy (NCBI): domain Eukaryota; kingdom Metazoa; phylum Arthropoda; class Insecta; order Diptera; family Clusiidae; genus Clusia; species Clusia tigrina. Next base: position 30,993,644 of record OV050030.1, read on the forward strand.
TATAATTTTAAGCAGTTGTGTAAACAACCGTTTTCGATAGATTTTTATTCATTAAAACAAAATTCTGGAAAACTGAAAAATAGGGACTGGGAAAAGTAAAAACGGAGCAGCTACCAAAGGGACATAGGTAAAGTGGTAAATCCAAACTATTACACGAACCGGGTGAAAGAGGTTTAATTGTGAAAAAGATATGGACGCCGGTAGGCTATCGAAGAGTCTCTACATGAATTATACTACTAAGCAAATAAGGCGAAAAGTCGCCTATAAAACACCAAAGTGATTTAATATGGTCCAATTTGTAACACTGATGACAATAACTACGGCAGTTTACGGTGGTGATAGTCATGCTGTTGGTCCAGGAAACTAAATATAATATTTAGCTCCAATAGTGAAACAGTGCCGCACATTAGAAGCATTAGTTGCAAATTCAAATAAACAAAATTGTGCATGTAATTTCAGACTAATTTTGCTTGTTATTCAAAATACAAAATAGAGAAGACGAAAAGTGTCTGATAAAAATACCCGGAAAATTTAGTTAAATTCAACATTGCAGCGCCCAGGAAAGCTTCACTCAGCAAATATGAAGTCATTTCTGTCATCTCTTTGGTCAATTTCATGAAGATGTCCTACGCAGGCGCATAGCTTGATGTGGGAACCACTTTTGCTGGTTATAGTGTCGGTAGTAAGGGGGCCATATGCAATATATTCGGATGTTTCTTTTCTGAAATAATTCCAATCTCTGGGCTTTCGGCGCTGGCGTATTATATACAATATTGAATGCCTTTTAGTCCTTTGATATTTTATACGCAAAGTAAAAACTATGACAAGGATCTTGCACTTTAACTTAAAAAATCAGAAAAAACTAACTTGGGTAGTAAGTCACTTGGAAAAAGAGATTTAACGACGAAATTTTCTTTTTGAAGCAGCAGGTTGACATTATGAATGGAGTTGATCAGATAAGGAAATACCCGATTTTCATATAAGGACCTTTAAGGAATAAAATCAAAATAAATCTAGCTATGCTGATATTTATGACATGTGAATAAAAGGAATCTGTGATGTATAAATATGTGCAGATTATTGCTACGACAACGCGCCCAATTAACCAAACTTCATTACTTGGATTCTGCTTTCGAGATGCATTGCACTTTGCCCAACTTAACGGCAATCTCACTTGATTAAGTTTCCACAACGTAAAAGTTGGAAATTAAATAATAATCAAAACTAAATAAGTGAAATTAATAAATTACATTTTATTTGGATTGCGAAAGAGCCAGGATTTGAGCGGATATTTGCATTCGATCTTATATGAGTATAAATCGGTGGATTAACTGCGAATCAATAGGAGTATAGTTTAGAACTTTCTGATTGCAAATACAAGTAAATACCTCAAATGTTCTGTCACTATTCATGAATAATATGAAGTAATTCCGATCCAATATCGTCTTTGCATAGTATCAAACGGAATCTGATATAAAGCGTCTTTATACATTTATACAAGTATTGTAGAGACCTGTTAAGGAGCAAAACGACAATATAACTACTACTTTTTCGCTTCTGTAAACATGTTGTTAAACAATTGAGACACAGACTCCGCTGCTGTAAAACTTTGCACGGTTTGGTCGAGGAGGCATTTTTGCCCCTTGGGCTTGCAATAACAAAATTTAGCTGGTTAAAATGTTTTTGTTGAATTTTTCTTATTAGAAAACGAGTAAAGAAGTCTGACGTCGGGTTAGACCGACTACGAAATACCCTTTACCTTTCCTTGTGCGTGCGGGTTCAACAATGGGGATGTTTTCTTCATAAATCATCCTTAGGAGCATATCTACGGAAATTTTCGGTAGGGTACCTTTAATTGATTATATCGACCCCATTTCCTGTGTATGGCTTTGTAGTGACAATATAACCACTAACATAAAATTTCGTCCAAAAATATTGTATAGGTCGTAAGTTATAATAATATGTGAATAGTAGGCGTGGCTGTAGAAATAACACGCCCATTTTTTGTGTGGGGTTTAATGTTAGTACCCGCAACCTTCCTGTGAAATTTCGTTGATAAATATTTAATAGGAACACTGTAATGATTTTTGGCTATTTGTGGGCGTGGCAGTTCTATTATGATCTCCATATTCTGCACACACAATATTATGGACCCCATGTATATTTCTGCAAATTTTTATTCCGTTGGCATCAATACGAGCATAGGTAGGCTAATTTTAAATCTCTGCCAGATCTTAAGTTATTAATATTTGTTAACAGTGGGCGTGGCAGTTAATATATACCGCCCACTTTTTGCACAGTCTTTAGTAGGACCCACATCTCCATATCTGCCAAATAATATCACGTTTCCGTCAATTGGACCGAAGTTATAGTCATTCTAAAACAGGTGAAAAAAGTTCCTTATATGGGAGGTAGGCGTGGTCCAAATCGGCCCATATAGCAATCTGGTTCTGTATCTTTGTCCAGACTATACTTTTGCAAAATTTCATTAAGATAGCTCTAACGGTATAGAAAAAAAGTGTCCACAGACGGACAGACGGACAGACGGACGGACAAAATAAAAATTGCTTAGAAAGTGATTCTGATCATATCTGTATATATATATATATATGTCCATACCTACCACGCCTCCTTCTCGAAATTGCAACCCCTCTCAAAAGTGCAAAGTTAGTATACCCTATTTACCATTTTTAAAGGTAAAGGGTATAATTACAAAAACCTTCTGAATTCTGAATCATTGGTAGAAACATTATTTTCAACGTCAAAAAGACACGAGCGAGCGTTTCAGTTGTGTCTATATACCCACCAAATATATCCCACTCTTCCGTGTTTATTCTGTTTCTGACGCACATTTCTTTAATAATTGTCTCTGAATTTGTCTCTACTCAAGCAACTTGCGATAGTTAGTCCCGCTATTAAAAGTTAGTTTGAAGAATCGTGTTGTCACTCTACAGTCATTTGCAGAAATTGGAGAGAACACGCCTATCTCCCTAATGAGCAATCCTCGAGAAGTAACCCAAAATAACCCCCCTCTAATCTTCCGTTAATTTGGCAGTAAGATGTGATTATATCGTTGTTTGTGTGTTAAAAAAATTAGATTAAAATTAAACTGCCCGCCCACATTTTGCAAATATGCGTAGCTGGGACCACAATATTTTCCAACGATAGTTTCCATAAAGAATAATGGAAATAATAAAAGAAAAGGTTAACTACCTTTCCCCTCGCTCTTGGAAAGACAAGTATATTTAGAAATCTATACACAATTGAAGAGAAAAATTTACCCTAATGCTGTGGGCGTATTCAGTCAACTCTAAAATCCACTGCCATGGCTACCTTCATTAAGAATTTTGAATTATGATTAAAATGGTCTTAAAAGGGAATATATTTCGTATTTCCAAGTAGTTATCTGGATGTAATATCATCATCGTTCGACTCTCTTGCTTAATTTCTAAGAGCTGTTTCAGTACACTGTGTTAGTGAATAGGGTATCTCGCTGTCTATACTACCCCAACAATATTTATTGTTTCTGCTGTCATTTTCCTTTCTCTGTGAAGATTCTTTCATTATTAGAGTATTCATTCTCTATGTGTGCTTGTTTCTATTGTATATTTTGTAGTTACTTTGAGATCTGTTTCTTCAGTTCTAACTGAGGCAATAATTTTTTTTTCAAATTTCATCACGTAAGTACATATAACCAACTTATATATATATATATATATATATATATATATATATATATATATATATATATACGAGTATACATATACATATATATACGAGTATACATATACTACTTGAATAATTGTTGGTGTATCTTTGGTGATGTTGCCTTATACCAGAAGTAATGATGTCAGCCCCCGTTCTGGATAATGAGTAACAAAGACGTTCGATTCGAAGCGGCTGTTTAGACGCAAATTATTGAGACCATGACCAGGGCTTTTAATCCACATCCCCAGGACTAGTAGACTAAGATTCCTACATTGAAGTTCTATGTGAGATATTCTGCGGAGTAATAACAATTTCCAAGTTATTACAATAATTTTATACGATTTTGAATTTATATTTCACAAAAGTTTTTGACAAAGTTGTTGATATTGAAAACTGCTGATCATGAGAACTGCTCATTACTAGCTTCTTTAGCTTCAACTGCCTTGGTTCTCTCGTTGCTCTGAATTCCGATATGTCCGGATGGCCACACAATGCTTTTATCACCGTACACTTTTATGTTCGTTTGATCTGGAAAAACTTTGGGATTGAAAGGGTAATAATAGGGAAGTGATTGCAGTTGTACGGTTGATTTGGTGACTAAGTTGGCAGAGGATATGATAATGTCGGGGTGGGAAAATGCTTTATGGATTGAAAAGTGGGAGGGCGAGCCATCATTTGTGACATTGAGCTTCTTGGTAGGATGATATCGTAATTTATATTGTCGATTTTGTTGACGGAGGCAAAATCTATATATTCTAAGAATAGGTATGGAAACACTGTAAAGATGTGAATTAAGTCTTCATTGTGGAAATTTTGATAGGGTGGAATATAGAATGTAACAACCGTTGTCTACTTCTACAGCTAGAAACAGAATGTTGGAGTTAATCGGGATTTGTTTCTGATTCAATGCTTTTTTACCAAAGGGATAACACCTTGCTATCAAGCGGTGTTCTGTGGGTTATAGTGAAATTAGCTTCACGTATTGGATATGTTAATTTACAACCCGGAATATTAGTCTCTGTAGTAGAGCAATTATTCATGTTACCAACTAAGAAAAAGATAATAACTAAGACCGTTGTAATTAAATAAAACCGATTGCAACAAGTATTAGTCGATGACCACATATAATTTATAAGTGTTTATAAATATATGCTCCATCATGTAATTTCCGCTGCAACACTCTAACAAAGAACACCATTGCTCCACTTTCACACTTTTTTTCGTACAAAAACCGCATCAAAATATGGTTGCAAATTTCTTATTTCATTTAAGTTAATTTACAATCCCTATATTTATAAAAATGGATTGTAATTTGTAACTTGAGATCGGTTGGACCAATTTTAATAAAAAATATGGCATTTGAAGGATAATTTATCTAATATTGACCATGAAATTTTCAAAATCGGTTCATAAACACAGATGGAAAAAAGGATCGTAACAACAACAATATAAAAATTAGGGCAAAGTTTTTCGTTTCGATTATAGACCGAAAGCATAGAAAGCACACATGTTCATACCGAATTCGAAACGAACAACTAAATTGTGATTTTAATTTAAACGGAGAATGCATTACAATTAGCAAATAGACCGCCATCTCCAACATTGACCAGTTTCTTGAAATGTTTCAGAATGACGATTTCGCCCGAACGCTGATTTACTCCTAAATGCAAAGATATTATACTTGGAATTTATTGTCAAAGAGGTTTCAACGACGGAAACAAGGAAATCCAGTTCCAGGTTACCCACATATAATTTTCATCGATGCATTAGGTCGTATTCACGCAGTCCATTTGTTTCTATTTGCATTTGCCACATTCGTGGTCCAACATCATTCTAACATCTACGAACTGTAAATGGTGAATTGTGTGTCAACGTTTGGGATTGCTAGAGGATTACACTCATTGGGATTACACCCTCCAAGATGCTGTGATTTCATCAATTGACCATAAAATATGAACGTTATTTTCAATAATTATCTCAGCATTCTTTCCGTTGAAACCGATTCATTTGTGGACCAAAAACCAAACGGTTCCGCTGCTCAATTCACAACAAAAATATGCGTACGAATCTCTCGTGAAAGTTGTGAGCGATGCAACTGGAGGGACGTTCTTATTGGTTTCCCCCGATGATTCTGTTGGCAGGTTATTTTCGCCAAACATTGACAATGACTCCACGGCCAACAGCAGCCGATGAACTTAATGCATGTTTGAAATCGTCTGTTTTGTGGCAACACATGAAGACACTCAAATGAACATGCGTGTCAAGTTGCAGTTCGACCAATCTGGTTAAGTATTTTCAAAACAATTGCTGGAGATTGGTAATGGCGAAATCCCCGCTGACATTTCGACTGGCTCTATTATATGCCCCGTCGATTTTTGCCAGGTCACCGATTTAAAAACCGATATCATCCGAGAGATGTTCCCAAACATTTCTTAAAATTACAAAATCATGTTTAATTAGGCGAACGTGCTATATTGGCTGCGAAAAAAAATGATGTCAACGAATTGAATTTCAATATTCGAAGTGAAATTGCTGGAGAATTGACGACGTACAAATCAATGGATTCCGTTAATAGACAAGATGATGTTGTCAACTATCCAAAATAATTTTCAAAACTTTATGCGCCAAAATAAATATATTTTATTCAACAAGAAGCAGTGTTTATTTTAGATATTGGAAAAAGCATCGTCTCTATCTAGTGGGAGACAAAATGTGACGAAGGTACCTAGACCTCTTGGAAGGAAACTACCATATAATAACTGCTTTTCTGCTTTTGTGAACATTTTGTTCAACATTTGAATCCAAATCTGCGCCTGTAAAACTTTATAGACCGTATCCAGACACTTTTTTGTGTTCTCGGGCTTTCAGTAATAAAATGTTCATTATTAATTAATAGTTTTTGTTGAACCTCTCTTATTAAAAAAACGAGTAAAGAAGTCTGAAGTCGGGTTAGACCGACTACGAAATACCCTTTACCTTTTCTTGTGCGTGCGAGTTCCACAATGGGGATGTTTTCTTCATAAATCATCATTAGGAGCGCATTTACGGTAATTTTTGGTAGGGTACCTTGAAATGATTATATCGACCCCATTTCTTGTATATGGCTTTATAGTGTCCATATACGTACTAATATATAATTTCGTCCAAAAATATTGTATAGGTCGTAAGTTATAATAATATGTGAATAGTGGGCGTGGCTGTAGAAATAACACGCCCATTTTTTGTGTGGTGTTTAATGTTAGTACCCGCAACCATCCTGTGAAATTTCGTTGATAAATATTTAATAGGAACACTGTAATGATTTTTGGCTAATTGTGGGCGTGGCAGTTCTATTATGATCTCCATATTCTGCACACACAATATTATGGACCCCATGTATATTTCTGCAAATTTTTATTCCGCTGGCATCAATACGAGCATAGATAGGCTAATTTTTATTTTAGACCCGAAAGTTCCCTATGTCAAAAGATAGCTTTGTAATGTCCATACGAGGTGTCATCAAAAAATAACCGTTATTTTCATCTTTTCGTGAGTTTCGTATGTTCGATGTTCGCATTTTTTTTTTTTTTTATGTTGGTAACACATGTCTGTTATATATGTTGGCAATTCCAACCATTTTGGATTGTCAGTTTGTTTTTGGCAGATAAAAAGGTTAGTTGTGTTTTGGTGTGCTCTTCGATTTTGTACTATTCGAAAAAATGGATCAAAGAAACTGTATTCAGTTTTGTGTAAAAAATGAAATTAAATGCGCAAAGACATTTGAAATGTTGACTGTGGCCTTTGGCGAGTCTACTATGAGCAGAACACAAGTTCAATTGTGTTATAACCGGTTTAAGGAAGGCCGAGATGTCAATGACGATGCTCGTCCTGGTCGCCCGCGCACATCAACAACCGATGAAAACATTGACGCAGTGAAGAAAATGATTTTGGATAATCGTCGAATCACTATCGTTCGGCTCATGCCAAGCAATTTTTACGGATGTTTTAGGCATGAAACGTGCGGCAGCGAAGATTGTTCCAAAATTGGTAAATTTTGAGCAAAAACAACGTCGCATGGACATCGCTCAGGAGCTGTTGAGCATCGTCAACGACGATCCAGATTTCCTCAAAAAGATCATAACTGGTGACGAATCGTGGGTGTATGGCTATGACATTGAAACCAAAGCCCAATCATCCCACTGGAAACGTCCAGATGAGCCAAGACCGAAAAAAGCACGTCAAGTTCGGTCGAACGTAAAGGTTTTGCTGACAGTTTTCTTTGATTGCAATGGCGTGGTGCATCATGAATTCTTGCCACAAGGTCGTACGGTCAACAAGGAATACTACCTTGTAGTTATGCGCTGTTTGCGAGAAGCAATTCGTCAGAAACGCCCAGAATTGTGGAAAAACCAATCATGGATTTTGCACCATGATAATGCACCAGCTCACACATCGATGCTTGTGCGTAATTTTTTGGCCAAAAACAAAACCGTTATCATGCCTCAACCACTGGACTTCGCCCCCGCTGACTTTTTCCTCTTTCCAAAACTGAAGACACCGATAAAAGGAAAGCGTTTTGCTACGATTGACGAAATAAAAGAAAAATCGAAACAGGAGCTGTAGGCGAAAAAAAATCGTTTCAGAAGTGTTTCGAGGATTGAAAAAAATGCTGGCATAAGTGTATTATATCTGAGGGGAATTACTTTAAAGGGGACAAGATAGTTGTTGATGAATAAATAAATACTTTATTTTTTGATCACACAATAACGGTCCTTTTTTGATCACACCTCGTATATGAACTAATAATTTTATCAGTAACTAGCTGACTGAACATTGTTCTTAAATAAATATAAATTGTAGCTGTTTGGTAGCTATCTTCGAGCTGAGTGGCTCGTGGGGTATTGTGCCATACGACAATACTAAGAAGTATTTTCAGATTATTGCACCATTCGAGTACATTGATATGAAAATTGTTTAATTGTAACACACAACCATAGACCTAGCACTATCTTCAAAATTGTGTCTGGATATGAGGCATATATAATATGTAGATTTCATATCCCAGCATCAATCTTGGGTACTAATTCAAATACAATTTTTTTTAAAGGATGATGCAACTAAAATGTTTGACAAATGCGTTAAAGAATCCAAATTGAGTGCCAACAGTGTCCTGGATTTCCTTATTTGTGACAATGTCGAGGAAGATAACATCGAAAAATACACAGATTACGTTACCTGCTACTTGAAGGAATTGGGTGTAAGCAGCGAATTCCCAGAAGATCAGCTAAAAGAAACTCTTGGCATAAGTGACGCAAAAGTCGTTGAAGTTAAAAAGGAATGCAATGGTGAGGATAAGACTATCCTCGAAAAATTCCGTTGTTACAATAAATACTGTAAATAGTAAATAAATAGTTAATTAGAACAAGAAATGTGGGTTTTGTATATATTTGAATATATTTGAAACTTGTGAAAAATAAGATAGATCTTTATAAATAAAATACAACCAGTCACAATTCCCGAGACCCCACTAGGACAATGTAAATTTCTATTACACATCCGCGTTTGGCGGCGAGAGAGGAATAAAATTGTTTAAGAGGCAAACTTTATACATATTTTATTAAAAATAATAATTTGTGTACAATAAGAAATATCATGTTCAATACCTCCAATAGCAGGGAGGTTCTCGATTTCACCCTTGGCAATAATCACTCGTCTTATCTTATTTCGCGTTGGCGCGTTTCGCAGGAATGCTCCTTCTCGGACTATTGGTATATTTGCTTTAGGAGTGCGATCTCTGATACGTTAGATACGGCAGAGCGCAAAATGCACACTAACAGAAAAAGAACACACTGGACAAAATTCCAGGCCATTATGGAGTCGGGCCTGAAGTCGACTCCTCCCACTATCAACAATCACCTCGATATAGATCGAGCGGTTGAAACCCTTACAGCACTATTTAACTCTGCTGCCAAATCAGCCTGCAACTCCCCGAAGCCTAGAGGCAAATCCAAATCCCTTTGGTGGAATTCGGAAATTGCTGAGCTACGAAAAGAATGCCGCAAGCTCTTCAACAGAGCCAAGGCTGCAAATGACTGGCTCCCTTACAAAGACAAACAAATGGAACTCAAGTATATGGTTAGGAGAGCCAAACGAGCGCCTTGGCGAGACTTCTGTGGCAGCATAGAAAGCTCGTCCGAGACAAGCAGACTCCGGAGGATTCTCAATACCACCCCTCGGGCTCTTAAATTTATTCAGAGATTGGAAGGTAACTGGACTGATTCTGAAACCGACACTCTAGATGCCCTAATAGAAACACACTTTCCGGGGAATGAAATATTTGTGGATTGCAGGTCTCTTGACACCAACCATTCTTTAAGTCAACCCAATTCCAAATGATCCACACGCATATTCAGTGGGCCATCAGCAGCTTTAAGCCTTTTAAATCATCATTCCAGCGGATATTCAGCACACTGCAAGTGCGGTTGCTCCTTGGCTACTGCATATTTACATTCCCAAAAGCTGGAGAGAAGCTCGAGTAGTATTCATCCCTAAAGCGGGAAGGGCAACCCACACTAAGCCTATATTGGACTATAGACCAATTAGTTTGTCCTCCTTTCTTTTGAAAACACTAGAAAGGGTCCTTGATATACAAATCAGCAGCTCTATTAATTCCACGTGCCTGTCCAAATCACAACATACCTACTAAAGGCAAGTCTGTGGAAACAGCGCTTCACGTGCTCATTGAGCAAGTAGAGAAATCTCTTGCCAACAAAGAATATACTCCTGCAGTATTTCTCGACATAGAAGGGGCATTCAACAATATATGTCCCTCCGCCATAATTAAATCCTTAGAAAACCTAAATCTGAATCCCAGCCTGGTTAGGTTCATCGAACAGCTACTGAAAACAGGCGTCATTAGCTCCTCCATAGGAGACGTGCATGCTAAAAGGACTGTCAAGAGAGGTACTCCACAAGGCGGTGTGCTCTCACCCCTGATCTGGAATCTGACGGTGAACACACTACTAATGAGATTAGATCAGTCCAACTGCAATACTATAGCTTATGCGGACGATATTGCTATTTCTGTTTCCGGCAAGTATCTTTCAACACTATCAGAAAAGATAAGCTATACTCTTAGCATTTTGTCCCAATGGAGTCTTGAAGTTGGCCTAGACGTCAACCCTTCCAAAACTGAGGCTATGCTCTTCACCAGGAAGCACAAAATACCAAAATTTGACTTACCCAAACTTAATGGATCCATGGGAACAAGATGGGGCGTCCAGCGGTACAGCGGTAGTTGAGCCGTACTTTCTCTACGGAGCTGTCTTCTATATCTCGCTGAACTAGGTTGAACCTGGGCCACGCCAATATTCTAATGCAGGACACGCCCGTACAGCCGGAGGGTGACTATAGGTGTTCATGGACAGTCAGGCGGAAATCAAGTCCCTAGCTGGTGTATTCACTACCTCTAAGCTCGAACTTGATTGCCGCTTCTCCCTGACCGTCGTCTCGGGTAACTCACAAGTTCAGATATGCTGGATACCTGGACATAGCGACATTCTGGAAAACTGCGTGGCCGATGAATTGGCCAAAACAGGTACGCTGCTCCCTGACATCTCCCCCTCCTTTGGTGTAGGTGTCCCATTGGCCACGGTCAAATGGGCCATAAAACATAACTACCTTGAGGCAGCTAAAAGAGCCTGGGTAAATGAACATACTTGTAGTGTTGCCAGAAAAACCTGGAGCACTATTGACATTAGGCGTACTAGTCAGCTACTTAATATTAGCAGGAACTCCATCAGCACTACAATAAATGTGCTCACGGGACACTGTCTGATCATGGATCACCAACACATGGTTTAAAACCAATGCTCCTTAGCACACTATCCAACTTGGTGTTCCATTCTCTGCCGGATTGCTTCAATCCATACAATGCATTATTAAGTCGTAGCACTTTATTTGGTTCAACTTTTTTATCGAAACATTTTGGCTGTCGCATATATATTTCATCGTGTAAATGACTATTGAAGTACGCCGTATTGACATCAATTTGATGGAGATACATTTCCCATCCTACAGCTAACGGTAATAAAACCCTTATAGTTGAATACCTCACTACCTGTGAATAAGTTGCATTATAATCAATTCCGTACCGTTGAGAGCAACCATAAATATTAACCCCACTTCAATTGAACAAACCATTTCAAAATATTGCAATGTTTATCATAATTGCAACAAATTTATGGTATAATTCCTCTTCAAACGCATATGCTGTTTATTTAATGAGTCCCTTGCCAACGTATTCGGGTGAAGTTCCAGTTTATGTAGGTAACGTCTGCAGCATTTACTTATTTCTTCTCTCACCATGGGTACCTCTAGATCTGTGTGAATATTATCGCTTTTTATGTTCCAGCACAAAATTATTCTAAAACTCAAAAAATTGTATAACAAAGCACAAAATCTGAAATATCAAGCGATCTGCTTGCTTTAATGTAGAAATTCTAGTGTCTCAGTCCTGGTGTTGCGGATGCAATTTTTTGGGCATGGTACCGATAAGTTTTCGTCTAAACAATTTTCTCTTCAACTTGAAAGTTTTCGTTACCCATCTCTCAGAACGTTTGCTGATATCATAATGTGTCGTAAAATGCGTCATACTCAAAAAGAAACACAAAATTATTCAACTTATATAAAATATTGATTTGTACTTCATCGGGGAAATTTGAAAAAAATATTTACCTACGCTAAAACTGAACAAACAGAACTCAAATTACCAACTCAATATCTGATAGAAGCAAAATAAACCCGCAAGAGACGCTAATCAAAACTTGAAATAGAGAACTGAAACTCTTCGAAGAGAGTATAGTGTCAATAATAAAGTTTCCCCAGAAAATGGGTTGGTTGTAGAGTGCCACTTTGAATCTTCAAACTAACTTTCAATAGTGGAGAAAAAAGACATTTATTTGTGGTAAAATTATTAGTCTCCCGATCGCAAGAGACTCTGGCGACTCGACAAGTTCATAGACAATTATTAAGAAAATGTGCGTCAGAAACAGAACAAACATAGAATTATGATATATTGAAACACCGAACACGCTCGCACATGCCTTTTTGACGTTGACAATAAGATTTTTGTTGTTTTCAATCTTCATTTACTTTCCTCTTCTTCGACAATCAGCAATTCATATTAACTATAGTAGATTCAATTTAACTATAGTATAGTCAACAGGATTCCAATATAACCCCTCATAGTCACCTCTGAATTTAAATGTGACACTTTTGTATCTCGCGATGCTCAATGGGCATGCTCTTGAATAACTCTGGGCAATTACTGGCGCACTTACGCATTTAGAAGTTGCCACTATTCAACAATTTGATGGTTTGACATTGGATATCCTTTGCCGCCTCCACCGAATCAGCGCCTGACAATATGTCGTCAATATACATTTGCTGTTTTGAATAATATGCTACCTCATCAATCGCCACTTACTGCATTATTCGAAGTACGGGGAAGAGCGCTGAAATTGTTTCGAACATCACCGTCGTACAAATGTAGTGTTCTACCTGACCAACATGCTCATTACACCATAAAATGCGCTGAAAGTTTGCATCTTATTCATGGACGTCTATGCACCTATACATCTCTGTACTGAAGAAGCCCAGACGACTGCTCGTAAATACGGGATATAGCCCTTTTCACGACTTTTTGGAGTGTATGGAGTTGAACACTCCATATTTCTGCTGGTTGTTGTGCTTTTTCTGTGAACTATCTTTGAATTTTTTCGGGGCTCAGTGTTAGAAAATTTTTCAATTGACGGCGAGGCAATTTAATTATCGAACCCATATTTTCAGCCCACAAATATGTTCAAAATGCACATTGGTCCCAAATTTGATCATCATAACGCTAAGAAGAGGTTTAGATTGGGTTTATTTGTGTGTTTGGAGTGTAGAGTTCCACTTCGATTCTTCAAACTAACTTTCAATAGAGGAGAACAAGACATTTATTTGGAGTAAAATTATTAGTCTCCCGATCGCAATAGAATCTGGCGAATCGACAAGTTCAAAGACAATTATTAAGAAAATGTGCGTCAGAAACACAACAAACATAGAATTATGATAGATTGAAACACCGAACACGCTCGCTCGGGCCTTTTTGACGCTGACAATAAGATTTTTGTTTATTTTCAATCTTCATTTACTTTCCTCTTCTTCGACATTCAGCAATTCATATTTACTATAGTAGATTCAATTTAACTATAGTATAGTCAACAGGGTTCCAATATATCCCCTCATAGTCACCTCTAAATTTAAATGTGACACTTTTTTATCTCGCGATGCTCCATGGCTATGTTCTTTACAAACTCTGGGCAATTGCTGGCCCACTTACGCATTTAGAAATTACCACGATTCAACATGTATAGTTTGACATTGAATATCCTTTGCCGCCTCCACCGAATCAGCGCCTGACAATATGTCGTCAAAATATATTTGCTGTTTTATAACCTTCACTGCTAGTGGATATTATGCTGCCTCATCAATCGCCACTTGCTGCATTATTCGAAGTACGGGGAAGAGCGCTGAAATTGTTTCGAACATCGCCGTCGTACAAATGTAGTGTTCTACCTGACCAACATGCTCATTACACCACAAAATGCGCTGAAAGTTTGCATCTTATTCATGGACGTCTATGCACCTATACATCTCTTCCAAGTTGGCCAGGAATACATATTTTAGTATTCGCCAATTAATAAGTGTTGCTTTTATGTCTGTATGTAGTTTGGGCCCACTGCCAGGATGTCATTTAGGTATTTTCCATTGCAGGTATGCATAGATCCATCAATGGGGCACTCCGATCGATGTTTCTTTTTGCGTTAGTCTCTTCATTTGTCCCAATTTCAGATATTCGAGTATACTGTGGTTATACAAAGTCTTCAAATCAGAGTTTGCCGATAAACACCTCTGTGACTGCTGAAGTCTTTTCAATGCAGGCTCGTAGGAGTACCGAATGCACAACTTTGAGTCCACGCGCGACAATAATGGCAACCTCACAACGTATTTACCATTATCCGAACGACGGTGCGAGGACTTGTAATATTGTTCGCACCTCGTAGAGCTCATTAGATTGTTTATATTTATTTGAAGGTGTTATACACCGTGACTTGAAAGATCTATTGTGATGCCCCTATTTATTCCAAAGCTCTATGGATCTTCTGTCAGTTTAATTTCCGACAGAAAATCATGTACTTTGGAGGAATCAATCTTGCTAATATCTAAGATATATTTAAAAAAAAAAACACCTGTATCTTTTGTGTACCGACGGTCCGCAGTCTGCGATCAGGAGCAGTAAAGTTTCGTCACTTTCTCCACAAAGTCGCCAGATGGCATCTGAAGATAGACCCAAGTTACTCATAAGATAGTTGAGCCAACTGTGACCGCTTAAAACGCCTATCATGATTCTCAATTTACTCCGAGGCATACAGCAGACATTTAAAGGTGTTGGATGATAGAAAACAGAAGGGTTCACGCACATTGCGCTGCGGGACCGCAGCTTTCTTTCCTATCAGCCTTCTCATTTCCCTCTTCTCTTATGTAGAGATACTGTTATCCACAGATGTAGCTTGTTTACCCTCCCAGGGTGAGCTCAATTTTTTGACTGCTGCTTGACTGTCGGATAGTATCACGAAGTTTTTTCCTGTCTTTACTGTTTTTCCCCGATACTTCCTGTCCATATTAAACCGGGCTCCGCTTGAAAATTGCTTAGGAAGGAACCCATTGGTGCCTTGTAGTTGGTTCTAGGCCAAAATATTCCTGCCCCAGTTCCGTGGACAGACTTATTACCTTACTATTTTATTGGTTGCAGTTATACCTTTCCGTTCTTTTTTGCAACTGTATTTGTGTGTAAAATTGAATTTTCTTGGCATAAAGTCCTTGTGAGATTTTAGTATACCGTATTCTTCAGATGAATTGTTACCCCATATGTTTTGGATGTAATTTGATACCCTCGAGATCATTTCTTGTATTCTGCTAAGAGTTTCCTATCAGAGTCTTGTAATACTGGATGTAAGGGTGCTAGATATAGTATAACTTCCTGCTGCCATTGGGTAGGTGCGTAGAGCTCCAGTGATGATAAGACAAAGCTTTGTACTTTACTTAATTTCGTTATCTTAAGTCTGGATCTACTTGATCAGCCTACAGAACCATAGGTGATGATTGGTCTGACTATCATGATATATATTCAGCGAACAATTTTTGGGTTACATCCCCTAGATTTACCGGCAAGCCTTCTGCATGTCATTGAGGAAGTTTTAGCCCTCTTGGTGGTTGCTGTTATATGAGCCCTCCACAATAACCTTTTGTTAAGGAGGCTTAATTTTTCTTTTTTGTGGCAAAGATGCATCTCTGCTACTTGGTGTTTGAAGAAGCTCCCTTGACAAAATTCTGTCAAGTTTCGTAGGGGGTTTATATTTCAGATTGGCTACTCTGCTGAGTGAAGAGCAACGTACTTGTATTATACTCAAGGGTATCGGAGCATTATGAGATTATATATTTTTAGGGGTTGATATTATCTTATCTAATTCTTCCATACTAAGATGTATACGAATAAACTGTGTACCTACTCTTAAAGTGTTGTGATCCGACCCAATTATTGGGTGGCGCCCTCTCTTGAGACAATGGGTCTACAAATTCCGAATGGATTTATTTCAGAGTAATTTTTAATTATTAGCGTCAGTGACTGTAACAAGAGAGAAACCAATTTTATGTTCAACTCGGAGTGATTGGAACACTCAACTCTATATATATTATTTGATGCATACTATATAATTTTAAGCAGTTGTGTAAACAACCGTTTTCGATAGATTTTTATTCATTAAAACAAAATTCTGGAAAACTGAAAAATAGGGACTGGGAAAAGTAAAAACGGAGCAGCTACCAAAGGGACATAGGTAAAGTAGGTAAATTCAAACTATTATACGAACCGGGTGAAAGAGGTTTAATTGTGAAAAAGATATGGACGCCGGTAGTCTATCGAAGAGTCTCTACATGAATTATACTACTAAGCAAATATGGCGAAAAGTCGCCTATAAAACACCAAAGTGATTTAATATGGTCCAATTTGTAACACTGATGACAATAACTACGGCAGTTTACGGTGGTGATAGTCATGCTGTTGGTCCAGGAAACTAAATATAATATTTAGCTCCAATAGTGAAACAGTGCCGCACATTAGAAGCATTAGTTGCAAATTCAAATAAACAAAATTGTGCATGTAATTTCAGACTAATTTTGCTTGTTATTCAAAATACAAAATAGAGAAGACGAAAAGTGTCTGATAAAAATACCCGGAAAATTTAGTTAAATTCAACATTGCAGCGCCCAGGAAAGCTTCACTCAGCAAATATGAAGTCATTTCTGTCATCTCTTTGGTCAATTTCATGAAGATGTCCTACGCAGGCGCATAGCTTGATGTGGGAACCACTTTTGCTGGTTATAGTGTCGGTAGTAAGGGGGCCATATGCAATATATTCGGATGTTTCTTTTCTGAAATAATTCCAATCTCTGGGCTTTCGGCGCTGGCGTATTATATACAATATTGAATGCCTTTTAGTCCTTTGATATTTTATACGCAAAGTAAAAACTATGACAAGGATCTTGCACTTTAACTTAAAAAATCAGAAAAAACTAACTTGGGTAGTAAGTCACTTGGAAAAAGAGATTTAACGACGAAATTTTCTTTTTGAAGCAGCAGGTTGACATTATGAATGGAGTTGATCAGATAAGGAAATACCCGATTTTCATATAAGGACCTTTAAGGAATAAAATCAAAATAAATCTAGCTATGCTGATATTTATGACATGTGAATAAAAGGAATCTGTGATGTATAAATATGTGCAGATTATTGCTACGACAACGCGCCCAATTAACCAAACTTCATTACTTGGACTCTGCTTTCGAGATGCATTGCACTTTGCACCACTTAACGGCAATCTCACTTGATTAAGTTTCCACAACGTAAAAGTTGGAAATTAAATAATAATCAAAACTAAATAAGTGAAATTAATAAATTACATTTTATTTGGATTGCGAAAGAGCCAGGATTTGAGCGGATATTTGCATTCGATCTTATATGAGTATAAATCGGTGGATTAACTGCGAATCAATAGGAGTATAGTTTAGAACTTTCTGATTGCAAATACAAGTAAATACCTCAAATGTTCTGTCACTATTCATGAATAATATGAAGTAATTCCGATCCAATATCGTCTTTGCATAGTATCAAACGGAATCTGATATAAAGCGTCTTTATACATTTATACAAGTATTGTAGAGACCTGTTAAGGAGCAAAACGACAATATAACTACTACTTTTTCGCTTCTGTAAACATGTTGTTAAACAATTGAGACACAGACTCCGCTGCTGTAAAACTTTGCACGGTTTGGTCGAGGAGGCATTTTTGCCCCTTGGGCTTGCAATAACAAAATTTAGCTGGTTAAAATGTTTTTGTTGAATTTTTCTTATTAGAAAACGAGTAAAGAAGTCTGAAGTCGGGTTAGACCGACTACGAAATACCCTTTACCTTTCCTTGTGCGTGCGGGTTCAACAATGGGGATGTTTTCTTCATAAATCATCCTTAGGAGCATATCTACGGAAATTTTCGGTAGGGTACCTTTAATTGATTATATCGACCCCATTTCCTGTGTATGGCTTTGTAGTGACAATATAACCACTAACATAAAATTTCGTCCAAAAATATTGTATAGGTCGTAAGTTATAATAATATGTGAATAGTAGGCGTGGCTGTAGAAATAACACGCCCATTTTTTGTGTGGGGTTTAATGTTAGTACCCGCAACCATCCTGTGAAATTTCGTTGATAAATATTTAATAGGAACACTGTAATGATTTTTGGCTATTTGTGGGCGTGGCAGTTCTATTATGATCTCCATATTCTGCACACACAATATTATGGACCCCATGTATATTTCTGCAAATTTTTATTCCGTTGGCATCAATACGAGCATAGGTAGGCTAATTTTAAATCTCTGCCAGATCTTAAGTTATTAATATTTGTTAACAGTGGGCGTGGCAGTTAATATATACCGCCCACTTTTTGCACAGTCTTTAGTAGGACCCACATCTCCATATCTGCCAAATAATATCACGTTTCCGTCAATTGGACCGAAGTTATAGTCATTCTAAAACAGGTGAAAAAAGTTCCTTATATGGGAGGTAGGCGTGGTCCAAATCGGCCCATATAGCAATCTGGTTCTGTATCTTTGTCCAGACTATACTTTTGCAAAATTTCATTAAGATAGCTCTAACGGTATAGAAAAAAAGTGTCCACAGACGGACAGACGGACAGACGGACGGACAAAATAAAAATTGCTTAGAAAGTGATTCTGATCATATCTGTATATATATATATATGTCCATACCTACCACGCCTCCTTCTCGAAATTGCAACCCCTCTCAAAAGTGCAAAGTTAGTATACCCTATTTACCATTTTTAAAGGTAAAGGGTATAATTACAAAAACCTTCTGAATTCTGAATCATTGGTAGAAACATTATTTTCAACGTCAAAAAGACACGAGCGAGCGTTTCAGTTGTGTCTATATACCCACCAAATATATCCCACTCTTCCGTGTTTATTCTGTTTCTGACGCACATTTCTTTAATAATTGTCTCTGAATTTGTCTCTACTCAAGCAACTTGCGATAGTTAGTCCCGCTATTAAAAGTTAGTTTGAAGAATCGTGTTGTCACTCTACAGTCATTTGCAGAAATTGGAGAGAACACGCCTATCTCCCTAATGAGCAATCCTCGAGAAGTAACCCAAAATAACCCCCCTCTAATCTTCCGTTAATTTGGCAGTAAGATGTGATTATATCGTTGTTTGTGTGCTAAAAAAATTAGATTAAAATTAAACTGCCCCGCCCACATTTTGCAAATATGCGTAGCTGGGACCACAATATTTTCCAACGATAGTTTCCATAAAGAATAATGGAAATAATAAAAGAAAAGGTTAACTACCTTTCCCCTCGCTCTTGGAAAGATAAGTATATTTAGAAATCTATACACAATTGAAGAGAAAAATTTACCCTAATGCTGTGGGCGTATTCAGTCAACTCTAAAATCCACTGCCATGGCTACCTTCATTAAGAATTTTGAATTATGATCAAAATGGTCTTAAAAGGGAATATATTTCGTATTTCCAAGTAGTTATCTGGATGTAATATCATCATCGTTCGACTCTCTTGCTTAATTTCTAAGAGCTGTTTCAGTACACTGTGTTAGTGAATAGGGTATCTCGCTGTCTATACTACCCCAACAATATTTATTGTTTCTGCTGTCATTTTCCTTTCTCTGTGAAGATTCTTTCATTATTAGAGTATTCATTCTCTATGTGTGCTTTTTTCTATTGTATATTTTGTAGTTACTTTGAGATCTGTTTCTTCAGTTCTAACTGAGGCAATAATTTTTTTTTCAAATTTCATCACGTAAGTACATATAACCAACTTATATATATATATATATATATATATATATATATATATACGAGTATACATATACATATATATACGAGTATACATATACTACTTGAATAATTGTTGGTGTATCTTTGGTGATGTTGCCTTATACCAGAAGTAATGATGTCAGCCCCCGTTCTGGATAATGAGTAACAAAGACGTTCGATTCGAAGCGGCTGTTTAGACGCAAATTATTGAGACCATGACCAGGGCTTTTAATCCACATCCCCAGGACTAGTAGACTAAGATTCCTACATTGAAGTTCTATGTGAGATATTCTGCGGAGTAATAACAATTTCCAAGTTATTACAATAATTTTATACGATTTTGAATTTATATTTCACAAAAGTTTTTGACAAAGTTGTTGATATTGAAAACTGCTGATCATGAGAACTGCTCATTACTAGCTTCTTTAGCTTCAACTGCCTTGGTTCTCTCGTTGCTCTGAATTCCGATATGTCCGGATGGCCACACAATGCTTTTATCACCGTACACTTTTATGTTCGTTTGATCTGGAAAAACTTTGGGATTGAAAGGGTAATAATAGGGAAGTGATTGCAGTTGTACGGTTGATTTGGTGACTAAGTTGGCAGAGGATATGATAATGTCGGGGTGGGAAAATGCTTTATGGATTGAAAAGTGGGAGGGCGAGCCATCATTTGTGACATTGAGCTTCTTGGTAGGATGATATCGTAATTTATATTGTCGATTTTGTTGACGGAGGCAAAATCCCGAAGACTCCAAGTATTGAAGTATTCTAAGAATAGGTATGGAAACACTGTAAAGATGTGAATTAAGTCTTCATTGTGGAAATTTTGATAGGGTGGAATATAGAATGTAACAACCGTTGTCTACTTCTACAGCTAGAAACAGAATGTTGGAGTTAATCGGGATTTGTTTCTGATTCAATGCTTTTTTACCAAAGGGATAACACCTTGCTATCAAGCGGTGTTCTGTGGGTTATAGTGAAATTAGCTTCACGTATTGGATAAGTTAATTTACAACCCGGAATATTAGTCTCTGTAGTAGAGCATTTATCCATGTTACCAACTAAGAAAAAGATAATAACTAAGACCGTTGTAATTAAATAAAACCGATTGCAACAAGTATTAGTCGATGACCACATATAATTTATAAGTGTTTATAAATATATGCTCCATCATGTAATTTCCGCTGCAACACTCTAACAAAGAACACCATTGCTCCACTTTCACACTTTTTTTCGTACAAAAACCGCATCAAAATATGGTTGCAAATTTCTTATTTCATTTAAGTTAATTTACAATCCCTATATTTATAAAAATGGATTGTAATTTGTAACTTGAGATCGGTTGGACCAATTTTAATAAAAAATATGGCATTTGAAGGATAATTTATCTAATATTGACCATGAAATTTTCAAAATCGGTTCATAAACACAGATGCAAAAAAGGATCGTAACAACAACAACATAAAAATTAGGGCAAAGTTTTTCGTTTCGATTATAGACCGAAAGCATAGAAAGCACACATGTTCATACCGAATTCGAAACGAACAACTAAATTGTGATTTTTATTTAAACGGAGAATGCATTACAATTAGCAAATAGACCGCCATCTCCAACATTGACCAGTTTCTTGAAATGTGTCAGAATGACGATTTCGCCCGAACGCTGATTTACTCCTAAATGCAAAGATATTATACTTGGAATTTATTGTCAAAGAGGTTTCAACGACGGAAACAAGGAAATCCAGTTCCAGGTTACCCACATATAATTTTCATCGATGCATTAGGTCGTATTCACGCAGTCCATTTGTTTCTATTTGCATTTGCCACATTCGTGGTCCAACATCATTCTAACATCTACGAACTGTAAATGGTGAATTGTGTGTCAACGTTTGGGATTGCTAGAGGATTACACTCATTAGGATTACACCCTCCAAGATGCTGTGATTTCATCAATTGACCATAAAATACGAACGTTATTTTCAATAATTATCTCAGCATTCTTTCCGTTGAAACCGATTGATTTGTGGACCAAAAACCAAACGGTTCCGCTGCTCAATTCACAACAAAAATATGCGTACGAATCTCTCGTGAAAGTTGTGAGCGATGCAAATGGAGGGATGTTCTTATTGGTTGCCCCCGATGATTCTCTTAGCAGGTGATTTTCGCCAAACATTGACAATGACTCCACGGCCAACAGCAGCCGATGGACTTAATGCATGTTTGAAATTGTCTGTTTTGTGGCAACACATGAAGACACTCAAATGAACATGCGTGTCAAGTTGCAGTTCGACCAATCTGGTTAAGTATTTTCAAAACAATTGCTGGAGATTGGTAATGGCGAAATCCCCGCTGACATTTCGACTGGCTCTATTATATGCCCCGTCGATTTTTGCCAGGTCACCGATTTAAAAACCGATATCATCCGAGAGATGTTCCCAAACATTTCTTAAAATTACAAAATCATGTTTAATTAGGCGAACGTGCTATATTGGCTGCGAAAAAAAATGATGTCAACGAATTGAATTTCAATATTCGAAGTGAAATTGCTGGAGAATTGACGACGTACAAATCAATGGATTCCGTTACTAGACAAGATGATGTCGTCAACTATCCAAAATAATTTTCAAAACTTTATGCGCCAAAATAAATATATTTTATTCAACAAGAAGCAGTGTTTATTTTAGATATTGGAAAAAGCATCGTCTCCATCTAGTGGGAGACAAAATGTGACGAAGGTACCTAGACCTCTTGGAAGGAAACTACCATATAATAACTGCTTTTCTGCTTTTGTGAACATTTTGTTCAACATTTGAATCCAAATCTGCGCCTGTAAAACTTTATAGACCGTATCCAGACACTTTTTTGTGTTCTCGGGCTTTCAGTAATAAAATGTTCATTATTAATTAATAGTTTTTGTTGAACCTCTCTTATTAAAAAAACGAGTAAAGAAGTCTGAAGTCGGGTTAGACCGACTACGAAATACCCTTTACCTTTTCTTGTGCGTGCGAGTTCCACAATGGGGATGTTTTCTTCATAAATCATCATTAGGAGCGCATTTACGGTAATTTTTGGTAGGGTACCTTGAAATGATTATATCGACCCCATTTCTTGTATATGGCTTTATAGTGTCCATATACGTACTAATATATAATTTCGTCCAAAAATATTGTATAGGTCGTAAGTTATAATAATATGTGAATAGTGGGCGTGGCTGTAGAAATAACACGCCCATTTTTTGTGTGGTGTTTAATGTTAGTACCCGCAACCATCCTGTGAAATTTCGTTGATAAATATTTAATAGGAACACTGTAATGATTTTTGGCTAATTGTGGGCGTGGCAGTTCTATTATGATCTCCATATTCTGCACACACAATATTATGGACCCCATGTATATTTCTGCAAATTTTTATTCCGCTGGCATCAATACGAGCATAGATAGGCTAATTTTTATTTTAGACCCGAAAGTTCCCTATGTCAAAAGATAGCTTTGTAATGTCCATACGAGGTGTCATCAAAAAATAACCGTTATTTTCATCTTTTCGTGAGTTACGTATGTTCGATGTTCTAATTTTTTTTTTTTATGTTGGTACACATGTCTGTTATATATGTTGGCAATTCCAACCATTTTGGATTGTCAGTTTGTTTTTGGCAGATAAAAAGGTTAGTCGTGTTTTGGTGTGCTCTTCGATTTTGTACTATTCGAAAAAATGGATCAAAGAAACTGTATTCAGTTTTGTGTAAAAAATGAAATTAAATGCGCAAAGACATTTGAAATGTTGACTGTGGCCTTTGGCGAGTCTACTATGAGCAGAACACAAGTTCAATTGTGTTATAACCGGTTTAAGGAAGGCCGAGATGTCAATGACGATGCTCGTCCTGGTCGCCCGCGCACGTCAACAACCGATGAAAACATTGACGCAGTGAAGAAAATGATTTTGGATAATCGTCGAATCACTATCGTTCGGCTCATGCCAAGCAATTTTTACGGATGTTTTAGGCATGAAACGTGCGGCAGCGAAGATTGTTCCAAAATTGGTAAATTTTGAGCAAAAACAACGTCGCATGGACATCGCTCAGGAGCTGTTGAACATCGTCAACGACGATCCAGATTTCCTCAAAAAGATCATAACTGGTGACGAATCGTGGGTGTATGGCTATGACATTGAAACCAAAGCCCAATCATCCCACTGGAAACGTCCAGATGAGCCAAGACCGAAAAAAGCACGTCAAGTTCGGTCGAACGTAAAGGTTTTGCTGACAGTTTTCTTTGATTGCAATGGCGTGGTGCATCATGAATTCTTGCCACAAGGTCGTACGGTCAACAAGGAATACTACCTTGAAGTTATGCGCTGTTTGCGAGAAGCAATTCGTCAGAAACGCCCAGAATTGTGGAAAAACCAATCATGGATTTTGCACCATGATAATGCACCAGCTCACACATCGATGCTTGTGCGTAATTTTTTGGCCAAAAACAAAACCGTTATCATGCCTCAACCACTGGACTTCGCCCCCGCTGACTTTTTCCTCTTTCCAAAACTGAAGACACCGATAAAAGGAAAGCGTTTTGCTACGATTGACGAAATAAAAGAAAAATCGAAACAGGAGCTGTAGGCGAAAAAAAATCGTTTCAGAAGTGTTTCGAGGATTGAAAAAAATGCTGGCATAAGTGTATTATATCTGAGGGGAATTACTTTAAAGGGGACAAGATAGTTGTTGATGAATAAATAAATACTTTATTTTTTGATCACACAATAACGGTTCTTTTTTGATCACACCTCGTATATGAACTAATAATTTTATCAGTAACTAGCTGACTGAACATTGTTCTTAAATAAATATAAATTGTAGCTGTTTGGTAGCTATCTTCGAGCTGAGTGGCTCGTGGGGTATTGTGCCATACGACAATACTAAGAAGTATTTTCAGATTATTGGACCATTCGAGTACATTGATATGAAAATTGTTTAATTGTAACACACAACCATAGACCTAGCACTATCTTCAAAATTGTGTCTGGATATGAGGCATATATAATATGTAGATTTCATATCCCAGCATCAATCTTGGGTACTAATTCAAATACAATTTTTTTTAAAGGATGATGCAACTAAAATGTTTGACAAATGCGTTAAAGAATCCAAATTGAGTGCCAACAGTGTCCTGGATTTCCTTATTTGTGACAATGTCGAGGAAGATAACATCGAAAAATACACAGATTACGTTACCTGTTACTTGAAGGAATTGGGTGTAAGCAGCGAATTCCCAGAAGACCAGCTAAAAGAAACTCTTGGCATAAGTGACGAAAAAGTCGTTGAAGTTAAAATGGAATGCAATGGTGAGGATAAGACTATCGTAGATAAATTCCGTTGTTACAATAAATACTGTAAATAGTAAATAAATAGTTAATTATAACAACAAATGTGGGTTTTATATATATTTGAATATATTTGAAACTTGTGAAAAATAAGATAGATCTTTATAAATAAAATACAACCAGTCACAATTCCCGAGACCCCACTAGGACAATGTAAATTTCTATTACACATCCGCGTTTGGCGGCGAGAGAGGAATAAAATTGTTTAAGAGGCAAACTTTATACATATTTTATTAAAAATAATAATTTGTGTACAATAAGAAATATCATGTTCAATACCTCCAATAGAAGGGAGGTTCTCGATTTCACCCTTGGCAATAATCACTCGTCTTATCTTATTTCGAGTTGGCGCGTTTCGCAGGAATGCTCCTTCTCGGACTATTGGTATATTTGCTTTAGGAGTGCGATCTCTGATACGTTAGATACGGCAGAGCGCAAAATGCACACTAACAGAAAAAGAACTGACTGGAAAAAATTCCAGGCCATTGCGGAGTCGGGCCTGAAGTCGACTCCTCCCACTATCAACAATCACCTCGATATAGATCGAGCGGTTGAAACCCTTACAGCACTATTTAACTCTGCTGCCAAATCAGCCTGCAACTCCCCGAAGCCTAGAGGCAAATCCAAATCCCCTTGGTGGAATTCGGAAATTGCTGAGATACGAAAAGAATGCCGCAAGCTCTTCAACAGAACCAAGGCTGCAAATGACTGGCTCCCTTTCAAAGACAAACAAATGGAACTCAAGTATATGGTTAGGAGAGCCAAACGAGCGCCTTGGCGAGACTTCTGTGGCAGCATAGAAAGCTCGTCCGAGACAAGCAGACTCCGGAGGATTCTCAATACCACCCCTCGGGCTCTTAAATTTATTCAGAGATTGGAAGGTAACTGGACTGATTCTGAAACCGACACTCTAGATGCCCTAATAGAAACACACTTTCCGGGGAATGAAATATTTGTGGATTGCAGGTCTCTTGACACCAACCATTCTTTAAGTCAACCCAATTCCAAATGATCCACACGCATATTCAGTGGGCCATCAACAGCTTTAAGCCTTTTAAATCATCATTCCAGCGGATATTCAGCACACTGCAAGTGCGGTTGCTCCTTGGCTACTGCATATTTACATTCCCAAAAGCTGGAGAGAAGCTCGAGTAGTATTCATCCCTAAAGCGGGAAGGGCGACCCACACCAAGCCTATATTGGACTATAGACCAATTAGTTTGTCCTCCTTTCTTTTGAAAACACTAGAAAGGGTCCTTGATATACAAATCAGCAGCTCTATTAATTCCACGTGCCTGTCCAAATCACAACATACCTATACTAAAGGCAAGTCTGTGGAAACAGCGCTTCACGTGCTCATTGAGCAAGTAGAGAAATCTCTTGCCAACAAAGAATATACTCCTGCAGTATTTCTCGACATAGAAGGGGCATTCAACAATATATGTCCCTCCGCCATAATTAAATCCTTAGAAAACCTAAATCTGAATCCCAGCCTGGTTAGGTTCATCGAACAGCTACTGAAAACAGGCGTCATTAGCTCCTCCATAGGAGACGTGCATGCTAAAAGGACTGTCAAGAGAGGTACTCCACAAGGCGGTGTGCTCTCACCCCTGATCTGGAATCTGACGGTGAACACACTACTAATGCGATTAGATCAGTCCAA
Source organism: Clusia tigrina (assembly GCA_920105625.2). Lineage (NCBI taxonomy): Eukaryota > Metazoa > Arthropoda > Insecta > Diptera > Clusiidae > Clusia > Clusia tigrina. The sequence goes on from OV050030.1 coordinate 31,020,879, forward strand.
CTGCAATACTATAGCTTATGCGGACGATATTGCTATCTCTGTTTCCGGCAAGTATCTTTCAACACTATCAGAAAAGATAAGCTATACTCTTAGCATTTTGTCCCAATGGAGTCTTGAAGTTGGCCTAGACGTCAACCCTTCCAAAACTGAGGCTATGCTCTTCACCAGGAAGCACAAAATACCAAAATTTGACTTACCCAAACTCAATGGATCCATGGGAACAAGATGGGGCGTCCAGCGGTACAGCGGTGGTTGAGCCGTACTTTCTCTACGGAGCTGTCTTCTGGTGGCCCGCAACTGACAACGCGGTGAACCTGGAACCTCTTGGCAGGGTCAGAAGAACAGCAGCGGTTCTGATAAAAGGGGCGCTGTATACCACCTCTACCAAAGCTCTATTTGCATTCCTTCATTGGTTGCCGACTAAGCTTCTGGTCAGGCAACAAGCAAAATGCTCGGCAACCAGACTCAATGCTATATCTCGCTGAACTAGGTTGAACCTGGGCCCCGCCAATATTCTAATGCAGGACACGCCCGTACAGCCGGAGGGTGACTATACGTGTTCACGGACAGTCAGGCGGAAATCAAGTCCCTAGCTGGTGTATTCACTACCTCTAAGCTCGAACTTGATTGCCGCTTCTCCCTGACCGTCGTCTCGGGTAACTTACAAGTTCAGATATGCTGGATACCTGGACATAGCGACATTCTCGAAAACTGCGAGGCCGATGAATTGGCCAAAACAGGTACGCTGCTCCCTGACATCTCCCCCTCCTTTGGTGTAGGTGTCCCATTGGCCACGGTCAAATGGGCCATAAAACATAACTACCTTGAGGCAGCTAAAAGAGCCTGGGTAAATGAACATACTTGTAGTGTTGCCAGAAAAACCTGGAGCACTATTGACATTAGGCGTACTAGTCAGCTACTTAATATTAGCAGGAACTCCATCAGCACTACAATAAATGTGCTCACGGGACACTGTCTGATCATGGATCACCAACACATGGTTTAAAACCAATGCTCCTTAGCACACTATCCAACTTGGTGTTCCATTCTCTGCCGGATTGCTTCAATCCATACAATGCATTATTAAGTCGTAGCACTTTATTTGGTTCAACTTTTTTATCGAAACATTTTGGCTGTCGCATATATATTTCATCGTGTAAATGACTATTGAAGTACGCCGTATTGACATCAATTTGATGGAGATACATTTCCCATCCTACAGCTAACGGTAATAAAACCCTTATAGTTGAATACCTCACTACCTGTGAATAAGTTGCATTATAATCAATTCCGTACCGTTGAGAGCAACCATAAATATTAACCCCACTTCAATTGAACAAACCATTTCAAAATGTTGCAATGTTTATCATAATTGCAAAAAATTTATGGTATAATTCCTCTTCAAACGCATATGCTGTTTATTTAATGAGTCCCTTGCCAACGTATTCGGGTGAAGTTCCAGTTTCTGTAGGTAACGTCTGCAGCATTTACTTATTTCTTCTCTCACCATGGGTACCTCTAGATCTGTGTGAATATTATCGCTTTTTATGTTCCAGCACAAAATTATTCTAAAACTCAAAAAATTGTATAACAAAGCACAAAATCTTAAATATCAAGCGATCTGCTTGCTTTAATGTAGAAATTCTAGTGTCTCAGTCCTGGTGTTGCTGATGCAATTTTTTGGGCATGGTACCGATAAGTTTTCGTCTAAACAATTTTCTCTTCAACTTGAAAGTTTTTGTTACCCATCTCTCAGAACGTTTGCTGATATCATAATGTGTCGTAAAATGCGTCATACTCAAAAAGAAATACAAAATTATTCAACTTATATAAAATGTTGATTTGTACTCCATCGGGGAAATTTGAAAAAAATATTTACCTACGCTAAAACTGAACAAACAGAACTCAAATTACCAACTCAATATCTGATAGAAGCAAAATAAACCCGCAAGAGACGCTAATCAAAACTTGAAATAGAGAACTGAAACTCTTCGAAGAGAGTATAGTGTCAATAATAAAGTTTCACCAGAAAATGGGTTGGTTGTAAAGTGCCACTTTGATTCTTCAAACTAACTTTCAATAGAGGAGAACAAGACATTTATTTGGGGTAAAAATATTAGTCTCCCGATCGCAAGAGACTCTGGCGACTCGACAAGTTCATAGACAATTATTAAGAAAATGTGCGTCAGAAACAGAACAAACATAGAATTATGATATATTGAAACACCGAACACGCTCGCACATGCCTTTTTGACGTTGACAATAAGATTTTTGTTGTTTTCAATCTTCATTTACTTTCCTCTTCTTCGACAATCAGCAATTCATATTAACTATAGTAGATTCAATTTAACTATAGTATAGTCAACAGGGTTCCAATATAACCCCTCATAGTCACCTCTGAATTTAAATGTGACACTTTTGTATCTCGCGATGCTCAATGGGCATGCTCTTGAATAACTCTGGGCAATTACTGGCGCACTTACGCATTTAGAAGTTGCCACTATTCAACAATTTGATGGTTTGACATTGGATATCCTTTGCCGCCTCCACCGAATCAGCGCCTGACAATATGTCGTCAATATACATTTGCTGTTTTGAATAATATGCTACCTCATCAATCGCCACTTACTGCATTATTCGAAGTACGGGGAAGAGCGCTGAAATTGTTTCGAACATCACCGTCGTACAAATGTAGTGTTCTACCTGACCAACATGCTCATTACACCATAAAATGCGCTGAAAGTTTGCATCTTATTCATGGACGTCTATGCACCTATACATCTCTGTACTGAAGAAGCCCAGACGACTGCTCGTAAATACGGGATATAGCCCTTTTCACGACTTTTTGGAGTGTATGGAGTTGAACACTCCATATTTCTGCTGGTTGTTGTGCTTTTTCTGTGAACTATCTTTGAACTTTTTCGGGGCTCAGTGTTAGAAAATTTTTCAATTGACGGCGAGGCAATTTAATTATCGAACCCATATTTTCAGCCCACAAATATGTTCAAAATGCACATTGGTCCCAAATTTGATCATCATAACGCTAAGAAGAGGTTTAGATTGGGTTTATTTGTGTGTTTGGAGTGTAGAGTTCCACTTCGATTCTTCAAACTAACTTTCAATAGAGGAGAACAAGACATTTATTTGGAGTAAAATTATTAGTCTCCCGATCGCAATAGAATCTGGTGAATCGACAAGTTCAAAGACAATTATTAAGAAAATGTGCGTCAGAAACACAACAAACATAGAATTATGATAGATTGAAACACCGAACACGCTCGCTCGGGCCTTTTTGACGCTGACAATAAGATTTTTGTTTATTTTCAATCTTCATTTACTTTCCTCTTCTTCGACATTCAGCAATTCATATTTACTATAGTAGATTCAATTTAACTATAGTATAGTCAACAGGGTTCCAATATATCCCCTCATAGTCACCTCTAAATTTAAATGTGACACTTTTTTATCTCGCGATGCTCCATGTGTATGTTCTTGAATAAGTCTGGGCAATTACTGGCGCACTTACGCATTTAGAAGTCGCCACTATTCAACAATTTGATGGTTTGACATTGGATATCCTTTGCCGCCTCCACCGAATCAGCGCCTGACAATATGTCGTCAATATACATTTGCTGTTTTGAATAATATGCTACCTCATCAATCGCCACTTACTGCATTATTCGAAGTACGGGGAAGAGCGCTGAAATTGTTTCGAACATCGCCGTCGTACAAATGTAGTGTTCTACCTGACCAACATGCTCATTACACCACAAAATGCGCTGAAAGTTTGCATCTTATTCATGGACGTCTATGCACCTATACATCTCTTCCAAGTTGGCCAGGAATACATATTTTAGTATTCGCCAATTAATAAGTGTTGCTTTTATGTCTGTATGTAGTTTGGGCCCACTGCCAGGATGTCATTTAGGTATTTTCCATTGCAGGTATGCATAGATCCATCAATGGGGCACTCCGATCGATGTTTCTTTTTGCGTTAGTCTCTTCATTTGTCCCAATTTCAGATATTCGAGTATACTGTGGTTATACAAAGTCTTCAAATCAGAGTTTACCGATAAACACCTCTGTGACTGCTGAAGTCTTTTCAATGCAGGCTCGTAGCGTACACAACGTATTTACCATTATCCGAACGACGGTGCGAGGACTTGTAATATTGTTCGCACCTCGTAGAGCTCATTAGATTGTTTATATTTATTTGAAGGTGTTATACACCGTGACTTGAAAGATCTATTGTGATGCCCCTATTTATTCCAAAGCTCTATGGATCTTCTGTCAGTTTAATTTCCGACAGAAAATCATGTACTTTGGAGGAATCAATCTTGCTAATATCTAAGATATATTTAAAAAAAAAAACACCTGTATCTTTTGTGTGCCGACGGTCCGCAGTCTGCGATCAGGAGCAGTAAAGTTTCGTCACTTTCTCCACAAAGTCGCCAGATGGCATCTGAAGATAGACCCAAGTTACTCATAAGATAGTTGAGCCAGCTGTGACCGCTTAAAACGCCTATCATGATTCTCAATTTACTCCGAGGCATACAGCAGACATTTAAAGGTGTTGGATGATAGAAAACAGAAGGGTTCACGCACATTGCGCTGCGGGACCGCAGCTTTCTTTCCTATCAGCCTTCTCATTTCCCTCTTCTCTTATGTAGAGATACTGTTATCCACAGATGTAGCTTGTTTACCCTCCCAGGGTGAGCTCAATTTTTTGACTGCTGCTTGACTGTCGGATAGTATCACGAAGTTTTTTCCTGTCTTTACTGTTTTTCCCCGATACTTCCTGTCCATATTAAACCTGGCACATCTTTCCATAGCGTGAATCTCCGCTTGAAAATTGCTTAGGAAGGAACCCATTGGTGCCTTGTAGTTGGTTCTAGGCCAAAATATTCCTGCCCCAGTTCCGTGGACAGACTTATTACCTTACTATTTTATTGGTTGCAGTTATACCTTTCCGTTCTTTTTTGCAACTGTATTTGTGTGTAAAATTGAATTTTCTTGGCATAAAGTCCTTGTGAGATTTTAGTATACCGTATTCTTCAGATGAATTGTTACCCCATATGTTTTGGATGTAATTGGATACCCTCGAGATCATTTCTTGTATTCTGCTAAGAGTTTCCTATCAGAGTCTTGTAATACTGGATGTAAGGGTGCTAGATATAGTATAACTTCCTGCTGCCATTGGGTAGGTGCGTAGAGCTCCAGTGATGATAAGACAAAGCTTTGTACTTTACTTAATTTCGTTATCTTAAGTCTGGATCTACTTGATCAGCCTACAGAACCATAGGTGATGATTGGTCTGACTATCATGATATATATTCAGCGAACAATTTTTGGGTTACATCCCCTAGATTTACCGGCAAGCCTTCTGCATGTCATTGAGGAAGTTTTAGCCCTCTTGGTGGTTGCTGTTATATGAGCCCTCCACAATAACCTTTTGTTAAGGAGGCTTAATTTTTCTTTTTTGTGGCAAAGATGCATCTCTGCTACTTGGTGTTTGAAGAAGCTCCCTTGACAAAATTCTGTCAAGTTTCGTAGGGGGTTTATATTTCAGATTGGCTACTCTGCTGAGTGAAGAGCAACGTACTTGTATTATACTCAAGGGTATCGGAGCATTATGAGATTATATATTTTTAGGGGTTGATATTATCTTATCTAATTCTTCCATACTAAGATGTATACGAATAAACTGTGTACCTACTCTTAAAGTGTTGTGATCCGACCCAATTATTGGGTGGCGCCCTCTCTTGAGACAATGGGTCTACAAATTCCGAATGGATTTATTTCAGAGTAATTTTTAATTATTAGCGTCAGTGACTGTAACAAGAGAGAAACCAATTTTATGTTCAACTCGGAGTGATTGGAACACTCAACTCTATATATATTATTTGATGCATACTATATAATTTTAAGCAGTTGTGTAAACAACCGTTTTCGATAGATTTTTATTCATTAAAACAAAATTCTGGAAAACTGAAAAATAGGGACTGGGAAAAGTAAAAACGGAGCAGCTACCAAAGGACATAGGTAAAGTGGTAAATCCAAACTATTACACGAACCGGGTGAAAGAGGTTTAATTGTGAAAAAGATATGGACGCCGGTAGTCTATCGAAGAGTCTCTACATGAATTATACTACTAAGCAAATAAGGCGAAAAGTCGCCTATAAAACACCAAGGTGATTTAATATGGTCCAATTTGTAACACTGATGACAATAACTACGGCAGTTTACGGTGGTGATAGTCATGCTGTTGGTCCAGGAAACTAAATATAATATTTAGCTCCAATAGTGAAACAGTGCCGCACATTAGAAGCATTAGTTGCAAATTCAAATAAACAAAATTGTGCATGTAATTTCAGACTAATTTTGCTTGTTATTCAAAATACAAAATAGAGAAGACGAAAAGTGTCTGATAAAAATACCCGGATAATTTAGTTAAATTCAACATTGCAGCGCTCAGGAAAGCTTCACTCAGCGAATATGAAGTCATTTCTGTCATCTCTTTGGTCAATTTCATGAAGATGTCTTACGCAGGCGCATAGCTTGATGTGGGAACCACTTTTGCTGGTTGGTGTGTCGGTAGTAAGGGGGTCATATGCAATATATTCGGATGTTTCTATTCTGAAATAATTCCAATCTCTGGGCTTTCGGGTCTGGTGTATTATATACAATATTGAATGCCTTTTAGTCCTTTGATATTTTATACGCAAAGTAAAAACTATGACAAGGATCTTGCAATTTAACTTAACAAATCAGAAAAACCTAACTTGGGTAGTAAGTCACTTGGAAAAAGAGATTTAACGACGAAATTTTCTTTTTGAAGCAGCAGGTTGACATTATGAATGGAGTTGATCAGATAAGGAAATACCCGATTTTCATATAAGGACCTTTAAGGAATAAAATCAAAATAAGTCTAGCTATGCTGGTATTTATGACATGTGAATAAAAGGAATCTGTGATGTATAAATATTTGCAGATTATTGCTACGACAACGCGCCCAATTAACCAAACTTCATTACTTGGACTCTGCTTTCGAGATGCATTGCACTTTGCACCACTTAACGGCAATCTCACTTGATTAAGTTTCCACAACGTAAAAGTTGAAAATTAAATAATAATCACAACTAAATAAGTGAAATTAATAAATTACATTTTATTTGGATTGCGAAAGAGGCAGGATTTGAGCGGATATTTGCTTTCGATCTTATATCAGTATAAATCTGTGAATTAACTGCGAATCAATAGGAGTATAGTTTAAAACTTGCTGATTGCAAATACAAGTAAATACCTCAAATGTTCTATCCTTATTCCTGAATAATATGAAGTAATTCCAATCCGATATCGTCTTTGTGTAGTATCAAACGGAATATGATATAAAGCGTCTTTATACATTTATACAAGTATTGTAGAGACCTGTTAAGGAGCAAAACGACAATATAACTACTACTTTTTCGCTTCTGTAAACATGTTGTTAAACAATTGCGACACAGACTCTGCTACTGTAAAACTTTACACGGTTTGGTCGAGGAGGCATTTTTGCCACTTGGGCTTGCAATAAAGAAAATATTACTTGCTAAAATTTTTTGTTCAATTTTTCTTATTAAAAAATTACAAAAACCTTGTATTATATTCAGATTGCTGAATCTTTGGAAGAAAAATTGTTTTCAACGTCAAAGAGATACGAGCAACCGTGTCAGTTGGGTCTATATACCTACCAAATATATCCCATTCTTTCGTGTTTGTTCTGTTTCTGACGCACATTTCTTCAATAATTGTCTCTGCATTTGTCTCTACTCAAGCAACTTGCGATAGTTAGTCCCGCTATGAAAAGTTAGTTTGCAGAATCGTTTTGTCACTTTACAGTCATTTGCAGAAATTGGGAAGAAAGCACCTATCTCCCAAATAAGCTAATCTCGAGAAGTAATCCAAAATAACCCACATCTAAGTATCCGTTAATTTGGCAGTAAGCTGTTACTATATCGTTGTTTGCGTTCTAAAAAAATGAGATCAAAATGAAACTTCCTCGCTCACATTTCACAAATTTGCATTACTGGAACCCCAATATTTTCCAACGATAATAATAAAGAGTAATAAAAATAATAGAAGAAAAGTTGAACTATATTTCTCGTCTCTCTTGACATGCATATTGAGAGATCTGCAGACAATTTAAAAAAAAAGGTTGCCCTAATGCTATATGTGGGCGTAATAAATCAACTGTCAAATCCACGACAATGGCTACCTTCATTAAGAATTTTGAATTATGATGAAAGTTGTCTTAAAATGGAATACATTTCAGAATTTTCAAGTAGTTATCTGGATCTTATATTATCATCGTTCGACTCTCTTGCTTAATTTCTAAGAGCTGTTCCAGTAGTACACTGTGTTAGGGTATAGGGTATCTCGCTGTCTATCTAACCCCACTTCAATTATTTTTATTCTTTGTGCTTTCATTTTTAATTCCATTCTGAAATTTCTTTCATTATTAGAGTACTCATTCTCTATTGGAAGAGTCTTAGTTATTAAGTTAAGTTTAGAAGCCTATAGCCCCGACTGCTTTGCCTAGTACGTACACTACATATATCTATAACTGCTGTGCGTGTCTTCCTATTGTATATTTTGTAGCTATTTTGAGACCTGTTTCAGTTCAGCTCTGAAGCAAATACTTTTTCCAAATTTCATCACGTAAGTACGTAGAACCAACTTCAATAATTTATACACATATATATATATATATATATATATATATATATATATATATATATATATATATATATATATATATATATATATATATATATATATATATATATATATATACATATATATATATACGAGTATACATATACTAATTTAATAATTGTTGGTGTATATTTGGTGATGCTGCCTTATACCAGAAGTGATGCTGTCAGCCCCCATTCTGGATAATGAGTGACAAAGACGTTCGATTCGAAGAGTAAATTATTTAGACGCTAATTATTGAGACCATGACCAGGGCTTTTAATCTACATCCCCAGGAATATTAGACTAACATTCCTACATTGAGGCAAGCAGACCGAGTTCTATGTGAGATACTCTGCTGGGTAATAACAGTTTCCAAGTTATTACAATAATTTTATACGATATTGAATTTATATTTCACAAAAGTTTGCAACAAAGTTTGATATTGAAAACTGCTGATCATTGAAACTGAGAACTGGTCATTCCTAGCTTCTTTAGCTTCAATTGCCTTAGTTTTCTCGTTGCTCTGAATTCCATCATGTCCGGGTGACACAATGCTTTTTTCACCATTGTTGGTTTGATCTGGTAAAACTTTTTGATTGAAAGGGAGCTAATAATAGGGAGTGATTGCTGTTGTATGGTTCTTATAAAGTTCTAGAGTAGATATTGGTGGCTAATTCAGCATAGGATAGGATGATGTCTGGATTGGAAAATGTTTTGTAGATTGAAAAGTGGGTGGGCGAGCCATCATTTGGGACAACGAGCTTCTTGGAAAGGATGATGTCGTCAGATTTATCGCGTATTTTGTAGATGGAGTCAAACCCCCGAAGAGGACTATTAGTATTGAAGTCATCTAAGAACAGGTATGGAAAAACTGTAACGATGTTAATTAATTCTCCATTGTGGAAATTTTGATTGGGTGCAATGTGGCATGTAAGAATTGATTTCTTGAAACCGATATCTAATTCTAAAGGAAGTTGGATGTAAACGGCACTTGTTTCTGGTTCAAGGCCTTTATTACCAAAGGGACAACACCTTGCTTCCAAGTGGTATGTGGGCTATTGTTAACGTAGCTTACGTACTTTTTGGTGGATAATGCATGGTATCAAATAAGAAAAAATAATAACTAAGACCGAAGCAGATAAAACTGATTGCAACAAGTATCAGTCGATGACTACAAATAATTTAAAATTGTTTATGAGAACATCGTCTGCAAATAATTTTCGCTGCAACGATCTAACAAAGAAAATCAATTGCTCCACTTTCACAATGTTATTCGTACCAAAAAAACAGCAGACAAAATGATTCAAATTTCTTATATATTTCAAGTTCATTTACAATTCACTATAAAGAATTTCTGCAAATTGCATTTGAAGCGTTAGTTGCACTAGATTGTGAATACCTCTGTTCTTTCTTCAGATGCATTGCACTCATTTATACTTCATAGCAATGTCGCTTGATATAAATTTTTACAATTTAGAAGCTGAAAATAAAATAAAAAGCATAACTAAATAAATTAACGATTCGAAAATGAATGGCATATTAATGCGGTTCGTTTGGATTGAAAAGCATACAGAATTTGAAGGAATATTTCATTCGAACTTATATCGTTATAAACCAGTGGATAGACTGTGAATCGAGGCGAGAGTATTTTGAAAGCTGCTGCGTGCAAATAAAGTAAATACCAAATGTGTTCATTGAATATGAATGAAAAATATGAATTAAATAGGATCCGCCCACTTCTAAACATCTAACGACAGATTTTATACTTCTCTTGACATTATCTGCAGATATATGTTTGTAGGAGTGGCTTATAGAATTATTTTATTTATGATGTTGATAAATTAAAGTGAATGCCACTTATCAGTGGTCTGGTTTACTAATTTTTGCCCCAACCTTGTTCAGTTCGCATGACTCACCGGAGAAATGTCTCTTCCTCTTGACACCCAGTGGCCCACGCTTCCTACCTTAATGCACCAAAAACAATAGAATTAGTAAATATATTTCATTCAAAAAAATGCAGCGTATATTCTAGTTGATAGAAAAAATTTCGTCTTTATATACTGTGATACAAAATGTGACAAAGGTACTTAGAACTCCTAAAGGGGAAACTACCATATAATGACTCCTTTTCCGCTTTTGTCAACATTTTGTTCAACATTTGAATCCAAATCTGCGCCTGTAAAACTTTACAGACAGTATCCAAACACATCTTTGTCTTCTCAGGCTCTCAGTTATAAAATGTTCCTTATTAATATATTTTTGTTACAAAAGGTGTGTGTCAGTTTCACAATTAAGACAATTCTGACTAATTTTCGGAACAGTTGTTTCCAAGGTGAAGAAGACACGAGCGACCGTTTGCGAATTATATCGCATATTTACGTGTTTGTTCTACCGCTGACGCACATTTTTTTAATAATGATCTCTGAATTTGTCTAGTGACTAACATCTCTGGCGATAGTTAGACCACCCCGAGCTCAATGCGTTGTCCCCCAACCTGTGTCTAAATCCACACAAATACAATGGGTGCAAATACATATTTAAATGAGTTATATTCTTATTATATATTATATGCCTTGCTAAGAAAATGGAGAGACAGCAAAGCAATAACTTAAATTCAATTACAAAATTTTGTGTATAAAAACCAGGCCACGATTCTTTACGGCATTAGTTTGTTTCATCTTTTTGTAAGGAAGAGTCCGAATTGAAGTTCAAGTGAATTAAAAATGAAGTGCTTTGCTGTTGCTATTTTTGCTGCTTGTATCGCTGTAGTAGTTCCTTGGAATGAGGATAGATATCAAGAGTATAAGCAATGTAAGTATAGAAGATAAAATATTTTGAACCCAGCTTGGTTAGATTTGTTTCGAATTTTAAGTAGGTAGAAAATCCTAGATCCATTACTGATATATATCAACTGATGGTCTTCCCAGTAGATAATTGACTGAAGATTGTTTGTATATAAATCTAATTGTAGTTTACTCAGTCATCTTGAGTGTGGAATACAAGAATACTATACAGCATTCTAAAATTATTTGAATTCTTGATATCAGAACTGTTTAAAATGGCAGGGAACCGCAGACCTATCAATAAATCCAATATAATGCTCTATATTTTTGAACCAAAACGTGAAGGTATATAATATTATAATATGTAATATAATATAAATATTTTATTACGGTACTCCCCTCGTGCACATATCGGGACGAATATTTCATTGCTTGAGGGATATATAATTTGTAGTTTTCTTATCTCGTCATCAAAATTAGTTACTAATTCTAACTTTACTTCTTTAGCAGAATGTTGCAATTCAGTCTATGGCAGTTTGCGTTGAAAAAGCGGAAGTGAGCTTTCTATCTGTTCTGAATCTCTATTTTTGTAATACTTTCGAGGCAGACAACACCAGCAAATTGAAAAATTATGTTTCATGTCACATGGACCAGGCGGGTGTTTTGGAAAACGGCGAATTCAAGGACGAACATATAAGGATACCATCCCAAAAAGCCGATGAAGCTAGAAATGAATGTAGTAGTATCAAGGGTGAGACCCAAGAAGACACCATCTTCGAAAAATTCCGCTGTTACAATAAATATTTACAAACTGAATAAAATGTTAATTAGATTTGTGAAACCTGTTTTTTTGCATATACTTGGTCCTGAAAATTTGTAAGGAATGAAATATATCTTATGGTGAAGAATAAAACACAATTAATGTCACAGTTGTTGCCTAATGAGTGCACAAAAATGAATAAAAAGGTTTGTATATAACGAAGAAAATATGTTCTAGTACCAAGAAAATAGGTTGATTTCGCAATGGTTTTTGTTGAAGAGAGAAGTCTTTGTTGTCCTCAAAAATAATCATGAAATAACAAAGATTGGCCTCCACAATAAAAAGCATGGATTTATTCGGTATATAATTTGGACACTGACAGAATACCAAACGACACTCCTCAACATATAAATACAAATTTAAATAGAAATTGTATTTTGCAATATTCACGATTCTTTTTAAAACTATAATCTTTATTCCATTCAAATCTCGATTTGTTTCAAAATTGAACTCCCCGAGATCGATCCTAAAACCAATTCCAATTTTTATTATTGGCAAAAGGAACCATGTGAAGTTGGAGGACTTCCAGATAGCGTACTTGCACGTCTGTACAGGTAATCTCATTTAACTCGAAGGAATGAGAATACCTCAATATTCTGAATATGGCGCTGGTTGGGAGATCACAGTTTATCAGATATAATGTATCAAATGTATCAACATGCCACCAGCGACGATGGTTTGACCTTTGATACTGACATTTTTCTGAATGTGGCTTTTATTCATCAGTTTTCTATTATTGGTGTGTTGATTTATCTGCGGCTTTTTTAAGTTGTAGATATCAATCCCAATTTATACTTTACTATCTGAACCCCCTCCCGCGTCGTCAGGCAAAAAAAGCTTTTCCAACAGTTTAAATTACTTTAAAACATTAATGCAATGCTGTTAGATAAAGAACATACTTGGTTTTTTCCACAATCGCAACAAATAGTGCAGATGGTTTTCCGACTGGGATCCTGCAACTTAGATTTGGCCATGCGAGAAAACTGGATATTTCAAATTTATACCGCACATTTGTACAGGTTGTCCTTGCAACTTATTGATGGTAACGGCGAATGCAAGGCGAACAGGGAATTGAAGACCCTTAAATTCAAATGGCACATCAGATGGAATCATTACGATGCATGGAATCAGAGCGTCTTCGCCTTTGAATTTTCCATTCAACATTGTTGCTTCTATCACATTTCTCAAAATTTTTTTGGCGGCAAGCCTGGTGCCCTTGCAAAGTTTTGGTTGGTTGATGTTGCTAAGCATAATAATCGGCGCTCCAATTTTTTCCCGGGCAAATCAAGTGCGTTTAAAAATTCTGTGGGATATTTCACCACCTCATCCTGATTCATGATGGTATCCACTGATTTGAATGTGATTAATGGACCTGGTATTTCTTTTAAAATAGCTTAAGATCATTAGCATCTTTGATCTTTCCAGCCAATATTGCTCGCTCGCTCAATCAAACATGATTTTTTTACTGTTGTGTAATGTTTGGGAACACGCTGTGAATCAGTTCTTCTTTTGATTTAGTGGAACGGGAAAAATCGTTTAGTAGTGTTATCATACCTGTATTTCTGTCGACTGGCGCTGTACCATCCCCAATTTTCAACAATTTCGTTGAAATTTCAGTTGTTAATGGATCGTTTTACAATTGAGCGCGTACGTTTGTTTTTAGTGTGAGTATTCACATTTTTCCCACAGAAATGAAGATTTCAAGCATGCGTTTATTTCATCATCAACAGTAGATTTAGAAATGACTGGGAACGTTTGTCTAAAGTCTCCGACTAACAGTATCAAAGCACCGCCAGACAAATCTTAATTTCCTCGTAGATCTTTCATTGTTCTATCCAACGCTTCTAATGATTTTTTGTTAGCCATTGGACATTCATCCCAAACGATCATCGCACAATGTTGTGCAAGATGTTTGCCATTCCGGATGTTACAGGTAGGATTGTCATTTGCCTGCATATTCAAGGGCAGCTTAAGTGCAGAGTGTGCTGTTCGACCGCCATCCAATGAAGTAGCAGCAAAACCCAGAAGAAGCCAATTCCAGTGCCATTTTACGTTGCGATCATATCGTTGCTACTAGCAACGAAATCAATAATGTTTTACCAGTGCCACCAGGCGCGTTCAAAAGATACATTCCACCACTTTCATCGTTAAGAACATGCATAATCATGTCGTATGCATGCAATTTTGAAATATTTGCTTGAGCGAAAGCATCCAATACGTTGGAATCGTAATCTCGTTAACGCTGCAAATCTCGTTTAAAGTATTATGCATTGAGCGATTTGGTGACACCATGCCAAGTTGTGCCAATGCTTTGTTTCCAATTGTTAAGAAATGTCTTCAATCATGATCAATACTTCATTGTGCATTTCCGGTGTGCACAGCAAGTGTGGATTTGACGTACTACGGGAAGTCTGTTCAAAATTTCTTCCGTCATGAAATCTTGATAATTTATCCATAGTTGAAGTGGATTTGATGGGAACGATGATGATACAATTATTGCAAATAGTGTTCTAATTTGGTGAGGAATAGATGAAACTGTAGCATCGACAAGGGTAGCCCCCCAGTGTGCGTCATCTTCCAGTAAAAGCAATCGTTGGCACGCCCCACGATAAGTTGCACACAATAGTCTATAAACTCTTTTAAGACTTTGAAAGGATGTTGGACCACGAATGTTAACGAACTATAAACGGTAAAAGAAACACTCAGCATTGTTGGTGTATACTTTGTACCGTCACAAAGCATCAGTCGAAAACACATTGGGGTAGCCATCGATTGGATTTCCTTGCTTACGCCTTGGAAACATTTTTTCGATTTATCCCAAGTATAACATTGCGGTACTTCTGAGTATAACAACGTGCTAGCGAAGGTACCTGATGCACACAATTCTAAAGTTCGGTAAATGTTGCGGATGGTGGTGTCTCTGCTCTTTGCTGTGCGTTTTCAGCGGTAAAATAAACGCGTTGACCATTTACAAGATGAACAGCTAACAGGTTGGATATCTCTCATGAATTGGTAATGTAAAAATCCTCCACACCGCCTCATTACTGCTCACATAACGACCTTATTGAAATTGAGTGATTTCGTCGTTTCTATTTGGAACAGGTACACCAAACACAGCCATGTCGCTACCTTTATTTACGTACGTATTTACAGATGTACTTTATGGACTTCACAAAATTACAATACTCCACGTTGACGAGGGCTCTGTAAGTTTTGGAAAAAATCGGTGAATACGACACGATCAACTTCAATGTATTGATCTCTCATTTTGATAGTTGCTGATTTTCCGTTATGTTCTGTCGACTGGCGACGATATAACGGGTATCCTTCATTGCCTGTAACTGTGTCTGAATTCAAAGCTCTGGGATGACGTTTCGGATATTTACAATCAATTATTCATGGTGAGCTCATGTTTAATGGTCCACATGGACCATGGTTCATGTTATTTCTAATCACTTCAAATAATTTTGGTGGTTTCATCTGGAATTTCCACAGATAAGATTTCATAAATTTGATTCGGTCTTACTTTGTCAATCAACCATATGAATATGTGTGTGTGAGGGACTTCTCTTTTTGCGAAGCGACAGAATACATCCAGCATTGCGCTTTCCTAAATAATTTGTGTTTGACTATGTTTCCAGCTTTTGTTTAAACACGCGTGCCGTTATGTCCTGACGATCTGTTGGCGATTGCCCTGTCAATAAGTATTCTCGAATCTCACTCTATTGTGGATTAGTGATAAACAGGTCTGGTCGACAATAATAATGAGCATATGCCATCGCATCCTGTGCATAGTCATGCATATGACGCAGGCTACCAGTGTATGAAGATGGCAATATCGTCAATTGGCCCATGTCATTTGGATTTACACGCTGGTTGCCATTATTTTTAATGGCATCACGTAGATGTATGTGATCTACAGCTCGTTCTTTTCTAATCCCAAATGTAATTCAAACGTTCAGTCTCGATTTTGGCATACATATTGACAACGTACTGTTGAAGAATTTTTGACATTTCAGAATATGATTGTCTCGATTTTGACGAATCATCAGTTTGTACGCATAATATTTCATTGTACTGACTTATTTGGAATTTCCTTAACTGTAATTGAATTTTCAACTTTTGTAAATATTGTGTTGCCCATTTGTGAGAATAACGTTCACTAACCAGTTGACAGATTGACCCTCTTCATGTTAATTTGTTAGCCGTCTTCCCCTTGCGAAAACAAACTCGGATATTGCAAAGCATCATAAGAGCGATGAAGTAGAGAGACACGTTGAAGTTGATCTTTTCTACGATGAAGGACGATATCACGTACGAGTACATTAAACTCTTCTCCAACGATTACCACTGTTACATCGTCTATTGTTGGCGTGCTGTCCAATGGGAATTTTGTCACCTCTTATGACTATTCTATGATTATCCGACGGCATTCTGTCCAATGCCATTTCAAACAAAGTCACCAATTCGCTGTGCTGATGAAAATAATCTTGTAAGAGAGCAATTATTTCTCTTCGTACGTTCGGAGAAATTGAACACCGTTGATCAATTTCATCATTGAAATTTACAAGAAAATAAATTTTCAAAAACTGATGAGAACTATCTGCAAATGGCAATATCGATCCGAATCTGTGGCACACCTGACCGTGAATCTTGATATCAAAAGATGTCAAGTTAAAATTTTTGTAAACATTGCAATTGTCGTTTATTTCTTCGATTAACTTAAATGTTGGCATGAAATTATCTCTGATAATATTTGTGTCACCAAACGAAGTCATTTGAAAACATTAATTCAATGCCTGAATATTCTTCAAGAAATAGTTCGATTCTAGTGACGTTCCAGAAACCAGAACCATTGCATTGTTCTGGTGGACAATTCAATGCCGGCAATTTGACTTTCCCATTTGCACAGTGCAATGCCGGTGCTTCAGTGCTGAATTTGAGTGCCTTGCAATGTTCAGAAACTTTGTCCATTGAACCAAGGGTCACTAATTTGTGTGAACTATAATCCACTTGACTATCATAGTTGAATCAAAGACAATATACTACAAAGATACTACATCGTTCTCTTCACTCAGCGAAATGAGTTAAAATTGTGTGGCTGACTATGCTATAATTATTTAACTCTTAGAAGAAGCCCAACCTTAATTAATATATTGATATATAAAAAGGCTAACGCATTATTTAAGCGAGAATGCAAGAAAGCAAAACGTAAATCGTTTATATAATTTACAACTACAATCAACGCAATCTCGTCAATGAAATTTTACACATATATAAAAAAGAATGTATTGTAACCGTGGCAATATATCAATTAATAATATTCTAATAAAATATATAAATTCAACTATTATAGTAGGCTTAGAATTTAATAATAAGTATAATTGGTCTTCCCATATAGATAATATCAAAAAATTCCGATTTAACCGTTTAAATCTAATTAAATGTATATTATCATACCATAGCAATGCTCATACAAATTGTATAATTAACGTGACAAAAGCCATCATACTATCTAAAATAGATTATGGTTTAGCAATCTGTGGTCATTCTTCAAAAACTCTGCCGAGCAGGGTGAAGTACTCGTATATATACCACGCAGCGGCAAGATACAGTATTGGCGCCTTTCGAACCACTCCTTTGGCAAACATACTGGTTGAATCAGGACTTCGAACACAGAGCAGAGTTTGTTACTTCAAAGCTTATCACTAATCTGCTTCTTCGAACAGAACAACAACTGATGACAGATATAAACTATGCCGTTGAAAGAAAAAGAGAGCCCCGCTACCCATCAGCAATTTACCGTATCCTAAACAATGCCAAGGAAATTGGCATTGAAATTGTGGTATATTGATACTATTAGATTATAAGTAGATTCGTAAGTAGATTATCTGTAAGCCACCTGGCATCTCTATGCATACGTAATCAGATTATCTACTAGCCATCTGGCATCTCTAAACTAATGTCAATAAAATAAGTTGTAGATATGAAATAACGAATAAAACGAACAGTCTATGAACAGAAATAAAAGAAGACTGATCACCAGCTTACAATGGCGACGAGGATTAATTGGTTAAGCAACAAAAGGCAAGTGAAGGTCAGTAACGATGCCAGAGACTGTAACAAACACTGTGTATGGAAATTCGAGGTCCATAGCAAGTGTACGTGTGCCAAATTTTGAGCTGGGAGTGAACGATTGGAATGTGTTCCAAAGGCAGCTGAGACAACTGTTTATAGCTTACGACATTACGGACGATGCCCGTAAGAAGGCGGTATTGCTCACAGCATTGTCGGAAAGTGCATATAAATTGTTGGAAAACTTGTTAAGTCCGACAGACGTGGACAGCGGTGGTGTTACTCTAACTAAATGCTTAGAGGTGATGGATAAGCATTTCAAACCGACAACATCAGGGTTCACCGAACGATACCATTTTTACAATGCAGTGAAGGCGCCGAATGAATCCATAAATGAATGGGCGGTGCGTGTACGTGCATTGGCTAATGACTGCGCTTTTGGTGAGCAGCTTAATATGGTGATTAGAGACAAATTCATTATGGGTTTGGAAAAAGGTCCAACCCGTGACAAAATTTTCATGGAACCAGTTTCAATTTATTTTGAGCGTGTGGTGGAAATCGCAAATGCAACGGAATACGTTCTGCGAAATCATCATCAGAGAGAGGTTAAATTGGAGTAAATTACATGAAGGGCAACGCAAGGGCAAAGTCGTACAGAGATGGATAAAAACAACAACAACAAAAGGAGCAGCGGGGGAAGGAGCATAGCAAGCAGCACCAACAGCAGCCACAGTGCGAAGTATGCGGGTATGATAACCATAGTAGTAGTAAATGTAAATTTAAAAATTATAAATGTAATGCTAGCAAACAGCGAGGGCATTTGAAAAAAATGTGTAAAGCGAGAAGTGTTAACTATTTAGAGAGGGATGAATTACCGTTGTATGCGTTTAATAGTAGTAACGATGGTCCAATCAACGTTACAGTTTCCATTGATAACGCAGATTATGCAATGCAGTTAGATACCGGGTCGGAAAATTGTGTAATTTCGAAAAAAACGTTTTATAATTCTTTTCGTAAATACGGCTTACGCGAAATTCAAACGAGGTTGAAGGCTTACAATGGGGCCAGCATAACACCATTGGGTGCATGTGATTTGAACAGTGCGATATAAAAACGTAACAAAAGTTATTCCTTTTCTAGTAATAGAAAATGGAGGTCCACCACTGTTGGGAAGAAGTTTTGTGAAATCTTTTGAAATAGAGTTTTCGAGTTTAAATTATGCTAATGAAAGTAATGCAGAAAGCCGCATCAAAGCTAAATTCAAGGATGAAATTAAAAATTTACCAACTCGAGCAAATGTTAAGGAGCTTCAATCTTTTCTGGGTATGGTTAATTTTTACAGACGTTTCATTCCCGAAATATCTACGCTGTTAAGTCCACTTCACAAGTTACTACAAAAAAATCAAAAGTTTGAATGAAATAAAAAATGTTCAGAGGTGGTAGAACAGCTAAAGCAATTGCTTGCTACAAAAAGGTGCCTAGCACATTTTAACCCAAATTTCAAAACTAAATTGACTGTGGACGCCAGTCCAGTGGAGGTGAGTGCTATTTTGTCACAAGTAGATAACATAGGGGAGGAGAAGCCGATTTACTTTGCTTTAGAAACATTGTCTGAGACTGAGAGAAGATATTCACAGCTGGACCGGGAAGCGGCAGCCATTCTTTTCGGGGTGAAAAAGTTTCATTCGTATATATTTGGCTGCATTTTTTGGGGTGACAGAGTAATTGTACCAAAATCACTGCAGGCAAATGTTGTGAGATTCCTACATGAAACGCATATGGGAATAATTAAAATGAAGTATATGGCACGTGAAACGTGTTGGTGGCCAACCCAAAGCCAGGATTTGGAACTGGTGGCAAAAAGTTGCGATGCGTGTCGCTTGACAAGTGAGAGTCCAAATAAGCAGGAGTTAATTCCTTGGAAAAGAAGTGAAGAAGTCTGGTCACTTATTCACATGGATTTTTTCGGGCCGATAATGAATAGATCATGTCTGGTTGTAGTTCGTGCAAGTGGGTCGAATGTATTGACATGGGCAATAATACAACGACTAGAGCGGTTATACAGGTACTTAGAGAAATTTGTTCACGATTTGGGCTGCCAACTATGATTGTTTCGGATAATGGGAAATCGTTTGTTTCAAAAGAGTTCAAGAATTTTCTTTTTCAAAATGGAATAGAGCATAGAACATCTCCAGTGGGAAACCCTGCTACTAATGGGCAAGCTGAAAACGCCGTTAAAACAATAAAAACAGCAATTAAAAGAAATATGCTAAATAAGCCGTTGTCAGATTTTAACATCGTGTTAAGCCGATTTTTGTTTGACTATAGAAACACAGTACATGCTACTACAGGTGTTTCACCTGCTTTTATAATGTTTAACAAAAGGAAACTGGGAACAAGACTGGACATCTTAAATGAAAAGAGAAAAATTGAAATGCCAAGTAAGACAAATATTAAAAATTGTGTAAAATGAAGTCAAGAAAACCAAAAAGCATGTTTCAAAGGTTCAAAAAAGAATAAATTTAAAATTAAGGATATAGTTTTCATAAAAGATTACTCAACCCCCGGAAGAATGTATTGGACGAAAGGTTCCATTGTAAAAAAAATAGGAAAACAAACTTATATTTGTAAAACAGTAGATCAGAACTTATGGAAAAGACATGCAAATCAAATAGTTCTAAGCGAAAAAGCAAAGGTAAACTTACCAAACCAAAATATTGAAATATTACAAAGTCATATACCCAAAACTATCAACAACGATAACGTTTTAGATATCGAGGAAACAATTGTTACTGATCAAGGCATGATGGATAACATTATTGATAGGTTGGTGACGCTAAATCTCAAAGTGTAAGTGCAGATGATCTGGCTATTACACCACCAAGATATAACTTAAGACAAAGGAAAAAATAATATTTAAGCTAAAATGATAAAATGTAAATAGTATCAATTATGCTTGTGTACCGTGAATTATAAAGGGGGTACTGTGGTATATTGATACTATTAGATTATAAGTAGATTCGTAAGTAGATTATCTGTAAGCCACCTGGCATCTCTATGCATACGTAATCAGATTATCTACTAGCCATCTGGCATCTCTAAACTAATGTCAATAAAATAAGTTGTAGATAAGAAATAACGAATAAAACGAACAGTCTATGAACAGAAATAAAAGAAGAATGATCAGCAGCTTTCAGAAATAAAACAATATAAATTGTATTTCTCGTCTAAACCACCCTGGCAGTTTAATAAGACCAGTGTTACTACCGATATGATGCATCTGTCTAAGCAATTCAGCAGTAGGCAGGCTATTATTGCCACATTTAATGCGGTGGCTTAAAAATTTAACGAAGAAAGCTGAAAATTATTTTATACAGACGGCTCAAAAACAGACAACGCATCATCATATGCAATCATTAATAGTGATTTACATGTTGAAAAACTAGCGTGACTCAATAAGGAGCATTCAAGTTTCACTGCAAGCAGTAGCGTTACTCGATGCTGTCAACATTTGTAAAGCGCTTAGAGGAAAACACTTGATTTGCTCTGATTCTCTTTCTGTAATAAGAGCCGTTCTCCATATTTACCACAGAAACGAAGCAATTACAAAAATTAGAAATATGCTCACCCAACATCCACGCAAACTTAAAATAATGTGGGTACCAAGTCATGTTGGTATTCCAGGCACCAGTTCGCAGACGAAGCAGCCAAATTTGTATCATTGCCCCCATTATTTCAAAGAACGCATTCAACAAAATAGATACACTTAGATTGATCCGTCAATACTACACTATACTAAGGGAGAGATGTTGGACAGAATATTCTGACATATGCAAAAAAATAAATCCTGACGGAAAAAGTCCAAAATATCCACACGACATCCAAGGAAGGACCTGCTAAAATACGTTCGGCTAAGGCTGGGGCACACTCGATTAACACAGAGTCATCTAATGGAAGGCACTCCACCACCAAGATGTACCCTTTGTTCCAGCGACATTTAATCAATAATTGTAATTTTGTAATCAACAAACAGATGTCCTTGTTTAATAAAATTTGTCTACCGGATCTAATTACAAATGTAAATCTTAAAGACATTAAAGATACAGTTAAACTACTGAAAACATGCGATATTTACTATATGATATAATATATATGGAGATGCCGAAAACCTTAGTTGTTAGTTGCCTATCTCTAAATTTACTTATGTAATTTAATTATGTAAATAAACTTTTAATAATAATAATAATAATAAATTATTTAACTCAACGCCCGAAGTTGCTCGGCAATGCAAGGGAAAAACCCATGAATGATAAAATAGAAGATTGCGCCAATGCTGGTACGAAAATTTCCTCTCTGCGCATCTCGTCATAAATGTAGGACCAAAATAGACGAGACGTAACGATAGCGATTTGACGAACGTCTGCACTCGTTACTTCGATTTTGATATTTAACCCAAAATGTGACGCTATCAAACGCATCGATGGATGGCTTTTTCCACAAATTGCGAGCTCATCCCTCACAGCGGCGATTAAATTGTGGCAAAATTCCGTCATTTCCGTCAGCTTTTGGTTTAATCTCCACTGCAACCCCTCCTCCGTCTCCGCATTAGTACGCCTAAGGATATCATCCAAGACCACTATAAACAACAGTGGTGACAGAATGCACCCCTGCCTAACGCCTCTGTTTATATTAAAGTTGGCACTATTTTTACCTTTATAACGCACACTATGGTTCGCGTCTTTATATAAGTCCTTAATGAGTTCGATGATCTTGTCCGGAACTCCGCAATTTTGTAGAGAGCGCCATATTGCGTCTCTGTTAACCGTGTCAAACGCACGTTCGAAGTCCACGAAAAGGAGAAATAGTGGCGATCTCCATTCGACAGATTGCTCCACAATTATGCGTAAAGTGTTGATGTGGTCCACGCAAGATCGGTTTGGTCTGAACCCATTTTGTTCACGGCGTAACTGGCTGTTGAGTATACCTGACACTCTATCTAAGATGATAAGAGCTAGGATTTTCAGGATGGAGTTGAGAAGGGTTATGCCCCTCCAATTTTTATATTGGCTGAGATCTCCTTTTTTTGGAATAGTGATTATGATTCCCTCTTTCCAGTCAGTGGGGATGGTGTTAGTCGCCCAGATGTTATGCATGATAGGGTAGAGTGCGTGAGAGATTATATTAGCGCCATACTTCAAGAGTTCAGCAGGAAGTTCGTCAGGTCCAGCAGCTTTGTTGAATTTTAACTTATGGATTGCTAGGCTGATTTCTTCTGTGGTGGGCGGGTCGATAGGGATGTTTCTGTTGGGGTTTCTTCTTCGCTGTTCAGCAAAGAAGGGCGTAGTGTTGTTTTCCGCTTCTACGCTATTGTCCACGAAAAATTCTCTCCAGCGCGCGAGTTGATCTTCGTCAGAGGTTAGGATGCTACCGTCACTAGCCTTGATAGGCGGCATTGGCTATTTACAAATTATGAGCGATTTCATTGGCCCTTTTCCTTCTATCTATGCCCAAGAAAATAGCTTGTTCTTTCTAAGAACAAAGAGCAGATGAGACCAGAATGTTAGATGTTTGTGGAGTAGCCAAGTGTGGAGGTTGATGTTGGCCTATAGATTTATACTTTTATTATAGATCTCTATTACATTATTTTAGTTATGAAGTCGGTAAACGAATGTAAACACAGTCGGTGGACTAACTCACCAAGTTTTGCCTTAACTGTTTCGCTTCACATATCTCTCCTTAGTCTGATGCACAGTTTGAAATTTCATTCTTCTGTCAGCCAGTGAACCACGCCTCCTAACTTTCCAACCCAAAAATAATGGGCTTACTAAATTTTTTTTATTCAACCATCAAGTATCGTCTTTGTATATTTTCATACAAAATGTGACAAAGGTATTTAGAGCTCCTGAAGAGGAAAGTACCATTTAAGAACTTCTTTCCGCTTTTGTGAACATTTTGTTCAACATTATATGATGGTTTATGGGTTGGCGAAAAACCTGTTGGCTATATCCTCTCCGCGGTTGCCAACTGGGTAGCCTTAATATGCACCTTACCAACCTGGCAACTTAGTGCTCTTGGACACTGCAGTGAACAGTCAGGACCAGGTGTAGGTAATTGGAAGTCTAGCTAAGATTGGGGTATAACTCCACATGGTGATTACGGGGAGCTCAGCTTTATATGCTGTTCCCCTGTGGGTGACATGTAGCGCCGTATTCCAATCATTGTTAGGAGGTATTTGGCGGTAGGCATAAAACGCTTGGGGTATGGTGCCTGAAGGAAAAACCAATGTGGAGCTCCAAAAGAAGGGACAACTGGGGCTGGGCTGTCAGTTCAAACGTCGGTGGGAGAGACTGTGAAGAAGGGCCGGGTCCACTTTGCAGGTAAGCTAGGATGCACACCCTCGGATCCGAAGTTTGCAAGTCAGATCGAGGAAAATGTGGTGAACAAGCGTCAACGCTCCACAGAAAGCGAAGGCCCCTCCAGTAAGAGGCACAAGAAAATAGAGGGGGTTGCGGACAAGCAGACAGAACCGAGCATCTTCAGAGCTGCGGCTGCGGCCAGTGAAGTTGCCAAACGACATTTGATCGTTTGACTGATCGACCGGTGTAACGCGCTTCGATAGCTGACGGAGGATAGGTTGGAAAGTAGTGGAAATGAAGCTACTGGAATCGTTATTCTCAAAAATGGACGCGGAACTGACGTAATTATCCCATCTTTGGACGGAGATGCCTTAAAAAACAAGGTGAAAACCGTGAAATACAAGGACGATTCGACACTGACATGGGTTAGGGGAGTAGTCAAGACACTCCAAGGCCTGTGGGACGGGGCGGTACTGGAAATATCCCATCTTTACCCAAAGCGAATGTATTTATCCTTCGAATGGTATAGCCGGAAGATGCTCTTCGGCTACTTAAACCGCAAAATCCGGAAATACCGACCAATGAATGCACAGTGCTGCATGTCAAGAAGCCGACAAGTACGGTCGAAGGACAAAATTATATGCTCCAAATAAACAAGTTGGCGGAGGATATATTGTACGCACGATTCGGGAAAATGTCGTGGGGTGTAGGAAGTGTGTACCTAAGCCTTAAAAAATGTAACCCGAACGACGAGAACACCAACACACTCGAGACGGGGGAGGCGGAAAACGAACTCGATATTGAAGAGATCCTAGAAGCCTCCTCTAACCTGAACGATGAGATGGAGATGGGAGAGATGGCGACTACAGCCAAACCCAAAAAGGGCCAGAAGCGACAGCTAAGGGTTCTGCAGATAAATCTCCATCACAGTAAAACCTCTTCGGCCGAGCTCCTTCTCAATCTAGAGGAGGGTGGGTACGATGTGGCTCTGGTTCAGAAACCATGGATAGCATCGAGTAACGTGGTGTGTGGACTGAAGTCGCTAAATTTTCAAACATACATCACGAGCATAACCAATAAGGAAAGAACGGCAGTATTGGTAAGGAAGGAGGATGAATTGTTATATTCTATCTAACCCCTCTACAGGCAATCTGACTATTGTCGCGGTAGAGAGCGGTGAGGCTCAACCTTTCATCAATGACAGAGGTGAGTCACTTTTTAACTTTATTGTGCAAAGTAGCCTAAGTATTGCTAATCTGGGTGAAGAGAATAAATTTATAGGGCCCACCTCAAAAAACGTCTTGGACATCATGCTCCACACTAGCGACAGAACGCTGATTAGGGATTGGAGAGAACCCGATATACCCTCGTTCTCAGATCATAAGGACATTAGCTTTGAGGTTACTTTCCACCCAAAAAAACTTAGAAAAACTCCAAGAAATCCCAGGAACACAAACTGGGGTCCCTATAACAAAATACTAGAAGAAAAGGTGGTCAAACCTAGGACCATCAATTCCCATAAAGATCTCGAAGAGAAGGTCAATCTATTGACCCACATTCTAACCCACGTTTACAGGATCTCCTGCACACAAGTGCATATGAGGCGCAGACCCAAACCACCAAGAAATGTATGTAGGTGGAGCCAGCATTTTATTAAAAGCGAGATAAGAGTTTAAAATTGATATCGAGGAGATAAGAGTCTAAAATTGTTATAATTCCTATTGTCTTCTATCTGGGAGGAGAAAAATGGCCCAATAGAACCATGAAGCACCTGTACTAACAAGGTTTGAAAATTGATATTAAAACAATGAGAAAATATTACATATCTTTCCCAGATTTCATCCCGGATCTCAAATATCCGTTAAATGATGAATGTTCGATATATGTTGCTGTCATATATCCTTAGTAATTTTCTCTCATTCCGTCGTGCATGTACAATATTGATATCTCGTTTGTACTAATCAACAAATATTTCGAAGTGACAAGAATAGGTAAAATCAGAGCAATGGTATAAAAAGGATTTATTATCAATAGCCGATGAGTCGAAAGTCGCACGCAGCAGATATTAAGGATGATATAAATGTGAAAATGCAGCTAAATTAGCTGTTGAACTGATTTAAACTGTATATTGCTTGAGTGAATTGTTCTTAATCGAAACTACTTTCATTAAAGCTAAATAATAAAATTCAACCACGATTGATTTTAATTGAAATATTCCAGAGAATCGAATTAATAACTTCATCAATATATCTATGCCTGTTCCGACTGATTTTGGAAAATTCAACATAAAGTGTGTGCAGCATATTAAGATGAAAATTATACACAGTTCCCGTCAGCGCCAGGAGCGAGGGACAACACACCGCACTAAGAGTGAAAATGTCACACGCCCGATCACAAGAGACCCTAGAATTATCTTTGGCGTTTTGACTATATAAATTGATTTATAAAAAATTTGCGTAGAGTTGATCGATCATGTCCCTATAAAGATACATAAAATTGTTGACGGTGGAGATAAATAAGTTTCAGAAACGAGTGGTATTTGAATAATATAATATAAAACCAAAATTCCTAATGTTGTGTCCCAAGAAGGAAAACGACAAAAAAGGAGAATTTGTGGAACAAACAGCTCGTCATTTTATATGGAGTCACATGAGTGTCATTTCCATTATTTCGACATTATCGGTACAAATTTCATATAAACTGCTGTGAAACTCAAGACAATGAAAACTCGTGTTCTTTTCTCTTCCAATATTTGTTTGTCCAACTAGTCTATTTATTTACTGAATCTTCTTAAGTAGAAACTGGCAATATATATATATAAGGATTACAAACTATTCACAATTACTATTTAAACATTTAAAGCCGCTGTCTTAAAAATTATCATTTTGCATGTTCTGTCTTAAACGTTTTAAAGAAGAGAACTAAACAATCAATATATAAACAAAATAATTAACTATACCGTATATATCATTTTGAAAGATATCGTACCAGCGACACAAGTCATGTAGTTGGATCATTCGAATGAGTCTCCAATTTCATCATATAACTTCTGGAATTTCGAGCGATATCCTCTTCCACTTTCCCAGATCTCTGAATAGGTTCTAGTTACTTATGTTCCACGGAGCACAAGTAATCATTCTGGCATTGTTCTTTTACAAATGTTGTAGCTTCCAAAACAACGTGCATAAATCCGATGCGGACCCAACTACTCACACGGCGATCTTTGAGTACAATTTTCTTAACTTTTCGATTGTTTCGTCAGTCACAGAGTCGGATGAACAAACGGAACTACCGAAGTCATCAACCACAGGCCGACACGCTTAAAAACTCTTTGTACCACTCGTATGCGAGTGCTTTCGACATTTTCGAGTCCCAGTCGACTACCGTTAATATTTTCAACGCTTCCGCACATGACATTTTGTAAGAAACACAAAACTTCAGACATCTTCTTTGCTCAACTAAATTTGACAAACTGAAATCCCCAGAATACATAAAACAATGACTTGTTTGCAAAGCTATTAAGCACACACTATACGACAGATTGCGCTCCAATATCTCGAACGCGGTTAGTTTTATTGACAAATTCGACGTACTGTTTGAACATAAGCAATAAGAGCGATGAAATATCAGGTATAAAATCATCATAACAACACAGTTCTAACCTTGTATCCGAGCATAGAACACAATTCTAAATATCGAAGCAAGAAAGTGTTACATTATATTATTTAATATAGTATGTAGTTCAAAGTGCCTCGAACCCCGGTCGCGTCCAAGGGTATGAGAATGAAATTTGTCGATCCCGCACACTTGTTATAAAGCACTCCGAGTATGAAAGTTCAACAATTATTATATATGGACTGCCACACCCTCCCTTCAGACATATTCATACTTGGACACATATAACAGATTTTTGATGAAATTATTTTTGAACAATCGTCTATGCATTTGTGGAAGAAAACACCACCGAACTCCCGATAATATAACCAAGCAAAACAACCCCCATCTCAACGTCTGTTACTTTTATGACAATCAAATTTGGCAGCAATGTGCCCTTTGTCAATGTGTGTGTTCAAAAATGGGTCCGATAATTAAACTGCTTCGCCCACCATTCAAAAATGAGTATAACTGGAGTCCCAATATATTTCAAAGATATTTTGCATAGAAAACAGTACAAATAATAGAAAAACAGAGTGTTTAACTCCATTGCACAACCCACTTGGTTAAACTTGCATAGAGATCTATAGTGGAACTAACCACAAAATTTACCCTAATGCCATATGTGGGCGTAATAAATGAACTGCCAAAGACATGGCTATGGATATATTCATATTGAATTACGAAATTTGCACAAAAGAGTCTTGAGATGTATCCCGTATTTACAAGCAGTAATTTGGATCCAATGTCATCGTCGGTCAACTCTCTCGCTGAATTTTCTGGTTGGCTGGTTCAGTGCACTATGTAAGTGAATAATGCTTTACAGGGTCTCTCTAACTCCAATTCAATGTTCTTTATTTTTTCTGTTTCTTTCTTTTTTGTTGGTTTTGTACAATTTTATTCATTCATTCTCTATTTGAACAATTTAAATTTTTGGAGTTTTTTAGCCAGCTGCTCTGTGAGTGTTCTTTTTCTCTCTGATATTTAATATTGCTACTTGGAACCGTGTTTGTTCAGTTTTTTTGTACCTGAAAATATTATTATTTTGTACCTGTACAATATTTCACCACTTAATTCATTAACACAATTGTTATAATTTGAATAATTGCTTGTGCCGTTTTGAATAATATGCCTGAAACCCCATATAATGATGTCAGCAACCGTTCTGGAGAAAAAGAGGAAATTATTTTGACGTCGACTTACCGAGACCATGCCCAGGCCCTTCAATTCACAATCCTGGGGCTTCTACAATAGGATACCAACATATAAGAAAGCAATTGGGAGATGTGAATGAGTAGTCCATGTGCGGCCAATTCTGAGTCGGGCGAAGGGTTTTATTATGTTGCATGATGAGTTTGATAGGGACAGAAGTCTTCTTTCGGTAGGATTGAAGCTTTTGTAACGATGTTGGTAGTTAACCCACTCACTTGAGAAATTTTTATGTCGGATTTGTTGGACAAGCTTCTTATGTTTTTGTCGATGAAGTAGCCGAATATGAGTAGGGCTTCTTTATCAGCTATTTTCTATATTTATTAGTATTTTTGTAGCTGTGTTACGTCTTTGTGTATAGGCGATACCTGCAAGAGTTGGGCATCCTGCGATAATGTGGTCTATTGTCTTTATGTGTATTTGGCATCTGCGGCATTTATCATCTACGACAATCGGATCTTTTATAATATATTATTGGTAGTAGGAAAATTGATGAGCTAGCACGAAGAGCCTCATCGGGAATCGATCAAGTATTTTCCTTTATGGACGTGGGCGTCCCCTTAACTATTGTTAAGGGAAATATTTGCAGTCACTTCCTCCGCAAGGCTCGCGAGAGATGGAAAAACACTGCGGCACGTGCCATTTCTTGAATGATGTGGCCTGATTACTGTGCAAAAAGGGCAAACCACCTTGTCAATAAAACAATACAAAAAATTAGTAACCTTATAGCGGTCTGCTCAGGTCATTCAGGTCACAATTGGCACGCACGTTGAAAACATGCTCATTGGAGAAGCTGTAAAGACCCTCAGGAGTAAGAAACAGTCATACACTTTCTTTGTGATTACCCAGCCATCGCTCGCTTGAGACTGAAATATCTCGGAAGTCCTTTTCTGGAGAGTCTAAAGGCATTTTTCTAGCTTAGAACTTTCAGATCTATCCAAATTTTTCAGCAACTCCGGATGGTTGTAAATATACAGAAGTATATTACCATTTTCTTTAGGCTCGCGAGGACATAGCACTATTGCTAATTGAGGCGACGTGAGGTCGCCAGCCATTTTACCACCTGCCTATGTACAATTTTATATTGAAATTTGCCTTTATTTTACTTACTTTAAATGAGTTTTAGTGCAATGTGTAATTACAAGGACGTGATTTTGCCTTCTTATTTGTTTTATTTCCTGTAACTGAATAATGTACGATTGTTTTTTATTAATAATTATTTCAAAATACATGAAATATAGACTGATCGCTTTTTACTTGACGGGAAAAACGTTGTATCTGCCACTAGAAATGCTGCTGCTTGTATAGAAACAACATTGTATCAGACTCCATACAACGTTATTCCACTAAAAAATTACTCCAATTGACTTTTTGGACATTTAACACGCATTTTAATTATTTGTTAACTATAAATCAGGTCTGGTAAAGGTTAATTTAAAAAAAGTGAAAATATATAACAGAAATATCGATTCTGGCGTCTTTAACCCAGTTTTTTCCTCTACTGATATTTGTTAATATTGTCGCTTACAACGTTATATGAAGCGACCATTCAAATCGGCGGACCGTATACAGACAAATTTTTGCTTGTCGTGCTTTCCATAATAAAATTGCTTAATTAATATTTTATTGTGGAAAGTTTCTTATCAAAAATATTACAAAAAGTGTGAGTCAGATCGACAATTGTCAGAATTCTGAATAGTTTTTAGAACAGTTCTTTCATTGTCAAAAAACACGAGCGGGCATATTTGTTGTGTCCACGTACCTACGAACTATATCTAATTGTTCTATATTTGCTCTATTTTTAGCTTCGCATGTCTGATAATTTGCGTACTTGTTGAAGTATCTTGCGATCGGAAGTCCAACATTTCCACTCCGAGCTCAATGCTATGTCCCCCGCTATTAAAACTTAGTTTGAAGTGTCGAATTGTCATTAAAAAAATTAGTAAAATGTACGTTATATTCATAATTACGACAATTCCGAATTATATTTCGAAGATCTGTTTTGAACGTGAGAAAGACACGAGCGAGCCTGTTCTACGTTTGGCTTTGTTCTGTTGCTGACGCACATTGCGTTAATAATTGTCTCCGAATTTGCCGAGCCACTAGTGTTGAGCTGCTTGCGATAGAGGGTCCAACATTAACACCAGACCCGCCTCCCCCCCAACCCCCCAATAATGCGAACTACACCACTTCGTGGCTAAATCCACAAAACCACAATGGATACAATTTCTTACTTCAAAGAGTTCAAATTCCATATTTCCACTGACAACAAAATGGAGGCAGCAACGCACAAAAACTTGCAATTCAATGAGAAATTTTGTGTATAAAAGCGCGCCAACGATTCTTTACGGCATTAGTTTGTTTCATCATTTCGTAAGGAAGGGTCCAAATTGAAGTTCAAGTCAATTAAAAATGAAGTGCTTTGTTTTTCTTATCTTCGCTACTTTCATTGCTGTTCCAAGCTCTGGTGTTCTGGTTGAGTATGAGTGTCCTGCGGGGCCTGCCCAGTTAGAGGCCGATGTAAGTATATGAGTGGAAAGTTTCAGACAGGTGGGTCTGACAAGATTTTTAGGGAATTTTGAATGGACAGCAATTACTTTGTCTACTGCTGATATATATTAATCAATGATCTTACCATGATACATGTCTGAAGATTGTCTTTAAAGAAATTTCACTGAAGCTGTTTTGTCAGTTCTCTTCGGTCAGAATGGGTTTCGTTGTTTTATTGGCGTATTTTTCTATACGAGTATTCTAACCAGTATTCTAGGATTATTGGACCATCTGGGATCATTGATGTGAGAACTGTTTAATTTTGGTAGTGAACCGCAAACGTAGCATTATCTTCAACAAAATTTTACATCTTTTTTATTCAAAAGCCAAGCTTAATTGGCTTTTACTTTGTGTACATATCAGATCGGGTCATTATATA
This sequence comes from Clusia tigrina, assembly GCA_920105625.2. NCBI lineage: Eukaryota > Metazoa > Arthropoda > Insecta > Diptera > Clusiidae > Clusia > Clusia tigrina. The sequence goes on from OV050030.1 coordinate 31,053,441, forward strand.
TATATATATATATATATATATATATATATATATATATACAATCTGATATTATAAATTGACATCAAAGTTGGATATTAATTGAAATTTTCTTTCTTTTAAGGAATATATATATGATATTATGCAACTATGCGCTCAAGGAACGAACACTCCTTGGGACGATGTCCTGAAAGTGTTAATTTGTGACATGGAAGATATCGACGTGGACAATTATGTTGAATGTTACGCGAAAATGTTCCGAAAAGAAGAATAGAAGACTGTCTTCCCATCCCAGGTGACCAATTCGATGCAGGTTATATAGGAATGCGGTAGAATCGTGGGAGATTCATCCAGATACTAACTGCAAAATATTCCTTTGTAGCAATAAATGCGTCGAAACTAAATATAAATAAAGTGTAGAATTGAAAAATATGGTTTTTGTATGGAAGACTTTCAAAAAATAAGATAGATATAAAGGTGAAGAATAAAGCACAACCAACATCAGAGTTCTGGAGATCCTATAAGGTAAAATATATTACTATAAACAGTAAATGTCCAATTTAAGCGGTGAACTCGCTTAATGAGTATACAAAAATGTATATAAAGGTTTGTATATGACCAAGAAAATAATAATTATTATATAAACTTTTATTACAAGCACTATCTATCAGGGCTATCGGCTTGATCCGCTCTTAACATTAGGTGAATTTACTAAAGATTATTAATTTTTAATTTAATTAAAAATTTATAAACTGATTCTCTATTCAAGTGGGTCTCAGTTATGGTGTGGTCGTATGTCTGGGCCCGGTAGGTAGTGCTGTGGAATTTTCTGGGAGGGCTCCCAACCAGTTATTGGATCTGATTTTGGGGTTTTCGTGGAACTCCACGGTGTTCCGCTCCATTACGCCCTTGGTTGTCAGCTTCTGTCTTTCAGGCGGAAGTTTATGCGATCCTAAGGGCGATGGACTATGTTGTGGAAAGCAGATGCCGTGGCAGAAGTATTTGTGGCTCCCGTGACAGTCAGGCTGTGTAGTCACTGAAGGCCTTACATTTCCAAGTTGGTGCTGTCCTGCAAATCCAGATTGAATTATGTTGGATAATAGTCTTATGCTAACATTGGCTCCAGAACACATGGGTGTTATGGGGAATGAAGTCGCGGAAAAACTTGCAAAGAAAGGATCTGAGGCTAGTTTTATTGGACCAGAAGCAGTTCTTCCCACCACCAGTGATGCCCCAATAGCTTCACCATTCTCAGGTCACGGAATAATGATATTCTGTGGTCATCTCCCGACTATTTCGAGATCTCGTGCATCACTATAACGATCATTTTTCGGTTTCTAAAATTTAACTTTTCGTATGAAAACAATTTGAATGTTAGCTTAGATAGTTCTGCACTCATTTCCAGTCATTTCAATTTGTTTGTTTATGCATTGAAAAGAGCAAGACAAAATAATGGAGCTTAAGTCTCTAGTTTCTTGGATTTGAATGCGAAGCTATGCCGGCTTTTGGGGCGAAGACAACCCTCACATGTCTCCACATCTCTGGAATATATTTTGGGTCTTTAGCAAATTTTGAGCAGCGATTCGGTGTCAGATCTTCTAATTATTGAATCTCGTTTGGGGGCACTTCATTAGGTTCTTGTGTCTTGTATGGCTTGAACCCATCAACAGTCCACTCCAATTCAGGCTTTGTGATTATATTTGAGTTGATCTCGACGGCACTCTTATAGGACACAGTTCACTCTACTCGAATAGACTCGAGCAACCAGAAAAATCGGTATCAAAAATGAGTTGCAGAGTTTCTGCACTTTTTGATGTCCAACATCCTTCTTCCTTTTCCAGGTAACTTGAAAGATTTGCTCAAAGCCTAGATTTGCTAGAGATATCTTGTACGTAGAATTCCTTCACGAATATCTTTGTGTCTTCCGTTTGCTACCATCAGGCCCACTATTGGTGATTAGGTTGCCTGTGCACAGAATCGCGAATGGGGGGCTGCAAGAGGCACCAGATGGGCAATGGCTGTGCTGCGTATTATTTCAGGTACTACGTCAAGGTTTCGTCTGTGACTTGGTAGGAGAGACCGCAGACTTCTGGTAGAACTGATGATAGGCTATTTTGAATGATCTAATCATATGCAAACGAGAGACATTGCAGACAATGCACTTTACCAGGCTTGTGGAGACGAAGATGTGATTGTTGACCACTTTTTGTGCATATGCCGCGTTTTCGCTAGAATCAATGTTCGAGGTATTTGGCACTGACATCCTATGTAGTAAACACATTGGCTACTTAGGGACACGGGATCGATATGAACATATGGATTGTTGTTCCTTGTTGAGTAAGTGGGACGTGTCAGTCTTGAGTTTATGATGAATAATAAAACATCGATTTTTGTTGCATTTTGTGGTACTGTGTGGGAGATGAAGGGGAACCATGTTAGGACTTATAATTTTGTAATGGTGAGAATAATTCTCCAATTTTACTTGTTAGAATTTCCATAAGCTTTTCGATTGCACTTTTTGTTATATATTTCTTAGAGCCCGGGATAACTGTTTTAACCTGAAAGAGGGTGACATCATTTGAAGCTTTATCCGCCAATTCATTACCCCTGATGCCCGGATATCCCGTTATCCAGAATAGCTTAATCTCTGCCACAGTGTTGGTATGTTGCGTAATGGTTGTAATAGCCTCATTTTTGTTCAACATGTTTTTTACCGCTTCAAAGACAGAGCGATGTCGGTGCAGATAATATGTTTTGCATTTGATTTGCTGTATATTTTTAGGGCGCTTGAATCCATTTCTCGTTGAACGTGGGAGTTGTATAGCAGGCCGGGGAAACCGTTTTCCCGTGTTCATCTACCACAGCATATGACATAGTGTTGGATCTCTTTGAATCGTCTTTGTATAGAAACTGTTTGGAAAGCGGTTTTCCGTTGGCAGAGCTGTGGTTTTAGGCATCGGATGTGAGGCTGCTCATGCCAGCATCTGAGCATAAGTTCCGTGGAGTGTATGATTCAGTGGTGTCAATAGGTCTGTTATATCTGATGTTGAGATCATTCGCCCGATCTAGTAATTGACTATATATAGATGATATCTTTAGGGAAATTTTCCTCTTCCTAAGGAGGCTCATTTATTTGTGTAACAAGCTGTGTTTGTGTTGGCAGTGCACCTTATGAACCATACGAAATTTAATGTTCTTAATACGATCCTCGATGATTTCCAGACCACTTTCAGTTAGCACATCTGTTGTTTTTGATTTGCAGAGGTGCACATTCGATGCCAAGAGTTGTCTAAGAATATCCAATTAAGAACGATTTCGTAGTTTTCAAACACAGTCTCCTACGGGATAGTGGAAATTGTCTTCCACTTTCATTGACTGGAGCTGAGGTCCCCTGAAACGTACCGTTATTATTCCTCTGGATCTATCTCCAAAGTTGCTGTGGTCCATAATTAGTGGACTGTTGGCACCATTTCGGAATGTTTTAAAGAAGAGAAAGTGCCTCGAACCCCGGTCACGTCCAAGGGTATGAGAATGCAATTTGTCTATCCCGCACTCCATCCACATTCATGCTTAGGAATGCATTTACCAACAGAATTCATAATAAGGGTATTTTGTTATAAAGCACTCCGAGTATGAAAGTTCAACATTTATTATATATGGACTGCCACACCCTCCCTTCAGACATATTCATACTTGGAAACATATAACAGATTTTTGATGAAATCATTTTTGAACAATCGTCTATGCATTTGTGGAAGAAAACACCACCGAACTCCCGATAATATAACCAAGCAAAACAACCCCCATCTCAACGTCTGTTACTTTTATGACAATCAAATTTGGCAGCAATGTGCCCTTTGTCAATGTGTGTGTTCAAAAATGGGTCCGATAATTAAACTGCTTCGCCCACCATTCAAAAATGAGTATAACTGGAGTCGCAAGATATTTCAAAGATATTTTGCATAGAAAACAGTACAAATAATAGAAAAACAAAGTTTTTAACTCCATTGCACAACCCACTTGGCGAAACGTGCCTGGCTAGTGGAATTAACATTAAAGTTTACTCTAATGCTACATGTGGGCGTAATATATCAACAGCGAATGATACGGCTTTGGATATCTTCATATTGAATTACGAAATTTGAACAAAAAGGTCGTGAGATGTATCCCGTATTTACAAGCAGTCATTTGGATCATTGGATCATTGATATTGATCATCATCGTTCAACTCTCTCGCTGAATTTCCTTGTTGACTAGTTCAGTGCACTATATAAGTGAATAGTGCTTTACAGGGTCTCTCTAACTCCACTTCAATGTTCTTTATTTTTTCTGATTGTTTGTTTTTTTTGTTGGTTTTGGGCAATTTTATTCATTCATTCTCTATTTGAACAATTTAAATTTCTGGAGATTTTTAGCCAGCTTAAACTGCTCTGTGAGTGTTCTATTTCTATCTGATATTTATTATTGCTGCTTGGAACCGTGTTTGTTCAGTTTTTTGTGTACCTGCAAATATTATTATTTTGAACATGTACAATATTTCACTTAGTTCATTACAACAATTTGTATAATTTGAATAATTGCTTGTGCCGTTTTGGATATGCCTGAAACCCCAAATAATGATGTCAGCAAGTGTTCTGGAGAATGAGTAAGAGAGACTTTCGATTCGAAGAGGAAATTATTTTGACGTAGACTTACCAAGACTATGCCCAGGCCCTTCAATTCACGATCCTGGGGCTTCTACAATAGGATTCCAACATTTAAGAAAGCAATTGGGAGATGTGAGTGAGTAGTCCATGTGCCGCCAATTCTGAGTCGGGAGAAGGGTTTTATTATGTTGCATGATGAGTTTGATAAGGACAGAAGACTTCTTTCGGTAGGATTGAAGTTTTTGTAACGATGTTGGTAGTTAACCCACTCACTTGAGAAATTTTTATGTAAGAATTGTTGGACAAGCTTCTTATGTTTTTGTCGATGAAGTAGTCGAATAAGTGTAGGGTCTCTTTATCAGATCTTTTCTACATTTATTAGTATTTTTGTAACTGTGTTGTCTGTATGTATAGGCGGTACCTGCAAGAGTGTTGCATCCTGCGATAATGTGTCCACACCGCTTTCTTCCTACGAATTCTTCTCCTCACATCGGTATGATAATATACTTGTAAAAGTTGAGATGAGTTTTGGCACAATGTTCGTATATGGAGAGTCTGAAGTAAATTTTTGTAAGACTAGACCTTTAAAAGAGTCAATATTCGGATGCAGACCTTTAAGTATGCCCAGTCCAGATCCTTAACTATACTCGTAGTAGACCTGATAAGACCAGAAAGGCACTTTAGCAGCACATTTTTGTTTTACAGGTTTGTGGAATAGCAAAGTGGGGAGCTGAAGATAATATAAGTTAAGTACTCTCCTGAGCAAAATCTATAATAATAAAAAAGTTTAAATTATTTTATATTATTTTATTATTTGTATTATTATGGTAGTCCTTCTCCTTCGAGCTCCTGCCAATCAAAAGATGCGAGCTCTCATACTCGGGTTCTTTTTATACCTTTTCGCCGCCGACAATCCCATGGTGACTGCGCTTTGAGGCGGCATTGCGCGACAGCGTTTCACGGCTGGGCTTGGCGGCACCGACATACAACACATGTCTCGCCAATTCCTCCGGCACCGAGAACCATCACCGTCTACCTTATCTACGCGTAGCGGCTGTGCCGCGCATTTTGTACAATGCTTTGTACTGCTGCGCAAGCGCATGGCGCCAATGCTCTTTTCGTATGCTTTCTCGCGTACCGAGAACCAGCACCGTCTATCGTGCCCTTGCGCAGCTGATGGCAGCGGATGGCCGCAGACCCTGTTGCAGCACATTTCGTACAATGCTTTGCACCGCTGCGCTAGCGCATGGCGCCAATGTTCTCAGTCTTGTGTTTTCCCACGCACCGAGAACCAGCACCGTCTACCGTGCCCCTGCGCAGCGGATGGCAGCAGACGCTGTTGCAGCGTATTTCGTACAATGCTTTGTACCGCTGCGCAAGCGCACGGCGCCAATGACATGCAACGCGTATGTTGCTAACTCCTCCCCCCCTTAAGATCAGCCGTCCTCGGCTGACGGGCGTCCCGCCTTCGGGCACTACCACGTATTCTGATATGATTGAAAATATCCAAAGTTTTCCTTGTCTCTCTTTCTAAAATTGGTCACGTGTGAGGACCAAAGTCACGGCAACAAAGCAGGACCCATCACGCCCCGACCCTCTAGAGTTTTTAAGAATGGACAATAGCTGGAGACGACCAGGGAAAGAAAAAGAACATTTCAAGCTTTAAGCAGTTTCAAATGAGAAACACTTCCTTTTTAAAAAAAATGTAAAGTTCAACTTTAATATCATAAACGTTATAAATTTAATCGATGTATTGCCCATATGAATTGAATGAGGTGATTCGAGTTGCTGCTGGTAAGAGTGCTTGTAAGGGAAGTTTAAGAAAATATGCCCTAACGTAGGTTGTCTTTGTGGACTACTCGGCCATCCACCAGGATACTCGATCCGAGGTCTGCGCCTACAGTCTTCTGGTTGTAAACTTTTGATAGTTTGTTTCCAAGCCTTTTATTTGCCTTAACAAATACCTTGTCTCCTGTTTTGAAAAATTTCGTTTTTCGCAGCCGGTTGAAATATTGGAGTTTAGTTTGTTGGGTAACTCGTAATCTGGCTTCCACCTCGCCTCTCATTACCTGGGAAATAGAATGAAGTATGTCGATATGTCTCTGATTAGTAACAGAGTGGATTGTGCGGTTATACCTGGATACCGCTAACAAAACTAGCTCCCCTATATCCGAGGAATAGTCCGCTGCTTTGAGACATCTTGAAATCTCCGTCAATGTGCTGTGGAAGCGTTCCACCTGTCCATTAGATGTGCTGCGAAGGGGCGGAACTGCATGAACGCTAGCATCGAACTGATTTTGTAGCAGGGACCTTATAGTGTTAGAAGTCAGCGATTTTTCGTTGTCGCATACTACAGTACGTGTATCCTTAAAGACATTGAGGGTTTCTAGTAGGGGTCCTTTGAGGTCCACTATACTTCTGGATCTTATGGGTTTTACAATGGCAAACTTGGAGAACTTGTCCAGGCATGTGAGCAAGTGGTGACCTGCCGTGGAATAGATATCCAGATGCAAAATTTCGCCCGGATGCGTGGGAATAGGGGTTTTGCCTATTTGGGTTGCGTGTGGGTGTCGATTGTACTTGCCTTCCTGACATATGCGGCAGGCAGATGCCAGCTGCTTGAATTGTTTACGGACACCGGGGAAATATGCCATCCGCAACACCTGCCGTGTAGTTTCATTCGGCGAACGATGGGCTCTGTTGTGCTCTCTGGCTAGGATTTCTTGTTGCTCGCTTGGGTTGGCGATATCCTTTACCCTTCTCTCACTGAATCGGAACTTCACGGATGGGAAGAGATCCGGCAAGGTGTCCTCCAAATATTGCAATGTAACTCGATCGCAATATATTCCATTCACAACATTGACGTTAACGGACTCGTTCAGCAGCTGGGGCAAGTCCGAAGGTGAGGCATAAGTTAGGACATGCCTGAGCTGCTTCTGGAATACTATGAAGGAAGTTTTCTTCGACTTCTCTGTAGCTTGAGGATAAGCTGATTTCTGAAGCCATTGACGGGGTTATCGACAGTCGGGATAGGTTATCCCAGCGATTTTTCAGCGTTTATATTGGTTTCACGTTGCTTAGGTTTCTTCATTATTGCATTTATGTGCTGTCGTGAAAGCGCGTCCGCGACAACATTGAGTCTTCCTGGCTTGTAATGGAACCTCGGGGCGAACTCCCCAATGAAGGATCGCCATCGTTTCATCTTCGAGTTAATATTTCTGTCCGAGAGAGCGAATGTAAGGGGTTGATGGTCTGTAAAAATATTTAGGTTCTTGACTCCGTATAGGTAGTTTCTCAGCTTCTGCAATGACCAAACAATTGCAAGCAGCTCTCGCTCATTAGTTGCATAGTGCTCCTCTGTATCGGAGAGAGTGCGCGAGATCATGGTAATGGGCCGACCTCCCTGCGATAGTACAGCCCCTAAGGCATGGGATGAAGCATCCGTGGTTAGATCGAATGGTTTTCCGAAATCCGGATAGAGAAGCAAAACATCCTCTGATGCAAGTGCTGACCTCACACGCTGAAAGGCGTCTAATGCATCCGCATCGAGGACAATCGAAGTATTTTTAGACTTTGATGCGCCTCTATGACCATTCTTCCCCCTCAGATACCTGGTTAGTGGCTTGGTAATCCGAGCATAATCCTTGATGAACCTTCTATAGTAGCCCGTCAAACCTAAGAAGGATCTTAAGGCGCGAAGGCTGTGGGGCTGCTCAAAATCAACGATATCCCTCACCTTGTTTGGGCAAGTTTTTATACCAATGTTGGAAACAACAAATCCCAGGAACTCTACCTCCTTTTTAAAGAACCTAGACTTTTCTCTAGTGACTCGCATATTAGCCTGGAATAACCTGTCCAAGACCCTGCGTAGATCCGTAAGATGCGTTGTTGCATCAGGAGAAAATATGATCACGCCATCCATATAAACATAACAGCTCCTTCCAATCTCCTCCCGGAGTACGTCATCAATAGCTCTTTGGAAGATACTAGGGGCGTTCTTAAGGCCCATGGGTAGACGGCAATATTCATACTTGCCATTATTTATTGAAAAGGCAGTTTTCTCCCGGTCCTCCTCTGCTAAAGCGATCTGGTAGAAGCCATTTTTTAGATCGATAGTTGAGAAATATGTAGATTTTCCCAAGTTTGCGAGAATGACCGAAGTGTCGGGTATTGGATATCTGTCGCTGATGGTTTTATCATTTAATCGCTTAAAATCCAAAACCAATCGCAGTTTCCTGTCCCCGTTTTCATTTACTCCTTTCTTGGGTACTACCCAGAGGGGGTTATTAAAGGGGGACCGAGAAGGTCGTATGATCCCGTCCTCGAGCATGCTACTTATTTCCTTATTTACGAATGTGGTGGCTGCAATGGGGTAAGGATATGATCGGGCGTAAACTGGATCATTGTCTGTAGTTCGGATGGTTGCAAGGACGTTGGTGTTGAACGGCAGGCCCTCTCTGGGATCCGCAAACACTCCATTCAGATCAATCAGGAGTTGCTGGAATTCCGTAGTGGCCTCAGAGGGAGTTTCCGTTTGATCGTTGCTGCTGGTATGCTCTTCTTCCTCGTTCTCGTCTATGATGGAATCTGTGTAATTCACCCCTTCTCACTCCTGAAAGAGCAGCGTTTCCATTCCCCGGGCATGGCTGAGTGTTCCCACGTCTAAGTTGACACAAGCCGAGACGTCCGTTAGCAGATCAAACCAGATTATAGCGTCAAAGGTGTTTAGAGTCGGAAGTATGTAAAAGCTAGATGTCCTTCTCAGCATATTGATTCCACATTTCATAGTGACATGCACACTCCCCACCACAGTTTTGACCTTAACTGGTTTGATTATCGACTTTATTCCCAGTAGATCAGGGATATCCCTAATATAATTCTTGGCAGAGCCGGTGTCCACCAAGAACTTTAAACGCTGTGATGCTAGAGTCATTTGAATGTATGGAAGAAGTGGCCTCACCCCAAAAAAATTCACCTCAGCGAAAGTTGTTTCTCCCTCAACATCGGCACCGGCGTCACCTCGTCTGTAGTTTCGGTTGCGACGGCGACCTTCACTCCGGCGGCTTCCATTGTCCCAGCCACCAGGAGAAGAATCAATAAACTTAGTTTCCAGGTAATTGACTCTTGGGTGTTTCCAATCGTGTGAAGGTGGTTGCGACGAAGGTGGCCTTTTTGTAGCTAGTTCTCTCACTTCAAATTGCTGGCCATCCGAATATCCTTTCTGCATATGTGGAGCGCTGGTAGAAGCTCCAAACCGGTTTGCATTAAAGGGATTTCGTGGAGGAGCGTCTATGGCGGGTATCGTAGACGGATTGTCCCACCGGGGTGGAGTTCTCGGCTGTGCGATGACTCCAGTTCCTTGGCGATCAATGGCAAGTCGAGCTGAGTCGGGCTGATACATCCTTATAAGCTGCTGGTTGATGCTATAATTGAAGGATGGGTGCATTCCCTGGGGCCCCCGTCGCTTCCATGACTGGTCTATGTGGGCTCTGGCTGTGTTTATTTCTAGCTCCAAGGCCACAGCGAGGGCTGCCGACATATCCGGGGGACTAGCACAAAGAACTGATGAACTCATGGGCTCGTTGAGCCCCGAAATGAATACGCTCCTAGCCAGGTTCCTGTGCTCTTCATTCAGGATTTCATTTCCGCGATGCGTCACCAGAATTCCTCATGTCGTTCTGGTTGGTTAGAAGGGTGAGCCTCTTCTGAATCTCATCATAATACTTAGAAACGGACCATCCACTTTGCCTGAGACTCAGCATTTCTTGGTGAAGCGCGTATAAGGGTCTTCTGTCTGCATATGTTAAATCTAACCGAGGCAGAATTGCGTCAAGATTAGTAGGCATATTAAAGGATGTTAGGAGGGCATCGGCCTCTCCCAATACCTTGCTTCGGATCAGGTGAACGGCCTCGTAATGGCGAGGAAGACCTTCCGAACCCGTGAAAGGGACGTAAGCGCTAGTGACAGATCTCCGCCAGGAAGCGTACTGCGTCCTGCTTCCACCAAACTCGCGAAGCGAATGAGCACGAATAAATCAACCCCTTCACCCTCTCGATCGAACATAACATCGCTATAAACTGTGGGAGGTACTGCCGGTTGTCTAAGGATCTGCAGTTCTTTCCGGAGTTCGCATATCTCGTTGCGATTCTCAGTAAATCGTCGGTTGCTTTCTTCCGTCAAAGAGGAGAAGGCGGTTTTGATCATAGCCTCAAATATAGCCAAATCTCCACGGGGTTGGTGCGCTGCTTCCTTGTGCGCCATACTAGAGTCTAGAAGCGCACTCTACTTTGCGATGAACGGTACTAGAGACCTGACTAAATGTAGCCTGTGCTAGAACGTATGGTTGGGCTGTGCAACGCCTTTTTGGGTAGTTCTAAAAATTTCAAGTTTTATTATTTAAAAATTTTGTATTTTTTTTATTCATTTTTTTTAATTAAATTTTTGTTTACGTTAGACCTGGAGGGTCCCGTAGGAATCGCAGATTTTAACGCAATATAGCACCACATATCGCCAATCGTGCTTTATACCGGTGGACGTGGAGATGGGCTATGCACCACCTCTTTCGGTCGCACCGTGTTTAATAATAAGCCTTGCGAATGGTCAATACGCAGCGAACCGCCTTTTTCGGTAGCGCTAAAAATTGCATTATATTTATTATAAATTTTTATTTATTTGTGCTAAAAACTGGAGGGTCCCGTAGGAATCGCAGATTTGCTTTTTTTAAAACCCCTCTCAAGGGTACGGTAAGAGCCTGGGCAGCGACTTTTTCGCATGCCCCACGCTTACGACACAAAAACTGGAGGGTCCCGTAGGAATCGCAGATTTGCTTTTTTTATTAACCCCTCTCAAGGGTATGGTAAGAGCCTGGGCAGCGACTTTTTCGCATGCCCCACGCTTACGACACAAAAACTGGAGGGTCCCGTAGGAATCGCAGATTTGCTTTTTTTATTAACCCCTCTCAAGGGTATGGTAAGAGCCAGTGCAGCGACTTTTTCGCATGCTCCACGTTGGGCGCCAGTTAAGTAGCTCCTGCATCTTTCTGAAATTATAAAGATATTTAATTTGTTTTAATATTATTTTATTATTATTAAGGTCGTCCTTCTCCTTCGAGCTCCTGCCAATTAAAAGATGCGAGCTCTCGTACTCGGGTTCTTTTTATACGTTTTCGCCGCCGACAATCGCATGGTGACTGTGCTTTGAGGCGGCATTGCGCGACAGCGTTTCACGGCTGGGCTTGACCGCACCGACATACAACACATGTCTCGCCAATTCCTCCGGCACCGAGAACCATCACCGTCTACCGTATCTACGCGTAGCGGCTGTGCCGCGCATTTTGTACAATGCTTTGTACTGCTGCGCAAGCGCATGGCGCCAATGCTCTTTTCGTATGTTTTCTCGCGTACCGAGAACCAGCACCGTCTATCGTGCCCCTGCGCAGCGGATGGTAGCAGACTCTGTTGCCACGCATTTTGTACAATGCTTTGCACCGCTGCGCTAGCGCATGGCGCCATTGCTCTCAGTCTTGTGTTTTCTCACGCACCGAGAACCAGCACCGTCTACCGTGCCCCTGCGCAGCTGATGGCAGCAGACGCTGTTGCAGCGTGTTTCCTACAATGCTTGGTACCGCTGCGCAAGCACACGGCGCCAACGACATGCAACACGTATGTTGCTAACTTATAGTCAGCACTTTTAGATCTTGATGTAAGGCGCTGTTAGTCACATACCATGGGGTATTTGCTACAGTTCGAAGCGCTGCAGACTGAAACCATCGCAGAATATGAATGTTCGACCTGAATGCAGTACACCTTTACTGTTACCCTGTACTGTATGAAGTACTTTGTTTTTCTTATCTTCGCTGCCTTCATGGCTGTTCCAAGTTCTGGTGGTTTGCTTGCGTATGACTGTCCTAATGGGCCGGCTCTCTTAATGGAAGATGTAAGTATATGAGTGGAACGTTTCAGACCTAGCTTAGATAAGATTTGTAGTGAATTTTCAAGGGGCAGCAATTACTGGGTCTACTGCTGATATATATCTTACCAGTAGATAATTGGCTGAAGGTTGTCTTTGAAGAAAAGTTGTAGTTGTTTGGTCAGTTATCTTTAACTACAATTGCTCATTCTTTTATTGGCGTATTTTGCCATGCGGCAACTATTTAATATTGGTACAGAACCGCAGACCCAGCATTATTTTCAAGACCATTTTACATATTTTCATGGGGTCAAGTTCAATATACATATTATTTTGTGTACATTTCTGAGCGGATATTTCATTTACTATATACATATATATAATCTGTAGATTTCATATGCTCTGATCAAGTTTGATATTAATTGAAATCTTATTTAATTTGAAGGATGCAACAATTCTGTTAATGAAGGAGTGCGCTGAAGAAACGTACACTGATTGGGACGATGTTCTGGAAGTGACTCTTTGTATCGTCGAAGATACTGAAATGGACGCGTATATTAAATGTTTCGATGAGAAGACAAAAAATCAGAAGAAGAAGAACTAAGTTAGAAGTATGTCTTCCCATTCTAGCCGAGTAACATAGGAATGCGGTAGAATCGTAGGAGATTCAGTCAGATACTAACTTCAAAATATTCCTTCGAAACTAAATATAAATCAAGTGTAGAAATGAAAAAATATGGTTTTTGTGTTAGAAACTTGTAAAGAATAAAATAGGCTAAAAGTGAAGAATAAAACACAAACACCTTCACAGCTCTGGATATCCTACAAGGTAATTGCTATAAACTACAAATTGTCAATTTAAGCGGTGATCTGGCGTAATGAGTATAAAACAATGAATATAAAGGTTTATATATGCCAAAGAAAAGAAGTTCCATTACCAAGGTCATAGGATGACTTCATTCCGGTTTGTGTTCAAGAGACTAGTCTTTGTTGTACATGAAGCTACTCATAAAATAACAACGGTCCTCCATAAGAAAAGGCGTGGACTTAATCGGAATTCATTTTGAGCATCGGCCAAGTACCAAACGACAGTTCTCAATAGGTAAATTGTAAATTTGCAATATTCACGATTCAGTTTAAAAATAGTCTTTATTCCATTTAAATCTCGATTTGTTTCAAGCCTGGACTGTCTGAGATGGATCCTAAAAACAGTCTCAATTTTTGTTATTGGCAAAAGGAACCTTGTGAAGTTGGACGATATCCAGCGCCCTGAGTAGCCTCATTTGAGTCTACGGAATGAGTATACCTGAATATTACGAATATGGTGTTATCTTATAAATGTGAGAGTTGCTTATGAATGTTGAATGTTGAGAAATGACAATAGACCATCAACGAGCAAAGCAGCTCATAAGAACACTAAAACGAGACTGAATTTAAAAACTTTTCTTATTTCGTTTGAAGTTTTTAGTAAAAAAATATTGTTGATTCTGATCCTGAGGCTAATGCTGATTCCACGATCCACTTTGGACCGTCACTTTAATATCATTGTTGTCTATTGTCTATTGGGGTGATTATTTGTGTACGTCATATTTGGGGAAATTTAATTAAATTGAAGTATTTGAATACCAGGCAAAATGAAGCGATACAAAAAAGGGCAGAATGGACGTGTCGAACTCGGAAATCACGACTGATTTTCTTCGGGCCGAGGGAAATGCCCATTGGAAAATTTGGCTCAACATCAACAAACTAATCAAATGTATAAAAAGGAGAAAGCAAAAAAAATTCATGGAAGCAACAGTTAACGAACTACCTTAAAGACAACAAGTTTTTCTTTCTGTGGGTGTGTTAGGAGTGTGATATTTATAGCGTTTCTGTTGGGTACCTCGCTTTGCTTAAATATGAGGTAATGCCTTCGAGTTTGAAACTAACTTCTTAAAACTATGTAAAAACAACTGTTGAACCCCAAGAAAGCTACAAGAAAGTTTAGTATGGGATGATTTTCCTAAACTTTTTAAGCATACCTTCGCGTATCCTTCCTTGACGTTAAATTAAACAAATTCACAGGTGTGACACACATATTAACTTAATTTGCAATTTGTTACTAATCCATTTAAAATATCTGTTCATAGAGATAAAGAAACGAAAAGGTGGAGTTTTTTCAGAAGTTGGGAAAGTTAACATGTAGTTTAATATTGAGATGGGAACAAGTTATCTTGCGATTCTATTTGACTACACACTCACACAAAATAAGTCAATCAAGCTGGTTGAGATATTAAAAAAAGAGAGAATTTTGCGCAAATACCAAATATGTAATAATTTTTATTCATTGGGAGTTGTGTGTGGAAACAGCAGTGGTCGAGGGACAGATAGGCTAATTAAGTTTCGAGTCTGAAGGTTGATTGATTACCGCCCTTCCTTCGTAAATTGACCATTGACTCAATCGTTCGGCATCTCAATTATTAAGTTTCACAAGAATGGAGATACTGGAGCCTGCAAGTATTTGTCCTGGACACATTGGGCATGCTCCCGATAAGTTTCTTTCTAAAAAATTTTTTCTTCGACTTGAAAATTTGCGTTATCCATTCCCCAGAACGCTTGCTGAGATCATTATGTGTGGTGTAATGCGTCATAGCCAAAAAGAATCACCCAATTATTAAAATAATATAAAATGTTGAGTTGTATTTGATGGGGGAAGTTTGAAAAAACATTTACCTACATAAAAACTGAACAAACAGAACTCACATTACCCAGAAAATATCTGAGAGAAACAAAACAAATACAGCAGTTTAAGTACGTAGGCAGAATAACCGCTGTTAAAGACGCTAATCAAAACTTGACTAAGAGAACTAAATTTCTTAGAAAAGAGAATGGTGTTAACAACAAAGTTTCCCCACAAACAGAACACAAAGACAAAAAGAAACAAAAGAAAAGCAGAAACAAGTAAGAATATTGAAGAAGGGTTGGACAGAACGCGGGATCTCCTATTCCCTAACACATTGAACTGCAAAAGCTCACACGACTGCTCGTATTTGCGGGATATATACCTTTTCACGACTTATTGGTGTTCATGGAGTTAAAGACTTCTGTCTGCTGTTTGTTGTGTTTTTTCTGTGAGCTATTTTTGAACTTTTTCGGAGCTCAGAGTTTTCTAATTTTTTAATAGAGGGCGAGGCAGTTTAATTATCGAACCAATTTTTTCAGCCCAGAAACATATTCAAAATGCACATTGGTCCCAACTTTGATCATCATAACGTTAAGAAGAGGTTTCGAATGGGTTTATTTAGTTTGGTTGTATGTTTGGAGATAGGTGAATGTTCTCCCATTTCTGCATATGACTGTAGAGTGCCACTGCCATTCTTCAAACAAAATTTATTTGGGGTAAGAATATTAGTCTCCCGATCGCAAAAGTCTCTGTCGACTCGACAAGTTCATAGACAATAAGAAAATGTGCGTCAGAAACAGAACAAACATAGAATTATGATATATTGAAACACCGAACACGCTCGCTCGTGCCTTTTTGACGTTGACAATAAGATTTTTGTTGTTTTTAGTCTTCATTTATTTTGCTCTCTGTCTATATTCTTCGACAATCAGCAATTCATATTAACTATAGTAATTAATATCGAAAAAAAGTCGCATTGAAAAGTGGTAATGTTCAATAGAGAAAATCACACTCTATCTCTTAGATAAATATAATATCTCTTAAATATAATGTAAATACTTAGAAAATAGAATTTTATGCCTTAATAGGTTACAATATAATTATTTTGCTTAAATGTCTCATGCCTACGATTTGCGTAGGACATGTTTTGGAGGTTTTGTTCCAAAGGGTTTGGGTGCCTTTGTAGTCTTTCTATATAATTTTGAATGTAATTTTGAATTTCTGCTTATACGAGTATAGTCAACACTTTTAGATCTGGATATAGGGCGCTGTTAGTCACATACCAAGGGCCATTTGCTATAGTTCACAGCGCTTCACAATGAAACCACTGCAGAATGGCGTTGGTCGAAATACATGCAGCTGTCGAGAACATTGTTTTTTAAAAAGATTTTTAATTCTCTGCCCAACAACCAGTTAATTTTTTTAAGTTTTTGTCCGAGGCTTGGGAAATATGGTTTTTTTTTTTTGGGTAAGCCTACAATTGAAAGTATTCCCAGATAATTCTGTAAAAAACGTTTACTCCAATAAACATAAATTGAAATCGTATTCCGCAGTGCTCCGACTCCAAATAACTGGTAATGCACATTGATCGCTGACTAAAATGGGGAGGCAAATCATGTGAAATCAAAGCAATTGAACTGAGATGACTTTTAAACAGGCGAAACAAACTCCTTTTACTCTATAATGAAATGATAAAGTCTATATGGACGTATGGTATCCAGCTCTCAGGTACGGAATGTCCCTGTTGAAATGCTATAAAGAGCTCAAGCTAAAGTTTTGTATACATTTACCAAAGTTACTTGTACATTTCAAATGCAAATGTCCAAAAAGACTTAAATATTCCACAATATCTGAAGAAATCTCCAATTTATCTGCAAGTTATATTTCTAATCTAGAAAGGTATCTACAGCTAGATTAAGCCTACTAAATAGGAATAATATTATAAAGCTGCAGTCGTCTTAGTTTTAAGATGTGATTTATTATTTACTTACAATTATTAATTTTTAAAGTATTCTTCTTCTGATACTGTCTATTACTTGGAGCATTTGCAAAAAAGCAACTTAGTTCCATTTATTATTTCTATAATAATTATCAAAAACATAAAAAATGATTGGTAGCTCTAAAAATTGTAATTCGAAGAATCAAAGAACACTAGCATGGAAAACAACTAAAAAACTCCGGAAAGCCACCAAAAAACTTGCGCATCCAAACCGTATTTCGCAAAAGTAAAAGTTCTAAACACACTTCGGACCTGAACAAAGCAAACAGTCATAATATGTTTCTGCACCGTGCCTGTCAAGAGTCCCTACTGAAATTGAAAATCAAATACTATAAAGCTTAATGTACCTAGACCCTTCGCAAGATCTATCGAAACTTAAAGTATGTGAACCCAATAATGGTACAACTTTTCAAAGTGACCGTAAAGAGGCCATGATTGATCCAACAACTAGTGAAAGAATGCGGGAATTACCAATGTGTGGATTTAGGTTCCTTACATAATCATTGAATGTAGTTCGAAGAAAAATTATAAAACCGGGCAAACCTGCGGCATATGTGTCGTCTCATAGGCCAGTTAGATTACTGCATGCTTTAAGGGGAGCTTGTGAGAAGCGCTTCTTTGTAAGTTAAAAATCCAAGCCAATTTTGTAAACCACCCATCCACGAAATAATCCAATTAGAAACAAGAGATGCGAAGTGAACAAGGAAGTGTGTTTGGGCCAATGAACACAATTTTTACAGCCGATCTGCCTGTTAAATCAAATGTAGAATTACCCTAGTTTGCAGATAATTCCACAATTTTTTCAAGAGTAGCTGGTGCTGCTCCGGCGAATTTGCAAAATATTGAAATGAAAATTGCGTCTTCACTGGAATGCAACTGTAAAGTATCTCGGAGCACATCTCGATCGTAGGGTTACCTGAAAAAAACATATATTTGCCTAATGCAACCTTCTATTTAAACTAAAAAAACTGGTTGTTAGGTTGTGACGTGAACTCCTTGTTAGAAAATAATGTTTTAGAATATAAAGAGATAATAACGCACATTTGGACCTATTCTAAATTGATACGGTGTACTGTATGTATGTCGAATAATAACATTATGCAGTGGTTTCATTGCGAAGTGCTGTGAACTATAGCAAATGTCCCTTGGTATGTCACTAACAGTGCCCTATATCCAGATCTAAAAGTGTTGACTATATAAGCAGAAATTCAAAATTACAATAAAAATTATATACAAAGACTACAAAAGCAACCAAACCCTTTGGAACAAAACCTCATAAAAACATCATTCGCCAATCGTGGGCATGGGAGATTAAACCAAATTAAGAAATATACTTCATATTTTTTGAGTATTTACTAAATATATATTTAAGAGATAGAGTGTGATTTTCCATATTGAACATCACCACTTTTCAATTTTACTTCGTTTTCGATGTTATTAACAATATTTGATATAAATTCCTGATTATCCAAGAATATAGATAGAGAGGAAAATAAACGAAGATTAAAAACGAGTACAGAAGTCTGAAGTCGGAGTAGACCGACTTTGAAATACCCTTTAGCTTTCCTTGTGCGTGCGAGTTCAACAATGGGGATGATTTTTTCATAAATCATCATTAGTAGCATATCTACAGTAATTTTCGGTGGAGTACCTTGAATTGACTATATCGACCCCATTTCTTGTGTATGGCTTTGTAGTGTCAATATAACCACTAACATAAAATTTCGTCCAAAAATATTGTATAGGTCGTAATTTATAATAATATGTGAATAGTGGGCGTGGCTGTAAAAATAACAGGCCCATTTTTTATGTGGTGTTTAATGTTGGTTAAATGTCTTGTGCTCCTCTATTGAAATTTGGTTTGAAGAATCGAGGCGGCACTCTACAGTTATAAGCAGAAATGGGAGAACACTCACCTATCTCCAAACACACAACAAACTAAATAAACCCAATCTAAACCTCTTCTTAGCGTTATGATGTTCAAATTTGGCAGCAATGTGAATTTTGAACATGTTTGTGGGATGAAGATATGGGTTCGATAATTAAACTGCCTCGCCATGAATTAAAAAATTTTCCAGCCAGGAGGCCCGAAAATGTTCACAGACAGTTCATAGCAAAAACTCAAAAAAAAGCAGAAGGATTGATTGTTTTTTCCATAAACTCCAAAAGGTCGTGAAAATCCCGTATTTACGAGTTGTCGTCTGGGCTATTTCAGTACACTGTGTTAGGGAATCGGGGATCTCGCGTTCTGTCTAACCCCGTTTCAATATTATTTCTTGTTTTTGCTTTTGCTTTCTGTTTGTCTTTTTGTTCTGTTCCTCTCTGCCAAGAATTTTAGTTCTCTAGTTCCGGTTTTGATTAGCGTCTTTAATGGCGTTTGTTCTGCCTACGTACCCTACATGTATCTTAAACTGCTGCGTTTGCTTCGTTTATGTCAGATATTTTATAGGTAATTTGAGTTCCGTTTGTTCAGTTTTGACGTAGGCAAATATTTTTTTCACATTTACCCGATCAAGTACAAATGAACATTTTATATTTGTTAAATAAGTGTATGTTTCTTTTTGGCTATGACGCATTATACCACACATAATGATGCCAGCAAGCGTTCTGGGGAATGAATAACTTTCGAGAGGCGTCCGAGTCGAAACAAAATTATTTACAGGTAGAGTTGTTGAGACCACGCCCAGTGATTTGAATCCACAAACTCAGGACTGACAAACCAGGATTCCTACATTAAAGCAAACAGTCCTAGGACTTTTTAAGATTTCTGCTCCCTGATTTTTAGTTTTTGGAATCATTTTGTGCAAGTACGCTTTTATACTTTGATAAATTTTGTGGTATTATCTGAAGAGGTTTGCAAACAGGTGGTCTTCAAAACAGGAAACTGCTTTGACGCATGCCTTGTTACGAACGCGACATCATTCGTGATGATTATCTGCCGTCGGCATTGACTGAAAGAGATCTTAATCCACCTATAAAAGAGCATCACTGCGCTACGCACTAATTTTATCGAAACGTTCTCAAGGATCCCTTAAGTACTAGAATACTACAGAAGAATATTTGCGAATAAGGATTTCAATAATAAAATTTTGTTTATTAAAATTTTTTTTTTTTTAATCTTTTTTATTACAAAAATTTCACGAAATGTGAGTTAAGATTAAAAATTGGGATTAGAATAGTCAAAAAGAGAAGAGTGAGCGTGTTAGTTGTATCAGTATAACTTATATCTCATTCTACTATGTTTCTTATATTTCTGACGCACATTTCGTTAATAATTGTCTCTGGATTTCCCGAGTTGCTAGAATCTCTTGCAATATAGAGCTCAATGCATAGTCGGTAATTCCATGGGAAAATCCACAAACCCACAATTGGTGGAAATTCTCATTTGAAAGAGTTCAAATTTCATATTTGTGTTTTCAACAAAACGGAGAAAACTATCCACAAAAACTTAAATTCGATAACAAAATTTTGTGTATAAAATCCCGGCAACGATTCTTTACGGCAATAGTTTGTTTCACCTTTTCGTAAGGAAGAGTCCGAATTGAAGTTCAAGTGAATTAAAAATGAAATATTTTGTTTTTCTTATCTTCGCTGCCTTCATGGCTGTTCCAAGTTCTGGTCGTTTGCTTGCGTATGACTGTCCTAATGGGCCGGCTCTCGTAATGGAAGATGTAAGTATATGAGTGGAACGTTTCAGACCTAGCTTAGATAAGATTTGTAGTGAATTTTCAAGGGGCAGCAATTACTGGGTCTACTGCTGATATATATCTTACCAGTAGATAATTGGCTGAAGGTTGTCTTTGAAGAAAAGTTGTAGTTGTTTGGTCAGTTATCTTTAACTACAATTGCTCATTCTTTTATTGGCGTATTTTGCCATGCGGCAACTATTTAATATTGGTACAGAACCGCAGACCCAGCATTATTTTCAAGACCATTTTACATATTTTCATGGGGTCAAGTTCAATATACATATTATTTTGTGTACATTTCTGAGCGGATATTTCATTTACTATATACATATATATAATCTGTAGATTTCATATGCTCTGATCAAGTTTGATATTAATTGAAATCTTATTTAATTTGAAGGATGCAACAATTGTGTTAATGAAGGACTGCGCTGAAGAAACGTACACTGATTGGGACGATGTTCTGGAAGTGACTCTTTGTATCGCCGAAGATACTGAAATGGACGCGTATATTAAATGTTTCGATGAGAAGACAAAAAATCAGAAGAAGAAGAACTAAGTTAGAAGTATGTCTTCCCATTCTAGCCGAGTAACATAGGAATGCGGTAGAATCGTAGGAGATTCAGTCAGATACTAACTTCAAAATATTCCTTCGAAACTAAATATAAATCAAGTGTAGAAATGAAAAAATATGGTTTTTGTATTACTTGTAAAGAATAAAATAGGCTAAAAGTGAAGAATAAAACACAAACACCGTCACAGCTCTGGATATCCTACAAGGTAATTTCTATAAACTACAAATTGTCAATTTAAGCGGTGGTCTGGCGTAATGAGTATAAAACAATGAATATAAAGGTTTATATATGCCAAAGAAAAGAAGTTCCATTACCAAGGTCATAGGATGACTTCATTCCGGTTTGTGTTCAAGAGACTAGTCTTTGTTGTACATGAAGCTACTCATAAAATAACAACGGTCCTCCATAAGAAAAGGCGTGGACTTAATCGGAATTCATTTTGAGCATCGGCCAAGTACCAAACGACAGTTCTCAATAAGTAAATTGTAAATTTGCAATATTCACGATTCAGTTTAAAAATAGTCTTTATTCCATTTAAATCTCGATTTGTTTCAAGCCTGGACTGTCTGAGATGGATCCTAAAAACAGTCTCAATTTTTGTTATTGGCAAAAGGAACCTTGTGAAGTTGGACGATATCCAGACAGTTTGGTTGCATGCGCCCTGAGTAGCCTCATTTGAGTCTACGGAATGAGTATACCTGAATATTACGAATATGGTGTTATCTTATAAATGTGAGAGTTGCTTATGAATGTTGAATGTTGAGAGATGGCAATAGACTATCATCGAGCAAAGCAGCTCATAAGAACACTAAAACGAAACTGGATTTAAAAACTTTTCTTATTTCGATTGACGTTTTCAACAAAAAATTATGTTGAATCTGATGCTGAGACTAATGTTGATTTCACGCTCCACTTTAGACCGTCACTTTAATATATTTATTGTCTATTGGGGTGCTTATTTCTATACGTCCTTTTGGGGCAAATTTCATTAAATTGAAGTATTTGAAGTATTCTCTTTGTGCCTTCCCAAGCTTACTTTTGAAGGTTCTGAGTGCTCCCTTATATAAAGCCCAGTCGAACTATCTCTAGACTTCTTTGCGCTGTTGAAAAGTCTCCTACAGTTTTGTCTGAGTCCCCTGATTAACTCCCCCCACCACATGGGTTTTTGTTTCCCCCTGGGTCTACTGAGGCGGCCTTATTATGAGCAACCGTTAGAACCTCCACAGACCTATCAATTTCGGCACACGTGCTTGTGCTGGAGCTGTTCTGAGGTAGTTGTCTAGTCACCTTGAAGAGTCCCAGTTTGCTTTCCTGACATTTCTAAAAGCCTTAGGGCTAGGGAGACTATCTACAAGATCAAACTGAATTAAGCTATGATCCGAAAAGGAGTGTGCCTCTAGAACTCTCCAATTTGAGATCCGACCAAGAATTGATTCGGAGGCAAGGGTATGTCAAGGACTTCTTGCCTATTAGCATTAATGAAAGTGGGTTCTGACTGCTTATTACATATAAACCTTCTTATCTAGTCGTTACAATATATATATATATATATATATATATATATATATATATATATATATATATATATATATATATATATATATATATATATATATATATATATATATATATATATACATATATATATATATATATATATATATATATATATATATATATATATATATATATATATATATATATATATATATATATAGCTTTTTAAATTTTTTTGAGTCCCGGTTGGTGGTCTCTTCTAGGGACCGTTGCCGTTTTGTAGCCTGTTGTGTTGGAGCTGGAGGCTCCTTCACGACTGTCGTCGCCCACTCGAGGGAAGCCTTCTGCTTCAGCGTCCTCTCCTTCTCTGGGATCCGCGACAACCGTTCCACCGTCCGGAGAGCAGCCCTTTTTTCCTTGTAGAACCTTTTGGTTCTCTGGATAGCAACACTATTGCAATCACGTGGCTTTGCTTGTGCCAGGCTCGTCGTCCTTAGCTACAATAGCTGCCGCAGAGTGTGCGGAAGATTTTGGATCCCCATCCGAATTAGCGTTTAAAAATCGTGCGTCAGTTTTTTTTGTGTTTAAATTGTTCAGACTGATTCGTACGGCCACCCGCTTGATTGATCAAGTTAAGGCAGCCAAAAATTTGAAAGGGGAAGGGGTTGGTCAACTGTGGCAGTGGCCCGTACCACAGCAAGGCCACCGTTACTACCTGAGGTGGCCTGGTATCAGGAAGGGGAGCTCCGTTAGGATACAGCCTAATTAACCTGGCTGCAAAATAACATCCAATGGGCACGATCCCAAGAAAACCCTGGATTAGGAGGGAGACAGTTCTTAGTTGGATTACTCCGCAGTAGTCAGTCCGGCCCATATGAGCCGAAACTCCGCCTTCCTAACCTTGCGTCATTGCAATCATTTAAGCCTTCGTACCCAGACAAGGTGACTGTTCTTCACGAAGGATAGCATATTTAATGACCAAAGATTTCGATTGGGGACAAAGAGCTGGCGAAATTTTACCTAATAAGGCTTGGGAAAAACTAAAATCTAAGGAGAGGAAGTTCAGTGGAGACTCCAACGCTTGATTAGTTGCAAATATGACGGAAAGTAAAACAAACACCTTTCTCTTGCCCATTATATCGCCAATTGTGATACAATTGTTTTTCTCCTTCTACTTATTCCTTCGCAGCATACAATTTTAATTAGCTTCCATGAAATTCAATCTTTGCCGAAATCAAATGAACTAACAGTAATGTCCTTTGAATGCAATGATCCACAGCGCGCAGTTTATACCAAAACACCGATAAGTTCCACTCCAAACAGAACACCGCAATTCTCATATCAGCATACAAACTCTGCTAAGATCGTGCCAGTATCAAAACCAGCCCCTGCCTGACATTACGCTCTTTGCCCAACCCAAGTCAAAAACAGAAAACAGCAATTGGGACTTCAGCATTGATAAGCACGGGCCAAGTAATGATGAGTCCGTGTGAACTGCGGTTGCCTGTGTGTAGAGGCACTTCTCAAGATAGGGTTTTATCATATCTGCTCTGGAATCTTGCTGCTGCTTTAACTGGAGAAGAAGGTTCACAAAATCATTCAGTTTGTGAACGATGGTGCTATTTTTAACTCAGGAAAATATGTACCCGCAATGAGTGTCGTGATGATACACATGCTTAACATTATCACCAAAGGGACTTCGTGCTGCGGGTTGGGAGGAAATCTATCTAAGACTCTACTCTACTCTACTCTACTCTTCCCTAGGTAGCATAAAATATGTTCATTTATCTCTCCAAAACTTAGGTAGCATAAAATATGTTCATTTATCTCTCCAAAACTTATGAGAGTTGACATCACAGCTGTAGAAGACGCTAAGTACCTAAGGGTAATCTTGCAATTGTAGTGTAACGACTCTTTTACCTGGGTAAGCCTCCCGGATACAGAAATACTTCTCTAGGCTATCGTAGATTCTAGTTTCCTTATCTTTGAATTAATACGCCTGATCAATTATAATAAATGTGTTGTAGAAAGCCGATTGGAAATCCGTCTTAACTTCTGTAACGATGCAGTCCAAGTCTCCAGATACAACGTCAGTGGACACAAAAACTTCTTCCACCGATTGGGGTTAGACCGGCGTAGTTCTGGTTTGTTGTGGAAGTGGATTCAAAAACCCAACATTCGTAGAAGATACAAAAACTTTGAGTGTCTGTATATGTGTGTGTTTGTCGCGATTCGGAAACATCTGAAAATTCGCCAACGAAAGTTTGCTCTGGGTTTTCTCGTGGTCCACCTCCGGTGGTGTCCAGCAGGAAAATAGACTGCATGTCCGGTTGCAGGCACTTTTATAGGTTCTACGCTCTGAGCAAATCTACACAATATAGATGGATAATAAATATGGAAAGAACAGCTGAGATAACTGTAAGTGATGCCATTAGAATGCCTCCAACGGGAGCTTTAGACTTTATGTTCAATCTGCTTCCTGTCAGATTATTCGCCGAAAAGATTGCTACGAATTCAGCTGTTAGATTAAAAGCCACTCACTAGAATGCTTTAAGATGTTTCCATGCTCTTTATTCAATAGAAGCTGCAGATTTTCTTTCCCTCCAGAAACTAATAGAAGATCAGCAACCCCAATTATATGGAACGCACCCAAATTTACACAAATAGATAACGGTACAGGGTAGTTTCGGTGGATGTTGATGTATTTTCAAATAAATAATACAATATGTCATTTCTATTTACCGAGCACTGAAGCATAACCCAAGCAGTGGTGTCGGCTAAAATGGAAGTCTATGACTGAAAAGAAAAAGATTTATGGTACGATATGTACATTGTGTCGAACATACAAGCGACCTTGCGTTTCCCAGATTCGGCTACAATTACATCGAATCCCGTCAAGAGCTGCCACATATCAAGAGATCTGAGCGGATACATGTGCATCTGTGCTGGGTTTCCGGCCACAGGGAGATACCAGAGAACAGCAAAGCGGATGAACTCACCCTAGAGGAAAATGCGAAATAGACTAGTTTCTCTACACCCATAATTCTGGCTGCTGATTTCAATTCATGGAGTTCCCTGTGCGGCTCTTCAGTCACTAGTTCAAGAGGTAATTATATGGAAGATGCAATACTTTTTTCTAACTTGGTAATCCTAAATAATGGGTCCGCCACCCACAACTCATTTACACATATTGACCTCACATTATGTTCTGCAATACTTGCACCTAATTGTTCAAGGGAAGTATTGGATAGTCTCCATGGAAGCCATCACTGCACAATAATCACTAATACTAATACTCATAAGCTTCACACTGCATTCAGACCCAAAATTAAGTTGAAAAAAGACATTGCCGGATGGTCCAAATTTCAATATAAATGTGAGCAAATATCCGACATTACTGATGTTTCATTAAACATTAACCGGCGGACTGCTAGAATCCATAAGACGATACGTTCCGCTGCTCACTCCTCAATTCCACACAGCAAACGCAGGCATATAAAATCAATCGTTCCTTGGTGCAATACACAATTAACAACTCTCCACAGGTTAGATAAGCAAACTGTGTGGGATGAGCATCAACCATGTCGCTTGCCCGAAAACTTAAATACATACAAGAAAGCTAATGCTTTATTTCGATACAACGCAATAAAATCGAAAAGACTTAGTTTCGAAAAGCTTGCTAGCAATATCAATCCTTCCCTCAAATCAAACTAAATTTGGTCCGACATTTAGTTCCTTGCCGGCTGCCCAACTCATTCTAACTTCTCTATTTTAAATACACCCAATGGACCTCTTTTTTCTCCTAATGATATCTTCAAAGGATTCACAAATCAGTTCCCCAATATCTCATCAGACAATAACTTCTCATCTCCATTTGCGACTAATAAATTCTCATTTACTCATTCAAATGCCTATGACATGTCTAATGCCCTGTCATCTGCAAAACAAATTGAATCCAACATAACATTATCTGAACTTGACTTAGCATTAATCCTCTTGTATGGGCAGATTTATATGGTTCACTAATAAAAATAAACTTATCAGCCCTAACCAAGTCGCGTTCCAAAAAGGACATAGCAATATAGATGCCCTATTACACTTCGACCATTTCATAACTACCGGTCTTTCAACCAAAAACCACTTTCATATTTTAGCAATTGACTTTCAACAAGCTTTCGATCGTATTGGCACTCATGTTGATTTACGATAATTAATGAAATGGAGAGTTGGACGCAAAATTTTGAATTTTATTAAAAGATTTTTATCCAACAGAAAATGTAGTCACAATAAAGGGCTTATTCCAGTGACACAAATTAAAAACCTCTTAGCAGAAGCTGGATTTCCCTCGATACCGGATAGGGTGGAAGACGCGACTTATCGCCTGTTCCCAAAGCTAGTCTTATCGAAAAATCTCTTCTTCTTCTTCTTCTTAGCTGGCACTACTACTGACGGTCGGTCTTGGCCGCTACCAAAATGTTGCGCCATTCACCTCTGCTCTGCGCGCGACGACGCCAGTTAGAAACACCAAGCGCGTCGTCGACTTGGTCCTTCCAACGGAAATTAGGACTTCCTTTTCTGCGATTACCACCAGCACATTCCGAATAAAGTACCTACTTGGCAGGAGCGTTGTTGTTCATTCGCTCAGCATGACCCAGCCATCGCAAACGCTTTACGGCTTTACCGCGTTTTATGCGTTTGACTATGTCTCTATCGGCGTACAGCTCATACAGCTCGTGGTTTCATCTAATCTGGTATGCATCCTCCACGCAGATTGGACCGTAGATCTTTCGAAAAATTTTCCTCTCGAATGCCCATCTCTTATCGCTGCTCGTCATCGTCCACGATTCGGCGCCATACAACAGGACGGGAAGTATGAGTGATTTGTAGAGCGTTGTTTTTGTCCGTAGAGAGAGGGCTCTGCTTTGCAGTTGCTTACTGAGCCCAAAGTAACACCTATTGGCAACAGTTATTCTTCGATTGATCTCCAGGGTGACGTTATTATTGGTGTTAATGCTGGATCCTAGATAGACAAAAACATTGACCACATCAAATGTGTAGTTGCCAACAGTGACTTGTTGTCCAAGACGCCGGGACTCTTTGTTTGTTGACACAAGATATTTCGTCTTGTCCTCGTTCACCACAAGACCCACTCGACGGGTTTCCTTTTCAAGTCTGGAAAATGTTGCGCTGACCGCCTTTGCGTGTGTGCCTACAATGGCAATATCATCGGCGTACGCGAGCAGCATGACACTTTTATAGAAGATCGTGCCGGAGATGTCGATATTCGTAGCGCGCATTATTTGCTCCACCATCAAATTAAAGAAATCGTACGATAGGGAATCACCATTTCTGAAACCTCGCTTCGTTTCGAATGGCTCGGAAAGATCCTTCCCAATTCTTACTGAACTGGTGGTGCTGGTTAGCTTCATCTTGCAAGGTCGGATTAGCTTTGCAGGGATGCGAAATTCAGACATAGCGGCACATAAGTGATGGTCAAATGCAGATTTATAATCGACGAAAAGGTGGTGGGTGTCGATCTGCTTTTCTCGGGTCTTCTCCGGGAGTTGGCGTAATGTGAATGTCTGTTCGATGGTGGATTTATCAGACCAGAAGCCACACTGATAAGGTCCAATCAGTTTGTTGACGGTCGGCTTCAATCTTTCACATAGTAAGTTTGATAGAACCTTGTATTCTATACTAAGATGGCTTATTCCTCGGTAGTTGGCGCAGTTTGTGGGATCGCCTTTCTTGTGGATTGGCAGAGCACGCTGAGATTCCACTCGCTGGGCATGCTTCCATCCGACCATATTCTGCTTAGGAGCATATGCATGTGTTTTGTCAGCTCCTCGCCGCCTGTCTTGAAAAGCCGCCTGTCATGAGCTAGCTCTCATGATTTCGTCATGGACGGGCGGCGATACATGAACGCCGTCATCAGCAACCGGGTAGTTTGGATGACCTTCTCCGTGGGCGGAATTGTTAGCGTCATCGCTGCTCAGTAGTTTAGAGAAGTGATCCCCCCATATCGTCAGCATGCTCTGGACATCTGTCACAAGGTTTCCGCGTTCGTCCCTGCAGGAAGAGGCCTCGGTGTTTAAACCATTAGTGCGGCGTTTTATACGTTCGAAGAATTTTCGGGTCTCATTCCTGCTACCATACATCTCGATCTCTTCGCACTCGCGCTTTTCCGCCTCGCGGTTCTTGTGCTTAAAGAACAGCTTCTCCTGTCTCCTCATCTCTCTGTATCGCCTCTTAGCAGCTCGCGTTACAACTTACTTCAGGGTGGCTCGGTACGCTGCGTCTTTCGCTGCAGTAGCGTCGCGACACTCGTTGTCGTACCACTGATTCCGTTGATGGCGTTGGAAGCCAAGCACCTCTTCGGCAACAAAAGAGCGGGAAATGTGATTCCACTGCGAGCATATATCATCAAGTTGAGGGGGGTTTTGTGAAAGCAGGTATGAGAGTCGAGTAGCGAAGGTTTGGGGTGTCCGTTTTCATTGCAGCTTTCCAATAGAAAAATCTCATTCTAGGAAAAAAACCATAAAGTTCGGGATAGAACATGCTAAAACCTCTATATCCGATCCGACATAAAACTGAATGTCATCCTCTTTGGAACCTTTAAAGATCATCCCTAGAAAACAGGTTACTCCAATACCCGAAAGAACATACTTCCAACCAGGTTCACAACATGCTAGTCAAAGCAGAGCATTTCAAGGCCGTTGGCCGGAGTCTGCTCTTTATCGGTGGCTCAAAATCTAGCAACACCACAAGTTTTGGACTCCTCCACAACTTTTGCTAAGAACTGAAGCAGTAGCACTGCTGCAGGGAACGCTGTATGCACAAGAAAATAACGGAAAATTATTGATATGTACAGACAGCCAGTCTTGCGTCAGTATTAGCTCCCTGTATAACTCCAACCAGATTATAGTCGCCATCAGAGACATACTAAAAAGAAGTCCGAATAAATCGAAAGTTATGTGGATTCCGGGTTATGTAGGTAGTCGAGGTGATGAACTGGCTGACGCCACTGCCAAGAATTTATGCATTACGTCCACACTAACAAATCCAACATTTGACATCAATCGTTATATTAGAAAACAGCGGCAACGACACGCTAAACAGTGGAGCGGATTGATGCAAACCACTCTATCCTGTTACTGCTAATAGCTTCGCCATCAAACCATTTACTAGACTACTTATGGGGCATGCAAAATTAACACACGATCATTTGCTCCGATGTGAACTGCTGCCCATTTTGCTATTGCTTTGCTTCAATTGATCATCTGTTAAATTCATGATATAGTGTCATCACTCAAGGACATTTATTTTTTCATTACACTCATCCCTCCGATTTGCCAAAACTCCCTAATACAGATAATATTACCAAAATGTACAATTTTTTAAAAACTACAAATCTAGTGTATCTTATTTAAATCATTATAACTACTATAAAATATTATATTTTTATAATTAACCAGTAGAAAGCCCAAGTCGCTAGTGCTGCAAAGTTATTTTATTTATATTTTAATTCATTATTATATCATGGTAAATAAATAAGTTTAGTTTTAAGATATTTATTGTAACAACGGAATTTTTCGAAGGTGGTGTCTTCCTGGGTCTCACCGCTGATACTACTGCATTCGTCTTTAGCTTTACCAACTTCTTCAGATGGGATGTTAAACTTTTCGCCTTTGAATTCGCCGTCTCTCAAAACACCCATCAACTTCATGTAGCATGTAACAAATTCTCTCAATGCGTTGGTGTCTTCTTCGCAAGTGTTACAAAACACCAGCCTCAGTAAAGGTACAGGAGTCAATCCCGATGAGACACCGCAAGTCTCCAAAAAATCGAATGTGTTATCCTTTAAAAGAAATAAAATTTCCAGAAAAATTGTACTTTCAAGGGGAGATAAGAAATCTACAGATTATATATGCTTAGCTGCTGAAATACCCGTCCCAATATGTCCACGAGGGGTCCCGTAATAAAAAAATTATATTATATTTTATATTATATTATTACATACATTCACGTTTTGTCTCAAAAAAATATATATAGAGCATATTATTGGTAGGTCTACGGTTTCCTGATAACAGTTCTCATATCAAGTATTCCAATAATCTTAGAATTCTTGTATCACATACGAGTATTGTAGATGACTGATTAAACTACAATTAAAGTTCCTTACAGATAATCTTCAGTCAATTGTCTACTGGTAAGATCGTTGGTTGAAATATATCAGTACCGGACCCAATAATTGCTACCTATTTAAAATTCACTTCAAATCTTGTATAAGTAGGTTCAGAAATATTTCACCAAGGATACTTACATTCTTTTCATACGGTACAATAGTCCCATCAAGACAGGTATATTTTTCTTGCTTACCAGCAAACACCACAGCAATAAAAGCAGTGAAGATAAGAAAAACAAAGCACTGCATTTTTAATTGACTTGAACTTCAATTCGGACTCTTCCTTATGAAATGATGAAACAAACTAATGCCGTAAAGAATCGTGGCCCAGTTTTTATACACGAAATTTCTCTATCGAATTGAAGTTCTTGTGCGTAGTTTTCTCCGTTTTGTTGACAAGGCAAATATGGAATTTAAACTCTTTCAAATGTGAATTTCCACCAATTGTTGGTGCGTGGATTTACCCACGGTGCGGGGGACTTGAACTCTGTGGTGCAAATGCTTGGCTCTAGATCACATGAGGATCGACAAATTCGAGACAATTATTAAAGAAAAGTGCGTCAGAAACAGAACAACCACAGAAGAAAGAAAGAGTTGGTGTATTGACACAACGAACACGCTTCTACTGTCTTTCCGACGTTCGAAGCAGAGATCATAGCGACGTAAACGTCAAATTTTCTGACGTCTAAAAATACTGCCTTCGTTTATATTAGTTGCCTATATGGATAGGTTTGTTTATCAGTGGTTAACCAAAATTTTGAAGAAAATGAGCCACACTACTACAGTTTTGCACATGGCTTAGTGTGCGCAAAACGAGAGACGTTCAAGTGTCACGGCTCTATAGTCTCTGGTTTGAAGCAATGCTTTTGAATTATCACAAATGTGGATCTGACGCATACTTTCCATAATTTTTGCAACAAAGAACATTGAACAAAAAAATATGAGTAAGTAAACTTTCATTATTAAAAGTTGTATTACCAAAAATTCTTCTGACCACTGCCTGTAAAATTTTACAGCCGTAGAGTCTGTTTCAAATATTTACAGAAGCAAAAAAGCAGCCTTGTATAGGAGATTGCTCCTTACCGGGTCTATAAGGTACCTGTATAAATCTTTACAGGCGCTACTTGTAACTTTATCGCACATTTCGTTTGATAATAAAGAGAGACCATATTGTCACTTTTGATGTAAAATAAATCCTCTTTCTTGTTCCATTAAATATAGTTAATAAATCAATTGTTTGTGGGGCAGTGAGGAGGGTGTTGTGAGATTCTCTTGCTGTCAGAAGAAAGCGAAATTTCTATACAGTGAGTCTGACTCTTGTGAGTTATCCAAATCGAAATAGGTTAGGCCAAAGCATGATTGGTTGAAGTAATTTACTTGCATTTGCACTCAGCAGAGTTCAAATTATGTTTCCATCGATTCACTGTCTTTCAACCGGTTCATAATTATATAATATCGAACGCAATTATCCGTTCAAATCTTATGCGATTCTCTATCCAAAATAAAATTTTGCAGAATAATACATAATTTATACTTCTTAGGTATATACACACAACGAACACCATACACCCTCTCTTATAGTTTTTTGACTTTCCAAAGAGCTCTTCTAAATATAATTCAGAATTGTCGCAATTCCGAATCTAACCCAAACTTTTAGTAACTTTTTTCCTTCGTGTCCTTATATTCTACTTTTAGATTTTCATTTGTGCTCTGCCCTTAAACAATAATTTTTATTCTAGTAATCCTCGTGCGTTAACTCAACTTTTTCATTGTATTGCAAAAGAAAAAATGTTCCATTGGGGTCGTTCCTGTTAGACAAACCACTGATTTGCAACATCCCCGTGAATATAAAGAGACGATAAAAGTTATGTGGTCAACCGGACATGTCGGAAATCGAGCAAACGCGAAAACAGACGGAAGTGCTAAAGAACCCCAACACTTATTTGACTACTTCATATACAAAGCCATGAAGAAATTGTTTAAAAATTGCTACGTAAAAATTTCTAAAGTGAGTGGGTTAATTACCAACAAATTTTACTGAAGGAGGCCCGTTGTACCTATCAAACTTTCCATGTAACAGAAAGACAACCTTCGTCCGACTCAGAATTTGCACATGTGGACTACTCATTCACAGCCTCCTAAATGGCACTCTTAATTCGGACCTGTACTGGCAACAATTAGACCGTCTGAAGAAAGCAATCCCCAGAAGCGCCTAGCTTCTGCCAATGGGAGAGGAATTGTGTTCCATCACGACAATCCCAGGCCACACACATCGATAGTGACTCGCCAGAAGCGCAAGGAGCTTGGTTGGGAAGATATTATGCATCCACCTTATAGTCCGGATCTGGCACCAAGTAATTATCTGTGCGGCTGGTGGTTTCGACTGTCTCAGGTTTTTGCCAGTAGGGATGAGGGTTTCTATGAGAGAGGCATAATGAAATTAACTTCAAAATGGCAACAAGTTATCGAACAAAACGATTAAAATTTGATCTTAATTGGATCATTCTAACTATGCTAAATTAAACCTTAAATTTCACGCAAAAATAATGCATTTCTTGTTGCTACACCATATATTTTAGTTATATAAATATTTACTGAAACCACCGCATACAACTATCTACATAAATTTGGTTTCTTACAAGTTATTAAATATATAACACCTAAATATTTACCATGACGTTGCTTTATTTCATAAATAACCCAGTTTAAATAAGCTATAAGCCGAACCCAACAAAAAACAGTTCCTTACTCCATAAGTCAAATAATTATATAATTCTTTTTACTCCTTCAAATAAATAAAAATTAATAATTTAATAAAGAAAATGTTTATTGATGTGTTTAAAAGGAATTTAAGTGAATAGAGAGAGACAACGACGGAATCAGCGTTAGTGTTTAAGAGGTCTTTGACCATATTTCATAAAAATTGGTGTATAGCGCAATGCCTCTCTCAGAACTGAATTAAGATCTCTTTCAGCCAACACGGTTGCCAGACAGGAAGGAATCTTCAAAATCATAGCTTTCTATGGGAATAATGTGGAGGTCGCAACAGTTCATGTGTGTAAGCAGTTCTCCATTTGGATGATCAGCAGTTTCCAAAGATCTCCAGATAAAAGCACAAAATTGTGTAAAATACAAATAATAAATCGCTCCAAATGATTATAAAAACTCAGAAAATATTATACCGACGCATAAATCTCAAATAGTCCCCGATCTGCTTGCTTTAGTGGACGAATGCTAGTGTAAAAGTCCTGGTGTTGTAGCGTGAAATCCTTGGGCATGGTCCCAGAGTCTTCTTTTAAAGAATTTTCTTTTCGAATCGAAACTTTGTAACACATTTCCAGAACGTTTCCTGACATCATTATGGGTGGAATAATGCGTCATAATCAAAAAGAAAGGCACAATTATTAAACTAATAAACAATGTTTATTTTGTGCTTTATCTAGGAAATTTGAACAAGATATCTATCTGCGTAAAAGTACTAACCATATAAGCAGAAATTCAAAATTACAGTCAAAATTATATGGGAAGAATACAAAGGCACCCAAACTTTATCTGGGAAATTTGAACAAAATATCTACCTGCGTAAGAACTGCATAAACAGAACTCAAATTACCTATAAAATATCTGATAGAAGCAAAACAAACACAGCACTTTAAGATACATGTAGGGTACGTAGGCAGAACAAACGCCGTTAAAGACGCTAATCAAAACCGGAACTAGAGAACTAAAATTCTTGGAAAAGAGAATAGTTTTAATAACAAAGTTTCCCACAAACAGAACACAAAGACAAATAGAAGCAAAAGAAAAGCAGAAACAAGAAAGAATATTGAAGAGGGATTAAACAGAACGCGCGATTCGGATATATCCCCTTTCGCAACCCTTTGGAGTGCCTGGATTTGAACACTCCATCTTTCTGCTGTTTATTGTGGTCTTTCTGTGAAGTGTCTTTGAACATTCGTGGCAGTTTAATTATGAAACCCATATTTTTAGCCCAGAAACATATTCAAAATGCACATTGGTCCCAAATTTGATCATCATAACGTTAAGAAGAGGTTTATATTAGGTATATTTTCTTTTGTTTTGTGTTTGGAGATAGGTGAGTGTTCTCCCATATCTGCATACGGATGTAGAGGGATGATTCGATTCCACAAACTAAACTTATTTGGGGTAAGAATATTAGTCTCCCGATCGCAAGAGATTCTGGCGACTCGACAAGTTCATAGACAATTACTAAGAAAATGTGCGTCAGAAAGAGAACAAACACAGAATTATGATATATTGAAACACCGAACACGCTCGCTCGTGCCTTTTTGACGTTAAAAATAAGATTTTTGTTGATTTTAGTCTTCATTTATTTTGCTCTCTGAACATATTCTTCGATAATCAACAATTCATATTAACTGTAGTTAATAACATCGAAAAAGAAGTCAAATTGAAAAGTGGTAATGTTCAATAGAGAAAATCACGCTCTCTCTCTTAAATATATATTTAGTATATACTTAAAAAATTTAAATGTTATTCCTTAATAGGTTACATTATAATTTTTTTGCTTCAATCTCTCATGCCTACGATGTGCGAATGATGTTTCTATGAGGTTCGGTTCGAAATGGTTTGGGTGCCTTTGTAGTCCTTCTATAT
The DNA here is from genome assembly GCA_920105625.2 of Clusia tigrina. Lineage (NCBI taxonomy): Eukaryota > Metazoa > Arthropoda > Insecta > Diptera > Clusiidae > Clusia > Clusia tigrina. The sequence goes on from OV050030.1 coordinate 31,089,217, forward strand.
AATTTGGTTGTAATTTTGAATTTCTGCTTATATATTTAGTCAAGAATTTTAGATCTTGATGTAAGGCACTGTTAAGCACATACAATGGGCTATTTGCTACAGTTCGAAGCGCTACAGACTGAAACGACAGCAGAATTTGAATGGTCCACTTGCATGCAGTACCCCCTTACTATTAGCCTTACCCAACCGATTGGGGTTTGTTGTCTCTAGAATATTGTTTTCCGAACAACCCCAGTTCATTTTTGAAAATTTCATTTCAAGGCTGCACATGGCAACTATTGGCTTTCTGAGGTCAGCCTACGATTTTCCATTCTTGGGGAAATGAGCCGGTGTATATTATTGCATTTATAATGCGCAAGTGATGTATTGTTGCTATTGGTGGAAATTCTTCCATCATCATCTGACTTGTGATTAAGTCACGTCCAGGAGCTTTTTCACGCTTTGTGATGTTATTTGGTGATGTTGAGGAATTTATTTATTTTCGTTAGTTACTTCTTGAAATTAATTAAATTTTGTACTTACTCGTACTTATAAGATTAGGTTCTTACCAAAGTAGGTTAGATGTGACGCTTGACCTACTTACTTACATACATCTTTTTTTGGATTCCGAAAATGTGACGTGGACGACAAATATACTACTCTTCACGCTCTCCACTTTTCTGTAAAGGTGGTCAGATGAAATGGCTCAGCCTTATTCAATTTTTTTTTGTGATTCTCCAAGCTGATCTTATAAAATATTCGTTCTTTCCAGTATTTTAAAATTCCACAGACATGATTCAGAAATATGCACCAAAAAATCATATATTATATATAATACGAATCCAACGAATAGGTTTACAGATATGAAAAATCACAAAATGTCTTCGATTTTTGCATTCTCAAAGATATACAATACATTCATACAAATACCAATTCATGACTTAACATTCCTTCTGATCACTTCCCAGTTCAGCTAACTTTAAGTTCCAGCACATTGTTAACGCCAAAAACACCCGAACTACCAAAAGCAACGAGAATGGCCTTATTAAAAAATTTGGATGTGAAATTCTCCCGTTAAAGTTGTGAAAGGAAGGCGAGCCAATCGACTCTTCACTACAACTATACTGCTAATACCATGGATTCTCGCTCCTCTACAAAAGAATTAAAATGACACTCCGAGGCACCAGCAGATGATGTAAACGAAAGCAACTTAATTAAACGCAAGCTTCAATTTAACTCGCAGAAGTCGAGATGCCCTGCTGACAAACAAAAGTTTAACAAAGCTACCAAAGCGTAGCAAGTTAAAGTTATACTGAAAATAAATCAGGATCTCCAACTTGAGGATTATCTAAGAAAACTAGCATCGAATAAGGAAAACGATCATTTACTTTGGAAAGCAACCAAAATTGTTGGTCAAACAAAGCCTTTTTTTGCAACATTTAAAACATATGTTTCTGCACCAAGCCTGAGTTCCAACTGAAGTACTCGGAAGCCTAAAGTACCTCGATTCCCAAAATCTATCGTGTAATCAATAATATTACAACTTATCAAATCATAAAAAGGCCAGGATTGATCTAATAACTAGTAAAAGAAGTAAAAGAATGCGATACCAACGTGTGGATTAGAGTCCTTCCACATATATTGAATGTAGTTCTGAGACGCAGATATATTATTCCTCCCCAATGAAAAGTAGCTCAAATTATACCGGGTAAACCTGCTGCAAATATGTCGTCTGTAGAACAATTTGCTTATTGCACGATTTTAGTGGAGTTTTTTCGTGAGTTAAATATCGAAGTCAATTTTCAAGAATGATTGCTAATCCACTAAATGGGGTTAAGGGAACAATACTCTACTACGAACAACCTAAGAGATTTAACAAATATACAAGAAATTCGATCAAAAGACAAGAGATGAGCAGTGAACAACAAAGTTAAGGATTATGTGCGATAAAATCAGCTGTTGCAAGGAAAAATTTTCGGACCAATTCTGAATACAATTTTTAAAGCTGACCTGACTGCCAACTCAGAAGTAGATGAAGCCACATTTGCCGATGTTGCCGCAGTATTATCAAGACATAAAGTAGACTGTGTTGCTTTGGCTACATTGCAGAATAATCTTGATGAAGTCAACAACTGCATTAGAGATCCATCTTCGCGCGAATCCAACTAAACAGTTTGCTTCAATAACACATTATCTCGAAATACATCTCGATCGTAGGCTTACCTCCAAAAAGACAATAGCTGTCAAGTGCAGCTTTGAACTAAAACTTACAAAAATGAGCTGGAGTGTCCGGAAAACAATCTTCTAGAGACAACAAACCCATTCGGTCGGGTAATGGTAACAGTAAAGGGATACTGCATGCTAGTCGAACATACAAATTCTGCTGCGGTTTCAGTCTGAAGCGCTTCGAACTATAGCAAATACCCCATGGTATGTGGCTAACAGTGCCTTACATCAAGATCTAAAAGTGCTGACTATATAAGCAGCAATTCAAAATTACAGTCAAAATTATATAGGAGGAATACAAAGGCACCCAAACCTTTTCGAACAAAACCTCATAAAAACATCATTCGCAAATCGTAGACATAAAAGATTTAAGCAAAATAATTATAATGTAACCTATTAAGGAATAAAATTTCAATTTTTTAAGTATATACAAAATATAAATTTTAAAGAGAGAGAGTGTGATTTTCTCTATTGAACATTACCACTTTTCCATTTGACTTCTTTTTCGATGTTATTAACTATAGTTAATATGAATTGCTGATTGTCGAAGAAAATGTTCAGAGAGCAAAATAAATGAAGACTAAAATCAACAAAAATCTTATTTTTAACGTCAAAAAGGCACAAGCGAGCGTGTTCGGTGTTTCAATTTATCATAATTCTGTGTTTGTTCTCTTTCTGACGCACATTTTCTTAAAAATTGTCTTTGAACTTGTCGAGTCGACAGAGTCTCTTGCGATCGGGAGACTAATATTTTTACCCCTAATAAATGTCTGGGTCTCCTCTATTGAAACTTAGTTTGAAGAATCGAAGTGGCACTCCACAGCCATAAGCAGAAATAGGAGAACACTCACCGATATCCAAATATTCAACCACACAAAATAAGCCTCATCCAATAACCAAATTTGGCAGGAAAGTGCATTTTGGCGAGGTTTGTCCGCTAAAAATATGGGTTCGATAATTAAACTGCCTCGCCCTCAATTAAAAAATTAGAAAACTCTGAGCCCCGAGAATGTTCAACGAGAGTCTACATAAAAAATATGAATCCATGTCTCCAAAAGGTGGTGAAAACGGATATATCCCGTATTAACGAGTAGTCGTCTGGGCTTGTTCAGTACTCTGTGTTAGGGAATAGGAGATCTCGAGTTCTGTCTAACCCCTCTTCAATATTCTTTCTCGTTTCTGCTTTTGCTTCTATTTGGCTTTGTGTTCTGTTTGTGGGAAACTTTGCTATTAACACTATTCTCTTTTCCAAGAATTTTAGTTCTCTAATTCAATTTTTGATTAGCGTGGTTGTTCTGCCTACGTACCATACATGTATCTTAATTGCTGTATTTGTTTTGTTTCTATTAGATATTTTATAGGTAATTTGTGTTCTGTTTGTTCAGTTTTTACGTAGGTAAATATTTTTTTCAAAGTTCCCAGATCAAGTACAAATCAACATTTTATATAAGTTGAATAATTGTGTGTTTCGTTTTGGTTATGACGCATTATACCGCACACAATGATGTCAGCAAACGTTCAGGAATCGCATACTAAAGCAAGCAGATCGGGGCTATTTGAGATTTATGCTCCGGTATAATATTTTCTGAGTTTTTAGAATCATTGTGAGCGATTTATTATTTGTATTTTACACAATTTTGTGATATGGGCCACAAAGTTCTTCCTGAAGTTCTTCCTGTCTGCAAAGCGGTTGGCAGACAGGAAGAACTGCACCTATGAAAGAGGCACTGCGCTACACACCAATTTCAATGTTGACAAGTACCTCTTAAATACTATCGCTGATTCCGCCATCGTTGCTCTCCGTTCATTGAAATTTCTTTTAAACACACCAATAGACAATTTATTTATTAATTTATTAATTTTTATTTATTTGAAGGAGTAAAAATAATTATATAATTGTTTGACTTATGGAGTAAGGAACTGTTTTTGTTGGGTTCGGCTTATAGCTGAACTAAATTGGGTTATTTACAATATAGAGCTTACATCGTGGTAAATATTAAGGTGCCATATATTTGAGATCTAGTAAGAAACCAAATGTCCAAATGTATGAAGATTGCTGTATGCTGCCTGAGATGAAATTAGAGATAATCTTAATTTTACTTTCTTGAGTACATTTAAGCTTGTCTGAGGGTTTGGAACCAGCGAATAAGGCGGCTCCACTGTATTTGAATTTCGGGAAGGCATCGATGAGCTATAAAACAGAGATATAGTTTAATCCGGAAAAGGAGCTGGCTTAGTGGCATTTAGTAGTGAGAGGCAGGATTGAAGCTCTAGAGTAGAAAAGATATTTTCTATCTGCTTTGAATGCGTGTTTAAGGTATAATTTATATGTAAATTGTTGGTGAGTGACTCTTTTTTATTTATATATGTGCGTGAAAAGTTATTATTGCTGGAGTAATTTGACCAGGTCCTACCCAACAGGTCAGAGATTTCTTTTGATGTGGAAACTTGGGTCCCATCTATAGTTTCCATGACGTGGATATTGTTTGTCACACTTTTCCCGTATAAGATTTTGACCTTATCCCAAAGGATTTTTGATGGCATGTTGTAGTTTATATCCTTTGTTAGTTCCATAAATGCTATTCTTTTGGAGGTTTTTGCTTCTGTTTTAAATCTAGCGTTAGCTCTTTTATAATTTAAGATGTTATCGCTAGTGGGGTTTTGTTTTACTATTATCCACATATTATTCTTATTGGATCTAAGTTCAGCTAATGTGTCGTTCCACCAATAAACCGTATACCTAATTTTTTTATGCGTAGTTTTGGGAATGGACTCATTCGCACTAATTTTAATTTGTTTCAGTAGGATTGCTGCTTTGTGATGTATATTAATACCTGCTGGTAGGTTAGAGTAGTGTTTTTGTATTGCAATTTGATATTTTTGCCAATCAGCGTAGTCTAATTTATATCTGGGTATACTATGTCCAGTTGATTGTTAGATTTCATTGACCATTTAATTGACAAGTTTAATGGTGGAGTGCACATAGTTAGATCCACATGTGTTAGAGTCGAATGTGTTGAGAAGTGTGTGGGTGATTTGTCGTTTAATATAATAAAATTGTTATTTTGTATATATTTTGAAACTTCTCTCCCTTTTTTATTATAGTGTGTTGATCCCCATAGTGGACTCCAGGCGGTGAAATCTCCAAGGAGTAGTATCGGTGGGTTAAAGTTGGATAGCAAGTTATGTAAGTCATTTTCCGACAGGATATCTGAAGGGGAGCTATATATATTAACTATAGTAAAGGGTGTAAGAGTTATGATTTTGGCTGCTATTGCTAGTATTGGAGAATTGACGTTTATAGTTTCATGTTGAATTGAGTTGGAGATTATAAGAGCAACTCCCCTCTTAGCTGGAGCGTTGTTTTCAATGTCGTTTTGTCCATAATAGGAGCAGTTTTTAAGAATGATGCTATGGTGTGGATTTGATTTGAGATGGGTTCTGATTACGTATCAGTAGACAAAGCTCATTGTAATTATTTCGGTATCCATTTAGATTCCACTGAAGTAGTCTTAGGACCATAGTTTAACTAGTGTAAAGATGTTTCAACAAATATCGTATAGTGTTATACGATTAAGAGAGATTATTTCATGTCAATATCCCGTTCTGAATCGGAGCTGAGCGAGTCTATAAATGCTTTCTTTATATTTGTAGACTGAGTGTTCTTTTGAGGTTTTGCAGGAATAGTGAGTTGAAATATGGATGTATTATTTTTTAAGAGCGGACTCTCGTTGTATTTTATTTGATCTTTAGTAGTTTTCCGGTTTATTATAGTTGGAGTGGAGATGATTTTAAAATTGTTGCTGGTTTTGGGTTGCGGAATTTTGTTGAATCCCGAGTTAGGAATGGGTTTTCCGTTGGAGGTCGAAGTATTTGCTATCTCTTTAGATTCGTTTACTTTGTCAGGTGGTTTATTGAATTTATTTTGAGTTGCTTTTTCTAGAGTTTCAATAGGTGAATCATGTGTTGTGACAGTTGTATCGATGTTGATGGCTTCAATTGCCTCACGGAATGAACATTTATTTAGGGTTTTGTGCTTTAATATTGCTTGTCTTTTCTTGAATGTTGGACAGTTTTTGTTGTCAGAACGATGTTGTTGCTTGCAATTAATGCACTCCACTTTAGTACATGGTAGGGGTTTATGGACAGCGACAGAGCACACGTTGCATTTTTTTCGGATTTACAAAATTTGATAGTGTGGCCTATTGCAAAACAGTTTTTGCATTGCATAGGTGATGGAATGTAGGGTTCTACTTTTACATTTAACCAAGCAATGCTTACCTCTTTAGGGATTTCGTATAGGTTAAAAGAGATTATGTGCAATGGTGTATTAGTAATTTTGCCACCTATCATTTTTGTAATTTTTTTGCATTCGACAGCACCTTGTTCTTTTAAGCCTTCGACAATTTCATTTTCACTTAAATCACGTAGAAAACCAGAATAGACCACGCCCTTGACCGTATTTAAGGTCGGGTGTAGACTAACAACGACTTCACATAGATTGGAAAATTTTGTTGTTTTTAGAAATTTGTTTGTTTGGTGTTCATTATTTGTCAAAATAAGAAGGTTACCTTCTCTTGTAAATGATATGGAGCGGAGTTTTTCAGTTGTTATATCTTCAAGGGCTTAAGCGCTTTGGGGCACGAGGTAGATTTTTGCGATTTTATGTAGTTTTTGTTTTTGAGGTTTGGGAAGTCGTAGTTGTTGTCAATGATATAATTTTTACGTTTCGGTGCTGGTTCATTGTCAAGGATAAAAAAAAAGTTTTGATCGCGTCCTCCTGGTTCAGGAGCCATTTTCGGATTCTTATTTCACTTTTCTTTTTCTTTTGAGTCGCGGTGGAGTCGAATGCTCAATGTATAATTGTTATTGTTTGCTTAATTTACACTTAATTGTTGCACAAAGGAGTTGACTAGTCTGCAGATGGCACGAGATGTGGTAAAGAAAACGAAAACTAAAACGTTAGAATTAAATTTAATGTTAAATTATTTTGTCCGAATTTGTTGAACTGTTTGACAGAAAATTCGGAGTGAACTTGAAAATTGTAATTAGAAGAATCAAAGAACACTAGCATGGAAAACAACAAAAAAAACTCTGGAAAGCCACCAAAAAACTTTCGCATCCAAAACCGTATTTCGCAAGTGTAAAAAGTCCTGAACACACTTCGGACCTGAACAAAGCAAACAGTCATCATATGTTTCTGTACCGTGCCTGTCAAGAGTCCCTACTGAAATTGAAAATCAAATACTATAAAGCTTAATGTACCTAGATTCGCAAGATCTATCGGAACTTAAAGTATGCGAACCCAATAATGGTACAACTTTTCAAAGTGACCGTAAAGAGGCCATGATTGATCCAACAACTAGTGAAAGAATGCGGGAATTACCAATGTGTGGATTTAGGTTCCTTACATAATCATTGAATGTAGTTCGAAGAAAAATTATAAAACCGGGCAAACCTGCGGCATATGTGTCGTCTCATAGGCCAGTTAGATTACTGCATGTTTTAAGGGGAGCTTGTGAGAAGCGTTTCTTTGTAAGTTAAAAATCCAAGCCAGTTTTGTAAACCACCCATCCACGAAATAATCCAATTAGAAACAAGAGATGCGAAGTGAACAAGGAAGTGTGTTTGGGCCAATGAACACAATTTTTACAGCCGATCTGCCTGTTAAATCAAATGTAGAATTACCCTAGTTTGCAGATAATTCCACAATTTTTTCAAGAGTAGCTGGTGCTGCTCCGGCGAATTTGCAAAATATTGAAATGAAAATTGCGTTTTCACTGGAATGCAAATGTCAAGTATCTCGGAACACATCTCGATCGTAGGGTTACCTGGAAAAAGCCTATATCTGCCTAACGCAACCTTCCATTTAAACTAAAAAAACTAAACTGGATGTTAGGTTATGACTTGAAACCCTTTTTAGAGAAGAATATTTTAGAATATAAAGAGATAATAACACACATTTGGACCTATTCTAAATTGTTACGGTGTACTGCTTGTAAGTCGAATGATAACATTCTGCAGTGGTTTCATTGCGAAGTGCTGTGAACTATAGCAAATGCCCCTTGGTATGTCACTAACAGTGCCCTATATCCAGATCTAAAAGTGTTGACTATATAAGCAGAAATTCAAAATTACAATCCAAATTATATAGAAAGACTACAAAGGCAACCAAACCCTTTGGAACAAAACCTCATAAAAACATCATTCGCCAATCGTGGGCATGGGAAATTAAACCAAATTAAGAAATATACTTCATATTTTTTGAGTATTTACTAAATATATATTTAAGAGATAGAGTGTGATTTTCCATATTGAACATCACCACTTTTCAATTTTACTTCGTTTTCGATGTTATTAACAATAGTTGATATAAATTCCTGATTATCCAAGAATATAGATAGAGAGGAAAATAAACGAAGATTAAAAACGAGTACAGAAGTCTGAAGTCGGAGTAGACCGACTTTGAAATACCCTTTAGCTTTCCTTGTGCGTGCGAGTTCAACAATGGGGATGATTTCTTCATAAATCGGTGGAGTCAATTTTCGGTGGAGTACCTTGAATTGACTATATCGACCCCATTTCTTGTGTATGGCTTTGTAGTGTCAATATAACCACTAACATAAAATTTCGTCCAAAATTATTGTATAGGTCGTAATTTATAATAATATGTGAATAGTGGGCGTGGCTGTAAAAATAACAGGCCCATTTTTTATGTGGTGTTTAATGTTGGTTAAATGTCTTGTGCTCCTCTATTGAAATTTGGTTTGAAGAATCGAGGCGGCACTCTACAGTTATAAGCAGAAATGGGACAACACTCACCTATCTCCAAACACACAACAAACTAAATAAACCCAATCTAAACCTCTTCTTAACGTTATGATGATCAAATTTGGGACCAATGTGTATTTTTACGATGTTTGTGTGCTGAAAATATAGGTTCGATAATTAAACTGCCTCGCCGTCAATTGAAAAATTTGCTAACCTTGAGCCCCGAAAAAGTTCAGAGATAGTTCACAGAAAAAACACAACAGCAGAAGGATTGAGTGTTTAATTCCATAAACTCCAAAAGGTCGTGAAAAGGGATATATCCCGTAGTTACGAGTAGTCGTCTGGGGTGCACTGGGGTGTTAAGCAATTGGGGATCGCGCGTTACCCTCTTCAATATTCTTTCTTATTTCTGCTTTTTATATCCTTTACCTTAAAACGAGGAAAGAAGTCTGAAGTCGGGTTAAACCGACTACAAAATACCCTTTACCTTTTCTTGTGCGTGCCAGTTCAACAATGGGGATATTTTCTTCATAAATCATCATTCGGAGCACACTAGCCGTAATTTTAGATAGAATACCTTGAAATGATTATATGGACCCCATTTCTTGTGTATGGCTTTCTAGTGACAATATAACCACTAATATATAATTTCGTCCAAAAATATTGTATAGGTCGCAAGTTATATTAATATGTCAATAGTGGGCGTGGCTGTAGAAATAACACGCCCATTTTTTGTGTGGTGTTTAATGTTAGTACCCGCAACCTTCCTGTAAAATTTCATTAATAACTCTTTAATAGGAACACAGTAATGATTTTTGGCTTATTGTGGGCGTGGCAGTTGTATTATGATCTCCATATTCTGCACACACACTATTATGGACCGTATGTATATTTCTGCCAATTTATATTCCGCTGGCATCAATACGAGCATAGGTAGGCTAATTTTAATTTTAGACCCGAAACTTCCTTATATCAAAAGTGGGCGTGTCTTTTCTCTGATGAGCCCCATTTGAGATACAGATAGCTTTATAATGTCCACATGTTTCTTCGTGTAAAATTTCGTCCGTAAATCTCTACCAGATCTTAAGTTATTAATATTTGTTAATAGTGGGCGTGGCAGTTAATATATACCGCCCACTTTTTGCACAGTCTTTAGTAGGACCCACACCTCCATAACTGCCAAATTATGCCACGATTCCGTCAATTGGACCGCAGTTATAGTCATTTTAAAAAAGGTGAAAAAGTTCCTTATATGGGAGGTAGGCGTGGTCTTTGTCCAAATCGGCCCATATAGCAATCTGGTTCTGTATCTTTGTCCAGACTATACTTTTGCAAAATTTCATTAAGATAGCTCTAACGGTATAGAAAAAAAGTGTCCACAGACGGACAGACGGACAGACGGACGGACAAAATAAAAATTGCTTAGAAAGTGATTCTGATCATATCTGTATATATATATATGTCCATACCTACCACGCCTCTTTCTCGAAATTGCAACCCCTCTCAAAAGTGCAAAGTTAGTATACCCTATTTACCTTTTTTAAAGGTAAAGGGTATAATTACAAAAACCTTCTGAATTCTGAATCATTGGTAGAAACATTATTTTCAACGTCAAGAAGACACGAGCGAGCGTTTCAGTTGTGTCTATATACCCACCAAATATATCCCACTCTTCCGTGTTTATTCTGTTTCTGACGCACATTTCTTTAATAATTGTCTCTGAATTTGTCTCTACTCAAGCAACTTGCGATAGTTAGACCCGCTATAAAAAGTTAGTTTCAAGAATCGTGTTGTCACTCTACAGTCATTTACAGAAATTGGAGAGAACACGCCTATCTCCCTAATGAGCAATCCTCGAGAAGTAACCCAAAATAACCCCCCTCTAATCTTCCGTTAATTTGGCAGTAAGATGTGATTATATCGTTGTTTGTGTGCTAAAAAAATTAGATTAAAATTAAACTGCCCCGCCCACATTTTGCAAATATGCGTAGCTGGGACCACAATATTTTCCAACGATAGTTTCCATAAAGAATAATGGAAATAATAAAAGAAAAGGTTAACTACCTTTCCCCTCGCTCTTGGAAAGATAAGTATATTTAGAAATCTATACACAATTGAAGAGAAAAATTTACCCTAATGCTGTGGGCGTATTCAGTCAACTCTAAAATCCACGGCCATGGCTACCTTCATTAAGAATTTTGAATTATGATCAAAATGGTCTTAAAAGGGAATATATTTCGTATTTCCAAGTAGTTATCTGGATGTAATATCATCATCGTTCGACTCTCTTGCTTAATTTCTAAGAGCTGTTTCAGTACACTGTGTTAGGGAATAGGGTATCTCGCTGTCTATACTACCCCAACAATATTTATTGTTTCTGCTGTCATTTTCCTTTCTCTGTGAAGATTCTTTCATTATTAGAGTATTCATTCTCTATGTGTGCTTTTTTCTATTGTATATTTTGTAGTTACTTTGAGATCTGTTTCTTCAGTTCTAACTGAGGCAATAATTTTTTTTTCAAATTTCATCACGTAAGTACATATAACCAACTTATATATATATATATATATATATATATATATATATATATATATATATATATATATATATATATATATATATATATATACGAGTATACATATACATATATATACGAGTATATATATACTACTTGAATAATTGTTGGTGTATCTTTGGTGATGTTGCCTTATACCAGAAGTAATGATGTCAGCCCCCGTTCTGGATAATGAGTAACAAAGACGTTCGATTCGAAGCGGCTGTTTAGACGCAAATTATTGAGACCATGACCAGGGCTTTTAATCCACATCCCCAGGACTAGTAGACTAAGATTCCTACATTGAAGTTCTATGTGAGATATTCTGCGGAGTAATAACAATTTCCAAGTTATTACAATAATTTTATACGATTTTGAATTTATATTTCACAAAAGTTTTTGACAAAGTTGTTGATATTGAAAACTGCTGATCATGAGAACTGCTCATTACTAGCTTCTTTAGCTTCAACTGCCTTGGTTCTCTCGTTGCTCTGAATTCGGATATGTCGGGATGGCCACACAATGCTTTTATCACCGTACACTTTTATGTTCGTTTGATCTGGAAAAACTTTGGGATTGAAAGGGTAATAATAGGGAAGTGATTGCAGTTGTACGGTTGATTTGGTGACTAAGTTGGCAGAGGATATGATAATGTCGGGGTGGGAAAATGCTTTATGGATTGAAAAGTGGGAGGGCGAGCCATCATTTGTGACATTGAGCTTCTTGGTAGGATGATATCGTAATTTATATTGTCGATTTTGTTGACGGAGGCAAAATCTATATATTCTAAGAATAGGTATGGAAACACTGTAAAGATGTGAATTAAGTCTTCATTGTGGAAATTTTGATAGGGTGGAATATAGAATGTAACAACCGTTGTCTACTTCTACAGCTAGAAACAGAATGTTGGAGTTAATCGGGATTTGTTTCTGATTCAATGCTTTTTTACCAAAGGGATAACACCTTGCTATCAAGCGGTGTTCTGTGGGTTATAGTGAAATTAGCTTCACGTATTGGATATGTTAATTTACAACCCGGAATATTAGTCTCTGTAGTAGAGCAATTATTCATGTTACCAACTAAGAAAAAGATAATAACTAAGACCGTTGTAATTAAATAAAACCGATTGCAACAAGTATTAGTCGATGACCACATATAATTTATAAGTGTTTATAAATATATGCTCCATCATGTAATTTCCGCTGCAACACTCTAACAAAGAACACCATTGCTCCACTTTCACACTTTTTTTCGTACAAAAACCGCATCAAAATATGGTTGCAAATTTCTTATTTCATTTAAGTTAATTTACAATCCCTATATTTATAAAAATGGATTGTAATTTGTAACTTGAGAACGGCTGGACCGATTTTAATAAAAAATATGGCATTTGAAGGATAATTTATCTAATATTGACCATGAAATTTTCAAAATCGGTTCATAAACACAGATGGAAAAAAGGATCGTAACAACAACAACATAAAAATTACAGCAAAGTTTTTCGTTTCGATTATAGACCGAAAGCATAGAAAGCACACATGTTCATACCGAATTCGAAACGAACAACTAAATTGTGATTTTTATTTAAACGGAGAATGCATTACAATTAGCAAATAGACCGCCATCTCCAACATTGACCAGTTTCTTGAAATGTGTCAGAATGACGATTTCGCCCGAACGCTGATTTACTCCTAAATGCAAAGATATTATACTTGGAATTTATTGTCAAAGAGGTTTCAACGACGGAAACAAGGAAATCCAGTTCCAGGTTACCCACATATAATTTTCATCGATGCATTAGGTCGTATTCACGCAGTCCATTTGTTTCTATTTGCATTTGCCACATTCGTGGTCCAACATCATTCTAACATCTACGAACTGTAAATGGTGAATTGTGTGTCAACGTTTGGGATTGCTAGAGGATTACACTCATTGGGATTACACCCTCCAAGATGCTGTGATTTGATCAATTGACCATAAAATACGAACGTTATTTTCAATAATTATCTCAGCATTCTTTCCGTTGAAACCGATTCATTTGTGGACCAAAAACCAAACGGTTCCGCTGCTCAATTCACAACAAAAATATGCGTACGAATCTCTCGTGAAAGTTGTGAGCGATGCAACTGGAGGGACGTTCTTATTGGTTTCCCCCGATGATTCTGTTGGCAGGTTATTTTCGCCAAACATTGACAATGACTCCACGGCCAACAGCAGCCGATGAACTTAATGCATGTTTGAAATCGTCTGTTTTGTGGCAACGCATGAAGACACTCAAATGAACATGCGTGTCAAGTTGCAGTTCGACCAATCTGGTAAGTATTTTCAAAACAATTGCTGGAGATTGGTAATGGCGAAATCCCCGCTGACATTTCGACTGGCTCTATTATATGCCCCGTCGATTTTTGCCAGGTCACCGATTTAAAAACCGATATCATCCGAGAGATGTTCCCAAACATTTCTTAAAATTACAAAATCATATTTAATTAGGCGAACGTGCTATATTGGCTGCGAAAAAAAATGATGCCAACGAATTGAATTTCAATACTCGAAGTGAAATTGCTGGAGAATTGACGACGTACAAATCAATGGATTCCGTTAATAGACAAGATGATGTTGTCAACTATCCAAAATAATTTTCAAAACTTTATGCGCCAAAATAAATATATTTTATTCAACAAGAAGCAGTGTTTATTTTAGATATTGGAAAAAGCATCGTCTCTATCTAGTGGGAGACAAAATGTGACGAAGGTACCTAGACCTCTTGGAAGGAAACTACCATATAATAACTGCTTTTCTGCTTTTGTGAACATTTTGTTCAACATTTGAATCCAAATCTGCGCCTGTAAAACTTTATAGACCGTATCCAGACACTTTTTTGTGTTCTCGGGCTTTCAGTAATAAAATGTTCATTATTAATTAATAGTTTTTGTTGAACCTCTCTTATTAAAAAAACGAGTAAAGAAGTCTGAAGTCGGGTTAGACCGACTACGAAATACCCTTTACCTTTTCTTGTGCGTGCGAGTTCCACAATGGGGATGTTTTCTTCATAAATCATCATTAGGAGCGCATTTACGGTAATTTTTGGTAGGGTACCTTGAAATGATTATATCGACCCCATTTCTTGTATATGGCTTTATAGTGTCCATATACGTACTAATATATAATTTCGTCCAAAAATATTGTATAGGTCGTAAGTTATAATAATATGTGAATAGTGGGCGTGGCTGTAGAAATAACACGCCCATTTTTTGTGTGGTGTTTAATGTTAGTACCCGCAACCTTGCTGTGAAATTTCGTTGATAAATATTTAATAGGAACACTGTAATGATTTTTGGCTAATTGTGGGCGTGGCAGTTTTATTATGATCTCCATATTCTGCACACACAATATTATGGACCCCATGTATATTTCTGAAAATTTTTATTCCGCTGGCATCGATACGAGCATAGGTAGGCTAATTTTTATTTTAGACCCGAAAGTTCCCTATGTCAAAAGATAGCTTTGTAATGTCCATACGAGGTGTCATCAAAAAATAACCGTTATTTTCATCTTTTCGTGAGTTACGTATGTTCGATGTTCGCATTTTTTTTTTTTTATGTTGGTACACATGTCTGTTATATATGTTGGCAATTCCAACCATTTTGGATTGTCAGTTTGTTTTTGGCAGATAAAAAGGTTAGTCGTGTTTTGGTGTGCTCTTCGATTTTGTACTATTCGAAAAAATGGATCAAAGAAACTGTATTCAGTTTTGTGTAAAAAATGAAATTAAATGCGCAAAGACATTTGAAATGTTGACTGTGGCCTTTGGCGAGTCTACTATGAGCAGAACACAAGTTCAATTGTGTTATAACCGGTTTAAGGAAGGCCGAGATGTCAATGACGATGCTCGTCCTGGTCGCCCGCGCACATCAACAACCGATGAAAACATTGACGCAGTGAAGAAAATGATTTTGGATAATCGTCGAATCACTATCGTTCGGCTCATGCCAAGCAATTTTTACGGATGTTTTAGGCATGAAACGTGCGGCAGCGAAGATTGTTCCAAAATTGGTAAATTTTGAGCAAAAACAACGTCGCATGGACATCGCTCAGGAGCTGTTGAACATCGTCAACGACGATCCAGATTTCCTCAAAAAGATCATAACTGGTGACGAATCGTGGGTGTATGGCTATGACATTGAAACCAAAGCCCAATCATCCCACTGGAAACGTCCAGATGAGCCAAGACCGAAAAAAGCACGTCAAGTTCGGTCGAACGTAAAGGTTTTGCTGACAGTTTTCTTTGATTGCAATGGCGTGGTGCATCATGAATTCTTGCCACAAGGTCGTACGGTCAACAAGGAATACTACCTTGAAGTTATGCGCTGTTTGCGAGAAGCAATTCGTCAGAAACGCCCAGAATTGTGGAAAAACCAATCATGGATTTTGCACCATGATAATGCACCAGCTCACACATCGATGCTTGTGCGTAATTTTTTGGCCAAAAACAAAACCGTTATCATGCCTCAACCACTGGACTTCGCCCCCGCTGACTTTTTCCTCTTTCCAAAACTGAAGACACCGATAAAAGGAAAGCGTTTTGCTACGATTGACGAGATAAAAGAAAAATCGAAACAGGAGCTGTAGGCGAAAAAAAATCGTTTCAGAAGTGTTTCGAGGATTGAAAAAAATGCTGGCATAAGTGTATTATATCTGAGGGGAATTACTTTAAAGGGGACAAGATAGTTGTTGATGAATAAATAAATACTTTATTTTTTGATCACACAATAACGGTCCTTTTTTGATCACACCTCGTATATGAACTAATAATTTTATCAGTAACTAGCTGACTGAACATTGTTCTTAAATAAATATAAATTGTAGCTGTTTGGTAGCTATCTTCGAGCTGAGTGGCTCGTGGGGTATTGTGCCATACGACAATACTAAGAAGTATTTTCAGATTATTGCACCATTCGAGTACATTGATATGAAAATTGTTTAATTGTAACACACAACCATAGACCTAGCACTATCTTCAAAATTGTGTCTGGATATGAGGCATATATAATATGTAGATTTCATATCCCAGCATCAATCTTGGGTACTAATTCAAATACAATTTTTTTTAAAGGATGATGCAACTAAAATGTTTGACAAATGCGTTAAAGAATCCAAATTGAGTGCCAACAGTGTCCTGGATTTCCTTATTTGTGACAAGGTCGAGGAAGATAACATCGAAAAATACACAGATTACGTTACCTGCTACTTGAAGGAATTGGGTGTAAGCAGCGAATTCCCAGAAGATCAGCTAAAAGAAACTCTTGGCATAAGTGACGCAAAAGTCGTTGAAGTTAAAAAGGAATGCAATGGTGAGGATAAGACTATCCTCGAAAAATTCCGTTGTTACAATAAATACTGTAAATAGTAAATAAATAGTTAATTAGAACAAGAAATGTGGGTTTTGTATATATTTGAATATATTTGAAACTTGTGAAAAATAAGATAGATCTTTATAAATAAAATACAACCAGTCACAATTCCCGAGACCCCACTAGGACAATGTAAATTTCTATTACACATCCGCGTTTGGCGGCGAGAGAGGAATAAAATTGTTTAAGAGGCAAACTTTATACATATTTTATTAAAAATAATAATTTGTGTACAATAAGAAATATCATGTTCAATACCTCCAATGGAAGGGAGGTTCTCGATTTCACCCTTGGCAATAATCACTCGTCTTATCTTATTTCGCGTTGGCGCGTTTCGCAGGAATGCTCCTTCTCGGACTATTGGTATATTTGCTTTAGGAGTGCGATCTCTGATACGTTAGATACGGCAGAGCGCAAAATGCACACTAACAGAAAAAGAACAGACTGGACAAAATTCCAGGCCATTATGGAGTCGGGCCTGAAGTCGACTCCTCCCACTATCAACAATCACCTCGATATAGATCGAGCGGTTGAAACCCTTACAGCACTATTTAACTCTGCTGCCAAATCAGCCTGCAACTCCCCGAAGCCTAGAGGCAAATCCAAATCCCCTTGGTGGAATTCGGAAATTGCTGAGCTACGAAAAGAATGCCGCAAGCTCTTCAACAGAGCCAAGGCTGCAAATGACTGGCTCCCTTTCAAAGACAAACAAATGGAACTCAAGTATATGGTTAGGAGAGCCAAACGAGCGCCTTGGCGAGACTTCTGTGGCAGCATAGAAAGCTCGTCCGAGACAAGCAGACTCCGGAGGATTCTCAATACCACCCCTCGGGCTCTTAAATTTATTCAGAGATTGGAAGGTAACTGGACTGATTCTGAAACCGACACTCTAGATGCCCTAATAGAAACACACTTTCCGGGGAATGAAATATTTGTGGATTGCAGGTCTCTTGACACCAACCATTCTTTAAGTCAACCCAATTCCAAATGATCCACACGCATATTCAGTGGGCCATCAGCAGCTTTAAGCCTTTTAAATCATCATTCCAGCGGATATTCAGCACACTGCAAGTGCGGTTGCTCCTTGGCTACTGCATATTTACATTCCCAAAAGCTGGAGAGAAGCTCGAGTAGTATTCATCCCTAAAGCGGGAAGGGCGACCCACACCAAGCCTATATTGGACTATAGACCAATTAGTTTGTCCTCCTTTCTTTTGAAAACACTAGAAAGGGTCCTTGATATACAAATCAGCAGCTCTATTAATTCCACGTGCCTGTCCAAATCACAACATACCTATACTAAAGGCAAGTCTGTGGAAACAGCGCTTCACGTGCTCATTGAGCAAGTAGAGAAATCTCTTGCCAACAAAGAATATACTCCTGCAGTATTTCTCGACATAGAAGGGGCATTCAACAATATATGTCCCTCCGCCATAATTAAATCCTTAGAAAACCTAAATCTGAATCCCAGCCTGGTTAGGTTCATCGAACAGCTACTGAAAACAGGCGTCATTAGCTCCTCCATAGGAGACGTGCATGCTAAAAGGACTGTCAAGAGAGGTACTCCACAAGGCGGTGTGCTCTCACCCCTGATCTGGAATCTGACGGTGAACACACTACTAATGAGATTAGATCAGTCCAACTGCAATACTATAGCTTATGCGGACGATATTGCTATTTCTGTTTCCGGCAAGTATCTTTCAACACTATCAGAAAAGATAAGCTATACTCTTAGCATTTTGTCCCAATGGAGTCTTGAAGTTGGCCTAGACGTCAACCCTTCCAAAACTGAGGCTATGCTCTTCACCAGGAAGCACAAAATACCAAAATTTGACTTACCCAAACTTAATGGATCCATGGGAACAAGATGGGGCGTCCAGCGGTACAGCGGTAGTTGAGCCGTACTTTCTCTACGGAGCTGTCTTCTATATCTCGCTGAACTAGGTTGAACCTGGGCCACGCCAATATTCTAATGCAGGACACGCCCGTACAGCCGGAGGGTGACTATAGGTGTTCATGGACAGTCAGGCGGAAATCAAGTCCCTAGCTGGTGTATTCACTACCTCTAAGCACGAACTTGATTGCCGCTTCTCCCTGACCGTCGTCTCGGGTAACTCACAAGTTCAGATATGCTGGATACCTGGACATAGCGACATTCTGGAAAACTGCGTGGCCGATGAATTGGCCAAAACAGGTACGCTGCTCCCTGACATCTCCCCCTCCTTTGGTGTAGGTGTCCCATTGGCCACGGTCAAATGGGCCATAAAACATAACTACCTTGAGGCAGCTAAAAGAGCCTGGGTAAATGAACATACTTGTAGTGTTGCCAGAAAAACCTGGAGCACTATTGACATTAGGCGTACTAGTCAGCTACTTAATATTAGCAGGAACTCCATCAGCACTACAATAAATGTGCTCACGGGACACTGTCTGATCATGGATCACCAACACATGGTTTAAAACCAATGCTCCTTAGCACACTATCCAACTTGGTGTTCCATTCTCTGCCGGATTGCTTCAATCCATACAATGCATTATTAAGTCGTAGCACTTTATTTGGTTCAACTTTTTTATCGAAACATTTTGGCTGTCGCATATATATTCCATCGTGTAAATGACTATTGAAGTACGCCGTATTGACATCAATTTGATGGAGATACATTTCCCATCCTACAGCTAACGGTAATAAAACCCTTATAGTTGAATACCTCACTACCTGTGAATAAGTTGCATTATAATCAATTCCGTACCGTTGAGAGCAACCATAAATATTAACCCCACTTCAATTGAACAAACCATTTCAAAATATTGCAATGTTTATCATAATTGCAACAAATTTATGGTATAATTCCTCTTCAAACGCATATGCTGTTTATTTAATGAGTCCCTTGCCAACGTATTCGGGTGAAGTTCCAGTTTATGTAGGTAACGTCTGCAGCATTTACTTATTTCTTCTCTCACCATGGGTACCTCTAGATCTGTGTGAATATTATCGCTTTTTATGTTCCAGCACAAAATTATTCTAAAACTCAAAAAATTGTATAACAAAGCACAAAATCTGAAATATCAAGCGATCTGCTTGCTTTAATGTAGAAATTCTAGTGTCTCAGTCCTGGTGTTGCGGATGCAATTTTTTGGGCATGGTACCGATAAGTTTTCGTCTAAACAATTTTCTCTTCAACTTGAAAGTTTTCGTTACCCATCTCTCAGAACGTTTGCTGATATCATAATGTGTCGTAAAATGCGTCATACTCAAAAAGAAACACAAAATTATTCAACTTATATAAAATATTGATTTGTACTTCATCGGGGAAATTTGAAAAAAATATTTACCTACGCTAAAACTGAACAAACAGAACTCAAATTACCAACTCAATATCTGATAGAAGCAAAATAAACCCGCAAGAGACGCTAATCAAAACTTGAAATAGAGAACTGAAACTCTTCGAAGAGAGTATAGTGTCAATAATATAGTTTCCCCAGAAAATGGGTTGGTTGTAGAGTGCCACTTTGAATCTTCAAACTAACTTTCAATAGTGGAGAACAAGACATTTATTTGTGGTAAAATTATTAGTCTCCCGATCGCAAGAGACTCTGGCGACTCGACAAGTTCATAGACAATTATTAAGAAAATGTGCGTCAGAAACAGAACAAACATAGAATTATGATAGATTGAAACACCGAACACGCTCGCTCGGGCCTTTTTGACGCTGACAATAAGATTTTTGTTTATTTTCAATCTTCATTTACTTTCCTCTTCTTCGACATTCAGCAATTCATATTTACTATAGTAGATTCAATTTAACTATAGTATAGTCAACAGGGTTCCAATATAACCCCTCATAGTCACCTCTGAATTTAAATGTGACACTTTTGTATCTCGCGATGCTCAATGGGCATGCTCTTGAATAACTCTGGGCAATTACTGGCGCACTTACGCATTTAGAAGTTGCCACTATTCAACAATTTGATGGTTTGACATTGGATATCCTTTGCCGCCTCCACCGAATCAGCGCCTGACAATATGTCGTCAATATACATTTGCTGTTTTGAATAATATGCTACCTCATCAATCGCCACTTACTGCATTATTCGAAGTACGGGGAAAAGCGCTGAAATTGTTTCGAACATCGCCGTCGTACAAATGTAGTGTTCTACCTGACCAACATGCTCATTACACCATAAAATGCGCTGAAAGTTTGCATCTTATTCATGGACGTCTATGCACCTATACATCTCTGTACTGAAGAAGCCCAGACGACTGCTCGTAAATACGGGATATAGCCCTTTTCACGACTTTTTGGAGTGTATGGAGTTGAACACTCCATATTTCTGCTGGTTGTTGTGCTTTTTCTGTGAACTATCTTTGAACTTTTTCGGGGCTCAGTGTTAGAAAATTTTTCAATTGACGGCGAGGCAATTTAATTATCGAACCCATATTTTCAGCCCACAAATATGTTCAAAATGCACATTGGTCCCAAATTTGATCATCATAACGCTAAGAAGAGGTTTAGATTGGGTTTATTTGTGTGTTTGGAGTGTAGAGTTCCACTTCGATTCTTCAAACTAACTTTCAATAGAGGAGAACAAGACATTTATTTGGAGTAAAATTATTAGTCTCCCGATCGCAATAGAATCTGGCGAATCGACAAGTTCAAAGACAATTATTAAGAAAATGTGCGTCAGAAACACAACAAACATAGAATTATGATAGATTGAAACACCGAACACGCTCGCTCGGGCCTTTTTGACGCTGACAATAAGATTTTTGTTTATTTTCAATCTTCATTTACTTTCCTCTTCTTCGACATTCAGCAATTCATATTTACTATAGTAGATTCAATTTAACTATAGTATAGTCAACAGGGTTCCAATATATCCCCTCATAGTCACCTCTAAATTTAAATGTGACACTTTTTTATCTCGCGATGCTCCATGGGTATGTTCTTTACAAACTCTGGGCAATTGCTGGCCCACTTACGCATTTAGAAATTACCACGATTCAACATGTATAGTTTGACATTGAATATCCTTTGCCGCCTCCACCGAATCAGCGCCTGACAATATGTCGTCAAAATATATTTGCTGTTTTATAACCTTCACTGCTAGTGGATATTATGCTGCCTCATCAATCGCCACTTGCTGCATTATTCGAAGTACGGGGAAGAGCGCTGAAATTGTTTCGAACATCGCCGTCGTACAAATGTAGTGTTCTACCTGACCAACATGCTCATTACACCACAAAATGCGCTGAAAGTTTGCATCTTATTCATGGACGTCTATGCACCTATACATCTCTTCCAAGTTGGCCAGGAATACATATTTTAGTATTCGCCAATTAATAAGTGTTGCTTTTATGTCTGTATGTAGTTTGGGCCCACTGCCAGGATGTCATTTAGGTATTTTCCATTGCAGGTATTCATAGATCCATCAATGGGGCACTCCGATCGATGTTTCTTTTTGCGTTAGTCTCTTCATTTGTCCCAATTTCAGATATTCGAGTATACTGTGGTTATACAAAGTCTTCAAATCAGAGTTTGCCGATAAACACCTCTGTGACTGCTGAAGTCTTTTCAATGCAGGCTCGTAGGAGTACCGAATGCACAACTTTGAGTCCACGCGCGACAATAATGGCAACCTCACAACGTATTTACCATTATCCGAACGACGGTGCGAGGACTTGAAATATTGTTCGCACCTCGTAGAGCTCATTAGATTTATTATATTTATTTGAAGGTGTTATACACCGTGACTTGAAAGATCTATTGTGATGCCCCTATTTATTCCAAAGCTCTATGGATCTTCTGTCAGTTTAATTTCCGACAGAAAATCATGTACTTTGGAGGAATCAATCTTGCTAATATCTAAGATATATTTAAAAAAAAAAACACCTGTATCTTTTGTGTGCCGACGGTCCGCAGTCTGCGATCAGGAGCAGTAAAGTTTCGTCACTTTCTCCACAAAGTCGCCAGATGGCATCTGAAGATAGACCCAAGTTACTCATAAGATAGTTGAGCCAACTGTGACCGCTTAAAACGCCTATCATGATTCTCAATTTACTCCGAGGCATACAGCAGACATTCAAAGGTGTTGGATGATAGAAAACAGAAGGGTTCACGCACATTGCGCTGCGGCACCGCAGCTTTCTTTCCAATCAGCCTTCTCATTTCCCTCTTCTCTTATGTAGAGATACTGTTATCCACAGATGTAGCTTGTTTACCCTCCCAGGGTGAGCTCAATTTTTTGACTGCTGCTTGACTGTCGGATAGTATCACGAAGTTTTTTCCTGTCTTTACTGTTTTTCCCCGATACTTCCTGTCCATATTAAACCGGGCTCCGCTTGAAAATTGCTTAGGAAGGAACCCATTGGTGCCTTGTAGTTGGTTCTAGGCCAAAATATTCCTGCCCCAGTTCCGTGGACAGACTTATTACCTTACTATTTTATTGGTTGCAGTTATACCTTTCCGTTCTTTTTTGCAACTGTATTTGTGTGTAAAATTGAATTTTCTTGGCATAAAGTCCTTGTGAGATTTTAGTATACCGTATTCTTCAGATGAATTGTTACCCCATATGTTTTGGATGTAATTTGATACCCTCGAGATCATTTCTTGTATTCTGCTAAGAGTTTCCTATCAGAGTCTTGTAATACTGGATGTAAGGGTGCTAGATATAGTATAACTTCCTGCTGCCATTGGGTAGGTGCGTAGAGCTCCAGTGATGATAAGACAAAGCTTTGTACTTTACTTAATTTCGTTATCTTAAGTCTGGATCTACTTGATCAGCCTACAGAACCATAGGTGATGATTGGTCTGACTATCATGATATATATTCAGCGAACAATTTTTGGGTTACATCCCCTAGATTTACCGGCAAGCCTTCTGCATGTCATTGAGGAAGTTTTAGCCCTCTTGGTGGTTGCTGTTATATGAGCCCTCCACAATAACCTTTTGTTAAGGAGGCTTAATTTTTCTTTTTTGTGGCAAAGATGCATCTCTGCTACTTGGTGTTTGAAGAAGCTCCCTTGACAAAATTTTGTCAAGTTTCGTAGGGGGTTTATATTTCAGATTGGCTACTCTGCTGAGTGAAGAGCAACGTACTTGTATTATACTCAAGGGTATCGGAGCATTATGAGATTATATATTTTTAGGGGTTGATATTATCTTATCTAATTCTTCCATACTAAGATGTATACGAATAAACTGTGTACCTACTCTTAAAGTGTTGTGATCCGACCCAATTATTGGGTGGCGCCCTCTCTTGAGACAATGGGTCTACAAATTCCGAATGGATTTATTTCAGAGTAATTTTTAATTATTAGCGTCAGTGACTGTAACAAGAGAGAAACCAATTTTATGTTCAACTCGGAGTGATTGGAACACTCAACTCTATATATATTATTTGATGCATACTATATAATTTTAAGCAGTTGTGTAAACAACCGTTTTCGATAGATTTTTATTCATTAAAACAAAATTCTGGAAAACTGAAAAATAGGGACTGGGAAAAGTAAAAACGGAGCAGCTACCAAAGGGACATAGGTAAAGTGGTAAATCCAAACTATTACACGAACCGGGTGAAAGAGGTTTAATTGTGAAAAAGATATGGACGCCGGTAGGCTATCGAAGAGTCTCTACATGAATTATACTACTAAGCAAATAAGGCGAAAAGTCGCCTATAAAACACCAAAGTGATTTAATATGGTCCAATTTGTAACACTGATGACAATAACTACGGCAGTTTACGGTGGTGATAGTCATGCTGTTGGTCCAGGAAACTAAATATAATATTTAGCTCCAATAGTGAAACAGTGCCGCACATTAGAAGCATTAGTTGCAAATTCAAATAAACAAAATTGTGCATGTAATTTCAGACTAATTTTGCTTGTTATTCAAAATACAAAATAGAGAAGACGAAAAGTGTCTGATAAAAATACCCGGAAAATTTAGTTAAATTCAACATTGCAGCGCCCAGGAAAGCTTCACTCAGCAAATATGAAGTCATTTCTGTCATCTCTTTGGTCAATTTCATGAAGATGTCCTACGCAGGCGCATAGCTTGATGTGGGAACCACTTTTGCTGGTTATAGTGTCGGTAGTAAGGGGGCCATATGCAATATATTCGGATGTTTCTTTTCTGAAATAATTCCAATCTCTGGGCTTTCGGCGCTGGCGTATTATATACAATATTGAATGCCTTTTAGTCCTTTGATATTTTATACGCAAAGTAAAAACTATGACAAGGATCTTGCACTTTAACTTAAAAAATCAGAAAAAACTAACTTGGGTAGTAAGTCACTTGGAAAAAGAGATTTAACGACGAAATTTTCTTTTTGAAGCAGCAGGTTGACATTATGAATGGAGTTGATCAGATAAGGAAATACCCGATTTTCATATAAGGACCTTTAAGGAATAAAATCAAAATAAATCTAGCTATGCTGATATTTATGACATGTGAATAAAAGGAATCTGTGATGTATAAATATGTGCAGATTATTGCTACGACAACGCGCCCAATTAACCAAACTTCATTACTTGGATTCTGCTTTCGAGATGCATTGCACTTTGCCCAACTTAACGGCAATCTCACTTGATTAAGTTTCCACAACGTAAAAGTTGGAAATTAAATAATAATCAAAACTAAATAAGTGAAATTAATAAATTACATTTTATTTGGATTGCGAAAGAGCCAGGATTTGAGCGGATATTTGCATTCGATCTTATATGAGTATAAATCGGTGGATTAACTGCGAATCAATAGGAGTATAGTTTAGAACTTTCTGATTGCAAATACAAGTAAATACCTCAAATGTTCTGTCACTATTCATGAATAATATGAAGTAATTCCGATCCAATATCGTCTTTGCATAGTATCAAACGGAATCTGATATAAAGCGTCTTTATACATTTATACAAGTATTGTAGAGACCTGTTAAGGAGCAAAACGACAATATAACTACTACTTTTTCGCTTCTGTAAACATGTTGTTAAACAATTGAGACACAGACTCCGCTGCTGTAAAACTTTGCACGGTTTGGTCGAGGAGGCATTTTTGCCCCTTGGGCTTGCAATAACAAAATTTAGCTGGTTAAAATGTTTTTGTTGAATTTTTCTTATTAGAAAACGAGTAAAGAAGTCTGACGTCGGGTTAGACCGACTACGAAATACCCTTTACCTTTCCTTGTGCGTGCGGGTTCAACAATGGGGATGTTTTCTTCATAAATCATCCTTAGGAGCATATCTACGGAAATTTTCGGTAGGGTACCTTTAATTGATTATATCGACCCCATTTCCTGTGTATGGCTTTGTAGTGACAATATAACCACTAACATAAAATTTCGTCCAAAAATATTGTATAGGTCGTAAGTTATAATAATATGTGAATAGTAGGCGTGGCTGTAGAAATAACACGCCCATTTTTTGTGTGGGGTTTAATGTTAGTACCCGCAACCTTCCTGTGAAATTTCGTTGATAAATATTTAATAGGAACACTGTAATGATTTTTGGCTATTTGTGGGCGTGGCAGTTCTATTATGATCTCCATATTCTGCACACACAATATTATGGACCCCATGTATATTTCTGCAAATTTTTATTCCGTTGGCATCAATACGAGCATAGGTAGGCTAATTTTAAATCTCTGCCAGATCTTAAGTTATTAATATTTGTTAACAGTGGGCGTGGCAGTTAATATATACCGCCCACTTTTTGCACAGTCTTTAGTAGGACCCACATCTCCATATCTGCCAAATAATATCACGTTTCCGTCAATTGGACCGAAGTTATAGTCATTCTAAAACAGGTGAAAAAAGTTCCTTATATGGGAGGTAGGCGTGGTCCAAATCGGCCCATATAGCAATCTGGTTCTGTATCTTTGTCCAGACTATACTTTTGCAAAATTTCATTAAGATAGCTCTAACGGTATAGAAAAAAAGTGTCCACAGACGGACAGACGGACAGACGGACGGACAAAATAAAAATTGCTTAGAAAGTGATTCTGATCATATCTGTATATATATATATATATGTCCATACCTACCACGCCTCCTTCTCGAAATTGCAACCCCTCTCAAAAGTGCAAAGTTAGTATACCCTATTTACCATTTTTAAAGGTAAAGGGTATAATTACAAAAACCTTCTGAATTCTGAATCATTGGTAGAAACATTATTTTCAACGTCAAAAAGACACGAGCGAGCGTTTCAGTTGTGTCTATATACCCACCAAATATATCCCACTCTTCCGTGTTTATTCTGTTTCTGACGCACATTTCTTTAATAATTGTCTCTGAATTTGTCTCTACTCAAGCAACTTGCGATAGTTAGTCCCGCTATTAAAAGTTAGTTTGAAGAATCGTGTTGTCACTCTACAGTCATTTGCAGAAATTGGAGAGAACACGCCTATCTCCCTAATGAGCAATCCTCGAGAAGTAACCCAAAATAACCCCCCTCTAATCTTCCGTTAATTTGGCAGTAAGATGTGATTATATCGTTGTTTGTGTGTTAAAAAAATTAGATTAAAATTAAACTGCCCGCCCACATTTTGCAAATATGCGTAGCTGGGACCACAATATTTTCCAACGATAGTTTCCATAAAGAATAATGGAAATAATAAAAGAAAAGGTTAACTACCTTTCCCCTCGCTCTTGGAAAGACAAGTATATTTAGAAATCTATACACAATTGAAGAGAAAAATTTACCCTAATGCTGTGGGCGTATTCAGTCAACTCTAAAATCCACTGCCATGGCTACCTTCATTAAGAATTTTGAATTATGATTAAAATGGTCTTAAAAGGGAATATATTTCGTATTTCCAAGTAGTTATCTGGATGTAATATCATCATCGTTCGACTCTCTTGCTTAATTTCTAAGAGCTGTTTCAGTACACTGTGTTAGTGAATAGGGTATCTCGCTGTCTATACTACCCCAACAATATTTATTGTTTCTGCTGTCATTTTCCTTTCTCTGTGAAGATTCTTTCATTATTAGAGTATTCATTCTCTATGTGTGCTTGTTTCTATTGTATATTTTGTAGTTACTTTGAGATCTGTTTCTTCAGTGCTAACTGAGGCAATAATTTTTTTTTCAAATTTCATCACGTAAGTACATATAACCAACTTATATATATATATATATATATATATATATATATATATATATATATATATATATATATATATACGAGTATACATATACATATATATACGAGTATACATATACTACTTGAATAATTGTTGGTGTATCTTTGGTGATGTTGCCTTATACCAGAAGTAATGATGTCAGCCCCCGTTCTGGATAATGAGTAACAAAGACGTTCGATTCGAAGCGGCTGTTTAGACGCAAATTATTGAGACCATGACCAGGGCTTTTAATCCACATCCCCAGGACTAGTAGACTAAGATTCCTACATTGAAGTTCTATGTGAGATATTCTGCGGAGTAATAACAATTTCCAAGTTATTACAATAATTTTATACGATTTTGAATTTATATTTCACAAAAGTTTTTGACAAAGTTGTTGATATTGAAAACTGCTGATCATGAGAACTGCTCATTACTAGCTTCTTTAGCTTCAACTGCCTTGGTTCTCTCGTTGCTCTGAATTCCGATATGTCCGGATGGCCACACAATGCTTTTATCACCGTACACTTTTATGTTCGTTTGATCTGGAAAAACTTTGGGATTGAAAGGGTAATAATAGGGAAGTGATTGCAGTTGTACGGTTGATTTGGTGACTAAGTTGGCAGAGGATATGATAATGTCGGGGTGGGAAAATGCTTTATGGATTGAAAAGTGGGAGGGCGAGCCATCATTTGTGACATTGAGCTTCTTGGTAGGATGATATCGTAATTTATATTGTCGATTTTGTTGACGGAGGCAAAATCTATATATTCTAAGAATAGGTATGGAAACACTGTAAAGATGTGAATTAAGTCTTCATTGTGGAAATTTTGATAGGGTGGAATATAGAATGTAACAACCGTTGTCTACTTCTACAGCTAGAAACAGAATGTTGGAGTTAATCGGGATTTGTTTCTGATTCAATGCTTTTTTACCAAAGGGATAACACCTTGCTATCAAGCGGTGTTCTGTGGGTTATAGTGAAATTAGCTTCACGTATTGGATATGTTAATTTACAACCCGGAATATTAGTCTCTGTAGTAGAGCAATTATTCATGTTACCAACTAAGAAAAAGATAATAACTAAGACCGTTGTAATTAAATAAAACCGATTGCAACAAGTATTAGTCGATGACCACATATAATTTATAAGTGTTTATAAATATATGCTCCATCATGTAATTTCCGCTGCAACACTCTAACAAAGAACACCATTGCTCCACTTTCACACTTTTTTTCGTACAAAAACCGCATCAAAATATGGTTGCAAATTTCTTATTTCATTTAAGTTAATTTACAATCCCTATATTTATAAAAATGGATTGTAATTTGTAACTTGAGATCGGTTGGACCAATTTTAATAAAAAATATGGCATTTGAAGGATAATTTATCTAATATTGACCATGAAATTTTCAAAATCGGTTCATAAACACAGATGGAAAAAAGGATCGTAACAACAACAATATAAAAATTAGGGCAAAGTTTTTCGTTTCGATTATAGACCGAAAGCATAGAAAGCACACATGTTCATACCGAATTCGAAACGAACAACTAAATTGTGATTTTAATTTAAACGGAGAATGCATTACAATTAGCAAATAGACCGCCATCTCCAACATTGACCAGTTTCTTGAAATGTTTCAGAATGACGATTTCGCCCGAACGCTGATTTACTCCTAAATGCAAAGATATTATACTTGGAATTTATTGTCAAAGAGGTTTCAACGACGGAAACAAGGAAATCCAGTTCCAGGTTACCCACATATAATTTTCATCGATGCATTAGGTCGTATTCACGCAGTCCATTTGTTTCTATTTGCATTTGCCACATTCGTGGTCCAACATCATTCTAACATCTACGAACTGTAAATGGTGAATTGTGTGTCAACGTTTGGGATTGCTAGAGGATTACACTCATTGGGATTACACCCTCCAAGATGCTGTGATTTGATCAATTGACCATAAAATACGAACGTTATTTTCAATAATTATCTCAGCATTCTTTCCGTTGAAACCGATTCATTTGTGGACCAAAAACCAAACGGTTCCGCTGCTCAATTCACAACAAAAATATGCGTACGAATCTCTCGTGAAAGTTGTGAGCGATGCAACTGGAGGGATGTTCTTATTGGTTTCCCCCGATGATTCTGTTGGCAGGTTATTTTCGCCAAACATTGACAATGACTCCACGGCCAACAGCAGCCGATGAACTTAATGCATGTTTGAAATCGTCTGTTTTGTGGCAACACATGAAGACACTCAAATGAACATGCGTGTCAAGTTGCAGTTCGACCAATCTGGTTAAGTATTTTCAAAACAATTGCTGGAGATTGGTAATGGCGAAATCCCCGCTGACATTTCGACTGGCTCTATTATATGCCCCGTCGATTTTTGCCAGGTCACCGATTTAAAAACCGATATCATCCGAGAGATGTTCCCAAACATTTCTTAAAATTACAAAATCATGTTTAATTAGGCGAACGTGCTATATTGGCTGCGAAAAAAAATGATGTCAACGAATTGAATTTCAATATTCGAAGTGAAATTGCTGGAGAATTGACGACGTACAAATCAATGGATTCCGTTAATAGACAAGATGATGTTGTCAACTATCCAAAATAATTTTCAAAACTTTATGCGCCAAAATAAATATATTTTATTCAACAAGAAGCAGTGTTTATTTTAGATATTGGAAAAAGCATCGTCTCTATCTAGTGGGAGACAAAATGTGACGAAGGTACCTAGACCTCTTGGAAGGAAACTACCATATAATAACTGCTTTTCTGCTTTTGTGAACATTTTGTTCAACATTTGAATCCAAATCTGCGCCTGTAAAACTTTATAGACCGTATCCAGACACTTTTTTGTGTTCTCGGGCTTTCAGTAATAAAATGTTCATTATTAATTAATAGTTTTTGTTGAACCTCTCTTATTAAAAAAACGAGTAAAGAAGTCTGAAGTCGGGTTAGACCGACTACGAAATACCCTTTACCTTTTCTTGTGCGTGCGAGTTCCACAATGGGGATGTTTTCTTCATAAATCATCATTAGGAGCGCATTTACGGTAATTTTTGGTAGGGTACCTTGAAATGATTATATCGACCCCATTTCTTGTATATGGCTTTATAGTGTCCATATACGTACTAATATATAATTTCGTCCAAAAATATTGTATAGGTCGTAAGTTATAATAATATGTGAATAGTGGGCGTGGCTGTAGAAATAACACGCCCATTTTTTGTGTGGTGTTTAATGTTAGTACCCGCAACCATCCTGTGAAATTTCGTTGATAAATATTTAATAGGAACACTGTAATGATTTTTGGCTAATTGTGGGCGTGGCAGTTCTATTATGATCTCCATATTCTGCACACACAATATTATGGACCCCATGTATATTTCTGCAAATTTTTATTCCGCTGGCATCAATACGAGCATAGATAGGCTAATTTTTATTTTAGACCCGAAAGTTCCCTATGTCAAAAGATAGCTTTGTAATGTCCATACGAGGTGTCATCAAAAAATAACCGTTATTTTCATCTTTTCGTGAGTTTCGTATGTTCGATGTTCGCATTTTTTTTTTTTTTATGTTGGTAACACATGTCTGTTATATATGTTGGCAATTCCAACCATTTTGGATTGTCAGTTTGTTTTTGGCAGATAAAAAGGTTAGTTGTGTTTTGGTGTGCTCTTCGATTTTGTACTATTCGAAAAAATGGATCAAAGAAACTGTATTCAGTTTTGTGTAAAAAATGAAATTAAATGCGCAAAGACATTTGAAATGTTGACTGTGGCCTTTGGCGAGTCTACTATGAGCAGAACACAAGTTCAATTGTGTTATAACCGGTTTAAGGAAGGCCGAGATGTCAATGACGATGCTCGTCCTGGTCGCCCGCGCACATCAACAACCGATGAAAACATTGACGCAGTGAAGAAAATGATTTTGGATAATCGTCGAATCACTATCGTTCGGCTCATGCCAAGCAATTTTTACGGATGTTTTAGGCATGAAACGTGCGGCAGCGAAGATTGTTCCAAAATTGGTAAATTTTGAGCAAAAACAACGTCGCATGGACATCGCTCAGGAGCTGTTGAGCATCGTCAACGACGATCCAGATTTCCTCAAAAAGATCATAACTGGTGACGAATCGTGGGTGTATGGCTATGACATTGAAACCAAAGCCCAATCATCCCACTGGAAACGTCCAGATGAGCCAAGACCGAAAAAAGCACGTCAAGTTCGGTCGAACGTAAAGGTTTTGCTGACAGTTTTCTTTGATTGCAATGGCGTGGTGCATCATGAATTCTTGCCACAAGGTCGTACGGTCAACAAGGAATACTACCTTGAAGTTATGCGCTGTTTGCGAGAAGCAATTCGTCAGAAACGCCCAGAATTGTGGAAAAACCAATCATGGATTTTGCACCATGATAATGCACCAGCTCACACATCGATGCTTGTGCGTAATTTTTTGGCCAAAAACAAAACCGTTATCATGCCTCAACCACTGGACTTCGCCCCCGCTGACTTTTTCCTCTTTCCAAAACTGAAGACACCGATAAAAGGAAAGCGTTTTGCTACGATTGACGAAATAAAAGAAAAATCGAAACAGGAGCTGTAGGCGAAAAAAAATCGTTTCAGAAGTGTTTCGAGGATTGAAAAAAATGCTGGCATAAGTGTATTATATCTGAGGGGAATTACTTTAAAGGGGACAAGATAGTTGTTGATGAATAAATAAATACTTTATTTTTTGATCACACAATAACGGTCCTTTTTTGATCACACCTCGTATATGAACTAATAATTTTATCAGTAACTAGCTGACTGAACATTGTTCTTAAATAAATATAAATTGTAGCTGTTTGGTAGCTATCTTCGAGCTGAGTGGCTCGTGGGGTATTGTGCCATACGACAATACTAAGAAGTATTTTCAGATTATTGCACCATTCGAGTACATTGATATGAAAATTGTTTAATTGTAACACACAACCATAGACCTAGCACTATCTTCAAAATTGTGTCTGGATATGAGGCATATATAATATGTAGATTTCATATCCCAGCATCAATCTTGGGTACTAATTCAAATACAATTTTTTTTAAAGGATGATGCAACTAAAATGTTTGACAAATGCGTTAAAGAATCCAAATTGAGTGCCAACAGTGTCCTGGATTTCCTTATTTGTGACAATGTCGAGGAAGATAACATCGAAAAATACACAGATTACGTTACCTGCTACTTGAAGGAATTGGGTGTAAGCAGCGAATTCCCAGAAGATCAGCTAAAAGAAACTCTTGGCATAAGTGACGCAAAAGTCGTTGAAGTTAAAAAGGAATGCAATGGTGAGGATAAGACTATCCTCGAAAAATTCCGTTGTTACAATAAATACTGTAAATAGTAAATAAATAGTTAATTAGAACAAGAAATGTGGGTTTTGTATATATTTGAATATATTTGAAACTTGTGAAAAATAAGATAGATCTTTATAAATAAAATACAACCAGTCACAATTCCCGAGACCCCACTAGGACAATGTAAATTTCTATTACACATCCGCGTTTGGCGGCGAGAGAGGAATAAAATTGTTTAAGAGGCAAACTTTATACATATTTTATTAAAAATAATAATTTGTGTACAATAAGAAATATCATGTTCAATACCTCCAATAGCAGGGAGGTTCTCGATTTCACCCTTGGCAATAATCACTCGTCTTATCTTATTTCGCGTTGGCGCGTTTCGCAGGAATGCTCCTTCTCGGACTATTGGTATATTTGCTTTAGGAGTGCGATCTCTGATACGTTAGATACGGCAGAGCGCAAAATGCACACTAACAGAAAAAGAACACACTGGACAAAATTCCAGGCCATTATGGAGTCGGGCCTGAAGTCGACTCCTCCCACTATCAACAATCACCTCGATATAGATCGAGCGGTTGAAACCCTTACAGCACTATTTAACTCTGCTGCCAAATCAGCCTGCAACTCCCCGAAGCCTAGAGGCAAATCCAAATCCCTTTGGTGGAATTCGGAAATTGCTGAGCTACGAAAAGAATGCCGCAAGCTCTTCAACAGAGCCAAGGCTGCAAATGACTGGCTCCCTTACAAAGACAAACAAATGGAACTCAAGTATATGGTTAGGAGAGCCAAACGAGCGCCTTGGCGAGACTTCTGTGGCAGCATAGAAAGCTCGTCCGAGACAAGCAGACTCCGGAGGATTCTCAATACCACCCCTCGGGCTCTTAAATTTATTCAGAGATTGGAAGGTAACTGGACTGATTCTGAAACCGACACTCTAGATGCCCTAATAGAAACACACTTTCCGGGGAATGAAATATTTGTGGATTGCAGGTCTCTTGACACCAACCATTCTTTAAGTCAACCCAATTCCAAATGATCCACACGCATATTCAGTGGGCCATCAGCAGCTTTAAGCCTTTTAAATCATCATTCCAGCGGATATTCAGCACACTGCAAGTGCGGTTGCTCCTTGGCTACTGCATATTTACATTCCCAAAAGCTGGAGAGAAGCTCGAGTAGTATTCATCCCTAAAGCGGGAAGGGCAACCCACACCAAGCCTATATTGGACTATAGACCAATTAGTTTGTCCTCCTTTCTTTTGAAAACACTAGAAAGGGTCCTTGATATACAAATCAGCAGCTCTATTAATTCCACGTGCCTGTCCAAATCACAACATACCTACTAAAGGCAAGTCTGTGGAAACAGCGCTTCACGTGCTCATTGAGCAAGTAGAGAAATCTCTTGCCAACAAAGAATATACTCCTGCAGTATTTCTCGACATAGAAGGGGCATTCAACAATATATGTCCCTCCGCCATAATTAAATCCTTAGAAAACCTAAATCTGAATCCCAGCCTGGTTAGGTTCATCGAACAGCTACTGAAAACAGGCGTCATTAGCTCCTCCATAGGAGACGTGCATGCTAAAAGGACTGTCAAGAGAGGTACTCCACAAGGCGGTGTGCTCTCACCCCTGATCTGGAATCTGACGGTGAACACACTACTAATGAGATTAGATCAGTCCAACTGCAATACTATAGCTTATGCGGACGATATTGCTATTTCTGTTTCCGGCAAGTATCTTTCAACACTATCAGAAAAGATAAGCTATACTCTTAGCATTTTGTCCCAATGGAGTCTTGAAGTTGGCCTAGACGTCAACCCTTCCAAAACTGAGGCTATGCTCTTCACCAGGAAGCACAAAATACCAAAATTTGACTTACCCAAACTTAATGGATCCATGGGAACAAGATGGGGCGTCCAGCGGTACAGCGGTAGTTGAGCCGTACTTTCTCTACGGAGCTGTCTTCTATATCTCGCTGAACTAGGTTGAACCTGGGCCACGCCAATATTCTAATGCAGGACACGCCCGTACAGCCGGAGGGTGACTATAGGTGTTCATGGACAGTCAGGCGGAAATCAAGTCCCTAGCTGGTGTATTCACTACCTCTAAGCTCGAACTTGATTGCCGCTTCTCCCTGACCGTCGTCTCGGGTAACTCACAAGTTCAGATATGCTGGATACCTGGACATAGCGACATTCTGGAAAACTGCGTGGCCGATGAATTGGCCAAAACAGGTACGCTGCTCCCTGACATCTCCCCCTCCTTTGGTGTAGGTGTCCCATTGGCCACGGTCAAATGGGCCATAAAACATAACTACCTTGAGGCAGCTAAAAGAGCCTGGGTAAATGAACATACTTGTAGTGTTGCCAGAAAAACCTGGAGCACTATTGACATTAGGCGTACTAGTCAGCTACTTAATATTAGCAGGAACTCCATCAGCACTACAATAAATGTGCTCACGGGACACTGTCTGATCATGGATCACCAACACATGGTTTAAAACCAATGCTCCTTAGCACACTATCCAACTTGGTGTTCCATTCTCTGCCGGATTGCTTCAATCCATACAATGCATTATTAAGTCGTAGCACTTTATTTGGTTCAACTTTTTTATCGAAACATTTTGGCTGTCGCATATATATTTCATCGTGTAAATGACTATTGAAGTACGCCGTATTGACATCAATTTGATGGAGATACATTTCCCATCCTACAGCTAACGGTAATAAAACCCTTATAGTTGAATACCTCACTACCTGTGAATAAGTTGCATTATAATCAATTCCGTACCGTTGAGAGCAACCATAAATATTAACCCCACTTCAATTGAACAAACCATTTCAAAATATTGCAATGTTTATCATAATTGCAACAAATTTATGGTATAATTCCTCTTCAAACGCATATGCTGTTTATTTAATGAGTCCCTTGCCAACGTATTCGGGTGAAGTTCCAGTTTATGTAGGTAACGTCTGCAGCATTTACTTATTTCTTCTCTCACCATGGGTACCTCTAGATCTGTGTGAATATTATCGCTTTTTATGTTCCAGCACAAAATTATTCTAAAACTCAAAAAATTGTATAACAAAGCACAAAATCTGAAATATCAAGCGATCTGCTTGCTTTAATGTAGAAATTCTAGTGTCTCAGTCCTGGTGTTGCGGATGCAATTTTTTGGGCATGGTACCGATAAGTTTTCGTCTAAACAATTTTCTCTTCAACTTGAAAGTTTTCGTTACCCATCTCTCAGAACGTTTGCTGATATCATAATGTGTCGTAAAATGCGTCATACTCAAAAAGAAACACAAAATTATTCAACTTATATAAAATATTGATTTGTACTTCATCGGGGAAATTTGAAAAAAATATTTACCTACGCTAAAACTGAACAAACAGAACTCAAATTACCAACTCAATATCTGATAGAAGCAAAATAAACCCGCAAGAGACGCTAATCAAAACTTGAAATAGAGAACTGAAACTCTTCGAAGAGAGTATAGTGTCAATAATAAAGTTTCCCCAGAAAATGGGTTGGTTGTAGAGTGCCACTTTGAATCTTCAAACTAACTTTCAATAGTGGAGAAAAAAGACATTTATTTGTGGTAAAATTATTAGTCTCCCGATCGCAAGAGACTCTGGCGACTCGACAAGTTCATAGACAATTATTAAGAAAATGTGCGTCAGAAACAGAACAAACATAGAATTATGATATATTGAAACACCGAACACGCTCGCACATGCCTTTTTGACGTTGACAATAAGATTTTTGTTGTTTTCAATCTTCATTTACTTTCCTCTTCTTCGACAATCAGCAATTCATATTAACTATAGTAGATTCAATTTAACTATAGTATAGTCAACAGGATTCCAATATAACCCCTCATAGTCACCTCTGAATTTAAATGTGACACTTTTGTATCTCGCGATGCTCAATGGGCATGCTCTTGAATAACTCTGGGCAATTACTGGCGCACTTACGCATTTAGAAGTTGCCACTATTCAACAATTTGATGGTTTGACATTGGATATCCTTTGCCGCCTCCACCGAATCAGCGCCTGACAATATGTCGTCAATATACATTTGCTGTTTTGAATAATATGCTACCTCATCAATCGCCACTTACTGCATTATTCGAAGTACGGGGAAGAGCGCTGAAATTGTTTCGAACATCACCGTCGTACAAATGTAGTGTTCTACCTGACCAACATGCTCATTACACCATAAAATGCGCTGAAAGTTTGCATCTTATTCATGGACGTCTATGCACCTATACATCTCTGTACTGAAGAAGCCCAGACGACTGCTCGTAAATACGGGATATAGCCCTTTTCACGACTTTTTGGAGTGTATGGAGTTGAACACTCCATATTTCTGCTGGTTGTTGTGCTTTTTCTGTGAACTATCTTTGAATTTTTTCGGGGCTCAGTGTTAGAAAATTTTTCAATTGACGGCGAGGCAATTTAATTATCGAACCCATATTTTCAGCCCACAAATATGTTCAAAATGCACATTGGTCCCAAATTTGATCATCATAACGCTAAGAAGAGGTTTAGATTGGGTTTATTTGTGTGTTTGGAGTGTAGAGTTCCACTTCGATTCTTCAAACTAACTTTCAATAGAGGAGAACAAGACATTTATTTGGAGTAAAATTATTAGTCTCCCGATCGCAATAGAATCTGGCGAATCGACAAGTTCAAAGACAATTATTAAGAAAATGTGCGTCAGAAACACAACAAACATAGAATTATGATAGATTGAAACACCGAACACGCTCGCTCGGGCCTTTTTGACGCTGACAATAAGATTTTTGTTTATTTTCAATCTTCATTTACTTTCCTCTTCTTCGACATTCAGCAATTCATATTTACTATAGTAGATTCAATTTAACTATAGTATAGTCAACAGGGTTCCAATATATCCCCTCATAGTCACCTCTAAATTTAAATGTGACACTTTTTTATCTCGCGATGCTCCATGGCTATGTTCTTTACAAACTCTGGGCAATTGCTGGCCCACTTACGCATTTAGAAATTACCACGATTCAACATGTATAGTTTGACATTGAATATCCTTTGCCGCCTCCACCGAATCAGCGCCTGACAATATGTCGTCAAAATATATTTGCTGTTTTATAACCTTCACTGCTAGTGGATATTATGCTGCCTCATCAATCGCCACTTGCTGCATTATTCGAAGTACGGGGAAGAGCGCTGAAATTGTTTCGAACATCGCCGTCGTACAAATGTAGTGTTCTACCTGACCAACATGCTCATTACACCACAAAATGCGCTGAAAGTTTGCATCTTATTCATGGACGTCTATGCACCTATACATCTCTTCCAAGTTGGCCAGGAATACATATTTTAGTATTCGCCAATTAATAAGTGTTGCTTTTATGTCTGTATGTAGTTTGGGCCCACTGCCAGGATGTCATTTAGGTATTTTCCATTGCAGGTATGCATAGATCCATCAATGGGGCACTCCGATCGATGTTTCTTTTTGCGTTAGTCTCTTCATTTGTCCCAATTTCAGATATTCGAGTATACTGTGGTTATACAAAGTCTTCAAATCAGAGTTTGCCGATAAACACCTCTGTGACTGCTGAAGTCTTTTCAATGCAGGCTCGTAGGAGTACCGAATGCACAACTTTGAGTCCACGCGCGACAATAATGGCAACCTCACAACGTATTTACCATTATCCGAACGACGGTGCGAGGACTTGTAATATTGTTCGCACCTCGTAGAGCTCATTAGATTGTTTATATTTATTTGAAGGTGTTATACACCGTGACTTGAAAGATCTATTGTGATGCCCCTATTTATTCCAAAGCTCTATGGATCTTCTGTCAGTTTAATTTCCGACAGAAAATCATGTACTTTGGAGGAATCAATCTTGCTAATATCTAAGATATATTTAAAAAAAAAAACACCTGTATCTTTTGTGTACCGACGGTCCGCAGTCTGCGATCAGGAGCAGTAAAGTTTCGTCACTTTCTCCACAAAGTCGCCAGATGGCATCTGAAGATAGACCCAAGTTACTCATAAGATAGTTGAGCCAACTGTGACCGCTTAAAACGCCTATCATGATTCTCAATTTACTCCGAGGCATACAGCAGACATTTAAAGGTGTTGGATGATAGAAAACAGAAGGGTTCACGCACATTGCGCTGCGGGACCGCAGCTTTCTTTCCTATCAGCCTTCTCATTTCCCTCTTCTCTTATGTAGAGATACTGTTATCCACAGATGTAGCTTGTTTACCCTCCCAGGGTGAGCTCAATTTTTTGACTGCTGCTTGACTGTCGGATAGTATCACGAAGTTTTTTCCTGTCTTTACTGTTTTTCCCCGATACTTCCTGTCCATATTAAACCGGGCTCCGCTTGAAAATTGCTTAGGAAGGAACCCATTGGTGCCTTGTAGTTGGTTCTAGGCCAAAATATTCCTGCCCCAGTTCCGTGGACAGACTTATTACCTTACTATTTTATTGGTTGCAGTTATACCTTTCCGTTCTTTTTTGCAACTGTATTTGTGTGTAAAATTGAATTTTCTTGGCATAAAGTCCTTGTGAGATTTTAGTATACCGTATTCTTCAGATGAATTGTTACCCCATATGTTTTGGATGTAATTTGATACCCTCGAGATCATTTCTTGTATTCTGCTAAGAGTTTCCTATCAGAGTCTTGTAATACTGGATGTAAGGGTGCTAGATATAGTATAACTTCCTGCTGCCATTGGGTAGGTGCGTAGAGCTCCAGTGATGATAAGACAAAGCTTTGTACTTTACTTAATTTCGTTATCTTAAGTCTGGATCTACTTGATCAGCCTACAGAACCATAGGTGATGATTGGTCTGACTATCATGATATATATTCAGCGAACAATTTTTGGGTTACATCCCCTAGATTTACCGGCAAGCCTTCTGCATGTCATTGAGGAAGTTTTAGCCCTCTTGGTGGTTGCTGTTATATGAGCCCTCCACAATAACCTTTTGTTAAGGAGGCTTAATTTTTCTTTTTTGTGGCAAAGATGCATCTCTGCTACTTGGTGTTTGAAGAAGCTCCCTTGACAAAATTCTGTCAAGTTTCGTAGGGGGTTTATATTTCAGATTGGCTACTCTGCTGAGTGAAGAGCAACGTACTTGTATTATACTCAAGGGTATCGGAGCATTATGAGATTATATATTTTTAGGGGTTGATATTATCTTATCTAATTCTTCCATACTAAGATGTATACGAATAAACTGTGTACCTACTCTTAAAGTGTTGTGATCCGACCCAATTATTGGGTGGCGCCCTCTCTTGAGACAATGGGTCTACAAATTCCGAATGGATTTATTTCAGAGTAATTTTTAATTATTAGCGTCAGTGACTGTAACAAGAGAGAAACCAATTTTATGTTCAACTCGGAGTGATTGGAACACTCAACTCTATATATATTATTTGATGCATACTATATAATTTTAAGCAGTTGTGTAAACAACCGTTTTCGATAGATTTTTATTCATTAAAACAAAATTCTGGAAAACTGAAAAATAGGGACTGGGAAAAGTAAAAACGGAGCAGCTACCAAAGGGACATAGGTAAAGTAGGTAAATTCAAACTATTATACGAACCGGGTGAAAGAGGTTTAATTGTGAAAAAGATATGGACGCCGGTAGTCTATCGAAGAGTCTCTACATGAATTATACTACTAAGCAAATATGGCGAAAAGT
Source organism: Clusia tigrina (assembly GCA_920105625.2). Taxonomy (NCBI): domain Eukaryota; kingdom Metazoa; phylum Arthropoda; class Insecta; order Diptera; family Clusiidae; genus Clusia; species Clusia tigrina. Next base: position 31,130,338 of record OV050030.1, read on the forward strand.
CGCCTATAAAACACCAAAGTGATTTAATATGGTCCAATTTGTAACACTGATGACAATAACTACGGCAGTTTACGGTGGTGATAGTCATGCTGTTGGTCCAGGAAACTAAATATAATATTTAGCTCCAATAGTGAAACAGTGCCGCACATTAGAAGCATTAGTTGCAAATTCAAATAAACAAAATTGTGCATGTAATTTCAGACTAATTTTGCTTGTTATTCAAAATACAAAATAGAGAAGACGAAAAGTGTCTGATAAAAATACCCGGAAAATTTAGTTAAATTCAACATTGCAGCGCCCAGGAAAGCTTCACTCAGCAAATATGAAGTCATTTCTGTCATCTCTTTGGTCAATTTCATGAAGATGTCCTACGCAGGCGCATAGCTTGATGTGGGAACCACTTTTGCTGGTTATAGTGTCGGTAGTAAGGGGGCCATATGCAATATATTCGGATGTTTCTTTTCTGAAATAATTCCAATCTCTGGGCTTTCGGCGCTGGCGTATTATATACAATATTGAATGCCTTTTAGTCCTTTGATATTTTATACGCAAAGTAAAAACTATGACAAGGATCTTGCACTTTAACTTAAAAAATCAGAAAAAACTAACTTGGGTAGTAAGTCACTTGGAAAAAGAGATTTAACGACGAAATTTTCTTTTTGAAGCAGCAGGTTGACATTATGAATGGAGTTGATCAGATAAGGAAATACCCGATTTTCATATAAGGACCTTTAAGGAATAAAATCAAAATAAATCTAGCTATGCTGATATTTATGACATGTGAATAAAAGGAATCTGTGATGTATAAATATGTGCAGATTATTGCTACGACAACGCGCCCAATTAACCAAACTTCATTACTTGGACTCTGCTTTCGAGATGCATTGCACTTTGCACCACTTAACGGCAATCTCACTTGATTAAGTTTCCACAACGTAAAAGTTGGAAATTAAATAATAATCAAAACTAAATAAGTGAAATTAATAAATTACATTTTATTTGGATTGCGAAAGAGCCAGGATTTGAGCGGATATTTGCATTCGATCTTATATGAGTATAAATCGGTGGATTAACTGCGAATCAATAGGAGTATAGTTTAGAACTTTCTGATTGCAAATACAAGTAAATACCTCAAATGTTCTGTCACTATTCATGAATAATATGAAGTAATTCCGATCCAATATCGTCTTTGCATAGTATCAAACGGAATCTGATATAAAGCGTCTTTATACATTTATACAAGTATTGTAGAGACCTGTTAAGGAGCAAAACGACAATATAACTACTACTTTTTCGCTTCTGTAAACATGTTGTTAAACAATTGAGACACAGACTCCGCTGCTGTAAAACTTTGCACGGTTTGGTCGAGGAGGCATTTTTGCCCCTTGGGCTTGCAATAACAAAATTTAGCTGGTTAAAATGTTTTTGTTGAATTTTTCTTATTAGAAAACGAGTAAAGAAGTCTGAAGTCGGGTTAGACCGACTACGAAATACCCTTTACCTTTCCTTGTGCGTGCGGGTTCAACAATGGGGATGTTTTCTTCATAAATCATCCTTAGGAGCATATCTACGGAAATTTTCGGTAGGGTACCTTTAATTGATTATATCGACCCCATTTCCTGTGTATGGCTTTGTAGTGACAATATAACCACTAACATAAAATTTCGTCCAAAAATATTGTATAGGTCGTAAGTTATAATAATATGTGAATAGTAGGCGTGGCTGTAGAAATAACACGCCCATTTTTTGTGTGGGGTTTAATGTTAGTACCCGCAACCTTCCTGTGAAATTTCGTTGATAAATATTTAATAGGAACACTGTAATGATTTTTGGCTATTTGTGGGCGTGGCAGTTCTATTATGATCTCCATATTCTGCACACACAATATTATGGACCCCATGTATATTTCTGCAAATTTTTATTCCGTTGGCATCAATACGAGCATAGGTAGGCTAATTTTAAATCTCTGCCAGATCTTAAGTTATTAATATTTGTTAACAGTGGGCGTGGCAGTTAATATATACCGCCCACTTTTTGCACAGTCTTTAGTAGGACCCACATCTCCATATCTGCCAAATAATATCACGTTTCCGTCAATTGGACCGAAGTTATAGTCATTCTAAAACAGGTGAAAAAAGTTCCTTATATGGGAGGTAGGCGTGGTCCAAATCGGCCCATATAGCAATCTGGTTCTGTATCTTTGTCCAGACTATACTTTTGCAAAATTTCATTAAGATAGCTCTAACGGTATAGAAAAAAAGTGTCCACAGACGGACAGACGGACAGACGGACGGACAAAATAAAAATTGCTTAGAAAGTGATTCTGATCATATCTGTATATATATATATATGTCCATACCTACCACGCCTCCTTCTCGAAATTGCAACCCCTCTCAAAAGTGCAAAGTTAGTATACCCTATTTACCATTTTTAAAGGTAAAGGGTATAATTACAAAAACCTTCTGAATTCTGAATCATTGGTAGAAACATTATTTTCAACGTCAAAAAGACACGAGCGAGCGTTTCAGTTGTGTCTATATACCCACCAAATATATCCCACTCTTCCGTGTTTATTCTGTTTCTGACGCACATTTCTTTAATAATTGTCTCTGAATTTGTCTCTACTCAAGCAACTTGCGATAGTTAGTCCCGCTATTAAAAGTTAGTTTGAAGAATCGTGTTGTCACTCTACAGTCATTTGCAGAAATTGGAGAGAACACGCCTATCTCCCTAATGAGCAATCCTCGAGAAGTAACCCAAAATAACCCCCCTCTAATCTTCCGTTAATTTGGCAGTAAGATGTGATTATATCGTTGTTTGTGTGTTAAAAATATTAGATTAAAATTAAACTGCCCGCCCACATTTTGCAAATATGCGTAGCTGGGACCACAATATTTTCCAACGATAGTTTCCATAAAGAATAATGGAAATAATAAAAGAAAAGGTTAACTACCTTTCCCCTCGCTCTTGGAAAGACAAGTATATTTAGAAATCTATACACAATTGAAGAGAAAAATTTACCCTAATGCTGTGGGCGTATTCAGTCAACTCTAAAATCCACTGCCATGGCTACCTTCATTAAGAATTTTGAATTATGATCAAAATGGTCTTAAAAGGGAATATATTTCGTATTTCCAAGTAGTTATCTGGATGTAATATCATCATCGTTCGACTCTCTTGCTTAATTTCTAAGAGCTGTTTCAGTACACTGTGTTAGTGAATAGGGTATCTCGCTGTCTATACTACCCCAACAATATTTATTGTTTCTGCTGTCATTTTCCTTTCTCTGTGAAGATTCTTTCATTATTAGAGTATTCATTCTCTATGTGTGCTTTTTTCTATTGTATATTTTGTAGTTACTTTGAGATCTGTTTCTTCAGTTCTAACTGAGGCAATAATTTTTTTTTCAAATTTCATCACGTAAGTACATATAACCAACTTATATATATATATATATATATATATATATATATATATATATACGAGTATACATATACATATATATACGAGTATACATATACTACTTGAATAATTGTTGGTGTATCTTTGGTGATGTTGCCTTATACCAGAAGTAATGATGTCAGCCCCCGTTCTGGATAATGAGTAACAAAGACGTTCGATTCGAAGCGGCTGTTTAGACGCAAATTATTGAGACCATGACCAGGGCTTTTAATCCACATCCCCAGGACTAGTAGACTAAGATTCCTACATTGAAGTTCTATGTGAGATATTCTGCGGAGTAATAACAATTTCCAAGTTATTACAATAATTTTATACGATTTTGAATTTATATTTCACAAAAGTTTTTGACAAAGTTGTTGATATTGAAAACTGCTGATCATGAGAACTGCTCATTACTAGCTTCTTTAGCTTCAACTGCCTTGGTTCTCTCGTTGCTCTGAATTCCGATATGTCCGGATGGCCACACAATGCTTTTATCACCGTACACTTTTATGTTCGTTTGATCTGGAAAAACTTTGGGATTGAAAGGGTAATAATAGGGAAGTGATTGCAGTTGTACGGTTGATTTGGTGACTAAGTTGGCAGAGGATATGATAATGTCGGGGTGGGAAAATGCTTTATGGATTGAAAAGTGGGAGGGCGAGCCATCATTTGTGACATTGAGCTTCTTGGTAGGATGATATCGTAATTTATATTGTCGATTTTGTTGACGGAGGCAAAATCCCGAAGACTCCAAGTATTGAAGTATTCTAAGAATAGGTATGGAAACACTGTAAAGATGTGAATTAAGTCTTCATTGTGGAAATTTTGATAGGGTGGAATATAGAATGTAACAACCGTTGTCTACTTCTACAGCTAGAAACAGAATGTTGGAGTTAATCGGGATTTGTTTCTGATTCAATGCTTTTTTACCAAAGGGATAACACCTTGCTATCAAGCGGTGTTCTGTGGGTTATAGTGAAATTAGCTTCACGTATTGGATAAGTTAATTTACAACCCGGAATATTAGTCTCTGTAGTAGAGCAATTATCCATGTTACCAACTAAGAAAAAGATAATAACTAAGACCGTTGTAATTAAATAAAACCGATTGCAACAAGTATTAGTCGATGACCACATATAATTTATAAGTGTTTATAAATATATGCTCCATCATGTAATTTCCGCTGCAACACTCTAACAAAGAACACCATTGCTCCACTTTCACACTTTTTTTCGTACAAAAACCGCATCAAAATATGGTTGCAAATTTCTTATTTCATTTAAGTTAATTTACAATCCCTATATTTATAAAAATGGATTGTAATTTGTAACTTGAGATCGGTTGGACCAATTTTAATAAAAAATATGGCATTTGAAGGATAATTTATCTAATATTGACCATGAAATTTTCAAAATCGGTTCATAAACACAGATGCAAAAAAGGATCGTAACAACAACAACATAAAAATTAGGGCAAAGTTTTTCGTTTCGATTATAGACCGAAAGCATAGAAAGCACACATGTTCATACCGAATTCGAAACGAACAACTAAATTGTGATTTTAATTTAAACGGAGAATGCATTACAATTAGCAAATAGACCGCCATCTCCAACATTGACCAGTTTCTTGAAATGTGTCAGAATGACGATTTCGCCCGAACGCTGATTTACTCCTAAATGCAAAGATATTATACTTGGAATTTATTGTCAAAGAGGTTTCAACGACGGAAACAAGGAAATCCAGTTCCAGGTTACCCACATATAATTTTCATCGATGCATTAGGTCGTATTCACGCAGTCCATTTGTTTCTATTTGCATTTGCCACATTCGTGGTCCAACATCATTCTAACATCTACGAACTGTAAATGGTGAATTGTGTGTCAACGTTTGGGATTGCTAGAGGATTACACTCATTAGGATTACACCCTCCAAGATGCTGTGATTTCATCAATTGACCATAAAATACGAACGTTATTTTCAATAATTATCTCAGCATTCTTTCCGTTGAAACCGATTCATTTGTGGACCAAAAACCAAACGGTTCCGCTGCTCAATTCACAACAAAAATATGCGTACGAATCTCTCGTGAAAGTTGTGAGCGATGCAAATGGAGGGATGTTCTTATTGGTTGCCCCCGATGATTCTCTTAGCAGGTGATTTTCGCCAAACATTGACAATGACTCCACGGCCAACAGCAGCCGATGGACTTAATGCATGTTTGAAATTGTCTGTTTTGTGGCAACACATGAAGACACTCAAATGAACATGCGTGTCAAGTTGCAGTTCGACCAATCTGGTTAAGTATTTTCAAAACAATTGCTGGAGATTGGTAATGGCGAAATCCCCGCTGACATTTCGACTGGCTCTATTATATGCCCCGTCGATTTTTGCCAGGTCACCGATTTAAAAACCGATATCATCCGAGAGATGTTCCCAAACATTTCTTAAAATTACAAAATCATGTTTAATTAGGCGAACGTGCTATATTGGCTGCGAAAAAAAATGATGTCAACGAATTGAATTTCAATATTCGAAGTGAAATTGCTGGAGAATTGACGACGTACAAATCAATGGATTCCGTTACTAGACAAGATGATGTCGTCAACTATCCAAAATAATTTTCAAAACTTTATGCGCCAAAATAAATATATTTTATTCAACAAGAAGCAGTGTTTATTTTAGATATTGGAAAAAGCATCGTCTCCATCTAGTGGGAGACAAAATGTGACGAAGGTACCTAGACCTCTTGGAAGGAAACTACCATATAATAACTGCTTTTCTGCTTTTGTGAACATTTTGTTCAACATTTGAATCCAAATCTGCGCCTGTAAAACTTTATAGACCGTATCCAGACACTTTTTTGTGTTCTCGGGCTTTCAGTAATAAAATGTTCATTATTAATTAATAGTTTTTGTTGAACCTCTCTTATTAAAAAAACGAGTAAAGAAGTCTGAAGTCGGGTTAGACCGACTACGAAATACCCTTTACCTTTTCTTGTGCGTGCGAGTTCCACAATGGGGATGTTTTCTTCATAAATCATCATTAGGAGCGCATTTACGGTAATTTTTGGTAGGGTACCTTGAAATGATTATATCGACCCCATTTCTTGTATATGGCTTTATAGTGTCCATATACGTACTAATATATAATTTCGTCCAAAAATATTGTATAGGTCGTAAGTTATAATAATATGTGAATAGTGGGCGTGGCTGTAGAAATAACACGCCCATTTTTTGTGTGGTGTTTAATGTTAGTACCCGCAACCATCCTGTGAAATTTCGTTGATAAATATTTAATAGGAACACTGTAATGATTTTTGGCTAATTGTGGGCGTGGCAGTTCTATTATGATCTCCATATTCTGCACACACAATATTATGGACCCCATGTATATTTCTGCAAATTTTTATTCCGCTGGCATCAATACGAGCATAGATAGGCTAATTTTTATTTTAGACCCGAAAGTTCCCTATGTCAAAAGATAGCTTTGTAATGTCCATACGAGGTGTCATCAAAAAATAACCGTTATTTTCATCTTTTCGTGAGTTACGTATGTTCGATGTTCTAATTTTTTTTTTTTATGTTGGTACACATGTCTGTTATATATGTTGGCAATTCCAACCATTTTGGATTGTCAGTTTGTTTTTGGCAGATAAAAAGGTTAGTCGTGTTTTGGTGTGCTCTTCGATTTTGTACTATTCGAAAAAATGGATCAAAGAAACTGTATTCAGTTTTGTGTAAAAAATGAAATTAAATGCGCAAAGACATTTGAAATGTTGACTGTGGCCTTTGGCGAGTCTACTATGAGCAGAACACAAGTTCAATTGTGTTATAACCGGTTTAAGGAAGGCCGAGATGTCAATGACGATGCTCGTCCTGGTCGCCCGCGCACGTCAACAACCGATGAAAACATTGACGCAGTGAAGAAAATGATTTTGGATAATCGTCGAATCACTATCGTTCGGCTCATGCCAAGCAATTTTTACGGATGTTTTAGGCATGAAACGTGCGGCAGCGAAGATTGTTCCAAAATTGGTAAATTTTGAGCAAAAACAACGTCGCATGGACATCGCTCAGGAGCTGTTGAACATCGTCAACGACGATCCAGATTTCCTCAAAAAGATCATAACTGGTGACGAATCGTGGGTGTATGGCTATGACATTGAAACCAAAGCCCAATCATCCCACTGGAAACGTCCAGATGAGCCAAGACCGAAAAAAGCACGTCAAGTTCGGTCGAACGTAAAGGTTTTGCTGACAGTTTTCTTTGATTGCAATGGCGTGGTGCATCATGAATTCTTGCCACAAGGTCGTACGGTCAACAAGGAATACTACCTTGAAGTTATGCGCTGTTTGCGAGAAGCAATTCGTCAGAAACGCCCAGAATTGTGGAAAAACCAATCATGGATTTTGCACCATGATAATGCACCAGCTCACACATCGATGCTTGTGCGTAATTTTTTGGCCAAAAACAAAACCGTTATCATGCCTCAACCACTGGACTTCGCCCCCGCTGACTTTTTCCTCTTTCCAAAACTGAAGACACCGATAAAAGGAAAGCGTTTTGCTACGATTGACGAAATAAAAGAAAAATCGAAACAGGAGCTGTAGGCGAAAAAAAATCGTTTCAGAAGTGTTTCGAGGATTGAAAAAAATGCTGGCATAAGTGTATTATATCTGAGGGGAATTACTTTAAAGGGGACAAGATAGTTGTTGATGAATAAATAAATACTTTATTTTTTGATCACACAATAACGGTTCTTTTTTGATCACACCTCGTATATGAACTAATAATTTTATCAGTAACTAGCTGACTGAACATTGTTCTTAAATAAATATAAATTGTAGCTGTTTGGTAGCTATCTTCGAGCTGAGTGGCTCGTGGGGTATTGTGCCATACGACAATACTAAGAAGTATTTTCAGATTATTGGACCATTCGAGTACATTGATATGAAAATTGTTTAATTGTAACACACAACCATAGACCTAGCACTATCTTCAAAATTGTGTCTGGATATGAGGCATATATAATATGTAGATTTCATATCCCAGCATCAATCTTGGGTACTAATTCAAATACAATTTTTTTTAAAGGATGATGCAACTAAAATGTTTGACAAATGCGTTAAAGAATCCAAATTGAGTGCCAACAGTGTCCTGGATTTCCTTATTTGTGACAATGTCGAGGAAGATAACATCGAAAAATACACAGATTACGTTACCTGTTACTTGAAGGAATTGGGTGTAAGCAGCGAATTCCCAGAAGACCAGCTAAAAGAAACTCTTGGCATAAGTGACGAAAAAGTCGTTGAAGTTAAAATGGAATGCAATGGTGAGGATAAGACTATCGTAGATAAATTCCGTTGTTACAATAAATACTGTAAATAGTAAATAAATAGTTAATTATAACAACAAATGTGGGTTTTATATATATTTGAATATATTTGAAACTTGTGAAAAATAAGATAGATCTTTATAAATAAAATACAACCAGTCACAATTCCCGAGACCCCACTAGGACAATGTAAATTTCTATTACACATCCGCGTTTGGCGGCGAGAGAGGAATAAAATTGTTTAAGAGGCAAACTTTATACATATTTTATTAAAAATAATAATTTGTGTACAATAAGAAATATCATGTTCAATACCTCCAATAGAAGGGAGGTTCTCGATTTCACCCTTGGCAATAATCACTCGTCTTATCTTATTTCGAGTTGGCGCGTTTCGCAGGAATGCTCCTTCTCGGACTATTGGTATATTTGCTTTAGGAGTGCGATCTCTGATACGTTAGATACGGCAGAGCGCAAAATGCACACTAACAGAAAAAGAACAGACTGGACAAAATTCCAGGCCATTATGGAGTCGGGCCTGAAGTCGACTCCTCCCACTATCAACAATCACCTCGATATAGATCGAGCGGTTGAAACCCTTACAGCACTATTTAACTCTGCTGCCAAATCAGCCTGCAACTCCCCGAAGCCTAGAGGCAAATCCAAATCCCCTTGGTGGAATTCGGAAATTGCTGAGATACGAAAAGAATGCCGCAAGCTCTTCAACAGAACCAAGGCTGCAAATGACTGGCTCCCTTTCAAAGACAAACAAATGGAACTCAAGTATATGGTTAGGAGAGCCAAACGAGCGCCTTGGCGAGACTTCTGTGGCAGCATAGAAAGCTCGTCCGAGACAAGCAGACTCCGGAGGATTCTCAATACCACCCCTCGGGCTCTTAAATTTATTCAGAGATTGGAAGGTAACTGGACTGATTCTGAAACCGACACTCTAGATGCCCTAATAGAAACACACTTTCCGGGGAATGAAATATTTGTGGATTGCAGGTCTCTTGACACCAACCATTCTTTAAGTCAACCCAATTCCAAATGATCCACACGCATATTCAGTGGGCCATCAACAGCTTTAAGCCTTTTAAATCATCATTCCAGCGGATATTCAGCACACTGCAAGTGCGGTTGCTCCTTGGCTACTGCATATTTACATTCCCAAAAGCTGGAGAGAAGCTCGAGTAGTATTCATCCCTAAAGCGGGAAGGGCGACCCACACCAAGCCTATATTGGACTATAGACCAATTAGTTTGTCCTCCTTTCTTTTGAAAACACTAGAAAGGGTCCTTGATATACAAATCAGCAGCTCTATTAATTCCACGTGCCTGTCCAAATCACAACATACCTATACTAAAGGCAAGTCTGTGGAAACAGCGCTTCACGTGCTCATTGAGCAAGTAGAGAAATCTCTTGCCAACAAAGAATATACTCCTGCAGTATTTCTCGACATAGAAGGGGCATTCAACAATATATGTCCCTCCGCCATAATTAAATCCTTAGAAAACCTAAATCTGAATCCCAGCCTGGTTAGGTTCATCGAACAGCTACTGAAAACAGGCGTCATTAGCTCCTCCATAGGAGACGTGCATGCTAAAAGGACTGTCAAGAGAGGTACTCCACAAGGCGGTGTGCTCTCACCCCTGATCTGGAATCTGACGGTGAACACACTACTAATGCGATTAGATCAGTCCAACTGCAATACTATAGCTTATGCGGACGATATTGCTATCTCTGTTTCCGGCAAGTATCTTTCAACACTATCAGAAAAGATAAGCTATACTCTTAGCATTTTGTCCCAATGGAGTCTTGAAGTTGGCCTAGACGTCAACCCTTCCAAAACTGAGGCTATGCTCTTCACCAGGAAGCACAAAATACCAAAATTTGACTTACCCAAACTCAATGGATCCATGGGAACAAGATGGGGCGTCCAGCGGTACAGCGGTGGTTGAGCCGTACTTTCTCTACGGAGCTGTCTTCTGGTGGCCCGCAACTGACAACGCGGTGAACCTGGAACCTCTTGGCAGGGTCAGAAGAACAGCAGCGGTTCTGATAAAAGGGGCGCTGTATACCACCTCTACCAAAGCTCTATTTGCATTCCTTCATTGGTTGCCGACTAAGCTTCTGGTCAGGCAACAAGCAAAATGCTCGGCAACCAGACTCAATGCTATATCTCGCTGAACTAGGTTGAACCTGGGCCCCGCCAATATTCTAATGCAGGACACGCCCGTACAGCCGGAGGGTGACTATACGTGTTCACGGACAGTCAGGCGGAAATCAAGTCCCTAGCTGGTGTATTCACTACCTCTAAGCTCGAACTTGATTGCCGCTTCTCCCTGACCGTCGTCTCGGGTAACTTACAAGTTCAGATATGCTGGATACCTGGACATAGCGACATTCTCGAAAACTGCGAGGCCGATGAATTGGCCAAAACAGGTACGCTGCTCCCTGACATCTCCCCCTCCTTTGGTGTAGGTGTCCCATTGGCCACGGTCAAATGGGCCATAAAACATAACTACCTTGAGGCAGCTAAAAGAGCCTGGGTAAATGAACATACTTGTAGTGTTGCCAGAAAAACCTGGAGCACTATTGACATTAGGCGTACTAGTCAGCTACTTAATATTAGCAGGAACTCCATCAGCACTACAATAAATGTGCTCACGGGACACTGTCTGATCATGGATCACCAACACATGGTTTAAAACCAATGCTCCTTAGCACACTATCCAACTTGGTGTTCCATTCTCTGCCGGATTGCTTCAATCCATACAATGCATTATTAAGTCGTAGCACTTTATTTGGTTCAACTTTTTTATCGAAACATTTTGGCTGTCGCATATATATTTCATCGTGTAAATGACTATTGAAGTACGCCGTATTGACATCAATTTGATGGAGATACATTTCCCATCCTACAGCTAACGGTAATAAAACCCTTATAGTTGAATACCTCACTACCTGTGAATAAGTTGCATTATAATCAATTCCGTACCGTTGAGAGCAACCATAAATATTAACCCCACTTCAATTGAACAAACCATTTCAAAATATTGCAATGTTTATCATAATTGCAACAAATTTATGGTATAATTCCTCTTCAAACGCATATGCTGTTTATTTAATGAGTCCCTTGCCAACGTATTCGGGTGAAGTTCCAGTTTATGTAGGTAACGTCTGCAGCATTTACTTATTTCTTCTCTCACCATGGGTACCTCTAGATCTGTGTGAATATTATCGCTTTTTATGTTCCAGCACAAAATTATTCTAAAACTCAAAAAATTGTATAACAAAGCACAAAATCTGAAATATCAAGCGATCTGCTTGCTTTAATGTAGAAATTCTAGTGTCTCAGTCCTGGTGTTGCGGATGCAATTTTTTGGGCATGGTACCGATAAGTTTTCGTCTAAACAATTTTCTCTTCAACTTGAAAGTTTTCGTTACCCATCTCTCAGAACGTTTGCTGATATCATAATGTGTCGTAAAATGCGTCATACTCAAAAAGAAACACAAAATTATTCAACTTATATAAAATATTGATTTGTACTTCATCGGGGAAATTTGAAAAAAATATTTACCTACGCTAAAACTGAACAAACAGAACTCAAATTACCAACTCAATATCTGATAGAAGCAAAATAAACCCGCAAGAGACGCTAATCAAAACTTGAAATAGAGAACTGAAACTCTTCGAAGAGAGTATAGTGTCAATAATAAAGTTTCCCCAGAAAATGGGTTGGTTGTAGAGTGCCACTTTGAATCTTCAAACTAACTTTCAATAGTGGAGAAAAAAGACATTTATTTGTCGTAAAATTATTAGTCTCCCGATCGCAAGAGACTCTGGCGACTCGACAAGTTCATAGACAATTATTAAGAAAATGTGCGTCAGAAACAGAACAAACATAGAATTATGATATATTGAAACACCGAACACGCTCGCACATGCCTTTTTGACGTTGACAATAAGATTTTTGTTGTTTTCAATCTTCATTTACTTTCCTCTTCTTCGACAATCAGCAATTCATATTAACTATAGTAGATTCAATTTAACTATAGTATAGTCAACAGGATTCCAATATAACCCCTCATAGTCACCTCTGAATTTAAATGTGACACTTTTGTATCTCGCGATGCTCAATGGGCATGCTCTTGAATAACTCTGGGCAATTACTGGCGCACTTACGCATTTAGAAGTTGCCACTATTCAACAATTTGATGGTTTGACATTGGATATCCTTTGCCGCCTCCACCGAATCAGCGCCTGACAATATGTCGTCAATATACATTTGCTGTTTTGAATAATATGCTACCTCATCAATCGCCACTTACTGCATTATTCGAAGTACGGGGAAGAGCGCTGAAATTGTTTCGAACATCACCGTCGTACAAATGTAGTGTTCTACCTGACCAACATGCTCATTACACCATAAAATGCGCTGAAAGTTTGCATCTTATTCATGGACGTCTATGCACCTATACATCTCTGTACTGAAGAAGCCCAGACGACTGCTCGTAAATACGGGATATAGCCCTTTTCACGACTTTTTGGAGTGTATGGAGTTGAACACTCCATATTTCTGCTGGTTGTTGTGCTTTTTCTGTGAACTATCTTTGAATTTTTTCGGGGCTCAGTGTTAGAAAATTTTTCAATTGACGGCGAGGCAATTTAATTATCGAACCCATATTTTCAGCCCACAAATATGTTCAAAATGCACATTGGTCCCAAATTTGATCATCATAACGCTAAGAAGAGGTTTAGATTGGGTTTATTTGTGTGTTTGGAGTGTAGAGTTCCACTTCGATTCTTCAAACTAACTTTCAATAGAGGAGAACAAGACATTTATTTGGAGTAAAATTATTAGTCTCCCGATCGCAATAGAATCTGGCGAATCGACAAGTTCAAAGACAATTATTAAGAAAATGTGCGTCAGAAACACAACAAACATAGAATTATGATAGATTGAAACACCGAACACGCTCGCTCGGGCCTTTTTGACGCTGACAATAAGATTTTTGTTTATTTTCAATCTTCATTTACTTTCCTCTTCTTCGACATTCAGCAATTCATATTTACTATAGTAGATTCAATTTAACTATAGTATAGTCAACAGGGTTCCAATATATCCCCTCATAGTCACCTCTAAATTTAAATGTGACACTTTTTTATCTCGCGATGCTCCATGGCTATGTTCTTTACAAACTCTGGGCAATTGCTGGCCCACTTACGCATTTAGAAATTACCACGATTCAACATGTATAGTTTGACATTGAATATCCTTTGCCGCCTCCACCGAATCAGCGCCTGACAATATGTCGTCAAAATATATTTGCTGTTTTATAACCTTCACTGCTAGTGGATATTATGCTGCCTCATCAATCGCCACTTGCTGCATTATTCGAAGTACGGGGAAGAGCGCTGAAATTGTTTCGAACATCGCCGTCGTACAAATGTAGTGTTCTACCTGACCAACATGCTCATTACACCACAAAATGCGCTGAAAGTTTGCATCTTATTCATGGACGTCTATGCACCTATACATCTCTTCCAAGTTGGCCAGGAATACATATTTTAGTATTCGCCAATTAATAAGTGTTGCTTTTATGTCTGTATGTAGTTTGGGCCCACTGCCAGGATGTCATTTAGGTATTTTCCATTGCAGGTATGCATAGATCCATCAATGGGGCACTCCGATCGATGTTTCTTTTTGCGTTAGTCTCTTCATTTGTCCCAATTTCAGATATTCGAGTATACTGCGGTTATACAAAGTCTTCAAATCAGAGTTTGCCGATAAACACCTCTGTGACTGCTGAAGTCTTTTCAATGCAGGCTCGTAGGAGTACCGAATGCACAACTTTGAGTCCACGCGCGACAATAATGGCAACCTCACAACGTATTTACCATTATCCGAACGACGGTGCGAGGACTTGTAATATTGTTCGCACCTCGTAGAGCTCATTAGATTGTTTATATTTATTTGAAGGTGTTATACACCGTGACTTGAAAGATCTATTGTGATGCCCCTATTTATTCCAAAGCTCTATGGATCTTCTGTCAGTTTAATTTCCGACAGAAAATCATGTACTTTGGAGGAATCAATCTTGCTAATATCTAAGATATATTTAAAAAAAAAAACACCTGTATCTTTTGTGTACCGACGGTCCGCAGTCTGCGATCAGGAGCAGTAAAGTTTCGTCACTTTCTCCACAAAGTCGCCAGATGGCATCTGAAGATAGACCCAAGTTACTCATAAGATAGTTGAGCCAACTGTGACCGCTTAAAACGCCTATCATGATTCTCAATTTACTCCGAGGCATACAGCAGACATTTAAAGGTGTTGGATGATAGAAAACAGAAGGGTTCACGCACATTGCGCTGCGGGACCGCAGCTTTCTTTCCTATCAGCCTTCTCATTTCCCTCTTCTCTTATGTAGAGATACTGTTATCCACAGATGTAGCTTGTTTACCCTCCCAGGGTGAGCTCAATTTTTTGACTGCTGCTTGACTGTCGGATAGTATCACGAAGTTTTTTCCTGTCTTTACTGTTTTTCCCCGATACTTCCTGTCCATATTAAACCGGGCTCCGCTTGAAAATTGCTTAGGAAGGAACCCATTGGTGCCTTGTAGTTGGTTCTAGGCCAAAATATTCCTGCCCCAGTTCCGTGGACAGACTTATTACCTTACTATTTTATTGGTTGCAGTTATACCTTTCCGTTCTTTTTTGCAACTGTATTTGTGTGTAAAATTGAATTTTCTTGGCATAAAGTCCTTGTGAGATTTTAGTATACCGTATTCTTCAGATGAATTGTTACCCCATATGTTTTGGATGTAATTTGATACCCTCGAGATCATTTCTTGTATTCTGCTAAGAGTTTCCTATCAGAGTCTTGTAATACTGGATGTAAGGGTGCTAGATATAGTATAACTTCCTGCTGCCATTGGGTAGGTGCGTAGAGCTCCAGTGATGATAAGACAAAGCTTTGTACTTTACTTAATTTCGTTATCTTAAGTCTGGATCTACTTGATCAGCCTACAGAACCATAGGTGATGATTGGTCTGACTATCATGATATATATTCAGCGAACAATTTTTGGGTTACATCCCCTAGATTTACCGGCAAGCCTTCTGCATGTCATTGAGGAAGTTTTAGCCCTCTTGGTGGTTGCTGTTATATGAGCCCTCCACAATAACCTTTTGTTAAGGAGGCTTAATTTTTCTTTTTTGTGGCAAAGATGCATCTCTGCTACTTGGTGTTTGAAGAAGCTCCCTTGACAAAATTCTGTCAAGTTTCGTAGGGGGTTTATATTTCAGATTGGCTACTCTGCTGAGTGAAGAGCAACGTACTTGTATTATACTCAAGGGTATCGGAGCATTATGAGATTATATATTTTTAGGGGTTGATATTATCTTATCTAATTCTTCCATACTAAGATGTATACGAATAAACTGTGTACCTACTCTTAAAGTGTTGTGATCCGACCCAATTATTGGGTGGCGCCCTCTCTTGAGACAATGGGTCTACAAATTCCGAATGGATTTATTTCAGAGTAATTTTTAATTATTAGCGTCAGTGACTGTAACAAGAGAGAAACCAATTTTATGTTCAACTCGGAGTGATTGGAACACTCAACTCTATATATATTATTTGATGCATACTATATAATTTTAAGCAGTTGTGTAAACAACCGTTTTCGATAGATTTTTATTCATTAAAACAAAATTCTGGAAAACTGAAAAATAGGGACTGGGAAAAGTAAAAACGGAGCAGCTACCAAAGGGACATAGGTAAAGTAGGTAAATTCAAACTATTATACGAACCGGGTGAAAGAGGTTTAATTGTGAAAAAGATATGGACGCCGGTAGTCTATCGAAGAGTCTCTACATGAATTATACTACTAAGCAAATATGGCGAAAAGTCGCCTATAAAACACCAAAGTGATTTAATATGGTCCAATTTGTAACACTGATGACAATAACTACGGCAGTTTACGGTGGTGATAGTCATGCTGTTGGTCCAGGAAACTAAATATAATATTT
The DNA here is from genome assembly GCA_920105625.2 of Clusia tigrina. NCBI lineage: Eukaryota > Metazoa > Arthropoda > Insecta > Diptera > Clusiidae > Clusia > Clusia tigrina. The sequence goes on from OV050030.1 coordinate 31,147,152, forward strand.
AGCTCCAATAGTGAAACAGTGCCGCACATTAGAAGCATTAGTTGCAAATTCAAATAAACAAAATTGTGCATGTAATTTCAGACTAATTTTGCTTGTTATTCAAAATACAAAATAGAGAAGACGAAAAGTGTCTGATAAAAATACCCGGAAAATTTAGTTAAATTCAACATTGCAGCGCCCAGGAAAGCTTCACTCAGCAAATATGAAGTCATTTCTGTCATCTCTTTGGTCAATTTCATGAAGATGTCCTACGCAGGCGCATAGCTTGATGTGGGAACCACTTTTGCTGGTTATAGTGTCGGTAGTAAGGGGGCCATATGCAATATATTCGGATGTTTCTTTTCTGAAATAATTCCAATCTCTGGGCTTTCGGCGCTGGCGTATTATATACAATATTGAATGCCTTTTAGTCCTTTGATATTTTATACGCAAAGTAAAAACTATGACAAGGATCTTGCACTTTAACTTAAAAAATCAGAAAAAACTAACTTGGGTAGTAAGTCACTTGGAAAAAGAGATTTAACGACGAAATTTTCTTTTTGAAGCAGCAGGTTGACATTATGAATGGAGTTGATCAGATAAGGAAATACCCGATTTTCATATAAGGACCTTTAAGGAATAAAATCAAAATAAATCTAGCTATGCTGATATTTATGACATGTGAATAAAAGGAATCTGTGATGTATAAATATGTGCAGATTATTGCTACGACAACGCGCCCAATTAACCAAACTTCATTACTTGGACTCTGCTTTCGAGATGCATTGCACTTTGCACCACTTAACGGCAATCTCACTTGATTAAGTTTCCACAACGTAAAAGTTGGAAATTAAATAATAATCAAAACTAAATAAGTGAAATTAATAAATTACATTTTATTTGGATTGCGAAAGAGCCAGGATTTGAGCGGATATTTGCATTCGATCTTATATGAGTATAAATCGGTGGATTAACTGCGAGTCAATAGGAGTATAGTTTAGAACTTTCTGATTGCAAATACAAGTAAATACCTCAAATGTTCTGTCACTATTCATGAATAATATGAAGTAATTCCGATCCAATATCGTCTTTGCATAGTATCAAACGGAATCTGATATAAAGCGTCTTTATACATTTATACAAGTATTGTAGAGACCTGTTAAGGAGCAAAACGACAATATAACTACTACTTTTTCGCTTCTGTAAACATGTTGTTAAACAATTGAGACACAGACTCCGCTGCTGTAAAACTTTGCACGGTTTGGTCGAGGAGGCATTTTTGCCCCTTGGGCTTGCAATAACAAAATTTAGCTGGTTAAAATGTTTTTGTTGAATTTTTCTTATTAGAAAACGAGTAAAGAAGTCTGAAGTCGGGTTAGACCGACTACGAAATACCCTTTACCTTTCCTTGTGCGTGCGGGTTCAACAATGGGGATGTTTTCTTCATAAATCATCCTTAGGAGCATATCTACGGAAATTTTCGGTAGGGTACCTTTAATTGATTATATCGACCCCATTTCCTGTGTATGGCTTTGTAGTGACAATATAACCACTAACATAAAATTTCGTCCAAAAATATTGTATAGGTCGTAAGTTATAATAATATGTGAATAGTAGGCGTGGCTGTAGAAATAACACGCCCATTTTTTGTGTGGGGTTTAATGTTAGTACCCGCAACCTTCCTGTGAAATTTCGTTGATAAATATTTAATAGGAACACTGTAATGATTTTTGGCTATTTGTGGGCGTGGCAGTTCTATTATGATCTCCATATTCTGCACACACAATATTATGGACCCCATGTATATTTCTGCAAATTTTTATTCCGTTGGCATCAATACGAGCATAGGTAGGCTAATTTTAAATCTCTGCCAGATCTTAAGTTATTAATATTTGTTAACAGTGGGCGTGGCAGTTAATATATACCGCCCACTTTTTGCACAGTCTTTAGTAGGACCCACATCTCCATATCTGCCAAATAATATCACGTTTCCGTCAATTGGACCGAAGTTATAGTCATTCTAAAACAGGTGAAAAAAGTTCCTTATATGGGAGGTAGGCGTGGTCCAAATCGGCCCATATAGCAATCTGGTTCTGTATCTTTGTCCAGACTATACTTTTGCAAAATTTCATTAAGATAGCTCTAACGGTATAGAAAAAAAGTGTCCACAGACGGACAGACGGACAGACGGACGGACAAAATAAAAATTGCTTAGAAAGTGATTCTGATCATATCTGTATATATATATATATGTCCATACCTACCACGCCTCCTTCTCGAAATTGCAACCCCTCTCAAAAGTGCAAAGTTAGTATACCCTATTTACCATTTTTAAAGGTAAAGGGTATAATTACAAAAACCTTCTGAATTCTGAATCATTGGTAGAAACATTATTTTCAACGTCAAAAAGACACGAGCGAGCGTTTCAGTTGTGTCTATATACCCACCAAATATATCCCACTCTTCCGTGTTTATTCTGTTTCTGACGCACATTTCTTTAATAATTGTCTCTGAATTTGTCTCTACTCAAGCAACTTGCGATAGTTAGTCCCGCTATTAAAAGTTAGTTTGAAGAATCGTGTTGTCACTCTACAGTCATTTGCAGAAATTGGAGAGAACACGCCTATCTCCCTAATGAGCAATCCTCGAGAAGTAACCCAAAATAACCCCCCTCTAATCTTCCGTTAATTTGGCAGTAAGATGTGATTATATCGTTGTTTGTGTGTTAAAAATATTAGATTAAAATTAAACTGCCCGCCCACATTTTGCAAATATGCGTAGCTGGGACCACAATATTTTCCAACGATAGTTTCCATAAAGAATAATGGAAATAATAAAAGAAAAGGTTAACTACCTTTCCCCTCGCTCTTGGAAAGACAAGTATATTTAGAAATCTATACACAATTGAAGAGAAAAATTTACCCTAATGCTGTGGGCGTATTCAGTCAACTCTAAAATCCACTGCCATGGCTACCTTCATTAAGAATTTTGAATTATGATCAAAATGGTCTTAAAAGGGAATATATTTCGTATTTCCAAGTAGTTATCTGGATGTAATATCATCATCGTTCGACTCTCTTGCTTAATTTCTAAGAGCTGTTTCAGTACACTGTGTTAGTGAATAGGGTATCTCGCTGTCTATACTACCCCAACAATATTTATTGTTTCTGCTGTCATTTTCCTTTCTCTGTGAAGATTCTTTCATTATTAGAGTATTCATTCTCTATGTGTGCTTTTTTCTATTGTATATTTTGTAGTTACTTTGAGATCTGTTTCTTCAGTTCTAACTGAGGCAATAATTTTTTTTTCAAATTTCATCACGTAAGTACATATAACCAACTTATATATATATATATATATATATATATATATATATATATATACGAGTATACATATACATATATATACGAGTATACATATACTACTTGAATAATTGTTGGTGTATCTTTGGTGATGTTGCCTTATACCAGAAGTAATGATGTCAGCCCCCGTTCTGGATAATGAGTAACAAAGACGTTCGATTCGAAGCGGCTGTTTAGACGCAAATTATTGAGACCATGACCAGGGCTTTTAATCCACATCCCCAGGACTAGTAGACTAAGATTCCTACATTGAAGTTCTATGTGAGATATTCTGCGGAGTAATAACAATTTCCAAGTTATTACAATAATTTTATACGATTTTGAATTTATATTTCACAAAAGTTTTTGACAAAGTTGTTGATATTGAAAACTGCTGATCATGAGAACTGCTCATTACTAGCTTCTTTAGCTTCAACTGCCTTGGTTCTCTCGTTGCTCTGAATTCCGATATGTCCGGATGGCCACACAATGCTTTTATCACCGTACACTTTTATGTTCGTTTGATCTGGAAAAACTTTGGGATTGAAAGGGTAATAATAGGGAAGTGATTGCAGTTGTACGGTTGATTTGGTGACTAAGTTGGCAGAGGATATGATAATGTCGGGGTGGGAAAATGCTTTATGGATTGAAAAGTGGGAGGGCGAGCCATCATTTGTGACATTGAGCTTCTTGGTAGGATGATATCGTAATTTATATTGTCGATTTTGTTGACGGAGGCAAAATCCCGAAGACTCCAAGTATTGAAGTATTCTAAGAATAGGTATGGAAACACTGTAAAGATGTGAATTAAGTCTTCATTGTGGAAATTTTGATAGGGTGGAATATAGAATGTAACAACCGTTGTCTACTTCTACAGCTAGAAACAGAATGTTGGAGTTAATCGGGATTTGTTTCTGATTCAATGCTTTTTTACCAAAGGGATAACACCTTGCTATCAAGCGGTGTTCTGTGGGTTATAGTGAAATTAGCTTCACGTATTGGATAAGTTAATTTACAACCCGGAATATTAGTCTCTGTAGTAGAGCAATTATCCATGTTACCAACTAAGAAAAAGATAATAACTAAGACCGTTGTAATTAAATAAAACCGATTGCAACAAGTATTAGTCGATGACCACATATAATTTATAAGTGTTTATAAATATATGCTCCATCATGTAATTTCCGCTGCAACACTCTAACAAAGAACACCATTGCTCCACTTTCACACTTTTTTTCGTACAAAAACCGCATCAAAATATGGTTGCAAATTTCTTATTTCATTTAAGTTAATTTACAATCCCTATATTTATAAAAATGGATTGTAATTTGTAACTTGAGATCGGTTGGACCAATTTTAATAAAAAATATGGCATTTGAAGGATAATTTATCTAATATTGACCATGAAATTTTCAAAATCGGTTCATAAACACAGATGCAAAAAAGGATCGTAACAACAACAACATAAAAATTAGGGCAAAGTTTTTCGTTTCGATTATAGACCGAAAGCATAGAAAGCACACATGTTCATACCGAATTCGAAACGAACAACTAAATTGTGATTTTAATTTAAACGGAGAATGCATTACAATTAGCAAATAGACCGCCATCTCCAACATTGACCAGTTTCTTGAAATGTGTCAGAATGACGATTTCGCCCGAACGCTGATTTACTCCTAAATGCAAAGATATTATACTTGGAATTTATTGTCAAAGAGGTTTCAACGACGGAAACAAGGAAATCCAGTTCCAGGTTACCCACATATAATTTTCATCGATGCATTAGGTCGTATTCACGCAGTCCATTTGTTTCTATTTGCATTTGCCACATTCGTGGTCCAACATCATTCTAACATCTACGAACTGTAAATGGTGAATTGTGTGTCAACGTTTGGGATTGCTAGAGGATTACACTCATTAGGATTACACCCTCCAAGATGCTGTGATTTCATCAATTGACCATAAAATACGAACGTTATTTTCAATAATTATCTCAGCATTCTTTCCGTTGAAACCGATTGATTTGTGGACCAAAAACCAAACGGTTCCGCTGCTCAATTCACAACAAAAATATGCGTACGAATCTCTCGTGAAAGTTGTGAGCGATGCAAATGGAGGGATGTTCTTATTGGTTGCCCCCGATGATTCTCTTAGCAGGTGATTTTCGCCAAACATTGACAATGACTCCACGGCCAACAGCAGCCGATGGACTTAATGCATGTTTGAAATTGTCTGTTTTGTGGCAACACATGAAGACACTCAAATGAACATGCGTGTCAAGTTGCAGTTCGACCAATCTGGTTAAGTATTTTCAAAACAATTGCTGGAGATTGGTAATGGCGAAATCCCCGCTGACATTTCGACTGGCTCTATTATATGCCCCGTCGATTTTTGCCAGGTCACCGATTTAAAAACCGATATCATCCGAGAGATGTTCCCAAACATTTCTTAAAATTACAAAATCATGTTTAATTAGGCGAACGTGCTATATTGGCTGCGAAAAAAAATGATGTCAACGAATTGAATTTCAATATTCGAAGTGAAATTGCTGGAGAATTGACGACGTACAAATCAATGGATTCCGTTACTAGACAAGATGATGTCGTCAACTATCCAAAATAATTTTCAAAACTTTATGCGCCAAAATAAATATATTTTATTCAACAAGAAGCAGTGTTTATTTTAGATATTGGAAAAAGCATCGTCTCCATCTAGTGGGAGACAAAATGTGACGAAGGTACCTAGACCTCTTGGAAGGAAACTACCATATAATAACTGCTTTTCTGCTTTTGTGAACATTTTGTTCAACATTTGAATCCAAATCTGCGCCTGTAAAACTTTATAGACCGTATCCAGACACTTTTTTGTGTTCTCGGGCTTTCAGTAATAAAATGTTCATTATTAATTAATAGTTTTTGTTGAACCTCTCTTATTAAAAAAACGAGTAAAGAAGTCTGAAGTCGGGTTAGACCGACTACGAAATACCCTTTACCTTTTCTTGTGCGTGCGAGTTCCACAATGGGGATGTTTTCTTCATAAATCATCATTAGGAGCGCATTTACGGTAATTTTTGGTAGGGTACCTTGAAATGATTATATCGACCCCATTTCTTGTATATGGCTTTATAGTGTCCATATACGTACTAATATATAATTTCGTCCAAAAATATTGTATAGGTCGTAAGTTATAATAATATGTGAATAGTGGGCGTGGCTGTAGAAATAACACGCCCATTTTTTGTGTGGTGTTTAATGTTAGTACCCGCAACCATCCTGTGAAATTTCGTTGATAAATATTTAATAGGAACACTGTAATGATTTTTGGCTAATTGTGGGCGTGGCAGTTCTATTATGATCTCCATATTCTGCACACACAATATTATGGACCCCATGTATATTTCTGCAAATTTTTATTCCGCTGGCATCAATACGAGCATAGATAGGCTAATTTTTATTTTAGACCCGAAAGTTCCCTATGTCAAAAGATAGCTTTGTAATGTCCATACGAGGTGTCATCAAAAAATAACCGTTATTTTCATCTTTTCGTGAGTTACGTATGTTCGATGTTCTAATTTTTTTTTTTTATGTTGGTACACATGTCTGTTATATATGTTGGCAATTCCAACCATTTTGGATTGTCAGTTTGTTTTTGGCAGATAAAAAGGTTAGTCGTGTTTTGGTGTGCTCTTCGATTTTGTACTATTCGAAAAAATGGATCAAAGAAACTGTATTCAGTTTTGTGTAAAAAATGAAATTAAATGCGCAAAGACATTTGAAATGTTGACTGTGGCCTTTGGCGAGTCTACTATGAGCAGAACACAAGTTCAATTGTGTTATAACCGGTTTAAGGAAGGCCGAGATGTCAATGACGATGCTCGTCCTGGTCGCCCGCGCACGTCAACAACCGATGAAAACATTGACGCAGTGAAGAAAATGATTTTGGATAATCGTCGAATCACTATCGTTCGGCTCATGCCAAGCAATTTTTACGGATGTTTTAGGCATGAAACGTGCGGCAGCGAAGATTGTTCCAAAATTGGTAAATTTTGAGCAAAAACAACGTCGCATGGACATCGCTCAGGAGCTGTTGAACATCGTCAACGACGATCCAGATTTCCTCAAAAAGATCATAACTGGTGACGAATCGTGGGTGTATGGCTATGACATTGAAACCAAAGCCCAATCATCCCACTGGAAACGTCCAGATGAGCCAAGACCGAAAAAAGCACGTCAAGTTCGGTCGAACGTAAAGGTTTTGCTGACAGTTTTCTTTGATTGCAATGGCGTGGTGCATCATGAATTCTTGCCACAAGGTCGTACGGTCAACAAGGAATACTACCTTGAAGTTATGCGCTGTTTGCGAGAAGCAATTCGTCAGAAACGCCCAGAATTGTGGAAAAACCAATCATGGATTTTGCACCATGATAATGCACCAGCTCACACATCGATGCTTGTGCGTAATTTTTTGGCCAAAAACAAAACCGTTATCATGCCTCAACCACTGGACTTCGCCCCCGCTGACTTTTTCCTCTTTCCAAAACTGAAGACACCGATAAAAGGAAAGCGTTTTGCTACGATTGACGAAATAAAAGAAAAATCGAAACAGGAGCTGTAGGCGAAAAAAAATCGTTTCAGAAGTGTTTCGAGGATTGAAAAAAATGCTGGCATAAGTGTATTATATCTGAGGGGAATTACTTTAAAGGGGACAAGATAGTTGTTGATGAATAAATAAATACTTTATTTTTTGATCACACAATAACGGTTCTTTTTTGATCACACCTCGTATATGAACTAATAATTTTATCAGTAACTAGCTGACTGAACATTGTTCTTAAATAAATATAAATTGTAGCTGTTTGGTAGCTATCTTCGAGCTGAGTGGCTCGTGGGGTATTGTGCCATACGACAATACTAAGAAGTATTTTCAGATTATTGGACCATTCGAGTACATTGATATGAAAATTGTTTAATTGTAACACACAACCATAGACCTAGCACTATCTTCAAAATTGTGTCTGGATATGAGGCATATATAATATGTAGATTTCATATCCCAGCATCAATCTTGGGTACTAATTCAAATACAATTTTTTTTAAAGGATGATGCAACTAAAATGTTTGACAAATGCGTTAAAGAATCCAAATTGAGTGCCAACAGTGTCCTGGATTTCCTTATTTGTGACAATGTCGAGGAAGATAACATCGAAAAATACACAGATTACGTTACCTGTTACTTGAAGGAATTGGGTGTAAGCAGCGAATTCCCAGAAGACCAGCTAAAAGAAACTCTTGGCATAAGTGACGAAAAAGTCGTTGAAGTTAAAATGGAATGCAATGGTGAGGATAAGACTATCGTAGATAAATTCCGTTGTTACAATAAATACTGTAAATAGTAAATAAATAGTTAATTATAACAACAAATGTGGGTTTTATATATATTTGAATATATTTGAAACTTGTGAAAAATAAGATAGATCTTTATAAATAAAATACAACCAGTCACAATTCCCGAGACCCCACTAGGACAATGTAAATTTCTATTACACATCCGCGTTTGGCGGCGAGAGAGGAATAAAATTGTTTAAGAGGCAAACTTTATACATATTTTATTAAAAATAATAATTTGTGTACAATAAGAAATATCATGTTCAATACCTCCAATAGAAGGGAGGTTCTCGATTTCACCCTTGGCAATAATCACTCGTCTTATCTTATTTCGAGTTGGCGCGTTTCGCAGGAATGCTCCTTCTCGGACTATTGGTATATTTGCTTTAGGAGTGCGATCTCTGATACGTTAGATACGGCAGAGCGCAAAATGCACACTAACAGAAAAAGAACTGACTGGAAAAAATTCCAGGCCATTGCGGAGTCGGGCCTGAAGTCGACTCCTCCCACTATCAACAATCACCTCGATATAGATCGAGCGGTTGAAACCCTTACAGCACTATTTAACTCTGCTGCCAAATCAGCCTGCAACTCCCCGAAGCCTAGAGGCAAATCCAAATCCCCTTGGTGGAATTCGGAAATTGCTGAGATACGAAAAGAATGCCGCAAGCTCTTCAACAGAACCAAGGCTGCAAATGACTGGCTCCCTTTCAAAGACAAACAAATGGAACTCAAGTATATGGTTAGGAGAGCCAAACGAGCGCCTTGGCGAGACTTCTGTGGCAGCATAGAAAGCTCGTCCGAGACAAGCAGACTCCGGAGGATTCTCAATACCACCCCTCGGGCTCTTAAATTTATTCAGAGATTGGAAGGTAACTGGACTGATTCTGAAACCGACACTCTAGATGCCCTAATAGAAACACACTTTCCGGGGAATGAAATATTTGTGGATTGCAGGTCTCTTGACACCAACCATTCTTTAAGTCAACCCAATTCCAAATGATCCACACGCATATTCAGTGGGCCATCAACAGCTTTAAGCCTTTTAAATCATCATTCCAGCGGATATTCAGCACACTGCAAGTGCGGTTGCTCCTTGGCTACTGCATATTTACATTCCCAAAAGCTGGAGAGAAGCTCGAGTAGTATTCATCCCTAAAGCGGGAAGGGCGACCCACACCAAGCCTATATTGGACTATAGACCAATTAGTTTGTCCTCCTTTCTTTTGAAAACACTAGAAAGGGTCCTTGATATACAAATCAGCAGCTCTATTAATTCCACGTGCCTGTCCAAATCACAACATACCTATACTAAAGGCAAGTCTGTGGAAACAGCGCTTCACGTGCTCATTGAGCAAGTAGAGAAATCTCTTGCCAACAAAGAATATACTCCTGCAGTATTTCTCGACATAGAAGGGGCATTCAACAATATATGTCCCTCCGCCATAATTAAATCCTTAGAAAACCTAAATCTGAATCCCAGCCTGGTTAGGTTCATCGAACAGCTACTGAAAACAGGCGTCATTAGCTCCTCCATAGGAGACGTGCATGCTAAAAGGACTGTCAAGAGAGGTACTCCACAAGGCGGTGTGCTCTCACCCCTGATCTGGAATCTGACGGTGAACACACTACTAATGCGATTAGATCAGTCCAACTGCAATACTATAGCTTATGCGGACGATATTGCTATCTCTGTTTCCGGCAAGTATCTTTCAACACTATCAGAAAAGATAAGCTATACTCTTAGCATTTTGTCCCAATGGAGTCTTGAAGTTGGCCTAGACGTCAACCCTTCCAAAACTGAGGCTATGCTCTTCACCAGGAAGCACAAAATACCAAAATTTGACTTACCCAAACTCAATGGATCCATGGGAACAAGATGGGGCGTCCAGCGGTACAGCGGTGGTTGAGCCGTACTTTCTCTACGGAGCTGTCTTCTGGTGGCCCGCAACTGACAACGCGGTGAACCTGGAACCTCTTGGCAGGGTCAGAAGAACAGCAGCGGTTCTGATAAAAGGGGCGCTGTATACCACCTCTACCAAAGCTCTATTTGCATTCCTTCATTGGTTGCCGACTAAGCTTCTGGTCAGGCAACAAGCAAAATGCTCGGCAACCAGACTCAATGCTATATCTCGCTGAACTAGGTTGAACCTGGGCCCCGCCAATATTCTAATGCAGGACACGCCCGTACAGCCGGAGGGTGACTATACGTGTTCACGGACAGTCAGGCGGAAATCAAGTCCCTAGCTGGTGTATTCACTACCTCTAAGCTCGAACTTGATTGCCGCTTCTCCCTGACCGTCGTCTCGGGTAACTTACAAGTTCAGATATGCTGGATACCTGGACATAGCGACATTCTCGAAAACTGCGAGGCCGATGAATTGGCCAAAACAGGTACGCTGCTCCCTGACATCTCCCCCTCCTTTGGTGTAGGTGTCCCATTGGCCACGGTCAAATGGGCCATAAAACATAACTACCTTGAGGCAGCTAAAAGAGCCTGGGTAAATGAACATACTTGTAGTGTTGCCAGAAAAACCTGGAGCACTATTGACATTAGGCGTACTAGTCAGCTACTTAATATTAGCAGGAACTCCATCAGCACTACAATAAATGTGCTCACGGGACACTGTCTGATCATGGATCACCAACACATGGTTTAAAACCAATGCTCCTTAGCACACTATCCAACTTGGTGTTCCATTCTCTGCCGGATTGCTTCAATCCATACAATGCATTATTAAGTCGTAGCACTTTATTTGGTTCAACTTTTTTATCGAAACATTTTGGCTGTCGCATATATATTTCATCGTGTAAATGACTATTGAAGTACGCCGTATTGACATCAATTTGATGGAGATACATTTCCCATCCTACAGCTAACGGTAATAAAACCCTTATAGTTGAATACCTCACTACCTGTGAATAAGTTGCATTATAATCAATTCCGTACCGTTGAGAGCAACCATAAATATTAACCCCACTTCAATTGAACAAACCATTTCAAAATGTTGCAATGTTTATCATAATTGCAAAAAATTTATGGTATAATTCCTCTTCAAACGCATATGCTGTTTATTTAATGAGTCCCTTGCCAACGTATTCGGGTGAAGTTCCAGTTTCTGTAGGTAACGTCTGCAGCATTTACTTATTTCTTCTCTCACCATGGGTACCTCTAGATCTGTGTGAATATTATCGCTTTTTATGTTCCAGCACAAAATTATTCTAAAACTCAAAAAATTGTATAACAAAGCACAAAATCTTAAATATCAAGCGATCTGCTTGCTTTAATGTAGAAATTCTAGTGTCTCAGTCCTGGTGTTGCGGATGCAATTTTTTGGGCATGGTACCGATAAGTTTTCGTCTAAACAATTTTCTCTTCAACTTGAAAGTTTTTGTTACCCATCTCTCAGAACGTTTGCTGATATCATAATGTGTCGTAAAATGCGTCATACTCAAAAAGAAATACAAAATTATTCAACTTATATAAAATGTTGATTTGTACTCCATCGGGGAAATTTGAAAAAAATATTTACCTACGCTAAAACTGAACAAACAGAACTCAAATTACCAACTCAATATCTGATAGAAGCAAAATAAACCCGCAAGAGACGCTAATCAAAACTTGAAATAGAGAACTGAAACTCTTCGAAGAGAGTATAGTGTCAATAATAAAGTTTCACCAGAAAATGGGTTGGTTGTAAAGTGCCACTTTGATTCTTCAAACTAACTTTCAATAGAGGAGAACAAGACATTTATTTGGGGTAAAAATATTAGTCTCCCGATCGCAAGAGACTCTGGCGACTCGACAAGTTCATAGACAATTATTAAGAAAATGTGCGTCAGAAACAGAACAAACATAGAATTATGATAGATTGAAACACCGAACACGCTCGCTCGGGCCTTTTTGACGCTGACAATAAGATTTTTGTTTATTTTCAATCTTCATTTACTTTCCTCTTCTTCGACATTCAGCAATTCATATTTACTATAGTAGATTCAATTTAACTATAGTATAGTCAACAGGGTTCCAATATAACCCCTCATAGTCACCTCTGAATTTAAATGTGACACTTTTGTATCTCGCGATGCTCAATGGGCATGCTCTTGAATAACTCTGGGCAATTACTGGCGCACTTACGCATTTAGAAGTTGCCACTATTCAACAATTTGATGGTTTGACATTGGATATCCTTTGCCGCCTCCACCGAATCAGCGCCTGACAATATGTCGTCAATATACATTTGCTGTTTTGAATAATATGCTACCTCATCAATCGCCACTTACTGCATTATTCGAAGTACGGGGAAGAGCGCTGAAATTGTTTCGAACATCACCGTCGTACAAATGTAGTGTTCTACCTGACCAACATGCTCATTACACCATAAAATGCGCTGAAAGTTTGCATCTTATTCATGGACGTCTATGCACCTATACATCTCTGTACTGAAGAAGCCCAGACGACTGCTCGTAAATACGGGATATAGCCCTTTTCACGACTTTTTGGAGTGTATGGAGTTGAACACTCCATATTTCTGCTGGTTGTTGTGCTTTTTCTGTGAACTATCTTTGAACTTTTTCGGGGCTCAGTGTTAGAAAATTTTTCAATTGACGGCGAGGCAATTTAATTATCGAACCCATATTTTCAGCCCACAAATATGTTCAAAATGCACATTGGTCCCAAATTTGATCATCATAACGCTAAGAAGAGGTTTAGATTGGGTTTATTTGTGTGTTTGGAGTGTAGAGTTCCACTTCGATTCTTCAAACTAACTTTCAATAGAGGAGAACAAGACATTTATTTGGAGTAAAATTATTAGTCTCCCGATCGCAATAGAATCTGGTGAATCGACAAGTTCAAAGACAATTATTAAGAAAATGTGCGTCAGAAACACAACAAACATAGAATTATGATAGATTGAAACACCGAACACGCTCGCTCGGGCCTTTTTGACGCTGACAATAAGATTTTTGTTTATTTTCAATCTTCATTTACTTTCCTCTTCTTCGACATTCAGCAATTCATATTTACTATAGTAGATTCAATTTAACTATAGTATAGTCAACAGGGTTCCAATATATCCCCTCATAGTCACCTCTAAATTTAAATGTGACACTTTTTTATCTCGCGATGCTCCATGTGTATGTTCTTGAATAAGTCTGGGCAATTACTGGCGCACTTACGCATTTAGAAGTCGCCACTATTCAACAATTTGATGGTTTGACATTGGATATCCTTTGCCGCCTCCACCGAATCAGCGCCTGACAATATGTCGTCAATATACATTTGCTGTTTTGAATAATATGCTACCTCATCAATCGCCACTTACTGCATTATTCGAAGTACGGGGAAGAGCGCTGAAATTGTTTCGAACATCGCCGTCGTACAAATGTAGTGTTCTACCTGACCAACATGCTCATTACACCACAAAATGCGCTGAAAGTTTGCATCTTATTCATGGACGTCTATGCACCTATACATCTCTTCCAAGTTGGCCAGGAATACATATTTTAGTATTCGCCAATTAATAAGTGTTGCTTTTATGTCTGTATGTAGTTTGGGCCCACTGCCAGGATGTCATTTAGGTATTTTCCATTGCAGGTATGCATAGATCCATCAATGGGGCACTCCGATCGATGTTTCTTTTTGCGTTAGTCTCTTCATTTGTCCCAATTTCAGATATTCGAGTATACTGTGGTTATACAAAGTCTTCAAATCAGAGTTTACCGATAAACACCTCTGTGACTGCTGAAGTCTTTTCAATGCAGGCTCGTAGCGTACACAACGTATTTACCATTATCCGAACGACGGTGCGAGGACTTGTAATATTGTTCGCACCTCGTAGAGCTCATTAGATTGTTTATATTTATTTGAAGGTGTTATACACCGTGACTTGAAAGATCTATTGTGATGCCCCTATTTATTCCAAAGCTCTATGGATCTTCTGTCAGTTTAATTTCCGACAGAAAATCATGTACTTTGGAGGAATCAATCTTGCTAATATCTAAGATATATTTAAAAAAAAAAACACCTGTATCTTTTGTGTGCCGACGGTCCGCAGTCTGCGATCAGGAGCAGTAAAGTTTCGTCACTTTCTCCACAAAGTCGCCAGATGGCATCTGAAGATAGACCCAAGTTACTCATAAGATAGTTGAGCCAGCTGTGACCGCTTAAAACGCCTATCATGATTCTCAATTTACTCCGAGGCATACAGCAGACATTTAAAGGTGTTGGATGATAGAAAACAGAAGGGTTCACGCACATTGCGCTGCGGGACCGCAGCTTTCTTTCCTATCAGCCTTCTCATTTCCCTCTTCTCTTATGTAGAGATACTGTTATCCACAGATGTAGCTTGTTTACCCTCCCAGGGTGAGCTCAATTTTTTGACTGCTGCTTGACTGTCGGATAGTATCACGAAGTTTTTTCCTGTCTTTACTGTTTTTCCCCGATACTTCCTGTCCATATTAAACCTGGCACATCTTTCCATAGCGTGAATCTCCGCTTGAAAATTGCTTAGGAAGGAACCCATTGGTGCCTTGTAGTTGGTTCTAGGCCAAAATATTCCTGCCCCAGTTCCGTGGACAGACTTATTACCTTACTATTTTATTGGTTGCAGTTATACCTTTCCGTTCTTTTTTGCAACTGTATTTGTGTGTAAAATTGAATTTTCTTGGCATAAAGTCCTTGTGAGATTTTAGTATACCGTATTCTTCAGATGAATTGTTACCCCATATGTTTTGGATGTAATTGGATACCCTCGAGATCATTTCTTGTATTCTGCTAAGAGTTTCCTATCAGAGTCTTGTAATACTGGATGTAAGGGTGCTAGATATAGTATAACTTCCTGCTGCCATTGGGTAGGTGCGTAGAGCTCCAGTGATGATAAGACAAAGCTTTGTACTTTACTTAATTTCGTTATCTTAAGTCTGGATCTACTTGATCAGCCTACAGAACCATAGGTGATGATTGGTCTGACTATCATGATATATATTCAGCGAACAATTTTTGGGTTACATCCCCTAGATTTACCGGCAAGCCTTCTGCATGTCATTGAGGAAGTTTTAGCCCTCTTGGTGGTTGCTGTTATATGAGCCCTCCACAATAACCTTTTGTTAAGGAGGCTTAATTTTTCTTTTTTGTGGCAAAGATGCATCTCTGCTACTTGGTGTTTGAAGAAGCTCCCTTGACAAAATTCTGTCAAGTTTCGTAGGGGGTTTATATTTCAGATTGGCTACTCTGCTGAGTGAAGAGCAACGTACTTGTATTATACTCAAGGGTATCGGAGCATTATGAGATTATATATTTTTAGGGGTTGATATTATCTTATCTAATTCTTCCATACTAAGATGTATACGAATAAACTGTGTACCTACTCTTAAAGTGTTGTGATCCGACCCAATTATTGGGTGGCGCCCTCTCTTGAGACAATGGGTCTACAAATTCCGAATGGATTTATTTCAGAGTAATTTTTAATTATTAGCGTCAGTGACTGTAACAAGAGAGAAACCAATTTTATGTTCAACTCGGAGTGATTGGAACACTCAACTCTATATATATTATTTGATGCATACTATATAATTTTAAGCAGTTGTGTAAACAACCGTTTTCGATAGATTTTTATTCATTAAAACAAAATTCTGGAAAACTGAAAAATAGGGACTGGGAAAAGTAAAAACGGAGCAGCTACCAAAGGGACATAGGTAAAGTGGTAAATCCAAACTATTACACGAACCGGGTGAAAGAGGTTTAATTGTGAAAAAGATATGGACGCCGGTAGGCTATCGAAGAGTCTCTACATGAATTATACTACTAAGCAAATAAGGCGAAAAGTCGCCTATAAAACACCAAGGTGATTTAATATGGTCCAATTTGTAACACTGATGACAATAACTACGGCAGTTTACGGTGGTGATAGTCATGCTGTTGGTCCAGGAAACTAAATATAATATTTAGCTCCAATAGTGAAACAGTGCCGCACATTAGAAGCATTAGTTGCAAATTCAAATAAACAAAATTGTGCATGTAATTTCAGACTAATTTTGCTTGTTATTCAAAATACAAAATAGAGAAGACGAAAAGTGTCTGATAAAAATACCCGGATAATTTAGTTAAATTCAACATTGCAGCGCTCAGGAAAGCTTCACTCAGCGAATATGAAGTCATTTCTGTCATCTCTTTGGTCAATTTCATGAAGATGTCTTACGCAGGCGCATAGCTTGATGTGGGAACCACTTTTGCTGGTTGGTGTGTCGGTAGTAAGGGGGTCATATGCAATATATTCGGATGTTTCTATTCTGAAATAATTCCAATCTCTGGGCTTTCGGGTCTGGTGTATTATATACAATATTGAATGCCTTTTAGTCCTTTGATATTTTATACGCAAAGTAAAAACTATGACAAGGATCTTGCAATTTAACTTAACAAATCAGAAAAACCTAACTTGGGTAGTAAGTCACTTGGAAAAAGAGATTTAACGACGAAATTTTCTTTTTGAAGCAGCAGGTTGACATTATGAATGGAGTTGATCAGATAAGGAAATACCCGATTTTCATATAAGGACCTTTAAGGAATAAAATCAAAATAAGTCTAGCTATGCTGGTATTTATGACATGTGAATAAAAGGAATCTGTGATGTATAAATATTTGCAGATTATTGCTACGACAACGCGCCCAATTAACCAAACTTCATTACTTGGACTCTGCTTTCGAGATGCATTGCACTTTGCACCACTTAACGGCAATCTCACTTGATTAAGTTTCCACAACGTAAAAGTTGGAAATTAAATAATAATCACAACTAAATAAGTGAAATTAATAAATTACATTTTATTTGGATTGCGAAAGAGGCAGGATTTGAGCGGATATTTGCTTTCGATCTTATATCAGTATAAATCTGTGAATTAACTGCGAATCAATAGGAGTATAGTTTAGAACTTTCTGATTGCAAATACAAGTAAATACCTCAAATGTTCTGTCACTATTCATGAATAATATGAAGTAATTCCGATCCAATATCGTCTTTGCATAGTATCAAACGGAATATGATATAAAGCGTCTTTATACATTTATACAAGTATTGTAGAGACCTGTTAAGGAGCAAAACGACAATATAACTACTACTTTTTCGCTTCTGTAAACATGTTGTTAAACAATTGCGACACAGACTCTGCTACTGTAAAACTTTACACGGTTTGGTCGAGGAGGCATTTTTGCCACTTGGGCTTGCAATAAAGAAAATATTACTTGCTAAAATTTTTTGTTCAATTTTTCTTATTAAAAAATTACAAAAACCTTGTATTATATTCAGATTGCTGAATCTTTGGAAGAAAAATTGTTTTCAACGTCAAAGAGATACGAGCAACCGTGTCAGTTGGGTCTATATACCTACCAAATATATCCCATTCTTTCGTGTTTGTTCTGTTTCTGACGCACATTTCTTCAATAATTGTCTCTGCATTTGTCTCTACTCAAGCAACTTGCGATAGTTAGTCCCGCTATGAAAAGTTAGTTTGCAGAATCGTTTTGTCACTTTACAGTCATTTGCAGAAATTGGGAAGAAAGCACCTATCTCCCAAATAAGCTAATCTCGAGAAGTAATCCAAAATAACCCACATCTAAGTATCCGTTAATTTGGCAGTAAGCTGTTACTATATCGTTGTTTGCGTTCTAAAAAAATGAGATCAAAATGAAACTTCCTCGCTCACATTTCACAAATTTGCATTACTGGAACCCCAATATTTTCCAACGATAATAATAAAGAGTAATAAAAATAATAGAAGAAAAGTTGAACTATATTTCTCGTCTCTCTTGACATGCATATTGAGAGATCTGCAGACAATTTAAAAAAAAAGGTTGCCCTAATGCTATATGTGGGCGTAATAAATCAACTGTCAAATCCACGACAATGGCTACCTTCATTAAGAATTTTGAATTATGATGAAAGTTGTCTTAAAATGGAATACATTTCAGAATTTTCAAGTAGTTATCTGGATCTTATATTATCATCGTTCGACTCTCTTGCTTAATTTCTAAGAGCTGTTCCAGTAGTACACTGTGTTAGGGTATAGGGTATCTCGCTGTCTATCTAACCCCACTTCAATTATTTTTATTCTTTGTGCTTTCATTTTTAATTCCATTCTGAAATTTCTTTCATTATTAGAGTACTCATTCTCTATTGGAAGAGTCTTAGTTATTAAGTTAAGTTTAGAAGCCTATAGCCCCGACTGCTTTGCCTAGTACGTACACTACATATATCTATAACTACTGTGCGTGTCTTCCTATTGTATATTTTGTAGCTATTTTGAGACCTGTTTCAGTTCAGCTCTGAAGCAAATACTTTTTCCAAATTTCATCACGTAAGTACGTAGAACCAACTTCAATAATTTATACACATATATATATATATATATATATATATATATATATATATATATATATATATATATATATATATATATATATATATATATATATATATATATATATATATATATATACGAGTATACATATACTAATTTAATAATTGTTGGTGTATATTTGGTGATGCTGCCTTATACCAGAAGTGATGCTGTCAGCCCCCATTCTGGATAATGAGTGACAAAGACGTTCGATTCGAAGAGTAAATTATTTAGACGCTAATTATTGAGACCATGACCAGGGCTTTTAATCTACATCCCCAGGAATATTAGACTAACATTCCTACATTGAGGCAAGCAGACCGAGTTCTATGTGAGATACTCTGCTGGGTAATAACAGTTTCCAAGTTATTACAATAATTTTATACGATATTGAATTTATATTTCACAAAAGTTTGCAACAAAGTTTGATATTGAAAACTGCTGATCATTGAAACTGAGAACTGGTCATTCCTAGCTTCTTTAGCTTCAATTGCCTTAGTTTTCTCGTTGCTCTGAATTCCATCATGTCCGGGTGACACAATGCTTTTTTCACCATTGTTGGTTTGATCTGGTAAAACTTTTTGATTGAAAGGGAGCTAATAATAGGGAGTGATTGCTGTTGTATGGTTCTTATAAAGTTCTAGAGTAGATATTGGTGGCTAATTCAGCATAGGATAGGATGATGTCTGGATTGGAAAATGTTTTGTAGATTGAAAAGTGGGTGGGCGAGCCATCATTTGGGACAACGAGCTTCTTGGAAAGGATGATGTCGTCAGATTTATCGCGTATTTTGTAGATGGAGTCAAACCCCCGAAGAGGACTATTAGTATTGAAGTCATCTAAGAACAGGTATGGAAAAACTGTAACGATGTTAATTAATTCTCCATTGTGGAAATTTTGATTGGGTGCAATGTGGCATGTAAGAATTGATTTCTTGAAACCGATATCTAATTCTAAAGGAAGTTGGATGTAAACGGCACTTGTTTCTGGTTCAAGGCCTTTATTACCAAAGGGACAACACCTTGCTTCCAAGTGGTATGTGGGCTATTGTTAACGTAGCTTACGTACTTTTTGGTGGATAATGCATGGTATCAAATAAGAAAAAATAATAACTAAGACCGAAGCAGATAAAACTGATTGCAACAAGTATCAGTCGATGACTACAAATAATTTAAAATTGTTTATGAGAACATCGTCTGCAAATAATTTTCGCTGCAACGATCTAACAAAGAAAATCAATTGCTCCACTTTCACAATGTTATTCGTACCAAAAAAACAGCAGACAAAATGATTCAAATTTCTTATATATTTCAAGTTCATTTACAATTCACTATAAAGAATTTCTGCAAATTGCATTTGAAGCGTTAGTTGCACTAGATTGTGAATACCTCTGTTCTTTCTTCAGATGCATTGCACTCATTTATACTTCATAGCAATGTCGCTTGATATAAATTTTTACAATTTAGAAGCTGAAAATAAAATAAAAAGCATAACTAAATAAATTAACGATTCGAAAATGAATGGCATATTAATGCGGTTCGTTTGGATTGAAAAGCATACAGAATTTGAAGGAATATTTCATTCGAACTTATATCGTTATAAACCAGTGGATAGACTGTGAATCGAGGCGAGAGTATTTTGAAAGCTGCTGCGTGCAAATAAAGTAAATACCAAATGTGTTCATTGAATATGAATGAAAAATATGAATTAAATAGGATCCGCCCACTTCTAAACATCTAACGACAGATTTTATACTTCTCTTGACATTATCTGCAGATATATGTTTGTAGGAGTGGCTTATAGAATTATTTTATTTATGATGTTGATAAATTAAAGTGAATGCCACTTATCAGTGGTCTGGTTTACTAATTTTTGCCCCAACCTTGTTCAGTTCGCATGACTCACCGGAGAAATGTCTCTTCCTCTTGACACCCAGTGGCCCACGCTTCCTACCTTAATGCACCAAAAACAATAGAATTAGTAAATATATTTCATTCAAAAAAATGCAGCGTATATTCTAGTTGATAGAAAAAATTTCGTCTTTATATACTGTGATACAAAATGTGACAAAGGTACTTAGAACTCCTAAAGGGGAAACTACCATATAATGACTCCTTTTCCGCTTTTGTCAACATTTTGTTCAACATTTGAATCCAAATCTGCGCCTGTAAAACTTTACAGACAGTATCCAAACACATCTTTGTCTTCTCAGGCTCTCAGTTATAAAATGTTCCTTATTAATATATTTTTGTTACAAAAGGTGTGTGTCAGTTTCACAATTAAGACAATTCTGACTAATTTTCGGAACAGTTGTTTCCAAGGTGAAGAAGACACGAGCGACCGTTTGCGAATTATATCGCATATTTACGTGTTTGTTCTACCGCTGACGCACATTTTTTTAATAATGATCTCTGAATTTGTCTAGTGACTAACATCTCTGGCGATAGTTAGACCACCCCGAGCTCAATGCGTTGTCCCCCAACCTGTGTCTAAATCCACACAAATACAATGGGTGCAAATACATATTTAAATGAGTTATATTCTTATTATATATTATATGCCTTGCTAAGAAAATGGAGAGACAGCAAAGCAATAACTTAAATTCAATTACAAAATTTTGTGTATAAAAACCAGGCCACGATTCTTTACGGCATTAGTTTGTTTCATCTTTTTGTAAGGAAGAGTCCGAATTGAAGTTCAAGTGAATTAAAAATGAAGTGCTTTGCTGTTGCTATTTTTGCTGCTTGTATCGCTGTAGTAGTTCCTTGGAATGAGGATAGATATCAAGAGTATAAGCAATGTAAGTATAGAAGATAAAATATTTTGAACCCAGCTTGGTTAGATTTGTTTCGAATTTTAAGTAGGTAGAAAATCCTAGATCCATTACTGATATATATCAACTGATGGTCTTCCCAGTAGATAATTGACTGAAGATTGTTTGTATATAAATCTAATTGTAGTTTACTCAGTCATCTTGAGTGTGGAATACAAGAATACTATACAGCATTCTAAAATTATTTGAATTCTTGATATCAGAACTGTTTAAAATGGCAGGGAACCGCAGACCTATCAATAAATCCAATATAATGCTCTATATTTTTGAACCAAAACGTGAAGGTATATAATATTATAATATGTAATATAATATAAATATTTTATTACGGTACTCCCCTCGTGCACATATCGGGACGAATATTTCATTGCTTGAGGGATATATAATTTGTAGTTTTCTTATCTCGTCATCAAAATTAGTTACTAATTCTAACTTTACTTATTTAGCAGAATGTTGCAATTCAGTCTATGGCAGTTTGCGTTGAAAAAGCGGAAGTGAGCTTTCTATCTGTTCTGAATCTCTATTTTTGTAATACTTTCGAGGCAGACAACACCAGCAAATTGAAAAATTATGTTTCATGTCACATGGACCAGGCGGGTGTTTTGGAAAACGGCGAATTCAAGGACGAACATATAAGGATACCATCCCAAAAAGCCGATGAAGCTAGAAATGAATGTAGTAGTATCAAGGGTGAGACCCAAGAAGACACCATCTTCGAAAAATTTCGTTGTTACAATAAATATTTAAAAACTGAATAAAATGTTAATTAGATTTGTGAAACCTGTTTTTTCCATATACTTGGTCCTTAAAATTTGTAAGGAATGAAATATATCTTATGGTGAAGAATAAAACACAATTAATGTCAGAGTTCCAGAGATCCTACTATAAACTGCAAGTGGCAAATTTCAGCGCTCATGTTGCCTAATGAGTGCACAGAAATGAATAAAAAGGTTTGTATATAACGAAGAAAATATGTTCTAGTACCAAGAAAATAGGTTGATTTCGCAATGGTTTTTGGTGAAGAGAGAAGTCTTTGTTGTCCTCAAAAATAATCATGAAATAACAAAGATTGGCCTCCACAATAAAAAGCATGGATTTATTCGGTATATAATTTGGACACTGACAGAATACCAAACGACACTCCTCAACATATAAATACAAATTTAAATAGAAATTGTATTTTGCAATATTCACGATTCTTTTTAAAACTACAATCTTTATTCCATTCAAATCTCGATTTGTTTCAAAATTGAACTCCCCGAGATCGATCCTAAAACCAATTCCAATTTTTATTATTGGCAAAAGGAACCATGTGAAGTTGGAGGACTTCCAGATAGCGTACTTGCACGTCTGTACAGGTAATCTAATTTAACTCGAAGGAATGAGAATACCTCAATATTCTGAATATGGCGCTGGTTGGGAGATCACAGTTTATCAGATATAATGTATCAAATGTATCAACATGCCACCAGCGACGATGGTTTGACCTTTGATACTGACATTTTTCTGAATGTGGCTTTTATTCATCAGTTTTCTATTATTGGTGTGTTGATTTATCTGCGGCTTTTTTAAGTTGTAGATATCAATCCCAATTTATACTTTACTATCTGAACCCCCTCCCGCGTCGTCAGGCAAAAAAAGCTTTTCCAACAGTTTAAATTACTTTAAAACATTAATGCAATGCTGTTAGATAAAGAACATACTTGGTTTTTTCCACAATCGCAACAAATAGTGCAGATGGTTTTCCGACTGGGATCCTGCAACTTAGATTTGGCCATGCGAGAAAACTGGATATTTCAAGTTTATACCGCACATTTGTACAGGTTGTCCTTGCAACTTATTGATGGTAGCGGCGAATGCAAGGCGAACAGGGAATTGAAGACCCTTAAATTCAAATGGCACATCAGATGGAATCATTACGATGCATGGAATCAGAGCGTCTTCGCCTTTGAATTTTCCATTCAACATTGTTGCTTCTATCACATTTCTCAAAATTTTTTTGGCGGCAAGCCTGGTGCCCTTGCAAAGTTTTGGTTGGTTGATGTTGCTAAGCATAATAATCGGCGCTCCAATTTTTTCCCGGGCAAATCAAGTGCGTTTAAAAATTCTGTGGGATATTTCACCACCTCATCCTGATTCATGATGGTATCCACTGATTTGAATGTGATTAATGGACCTGGTATTTCTTTTAAAATAGCTTAAGATCATTAGCATCTTTGATCTTTCCAGCCAATATTGCTCGCTCGCTCAATCAAACATGATTTTTTTACTGTTGTGTAATGTTTGGGAACACGCTGTGAATCAGTTCTTCTTTTGATTTAGTGGAACGGGAAAAATCGTTTAGTAGTGTTATCATACCTGTATTTCTGTCGACTGGCGCTGTACCATCCCCAATTTTCAACAATTTCGTTGAAATTTCAGTTGTTAATGGATCGTTTTACAATTGAGCGCGTACGTTTGTTTTTAGTGTGAGTATTCACATTTTTCCCACAGAAATGAAGATTTCAAGCATGCGTTTATTTCATCATCAACAGTAGATTTAGAAATGACTGGGAACGTTTGTCTAAAGTCTCCGACTAACAGTATCAAAGCACCGCCAGACAAATCTTAATTTCCTCGTAGATCTTTCATTGTTCTATCCAACGCTTCTAATGATTTTTTGTTAGCCATTGGACATTCATCCCAAACGATCATCGCACAATGTTGTGCAAGATGTTTGCCATTCCGGATGTTACAGGTAGGATTGTCATTTGCCTGCATATTCAAGGGCAGCTTAAGTGCAGAGTGTGCTGTTCGACCGCCATCCAATGAAGTAGCAGCAAAACCCAGAAGAAGCCAATTCCAGTGCCATTTTACGTTGCGATCATATCGTTGCTACTAGCAACGAAATCAATAATGTTTTACCAGTGCCACCAGGCGCGTTCAAAAGATACATTCCACCACTTTCATCGTTAAGAACATGCATAATCATGTCGTATGCATGCAATTTTGAAATATTTGCTTGAGCGAAAGCATCCAATACGTTGGAATCGTAATCTCGTTAACGCTGCAAATCTCGTTTAAAGTATTATGCATTGAGCGATTTGGTGACACCATGCCAAGTTGTGCCAATGCTTTGTTTCCAATTGTTAAGAAATGTCTTCAATCATGATCAATACTTCATTGTGCATTTCCGGTGTGCACAGCAAGTGTGGATTTGACGTACTACGGGAAGTCTGTTCAAAATTTCTTCCGTCATGAAATCTTGATAATTTATCCATAGTTGAAGTGGATTTGATGGGAACGATGATGATACAATTATTGCAAATAGTGTTCTAATTTGGTGAGGAATAGATGAAACTGTAGCATCGACAAGGGTAGCCCCCCAGTGTGCGTCATCTTCCAGTAAAAGCAATCGTTGGCACGCCCCACGATAAGTTGCACACAATAGTCTATAAACTCTTTTAAGACTTTGAAAGGATGTTGGACCACGAATGTTAACGAACTATAAACGGTAAAAGAAACACTCAGCATTGTTGGTGTATACTTTGTACCGTCACAAAGCATCAGTCGAAAACACATTGGGGTAGCCATCGATTGGATTTCCTTGCTTACGCCTTGGAAACATTTTTTCGATTTATCCCAAGTATAACATTGCGGTACTTCTGAGTATAACAACTTGCTAGCGAATGTACCTGATGCACACAATTCTCAAGTTCGGTAAATGTTGCGGATGGTGGTGTCTCTGCTCTTTGCTGTGCGTTTTCAGCGGTAAAATAAACGCGTTGACCATTTACAAGATGAACAGCTAACAGGTTGGATATCTCTCATGAATTGGTAATGTAAAAATCCTCCACACCGCCTCATTACTGCTCACATAACGACCTTATTGAAATTGAGTGATTTCGTCGTTTCTATTTGGAACAGGTACACCAAACACAGCCATGTCGCTACCTTTATTTACGTACGTATTTACAGATGTACTTTATGGACTTCACAAAATTACAATACTCCACGTTGACGAGGGCTCTGTAAGTTTTGGAAAAAATCGGTGAATACGACACGATCAACTTCAATGTATTGATCTCTCATTTTGATAGTTGCTGATTTTCCGTTATGTTCTGTCGACTGGCGACGATATAACGGGTATCCTTCATTGCCTGTAACTGTGTCTGAATTCAAAGCTCTGGGATGACGTTTCGGATATTTACAATCAATTATTCATGGTGAGCTCATGTTTAATGGTCCACATGGACCATGGTTCATGTTATTTCTAATCACTTCAAATAATTTTGGTGGTTTCATCTGGAATTTCCACAGATAAGATTTCATCAATTTGATTCGGTCTTACTTTGTCAATCAACCATATGAATATGTGTGTGTGAGGGACTTCTCTTTTTGCGAAGCGACAGAATACATCCAGCATTGCGCTTTCCTAAATAATTTGTGTTTGACTATGTTTCCAGCTTTTGTTTAAACACGCGTGCCGTTATGTCCTGACGATCTGTTGGCGATTGCCCTGTCAATAAGTATTCTCGAATCTCACTCTATTGTGGATTAGTGATAAACAGGTCTGGTCGACAATAATAATGAGCATATGCCATCGCATCCTGTGCATAGTCATGCATATGACGCAGGCTACCAGTGTATGAAGATGGCAATATCGTCAATTGGCCCATGTCATTTGGATTTACACGCTGGTTGCCATTATTTTTAATGGCATCACGTAGATGTATGTGATCTACAGCTCGTTCTTTTCTAATCCCAAATGTAATTCAAACGTTCAGTCTCGATTTTGGCATACATATTGACAACGTACTGTTGAAGAATTTTTGACATTTCAGAATATGATTGTCTCGATTTTGACGAATCATCAGTTTGTACGCATAATATTTCATTGTACTGACTTATTTGGAATTTCCTTAACTGTAATTGAATTTTCAACTTTTGTAAATATTGTGTTGCCCATTTGTGAGAATAACGTTCACTAACCAGTTGACAGATTGACCCTCTTCATGTTAATTTGTTAGCCGTCTTCCCCTTGCGAAAACAAACTCGGATATTGCAAAGCATCATAAGAGCGATGAAGTAGAGAGACACGTTGAAGTTGATCTTTTCTACGATGAAGGACGATATCACGTACGAGTACATTAAACTCTTCTCCAACGATTACCACTGTTACATCGTCTATTGTTGGCGTGCTGTCCAATGGGAATTTTGTCACCTCTTATGACTATTCTATGATTATCCGACGGCATTCTGTCCAATGCCATTTCAAACAAAGTCACCAATTCGCTGTGCTGATGAAAATAATCTTGTAAGAGAGCAATTATTTCTCTTCGTACGTTCGGAGAAATTGAACACCGTTGATCAATTTCATCATTGAAATTTACAAGAAAATAAATTTTCAAAAACTGATGAGAACTATCTGCAAATGGCAATATCGATCCGAATCTGTGGCACACCTGACCGTGAATCTTGATATCAAAAGATGTCAAGTTAAAATTTTTGTAAACATTGCAATTGTCGTTTATTTCTTCGATTAACTTAAATGTTGGCATGAAATTATCTCTGATAATATTTGTGTCACCAAACGAAGTCATTTGAAAACATTAATTCAATGCCTGAATATTCTTCAAGAAATAGTTCGATTCTAGTGACGTTCCAGAAACCAGAACCATTGCATTGTTCTGGTGGACAATTCAATGCCGGCAATTTGACTTTCCCATTTGCACAGTGCAATGCCGGTGCTTCAGTGCTGAATTTGAGTGCCGTGCAATGTTCAGAAACTTTGTCCATTGAACCAAGGGTCACTAATTTGTGTGAACTATAATCCACTTGACTATCATAGTTGAATCAAAGACAATATACTACAAAGATACTACATCGTTCTCTTCACTCAGCGAAATGAGTTAAAATTGCCTGGCTGACTATGCTATAATTATTTAACTCTTAGAAGAAGCCCAACCTTAATTAATATATTGATATATAAAAAGGCTAACGCATTATTTAAGCGAGAATGCAAGAAAGCAAAACGTAAATCGTTTATATAATTTACAACTACAATCAACGCAATCTCGTCAATGAAATTTTACACATATATAAAAAAGAATGTATTGTAACCGTGGCAATATATCAATTAATAATATTCTAATAAAATATATAAATTCAACTATTATAGTAGGCTTAGAATTTAATAATAAGTATAATTGGTCTTCCCATATAGATAATATCAAAAAATTCCGATTTAACCGTTTAAATCTAATTAAATGTATATTATCATACCATAGCAATGCTCATACAAATTGTATAATTAACGTGACAAAAGCCATCATACTATCTAAAATAGATTATGGTTTAGCAATCTGTGGTCATTCTTCAAAAACTCTGCCGAGCAGGGTGAAGTACTCGTATATATACCACGCAGCGGCAAGATACAGTATTGGCGCCTTTCGAACCACTCCTTTGGCAAACATACTGGTTGAATCAGGACTTCGAACACAGAGCAGAGTTTGTTACTTCAAAGCTTATCACTAATCTGCTTCTTCGAACAGAACAACAACTGATGACAGATATAAACTATGCCGTTGAAAGAAAAAGAGAGCCCCGCTACCCATCAGCAATTTACCGTATCCTAAACAATGCCAAGGAAATTGGCATTGAAATTGTGGTATATTGATACTATTAGATTATAAGTAGATTCGTAAGTAGATTATCTGTAAGCCACCTGGCATCTCTATGCATACGTAATCAGATTATCTACTAGCCATCTGGCATCTCTAAACTAATGTCAATAAAATAAGTTGTAGATATGAAATAACGAATAAAACGAACAGTCTATGAACAGAAATAAAAGAAGACTGATCACCAGCTTACAATGGCGACGAGGATTAATTGGTTAAGCAACAAAAGGCAAGTGAAGGTCAGTAACGATGCCAGAGACTGTAACAAACACTGTGTATGGAAATTCGAGGTCCATAGCAAGTGTACGTGTGCCAAATTTTGAGCTGGGAGTGAACGATTGGAATGTGTTCCAAAGGCAGCTGAGACAACTGTTTATAGCTTACGACATTACGGACGATGCCCGTAAGAAGGCGGTATTGCTCACAGCATTGTCGGAAAGTGCATATAAATTGTTGGAAAACTTGTTAAGTCCGACAGACGTGGACAGCGGTGGTGTTACTCTAACTAAATGCTTAGAGGTGATGGATAAGCATTTCAAACCGACAACATCAGGGTTCACCGAACGATACCATTTTTACAATGCAGTGAAGGCGCCGAATGAATCCATAAATGAATGGGCGGTGCGTGTACGTGCATTGGCTAATGACTGCGCTTTTGGTGAGCAGCTTAATATGGTGATTAGAGACAAATTCATTATGGGTTTGGAAAAAGGTCCAACCCGTGACAAAATTTTCATGGAACCAGTTTCAATTTATTTTGAGCGTGTGGTGGAAATCGCAAATGCAACGGAATACGTTCTGCGAAATCATCATCAGAGAGAGGTTAAATTGGAGTAAATTACATGAAGGGCAACGCAAGGGCAAAGTCGTACAGAGATGGATAAAAACAACAACAACAAAAGGAGCAGCGGGGGAAGGAGCATAGCAAGCAGCACCAACAGCAGCCACAGTGCGAAGTATGCGGGTATGATAACCATAGTAGTAGTAAATGTAAATTTAAAAATTATAAATGTAATGCTAGCAAACAGCGAGGGCATTTGAAAAAAATGTGTAAAGCGAGAAGTGTTAACTATTTAGAGAGGGATGAATTACCGTTGTATGCGTTTAATAGTAGTAACGATGGTCCAATCAACGTTACAGTTTCCATTGATAACGCAGATTATGCAATGCAGTTAGATACCGGGTCGGAAAATTGTGTAATTTCGAAAAAAACGTTTTATAATTCTTTTCGTAAATACGGCTTACGCGAAATTCAAACGAGGTTGAAGGCTTACAATGGGGCCAGCATAACACCATTGGGTGCATGTGATTTGAACAGTGCGATATAAAAACGTAACAAAAGTTATTCCTTTTCTAGTAATAGAAAATGGAGGTCCACCACTGTTGGGAAGAAGTTTTGTGAAATCTTTTGAAATAGAGTTTTCGAGTTTAAATTATGCTAATGAAAGTAATGCAGAAAGCCGCATCAAAGCTAAATTCAAGGATGAAATTAAAAATTTACCAACTCGAGCAAATGTTAAGGAGCTTCAATCTTTTCTGGGTATGGTTAATTTTTACAGACGTTTCATTCCCGAAATATCTACGCTGTTAAGTCCACTTCACAAGTTACTACAAAAAAATCAAAAGTTTGAATGAAATAAAAAATGTTCAGAGGTGGTAGAACAGCTAAAGCAATTGCTTGCTACAAAAAGGTGCCTAGCACATTTTAACCCAAATTTCAAAACTAAATTGACTGTGGACGCCAGTCCAGTGGAGGTGAGTGCTATTTTGTCACAAGTAGATAACATAGGGGAGGAGAAGCCGATTTACTTTGCTTTAGAAACATTGTCTGAGACTGAGAGAAGATATTCACAGCTGGACCGGGAAGCGGCAGCCATTCTTTTCGGGGTGAAAAAGTTTCATTCGTATATATTTGGCTGCATTTTTTGGGGTGACAGAGTAATTGTACCAAAATCACTGCAGGCAAATGTTGTGAGATTCCTACATGAAACGCATATGGGAATAATTAAAATGAAGTATATGGCACGTGAAACGTGTTGGTGGCCAACCCAAAGCCAGGATTTGGAACTGGTGGCAAAAAGTTGCGATGCGTGTCGCTTGACAAGTGAGAGTCCAAATAAGCAGGAGTTAATTCCTTGGAAAAGAAGTGAAGAAGTCTGGTCACTTATTCACATGGATTTTTTCGGGCCGATAATGAATAGATCATGTCTGGTTGTAGTTCGTGCAAGTGGGTCGAATGTATTGACATGGGCAATAATACAACGACTAGAGCGGTTATACAGGTACTTAGAGAAATTTGTTCACGATTTGGGCTGCCAACTATGATTGTTTCGGATAATGGGAAATCGTTTGTTTCAAAAGAGTTCAAGAATTTTCTTTTTCAAAATGGAATAGAGCATAGAACATCTCCAGTGGGAAACCCTGCTACTAATGGGCAAGCTGAAAACGCCGTTAAAACAATAAAAACAGCAATTAAAAGAAATATGCTAAATAAGCCGTTGTCAGATTTTAACATCGTGTTAAGCCGATTTTTGTTTGACTATAGAAACACAGTACATGCTACTACAGGTGTTTCACCTGCTTTTATAATGTTTAACAAAAGGAAACTGGGAACAAGACTGGACATCTTAAATGAAAAGAGAAAAATTGAAATGCCAAGTAAGACAAATATTAAAAATTGTGTAAAATGAAGTCAAGAAAACCAAAAAGCATGTTTCAAAGGTTCAAAAAAGAATAAATTTAAAATTAAGGATATAGTTTTCATAAAAGATTACTCAACCCCCGGAAGAATGTATTGGACGAAAGGTTCCATTGTAAAAAAAATAGGAAAACAAACTTATATTTGTAAAACAGTAGATCAGAACTTATGGAAAAGACATGCAAATCAAATAGTTCTAAGCGAAAAAGCAAAGGTAAACTTACCAAACCAAAATATTGAAATATTACAAAGTCATATACCCAAAACTATCAACAACGATAACGTTTTAGATATCGAGGAAACAATTGTTACTGATCAAGGCATGATGGATAACATTATTGATAGGTTGGTGACGCTAAATCTCAAAGTGTAAGTGCAGATGATCTGGCTATTACACCACCAAGATATAACTTAAGACAAAGGAAAAAATAATATTTAAGCTAAAATGATAAAATGTAAATAGTATCAATTATGCTTGTGTACCGTGAATTATAAAGGGGGTACTGTGGTATATTGATACTATTAGATTATAAGTAGATTCGTAAGTAGATTATCTGTAAGCCACCTGGCATCTCTATGCATACGTAATCAGATTATCTACTAGCCATCTGGCATCTCTAAACTAATGTCAATAAAATAAGTTGTAGATAAGAAATAACGAATAAAACGAACAGTCTATGAACAGAAATAAAAGAAGAATGATCAGCAGCTTTCAGAAATAAAACAATATAAATTGTATTTCTCGTCTAAACCACCCTGGCAGTTTAATAAGACCAGTGTTACTACCGATATGATGCATCTGTCTAAGCAATTCAGCAGTAGGCAGGCTATTATTGCCACATTTAATGCGGTGGCTTAAAAATTTAACGAAGAAAGCTGAAAATTATTTTATACAGACGGCTCAAAAACAGACAACGCATCATCATATGCAATCATTAATAGTGATTTACATGTTGAAAAACTAGCGTGACTCAATAAGGAGCATTCAAGTTTCACTGCAAGCAGTAGCGTTACTCGATGCTGTCAACATTTGTAAAGCGCTTAGAGGAAAACACTTGATTTGCTCTGATTCTCTTTCTGTAATAAGAGCCGTTCTCCATATTTACCACAGAAACGAAGCAATTACAAAAATTAGAAATATGCTCACCCAACATCCACGCAAACTTAAAATAATGTGGGTACCAAGTCATGTTGGTATTCCAGGCACCAGTTCGCAGACGAAGCAGCCAAATTTGTATCATTGCCCCCATTATTTCAAAGAACGCATTCAACAAAATAGATACACTTAGATTGATCCGTCAATACTACACTATACTAAGGGAGAGATGTTGGACAGAATATTCTGACATATGCAAAAAAATAAATCCTGACGGAAAAAGTCCAAAATATCCACACGACATCCAAGGAAGGACCTGCTAAAATACGTTCGGCTAAGGCTGGGGCACACTCGATTAACACAGAGTCATCTAATGGAAGGCACTCCACCACCAAGATGTACCCTTTGTTCCAGCGACATTTAATCAATAATTGTAATTTTGTAATCAACAAACAGATGTCCTTGTTTAATAAAATTTGTCTACCGGATCTAATTACAAATGTAAATCTTAAAGACATTAAAGATACAGTTAAACTACTGAAAACATGCGATATTTACTATATGATATAATATATATGGAGATGCCGAAAACCTTAGTTGTTAGTTGCCTAGCTCTAAATTTACTTATGTAATTTAATTATGTAAATAAACTTTTAATAATAATAATAATAATAAATT
Organism: Clusia tigrina; assembly: GCA_920105625.2. Classification (NCBI taxonomy): domain Eukaryota; kingdom Metazoa; phylum Arthropoda; class Insecta; order Diptera; family Clusiidae; genus Clusia; species Clusia tigrina. Next base: position 31,180,218 of record OV050030.1, read on the forward strand.
ATTTAACTCAACGCCCGAAGTTGCTCGGCAATGCAAGGGAAAAACCCATGAATGATAAAATAGAAGATTGCGCCAATGCTGGTACGAAAATTTCCTCTCTGCGCATCTCGTCATAAATGTAGGACCAAAATAGACGAGACGTAACGATAGCGATTTGACGAACGTCTGCACTCGTTACTTCGATTTTGATATTTAACCCAAAATGTGACGCTATCAAACGCATCGATGGATGGCTTTTTCCACAAATTGCGAGCTCATCCCTCACAGCGGCGATTAAATTGTGGCAAAATTCCGTCATTTCCGTCAGCTTTTGGTTTAATCTCCACTGCAACCCCTCCTCCGTCTCCGCATTAGTACGCCTAAGGATATCATCCAAGACCACTATAAACAACAGTGGTGACAGAATGCACCCCTGCCTAACGCCTCTGTTTATATTAAAGTTGGCACTATTTTTACCTTTATAACGCACACTATGGTTCGCGTCTTTATATAAGTCCTTAATGAGTTCGATGATCTTGTCCGGAACTCCGCAATTTTGTAGAGAGCGCCATATTGCGTCTCTGTTAACCGTGTCAAACGCACGTTCGAAGTCCACGAAAAGGAGAAATAGTGGCGATCTCCATTCGACAGATTGCTCCACAATTATGCGTAAAGTGTTGATGTGGTCCACGCAAGATCGGTTTGGTCTGAACCCATTTTGTTCACGGCGTAACTGGCTGTTGAGTATACCTGACACTCTATCTAAGATGATAAGAGCTAGGATTTTCAGGATGGAGTTGAGAAGGGTTATGCCCCTCCAATTTTTATATTGGCTGAGATCTCCTTTTTTTGGAATAGTGATTATGATTCCCTCTTTCCAGTCAGTGGGGATGGTGTTAGTCGCCCAGATGTTATGCATGATAGGGTAGAGTGCGTGAGAGATTATATTAGCGCCATACTTCAAGAGTTCAGCAGGAAGTTCGTCAGGTCCAGCAGCTTTGTTGAATTTTAACTTATGGATTGCTAGGCTGATTTCTTCTGTGGTGGGCGGGTCGATAGGGATGTTTCTGTTGGGGTTTCTTCTTCGCTGTTCAGCAAAGAAGGGCGTAGTGTTGTTTTCCGCTTCTACGCTATTGTCCACGAAAAATTCTCTCCAGCGCGCGAGTTGATCTTCGTCAGAGGTTAGGATGCTACCGTCACTAGCCTTGATAGGCGGCATTGGCTATTTACAAATTATGAGCGATTTCATTGGCCCTTTTCCTTCTATCTATGCCCAAGAAAATAGCTTGTTCTTTCTAAGAACAAAGAGCAGATGAGACCAGAATGTTAGATGTTTGTGGAGTAGCCAAGTGTGGAGGTTGATGTTGGCCTATAGATTTATACTTTTATTATAGATCTCTATTACATTATTTTAGTTATGAAGTCGGTAAACGAATGTAAACACAGTCGGTGGACTAACTCACCAAGTTTTGCCTTAACTGTTTCGCTTCACATATCTCTCCTTAGTCTGATGCACAGTTTGAAATTTCATTCTTCTGTCAGCCAGTGAACCACGCCTCCTAACTTTCCAACCCAAAAATAATGGGCTTACTAAATTTTTTTTATTCAACCATCAAGTATCGTCTTTGTATATTTTCATACAAAATGTGACAAAGGTATTTAGAGCTCCTGAAGAGGAAAGTACCATTTAAGAACTTCTTTCCGCTTTTGTGAACATTTTGTTCAACATTATATGATGGTTTATGGGTTGGCGAAAAACCTGTTGGCTATATCCTCTCCGCGGTTGCCAACTGGGTAGCCTTAATATGCACCTTACCAACCTGGCAACTTAGTGCTCTTGGACACTGCAGTGAACAGTCAGGACCAGGTGTAGGTAATTGGAAGTCTAGCTAAGATTGGGGTATAACTCCACATGGTGATTACGGGGAGCTCAGCTTTATATGCTGTTCCCCTGTGGGTGACATGTAGCGCCGTATTCCAATCATTGTTAGGAGGTATTTGGCGGTAGGCATAAAACGCTTGGGGTATGGTGCCTGAAGGAAAAACCAATGTGGAGCTCCAAAAGAAGGGACAACTGGGGCTGGGCTGTCAGTTCAAACGTCGGTGGGAGAGACTGTGAAGAAGGGCCGGGTCCACTTTGCAGGTAAGCTAGGATGCACACCCTCGGATCCGAAGTTTGCAAGTCAGATCGAGGAAAATGTGGTGAACAAGCGTCAACGCTCCACAGAAAGCGAAGGCCCCTCCAGTAAGAGGCACAAGAAAATAGAGGGGGTTGCGGACAAGCAGACAGAACCGAGCATCTTCAGAGCTGCGGCTGCGGCCAGTGAAGTTGCCAAACGACATTTGATCGTTTGACTGATCGACCGGTGTAACGCGCTTCGATAGCTGACGGAGGATAGGTTGGAAAGTAGTGGAAATGAAGCTACTGGAATCGTTATTCTCAAAAATGGACGCGGAACTGACGTAATTATCCCATCTTTGGACGGAGATGCCTTAAAAAACAAGGTGAAAACCGTGAAATACAAGGACGATTCGACACTGACATGGGTTAGGGGAGTAGTCAAGACACTCCAAGGCCTGTGGGACGGGGCGGTACTGGAAATATCCCATCTTTACCCAAAGCGAATGTATTTATCCTTCGAATGGTATAGCCGGAAGATGCTCTTCGGCTACTTAAACCGCAAAATCCGGAAATACCGACCAATGAATGCACAGTGCTGCATGTCAAGAAGCCGACAAGTACGGTCGAAGGACAAAATTATATGCTCCAAATAAACAAGTTGGCGGAGGATATATTGTACGCACGATTCGGGAAAATGTCGTGGGGTGTAGGAAGTGTGTACCTAAGCCTTAAAAAATGTAACCCGAACGACGAGAACACCAACACACTCGAGACGGGGGAGGCGGAAAACGAACTCGATATTGAAGAGATCCTAGAAGCCTCCTCTAACCTGAACGATGAGATGGAGATGGGAGAGATGGCGACTACAGCCAAACCCAAAAAGGGCCAGAAGCGACAGCTAAGGGTTCTGCAGATAAATCTCCATCACAGTAAAACCTCTTCGGCCGAGCTCCTTCTCAATCTAGAGGAGGGTGGGTACGATGTGGCTCTGGTTCAGAAACCATGGATAGCATCGAGTAACGTGGTGTGTGGACTGAAGTCGCTAAATTTTCAAACATACATCACGAGCATAACCAATAAGGAAAGAACGGCAGTATTGGTAAGGAAGGAGGATGAATTGTTATATTCTATCTAACCCCTCTACAGGCAATCTGACTATTGTCGCGGTAGAGAGCGGTGAGGCTCAACCTTTCATCAATGACAGAGGTGAGTCACTTTTTAACTTTATTGTGCAAAGTAGCCTAAGTATTGCTAATCTGGGTGAAGAGAATAAATTTATAGGGCCCACCTCAAAAAACGTCTTGGACATCATGCTCCACACTAGCGACAGAACGCTGATTAGGGATTGGAGAGAACCCGATATACCCTCGTTCTCAGATCATAAGGACATTAGCTTTGAGGTTACTTTCCACCCAAAAAAACTTAGAAAAACTCCAAGAAATCCCAGGAACACAAACTGGGGTCCCTATAACAAAATACTAGAAGAAAAGGTGGTCAAACCTAGGACCATCAATTCCCATAAAGATCTCGAAGAGAAGGTCAATCTATTGACCCACATTCTAACCCACGTTTACAGGATCTCCTGCACACAAGTGCATATGAGGCGCAGACCCAAACCACCAAGAAATGTATGTAGGTGGAGCCAGCATTTTATTAAAAGCGAGATAAGAGTTTAAAATTGATATCGAGGAGATAAGAGTCTAAAATTGTTATAATTCCTATTGTCTTCTATCTGGGAGGAGAAAAATGGCCCAATAGAACCATGAAGCACCTGTACTAACAAGGTTTGAAAATTGATATTAAAACAATGAGAAAATATTACATATCTTTCCCAGATTTCATCCCGGATCTCAAATATCCGTTAAATGATGAATGTTCGATATATGTTGCTGTCATATATCCTTAGTAATTTTCTCTCATTCCGTCGTGCATGTACAATATTGATATCTCGTTTGTACTAATCAACAAATATTTCGAAGTGACAAGAATAGGTAAAATCAGAGCAATGGTATAAAAAGGATTTATTATCAATAGCCGATGAGTCGAAAGTCGCACGCAGCAGATATTAAGGATGATATAAATGTGAAAATGCAGCTAAATTAGCTGTTGAACTGATTTAAACTGTATATTGCTTGAGTGAATTGTTCTTAATCGAAACTACTTTCATTAAAGCTAAATAATAAAATTCAACCACGATTGATTTTAATTGAAATATTCCAGAGAATCGAATTAATAACTTCATCAATATATCTATGCCTGTTCCGACTGATTTTGGAAAATTCAACATAAAGTGTGTGCAGCATATTAAGATGAAAATTATACACAGTTCCCGTCAGCGCCAGGAGCGAGGGACAACACACCGCACTAAGAGTGAAAATGTCACACGCCCGATCACAAGAGACCCTAGAATTATCTTTGGCGTTTTGACTATATAAATTGATTTATAAAAAATTTGCGTAGAGTTGATCGATCATGTCCCTATAAAGATACATAAAATTGTTGACGGTGGAGATAAATAAGTTTCAGAAACGAGTGGTATTTGAATAATATAATATAAAACCAAAATTCCTAATGTTGTGTCCCAAGAAGGAAAACGACAAAAAAGGAGAATTTGTGGAACAAACAGCTCGTCATTTTATATGGAGTCACATGAGTGTCATTTCCATTATTTCGACATTATCGGTACAAATTTCATATAAACTGCTGTGAAACTCAAGACAATGAAAACTCGTGTTCTTTTCTCTTCCAATATTTGTTTGTCCAACTAGTCTATTTATTTACTGAATCTTCTTAAGTAGAAACTGGCAATATATATATATAAGGATTACAAACTATTCACAATTACTATTTAAACATTTAAAGCCGCTGTCTTAAAAATTATCATTTTGCATGTTCTGTCTTAAACGTTTTAAAGAAGAGAACTAAACAATCAATATATAAACAAAATAATTAACTATACCGTATATATCATTTTGAAAGATATCGTACCAGCGACACAAGTCATGTAGTTGGATCATTCGAATGAGTCTCCAATTTCATCATATAACTTCTGGAATTTCGAGCGATATCCTCTTCCACTTTCCCAGATCTCTGAATAGGTTCTAGTTACTTATGTTCCACGGAGCACAAGTAATCATTCTGGCATTGTTCTTTTACAAATGTTGTAGCTTCCAAAACAACGTGCATAAATCCGATGCGGACCCAACTACTCACACGGCGATCTTTGAGTACAATTTTCTTAACTTTTCGATTGTTTCGTCAGTCACAGAGTCGGATGAACAAACGGAACTACCGAAGTCATCAACCACAGGCCGACACGCTTAAAAACTCTTTGTACCACTCGTATGCGAGTGCTTTCGACATTTTCGAGTCCCAGTCGACTACCGTTAATATTTTCAACGCTTCCGCACATGACATTTTGTAAGAAACACAAAACTTCAGACATCTTCTTTGCTCAACTAAATTTGACAAACTGAAATCCCCAGAATACATAAAACAATGACTTGTTTGCAAAGCTATTAAGCACACACTATACGACAGATTGCGCTCCAATATCTCGAACGCGGTTAGTTTTATTGACAAATTCGACGTACTGTTTGAACATAAGCAATAAGAGCGATGAAATATCAGGTATAAAATCATCATAACAACACAGTTCTAACCTTGTATCCGAGCATAGAACACAATTCTAAATATCGAAGCAAGAAAGTGTTACATTATATTATTTAATATAGTATGTAGTTCAAAGTGCCTCGAACCCCGGTCGCGTCCAAGGGTATGAGAATGAAATTTGTCGATCCCGCACACTTGTTATAAAGCACTCCGAGTATGAAAGTTCAACAATTATTATATATGGACTGCCACACCCTCCCTTCAGACATATTCATACTTGGACACATATAACAGATTTTTGATGAAATTATTTTTGAACAATCGTCTATGCATTTGTGGAAGAAAACACCACCGAACTCCCGATAATATAACCAAGCAAAACAACCCCCATCTCAACGTCTGTTACTTTTATGACAATCAAATTTGGCAGCAATGTGCCCTTTGTCAATGTGTGTGTTCAAAAATGGGTCCGATAATTAAACTGCTTCGCCCACCATTCAAAAATGAGTATAACTGGAGTCCCAATATATTTCAAAGATATTTTGCATAGAAAACAGTACAAATAATAGAAAAACAGAGTGTTTAACTCCATTGCACAACCCACTTGGTTAAACTTGCATAGAGATCTATAGTGGAACTAACCACAAAATTTACCCTAATGCCATATGTGGGCGTAATAAATGAACTGCCAAAGACATGGCTATGGATATATTCATATTGAATTACGAAATTTGCACAAAAGAGTCTTGAGATGTATCCCGTATTTACAAGCAGTAATTTGGATCCAATGTCATCGTCGGTCAACTCTCTCGCTGAATTTTCTGGTTGGCTGGTTCAGTGCACTATGTAAGTGAATAATGCTTTACAGGGTCTCTCTAACTCCAATTCAATGTTCTTTATTTTTTCTGTTTCTTTCTTTTTTGTTGGTTTTGTACAATTTTATTCATTCATTCTCTATTTGAACAATTTAAATTTTTGGAGTTTTTTAGCCAGCTGCTCTGTGAGTGTTCTTTTTCTCTCTGATATTTAATATTGCTACTTGGAACCGTGTTTGTTCAGTTTTTTTGTACCTGAAAATATTATTATTTTGTACCTGTACAATATTTCACCACTTAATTCATTAACACAATTGTTATAATTTGAATAATTGCTTGTGCCGTTTTGAATAATATGCCTGAAACCCCATATAATGATGTCAGCAACCGTTCTGGAGAAAAAGAGGAAATTATTTTGACGTCGACTTACCGAGACCATGCCCAGGCCCTTCAATTCACAATCCTGGGGCTTCTACAATAGGATACCAACATTTAAGAAAGCAATTGGGAGATGTGAATGAGTAGTCCATGTGCGGCCAATTCTGAGTCGGGCGAAGGGTTTTATTATGTTGCATGATGAGTTTGATAGGGACAGAAGTCTTCTTTCGGTAGGATTGAAGCTTTTGTAACGATGTTGGTAGTTAACCCACTCACTTGAGAAATTTTTATGTCGGATTTGTTGGACAAGCTTCTTATGTTTTTGTCGATGAAGTAGCCGAATATGAGTAGGGCTTCTTTATCAGCTATTTTCTATATTTATTAGTATTTTTGTAGCTGTGTTACGTCTTTGTGTATAGGCGATACCTGCAAGAGTTGGGCATCCTGCGATAATGTGGTCTATTGTCTTTATGTGTATTTGGCATCTGCGGCATTTATCATCTACGACAATCGGATCTTTTATAATATATTATTGGTAGTAGGAAAATTGATGAGCTAGCACGAAGAGCCTCATCGGGAATCGATCAAGTATTTTCCTTTATGGACGTGGGCGTCCCCTTAACTATTGTTAAGGGAAATATTTGCAGTCACTTCCTCCGCAAGGCTCGCGAGAGATGGAAAAACACTGCGGCACGTGCCATTTCTTGAATGATGTGGCCTGATTACTGTGCAAAAAGGGCAAACCACCTTGTCAATAAAACAATACAAAAAATTAGTAACCTTATAGCGGTCTGCTCAGGTCATTCAGGTCACAATTGGCACGCACGTTGAAAACATGCTCATTGGAGAAGCTGTAAAGACCCTCAGGAGTAAGAAACAGTCATACACTTTCTTTGTGATTACCCAGCCATCGCTCGCTTGAGACTGAAATATCTCGGAAGTCCTTTTCTGGAGAGTCTAAAGGCATTTTTCTAGCTTAGAACTTTCAGATCTATCCAAATTTTTCAGCAACTCCGGATGGTTGTAAATATACAGAAGTATATTACCATTTTCTTTAGGCTCGCGAGGACATAGCACTATTGCTAATTGAGGCGACGTGAGGTCGCCAGCCATTTTACCACCTGCCTATGTACAATTTTATATTGAAATTTGCCTTTATTTTACTTACTTTAAATGAGTTTTAGTGCAATGTGTAATTACAAGGACGTGATTTTGCCTTCTTATTTGTTTTATTTCCTGTAACTGAATAATGTACGATTGTTTTTTATTAATAATTATTTCAAAATACATGAAATATAGACTGATCGCTTTTTACTTGACGGGAAAAACGTTGTATCTGCCACTAGAAATGCTGCTGCTTGTATAGAAACAACATTGTATCAGACTCCATACAACGTTATTCCACTAAAAAATTACTCCAATTGACTTTTTGGACATTTAACACGCATTTTAATTATTTGTTAACTATAAATCAGGTCTGGTAAAGGTTAATTTAAAAAAAGTGAAAATATATAACACAAATATCGATTCTGGCGTCTTTAACCCAGTTTTTTCCTCTACTGATATTTGTTAATATTGTCGCTTACAACGTTATATGAAGCGACCATTCAAATCGGCGGACCGTATACAGACAAATTTTTGCTTGTCGTGCTTTCCATAATAAAATTGCTTAATTAATATTTTATTGTGGAAAGTTTCTTATCAAAAATATTACAAAAAGTGTGAGTCAGATCGACAATTGTCAGAATTCTGAATAGTTTTTAGAACAGTTCTTTCATTGTCAAAAAACACGAGCGGGCATATTTGTTGTGTCCACGTACCTACGAACTATATCTAATTGTTCTATATTTGCTCTATTTTTAGCTTCGCATGTCTGATAATTTGCGTACTTGTTGAAGTATCTTGCGATCGGAAGTCCAACATTTCCACTCCGAGCTCAATGCTATGTCCCCCGCTATTAAAACTTAGTTTGAAGTGTCGAATTGTCATTAAAAAAATTAGTAAAATGTACGTTATATTCATAATTACGACAATTCCGAATTATATTTCGAAGATCTGTTTTGAACGTGAGAAAGACACGAGCGAGCCTGTTCTACGTTTGGCTTTGTTCTGTTGCTGACGCACATTGCGTTAATAATTGTCTCCGAATTTGCCGAGCCACTAGTGTTGAGCTGCTTGCGATAGAGGGTCCAACATTAACACCAGACCCGCCTCCCCCCCAACCCCCCAATAATGCGAACTACACCACTTCGTGGCTAAATCCACAAAACCACAATGGATACAATTTCTCACTTCAAAGAGTTCAAATTCCATATTTCCACTGACAACAAAATGGAGGCAGCAACGCACAAAAACTTGCAATTCAATGAGAAATTTTGTGTATAAAAGCGCGCCAACGATTCTTTACGGCATTAGTTTGTTTCATCATTTCGTAAGGAAGGGTCCAAATTGAAGTTCAAGTCAATTAAAAATGAAGTGCTTTGTTTTTCTTATCTTCGCTACTTTCATTGCTGTTCCAAGCTCTGGTGTTCTGGTTGAGTATGAGTGTCCTGCGGGGCCTGCCCAGTTAGAGGCCGATGTAAGTATATGAGTGGAAAGTTTCAGACAGGTGGGTCTGACAAGATTTTTAGGGAATTTTGAATGGACAGCAATTACTTTGTCTACTGCTGATATATATTAATCAATGATCTTACCATGATACATGTCTGAAGATTGTCTTTAAAGAAATTTCACTGAAGCTGTTTTGTCAGTTCTCTTCGGTCAGAATGGGTTTCGTTGTTTTATTGGCGTATTTTTCTATACGAGTATTCTAACCAGTATTCTAGGATTATTGGACCATCTGGGATCATTGATGTGAGAACTGTTTAATTTTGGTAGTGAACCGCAAACGTAGCATTATCTTCAACAAAATTTTACATCTTTTTTATTCAAAAGCCAAGCTTAATTGGCTTTTACTTTGTGTACATATCAGATCGGGTCATTATATATATATATATATATATATATATATATATATATATATACAATCTGATATTATAAATTGACATCAAAGTTGGATATTAATTGAAATTTTCTTTCTTTTAAGGAATATATATATGATATTATGCAACTATGCGCTCAAGGAACGAACACTCCTTGGGACGATGTCCTGAAAGTGTTAATTTGTGACATGGAAGATATCGACGTGGACAATTATGTTGAATGTTACGCGAAAATGTTCCGAAAAGAAGAATAGAAGACTGTCTTCCCATCCCAGGTGACCAATTCGATGCAGGTTATATAGGAATGCGGTAGAATCGTGGGAGATTCATCCAGATACTAACTGCAAAATATTCCTTTGTAGCAATAAATGCGTCGAAACTAAATATAAATAAAGTGTAGAATTGAAAAATATGGTTTTTGTATGGAAGACTTTCAAAAAATAAGATAGATATAAAGGTGAAGAATAAAGCACAACCAACATCAGAGTTCTGGAGATCCTATAAGGTAAAATATATTACTATAAACAGTAAATGTCCAATTTAAGCGGTGAACTCGCTTAATGAGTATACAAAAATGTATATAAAGGTTTGTATATGACCAAGAAAATAATAATTATTATATAAACTTTTATTACAAGCACTATCTATCAGGGCTATCGGCTTGATCCGCTCTTAACATTAGGTGAATTTACTAAAGATTATTAATTTTTAATTTAATTAAAAATTTATAAACTGATTCTCTATTCAAGTGGGTCTCAGTTATGGTGTGGTCGTATGTCTGGGCCCGGTAGGTAGTGCTGTGGAATTTTCTGGGAGGGCTCCCAACCAGTTATTGGATCTGATTTTGGGGTTTTCGTGGAACTCCACGGTGTTCCGCTCCATTACGCCCTTGGTTGTCAGCTTCTGTCTTTCAGGCGGAAGTTTATGCGATCCTAAGGGCGATGGACTATGTTGTGGAAAGCAGATGCCGTGGCAGAAGTATTTGTGGCTCCCGTGACAGTCAGGCTGTGTAGTCACTGAAGGCCTTACATTTCCAAGTTGGTGCTGTCCTGCAAATCCAGATTGAATTATGTTGGATAATAGTCTTATGCTAACATTGGCTCCAGAACACATGGGTGTTATGGGGAATGAAGTCGCGGAAAAACTTGCAAAGAAAGGATCTGAGGCTAGTTTTATTGGACCAGAAGCAGTTCTTCCCACCACCAGTGATGCCCCAATAGCTTCACCATTCTCAGGTCACGGAATAATGATATTCTGTGGTCATCTCCCGACTATTTCGAGATCTCGTGCATCACTATAACGATCATTTTTCGGTTTCTAAAATTTAACTTTTCGTATGAAAACAATTTGAATGTTAGCTTAGATAGTTCTGCACTCATTTCCAGTCATTTCAATTTGTTTGTTTATGCATTGAAAAGAGCAAGACAAAATAATGGAGCTTAAGTCTCTAGTTTCTTGGATTTGAATGCGAAGCTATGCCGGCTTTTGGGGCGAAGACAACCCTCACATGTCTCCACATCTCTGGAATATATTTTGGGTCTTTAGCAAATTTTGAGCAGCGATTCGGTGTCAGATCTTCTAATTATTGAATCTCGTTTGGGGGCACTTCATTAGGTTCTTGTGTCTTGTATGGCTTGAACCCATCAACAGTCCACTCCAATTCAGGCTTTGTGATTATATTTGAGTTGATCTCGACGGCACTCTTATAGGACACAGTTCACTCTACTCGAATAGACTCGAGCAACCAGAAAAATCGGTATCAAAAATGAGTTGCAGAGTTTCTGCACTTTTTGATGTCCAACATCCTTCTTCCTTTTCCAGGTAACTTGAAAGATTTGCTCAAAGCCTAGATTTGCTAGAGATATCTTGTACGTAGAATTCCTTCACGAATATCTTTGTGTCTTCCGTTTGCTACCATCAGGCCCACTATTGGTGATTAGGTTGCCTGTGCACAGAATCGCGAATGGGGGGCTGCAAGAGGCACCAGATGGGCAATGGCTGTGCTGCGTATTATTTCAGGTACTACGTCAAGGTTTCGTCTGTGACTTGGTAGGAGAGACCGCAGACTTCTGGTAGAACTGATGATAGGCTATTTTGAATGATCTAATCATATGCAAACGAGAGACATTGCAGACAATGCACTTTACCAGGCTTGTGGAGACGAAGATGTGATTGTTGACCACTTTTTGTGCATATGCCGCGTTTTCGCTAGAATCAATGTTCGAGGTATTTGGCACTGACATCCTATGTAGTAAACACATTGGCTACTTAGGGACACGGGATCGATATGAACATATGGATTGTTGTTCCTTGTTGAGTAAGTGGGACGTGTCAGTCTTGAGTTTATGATGAATAATAAAACATCGATTTTTGTTGCATTTTGTGGTACTGTGTGGGAGATGAAGGGGAACCATGTTAGGACTTATAATTTTGTAATGGTGAGAATAATTCTCCAATTTTACTTGTTAGAATTTCCATAAGCTTTTCGATTGCACTTTTTGTTATATATTTCTTAGAGCCCGGGATAACTGTTTTAACCTGAAAGAGGGTGACATCATTTGAAGCTTTATCCGCCAATTCATTACCCCTGATGCCCGGATATCCCGTTATCCAGAATAGCTTAATCTCTGCCACAGTGTTGGTATGTTGCGTAATGGTTGTAATAGCCTCATTTTTGTTCAACATGTTTTTTACCGCTTCAAAGACAGAGCGATGTCGGTGCAGATAATATGTTTTGCATTTGATTTGCTGTATATTTTTAGGGCGCTTGAATCCATTTCTCGTTGAACGTGGGAGTTGTATAGCAGGCCGGGGAAACCGTTTTCCCGTGTTCATCTACCACAGCATATGACATAGTGTTGGATCTCTTTGAATCGTCTTTGTATAGAAACTGTTTGGAAAGCGGTTTTCCGTTGGCAGAGCTGTGGTTTTAGGCATCGGATGTGAGGCTGCTCATGCCAGCATCTGAGCATAAGTTCCGTGGAGTGTATGATTCAGTGGTGTCAATAGGTCTGTTATATCTGATGTTGAGATCATTCGCCCGATCTAGTAATTGACTATATATAGATGATATCTTTAGGGAAATTTTCCTCTTCCTAAGGAGGCTCATTTATTTGTGTAACAAGCTGTGTTTGTGTTGGCAGTGCACCTTATGAACCATACGAAATTTAATGTTCTTAATACGATCCTCGATGATTTCCAGACCACTTTCAGTTAGCACATCTGTTGTTTTTGATTTGCAGAGGTGCACATTCGATGCCAAGAGTTGTCTAAGAATATCCAATTAAGAACGATTTCGTAGTTTTCAAACACAGTCTCCTACGGGATAGTGGAAATTGTCTTCCACTTTCATTGACTGGAGCTGAGGTCCCCTGAAACGTACCGTTATTATTCCTCTGGATCTATCTCCAAAGTTGCTGTGGTCCATAATTAGTGGACTGTTGGCACCATTTCGGAATGTTTTAAAGAAGAGAAAGTGCCTGGAACCCCGGTCACGTCCAAGGGTATGAGAATGCAATTTGTCTATCCCGCACTCCATCCACATTCATGCTTAGGAATGCATTTACCAACAGAATTCATAATAAGGGTATTTTGTTATAAAGCACTCCGAGTATGAAAGTTCAACATTTATTATATATGGACTGCCACACCCTCCCTTCAGACATATTCATACTTGGAAACATATAACAGATTTTTGATGAAATCATTTTTGAACAATCGTCTATGCATTTGTGGAAGAAAACACCACCGAACTCCCGATAATATAACCAAGCAAAACAACCCCCATCTCAACGTCTGTTACTTTTATGACAATCAAATTTGGCAGCAATGTGCCCTTTGTCAATGTGTGTGTTCAAAAATGGGTCCGATAATTAAACTGCTTCGCCCACCATTCAAAAATGAGTATAACTGGAGTCGCAAGATATTTCAAAGATATTTTGCATAGAAAACAGTACAAATAATAGAAAAACAAAGTTTTTAACTCCATTGCACAACCCACTTGGCGAAACGTGCCTGGCTAGTGGAATTAACATTAAAGTTTACTCTAATGCTACATGTGGGCGTAATATATCAACAGCGAATGATACGGCTTTGGATATCTTCATATTGAATTACGAAATTTGAACAAAAAGGTCGTGAGATGTATCCCGTATTTACAAGCAGTCATTTGGATCATTGGATCATTGATATTGATCATCATCGTTCAACTCTCTCGCTGAATTTCCTTGTTGACTAGTTCAGTGCACTATATAAGTGAATAGTGCTTTACAGGGTCTCTCTAACTCCACTTCAATGTTCTTTATTTTTTCTGATTGTTTGTTTTTTTTGTTGGTTTTGGGCAATTTTATTCATTCATTCTCTATTTGAACAATTTAAATTTCTGGAGATTTTTAGCCAGCTTAAACTGCTCTGTGAGTGTTCTATTTCTATCTGATATTTATTATTGCTGCTTGGAACCGTGTTTGTTCAGTTTTTTGTGTACCTGCAAATATTATTATTTTGAACATGTACAATATTTCACTTAGTTCATTACAACAATTTGTATAATTTGAATAATTGCTTGTGCCGTTTTGGATATGCCTGAAACCCCAAATAATGATGTCAGCAAGTGTTCTGGAGAATGAGTAAGAGAGACTTTCGATTCGAAGAGGAAATTATTTTGACGTAGACTTACCAAGACTATGCCCAGGCCCTTCAATTCACGATCCTGGGGCTTCTACAATAGGATTCCAACATTTAAGAAAGCAATTGGGAGATGTGAGTGAGTAGTCCATGTGCCGCCAATTCTGAGTCGGGAGAAGGGTTTTATTATGTTGCATGATGAGTTTGATAAGGACAGAAGACTTCTTTCGGTAGGATTGAAGTTTTTGTAACGATGTTGGTAGTTAACCCACTCACTTGAGAAATTTTTATGTAAGAATTGTTGGACAAGCTTCTTATGTTTTTGTCGATGAAGTAGTCGAATAAGTGTAGGGTCTCTTTATCAGATCTTTTCTACATTTATTAGTATTTTTGTAACTGTGTTGTCTGTATGTATAGGCGGTACCTGCAAGAGTGTTGCATCCTGCGATAATGTGTCCACACCGCTTTCTTCCTACGAATTCTTCTCCTCACATCGGTATGATAATATACTTGTAAAAGTTGAGATGAGTTTTGGCACAATGTTCGTATATGGAGAGTCTGAAGTAAATTTTTGTAAGACTAGACCTTTAAAAGAGTCAATATTCGGATGCAGACCTTTAAGTATGCCCAGTCCAGATCCTTAACTATACTCGTAGTAGACCTGATAAGACCAGAAAGGCACTTTAGCAGCACATTTTTGTTTTACAGGTTTGTGGAATAGCAAAGTGGGGAGCTGAAGATAATATAAGTTAAGTACTCTCCTGAGCAAAATCTATAATAATAAAAAAGTTTAAATTATTTTATATTATTTTATTATTTGTATTATTATGGTAGTCCTTCTCCTTCGAGCTCCTGCCAATCAAAAGATGCGAGCTCTCATACTCGGGTTCTTTTTATACCTTTTCGCCGCCGACAATCCCATGGTGACTGCGCTTTGAGGCGGCATTGCGCGACAGCGTTTCACGGCTGGGCTTGGCGGCACCGACATACAACACATGTCTCGCCAATTCCTCCGGCACCGAGAACCATCACCGTCTACCTTATCTACGCGTAGCGGCTGTGCCGCGCATTTTGTACAATGCTTTGTACTGCTGCGCAAGCGCATGGCGCCAATGCTCTTTTCGTATGCTTTCTCGCGTACCGAGAACCAGCACCGTCTATCGTGCCCTTGCGCAGCTGATGGCAGCGGATGGCCGCAGACCCTGTTGCAGCACATTTCGTACAATGCTTTGCACCGCTGCGCTAGCGCATGGCGCCA
Source organism: Clusia tigrina (assembly GCA_920105625.2). Lineage (NCBI taxonomy): Eukaryota > Metazoa > Arthropoda > Insecta > Diptera > Clusiidae > Clusia > Clusia tigrina. The sequence continues at coordinate 31,195,986 of OV050030.1, forward strand.
ATGTTCTCAGTCTTGTGTTTTCCCACGCACCGAGAACCAGCACCGTCTACCGTGCCCCTGCGCAGCGGATGGCAGCAGACGCTGTTGCAGCGTATTTCGTACAATGCTTTGTACCGCTGCGCAAGCGCACGGCGCCAATGACATGCAACGCGTATGTTGCTAACTCCTCCCCCCCTTAAGATCAGCCGTCCTCGGCTGACGGGCGTCCCGCCTTCGGGCACTACCACGTATTCTGATATGATTGAAAATATCCAAAGTTTTCCTTGTCTCTCTTTCTAAAATTGGTCACGTGTGAGGACCAAAGTCACGGCAACAAAGCAGGACCCATCACGCCCCGACCCTCTAGAGTTTTTAAGAATGGACAATAGCTGGAGACGACCAGGGAAAGAAAAAGAACATTTCAAGCTTTAAGCAGTTTCAAATGAGAAACACTTCCTTTTTAAAAAAAATGTAAAGTTCAACTTTAATATCATAAACGTTATAAATTTAATCGATGTATTGCCCATATGAATTGAATGAGGTGATTCGAGTTGCTGCTGGTAAGAGTGCTTGTAAGGGAAGTTTAAGAAAATATGCCCTAACGTAGGTTGTCTTTGTGGACTACTCGGCCATCCACCAGGATACTCGATCCGAGGTCTGCGCCTACAGTCTTCTGGTTGTAAACTTTTGATAGTTTGTTTCCAAGCCTTTTATTTGCCTTAACAAATACCTTGTCTCCTGTTTTGAAAAATTTCGTTTTTCGCAGCCGGTTGAAATATTGGAGTTTAGTTTGTTGGGTAACTCGTAATCTGGCTTCCACCTCGCCTCTCATTACCTGGGAAATAGAATGAAGTATGTCGATATGTCTCTGATTAGTAACAGAGTGGATTGTGCGGTTATACCTGGATACCGCTAACAAAACTAGCTCCCCTATATCCGAGGAATAGTCCGCTGCTTTGAGACATCTTGAAATCTCCGTCAATGTGCTGTGGAAGCGTTCCACCTGTCCATTAGATGTGCTGCGAAGGGGCGGAACTGCATGAACGCTAGCATCGAACTGATTTTGTAGCAGGGACCTTATAGTGTTAGAAGTCAGCGATTTTTCGTTGTCGCATACTACAGTACGTGTATCCTTAAAGACATTGAGGGTTTCTAGTAGGGGTCCTTTGAGGTCCACTATACTTCTGGATCTTATGGGTTTTACAATGGCAAACTTGGAGAACTTGTCCAGGCATGTGAGCAAGTGGTGACCTGCCGTGGAATAGATATCCAGATGCAAAATTTCGCCCGGATGCGTGGGAATAGGGGTTTTGCCTATTTGGGTTGCGTGTGGGTGTCGATTGTACTTGCCTTCCTGACATATGCGGCAGGCAGATGCCAGCTGCTTGAATTGTTTACGGACACCGGGGAAATATGCCATCCGCAACACCTGCCGTGTAGTTTCATTCGGCGAACGATGGGCTCTGTTGTGCTCTCTGGCTAGGATTTCTTGTTGCTCGCTTGGGTTGGCGATATCCTTTACCCTTCTCTCACTGAATCGGAACTTCACGGATGGGAAGAGATCCGGCAAGGTGTCCTCCAAATATTGCAATGTAACTCGATCGCAATATATTCCATTCACAACATTGACGTTAACGGACTCGTTCAGCAGCTGGGGCAAGTCCGAAGGTGAGGCATAAGTTAGGACATGCCTGAGCTGCTTCTGGAATACTATGAAGGAAGTTTTCTTCGACTTCTCTGTAGCTTGAGGATAAGCTGATTTCTGAAGCCATTGACGGGGTTATCGACAGTCGGGATAGGTTATCCCAGCGATTTTTCAGCGTTTATATTGGTTTCACGTTGCTTAGGTTTCTTCATTATTGCATTTATGTGCTGTCGTGAAAGCGCGTCCGCGACAACATTGAGTCTTCCTGGCTTGTAATGGAACCTCGGGGCGAACTCCCCAATGAAGGATCGCCATCGTTTCATCTTCGAGTTAATATTTCTGTCCGAGAGAGCGAATGTAAGGGGTTGATGGTCTGTAAAAATATTTAGGTTCTTGACTCCGTATAGGTAGTTTCTCAGCTTCTGCAATGACCAAACAATTGCAAGCAGCTCTCGCTCATTAGTTGCATAGTGCTCCTCTGTATCGGAGAGAGTGCGCGAGATCATGGTAATGGGCCGACCTCCCTGCGATAGTACAGCCCCTAAGGCATGGGATGAAGCATCCGTGGTTAGATCGAATGGTTTTCCGAAATCCGGATAGAGAAGCAAAACATCCTCTGATGCAAGTGCTGACCTCACACGCTGAAAGGCGTCTAATGCATCCGCATCGAGGACAATCGAAGTATTTTTAGACTTTGATGCGCCTCTATGACCATTCTTCCCCCTCAGATACCTGGTTAGTGGCTTGGTAATCCGAGCATAATCCTTGATGAACCTTCTATAGTAGCCCGTCAAACCTAAGAAGGATCTTAAGGCGCGAAGGCTGTGGGGCTGCTCAAAATCAACGATATCCCTCACCTTGTTTGGGCAAGTTTTTATACCAATGTTGGAAACAACAAATCCCAGGAACTCTACCTCCTTTTTAAAGAACCTAGACTTTTCTCTAGTGACTCGCATATTAGCCTGGAATAACCTGTCCAAGACCCTGCGTAGATCCGTAAGATGCGTTGTTGCATCAGGAGAAAATATGATCACGCCATCCATATAAACATAACAGCTCCTTCCAATCTCCTCCCGGAGTACGTCATCAATAGCTCTTTGGAAGATACTAGGGGCGTTCTTAAGGCCCATGGGTAGACGGCAATATTCATACTTGCCATTATTTATTGAAAAGGCAGTTTTCTCCCGGTCCTCCTCTGCTAAAGCGATCTGGTAGAAGCCATTTTTTAGATCGATAGTTGAGAAATATGTAGATTTTCCCAAGTTTGCGAGAATGACCGAAGTGTCGGGTATTGGATATCTGTCGCTGATGGTTTTATCATTTAATCGCTTAAAATCCAAAACCAATCGCAGTTTCCTGTCCCCGTTTTCATTTACTCCTTTCTTGGGTACTACCCAGAGGGGGTTATTAAAGGGGGACCGAGAAGGTCGTATGATCCCGTCCTCGAGCATGCTACTTATTTCCTTATTTACGAATGTGGTGGCTGCAATGGGGTAAGGATATGATCGGGCGTAAACTGGATCATTGTCTGTAGTTCGGATGGTTGCAAGGACGTTGGTGTTGAACGGCAGGCCCTCTCTGGGATCCGCAAACACTCCATTCAGATCAATCAGGAGTTGCTGGAATTCCGTAGTGGCCTCAGAGGGAATTTCCGTTTGATCGTTGCTGCTGGTATGCTCTTCTTCCTCGTTCTCGTCTATGATGGAATCTGTGTAATTCACCCCTTCTCACTCCTGAAAGAGCAGCGTTTCCATTCCCCGGGCATGGCTGAGTGTTCCCACGTCTAAGTTGACACAAGCCGAGACGTCCGTTAGCAGATCAAACCCGATTATAGCGTCAAAGGTGTTTAGAGTCGGAAGTATGTAAAAGCTAGATGTCCTTCTCAGCATATTGATTCCACATTTCATAGTGACATGCACACTCCCCACCACAGTTTTGACCTTAACTGGTTTGATTATCGACTTTATTCCCAGTAGATCAGGGATATCCCTAATATAATTCTTGGCAGAGCCGGTGTCCACCAAGAACTTTAAACGCTGTGATGCTAGAGTCATTTGAATGTATGGAAGAAGTGGCCTCACCCCAAAAAAATTCACCTCAGCGAAAGTTGTTTCTCCCTCAACATCGGCACCGGCGTCACCTCGTCTGTAGTTTCGGTTGCGACGGCGACCTTCACTCCGGCGGCTTCCATTGTCCCAGCCACCAGGAGAAGAATCAATAAACTTAGTTTCCAGGTAATTGACTCTTGGGTGTTTCCAATCGTGTGAAGGTGGTTGCGACGAAGGTGGCCTTTTTGTAGCTAGTTCTCTCACTTCAAATTGCTGGCCATCCGAATATCCTTTCTGCATATGTGGAGCGCTGGTAGAAGCTCCAAACCGGTTTGCATTAAAGGGATTTCGTGGAGGAGCGTCTATGGCGGGTATCGTAGACGGATTGTCCCACCGGGGTGGAGTTCTCGGCTGTGCGATGACTCCAGTTCCTTGGCGATCAATGGCAAGTCGAGCTGAGTCGGGCTGATACATCCTTATAAGCTGCTGGTTGATGCTATAATTGAAGGATGGGTGCATTCCCTGGGGCCCCCGTCGCTTCCATGACTGGTCTATGTGGGCTCTGGCTGTGTTTATTTCTAGCTCCAAGGCCACAGCGAGGGCTGCCGACATATCCGGGGGACTAGCACAAAGAACTGATGAACTCATGGGCTCGTTGAGCCCCGAAATGAATACGCTCCTAGCCAGGTTCCTGTGCTCTTCATTCAGGATTTCATTTCCGCGATGCGTCACCAGAATTCCTCATGTCGTTCTGGTTGGTTAGAAGGGTGAGCCTCTTCTGAATCTCATCATAATACTTAGAAACGGACCATCCACTTTGCCTGAGACTCAGCATTTCTTGGTGAAGCGCGTATAAGGGTCTTCTGTCTGCATATGTTAAATCTAACCGAGGCAGAATTGCGTCAAGATTAGTAGGCATATTAAAGGATGTTAGGAGGGCATCGGCCTCTCCCAATACCTTGCTTCGGATCAGGTGAACGGCCTCGTAATGGCGAGGAAGACCTTCCGAACCCGTGAAAGGGACGTAAGCGCTAGTGACAGATCTCCGCCAGGAAGCGTACTGCGTCCTGCTTCCACCAAACTCGCGAAGCGAATGAGCACGAATAAATCAACCCCTTCACCCTCTCGATCGAACATAACATCGCTATAAACTGTGGGAGGTACTGCCGGTTGTCTAAGGATCTGCAGTTCTTTCCGGAGTTCGCATATCTCGTTGCGATTCTCAGTAAATCGTCGGTTGCTTTCTTCCGTCAAAGAGGAGAAGGCGGTTTTGATCATAGCCTCAAATATAGCCAAATCTCCACGGGGTTGGTGCGCTGCTTCCTTGTGCGCCATACTAGAGTCTAGAAGCGCACTCTACTTTGCGATGAACGGTACTAGAGACCTGACTAAATGTAGCCTGTGCTAGAACGTATGGTTGGGCTGTGCAACGCCTTTTTGGGTAGTTCTAAAAATTTCAAGTTTTATTATTTAAAAATTTTGTATTTTTTTTATTCATTTTTTTTAATTAAATTTTTGTTTACGTTAGACCTGGAGGGTCCCGTAGGAATCGCAGATTTTAACGCAATATAGCACCACATATCGCCAATCGTGCTTTATACCGGTGGACGTGGAGATGGGCTATGCACCACCTCTTTCGGTCGCACCGTGTTTAATAATAAGCCTTGCGAATGGTCAATACGCAGCGAACCGCCTTTTTCGGTAGCGCTAAAAATTGCATTATATTTATTATAAATTTTTATTTATTTGTGCTAAAAACTGGAGGGTCCCGTAGGAATCGCAGATTTGCTTTTTTTAAAACCCCTCTCAAGGGTACGGTAAGAGCCTGGGCAGCGACTTTTTCGCATGCCCCACGCTTACGACACAAAAACTGGAGGGTCCCGTAGGAATCGCAGATTTGCTTTTTTTATTAACCCCTCTCAAGGGTATGGTAAGAGCCTGGGCAGCGACTTTTTCGCATGCCCCACGCTTACGACACAAAAACTGGAGGGTCCCGTAGGAATCGCAGATTTGCTTTTTTTATTAACCCCTCTCAAGGGTATGGTAAGAGCCAGTGCAGCGACTTTTTCGCATGCTCCACGTTGGGCGCCAGTTAAGTAGCTCCTGCATCTTTCTGAAATTATAAAGATATTTAATTTGTTTTAATATTATTTTATTATTATTAAGGTCGTCCTTCTCCTTCGAGCTCCTGCCAATTAAAAGATGCGAGCTCTCGTACTCGGGTTCTTTTTATACGTTTTCGCCGCCGACAATCGCATGGTGACTGTGCTTTGAGGCGGCATTGCGCGACAGCGTTTCACGGCTGGGCTTGACCGCACCGACATACAACACATGTCTCGCCAATTCCTCCGGCACCGAGAACCATCACCGTCTACCGTATCTACGCGTAGCGGCTGTGCCGCGCATTTTGTACAATGCTTTGTACTGCTGCGCAAGCGCATGGCGCCAATGCTCTTTTCGTATGTTTTCTCGCGTACCGAGAACCAGCACCGTCTATCGTGCCCCTGCGCAGCGGATGGTAGCAGACTCTGTTGCCACGCATTTTGTACAATGCTTTGCACCGCTGCGCTAGCGCATGGCGCCATTGCTCTCAGTCTTGTGTTTTCTCACGCACCGAGAACCAGCACCGTCTACCGTGCCCCTGCGCAGCTGATGGCAGCAGACGCTGTTGCAGCGTGTTTCCTACAATGCTTGGTACCGCTGCGCAAGCACACGGCGCCAACGACATGCAACACGTATGTTGCTAACTTATAGTCAGCACTTTTAGATCTTGATGTAAGGCGCTGTTAGTCACATACCATGGGGTATTTGCTACAGTTCGAAGCGCTGCAGACTGAAACCATCGCAGAATATGAATGTTCGACCTGAATGCAGTACACCTTTACTGTTACCCTGTACTGTATGAAGTACTTTGTTTTTCTTATCTTCGCTGCCTTCATGGCTGTTCCAAGTTCTGGTGGTTTGCTTGCGTATGACTGTCCTAATGGGCCGGCTCTCTTAATGGAAGATGTAAGTATATGAGTGGAACGTTTCAGACCTAGCTTAGATAAGATTTGTAGTGAATTTTCAAGGGGCAGCAATTACTGGGTCTACTGCTGATATATATCTTACCAGTAGATAATTGGCTGAAGGTTGTCTTTGAAGAAAAGTTGTAGTTGTTTGGTCAGTTATCTTTAACTACAATTGCTCATTCTTTTATTGGCGTATTTTGCCATGCGGCAACTATTTAATATTGGTACAGAACCGCAGACCCAGCATTATTTTCAAGACCATTTTACATATTTTCATGGGGTCAAGTTCAATATACATATTATTTTGTGTACATTTCTGAGCGGATATTTCATTTACTATATACATATATATAATCTGTAGATTTCATATGCTCTGATCAAGTTTGATATTAATTGAAATCTTATTTAATTTGAAGGATGCAACAATTCTGTTAATGAAGGAGTGCGCTGAAGAAACGTACACTGATTGGGACGATGTTCTGGAAGTGACTCTTTGTATCGTCGAAGATACTGAAATGGACGCGTATATTAAATGTTTCGATGAGAAGACAAAAAATCAGAAGAAGAAGAACTAAGTTAGAAGTATGTCTTCCCATTCTAGCCGAGTAACATAGGAATGCGGTAGAATCGTAGGAGATTCAGTCAGATACTAACTTCAAAATATTCCTTCGAAACTAAATATAAATCAAGTGTAGAAATGAAAAAATATGGTTTTTGTGTTAGAAACTTGTAAAGAATAAAATAGGCTAAAAGTGAAGAATAAAACACAAACACCTTCACAGCTCTGGATATCCTACAAGGTAATTGCTATAAACTACAAATTGTCAATTTAAGCGGTGATCTGGCGTAATGAGTATAAAACAATGAATATAAAGGTTTATATATGCCAAAGAAAAGAAGTTCCATTACCAAGGTCATAGGATGACTTCATTCCGGTTTGTGTTCAAGAGACTAGTCTTTGTTGTACATGAAGCTACTCATAAAATAACAACGGTCCTCCAAAAGAAAAGGCGTGGACTTAATCGGAATTCATTTTGAGCATCGGCCAAGTACCAAACGACAGTTCTCAATAGGTAAATTGTAAATTTGCAATATTCACGATTCAGTTTAAAAATAGTCTTTATTCCATTTAAATCTCGATTTGTTTCAAGCCTGGACTGTCTGAGATGGATCCTAAAAACAGTCTCAATTTTTGTTATTGGCAAAAGGAACCTTGTGAAGTTGGACGATATCCAGCGCCCTGAGTAGCCTCATTTGAGTCTACGGAATGAGTATACCTGAATATTACGAATATGGTGTTATCTTATAAATGTGAGAGTTGCTTATGAATGTTGAATGTTGAGAAATGACAATAGACCATCAACGAGCAAAGCAGCTCATAAGAACACTAAAACGAGACTGAATTTAAAAACTTTTCTTATTTCGTTTGAAGTTTTTAGTAAAAAAATATTGTTGATTCTGATCCTGAGGCTAATGCTGATTCCACGATCCACTTTGGACCGTCACTTTAATATCATTGTTGTCTATTGTCTATTGGGGTGATTATTTGTGTACGTCATATTTGGGGAAATTTAATTAAATTGAAGTATTTGAATACCAGGCAAAATGAAGCGATACAAAAAAGGGCAGAATGGACGTGTCGAACTCGGAAATCACGACTGATTTTCTTCGGGCCGAGGGAAATGCCCATTGGAAAATTTGGCTCAACATCAACAAACTAATCAAATGTATAAAAAGGAGAAAGCAAAAAAAATTCATGGAAGCAACAGTTAACGAACTACCTTAAAGACAACAAGTTTTTCTTTCTGTGGGTGTGTTAGGAGTGTGATATTTATAGCGTTTCTGTTGGGTACCTCGCTTTGCTTAAATATGAGGTAATGCCTTCGAGTTTGAAACTAACTTCTTAAAACTATGTAAAAACAACTGTTGAACCCCAAGAAAGCTACAAGAAAGTTTAGTATGGGATGATTTTCCTAAACTTTTTAAGCATACCTTCGCGTATCCTTCCTTGACGTTAAATTAAACAAATTCACAGGTGTGACACACATATTAACTTAATTTGCAATTTGTTACTAATCCATTTAAAATATCTGTTCATAGAGATAAAGAAACGAAAAGGTGGAGTTTTTTCAGAAGTTGGGAAAGTTAACATGTAGTTTAATATTGAGATGGGAACAAGTTATCTTGCGATTCTATTTGACTACACACTCACACAAAATAAGTCAATCAAGCTGGTTGAGATATTAAAAAAAGAGAGAATTTTGCGCAAATACCAAATATGTAATAATTTTTATTCATTGGGAGTTGTGTGTGGAAACAGCAGTGGTCGAGGGACAGATAGGCTAATTAAGTTTCGAGTCTGAAGGTTGATTGATTACCGCCCTTCCTTCGTAAATTGACCATTGACTCAATCGTTCGGCATCTCAATTATTAAGTTTCACAAGAATGGAGATACTGGAGCCTGCAAGTATTTGTCCTGGACACATTGGGCATGCTCCCGATAAGTTTCTTTCTAAAAAATTTTTTCTTCGACTTGAAAATTTGCGTTATCCATTCCCCAGAACGCTTGCTGAGATCATTATGTGTGGTGTAATGCGTCATAGCCAAAAAGAATCACCCAATTATTAAAATAATATAAAATGTTGAGTTGTATTTGATGGGGGAAGTTTGAAAAAACATTTACCTACATAAAAACTGAACAAACAGAACTCACATTACCCAGAAAATATCTGAGAGAAACAAAACAAATACAGCAGTTTAAGTACGTAGGCAGAATAACCGCTGTTAAAGACGCTAATCAAAACTTGACTAAGAGAACTAAATTTCTTAGAAAAGAGAATGGTGTTAACAACAAAGTTTCCCCACAAACAGAACACAAAGACAAAAAGAAACAAAAGAAAAGCAGAAACAAGTAAGAATATTGAAGAAGGGTTGGACAGAACGCGGGATCTCCTATTCCCTAACACATTGAACTGCAAAAGCTCACACGACTGCTCGTATTTGCGGGATATATACCTTTTCACGACTTATTGGTGTTCATGGAGTTAAAGACTTCTGTCTGCTGTTTGTTGTGTTTTTTCTGTGAGCTATTTTTGAACTTTTTCGGAGCTCAGAGTTTTCTAATTTTTTAATAGAGGGCGAGGCAGTTTAATTATCGAACCAATTTTTTCAGCCCAGAAACATATTCAAAATGCACATTGGTCCCAACTTTGATCATCATAACGTTAAGAAGAGGTTTCGAATGGGTTTATTTAGTTTGGTTGTATGTTTGGAGATAGGTGAATGTTCTCCCATTTCTGCATATGACTGTAGAGTGCCACTGCCATTCTTCAAACAAAATTTATTTGGGGTAAGAATATTAGTCTCCCGATCGCAAAAGTCTCTGTCGACTCGACAAGTTCATAGACAATAAGAAAATGTGCGTCAGAAACAGAACAAACATAGAATTATGATATATTGAAACACCGAACACGCTCGCTCGTGCCTTTTTGACGTTGACAATAAGATTTTTGTTGTTTTTAGTCTTCATTTATTTTGCTCTCTGTCTATATTCTTCGACAATCAGCAATTCATATTAACTATAGTAATTAATATCGAAAAAAAGTCGCATTGAAAAGTGGTAATGTTCAATAGAGAAAATCACACTCTATCTCTTAGATAAATATAATATCTCTTAAATATAATGTAAATACTTAGAAAATAGAATTTTATGCCTTAATAGGTTACAATATAATTATTTTGCTTAAATGTCTCATGCCTACGATTTGCGTAGGACATGTTTTGGAGGTTTTGTTCCAAAGGGTTTGGGTGCCTTTGTAGTCTTTCTATATAATTTTGAATGTAATTTTGAATTTCTGCTTATACGAGTATAGTCAACACTTTTAGATCTGGATATAGGGCGCTGTTAGTCACATACCAAGGGCCATTTGCTATAGTTCACAGCGCTTCACAATGAAACCACTGCAGAATGGCGTTGGTCGAAATACATGCAGCTGTCGAGAACATTGTTTTTTAAAAAGATTTTTAATTCTCTGCCCAACAACCAGTTAATTTTTTTAAGTTTTTGTCCGAGGCTTGGGAAATATGGTTTTTTTTTTTTGGGTAAGCCTACAATTGAAAGTATTCCCAGATAATTCTGTAAAAAACGTTTACTCCAATAAACATAAATTGAAATCGTATTCCGCAGTGCTCCGACTCCAAATAACTGGTAATGCACATTGATCGCTGACTAAAATGGGGAGGCAAATCATGTGAAATCAAAGCAATTGAACTGAGATGACTTTTAAACAGGCGAAACAAACTCCTTTTACTCTATAATGAAATGATAAAGTCTATATGGACGTATGGTATCCAGCTCTCAGGTACGGAATGTCCCTGTTGAAATGCTATAAAGAGCTCAAGCTAAAGTTTTGTATACATTTACCAAAGTTACTTGTACATTTCAAATGCAAATGTCCAAAAAGACTTAAATATTCCACAATATCTGAAGAAATCTCCAATTTATCTGCAAGTTATATTTCTAATCTAGAAAGGTATCTACAGCTAGATTAAGCCTACTAAATAGGAATAATATTATAAAGCTGCAGTCGTCTTAGTTTTAAGATGTGATTTATTATTTACTTACAATTATTAATTTTTAAAGTATTCTTCTTCTGATACTGTCTATTACTTGGAGCATTTGCAAAAAGCAACTTAGTTCCATTTATTATTTCTATAATAATTATCAAAAACATAAAAAATGATTGGTAGCTCTAAAAATTGTAATTCGAAGAATCAAAGAACACTAGCATGGAAAACAACTAAAAAACTCCGGAAAGCCACCAAAAAACTTGCGCATCCAAACCGTATTTCGCAAAAGTAAAAGTTCTAAACACACTTCGGACCTGAACAAAGCAAACAGTCATAATATGTTTCTGCACCGTGCCTGTCAAGAGTCCCTACTGAAATTGAAAATCAAATACTATAAAGCTTAATGTACCTAGACCCTTCGCAAGATCTATCGAAACTTAAAGTATGTGAACCCAATAATGGTACAACTTTTCAAAGTGACCGTAAAGAGGCCATGATTGATCCAACAACTAGTGAAAGAATGCGGGAATTACCAATGTGTGGATTTAGGTTCCTTACATAATCATTGAATGTAGTTCGAAGAAAAATTATAAAACCGGGCAAACCTGCGGCATATGTGTCGTCTCATAGGCCAGTTAGATTACTGCATGCTTTAAGGGGAGCTTGTGAGAAGCGCTTCTTTGTAAGTTAAAAATCCAAGCCAATTTTGTAAACCACCCATCCACGAAATAATCCAATTAGAAACAAGAGATGCGAAGTGAACAAGGAAGTGTGTTTGGGCCAATGAACACAATTTTTACAGCCGATCTGCCTGTTAAATCAAATGTAGAATTACCCTAGTTTGCAGATAATTCCACAATTTTTTCAAGAGTAGCTGGTGCTGCTCCGGCGAATTTGCAAAATATTGAAATGAAAATTGCGTCTTCACTGGAATGCAACTGTAAAGTATCTCGGAGCACATCTCGATCGTAGGGTTACCTGAAAAAAACATATATTTGCCTAATGCAACCTTCTATTTAAACTAAAAAAACTGGTTGTTAGGTTGTGACGTGAACTCCTTGTTAGAAAATAATGTTTTAGAATATAAAGAGATAATAACGCACATTTGGACCTATTCTAAATTGATACGGTGTACTGTATGTATGTCGAATAATAACATTATGCAGTGGTTTCATTGCGAAGTGCTGTGAACTATAGCAAATGTCCCTTGGTATGTCACTAACAGTGCCCTATATCCAGATCTAAAAGTGTTGACTATATAAGCAGAAATTCAAAATTACAATAAAAATTATATACAAAGACTACAAAAGCAACCAAACCCTTTGGAACAAAACCTCATAAAAACATCATTCGCCAATCGTGGGCATGGGAGATTAAACCAAATTAAGAAATATACTTCATATTTTTTGAGTATTTACGAAATATATATTTAAGAGATAGAGTGTGATTTTCCATATTGAACATCACCACTTTTCAATTTTACTTCGTTTTCGATGTTATTAACAATATTTGATATAAATTCCTGATTATCCAAGAATATAGATAGAGAGGAAAATAAACGAAGATTAAAAACGAGTACAGAAGTCTGAAGTCGGAGTAGACCGACTTTGAAATACCCTTTAGCTTTCCTTGTGCGTGCGAGTTCAACAATGGGGATGATTTTTTCATAAATCATCATTAGTAGCATATCTACAGTAATTTTCGGTGGAGTACCTTGAATTGACTATATCGACCCCATTTCTTGTGTATGGCTTTGTAGTGTCAATATAACCACTAACATAAAATTTCGTCCAAAAATATTGTATAGGTCGTAATTTATAATAATATGTGAATAGTGGGCGTGGCTGTAAAAATAACAGGCCCATTTTTTATGTGGTGTTTAATGTTGGTTAAATGTCTTGTGCTCCTCTATTGAAATTTGGTTTGAAGAATCGAGGCGGCACTCTACAGTTATAAGCAGAAATGGGAGAACACTCACCTATCTCCAAACACACAACAAACTAAATAAACCCAATCTAAACCTCTTCTTAGCGTTATGATGTTCAAATTTGGCAGCAATGTGAATTTTGAACATGTTTGTGGGATGAAGATATGGGTTCGATAATTAAACTGCCTCGCCATGAATTAAAAAATTTTCCAGCCAGGAGGCCCGAAAATGTTCACAGACAGTTCATAGCAAAAACTCAAAAAAAAGCAGAAGGATTGATTGTTTTTTCCATAAACTCCAAAAGGTCGTGAAAATCCCGTATTTACGAGTTGTCGTCTGGGCTATTTCAGTACACTGTGTTAGGGAATCGGGGATCTCGCGTTCTGTCTAACCCCGTTTCAATATTATTTCTTGTTTTTGCTTTTGCTTTCTGTTTGTCTTTTTGTTCTGTTCCTCTCTGCCAAGAATTTTAGTTCTCTAGTTCCGGTTTTGATTAGCGTCTTTAATGGCGTTTGTTCTGCCTACGTACCCTACATGTATCTTAAACTGCTGCGTTTGCTTCGTTTATGTCAGATATTTTATAGGTAATTTGAGTTCCGTTTGTTCAGTTTTGACGTAGGCAAATATTTTTTTCACATTTACCCGATCAAGTACAAATGAACATTTTATATTTGTTAAATAAGTGTATGTTTCTTTTTGGCTATGACGCATTATACCACACATAATGATGCCAGCAAGCGTTCTGGGGAATGAATAACTTTCGAGAGGCGTCCGAGTCGAAACAAAATTATTTACAGGTAGAGTTGTTGAGACCACGCCCAGTGATTTGAATCCACAAACTCAGGACTGACAAACCAGGATTCCTACATTAAAGCAAACAGTCCTAGGACTTTTTAAGATTTCTGCTCCCTGATTTTTAGTTTTTGGAATCATTTTGTGCAAGTACGCTTTTATACTTTGATAAATTTTGTGGTATTATCTGAAGAGGTTTGCAAACAGGTGGTCTTCAAAACAGGAAACTGCTTTGACGCATGCCTTGTTACGAACGCGACATCATTCGTGATGATTATCTGCCGTCGGCATTGACTGAAAGAGATCTTAATCCACCTATAAAAGAGCATCACTGCGCTACGCACTAATTTTATCGAAACGTTCTCAAGGATCCCTTAAGTACTAGAATACTACAGAAGAATATTTGCGAATAAGGATTTCAATAATAAAATTTTGTTTATTAAAATTTTTTTTTTTTTAATCTTTTTTATTACAAAAATTTCACGAAATGTGAGTTAAGATTAAAAATTGGGATTAGAATAGTCAAAAAGAGAAGAGTGAGCGTGTTAGTTGTATCAGTATAACTTATATCTCATTCTACTATGTTTCTTATATTTCTGACGCACATTTCGTTAATAATTGTCTCTGGATTTCCCGAGTTGCTAGAATCTCTTGCAATATAGAGCTCAATGCATAGTCGGTAATTCCATGGGAAAATCCACAAACCCACAATTGGTGGAAATTCTCATTTGAAAGAGTTCAAATTTCATATTTGTGTTTTCAACAAAACGGAGAAAACTATCCACAAAAACTTAAATTCGATAACAAAATTTTGTGTATAAAATCCCGGCAACGATTCTTTACGGCAATAGTTTGTTTCACCTTTTCGTAAGGAAGAGTCCGAATTGAAGTTCAAGTGAATTAAAAATGAAATATTTTGTTTTTCTTATCTTCGCTGCCTTCATGGCTGTTCCAAGTTCTGGTCGTTTGCTTGCGTATGACTGTCCTAATGGGCCGGCTCTCGTAATGGAAGATGTAAGTATATGAGTGGAACGTTTCAGACCTAGCTTAGATAAGATTTGTAGTGAATTTTCAAGGGGCAGCAATTACTGGGTCTACTGCTGATATATATCTTACCAGTAGATAATTGGCTGAAGGTTGTCTTTGAAGAAAAGTTGTAGTTGTTTGGTCAGTTATCTTTAACTACAATTGCTCATTCTTTTATTGGCGTATTTTGCCATGCGGCAACTATTTAATATTGGTACAGAACCGCAGACCCAGCATTATTTTCAAGACCATTTTACATATTTTCATGGGGTCAAGTTCAATATACATATTATTTTGTGTACATTTCTGAGCGGATATTTCATTTACTATATACATATATATAATCTGTAGATTTCATATGCTCTGATCAAGTTTGATATTAATTGAAATCTTATTTAATTTGAAGGATGCAACAATTGTGTTAATGAAGGACTGCGCTGAAGAAACGTACACTGATTGGGACGATGTTCTGGAAGTGACTCTTTGTATCGTCGAAGATACTGAAATGGACGCGTATATTAAATGTTTCGATGAGAAGACAAAAAATCAGAAGAAGAAGAACTAAGTTAGAAGTATGTCTTCCCATTCTAGCCGAGTAACATAGGAATGCGGTAGAATCGTAGGAGATTCAGTCAGATACTAACTTCAAAATATTCCTTCGAAACTAAATATAAATCAAGTGTAGAAATGAAAAAATATGGTTTTTGTATTACTTGTAAAGAATAAAATAGGCTAAAAGTGAAGAATAAAACACAAACACCGTCACAGCTCTGGATATCCTACAAGGTAATTTCTATAAACTACAAATTGTCAATTTAAGCGGTGGTCTGGCGTAATGAGTATAAAACAATGAATATAAAGGTTTATATATGCCAAAGAAAAGAAGTTCCATTACCAAGGTCATAGGATGACTTCATTCCGGTTTGTGTTCAAGAGACTAGTCTTTGTTGTACATGAAGCTACTCATAAAATAACAACGGTCCTCCATAAGAAAAGGCGTGGACTTAATCGGAATTCATTTTGAGCATCGGCCAAGTACCAAACGACAGTTCTCAATAAGTAAATTGTAAATTTGCAATATTCACGATTCAGTTTAAAAATAGTCTTTATTCCATTTAAATCTCGATTTGTTTCAAGCCTGGACTGTCTGAGATGGATCCTAAAAACAGTCTCAATTTTTGTTATTGGCAAAAGGAACCTTGTGAAGTTGGACGATATCCAGACAGTTTGGTTGCATGCGCCCTGAGTAGCCTCATTTGAGTCTACGGAATGAGTATACCTGAATATTACGAATATGGTGTTATCTTATAAATGTGAGAGTTGCTTATGAATGTTGAATGTTGAGAGATGGCAATAGACTATCATCGAGCAAAGCAGCTCATAAGAACACTAAAACGAAACTGGATTTAAAAACTTTTCTTATTTCGATTGACGTTTTCAACAAAAAATTATGTTGAATCTGATGCTGAGACTAATGTTGATTTCACGCTCCACTTTAGACCGTCACTTTAATATATTTATTGTCTATTGGGGTGCTTATTTCTATACGTCCTTTTGGGGCAAATTTCATTAAATTGAAGTATTTGAAGTATTCTCTTTGTGCCTTCCCAAGCTTACTTTTGAAGGTTCTGAGTGCTCCCTTATATAAAGCCCAGTCGAACTATCTCTAGACTTCTTTGCGCTGTTGAAAAGTCTCCTACAGTTTTGTCTGAGTCCCCTGATTAACTCCCCCCACCACATGGGTTTTTGTTTCCCCCTGGGTCTACTGAGGCGGCCTTATTATGAGCAACCGTTAGAACCTCCACAGACCTATCAATTTCGGCACACGTGCTTGTGCTGGAGCTGTTCTGAGGTAGTTGTCTAGTCACCTTGAAGAGTCCCAGTTTGCTTTCCTGACATTTCTAAAAGCCTTAGGGCTAGGGAGACTATCTACAAGATCAAACTGAATTAAGCTATGATCCGAAAAGGAGTGTGCCTCTAGAACTCTCCAATTTGAGATCCGACCAAGAATTGATTCGGAGGCAAGGGTATGTCAAGGACTTCTTGCCTATTAGCATTAATGAAAGTGGGTTCTGACTGCTTATTACATATAAACCTTCTTATCTAGTCGTTACAATATATATATATATATATATATATATATATATATATATATATATATATATATATATATATATATATATATATATATATATATATATATATATACATATATATATATATATATATATATATATATATATATATATATATATATATATATATATATATATATATATATATATATATATATATATAGCTTTTTAAATTTTTTTGAGTCCCGGTTGGTGGTCTCTTCTAGGGACCGTTGCCGTTTTGTAGCCTGTTGTGTTGGAGCTGGAGGCTCCTTCACGACTGTCGTCGCCCACTCGAGGGAAGCCTTCTGCTTCAGCGTCCTCTCCTTCTCTGGGATCCGCGACAACCGTTCCACCGTCCGGAGAGCAGCCCTTTTTTCCTTGTAGAACCTTTTGGTTCTCTGGATAGCAACACTATTGCAATCACGTGGCTTTGCTTGTGCCAGGCTCGTCGTCCTTAGCTACAATAGCTGCCGCAGAGTGTGCGGAAGATTTTGGATCCCCATCCGAATTAGCGTTTAAAAATCGTGCGTCAGTTTTTTTTGTGTTTAAATTGTTCAGACTGATTCGTACGGCCACCCGCTTGATTGATCAAGTTAAGGCAGCCAAAAATTTGAAAGGGGAAGGGGTTGGTCAACTGTGGCAGTGGCCCGTACCACAGCAAGGCCACCGTTACTACCTGAGGTGGCCTGGTATCAGGAAGGGGAGCTCCGTTAGGATACAGCCTAATTAACCTGGCTGCAAAATAACATCCAATGGGCACGATCCCAAGAAAACCCTGGATTAGGAGGGAGACAGTTCTTAGTTGGATTACTCCGCAGTAGTCAGTCCGGCCCATATGAGCCGAAACTCCGCCTTCCTAACCTTGCGTCATTGCAATCATTTAAGCCTTCGTACCCAGACAAGGTGACTGTTCTTCACGAAGGATAGCATATTTAATGACCAAAGATTTCGATTGGGGACAAAGAGCTGGCGAAATTTTACCTAATAAGGCTTGGGAAAAACTAAAATCTAAGGAGAGGAAGTTCAGTGGAGACTCCAACGCTTGATTAGTTGCAAATATGACGGAAAGTAAAACAAACACCTTTCTCTTGCCCATTATATCGCCAATTGTGATACAATTGTTTTTCTCCTTCTACTTATTCCTTCGCAGCATACAATTTTAATTAGCTTCCATGAAATTCAATCTTTGCCGAAATCAAATGAACTAACAGTAATGTCCTTTGAATGCAATGATCCACAGCGCGCAGTTTATACCAAAACACCGATAAGTTCCACTCCAAACAGAACACCGCAATTCTCATATCAGCATACAAACTCTGCTAAGATCGTGCCAGTATCAAAACCAGCCCCTGCCTGACATTACGCTCTTTGCCCAACCCAAGTCAAAAACAGAAAACAGCAATTGGGACTTCAGCATTGATAAGCACGGGCCAAGTAATGATGAGTCCGTGTGAACTGCGGTTGCCTGTGTGTAGAGGCACTTCTCAAGATAGGGTTTTATCATATCTGCTCTGGAATCTTGCTGCTGCTTTAACTGGAGAAGAAGGTTCACAAAATCATTCAGTTTGTGAACGATGGTGCTATTTTTAACTCAGGAAAATATGTACCCGCAATGAGTGTCGTGATGATACACATGCTTAACATTATCACCAAAGGGACTTCGTGCTGCGGGTTGGGAGGAAATCTATCTAAGACTCTACTCTACTCTACTCTACTCTTCCCTAGGTAGCATAAAATATGTTCATTTATCTCTCCAAAACTTAGGTAGCATAAAATATGTTCATTTATCTCTCCAAAACTTATGAGAGTTGACATCACAGCTGTAGAAGACGCTAAGTACCTAAGGGTAATCTTGCAATTGTAGTGTAACGACTCTTTTACCTGGGTAAGCCTCCCGGATACAGAAATACTTCTCTAGGCTATCGTAGATTCTAGTTTCCTTATCTTTGAATTAATACGCCTGATCAATTATAATAAATGTGTTGTAGAAAGCCGATTGGAAATCCGTCTTAACTTCTGTAACGATGCAGTCCAAGTCTCCAGATACAACGTCAGTGGACACAAAAACTTCTTCCACCGATTGGGGTTAGACCGGCGTAGTTCTGGTTTGTTGTGGAAGTGGATTCAAAAACCCAACATTCGTAGAAGATACAAAAACTTTGAGTGTCTGTATATGTGTGTGTTTGTCGCGATTCGGAAACATCTGAAAATTCGCCAACGAAAGTTTGCTCTGGGTTTTCTCGTGGTCCACCTCCGGTGGTGTCCAGCAGGAAAATAGACTGCATGTCCGGTTGCAGGCACTTTTATAGGTTCTACGCTCTGAGCAAATCTACACAATATAGATGGATAATAAATATGGAAAGAACAGCTGAGATAACTGTAAGTGATGCCATTAGAATGCCTCCAACGGGAGCTTTAGACTTTATGTTCAATCTGCTTCCTGTCAGATTATTCGCCGAAAAGATTGCTACGAATTCAGCTGTTAGATTAAAAGCCACTCACTAGAATGCTTTAAGATGTTTCCATGCTCTTTATTCAATAGAAGCTGCAGATTTTCTTTCCCTCCAGAAACTAATAGAAGATCAGCAACCCCAATTATATGGAACGCACCCAAATTTACACAAATAGATAACGGTACAGGGTAGTTTCGGTGGATGTTGATGTATTTTCAAATAAATAATACAATATGTCATTTCTATTTACCGAGCACTGAAGCATAACCCAAGCAGTGGTGTCGGCTAAAATGGAAGTCTATGACTGAAAAGAAAAAGATTTATGGTACGATATGTACATTGTGTCGAACATACAAGCGACCTTGCGTTTCCCAGATTCGGCTACAATTACATCGAATCCCGTCAAGAGCTGCCACATATCAAGAGATCTGAGCGGATACATGTGCATCTGTGCTGGGTTTCCGGCCACAGGGAGATACCAGAGAACAGCAAAGCGGATGAACTCACCCTAGAGGAAAATGCGAAATAGACTAGTTTCTCTACACCCATAATTCTGGCTGCTGATTTCAATTCATGGAGTTCCCTGTGCGGCTCTTCAGTCACTAGTTCAAGAGGTAATTATATGGAAGATGCAATACTTTTTTCTAACTTGGTAATCCTAAATAATGGGTCCGCCACCCACAACTCATTTACACATATTGACCTCACATTATGTTCTGCAATACTTGCACCTAATTGTTCAAGGGAAGTATTGGATAGTCTCCATGGAAGCCATCACTGCACAATAATCACTAATACTAATACTCATAAGCTTCACACTGCATTCAGACCCAAAATTAAGTTGAAAAAAGACATTGCCGGATGGTCCAAATTTCAATATAAATGTGAGCAAATATCCGACATTACTGATGTTTCATTAAACATTAACCGGCGGACTGCTAGAATCCATAAGACGATACGTTCCGCTGCTCACTCCTCAATTCCACACAGCAAACGCAGGCATATAAAATCAATCGTTCCTTGGTGCAATACACAATTAACAACTCTCCACAGGTTAGATAAGCAAACTGTGTGGGATGAGCATCAACCATGTCGCTTGCCCGAAAACTTAAATACATACAAGAAAGCTAATGCTTTATTTCGATACAACGCAATAAAATCGAAAAGACTTAGTTTCGAAAAGCTTGCTAGCAATATCAATCCTTCCCTCAAATCAAACTAAATTTGGTCCGACATTTAGTTCCTTGCCGGCTGCCCAACTCATTCTAACTTCTCTATTTTAAATACACCCAATGGACCTCTTTTTTCTCCTAATGATATCTTCAAAGGATTCACAAATCAGTTCCCCAATATCTCATCAGACAATAACTTCTCATCTCCATTTGCGACTAATAAATTCTCATTTACTCATTCAAATGCCTATGACATGTCTAATGCCCTGTCATCTGCAAAACAAATTGAATCCAACATAACATTATCTGAACTTGACTTAGCATTAATCCTCTTGTATGGGCAGATTTATATGGTTCACTAATAAAAATAAACTTATCAGCCCTAACCAAGTCGCGTTCCAAAAAGGACATAGCAATATAGATGCCCTATTACACTTCGACCATTTCATAACTACCGGTCTTTCAACCAAAAACCACTTTCATATTTTAGCAATTGACTTTCAACAAGCTTTCGATCGTATTGGCACTCATGTTGATTTACGATAATTAATGAAATGGAGAGTTGGACGCAAAATTTTGAATTTTATTAAAAGATTTTTATCCAACAGAAAATGTAGTCACAATAAAGGGCTTATTCCAGTGACACAAATTAAAAACCTCTTAGCAGAAGCTGGATTTCCCTCGATACCGGATAGGGTGGAAGACGCGACTTATCGCCTGTTCCCAAAGCTAGTCTTATCGAAAAATCTCTTCTTCTTCTTCTTCTTAGCTGGCACTACTACTGACGGTCGGTCTTGGCCGCTACCAAAATGTTGCGCCATTCACCTCTGCTCTGCGCGCGACGACGCCAGTTAGAAACACCAAGCGCGTCGTCGACTTGGTCCTTCCAACGGAAATTAGGACTTCCTTTTCTGCGATTACCACCAGCACATTCCGAATAAAGTACCTACTTGGCAGGAGCGTTGTTGTTCATTCGCTCAGCATGACCCAGCCATCGCAAACGCTTTACGGCTTTACCGCGTTTTATGCGTTTGACTATGTCTCTATCGGCGTACAGCTCATACAGCTCGTGGTTTCATCTAATCTGGTATGCATCCTCCACGCAGATTGGACCGTAGATCTTTCGAAAAATTTTCCTCTCGAATGCCCATCTCTTATCGCTGCTCGTCATCGTCCACGATTCGGCGCCATACAACAGGACGGGAAGTATGAGTGATTTGTAGAGCGTTGTTTTTGTCCGTAGAGAGAGGGCTCTGCTTTGCAGTTGCTTACTGAGCCCAAAGTAACACCTATTGGCAACAGTTATTCTTCGATTGATCTCCAGGGTGACGTTATTATTGGTGTTAATGCTGGATCCTAGATAGACAAAAACATTGACCACATCAAATGTGTAGTTGCCAACAGTGACTTGTTGTCCAAGACGCCGGGACTCTTTGTTTGTTGACACAAGATATTTCGTCTTGTCCTCGTTCACCACAAGACCCACTCGACGGGTTTCCTTTTCAAGTCTGGAAAATGTTGCGCTGACCGCCTTTGCGTGTGTGCCTACAATGGCAATATCATCGGCGTACGCGAGCAGCATGACACTTTTATAGAAGATCGTGCCGGAGATGTCGATATTCGTAGCGCGCATTATTTGCTCCACCATCAAATTAAAGAAATCGTACGATAGGGAATCACCATTTCTGAAACCTCGCTTCGTTTCGAATGGCTCGGAAAGATCCTTCCCAATTCTTACTGAACTGGTGGTGCTGGTTAGCTTCATCTTGCAAGGTCGGATTAGCTTTGCAGGGATGCGAAATTCAGACATAGCGGCACATAAGTGATGGTCAAATGCAGATTTATAATCGACGAAAAGGTGGTGGGTGTCGATCTGCTTTTCTCGGGTCTTCTCCGGGAGTTGGCGTAATGTGAATGTCTGTTCGATGGTGGATTTATCAGACCAGAAGCCACACTGATAAGGTCCAATCAGTTTGTTGACGGTCGGCTTCAATCTTTCACATAGTAAGTTTGATAGAACCTTGTATTCTATACTAAGATGGCTTATTCCTCGGTAGTTGGCGCAGTTTGTGGGATCGCCTTTCTTGTGGATTGGCAGAGCACGCTGAGATTCCACTCGCTGGGCATGCTTCCATCCGACCATATTCTGCTTAGGAGCATATGCATGTGTTTTGTCAGCTCCTCGCCGCCTGTCTTGAAAAGCCGCCTGTCATGAGCTAGCTCTCATGATTTCGTCATGGACGGGCGGCGATACATGAACGCCGTCATCAGCAACCGGGTAGTTTGGATGACCTTCTCCGTGGGCGGAATTGTTAGCGTCATCGCTGCTCAGTAGTTTAGAGAAGTGATCCCCCCATATCGTCAGCATGCTCTGGACATCTGTCACAAGGTTTCCGCGTTCGTCCCTGCAGGAAGAGGCCTCGGTGTTTAAACCATTAGTGCGGCGTTTTATACGTTCGAAGAATTTTCGGGTCTCATTCCTGCTACCATACATCTCGATCTCTTCGCACTCGCGCTTTTCCGCCTCGCGGTTCTTGTGCTTAAAGAACAGCTTCTCCTGTCTCCTCATCTCTCTGTATCGCCTCTTAGCAGCTCGCGTTACAACTTACTTCAGGGTGGCTCGGTACGCTGCGTCTTTCGCTGCAGTAGCGTCGCGACACTCGTTGTCGTACCACTGATTCCGTTGATGGCGTTGGAAGCCAAGCACCTCTTCGGCAACAAAAGAGCGGGAAATGTGATTCCACTGCGAGCATATATCATCAAGTTGAGGGGGGTTTTGTGAAAGCAGGTATGAGAGTCGAGTAGCGAAGGTTTGGGGTGTCCGTTTTCATTGCAGCTTTCCAATAGAAAAATCTCATTCTAGGAAAAAAACCATAAAGTTCGGGATAGAACATGCTAAAACCTCTATATCCGATCCGACATAAAACTGAATGTCATCCTCTTTGGAACCTTTAAAGATCATCCCTAGAAAACAGGTTACTCCAATACCCGAAAGAACATACTTCCAACCAGGTTCACAACATGCTAGTCAAAGCAGAGCATTTCAAGGCCGTTGGCCGGAGTCTGCTCTTTATCGGTGGCTCAAAATCTAGCAACACCACAAGTTTTGGACTCCTCCACAACTTTTGCTAAGAACTGAAGCAGTAGCACTGCTGCAGGGAACGCTGTATGCACAAGAAAATAACGGAAAATTATTGATATGTACAGACAGCCAGTCTTGCGTCAGTATTAGCTCCCTGTATAACTCCAACCAGATTATAGTCGCCATCAGAGACATACTAAAAAGAAGTCCGAATAAATCGAAAGTTATGTGGATTCCGGGTTATGTAGGTAGTCGAGGTGATGAACTGGCTGACGCCACTGCCAAGAATTTATGCATTACGTCCACACTAACAAATCCAACATTTGACATCAATCGTTATATTAGAAAACAGCGGCAACGACACGCTAAACAGTGGAGCGGATTGATGCAAACCACTCTATCCTGTTACTGCTAATAGCTTCGCCATCAAACCATTTACTAGACTACTTATGGGGCATGCAAAATTAACACACGATCATTTGCTCCGATGTGAACTGCTGCCCATTTTGCTATTGCTTTGCTTCAATTGATCATCTGTTAAATTCATGATATAGTGTCATCACTCAAGGACATTTATTTTTTCATTACACTCATCCCTCCGATTTGCCAAAACTCCCTAATACAGATAATATTACCAAAATGTACAATTTTTTAAAAACTACAAATCTAGTGTATCTTATTTAAATCATTATAACTACTATAAAATATTATATTTTTATAATTAACCAGTAGAAAGCCCAAGTCGCTAGTGCTGCAAAGTTATTTTATTTATATTTTAATTCATTATTATATCATGGTAAATAAATAAGTTTAGTTTTAAGATATTTATTGTAACAACGGAATTTTTCGAAGGTGGTGTCTTCCTGGGTCTCACCGCTGATACTACTGCATTCGTCTTTAGCTTTACCAACTTCTTCAGATGGGATGTTAAACTTTTCGCCTTTGAATTCGCCGTCTCTCAAAACACCCATCAACTTCATGTAGCATGTAACAAATTCTCTCAATGCGTTGGTGTCTTCTTCGCAAGTGTTACAAAACACCAGCCTCAGTAAAGGTACAGGAGTCAATCCCGATGAGACACCGCAAGTCTCCAAAAAATCGAATGTGTTATCCTTTAAAAGAAATAAAATTTCCAGAAAAATTGTACTTTCAAGGGGAGATAAGAAATCTACAGATTATATATGCTTAGCTGCTGAAATACCCGTCCCAATATGTCCACGAGGGGTCCCGTAATAAAAAAATTATATTATATTTTATATTATATTATTACATACATTCACGTTTTGTCTCAAAAAAATATATATAGAGCATATTATTGGTAGGTCTACGGTTTCCTGATAACAGTTCTCATATCAAGTATTCCAATAATCTTAGAATTCTTGTATCACATACGAGTATTGTAGATGACTGATTAAACTACAATTAAAGTTCCTTACAGATAATCTTCAGTCAATTGTCTACTGGTAAGATCGTTGGTTGAAATATATCAGTACCGGACCCAATAATTGCTACCTATTTAAAATTCACTTCAAATCTTGTATAAGTAGGTTCAGAAATATTTCACCAAGGATACTTACATTCTTTTCATACGGTACAATAGTCCCATCAAGACAGGTATATTTTTCTTGCTTACCAGCAAACACCACAGCAATAAAAGCAGTGAAGATAAGAAAAACAAAGCACTGCATTTTTAATTGACTTGAACTTCAATTCGGACTCTTCCTTATGAAATGATGAAACAAACTAATGCCGTAAAGAATCGTGGCCCAGTTTTTATACACGAAATTTCTCTATCGAATTGAAGTTCTTGTGCGTAGTTTTCTCCGTTTTGTTGACAAGGCAAATATGGAATTTAAACTCTTTCAAATGTGAATTTCCACCAATTGTTGGTGCGTGGATTTACCCACGGTGCGGGGGACTTGAACTCTGTGGTGCAAATGCTTGGCTCTAGATCACATGAGGATCGACAAATTCGAGACAATTATTAAAGAAAAGTGCGTCAGAAACAGAACAACCACAGAAGAAAGAAAGAGTTGGTGTATTGACACAACGAACACGCTTCTACTGTCTTTCCGACGTTCGAAGCAGAGATCATAGCGACGTAAACGTCAAATTTTCTGACGTCTAAAAATACTGCCTTCGTTTATATTAGTTGCCTATATGGATAGGTTTGTTTATCAGTGGTTAACTAAAATTCTGAAGAAAATGAGCCACACTACTACAGTTTTGCACATGGCTTAGTGTGCGCAAAACGAGAGATGTTCAAGTGTCACGGCTCTATAGTCTCTGGTTTGAAGCAATGCTTTTGAATTATCACAAATGTGGATCTGACGCATACTTTCCATAATTTTTGCAACAAAGAACATTGAACAAAAAAATATGAGTAAGTAAACTTTCATTATTAAAAGTTGTATTACCAAAAATTCTTCTGACCACTGCCTGTAAAATTTTACAGCCGTAGAGTCTGTTTCAAATATTTACAGAAGCAAAAAAGCAGCCTTGTATAGGAGATTGCTCCTTACCGGGTCTATAAGGTACCTGTATAAATCTTTACAGGCGCTACTTGTAACTTTATCGCACATTTCGTTTGATAATAAAGAGAGACCATATTGTCACTTTTGATGTAAAATAAATCCTCTTTCTTGTTCCATTAAATATAGTTAATAAATCAATTGTTTGTGGGGCAGTGAGGAGGGTGTTGTGAGATTCTCTTGCTGTCAGAAGAAAGCGAAATTTCTATACAGTGAGTCTGACTCTTGTGAGTTATCCAAATCGAAATAGGTTAGGCCAAAGCATGATTGGTTGAAGTAATTTACTTGCATTTGCACTCAGCAGAGTTCAAATTATGTTTCCATCGATTCACTGTCTTTCAACCGGTTCATAATTATATAATATCGAACGCAATTATCCGTTCAAATCTTATGCGATTCTCTATCCAAAATAAAATTTTGCAGAATAATACATAATTTATACTTCTTAGGTATATACACACAACGAACACCATACACCCTCTCTTATAGTTTTTTGACTTTCCAAAGAGCTCTTCTAAATATAATTCAGAATTGTCGCAATTCCGAATCTAACCCAAACTTTTAGTAACTTTTTTCCTTCGTGTCCTTATATTCTACTTTTAGATTTTCATTTGTGCTCTGCCCTTAAACAATAATTTTTATTCTAGTAATCCTCGTGCGTTAACTCAACTTTTTCATTGTATTGCAAAAGAAAAAATGTTCCATTGGGGTCGTTCCTGTTAGACAAACCACTGATTTGCAACATCCCCGTGAATATAAAGAGACGATAAAAGTTATGTGGTCAACCGGACATGTCGGAAATCGAGCAAACGCGAAAACAGACGGAAGTGCTAAAGAACCCCAACACTTATTTGACTACTTCATATACAAAGCCATGAAGAAATTGTTTAAAAATTGCTACTTAAAAATTTCTAAAGTGAGTTAATTACCAACAAATTTTACTGAAGGAGGCCCGTTGTACCTATTAAACTTTCCATGTAACAGAATGACAACCTTCGTCCGACTCAGAATTTGCACATGTGGACTACTCATTCACAGCCTCCTAAATGGCACTCTTAATTCGGACCTGTACTGGCAACAATTGGACCGTCTGAAGAAAGCAATCCCAGAAGCGCCCAGCTTCTGCCAATGGGAGAGGAATTGTGTTCCATCAGGACAATCCCAGGCCACACACATCGATAGTGACTCGCCAGAAGCGCAAGGAGCTTGGTTGGGAAGATATTATGCATCCACCTTATTGTCCGGATCTGGCACCAAGTAATTATCTGTGCGGCTGGTGGTTTCGACTGTCTCAGGTTTTTGCCAGTAGGGATGAGGGTTTCTATGAGAGAGGCATAATGAAATTAACTTCAAAATGGCAACAAGTTATCGAACAAAACTATTAAAATTTGATCTTAATTGGATCATTCTAACTATGCTAAATTAAACCTTAAATTTCACGCAAAAATAATGCATTTCTTGTTGCTACACCATATATTTTAGTTATATAAATATTTACTGAAACCACCGCATACAACTATCTACATAAATTTGGTTTCTTATAAGTTATTAAATATATAACACTTAAATATTTACCATGACGTTCCTTTATTTCATAAATAACCCAGTTTAAATAAGCTATAAGCCGAACCCAACAAAAAACAGTTCCTTACTCCATAAGTCAAATAATTATATAATTATTTTTACTCCTTCAAATAAATAAAAATTAATAATTTAATAAAGAAAATGTTTATTGATGTGTTTAAAAGGAATTTAAGTGAATAGAGAGAGACAACGACGGAATCAGCGTTAGTGTTTAAGAGGTCTTTGACCATATTTCATAAAAATTGGTGTATAGCGCAATGCCTCTCTCAGAACTGAATTAAGATCTCTTTCAGCCAGCACGGTTGCCAGACAGGAAGGAATCTTCAAAATCATAGCTTTCTATGGGAATAATGTGGAGGTCGCAACAGTTCATGTGTGTAAGCAGTTCTCCATTTGGATGATCAGCAGTTTACAAAGATCTCCAGATAAAAGCACAAAATTGTGTAAAATACAAATAATAAATCGCTCCAAATGATTATAAAAACTCAGAAAATATTATACCGGCGCATAAATCTCAAATAGTCCCCGATCTGCTTGCTTTAGTGGACGAATGCTAGTGTAAAAGTCCTGGTGTTGTAGCGTGAAATCCTTGGGCATGGTCCCAGAGTCTTCTTTTAAAGAATTTTCTCTTCGAATCGAAACTTTGTAACACATTTCCAGAACGTTTCCTGACATCATTATGGGTGGAATAATGCGTCATAATCAAAAAGAAAGGCACAATTATTAAACTAATAAACAATGTTTATTTTGTGCTTTATCTGGGAAATTTGAACAAGATATCTATCTGCGTAAAAGTACTAACCATATAAGCAGAAATTCAAAATTACAGTCAAAATTATATGGGAAGAATACAAAGGCACCCAAACTTTATCTGGGAAATTTGAACAAAATATCTACCTGCGTAAGAACTGCATAAACAGAACTCAAATTACCTATAAAATATCTGATAGAAGCAAAACAAACACAGCACTTTAAGATACATGTAGGGTACGTAGGCAGAACAAACGCCGTTAAAGACGCTAATCAAAACCGGAACTAGAGAACTAAAATTCTTGGAAAAGAGAATAGTTTTAATAACAAAGTTTCCCACAAACAGAACACAAAGACAAATAGAAGCAAAAGAAAAGCAGAAACAAGAAAGAATATTGAAGAGGGGTTAAACAGAACGCGCGATTCCGAATTCCCTAACACCCCAGTGCACCCCAGACGACTACTCCTAAATACGGGATATATCCCCTTTCGCAACCTTTTGGAGTGCCTGGATTTGAACACTCCATCTTTCTGCTGTTTATTGTGGTCTTTCTGTGAAGTGTCTTTGAACATTCGTGGCAGTTTAATTATGAAACCCATATTTTTAGCCCAGAAACATATTCAAAATGCACATTGGTCCCAAATTTGATAATCATAACGTTAAGAAGAGGTTTATATCAGGAATATTTTCTTTTGTTTTGTGTTTGGAGATAGGTGAGTGTTCTCCCATATCTGCATACGGATGTAGAGGGACGATTCGATTCTTCAAACTAAATTTATTTGGGGTAAGAATATTAGCCTCCCGATCGCAAGAGACTCTGGCGACTCGACAAGTTCATAGACAATTATTAAGAAAATGTGCGTCAGAAAGAGAACAAACACAGAATTATGATATATTGAAACACCGAACACGCTCGCTCGTGCCTTTTTGACGTTAAAAATAAGATTTTTGTTGATTTTAGTCTTCATTTATTTTGCTCTCTGAACATATTCTTCGATAATCAACAATTCATATTAACTGTAGTTAATAACATCGAAAAAGAAGTCAAATTGAAAAGTGGTAATGTTCAATAGAGAAAATCACACTCTGTCTCTTAAATATATATTTCGTAAATACTTAAAAAATTGAAATTTTATTCGTTAATAGGTAACAACATAATTATTTTGCTTAAATCTCTCATGCCTACGATTTGCGAATGATGTTTCTATGAGGTTCGGTTCGAAATGGTTTGGGTGCCTTTGTAGTCCTTCTATATAATTTGGTTGTAATTTTGAATTTCTGCTTATATATTTAGTCAAGACTTTTAGATCTTGATGTAAGGCACTGTTAAGCACATACAATGGGGTATTTGCTACAGTTCGAAGCGCTTCAGACTGAAACGACAGCAGAATTTGAATGGTCCACTTGCATGCAGTACCCCCTTACTATTACCCTTACCCAACCGATTGGGGTTTGTTGTCTCTAGAATATTGTTTTCCGAACAACCCCAGTTCATTTTTGAAAATTTCATTTCAAGGCTGCACATGGCAACTATTGGCTTTCTGAGGTCAGCCTAAGATTTTCCATTCTTGGGGAAATGAGCCGGTGTATATTATTGCATTTATAATGCGCAAGTGATGTATTGTTGCTATTGGTCATCATCTGACTTGTGATTAAGTCACGTCCAGGAGCTTTTTCACGCTTTGTGATGTGATTTGGTGATGTTGAGGAATTTATTTATTTTCTTTAGTTACTTCTTGAAATTAATTAAATTTTGTACTTACTCGTACTTATAAGATTAGGTTCTTACCAAAGTAGGTTAGATGGGACGCTTGACCTACTTACTTCCATACATCTTTTTTTGGATTCCGAAAATGTGGCGTGGACGACAAATATACTACTCTTCACGCTCTCCACTTTTCTGTAAAGGTGGTCAGATGAAATGGCTCAGCCTTATTCAATTTTTTTTGTGACTCTCCAGGCTGATCTTATAAAATATTCGTTTTTTCCAGTATTTGAAAATTCCACGGAGATGATTCAGAAATATGCACCAAAAAATCATATATTATATAAAATACGAATCCAACGAATAGGTTTACAGATATGTAAAAATCACAAGATGTCTTCGATTTTTGCTTTCTCAAAGATATACAATACATTCATACAAATACCAATTCATGACTTAACATTCCTTCTGATCACTTCCCAGTTCAGCTAACTTTAAGTTCCAGCACATTATTAACGCCAAAAACACCCGAACTACCAAAAGCAACGAGAATGGCCTTATTAAAAAATTTGGAAGTGAAATTCTCCCGTTAAAGTTGTGAAAGGAAGGCGAGCCAATCGACTCTTCACTACAACTATACTGCTAATAGCATGGATTCTCGCTCCTCTACAAAGAATTGAAATAACAATACAGGGCACCAGCAGATGATATAAACGCAAGCTCCAATGTAACTACAGGAAGTTGAGACGCCCTGCTGACAAACAAAGGTTTAACAAAGCTACCAAAGCATATCAAGTTCAAATTATACTGAAAGAATATCAGGATCTCCAATTTGAGGATTATCTAAGAAAACTATCCCCGAGTTAGGAAAACGATTATTTACTTTGGAAAGCAACCAACATTTTTGGTCAATCATAGCCTTATTTCGCAACATTTAAAACTCCCGGAAATACTTGGGCCAGAAATGACAAGGACAAAATAAATTTGCTCGTCATATGTTTCTGTACCAAGCCTGAGTTCCAACTGAAGTACTCGGAAGCATAAAGTACCTCGATTCCCAAAATCTATCGTGTAATCAATAATGTTACAACTTATCAAATTGCTCATAAAAAGGCCAGGATTGATCTAATAACTAGTAAAAGAAGTAAAAGAATGCGATACCAACGTGTGGATTAGAGTCCTTCCACATATATTGAATGTAGTTCTGAGACGCAGATATATTATTCCTCCCCAATGAAAAGTAGCTCAAATTATACCGGGTAAACCTGCTGCAAATATGTCGTCTGTAGAACAATTTGCTTATTGCACGATTTTAGTGGAGTTTTTTCGTGAGTTAAATATCGAAGTCAATTTTCAAGAATGATTGCTAATCCACTAAATGGGGTTAAGGGAACAATACTCTACTACGAACAACCTAAGAGAGTTAACAAATATACAAGAAATTCGACCAAAAGACAAGAGATGCGCAGTGAACAACAAAGTTACGGATTATGTGCGATAAAATCAGCTGTTGCAAGGAAGTATTTTCGGACCAATTCTGAATACAATTTTTAAAGCTAACCTGACTGCCAATTCAGAAGTAGATGAAGCCACATTTGCAGATATTGCCGCAGTATTATCAAGACATAAAGTAGACTGTGTTGCTTTGGCTACATGGCAGAATAATCTTGATGAAGTCAACAACTGCATTAGAGATCCATCTTCGCGCGAATCCAACTAAACAGTTTGCTTCAATAACACATTATCTCGAAATACATCTCGATCGTAGGCTTACCTCCAAAAAGACAATAGCTGTCAAGTGCAGCTTTGAACTAAAACTTACAAAAATGAGCTGGAGTGTCCGGAAAACAATATTCTAGAGACAACAAACCCATTCGGTCGGGTAATGGTGACAGTAAAGGAATACTGCATGCTAGTCGAACAATCAAATTCTGCTGCGGTTTCTGTCTGAAGCGCTTCGAACTATAGCAAATATCCCATGGTATGTGACTAATAGTGTCTTACATCAAGATCTAAAAGTGCTGACTATATAAGCAGAAATTCAAAATTACAGTCAAAATTATATAGGAAGAATACAAAGGCACCCAAACCTTTTCGAACAAAACCTCATAAAAATATCATTCACAAATCGTAGACATAACAGTTTTAAGCAAAATAATTATAATGTAACCTATTAAGGAATAAAATTTAAATTTTTTAAGTATATACTAAATATAAATTTAAAAGAGACAGAGTGTGATTTTCTGTATTTAACATTACCACTTTTCCATTTGACTTCTTTTCCGATGTTATTAACTATAGTTAATATGAATTGCTGATTATCGAAGAATATGTTCAGAGAGTAAAATAAATGGAGACTAAAATCAACAAAAATCTTATTGTCAACGTCAAAAAGGCACGAGCGACCGTGTTCGGTGTTTCAATATATCATAATTCTGTGTCTGTTCTGTTTCTGACGCACATTTTCTTAATAATTGTCTATGAACTTGTCGAGTCGCCAGAGTCTTTTGCGATCGGGAGACTAATATTTTTACCCCAAATAAATGACTTGTTCTCCTCTATTCCAAGTTAGTTTGAATAATCAAAGTGGCACTCTACAGTCATATGCAGAAATGGGAGAACAATCACCTATCTCCAAACACACAACAAACTAAATAAACCCAATCTAACCCACTTCTTAACGATCAATGATGATCAAATTTTGGACCAATGTGTATTTTGACTGTTTCTGTGCTGAAAATATGGGTTCGATAATTAAACTGCCTCGCCCTCAATTGAAAAATTTTCTAACCCTCAGCCCCGAAAATGTTCAAAGATAGTTCACAGAAGAAACACAGCAAACAGCAGAAAGATGGAGTGTTCAACTCCATGTACTCCAAGAGGTCGTGATAAGGGATATATTCCGTAGTTACGAGTAGTCTTTTGGGCTTTTTCAGTACACTATGTCTAACCCCGTTTCAATATGCTTTCTTGTTTCTTATGTTCTTTTGCTTCTTTTTATCTTTGTGTTCTGTTTGTGGGAAACTTTGTTATTAACACTCTTTTCCAAGAATTTTAGTTCTCTAATTCAGGTTTTGATTAGCTTCTTTAACGGCGTTTGTTCTGCCTACGTACCCTACATGTATCTTAAACTGCTGTGTTTGCTTCGTTTCTTCCAGGTATTTTATAGGTAATTTGAGTTCTGTTTGTTCAGTTTTTACGTAGGTAAATATTTTTTTCAAATTTCCCAGATCAAGTACAAATCAACATTTTATATAAGTTGAATAAGTGTGTGTTTCTTTTTGAATATGACGCATTATACCACACATATTGATGTCAAGAAACGTTCTGAGATATGGGTAGCAAAGTTTTGATTCGAAGAGAAAATTATTTAGACGAAGACTTATTGGGACCAAGGAATTAAATCCACAATACTTGGACTGCTACACTAGCATCCTGCATTAAAGCAAGCACATCGATTGATATTTCAGATTTTGTACTCCGTTATAATATGTTCCAAGTTTTTAGAATAATTTTGTGCGATTTATTATTTGTATTTTACACAATTTTGTGATATGGTCCACGAATACTTTGGAAACTTCTATTAATCCAAATTGTGATCTGCTTACACAAATGACTTGTTACGGCCTCCACATCAGTCCTGTAGAAAGCTATGATTTTGAAGAATCCTTCCTGTCTGCCAACCGCGTTGGCTGAAAAAGATCTTCATTCACCTATGAACGGGGCACTGTGCTGTTGTTAATGTTGATAAGGACCTCTTAAACACTATCGCGGATTCCGCCGTCGCTGACTTGCATTTATTGATATCTCTTTTAAACCCATCAATAAACCATTTATTTATTCATATATTCATTTTTATTTATTTGAAGGAGTAATAATTATATATAATTATTTGATTTATGGAGTAATGAACTGTTTTTTGTTGGGTTCGGCTGTTAATTGAACTAAATGGGGTTATTTATGAACTAAAGCTATCATCGCGGTAATTGTATTTGAGATCTAGTAAGAAACCAAATGTCCAAAAGTATCAAAATTGCTGTATGCTACTGGTTGAGCAAGTTATGGAAGAAATATATATATATATATATATATATATATATATATATATATATATATATATATATATATATATATATATATATATATATATATATATATATATATATATATATATATATATTTATATATATATATTTATATATATATATATATATATATATATATATATATATATTTATATATATATATTTATATATATATATATATATATATATATATATATATATATATATATATATTTATATATATATATATATATATATATATATATATATATATATATATATATATATATATATTCGTATATTTCAATATACATTTTGATGATGATATTTAATTAAATATTAATTTTGCAAAGTGGGATGAATTTAGAGGAAATCTTCAGTCTACTTTCTTGAGTACATTTAAGTTAGTCTGAGGGTTTGGAACCATTGAATACGGCGGCTCCACTGCGTTTCAGTTCCGCGAATGCATCGATGAGCCATGAAATAGTGACATAGTTTAAACCGCGAAAGGAGCTGTCTTCATTGTTAAGTGGCATTTAATAGGTTGTGAATGAGTAGTCCACATGTGCCAAATTCTTAGTCGGACGAAGGTTTTCATTGTATTGCATTGAGAGTTTGATAGGTACAGAGGTCTTCTTCCAGTGGAATCAAAGTTTTCGTAATGATTGTTGGACAACATTTTTCACATTCTTGTCGATGAAGTAGTGTTGATGGTTTTTACTAGCTTCTTTAGCTCTGCCCTCTGCTTGCTCGTTGCCCCGATTTCCGACATGTCCGGTTGACCACATAACCTTTATACTCCCTTTATGTTGCAGAAGTACCGCGGGGTTGTTACAAATCAATGGATATCGATTTGTTTGGATAAATAATATTTCAATTACAGATTTAATATAATTGCATATTATATATTTATTTTCATTTTGTGGAGCAAAAAAAAATTCTGCTTCAAGCAATGCAGCTGCTTCGGTACTGTGGTGTAGCAACCGAAACTAATTGTAAAACCAATCTCCTTAGTCATTTCCAAGTTAGGTTTCCCAATTTCCCAATCCCTTTGTTTGGCTCTAGACTTCCTTGTAGAATTATCTGTATTTATTTGGGTTTGTCGATTCTTTGGAGAGTTTGAGAATTTTTTCGATTGAGACGGATTTAAGCAAAACCACGGTGGAAGCACTTTGATTTCTGCGGGAACCGGTATGTATGGGATATTCAGTTGTCGGTTGGAATTAAAGTACTTGAAATACTTTCAATCGTAAGATTCTGGTAGTCACGTCAGCTGGTCACGTCCACCTTCAAAATTGAGTGACCACTTCCTCACTTGGCCAATGAAAACAATTAAAATGCACCACTACCTCCGAAAATTGGGTTGTTCAGCGCCATTATGATTTGAGTGAAAGGCATGCAATACTCTCTCATTGTTAAATATCACTTTCTAAACTGAGTTTGTTCCGGTTTCCACATGGTTCCGTTAGCCCATTGCACTCCACGCAAATAGACGACAAGATGATGATGCATACAGTGATAAGGAGGTATGAAAGGAAAAGAAACAGTACAGAATGAACTTTTATTTAAAAAAATGCTGACTTGAACCTCAAGCTTCTTTTTTCTTTTCCGAATATTATACTTCAGCGTCTACCTCTACTATGTTTTGGGGATGCATTGCACATTGGACCACTTAAAAGCAATGTCGCTTGACTGAAACTTTTAGCAATTATGAGTTGCATATTAAATAATAATCACAACTGAATAAGGGAACAATTTGAAAAGAAATTTCATATCTTACGGTAGATTTTGATTAAAAGTATTTACATTTGATCTTATATCAACTTAAACAGGTGAATCGACTCTGAGTAGATAGGACCATAGTTTGAACCCGGCTGTGTGGAAATACAAGTAAATATGTTCTTTCAATATCCCTGCAAAACAGTTGTCAATCTTCTTCTTTCCAGAACAGACGTCAATGCGGTTATAATTACAACAAACTTGTCTTACTGAATTTCTCTCTTTACACACAACAGTTAATAAAAGTAAACAGTTTATAAGTTATTATAGTGTTTTCCTTTATATTATAATCGCATCCCAGCCAGTGGGATCATACCAAAATTCATATTAAATAAAACCGACTCCAAACAGAAAAAATGTGTGTCTAGACAATACAAATGATTTTCATTTATTGACCAATGATAAGAACTCAAAAAATAGCATAAAAGAAATAAGCAACAACACAACCGGCCCAAAAGGCATCGTGATAAAAACCGCCACAATGATAAACCTCTTAATACATTTACTATATTCCTCATTTCAAAAGCTCTTAAGAGCGTGACCACCGAAAAACCGCTGAAAATAACCTACACCAGAGATGGAAACCTATTGCTGCTCACAAACAGATCGTTCCTTAACGACTACTAAATTATGTATGTAACTTGTGCAAGCACACCATACATCCGACAACGTTGTTCAATTACACACATTGCCAAATCGTTCTGAATAAGTGAGTACAGAAAATATGAAAAATTTAAAGACGGCATACTAACAAATATTCCACTGCATATACTACCATTAAACCAATAGGATATACCAAACGAAGTCAATATTGCCTGGGAAAACTGTAAAGTAAACCCTATATTGAAGCCCCAATGCAATGTAAAAATTGGTTCAAAATGGAACACACCAAAAACACTGTTAAACGGAACAAAAATGTTTTGTTTCAGCTTAACCCGCACATGACACAACTGCCTGTGAAAATGTCGACTGCACTGACTGCAAGCAGATACACAGATCTAACAACAAAAAGAGCCCAACTTACGCAAACCGCCCAAGAAATATTAAAAGAGAAAACAGTTTTCGAAACTGGCAGCAGCAGCACCACCGAAATCAATAGCACAACAACACATTTCCCAGCCCCACTTCACGCCCTATAAACAATCATTTAAACTCAATTACCTCTTCTCATTCGTATTCACCTTCCTCTTTCTCCCATACCTCTCCCAACACCACACTCCTATTGAGAGTTCAAGCAATATGCACAGGGAACAACATAAACCAACAACAAACATACACCAACAATCCTACATACACCAGCGAACGCACCAATTCTTCTTCAACAATCGTTGCACAGAATAACAAAATAACCAGTCTAGTCCAGTTGGTAATCCAAAGGAGCACTGAGATCGGCATCTTCAGTTTGGAAACTGAATTTGCATGAGCTGCATTTTGCGTTTTCCAACTAATGAATAAAATTATGGTTCTTAAAATTCTTCAGAGTATCTAGAATGGATATCATAAAATTGCCGATGAGCTCAAATTTCTAATGCACACCAGTCCCTGTGGCATTATTCCATTCCAGGAAATCCACCTAAAAAATTGTCCCCAAAACGGCAACGCCAAAAATTTGGCATTTCACAACAAATGCAATTCGACTAATTTGCCAAAGGTGATGTTGCACTACTTCAGCAAATAGTTCTAAATTTAAATTTGATCTTCAAGCGTTTGCAATTGGGATCGAAGCACATAAAACTTCTAAAAGTATTAATGTATACATCCTGCCATCTCTAAAATGTTTCAGCAAACAACCTATAAAACATTGTTAGTAGCTTCAAGAAACCAATACTATATCTGGGAGATATTTACGCGTGGGACCCGTATGGGGCATTAAACTGGCAGAGCGGTAACTAAATTTTCTTCAAGACAACAATATGATAATAGTAGACATCACCCACTTA
Organism: Clusia tigrina; assembly: GCA_920105625.2. Classification (NCBI taxonomy): domain Eukaryota; kingdom Metazoa; phylum Arthropoda; class Insecta; order Diptera; family Clusiidae; genus Clusia; species Clusia tigrina. Next base: position 31,234,161 of record OV050030.1, read on the forward strand.
TTTCTCAACACGAAATGCCCTCACTAACATTGACCTCAGCTTCCGTTCTTCATCATTATTTATGCTGGCTTCTTGGTCAGTTGACAAATTTTTTTATAGTACCGACTATTTACCAATCAAAATCAGACTATTTGATACGACCAACAACAACAATTACATAAAAGAGCAAACTAGCTTCAAGACAAACAACCTAAATTTATTTCTGGTGATACAGAAAATGGAACATAAATCATAAAGTACCTCGCTTTCAAAAGAAATAATCCGTTGCGCCAAACAATTTATGCCCAAAACATCTTTCCAAAAAGTTGCTGGTATAATAATCTTACCAAACTACAAATCGGCAATGAAACAGAATGGATGACTGCCAAAAGGTCCCCAAAAATTTACAACACAAGGTCCCCGACAATTGAAAACATTGTCGCCAACAAAGAGGTCAGTGCCATGTTTAAACGCGAAGTGAAATAAGCAAACAAAAATTCCTTTAAAAAGTTTACCAGAGACGTAAACCTCTCCCCACCACAAAGATTCTCTGGGAAAAATTGCGAATATTAAGTGGAACGTGTTGTTACAGAATATCCAATTTATCCAGTTACCCAATAGAACATCAGTAAGTTCAACTGAGAAAGCCTACTCTTTAGCAAATTGCTGAGTATATCATTCAGATGATTCCAATTTTTCAAGGGAATTTATATCGAACATGAAACAATCACAACCTTCCAGTACAGCTCTTTATAGCCAACCATGTCTTGCAAAACTTATTGAAAACCCGATAACAATGCTCTCTTGCCTGACCTGCCCCACAAATGAACCAATAGACCTGATCTCCGGATTTTGACCCATATCACTGCTTCCTTGTCTTAGTTAAGTATTAGAAAGCAGACTATCATGGTTCCTAACTCAATCAAATGAACTATCTCATAATCAAATTGCCCACCGAGAAGGAGGGGGAACCAAAGATGCTCTGTTATCGGTAGACGGTCACAACTACAATAGTATATTTAATTTTACATCGTTGGAATTTTCTCTTTCGTCTGAGAGTCAGAGGACCAGACCACCTGCCTCACTACCCCACAAATAATTGATATACGAAATATAAATTATTGAGGAAGAAACAGCGTCAATTTAGTTTAAAAGGAAAAATGTCGCTCCTATTTTTTATCGTAGGAAATGTGAGATACAGTTATTAGAAGCATCTGTAAAAATGTTTACATATGGACCTGCTAAGAAGAAAACTACGATATAAAAACAAGTTTGTGGGTTTTATAATATTTCTGTTAAACATATCAAGGATATGATCGATAAAATGGAATTTGACAATAAAATTTGTTGAATCTTTCTTATAAAAAACGACAGGAAATGAGCGTCAGATTCCTAATTGTGAAAATTCTAAACAATTATTAGAACAGTTCGTTTCAATGTCAAAGGGACGGAACCGAGCTTATTCCGTGTTTTTTCTGTTTCTGACGCTCGTTTTGCGAATAGTTGTCTTTGGTAGGGTCTCTTGCGATCGGGAGACTAATGCTTTTACCCCAAATAAATGTCTTGTTCTTCTCTATTAAAATTTAGTTTGAGTCACCCTACAGCCATATGCGGAAATGGGAGAAAACTAACTGATATCCTAATATACAACCATGCAAAACCTCCGATAATTGTATGATGATCAAATTTGGTAAGAGTGGTATTAATAGTATATATAAAAACATATATATTACTTCTATAATATATATATATATATATGATGTTGGGACAGTTTTCGTCATTATGGAGAACAGGAGGCTCCTGCCACACTGGTATTGTGGTACTCCAGCGAACTCTCCTTTCCACCCACATCCCCACGTAAAACGTTCTGTAGACCAAGCGTCGAGCGCGTCGCGCTACGTATATAGCGGAAAGCTGCATATACTATTCTGTCGCATCCATTCCACTTTCTCTGTTTGTAATTGCATCGATTCTTTCTAGTCTACGTATCTCTTTTAATACGAATTCGGCATATTTTTTCAACGCCTTCAACGTGTTTACTCATGGCATAACTGCTTCGATAAGGTTAGTAGTTGTGAGATGGATCCCAATCACTGCTTCCAATAGCAACTGATTCGCTTCGAAACTTGGACAGGCGAAAATTACGTGTTCTGCATCTTCACTTACTCTGCACGTCGGACACTTGCTCTGTGGACTCTTCTAATTCCGTCGTCGTTGGTTTTTCACATTGTGATTTATCTAGTTGGCTTCATTCCAACCGGCAGCTTTCTCCCTATTACAGCAGCAGCCTCACACACCGAGGGAAGCAGGTTCAAATCCTGCCCCGGGCGTGGTCTCAAAAATGCTTCTTTCAAAAAAATATTTTTTCTTTTCGAGTCGAGTCGATTGTACTCATTCCCCAAGATCTTGTAGTCATAATTAATTATGGTTTAAAGATATAATAATAATAATTATATACATATCTTAAATTTTTTGTTTTATAAATAACCCAATTTAGTTAACTTCCAAGCTGAAGCGAATCTCTATCCAGTTCCTTATTCCATAAAGACGCATTTGCTTATAGTAATTAAGAAATCATTGAGAACGCTTCGTTAAAATTAGTGTGTTGCGCAGTGATGATCTTTTATAGGTGAAATAAGATCTCTTTCAGTCAATGCTGACCGCGGATAGGGAGCATTTCCCCAAAGCCATAGGTCTCTTAACGAATATTTCGAGTTCATAGCAAGGCATGCTCCAAAGCAGTTTCCTGTTTTGAAGCCCACCAGTTTCCAAACCTTTTCAAATAATTCCAAAAAATTTATAAAAGTATAAAAGCGAACTCGCACAAAATGATTCCAAAAACTAAAAATCAGGGAGGACAAATCTGAAACAGTCCTCGGACTGTTTGCTTTAATATAGGAAACCAGGTTTATCAGTCCTGAGTTTCTGGATTCAAATCACTGGGCATGGTCTCAACAACTCTACCTGTAAATAATTCGTTTTCGACTCGAAAGCCTCTCGAAAGTTATTCATTCCCAGAATTTTTGCTGGCATCATTATGTGTGGTATAACGCGTCATAACCAGAAAAAAACACACAATTATTTAACTTATATAAAATGTTGATTTGTACTTGATCTGGGAAATTTGAAAAAAATATTTACCTACGTTAAAACTGAACAAACAGAACTCAAATTACCTACAAAATATCTGATAGAAACGAAACAAACACTGCAGTTTAAGATACATGCAGGGTACGTAAGCAGAAGAAACGCCGTTAAAGACGCTAATCAAAACCTGAATTAGAGAACTAAAATTCTTGGAAAAGAGAATCGTGTTCGTAACAAAGTTTCCCACAAACAGAACACAAATAGAAAGAAAAGCAGAAACAAGAAAGAATATTGAAGAAGGGTAAGACAGAAAGCGCGATCCCCAATTGCCTAACACCCCAGTGCACCACAGACGATTACTTGTAAATACGGGATATATCGCTTTTCACGACCTTTTAGAGTGCATGGAGTTGAACACTCCATCTTTCTGCTGTTTGTTGTGTTTTTCCTGTGAGCTATCTTTGAACATTTTCGGGCCTCCTGGTTAGAAAATTTTTCAATTGGCGGCGAGGCAGTTTAATTATCGTAACATATCGTACATATATTTTCAGCACACAAACTTCGTAAAAATACACATTGGTCCCAAATTTCATCATCATAACGTTAGGAAGACCGTTAAATTGGGTTTATTTTGTTTGTTGTGTGTTCTCCCATTTCTGCATACGGCTGTAGAGGGACAATTCGATTCTTCAAACTAACTTTCAATAGAGGAGAACAAGACATTTATTTGTAGTAGAAAGATTAGTCTCCCGATAACAAGAGATTCTGGCGACTCGACAAGTTCATAGACAATTATTAAGAAAATGTGCGTCAGAAACAGAACAAACATAGAATTATGATGTACTGAAACACCGAACACGCTCGCTCGTGCCTTTTTGACGTTGACAATAAGATTTTTGTTGATTTTAGTCTTCATTTATTTTGCTCTCTGAACATATTCTTCGATAATCAGCAATTCATATTAACTATAGTTAATAACATCGAAAAAGAAGTCAAATTGAAAAGTGGTAATGTTAAGCACATACAATGGGGTATTTGCTATAGTTTGATGAGCTTCAGACTGAAACAGCAGCAGAAGATAATTGTTCCACTTACATGCAATGCCCCTTTACTGTTACCCTTTCCCGACCGAATGGGGTTTGTTGTAGAATATTGTTTTACGAACACCACCAGTTCATTTTTGTAAGTTTTAGTCAAAGGCTGCACTTGGCAACTATTCGCTTTTGTAGGTTAGTCTAAGATCGAGATGTATTTCGAGATAATGTTTTATTGAAGCAAACTGTTTAGTTGGATTCGCGCGAAGATGGATCTCTAATGCAGTTGTTGACTTCATCAAGATTATTTTGCAATGTAGCCAAAGCAACACCCTCTACTTTATATCTTGATAATACTGCGGCAACATATGCAAATGTGGCTTTTTCTACTTCTGAATTGGCAGCCAGGTCAGTTTTAAAAATTCTATTCAGAATTGGTCCGAAAATGCTTCCAATTATCGCGCATAGTCCGTAACTTCCCTTTTCACTTCTCATCTCCTGTCTTTTAATCGCATTTCTTGTATATTTGTTAACTCTATAAACTTGTTCGTAGTTGAGTGTTGTTCTCTGAATCCAAATTTGAGGGTAGGATATTCATTCTTCAAATTTGACTTCACAAGCCCCAACTAAACCAGGCAATAAGGTAATTGGTCCATAAGACGGGCTATTTGCAGCAGGTTTGCTTGGAATTATTTGAGCTGCTTTCCATTACAAAGGAACTACATTCAATACTTGTGTGAGGTACCTAAATGCAATGTTGGAAATTCCCGCATTCTTTCACGAATTAGTAGATCAATCCTGAAGATTTTGTGATCCATTTGATAAGTTATAACAATGTCGATATTATGTATTTCAAATTTCGATAGAAGTCAAGTAGAACAAACCGGATCTTGGTATTTTAACTTCATAGTATTTAATTTTCAACTTCAGTTTGAACTAATGGCGGGAAAGGTGCCGAAAAGTTTGATAAATGTTTGGCGAAACAATTTGCTTAGTCCTAATCATTTCTAGCTCATGTATTTCCGGGAGTTTTAAATGTTGTGAAATGAGACTTGGGATGTTTAAGTTGTTTGGTTGTTTTCTAGACTTTTCTTGATCCGATGATACCTTTTATAGATAATCCCAATTGGGGATCCTGCTGCTCTTTCCGTATATCATTAAATGCTTTGGTAGCTTCATTCCACTTTTGTTTGTCAGCATTCATCTCATTTACGTTGATATCATATGTTGCTGCTTGAAGTGCTATTTCAATTCATGTAGAGTGGCTGCACGCTCCTTCCAGTGCAGTTATGTTGAAGAGTCGATTCACAGTGTATTGGAAGAAGCACCTACAAATTGTTTGCTTTATTATGTAGTTGGAAGAAAGAAATCTGAATAATCGAACTTTTATTATTGAAGCCAATTAACAGAAAGATGTCACACCACACTCTGTACAGTTTTACAGCATCAGAGTCGGTTTCAATTGTTTAATAGAATGTTGCAAGAAGCGAAAGAGGAGTATTAGATATAAGAAGACATTTTTAGTTTTGATGTAAAATAAACGATGTTTCTGGTTGAATTAAATTAGTAAATAAACAAATGATTTTTGAGGCATGGAGGCAGGGGGTGTCGTCTTCTAGCTGTGTTATGCAGCAAACTCCGTGGAGTTATGCGAAGCGCAATAGTTTTCTGCAAAATTTGGTTCTTCAATCAACCGTGTTTACATTAGCTAACCTAAATTCATAACTAGCATATATTCATAACTCACATAGATACATCTCTAATGAAAATGTATATCTATAGGACCATCACAGAATCTTTAGAGAATGTTTACATTATGCATTCAAATCCTTTGAGTTGAGATACAAATGGTCCAAGAAACCGTTATGCGCTACTCTGTTCCGCTGCGCATAACTCACTGTAGTCTGTTACACCGTTTAAAACTTCCTTTCTGCTGAAGGCCAGAGGAAAACACGACAAGCGTCCATACCCCACAAATAATTGAGTTACTAACCACATATTATACAACAAAATCGGGGATTATCTGAGTTCAGACTTATTTTTGCTAATAAGGCTTCCAATAATGTAATTTTGCTTTCTTATTCTTCTTTTCAAACTTATTCCAAAAATTACACGAAGTGTGCGTCAGATTCACAATTGTTATAATGTTGTTTCAACGTCAGAAGACACTAGCGACCGTGTTAGTTGAGTCAATTTACCTCCGAAATGCATCATAATTCTATGTTTGTTTTCTTTCTGACGCACATTTCGTTAATAATTTTCTATAAATTTATCGAGTTGTTAGATTCTCTTTTGAACGGGTTTCCAAAGTTTCCCACCGAGCTCAATGCTTAGTCCCAATTCCGTGGGTAAATCCACATACCCACAATTGGTGGAAATTCACATTTGAAAGAGTTCAAATTCCATATTTGTGTTGTCAACAAAACGGAGAAAACTACGCACAAGAACTTCAATTCTATAACGAAATTTTGTGTATAAAAACGCGGCAACGATTGTTTACGGCATTAGTTTGTTTCACCATTTCCTAAGGAAGAGTCCGAATTGAAGTTCAAGTGAATTAAAAATGAAGTGCTTTGTTTTTGCTGCTTTTATTGTTGTGTTTGCTGTTATCACTCACCAGATATCTATTTCAGTGGTGGATCCAAATACTGGTGAACTTATTGAATATGAATATAGATGCGAAAATGATGATTTTACGCTCAGTGTAAGTATACAAGTTGTAAGGCTTTAAATGTACATACATCTTTGGGCTCACTACTGATATATAGGAACTAATGGTTTTAGCAGTAACTAATTGACTGAACATTGTCCATAAATAAATCTAATTGTAGTTGTTTGGTCAGCTATGTTCGAGCAGAGTGGCTCGTGGGGTATTGTCCCTTACGACAATACTAAGAAGTATTTTCAGATTATTGGACCATTCGAGTACATTTATATGAAAACAGTTTAATTGTGACACACAACCACAGACCTAGCACTATCTTCAATATAATTTCTGGATATGAGGCATATATAATATTTCATATCCCAGCATCAATGTTGGGTACTAATTCAAATACAATTTTTTTTAAAGGAAGATGCAACTAAAATGTTTGACAAATGCGTTAAAGAATCCAAATTGAGTGGCAACAGTGTCCTGGATTTCCTTATTTGTGACAATGTCGAGGAAGATAACATCGAAAAATACACAGATTACGTTACCTGCTACTTGAAGGAATTGGGTGTAAGCAGCGAATTCCCAGAAGATCAGCTAAAAGAAACTCTTGGCATAAGTGACGAAAAAGTCGCTGAAGTTAAAAAGGAATGCGATGGTGAGGATACGACTATCGTCGATAAATTCCGTTGTTACAATAAATACTGTAAATAGTAAATAAATAGTTAATTATAACAATAAATGTGGGTTTTGTATATATTTGAGTATATTTGAAACTTGTGAAAAATAAGATAGATCTTTATAAATAAAATACAACCAGAGTCAAAATTCTCGAGATCCTACAAGTTAATTGTACATTGCTATTACAGTTCCGAGATTTCCGGCGAGAGAGGAATAAAATTATTTAAGGGGCAAACTTTTACACATATTTTACTAAAAATAATAATACAATAATTAAGTAAGATCCAGTTCAATAGTACAGGTTGAACTGTTCAACTGCTGAACTGTTCAATTGTTCAATTTACAAAGAAGGTGTTAAAACCAAACTGGAGGTTAAGATGTACGTTCAGATAGTCACAAGAATAGTTACTTTATATTTATACCTCTGTATATGTACAGGTTTATGTGAGAGAGTAAGTCAGAAGGGAGAAAATTCGAAAGGGCCTGTTTGCTATAAGTTCCACTCTGTGATATGTCCGCTAAGAACCCCGATAACAGTAATCACAGTATTATAAACTGTAAGTGATCCCTTTAAAGGGCGATCTTGTTCAATGAATATGCAAAAGTGAGGATGTTAATCACTTCTTGTACAACCAAAGCTGCGCCATTTGGTTCTGGTTTCGCTTACAGAGACAATAATACGATAAAAGCGCCTGCTCCCCACAATAAAAATACACGAATAAAAACGTTATTCATTTTGAATACTGACGAAATTTCCTTACAATTCCTGAAAAAATAATTTTAAATACAAATTGTAAATTTACAATATTAACGACTCATTTCAAATATGTAATCCTTTTTCGATTCCATTTTCAATTTGATTAAAAACTGGTCTCCTCGAGATCCATCCTATAAATTACCAAATTTCTATTATTGGCAAAAAAAACAATATGAGCAATTTGAAGTTGCAGAACTTCCAGAGAGCTTAGTTGGACGCCCCATAAGTGGTCTCATTTGTGTCTAAGGAGTGAGTATACCTCAATGTTCTGGATATGATTATGTTGCGAATCTTTGTGGCGGTAGGCAGACGATCGTTTATATCCATTATCCTCTTCGTACAAGAACAAAAAAAGGCGGAACTTGATTTCAACTATGTTGCTTTATCTTCTAAAGTTTCCAACTAGAACGATGGTTGTGTGTTGATTCTGGACATGAGGCTAATGCTGGTTCAGATCCAACCCTCCACTTAGGACAGTCGCTTCAATTCATCAGTTTTGTATAGGTGGTCTGTGGTCTCTTTTAGTTCTGGATATCAGTCGAAATTTTTGCTTTATTTGTTGAATGCTTTTCTCATGCTATGTCATTAATTTTTATTAAAATTTCATTATCCTGAGTTATTTCACGTGTCAGAAAACGTATTCTAAAATTTTCTTCTTTAGTTCTGTCATTTTAACGGCACGGTTTGTAGCACAATTTCTCTAGATCATCAATCGATATCCAAGCATTCTGTTGGTTTTGAATAAATTTATTGTATATAAAACGCGGAATGCACAATGATGTGCATGTGTTCTGTTGCAAGTCCACATGTTTGCTTCTTTTGTGAAATACTGGATTCGTTGCTAGTTCTTGTGCACCCTGGTCATCTAAATAAAGCGACATTGGATCATTATTCAAATAGTTCAACTGCATTAAGAATCTTCTCGGTTATAGTGCCTCTTTTGCTGCATCAGACGTTATCAAGCATATGCCGAGATGAAATCCATATCCAGTGTAGGATATCTGATCAGTTGCGTCGCCTGCCCAGTCTGCGGCTACGTATGCGGTAATTGGCGCGTTCGGATGACGTCCGTTATAAACCAATTTGTACTCGGCTGTGGTTTTGAGATAACGAAAGATATGTTTAACTGCCATTAAATGCTCCTGATGCGGATTCGAATTAAATGGCGCCATTTGTAGATATGGCCAAATACATTAAAGGCCCAATCATTGACTGGTACTTCTGTGGCTGCACTGTCTTAGAGTTACCTGGATACTGCACATGATGCCTTGGTTCGAGTGGAATAGATACCGATTTACAATCATCCATACCGAATTGACATAAAATGTTCTTGATTTACTGCGTCTGACCTAATTTTATAGCACCTGTTTCACCACATCGGTCTATTTCAATACCCAAGAAATGATGTAGAGTTCCCTTGCCAGATACTTCGAACTCTTCGCACAGTTCTTTTTTAACGTCTTAATACTATTAATTTCTCTTTGCAACCGATTATCAGATCATCCACATATACTGCCGCCAATACTAAGTTTCCATTTCTCTTAACTTGGTAAAGACATGGATCACCATCACATGGTTTAAAACCAATGCTTCTTCTGAGAACTGAAACTCTTCGAAGAGAGTATAGTGTCAATAATAAAGTTTCACCAGAAAATGGGTTGGTTGTAGAGTGCCACTTTGATTCTTCAAACTAACTTTCAATAGAGGAGAACAAGACATTTATTTGGGGTAAAAATATTAGTCTCCCGATCGCAAGAGACTCTGGCGACTCGACAAGTTCATAGACAATTATTAAGAAAATGTGCGTCAGAAACAGAACAAACATAGAATTATGATGTACTGAAACACCGAACACGCTCGCTCGTGCCTTTTAGACGTTGACAATAAGATTTTTGTTGTTTTCAATCTTCATTTACTTTCCTCTTCTTCGACATTCAGCAATTCATATTAACTATAGTAGATTCAATTTAACTATAGTATAGTCAACAGGGTTCCAATATAACCCCTTAGGCTTTCATAGTCACCTCCGAAATTAAATGTGACACTTTTTTATCTCGCGATGCTCCATGGGTATGTTCTTTAACAACTGTCGGCAATTGCTGGCCCACTGGCTTTATGTCTGTATGCAGTTTGGGCCCACTGCCAGGATGTCATTTAGGTATTTTCCATTACAGGTATGCATAGATCCATCAATGGGGCACTCCGATCGATGTTTCTTTTTGCGTTAGTCTCTTCATTTGTCCCAATTTCAGATATTCGAGTATGCTGTGGTTATACAAAGTATTCAAATCAGAGTTTGCCGATAAACACCTTCGTGACTGCTGAAGTCTTTTCAATGCAGGCTCGTAGGAGGACCGAATGCACAACTTTGAGTCCACGCGCGACAATAATGGCAACCTCACAACGTATTTACCATTATCCGAACGACGGTGCGAGGACTTGTAATATTGTTCGCACCTCGTAGAGCTCATTAGATTTATTATATTTATTTGAAGGTGTTATACACCGTGACTTGAAAGATCTATTGTGATGCCCCTATTTATTTCAAAGCTCTATGGATCTTCTGTCAGTTTAATTTCCGACAGAAATTCATGTACTTTGGAGGAATCAATCTTGCTAATATCTAAGATATATTTTCCAAAAAAAACACCTGTGTCTTTTGTGTGCCGACGGTCCGCAGTCTGCGATCAGGAGCAGTAAAGTTTCGTCACTTTCTCCACAAAGTCGCCAGATGGCATCTGAAGATAGACCCAAGTTACTCATAAGATAGTTGAGCCAACAGTGACCGCTTAAAACGCCTATCATGATTCTCAATTTACTCCGAGGCATACTTATGCACTATCTAACTCTTTTAGGAAGAGCTTTAGACTGTCCTATTCCCGGAAAATTTTTCCAGATATGACATCTTTTTGCATCTGTGCACTTTTTCAGCAGACATTCAAAGGTGTTGGATGATAGAAAACAGAAGGGTTCAGGCCTGTTGCGCTGCGGGACCGCAGCTTTCCTTCCTATCAGCCTTCTCATTTCCCTCTTCTCTTATGTAGAGATACTGTTATCCACAGATGTAGCTTGTTTACCCTCCCAGGGTGAGCTCAATTTTTTGACTGCTGCTTGACTGTCGGATAGTATCACGAAGTTTTTTCCTGTCTTTCCTATTTTTCCCCGATACTTCCTCTCCATATTAAACCGCGCACATCTTTCTATAGCGTGAATCTCCGCTTGAAAATTGCTTAGGAAGGAACCCATTGGTGCCTTGTAGTTGGTTCTAGGCCAAAATATTCCTGCCCCAGTTCCGTGGACAGACTTATTACCTTACTATTTTATTGGTTGCAGTTATACCTTTCCGTTCTTTTTTGCAACTGTATTTGTGTGTAAAGTTGAATTTTCTTGGCATAAAGTCCTTGTGAGATTTTAGTATACCGTATTCTTCAGATGAATTGTTACCCCATATGTTTTGGATGTAATTTGATACCCTCGAGATCATTTCTTGTATTCTGCTAAGAGTTTCCTATCAGAGTCTTGTAATACTGGATTTAAGGATGCTAGATATAGTATAACTTCCTGCTGCCATTGGGTAGGTGCGTAGAGCTCCAGTGATGACAAGACAAAGCTTTGTACTTTACTTAATTTCGATATCTAAAGTGTGGATCTAGTTGACCAGCCTACAGAACCATCGGTGATGATTGGTCTCACTATCATGATATATATTCAGCGAACATTTTTGGGTTAAATCCCCTAGATTTACCGGCAAGCCTTCTGCATGTCATTGAGGAAGTTTTAGCCCTCTTGGTGGTTGCTGTTAGATGAGCCCTCCACAATAACCTTTTGTTAAGGAGGCTTAGTTATTCTCTTTTTTTGTGGCAGAGATGCATCTCTGCTACTTGGTGTTTGAAGAAGCTCCCTTGACAAAATTCTGTCAAGTTTCGTAGGGGGTTTATATTTCAGATTGGCTACTCTGCTGAGTGAAGAGCAACGTACTTGTAGCAGTACTGCGCTCAAGGGTATCGGAGCATTATGAGATTATATATTTGTAGGAGTTGATATTATCTTGTCTAATTCCTCCAATCTAAGATGTATACGAATAAACTGTGTACCTACTTTTAGGGTGTTGTGAGACAATGGGTCCACAAATTCCGAATGGATTTATTTCAGAGTAATTTTTAATTATTAGCGTCAGTGACGGTAACAAGAGAGAAACCAATTTTTATCTGACTCGAGTTGCTGTTTTTTTTTTATATTTTTGGCACTTGCTCATCCGACTACTCTCTCTTTTCTGCCTTTGCTATCTTTATGAGAGCAGATTTTTCAGAAATTGTGTGCTTTTGTTTGGAATTCGCACAAAATATCCAAACACGGAAAGTTTCAATCCCAAATAAACTACGATTGTGGGCAACTTCATTGCTGAAATGATATCAGGTTAGAACACGAACTTTGCTTTTGGTGGGTATTGTTGAACTCCAAAATATGATCGGTTTTTAATTATCACCAACTTTTTAGGATATCACCAGCAGCACAAGTAGATATTTTCAATTCGGAGTGATTGGAACACTCACCACTATATATATTATTTGATGCATACTATATAATTTTAAGCAGTTGCGTAAACAACCGTTTTCGATAGATTTTTATTCAGTAAAACAAAATTCTGGAAAACTGAAAAATAGGGACTGGGAAAAGTAAAAACGGAGCAGCTACCAAAGGGACATAGGTAAAGTGGGTAACTACAAATTGAGAAGCGGGTGAAAGAGGGTTGGTTGTGAAAAAGATATGGACGCCGGTAGTCTATCGAAGAGTCTCTACATGAATTATACTACTAAGCAAATATGGCGAAAATTCGCCTATAATACATCAAAGTGGTGCATTTAATATGGTCCAATTTGTAACACTGATGACAATAATTACGGTAGTTTACGGTGGTGATAATCATGCTGTTGGTCCACGAAACTAAATATAATATTTAGCTCCCATAGTGAAACAGTGACGCACATTAGAAGAATATTTCACGTCATTTCAAACTCATTTTGCTTGTTATTCAAAATACAAAATAGAGAAGACGAAAAGTGTCTGATAAAAATACCCGGATAATTCAGTTAACTTCAACAATGCAGCGCCCAGGAAAGCTTCACTCAGCAAATATGAAGTCATTTCTGTCATCTCTTTGGTCAATTTCATGAAGATGTCTTACGCAGGCGCATAGCTTGATGTGGGAACCACTTTTGCTGGTTATAGTGTCGGTAGTAAGGGGGTCATATGCAATATATTCGGATGTTTCTATTCTGAAATAATTCCAATCTCTGGGCTTTCGGTGCTGGCGTATTATATACAATATTGAATACCTTTTAGTCCTTTGATATTTTATACGCAAAGTAAAAACTATGACAAGGATCTTGCACTTTAACTTAAAAAATCAGAAAAAACTAACTTGGGTAGTAAGTCACTTGGAAAAAGAGATTTAAGGACGAAATTTTCTTTTTGAAGCAGCAGGTTGACATTATGAATGGAGTTGATCAGATAAGGAAATACCCGATTTTCATATAAGGACCTTTAAGGAATAAAATCAAAATAAGACTAGCTATGCTGGTATTTATGACATGTGAATAAAAGGAATCTGTGATGTATAAATATGTGCAGATTATTGCTACGACAACGCGCCCAATTAACCAAACTTCATTACTTGGACTCTGCTTTCGAGATGCATTGCACTTTGCACCACTTAACGGCAATCTCACTTGATTAAGTTTCCACAACGTAAAAGTTGGAAATTAAATAATAATCACAACTAAATAAGTGAAATTAATAAATTACATTTTATTTGGATTGCGAAAGAGCCAGGATTTGAGCGGATATTTGCATTCGATCTTATATGAGTATAAATCGGTGGATTAACTGCGAATCAATAGGAGTATAGTTTAAAACTTTCTGATTGCAAATACAAGTAAATACCTCAAATGTTCTATCATTATTCCTGAATAATATGAAGTAATTCCAATCCGATATCGTCTTTGTGTAGTATCAAACGGAATGTGATATAAAGCGTCTTTATACATTTATACAAGTATTGTAGAGACCTGTTAAGGAGCAAAACGACAATATAACTACTACTTTTTCGCTTCTGTAAACATGTTGTTAAACAATTGCGACACAGACTCCGCTGCCGTAAAACTTGGCACGGTTTGGTCGAGGAGGCATTTTTGCCACTTGGGCTTGCAATAAAAAAATTTTGCTTGTTAAAATGTTTTTGTTGAATTTTTCTTATTAGAAAACGAGTAAAGAAGTCTGAAGTCGGAGTAGACCGACTTTGAAATACCCTTTAGCTTTCCTTGTGCGTGCGAGTTCAACAATGGGGATGATTTCTTCATAAATCATCATTAGTAGCATATCTACAGTAATTTTCGGTGGAGTACCTTGAATTGACTAAATCGACCCCATTTCCTGTGTATGGCTTCGTAGTGTCAATATAACCACTAACATAAAATTTCGTCCAAAAATATTGTATAGGTCGTAATTTATAATAATATGTGAATAGTGGGCGTGGCTGTAAAAATAACAGGCCCATTTTTTATGTGGTGTTTAATGTTGGTTAAATGTCTTGTGCTCCTCTATTGAAATTTGGTTTGAAGAATCGAGGCGGCACTCTACAGTTATAAGTAGAAATGGGAGAACACTCACCTATCTCCAAACACACAACAAACTAAATAAACCCAATCTAAACCTCTTCTTAACGTTATGATGATCAAATTTGGGACCAATGTGTATTTTTACGATGTTTGTGTGCTGAAAATATAGGTTCGATAATTAAACTGCCTCGCCGTCAATTGAAAAATTTGCTAACCTTGAGCCCCGAAAAAGTTCAGAGATAGTTCACAGAAAAAACACAACAGCAGAAGGATCGAGTGTTTAATTCCATAAACTCCAAAAGGTCGTGAAAAGGGATATATCCCGTAGTTACGAGTAGTCGTCTGGGGTGCACTGGGGTGTTAAGCAATTGGGGATCGCGCGTTACCCTCTTCAATATTCTTTCTTATTTCTGCTTTTTATATCCTTTACCTTTAAAGGAGGAAAGAAGTCTGAAGTCGGGTTAAACCGACTACAAAATACCCTTTACCTTTTCTTGTGCGTGCCAGTTCAACAATGGGGATATTTTCTTCATAAATCATCATTCGGAGCACACTAGCCGTAATTTTAGATAGAATACCTTGAAATGATTATATGGACCCCATTTCTTGTGTATGGCTTTCTAGTGAGAATATAACCACTAACATAAAATTTCGTCCAAAAATATTGTATAGGGCGTAAGTTATAATAATATGTGAATAGTGGGCGTGGCTGCAGAAATAACACGCCCATTTTTTGTGTGGTGTTTAATGTTAGTACCCGCAACCTTCCTGTGAAATTTCGTTGATAAATATTTAATAGGAACACAGTCATGATTTTTGGCTAATTGTGGGCGTGGCAGTTCTAGTATGATCTCCATATTCTGCACACACACTATTATGGACCCAGTGTATGTTTCTGCAAATTTTTATTCCGTTGGCATCAATACAAGCATAGGTAGGCTAATTTTAATTTTAGACCCGAAAGTTCCCTATATCAAAAGTGGGCGCGTTTTTTCTCTGATTAGCCCCATTTATTGCAGATATCTTTATAATGTCCACATGTTTCTTCATGTAAAATTTCGTCCATAAATCTCTACCAGATCTTCAGTTATGAATATTTGTTAATAGTGGGCGTGGCAGATAATATATATAGCCCACTTTTTGCACAGTCTTTAGTAGGACCCACATCTCCATATCTGCCAAATAATATCATGTTTCCGTCAATTGGACCGAAGTTATAGTCATTCTAAAAAAGGTGAAAAAAGTTCCTTATATGGGAGGTAGGCGTGGTCTTTGTCCAAATCGGCCCATATAGCAATCTGGTTCTGTATCTTTGTCCAGACTATACTTTTGCAAAATTTCATTAAGATAGCTCTAACGGTGTAGAAAAAAAGTGGCCACAGACGGACAGACGGACAGACGGACGGACAAAATAAAAATTGCTTAGAAAGTGATTCTGATCACATCTGTATATATAAGTCCATACCTAGCATGCCTCCTTCTCGAAATTGCAACACCGCTCAGAAGCACAAAGTTAGTATACCCTATTTACCTTTTTTAAAGGTAAAGGGTATAATTACAAAAACCTTCTGAATTCTGAATCATTGGTAGAAACATTATTTTCAACGTCAAAAAGACACGAGCGAGCGTTTCAGTTGTGTCTATATACCTACCAAATATATCCCATTCTTCCGTGTTTATTCTGTTTCTGACGCACATTTCTTTAATAATTGTCTCTGAATTTGTCTCTAATCTAGCAACTTACGATAGTTAGTCCCGCTATGAAAAGTTAGTTTGAAGAATCGTGTTGTCACTCTACAGTCATTTGCAGAAATTGGGAAGAACCCACCTATCTCCCAAATAAGCTAAGCTCGAGAAGTAATCCAAAATAACCCACATCTAAGTATCCGTTAATGTTGTGATTTTCAAATTTTGCAGTAATGTGTGATTATATTGTTGTTTGTGTGTTAAACAAATTAGAGTAAAATTAAACCCCGGCCCGATTTCACAAATTTACATAGCTGGAACCCCTATATTTTCCAACGATCGTTTCCATAAAGAATCATACAAATAATAGCAGAAAAGGTTAACTACATTTCCCCTCCCTTTTGGATAGACATGCACATTGAAAGATCTGCAGACAATTTAAGAAAAAAAGTTGCACTAATGCTATATGTGGGCGTAATAAATCAACTGTAAAATCCACGGCCATTGATACCTTCATTAAGAATTTGGAATTATGATCAAAATGGTATTAAAAGGGAATATATTTCGTACTTGCAAGTACGGATCTGGATCTTATATTATCATCGTTCGACTCTCTTGCTTCATTTCTAAGAGCTGTTTCATTACGCTATGTTAGAAAATAAGGGATCTCGCTGTCTATACAACCCCACTTCAATCATTTTTATTGTTTCTGTTCTTATTTTCAATTCCTTTTTGAAGTTTCTTTCATTACTAGAGTACTCATTCTCTAAGTGTGCTTTTTTTTATTGTATATTTTGTAGTTGCTTTGAGATTTGTTTATTCGGTTCTAACTGAGGCAAATATTTTTTTCAAACTTCATCACGTAACCAACTTGAATAATATATACAAATATATATATACGAGTATACATAGACTACTTGAATAATTGTTGGTGTAAATTTGGTGAAGTTGCCTTATACCAGAAGTAATGATGTCAGCCCCCGTTCTGGATAATGAGTAACAAAGACGTTCGATTCGAAGAGGAAATTATTTAGACGCAAATTATTGAGACCATGGCCAGGGCTTTTAATCCACATCCCCAGAAATATTAGACTAACATTCCTACATTGAGGCAAGCAGACCGAGTTCTATGTGAGATACTCTGCTGAGTAATAACAATTTCCATGTTATTACAATAATTGTATACGATTTTGAATTTATATTTCACAAAAGTTTGCAACAAAGTTATTGATATTGAAAACTGCTGATCATTGAAACTGAGAACTGGTCATTACTAGCTTCTTTAGCTTGAACTGCCTTAGTTTTCTCGTTGCTCTGAATTCCGTCATGTCCGGGTGACACAATGCTTTTTTCACCATTGTTGGTTTGATCTGGTAAAACTTTTTGATTGAAAGGGAGCTAATAATAGGGAGTTATTGCTGTTGTATGGTTCTTATAAAGTTCTAGAGTAGATATTGGTGGCTAGTTCAGCATAGGATAGGATGATGTCTGGATTGGAAAATGTTTTGTAGATTGAAAAGTGGGTGGGCGAGCCATCATTTGGGACAACGAGCTTCTTGGAAAGGATGATGTCGTCAGATTTATCGCGTATTTTGTAGATGGAGTCAAACCCCCGAAGAGGATTATTAGTATTGAAGTCATCTAAGAACAGGTATGGAAAAACTGTAACGATGTTAATTAATTCTCCATTGTGGAAATTTTGATTGGGTGCAATGTGGCATGTAAGAATTGATTTCTTGAAACCGATATCTAATTCTAAAGGAAGTTGGATGTAAACGGGACTTGTTTCTGGTTTAAGGCCTTTTTTACCAAAGGGACAACACCTTGCTTCCAAGTGGTGTTATGTGGGCTATTGTTAACGTAGCTTACGTATTTTTTGGTGGATAATCCATGGTATCAAATAAGAAAAAATAATAACTAAGACCGAAGCAAATAAAACTGATTGCAACAAGTATCAGTCGATGACTACAAATAATTTAAAATTGTTTATGAGAACATCGTCCGCAAATAATTTTCGCTGCAACGATCTAACAAAGAAAATCAATTGCTCCACTTTCACAATGTTACAGCAAAAAAACAGCAGACAAAATGATTCAAATTTCTTATATATTTCAAGTTCATTTACAATTCACTATAAAGAATTTCTGCTTATTGCATTTGAAGCGTTTGTTGCACTAGATTGTGAATACCTCTGTTCTTTCTTCAGATGCATTGCATTCAGCTCCACTTCATAGCAATGTCGCTTAATATAAATTTTTACAATTTATTAGCTGAAAATAAAATAAAAAGCATAACTAAATAAATTAACGATTCGAAAATGAATGGCATATTAATGCGGTTCGTTTGGATTGAAAAGCATACAGAATTTGAAGGAATATTTCATTCGAACTTATATCGTTATAAACCAGTGGATAGACTGTGAATCGAGGCGAGAGTATTTTGAAAGCTGCTGCGTGCAAATAAAGTAAATACCAAATGTGCTCATTGAATATGAATGAAAAATATGAATTAAATAGGATCCGCCCACTTCTAAACATCTAACGACAGATTTTATACTTCTCTTGACATTATCTGTAGATATATGTTTGTAGGAGTGGCTTATAGAATTATTTTATTTATGATGTTGATAAATTAAAGTGAATGCCACTTATCAGTGGTCTGGCTTACTAATTTTTGCCCTAACCTTGTTCAGTTCGCATGACTCACCGGAGAAATGTCTCTTCCTCTTGACACCCAGTGGCCCACGCTTCCTACCTTAATGCACCAAAAACAATAGAATTAGTAAATATATTTCATTCAAAAAGATGCAGCGTATATTCTAGTTGATAGAAAAAATTTCGTCTTTATATACTGTGATACAAAATGTGACAAAGGTACTTAGAACTCCTAAAGGGGAAACTACCATATAATGACTCCTTTTCCGCTTTTGTCAACATTTTGTTCAACATTTGAATCCAAATCTGCGCCTGTAAAACTTTACAGACAGTATCCAAACACATCTTTGTCTTCTCAGGCTCTCAGTTATAAAATGTTCCTTATTAATATATTTTTGTTACAAAAGGTGTGTGTCAGTTTCACAATTAAGACAATTCTGACTAATTTTCGGAACAGTTGTTTCCAAGGTGAAGAAGACACGAGCGACCGTTTGCGAATTATATCGCATATTTACGTGTTTGTTCTACCGCTGACGCACATTTTTTTAATAATGATCTCTGAATTTGTCTAGTGACTAACATCTCTGGCGATAGTTAGACCACCCCGAGCTCAATGCGTTGTCCCCCAACCTGTGTCTAAATCCACACAAATACAATGGGTGCAAATACATATTTAAATGAGTTATATTCTTATTATATATTATATGCCTTGCTAAGAAAATGGAGAGACAGCAAAGCAATAACTTAAATTCAATTACAAAATTTTGTGTATAAAAACCAGGCCACGATTCTTTACGGCATTAGTTTGTTTCATCTTTTTGTAAGGAAGAGTCCGAATTGAAGTTCAAGTGAATTAAAAATGAAGTGCTTTGTTTTTGCTATTTTTGCTGCTTGTATCGCTGTAGTAGTTCCTTGGAATGAGGCTGATTGTCCTATTGTTGAAGAGTTAGATATCAAGAGAATAAGTAATGTAAGTATAGAAGATAAAATATTTTGAACCCAGCTTGGTTAGATTTGTTTCGAATTTTAAGTAGGTAGAAAATCCTAGATCCGTTACTGATAGATATCAACTGATGGTCTTCCCAGTAGATAATTGACTGAAGATTGTTTGTATATAAATCTAATTGTAGTTTACTCAGTCATCTTGAGTGTGGAATACAAGAATACTATACAGCATTCTAAAATTATTTGAATTCTTGATATCAGAACTGTTTAAAATGGCAGGGAACCGCAGACCTATCAATAAATCCAATATAATGCTCTATATTTTTGAACCAAAACGTGAAGGTATATAATATTATAATATGTAATATAATATAAATATTTTATTACGGTACTCCCCTCGTGCACATATCGGGACGAATATTTCATTGCTTGAGGGATATATAGTTTGTAGTTTTCTTATCTCGTCATCAAAATTAGTTACTAATTCTAACTTTACTTCTTTAGCAGAATGTTGCAATTCAGCCTATGGCAGTTTGCGTTGAAAAAGCGGAAGTGAGCTTTCTATCTGTTATGAATCTCAATTTTTGTAATACTTTCGAGGCAGACAACACCAGCAAATTGAAAAATTATATTTCATGTTACATGGACAAGGCGGGTGTTTTGGAAAACGGCGAATTCAAGGACGAAAATATAAGGATACCATCCCAAAAAGCCGATGAAGCTAGAAATGAATGTAGTAGTATCAAGGGTGAGACCCAAGAAGACACCATCTTCGAAAAATTCCGCTGTTACAATAAATATTTACAAACTGAATAAAATGTTAATTAGATTTGTGAAACCTGTTTTTTTGCATATACTTGGTCCTGAAAATTTGTAAGGAATGAAATATATCTTATGGTGAAGAATAAAACACAATTAATGTCACAGTTGTTGCCTAATGAGTGCACAAAAATGAATAAAAAGGTTTGTATATAACGAAGAAAATATGTTCTAGTACCAAGAAAATAGGTTGATTTCGCAATGGTTTTTGTTGAAGAGAGAAGTCTTTGTTGTCCTCAAAAATAATCATGAAATAACAAAGATTGGCCTCCACAATAAAAAGCATGGATTTATTCGGTATATAATTTGGACACTGACAGAATACCAAACGACACTCCTCAACATATAAATACAAATTTAAATAGAAATTGTATTTTGCAATATTCACGATTCTTTTTAAAACTATAATCTTTATTCCATTCAAATCTCGATTTGTTTCAAAATTGAACTCCCCGAGATCGATCCTAAAACCAATTCCAATTTTTATTATTGGCAAAAGGAACCATGTGAAGTTGGAGGACTTCCAGATAGCGTACTTGCACGTCTGTACAGGTAATCTCATTTAACTCGAAGGAATGAGAATACCTCAATATTCTGAATATGGCGCTGGTTGGGAGATCACAGTTTATCAGATATAATGTATCAAATGTATCAACATGCCACCAGCGACGATGGTTTGACCTTTGATACTGACATTTTTCTGAATGTGGCTTTTATTCATCAGTTTTCTATTATTGGTGTGTTGATTTATCTGCGGCTTTTTTAAGTTGTAGATATCAATCCCAATTTATACTTTACTATCTGAACCCCCTCCCGCGTCGTCAGGCAAAAAAAGCTTTTCCAACAGTTTAAATTACTTTAAAACATTAATGCAATGCTGTTAGATAAAGAACATACTTGGTTTTTTCCACAATCGCAACAAATAGTGCAGATGGTTTTCCGACTGGGATCCTGCAACTTAGATTTGGCCATGCGAGAAAACTGGATATTTCAAGTTTATACCGCACATTTGTACAGGTTGTCCTTGCAACTTATTGATGGTAGCGGCGAATGCAAGGCGAACAGGGAATTGAAGACCCTTAAATTCAAATGGCACATCAGATGGAATCATTACGATGCATGGAATCAGAGCGTCTTCGCCTTTGAATTTTCCATTCAACATTGTTGCTTCTATCACATTTCTCAAAATTTTTTTGGCGGCAAGCCTGGTGCCCTTGCAAAGTTTTGGTTGGTTGATGTTGCTAAGCATAATAATCGGCGCTCCAATTTTTTCCCGGGCAAATCAAGTGCGTTTAAAAATTCTGTGGGATATTTCACCACCTCATCCTGATTCATGATGGTATCCACTGATTTGAATGTGATTAATGGACCTTGTTACCGCCGAACGGAGTATTTTAAATTATTTGATTTCTATTTTTTCCTACTGGGTGTTTTGATTATCATAGAATTTTTGATATGTTTCTCATTACATATGTATATAGTTTTTTCCCCCCTTTTGTCTATATATTCTATTATATGCATTTATATTTGATAGCCTTGGAATAACTGTTAAATACCGTTTTTAAAAAAAATAGCTTACGCGTTTAGAGACTTGGAAGAGTACAGTCAGTTCGCGTTTGTATATGGAGAAATAAACAAGAATTTTTAAAGTCGTGGCAAAAACGGTTTAAAACCTTATTTAATTTTTATGTAATATATAGTTTTACGAATAAAATCTTATTCACTTGAAAATCGACCCTTCTTTTAAAAACTTGTCGAGCGCGGACTCGGGATTGTGAAACCTCCTTTCACAAATCTTTAAAAATTCTTTTAAATTGCAAAAACACGGTTCGTGATAATTAAAGTGAACTTTACGCGTTTCGCGAAAAATAAAACAAAAAACTTAAAGAAGTGTTATAAACTGATCCGTTCGAAAACGCAAATATGTCCGCCACTGATGGCCTAAACCAGTCGGACAGCGTACACCACTGCAAAAAGTGTGACCAAGCGGATGATTCCCGTATGGTGCAGTATGATAAGTGCGACATGTGGTACCACTATGATTGCGTCGGAGTAAATCATGACGTAGCTGATATAAGTTGGAGCTGCGGATGCGGTAATCCCTTGTCAGTAGCAGTCACATTGAGTTCGAATGCTCCTCCGACAAATGCGCATAATAATGTTCCACCAAAAGTCCAACAAATTCAGCCACAGGCGACATCCTCCCCCCAAACCGTGTGCAGCCAATTACATCAAACAAAAAATACATCGGATCCATCCGAAGTAATTAAAACGATCGTATGGAACAATGGACAAGTTGCCGAACAGACAGTTGGAAACATTGGAAAAGTTGCCGTCCAAGTTGAAGCAGAAGCACAACAAGAAGTAATGGAGAAAAACGCACAGCAGCCGCAGTCGGCGCCAATGGTTAGTTTTCGCTCTGCAACTCGAACGCAGCCAATGTATACAAATGAGCCGAACTTTTATAATGTTGCGCCAAGAGAATATAATGTTGCGCCAAGAGGATGTAATGCTGCGACAAACATATATAATGTTGAGAAACACGCAGAGTTTGCTAAGAATACTCAGCAACATTCGTTGTTTACGTTTGACAGCCAGCCACATTTTCTATCAAATTCGCATCCAGCTTCTCAAAAAGAAGAAAGTGCAAAAGCATGTGAATTGCGTTTAGCTATGCTGGAAGAAGAGACAAAACTTCAAAAAAGTTATTTAGAAGAAAAATATAAAATATTGTCACAAGCTCAAGGGATTTCCTTGATTAAAAGCGATAGTTGTCTCCAGTCGATGCCTACCAAAATGCAGCTGGCAGCTAGGCAAGCCATTCCAAGAGAGCTGCCGCATTTTCATGGTGATCCTGAGGAGTGGCCTCTGTTCATAAGCAGCTTCGATATCAGCACAGAGGTCGCCGGGTACACGAATGTCGAAAATTTAATGCGATTACAGGCCTGTCTTAAAGGAAAAGCACGGGAAATGGTGAGGAGCAAATTGCTACTACCGGCAATGGTTCCAGAGATAATTCACACTCTAAGGATGTGCTTTGGTAGGCCAGAGTATATAATTGAAAATCTCATCGACAAGGTAAGAAAAGTGCCACCATTAAAGGACAGATTAGATACACTTATTGATTTCGCTCTTTCTGTGCGCAACGTTTACTCAACGATGGAGGCTTGCCGCATGGACGCCTACATGAACAACCCTATGCTGGTAAGAGAACTAGTAGAGAAGCTTTCGAACCATTACAAAATGTCTTGGGCTATGCATCCTAAACAAAAGGAAGTGCCATTGGTGAAGGTGTTTAGTGATTGGCTTTATGCGCTCGCGGAAGCTGCCAGTCAAGTGGTTTCGCCTACAACAACAAAACGCAACGGCCATGTCAACACGCACATGCAAGCATTCAATGTTCAGCAGAAATATGACTGCGGGAACTGCAAAAGCAACGGGCATAAAATTGCTCAATGTGAGGAATTCAAGAAGCTGAATATTGATCGCAAGTGGGACGTGATACAATCACTGAAACTATGCCGTTAGTGCCTCAACACACATCGTAGGCGCTGCCTAGTCAATCGGGTCTGCGGAATCGAAGGCTGCAATGCGAAACACCATCAACTCCTGCATAGAAGCAAAGTCACCAGTCAACCGACCACAACGAGCGAAGGCGCTGCGTCCATCGCGACCCTGAATTCGCACCACAAGGCTCGCGAAGAGGATAGCTCATTTTTCCGCATACTACCGGTTCGTAACCATGCTGCGAACAAATTTTTTGATACCTTTGCATTTCTAGATGAAGGGTCATCAGTCACGTTGATTGACGAAGAGGTTTACAAGTATCTCAACTTGAAAGGCGTGCCGGATCCCTTGTGTTTGCGCTGGACCGGGGATAAAACTCGTTCTGAAGAATTTTCCATGCGAACCACATTGAAGGTGTCCAACCCCCAAAACGATGATCGCTTCACGATGCAAGGGGTTCACACAGTCAAGAACTTGGGCCTTCCAATGCAAACTGTCCACATGGAGAAAATCATCACGCAACTTCCCTACTTGGCGGGGTTGCCAATGAAGTCCTACGTAGATGCAAAGCCAACAATTCTCATCGGGTCCAATAACTGGCATCTAGCTGTGCCGCTCAAGATTCGTGAAGGTGCTTGGAACCAGCCCATAGCCACCAAAACGAGGCTAGGTTGGGCGCTACAAGGTCGTTGCTCAAGTCAGTCAGCAAATTCGTATTTAAACATACACACGTGTGGCTGCAGCGAGAAGTACGAGCAACTCCACGATCTTGTCAAGGAGCACTATAAGCTAGATGCACTATCACCCACACAGCTGTTGTCGCACCAAGATAAGCGAGCTATGGAGATCCTCGATACAACTTGTAAGAGGGTGGGCAGCCGATTCGAAACTGGGCTACTCTGGCGCTACGAGCACATCGATATGCCGGAAAGCTACGATACTGCATTGAAACGTATGATTTGCTTGGATAGACAATTTCGTAAGGACCCATCGCTGAAGGCAGCAATGCAAAAACAAATCGACAACTTGCTGAATAAAGGCTACGCAAGACGACTAAGTGCCGAGGAGTTGCATGCAAGCACAGATCGCGTCTGGTATCTGCCAATTTTCACTACTAGGAATCCGAATAAGCCCGACAGAGTGCGACTAGTATGGGACGCAGCCACGAAAACAAAAGGCGTATCATTGAACGACATGCTCCTCAGCGGACCTGATTTGCTGACTCCAATGGTGGAAGTTCTTCTTGGCTTTCGACTTGGGCGAGTGGCGATTTGTGGAGATATCGCCGAAATGTTCCACCAGATAAGCGTGCGTAGCAGTGACATGCATGCTCAAAGATTTTTATGGTGTGAAAAAGAGGATACGATCGACAGCCCTGGAGTGTACGTCATGCGCGCGCTGACGTTTGGTATAAGCTGCGCCCCATGCATTGCTCATTACGTGCGCAATAAAAATGCCGATGAGTTTGCGCAGCAGTTTCCCCGTGCCGTAGACGCGATTAAGAAACATCACTATGTAGACGACTTTATTGATATCGAGTACAATGAGCAGCCAGCGTTGCAATTGGCAGAAACGGTAAGAAAAATACACGCAGCAGCAGGTTTTCATATACGCAACTGGTCTTCAAACTCCACATTCGTGCTAACGCATTTAAGCACCGACCACGCGGTAAGCCAGGAACCGGTCGAGCTGAGCACAAACGAGAAGATACTTGGAGTATTTTGGGACCCAAAAAAGGACGTGTTCAAGTACGCGCTGAGGTTTGCCAGGCTGAAAAGGAACGTTTTATCAGACAACGCGATACCCAAGAAGCTCTGGCGATCGAGCATCGATTGGGATGAAACTCTTCCTGACGAACTGGCTCGGAAGTGGTGCCAGTGGAAGACGATGCTAAAGCAAATAGCAGCGGTTGAAATTCCACGATGCTTCTCACATTCTTTAAATGAAGCTGATGACGTCGAACTGCATACCTTTGTGGATGCAGGGGAGTATGGCTATGCAGCGGTATGCTACCTGCGAGTTCGATGTGGCAGCAGCATAAATATTTCATTGGTGGCAGCAAAGTCCAAGGTAACACCACTTTAGCCTGTATCAATTCCACGGCTCGAGCTACAGGCAGCAATCACAGGTGTGCGCCTGGCAAAGCAAATACAAAGCGTTCCTCGATTACGTATTTGCAGAAAAGTGTTTTGGACTGACTCAGCTACAGTTTTAAAATGGCTCCGCATGGATCCCAGGCAGTTCCAGCAATTCGTCATGTATAGAGTCGCTGAAATTCTCGAGCACACCAACCCAGACCAGTGGAAGTGGGTCCCATCAACATCTAACCCGGCAGATCTTGCAACAAAATCCGAACCCAAAACGTCAGATCATTTGTGGTACAATGGACCTGCTTTTTTAATGAATGCTGAAAACGAGTGGCCATATCGCGACGACTTCGGACCCACGAACACCACCGAAATTAGACATCACCTGCTTCACATTCAAAAGATGGATAAACAACAGCTGCCCATCAACGCTGAATATTTTTCATCCTGGCGCCGCTTGTATCGCGCATTAGGGATGTTCATTCTTTACGTGAAGAAGCTGAGAGCAAGAATCAGATCAGTGAGTGCTCTCCCCGAAAAGCCCACGTTCGAAATGATCCAAGCAGCGAAGACGATCCTCATCAAGCAAGCGCAACTCAGCGAATATTCCCAAGAAATAATTGTCTTGAAAAGTGGTAAGAGTATTGAGAAGAACAGCAAATTAATTTCCTTTAATATCTTTCTAGACGATCATGATGTCATTCGTGTTAAAGGGCGCACAGAATTTCTAAATCCGCACGACGTGATCGTGCTGCCCAGCAACAGTAACATCACCTATCTGATCGTCAAGGAGATGCATGGGAAATATCATCACCTTGCCCATGAGACCATTGTTAATGATATTAAGGGTCAATATTTCATACCACGGCTGCGCGTGCTGTATCGTTCTGTTCGAAGCAGCTGCCAACACTGCAAAAATAAAAATGCGATGACGATGACACCTCAAATGGCCGCATTGCCAGCTGCCAGACTTGCGAGTTTCGAGCGCCCATTCACTTACGTCGGGATTGATTACTTCGGCCCAATGTTTGCTACGGTTGGAAGAAGGCGTGAAAAACGATGGGGCGTTATATTTACCAGCCTCACGGTTCGAGCGGTGCATATTGAGGTAGCCCACACCTTGGACACTAGCTCCTGCATACTGTGTATTCGTAGTTTCGTAGCGCGTCGAGGTGTACCAAAAGAAATTTATACGGATAATGGTACAAATTTCAAAGCATCTGCGAAGATTCTGCAAGAAGAGGCCGGGCACGTTGATTATGCGGAAATCGAAGCCAAGTTCGATGACATCCAATGGAAGTTCAACCCACCTGCCGCCCCCCACATGGGTGGCGCTTGGGAGCGGCTAATCAGATCGATAAAAAACGTTCTAGCAGCAATGTATCCTGAGCCCAACTTATACGACGAGACGCTCCGAAGTGCACTGTTCGAGGTCGAATATATAATAAATTCAAGACCGTTGACTTTCGTTTCACTGGAGTCGTGTGATGATGAAGCTATCACTCCTAACCATTTATTGCTAGGCTCAACCAACGGTTATAAGCCGATTGGACACGGTGGCGATCTACGACATCGTTATCATCAAACCCGGATATACGCCGACCGATTTTGGCAAAGGTGGCTAAAGGAGTATACGCATGAACTAACTCGGCGGTCGAAATGGTATACGAAGCAACCACCTCTAAAGGTCGGCGACGTCGTGGTCATCGTGGACGACAACCAACCGAGAAACAAGTGGCCAAAAGGTATAGTTCAGGAAGTTGTCATCGCAAAGGATGGCCAGGTATGACGAGCTACAGTGAAGACGCAACATGGCTTGCTAGAGCGCCCTGCAATCAAGATAGCTGTCCTAGACGTCGGTAATCAACTGGAGTAAGCGCGTTTGGACTCGCTTACGAGGGGGAGAATGTTACCGCCGAACGGAGTATTTTAAATTATTTGATTTCTATTTTTTCCTACTGGGTGTTTTGATTATCATAGAATTTTTGATATGTTTCTCATTACATATGTATATAGTTTTTTCCCCCCTTTTGTCTATATATTCTATTATATGCATTTATATTTGATAGCCTTGAAATAACTGTTAAATACCGTTTTTAAAAAAAATAGCTTACGCGTTTAGAGACTTGGAAGAGTACAGTCAGTTCGCGTTTGTATATGGAGAAATAAACAAGAATTTTTAAAGTCGTGGCAAAAACGGTTTAAAACCTTATTTAATTTTTATGTAATATATAGTTTTACGAATAAAATCTTATTCACTTGAAAATCGACCCTTCTTTTAAAAACTTGTCGAGCGCGGACTCGGGATTGTGAAACCTCCTTTCACAGACCTGGTATTTCTTTTAAAATAGCTTAAGATCATTAGCATCTTTGATCTTTCCAGCCAATATTGCTCGCTCGCTCAATCAAACATGATTTTTTTACTGTTGTGTAATGTTTGGGAACACGCTGTGAATCAGTTCTTCTTTTGATTTAGTGGAACGGGAAAAATCGTTTAGTAGTGTTATCATACCTGTATTTCTGTCGACTGGCGCTGTACCATCCCCAACAATTCCGTTGAAATTTCAGCTGGTGATGGATCGTTTTGCAATTGAACGCGTACATTTGTTTTTAGTGTGAGTATTCAGATTTTTCCCACAGAAATGAAGATTTCAAGCATGCGTTTATTTCATCGTCAACAGTAGATTTAGGAATGACTGGGAACGTTTGTCTAAAGTCTCCGACTAACAGTATCAAAGCACCGCCAGACAAATCTTAATTTCCTCGTAGATCTTTCATTGTTCTATCCAACGCTTCTAATGATATTTTGTTAGCCATTGGACATTCATCCCAAACGATCATCGCACAATGTTGTGCAAGATGTTTGCCATTCCGGATGTTACAGGTAGGATTGTCATTTACCTGCATATTCAAGGGCAGCTTAAGTGCAGAGTGTGCTGTTCGACCGCCATCCAATGAAGTAGCAGCAAAACCCAGAAGAAGACAATGCAAGAGCAACGAAATAAAGAATGTTTTACCAGTTCCACCAGGCGCGTTCAAAAGATACATTCCACCACTTTCATCGTTAAGAACATGCATAATCATGTCGTATGCATGCTTTTGATCAATGTTCAATTTTGGAATATTTACCTGAGCGAAAGCATCCAATACGTTGGAATCGTAATCTCGTTAACGCTGCAAATCTCGTTTAAACATATTATGCATTGACCGATTTGGTGACACCATGCCAAGTTGTGCCAATGCTTTGTTTCCATTTGTTAAGAAATGTCTTCAATCATGATCAATACTTTATTGTGCATTTCCGGTGTGCACAGCAAGTGTGGATTTGACGTACTACGGGAAGTCTGTTCAAAATTTCTTCCGTCATGAAATCTTGATAATTTATCCATAGTTGAAGTGGATTTGATGGGAACCATGATGATACAATTATTGCAAATAGTGTTCTTATTTGGTGCGAAGTAGATGAAACTGCAGCATCGGCAAGGGTAGCCCCCCAGTATGCGTCATCTTCCAGTAAAAGCAGTCGTTGGCACGCCCCACGATAAGTTGCACACAATAGTCTATAAACTGTTTTAAGATTTTGAAAGGATGTTGGACCACGAACGTTAACGAACTATAAACGGTAAAAGAAACACTCAGCATTGTTGGTGTGAACTTTGTAAATACGTCCCAAAGCATCAGTCGAGAACACATTTGGGTAGCCATCGATTGGATTTCCTTGCTTACGCCTTGGAAACATTTTTTCGATTTATCCCAAGTATAACATTGCGGTACTTCTGAGTATAACAACGTGCTAGCGAAGGTACCTGATGCACACAATTCTAAAGTTCGGTAAATGTTGCGGATGGTGGTGTCTCTGCTCTTTGCTGTGCGTTTTCAGCGGTAAAATAAACGCGTTTACCATTTACAAGATGAACAGCTAACAGGTTGGATATCTCTCATGAATTGGTAATGTAAAAATCCTCCACACCGCCTCATTACTGCTCACACAAAGCCCTTATTGAAATTGAGTGATTTCGTCGTTTCTATTTGGATCAGGTACACCAAACACAGCCATGTCGCTACCTTTATTTATGTACGTATTTACAGATGTACTTTATGGACTTCACCAAATTACAATACTCTACGTTAATGAGGGCTCTGTAAGTTTTGGAAAAAATCGGTGAATACGACACGATCAACTTCAATGTATTGATCTTTCATTTTGATAGTTGTTGATTTTCCGTTATGTTCTGTCGAATGGGGACGATATAACGGGTATCCTTCATTGCCTGTAACTGTGTCTGAATTCAAAGCTCTGGGATGACGTTTCGGATATTTACAATCAATTATTCATGGTGAGCTCATGTTTAATGGTCCACATGGACCATGGTTCATGTTATTTCTAATTACTTCAAATAATTTTTGTGGTTTCATCTGGAATTTCCACAGATAAGATTTCATCAATATGATTCGGTCTTACTTTGTCAAGCAACTATATCAATATGTGTGTGTGAGGGAGTTCTCTTTTTTCGATTCGACAGAATACATCCAGCATTGCGCTTCGATAAATAGTTTGTGTTTGACTATGTTTCCAGCTTTTGTTTAAACACGCGTGCCATTATGTCCTGACGATCTGTTGGCGATTGCCCTGTCAATAAGTATTCTCGAATCTCACTCTAATGTGGATTACAGATAAAAGTGATAAACAGGTCTGGTCGACCATAAGAATGAGCATATGCCGTCGCATCCTGTGCATAGTCATGCATATGACGCAGGCTACCAGTGTATGAAGATGGCAATATCGTCAATTGGCCCATGTCATTTGGATTTACACGCTGGTTGCCATTATTTTTAATGGCATCACGTAGATGTATGTGATCTACAGCTCGTTCTTTTCTGATGCCAAATGTCTCGATTTTGGCATACATGTTGACAACGTACTGTTGAAAAATCTTTGACATTTCAGAATATGATTGTCTTGATTTTGACGAATCAACAGTTTGTATCAACAGTGCTCACCGTTTTATTTCGAATTTCCGCACCTGTGATTGAATCTTCAACTTTTGTATAAATTGTGTTACCCATTTGTGAGAATAAAGTTCACTAACCAGTTGACGGATTGACGCACTTCAAGTTAATTTTATTGCCATCTTCCCCTTGTGAAAACAAAATCGGATATTGCAAAGCATCATAAGAGCGATGAAGTAGAGAGACACGTTGAAGTTGATCTTTTCTACGATGAAGGACGATATCACGTACGAATACATTAAACTCTTCTCCAACGATTACCACTGTTACATCGTCTATTGTTGGTACATTGTATCTTCTGGCGTGCTGTCCAATGGGAATTTTGTCACCTCTTATGACTATTCTATGATTATCCGACGGCATTCTGTCCAATGCCATTTCAAACAAATTCACCAATCCGCTGTGCTGATGAAAATAATCTTGTAAGAATTATTTCTCTTCGTACGTTCGGAGAAATAGAACACCGTTGATAAATTTCATCATTGGAATTTCCAAGAAAATAAATTTTCAAAAACTGATGAGAACTATCTGCAAATGGCAATAACGATCCGACTCTGTGGCACACCTGACCTTGAATCTTGACATCAACAGATGTCAAGTTAAAGTTTTTGTAAAATTTGCAATTGTCGTTTATTTCTTCGATTACCTTTAATGTTGGCATGAAATTATCTCTGATAATATTTATGTCACCAAACGAAGTCATTTGAAGACATGAATTGTACGCCTGATTATTCTTCAAGAAATGGTTCGATTCTGGTGACGTTTCAGAAACCAAGGAATGCAATGCTTCTGGTGGACAATTCAATGCCTGTCATTTGGCTATTCCATTTGCACAGCACAATCCCGGTGTTTCAGTGCCGAATTTGAGTGCCTTGGAATGTTCAGAAACTTTGTTCATTGAACCAAGGATTCCAAATTTATGTGAACTATAATTCACTTGACTATCATAGTTGAATAAAAGACAATATACTACAAAGATACTACATCGTTCTCTTCACTCAGCGAAATGAGTTAAAATTGTGTGGCTGACTATGCTATAATTATTTAACTCTTAGAAGAAGCCCAACCTTAATTAATAGATTGATATATAAAAAGGCTAACGTTTTTTTTAAGCGAGAATGCAAGAAAGCAAAACGTAAATCGTTTACACAATTTACAACTACGAATACAATCAACGCAAACTCGTCAATAAAGGAGTTGTGATATACTGTAAATAAGCTTTACGGAAATTCCACCCTCACCAATATTCTCCGATTGGACACAGATAGTGGTAGTCCATTATCTGACTCATATAAGATATCTAATCTCTTTGCTCACAAATGGACAGAGCAAGCAATGGACTCCAATTTTTCAATTAAGTTCAATTAAGAGAAGTCGAGAAATAACTTTCCGCTTAACCATACAATCGATCACGCAGCTAGATTTTTAGAATCAGATAGAGTTTAATGCCATAGAGTTTAATGCCGCCTGGTTGTGATAAAATCTTGTATTCAATGCTTAAATATCTCCCACAGGATATTAAGTACCGATATGTACAGCTATTTTTTAATGATATATTTTCTTCGAGCATTATTCCTCAAATGTGGAAAACCGCCATAATAATACCTATACATAAACCCAAGGGACCAAAAACAAACCCAGAAGGGTACAGGCCCATTTCACTCTTACCTTGCCCCGCCAAGATCATGGAAAAAATCGTAGCTAAACGTCTATCTTGGTTTTTGACAAAACGAAAATTAATTTGTCCACATCAGACGGCATTTAAGGCTAATAAATGTACTATGGACGCGCTCCTTTTCATTGACCACCACATCCCATGCGCCTTGTCGAAAAGAAACCATATCTCCATTGTATCTATTGGCATAGGACCGCGTTTGTAAATACGCAATCTTAAAACAGTTGATAGAATGGAAAATTGGTCCAAAGATATATCAGTACATCCATGCTTTTCTTTCGAGCAGAAAGTTCTTGGTAAGGGTGAATGGGTTATATTCTAAGATTTCCCCTCCAGAGAACGGCTTACCACAGGGTTCACCATTATCTGTAATATTTTTTCAAACTGCAACTGAACGCCTCAATCAAATAATCATTGCCAATCCGTATTTCAACCAATGTATTTATGCAGATGATCTCTATCTGCTAGCTAAAATTAAAATTGACCTAGAATTTAAACAACATTTAAATAAATTATTTCAACATTTTTGGGAATGGTGTGACTATTCCGGACTACAAAATATTATAATTATTATCTATAAAAATCGTCATACATTCATTCTTATTGAATACTAACTGCAACGATGCTCATGATACTAATCTGGACTGGAACTTCTCCCTGACATCGGATGCTATTACTGTATCGTATGATCAAATTATAAGTTATGAATACCTCCGAACAATTTTGAGAATTCTAACATTCTCGACGAAATGACATTTATTGAAAATAGTACTGAAAATGGCAGTGAGGAAGAACCAAATGCAGAAGCTGCTGCGTTACTTTGCGGGTTACAGTTTACAGGTTAGATTTCAACAGTTTAGCTGACCAAACTACAACCTAACTTTGGAAAAGAGGGGAGGGGACTCTGTGCAATTGGATACCGTAAAATTCATTAAGGAAAAAACTACGCACCAAATCTTCTCCTTCAAAATGTATCTAATATATTTTTCCAGATCTGCCAAATACATTTTCAAGTATTTGGAGACATATTTCTATCCAACTTTCACACAAACCATTTCAAACAACAAATAGTTATCTCTTGTGTAACAGAAAATAATAAAAAAATACCCATATTGGTTTTCACATGGAATATGCGGCACACACATAGACTGGAGGTCCTGAAATCTCTGATATATGTATTACTTAGAAAGCACTCGCTTTTGATGCTTCAAGACCATTTGACCAAGATTAGCCATCAACAACTGTGCAATAGAACTTCTGACAACAACCAAAAAATAAATTTGCCAAATTTGGGGTCTAGTCATATTGTGGTCCATGTCA
Source organism: Clusia tigrina (assembly GCA_920105625.2). Classification (NCBI taxonomy): domain Eukaryota; kingdom Metazoa; phylum Arthropoda; class Insecta; order Diptera; family Clusiidae; genus Clusia; species Clusia tigrina. The sequence goes on from OV050030.1 coordinate 31,268,672, forward strand.
TATGTCTGAAGCTATCTGCCAGCTATATTATGTTCACTGAGAATTAAATTCCTTGTGCACAATTTAATATTAATGGAGTTATTGGTTATTGCTTATACACCGTAGGTACATAATTTTTTTATAATATAGGGACGTGTCAGGCTAAAACTTTTGTAATTTGCGTAAATAGAATGAGGCGTTAATAATTGTATAATAGAGTCTTATTGGTATTTAGTTTTTGGCCTCCTTATTTGTTATCATAAATTAGAGTAGCATCATAATTAGTGTGGTATTGTATGTTATACTTCCTACAATTTATTTAGTACACTTACTTTCCTAACTCTTTGCAATTATTTGTGGGACTCCACAAGTTTATTGTTCCTGTTCAAGTCAAAGTATTTCAATGAGTGACTTATAAATCGCGTTTAGCTGGATATACGAGTATATGCTATTTAGATACTTTCATTACTGCAGTACTGTTGCTTACACTGCACTTATGGCTTCAGCTAGCTTGCTTCTTCATCACCTCTTCCATATTTAAATTGTATTAAATTTTCAATTGTTTTTATTTTAATTTAATATAAACTATAAAATTCGGACAATTGATTCTCCATTATAATATAATATAGTTATGCTATAAAGTATAACTCCAAATGATAAATTACCGAACCTAATTTGAATTATTTTTGTGATAATTATGCTACAATTTAGGTAACCTCTTCCATATGGGTACACTACTCCCCTCTGATTCTCCGGTCCACCTACATATCCAATATTTTAAGGTGCATGTATACTTTGAGGATTTTGATTGATTGGTTTTGTAATTATTTCCGTTATCGATATGCTTTGTATCAACTGCATTGTTCTTGGAGGTATTTTTTTATGGCAAAACGGTTATTGATGTTGGTCAGCCACACTACTACAGTTTTGCGCATGTGTTAGTGAGCGCAAAACAAGAGTCAATTCTCTGTATTCTCTGGTTTCAGTCACAGAATACAAAGAAAATAAAGTTTTTTCCGCTGCCAGCGTCCGTAGCGGACACACCACGATTTTGAGTGGATTCACCAAGATTCTGAGTGGATTCACCACGATTTTGAGTGGATTCGTGCACAACATCCGTCTGATTTATTTCGCTGCTTTGCCGTTTGACGTTTAAGTTTTTTTTCTCGGTATTCTCTGCTTACAATGTTTTTTGAATTACTTTATATATCCAAATTTAAGTACAAAATTAATTATTTAAATATTATATATAAATAACTTAATATCTACCCAAGTAAAACATTTAAAACAATTTTTTTTATATTAGCACTTCCCCACAAACACTTCTTACATATTAAAAGGCTCTCACAAAACTAAAGCAACTGATCAGGATACGCAATGAATGAAACTGAAGGAACAGTTGCCAGCAATACATTTTACTGAAGTTTTTAAAGTTTTTCAGGATTGATCCGAAATTTAAATCTAATTAAGTAACTAATAAATATACAAATACCGCATTCAACAAATTAACAAATACTGCAAGCTGTGCGCGGTATAGTATACTTACAAACTCAAGAAGAATAACAAGAATTCAGGGTGTAATAACGTGTAATTTAAAAATATTAGGTATCTGACCAAAGAACTGTGACAACTCTCCTTTCCACCGACAATATTATTTCAATTTTTCGAAATAGTTAGAAAGTAACAACAAACTGCGTATAAAAACGTAAAACACTTTCAGTAATTCACCTATTTAAACAGTTAAAATTAAAACAACAAAGTGCATTTATTAAAAAGATACAACTTTCAATGGTAAGTAGAACTGTCGGTGCAGGTTAATTTGAGACAACAATTTATATTAATAGTTGGCTAATCAATTTCAAGAAGTAGATCTAATCAACAGCATAGGTTAAAATCAACTTTAAAACAACAACATATGACATTAACAGCTTTATAACCCACAATGATAGTAGATTTAACCTATGAAATACCTTGCTGTGTACTCATTCGGCAAGATCAGCGCTCAGATTGGCCATTTGCAGTCGATAGTAATATAATTAATTACCTTGTAGGATCACACTTCGTGTTCTTAAAGATCTATTTTATTCTTTCCAAGTTTTAAAAACAGAATATATACAAAAACTAAATTTTCCGTTTCTATTAGCACTTTATTTATTTTTATAGAATTCATTATAACAACAGAATTTGTGGAATGTAGTATCTAACTGGCTCTCACCCTTGATAGGGCTGCACATCTGTACAGCTTCTGCGAATTTATCGTTTGACATGTCAAGAACCTCTTGTATATCATCTGTGAATTCGCCTTTTACCAAAACACCCACGTCGTCCATGTAACAATTAACAAACTCTTTCAACTTACTGACATCGTCTTCGTTGAAAATGTTACAAATTATCAGATTTAGGACAAGTCCTAAGCTTAGTTTCATGTTAACAGCGCATTTCTGCAAAATTTCAGCTCCGCTTTCCTTCAAAATAAATATTGTTTGAATTAGTATCCAATATTGATGATGTGATATGAAATCTTCAGATAATATATGTCTCAGTAGATGAAATATTCGCCCCCTTGTGTGTCCGTCGAGTCATATTTCGTCTCAAAAATATGAGACATTACATTGAAGACAATGCAAAGTCTGCGTTTCTCTACCAATATTAATAGAATATCACTTAGTACGATCGTATGGCACAATACCCCACAAGCCACTACGCTCGAAGATAGCTGACCAAACAGCTACAATTAGATTTATTTAAGGCCAATGTTCAGTCAATTGGCTATTGAAAACATCTTAAGTTGATATAAATCAGTAGTGAGCCCAGAGATAGCTGTTCATTTAAAGCTGGGTCTGAAACATTTCAACTCGTATACTTACACTTATAGTATAATCATCGTGCTCACATGCAATTTTATGCAAAGGCTTTGCGTATTTACTTGGATCTTCCAGTGAATTTGGTTGCTGGCTAGTGACAACAGCAAATACTACAACAATAAAAATAGCAACAGCAAAGCACTTCATTTTTAATTCACTTGAACTTCAATTCGGACTGTATCTTATGAGATGCTGAAACAAACTGCTGTAAAGAATTGTTCTCGGGTTTTATACACAAAACTTCGTTATTAAATTTATGTTTTTCCGCTTTGCTGTTTCCATTTTGGTGACAAGGCAAATAGGGAATTTGAACTCTTTCAAAATTGTTTTTCACCCATTGTTGCTATGTGGATTTACCCGATTGCAAAAGACTCTGGCGACTCGAAATGTGCGTCAGAAACTGAACAAACACAGATTAATGAGATATAAATAGCCTGTAGATTGACACAACTAAAACGCTCGCTCGTGTCGTTTGACGTGGACACCAACTGTTCTAGAAATAATTCAGAATTATAACAATTGTATATCTGAGACACTTATTTTTAATTTTTGCAATAAGAAAGATTGCGAAATCAAATTTTAATAATCAAAATTTTATTTTTGAAGTCATATTGGCAAAGTTACGTCTGACCACCACATGCAAAGTTTCACAGCCGCAATTTCGGGGCTCACAATGTTTAAGAGAATATTTGCAGAAAAAAAAGCAATCCTTATGTGGAAGTTTGCTTCCTAACAGGTCTATAAAATACTTGTACTGACATTTCTAGCAAATTTTCCTCACATTTATATAAAAAAAATAATTTTACTTTTATACAAAAATGAACGCTTTTTCCTGTAGAATGCACATAGTCCTTTTTATAGTACTACGTCGAAATCTAGAATGTTCTTAAGTGAGCAAAAGTTTTTCCATTAGTGTAAAAGCGATAGCATCATTGTTTACTCGAGAGAATACAGAGAAAAGAACGTCTTTTTTGCTGCCAGCATCCGTAGCAGACACACCACGATTTTCAGTGGATGCATCACGATTTTTAGTGAATTCAATGGACAACGTCCGTCTGCTTTATTTCGCTGTTTTGCCGTTTGACATTTCTTTTCTCTGTGTTCTCTGGTTTACTCCTTATAGTACGACAAATGGAGACAACATGACTAAGAACGAGGTCGAACTAGCGGCATGGTTGTTCAGGCTGCATCTTCTTTCTATTGGCCCATTGTACTGCGCCATAATAGAAGGCAGCAGGAACCATGACGGCACCAGCAACGACGAGATACGAAGGGAAATGGAATAAAACCGAAAAAGTAGTCTATATTAATAGAATTTCTCTTTCTATTACGATGTTTACATCTCTAAAACTAAAAAGTCAACAATATTTGATAAGAAATCGTGGACTCTTCCATAAAATTATTGACATATGTTGGTAAATGACTCAACCAAACTTTTCTGGCGAGTATCCCAAAAAATCTTCAATATCTAATTACAAAATGAAAATCACTCCACTTGCTGATTCAACTGTCTGTGACTCTGATTTCTTCAAACCGTGGTAAATTTGTTCATCCCTTCAGTGGCAAATGTTGTTACTTTATCAAGAAGTCGCACCAGTGCACAACAAAAAAGAATGATGGTACTCCTATCTAAGCTCTATAAGGATTTCGAAAAGCTGTTGTTGAAGATGAATCAATTACTCTTTCCAATCTCCAAGTTTCTGTAAAAGTGCTCAGATGAAAGGCCGCAGCCTTATTTGAATCTTTTAGTTCGCTGCTTCCAGCTGATTTTATAAGTACGTGCTGCCAACTTCCACTCCCACAATTCACAACTTAGGAAGAAAAGGGGAGTCCAAACACATCACATATATTTTAAATTCTCTCACACTTCACTAGATATCTCCTTCTATTTGCATTTGTAGGTAGAGATGCACTAGACTACCCCTACTCTTCTTTTCACATGAATTGCACTTTACACCACTTCATAGCAATGTCGCTTAATATACATTTTTACAATTTAGAAGTATAAATGACATTATTTTGGATGATTTACATTGAAAATCGCACAGAATTTAAACACGTCGTATATCAGTATAAACCGGTGATATTCTGTGAACCAATAAGACCATAGCTCTTTCAATACCTATGAATAATATCAAGTAAATTCAATGCTCCGACAAGAAAAATCCACAAAAAGTTGATTTTAGTTTTAATCCTCTAAGGACTCTTTATACGCATTTCTAAACATTTTGTAATTTTACACGTCCTGGTCAGACGTATCTTTACAAATAGGGCTTCAACAATAAAATATTGATTATAAAAATTTGATATCTCAACCTTTTTTATTACAAAAATTAACAAATTGTGCCTCAGATATACAATTGTTATAATTCTGAATTATTTCTAGAACATTGGCGTCAACGGCAAAAGATACGAGCGAGCTTTTTAGTTGTGTCAATCTACAGGCTAATTATATCTTATAAATCTGTGTTTGTTCAGTTTCTGACGCACATTTCGTTAAGAATTGCTTATGAGTTTGTCGAGTCGCTAGATTCGCTTCAGATCAGGAGACTAATGTTAATTCCCCTATTCCCCAACCCCGATATGCTACCGGAAATTTTATGATTTTCAAATTTGGCAGCAATGTCCATCTTATTGTTGCTTTTGTGGTAAAAAAGTGGATTCGATAATTAATCTGCCGCGACCACAACTAAATAATTTGCATAGCTTGAGCATCAAAAATATTAAACTATAGTTTCCATAATACTGCAAACAGCAGAAAAATAGTGTATCTAATTCCATTACCACACCGACTTGGATAAACTTCCATACCTAGATATTTGTAGAAGAAATTTGCCCCAATTCTAAATGTCGGCAAAATAAATCAAGTGCCAAAGCCACGACCATTTCTACCTTCAGATATAATTATAAATTATGAACAAAAGGGTCGTAACAAGTACACTCTTGGTATTTACGAGTTATCATCTGGATCCAATATCAAAGAATATACAAGAATAGACAGTTGATATGAATGTGTTTGTGCGAGTTCTGCTACTGAGAGGAGTTTTTAAAATTGATGTATGTAGTGGTAAAAATACAGTGCACCCCCCTTAACTCTAACTATCGTCATTCCTTAATTCACTTAACTTCTCAAAATAACTGAAAACACCAAATTCTGTTGATAATTTCTCATTGTCAATGAACCCTCAAGATCCACAAGTCGAAATATCCAACTAGCGTTTAAGTAAAAAAATTAATTCGACAAAATAAAAAATTGTTTTCGTCATTATTAAAGAAAGAAACACTACCTCTGTTTAATTAAAAGCATAAAGCCGTTTACTTAATTCGTTTAGCTGCATTTTTGACCTATTTTGAAGATTTTTCTGAGATTATTGAAACTGTTGTTATATGTGAGAATACTGTAAAAACGTTGAATTCTCTTTTGACCGTCAATTTCTTAATTTTTGTCTCTTTCTGTTCCAAATTCTAATATTTTTCTGTCCCCTGTGCACTTTCATTCGTTCATGGCCATGCATATTTAGCCACGCTTGGGGTACTACTGAGGCAGTCGGACCCCATTTTAATATAAATGAATTTTTATTAATTATTTTAGTTATTAGTAGTATAATATTATGTCAAAAAACCAAATAATTATTATTCTACATCTTATGATTTACAGCGTTTACAGTGAACAGAAGTGTAAATGGAAAGCAATTGGATCAGATTTTACATTAAGAATAGTTATAATTTATGAAAAGAACTTGCTAACATTTGAGTTTTCAATTCCAAATTAAATAATACAATTTTTTTAAATTTATTATAACCTTTTCTTTTTAGAAGTTTCGCAGTTCTTTTTAAAATACAAATGAAGTGACCCCCTAAAAGTTTAATTTAAACGTAGCCCTGATATTTTCTGATTTTTTTCTCCGCATATTCGCTATTTTAGACAACATCCCAGCAGTGAAACCAACTAATTAAAGTACTAGTAAAACTCAGATTATATGTAAAATTCATATATACATAAAATAATAATGTGTACTCTACATGTAAAATACTAGTAAAACTCATAATTATATGAAAAATTCATATACTCGTATATGTATGTATGTACATAATATAATAATGTGTACTCGACATTAATTCAGCGTGTTAATTCATGGTGCCACATTTCCACTCTTCTTTGCGGACACTGCGGATATTTTAAAACACGCGTTAACTTGAAGATTTATCTCTAAAATGAGGAGTTACAAAAAGTGCTTGAAATTATAAAAATAACTGTTTTTCTTCAAATTCCAATGTTTGTCTTTACTTACTTTTTTATTCAATTGACAGGAAACGAAAAATTTAGTATACACGGCAATGAAGTGCCGCAAAAGTCAGTAACTGGTTAACTTATAAATAAGTTTTGAACTAGTAAATTAACCACTTGATTTTTTACTATTAAATTTAGTAGTACATTTTGAAGACTGCCTATAATTTTCACTACAGGGATATGGAATATTTTTACGACAAACACAATAAATTCACATACATGTTGCGTTTTCTTCTTCAAAGTAAACTTTTAACACACAGTTATATTTAGATATAAAGAAGTTTATTAAAACGATGTTATCTCTTCAAAGTTCAGAAACAGAGTATACATAAAATATAAAATGAGTTTAAAGTAAAGCACAAAAGAAACATTCCATTACATTAGAAAAGGATAATGATATATATGTATCAAACGAATAAGAAATATGCGAGTTGCTTCAGGGATGCATTTCAACACTCCCCCTCAACGAACATATTCATAATAAAAATACTTCAATATAAGCCCATCATACCAGTAAACTTCTCATGGCTGACTTTGGGTAAATTCTTTGTAAGAATATCTGCGACCATCTCAGTACTGCTGCAGTATTTCAACTCGATCTCGCCAGCTTTGTATACGTCTCTGATGAAATGGTAGCGTATATCAATGTGTTTGCTACGCGAATGATACACTGGATTTTTAACTAACTTCATAGCACTCACATTGTCTCCATTGATCAAAATAGCCTTCGGACAATCTATTTTCATATCACCAAGTAACTTCTTCAGGTATATTCCCTCGCGACATGCACCCGCCAACGCCATATACTCAGCCTCTGTGCTACTCAAGGCTACTGTTGATTGTTTTCTCGATTCATATGAGAACACGCTGCCTGCCAAGGTAAAAATGTAACCCGTATATGATTTGCGGTCTCTGGCATCACCGCCCCAGTCCGCGTCCACGTAGCATTCAACTGGCCTGTTGGTTTTGTAGTACCTTAACTGCTTGTCTTGTGTTGCGCATAAATATCGAAGGATTCGCTTAGCTGCTTCGAGATGCTCATGATGTGGATCTTTGTTTCGCTGTGACAATTTGCATACTGAATGCAAAATATCTGGCCTTGTGCTTATAGCCAAATACATGAGCGATCCGATAATAGATTGATATTGTGTCTGGTCAACCTTTTTACATCTATCGTCTTCACAGTTGACCTGATGACCAGAATCCAACGGTGTAGCTATCTGCCGGCACGCTTCCATGCCATAGTCTCGTATTAACTTACGAATAAATGCTTTCTGGCTAACTGATATAGCCCCTGTTTCGCCGTCTCTCGAAATCTCCATGCTCAAAAAATGTTTTATGCGGCCCTTGTCCACTACCTGCACTCGCTCAGCAATCTGCTTTTTAATTTTTTTCAGCTCGCCTTCCTCAGAACTTGCAATCATCAAATCGTCAACGTACACTGATATGATGTTTATTTGATCCTCATAATGATTTATATAAACGCATGGCTCACTCTCGCACTGATGAAAACCAATTTCTTTCAAGATGCCATCCAGCTTTATATTCCATTGCCGCCCAGATTGTTTGAGGCCATACAAGGTTTTGTTTAGCTTTAAAACATGATCGGGGTTTTGTTTATCAATAAACATTTCTGGCTGGACCATATAAATTTCGTCGCTCAATTCGCTGTTCAGATACGCGGTAGAAACATCCATCTGGTGTAAATGAAGACCATACTCTGCTGCAAGAGCGAAAATCATTCGAATTGTTTCGTTCCGAACAACGGGTGAAAATGTCTCAGTGTAGTTCACACCGTACGTTTGCGAGCAACCCTTGGCTACTAGCCTCGCTTTGAAACGTTCTACGTTTCCGTCTTTATCGCTTTTAACTGCAAACACCCATTTATTTTTGACTGCCCTTTGGTCTTCTGGAAGTACTGTCATTTGCCACGTATCGTTCTTGATTAATGCTTGGTACTCGTCGTTCATAGCGCACCACCAACTGTCAGCATTCTCGCCGGATAACGCCTCGCTCACGGTATCAGGTACTGCAATTTGATCTGAACGCATTAGATTTAAAGTGTTGTATACCTTTTTTGGCCTGCCGCGAACGCCTGTGCGAATTATCTGTGGTCTACCCGGACCTCTGGTTTTGGCTTCAAAATCTGCTACATCTTCTTCTGCTGATTCAAACTCACTTTCACTTTTATTAGATGGATCGTCTTTACTGCTACCTGCTGCACCATCATCGCCTTCGTCGGTTTCAATGCTTTGCGTCTTTTCTGCTAAAATTTGCATCTCCATGTTGATATGCTGCTTTGATGATGTTGACTCACAAAAATATACATCTCTGCTGACCACAAGCCGCCTAGAGTCCTTGTCATATAGACGGTATGATTTTGATGTATCGGAGTATCCCACCATAACATACTCCTTGCCTCTGGATTTAAACTTCCCGTGCTCACGCTTGTCCAAAGCAACTGCCACTGAACCAAATGTTCGCAAATGTGCCACTTTTGGCTTGTGTCCATACCAACTTTCAAATGGAGTCACATTTTTTAGAGCTTTTATTGGAGCTCTGTTGCGCAAATATGCGGCTGTATGTACTGCCTCTGCCCACAACGATTCATCGACGCCTGCACCAACTAACATGCACCTTGCCATCTCGATCAACGTGCGATTGAATCGCTCTGCGACTCCGTTTTGTTGCGGAGTGTATGGCACCGTCAGCTGTCGTAAAATTCCTTGTTCTTTCAGGTAGCTGTCAAATGCATTGTTGACAAATTCCGTGCCGTTGTCGCTTCTCACAATTTTCAGCTTCTTACCCGTTTGACGTTCTGCCATGGTCTTAAATTCTTTAAATTTTTCAAAGACCTCGTCCTTACTTTTCAAAAAGTAAACAAATACGTAGCGTGACTTGTCGTCTATAAAAGTAAGCAGGTACTTTGCATTTCCAAGTGATACTTTGTTGAATGGGCCACACACATCTGTGTGTATAATTTGCAACAATTCCATAGCGCGGCTCTCTGAGTTGGAAAAGGGTTTCTGTGTACACTTGCTCTCCATGCAAACAGAGCAACTGATGTCTGTCGGCACCGTGACTTTCATCCCTTGTACCAGCTGCTTGTTCATCAACTCGCGCAGGCTTGCGAAGTTTAGATGGCCATATCGATTATGCCATTTCATCGCTTCTTCCGCAGTTTTTCTCACAAAAAACAATTTATTTTTATTTGAACCAATCAAAAATAAATCACTAACCTTTTTAGCACGTATAATTGTTCCACCGTGCTTGTCTGTGATCGTTGCTGCCTCTTTGTTGAACGTTACTATGTAGCCGCTGCGAACTGCTTTTGCAACTGATATAAAGTTGCACTGAAGGCCAGGAACAAACAAAACTTCTATCAACGTGACGTCATACTTTGACGTTTTTATGTGCACTGTGCCTTTGCCTGTTGCTTGCATTTTGTTGTCTCCAGCAAGTACAATCGCTTCATTGTACTCTTCGAACACATCGAACAAGTCGCGGTTGCAACATAAATGCGAGGTTGCGCCGCTATCCACACACCAAGTGTCGCCATGCAAAATGTTGTTTTCGACTGCAGCAAACAAACCATTGCGGTTGTTGTTGTTATTTTGCTGCCCTTTTTGTTCTTTTTTCTTCTCTCTGCATTGTGTTGCGAAGTGGCCTTTTTTGCCACTGTTATAGCATTTGAAATTTGCGCGTTTGCTATTTTCGTTGTTGTTGCCATTAGCGCTGTCGTTGTTTTTGTTGCTTGCGGAATATTTCTTTTTAAAGTTGTTGTTGTGCTCGCGTGCCATGAACGCTTTAACTGTACTTTCATTATTGTTATAATTTGAATCGGTTGCTTTTCGTCGCTCGCCTTCAATTTGATTTTTATTGCGCTGAGTTTTGGGAGCTCATCTCGAGACTCCAGCGCAACTACTAGATTCTCAAATGATTTTGGCAAGCTGGCTAATAGCATAATTACGATGAACTCATTGTCAAGTTTCACAGTTACGTTTTAAAATTTAAAAAAACAATACATAAATCATTTTATTTTTCTTTATAATTTTTATTTAAATATAGTACACGAATCATTTCTATCACTGACTTGTTACACAAACTTATTATGACTCAGCTGTGCTCTTACACAAACTTTTTATAACTGAGCTGTGCTCTTACACAAACTTTTTATAACTGAATTGCTTTTCATTTTTCTGGCTCTCTTATATCCTTTTAATTCTCCTTTATCTACGCATCAAAATATATTCCGTGGGAACATACCTTAATGCGCAGATACGGATCCGTGGGATCGTTTTGAATGCGTAAAATAAAATACGCATTCAAAAATTCTCAAATGCGTAAATTCTCAGAATGCGCATTTTCTCAAAATGCGCATTTTGCTAACGCATTTGTAACTCTTCTTGCGCATATGTAACTCTTCCTGCGCATATGTAACTCGCCCACCTTTGGTCCGAGACTCCGGAGAGGATAATGTTTTTTGTACATTTTCTTAATTCTATTAAATTAAAAGTAAGTATACAGTCATAATTTAATTTTCTTATAATAGTATTTACATCATTTCTTTTGTTTTTTGTTTGTTTACATCATTTTTTTTTTTAATTATTGACTTGAAACTTTTTGTTTCTTTTTATATGTGTTTTGTAATATTTTTGGCCTCTTTTTGTACCTACATGATCTTCATCTAATCTATGTACATTCAATTTTTTAAATTTAGAATGATTCTTTCCTCCCCTTTCCTCTTTTATAAATACAGGTCCAGTTGTGAGGTCTATATCTTCTCGATTTTGGTTTAATTTATTTGTGATTTTTTCTTTAATTTGTATCATTCTATCTTTAATAGAAGGATACTCTGTTTGGTTTATTGAGCCGTTAACAAAATTTATTGGTTTTTGTCCAGTGGTTGTATGAATCGTGTTATTATAGTAAGTAATGATTCTATAAATTTTTTCTTCTACGCTTTCTAAGTCTTTGTTAGGATCATACCTTAGAAGTCTTAAGTGTTCGTTTATTGTATTGTGAAGTCGTTCGATATCTGAATTAGATGTATGATTGCTACTTGAGGTATAATGTATTTCGATATTTTCATTTTGAAGGAATTGTAATAATGGTAATGCTTTGAATCCTAATTCATTGTCTACAATAATTTTTGTGAAATGACCTGTTGTACTGATATATTGTATAAGAGCTCTTTTAAACTCTATCCAAGATCGATTCGAAATCTTAATTGCTTGAGCATGTTTTCAGAATTTGTCTATTATGGTTAGAAACAAAGATTTATTTAAACTGTAGAATATATCTATATGAACTATTTCTTTGGGGGTTTCAGGTGTATATGTTATTTTGAATTGGTGTTTGACTGGTCGTCTGTCATATTTTTCCTTGTTACATATATCGCAGTTATTAATGTATTGTGTAATTCTTGTTTTTAATTTTGGGTGGTATATTTCGTTCCTTAGTTCATTAAAATTTTCGTTTATACCTCTATGGTTATTTTTATGGTGTTCGGTTTTTATATATTCATTTAATTCATTCTCATCTGTTATGTCTTTTAGGATGTGTTTACATCTTACAATTTTAAATTTATTATTACTATTATTGCTAAAGCTTTGTTCAATAATTAATTTAAATTTTTCGTATAGTTCTTCGTCTTCTACTAAAATAGCGTTAGTTTTATTACTTTCAAAATGATTTTTAATTAACATAATGATAGTGTCATCATTATATGTCTTTGCAGATATTATTTTACGTTTTGAATTAAAAATATTTAAATTCTTTATTTTTAGGGAACCTGAGTTGGTTTTCTTTAAAATAATCTGAGTTTTATAAATGTTTACTGGGCATTGAGATTCTATTATTACAGGGGTTATTACCTGTGCTTCATTGTGATTTATTAAGATGCGAGAAAGTGCATCTGCGTTACCATTCTTTAATCCTGTTTTGTACCTAATTTCATAATCATATTCTGCCAGTCGCAATCTCCATCTGACTAATTTAGAATTTGGTTCTTTTATCGAAAAAAGCCAAACCAGTGGTCTGTGATCTGTTTCTATTATGAATTGTCTACCAAATAAATACGGACGGAAATATTGGGTTGCCCATACGATTGCAAGTAGCTCTTTTTCAATAGTGCTATAATTTTGTTCGTGGTCGTTTAACGTACGACTAGCGTAGCAGATTGGATGACCATCCTGAGATAAGATGGCACCAAGGGCTAGATCACTTGCATCTGTTTGCAAAGTGAAACGCTTTCCGAAATCTGGATATTTCAACACAGGATCATTTATTAATAGTCGTTTCAATGTTTCAAAGCTATTTAAATAATCACTATCTTCTAAATTCAATTTTATACCTTTCTTTAAATATTTAGTTATCGGTTTCGCAATTTTGGCGTAATCTTTCATGAATTTTCGATAGTAACCAGTCAAACCAAGAAATTGTTTAATTTCTTTTGCTGATTTTGGTAGTGGAAAATTTTGTACACAGATTATCTTTTGTGGATTAGGCTTTATGCCTTCGTTTGTAACAATATGCCCGAGAAATTCGGTTTCATGTTTCAAAAACTCCGATTTGTCCAATTGGACTTGGAGATTGGTTTCTTTAAGTCTTTGAAAAATTTTCGTAACTGACTCCAGATGCTCTTGCAACGAAGTAGAGAAAATTATAATATCGTCAAGATAGACTAAGCAAATTTTGTTAATGTAATCTCCTAATACATTATTCATTAATCGTTGGAATGTGGCGGGGGCTGTTTTGAGTCCAAAAGGCATTCGAAGAAATTCGTAATGTCCGCCCTCTACACTGAATGCTGTTTTATAAATATCTTCTTTCGCAATCTCTATTTGGTGGAAACCTTTTGCTAGATCTATAGTAGTGAAATAATGGCATCTTCCCAATTTTTCCAAAATTTCATCCATATTTGGAATAGGGTATTTATCATCAATCGTTACCTCATTTAATTTACGGTAGTCTATCACTAATCGCCACTTACGTTTTCCGCTGGCGTCTAACTTTTTAGGTACTACCCATACTGGTGCTGAATATGGTGATTGGCTTGGTCTTATAATTTTACTACTAATCATTTCCTGAATTTGTCGTTGTACCTCCTCCTTGTGTACATAAGGATATCTATATGTTTTGACTGCTATTGGTGTATGATCTTTAGTACGGATTCTGTGTTTTATTTCATTAGTGAAACTAAGATTTGTTTTTCCGTTATAAAATATTTTTGAAAATTTTTTAATGACCGAAATTAATTTGTATTTTTCTTCATGATTTAAATGCTCTAGTCTCATTTGATCAAAAGGAATTTTTTGTTTTTTAAATTCATTCACATAGAAATTATCATTTGAAATCGCTACGGTTGGTTGACAATTGAAAATTATTTCTTTTGGCTTAGCATCTTTTATTTCTACAATGGCGTTCATTTTATGATTAGAGACTTCGTATATACCTTCTTTAATTTCAATTTTTTTATCTTGTGATGTTTTGCCAGGAGTATATACTAAACCTTCCATTTCCTGAACTGGAATGTCTACTTCATAAATACCTTTCTTTATAAAATTAAAACTTTGAGTTTTTGTTAAAAATTGAATACATATTTGTTTCTGACCGATTTGAATAATATTTCTTTCAAAATTTATTATTGCTTTTAACTGTTTTAATATATTATTGCCAATGATACCGTCATACTCATCATGAAATTTGCAAATAAACATGTCTATTTTCTCATTGGGATCGCCTAATTCTTCAAAAAGGGGTATGGATACTTTTTCTGTTATTTTAATAAAGTGTTGGAGTGTCTTTAGATTGATCGGATCAGTTGGTATTTTCCACTTAGGATCACAAATATTGGGATTTATAATTGAATGTGTCGCACCGGTATCTATTATAAATTTTAATGTTCCTAAATTGGATTTAACTTCTATATATGGTAAGTTCTGTTTGAGGCTGAAAGCCGAAAATTTGTAGGATCTTCTTGTTCAATATTTGTTAGCATCGGTTCTGCTGGTAATTGTCGTGATACAAAATTTTTATTATTATTAGTAATTGGTTGTCTTTGATTGTAATTAAAATTTCTGTATTGCCGCTGTGAATTGTTAAAATTTTGACCCTGATTATTATATTGGTTGTGGTTCCTAAAATTACTTGGTTGAAATTGATTATGATGGTTATATTGTCTCTGCTGGTAATTGTTATGTGTACGTGTATAATTCTGTCCAGATTCCTGTTTAGAAAAATGTTGCTTTACTGTATGTTGGTTTGGTTTATTCTCACTAGTATGAGCATATCCGGCCGATTGCAGAATATCCATGGCTTCTTCCAAGCTAGAGGGATTTCTACAAAAAAGGATTGTGCGCATTGGCTCAGGCATTTTATTTTTGAATATATTTAAAGCAGTTCTCCTATTGTTTTTTAGGAATTCCGACGCTGTTGGATTATTTCCTAATGAAAAAATTGTTTTGTTGTTAAGTCTTCTTAACTTATTTGTTATTTCATTATAAAAACTAACGCTATTATTTCGAAAGACTACTGCCCTGAGTTCGTCAAATAATTCTTCACAAGTGAATCTATCTCCAAAATTATTATATAGAATTATTTTTATTTCCCTCCAGGATCTTGCATCATGGTGAATTTCTATAATCTCCCTGGCTTTTCCTTTTAATTTTCCCTTAATTAAATCCAAAAAAAGTAGTTGGGAATTGTTGTCAAAGGTATCTAATAGTGGATAAATCCTATCTATTAATTCAAAAAAGTTTGAATTTCATCTGAGTTCCCTCTGAACTCAGGTAAATTATTTATATATTTAAGGGGATCTATTGTAACAGAATGTTCAGTCATAGATGTTGATGGCGATACAGGCACAATTTTCGGTTCCATTTTTAAAATATTTTACATAGACTTAAAATTAAAATTAAAATATTTACATAGACTTAAATTAAAATTAAAATATTTAAATAAACCATAATTCTAATATTCACTATTTCCTGTTTTTGTGTGTCCTGTTGCTGTGGTTGCTGCTGCTGTGAATTTTCTTGTATATACATATGTGATTTATAGTTGTCACTGCCAGCTGATGTATGCGTAATAACTTTTGTTTTGCTTACTCCGTTTTTTTTTTTTTTTAACTTTTATTTTATAATTTTATATAGTACGTTTAAAATTAATTTTATAATTCTTTAAAATATTATTGAAATTTTGAATTATGCTTTTTTTTAATGTTTGATTTTTATTTTATTTTCATTTGTTTTTAATTTATAAAAAAAATTTTATAATTTCTTGTTTTTTTTTTTTTTTTTTTTTTTGGAATGCCCGGTTAAGTTTTAAAAAACACTATTCATATTTTTCAACAGAATATGAACTGCCGGGATCCCATCCTCGTCGCCAGTTACGTTTTAAAATTTAAAAAAACAATACACAAATCATTTTATTTTTCTTTATAATTTTTATTTAAATATAGTACACGAATCATTTCTATCACTGACTTGTTACACAAACTTATTATGACTCAGCTGTGCTCTTACACAAACTTTTTATAACTGAGCTGTGCTCTTACACAAACTTTTTATAACTGAATTGCTTTTCATTTTTCTGGCTCTCTTATATCCTTTTAATTCTCCTTTATCTACGCATCAAAATATATTCCGTGGGAACATACCTTAATGCGCAGATACGGATCCGTGGGATCGTTTTGAATGCGTAAAATAAAATACGCATTCAAAAATTCTCAAATGCGTAAATTCTCAGAATGCGCATTTTCTCAAAATGCGCATTTTGCTAACGCATTTGTAACTCTTCTTGCGCATATGTAACTCTTCCTGCGCATATGTAACTTTTCACCTCAATTTCTGCTAGCTTTTCTGCGACTGCACAAAACTTGCACACGTATTGCTGCACACACTCACTGTCGTTCATCCGCATTCCAAGTAGCTGCTTGAACAGTGTCACCTTGCGCACTGGTCCTTTTGGCATATGGATCTCACACAGAGTTTTCCATGCCCCGTGTGATGTTTTGATGTTCTTAACATAACCAATTTGCATAGGAGTGATGCTTAGGATGATTGTCGCCATAGTCTTCTCGTCTTTAGCTGTCCATGCCGCAGCGCCTGCTTCGTTTTCACCGGGCTGCTTCATTGCACCTGATGCGACATCCCACAGCTCTTGATGAACAAGCACACTTTTCAATTGTATGCTCCACGAGTCGTAATTAGACTCGTCCAGTTTCTCAATATTGAAAAGAGAACTCATCTTTTAATTTAATTTTAATTTTTTGCGACACACGCGTATTAATTAAAACTTGGCTGCCAGGAATTTGCACCTGGGCCCATAACCTGTTGCGATTTCTTCTTCAAAGTAAACTTTTAACACACAGTTATATTTAGATATAAAGAAGTTTATTAAAACGATGTTATCTCTAGTTCAGAAACAGAGTATACATAAAATATAAAATGAGTTTAAAGTAAAGCACAAAAGAAACATTCCATTACATTAGAAAAGGATAATGATATATATCAAACGAATAAGAAATATGCGAGTTGCTTCACGGATGCATTTCAACAATACACTATACGTGTGACCAAAAAAAATGGTCGGGACGGTAAATAAATTTGGAGGGAATTGAATGTCTTTTCTTTGTCTTCTTTGGTATCAGTACACTGTATTATGTGGCCCATTAACGATACATCATGATCATACTCATTCGTGTACGTGGTGAATGAAGCTCCGCCACATGGGAGTGATCAAAATCGAAGACCATAATTTTTTCATAAGCGGCGTTGAGTGAGGTCGTCATGTCGCTGTCGGATGACGAAGTTTTGTGTGCGCTAGCGCTTGTACTGTGCAAGGAAAAATTGTAAAAAAAAAAAAAAAAACTATTTTGGATGAAAGAAAAGCACAAAAAAATAGTAGAATAGCATTCAAGGGACTCCAGCAGAAACACCTTTTTATCCGCACACATCTTCACACATTGGCAGTCAAACTCAAATGAGCAAAATTTGCATGTAAATTGCCTACAAACGACGATCATCCATAATCATAATAAAATTTCCCTCCAAAATGAAAATGATTTAGATTTTCGACGATCAGTCAGTGATCACAGAGCGATCATGGCTGTGTGACACATACCTTCAAATTTTTTCACTTTTTCACACATACGATTATATATGAGTATATATCGTCTATGGCAGAGTATACATAATAAATAAACTTAAACATCCAACGGCAAAGCAGCGAAATAAAGCAGACGGATGTTGTACAGTGGGTCAATAAAGAAGTCGGACAAACAGGTAACCAAACATTAAGTATGAAAGAAAATTTGAAGGAAACAAAATATTGCTTTGGTTTATTTTTTATTTATTATGTATTTATATATACTATTAAAAACAATAACAACATAATTTAAATTAGCTTCATTTTATAAAAAAAAAATAAAAATATAATTCGTGAACAAAATTAACATCAAAAAAGAACTCGGACATTCATACTAAATTTTAAGTATAAATAAAATTAAAAAAAAAACTTTTATTTAGTATTTTGTTGGCAAGCCTTTGCCTTTTTTAACAGCTTTTAGCCGCTTTGGCATTGACTCTACCAATTTTCTGCAGACGGAGGGATCTATTTTAGCCCATTCTTCCATTAAAGCATTTTCCAAGTCCTTTTTGTTTTTAATGGAGTGATTTTTTAATTGAATTTCCAAGTGGGCCCATAAATGTTCAATGACATTAATGTCAGGTGATTGTGGAGGAGTTTCCAGTACTTTTGGACAGTTATACAATAACCACAAACGCACATTTTGTACATGAATCCACTGAAAATCGTGTTGAATCCACTCAGAATCGTCGTGTGGCCTCTATTGAAGCTGGCAGCAAAAAAGAGTTTCTTTTCTCTGTGTTGTCTGGTCTATGGGCCGCTTTAGGGAATAGGGTATCTCGGGGTCTGTCTAACCACATTTCAATATACTTTAATGTTTTTTGCATGTTTTTTGCGAAACTTTCTTATTAGACTACTGATCTATTTATAGAATTTTAGTTTTTAATTTGCTTATATAACTCCCTATTGTTGTGCGTACATAACCTACATTGGTTATAGCATTGTTCTCTTATATATATTTCGGCTGTTTTAGGTCTCTCTGTTCACTTTCTATGTACGCGAGTATTTTTGTTTGGAAATTTCTCATTTGTGGTATATAAAAGAATAAATTATTTTCATTTATGATGGCTTAAACCACAATTAATGATGTCATCAAGCGTTCTGATGGTATGAGTAACATAGACATTCAAGTCGAAAACATGTCCAGGGATTTGAATACACAGCCACAACACTGATCCACTAACATTCCTACACTGGAACCAGCAGATCGATCGATATTTGTAGTTTTATGCTCCTTGATAACATTTTCTGATTTATTACAATAATTTGGTACGATTGTTATTTATATTTGATTAAATTTTGTGATACTGTTCCTAAAGGTTTGGAATTCAAATTTGGGAACTGCTCACATGCATCACTTGTTACGAACTCCACATGATCCTGAAGAAACCAATGATTTTGGGAAAATGCTTATTATCTGCCTTCAGCATTGACTGAAAGATATCTTGATCCACATAGGAAAGAGCGTTATTGCGCTGCACATAGAGATACTATTAATATTACTTTATTCTGTACATAATTCTGATTTTATCATTATATTCTGTCATTCTAATGTGCTTTAGTTTCGGGCAGGCATCGATAAAGTGTGAAATAGTGACATCATTTTAACTGCAAAAGGAAATGATTCAAATGTTAGTGTAATTTAGGAGATGTGAATGAGTAGTGAAAATGTGCCCAATTCTGAAGCGGACGGAGGTTTTTATTTTGTTGGATGGAGAGTTTGGAAGTCTTGTTTTAGTGGCATTGAACTTTTTGTAATTCTCTTGTCAGTTGTGAAGTTTCTATGTAGCAATTGTTGCACAATTTTTTCATGTCTTTGTCGATGAAGTAGCCGAATAAGTGATGGGTTTCTTTACTAGCTTCTTCAATTATTCCCTTCTGATTTCTCGTTGCCCCTGAATTCCGACATGTTCGGGTACTCATATAACTTTTATCATCCTTTTGTGTTGAAAAAAAACGCCCGCGGATGTAAACTTCCTTGTACAGCTTGTGGTGTTTGTCGTAGATTTGATGGATCGCCAGGCAGATCGCTAATCGCTTCTAGCGGCGTCTTAGGTTGACATCTACATAAGGAATAAATATATGGAAATATGCTGGCGAGCCCCGTAAATACAAACATACATTTACTTTATGTTATTATGAAGGTTGTAAGGTAGCCCATCCAATGATTGTGGCAAACTTGCGTTTGCCGAAATGTTTCCTGAGGCGTGAAAGCCGAGCAAAGTCAAAGCAATATTGTTACCCAGAGCTTTGTTCAAAAGGAATTGTTTTATTATTCAAATCAGAGCGTCTTATATATTAAAATCTTAGCCTAATTTTGTTTACCTAAACATAATTATTTATGTTTAATAACTTATCCTAAATTATATGCGAAATATGACGCCCTATGCCGCACACTTGCATTGGCCCGCAATTGCGTGTGGTCGGCATATTTTGGGTTTCAATGCATTTTTAGCCTTCACACCAAATGCCCGCTATACATAGCGTCACTTGATCCGCCGCTTTGTATTGTGCCACGTTTGCACTGTCGAGTATTTTTAGTTTTTTATCCAGAATCCGCTGAGCCAATTCCATGGAAAGTGATCTATAAACAAGAAATCGAAAATAAATATATGACAATTTATTTTCTAACAGACAAAATTATTTCGGCTGCTCCCCTCTTCGAGTAAAAATAACCTTATAGCACATATCCTAACAAAAGGGAAGAAAAACAGAGATCGTGGACAACTTATAATACTCCGCTAAATTAACTTATTGGGAAGTTATATTACCATATATTGTCAAGAGTTGTGAACATGATTAACAAGCACAACATACTTCCAAAGCTGTATACGAGTATCGAAAGAATTCTTAAACGTGTCAAGGGCCCTAATAACGTAAGAAGTTTTTTAGAAGAAGACAAAACGAGTAGAAGGATCACAGTTAGGACAGCTCTATCGATGATATCCTTCATTTATGGAATCGCAATATTGCCTGCGCAGAAACAACATTAAATCAGACACGAACAATTTGAAATAACCTCTGGATTTAGTCAACACTAGACTGATAAAACTTGAAAAACTATTGTAAACAAAAATATTTATGAGGAATTACACTGAGGTAAGTCAATTTATGGCTGCTTCCAGGACAAATATTGCCAGGTTTCAGCATTTCCAATGCTTCACGTGAAACTTAATAAATGAGATACTGTTCGATTGAGTCAATAGAAATAGAACTGCAATCAGTGTGGCCCAGCCTCCTATCTGTTAGATAGCCTATCTATCCCTCGGCCACTGCTGTGTCCACATACAATCCCAATGAATTTATGCAATACGATATACACAAATAAAAATATATGCGGTATATTTTCAAACCAATCTCTTTTTTGGATATCTGAACCAGTTTGTTTGGCATCGTTTGTGTGTAGTCAAATAGAATTGCAAAATGACTTGCTCCCATTTCAATATCAAACTTCATGTTAATATAATAATAATTTAGCTTTATTAGTTTGCCCCATGGCCGACACTGCGACCTAAAAGATATTTTGTGTCATACTACATTTGTCATTAATGATCCATGTGTTCACAACTGACCGATCTACTATGCCCTATAGGTTTAGTACCGGCGTTTCTTCCGTAATGCCATAGCATTTCGTCCGTTCGGTGATGTCAAAACGTCACAATTAGAGTTATCAGGTCCTTTTCGACCTAAATATTCATTCTCTAAAGAAAGGAAGTAGTTGAGAGTCATGTTCCTTCATTATCTTTTCCGCTTTATGGATGAATTTCAGATTGTCCACAACAGGAGGATTCTTTAGTTCTTCCAGAGCCAGCTGGTCGCGGTGGAATATGTTCATTATAGTTCTTGCCAACGCAATGCAGTTGCACAGCATGTGTTCTGTCGTATCCTCTTCTTCTAGACAGAGCTGGCAGTCCGTATCATCAAGAATGCAGGTTTTAGTCAGATAATATTTAAGGTAGTAATGACCTGATAGAAAAGCTACTTTAATTTTGTCTTGTTTCCAAATGGTTCAATTTAATTAACCTCCCCCAAAAAGGACATATAAACATTAGCACCCCGATAGACAAATTAAGTATTAAACTGACCTTTCTAAGTGGAGCGTGGAGTCTGGAATCAGCATTAGTCTCAGGTTCAGATTCAATATACAACAATAATGAGAGGCAACAGCTTAGTACTTCTCAGCCATCCGGTCCTGTGCTCCTGAGCCGGGGAAGGAGACGAGGAAGGTGGTAAGTTTGCCAAAAAAGCAAAAGGCCAGGAATGGCTACAAGCGCTCGGCTTCGGAAAATGAAGGCGAAAGATCCACCTTCCTTTACAAAAGGGAGAAGGATCTCATTAAGAAGCATGTATAGGTCGTAGCAATGTTTGAAAAAAATAACGCAAGAATGAACCAGAAATTGTTGGGGCAAAGTCTGATACGGACAACGCTGCGACCTCCAGCAAAAAAGATCAAACGGACAAGGTAACAGGTGACCACTTAAAGGTGCTGCCAAAGCTAAAGCCGATTGGTTCTTTGAAGGAGGCACAGAGCTTGACAGCGGGCAAAACTCCAAAAAGAGTACGGTCTGATAAGCAAGCTCAGAGGGTTTCGAAAAAGCCGAAGCCATCGGCCACCTTTGAATCCCCTATGGAGCTACAAGTAGCCATCACCGCCAGAGCTGACCCTGATGGAAAGATAATGACGGAGATCTGGCTACTTCTGGAGGCACGGCTGTTATCGGAAATGGTCGGGGCTGACGGCGGAAAGCTACAGTTCGATGTGGCCGGCTGGCAGAGAAATGTTAAGGTCGTTGATTGTAACAACAAGAAGCATCGTGCAATCAACGGCCTTGACCCTTTTCGGCGGGGGTTCGGTTGGTACCTCTATCTGGGCTTCCGATCCGCTCAGTGGTTTCGGTGTGGATTCCACCTCCGTTTCCGGACCAGGAGTCCATACTCAAGCTGATCAGACGCCAAAACCAGTCATTAAATACGGCAGAGTGACTGGTGATCGCCGTAACCCCCTGCAAAAATAGAGTGGGAAGTGACGCATTGATCGCAGTGGACTACACGTTGTTGTCCAAACTCAGGAGCGATAACTGCGTTAGATTCGGATTTGGCTCTCTAAAGGTTCGTGTGCCGGGTGACCAGCCAAAAGCCAACGGAGGGGAAGCTGGAGGTGGTGCGAATTAAATTGCATCACTCGATCTCAACCTCGCTCGATGTAGTGAAGTTTACTGTAGAGGACGATGTGGATGTAGCCCTTGTCCACAAACCTTGGTTGGTCAAAGGTAAGGTAGACGGACTCGGGATGCATGGTTATCGTCTCTACATTCCACAGACACAAGGTAAGTTTAGAACTTGTATAGTTGCCAAGAAAGATATTAATATTTTTCTCCTAACTCCCTACAGCAGTGGAGACCTTACAACGGTGGTATGCGAGCACAGGTACAAGCCTAGTTTGTTACTAACGTCCGCATACTTTCCGTACAGCCGCCACCACAGATCTTCCGGCAACAGATCGCCTACGGTGAGTCACGCGGACTGGGCATACTGGCCGGATGCGAAGCAAATGAGCACAATGAGCTCTGGGGCAGCACTGACATCAATGGCAGAGGTCAGTCCATTTTTTATTACATTCTATCCACTAGCCTAACTTTATTTAATAAGGGAAGTTAGCCAATGTTTAGAAATAGGGTTAGGGAAGAAGTTATTGACATCAATCTGGCCACTGGATCTAATATCATCGACAACTGGAGAGTATCTGATGCCTGTTCCTTTTCGGATCATAGTCGGCTACGCTTCTCAGTCTACTCAGAGGTACAGACTCCACTGCCTTTTAGGGACCCAAAAAAGACTGACTGATGCAAATTCTCAAGACTAGCGACCCAAAAACTTTTTTTTATGAAAGTCAAGGTCGGCGAGGGGAACGCTAACATTGACAAGGCGGTAAGTCGGTAAGTCGTCTTACAGGAATATTGAAAAAATCTATTGAACTATCTTGTCCACTGAATAGGCCGCGAGCTAAACCAAACCCGTTTTGGTTGAGTGCAGAGTTAGGAGATATAGAAAAAAATCACGAGGACTCTTCAATAAGGCCAAAAATAGCTGACTGGAAAGGGATTGGAAAAACCATAGAGGCAGCTTTAATAAATGCAAAAGTAAAATGAAGGCTGCGATGAGGGACTCCTGGCAGAAGTTCTGCGGAACTCTGGTGTCGGTCAACGAAGCATCAAGGCTTAGGAAAATACTGTCCAGAACCATGGTTCTCGGCAGTGTGAAGAAGTAAAATGGCTCATGGACTGGCTCATGCCAGGAGTCCTTTGCTGTTTTGATAGGAACGGACTTTCCAGGTTGCACGTTCACATTTTCTCAAGGTGTTTCAAGGATGGGTATGTGCCAAAAAGTTGGAGAGAAGTCAGGGTGGTTTCATTTCCAAAGCGGGAAAACTATGTCACTCTACTGCCAGGGATTACAGACCAATAAGTCTCTCATCTTTTATTCTTAAAACACTTGAGAGACTTATCGATTTGTATATAAGAACGGTTACCAATATTCACACAATGGATATCGCGCAACACGCATATCCGCAGGGTGGGGTGCTCTCACCTCTTCTATGACTTCTAGTAGTAAATGAGATATTTGGAATCTTCAAAGGAAAGAGAACAAAGCTTCTAGCCTACGCTGATGATATTGCCATATTAATCCCGGCAAGTTTTTCTCAACGATTAGCGAATTCATGGAATCAACACTGGGTGAGATTTCCAAATGGACTGAGCGCAACGACTCTTAAGTCTAGTTAACCCTACTAAGACGGATATAGTTTTGTTCACCAGGAAAACAAAAATCTCGTGAGTTCCCTTTGCCAAATTCTTGTAGGGTAACGTTGAGTCCTTCTTCAGAAGCAAGATACTCAAGTACCATTCTGGACTCCAATTTAAATTGGAGAAGGAATATTTAGGAGAGAACAAAGAGGGCTTGGCTCTATACTATACCTGTAAAAGGATCTTTGGGAAAAAATGTGGACTGTCACCGTACATTGTGTACGGGATGTACACCACAACCATTAGACCAATTATCACCTGCGGGTTCATCATCTGGTGGAAGGCGTTGGGAAGGAAATGTAATCAAAACCGTATTGGAAAAGTCCAAAGACTTGCTAGCCTGAGAATTTCAGGGGCTGTAAGTATCGCGCCTCGAGAAGGCTTAAATATATTATTTCACCTCGTACCACTATGGGTGTTCAATCAGGGTTGTGCCGCCAAGTGTGCTCTCAGACTAAGGGAAGTGCAACGCGTGGAAATCTGCCACCTATGGACACTGCACTATTTTGAGCGAAATAAAACGGAAGGGTCAAAGGATAGCTACGGCTGACTTAGAAACGGCTACAGACTACTATAGACTTTACAGCTAGAATTCCAACTCTCTATCCCACCAGGGAAGACTGCTGGGAGCCAGGGTCTGTAACGGGTAATGCTGACATTATCATCTACACTGACGGCTCAGAGATTTATAATGGAACGGGGGCGGGTGTCTTCTCGGAAGACTTGCAGTCATATCGGCTGCAACTGGGAAAGCGGCCAGGCTGATACAAAGTAGTACAATTCGACCCTCGAATATCACTATCTGTGTGGCTAATCAGGCGGCGCTTAAGGCAAGATAGTTACATCGAAGTTACTAATGAAATGTCGTACCTGACTACTGAACACAAGGTATCACTTTGCTGGGTTCTCGGACATAAGAATATAGAAGGGAATGAATTAGCAGACGAGATGGCCAGAAGGGGCTCTGAAATGGACATAAACGAAGTAGATACCTCAATACAAATCCCGATATCTGAACTGATAGGAGCATAGACGAATTCACTATTGCGGTGATAAATAACTTATGGACTAATCGGAGCGACTGTGAAGTCTCACGGGCTTTATGGCCTAGTTTAGACATGAAGAGAACGAAGGTGCCCTTAGGGCTCTATAAACCTGAAGTAAGAGTGTTTATGGGGGACCTTACCGCCCACCAATGCTTCAACGTTGGATTATTCCGTCGAGTGGGCTATGCAGGAGTTGCCATGATGAAGATGAGATAGACGCGATTCATCACTTTTTATGTCAATGTCCAAGGCTACAATAGAAACGACGTCAATGTTTGGGGTCGCGCTTCTTCACAAGCTGGACAAAGATAACGAGGATAGACTTATCGGATCTCCTCACATTCATCTGGAAAACCCAATGTGTTAATAGGGGTGTTATGACGAATGTATACGGAAATCGAGGGTAAGGACGAGTATGGCTCCTCTTGGAAGGCAGTCACAATGGACATGTCTCAGAGTGGAAGCGCGGATACGAAGTAAGTCGAACGCCATCCGAACCTTACTTAACATACAACAATAAATTTGCTTAAAAACTTCAAACGATAAAGAAATATTTTATAAATCAAGCCCCGTTTTCTTGTTGTTGTGTGCAAGGAAAAGCGCCTTTGCTGAGTTTGACGAACCGAGTCTAGTAAACTGTCATCTCGCAATATTCAACATTCCGGTATCAACCCTAATATTTATAAAACAGCACGAACTTAGCTGCCTCCAACTTCCAATTTTTCCTTTTCCTTTTTAGAAGAAATTGTTCTTATTTTTAAGGAAGGATCTCGGGTAGCCCTGCTTGGAATCAAATCGATATTTACATGGATAAGGATTACACATTTAAATCAATCATGGATATTGTAATTTTATAATTTGTGTTTAAAATTGTATTGATTCAAAAGGAATTTCCGTCCGAAATTTCGTCAGTATTCAAAATTAACAAGGACGTTTTTCTTGTTTTTCATTGTAGAGCGTAAGTGTTGTTATCGTATTATTGTCTCCTTAAACGATACCAGAAAGAAATCGTACAAGAACTGATCAATATCCTCGCAAAAGCACATTTATATTCACATTTGCATAATCAATAAAGAAGATCACCTTTAAAATGATTATTTAATACTGTAAATATCTTGTGGGGGTTTCAAGAACTTTTACGCTGGTCTTTTTTTCTTAACTAAAAGATATATTTTATTCTTTAATAATCGATATTTCATATTGAATTTTCACTTAACAATTTATTCGGCTCTTCATTAACACAACGGAATTTTTCGACGATAGTGTCCATTTCCTTCTGAACTTCGTTAATATTAGTTAATTCAGCACATTCTGTTAGTCTCTTGGATGTGATACTATAACGTTCTTGTATATTTTTTTCATTGTATACGCCATCTTTCATAAAACCTTTCTGCTCAGTGTAACAGGTAACAAACTCATACAATTCCTCGGTAACATGATCGTTGTCGTAACGGTTACAAACCACGAATTTTAGGGCAGCATCCCAAGTCAGTTTCGATTTTTCGACGCATGGCTTCATTTCCATTGTAATGATTGGTTTTAATTCTTCCTGCAAAATATATATAGATTTATTTAAAACCAAACATTTTTGAGGGAATATGAAATCTACAGATTCTCTATGCCCCAGTATATGAAATTTTCATTCCAATATGCACGAATGGTCCCATAAAATAACAAATATATTAACTTTCACATTTTGTCTCAACAATGTGGAACATTTTCTCGGAGATAATGCTATATCTGTTATTGTCTACTACTCTTAAACAGATCCCATATCAATGTACCCAAATGTTCCAATAATATGCTGGTATAACAAACCAATAAAATAATTAGCGATTCTAGTTGAAGATAACTAACTATGAGCTACAGTTTCGTTTCTTTAAAGACAAGCTACTGTCAATTGTCTACTGGTAAGATCTCGTTTGATATAAATTAATAGTTACACCAGTGATTGCTATCCATTTAAGATTCACTATAAATCCGCTGGATCTGAACCATTTCAACTTATATACTCACATCACAGCGAAAATTTACTTCTCCAGATTCACAATAAAAAATATCAGGGATTTCCTCTTCACTGGATCCAGCAGATACTGCAGCAATAAACACAGCTAAAATGGCAACAGCAAAGCCCTTCATTTTTAATTGACTTGAACTTCAATTCGGACTCTTCCTTACAAAAAGATGAAACAAATTAATATCGTAAAAAACCGTTGCTGGGTTTTTATACACTAAATTGAATTTAAGTTATTCCTTTGCTGTCTCACCAATTTTTTGGCAAGGCATATATTATACAATAAAAATTCAACTCATTTAAATAAATATTTGCACCCATTGTGTTTGTCTGGACTTACCCACAGTCTGGGAAATTACGCATTGAGCTCGGATGTTGGACTATCGCAACTAGACAAATTCAGACACAATCATTGAAGACATGTGCGTCAGCGGTAGAACAAACACGTAAATATGCGATATAATTCGCAGGTATTCATATACAACGAAAACACTCGCTCGTGTCTTCTTGACGTTGGAAACAACTGTTCTAAGAATTAGTTCAAATTGTCACAATTGTAAAACTGACGCACACTTTTTGTAATTTTTTTAATAAGAAATGTTCAACAAAAATATATTAATAAGGAACATTTTACTACTGAAAGCCCGAGAAGACAAAAATGTGTGTGGATACGGTCTGTAAAGTTTTACAGGCGCAGATTTGGAATCTAATGTTGAACAAAATTTTCACAAAATCGGAAAAGGAGTCATTATATGGTAGTTTCCTCGAAGTACCTTTGTCACATTTTGTATCACCATATATAAAGACGATATATTTTCTATGAACTGAAATATACGCAGCTTCTTCTTGAATGACATATATTTAGTGACTCTATTATCTTTGACATGGTATGAAGCGTTGTCCGCTGGGTGTCAGAAGAAAGATAAATTTCAAATGATGTATCAGACTCCGGTGAGCTACGGGAAGTGAAAAAGCTTATTGCCAAAATTGGTAAGTTACTCCACCGGTAAGTGGCGTCGACTTTATTTTAACAACATCACAAATAAAATAATTCTATAAGCCACTCCAACTATAGTCGCATTAATTCACAGTCTATCCCCTAGTTTGTAATGATGTAAGATCGAATGAAATATTCCTTCAAATCCCGTATGTTTTTCAATCCATATGATCGTCATTAATCAGTTTTTTACTTTTCGAATCCTTCATTTACTTAGTTATGATATTTATTTAATTTTCAGCTTCTAAATTGTAATAATTTATATAGTTTGAATAAAGCCCAGATCCGTCTGGATTTTTTCCAAAATTTGGTTGCAACTCTTGTTGCAACTTGTCTGTATGAAATAATGTCTTCAACTTCTTTGTTGGTTTCTTATTTTTATTTATTGTCGATGCGTTCACTACACGATCATTTACAGACTAACTTATTATCTAAGCTTAAAGTTAATCCTAAGAGTAGTTAGACTAAGTGTGATGCTTGCGAGAGAAAGAGAGTCTATGTCTCTGACTATATGAATATCCCACCTCAAGTTTCAACAATAAGTGTTGAAAGCAACTACCAAGGATTACATTTATTAATTTTTGTTTTTTTGTTGAATTGCATTATTGATTTATTCTTAGTCTGAAATCTGTATTTTCTTTTTACTTGATCTTTGTGTACCTATTTTCTTTGGTGTATTATCATTTGACAGTAAGTAGTTTCCTTCTTGGTTATAATCTTTAATTAATTTATATTTAAGATTTGACTTGCCAATTTTAAAGTTTTTTACGTACTCATTCGCAAAATCAATCTTGTCGACATTATTTTCTTTTTGATGTCGTTTCTGTTTGCTGACCTTTTATATATCCGACAACTTTAATAATTTTTCGTTACTAAGTGCATTATTTAAGAAATCGATTGGCTTCATTTTTGTACTTGTGTGGATTGTGTTATTATAATGAATTATTGCTTTGAATACTTTAGTATTAATGGTGTCCTCATTCTTTGGATCGGCATTGAAAAGTGTTATATGTTCGTTTAATGTTAAATGTAGTCTTTCAACGTCTGAGTTACCAGTTTTCTGATATGTTGTAGTAAAGTGTACTTGTATATCGTTATCTGATAAAAATTGTTTTATTGTTAGAATGTCGAACTCATTATCTGTGATTATTAAATCAGACATTCCCAGGTATTGTATTCTATATTTTAGTACTTTTATCAATGCACAGTAGCGTACTTGATTAATTTGTCAATAGAGCTAAGATACATAACGTTTCTTTGGGGGTACCAAATATCGACATGACTTATTTCGTTAAGTTTTGTTGGGATCGGTGATGTTTAAGTAGTATTTAATGGTGAAACGTGATTGCATACTTTTAGGTTCCCATCTGGACTTTGGGATCGTGTATCTGTAATAAACAATGGTGGAAGGAGCTTGAGCGCTTAAGTTTGCAAACACAAGGGAAGGGCTTAAAGCGGAGCTGCAGGTGCGGTTAAGAAACGCTTTAGAGGAGCAGGGTATATACGTCGATGAGCATGAATTACGATTTGAAGAGCAACCAGCATCTTGAGAGGAAGAAACACCGAAAAGAACTCACACTGGTAATTTTGACCGAGTCACTTATCGGGTAAATAATGTTGCAGTTACAACTAAGTGCTGAGTCTATCAAACAAGCTGTCAAAGAGCATTTACACCAAAGAGATGACCCTATGCAGAAGCTCTTCCAGCAATACGATGAAGATATACACCAGCGATTAAAACAATACGCTCCAGTAGTCAAAGAGGATGGCAAGGAATAGGTACAGCCGATTGAAACAGGACTCACTAAACCAGCGGAACAGAACTGGAGTAATGGCGAAGTACTGGCACTATCGGCTATGTCATTGAAAGGTACTGATGTACTGCAGAATATCGCAGAGGGTGACAGAGATAGTTATGAAAACGTAATAAATGCCGGTTGTGCCGGATGTGAAACGGGTTGCCCATCTTGCCTGACCAGGCGATATTGCTGAGAGAAGTATGATGGATACTTTCGTATGTGGTATTCCCGATACGGAAATGGACTGTTCATTAATAATAAATTCAAAAGCTACTTGTATGGAGACAGTGGCTGGTGCTTTAACGTTGGAGATCGCAGCCTTGGTGTGCCAGTCAGTATGCAGAGCCCGTCAGGCGCAAGATGAAAGCGGACAGGGTTACACAGGCAAGTGCGTTGTCGGTCGAGACGCAAACGTTCTCCATAACACTGGCATGTGAGATCGCAAAGGCAGGGAATTGGATGATGTTGCTAAGCTGTCGACAAACTAAATGCAGTCAGACTCGAGGGCATGATCTGACTCCCACAACATGCAACCCCAGAATCCTCGTTTCTCAGATCCAACGGAGAGTCAGATGCCTAATTGCTGACAGTGTGATAAGCGTGGAGTAGTAGTAGATAAGCAGACGAAGAATGGACTAAAAAGTCATCTACAGTAGTTTCATGTAGTAGTTATACACCCAAAAAAACGAGAACAGTTGAATGAAATTCATGGAAACAGCTGAAATCGTACATAACTGATGAGTTGTAACGACTCTATTTCGGCTGGGGTAAAACTCAGCGGGTTCCAGGGGTCGTATACAGAAATTAATGTTAAAAAGCGGGCGTGTACTTATGTGTGGTATACTTTATTTAACTTAGTTACAATTGTTTATAATTTAATTACTAATTTAATTTATATTAATTTATTAGTTTGGCTAAATTAATTAGAATTAAATGATTTTACTCTGCTTATTTAATTCACAATAATTTATATACTTTTGGATCTCTTTTTGTAAGTTTGGATAATAGTACAATTTTTTTTATTTCAGAGAAGTTTTCGTTTATAACTCTATGGTTATTCTTCAAATGTTCTCTTTCAATATTTGTATACCCTTTACCTTTAAAAAAGGTAAATAGGGTATATTAATTTTGTGCTATTGAGAATGGTTGCAATTTCAAGAAGGAGGGACTAGTCTAGAATTTTCTACTTGAACCATTCGAAAGCTATATAAGCTACCAGCAATACAAAGTCGGACACAGTTGAATTTTAATCATAACAGTGTCTACATCGTGCAGTTTTAATTCGAAACAGTAATATTTCCCCTTTGAGGTGTATGTAGGTAGGTAGGTAGGAGTGGCAGCCTTTGTCGCAAAAAGCACACTTAAGCACATAAATGGCTCGTTGTGGTACCACACTAAGACGACGCGACTCCCCCGTCCAGAATTTTGGGAACCACAGTGATTCCGAAATGAACCTGGCTATGTCCTTAATGTTGATGGAAGATAGTTCGGTTAAGGAAGTGAAGAAAGGTGAGCCTAGGAATTTTAATCTTCGCCTGGCCAGAGCTGGGCACTGACACATAAGATGAAGTACTGTTTCTTCCTCCTCCTCAGAGCCTCAGCTGCGACAAAAGTCATTATGGGGCAGTGCTAGTATTTCGGCATGTTTCCCGATCAGACAGTGTCCCGTGAGCACATTTATTATAGTGCCGATGGAGTTCCTGCTAATATTGAGTAGCTGACTAGTACGCCTAATGTCGATAGTGCTCCAGGTTTGTCTGGTAACACTACAGGTATGTTCATTTACCCAGGCTTTTTTAGCTGCCTCAAGGTAGTCATGTTTTATGGCCCATTTGACCGTGGCCAATGGGACACCTACACCAAACGAGGGGGAGATGTCAGGGAGCAGCGTACCTATTTTGGCCAATTCATCGGCCTCGCAGTTTCCTGTCGCTATGTCCAGGTACCCAGCATATGTGAACTTGTGAGTTACCCGAGACGACGTTCAGGGAGGAGCGGCAATCGGATACAAGCTTAGAGGTAGTGAATACACCAGCTAGTGACTTGATTGCCGCCTTACTGTCCGTGAATATGCGTATAATCACATCGCATACTTCATTGCGAATAAGCCACTTGGACGCTTGGAATATTGCCATTACTTCCGCCTGAAAGACGCTGCAATGGTCAGGGAGACGATAGGAGAGATGCCGCAACCGACCTTATTCTTCAGCCATCCGTATATATGTCAATAGAACTGCCAGTGACCACTAAATTGTTGGACCATTCCTCTCTACTAGGAATGTAAGTGTCGAACCCGTGGTTTAGATTAGGTGTAGAGCACGTATAGTCAACGTCCGTCTGTAGGGGCGTGTCCTGCATCAGAATATTGGCGTGGCCCAGGTCCAGCCTAGTCCAGCGCGATATAGCATTGAGTCTGGTTGCCGAACATTTTGCTTGTTGCCTGACCAGAAGCCTAGTGGGCAACCAATGTAGGAATGCAAATAGAGCTTTGGTGGAGGTGGTACGCAGAGCCCCTGTTATCAGAACCGCTGCTGTTCTTCTAACCTTGTCAAGAGGTTTTAGGTTCACCGCCTTGTCTGTTGCGGGCCACCAGAAGACAGCGCCGTAGAAAAGTACGGCTCAACCACCGCCGCATAGAGCCAGAACTTGGTTCGAAGTTGGACGCCCCATGTTGTTCCCATGGATCTCTTGCAACAGTACAGAGCACACGTGGCTTTCCGTACCCTCTCCGCCAAATTTGCTTTCCAATGGAGCTTAGGGTGCAGGATCAGACCTAGATACTTGACGCTATTGCTTAGGCTAAGCGTATTGCCATTAAGTTTGGGTAAGTCAAAACTTGGAATTTTGTGCTTCCTGGTGAAGAGCATAACCTCAGTTTTGGAAGGGTTGACATCTAGGCCAACTTCAAGACACCATTGAGACAAAAAACAGTGTAGCTTAGCTTTTCTGATAGTGTTGACAGATATTTACCGGAAACAGAGATAGCAATGTCGCCCGCATAAGCTATAGTGTTGAAGCCGGTCTGATCTAATCTCCTAAGTAGTGTGTTCACCGTCAGATTCCATATGAGGGGTGAGAGCACACCGCCTTGTGGACAGTCCTTTTAGCATGTACGTTTCCTATTGAGGAGCTAATGACGCGTGTTTTCAGTAGCTGTTCGATGAACCTAACCAAGCTGGGGTCCAGGTTCAGTTTTACTAAGGATTTAGTAATGGCGGAGGGACAAATATTGTTGAATGCCCCTTCTATATCGAGAAATACTACAAGAGTATATTCTTTGTTGGCAAAAGATTTCTCTACTTGCTCAATGAGCACGTGAAGAGCTGTTTCCACAGACTTGCCTTTAGTATTGGCATGTTGTGATTTGGAAAGGCACGTGGAATTAATAGAGCTCCTGATTTGTATATCAAGGACTCTTTCCAGTGTTTTCAAAAGAAAGGAGGACAAACTAATTGGTCTATACTCCTTAGGCTTGGTGTGGGTCGACTTTCCCGCTTTAGGGATGAAAACTACTCGAGCTTCTCTCCAGCTTTTGGGAATGTAAATATGCAGTATCCAAGGCGCAACCGCACTTGCAGTGTGCTTAATGTACGCGGGAATGATGCCATCAGGCCCGGGAGATTTAAGAGGCTTTAAGCTGTGGATGGCCCACTGAATATGCGTGTTGGTCATTTGGAATTGGGTGAGTGACTTAAGGAGTGGTTGGTGTTAAGATACCTGCAATCCACAAAGATTTCATTCCCCGGGAAGTGTGTTTCTATTAGGGCGTCTAGAGTGTCGGTTTCAGAGTCAGTCCAGGTACCGTCCGATCTCTGAATACATTCCAGAGCCCGAGGGGTGGTATTGAGAATCCTCCGGAGTCTACTTGTCTCGGACGAGCTTTCTATGTTGCCACAGAAGTCTCGCCAAGATGCTCGTTTGGATCTCCTTACCATATATTTGAGTTGCCTTTGGTTGTCTTTGAAAGGGAGCCAGTCATTTGTAGCCTTGGCACTGTTGAAGACCATTCTTTTCGTAGCTCAGCAATTTCCGAATTCCACCAAGGGGATTTGGGTTTCCCTCTAGGCTTCGGGGAGTTGCAGGCTGATTTGGCAGCAGAGTTAAATAGTGTTGTAATGGTTTCAACCGCTCGATCTATATCGAGGTGATTGTGGATATAGGGAGGAGTCGACTGCAGGCCCGACTCCATAATGGTCTGGAATTTTGTCCAGTCAGTTCTTTTCCTATTAGTGTGCATTTTGCGCTCTGCGGTATCTAACGTATCAGAGATCGCAATTCTAAAACAGATGTAACAATGGTCCGAGAAGGAGCATTCCTGCAAAACGCGCCAGCTCGAAATAAGGTGAGACGAGTGGTTATTGCCAAGGTTGAGATCGAGAACCTCCCTTCTATTTGAGGTAATGAAGGTTGGCTCTCTCCCCCTGTTAGCATAGACTAGGTCGTTAGTAAGAATGAAATCAAAGAGTGACTCACCCCGCTCGTTGGTATCCGTGCTGCCCCACACCTCGTGATGGGCATTGGCATCGGCCCCGATGAATACCGGGATGCGCTTTCTATTAGCCTCCGCTACCAGCAGCCTTAAAGCATCCGGAGGCGGCGTCAGCCCGTGGTCGTGCGCCATGTAGCTGCTGACGATCCATGTAGCCATGGTGTTGGTGGAAATAACCATGGCTACATTATCCTTGTCGCTGAACCTGTGAAGAAGAAGAGCGTTAATATTGTTCTTAACAAGAATACAGGCTCTGGGTTTACCTCGATCCTGCACGAATACTGTGCGGTATCCGCTTATAGTGAGTCCGCGAACCTGATCATTTACGACCCAAGGTTCTTGGACCAGTATGAGTTCCTCTCCTTTTTGAGTCAGGTGGAGGATCAGGGCTGCCGAGGCAGCCATGGAATGGTGAAGGTTAATCTGTAATACCCTCACCATTCATGGAGGTGGCCATCATCGTCACGCTGGCTGCCTCCTCTTCTGACAGAGGAGAATCACCAACGTCGTCGATATTAGTTATCGGACGTCCGCAGAAACTGCCGACCGATTCTGAGGCCGAAGCGTAACTCTCCCCATCATCGAAGGTGAGATCCGGTACGGCCTGAATGGGGGGCTTGTATGCTCCCTGGTTGTCGCTCCTAAAGACCTTGAGTGAGATCGAACTAAAGCCATAGTTGATCTCTCCCTTTTTGGCATTAATAGGGGCTAGAGAGTCCTCATTAAGAATAATCTCTAATGATGATCTCTCGAGAGTTGCCTTTGGGCTCGCTTATTTTTGCGACCTTCCATTCATCCGTGGGGAGGTCATAGTTGCTGAGCCTAAGCAACTCCAGAATTTCTTCCGGCGAGGCGTGCTCTGCCGGAACCCAGGCCCTAGAACGCGGGCGGTTCGGGATCTGGTCTCTGGGAACAGCTAAAAGCTTGGCCCCCGGCCAGATTTCGCCAACCATTGAGATGGCCATCTTATAAAGCTCAGCCGAGCGCTCATCTGAGCACGCGATGAGCTTCACGTGCCCCTGATGGGCCAGGATTGGCCCTCAGGATGTCCCTGTAGATCCTGAAAAGGGCCTTCTCCACCATTTTCCAGTTCGCTGGGGAAATGGTACCGTCACTGTTTCCAGTGTCAACGATTGCCTAGATGAGGCCCTCTTTGGCTACCTCATTAAATGGCCGAGTCAGTCTCGGCTTGGAAGCCAGTCGTGGGCGCTTAGTTTCCCGCACGACTGATTGGGAGGGATGCTCAGTCGACCGTTGTCGTTTCTGAGCACCCTCAGGGGGTGGCTGCGGACGAGCACCAACATTTTGGTGGACCCATGCAAGCGCTCCCTTGTCTTTATCAGACAGTGAAGCGGGGTCGGCAGATTCCAACCTTTGCAGGGTTGGCACAAGTCCTTATTGGTGCGAGTGCTCAGAGCCAGACCAGTGCTAATTGGGAGCTAGTCTCAACCAAACCTACATCGTCAACCAAATGACGACGTACATCGAACGTACTTTGAGGCCTGCCAAGGTTTTAACGAGTCGGAGACGGATGTGATCTTAAACTGGAGCCGTTCGCACTGGGTTTCACCCCAGTGGTAATTGGTCCAGAAGCCACACCCGCCAGCCCAGGAGCAATCAAATAAAAAGATTGTTGGGGGGTAGTCCGTGGACGAATAGGGTCGTGGAGTCTGACATCAGATGCTCTCCACAGGGAGGTTGCACCGGATTCCGGGGGGGGGGGACCATTTAGCGCTATCCAGAGTGCACCACGAGGAAGCGATCTACACTACACTCCGAGGTGTATGTAAGATTCGAGAATGATCCAGCAGCTTTTTTAATAGTGTAGAATTTTGTACTTCAACCATTCAAAAGCTATATAACCGTCGACACTATTAAAGTGAAACGCAGTTGAGCAGAGATCGTAACAGCGTGCATATCGCGCATTTTAATCGAAGCAGCAACAATTGTAATTGTGATTAAGAATTACAAATATTGTGATTAAATAATTCATTTATAAAGTGCAGTGTAACAAAGTAATCTTTAAGCCTAATTTTAAGTGTGTAAATTGCAATAATTAAATAAAGTGAGTTATTTTAATTTAACCAGCGATTGTTTGATTACTTCACGATCCAGTGGTACGAATCCGAGTACAGAGAATTAGAGTAAATTGTCAGGAGAGAATTTCGTAACAATATATTGCCCATAGCTTTAATGCTGATGGAAAATTCCTGTTTCCATCTTTGGTGACAAACATTTTCATTAATGATACTGAATTCTGCTCCGGTGTCTATAATAAACAAAAGTGTTCTATTTTCAGTTTCAATTTGTATATAGGGTAAGGGAATGAAAATTTGCATTAACCTGACCTACGTCCGTGGGTTGAGTACTCCATTTACTTTGTCCCGATGGACAAAATTTGTGGTATTAGTTGACATACGCGACCTACTAGATGAGTTATTGAAAGTTTTGTTTGAATTTTGATTGGGTTTGTTACATTGATTCTTGTTAATTTCCTGATCGTCTAGATTGCCTGGATTTCTTGAGAAAATCATAGTTTTAGTTGGTTCAGGTAAGTTGTCCTTGAAGACACGGAGTGCTATTCGATTTACCTCCGATGCACTGTAAGTAGTATTACCTTGTGTTAATATACGATTATGTAGTCTATTTGTAATTTCGTTAATTTTATCATAATACTGTTCTATTGTTGATAGAACTTTGCACAGTTTTAGCATATCTATAAGTTCATCACTATTTTTTTTCTCGCCAAAATGTTTGATCAATACTTCTTTTAATTTGTCCCATGGCTCCCATATATATGTAGGACAGGTCTCGTTAACTCTATGCGCTTATTTTTTGTAACCAAACAATACTCTTTTTATACTTTCTTCAAACTTCGATAAGGTTACCCAAAGATTAGCGAGATCATCTATGATATCTGGTAATTGATTTATAACCGAACCATCAAATACTTGTATTGCTTTTATGCGTGGTAGGTATGGACATATATATACAGATATGTTCAGAATCACTTTCTAAGCAATTGTTATTTTGTCCGTCCGTCTGTCTGTCCGTCTGTGGCCAGTTTCTTCCTACACCGTTAGAGGTATCTTAATGAAATTTTGCTAAAGTATGGTCTGGACAAAGATACAGAACCAGATTGCTATATGGGCCGATTTGGACAAAGACCACGTCTACCTACCATATACGGAACTTTTTTCACTTTTTCTAAAATGGTTCGGTCCAATTGATGGAATAGTGACGCAATTTGGCAGTTATGGAGATGTGGGTCCTACTAAACACTACGCAAAAAGTGGGTAAGTGGTATTCATAACCTTAAGATCTGGTAGAGATTTAAGGACGAAATTGTACGGAAAGAAACATGTGGCCATCATTAAGCTATCTGCAACCAATAGGGTTGATCAGGGAAAAGACACGCCCACTTTTGATATAAGGAACTTTCGGGTCTAAAATTATAAGTAGCCTACCTATGCTCGTATAGATGCCATCGGTATACAAGTTGGCAGAAATATACATGGGGGCCATAATAGTGTGTGCACAGATATGGAGACCATAATACAACTGCCACGCCCAAAATCACTACTAGGTTCCTATTAAAGATTTATCAACGAAATTTCACAAGAAGGTTGCGGGTACTAACATTAAACACCGCACAAACAATGGGCATCAGAGGCGGATTTAATGGGGGCGCACCGGGCGCGCGCCCTGGGCCCCGGGGTTTTGTGGGTTTTTCTACAAATTTTTTCTAAAAACAACAATTTTTATTACGATGAGCATACAGTTTTTAATATTACAACAAGTGAATTAAGATCATGAACTAAATACATAAACATATCGATTGATATGAATGGTCTCAACGCTTATTGAATAAAACGTTTTGTTTTTTTCTGTGAAATGGATCATATTCAGTTTGCTCATAGTTATAAACTGAATTCACACTGCATTTGTCACAACACTCCAACAGAGCAACCAAGACTACCGAATGGTGTGATTGGTTTTATTTTTTAATGTGTCATTACTTCATTTCGTTGCTTGACATGTAAAGGCATTATAAAAAAGAGTGTGGAAAAGGCAATCACCAAAAACAATAAATGTTTAACATAGCAACAGCATAAGATGAAGTGAATGCATGTCAAACTCAATGAATGTATGTATGCGCAATAAAAACAAATAGTCTCATTCTGTTCTCTAATATACATACATAC
The DNA here is from genome assembly GCA_920105625.2 of Clusia tigrina. Taxonomy (NCBI): domain Eukaryota; kingdom Metazoa; phylum Arthropoda; class Insecta; order Diptera; family Clusiidae; genus Clusia; species Clusia tigrina. Next base: position 31,308,310 of record OV050030.1, read on the forward strand.
ATATATATGTATGTACATACTTACATCTGGGCACCTGAAAGACCAGACATACATACATACTTACATAACCGTCACTCAACAGAGCCAACACTCAAAGATATCAACTGGGCACCTTAACTGAGTTCTATTTATAAACGACAAAAAAATTCTAACTGTTGTTTTGCTCTGGTTTGCATGAGCGTTGTTGTTCTTGCAATATTTCGTAAAACTGGGACTTTTTTCGTCTTTTAATTTGTAAAGCTTTAGTCATATAAGAGACATCGATCAACAAAGTTGAAAGCAAGAATATCTGAGTGTTATTTACTTATGTACATACATATGTACATACATATGTATGTTTAAGTATCAAAAATAGAAAAAGTTTTTGAGAAATAGATTAAAAATTTGTGTTTGTAAAATATTCAGGTAAGTCGAAATTATATTAAAATTAAAATCAAATTCAGTTCAATAGGTCATGATGCAGTTCGATTCGTAGGACCCGAATTTGTGTACAGCCGTTGAGTCCACTTCTGTTTTGAGATGTAACGAGCGTTCGCATTTGCATATGCGAATGCAAATTATTCACATCGTTTTGTACATTCGCGTTCGCATTCGCATTTGCATAAATATACATATGTATGTACATATATTTCAATTTTCGCATTCGCTTTCGCAAAAAAATATTCCAACATTCGCATTCGCATTCGCTAAAGCACATTCGTTACATCCCTAACACAGTGTAATAAGTATTAAATCAATCAATTTAACAAATTATTTCTACATACTGTGTACAAAAAAAAGTTAGACACCCTTCGTAAGCTACTTTTGCATTTATTACGAAATTCATTTACCAATCAAGTATTTTAAAATTAGGAATTTTTACGTTCTTTAATTTATAGTTTCTTTTTTTTCTTAAACCATCTTCTTTCACTGATAACATCGTGTTTCTTTTTAGCCGTTAGAGAATTTGTAAGTAATGTCAAGTTTCTCCAACTTAAGATAGTGGATTGGAGCCCAGTCTCCAACAGCTTTAATTTTTTATCACCTTATCAGCCATTAGGCAATATGGTAAAGTAACTTTACTCGGTGTAGTTTCTCACCGGTGTACAACAGTAGGTCCCAATTAGTAAGTCTGTACTCAACAAAGCACACAGAATATTGAATTTGCGGAAGCTTTTCCTTATCTCATTCAGGGCGGTTGTGGGAACATGATAATTTTTTTTCTCAATTCGTGGACAACTTTTTTCGTTGCTCACAGTATGTATTTAACAAAAATTAGATTTTCAATGGCAAATCTAATACAAGAAGTCAATGTTTAAAAAATTATTTATTCAGTTGTTCTTTTCTATAATCTTATTTTTTGAAACATATACCTACATATATGTATGTATTTCTGTTTTAATGTATAGCTAGAAAAATGAAGCGTCATTTGTCAGGCGCTGAAAAATGAAAAGTAAAAAAACAACATGAAGATGTTGTTAACCAACAGAAAGGGGCATTGGATAAATTTATGATTACTCTTGGTAATTCCGGAGACATAAACAAATCTGATGCAATAACAGCTTCCACCAGTCGACGAAATGAGTTACCTGAAATCCTTGAAGAAGAAGGCTTAAGTGAAATATTAGAAGACAAAGGCAGGCAAGATATGCCGATAGAAAATATCGACAGTCTGTCGGAAAATATTTCATTGGAAATAAGATTAAAAGATATTGCTCTCTGGCCTAATATATTAACAAAAGATATGGTTGAATTTCTCATAGGTAATAAACCAAAAAATATTGGACATATTAATGAAATTAAATCGGTATATAAACACGGTGATCGCACTTACTATAGAGGACTGTGCAAAGAGCATTTTTATAGGAAAACGTCAAGTGGAGAATGTGAAGAAAGAACGTGGATAATATTTTCTGAAACATCAAAATCTATATATTGCTATCCATGCCAACTATTTTCTGGCTTGAAATCAAAGTTGACAACTGGGTTTCAAAATTGGAAACATATTGGAGCTACTTTGTCCGACCATGAAAAGTCAAAGGAGCATGGTTTCAAATCGCGTCGATGCGCAAAATGCGCAAATAATAATGCAAAACGAAAATTATTGGAGAAACATTTGGCGAAGAGTTGTATCCACAATAAAATTCCTTGGAAGTTTAGGAATTGCATTTAGAGGACATAACGAGAGTGCAACATCTTCCAGAAACGGCAATTATTTGACAAGTTTAGAGTATTTGAGCGAGTATGACGATTTTTTAAAGTCGCACTTGCAAAAGTATGGGAATTCAGGAAGTTGTCATGTCAATTATTTATCCCACCAAACATGTGATGAACTTTTGAAAATAATGGCTGATGCTCTTGTCGCACACATTGCAGAAGAAATAAAAACGGCTAAATATTACAGTATTATTTTAGATTCCACACCTGATGTTGCCCATTTGGATCAAGTTACCTTTGTAGTTCGATATGTAACAGAAAATGGAGATGTTCAGGAAAGGTTTTTAAAATTCTTTCCTATTGAAGGACACACTGCGGAACATCTAGAAAATACTGTTTTATCTATCCTGCAAAATTTGTCACTGGATACAAAACATTGTCGAGGGCAATCTTATGACAATGCAGAAAATATGTCGGGTAAATACACTGGTCTTCAAGCTAGAATAAAACAACATGCTCCTTCAGCAACATTTATTCCCTGTTCCAGTCATTCCCTGAATCTAGTGGGTAACTTAGCAGCAGAGAGTTGCAGTAATGCTTCTAAGTACTTTTTGTTTGTACAACATTTGTTTGTCTTCTTCTCTGCGTCAACTTTTCGATGGAATATCTTACACAACAACTTGGAAAAAGGCAGGTTAACATTAAAGAAAATATCAGACACAAGATGGTCAGCAAGGGGTGATGCAATCTTAGCACTAAAATGTGGATACAAAAATATTAAAGCTGCATTAGAAGAGATTTCCAATACCACAAAAGAAAAAACCATAACTATTATTGAAGCAAAATCTCTACTTAAAAGAATGAATGATTACGAAAATGCTTAAATGACTGTTATATGGAATAAACTTTTGCAAAGAATCAATGCTACTAGTAAATCTTTACAATCTATTGACACAATCGTAAAAGGATCATCATTATTTAAAAGTCTTCAGAATTTTATAATAAATGTCAGAGATAATTTAAACGAAATTGAAACTGAAGTTAAAGAATTAACCGATGAAACGTTTGAAGATAATCCAAAACGAATAGGCAGGAAGAATACAAAGGATTATTTTCAACGTAATGTACATTACGTAATATGCGACCATTTGATATCAGAACTTAGCAGGCGTGGACAAATATATGAAAATTTTATAAGCAATTTTAAACTATTTTTAGTGTTTACATTAAGTGGAGAAGAAAAAGTTAAATTAATAACTTAATAAATATGTATAAAGATGATATTGATTCAAAATATTTCCAAGATGAGTTGGAACAGTTTCTATTTTTTTTAAACGAGGATGACAAACAATCAATAAATAGTATATACAAAAAAGCCGTAGACATGAAAGCAACGTTTCCAAATGTGGAAATTGTTTTAAAAATATTGTTAACTATGCCAATCGCAAACGCTTCTGGAGAACGCTCATTTTCTTGTCTGAAAAGAGTAAAAAATCATTTAAGAAATTCAATGACAGAAGAAAGACTTAACAGTACTGCGATTTTTCATATAGAAAGTGATTTACTTAAAATTATTGATTGTAATGATATAATTAACAAGTTTGCAAGCCAAAAAGCTAGAAAAAAATTTTTGTAAGTATTTTAATTAGTTATTTAAGTAAAGTTCTGTTTTGGTTTTAGGTTTAAAAAATGAATTATAATAAAATTTTGGTTTATAATAAAGTTTTGTTGTTTTATAATAAAGTTTTGTTGTTTTTTGCGAGGCCCAAAATATGTTCTGCGCCCAGGGTCACATCCAACCTTAATCCGCCTCTGATGGGCATGTTATTTTACAGCCACGCCCACTATTGATATATTATTATAACTTACGACCTATACAATATTTTGGGACGAAATTATATATTAGTATTTGTTGGAAACCCTATTAGTATTAGATTGTTAGCATTATTTACACTAAAAATGCAACTCTGTAAATGATAATGAAATTTGACATTTGAGCTTAGAACGACAGAGTACTCGTATGATCAAATTTTTACATCTTTATATTTAAATATTAGTAATAAAATAAATTTATGATATTTTGAAACACAACATTGGCGACGAGGATAAGGAAACTCATCTCTCAGTATAAGTTGAATTCGCTTACAAAAAAGTTGAAGAAAACAAGGATTTTTTGTAATTTTGCGATTCTCTATTCTAAGCCGGCAAAACATGGACGACAAAGTGCAAGCATAATTTCTAGAGATGCAGGAGCAGCACGAACGTGATAATGTTGTACTGCAAAATTTAGTCAAACAGCTTTTATCTAATCAGGTGCAATCAGCAGCTAGTTCCAAAGCGGATACTGGTCCGGAATTTATCATTGAAGCATGTGCGACGAACATCGCGGAGCTCTGCTTTGATTCCGACCAAAACCTTACTTTTGACACATGCTTTGCTCGATATGAAGACCTCTTCGAAATTGACGCAGCCAAGCAGAATGACGCAGCCAAAATCAGGCTCTTGCTACGCAAAATCAACACAGTCGTTCAACGCAAATATATCAATTATATTCTGCCAAAGCACTATGGTCCAGAAGTCGATTTTTTTGGCATAAATTCAAAAAATTTTTTGTAATGTTTAGAAAGAAGGGGTATGCCATATTGTTGGGTATATTCCACTCTTTCAAATTTCCCCTAAAAAAATGTTGAGGGGGTAACCCTGTTCTTTCCATAACCGGTCAAAGTTGGCATATTGGAATCGGTAATTTTAATGTGAACAGCTGTGTTAAAAATTGTAAACAAAAAGAGCTAGTGAAAAGAAAAAATATTATAAAAACTTCGTTTTTTAATAATGGAAAACAATAATAAAGGTTTGCTTTTGTGAATTAAATAAAGAGATTAAGGTCGAATAATTTTAGATTTGAATGTTTTGTGTAACCACTTTTTTTTTAGGAAAAATTGGATTTGTTTTTGTTTCGTGGAGTAAAAGTTATGTGTATTGTCCTGCATTGTCCTCAACTTTTGTGTTAGGTGAAAGGTAAGAGTCTGACCTTCACAGTTATATATGTTACTTTTGCCCGTTTTTGCCCCATTTAAAGATATTCGACTTTTTGCAGATCAGACGTTGAAGATTACCCGCTGGTCTTAGATGCAGAATATTGGTCTAATGATTCGGAGTGATGTATTTGGTAAATGTCTCTGATTATTGGATATAAGTTCTTTAGTAATCCAATGATTTTTCTTTTTATTTCAGATGAATTTACTTAAAATAAAGCCACATTTGTGTTATTTCAATAAAATTATGTATACATATACTTGTTTTCAATTGTAACTTATTTTGTATTTAAAATTGAATCAGGGGAGATGTGCCACGCCACCAATTTATTTTTTTTAAATTTTTTTGCATTGGCAAGCTATTCGCTAACAACATGCGAATTTTAAGTCGTTTGGGCCATAGTGCACTATATGAGGGGAGGGAGTGCCACGCCCCCAATTTCCGATTTTTTCATTTTTTTCAAATTACCTAGCTATTAGTTACCAACATGCTAAAGTTAAGCCAAATATCTCTTCTCTACGATTTTATGCCAAAAAAATCGACTTCTGGACCATAGTGCAAAGCATGCACGTGATCTGAATTTGAAACAGACAGTGCATGTACTTACAAAGCTCTTTGGACTGCAAACGTCACAGTTTAGGATAGAATACAACTGTTTGCAGTTGACCAAAGACTCTAACTCGGATTTTATAACGTACGCAGGTGTCGTAAACAAACAGTGCGAATGATTCAAATTAAATGAATTGACACTAGATCAATTCAAATGTTGAATTTTTGTAATTGGACTCAAGTCATCGTCTGATTTCGAAATACGGACTAAAATGTTGAACAAACTAGACAATATAACCGCAACCATTACGCTCGATGTTGTATCAAGAGAATGTCAACGTCGGAAAAACTTAAATCTCATCGAAAGTCCGAAATTAGATGCTCAAGTCAATCATTTACATACTCACGAGCACAAAACCAAGCTGACAAGATCTCCACGTTGGTTTTGTGGTGGACTGCACGTACGCGACTGCAATTTTAGCAGTCATAAATGCGATCAGTGCCAAGTCGTTGGTCACAAAGAGAACTACTGTAAAGCAAGAAAGAAAAGGCCAGACTCGAATCAAAAGCACGAGAATAAATCGAAATCGTATCCGAAGGGCTCGGGGAACGCCAAGTTACAGTCAAAGGGTATTTTCGTCACAAATAAAATTTCATCAGGTGAGCGAAAATAGAGAATTGTCTAAGTCAATGGAAGAAAAGTTGATTTACAATTTGACACGGCATCTGACAACACAATAATTTCCGAGAAAAATTTTGAGAGACCTCAAATATCGAATGCTGTCGATGTTATCCATACCGCACGCAGCACAACAGGAAAACTACCATCATCAATGCAGTTTGACTGCCACGTCAAGTTCAGGGATAGGGAAACCTCAACAACATGTTTTGTTACACCAATAAAGAATTTCAACGTCATGGGCATCGACTGGTTTAACGCTCTTCAGCTTGACGACATGTCCATCAATGCGATCTGCAATCAAGTCTCAGCTGGGAACCAGGGAAGTATTAACGTAACAATTAATAGAAACATTTTGCTTCTGAATCGAACTTTTCAAGATGTTTGCAACGACACATTAGGTCTCTGCAGTAAAACCAAGCATATTTGGTGACAAAGCCAACCATACAACCAATTTTTTGACCAAAGCGGCCAGTGGATTATGCATTGCTAAATCTTGTTGAAGCAGAGCTGCAGCGATTACAAGACACCAATGTCATTTCGCCAGTAAATTTCTCCGAGTGCGTTGCGCCGATAGTCGTCATCAAAAAGTTAAACGGTAGCATCCGCGTATGTGCCGACTTTTGTACAGGTTTGAATAACGCTCTCGAGACACATCTATATCCCGTTCGGATGCCGGAGGATATTTTTTCAAAACTGGCAAACGCCAAAATCTTTACCTACATCGACCTCTCCGACGCATTTCTACAAACAGAAGTCGACGAATAATCAAGACACCTACTGACAATTAACACACACATGGGTCTATTCCGCTACAACCGAATGGTGTTCGGCGTTAATGTCTTTGCGGTCTCGAATTCAAGACTACGGATTTAAATTGAAGTCCGGAAAATGCAAATTTTCGGATACTGAAGTCAAGTATCTGGGACACATTCTCTATAAACTTCAGCCTAGCCCCGAACGAGTTCTAGCCATCAATCAAATGCCGGAACCAACTAACTTTTCAAAACTTCGATCTTTCTTGGGTGCCATAAATTTCGATGGCAAATTTGTTAACAATATGAGGCAGCACAGAAGCCCACTGGACGAGTTGCTTAAAGCAAACAATAAATGGCAATGGACCGAAAGTCATCGCAAATGTTTTAACACTTTGAAGACGATTCTAAACACAAATTTGCTGGTTACGCACTACGATCCGCAACAGAGTATCTTTGTAGCAACAGACGCGTCAAATGATGGACTTGGCACATGGCTTCTTCACGAATTTCCAAATGGTTCAGTAAAGGCCGTTTGTCATGCACCAAAGTCGCTGTTGCAGCTGAAACAGCATATAGCCAAATCGAAAAGGAGGGGCTAGCGCTTATTTTAGCTATAAATAAGTTCCACAAAATTATTTTTGGTGGGAAATTTAAACTACACACTGAGCACAAACCATTGCTTGCGATCTCCGGCAAGAAAACCGGAATTGCAGTTCATCAAGCAAACCGACTGCAACAATGGGCAGTCAAGTTGTTGGCATTTGATTTCAATATTAGCTTTGTTTCGACTAATCGTTTCTGATATGCTGACGTTCTCTCACGTCTCATCGCTAAAAACATTAGTCCATCAGAGGATTACCTCATCGCAGCAGTAAAATTTGAAAAATAAATCCATCAAATTTTAACTCACTCTCGAAATGTTGCCAGTGACTCATAAAATGGTCAAATACGAAACGGCTAAGGAAAAAGTTCTAGGTCCGATATTTGACTATGTTTCAAATGGCTGGCTAAGTAAAATTTAAGACATCGAACTCAAACAGCTCTTTAACCGAAAAGATGACTTCAGCATCATCGACGGTTGCATCATGATTACCCAATGAGTCGTCATTCCAAAAGTTCTGAAAACGCGTTTTAAAACAACTACATCGTGGGCTTCAAGGTGTCGAGCGCACAAAAGCTGTAGCTAAAAGTTTCGTTTATTGGCCTCGTATCGACACGGATATCGAAACACTCGTACAAAATTGCAATAACTGCGCTAAGAGGCAAACGAAAACAACATTACAATCATGGCCAACATCTACAGCACCATGGGAGCGCCTAAATATACACTACGCTGGACAAAACAGTGTCTACATCGTGCATTTTTAATCGAAACAGTAACATTTGTAATTGTGATTAAGAAGTTATAAAGTGATAAATGAATTATTAAATAAAGTGCAAATTGCAATAAAGTAATCTTTAAGCCTAATATTAAGTGCGTAAATTACAATAATTAAATAAAGTTAGCTATTTTAATTTAACCAGTGATTGTTTGATTACTTCACGATCCAGTGGTACGAATCCGAGTACAGAGAGTTAGAGTCAATTGTCAGGAAGGCACTTTCGTAACAATATTTTAAATTTTCTTTTACGAAAAACCAATTTTCATTCTTGGAAAAAGTGCCTAGAGACAAAGAATATTGCATATTTTTAGGGTTGGGCCAAAAAATGTAGTAAAATCTATTTAAATAAAATAGTACAATAAAGCCCCATTGTAAACGTGAAGCAATCCTCGTAGTCGAACGACGCACAGTGGTACGACCCCATACATATTGAGGGAAAAATAGAAAGAGTAATCGGAGGACACCTATTTTGGCAAAAATTACTTTTGGCTCGAGATTAATAAAAATTCCAAAAATGGGCGTGGTCGGTGAACTTTCACGCCCACCTCCCATACAAACTCAACATAGAAAGTGCTACAAAATGGGTTTCAATATAGATATTGAACTGGAATTTGGTAATTTATATCTGAAGAGATATAGATACTGTGCTGTGAAAATGGGCGTGGTCGGTGAACTTTCACGCCCACTTCCCATATAAACTTATGTGTGGAAAGTGCTTCAAAATGGGTTTAAATATAGAGATTGAACTGAATTTTTGGCTTTTTATATCTGAGAAGATACAGAAATTGTGTTTTGGAAATGGGCATGGTCTAACAATTATTTCGCCCATTGACATTATCATTGCTTAATACCATTTCAAAACATACTTTTTAACCAAAGTTTCGTTCTTTGCAAAAAAACGCTCAATGGTTGCAAATGTCATCTAATACCTCTTTTGGCCTATATTCGTAAACATTACAATAATTGTTATTGTTTTACAAAGATGTTTAATCAGGTGTTGCCATTATGATAATTAAAAAGTTTTTACAAATTAGCAAAATCCTAAAAGTATGCCCCAATTTTTTCAATTTTTTTCAATTTTTTTCAATTTTTTTACTTTTTTTGTCACTTAAATCGAACTAACTCAAAAAAGGGCAAATTCTGGCCAAAATTTATTTTTTATATCGAAAGAAGACATCTCGACCTTTCATTTCTATATAGTTAGAACACGGAGGTAGACGGAGGTAACGAAGTTTTTGTCCATCAAAGGGGAAAAGTTGGTATTTAGGTAGCTTCCTCTTTGATCGCTTATAATTTCAACAATACTTGATGGATTGATCTCATACTTTTATCATTTTGTCGAAAAGGTGCTATATTTTTATATAAAAGTAACAAAAGAAGCAATCAAAGCAAAATTATTAGGAAAAAACTTTGCTCTAGTTAACAAATATTTTAATCATTTTAGGTGAAAAAACATTTTCTGACTTTCGATACTTTTATTTAGTATAAAAATGACCATTCTGGAAAGAACTGTAATGAATTGTTCTTATTTAAACAATGCTAAATTCAGCTAAATCCGTCAAACATAAGAATAGGGTACTTGAAAAAATGTATTTTTTCCGCCAAAATACCACTGTGCGGTGTGGTGGAACGAATTTTGAATTCGTATTACGATGCTCGTTCGATAAAGATTTAGCCTATTATGAATTTTTCTCATTTGACTATTATAAAGAATGGATATCGCACTCCGACTTTAGAGATGTGTTGGGCTCCCTTCGGGAATTCATTTATTATATATATTATATATATATTATTGATTTATTTTACTAGTCCAATCCAGACCCTCTCACTTTCATACCTTTAGATTTGATTGACGAGCTCGTCAAGCGGGTAGCCGTACGACGCAGATGGTTTATCAAACAAAAAACCAGCTGGTCTCAAAAATCTCAGCAACCAATAGAATCAAAGAACCTATTTATTCCAAATATCCGTCTAACCCTAGATCAATGACCGAAGTAAACAAACTTCTGCAAGATGGCATAGTGAGACCATCACAATCTCCCTACAAAAGCCCAGTCTGAGTTGTCAATAAAAAAGTTATAGATGAGCACGTCCCAACAAACGCCTCGTATTCGATATACTAAATTAAATTCAAAAACTATTTTCGACAAATTCCCAATTTCCGATCCTTCAGTAATTTAGTCTAATTTAGGAAAAGCGGAAATCTTCACAGCTTTGGACCTCAAAAGACTTTTCACCAGATAAATCTCACTGAACGCGATCGCGAAAAAATAGCTTGCAGTGTTAATAACGGTAAATATGAATTTTGTCGTTTACCGTTTGGCGTGAAGAATGCACCAAGTATTTTTCAGCGCGCGTTTGACGATGTCCTTCGAGATGAAATCGGTAAAATATGTCACGTTTATATCGATGACATCATTATATTTTCCGAATGCATACAGAATCATATCGAGCATATTGAAAAAATTCTAAGGAGATTCTATGGAGCAAAAATGAGAGCTTCCTCAGAAAAATCCAAATTTTTCAAAGCTTCTGTGGAATATTTATTTAGGTTTTGTCGTTTCAACAAACGGCATTAAAACTTGCCGAAGTAAAATTGACGCCATTGTCAACTATGAGATTCTCACAACCTACAGAGGCCTCAGATCGTTTTGAGGACCCGCAGGCTATTATAGGAGATTCTTGAAGGACTATGCAGCAATTGCAAAGGCAATAACGAAAATTCTAAGAGGAGAAAACGGTCATATTGACACCCGACAGTCAAAGCAAATAAAGAGATCCCTTGACGATGAAGCCGTTTCTGCTTTCAAACAACTAAAAACTCCTCGCTTCCGCAGATGTATTGCTTCTCTATCCAAAATTTGAGATACCGTTCGACTAACAACGGACGCCTCTTCTCACGCCATTGAAGCTGTTCTATCACAGTATGAACGCCCCTTAACTATGATATCAAGAACATTGTCAGTCTCCGAATAAATTTATGCCACAAATGAGAGGGAGCTTTTAGCCATCATGTGAGCTCTCAAAAATCTGAGGTATTATTTGTATGAGGTCAACAAGTTGCATATTTTCACCAAACATCAGTCTTTAGCTTTCGCACCTTCCGAAAAATTGCACACTCAAAAATAAACCGTTAGAAAACGTGTACCGAATAATTTTCGCCTTCCCTTTTTCACAAACCAGGCAAAGGCAATGTTGTTGCTGATGCACTGTCCAGGCAATTCCTTGGTATCACTACAAATAGAAAATCCTCATCCTCTAATCAATTTTGCACCAGAGAACTTTCACTAATGGAAATTATCCACCGTTTCCTAATAACTGCTTCAAAAGTCAGATTATAATTGTCTAAGATGCGGAATCAAAAAGAGAAACCAAAATTCTTTTTAGAAACCATATCCGCCCTCGTGTTTCATATAAAAAACTCGAACACCTCCAAGATAAAATTGGAGACTTCATAAACCATCATGTTGTGAATGGGATTTATAGCACAAACACAACATTTCCCAATAACAAATTTCCCTCTATATAATTCTGCTATATCAATAAATTAATGATTGGTGGCGTTAATCCCAACGATCAAATCGAAATACTGACCATCAAACATAACAGTGCACATCGTCCTGTTTCCGAAAATACCAATCAAGTTCTTCAAGATTATTACTTTCCAAACATTAGAAAGAAAATAAATCAAATAAATTGTAAACTGTAAAGCATACCGCGAAGCCAAGTACCAGAGACACCCTCAAAAACGCAAGTAGGAGAAACCCAGTATCTTCATTTCCTGGTGAAATTCTGCATATAGACATCTATAATACTGACAAGACATTTTTTCTCACTTGAATCGAAAAATTATCGAAATTTGCTGTTGTGCAACCCAATGCCTCAAGGGCCATTATCGATATTAAGCCAGATCTCAATGAAATCCTAATTATTTTAAAAACATTAAGTTAATCTTTTGCGACAACACATACACCACTCCGCCTTTACACTATTCAGCAATTCAAATGGTCAAGTCGAGAAGTTCCGCAGGACCATCACAGAGATTGCCAGATGTCTGAAATTAGAAATGATCTCTAAAGATTCGGCTGAACACTGTATCATGCAACACAATGTCAGCACAGAAAGTGCAAAGTCTTAATTCGATTGACGATGGCTCTGCCATCATAAACGATGCGTCCGCAAAAATTTCTTATCGAGGGCAGCAAAAAGATCTCCAAAAAGTTCCTGATAACTTGCGAAGAAGAACTCATGATAAATACAACCAAGTTACAAAATTTTCGTAAAGTCGCCTGCATGAGACGCGAAATTCGTTCAACTAATCACGATCTGAATATCAATAATATGAATAATATTTCTCATTTGCACCTCTAAATTAAGGGATGCTTGTACAATTCAGCTCCCTTTTCGCACTCTTCTTACTTAGAGCAGTCATACTCCTTTTCTCAACTGACAAAGAAAAATTGAAATTGCAAACTTATCTCGTCAAATTGAACAGACTGGGAGGTCTGATTTTTAAAGGGGGGAGAATTTGATACCGGACGCTACCTTGCACTATAAATTCTCTTCTTGCATTTTATTATTGAAGTCCTATTGGCAAAGCTACGTCTGACCACCACCTGCAAAGTTTCACAGCCGCAGTGTCGGGGTCCACAATATATAACAGAATATTTGCAGAAGAAAAAGCAATCCTTATATGGTAGTTTGCTTCTTGACACGTCTATAAAATAAAATCTTTACTGACGTTTCTAGCAAATTTTCCTCACATTTATAAAAAACGGTATTTTACTTTCATACTAAAATGAACGCTGTTTCCTGTAGAATGAAAATAGTCTTTTTATAGTACTACTTCAAAATCAAGGATACTCTTAAGTGAGCAAAAATTATTCCACTAGTATAAAAGCGATAGCATCATTGTTTACTCGAGAGAATACAGAGAAAAGAAAGTCTTTTTCGCTGCCAGCGTCAGTAGCGGACACACTACGAATTTCAGTGGATTCACCAAGATTCTGAGTGGATTCATGTACAACGTCCGTCTGCTTTATTTCGCTGCTTTGCCGTTTGACGTTTAAGTTTCTTTTCTCTGTATTCTCTGGTTTACTCCTTATGGTACGATAGACGGAAACAACAGGACTACGAACGAGGTCGCACTAGCGGCATGTTTGTTCAGGTTTGATCATGCTTATAATAGCCCATTGTAGTGCACCAAGATAGAAGGCTACAGGAATGATGACGGTACCAGCAACAAAGAGATACGAAGGGAAATGGAATAAAACCGGAAAAGTCGTCCTTTTTAATACAATTTCTCTTTCTTCTGCGATGATTAACTCTCTGAAATTAAAAAGTCAACAATATTTGATAAGAAGTCGTGGAATCTTCCACGATTTACCAATATGTTGGTAAATGACTCAATTAAATTTCAAACACAATTTTCTAGGGGAGTATCCCATAAAATCTTCAATATCTAATTACAAAATGAAAATCACTCCACTTGCTGATTCAATTGTCTGTGACTCTGATTTCTTCTCACCGTGGTAAATATGTTCATCCCTTCAGTGGCAAATGTTGTTACTTTATCAAGAAGTCGCACCAGGGCACACCTATATAAGCTCTATAAGGATTTCGAAAAGCTGTTGTTTACGACGAATCAATTACTCTTTACAATCTCCAAGTTTCTGTAAAAGTGGTCAGATGAAAGGCCTCAGCCATATTTGAATCTTTTAGTTCGCTGCTTCCAGCTGATTTTATAAGTACGTACTGCCAACTGCCACTCCCACAATTCACAAATTAGTAAAAAAAGACGATTCCAAACACATCACATATATTTTAAAATCTCTCACAGTTCACTAGATATCTCCTTCTATTTGCATTTGCAGGGTTTATTGGAACTAGAGTACCCCTACCTTTCTTTTCACATAAATTGCACTTTACAACAGTTCGTAGCAATGTCGCTTAATATAAATTTTTAGAATTTAGAAGTATAAATGACAGTATTTCGGATGATTTAGATTGAAAATCACACAGAATTTGAAGCCGGCGTTTATCAGTTTAAACCGGTGGATACCTTCCTAAGTGGAACGTCCACTCTGGAATCCACTCAGAATCAGTCTACTCTGATAAACTATCATCTCGCAATATTCAACATTCTAAAGCAACCCCAACATTTATAAAAGAGCACGAACTTAGATATCTGGAAATCATCCAACTTCACATTTTTCCTTTTTCTAGGATCTAGGGTAGACCTGCTTGGAATCAAATCGATATTTAAATGGATAAGGATTACACATTTAAATCAATCATGGATATTGTAATTTTATAATTTGTGTTTTATAATTGTTACAAAAGGAATTTCCGTCCGAAATTTAGTCGCTATTCAAAGTTAACAGCGGCGTTTTTCTTGTTTTTCATTGTGAAGTGTAGGTGTTGTTATCGTATTATTGTCTCCTTAAACGAAACCAGAAAGAAATCGTAACGGAACTGATCAATATCCTCACAAAAGAACATTTATATTCAAAGTTGCATAATCGTTAATGAAGATCACCTTTAAAATGATTATTTAATACTGTAAATATCTTGTCGGGTTGCAAGAACTATTTCGCTGTTATTTTGTTTCCTGACTAAAAGATATATTTTATTCTTTAATAGTTTGAATCCATATTTCATATTTAATCTTCACTTAACAATTTATTCGGCACTTCATTAACACAACGGAATTTTTCGACGATAGTGTCCATTTCCTTCCGAACTTCGTTAATATTAGTTAATTCAGCACATTCTGTTAGTCTCTCGGATGTGATACTATAACGTTCTTGTATATTTTTTTCATTGTATACGCCATCTTTCATAAAACCCTTCTGCTCAGTGTAACAGGTAACAAACTCATACAATTCATCGATGATATCATTTTCATAAACGTTACAAACCACAAATTAAAGGGCAGCATCCCAAGTCAGTTTCGATTTGTCGACGCATGGCTCCATTTCCATTGTAATGATTGGTCTAAATTATTTCTGCAAAATAAAAATAGTTTCAATTAAAATAAAACATTGTAGAGAGAATATATAAAATAACAAATATATTAACTTTCACATTTTTTCTCAAAAATGTGGAACATTTTCTTCGAGATAATGCTATATCTGTTATTGTCTACTACTCTTAAACAGATACCATATCAATGTACCCAAATGTTCCAATAATGATAAACCACTACTTAATATGCTGGTATAGCAAAATACCCCAATAAGGCAATGAGCGATTATAGTTGAAAATAACTAACTTTAAGCTACAGTTACATTTCTTTAAATACAATCTTCAGGCAATTGTTTAATAATAATCTTAATAATACTTATGATTCATTACAAATCAGCTGGGTCTGAAACATTTCAACTCATATACTCACATCACGGCGAAAATTTACTTCTCCAGATTCACAATCAAACATATGAAGATCCAGCAGACACTACAGAAGTATTTGATTCAATTTTGTTGTGTGGATTTTGCCACAGGTTGGATGACGCATTGAGCTAGGGGCGAAAATGTTGGACTAACTATCGCTAGAGACTCTAGCAAGTAGACAAATTTAGACACAATTATTAAAGAAATGTGCGTCAGCAATAGAACAAACACGTAAATATACAATATAATTCGCAGGTATTCATATACAACGAAAACGACCGCTCGTGTTTTCTTGACCTTGGAAACAACTGTTCCAAATTGACCTTGGAAACAACTGTTCCAACAACTAAAAGTCCAAATTGCCTCAATTGTGAAACTGACGCACAATTTTTGTAATTTTTTTAATAAGAAATGTTCAACAAAAATATATTAAAAAGGAACATTTTACTACTGAAAGCCCGAGAAGACAAATATGTGTCTGGATACGGTCTGTAAAGTTTTACAGGCGCAGATTTGGAATCAAATGTTCAACAAAATGTTCACAAAAGCTGAAAAGCAGTCATTATGCGGTAGTTTCCTCCTTAGGAGTTCTAAGTATCTTTGTCACATTTTGTATCCCACTAGATAAAGACGATGCTTTTTCCAATATCTAAAACAACCTTGCTTCTTGTTCAATAAAATATATTTAGTAACTCTATTATTTTTGGCGCATTAAGTTGTCCGCTGGGTGTCAGAAGCCAGAGAAATTTCAAACGATGTATCAAATTTCGGTGAACCATGCGAAGTGAACAAGGTTAGGGCAAAAATTAGTAAGCCAGACCACTGATAAGTGGCATTCACTTTATTTTAACAATATTGTTAATAAAATGATTCTATAAGCCACTCCTAGAAATATACATCTATAGATAATGTCAAGAGAAGTATAAAATCTGTTTTCAGATTATTAGAAGTGGCGGATCCTATTTAAATTTAAACATTTGGTATTTAATTTATTTGCACTCAGCAGCATTCAAACTATAGTCGTCTCGATTCGTAGTCTATCCTCTGGTTTATAATAATATAAGATCGAATAAAATATTCCTTCAAATCCTGTATGATTTTCAATCCAAATGATCCGCATTAATAAGTGATTTATTATCAAAACGTTAATTTTTTTAGTTATGCTTTTTTTATTTTCAGCTTCTAAATTGTATAAATTTATATTAAGTGACATTGCTATGAAGTGGAGCTGAGTGCAATGTATCTGAAGAAAGACCAGAGGGGTATTCACAATCTAGTGCAACTAACGCTTCAAATGCAATTTGCAGAAAGTGATTATAATGAATTGCAAATAAACTTGTAATATATAAGAAATTTGAATCAGTTTGTCTGCTGTTTTTTTTTGGTACGAATAACATTGTGAAAGTGGAGCAATTGATTTTGTTTGTTATATCGTTGCAGCGGAAATTTTTTGGGGAGGATGTTCTCATAAACAATTATAAATTATTTGTAGTCATCGACTGATATTTGTTGCAATCAGTTTTATTTGCTTCGGTCTTAGTTATTATTTTTTCTCATTTAATATTATAGACAATTGCTCTACTAGAGACTAATATTGCAAATAGTTAATTATCTTACTCACCAAAAAATACATAAGCTACGTCCATAGTAGCCCACATATCACCACTTGGAAGCAGGGTGTTCTCCCTTTGGGGAAAAAAACCTTGAATCAGAAACAAGTCCCGATTACATCCAACTTCTTTAGAATATGATATCGATCTCAAGAAAGCAATTCTTACATGCTACATTCCACGCAATCAAAATATACGCAATTGACAGCTAATTTTTTAGTTTTTCCATAGCTATTCTTAAAAGACTTCAATTTTTGGGTTTTGGTTCGTTCAACAAAATCGGCAATATAACTGACGGCATCGTCCTTTCAAGTACCTCATTGTCCCAAATGATGGCTGGCCCGCCCAGTTTTCAATCCATAAAAAATTTTCCCACCCCGACATCATCCTATCTTATGCTAACTTAGCCACCAAAATCTCCTCTAGAACTTTATATGAACGATGCAACAGCAATCACTCCCTATTATTAGCTGCCTTTCAATCCCAACGTTTTACCAGATCAAACCAACATAAAAATGTATGGTTAAAAAAAGCATTGTGTGGTCACCTGGACATGTCAGAATTCAGAGCAACGAGGCAGTTGAAGCCCAAGAAGCTAGTAATGAGCAGTTTTCAGTTTTAATGATCAGCAGTTTTAATAACTTTGTCACAAACTTTTGTGAAATATAAATTCAATATCATATAAAATTATTGTAATAACTTGGAAACTGTTATTACCCAGCAGAGTATCTCACATAGAAATCGGTCTTCTTGCCTCAATGTAGGAATGTTAGTCTAATATTCCTGGGGATGTGGATTATAAGTTTATTTTTATTAGTGAACCATATAAATCTGCCCATAGAAGGCAGTCGGGATATATGTCGATAGCTGTCGATATCCTCGACATGCCTGTTGGCCTTGTGGATGGGCACAATAGCAGCTGTTTTCCATGCGTGTAGATAGATTCCC
The DNA here is from genome assembly GCA_920105625.2 of Clusia tigrina. Classification (NCBI taxonomy): domain Eukaryota; kingdom Metazoa; phylum Arthropoda; class Insecta; order Diptera; family Clusiidae; genus Clusia; species Clusia tigrina. The sequence goes on from OV050030.1 coordinate 31,326,800, forward strand.
TTGTGAAAAATGTGGTTGTATAGTTAATCAGTCTTCCTTTTAATGAAAGTGGAATGTTTTTAATGATGGGGTAAGATATCCTATCGACGCGAGAAACCTTGCTTTTGATAGAGGATTAATGCTAATTCAAGTTCAGATAATGTTATGTTGGATTCAATTTGTTTTGCAGATGACAGGGCATTAGACATGTCATAGGCATTTGAATGAGTAAATGAGAATTTATTAGTCGCAAATGGAGATGAGAAGTTATTGTCTGATGAGATATTGGGGAACTGATTTGTGAATCCTTTGAACATATCATTAGGAGAAAAAAGAGGTCCATTGGGTGTATTTAAAATAGAGAAGTTAGAATGAGTTGGGCAGCCGGCAAGGAATTTAATGTTGGACCAAATTTAGTTTGATTTGAGGGAAGAATTGTTATTGCAGTAGAAAGCTTCTCGAAACTAAGTCTTTTCGATTTTATTGCGTTGTATCGAAAAAAAGCATTAGCTTTCTTTTATGTATTTAAGTTTTCGGGCAAGCGACATAGTTTATACTCGTGCCATGCAGTTTGCTTATCTAACCTAAGAGTTGTTAATTGTGGATTGCACCAAGGAACGATGGGTTTTGTATGCCTGCGTTTGCTGTGTGGAATTGAGGAGTGAGCAGCGGAACGTATCGTCTGATGGATTTTAGCAGTCTTCCTGTTAATGTTTAATGAAACATCAGTAATGTCGGAGATTTGCTCACATTTATATTGAAATTTGGGCCATCTGGCAATGTCTGTTTTCAACTTAATTTTGAGTCTGAATGCAGTGTGAAGCTGATGAGTATTAGTATTAGTGATTATTGGGCAGTGATGGCTTCCATGGAGACTATCCAATACGTCCTATGAACACTTAGGTGCAATTATTGCAGAACATAATGTGAGGTCAATATGTGTAAATGAGTTGTGGGTGGCGGACCCATTATTTAGGATTACCAAGTTAGAAAAAAGTATTGCATCTTCCATATAATTACCTCTTGAACTAGTGACTGAAGAGCCGCACAGGGAACTCCATGAATTGAAATCAGCAGCCAGAATTATGGGTGTAGAGAAACTAGTCTATTTCGCATTTTCCTCTAAGGTGAGTTCATCCGCTTTGCTGTTCTCTGGTATCTCCCTGTGGCCGGAAACCCAGCACAGATGCACATGTATCCGCTCAGATCTCTTGATATGTGGCAGCTCTTGACGGGATTCGACGTAATTGTAGCCGAATCTGGGAAACGCAAGGTCGCTTGTATGTTCGACACAATGTACATATCGTGCCATCCATTTTTTTCATAGACTTCCATTTTAGCCGATACTTCTTCTTGGGATATGCTTCAGTGCTCTGTAAGTAGAAATTACATAATGTCTTATTTATTTGAAAATACATCAACATCCACCCACCCTACCCTGTATCTTCATCTATTTGTGTAAATTGGGGTGCGTTCCACATAATTGTGATTTCTGATCTTCTATTCGTTTCTAGAGGGAATGAGAATATGCAGCTTATATTGAGTAAAGAGCATGGAAACATCTTAAAACATCCTAGTGAGTGGCTTTTTATCTAACAGCTGAATTCGTAGCAACCTTTTCGGCGAATAATCTGACAGGAAGCAGATTGATCATAACGTGTAAAGCTCCCGTTGGAATCACTTACAGTTATCTCAGCTGTTCTTTCCATATTTATTATCCATCTATATTGTGTAGATTTGCTCAGAGCGTAGAACCTATAAAAGTGCCTGCAACCGGACATGCAGTCTATTTTCCTGCTGGACACCACCGGAGGTGGACCACGAGAAAACCCAGAGCAAACTTTCGTTGGCGAATTTTCAGATGTTTCTGAATCGCGACAAACACACACATATACAGACACTCAAAGCTTTTGTATCTTCTACGAATGTTGGGTTTTTGAATCCACTTTCACAACAAACCAGAACTACGCCGGTCTAACCCCAATCGGTGGAAGAAGTTTTTGTGTCCACTGACGTTGTATCTGGAGACTTGGACTGCATCGTTACAGAAGTTAAGACGGATTTCCAATCGGCTTTCTACAACACATTTATTATAATTGATCAGGCGTATTAATTCAAAGATAAGGAAACTAGAATCTACGATAGCCTAGAGAAGTATTTCTGTATCCGGGAGGCTTACCCAGGTAAAAGAGTCGTTACACTACATTTGCAAGATTACCCTTAGGTACTTAGCGTCTTCTACAGCTGTGATGTCAACTCTCATAAGTTTTGGAGAGATAAATGAGCATATTTTATGCTACCTAGGGAAGAGTAGAAGCTTTGTCTTGGATAGATTTCCTCCCAACCCGCAGCACGAAGCCCCTTTGGTGATAATGTTAAGCATGTGTATCATCACAACACTCATTGCGGGTACATATTTTCCTGAGTTAAAAATAGCACCATCGTTCACAAACTGAATGATTTTGTGAACCTTCTTCTCCAGTTAAAGCAGCAGCAAGATTCCAGAGCAGATATGATAAAACCCTATCTTGAGAAGTGCCTCTACACACAGGCAACCGCAGTTCACACGGACTCATCATTACTTGGCCCGTGCTTATCAATGCTGAAGTCCCAATTGCTGTTTTCTGTTTTTGACTTGGGTTGGGCAAAGAGCGTAATGTCAGGCAGGGGCTGGTTTTGATACTGGCACGATCTTAGCAGAGTTTGTATGCTGATATGAGAATTGCGGTGTTCTGTTTGGAGTGGAACTTATCGGTGTTTTGGTATAAACTGCGCGCTGTGGATCATTGCATTCAAAGGACATTATTGTTAGTTCATTTGATTTCGGCAAAGATTGAATTTCATGGAAGCTAATTAAAATTGTATGCTGCGAAGGAATAAGTAGAAGGAGAAAAACAATTGTATGACAATTGGCGATATAATGGGCAAGAGAAAGGTGTTTGTTTTACTTTCCGTCATATTTGCAACTAATCAAGCGTTGGAGTCTCCACTGAACTTCCTCTCCTTAGATTTTAGTTTTTCCCAAGCCTTATTAGGTAAAATTTCGCCAGCTCTTTGTCCCCAATCGAAATCTTTGGTTTTTAAATATGCTATCCTTCGTGAAGAACAGTCACCTTGTCTGGGTACGAAGGCTTAAATGATTGCAATGACGCAAGGTTAGGAAGGCGGAGTTTCGGCTCATATGGGCCGGACTGACTACTGCGGAGTAATCCAACTAAGAACTGTCTCCCTCCTAATCCAGGGTTTTCTTGGGATCGTGCCCATTGGATGTTATTTTGCAGCCAGGTTAATTAGGCTGTATCCTAACGGAGCTCCCCTTCCTGATACCAGGCCACCTCAGGTAGTAACGGTGGCCTTGCTGTGGTACGGGCCACTGCCACAGTTGACCAACCCCTTCCCCTTTCAAATTTTTGGCTGCCTTAGCTTGATCAATCAAGCGGGTGGCCGTACGAATCAGTCTGAACAATTTAAACACAAAAAAAACTGACGCACGATTTTTAAACGCTAATTCGGATGGGGATCCAAAATCTTCCGCACACTCTGCGGCAGCTATTGTAGCTAAGGACGACGAGCCTGGCACAAGCAAAGCCACGTGACTGCATTAGTGTTGCTATCCAGAGAACCAAAAGGATCTACAAGGAAAAAAGGGCTGCTCTCCGGACGGTGGAACGCTTGTCGCGGATCCCAGAGAAGGAGAGGACGCTGAAGCAGAAGGCTTCCCTCGAGTGGGCGACGACAGTCGTGAAGGAGCCTCCAGCTCCAACACAACAGGCTACAAAACGGCAACGGTCCCTAGAAGAGACCACCAACCGGGACTCAAAAAAATTTAAAAAGCTATATATATATATATATATATATATATATATATATATATATATATATATATGTATATATATATATATATATATATATATATATATATATATATATATATATATATATATATATATATATATATATATATATATATATATATATATATATATATATATATATATATATATATATATATATATATATATATATATATATATATATATATATATATATATATATATATATATATATATATATATATATATATATATATATATATATATATATATATATATATATATATATATATATATATATATATATATATATATATATATATATATATATATATATATATATATATTGTAACGACTAGATAAGAAGGTTTATATGTAATAAGCAGTCAGAACCCACTTTCATTAATGCTAATAGGCAAGAAGTCCTTGACATACCCTTGCCTCCGAATCAATTCTTGGTCGGATCTCAAATTGGAGAGTTCTAGAGGAACACTCCTTTTCGGATCATAGCTTAATTCAGTTTGATCTTGTAGATAGTCTCCCTAGCCCTAAGGCTTTTAGAAATGTCAGGAAAGCAAACTGGGACTCTTCAAGGTGACTAGACTACTACCTCAGAACCGCTCAAGCACAAGCACGTCTGCTGAAATTGATAGGTCTGTGGAGGTTCTAACGGTTGCTCATAATAAGGCCGCCTCAGTAGACCCAGGGGGAAACAAAAACCCACGTGGTGGGGGGAGTTAATCAGGGGACTCAGACAAAACTGTAGGAGATTTTTCAACAGCGCAAAGAAGTCTAGAGATAGTTCGACTGGGCTTTATATAAGGGAGCACTCAGAACCTTCAAAAGTAAGCTTGGGAAGGCACAAAGAGAATACTTCAAATACTTCAATTTAATGAAATTTGCCCCAAAAGGACGTATAGAAATAAGCACCCCAATAGACAATAAATATATTAAAGTGACGGTCTAAAGTGGAGCGTGAAATCAACATTAGTCTCAGCATCAGATTCAACATAATTTTTTGTTGAAAACGTCAATCGAAATAAGAAAAGTTTTTAAATCCAGTTTCGTTTTAGTGTTCTTATGAGCTGCTTTGCTCGTTGATAGTCTATTGCCATCTCTCAACATTCAACATTCATAAGCAACTCTCACATTTATAAGATAACACCATATTCGTAATATTCAGGTATACTCATTCCGTAGACTCAAATGAGGCTACTCAGGGCGCATGCAACCAAACTGTCTGGATATCGTCCAACTTCACAAGGTTCCTTTTGCCAATAACAAAAATTGAGACTGTTTTTAGGATCCATCTCAGACAGTCCAGGCTTGAAACAAATCGAGATTTAAATGGAATAAAGACTATTTTTAAACTGAATCGTGAATATTGCAAATTTACAATTTACTTATTGAGAACTGTCGTTTGGTACTTGGCCGATGCTCAAAATGAATTCCGATTAAGTCCACGCCTTTTCTTATGGAGGACCGTTGTTATTTTATGAGTAGCTTCATGTACAACAAAGACTAGTCTCTTGAACACAAACCGGAATGAAGTCATCCTATGACCTTGGTAATGGAACTTCTTTTCTTTGGCATATATAAACCTTTATATTCATTGTTTTATACTCATTACGCCAGACCACCGCTTAAATTGACAATTTGTAGTTTATAGAAATTACCTTGTAGGATATCCAGAGCTGTGACGGTGTTTGTGTTTTATTCTTCACTTTTAGCCTATTTTATTCTTTACAAGTAATACAAAAACCATATTTTTTCATTTCTACACTTGATTTATATTTAGTTTCGAAGGAATATTTTGAAGTTAGTATCTGACTGAATCTCCTACGATTCTACCGCATTCCTATGTTACTCGGCTAGAATGGGAAGACATACTTCTAATTTAGTTCTTCTTCTTCTGATTTTTTGTCTTCTCATCGAAACATTTAATATACGCGTCCATTTCAGTATCTTCGACGATACAAAGAGTCACTTCCAGAACATCGTCCCAATCAGTGTACGTTTCTTCAGCGCACTCCTTCATTAACAGAATTGTTGCATCCTTCAAATTAAATAAGATTTCAATTAATATCAAACTTGATCAGAGCATATGAAATCTACAGATTATATATATGTATATAGTAAATGAAATATCCGCTCAGAAATGTACACAAAATAATATGTATATTGAACTTGACCCCATGAAAATATGTAAAATGGTCTTGAAAATAATGCTGGGTCTGCGGTTCTGTACCAATATTAAATAGTTGCCGCATGGCAAAATACGCCAATAAAAGAATGAGCAATTGTAGTTAAAGATAACTGACCAAACAACTACAACTTTTCTTCAAAGACAACCTTCAGCCAATTATCTACTGGTAAGATATATATCAGCAGTAGACCCAGTAATTGCTGCCCCTTGAAAATTCACTACAAATCTTATCTAAGCTAGGTCTGAAACGTTCCACTCATATACTTACATCTTTCATTAAGAGAGCCGGCCCATTAGGACAGTCATACGCAAGCAAACCACCAGAACTTGGAACAGCCATGAAGGCAGCGAAGATAAGAAAAACAAAATATTTCATTTTTAATTCACTTGAACTTCAATTCGGACTCTTCCTTACGAAAAGGTGAAACAAACTATTGCCGTAAAGAATCGTTGCCGGGTTTTTATACACTAAATTGAATTTAAGTTATTCCTTTGCTGTCTCACCAATTTTTTGGCAAGGCATATATTATACAATAAAAATTCAACTCATTTAAATAAATATTTGCACCCATTGTGTTTGTCTGGACTTACCCACAGTCTGGGAAATTACGCATTGAGCTCGGATGTTGGACTATCGCAACTAGACAAATTCAGACACAATCATTGAAGACATGTGCGTCAGCGGTAGAACAAACACGTAAATATGCGATATAATTCGCAGGTATTCATATACAACGAAAACACTCGCTCGTGTCTTCTTGACGTTGGAAACAAACAACTGTTCTAAGAATTAGTTCAAATTGTCACAATTGTAAAACTGACGCACACTTTTTGTAATTTTTTTAATAAGAAATGTTCAACAAAAATATATTAATAAGGAACATTTTACTACTGAAAGCCGGAGAAGACAAAAATGTGTGTGGATACGGTCTGAAAAGTTTTACAGGCGCAGATTTGGAATCTAATGTTGAACAAAATTTTCACAAAATCGGAAAAGGAGTCATTATATGGAAGTTTCCTCTAAGTACCTTTGTCACATTTTGTATCACCATATATAAAGACGATATATTTTCTATGAACTGAAATATACGCAGCTTCTTCTTGAATGACATATATTTAGTGACTCTATTATCTTTGACGTGGTATGAAGCGTTGTCCGCTGGGTGTCAGAAGAAAGATAAATTTCAAATGATGTATCAGACTCCGGTGAGCTACGGGAAGTGAAAAAGCTTATTGCCAAAATTGATAAGTTACTCCACCGGTAAGTGGCGTCGACTTTATTTTAACAACATCACAAATAAAATAATTCTATAAGCCACTCCAACTATAGTCGCATTAATTCACAGTCTATCCCCTAGTTTGTAATGATGTAAGATCGAATGAAATATTCCTTCAAATCCCGTATGTTTTTCAATCCATATGATCGTCATTAATCAGTTTTTTACTTTTCGAATCCTTCATTTACTTAGTTATGATATTTATTTAATTTTCAGCTTCTAAATTGTAATAATTTATATAGTTTGAATAAAGCCCAGATCCGTCTGGATTTTTTCCTAAATTTGGTTGCAACTCTTGTTGCAACTTGTCTGTATGAAATAATGTCTTCAACTTCTTTGTTGGTTTCTTATTTTTATTTATTGTCGATGCGTTCACTACACGATCATTTACAGACTAACTTATTATCTAAGCTTAAAGTTAATCCTAAGAGTAGTTAGACTAAGTGTGATGCTTGCGAGAGAAAGAGAGTCTATGTCTCTGACTATATGAATATCCCACCTCAAGTTTCAACAATAAGTGTTGAAAGCAACTACCAAGGATTACATTTATTAATTTTTGTTTTTTTGTTGAATTGCATTATTGATTTATTCTTAGTCTGAAATCTGTATTTTCTTTTTACTTGATCTTTGTGTACCTATTTTCTTTGGTGTATTATCATTTGACAGTAAGTAGTTTCCTTCTTGGTTATAATCTTTAATTAATTTATATTTAAGATTTGACTTGCCAATTTTAAAGTTTTTTACGTACTCATTCGCAAAATCAATCTTGTCGACATTATTTTCTTTTTGATGTCGTTTCTGTTTGCTGACCTTTTATATATCCGACAACTTTAATAATTTTTCGTTACTAAGTGCATTATTTAAGAAATCGATTGGCTTCATTTTTGTACTTGTGTGGATTGTGTTATTATAATGAATTATTGCTTTGAATACTTTAGTATTAATGGTGTCCTCATTCTTTGGATCGGCATTGAAAAGTGTTATATGTTCGTTTAATGTTAAATGTAGTCTTTCAACGTCTGAGTTACCAGTTTTCTGATATGTTGTTGTAAAGTGTACTTGTATATCGTTATCTGATAAAAATTGTTTTATTGTTAGAATGTCGAACTCATTATCTGTGATTATTAAATCAGACATTCCCAGGTATTGTATTCTATATTTTAGTACTTTTATCAATGCACAGTAGCGTACTTGATTAATTTGTCAATAGAGCTAAGATACATAACGTTTCTTTGGGGGTACCAAATATCGACATGACTTATTTCGTTAAGTTTTGTTGGTGGATCGGTGATGTTTAAGTAGTATTTAATGGTGAAACGTGATTGCATACTTTTAGGTTCCCATCTGGACTTTGGGATCGTGTATCTGTAATAAACAATGGTGGAAGGAGCTTGAGCGCTTAAGTTTGCAAACACAAGGGAAGGGCTTAAAGCGGAGCTGCAGGTGCGGTTAAGAAACGCTTTAGAGGAGCAGGGTATATACGTCGATGAGTATGAATTACGATTTGAAGAGCAACCAGCATCTTGAGAGGAAGAAACACCGAAAAGAACTCACACTGGTAACTTTGACCGAGTCACTTATCGGGTAAATAATGTTGCAGTTACAACTAAGTGCTGAGTCTATCAAACAAGCTGTCAAAGAGCATTTACACCAAAGAGATGACCCTATGCAGAAGCTCTTCCAGCAATACGATGAAGATATACACCAGCGATTAAAACAATACGCTCCAGTAGTCAAAGAGGATGGCAAGGAATAGGTACAGTCGATTGAAACAGGACTCACTAAACCAGCGGAACAGAACTGGAGTAATGGCGAAGTACTGGCACTATCGGCTATGTCATTGAAAGGTACTGATGTACTGCAGAATATCGCAGAGGGTGACAGAGATAGTTATGAAAACGTAATAAATGCCGGTTGTGCCGGATGTGAAACGGGTTGCCCATCTTGCCTGACCAGGCGATATTGCTGAGAGAAGTATGATGGATACTTTCGTATGTGGTATTCCCGATACGGAAATGGACTGTTCATTAATAATAAATTCAAAAGCTACTTGTATGGAGACAGTGGCTGGTGCTTTAACGTTGGAGATCGCAGCCTTGGTGTGCCAGTCAGTATGCAGAGCCCGTCAGGCGCAAGATGAAAGCGGACAGGGTTACACAGGCAAGTGCGTTGTCGGTCGAGACGCAAACGTTCTCCATAACACTGGCATGTGAGATCGCAAAGGCAGGGAATTGGATGATGTTGCTAAGCTGTCGACAAACTAAATGCAGTCAGACTCGAGGGCATGATCTGACTCCCACAACATGCAACCCCAGAATCCTCGTTTCTCAGATCCAACGGAGAGTCAGATGCCTAATTGCTGACAGTGTGATAAGCGTGGAGTAGTAGTAGATAAGCAGACGAAGAATGGACTAAAAAGTCATCTACAGTAGTTTCATGTAGTAGTTATACACCCAAAAAAACGAGAACAGTTGAATGAAATTCATGGAAACAGCTGAAATCGTACATAACTGATGAGTTGTAACGACTCTATTTCGGCTGGGGTAAAACTCAGCGGGTTCCAGGGGTCGTATACAGAAATTAATGTTAAAAAGCGGGCGTGTACTTATGTGTGGTATACTTTATTTAACTTAGTTACAATTGTTTATAATTTAATTACTAATTTAATTTATATTAATTTATTAGTTTGGCTAAATTAATTAGAATTAAATGATTTTACTCTGCTTATTTAATTCACAATAATTTATATACTTTTGGATCTCTTTTTGTAAGTTTGGATAATAGTACAATTTTTTTTATTTCAGAGAAGTTTTCGTTTATAACTCTATGGTTATTCTTCAAATGTTCTCTTTCAATATTTGTATACCCTTTACCTTTAAAAAAGGTAAATAGGGTATATTAATTTTGTGCTATTGAGAATGGTTGCAATTTCAAGAAGGAGGGACTAGTCTAGAATTTTCTACTTGAACCATTCGAAAGCTATATAAGCTACCAGCAATACAAAGTCGGACACAGTTGAATTTTAATCATAACAGTGTCTACATCGTGCAGTTTTAATTCGAAACAGTAATATTTCCCCTTTGAGGTGTATGTAGGTAGGTAGGTAGGAGTGGCAGCCTTTGTCGCAAAAAGCACACTTAAGCACATAAATGGCTCGTTGTGGTACCACACTAAGACGACGCGACTCCCCCGTCTAGAATTTTGGGAACCACAGTGATTCCAAATGAACCTGGCTATGTCCTTAATGTTGATGGAAGATAGTTCGGTTAAGGAAGTGAAGAAAGGTGAGCCTAGGAATTTTAATCTTCGCCTGGCCAGAGCTGGGCACTGACACATAAGATGAAGTACTGTTTCTTCCTCCTCCTCAGAGCCTCAGCTGCGACAAAAGTCATTATGGGGCAGTGCTAGTATTTCAGCATGTTTCCCGATCAGACAGTGTCCCGTGAGCACATTTATTATAGTGCCGATGGAGTTCCTGCTAATATTGAGTAGCTGACTAGTACGCCTAATGTCGATAGTGCTCCAGGTTTGTCTGGTAACACTACAGGTATGTTCATTTACCCAGGCTTTTTTAGCTGCCTCAAGGTAGTCATGTTTTATGGCCCATTTGACCGTGGCCAATGGGACACCTACACCAAACGAGGGGGAGATGTCAGGGAGCAGCGTACCTATTTTGGCCAATTCATCGGCCTCGCAGTTTCCTGTCGCTATGTCCAGGTACCCAGCATATGTGAACTTGTGAGTTACCCGAGACGACGTTCAGGGAGGAGCGGCAATCGGATACAAGCTTAGAGGTAGTGAATACACCAGCTAGTGACTTGATTGCCGCCTTACTGTCCGTGAATATGCGTATAATCACATCGCATACTTCATTGCGAATAAGCCACTTGGACGCTTGGAATATTGCCATTACTTCCGCCTGAAAGACGCTGCAATGGTCAGGGAGACGATAGGAGAGCTTGATGCCAAGTTTTCTGGAGAAGATGCCGCAACCGACCTTATTCTTCAGCCATCCGTATATATGTCAATAGAACTGCCAGTGACCACTAAATTGTTGGACCATTCCTCTCTACTAGGAATGTAAGTGTCGAACCCGTGGTTTAGATTAGGTGTAGAGCACGTATAGTCAACGTCCGTCTGTAGGGGCGTGTCCTGCATCAGAATATTGGCGTGGCCCAGGTCCAGCCTAGTCCAGCGCGATATAGCATTGAGTCTGGTTGCCGAACATTTTGCTTGTTGCCTGACCAGAAGCCTAGTGGGCAACCAATGTAGGAATGCAAATAGAGCTTTGGTGGAGGTGGTACGCAGAGCCCCTGTTATCAGAACCGCTGCTGTTCTTCTAACCTTGTCAAGAGGTTTTAGGTTCACCGCCTTGTCTGTTGCGGGCCACCAGAAGACAGCGCCGTAGAAAAGTACGGCTCAACCACCGCCGCATAGAGCCAGAACTTGGTTCGAAGTTGGACGCCCCATGTTGTTCCCATGGATCTCTTGCAACAGTGCAGAGCACACGTGGCTTTCCGTACCCTCTCCGCCAAATTTGCTTTCCAATGGAGCTTAGGGTGCAGGATCAGACCTAGATACTTGACGCTATTGCTTAGGCTAAGCGTATTGCCATTAAGTTTGGGTAAGTCAAAACTTGGAATTTTGTGCTTCCTGGTGAAGAGCATAACCTCAGTTTTGGAAGGGTTGACATCTAGGCCAACTTCAAGACACCATTGAGACAAAAAACAGTGTAGCTTAGCTTTTCTGATAGTGTTGACAGATATTTACCGGAAACAGAGATAGCAATGTCGCCCGCATAAGCTATAGTGTTGCAGCCGGTCTGATCTAATCTCCTAAGTAGTGTGTTCACCGTCAGATTCCATATGAGGGGTGAGAGCACACCGCCTTGTGGACAGTCCTTTTAGCATGTACGTTTCCTATTGAGGAGCTAATGACGCGTGTTTTCAGTAGCTGTTCGATGAACCTAACCAGGCTGGGATTCAGATTTAGGTTTTCTAAGGATTTAATTATGGCGGAGGGACATATATTGTTGAATACCCCTTCTATATCGAGAAATACTACAAGAGTATATTCTTTGTTGGCAAAAGATTTCTCTACTTGCTCAATGAGCACGTGAAGAGCTGTTTCCACAAACTTGCCTTTAGTATTGGCATGTTGTGATTTGGAAAGGCACGTGGAATTAATAGAGCTCCTGATTTGTATATCAAGGACTCTTTCCAGTGTTTTCAAAAGAATGGAGGACAAACTAATTGGTCTATACTCCTTAGGCTTGGTGTGGGTCGACTTTCCCGCTTTAGGGATGAAAACTACTCGAGCTTCTCTCCAGATTTTGGGAATGTAAATATGCAGTATCCAAGGCGCAACCGCACTTGCAGTGTGCTTAATGTACGCGGGAATGATGCCATCAGGCCCGGGAGATTTAAAAGGCTTTAAGCTGTGGATGGCCCACTGAATATGCGTGTTGGTCATTTGGAATTGGGTGAGTGACTTAAGGAGTGGTTGGTGTTAAGATACCTGCAATCCACAAAGATTTCATTCCCCGGGAAGTGTGTTTCTATTAGGGCGTCTAGAGTGTCGGTTTCAGAGTCAGTCCAGGTACCGTCCGATCTCTGAATACATTCCAGAGCCCGAGGGGTGGTATTGAGAATCCTCCGGAGTCTACTTGTCTCGGACGAGCTTTCCATGTTGCCACAGAAGTCTCGCCAAGACGCTCGTTTGGATCTCCTTACCATATATTTGAGTTCCCTTTGGTTGTCTTTGAAAGGGAGCCAGTCATTTGTAACCTTGGCACTGTTGAAGACCATTCTTTTCGTAGCTCAGCAATTTCCGAATTCCACCAAGGGGATTTGGGTTTCCCTCTAGGGTTCGGGGAGTTGCAGGCTGATTTGGCAGCAGAGTTAAATAGTGTTGTAATGGTTTCAACCGCTCGATCTATATCGAGGTGATTGTGGATATAGGGAGGCGTCGACTGCAGGCCCGACTCCATAATGGTCTGGAATTTTGTCCAGTCAGTTCTTTTCCTATTAGTGTGCATTTTGCGCTCTGCGGTATCTAACGTATCAGAGATCGCAATTCTAAAACAGATGTAACAATGGTCCGAGAAGGAGCATTCCTGCAAAACGCGCCAGCTCGAAATAAGGTGAGACGAGTGGTTATTGCCAAGGTTGAGATCGAGAACCTCCCTTCTATTTGAGGTAATGAAGGTTGGCTCTCTCCCCCTGTTAGCATAGACTAGGTCGTTAGTAAGAATGAAATCAAAGAGTGACTCACCCCGCTCGTTGGTATCCGTGCTGCCCCACACCTCGTGATGGGCATTGGCATCGGCCCCGATGAATACCGGGATGCGCTTTCTATTAGCCTCCGCTACCAGCAGCCTTAAAGCATCCGGAGGCGGCGTCAGCCCGTGGTCGTGCGCCATGTAGCTGCTGACGATCCATGTAGCCATGGTGTTGGTGGAAATAACCATGGCTACATTATCCTTGTCGCTGAACCTGTGAAGAAGAAGAGCGTTAATATTGTTCTTAACAAGAATACAGGCTCTGGGTTTACCTCGATCCTGCACGAATACTGTGCGGTATCCGCTTATAGTGAGTCCGCGAACCTGATCATTTACGACCCAAGGTTCTTGGACCAGTATGAGTTCCTCTCCTTTTTGAGTCAGGTGGAGGATCAGGGCTGCCGAGGCAGCCATGGAATGGTGAAGGTTAATCTGTAATACCCTCACCATTCATGGAGGTGGCCATCATCGTCACGCTGGCTGCCTCCTCTTCTGACAGAGGAGAATCACCAACGTCGTCGATATTAGTTATCGGACGTCCGCAGAAACTGCCGACCGATTCTGAGGCCGAAGCGTAACTCTCCCCATCATCGAAGGTGAGATCCGGTACGGCCTGAATGGGGGGCTTGTATGCTCCCTGGTTGTCGCTCCTAAAGACCTTGAGTGAGATCGAACTAAAGCCATAGTTGATCTCTCCCTTTTTGGCATTAATAGGGGCTAGAGAGTCCTCATTAAGAATAATCTCTAATGATGATCTCTCGAGAGTTGCCTTTGGGCTCGCTTATTTTTGCGACCTTCCATTCATCCGTGGGGAGGTCATAGTTGCTGAGCCTAAGCAACTCCAGAATTTCTTCCGGCGAGGCGTGCTCTGCCGGAACCCAGGCCCTAGAACGCGGGCGGTTCGGGATCTGGTCTCTGGGAACAGCTAAAAGCTTGGCCCCCGGCCAGATTTCGCCAACCATTGAGATGGCCATCTTATAAAGCTCAGCCGAGCGCTCATCTGAGCACGCGATGAGCTTCACGTGCCCCTGATGGGCCAGGATTGGCCCTCAGGATGTCCCTGTAGATCCTGAAAAGGGCCTTCTCCACCATTTTCCAGTTCGCTGGGGAAATGGTACCGTCACTGTTTCCAGTGTCAACGATTGCCTAGATGAGGCCCTCTTTGGCTACCTCATTAAATGGCCGAGTCAGTCTCGGCTTGGAAGCCAGTCGTGGGCGCTTAGTTTCCCGCACGACTGATTGGGAGGGATGCTCAGTCGACCGTTGTCGTTTCTGAGCACCCTCAGGGGATGGCTGCGGACGAGCACCAACATTTTGGTGGACCCATGCAAGCGCTCCCTTGTCTTTATCAGACAGTGAAGCGGGGTCGGCAGATTCCAACCTTTGCAGAATCCTGAAGGCGGACCTCCGGGTTCTGAAGGAAGATTGGTGCTGGGGCCCGTGCTGGAGGAGGTCGGCTTATTTGCCGAAGCTCTCCCTGTACCAGCCCGAGGAACGGACGGAGGAGCGACTCTAGCACCCGGCCTAGCTGCCCTGGTGCTGGGCTGGTCCGAAGCGGCTGGGAGCGGGGCTGGCCTTTTGGCCGTAGCACCCGACGACATCCTTGGTCTGGCGACAAATGTCCAAGACGAAGTTGTTATTGCGCTTAAGGCTGTTTTTTGCCTAACTAAGCTCGTTGTTGGTTTTGGCTCCCCTTGTGGGTTGGCCGCTGGTTCTTTGTTGGACTTTAAATAAGTGTCCGTGCAAAAAGGGTCCCCACTCAAAGCCGCTATCTCAGTACGAATATGTAGTCACCTTGTTGGTCTCATGGTTATCTATGCAAATTCAGGGAGGCCATGCGAGGGTTGGCACAAGTCCTTATTGGTGCGAGTGCTCAGAGCCAGACCAGTGCTAATTGGGAGCTAGTCTCAACCAAACCTACATCGTCAACCAAATGACGACGTACATCGAACGTACTTTGAGGCCTTCCAAGGTTTTAACGGGTCGGAGACGGATGTGATCTTAAACTGGAGCCGTTCGCACTGGGTTTCACCCCAGTGGTAATTGGTCCAGAAGCCACACGCGCCAGCCCAGGAGCAATCAAATAAAAAGATTGTTGGGGGGTAGTCCGTGGACGAATAGAGTCGTGGAGTCTGACATCAGATGCTCTCCACAGGGAGGTTGCACCGGATTCCGGGGGGGGGATATAGACCATTTAGCGCTATCCAGAGTGCACCACGAGGAAGCGATCTACACTACACTCCGAGGTGTATGTAAGATTCGAGAATGATCCAGCAGCTTCTTTAATAGTGTAGAATTTTGTACTTCAACCATTCAAAAGCTATATAACCGTCGACACTATTAAAGTGAAACGCAGTTGAGCAGAGATCGTAACAGCGTGCATATCGCGCATTTTAATCGAAGCAGCAACAATTGTAATTGTGATTAAGAATTACAAATATTGTGATTAAATAATTCATTTATAAAGTGCAGTGTAACAAAGTAATCTTTAAGCCTAATTTTAAGTGTGTAAATTGCAATAATTAAATAAAGTGAGTTATTTTAATTTAACCAGCGATTGTTTGATTACTTCACGATCCAGTGGTACGAATCCGAGTACAGAGAATTAGAGTAAATTGTCAGGAGAGAATTTCGTAACAATATATTGCCCATAGCTTTAATGCTGATGGAAAATTCCTGTTTCCATCTTTGGTGACAAACATTTTCATTAATGATACTGAATTCTGCTCCGGTGTCTATAATAAACAAAAGTGTTCTATTTTCAGTTTCAATTTGTATATAGGGTAAGGGAATGAAAATTTGCATTAACCTGACCTACGTCCGTGGGTTGAGTACTCCATTTACTTTGTCCCGATGGACAAAATTTGTGGTATTAGTTGACATACGCGACCTACTAGATGAGTTATTGAAAGTTTTGTTTGAATTTTGATTGGGTTTGTTACATTGATTCTTGTTAATTTCCTGATCGTCTAGATTGCCTGGATTTCTTGAGAAAATCATAGTTTTAGTTGGTTCAGGTAAGTTGTCCTTGAAGACACGGAGTGCTATTCGATTTACCTCCGATGCACTGTAAGTAGTATTACCTTGTGTTAATATACGATTATGTAGTCTATTTGTAATTTCGTTAATTTTATCATAATACTGTTCTATTGTTGATAGAACTTTGCACAGTTTTAGCATATCTATAAGTTCATCACTATTTTTTTTCTCGCCAAAATGTTTGATCAATACTTCTTTTAATTTGTCCCATGGCTCCCATATATATGTAGGACAGGTCTCGTTAACTCTATGCGCTTATTTTTTGTAACCAAACAATACTCTTTTTATACTTTCTTCAAACTTCGATAAGGTTACCCAAAGATTAGCGAGATCATCTATGATATCTGGTAATTGATTTATAACCGAACCATCAAATACTTGTATTGCTTTTATGCGTGGTAGGTATGGACATATATATACAGATATGTTCAGAATCACTTTCTAAGCAATTGTTATTTTGTCCGTCCGTCTGTCTGTCCGTCTGTGGCCAGTTTCTTCCTACACCGTTAGAGGTATCTTAATGAAATTTTGCTAAAGTATGGTCTGGACAAAGATACAGAACCAGATTGCTATATGGGCCGATTTGGACAAAGACCACGTCTACCTACCATATACGGAACTTTTTTCACTTTTTCTAAAATGGTTCGGTCCAATTGATGGAATAGTGACGCAATTTGGCAGTTATGGAGATGTGGGTCCTACTAAACACTACGCAAAAAGTGGGTAAGTGGTATTCATAACCTTAAGATCTGGTAGAGATTTAAGGACGAAATTGTACGGAAAGAAACATGTGGCCATCATTAAGCTATCTGCAACCAATAGGGTTGATCAGGGAAAAGACACGCCCACTTTTGATATAAGGAACTTTCGGGTCTAAAATTATAAGTAGCCTACCTATGCTCGTATAGATGCCATCGGTATACAAGTTGGCAGAAATATACATGGGGGCCATAATAGTGTGTGCACAGATATGGAGACCATAATACAACTGCCACGCCCAAAATCACTACTAGGTTCCTATTAAAGATTTATCAACGAAATTTCACAAGAAGGTTGCGGGTACTAACATTAAACACCGCACAAACAATGGGCATCAGAGGCGGATTTAATGGGGGGCGCACCGGGCGCGCGCCCTGGGCCCCGGGGTTTTGTGGGTTTTTCTACAAATTTTTTCTAAAAACAACAATTTTTATTACGATGAGCATACAGTTTTTAATATTACAACAAGTGAATTAAGATCATGAACTAAATACATAAACATATCGATTGATATGAATGGTCTCAACGCTTATTGAATAAAACGTTTTGTTTTTTTCTGTGAAATGGATCATATTCAGTTTGCTCATAGTTATAAACTGAATTCACACTGCATTTGTCACAACACTCCAACAGAGCAACCAAGACTACCGAATGGTGTGATTGGTTTTATTTTTTAATGTGTCATTACTTCATTTCGTTGCTTGACATGTAAAGGCATTATAAAAAAGAGTGTGGAAAAGGCAATCACCAAAAACAATAAATGTTTAACATAGCAACAGCATAAGATGAAGTGAATGCATGTCAAACTCAATGAATGTATGTATGCGCAATAAAAACAAATAGTCTCATTCTGTTCTCTAATATACATACATACATATATATGTATGTACATACTTACATCTGGGCACCTGAAAGACCAGACATACATACATACTTACATAACCGTCACTCAACAGAGCCAACACTCAAAGATGTCAACTGGGCACCTTAACTGAGTTCTATTTATAAACGACAAAAAAATTCTAACTGTTGTTTTGCTCTGGTTTGCATGAGCGTTGTTGTTCTTGCAATATTTCGTAAAACTGGGACTTTTTTCGTCTTTTAATTTGTAAAGCTTTAGTCATATAAGAGACATCGATCAACAAAGTTGAAAGCAAGAATATCTGAGTGTTATTTACTTATGTACATACATATGTACATACATATGTATGTTTAAGTATCAAAAATAGAAAAAGTTTTTGAGAAATAGATTAAAAATTTGTGTTTGTAAAATATTCAGGTAAGTCGAAATTATATTAAAATTAAAATCAAATTCAGTTCAATAGGTCATGATGCAGTTCGATTCGTAGGACCCGAATTTGTGTACAGCCGTTGAGTCCACTTCTGTTTTGAGATGTAACGAGCGTTCGCATTTGCATATGCGAATGCAAATTATTCACATCGTTTTGTACAAGTTAACGATAATTAAGTTAACAATAATTATATTTTTTTCTTGGTCTTTATTAAGTCCAACTTCAATTCAAGCTAATCAACAAAAGCTAAATTGCTGACGCTGTGTCTGCAATACTTCCTGCACGAGCCAACCGCTGCACTGCTCCAACGCTGTCGCTTACCGCTGCACTGCTTCAACGCTGCCGCTATTTGAATTTAAGTTAAGTTATCAAAAGATTGTAAGTTAGTTCTTGTTTTGAATTCAATAAATAAAGTTTAACATCAGAGTTTCTCTCTGATGTTTATTTTTTAAAAAATCAAAAAAATAATGAAATAAGTTAATTGGCGCCCAACGTCGTGGTATTCGGGAAAGAAGTCCTTAAGCAGTACTCATCACGGTTAATTTATAAAGTGTCCTCAAGAAGTTCGATAAATTAATTGTGTAGCCCGAATAGAAACCACAACTAATTAAGCGTTAGAATTCGTTGGAATAAAAACGCAACCACACGATTTGTGTTCTATCAGAGATCCCGAGTCACCGGATAGCGGACAAAAAGGAAAAATCATGGAGAACCTGTGCGGAATATTGTAAGCTAGTTTAAGATAAATTAAGAAATAAAATAGAATTTTGAGAAAATAATAAGTTAAAAGTAAACAAAGAAAGTGTTTTTAGAAAAAGAATTAACCTTTAAGACTAGATAAGAAGTAAAACAATTTTAAGAAATTTTCAACAAACAAAATTTAAAAGTGAAAAAAAAAAAGAAAGAAAAAAATTTTTAAATAAAATAACGTAAAGAAATAACTAAATATTTTTGAAACTGCGATTCCGTAGCCCATAAAGCCGGACCCTCCAGTTTATAACGGAATAAAAGCCTATAAAACTAAACTATAACAACAAAATAATAATACATTGCAAAACCACTCTGCGATTCCGTAGCCCAAAAAGCCGGACCCTCTAGAGTATCACAAAATATAGAGATAACAATAAATAAAATTTTTTCTGAAAACTGTAGCTCGACTAACTATTTAAATCTACTCTCTAAAAATAAATCCTAGTAAACGAAATCGGAGAAAAAAGATAAATTAAGAAAGAAAAAATTTATTTAATAAAGGCGTACAATACTTACTGATTTTCGTGGAATATTCTAAAATAAATTAATTAAAATTTATAAAGTAACATGGCAAATCCTAACAACCTCATTAGACCACCTCTATTAAACGCTCCTAATCCTAATCCCGACCAACCAGTTAGACCACTTGGACAGGAAGAATTAAACGAAATAATACAATCTTCGGTATTAAGAATTCTAGAAGGTACATTACCACAGTTAGTAAGGGACCTAACTATTCAGTGTAGCACTAACCAAATAGAAGTTGACCAACCGTTTGGTATTAGTACTAGGGAAAATTTGAACGAACTAGAAAGAATACCAGACATAGTAAAAAATTTACGAGAATTTTCTGGAAATGAAGCAGATTTTAGTTCATGGAGAAAAAGTGTTGACAGAGTTTTAAGTGTCTATGAAACCATAAAAAATACACCGAAATATTTTGGAATTTTGAACGTTATACGTAGCAAAGTAATAGGGAATGCAGACAACGTTTTAGAATCATACAATACGCCATTAAATTGGAACGCTATATCTCGCTGTCTTACAACGCATTATGCAGATAAGCGAGACATTGGCACTCTAGAATACCAAATGTCAACTCTAATACAAGGAAACCTTAGCACGCAAGAGTATTACCAAAAAGTTTATTCACACCTTTCATTAATATTGAATAAAATAGGATGTATGGATATAGGACAGGAAGCCGTTGGCCTATTAACAAAAACATACAGGGACAAAGCACTGGATACGTTCGTACGCGGACTGAGAGGCGATCTGCCAAGATTGCTTGGTATGAGAGAGCCCATTGACCTACCCCAGGCATTACAATTATGTATGAAACTGGAAAACCAAAATTTCAGATCAAACTATGCGCTTGGTCAGAATTTTCAAAGGAAACAACGAGAATTTCCTAATATTCAACCACCAATTCCTCCACGGAAAGATAGACTACAACCACAAAATCAACAACCATTTTATCCTCATCTAGTTAATTGGGAACAATACCCACAAAGAAATCACCCTACTTATCCAACACGACAATTTCCGATATTTAATCCACAGCAAAACCGTTCTCAAAATTTGTATCAATACCAACAACGTCCACCACCTCGACCATTTGGCCCTAAGCCATTACCTAGACCTGAAGCTATGGATGTAGACCAAAGCATGCAAACAAAGAGAATAAATTACATGAATCGCCCTACCCATAACGATGCACACTATGGCAAAAGACCAAGTCCACCACCACAAAATATAGATAAACGACAAAGAAACTTTAACATTGAAGTTCAGCAATATGAAGACGCAATAAATAATAACGACCATGACTTTGACCAACCCTTATCAGTTTATACCGATTGTATAAAAAACTATGAAACTAATGAACAACAAAGTTTTAATTCAGACTCTTTAGATAAAATAGATTGCCTTGATATTCATTTTTTAGAATGAACAGCTCTTCATTACCTTATATCGAATGTAAGCTAAGTAGTGGAGAGATCATTAAAGTTTTAATTGATACCGGATCAAATAAAAACTATGTACAGCCGCATCTAGTAAAAACACCTATTATAAATGAAAAAATATTCTATGCTAGTTCAGTCGGAGGACAAATCAAAATAACCCATCATACTTTTGCTAATATTTTCGGCATAGACGACACAAAAATAAAATTTTTCTTGCTTCCCACCTTAAAATCTTTTCATGCCATCATAGGTAATGATTCACTTAAAGAACTAAATGCCATAATACACACCAACGAAAATTACATGACAATAAAAAACAAATTTTGTATAAAATTGAAACAACAAATTTCGCAAAGCGTTAACCAAATTCACATCCGATCGGAACACTTAACTCAATACCAAAAAGAATGTCTAATAAAACTCACATCCGATTATAAATCACTTTTTTGTGATCCAGACGAAAAACTTACTTTTACTACAACAGTTAAAGGTACAATTCGTACGACATCAGACAATCCTGTTTATACCAAATGTTATCCGTACCCAATGTGCCTCAAAAACCATGTAGAACAGCAAATTAACGAATACTTACGTGACGGTATAATACGACCATCTAGATCACCATATAATTCACCTGTATGGGTGGTCCCAAAAAAATTAGATGCGTCAGGAGAGAAAAAATACCGTATGGTCATAGACTATAGGAAGTTAAATTCAATTACAATACCAGACAGATACCCTATTCCCGAAATAAGCGAAGTTCTATCTCAACTTGGAAAAAACAAAATATTTTCAGTACTCGATCTGAAAAGTGGTTTCCATCAGATTCTTCTAAAAGAATCAGATACGGAGAAGACAGCTTTCTCAGTTAATAACGGGAAATATGAATTCACTCGTCTCCCTTTTGGTCTCAAGAATGCTCCTTCTATTTTTCAGAGAGCTCTTGACGACATCTTAAGAGATCACATAGGAAAAAGATGTTTTGTCTATATTGACGACATCATTATATTCAGTAAAAATCAGGAAGATCATTTTAATGACATAAAATTAGTATTTGATACACTAGAATCAGCAAACCTCAAAATACAACTCGATAAATGTGAATTCCTAAAAACCGAAGTAGAATTTTTAGGATACATAGTGTCTGAAAATGGCCTCAAAACCAATCCAAAAAAAATTGAATCAATCAATAATTTCCCTGAACCAAAAACTCTGAAAGACCTACGTTCATTTTTAGGACTTTCAGGTTATTATCGCCGTTTTATAAGGGACTACGCAAAACTGGCGAAACCCCTTACAGTCCTTTTAAGAGGGGAGGAAGGACGAATATCCAAAAATATATCAAAAAACATAAAAATAAATTTAAATAAAGAAGCACTAGAAGCATTTCAAAAACTAAAAAATTCCCTTAGCTCAGAAGAAGTTCTGCTCTCATACCCCGATTATTCAAAAGAATTTCAACTCACGACGGACGCATCCAATTATGCGATTGGAGCAGTCCTAGCTCAAGACGATAGACCTATCATGTTTATATCTCGTACATTAAGTAGCGCAGAAGAACACTACGCTACCAATGAAAAAGAGATGCTAGCAATTATTTGGTCACTGAATAACTTGCGAAACTATCTCTACGGATCCGCCAAAGTAAAAATTTACACAGACCACCAACCCCTTACGTACGCTCTCAGCAATAAGAACAATAACAATAAAATGAAGAGATGGAAAGCAATTTTAGAGGAGTACAACTATGAGCTTCTCTATAAACCCGGGAAATCAAACATAGTTGCAGATGCCCTCTCAAGACCACCCCAAATTAATCTCTTACCAAACACCAATAACGACGATATCAACTCGTTGACAGGTACAATACATAGCGAAGACAGTTCATCACAAAATTTGATACCTGCTACAGAAGCACCAATCAATGTTTTTAAGAATCAATTGTTTTTGAAAATAGGTGAAGAAAATAGACATCAATTCCAAATTCCTTTTCCCACATATCACAGACATATCGTAATACAAAGAAATTACTCTACAGATGACATTATACAAATATTTAAGAGATATTTAAATCCAAGCGTAGTAAACGGTTTGTTCACATCAGAAGAAATCATGGGTAAGATACAAGTTCTAGACTATTCAAATTCAGAAGTTGTCACGTTCACCATGGGATCAGCTAAAATCCAAACAGGCTCTTATAAACTGATACATACGATTGACATAAATGAGTACCAGGACGCAGTCGATCGACTAAATAAGACAATAATAAAACAAGTTAATAAAACCAACGCCCTTCTCCCATTCCTTCAACATGAAATATCCCAAATACAAAACCATATAGATAGGTTAAAGCCTAATAGTATAAGTAAAAGATCTTTAAATTTCATTGGAACAACATGGAAGTGGATAGCGGGAAGTCCCGACCACGATGATTTTAAAATACTTAGTGATAAGACAAATAATATACTTAAAAATAATGAGAGACAAATGGTAATTAACAGATTAATAATTGAAAAATTGAATAATGTTGTAAATGCTACAAATGAATTAATTATGAAAAATTTTGACAGCACAAATGTCCAAAGTACTATTAGTCTTAATATTAAAAATTATTTAGATATATTAAAACAAGAAGTAATTAATATAGATCATGCCATAAATTGGGCAAAAATTGGATTAATAAATTCATTTATGCTTTCAAATAATGAAGTGGAGTTATTCAGACAAATGTTACAAAAAGATAACATCAGTTTTTCAAATATAGAAGAATCTTTTCAAATCGCAGATGTTTCGATAGCATCAAATAAGACTATCATACTATATATTATAAGCATACCAACTACCAATAAAGAAACATGTGAAGAGATATTGTTAAAGCCTATTAAAAGAGGCAATGAAATTATAAAAATCTCTTATGAAAACTATATAATTTGTAAAGATAAAATTTACGCAATTAAAAATTCTTGCAAAACTTATAAAAACCTTAAAATATGTAATTATAAAGATATCGTAGATATAAGTAAAAGCTCCTGCATTCCACAAATATTACATAGCAAACCAGCATCCTGTACTAGAGTAAATAATCTACACATTGCTCCAATAGAAGATATCCAACCCGGAATTATTCTCCTCAATCAATTCAATGGCTCAATATTTGTAGATGACAACCAATTGAACCTAACAGGCTCCTATGTCATAAAATTTCGAAATGCAACAATCACTGCCAACAACCAAATTTATGAATTTAATGAAAGCTTTTCAATAGAACCCCTACCAGCTATTCTAAGATCTTCTGTTTTGCCCGGTAAATATGAGGAAGGACTTACTATGGAACTCATCAAGGAACTTCATACGAATAACACAAGGGCAATAGAATTCTTAGAGACAAGAGGACGAATAAGCATAATAAGCGTGTCAATAATCGCATTAATTATTATCGTCGTAGTAATATTAGCAAAAATATTTGCCTCAAGGTTTGGAAGAAGAACTATAGAAATCCAACCAAAAATACAGCAAAACATAATCCAGCCAAAACTTCTCCCATGCACTTCAAGCGCGGACGCTTGAATTTAAGAGGGGAGGAGTTAACGATAATTAAGTTAACAATAATTATATTTTTTTCTTGGTCTTTATTAAGTCCAACTTCAATTCAAGCTAATCAACAAAAGCTAAATTGCTGACGCTGTGTCTGCAATACTTCCTGCACGAGCCAACCGCTGCACTGCTCCAACGCTGTCGCTA
Organism: Clusia tigrina; assembly: GCA_920105625.2. Classification (NCBI taxonomy): domain Eukaryota; kingdom Metazoa; phylum Arthropoda; class Insecta; order Diptera; family Clusiidae; genus Clusia; species Clusia tigrina. The sequence goes on from OV050030.1 coordinate 31,351,923, forward strand.
ACCGCTGCACTGCTTCAACGCTGCCGCTATTTGAATTTAAGTTAAGTTATCAAAAGATTGTAAGTTAGTTCTTGTTTTGAATTCAATAAATAAAGTTTAACATCAGAGTTTCTCTCTGATGTTTATTTTTTAAAAAATCAAAAAAATAATGAAATAAGTTAATTTACATTCGCGTTCGCATTCGCATTTGCATAAATATACATATGTATGTACATATATTTCAATTTTCGCATTCGCTTTCGCAAAAAAATATTCCAACATTCGCATTCGCATTCGCTAAAGCACATTCGTTACATCCCTAACACAGTGTAATAAGTATTAAATCAATCAATTTAACAAATTATTTCTACATACTGTGTACAAAAAAAAGTTAGACACCCTTCGTAAGCTACTTTTGCATTTATTACGAAATTCATTTACCAATCAAGTATTTTAAAATTAGGAATTTTTACGTTCTTTAATTTATAGTTTCATTTTTTTCTTAAACCATCTTCTCTCACTGATAACATCGTGTTTCTTTTTAGCCGTTAGAGAATTTGTAAGTAATGTCAAGTTTCTCCAACTTAAGATAGTGGATTGGAGCCCAGTCTCCAACAGCTTTAATTGTTTATCACCTTTTCAGCCATTAGGCAATATGGTAAAGTAACTTTACTCGGTGTAGTTTCTCACCGGTGTACAACAGTAGGTCCCAATTAGTAAGTCTGTACTCAACAAAGCACACAGAATATTGAATTTGCGGAAGCTTTTCCTTATCTCATTCAGGGCGGTTGTGGGAACATGATAATTTTTTTTCTCCATTCGTGGACAACTTTTTTCGTTGCTCACAGTATGTATTTAACAAAAATTAGATTTTCAATGGCAAATCTAATACAAGAAGTCAATTTTTAAAAAATTATTTATTCAGTTGTTCTTTTCTATAATCTTATTTTTTGAAACATATACCTACATATATGTATGTATTTCTGTTTTAATGTATAGCTAGAAAAATGAAGCGTCATTTGTCAGGCGCTGAAAAATGAAAAGTAAAAAAACAACATGAAGATGTTGTTAACCAACAGAAAGGGGCATTGGATAAATTTATGATTACTCTTGGTAATTCCGGAGACATAAACAAATCTGATGCAATAACAGCTTCCACCAGTCGACGAAATGAGTTACCTGAAATCCTTGAAGAAGAAGGCTTAAGTGAAATATTAGAAGACAAAGGCAGGCAAGATATGCCGATAGAAAATATCGACAGTCTGTCGGAAAATATTTCATTGGAAATAAGATTAAAAGATATTGCTCTCTGGCCTAATATATTAACAAAAGATATGGTTGAATTTCTCATAGGTAATAAACCAAAAAATATTGGACATATTAATGAAATTAAATCGGTATATAAACACGGTGATCGCACTTACTATAGAGGACTGTGCAAAGAGCATTTTTATAGGAAAACGTCAAGTGGAGAATGTGAATAAAGAACGTGGATAATATTTTCTGAAACATCAAAATCTATATATTGCTATCCATGCCAACTATTTTCTGGCTTGAAATCAAAGTTGACAACTGGGTTTCAAAATTGGAAACATATTGGAGCTACTTTGTCCGACCATGAAAAGTCAAAGGAGCATGTCGCCTCTATGTGTACACTCTACAAGCGCTCCATGGTTTCAAATCGCGTCGATGCGCAAAATGCGCAAATAATAATGCAAAACGAAAATTATTGGAGAAACATTTGGCGAAGAGTTGTATCCACAATAAAATTCCTTGGAAGTTTAGGAATTGCATTTAGAGGACATAACGAGAGTGCAACATCTTCCAGAAACGGCAATTATTTGACAAGTTTAGAGTATTTGAGCGAGTATGACGATTTTTTAAAGTCGCACTTGCAAAAGTATGGGAATTCAGGAAGTTGTCATGTCAATTATTTATCCCACCAAACATGTGATGAACTTTTGAAAATAATGGCTGATGCTCTTGTCGCACACATTGCAGAAGAAATAAAAACGGCTAAATATTACAGTATTATTTTAGATTCCACACCTGATGTTGCCCATTTGGATCAAGTTACCTTTGTAGTTCGATATGTAACAGAAAATGGAGATGTTCAGGAAAGGTTTTTAAAATTCTTTCCTATTGAAGGACACACTGCGGAACATCTAGAAAATACTGTTTTATCTATCCTGCAAAATTTGTCACTGGATACAAAACATTGTCGAGGGCAATCTTATGACAATGCAGAAAATATGTCGGGTAAATACACTGGTCTTCAAGCTAGAATAAAACAACATGCTCCTTCAGCAACATTTATTCCCTGTTCCAGTCATTCCCTGAATCTAGTGGGTAACTTAGCAGCAGAGAGTTGCAGTAATGCTTCTAAGTACTTTTTGTTTGTACAACATTTGTTTGTCTTCTTCTCTGCGTCAACTTTTCGATGGAATATCTTACACAACAACTTGGAAAAAGGCAGGTTAACATTAAAGAAAATATCAGACACAAGATGGTCAGCAAGGGGTGATGCAATCTTAGCACTAAAATGTGGATACAAAAATATTAAAGCTGCATTAGAAGAGATTTCCAATACCACAAAAGAAAAAACCATAACTATTATTGAAGCAAAATCTCTACTTAAAAGAATGAATGATTACGAAAATGCTTAAATGACTGTTATATGGAATAAACTTTTGCAAAGAATCAATGCTACTAGTAAATCTTTACAATCTATTGACACAATCGTAAAAGGATCATCATTATTTAAAAGTCTTCAGAATTTTATAATAAATGTCAGAGATAATTTAAACGAAATTGAAACTGAAGTTAAAGAATTAACCGATGAAACGTTTGAAGATAATCCAAAACGAATAGGCAGGAAGAATACAAAGGATTATTTTCAACGTAATGTACATTACGTAATATGCGACCATTTGATATCAGAACTTAGCAGGCGTGGACAAATATATGAAAATTTTATAAGCAATTTTAAACTATTTTTAGTGTTTACATTAAGTGGAGAAGAAAAAGTTAAATTAATAACTTAATAAATATGTATAAAGATGATATTGATTCAAAATATTTCCAAGATGAGTTGGAACAGTTTCTATTTTTTTTAAACGAGGATGACAAACAATCAATAAATAGTATATACAAAAAAGCCGTAGACATGAAAGCAACGTTTCCAAATGTGGAAATTGTTTTAAAAATATTGTTAACTATGCCAATCGCAAACGCTTCTGGAGAACGCTCATTTTCTTGTCTGAAAAGAGTAAAAAATCATTTAAGAAATTCAATGACAGAAGAAAGACTTAACAGTACTGCGATTTTTCATATAGAAAGTGATTTACTTAAAATTATTGATTGTAATGATATAATTAACAAGTTTGCAAGCCAAAAAGCTAGAAAAAAATTTTTGTAAGTATTTTAATTAGTTATTTAAGTAAAGTTCTGTTTTGGTTTTAGGTTTAAAAAATGAATTATAATAAAATTTTGGTTTATAATAAAGTTTTGTTGTTTTATAATAAAGTTTTGTTGTTTTTTGCGAGGCCCAAAATATGTTCTGCGCCCAGGGTCACATCCAACCTTAATCCGCCTCTGATGGGCATGTTATTTTACAGCCACGCCCACTATTGATATATTATTATAACTTACGACCTATACAATATTTTGGGACGAAATTATATATTAGTATTTGTTGGAAACCCTATTAGTATTAGATTGTTAGCATTATTTACACTAAAAATGCAACTCTGTAAATGATAATGAAATTTGACATTTGAGCTTAGAACGACAGAGTACTCGTATGATCAATATTTTACATCTTTATATTTAAATATTAGTAATAAAATAAATTTATGATATTTTGAAACACAACATTGGCGACGAGGATAAGGAAACTCATCTCTCAGTATAAGTTGAATTCGCTTACAAAAAAGTTGAAGAAAACAAGGATTTTTTGTAATTTTGCGATTCTCTATTCTAAGCCGGCAAAACATGGACGACAAAGTGCAAGCATAATTTCTAGAGATGCAGGAGCAGCACGAACGTGATAATGTTGTACTGCAAAATTTAGTCAAACAGCTTTTATCTAATCAGGTGCAATCAGCAGCTAGTTCCAAAGCGGATACTGGTCCGGAATTTATCATTGAAGCATGTGCGACGAACATCGCGGAGCTCTGCTTTGATTCCGACCAAAACCTTACTTTTGACACATGCTTTGCTCGATATGAAGACCTCTTCGAAATTGACGCAGCCAAGCAGAATGACGCAGCCAAAATCAGGCTCTTGCTACGCAAAATCAACACAGTCGTTCAACGCAAATATATCAATTATATTCTGCCAAAGCACTATGGTCCAGAAGTCGATTTTTTTGGCATAAATTCAAAAAATTTTTTGTAATGTTTAGAAAGAAGGGGTATGCCATATTGTTGGGTATATTCCACTCTTTCAAATTTCCCCTAAAAAAATGTTGAGGGGGTAACCCTGTTCTTTCCATAACCGGTCAAAGTTGGCATATTGGAATCGGTAATTTTAATGTGAACAGCTGTGTTAAAAATTGTAAACAAAAAGAGCTAGTGAAAAGAAAAAATATTATAAAAACTTCGTTTTTTAATAATGGAAAACAATAATAAAGGTTTGCTTTTGTGAATTAAATAAAGAGATTAAGGTCGAATAATTTTAGATTTGAATGTTTTGTGTAACCACTTTTTTTTTAGGAAAAATTGGATTTGTTTTTGTTTCGTGGAGTAAAAGTTATGTGTATTGTCCTGCATTGTCCTCAACTTTTGTGTTAGGTGAAAGGTAAGAGTCTGACCTTCACAGTTATATATGTTACTTTTGCCCGTTTTTGCCCCATTTAAAGATATTCGACTTTTTGCAGATCAGACGTTGAAGATTACCCGCTGGTCTTAGATGCAGAATATTGGTCTAATGATTCGGAGTGATGTATTTGGTAAATGTCTCTGATTATTGGATATAAGTTCTTTAGTAATCCAATGATTTTTCTTTTTATTTCAGATGAATTTACTTAAAATAAAGCCACATTTGTGTTATTTCAATAAAATTATGTATACATATACTTGTTTTCAATTGTAACTTATTTTGTATTTAAAATTGAATCAGGGGAGATGTGCCACGCCACCAATTTATTTTTTTTAAATTTTTTTGCATTGGCAAGCTATTCGCTAACAACATGCGAATTTTAAGTCGTTTGGGCCATAGTGCACTATATGAGGGGAGGGAGTGCCACGCCCCCAATTTCCGATTTTTTCATTTTTTTCAAATTACCTAGCTATTAGTTACCAACATGCTAAAGTTAAGCCAAATATCTCTTCTCTACGATTTTATGCCAAAAAAATCGACTTCTGGACCATAGTGCAAAGCATGCACGTGATCTGAATTTGAAACAGACAGTGCATGTACTTACAAAGCTCTTTGGACTGCAAACGTCACAGTTTAGGATAGAATACAACTGTTTGCAGTTGACCAAAGACTCTAACTCGGATTTTATAACGTACGCAGGTGTCGTAAACAAACAGTGCGAATGATTCAAATTAAATGAATTGACACTAGATCAATTCAAATGTTGAATTTTTGTAATTGGACTCAAGTCATCGTCTGATTTCGAAATACGGACTAAAATGTTGAACAAACTAGACAATATAACCGCAACCATTACGCTCGATGTTGTATCAAGAGAATGTCAACGTCGGAAAAACTTAAATCTCATCGAAAGTCCGAAATTAGATGCTCAAGTCAATCATTTACATACTCACGAGCACAAAACCAAGCTGACAAGATCTCCACGTTGGTTTTGTGGTGGACTGCACGTACGCGACTGCAATTTTAGCAGTCATAAATGCGATCAGTGCCAAGTCGTTGGTCACAAAGAGAACTACTGTAAAGCAAGAAAGAAAAGGCCAGACTCGAATCAAAAGCACGAGAATAAATCGAAATCGTATCCGAAGGGCTCGGGGAACGCCAAGTTACAGTCAAAGGGTATTTTCGTCACAAATAAAATTTCATCAGGTGAGCGAAAATAGAGAATTGTCTAAGTCAATGGAAGAAAAGTTGATTTACAATTTGACACGGCATCTGACAACACAATAATTTCCGAGAAAAATTTTGAGAGACCTCAAATATCGAATGCTGTCGATGTTATCCATACCGCACGCAGCACAACAGGAAAACTACCATCATCAATGCAGTTTGACTGCCACGTCAAGTTCAGGGATAGGGAAACCTCAACAACATGTTTTGTTACACCAATAAAGAATTTCAACGTCATGGGCATCGACTGGTTTAACGCTCTTCAGCTTGACGACATGTCCATCAATGCGATCTGCAATCAAGTCTCAGCTGGGAACCAGGGAAGTATTAACGTAACAATTAATAGAAACATTTTGCTTCTGAATCGAACTTTTCAAGATGTTTGCAACGACACATTAGGTCTCTGCAGTAAAACCAAGCATATTTGGTGACAAAGCCAACCATACAACCAATTTTTTGACCAAAGCGGCCAGTGGATTATGCATTGCTAAATCTTGTTGAAGCAGAGCTGCAGCGATTACAAGACACCAATGTCATTTCGCCAGTAAATTTCTCCGAGTGCGTTGCGCCGATAGTCGTCATCAAAAAGTTAAACGGTAGCATCCGCGTATGAGCCGACTTTTGTACAGGTTTGAATAACGCTCTCGAGACACATCTATATCCCGTTCGGATGCCGGAGGATATTTTTTCAAAACTGGCAAACGCCAAAATCTTTACCTACATCGACCTCTCCGACGCATTTCTACAAACAGAAGTCGACGAATAATCAAGACACCTACTGACAATTAACACACACATGGGTCTATTCCGCTACAACCGAATGGTGTTCGGCGTTAATGTCTTTGCGGTCTCGAATTCAAGACTACGGATTTAAATTGAAGTCCGGAAAATGCAAATTTTCGGATACTGAAGTCAAGTATCTGGGACACATTCTCTATAAACTTCAGCCTAGCCCCGAACGAGTTCTAGCCATCAATCAAATGCCGGAACCAACTAACTTTTCAAAACTTCGATCTTTCTTGGGTGCCATAAATTTCGATGGCAAATTTGTTAACAATATGAGGCAGCACAGAAGCCCACTGGACGAGTTGCTTAAAGCAAACAATAAATGGCAATGGACCGAAAGTCATCGCAAATGTTTTAACACTTTGAAGACGATTCTAAACACAAATTTGCTGGTTACGCACTACCATCCGCAACAGAGTATCTTTGTAGCAACAGACGCGTCAAATGATGGACTTGGCACATGGCTTCTTCACGAATTTCCAAATGGTTCAGTAAAGGCCGTTTGTCATGCACCAAAGTCGCTGTTGCAGCTGAAACAGCATATAGCCAAATCGAAAAGGAGGGGCTAGCGCTTATTTTAGCTATAAATAAGTTCCACAAAATTATTTTTGGTGGGAAATTTAAACTACACACTGAGCACAAACCATTGCTTGCGATCTCCGGCAAGAAAACCGGAATTGCAGTTCATCAAGCAAACCGACTGCAACAATGGGCAGTCAAGTTGTTGGCATTTGATTTCAATATTAGCTTTGTTTCGACTAATCGTTTCTGATATGCTGACGTTCTCTCACGTCTCATCGCTAAAAACATTAGTCCATCAGAGGATTACCTCATCGCAGCAGTAAAATTTGAAAAATAAATCCATCAAATTTTAACTCACTCTCGAAATGTTGCCAGTGACTCATAAAATGGTCAAATACGAAACGGCTAAGGAAAAAGTTCTAGGTCCGATATTTGACTATGTTTCAAATGGCTGGCTAAGTAAAATTTAAGACATCGAACTCAAACAGCTCTTTAACCGAAAAGATGACTTCAGCATCATCGACGGTTGCATCATGATTACCCAATGAGTCGTCATTCCAAAAGTTCTGAAAACGCGTTTTAAAACAACTACATCGTGGGCTTCAAGGTGTCGAGCGCACAAAAGCTGTAGCTAAAAGTTTCGTTTATTGGCCTCGTATCGACACGGATATCGAAACACTCGTACAAAATTGCAATAACTGCGCTAAGAGGCAAACGAAAACAACATTACAATCATGGCCAACATCTACAGCACCATGGGTGCGCCTAAATATATACTACGCTGGACAAAACAGTGTCTACATCGTGCATTTTTAATCGAAACAGTAACATTTGTAATTGTGATTAAGAAGTTATAAAGTGATAAATGAATTATTAAATAAAGTGCAAATTGCAATAAAGTAATCTTTAAGCCTAATATTAAGTGCGTAAATTACAATAATTAAATAAAGTTAGCTATTTTAATTTAACCAGTGATTGTTTGATTACTTCACGATCCAGTGGTACGAATCCGAGTACAGAGAGTTAGAGTCAATTGTCAGGAAGGCACTTTCGTAACAATATTTTAAATTTTCTTTTACGAAAAACCAATTTTCATTCTTGGAAAAAGTGCCTAGAGACAAAGAATATTGCATATTTTTAGGGTTGGGCCAAAAAATGTAGTAAAATCTATTTAAATAAAATAGTACAATAAAGCCCCATTGTAAACGTGAAGCAATCCTCGTAGTCGAACGACGCACAGTGGTACGACCCCATACATATTGAGGGAAAAATAGAAAGAGTAATCGGAGGACACCTATTTTGGCAAAAATTACTTTTGGCTCGAGATTAATAAAAATTCCAAAAATGGGCGTGGTCGGTGAACTTTCACGCCCACCTCCCATACAAACTCAACATAGAAAGTGCTACAAAATGGGTTTCAATATAGATATTGAACTGGAATTTGGTAATTTATATCTGAAGAGATATAGATACTGTGCTGTGAAAATGGGCGTGGTCGGTGAACTTTCACGCCCACTTCCCATATAAACTTATGTGTGGAAAGTGCTTCAAAATGGGTTTAAATATAGAGATTGAACTGAATTTTTGGCTTTTTATATCTGAGAAGATACAGAAATTGTGTTTTGGAAATGGGCATGGTCTAACAATTATTTCGCCCATTGACATTATCATTGCTTAATACCATTTCAAAACATACTTTTTAACCAAAGTTTCGTTCTTTGCAAAAAAACGCTCAATGGTTGCAAATGTCATCTAATACCTCTTTTGGCCTATATTCGTAAACATTACAATAATTGTTATTGTTTTACAAAGATGTTTAATCAGGTGTTGCCATTATGATAATTAAAAAGTTTTTACAAATTAGCAAAATCCTAAAAGTATGCCCCAATTTTTTCAATTTTTTTCAATTTTTTTCAATTTTTTTACTTTTTTTGTCACTTAAATCGAACTAACTCAAAAAAGGGCAAATTCTGGCCAAAATTTATTTTTTATATCGAAAGAAGACATCTCGACCTTTCATTTCTATATAGTTAGAACACGGAGGTAGACGGAGGTAACGAAGTTTTTGTCCATCAAAGGGGAAAAGTTGGTATTTAGGTAGCTTCCTCTTTGATCGCTTATAATTTCAACAATACTTGATGGATTGATCTCATACTTTTATCATTTTGTCGAAAAGGTGCTATATTTTTATATAAAAGTAACAAAAGAAGCAATCAAAGCAAAATTATTAGGAAAAAACTTTGCTCTAGTTAACAAATATTTTAATCATTTTAGGTGAAAAAACATTTTCTGACTTTCGATACTTTTATTTAGTATAAAAATGACCATTCTGGAAAGAACTGTAATGAATTGTTCTTATTTAAACAATGCTAAATTCAGCTAAATCCGTCAAACATAAGAATAGGGTACTTGAAAAAATGTATTTTTTCCGCCAAAATACCACTGTGCGGTGTGGTGGAACGAATTTTGAATTCGTATTACGATGCTCGTTCGATAAAGATTTAGCCTATTATGAATTTTTCTCATTTGACTATTATAAAGAATGGATATCGCACTCCGACTTTAGAGATGTGTTGGGCTCCCTTCGGGAATTCATTTATTATATATATTATATATATATTATTGATTTATTTTACTAGTCCAATCCAGACCCTCTCACTTTCATACCTTTAGATTTGATTGACGAGCTCGTCAAGCGGGTAGCCGTACGACGCAGATGGTTTATCAAACAAAAAACCAGCTGGTCTCAAAAATCTCAGCAACCAATAGAATCAAAGAACCTATTTATTCCAAATATCCGTCTAACCCTAGATCAATGACCGAAGTAAACAAACTTCTGCAAGATGGCATAGTGAGACCATCACAATCTCCCTACAAAAGCCCAGTCTGAGTTGTCAATAAAAAAGTTATAGATGAGCACGTCCCAACAAACGCCTCGTATTCGATATACTAAATTAAATTCAAAAACTATTTTCGACAAATTCCCAATTTCCGATCCTTCAGTAATTTAGTCTAATTTAGGAAAAGCGGAAATCTTCACAGCTTTGGACCTCAAAAGACTTTTCACCAGATAAATCTCACTGAACGCGATCGCGAAAAAATAGCTTGCAGTGTTAATAACGGTAAATATGAATTTTGTCGTTTACCGTTTGGCGTGAAGAATGCACCAAGTATTTTTCAGCGCGCGTTTGACGATGTCCTTCGAGATGAAATCGGTAAAATATGTCACGTTTATATCGATGACATCATTATATTTTCCGAATGCATACAGAATCATATCGAGCATATTGAAAAAATTCTAAGGAGATTCTATGGAGCAAAAATGAGAGCTTCCTCAGAAAAATCCAAATTTTTCAAAGCTTCTGTGGAATATTTATTTAGGTTTTGTCGTTTCAACAAACGGCATTAAAACTTGCCGAAGTAAAATTGACGCCATTGTCAACTATGAGATTCTCACAACCTACAGAGGCCTCAGATCGTTTTGAGGACCCGCAGGCTATTATAGGAGATTCTTGAAGGACTATGCAGCAATTGCAAAGGCAATAACGAAAATTCTAAGAGGAGAAAACGGTCATATTGACACCCGACAGTCAAAGCAAATAAAGAGATCCCTTGACGATGAAGCCGTTTCTGCTTTCAAACAACTAAAAACTCCTCGCTTCCGCAGATGTATTGCTTCTCTATCCAAAATTTGAGATACCGTTCGACTAACAACGGACGCCTCTTCTCACGCCATTGAAGCTGTTCTATCACAGTATGAACGCCCCTTAACTATGATATCAAGAACATTGTCAGTCTCCGAATAAATTTATGCCACAAATGAGAGGGAGCTTTTAGCCATCATGTGAGCTCTCAAAAATCTGAGGTATTATTTGTATGAGGTCAACAAGTTGCATATTTTCACCAAACATCAGTCTTTAGCTTTCGCACCTTCCGAAAAATTGCACACTCAAAAATAAACCGTTAGAAAACGTGTACCGAATAATTTTCGCCTTCCCTTTTTCACAAACCAGGCAAAGGCAATGTTGTTGCTGATGCACTGTCCAGGCAATTCCTTGGTATCACTACAAATAGAAAATCCTCATCCTCTAATCAATTTTGCACCAGAGAACTTTCACTAATGGAAATTATCCACCGTTTCCTAATAACTGCTTCAAAAGTCAGATTATAATTGTCTAAGATGCGGAATCAAAAAGAGAAACCAAAATTCTTTTTAGAAACCATATCCGCCCTCGTGTTTCATATAAAAAACTCGAACACCTCCAAGATAAAATTGGAGACTTCATAAACCATCATGTTGTGAATGGGATTTATAGCACAAACACAACATTTCCCAATAACAAATTTCCCTCTATATAATTCTGCTATATCAATAAATTAATGATTGGTGGCGTTAATCCCAACGATCAAATCGAAATACTGACCATCAAACATAACAGTGCACATCGTCCTGTTTCCGAAAATACCAATCAAGTTCTTCAAGATTATTACTTTCCAAACATTAGAAAGAAAATAAATCAAATAAATTGTAAACTGTAAAGCATACCGCGAAGCCAAGTACCAGAGACACCCTCAAAAACGCAAGTAGGAGAAACCCAGTATCTTCATTTCCTGGTGAAATTCTGCATATAGACATCTATAATACTGACAAGACATTTTTTCTCACTTGAATCGAAAAATTATCGAAATTTGCTGTTGTGCAACCCAATGCCTCAAGGGCCATTATCGATATTAAGCCAGATCTCAATGAAATCCTAATTATTTTAAAAACATTAAGTTAATCTTTTGCGACAACACATACACCACTCCACCTTTACACTATTCAGCTATTCAAATGGTTAATTCGAGAGGTTCCGCGGCATCTATGATAGATTTCCAGATGTCTGAAATTAGAATTGATCTCTAAAGATTCTGCTGAACACTGTATCATGCAACACAATGTCAGCACAGAAAGTGCAAAGTCTTAATTCGATTGACGATGGCTCGGCCATCATAAACGATGCGTCCGCAAAAATTTCTTATCGAGGGCAGCAAAAAGATCTCCAAAAAGTTCCTGATAACTTGCGAAGAAGAACTCATGATAAATACAACCAAGTTACAAAATTTTCGTAAAGTCGCCTGCATGAGACGCGAAATTCGTTCAACTAATCACGATCTGAATATCAATAATATGAATAATATTTCTCATTTGCACCTCTAAATTAAGGGATGCTTGTACAATTCAGCTCCCTTTTCGCACTCTTCTTACTTAGAGCAGTCATACTCCTTTTCTCAACTGACAAAGAAAAATTGAAATTGCAAACTTATCTCGTCAAATTGAACAGACTGGGAGGTCTGATTTTTAAAGGGGGGAGAATTTGATACCGGACGCTACCTTGCACTATAAATTCTCTTCTTGCATTTTATTATTGAAGTCCTATTGGCAAAGCTACGTCTGACCACCACCTGCAAAGTTTCACAGCCGCAGTGTCGGGGTCCACAATATATAACAGAATATTTGCAGAAGAAAAAGCAATCCTTATATGGTAGTTTGCTTCTTGACACGTCTATAAAATAAAATCTTTACTGACGTTTCTAGCAAATTTTCCTCACATTTATAAAAAACGGTATTTTACTTTCATACTAAAATGAACGCTGTTTCCTGTAGAATGAAAATAGTCTTTTTATAGTACTACTTCAAAATCAAGGATACTCTTAAGTGAGCAAAAATTATTCCACTAGTATAAAAGCGATAGCATCATTGTTTACTCGAGAGAATACAGAGAAAAGAAAGTCTTTTTCGCTGCCAGCGTCAGTAGCGGACACACTACGAATTTCAGTGGATTCACCAAGATTCTGAGTGGATTCATGTACAACGTCCGTCTGCTTTATTTCGCTGCTTTGCCGTTTGACGTTTAAGTTTCTTTTCTCTGTATTCTCTGGTTTACTCCTTATGGTACGATAGACGGAAACAACAGGACTACGAACGAGGTCGCACTAGCGGCATGTTTGTTCAGGTTTGATCATGCTTATAATAGCCCATTGTAGTGCACCAAGATAGAAGGCTACAGGAATGATGACGGTACCAGCAACAAAGAGATACGAAGGGAAATGGAATAAAACCGGAAAAGTCGTCCTTTTTAATACAATTTCTCTTTCTTCTGCGATGATTAACTCTCTGAAATTAAAAAGTCAACAATATTTGATAAGAAGTCGTGGAATCTTCCACGATTTACCAATATGTTGGTAAATGACTCAATTAAATTTCAAACACAATTTTCTAGGGGAGTATCCCATAAAATCTTCAATATCTAATTACAAAATGAAAATCACTCCACTTGCTGATTCAATTGTCTGTGACTCTGATTTCTTCTCACCGTGGTAAATATGTTCATCCCTTCAGTGGCAAATGTTGTTACTTTATCAAGAAGTCGCACCAGGGCACACCTATATAAGCTCTATAAGGATTTCGAAAAGCTGTTGTTTACGACGAATCAATTACTCTTTACAATCTCCAAGTTTCTGTAAAAGTGGTCAGATGAAAGGCCTCAGCCATATTTGAATCTTTTAGTTCGCTGCTTCCAGCTGATTTTATAAGTACGTACTGCCAACTGCCACTCCCACAATTCACAAATTAGTAAAAAAAGACGATTCCAAACACATCACATATATTTTAAAATCTCTCACAGTTCACTAGATATCTCCTTCTATTTGCATTTGCAGGGTTTATTGGAACTAGAGTACCCCTACCTTTCTTTTCACATAAATTGCACTTTACAACAGTTCGTAGCAATGTCGCTTAATATAAATTTTTAGAATTTAGAAGTATAAATGACAGTATTTCGGATGATTTAGATTGAAAATCACACAGAATTTGAAGCCGGCGTTTATCAGTTTAAACCGGTGGATACCTTCCTAAGTGGAACGTCCACTCTGGAATCCACTCAGAATCAGTCTACTCTGATAAACTATCATCTCGCAATATTCAACATTCTAAAGCAACCCCAACATTTATAAAAGAGCACGAACTTAGATATCTGGAAATCATCCAACTTCACATTTTTCCTTTTTCTAGGATCTAGGGTAGACCTGCTTGGAATCAAATCGATATTTAAATGGATAAGGATTACACATTTAAATCAATCATGGATATTGTAATTTTATAATTTGTGTTTTATAATTGTTACAAAAGGAATTTCCGTCCGAAATTTAGTCGCTATTCAAAGTTAACAGCGGCGTTTTTCTTGTTTTTCATTGTGAAGTGTAGGTGTTGTTATCGTATTATTGTCTCCTTAAACGAAACCAGAAAGAAATCGTAACGGAACTGATCAATATCCTCACAAAAGAACATTTATATTCAAAGTTGCATAATCGTTAATGAAGATCACCTTTAAAATGATTATTTAATACTGTAAATATCTTGTCGGGTTGCAAGAACTATTTCGCTGTTATTTTGTTTCCTGACTAAAAGATATATTTTATTCTTTAATAGTTTGAATCCATATTTCATATTTAATCTTCACTTAACAATTTATTCGGCACTTCATTAACACAACGGAATTTTTCGACGATAGTGTCCATTTCCTTCCGAACTTCGTTAATATTAGTTAATTCAGCACATTCTGTTAGTCTCTCGGATGTGATACTATAACGTTCTTGTATATTTTTTTCATTGTATACGCCATCTTTCATAAAACCCTTCTGCTCAGTGTAACAGGTAACAAACTCATACAATTCATCGATGATATCATTTTCATAAACGTTACAAACCACAAATTAAAGGGCAGCATCCCAAGTCAGTTTCGATTTGTCGACGCATGGCTCCATTTCCATTGTAATGATTGGTCTAAATTATTTCTGCAAAATAAAAATAGTTTCAATTAAAATAAAACATTGTAGAGAGAATATATAAAATAACAAATATATTAACTTTCACATTTTTTCTCAAAAATGTGGAACATTTTCTTCGAGATAATGCTATATCTGTTATTGTCTACTACTCTTAAACAGATACCATATCAATGTACCCAAATGTTCCAATAATGATAAACCACTACTTAATATGCTGGTATAGCAAAATACCCCAATAAGGCAATGAGCGATTATAGTTGAAAATAACTAACTTTAAGCTACAGTTACATTTCTTTAAATACAATCTTCAGGCAATTGTTTAATAATAATCTTAATAATACTTATGATTCATTACAAATCAGCTGGGTCTGAAACATTTCAACTCATATACTCACATCACGGCGAAAATTTACTTCTCCAGATTCACAATCAAACATATGAAGATCCAGCAGACACTACAGAAGTATTTGATTCAATTTTGTTGTGTGGATTTTGCCACAGGTTGGATGACGCATTGAGCTAGGGGCGAAAATGTTGGACTAACTATCGCTAGAGACTCTAGCAAGTAGACAAATTTAGACACAATTATTAAAGAAATGTGCGTCAGCAATAGAACAAACACGTAAATATACAATATAATTCGCAGGTATTCATATACAACGAAAACGACCGCTCGTGTTTTCTTGACCTTGGAAACAACTGTTCCAAATTGACCTTGGAAACAACTGTTCCAACAACTAAAAGTCCAAATTGCCTCAATTGTGAAACTGACGCACAATTTTTGTAATTTTTTTAATAAGAAATGTTCAACAAAAATATATTAAAAAGGAACATTTTACTACTGAAAGCCCGAGAAGACAAATATGTGTCTGGATACGGTCTGTAAAGTTTTACAGGCGCAGATTTGGAATCAAATGTTCAACAAAATGTTCACAAAAGCTGAAAAGCAGTCATTATGCGGTAGTTTCCTCCTTAGGAGTTCTAAGTATCTTTGTCACATTTTGTATCCCACTAGATAAAGACGATGCTTTTTCCAATATCTAAAACAACCTTGCTTCTTGTTCAATAAAATATATTTAGTAACTCTATTATTTTTGGCGCATTAAGTTGTCCGCTGGGTGTCAGAAGCCAGAGAAATTTCAAACGATGTATCAAATTTCGGTGAACCATGCGAAGTGAACAAGGTTAGGGCAAAAATTAGTAAGCCAGACCACTGATAAGTGGCATTCACTTTATTTTAACAATATTGTTAATAAAATGATTCTATAAGCCACTCCTAGAAATATACATCTATAGATAATGTCAAGAGAAGTATAAAATCTGTTTTCAGATTATTAGAAGTGGCGGATCCTATTTAAATTTAAACATTTGGTATTTAATTTATTTGCACTCAGCAGCATTCAAACTATAGTCGTCTCGATTCGTAGTCTATCCTCTGGTTTATAATAATATAAGATCGAATAAAATATTCCTTCAAATCCTGTATGATTTTCAATCCAAATGATCCGCATTAATAAGTGATTTATTATCAAAACGTTAATTTTTTTAGTTATGCTTTTTTTATTTTCAGCTTCTAAATTGTATAAATTTATATTAAGTGACATTGCTATGAAGTGGAGCTGAGTGCAATGTATCTGAAGAAAGACCAGAGGGGTATTCACAATCTAGTGCAACTAACGCTTCAAATGCAATTTGCAGAAAGTGATTATAATGAATTGCAAATAAACTTGTAATATATAAGAAATTTGAATCAGTTTGTCTGCTGTTTTTTTTTGGTACGAATAACATTGTGAAAGTGGAGCAATTGATTTTGTTTGTTATATCGTTGCAGCGGAAATTTTTTGGGGAGGATGTTCTCATAAACAATTTTAAATTATTTGTAGTCATCGACTGATATTTGTTGCAATCAGTTTTATTTGCTTCGGTCTTAGTTATTATTTTTTCTCATTTAATATTATAGACAATTGCTCTACTAGAGACTAATATTGCAAATAGTTAATTATCTTACTCACCAAAAAATACATAAGCTACGTCCATAGTAGCCCACATATCACCACTTGGAAGCAGGGTGTTCTCCCTTTGGGAAAAAAAACCTTGAATCAGAAACAAGTCCCGATTACATCCAACTTCTTTAGAATATGATATCGATCTCAAGAAAGCAATTCTTACATGCTACATTCCACGCAATCAAAATATACGCAATTGACAGCTAATTTTTTAGTTTTTCCATAGCTATTCTTAAAAGACTTCAATTTTTGGGTTTTGGTTCGTTCAACAAAATCGGCAATATAACTGACGGCATCGTCCTTTCAAGTACCTCATTGTCCCAAATGATGGCTGGCCCGCCCAGTTTTCAATCCATAAAAAATTTTCCCACCCCGACATCATCCTATCTTATGCTAACTTAGCCACCAAAATCTCCTCTAGAACTTTATATGAACGATGCAACAGCAATCACTCCCTATTATTAGCTGCCTTTCAATCCCAACGTTTTACCAGATCAAACCAACATAAAAATGTATGGTTAAAAAAAGCATTGTGTGGTCACCTGGACATGTCAGAATTCAGAGCAACGAGGCAGTTGAAGCCCAAGAAGCTAGTAATGAGCAGTTTTCAGTTTTAATGATCAGCAGTTTTAATAACTTTGTCACAAACTTTTGTGAAATATAAATTCAATATCATATAAAATTATTGTAATAACTTGGAAACTGTTATTACCCAGCAGAGTATCTCACATAGAAATCGGTCTTCTTGCCTCAATGTAGGAATGTTAGTCTAATATTCCTGGGGATGTGGATTATAAGTTTATTTTTATTAGTGAACCATATAAATCTGCCCATAGAAGGCAGTCGGGATATATGTCGATAGCTGTCGATATCCTCGACATGCCTGTTGGCCTTGTGGATGGGCACAATAGCAGCTGTTTTCCATGCGTGTAGATAGATTCCCTTGTGAAAAATGTGGTTGTATAGTTAATCAGTCTTCCTTTTAATGAAAGTGGAATGTTTTTAATGATGGGGTAAGATATCCTATCGACGCGAGAAACCTTGCTTTTGATAGAGGATTAATGCTAATTCAAGTTCAGATAATGTTATGTTGGATTCAATTTGTTTTGCAGATGACAGGGCATTAGACATGTCATAGGCATTTGAATGAGTAAATGAGAATTTATTAGTCGCAAATGGAGATGAGAAGTTATTGTCTGATGAGATATTGGGGAACTGATTTGTGAATCCTTTGAACATATCATTAGGAGAAAAAAGAGGTCCATTGGGTGTATTTAAAATAGAGA
Organism: Clusia tigrina; assembly: GCA_920105625.2. Taxonomy (NCBI): domain Eukaryota; kingdom Metazoa; phylum Arthropoda; class Insecta; order Diptera; family Clusiidae; genus Clusia; species Clusia tigrina. The sequence goes on from OV050030.1 coordinate 31,370,380, forward strand.
AGTTAGAATGAGTTGGGCAGCCGGCAAGGAATTTAATGTTGGACCAAATTTAGTTTGATTTGAGGGAAGAATTGTTATTGCAGTAGAAAGCTTCTCGAAACTAAGTCTTTTCGATTTTATTGCGTTGTATCGAAAAAAAGCATTAGCTTTCTTTTATGTATTTAAGTTTTCGGGCAAGCGACATAGTTTATACTCGTGCCATGCAGTTTGCTTATCTAACCTAAGAGTTGTTAATTGTGGATTGCACCAAGGAACGATGGGTTTTGTATGCCTGCGTTTGCTGTGTGGAATTGAGGAGTGAGCAGCGGAACGTATCGTCTGATGGATTTTAGCAGTCTTCCTGTTAATGTTTAATGAAACATCAGTAATGTCGGAGATTTGCTCACATTTATATTGAAATTTGGGCCATCTGGCAATGTCTGTTTTCAACTTAATTTTGAGTCTGAATGCAGTGTGAAGCTGATGAGTATTAGTATTAGTGATTATTGGGCAGTGATGGCTTCCATGGAGACTATCCAATACGTCCTATGAACACTTAGGTGCAATTATTGCAGAACATAATGTGAGGTCAATATGTGTAAATGAGTTGTGGGTGGCGGACCCATTATTTAGGATTACCAAGTTAGAAAAAAGTATTGCATCTTCCATATAATTACCTCTTGAACTAGTGACTGAAGAGCCGCACAGGGAACTCCATGAATTGAAATCAGCAGCCAGAATTATGGGTGTAGAGAAACTAGTCTATTTCGCATTTTCCTCTAAGGTGAGTTCATCCGCTTTGCTGTTCTCTGGTATCTCCCTGTGGCCGGAAACCCAGCACAGATGCACATGTATCCGCTCAGATCTCTTGATATGTGGCAGCTCTTGACGGGATTCGACGTAATTGTAGCCGAATCTGGGAAACGCAAGGTCGCTTGTATGTTCGACACAATGTACATATCGTGCCATCCATTTTTTTCATAGACTTCCATTTTAGCCGATACTTCTTCTTGGGATATGCTTCAGTGCTCTGTAAGTAGAAATTACATAATGTCTTATTTATTTGAAAATACATCAACATCCACCCACCCTACCCTGTATCTTCATCTATTTGTGTAAATTGGGGTGCGTTCCACATAATTGTGATTTCTGATCTTCTATTCGTTTCTAGAGGGAATGAGAATATGCAGCTTATATTGAGTAAAGAGCATGGAAACATCTTAAAACATCCTAGTGAGTGGCTTTTTATCTAACAGCTGAATTCGTAGCAACCTTTTCGGCGAATAATCTGACAGGAAGCAGATTGATCATAACGTGTAAAGCTCCCGTTGGAATCACTTACAGTTATCTCAGCTGTTCTTTCCATATTTATTATCCATCTATATTGTGTAGATTTGCTCAGAGCGTAGAACCTATAAAAGTGCCTGCAACCGGACATGCAGTCTATTTTCCTGCTGGACACCACCGGAGGTGGACCACGAGAAAACCCAGAGCAAACTTTCGTTGGCGAATTTTCAGATGTTTCTGAATCGCGACAAACACACACATATACAGACACTCAAAGCTTTTGTATCTTCTACGAATGTTGGGTTTTTGAATCCACTTTCACAACAAACCAGAACTACGCCGGTCTAACCCCAATCGGTGGAAGAAGTTTTTGTGTCCACTGACGTTGTATCTGGAGACTTGGACTGCATCGTTACAGAAGTTAAGACGGATTTCCAATCGGCTTTCTACAACACATTTATTATAATTGATCAGGCGTATTAATTCAAAGATAAGGAAACTAGAATCTACGATAGCCTAGAGAAGTATTTCTGTATCCGGGAGGCTTACCCAGGTAAAAGAGTCGTTACACTACATTTGCAAGATTACCCTTAGGTACTTAGCGTCTTCTACAGCTGTGATGTCAACTCTCATAAGTTTTGGAGAGATAAATGAGCATATTTTATGCTACCTAGGGAAGAGTAGAAGCTTTGTCTTGGATAGATTTCCTCCCAACCCGCAGCACGAAGCCCCTTTGGTGATAATGTTAAGCATGTGTATCATCACAACACTCATTGCGGGTACATATTTTCCTGAGTTAAAAATAGCACCATCGTTCACAAACTGAATGATTTTGTGAACCTTCTTCTCCAGTTAAAGCAGCAGCAAGATTCCAGAGCAGATATGATAAAACCCTATCTTGAGAAGTGCCTCTACACACAGGCAACCGCAGTTCACACGGACTCATCATTACTTGGCCCGTGCTTATCAATGCTGAAGTCCCAATTGCTGTTTTCTGTTTTTGACTTGGGTTGGGCAAAGAGCGTAATGTCAGGCAGGGGCTGGTTTTGATACTGGCACGATCTTAGCAGAGTTTGTATGCTGATATGAGAATTGCGGTGTTCTGTTTGGAGTGGAACTTATCGGTGTTTTGGTATAAACTGCGCGCTGTGGATCATTGCATTCAAAGGACATTATTGTTAGTTCATTTGATTTCGGCAAAGATTGAATTTCATGGAAGCTAATTAAAATTGTATGCTGCGAAGGAATAAGTAGAAGGAGAAAAACAATTGTATGACAATTGGCGATATAATGGGCAAGAGAAAGGTGTTTGTTTTACTTTCCGTCATATTTGCAACTAATCAAGCGTTGGAGTCTCCACTGAACTTCCTCTCCTTAGATTTTAGTTTTTCCCAAGCCTTATTAGGTAAAATTTCGCCAGCTCTTTGTCCCCAATCGAAATCTTTGGTTTTTAAATATGCTATCCTTCGTGAAGAACAGTCACCTTGTCTGGGTACGAAGGCTTAAATGATTGCAATGACGCAAGGTTAGGAAGGCGGAGTTTCGGCTCATATGGGCCGGACTGACTACTGCGGAGTAATCCAACTAAGAACTGTCTCCCTCCTAATCCAGGGTTTTCTTGGGATCGTGCCCATTGGATGTTATTTTGCAGCCAGGTTAATTAGGCTGTATCCTAACGGAGCTCCCCTTCCTGATACCAGGCCACCTCAGGTAGTAACGGTGGCCTTGCTGTGGTACGGGCCACTGCCACAGTTGACCAACCCCTTCCCCTTTCAAATTTTTGGCTGCCTTAGCTTGATCAATCAAGCGGGTGGCCGTACGAATCAGTCTGAACAATTTAAACACAAAAAAAACTGACGCACGATTTTTAAACGCTAATTCGGATGGGGATCCAAAATCTTCCGCACACTCTGCGGCAGCTATTGTAGCTAAGGACGACGAGCCTGGCACAAGCAAAGCCACGTGACTGCATTAGTGTTGCTATCCAGAGAACCAAAAGGATCTACAAGGAAAAAAGGGCTGCTCTCCGGACGGTGGAACGCTTGTCGCGGATCCCAGAGAAGGAGAGGACGCTGAAGCAGAAGGCTTCCCTCGAGTGGGCGACGACAGTCGTGAAGGAGCCTCCAGCTCCAACACAACAGGCTACAAAACGGCAACGGTCCCTAGAAGAGACCACCAACCGGGACTCAAAAAAATTTAAAAAGCTATATATATATATATATATATATATATATATATATATATATATGTATATATATATATATATATATATATATATATATATATATATATATATATATATATATATATATATATATATATATATATATATATATGTATATATATATATATATATATATATATATATATATATATATATATATATATATATATATATATATATATATATATATATATATATATATATATATATATATATATATATATATATATATATATATATATATATATATATATATATATATTGTAACGACTAGATAAGAAGGTTTATATGTAATAAGCAGTCAGAACCCACTTTCATTAATGCTAATAGGCAAGAAGTCCTTGACATACCCTTGCCTCCGAATCAATTCTTGGTCGGATCTCAAATTGGAGAGTTCTAGAGGAACACTCCTTTTCGGATCATAGCTTAATTCAGTTTGATCTTGTAGATAGTCTCCCTAGCCCTAAGGCTTTTAGAAATGTCAGGAAAGCAAACTGGGACTCTTCAAGGTGACTAGACTACTACCTCAGAACCGCTCAAGCACAAGCACGTCTGCTGAAATTGATAGGTCTGTGGAGGTTCTAACGGTTGCTCATAATAAGGCCGCCTCAGTAGACCCAGGGGGAAACAAAAACCCACGTGGTGGGGGGAGTTAATCAGGGGACTCAGACAAAACTGTAGGAGATTTTTCAACAGCGCAAAGAAGTCTAGAGATAGTTCGACTGGGCTTTATATAAGGGAGCACTCAGAACCTTCAAAAGTAAGCTTGGGAAGGCACAAAGAGAATACTTCAAATACTTCAATTTAATGAAATTTGCCCCAAAAGGACGTATAGAAATAAGCACCCCAATAGACAATAAATATATTAAAGTGACGGTCTAAAGTGGAGCGTGAAATCAACATTAGTCTCAGCATCAGATTCAACATAATTTTTTGTTGAAAACGTCAATCGAAATAAGAAAAGTTTTTAAATCCAGTTTCGTTTTAGTGTTCTTATGAGCTGCTTTGCTCGTTGATAGTCTATTGCCATCTCTCAACATTCAACATTCATAAGCAACTCTCACATTTATAAGATAACACCATATTCGTAATATTCAGGTATACTCATTCCGTAGACTCAAATGAGGCTACTCAGGGCGCATGCAACCAAACTGTCTGGATATCGTCCAACTTCACAAGGTTCCTTTTGCCAATAACAAAAATTGAGACTGTTTTTAGGATCCATCTCAGACAGTCCAGGCTTGAAACAAATCGAGATTTAAATGGAATAAAGACTATTTTTAAACTGAATCGTGAATATTGCAAATTTACAATTTACTTATTGAGAACTGTCGTTTGGTACTTGGCCGATGCTCAAAATGAATTCCGATTAAGTCCACGCCTTTTCTTATGGAGGACCGTTGTTATTTTATGAGTAGCTTCATGTACAACAAAGACTAGTCTCTTGAACACAAACCGGAATGAAGTCATCCTATGACCTTGGTAATGGAACTTCTTTTCTTTGGCATATATAAACCTTTATATTCATTGTTTTATACTCATTACGCCAGACCACCGCTTAAATTGACAATTTGTAGTTTATAGAAATTACCTTGTAGGATATCCAGAGCTGTGACGGTGTTTGTGTTTTATTCTTCACTTTTAGCCTATTTTATTCTTTACAAGTAATACAAAAACCATATTTTTTCATTTCTACACTTGATTTATATTTAGTTTCGAAGGAATATTTTGAAGTTAGTATCTGACTGAATCTCCTACGATTCTACCGCATTCCTATGTTACTCGGCTAGAATGGGAAGACATACTTCTAATTTAGTTCTTCTTCTTCTGATTTTTTGTCTTCTCATCGAAACATTTAATATACGCGTCCATTTCAGTATCTTCGACGATACAAAGAGTCACTTCCAGAACATCGTCCCAATCAGTGTACGTTTCTTCAGCGCACTCCTTCATTAACAGAATTGTTGCATCCTTCAAATTAAATAAGATTTCAATTAATATCAAACTTGATCAGAGCATATGAAATCTACAGATTATATATATGTATATAGTAAATGAAATATCCGCTCAGAAATGTACACAAAATAATATGTATATTGAACTTGACCCCATGAAAATATGTAAAATGGTCTTGAAAATAATGCTGGGTCTGCGGTTCTGTACCAATATTAAATAGTTGCCGCATGGCAAAATACGCCAATAAAAGAATGAGCAATTGTAGTTAAAGATAACTGACCAAACAACTACAACTTTTCTTCAAAGACAACCTTCAGCCAATTATCTACTGGTAAGATATATATCAGCAGTAGACCCAGTAATTGCTGCCCCTTGAAAATTCACTACAAATCTTATCTAAGCTAGGTCTGAAACGTTCCACTCATATACTTACATCTTTCATTAAGAGAGCCGGCCCATTAGGACAGTCATACGCAAGCAAACCACCAGAACTTGGAACAGCCATGAAGGCAGCGAAGATAAGAAAAACAAAATATTTCATTTTTAATTCACTTGAACTTCAATTCGGACTCTTCCTTACGAAAAGGTGAAACAAACTATTGCCGTAAAGAATCGTTGCCGGGTTTTTATACACTAAATTGAATTTAAGTTATTCCTTTGCTGTCTCACCAATTTTTTGGCAAGGCATATATTATACAATAAAAATTCAACTCATTTAAATAAATATTTGCACCCATTGTGTTTGTCTGGACTTACCCACAGTCTGGGAAATTACGCATTGAGCTCGGATGTTGGACTATCGCAACTAGACAAATTCAGACACAATCATTGAAGACATGTGCGTCAGCGGTAGAACAAACACGTAAATATGCGATATAATTCGCAGGTATTCATATACAACGAAAACACTCGCTCGTGTCTTCTTGACGTTGGAAACAAACAACTGTTCTAAGAATTAGTTCAAATTGTCACAATTGTAAAACTGACGCACACTTTTTGTAATTTTTTTAATAAGAAATGTTCAACAAAAATATATTAATAAGGAACATTTTACTACTGAAAGCCGGAGAAGACAAAAATGTGTGTGGATACGGTCTGAAAAGTTTTACAGGCGCAGATTTGGAATCTAATGTTGAACAAAATTTTCACAAAATCGGAAAAGGAGTCATTATATGGAAGTTTCCTCTAAGTACCTTTGTCACATTTTGTATCACCATATATAAAGACGATATATTTTCTATGAACTGAAATATACGCAGCTTCTTCTTGAATGACATATATTTAGTGACTCTATTATCTTTGACGTGGTATGAAGCGTTGTCCGCTGGGTGTCAGAAGAAAGATAAATTTCAAATGATGTATCAGACTCCGGTGAGCTACGGGAAGTGAAAAAGCTTATTGCCAAAATTGATAAGTTACTCCACCGGTAAGTGGCGTCGACTTTATTTTAACAACATCACAAATAAAATAATTCTATAAGCCACTCCAACTATAGTCGCATTAATTCACAGTCTATCCCCTAGTTTGTAATGATGTAAGATCGAATGAAATATTCCTTCAAATCCCGTATGTTTTTCAATCCATATGATCGTCATTAATCAGTTTTTTACTTTTCGAATCCTTCATTTACTTAGTTATGATATTTATTTAATTTTCAGCTTCTAAATTGTAATAATTTATATAGTTTGAATAAAGCCCAGATCCGTCTGGATTTTTTCCTAAATTTGGTTGCAACTCTTGTTGCAACTTGTCTGTATGAAATAATGTCTTCAACTTCTTTGTTGGTTTCTTATTTTTATTTATTGTCGATGCGTTCACTACACGATCATTTACAGACTAACTTATTATCTAAGCTTAAAGTTAATCCTAAGAGTAGTTAGACTAAGTGTGATGCTTGCGAGAGAAAGAGAGTCTATGTCTCTGACTATATGAATATCCCACCTCAAGTTTCAACAATAAGTGTTGAAAGCAACTACCAAGGATTACATTTATTAATTTTTGTTTTTTTGTTGAATTGCATTATTGATTTATTCTTAGTCTGAAATCTGTATTTTCTTTTTACTTGATCTTTGTGTACCTATTTTCTTTGGTGTATTATCATTTGACAGTAAGTAGTTTCCTTCTTGGTTATAATCTTTAATTAATTTATATTTAAGATTTGACTTGCCAATTTTAAAGTTTTTTACGTACTCATTCGCAAAATCAATCTTGTCGACATTATTTTCTTTTTGATGTCGTTTCTGTTTGCTGACCTTTTATATATCCGACAACTTTAATAATTTTTCGTTACTAAGTGCATTATTTAAGAAATCGATTGGCTTCATTTTTGTACTTGTGTGGATTGTGTTATTATAATGAATTATTGCTTTGAATACTTTAGTATTAATGGTGTCCTCATTCTTTGGATCGGCATTGAAAAGTGTTATATGTTCGTTTAATGTTAAATGTAGTCTTTCAACGTCTGAGTTACCAGTTTTCTGATATGTTGTTGTAAAGTGTACTTGTATATCGTTATCTGATAAAAATTGTTTTATTGTTAGAATGTCGAACTCATTATCTGTGATTATTAAATCAGACATTCCCAGGTATTGTATTCTATATTTTAGTACTTTTATCAATGCACAGTAGCGTACTTGATTAATTTGTCAATAGAGCTAAGATACATAACGTTTCTTTGGGGGTACCAAATATCGACATGACTTATTTCGTTAAGTTTTGTTGGTGGATCGGTGATGTTTAAGTAGTATTTAATGGTGAAACGTGATTGCATACTTTTAGGTTCCCATCTGGACTTTGGGATCGTGTATCTGTAATAAACAATGGTGGAAGGAGCTTGAGCGCTTAAGTTTGCAAACACAAGGGAAGGGCTTAAAGCGGAGCTGCAGGTGCGGTTAAGAAACGCTTTAGAGGAGCAGGGTATATACGTCGATGAGTATGAATTACGATTTGAAGAGCAACCAGCATCTTGAGAGGAAGAAACACCGAAAAGAACTCACACTGGTAACTTTGACCGAGTCACTTATCGGGTAAATAATGTTGCAGTTACAACTAAGTGCTGAGTCTATCAAACAAGCTGTCAAAGAGCATTTACACCAAAGAGATGACCCTATGCAGAAGCTCTTCCAGCAATACGATGAAGATATACACCAGCGATTAAAACAATACGCTCCAGTAGTCAAAGAGGATGGCAAGGAATAGGTACAGTCGATTGAAACAGGACTCACTAAACCAGCGGAACAGAACTGGAGTAATGGCGAAGTACTGGCACTATCGGCTATGTCATTGAAAGGTACTGATGTACTGCAGAATATCGCAGAGGGTGACAGAGATAGTTATGAAAACGTAATAAATGCCGGTTGTGCCGGATGTGAAACGGGTTGCCCATCTTGCCTGACCAGGCGATATTGCTGAGAGAAGTATGATGGATACTTTCGTATGTGGTATTCCCGATACGGAAATGGACTGTTCATTAATAATAAATTCAAAAGCTACTTGTATGGAGACAGTGGCTGGTGCTTTAACGTTGGAGATCGCAGCCTTGGTGTGCCAGTCAGTATGCAGAGCCCGTCAGGCGCAAGATGAAAGCGGACAGGGTTACACAGGCAAGTGCGTTGTCGGTCGAGACGCAAACGTTCTCCATAACACTGGCATGTGAGATCGCAAAGGCAGGGAATTGGATGATGTTGCTAAGCTGTCGACAAACTAAATGCAGTCAGACTCGAGGGCATGATCTGACTCCCACAACATGCAACCCCAGAATCCTCGTTTCTCAGATCCAACGGAGAGTCAGATGCCTAATTGCTGACAGTGTGATAAGCGTGGAGTAGTAGTAGATAAGCAGACGAAGAATGGACTAAAAAGTCATCTACAGTAGTTTCATGTAGTAGTTATACACCCAAAAAAACGAGAACAGTTGAATGAAATTCATGGAAACAGCTGAAATCGTACATAACTGATGAGTTGTAACGACTCTATTTCGGCTGGGGTAAAACTCAGCGGGTTCCAGGGGTCGTATACAGAAATTAATGTTAAAAAGCGGGCGTGTACTTATGTGTGGTATACTTTATTTAACTTAGTTACAATTGTTTATAATTTAATTACTAATTTAATTTATATTAATTTATTAGTTTGGCTAAATTAATTAGAATTAAATGATTTTACTCTGCTTATTTAATTCACAATAATTTATATACTTTTGGATCTCTTTTTGTAAGTTTGGATAATAGTACAATTTTTTTTATTTCAGAGAAGTTTTCGTTTATAACTCTATGGTTATTCTTCAAATGTTCTCTTTCAATATTTGTATACCCTTTACCTTTAAAAAAGGTAAATAGGGTATATTAATTTTGTGCTATTGAGAATGGTTGCAATTTCAAGAAGGAGGGACTAGTCTAGAATTTTCTACTTGAACCATTCGAAAGCTATATAAGCTACCAGCAATACAAAGTCGGACACAGTTGAATTTTAATCATAACAGTGTCTACATCGTGCAGTTTTAATTCGAAACAGTAATATTTCCCCTTTGAGGTGTATGTAGGTAGGTAGGTAGGAGTGGCAGCCTTTGTCGCAAAAAGCACACTTAAGCACATAAATGGCTCGTTGTGGTACCACACTAAGACGACGCGACTCCCCCGTCTAGAATTTTGGGAACCACAGTGATTCCAAATGAACCTGGCTATGTCCTTAATGTTGATGGAAGATAGTTCGGTTAAGGAAGTGAAGAAAGGTGAGCCTAGGAATTTTAATCTTCGCCTGGCCAGAGCTGGGCACTGACACATAAGATGAAGTACTGTTTCTTCCTCCTCCTCAGAGCCTCAGCTGCGACAAAAGTCATTATGGGGCAGTGCTAGTATTTCAGCATGTTTCCCGATCAGACAGTGTCCCGTGAGCACATTTATTATAGTGCCGATGGAGTTCCTGCTAATATTGAGTAGCTGACTAGTACGCCTAATGTCGATAGTGCTCCAGGTTTGTCTGGTAACACTACAGGTATGTTCATTTACCCAGGCTTTTTTAGCTGCCTCAAGGTAGTCATGTTTTATGGCCCATTTGACCGTGGCCAATGGGACACCTACACCAAACGAGGGGGAGATGTCAGGGAGCAGCGTACCTATTTTGGCCAATTCATCGGCCTCGCAGTTTCCTGTCGCTATGTCCAGGTACCCAGCATATGTGAACTTGTGAGTTACCCGAGACGACGTTCAGGGAGGAGCGGCAATCGGATACAAGCTTAGAGGTAGTGAATACACCAGCTAGTGACTTGATTGCCGCCTTACTGTCCGTGAATATGCGTATAATCACATCGCATACTTCATTGCGAATAAGCCACTTGGACGCTTGGAATATTGCCATTACTTCCGCCTGAAAGACGCTGCAATGGTCAGGGAGACGATAGGAGAGCTTGATGCCAAGTTTTCTGGAGAAGATGCCGCAACCGACCTTATTCTTCAGCCATCCGTATATATGTCAATAGAACTGCCAGTGACCACTAAATTGTTGGACCATTCCTCTCTACTAGGAATGTAAGTGTCGAACCCGTGGTTTAGATTAGGTGTAGAGCACGTATAGTCAACGTCCGTCTGTAGGGGCGTGTCCTGCATCAGAATATTGGCGTGGCCCAGGTCCAGCCTAGTCCAGCGCGATATAGCATTGAGTCTGGTTGCCGAACATTTTGCTTGTTGCCTGACCAGAAGCCTAGTGGGCAACCAATGTAGGAATGCAAATAGAGCTTTGGTGGAGGTGGTACGCAGAGCCCCTGTTATCAGAACCGCTGCTGTTCTTCTAACCTTGTCAAGAGGTTTTAGGTTCACCGCCTTGTCTGTTGCGGGCCACCAGAAGACAGCGCCGTAGAAAAGTACGGCTCAACCACCGCCGCATAGAGCCAGAACTTGGTTCGAAGTTGGACGCCCCATGTTGTTCCCATGGATCTCTTGCAACAGTGCAGAGCACACGTGGCTTTCCGTACCCTCTCCGCCAAATTTGCTTTCCAATGGAGCTTAGGGTGCAGGATCAGACCTAGATACTTGACGCTATTGCTTAGGCTAAGCGTATTGCCATTAAGTTTGGGTAAGTCAAAACTTGGAATTTTGTGCTTCCTGGTGAAGAGCATAACCTCAGTTTTGGAAGGGTTGACATCTAGGCCAACTTCAAGACACCATTGAGACAAAAAACAGTGTAGCTTAGCTTTTCTGATAGTGTTGACAGATATTTACCGGAAACAGAGATAGCAATGTCGCCCGCATAAGCTATAGTGTTGCAGCCGGTCTGATCTAATCTCCTAAGTAGTGTGTTCACCGTCAGATTCCATATGAGGGGTGAGAGCACACCGCCTTGTGGACAGTCCTTTTAGCATGTACGTTTCCTATTGAGGAGCTAATGACGCGTGTTTTCAGTAGCTGTTCGATGAACCTAACCAGGCTGGGATTCAGATTTAGGTTTTCTAAGGATTTAATTATGGCGGAGGGACATATATTGTTGAATACCCCTTCTATATCGAGAAATACTACAAGAGTATATTCTTTGTTGGCAAAAGATTTCTCTACTTGCTCAATGAGCACGTGAAGAGCTGTTTCCACAAACTTGCCTTTAGTATTGGCATGTTGTGATTTGGAAAGGCACGTGGAATTAATAGAGCTCCTGATTTGTATATCAAGGACTCTTTCCAGTGTTTTCAAAAGAATGGAGGACAAACTAATTGGTCTATACTCCTTAGGCTTGGTGTGGGTCGACTTTCCCGCTTTAGGGATGAAAACTACTCGAGCTTCTCTCCAGATTTTGGGAATGTAAATATGCAGTATCCAAGGCGCAACCGCACTTGCAGTGTGCTTAATGTACGCGGGAATGATGCCATCAGGCCCGGGAGATTTAAAAGGCTTTAAGCTGTGGATGGCCCACTGAATATGCGTGTTGGTCATTTGGAATTGGGTGAGTGACTTAAGGAGTGGTTGGTGTTAAGATACCTGCAATCCACAAAGATTTCATTCCCCGGGAAGTGTGTTTCTATTAGGGCGTCTAGAGTGTCGGTTTCAGAGTCAGTCCAGGTACCGTCCGATCTCTGAATACATTCCAGAGCCCGAGGGGTGGTATTGAGAATCCTCCGGAGTCTACTTGTCTCGGACGAGCTTTCCATGTTGCCACAGAAGTCTCGCCAAGACGCTCGTTTGGATCTCCTTACCATATATTTGAGTTCCCTTTGGTTGTCTTTGAAAGGGAGCCAGTCATTTGTAACCTTGGCACTGTTGAAGACCATTCTTTTCGTAGCTCAGCAATTTCCGAATTCCACCAAGGGGATTTGGGTTTCCCTCTAGGGTTCGGGGAGTTGCAGGCTGATTTGGCAGCAGAGTTAAATAGTGTTGTAATGGTTTCAACCGCTCGATCTATATCGAGGTGATTGTGGATATAGGGAGGCGTCGACTGCAGGCCCGACTCCATAATGGTCTGGAATTTTGTCCAGTCAGTTCTTTTCCTATTAGTGTGCATTTTGCGCTCTGCGGTATCTAACGTATCAGAGATCGCAATTCTAAAACAGATGTAACAATGGTCCGAGAAGGAGCATTCCTGCAAAACGCGCCAGCTCGAAATAAGGTGAGACGAGTGGTTATTGCCAAGGTTGAGATCGAGAACCTCCCTTCTATTTGAGGTAATGAAGGTTGGCTCTCTCCCCCTGTTAGCATAGACTAGGTCGTTAGTAAGAATGAAATCAAAGAGTGACTCACCCCGCTCGTTGGTATCCGTGCTGCCCCACACCTCGTGATGGGCATTGGCATCGGCCCCGATGAATACCGGGATGCGCTTTCTATTAGCCTCCGCTACCAGCAGCCTTAAAGCATCCGGAGGCGGCGTCAGCCCGTGGTCGTGCGCCATGTAGCTGCTGACGATCCATGTAGCCATGGTGTTGGTGGAAATAACCATGGCTACATTATCCTTGTCGCTGAACCTGTGAAGAAGAAGAGCGTTAATATTGTTCTTAACAAGAATACAGGCTCTGGGTTTACCTCGATCCTGCACGAATACTGTGCGGTATCCGCTTATAGTGAGTCCGCGAACCTGATCATTTACGACCCAAGGTTCTTGGACCAGTATGAGTTCCTCTCCTTTTTGAGTCAGGTGGAGGATCAGGGCTGCCGAGGCAGCCATGGAATGGTGAAGGTTAATCTGTAATACCCTCACCATTCATGGAGGTGGCCATCATCGTCACGCTGGCTGCCTCCTCTTCTGACAGAGGAGAATCACCAACGTCGTCGATATTAGTTATCGGACGTCCGCAGAAACTGCCGACCGATTCTGAGGCCGAAGCGTAACTCTCCCCATCATCGAAGGTGAGATCCGGTACGGCCTGAATGGGGGGCTTGTATGCTCCCTGGTTGTCGCTCCTAAAGACCTTGAGTGAGATCGAACTAAAGCCATAGTTGATCTCTCCCTTTTTGGCATTAATAGGGGCTAGAGAGTCCTCATTAAGAATAATCTCTAATGATGATCTCTCGAGAGTTGCCTTTGGGCTCGCTTATTTTTGCGACCTTCCATTCATCCGTGGGGAGGTCATAGTTGCTGAGCCTAAGCAACTCCAGAATTTCTTCCGGCGAGGCGTGCTCTGCCGGAACCCAGGCCCTAGAACGCGGGCGGTTCGGGATCTGGTCTCTGGGAACAGCTAAAAGCTTGGCCCCCGGCCAGATTTCGCCAACCATTGAGATGGCCATCTTATAAAGCTCAGCCGAGCGCTCATCTGAGCACGCGATGAGCTTCACGTGCCCCTGATGGGCCAGGATTGGCCCTCAGGATGTCCCTGTAGATCCTGAAAAGGGCCTTCTCCACCATTTTCCAGTTCGCTGGGGAAATGGTACCGTCACTGTTTCCAGTGTCAACGATTGCCTAGATGAGGCCCTCTTTGGCTACCTCATTAAATGGCCGAGTCAGTCTCGGCTTGGAAGCCAGTCGTGGGCGCTTAGTTTCCCGCACGACTGATTGGGAGGGATGCTCAGTCGACCGTTGTCGTTTCTGAGCACCCTCAGGGGATGGCTGCGGACGAGCACCAACATTTTGGTGGACCCATGCAAGCGCTCCCTTGTCTTTATCAGACAGTGAAGCGGGGTCGGCAGATTCCAACCTTTGCAGAATCCTGAAGGCGGACCTCCGGGTTCTGAAGGAAGATTGGTGCTGGGGCCCGTGCTGGAGGAGGTCGGCTTATTTGCCGAAGCTCTCCCTGTACCAGCCCGAGGAACGGACGGAGGAGCGACTCTAGCACCCGGCCTAGCTGCCCTGGTGCTGGGCTGGTCCGAAGCGGCTGGGAGCGGGGCTGGCCTTTTGGCCGTAGCACCCGACGACATCCTTGGTCTGGCGACAAATGTCCAAGACGAAGTTGTTATTGCGCTTAAGGCTGTTTTTTGCCTAACTAAGCTCGTTGTTGGTTTTGGCTCCCCTTGTGGGTTGGCCGCTGGTTCTTTGTTGGACTTTAAATAAGTGTCCGTGCAAAAAGGGTCCCCACTCAAAGCCGCTATCTCAGTACGAATATGTAGTCACCTTGTTGGTCTCATGGTTATCTATGCAAATTCAGGGAGGCCATGCGAGGGTTGGCACAAGTCCTTATTGGTGCGAGTGCTCAGAGCCAGACCAGTGCTAATTGGGAGCTAGTCTCAACCAAACCTACATCGTCAACCAAATGACGACGTACATCGAACGTACTTTGAGGCCTTCCAAGGTTTTAACGGGTCGGAGACGGATGTGATCTTAAACTGGAGCCGTTCGCACTGGGTTTCACCCCAGTGGTAATTGGTCCAGAAGCCACACGCGCCAGCCCAGGAGCAATCAAATAAAAAGATTGTTGGGGGGTAGTCCGTGGACGAATAGGGTCGTGGAGTCTGACATCAGATGCTCTCCACAGGGAGGTTGCACCGGATTCCGGGGGGGGGGACCATTTAGCGCTATCCAGAGTGCACCACGAGGAAGCGATCTACACTACACTCCGAGGTGTATGTAAGATTCGAGAATGATCCAGCAGCTTTTTTAATAGTGTAGAATTTTGTACTTCAACCATTCAAAAGCTATATAACCGTCGACACTATTAAAGTGAAACGCAGTTGAGCAGAGATCGTAACAGCGTGCATATTGCGCATTTTAATCGAAGCAGCAACAATTGTAATTGTGATTAAGAATTACAAATATTGTGATTAAATAATTCATTTATAAAGTGCAGTGTAACAAAGTAATCTTTAAGCCTAATTTTAAGTGTGTAAATTGCAATAATTAAATAAAGTGAGTTATTTTAATTTAACCAGCGATTGTTTGATTCACTTCACGATCCAGTGGTGCGAATCCGAGTACAGAGAATTAGAGTAAATTGTCAGGAGAGAATTTCGTAACAATATATTGCCCATAGCTTTAATGCTGATGGAAAATTCCTGTTTCCATCTTTGGTGACAAACATTTTCATTAATGATACTGAATTCTGCTCCGGTGTCTATAATAAACAAAAGTGTTCTATTTTCAGTTTCAATTTGTATATAGGGTAAGGGAATGAAAATTTGCATTAACCTGACCTACGTCCGTGGGTTGAGTACTCCATTTACTTTGTCCCGATGGACAAAATTTGTGGTATTAGTTGACATACGCGACCTACTAGATGAGTTATTGAAAGTTTTGTTTGAATTTTGATTGGGTTTGTTACATTGATTCTTGTTAATTTCCTGATCGTCTAGATTGCCTGGATTTCTTGAGAAAATCATAGTTTTAGTTGGTTCAGGTAAGTTGTCCTTGAAGACACGGAGTGCTATTCGATTTACCTCCGATGCACTGTAAGTAGTATTACCTTGTGTTAATA
Organism: Clusia tigrina; assembly: GCA_920105625.2. Classification (NCBI taxonomy): domain Eukaryota; kingdom Metazoa; phylum Arthropoda; class Insecta; order Diptera; family Clusiidae; genus Clusia; species Clusia tigrina. The sequence goes on from OV050030.1 coordinate 31,386,639, forward strand.
TACGATTATGTAGTCTATTTGTAATTTCGTTAATTTTATCATAATACTGTTCTATTGTTGATAGAACTTTGCACAGTTTTAGCATATCTATAAGTTCATCACTATTTTTTTTCTCGCCAAAATGTTTGATCAATACTTCTTTTAATTTGTCCCATGGCTCCCATATATATGTAGGACAGGTCTCGTTAACTCTATGCGCTTATTTTTTGTAACCAAACAATACTCTTTTTATACTTTCTTCAAACTTCGATAAGGTTACCCAAAGATTAGCGAGATCATCTATGATATCTGGTAATTGATTTATAACCGAACCATCAAATACTTGTATTGCTTTTATGCGTGGTAGGTATGGACATATATATACAGATATGTTCAGAATCACTTTCTAAGCAATTGTTATTTTGTCCGTCCGTCTGTCTGTCCGTCTGTGGCCAGTTTCTTCCTACACCGTTAGAGGTATCTTAATGAAATTTTGCTAAAGTATGGTCTGGACAAAGATACAGAACCAGATTGCTATATGGGCCGATTTGGACAAAGACCACGTCTACCTACCATATACGGAACTTTTTTCACTTTTTCTAAAATGGTTCGGTCCAATTGATGGAATAGTGACGCAATTTGGCAGTTATGGAGATGTGGGTCCTACTAAACACTACGCAAAAAGTGGGTAAGTGGTATTCATAACCTTAAGATCTGGTAGAGATTTAAGGACGAAATTGTACGGAAAGAAACATGTGGCCATCATTAAGCTATCTGCAACCAATAGGGTTGATCAGGGAAAAGACACGCCCACTTTTGATATAAGGAACTTTCGGGTCTAAAATTATAAGTAGCCTACCTATGCTCGTATAGATGCCATCGGTATACAAGTTGGCAGAAATATACATGGGGGCCATAATAGTGTGTGCACAGATATGGAGACCATAATACAACTGCCACGCCCAAAATCACTACTAGGTTCCTATTAAAGATTTATCAACGAAATTTCACAAGAAGGTTGCGGGTACTAACATTAAACACCGCACAAACAATGGGCATCAGAGGCGGATTTAATGGGGGGCGCACCGGGCGCGCGCCCTGGGCCCCGGGGTTTTGTGGGTTTTTCTACAAATTTTTTCTAAAAACAACAATTTTTATTACGATGAGCATACAGTTTTTAATATTACAACAAGTGAATTAAGATCATGAACTAAATACATAAACATATCGATTGATATGAATGGTCTCAACGCTTATTGAATAAAACGTTTTGTTTTTTTCTGTGAAATGGATCATATTCAGTTTGCTCATAGTTATAAACTGAATTCACACTGCATTTGTCACAACACTCCAACAGAGCAACCAAGACTACCGAATGGTGTGATTGGTTTTATTTTTTAATGTGTCATTACTTCATTTCGTTGCTTGACATGTAAAGGCATTATAAAAAAGAGTGTGGAAAAGGCAATCACCAAAAACAATAAATGTTTAACATAGCAACAGCATAAGATGAAGTGAATGCATGTCAAACTCAATGAATGTATGTATGCGCAATAAAAACAAATAGTCTCATTCTGTTCTCTAATATACATACATACATATATATGTATGTACATACTTACATCTGGGCACCTGAAAGACCAGACATACATACATACTTACATAACCGTCACTCAACAGAGCCAACACTCAAAGATGTCAACTGGGCACCTTAACTGAGTTCTATTTATAAACGACAAAAAAATTCTAACTGTTGTTTTGCTCTGGTTTGCATGAGCGTTGTTGTTCTTGCAATATTTCGTAAAACTGGGACTTTTTTCGTCTTTTAATTTGTAAAGCTTTAGTCATATAAGAGACATCGATCAACAAAGTTGAAAGCAAGAATATCTGAGTGTTATTTACTTATGTACATACATATGTACATACATATGTATGTTTAAGTATCAAAAATAGAAAAAGTTTTTGAGAAATAGATTAAAAATTTGTGTTTGTAAAATATTCAGGTAAGTCGAAATTATATTAAAATTAAAATCAAATTCAGTTCAATAGGTCATGATGCAGTTCGATTCGTAGGACCCGAATTTGTGTACAGCCGTTGAGTCCACTTCTGTTTTGAGATGTAACGAGCGTTCGCATTTGCATATGCGAATGCAAATTATTCACATCGTTTTGTACATTCGCGTTCGCATTCGCATTTGCATAAATATACATATGTATGTACATATATTTCAATTTTCGCATTCGCTTTCGCAAAAAAATATTCCAACATTCGCATTCGCATTCGCTAAAGCACATTCGTTACATCCCTAACACAGTGTAATAAGTATTAAATCAATCAATTTAACAAATTATTTCTACATACTGTGTACAAAAAAAAGTTAGACACCCTTCGTAAGCTACTTTTGCATTTATTACGAAATTCATTTACCAATCAAGTATTTTAAAATTAGGAATTTTTACGTTCTTTAATTTATAGTTTCATTTTTTTCTTAAACCATCTTCTCTCACTGATAACATCGTGTTTCTTTTTAGCCGTTAGAGAATTTGTAAGTAATGTCAAGTTTCTCCAACTTAAGATAGTGGATTGGAGCCCAGTCTCCAACAGCTTTAATTGTTTATCACCTTTTCAGCCATTAGGCAATATGGTAAAGTAACTTTACTCGGTGTAGTTTCTCACCGGTGTACAACAGTAGGTCCCAATTAGTAAGTCTGTACTCAACAAAGCACACAGAATATTGAATTTGCGGAAGCTTTTCCTTATCTCATTCAGGGCGGTTGTGGGAACATGATAATTTTTTTTCTCCATTCGTGGACAACTTTTTTCGTTGCTCACAGTATGTATTTAACAAAAATTAGATTTTCAATGGCAAATCTAATACAAGAAGTCAATTTTTAAAAAATTATTTATTCAGTTGTTCTTTTCTATAATCTTATTTTTTGAAACATATACCTACATATATGTATGTATTTCTGTTTTAATGTATAGCTAGAAAAATGAAGCGTCATTTGTCAGGCGCTGAAAAATGAAAAGTAAAAAAACAACATGAAGATGTTGTTAACCAACAGAAAGGGGCATTGGATAAATTTATGATTACTCTTGGTAATTCCGGAGACATAAACAAATCTGATGCAATAACAGCTTCCACCAGTCGACGAAATGAGTTACCTGAAATCCTTGAAGAAGAAGGCTTAAGTGAAATATTAGAAGACAAAGGCAGGCAAGATATGCCGATAGAAAATATCGACAGTCTGTCGGAAAATATTTCATTGGAAATAAGATTAAAAGATATTGCTCTCTGGCCTAATATATTAACAAAAGATATGGTTGAATTTCTCATAGGTAATAAACCAAAAAATATTGGACATATTAATGAAATTAAATCGGTATATAAACACGGTGATCGCACTTACTATAGAGGACTGTGCAAAGAGCATTTTTATAGGAAAACGTCAAGTGGAGAATGTGAATAAAGAACGTGGATAATATTTTCTGAAACATCAAAATCTATATATTGCTATCCATGCCAACTATTTTCTGGCTTGAAATCAAAGTTGACAACTGGGTTTCAAAATTGGAAACATATTGGAGCTACTTTGTCCGACCATGAAAAGTCAAAGGAGCATGTCGCCTCTATGTGTACACTCTACAAGCGCTCCATGGTTTCAAATCGCGTCGATGCGCAAAATGCGCAAATAATAATGCAAAACGAAAATTATTGGAGAAACATTTGGCGAAGAGTTGTATCCACAATAAAATTCCTTGGCAGTTTAGGAATTGCATTTAGAGGACATAACGAGAGTGCAACATCTTCCAGAAACGGCAATTATTTGACAAGTTTAGAGTATTTGAGCGAGTATGACGATTTTTTAAAGTCGCACTTGCAAAAGTATGGGAATTCAGGAAGTTGTCATGTCAATTATTTATCCCACCAAACATGTGATGAACTTTTGAAAATAATGGCTGATGCTCTTGTCGCACACATTGCAGAAGAAATAAAAACGGCTAAATATTACAGTATTATTTTAGATTCCACACCTGATGTTGCCCATTTGGATCAAGTTACCTTTGTAGTTCGATATGTAACAGAAAATGGAGATGTTCAGGAAAGGTTTTTAAAATTCTTTCCTATTGAAGGACACACTGCGGAACATCTAGAAAATACTGTTTTATCTACCCTGCAAAATTTGTCACTGGATACAAAACATTGTCGAGGGCAATCTTATGACAATGCAGCAAATATGTCGGGTAAATACACTGGTCTTCAAGCTAGAATAAAACAACATGCTCCTTCAGCAACATTTATTCCCTGTTCCAGTCATTCCCTGAATCTAGTGGGTAACTTAGCAGCAGAGAGTTGCAGTAATGCTTCTAAGTACTTTTTGTTTGTACAACATTTGTTTGTCTTCTTCTCTGCGTCAACTTTTCGATGGAATATCTTACACAACAACTTGGAAAAAGGCAGGTTAACATTAAAGAAAATATCAGACACAAGATGGTCAGCAAGGGGTGATGCAATCTTAGCACTAAAATGTGGATACAAAAATATTAAAGCTGCATTAGAAGAGATTTCCAATACCACAAAAGAAAAAACCATAACTATTATTGAAGCAAAATCTCTACTTAAAAGAATGAATGATTACGAAAATGCTTTAATGACTGTTATATGGAATAAACTTTTGCAAAGAATCAATGCTACTAGTAAATCTTTACAATCTATTGACAGAATCGTAAAAGGATCATCATTATTTAAAAGTCTTCAGAATTTTATAATAAATGTCAGAGATAATTTAAACGAAATTGAAACTGAAGTTAAAGAATTAACCGATGAAACGTTTGAAGATAATCCAAAACGAATAGGCAGGAAGAATAGAAAGGATTATTTTCAACGTAATGTACATTACGTAATATGCGACCATTTGATATCAGAACTTAGCAGGCGTGGACAAATATATGAAAATGTTATAAGCAATTTTAAACTATTTTTAGTGTTTACATTAAGTGGAGAAGAAAAAGTTAAATTAATAACTTAATAAATATGTATAAAGATGATATTGATTCAAAATATTTCCAAGATGAGTTGGAACAGTTTCTATTTTTTTTAAACGAGGATGACAAACAATCAATAAATAGTATATACAAAAAAGCCGTAGTCATGAAAGCAACGTTTCCAAATGTGGAAATTGTTTTAAAAATATTGTTAACTATGCCAATCTCAAACGCTTCTGGAGAACGTTCATTTTCTTGTCTGAAAAGAGTAAAAAATCATTTAAGAAATTCAATGACAGAAGAAAGACTTAACAGTACTGCGATTTTTCATATAGAAAGTGATTTACTTAAAATTATTGATTGTAATGATATAATTAACAAGTTTGCAAGCCAAAAAGCTAGAAAAAAATTTTTGTAAGTATTTTAATTAGTTATTTAAGTAAAGTTCTGTTTTGGTTTTAGGTTTAAAAAATGAATTATAATAAAATTTTGGTTTATTTAAAACACATTTTTTTGTTGTTTTTTGAAGAGGCCCAAAATATGTTCTGCGCCCAGGGTCACATCCAACCTTAATCCGCCTCTGATGGGCATGTTATTTTACAGCCACGCCCACTATTGATATATTACTATAACTTACGACCTATACAATATTTTGGGACGAAATTATATATTAGTATTTGTTGGAAACCCTATTAGTATTAGATTGTTAGCATTATTTACACTACAAATGCAACTCTGTAAATGATAATAAAATTTGACATTTGTCTTAGATCGACAGAGTACTCGTATGATCAAATTTTTACATTTTTATATTTAAATATTAGTAATAAAATAAATTTATGATATTTTGAAACACAACATTGGCGACGAGGATAAGGAAACTCATCTCTCAGTATAAGTTGAATTCGCTTACAAAAAAGTTGAAGAAAACAAGGATTTTTTGTAATTTTGCGATTCTCTATTCTAAGCCGGCAAAACATGGACGACAAAGTGCAAGCATAATTTCTAGAGATGCAGGAGCAGCACGAACGCGATAATGTTGTACTGCAAAATTTAGTCAAACAGCTTTTATCTAATCAGGTGCAATCAGCAGCTAGTTCAAAAGCGGATACTGGTCCGGAATTTATCATTGAAGCATGTGCGACGAACATCGCGGAGCTCTGCTTTGATTCCGACCAAAACCTTACTTTTGACACATGCTTTGCTCGATATGAAGACCTCTTCGAAATTGACGCAGCCAAGCAGAATGACGCAGCCAAAATCAGGCTCTTGCTACGCAAAATCAACACAGTCGTTCAACGCAAATATATCAATTATATTCTGCCAAAGCACTATGGTCCAGAAGTCGATTTTTTTGGCATAAATTCAAAAAATATTTTGTAATGTTTAGAAAGAAGGGGTATGCCATATTGTTGGGTATATTCCACTCTTTCAAATTTCCCCTAAAAAAATGTTGAGGGGGTAACCCTGTTCTTTCCATAACCGGTCAAAGTTGGCATATTGGAATCGGTAATTTTAATGTGAACAGCTGTGTTAAAAATTGTAAACAAAAAGAGCTAGTGAAAAGAAAAAATATTATAAAAACTTCGTTTTTTAATAATGGAAAACAATAATAAAGGTTTGCTTTTGTGAATTAAATAAAGAGATTAAGGTCGAATAATTTTAGATTTGAATGTTTTGTGTAACCACTTTTTTTTTAGGAAAAATTGGATTTGTTTTTGTTTCGTGGAGTAAAAGTTATGTGTATTGTCCTGCATTGTCCTCAACTTTTGTGTTAGGTGAAAGGTAAGAGTCTGACCTTCACAGTTATATATGTTACTTTTGCCCGTTTTTGCCCCATTTAAAGATATTCGACTTTTTGCAGATCAGACGTTGAAGATTACCCGCTGGTCTTAGATGCAGAATATTGGTCTAATGATTCGGAGTGATGTATTTGGTAAATGTCTCTGATTATTGGATATAAGTTCTTTAGTAATCCAATGATTTTTCTTTTTATTTCAGATGAATTTACTTAAAATAAAGCCACATTTGTGTTATTTCAATAAAATTATGTATACATATACTTGTTTTCAATTGTAACTTATTTTGTATTTAAAATTGAATCAGGGGAGATGTGCCACGCCACCAATTTATTTTTTTTTAATTTTTTTGCATTGGCAAGCTATTCGCTAACAACATGCGAATTTTAAGTCGTTTGGGCCATAGTGCACTATATGAGGGGAGGGAGTGCCACGCCCCCAATTTCCGATTTTTTCATTTTTTTCAAATTAACTAGCTATTAGTTACCAACATGCGAAAGTTAAGCCAAATATCTCTTCTCTACGATTTTATGCCAAAAAAATCGACTTCTGGACCATAGTGCAAAGCATGCACGTGATCTGAATTTGAAACAGACAGTGCATGTACTTACAAAGCTCTTTGGACTGCAAACGTCACAGTTTAGGATAGAATACAACTGTTTGCAGTTGACCAAAGACTCTAACTCGGATTTTATAACGTACGCAGGTGTCGTAAACAAACAGTGCGAATGATTCAAATTAAATGAATTGACACTAGATCAATTCAAATGTTGAATTTTTGTAATTGGACTCAAGTCATCGTCTGATTTCGAAATACGGACTAAAATGTTGAACAAACTAGACAATATAACCGCAACCATTACGCTCGATGTTGTATCAAGAGAATGTCAACGTCGGAAAAACTTAAATCTCATCGAAAGTCCGAAATTAGATGCTCAAGTCAATCATTTACATACTCACGAGCACAAAACCAAGCTGACAAGATCTCCACGTTGGTTTTGTGGTGGACTGCACGTACGCGACTGCAATTTTAGCAGTCATAAATGCGATCAGTGCCAAGTCGTTGGTCACAAAGAGAACTACTGTAAAGCAAGAAAGAAAAGGCCAGACTCGAATCAAAAGCACGAGAATAAATCGAAATCGTATCCGAAGGGCTCGGGGAACGCCAAGTTACAGTCAAAGGGTATTTTCGTCACAAATAAAATTTCATCAGGTGAGCGAAAATAGAGAATTGTCTAAGTCAATGGAAGAAAAGTTGATTTACAATTTGACACGGCATCTGACAACACAATAATTTCCGAGAAAAATTTTGAGAGACCTCAAATATCGAATGCTGTCGATGTTATCCATACCGCACGCAGCACAACAGGAAAACTACCATCATCAATGCAGTTTGACTGCCACGTCAAGTTCAGGGATAGGGAAACCTCAACAACATGTTTTGTTACACCAATAAAGAATTTCAACGTCATGGGCATCGACTGGTTTAACGCTCTTCAGCTTGACGACATGTCCATCAATGCGATCTGCAATCAAGTCTCAGCTGGGAACCAGGGAAGTATTAACGTAACAATTAATAGAAACATTTTGCTTCTGAATCGAACTTTTCAAGATGTTTGCAACGACACATTAGGTCTCTGCAGTAAAACCAAGCATATTTGGTGACAAAGCCAACCATACAACCAATTTTTTGACCAAAGCGGCCAGTGGATTATGCATTGCTAAATCTTGTTGAAGCAGAGCTGCAGCGATTACAAGACACCAATGTCATTTCGCCAGTAAATTTCTCCGAGTGCGTTGCGCCGATAGTCGTCATCAAAAAGTTAAACGGTAGCATCCGCGTATGAGCCGACTTTTGTACAGGTTTGAATAACGCTCTCGAGACACATCTATATCCCGTTCGGATGCCGGAGGATATTTTTTCAAAACTGGCAAACGCCAAAATCTTTACCTACATCGACCTCTCAGACGCATTTCTACAAATTGAAGTCGACGAATAATCAAGACACCTAATGACAATAAACACACACATGGGTTTATTCCGCTACAACCGAATGGTGTTCGGCGTTAATGTCTTTCCAGTAATAATTCAACAAGTCATGGACAAAATGCTTGCAGGACTGGTAGGCGCGGCAGCGTACATTGATGACATTTTTGTATCAGGCAAAGACCAAGAAGAGCACGATAAATATTTGCACGAGGCTTTGCGGTCTCGAATTCAAGACTACGGATTTAAATTGAAGTCCGGAAAATGCAAATTTTCGGATACTGAAGTCAAGTATCTGGGACACATTCTCTATAAACTTCAGCCTAGCCCCGAACGAGTTCTAGCCAGCAATCAAATGCCGGAACCAACTAACTTTGCCATAAATTTCGATGGCAAATTTGTTAACAATATGAGGCAGCACAGAAGCCCACTGGACGAGTTGCTTAAAGCAAACAATAAATGGGAATGGACCGAAAGTCATCGTAAATGTTTTAACACTTTGAAGACGATTCTAAACACAAATTTGCCGGTTATGCACTACGATCCGCAACAGAGTATCTTTGTAGCAACAGACGCGTCAAATGATGGACTTGGCACATGGCTTCTTCACGAATTTCCAAATGGTTCAGTAAAGGCCGTTTGTCATGCACCAAAGTCGCTGTTGCAGCTGAAACAGCATATAGCCAAATCGAAAAGGAGGGGCTAGCGCTTATTTTAGCTATAAATAAGTTCCACAAAATTATTTTTGGTAGGAAATTTAAACTACACACTGAGCACAAACCATTGCTTGCGATCTCCGGCAAGAAAACCGGAATTGCAGTTCATCAAGCAAACCGACTGCAACGATGGGCAGTCAAGTTGTTGGCATTTGATTTCAATATTAGCTTTGTTTCGACTAATCGTTTCTGATATGCTGACGTTCTCTCACGTCTCATCGCTAAAAACATTAGTCCATCAGAGGATTACCTCATCGCAGCAGTAAAATTTGAAAAATAAATCCATCAAATTTTAACTCACTCTCGAAATGTTGCCAGTGACTCATAAAATGGTCAAATACGAAACGGCTAAGGAAAAAGTTCTAGGTCCGATATTTGACTATGTTTCAAATGGCTGGCTAAGTAAAATTTAAGACATCGAACTCAAACAGCTCTTTAACCGAAAAGATGACTTCAGCATCATCGACGGTTGCATCATGATTACCCAATGAGTCGTCATTCCAAAAGTTCTGAAAACGCGTTTTAAAACAACTACATCGTGGGCTTCAAGGTGTCGAGCGCACAAAAGCTGTAGCTAAAAGTTTCGTTTATTGGCCTCGTATCGACACGGATATCGAAACACTCGTACAAAATTGCAATAACTGCGCTAAGAGGCAAACGAAAACAACATTACAATCATGGTCAACATCTACAGCACCATGGGAGCGCCTAAATATAGACTACGCTGGACAAAACAGTGTCTACATCGTGCATTTTTAATCGAAACAGTAACATTTGTAATTGTGATTAAGAAGTTATAAAGTGATAAATGAATTATTAAATAAAGTGCAAATTGCAATAAAGTAATCTTTAAAAGTTAGCTATTTTAATTTAACCAGTGATTGTTTGATTACTTCACGATCCAGTGGTACGAATCCGAGTACAGAGAGTTAGAGTCAATTGTCAGGAAGGCACTTTCGTAACAATATTTTAAATTTTCTTTTACGAAAAACCAATTTTCATTCTTGGAAAAAGTGCCTAGAGACAAAGAATATTGCATATTTTTAGGGTTGGGCCAAAAAATGTAGTAAAATCTATTTAAATAAAATAGTACAATAAAGCCCCATTGTAAACGTGAAGCAATCCTCGTAGTCGAACGACGCACAGTGGTACGACCCCATACATATTGAGGGAAAAAATAGAAAGAGTAATCGGAGGACACCTATTTTGGCAAAAATTACTTTTGGCTCGAGATTAATAAAAATTCCAAAAATGGGCGTGGTCGGTGAACTTTCACGCCCACCTCCCATACAAACTCAACATAGAAAGAGCTACAAAATGGGTTTCAATATAGATATTGAACTGGAATTTGGTAATTTATATCTGAAGAGATATAGATACTGTGCTGTGAAAATGGGCGTGGTCGGTGAACTTTCACGCCCACTTCCCATATAAACTTATGTGTGGAAAGTGCTTCAAAATGGGTTTAAATATAGAGATTGAACTGAATTTTTGGCTTTTTATATCTGAGAAGATACAGAAATTGTGTTTTGGAAATGGGCATGGTCTAACAATTATTTCGCCCATTGACATTATCATTGCTTAATACCATTTCGAAACATACTTTTTAACCAAAGTTTCGTTCTTTGCAAAAAAACGCTCAATGGTTGCAAATGTCATCTAATACCTCTTTTGGCCTATATTCGTAAACATTACAATAATTGTTATTGTTTTACAAAGATGTTTAATCAGGTGTTGCCATTATGATAATTAAAAAGCTTTTACAAATTAGCAAAATCCTAAAAGTATGCCCCAATTTTTTCAATTTTTTTCAATTTTTTTCAATTTTTTTACTTTTTTTGTCACTTAAATCGAACTAACTCAAAAAAGGGCAAATTCTGGCCAAAATTTATTTTTTATATCGAAAGAAGACATCTCGACCTTTCATTTCTATATAGTTAGAACACGGAGGTAGACGGAGGTAACGAAGTTTTTGTCCATCAAAGGGGAAAAGTTGGTATTTAGGTAGCTTCCTCTTTGATCGCTTATAATTTCAACAATACTTGATGGATTGATCTCATACTTTTATCATTTTGTCGAAAAGGTGCTATATTTTTATATAAAAGTAACAAAAGAAGCAATCAAAGCAAAATTATTAGGAAAAAACTTTGCTCTAGTTAACAAATATTTTAATCATTTTAGGTGAAAAAACATTTTCTGACTTTCGATACTTTTATTTAGTATAAAAATGACCATTCTGGAAAGAACTGTAATGAATTGTTCTTATTTAAACAATGCTAAATTCAGCTAAATCCGTCAAACATAAGAATAGGGTACTTGAAAAAATGTATTTTTTCCGCCAAAATACCACTGTGCGGTGTGGTGGAACGAATTTTGAATTCGTATTACGATGCTCGTTCGATAAAGATTTAGCCTATTATGAATTTTTCTCATTTGACTATTATAAAGAATGGATATCGCACTCCGACTTTAGAGATGTGTTGGGCTCCCTTCGGGAATTCATTTATTATATATATTATATATATATTATTGATTTATTTTACTAGTCCAATCCAGACCCTCTCACTTTCATACCTTTAGATTTGATTGACGAGCTCGTCAAGCGGGTAGCCGTACGACGCAGATGGTTTATCAAACAAAAAACCAGCTGGTCTCAAAAATCTCAGCAACCAATAGAATCAAAGAACCTATTTATTCCAAATATCCGTCTAACCCTAGATCAATGACCGAAGTAAACAAACTTCTGCAAGATGGCATAGTGAGACCATCACAATCTCCCTACAAAAGCCCAGTCTGAGTTGTCAATAAAAAAGTTATAGATGAGCACGTCCCAACAAACGCCTCGTATTCGATATACTAAATTAAATTCAAAAACTATTTTCGACAAATTCCCAATTTCCGATCCTTCAGTAATTTAGTCTAATTTAGGAAAAGCGAAAATCTTCACAGCTTTGGACCTCAAAAGACTTTTCACCAGATAAATCTCACTGAACGCGATCGCGAAAAAATAGCTTGCAGTGTTAATAACGGTAAATATGAATTTTGTCGTTTACCGTTTGGCGTGAAGAATGCACCAAGTATTTTTCAGCGCGCGTTTGACGATGTCCTTCGAGATGAAATCGGTAAAATATGTCACGTTTATATCGATGACATCATTATATTTTCCGAATGCATATAGAATCATATCGAGCAGATTGAAAAAATTCTAGGGAAATTATATGGAGCAAATATGAGAGCTTCCGCAGAAAAATCCAAATTTTTCAAAGCTTCTGTGGAATATTTATTTAGTTTTTGTCGTTCAAACAAACGGCATTAAAACTTGCCAAAGTAAAATTGACGCCATTGTCAACTGTGAGATTCTCACAACCTACTGAGGCCTCAGATCGTTTTGAGGACCCGCAGGCTATTATAGGAGATTCTTGAAGGACTATGCAGCAATTGCAAAGGCAATAACGAAAATTCTAAGAGGAGAAAACGGTCATATTGACACCCGACAGTCAAAGCAAATAAAGAGATCCTTTGACGATGAAGCCATTTCTGCTTTCAAAAAACTAAAAACTCCTCGCTTCCGCAGATGTATTGCTTCTCTATCCAAAATTTGAGATACCGTTCGACTAACAACGGACGCCTCTTCTCACGCCATTGAAGCTGTTCTATCACAGTATGAACGCCCCTTAACTATGATATCAAGAACATTGTCAGTCTCCGAATAAATTTATGCCACAAATGAGAGGGAGCTTTTAGCCATCATGTGGGCTCTCAAAAATCTGAGGTATTATTTGTATGAGGTCAACAAGTTGCATATTTTCACCAAACATCAGTCTTTAGCTTTCGCACCTTCCGCAAAATTGCACACTCAAAAATAAACCGTTAGCAAACGTGTACCGAATAATTTTCGCCTTCCCTTTTTCACAAACCAGGCAAAGGCAATGTTGTTGCTGATGCACTGTCCAGGCAATTCCTTGGTATCACTACAAATAGAAAATCCTCATCCTCTAATCAATTTTGCACCAGAGAACTTTCACTAATGGAAATTATCCACCGTTTCCTAATAACTGCTTCAAAAGTCAGATTATAATTGTCTAAGGTGCGGAATCAAAAAGAGAAACCAAAATTCTTTTTAGAAACCATATCCGCCCTCGTGTTTCATATAAAAAACTCGAACAGCTCCAAGATAAAATTGGAGACTTCATAAACCATCAAGTTGTGAATGGGATTTATTGCGTTCTTCATACCATAGCACAAACACAACATTTCCTAATAACAAATTTCCCTCTATAAAATTCTGCTATATCAATAAATTAATGATTGGTGGCGTTAATCCCAACGATCAAATCGAAATACTGACCATCAAACATAACAGGGCACATCGTCCTGTTTCCGAAAATACCAATCAAGTTCTTCAAGATTATTACTTTCCAAACATTAGAAAGAAAAAAAATCAAATAAATTGTAAACTGTAAAGCATAGCGCGAAGCCAAGTACCAGAGACACCCTCAAAAACGCAAGTAGGAGAAACCCAGTATCTTCATTTCCTGGTGAAATTCTGCATATAGACATCAAAAATACTGACAAGACATTTTTTCTAACTTGAATCGAAAGATTATCGAAATTTGCTGTTGTGCAACCCAATGCCTCATGGGCCATATTATTAAGCCAGATCTCACTGAAATCCTAATTTTTTTAAACAAACTAAGATAATCTTTTGCGACAACACATACACCACTCCGCCTTTACACTATTCAGCTATTCAAATGGTCAAGTCGAGAAGTTCCGCAGGACCATCACAGAGATTGCCAGATGTCTGAAATTAGAATTGATCTCTAAAGATTCTGCTGAACACTGTATCATGCAACACAATGTCAGCACAGAAAGTGCAAAGTCTTAATTCGATTGACGATGGCTCTGCCATCATAAACGATGCGTCCGCAAAAATTTCTTATCGAGGGCAGCAAAAAGATCTCCAAAAAGTTCCTGATAACTTGCGAAGAAAAACTCATGATAAATACAACCAAGTTACAAAATTTTCGTAAAGTCGCCTGCATGAGACGCGAAATTCGTTCAACTAATCACGATCTGAATATAAATAATACGAATAATATTTCTCATTTGCACCTCTAAATTAAGGGATGCTTGTACAATTCAGCTCCCTTTTCGCACTCTTCTTACTTAGAGCAGTCATACTCCTTTTTTCAACTGACAAAAAAAAATTGAAATTGCAAACTTATCTCGTCAAATTGAACAGACAGGGAGGTCTGATTTTTAAAGGGGGGAGAATTTGATACCGGACGCTACCTTGCACTTTAAATTCCATTCCCTTGGCATTTTATTATTGAAGTCCTATTGGCAAAGTTACGTCTGACCACCACCTGCAAAGTTTCACAGCCGCAGTGTCGGGGTCCACAATATATAACAGAATATTTGCAGAAGAAAAAGCAATCCTTATATGGTAGTTTGCTTCTTGACACGTCTATAAAATACTAAATCTTTACTGACGTTTCTAGCAAATTTTCCTCAAATTTATATAAAAACGATATTTTACTTTCATACTAAAATGAACGCTGTTTCCTGTAGAATGAAAATAGTCTTTTTATAGTACTACTTCGAAATCAAGGATACTCTTAAGTGAGCAAAAATTTTTCCATTAGTATAAAAGCGACAGCATTATTTTTTTATTCGTGAGAATACAGAGAAAAGAAAGTCTTTTTCGCTGCCAGCGTCAGTAGCGGACACACTACGAATTTCAGTGGATTCACCAAGATTCTGAGTGGATTCATGTACAACGTCCGTCTGCTTTATTTCGCTGCTTTGCCGTTTGACGTTTAAGTTTCTTTTCTCTGTATTCTCTGGTTTACTCCTTATGGTACGATAGACGGAGACAACAGGGCTACGAACGAGGTCGCACTAGCGGCATGTTTGTTCAGGTTGGATCATGCTTATAATAGCCCATTGTACTGCACCAAGATAGAAGGCTACAGGAATGATGACGGTACCAGCAACAAAGAGATACGAAGGGAAATGGAATAAAACCGAAAAAGTCGTCCTTTTTAATACAATTTCTCTTTCTTCTGCGATGATTAACTCTCTGAAATTAAAAAGTCAACAATATTTGATAAGAAATCGTGGACTCTTCCACGATTTACCAATATGTTGGTAAATGACTCAATTAAATTTCAAACACAATTTTCTAGGGGAGTATCCCATAAAATCTTCAATATCTAATTACAAAATGAAAATCACTCCACTTGCTGATTCAATTGTCTGTGACTCTGATTTCTTCTCACCGTGGTAAATATGTTCATCCCTTCAGTGGCAAATGTTGTTACTTTATCAAGAAGTCGCACCAGGGCACACCTATATAAGCTCTATAAGGATTTCGAAAAGCTGTTGTTTACGACGAATCAATTACTCTTTACAATCTCCAAGTTTCAGTAAAAGTGGTCAGACGAAAGGCCTCAGCCGTATTTGAATCTTTTAGTTCGCTGCTTCCAGCTGATTTTATAAGTACGTACTGCCAACTGCCACTCCCACAATTCACAAATTAGTAAAAAAAGACGATTCCAAACACATCACATATATTTTAAAATCTCTCACAGTTCACTAGATATCTCCTTCTATTTGCATTTGCAGGGTTTATTGGAACTAGAGTACCCCTACCTTTCTTTTCACATAAATTGAACTTTACAACGGTTCGTAGCAATGTCGCTTAATATAAATTTTTAGAATTTAGAAGTATAAATGACAGTATTTCGGATGATTTAGATTGAAAATCACACAGAATTTGAAGCCGGCGTTTATCAGTTTAAACCGGTGGATACCTTCCTAAGTGGAACGTCCACTCTGGAATCCACTCAGAATCAGTCTACTCTGATAAACTATCATCTCGCAATATTCAACATTCTAAAGCAACCCCAGCATTTATAAAACAGCACGAGCTTAGATATCTGGAAATCGTCCAACTTCACATTTTTCCTTTTTCTAGGATCTAGGGTAGACCTGCTTGGAATCAAATCGATATTTAAATGGATAAGGATTACACATTTAAATCAATCATGGATATTGTAATTTTATAATTTGTGTTTTATAATTGTTACAAAAGGAATTTCCGTCCGAAATTTAGTCGCTATTCAAAGTTAACAACGGCGTTTTTCTTGTTTTTCATTGGGAAGTGTAGGTGTTGTTATCGTATTATTGTCTCCTTAAACGAAACCAGAAAGAAATCGTAACGGAACTGATCAATATCCTCACAAAAGAACATTTATATTCAAAGTTGCATAATCGTTAATGAAGCTCACCTTTAAAATGATTATTTAATACTGTAAATATCTTGTCGGGTTGCAAGAACTATTTCGCTGGTATTTTGTTTCCTGACTAAAAGATATATTTTATTCTTTAATAGTTTGAATCCATATTTCATATTTAATCTTCACTTAACAATTTATTCGGCACTTCATTAACACAACGGAATTTTTCGACGATAGTGTCCATTTCCTTCCGAACTTCGTTAATATTAGTTAATTCAGCACATTCTGTTAGTCTCTCGGATGTGATACTATAACGTTCTTGTATATTTTTTTCATTGTATACGCCATCTTTCATAAAACCCTTCTGCTCAGTGTAACAGGTAACAAACTCATACAATTCATCGATGATATCATTTTCATAAACGTTACAAACCACAAATTAAAGGGCAGCATCCCAAGTCAGTTTCGATTTGTCGACGCATGGCTCCATTTCCATTGTAATGATTGGTCTAAATTATTTCTGCAAAATAAAAATAGTTTCAATTAAAATAAAACATTGTAGAGAGAATATATAAAATAACAAATATATTAACTTTCACATTTTTTCTCAAAAATGTGGAACATTTTCTTCGAGATAATGCTATATCTGTTATTGTCTACTACTCTTAAACAGATACCATATCAATGTACCCAAATGTTCCAATAATGATAAACCACTACTTAATATGCTGGTATAGCAAAATACCCCAATAAGGCAATGAGCGATTATAGCTGAAGATAACTAACTTTAAGCTACAGTTACATTTCTTTAAATACAATCTTCAGGCAATTGTTTAATAATAATCTTAATAATACTTATGATTCATTACAAATCAGCTGGGTCTGAAACATTTCAACTCATATACTCACATCACGGCGAAAATTTACTTCTCCAGATTCACAATCAAACATATCAAGATCCAGCAGACACTACAGAAGTATTTGATCCAATTTTGTTGTGTGGATTTAGCCACAGGTTGGATGACGCATTGAGCTAGGGGCGAAAATGTTGGACTAACTATCGCTAGAGACTCTAGCAAGTAGACAAATTTAGACACAATTATTAAAGAAATGTGCGTCAGCAATAGAACAAACACGTAAATATACAATATAATTCGCAGGTATTCATATACAAGGAAAACGACCGCTCGTGTCTTCTTGACCTTGAAACAACTGTTCTAAAAATTAGTTCAAATTGCCTCAATTGTGAAACTGACGCACACTTTTTGTAATTTTTTTAATAAGAAATGTTGAACAAAAATATATTAATAAAGAACATTTTATTACTGAAAGCCCGAGAAGACAAAAATGTGTCTGGATACGGTCTGTAAAGTTTTACAGGCGCAGATTTGGAATCAAATGTTCAACAAAATGTTCACAAAAGCTGAAAAGCAGTTATTATGCGGTAGTTTCCTCCTTAGGAGTTCTAAGTATCTTTGTCACATTTTGTATCCCACTAGATAAATACGATGCTTTTTCCAATATCTAAAATAACCTTGCTTCTTTTGAATTAAATATATTTTCTAATTCTATTGTTTTTAGTGCATAAAGGTAGGAAGCGTGGTCCACTGGGCGTAAGGGGGAAGATAAATTTCAAATGGTATATCATACTCCGGTGAGCCACGCGAAGTGAACAAGGTTAGGGCAAAAATTAGTAAGCCAGACCACTGATAAGTGGCATTCACTTTATTTTAACAATATTGTTAATAAAATGATTCTATAAGCCACTCCTAGAAATATACATCTATAGATAATGTCAAGAGAAGTATAAAATCTGTTTTCAGATTATTAGAAGTGGCGGATCCTATTTAAATTTAAACATTTGGTATTTACTTTATTTGCACTCAGCAGCATTCAAACTATAGTCGTCTCGATTCGTAGTCTATCCTCTGGTTTATAATAATATAAGATCGAATAAAATATTCCTTCAAATCCTGTATGATTTTCAATCCAAATGATCCGCATTAATAAGTGATTTATTATCAAAACGTTAATTTTTTTAGTTATGCTTTTTTTATTTTCAGCTTCTAAATTGTATAAATTTATATTAAGTGACATTGCTATGAAGTGGAGCTGAGTGCAATGTATCTGAAGAAAGACCAGAGGGGTATTCACAATCTAGTGCAACTAACGCTTCAAATGCAATTTGCAGAAAGTGATTATAGTGAATTGCAAATAAACTTGTAATATATAAGAAATTTGAATCAGTTTGTCTGCTGTTTTTTTTTGGTACGAATAACATTGTGAAAGTGGAGCAATTGATTTTGTTTGTTATATCGTTGCAGCGGAAATTTTTTACGGAGGATGTTCTCATAAATAATTTTAAATTATTTGTAGTCATCGACTGATATTTGTTGCAATCAGTTTTATCTGCTTCGGTCTTAGTTATTATTTTTTCTCATTTAATATTATAGACAATTGCTCTACTAGAGACTAATATTGCAAATAGTTAATTATCTTACTCACCAAAAAATACATAAGCTACGTCCATAGTAGCCCACATATCACCACTTGGAAGCAGGGTGTTCTCCCTTTGGGAAAAAAAACCTTGAATCAGAAACAAGTCCCGATTACATCCAACTTCTTTAGAATAAGATATCGATCTCAAGAAAGCAATTCTTACATGCTACATTCCACGCAATCAAAATATACGCAATTGACAGCTAATTTTTTAGTTTTTCCATAGCTATTCTTAAAAGACTTCAATTTTTGGGTTTTGGTTCGTTCAACAAAATCGGCAATATAACTGACGGCATCGTCCTTTCAAGTACCTCATTGTCCCAAATGATGGCTGGCCCGCCCAGTTTTCAATCCATACAAAATTTTCCCACCCCGACATCATCCTATCTTATGCTAACTTAGCCACCAAAATCTCCTCTAGAACTTTATATGAACGATGCAACAGCAATCACTCCCTATTATTAGCTCCCTTTCAATCCCAACGTTTTACCAGATCAAACCAACATAAAAATGAATGGTTAAAAAAAGCATTGTGTTGTCACCTGGACATGTCAGAATTCAGAGCAACGAGGCAGTTGAAGCTCAAGAAGCGAGTAATGAGCAGTTCTCAGTTTTAATGATCAGCAGTTTTAATAACTTTGTCACAAACTTTTGTGAAATATAAATTCAATATCATATAAAATTATTGTAATAACTTGGAAACTGTTATTACCCAGCAGAGTATCTCACATAGAAATCGGTCTTCTTGCCTCAATGTAGGAATGTTAGTCTAATATTCCTGGGGATGTGGATTAAAAGCCCTGGTCATGGTCTCAATAATTTGCCTCTAAATAATTTCCTCTTCGAATCGAACGTCTTTGTTACTCATTATCCAGAATGGGGGCTGCCATCATTACTTCTGGTATAAGGCAACATCACCAAATATACACCAACAATTATTCAAGTAGTATATATATATATATATATATATATATCTATATTTGTATATATGTACTCGTATATATTAGTCAAGTTGGTTATATTTACTTACGAGATGAAATTTGAAAAAACTATTTTCCTCAGAACTGAATAAACAGCCCTCAAAGTAAGTACAAAATGTACAATAGAAAAAAGCACACTTTGAAAATGAGTACTCTAATAATGAAAGAAATTTCACAAAGGAATTGAAAATGAAAGCAGAAGCAATAAAAATTATTGAAGTGGGGTTGTAAAGACAGCGAGATACCCTATTCCCTAACACAGTGTACTGGAACAGCTCATAGAAATTAAGCAAGAGAGTCGATCGATGATAATATAAGATCGAGATAACTACTTGCAAATACGAAATGTATTCCATATTCATCATAATTCGAAATTTTTAATGAAGTTAGCTATGGTCGTGGATTTGATAGTTGATTTATTACGCCCACATATAGCATTAGGGCAAATTTTTGTCTTAAATTGTCTGCAGATCTTTCAATGTGCATGTCTATCCAAGAGGGAGGGGAAATGTAGTTAAACTTTTCTTCTACTATTTTTATGAATCTTTATGAAAACTGTCGTTTGAAAATATTGAGGTTCCAGCATTGCAAATTTGACCACAAGGGTCTTGAAACTAACTTTTTATAGCGGGACTAACTATCGCAAGTTGCTAGAGTACTAGAAAAAGAAATGTGCGTCAGAAACAGAGCAAACACGTAAGAATGGGATATATTTGGTAGGTATGTAGACACAACTGAAACGCTCGCTCGTGTCTCTTTGACGTTGAAAACAATTTTTCTTCCAAAGATTCAGCATTCTGAATATAACACAAGGTTTTTGTAATTTTTTAATAAGAAAAATTGAACAAAAAATTTTAACAAGTAATATTTTCTTTATTGCAAGCCCAAGTGGCAAAAATGCCTCCTCGACCAAACCGTGTAAAGTTTTACAGTAGCATAGTCTGTGTCGCAATTGTTTAACAACATGTTTACAGAAGCGAAAAAGTAGTCCTTATATTGTCAGGTCTCTAAAATACTTGTATAAATGTATAGAGACGCTTCTATTAACTGTACACCATATTCCGTTAGATACTACACAAAAACGATATCGGATTGGAATTACTTCATATTATTCATGAATAGTGATAGAACACTTGAGGTATTTACTTGTATTTGCAGTTAGCAGGTTTGAACTATAGTACTGTCGATTCGCAGTTAATCCACCTATTTATGCTGATTTAATGTGGCCCATAGATCATGATCATTCTCATTCGTGTACGTGTTGAATGAAGCTCCGCCACAGACGAGTGATCAAAAACGAAGACCACAATTTTTTCATTGTCGTCGTTGAGTGAAGTCGTCATGTCGCTGTTCGATGACGAAGTTTTGTGTCGGCTAGCGCTTGTAAAAAAAATAAAAAAAACGATTTTGGATGAAAGGCACAAAAAAATAGGAGAATAGCATTCAAGGGTCTCCAGCAGAAACACATTTTTATTATTTTTATCCGCACACATCTTCACACATTGGCAGTCAAACTCAAATGAGCAAAATTTGCATGTAAATTGCCCACAAACGACGATCATCCATACATCATATTCAAAATCATAATAAAATTTCCCCTCAAAATCAAAATGATTTAGATTTTCGACGATCAGTCAGTGATCACAGCGCGATCATGTCTGTGAGACACATACCTGCATATTATCTCTGTTTTTCACACATACTATTATATATGAGTATGATCATGATGTATCGTCTATGGGCCGCATAAGATTGAATGCAAATTGCCGTTCAAATCCTTCCTGTTTCTCAATCCAAATGATATGTAATTTAATAGTTTATTGATTTAGGTGTGCTTATTATTTAATTTCCAACTTTAATGTTGTGGAAACAAAATCAAGCGAGATTGCCATTAAGTGGTGCAAAGAGCAATGCATCCTGAAAGCTGAGATTCAGTAATGAAGTTTGGTTAATTGACGAAGCAATAATCTACATATATTTATACATTACAGCTTTCTTTTTTTCATATGTCCTCAATACGAGCATAGCTATGGTAATTTTGATTTTATTCCTTAAAAGTCCTTATATGGAAATTGGGTGTTTCGTTATCTGATCAACTTCAATCATAATGTCCACATGCTGCTTCTAAAAGAAAATTTCGTCCCTAAATCTCTTTCCCAAGTGACTTACTGGCCAGAATTTGGTATTTCCTGCTATTTAAGTTAAATTTCAAGATCCTTGTCATAGTTCTGTAAGGCCTAAAAGGCATTCAATATTGTAAATAATACACCAAGCCCGAAAGCCCAGAGATTGGAAATATTTCATCATAGAAACATCCGAATATATTGCATAAGCATATGACCTCCTTTTCCACCGAGACTACAGCGAGCAAAGTGGTTCCCACATTAAGCTATGCGCCTGCGTACGACATCTTCATGAAATTAACCAAGGAGACGAAAGAAATGACTTCATATTCGCTGAGTGAAGCTTTCCTGGGCACTGCATTGTTGAAGTTAACTGTATTATCCTGGTATTTTTCTAAGAAATATTTTATCATCACTATTTTGTATTTTGAATAATAAGCAAAATGAGTTTGAAATGACGTGAAATATTCTTCTAATGTGCGTCACTGTTTCACTTTGGGAGCTAAATTTATATTTAGTTTCCTGGACCAACACAATCATTATCACCACCGTAACCACCGGAATTATTGTTATCAGTTGTCACCATAGTAAACGCTCCACTTTGGTGTTTTACAGGCGACTTTTCACCTTATTTACTTAGTGGAGACTCAAAGATAGACTAACGTCGTCTCTATTTTTCTCACAACCAAATAAAATCACACAATTTCTAAAAAATCTGCACTCATAAAGATAAGAGAGAGTAGTCGGGTGAGGAAAAATAAGAATGACAACAGCAACTCGAGTGCGCCAAAAATTGGTTTCTCTCTTGTTAAATTCATTGCACCTTTCACCTGGTACTGACGGTATCTTTCCTGCCCTTTTACAAAAGGGCTTAAAGGGACTATTGCCATTCATAGTAAGCAAATGCCGTAGTAGCCTTGCCTTAGGGTATGTACCGTCGGCCTGGAGAAGACCAAATGTGGGGAAGAAAGATACCACACATCCAAAGTCCTTCAAAGCAATCAGCTTGACATCATTTATATTAAAAATAGTTGAAAAAGTTGCGGATAACTATATAAGTTGTGGAGCATTAAAATAGGTGCCATTGCACCCAACACAGCATATTGCGGGTAAATCGACAGAAACCGCTCTTATAAGCCTAGTAAACTCCATATAGAAGTAACTTGATGACAAAGAAATAGCAATCTGAGCATTCCTTGATATCGAGGGAGCCTGCGACAACACCCCACATGAAGTGGTAATAAGGGCATTGAGCAGAAGAGGAGTAGACTCGATGACATCTAAATGGATGGCAGAAGTCCTATAAACAAGATCGGCAGAGATATCCGCTGGAGAAGAAACAATAGCCATAGCAACGACCGGAGGATGCACAAAGGGAGGGGTATTTTTCGCCGGTAATGTGAAGCCTAGTTGTTGACGAAATACTGCTGATACATTGTCCGAGGCGGGCATAGACTACCAGGGCTATGCAACGTCATTGTTTTAATACCGAGAGGCAAATTTGAAGAAACCCTTTCCGATATCCTGCAAAGTGGTCTGACAATTGTAGGTCAATGCTGCAGGTCAGTAGGATTAAATATAAATTCCACTAAAGGCACTATCGTAGTTTCATTTACCAAGAAAAAAAATATGCCAAGGTGGAAGAGCATTATATTCTTGGGCGAGATTATCCCGCGAAAAAGAGGTCAAAAATCTGAGGGTTACACTAGATAGCAAAATGACATAGAAAATACATATCAAGAATATTGCGGAAAAAGCGAAGCATGTTTTAATGGCAAGCAAAAGATTGATGGGCAAAACATAGCAATGCATACGAAAAGTAGGGGTATTCATATTTTAGTGCAAAAATGTAAAGCACCGACTGCGGAAATTGCGATATCCATCCTCCATGAGATCCATGAAAACTTTTAGTATGAATTGGTGTGCAGCGCAATGACGTTATTTTCTAGGTGGATCAAGATCTTTTTCAACCAATACTGATGGCAGATAAGGAGCAATTTCCCAAAATCATAAGTCAGTTCGGAAATGATGTGGCGCTTATAACAAGTTATGATCAACAGTTTCGAAACGTTTATAAACAATATCACAAAATATCAATACAAACTCGTACAAACTTATTTTAATGTCTCAGAAAATTATAATTCGAAGATCTAAATCTCAGATTTCAATCGAACTGCTTGTTTCATTGTAAGAATGTTAGTGCATCAGTCCTGGAGCTGTGAATTCAAATCCCTGGGCATGGTCTCGATAAGTCTGTGTCTAAATAATCTACTCGTCGACTCGATAGTTTTTGTTACTCATTTCAGAAAGGCTGCCGATATTATTATTTGTTGAATACTGCGTCATAACCAAAAAGAAACAAATATTTATTAAATTTATATAAATAGTTTAATATTCTTGAGAAGTGAAATTTGGTAAAATGTTTACGAACATAAAAAGTGAATAAAGTGCCCTAAAAGCATCTCCAATATATCTGAGAGAAACAAAACAAACACAGCAGGTTAAGAGGCCTGTGAGTTATAGAGGCAGAACAATAGGAGTTATATACGTGTATTCTAGTCAAAAACTAGGTTAAAGAAGTAAACCTCTTCAAATAGAGAATGAGTAATAGTAGTCACAAGAAAAAAAATTAAAGAACAAAAAACAAAGAAATCAATAAACAATAAAGAATATTGAAGTGGGGGTGGGGAGGTCGCGAGTTACTCTATTTCCTAATAGATTAAACTGAACCACCCCATAGAAATTAAACGAAAAAGTTGAGTGATGATGATGTGGAGTCCGGAAAATCCTCTTAAATACGAAGTCTGTCCCTCTTCACGAAATTTTAGTTATGAAGGTGGCTATGGCCGTGGCTTTCGTAGTTGATTTATTCAGCTGTTGTTTATAATCTTCTACAGATCCCGAATATAACGTTTTTTTATAATTTGTAGTCTTTTTTATGCAAACTATCGTCAAAGCCTTGGAGTTTCAGCTATGCAATTTTGTGAATTGTGCGGGAGGTAGTTTAATCACCCAACCCATGTTTGCAGAACACAAACGTCGACTAAACGTACATTACTCCTAAATTTGACCTCTGAACATTAACGGAAGCTTAGTTGGGTGTTATTTTATTTGAATTCTCGAGGGTTGATTATTTATTTGGGAGACCAGTGTGTTTTCTTCCATTTCTATATATGACTAAGCAGGGAAAATGCGATTCTTCAAACTAAAACTCATCTAAAAATCAGGTATATGAATGTGTCAAGGTAGAAGAAGTATGTCTGAAGAATTAGTGTGGCAGTCTATTTCTAATAATATGAATTTTTGGATGGGATCTCAGAAGACCGAATTATATAATCTCTAATTGTAATCCGTATGCAAGATGAGGGTTAATTTCGAGTCCACAGCCACTCCAATGTATGCAATTTGATTCAGTCTATACTGGTTGATGTATTAAATTATTATAAAAATTACTTTCAGATCGTTTAGAGGTGTACATATATTTATTTATTGATATATATGTTTAGTTGGTTGTTCGGGTTGATTTCTAACTTAACTTGTAAGATGAAGGAAATATCTTTTCTAGCAGAACGATCAGGAATACAGTTGTGGCACAACACAGTACAAAACCAAATAAGAAGACTTCATATTTCTGAAGAGCACACGGCAAAATTTATGAAGTAAGTCATGAATCACTGAAAAAAAAATTGAAAGTACTTAACGGAGACAAAGCTTTTTATTGCAAAAACAATTTATTTTTTATTTTGCACTTAATCTAATTTTAGAGAAACTCCACAGTTGGAGTCTGAAATTATACTCGCGTTTGGAGATCCTTCCCCTCAAGTTAAAGGATTGTCACATTTCGTGGCACCCCCTGTCGTCCACTGTTTACTGATATGCTAAGAAAATCAGACATAACTAATAAAATTCAGACATATTCATACCTTGACAGCTATTATCTGCGGTAGAAACATAGTTTATATGTAGAAAAATGGGAAAAAACAGGCCGATCTCCCAAAAAAATAAATCTCGAGAACTTGATTAAGATAATCGTACGAGTAAGATAATCCTAATATAGGCACAATATATTCTTTCAATATTTATGAATAATATCCAGAAAATGCGATCATCCGATCAAGGTTAGATGAACTTTTGCTACTTGGGCTTTCAGTAATACAGTTTAGCTTGTAAATATTTTTTCTGTGGAAAATTTCTTCCCCAAAAAGTTACCAAAAGTGTGCGTCAGATTTGTAGCTACTTGCAGCTAATAATAAATATAAAGATGACGTATCAATAACGTTAATTAATTTATTTATTAAATTTAAAATTAAACTTATACAGAACAAAAGACTAATATGGCCGAGAGATGCTGCGCCAGTCCAAAATCTCCAAAATCTCTCACAGAAAATCTGACAAGGAATATGTAAAAGTAAAGTTGGTAGCAGATACCCTCATAGTTGGCAGCTTTTCACAAATAGTTGGCGTAGCAAACAACCTCAAGTGCCCACAGTACTCTCTCCGAACGACGAAGCTGTGGGTGAGATGCGAAAAGTACCCTTCAAGTTGCTGTCCTTAAGCGATCTGTAGATGCCGAAGTTGATGTTTGTGATTGAGATGAGTTCGAATCTCTTGCAGATGGAATCAAGTCACTACACTCGAAAAATGCAGGTTTTAATCATTCCGTCGAAATTGTTGTTGGTGTCCCATCAATATTGACTTTGAAGACATAGTCTCAGATGCGCTCGATGACCTCATATGGCCCATCATAAGGCCGTTCGCATGGCTTTTTAACAGCATGAGAGCAGCTGTGAAGCGTTTTATGCGCAAAACCTTGTGTTTGTTCTGGTGCGCCGAAGTTACCGATCGAACTTGTCGCATCTGCCCGCGAAGCTTTTCCACGAAGTATCTAGGCTGTGGTGAAACCTCTTCCTCTATGAAAACTCACCTGGTAGTATGGTTCCATAAACAAGCTCTGCTGCGGAGGCGTTTATGTCCTCCTTATAATTCACCTTATGACTCACCCGTAGCCGAAAAAGAACCGAAGGCAAAATGTCCACCCAGCTTGGCGAATTATGATACCTGATGGCTGCCTTAAGTGAACGGTGCCATCCTTCAACCATCCCATTTGCAGCCGGATGATATGCCGTTGTGCGTATTCTGTTGCTGCCGATTAATTTTACAAACGCGCCGAAGAGCTGAGACTCAAATTGGGAACCTCTGTCAGACGTTTTTGTGGTCGGCAATCCAAAACGTGCCACCCAGCAAGCTTACAAATTGTCTACTATGGTACTAGCGGAAATGTCCTTGAGGGGCACAGCTTCTGGGCAGATGAAAAACGGTCAATGATGGTGAGTACGTACCTGCAGTGTTGCATGACGATGATGTCAATGTGTACATTGTAACGACTCTTTTTTATAGCTGGGGTAAAACTCAGCGGCTCCAGGGGTCGTATACAGAAAAATATAAAAATCCTGTGATTTAAATTAATTTCAACGTATTTATTTAGTGTATTGATTATGGACTCTTGTCAGTCCTTGCTCAAAACAATTCTACTTCCTTAACTCTATGTTTGTATAAATAACTTATTCAATGTGTACTTGTTTCCATGTATCTACGTCCCGGTAAGTGTGTGTCTCTGTGACTCAGTGGGAGAACGATTAAAAACCAGAAGCTCTCACTGAGTTCCTATGGTCTCTGTACGGCGTATAACTTAGTGGGAAAACGATTAAAAACCAGAGGTTCCCTCTAAGTCCCTAAGTCTCGGTGGCGTATGTGTCTCAGTGATTCAGTGGGAGAACGATTAAAAACCAGAGGCTCTCACTGAATCCCTGTAGTCTCTGTCTGTGTATGGCTTAGCAAGAAAACGATTAAAAACCAGAGGTTCTTGCTAAGCTTTCTATGTTCGTATTGTACTTTGTAGAGCTGTTGCTAGTCAGGATGCTGGTGATCGACGAAGAGACCTACTGCCTGGGCTACGTGGTTTATATAGTCCCAGGTCGCAGCGGCTGACACATGTTGTTGTTCGCAGGCCACCGTTGTGTGTTTTTACTTCCGTTGGCCAGTAGTCGATTGTTGTTGTTGTGGCCGGCTTGTTGTTGTTGCAGTCAGGCTTGTTGGTGTTGCCGTCTTTTGCCCTTGGGCCACCTTCAACTTCTGGCGGTCAGCCACCTCACACCAACGGTCCCTGGTTAGCCTGCAGTATTGTTGCCTGCCAGCAGCGCTGTCCGGAATCCTGTAGTGTTGTTGTTGTTAAATATTTAATTTAACTGACAATCAGCATTTCCCTCTTGTGCTTTGTACTTGCCGGCCGTTGGCGTGGTGGTGGTTCTGTCGTTGTCCCTCTTGTGCTTCGCTCTCGTTTCTTCGTGTTGTTGGTGTAAGATTTCCGAGCGAGCGCACTCGGCAAATTCCACCGCTGCGCGCTGAGTTCGTGCACTCACCTTCTCTTGTCCGGCATGTATTTGTTGTATTCCTCGTCGCTGTGTTTTTCCTCGCTCTTTGCAAGCATAGCGCTGATTGGCAAGATCGTTGGCTGTGCGTGAGGTTGCTTTTGTTGTAATCCTAGTTATTATTCCAACTGGTATAATATGCTGATGGTGATCTGTTCTCCCGCCACTGCTGCGCTGATTGGTTACAACGTATGTAGTTTTTTCGTTAAATTTCTAATGCAGTTGCTTCGGTTCGGGTATTTTATCGTGATGTGTGTGTGTATATAGTTTCGTAGCGACTCTGTCATTTGTAGTGTGGGCCAAAATTTCCCACAGAAGATTTTAGTCCTCACACGCCCTCCCCACTTTACCGACGAGAAATTTTAACCACGTCATGGCAGAGGGTCACTCTGTATGCGTCTCGCCTAAATCGTATTCGCCCTCGTGTCCGTTTTTGCTGAGCCCCTTTGGCTTTACGCAAAACTTCTGTTACTAAGCCCTGTGGTAGACCAGCTCCTTTCGATTCCTGTAGCTCTTCTAAACTTTGGAATGTGAGATGGTTCCATTGTGTGGCTGAGTCGTCTGTATTTGGCATCCGTTTCTCTGTTGACGGGCTCCCTGTAGCGCCGTTCCGTTGTCTACTACTGTTGCTGCGGTGGCTATGGGCGTCGCTTCTGTTGTGTTTGGTGCACTTGATTGCACGGTGGTTGTCCCTTGATCTGTCGGTTTGTCTACGTGGCATTTCTCGGGTTTCCCGCGCTGGCGAACACCTTGCGGAATAACTGGGAGATGCGCTGCTTGTCATGGTCGTTTGACGCCTTAATGTCGTGATCTCACTACCACTTGGTGCGCCCGTGTCCTTCTCCTGAGGCCCCTGTGGTAATTCGTTTTTGGTTTTCCCTCGGCAGAATCCGTGGCAAGTGAACGCGTTCGTGTGTGTAATACTTGTTTCTGGTGATGTATATTTGCTACTGCGTTGGCTTCCGCTGTATTCTCTGTTGTGTCTCTGTTCTTTAGATTTTCTGACGTTAGTTGGCCTCTTGGAAGGCATTGATGCATTTACTTGTGGGAAGTTCTCAACGCGGATTGTCGTGCACGTTGCAAAGTCTCGTGGTTGCACACAACCGTTATGAGGTCCCAGCGTGATCTCCTGATCGCCGCACTTCAATGTCGTTCCCAGGCTTGTCATGAAATCCACTCCTAGGAGTAGATCATCACTGGAGTCAGGCATGATAAATAGTTCTATCTGACATGCCTGCCCTCCAAACCTTACCTTCGTCACAAATGTCTCTTTGACCCTCCTAGCACTTCCGTCTGCCATAAGCGCTCTGGTATTGGATTTTTCCAATTTGCCGGTAGAAGCTCGTAACTTGTGTGCTAGGCGTCTGCTCATAAAACTGTGCGTTGCACCTGTGTCCAGCGTCGCGGTGACAGTTTCTGTGCCAATAGAAACGTTAGCGCAGATTCGTCGCCCGACACAGTGCAATGCGTTTTTCCATGGTAAAGTCTGGTGTCGCTGCTCTGTTCCATGCTGCGTGTCTGACGGTAGTCTTCTGTTGGGTGGTGCTCTCTGGTTGCAGCACTCGATCTTCCTAACTCCCCTACGGCCACACTCCCAACAAAACAGTATTTGCACGTTGCGACATAGTCGTGCTATGTGACCATTTTGGCCACAACGCCGGCAGGCTGTTCTAGGATCTATGGGTGCCACTTTGCTCTCTACCGTCACCTGTCGGTTCCTTACCTCTCGAGGTGGATCTTGCTCTGTTCGCCTTTGTGTGGGTGGCGCTGCTAGCTGTTCGCCTTCTCCCCGTATGCTCTCCAAATCCTCGGCCATCTCTATCAGCTCCTGTAGCGATACGAAATCTCTACGGCGCACGTATAGCTGATATTGTGGCAGACTGTTCTGGAAGATTCTTTCCAGTTTCTGCTCCTCCGAATAATCCACGTGTCGCATAAGATTTTGCAATTCGAGTACATACTGCTTGAATGACTCTCGATGCCTCTGGTGACGCTGTCGGATCTGGTCGTCGAGTTTCTCCATGAAACGGGCCGGTAAAAAGAATTTCAGGAAGTCCCTCCTATATGTGCTCCATTCCCGCCACGCTCGATTGTTGTTTCTGAACCACATGAGTGCTCGTTCTCTCAAGAGTTCCGGCATAGTACGCGGAAGGAAATCTTTGTTTATTCCGTACACATCTGCAAGTTCTTCCACTCGCTCGATAAAAGCTAGTGGATCACGCCCACCGTCAAAGTTCAGAGACCACTTCCGTACTTGATCAATAACAGCGGCGTACTGTGTAGACCCGTTGTATTGTTGATCCATTGGTGCAGGTGAAACGTAAGGATGCTGTGGTATTCCCCGTACCTCTGGATTCCACGCTGGTAGAGTTGCACCTGCGTATGTGCTTGGCCTGTCCACTTCCAGCGTTTCGCTGAGAACTATGGATGCAGCCGGTCTTGGTGATGTGTTTTTAACATGCCTGCGTTGTAGATTCATCAACCGGTATTGTTGCTCCTGAGTCAGTACCGTTTCTGTGAAAAATTCAGAAAGCCGCTTTCGGAGGTCATCTACTGTGCCTGTAGTTTCCAAACCGAATTCCTCTGCAAAAATCACCAACTCATCTTTCCGTAGCACGTACACCCAGCTTGTTTTCCCCATCCTGTGACTTTCCTGGTTAATGGCGAAGACTATGGGTGAGCGTCGGATGCTTTGAATTTCCTTGTTTTTATAGTCCCTGCTCGGGCGCCACTGTAATGACTCTTTTTTATAGCTGGGGTAAAACTCAGCGGCTCCAGGGGTCGTATACAGAAAAATATAAAAATCCTGTGATTTAAATTAATTTCAACGTATTTATTTAGTGTATTGATTATGGACTCTTGTCAGTCCTTGCTCAAAACAATTCTACTTCCTTAACTCTATGTTTGTATAAATAACTTATTCAATGTGTACTTGTTTCCATGTATCTACGTCCCGGTAAGTGTGTGTCTCTGTGACTCAGTGGGAGAACGATTAAAAACCAGAAGCTCTCACTGAGTTCCTATGGTCTCTGTACGGCGTATGACTTAGTGGGAAAACGATTAAAAACCAGAGGTTCCCTCTAAGTCCCTAAGTCTCGGTGGCGTATGTGTCTCAGTGATTCAGTGGGAGAACGATTAAAAACCAGAGGCTCTCACTGAATCCCTGTAGTCTCTGTCTGTGTATGGCTTAGCAAGAAAACGATTAAAAACCAGAGGTTCTTGCTAAGCTTTCTATGTTCGTATTGTACTTTGTAGAGCTGTTGCTAGTCAGGATGCTGGTGATCGACGAAGAGACCTACTGCCTGGGCTACGTGGTTTATATAGTCCCAGGTCGCAGCGGCTGACACATGTTGTTGTTCGCAGGCCACCGTTGTGTGTTTTTACTTCCGTTGGCCAGTAGTCGATTGTTGTTGTTGTGGCCGGCTTGTTGTTGTTGCAGTCAGGCTTGTTGGTGTTGCCGTCTTTTGCCCTTGGGCCACCTTCAACTTCTGGCGGTCAGCCACCTCACTCCAACGGTCCCTGGTTAGCCTGCAGTATTGTTGCCTGCCAGCAGCGCTGTCCGGAATCCTGTAGTGTTGTTGTTGTTAAATATTTAATTTAACTGACAATCAGCATTTCCCTCTTGTGCTTTGTACTTGCCGGCCGTTGGCGTGGTGGTGGTTCTGTCGTTGTCCCTCTTGTGCTTCGCTCTCGTTTCTTCGTGTTGTTGGTGTAAGATTTCCGAGCGAGCGCACTCGGCAAATTCCACCGCTGAGTTCGTGCACTCACCTTCTCTTGTCCGGCATGTATTTGTTGTATTCCTCGTCGCTGTGTTTTTCCACGCTCTTTGCAAGCATAGCGCTGATTGGCAAGATCGTTGGATGTGCGTGAGGTTGCTTTTGTTGTAATCCTAGTTATTATTCCAACTGGTATAATATGCTGATGGTGATCTGTTCTCCCGCCACTGCTGCGCTGATTGGTTACAACGTATGTAGTTTTTTCGTTAAATTTCTAATGCAGTTGCTTCGGTTCGGGTATTTTATCGTGATGTGTGTGTGTATATAGTTTCGTAGCGACTCTGTCATTTGTAGTGTGGGCCAAAATTTCCCACAGAAGATTTTAGTCCTCACAACATGTGGAAAGCGCTCGCCTGGCATCGCGATGTGGTGTGGAGTGATACATCAGCGTACGTTTTTTGAATCAATCAGCATAATAATATCTTAATTAAAAATTTATTATATAACATATTGAAGAATCCTTGCTTAAATAAAGTTTAATTTTGCACTGGTGAGCACACCAAAGACAACTGACGCAGTAATGCAACTGTCCCAAGTGGAGCATTGCCTCTGAATCAGCATTTATCTTCAATATAAAAAATCAAGTTGGTTCAAAACTAATAATTTCGTTTGGTGACCTGTTGACGAACTGAATCTAACAAACTGTCGTCTCTCAACCTCCACATTCGTACGCAACTCTTAACATTTATAAAATGGCACGATATACAGAATATCATCTCCTACATGTGTTTACACCAAATTTAGTGCAGACTGAAGTAGTCCTAACACCTTTGCATGTACGCCGTGCCAATCGAACCCTGAAGGTTGAAATTAAGGAAGTGAAAATGATTAGGCGGATGGACATAAGTCCAAAAGAAGATCCAGGTCCCGACTTTATCCCAAACAAAAGGCTGCAAGAGAATATTACAATTGTTCATCTTACACAATTATAGAATCGTATACTGAGAGTTGTCCGTAATTATAATGATCAATGAACCATATAGACCAATAAGCCTTCTATCACTACTCTCTAAAGTCTTCGAAAAGTACTTCTTCATTAAATTACTCCATTCCGGTAAAAAAGAGAAGTGATCTCTCAACACCAATTTGGGTTTCGAGAGAAGTAGAATACAAGAGAGCAGATGGACAGAATATATGCAGTAATTACAGACGCTTTGGATAATACAAAACATTTCTAAGGAATTGTGATATTGGACAAGCATTTGATAAAGTGTGGCATGAGAGTCTCATCTACAAAATTCAGAACCATCTTCCTATCTCTTTGATCGGAAATTTAAAGTAAAACATAAAATCCATATGACAGACAACCACAAAATCTTAGTTGAGACACCACAGGGGAGTAAACTTGGACCGCTTTTATACCTTTTACATACGAATGATTTACCAAAAGATAACCAACTTATATATATTTTTGCAGATGATACCGCAATTTTATATTCTTATAAAGATTTCAACATTGCCTCACAAAATCTAAAGGATCACACAAACATTATAGTTATCGAGTCGCAATCTGTTCTCATAAAGTTTACCTTAAGACACGAAATATGACCTCCTTCATCTCAAAATAATGTCATAATCCCGCAAGCAAACGATGCGGAATATCTTGGCATACATTTGGATAGACAGTTTTGGACAGTCTCCCCTGACGAAAGCACATTGAATCCAGCACAATCCAACTAAAGCTCCAGACAAATACTCTCTATTGGCTCCTCAACCACAGTTGAAAAGGGAGCATGGAAAATAAAATTCTTCTATACAAAGTGGTCATTAAACCTGTATTCAACTGTGGGGCTTCCTCAGAATCTCAAACATCGAGTTGATTCAACGATTTAAATCTAAAATACTACCCACAATATCCAATACCGCATGGTGTTTTAAAAACGAAAGACTACTTACCGAACTAAACATTCCAATTGTCCACTAAAAAATAATTAATAATAAAAGAACCTACAAAATAAAATTAACCCCCACCCACATATTGTAGCTAAGGACTTGCTCAAGGAACCTGATTGATCACGTCTTAAACAATTTGATTTTTAAATTAATCTTATTTGGAATTTAAAATTATATCTCTTATTCGTTTACTTCTATAATATTACAAAATCCATGAATGTAGTTAATTAATTTATCCTAAGCACCGGCTAAGAATTAAAGTTAAAATGCAGTTTGTGAGATTTAAGTATTTATTGTGTGTTAGTTCTAATTTACAAGATTAGTGCAAGTTAGTACAAGTGTACTCATTCCTTGAAACAAATGAGGCCACTTTTGGGACAAACAACTAAGCTGTCTGGAAATCCTTAGACTTTTTTACCAATAAAATATAATGTAATTATTTTTAGCAGGCATCTTGAGAAGTTCAGATTTAAAACAAATCGAGATTTAAATGGAATAAAGATACAATTTTTAAAATGAGACGGGAATATTTTAACTTTACAGTGTGCATTTAAAAATATATTTAGAAAATAAGAATAGAAATTCCCGCTGTGTTCAAAATTTAAAAGGATTATGTGCTTGTTTTTTATTGTAGTATTGGTAATCTACTTCTAAAGAATCCTTTGTAACAAAGGTATTTTTCGAAGTTAGTGTCTAGCTCATTTTCACCCTGAATACTACCACATTCATTTATATATAGTCCGACCTCATCCTTAGAGATTTGGAGAAAGTTTATAATGGCATTGTCGTTGAAGGCGCCGTTTACCAATACTTTCTCCGACTCCAAATCACAGGTAACAAATTCTTTCAATTTGCTGATGTTGTTCTTGTCGTAACTGCCACAAATATACAATAGCAGGACATCATTGTCGGCCAGCTTTGCTTTTTCCTGGCATTCATCTTTTTCACCGTCATCTGCTTCTTCTTCTTCTTCTGAAGACTTGAAAAGAAATATGGTTTCAATTAGTACCAAACTTTGATGAGCAGATATGAAATCTGCAGATATATGCCTGAGTAAATATCCGTCTCGATATGTGCCCGAGCGGTCTCAGAAAATAACAAGTCTTAAAATACGGAGCATTTTTCTGAATATAAAGCTAGTGCTGCGGTTCTCTGCCACAGTTCTCATATCAATTTTATATCACTTATTTACAAACAATCTTAGACAATTGTCTACTGGTAAGATCATTGGTTGAAATGTATGAATAGTGTGGACTCAGATATTGCTATTCACTTAAGATTTGCTACAAATCTGGTCTAATCTGAGTCTGATATATTTAAACTCGTATACTTACTCGTAAAACAGGAACTAAATTGGACTCAGGGCATTTGAAGTCCTTGAGAATATCTTTAGCAGCACTTGGGTTTTCGAGTGCAGCAGGATCCTGTTTAATTTTGCCAGCAGATATTACGGCAATAAAAGCGGCAAGGATAGCAAAAGTAAAGCACTTCATTTTTAATTCACTTAAATTTCAATTCGGACTCTTCCTTACGAAAAGATAAAACAAACTAATACCGTAAAGAATTGTTGCGGGGTTTTTATACACTAAATTTTGTAATTGAATTTAAGTTATTGCTTTGGTGTCTCTCCATTTTCTTGACAAGGCGTACATTATAGAATATAAATTTAGCTCTTTTAAATAAATATTTGCACCCATTGTGGTTCTGTGGATTTAGTCACAGGTTGGTGTACTATGCATTGAGCTCGGGGTGAAAATGTTGGTCTAACTATCGCAAGAGTCTCCAGCAACTAGACAAATTCAGAGACAATTATGAAAGAAATGTGCGTCAGCAATGGAACAAACACGTAAATATACAATATAATTCGCAGGTATTCATATACAACGAAAACGACCGCTCGTGTCTTCTTGACCTTGGAAACAACTGTTCTAAAAAGAATTGTCATTATGTCAATTGTGAAAATGACGCACACTTTTTGTAATTTTTTTAATAAGAAATGTTCAACAAAAATATATTAATAAGGAACATTTTCTACTGAAAGCCCGAGAAGAGAAAAAAGTGTCTGGATACGGTCTATAAAGTTTTACAGGCGCAGATTTGGATTCAAATGTTGAACAAAATGTTCACAAAAGCGGAAAAGCAGTTATTATATGGTAGTTTCCTTCCAAGAGGTCTAGGTACCTTCGTCACATTTTGTCTCCCACTAGATAAAGACGATGCTTTTTCCAATTTCTAAAATAACCTTGTTTCTTGTTGAATAAAATATATTTATTTTGGCGCATTAAGTTTTGAAAATTATTTTGGATAGTTGACGACATCATCTTGTCTAGTAACGGAATCCATTGATTTGTGCGTCGTCAATTCTCCAGCAATTTTACTTCGAATATTGAAATTCAATTCGTCAACATCAATGTTTTTCGTAGCCAATATAGGACGTTCGCCTAATTAAACATGATTTTGAAATTTTAAGAAATGGTTGGGAACATCTTTCGGATGATATCGGTTTTTAAATCGGTGACCTGGCAAAAATCGACGGGGCATATAATAGAGCCAGTCGAAATGTCAGCGGGGATTTCGCCATTGCCAGTCTCCAGCAATTGTTTTGAATATACTTCACCAGATTGGTCGAACTGCAACTTGACACGCATGTTCATTTGAGTGTCTTGACGTGTTTCCACAAAACAGACGATTTCAAACATGCATTAAGTTCATCGGCTGCTGTTGGCCATGGAGTCATTGTCAATGTTTGGCGAAAATCACATGCCAACAGAATCATCGGGGCAACCAAGAAGAAATTCCCTACAGTTTCATCGTTCACACCCTTCATGAGAGAATCGTACGCATATTTTTTTGTGAATTCAACATCGGAACCGTTTGGTATTTGGTCCAGAACTTAATCGATTTCAATGGAGAGAATGTTTAGATAATTATCAAAAATAACTTTCGTATTTTATGATCATTTGAAGAAATCACAGCATCTTCGAGGGTGTAATTCCAATGAGTGTCATCCACTAGCCATCGCAAACTTTGACACAGAATTCACCATTCCGGTGAGAATATGTGTGCTTACTATGCTTTCGGTTTATACATGTTCATAACTGAACTCGAAACGAACAACTTTTCTGTAATTTTTATGTTTTTGTTGTTACAAACATTTCAAAAACTTTATTTCATCTACGTTTATGAATCGATTTTGAATATTTGATGGTCAATATTAGAAAAATTATCCTTCAAATGCCATATTTATTATTAAAATCGGTCCAGCCGTTCTCAAGTTACAAATTACAATCCATTTTTATAAATATAGAGATTGTAAATTAACTTAAATTAAATAAGAAATTTGCAACCATTGATGATGCGGTTTTTGTATGAATAACAGTGTGAAAGTGGAGCAATGGTGTTC
The DNA here is from genome assembly GCA_920105625.2 of Clusia tigrina. Classification (NCBI taxonomy): domain Eukaryota; kingdom Metazoa; phylum Arthropoda; class Insecta; order Diptera; family Clusiidae; genus Clusia; species Clusia tigrina. The sequence continues at coordinate 31,424,453 of OV050030.1, forward strand.
TTTGTTAGAGTGTTGTAGCGGAAATTACTTGATGGAGGATATATTTATAAACACTTATAAATTATTTGTGGTCATCGACTAATACTTGTTGCAATCGGTTTTTTTTTACATCGGTCGTAGTTATTATATTTTCCTTAGTTGGTAACATGGATAATTGCTCTAATAGAGACTAATATTCCGGGTAGTAAATTAACTTATCCAATACGTGAAGCTACTTCCACTATAACCCACAGAACACCACTTGATAGCACGGTGTTATCCCTTTGGTAAAAAAGCATTGAATCAGAAACAAATCCCAATTAGCTCCAACATCCTGGCTCTAGATGTAGAAGTAGACAACGGTTGTTACATGCTGCATTCCACCCAATCAAAATGTTCACAATGAAGACTTAATTGACATCTTTACAGTTCTTCCATACCTATTCTTAGAAGACTTCAACAACTTGGAGTCTTCTTCGGGATTTTGCCTCCGTCAGCAAAATCGGCAATATAAATAACGACATCATCCTACCAAGAAGCTCAATGTCACAAATGATTTCTCGCCCTCCCACTTTTCAATCCATAAAACATTTTCCCACCCCGACATTATAATATCCTCTGCCTACTTAGTCACCAAATCAACCGTACAGCAGGAATCACTTCCCTATTATTACCCTTTCAATCCCAAAGTTTTTCCAGATCAAACAAACATAAAAATGTACGGTGAAAAAAGCAATGAGTGGTCACCCGGACATGTCGGAATTCAGAGCAACTAGAAAACTTTGTCACAAATTTTTGTAAAATATAAATTCAAAATCGTTTAGAATTATTGTAATAACTTGGAAATTGTTATTACTCAGCAGAGTATCTCACATAGAACTCGGTCTGCATGCCTCAATGTAGGAATGTTAGTCTACTAGTCCTGGGGATGTGAATTCAAAGTCCTGGTCATGGTCTCAATAATTTGCGTCTAAATAATTTCCTCTTCGAATCGAACGCCTTTGTTACTCATTATCCAGAACGGGGGCTGACATCATCACTTCTGGTATAAGGCAACATCACCAAATATACACCAACAATTATTCAATTAGTATATGTATACTCGTATATATATACATACATATATATATATATATATATATATATATATATATATATATATATATATATATATATATATATATATATATATATATATATATATATATATATATATATATATATATATATATATATATATATATATATATATATATATATATATATATATATATATATATATATATATATATATATATATATATATATATATATATATATATATATATATATATATATATATATATATATGTAAAAATTATTGAAGTTGGTTCTACGTACTTACGTGATGAAATTTGGAAAAAGTATTTGCTTCAGAGCTGAACTGAAACAGGTCTCAAAATAGCTACAAAATATACAATAGGAAGACACACACAGCAGTTATAGATATATGTAGTGTACGTACTAGGCAAAGCAGTCGGGGCTATAGGCTTCTAAATTTAACTTAATAACTAAGACTCTTCCAATAGAGAATGAGTACTCTAATAATGAAAGAAATTTCAGAATGGAATTAAAAATGAAAGCACAAAGAATAAAAATAATTGAAGTGGGGTTAGATAGACAGCGAGATACCCTATACCCTAACACAGAGGACTACTGGAACAGCTCTTAGAAATTAAGCAAGAGAGTCGAACGATGATAATATAAGATCGAGATAACTACTTGCAAATTCTGAAATGTATTCCATTTTAAGACAACTTTCATCATAATTCCAAATTCTTAATGAAGGTAGCCATTGTCGTGGATTTGACAGTTGCTTTATTACGCCCACATATAGCATTAGGGCAACTTTTTTTCTTAAATTGTCTGCAGATCTCTCAATATGCATGTCAAGAGAGACGAGAAATATATTTAAACTATTCTTCTATTATTTGTATTACTCTTTATTATTATCGTTGGAAAATATTGGGGTTCCAGTAATACAAATTTGTGAAATGTGAGCGAGGAAGTTTCATTTTGATCTCATTTTTTTAGAACGCAAACAACGATATAGTAACAGCTTACTGCCAAATTAACGGAAGCTTAGATGTGGGCTATTTTGGATTACTTCTTGAGGATTGCTTATTTAGGAGATAGGTGGGTTCTCCCCAATTTCTGCAAGTGACTGTAGAGTGACAAAACTATTCTTCAAACTAACTTTTCATAGCGGGACTAACTATCGCAAGTTGCTAGAGTTGAGACAAATTCAGAGACAATTATTGAAGAAATGTGCGTCAGAAACAGAATAAACACGGAAGAGTGGGATATATTTGGTAGGTATATAGACACAACTGAAACGCTTGCTCGTGTCTTTTTGACGTTGAAAAGAATGATTCAGAATTCTAAATACAACGAAAAGTTTTTTTAATTTTTTAATAAGAAAAATTAAACAAAAAATTTATAACAAGCAAAATTTTGTTATTGCAAGCGAAAGTGGCAAAAATGCCTCCTTGACCAAACCGTGAAAACTTTTACAGTAGCAGAGTCTGTGTCGCAATTGTTTAACAAAATGTTTACAGAAGCGAAAAAGTAGTCCTAATATGGTCGTTTTGCTCCTTAACAGGCCTCTAAAATACTTGCATAAATTGTATACAGACGCTTCTATGAACTTTATACCACATTCCGTATGATACTATACAAAGACGATGTCGGATAGGAATTACTTCATATTATTCAGGAATAGTGATAGAACATTTCAAGTATTTACTTGTATTTGGAATCAGCAGGGTTTAAACTATAGTCCTATCGATTCGCAGTTAATCCACCGTTTTATACTGATCTAAGATCGAAAGCAAATATCCGTTCAAATCTTGTCTGTTTCTCAATCCAAATCTAGCGTACCAATAAGTGAAAATCCTTAATTTAATGGTTTATTTCTTTAGGTGTGATGATTATTTGATTTCTAACTTTTACGTTGTGGAAACTTAATCAAGCGAGATTGCCATGAAGTGGTGCAAAGTGCAAAGCATCCCGAAAGCTGAGTGCCAGTTATGAAGTTTGGTTAATTGGGCGCGTTGCCGGAGCAATAATCTGCACATATTTATACATTACACCTTTCTTTTATTTATAAGTCCTCAATACAAGCATTGCTAGGCTAATTTTGATTATATTCCTTAAAAGTCCTTTAATGGAAAATGGGTATATTGTTATTTGATCAACTCCATTCCCTGCAGATAACTCTATAATGTCCACATGATGGTTAAAAAACGAAATTTCGTCCATAAATCTGTAACACATCTTAAAGTATGAATATTTGTGTACAGTGGGCGTGGCAGTTAATATACACCGCCCACATTTTTCATAGTGTTTAGTAGTTCCCACATCCACATAACGATCAAATGGCGTCACTATTAAATGTATTTAACCGAAGTTATAGCTATTTTAAAAAAGTTCCATATAGGGGAGGTTATCATGGTCTCTATCTAAATCGACTCATATAGCATTCTGGTTCTGTATCTTTATTCAGATTATACTTCCGGAAAGTTTCATTAAGATGCCTCGAACGGTGCAGAAAAAGTGGTCACAGACGGAAGATCTACAAGAGACTTATGGACGAAATTTTACAAGAAGCAACATGTGGACATTATAAAGCTATCTGCAAGAAATGAGGCTGATCAGAGAAAGGACACGTCCACTTTTGATTCAAGGAACTTTCGGGTCTAAAATAAATATTAACCTGCCTATGCTCATACAAAATTGGCAAAAATGTACATGGGGTCCAAAATAGTGTTTGTGCAAAATAGGGGGATCATAATACTACTGCCACGCCCACAATTAACAAAATATCATGACTAGATTCCTATAAAAGATTTGTCAACGAAACTTCACAGAGAGGTTCCGGGTGCTACCATTAGAACACAAAGAAAATGGACGGGTTATTTTCACAACCACGCCAACTATTGACATATTTTTATAAATTTTCAAGACGGCAATTTCGTAACAATATAAAAAACGTTTGTGCGTATCCACCTTATATTCACACCATATGTTCGTGTGGTGCTCCGGATGGTTTGTGCTTGTGTTAGACCTGCTAGGTGGCGCTGAATAATCGAGTACGCATCCAAGCAACAAGATCACTAACACTGTAACTATTCAATTGCTTCGCATTAGAATGCGATCCAGACATCGAATATTGCGCACATTCGAAAATTTCATGGTGACATGGATAAAGAATGCACTCATTGTCAACTATGTAGATGAAAAAAATGTCTGTTTCAAAGCTTCATCATTGTTCACAAATTGAAGTTAACAAGAAATATGCGTGTCCAACTTCAAATACCATTCCATCTGCTGCACTTTTCTCAAAGCATTTAGTTAATATTGTAGACGGCAAAATTAATGTTAGTCCAATAAGACAGAAAATCAAGTTACCAGATAATTTTTGAATCATTGTGCCATCTAGAGACACATTAATTCAAAATGTCTTTCCAAACATTCGATATCATCGATGGCTGAGCGAAAGGGCAATTTTAACAGCAAAAAATATTGATGCTGATACCATAAATATTCCATATTCAAACTATTTTGGAATCTCCGTCATTTTCATCCAAGTTTCATCCAGATACTGTTGAAGATACTGACGAAGATGAAGGAGTGAATTGTCAAACTAAATTTTTAAATGCACTTGATTTAGCAGGGCTTCCATCACATAAATAAATTTTGAATGTTGGATCACCAATCATACTGCTACAAAACCTAAATGCACCAAAATTCTGTAAAGGAACGCAGTTGGTTGTTAAGAAAATATTGGGTAACATTGTTGAATCGACAATTACCAATGACAAGTTTAAAAGAGCGCATGCCAAGAATCCCGAGATGCCAACAGATTCTCCAATTGCATTTAAACGGTTACAATTCCCAATTCGTCTGGCATTTGCAATGACAATCAGGAAATCTCAATGCCAGTCGATGCAAGTCTGCCAGTTGGATTTGGAAAATTCATGCTTCGCTCATGATCAATTATATATAGCCTGCTCCAGAGTTGGTAAGCCCAATGATTTGTTTTTATACGCCGAAAATAGAAAACCATAAAACAATGTTGGCTTTACATAAAATATTTACCAAGATCAGACGAACATTGCATTAATTGAAATAAAATAAAATTTGCATTTAAAATAATGTAATGGATTTCATATTGGTACACACTTAAAATTAGAGTTAAAATTATATTATTACATTCGCACTTTATTTAATAATTCATTGAAACAATTTATTACTTTTTAATCACAATTACAAACATTGTTACGGTTGCCTCGTCAACTGTTCTCGAATTTTAATTGCCTTAGCATATATACTTTTTGAATGGTTCAAATAGAAAAGTCTAGACTATTCCCTACACTATTAAATAAGTTTCTGGATGATTCTCGAATTTTACCCACACTTCGAAAGGGCTTCTTGAGTAAGCTTTTATTTTCGAGAACATTTTAGAGCATTCTCTACCCTCGAAAGACGGTTCTTTAGTAAGCTTTTATTCGAATAGATCGTATCATGATTTATAAGCACCTCTCTCATTGTGAACTGCTCTTAATAGAGATATTCTAAAAGTATCGAACGAAGTTTGCTATCTGCATGGATTGTGTCTTGGCTGAAATACATAGGGTGGTGCACTCAATAGCAAACTCCACATGGGACCCTAGAAGTATGCAATCACGTTTCACTTTATGTTTCAATATTTTGCAAATTTCTTATACGGAAAACCTTTCTTCATTCTTGAAAATAGTTCCAAGAGAAAGAGAACATTGCATCTTTTAGGGTTGTACCAAAAATTATAATAAAATCTATTTTTCAGGGTAAAATATTAAAATAAAGCCCGATTATAAACGTGAAGCAATCCTCTTAGTCGAACGACGTGGTGGAACATATTTTGAATTTCTTATATTTTCGATAAGAAATTTTCCTATTTTGAATTTTTTTCATTTCACTATTATTATAATTATTATAATTATTAAAGAATGGATATCGCACTTCGACTTTAGAGATATGTTGGGCTCCCTTCATGAATTCAGAGTATTTCTCTGATGCTTAGTGTTAAGCTAATTTTTCAGACACTTATTTTTTCATCCGGTATTATATGAGTAACCAAAACTTCTTTCGTTTGTGAATAAATGCTGTTCATGTTGCACCGTGTTTAATAATAAACCTTGCGAATTGTCAATACGCGCTAAAAATTGCATTATATTTATTATTAATTATAAATATTTATATTATTTTAAATTTTTATTTATATGTGCTAAAAACTGGAGGGTCACGTAGGAATCGCAGATTTGCTTTTTTTTATTAACCCCTCTCAAGGGTATGTTAAGAGCCTGGGCAGCGACTTTTTCGCATGCTCCACGCTTACGACACAAAAACTGGAGGGTCCCGTAGGAATCGCAGATTTGCCTTTTTTTATTAACCCCTCTCGTTTGTGGCGTAATTCTCCTCAGTCGATGACAATGTCCTGGATATCATGGTGATGGGGCGGCCATATTTTGACAGTACAGCACCGAGGGCATGTGAAGAGGCATCAGTCGTCAGGTCAAACGGCTTCTCGAAGTCGGGGTACAGTAGTAACACGTCTTCAGAGGCTAGAATGGCTTTGACTCTACCGAAGGCTTCAACAGCTTCGTCATCAAGGTTAACAGGGGTGTTCTTCGAGCGAGTAGCTCCAACATGGCCATTATCTCCACGTAAATACCACGTAAGGGGCTTAGTGATCTGGGCGTAGTCGCGGATGAGCCTTCGATAGTACCTGGCCAATCCCAAAAAAGACCTTATACCGCGGAGACTCTTAGGCTGCTCGAACTCTACTATGTCCTCGACCTTATCTGGACAGGTTTTTATCCCATGTCTGGAAACTACGAAACCCAAAAACTCCACCTCGGTCTGATAGAATTTAGATTTTTCCATTGCAGCTCTCATATTCGCGTTGTATAACTTACCCAGAACTAGACGCAGGTCTTCTAAGTGTTTTTCTGCATTGGGAGAAAAAATGATGACATCGTCCATATAGACGTAACATGATTTCCTTAATTCCTCTCGGAGCACGTCGTCAATGGCGCGTTGGAATATGCTAGGGGCATTTTTCAAACCCATGGGTGGCCGGCAAAACTCGAACTTACTATTGTTAATAGAGAACGCAGTATTCTCGCGATCTTCTTCTAACAATGCTACCTGATAGAAACCACTTTTGAGGTCAACGGTAGAAAAGAAAGAGGACTTCCCTAGGTTTGAGAGGATTACCGAAGGATCAGGAATGGGGTAGCGGTCGGAAATTGTTTTATCATTTAATTTCTTAAAATCAATTACAATTCGTAACTTCCTTTGCCCGCTCTCGTCGAATCCTTTTTTTGTAACTACCCACAACGGGTTATTAAAAGAAGAGCGAGAGGGTCTAATTATACCATCCTCTAACATGCTAGCTATTTCGTTATTTACAAAATCTGTAGCGGCAATGAGGTTGGGGTAGGAATTTACGAATACGGGCTCATTATCTGTGGTGCGGATGGTCGCTAATACATTGGTGTTAAAAGGTAATCTTTCATTAGGGTCAGCGAAAACACCAGAGATATTGGACATCATTTGCTCAAAGTCCTTAACTATGTCTTGAGGGATGTCGTTTGGTGGACTTTCATTATCCCCATCCTTAGCAGACTGTAAGTGGTGTACCTCTTGGCACAAATGATAATGAATGGTTTCTTTCCCTCTAGAATGTCGCAATGCTCCTGTATCGAGGTCTAGGTGAGCCCGTATATCCGTAAGGAAGTCAAATCCAATAATTGCGTCGAAAGAACTAAGACTAGGAAGAATATTGAAAGTGGCAGTTTCGCCCATTACATTTATAAGACACTCTCTTCTATCTTGCTCATTCCGTTCACTGTTTTTACGTCAAAAATTTTATCAACCGGTCGGATTCCCTTCAGGATATCCAGTTTTTTACGTAGTTCTTGGCAGCACCGGTGTCTACCAAGAACTTGAGTTCCCTATCATCCCTTCTCACCTTAATGTATGGTAGGAGGGATCTCCTGCTTCTAAAAAATTAATTTCATCATTAGTTTGGGTTGCCTCGGTATCCTCATCGGGGTTCATCGTTTCCAAATTGGGTTTGTTACAACGACGCCAGGGTCTGTACCGACCACGAGTTTGTGCAAACGGATTAGCTACGGTAGGTTGTTTCGCCATATTGGATAAGTGGTTTATTCTCTGGAATTTCGGGACCTGAGTAGAATTGGCGTTTAAAGGCCTCTTAAAAGAACGGGTACCGTTATCAAATCTTGCCGGGCCAGCGGTGTTGAAGCTATCGCGCATGTTTGCTCCAGCGGGCGGAATGGCCAGTGCAGATCTGTTAACAACATATCCTTGTGAATCGCTAATATTGTTTGATAGGTGGTGATAGGCAGCTCGGGAGGTGGATGCTCCTTCTATTTGTGGAGCAGGCCTACCGATATATTGAAATAAATGGACTATATTGAAAGACCTATGCTTATTCGCGGGGGGTGGATGGGCGTTGTAATATGGCGTTCGATTAGAATTGAAGCTAGGGTGCGCATTTGTAAATCGACCTTCCACATACCGGTCATTGTGGGCTCGTGGATATTCAACAAAAAAGGAGCAGTCTATAGTGGCGAATCCGGTTTCGGTTTACAATAATTTCAGAATAAATTAAATTATAGAAACTACTATTATAATTAATATAATATTAAATAGTGATAACTGGGATATAAAACCTAATTATAAGTTCTTACAGTAATATCAGCATCATCGTTGGCGGACGCTGGCGAGGTTTGCAGGAGTGTCGTATTGTTTTTCTTTTTCTTTGTGTTATTAGGTTTTTCCCTTTTTTTATTTTTTTATTTTATCGCTTTACTATTGCTTTAAAATTTATTTTATTATTTTTTTATTTATGATAATTTTGTTTTTATTTTCGTTACTAACCAAGGTAATTCGTGCACCGCCTTTTTTGGGCACAATTAAACCTCCTCAAGGGTAGGTTCCTAGAGACCACGCCTTTCTCGTGGTCCCTGCTCGGGCGCCAGTTAAATACTTCGTTAAGAGCCTGTTTGGTTCGGTATACAGATGTACCGTATTCCAAACGCTACGACTAACTTGGTATGTTTTAATATGCTAAATCGCCACTACCACACAACCCTCCTTCCTATAAGTCGATGCCACTATGTGGGATATTTCGTTATGGGAAGGGTGTGCTATTAGAGAGTGGCACTGATTCTGTAGTGCGAACCCTTCGCGACACTGTTGCTGCAACCAACCGCCTAGCGCCGCTTCTCGGTGATCGGACGATAACCGATGTATTCAACGTGGTATGGTCGTTGGCAATTATAGTTGGTCAGCTAGAACGCAGCAGCAATACAGCAACTGGTGATCGGGAGGGCAGCAACTGGTGATCGCGAGAGCAGCAACAATAAATGACACATATAAAGTACAGGTTCTTGTATTTCTTTTTATTTCACAGTTTAATAGTTCAAATAGTTAAATACAAACAGTTTTCTTAATGACACAATATGCGCGTAAGTTTTCAGTTAATAAAGAGAGACACCATTCGACTTCACAATTTGTTTTTGAATGAATCTAAATTTTAGTTTACATGTATTTATATCTTAAAATATCGCTACTTTAGTACTGAATTTCATGAGAAATGAAGCAAGCAGGTTTTTAATGCGAATTCAAATTAATATGAATTTAAAGATTTTCATATGAATTGAACTCAACATGATATGATCATTTTCATGGGAATTCAAGTAAACATGAATTTGAAGATTTGCATAAAAATTTAAATATAATATAACTTAAATAATAGTCTTAAGAATTAGAATTTGTGTCTGTTCAATGATTGGAATTTGATGTTGTTGTTGTTATGGGGTTAAGTGGTTGCGTTTGGCCGACACGTGTGTGTCGCTAACTTATATGAATGTGTCAAGGTAGAAGAAGTATGTCTGAAGAATTAGTGTGGCAGTCTATTTCTAATAATATGAACTTTTGGATGGGATCTCAGAAGACCGAATTATATAATCTCTAATTGTAATCCGTATGCAAGATGAGGGTTAATTTCGAGTCCACAGCCACTCCAATGTATGCAATTTGATTCAGTCTATACTGGTTGATGTATTAAATTATTATAAAAATTACTTTCAGATCGTTTAGAGGTGTACATATATTTATTTATTGATATATATGTTTAGTTGGTTGTTCGGGTTGATTACTAACTTAACTTGTAAGATGAAGGAAATATCTTTTCTAGCAGAACGATCAGGAATACAGTTGTGGCACAACACAGTACAAAACCAAATAAGAAGACTTCATATTTCTGAAGAGCACACGGCAAAATTTATGAAGTAAGTCATGAATCCCTGAAAAAAAAGTTGAAAGTAGTTAACGGAGACAAAGTTTTTTATTGCAAAAACAATTTATTTTTTATTTTGCACTTAATCTAATTTTAGAGAAACTCCACAGTTGGAGTCTGAAATTATACTCGCGTTTGGAGATCCTTCCCCTCAAGTTAAAGGATTGTCACATTTCGTGGCACCCCCTGTAGTCCACTGTTTACTGATATGCTAAGAAAATCAGACATAACTAATAAAATTCAGACATATTCATACCTTGACAGCTATTATCTGCGGTAGAAACATAGTTTATATGTAGAAAAATGGGAAAAAACAGGCCGATCTCCCAAAAAAATAAATCTCGAGAACTTGATTAAGATAATCGTACGAGTAAGATAATCCTAATATAGGCACAATATGTTCTTTCAATATTTATGAATAATATCCAGAAAATGCGATCAGCCGATCAAGGTTAGATGAACTTTTGCTACTTGGGCTTTCAGTAATACAGTTTAGCTTGTAAATATTTTTTCTGTGGAAACTTTCTTCCCCAAAAAGTTACCAAAAGTGTGCGTCAGATTTGTAGCTACTTGCAGCTAATAATAAATATAAAAAAGACGTATCAATAACGTTAATTAATTTATTTATTAAATTTAAAATTAAACTAATACAGAACAAAAGGCTAATATGGCCGAGAGATGCTGCGCCAGTCCAAAATCTCCAAAATCTCACACCGAATTTTCATTATCTGAGAAGAAATATGTAAAAGTAAAGTTGGTAGCAGATACCCTCATAGTTGGCAGCTTTTCACAAATAGTTGGCGTAGCAAACAGCCTCAAGTGCACACAGTACTCTCTCCGAGCGACGAAGTTGTGGGTGAGATGCGAAAAGTACCCTTCCAGTTGCTGTCCTTAAGCGATCTGTAGATGCCGAAGTTGATGTTTGTGATTGAGATGAGTTCGAATCTCTTGCAGATGGAATCAAGTCACTACACTCGAAAAATGCAGGTTTTAATCATTCCGTCGAAATTGTTGTTGGTGTCCCATCAATATTGACTTTGAAGACATAGTCTCAGATGCGCTCATATGGCCCATCATAAGGCCGTTCGCATGGCTTTTTAACAGCATGAGAGCAGCTGTGAAGCGTTTTATGCGCAAAACCTTGTGTTTGTTGTGGTGCGCCGAAGTTACCGATCGAACTTGTCGCATCTGCCCGCGAAGCTTTTCCACGAAGTATCTAGGCTGTGGTGAAACCTCTTCCTCTATGAAAACTCACCTGATAGTATGGTTCCATAAACAAGCTCTGCTGCGGAGGCGTTTATGTCCTCCTTATAATTCTCCTTATGACTCACCCGTAGCCGAAAAAGAACCGAAGGCAAAATGTCCACCCAGCTTGGCGAATTATGATACCTGATGGCTGCCTTAAGTGAACGGTGCCATCCTTCAACCATCCCATTTGCAGCCGGATGATATGCCGTTGTGCGTATTCTGTTGCTGCCGATTAATTTTACAAACGCGCCGAAGAGCTGAGACTCAAATTGGGAACCTCTGTCAGACGTTTTTGTGGTCGGCAATCGAAAACGTGCCACCCAGCAAGCTTACAAATTGTCTACTATGGTACTAGCGGAAATGTCCTTGAGGGGCACAGCTTCTGGGCAGATGAAAAACGGTCAATGATGGTGAGTACGTACCTGCAGTGTTGCATGACGATGATGACAATGTGTACATGTGGAAAGCGCTCGCCTGGCATCGCGATGTGGTGTGGAGTGATACATCAGCGTACGTTTTTTGAATCAATCAGCATAATAATATCTTAATTAAAAATTTATTATATAACATATTGAAGAATCCTTGCTTAAATAAAGTTTAATTTTGCACTGGTGAGCACACCAAAGACAACTGACGCAGTAATGCAACTGTCCCAAGTGGAGCATTGCCTCTGAATCAGCATTTATCTTCAATATAAAAAATCAAGTTGGTTCAAAACTTCAAACTAATTTCATTTGGTGACCTGTTGACGAACTGAATCTAACAAACTGTCGTCTCTCAACCTCCACATTCGTACGCAACTCTTAACATTTATAAAATGGCACGATATACAGAATATCATCTCCTACATGTGTTTACACCAAATTTAGTGCAGACTGAAGTAGTCCTAACACCTTTGCATGTACGCCGTGCCAATCGAACCCTGAAGGTTGAAATTAAGGAAGTGAAAATGATTAGGCGGATGGACATAAGTCCAAAAGAAGATCCAGGTCCCGACTTTATCCCAAACAAAAGGCTGCAAGAGAATATTACAATTGTTCATCTTACACAATTATAGAATCGTATACTGAGAGTTGTCCGTAATTATAATGATCAATGAACAAGGAAAGCACCATATAGACCAATAAGCCTTCTATCACTACTCTCTAAAGTCTTCGAAAAGTACTTCTTCATTAAATTACTCCATTCCGGTAAAAAAGAGAAGTGATCTCTCAACACCAATTTGGGTTTCGAGAGAAGTAGAATACAAGAGAGCAGATGGACAGAATATATGCAGTAATTACAGACGCTTTGGATAATACAAAACATTTCTAAGGAATTGTGATATTGGACAAGCATTTGATAAAGTGTGGCATGAGAGTCTCATCTACAAAATTCAGAACCATCTTCCTATCTCTTTGATCGGAAATTTAAAGTAAAACATAAAATCCATATGACAGACAACCACAAAATCTTAGTTGAGACACCACAGGGGAGTAAACTTGGACCGCTTTTATACCTTTTACATACGAATGATTTACCAAAAGATAACCAACTTATATATATTTTTGCAGATGATACCGCAATTTTATATTCTTATAAAGATTTCAACATTGCCTCACAAAATCTAAAGGATCACACAAACATTATAGTTATCGAGTCGCAATCTGTTCTCATAAAGTTTACCTTAAGACACGAAATATGACCTCCTTCATCTCAAAATAATGTCATAATCCCGCAAGCAAACGATGCGGAATATCTTGGCATACATTTGGATAGACAGTTTTGGACAGTCTCCCCTGACGAAAGCACATTGAATCCAGCACAATCCAACTAAAGCTCCAGACAAATACTCTCTATTGGCTCCTCAACCACAGTTGAAAAGGGAGCATGGAAAATAAAATTCTTCTATACAAAGTGGTCATTAAACCTGTATTCAACTGTGGGGCTTCCTCAGAATCTCAAACATCGAGTTGATTCAATGATTTAAATCTAAAATACTACCCACAATATCCAATACCGCATGGTGTTTTAAAAACGAAAGACTACATACCGAACTAAACATTCCAATTGTCCACTAAAAAATAATTAATAATAAAAGAACCTACAAAATTTTTTTTTTTTTTTTTTTTACTACAATTTATTATTTATTGAATTTGCTTAAATTAAGCCTAACAATAAGTATATCAAATCTTAAAACTAGTCACTAAAAAATAATTTTAACCCAAATTGTATTTGGCCATCAAAATTTCGGTTCTGCTTCGCTCTTCAAAAGGCCGGAAGGTCTCTTCTCTGCAGGCGGGATCGGCTTATCGGTTTTGCGAGGGATTTAGCTAGTGGATTCGGGTGATTTTTCAGTTTTGCTATGTATATCTGCTTTCTAGCATTTATTTCTGTTATAACTGTTGGTATTTTCAGGTCTTTGTGAATATTTTCGTTACGCATGTACCATGGAGCACCTGTTATTAACCTAAGTATCTTCGACTGAAACCTTTGAATTATGGCAATGTTAGAAGCGGATGCATTACCCCACAGTTGAATCCCGTACAACCATATCGGCTTAATAACTGCATTGTATAGGAGGCTTTTGTATTCTAGGCTTAAGGTAGATTTGTGGTTTATTAGCCAATGCAGCTTGGCGACCTTCAACTTCATATTTAAAATTTTAGTTGAAATGTGCGTACGCCAAGTTAAGCGCCTGTCTAAATGAATGCCGAGATAGGTGACTTCATTAGCTTGTGGAATCTCAATATTATTGAGCCGAATGGCTGGACACGTACCAGGCCTCAAAGAGAATGTTACGTTTTTGCTTTTTTGCTCATTGACTTTTATACGCCACATTCCTAACCATTCTTCTACCCTAACTAAGTGCTCTTGTAGAGCTCTCGACGCCTTTATCGGACATTTATTGCAACTGAGTATGGCGGTATCATCCGCAAATGTTGAAATTAGCGTGCTTTCACTTATAGGAGTATCAGATGTGAATATTACATATAATGTAGGGCCTAGAACGCTACCTTGGGGCACACCGGCTAAAATTGGAAAATCTTCGGAAATGAATTCGTTTACTTTTACCCTGAAACGTCTATTGGATAAATAAGACTCAAGAATTTTATGATAGCTTTTTGGAAGAAACTTTTTGATTTTGAACATCAGTCCTTGATGCCATACCTTATCAAATGCTTGAGCCACGTCAAGGAATATTGCAGAGCAAAACTCCCCGAGTTCAAATGCTTTTCTTATTTCATTTGAAATTCGATTGACTTGCTCAATAGTGCTGTGCTTTTCGCGAAAACCGAATTGGTGTTGCGGTATTACGCTATGTTCATGAAGAAAAGCAGATAGTTTCTTTAATAGTAGTTTCTCAAACAATTTTGAAAGGCAAGGCAACAGGCTGATAGGTCTATATGATGACGGTAGCGTTGCGTCTTTTCCAGGTTTAGCTATCATACATATCTGAGACTTCTTCCATGCATTCGGATAGTAACCGATGCCCAAGATTGCGTTAAAAAGCTTACAGAGAAATGCTGATGCAGAATCTGGTAACTGTTTTAGCATTTTCGGGGTAATATTATCGAATCCAGGTGATTTTTTTGGATTCAGTTGTTTAATTTGTTTGGTTATTTCTGGAAGGGAAATTTTAATAGGCTGAGCAATCTCAGTACTGCAAGGTAAGGCAGGCAGTGCAAAGGAGTTTGTAGCCATATTCGGCTGGAACACGTTGCATAGATGTTGTGCAAAGCAGAGTGCTTTTTCTTGATCGCTTTGAGCCCACGCGCCGTTCGGGTTTCTTATAGGTTTTACACCTTCCATTGGAGGCTTAAAGTTTTTAGATGCCTTCCAAAGGGAATACCTTTCGGTAGAATTTGGGGTTACCTTCTTCAGGTACTCTTTTAGGTTTTTATCTTCCTCCTTTGTAAGAGCATCATTAAGCGCCCTTTCGGCTGCTTTAAGATTGTATTTAGAGATGGGTGAGCGATGTTTCTGCCATTCTCGGCGCAGCCGTCGTTTCTGTGCTACAAGTTTTTCAATTTGGCTATTTGTACAGGCATACTTGCACTTTCTAGAAGTATTTTTTGGCGTTGCCACTACGGCTGCAGTCGCTAGCATGGAGTTGAAAATATCAATATTATTATCTATATCATCTGCATGTTTTACCTCAACTCTTGTAGAGATATGACTACTAATATACTTTTTGTATTTTAACCAATCGGTTTGGTTGGTCCCTAGGCGAAACTGTGGGCTTGTATATTCTGGTTGTTCATAAAGGTTGATTATTACAGGCGAGTGATCAGAGGACAGATCGACACAGGTTTCCGCTGATACTAAAGACCTATCTATATTTTTAGAAATAGCAAAATCAATAAGATCAGGAATTTTCTTTGGGTCTGTTGGCCAATAAGTGGGCTGTCCTGGTGAGACAAAATCGTATTTACTATGTCTGTTAGTTATTGCATTGTACAATTGTCGGCCTTTTGGATTAATTAGGCGAGAGCCCCAGTGTTTATGTTTCGCATTATATTTACCGCCAGCTAGAAATCTATCACCAAGGGAATCAAAAAGTTCTTTAAATTGTGTTTCTGTTACAGTAAAACGGGGTGGGCAGTATATAGCTGAAAGCGTCAGGTCTTTGCCACGATTTTTAATAGATACTGATGTAGCTTGCATCCATTGCATCGAATGCGATTGCATAAGATGATGCTTAAGCCGATTTCTGATTAGAATAGCCGTACCGCCATGTGCCTTACCATCAGGATGATTTGTGTTATAAAATTTGAAGCCTGGGAGATGAAAGTTGTATTTGTTTGTGAGATGTGTTTCAGACAAAAGCATAACATCAATTTCGTGGTCATGTAGAAACTTATTAAGGGCTAGTTTATACTGGTTAACACCGTTTGCGTTCCATAAACATATTTTTAACAAACTCATTTTTTATTTACAAGAGTTTGAATCATCTGATTTTGAGCTTTAATTAAATCTTGTAGCATATTTTGCACTGTAGACATGAATTGAGTCATACACTGAGTAAGATTTAGGATCATGGCTTCTACTCCACTATTAGATGCATTGTTATTGTTAACTTGCCGTACGTTACCATGCAGAACACTTGCGTAGGTTGCTTGACCAGAATTAGGTTTTTGCATAATAGGGTCACCTATCTGAGGATTTGAGGTGGCAGGCTGGATATAGATAGGATTTGGGGATAAGCTACGTTTTAATTGTATACTCTGCGACAGTTTTGATTTTAGATCTTTATATACAGGGCAACCTCTGTAATTTGCCGTGTGGCTACCACCACAGTTACTACATTTCTTTGCGGATGTGTCAGTTTTAGCTAAGGTGCAAGTACTTGTAGGGTGGAGATCACCGCAAACTACACAAACACTGCGCAGAGTGCAGTACGATTTAGAGTGGCCGAATTCTTGACAATTCATACATTGTATTGGGCCGTTACGTTTGTGCGGTTCTTCAACCGTAATTCTGCGGTGTAAAAGATTTCTTAGGTTATATATTGGGTGCGTCTCGTTCTTTTTAAGCTGGGTTGAGTTGGGGAGCAGTTCAACTTTAAATATAGGTTGTGGAACCTTATTTCTATTCACAATATTTATCACAACCTTAACGGGGAACCCTTGCTCTTCAAGAGCCTCTTTAATATCGCCAGAATCTACTGTGGCTTCGATTCCTTTTAAAACAATAACAAGGCCTTTTGAGCTCTTTAGCTGATAGGAATAATAACTTTTCTTGTTCCCCGATAAAAAATTTATAATATCACGATAGTGCTTTTCACTATATGCCTGTATCTTTGTCTCCTCAATACTACCTTTTCTAAGAGGCACAATGTGAAAATTATTTGTGCCTATAATATTTGCGATGTTCAATACTAATTGATTAGAACTACGCTCGCGCAGGTAAATTGGTGGCGGTCTGGCATTACTGACTACAGGTTCACCTTTCGATGTAGTAGTAGAATTCTCTACACTAAGAAGTGCAAATCTGTTATTCTCCAGAGGAGCACCTGAGTTTGTTGTGTTTGCCCTTTTGGCGACGCCCATGACCTTTTGTGGACTTATCTTTCTTTTAATATTAATGTTTATGTAGCGGTCAATACCAGTCTGCACTACCGCCACTTTTTTTATTTTTTTTACCTCACCGTTTATTACCGCCTGCAGAGGCATTGTTGCTGGACTCCTTACTGCTGCTGAGTTTGGTGACGGCGCTATGCTGGGCTGCCTTGCCTTCGTTGTTGTTTCGACGAAAGTCATCGCGCTCTTTCCTGTAGCGACAGTTGTTGGGATCGACTTTTCTGTTGAGGTCGCTGCTGTTGCCGACGCTGCTACTGACACCGATGATGACTCTGCTAGTGGCATTGTTGTTGCCGATAATATGCCGTATTGTATTGTTGTAGTGTTATTGCTTTGTGCAACGGGTATATGCACCGAGTGCCGACGCTCTCTATGAGGAGAGTGAGCGACACTCATAGCTTTATGTATATATTTATGATTATATTTTTAGTGTTTACTTTTTGAATTATATTTCATATATGTATTTAATTTATTAAACGAACTGTTAAATTTCTCGAGATTATTTTGATTTAATTGATAATATTAACACAACAAAATAATATTTGAGAAATAATGTAAATCCGATCAAACACTGAGCGTACAAAAACACGTCCGAACAGTATGAACACTACCACCAATGATTAATTACAAAATAAAATTAATCCCCCACCCACATATTGTAGCTAAAGACTTGCTCAAGGAACCTGATTGATCACGTCTTAAACAATTTGATTTTTAAAGTGATCTTATTAGGAACTTAAAGTTATATCTCTTATTCGTTTACTTGAATGTAGTTACCATGAATGTAGCTACATACTTCATTTATCCTAAGCACCGGCTAAGAATTAAAGTTAAAATGCAGTTTGTGAGATTTACGTATTTATTGTGTGTTAGTTTTAATTTACAAGATTCCAGAAATAATTTTTCAGAACATTCAAGTGTGCTCATTCCTTGAAACAAATGAGGCCACTTTTGGGACAAACAACTAAGCTGTCTGGAAATCCTTAGACTTTTTTACCAATAAAATATACTGTGTTTATTTTTAGCAGGCATCTTGAGAAGTTCAGATTTAAAACAAATCGAGATTTAAATGGAATAAAGATACTATTTTAAAAATGAGACGGGTATATTTTAACTTTACAGTGTGCATTTAAAAATATATTTCGAAAATAAGAATAGAAATTCCCGCTGTGTTCAAAATTTAAAAGGATTATGTGCTTGTTGTTTTATTGTAGTATTGGTAATCTACTTCTATAGAATCCATTGTAACAAAGGAATTTTTCGAAGTTAGTGTCTAGCTCATTTTCACGCTTAATCCTACCACATTCATTTATATATGTTCCGACATCATCCTTAGAGATTGGGAGAATTTCTCGTATGGCATTGTCGTTGAAGGCGCCGTTTACCAATACTTTGTCCGCCTCCAAAACACAGGTAACATAATTTTTCAATATGCTGATGTTGTTCTTGTTGTAACTGCCACAAATAACGAATAGCATGACATCTTTGTCGGTCAGGTGCGCGTTTTCCTGGCATTTATCTGAAGCACTTTTTTCTTTTTCACCGTCATCTGCTTCTTCACCGTCATCTTCTTCTTCATCGTCATATTCTTCTTTATTGTCTTCTTCTTCTTCTTCTTCTTCTTCTTCTCTTTCTTCTGAAGACTTGAAAAGAAATATGGTTTCTATTAGTACCAAACTTTGATGAGCAGATATGAAATCTACAGATATATGCCTGAGTAAATATCCGTCTCGATATGTGCCCGAGCGGTCTCAGAAAATAACAAGTCTTAAAATACGGAGCATTTTTCTGAATATAAAGCTAGTGCTGCGGTTCTTTGCCACAGTTCTCATATCAATTTTATATCACTTATTTACAAACAATCTTAGACAATTGTCTACTGGTAAGATCATTGGTTGAAATGTATGAATAGTGTGGACTCAGATATTCCTATTCACTTAAGATTTGCTACAAATCTGGTCTAATCTGAGTCTGAAATATTTAAATTCGTATACTTGCTCGAAAAATAGGAATTAAATTGGACTCAGGGCATTTGAAGTCCTTGAAAATATCTTTAGCAGCACTTGGGTTTTCGAGTGCAGCAGGATCCTGTTTAATTTTGCCAGCAGATATTACGGCAATAAAAGCGGCAAGGATAGCAAAAGTAAAGCACTTCATTTTTAATTCACTTAAACTTCAATTCGGACTCTTCCTTACGAAAAGATAAAACAAACTAATACCGTAAAGAATCGTTGCGGGGTTTTTATACACTAAATTTTGTAATTGAATTTAAGTTATTGCTTTGGTGTCTCTCCATTTTCTTGACAAGGCGTACATTATAGAATATAAATTTAGCTCTTTTAAATAAATATTTGCACCCATTGTGGTTCTGTGGATTTAGTCACAGTCTGGGGAACTACGCAATGAGCTCGGGGTGAAAATGTTGGTCTAACTATCGCAAGAGTCTCCAGCAACTAGACAAATTCAGAGACAATTATGAAAGAAATGTGCGTCAGCAATGGAACAAACACGTAAATATACAATATAATTCGCAGGTATTCATATACAACGAAAACGACCGCTCGTGTCTTCTTGACCTTGGAAACAACTGTTCTAAAAAGAATTGTCATTATGTCAATTGTGAAAATGACGCACACTTTTTGTAATTTTTTTAATAAGAAATGTTCAACAAAAATATATTAATAAGGAACATTTTCTACTGAAAGCCCGAGAAGAGAAAAAAGTGTCTGGATACGGTCTATAAAGTTTTACAGGCGCAGATTTGGATTCAAATGTTGAACAAAATGTTCACAAAAGCAGAAAAGCAGTTATTATATGGTAGTTTCCTTCCAAGAGGTCTAGGTACCTTCGTCACATTTTGTCTCCCACTAGATAGAGACGATGCTTTTTCCAATATCTAAAATAACCTTGTTTCTTGTTGAATAAAATATATTTATTTTGGCGCATTAAGTTTTGAAAATTATTTTGGATAGTTGACGACATCATCTTGTCTAGTAACGGAATCCATTGATTTGTGCGTCGTCAATTCTCCAGCAATTTTACTTCGAATATTGAAATTCAATTCATCAACATCAATGTTTTTCGTAGCCAATATAGGACGTTCGCATAATTAAACATGATTTTGATATTTTAAGAAATGGTTGGGAACATCTATCGGATGATATCGGTTTTTAAATCGGTGACCTGGCAAAAATCGACGGGGCATATAATAGAGCCAGTCGAAATGTCAGCGGGGATTTCGCCATTGCCAATCTCCAGCAATTGTTTTGAATATACTTCACCAGATTGGTCGAACTGCAACTTGACACGCATGTTCATTTGAGTGTCTTGACGTGTTTCCACAAAACAGACGATTTCAAACATGCATTAAGTTCATCGGCTGCTGTTGGCCATGGAGTCATTGTCAATGTTTGGCGAAAATCACATGCCAACAGAATCATCGGGGCAACCAAGAAGAAATTCCCCACAGTTTCATCGTTCACACCCTTCATGAGAGAATCGTACGCATATTTTTTTGTGAATTCAACATCGGAACCGTTTGGTATTTGGTCCAGAACTTAATCGATTTCAATGGAGAGAATGTTTAGATAATTATCAAAAATAACTTTCGTATTTTATGATCATTTGAAGAAATCACAGCATCTTCGAGGGTGTAATTCCAATGAGTGTCATCCACTAGCCATCGCAAACTTTGACACAGAATTCACCATTCCGGTGAGAATATGTGTGCTTACTATGCTTTCGGTTTATACATGTTCATAACTGAACTCGAAACGAACAACTTTTCTGTAATTTTTATGTTTTTGTTGTTACAAACATTTCAAAAACTTTATTTCATCTACGTTTATGAATCGATTTTGAATATTTGATGGTCAATATTAGAAAAATTATCCTTCAAATGCCATATTTATTATTAAAATCGGTCCAGCCGTTCTCAAGTTACAAATTACAATCCATTTTTATAAATATAGAGATTGTAAATTAACTTAAATTAAATAAGAAATTTGCAACCATTGTTTGATGCGGTTTTTGTATGAATAACAGTGTGAAAGTGGAGCAATGGTGTTCTTTGTTAGAGTGTTGTAGCGGAAATTACTTGATGGAGGATATATTTATAAACACTTATAAATTATTTGTGGTCATCGACTAATACTTGTTGCAATCGGTTTTTTTTTACATCGGTCGTAGTTATTATATTTTCCTTAGTTGGTAACATGGATAATTGCTCTACTAGAGACTAATATTCCGGGTAGTAAATTAACCTATCCAATACGTGAAGCTACTTCCACTATAGCCCACAGAACACCACTTGATAGCACGGTGTTATCCCTTTGGTAAAAAAGCATTGAATCAGAAACAAATCCCGATTAGCTCCAACATCCTGGCTCTAGATGTAGAAGTAGACAACGGTTGTTACATGCTACATTCCACCCAATCAAAATTTTCACAATGAAGACTTAATTGACATCTTTACAGTTCTTCCATACCTATTCTTAGAAGACTTCAACAGCTTGGAGTCTTCTTCGGAGTTTTACCTCCGTCAGCAAACTCGGCAATATAAATAACGACATCATCCTACCAAGAAGCTCAATGTCACAAATGATTTCTCGCCCTCCCACTTTTCAATCCATAAAACATTTTCCCACCCCGACATTATCATATCCTCTGCCCACTTAGTCACCAAATCAACCGTACAGCAGGAATCACTTCCCTATTATTACCCTTTCATTCCCGAAGTTTTTCCAGATCAAACGAACATAAAAATGTACGGTGAAAAAAGCAATGAGTGGTCACCCGGACATGTCGGAATTCAGAGCAACTAGAAAACTTTGTCACAAATTTTTGTAAAATATAAATTCAAAATCGTTTAGAATTATTGTAATAACTTGGAAATTGTTATTACTCAGCAGAGTATCTCACATAGAACTCGGTCTGCTTGCCTCAATGTAGGAATGTTAGTCTACTAGTCCTGGGGATGTGAATTCAAAGTCCTGGTCATGGTCTCAATAATTTGCGTCTAAATAATTTCCTCTTCGAATCGAACGCCTTTGTTACTCATTATCCAGAACGGGGGCTGACATCATCACTTCTGGTATAAGGCAACATCACCAAATATACACCAACAATTATTAAATTAGTATATGTATACTCGTAGATATATATATATATATATATATATATATATATATATATATATATATATATATATGTATATATATATATATATATATATATATATATATATATAAATATATATATATATATATATATATATATATATATATATATATATATATATATATATATATATGTATATATATATATATATATATATATATATATATATATATATATATATATATATATATATATATATATATGTATAAATTATTGAAGTTGGTTATACGTACTTACGTGATGAAATTTGGAAAAAGTGTTTGCTTCAGATCTGAACTGAAACAGGTCTCAAAATAGCTACAAAATATACAATAGGAAGACACACACAGCAGTTATAGATATATGTAGTGTACGTACTAGGCAAAGCAGTCGGGGCTATAGGCTTCTAAATTTAACTTAATAACTAAGACTCTTCCAATAGAGAATGAGTACTCTAATAATGAAAGAAATTTCAGAATGGAATTAAAAATGAAAGCACAAAGAATAAAAATAATTGAAGTGGGGTTAGATAGACAGCGAGATACCCTATACCCTAACACAGTGGACTACTGGAACAGCTCTTAGAAATTAAGCAAGAGAGTCGAACGATGATAATATAAGATCGAGATAACTACTTGCAAATTCTGAAATGTATTCCATTTTAAGACAACTTTCATCATAATTCAAAATTCTTAATGAAGGTAGCCATTGTCGTGGATTTTACAGTTGATTTATTACGCCCACATATAGCATTAGGGAAACATTCTTTCTTAAATTGTCTGCAGATCTCTCAATATGCATGTCAAGAGAGACGAGAAATATAGTTAAACTTTTCTTCTATTATTTGTATTACTCTTTATTATTATCGTTGGAAAATATTGGGGTTCCAGTAATGCAAATTTGTGAAATGTGAGCGTGGAAGTTTCATTTTGATCTCATTTTTTTAGAACGCAAACAACGATATAGTAACAGCTTACTGCCAAATTAACGGAAGCTTAGATGTGGGCTATTTTGGATTACTTCTCGAGGATTGCTTATTTAGGATATAGGTGGGTTCTCCCCAATTTCTGCAAATGACTGTAGAGTGACAAAACTATTCTTCAAACTAACTTTTAATAGCGGGACTAACTATCGCAAGTTGCTAGAGTAGAGACAAATTACCAGACAATTATTGAAGAAATGTGCGTTAGAAACAGAACAAACACGAAAGAATGGGATATATTTGGTAGGTATATAGACACAACTGAAACGCTTGCTCGTGTCTTTTTGACGTTGAAAAGAATGATTCAGAATTCTAAATACAACGAAAAGTTTGTAAAATTTTTTAATAAGAAAAATTAAACAAAAAATTTATAACAAGCAAAATTTTGTTATTGCAAGCCCAAGTGGCAAAAATGCCTCCTCGACCAAACCGTGTCAAGTTTTACAGTAGCAGAGTCTGTGTCGCAATTGTTTAACAACATGTTTACAGAAGCGAAAAAGTAGTCCTTATATTGTCAGGTCTCTAAAATACTTGTATAAATGTATACAGACGCTTCTATTAACTGTACCCCATATTTCGTTTGATACTACACAAAGACGATGTCGGATAGGAATTACTTCATATTATTCAGGAATAGTGATAGAACATTTGAGGTATTTACTTGTATTTGGAATCAGCAGGGTTTAAACTATAGTCCTATCGATTCGTACTTAATCCACCGTTTTATACTGATATAAGATCGAATGCAAATATCCGTTCAAATGTTGTCTGTTTCTCAATCCAAATCTAGCGTACCAATAAGTGAAAATTCTTAATTTAATGTATTATTTGTTTAGGTGTGATGATTATTTGATTTCTAACTTTTACGTTGTGGAAACTTAATCAAGCGAGATTGCCATGAAGTGGTGAAAAGTGCAAAGCATCCCGAAAGCTGAGTGCCAGTTATGAAGTTTGGTTAATTGGGCGCGTTGTCGGAGCAATAATCTGCACATATTTATACATTACACCTTTCTTTTATTCATATGTCCTCAATACAAGCATTGCTAGGCTAATTTTGATTATATTCCTTAAAAGTCCTTTAATGGAAATTGGGTATATTGTTATTTTATCAACTCCATTCCCTGCAGATAACTCTATAATGTCCACATGCTGGTTAAAAAACAAAATTTCGTCTATAGATCTGTAACACATCTTAAAGTATGAATATTTATGTACAGTGGGCGTGGCAGTTAATATACACCGCCCAAATTTTTCATAGTGTTTAGTAGGACCCACATCCACATAACGATCAAATGGCGTCACTATTACATCAATTTAACCGAAGTTATAACTATTTTAAAAAAGTTCCATATAGGGGAGGTTATCATGGTCTCTATCTAAATCGACTCATATAGCATTCTGGTTCTGTATCTTTGTTCAGATTATACTTCCGGAAAGTTTCATTAAGTTGTCTCGAACGGTGCAGAAAAAGTGGTCACAGACCGAAGATCTATAAGAGACTTATGGACGAAATTTTACAAGAAGCAACATGTGGACATTATAAAGCTATCTGCAAGAAATGAGGCTGATCAGAGAAAGGACACGTCCACTTTTGATTCAAGGAACTTTCGGGTCTAAAATAAATATTAACCTGCCTATGCTCATACAAAATTGGCAAAAATGTACATGGGGTCCAAAAGAGTGTTTGTGCAAAATTGGGGGATCATAATACTACTGCCACGCCCACAATTAACCAAATATCATGACTAGATTCCTATAAAAGATTTGTCAACGAAACTTCACAGAGAGGTTGCGGGTGCTACCATTAGAACACAAAGAAAATGGACGGGTTATTTTCACAACCACGCCAACTATTGACATATTTTTATAAATTTTCAAGACGGCAATTTCGTAACAATATAAAAAACGTTTGTGCGTATCCACCTTATATTCACACCATATGTTCGCGTGCTGCTCCGGATGGTTTGTGCTTGTGTTAGACCTGCTAGGTGGCGCTGAATAATCGAGTACGCATCCAAGCAACAAGATCACTAACACTGTAACTAATCAATTGCATCGCATTAGAATGCGATCCTGACACCGAATATTGCGCACATTCGAAAATTTCATGGTGACATGGATAAAGAATGCACTCATTGTCAACTATGTAGATGAAAAAAATGTCTGTTTCAAAGCTTCATCATTGTTCACAAATTGAAGTTAACAAGAAATATGCGTGTCCAACTTCAAATACCATTCCATCTGCTGCACTTTTCTCAAAGCATTTAGTTAATATTGTAGACGGCAAAATTAATGTTAGTCCAATAAGACAGAAAATCAAGTTACCAGATAATTTTTGAATCATTGTGCCATCTAGAGACACATTAATTCAAAATGTCTTTCCAAACATTCGATATCATCGATGGCTGAGCGAAAGGGCAATTTTAACAGCAAAAAATATTGATGCTGATACCATAAATATCCATATTCAAACTATTTTGGAATCTCCGTCATTTTCATCCAAGTTTCATCCAGATACTGTTGAAGATACTGACGAAGATGAAGGAGTGAATTGTCAAACTAAATTTTTAAATGCACTTGAATTAGCAGGGCTTCCATCACATAAATAAATTTTGAATGTTGGATCACCAATCATACTGCTACAAAACCTAAATGCACCAAAATTCTGTAAAGGAACGCAGTTGGTTGTTAAGAAAATATTGGGTAACATTGTTGAATCGACAATTACCAATGACAAGTTTAAAAGAGCGCATGCCAAGAATCCCGAGATGCCAACAGATTCTCCAATTGCATTTAAACGGTTACAATTCCCAATTCGTCTGGCATTTGCAATGACAATCAGGAAATCTCAATGCCAGTCGATGCAAGTCTGCCAGTTGGATTTGGAAAATTCATGCTTCGCTCATGATCAATTATATATAGCCTGCTCCAGAGTTGGTAAGCCCAATGATTTGTTTTTATACGCCGAAAATAGAAAAAACCATAAAACAATGTTGGCTTTACATAAAATATTTACCAAGATCAGACGAACATTGCATTAATTGAAATAAAATAAAATTTGCATTTAAAATAATGTAATGGATTTCATATTGGTACACACTTAAAATTAGAGTTAAAATTATATTATTACAATTTGCACTTTATTTAATAATTCATTAAAACAATTTATTACTTTTTAATCACAATTACAAACATTGTTACGGTTGCCTCGTCAACTGTTCTCGAATTTTAATTGCCTTAGCATATATACTTTTTGAATGGTTCAAATAGAAAAGTCTAGACTATTCCCTACACTATTAAATAAGTTTCTGGATGATTCTCGAATTTTACCCACACTTCGAAAGGGCTTCTTGAGTAAGCTTTTATTTTCGAGAACATTTTAGAGCATTCTCTACCCTCGAAAGACGGTTCTTTAGTAAGCTTTTATTCGAATAGATCGTATCATGATTTATAAGCACCTCTCTCATTGTGAACTGCTCTTAATAGAGATATTCTAAAAGTATCGAACGAAGTTTGCTATCTGCATGGATTGTGTCTTGGCTGAAATACATAGGGTGGTGCACTCAATAGCAAACTCCACATGGGACCCTAGAACTATGCAATCACGTTTCACTTTATGTTTCAATATTTTGCAAATTTCTTATACGGAAAACCTTTCTTCATTCTTGAAAATAGTGCCAAGAGAAAAAGAACATTGCATATTTTAGGGTTGTACCAAAAATTATAATAAAATCTATTTTTCAGGGTTAAATATTAAAATAAAGCCCCTTTATAAACGTGAAGCAATCCTCGTAGTCGAACGACGTGGTGGAACATATTTTGAATTTCTTATATTTTCGATAAGAAATTTTCCTATTTTGAATTTTTCTCATTTGACTATTATTATTATTATTATTATTATTAAAGAATGGATATCGCACTTCGACTTTAGAGATATGTTGGGCTCCCTTCAACAAATTTTTCGGACACTTATTTTTTCATCCGGTATTATATGAGTAACCAAAACTTCTTTCGTTTGTGAATTAATGCTGTTCATGATCCCAGCACGTGTTTCGGGGCTCATCCTCTTTCCTGCAAAAGTAGAAAACTCCATTAGAATAAATTGCGAGCTTTGTTAGGTGGTATTCAACATGTTAAAGTTCTTAGAATTATTCTTAGATTCTTCTTATTTAATTCCAGACAATCTTTGCACATTTTGTAAGCGATTTTGTTTCTGATAGCCCCTGTTTGTTTGTCTTCTACTTCCTGAGTAAATGAGGAAAAATTGCCCTTTCCTAAGCTACAAAATGGCCCTAGGTTGCAATCGGAGAGGCTGCTTCCTTCCAGACAAGATTGTTCTTAATTTATTATACTAGTCTAATCCAGACCCTTTCCCTCTCACACCTTTAGCTACCATTGACGAGCTCGTCAAGCTGGTAGCCGAACGACCCAGATGGTTTATCAAACAAAAAAACAGCTGGTCTTAAAAATGTCAGCAGCCATGAGAATCAAATAACCTATTTATTCTAAATATCAGTCGTACCCTATATCAATGACCGATAGTCAATGTCGAAGTAAAAAAACTTCTGCGAGATGGCATAATAAGACCATCACACTCTCCCTACAACAGCCCAGTCTGAGTTGTCAATAAAAAAGTTATAGATGAGCACGGCCCAAACGCCTCGTATTCGATATACTAAATTAAATTCAAAAACTATTTGCGACAAATTCCCAATTTCCGATCCTTCAGTAATTTAGTCTAATTTAGGAAAAGCGAAAATCTTAACAACTTTGGACCTCAAAAGACGTTTTCACCAGATAAATCTCACTGAACGGGATCGCGAAAAACAGCTTTCAGCGTCTATAACGCTAAATATGAATTTTGTCGTTTACCGTTTGGCCTGAAGAATTAATTAATTAATTTATTTATTTATTATTAATTTACGTTCACCTTGGGACATTAAGGCTAAGCCTTGTAAAATTGTCCCTATAACATGAAATGATACAATTTAGTACAATAATCCGGACATAATTTAACTTATACTCTAAAATACAATACTTCACAGAGTACCAAAACAGAACATTACAATATGCATTTCAACAATTCATCTTTCAATTCATCAATACAATACAGCTTTGAATCAATAAAAATGTACATATTTAAATATGTTATTAGTCACAAAAGGATACATACATATAAACAGTGTACGCCGTCACTCTCAATCTACAGCGCAACTCAATTCGGCTCATAAATTCTATCCCCTGGAAGAATAGATGGATTTGAATAGATTAGCATTGCCAATACCTTGAATTACAGGCACTGAATTCTAAAGTCTCACAGCATTAACGAAAAATTGACGATCAGACATAAGGGAGGAATGTCCTAACGGGACCAGCCGATTAGAGCAGCCAGAGCGAGTAAATTTAAGGGGTCTAAACAAATATGCAGGCTCCTGAGTGCAAATAATCTTATGCAACAATAGAATACTTCGAGTGTCAAGAAGATGATCGAATGTGATATGAAAAATTTCTATTGCGCGCTCAGACACATGATCTCTTCGACTTAAACCATAAATGTACCTCGTTATAGTGTTAAATAACACATTGAGTTTTCGCTTACTTACTGCATCACAATTCCCAAATATTTCACAACCATGCAACATAGTTCGCATAAGGTAGGACTTTTCTAGTATCATTCTAATCCTGAAAGGAGTAAAATATTGCGTAGCCCATAGGGATCGCAGCATACCATAGACTTTACCAACCGTTTTTTACAATATAGAATGCACCAAGCATTTTTCAGCGCGCGATTCACGTTGTTCTTCGAGATGCAATCGGTAATACATGTCACGTTTATATCGATGACATCATTATATTTTCCAAATCCATACAGAATCATATCGAGCATATTGAAAAAATTCTAGGGAAATTATATGGAGCAAAAATGAGAGTTTCCACAGAAAAATCCAAATTTGTCAAAACTTCTGTGGAATATTTATTTAGGTTTTGTCGTTTCAACAAACGGCATTAAAACTTGCCAAAGTAAAATTGACGCCATTGTCAATTATCTGATTCTCACAACCTACAGAAGCCTCAGATCGTTTTGAGGACCCGCAGGCTATTATAGGAGATTCTTGAAGGACTATGCAGCAATTGCAAAGGCACTAACGAAAATTGTAAGAGGAGAAAACAAATAAAGGGATCCTTTGACGATGAAGCCGTTTCTGCTTTCAAAAAACTAAAAACTCCTCGCTTCCACAGATGTATTGCTTCTCTATCCAAAATTTGAGATACCGTTCGACTAACAACGGACGCCTCGACTAACAACGGACGCCTCACGCCATTGAAGCTGCTCTATCACAGTATGAACGCCCCTTAACTATGATATCAAGAACATTGTCAGTCTCCGAATAAATTTATGCCACAAATGAGAGGGAGCTTTTAGCCATCATGTGGGCTCTCAAAAATCTGAGGTATTATTTGTATGAGGTCAACAAGTTGCATATTTTCACCGAACATCAGCCGCTTTCGCACCTTCCGAAAAAACACAAACTTAAAAATAAAAGGTTGGAAAACGTGTATAGATACCAATTCCTTGGTATCACTACAAGTAGAAAATCCTCATCCTCTAATCAATTTTGCACCAGAGAACTTTCACTAATGGAAATTATCCACCGTTTCCAAACAACTGTTTCAAAAGTCAGATTATAATTGTGCGGAATCAAAAAGAGAAACCAAAATTCTTTTTAGAAACCATATCCGCCCTCGTGTTTCATATAAAAAACTCGAACAGCTCCAAGATAAAATTGGAGACTTCATAAACCATCAAGTTGTGAATGGGATTTATTGCGTTCTTCATACCATAGCACAAACACAACATTTCCTAATAACAAATTTCCCTCTATAAAATTCTGCTATATCAATAAATTAATGATTGGTGGCGTTAATCCCAACGATCAAATCGAAATACTGACCATCAAACATAACAGGGCACATCGTCCTGTTTCCGAAAATACCAATCAAGTTCTTCAAGATTATTACTTTCCAAACATTAGAAAGAAAAAAAATCAAATAAATTGTAAACTGTAAAGCATAGCGCGAAGCCAAGTACCAGAGACACCCTCAAAAACGCAAGTAGGAGAAACCCAGTATCTTCATTTCCTGGTGAAATTCTGCATATAGACATCAAAAATACTGACAAGACATTTTTTCTAACTTGAATCGAAAGATTATCGAAATTTGCTGTTGTGCAACCCAATGCCTCATGGGCCATATTATTAAGCCAGATCTCACTGAAATCCTAATTTTTTTAAACAAACTAAGATAATCTTTTGCGACAACACATACACCACTCCGCCTTTACACTATTCAGCAATTCAAATGGTCAAGTCGAGAAGTTCCGCAGGACCATCACAGAGATTGCCAGATGTCTGAAATTAGAAATGATCTCTAAAGATTCGGCTGAACACTGTATCATGCAACACAATGTCAGCACAGAAAGTGCAAAGTCTTAATTCGATTGACGATGGCTCTGCCATCATAAACGATGCGTCCGCAAAAATTTCTTATCGAGGGCAGCAAAAAGATCTCCAAAAAGTTCCTGATAACTTGCGAAGAAGAACTCATGATAAATACAACCAAGTTACAAAATTTTCGTAAAGTCGCCTTCATGAGACCCGAAATTCGTTCAACTAATCACGATCTGAATATCAATAATATGAATAATATTTCTCATTTGCACCTCTAAATTAAGGGATGCTTGTACAATTCAGCTCCCTTTTCGCACTCTTCTTACTTAGAGCAGTCATACTCCTTTTCTCAACTGACAAAAAAAAATTGAAATTGCAAACTTATCTCGTCAAATTGAACAGACAGGGAGGTCTGATTTTTAAAGGGGGGAGAATTTGATACCGGACGCTACCTTGCACTTTAAATTCCATTCCCTTGGCATTTTATTATTGAAGTCCTATTGGCAAAGTTACGTCTGACCACCACCTGCAAAGTTTCACAGCCGCAGTGTCGGGGTCCACAATATATAACAGAATATTTGCAGAAGAAAAAGCAATCCTTATATGGTAGTTTGCTTCTTGACACGTCTATAAAATACTAAATCTTTACTGACGTTTCTAGCAAATTTTCCTCAAATTTATATAAAAACGATATTTTACTTTCATACTAAAATGAACGCTGTTTCCTGTAGAATGAAAATAGTCTTTTTATAGTACTACTTCGAAATCAAGGATACTCTTAAGTGAGCAAAAATTTTTCCATTAGTATAAAAGCGACAGCATTATTTTTTTATTCGTGAGAATACAGAGAAAAGAAAGTCTTTTTCGCTGCCAGCGTCAGTAGCGGACACACTAAGATTGTCAGTGGATTCACCAAGATTCTGAGTGGATTCATGTACAACGTCCGTCTGCTTTATTTCGCTGCTTTGCCGTTTGACGTTTAAGTTTCTTTTCTCTGTATTCTCTGGTTTACTCCTTATGGTACGATAGACGGAGACAACAGGACTACGAACGAGGTCGCACTAATGGCATGTTTGTTCAGGTTGGATCATGCTTATAATAGCCCATTGTGCTGCACCAAGATAGAAGGCTACAGGAATGATGACGGTACCAGCAACAAAGAGATACGAAGGGAAATGGAATAAAACCGAAAAAGTCGTCCTTTTTAATACAATTTCTCTTTCTTCTACGATGATTAACTCTCTGAAATTAAAAAGTCAACAATATTTGATAAGAAATCGTGGACTCTTCCACGATTTACCAATGACTCAATCAAATTTCAAACACAATTTTCTGGGGAGTATCCCATAAATCTTCAATATCTAATTAAAAATGAAAATCACTCCACTTGCTGATTCAATTGTCTGTGACTCTGATTTCTTCACACCGTGATAAATATGTTCATCCCTTCAGTGGCAAATGTTGTTAATTTATCAAGAAGTCGCACCAGGGCACACCTATATAAGCTCTATAAGGATTTCGAAAAGCTGTTGTTGACGACGAATCAATTACTCTTTACAATCTCCAAGTTTCTGTAAAAGTGGTCAGATGAAAGGCCTCAGCCATATTTGAATCTTTTAGTTCGCTGCTTCCAGCTGATTTTATAAGTACGTGCTGCCAACTGCCACTCCCACATTTCACAAATTAGGAACAAAAGAGGATTCCAAACACATCACATATATTTTAAAATCTCTCACAGTTCACTAGATATCTCCTTCTATTTGCATTTGCAGGGTTTATTGTAACTGGAGTAGGGGTACTACCATTCTTTTCACATAAATTGCACTTTACAACAGTTCGTAGCAATGTCGCTTAATATAAATTTTTAGAATTTAGAAGTATAAATGACAGTATTTCGGATGATTTAGATTGAAAATCACACAGAATTTGAAGCCGGCGTTTATCAGTTTAAACCGGTGGATACCTTCCTAAGTGGAACGTCCACTCTGGAATCCACTCAGAATCAGTCTACTCTGATAAACTATCATCTCGCAATATTCAACATTCTAAAGCAACCCCAACATTTATAAAACAGCACGAACTTAGATATCTGGAAATCGTCCAACTTCACATTTTTCCTTTTTCTAGGATCTAGGGTGGCCCTGCTTGGAATCAAATCGGGATTTAAATGGATAATGATTACACATTTAAATCAATCATGGATATTGTAATTTTATAATTTGTGTTTAAAATTGTATTGATACAAAAGGAATTTCCGTCCGAAATTTCGTCAGTATTCAAAATTAACAAGGGCGTTTTTCTTGTTTTTCATTGTAGAGCGTAAGTGTTGTTATCGTATTATTGTCTCCTTAAACGAAACCAGAAAGAAATCGTAACGGAACTGATCAATATCCCCACAAAAGAACATTTATATTCCCATTTGTATAATCAATAAAGAAGATCACCTTTAAAATGATTATTTAATACTGTAAATATCTTATAGGGTTGCAAGAACTATTTCGCTGGTATTTTGTTTCTTGACTGAAATATGTATTTTATTTTTTAATAGTGTGAATCCATATTTCAAATTTAATCTTCACTTAACAATTTATTCGTCATTTCATTAAAACAATGGAATTTTGCGATGATGGTCTCTATTTCCCTTTCCACTTCCATAATATTCCATAATTCAGCACATTCTGTTAGTCTCTCGGATATGATACTATAACGTTCTTGTATATTTTCTTCATTGTATACGCCATCTTTCATAAAACCCTTCTGCTCAGTGTAACAGGTAACAAACTCTTACAAATCCCGGTAACATGATCGTTGTCGTAACGGTTACAAACCACGAATTTTAGGGCAGCATCCCAAGTCAGTTTCGATTTGTCGACGAATGGCTCCATTTCCATTATAATGATTGGTCTTAATTCTTTCTGCAAAATAAATATAGTTTCAATTAAAATAAAACATTGTAGAGAGAATATATAAAATAACAAATATATTAACTTTCACATTTTGTCTCAAAAATGTGGAATGCTATATCTGTTATTGTCTACTACTCTTAAACAGATACCATATCAATGTACCCAAATGTTCCAATAATGATAAACCACTACTTAATATGCTGGTATAGCAAAATACCCCAATAAGGCAATGAGCGATTATAGCTGAAGATAACTAACTTTAAGCTACAGTTACATTTCTTTAAATACAATCTTCAGGCAATTGTTAATTCTTAATAATACTTATGAATCATTACAAATCAGCTGGGTCTGAAACATTTCAACTCATATACTCACATCACGGCGAAAATTTACTTCTCCAGATTCACAATCAAACATATCGGGAATTTCCTCTTCACTGGATCCAGCAGATATTACACCAAACATCGCAGCAGCAACAGCAAAAGTAAAGCACTTCATTTTTAATTGACTTGAACTTCAATTCGGACTCTTCCTCACGAAAAGATGAAACAAACTAATACTCGTGCCGAGTTTTTATGCACTAAATTTTGTAATTGAATTTAAGTTATTGCTTTGCTGTCTCTCCATTTTCTTGGCAAGGCATATAATATAGAATAAGAATATAACTCATTTAAATATGTATTTGCACCCATTGTGTTTGTGTGGACTTACCCACAGTCTGGGAACTACGCAATGAGCTCGGGGTGAAAATGTTGGTCTAACTATCGCAACTAGACAAATTCAGAGACAATTATTAAAGAAATGTGCGTCAGCAATAGAACAAACACGTAAATATACAATATAATTCGCAGGTATTCATATACAAGGAAAACGACCGCTCGTGTCTTCTTGACCTTGAAACAACTGTTCTAAAAATTAGTTCAAATTGCCTCAATTGTGAAACTGACGCACACTTTTTGTAATTTTTTTAATAAGAAATGTTGAACAAAAATATATTAATAAAGAACATTTTATTACTGAAAGCCCGAGAAGACAAAAATGTGTCTGGATACGGTCTGTAAAGTTTTACAGGCGCAGATTTGGAATCAAATGTTCAACAAAATGTTCACAAAAGCTGAAAAGCAGTTATTATGCGGTAGTTTCCTCCTTAGGAGTTCTAAGTATCTTTGTCACATTTTGTATCCCACTAGATAAATACGATGCTTTTTCCAATATCTAAAATAACCTTGCTTCTTTTGAATTAAATATATTTTCTAATTCTATTGTTTTTAGTGCATAAAGGTAGGAAGCGTGGTCCACTGGGCGTAAGGGGGAAGATAAATTTCAAATGGTATATCATACTCCGGTGAGCCACGCGAAGTGAACAAGGTTAGGGCAAAAATTAGTAAGCCAGACCACTGATAAGTGGCATTCACTTTATTTTAACAATATTGTTAATAAAATGATTCTATAAGCCACTCCTAGAAATATACATCTATAGATAATGTCAAGAGAAGTATAAAATCTGTTTTCAGATTATTAGAAGTGGCGGATCCTATTTAAATTTAAACATTTGGTATTTACTTTATTTGCACTCAGCAGCATTCAAACTATAGTCGTCTCGATTCGTAGTCTATCCTCTGGTTTATAATAATATAAGATCGAATAAAATATTCCTTCAAATTCTTAGATTCTTCTTATTTAATTCCAGACAATCTTTGCACATTTTGTAAGCGATTTTGTTTCTGATAGCCCCTGTTTGTTTGTCTTCTACTTCCTGAGTAAATGAGGAAAAATTGCCCTTTCCTAAGCTACAAAATGGCCCTAGGTTGCAATCGGAGAGGCTGCTTCCTTCCAGACAAGATTGTTCTTAATTTATTATACTAGTCTAATCCAGACCCTTTCCCTCTCACACCTTTAGCTACCATTGACGAGCTCGTCAAGCTGGTAGCCGAACGACCCAGATGGTTTATCAAACAAAAAAACAGCTGGTCTTAAAAATGTCAGCAGCCATGAGAATCAAATAACCTATTTATTCTAAATATCAGTCGTACCCTATATCAATGACCGATAGTCAATGTCGAAGTAAAAAAACTTCTGCGAGATGGCATAATAAGACCATCACACTCTCCCTACAACAGCCCAGTCTGAGTTGTCAATAAAAAAGTTATAGATGAGCACGGCCCAAACGCCTCGTATTCGATATACTAAATTAAATTCAAAAACTATTTGCGACAAATTCCCAATTTCCGATCCTTCAGTAATTTAGTCTAATTTAGGAAAAGCGAAAATCTTAACAACTTTGGACCTCAAAAGACGTTTTCACCAGATAAATCTCACTGAACGGGATCGCGAAAAACAGCTTTCAGCGTCTATAACGCTAAATATGAATTTTGTCGTTTACCGTTTGGCCTGAAGAATTAATTAATTAATTTATTTATTTATTATTAATTTACGTTCACCTTGGGACATTAAGGCTAAGCCTTGTAAAATTGTCCCTATAACATGAAATGATACAATTTAGTACAATAATCCGGACATAATTTAACTTATACTCTAAAATACAATACTTCACAGAGTACCAAAACAGAACATTACAATATGCATTTCAACAATTCATCTTTCAATTCATCAATACAATACAGCTTTGAATCAATAAAAATGTACATATTTAAATATGTTATTAGTCACAAAAGGATACATACATATAAACAGTGTACGCCGTCACTCTCAATCTACAGCGCAACTCAATTCGGCTCATAAATTCTATCCCCTGGAAGAATAGATGGATTTGAATAGATTAGCATTGCCAATACCTTGAATTACAGGCACTGAATTCTAAAGTCTCACAGCATTAACGAAAAATTGACGATCAGACATAAGGGAGGAATGTCCTAACGGGACCAGCCGATTAGAGCAGCCAGAGCGAGTAAATTTAAGGGGTCTAAACAAATATGCAGGCTCCTGAGTGCAAATAATCTTATGCAACAATAGAATACTTCGAGTGTCAAGAAGATGATCGAATGTGATATGAAAAATTTCTATTGCGCGCTCAGACACATGATCTCTTCGACTTAAACCATAAATGTACCTCGTTATAGTGTTAAATAACACATTGAGTTTTCGCTTACTTACTGCATCACAATTCCCAAATATTTCACAACCATGCAACATAGTTCGCATAAGGTAGGACTTTTCTAGTATCATTCTAATCCTGAAAGGAGTAAAATATTGCGTAGCCCATAGGGATCGCAGCATACCATAGACTTTACCAACCGTTTTTTACAATATAGAATGCACCAAGCATTTTTCAGCGCGCGATTCACGTTGTTCTTCGAGATGCAATCGGTAATACATGTCACGTTTATATCGATGACATCATTATATTTTCCAAATCCATACAGAATCATATCGAGCATATTGAAAAAATTCTAGGGAAATTATATGGAGCAAAAATGAGAGTTTCCACAGAAAAATCCAAATTTGTCAAAACTTCTGTGGAATATTTATTTAGGTTTTGTCGTTTCAACAAACGGCATTAAAACTTGCCAAAGTAAAATTGACGCCATTGTCAATTATCTGATTCTCACAACCTACAGAAGCCTCAGATCGTTTTGAGGACCCGCAGGCTATTATAGGAGATTCTTGAAGGACTATGCAGCAATTGCAAAGGCACTAACGAAAATTGTAAGAGGAGAAAACAAATAAAGGGATCCTTTGACGATGAAGCCGTTTCTGCTTTCAAAAAACTAAAAACTCCTCGCTTCCACAGATGTATTGCTTCTCTATCCAAAATTTGAGATACCGTTCGACTAACAACGGACGCCTCGACTAACAACGGACGCCTCACGCCATTGAAGCTGCTCTATCACAGTATGAACGCCCCTTAACTATGATATCAAGAACATTGTCAGTCTCCGAATAAATTTATGCCACAAATGAGAGGGAGCTTTTAGCCATCATGTGGGCTCTCAAAAATCTGAGGTATTATTTGTATGAGGTCAACAAGTTGCATATTTTCACCGAACATCAGCCGCTTTCGCACCTTCCGAAAAAACACAAACTTAAAAATAAAAGGTTGGAAAACGTGTATAGATACCAATTCCTTGGTATCACTACAAGTAGAAAATCCTCATCCTCTAATCAATTTTGCACCAGAGAACTTTCACTAATGGAAATTATCCACCGTTTCCAAACAACTGTTTCAAAAGTCAGATTATAATTGTGCGGAATCAAAAAGAGAAACCAAAATTCTTTTTAGAAACCATATCCGCCCTCGTGTTTCATATAAAAAACTCGAACAGCTCCAAGATAAAATTGGAGACTTCATAAACCATCAAGTTGTGAATGGGATTTATTGCGTTCTTCATACCATAGCACAAACACAACATTTCCTAATAACAAATTTCCCTCTATAAAATTCTGCTATATCAATAAATTAATGATTGGTGGCGTTAATCCCAACGATCAAATCGAAATACTGACCATCAAACATAACAGGGCACATCGTCCTGTTTCCGAAAATACCAATCAAGTTCTTCAAGATTATTACTTTCCAAACATTAGAAAGAAAAAAAATCAAATAAATTGTAAACTGTAAAGCATAGCGCGAAGCCAAGTACCAGAGACACCCTCAAAAACGCAAGTAGGAGAAACCCAGTATCTTCATTTCCTGGTGAAATTCTGCATATAGACATCAAAAATACTGACAAGACATTTTTTCTAACTTGAATCGAAAGATTATCGAAATTTGCTGTTGTGCAACCCAATGCCTCATGGGCCATATTATTAAGCCAGATCTCACTGAAATCCTAATTTTTTTAAACAAACTAAGATAATCTTTTGCGACAACACATACACCACTCCGCCTTTACACTATTCAGCAATTCAAATGGTCAAGTCGAGAAGTTCCGCAGGACCATCACAGAGATTGCCAGATGTCTGAAATTAGAAATGATCTCTAAAGATTCGGCTGAACACTGTATCATGCAACACAATGTCAGCACAGAAAGTGCAAAGTCTTAATTCGATTGACGATGGCTCTGCCATCATAAACGATGCGTCCGCAAAAATTTCTTATCGA
The DNA here is from genome assembly GCA_920105625.2 of Clusia tigrina. Lineage (NCBI taxonomy): Eukaryota > Metazoa > Arthropoda > Insecta > Diptera > Clusiidae > Clusia > Clusia tigrina. The sequence continues at coordinate 31,463,711 of OV050030.1, forward strand.
GGGCAGCAAAAAGATCTCCAAAAAGTTCCTGATAACTTGCGAAGAAGAACTCATGATAAATACAACCAAGTTACAAAATTTTCGTAAAGTCGCCTTCATGAGACCCGAAATTCGTTCAACTAATCACGATCTGAATATCAATAATATGAATAATATTTCTCATTTGCACCTCTAAATTAAGGGATGCTTGTACAATTCAGCTCCCTTTTCGCACTCTTCTTACTTAGAGCAGTCATACTCCTTTTCTCAACTGACAAAGAAAAATTGAAATTGCAAACTTATCTCGTCAAATTGAACAGACTGGGAGGTCTGATTTTTAAAGGGGGGAGAATTTGATACCGGACGCTACCTTGCACTTTAAATTCCATTTCCTTGCATTTTATTATTGAAGTCCTATTGGCAAAGTTACGTCTGACCACCACCTGCAAAGTTTCACAGCCGCAGTGTCGGGGTCCTCAATATATAACAGAATATTTGCAGAAGAAAAAGCAATCCTTATATGGTAGTTTGCTTCTTGACACGTCTATAAAATACTAAATCTTTACTGACGTTTCTAGCAAATTTTCCTCAAATTTATATAAAAACGATATTTTACTTTCATACTAAAATGAACGCTGTTTCCTGTAGAATGAAAATAGTCTTTTTATAGTACTACTTCGAAATCAAGGATACTCTTAAGTGAGCAAAAATTTTTCCATTAGTATAAAAGCGACAGCATTATTTTTTTATTCGTGAGAATACAGAGAAAAGAAAGTCTTTTTCGCTGCCAGCGTCAGTAGCGGACACACTAAGATTGTCAGTGGATTCACCAAGATTCTGAGTGGATTCATGTACAACGTCCGTCTGCTTTATTTCGCTGCTTTGCCGTTTGACGTTTAAGTTTCTTTTCTCTGTATTCTCTGGTTTACTCCTTATGGTACGATAGACGGAGACAACAGGACTACGAACGAGGTCGCACTAATGGCATGTTTGTTCAGGTTGGATCATGCTTATAATAGCCCATTGTGCTGCACCAAGATAGAAGGCTACAGGAATGATGACGGTACCAGCAACAAAGAGATACGAAGGGAAATGGAATAAAACCGAAAAAGTCGTCCTTTTTAATACAATTTCTCTTTCTTCTACGATGATTAACTCTCTGAAATTAAAAAGTCAACAATATTTGATAAGAAATCGTGGACTCTTCCACGATTTACCAATGACTCAATCAAATTTCAAACACAATTTTATGGGGAGTATCCCATAAATCTTCAATATCTAATTAAAAATGAAAATCACTCCACTTGCTGATTCAATTGTCTGTGACTCTGATTTCTTCACACCGTGATAAATATGTTCATCCCTTCAGTGGCAAATGTTGTTAATTTATCAAGAAGTCGCACCAGGGCACACCTATATAAGCTCTATAAGGATTTCGAAAAGCTGTTGTTGACGACGAATCAATTACTCTTTACAATCTCCAAGTTTCTGTAAAAGTGGTCAGATGAAAGGCCTCAGCCATATTTGAATCTTTTAGTTCGCTGCTTCCAGCTGATTTTATAAGTACGTGCTGCCAACTGCCACTCCCACATTTCACAAATTAGGAACAAAAGAGGATTCCAAACACATCACATATATTTTAAAATCTCTCACAGTTCACTAGATATCTCCTTCTATTTGCATTTGCAGGGTTTATTGTAACTGGAGTAGGGGTACTACCATTCTTTTCACATAAATTGCACTTTACAACAGTTCGTAGCAATGTCGCTTAATATAAATTTTTAGAATTTAGAAGTATAAATGACAGTATTTCGGATGATTTAGATTGAAAATCACACAGAATTTGAAGCCGGCGTTTATCAGTTTAAACCGGTGGATACCTTCCTAAGTGGAACGTCCACTCTGGAATCCACTCAGAATCAGTCTACTCTGATAAACTATCATCTCGCAATATTCAACATTCTAAAGCAACCCCAACATTTATAAAACAGCACGAACTTAGATATCTGGAAATCGTCCAACTTCACATTTTTCCTTTTTCTAGGATCTAGGGTGGCCCTGCTTGGAATCAAATCGGGATTTAAATGGATAATGATTACACATTTAAATCAATCATGGATATTGTAATTTTATAATTTGTGTTTAAAATTGTATTGATACAAAAGGAATTTCCGTCCGAAATTTCGTCAGTATTCAAAATTAACAAGGGCGTTTTTCTTGTTTTTCATTGTAGAGCGTAAGTGTTGTTATCGTATTATTGTCTCCTTAAACGAAACCAGAAAGAAATCGTAACGGAACTGATCAATATCCCCACAAAAGAACATTTATATTCCCATTTGTATAATCAATAAAGAAGATCACCTTTAAAATGATTATTTAATACTGTAAATATCTTATAGGGTTGCAAGAACTATTTCGCTGGTATTTTGTTTCTTGACTGAAATATGTATTTTATTTTTTAATAGTGTGAATCCATATTTCAAATTTAATCTTCACTTAACAATTTATTCGTCATTTCATTAAAACAATGGAATTTTGCGATGATGGTCTCTATTTCCCTTTCCACTTCCATAATATTCCATAATTCAGCACATTCTGTTAGTCTCTCGGATATGATACTATAACGTTCTTGTATATTTTCTTCATTGTATACGCCATCTTTCATAAAACCCTTCTGCTCAGTGTAACAGGTAACAAACTCTTACAAATCCCGGTAACATGATCGTTGTCGTAACGGTTACAAACCACGAATTTTAGGGCAGCATCCCAAGTCAGTTTCGATTTGTCGACGAATGGCTCCATTTCCATTATAATGATTGGTCTTAATTCTTTCTGCAAAATAAATATAGTTTCAATTAAAATAAAACATTGTAGAGAGAATATATAAAATAACAAATATATTAACTTTCACATTTTGTCTCAAAAATGTGGAATGCTATATCTGTTATTGTCTACTACTCTTAAACAGATACCATATCAATGTACCCAAATGTTCCAATAATGATAAACCACTACTTAATATGCTGGTATAGCAAAATACCCCAATAAGGCAATGAGCGATTATAGCTGAAGATAACTAACTTTAAGCTACAGTTACATTTCTTTAAATACAATCTTCAGGCAATTGTTAATTCTTAATAATACTTATGAATCATTACAAATCAGCTGGGTCTGAAACATTTCAACTCATATACTCACATCACGGCGAAAATTTACTTCTCCAGATTCACAATCAAACATATCGGGAATTTCCTCTTCACTGGATCCAGCAGATATTACACCAAACATCGCAGCAGCAACAGCAAAAGTAAAGCACTTCATTTTTAATTGACTTGAACTTCAATTCGGACTCTTCCTCACGAAAAGATGAAACAAACTAATACTCGTGCCGAGTTTTTATGCACTAAATTTTGTAATTGAATTTAAGTTATTGCTTTGCTGTCTCTCCATTTTCTTGGCAAGGCATATAATATAGAATAAGAATATAACTCATTTAAATATGTATTTGCACCCATTGTGTTTGTGTGGACTTACCCACAGTCTGGGAACTACGCAATGAGCTCGGGGTGAAAATGTTGGTCTAACTATCGCAACTAGACAAATTCAGAGACAATTATTAAAGAAATGTGCGTCAGCAATAGAACAAACACGTAAATATACAATATAATTCGCAGGTATTCATATACAAGGAAAACGACCGCTCGTGTCTTCTTGACCTTGAAACAACTGTTCTAAAAATTAGTTCAAATTGCCTCAATTGTGAAACTGACGCACACTTTTTGTAATTTTTTTAATAAGAAATGTTGAACAAAAATATATTAATAAAGAACATTTTATTACTGAAAGCCCGAGAAGACAAAAATGTGTCTGGATACGGTCTGTAAAGTTTTACAGGCGCAGATTTGGAATCAAATGTTCAACAAAATGTTCACAAAAGCTGAAAAGCAGTTATTATGCGGTAGTTTCCTCCTTAGGAGTTCTAAGTATCTTTGTCACATTTTGTATCCCACTAGATAAATACGATGCTTTTTCCAATATCTAAAATAACCTTGCTTCTTTTGAATTAAATATATTTTCTAATTCTATTGTTTTTAGTGCATAAAGGTAGGAAGCGTGGTCCACTGGGCGTAAGGGGGAAGATAAATTTCAAATGGTATATCATACTCCGGTGAGCCACGCGAAGTGAACAAGGTTAGGGCAAAAATTAGTAAGCCAGACCACTGATAAGTGGCATTCACTTTATTTTAACAATATTGTTAATAAAATGATTCTATAAGCCACTCCTAGAAATATACATCTATAGATAATGTCAAGAGAAGTATAAAATCTGTTTTCAGATTATTAGAAGTGGCGGATCCTATTTAAATTTAAACATTTGGTATTTACTTTATTTGCACTCAGCAGCATTCAAACTATAGTCGTCTCGATTCGTAGTCTATCCTCTGGTTTATAATAATATAAGATCGAATAAAATATTCCTTCAAATCCCGTATTATTTTCAATCCAAATGATCCGCATTAATAAGTGATTTATTATCAAAACGTTAATTTTTTTAGTTATGCTTTTTTTATTTTCAGCTTCTAAATTGTATAAATTTATATTAAGTGACATTGCTATGAAGTGGAGCTGAGTGCAATGTATCTGAAGAAAGACCAGAGCGGTATTCACAATCTAGTGCAACTAACGCTTCAAATGCAATTTGCAGAAAGTGATTATAATGAATTGCAAAAAAACTTGTAATATAAAAGAAATTTGAATCAGTTTGTCTGCTGTTTTTTTTGGTACGAATAACATTCTGAAAGTGGAGCAATTGATTTTGTTTGTTATATCGTTGCAGCGGAAATTTTTTGGGGAGGATGTTCTCATAAACAATTATAAATTATTTGTAGTCATTGACTGATATTTGTTGCAATCAGTTTTATTTGCTTCGGTCTTAGTTATTATTTTTTCTCATTTAATATTATAGACAATTGCTCTACTAGAGACTAATATTGCAAATAGTTAATTATCTTACTCACCAAAAAATACATAAGCTACGTCCATAGTAGCCCACATATCACCACTTGGAAGCAGGGTGTTGTCCCTTTGGGAAAAAAAACCTTGAATCAGAAACAAGTCCCGATTACATCCAACTTCTTTAGAATAAGATATCGATCTCAAGAAAGCAATTCTTACATGCTACATACCACGCAATCAAAATATACGCAATTGACAGCTAATTTTTTAGTTTTTCCATAGCTATTCTTAAAAGACTTCAATTTTTGGGTTTTGGTTCGGTCAACAAAATCGGCAATATAACTGACGACATCGTCCTTTCAAGTACCTCATTGTCCCAAATGATGGCTGGCCCGCCCACTTTTCAATCCATAAAACATTTTCCCACCCCGACATCATCCTATCTTATGCTAACTTAGCCACCAAAATCTCCTCTAGAACTTTATATGAACGATACAACAGCAATCACTTCCCTATTATTACCTCCCTTTCAATCCCAACGTTTTACCAGATCAAACCAACAAAAAAATGTATGGTGAAAAAAAGCATTGTGTGGTCACCCGGACATGTCAGAATTCAGAGCAACGAGGCAGTTGAAGCTAAGGAAGCTAGTAATGAGCAGTTCTCAGGTTTAATGATCAGCAGTTTTCAATATCAATAACTGTTTTTGGAGTTTTTATACCCAAACAACATTTTTATGGGTATTCGCATTTATCCCCATTTATTTCCAAAATCCCCACTCTGGTCAGCACTGCAGTCTCATCACCATCTTATATGCTTGCATTAGCAACAGCACTAACGGCTTCCTGGCTGCTGTTTTGTTATTGTTTCATTTGCCTTACAATTTGTTGTTACTTTTCTTCGCGAAGAAGATTTAAATACTTTTTTTTGCATGTTTTGCTTTAAGTAAAGTGACTGAAAGTTTTTGTTGCTATTTTTTATATAGAAGGTTCGTGACGAGTTTTGACAAAAATGTGAGGTGACTAGGTAAAAATTTTAGCTCTCGCGGCAAATATAAAAAAATTGTAATTAAAGAATATTAAAGTGCGAACAGCACACTAAATTTAAAAAGAAATTGTTAGTTCTGATCATTGTTAAGCATTTAAGTAATAAACACTATTAGAGAGAGTACAAATAATTTTAATTAAATACACTAGTCTACAAAATTTTAGACTAAAAACTTCTTCTTCTTAGGTGGCCCTTACAACCCGCGGGCGGGTCACGGCCGACTTGAGCAACTCTCGCCAGGCGCCTCTGCTGCGCGAGCGCCTTCTCCAATCAGTTACACCAAGCGTGGTCAGTGCTTCATCAGCTTGGTCCATCCATCGGAGGCATGGTCTCCCTCTTCGTCGTCGACCTTCGGCTTTCGTCTCAAATACCTTTTTCGCTGGAGCTTCTTCATCCATACGATGGACATGACCCAGCCAGCGTAGTCGCTGAATGCTTATACGCTGAACTACGTCGATATCAGCGTAGAGCTCATACAGCTCGTGGTTCATTCGAATACGGTAGTCGTCGTCAACTCGAACAGGACCAAAGATTTTGCGAAGAAATTTTCTCTCGAACACCCCAAGAGCGGCTGCATTCGCCTGCGATACTACCCATGCCTCAGCGCCATAAAAAAGCACCGGCAGAATGAGCGTCTTGTAGAGTGTCAACTTCGTCGATCGAGAGAGGGCTCTGCAACCCAATTGCTTACTGAGCCCATAGTAGCACCTATTAGCAATTGCAATTCTTCGCATTATCTCCAGGCTGACATCATTATTGGTATTAACGGCGGTGCCAAGGTATGTAAATTCCTTGACGACTTCAAAGCTGTAGTTGCCCGTTGAAACGTGGGAGCCTAGACGCCGCGCTCCTCTGTTTGCAGACCTCATATACTTCGTTTTTCCCTCGTTTACCGTCAATCCCACTTTGGCTGATTGCTTTTCAATAGCACTGAAAGCAGCAGTCACATCTCTCTTGACTAAAAACTATAAAAATATGAATATGAGAAATCTATGAAGCTCACTTCTTATGAACCCCTCGTCTAAGTTTTCGAGAAGAAAACTCTCCTACAATAACTTTGTCACAAACTTTTGTAAAATATAATTATGTAAAATATATATATATATATATATATATATATATATATATATATATATATATATATATATATATATATATATATTTATATATATATATATATATATATATATATATATATATATATATATATATATATATTTATATATATATATATATATATATATATATATATATATATATTTCAAGTTGGTTATATGTACTTACGTGATGAAATTTGAATAAAAATATTTGCCTCAGAACTGAATAAACTGCCCTCAAAGTAAGTACAAAATGTACAATAGAAAAAAGCACACTTTGAAAATGAGTACTCTAATAATGAAAGAAATTTCACAAAGGAATTGAAAATGAAAGCAGAAACAATAAAAATTATTGATGTTTACAGAAGCGAAAAAATAATCTTTATATTGCCGTTTTGCTCCTTAACCGGCCTCTAAAATACTTGTATAAATTGTATACAGACGTTTCTATTAAGTGTACACCATATTCCGTTAGATACTACACAAAGACGATATCGGATTGGAATTACTTCATATTATTCATGAATAGTGATAGAACACTTGAGGTATTTTTTTGTATTTGCAATCAGCAGGTTTGAACTATAGTACTATCGATTCGCAGTTAATCCACCTATTTATGCTGATTTAATGTGGCCCATAGATCATGATCATACTCATTCGTGTACGTGGTGAATGAAGCTCCGCCACAGACGAGTGATCTAAATCGAAGACCATAATTTTTTCATAAGCGGCGTTGAGTGAGGTCGTCATGTCGCTGTCGGATGACGAAGTTTTGTGTGCGCTAGCGCTTGTACTGTGCAAGGAAAAATTGTAAAAAAAATAAAAAAACTATTTTGGATGAAAGAAAAGCACAAAAAAATAGTAGAATAGCATTCAAGGGACTCCAGCAGAAACACCTTTTTATCCGCACACATCTTCACACATTGGCAGTCAAACTCAAATGAGCAAAATTTGCATGTAAATTGCCCACAAACGACGATCATCCATACATCATATTCAAAATCATAATAAAATGTCCCCTCAAAATCAAAATGATTTAGATTTTCGACGATCAGTCAGTGATCACAGCGCGATCATGTCTGTGAGACACATACCTGCATATTATCTCTGTTTTTCACACATACTATTATATATGAGTATGATCATGATGTATCGTCTATGGGCCGCATAAGATTGAATGCAAATTGCCGTTCAAATCCTTCCTGTTTCTCAATCCAAATGATATGTAATTTAATAGTTTATTGATTTAGGTGTGCTTATTATTTAATTTCCAACTTTAATGTTGTGGAAACAAAATCAAGCGAGATTGCCATTAAGTGGTGCAAAGAGCAATGCATCCTGAAAGCTGAGATTCAGTAATGAAGTTTGGTTAATTGACGAAGCAATAATCTACATATATTTATACATTACAGCTTTCTTTTTTCATATGTCCTCAATACGAGCATAGCTATGGTAATTTTGATTTTATTCCTTAAAAGTCCTTATATGGAAATTGGGTGTTTCGTTATCTGATCAACTTCAATCATAATGTCCACATGCTGCTTCTAAAAGAAAATTTCGTCCCTAAATCTCTTTCCCAAGTGACTTACTGGCCAGAATTTGGTATTTCCTGCTATTTAAGTTAAATTTCAAGATCCTTGTCATAGTTCTGTAAGGCCTAAAAGGCATTCAATATTGTAAATAATACACCAAGCCCGAAAGCCCAGAGATTGGAAATATTTCATCATAGAAACATCCGAATATATTGCATAAGCATATGACCTCCTTTACCACCGAGACTACAGCGAGCAAAGTGGTTCCCACATTAAGCTATGCGCCTGCGTACGACATCTTCATGAAATTAACCAAGGAGACGAAAGAAATGACTTCATATTCGCTGAGTGAAGCTTTCCTGGGCACTGCATTGTTGAAGTTAACTGTATTATCTTAGTATTTTTATAAGAAATATTTTATCATCACTATTTTGTATTTTGAATAATAAGCAAAATGAGTTTGAAATGACGTGAAGTATTCTTCTAATGTGCGTCACTGTTTCACTTTGGGATCTAAATTTCTATTTAATTTCCTGGACCAACACCATGATTATCACCACTGAAAACCACCGGAATTATTGTCATCAGTGTAACAAGTTGGACCATATGAAATTCACCACTTTGGTGTTTTACAGGTGACTTTTCGCCTTATTTACTTAGTGGAGACTCTTAGATAGACTAACGGCATCTCTATTTTTCTCACAACCAACTACAATTTCTGAAAAATCTGCACTCATAAAGATAGCAAAGGCAGAGAAGAGAGAGTAGTCGGGTGAGGAAAAATAAGAATAACAACTCGAGTGCGCCAAAAATTGGTTTCTCTCTTGTTGGAGTCATTGCACCTTTCACCTGGTAATGACGGTATCTTTCCTGCCCTATTACAAAAAGGCATAAAGGGACTATTACCTTTCATAGTAAGCATATGCCGTAGTAGCCTGGCCTTAGGGTATGTACCGTCGGCCTGGAGAAGGGCAAAGTTGGGGAAGAAAGGTACCATACATCTAAAGTTCTTCAAAGCAATCAGCTTGACAGCATTTATGTTAAAAACAGTTGGAAAGAGTTGTGGATTACTATATAAGTTGTCGAGGATTAAAACAGGTCCCATTGCACCCATCACAGCATATTGCGAGTAAATCGGCCTTTTAAGCTTAGTAAACTCCATACAGAAGTCACTTGATGACAAAAAAATAGCAATCTGTGCATTTCTTGATATCGAGGGAGCCTGCGACAACTCCCCAGAGGGAAATGAGGGCATTCAGCAGAAGAGGAGTAGACTCGATGACATCCAAACGGATGGCAGAAGTTCTATAAAAAAGATCGGCAGAGATATCCGTTGGAGAAGAAACAGTAGCCATAGCAACGACAGGAGGATGTCCACATGGAGGGGTTCTTTCACCGCTAATGTGAAGCCTAGTTGTTGACGAACTACTGCTGATACATTGCCAGAGGCGGGCATACATTGTGTTAATAGCGCGTGGCAAATTTGAAGAAACCCTTTCCGATATCCTGGAAAGTGGTCTGACAATTGTAGGTCGATGCTGCAGGTCAGTAGGATTAAATATAAATCCCACTAAAGCCACTATCGTAGTTCCATTTACCAAGAAAATAAATATGCCAATGTGGAAGAGCATTCAACTCTTGAGCGAGTTTATCACGCAAAACCAGGTGAAATATCTGGGAGTTATACTACATAGTAAAATGACATGGAAAATATATCAAGAATATTGCGGAAAAAGCGAAGCATGTTTTAATGGCAAGCAAAGGATTGATGGGCAAAACATAGCAATGCATACGCAAAGTGGAGGTATTCATATTTTAGTGCAAAAATGTAAAACACCGACTGCGGAAATTGCGATATCCATCCTCCATGAGATCCATGAAAACTTTTAGTATGAATTGGTGTGCAGCGCAATGACGTTATTTTCTAGGTGGATCAAGATCTTTTTCAACCAATACTGATGGCAGATAAGGAGCAATTTCCCAAAATCATAAGTCAGTTCGGAAATGATGTTGCGTTTATAACATGTTATGATCAACAGTTTCGAAACGTTTCTAAACAATATCACAAAATATCAATACAAACTCGTACAAACTTATTTTAATGTCTCAGAAAATTATAATTCGAAGATCTAAATCTCAAATATCAATCGAACTGCTTGTTTCATTGTAAGAATGCTGGTGCATCAGTCCTGGGGTTGTGAATTCAAATCCCTGGGCATGGTCTCGATAAGTCTGTGTCTAAATAATCTACTCTTCGACTCGATACTTGTTGTTACTCATTTCAATAAGGCTGCCGATATTATTATTTGTTGAATACTGCGTCATAACCAAAAAGAAACAAATAATTATTAAATTTATATAAAAAATAGTTTAATTTCTTGAGAGGTGAAATTTGTTAAAATGTTTACGAACATAAAAAGTGAATAAAGTGCCCTAAAAGCATCTCCAATATATCTGAGAGAAACAAAACAAACACAGCAGGTTAAGAGGCCTGTGAGTTATAGAGGCAGAACAATAGGAGTTATATACGTGTATTCTAGTCAAAAACTAGGTTAAAGAAGTAAACCTCTTCAAATAGAGAATGAGTAATAGTAGTCACAAGAAAAAAAATTAAAGAACAAAAAACAAAGAAATCAATAAACAATAAAGAATATTGAAGTGGGGGTGGGGAGGTCGCGAGTTACTCTATTTCCTAATAGATTAAACTGAACCACCCCATAGAAATTAAACGAAAAAGTTGAGTGATGATGATGTGGGGTCCGGAAAATCCTCTTAAATACGAAGTCTTTCCCTCTTTCTGTCCTTTTAGTTATGAAGGTAGATATGGCCGTGGCTTTCGTAGTTGATTTTTATAATCTTCTACAGATCCCGAATATAACGTGTTTTTATAATTTGTAGTCTTTTTTATGCAAACTATCGTCAAACCCTTGGAGTTTCAGCTATGCAATTTTGTGAATTGTGCGGGAGGTAGTTTAATCACCCAACCCATGTTTGCAGCACACAAACGTCGACTAAACGTACATTACTCCTAAATTTGACCTCTGAACATTAACGGAAGCTTAGTTGGGTGTTATTTTATTTGAATTCTCGAGGGTTGATTATTTATTTGGGAGATCAGTGTGTTTTCTTCCATTTCTGTATATGACTAAACTGGGAAAATGCGATTCTTCAAACTAAAACTCATCTAAAAATCGGGTATACTCGTATGTATGTGTCAAGGTATAAGAAGTATGTCTGAAGAATTAGTGTGGCAGTCTATTTCTAATAATATGAACTTTTGGATGGGATCTCAGAAGACCGAATTATATAATCTCTAATTGTAATCCGTATGCAAGATGAGGGTTAATTTCGAGTCCACAGCCACTCCAATGTATGCAATTTGATTCAGTCTATACTGGTTGATGTATTAAATTATTATAAAAAATACTTTCAGATCGTTTAGAGGTGTACATATATTTATTTATTGATATATATGTTTAGTTGGTTGTTCTGGTTGATTACTAACTTAACTTGTAAGATGAAGGAAATATCTTTTCTAGCAGAACGATCAGGAATACAGTTGTGGCACAACACAGTACAAAACCAAATAAGAAGACTTCATATTTCTGAAGAGCACACGGCAAAATTTATGAAGTAAGTCATGAATCCCTGAAAAAAAAGTTGAAAGTAGTTAACGGAGACGAAGCTTTTTATTGCAAAAACAATTTATTTTTTATTTTGCACTTAATCTAATTTTAGAGAAACTCCACAGTTGGAGTCTGAAATTATACTCGCGTTTGGACATCCTTCCCCTCAAGTTAAGGGATTGTCACATTTCGTGGCACCCCCTGTCGTGCACTGTTTACTGATATGCTAAGATAATCAGACATAACTAATAAAATTCAGACATATTCATACCTTGACAGCTATTATCTGCGGTAGAAACATAGTTTATATGTAGAAAAATGGGAAAAAACAGGCCGATCTCCCAAAAAAATAAATCTCGAGAACTTGATTAAGATAATCGTACGAGTAAGATAATCCTAATATAGGCACAATATATTCTTTAAATATTTATGAATAATATCCAGAAAATCCGATCATCCGATCGAGGTTAGATGAGCTTTTGTTACTTGGGCTTTCAGTAAACAATTTAGATTGTAAATATTTTTTCAGTGGAAACTTTCTTCCTCAAAAAGTTACCAAAAGTGTGCGTCAGATTTGTAGCTACTTGCATGAGCTACTAATAAATATAAAGATGACGTATCAATAACGTTAATTAATTTTTTTATTAAATTTAAAATTAAACTTATACAGAACAACAGACTAATATGGCCGAGAGATGCTGCGCCAGTCCAAAATCTCCAAAATCTCACACCGAATTTTCATTATCTGCGAAGGAATATGTAAAAGTAAAGTTGGTAGCAGATACCCTCATAGTTGGCAGCTTTTCACAAATAGTTGGCGTAGCAAACAACCTCAAGTGCCCACAGTACTCTCTCCGAGCGATGAAGCTGTGGGTGAGATGCGAAAAGTACCCTTCCAGTTGCTGTCCTTAAGCGATCTGTAGATGCCGAAGTTGATGTTTGTGATTGAGATGAGTTCGAATCTCTTGCAGATGGAATCAAGTCACTACACTCGAAAAATGCAGGTTTTAATCATTCCGTCAAAATTGTTGTTGGTGTCCCATCAATATTGACTTTGAAGACATAGTCTCAGATGCGCTCGATGACCTCATATGGCCCATCATAAGGCCGTTCGCATGGCTTTTTAACAGCATGAGAGCAGCTGTGAAGCGTTTTATGCGCAAAACCTTGTGTTTGTTGTGGTGCGCCGAAGTTACCGATCGAACTTGTCGCATCTGCCCGCGAAGCTTTTCCACGAAGTATCTAGGCTGTGGTGAAACCTCTTCCTCTATGAAAACTCACCTGATAGTATGGTTCCATAAACAAGCTCTGCTGCGGAAGCGTTAATGTCTTCCTTATAATTCACCTTATGACTCACCCGTAGCCCAAAAAGAACCGAAGGCAAAATTTCCACCCAGTTTGGCTAATTATGACACCTGATGGCTGCCTTACGTGATCGGTGCCATCCTTCAAGCATCGCATTTGCAGCCGGATGATATGCCGTTGTGCGTATTCTGTTGCTGCCGGTTAATTTTACAAACGCGCCGAAGAGCTGAGACTCAAATTGGGAACCTCTGTCAGACGTTTTTGTGGTCGGCAATCGAAAACGTGCCACCCAGCAAGCTTACAAATTGTCTACTATGGTACTAGCGGAAATGTCCTTGAGGGGCACAGCTTCTGGGCAGATGAAAAACGGTCAATGATGGTGAGTACGTACCTGTAACCATTGCAGTGTTGCATGACGCTGATGTCAATGTGTACATGTCGAAAGCGCTCGCCTGGCATCGCGATATGGTGTGGAGTAATGTCTGCGTTCGTTTTTTGAATCAATCAGCATGAAAATATCTTAATTAAAAATTTATTATATAACAGCTTCAAGAATCCTTGCTTAAATAAAGTTTAATTTTGCACTGGTGAGCATACCGAAGACAACTGACGGATTAATGCAACTGTCACAAGTGGAGCATTGGCTCTGAATCAGCATTTATCTTCAATATAAAAAATCAAGTTGGTTCAAAACTTCAAACTAATTTCGTTTGGTGACCTGTTGACGAACTGAGTCTAACAAACTGTCATCTCTCAACCTCCACATTCGTACGCAACTCTTAACATTTATAAAATGGCACCATATACAGAATATCATCTCCTACATGTGTTTACACCAAATTTAGTGCAGACTGAAGTAGTCCTAACACCTTTGCATGTACGCCGTGCCAATCGAACCCTGAAGGTTGAAATTAAGGAAGTGAAAATGATTAGGCGGATGGACATAAGTCCAAAAGAAGATCCAGGTCCCGACTTTATCCCAAACAAAAGGCTGCAAGAGAATATTACAATTGTTCATCTTACACAATTATAAAATCGTATACTGAGAGTTGTCCGTAATTATAATGATCAATGAACAAGGAAAGCACCATATAGACCAATAAGCCTTCTATCACTACTCTCTAAAGTCTTCGAAAAGTACTTCTTCATTAAATTACTCCATTCCGGTAAAAAAGAGAAGTGATCTCTCAACACCAATTTGGGTTTCGAGAGAAGTAGAATACAAGAGAGCAGATGGACAGAATATATGCAGTAATTACAGACGCTTTGGATAATACAAAACATTTCTAAGGAATTGTGATATTGGACAAGCATTTGATAAAGTGTGGCATGAGAGCCTCATCTACAAAATTCAGAACCATCTTCCTATCTCTTTGATGGGAAATTTAAAGTAAAACATAAAACCCATATGACAGACAACCACAAAATTCTCACCAACAATCGTCTCACCTGACGAAAGCACATCGAATCCAGCACAACCCAACTAAAGCTCCAGACAAATACTCTCTATTGGCTCCTCAATAACAGTTCGAAAGTGAGCATGGAAAATAAAATTCTTGTATAGAAAGTGGTCATTAAACCTGTATTCAACTGTGGGGCTTCCTCAGAATCTCAAACATCGAGTTGATTCAGCGATTTAAATCTAAAATACTACCCACAATATCCAATACCCCATGGTGTTTTAAAAACGAAAGACTTCAAACCGAACTAAACATTCCAACTGTCCACTAAAAAATAATTAATAATAAAAGAACCTACAAAATAAAATTAACCCCCACCCACATATTGTAGCTAAGGACTTGCTCAAGGAACCTGATTGATCACGTCTTAAACAATTTGATTTTTAAATTGATCTTATTTGGAATTTAAAATTATATCTCTTATTCGTTTACTTCTATAATATTACAAAATCCATGAATGTAGTTAATTAATTTATCCTAAGCACCGGCTAAGAATGAAAGTTAAAATGCAGTTTGTGAGATTTAAGTATTTATTGTGTGTTAGTTCTAATTTACAAGATTAGTGCAAGTTAGTACAAGTGTACTCATTCCTTGAAACAAATGAGGCCACTTTTGGGACAAACAACTAAGCTGTCTGGAAATCCTTAGACTTTTTTATCAATAAAATATACTGTGTTTATTTTTAGGAGGCTTCTCGAGAAGTTCAGATTTGAAACAAATCGAGATTTAAATGGAATAAGGATAATATTTTTAAAATGAGAGGGGAATATTTTAACTTTACAGTGTGCATTTAAAAATATATTTAGAAAATAAGAATAGAAATTCCCTCTGTGTTCAAAATTTAAAAGGATTATGTGCTTGTTTTTTTATTATTCTGTTGGTAATCTACCGCTAGTGAATCCAGTGTAACAAAGGTATTTTTCGAAGTTAGTGTCTACCTCATTTTCACCCTGAATACTACCACATTCATTTATATATAGTCCGGCCTTATCCTTAGAGATTGGGAGAAATTTTTTAATGGCATTGTCGTTGAAGACGCCGTTTACCAATACTTCGTACACCTCTAAATAACAGGCAACAAATTCTTTAAATTTGCTGATGTTGTTCTTGTCGTAAATGCCACAAATGGACAATTGCATGAAATCCTTGAAGCACAGGTTCGCTTTTTCCAGGCATTTCTCTGAAGCACTTTCTTTTTTTATAACTTCATATGTTTCTTCGCTGTCATCTTCTTCTTCATCATCATCTTCTTTTTCACTGTCATCTTTTGCTTCTTCTTCTTCTTCTTCTTCTTCTTCTTCTTCTTCTTCTTCTTCTTCTTCTGAAGACTTGAAAAGAAATATGGTTTCAATTAGTACCAAACTTTGATGAGGAGATATGAAATCTACAGATATATGCCTGAGTAAATATCCGTCTCGATATGTGCCCGAGCGGTCTCAGAAAATAACAAGTCTTAAAATACGGAGCATTTTTCTGAATATAAAGCTAGTGCTGCGGTTCTCTGCCACAGTTCTCATATCAATTTTATATCACTTATTTACAAACAATCTTAGACAATTGTCTACTGGTAAGATCATTGGTTGAAATGTATGAATAGTGTGGACTCAGATATTGCTATTCACTTAAGATTTGCTACAAATCTGGTCTAATCTGAGTCTGATATATTTAAACTCGTATACTTACTCGTAAAACAGGAACTAAATTGGACTCAGGGCATTTGAAGTCCTTGAGAATATCTTTAGCATCACTTGGGTTTTCGAGTGCAGCAGGATCCTATTCAATTTTGCCAGCAGATATTACGGCAATAAAAGCGGCAAGGATAGCAAAAGTAAAGCACTTCATTTTTAATTCACTTAAACTTCAATTCGGACTCTTCCTTACGAAAAGATAAAACCAACTAATACCGTAAAGAATTGTTGCGGGGTTTTTATACACTAAATTTTGTAATTGAATTTAAGTTATTGCTTTGGTGTCTCTCCATTTTCTTGACAAGGCGTACATTATAGAATATAAATATAGCTCTTTTAAATAAATATTTGCACCCATTGTGGTTCTGTGGATTTAGTCACAGGTTGGTGTACTATGCATTGAGCTCGGGGTGAAAATGTTGGTCTAACTATCGCAAGAGTCTCCAGCAACTAGACAAATTCAGAGACAATTATGAAAGAAATGTTCGTCAGCAATAGAACAAACAAGTAAATATACAATATAATTCGCAGGTATTCATATACAAGGAAAACGACCGCTCGTGTCTTCTTGACCTTGGAAAAAACTGTTCTAAAAATTAGTTCAAATTGCCTCAATTGTGAAACTGACGCACACTTTTTGTAATTTTTTTAATAAGAAATGTTCAACAAAAATATATTAATAAGGAACATTTTTCTACTGAAAGCCCGAGAACACAAAAAAGTGTCTGGATACGCTCTGTAAAGTTTTACAGGCGCAGATTTGGATTCAATTGTTGAACAAAATGTTCACAAAAGCAGAAAAGCAGTTATTAAAGACGATGCTTTTTCCAATATCTAAAATAAACACTGCTTCTTGTTGAATAAAATATATTTATTTTGGCGCATAAAGTTTTGAAAATTATTTTGGATAGTTGACAACATCATCTTGTCTAGTAACGGAATCCATTGATTTGTACGTCGTCAATTCTCCAGCAATTTCACTTCGAATATTGAAATTCAATTCGTTGACATCATTTTTTTTCGCAGCCAATATAGCACGTTCGCCTAATTAAACATGATTTTGTAATTTTAAGAAATGTTTGGGAACATCTCTCGGATGATATCGGTTTTTAAATCGGTGACCTGGCAAAAATCGACGGGGAATATAATAGAGCCAGTCGAAATGTCAGCGGGGATTTCGCCATTACCAATCTCCAGCAATTGTTTTGAAAATACTTAACCAGATTGGTCGAACTGCAACTTGACACGCATGT
This sequence comes from Clusia tigrina, assembly GCA_920105625.2. Classification (NCBI taxonomy): domain Eukaryota; kingdom Metazoa; phylum Arthropoda; class Insecta; order Diptera; family Clusiidae; genus Clusia; species Clusia tigrina. The sequence goes on from OV050030.1 coordinate 31,481,654, forward strand.
TCATTTGAGTGTCTTCATGTGTTGCCACAAAACAGACAATTTCAAACATGCATTAAGTTCATCGGCTGCTGTTGGCCGTGGAGTCATTGTCAATGTTTGGCGAAAATCACCTGCCAAGAGAATCATCGGGGGCAACCAATAAGAACATCCCTCCAGTTGCATCGCTCACAACTTTCACGAGAGATTCGTACGCATATTTTTGTTGTGAATTGAGCAGCGGAACCGTTTGGTTTTTGGTCCACAAATCAATTGGTTTCAACGGAAAGAATGCTGAGATAATTATTGAAAATAACGTTCATATTTTATGGTCAATTGATGAAATCACAGCATCTTGGAGGGTGTAATCCCAATGAGTGTAATCCTCTAGCAATCCCAAACGTTGACACACAATTCACCATTTACAGTTCGTAGATGTTAGAATGATGTTGGACCACGAATGTGGCAAATGCAAATAGAAACAAATGGACTGCGTGAATACGACCTAATGCATCGATGAAAATTATATGTGGGTAACCTGGAACTGGATTTCCTTGTTTCCGTCGTTGAAACCTCTTTGACAATAAATTCCAAGTATAATATCTTTGCATTTAGGAGTAAATCAGCGTTCGGGCGAAATCGTCATTCTGACACATTTCAAGAAACTGGTCAATGTTGGAGATGGCGGTCTATTTGCTAATTGTAATGCATTCTCCGTTTAAATAAAAATCACAATTTAGTTGTTCGTTTCGAATTCGGTATGAACATGTGTGCTTTCTATGCTTTCGGTCTATAATCGAAACGAAAAACTTTGCTCTAATTTTTATGTTGTTGTTGTTACGATCCTTTTTTCCATCTGTGTTTATGAACCGATTTTGAAAATTTCATGGTCAATATTAGATAAATTATCCTTCAAATGCCATATTTTTTATTAAAATCGGTCCAGCCGTTCTCAAGTTACAAATTACAATCCATTTTTATAAATATAGGGATTGTAAATTAACTTAAATTAAATAAGAAATTTGCAACCATATTTTGATGCGGTTTTTGTACGAAAAAAAGTGTGAAAGTGGAGCAATGGTGTTCCTTGTTAGTGTTGCAGCGGAAATTACTTGATGGAGGATATATTTATAAACACTTATAAATTATATGTGGTCATCGACTAATACTTGTTGCAATCGGTTTTATTTAATTACAACGGTCTTAGTTATTATCTTTTTCTTAGTTGGTAACATGGATAATTGCTCTACTACAGAGACTAATATTCCGGGTTGTAAATTAACTTATCCAATACGTGAAGCTAATTTCACTATAACCCACAGAACACCGCTTGATAGCACGGTGTTATCCCTTTGGTAAAAAAGCATTGAATCAGAAACAAATCACGATTAACTCCAACATTCTGTTTCTAGCTGTAGAAGTAGACAACGGTTGTTACATTCTATATTCCACCCTATCAAAATTTCCAAATGAAGACTTAATTAACATCTTACAGTGTTTCCATACCTATTCTTAGAATACTTCAATACTTGGAGTCTTCGGGATTTTGCCTCCGTCAACAAAATCGACAATATAAATTACGATATCATCCTACCAAGAAGCTCAATGTCACAAATGATGGCTCGCCCTCCCATTTTTCAATCCATAAAGCATTTTCCCACCCCGACATTATCATATCCTCTGCCAACTTAGTCACCAAATCAACCGTACAACTGCAATCACTTCCCTATTATTACCCTTTCAATCCCAAGGTTTTTCCAGATCAAACGAACATAAAAGTGTACGGTGATAAAAGCATTGTGTGGCCATCCGGACATATCGGAATTCAGAGCAACGAGAGAACCAAGGCAGTTGAAGCTAAAGAAGCTAGTAATGAGCAGTTCTCATGATCAGCAGTTTTCAATATCAACAACTTTGTCAAAAACTTTTGTGAAATATAAATTCAAAATCGTATAAAATTATTGTAATAACTTGGAAATTGTTATTACTCCGCAGAATATCTCACATAGAACTTCAATGTAGGAATCTTAGTCTACTAGTCCTGGGGATGTGGATTAAAAGCCCTGGTCATGGTCTCAATAATTTGCGTCTAAACAACCGCTTCGAATCGAACGTCTTTGTTACTCATTATCCAGAACGGGGGCTGATATCATTACTTCTGGTATAAGGCAACATCACCAAAGATACACCAACAATTATTCAAGTAGTATATGTATACTCGTATATATATGTATATGTATACTCGTATATATATATATATATATATATATATATATATATATATATATATATATATATATATATATATATATATATATATATATATATATATATATATATAAGTTGGTTATATGTACTTACGTGATGAAATTTGAAAAAAAAATTATTGCCTCAGTTAGAACTGAAAAACAGATCTCAAAGTAACTACAAAATATACAATAGAAAAAAGCACACATAGAGAATGAGTACTCTAATAATGAAAGAATCTTCACAGAGAAAGGAAAATGACAGCAGAAACAATAAAGATTGTTGGCGTAGTATAGACAGCGAGATACCCTATTCCCTAACACAGTGTACTGAAACAGCTCTTAGAAATTAAGCAAGAGAGTCGATCGATGATGATATTACATCCAGATAACTACTTGGAAATACGAAATATATTCCCTTTAAGGACCATTTTGATCATAATTCAAAATTCCTAATGAAGGTAGCCATGGCCGTGGATTTTAGAGTTGACTGAATACGCCCACAGTATTAGGGTAAATTTTTCTCTTCAATTGTGTATAGATTTCTAAATATACTTTTCTTTCCAAGAGCGAGGGGAAAGGTAGTTAACCTTTTCTTCTATTATTTCCATTATTCTTTATGGAAACTATCGTTGGAAAATATTGGGGTCCCAGCTACGCATATTTGCAAAATGTGGGCGGGGCTGTTTAATTTTAATCTAATTTTTTTAGCACACAAACAACGATATAATCACATCTTACTGCCAAATTAACGGAAGATTAGATGGGGGTTATTTTGGGTTACTTCTCGAGGATTGCTCATTAGGGAGATAGGCGTGTTCTCTCCAATTTCTGCTCTCTGTAGAGTGACAACACGATTCTTGAAACTAACTTTTTATAGCGGGACTAACTATCGCAAGTTGCTTGAGTAGAGACAAATTCAGAGACAATTATTAAAGAAATGTGCGTCAGAAACAGAACAAACACGAAATAATGGGATATATTTGGTAGGTATATAGACATAACTGACACGCTCGCTCGTGTCTTTTTGACATGGAAAATAATGTTTAATGATTCAGAATTCTGAATATAACGCAAGGTTTTTTAATAACAAAAAATCAACAAAAAAATTTTAACAAGCTAAATTTTGTTATTGCAAGCCCAAGTGGCAAAAATGCCTCCTCGACCAAACCGTGTCAAGTTTTACAGTAGCAGAGTCTGTGTCGCAATTGTTTAACAACATGTTTACAGAAGCGAAAAAGTAGTCCTTATATTGTCAGGTCTCTAAAATACTTGTATAAATGTATACAGACGCTTCTATTAACTGTACCCCATATTTCGTTTGATACTATACAAACACAATGTCGGATCGGAATTACTTCATATTATTCAGGAATAGTGATAGAACATTTGAGGTATTTACTTGTATTTGGAATCAGCAGGTTTGAACTATAGTCCTATTGATTCGTACTTAATCCACCGATTTATACTGATCTAAGATTGAATGCAAATATCCGTACAAATCCTGTCTGTTTCTCCATCCAAATCTAGCGTACCATATTTAGAATATATTACTAGGAGTGGAAATGAGTTAAAATTCTTAATTTAATGGTTTATTTATTTAGGTGGAACGTTGTGGAAACAAAATCAAGCGAGATTGCCATTAAGTGGTGCAAAGTGCAATGCATGCCGAAAGCTGAGACCCAGTAATGAAGTTTGGTTAATTGCCGAAGCAATAATCTGCACATATTTAAACATTACAGCTTTCTTTTTTTCATATGTCCTCAATACGAACATAGGTAGGGTAATTTTGATTTTATTCCTTAAAAGTCCTTAGATGGAAATTGGGTGTTTCGTTATCTGATCAACTTCAATCATAATGTCCACATGCTGCTTCTAAAAGAAAATTTCGTCCCTAAATCTCTTTCCCAAGTGACTTACTGGCCAGAATTAGTTCTTTCCTGCTATTTGAGTTAAATTCCAAGATCCTTGTCATAGATTTTACTTTCCGTATAAAATATCTAAGGACTAAAAGGCATTCAATATTGTGAATAATACATCAGACCCGAAAGCCCAGAGATTGGAAATATATCCTAATAGAAACATGCGAATATATTGCATAAGCATATGACCTCCTTTACCACCGAGACTACAGCGAGCAAAGTGGTTCCCACATTAAGCTATGCGCCTGCGTACGACATCTTCATGAAATTAACCAAGGAGACGAAAGAAATGACTTCATATTCGCTGAGTGAAGCTTTCCTGGGCACTGCATTGTTGAAGTTAACTGTATTATCTTAGTATTTTTATAAGAAATATTTTATCATCACTATTTTGTATTTTGAATAATAAGCAAAATGAGTTTGAAATGACGTGAAGTATTCTTCTAATGTGCGTCACTGTTTCACTTTGGGATCTAAATTTCTATTTAATTTCCTGGACCAACACCATGATTATCACCACCGGAAACCACCGGAATTATTGCCATCAGTGTAACAAGTTGGACCATATGAAATTCACCACTTTGGTGTTTTACAGGTGACTTTTCGCCTTATTTACTTAGTGGAGACTCTTAGATAGACTAACGGCATCTCTATTTTTCTCACAACCAACCACAATTTCTGAAAAATCTGCACTCATAAAGATAGCAAAGGCAGAGAAGAGAGAGTAGTCGGGTGAGGAAAAATAAGAATAACAACTCGAGTGCGCCAAAAATTGGTTTCTCTCTTGTTGGAGTCATTGCACCTTTCACCTGGTAATGACGGTATCTTTCCTGCCCTTTTACAAAAAGGCATAAAGGCACTATTACCTTTCATAGTAAGCATATGCCGTACTAGCCTTGCCTTAGGGTATGTACCGTGGGGCTGGAGAAGAGCAAAGTTGGGGAAGAAAGGTACCACACATCCAAAGTTCTTCAAAGCAATCAGCTTGACAGCATTTACATATGTTAAAAACAGTTGGAAAGAGTTGTGGATTACTATATAAGTTGTCGAGGATTAAAACAGGTGCCATTGCACCCATCACAGCATATTGCGAGTAAATCGGCCTTTTTAAGCTTAGTAAACTCCATACAGAAGTCACTTGATGACAAAGAAATAGCAATCTGTGCATTTCTTGATATCGAGGGAGCCTGCGACAACTCCCCAGAGGGAAATGAGGGCATTCAGCAGAAGAGGAGTAGACTCGATGACATCCAAACGGATGGCAGAAGTTCTATAAAAAAGATCGGCAGAGATATCCGTTGGAGAAGAAACAGTAGCCATAGCAACGACAGGAGGATGTCCACATGGAGGGGTTCTTTCACCGCTAATGTGAAGCCTAGTTGTTGACGAACTACTGCTGATACATTGCCAGAGGCGGGCATACAATGCCAGGGCTATGCAGACGACATTGTGTTAATAGCGCGTGGCAAATTTGAAGAAACCCTTTCCGATATCCTGCAAAGTGGTCTGACAATTGTAGGTCGATGCTGCAGGTCAGTAGGATTAAATATAAATGCCAATAAAGCCACTATCGTAGTTCCATTTACCAAGAAAATAAATATGCCAATGTGGAACAGCATTCAACTCTTGAGCGAGTTTATCACGCAAAAACAGGTGAAATATCTGGGAGTTATACTACATAGTAAAATGACATGGAAAATATATCAAGAATATTGCGGAAAAAGCGAAGCATGTTTTAATGGCAAGCAAAGGATTGATGGGCAAAACATAGCAATGCATACGCAAAGTGGAGGTATTCATATTTTAGTGCAAAAATGTAAAACACCGACTGCGGAAATTGCGATATCCATCCTCCATGAGATCCATGAAAACTTTTAGTATGAATTGGTGTGCAGCGCAATGACGTTATTTTCTAGGTGGATCAAGATCTTTTTCAACCAATACTGATGGCAGATAAGGAGCAATTTCCCAAAATCATAAGTCAGTTCGGAAATGATGTTGCGTTTATAACATGTTATGATCAACAGTTTCGAAACGTTTCTAAACAATATCACAAAATATCAATACAAACTCGTACAAACTTATTTTAATGTCTCAGAAAATTATAATTCGAAGATCTAAATCTCAAATATCAATCGAACTGCTTGTTTCATTGTAAGAATGCTGGTGCATCAGTCCTGGGGTTGTGAATTCAAATCCCTGGGCATGGTCTCGATAAGTCTGTGTCTAAATAATCTACTCTTCGACTCGATAGTTTTTGTTACTCATTTCAGAAAGGCTGCCGATATTATTATTAGTTGAATACTGCGTCATAACCAAAAAGCCAATTAAATTTATATAAATAGTTTAATATTCTTGAGAAGTGAAATTTGGTAAAATGCTTACGAATATAAAAAGTGAATAAAGAGCCCTAAAAGCATCTCTAATATATCTGAGAGAAACAAAACAAACACAGCAGGTTAAGAGGGCTCTGTTGTAGAGGCAGAACAATAGAAGTTATGTACGTGTATTCTAGTCAAGTTAAAGAAGTAAACCTCATCAAATAGAGAATGAGTAATAGTAATCACAAGAAAAAAAATTAAAGAACAAAAAACAAAAAAAGCAATAAACAATAAACAATATTGAAGTGGGGGTGGGGAGGTCGCGAGTTACTCTATTTCCTGATAGATTAAACTGAACCACCCCATAGAAATTAAACGAAAAAGTTGAGTGATGATGATGTGGGGTCCGGAAAATCCTCTTAAATACGAAGTCTTTCCCTCTTTCTGTCCTTTTAGTTATGAAGGTAGATATGGCCGTGGCTTTCGTAGTTGATTTTTATAATCTTCTACAGATCCCGAATATAACGTGTTTTTATAATTTGTAGTCTTTTTTATGCAAACTATCGTCAAACCCTTGGAGTTTCAGCTATGCAATTTTGTGAATTGTGCGGGAGGTAGTTTAATCACCCAACCCATGTTTGCAGCACACAAACGTCGACTAAACGTACATTACTCCTAAATTTGACCTCTGAACATTAACGGAAGCTTAGTTGGGTGTTATTTTATTTGAATTCTCGAGGGTTGATTATTTATTTGGGAGATCAGTGTGTTTTCTTCCATTTCTGTATATGACTAAACTGGGAAAATTCGATTCTTCAAACTAAAACTCATCTAAAAATCGGGTATACTCGTATGTATGTGTCAAGGTAGAAGAAGTATGTCTGAAGAATTAGTGTGGCAGTCTATTTCTAATAATATGAACTTTTGGATGGGATCTCAGAAGACCGAATTATATAATCTCTAATTGTAATCCGTATGCAAGATGAGGGTTAATTTCGAGTCCACAGCCACTCCAATGTATGCAATTTGATTCAGTCTATACTGGTTGATGTATTAAATTATTATAAAAATTACTTTCAGATCGTTTAGAGGTGTACATATATTTATTTATTGATATATATGTTTAGTTGGTTGTTCGGGTTGATTACTAACTTAACTTGTAAGATGAAGGAAATATCTTTTCTAGCAGAATAAATCTTAAGATCATTAGCAAGTTCTCTGGATATATTTAGAAATGACACAACAGTTTTAAAATGAAGTACGAACGATCAGGAATACAGTTGTGGCACAACACAGTACAAAACCAAATAAGAAGACTTCATATTTCTGAAGAGCACACGGCAAAAATAATGAAGTAAATCATGAATCCCTGAAAAAAAGTTGAAAGTAGTTATCTTAAATTTAGACAAAGCTTCTATTGCACATACAATTTGTTTCTTATTTCGCGCTTAATCTCATTTTAAGAAACGCAGCAGTGGGTCTCTGAAATAATACTCACAATTGGAGATTCTTCCCCACAAGTTAACGGAGTGTCACATTTCGTGGTTCCCCCCTGTCGTCTACTGTTTACTTATATGCTAAGATAGTCACCAATAACAAATAAAAATCTGATATATTCATACCTTGACACCTTTTATCAGCGGTAGAAACATAGTTTATATGTAGAAAAAGGGAAAAAAGAGGCCGATCTTCCAAAAAAATAAATTTCGAGAACTCGATTAAGATAATCGTACGAGTAAGATAATCCAAATCTAGGCACAATGTGTTCTTTCAGTATTTATGAATAATATCCAGAAAATCCCATCCTGATATTTCTCCATTAACAAGGAAACACACAAAAACAGTTTTTAAGTTTTAATCCTATAAAGACAATTTTGATGCCTCTCGCAGCATTATCGAAAAATTTGTAATTGTGTTAAAGATTTATATTATTATTAGAGATTTATATTACATTACTTTAGTTATAAAGTGTAAAAGCATCAGAAAATATTTATAAAAGTATTCTATAGAGTTGCTCAAGAGAAAACTATTTACTATACAAAAACATTGTTGCTTCTGTAAAGATTCTGGTGAACATTTCAGATGGATATTCCGCGTGTGAAACTTTATAGGTCGAGGTTAAATGAACTTATGTTACTTAGACTTTCAGTAATATAATTTAGCTCGTAAATATCCAAAATCCCCAAAATCTCAGATCGAATTTTTATTATCCAAGAAGGAATATGAAAAAGTTAAGTTGGTAGCAGATACCCTCATAGTTAGAAGCTTTTCACAAATAGATGGCGTAGCAAGCAACCTCAAGTGCCCACAGTACTCCCCTCTGAGCGACGGAGCTATGGGTGAATTGCGAAATGTACCCTTTGCGTTACTGCCCTTAAGGGATCTGTAGATGCCGAAGTTGATGTTTGTGATAGCGATGATTTCGAATCTCTTGCAGATGGAATCAGGTCACTACACTCGAAAAATGCAGGTTATAATCGTTCCGTCGAAATCAACATTGGCTGCCTCAACTGAACAGTGTCAACGTTCAACCAGCTGAGACTCAAATTGGAAAACTCTGTCAGACGTTATTGTGGTCGGCACTCCAAAATTTGCCACCCAGCAAGCGTAAAAGTTGTCTACTTTGGTACTAGCGGAAATGTCCTTGAGGGGCACAGCTTCTGGCCAGCGTGAAAAACGGTAAATGATGGTGAGTACGTACCTGTATCCAATGCAGTGTTGCATGCCGATGGTGTCAATGTGTACATGTCGAAAGCGCTGGCCTGGCATCCCGATGTGGTGTGGAGTGTTTTTACGTGACGGCCCACTTTGCTTCGTTGGCACGCAAGGCATGAACGCGTCCAGCCGATAATATGCCGATTCATGTTTGGCTAAACGAAACTCCTGCTCGCCAAACGCTTGGTTGCTCCACCGCTTGGATACGCCAAGTTATGCAACGTTATCAAAAATCCCTTTTCGTAGTGATTTAGGAGCGTATGGTCGAATGATAGGTCCAGAACAACTGCAATATACCAGTTCGTCTGATCCACTGATCGGCAACCTGCGTAAGTCCAGTGCAGTTATATCCGGGCTTACTATGATGTCTTAAAGTTCGTCGTCTTCTTGCTGTGCAGCGCTTAGCTCCTGCGTGCTGACGATAACACGAATGTCGATTGCATGGATTCTGGAGAGAGCATCGACCACCCCATTATCCTCACCAGTAATATATCGGATATTTGTGGAAAATTTACCTATTTTCTCAAGCTGTCTTGCCATTCTTTCACTCACATAGCTGGATTTTTGAGCGAACGAATAAACTAAGCGCTTATCATCTGTCAATATAATGAGCTCGTGACAATCGATAAGATGTTTAAAGTGACGAACCGCTCTGTAAATGGCCAAAAGCTCCCAGTCGTACACTTTATATTTCCTTTCACGTTCATTTGTTCTGAAAGGAAACCCAAAGGCTGTGAGCCATTGTCAGATCGTTGGTCCAATGCGGCACCGATAGCAGTATCTGACGCATCGCAGCGCAACACAAGGGGCAGATCAGATCGAGGGTGAGCAAGTTGAACATATTTTTCCAGCATATGTTTACATTCCTCAAATGCCTTGTTAGAAACCTTAGTCCATTGCACAGGCCTTTTGTCCCTCTTTTTCGTTCCCAAAGTAACCTCGCTGAGTGGCGCTTGCACTTGCGTGCCATGGGGAATACAGGGTCGGTAAAAATTCCACGTTCCAAGGAATTTTCGCAACCTGCCGACATTTTTTGGCTTTGGATAACCTGAACGCGACCATCTGGTGGACGTATGCCTTTATGGCTTAGAGTATAACCAATATAACGAACTTCTGGCTGGCCGAAGACACATTTGATATAGAGCACAAGTCCGAAATTGTTCAGTTTTTCGGCACCAAGCGCAGATGCCGATTATGTTCGCTCTTATCTCTCGAACAGACCAAAAGGTGTAATTACAATGCTGCTTTTGGTCCTCAGGTGCCAAAGGAATTTGGTGGCAGGCGCGCTGTAAATCGAACACAGCGAATACTGTGCATCCAGTTAACCGGTGTGTACAATCAAGCAGGTGCTGCGGTATTAGGTACCTGTCGGACACTGTGATCGCATTGAGGCGGCCGTAGTCACCACAGGGATACCATCCAGCTGAACTCTTCTCCACCATATGGAGCGGTGAGCCCCATTCGCTTTTTAATTGCTGACAAATACCCTGCTGCATCGTAAATTTAAACTCACGCGAGCCGCTTGGAGCTTGTCACCTGCTAGTCTGCGTTCACGTTCACTGGATGGCCCCTTGTAATGATGTGATGTTGCAAGTCTGCGCAGCAATGCTGCGGTTTACTTATGTAGTTATTGACGGGAACTCTTGTAAGATATGAGTGTATCGACCTGTCTTATCAACAGTATAAACAGGTGGTTGATTAGAGTTATCTGGTTTTACACAAGCGTGAATGTGTGTGACGGAATCCTCAATCCGTTTTTGTTTGAGACTGACAACAAGTCCGTAGTGATGGATGAAGTACGCCCAGAATTGGTAACGATATATTTGCCATCATGAACGCCCAAGGAAACTCACGACGAAAGACTAGGTCGAGTGTCAAACTTTTGGTGCCGAAAGTGTCGATGCACGAACCGTTTGCTGCAAATAATTTGTTTCCGTTTATGTTTTTATCTTTATTTGTGCCTTTGGGTAGAACCGAGACGTCAGCACCGGTGTCAACTACTCGTACTTTGAGGTGTTTTGATGTTTGCTCGTTGCCGGGAGCCGCCTCAATAAGCGCCGGCATGTTTAGTTTAAAGCCCTTTTAGCTCGCAGTTGCACGGGGCACGGCACTTGCGAGGCTTTGAGCCGAACCTTTGATGGTAAAAACAAAACCTGTCGCCTTTACTGACCTCAGGAGTAGGCGAAACAGCACGAGCATACGCGACAATTGCTAAGGCCACGAAATTGTGATTATGAGCAAGCTGGCTTATTTGGTTAGCCAGCTTGTCAATCGCAGCCATAAGCTGACTAATTTCATTGACTGGCTCAGCGGGCAACGTGTTTGTGTCCTGGCGAATGACACTTATGTTGTCCTGGTTAACGACGGACAGCTGTGGTCGAATGGCCTCCATGACGCGGTCAGCTTGCTCAGCAAGTTTTGCTAAGTCTGTTAACTTACTTAAAGCTAGCACTCCAGGGACGATCTCTGGAAGCTGCTCGAAAAAGAAGCTTCGCAACATACTTTCATTGCACTGGCCTTGGGACAAATGCCGGAGGCGCTACAGTGAAGGCTTATCGTCGCCCAAAGGTTGTCCACGAAGCAGCCGGCGAAGTTTTACTTCCTGGGACTCTGACAGGCTGTTTACTATGCGATGTTTGAGTGCTTCTTATTTGCCCTGAGCTGGTGGGTTGTCGATAATGTCGCCCACAATATCCAGAGGGTCGCCATCGAAATGCGTTGCAATATGCCGATACTCTGATTCATCAGTGTTCGCGCCGGAGCCCTCCTGACAACGGCTGCTGCCTGCGCACAGTCACCATGCAACTCTGAGCGGGGCTCAGTGCGGAGAGAATTCCCCTCATTGGGTCCCGCCAAAGTCGTGTGGCAGGCCGCAGCCATCTTTATTGCGTTGCCATCAGAAAGTGCCGACGCAGGAGAGAGGAGGAGAGTCGGTCGGCAGTACTGCGTGCCGAGATCATTGGTATCTGTGCGCTCAACCGAGAAGGAGGTGAAAAATTTATTCTACAATATAAATATTTAAATTATTTCTGAAGAAAACTTGTGTTCTAAATAAATTACCATATATAAATGTTTAAAATATTTCTGAAGAAAACTTGTGTCCTAAATAAAAGATAAAAAAGCAAAGAAATAATAAATCAGCAATTAAATTTATATAATTATTACGATATAAAAATTTTAGCTTTTTACCTATAAGCAAAGTGATAAAAAAACTACATGGAATCCGAACGGGAAAATGGTCTGCGAAACATGGTCCTTCGAGCCGGATCTCATCTGCGTCCGGTAAGTTTTTAATATTTATTTATAATCATAGTATAGTATTGAATAATTTTTATTTCATTTTTAATATTGAACACATATTTTTGATTTGCCTTTTTTTTTTATCGCGTAATTCGGTTGGGTACGGTCGTCGCGGTAAACGGTACATTTCCGTATCGTCACTCGTGTGAGTGTGTGTGTGTGTGTGGATTCTTGCACAGCAGCGGGTACTGGAATTTACATTTTTTAAATAAATTCTCAGCACGGCCGCTGCGTAATTCGGTTCGCAGTCTGCAGCTCAAAGCGCTGCCGACGCCGTTTTACCATAAGCTGTGTACAGCTCTTTGTGCGCAAGTTTTTTTCCCTGCCGCAATTGGTACCTTTCGCATGTGCATGCTATTGCCATTGCCGCTATCCCCTGTTCCGTTGTGCACTCGGTGCCCTCGTTTTGCCAGTTGCTTTGTTCGTTGATACGATTTAAGGCGGGTGTCACACTCACAACTCTTGTGGGTCAGCTGTTCGGGTTATCCGTATTGCGTGCGTATATCGCCGCGTTGAAGTCGCATCGTGTTGCAAGTAAGCGGTGGGAGCATATTGTTTTTGCTTCTACATTGGCGTGGGGGTCTACAGCTCACTGCGCTGCCCAGAGCCTGGTTACTGTACGTTGTGTACCGTTGCTGATGAACCGGTAACTTACACCGTTGCCGGTAGTTTTTCCGTACTAACGGGTCAACAACTGTTAACGTGGTGGAGGATCGACACTTTCGACACGAGTGCGGTGTAATTAGGTTCGCAGTCCGCAGCTCACAGCGCTGCCGACGCCTTTTTACAGCAAACCGTGTGCCAGCGGTGCTTGAACATCCCCATATTACGACGCTGAAAAATACGTACACTCGTTGATCTCCGTACGTGACAGTTTTCGCAGCTCGCAGCGCTGCCAACTTGTACTGTCTATTTGTCTTTGATAACCCTGTATCGGTGAACCCACGAGCGACGCAAGGTCCGGGTCACATACAGCAGCTCATAGCGCTGCGTTGGGTATCTCAAGTTGGGATTATACTTCAATTTCTTTGTTTTTCAATTGTAGTTGCTCAGTGCTGTCATCATTGCCTAGGCTTCGCGTAGTTCATTCCTACTGGGGATTGTCTTTTACGTTGTGTGGACTCTTCAGTGAAAATAAGGCGGGTGTTATACCGGTCACGTCAGCAGGTCAACTAGGTACACATATAGCTGGGTAACTGGGTGTGTCGACGTGAAGGTGTAGTGTTTCCCGTGTTTTGCTTGCGTTTTGCCATCATTGAGCTGCGTTCTCAGGTCAAGCGGTCTGCAACTATGCTTACTCCGCTGATAGATGCGGCTGATAGCCTGACCGCGTTTGTTATTGAGTTCGAGCGAAACTCTTCCGCCTCCCAAAACCTTGAATATCTTCGCCTTGATCTGACTGAATTGGCAGACTTATGGCAGGCGTTGAAGGAGGCGAAGGCTGCAGCGGTCATTGAAGCGAATTTGGATGAAAAATGCATAGCCATTAAAGAGTCTATACGGCAACGATTCGCAGCAAGTTTTGCCATGTATAAACAGGGTCATGCTCGGATCAGTGTTCTAATGCAATCCCTGACCGTCTCTCCAGCGGTGCCTTCCGAGGCGTCTGCTGAGCTGTCTTCTCAATCCCATAGTATCCCGGTGCCTCCCTGTGATATTGAAATTTTCGGGGGGGATTACTCCAAGTGGATCACCTTCCGTGATATGTTCACGGCGCTGTTCCTTCGGAACGCTCGGCTATCTAACATCGGGCGGCTGTATCACTTGAGGGCAAAGACTAGGGGGGAGGCGAGAGAAATCGTGGACCAATGCCAACTGACCAATAGCGGTTTTGATCAGGCGTGGACGAGGCTTACTGCCCGGTACGAAAATCGGCGCAAGCTCATTAATTGTCAGCTGAAGTCCCTATTCACAATGCGTACCATCGGTAAAGAAAGTGGGTCGGAGCTAAGAAGGCTGCAGCGGGAAGTTAGCAACTGCATTATGGCGTTGCAGGAGCTGTCGGTGGATGTAGGCAGTTGGGATCCAATTTTTATATACTGGAGTTCCATTCGGTTGCCGGAGAGGACCCTTTCTCTTTGGGAGCAGTCCCTTGCAGATCATGCGGATATACCGACTTGGGTGGCAATGGAGGAATTTCTCTCGAAACGGTTCCAAACTTTGGAGGCGGTCTCTGATGTCTGCCAGACGGATCACGCGCGGGAGTCTGGGGGGAATCGCTCAACACCACTCCGTAATAGCCACGTGCAGGCTCATCAGGCGAGGGTCAATCCGGAAGGGTGTAAGATATGTACACTACCAGGCCATCGGGTCTCCCACTGCTCTACTTTCATCAACGCTGATGTATCAGAGCGATGGGGATGGGTAAATCGCTTCCACTTGTGCGTGAATTGTTTGAAGGGGGATCATCGTGTGTCAAATTGCACGAGTAAATACCGATGTTTTACGTGTCAAGAGCGGCACCATACTCTGCTGCACCGTGAGCCGCTCCCGAACCGGAGCATAAGAGCCCCACCACGCACGACGCCGCCTCGAGACAGACGATCATCCAACGGACGCAATGCGGCCACCACGTTGGCTCAACCTGCTACACCTTCCTTCGCCCACGCTGCATAGGTGGTACCCGCTATAGTCCAGGGACGATCCGGTCCATATCGAGTTCGAGGTCGGCTACCCAAACGTGTGCTTTTAGGTACCGCCATTATTCACGTATGGTATCAGGGAGTCAATTACATGGCCCGTGCATTGATCGACCCTGGGTCGGAAGGGTCTTTCATCTCAGATCAGCTCCAACGACGCCTGCGACTCCCTACGCGTACCGTGCATGCCCAAGTGTCCGGGGTGAGCAATGTGGTGGCAGCTAACATGACAAAAGCGTGCGATTTAATGTTAGGGTCACCTCTTGACAGTACTGTGCGGCTCCCGGTGTCAGCATTAGTACTGCCCACCTTGACCAGCGAATTACCCCGACTAGGGGTATCAACGCAACAATATGCCCAATTGGCCGGCTTACGACTGGCTGATCCAAGAATTTCAAACTCTTCACAAGTTGACATTCTAATAGGGGGTGATTTATACCCGATGGTGATGCTTGATGGGTTGAAACGTGACGTTATTGGGTCATTAATTGCACAGGAAACTGTATTTGGGTGGATCCTCACAGGACCCATGCCTGAGAACTCGACACAGACATTCTGTGCCAGAGTACAAGTTGAAACTGGCCACCCGGTCGAAGAGCTCTTGCAGAGATTCTGGGAGGTGGAGGAACCACCTAGGGAGAGACGTTTGTCGCCCGGTGATCAGGCTTGCCTGGATTTGTATTCCCGGACCACTTACAGAGAGTCTTCTGGGCGGTATGTAGTAGAACTACCGTTCAAATCAAGGCCTGCCTGAGGAGTCGCTTGGGGCTTCTCGGCACATCGCGTTAAAGCAGTTCGAGCGCAATGAAGGTAGGTTACTTCGTAACCCTGAGCAGAAAGACCAATATGACTCCGTGGTACAGGAGTACTTGACTCTTGATCATATGGTCAAGGTCCCGCCTCCACCTTCAGGCGCTCTTGCTCATTATTATTTGCCTCATCATGCGGTAATGAAACCCGAGAGTACGTCCACCAAGCTACGAGTGGTGTTCAATGCGTCTCAAGCAACCACCAGCACCCTCAGCTTGAATGATGTCTTATATACGGGTCCCACCTTGCAGGCTGACTTGACACAACTTATCGTGCGATGGCGAATGTTTCAGTTCGTCTTTAATGGGGATCTGCAAAAGATGCATCGGCAGATTAGAGTAGCTCCAAAGCAGACCCATACCAGCGAATTGTTTTTAGGGCCTCTCCTGCAGCGCCAGTCTCCGATTACGAGCTCCAAACGGTTACCTTCGGAGTCAACTGTGCACCTTACTTAGCGATTAGGGCATTGGAACAGCTCGCGACGGATGTCGAGGAGGACCTACCCCTAGCAGCCCGGGTATTGCGTGAATGTATGTACGTGGACGACGCCTTGGTCGGCACACATGATGTAAACGCAGCAATACAGACTCGAGATGAGTTGATCCGTGCACTCGACTCTGCCGGCTTTTCCATGCGAAAGTGGACAGCTAATACGGAAGCCATTCTCTCCTCTTTGCCTCCGGACCACTTACTCCGAGAGGATTTTTTGAAGCTGGATGAAGCGAGTTTAACTAAGACACTAGGAATTCGGTGGAATGCAAAGACTGATCATTTCTACTTTCATCTCCAGCCCATTTGCTTCGACCCACGAGCCACCAAACGCAAGGTGCTATCGATTATAGCTCAACTGTTTGATCCAGCCGGATGGCTGGCACCTGTTGTGATCGTGGCCAAGATCTTGATGCAACAGATTTGGGGGGAAAAAACTGACTGGGACGAATCGTTGACCCTCGCTTCATCCAGTCGTTGGAGAGAATTTTTAGGGGCATATGACGACATCTCGCAGATTCGAATTCCGCGTTGGGTGGGGTCTGCAGCGGATGTAGATATCCAGTTCCATGCGTTTTCCGATGCTTCGCAAGCGGCATACGCCGCCGCGCTGTATGTGCGATGCCAGTGTGGCGATACTGTCACGTCCCACTTATTAGTGGCTAAGTCGCGGGTCGCACCTCTTAAGACGTTGTCCTTACCTCGCTTAGAACTCTGTGGCGCGGTATTGTTATCCGAGTTGGTGGCGGCACTTCAGACAAGGGTGGGAGTCACCTCCAGCAACTTGTTTTGTTGGACGGATTCGACCATAGTTTTGGCTTGGCTCCAGAAGTCCCCGCATACATGGAAAACCTTCGTAGCTAATCGGGTTACCACCATTTCCAGTAAAGTAGGTGTAGAATGTTGGAGACATGTCAGGTCTGCAGACAATCCGGCTGATCTTGCCAGTCGGGGGGTAACTCCAGCAGCACTTGTTCATAGTCATTTATGGTGGAACGGTCCGGGATGGCTTACCCACGACTCAAATTCCTGGCCTCAGCCTTCGATAATCGCTAACCCGGACGCCCTGGAGGAGCAGCGCAACGTTGCTACGCATACAATCCAGGTCAAACAGCACGATGACTTGATGCTGCGTTTCTCATCATTGCCGCGAGCACTGCGAGTTGTGTGCTATATCCAGCGCTTTTCTAGATACGCTATACGAAAGCGACGTGACCACGCCCCACCCCCGGGATCGACTATCACGACTGCAGAGATTGTTGCCGCTATACTGCTCGTAACGACCATAACGCAGCAGATGT
Organism: Clusia tigrina; assembly: GCA_920105625.2. Lineage (NCBI taxonomy): Eukaryota > Metazoa > Arthropoda > Insecta > Diptera > Clusiidae > Clusia > Clusia tigrina. The sequence continues at coordinate 31,499,373 of OV050030.1, forward strand.
ACTACCCCGAGGAGTATGGATGCCTGCAGAACGGGTAACCCATTTCCAGCTCGAGTTCTCTGCTCACCTTGAACCCCTTCCTTCATTCCGATGGGTCGATTCGAGTGAATGGACGCCTAGCGCATTCCACTCAGATCCCGTTCTCCGAACGGCACCCACAAATTTTGCCGAACCACGGACAGTTTACACGACTGCTCGTTGAGTTCATCCATCAAATCTCTTTGCATGGGGGAAATCAGCTTATGCTTCGGCTCCTTCGAACTCAATATTGGGTTCCACGCGCAAAAGTTTTAGTCAAGGGTACCATTTTACGGTGTAAAACTTGCCTGGTAGAAAAGAAACGTAGATTGAGCCAGATCATGGCGCCTTTGCCCCCTGAACGCACCACCCTGTCTCGTCCTTTCGCCACCGCGGGGGTGGATTTTGCGGGTCCCTTTGAAATTAAAACGTTTCAAGGGCGGGGGTATAAAATGACAAAAGGCTACGTGTGCATCTTTGTGTGTTTCGCCACCAAAGCCGCCCATTTAGAAGCTACCACGGATTTAACTACCCAGGCTTTTTTAGCCGCCCTGTCTAGATTCATTGGGCGACGGGGGTGCCCAGTTAACATTTATTCCGACAATGGAAAGAATTTTGTGGGAGCAGAAAAGGTAGTGCGCATGGAGTTCGCACGTGTGATTCGAGAAGCTAAGGACCAGGCGACCACGCAGCATTGGTTTCACCAATTGAAATGGCATTTTATTCCTCCAAACGCTCCCCATATGGGAGGACTGTGGGAAGCCGCAGTAAAGAGCTTCAAACACCATCTCAAACGAGTGGGTGGGCAGATCCGGTATACGTATGAGGAGTTAGCAACGGTATTAGCCCGCGTCGAGGCATGCCTGAATTCTCGACCGATTAGCGCACTCAGTGACGATCCCGACGACCTCCAACCACTTACACCAGGGCACTTTCTAGTAGGGGGCCGTCTCGGAGGAGACCACCCCTTTTCTTTCTATTCTTAATCGATGGCGTAGGCTTCAAGTTCTCTCCCAGCAGTTCTCAGTACGTTGGAAACATGAGTATCTTCTGGAGTGCCACCGCAGGACAAAGTGGAAGACTATCCAAGATAATGCAGCTAACGGAGATCTGGTGGTACTGCAGGATGACCACGTTCCACCAAACGAATGGCGATTGGGAAGGATCACTGAGGTTCACCCGGACTCAGACGGTAGAGTGCGAGTCGCGAAAGTGCGGACAGCACGCGGAATCGTTACGAGGCCCGTCACCAAGATGGTTCTACTCCCTCGAGCGGGAGTGCAGGCTGAGTAATCCCGGCATACGGTCTTTTGGTCGTTTCCGTAGCTAGTCCCATTCTTTGTAGCCTCTAGTTTGTAGCCTTTCCTGTTTGTATGTATACCTCGGTTCTTCCATGGAATCCTTAGCCTTCCTCGTAAAACGGTAGCAGTAGATCTCGCCTGGCTATGCCACGGGATAGAATTGTAGTACTCTAAGTAGTCTTGAAGACGTTATTTTTCCTACCAGTAGCATCCTAACCTTTATTACTAGTCTTCTCGTAAGCACATGCCGAATTATAAAATTTGATTTTCCACAGAACTTCCCATCGTGCCGAGCTGGCTGGCGTGGAAGACGCTACATCGGGCCGTGCCTTACCTGTGCTCCGAGGGTACAGTTGGTGTTCCCAGCCCCCGTGATGCTACAGGGGTCTGCAACATACCGCACTCCGGGAGCAGTGGCGCCGTCTCGCGCCCACGATGTATTGCTTGAGTCCACCACTACAGCGGCAGTTACGCCATCGCGCCCCCGAGCCCGGTCTGCACCACCTGCCGCGCGTTCGCTACCGACGGGGCCGATGAGCGTCCGCCGATGAGCGTCCGCCGCCTTCCCAATCAGGGGTCCACGCCAGGGAGCGTTGCACCACGGACGCCACATCCGATGTCCCGCGCCGCAGTGGAGGCTGCGCCATCTCGCGCCCCAGTGGGGGCTGCGACATCTCGCGCCCCACTGGTGGCTGCGACAGCCCAAACAGCAGCGGCAGTCGTGCACCCGGCAGCGGCTCCACAACGCCCGTGCGAGATGTGCAAGCGCTGGGGGCACACCATCGCAGTGTGCCGGGCGTTCCTGTCCTTGTCCTCGCGGCGCAGGAGAGATGCGGTCGCAAAGCGGAAACTATGTTTCGTGTGCCTGGGGGTGAAACACTTCACCCACAGCTGCGAATAGCCGGGGTGCTCCCGGTGCCACCGGCGGCATCATCACCTCTTGCATTGAGGGGTGCATCAGGATGGGAGCCGGCGGGAATAGGTCGTCATCTCTCTTGCAATACTGCAAGGGGGGCGGCATGTTCGCGCCGGAGCCCTCCTGACAACGGCTGCTGCCTGCGCACAGTCACCATGCAACTCTGAGCGGGGCTCAGTGCGGAGAGAATTCCCCTCATTGGGTCCCGCCAAAGTCGTGTGGCAGGCCGCAGCCATCTTTATTGCGTTGCCATCAGAAAGTGCCGACGCAGGAGAGAGGAGGAGAGTCGGTCGGCAGTACTGCGTGCCGAGATCATTGGTATCTGTGCGCTCAACCGAGAAGGAGGTGAAAAATTTATTCTACAATATAAATATTTAAATTATTTCTGAAGAAAACTTGTGTTCTAAATAAATTACCATATATAAATGTTTAAAATATTTCTGAAGAAAACTTGTGTCCTAAATAAAAGATAAAAAAGCAAAGAAATAATAAATCAGCAATTAAATTTATATAATTATTACGATATAAAAATTTTAGCTTTTTACCTATAAGCAAAGTGATAAAAAAACTACATGGAATCCGAACGGGAAAATGGTCTGCGAAACAATCAGAAATCAGTTATCATGAGTAACCACATCTTTGACTAAGAAAGTAGAAATGGCACTAATCTATAGATGAATGTGAAAAAATAGTTTTGCTATTGCTGGAATGGAGAGTATATTCCGCTTTTATATCCAAGAAGCTCCATTTTCTTTCAATTTGTCGTCCCTAAAATACTTTAATATTTAAAAACAAAACTATATCGTTTTGTAGGACATTAAATCTGAACTAGTTTCACATTATGAAGTTAAAACTTTGACATCTCAAAGCAAAGGCATATGAAACCTTATTTTCTTGAGTTTCATAAAGCGTTCAGAGGGGTATAAATAAAGTCAGCAGTCGTCTTCTCCATTGAAATGAAGGAAATGATTAGCATGTCCCGCTATATAAAATGACGAGGTATTTACGTTCTAAGTGGTTAAAAAAAAAAGGCCATGATTGCCGTTCTTCTACTTGTGACATTTAACAGACGGAATTCATCACCATCAATCAGATAATTTAGCAAAGTGTTGTACCAATATCTTTCGTCCATGCTGAAATATTGTCTTCTGACCCTTCAGCAATATTTGGTAATGTCTTTCTAAAAGTATTAGTTGGAGATGTCCAAATGCTCAGAATAATAACGCAGCCTTTAGCTTGAATCTGAGGCATAGCATCTTATTAACTCTGCATGACTTATTGAATGCTACTCTTATCGTACTGAATGCCAAGCCGTTCTCCGTACTCTTCGAAATCACTTGGCATTGAACTCGTACTGAATCAGAAATGATTTCTATGAAGTGACTATTCGAGACACTCTATGGTTCATCACAATACTTGTTATATAAACAACAGTTCTGGATCCACCAACAGTGGAAGAACACGCCGCGACGAACTGATCCGTCCACTCAATAGAGATCTTAAAAAGTGGCAGGTTTGGAAAGTTATTCTGAATTTGTCGAAGAGAGGTTATACTAGAGTCACTTGGAATCGGGGTGAATTGGGTATATGTATAGTTTCACCCTCTCCATGACTAAATCTCCTCAATGGGTGCAAAATCCACATTTGAATAAGTTCAAATTCTATGTTTTCTTTGTCTAGAAAATGGAAACATGAAAGGAGAAACGCTCAATTTCAATAACAAAATTTCGTCTATAAAAACTCCATACCGATTCTTTATCGCATTAGTTCCTTTTATTAGCTCGTAAGGAAGAGTTTGAATTAAGGTGAATTATGAATGAAGTCTTTTGCGTTTCTCATCTTTTGCTTTTATTGCTGATACCCGCGGCGAGAGTCTTACAAGATCAACACCTAAACTCTGTTGACTCTTCTTATATTTCCCCTCATGATACATATTTTCCCTCTGCTGTAAGTATCCGAGTTGAAATTTGCAATCTAAAAGTTGAAGAATAAGTCATAGAAACATTTCTGCCCCTACCAACAATGACACCAAAAGACGCGAATCTCTTTTAATCAAAAGTCTCATCAGAAGATGATTCAGTGAACATTTCTAGAATCTTTTTTGTAGTATTTTCTAGAATATTTAACTGGACATTTTTTAATCAAAGGCCATGTTTTTGGCATACAATCGTGGAACTTTGAAAGCCAAAATTGTAAATAATCTCACATTCTTTTAAGTGTTGGTTTGAACAAACTCGTATTGACATCAATGCTGTTAAAGAATTATCTCTTTGTGGAATATGGAATGACGTCACTTCCACATCGCAACCTTTAGTGATCTGTTCCCTGGAGAAATTGAATGTTCTGAGTGGTGGAAACTTCATCGAAGATCACCGACAAATTGAAATATATCTTTCTGAATAAGGAACTATTGACAACGGGACATTTATTAGAATTTGTTCAGCTACAATAATTATGTTTAAAAGCTATCCGTGGACTGAATGCCATATGTAGGAAACAGTTCTGATATCATTAACACAAGACACTTTCCTTCTGATATCCTCAAACAGCATCATCATGATTAGATGCGCTCATCTGTTTCTTTTGCTTAAAACATATTCTCAAATCCATGTTCGCCAAGGACATGGGTTTAAGGAGCCTTTCGTCCAAGTGAGCAAGTTCGGAATGGGGCTTGAGTATAGTTAGTATGGAACCTTCATAAGACTATTACAGACTTCGTAATGTTAATGATGATAAGATTTCCTAGACGAAAGAATTCATATTATTGGAACATTTTTAGTCATGCTTTAGAAAACATGTATGGGAACTGTGCTACAAAGATTCAAAACTCTTAAACTAATATACTCATTCATTGGAGTAACTGAATAAAGGTTTGTATGGCGAGTGATTCAAGAAAGGTCAAATTTAAAGGTGGTATCGGGTATCTACTTAGATATGAGCAAGATCCCTCAACTCGATTCCCCCAAAATATATGAATTCCTGTCGAAAATTAACCTGACAGAAAATTTGTAGATTAGACTATCCTTACCTTTCAAATAAATAGGGGCATCACAATAGGTTTTTCAGGTCGCGGTGTATAACACCCTTAAATAAATATAATCTAAGGGTATCTAGATTCAAAAATGTGGCAGTATTATTAGACGCTTCCCTTAAGTTAGTGAAGCATTATTGGCCAAGGCACAGGCTCAGTCTTTGATGGTACATTAAGGGGCTCAACAAAAGCAGTCTTAGTTTTTTGGAATGAACTCATCACGAAATATAAAAACGATAATATGAATCGGGGAACATGTAAACTGCCCATATTGAAAGATATACAAATTACGAGTTCCCGAGGGTGTTTAATAGTCCCTTCATTCATCATTATTCCTCACAGGGAACACTTTATTGATCACAGGTTCATAAATTATTGGTAGCCATCGAGCTACATTGCACCCTTTTCACTAATGTCAATTCGCAGTCTTTGGGTCCGGCAAAGAACTCTCCTCAGAGTATATGGCGATGGCTTTGGCTCATTTTTATATGGATCCCTCAATCCCTAAAGGATACTTAAACTGTGCTGATGTGGTAAATTACTCGAAATTATCTTTTTTTAAATTTTAATTAAACATCCACAGTCTCTCTCAATCATCCACGCATTCTTTATCATTAAACGGTGAATTCGACTTTTGGAAATGTTGGAAAAATGTTGCTCAAAAATTTGCTGGCCCCATTTACGTGATTCACTTGCAATGCAAAGAGGCAATCAAATTATTTTTTGTGTTTGGATCCTTTTTATATTCATTTCTATTTCCATTTATTAACGAAACATATTTTAATAAAATTCCTCACACGAGTTTTTCATAAAAATTCCATTTTATGCTCTACGTGCCGTGGAAATGTGTGTGTGAAAAAGAACAATAAAAAATATTCAATAAAAATAGCTAATAAAATTAGTTTATGCATTTTTAGTACGAGCAATAAATAAATTTTTTTAGACTACAAATTTCGTAAACAGCGAATAACTTCTAATTGAAAATATTTCAAAAAGAATTCAAATAATGTTCTATTCTATTCGTTATTTGAGTAAAAAATGCCGCATTGTCAGAGCTGTTCACAAACAATATTCATGTGCTTTATGCCTTCCAATAAAGGATACTCACAGTCAACTGAGTGGAGCAGGAAAAAATAGTATAAAAATATATAAAAGGACACTGGGAGGTTATCCAAATAATGAATGATTTTGCAGAAAGGATCATGTTTCATGACACATGCACCTTACCTCCTCTCTGGAGGATTTGATATCTGAGGTAGTGACTAGAGGGAAATTAAATCCTTAGAACTTCAATAACCCCATTAGTGTAAAAAACAAACTAAATACAGTGATTTTGACGGTTGTGCTGCATATATTGGCCTCCAGGTAGGTAGGTAGGAGTGACCGCCTAGTTTGCAAAAGCACACTTGAGCATACCTAATGGCCCATTGTGATACCACGGTGTGATATCGTTGAAGCACTGACTAAAAAGTTCTCTTACTTGAGATGGTAATAGTCAGCGCAAAGGCAGCGCCGGGAAAGGTACGGAGCAGGAAACTATCCTAATACTTTGATGAACCTTGTTATGTCCCTAATATTAATGGATGACAGCTCTGTCAGGCTTGTAAGAAATGGGGCACCAAAGGGTGAAATCTTCTTCTGCTCAAGGATGGGCAGTGACATAAGGGGTGGAGAACCGTCTCTTCCTCCTCCTCGGAACCGCAGCCTCCCAAAAATTGTTTGAGGGTAGGCCCAGTTTTCTGCGTGTTTTCCTAGTATGCAGTAGCCGGTCAAACACAGTTGTCACAGTTGTCGACAGTGATACGCGATTAAGTCGAAGAGGTTGATTGGTTCTGTTTTTGTCCATTCTTGCCCAAGTGTGTGTAACGGTGTGCAAGGTATCTCCTAGACCCAGGATTTGAGGGCGTCAGCCAGATATTACCGTTTGATATCGAGCTTGGCTGTTGCCAGTGAGATGCCAATATTTACGGAAGGCTGAATTTCGTGCAGTAGCGTGTCCACCTTTGCAAGCTCGTCTGCCTCGCAATTGCCCGGGATTTTCCTTTGTCCGGGGACCCAGACTAAGTGCACCCGAGAGCAACTTGCGAGCTCATTTAGAGATGTTCGACATTCATGGACGAGTTTTGCGGTAGCCGTAGAGCCAAAATTAGATTTAATGGCGGCTGGACTGTCTGAGAAGATGCATTCGTCGACTGCGCCGATATCGCTACTCAGCATCCATTTGGCGGCGTGATAAATGGCCATGACCTCAACCTGAAAGACGCTGCAATGGTCAGGGAGACGTAGGGAGATGTTAAAGTCCAGTTTGTCGGAAAAGATACCGCTGCCGACTCAGTCATTTCTGCTTGGAATAGTGAGGTCGAACTCCCTGTTCAAATCGGGATAGACCGACATGTAATCGATAAAGTTGGGGACAGGTGGATTCTGATTCAGAATAATGGCATGGCCCGTCAGGGTTAAGCGCCAGTGCGAAAGAGCGTTAAGTCTAATCGCTGTCCACTTGGCTTGTTGCTTAACCAGGAGCCCCGAAGGGAGCCAGTCCAGCATGGCAAATAGGGCTTTCGTAGGTGTGGTACGAAGAGCGCCAGTGATCATTAGAGCAATAGATCTTCTGATTTTATCGAGGGGTTTGATATTGCTGGCTTCTTCGAGAGCTGCAACCAAAAGTCCGACCCGTATAACAGGTTGAGTTTGATAATGGCCGTGTAGAGCCAGATCACGACTCGAGGACGAAGTCTCCATGCTCCAACTGCTCTTCTATGAAAGTATATAGCGCACGTTGCTATATTGGCTGTCTCAGCTAGATTGGTTTTCTAATTAAGCTTTTGGTCGAGAATCAGGCCTAAGTATTTAACGTGTGTCCTCAAAGAGAGCGGAGTGCCGTTTAGACTAGGCATTGTGAACCTTGCAATTGTGTGCTTCCAAGTGAAAAGCATAGCCTCGGTTTTGGATGGTTTATCCCCAAGCTCGAATTCACGACGCCAGTTCGACACAAGAAAGAAAGTAAAATTAAAGAATAGTTAAGTTTTTCGTAAAGTGTTTGGGAGAATTTGCCGGATGCCGTGATTGCTCGTCGTCCGCATAGGCAATCACTTTACATCCAGTAGATTCCAACCTCACCAGTAGTGTGTTAGCTGCCAGGTTCCAGAGAAGGGGTGATAAAGCACCCCCATGCGGCGTGCCCCTGTTAACCACCAGCCGTGATTGGGCACTGCCGACCGTGAAAGTGATGATTCTAGATTTTAGTAGAAGCTCATAAATAAAAAGTCCAAAGTTCAGGTTAAGATTATAGACTGCGGAAATGACAGCGTTGGGGCATACATTGTTGAATACTCCGTTGATGTCCCAAAATATGGCAAGTGTGAATTCCATATGAGAGAATGAAGTGATGTTTCAACCGATTTGCCTTTAGAGTAGGCGTATTGAGATACAGAGCGAAAAGAAGGGATGATGGATGTCCTGATATGCAGGTCAAGAGCTCTAAAACTTTCAGAAGAAAGGATGTTAGACTTATGGGTCTGTAATTCTTACGTTTGGTGTGTGAGGCATTCCCCACTTTTGGGATGAAGACCACCCGAGCCGTGCACCAGCGTAAGGGAATATATTGCAACCTGAGGCTTGCATTGAATATTTGTAGCAGCCATGGAAGGATAATATTGCCTTACAACTTATGTTTAAACTCCTGACGGAGCAATAATGATTATATTGATAGGAATATGGGGCTTTTGTTCGAATCACTGGAGTATGTAAAGTAAAACCAGTTGTTTTTGAGTGTCATTATATAGTTATAATTAAGAACAATCGATTAAGAACAATTCACTTAAGAAATAGGACGTTTGAATTAGTACCACAGTTAACATATATTTACTTTTGAATCTACTATATCACTTATCTCTGCTGCTGGCGACTGACGACTCACCCGCTGTTGATATTGTGTCCATTGTATATAACTGTTCTGTATTCTAGAACATTCCTGTACGAAAAGTTTGTCTCTTAGTGTAAACGAGATGTCAACATAGTTTATTCCTTATAGTACGACAAAAGGAGACAACAGTCTAAGGACTCATTACTATTTACTACAGCCATTAGGAAAACGCGATGGCACTAGCAACACATAACGAATGTTCATAATTTAAATGGGGTCAGATCCAGAATCCTTGAAAAAAATTTTATGTAGTATTTTTTTGTTAGTTAATATCACTTTTGAAATCGATAATGTTCAGTTTGTCACATGTTTCCAGTGAGCCATTGTAGTATGCACAGATAGAACACAATGGGAATGGATACTGCTACAGGGTGATAAGAGGGGGAAAGGGATAGTACAGAAAGTAGTCTACATTAATGATATGCTGGTTGTACCTACATTCTTTCCATTTTTTCTATAAGTATATCTCTGAAACTAAAAACAAATCAGCAATATTTGATAGGAAATCGGAGTGTCTGCTGTCTCATGTGTAAATGTTTTCTGGCTGTAGTCTTTGCATTGCTTTCTATGAAGGAGTCAGTGAGAAATTTACGATGGAAGAGCGACAATCAATGTGAGCCATGTTGACTCGCATTAGTTAATCTGTGTGTCCTTCGGACATTGCTGAGTCCTCAACGAACTCTTACTGAATTTATACATGAGCCACTCCCATTGTTCTCTCCTGGTCTATATCGCTCCTCCTCAACCTGACGACTCCTACGTTCTGGTAAATATGTTTATGAATATGCTAACCTTGGGCTTCTATTCCCCATACACTTCTCCTCAAACAAACGAAATCGATACACTTCAATAAGTTTCTTTCCTGTATTTCTACCCCTAATCAAATTTTCAAAATAACGAAAATCCCAACCGCTTTAATTACCATTAAATTAGTATGCCCCCAATTGTTGTATGGGTTTGTGAATGTGTTTGCAGCAGTGTGCGTGTGTGTGTGATAGCAATGTGGGTGTCTCCTGAGTGTCTCATAAATATAACGCATTTGTTGAATTAGGTTGATAATTTTATTCCGTCTGGGTATGTGTTGAAATATGCAAATTACTTAATGCAAATTTATGAGTTGGTGGTGAATTCGGAATTTTGTTACTTTTTCATGCCACAAATTAAAGAAGGGAATTTTAAATGAGTAGCGGGAAGGGTAGGGGAGTTCTGATTGGCAATTATGTGATAAAGGGTTTAAATATTAGCCTAAAGCGTCAATGCGTTGCCTGCATTCAGACACTGGCAAATAAACGAATGTATTTGCTGACCGAATTTATATAAGCCTCAATAATTTGAAAGGAATTACAGGAGTCTGCGGTGAGACAGCTTTTCTGGCGATTATTCCTGGTATGGCCAAAATGCATTTGCATGATATGCGAAAATAAACAGATCTAATAATTATTTATTTGTATATTTACTCAATGAAAAATACTCATATAATAATTATGTTACATAAAAAAGAATGATCATCAGCTTCTGCTCGCTATACAATAGCACTACCGATAATGGCGAACCTTCCAGTATGCTACCGCAAATTTTGTTTGTATCTGAGAGAACATTTTTTACTTATAACCTAATTATCATAGAAAATAAGCTTAGTGTCCTAAATTTAGGCTCAGAGCCGACTTTTATAACAAAGAATAGAAAGAAAGTTTTGGACCTGACCTTCGATTATTTCGCAAATAATGTAAAAAGATGGAGAGTTTCAAATGAAAATTCCTACTCTGACCATCATTATATAGAATTCGAATTGAACTTCCCAGTATCTCCAGTTAAGACGTATAGAAATATATGGAGAGAGGACTGGGAAAGTATAGGAAGACTCTCAGGGCCTCACTGCCAAGGAAACCCCCGTCTGGCCCCACAGACCCTGTGGAATTAGACGGGCTGATAAATCAGGTAACCAGGGCCTTGAATAGTTCACTGACAGACGGGTGCCCGGTTGTGAGACTGAGAGGCAAAAATAAACCCACTTGGTGGTAGATGGATCTAGGCATTCTCCGGAAGTCTAATAGGCAGTTATTCAACAGGGTTAAATCTGCGGGTCTGCCCTCGGACTGGGAAGCCTATAAGGCTGAAATAAAAATATACAAAAAAAGCAATCAGAACTGCGCAATGAAAGTCCTGGCAAAATTATTGTAGGGATATGTAAGAAACATCGGAAGCAGCCAGACTGAGGAGAATCCTAGCGATGACACCATACAATCTGGGCTACCTAAAAGGCCCGAAAGATGTGTGGAGCGAATCGAGCGAGGAATCTTTGGCTCCTCTCTTAGATTCGCATTTTGCAGGTAATAGCACCGTGGAGTGTAATAGCTCAACTGTCAGACCTATATTGCTATATGGAATACTGGTACGGTGGCCAGCCACTCAGAAACAAAGCTAGCAAGGTCCAAGGGACAGCTCTTCTGTGCATTTCTGGTGCTTTAACGACCACTCCAACTAAAGCATTAGAAGTAATACTCAACCTACCTACATTTGAGCTGGTAGGGAAGCAAGTGGCCGCCCCATCAGCACCAAGCAGAAATGTGCGACGTTATGGCATGATCGACAGCTTGGTCACTCGACTATCGTGCATACCTGGAGTAGTTTTATCCAACACATTGACCACTCAATATCTAATCTCAACTTTGATAGGCACTTCCAGACCCATATTCCGTCTAGAAGAGAGTGGCAAACACTCACGCCATGGAGAATAGGAACTGAATTTCTACACCGACGGATCCAAACTTGACTGAGACTACAGTTTCGTTCCGTCTCCCCGACCACTGCACTGTTTATCAAGCAGAGGTCCTAGCCATAACGGATGTAGCCGTCTGCTTAAGTAAGCACGCCATAACAAAGACCATTATAAATACCTACTCGGATAGCAAGGCGGCCATCAAGTCAATGAATTCGGTGGCACTGAAATCAAAGGTTGCTCAGGGCTGCCGGGTAGCCCTAAATGATATTAGTGCCGTTTTCAGGGTACGCCTAATATGGGTTCCCGGACATAGGGATATTGAAGGGAACTGTAGGGCTGATAAGTTAGCCAGACGGGGCACCAACCTTCCTTTATGCTCGGACAGATGCGAGGTTGGAATACCAATTGCCACCTGTCAATGGTTCTTGGACACCCGAGGGCACTTGATTAACGACTAGGCTAATGTGGCCGGAACTTAATAGAAGGAAATCTAGAGACTTGCTTGCCCTGTCGACAGAGAATATCTCTAAGGTCGTGGCTTGTATAACTGGTCATTGGCTTTTCGGCAGGCATCCTCTCAAGATGGGCGTATTCTCTCATGAATACTGCAGAAGCTGTGGGGATGAGGAGGAGACTGTGGAACATCTCTTCTGTATGTGCCCCGCTCTGGCTAGAAGCAGAGCGGACTCTTTAGGCTTTTAACTCTCTTACAGAAGTGTCTAGCTTCGAAATGGTTTGACGGGTAAATCAGAGGTTGGTTGCTACGCGGTGGTATCACAGTGGACCCATGGTGGTCTGAGTGAGTTGGTCTGTTGACCGGCTACCACGATAATCTAACATAACTTAATTTTAACCTAAACCTAATTTAGGTGTCGATTTCGTAACAATATGTTCAATTGCTATAGTCACTATATCTGAAACAATTGGTACCTATTTGTATGCAATGCTGCTTTTGGTAAGCACACCTACTCCTTGTTTTGAGTATTTATTTCCATCATGTTTAAAGAAATAACCAGAGTAGCTCTTTGGGATAGGAGGGGTGACATTAGCTTGGATGTGAGTCTCTTGAAGTGAGATAAAAAATGGAAAATATTCTTTAATAGCAATTGCAGATCTGAATAGTTGTTGTAAAAACCTCTTATATTCCCCATTGTAAAATATTAGGCATAGCAATTAATATAAAAAGAGACTGGGAAGAGATGAATTAAAAGAATTAGAAATTAGAATTAGAAAAGAGAGTTAGAAATGAATAAAATTAGAAAGAATTAGAAGAGAGAATATAGAAAGAAACTGGACTGAATAGATTATTTTTATATGGAATGTGCCTTCTGTTGAATATGGCAATGACTCGATAATTGGAGTTAATATTCGGTATGTTGGGAAAGAGGCCTATGCACTATTTGGGAGTAGGGACGTTACCATTGAATGCTATATAGCTGATAGTTTATTAAGCGTTGAAGAACATTGTAATTGTTTATGAAGCTATTTATGTGTGCAGTATTGGAGAAATATGTGATATATTAAATGAATATGTGAGGGATAGATGGGTGAGAGAACTAAAGAAACAGAAAAGAGAGGGCTTACCTACAGAATGAGCAGTCATCATTGCTGAGTGTCACCTGCCGAAAGATAAAAGTTATTAGTTATGCATTCTCGTACTCATTTATTTCCTTACTAGGGTATTTAGTATAATCTTCTGTATATTAGTGCAAGTATTTTCATTGGAATTAGGTATTAATGTGGCTATTTCAATATATTGTTTTTTGATAAGAGAAGAAATTTATAAGCTAGAAGGGGAATTGTCGTCAGTACTGTTATTATTGTTGGAGCTGTTTTTGTTGAAGCTATTTTCTTTGTTATTGGACTGTTTACTGTAGTATCATAATATTGAATATTTGATGAGTTGGAAATTGATGGGTTGGAAGTTGAGTTTTGCTGTAGTGATTTTGCCGAATGAATTTTTCTGCCACTTGTTTATTTTTCACCAGGCTTCCATCACGCAAATCACTAATTTTGTTAATTTGTTTTTTAATATGAAGTATCGTGTTATAGACACGATTACCTGAGATTTTGGAATTAAGTTAATTGGGATTTTCTTTTTTTTTACTCCATTTTATTACGATCACGGAGAATCCCTCTGTGTATTCCCATATTACATGGAGGGGCATGTCTATAATGATACTTTCCCAACATTTAAAGCTTAGTTAGTTTTCCCAAATATATGGTCTTAAAATGCCCCTCTCATTGCCCAGTTCAGAGATTTCATCAATTGTAGTAACCACTCAATAATGATTATATATATTCTGTTCGGACAATTTATTATAGTATTCATACTCCGGAATGTGACGTGCCTCGTCTTCTCTCAAGAATCTCTACCCCGCCACTTTATTAATTATTGTGAAACCTTTAAGCCCCATATACGAAATGCCTGACACTACACATGTGCCCCCCGAGCTAGACGTATTAACATTATTACGACTCAAATTGCTGTGGTAAGCTCAGCGCGTTCAGACAGTTACAGAAATTTTTTAACCGAAGTGTTTACTTGTAGTTTTACAAGAGTAATTTAAAAATATAACCATTTATTTGTATTTTAATCCTACGACTAATACTATCAGCATTAATAAATGCTAACCTAGACCCGGTATACGTCCAAATTAGCGTGCGTTGGGTTTCTCTTCCATGTTTGGTATACGTAGGTGATAGCGGAATCAGTGTAAACCTAAGGCTGCAGTTCTATCTGGAGTAAAAGTCTTACTTGATTCTGTGAAAACATAAGAGTGCTATTCTATCTTGGGAATAAATCTTAATAGATTCAATGAAACCCTTAGACTACTGTACTGTATTTTATAAAATATTTTGCAGAATCAGTGAAAAACTTAAACTGGTTCTATCTGTACTAAAAGTCTCAGCAGAATCGGTGAAATCCTTAGACTGCTGATCTGTCTAGAGTACGTGGCTTGTCTCAATGTAGTCGTTGTAGTCGCAAGCAAAGAAAGAGGTAGTTCTGTGCTGGATTGTGGAGGAATCATTGTGTGCTGGATTCAGAAGAGAGTGAGTTCCTGAGCTGCTAGTGTTCTTATAGGCCAGATTCACTGCATGGCTTCCAGGTAGTATTGCTGTGAGCGAACCGTAGTCCGTTTCGACTTCTATTGCGGCTAGCTGCCTACTCAGTCTGTTGTTGTTCTTCGCATTGTTGTTATTCCAACAATTCGTCATTCGGTCATCTTCAAAGTTTTTTTGTATTTCCTCAACTATTCAGTAACTAGTGTTGTTGTTGTTCTGTATCTCTGGTTACACATCTGGTTTGACTGCACTTTAAAATATACTCTTAAAATAAAGGTACCGCTAATTATGAGAGTAGCCAAATTCAATTCTATTATACTTGGTACCAAGTTATTCTAGTAGCACAGCATATGAATGCTTTTATGTTAAACAATTTCCAGCAGCATGATATCTGTCATTATGCTTCATCTTGATTAGAGCAGAGTACTTGAGTGCATAAATCGTAGCAAATTGCCATAACTAATGAGATTTACATGAGCGCAAATTGTTTACGTTAAGTAGCAGTCAGTCAGCGGAGCACAGCAGAGTTTAATTGTAACTCCCCAGCTGTATTTATTCCATTTATTTCCGGAGCACACTTTCCAGATACATTTCTCACAAATACTTCTATTCAACTCGCAGCCACTAACCTTTCCCAGATAAAAACGTGAGAGCTCTTTAGCTAATCTGTACTCCTCTGAACTGCTTGCCCATCAGAACTGGCCTACTACACAGATTAACATATTATGACAGACATGCGAAGTGGAAAAAAAAGTACGCAGCTCACAGAAAAAACGGAGCCGCCGCACAACGTCATTAGCAACATGTGACTCTGCACAGGGATTTTTATGATAGGTGGGTAGCATAGCAACACTAACACAAACAGGAGTACTCCCGCAGGAAAAATGCCAATAGAGGAATAAAGAAAAATGGCAACAAAAAATAAATGAAACCCATGTCTGCTTTTAGGCTTTGAACGACTGTTGCCGTTAGTGCTGCTGCTGCTGTTGATTCGGTAACTGGAAATCCCTTTTCATTATCTGCGTCATCAAAGCCATCAAGCAGGCAGGCAGGCAGGCAAAGGCACGAACCACACAAAAAAAACCTTACAGATTGATGTGGTAATGGAAATGGCAAATGTTGCTATTGTGTAAACGGAGGAAACTTTTATAAAAAAACACCAAACAACAAAAAAAACTAAGAATGCGTTGTAGCCTAGAAAAACAGCAGCACGTATTTTTAGATAATTGAATTTGTGTTTGTGCAGTTTTTTCAAGAGGCACCAACACAGAAGAGTTTCTTTCACTGATAACATCAGCAACAGCAATAGGCGCGTTCCTTGGCTGGCTCTACGTCTCTCGCCACAAATCCTTATTTATTATAGAACCTCAATTATTACACAATGGCTTTTGATGTAATCTCTGCATTTTAAAATGTCATCTCTTCACTACATACCAAGACTGAGCGAGGGGTGCTTCGCATGCCAGCTATGCTGCCCTCCACTCCATCATCAATTTAATCAATTTAAACGCAACTGAGATTTGCTGGTAACGCATTGATTTGTTTTAGGTGACATTTATCAGCGTCACACCCACTTACTCCCAGTTGCTCTGTGCTATTATTTTAGTTGTCATTTCATTCTGATTTGTTTCATTTTGTATTTTCGTGTGTTTTTTTGTTATTTTATCTCTCTTTGCTGGTGCTTAAATTTCAAGTACAAATATCATAACATCCTTTTCCCTTCCTTTTGTTGTTCTTATTATTGTTGGTGTTGTTGTTATTGTAGCCGCACTTTTGTTTAGCGTTGTTTGGTTTTCTATGTTTCCATTATAAATCATTTTGTTCAGTTTTATCGCTTGTCTTTTACATTGTTGACCGCCATTTGTATTGAAGTCTCTAAATGGATGTGTGTGTGTGTGATTCTTTGGCTAACTGTGTGTACAGGGTGCGACAAAAATTATGTTTTAGTCTTAATAGATTATTGCCCTTTCTCGCCATCTAAGCTTTGTTCTCTAACCTCTTCCAGGCTCTTCATAGTTTTGGATATCAAAAAGTCGTACAACTGTAGGGCAATTGTGTCCATGAATAATTTATGAATTTCAAAATATGCATCTGCCAATTTAGAAGAACCTGAAAGGTCCCAATACTAATGTATGTCAGAAATACTTGTAGGCGAATTTTTCAAGGCCTTATTCCTCAATAAACTAACTAGACTATCCTCATTTAACCAAGACTCCATGCATGGTATACTAATTAGAGAACCGCAGAGTTCAAAAATTACGAAGGAATAGGGAACTACTACGGGGAAATCAAGAACTTCCATTTATATATTAGGAAACATTTTTCCAACAGCACTTTGGGAGACATCTGACGAATCAATAGAATGAAGATAGCACTTTAATAAAGGTTGTTCGAGTATAAACCTAAACCAATGACCAGCGACCACATGATCAACTGAAGGCGGTCATTTCGGAGGTGTTTTCGTAAACATTTCGTTGTTATATACTCGTATATATACGAGTATATATTCAATCAGGAAACAAAATCTTCAGCAGCAACATTAAAAAGTAATGCACTCTGCTTGAAGGGATTCTTTGTTGTGCAATATAGAATGGGGTTCGCCCAAAAGAAGCAGTGGTAGATTTGTACTCCTATATATGCATATATAGGTAGGTAGGTTTATGTGTCTGATAAGGGCACGGACACTTGGCTAGAAGATACACTTAATATATATATGCAGAGTGCCTCAGTGCTTTGATTCAATAATGTATGCTTTTACACATCTCTTCAACACTGTTAGAGATATCTAGATTAAACTTCTCCTAAACCTACCCTGTACCTTAAGATAGAACTGGATTTATATATGAAGCACAATGCGAAAAAGGACACACCCACCTTCCATAATAGCAAATATAGTTTATAATTAACATAGATTTGCCCCAATTCATTGTATGATGATAACATTTAAATTAATATGTGGGCGGTATATACACGATTCTACGCCCATTCGCGCATAGTTTCGTAAAAGTTTGTATATAGCGCCCACATGGTAATTTTAACCCGTGCCAAGATTTGCGGATGAAATTTGCTATGAAGAATTATAATGACCCTACAAATTGGCATGGAAAAAGTTGCCGGGAACACGACACGGCCTCCTCTCAATATCTTATCTTACACAATAATTATGACTGCATGGGGTTGTGGAATGAGTATTCTCGACTGAGCCCTTCAACTCGAAGAGAAAAGATCTTTAAGAAAAAAGCATTTTTGAGACCAAGCCCAGGGCAAGATTTAAACCTGCGACTCTCTGAGTGTGAGTCTAGCATGCTTACCACTAGACCACAGAGGGTGACTCCCATGTAAATAACTCTCGATACTTCATGTGAAATATAAAAACTATAAAATTGATAAATTTCTTATGCATATCTAATCAATCTAATCAATCACTTATGCATATATAATCCAAGCCAAAGAAAGGGGTGGGATATTACAACTGCCATGCTCACAATTCAGACGATCTCACAACTGGATCTCTAATTAACTATCATAAACGAAAGCTTACTTAAAGTAGCTTAGTGTCACCATAAAGTACTGAAGAGAAATGTTCGAGAGAAGTCCACTATTGACGTTTATTCTTAACTTTATACCTGCACAAGGATTATCCGCACAATTTCCCGTACTTGGGCATCGAATTTGACAGTTAGTAGTCAAAGTAGACATAGCATAATCAACTGCCGCGCCTACTTTCATACATGATTTTGAACTCTAAATACACTTTTGAAGCAAAGTTTAATGCTAAATATTATATTAAATGTGAGTTAAAATTTTACTAGATTACCCACTTAACTGTTGTAGCATATTATTATCTTACGGTATAAAGTAACTCGCAGTTTGTCGTTACCAATTTCAGCCTTCTTCTCTCTCCATGTTTAGATATCAGACTTACAGACTAAGCCCTTAACCTCCAAAGCTGAAGTTAGATCTTGTAGGAACTTCTGCCCCACCCTGTATGTGTGTAAGTGCGTTCGCTGCTGTGAGGTCACGTCCATCCTGCGAAATGCGTATGTCTAACACCATATATCAATGGTATACTCCACTACGACCAATGCTACCTTTTCAGCAATGATGAATTATTTGCTGAATAGGAATTTTATTGTGTGCTCGATTTGTGAAAAGGCATAAAATATACAGGACATGACAGTTGAAAGGAATTATTTTTATTTCTGTATCTTTTTATTATGTACGCACATTTATGGTTGAGTGCACGTGCGTACACACTTATGAAAGGATACTCGTATATTGATAAATATGGCAGCATTAGAGTTGTAATGCGTAATGTTATTAATTTGGAAAACATGAAGTGTTATTTGCGCACAATAACAGATCTCTAGGATTGCTTTGCTGCCAGGTACGCAAGCATGTGGAGGCAAATGTGCAAAGTTGCCAAGCGATATTGACAGAAGACACTCGCAGCTGTTACTACGACAAGCATGCGTTATCCTAATTAATCTTCTACTGACAGCTGAACAGCACAACTGAGAGCTTTTCCATGGAGCCAGGCCAGATGTAATCTCTGTGGCGGCTAGGAACTCACAGCATTTATGCGCTGATATAAAAACCAGAGAAATTTCTGTGAATTCTTAAAAAAGGATACAGTGACCTGGCCTAAGGCTGTTGATAACATTTTGCCAGGATTGCGAGTACTTTGAAAAGCTGTCAATTAGCGCCTAATTAACGGTAGTTAACATAATTGGAGCAAAATGTACAACGTTCCGGTTTTTGTGCCCAATTGTCGCTGGTGGAGTAGGCGTGCTTAGAGTCTACCAAGTAGATTAAATAAATTGTTTGTCTAATATTAGCCAGATTTAGTGCCTACTTGGAAATGTTCACTGTGTTTCTGAATGGAGCAAAGAGAAAGGTTTTGCAGCGGTATGTTTCAGCACTCCAATAAGCCTTTAAAAGCTGAATATAAGAGAACACCAGACTACGTTACGTTTGTGGACATACTGACATTAACAAGTTAACAAAAAGTAGCAATCATTCGAATTAAACGGATACACTCATCCCTAGATTTACATGTTCAATTTACTCAATTTACACGGTTTCGCTCTTACGCGGTTTTTATTTTGATTGTTTTGCATTATGCCATTTATCATTATAATGAAGGCACTCTTTTAAAAGCTCGTAACTTAAGCAACCCTTTTAAAAACCGCAAACATCAAAGTCATATGTTTCATGTTTCAGTTCTAATCCAATCAAGGAAAGGTAGAAAACGTCTAAGTGAATTCTGATAACAGGCGAACAAAGGTAATTCTGTATTTTTAATGATATATTTCGTGTAATAATTTCATTATAGCCCCATAATGTCAACAAAAAGAAAACAGATTCCCAAGCAAAGACAAAAAACTCGTTTCGAAAAGAAAATTGATATTTTAGACAGGTTAAAATCAGTAGCAAAAGAATATGGAATAAATGAGACTGATAGGACACAATAAAGGGAATGCAGGATTTTATTAGAAAAAGAGTAACCTGGGGAACTGCTGTAAGTGGAAAATTTTCTACATATAATCGAGATGATAGAAGCAATAGAAAAATCTGTAATAATTCGGATAGAGGATATCAGGAAAAAAACGCACCAGTGGCTTTGAAATCGATAAGACACTTAACATTTTTAGCTCTTTAAAGAGAAGCAACAAATCCCATTTACTACAGAAGTTAGTGGAACCAAAGGCTGGTTCGAAAATTTGACAATCTGCATAATATTCAACTTAAAGGAGAAATTGCTTTCGGTGATGAAAAATCCCCAAAAGAATATTCGTTAAAACTGAAAAAAATTATTGAAGAAAACTATTACGTTTCTGACCAATTATTTAATGCCGATGAGACCGGCTTATTCTGGAACACAATGCCCTGAAGAACTTAGTTATCAAAATCTAACAGATCGTCTGACGGATTTAAAGCAGACAAGGATAAGGTGAGTTTACGTCTTTGTAGTAACGCGTCATTGCGATCGTGTTTTGTAACATTTACTGATTAATGTACATTGAAACATAAATAATTGCATACTTTTAGGATCCCATCTGGAGTTTGAGGCTGAGTGCACCACCCAATGTGTTTAAACCAACACACAATCCATGCAGACAAAAGTTTCCTTCGAGGTCTAGATATTGTCTAAAATGTTCTCGAAAATTCCTTCGAGGTGAAGATAATTTTTTAGAATATGCTACTTCAACCATCCGGAAAGTATATAAGCTACCACGCAACGAAAGTCGACACGTAGTTGAATTTTAATCGAAACAGTGTCTACATCGTGCATTTTTAATCCAAACAGCAACATTTGTAATTGTGATTAAAAAGTAATAAAGTGATTAAATGAATTATTAAATAAAGTGCAAATTGTAATAAAATAAACTTTAAGCCTAATATTAAGTGTGAAAATAGCAATAATTGAATAAAGCTAATTATTTTAATTTAAACAGCGATTGTTTGATTACCACATAATCCAGTGGTACGAATCCGAGTATAGACACTTAGAATAAATTGTCAGGAGCAATTTCGTAACAATATCAAAGGCCACGTGTGATGAAAGTAATAGATTTGGGATGAGGTGAGCAAGAGTAGAAGATTGGTTCTATAATTTTTTCGTACCAGAAGTTATTTACAAGAAAGAAAAATTGAGTAGATGCGTCCCTTCAACTGATCTCAGTCAAAAAATAAAAAAACCAACCTGACTAGCAAACAATGTCTGTAAACTCATTTAGTCATCGCTCTGTTTTCGAGGCAAATCTGGAAGAAGTTGCTTACTAAAGCCCAGTCACAGAATATATTTGTAACATGGAAATGTACAAATAGAGTTTTTGTCTCCAATATAACATAATTAATTTTACCTCAAGATTAGTGAATCATTTCTGCGTTTAAGGCTTACTATTTTAAATTGTTTAACAAACTACGCTTCAGCTTTCGCCGAAATAGAAAATTAAACATTAGATTCTTGCTGGAAAATCATATGGCCTGAAGTAAGAAAAATGCGACTTCAACTGATTCTGACAGTCATAAAATTCCCCGCCTCCAGTAAAAAGAGGAGTGATACTCCATATATAAGAGAGTTGTGTGAGAATGGAGAAATTTTAGATGTGGATCTTGTGGACAATGTTTCATCTAATTTTTTCGCGGACTACGCGGTACACAAGTATGTGTGAGCAAAAATGTTCAAAACATATGTAAAAGTATGCAAGGGGTGGGGGGAGATAGTCGTCCTGTGCCTGTTTGGATTTTTGCCGTTTTTAGATGGAATTCTTTTATAAGATGATTAGAAGATACTTTGCTTGCGGATATAGTACTGTAACAGGTCCCAAAAATACTGGAGATAGCAGTTCTGACAATGACTATAATGCAATTGAAAAACTTTCTGGAAAAGTGATTGAAGAAGGGCCCAAACTAGACAACTGCAAATTGCCTTTTTGAACAGAGACCCTGATACTGAAATAGCATTGAAATTTCGAAGAACAATACAAAATGCGCTTAGTCAATATGAAGTAATTCATAAGAACTCAAACATCTCAATTAGTGGGGAACGATAATTTGTTTTCTGCTACTGACTCGGAAAGTGATGTTATACCAGCGTTACCAAAGAAAAGGAGAATTCAAGCTTTACAAAGCTCAGAAGAACAGTAAAGGCAGATCTGATTGTTTGAAAGGAACAATTCTGTATCATAATTTGTTTGTTTTTTTGTCCACATTCGGTGTTAATCCACGTTTACGTTTTTGGTTTTCAAACATAAATTGAGATAGTATAAGTTCCATTAAATTGTCTCTAAACTTAATGAACCAATCCCCTCTTTTCTTTTATCCTTACCTTATTTTATACGGTTATAGTGAACATATCCCCAACTTCTATTGCATATTTTTTATATTGATTTCCACGATTTTCAAATTAATTAAATATATTGTTACAAAATTGCCCTCCTGACAATTTACTCTAATTCTCAATACTCGAATTCTTACCAGTAGTAATCAAACAGTCGCTGGTTAAATTAAATCAATTAACTTAATTTAATTATCCCAATTAATACATTTAATATTAGGCTTAAAGTTTACTTTATTAGAAGATGCACTTTATTTAATAAGTCATTAATCACTTTTTACTTCTTAATACTGTAACTGCTAAAAGTGAAATGCACGATGTACACATTGTTACGATTGTTATTCAACTGCGTCCCTACTTTAATTGTGTGGTGGCTTATATACCTTTCTTATGGTTGAAGTAGAAAATTCTAGAATATTCCCTACACTATAAAAGAAGTTGCTGGAACATTCTCGAATCTTATGTACATTTCGAAAGAGGGTTCTTGAGGAAGCTTTTTTCGAATAGCTTGTGTCTTAATTTATATACACCGCTCTTGTTGTGAACTGCACTTAATAGAGGTATCCTAAAAGTATGCGATCATTTATATTTCAATATCCTTCTATTTTGTATGAGCGCTCTCTGTTTTTAGGAATGTATCTACTGTGTAAGTCGAGGGATGAGTATATTTATATTTCTAATTACACTACAGAAAAAAGCACAGATTGTGATGAATTATGAGTAGCTTCATTGAACGGATATGTGAACGAATTCATTTGTTTTGTTATGAAAACTAGTTTAGGTAATAGTTCACTGGCCTCAAAATATACAATAACTCTGGTTTGACAATTGAACTACATATGTATATTAAACGTAGATTGACTTAAGAAGCAGATAATTAAAAAAAATAGACTTGCTCTTTTAACTTATAAATCAGCCTTATAACCGCTGCTTTCAATTCAAATCAGAATCTCTGTTTCTGTATGAGGCTAATTTATGGTCGAACCGTGCAGTCCAGACACTTTTCAAATATGTCAAAAGGTGGTCCAATAAAGCAAAACTTTTATGCCTTTTATCAAAGATAAAATCATGATCGGGAAAAACTATTCACTAATGACATCACTAACAACTTATTAGTAAAGACTTATCACTAATGACTTATTGCTAATAACATATCAGCAATGACTTCTCACTAATGACTTATTACTACTAACATTTCACTAGTCACTTGTTACTAATGGGGAGAACGAAAGAGATAGCAAGAGCAATGAATCCTCAATATATAATTCAAATGTAACATTTCAATTAAAAGTTAATTCATATCTACTCATGAGTACAGAAACGATAAGTTCGTTAGAATGTGTATTGAACCGATGTAATAAGTATATTGAAAAAAACCCAGTGTCCTATCCCTGGTTCAAACCACAATTCGAATGTGGTGACAATGCTGCAGAGATTACTGTACACTTTCAAAACAGTGTTGTAACGTTGAGAAGAAGTCTTTATATTAAAAAGTTAAAGGAATTACAACTGGAAATACACTGAAATAACACAGCCAGTTTGTTAAGTAGTAAAAAAATAAAAGTACAACTACTACTACTCCGGTACCAATATGAGTACTATATTAGCTGATAATGACGAAGAATCAGTGTTAACCGATTTTTATCGCGACCAAGAATTGATCGATTGGCTAGCCTTATATAACCCATTGAATTAGCACTACTGTCTACAATTATGATATTGCGATTCTGCTCACAAATCCCTCTCTAAATGCACTTATCCGGCATCGGCGCTAAAAATATGAGTGGTAGATGATCGATTATTCGTTCCTTCACTACAGTATCTGCAAATATATGTATAGGTTTAGATAGGTTTTTCGTCAAGATATCAACCACCATTTGATTAGTTGAGACATACTCAAATTCAACATGTTTCTTTTTAGCAACTTCACGTACATAATGATATTTTAAATCTATGTGTTTTGTTCTTGAATGATATACATGATTTTTAACAAGAGATTGAGAACTTAAATTATCGCCTTTTATTGATATAGGCATGTCTCCTTCATGGAATCCAAGTTCTGTTAATAATTGCTTCTTTAATACTCGTACACAATGCCAACGTACTCTGCCATTTTGTACTCAACGACATAGTGCTCTGTTTCTTCGATTCCCATGCCACGGATCCGCCACTCATCATGAACACATATACAGAATATGACTTTCTATCTTTCATATCACCAGCCC
Organism: Clusia tigrina; assembly: GCA_920105625.2. Classification (NCBI taxonomy): domain Eukaryota; kingdom Metazoa; phylum Arthropoda; class Insecta; order Diptera; family Clusiidae; genus Clusia; species Clusia tigrina. The sequence goes on from OV050030.1 coordinate 31,524,420, forward strand.
AATCTGCATCCGCGTAATCATATATTCGCTCACTGCTGGGGCGATACCATTGTTTTAACTGCCAAGTTTTCGATAAATACCTCATAGCTTGTTTGACGCCAGTCTAATGCTGGGATTTGAATTACCCTTCCCTTTGCTGACAGAATGCAGTGTGTCAGGTCTCGTACAGATCGCTAAATACATTAGTACTCCAATCATTGACTGATAAGACGTCTTGTCAACTCTTTCAGCATGCTCGTCATCACATCTGATATGAAACCCAGGATCCAAAGGAGTTGAAACTGGTCGACAAGGCTTCATGTTGTACCTCTCCAATATACTGCGGATATGTTGCTTCTGACTGACCGCTGGTGCGCCGGTTTCGCGGCACCGGTCAATTTCCCAACCAAAGAAATAGGAAAGAGGCCCTTTATCCACCAACTTGAATTCGCTTGCCACCTTTGCCTTAATGAGTTCAATGTCTTCTTTGACCGCGCTACCTATAATTAAATCATCAACGTACACGGCTATTATAATTAACTTGCCTTTTAACATCATTTTATATACGCATGACTCCGTCTGGCACTGATGAAACCCGATGTTCTGTAGTACACCATCCAGTTTTGAGTTCCATTCACGCGCTGATTGCTTTAACCCATATATTGCCTTGTTTAATCGGAGCACGCGATGCGGATATTTTTCGCTGATGAAGCATTCTGATTGCTGCATATAACATTCGTCAGACAGGCCACTGTTGAGATACGCCGTAGTGATCTCAAGATGATGTAGATGCATTTTATGTGATACAGACAAAGCTAATATTATTCGTGTGGTGGCATATCTTATTACTGGTGAAAATGTCTCCATATAATTTAATCCGAACTGTTGGCTGCATCCTTTGGCGACTAGCCGCTCTTTAAATCGCTCAATTTCGCCGTTTTGGTCCGTTTTGATGCTGAATTCCCATTTACAGCCAATTGCCTTTTGGTTCAGTGGTAGATCGACTAACGACCATGTGTTATTCTCAATCAGTGCAGTGTATTCTTTATTCACCAGAATACGCACGATCCTTTATATCAGTTACTGATGATCGAACAAAGGGCGGTGAAGGTCACCTCTGCCCCATACTCCCGCTTTTGCTAACCGAAAAGAATTTTGCTTGTAAGGAAGGAATGTATAAAACGTATTTGAGAGTAAGATTACAATTCGAAGTTTTAATTTGTACCTCTCCTCTCCCTTCTGTGTCTACAAACTTATTTCCCGCGACACTAACTTTTTGTTTCTCTTCACGCATTAAAACAAAAAACTCCCGATTATTTTACATGTGTGACGTCGCGCCACTGTCGACCCAACAAACCGATCGATCGGGCGCTTTGCGTCATTTGAACTTGACAAAAGTGTAGCAAAATATGACTGCTGTTTGTCTTTTTCTTTCACCGCGGTGTTTATATATTTGTTCGCGAAGTGTCCTCTCTTATTGCATTTATAGCACTTGCCGTTGTTCCTACGCCTGTTGTTATTGTACTTGCTGTGGTTGAGTTATTATTGTTGTGTTGCTGTGCTGATTACTGTCCACTGTTTCGTTGTTTTTTCCTCTGCGTTCGTATTCTTCTAAGAGTGTGACCTTGAGTGCACTGTACTCGGGCAAAGTATTCCTTGTTTCCATGGCAATAACGAAGTTTTCGTACTGCATTGGCAAACTGGACAACAATATAATGGTCAAAATTTCGTTTACTAGTTCAATACCCACTTCGGTTAATTTGTGTTCTATGTCAGTAAATGAATTCAAAAGCGCTGGCACATTATCGTCGTCCGACATACGGAGATTCAGCAAACTCTTGTATAAAGTCACTTATCTTGCAGGGCCATTTGGTTTATATATGCCCTCGATCCTCGACAATGCTTCGGCTGACGTTTTGCAATTCTTAATGTGATTTAGAGTTTTATTTTTGAATATGGATGAGGATGATGTCCCACCTTCGTCGCCAGTTTTGTTTATTAAAGTAAAGAATTAATTTATTTATTAATATTTTATTAATATGGCAATACTTCCTCCTTCATCGACTTCGAATACCAAACTCATCCAGCAGTCTCAAAATGCTGCCCTTTTATAGCTTAAATTATTTCTTAATTTCCAATTAAATACCGTATTGGCAATTTCATAGGAAATTTTCTAAACTAAATAATTCCTAATTTCCTATGAAATGCAGCCTTGACAATTTCATAGGAAATGCTCCCAAATATTCAATTTGCATTTTATATGAAATATTGTCGTGACATTTCATAGGAATTATTTTGACTTTTTACTTATATACAAAATCTTTCAGCTGATTAGGTTTGACTAACAACCATTGTTGCTAGGGCCTTCTCATTCAGCAATTCCCACTCGTCACCGTCAGACGCATTTTTCTTCAGCTTACCCAATACTACTTTCCACAGCTCTGTAGAAACTAAAACCCCGCGCATCTGGACACACCAAGAGTCATAGTTGTGTTCATCCAATTTTTCGAACATTTTTATTTCTGGATTTTTTCCGGGCAACTTCGGAATTTTACTTCTTGTCTCAGGCATCTGGACTTACCACGCCTGGGCCCATAAGCTATTGTAGCAGATGTCCCAAGAAGTAAAAACACGGGGAGAATAGACTTAACGCATTGTCAATATATTAAATACTTAATTCTAACGTAACAAAAAGAAAATAGCATAAAAAATGGTAAAGAGCAGATCGTGATATTCGTGTTGACAATTCATATTAAAACTACTACTATTTCAACACTATATAAGAAAACATCGGGCGCAAGTCTCTGTTTTATTTAGAGTACAGATGACTTTGATACCGATTCTCTATCGGACGAGGTATTAAAATTCATTCTAGATAATTTTCAATTGAGAAAATTTAAAAATAATGCTTTTATACTCGTAGCTTATAATCTTAAGTAACTCAAAAATATTGTTAAGAATATTCCTTTTTTCAAACCTCCTTTCATAGCTGAATAAATCGAAATGAAAGCTGTGTGGGAGGCATATAATCTAGAACAAAAACTCAAAAATTAATTTCAGATTACTACTCTTACTGAATTCAGCAGCCCCATTCTGAATTTCCTTTAAAAATAATTATTACTAAAGTTTTATACGAGTATGTTACTTTTTTCCTTTCTCTTTGGTAATTAAGCCTTTTATCATCATATAATTTCCATCAATTGTCACCGCAGACAATAGCAATGTTCTTCTTCAACCCACCTAACACGTTGCTATTTTTTATGACGCCAGTCAATTGTCATTTGTCCATTATGTCAGTGTACATGGACATGTGCATGTCGTGACCGCCCATTCATTTCTGACCCCTCTCCACACGACATGAACGCAGCCCAGTGCTTTTGTAAACGACACACACACGGTGCGCAATAACATGCTCCCTCACAATCACACTCATTTGATGTAATAATATTCGGTTTTGTTAAATCGTCCTTTCAATGCGCCTGTGACATTCCCAGAATTTGTGATTGTTGTGTGTGTTGGGTAGCACAAAATGTGCAATTTTGTTGTCCTCATTGTGATCTAAATTGACGCAAATTCTTTTTATAATTGAACGTATTTTGGGTATGAAAAGATGGTCTCAATATATAAGAGGAAAAATATCAATGTTTCGGATTTTATTGTGTATATACGAAGATTAACGAAAGTATTGTCCAAATATGTGACAATTTCATTGTTGCCTTAACGAATGGTTGTTCCGTTGCTATCTAAGTAGGTAGGTAGGTAAGGCGGCCGCCGGAAGGGCGCACTTAGGCCAACATTGACCCCCTGTGTTACCGCATGAGACATCAGATCCCATCCCTTTCAAAGGTCCAGTCATTTGGAGCTTTTAATGAAGCAGTTGATGGAGCTAATCTTTTGCTATCTAACAGATATCATTTATCCAGGAGTCCAGGATAAATGATATCTTCAGGAGGAGTTTATCTTTGTGACTGTTTTGTCAAACTTATGGGAATAGTTTTTATATTTAAAGTTTATATTTACTTAAAAAATTGCCTAAAATTATCTTAATTATTTCATTAATTTCATTCACATAAAGTTGACAAGACAAAAATTGAATGCCGCATATTCAAAAATAAATTTTTTTAGAGTTTCATGTTGCTTATTAATTCTTTTATAGTTTTATTATATTTGTTGCATATGTGGTCTGTTATGTTGTATTCTGACATGATGTGTTGGAAGGAGATGGGGTTTCGTTACAGATTGGGCATGGTGGCGGGGAAAACGGTGCAAATAGGTGGGAGTGGGTGAATTGCGTATGTCCTCTTCTGAAACGGATGTACTTTTGAAGATATTTTTTTGCATTGTTGGAAGGATATGTGGGCTCTTTTCCAGATGGGTTTATTAATTTTTAGTGATGTTGCCAGTTTTGCCACTCTTGTTGTTCCATTTTGTCCATTTTGTGTTGGGTGGATTTTTTTATTATTGGAGCTGTGGAGCTAAATTTTGCTAGTTCGTCGGTTCTGCTATTTCCTTGAATTCCAGCGTGCCCTGAGCTCAATATTATTTAAATTTTGTTTGCGTGTGTGAGAGAATATCACGGATTTTTCAAATATATTGTTACGAAATTGCCATCCTGACAATTTATTCTTACTGTCTATACTCGGATTCGTAGCACTGGATTATGTGGTAATCAAACAATCGCTGGTTAAATTAAAATAACTAACTTTATTTAATTATTGCTATTTACACACTTAAAATTAGGCCTAAAATTTACTTTATTACAATTTCACTTTATTTAATAATTCATAAATCACTTTATTACTTCTCAATCACAAATACAAATGTTGCTGTTTCGATTAAAATGCAAAATGTACACATTGTTACGGTTGCTTTTAAACTGCTTCGACTTTGAATTGTGTAGTGGCTTATACCTTTCGAATGGTTCAAGAAGAACATTATCTACGCCTTGAAGGAATTTTCAATTCATTCTAGAACATTTTCTACACTTTGGAAGAATTTTCGAGAACATTCTAGAACATTATCAACACCTTGAAGGAATTTTCGAGAACATTCTAGAACATTATCTACACCTTGCAGGAAGTTTTTTTATCTGCATGGATTGTGTTTTGGCTTAAATACATCTCTCTCGTAGTGAACTGCACTTATTCTTAACTTTAAATGGGATCCTAAAAGTATGCAATCGTTTATGTTTCAATATATATATTCTTATTTCAATATAATGTTGAGACAGTGGCATTAATTTTTTTATATTATTTCACAATGCATGAATCATGTTGAATATATTCCCCAATTTGGTTGAGAGACTTTAACATTTATAATCTCTCATATATCCATCCAATATTACAAATATACATTCCAGATATTACTACTATCTGTTCATCTTCAACAGGATCATAGTAATATCAGGTTTAGTTGGTAACCTCCTGTTGAATAATTCTATATAAGGCTGCTCAATTTAGATGGTTATTTGTGGGTGTCGAAGTGAATGGCAAAAAATTATTTATAAGTAAAAATCTTGCATATATAACTAATTCCTTTTTCATAAGAATTATATACTTAATTAAAAAAGAAAAATATTTATTAGTCATGGATTTATTGAAGTTTAAAAGCAATATATATTATAAAGGCATTAACCGTTTATAAAGGAAATATTTTAGCGCTTTACGTCACGGCATTCATTCAATTTCAAAATGAGAGAGTAATATTTTGAGAAAAGAGAAGGTAAAGTGGGGAGTGCGGGTATGTTAGGGTTGTCAGATGTGGGGATTTCGCCCCATTTTGGGGATTTTTAATCTGATTTGGGGATTTGTTGGGGATTTACATTTTTTTTGGGGCTTTATTGGGGATTTTTCGATTTTCTTCACACCATCACACATCACTTTTGGACGCTTTGCTAAGGATTAATATACACTTTAATGTTTTTAAGTCATGTTGTCGCAACTTTGAGCCGACAGAAGATACATATGATGAAGCTATTTAATAGCAAATCTATGATATTATTAAGCCAACAAAACTTATGTATTTATTTGTAAACTAAATATATGATCTCACATTTAAGAAGTACGTAAATATGTATGTACCGAAATTTTTACTTATAAAAATAAAGTTTGTTATATGCATTTATTACAAAAAAAAAATTTGGGGATTTTTTGGGGATTGCTCATGAGCGAAATGGGGATATGGCATGCAAAAAATCTGACAACCCTGTGTTACAAAGCAAAAGTTTTGGCCAAAAGAGCAGTGCGGCAAGGGGTATATTTGAGTAAGCTGATTGCTCTTTATTTGTTTTACATCAGGAACTTTCAAAAACGCGACGGCGAGTTCGTGCCCCACACGAATAAGATCGTGTTTCACACCGATACCAAAGAACATATAGAAAATAGAGTTGATATGAATGTATTTGTGCGAGTTCTTCTAGTCTGAGCAAATACTCTCTATAGAGTATATTTGGTCTGTTATTATGTATATTATGTTTGTTATATATTGTATTTGACCTGAGAAGGTTTTAAAATTAATGTATGTAGTAGTAAAAATACAGTGCATGTTCTTTGCCGATACCATAGAATAGTATAGACAAATAACTTCGCAAATCCAACAACAATATCAATGGGAAATTGAATGCAAGTGTATGTGTGAGGCAAGGGATATATTTGTGTAAGCTGATTGCTTTTTAATTACTTTACCACACCCCGAGGGTTGCAGGTTCAAATCTTGCCCCGGGCTTGGTCTCCAAAATGCTTCTTTCTATAAAATCCTTTTCTCTTCGAGTCGAAAGCCTCTGTAGCTAGTACTCATTCCCCCAAGGCCTTGCACTCATAATTAATTATGATGTCAGATATAATAATAATAATAATAATAATAATAATAATAATAATAATAATAATAATAGTTACTTTACATCAGGGACTCTCAAAAATGCGACGGCGAGTTCGTGCCCCACACGAATAAGATCGTGTTTCACACCGATATCAAAGAAGAATAAGAAAATACATTCAATTCCTTCCATATTTATTTACCGTTTCGACCATTTTTTTTGGTCACACGAATAGTGTATGTGAATTTATTGTGTTTGTTGTAAAAATATTCCATATCCCTGTCGTGAAAATTATAGTACTTATATTGAGCTTATTGGAGACTCATAAATACATTCTGATATTTTTATATTACTTATTTCCATCAATTTAATCCATTATGATAAATATAAAGTAGCACATCAATTCAGAACGTGTAACATATAAATCGTTTAATATATGATAAAGAGTTTTTTGATTTTATTGAAATATATTACAAATAATTGGGTGTGATAAATAAGAAAGAAAAACGATATGGTGATTAGGTTTATCCAAAGCTTATTTGATTATGCTGCTGTGAAAAAGTATTCAAGATTGACTTTATTACAATAATTGGTATAAATAAATAAATATTATACATAAATATAATTCGAATGTAACTCTTATTTACGTAATTAAAAAAAAAGTTTTACTTAAAAATTTGCTTTTTACATTAATCAAAATTATATAGAATTTATACGGTTTTAAAATATAAGATACTATTTTATTTCTCCACAACGCAACAAGCAATTGTACCCTAAATTTAATCCCAAATAAATTTTCTTCCCACAACATGGCTTATTTACATTGCATTGTTTTTGGATTTATTATCACCTTTTTTTAGAAGTTTCGCAGTTCGTTTTAAAATACAAATGAAGTGACCTCCTAAAAGTTTAATTTCAACGTAGCCCTGATTTCTTCTGATTTTTTCACGGAATTTTCGCTATTGTAAACAACATCCCAGCAGTGAAACCAACTAGTTAAAATACTAGTAAAACTCATATATATATATATATATATATATATATGTAAAATTCATATACTATATGTACGAGTATGTACATAATATAATAATGTGTACTCGACATGTACGAGGTGTGATCAAAAAATAACCGTTATTGTGTGATCAAAAAATAAAGTATTTATTTATTCATCAACAACTATCTTGTCCCCTTCAAAGTAATTCCCCTCAGATATAATACACTTATGCCAGCGTTTTTTCCAATTCTCGAAACACTTCTGAAACGCTTTTTTTGGTATCGCCAACAGCTCCTGTTTCGATTTTTCTTTTATCTCCTGAATCGTAGCAAAACGCTTTCCTCTCATCGGTGTCTTCAGTTTTGGAAAGAGGAAAAAGTCAGCGGGGGCCAAGTCCGGTGAATACGGTGGTTGAGGCATGATAACGGTTTTGTTTTTGGCCAAAAACAGCTCCTGAGCGATGTCCATGCGACGTTGTTTTTGCTCAAAATTTAGCAATTTTGGAACAATCTTCGCTGCCGCACGTTTCATGCCTAAAACATCCGTCAAAATTGCTTGGCATGAGCCGAACGATATGCCAACATCATCAGCAACCTCTCTAATAGTGATTCGCCGATTATCCAAAATCATTTTCTTCACTGCGTCAATGTTTTCATCGGTTGTTGACGTGCTCGGGCGACCAGGACGAGCATCGTCATTGACGTCTTCTCGGCCTTCCTTAAACCGGTTATACCACAATTGAACTTGTGTTCTGCTCATAGTAGTCTCGCCAAAGGCCACAGTCAACATTTCAAATGTCCTTGCGCATTTAATTTCATTTTTTACACAAAACTGAATACAGATTCTTTGATCCATTTTTTCGAATAGTACAAAATCGAAGAGCACACCAAAACACGACTAACCTTTTTATCTGTCAAAAAGAAACTGACAATCCAAAATGGTTGGTATTGCCAACATATATAACAGACATGTGTACCAACATAAAAGAAAAAAAAACTCAAACATCGAACATACGTAACTCACGAAATTTAAAAATAACAGTTATTTTTTGATCATACTTCGTATACTAATTTTTGTGCAGAATGAAGAATGTGTTAATTCAGCATGTTAATTCATGGTGCCGCATTTCCACTTTTCTTTGCGAACACTTTACGGATATTTTAAAACACGCGTTAACTTGAAGATTTATCTCTAAAATGAGGAATTACAAAAATTGGTTGAAAATATAAGAAGAACTGTTTTTCTTCAAATTCCCATATTTGTCTTTACTCCTCTTTTTATTAAATAGACAAAAAATAAAAAACTCTAGTATACACGGCAATGAAGTGCTGCAGAAGTCAGTAACTGATTAACTTATAGATAAGTTTGGAACTAGTAAATTAAACACTTGATTTTTTACTATTAAATTAATAGTATATTTTGAAGACTGCCTATAGTTTTCACTACAGGGATATGGAATATATTTACCAAAAACACAATAAATTCAGATACACAATACATGTGACCAAAAAAAAATGGTGGAAACGGTAAATAAAAATGGAGGGAATTGAATGTATTTTCTTATTCTTCTGTGCCGATACAGCCGAATGCCACTAGCAATGTGCTGAATATTTTATTATGTACTTATAGCCAACATTCAAAGCATTTGTCCAGAATTAAGTGAAGCGGGCTACGGGCAAATTCCAATAATTATTGATGCAGATTTTAATATAGATTTAACCAAATAAGAAAACCGCACTTTTATCGCTTTTATGAAAGACAGATTCGATTTGGATCTCGTTAGTAACATTTCGCCAACAATACGATCAACATCCTGCCTTGACCTTGTGTTCAGCAGGTATATTTCCAACATAAATTGTCAACCATATATTACGCAATTTTAACAGCAATGAAATAAAATGTATAAATTATTTAAAAATTTGTTTAAAACAAGTAAATAAAAATTACTTGAATATAAATGCGTACTGTTTTGATTTATCATATCTATAAAACCTGTACTATCTCATTTCAGTCTAAGTTTTAGAAAAAAAAAAACGTTATTCAAAGTACGACGTTACGATACATCGAAACTGTCCGCTTTTTTCTGTAAAAAAATAGTTTTTCAATAAGTTTGCACTTTTCCGTTTATTTCCACTCTTCAAGCAAAAGAGTATTTTAATAAAAAACTGACTTCCAAGAGCAACTCCCAAGACACGATAGAATAAAAAATAACAAAAAATACTTGCTAATTATCCCTGGACCCATAGCCACTCAGACCTATTGGCAAATTCTAAATAGAATACAAAAAACAATCAAACAATATCACAATGCTATATCAACAGCTCCAGCAAGTCCAGAATGGTGAATGAACGCATTCTCGCAATTGCCATTGTTGTCGTTGCAATTGTTGTCTGCGGCTATTGGCGGTCAATCACAGTTGGTAATGATGTAACAACAAAAGCCCAGACAATTAAAACAACAACTGCAGCAACCATAACCGTTACAACAACACCGACCATAAATAAAGTGGTTAAACCAAATAATATAGAATTGTGGGCAAATAAAAGAGTACAAAATGTTGAAGTTAATGCAGAAAAAGAAGACTGACATAAATTGAGCAAAGGCAAAATTTAATGGAATGACAAGAGGAATCGCCAAAAATGTCAACCCTGACCATAAAAGGGAACACCCATAACAAAAAGAATATAAAAATATATTAAATAAACTGAACTGGACTCATTCGCCGTTTAAAACTCGAAAAAACAGACAGGAAATGAATTGTTTCATGCTCAATTTCAGAACATAATTTAAGAATTGGGAAAATGGAACAGTTCCAAAGATTTGTTCTAAACTGGCCAAATACTCGTACTTCTGTGAAGAAAGAAATAAACTTACAGATGCCGGACATGTTTTATACACTGGTTTTATCAAGACCGATGAGCGTTATCAGACTGTAAGATTGTGTAGAAAGTTCGAAGGAAAAACTAAAAATAAGGGAAAGCTGACCGAGTATGTGACTAGAGCAATCGGAAAAATGGAACTAAAGTTACTTATTTGTCGTATAAGACTCCAACGAAGAGTAGGAGGAATAGGTAACTCCCAGTTATCTCCGGAAGAAGAGATATCTGGATAATCTGTGTTGAAATCATCTGTAGGATCTAAGTTCAATGGACATAATTATCCTGGTCAGATTCATTCGAAACACTGGGTGGCTAACATAATTCGTGGCGGTAGACTCTCAACCCCCCTGTTTGTATAGTACTACAATGGGTCGATGTTAGCCTAAGTGTTCCATTGGCAACCATACTTAGATATGTACATACATATGAGGCAGTGGCCAATCCATTGTAAGGACTAGAATATAGATTGGCAAATATTAAAAAACTATGCCCATGCAAACGCCACTACATTAATGCAAAGAATTCATAGAGAGGATGATACTATTAAACTACTGCAGCTAAAAAGAAGTTAAACCAACTATTATAGGGTTCCTAAAATGTCTAATCCTAAATTTAGACCAGTATGATACGTACAGTGAAGTGAAGGAAACAACAGAGCATCCCAGATACTTCATCGAATAAATTTGTATTAATACCCTATTGTAGTTGTAGGGGATACATTTTAATTAATCGAGTGGGTTATTTGATGTTTTAAAATGTAAAGATAAAGTGTTTTAGAGGTCACCTTGCTATCGAACTCATCGAATTCCCTGAATTTATTGATCTCTAGACTCCAGTTGTGATTCATCTATTGTTATTCTCCAGAACCGAGAAGTATTCAAATAACTTACCTTTGATTGGTTTTCCCGACCCCAGGAATATTGTGCGCAATATACGACTGATAATATGACTAGGGGAGTATCGACGCTAAACGCTTACAGGAATTACTTCCCTTTCATATATTGCAGTCAAATGTGGACAAATGACTTCAGATTATAGCACCGCCAACAATATCTCCCCTGGCCTTAATATCGCTAAGTCTCGGTATAGTATATCCTTAGCGTGGAAGGATGCTTGTAAAATATATAAGAAGTTTGACTATTCCATCTTCCACAAAGTCTCGGGTGCTATGTTAACAACCCTCATTTGGAGATATCAGTTTCAGCAGACAACACGACATTCACAAAGAATGTGCACAGAGTTTTCCGTATCCTGGTGGTATAAACTGTAGATATCCGTAGAGGTAATTTCCAGCTTTTTTAGATGATATCTGAGAGTCCGTTGAAGATTTGGAAGTCCTCGCTTTTATCACAAAGTGGATTCTAGGTTATCCTTTGTCTGGAACCAAAAATCGTTTTGCCTTACGTTGTCCTACGTTATTGACAGACAAATTTTCGATCTACCCGTTTCCTCAAGAATTCTGGGATGTGGGCATTAGGTAGACTACATAAGGGTTTAGTACCTATTAGAGGGCTTATTGGTCTTTTTTTGCTTATTGATTTCCTCCGTGTCTTTCGTACCCTGGGATCCAAAGTAATTATATTATGTTATGATAGCCCAGTTCGTTTAAACTAATTTGACTACTTTTGATGTGACCACAAAGACCTGTAACGCCATTAAGGCGGCCTGACTGTCCGATAGTATGTATATACTCGTATATATGCACCTGAGATTTTCTTACGTAAGAATATCCTTCTTCACGTCATTGTGGCATAGGTGTCTACTTGGAATGTTGTAACTATCTTTATTTCAAAGGTTTTTTGGAATATAGGATCATAAAAGCCCGCAATTTTTCGTCTACCAGCTTAGATATATCTGTGTGTCATACTTGTGAGCCTGATTCAGGAATGAATTTATGCGATGCTGTCGGAGATACACACTTTGTTTTTATTTAAGAATTCCACTGTAGGAGAATTTGGACGGGGACTTTCAGGATCGGGTCATTTGCGAGTATATTAATATGTCCCTGGTCTTAAATTCAAAGGATTTAGTTAGTCTCAGAGCCTGAGAGCAAGCATGCCTTTTGATGGTCACCTGTAATGCCATTATCGAGCAAGTTTTCATCGCTCCACTTATACCTACGTATGCCATACGTTGCAGTTTCTTTTGGCTGTTTGCTGCAGTTTTCTGTTCAACTTTGCGCCACCATTGAGGAGGCGTAGGTGATATCGGTTTGACGATACTGTTATAGGACTAGCAGACCATTTTCGGTCTCATGCCCCTTACGGCCTTTGATATGCATACATTGCTCGCATGGCTTTATTACTTACACGGTTCAGATGTAAATTGAGAGGTAGTGTTTTATAAAGAATCACTTAAAGATTGTTGTGCTCAGATAGAAATATTTATTTTTAAGACTTATAACATATACTCGTATAACGTATTTTAAATATAATTATTGGGCGCCGATCCGCACTTGCCGCAACTCCAGAACAGACTGAAAACGGCGCAAAGAGAGCAGCTGCCGCTGCTTCGTAGCCCCGCGCCAAAATATACCAACAGTTAAAGATGGCTTCCGCACAAATACGATATGCACCTGCCTCGACTGTTCTCTCGCTCTCCACCGCACAACACGTGCTTTCGCACCGTACCGAACGATGCAATGCAGAGATAGGCCGACAACACGGCGCCCCAGGTACCAGGCGGAAGCCACCTGAACGTTAGGATTCGGAGTGAACATGCCGCCCCCCTTGCATTATTGCAAGAGAAGAACATATCCACGCCGGATCCCGTACATACCCTTCATCAATGGAGGGTGGTTTGGTGCCCGAGGGCGCAGCTTCAGGAAGCATGCGCACCCCTCAATGCGGTGGCCCATCTGCTAACACATAGTGCAGATGATCTGCGGAGTAGGGCGTAGCTGCACCGGTCTCTTCGTAATACCCAGAAAGGGCGGAACAGCGCGGGATGGTTCCCGCCTGGACTCCTCCTGACCTTGGTTTGGCGCTTCCGGAACCACGCAGCCAGGTGGCGCGCCGGTGGCAGAGAGGTGAAGCTCGATGGGAGGTCGAATTTAGTTGACCTGGCCCGACGAGGTGCTGTTGGGTCCGGTGGCACCGCCATGGAGAGTGGAGGTGGTAGCACGGCCACACTCGAACAACTGGCAGACAAAAAGCAGCACCCGTCAGAAATCGAGTAGCGGGTCTTGTGCACCGAGTGGGCCTAGATCTAAGAAAATATCAAAAATTTAATTAGTACAAGAACGGAATAGATCTAAAAGAAAACATAAAAACTATAAATTGAAAAAGTACAAGGTACGTTATACCCCTCCGCTGGTAGGAGGCGGCTCTTCTCCCGGTAGGATCACCACCTTCGTGATAGGTCGGGTTAGCATTCCACGTGCGGTTCGCACATCCACAACACGCACTTTTCCATCAGGACCAGGGTGCGTATCGGTGACCCTGCCCAGCCGCCATTCTTGAGGCGCTAGGTTGTCTTCCCGCACAACCACTAACTCACCCACCTTGACATTCACTTGAGCCGTCCGCCACTTACTCCGCCGTTGACACTCGAGAAGATATTCGTTTTTCCACCTGACGCTGAATTGATGGGCCAGCGCCTTCAGTTTTTGCCATCGGTTCAAAATTGAGAGAAAGGGTGTTGTATCCGGAGGCTCAGCTGGTGCCAACAGTGGCGCACCCACCAAGAAATGACCAGGCGTCAGCGCTTGGAGATCCGTGGGGTCCTCAGACAGAGCGCTGATAGGCCTAGAATTAAGACACGCCTCGATGCGCGCTAAGAGAGTCACAAATTCTTCAAACGTGTACTTAAGTTGCCCTGCCATGCGCTTGAAATGGTGCTTGAAACTCTTGACCGCTGCTTCCCAAAGGCCCCCCATATGTGGAGCATGGGGAGGATTAAAATCCCACTCGATCGGAGTATGAAAGTGACCCATCACGGTTCGGTCACGGATTTCGCGGAGCACCCGCTGGAAATCAAGCCTCAACGCCTTTTCCGCGCCCACAAAGTTCCGACCATTATCCGAGTGCATTTTCAAAGGACATCCCCGGCGGGCGATAAACCGAGACAATGCCGCAAGGAAGGCAGGAGTACTCAAATCGGTAGTCGCCTCAAGGTGAACTGCTCTCGTAGCGAAGCATACAAAGATGCAGACGTACCCCTTCGTAACGTGGCATGCCCGCCCCTTATAGTGCTTGATATCAAACGGCCCCGCGAAATCAACTCCAGTATGGGTAAAAGGACGTGAACACGTGGTACGTTCAACCGGAAGAGCTGCCATGAGCTGCTGTTGTCGACGCTTCTTCCACAGAATACATGTCTTACATTGGAGAATTGTGCTTTTAATGAGCGTTTTCGCTTTTGGAATCCAATATTGGGTCCGGATTAGCCGCAGCATTAGTTGATTCCCCCCGTGTAGGGACACCTGATGGATGAACTTCACTATTAGACGAGTCAAATGACCATAGTATGGCAGAATGATCGGGTGTCTCTCCGAAAATGGCAAATGTGTAGTGAGCGCCAACCGACCATTTACGCGCAGAGTACCATCGGAGTGCACGAACGGATTCAGAGCCAAAAGCGAACTGGAGCTCGATATCGGCTCCCGTGTCACAAGTGCGCTGTATTCTTTTGGGAAATACATTTTCTGCGCGAGCACAATAAGGCAAGTGGTCGTTTCAGCGATTTCTCCCCGAGTAAGCGGGGAGTCAGGAGTCGTGTCCCGATGTTTCACCGAACAGTGGCGCATAAAGCGGCGCACGAAACTCAACACTCGGAGGGCCCTAGAAAATGAGGAGAAGCGCAACATTGGGTCGTCCGCAGAGGACACATATACTACATGACACTTTGCAGGTCGTTGCTCTTCATCGGTTGCTAACACGTTTTCGTCCAACGGAGGCGGCCACCGTTTCCGCTCTTGCTGCAGCCAGGCCGGGCCTTCCCACCAGAGCTTGTTGTGGAGTAGTGCATCAGGTGCCACACCACGGCTAGCTAAATCTGCTGGGTTATCTTCTGAGCGGACATGACGCCAGTTGTTCACACCTACTTTGCTGGTAATAGCAGTGACTCGATTCGCCACGAAGACTTTCCACACGTGGGGTGGCTTTCGCAGCCATGCCAACACAATCGTAGAGTCGGACCAACAAAACAAGTTGTCATCTGAAATATAGAGGTTTAAGAGGGAAAATCAGCTCTGCTAAAAGTGTTGCCCCACATAGTTCTAAACGTGGAAGAGAGATAGTTCTCAATGGGGCCATCCGCGATTTCGCCACTAGCAAATGGGTAGAGATGGAATTTTCACCTTTACACCGAACGTAAAGGGCTGCAGCATATGCTAGCTGAGAAGCATCACAGAAGGCGTGGAACTCAATATCGCGATCAGGTGCAGATCGTACCCAGCGAGGCACGCGTACTTGGGAGATTGCCTGATACTGCGATAAGAAGTGTGTCCACCTTGTTAAAGTGGTAGGAGTAAGTTGCTCGTCCCAACCTATTTGATCCAACCATATCTGTTGCATCAAGATCTTAGCGAAGATGACAATAGGAGCCAACCATCCCGCTGGGTCAAACAGCTGTGCGATGACCGACAGGACCTTACGTTTGGTGTATACAGCAACGATTGGCAAAGCTGCCACGTGGAAATAAAACCAATCCCCCCGCGCATTCCATCGAATGCCCAAAGTGCGAGTGGTGCTCTCCTCGAATTGGAGAAAATCTTCCCTAAGCAGATGCCCTGGAGGCAAACCGGATAAAATTTCTGTAGAATTTGCTGCCCATTTTCGCATTGAGAACCCGGCTGAATCCAAGCTCTCAATCAGCTCATCCCTAGTGCGAATGGCAGTAGCAATATCATGTGTACCCACTAGAGCGTCATCCACGTACATCGAATTACGTAGCACCTGAGAAGCCAATGGGAACCTGCTCTCAATTGTCGTCTGCCAATTGCAAAAGTGTCCTTATTGCAAGATAAGGAGCACAATTCACCCCGAATGTGACCGTTTTCAATTCATAGTCAGAGATATCGCTGTCGGGAGATTCCCTAAACACAATTCTCTGGTATGATGCCTGGCTTGGCTCAACCCGAATCTGACGATACATCTTTTGTATGTCCCCGTTCAGGACATAGCGAAACATACGCCACTGGATTATTAGCCGGGTCAGATCGGCTTGTAACACTGGTCCTGTGTGTAACACGTCATTCAAGCTGACCGTGTTGGAAGTCGCCTGTGAGGCATTGAACACCACGCGAAGTTTGGTGGTTGTACTCTCTGGCTTAATTACTGCATGATGTGGCAAGTAATAATGAGGCACAGGAGTTACTGACGGCGGTGGAACCTTGCGCATGTGATTTAACGTCACGTATTCAAGTACCACCGCGTCGTATTGTCGCTTATCGGCCGGGCTCTTGACCAGCCGGGACTCATTGCGCTCAAATTGCCGAAGGGCAATATAGCGCGACGCTCCTAGAGACTTCTCCGGAACAAACCCTTGTTTGAACGGCAGAGAGACTATGTATCGCCCCGTAGCATCCCGACGAGTAGTCTGGGAGTACAAATTAAGGCAGTCTTGATCAGTCTGGGACAGCTTTCGATCTTGCGGAGGCTGTTCCATTTCCCAGAACTGTCGTAGAAGGTGGTCGAGCGAAGCAGTTTCAGACACTTGCACGCGAGTTGTGAAAGTGGATATCCGTTTATCCGGCAGAGGCCCTGTAAGGATCCAGCCGAATACCGTTTCTTGGGCAATTAGTGACCCCACCAGGTTGCGCCCCAATCCATCAAGCAAGACCTGAGGGTAAAGATCCCCTCCGATTAACAAATCGACTTGGGTGGAGTGTGAAGTGCTTGAATCGGCTAACCTGAAATGTCTCAGTTTGTGTTGCTCTCCTTTACTCAATAGGAGCGGCGGCAGTTCACCTGTCAAGGTAGGCAACACCAAAGCCGATACTTGGAGACGCACAGTGGCATCGTACCGCGACCCGATGGTGATATGACATGCTTTGGTAACGGTGCCAGCAAGAGTATTGCTGACCCCCGATACCTGGGCATGTACTGAGTGCGCCGGCAGCTTAAGGCGCTTTTGGAGGCGGTCCGAAACAAAGGACCCCTCAGAACCAGAATCTATCAGAGCCCGGGCTGTGTACCATACTCCTTGATGTTTTATCGTGACTAAGGCCGTACCCAAGATAACACGATTGGAGAGGCGGCCACTTGGATGACTTGGACTCGGCCCCGCCCTATCTGCCGGACGCGATACCTGCGCAGTGTGGTAAGAAGACTTGGGTACGGGTGGATGGACCATGGAGGAGCGTCCATTTGAATTGGAGCGTCCCCTCCCCGATGTGGATGGAGGGTTTGGCGTCGCAGCGGTTGGAAAACCCCGTGGCGAGTCCGTATGCAGCAGAGTGTGGTGCCGCTCCCGACAGGTGGAGCACGAAAAGGAGCTGGGGCAATTTGCCACTCTATGTGAAGCTGACAAGCAATTCACACACAACCCGTGTTTGCGCACCAAGCCCCACCGAGCTGATACGGTGGCGGCCTGGAACGCAGGACAATTTCGCACCGAGTGTACAGACCGCCTGCACACTTTGCACCCTTCCGGGGTAACACTTACTGGATGGGTTTGCACCCGTGCTGTTCGCGGTTGATTCGGCTGAACCCTTATTTGTGATGAACTGGAGCCTTGCGACCGGAGATCCGAAATCGCCTCGAGTGTATGAAACCGCAATGATAAGAAGTCATCCATCGCCTTCCATTCTGGAATATCTGCGCGGCCCCCCATGGTCTGTTCCCACAGGGACAGTGTGAGCTCAGGCAGCCGCATGGAGCACAAGTATACTAAAATGGCATCCCAACTCGCAACGTGGATGCCGTAAGACGTCAGTGCAGCGATACAGTTACCGATGTCACGCTGTAGGCGTTTAATTTCCCCACCATCTTCTCTTCTAACCGGGTCAAGGCCCAACAGTGTCTTCAATTGGTTGTTGATCTGGATGCGCTTGTTGCCGTAGCGCTCCAGTAAGTTTTCCCACAC
Organism: Clusia tigrina; assembly: GCA_920105625.2. Taxonomy (NCBI): domain Eukaryota; kingdom Metazoa; phylum Arthropoda; class Insecta; order Diptera; family Clusiidae; genus Clusia; species Clusia tigrina. The sequence continues at coordinate 31,543,114 of OV050030.1, forward strand.
TTGCTGAAAACCCGCCTCAGTAATTGGAATTTTGGAGACAATTTCATGTGGTTCTCCCCTGGTCTTAAGTGACAAATGGTAGAATTTCTCCGCATTAGACAGCCGCGTGTTGTTAATGAATAGTGCTGTAAACATGTCACGGAACGTTGGCCATGCAGCATAACTCCCTTCAAAGGCAGGGATATCACAAGGGGGTACGTGGATGCTGTGCGCCAATGATAAAAATGGCTCCCCTGTAGTAGGAACGGAAGTTGCTTGCTCTAAACGTTGTCTCACTTCCGCGATCAAAATACGACCCCGCTTAAAAGTATCAAAACTTGCCTCGACCCGCTGTCCGATTGACTCTAACAGTGATTCACCGTCTTTCACGACCCGCGCCTCGGACATGGCAGTTATTTTTGCCGTTTTAAGAGAAGCCCACCGAGCATCCAATTCTGCTTCATCAAGTTGATATAATGGAGTGACTTTCCGGCGAGCACCGTTCAAAACGACTTATGAACATCAGAAGTTCATCTGCCGCCGAAATATACGAGTCCACCATTTTGCGGAACTTATGCGCTTGCGAACGCAGCTCAATATTGGCTTATATGCACCTCCGAACGCAACCGCACTGAAACCACGCCCAACACTTATCGTTTAAACGCACTGCGACAGAAGGGCCCACAATGTTCAGGAAACCAATTGCTACCCGTAACCGGCCCTGCTTCACAAAAGAAATAGAGACAGCAGCTGATCGCACGAGCCACTGACTTACTTTTCTTATTCTGCTTTCTGCATTAGCCACCAGTACCTAAAAACGGCGATAATGCAGCGAAGACAACAACAGCGCAATGGTTTTAATAGTCAGCAGCGCCGACAGAGCACAAACACCCGAACGCACGGCAAACCCAACCGAAACACAAAAAATAATCAATTTGTGTATAAATAAAATTTAAATTATTATTAATTTATAATAATAATATTTTTAATTCGATTAAAACAATCGACACTTACCAAAAACCGGATTCTTATCCGGCTCGAAGGACCAAAATGTTGTGCTCAGATAGAAATATTTATTTTTAAGACTTATAACATATACTCGTATAACGTATTTTAAATATAATTATTGGGCGCCGATCCGCACTTGCCGCAACTCCAGAACAGACTGAAAACGGCGCAAAGAGAGCAGCTGCCGCTGCTTCGTAGCCCCGCGCCAAAATATACCAACAGTTAAAGATGGCTTCCGCACAAATACGATATGCACCTGCCTCGACTGTTCTCTCGCTCTCCACCGCACAACACGTGCTTTCGCACCGTACCGAACGATGGAATGCAGAGATAGGCCGACAACACGGCGCCCCAGGTACCAGGCGGAAGCCACCTGAACGTTAGGATTCGGAGTGAACAAAGATATTTCACCTCATCCGAAAAGGGTATTTCTTTTCCAACCAGTATATGTGCCTTCTTCTGCTAAATGATACAAGTGCAGTTTTCTTTTTATTGAAGGATAACCTCTTCTCGTAATATTAAATTTTTGTCGTGCTTTTTGCATTTGCCGCAATGTGGTGGAGTCATCCCAACCAGCGATGCATATAAAAGCATCATTCATTTATCCTAAGGTTTCAAAACCGATAGTGTTCAGCTTAATAATCAGCACATCGATTACCAGAGTCCAAAGTCCAAGTATACCCCATTAGGGTCTACGGGTAGCGGCTATGATATTCTAGATTTGATCTCCATCTCAAAGCTGATCACCCTGTTTTCCATGAATTGATCATTGGGCTTATATCTTTCCTGATCATTGATTTTTTGATTACCGTGTAAGGCAAGTTGTCAAATGCGCCAATATGTTGCGTGCCTGTCACTGCTGGGATCTCAAAAATCTGGTTATCGGGCAAACGGAATGTTGCTTTAACAAATATTCCCCAGAGATGGATAATCTGCCAAGCACTCCAACCTTCTTGCAGAGCCCTGCTATACTGGTCAGTGAAGCCAATATAGTGCTCTGGGGCCATCGCCTGTTACTTTTGTCACTTCTGTCGCCTCTGCTCCAAACTTACCCAGGCAGTTAGTGGTAGTCCCTCCAAGAAGGGCTGTATTTATTTCCAGACTTTCTTCTGAAACAACAGTGGACGACATAAATTGTTTTATCAAATCTAAGATGGAATCAACTGATTTTTCTGTTTTCAAGCTTAACTTCAGCTGCGAGCGGAAAATAGCTTCCTTTAAAAATACAGCTAGCTTTGATAATTTTATGTAAAGGATTGATAAGAACTTTTGGCCAAATGGGGTTAATGTTCAGGAATTTACCTATAAGTAGAAATGATGCTGATGTTGTAAGTATTCCTCGCCTTTCTGCCGCAAAAAACTGAACAGGGCCCTTAACGTTTTAACCATTTTGTATCAGAATGTCAGAGGTCTAAATTCGAAGCTTTGCAATCTTTACTTAAATAGTTTTGACTGTCTCTATGCGGTCTTGGTATTTACTGAAACCTGGCTTAATCCAATTGGACCTTTGATGATGATATAAATTAACTCTTGCCTTGTACAAATTATGAAGGGTTCTATGAGTTTTTGGATGCTATGACTGAGCTTGGCTTGCAGTAATTTAATTCGGTGCCAAGCAAAAATGACAAAATTTTAGATCTGATTTATGCTACTGACTCATCTGAAATTAGTGTATTTTTTTGTGATTCTCTGGTGTACCGTGAGGATTGGTATCTCACTCTACGTGTTACTGTTGAATATGTTTGTGTCGAGTCTCACACATCATTTCAAGATACAAAATCTAGACAACATCTTTTACGACAACGTCCTTTAGAAAAACTGATTATGTAAAGTTGAAACAACTCTTATATGCAGCTGATTGGCCTACCTATGGAACTAATCTAGAGTTGGTGGCAGGATTCAATAACATCCTCTATACTTGTTTTGAGCTCTGTGTTAAGATCAAATATTCTTCTTTAGGGGATCCATTAAGGTCAACCAGGCAACTTCAGAATTTGAAAGATTTAAAAAATCGAGCCTTTAAAGAGACATTACATGAGATCGGGAAGTGGAGCTGATTACGCTAAATATGCGATTCTTACAAATAGTTATCAAACTTTAAATGCATCATCCTACAAAGCTTAAATAAGCAATTTAAAATGTGAAATGCACTAAAGTAGCACTGTAAAACCGTAAAAACTCTAGTTTCCCTTCAACATCATCGTCTTCATTCAATTCTTTCATGATTTCCATCTTACCTGAGGATGCTCTTTACAATCTAAAATCTTTGAAAATATCATTCTTACCTCTCTGCAGGTCTGCAAACTGATGTAATTTATACATACCTCAGTAAGGCTTTTGACAAAGTTAACCACAACCTGCTAGTTAAGAAACTGAATTCTATTTAAGTGGTCGCACACAAAGGGTTTTATTCAAGGATGCTTTTCTCAGAGAAAATTGATGCTACTTCCGGCGTTCCCCAGGGAAGTTATATGGGTCCTTTACATTTTAAGGTTCGCTGGCGACGTAAAGCTTTACTTATCCCAATATTCACCTACATTTCAGGAAATGTTATAAGATGATATTTGTTCATTGTCGTCTTGGTGCTCAGCAAATTCGATGACACTAATTCATGACAAATGTAAATATATGGTTTTCTCTAGAAGAGAGACCCTTTTCGTCATCCATATACTATTTGTATTGTCTCTAACAAGAGTCTTCAGTTTTCTGGATCTTGGCGTGTTAATGGATCCACTGTTGCCTGCTTGGACTTTGTAATGAAAATTCGGTCACCCGGTTCATAGTCGCAATTACACCAAGAAGGCTAAATACTACCAGAGATAGCCAAATTACTTTGAATGATTTTTATATCCAATTATTGTAGGTGAGGTGAATGACACCTCATAGTATTTTTGAGATTTGTGTCTCCGGTTTGTGCTAAGATCTGCTTATATACGAGTATAACTATTAAGATTACTAAAATTATTGGCAGGAATCACAGTCCTCGCAAAATCCTGAGATTTTTTTTATACACTGGTTTTTGTATATTCTCATGAAAATAAACAATAATTTAATACCTAAAATAAAATGAACACTGAGTGAAAACTGCGAATTAAGCACTTTTACGACGAATACAATCGAAAATCACATAAATATTTATTTAAATTCGTCCATTTAATGCAGACCTCTCTCATCGCGTCATTCCCACACTTTTTATGTGAAATTCAATTATTCCATTTACGTGGTTAAGCAAACAATTCCAACCCGTCTGTCGACTAATTTGCCATTGTTGTACACTCAAAACTGTCACCGCAAAATTTTACTATTCCTACTCTACACCCACACACACGAGTATATATATATATATATATATATATATATATATATATATATATATATATATATATATATTCATGGACGCCAACACTTTTGCACAATGTAATATTGTTGGAAATAATATAAAATGTCCTGCGGTGTGTCTGCAACGCACAATGGAAACCCAACAAAACCTTATTAAAAATGTCGCTGTTAATTTTCCACTATAAAAAGGAGGAAAATTCCATTTACACCGAACGAAAATATTAGTCAGTAGCATAGGAATATAACTGGAAGTAATTGTGTACAGGAGTAAGAAGAGTCATGAGCAGAGATTGACATTTGATGCAACATGCGTGGATACTCAGAGCAGTGTATGTATTTGGAGTTGATGGTGGAACGAAGGGAATTAACTTAATTCAATTAAGTATCGCCTCCTTTGAAACGGTGTCATGGTAAAAGTGGAATAGTATTATATCGATCATAATATCATTTGGTTTTAAGAGTGATTCCAATGAGCAAAAATAAAATACTACCGAAGAGAATACTTACTGTAAAACTAGAAATAAACCGAAAAATCTAAAGAGACTACGAGTAATTCTTACTTAGGCATGTTTTTTAATAATTCTTTATCGAACCCCTGACACATAATTATTCCTTCGATGTAGATCTCAGAAAAACTTTAACGACTTTCTGTCGAATTATGTAACCTGTCTGATTAAATATGACATATTACATCAATCATCGTCCACACATTCTATAAATATTTAAGAAGGTATCGGGAAATCCAAGTATTATTTCTCCTCGAATCTGGAATTTCCTGGCAGAGCCTTTTCTCTCAAATGCCCCATAATGCAGTGGCAATATAATGCATCAACTATGTGCTTGTCAGGAATATCCTTCATCTGGACAACATCACAATAGACAAATACCAAAGTCAACATTTGTTTGATTTGCGAGCGAAGTTTATGTGTTTTTTGGAGAACCACATGTTATGGAGACGCCATATCGTAAGATTTTGGGTGATTTTCAAGTGAAAAACATGAAACCATATCTCCTGAATCCAGTTATGATTTCCGCCCTCATTTCATTGCAAAGAATTAAACTTATTATGAGAAAGGCAGGTTAAGATGTGTCTCATGACCCGTGTCTTTCGTACCCTGGGTTCCAAGTAATTATATTATGTTATTATAGCCCAGTTTATTAAAAAGGCATCAACAGTCTTCGACTAGTCTTAATGTGACCACGAAGACCTGTAAAGTCTTTAAGGCGGCCTGACTGTCCGATAGTATATATACGAGTATATGTGCACCAGAGATTTTTCAGCCTTTTGGCTGATTATCATGTGAAGGTCATGAAACCCGCATTTCATGAATCTGCAGTAAGAATTGGTCCTTTAAACCTGTGTGCATTGCCTTTTTGCATAGAATTAAACTCCGTATGCGAAAGGCAGGTTATGATGTATCTCATGACCCAAACATAAACTAAAATAATGCGATGGAGTCGTGATCCAGATCCAAAGCTATTTTTCATAAGCTTGGATGCCATTTTTACATCATAATTTACTTCTTTGCTTGGATGCCAGTTGAGGATATTGAAGATCGGCTGAAAATCTACATCTTTTCAATCACTTCCGGGGATTTCTTTAAATGATTTGTATCACTCGTACTGTAATGTTATCAGCAAAGGCGACATTCTTTAATATTTTTAATGATTCAGCATAGGCATGAATGCGTAGCATCTTGGTTTAACACTGTTTATCGATATTATTATATATTTGAAAGATATATATACCTGAGGTCGTTTTATGTAACCAACCACCACGTGGCACTTTGTGCTGAAACTCTTTCACTAATTTACAGGAAACAAACTTGTGTAACACCTTCTAAATTCTCTTCTGTGATGTCGAATTATATTAGTGCTTTCTCGCTCCCAACTCAAATCAATACTAAGCTTAAATATCAGTGATCCTAGATGTGACTTGTGGCTTGGTACGCACTCTCTTTATAGGTCGGATAACGCATATGGTAATCACAGTAATGGAAATCTGTCAGAATCAGTTAGAAAAATACTGATGTCTGATCTTTCATTGCTAATAATGGTGAAACAAAGGCAATGGCTCACAGAATTAAAGTTACATTTAGTCATTTCACTACCAATGATGACGCAAGGAAACATAGAAGATTCATTGTGTTTAAAACCAGTTGCTAAGGCCAAGTGCAAGCAGAATAAACAATGCTGAAGAGACTACTGAATGAGAAACGTCATTTTGTATGCTTCCAATTTGTGGCATTGATGTGTTTGATTAGCGAGAGTCAAATATCATTCCATGTGGCGCTTTTTCCAAAATTATGGTATTGCTGTATTTTATTAGATTGAAGGTTGTTAACTGTTGGAGAGACAAATGATAATTGTACCGTGGCAGAAGTTACTCGAGGGTGTCCGCAGGGTGTCGTATTATTTCGTCTTCTGTGGTGTTTTGTGGTGGACTCTCTTCTGACTGAGTTACAGAGTCATGAAATACACATCCAAGCATATGCGGATGATGTATGTGCACTGGCATCAGCAATGTCCCTTAAGACTGTATGTATGCTAACGTCCAGAAAACTCTAGACAAAATGGCCGAGTGGTGCACTTCCTAGGGACTTACTATTAATCCAAGTAAGACAACTATGGTATTGTTTACACGAAACAGAAAATTGGTAGGACTTAAACTACCAGTACTTAAAGGTGTAAATATTTGTCTTTCCCGGGAAGTGAAATATTTAGGCGTCATTCTTGATAGGAACCTCACTTGGAAGACGAATGTGGAACTGAAGGTTAGTCGGGTACATCAAAAATTTGGTAAGTTCCGAAGAGCATTTGGTAAGACTTCGGGTCTCAAACCAGCGGGTGTATTTTGGCTGTACACAGCATTGGTTAGGCCACTAATTTTGTATGCTGCTGTGGTCTGGTGGCGTAGAATTGGGGTTAAGTCCATATGTTTGGGGTGAAACAGACTACAGAGAAGTCTACGTTTGAGCATTACGGGCACCATGGGTACCACATCTGGTGACGCTCTGAATGCTTTGTTGAACTTGCCACCATTAGAATCAACAGGAGACGATGAAAACGATTTATCGGTTATACTCATACGGATATTGGCACGACGACAGGAACTTTGGGCACAGAGTGATGTTCAAGAGGCTGTGGGAACAATACCCGTTGTTTCTGGCACCGAAGGACAAACTCTTACCTAGAGTTTCTTTTGGGAGAAGGTACAAAGTCAGCTTTCCGACAAGAGAACAATGGAGAGATCCAGAACTACTTGTAGGGGATCCGACGACAACTTTCTTCACCGATGGCTCCAAAAATGAAAAGGGAACTGGGGCTGGCTGGCATCTGAATGAAAACGGTATTCCAATTGGAAGTGTTTGCTATACTGTAGGTAGCGGAATGGGTAAATGGGAAGAAATGGCGCGATAAAGAAATTGGAGTCTATAGTGACAGTCAGGCTGCACTGAAGGCTCTAGAAAACGCGTTGACCACTTCAAAAATTGTCCAAGAATGTGAGTTAGCTCCATCGCAAGGTGGAAATTGCTTGAACTTATTTGGGTTCCGGGACACTGTGGTGTTCAGGGGAACGAATTAGCTGATGAATTGGCACACTGTGGAACTGCGGGTTCTTCAATGGGACCAGAAACATTTATCGGTATAAGTTTAGCAGGGGGTATGGATAGGTTCAGGAGCCATGTGAATAATATTCACTAGGACCGATGGTGCAGTTTAGTTGTCTGGAAAACAACGAACTGATCCCTAGAAAGCCCAAATAGGAGAGTTGCAAATTTCCTTCTGACATTACGAATGAAAGATCTTCGATAATTGGTTGGGGTAATCACAGGCTATACTCCATGGGGTCATCATAGAGCATCCGAACTGCATCTACTACCTGGAGGAAGAACACTACGGCACAGAGCATTTTCTCTGCGCTTGTCCTGCTTTTGGCTGAGTGAGGAGGCGCATATTAGGGTCAGATGTTTTGGTAATGGATAACGTACATTCCTTATCACTGGATAAACTTCTGAGGTTCATAAAAGAGTCAAAGAAGTTTGAAAAGGTGTAACTTCCTTTCCAATATCCTCTATATCCCCCCTTTTTTATATATTTTTCCATTCTTAGTACAATGGGCATGAATACCTTAGTGCTTGGAGGCCTCCTTCTTCGGCGGTTCTGCGACCTACCCCACATCTATCTATCTATCTTTCAATGGGCTCAGTGGGCAAATGTGTAATAGAGCCCTTTCTTTACCGACAAAAGTGACACTCCACAAGTCGCTCAGCCTACCCGCGCTGCTTATTGTACCCGGGGTTTGGAGTGTTCGAAATGAAAATTATTCGTAAAATCTTCGACCCAGTTCGTGTCAGCGACGACCAGCGTATTCGGATACCCACGAACTGTAGGAGCTCTACGCTGATATTGGCATAGTCAGAAGCATCACTATGCAACGTTTGTGCTGGCTTGGGCATGTCGTGCGAATGAACGAAGAAGTTCCATCGAAGAAGGATTTCGAAGTAGAAGCCGCTGACGAGGTAGAGGACGACCAGGCCTCCAATGGAAGTCAAGGAAACCCTAACCACGCTTCGTATAACAGATTGGAGAAGTCGAGCACAAAGCAGAGGCGCCTGGCGAGCGCTGTTAAGGTCGCCTGTAACCCGATAGCGGGTTGTCTTTACCGATTCTCTGATTAGGCCACATAAGTAAGTAAGCAAGTCTACTGTTTTATAGTTTATTCATGCTTTAATATTCTCCAAAAATCTGGCAATTATGTAAGGAGAGCTGTTGGGAAAAAGTCAGATAAATCATCCAAGTCCCAGTCGGTCAGAATATACTTTCATCTTTGCATCGCTTTCAGCAATATGCCTGATTGTATCACCTACTCTCGTAGGTTTCAAGTATTTCTTAACCCTATATCACCCAGATTAGGTTTAAGCTTTTACATAGTCCAAACTATTCCCACATCCCAATGTACGATTTAGTCGGAATAAATCTGTACCTGGCTGGCTCATTTTTCCGTTTAAATTTTATACCGATGGTGTAGCAATGCAACGTATTTCAAATAAATAACGTATTTCCTGAAAATGTAAACATGCCTCAAAATACTCTACGCCCGAAAGGAAAATAAGCTCTTTAAAATTAATTTATTAAGAATTAACCGTCTTAATCCGTTTTTTATTACTTTATTTCAGCATGCATCCCAGAAAATCAGACGTAAGACAAACCAAGAATCAAAAGGAAAATTTGCGCTGAATAATTATTTGAATTTTCAATTAAGTTGTGCGCAAAATGAGACCGCAAAGTATTCCAACGTAGCACCAAGCACAGCCCCAACTTCCCTTTGTTTTTTCTTATTATTTTTTTTCCTGGTTCTTTTTCCTACTTCATTATTTTTGTCGTAATCTTTGAAGTGTCCTTTTTGCCATTCATCAGCAGTTGCAGAAAAAAAGAGAAACCAACCGGCTCCGTTTTCATTACGAAACGTAAAGTTTCATTTTTCATTTCGCATCAAAATTGCCAGGAAGAAGAAACCCAGAAACTCAAACTCAAACTGAAACTCAAAATGGGAAACTCAACTACTGCTGAAAATCATTTGTCAAGCCGGGGAGCGCTACCGAGCAAGCGCAGGCGGAAATACGACACGGGGTAGTTCATTTAACCGTTTCCGGTTATACTGCAGAAATTAATTTCATTAATGTCGTCTGCTGGCATTTTCCTTACTTTTTTCAGTATGGCTGAATCGAAAAGGAAATAAAAAGCGATTTCAAAGGATTTTTGTGTGCGGAGAGAAGGATTGCTACTGACAACAACTACAGAGATATTTACCCCCTGCGAAATTTACGAAATTCATTTAAGTCAGACAAAAAATGCCAACCCATTTTGGAATATTATATATATATATATATATATATATATATATATATATATATATATATATATATATATATATATACGCATATATATATATATATATATATATATATATATATATATATATATATATATATATATATATATATATATATATATATCAGTCTCATTTCCATCGCATATAAGGCCCTGTCGAGCGTAATGTGTGAAATATTGAAGCCGCATACAAAAACACTGATTGGACCTTATCAGTGCGGCTTTCGACCTGGTAAATCCACCATAGACCAGATTTTCATATTACGCCAAATCCTGAGAAAGACCACGAAAATCATCTCTTTGTTGATTACAAAACCCGATGCGGAATTGCCTATACAAAACAATGAGTTCAATGAGTTTAACTGCAAAGTTGACGTTGAGACTCTGCACCATGACGTTGAGCAAAACGAGCAGCTCCGTCAAGGTAGGAAAATACCTTTCCGAAACCTTTAATACTGAAAAAGATATTATCGGTCGGACCAAGAAAGATGTTATTGCTGCTTTCAGTGCTATTGAAAAGCAATCAGCCAAAGTGGGATTGACGGTAAACGAGGGAAAAACGAAGTATATGAGGTCTGCACACAGTGGAGCGTGGCATCCAGTCTCTCATGGTTCAGCGGGCAACTACAACTTTGAAGTAGTCAAAGATTTTTCACACCAAAAATGATGTCAGTCTGAATATAAAGCGAAGAATCACAATTGCTAATAGGTGCTACTATGAGCTCAGTACGCAACTGGGTTGCAGAGGCTTCTCTCGATCGACGAAGCTGACACTCTACAAGAAGCTCATTCTACCTGTGCTTCTTTATGGCGCTGAGGTATAGATGGTATCGCAAACAGATGCAGTCGCACTTGGGGTGTTCGAAAGGAAAGTTCTCCGCACAATCTTTGGTCCTGTTTGAGTTGGCGACGACTATCGCATTCGAATGAACCGCGAGCTGTATGAGCTCTACGCCGACATTGACATAGTTCAGCATTTAAACATTCAGCGACTACGCTGGCTGGGTCATGCCCATCGTGTGGATGAAGAAGTTCCGGCGAAAAAGGTACTCGAAGCGATAGCCTAAGGTCGACGACGAAGAGGGAGGATAGACTTACTGAGGAAGCACTGGCCACGCTTGGTGTGACTAATTGGAGAGGGCCCGCACGGGCAAAACTCTAGTAGCCAGAATGGGCCTTGAGCAGGCCTAAGTGAGTCTCAGGACACCTATCTAATCTACCTAGAATTTAATAATAATAAAAACACTTGGCAACTGGAGGGTACATTCAAAGTCAACGTAGAAGATAATTTTAGTGTTCAATGTATTGCAAATTTTTTGCCTTGAATCAATCACAACCGTTGCATTAATCTTCTCTCTATGCATATTTAATCTGATTTTACTCTTAGTATGTCAACATTTTTATATGATCGTATTTTCTGAAGTAGCGAATCAGTCATGCTCCCATCTGAGAGTGTTCTCAATCACTTCAGTAAAATTCTTCAAAATCAATACAATTGTTACGAGTATCATGGTTACCATTATATAACTTTGTTACATGTAACATGGTTACCATTTAAACTTTTCACTTTGAACTACATCTCATTACATTAACTTGTTTTCAAATACTAGAGATGATTGCAGAGTATATAAACATGTCACAGAAAGCGGAATTAGTTGATACTCCAGGAACACTTTAAAAATAAATTTATGTTTCATAAAAGTGGGTTAAACGAACCATCTCTAGATGTGGCATTGGTGATATATGAAAAATTTTGAAATAAATTTGGTCCTGGTTAAATTTAACTTGACTCCAATCTTTCTGGTATCAATTAAAGAGAATGTAAGTTGAAATTTCTCGCACTGTTTCTGCAGCGCCTAGGGGGATGAAGAGGAGGAGATATTAATTATACACAAGTACTGAACTATGAAAGAAAAATAGTCTTAGTAGAAGTAGTAGAAGAGTAGACTCATCTGTACAACTGATCCTTGTTAAATCAAATATATCTGACTGAAGCCAAAGAATGTACGTGAAAAATTTGACTGGATTATACTTGTATTACAATGCACACTATAAAATACCAATGCTTTATGCGTCGGAGTTCAATTTCAGGCTAACCTAATCTTTCTTAGAGACAATCTTCCAGTACCGATAAACATTTCTCAAAGTCTCAACGAAGGAGAAAATAACATCGTAACCAATTAAGAGGAAGGTTTCGAACGTGATCAAACTTACCCTCAGCAGTATGCCCTTTCGACTAAAATCTATGGACGGCATATAGACAACTGATAAAGTGTCCCTATGGAAGCAAAGGACCTAAAGCAAGTTTTATTAGTGTGTAAATAACTACATAAAAAGATGGGAATAAGGAAATTTTACAAAGAAATACTTCTTCGAGGAATCGTAGCATATACTGAGAAATATACTAAGATACTATTTTTGAAATTTTCTAAAGAAGGACTTAACAGTCCTTATATAGAGAAAATATCTGAGGCAAAATGAAATCTTATTTAAACATTTCTGAAAATATGGATTCTGTAGCAAGTAGAGATCGGGGAACGCACCCTGAATAAAAAGTAGTACCACCTCCTTACGTGGCTACCATTGAAGACGAAAAATCAATGGATTTATGCAATTCCGTCAACGTCGCGAGCGACTGAAGTTTGAGGAAAAGAAATCATCCCGTTGGCACTGAAAGGCTCAGAACTACTGACCATTCAGCTAGAGTGCGTGCTAAAACAAAATTCAATATCAATACAAAGGCAAGAATCCGTACCCAGTTCGTTAACAGCATCTCGCACAAGCGTAGGGAAAATTATAGAATCATTAAATAGTGAACAAATAACCCCACTATTGCATAAAAGCAACGCGATAACTTACACAACACAACTCAAGAATCTCACAGAGTTGCACACTACTCTGGCCAGAGAAAAACTGATGACACTGCACAAAATTCAACCACCAGTCTATTACCACCATCCGGTCAGTTATACCGCACTGTTCCTGTCTGTGATACTTTTGATTACTGGGCTCATATAGAGAATAAGAATTCAAGGTGGCGTCTATGCACAAGAAATCATCAAGTCAGAAAGTACGGTGCCTCAGCCTCGCTCTCGCCACCAACCAATAGAGATCTAATATAAGTTGAGCGGTGCTCAACGCGCGGAAGAAATGTTAATTGCATTAACAGTTGATGTGCAAACCTCATTGGGGGGTTATTTAACATTCAAGCTTTAAATGGATAACATCTTCTTTTGCATAAAATTTAGCTAGTGTTAAGCAAACTTTACCAGCATAATGATGAAACTTGTTGACAAAATCTCCAATAATTTACTGAAGCGAAGGCATTGCACTGGATAAAATATTATATCAAGTACAATGCTTTGAAGAACGCATGTAAAGCCCAGCCTGCAAATTAGTCAATAATGCACTTTTCATGGTTATGCTTCAAATTCAATAATATCGAAATATATGTATAGACAAATTATCAATAATGTATGTATAGAAAAAATGAATAAAAACCCACGACTGGCCCAGCCAAATGTCAATCAATCAGTAAGAGTTAAAAGTGAGTGTTTTCATTTTAACAAGCATTAATTGATTTTCCGACACAATGATTTATGTGCCTGTTGTCCAACCCACCATCAACTCGGCACAAGCACCGCTGTTGACTATAGGTCAAACTATAACGACACCAAGGTTTACATGCATGTTGTCAAACCCACCATCAACTCGGTACAAGCACCGCTGTTGACATTAGCTCTAACTATAACGACACCAAGGTTTAAATGCATGTTGTCAAACCCACCATCAACTCGGTACAAGCACCGCTGTTGACATTAGCTCTAACTATAACGCCACCAAGGTTTATGTGCCTGTTGTCCAACCCACCATCAACTCGGCACAAGCACCGCTATTGACATTAGATCTAACTATAATGACACGAAGGTTAATGCGCCTGTTGCTAAACTCACCATCAACTTGGTACAAGAACCGTTGTTGAATTTATTTTAAACATTTTGGTGATCCCACGAGCTTCTTCGACTACCGAATAAATATTTTGTGATAACAATAATTAGAACAAGATTGACCAAGATGGATTGGAATTTACGCCTACACCCATTGAAACATTAGTATGCTTTTCAGTGCGCCGCGCAGATCCGCCGACACTTAAACTAATTCTGTCTGAGTATAGCTCCACAATATTTTCATGATGCATCCTAGCACTGCTGACAATTTCTTGTGTTCCCCTCTATCCTCCTCATGTAGCATGCCATAAGTTAACAGCTTCAGGCTCTACTTTGCTATAGTCGCTTTACTTTTTACTACTGTGGCACTCGCCAAATTCTCAACAACGCCATTGGTTGTCGACCCGTCTAGCACATCCCGGTCAGAATTTGTTTCAACGTCAAAAGTCTTGCTTTTTTTGTTTAATATAAATTTAATTAAAATGTGTTTTGTTAAAATTTCTTTTTTAATTCACACAATTCAGTCAAAAATGCATCCCGCTGGGCGCGGCGTTCTGCCAATTGCTGACGCGGCACCAACTCTTCACACTGCTTTGATATTTCTGCTAAAGTAGGACCCGGTTCCATGTTCGGTATGGGGCCATACGTTTCACTGACGGCATGAATTTCGCCACCAAAGCGGGCAAAATAATCGGCCACGCCATCGGCATTCAAATGGGCCGTTTCCAAAGCACCCAGGAAAGCGTAACGCAAGCCCAAACCATTGGTCATGACACTGTCCACGTCCGCCACTCTAATAATGCCCTGCTCCACCAGCCGCCACACCTCGTTCAAAATGGCGTACTGTATGCGATTCGTGGCGAAGCCTTCGATCTCGCGCGACAGCGTAACCGGTTTCTGACCAATTTCCAGCATGATTGCTTGCGTCTTTGCAAGCACTTCCGGCTTGGTCCACGGTGCGGGCACAATCTCCACCAGCGGTATGTAGTAAGGTGGATTGAGTGGGTGTGAAACGAGTATCTGCGAAGGATGCACAAAATGAAAATATGCAAATGTGTACTATAGCATTTCCCGTCAACGCAAACTTACATTTTCCTTGTGTATCAGACCGGCGCTGAATAGGGAGGGCATAAAAGTGCTCGTCGAACTGGAAATTATTGTGTGCTCCTCCACGACAGCATCCAATTGTTCATACAACGACTTCTTCCAATCGATGCGCTCCGGTATGCACTCCTGTATGAACACTGCATGGAGCACCAACTCTTTGATGTCCGTCGTGGCTGAAATGCACTGCAATTGTTTGCGTGCATTAAGCGTGCCGCGCAGTTTACCTGTTTCTTCCAGTGTCTGCAGCTCCTTTTCTATCTCTAGCAATGCGGCGCTGAGTTGCGACGGCACCGTATCGTACAGCATTACTTGGTAGCCGACAGAGGCAAACAACATCGACCAGGCACGTCCAATCAGGCCACTTCAAAGGGACATTAGAGACAGTTTAATACATTTAGTCAGGAAACTTAAATAATATTTACACTATTATTCAGTTGATCTCAAAAAATAGTCCCTAAATACTTTCAATGAAAATTACATTTACCTTAAATGTAGTAAAAAGGAGCATTGAAATTTAATTGCAACTGAAATCTTCGCAGAAAAACTCCTCGTATATCGAAAGCAATTCTATAGTCCCATATAAAGTGACTTCCCCAATAGTCCTAAACTCTCCCTTAATAAATCAAAGCTGCATATACACTGTCTTGTTAAAAAATTGTTCACATCTTCTAGTGAAGATTAGTTTAGTCTAGGATGTAAACAAAATAAATAGCATACGAAGCAATCTTGGCTCCATTGTTGCCTCATATCTGAAACTCATTTTACAAATGAATCGTAAGTAAATTTTAAAAACTTTGCTACGTATCATACAGTTTATCTCAGTAATAATGCAAGGGGAGGAAGCTCAGTTATTATAAGTAATAATATCCAACATTTCGAAGAAGCTCTGATAAATTTCAGATAACCAATTGATGAGCAGCAACGTCTCACAATCGGTGCCGTTTATAGCCCACCAAGACACACAATAACATCTGACGACTACAAGCAACTCCTAGGACTTTGTGAACATAGATGCATTTTAAGTGGAGATTTCAATACAAAGCACACCACATGGGGCTCTAGGATTACAACTACCAAGGGTCGGAAACTACCAAACGCTCTAAGGGAATTAAAGTGGGATTTTATGTCCACAACAAAGCCAACATATTTACTAGCCACCTGACCCCACGAAGAATGCAGCCTTATTACTCGTTCTCATAATTAATAGAATGTCAGTCAACTACTTCCAAGCTGAAGAATGAATAGACTTAAGCTCGGACCATTCTCCAGACTTAAGCTCAGACAATTCTCCTAACACTGAATGATGATGTCATAACGAGAGAAGAAAATCCTTTCTTAACAAACAGCAACACAAACTGGGAAAATTTCCGTTCAAAGCTGGACGAATACATTGACTCTGAAGAAAACATTCATAATCATCACGACATAGAAATAGAAGCACATAAGTTTGTTAAGTTTATACAGAAATCGGCTTGGGAAAGTACACCGCAGGTGCAACGAAAGAATATTGGTATAAACTACCCACATGAACTAAGAGATCTCATAGCACAAAAAAGTAGATTGAGGAAGAAATGGCACCAAACCCGTTCTCCTAATGATAAATGCAACTTTAACAATGCAGCTCAAAGACTAAAGCGATCCCTTCGTGAAATCCAAAATGATTCCGTTTATTTGTATGTTAGCAGCCTTAGTACCGAACGTAGATACGTACATTCACTATGGAAATGTACTAAACGACTAAAACGACCAATCACACATATTCCGCCAATAAAAAAACCTGATGGTAAATGGGCTAGAAGTGCTCTTGAGAAAGCAAATATATTTACTGAATGTCCTGAAAACATCTTCTCTACTGATCCCACAAATGCCAACGTAGATATAACTAAAAATCAATAATACAAGCAACGAACAATTTCCACCAGTTTTCTATTCAAGAAATAAACGATCTAATCCCAAATCGGTTAAAGAATAACAAAACTCCCAGATTTGACCTCGTTACAGCGGAGATCCTCAAGAAATTAACGTGTAAAGCTATAGTTAGATTAACCGATGTAATTGACGATTCTTTCGCACTAAAATATGTGCCCACCTGCTGGAGAATAGCTGAAGTCGTTATATGTAAGTTGCAAACCAGACAAGCCGCAGCAGAAGCTTCATCATACAGACCAATATCATTACTGCCAACAATATCGAAGGTGTATGAAAAATTGCTACTAAAACGCCTGAAGCTCATCATTAAAAGATCGAGTCTTATTCCATCGCATTAGTTTGGCTTAAGAGACAAACACTCAACAACCGAACAAAAACACAGAATTACAATCGCAGTTGAAAAATGTTTAAGAAAATAAGTTTGCTCAGCCATATTTCTTGACGTGGTTCGGGCTTTTGATATAGTTTGACATGCAGGCTTAATTAAAAACCATAGTCCAGGCCGACTACTGCGACATTCTAAAATCATACTTGTCTGATCGATTCTTCCAAGGCAAATGTAAAAACGACTTTTCGGAGCTCAAGCCCAGCAAAGTAGGAGTTCCACAAGGCAGTATTCATGGGCCTATCTTATACTTACTATATAAATCTGGTATACCAGCAGCAGAAAAAACCATTATAGCAACTTTTACAGATGATGCAGCAATACAGACTGTTGCGACTGCAGAAACTGAATAAACGCTACAACTCCAGGACGCTGTTGACGAAATAGCTAGTTGGACAACAGAAGGGAAAGTCGCTTTAAATAATTCCAAAACTACGCACATCAACTTTACAAAAAAAAAATATATATCAACACTGCCGATTAAGATATTTGGCAACCAGATACCGTATTCAAATACAGCAAAGTATCTTGGAATGAGCCTAGACACAAAACTTAAATGGAAAGAGCAGACTAAAATTAAAAGAGACGAATTAGAAATAAGTTGCAAAAACTAAATTGGCAGAAACTCTTTTCTGTTGGTTCACTGCAAGTTAACTGTTTACAAACAAGTTCTGAAACCTGTCTGGTTGCATGGCGCGCATCTTTGGGGGCATGCAAAGAAGTGTCATGTACAAACAATTCAGTGCTTCCATAGCAAAGTGCTGCCCTCCATAGTTAAAGCTCCCTGATAAATAGCGACCTTCACCGCGATCTGAAAGTATCGACAGTCAACACCAAAATCAGAAAATTGGGCGAATCTCATCAAGAAAGACTCCGCCAGCACACAAATGAAGCAGACAGCAAGTTGCTTAATGTTATCAGCTTAAAACGACGACTGCGACATACTAAACCCCTTGAACTGGTGTAGCGGATTCAATAACTTTCGATAGAAATTATTGATTTCTTTATGTAATTTATTAGATGTAAGCAGCTCTTTGTTCATAAATGACCAGTCGTTGTGGAAAGAAACATTGTATATTTATTATGTCTTAATAACTTAAAATAAAAAAAATAAGAAAACTTCTTCATTACACGAGTATGCTTTTGGAGAGCAATGGACAGCTCCACCTAGTTGCCCGACTGTGATTTCAATAACTCCTTGATTACATTCGTCACACTAATGCGTTAAACCATTATGATTGACTACGCTTGTTTAGAATATGAGAAGTCTTTAAACCACATATTCAACATTCTTCAAATTAACAATTTTCGACACTAGCAAACTATCCAAAACTGTACCAAAATATGCCACATAAATAACAGTGCTAGCATCCTTAATATTTTTTAACATTAACCTTCTTCAAGCAACCAACCACCCACCCTTATCTCTCGCAGTGGGAAAAACTCACCTGCCCACAATACCAATCTTCTCCGTTCTCATCATCACAAGCAAATGTTTACCACTTAAATTTTTAATGTGCACCACTTGAACAGTTTGCAGCAACTGTCCCGGCCGGTTCCCTGAGGCAAGAAATCTCTGCTCCCTAAACAGTAATTTCCCTCCCCCCATAGCCATAATATTTAAATGCTCTCTCAATTAAATATTAATTTTCATAATGTTCTCATATTTTGACATAATCGTAAATATAAAAAAAATTATTTATTCATGATTTTTTATTTAATTGCTTTATCGCGAGCTTATTCTTCTTTTTTCTGTTTTTTCTTTCTTTTTTATTATTATTCCAACGTTGTTCATGCGACAATTTAATTTTTATTATCAATCTCTTTGTACGCTGCCAGTTCGCTGAGGTCAATTGAAAACAAGTCATAAAATTTATATAGCTCTGCTTTCTGTTTGCCATCGTCGCCGGGTCTCGCTTTGATGGCACATCAATTATCAACAAAGTATTTGTTTACGCTCCGTAATTGAATTTTAATTGCGAGATTCTCGTCATATTACGCCACGAACGCAATCGCTTTGAATGTGGATTATTTGGGCGCTGTGCAATTATGGCGAGACTAGAAATGAGCAGCAAGCGGGGCTGGAATGAACAGAAAGCTGTGAATTATGGGAGTACAAATTTGTACTAGAATGGTGGGACATGCAAATCAGAGTTATCTTGGCATTTCTAGCTATATTAAAAAATATAATAAAATGTTTGGGAGTGTTTATTCTAAAGAAACGTAGTCAATTATAATGGTTCAAAGCATTATTGTGAAGAATGTAATCAAGGTATTGAAATCACAACTAGATGGAGCAGTCCATTGATCTCCAAAAGCATGCGTTTTGACTTATTTGTTGATTGTTATCTTTTTAATTGACACCTTTATTTCTTATACCTTGTTTCTCTAATAATCATGTGTAATTGTTATTAATCAAATGCAACACACTTATTTTATGAATAACAGTTTGTTTATTGGGCAATAATTATGTGTATCGCCTTAAGGTTGATGGTCGACTGACTCTATAACAAGTGTCAGCTGTCCACTTGTTTGATGGGTGCGTTCACAGTAGCAGTTGAATTACAGTCTCTATTTCCTGAAAATTTAAGTAATGTCTCAGGTTTTTTCTGATACATCAGCAACAACCGTCGCTTTAGAAAGCAGTTGAATTACATGCTTTTTTCTTTTAATCAAAACAAAAACTTACATTTTAAAGCTAGCTTGATAGGTAATAATATTCTTACATCTAATTCAGCCATATTTTTGTGGTGGTCGAATAACTCTTCCACTACGTGTTTTCACCGCTCCCAACTTGTTCTTGAATTATGTGTTGGCAAGAAATTATGAAAGTTATCCCTAATAATATAGGAACGATCATTTACTATACCGGCAATGGTTCCATAATTCCATTCCTTTCCATTTTTTTTAAAGATCCCGAGATTACCCGTTTTCAACACTGGTAATGATTTTGCATTCCTATCATAATAATACTTTTGTGTTTCCCTTTTATTTGTGATTCTACTCTGAACCGTTTCCTCAGTTATGTAATTTCTTTTCAGTAGATCATTAGCGATTGGCATTCTTGTTTTGATCATTCTGCCAAGGAAAAGCTGTACCGGAGCTAAACCCATGCTTGCCACTTGTGTGGTGTTGTATTCCAATATTCTTTACTGATAGTGTTCGGTTTCATGAGCTTCATAACATCTTTTGAGTATACCTTTCGCAACGGCAACACCATTTTCGGCCAGCCCATTGCTTTATGCATAACGAGAGCTCGAGAATCTCATAACAATGTTATCATCAGCTGTGATTTTATGAAATTCGCCCGATCACATTATCACTATTGATAGCTGTTGGATACACAATTTTGTTAAAAATAATTTCCATTTTTTTTTATAATGTGGCCCGAAGTTTTGTTATTCAATTGCTGGACCAGCGACATCCTAGCAGAAACTCTCTTCAACGTCTTTCCTGTTCTAGAAAAGAATAAGATAAATTTGTTCCTTCATGTATTACCTTCAAGGCGATCCTGTCACTTTTCGAACTTTGCAGTGCAGATACATTTCAGCTGATTTCCGAAATCGAATCGAATTTTTGAAGGTGTACTTTCGTCATATATTGACATTTTTATTGGTTTTAGTTAGGCGTATATAAAATTTAGTGTACCAACAAGGGACTATAACTATATAGAACGAATATAACTATAAACTATTCAAATGGACTGCAAATTGAACCTATCCCATTTATTTTCTAAGCCGTGCAGAATTGGTAATAGAAGAAGTTAGTTGGTATGTGTGTGTTTGTGTGTGTATTCGATTTACATTCGGTTCGATTTTGTGTTCCAGTGCACTCAAAATTAAGAATGATCCCTAGAACCAGGACGGAGAAGTGAAATTGATAGATTTACAATCTGCACCCGAACCAATATTAACTTTGGTTGGTTGGAAACACAAGCTAATCGAAAGAATCATGGTCAAACATACGCGCAAGTGCAATTCATGTTTCCAAATGACATCGTTCAGGGCAACAAATATCAAGTAATTAACTTATATGCCAACATTTAAAGTGCAAGATAAAATTCCTCATTTGCAAGATCACTACTATTATTTCTGAATGCTGGTCACAAATTTCTTTAAATTTATTTCATGGGATACACTGCGGAACAAATAGATAAACGGTGTCGATTAAATACGGACACAAAAGGAGAATTGTAGCTGCAATATAAAATTTACTCGATCAACACAATGAGTTACGCGATTGTTCAGAACTGTCCTTGAAAAAACCAGCTGATGACCACAAAGTTGTAGTTAGCTCAGACGAAAGCCCTTTCTTCCCTCCAAATTGTATAGAATCTTAATCGATGCTTTAATATTGCAAGGTAACACAGTCCGGGACAAATTACGACCCTCTGCTTAGGGGGTAGTATCTCTAAATATCATTTGATGTACAATATTTTTGAAATGGTTCCTTTTTCTTTTGTTTCACTACAGAGTTGCATCTGAACAAGTGCCGCCCGGAAGGCAGGCGAATATTCTACCACTGAACCACCGTTGCTTCCTGAATAAATTTTCAATCTTCTTCTTTACGAAAACTTTGTAAATCATAACAAATATCTTATAATAAACATAAATACATACTATAAAATAACTATAAAAATAAAATATATTAACAAGAAACCAAGGCAACTGATATGGTACAACGCGAAACTGGCGATGCTTTTATTATGTAAATGGAAAGCCTTATGTATAGAGGAGTATTTTCTCGGCTGTGTGAGTGTGTAATCTTTACTTATAGCAGTCACGAGCAAGAATGATAAACTTGAATATTCTATCATCCTTCAGTCACGAGCATAGTAACAAATCCGTTTTGTCTATTTTAGAAATTTATGCATTCGGTACATATTACACATCAGAGTTTTGATTAGACTCCACACTACACACGCGGAATAGATACAGTGAGAAAAAGAGGCGGCTTTGCGGTGATGGACGGATTATTTTTCCAGCCACCCCAGTCAGCTCTAAAATAACTCTCCATGCATTCCATAGTTCACCGAGTTCGGGTACAGGGACATCGAGGGAAATTCCGAAGCAGCTGATCTTGCTAAGGCACTACAACTCTCCGAAGTACACCCTTCTAGAGACATAGGGATCGCAATCGCTACAGCTGAGCTCGCGATCAAACGCAGGTATTTCTATATATATATATATATATATATATATATATATATATATATATATATATATATATATATATATATATATATATATATATATATACGAGTATATATATATATATATATATATATATATACGAGTATATATATATATATATATATATATATATATATATATATATATATATATATATATATATATATATATATATATATATATATATATATATATATATATATATATATATATATATATATATATATATATATATATATATATATATATATATATATATATATATATATATATATATATATGTATATATAGATATATATAAATATATATATATATATTAAATTATTTTTATGGATATGCTATCTTAATGGTATATACACACATACGAGTATATAAGGCTACTTAAATATTCTTCGGTTTTCAATATATTTTGCACTCTGAAACTTTGTAGGCAGTTTCGTTGATGAATCTTGCATACGGCCAATATAATGAATATTGGATAATTTTGGGCATGACATTAGTTATAATCTGTCCCTGCTTGGCATACTCTCTAAAACCGACCTTATGAATACTGATACCAATTTGTATTCATATTTCGTTATTAGAAGCATAGACATGAAAATTTTAAGTGGGTTCCACAAAGTTCATTATATGCGAGGGGGGTGTAGCAGTTCTTTGATCGTATCATAGCTTTCTAGGGTCAATATACGTACTAACCTAGGGTCAATATACGTACAACCGTCGCTTTAGAAAGCAGTTGAATTACATGCTTTTTTCTTTTAATCAAAACAAAAACTTACATTTTAAAGCTAGCTTGATAGGTAATAATATTCTTGCATCTAATTCAGCCATATTTTTGTGGTGGTCGAATAACTCTTCCACTACGTGTTTTCACCGCTCCCAACTTGTTCTTGAATTATGTGTTGGCAAGAAATTATGAAAGTTATCCCTAATAATATAGGAACGATCATTTACTATACCGGCAATGGTTCCATAATTCCATTCCTTTCCATTTTTTTAGAGATCCCGAGATTACCCGTTTTCAACACTGGTAATGATTTTGCATTCCTATCATAATAATACTTTTGTGTTTCCCTTTTATTTGTGATTCTACTCTGAACCGTTTCCTCAGTTATGTAATTTCTTTTCAGTAGATCATTAGCGATTGGCATTCTTGTTTTGATCAATTTGCCAAGGAAAAGCTGTACCGGAGCTAAACCCATGCTTGCCACTTGTGTGGTGTTGTATTCCAATATTCTTTACTGATAGTGTTCGGTTTCATGAGCTTCATAACATCACTACAGAGTTGCATCTGAACAAGTGCCGCCCGGAAGGCAGGCGAATATTCTACCACTGAACCACCGTTGCTTCCTGAATAAATTTTCAATCTTCTTCTTTACGAAAACTTTGTAAATCATAACAAATATCTTATAATAAACATAAATACATACTATAAAATAACTATAAAAATAAAATATATTAACAAGAAACCAAGGCAACTGATATGGTACAACGCGAAACTGGCGATGCTTTTATTATGTAAATGGAAAGCCTTATGTATAGAGGAGTATTTTCTCGGCTGTGTGAGTGTGTAATCTTTACTTATAGCAGTCACGAGCAAGAATGATAAAATAGAATATTCTATCATCCTTCAGTCACGAGCATAGTAACAAATCCGTTTTGTCTATTTTAGAAATTTATGCATTCGGTACATATTACACATCAGAGTTTTGATTAGACTCCACACTACACACGCGGAATAGATACAGTGAGAAAAAGAGGCGGCTTTGCGGTGATGGACGGATTATTTTTCCAGCCACCCCAGTCAGCTCTAAAATAACTCTCCATGCATTCCATAGTTCACCGAGTTCGGGTACAGGGACATCGAGGGAAATTCCGAAGCAGCTGATCTTGCTAAGGCACTACAACTCTCCGAAGTACACCCTTCTAGAGACATAGGGATCGCAATCGCTACAGCTGAGCTCGCGATCAAACGCAGGTATTTCTATATATATATAGATATATATATATATATATATATATATATATATATATATATATATATATATATATATATATATATATATATATACGAGTATATATATATATATATATATATATATATATATATATATATATATATATACGAGTATATATATATATATATATATATATATATATATATATATATATATATATATATATATATATATATATATATATATATATGTATATATAGATATATATAAATATATATATATATATATTAAATTATTTTTATGGATATGCTATCTTAATGGTATATACACACATACGAGTATATAAGGCTACTTAAATATTCTTCGGTTTTCAATATATTTTGCACTCTGAAACTTTGTAGGCAGTTTCGTTGATGAATCTTGCATACGGCCAATATAATGAATATTGGATAATTTTGGGCATGACATTAGTTATAATCTGTCCCTGCTTGGCAAACTCTCTAAAACCGACCTTATGAATACTGATACCAATTTGTATTCATATTTCGTTATTAGAAGCATAGACATGAAAATTTTAAGTGGGTTCCACAAAGTTCATTATATGCGAGGGGGGTGTAGCAGTTCTTTGATCGTATCATAGCTTTCTAGGGTCAATATACGTACTAATATAAAATTTCCCTCAAGAATATTGTATAGGTCGCAAGTTATAAAAATATGGAATTATTTGTGTGTGGTGTTTAATGTTGGTACCCGCACACTTTCTGTGAAATTTCGTTTCGAATCTTCTAAAGAAATCTACTCATGATATTTGGTTAATTGTTGGCGTGGCAGTAGTATTATGATCCCCATATTTCGCACACAGACTATTTTGGACCCCATATACATTTTTGCCAATTTTTATTCTCATAGCATTTGTGCGAGCATAGGCAGGCTAATTTTTATTTTAGACACAATAGTTCCTTGAATGAAAATTGGGTGTGTCCTTTCTCTGATCAACTTTATTTCTTGCAGATAGCTTTATAATGTCCACATGTTGCTTCTTGTACAATTTTGTCCATAAGTCTCTTATAGATCTTCCGCCTGTGACCACTTTTTTCTGAACCGTTAGACACATCTTAATGAAACTTTCCGGAAGTATAATCTGAACAAAGATACAGAACCATAATGCTATATGAGTCGATTTAGAGAGAGGCCACGATTACCTCCCGTATATGGAACTTTTTTTAAAATAGCTATAACTTCGGTTAAATTGATGTAATAGTGACGCAATTTGACTGTTATGTGGATGTGGGTCCTACTAAACACCATGAAAAATGTGGGCGGTGTATATTAACTGCCACGCCCACTGTACACAAATATTCATACTTTAAGATTTGATACAGATTTATGGACGAAATTTTGTTTTTTAACCAGCTTGTGGACATTATAGAGTTATCTGCAGGGAATGGAGTTGATCAAATAACAATATACCCAATTTCCATATAAGGAATTTTTAGGAATATAATCAAAATTAGCCTAGCAATGCTTGTATTGAGGACATATGAATAAAAGAAAGATGTAATGTATAAATATGTGCAGATTATAGCTTCGGCAACGCGCCCAATTAACCAAACTTCATAACTGGCACTCAGCTTTCGGGATGCTTTACACTTTTCACCACTTCATGGCATTCTCGCTTGATTTTGTTTCCACAACGTTCCACCTAAATAAATAAACCATTAAATTAAGAATTTTAACTCATTTCCACTCCTAGTAATATATTCTAAATATGGTACGCTAGATTTGGATGGAGAAACAGACAGGATTTGTACGGATATTTGCATTCAATCTTAGATCAGTATAAATCGGTGTATTAACTGCGAATCAATAGGACTATAGTTCAAACCTGCTGATTCCAAATACAAGTAAATACCTCAAATGTTCTATCACTATTCCTGAATAATATGAAGTAATTCCGATCCGACATTGTGTTTGTATAGTATCAAACGAAATATGGGGTACAGTTAATAGAAGCGTCTGTATACATTTATACAAGTATTTTAGAGACCTGACAATATAAGGACTACTTTTTCGCTTCTGTAAACATGTTGTTAAACAATTGCGACACAGACTCTGCTACTGTAAAACTTGACACGGTTTGGTCGAGGAGGCATTTTTGCCACTTGGGCTTGCAATAACAAAATTTAGCTTGTTAAAATTTTTTTGTTGATTTTTTGTTATTAAAAAACCTTGCGTTATATTCAGAATTCTGAATCATTAAACATTATTTTCCATGTCAAAAAGACACGAGCGAGCGTGTCAGTTATGTCTATATACCTACCAAATATATCCCATTCTTTCGTGTTTGTTCTGTTTCTGACGCACATTTCTTTAATAATTGTCTCTGAATTTGTCTCTACTCAAGCAACTTGCGATAGTTAGTCCCGCTATAAAAAGTTAGTTTCAAGAATCGTGTTGTCACTCTACAGAGAGCAGAAATTGGAGAGAACACGCCTATCTCCCTAATGAGCAATCCTCGAGAAGTAACCCAAAATAACCCCCATCTAATCTTCCGTTAATTTGGCAGTAAGATGTGATTATATCGTTGTTTGTGTGTTAAAAAAATTAGGTTAAAATTAAACTGCCACGCCCACATTTTGCAAATATGCGTAGCTGGGACCCCAATATTTTCCAACGATAGTTTCCATAAAGAATAATGGAAATAATAGAAGAAAAGGCTAACTACCTTTCCCCTCGCTCTTGGAAAGACAAGTATATTTAGAAATCTATACACAATTCAAGAGAAAAATTTACCCTAATGCTGTGGGCGTATTCAGTCAACTCTAAAATCCACGGCCATGGCTACCTTCATTAGGAATTTTGAATTATGATCAAAATGGTCCTTAAAGGGAATATATTTCGTATTTCCAAGTAGTTATCTGGATGTAATATCATCATCGATCGACTCTCTTGCTTAATTTCTAAGAGCTGTTTCAGTACACTGTGTTAGGGAATAGGGTATCTCGCTGTCTATACTACCCCAACAATCTTTATTGTTTCTGCTGTCATTTTCCTTTCTCTGTGAAGATTCTTTCATTATTAGAGTACTCATTCTCTATGTGTGCTTTTTTCTATTGTATATTTTGTAGTTACTTTGAGATCTGTTTCTTCAGTTCTAACTGAGGCAATAATTTTTTTTTCAAATTTCATCACGTAAGTACATATAACCAACTTATATATATATATATATATATATATATATATATATATATATATATATATATATATATATATATATATATATATATATATATATATATATATATATATACGAGTATACATATACATATATATACGAGTATACATATACTACTTGAATAATTGTTGGTGTATCTTTGGTGATGTTGCCTTATACCAGAAGTAATGATGTCAGCCCCCGTTCTGGATAATGAGTAACAAAGACGTTCGATTCGAAGCGGCTGTTTAGACGCAAATTATTGAGACCATGACCAGGGCTTTTAATCCACATCCCCAGGACTAGTAGACTAAGATTCCTACATTGAAGTTCTATGTGAGATATTCTGCGGAGTAATAACAATTTCCAAGTTATTACAATAATTTTATACGATTTTGAATTTATATTTCACAAAAGTTTTTGACAAAGTTGTTGATATTGAAAACTGCTGATCATGAGAACTGCTCATTACTAGCTTCTTTAGCTTCAACTGCCTTGGTTCTCTCGTTGCTCTGAATTCCGATATGTCCGGATGGCCACACAATGCTTTTATCACCGTACACTTTTATGTTCGTTTGATCTGGAAAAACTTTGGGATTGAAAGGGTAATAATAGGGAAGTGATTGCAGTTGTACGGTTGATTTGGTGACTAAGTTGGCAGAGGATATGATAATGTCGGGGTGGGAAAATGCTTTATGGATTGAAAAGTGGGAGGGCGAGCCATCATTTGTGACATTGAGCTTCTTGGTAGGATGATATCGTAATTTATATTGTCGATTTTGTTGACGGAGGCAAAATCCCGAAGACTCCAAGTATTGAAGTATTCTAAGAATAGGTATGGAAACACTGTAAAGATGTTAATTAAGTCTTCATTGTGGAAATTTTGATAGGGTGGAATATAGAATGTAACAACCGTTGTCTACTTCTACAGCTAGAAAGAGAATGTTGGAGTTAATCGGGATTTGTTTCTGATTCAATGCTTTTTTACCAAAGGGATAACACCTTGCTATCAAGCGGTGTTCTGTGGGTTATAGTGAAATTAGCTTCACGTATTGGATAAGTTAATTTACAACCCGGAGTATTAGTCTCTAGTAGAGCAATTATCCATGTTACCAACTAAGAAAAAGATAATAACTAAGACCGTTGTAATTAAATAAAACCGATTGCAACAAGTATTAGTCGATGACCACATATAATTTATAAGTGTTTATAAATATATCCTCCATCAAGTAATTTCCGCTGCAACACTAACAAGGAACACCATTGCTCCACTTTCACACTTTTTTTCGTACAAAAACCGCATCAAAATATGGTTGCAAATTTCTTATTTAATTTAAGTTAATTTACAATCCCTATATTTATAAAAATGGATTGTAATTTGTAACTTGAGAACGGCTGGACCGATTTTAATAAAAAATATGGCATTTGAAGGATAATTTATCTAATATTGACCATGAAATTTTCAATATCGGTTCATAAACACAGATGGAAAAAAGGATCGTAACAACAACAACATAAAAATTAGAGCAAAGTTTTTCGTTTCGATTATAGACCGAAAGCATAGAAAGCACACATGTTCATACCGAATTCGAAACACACAACTAAATTGTGATTTTAATTTAAACGGAGAATGCATTACAATTAGCAAATAGACCGCCATCTCCAACATTGACCAGTTTCTTGAAATGTGTCAGAATGACGATTTCGCCCGAACGCTGATTTACTCCTAAATGCAAAGATATTATACTTGGAATTTATTGTCAAAGAGGTTTCAACGACGGAAACAAGGAAATCCAGTTCCAGGTTACCCACATATAATTTTCATCGATGCATTAGGTCGTATTCACGCAGTCCATTTGTTTCTATTTGCATTTGCCACATTCGTGGTCCAACATCATTCTAACATCTACGAACTGTAAATGGTGAATTGTGTGTCAACGTTTGGGATTGCTAGAGGATTACACTCATTGGGATTACACCCTCCAAGATGCTGTGATTTCATCAATTGACCATAAAATATGAACGTTATTTTCAATAATTATCTCAGCATTCTTTCCGTTGAAACCAATTGATTTGTGGACCAAAAACCAAACGGTTCCGCTGCTCAATTCACAACAAAAATATGCGTACGAATCTCTCGTTGAAAGCTGGATATTGGCAATGGCGAAATCCCCGCTGACATTTCGACTGGCTCTATTATATGCCCCGTCGATTTTTGCCAGGTCACCGATTTAAAAACCGATATCATCCGAAAGATGTTCCCAAACATTTCTTAAAATTACAAAATCATGTTTAATTAGGCGAACGTGCTATATTGGCTGCGAAAAAAAATGATGTCAACGAATTGAATTTCAATATTCGAAGTGAAATTGCTGGAGAATTGACGACGTACAAATCAATGGATTCCGTTACTAGACAAGATGATGTTGTCAACTATCCAAAATAATTTTCAAAACTTTATGCGCCAAAATAAATATATTTTATTCAACAAGAAGCAGTGTTTATTTTAGCTATTGGAAAAAGCATCGTCTCTATCTAGTGGGAGACAAAATGTGACGAAGGTACCTAGACCTCTTGGAAGGAAACTACCATATAATAACTGCTTTTCTGCTTTTGTGAACATTTTGTTCAACATTTGAATCCAAATCTGCGCCTGTAAAACTTTACAGAGCGTATCCAGACACATTTTTGTCTTCTCGGGCTTTCAGTAGAAAAATGTTCCTTATTAATATATTTTTGATGAACATTTCTTATTAAAAAAATTACAAAAAGTGTGCGTCAGTTTCACAATTGAGGCAATTTGAACTAATTTTTAGAACAGTTTTTTCCAAGGTCAAGAAGACACGAGCGGTCGTTTTCGTTGTATATGAATACCTGCGAATTATATTGTATATTTACTTGTTTGTTCTATTGCTGACGCACATTTCTTTCATAATTGTCTCTGAATTTGTCTAGTTGCTGGAGAGTCTTGCGATAGTTAGACCAACATTTTCACCCCGAGCTCAATGCATAGTACACCAACCTGTGACTAAATCCACAGAACCACAATGGGTGCAAATATTTATTTAAAAGAGCTAAATTTATATTCTATAATGTACGCCTTGTCAAGAAAATGGAGAGACACCAAAGCAATAACTTAAATTCAATTACAAAATTTAGTGTATAAAAACCTCGCAACGATTCTTTACGGTATTAGTTTGTTTTATCTTTTCGTAAGGAAGAGTCCGAATTGAAGTTTAAGTGAATTAAAAATGAAGTGCTTTACTTTTGCTATCCTTGCCGCTTTTATTGCCGTAATATCTGCTGGCAAAATTGAACAGGATCCTGCTGCACTCGAAAACCCAAGTGCTGCTAAAGATACTCTCAAGGACTTCAAATGCCCTCAGTACAATGAAGTTCATTTTTCTCGAGTAAGTATACGAGTTTAAATATATCAGACTCAGATTAGACCAGATTTGTAGCAAATCTTAAGTGAATAGGAATATCTGAGTCCACACTATTCATACATTTCAACCAATGATCTTACCAGTAGACAATTGTCTAAGATTGTTTGTAAATAAGTGATATAAAATTAATATGAGAACTGTGGCAGAGAACCGCAGAACTAGCTTTATATTCAAGAAAATGATCCGTATTTTAAGACAAAATGTGAAGATCAATATACTTGTTATTTTCTGAGACCCCTCGGGCACATATCGAGACGGATATTTACTCAGGCATATATCTGTAGATTTCATATCTCCTCATCAAAGTTTGGTACTAATTGAAACCATATTTCTTTTCAAGCCTTCAGAAGAAAAAGCAGAAGAAGCAGAAGACGGTGAAAAAGAAGAAGGAGCTTCAGGTGAATGCCAGAAAAACGCGAAAATGACCGACAACGATGTCCTGCTATTGTATATTTGTGGCATTTACGACAAGAACAACATCAGCAAATTGAAAGAATTTGTTACCTGTGATTTGGAGTCGGAGAAAGTATTGGTAAACGGCGCCTTCAACGACAATGCCATTATAAACTTTCTCCAAATCTCTAAGGATGAGGTCGGACTATATATAAATGAATGTGGTAGTATTCAGGGTGAAAATGAGCTAGACACTAACTTCGAAAAATACCTTTGTTACAAAGGATTCTTTAGAAGTAGATTACCAATACTACAATAAAAAACAAGCACATAATCCTTTTAAATTTTGAACACAGCGGGAATTTCTATTCTTATTTTCTAAATATATTTTTAAATGCACACTGTAAAGTTAAAATATTCCCGTCTCATTTTAAAAATTGTATCTTTATTCCATTTAAATCTCGATTTGTTTTAAATCTGAACTTCTCAAGATGCCTGCTAAAAATAATTACATTATATTTTATTGGTAAAAAAGTCTAAGGATTTCCAGACAGCTTAGTTGTTTGTCCCAAAAGTGGCCTCATTTGTTTCAAGGAATGAGTACACTTGTACTAACTTGCACTAATCTTGTAAATTAGAACTAACACACAATAAATACTTAAATCTCACAAACTGCATTTTAACTTTAATTCTTAGCCGGTGCTTAGGATAAATTAATTAACTACATTCATGGATTTTGTAATATTATAGAAGTAAACGAATAAGAGATATAATTTTAAATTCCAAATAAGATCAATTTAAAAATCAAATTGTTTAAGACGTGATCAATCAGGTTCCTTGCGCAAGTCCTTATCTACAATATGTGGGTGGGGGTTAATTTTATTTTGTAGGTTCTTTTATTATTAATTATTTTTTAGTGGACAGTTGGAATGTTTAGTTCGGTTTGAAGTCTTTCGTTTTTAAAACACCATGGGGTATTGGATATTGTGGGTAGTATTTTAGATTTAAATCGTTGAATCAACTCGATGTTTGAGATTCTGAGGAAGCCCCACAGTTGAATACAGGTTTAATGACACTTTGTATACAATAATTTTATTTTCCATGCTCACTTTCGAACTGTTATTGAGAAGTCAATAGAGAGTATTTGTCTGGAGCTTTAGTTGGATTGTGCTGGATTCAATGTGCTTTCGTCAGGGGAGACTGTCCAAAACTGTCTATCCAAATGTATGCCAAGATATTCCGCATCGTTTGCTTGCGGGATTATGACATTATTTTGAGATGAAGGAGGTCATATTTCGTGTCTTAAGGTAAACTTTATGAGAACAGATTGCGACTCGATAACTATAATGTTTGTGTGATCCTTTAGATTTTGTGAGGCAATGTTGAAATCTTTATAAGAATACTAGTTGACCCGGCAAACGTTGTTTTGCCATATAAATAATTTTTAAGTAATTTCTAGTGTAGACAAAAAATAGCTTACTTATTGTAAGTGTGTAAGAATGTGGTATATGCGTGAAATAGGCATGGAGCGCTGTGAACGATGAGGGAATATAAAAATAACAAAAGGCAAACATTATTTTTAAGTTATTATAATTTATTCCTTAAAATTATATATCATTAATGAATCAATTACGACAGTAACACTAACAAACAATATCAATCTCTTAATGCTATAGCGTGAACAATATTTTTTGTTAGTCCATCTTTAGCTAACACAAACAAACTGGATGGTTTACCCACTCGAGAGCATGCCACGTATAATTGTCCGTGTGAAAAACATGGTGTTCTCAAATCTAAGCCACAAATAGACATCGTTTGACCTTGGGATTTGTTGATTGTCATTGCAAATGCCAATCTAATCGGAAACTGAATACGTTTGAATTGAATTGGCACATCTGTAGGTATAATAGGAATCCGTGGTATTAATATATTTTCACCTCTGAACTTGCCATTTAAAATGCTGGCTTCGATCACGTTTTTCATTAATTTTTGAATGACTAATCGCGTACCGTTGCACAGCCGGGGCGGGTTCAAATTACGAAGCAAGATAATCGCAGATCCAACCTTTAATTGTAAATTATGCGGTGGCATGCCTGGCAAATCCAGTGAGTTCAAAAACTCTGTGGGAAAATTTACTGCTTCGCTGTCATCGCAAACTGTATCAATAGATTTATATGATACCAAGTTCCCTGGCAACAACATTTGTATCTTCAGATTTAAATTGTCAACGTCTACATTTTTTGCCGCTAAAATTGGTCTTTCTGCAAGCCACTCATGATTTATGTACTGTGTGCGTACATCGGGAAATATTTGTTCAATGAGAGTATCTTGCGAATCAGCGATTGTGCAGAAATCGGTCGGTAATTTTACGTATCCAGTTTCATCTATAGCAACTTTTCCATCACCGATATCTAAGAGTTGTTTTGAAAATGTTTCAGCGGATGGATCTTGAAGCATTTGAACGCGCATATTTACTTTCAGCTGAACTTTTTCAACATTACGCCACAATGGAGATGATTTTAACCAAGCGTTGATCTCATCAGCGTTTGTTGAACGTGGAATGACTGGAAGTATTTGCCTGAAATCACCTGAAAGGACCAACAGAGTTCCGCCAAATAGTTTGTCGTTGTTTTTAATATCTTTCAATGTCCTGTTCAACGCCTCAAGCGAATGTTTGTGTGCCATAGTACATTCATCCCAGATGATAATTTTACACTGTTTCAGCACGGTGGCCATGGACGATTGTTTCTTAATGTTGCATACTGCGTCAGGGTTATTCTGAATATTTAGTGGCAGCTTAAATACTGAATGAGCTGTTCTGCCTCCATCCAATAAAGTTGCTGCAATGCCCGATGATGCAACGGCCAATGCGATGCCATTATTTGATCGTATTTCAGCAACAATTAGCGAAATAACGAATTTTTTGCAAGTTCCACCCGGTGCATCCAAAAAGAAGAACCCACCTTGTCCAGCTGAAACTGCGAGCATAATGCGATCATAAATGGTTCTTTGTTCCTCATTCATTAGTGGGACATTGCGGGCAACAATCGCTGCCATTTCTACAGTGCTGTACTGCAGTTCACGATTCATTTCAGTATTCATTAAATCAGATGCAGTTCGATTTGGCGAATTCATACCGAAATGACTGAGTGGTAAGTTGGCAATGACAATGCAAAGATCCTCAATAGCAATTAATGCTTCATTGTACATTGAGTCGCTGAATGTTATGGTTAGATCGTGGCACCGTGTACGATGTTGATGCAATATATCATCAGTCATTGAATCTTTGTTGCACGATCAATCGCTGTCTCGTTCGTGAAAAATACACGCTGACCGTTTTCAAGATGGACGGCTAACTGAACAACTGCTGGATCCCGTTCATGAATTGGTAAACCAAAGATACGCCAAGCAGCTTCATTGGAGCTGATGTACCGACCAATTTGGTAGAGCGTTATTTCATCGTTTTTATTCACTGGAGGAGCATTCACATTAGTATTTTCCACTCTAAACACAGCCATATCACTGCCTTTATGGACATACTTGCAAATGTATTTGATGCTCTTCACAGAACTGCAGAACTCAACATTAATATGAGCATTGTATGTCTTGCTCAGCAGAGGCGAATATGGCACCACCCAACGATTGTCAATATCAATGTCTGTGTTGCTGATATTTTTAATAAATGATTGTCCGCCATTATCGGGATTTCTTCGACGATATATTGGGTATCCGTCGACATTTGTGACCGTATCATTAGTAAAATCTTTAGGGAAATTTTTAGTACATTTTCCATCTGCCATGCAATGCGATGAACTATTAAGAGTACCACATGGACCATGGATCATGTTTGTTGTAACAATATCAAACAGCAGTTGGTCAGTGGACGGATCTGGAATTTCCGCAGAAATGATACTATCGATTTCTTCAGGACGGATTTTGTCGATTAACCAAACCAAAATGTGTGCATGAGGTAATCCTCGCTTTTGCCACTCAACCGAATACAGCCAACAACGTGTGGGACCGAATACATGTAATTTAGTAATGAAACTTATTAAAGACTTCAACTTTTGTCTGAACACACGTGCTGTAATGTCATGGCGATGTATTGCATTTTGGCCAGGCAATAGCAAAGATGCAATCTCTAGCCATTTTGGATTACATGTGAACGTGATAAATAAACATGGTCGTCCATATTCGCGCACGAAAGTCAGAGCATCCTGTATATATTCTTGCATATGACGTGGACTGCCTACGTACGATGATGGTAAAATGACATGGTTACCAATTTCGGCGACGTCGGCGTTGTTGTTGATAGCGTCTCGCAAATGAATGTACTCTTCCGCACGAAGCTTTAGTTGATTATATCGTAAGTATCGTAGTCGTTCGCCCTCAATCTTCGCGTACATGTCGACCATGAATTGTTGACAAAGCTCACGACATCGTAGAATGACGTTGTCCAGGCCGCGTCTAATCATTAATCGGTACGCATAATAATTCTTTGAGCTAACGTTCTTGTTTGTTTCAGCTCCTGTAATATATTCATAAAAATTAATTTAAATTAATTACGTTCAATAATTTAATTGTTTTGTTAAATGATTAATGATCAAATTCATAATCAATGAAATACCTGATACGGCATCTCGTTGTTTTATGTTTATGCAATATCCGTCTTGTCCCTTCGAGAATATTAGCGGATATTGGAGAGCGTCATATGAACGATGTGTATCAGCAATGAACTGAAGATTATTATTTCTTCTACGAATCACAATTTCTCGTGCACCTGTACGATCGCCAACCATGAT
Source organism: Clusia tigrina (assembly GCA_920105625.2). Lineage (NCBI taxonomy): Eukaryota > Metazoa > Arthropoda > Insecta > Diptera > Clusiidae > Clusia > Clusia tigrina. The sequence continues at coordinate 31,579,708 of OV050030.1, forward strand.
TCCAGCAACATCATTAACAACGGGTGCATTGAATCTACGAATATGCTCTCCAGCTGGTGTTTTATCAGGATTAATGACGATAGCGTGATTATCGCTTTGTAATTTGTGCATGTGTGATTTGAATATTTTCAACAATTCGTTGTGCTCGTTCAATAGAGCATCCAGCTCGCTGATGATGCGTCTGGCATAAAATGAATCAAGGTAATTATAATCACAACGTGCATTCACGCGATTGGCAAGTGCGCTTCCGGAATCCTCGCCGCCCATAAAGTAGATTTGTAAAAATGTATGTGGTTCGTTTGGCATTGGCAGCAGTGAGCCCATTTTATGATAAACTTGGCCTCTGATTTTGAATGTAGAATTGTATTGTTGACCATTTGCATTAGTATTTCGAACTATTTCTGTTGCTCCGAACGATGTCATTTGAAAGCATGAATTGAATGTTCGAATTGACTTCAGGAACACGTTAGAATCTGGATCCGTCCCGATAAGTAAACCGTTCAATGATTCAGGTGGTGTTTCAATTTCAGGTAGTTGCACTTTTCCTGACGCGCAACACATCCCAGCTGGCTCATTTTTGAATTTCAGAGCATGACAATGCGGACATTCCTTGTCCATAGCACCAATTACCACTTTTGAATGAGCATAATATTCAATATCGGGCTCATACTGGAATGCTAGACGCAGGAATGAATCAGATGTAAATGCTCGATGTACCTGCTGTCGTTGTTGGTCATTTGTTCTGCGTCTATTGAAACGGCGTGATTGTCGTTGTTCTAATCTTATTACTTCATTGCGTTCAGCTCGTGTATCTTCTGACTCTTCTTGACGCAATTGCGCCATTCTGACACGTGCATCAGTATTTTGTTGCTGGATTTATTCTTCGGTTCTTTCGGATCTTCTATTTCCCAAAGCTTCGAGATTTACTTGTATTACGGCTCAAATCAGTCCCTTTGCGTTTTCTTGCCTCTCCCCAAGTCACAGTAAGTGTACCCTCCCACGACGAGGACTGGAAAACGGTTCTAAACAAGAAAAGGCAGAGAGAGAGTCCAGGTAAGACAAAGACCACTCAAAAACAAGCTAAACTTGAAAAATACTGGCTAGAAGAAGTTGAAGAATGTGACCAAAAAAACACAGAACATAAAGAACAAGTCTCTAAGCCCCCACCAATATTTGTTGACAGAGTTACCAATATAGCTCCTCTAATGAAACTATTGTCTGAAGCTGCTCCAAATTCATACGAATTAAAGCTCATAAACAATGAACAAGTTAAATACCAGGCATTTTCTCCAGAAGCCTACAAGACAATAGTCAACCAGCTTGAGCTAAAAAACACCGAATTTTTCACCTATAAGCCAAAACAAGAAAGAGGCTTCAAAGTAGTACTGAAAAATATGCACCCTTCTATAGGCACAGACGAAATAACCCAAGCCCTGCAAAACCTCGGTCACTCTGTCACGAATATTTGGAACATAAAGCGAAGAAACACAAAAAAGCCTCTGCCAATGTTTATCATTGAACTTCAAACAAACTCAAACAATAAAGAAATTTATGAAGTCAAATACCTGCTTCATACAAAAATTATTTTTGAGCCCCCCCGACCGACTCGCGATATTCCCCAATGCGCTAACTGTCAGCAGTATGGGCATACAAAAACGTACTGTCGCAGGAAACCAATGTGCATTAAATGCGCCGGAAGCCACACGTCTTCAGATTGTGTACGTAAAGGCAGATCAGATGAAGTCAAATACGCCTTGTGTGAAGGTAATCACCCAACAAATTACAAAGGTTGTGTAGTCTATAAAAATCTTCAGAAAATGAAATACCCACAATTAAGGAAAAACGACAATTTACCCATGAATCCTACTCAACAACAGGAAGTTCTGGTAAATCCCAGTACATCAAAACAAACTCAAAATGTACTTTCATACGCTCAGGCACTGAAACACTCAACACAAGCAACTAATGAAAACACAACGGCCCTACCAATTAATACTGTTCCTGCAGAAACCCAAGCTCCGAACGAAATGCGAGAAATGATAATGCTACACCGGCAAGTCATGCAACAAATCACAACAATGATGAACTTATTAGTGACCCTCACGACTAAGAATTGCTCATCCTCAATCCCATAAAAATCATTCTATGGAACGCTAATGGGCTGTCAAAACATTTATTAGAAATTAAAAAATTCCTTAAAACATACGAAATAGATATACTCCTAATATCTGAAACCCATTTCACCAACAAAAGCCATTTTCAGATTCCGAACTTTAAGTTTTATCACACCCTGCACCCAGATAATAAGGCTCATGCAGGTTCAGCAATATTAATACGCAATAACATAAAACACTGTGAGAGCACATCTTATCGCACAGAAGCTATACAAGCCACGAATATAATTGTTGATGACTGGAAAAGGCCAATTACAATTTCCGCTGTCTACAGCCCACCTAAACACACAATAAAAATGGAGGAGTATGAGAAATTCTTTAAGACCCTTGGCAATAGATTCCTAGCTGGAGGAGACTATAACGCAAAGCACACATACTGGGGTTCCCGTCTCACTACACCAAAAGGTCTACAGCTTTATGCGGCCATTGGAAAATTAAATTTACTCCCTGTCTCTTCAGGTACACCAACATACTGGCCAACAGATGTAAGAAAAATTCCCGACTTGATTGACTTCTGTGTGACGAAAGGTATCATGCTTAGTGATCTTAAATGTAGCCCATGCTTTGAGCTGTCTTCTGACCACTCTCCAGTTCTCGTCGAGCTTAACAACAATCTTGCCCTTCTTCCCAGTCAATGTAGCTTACATAATCACAAAACTGATTGGAATCGCTTCCGATATATGGTATCTTCCACAATTGATTTAAAACTATCACTTAAATCTGAAGAAGACATCATTGCGGCTGTTGAACACTTCAACAACTGCCTGCAACAAGCTGCGTGGGACTCCACCCCCCCACTAAATGAACGAAAATCAACGAACATCTCCAAACCTATAAAAGAAAAACTGAGAGAAAAGCGATATGCAAGAAAAAAGTGGCAACAAACTAGACATCCTGAGGACAAGAAAAAATTAAATGCGCTTACAAAATAACTTAAAGAGATCCTTAATAACGAACGAAACACCCAACTCCATCATTACCTCAGTAATCTCGATGCAACAGCTGCTACAGAATACTCTCTCTGGAAAGCAACTAGGAATCTAAAGAGACCCACAATGTTCCAATCCGCTTTACGAATGGAAAATAACAGTCACATTTGCCCGACACTTAAAAAAAGTATTTACCCCACATGAAATCGAGCCCCCAGCATGTGTAACAGAAGAAGTGAAAAGTGTTCTGAGTAATACCCATCAGATGGACCTACCCATACGTAAATTTTCCAAATCTGAAGTGAAGGCAGCTATTGATAAGCTAAACATTAAAAAAGCCCCTGGGTACGACCTTATCACTGGAAAAATAGTAAAACAACTTCCAGAAGAAGGAGTGACATATCTTACCTACTTATTTAACGCGGTACTAACATCTGGCTTTATACCTCCCGAATGGAAAGTGTCACAATTAAAAATGATTCTCAAACCAGGAAAAAGCGCTGATAAAGTTGAATCGTATCGCCCAATTAGCTTGTTACCGATTGCTTCTAAACTCATGGAAACCCTTTTCCTGAAAAGACTACTCCCAATTATAGAAGAGCGAAAGCTAATTCCAAATCATCAATTTGGATTCAGGAAAAAACACAGCACAATCGAACAGGTTCATATGATTGTTGAGTATATACACACTGCATTCGAACATAAAAAATATTGTACAGCAGCGTTTCTTGACATCTCGCAAGCATTTGATCGCGTTTGGCACGATGGCTTGCTTTACAAAATAAAAACCACACTCCCCATTAACTACTATGTGTTAATCAAGTCCTATCTTACAAATAGATATTTTTTCGTAAAGCAAGGTGAGGAACAATCTGAGCTCCATGAAAGCTCAGCAGGCGTACCCCAAGGAAGTGTCATGGGCCCAATACTTTATCTACTTCACACGTACGACTTACCATCAGCTGAAGGAGTCACCATAGGTACCTTTGCAGATGACACTGCTGTCTTAGCTGTTGACACTCTCCCACACTAAGCTTCCTCTAAAATCCAGAGTGGGCTAAACAAAATTACTGACTGGCTAAAAAAATGGAAAATCAAGTTGAACGAAACAAAATCAGTCCAGATTACATTCACTCTCAAACGAAACACCTGCCCACCCGTTAAACTCAACGGCATAAATATACCCCAATGTAATGAGGCTAGATACCTTGGGATGCACCTCGACAGAAGATTAACTTGGAAAACACATATATTTACAAAACGAAAATCACTCGGTATAAAGCTCAGAAATCTACACTGGCTCTTGAATCGAAACTCCAAAATCTCAATCGATAGCAAATTGCTCTTGTACTCAGCAATTTTAAAACCAGTTTGGACATACGGTATTCAGCTGTGAGGCACTGCGGCAACTTCCAATGTTGAAATACTTCAAAGATTCCAATCAAAGACCCTAAGAATGATTGTAAACGCGCCCTATTATGTCACAAACAACCAAATCCATCGTGACCTCAAAGTTCCTACAGTCGCTCAAGAAATAGAAAAGCTCTCTACTTCGCACAATCTGAGACTCCTAGTCCACCCAAATCCACTGATATCGGAACTCACTTTCAACCCCTTCACTTTCATGCGACTGAAGAGAAAATCCACAACAGATCTCCTGTGCTAATAGGCAATGGCTGCACCACTGGGTGTAGTCCATAAAAGACAGTAAATACAAAAATTAGTCTTAAGTTATTAAATATTGCTGAATGTGATTGAATATAACAGATTGCAATAAAATATTTGGATATTAAAAAAAAAAAAAAAAAAAAAAATCACGGTGTATAACACCTTCAAATAAATATAATAAATCTAATGAGCTCTACGAGGTGCGAACAATATCGCACCGTCGTTCGGATAATGGTAAATACGTTGTGAGGTTGCCATTATTGTCGCGCGAGTTACGTCGCAGACGTTACCTTTACCCTATTTCGAATATAAAATTTCAAAATAAGTTAATAAAGTTGAATGTACTTTGTTGCAACAGTATAATTTAGCATATTTCAAAATACAGCAACAATGTTTAACCCAATTAATAAATTCTGTTTGCTCTGCAATAAAATATTTCCAAACATTGCAACAATATTTCCTTTTATGACCCAATTAATAAATTTTGGTTGTTCTGCAGTTCAAAGCATTGAGCAATAATGTAAACATTGCAACAAAGTTCATTCAACTCAAATAAGCAATAAGCATAAGCAATAGGCCGAAGCAACAGCTTAGGCATAAACATTTTTGTATAAGAAAAATCAGAAATAAAGTTGACTTCAATTCAACAAGAAGTGTTTCTAGTTTTATTTCCATAATTCGCGTGGACTCAAAGTTGTGCATTCGGTCCTCCTACGAGCCTGCGTTGAAAAGATTTCAGCAGTCACAGAGGTGTTTATCGGCAAACTCTGATTTGAAGACTTTGTATAACCACAGCATACTCGAATATCTGAAATTGGGACAAATGAAGAGACTAACGCAAAAAGAAACATCGATCGGAGTGCCCCATTGATGGATCTATGCATACCTGTAATGGAAAATACCTAAATGACATCCTGGCAGAGGGCCCAAACTGCATACAGACATAAAACAACACTTATTAATTGGCGAATACTAAAATATGTATTCCTGGCCAACTTGGAAGAGATGTATAGGTGCATAGACGTCCATGAATAAGATGCAAACTTTCAGCGCATTTTGTGGTGTAATGAGCATGTTGGTCAGGTAGAACACTACATTTGTACGACGGCGATGTTCGAAACAATTTCAGCGCTCTTCCCCGTACTTCGAATAATGCAGCAAGTGGCGATTGATGAGGCAGCATAATATCCACTAGCAGTGAAGGTTATAAAACAGCAAATATATTTTGACGACATATTGTCAGGCGATGATTCGGTGGAGGCGGCAAACGATATTCAATGTCAAACCATACATGTTGAATCGTGGTAATTTCTAAATGCGTAAGTGGGCCCGGAGTTATTCAAGAACATGCCCATTGAGCATCGCGAGATACAAAAGTGTCACATTTAAATTTAGAGGTGACTATGAGGGGATATATTGGAACCCTGTTGACTATACTATAGTTAAATTGAATCTACTATAGTTAATATGAATTGCTGAATGTCGAAGAAGAGGAAAGTAAATGAAGATTGAAAATAAACAAAAATCTTATTGTCAGCGTCAAAAAGGCCCGAGCGAGCGTGTTCGGTGTTTCAATCTATCATAATTCTATGTTTGTTGTGTTTCTGACGCACATTTTCTTAATAATTGTCTTTGAACTTGTCGATTCGCCAGATTCTATTGCGATCGGGAGACTAATAATTTTACTCCAAATAAATGTCTTGTTCTCCTCTATTGAAAGTTAGTTTGAAGAATCGAAGTGGCACTCTACTCTCCAAACACACAAATAAACCCAATCTAAACCTCTTCTTAGCGTTATGATGATCAAATTTGGGACCAATGTGCATTTTGAACATGTTTGTGGGCTGAAAATATGGGTCCGATAATAAAATTGCCTCGCCGTCAATTGAAAAATTTTCTAACACTGAGCCCCGAAAAAGTTCAAAGATAGTTCACAGAAAAAGCACAACAAACAGCAGAAATATGGAGTGTTCAACTCCATGCACTCCAAAAAGTCGTGAAAAGGGATATATCCCGTATTTACGAGCAGTCGTCTAGGCTTCTTCAGTACACTGTGTTAGCGAATAGGGCATCTCGCTATCTATACAACCCCACTTCAATAATTTTTATTGTTTCCGCTTCCATTTTCAATTCCTTTCTGAAATTTCTTTCATTATTAGAGTACTCATTCTCTATGTGTGCTTTTTCTATTGTATATTTTGTATTTACATTGAAGCCTGTTTATTCAGTTCTAACTGAGGTAAATATTTTTTTCAAATTTCACCACGTAACCAACTTGAATAGTATGTACATATATATATTGTTTCGAAATTGCCCTCTTGACAATTTATTCTGTTACGAAATTGCCCTCTTGACAATTTACTCTAACTCCCTGTACTCAGATTCGTACCACTGGATCGTGTAGTAATCAAACAATCGCTGGTTAAATTAAAATAACTAACTTTATTTAATTATTGCAATTTACACACTTAATATTAGGCTTAAAGTTTACTCTATTACAATTTGTACTTTATTTCACAATTTATTGATCACTTTATTTCATAATCAATTGCATCACTTTACAAAACCACAATACTGCTGCTTCGATTTGAATTCACGATGTACACACTGTTACGATCTCTGTTTGAATGTCTTCGACTTTCCATAGTCTTGTGCTTTTGTAGTTTCGTATGGTTGAGGTAGAAACTTCTACAATACACTAGAAGTTTCTGGATCTTTCTAGAACTTTATACACACCTCCGGAAGTTCTTACTTTCGAGATAATTCTTTACACCACAGTCTCTACAACGAAAGAAACTTTTATTCGAATATATTGTGTCTTGACTTACACACACAGGGTGGTGCACTCATTTTCAAACTCCGGATGGGATCCTAAAAGTATGCAATCCCGTTTCACTGATATGCAATCACGTTTCAATATATATACGAGTACACATATTTATTTTTTTATTTATTCACTAACTTAAAAATAAAATTTAAATTTTATGTTTAGCTATAGCGACTTAGGGCTTAAGCTTAACTTAGATTGAGTTATTTTCATCTCTATTCATATTTGCCTAAATATATTGTTACGAAATTGCCCTCTTGACAATTTCTCTATTACGAAATTGCCCTCCTGACAATTTACTCTAACTCTCTGTACTCGGATTCGTACCACTGGATCGTGTAATAATCAAACAATCGCTGGTTAAATTAAAATAATTAGCTTTATTTAATTATTGCTATTTACACATTTAATATTAGGCTTAAAGTTTACTTAGTTATTATTTGCACTTTATTTCACAAACCATTAGTCACTTTATTTACTAATGAATTTCATCACTTTACACAATTACAAATACTGCAGCTTTAATTATAATGCTAGCTGTACACACTGTTACGGTCTCTGATCTACTGCATTCGACTTTGAACAGTCTTGTCGCTTGTAAACTATGAAAATCTTAATTGTTAAAATACATTTTTTTAATAAAATCAAATTAAAATTACATTTTTATAAGATCAAAAATATATTTGCCGTAATGTCAAAAACTTAAGAGCATTAATTGTAAAATGTTAAAATGAAATCACGGCAAAAATCTTGGCCCTAGTTATAATGTATTTAATATTTTGTTGTACACACATTCATTTACATATTCATGTAAACATTAGACTGTTTTACAAAAGCGAAAAATTTTATTATTCATAATCATATCGAAAATATGTATATAGTTAGAAATGGTAAAAAAAAATGAATACAAAAAAAAAGTTTGCCCAATTTTAATAAAAATTAAATTCCACCGAATCTTTTTTGACCGTTTCCAACAACATTTTCGATATAAATAAAAAAAAGTATACTTACAACACAAAAGCCGTTGTTGGGGGAAGCTCGTGCCACGTGTTGAGTACTTTTGAGGTTATGAAAATCACTTGATTAACTAATCGTGCAAAATACACTCAAAATTGATCATTTTATTATTATTAATAAAATAGGAATGATTAATAGTTAATATGAGAGTTACACTGAGATAGCAAAATAATAATTGTCAACGTTACTACTGCACTTGATGCATAAACAATAATGATGGCCGACAACTGTGTAGGGAGTGAGAGAAGTCTTATTGTGTGAGAGAAACAGGAGACCGGCTTCGTTCTCATCCCTACTCCGTGCTGTTTACTGGGTCAGAAGTGACACCTGTAGACAACTGGCGGGGATAACTAATTAAATGACGATTGATCAGTTATCGACCGGGGATGAAAAATGATTAAATGACTAAAATGGCTATTAAAAAATAGGGGTTGGTGATAAAAGGGTAAAAATTTAGGGTTGTATGTATTTTTTAATGCGACATAATAAAAAAAATAAAGAAATTAAAAAAATGTCTAAAAATTAAAGAAAAATGTTAAGGGTGGACAACCCTTATCACTAAGGGGTATGAAAAATAGATGTTGGCCGATTCTCAGACCAACTCAATATGCTCACAAAATTTCATCAGAATTGGTCAAGCCGTTTCGGAGGAGTACGGGAACGAACATTGTGACACGAGAATTTTATATATAAGATAACGATACCCTTGAGCGCAGTACTGCTACAAGTACGTTGCTCTTCACTCAACAGCGTAGCCAATCTGAAATATAGACTCCCTACGAAGCTCGACAAAATTTTGTCAAGGGAACTTCTTCAAACACCAAGTAGCAGATATGCATATTTGCCACAAAAAGAGAAAAATTAAGCCTCCTTAACAAAAGGTTATTGTGGAATGCTCACCTGACAGCAACCACCCAGAGGGCTAAAACTTCCTTAATGACATGCAGAAAGCTTGCCGGTAAATCTTAGGGATGTAACCCAAAATTGTTCGCTGGATGTATACCATAATAGTGAAAACAATCATCACCTATGGTTCTGTAGCCTGGTCAAGTAGATCCAGACTTAAGATCTCGAAATTAAGTAAAGTGCCTGTCTCGGCATCACTGGAGCTATGCGCACCTGTCCAATGACAGCAAAGGAAGTTATACTATATCTAGCACCCTTAAATCCAGTAATGCTAGAAAACTCTTAGCAGAACACAAGAAATTATCTCGAGGGAATCAAATTACACCCAAAACTAATGGGGTAACAATTCATCGCAAGAATACGGTACACTAAAATCTTATAAGAATTTTATCCCAAGGAAATTCAACTATGGATACCAATACAGGACAAAGTTAAGTTGCAAAAAAGAACGGAATGGTATACCAGATATAACTGCAACGAATAAAATAATAAGGTAACAAGACTGTGGACGGAACTGGGGCAGGAATATTTGGGCCTAGAACCAACTACTAGCCACCAATGGGTTCGTCCTAAGCATTTTTCAAGCGGAGATTCACGCTATAGAAAGATGTGCGCGGTTTAATATGGAGAGGAAGTATCGGGGAAAAACAGGAAAGACAGGAAAAAACTTCGTGATACTATCCGACAGTCAAGCAGCAGTCAAAAAATTTAGCTCACCCTGGGAGGGTAAACAAGCTACATCTGTGGATAACAGTATCTCTACATAAGAGAAGAGGGAAATGAGAAGGCTGATAGGAAGGAAAGCTGCGGTCCCGCAGCGCAACAGGCCTGAACCCTTCTGTTTTCTATCATACAACACCTTTGAATGTCTGCTGAAAAAGTGCACAGATGCAAAAAGATGTCATATCTGGAAAAATTTTCCGGGAATAGGACAGTCTAAAGCTCTTCCTAAAAGAGTTAGATAGTGCATAAGTATGCCTCGGAGTAAATTGAGAATCATGATAGGCGTTTTAAGCGGTCACTGTTGGCTCAACTATCTTATGAGTAACTTGGGTCTATCTTCAGATGCCATCTGGCGACTTTGTGGAGAAAGTGACGAAACTTTACTGCTCCTGATCGCAGACTGCGGACCGTCGGCACACAAAAGACACAGGTGTTTTTTTTGGAAAATATATCTTAGATATTAGCAAGATTGATTCCTCCAAAGTACATGAATTTCTGTCGGAAATTAAACTGACAGAAGATCCATAGAGCTTTGGAATAAATAGGGGCATCACAATAGATCTTTCAAGTCACGGTGTATAACACCTTCAAATAAATATAATAAATCTAATGAGCTCTACGAGGTGCGAACAATATTACAAGTCCTCGCACCGTCGTTCGGATAATGGTAAATACGTTGTGAGGTTGCCATTATTGTCGCGCGTGGACTCAAAGTTGTGCATTCGGTCCTCCTACGAGCCTGCATTGAAAAGACTTCAGCAGTCACAGAGGTGTTTATCGGCAAACTCTGATTTGAAGACTTTGTATAACCACAGCATACTCGAATATCTGAAATTGGGACAAATGAAGAGACTAACGCAAAAAGAAACATCGATCGGAGTGCCCCATTGATGGATCTATGCATACCTGTAATGGAAAATACCTAAATGACATCCTGGCAGAGGGCCCAAACTGCATACAGACATAAAAGCAACACTTATTAATTGGCGAATACTAAAATATGTATTCCTGGCCAACTTGGAAGAGATGTATAGGTGCATAGACGTCCATGAATAAGATGCAAACTTTCAGCGCATTTTGTGGTGTAATGAGCATGTTGGTCAGGTAGAACACTACATTTGTACGACGGCGATGTTCGAAACAATTTCAGCGCTCTTCCCCGTACTTCGAATAATGCAGCAAGTGGCGATTGATGAGGCAGCATAATATCCACTAGCAGTGAAGGTTGTAAAACAGCAAATATATTTTGACGACATATTGTCAGGCGATGATTCGGTGGAGGCGGCAAACGATATTCAATGTCAAACCATACATGTTGAATCGTGGTAATTTCTAAATGCGTAAGTGGGCCAGCAATTGCCCAGAGTTATTCAAGAACATGCCCATTGAGCATCGTGAGATACAAAAGTGTCACATTTAAATTTAGAGGTGACTATGAGGGGAAACTATTGGAACCCTGTTGACTATACTATAGTTAAATTGAATCTACTATAGTTAATATGAATTGCTGAATGTCGAAGAAGAGGAAAGTAAATGAAGATTGAAAATAAACAAAAATCTTATTGTCAGCGTCAAAATGGCCCGAGCGAGCGTGTTCGGTGTTTCAATCTATCATAATTCTATGTTTGTTGTGTTTCTGACGCACATTTTCTTAATAATTGTCTTTGAACTTGTCGATTCGCCAGATTCTATTGCGATCGGGAGACTAATAATTTTACTCCAAATAAATGTCTTGTTCTCCTCTATTGAAAGTTAGTTTGAAGAATCGAAGTGGCACTCTACTCTCCAAACACACAAATAAACCCAATCTAAACCTCTTCTTAGCGTTATGATGATCAAATTTGGGACCAATGTGCATTTTGAACATGTTTGTGGGCTGAAAATATGGGTCCGATAATTAAATTGCCTCGCCGTCAATTGAAAAATTTTCTAACACTGAGCCCCGAAAAAGTTCAAAGATAGTTCACAGAAAAAGCACAACAAACAGCAGAAATATGGAGTGTTCAACTCCATGCACTCCAAAAAGTCGTGAAAAGGGATATATCCCGTATTTACGAGCAGTCGTCTAGGCTTCTTCAGTACACTGTGTTAGCGAATAGGGCATCTCGCTATCTATACAACCCCACTTCAATAATTTTTATTGTTTCCGCTTCCATTTTCAATTCCTTTCTGAAATTTCTTTCATTATTAGAGTACTCATTCTCTATGTGTGCTTTTTCTATTGTATATTTTGTATTTACATTGAAGCCTGTTTATTCAGTTCTAACTGAGGTAAATATTTTTTTCAAATTTCACCACGTAACCAACTTGAATAGTATGTACATATATATATTGTTTCGAAATTGCCCTCTTGACAATTTATTCTGTTACGAAATTGCTCCCTTGACAATTTACTCTAACTCCCTGTACTCAGATTCGTACCACTGGATCGTGTAGTAATCAAACAATCGCTGGTTAAATTAAAATAACTAATTTTATTTAATTATTGCAATTTACACACTTAATATTAGGCTTAAAGTTTACTCTATTACAATTTGTACTTTATTTCACAATTTATTGATCACTTTATTTCATAATCAATTGCATCACTTTACAAAACCAAAATACTGCTGCTTCGATTTGAATTCACGATGTACACACTGTTACGATCTCTGTTTGAATGTCTTCGACTTTCCATAGTCTTGTGCTTTTGTAGTTTCGTATGGTTGAGCTAGAAACTTCTACAATACACTAGAAGCTTCTGGATCTTTCTAGAACTTTATACACACCTCCGGAAGTTCTTACTTTCGAGATAATTCTTAACACCACAGTCTCTACAACGGAAGAAACTTTTATTCGAATATATTGTGTCTTGACTTACACACACAGGGTGGTGCACTCATTTTCAAACTCCGGATGGGATCCTAAAAGTATGCAATCCCGTTTCACTGATATGCAATCACGTTTCAATATATTGAAACGTGATAGCTCAGTGAAAAGGGATTGCATACTTCTAGGATCCCATCTGGAGAATGAGTGCCCCCTGTGAGTCAAGTTGCGAACTATTCGAATAAAAGCTTATTCAAGAACCATCTGTCGGTAATATCAAAAAGAATATTCTCGACTTCTGTCGAAATGGATCGGAAATGCTAGAAAGTACGAGAATGGCGTAGAAGTTTCTACACCAACCATTCGAAAACTATAAAAGCTACAAGACTGTTCAAAGTCGAATACAGTAGATCAGAGACCGTAAAAGTGTGTACATCAGGCATTTTAATCGAAGCAGCAGTATTAGCAGTATTTGTAATTTTGCAAAGTGATGAAATTCATTATTAAATAAAGTGATGAAATTACTTATTAAATAAAGTGACTAATGGTTTGTGAAATAAAGTGCAAATAATAACTAAGTAAACTTTAAGCCTAATATTAAATGCAATAATTAAATAAAGCTAATTATTTTAATTTAACCAGCGATTGTTTGATTACTATACAATCCAGTGGTACGAGTCCGAGTACAGAGAGTTAGAGAAATTGTCAGGAGGGCAATCTTGTAACAGAGTAAATTGTGAAGAGGGCAATTCCGTAACAATATATACGAGTACACATATTTATTTTTTTATTTATTCACTAACTTAAAAATAAAATTTAAATTTTATGTTTAGCTATAGCGACTTAGGGCTTATGCTTAACTTAGATTGAGTTATTTTCATCTCTATTCATATTTGCCTAAATATATGTTAATCTAAAGTTAAGGTTTTTGATATAATACGTATACAGCTGTATTTTAGTTACATTATATAGAAAATAGTTTGATGGTCTATATTGAAACGTGATAGCTCAGTGAAAAGGGATTGCATACTTTTAGGATCCCATCTGGAGAATGAGTGCCCCCTGTGAGTCAAGATGCGAACTATTCGAATAAAAGTTTATTCAAGAACCATCCGTCGGTAATATCAAAAAGAATATTCTTGACTTCTGTCGAAGTGGATAGAAGCTTCTAGAAAATACGAGAATAGCGTAGAATTTTCGACTCCAACCATTCGAAAACTATAAAAGCGACAAGACTGTTCAAAGTGGAATACAGTAGATCAGAGATCGTAAAAGTGTATACATCAGGCATTTTAATCTAAGCAGCAGTATTAGCAGTATTTGTAATTTTGCAAAGTGATGAAATTCATTATTAAATAAAGTGATGAAATTACTTATTAAATAAAGTGACTAATGGTTTGTGAAATAAAGTGCAAATAATATCTAAGTAAACTTTAAGCCTAATATTAAATGTGTAAATAGCAATAATTAAATAAAGCTAATTATTTTAATTTAACCAGCGATTGTTTGATTACTACACAATCCAGTGGTACGAGTCCGAGTACAGATAGTTAGAGAAATTGTCAGGAGGGCAATTTTGTAACAGAGTAAATTGTCCGGAGGGCAATTTTGTAACAGAGTAAATTGTCAAGAGGGCAATTTCGTAACAATTGGTGTCAGAAGTGGGATTGTGTATCTGTAATAAACAATGGTTAAATTCGAAAAACTGAGATTGGAGCAGCTCAAGAAGGAGCTTGAGGGCTTAAATTTGCAAACACAAGGGCTTAAAGCGGAGCTGCAGGTGCGATTAAGAAGCGTTTTAGAGGAGCAGGGTATAGATGTCGATGAGCATGAATTCCAATGTGAAGAGGCAACGACATCTCGACACGAAGAAACACCGCAAGACACTAACACGGGTAACTTTGACATGAGTGCACTTATCGGGGTAATACAGATGCAGCTACAACAAAGTGCTCAAGCAGCCGAAGAGAGGATGCAACAGCAATTACAACAAAATACTCAAGCAGCCGAAGAGAGGATGCAGCAGCAGTTACAGCAAAATGCTAAATCCATCGAAAAGAGTGTTGCATCCGTTGAAAAGAGTGTTGCATTCGTCGAAAAGAGTGTTAAAGAACAGTTGCAGAAGAGTGAAACACGACTCGCTCTATTAGCGGAACAAAACTCACAGCAGATGAAAGAAATGTCCGAAATGGTAGACAGGAAGGTTTGTGATATTCAGATACGGCAGGAATCGTTCGAAAAATGTGTAGAACAAAAATTCATTGCGAACGAGCAAAAGCAAAACGAATTTAAGCAACAAATAGAACAAAGAATTAATCTACTACAGGAAGGTGCATTGCCTGTGCCAGCTTTATCCTCAATAAAACTGAAGCCTCCTACCTATGATGGAACCACCACATTTAGTGTCTTCAGAATGCAGTTTGAGACTACCGCTAGCACAAATGGTTGGAGTGCTCGCGAAAAAGTGGCTGCATTAACCGTTTCATTGAAAGGTGCTGCCGCTGATGTGCTTCAAACTATCTCAGAAAGTGAGCGAGACTGCTATGAAAGCTTAATGAATGCCGTTCAGCGCAAGTATGGTAGTGAACACCGGAAGCAGATGTACCAAGTAGAGCTACGAACACGTGTACAAAAGAGTGGTGAGTCTCTACAACAGTTTGCGGCGGAAGTGGAGCGGTTGGCTCATCTTGCCTACCCAGGAGAGATCACATGCCATATACAAAGGTGTATGATGGACACCTTTGTATATGGCATTCGCGATGCGGAAATAAAGCGTTCTGCAATAACTAATCCGAAAGCTACATATATGGAGACAGTAGCTAGCGCTTTAACTTCAGAGACAGCAGCCTTGGTGTGCCAGCCAGTATACAGAGCCCGTCAGGTACAAGTCGAAAGCGGCCAAAGTTTCACGGGCAAATGCTTCACCTGCGGAGAGGTCGGACACATGGCCCGTAATTGCCAATCGAGACGGAAACGTTCTAGATCACGCTCACCGGTAAGACCTCCAAAGCAAGTCAGATTCCAAAATAGGGAATCAGAAAATGATGAAAAGTCGTCGACAAACTAGATGGAGTCAGTCTCGAGGGGCTTGATCTGACTCCCACAACATGTAGCCCCAGAATCTTCGTTTCTCAGATGGCACGGAAAATCAACAGCCTAACTGTCGACAGCGTAGTAAATGGAACAAAAATCGTGGTAACATTGGATACGGGTGCATCACATTCCATAATTAGAAGGGATCTCGTTCGGGGAATCGAGCCGCTTCAGGGAATAAGTTTGCGTACGGCAACTGGAGATGATGCACCGGTACTTGGAAAAGTTACACGGAAAATCACTATCGGTACCACAACAGTGAAGCACGAGTTTGTAGTTGCGGATATTGTGGACGAATTAATTTTAGCTGTGGATTTTATGATTCGGAATGGATTCACCCTAGATTTGAAATGCCGAACGTTGAAGTATGCGAACACCGAAATACCGTTATCCGTTGGTGAGGATAAGTATGGAGGTATCCGACAAGCCATTGTATCGCGGCGGACAAAAATCCCAGCAAAGTCAGAGGCAGTCATATGGGCCAAAATGGACGGAGATGTGGAGAAGAACAAGTTGTGGGTTGTGGAAACGGATGAAAAATTTGTACTGGATGACATCATCATTGGAAAAACCCTCGTAGAAGAACAGCAGAACAGAATAGTGCCAGTAAGAGTGGTCAATCTTGCAAATTCCGCTAAAACCATAGAGAAAGGACAGATAATTGGAAATTGCCGGGCAATTTCGGCAATTGTAAACTGTGAAAGCCAGCCGCGAGACACAAAAATGAAGATACCAGCTGATAAAAAGGTACTCGACGATCTTACGAAAGAATGGAGCAAAGACTTATCCACAGAGCAGAGGAGGACTGCCAGCCAACTTTTGGCAAGACATTGGTCAGTATTTGCTGAAAAGGGTAAAAACGAAGGCAGAACAAAGATGGTGAAACACACAATCAACACTGGTGATGCCAAACCCATTCGTCAAGCGTCAAGAAGAGTACCTCTGGCAAAGAGAGAAGAGGTGAATGTATTGCTGAAGGAAATGCATCAGAACAACGTCATAGAGCCATCAGCGAGCCCCTGGAGTTCTCCAGTGGTATTAGTCAAGAAGAAGGATGGCTCCACACGTTTTTGTGTAGATTATCGTAAACTAAATGAGGTAACGAAGAAAGATAGTTATCCATTACCTCGAATCGACGATACGTTGGACACACTTTCTGGTTCAAATTGGTTCTCAACGCTGGATTTACAAAGCGGATATTGGCAAGTGGCAGTAGACGAACAAGACAAGGAAAAGACAGCATTCAGTGCCGGTGATGGACTATGGCAATTTTTGGTGATGCCATTCGGACTGTGTAATGCTCCAGCTACATTTGAACGCTTAATGGAACATGTGCTAAAGGGTCTTCACTGGAAAACGTGTCTGGTGTACTTAGATGACATCATCGTTATGGGAAAGGACTTCGAGGACCACTTGAAGAATTTGGAAGAAGTATTGATGCGATTAGGAGCTTCAGGGTTGAAGCTGAGCGCAAAGAAATGCTCGTTCTTCAAGAAAGAAGTCAAGTACCTTGGACATAAAGTCACACCTGAAGGAGTACACACAGATCCAGATAAGATAGACTCAGTAAGGGAGTGGCCAAGACCAACTAGTTTGCATGAGCTACGCAGCTTCTTGGGTCTTTGCACCTATTACAGACGCTTTGTTCCAGGCTTTGCGGACGTGGCTGGTAGTCTGCATGCATTAACGAGGAAAAATTGTCCTTTTGAGTGGAAAAGCGAACAGGAGAAGGCATTCAACAGATTGAAAGAGCTATTGTGTACAGCTCCGATCCTTGCGTATCCAATACCTGGCGAAAAATTTATTTTGGATACAGATGCAAGTGGATTCGGGATTGGAGGTGTCCTGTCGCAAGTTATTGACGGACATGAAAGAGTAATAGCCTACTTCAGTAAGATCTTATCAAAGTCAGAGCGAAATTACTGTGTAACACGGAGAGAACTTTTGGCGGTTATGCAGTGCGTGAAGCACTTTAACAAGTACCTGTATGGACAAAAGTTCTTGTTGAGAACGGATCACGCTGCTCTGCGCTGGCTATTACAGTTCAAAAATCCCGAAGGTCAGGTTGCGAGATGGATTGAGAGACTCCAAAGCTACGATTTCACAATAGAACATCGCAGAGGCGGAAACCACGGGAATGCTGATGCACTATCACGACGTCCTTGCAGTATGGAATGTAAGCACTGTTCTAAAGCTGAAGGGAAAGAAGGAGTAGTCGATGTGCGCTTAATGGCTGTTTTACCAGACGATGAATGGACAGCGGAAAAGATAAAAGAAGAACAACGAAATGACCCAGATTTGGCAAAAATCGTACCAAGTAAGAATGAAGGAAAACGGCCTGATTGGAACGAAATCTCGACTGAAAGCCCCATAACTAAAGCATATTGGGCTCAATGGAATAGCTTAAAGCTGCAAGATGGATGCCTATTCCGCCTGTGGGAGAGCGAAGATGGAAAAACCACGAAGAACTTGATTGTGGTACCCAAGGCAAGAATAAGCGAAATTCTCAAGGAATACCATAGTGGGCCAAGCGGAGGGCATTTGGGAATAACAAAAACAGTCGAGAAAATTAAAACACGATTTTATTGGGTTGGTTGCCAGCAATCGGTAGTTGACTGGATTAGTGCTTGTGAAAAGTGTACAGCTGCCAAGGGACCGAGCCGTCGCAGCCAGGGGAAGATGCATTTATACAACGTGGGAGCGCCATTTGAGCGTATTGCAATGGACATAGCAGGTCCGTTTCCAATTAGTGATTCCGGCAACAAATATGTTCTCGTCGTAATCGACTATTTTAGTAAATGGCCAGAAGTATACCCCATTCCCGATCAAGAAGCTAAGACCGTTGCAGATGCATTTATCAATAATTGGGTCTGCAGATTCGGAGCTCCCCTCGAGTTGCACTCGGATCAAGGCAGAAATTTCGAGTCAACAATATTCAGGGAAATGAGTGAATTGATGGGCATACGCAAAACTCGTACAACCCCTTTGCACCCACAATCCGATGGAATGGTTGAAAGATTTAATCGTACGCTTGAGGAACACCTAAGAAAAGTCGTGGACAGAAACCAGAAAAATTGGGACCAACACATACCCCTCTTCTTAATGGCATACCGATCGGAAACTCACGATACAACATCTACAACACCAGCTAAGGCTATTTTCGGTTGTGACATAAGATTGCCTGCAGATCTGAAATTCGGTGCCTACTCATCTACGGAAGTTTCATGTAGCAGTTATGTAGCTGACAAACGAAGACAGCTGAATGAAATTCATGGAACCATCAGAAAGCGCACACAACTGATGAGTGATAAAATGAAACCCAGATATGATCTACGAGCAAACTCCAAGGGATTTCAGGAAGGGCAGCTAGTTATGCTTCATAATCCGCAAAGGAAAAAGGGATTATCGCCAAAACTGCAAAGACACTGGGAAGGCCCTTATAAGGTGATAAAGCGGCTCAACGATGTAGTATACCGCATCCAGTTGGCGAGAAATGCCAGGAGCAAAATGAAAGTCGTTCATTTAGAGAGGTTATCTCCTTATAAAGGTTGCAGTACTATCCTTGTTCGGGACGAACAAGTTTAAGCGGAGGGCAGTGAAACGTGATAGCTCAGTGAAAAGGGATTGCATACTTTTAGGATCCCATCTGGAGAATGAGTGCCCCCTGTGAGTCAAGTTGCGAACTATTCGAATAAAAGCTTATTCAAGAACCATCCGTCGGTAATATCAAAAAGAATATTCTCGACTTCTGTCGAAGAGGATAGAAGCTTCTAGAAACTACGAGAATAGCGTAGAAGTTTCTACACCAACCATTCGAAAACTATAAAAGCGACAAGACTGTTCAAACTCGAAGACAGTAGATCAGAGATCGTAAAAGTGTATACATCATGCATTTTAATCTAAGCAGCAGTATTAGCAGTATTTGTAATTTTGCAAAGTGATGAAATTCATTATTAAATAAAGTGATGAAATTACTTATTAAATAAAGTGACTAATGGTTTGTGAAATAAAGTGCAAATAATATCTAAGTAAACTTTAAGCCTAATATTAAATGTGTAAATAGCAATAATTAAATAAAGCTAATTATTTTAATTTAACCAGCGATTGTTTGATTACTACACAATCCAGTGGTACGAGTCCGAGTACAGAGAGTTAGAGAAATTGTCAGGAGGGCAATTTTGTAACAGAGTAAATTGTCCGGAGGGCAATTTTGTAACAGAGTAAATTGTCAAGAGGGCAATTTCGTAACAATATATTACGATTTACTGCATTATGTATGTAATGGTTTAATTTTTCATTTTATATAAGTTTGTATAAATCTGTCATTTTGAGGAAATTAATAATTTTTAGCCTATTTTCAGTATTCGGAGTGTTAATTAACGATAGGGGTTGGGAGTTTTGAAAAGCTTGTTTTCTTGATCTATTGAATGTGGAGCAGTTAGTGAGGAGATGAAAGATGTTGGTAGGGGTGTTCGAATAACAGAAGGGGCAGGAAGATTTAGTGTTGTAGTTCATTAGGTATCCGTAGGAGATCTTAGTATGTCCTAAATGTAGGCGTATGAAATTTGTGATATCTGTTTTGGAGAGATTGTAGTCGGCATTGTATTGGTAATTGTTAATGGACATTTTTTTTACTTGAACATTTATGTAGTTATGCAAGTTTATCCAAGTGGGTGTGGCAATGTAATTAGATACGCCAGTATCATGCAGATTCTCGTTGAACATTTTTAGGGCTTAAGCTATGCAAATTATTGAGTTGAGGTTGCGGCAGGTTAATTATCGAATCCACTTTTTTACCACAAAAGCAACAATAAAATGGACATTGCTGCCAAATGTGTTAATCATAATATATCCAGAAGCATATCGGGGTTATTTTCTTTCATTTCCCGAGAGTTGAATATTTGGGAGATCCGTATGTTCTTTGCAATTTCTGCATATGAATGTAGAGAGGCAATACGATTTTTCAATTGAAAGTTCCTTATCGGAGCACAACACATTGACTTGAGGAAATAATATTAGTCCGCCGATCTGAAGCGACTCTAGCGACTCTACAAACTCAGAAGCAATTCTTAACGAAATGTGCGTCAGAAACTGAACATACACAGATTAATGAGATATAATTAGCATGTAGATTGACACAACTAAAACGCTGGCTCGTGGCTTTTGACGTAGACACCAACTGTTCTAGAAATGATTCAGGATTATAACAATTGTATATCTGAGGCACAGTTTGTTAATTTCTGTAATAAGAAAGGTTGAGAAAACAAATTTTAATAATCAAAATTTTATTATTGAAGTCCTATTTGTAAAAACACTGTCTGATCAGGACGTATAAAATTACAAAATGTTTAGAAAAGCATATAAACAGTCCTTAGAGGATTCAAACTTAAATCAATTGTATTGTGGATTTTTCTTGCCGGGAGATTTCATATACTTGATATTATTCATACATCTTGACAGAACTATGGTCTTATCGGTTCATAGAATATCCATCGGTTTATACTGATATACGACGGATTCAAATTCTGTGTGATTTTCAATCTGAATCATCCGAAATAATCTAATTTATACTTCTAAATTGTAAAAAATTATATTAAGCGACGTTGCTATGAAGTGGTGTAAAGTGCATTTCATGTGAAAAGAAGAGTAGGGGTACTCTAGTGCAACTCACCCTGCAAATGCTAATAGAAGGAGATATCTAGTGAACTGTGAGAGAATAAAATTTAGAACGAGATATCTAGTGAACTGGGTGAGAATTCTTTCGAATCCCCTTTTGTTCCTAATTTGTGAATTGTGGGAGTGGCAGTTGGCAGCACGTACTAATAAAATCAGTTAGAAGTAGCGAACTAAAAGATGCAAATAAAGCTGGGGCCTTTCATCTGACCACTTTTACAGAAACTTGGAGATTGTAAACAGTAATTGATTCGTCGTCAACACCACCTTTTCGAACTCCTTATATAGGAGTACCATAATTTTTTTTATTGTGCACTGGTGCGACTTCTTGATAAAGTACCACCATTTGCCACTGAAGGGATGAACATATTTTCGACGGTTTGAAGAAATCAAAGTCACAGACAGTTGAATCAGCACGGGGAGTGATTTTCATTTTGTAATTAGATATTGAAGATTTTATGGGATTGAGTCATTTACCAAGATATTTCAATAATTTTATTGAAAAGTCTCCGATTTCTTATCAAATATTGTTGACTTTTTAGTTTCAGAGATATAATCATCGCAAATGGAAGATAAATTTTATTAATATAGACTACTTTTTCGGTTTTTTTTCATGTCGCTTCGTATCTCTTTGTTACTGGTACCGTCACCGTTCCTGTTGCCTTCTATCTTGCCACAGTACAATGGGCCAATAGACACATGATGCAACCTGAGCAAACATGCCGCTAGTGCTACCTCGTTCTTAGTCATGTTGTCTCCGTCTATCGTACCATAAGGAGTAAACCAGAGACTACAGAAAAAATAAACTTAAGCGTCAATCGGCAAAGCAGCGAAATAAAGCAGACGGACGTTGTACACGAATGCACTCAAAATCGTGGTGTCAAAGACAATATACAGAAAGACCTTTCATTGCTCTCTTGAGTGAGAATCAACATATTGAAGTGTATGGGAACCACATTGGAATCCTGATCGGCAATTTCACGAGGCAGTCGTGAATATGTATCCATCGGCAGCCACACACATGGCTATTGTTGTTTGCACATTCGTATGAATAACTTAGTGTGTGTGTATGTGTTCACTGCAGAATCGAATGAATTAAAATCAAATTTTTATTTTCTGATTTGTGTGGCTGGGGTAAATTACACAATAATGAATTTTCTGTATGGCAAAGGTTTTTTACACGGAAAGTGGGGCTTTAAACAAAGCATTTGTAGTTTTGCGTATAAAAAATTTTTGCCATGTCATGAGAAAGCATAATGTGTATATTGTTACGAAATCGCCCTCTTGACAATTTACTCTGTTACAAAATTGCCCTCCTGACAATTTCTCTAACTCTCTGAACTCGGACTCGTACCACTGGATTGTGTAGTAATCAAACAATCGCTGGTTAAATTAAAATAATTAGCTTTATTTAATTATTGCTATTTACACATTTAATATTAGGCTTAAAGTTTACTTAGTTATTATTTGCACTTTATTTCACAAACCATTAGTCACTTTATTTAATAAGTAATTTCATCACTTTATTTAATAATGAATTTCATCACTTTGCAAAATTACAAATACTGCTAATACTGCTTTGATTATAATGCTAGATGTACACACTTTTACGGTCTCTGATCTACTGCATTCGACTTTGAACAGTCTTGTCGCTTTTATAGTTTTCGAATGGTTGGTGTAGAAACTTCCACGCTATTCTCGTATTTTCTAGAAGCTTCTATCCTCTTCGACGGAAGTCGAGAATATTCTTTTTGATATTACCGACGGATGGTTCTTGAATAAGCTTTTATTCGAATAGTTCGCATCTTGACTCAAAGGGGCCACTCATTCTCCAGATGGGATCCTAAAAGTATGCAATCCCTTTTCACTGAGCTATCACGTTTCAATATGTATATTGAAACATAAAGTGAAACGTGATTGCATACTTTTAGGATCCCATCTGGAGTTTGAGAATGAATGCACCACTCTGTGTACATAAGTTATGAATCGATCTATTCGAAAACCCACTGACGATGGTAGTGAATGCTTCAGTATGTTCTCGAAAAGTTTACTCAAGAGCCCCTTTCGAGGTGTATATAAGATTTGCGAATGATCCAGAAGCTTCTGTAATAGTGTAGAATTTTCTAATTGTAATTTATTGCATTGCTTTAAAAAAAATTAATAATAATAATAAAAATTTTCGAACGATAGTTTCCATAAAGAATAATACAAGAAAAGGTTAAATAATAGAAGAAAAGGTTAACTACATTTCCCCTCTCTCTTGGATAGACATGCATATTAGAAATCTGTACACAATTGAAGAGAAAAATGTACCCTATAGCATGTGGGCGGAATAAATCAACGATCAAATCCACGGCCATGGCTACCTTCATTAAGAATTTAGAATAATGATCATAATGGTTTTAAAAGGGAATATATTTCGTATTTCCAAGTAGTTATATGGATGTAATATCATCATCGTTCGACTCTCTTGCTTAATTTCTAATAGCTGTTTCAGTACACTGTGTTAGGGAATAGGGTATCTCGCTGCCTGTACAACCCCACTTCAATAATTTTTATTGTTTCTGCTTTCATTTTCAATTCCTTTGTGAAATTTCTTTCATTACTAGAGCACTCATTCTCTAAGTGTGCTTTTTCTATTGTATATTTTGTAGTTACTTCGAGATCTGTTTATTCAGTTCTAACTGAGGCAATAATATATTTTTTCAAATTTCATCACGTAAGTACATATAACCAACTTATATATATATACGAGTATACATATACATATATATACGAGTATACATATACTACTTTAATAATTGTTGGTGTATATTTGGTGATGTTGCCTTATACCAGAAGTAATGATGTCAGCCCCCGCTCTGGATAATGAGTAACAAAGACGTTCGATTCGACGAGTAAATTGTTTAGACCTAAATTATTGAGACCATGACCAGGGCTTTGAATCGACAACCCCAGGACTAGTAGACTAAGATTCCTACAATGAAGTTTTATGTGAGATACTCTGCTGAGTAATAACAATTTCCAAGTTATTACAATAATTCTAAACGATTTTGAATTTATATTTTACAAAAATTTGTGACAAAGTTTTCTAGTTGCTCTGAATTCCGACATGTCCGGATGGCCACACAATGCTTTTATCACCGTACATTTTTATGTTCGTTTGATCTGGAAAAACTTTGGGATTGAAAGGGTAATAATAGGGTAGTGATTCCTGCTGTACGGTTGATTTGGTGACTAAGTTGGCAGAGGATAGATAATGTCGGGGTGGGAAAATGTTTTATGGATTGAAAAGTGGGAGGGCGAGAAATCATTTGTGACATTGAGCTTCTTGGTAGGATGATGTCGTCATTTATATTGCCGATTTTGCTGACGGAGGTAAAACTCCGAAGAAGACTCCAAGCTGTTGAAGTCTTCTAAGAACAGGTATGGAAGAACTGTAAAGATGTCAATTAAGTCTTCATTGTGAAAATTTTGATTGGGTGGAATGTAGCATGTAACAACCGTTGTCTACTTCTACATCTAGAGCCAGGATGTTGGAGCTAATCGGGATTTGTTTGTGATTCAATGCTTTTTTACCAAAGGGATAACACCGTGCTATCAAGTGGTGTTCTGTGGGCTATAGTGGAAGTAGCTTCACGTATTGGATAGGTTAATTTACTACCCGGAATATTAGTCTCTAGTAGAGCAATTATCCATGTTACCAACTAAGGAAAAGATAATAACTACGACCGATGTAAAAAAAACCGATTGCAACAAGTATTAGTCGATGACCACAAATAATTTATAAGTGTTTATAAATATATCCTCCATCAAGTAATTTCCGCTGCAACACTCTAACAAAGAACACCATTGCTCCACTCTCACACTGTTATTCATACAAAAACCGCATCAAACAATGGTTGCAAATTTCTTATTTAATTTAAGTTAATTTACAATCCCTATATTTATAAAAATGGATTTTAATTTGTAACATGAGAACGGCTGGACCGATTTTAATAAAAAATATGGCATTTGAAGGATAATTTATCTAATATTGACCATAAAATTTTCAAAGTCGGTTCATAAACATAAATGGAGTTAAGGTTTTAAAATGTTTGTAACAACAAAAACATGAAAATTAGAGAAAAGTTGTTCGTTTCGAGTTCAGTTATGAACATGTATAAACCGAAAGCATAGTAAGCACACATATTCTCACCGAAATGGTGAATTCTGTGTCAAGGTTTGCGATGGCTAGTGGATGACACTCATTGGAATTACACCCTCGAAGATGCTGTGATTTCTTCAAATGATCATAAAATACGAAAGTTATTTTTGATAATTATCTAAACATTCTTTCCATTGAAACCGATTGAGTTCTGGACCAAATACCCAATGGTTCCGATGTTGAATTCACAAAAAAATATGCGTACGATTCTCTCATGAAGGTTGTGAACGATGAAACTGGAGTGATTTTCTTCTTGGTTGCCCCGATGATTCTGTTGGCATGTGATTTTCGCCAAACATTGACAATGACTCCACGGCCAACAGCAGCCGATGAACTTAATGCATGTTTGAAATCGTCTGTTTTGTGGAAACACGTCAAGACACTCAAATGAACATGCGTGTCAAGTTGCAGTTCGACCAATCTGGTGAAGTATATTCAAAACAATTGCTGGAGATTGGCAATGGCGAAATCCCCGCTGACATTTCGACTGGCTCTATTATATGCCCCGTCGATTTTTGCCAGGTCACCGATTTAAAAACCGATATCATCCGATAGATGTTCCCAACCATTTCTTAAAATATCAAAATCATGTTTAATTAGGCGTACGTCCTATATTGGCTGCGAAAAAAAATGATGCCAACGAATTGAATTTCAATACTCGAAGTGAAATTGCTGGAGAATTGACGACGTACAAATCAATGGATTCCGTTACTAGACAAGATGATGTTGTCAACTATCCAAAATAATTTTCAAAACTTTATGCGCCAAAATAAATATATTTTATTCAACAAGAAGCAGTGTTTATTTTAGCTATTGGAAAAAGCATCGTCTCTATCTAGTGGGAGACAAAATGTGACGAAGGTACCTAGACCTCTTGGAAGGAAACTACCATATAATAACTGCTTTTCTGCTTTTGTGAACATTTTGTTGAACATTTGATTCCAAGTCTGCGCCTGTAAAACTTTACAGACCGTATCCACACACATTTTTGTCTTCTCGGGCTTTCAGTAGTAAAATGTTCCTTATTATTAATTCATTTTTGTTGAACCTTTCTTATTAAAACAATTACAAAAAGTGTGCGTCATTTTCACAATTGACATAATGACAATTCTTTTTAGAACAGTTGTTTCCAAGCGAATTATATTGTATATTTACGTTTTTGTTCTATTACTGACGCACATTTCTTTAATAATTGTCTCTGAATTTGTCTAGTTGCTGGAGACTCTTGCGATAGTTAGTCCAACATTTTCACCCCGAGCTCATTGCGTAGTTCCCCAGACTGTGGCTAAATCCACACAAACACAATGGGTGCAAATATTTATTTAAATGAGTTGAATTTTTATTGCTTTGTCAAGAAAATGGAGAGCAAAACAATAACTTAAATTCAATTACTAAATTTAGTGTATAAAAACCCCGCAACGATTCTTTACGGTATTAGTTTGTTTCATCTTTTCGTAAGGAAGAGTCCGAATTGAAGTTCAAGTGAATTAAAAATGAAGTGTTTTGCTTTTGCTATCCTTGCCGCTTTTATTGCCGTAGTATTTGCTGGCAAAATTGAACAGGATCCTGCTGCACTCGAAAACCCAAGTGCTGCTAGAGATAGTTTCTCAGTCTTTAACTGCCCTAATGTAGGAGTAAGTATACGAGTACGAGTTTAAATATTTCAGACTCAGATTAGACAAAATTTGTAGCAAATCTTAAGTGGGTAGCAATATCTGAGCCCGCACTATTCATACATTCCAACCAATGATCTGACCAGTAGACAATTGTCTAAGATTGTTTGTAAATAAGTGGTATAAAATTAATATGAGAACTGTGGCAGAGAACCGCAGAACTACCTTTATATTCAAGAAAATGATCCGTATTTTAAGACAAAATGTGAAGATCAATATACTTGTTTTTTTCTGAGACCCCTCGGGCACATATCGAGACGGATATTTACTCAGGCATATATCTGTAGATTTCATATCTGCTCATCAAAGTTTGGTACTAATTGAAACCATATTTCTTTTCAAGTCTTCAGAAGAAGAAGAAGAAGAAGAAGAAGAAGAAGAAGTAGAAGATGACAGTGAAGAAGAATATGATGGTGAAGAAGAAGATGACGGTGAAGAAGCAGATGACGGTGAAAAAGAAGAAAGAGCTTCAGAAAAATGCCTGAAAAACGCGAACCTGCGCTTCAAGGATTTCATGCTATTGTCTGTTTGTGGCATTTACGACAAGAACAACATCAGCAAATTGAAAGAATTTGTTACCTGTTTTTTGGAGGTGGACAAAGTAGTGGTAAAAGGCGCCTTCAACGACAATGCCATACGAAAATTTCTCCCAATCTCTAAGGATGAGGTCGGACTATATATAAATGATTGTGGTAGGATTCAGGGTGAAAATGAGCTAGACACTAACTTCGAAAAATTCCTTTGTTACACTAGATTCTATAGAAGTAGATTACCAATAGAATAATAAAAAAAACAAGCACATAATCCTTTTGCACACAGCGGGAATATCTATTCTTATTTTCCAAATATATTTTTAAATGCACACTGTAAAGTTAAAATATTCCCCTCTCATTTTAAAAATATTATACTTATTCCATTTAAATCTCGATTTGTTTCAAATCTGAACTTCTCGAGAAGCGTCCTAAAAATAAACACAGTATATTTTATTGGTAAAAAAGTCTAAGGATTTCCAGACAGCTTAGTTGTTTGTCCCATAAGTGGCCTCATTTCTGTCAAGGAATGAGTACACTTGAATATTCTGAAAAATTATTTCTGGAATCTTGTAAATTAGAACTAACACACAATAAATACTTAAATCTCACAAACTGCATTTTAACTTTAATTCTTAGCCGGTGCTTAGGATAAATTAATTAACTACATTCATGGATTTTGTAATATTATAGAAGTAAACGAATAAGAGATATAATTTTAAATTAAAAATAAGATCAATTTAAAAATCAAATTATGTAAGACGTGATCAATCAGGTTCCTTGCGCAAGTCCTTATCTACAATATGTGGGTGGGGGTTAATTTTATTTTGTAGGTTCTTTTATTATTAATTATTTTTTAGTGGACAGTTGGAATGTTTAGTTGTGTATGTAGTATTTCGTTTTTGAAACACCATGGCGCATTGGTTATTGTGGGTAGTATTTTAGATTTAAATCGTTGAATCAACTCGATGTTTGAGATTCTGAGGAAGCCCCACAGTTGAATACAGGTTTAATGACCACTTTGTATACAAGAATTTTATTTTCCATGCTCACTTTCGAACTGTTATTGAGGAGCCAATAGAGAGTATTTGTCTGGAGCTTTAGTTGGGTTGTGCTGGATTCGATGTGCTTTCGTCAGGTGAGACGTCTATACAAATGAATGCCAAGATACTCCGCATCGTATGCTTGCGGCATCATTACATTATTTAGAGATAAAGGAGGTCATGTTTCGTTTCTTAAGGTAAACTTTATGAGAACTGTTTTCGACTCGATAACCATAATGTTTGTGTGATCCTTTAGATTTTGCGAGGCAATGTTCAAATCTTTATAAGAATATAAAATTGCGGTATCATCTGCAAAAGTATATATAAGTTGGTTATCTTTTGGCAAATCATTCGTATGTAAAAGGTATAAAAGCGGTCGCTCTGTAGTGCCTCAACTAAGATTTTGTGGTTGTCTGTCATATGGATTTTATGTTTTACTTTAAATTTCCCATCAAAGAGATAGGAAGATGGTTCTGAATTTTGTAGATGAGACTCTCATGCCACACTTGATCAAATGCTTGTCCAATATCACAATTCCTTAGAAATGTTTTGTATTATCCAAAGCGTCTGTAATTACTGCATATATTCTGTCCATCTGCTCTCTTGTATTCTACTTCTCTCGAAACCCAAATTGGTGTTGAGAGATCACTTCTCTTTTTTACCGGAATGGAGTAATTTAATGAAGAAGTACTTTTCGAAGACTTTAGAGAGTAGTGATAGAAGGCTTATTGGTCTATATGGTGCTTTCCTTGTTCATTGATCATTATAATTACGGATAATTTCCAAAACTTTGGGAGGTAATTAACTCTCAGTATACGATTTTATAATTGTGTAAGATGAACAATTGTAATAATTGGGTTCTCTTGCAACATTTTTGTTCGTGACCTGGACCTTCTTTTGGACTTATGTCCATCCGCCCAATCATTTTCACTTCCTTAATTTCAACCTTCAAGGTTCGTTTGGCCCGGCGTAGAATCAAATGTGTTAGGGCTAGTTCAGTCTGCACTAAATTTGGTGTAAACACATGTAGGAGATGATATTCTGTAGATGGTGCCATTTCATAAATGTTACGAGGTGCGTACGAATTTGGAGGTTGCGAGATGACAGTTCGTTAGACTCAGTTCGTCAACAGGTCACCAAACGAAATTAGTTTGAAGTTTTGAACCAACTTGATTTTTTATATTGAAGATAAATGCTGATTCAGAGCCAATGCTCCACTTGGGACAGTTGCATTAATGCGTCAGTTGTCTTTGGTGTGCTCACCAGTGCAAAATTAAACTTTTTTTAATCAAGGATTCTTGAAGATGTTATAAAATTACTTTTTAATTAAGATATTATTATGCTGATTGATTCAAAAAACGTACGCTGACGTATCAGAAAACATATTATATAATTTCAAACCAGAATTCAGACTTTTTGATCGCACGATTTTAAGACAGTTTTTAGCAGATCTCCCAACGATTTCTAAGCACTCACTTCATTTCCATTGCAAACTATTGCCATCTTAAACTATGTGTAATTTTAACATTTGAGAGGAAACCCAGCTAAGTATATTATGGTTCTTTTAAATATATACTAGGTAACCAACATATAAAATTTGTTTCATTCTTCCCATTTTGTTCAAGTATAAGCTGGCAAAAATGTGAGCTGACATTGAAATTTGATTAAATTGAAGTATTTGAATGGCAGACAAAATTAAGCGACACCAAAAAAGGGGGGAGGACAATTGAAATGTCCAACTGGGAACTCATGTCCAACAAAATGTCTTGTTTACCTCGGGCCGAGGAGAATTCCAATTTACCAATTTTGCACAACACCTAGAAAGAAATCAAATGTACGAAAAGGATAGCAAATAAAATGCCCAGGCATAGCAACAACAGTTAACCAACTACCACAAAAATACACTCAGAAAAATGTCAGTCTATAAAGTACGATTTAGTTGGTGTTTGATTATTGATTCCCCAAAAATTAAACAAAGCCTTTTTTCTTTGTTTGAGTATGTTTGGAGTCTGAGTCTTATGGTTCTTTTGGCTAGTTTGGCTTTAACGAAGATGATGGGAAAATGTAGTCCCGCCTTTTTATGACGGCAATGAGTATCTAGTTGAGCCCCTGAATTTAATTGCTTTGGGCATCTCTGGAGTAACTTACAGTATAACTTAAATTAAAGCAAACAAACCCAGGCGAAGCAGAAGACATTAAAATGCATCAGCATTGACTGAAGGAAAGTTTCACTATATCAGTGGTCACTTATTTTATTCATTGGTGGTGCTCTCAGTAATTTTATTTGTCGCAGATACTTGATTCTTCTTTGACTTTTTATATATACCCGATATTTGAGAAATTTAATGAAACTCTTCATTTATGCACCATGATCTTCTCGTACTAAAACAGAAGAGAACGAAATGTAAGAAACATTGTAATGCAAAAAAATAAGAAGAAAAATATTTATGGAAACTCTGTCTGAGCTACTTACGGCGGTAGTATAAGTCTATGGTGATTTGATATGTATTTATAAGGTTTGCATGATTATTATCGATGTATGTGAAGTTAATCACCAAATTATGGGATTTGGTTCCTAGACCTTAGCTGAATGGTATTCCACTAAAGACTTAAAGGAGCCGTAAATCGCTTAATTTCCCTCTGTCCTAAAATATCCTCCCATATTAATATCAAGTTCACCCGCAGAGCACGTTATAATGCATTATAATGTTTAAAGTAAATTCTTGTTGCTGATGAAGTTATTACACTCTAATCAGCAGTGGCGAAATTAACTACATTCGAAGATTCAACGGTTTTCAAAGTTATACACTAATTTAATAAGCCTTAAGTTCATAAGCCTAATAAGTTCAAATACAGTATTGCGATTTATGAAGCATCTAACAAACATTCATTTAACATTGTTTTAGGCTTTATAGAGCTGTAATAAGTATTCCGAGGTATTATGATGGGTACGAAGTGCCTTTATTTAAAATGTAATCTCTTTCTGATCTTGTACAAAGCATTTACAAAGTATATTCCAACAGAAATTTTTTAAGTAGGTATTTCTAGTGAGGTCATCTATTGGCTGGAAATGCGACAGAAAGGTAGATTCCTGACTTGTCGGTGGATTAGATAAAGGTAGATTCGTGACTGATGTAGTTTGAAAATTTGGACTAATAGTTGCAGAGTTATTGCCTCTGAAGTGGAAAGTATGTCTGTGTCACCGGTACAAAAATGAGCATCGAGAAAAGAACTAAAAGTAACTTTTGCTTTAAACTTGGTTAAACTTTTGCTGAAACGTTTCAATTGAAGAACCAAGTTTATGGTGATGATTGATTATACCATGGTAGAATTCATAAGTTGTATACGCGGTTTGAAAATTGTCGTGAGAAGATAAATGATGAACAACATGTTGGTCAACCGGAATCCATGATCACCGCAGATTCCATCAATACCGTAAATGAATTCTACAGAAACTAGTCAAAATCTTCATTGAAATTCATGGAGTTGTAATTGAGCATTTCAACAACATCAATCTATCGCATTTTGATCAAACATTTGGGCTACCGAAACGAGTTTGCACGGTTTGTTCAGCACAAGTTGCCTGAGGACCAAAAATTGCTGATAATTTCACATTCGGAGGACATCAATAAGGAGGCAGCAAATAACCAAAATTTTCTTTACAACAGTGTGGCTGGTGATTATACGTGGTGCTTTCAATATGATCCAAAACCCAAGCGCAAAAATGACTAGTGGGAGGCGCCAGACGTGCCAAAACCCAAAACATCTCGTTTTGAAAAGTCAAAAGTGAAGGCTACGTTGATTTGATTTAACGATTACAAGGATATTATCCACAAAGGTATCCTTGCAATAGGCCGAGCTGTTAATACACAACTCTATCTTATCATTTGAAGTGTTTGGGGCATCGTATTCGTCGTATTAGGCCGATATATCGCGCAGAAGGAAGTTGGGGTTTATTGCATGATAACGCGCCATCTTATCGATCTACACTTGTGACCTTTTTTTTGGGAAAAAATCTCATTTTAATACCAACCATTCCCCATATTCTCCTGAGTTGACACCGTTCAACTTTCACTTTTTCAGAAACATACTTTCCCCGATGAAAGAAGAACCTTTTGTGGATGTAGAAACTATCAAAAGGTTTGTACCAACACTCTGAAGGACATCCCGGTCGATGATTTAAAACGTTATGATCTTAGACCGCGCAAATTGCTGTATTGAGTCAGAGAAGAACTATTTTGAATGCAATACTTCGGTTTTGTCTAAAAAATCTTTTTCTTTTTCTTACTTTTAAAAGGTCCTGTTTAATTTGGAATGTACCCTGTATAGTGCATTGAGAAAGCCATGAAAAAAATTTGAATAATTCTTTCCCTTTTTCTTCCTTGCCCCACTTTTTCACTCCGTTCTGTTTTTTCTGAAGTTTTGAACAGTTCTTCGTTGATGCTTTTATAAAGCTATGAATGACTTTTATTCCCTGCTAACTTTATATATCAATAATAGAATTGATAGTTGCAGTTCGTTCGTGTGGGCCCTCGAAAAATGAACGTAGCCCTTTTTATATTTATTTAGTTTTTTCTAAATATTTTCGTCAAAGTTGATCAATATGTGTAAGCTATAACTTTGTGTCCCTTCTATTAAGAATGCATTTCTTTAAGTGTACCCTTTTAACATTTTCCACCTTTCAAATTGTACACATTGTTGCGTTCATTGTTATTGTTTTTGTTGTTGCAAATGCACAATGTCTACGCAAATGAATGAATTGTTACAAAATTTATGACATTTGCCTGGACATGACACTTGTTATCCAGGGGGCCAGTAGTCACATGGCCACACACACACACACACTCACAGAGAGCCACGCAGTTGTGCACACCCCTTCTCAATGCAGCCACAGGCGAAGGCCAATCATGTATGTACATCATTGCTGTCACAGTTAAGAGAATATCTTAAAATGGAACTGATATGGCCGTCATGTCATTCTGCTTTCGCTGTGGCTCCATTGTTACTCAGGCGACCGGCACGCCAGCATGCGTTGGCAATCAAAAATGTCGTTTTGTCATATGCCAATGCAGTGGACCGCCCAGTGCCATTGCTGGCGCACACAGGATGGACGAAGGAATTTTGCATAAATTTTCGCTTCTTCATATGCAAATATGTGGAAGACGAATTGCCCGGAGTTGGAGTAGCAGCAAGTTGCATTGTAACGAGAGAGCGGCGTGTCTGAACGCTGACAATATCATGGCTGCATATAAACAAATCATAAATGTTAAATTTCTTTCCATAGAACACCATCTTATATGGATAACTATGCTGTTGCACCAAGTGAAATTGTTTAGTAACGTAGCTGGAATTTTTTTTTAAAAATGTCCACTCGGCATTTCATTGAAAGGCGTGTCTTATTGAAGTTTATAGTTGCATATTTTTTGATGACACTTTTGTACGGTAGGTGGGACGATAATACCAGTGTTTGGAGTTTGGTTAGGCTTAGAAATATTGGGTTTTTGGTAGTTTGCCGGTGTTTTATAGGCTACTTGGGTGCCAATTATTTTATCAGACAGCCAAGCTGCACTAAGGGCTTTGGATGGATTCCAAATAACATCAAGGAGTGTCTTAGATTGTCGCCGATCTCTAAATGAGATGGCTAAACATTTTCATATCCATCTATGCTGGGTACCAGGCCAGGGAACTGCAAGGCTGATCAACTTGCGAGAGACGGCACTTGTATGCCAAATGTCAGTAGGCATATGGATTTACCTCTCGCGACTTGTAAGCTTCTCATAAGGGAGACATTAATTAATTCTACTAATCAAAGGTGGATTTGTGCCACTAGCTGAGAAACTACCAGGCAAATATGGCCGAGGCTAAAGCTGCATCTATCTGGGAATATTATTAGACTCAACAGACTACAAATTAGAACTTTAATAGGAGCCCTCACGGGACATTATCAGATAGAAAATCATGCAAGAAGAATGGGAGTTTATACGCTTGATTTCTGTCGCAGCTGCAGAAACAAGGAGGATCTGGAAACGGTCCAGCATATCTTCTGTACATGTCCAGCTTTTGCTAGAAATAGGGATCGTTTACTAGGATCCCACTTCTTAACAAGTATAGATAATCTATACCGGTCAGGTGTCAACAACCTTCTCCGCTTTCTAAAAGGTACAGGTTGATTCAATCTGGAGGGGGGAGAATAGCCATGCCACGCATCCGCGTCTCACAACGGACCCAACTTGTGGTCTAAATGGCATCACTGGTTTATTGGTGATGCGGCTGCCCAACCTACCTACCTAAGGCGTGTGTGAAGCATCCTAAGTCCTTGGCTCCAGATAAAACCCAAAGATATAAGTTCTGAAGAAACAAAACAATGTATACAGGGTGAGTAGCAGGAATATCAACTTTAATGCAAAGGTAGCCATGGAAATTTTACTTTAAGTCACGAATACAATCACTCGGTATGCAAATCGCCATCTAACACTCTGATACATGGTCGCAAAATCTTTAGAACTTACGGATGTGACCCGAAATAGGCCGGGCATTACTTCGTCACATCTTACTGCCATAACTACTTCAAGCAGTCGCACCTAGAAACTGTTGTCGAAACATGGTCATATTCTGAAATCCGTGGAGTTGAGATACCACCACTTTTGTGATCTAATGTCAACAGAAAAATATCCTCATTATTGCAATGTTAACCTTTAATTGCTAGCGCTGAATTCCACTGGAATATTTAATCCCTACCGATGAAGTGGCTTTTTAAGTACAGATCACAGAATCCAAAATGTCATGGTGTCAAAGTTCATGTTCAACCTCAAGTCTAAGCTGCCAGAAAATTTAGGGTATTTTTGCAATTGCGAATATTTCCGAACAAATTATTACAATGTTTTTCACCGTTCAGGAGGTTTGGGCTCCAAAGATGAAATCTTTCATTCTGCTGATTGTATTCCTGTTAGTACAAACCTGCTCGTCCGGAGGTCTCATTTAATCCGCTGATATGTGATATATCCGCTTCGTAATGATTTTCCGGTTACGACGAATTTTACCGATGAATTTTTTCGCTCTCTGTGGATAGTCATGGTAATTCTCTACATATCGCATAATAACATGTAAAATAAAGATTCTCATCTATTTTACAGTTATGATTGCCTAGTTTCTTTAGCCACATTATCGTGGATCGTGTATTGAATATTTTAACAATTGCAATTTAAAAATCGCAACCGAATAGTATTGGAATAATTTGCTCTGGGGCATCCGTACTTCTGAATGTTGTTGAATTTCACTGTAAATTGTACAGGGAGACCTAAATTAGATGTGTTTGTATAATTTTTTTTTATTATTTTATTACTTCTTTATATCCTCCTTAATGTGTAACTTTACTGAATATAACTAGGGAAGGACTCAATCAGAGATGATATCGGATGAAATGGTTTCTTCCATATATCCTCCTTACAGTGTAACTTTACTGAACATATGTAACTAAGAAGGACTTAATCTGATATCGGAAGAAAAGATTTAGATATGCTCTTAAAAATTATACACGGAATTAGAAACGAAGTATATAAAATATAATTTTAAGACAATCTGTCTAAGTATGAATATTTTATACAAAACTAATCATGATCCGTTTATAAGCGACAAATTTCCACAGAGTTCAAATTTCTTCTGCATTAAAACTTCATTTATTTTTCCTCATATTCAAAGTTGTTCACTAGGATGTAATTGATTGAACAAAATACTTAAATGAGCACCCAACTCGGCACTTGTGACGCGTGCTGCAAATTTTCGTTTCAAGTAGGTTCATTTCAAGTTGCTACGAAATTAAGGAAATGAAGTTAAAATAATAAAAAGCGTACTTCAAGTGCTGATGGAGCGTTAAGTTTGAAGTGTACGAGTAGAGAGGAAATGTAAATGAGACCAAGGAAATGAAGCATAGTAGCGGCTACCTATATATACGAGGTTTGATCAAAAAATAACCGCTATTTTCAAGTATTTATTTATTCATCAACAACTATCTTGTCCCCTTCAAAGTAATTCCCCTCAGATATAATAAACTTATGCCAGCGTTTTTTCCAATCCTCGAAACACTTCTGAAACGCTTTTTTTGGTATCGCCAACAGCTCCTGTTTCGATTTTTCTTTTATCTCCTCAATCGTAGCAAAACGCTTTCCTTTCATCAGTGTCTTCAGTTTTGGAAAGAGGAAAAAGTCAGCGGGGGCCAAGTCCGGTGAATACGGTGGTTGAGGCATGATAACGGTTTTGTTTTTGGCCAAAAAATTACGCACAAGCATCGATGTGTGGGCTGGTGCGGTATCATGTTGCAAAATCCATGATTGGTTTTTCCACAATTCTGGGAGTTTCTGACGAATTGCTTTTCGCAAACGGCGCATAACTTCAAGGTAGTATTCCTTGTACGACCTTGTGGCAAGAATTTATGATGCACCACGCCATTGCAATCAAAGAAAACTGTCAGCAAAACCTTTACGTACGACCGAACTTGACGTGCTTTTTTCGGTCTTGGCTCATCTGGACGTTTCCATTGGGATTATTGGGCTTTGATTTCAATGTCATAGCCATACACCCACGATTCGTCACCAGTT
Source organism: Clusia tigrina (assembly GCA_920105625.2). Lineage (NCBI taxonomy): Eukaryota > Metazoa > Arthropoda > Insecta > Diptera > Clusiidae > Clusia > Clusia tigrina. The sequence continues at coordinate 31,617,573 of OV050030.1, forward strand.
ATGATCTTTTTGAGGAAATCTGGATCGTCGTTGACGATGTTCAACAGCTCCTGAGCGATGTCCATGCGACGTTGTTTTTGCTCAAAATTTAGCAATTTTGGAACAATCTTCGCTGCCGCACGCTTCATGCCTGAAACATCCGTAAAAATTGCTTGGCATGAGCCGAACAATATGCCAACATCATCAGCAACCTTTCTGATAGTGATTCGACGATTATCCAAAATCATTTTCTTCACTGCGTCAATGTTTTCATCGGTTGTTGACGTGCTCGGGCGACCAGGGCGAGCATCGTCATTGACATCTTCTCGGCCTTCCTTAAACCAATTATACCACAATTGAACTTCTGTTCTGCTCATAATAGACTCGCCAAAGGCCACGGTCAACATTTCAAATGTCCTTGCACATTTTATTTCATTTTTTACACAAAACTGAATACAGTTTCTTTGATCCATTTTTTCGAATAGTACAAAATCGAAGAGCACACCAAAACACGACTAACCTTTTTATCTGTCAAAAACAAACTGACAATCCAAAATGGTTGGTATTGCCAACATATATATCAGACATGTGTACCAACATAACAGAAAAAAAATGCGAACATCGAACATACGAAACTCACGAAAAGATGAAAATAACGGTTATTTTTTGATCACACCTCGTACATACATATTGTTTTTTTACTGTTAGTGTGTACTAAAAATGTCAGTCTTAATTAAATTTTGAGATAAAGGAAACGCGTCATCTGGTATCAACACATATGGAATTTGATCAGTTACTGCTGGAAGTGACTGGGGATTCGGCAAATTATACTTCCCATTAAAAAATCGTAAAACATTACACCACCATCTGAAACTCGCCTAGTTGCATCAACATCCACCATGATATATTCATAGTTGGCATTAACCAGAGTCATTAAAACAATGCTTGTAGTTATGCTACATCGATCCCGTATTGGCTGGTTTACTTATGGCGACATGTTTGGCATCAATACATCCCAAACAGTGGAAGAAATCCATTTCTTTCCAAATATCAATGCTATATTTCTCCATCGGCCCTCAGATGTTGGCATCTAAAAAGGTAAATTTCTTATTACTATTATTATAATTTGAACAAAAATAAATGTATGTACAAATTGGAAGAGGAGCACTAGCATCTGCTTTCAGCTCTCATGTAATAAATATGCTATACTTCAATTTTTACATTTAATACATGTTGTGTTATAGTTACTATGTTAGTATTTTTAAATGAAATAATAGTGTTTTTTAGGAAATGAAATAAAATAATAGTCTTTTTTAGGAAACTATATAATTTTTTATATTATCAGTTGAAGGATTGTTGAACAGCTCGCTGGGGATTGTGTCCAAAAGAAGATTGCTCCTCGCAGCAGCTCGTGTGATCAAGCCAATGACGCCAGAATTTGTGAAATCGGAATCTACTCGTAAAAAGCGGGCAGTTTCGATCAGAGGAGAATATATATATATATATATATATATATATATACATATACATATATATATATATATATATATATATATATATATATATATATATATATATATATACAGTAGACACTCGATTAATGCAACCTTCGGTTATTGCAACTGCCAAATTATTTACATTGCAGACTTTGTAATTGCAACTTTCAGAAATAGCAGAATCGATAAATGCAACTTTCTGCAAATAAATATGTATAGTTTTTTTTTTAACGTAGAATGTTGTTCTCTGATCTCTGTTTTGTGATTATTTTTCTGCTTGACAACAACCGTTAAATCTGTGGATACATATGTACATACATATGTATGTACATATGTATGGATTTAAATTTTTGTGTATTCATTGCTTTTTTTTGCTAATGGTCTTTTTTCCTATTTGGGTCATCGTTGTCCGTTTGATTTCATAACATCTCGCTATGCCCGTCGTTAAAACAATTGAGAGATTAACAATTAAAGAAAAAATAGAGATTCTGGACAAGTTGAAGAAAGGCCATACGGTAAAATTTATTTGTGAAAAATACAAAATAAATAAATCTACTGCTTGCCGCATTAAGCAGAGCGAAAATAAATTAAGAAAATTTATTGAAACACCGAGTGTGAACCTGGAAAACGATGCACGTTGAAAATTGCCGGATTTCCAAAAATGGAAAGTCGCTTATATAGGTGGTCACGGAACGTTCCAGTTTCAGGTGATATTTTGGGTGCAAAGGCATGTGACCTCCATAACATAATCACAGAAAAGCCTGGTGGGTATAACGCCAGTCAAGGCTGGCTGATAAATTTTAGAAAATGACACGGCATTCGATTATTGAGAATCTGTGGTGAAAAATTATCGAACAAAACCTAGTAGACCCCTTTGTAGAAAAATTTAAAAAAACAATCGAAGAGCTCGGATTAACACGGAACCAAATATACAACGCGGACGAATCCGGTCTATTCTTTCGACTTTTACCAGACAAAACACTTGTGAGTGCCAAAGAAGCATCTGCTCCTGGCCGCAAAACTTCTAAGGAAAGAGTAACATTTTTACCTTGCACAAACGCAACTGGTCTCCACATACTCAAGTTGATGGTCATAGGTAAATCAGCTAATCCACGAGTTTTCGAAAATGTCTGCAATAATCCAGTTCTATATAAAAGCAGTAAAAATGCTTGGATGACATCTTCAATTTTTGAACAATGGTTTAAGAACACATTTGTTCCTGAGGTAAGTGGGACATTTAATACAAATCTCATTGACTTTGTATGTATGTTTATCAACTTTAGGTAAGGCAGTTTTTGAACTCTAAAGGATTGCCGCAAAAGGCGTTACTGCTTCTAGACAATGCCAGTTGCCACCCAAAAGACGGTCAATTTAAAAGCGACGATGGAAACATAGTAACGATGTGTCTTCCACCGAATTGCACTGCTCTACTTCAGCCGCTAGACCAAAATGTTATCAACTTGATAAAGCTTAATTATAAAAAAGGTCTATTCGAAGATCTGCTAGCAACTGAAATGAGAGATTTTGATACAATGCTCAAGGTATTCGATTTGAGAAAAGCGGTACGTCTGTTAGCTTACGCATGAGAAAAGGTACCGACGTCGACAATCGAAAAGTCCTGGAATATTTTGTTCGCAGACCCTAATAATGAATAGACTAATGCAGATAACTTGCCATTGAGCAGTTTAAGAGATGAAATAATTCGGGAGAACGCAACGATTTCATCCATAGCAGGACTTCTACAAATAATGCAGCCTGAACAAACGATTTCTCACAGTGATGTCTATGAATGGGTGAGCGAGCTACCTGAGATTTCTCATGATCTAAGTGACGGAAATGAAACATCAGACAATGAAATTGTTGATGAGAATCTTGCGGAAGAACAGGACGTCTGCAGAGGACGCCATTAAATCCATAAATACCAGCATTCAATGGGCTGAAGAAAGTAATATTTGTTTAAGTCAAAACTCAAAAGAGCAAAATTTGGATGTAAATTGCCCACAAACAACGATCATCCATACATCATGATCAACATCGTAATAAAATTTCCCCTCAAAATCTAAATGATTTAGATTTTCGACAATCAGTCAGTGATCACAGCGAGATCATGTCTGTGTGACACATACATGCATAATTTCTCTCTTTTTCACACATACTATTAAATATGAGTACGAAAATGATGTATCGTCTATGGGCCGCATAACGTCATACGTTGCAAAACGTTTTTTTTTAGCGTTGAATAACGCTTTACGCCACGGCATTCATTCAATTTCAAAATGAGAGTGTAATATTTTGAGAAAAGAGAAGGTAAAGTGGGAGTGCGGGTGTGTTAAGCAGCAAAAGGTAAGGCAAGGGGTATATTTGAGTAAGCTGATTGCTCTTTATTTTCCTCACATCAGGGACTCTCAAAAACGCGACGGCGAGTTCGTGCCCCACACGTATAAGATCGTGTTTCACACCGATTCCAAAGAACATATGGAAAATAGAGTTGATATGAATGAATTTGTGCGAGTTCTTCGAAGAACAAACCATACACTGTACGTGTGACCAAAAAAAAAATGGTCGGAACGGTAAATAAATATGGAGGGAATTGAATGTTCTAGACATAAAGGCGCTTTGTTCTCTTTTCATACAATTTTATTCCATCGCTACCTGCGAGTATGTATGTACTCATTTTTTGGGTTTGTTTTCTTTCTTTTTATTTTGCTTATAAGTATACAAACAACCATACATATATGTATGTATGAATTAAAAATTCTGTAGATTTCATGATTCTGTAGTTCTCAATATTTGTCGCCCACTTAACTCGTAACGTGAAGAGCAAATCAAATATTTTGCTCTTCTTCTTTATAGGACTTCTTATTACGTTGATATTCTTTGGTTTAACGTAGAATACGCAATTTCAATAATTCATCAATCAAAACAACAGCCGAAGGTTTGTGTCCACACTGAAACAGAAGCATAGTTTGTGTTCACGATACAAACTCAAACACTCAACCAAACAGCACACATATGTTTGAGTGTATGTGTTTAAACAATTTTCATTGGAGAAATTTAAATATTAGGAAGATATCAACCAATATGAAATGTATATCAAACGAAAGATAACATCTTCATTTACCTACAACAAAATTTTTAAAAAAAGTTATCTCGCCGTTTCCTCATAATCAATGAAATAAAGATTACAACAATAACAATCTGACATGACTCCCTATACCGTAAGGTAAGACGTATTCTACACCAAAACTACTCATGAAAATTTCCCTGGAATTTTTTATTTCTCAATGCTTTTTTCAAATAGTGCTGCCAAGTATACCACTGACTCGTTTGCAGTGTTCGCACCACTAGATACGAGCTCGATACAAGATACGAATCAAATACTCCTAGTATATAGTAAGTATTTGCACTATTTTGTTTGCCATCTTTCTGTACAACATACGTCTTCTTCGAGCCGATTGCCCCCTAAAAGTAGGCAGCACTCTTACCCGGTGTTAGAAGTTTTGTGAAAAGGGAAGTTTTATAAATTGTCACTAATAAGGTATACTTTGAGGGTGTGAAAAATTTTTCAGTGGCAACAAGGTGGCGATACACAATGGGAGAGTTCTTCTGAACAAATTTGATATGTACTAACAAAGAAAAACATACCCAAAAATTAGGAATTCAAAATCAAAAGAAACTCCAAATATTATTCACATAAATAATACTGCACACAGTAAACATTTCCTTCTCCTACACTAACATGCTAAAAACCGTTCTCATCGTCAAAATGCCTTGCATCCAAACTCTACCATTTCTTCTTGTACTATAACCTGAATATCCCTAATAACAACAATAATCGTCTTCAGAAAATTGAGAAAATTGAGAAAATAACTTCCGAATATAAAATCGGACTCCATATTATTATAGACCAACTGCACGAATGGAAGATAGGACCACACATAATTAACTATGTTTCAAATTTTATGACTAAGAGGAAAGTTATTGTTGGAGTGGGAAAGACCCTTTCAAACATCCGATCATTAAACAACGGAATCCCACAAGGATCTCCAATATCAGTAATCTTGTTTCTCATAACCTACAACAATATCTGTACAACCATCTCATTACACAAAGAAATAAACTACTGTGCTTACTCTTATGACTTTCGTTTATTCATTGACCATAACAGAAACAAAAACCCAACAATTAATTTAAACAAACTTTTTCAAAACATTGCCACCTGGTGCGATTACTCAGTTGCAGTCCTCTCGACTACGAAATACAAACACTTACATATCTGCCGTAAACATAAATGCTCCTGCATAATAAACAACAAACAACTTACGGTTCGATGAGGTTGACAACCCACGGATTCTAGGCGTCATTTTTAAGAAGCGTTATAGATGGAACACTCACATTGAAAACTTGTGTTAGATGCTTGCTTATCCAGCATCAAATTAAACTGCAATAAATCTTGCATAATCGATACCATAAAATCCTCAAAAATTCATTATGGAATTTATCTTTACGGATATTCTCCGAAAGCAGTACTAAACAAAATTAAAACTACTTTAAGTCAGAACAGCTCTAGGGGCTTACTATCCAAAACATTTTATTTGAAACCTACTTTTAACAATTGAAGATCAAAGAGACTTCGCTTCCACCAAACTCTTCAAAATACTATGAAGATGCAATAACAGCCCACTTTATGATATAACACCAAACACCAGTCTTTAAATAGCCCACAAAAAGTCACAACAGAATAATAAATTCCAAAGAACTTGGCATACCAACACCCTGGTCTTTCAATTCATCAACAATTAACGACACCTTAAGAAAGCACACAAAAACTCACTCCAATCCAGCAATTTGCGATCCTCATTTCATGAAATCCAAGAAAACCTATCTAACTACTCTTTTACTTATATCGATGGCTCCAAAATAAACTCAAAACTCAGCTTCAGTGTAATCCCAACCAACCAAATCATCAAAATCTCTAACTTGCGTGCTTTCTGCTGAAGGTGGTAAACTATTTTTAAAAAGCAAGTTCCAGATTCACGTTATATATGTTATTTTTCCTGCTCTTTGTGTTGTTAAACGGTTCCTTTTTTTTAGTGAATGAAGCTGTGGGTGCTAAAGAAACGTTCAGTAGCAACTGAAGTACAGGGAGCTGTTAAAATTCGAACAGCTAATTTGCTTAATTGCGTGCTTCCACAAATTCCTTTCCACCAAGTTACTGGAGAAATTTCATCCAAACAGCTCCAGACAAAAGTTTTTGCCCAGAAATCATTTCTGGCCTTGTAATTGGCAGAATCTACCATTACATTTATGTACAGTACAGTTTAATATTTAGGGCGGAAATTATTGCTATCCACGAAGCGATTCAAACGTTCTTTAAAATATAACCTGAACTGTGTGAGGTTATCTTCTCTCCTCATAAGAAACACTCTTTCTAACAACTTCCCTAAAATTCAACTTTCTTGGATCCCAGGACGTGTTTCAATAGACGGCAATGAGTTTGCCGATCAGTCAGCCAAGGATGCTAATGTAGCTCCACTTATTTGAACACAAAATTACAATGCAAACGATAAAAAACATTACTTAAAAAGCAAATTTAAAAGCAAACATATACAAATATGGGACTCAACCTCGGATTGGTACAAACTGGTACAAACTACAATTTACACGGTGTCGTCGATGAATGCGCTTATCCAGTAGATGAGATTGTGTTTCAACATGATGGAGATCCTAAGCACACTGTCATTATTGTCAAAAAATGCCTGGCTGAACAACAATGTCAAACTATGCAGGAACCTGCACTATGCCCGGATTTAAATCCAATGGAAAATTTTTGGGCCATAGTAAAAATAATGCTTTCGCACCACGAACGTGCTCCAACAAATATGGCCGAACTCTGGGAAGGAATTAATACTGAATGGGCCGATATTCCACACCAAACAATACAAAATTTAGTCGAAAGTATGCCTAAACGTATTGAAAGTGTTTTAGCGAATAGAGGATTTTGTACAAAGTATTAATTTATTAAACAACTAAAATGGTCAAAATTGGATAAATGGGGTTTACAAAGAATTTTGAATTTTAATTGGTATTTTTTTTTCGATTTACAATTGTATTTTAATTTCAATTTAAGAAGATTGTTTAAAGTATACAACGTAAAAAGATTTACTTCATTATCTAATAAAAATAAAATTATACCAAATTTACTAAAAAAATTTGAATTATGTATCCACTTTTGTCCACCACTGTAGATTTAAGTTAAGCTTAAGGCCAGGGCACATCTAAGCGGTATTCGCAAGGGATAATTGCTATTCTTCTTGTTTTGGTTTTGACATATCCTCATTCTATTATTCGTAGCTTTCATTTAATTTTGAAATACTAATAAGAAAACGTATAGTAAAAAACTAAAAATAAAATGGGAAAGTGCGCGATATGTGGAAAAGTCACAAAACTAAGAGGGCAATTGTTCTCTGTTGCAAATGATGGAGACAAAAGAAAGTAGTGGAGTGCATTGTGCGGTTTGGTTTTAGAGCCAAAGGATTTTGTGTGTGCAGACTATTTCCTGCAATCAGCCTTCAGAATTGGAGGAAATGGGTCCACCAAGTGCAGTTCCTATTCTTCGACTCACTTCACGGTAAGTGAAAAAAATTATAAATTTTAGTATTAAAATAAAAATTTTATATTATGCCTCAATTCATTGGATTCACAGCAGGAAAATCTCTGCCTTAGTACAGTGGTCACAGTAGACCCAATTAGGTGGCAGTATGCACCCAATAAGGAAAACGAACAAGTGGAGGTCGACAATAACATTGAACCATTGTAAGTGCAATAATTAGATAAAATGTTAAACTCATAGTAATTTATTTATACTAACATAAAAACCAAAAAAAAAAACTGTGTGTCACTCTTTTAACATATAAATTGACGTAATGAAAGCCTATCGGATCGAAGATGCTCTATTGAATATGTCGATTAAAAGGTTTTACTGTGTTAATGGTGAATATCATGAAAACAATAGTGGTAACGACTAATTCTATATAAAATATGTTTAGTACATATATCTTTTAATTTAGCTATATAGCCAGAAATACAGAGCTCTTACGTCACTCTGGAAATGTAAGAAGGGATGATTGTAGAGTTCCAATACTGAAGCACCACATGGAACAGCGGATTTCAATATAAGCTTTAATAGTTTGCCAGAAATAGGTCATCTGGAAGTAGTTCCAGATTTTGAAGTACCACCAATAGAAAACCTAGATTAGCAAAGTACGGTGACGACTTGGAAGCGCTTCAAGAAGATGGCCTGGAGTACAGGCTACGCAATTCGAAAAATGAAACTAGATGGATACGACAACCACAAGAATTCATTCAGTTGGGTCGACCAAGTGTCCAAAGGCGGTTTAATAAAGCCGTCCTTGGAATTCTTAAATAAAATCAATTGTTTTAGAAACGGTTTTTTTTAAACTACATTTTTTTATAACAACAATTTATTATTTATTGAATCTGTTTAAATTAAGCCTAACAATAAGTAGATCAAATCTTAAAACTAGATACTAAAGAACAATTTTAACCAAAATTTGGCCATCAAAATTTCAGCTCTGCCTCGCTCTTCAAAAGGCCGGAAAGTCTTTTCTCTGCAGACGGGATCGGCTTATCGGTTTTGCGAGCGATTTAGCTAGTGGATTCGGGTTATTTTCCAGTTTTGCTATGTATATCTGCTTTCTAGACTTTATTTCTGTGATAACTGTTGGTATTTTCAGGTCTTTGTGAATATTATCGTTACGCATGTACCATGGAGCACCTGTTATTAACCTAAGTATCTTTGACTGAAACCTTTGAATTATGGCAATGTTAGAAGCGGATGCATTACGCCATAGTTGAATCCCGTACAACCATATCGGCTTCATAAGTGCATTGTATATGAGGATTTTATATTCCAGACTTAAGGTAGATTTATGGTCAATTAGCCAATGCAGATTAGCGACCTTGAACTGCATATGTAAAATTTTAGCTTAGATATATGTACGCCAAGTTAAGCGCCAGTTTAAATGAATGCTGAGGTAAGTAACTTCATTAGCTTGTGGAATCCCGATATTATTGAGTCGAATAGCTGGACACGTACCAGGCTTCAAAGAGAATGTTACGTGCTTGGTTTTTTGCTCATTGACCTTTATACGACACATTCCTAGCCATTCTTCTACCCTAAATAAGTGCTCCTGAAGTGCTCTCGATGCCTTTATCGAACATTTATTGCAACTAAGTATAGCGGTATCATCCGCAAATGCTGAAATTAGTGTGCTTTCACTTATAGGAGTATCAGATGTAAATACTACGTATAATGTAGGTCCTAGAACGCTACCTTGGGGCACACTGGCTGAAATTGGAAAATCTTCGGAAATAAATTCGTTTACTTTTACACTGAAACTTCTATTGGATAAGACTCAAGAATTTTATGATAGTTTTTCGAAGAGACTTTTTGACTTTGAACATTAGTCCTTGATGCCATACCTTATCAAATGCTTGAGCCACGTCAAGGAATATTGCAGAGCAAAACTCCCCAAGTTCAAAAGTATTTCTTATTTCATTTGTAATTTGATTCATCCAACTAAATAACAAGGATATTCACCACTGCAAAAATATAAATAAAACCTTGGCAGACCGGAGCGTAGCAGTGGACCTGCCAGATGAGGTTAAAGAATTTTTTTTAAGTGTCGTATATTTTTTAGATTGAAAAATTTAAATCACCGCTTAAAAATGAAAAAACAAAGCAGAGAGTTATGGTTTTCAAAATAATATTGAAAATAACTCAGTAATCTTTTTTTTATTTTATTATATTTATATTTATGTATATAAAAATGAATGATTGTTTGTTAGTGACGCTAAGGCTCGAGAACGGCTGGACCAATCTTGATGGAATTTTCAGAGATTGTTCGTTGTGGATCTGGGAAGGTTTAGAAATAAAAAAACCTTATACTTTTCCTGAAGAAAAGTCGGAAAATTTAAAAATTCCAAAAAGGACTTTTCCATACAAAATTTTTTTTCTTTCAAATTTTTTTTTTTCCAATTGTTTCTTGCAAATCTATCGATCTCAAAACATTCGGAAAAGTCGGAAAATTCGGACACGCGCACATTTAGTTTTATATTGGTGTTGTAAGCACTGACTGATACTCCAATTACTTAACAGATGGAGCTGTAGACGCTTAAATGTATACATTCAGGAAATATTTCATTTTAAATCTGTGGATCATCAGTTTTTGAGTGAAATTATTGACATTTCCAACAAAAAAGTGAGTTCATTATTTTCGTTTGTTGGTGAATACCCAACCTCATTTCCATTGGAATTTATTTGTGTTATTTCTTCAGCTGATTTGTAAATTATTTGGAATCGTTCAATTTCGGTGGTTTGCTTTCTTTATTTCGGCTATTCAAAAGGTAAATTATTGAAAATTATTCCGTGAAAACTTTATGTGTGTTTCATACAAAGTGATCAATTACAGATTGAAATGTGTTACGATGCCACAAAGAGGTCGCGCTAATATCGGTCGGCGTTCCCGACGTACAACGGACCAACGTAATTATACAGCACGTCGTACTGAAGAGGAAAATGCTACTGCAAGGGAATCTGCTCGAATCGGAATGATTGAATATCGTGCGCGACAATCACAAGAGGCTCACGAAGCTTACAATGAGCAACAACGATTGAGAAGAAGACAAGTTCATGCTCAGGAAATTCATGAAGTAAGAGAACAACGTTTGGCTGCTCACCGACAACGCCAGCAACAACAACGATTGCCTAATTTGAATATCGAACGTGCAGCCTTTCGATATGAGCCGGACATTGAATACGGTGCGCACGCATCAGTTCGATTTGGTTCGATGTCTGTCGTTTGCCCGCAGTGCGATGCACTGAAATTTCCAAAAGAACCGGCCGGATTGTGTTGCGCAAGCGGAAAAGTGAAATTACCAGAGTTACTTTCTCCACCAGAGCCATTGCGGTCGTTGCTTTACGGTGAATCAACAAATTCGAGTTCACCAACAATCTAACACTTATTATCTCGCCAATAAAATACAGAAATTAACATATTTGTCTGCAACTATACAGATTCACGGGCAAATTTATCATCTTGCTGGATGGCTGTTGCCGCATCCTGATCAAGATCACAAATATCTCCAAATATATTTCCTTGGAGATTCAAATGAAGAAGTGAATCGACGTTGTGCAATTTTCAATGCGACGAAGAGAGAAATTGTGCAGCAATTGCAAGAAATGTTGCATTAACACAACGAACTAATTCGATTATTCAAAACTTCGTTAGAAAGGATGCCATCTGATGATCACAGAATCGTCATAAAAGCGGACAAACGACCAGCAGGCACGCATGAACGACAATATAATGCACCGACGGCCGATGAAATATCAATTGTTGTTGTTGGCGATAATTTAGAATCCCGTGATATTGTTATTAAACGTCGAGCTGGAGATGCATTAGAGCGAATCAGTGAAACTCATCGATCGTATGACTCACTACAATATCCGCTTATGTTCTGCCGTGGTGAAGATGGATATCACTTGAGATACAACCTGATCAATCCTGCCAATGGTTAGTAAAAGAAAAACAAACACTCTTGATTGTAACTTCATTTTTTGTTAACTTTTAGCTGTCGATACAAATAAGAAGGTCGGTGCAATGAACTTTTACGCGTATCGATTGATGATTCGCGAAGGAATTGACAACCATCTCTTGAGATATCGCCGATTATTTCAACAGTATGCAGTTGATGTGTACGTGACGATGGAGACAGAACGACTCAATTTTATTCGTTTCAATCAGTCCAAGCTTCGATCTGAAGAGTATATTCACTTGCGAGATGCGGTCAATAGCGATGAAGATGTGACAAACCTAGGCCGACTCACGATTTTGCCATCAACATACATTGGCAGCCCAAGGCACATGCACGAGTACTCGCAGGATGCGATGTCATACGTGCGGAATTATGGACGGCCGGATTTGTTTGTTACATTCACTTGCAATCCAAAACGCCCACAGATAACGGAATTATTGAATCGCGGTTAATCAGCAAGCGATCGTCACGATGTCACAGCACGAGTTTTATCGTGAAGCAACATATATATGGTTCTGTTAGATGCTGGATGTACTCTGTTGAGTGGCAAAAAAGAGGTTTGCCGTACGCACACATTCTTCTTTGGATGGTGGACAAGATTACACCAGATCAAATTGATGACATCATTTCTGCGGAAATTCCTGATCCAGAGATAGATTCACAATTATACGAAGTGGTGAAAACCAATATGGTTCATGGACCTTACGGACACTACAATCCCACTTCGGTTTGTATGTCTGACAATAAATGCACGAAACACTATCCACGTGCTTTTCTTTCGAAAACGCAAACTGGAAATGATGGATATCCACTCTATCGGCGTCGGTCATTAGACAACAATGGCAGAACATTCAGCATTCAATTTAGAGGAGTGAATATCGAAGTTGACAACACATGGATCGTACCATATTCGCCAATATTGTCTAAGACATTCAAAACTCATATCAATGTTGAGTACTGCAGTTCTGTGAAATCGATCAAATACGTTTGCAAGTACGTCACCAAAGGAAGCGACATGGCGGTTATTGGCCTTGAACGAGATGAGATCAGCAAGTATTGTAATTCATGAGCGTTTTCCGACTGTTGTGCATCTCGCAGTTCATTTGGAGAATGGCCAAAGAGTGTATTTCAACCCAGAGAATGCAGTACAGCGAGCGGAAACACCACCAGCAACAACATTGACGAGTTTTTTCTCAACTTGCGCCAGTGATCCGTTTGCGAGAACATTGCTTTATTCGGAAATGCCTCGATATTATACATGGAATGCATCGTCGAAGAAATGGTTACGCAGAAAGCAAGGCCAACCAGTAGATGGACATCCAGGTGTGTTCTCAACTAATGCATTAGGACGAATATACACAATCCACCCGAAAAACGACGATTGCTTCTACCTTCGGTTGCTATTGATTAATGTACGCAGTTCAACTTCATATGAGTCATTGCGTACTGTGAATGGTACGGTGTGTGCACCTTGTCGAGAAGCATGCCAGCAATTACAATTGCTGGAACATGATAATCACTGGAATCAAACGATGGACGATGCGATAGCTACTTCGCATGCCACTGAAGTGCGCACACTTTTCGCGATGATCATTTCGACATGTCAGCCTTCAAATCCGCGTCAATTATGGGATACGTACACAAATTACATTGCCGAAGAAATTTTTCATCGTATTCGAGTGGCAACATGGAATTCAGAATTGCAAATGAACGATGAAATCTACAATGAAGGTGTTGATTGAAGATTTGTGTTTGCTTATGAGTGGCAAACTATTGACTGAAATTCATATGCAAGCGCCAAATCGTCAAATCAGAGATGTACTGAATCGTGAATTGGAACGTGAGCGTGCATACGACAGAATAACTTTGGAACAACAAGTACAAAGAAATGTTCCATTATTGAATGAGCAGCAATCATCATGCGTATGATGAATTGATGCAGGCTGTCAGTGATGGAAACGGTGGACTATTTTTTCTTGATGCGCCCGGCGGAACTGGGAAAACGTTCCTGATATCATTGATTTTGGCAACAATACGATCTCGAAATGGCATTGCGTTGGCTCTCGCATCTACTGGGATTGCTGCAACTCTACTAGAAGGTGGAAGAACGGCACATTCGGCACTGAAGCTTCCGTTAAACATGCAAATCAATGAAACACCTGTTTGCAACATTTCAAAGCAATCAGCTATGGCAAAAGTGTTGAAGAATTGTAAACTGATAGTATGGGATGAGTGCACAATGGCTCACAAACGGTTTCTAGAAGCACTTGACAGAACAATGAAAGATCTGCGGAATAATAATCGTCGCTTTACTGGCGCAATGATACTGTTAGCAGGCGATTTTCGACAAACACTTCCTGTTATTCCGAAATCAACAGCGGCGGATGAATTGAACGCATGTCTCAAGTCATCGTATTTGTGGCGGTACGTGAAAACCATACGATTGACTATGAATATGCGAGCATTCCTGCAACAGGATAGCACCGCAGAAGTTTTCTCTAAAGAACTGCTAAGAATTGGAAATGGGCAAATTCCGGTTGATACTTCCAGTGGTTTGATATCAATTCCACCTGCCATTTGTCAATTCACTTCAACGAAAGCTGAACTCATCACGAATGTTTATCCGAACATTGGCCAAAATTATCGTAACTACGATTGGTTGAGTGCACGCGCAATTTTAGCTGTCAAAAATACCGATGTTAATGACTTAAACTGCACGATTCAAAGTCAAATTCCGGGAGATTTGCGCTCATACAAATCGATCGATCGTGTTGAAAATGAAGACGAAGCCGTGAATTATCCAGTGGAATTTCTAAATTCTTTGGATTTGCCTGGCATGCCGCGGCATCATTTGCGTCTCAAAGTTGGATCTGTCATTATTATGCTTCGCAATCTTCATGCGCCGAAACTGTGTAATGGAACCCGACTGATTGTGACGCAGCTATCGAATAATGTGATAGTTGCAAGAATTTTGAAGGGACGCACAAGGGGGCAGAATGCTTGATTCCACGAATTCCTTTGAGTTCCAACGATTTGCCATTTCAGTTCAAACGTATTCAGTTTCCAGTGAAACTTGCATTTGCGATGACAATCAACAAGGTCACAAGGACAGTCGTTGGAAGTGTGTGGCATAAATCTGGAAATGCCATGTTTTTCACACGGCCAGCTATACGTGGCGTATTCACGAGTTGGAAAACCATATTCTCTGTACATTTATACCAGAACAGAAAACAAAAAATGTTGTTTATCAAGCTGCGTTACATTGAAAAAATGTAGAAAAATCGCAAATAAATGATTTTCAACACAATATAAATTCATATTTCTTTTCTTTTCAAAACACATAATTTCACGCAGGGCAACGCCTGCGGGGTCAGCTAGTTGTATTTATATATTTTGTAATCATATTTAAAAACAATCAATACAAAGCATTTCTGTTTATATTATTATATATAATGTGTATACTATTTATATGTAACATTGTTTGATTACCATATTGTTTTATAATTCATAAGAAAAAATAAAGATAATTAAGTCACCTATACAAATAGTCGAAAATGATATGTGATATATGAGATATGTTTTTATATTTAAATTAAAAATGTTATTTAAAATTTTGCACAATGTTGGGGGAATTCTCGCAAGAATTATTGCTTTAAATGATGCAACTTAGCTGACATTGGAAGTGGGTCCAGCTCTCTATTGGTATCCGTATTATTTATAGGTATCCAATGCGTTTGAACTGAGTTGTATCTGCATGGGCTCTTGCGATTTCGGCAGCGTAATGTTGCGCTTCTGTGTATAATTGTCGTGTTAACTGTAAGTAAATAATTATCAAAAAATTAAGCTGCCTGAAAACTAGCAATTATACCATTTAGTTGCTGCTTCTGTTGGGGGGTTGAGTTCACAAATGGATATGGCGCTTGATATATCCATCTAATACAATATATTATTAGGGTGCCGCATTTGCATTAAATTGCTAAAATTTGATAAATATGGAATCCATATATTCGTCCCAAACAAATTAAGTGCCTGCTATTCCTAAAGAATAAAAAATTTAAAAAAATTGTTACATTTTTTTAAGATTTCATTTTTATAAGATTTTTCACTGCATATGCATATTGCTATTCACTGCCGCGCACAACAATAACAAACATTAGCTACAAATTTAAATTTTAAGTTAGTTCTTTTAATAATGATAATATGTATTAACTGCCTAATAAAATTGAAAATTATTCTTTTTCATCTGAAGGCAAAAATTATTTTCTTCGACAAAAAGGATACAATAGAGCTGTCTCAAAACAAAGGAAGACATTCTTTCTTTACTGATAGGAATACAAGAATGTGTAAAGACACATTTCAGCGATTTCTGTAAAAAAATCAAGTAAAAATTTTCTCAATCAATAAAAATAATAACAGTAGATAACATTTGTTGTAGTCGTCCTAACCCAACTCCAGACTCGTCTAATCCAGACCTTTTTTGAAGTGTAATTCCAGTGCAGAAATTTCTAAAAAGAAATCACATTTGCTTGTTACCATGCCTGAGACTGCGACAGTTGAATTCGTACAGAGCCACAGAAAACATGTTTACATACATACGCGGCTACATACATACATGCATACATATATATATATACATACATATATATATATATATATATATATATATATATATATATATATATATATATATATATATATATAGATATATATATATATATATATATATATATATATATATATATATATATATATATATATATATATATATATATATATATATATATATATATATATATATATATATAGTATATTTTCTATATTTTAGTATATTTAGTATATACATATACATATGTATGTATGTACATATATAGTATATTTTTTCATAACATAAAAGCATCAGCAGGTTTGGAAGGTTTTCTTTAACCTATTTGTGGATATTAGTAGCGCTTCTCTTCAGATCACTTCAGTAGATCCGGTTTGTTATTAATTTGCTTTATTTATTTATTTACAACAATAATTTATAATTACAATTATATACTTTTTTCATTCAACAATCTATGTTTAAATTAATTTTAATGATAATGAATATTAACAATTTATTTGGCCTATTAAATTTGCTAGAAAACAAGAAGCATCGGTGGTTCAGTGGTAGAATGCTCGCCTGCCACGCGGGCGGCCCGGGTTCGATTCCCGGCCGATGCAATTTGCTTTTTTTTATAACAATTTTTCTCTTTTTTTGTCGCTGCACACTTTGAACGATGTCAACACAAAGAAGAAGATAAGTTTATATATTTATATACACATATACACTGTGTAAAATAGTTTATGTTAATAATTTTGAATGTAAAATAAAATAATATGTACTACAAAAACAACAAAATATTTATTAAGCGATTAGTTACAAGTTAATAATAAAAATACTTTTAATGAGAACTTTGAACTTGTTTTTGATCATTTCATTTATATTTGGTTGTAAAAGTTTGAATGCTACTCTCATATCGTCTTCTACATTTAACAGTCTCGATCTTTGTTCGTTTTTATGTCGATTAATACTGAAAACCCGAATTCACACAAATAAGATGTAGAAAATTGCAATAATATTTCTAAAGCTTTTTTGGTTATCATGGCATAATCGCATCTAATGTTAATCCAAAATGAATTAACTGATCCTTTCGAATATTTTAAAATTTAATCTCGATTACTAGAAAGTGAAATTAGTTCTTTCTCTTTACTCCAAGTTAATTCAAATACAGAAGTATTCGGTATCATAAATGGATTACGAACCCAACCAATTGTTTTTATATCTAAATTGTGGAAATATTAATGGAATATTTCTCTCATCTTGTCAAATGGCCAATAACAATTTTATGAATAGTTTTAATAAAATCGTTTGGCACTGACTCCAACTTTTCCAAATTGCCTTCCTGTGCTTTATTCTTCCATAAAGTTATTTGTTTTTGGAATCCCACCAGTTTATCTGTTGAGTTTAATATATTTTCTTTCGGCCCGTGCATACTTGAATTTATGTTATTAAAAATAACAAAAATGTCTGATAAATAAGCTAGTTTAGCACACCATGTTTTATCTTCCAACAAATGAACAAAATCATACCTTTTATTTTGTTCAAAAAACATTTTCATTTCGTCTTTTAATTCCAGCACACGAGATTAAAGTTTTCCTCTGGCCAGCCCCCTTACTTCCGTATGCAGTAACAAGGATTCGTACTTAGCTTCCATAGCTTGGCATAAATTTGAAAATAAGCGACTTTTTAATAGTCTTGCTTTTATATAACTAACCATTCCTGAAGTATTTTCAATTCTGATGGCAAATATTTTGTAATAATTGCTTCTCGATGCAAAAAACAATGGGTAACTAATATATCCCCATTCAGTTCTTTAACATGTGCTACAAATCCTTTTAGATGTCCAGGCATAGCTGAAGCATCATCTATGCAAATGCCAATACATGAATTCCACGAAACTTTAATTTCTTCTAAATATGAACTAATTACATCACAAATATGTTTGCCAGTTGCAAAATTAGGTAACTCACGACAAGTTAAAAATTGATTAATTAATTAATTATAATTTTCGTGAATAAACCGAACGAATGCAATTAATTGAGCTTTTCCCGTTATATCTGTTGTTTCATCGATTAGTAGAGAGATTAGTAGATTGTAGAACAAATCTTAAATTTGCAAGACTTTTTGCAGTATTTCACAGCCCTTCACCAGACAAATACGCTATAGAGACACACAGATCAGAGCCATCGAGACTTAGTGAGAACATCAGTTTTTCAATCGCTTTCTCACTAAGCCACGTACGCAACCAGGACATAGCAACTCATTAAGAACTTCAGATTTTCAATCGTTTTCTTACTGGGTCACCTATGCTGCTGAGACACATACGTACCGAGACATAAAGACCGGGAACAGGTACATTCAGAATATGGTCTTATTTACGTAACAATAGAATTAAGGTAGTAGATTTGTAAGGACTAATAACAGTCCGCAGTTACTATTTTGAATTTTAAGAAAACACATTAAATCTAATATAACTTGTCCGATTTATAAATTTTCTGTATATGACCCCTGGAAGCCGCTGAGTCTCCACCAGCTATAAAGAAAGTTTCATTACAACGGTGTATAACCTAGTTCGGGATATTCAGCATTTGTATCGGGTTTTTCAATAAGAGCGCTACAAAAGTTTTTTAAATTAAACAAAACCGGTTTTTAATATCAATGAAATTCTTTATTCCTGTGAAAGTACGTTCGATGCCATTATGTATGGAACTTAATTTATTTTGCATGGCCACCACGGGCACGCTTGCAGAAGTCCAGACGCTGAACCCAATTTGCAACGGTTTTCAAGCATAAATCGGCCGATACTGCTGCAAATTCACGTTCGATATTCGTACGAAGTTCATCAATCGTCGCTGGCTTGTTGGCATAGACCATAGACTTGACGTAGCCCCACAGGAAATAATCTAACGGCGTCAAATCGCACGACCGAGGCGGCCAATCGACTGGGCAATTTCGTGAAATAACACGTTCACCAAACTTGGTTTGAAGTAAATTGATTATGGCATTCGCTGCGTGGCTTGTGGCGCCGTCCTGTTGGAACCACATGTCCTCCAAGTCCATATTATCCAATTGGGGCCAAAAATATTCGGTTATCATTGAACGGTAGCGATTCGCATTCACAGTAATGTGCCGGTCTTGATCATCACGGAAGAAGTACGGCCCAATGACGCCGCCGGCCCATAAACCGCACCAAACCGTAATTTTTTCGGGATGCAATGATGACTCATGGAGTACGTGTGGATTGCTGTCTAACCAATAACGCATATTTTGCTTATTGACGAAGCCATTCAGCCAGAAATGAGCCTCATCATAAATTGGACGTAGCGGTCTTAAAATTGAGGCGACTGACTCCGAATTTCGGTAGTAAATTTTAATAATTTCGACTCGTTTTTGGCTCGTATATCTTTGCATGATGAAATGGCAAACCTTACTGAAGAGAAATGTCAAAAGAGCGGGAAAAAATATGGCGTCGTTTGCTGTCACTATCGATTTACTTTTGTAGCGTTTCTTTTGAAAAACTCTTTAATTGTTGCATTCGTTGTATTAAACTAAGTTTGCTTTGCTAGCTGTTCCCCATATCTCGATTCCATATTTTCAGATAGCCGCTATTATTGTCTTGTATATTACTAGTTTGTTGTAGAGAGACAGCCTAGATGCTCGTCCAAATAGCCAGCTTAACTGTCGGTACTTATTTTCTGTTTCGTTGCGCTTGTTAATGATATGCTGCTTCCAAATCAATTTTTCGTCTATGGTTATTCCAAGATATTTTGCAGCAGAGTGAGTTTTTACTTTTTTTGTCCGGCTGTATTTGTATGGCTGTGTTTTGTCGATTTTCTGTTTGTATATAGAACTTGTACAGTTTTGTATATATTTATCTCTATTCCCCATAAGTCACACCATGCTACTACCTTGTCCAATATTGTATTGTATTTGTAGTCTTTTTTTCGTCGTTGTGTCGTCTGCGAATGTTGCTATCATCGCATTGCTTTCGTTGGAGTTGGCACATCTGCTGTTAATATTAAGTATAGTGGAGGTCCTAATACGCTGCCTTGTGATACTCCAGCTATGATTGGTATGATGTCTGAGCAATCCTCGTCATATTTTATGTAAAATTGTCCTTCGCTTATATAGCTCTTTAAAATGTCTTAATAATTTTGTGAAAATATTCGCTTAAGTTTATCAAGTCTTTTGTGCCACACCTTTTCGAATGCTCTTGCAATGTCCAAGTTATACAGCTACTCAATATTTTTTGTTGTCTATACTTTCAAGGATTCTGTTTAAAATCCTGTGGACCTGTTGCACAGTTGAGTGTTGTCTTCTAAATCCAGACTGATGACTGGGTATTGAATTTTTTGTTGTTAAGATTGGCGCTAATCTGTCTTGTAATATCCTTTGAAATACTTTCGATAGTATTGGCACCGATGACTTTTGCCTAATTTGGAATGTTCACAAAGGAAATCGTTTCGTTCCGTCACATTAATGTCATCGGCTGAATGGGTTTAATTGTTGTTGCTTTTATGTCCCCAAGTCTTTGCAATGCCATTGCTGCAGTTAATTTGCTGCACAATCATTTATTTGTTTAAACATCATCTGATTTTATTTTTGGAGTCACGAATACCTGATGCCAACAAGTTTCTGCTTTCATCTGTTCACACACAACATTTGGATTCTATTAACATCGAGAAGCCTTTTGTTGTTGCTGACCCAGTAGGAAACAGGCTCATCTTTAGTTGAGGAACGTGTTGGACGTTTGTGAAAACACAAGGTATCCACTTGTTGTTTACCAAAGCATAGATTTTTATGGTGCCGAAACCTCTAATGAGCAGTTTCTCATTATTTGCAATGTAAACATACCGATCTGAATTTGACATCTGTAAAGGGCTAACCAAAATAGACGAGACGAGACGTAACGTGTAAGTTCAAGCATATGTGAGTCAATGTTACTAGCCAAAATGGCCATACGTATTTGATCGAAACTGAACGAAACATTTAGACGTGACGAGCGGTTCCGTAAGAACCGAACTGCAAACGTCTGCTACTCGTCACAACAGCTACTTTGTTGACCCGATTCTTAAAAAACAAATTAAAATTAAATTGTTAAAAAACAAATCAAAATTAAAATGACGGAATTTTGCCACAATTTAATCGCCACTGTGAGGGATGAGCTCGCAATTTGTGGAAAAAGCCATCCATCGATGCGTTTGATAGCGTCACATTTTGGGTTAAATGTCAAAATCGACGTACCGAGTGCAGACGTTCCTCAAATCGCTATCGTTACGTCTCGTCTATTTTGGTTCTACCTTAAGTCAGCGAACCACTCTTTGTCTGAAGTCATGTGGTCTGTAGCACCTGAGTCCGATATCCACATGTCACTATATGAAACTGACATAACATCTGACGTCAACGCAATTATCGCATTATTGTCTCTCTGTTTGTCGCCTTCATATTGAAACGTGGTACGAATACTTTTAGGATCCCATCTGGAGTTTGAGAATGAGTGCACCACCCTATGTATTGAAACGTGATTGCATACTTTTAGGATCCCATCTTGAGTTTCAGAATGAGTGCACCACACTATGTATTGAAACGTGATTGCATTCTTTTAGGATCCCATCTGGAGTTTGAGAATGAGTGCACCACCCTATATATTTAAGCCAAGACACAATCCATGCAGATAAAAACGTTTTTCGTGGTGTAGATAATGGTGTAGAGAATGTTCTCGAAAATAAAAGCTTACTCAAGAACCCTCTTTGAGGTGTATATAAGATTCGAGAATGATCGACAAACTTCTTTAATAGTGTAGAGATATTCTAGAATTTTCTATATCAACCATTCAAAAGCTATATAAGCCACCATACTACTAAAGTTAGACGCAGTTGAGCAGAGATCGTAACAGTATGTACGAGTATATCGCGCATTTTAATCGAAGCAGCAATATTTGTAATTGTGATTAAGAAGTAATAAAGTGATTAATGAATTATTAAATAACCTGCAATTTGTAAGAAAGTAAACTTTAAGCTTAATATTAAATGTGTAAATAGCGACTATTAAATAAAGTTAGCTACTTCAATTTAGCCAGCGATTGTTTGATTACTACACAATCCAGTGGTACGAATCCGAGTACAGAGAGTTAGAGTAAATTTTCAGGAGGGCAATTTCGTAACAGAATAAATTGTCAAGAGGGCAATTTCGTAACAATATGTTTGTTTGATGTGTCTGATTTGTCATTTCTTTGCACTGCATTCTCTCTCCCAGTTCTCAGTTTATTACAAAAATTGTGTTTTGATGTTCTCTTTCTGTCAGCGAATGACTTGAATGAATTTCTGCGATTTTGCATTGAACGCACCTTCTGTCATATCTGCAGTTCTTTTTGAGTTGATCTTCTTCTAGTTTGTAGTTTTGCCATTAAATTTTCTGTAGCTCTGCCTTCCATTATGTTGTACTAAACGGTTTTGATGTTTTGATATCTTGACTTATAATTCGTATCATCTTGATGGTGTCGGATAACTTTTCTCCTTGTGCGTCTATTTCTGCTACTAAGGATGACACCTACGACACATATGCTGCAACGAATTCATCTTCCTGCATTCGTAGCGAGAAATATTGTTCAAAAAGGCACATAATCTTCACTTCACTTTGTTTGTCGTGGATATTTCTCAACTTATCGTAGACTTTGTTCGAACTGGTACAGGAAAGCACATTGATTGTTTGATCTTTTTCGATAGAATAAATCAGAATTTCCATGGCTCTACCGTCACACTTCATCCACAAATCCTTTTGTTCTAGGGATACCGAATCATCGAATTTCGATATCCCTTGCACTATTCCTAGCAACCCGTGGACTTTTAACACCGCTACGACATTGAACTTCCACAATCTGCAGTTGCCGTTGCTTAATCGGTGGTAAACCTGGAGGGGTTCCTCAGTCATGTTGAACTGAATTATTTGATGTAATTAATTAAGAAAAACTTAAAAAATGCAAATATGTACTTTAAGTTTTATTTAACTGAACCACATTGGGCTCATAACCTGTTGAATAAAAACACGAGCGAGTTCAATCAAATATACACGTTGCTTTATTTTCTAGGTTAAAAGGCGATTGAGTTAGGGCCAAAGTTGTCACCAGACAGAACAGCATTTATAAACAGAGAAGACCTCCGAATCCTCACCGGGTATCTGGCGGGTTACTGCAAACTCAGGTATCATCTCAAAAATTTGGGAATTTCCTCCACTCATATTTGCTGATTATGCAACAAGGCACCACAACATTCTATGTGAATGTCCTGTAGTCTGTAGAAGACGTTTCCCCCAAATGCCTGCTAAAAAAGAACCAAAAACTATTAGGAACATGGAACCCCATAGAGTGCTAAAATTCATAATGAACCTTAAAATGGACGGCTAAACTATGGCTACGCACAAAAATCCAATTGGTCGAAGTGCACTACAGCCAATAATAATAATAATAATAATAATAATAATAATAATAATGTATTGAATGTATTGAAGCTACAAAGGCATGCACAAGAGATGGGATCAACCATATAAAGGCCAAGTCTCGGTCTCTTATAATCAACTCTGGTGACCCCATTGGTTTGGTCTTCTAGATTTATGTCTTTTATTAGCTACAATGGGCTCTTTTCGTGAAAACCAACCAAAATGGTTTCTGCTAATATCCTCAAAACTTAATTGAACTGACGCGTTAGAACCGTAAATGCATTTGCGGATACACTGTGAATCTTGTTTGGAAACAATTTTCAGTCACTACTCAGTTCGAAATCGTAGTCAGGCATTTTATGGCTCCAAGACTCTGCCTAGTGTAATATTAAATTCAATAAATATTCTTATACTTTGTTTTTACTTTTGATTTTCCTGGTGCCACCTACCAACTGAAACAAATGCTCCATTCTCCGAAAGTATGTCAGAGGAATTGAATTTTAATTACTTCACCCGAATTAACCGCAAAGTTCTCAGCACGCCAATTAAGTGCAGCCAAAATGTGAGCAAGCCAATTACGAACTTTCTGCAACGTAACGCAACGTTGATAATATTTTCGCATCGGAGTAAGGAAAAGTGAAAGTTTTTTGAAATTTCAACACCTTCGGTGCAATGAATAAGTGGCAAACTCCTGCCAGCACGCCTCGCACGTACCATGTCTGAACGACGTGACATGCCTGCTACGACTGCATGCGTACATGTGTGCGAGGATACGTTACTTCGTGTGTGTGAGTTTGCTTATGTGCACTTGCTCTTACATATTCTGAAATTGCAACATCACCTACGGCACGACGACAATTAGATTAGACAGGTGGAAAAGTTACACATTGGCAAATGAAACAGTAAATTCAATTTATGCAAATGTTCCACTTGCTTGCACGCCAGAAGCTGCTTCGGCTGCAAAAGTCTCTGGCAAAATTCAGCACCTCAATAAAAGAGTGTTAAGTGTACTTGTCAACCCCTGCGCAGAACTCATTTGCACAGTGTATGCACAAATTGTTTAATCTCATTCTGAACACCTAAAACTATGCTCCATAATTTTTGTGTTTTTTTTTGTTTTCATACTGCTTATGAATCTCCCACCGTCCAACAGACCTTCTACTTTATCAATGTCAATTTAATGTTGTTATGTCGTGTTAACAATTTGGCGGTTTGCTGTGATTTGCAACAGTCCCTCTTTGGTCCCCTACTCTAACCATCCATAAGGCTCCTAACCTATTTTGTATGCCTCGTGACATTTCTTTCAATTGGCTCGGGAAGCGTGGAAAAAATGCCGTCTCGTCGGTCTATCTGCCACATCAGCACACACAATAAATCATTTTGTCCACTTACACTTATCCCGAAAGGATATTGTCCTTTTTATTTGATTCATTGCCTTTGAAAACCCATTTGGTCTGTGCCCAGTATTGTTGGTGTGTAAAACTAGCAATCATGATAAATAAGTTTCCTGCTGACAAAATCAGATTTTAGACTTTCCCTTCTAAGTGTGTACGCCGCTGTCTGCGCATGTATTTTGTGGGCTGTGTTGCATGACTAATGACACCACCACAAATGTTGGCACTTACGATTAGATGCAACTGACAGTGTGTACATGGCTGAAAAAAATATTTGTTGCAACATGAGCGCCAAGTAATTTTCAGGTTTTATTTGCAGAATTTGGTTTTCAAATGATTTATTGTGCCGAATGCTTTTCTGCTTGTGAAGTGTCAATTTGTATAGTATTGGATTCTGTGGAGAACTTTTCGAGATATAATTGTGAAATGACAACTAAGTCAATCAATGAAATTTTAAAATTCTGACAAAGCGTTACCTTTTTAGAGAAAATATTCTTCTACCAGTAGAAATTAAGCAATTCATTTCAACTGGAGTCATACAAATTTTATCTAATAAGAAATTGTAAATTCCTTGAGTTAGTTGGCATTAGTTTTTCCACTACATTCTAAACTACTTTCCACTACCCACTGCTTCACAAACTTTTCATTTAATGTTTAAAGTGATTGTTGGCATACTTTTAGGAGGCTTATTTATGATAGTGACAAACCTATCCGGTCGTATACTGTTATCAAAAATGAAACTTCACTATGATCCTTTAAGGAATGTTAGAATTGAATTTTAGGGATAATTGAGTTGACATTGCATCATATTTTGTGAGTATCAAGCAGACCAGTCATCTAAGGTCTTTGCCGAAATTGGCGGAGGAAATACAATCACATGTTTAATGGTTAAAAATCAAATATAATGTATTTAACGATATTATTGTATATAACGATATTATATATCATACTCTTTCACATATTGGCGTATTGACTCTTTAGATATATTGTCGCAGAAATGTAGGGTGGAGAAAGGAAGCGCACCGCGATACTGCATACAAATTCAGACCACCAAATCATTGGAAGTAACTTTAAGCGGTTTGTAATGCATGTCAAATTCGTAAATTGACCCAAACTTAGGAAAACTTTCAACAGAAAGTTCATAGAAGGACATTAGATTTGGGATTCTAAAAAAATGAAGTTTCATAGAAACTCCGAGAAGGATGGAAGTTGACATTTTCTCACAAGACTTCTATAGAATATGTAAGAGTATTGAGAAGAAGAAATGATTTTCAATTTTCACTACACTCGCCATGAACTTAGTAAGCAAAAGGAAGAGTCATTAGAAGAACCACTACGAGGCGATTTCTACTCCACTTCATATATCGACTTTTTCAATAAGAGCGCTACAAAACGTTTTTTAAATTAAACAAAACCGGTTTTTGATATCAATGAAATTCTATATTCCTGTGAAACTACGTTCGATGCCATTATGTATGGAACTTAATTTATTTTGCATGGCCACCACGGGCACGCTTGCAGAAGTCCAGACGCTGAACCCAATTTGCAACGGTTTTCAAGCATAAATCGGCCGATACTGCTGCAATTTCACGTTCGATATTCGTACGAAGTTCATCAATCGTCGCTGGCTTGTTGGCATAGACCATAGACTTGACGTAGCCCCACAGGAAATAATCTAACGGCGGCCAATCGCACGTCCGAGGCGGCCAATCGACTGGGCCATTTCGTGAGATAACACGTTCACCAAACTTGGTTTGCAGTAAATTGATTGTGGCATTCGCTGTGTGGCTTGTGGCACCGTCCTGTTGGAACCACATGTCCTCCAAGTCCATATTATCCAATTGGGGCCAAAAATATTCGGTTATCATTGAACGGTGGCGATTCGCATTCACAGTAATGTGCCGGTCTTGATCATCACTGAAGAAGTACGGCCCAATGACGCAGCCGGCCCATAAACCGCACCAAACCGTAATTTTTTCGGGATGCAATGATGACTCATGGAGTACGTGTGGATTGCTGTCTAACCAATAACGCATATTTTGCTTATTGATGAAGCCATTTAGCCAGAAATGAGCCTCATCGCTGAAGATGATTTTCCGATGAAAATCCGAATCATTTTCAAGTTGTTGCTCAGCCCAATTCACGAACATACGACGCTTATGCTGGTCAAGCGGCTTCAGTTCTTGCGTCAATTTGATCTTGTAAGGATGTAGGCCAAGATCTTTTCGAAAAATTCGCCATAACGACGTCACAGAGATGCCCAACACTTGAGAACGACGTGTGAGAGACACATTTGGGCTTTCTTGAACTGAAGCCTCAGCGGCAGCAATATTCTCGACACTACGGGCACTTCTTTGTCTCACTGGCACGGGAACATTTTGTACTGTGCCTGTGTATTCAAATTTTTCCACTAGACGCTCAATTGTTGATCTGCTAGGACAATTATGACGACCATAAATTGGACGTAGCGCTCTTAAAGCTGAGGCGACTGACTCCGAATTTCGGTAGTAGATTTTAATAATTTCAACTCGTTGTTGGCTCGTATATCTTTGCATGATGGAATGGCAAACCTTACTGAAGAGAAATGTCAAAAGAGCGGGAAAAAATATGGCGTCGTTTGCTGTCACCATCGATTTACTTTTGTAGCGTTTCTTTTGAAAAACCCTTTACATCACATGAGGTAAGAGGATTCAAGGACAGAGATATGGTTGTGACATACTGGATAGCTTTTGGGTTGAAGTAAGACAAGGCTGAGGAAGTCACTTCTACTATCTGGAAGCCAAGTGATTACATAGGTTAATGAGATATATTTTGGTTATTTTCCCAGAAAGTGGAAACACAAAGCATATGAGTGAAAGAGAGAGATTGTAGGACTGTCCTCCTCAAATATAACCAATGGGAAAAGATAAGGTATGAAACCTTGAATTGTCCAGTGGCGTTAACAGCTGTCCCCTAGCTAGGAGAATATCAAAATTCCTGTCCTATCCTATCCTTACTGGTTGGATTTATCTATCATCCAAAAGCATTAAAATTGTAGTCAATTCACATCATAATCAGAATGCTTCCCCACAAAGCTTCCCCATAATCACAATGCTTCCCCACGCTGGTCAACATTCACATACCTGAATCATAATGAAATACTCTTGAATTCTCTTAATGACTATCGCTATCCAAATGTCAAACAGCAATTATATCAAACGGACTTTCTCGAAGCTCTCTAAACACTGCCGATCACTCAATGTTCTGACGGATTGAATAACAATTCAGTTATAGAGATCTGCAAATCTTGCAATCTCTTCATGATTGGTGTCGTCGTTCCTGCACTCTGTCATTTTCCCACAAGCCAACTAAGCGTGGTTAGATGTACATTCATGGCACTGAGCAAAGCGGATATAACCAGAAATCCTTGAAAAGGCTCACAGTTTGTGTCAGATATCGCAATCCACTATTCGTTCTTTGTCTTACCTTGAAAGTTCTAGAGAATCCACTTTTGACTTTTCTAGTACATTTCGAAGTGAAGTGAAGGTAAAAATTGTCCTCCACTCTAACTGCAACTGTTCGGCTTTAGTCAGATTTTTAAGATCAGATGTATGGAGTGTCTTGATTGACCTAGACTATATCGTGATCAAAAATATTTGAGTATAGTCATAGAGACGTCTAAATGATATCAATACTAAGCTACTGGGATAGGAACTTTGCCGCTTTTTGAGTTAAGTGCGTTCCTGTCACTCCCTCATATACATAAACTATACTTAAGAAGCAGCATTGTGAATCAGACGCACGAAGCATATTTGTGTCTGAAGTGCACAAACAACAGTTTCACAAACTTCCTTCTCTATTCTTATAATTTAAATTTTATATTCCTATAATCATTCCTTCATTATATTTATAATGCTAATTCTTTATATTTATATTGTGCCTTGTCTATTCTGATAATGTGGAACTTACTCATATGACCAAATATCTTAAGAAGTATATTGATATTACCGCAAAAATTTGATTACATTTTTTTTAATTAATGGCCAGTAATTGCATCGTCACACACAAAATTGAATTAACATAAGTTTATAAATTTATCAAGCAATGTAATTGCACACTCTTAGGCTTTATTAGCGCCCACTTAAAGCATCCCTAATTATGGTCTTCGTTATATGCACCCAATTGAATAATGAACCTCTTCGAAGCAGTTGCAGGCCAATCATATGCACACAAGTATGCAAGCATCCTTTGGCATGTGCGTTCATGCAATTAACTTGCCATGCCATAACCGAAAGAAATAGGAAGCTTTGCAGCGAACTCACCAGACCGTGCAGAGCTTAAGTGCAGGTTTTATGCAGGATCATTTTCTTAGCAAGGCACACAGGCACAACAACAGCAACGGCGTTGAGGACTTTGCCAAATTGTGGTAAAGGGATGTGTTCGTGTGTAAGCATCTTTTGTATTGTTTGAGTGTGTGTAAATTTTGCTCAAATTTCCAGCCCAAGTCATTGCAATGCATGCGCAAAACCGAATGATTCTTAAAGATATGACTGCAACGTCTTGGGAATACTCCTTATGTCACAGATTTGAGCTCAAAGATGCATGTGAATTTAATTTGTGTGTGCTTCACTCATGAGCGCATACGAATAATGCAACTGGAGTGCTTTAAAAGCAGGTTAGTGCTCGTGCATATCTTTACCGTACAGACACACTGCAATATACCGTACGTACTCATATGCAAAGCGAAGTAAAGATCTTGTAACGGATATATAATGATAATAAATTGCTCATATATCAAAGTTGCGGCACTTCGTTAGCATATCAAATGATATTTCCTTATATTTGTACGGCACAGCATGGCATACTTTAAGGCGTTCTGTAGCAAACTCTCTGACTACATGTGGCGTGAATAATGTCGACTAAGCTGCATGAATTTACGGAAAAATTCGCTTTAAAGCCGGGCAGACATGTCGACCTAATACTCGCATACAGCAAGAAACGAACTCAAGAGAGTGTAATTAATTATAAGTCCAGGAAATGATAACACAAGCCGGGATAACAGGGCACATTAGGCCAACCAGAGGGCGACGCAAGACACTAAATACTCCTTCGACCTGGTGTATGTATGTACGGGTGGTCGTAAATTAAACCCTCTGCTGAACTTTGAAGGCAAGAAGTGCACAAGCAATCTTCAAATTTGCGTATGCTTGGTTTATGCATCAATTTGTTTGCTTATGAGTTACGTAAAGGCAAAATATCCTTGGGCTGCTTACAAGGCAGCCTTGTTTGCCTAATCATTAAAGTATAATAAATTTGCAAGACTGCTTCAGGCAAACCAACCGTAATTTCTCCTTTCAACTTTTCGTAGAGCTCTGAGTTTTCAAGAACATATTCGTATGCCAAACTTAAGTGCAGACGCTTATGATACATATCCTTGACCTCGACTCTGCGTAGGTTTGCTGCATGCAGCATGAGGGCAATAAATTTTATTATCAAAATTTTTGAAAGTTTTCCGCATCATTGAACAAACGAGTTGCGTTAGTGCCGCAGTTGATGTGGCAAGGTTAAAAAAATTTCCTCTAGTATGCAGCGGCAATGCTTGAGACTTCAAAAGCCAGAAGTTGAATTTATAAAGAAGAAATTCCTTTTCAGTATTCATAAGAAAGGAATGTGTAAAGCCGTTGCGGAATATTGTCAGCAGAATACAAAGAAGAAATAGAGACTAACGAAAACAATCTAAAAGCGAATTGGCAACGATAGCCGCCGATATACGAGTATATAGAACAATTCGTATATATTCTACATCCGGTATGAAGAGATTGGTTTTTGATTCCGCAGAGTTCAAGAAAATGAACTACCAATTCAAAATATAACAAAGATAGCATGGAAACTTCCATAGGAAGTGACAGATAACCTGAAGGCTATTAATCCGACTACTCAGATACATAAAGATTTTTTATTTAATCGGAACCAACCAGGAATATCATATAAAAATAAATTTCTTTGGCTTTACGCATATCCTCGTTTTCAGGTTATTGTAGTGAGAAAGTGAAGCTGAATGATTTTCAGTGGTAGACCTTTGTAGTGTGCACATTAAATAAGCTCTTTGGAGTACTTATCAGGATACTGCTGTGTATGTAAGCCATGCTACGCTAACATCAGACATTGCTAAGCTTTTTTTCATTATTTTTGCTGTATATAATTACTTCACAAAAAGGTATTTGAATATGGTAATCATCTGATGTCTGTGATCAAACTGTTTTTACCATGCCTTTTTTATTTTTTCTAGTTGTAGTCCTTGACGTTAGCTGGCCATAATACTGATACATCCTATGCTAGGATATATAGGTAGGTAACTATACAATTTTCGGTATTAGAGCCCAAAATTCATCGCAAGTTGCCATAGTAGGTGATAGAACAGTTCGTAAAATTGTCCAGCAGCCATTGTGTACTTTGCTGTTTAATTGGGCCTTTCAGAGACACCCTAGTGTTAACGTAGGTATTTTGGTCTTTGCCATCATTTCCGTTTTGCTACAGTTTAATACAAGGCTACACTTTGTGGCTCAATTGCTTAATATAGCCTAGGAGTAAGCTGGCAAACATTTCTATATCATCGTTGATACCGCTTTACATTGTTGTTGATGACAATCAGCAATAATTTTGGCGACAGGACTCCTGTGATGTAACTCAACGAGTATTTTACCTTTTTACAACATGACTGATTCGCACCTCTGCTTTAAGGTTTCTGAACTAAACTATTTATACTACAAATGATACTTCGTAGTCCTTAATACTTAACTCGACTAAGTTAAATTCCGGTAGTATTCACATTATTAAGGCTTCCTTTTTCGAATAAGAGGATTCCAGGAGTCCATTCTTCAGACAACCTATACTTACGCTCTGCCCAAATACAGGAAACAACTGCTCGGAAAAGAAATTATAACTCCGGACAACTGATTTAAATATACAAATTCCTGGAGTACATCCTTCAGGCAATCAATACTTAAGATCTACTTAATACAGGTAGCAACTGCTTGGGGAAAAACTTATAGTATATAGTTTGTGACTACCTCTGAGAAGATTTAGACTTCATATTTATCAAAATTCCTGAGCTACACCTTTATGTAGTTAAGAGGCAGTTGTCGTGAGTAGATTTGATGTTAAAGCAGAAACAGTACAATAGAGGAATGGTTCGTTTTTATTATGCCATAAAAGAAGTCAGTGAAGATTTGATTAGAAAAGGTGAACCAACCGAATCATGTCCTCTTTTTTCTAGTTACCATTTTCCATCAGTATAAAACAGTAACACGCCGTTATGTGTAACATATCAGCAAACAAATGTGTAAATAACAATATACAAATATAGAATTTGCATAAGGTTTGGCAGAGACGATGACAGCGCTCCTCCCACCAACAGCAATTGCCAAATATTTCAGGTCATTATTCATGACCTGAATATTTGCGAATGATTACAGACATTCAAACACCCAAACACCCATAAACACACACACACACAAACACACCGCACACATTTATATATATCTACAGCTCTCGCATATCTAATTAAGGGACCACGTTACTCCAGCCTGGACTGTGATATCATTGAAGCTGCAGAGGGAGCTCACGTTGGACGCTGCATACGCTCGCTCAAACTGCCGTAAAATCATATGCAAATATATGCGAATTTGTGGTTGTGTCCTTTTTAATGCGACTCATGTGGGTAGGTGTGTGTGTGTGTTTGTGCCTGTGTACTCGCATGTTCATGAGGCTGCTTGCTGCCTGCCTGCCTGCCTGCCTGCCTGCATGGCTGTGTGCTTAATAGGGCGTGTAAATATTTTAGGCTCACTAGGCGTATCGCATACAATTTGTTGATATTGTCAACTTGTGCCGCATCCTTCCTAGTTCTGACAATTTATGCTGCATTTATTATACGGCTAAGTTGCCTATTTGTTTGCATGTGCTTGCATCATTGCCGCTGTGCTCATTGCAACTGCTTATAAATATAAAGTACAATAAAATTGATGGTTCAAAATTGTTTATAATAATTTCACTTCGATGGTCATAATATTGGCATTTTTGGTGCATACAATTTATGAATATTTTGCACAGGAAAACCACTGCGACTACACCTGACAATTGCTTTATATATTGCACTTCACTATCGTGGAAGGTACAACTAAAGAGTTTCAAAATTAAGTCATTATCTTTTGCTCTTAATAATTCAACAGATTAGCAGCAATGTTGTTACGTTCGTCCTTTAACATATCGTGTTTGACTCGAAGGATGGTAAAAACTTTCAGAATATTCTCACAATGTGAGCCTTTGATGATGAGCAACTAACTTCCAGTATTTGTAGGATATCTCTTCTAAGAGATGAAGATATTATGTTGAATATTTTATCAACAATGATAATACTGACTGAGTTGATGGAAACTTTATTGATTATGACCAAGTTGTTTCTGGATATAGATATTTTAAAGTAGTCCTCGTATATAACTGATGTTTTTTTAAACATGTATTGTTGCAGAAAGAATGTGATAAGCTAATTCATTGAAGGGTTTAGCTGGCTTATCGTTTTTCTATCCCGGGAGTCGTATTCGTCAGCTTTGGAAATATAAACTTGTTTTATAAGAAATACGATCTTATTCATCTGCGATCCTAATACATATATAGAAAACATCTATGATATTTATTGACCCATTGCATTCAGTTTTTCTTTCTTGTTAATAAGTAACTGGACTCTTGGAATAGTCTAATAGCAATGTAACTGTCTGCCCAATTTCCTTCCAATTTTCAAATAATTTTCATATACACAGCGTATTGTTATGAACACATGTTCTCCTGTCCCGAACAGCAGCACGCCTTAGCCAGCACAATGCTTAGGAAAACGTTAGTAGGGGTGGATCGAGAAGTAGGACTGAAAATGAACAGACCTAAGAGTGACAATTGAGCGATAATACTTGTAACGGCTTCTCGACGTATTACCTAAAGGTAAAGTCCCGAGAGGATAATCCGGCCGGACATCGGGGTGAATTTAGTGGGTTAAGCCCCATACTACCTGGGTTTTTGACAGCTGTACACCTCGTAAAAAAGAATATATGTTCTCCTGTACAGTACACAAAATGTCAGAGATAATGTGACACCAAAAAAATACTGCAATCATAATAGTCCAAGATGCATGAAATGAGCTGGAGACGAGAATATAGATCGCAAAACTCCAAAAGTATATTCTGTGAAGGGAGCCATCCAGCCACTTATAGAGGATATACTGTATATAAAGTCATTTCCCATAGTTCGAAAGAAGTTTATAGCAAAAAACCAGTGCTATTAATCCACCACAAATCCCAGTTACGAAAGGTTGCACTTATAAACAGGTGGTAAAGCATAGTGTTCAGCAAAAAAAAATCAATATCCAATTAACAGAATGTGCTATTTCATCACAAAAGCAGTCCAATGATATGAACTAGTTAAAGAGCATGCTTAAAGGACTAATGAACCAAATGCAAACCATGCTCAACTTATTGACAATGCTCCTCTTTCAGACGATGTATTCTATTAAAATTGCAGTGTGGGATGCTAACAGACTTTAGCAACGCAGTAATTAAGTGAAATCCTTCATTGCTGATATTAGCATTGACATTATGCAAATAGCATAGATTCATTTTACCAATATAAGTTTCGTAAAAATTGGCCAATGCAGCATATAGCGTGTATATCACTATGGGTCACCGCACGTGTTGGTAACGCTATTATTATACAAAACAGGATTGAACATACGGAACAAGAAAAATATAATAAAGCTCACCTGAGACCAGTATTTCTGTCCAACATCGTGATCTTACGATACATCGGTATATTGCCCTCGGAGAGACTCGACTAACAAGAGCCAATTTGAGCATCCTATGAAATAGGTTATTAGCCTGTGGTGACTATAACGGCAAGTAGCACTGGGGCTCAAGAACTATTAATCCAAAAGGAAAAAAAAAACTATTAAAAACAATACAAGCTAATAATGTGATGCATATTTCAACAGGAGACCCAACACACTGGCCATTCGATAGAAAGAAGAGATTACTGAAATTGCTACCTATGCTTATCATAATGGCTACAAACACCAATCATTAAACTACCGTAACCCGACTTTCAAAAAACACCTCGAAAAACTTCAAATTTGGCTTAAGAAATACCAAAATTACAAATCAATGCAAGGAACTGGCACTTTAAAAAGGAGTTCCTGCCCGCCTGTAATTCTACTTCCATTCCCTAAAGCAAAAGATGTTAAATCTCTTGGGTTACAATTTGATTCAAGCTTCATGTGGCACAAGCATATCCTTACTAAAGTTCAAATACCTGGGCATAAAACTTAGGTTAATGTACCCTCTAAGCTAACACTGAACAATAAACTTCTGCTTTATAAAAGTGTAATAAAACTAATATTGACATATGGAATTCAGTTCTGGGGCGCATCACCGAATTCTAATATAAATATTTTGGAAAGATTTCAAGCAACATGATTGCGAATAATTGTCAATACACCATGGTTTCTCTGGAATCAGATACTACTGAACGACCTTAACATACCTTACCTAGCTAACATACCGACAGCCCACAAGGAAATAAAATGAGTAAAGAAGGCTAAAGTCAGGTTAGAACTGACTTAGAATTAATTTCGATATATCCTTTATACTTACGTATATCTTATTCAACTATCTTTTTAGGAGCATATCTAGGGTCCTTTTCGGTAGGGTACCCAGAGTGGATTATAATATAAGGAGGGTCATTATTTTTATATATGGCTTTTATTATTATTATTATTTATTATTAGTTCACATTGCGACATTAAGGCAAAACCTTGTAAGATTGTCCCAATAACATGAAATGATACATTTAGTACAATAATCCGGACATAATTTAACTTATACTATAAAATACAATAGCGCACAGAGTACAAAACAGAACATTACAATATGAATTTCAACAATTCATCTTTCAATTCATGAATACAATACAGCTTTGAATCAATAAAAATGTACAGCTTCAAATTTGTTATTAGTCACAAAAGGATACATACATATAAACAGTGTACGCCGTCACTCTCAATCTACAGCGCAACTCAATTCAGCTCATAAATTCATTGCCCCTGGAAGTGTTTATTAAGCTCAATTTTGAATAGATTAGCATTGCCAATACCTTGAATCCGTACAGGCACTGAATTCCAGTCTCACAGCATTAACGAAAAATTGACGATCAGACATAATAACTTAACGGGACAAGCCGATTAGAACGGCCAGAGCGAGTAAATTTAAGGCGCCTAAACAAATATGGAGGCTCCTGAGTGCAAATAATCTTATGCAACATTAGAATACTTCGAGTGTCAAGAAGCTGATCGAATGTGATATGAAAAAGTTCTATTGCGCGCCCAGACACATGATCTCTTCGACTTAAACCATAAATGTACCTCGTTATAGTGTTAAATAACACATTGAGTTTTCGCTTACTTACTGCATCACAATTCCCAAATATTTCACAACCATGCAACATAGTTGGCAGAAGGTAGGACTTGGCTAGTATCATTCTAATCCTGAAAGGAGTAAAATATTGCGTAGCCCATAGGGATCGTAGCATACCATAGACTTTACCAACCGATACTG
Organism: Clusia tigrina; assembly: GCA_920105625.2. NCBI lineage: Eukaryota > Metazoa > Arthropoda > Insecta > Diptera > Clusiidae > Clusia > Clusia tigrina. Next base: position 31,654,708 of record OV050030.1, read on the forward strand.
CAATATGATTATTCCACGATAGAGCACCGTCAAATATGACCCCCAAATTTTTAATCACATTTACATAACTAATTGCCGATGAATGCATAAATATCACAGGGAGGCTCGCGGTAAATCACCAAACACTTAAATTTAGCCGGATTAAGACACACACCATTCCTCCCTGCCCATACATACGAGGTGTTATCAGAAAATAACCGTTATTTTCAAATTTCGTGAGTTACGTATGTTCGATGTTCGAATTTTTTTTCTGTTATGTTGGTACACATGTCTGTTATATATTTTGGCAATACCAACCATTTTGGATTGTCAGTTTGTTTTTGACAGATAAAAAGATTAGTCGTGTTTTGGTGTGCTCTTCGATTTTGTACTATTCGAAAAAATGGATCAAAGAAACTGTATTCAGTTTTGTGTAAAAAATGAAATTAAATCCGCAAGGACATTTGAAATGTTGACTGTGGCCTTTGGCGAGTCTACTATGAGCAGAACACAAGTTCAATTGTGGTATAACCGGTTTAAGGAAGGCCGAGATGTCAATGACGATGCTCGTCCTGGTCGCCCGAGCACGTCAACAACCGATGAAAACATTGACGCAGTGAAGAAAATGATTTTGGATAATCGTCGAATCACTATCAGAGAGGTTGCTGATGATGTTGGCATATCGTTCGGCTCATGCCAAGCAATTTTTACGGATGTTTTAGGCATGAAACGTGCGGCAGCGAAGATTGCTCCAAAATTGGTAAATTTTGAGCAAAAACAACGTCGCATGGACATCGCTCAGGAGCTGTTGAACATCGTCAACGACGATCCAGATTTCCGCAAAAAGATCATAACTGGTGACGAATTGTGGATGTATGGTTATGACATTGAAACCAAAGCCAAATCATCCCAATGGAAACGTCCAGATGAGCCAAGACCGAAAAAAGCACGTCAAGTTCGGTCGTACGTAAAGGTTTTGCTGACAGTTTTCTTTGATTGCAATGGCGTGGTGCATCATGAATTCTTGCCACAAGGTCGTACGGTCAACAAGGGATACTACCTTGAAGTTATGCGCCGTTTGCGAGAAGCAATTCGTCAGAAACGCCTAGAATTGTGGAAAAACCAATCATGGATTTTGCACCATGATAATGCACCAGCTCACACATCGATGCTTGTGCGTAATTTTTTGGCCAAAAACAAAACCGTTATCATGCCTCAACCACCGTATTCACCGGACTTGGCCCCCGCTGACTTTTTCCACTTTCCAAAACTGAACACACCGATGAAAGGAAAGCGTTTTGCTACGATTGAGGAGATATAAGAAAAATCGAAACAGGAGCTGTTGGCGATACCAAAAAAAGCGTTTCAGAAGTGTTTCGAGGATTGGAAAAAACGCTGGCATAAGTGTATTATATCTGAGGGGAATTACTTTGAAGGGGACAAGATAGTTGTTGATGAATAAATAAATACTTTTTGAAAAAATTGAAAATAACGGTTATTTTTTGATCAAACCTCGTATATATTATTCAGGCCTTTATTAATTTTGGTGACACAGCTGGCAACTTTGTTCGCTGTACAACTCATGACATTTGAACAGCATCAGCATACATTTGTAGTGTCAATATTATCATTAATCTTAAATTTTATCCAAACATTTTGTATAGTCGTAAGTTATAAAAATGCATAAAAAGTGGGCGTGGCTGTGAAAAGAACCCGCTCATTTGTATGTTGTTTAATGGTCGTCAACCTTCCTGTAAAATTTCGTTGATAAGGATTTCGTTCTATAGGAGCCTTGTAATGATTTTTGGTTAATTGTGGGCATGGCAGTACGAGCATAGGTAGGCTAATTTTAATTTTAGTCCCGAGAGTTCCTTATAGTGAAAGTAGGCGTGTCTATTCTCTGATCAACCCCAGTTCTTGAAGTTGCCACGTGCTGCTTCTCATAAAATTTCATATACTCGTATAAATCTCGAATAGATCTTAAATTAGAATATTGAATAATAGGAAAAGTGGCAATTATTATATACCACCCATATTTTGCATAGTGTTTAGTAGGACCCAAATCTCCATAACTACCCAATTGCGTCACTATTCCAACAATTGGACCGTAGTTATAGTCATTTCAAGAAAAAGGTGAAAGAAGTTGTATATATGGGAGGTAGGCGTGATCTTTGTCAAAATCGCCTGATATAGCAACTGGTTCTGTGTTTTGGTCCAGACTATACTTTTGCAAAGCTTCAGTAAGATATTTCTAACGGTCTCGAAAAAACTGACAACAGACGGACAATCGGGCGGACTGAGGGAAAAAATTTTAATTGTTGAAAATGTGATTCTGATCAATATATATATATATCAACACGTGCCACGCCTCCTTCTGGTAGTTGAAAAGCTGGTCAACTGCACAAACTTAGTATCCCTTTTATCCTTTTTAAGCATAAAGGGTATAAAAATATCAGTTGTATATCATGACCAAGATGGTATTTATCCTCTGGAGACCTTTTCTTTATGGAAAGTTTCGTTAGTATTCAGGAACACAACGCACCATTACTGAAGCTCTGGGCGTTGATTCTAATGCGGTTGCACTGATAGAGACCATGACTGGTCGGCCAGCTTAGATACCTACACTTTAAGCAGACAGGTCTCCAGAGGTACTCTTCAGGGAGGAGTTTTTTCCCCCCTGCTCTGGAATTTGGCGGTAAATCCCTTACTGTTAGCCCTAGAGTGCGGGGGTTGTCACGCCATCGCCTTTGCTGACGATTTGGCAATTGTGATTAGAGGGAAATATCCAAACACTCTTATGGATATTTTGCGCTCTAGCATGGCCACGCTTACCTGTTGGACGGAAAGAAGGGGATTAGGGTTAAGCCCCAATAAAATGGAATTAATCCTCATCTCTAAGAAAAATAGATCTCCTACGTTCTCCCCGCTAATATACAAAGGGGGGAAATTCCGATGAAGGCGACAGTCAAATATTTGGGACTAGTACTAGATAGGAAACTTACCTGGACACCCAATATTGAAGAATGAGTTAGAAAGGCCAATATTGCTTTGTACACATTTAAAAAAGCGGTCGGAATCAGGTGGGGGCTATCTCCACGAATTAAGCACTGGCTGTACATTTCGGGGTCAGACCTATATTGCTATATGGAATACTGGTACGGTGGCCAGCCACTCAGAAACAAAAGCTATTCGAAGCTTCTGAGTACGTTCCAAGGAACGGCTCTTCTGTGCATTTCTACTACTACTACTTTAAGGACCACTTCAACTAAAGCATTAGAAGTGATACTCAACCTACCTACATTAGAGCTGGTAGGGAAATCGCATCAGCACAAAGGCTGAAATGTACGGCATTATGGCTTGATCGGCAGATTGGTCACGCGACTATCGTGCATACCTGGAGTAGTTTTATCCAATACATTGACCACTGTATGTATCTCAACCATAATAGACACTTCCAGACACATATTCCGTCTAGAATAGAGTGCAAACACTCATGCCATGGAGAAGAGTGGAACGGAATTTCTACACCGACGGATCCAAACTTGACGATAGAGTCGGCTTTGGAGTTTTCTCAAAAGAACTGGGACTTGAGCTTTCGTTCCGTCTCCCGGACCACTACAGTGTTTATCAAGCAGAGGTCCTAGCCTTAAAGGAGGTAACCGTCTACTTAAGTAGGCATGCTGCAACAAAGAATATTATAAACATCTACTCGTATAGCCAGGCGGCTATGAAATCAATGAACTCGGTGGCACTGAAATCAAAGGTTGCTCAGGACTGCCGGAATGATATCATCACCGTTTTCAATCTTCCTTTATACACGGACAAATGCGAGGAGGGAATACCAATTGCCACCTGTAAACTGATGCTGAAGGATAGGGTCGTGCGTGAGGCCAATGGGTCTTGGCACACGAAGGCACTTGCTTAACGACTAATGTGGCCGGAGCTTAATAAGAGGAAATCTAGCGACTTGCTTGCCCTATCGAGAAAAGATATCTCTAAAATCGTGGCTTGCATAACTGGTCATTGGCTATTCGGCAGGCATGCTCTCAGGCTGGGATTATCCTCTCATGAATACTGCAGGAGCTGTGGGGATGAGGAGGAGGATGAGACTGTGGAACATCTCTTCTGTAGGTGCCCCGCTCTGGCTAGAAACAGAGCGGGCTCTTTCGGTAAATACGTTTTTAATTCTCTTACAAAAGTGTTTGGGGCGAAGGTCACACAAATCCTGCGCTTTATTGGAGCTTCGAAATGGTTCGACTAGTAAAATAGACGTGCGGTATTACGCGGTGGTATCACAATCAACCAACCCATGGTGGTCTGAGTGAGATGGTCTGTAGACCGGCTACCACGATAACCTAACCTAACCATTCAGGAAGAAGGTGAATTCTTGAGGTGTATATTCCACTACTTCTCAACTCAGATTATTTGATTGAAACCCCTTTAAAAGCGTCTGCTGTGGTTCAGGAAATATAAGGGAGACTGTTTAAAAAGTCGTTGCCTATTCTTTTGGGGCAATTTTCCAGTACTAAAGCAATTTTTATTCTGATATAAACTCTTGTCGCATTAACGAAAAACACAGGGAGGCTCCAATTAGAGATCCCCCGGTATTATTTGCGGTGTGTGCTTTGTTTTGGTATCTCCGTTTAATGAAATCTTATAATTTGAGCACTCAACTGAAAATAATATTCAAGAGAATTACGACATTTCTGAGATAATAAATCATGAAACATTAAAAACCGCTTACACACTGCTTTGTGGGAATTCAATGAAATTGTGTGCCACCATCAATGAAAAAGGCTCCCATTGCAGCGGAATTTTTTCGCTTTGTCTTTTAACGCCTACTTAAGTTATTATCCTCTCTACTCACAATGGGGGACTTCTCTTTCATTTCATATTATTTAAAATAATTTTATTAAATGTATTTGTGAGGATTTCAAGGGAATTGTTGGCTTAATTCAGCAAAGTCCTTAAAAAGGATACGCCTGGCAAGAATACAAAAGGCAACATTTTGCTTTAGATTACTTTACTTAGCAGGAAGCTTTTTGGATATAAACAGCGAATAAATTGAAAACACTTTGAAATACAGCTGCTAGGAATGTATTTTCTATTATTATTCTTGTTGCTGTTGTTGTTTTGCTGCGCTGCCCCCGCTGTTGCTGTTGTCGCATACTAGCGTCTCTGCGTTCAGGTGGGCTTACAAATTCACAATAATTGCTATGCCAGAGTCTGGCACCTTTCCCCACATTAGCCATTTATTTTTAATAAAAGCATTCCTGAAGTCTTTGTTCGTGGCAGACATAAGAAGCCAGACGCCCGTATGAAGGCACTCTTGTATGTTTACCCGCAAACAATGCGTTTTTGATAGCAGCCATATGCCAGGCTCGTACATATTATGACAGTTGAATAATACACTTGCGCACATAGTATTGTCGACCGGCATAGTTCAGCAGCAGTCTAGACACTAAATCGCCACAAGTTTGTTACTTGGCTCTTTGTTGGCCAGCGAAATGGCCCATGGCCACATGCTGAATGTGAAATATGAAATGCAAAAATTGCCATAAATTCACAGGCTATTTTCGTAGGGTACAGTTTGAAAAGCTAATAACAGATTCAGCTGACCATATGCAAATGTAGCAGTGTGCATGGGAAAAATGCTGTTAACACTTTCCAGCTGGGGTAACCAAATGACTGGTTATGAGCAGCCCCGTTACTAGTGTTGTGGTATGTGCCAGACTAGCTTCTGTTTTGTAACGTGTCGTGTTATTCGGGTAGGAGAGGAGAAGTGGAGAATTCTGTTGCCCTTGCTGCCACCTCTGAGATTATTGGTTCTTTCTATTAAATTCATATACAGTTCCAATACAATGTGAGGAATTGGACAGTGTCTATGCACAAATTGGTTATTAGCCCTCTACATACGATTGCAGTCGTACATCTCTGAATATGCAGTCAACTATGACAGCACTGAAGAGAAGGAAGAAACCATTACTCCTCTACTATATGACTCCTTAGGACATTAGAGACTAGAAGGCAAAACTATTTATACTTTGCTGTCAATATTATAAAACCACACAAGAAGCGAGTTAGATCGACTTTAGGATACCCTTGAAATTAAAATGTTTTATCAAACGACGCTCATACAAATAAATTGGGCGTGGAAGTCAAACTATAGTGCTTTCAGGTCCACACAATGTAATAATAAGCATTATCTTTTTGAGAACGTTTTTCAGACTGATAATTTCTATGTAGATGGGTGTGGTGGTTGAAGGCCCATTATGATCACCAGGATTCAGAATTAGCTTCTCTGCAATTATCTGAAACTTCTTATATAAATCGTATATAGATCTCGAGTTATGCATATAAATTAAAAGTGGGGGTGAGATTTTCAACCAAAGGATGTCCCCAGGGAGGCTTCTTATCGCCGCTCCTATGGGTACTGGCGAGCTCTTACAAACTCTCGATGACCTCGGTTACGAAGATCAGGGCTTTGCGAATGATTTGGTAATCATGGTTAAAGGCAAGTTTGACTCTGCCATAACAGATCGCATGCAACGGGCTCTTGACATCAGGCAAAACTGGTGTCAGGAGAAAGGACGATATCGATAAATCCGAACAAGGCAAACGTGGTAGCCTTCACCAGAAGATGGAAACTGATTCTGGGGACCTTAAGTTTCGAGACCACGAACTTACCAATATCCACGAAATGAAATATCTGGGAGTAGTCCTAGACAGAACTCTAAGTTGGAAAAACCACTTATCATACATAACTAGTAAAGCCTTAAGAGCAACCCATTGGTGTCAGAGACTGCATGGTAAAACATGGGGACTACGACACAAAAATGATGGCGTGGTCATATAAAACAATAATAGTACCAATGATCACATATGCTTCTTTGGTATGGAGCCTCATGATCTTTGACAAGATGGACAGAAAATTATACTTCTCCAAACACTTCAAAGTGGTCATCAGTGACCGTTCAGCGTGGAGAAACAATGAAATAATAATAAAACAGGACTCAAAGATGTGGTATGCAGATGGGTCCATAATGGAAGATGGCACTGCTGGAGCGGGAATAAATAACTTGTTATGCGAACAGGAAAAACGAGGTTTGCTGAACTACTTGAGCCCCCAAAAAGGCACGCGGCAGTCGAGACTACTCATTGACCCTGAACACATCCTCAGCAGAAATGACATTAAACTCTATACTGAACTTTTAACAGGACACTGTAGGATCAGTTACCATCTGAAAAAAATAGGCATGGTAGAAAACGATTCCTGCCGACTCTTTCAAGAGGAGCGGGAAACAGCAAAACACATTCTATGCACTTGCCCAGCGGTGGGAAGACGCAGACATAACTACCTAGGTAGTAGGTTCTTATCTCCAAATCACCTATTAAAAATTAAGCCCACAGTAGTTACGATATTTATAAATAGTCTAGGATTGTATTAATTGGGAACGAGGCTATCTCTTAGGTCGCGGTGTTCTTTTAGGCTGTTAATAATAATAATATTAATAGTAAGCGTGTCGGCAAACACACACTGTTTACAATTTTTTCTAGAAGAATCCCCATGGACGAAACCACCAAACTTTTCCACCATACCACCAATTACATCGAAGCTAGCGTCGTTTTAAACAAGGTGCCCACAGTTGGATATAATGGGATGGAGACATGGTCGTTACCCAAAAGTATTCATGTAGCTATATGGTTCTATGGGCCCAGACTTTTCATTTAAGTGTTGTCTACCACAAATACTGAAAACTTGACTACTTTCCGCAATATTACAAGCTGGGTCAGATTTGGGATATAACTCCCCAAGAGAATAAGATCTATTAGGAAATACAAATAATAAAAACTTTGAAGAATTTAGCGTGGGTGCTATTTGATTGATCAGCACTTTTCCAATATAGCTAAATAATAAACTTTTACATGGTTATTCAGAGAATGTTGCTTAATAATTTCTTTCAAATATCCTTGTAAAATAAGCCTCAAACATTTTGATTTTCTCTCTTCGTCACACTCTCATAAGTTTGAGAAATATTTTTGGCAGTTACTTTACTTTGATCTTTTTGACTTGTTTATTTCAGAAAACAGAAGAGACCTTCCACTCAATTTCGAATTTATTTCATCACCACATTGTAGGACATAGTATGCTCAAAGAGGTCATAGGCTTAACAGTGGTATTCGCGAAAGCTCGAACCATAGATCCATCCATCGAAAACCCTCAGACCTCGCTCACTGTAAGACTCTTCTTTCTTATATATGACATCTCGGGTCTTTTGGGATACTTTTACAACATAATGTCATAAAAATATAAGTGAATTTCTGGATTATAATGCAATATTAATAAATACAGAAATTAATTGAACAGAAAAGTAGAAGAAGATCATTGCTGATTGATCACTGAGAATTTAAGAATCGTTTATCTAGAAAAAAGCGATAAGGAGAGGTGAATATGAAAACGTAGAATTAGTTTGAGACGGTTCAATTTGCATAATTCAAAGTTATGTAAATGGATTGATACATAAAAAAGAAGAGTATATGATATCCGACTATCCACATTTCTTTCTATCTAACTATGATTCAGTTCAGTCCCTTCATGGCTGCTACATTCGCTGTAGTGGAGAAGTTTCCCTTCTAGTCTCCTGCGAGTAGGATACTAAAATGAATCTTCCACTTCGACTCCTTGCGTAAATCGTAATGGAAAAAAATACAAAGTGCAAAAAGCTATTTAAGTTAATTTCTCAAAGCACATAATAATAACATGCACAATTTATGCGTTTCCTCGCTGAGGTACAGACAGGAAGAGCATCCTGCAGGAGCAATAATAGACAACAGGAAGTTCGAGTAAAAACGCAGCGGCACAACCACCGCATAGACTAGCGAACGAGCGAGCTCATCTTCATTTTCATATTCATAATAACATTGAGAAAAAAATACAAATTTTTTCCACACAACAATAACAACAACAATAGCAGCCCAGCTGCAACAAAAACCTCATCAATATAACGTGAATGCTTAAAGGCAACATTTCCAAGAAGAAAATATGCGAGAGTTTCCTTGCCGCTGTTCCTGCTGCTTATAAAGCTCAGCAAAGCAAAGCTCGACATACTGCTGAAAGATGAATGGTGGGTCATATCTGTGCATGCGGGGCGGGGGTGGTATTGTAATTTTTAACCAAAATGTTCTTCCCTCTACAATCGCCGTAGTTCTTTCTTGTCCTCATACATAAGTTAATGTTATTTTTTCGGTGGCAACAGCCACGGATGAATAATGTGTCCAGCTTATGCTGTTGTTGTTTTTGTTGTTGTAACTTTGGCTGCTTTGTTGTCATATCTTTTGGGGCTGTTGCTGCCGTTATTTTCGTAGTCCGGAGCTTCCGGCATTTTTAAATTAGAAAATAAATTTAATTCTGCATCCATAGGTTTTTTAAATTGATAAAAGCGCAGTGAGCCAATAAAAAAGAGAGGGATGTTTTCGTCAGGATTCCAATTTGAATTATAGCAATGGGTTTTAAGTTGGAACTATCAGGGTTACGCTTTAATTTTCGACAATTCGCCTTCAGCGATCTGATATGTACTTGTATGACCACAAGTCAAGACAAAATGCAATAATTCTATAAAATATTCAATAAATGAAATTGAAATTTCTACGTAGAATTTGTCTCTTCGTTAATAATTGAATTTGTTTAAGTTTCCACCAAACCTTTTGGTTCCAGAGCTAAGCTAGGTGGAAACAGAATAATCAATGAATTCTGGGAGTATTAAATTTTGTGAGATATGTCGAAAAAGCTCATTAGATTTGAAGTGTAATTAATACAGGTGCAGGCTTAGATATAGGATTTTACACATTCCTGAAAAATTTACGTTCTTGGGAGATATATTTTGCATGCTCGTTCCATGCACATAGCTCAATTTAAATAGCTTTCCTCCTTGAAGTTGTCATGGCTTCATTTTATTAATTAACAGCTTGAAAATTTGGTATTCGTATGGCAGACTTAAGCCAAATAGATTCAAGCAATTTAGCACTGTTTCGAATTGGTTAAAGTAATTAGAACTTGCATTAAAATAAACAGAGAATCAGTTGTTTTAAGAGTTTAAGGAATTCAGCATATTAAGACGCTTCGTGAACTATATTTGTGGAGACTTTAATTAATTTATCAAACAACGAAATTTCTAGGTATCATACTAGATACAAAACTATCATGGATATCTCACATCAATGAGACAATCAGTAAAGCGAAAAGATCTCTTAAGTAATGCAGATAAAACGCGGGGAAAAATTGGGGATGCAATCCGAAAATCCTGCGATGGATGTACATCATGATATTACGCCCAATGGTCACATATGGAGGTGTAGGCAAAGGCAAGCTGTTCAACCAACTTAGGATCGATGGGGGACACCATAGGCACAAACATTGGGTTAACACACTAGGCCTAAGGATATCAAAGAGTCTGCTAGGGTCACAACCACCTAAAAAGATTCAAAACACTCATCAACCTCTCTAAGAATAATCTTAGGATGATGAAAGGCCTACTCTCAGAACACTATAAGCTAAACTCACATATGGTGAGTATGGGGGTCACCTCGGAAGGCTCCTGCAGATTCTGTTTGGAGAAAGAGGAGACATCTTTGCATGTGCTGACACAATGTCCGGCTCTCATGCACACCCGCAGGAATTACTTGGGATTCTTCCAAGGCTCTGCCAGTGATGTGAAACCTCTGGAGCCAAAACGTGTCATCACGTTTATCCAGAGGATAGGACTCAAAGATGTACTTTGAACCTCTTAATGGGAGCACAATATATCGAAAGGTCGCGGTGCTTTAAATCCCCTACACAAAAATAATAATAATAATAATAATTTATTAATTATTGGTTTTATTAATCGATCTCATTTTTCGGAAGTGTCAAAATAACGTTAAGATAGTGAAACATAAATGATTGCATACTTTTAGGATACCTCTATTAAGGTAAGTTACTACTAGAGAGTTGTATATAAGTCAAGACACAATCTATTCGAAAAAAAAGCTTACTCAATCATCCGAATTGAAGATAATATTCTCGAAGCTACTTTCGAAGTGTAGGGAATATTCTATAATGTTCTATTTCAACCATTCGAAAGGTATATAAGTCATCAAACAATGAAAGTCGAGAAACAGTTGAATAACAATCGTAACAGTGTGTACATCGTGCATTTCACTTGTAGCTGTTACAGTATTAAGAAGTGGTAAAGTGTTTAAATAAATTATTAAATAAAGTGCAATTGTAATAAAGTAAACTTTAAGCCTAATTTTAAGTGTGTAAATTGCAATAACTAGATAAAGTTAATTATTTTACTTTAACCAGCAATTGTTTGATTACTACACAATCCAGTAGTAAGAATCCGAGAATTGAGAGTGCGCATAAATTGTCAACAGGGCAATTTCGTAACAATAGTTTGTCTAAATTTTGGAGTTCCCAAGGCAATTTCTTGTGATGAACGGTTGAAAATGTAGAAGACTACTTCTGTTGAGTCAGCAATATCGGAAACACGAAAGTATGAGTCCTTCAAAGTATTCCTAGAATAGCGAGAATGTCTTCAAACTCTCACCTCATTGTAATCGCCCTTCAATTGAGATATTCGAGCTGAGCGATACATTCATTCAAGCTTAAGACAGATGGACTATAATTTTAATTGAAGTTTTAGACATAAATCGTTTTGCAGAACTGTTTGCTTCAAATGAGCTGAAATCTCTTTAAAATCAAAGCTGTTTACTGAAGGAGTGATTAAACGAGGCATTTTATAGCTTATTTAAAAAAACACAACTTATTCATAAACAGTGACTAGAAGTGGATTTAGAAGTTTGATACGCAGCCCAGGAAGCAAATTTTGTAATGGCCAATCAATAATGAACCAGAACCGAAAAAACCACGACAAAGTCCATGGTTTTGTCCACCTGGAACTGCTTCTGGATAGACAGCAACCAATATCGGTTGAGCTTTAGCAAGGATGTTTTTTTAGTTACATCGCAACATACATCGATACTTGTGACAAAATTTCGGACCAACAACTATTGGTTTGTTATCCATCCAGTAGTATATTCCAAAGAGTTGGCTTCCACGCTTAACTACTACTGAAAAAAAGAATTCTTTAAACATCTTTATTAACTTACTTAAGCCATTAAATAAATTTGATGTAATTGGATTGCAGGAGTACTCATATATTGTCTTCATCTGGCACTCGGTATTCTCAGTTTTTCCAACAGTCGAAGTATGAAAAATTTACCTTATGGAATATAATTTTTAAACAATTTAATTCGCTACAATTTTATCTCGTATACAAATATGTTTTTCAGAATGGAAGCCGTTGTTTTAGGGAGCTGATTCTGTGGAATCACAAATCATCAAAGGAAATGGGATATTCTGTTCAAATTAATGGCAATTCTCAGATAACCCCTGATTTAGAGATAAATCTAACTTGTTACGTCGTCATTTAAGATATTCAAAGTTTTCAAAGGAGGAACTGCTAAGAAAGTCAATGTTGTTTTAATTTAAATACTGAACACAGTTCTGAACTCAATTTCCATTTATGCAATCTTCGCCAGAATCACTGGTCATTGCAGATGACAGACTTACCCGAGATTCTGTATTAATGAATTTTATTTTTAATTTGCCTTCAAAAGAAGTTCACGGTTTCTTCATATGTTTCGTCCTTGCAAATAAAGGCATACTCTTTAATACAATCGACATTAACTGCTCTTAGTCTAATCATGATTTCATAAGGTTCTGGAACCAGAAGAAACTGCATATTCTTAGATTCCTGTTTTTAAACATACCTACATTTCACACTAACATCATTGTTTCCACAGAACGAACATAAGCTATTTTTTAATATACTCGTATTTGTCTTTAAAGTTTTGACAAGGAGTTTTTGAATGGCCCTTTGGAATTTCAAGCAAAATATTTCTAAATATTTTCTATTTGGTTAGGTTAATAAAAACCAAATACTCCTCCTACCGAATTTTTGGTGAATTCCCCACAAAAAAGGCAAGATAGTTTGGAGAAAAAGTTTTGTCCAATCCTTTGCAGTCACGTTTGCCTGCCTGCCAAAGCGAAGGACACACATTACATTAATAGTCCTTTTTTGGACAGTTTACAGACCGAGCACATTTATTTTCCAAAAAATACAACTAAATCAATGTCCTTCGATCTGCTGCTTGCCTCTGATTTATCTGTTTGGATTTATTTTAAGGATTCCTCGTGCTGCTTAGCAATTGTAAAGTGTGGCATAAGCACAACAATAAGGATAGAAGCACATTCACATATTAGTTTTATTTTGATATATATTCGCTATTATTTTTTGTGCATTTTCGTCCTCGGCTGTACGGAATGTGGGCGGTTGCGCAATCCTTTTTTCCAATAGATAATATCTTATTCGATTTGTTTTGGTTTTGATTTCAGCTGTGTCAATCCCAGAGGAAGAGCTCTTACTTGAGATAAAGGATAACAAATGCTTGTTAATCCTTTTTGTGTGCGTGCGTAGTTGCTGTGTTTGACAAATGTTAAACAGTAAATTGGACGCACAAAAATTAGAGGACTATTTTAAATTTGCCCCAAAAAAAGGAAACAAAAAAAGTTTGCCGTTTTTATGTCGGGAGGGTGAGGACATTGGAGTGTATGGGTATGTACAATAAATATGTGTAGGTATTTGCCATATATCTCAAGGGAAATCGCCCTATATTCGATTTGGAATTTGGGGCAGTTAGGTCAGGGTTGAGGTTTAGAAAAATGCTGTACTGAAAAATGTCGGTGCTACAATTATTGGTGACTATACAGAACTATCATGTTACCAAAAATTTTTCCATATATATACTTCAGATTATTTGACTCCTTCCGACTGTGCTGAATATGTGGAAGATGGTCTGTACTATTCTGCAAAATTCTTAAGGTTGTGAGTGGAATAACAACAGAATGATTGTTTTATTGAAGTAGTAATGAGAATAAGTTCAAGATTTAATCATAATTAAAGAAAATCTCAATAGAGGGTTGCATAGGAAGTTGATACTCCAGAGGCAGGATACCTGATATAAATTCTGAAAATAAAATGTATACGCTTTCCATTCACTGAAACACTAGGGGCGATTTCAAAGATTTACTGATCGGAGTCCCGTTTGCCGATTCCGCCCCGCTTGTTCTCCTTGATGCTGGATCGAATCTGTAAAGCACATTGATCCTTAGTTCCTTACTGGATGTATTCAATGACTCGGTGGCTGCTTAAGCGCAAAAGCAATGCTTTGATGCAGACTGGTTCGGTTTCTAGGATTCTTACAACGAACTGTCTCCATTATAGTTGGAAGAAATGTATGGTTTTTCCATTCGAGATATCTGATTTGATCTATAAACACAAATTATATATAGATTTTTCAGTTAATATTTGTTATACAAACATTTGTTGGAATAATCAGGCACTTCAACTGACAAGTTATTGATAATTTCATTCCAATCAATGTGAGCGATTAATACTGATACGAATGTATAGCATAAATTCCTTACATTAAGTTCTGAAAATTGTTACTAAAGATAGTCCAAGCAATTGAATTCCGACCACCTCATCACAGAGAAAAGGATTTTTACCTCCAGCACAAAGTGTATTTTTGAATTCATAATGAAAAGCATGAATTGTATTTCTGCAAATTCAAATTAAACATAATCATGCGCATATTTAAATGTCTCTCCTCGACAGAGCGCTATTGTCTATGAACCAGGACAACGTTTCCCATTTGTATGGAAAAATATCAAACTGCATAAAGGAGTCATCTATCTGCAAGGAGAACGAATCTCAATTGCAATTCAAGTGAAAGACCGTCATTTCCGTCGAGCAACACGAGCACCAGTTGCAGCTACAGCGAATTTTGTATAATGAAACAGTTGAGAGGAGCACGAAAATAAAAGCATAATAAATCCGTTGCGAATTCGCACACAAACGCATTGAAAGGAAGCATAATTCAAGCAACTTTAAAGCGAGATATAAATATTTTTTTAAGGAAACTGTTAACGCCCGGGTGTGGTGGTGATGCTGCCACACTATAAAACGAAAGTAATGCACAACGCCTGGGGCTATTTCTCAATTAAAGTTGAGCGGTCGACAACCGCTGTCCCAGCGTAGTCGAGCTTAAATAAATCAGGATGTATTAAAAACCATTAAAAAAGGAACATTTGGCCAACACGCCACTATGCACATTTCGCTCCACACACACATGCATACATACATATTCACACTGCTCATCATTCTGGCCGTAACACGCTTTTCCGCTTCCGCGGCGCAAGTAGCCACTCAGTTGAAGCTTTCTGGCACGTACGTGTCGTATGTGTTCGTTGGGTTTCCTTTTGGCTTTCTTCGGTTATTGGGAATCTAAATCTGGGTGTACATAAAAGAGAGTTGCCACATGTGCACAATGTGAGACATGAAGTATTGGGAGTATGATTGGCGAAGTGAAATATAAGCTAAGAACAACCAATAATTAGACTATGAGGAAACGTCAAGATATGTAGTACTGAGCACAAAAGCTCTCGGATATGACAGAGTGATAAGAAGCGTAAATTAAGGTGCCAAAATTTGGCTTTAGCCACTATAAGAAGGTTTAACTTTCATTTTCATTGGGTACAGTTCCCTTAAGTTGGAGCATATAACCTAAAGTTATTGAGGAAACTAGATAGAAAATAGAGATGAAGACGACCATAAATATAGAGATGAAGACTACCATAAATATAGAGATGAAGACCACCATATGTGAGGTATTGAATTCATTGGAAAGTGAAGTATGGAAACCTAAAGTAAATCCAGTGCTGAAGCCACTAGTCAATCAATGCCTTACCTTATCGTTAGTATAACACAGCTCTGACGTTGCGCAGCAAAATTATTTAATATATCAGTATATTCAGATTCTATATAAAAACTTGATATCTATTAATACTCTATTTATAAATTCTATACCAGCTTTAGGTAATTAAATGCCATCGAATATAGCGAATATAGAGAAATGTAGCCGCGAAATAGGAAGTAACAGGATATTTGGGACTAATAATGAACTTTTTATATATACAAATATACTTAGACAACGACCTATCACCTTAGGTAGGTAGGTTGGGCATCCGCATCACCAATAAAACAGTGATGCCACTTACACCATCAGTTGGGTCTGTTGTGAACCGCGGATGTGAGGCATGGCTTCGCTTCCCCCTCCAGATTGAACCAACTTGAGCTTTTTACAAAGCTAAGAAGTTTGTTAACACCTGAGTGGCATAGACCATACGAGGGCGGATTTATATTGAAGCTACCTAGCGCTAGATGGCTGCACAAACACAACAACTTTTTTTTATTTTAGAAATTGCGATCTGTCAAACGTCAGCTGTTAAAATTTCACCCAAATTCATCGATTAGTTTATTTGTTGTAGTCGTTTGAAGTAAGCAACTTTTGTGTTTCTTGAAAAATGGAAAAAAGCGAATTTCGTGCAATGATTCAACACTATTATTTGAAAGGGAAAACGGCGACAGACGAGACAAAAGAAAAACTCGATAAACATTACGGTGAATCTGCTCGGTCAGATTACATGGTAAAATATTGGATTGCTGAATTTAAACGCGGCCGAACAAGTACTGCAACAATACCATCAACAGGAAGGCCAAAAGAGGTGGTTACTGAAGAAAATATCGAGAAAATCCTCGATATCGTTATGAATGATCGCCGAGTCAAGTTGCGTGAGATTGTTGAAATGGTAAACATATCATATGAACGTGTGTTCAACATTTTGCATGACCATTTGCATATGAAAAAGCTATCGGCAAGATGGGTGCCGCGTTTGATCAGTGTCGAACAAAAACGAGTTCGACAAACCACTTCACAGCGGTGTTTGGACATGATAAAGCGTAATCCTCTTGATTTCTGGCGTCGATAAATAACTGTTGATAAAACGTGGGTCAACCACTACACACCTGAAACCAAAAATCAATCGAAACAATGGGTGGAAGCTAGTGGAAGTGCTCCGAAGAAGGCGAAGGCAGTGAAATCGGCTGGCAAGGTGATAGCCACTGTATTTTGGGATGCACACGGAATATTGCTCATCGATTATCTTGAAAAAGGATCCACAATCACAGGAAAGTATTATCGTGCATTATTGGATCAATTGATTGATGCAATCAAGGAAAAACGACCACATCTAAAACAGAAAAAATTGCTCTTTCTTCAAGACAACGCACCGGTTCACACAGCATTAGATACGATGCTAAAATTACGTGAAATACACTTCGAATTGGTTAATCATCCACCTTATAGTCCAGATTTAGCTCCTAGTGACTTTTTCCTGTTTCCAAACTTGAAAAAATGGCTCGCAAGAAAAAGATTCATCTCAAACGAAGAAGTGATTACTGAAACTAACGCGTATTTTGAGGGGTTCCCGAAATCGTATTATTCAGATGGTATAAAAAAGTTGTAATATCGTGTGTCGAAGTAAAAGGAGACTATGTTGAGAAATAAATGGTTTTTGAAAAAAAAACTTTTTTTCCTACTTAGGTAGCTTCAATATCAATCCGCCCTCGTATCTACTTGTTAAGAAGTGGGATCCCAGTAAACGCTCCCTATTTCTAGCAAAAGCTGGACATGTAAAGAAGAAATGCTAGATTATTTACAGTTCCTCCTCGTTCCTACAGTTGCGGCAGAAATCATGTGTATAAGCTCCCATACGTATCACCTTATATCTGTATACTTTGAAACTAGCGACAGCAATCGTCAGAGGAGGATACATCTACATATAAAAATTCTTCACAATATAAATGATAAAGACCGACATGAAGACACTGTTAAATTGTGAACAATATTTACCAGCCACAAACAATCAAACTGTAATTTGAAAGTTGAAAATGGGATCATCTCTAATTCTAACAATATAGTTAATGAATTCAACAAATTCTTAGCTAATGTAGGCAATGTTGTGATATCTTTTCCATTCAGATAATATTATTACGAAAATTAGTTAATACTACGAATCACTGGATTATGTTAAGCAAACTGAAAACTTTCGTAAATAAATTTCGTCTACATAATCTTCTCTTAAATAATTGATGCTGTATATACTCGTATATTAAAGTTAGAGAGGAAATGATTAAACAGCATTGAGAATAAAACTGGTTATATTTTAGATAATAAGAAACAAACATATTAAATCAGAACGAAAGGAATGGGATACCATGCTTGGAATAGATGCGTTCCTTCCAATTATTTACTAGAATTGTCTTTATAGTTACTCCGTTGTGTTGGTATATCACTCATGTGGCAACACTGGATGTTTCTTCACATGTGTGTATGAACATAAATTTACGTTTAGCTGTCAAAAATAAAGCGTCCAACAAGTCCTTTGTTTGCCGCCACACCAAAACACATTTATTTTGAACGGACCAGCGCTGGTGTTGCTGTGCTTCGCTCGCAGTTATTGTTGGCATTCAGTTTGGTATTAATTTAGCTAATTATGAGCAAATTAATGAATGCTCCGAGCACGTGAGCCAGACGCAACTAATTGCGCACAAATCATGACGGGACTGAGGTTTGAAATATTAAGACGGACAACACCGCTATGGAAGTTAGAGGAAATAGACGGAGGTCGAAGGAAAAGGGCAGCAGCCAGCCAAGCGCTTTTGTGCACTGAATTGCTTTGACAGTAATTGATGTTTTCATAAGGAGACGACGGTGCTAAGCAATCAGATTGTGGCTGCCAAAGGCACACCTGCGGTTTATTTCCGATTATAGCTGAGGTTATTAGTGTCGTTCTCACTGTACACAACCCCATGCATTTCGATTGATTTTTGTAAGCTTTCATCTTTTTAACAGACAATAACCATAAAGAAGCTACAGCATTTTAATCCATTTGCTTTGCAGGATTAGGTAACAGAATTGAATTAATTGTGGGTGATAAACAAATCTATTCGTGATTAACCGATCAACTTTAATAATAACTGGGACGAATATGTATGCAGAATAATATACAATAAATAATATTTTAGGATATAATAGTGAGTTATAACAAACACGAAAATACAAAATATTTTAAAAATGCCATTTTGAGCTTCTACAGAAGATGATGAAATGAAGAGTCGTTGGAACTCCACATCAATTAAAACAATCTCAGGCAATCGATATTGTGAATTTTGAGAGTATTGATGCTTCCATTATTGCAAATCAATTAACACTAAACACACATTCCCCACTAATTTATAACCGCAAAAAAATATTTCTATACTCAATGGAAAAAATTCGAGAAGCAACCCACGAATCTTCCACGGCCCACGTTGGCGTTCTTCATATGTGAGAACAAGCGAATAAAACTCATTAAAGTTCTCATTTTAAATAACTTCTGCCCATTTCAATAGACAGGTTTCCAAGCTATCTTAGCACTCTTATCTCTCTTATATAAAATACATTTTAGTGCATACTTTTCATACCTACTATTCACAATTTTCAGATTAGTAATAATTCACGATATCCATACAAATAAATCCTTCAATCCATGGTAGGTAGGTAGGTAAAATGGATGGCGACCCCGGGTCGCCTCAATTTTTAATAGTGCCGTTTTGTTGCTGGTAATATGCTTTTGTACATCTACAACCATCCGGAGATCCTAATTTGGATAGGTCTGAAACTTCTAAGCCAGAGCAATGCCCTAGACTCTCCAGAAAAGGGTTGGGTAATCACAAAAAAAAAGTACGAGAGTTTCTTTCTCCTGTGGATCTTTACACCTCCTACAATGAGCATTGAACATAATGTCCATTTTTTCAGCGTGTGTGCCAATAGTCCATTGCCCTGTGCAGACTATGCTAATTTTATGTATTGGTTTATTGAGAAGGCGGTAAGTTCCTTTTGCACTGTAATCAGGCCACATCATTCTAGAAATGGCACATGTCGCAGTGTTTTTCCAACTCTCGTGAGCCTTGCGGAGGAAGTGATTATATATATTTCCCTTAACATCAGTTGGGGGGACGCCCACGTCCATAAAGGAAAATACTTAATCGGTTTCCGACGAGCCTCTTCGTGCTAGCTCATCAGCCCTCTCGTTGCCCTCAATGTTCCTGTGTCCCGGAAACCAGACGAGGGATGTTATACTATTTCCTGATAAATTCCTCCTTGCAGAGGCCGACCAACTTAGAGCTGCTAAAAAGTGACGCTAGCGCCTTTTTTGCCGCTTGGCTGTCGGAGTAAATGGGTGTGTCTTTGATCAGCTTGAGCCCCTGCAACGCCCCGCATGCCTGCTAAATTGCAAAGACCTCTGCTTGGAAGACACTTGATGTCGATGGCAATTTGAGGGAGAGCAAAAAATTTAGAGGATCTGAAAACATCCCGCACTCACCCCAGATTCCAGCTTGGGACCATCGTTGACCGTTGGCGTACCCCCTTTCGCGAGCACCTTTCCCTTCTTTCGGTCATTCCTACTTGGGAGAACTGTGTTAACACAGCTCGCAAAATCGAGATTGCGAACGAAGACGTCGGTTTTCGAGGATACTATGTTTGGTATCAGTTGACTCAAAATGCTACCATGATCATACAGTGTGAGTTACCTGGATTCACTGAATCTTAGTGCACTTTATGCGGAAATGCAAAAAGTATGAAGATCGATAGGGAGGAGGTTTAGAATCGCGTCTAAAGCAAAACCTGGACAAGTTCGGCAGGCTCCTGTAATTCCAATGCACGCAGTGCGCTGGATTCTTTGTAGTTTCGTGAGATTGTAGCCCTTCCTGAGAGCTTCCCACCAAACCACGGAGCCGTATGCCAAGATCGTCCCCACCACCATATTGTACATCCAGAGCACAATTCTTGGTCTAAGATAAGCCATACTCTCAAACAAAACTAGGGGTTCCACTGACCCTTTTTCCATCTAAGTGAATAAGAAAATTAAAGAGCAATAACCTGCTCTTTATCATAAAAAATGATTACAAAACTTCTTTGGAATGATATCATTCTAACTCACTAAAAGTTTGTAATATAAGGCCATGCTTTGGTTCAGATTTTGTTACTTGTCATTATGTCAACAAATTGTTTTGTTTGAAAGGCCTATCAATGACATTATGTGTGGTTTATGATATCGTTCAAACGGCAGCTGCGGCTTCACTGGCTAACGCGCATTCGATAGGTCCAATTTTCGATGATTATGGCTCAGGCTTAATTTGAGCGATAGCACGGATTATGTTAACTTTGAGGTCAGTGGCCGCTTGGAGCTTATTGTCGTAGACCTGCAAATTCAGGAAATCCACCAAGAAAAAGTCGAACGTGTCAAATCGCACGATCTCGGTGGCCAGTTGAAGTCGCTTCTGCGTGAGAAAATCAAGACCTCAAATCGCTCCTACAGAACTCCTATGGTGGCATCATAGAATTTGGGCTAAAGGAAATTGGTTATCATCGACCGGCAGCGTCTTTCTTGTTGGAAGATGGCAATGTGATCGTCGCTTTAGAATAAGTACGGACCGATCATGCCGCCGGCCCACAATCCAACAGTGGCTTTCTGTGGATGCTTTGCAGCTTAGTGGGCCTCATGTTGATTGGCATCGTCTCAAATCCGGCAATTTTGTTTGTTGGAGTACCGTTCATCCTAGAATGGGCTTCGTCGCTGAAGATGGCATCGTTGGCACACGAGAACACTTATTTTGTTAATAAAGGGTGACATCTTCTTCAATAATATTTTACTCTGTATCTTATAAAACAATTAATATGAAATTGCACAAAAATATATTAAATGTAAACACGAAAAGTTTCCGAGCAACCACTTCAATAATTATAATAGAGGAAGGCATTGACATAATTATAGGCAATGTCTCTACTATACCCCAATAATAACCCCCACCTCTAGAAATATCGAAACTGGAAAAATTGATGTTGCCTTCTCTAACATGTGGTCCACAAATTCTTTAGCAGACTTTGTCTAGAACATATGAACATCACACAGGACCACTTGAGGGGAATGAGTCTTCTGCAGATGTCTACTTAAAGTTTGTTTATATTGAACAGACTTCACATAATTTTCATTAAAGTACCACCTGTTTCGATAATTAACGTATTGGTTTTATTTACGGCAGCATTTGTTCACACAGTGTCTGTGCTTTGTTTGATATTCCAACATAACTTTTCAAAAAACAACTGTATTGATTTATGTTTATTGTAGTTGCGAATCTGTGCTGGTGACAGTAATAGTAAATTAGAGCAAATACTTTTTACAATGTCAACAAATAAGTACCGACTGAAATGATTTCTACAATAAGTGAGCAACCACTTCCCAGATCTGTTTCACAAACACCCCACACGAGCAAATTGTCACTATAAAAATGAAGAGACTACTGTGGAAAATCTGCAGTTGATTATTCCAGTTCAATAGAAGAACATGTTTCAATTCGTAGTTCTTTTGTCAGCGGTTAGCGACGCACTTAGTGCCGCAGTACTCGGGGAGATTCCAATGCGATACGATGGATACATTGTTGGTGGTAGACCTGCTCTCATTGATGCCTTTCCTTGGCAAGTCTCGCTGCAACGCCGAAGTTTTCATTTCTGTGGCGGAGCTATCTATAGTGAGGACATCATTATTACTGCCGCGCATTGCTTGCAAGACATCCACATCATTTCTGAACTGAAAGTTCGTGCAGGCTCAACTTTCTGGATGGAAGGAGGCTCGCTGATATCTGTTGCCGCTTTCATAATCCATGTGGACTACAGTCCCAAAACGTGGGTCAACGATATTGCCATAGTTCGATTGAGTACTCCTCTGATATACAGTGCTACTATTAAAAATATTGCATTGGCATCAGAGTCTCCTGCTGATTATACTCCCGCTGCTGTTTCCGGTTGGGGTGGTTCCAATACTTGGGAAGGTTTCATTGCTCCCAATCAACTGAGATATTTGAGCAACAATATTGTCAGTCGGGACGCTTGTGCCTCCAGGCCGTATAAATATGAAAAACAACGCATCAGATTATCTATGATATGTGCTATGACTAATGGCAAGGATTTCTGTGATGGCGACTCCGGTAGTCCGCTGGTATCTGATGGATTTTTGGTTGGTATTGCGTCGTTCAATCGAAATTGCATGGATAACCCTGACTTTCCCGGTGTGTATGCCGATGTTGCTTATCTCCGGGTCTGGATTATCAGTGCTGCCGAATCAATTAAAAATTAATCACAAATTCAAATGCGGAGTTAAAATAAATGTGTTTATTTGTTTTGTATTTAATTGGATATTACTTCTCCGAATTGTACTATATACTCGTAGTGCTTACCAAGTTAAACTGCTAATTTG
The DNA here is from genome assembly GCA_920105625.2 of Clusia tigrina. Taxonomy (NCBI): domain Eukaryota; kingdom Metazoa; phylum Arthropoda; class Insecta; order Diptera; family Clusiidae; genus Clusia; species Clusia tigrina. The sequence goes on from OV050030.1 coordinate 31,677,989, forward strand.
ATTTTGGATTGAAAAGCAAAACCTGTCGCTTTCAACAGATTAGGTATTAAGTGAGTTAGTCTCTTAATCTCGTGTGTCATTGGAAACCAGAATTAGATCAATAATTTACTCCTTCAGTGTCTCCACTGGTGTAGTGGAATGATAACTTAAGAAATACTGCGGTGTGCTTTCAATATTTCTATAGGAGTTGCATGAAAATTATATGGAGCAACAGATTTTACCAGAGTTAATCATCTCGGAACAGGTGTATGCATTTGTTTTGGCAATTCAGAGTCTATGAAAGACTAATAAAGACTATTTAGATAGAGTCAAAAATGATGGAAAGTGAATAATTTTTATGTCGAGGCGCTTGGAACAAGCAACAATGACAAAAGGACAACTTTCAAAATTACTTTTATATATAACGTCCGCGAATTGCTGAAAAACTAAAAGTGTATTCATTTGAACCTAGTTCCTTCTGAACAAATACTTTAGACATATATATCGAAGGATTCTTCATGTCATATAAGAGCAAACATAGGAACGCATAGGAACGCGAGAACAGGAGTAAAAGGAATAGCCTATAATGAACCAGAAGCAAGTAATCACTTAATGGTATCATTAAGAATATATCATTAATTGAGTAGGATCGTATTAAAAGTGGTCTCTATATATCGGAGGTGGGAGTGTTCCTTATCAAATCTTATTTACCGTACATTTACCTTCAGCAACCAAAAAAAATACGATGTGCTAACCCTATTGCAATAATTTATATAGAAACAAGAAGTTTTCAACAAACAATTAAAGAGACGCCTAGGTAAAATAGAAAAAAGCATAATGATAAGTACACACATTCCCAGGACTTTATGAATATCGAGCATTTAAGGTGGATATTTCACTGCAAGGCACACCACATGGGGCTCTGGGATTATAACTATAAAGGCGCCGGTCACTATCAAACGCTATAAGGGAATTCAGGTGGGATTTTAAGTCCACAGCAAAGCCAACTAGCCAACTGACCCCACGAAGAATCCAGGCTTACTAGACTTTTACATAATTAATAAAATGCCAGTCAACTACTTCCATGCTGAAACAGGACTAGACTTAAGCTCGGACCATTCTCCAGTTTATCTAACTCTGAGTGATGATGTCATAACGAGAGAAGAAAATCCTTTCCTAACAAACAGCAACATAAACTGGGAAAATTTCCGTTCAAAGCTGGACGAACACATTGACTCTGAAGTAAACATTCATAATCATCACGACATAGAAATAGAAGCACATAAGTTTGTTAAGTTTATACAGAAATCGGCTTGGGAAAGTACACCGCAGGTGCAACGAAAGAATATTGGTATAAACTACCCACATGAACTAAGAGATCTCATAGCACAAAAACGTAGATTGAGGAAGAAATGGCACCAAACCCGAACTCCTAATGACAAATGCAACTTTAGCAATGCACCCCAAAGGCTAAAACTATCCCTTCGTGAATTCCAAAATGATTCCGTTTATTTGTATGTTAGCAGCCTTAGTACCGAACGTAGATACGTACATTCACTATGGAAATGTACTAAACGACTAAAACGACCAATCACACATATTCCGCCAATAAAAAAACCTGATGGTAAATGGGCTAGAAGTGCTCTTGAGAAAGCAAATATATTTACTGAATGTCCTGAAAACATCTTCTCTACTGATCCCACAAATGCCAACGTAGATATAACTAAAAATCAATAATACAAGCAACGAACAATTTCCACCAGTTTTCTATTCAAGAAATAAACGATCTAATCCCAAATCGGTTAAAGAATAACAAAACTCCCAGATTTGATCTCGTTACAGCAGAGATCCTCAAAAAATTAACGTGTAAAGCTATAGTTAGATTAACCGATGTAATTGACGATTCTTTCGCACTAAAATATGTGCCCACCTGCTGGAGAATAGCTGAAGTCGTTATGATTTGCAAACCAGACAGCCGCAGCATGAAGCTTCATCATACAGACCAATATCATTACTGCCAAACATTTTCGAAGGTGTATGAAAAATTGCTACTAAAACGCCTTAAGCCAATCATTGAAAGATCGAGTCGTGTTCCATTGCATCAGTTTGGCTTCAGAGATAAACACTCAACAACCAAATACACAGAATAAGAAGCGCAATTGAAAAATGCTTCAAAGAAAAAGAAGTTTACTCAGCCATATTTCTTAACGTGGCATAGGCTTTTGATTAAGTTTGGCAGGCAGGCTTAATCAAGAAACTTAGTGCATACTCCCAGCTGACTACTGCAACATTCTATAATCATATTTGTCTGATCGATTCTTCCATGTCAAATGTGAAGACGGCTTTTCTGAGCTCAAGTGCATCAAAGCAGGACTTCCACAAGGCAATATTCTTGGGCCTATCTTATACTTACTATATAAATCTGGTATACCAGCACCAGAAAACATCATTATACCAACTTTGGCAGATGATGCAGCAATACTGATTGTTGCGAATACAGAAACTGAATCAACGCTACAACTCCAGGACGCTGTTGACGAAATAGCTAATTGGACAACAGAAGGGAAAGTCGCTTTAAATAAATCCAAAACTACGCACATCAACTTTACAAAAAAAAATATATCAACACTGCCGATTAAGATATTTGGCAACCAGATACCGTATTCAAATACAGCAAAGTATCTTGGAATGAGCCTAGGCACAAAACTTAAATGGAAAGAGCACACTAAAATTGAAAGAGACGAATTAGAAATAAGTTGCAAAAACTAAATTGGCAGAAACTCTTTTCTGTTGGTTCACTGCAAGTTAACTGTTTACAAACAAGTTCTGCAACCTGTCTGGTTGCATGGCGCGCATATTTGGGGGCATGCAAAGTAGTGTCATGTACAAATAATTCAGCTCTTCCAAAACAAAGTACTACGCTCCATAGTTAAAGGCCCCTGGTACATCAGAAACAGCGACCTTCACCGAGATCTGAAAGTATCGACAGTCAACACCAAAATCAGAAAATTGGGCGAATCTCATCAAGAAAGACTCCGCCAGCACACAAATGAAGCAGACAGCAAGTTGCTTAATGTTATCAGCTTAAAACGACGACTGCGACGTACTAAACCCCTTGAACTGGTGGAGGGGATTCAATAACTTTCGCTAGAATATATTGATTTCTTTATGTAATTTATTAGATGTAAACAGCTCTTTGGTCATAAATGACCAGTCGTTGTGGAAAGAAATACTTATTATACTTATTATAATGTATCAATAAAAATAAATAAATAAATAAATAAATATATAAATAAATTTACCTTTCACATGATTTTACAGTATTATTTTGATAGTTCACAACAATTTTCGCTATAAATTGGTATAAGTCTCAAATTATGAATCTGTATTGGCAATAGTGGGCGTGGAAGTCGATTTTTATCGGCCATACTTTAAGTCTAGTATGTAATTAATGAATATTATTGTATAATTTTTTTATTATATTATCATAAGTAGCATTAATAAAAGCTGTGCTGGTATGAAATCATGTATCCAAATTGTATATTCGGCAGGTAGGTGTCTCCTTCGCCAGATTTTGTGAATTAATCTATTGGGTATAGAGACCACTTTTCCACATATTCACATAAGTATTAGGACTATACGAATATTTGCTGATATTGGCTTTCAATTGAAGTATGAAAAGTGTCCTCTTTCAGAGTTGTATGTTTTTTTGATGAAGAACCCTAAACTATTCATCCCATGGCTTACATAAATAAAAAGCCAACTTGTTTCCTTGCAAGCGAAAGTCCCACAACTAAAATAAATGAAGAAGGGGAAAGTACTTGGGAACATGACTATAAAGTACAGCAGAATGAAGTTTTGTGCGCAGTAAGAGTTCATGATGGCCTGGTATGTATGTTCAGAAGGTTAATCCGGGGTTTTGGAAACAATTTGGCAGGCTCTAAAGTACACGACATCATAAAAATGTGCATTTATTAATTTATGAAATTTGTGGCCAAATGTTTGACGTTGGTCGTGTTTGCTTTTTATGTCGTTGTTTTACAACATACCCTACATACATCCTCCCCACCCCTCAATAGTACCTATGCTGGAAAAATCGACAGCAAATTGGTCGACGCCTAATGGAAACGCCGGGCTACGCCATATTTTTCGATCATAATTTGCGGTCGTAAAATGTGAAATGTGGCAATATGCCACAAACATGTACAGTTCCGCCCAAATGCAATTTATGCCAATTTGTGAAAGCTGAAAAGTTGCAAGTTGGCCGTGAAAAAACAATAATTGAATACAGTAAGCGTAGCTGGACGCATATGCGAATCCTGCCGGAACGTGTGTTCCCGCGCAAAAGCGGCTCCGAGCTGGTGTGTCTGCCTGTGTGTATGTGATTCAAATTTTATGGCAGAGGACTTAACTTGTGGAAACGCGAACAATTTATTGAATTTAACTTTGATTTGTGGCAGCTGCGTATAAAATTCAAACTCACACAAACGCACAGGAGGATATCATAAACACACACACACACATACACTCATTCATCCAACGGTAATGTAGATTTAAATAATGTGCAACTGGAAGTTTATTGAGTGTGACAAAAATGAGCGTAGCTTAAATGCCCTTTTCACAACTTCCTACAACAAAAGTTTCGGCAGCGTTCCGGAGCAATTGTTAAATAATTTCCCGGCAAAAGTTTCGCTATACTACAAATACAAAAAAAAAGTTCCAGAATCAAAATTCACTCAAAATGTGGGGGTGGCGAAGTGCACCCTTCTCGCTGTGGGTCGATACGGTTGGAAAAAAGTTGCGCATTAATTCGAAACTCATGTAAAAGTCTACAGAAACTGTACAAATTATTGTCAATTATACGACATAAATCCCCAAAAAATGCCAAACTTTTCAAATCCGTGAATGGCAGCAAAAAGCATTCTATATAGGGGCGAATTTGATAATCCAATCGTGACTGAAGTAAAGAAAGGTGCAACGGATTCGGAAAAACAATGGCGTAGTACACTGTGAAAGGAGAGCGCCAATGTAGCAACTCGTATACAGGGTGTGTGAGCTGAATGGTGGAAAGAAACTGCAAAAGATTTACTGTGAGAGGAATCTGCGTTAAATGGTCGATGTATAGAAAGCATTCAATTGGAGGTCTTTCTACAAATGAGATAGAATCATTGGCATTATCAGATATATATTTAAGATTAATAATTAAGAGTATGGAAATACTAATTAGTTAAGAGTATGGAAATATAAAATATAATATAATAATGAAGATGATTACAATTGGATAGGTCAGAATATTGAAGCAAAAGTATAAAGTCCAAAAGGACTAAAAATGTAATCGTAGAGTCTAAATGAGTTTCACGATGACTCCAAGTAGTTGCTAGTTACCGGGACCTACAAATTTATTGTACAGCTCAATATGTTTGGGTCCAGAAGATTTATTTTGGGAAGGAATACGCTCAGAGAAGAAAGAAAAAGGTTCCTTAATATCAGACACCGATAAAAATAGTCCGATAATTTATTATGTATTTTTTGAAAGAGACATAAAAATGTCGATATGAATATTCAAGTTGCTTATACTCGTATGTCTATTTTAAAGGAAAGACTACATGAGTGCTTAGGGCTCTCTTCAAATTGTTTTGCTAACGCTGTTGAAGTTAAATTACAAAATATTTGATATCAGACTCATTTGCTGCCACTATTATAGAATTAGAGTGCTATTAATTCATTGAACTCTTACCAAGCTGGGTATGACAATTTGGTATCCCCCAAACGCCCTGATGCAAAGGTGAAATTACATTACGATACACTCTCTTAGAGGGTGGTATCGTAAACAGATGCATCCGCTCTTGGCGTGTTCGAGAGGAAAGTTGTTCGCAAAATCTTTCGTCCTGTTCGAATTGGCGGGGACTATCGTATTCGAATTAACCGCGAGTTGTATGAGCTCTACACCGACATTGGCATAATTCAGCGTTTAAACATTCAGCGACTACACTGGCTGGGTCATGTCTATCGTATCAATGAAGAAGCTCTGGCGAAAAAGGTATTCGAAGCGAGAGCCGAAGGTCGATGACGAAGAGGGAGGATAGACCAAGCTGAGGAAGCACTGACCACGCTTGGTGTGACTAATTGGAGTAGGCGCGCGCGTGGCAGAGGCGCCTTGCAAGAGGTACTCAAATCGGCCGTAACCCGACCACGGGTTGTAATGGCCACCTAAGAAGAAGAATACTCTCATAAAGAGTCTTCATTGGCATCTTGATACTACAACTAACTTAACAGTGCACACAATACAGTGTGAAAGGAAAGTTTTAATAATAACAAACCACAGATACATTGATTTCTACCCATAAAAATCGTTTAGAGTGTAAAGTATATAAAGTATATGGAATACGAAAGGCTTTGAAACTACGACTCGTGCACATAACCATACTGCCAGATATAAGGAACTGCTTAAACCGTTTAGAATATTGTTGCCTAATATGAGGAATAAACTTATTATGCTATCTAAGAAAGAGATTTTATTTTATTACTGCCAAACACACACACACAAAAGTTGTGATCTCGTGTTTCCTTCAATTTTATCTGTTGTGTAAAATGCTACTAAGTAGATTCTATATAAAAATACTGTTATGCATGTAGGAGGATCATTACTGCGATTTCATTAAGTTAAATTATTTCCATAAACTGAATTTTGTGTCAATTTATGAAGGTCAAACTTTTTGCAGGGGTGTGATGAAGGTTCTCATTTTATATCTCCATCAATCATAATGATGATAATGTCAGAAAACCTAAACAATTTGGTCGATAGTTATCAATTAGTTATAAGTTTTCAATTTGCATCTATACGAGTATAGGAAATAAATGAAATATGTTTTGCACAAATGAAGTGTTGACTTTCCACTCACAATGTTAATAATTCTTAAATTTTGTTTTTTCGAAATGAAACCATTAAATAATATACCATTTAATAATAACCAAACTGGCATGCAAATGTTTATATTAATTTGTACTTCAAACGAAACATTATAGAAGGCATCACACTGTATCGCTCAGTTCCTGCAATACCGCCATAATGCCGAACTAAAAGCAGTATTGAACTCTTTTCAGTTCATTCACTTTTATATTCTGGAATATCATATTGGATTGAGGAACCGACCAATTTACTTTTTCCTCAGTTACAGGCTCCGCACATCGTGAAGAGTATCATTTTTGAAGGAACCGAACAATTCTCTTCAGTCACTCTCTCCGCACATAATGCATACATGAGTTAAATATTAACCAAATGTTTACAGGATGTCCCCTCCTTACATAACAGGACAGACAAGGTGACATGTATAGGATACTATATATAAATATATATTAAAATCGTCAATGTTTTAACATATTAATTGTTATAAATAATACACTACAATATATAAATAATACAATTCAATACTACACCAAAAAAAGTTGTAGAAATTGGCGCCATAATCAGGTATAAAATCGGAATATTAACGAACCAAAGAATTCAGATGCGTAGAACCCGCTGCACTTGGTACTAACCTGAAAACAATGTGATAGAGGTGGAAATAAACATGCATGGTACAAGTTAAAAGATTAACAAAGGCAAATAAATGTGATTGAGATTAAGAGTGTGGTAACCAGAAACCATAGAGACGGGACACTTAAACGTCAAATTTTCTAACGTTTAAAAAAAACTCTCTTTGTTAATCATTAATTGCCTATATGAATAGGTTTGTTTATCATTCGTTTACCAGAATTCTGAAGAAAATCAGCCACCCTACTACAGTTTTGCATATGTGTAAGTGTGCCCAAAACGAGATTCATTTCTATGTATTCTCTGGTGGTAACTACATAACGTAATTGTAAAATTGTAGTTAGAATTATATTTCAGGCCATAATTGGAAAATAAATTGTGTGAATTATAATCAAGCTTACAACAAGTGAAGTTAATTTCATCCCTCAGCAAGCTGTTCAAGTTCAAGTGCTTGAAACAACTAATTCAATTTCCTACCCCCTATCCAGGTTAAAGTGCCTGTATAGGAATCAAAGTTAGGAATAAAACAATAAATATACCTACAAATACAATAATAAACAATATAATAAAGATTAGTACTCATAAAATAGTTCTCAGAGATTGATTATATTGCAAATGCTTTTATTATAGTCATATAAGAACATATGCGGCTTCATATTATTACAAGTATTCAGTGATTGGAGCTGCTAATAAACTAATTTAGCATAGAATAGTAACATTAATTACGACAATTTGAAATTATAACTTTAACAACTTGATATAATACCGCAATGAAAAGGTCCTCAACTCCTGAATAATCATACCGATTCTAAAAAGGTTTATTGTCATAGCAAAAACATAAAGTTATAAGGACAATGATTGCATCTTAGATAAGCGTATATATAAATAAATTTGATATAAAATAGAATACGATTTATTACTTATAAAACAGTCCTCAAAGATTTTGTGACATGGTTAAGTTCATTCTGATATCCAACATAGCCAAGAGACAAATGTACCACACACAAAAATAAAACATGAAAAAGCTTTAATTAAGGATGTTTTATGAAAAAGAAACATGTGATGAAAAAAATGTATAGAAAATATAGTATAGTATATGAATGAAATATTATCCTAATGCTGAACAAGTGAATCTAGAAACAGAAATCAACCCCTTAAATATCGAAAATAGTTCCGACGTTTACAATTATGAATGATAAAGATCCGTTTTGATTTGATTCGAAAAGTTTCTTCTACTCTCGTACATTTCCACTTAAATAAATAATATTATTCGAAACAAAATATTATCCTCATGCTGAAGAAAACTGAAATGACACCAGAGACAGAAATGAAGCCCTTAAAAGTCGAAAATAGCTTCGACGATTGCAATTATGGATGGAACTGATCATGTTTTAATTTTCTTGGAAAAGTTTTTTCTACTCTCCCACTTTTATACTTAACTGATAATTTATTAAGTAACGACAAGCAATAAATTTATTATTACGGATTATTGCACATGGATAAAAAATAAAACTAAAGAATTACAGGATTTAAAAATCAAATTGAACCTCTGACGAAACATTACAAAAAACACCATTTCGGAATATAGCTCTTCAAATATCTTATAGTTTTTCATATTCTGAAGAATGCATATTCCATGGATGCAGCAGATAGTCGGCTTTTGATAATGCGTTCACGAGCGCACATACTTAACCTATCAAAGACTCTGCTTAAATATTTTACATATATAGAGAGGTCAGTTGTTAAGTCAATGCAAGATGTGTTTATATAGGGCTGATTATTAGCAAGATCAAAAAACAGAAGTGTATTCTCTTTGTATCAACAAATGTTGTGAACCGATTCATGATTCGTTTATAGTTATAAAGTTATCTCAGTAAATTTAACCATGAATCCTGCAATAATCTTCTTTAGCTAAAACCAAACTGAAATTCACTGAAAAACCAAATTTTTCATATATTTTCTAGGAGAATGTTAGTGAGTTAAATATATCCGTGGCATGGTTGCATTAGGGTAGAAAGTTTCAACCAGAGAACACAGAGAAAAGAAACTTAAACGGCAAACGGCAAAGCAGCGAAATAAAGCAGACGGACGTTGTACACGAATCCACTAAAAATCGTGGTGAATCCACTCAAAATCGTGGTGTGTCCGCTATGGACGCTAGCAGCGAAAAAGACTCTCCTTTCTTTGTCTTCTCTGGTTTCAACTCAACCTGTAATAAAATAACTTGCATTAAGTATAACTACACAAAAGGCAGAGGTGTTTTGGAGAATATATCTTAAAACTATATCACCATGGCGCGATAGGTCGGTCGCGCCCTTGACAGTTAAAGTGGAAACAATGTAATTATATGAACCAATTCGAAATGCGGCTTCTCGCGTTTGAACGTAAATGTTTACAAATATCGTAAATGCGATCACGCGCTTTTTCGTTTTAGCAACGCATTCCTCACGCGTTATGAAAACGATATCGTAAACGCGGAATAAACGCAGAGTAAACGCCGGTAAACTCGCTACCGACCTAACGCGCCATTGTGATATAGCCTTTAGACATGAGCTAGATCCCTCAAATGGATTCATATGAGACTAACCTCATAATTTGAATAAGTAGGGGCATCACAATATATCTTACAGATCTCGATATATAGCACCCTTTAAGAAATCTAATTTAATTCTAACCACCCAGTTATATAGGTAAGAGAAGTATTTCCTACATCCCAGTTTTCTTGCGATACACGCTTAAGCAAGAGGAAAAGTTCCCTATTTACTATCAACCAAATACAATATAGTATACGATTTTGGCTATAAACAATCTTTCCACACTTTCATTCAGAAATCTCATTTACCTTCTCTATCTTTTGCGGAACACTCTCAATATTCTCCTTGTTCATTCTACGGATATATGCATTCATGATTGGAGCAATATTGTTAAGTTAAAACAATATTTGGTTCAATATTTTGATATTGAGAAGTTTCCTACACTAGCCTTATTCCTGATTTCAAAGATTTTGTTTCAAACCATTTATAGTCGTATTTGCGTTATGTTGGGTTGATCGGCTATTGTTTCCAGCACTACCCGTGCATGGTAATAAACTAATATAATAATAGAAAACTAAATAAATAAAAATATTTAATATCAGAATATATACTATAATAATAAATAATATAATAGAAGCAAATCATAGGTACTTATTTAAGACTGCTTATATTAATTTATTTTAGCAATATCTGTGGATTCAGTGGTAAACATGCTAGTCTCCTATTCATGGGGTTGTGGATGAGAATCACTCATAGAGGAATCTAAATACTTCATACTAATCGCGAAAGGGGGTACGCCAATTTTCACCGATGGTTCCAAGATGGAATCTGGGGTGGGTGCGGGAATATTGTCAGAACCTCTCAATTTTCTGCTCACTTGCAAATTGCTATCGACATCAAGTGTCTTTCAAGCAGAGGTCTTTGCAATTTGGCAGGCATGCAGGGCGTTGCAGGGGCACAAACTGACCAATTTACATATCCATTTACTCCGACAGCCAGGCGGCAATAAAGGCGATAGCGTCACCTCTTACCAGTTCTAACTTGATCGGCCTCTGCAAGGAGGAATTTAAATTATTATCCGGAAATAGTATAATATTCCTTGTCTGGTTTCAGGACACAGGAACATTGAGGACAGCGAAAGAGCTGATAAGCTAACACGAAGAGGCTCATCGGAAACCGATCAAGTATTTTCCTGTAGGAACGTGGACTGTTGTTAAGGAAAATATTTATAATCACTTCCTGCGCGCGGCTCGCGAGAGAAACTGCGACGTGTTCCATTTCTAGAATGATGTGGCCTGATTACAGTGCAAAAAGAACCACCTTTTCAATAAACCAAGACATACAATGAGCAACCTTACAGCTGTTTACACAAGTCAGTGGACTGACTATTGGCACACGCGCTGAAAAAATGGGCATTCCGTTCAACGTTCATTGCAGGAGGTGTAAAGATCCACAGGAGAAAGAAACAGTCGTACACTTTATTTGTGATTGCCCAACCCTTTTCTGGAGAGTCTAGGACATTGCTCTGGCTTAGAAGTTTCAGACCTATCCAAATTAGGATCTCCGGATGGTTGTAGATGTACAAAAGCATATTACCAGCAACAAAACGGCACTATTGCAAATTGAGGCGACTCGGGGTCGCCATCCATTTTACTTACCTACCTACCATGGCTTGTAAGGATTCATTTGTATGGATATCGTGAATTATTACTAATCTGAAAATTGTGAATAGTAGGTATGAAAAGTATGCACTTAAATGTATTTTATATAAGAGAGATAAGAGTGCTAAGATAGCTTGGAAACCTGTCTATTGAAATGGGCAGAAGTTATTTAAAATGAGAACTTTAATGAGTTTTATTCGCTTGTTCTCAGCAGCTCCGAATGATTGTAAATATACAAAAGCATATTACCATTTTCTTTAGGCTCGCGAGGACATATCAACAAAACAACACTAATGTTAATTGAGGCGACCCGAGGTCACCAGCCATTTTACCTACTTCTTACAGCTTTCACTCATCGAGTCAAATGATTTAGTTGCTGGTATTCATTCTCCTCAACTCTAGTACACATAATTCATTAGGGTGCCAGGTTAAATATATATAGAGAAATTAATTGAGAATACGTACTGCCAACTGATTCGAGTTTCTCTACTAATTTACTTCTGACCAAATAGAGAAGACGTTCTTTTATGTACCTTCGAAATTTTCAATCATATGCACTCAGTAGAACGGAGTCCTCCGAAAATGCAGCGCTTTATATAAACGGCAACCGCTGGTACGGACTCGTAACAAGCATCCTGTATATAAATGAATGCCTTTTTTTCATTTTCAAATCCATTGAAAAGTTGTTAGTTTAATTTAAAAAAAGAAGGGAGCAAAAACATAAAAAATCGAGAAAAATGAAAAAAGTAAATCGTAAAATGTCGAAATGGAAAAAGTTTTTTGTCACATTGCATAAATTTCCGTTTTGTTGCCAGTTTGTGTTCAGTTTTAAAAAACTTTTCCATTGTTGGCATCTTTTTTGCACGTTTTTTGTGTGTCCTTTTTTGCACTTTTTTATTTGCATTTTAGTATTTATTTTTCAACGTTTTCAATGGATTTACAGCGGTATTTGTATGCTCTAAGCACATACTCCTACAGGCCCTTGCATGCTTACAAGCCCATCCGCACATACCCGTACTGTATGCTCTGCACTCTCCTACACTTTCACGAATCCACACACACGCGCATACACAAACACTCATACATACATGCATGTGATACATAAGTGTGTGTCGATTTCCGTTTCCGTTTCATTGGCATTCGTCACGCTAGCACGCGAAAGGAAAATTTATTCCTCTTTCGCGTTTGTGTGTGTATTTGTGTGTGTGCGAGGTGTCTAAAGGAGGATCTGCGAGTATGGTTTATATGAATTTTTTTTAATTTAAACTTTGCGCTATCGTTAAAAATAATTTAAAGTTTTTATACATTTTTTCTAGACTTTCCATCCCACAAGAACAACTGGGGCAATATTTACATTATTTTTCTATGGCCGGAAGATGTTTTATATTGAAAACAAATGACGGACAAAGTGTGCAGTAGAAACACAAACCAAAGCAAAGTTCCTAATCAGAAGAATAAATCGCATAAAATCACCACAAATAACAAATAACAGCATGCTGAAGGACTGCTTTTAGGATTGGTTGGGTGGCTACAGTGGCAATGATACCACATACAATTAGTTAAGTTGTGCCGTTTGGACATCGCTCTTTTGGTTTAGTGGCAATTGTAATATTGAGTTGGCCCTTATATCCAGTTCGAAAGGTTTATGAAAGCGAGAGTTTCCGCTATCTTGCAATTCTCTATCTCTTCAATAAAACATCGATGCCTAGTGTTTCAATCTTCTTCTAGCCAGGGTCGGTTAGGCACAGGGCAAGTGTTCCACGGTCTCCCTTTGTCACAGATTACTGCAGCTCTGGCAGTTGGTATTGAACGGTATGCCTATTTTTGCCGCATATTCCTTAAAGGGTCAGTGGGCTCTGATAACTGCGGTAAGCCTAGCTGTACCACGGCGACCTCTGTTTTTGTTGTAATCCGGCCAAACAGGTCCACTAATCTTGCATGATTCCATCCTCTGTTGTGAGTAAGAATCCAGGTACCTGCGTATAGTTGACTCATAGCAGCCATTCCTAACAGATACAACATATTTGGTGTAGTTAACATTTAAAAAATATTCACGCACATACTTTTTGGGTTAACTATTATAGCGTTTATTATGTAAACTTTTAAGGTGTTCTAGTTACACAGTTGTAGGTTGGTATCAACTGGTTAAGCCAACTGATCTACTCAATACAAGAATGTCGACGGTGCATTCTATAGCTCAATGTCAACAAAAGCGGAACTGTAATACCTTAAAAGTGTACATAATAAACGCTATAATACTTAACGCACCCTATAAGGGGTTAATTTTTTTTATGGATTCAAATTACCGGGAATGAATCATAACACTTTTGTCTGGAAAGCCATATTTGGTTTTTGTCGAACATAGAGCCATTTTATATGTTTTTTTGGGAGCATTAAAGATGGTGAAAAGACAGTTGGAGTTAGGCGAACATGTGAGGATACATGTAAGGAAGTCAAGAGGATCTGTGAGGAAGTCAAGGATCAATTTGCATTGATGGAATGACTTAATGGATGCCAGTAGATAGCGGATGTGGAACTTGTAGTGGAAAACAAGTAAGGGAAGAATCTCAACTATATGAGACTTTACGGTGGAATTTTATTTAATAAATTTGTCATGGTCGAATCATGAGATTTAGAAGACGTTTATTTGAAAAGAGGATAAATAAAAATTTTTTTTTTTAAGCTGAGAAAAATTTTTTTTTGTAGAAATATGTATTGTAGAAAGGACTGCATTCGATGGAATTATCAAGTAAAGTTAAAGAATCATTGCGGGCTCAGGTAGCGGTAGATAAGGAAAACCAGATGTTGGACCCTAATTTTGAAGAGAACCACAATCGGGCAGTATAGAAACGGTACGTATAGGTGAGATTGCGAAAACAGTGGCCAGGCCTGTGTTCACTGGTGCTGCTTCGGAGGAGTTACGGTCAGAAGTCAGTAGGTTCATTCAGGGATGTGAACATGCAAGGATGAGTTACAGGATTTCTTTGAAATTGTGAAGCAGAGGTTGTTCGGAGATGCATACAACCTTGTGCTGCCAAAGCAATTCGCCAGTGCAGACGAGCTTTACGGGCTTCTAAAGAGAACTTATTTAAAGGAGAGGATTCTGGAAGACGTAACCCAAGAAATCAGAATGGGGAAACAGCTGGCAGGTGAGGACATACGAGCCTTTGCCAGGCCTCTAGGATCAATGCAGGGGCTGGCCACTGAAATAGTGAGAGGAAAACATAATGACTTTGGAGATACAGCGCTATAGTTTTTTCTAAAAATTACAGTAGGTACTTTGTTGCATTCCCGATCAGTTGGGATCAATTGGGAACAGATGCACCAATATATTTAGGGCAAGACCTAACTGCTCTTGTTGTTCCACACAGTGTTATTTGTATTCTAATAAGTTTGGTGATGTTGTGTTCCCTTCCGAGGGCTTTTCACCAGACCAAGGCTGCGTATACATTGCATTAACTCTGATCGAAGACCTTACTTCCTAGCAATCATCTTTTGCATGAATAAAGTTCAAACCCTGCTTTGTGAATCCTTTGCTACTTGTTTAATTTCCAGTTCAGTTTAGAGTCCAGGATTACGCCCAGGGACTAGAGGATAGAGACAGTGTAGTTTTGTTTCAAATACTTTAAAGTAGGTATCATGTTAACCAGCATCAGTTCAGTTTTGCTGGAAGTAATGCCTAGTCCACGTCGCGTGCACCATGCTATTAGTCTGTTCAGCGACCTCTGGAGTATTCCGCTAATCACATCAGGGCGCATACCTGATGCCATTATTACCACGTCATCCGCATACACCACCACAATACTTCCTCCTTCGTTAAGTTCTTTGAGGACGCCATCCAAGGCACATATCCACAGTACCCGTCCCTGTGGGAGATAGTATCCGTCCCTGTGGGAGATAGTACCCGTCCCTGCAGGGGTCCTTTTTTACACATTTTTACTTTGGCGTCTGCTATCAAGCTCCCCATCATTGTTTTAAGCATTGCATTCATCAACCTATAGCCATGCCCCACCACTCCAAGGCTTTCCAGTGATATCTGTACTGCTTCAATTTGGATATTGTTAAAAGCACCTTCTATATCCACAAAATCCTTTAGGGTATATTATTTGTATTCGATGGACTTTTCCATCGTCCTCCATACCTCATGCAGGGTTGTCTCAATCGACTTTCCTATCATGTAAGCATGTGGCGCATCGGTAAGCTTATTATCCAATTCCATCCGTATGTGCATGTCAAGTAGCCTTTCGAGGGTCTTGAGAACAAACGATGTCAGGCTTATTGGCTTATTGGTTTTAGGGTATTATTTCCGTGGAGTATCAAAGAAGCAATGTCAATAATTAAACGTTGAATTGAAAGAAAGATGAAATTTCACAAAACATTTAACTAAGCTGAAAAAATATAATAATCCAAGTCTCGAATATATGTGAGTTAATAATGCACCACATAAATACTTAAAGGAATTGAATAAAAGTGACCAAAGCAGTCAAGTTGCAGATCTCAACGATAACACATTCTATAATCACATTGCACTTGCTGATTATGTGTTGCAGAGGATTTTTTTTGAGCGATGAGCAATCGAACAGAGTCAGAATAAGCACCCAACAGAAATAAGAAGCTTCAGAGTAAATGCAAAAGCAATCATATGAGATTTTCGCCAAAACCCATTGCGATTCGATGTGCCGTGCCATATGTTTGGTTAGTTTGTTTTTAGATTTCCAATGCAAGTTCATAGAATTTGCAAAGTTTGAAAGTGCAGGGCTTACAACCAGGAGTCGACACTGTGGACACAAATTATAATTTTTGTGACCAGGCCGCATGAAGGCGATTTTTAGTAGAACACAATCTTTAATGAATGGAAACAAATTCAGATGATTTGCTTATAGTATACTGCGGTACTGAGATCTGCGGTACTGATATTGGGAGTACTGATGCTGGGAGTCCTGTGATCTGTTAATGAAATCCAGTGAAATTAATAAAATCCAGTGTTCCAATGTTCTTCAGAAAATTATGTTCAACAGATAATTAATATATCTCTCTCGGGAATTTTTTATGTCATAATGATGCAGTTCTGTCTACAAATCCCAAAACCTAAAACAAATAGGTATTTGGTTAGGTAAATTACCAGAAAATTAAGCTATTCAATATTTTATTGAACTATTCTTGGGTTCAACCCAAGTTAGATTCGCAAAACGCTGCCAAAAATTTTGAAAACTATATCAGAAATAGACATTTGCTGAGGAAAAGTAACGGAATTTCCGGATTCCAGTACTTTCTGAGCTGCACTTGGACCAAATGGATCAATTGGAGCAATGTTAACCTGACAATTGACTGTGAGGAGGAAGCAATCATAAATTATACATACAATTATCTTCAAGGCTGAATAGTATTCCGCTAGGGGCGTTTGTATTTTCACTATTTTGTAGAAACTCTCCAGGATTGTAAGGTTTGCCAGAATAGATGAAAAATCTAAAAGAAACTTGAAAAGTATATGCTAAGCAACAGGACAGTGATTTTGATGTAGGGAGGTTTCGCTAAGGTATTTTCATATCTCTCTCCACTACTACCATGGTGCAACCAATTATATAGTTACACACCAACATTCCCACTACCAACAGTACCTCCTGTAACTCTCATTAAACTACATATCCTCTCCTCTCCCATCCCTCCTTCCACTTTCTTTATTTGCTCTTTAACCAATTGAATTTTTCTATTTTACACTTTTTCTCTTTACATTCCTTTTGTTAGACTCCTTCTTATAATTTAATAGTGAGTTCCTAAGCTCTTTATTGTGTACTTCGTTTTAAGCATCATGTACTTCTAGAGATCATGAATAAAGTTACCTTCGTAAAGAAAGAATTTATCTTATAATTGTTATATCTTTTAGTCAGCATTGTGCAAAATGATTGAGTGGCTGAGCTACATTTTTTTTGTTTTCTTTGCTTATTCTGTCTCTTCTCGGTAATTTTTGTTGCTCTCAGACATTTGGTCTTAAATGACAACCTGAATGTGATACCTTTAATTAACTTTTATATATCTTGGCTCTTTTTGTAAGTCTTGTTATTTTTGTGATGCCTACACAGTCAGTGGTTTCGTTTTACATTATCCCAACAAATGAAGATTATGATAAGAAAATTGTCCCCTGCTGGTGTCAAAATCAGGTTTTATCTACGACCTTGTATCTCTCTGACTGTTACTTTCTGCACATATATTGACAATACTCTACCGATCTGTCAATTGACAATACCACGCATATGGACTAAACTGACATACTTTCAAGATGATTTTAATACGCCTTATTCTTTTTCCGACTCGATAGTTATGACGTCCTCTTCGGGACTCTGTTATCTCATTTATATTATCCTGCTCTCCTATGTGCTTACTCCATAATTGTTTACTCAATATAAAAATATAACTATTCACCAGTGAATTAAGTACCACTACCTGAGTTGCAATCTCTGTGCTTTGGTTCAGCTCATGGAACCAATTTGTATACCGTGCATTAATTCCGCAATGAATTTATACGAGCACCTATTTGCCAATTAAGTGCCGATGTGATTCCACTGCAAACTCAACTGGGGCATCATTGGACAGCATCAAAAAATATCATTAAGAATTACCAATATTACGATGGAAGGCAAAATTTTTTATAAACGAGAATTTGGTTTCGTTTGCGCAGCACTTCAGCTGCTGCTGCTAGTGATGTTGTCCCCGTTGGTCCTTGTAGTCGCTTTGCAGCAATTGCTCTTCGTTTCCTGCATTATATTGGTTTTTTTTTTTAATTTTCATTCGAATGATATACATCACTACATAATGCCATCCCAAAGATATTCACTCACTCGTTCGCCCGCTCGAACATTTATTGAAATGCAATTGAGGTAAACAAATACAATCGCAGCGTATCCGTGGGGCATTGCAGTAATTGCTGCGTTGTGAAGTATTTGTCGAATTGTTGTAGAGCAATAGAGCTCGAACAACAACAACAACAACAACAGCAGCAACAACGACAACTTTGTTTTATTATGCAAAGGATGTGGCTTCATTATCGTTAAATTTGTTTATTTTTGCCGATTATGCCATGGAGACTAGCCAGTTAGTCTGTGTGTGTGTGTGTGTGGGAGTGTGAGTGTTTGTCAGAGCGACTCGTCAGTCAGTTCGTCCTTTCAGTGCCGACTGGGTTCTTGTCGCTCTGCCTGTCTGCCTGTCAGGCGTGGCCTCAATCTGCGTTCGCAAACTGATTCGATTTCATTCGCTTGCTTCATGCAGCATAATCGAATGGCATGCTATGCATAATTGCAATTATTATGGAGCACACTCACGGGTCTGTGTAGCAGTGCACGTTTTTCAATTTAATTGTATAACATTTTCAGTGAACTGTCAAATATGATAATTTTGTATAAAACACAGTTTTGTTAAATGCACATACATTTTTTAAATATATGCAAAATGAGATATTTCCGTTTATTATTATTCTTGACTGCCTTCAAGCTACAAGTATGTATTTGCCGTAAACTGGACCTGATGGTGGCGCTCACTTGGATCTCTGCGATCAGGTGCAGTGAGGTTTCGTCAGCTTCTGAATAGACAGATGGCATCTGAAGATGTATATACCCAACTTATTCATATGGTAGTTGAGTCTACAGTGCCAGCTTAAACTGCCTGTGATGATTCTTAGTTTTCTCCGAGGCATATTTATTAACACCTTAGCTCTTTTAGGATTAAAATCTCCCAAAAGAGCTTTGGACTGTCTTAATCCCGGAAGACTTTTCCAGCTATGACTTCTTTTTGCATCTGTACACTTCGTTAGCAGACCTCCAATGGTATTTTATGACAGTTCACAGAATGGTTCATGGCCGTTGAAAGGAGAGGCCGCAGCCTTTCTAGCTAAGCTATCAGCCTTTTCATTTCCTCTACTCCTATGTGGCCTGGTACCCACGTTAGAGATAACTTTTTATCATACTGCCTAGGGAGCTCAGTTTCCCAATACAGTCCCATACAAGTTTAGAACTCAAACTCTTGAGTGCTGGTTGACTATCAGATAGTATCACGATGTTTTTCCCCCGATATTTCCTGTCAATGTTGATCTGGGCACATCTTTCAATAGCGTGAATCTCCGCTTGAAAAATGCTTGGGAAAGAGCCCATTGGTTCCCAGTAGTTGGTTCGAGCCCCAAATACTCCTGCCCCAGTTCCGTCCCAATGGACCGTCTGTATACCATAAGAAGGAGTTTTATACAATTTTATACATCTCAGTTAGACCTTCCCATTCTCTTTCGCAACTCACCTTTGTACTGTATTTGTGTGCAAAGTTGAATTTTGTTGGCATAAAATCCTTGTGAGGTTTTAGTATACCATATTCTTGAGATGAATTGTTTCCCCATATATTTTGGATGTAATTTAATTCTCTCGAGATAATTTATTGTATTCTTCTAAGAGATTTCCTAGCACAGTTTGTAAGGGTGTTTGATCTAGTATAACTTCCATTGCTGCCGTTGGACAGGTGCGCATAGCTCCAGTGATAACAAGGCATGCAGGCGTTGTACTTTACTTAATGCAGATTTCGCTGCCTTAAGTCTGACTCTATTTGACCAGGCTACAGAACCATAGTTGGTCTCACCATCATGGTATACATCCAGCGAACGATTTTTGGGCTACATCCCCAGGATTTACCAGCAAGCCGTCTACATATCATTAAGGAAGCTGTAGCCCTCTTGGTGGTTGCTGTCAGATGAGCCTTCCACAATAACTTTTTGTTGAATATGACTCCGAGGTATTTGGTCTCAGAGCTAATATGGCCCTGTGAACCATTTAGAAGAATAGGTTTCAAATATATTTTTCTAGTGAACGGCACAATGGTAGTCTTTGAGGCATTGATTTTCAATCCTGCACCCTTCACTAGCTGCTAATAAGCCCCTATGGATAATATCACAAAGAGTGGATTCAGATCTTCCTCTAGCTATTATCACAATATCGTCCGCATACCTTTGACATGATATGCCTAGATTTGTGAGTCCTATCAGAATATCATTAACTACTATGCTCCACAAAATGGGTGATAATACCCCGCCCTGCGGACATCCTTTATAGACTTTGACTTTAACAGTTACTTGCTTCAGTCAGTCTACTATTGAGTAAAGCTCGTATCCAATTGGAAGTGGTATTATCTATTCCTCTATTGTTAAGAGCACTAATCATTTATTCGTGAGGAGTGAAGTTTTTCGTTTCAATTATTGTGGGTATGTTTCAAATAATAGACTCCATATATAATCGCTAATCATGTCCTCGCCCCAGAAACCTTGGTGATTTCTCTCAATTCTCTGCAAATCTTGATGCAACCGCTCGCCCTGCTCGTCACTCGTATCACCTAAATCCTGCGGAATGGAGAATATGAATTTTTCACGACATACGAGCACCGACTCTCTTGTAATTCAGCAGCAGTTCCGCGACAATTTGCCTGTAGTTGACACTTTTCCGGTTCCCAATGGAGTTATGGACAATGCTCCTGAAAGATATCTATGCTACATTTTCTGTGGGTGTTAAACGTTGCGTATAGTTGTCGTCAGCCATCAGCTTCCTTATGTCAGGTCCAACGAAAACCCTTTTTATTTTGGCGTGAAAAATCTCCAGAAACAGACGCCCCAGTACTGGAAAACCGCCCCATCTCGGTCGAGCGCTTTAACGAAATTCTTTATGAGGCCCAGTTCAATATGTAGTGGAGGAAGTAAAACGTTATTTGTACCAATCAGTGAATTTTTAGAGATTTTCTGTCCTTCTGACTAATAATGATCTCGAGAGGTCCATTCATTTTTTACGTAATGATATCCTGTTGCTCATCTATCGCACAGAAAAAGAAAAAAACAGTATTCGTGAAGCTACTCTGCATCCCAGTCAATATGCCAATAGCCTGGAATGTATGCGTAATCAATTAGTTTATATTAATATCCTCCTTCGAAATCATCAAATACCTGTAGATCGCCGCAAAGTATCCATTTATTTTCGTTGTATTTGAATCATTCTAAAATGTATTTTATCGATTCGTAACTTTCCTTGTTGATGACGGCATGAGCAATTGAAATCGACGGAATTTTATTTCCAATATGCAGGAGAGCGGCCTTCAAACTGTATTTAGAACCGTTGATGAAAAGTCGCCATTAATTTTTGACGCATAGTATCTGTTCTCTATTGTTCGAAATAGAGAACAGAAACAAATTTGATTCATCTTGGCGGAGAATGGCAATAGCATTTTATTCTTTCGTTTCGCTCGAGACAAATTTCCACTGTTGCAAACGTGTTCCCCGTATTTCAGCATTTCCTTTGGATAAATGCAAATCGCTGACCAAATTATTGAGTTCACTTTGTGTTACTAAATGTTTTTCGTTGAACATCATTTCGCTGCCACTGCTCGTATTGGGATCAGAAGTTTCCACATATCTAAGACTTGGACACTTCGGTAATGGATCATTGTGTAAACATTCTACTGGCTTCGATGCTGATGAAACGTCGGCATACTTTATGTTTCGTATTTGTGGAACAAAAATAACAGTCATTGGTGTGATTTTTCTGTTGTCTCCAAAGCATTGGCGTTTTGAACGGCAAATACATTTCCTCGCTCATCGACCATCTGTATATCTTTATTCTACATCCATTACAAAACTATTGAGGCGTCCACGGCTTCTCAAAATCTCCCACAGCGAAACAAAAGTAGTGCAGATACACAGTTTTCAGCGAATCTGTTATAACTTTACCATTCCGAAAATATAACAAAAATTGTTCGGGTTGCGTTTGCACGATCTTTCGACATTGTTATAAGTTATTTTTTTTTTTTTAAATTATTGTGAGACACTTCCATTGGTTTTAATAAAAATATCTTTGAAATTAAATAAGTTTTCTATAATTTGAACTACGACCTTTTTTTTATTCACAGAGTAGTTTATTTAACTGTTAAAAAGTGAACCACACTATAAAAAAGCGTATATACTTTATGTTCAAAAAGTGTCCAGAATTTGTCAATTAAACAGACCGCGCTTGAGATATTGTCAACCTTTTTTCCTAGGTTAGTACATCTGTCAGTTGTTTACATGTCAATTGTTCGCAATCTGTCAGATAGTGTTTGCGTAATAGCTTTGCAACCCTGTCCCTGTTTGACGCTTTCTGCGAATTTCGCTATGTTGAATTTAGTAGTGCAAAGAGGCTGTCGGAAATTTTGTGTTTCTCACAAAATATCATGTGCGGAAGCTTTGAAAATATTAACGGTAGCCTACGGGGACTCAACAATGCAGAACACACAATCATAGTGAGTTGTACGGGTGAAAAAAATAATTTTAAGTAATTGATGATTTGCCTCGTTCTGGTCGTCCATCCACCTCTGTGACTGACGAAAACATCGAAAAAGTTAGGAAAATTGTACACGAAGATCTTTGTGTGAGCATGTGGGGGACATCAGCTGATAGTGGTGTTTCGCTCGGATCAGTGCAGAGCGTTATGCATGATGTCTTGGTGATGGACGATTTGAAGCGCGGCTTGTGCGAGTGCTGAATTTTTTGCAAAAACAGCATCGCATTGCTGTCGCTCCAGATATGCTTTCCTTATGCGAAAATATTATCGAAGGAATCATTACTGGTGATGAGACATGGGACTATGAATATGACATCGAAACGAACCAACAATCATCGAAGTGGAGCTTCTCAGACGAGTCAAAAAAAAACAACCAAGACAAGGTCGATCCAAAAGCAAGGTTTTGCTTACTTTTTTCTCTGATTGCTATGGTGTGGTCCATTCCGAATTCCTACCGACAGAACAAGCAGAAAATATAAAGCATTATGTGAGCGTACTGAACCGTTTGAAGGAGAATGTTCGTCGCAAGAGGCTGGAATTGTGGAGCAACCACTCGTGGTTTATAAACCACGATCTACAAATTAGGACTTTAATAGGAGCCCTCACGGGACATTGTCTAATAGGAAATCATGCAAGAAGAATGGGAGTTTATACACATGATTTCTGCCGCAGCTGCAAGAACGAGTAGGAACTGGAAGCTATCCAGCATCTCTTCTGTACATGTGCAGCTTTTCCTAGAAATAGGGAACCTTTACTAGGATGCCACTTCTTAACAAGTATAGATGGTCTATGCCAGTCAAGTATTAATAACCTTCTTCGCTTTGTAAAAGGCTCAGGTTGATTCAATCTGGAGGGGGGAGCGTAGCCAAGCCTCCCATCCGCGGCTCACAATGGACCCAACTGGTGGTCTAAGTGGCATCGCTGGTTTATTGATAATGAGGCTGCCCAACTTACCTACCTACACCACGATAACGCACTGGCTCACACATACCATCTTGAACGCGACTATTTGACCAAAAACAATATTTATACCGTTCCACAAGCTCCGTATTGCCTGACATGGGCCCGTGGGATTTTTTCCTGTTCCCACGACTCTAGTTATCACTTTAGGGAATATATTTTGAGATGATTGAGGCAATAAATGAGAATTCGCAGGAGTTGAAGCGATTCCAAAATCGGCCTATGAAAAGTCTTTTGAAGATGGGAAGAAGCGTTGGTATATTATTGATTATCATGGATATTACTCTGAAGGGAATAAAATAAATTTCAAAGAATAATTGAATTGGTTTAGTTTAATTTGGCATATGAACTATTTATTTCCCCGCTTATAGAACTGCTTTCCATAGAACCGAATCATTTCACCATTGCTCCAAGATATCATATAAATCTTTTGGTTATGTGGAATTTCTATTTTCATGAACATCAACAGGGTATGGGATTGTTAAAGATTTGAGCTTCCTATGTCAACACAATCAGTCCACTTTCCTATCAGTATTCAGCTTTAAAAAACTTACCTAATACACTTATCTATTTGGCTTCATACATAATGATTCACTCCCCTGGTGCAATTAGTCCCTAAAGCTACATTTTCCACCCACTTGATTTCTCCAAATAATTTAATTTATTGCTATTCGTTGAGTTTATTGTTTCGTTCAAGGTACAACAATTTCCTTTTAAGTTTCATTTATTATTTTGCACGTTGTTCTCAAGATTTACGCAAACGTGTGGCAACTTTTATAACGAAATTTTGCAACCTTGGCAACTTTGTCTTTCACTTCTCAACTCTCTGCAGGCTGGACTCTTTTCTAGTAATTTCTTCTGTTTTGAGCTAAAATATTTCCATTGTTGTTTCGGCAAGAGGGCACGATTAAAGAGAAAGCATAGACAAGAAAAACGCAAATTAATGCTGACAGTAAAGTGATTAAGAGTGAAGTGAAATCTTGAAAACCACTTGAGACGGTTTGCGGCGGCAACGTGAAATGCAAATTGCACGTTTAAACCCACCGAATTGATTGAAATGGAAATTCTCGTATAATTTATTATGTGTCTATATAAAATGTGCTTTAAAATTTAATAAACTTGAATTTATGTGTGCACAGATTAAGCAGCAACAAGATATCCGTACAGGCAAGTCTGTATATGCAGTGGTGTGTTTGTGTGTGTGTGCCTCCAGGGTGCACAAATCATTCAAACTGTGCTTGAGCTCCACACCAGCGCCAAATTACGACGAAATTTACAAAGTAATGCGAAAACAATTGCTTCAATTGGAATTCAATTTCCAAGGCATTCAGCAGCTCAAACACAACTAACCACTGCAACAAAAGCCGCACTTGCCAACACACCCACACACACACGCACACACAATCGCACCGAAGTGCTCAAAGGACTGCACACGTTCAAGTGCGAATATGTACGTGTGTCTACTCTAACATTGCGTGAAGTCGTTCTCGTATGTGGGAGTCGACTGTAGACTGCAGCGGCGAAATTCCCGGGAGAAATTAGTTTGATTTATGCACAGCTTCCGGTGTAAATTAATAGTGAATTCTAACGCTGGCGATGTGTTTACGACTGGACGGGTGCGCTAGTACACCAAACCGCTGAACTGTAGCAGTGCACAGTGCTCTGTGGCTATGCAAAAATTAATATAAACTCATAAATGCGGTTGAATGCCGCAGAAAGAAGATATGTTTTTCTGTTAACCAACGCCTCAGACAGGAGGTGATTTGCAACATTTTCCACAAGCATCACGCAAAGGCAAACAACCAAGGTATGCAGTACCTTAGTGGCAAGAAACCCCTCATATTCTTCAAAACTTCCCATGACTCGCTCTTCTACTACCTATTCAGTTCCGGAATTTTACACTCTCACGGATAGTTATTTATTTTCCCTTTAAAGATTAAACTAAGGTTCCAGGTAATCCAATTTCACTTGATGATTATGATGTGAGTTGTTCTGATCCTCCCGCACTGCAACCAGCATGTAGATCTTTTGTGCACCCGTATGTAACTTAAATGTTGTTTATTATTTTAGCGAAGGCAATAATTCCCCTTAACGATAGAGTTTGGGGGTCCTCCACTTCCAATGTATAGTTATTTAACAGTTTTGTTCTGCGTCTTGTTAGCGCTGGATAGTTGGCAAGTAGGTGTTCCATAGTTTTATGCTCTTCACTGCAGTATCTGCATGTTTCAGTATCTGATAGATCGACTTTGGTCATCCCAGCATCCTTGTGGTGCCTTATTAACTTTATTTTTTGTCTTTTCTCAACTTACCCGGACTTGTACTCGACGACATACTCAATGACGACACAGTGGCTGCAACAAATGCTGTCTTTGGTGCCCTATGTTTACTTCTGCCCAGAGATCCTCAGAATAAACTAAACTGTACCTAACTGATGGTACAGTTGTGCCCATTCGAACAAGTTATACTGGAAAACAATTCCATACTCATCATTGTGTTGTCATCGTGTATGTCGTCGAGTACAAGTCCAGGTAAGTTGAGAAAAGACATCAAATAAACTTAATAATGTACTACAAGGAAAGTCTTAAGGGCAACAGAGATGTATGGAATGCTGAGACAGTAATTGGTAATGATCCCCTCCAATACATCAATCAATCAATACAAGATATGTTTAGAATGCTAACTTTTCGTTATCAACAGCTGCGATCCGTACAATTGCAATTCAGTAATGCCAGCTAACAGTGGATGCAACTTACAACACGACGAGCATCGCCATGTCGATAGAAGACATTATCGTCAAACTGTCAGACCTCCGTGTGAAGGAAGGACACAGACTGCTTCATTTCCGTAACCACGCTGGGACAAGTGGTTCCCGAAAAAATAACTTATATAGTAGATTGAAGGATTGAATATATAGGAGTATATCATACGATATGTGGGACAGCAGCAATCACAGACGTACGAAACTGATAAATTTGCAAATGGTATATTAGTAATATTAGCGAAGAGCTTTTTTTGACACAGCAATCTGAGATAGACATATTCTTCGGATCTGTTGTACACTCTCTATGAACTTTAGCCCCAGATTTAGTTTAATCTTTTCAAAATCTATATGGAGGTATTACAAACCCTTTTATAAGTCTAAATATACAAGCATGCAATAAGATTATAATTTTGGTGTTGACAACGTACAATCGAAGAGCCTACCAATATAGTCTTTATTCAGCTTTACGATATTTAGTGTGATAACTATCGATGGCATCACTAATGCTTTTAGGAACAGAATTTTTATTTATCTCAATTCTTCCACACTATGACTGTATGACTTCTCCAAAAGTGTTTAAAACTACTAAAAAGGTCCCTATTGGAGCTATGCAGTCACTATTTCCTTCACACCTTATATTTAGTGGACCCGTGTTATCGAATTGTTTTTCTGTAGTAGTTCGTCTAGAAGTGGAACATATTTTGATTAATCATTTTAAGGCCATTTTGGTTTGTACGGAGATATTTTCCATTACATACAATAGTGTAATAGATATCTTCTTAGGATATCGTACGTAGTTTTCTCTGGGGTATAGTATTTTGATACTTTGGGCCATATACGAGTATATACTCCAACCCAATTTTAACAATTTTCTATCTTTGAACTGTGTTTCAAATAAGAAAATTATCCAAGCTTGAAGATCAAATGTAATGATCTTGAAGCTAACAGAGAACATCAATCTATATGGTAATTCGCTGAACACTTTTTGTATGAGAAGTTATAAAGTATATTTATGTCACCCTGTGGCAAACTGTGTATATTTGGAACTCGGTAGGGAGGAAGGGAGGAAGAAACACCGGCATTTTTCTTGTTATGACTGTTAAAAATATATGAAAAACAGACAAGCAATGAAAGAGCTTTGAACCAATCCAAAGCTGTGGTTCCTTGGGAGAAGAAAAATGGAATAGTTAGATGAGTGGGAGTGGCACTTCACACTCTCAATAATATCGGTTGGTTTTGTTGTATTTCACTTTCATTGCAATATAATAACAAAACTATTCTAAGTATTCGTAGTCCCAAAAGCTTTGACTGACTGAGTGGAACTACTTCCTCCCAGTGTAAAATTGTTGAGTTACTTGAACTTGGCGGAGTACTGTGAGTTGTGCGTATGGAATAAACGAAGAACTCCCAAAACTGAACAGGAAGTCAGTGGAATGGGCATATGCGAAAGGACAACAACAGGCAATATCAGTCAAGACATTTGATTAAAATAAATTGACATTTATTCCAAGCATCCTTAAATACGCTTCCTCGCCGAGAGCTGCACGTACGTGTGCGGAGTGTCGGTTTGTGGTTGGCTGGTGTACTCGTACACACGGCGACTTACGAAATTTATTTGTGAACTGAAGCGCACTAATTAAATTTAGCTTGGTGGCAATCTGCGTCAGCAACCGTAACTAACAGGTATGCACGTTGGTCGGAGTTGTTGTCAGGTAGCGTTGCTTTCACGAGTTCCGCTAAAATGCCACCAACTCTGATAGCATATAATTTGGAGGCGAAAAACGCACACAAAAAAAGAAAAGAAAGATAAAGGTTGAAGACAGTCTGCTGTCTGTATATATATCCGCAGTTCCGACATTTCAATGAGAATGTGTATTTATATCTAAGTTCATTTAACAGTAAATTCATTAGCAGAGTGTCAAAAGGGTCGTCCTGCAGGCAGACAAAAACTTTATTAGCGACGAAGCCACGCAAAGATGAGGTCCTTTCTCACCAAGTTGGAGTTACTGTGTAACTGGTTGGTTGGTGTATGTGTATATCCAAGCATTTTTGAGCTTTTATCTGGTAAATATATTTAGAGAAATAATTTCGAATCTGTCGCCGTTCTCAAAACAGCAGTTATTCTCATACCAGAAGCAGATATTTTAACGTCTAATATGTGGCATTATTGGTATATAAGAACATGTTGTATCTATATAAGATAAATGCGGTGAGAAAGATAATTATCAATTTTAATAAATATGAAATAACATCCAGGAAAAACCAAGGAAAACCCAAAAATAACCAAAGGATGTGCAGCTGCACACAATATCTAAACGAAAATGGATATATTACAGAGTGCGCTGCCTCTGCATCTCTTTAAGCATACCTATTATTATGTTTGATTTCGGGTGTAGTGGACTTAACTATATACTAATTTTTACACAAATCGGATGTCAGAAGTCCAAAGATCTGCACCATTGTGAAACACTGGAGTTATGCGAACCAAGTAAATCAAAATTCCTAGATTAAATGATCCATGCACGAATTCCTGCTGATATACATATGATTCCCTGTTGATATACGTATGATTCCCTGTTGATATACGAAATAATCCTGAATGCACTGCCCTTAGTTTGAAAACTATTGTGTATTAGACCATTACTTCTCTAATAGCGCTATTGGATATTCCAGCCTCTTGGTAAATTCAACTACCTGCCTAATAAAAATCTATTTGAATTAAATACCTCAGCCCCATACCCGACAAATTAGAATTATACGATGGAGAGATTTCTCTAACTCCTTTCTCTACAACGACGCCTTGCAGCTATTTTTAAAAGAACAGAATGGGAGTTTATTGAGAAATACTCAAAAATAGAATTATGATTGCATAACCCAATAACTACAGATACGTTTCAACATAAGTTATGGTAAGAGCACTGGATGTAAATAACTCGTTGCAATTTTTGGGAACAGTTTCAGCAGGGAGTACATATCATCCATATGGCGTAAAGTCAATGTGGTATTTATTCCTAAATTGGGCAAGAGGTCCAGCGAACTGCCTAAATCTTACAGACCTGTCAATCTCATGTCGTTTGTTCTAAAAACATGGAAAGATTGGTGGATATACATATTAGAGAAACGCTGGACAGAACAACTCTCTGCATCAATCTCAGTTTGCATACAATAGGGGGAAATCCACGGAGGGAGCGCTTCATTATCTTGTAACAAAGATAAAGAAAGCTCAATAATCCAAGGAAATTGCTTTATGTGCCTTCTTAGATGTCGAGGGCGCCTTTGATAATACCGGTTATCGCTCTATAGAGGGGCTATTCTCTGCAAATATATCGATAAACTGACTGTTGGGTGGGTTAAAAGATGTTAAAAAGTAGAGAAATTAGCACATCTCTGGGATACGAGGCCGTATCAGTCAAGGCAATGAAGGGCTGTCCCCAAGGCGGTGTGTTGTCACCCCTTCTATAGTCTTTAGTTATTGAACTCTCTCTTAAACTAGAAGGGTTAGGCTACATGGATATGTTGACGATCTTGCTCTCACTATCAGCGGCAAGTTTGACAGAACAGTATCCAACATTATGAATCAGGCTATCTCAGATTGTTGTCCCGCAGAAGGGTTATGCATTAATCCTAGCAAGACAATTCTCGTTCCTTTTACAAACAGATTAAAATTGACCTTGGTACAATAGTTGTTAAGGGAATCAATATAAAACATTCTGATGAGGTCAAAAAGCTAGGTGTAGTTCTGGATAAGCGACTAAATTGGAACTCTCACCTAAAACCTAACCTACTCAATAACGGACTATATGATTCCAAAACGACAGTTTGATAGCAATTTTGAGATTATTATCTTAGACCGTGGTGAATGGATGGTAGGAGGGTCGACCCTAAAAGTCTAGAATGGTTCACAGACGGTTCAAAAACAAGCACCAGAGTCGGTGCAGGGGTCTATGGACCAAATACCAAAATCTCAGAACCAATGGGCAGGTGTCTAGTGTCGTCCAGGCTGAAATTCAAGCAATCTCAATCTGCGTAAGGACAAATCTGAAAAGGAGTATCAGGGGCGCACACATAGCTATCTATTCAGATAGTCAAGCTGCATTACAAGTATTAGCTTCATATTCTTTAGGATCGAAACTGGTGGAAGAATGCTTCAATAACCTACAATCTTTAGGTGCAACAAATAAGGTTGCAGTTTGCTGGGTCCCGGGCCACTCGGGAATCGAAGGCAACGAAATTGCTGACGAACTGGCTAGGGCAATTTCCGCAGCAATTCTCATAGGTCCGGAGCAATACTGTGGTATCAACTGGGCGTAGGCTAACTCCAGGGTAGATGGCTGGGAACATAGTCTCAGAATGTCACACTGGGAAGGGATAGAGGGACATCGCCAAGCCAAAAGACTGGTAAGGTCATTCACTTACAATAAAGAACTGCGCAATATGTGCAAAGCAGACATAGGGAAAATAGTAGGGTTTCTATCACGCCATTACTACCTGTAGAATCACCTGAATAAAATCAACATTCTTGACGCTATGGAGTGCCGGCTCTGTCTAGAAGAAGAGGAAACCACAGAACACATACTGTGCAACTGTATTACGTTGGCAAGAACTAGAATGAACATATTCCTCAGCAATAAAGAATGCTCCTGTTATGGACATTCATCTATAAAGCGGAAAAGATAATCAAAGAACATGACTTTCAACTACTTCCTTTCTTTAGAAAAGGAACATCTAGATAGAAAAGGACCTGATGACTTTAATTGTGACGCTTTGACATCACTAAACGGACGAAATGGTATGGCATTACGAAAGAAACACGCCGGTACTAAACGTATAGTGCATAGTGGATTGGGCAGTTGTGATCACATGGATCATTAAAGACAAATGTAGTATGACACATAAGATATTTTAGGCCGCAGTGTCGGCCATGGGGCAATCTAGTAAAACTGAATTATTATTATTATGGTAATCAAGACGACAGTATTCTAAAGAACTACGATAGACCTGAAGGGACTTTCAATATCTATTCGGACAGGCAGCCAACTACACTATAAAAAATTAATAATAACACCAATTTATTTTACATATAAAAGAGCCTTAGGCCAGCTTAGATCGATACATAGAAGGTACTTGATGTTTACTTAGAATGGACATGTCAGGGCCCGCAATTGCGGGTGACTCAGTTGGGAAACAGAAATGGCTGCATCCTTCACCTAAATAAAGAAGGATAGGTATTCCCTCAAAAGGTTTTAAGCGTTTAATCATGGATCAAGGTACCGATCAAAATGGAAAATGAACCATATTTTAATATTACCAATGAGAACTAGTCTAATATGAATTGCCATCGATCTGAACAATTGTAAAGAGTTATGGTGAAAGTAGACTGATGACTGCGGGGATGGTAACCAGAAATGGCCCTCTCTGAAGATAGTTTTATATATGGAATATTTTATTTAATGATAATTACAAATGGGCGGACTACGGCAATATTTCCAAAGGCATTTTCTAAAATGTGTATGTACTGACCTGAGAAATTGCACAGAAGCTGGTGTAACCAACTTAATTGAGTTTATGAAACAGCTCTTCATAGGTCGAGACCGATACACTAGTCATATTACAATTGGACTATTTATGAATAGGATAGTTCATATAACGAAGTGATTCCGAAGTGTTGGTTTAACAGAATAATATTACGATGGTAATAAAAGAAAAGTTGATAATTTAAGAAAAGTTTATCATAAAACTTTCAGACTACTAAAAATTGTGCCAATTACCATCAATGCGGCATGATCTTGTAAGTTTTGTTAGGAAATATATGAAGATCACCAGTTGCAGATATTTCCGGAAACTTACCCTTAAATTATAATTCACATAATGTGCGGAGAATCCAAATTTAGACAAGTTGAATCTACCTACTGTACTACTATTGAAAGATTTAATACGTCAATACACCTTCTTTTGCTTTCTGTCAAGTCTAATGCTATTTGGTGTAATCTGGTATATTTCGCAGTCGTGGGGTCGATACAGCCCTGGCCTGTAAACGCTTCTTTATAAATCTTTTTCCCTTTGACAAGGAGGCATTTAGTAACAACTTCCAAAGCTTTTCAGATATAATTTATAATAAAGTATGATAAATCAATAATATTTTTAATATGACTTTTGTTGATAAAAACTATGAATAGAAATATGAAATTTTCTTTAAAGTGCATCTTAGTTTATAAATCGAGTACTCAGTAAGGGCGTAATATAGTCACAATAAGCCAATTGTTGGTCGCGACCTGTACGTGTCTAGTTGCCTGCTCTGCGGACAGCCCAAAGTTGTCATTTTGCGCACTTCCAGGCAATTTCTGATACTACCAATTAAACGCTGACTAGGATTTCACAATATTTCACGAATCGTGTGTCTTGTCAATAACATGGTACAATGCTATGGTTTCAGCTTCTATACATGGCGTGTCACTGTACCATTGACGCATTGCCATTACTAGCAGGGTAGATATAATGAAGTATAAGTTTGGCCTAATTTGTCATTCATTGATCATAGCCATCATCG
Source organism: Clusia tigrina (assembly GCA_920105625.2). Taxonomy (NCBI): domain Eukaryota; kingdom Metazoa; phylum Arthropoda; class Insecta; order Diptera; family Clusiidae; genus Clusia; species Clusia tigrina. Next base: position 31,711,295 of record OV050030.1, read on the forward strand.
ATTTCAATCCTGGCCATTTTCTTATAAAAGTTTTGCCAAACACTCTATGTATGTTGTCTATCCATGTGCCTCTGTGTATGTTTGGCAGTTTTATCGAAGTTATTCCTCCAATATTTTACCTGCAACCATATGAAAATGCAGCAGTAAATGAAGTTCATTCACCCACAAGGAAAAACTTTCCTACAAGATGACTCAACATTTGCTGCTTATTTTGCCGCTTTTTCCCCCGTTTTTCATGATGATGGCCAAAGTTACAATCAAATTTACGATGAAACGTGACTACTCCAACTAAAATGTGCCCGACGACTTTCACCGTTTCTTTTGCTGCAGTCACCACCATCAACACTACCACCGCCACCACTCCCGTCACTGTAGTTCTTTTGCCCCTAACTACAATCGTGATGTCCTTTCGGCTTTCAATAAAAATGCTGCAAATATAAGTTAACTGAGTTACAGAGTTAATCAATCAAATTTCAGTTTTTGGCGTGAATGAATTCCCTGAAATCAGTGAAGTTACTTGCCACTTTTTCATTTATTTCTGTACAAATATACGTATATACGTATATATATGTAAAATATATATGTATGTGTGTTTATTTATATGCACGCATATTGTATTTGCGAGACCGTCCCCGAGGGTGTGAAAGAATACCTTGGATATCAAAACATGATTGCTCCTGCACCCCAGCCACTCATCATCATCAGCAGCATTATCAGCACTCCCCACCAGCCTCATAAAACACCATTCACACAAATTCACACACACACACACATGTGGCATCTGCAATTGTATGGGTTTGCAAATGTGTTTTCCATGTCATTCTCGTACAGCACGCGTCACCATGATGTGCCAATATGGCGCTGATAATGTTGGTGCCGATGATGAACTGTCGTCATTTCTGTTTTGTTGGCTGGTGTGTTAGTTTAGCTACTAAAAATATATAAATGCACATGAAAAAGGCAACAACAAAAAAAGGATGAAATGGAAAATATTTTCACAACATGTGCAAATTTTCAGTTGATTAACTTCAATGTATGTAAATAGAAGCACAACAAATAGTCTGACAAAAATGTCATAAAAGGTGCAAGTTAATTGAACTTCCAGTGGACTATTCTGCACTTTGAACTTTAAATGAATTTTTAAAAAATACCAATAAAGAAAAAAGCAGCTTGGGAAAAATCACTTCATCTGCAACATTAAACACAAATTTTCCTCGCTTCTTACTCTTCCATCATTTCTATCCGTTCTCTCCTTACTCTTCGTTTTAGTCTTTGAAATATTCGTCGTGAGGTACTTAAGTACTTTTTGCAGATGCTTTGTTCCCTAATTTACCCTCTTTGTGCACATTTTGAACTGTTGCTATCTCCTTGCTGAGCTCTTAATCCGCCTGGCCAGCCATGTTGCTGCTGTATCTCCACCAAAGCCGCTTAACGTAACAGAAATCGTTGATGACCACTGTAAATGCGTAAAGTTGAGGAAGTCTCGAGGTAATTTACCATTCGGAATGCGCAAAGTATCTCCCTCTGTAAATTAAACTCATTTACCTTTAATACAGTGCTAGAGAAAGAAGAACAATATTTCAAAGAGCGATTCTTAGGGGATAGTGGCACAGGAAATTAATATTGAAAATACTTTACTTAAATGATTATTACACAGCATTTCTATAACTGCCTGAGGCGACTATGTTGCTACGCCAGTGAAGAGACTAGGAAATGAAAATACTCCGAAGAAGAATTTAAATTGGTTTGAATACACTTACATAACTTTTACGGTTACGTTCAATTGCTGGCTCTTTGGAATTAATGCTGTTTAATGTTGATCTATTCATTTTGCTGTCACTCGATATGCCACGGTGCTGAAGTTTGAAATAATTTTCATGAGTCATATCCTTGGCACTTTCTCACAGGTGGACTTTATTACCGGTCAGCACAGATCTTGTCAGATTGTACTAAACGTAGCATTTAACTAACATGTTAGAACGAATTTAGTTCCTTTTACTAGAAGGAGGAAGGTCGAGGGTGAATACTGCTATCCAGGGAGGTAAAATATCTTTGGATGGTCCTTAACACTAAGCTTCTCTGGACAACACACGTTGAACTAAAGATAACAAAAGGACCACAGCTTTTTCGTTGTGCAAAATAATTTTTCACAAGACATGGGATCCGGTTCCCTCGAAAGTCCTTTGGGTATAAGGAAATATATAATATAATCATCAGGCCCATCATACCCTATGCTTCGGTGGTCTGGTGGAAAAGATTATTTCTCAGGGGAGTGAAATGTTCCCTATCTAGACTACACAGAACTGTTGCTATTTGTTGCACTGGGCCCTTTTCGACAACTTCTGGCTCTGTTCTTAATCTGAGCCTTCCTGCCATAGATGCTTTTATGCAAGGAGGTGCTCTAAGGGCTATCTGTAGGTTATATCACAATAGGCAGTTGCACTTTCGAATCTGGAAGATATTGTTGGCACGGACATGGATATTGCTACTCTTTCTATGCCCATTGATGCAATGCCCGCTTACTCTATAACAGAAAGACGGTACTCCATAAAAGTTTCAGAGGCTCAAGGCTTATGGTATGATCGTACGACTGCGCCCGGTAGGAAGTACTGCCGTGTTTTCAAACAACAAATATTAGAATTGATTTTTGGATTCTGTGGAACGCAACGGTGTCCAGGTCCATTACGCCCCTGATCGTCATGCTTCTGTCATTAAGGGAGAAGCTTATGCGATCCTAAGAGCGATGGACTAGGTGGTGGAAAGAAGTGTCTGCAGTGTCAGTCAGGTTGCGCTAAAGGCTTTGCTCAGCCCCGTTGTCACTTTCCACTTCGCAGTTGCATAAATAGAAGTACAGTATGCCAGAGAACTACCGTAGAAACAGCTCTCCGAGCACTCACGCAATTTATGCGCACTGTACTGGAATCCTGTCGATTGGTGAAAGAGGAGATGGGGTAATAGAGAAGTTGTGAAGGGGAAAGCTGCACCTTTTCAAATTCCTTTTACCTTTTTTTGAATCTCAGTATTCTGCCCAGGGATAAGGAATGTATCTTGTCTATTCTTAAAACATTTGATCCTAATATGCGCCTCCTTATACGAGTACTAACAAAGGCAGAGAACATACTCTGTATTGACCTGTTCTCACACAAGTTAAGGTAAATGTCAATGTTTCCATATATGCCATTTTTGTGTACTGAAAGTGTTGCAATGTATTCTTTTTAGTTCTTGAACTACGAAGTGCTTCATACGTAAAACGGTTTTTTTCAATCACCTGCCATCTACGGTTTTTATATTTCCTAAAGAAGGGATAATTTGCATTGTATCCTTCGTTTGTATGCCATTAGGTAAGTAAAGAATATAGTTTTATAGCTAAACCAAAGCACAGGAAAATTCTTCAGAACAAATTCGCCAGAATGCTAGATGGACATCAAATCCCGCTTGTCATTTACAGGGGTCATAAATAGTATTGCAACCTAATTAGTAATCTTAAGTCGTAAATAATATTGAATCATAATTAATACTGTCAAGTTTGTCAATACTGTCAAATTTATGTAATATGTAAAATTGTAATGGCAGAAAAATTAGATCGTGATTAAAAAAAGGACACGGCAAGACACAATTTCGATGCGTACAAGAACATTTTCTACCATTGGAGGACTGTTCTGACTGGCTCCTTTACACCTAAACATCAGTTTGGAATAAATTTAACTTTATACTGTAAATCTCCAAAGCTGCAAGCAGAAACATAGTCGTACGTAATCAAATTACGAACAAAATCTGTAATATTGCCAAAAACAGACGAAAATTCCAATTTGCAACAAAGCAGCGCGCCTTCCGCTAGATAAATACGGACACAGACGAGTGCTTAAACAATTGCAGAATGACAGTAAAACTGCTTCCAAACGCTGAGCGCTTACGCAGCAGACGCATCAAACTAAAACAATGGAAACGTGAAAGCGGCGCGGGAGACGGTGCAGGCGGACAATGTGATTGACTGTTTGTAATCCGATTTAGACTGATACAAGACGGCGGAATAATTTCCAACTCATTGTGAGCTTATGAGAAGCAGCGCGCAGAATAATTCCATACAATTTAATAAACCTAAAAAATGTTCATTCTTCTTTGCATTACACTGGCTTTCCGTAGAAAAGCTTCCAAATTCAGGAACAATAAAATGTATGACAAATTGCGCTTATCGCTTGTCAAAACGAAGATGATGCTGCTGCTGCTGCTGCTGTTGAGGACAACGAGCCAGTTGAGCCAGTGAGCGCAGCCAGTGTGTACTCACAGAGGCGGAAGGGCTGTGGCTGACAATTAAATTAAAACTGGCAACTCGTTGCAGCGGCAGAACGTGACAGACGCCTGGCCGTGACGATGATGAACTTTAACTTCAACTCGATGGGTTCCAGCGAGCGATGGCACCGCTACGCAGCATTCGCAGACGGTGTCACAACCCCAACGTTCCGCAACTACCACGCAGCGTATGCGTTGATTTCGCAAATGAAAATGTAAATATTTAATAAGGATAATAATGAACCCGAATTATCGTCCTGCCAACGAATGTGACGAGTTTGCTGTGCGAGAGTCTGTCAAAGTAGCCCCGATTGCTGCGGGCGGTCTCCCTTTTTGTAAGCGTATGTATGTGTGGGTGCATGTGTTTGTGTGTGTCCTGGAGGGGTCATGACATAAAGATGGTTATATATGCATTGGCTTAAGTATCGATGATAGCGGTGATATGCCCACCAGGCATCTAGCACACGCGGCAGATATATACACAGTTAAAAGTCTGGGACACAATTTCAATTCCAAACTTTATATAACAGTCTATTTTGAGGCAGCCTGAATTGGAATTGATGAAAACCAAATATTTATGCAATTTCACTAATTCAAATTGGTTCGAAACTCAATGAAACTGGACAGCTGAGCCCTCGTCAGTCTCATCATACAGCAAAAGGGAAAGTGACTTTCAGTATAAAATCAGAACTTGCTTCTTGGGACAGAAATACAACAAAAAAACAATGATAGGTGTTTTATACTGTTCAGTTCTTTGCCCCTGAGTACACACAATTTGGACGGGGGAATGATTCTCAACTCTATGATGTAGTAAGCGAAGTTAGCTGAAGTAAACACCTAAACAACCTTCTCCAGATTGCGGTAAATAGACTATTGTTGAAGAACAAGCTAATAAAGGGAATCCAAGGTACTCAGGAAATGTAAATAGGTACACACACCACCATCTCAATAAAGTCGCTTGTCTTGTCTGCTAGGAAATAAGAATTAGATAATATATAAAATATCCAACTTTTTTGATTGGTTGCATAACCGTCCACAGTATTTCTCGAAGTCTAAAACATTTTTGATTCCTGAGAAAAGTGAAGTATCTGAGCCAATGACATACATCCTGATTAGCTAATAGAATACTACGATACTGCTGGACTCAATGCAGTATGCTTCCATAGTGAAATGTTTACTCAACATGATCTTCCATTGAAGCATGGCCAGCATATTGTTGGAAACATTTTTATTAAAGGTGGCATTCTGTTTGCAGGAAATGTATATTCAGTTTCACTACAGTACGGTCCTCTTCTTCTATGGCAGGTATTTAGTCTATGCTTTTGTGCAGTGTACGAATATTGGAGCTCGCTGAGGTGAGCTTCGTATTCACTTAGTTTAATTAATTTTGTCGCTGTGGGGCCAAAAGGATTAAGTAAGGGTGCTGTCCTTCGTACGCTTTTTGTTTACAGTTATATTATCATCAGAGCCACCTGATAACCAAGACATAGGGTTGAACGCTGATGGGCCGCAGTTATGTTGTTGCGTTTGGCACTGACTCTTTGATATCTGTATTGGAGCAGCGTTCACAAAGGCATCATTGCAAATATTAAGTTTTGGGAACCGCCTTTTCAATGGCATCAACTCTTTGTGTTGTTTGAAGGTCCTGTGCAAAAATTTACGATATGTTTTAGATGTGCGGAGGAGGGATGTATGGAACAGTTGTTGAAGGTATCCTTTAATAAGCACTACAAATGAACTGATTACCACTTTCATCTAACAACAGATAAATGTTAGACATTTAAGGTGGTTGGACTAGACTGGATTCTGGGGAAACGTATTGGGTCATAACAATATGGGCATTTGTACGAAGCTTGTGCTTTATAAGCCAATATTTCGTTATAAAAATAGATAAAAGTCAGACAATGACTATCGACCAATTGCTATTTTGCCATATTTGTCTAAAGTATTTGAATTACTTATGGCTAAACAAATGAGGAAATTTTTATCGGGAAATGGGATTATCACTGAAAGACAATCTGGTTTTACACCAAGGCGGAGCTGCATAACGGCCCCAATTGATGTTGTGGAAGATATTCGGGTGACACTTGACTCTAATAGGATGTGTTTCTTGACACTGTTGGATCATTCTAAAGCGTTTGACTGTGTTGACCATGATATCTTATGTACAAAACTATCGAAAATGTATAACTTCTCACCCACTGCGGTAAAGTTATTAAAATCGTACCTCACAGATAGATATGAAAAACGCAGGCGATTTACCAACCGTGTAGCAGTACTGTTGTGGCAACTAATTTTCTTTCTGTGGCTCGAGGTGTGCCACAGGGCTCCATTTTGGGTCCACATCTCTTTTGCATATACGAGATGTGATAAAAAAATAACCGTTATTTTCATCTTTTCGTGAGTTACGTATGTTCGATATTCGCATTTTTTTTTTTATGTTGGTACACATGTCTGTTATATATGTTGGCAATACCAACCATTTTGGATTGTCAGTTTGTTTTTGACAGATAAAAAGGTTAGTCGTGTTTTGGTGTGCTCTTCGATTTTGTACTATTCGAAAAAAATGGATCAAAGAAACTGTATTCAGTTTTGTGTAAAAAATGAAATTAAATGCGCAAGGACATTTGAAATGTTGACTGTGGCCTTTGGCGAGTCTACTATGAGCAGAACTCAAGTTCAATTGTGGTATAACCGGTTTAAGGAAGGCCGAGAAGATGTCAATGACGATGCTCGTCCTGGTCGCCCGAGCACGTCAACAACCGATGAAAGCATTGACGCAGAGAAGAAAATGATTTTGGATAATCGTCGAATCACTATCAAAGAGGTTGCTGATGATGTTGGCATATCGTTCGGCTCATGCCAAGCAATTTTTACGGCTGTTTTATGCATGAAACGTGCGGCAGCGAAGATTGTTCCAAAATTGGTAAATTTTGAGCAAAAACAACGTCGTATGGACATCGCTCAGGAGCTGTTTTTGGCCAAAAACAAAACCGTCATCATGCCTCAACCACCGTATTCACCGGACTTGGCCCGTATTCACTCGTACATAAATGACCTGCCGACTGTCTTACAATATTGTAATATTCAAATGTATGCTGATGATGTTCAATTTTACATCAGTTGTACACCGAACCAAGTTGCCGACTGTGTCACCAAAATTAATAAAGACCTGAATAATATATACATATGTAGGGGCAGGAAGGAATGGTTTGTGTCTTAATCCGGCTAAATCTAAGTGTTTGGTGATCTACAAGAAACACATCGTAACCGCAGGCCTCCCTGGGATATTTATGCATTCATCGGCAATTAATTATGTAAATGTGATTAAAAATTCGGGGGTCATATTTGATGGTGCTCCATCGTGGAATAATCATATTGCAGTAACGGTTGGTAAAGTCTATGGTATGCTACGATCCCTATGGGCTACGCAATATTTTACTCCTTTCAGGATTAGAATTATACAAACCAAGTCCTACCTTCTCCCAACTATGTTGTATGGTTGTGAAATATTTGGGAATTGTGATGTAGTAAGTAAGCGAAAACTCAATGTGTTATTTAACACTATAACGAGGTACATTTATGGTTTAAGTCGAAGAGATCATGTGTCTGGGCGCGCAATAGAACTTTTTCATTCGAAGTATTCTATTGTGGCATAAGATTATTTGCACTCAGGAGCCTCCATATTTGTTTAGGCGCCTTAAATTTACTCGCTCTGGCTGTTCTATTCGGCTTGTCCCGTTAGGACATTCCTCACTTATGCCTGATCGTCAATTTTTCGTTAATGCTGTGAGACTTTGGAATTCACTGCCTGTACGGATTCAAGGTATTGGCAATGCTAATCTATTCAAAATTGAGCTTAATAAACACTTCCAGTGGCAATGAATTTATGAGCTGAATTGAGTTGCGCTGTAGATTGTGTGTGACCGCGTACACTGTTTATATGTATGTATACTTTTGTGACTATTTTTAAGCTGTACATTTTTATTGATTCAAAGCTGTATTGTACGAGTATTGATGAATTGAAAGATGAATTGTGGAAATGCATATTGTAATGTTTTGTTTTTGTACTCTGTGAGCATTGTATTTTATAGTATAAGTTAAATTATGTCCGGATTATTTTACTAAATTGTATCATTTCATGTTCAATTTTACAAGGTTTTGCTTTAATGCCCCAAGGTGAACGTAAATTAATAATAAATAAATAAATAAAGTAATATTTGGCTATAGTGGACAGCATAATCTTTTGGTATTTGATATTCTTAATTTCACTACAAATCAAAACAAAACTCAACAAGCTTAGCCTAAAATTGATTAACATTTAACTCGTTGCCTTGCAACTGGAGCAAGCGAAAAGCTTCTCGGATCGTTGGTGTCATTAACAGTTTTAGATTTTCCTCAGCCTCCGCTGGCAATGAATGCAACAATTCCATCGACGCTACTACTAATTGGGCAAGAGCCGCTCTCTTGTAGTTGGAGCAAAGACAATATACTATAAAGACACAAGAATGATAAAATAGAAGATTGCGCCATGCGCAGGTCCGCTATTCCTCTCTCGACAAAAACTCAGCACAGCTGATTGGCTGTGACGTCAGGTAGCACTTTCAAATATTTTGTGATATGGAAAATACATACACAAAGGCAATAATGTTTATATTAAAAGCTTTTTTATTATTTTGAATAATATATAAGTTAACAAATGCACTTGCAAGTAAGCGAGTACAAATTATTGAAAAACTCGTTCCAAAAAAAAATCACTTAAGCAGCGGATTAAGCGAATTTTCATGTTCCAAGAAAGAAAAAGTGGATTTGTGTACTGATTTAATATATATAAATATATTAATATCATATAAATATACATATATTTAATAAATATTGTAACGACTCTATTTCGGCTGGGGTAAAACTCAGCGGATTCCAGGGGTCGTATACAGAAATTAATGTTAAAAGCAGGCGTGTACTTATATGTGGTTTATTTAATTCATTTGAATAATTGGACTTGTTAGTCGCTTGGGGCCTCGTCTGTGTGGTCGCGGTTGGCAGTGCTAGTCTCCGCGAGAATCGGTAGGACCATAAACTCGTGGTGCGGTCTTAGCGTTAGTATAAGTCACCACGAGAATCGGTAGAGCCATAAACTCGTGGGGCGGTCTTAGCGTTGGAGTAAGTCTAGTCTTGTGTAAAGAGTATACTTTACCTTGGTGCTACTGGTGCTGGAGTCTTGTTGCGGTGTGTCTTACCTGACAGCTGCTGGATCGGAGAGTGCCTCACTGTCCGGTTCGCTTCGCTTATATAGCGAAAGCTTGCCATGGGATCAGTGCTTGTTGTTATTGTGGTCCAGTTGTCCTTAGGCCACCTTCAACTTCTGCTGGTTAACCACCTTGTTGTTATACCTCTAGTTGTCCAGTAGAGTTGTTGCTTGCAGTAGTGTGGCCTGATCGCTGCTGTTATCTGTCGTGTTGTTGTTGTTGTTGTTGAAACATTTCTTCATACTCTGCCTGTTTACAGCTTTGCGTTTGCGATCGGTTCGCGTATGTGTGGTGCGCTCTCGTTGTCATCCGTGCTCCGCCTTCGGTCGCTGTACTGTTGTTGTTGTTGCAATAAATATTTATTTGTACTCCGCCTGTTTACTGCTTTGTGCTTGCGATCGGTTGACGTGTTTCTGTTTCTCCATGTTCCGCCTTCGGTCGCTGTACTGTTGTTGTTGTTGTTATAAATATTTATTTGTACTCCGCCTGCTGAATGTGTTGTGTGTGTTTCTCTCTCGTTTTTCTCCGTGTTCCGCCTTTGGTCGCTGTAGTGTTCAGTACGTTTCTGAGATTATTAAATCCTTTAAGCTTATTGGTCAGATAGTCTGTGCGTAAATGTTTTGTTGTTGCATTTAACGTGGGAGGTGGCTACTTTTTGTGAGGCTGTGGGATGTTGCATGCTGGGTATGAGTTCTGTGTGCGGGAATTACTTGTAGTATTTTCCGTCCTCACAATATACACATATTAGAATTTCATTTCCCATAATTTTTTAATTTTAGATTCCCATTATCGCACGGAAACAGTAAATAACAACGTTCATGGCACAAATTTAACCAACAAATTTTTGAATAGAACAAAGAATTTTGAGATTTCATATTTATTTATATAAATATTATCATAAAATGCGATAAATATTAAAATATTTAATATTAAACCCAAATTTTCACATTTCTCACTCAAAAATGTATGCATTTTGGCTGTTCTCTCATTTCGTATGTGCCTACTGGCGAGATGCGCAGAGAGAGGAAATTTTCGTAGCAGCATTGGGGCATTCTTCTATTTTATCATTCTTGATAAAGACATAACATCGCTCTCTTCACTCAGCGAAATGAGTTAAAAAACCGTGGCTGCCTATTGGACCAAAACCCGAAGTGTGCTCGGCAATGCAAAGGCAAAACATGTAGATACACAATCTGGTGTTTGCGTTCCATATGAGCGTGTGTGTTTACTCCATGTGCCAATGTTTGTATGCGTGCTTTCATGTTTACGGCATGCATATGTGTGTATGGATATGAATGCAAGAATGTTATTTATTTATTTGTTGGAATTGGAATGAAAACGAATTTCAATCATAGCAATCGAAGACGAGGCATTATAAGTAATTATGGGAATATTTTTAAAATTTATATTGTAAATTAGTAAAAAAACAAAAAATTGGTGTATAAAAATAATAAATAATAATATGTATTTATTTAATTTATTGTTTTATCCCCAAAAAAGCGACCTTCGAATTGCACAGCAAAATTTCATGGCTGCACCAACACAAGACTAAAAGTTATTTTTTGCGGAATGTTATGTACAGAATTATAGAAATTTTAGTTAACTCCAAAATCGCAAAACACCATGAGTGTCAATGGTTTGCTCGTTGGTCTATAATTTTTGTGGCTTAGGGTTCGAGCCCCAGCAAAATGCTGTGTTTTATCATTTTTTTTAATTTATAATAATTTTTATAAATAATAGTAAAAGTATTTTACTATTTTCCATAAATTAACCAGTATTATATCATTTTACTGGACCACAGCTAGAGCAGAATTATTTCATGCCTGTTATAGAAGATGGAGTATTATGCAATTCAACCTTGACAAATCATATACATCCATACATGCATATGAATGTATATATGTATGCACATATTTGTCTTTTGATCATTTGTCAGGTAGCGAATTGTGCCATTAAAAGAATGAAATGCAATGAAAATAAAGCGCCTTCATGTCTCGATTGGAGTTTTTGTTGTATGATGTGCGGTGTGGCTTCTTTAAATATAAATTGAAGCAGAATTAGAATTCAATTTGTCATGAAATTTTGGATATGTCAATATTTTCAGTATGGATAAATATCAGCACAATTTACTCTTTCGATCTTATATTTCATATTTTCGCTTTAGCAGCATGTGATCAAACATATTTTGAGTCTATCCGAAGAAAGAATAATTATGCACAAAAAAACTATTTTGCTAAAATTAGTGTTAATATTTTAATATTCTTATGCTCGTATGTTGCCTATTCCATCAGAAAATTTATCTAAACAATTTTTAGATTAAGGGTACAGTCAAAAAAATCAAAGTTTTAAACGTGTTTTTTTTCTTTGTCAGATCAGCTTGAAATCCTATAACCACATTCTATTAAAAATTAAACCACTCGTACGCACATGAATATGTACATATGTATGTACATATCTATGAACACTGATTCTCCGCATTTACATAGTATAAGATATTCATGTTTGAAGTAATTTTTATGAACTTCAATATCTAGTATTAAATGCATATGTTCTTGTTATACATTGATTTACAAAGTTTTGTAAATAAAACCGTATATAATGCAATAACCTATATATAAACATTTATTTCCTAGGGAAAAATGTAGTTCAACCACGATTGTGTTCCAATGCATTTTACCACTTCATAATCGAAAATTATTATAAACAAAAATCTATAAAAAATTATTTCAAGTATTTAAAAATCCAAGAAATTTTAAATTTATATTAGGATAAATAATGTTTAGTAAAACATATTTTAATATAAGGTGCGTCTTTTTGTCCATTACATTTGACATTTACCTCAAAAAATGTATATGTACATAATGTGTGCAGGGCTCACCCAAGTCGACTTGCTCGCATGTTTTTTCACAAACGCCATTCGAAATACTACAACCGGCAACACAATCGCTTTGACGTGGAGACTTGAGTTATGGAAACTAATAAAAATGTGCAAAACTTCTTTCTGCTTTGTGCTTCTTTGTGCGTGTGCACTTGTCTTTGGATGTGTATCCACTTGCATACGTATAGAAAATATGTACTTTGAATCAAATAATCTGTCTTGACCTACATTCTTGAATAATATATGGGAGTTCTTTTTAGTTTTATTTTTTAATTATTTGCTGTCTAATTTCTTCCATGCAACTGCATGTTTTTTTATATATTATAATGATATTAATTTAATTATATTAATTTAAGTTAATTATTATTTTGTAAATAATGTATTAATATAAAAGAAATATGAAAAATTGTAATACATCTGCAAAATTTTTACTTTTCCTACCATAAGAATAAAATCCAATCAAACAATTTATTTAATATACATAGCATATACGGAAAAACAAAAACTTCCTAAAATTGCACATATTCATTGACGAACAAAATGTTTGTATGGATTAGCCCTGCAGGTTTGTGCGTAGCCAATTGACACCTTTGCACTAGTGTTCTCAATCCACTAAGCAATCGAAAAATCGCATATGGAAGTTGCGCTTCTGTTAGCAAGTGTGAACAAACAAGAAAAATAGAAAATTAGTAAAGAACACTAGTCTATTTAATAACCCATATGTAATGCACAGATTCGCCAGTTCGACGAAGAATGTCATGCTTCTGTTTATTACTTTGAGAGAGGAGTAGTAGTAATAGAGAGTATTAATCTCTTGAGTATTCATTATTTTCATTCGGCTAACGGTATATTTCGCTTTTTGTTTTTGTATTTTACAATTAAATTGGAAAAACGTGGAAAAACGTCTTAAATTTATTTTGGGAGACGAAATAATTATGTCTCACAACATCGACGGGGTGCATGGGAAAAAGAGTATAAAAACCTATGCAAATTTCTTTGGAGCCCTGCTTGGTAATAATATAAAATTAATATTGAAATATATTTGTTCGTTACTTTATAGAAATAATTAATTAGATTCTATTGCTCAAAGACCGGGTCTTGGAACCGCAGAGGAGCGTCGAGCGGTGCAATTACAAAAAAAACGCTATTTTAAAAGGATGTCCCAATCCAAAAAAAATTAGAAAAACATGTTTTCCTAATCTTTCAATTTACATATTATATATACGAGTACTTATCACTTATCACTATATACTTTTTTTAGAATTTTAATGTAAAACAATGAAATTTATTATTTTTGTTTTGTATTAAGGATGAATATTTTGTTTACGAAGTTGTAAGTTTTTATGTCAGTCCATAAAAATAAAGAAAACAAAATTGAAAAAAAATCGGCTTTTAATTCGAGTTCTAATGCTAGCAATTTGTATGGTCCTATGGCACTAGCGAAGTATTTGGTCCGAAAGTGGCTACTGAAGGGTGACTGGCGAAAATACTAGCTACTGGGTGTATCGTGTGGTAGCAATTGACCCCTACGTAGGACATGCACATGTTAAATTCGCCAGTTGTTTGCGAATAAAGTAGATTGAAGCGGAATTAGTGGTAGTCTAATGTGATACGTAGAATTCGCTAGTTCGTAGCTAGTTCCCAACACTGCAGGGTATTTTTAGAAGATATAAATTTCTTTGCTGTAATGATCTGCTAGAGCAGCAGCAGTTCAATGTGGTTTAGTACAATTATTTAATACTGGATAATTTATGCTAAAATAGAAACTATTCTTATTATTTTTTATAAAAATAATTATTAGTTTGCTTTCAAAAAAAGGATGAACAATTAAAAAAATATAAAAATAAACACATTTCTCAGCGGACTTGAACCCGGCATCATAAAATTGATAAACCAACGCTTTACCACTTGCACTATCGATCTTTATAAAAGATCCATAAAGATGCATATTTATTTTATATTGTCAAGTGTTCTAATATGCACGCATTAAGGCCGGTTTTCATATAGCGCAGCGTGACGCTAGCCGGGCGTAGAAAAAACGCTTCTTCATTCACACTAAGCGACCGCAACGCGAGCAGCAGAAATTGAAATTTTTTTAGGGACGTAAAAAATCCAAATACAAGTACTCACATTGGTACCGAATCCAATTGGTACTTGCACTAAAACAAGAAAAATTATATTATTGAGAAGGTACTTTAACACATACTATATGTAAATATTACTTTATTTCTCTGATTATTGCTTTATTTCTCTGATTTACAAGCGAATGAATTCGTATAGAAAATCAGAATACAAGAGGCAATGGGACTGTGTGAACAAACACATTCGACATTTAATTACAACGTAAAATGACTGCTTTGCTACGGATAGCTTCAGTATATATGATGTCGTTATATACAAACGCACTTCATAGCAAAGTAGCAATATTAGAATGCATCGCAATAATTTCATAAAATGAAAGCGAGCAAAATAATATAAAATTTTACAAAATCAAATTCAAGTATCCCAGAAATACCGTAAATATACTATTACATATTTACTTTGTCATTTAAAAATTTGCCCAAGCGACAAATGTTTGCAATAAGAAACCAAATACCTAAACAACGGGTAAAAAATAAAATCTGAAACAAATTCACATCACTTGATACGCACACAATGCGACATACGAGATTCTGCCGCTCCAAAACGACGCTCGCAACGCTACGAGGGGCAACAAAAATTTTGCAGACCGACGACGCGCCGCCGACGCTAGCTGCAAAACGCTGATTACATGGAAACTTTATCGAAGCGACAGTTTTTTCTGCTGCTAGCGTTTTGCTGCCTGGCGTTTTTACGCTATATGTAAATCGGCCTTTATGCTTCGTCATGACATGGCAAATCTTTCTTATACGCAAAACCACAAATGCTTTGTTTTAAGCCCCACTTTCCGAATAAGATACCTTTGCCATACAGAAAATTCATTCTTGCGTATTTTACCCCAGCCACACAGAACAGAAAATAGAAATTTGATTTCAAATTAGTCCCTTCTGCTGTGAGCACACACACACTCTCTCACACACACACACACACACACACACACACTTGGGTCAGGGGGGAACCAGTCAGGCAAAGCATCTAATTGCCCCTCACTGGGAGGGGCTAGAGCGATCCTGGTGTGGGACACTCTCAAGAAGACTCACTGCCTCCACGTGGCGGCCCCGGGCAATGGCACACCAGCACCCGCTGATGGCCAGCTGAAGTGAGCAACGCACCCAGAGATAGCAATGACCCCCTCATGGGGCGGCTGTCTGGGCAACGGGGGACAACGAGGGATCAACGATGGAACAGCGAGGGACCATCGTGGGATCTGTTGTACCTCAAATCAAGGCCGAGACCGGTAAGGCCTTGATTATGGCATACCGGAAACATAGGAAATAAGCTGATGCTTGTGGGCTGACGATTGCGGTATGCTGCCACCTCAGTAAGTAAGAGTGAAATCTTACAGAAATGGCTGGTAGCTTAATGCCGCAATCGCCCCCGTCCCGTTAAAACCATGGCAGGTCTCAGGAAAGCTCGATGCTCGTCACCATTAAATTGGCAATACAGGCTCGGATGTAACATTCCCGACTAGCGCTGGTCTGGCTCTGAACATAAGCGCCCATAAGGACTTGTGTCAACCCTCGCATGGCCTCCCTGCTGCGGCAAAGATAACCATGGGACCATTAAGGCGACTGCACTGTGAGCAAAGATAACGGTCCTGAGCGGGGACCCAAACAATAAATGAATACTAACAATACCAACAAAACAAACAAAGACGACGGTGCAATGAAGGACCCCTTCGGCAGGAGGTCTACTATTCAGAGGACCCCTCCTCCGGTAATAAGAAAGACGGTGGTGCGGAGAAACACACTGGCAGACACCAGTGAGCTTCAGCGAGTGATGGGCATGAGGGCCGATCCGAAGGCAATGGCGGTATCCCTCCCGATGAGGTCATTGCCAAAGGCAAAATGGCAGTGCTGGAGTGGCACATTGAAACACTCATAGCTTTCCTTGTGCCAAGGCACAATGTACATGCCGACATCAAGCGGAAGGCATCCAAAATCCGGGATGTCTGCTTGCAGGTCGTCGAGGAGCAGGACGCAGGTACGGCCGCGAGAGTGCCACAGCTGGTGCAAGCCGACAGGGCAGTCCAGACTGAAGGGTGGACGGAGAAGGTGGACAAGGAGGTGCAGGTTGGCGGCCCTCCTGTGGACAACCAAGGCAAAGCCGGTGCGTCTTCGCGGGCAGCCCCTGCCCAGGCTACGCGGCCGCAGTCGCAACGCCAAAGCGCCCCCGTGAGAAGGGGGATCCGGAGCAAGTAAGTCCGACTAGCCGAGCGGTAGCTAAGAGCAGGAGGGGGGATGCCCCGACACTGGCGGCCGAGAAAACGGTAACCCGGCCAAATCCTAAGACCCATAAGCCTATGGCTGGAAAGGCGGAGGGTGCGAAAGGTGAGTGGACCACAGTTCGTTCCAGACCCCAAGCGAAGCGGAAGGGTCCGAAGCCTAAGCCAGCGCGCCCCGATGCCATCATCATCAGGGAAACTGGTACGGTGAGCTACGCGGACATCCTCCGCAAGATCAAGAGGGACCCGCAACTGTCAGAGCTGGGAGAGACCGTCCGCAGGATCCGAAAGACGGCCAAGGGTGAACTGCTGCTGGAGTTGAGCGTGGCGGCAGATCCAAAGACACCCGAGTATCATGAGGCGGTGGCGACTGTCCTGGGAACCAGTATGGAGGTGCGTAAGCTCACGCAGGAAACCCTAGTGGAGGTGAAAGACCTGGACGAAGTCACCACGGTGGAAGATGTCCACGAGGCGTTGTGTACAGCCAATCTCTCGGAGAGACCTCCCATGGATGCAATCAGGTCCCTCAGGAAAACGTACGGTGGAACACAGACAGCGGTCATCAGTCTGTCGCCCCAGGCAGCCGCAGCCCTTCTGAAAGCTGGCAGGCGGAGAGTCGGATGGACCTCATGCCGGGTGCGCGAAAAGGTGACTCCCCTGCGTTGTTACAAATGTATGGAGTTCGGCCACACCGCGCAGAAATGCGGTAGCAAGGACGATTGGCGCCACAAGTGCTACAGATGCGGCACAGAGGGCCATAACGCACGGGAGTGCGACAAGGCCCCCACCTGTGCCCTCTGTAAGGCCAGCGGCCGCAAGGATGTGGAGCATCAAACAGGATGCAGCTCATGCCCATCCTACAAGCGAGCCGCGGAGAAGAGGTCCAGGCGCAGGAGATGAGGTTGTTCCAACTCAATCTCAACCACTGCGAGGCTGCACAGGATCTCCTGGAGCAGGCCGTTAGGGTACAGATAGTCGATGTTGCAGTGCTTAGCGAGCCGTATAGGCGCAATCACCAAGGAGTATGGGCCGAAGACACCACTGGTGGTGCCGCACTTTGGGTGTGCGGAACCAAGTCTATACAACTAAGCAACATAGAGAGAAGCGATTGCTACGTCAGAGCGACCATTGGAGGGACCACGGTGTACAGTTGCTACATGCCTCCGAGCCTAACTGCGGACGAGTTCGAGTCAGTGGTAGACAGACTTGCTCTGGACGCGCAAGGCAGGAACCCCGTAGTGATTGCCGGCGACTTCAACGCATGGGCAACTGAATGGGGTTGCGCCCGAACCACACCGAGAGGTCATATCCTCATGGACGCGTTTGCGGCTCTTGACGTAGTCGTCATGAACGCGGGAGAGGCGACTTTTGTGAGAGGAGAAGCCACATCTGTGATCGACCTTACGTTCCTCAGCAGCGGTTTAGTCAGAGGAGCCAGGTGGATTGTGAGTTCCGCGTACACCCACAGCGACCACAATGCGATTTGCTTTGACTTGGAAAAGAACAAACAACGGCGGAGGACAGGCCCGTGGCCGAAAGGCTGGAGAGCGGACGCCCTCGACGACGACGCACTCGAAGTTATGTTGGAGGACTTTGAGCTGCAGGGCAGTGCGGCAGAAATGGCGAACCAGCTAGCGAGCCAGCTAGAGAGCGCCTGCGATGTGGCGATGCCCAGGCGGGCGTATGGTGGAAACTATAAATCCGTTTATTGGTGGACGGACGAGATCGCTGGCCTACGCAAGGAATGCCACGCAGCAAGGCGAAGGCACCAGCATGCAATAGGCAACCCAGACTGCCTTCAACTGCGCTAGTTGTACAAAGAGGCTAAAAGAAGGCTGAAGACGGCCATAAAGGCGAGCAAGCGCAGGAGTTCCACCGAGCTATGTGCACAGGTTGAAAACAACCCGTGGGGCATGGCATATAGGCTCGTGATGAAAAAGCTCCCCTGCTACAGGCAGCCAGCCTCTAGCTGCCCAAACTTGCTCAAACGCATTGTGGGAGAGCTCTTCCCAGTGCAAATTTATGTGCCTGATCAGTTCTCTCCCGAGCTGGGCGAAGAAGTACCCAGTATAATGACAGAAGAGGTGTTGCGGGCGGTTGGAAAATTTGGGGACCAGAAGGCACCTGGCCCAGATGGAATTCCCAACCGAGTGCTGAAAACCGCAGCTGGACTACACCCAGAAACACTGAGGTCACTTTACCAGGCCTGTATTAGGGAAGGAGTCTTCCCGAAACGGTGGAAAAGGCAGCGGTTGGTATTGATACCTAAAGCCGATAAGCCAGCAGAGGACCCATCGGCCTACCGTCCCCTGTGCATGTTGGACACAGCAGGGAAGGTCCTGGAGCGGATTATCTGCGACCGGATCGACGAGGCGATACTGGATGCTGGAGGACTGGCGAGGCGCCAATATGGCTTCCGAAAGGCCAGATTCACCGTGGACGCCATTGACGAACTCGTCCAAACGGCGAAGGAGGCGATTCAGGGCCAGATATGGAAGGGGGGTGCCAAGAGGTATTGCCTCGTGGTCACCCTCGACGTCAAGAACGCTTTTAACTCGGCCAGCTGGGCGCGCATAGCAGAAGCGCTGGCAGAGTTCAAAGTTCCCATCTATCTAAGGCGAATCATCACTAGTTATTTTAGCGACAGAATGCTATTATACG
Source organism: Clusia tigrina (assembly GCA_920105625.2). Taxonomy (NCBI): domain Eukaryota; kingdom Metazoa; phylum Arthropoda; class Insecta; order Diptera; family Clusiidae; genus Clusia; species Clusia tigrina. The sequence continues at coordinate 31,730,733 of OV050030.1, forward strand.
AGTCCGATAGAGGTGTAGAAACATACAAGATCACCGGAGGAGTTCCCCAGGGGTCTGTACTGGGGCCACTTCTCTGGAACGTTATGTACGATGGCATTCTCCGCATACGGGTGCCCGATTACGTTAAAATAATCGGATATGCGGACGACATAGCGCTAGTGATCACGGCGAAACACCAGGAGGAGGTAATAGCAGAGGCCAATCACACAGTGGCCACTGTTGGAAGATGGATGGCGGATGTTGGACTGAAGCTGGCAGAGCACAAAACGGAGGCTATCCTTGTATCAGGTCGAAAGGTACAGGAGGTGGTGGAGATAAGGGTTGGTGACTGCACCATTACCACGACCCCACATCTCAAATACCTAGGCGTCTGGATTGACGCCAGACTGACGTTCAAGGAGCACTTTCGGCGATTAGGTGAGAAGGCAGCGCGGACCTGCTCCCAGCTCTGCCGGATAATGCCAAACCTCGGAGGGCCACGGCACTGGAAAAGACGGCTCATCTCAGGGGTCGTCAAATCCATAATCCTGTATGGAGCGCCCATATGGGCTGAGAAGTCGAGCGTAAAGGCCTACGTTCGCACCTTATAGGAGTTGTGCGCTCCGCACGATCTCAGCACACCGTACTGTGTCTGCAGACGCCGCGCTGGTGATAGCTGGTATGATCCCGCTGGACCTGCTGGCCAAGGAGGCGTGGAGCCTATACTACGGCGAAAGTACGCACGAGCTGAGTGCGGAAGATCGCGTAGCAGGCATTAGGCAAAGCACCATACAGGAGTGGCAAGCCCGATGGGATGCATCCGAAAAGGGCCGTTGGACGAGGAGGTTGATCCCTGATCTCCAACACTGGATGAATAGGTCGCATGGCGAGGTGAACTATCACGTCACACAGCTTCTGACCGGGCACGGAGGTTTCCGGGCGTACCTACACAGATTCCGGCTGGAGGAATCCCCCTGCTGCGATAATTGTGCAGGCACGGAGCCCGAGGACGTGGAACATGTCCTTTTTTCATGTCCACGATACAGCGGTGCCAGAGCGGTACTGCAAAGAGTCTGCGGAGAACCTGTGACACCGGACAACCTCGTGCACTATATGCTCGAGTGCCCGGAGAAATGGGACGTGGTGTGTGACACCTCGGCCGCAATTATGCGAGACCTCCGCCACTTGGAGTGGCGGCGCCGTTCAGGGAATCAATAGGAGGGGTCCGTTGACCAACCCACTCCCAGACGAAGTATTGCTTAACGGCTATATACCGTCTGGGAGGCGTCTGAGGAGGTGGTTTTAGTGGGTAAGAGCCCCACACTACTGTTGCGAGAGCGCCCAGTGTCTGTTTGCAGATTTCCACCTCCGAACCAATCAAAAAAAAAAAAAAAACACACACACTAAATTATTCATACGAATGTGCGAACAACAATAGCCATGTGTGTGACTGTCGATAAATACATATTCACGACTGCTTCGTGAAATTGCCGATCTGAATTCCAATGTGGTTGCCATCAATTTCAATATGTTGATTCTCACTGAAGAGAGCAATGAAAGGTCTTTCTGTATATTGTCTTTGGTTGGAGTATTGCAGTTGTATAAAAGGAGGTTGAGTGCATAACTGATCCAAGTCTGTCTCTGAGCTAGTACCACTTTGTGGAAATAATTTGTGGAATATTCTACACAAATTCGACAATTCACTTATAAATTAGTTGTGAAGTTTTATTAAGTACATTATTTTCAGTTTTACTTACAAATCACTTTTATCACTACTACTTCCAATTCACAACTGAATTGAAGTGTCCGTCTTCATTAATCTTTCATTACTTGTGTGCCTTTGTGAGATAATTCCAAGACATTATTGACTCTGTTGTGAAATTAAGGTCATGTGTCGAAAGAAGCATCTTTATCATTGATGATGACACGACAGCATCATTGCATATAGAGGCATAGAGTATATATAAGAACTATATAGTAGTAGAAGGATTATATACTTCTATTTTGTATTCAATGTTCTTTCATATTATATCATGGATATGGAAACTCTATGTTAATAACAATGTTACATTACATTAGATACATTAATGCTTATGACATCCATCGCTGCGAAAGTATGCTACTTTGGGCCAGTCATAGTTCACTTGGCAACTCTTGTAGCGGGTCATAACTTTTTACAATACTTTAAGCCTTGTTGTATAAATCAAACACCTGTCCACCTGTTGAAAAGTAAGCGATATCAGTCGCTGTTAAGGCTTTTATAATGATAATATTTTACGTCACTCACAAATACTTTTTTATATTATTTTTGTTAAGTTCGAAACTTATTTTTTTTTATCGCTATATTCCCATTATCCAAAATCATAAATCTCCTTATCATCAATTAAATTGTCAACTTTATAATTTTAATATTTGAACCACATGCTTTCAACTCATTCTATCAGTATTTTAGTACCCCATGTCGGAGGTATTCAATAGAAGCCCATGCGAATGCACCTACTAGTGTTTCCACCTTTAGTGAGGAAACAAATTTCTTTATCCCGATCTGCTCGACAAACCATGCTATGCTATCTCAGTACAAAGCGACATATAATAGAAATAATAAAAATTATAATTTTGTTTACAGAGAAACAAACTGATTACGCAATTACTTTGACAAAATTCATGATAACAACACATTCAACAATGTCGTGGACCCCAACAATGCCAGGATCGAATTAGGAAAGCTTGGACAAAACTATCTGTGGGTGTGACTTGGGTATACTACAAAACACCGGAAAACAAATTTCAGTCAAAATCGTAGGCAACCAGCTCCAAAGATGGTACGATCGGTGAATCGTTTGGAAAGGTTTCAGTATATGTGACAGTTACCAGAAGAAAAAAAACGAGTAAAGAAGTCTGAAGTCGGGTTAGACCGACTACGAAATACCCTTTACCTTTTCTTGTGCGTGTGAGTTCAATAATTGGGATGTTTTCTTCATAAATCATCATTAGGAGCGCATTTACGGTAATTTTTGGTAGGGTACCTTGAAATGATTATATCGACCCCATTTCTTGCATATGGCTTTATATGGTATATATACGTACTAATGTAAACTTTCGTCCAAAAATATTATATAGGTCGTAAGTTACAATAATATGTGAATAGTGGGCGTGGCTGTAGAAATACCACGCCCATTTTTTGTGTGGTGTTTAATGTTAGTACCCGCAACCTTCTTCGTTGAATTTCGATTTATGGAAGAAATTTTACGGGAAGGAACATGTGGATCTTATAAAGCTATCTGCAACAATGAGGCTGATTAGAGAAACGACACGCCCACATTTGATATAAGCAAATTTCGGGTATAAAATTAAAATTTGCCTACCTATGCTCGTATTGGTGCCAGCAGAAAAAAAATTGGCAGAAATATACATGGGGTCCATAATAGTGTGTGTGCAGAATATGGAGATCATAATAAAGGGTGTCCCAAGAAGAACGCAATTTTTAAATCTGGCAACATTCGAAGTGTCATTGTTTGACATTTGAACAATTGTTATTGTTTGCTAGTAGAAGGTACGAGGTTAGTAAAAATGACCATGGACAGCGAAGGGAGTTCGTTAATTGGGTATTGGAGAGACAACATGAAAATGCTGATTTTGCCGCTAAAATCATCTTCAGTGACGAGGCCCATTTCCATATTGATGGCTTCGTCAATAGGCAGAATTGTCGCATTTGGGGTGAGGAAAATCCTCGAGTGATTCACGAGAAGCAAATGCATCCTCAACGTGTCACTGTGTGGTGTGGTTTTTGGGCTGGAGGATTCATTGGACCTTTTTTTTATGAAAATGAGGCAGGTCAAGCGCAAACAATCAATGGTGTTCGGTATCGTGAAATGATAACCAGTTTTTTCTTGCCTCGAATTGAAGAAATGAATGTGGAGGGCATGTGGTTCCAGCAAGATGGCGCCACATGTCATACAGCCAGAGAAACAATTCAATTGCTGCATCAGTCATTTCCCGGTTTGCGCTCTTGTTGTTGCCAAAAATCATTTCTAGGTTCCTATTAAATATTTTTAAACGATATTTCACAGGAAGGTTGCGGGTACTAACATTAAACACCACACAAAAAAAAAATTTGCGTGTTATTTTTACAGCCACGCCCACTATTGACATATGATTATAACTTACGACGTATACAATTTTTTTGGACGAAATTTTATATTAGTATGTACTCGTATATGGATAAAGCTATACACAAGAAAGGCGATATAATCGATTCAAGGTACCCTAACGAAAGTTACCGTAGATATGATTCCTAGAATGATGGAAACAAAGATTACGACATCCCGCTTAGAAAATTGATATGTTATGCGCATATAGCACAAATGACGTCACGCTAACTGTGTTCCTATTGACTAATAATTTCCAATAAAATATTTGTGTAAATATGACAGTGGGACAATTTATTATTTTTCTCTTTAAATTATTTGATAGTGAAAAATGAAACAATTTTTTTTTTTAAATACGTTGTTCTTTGATTGAATTTTCTCTTCTTGCATTGGTATTTTGAGGAATATCTGTATTAAGTAATCTTATTCTAAAGTACATTCTACATCAAAAAATAAGTTTTTTCACTTTTTCATTTACTTCAATGTCCTTTGCTTTCGTCAAATGTTTTAGCAAATATTCGCTACTAAGCAATAATTTTTCTCCATTTAATATCAAAACAATTGAATCTCATGATTTCAGCGTTCCCATTAATGAATTTGATGGCTTACTTACCCCACCTTCACTTAGAAGCTTCACCCATTAAAGGGTACAGTCCTGTAGAGGATTAACCATAAGAATAGGGGTTTCACTTTTCAATTTCTGGCAAAAAAAGCCAGCCAAATCTTCCAAACCGTCATATTCTATTATTTCTAACTCATTTTCATTCTTTTCCCCATTTATTTTTTTACTGTATCTTTCTTTGTCAAGAAACTAAAAGTGATTTTTCTAAGCTTACAGACTACCTTTACATATTTGTGTAATACCCTTAGCCACTGCATCGAATATTTTGGGTTTTCACAGCACGCAATAAGATTTTACTAAATCAAGTCTAAGGCATCCATCCTGTTGAGATACTTGAGGTGCACCTGCAAGGATCATGCATACCTCTCCCAAGTGAGAAGCAATCAGAATCCAAAGGCAGCCACGCCACCTGAATCTAAGTACATGCATTACAATCCAATAGATGTGTATTTGTATAAAACATACCAAGCTTGGTTTGCGCTGCATCCTTCGGAAAACTGTAAAAGTGTGAAGTTTTTCCACTAACTATAGCAAAATAAATAGATTTCATTAAAAACACACAAAATGTGAATTTTCCGTACAATTTCTCACTTAATTTTTACTGTTGAATTGCTTGCATTTGCACACTGCACACCTCATGTTTATATATTTATTACAGGGTTGCCAACTCCACACAATACATACACTTTTTTGTACGAAATAATAATTTTCACGTATGAAGCAATTTATTCTATATAAAATTTAAGTAAACAGATCAAAAATAAAGATTGAATTTATATTTATGTATGAAATTCAATTGATTTGTTATATAAAAATAGTTGTTAGTAAATTGTTTTGTGACCCACCAAGTTGGCCACCCTTGACAAACTATGCCCTTGGACAAACTACGTCATCTAATGGGAAATCATGCCCATGTCGTAATCTTTATTTCTATCATTCTTGATATGCTCCATTGATGATTTATGAAGAAAACAACCTCATTGTTGAACTCCTACGCACAAGGAAAGGTAAAGGGTGTCTCGAAGTAGGCCTAACCTGACTTCAGACTTCTGCACCCGTTTTTACATGCCGGTGTCCTACGAAAAGACAATTGTCCTCCTATGCAGAAGGTTTTAAGTAGTTATAATTCTAGTATGATACATACTAGTTCAATACGAGCTATTATGTGAGTAGACCTTGACTTGTTTCGTTCGGACTAGTTACAAAGTAGTTAATTTTTAAGTAGTTATTCAACTAATTTGGTTTATACTAGTTATGAAATAGTAAAAATGATAAAATTCTAATTAAGCTCCAGATAGGAGACACCTTTTGAAATATGTTTGAAATATGCTTGAAATATGTTACATGTTAATTTTTCATATAATTGAAAACTTACATATAGATCTTGAATACCAGTATCGATCGATGTAGCATTGCAGAGTTACTTAAATTATTAAAATAACTCTCTTTCTGTGTTTTTATCAATCTCCTAATATTTCTCTTGCTTTCGCTTTTCCGTGCATTTAAATTGAAATTTTTTTCATATGCTATACAATATTTTTAAGTAATTATACATTTATTAAATTATATATTCATTTGTCATTTGATGAACTCAACGATATTTTAACAACGATATTTTAAAACACGCGTTAACTGGAAGATTTGTCTCTAAAATGAGGAATTACAAATGCAAATGAAATTATAAAAAGAATAATAACTGTTTTCTTCAAATTCCAATGCTTGTCTTTACTTCTCTTTTTATCAAATTGGAAAGGAACAAAAAATACTCAAAATTTGTTATACACGCAATGAAGTGCCGCAGACGTCAGCAACTGATTAACTTAGATAAGTTTTGAACTAGCAAATTAGCCTCTTGATATTTCAATATTAAATTTACTAGTACATTTTGAAGACTGTCTTCAATTTTCGCTACAGGGATATGGAATACGTGTACAAAAAATACAATTAATTCACTTATACTATACGTGTGAGCAAAAAAATGATGGAACGGTAAATAAATAACGCGGGAATCGAATGTCTTTTCTTATTCTTCTTTCATAATACTCTGGGCGCTGTTGTTGTTGTTGCTTATATGGGGAAATTTGAATATGGTTTTAACTCAGTTATTTCCAACATATGAAAATAGTTAATATATTTTTCAAATCTACTTGACAGTACCTTTTATATACAATAAACAAATCGATAAATCGGGTAAATATGAAGCTGGTAAAAGGGAGCACAAAAAATGAGCTTCCGTATTAAGATACGGATGCTCCTGATACACATGCATTCGAATTGATTTTTTCGCTTTCTCTAGAAAACCAACTATGGTAAATTTTATCCGATTAATAAGTTTCACTTTGTAAAATATTTGATTCCTAAATCGTAATTCTTGTAAGAAAACCCCGAAGTTAGGATGGCGAAACTAGTCATGCTTCAAGATTAATGTATTCTAATTATAATTTCAGTTCAAGTTTACCTAACAAATAACGTACAACATATTGAAATATATTTAATAAAAAAGTTAATACATTTGGCCAACATAATTTAAAAAATTCAAAAAATTTTATTGAGCGAACAAGATAAATATTCTAATATTGATTAACTGGTATACGAGAGGATTTCGTACCGAATTTCAGTTTTAAATCAATTAAATTAATGTCTGAGCAATTACAACCCTCAACCAGGTAACTTCTATATCTTGGGTGGGTCGTCAATTCAAAATCAAATTCAAATAGTAGCCTATCAAAGTCAAATAGTAGCCTATTCACTCACTTATATTTGTGACTTAGAAACTGTAAATACCTTAAAACTTTCCGGATAAAAAGTGAAATCTACTTCAGATTGCTGCGCACTGAATATTATATAAGGCAGGGAACAATTGGATAAGAAATATAGTTATGTATGACTAGAATGAATAATCGATACACCATACCCCAAATTTTATGTGAATAATCATATTAACGCTACAATGCCATACACAAGAAATGGGGTCGATCAGCCAAAGCGCACGAACCCTTCCTTATAATCAACTCTTGGGGACCCCACCGAAAAATACACTAGAAGTACCCCTAATCACGATATATAAAAAAAACTTGGAAATAATGTACATCGCCATGGTTTAACTCGCTAGCACATGTAAGGGTAAAGGGTATTTCGAAGTCGGCCGATCGCGAATTTAACTTTCTTTGCTAATTTAATATAAAATAGTGTCAGACTTCTTCAAATAGAAGAAGGGGGTTCATAAACAACCCAAATATATTAAATGACCTTCTTCACATATGTCACTCTCTGACTCTCCTGTCTCGTATTTCAAATCATTTAGCGACGTATAAACGAAAATATTTTTATTCTCAACATGAAATCGTCGAAACAATCTCCTGAATTTGATTTGAAGATACTCTTCTTTAATATATAAGTTAAGGAGTTCCCCTAAGGGCACTCCAAACAATTAAAGATGGGGCCAGCAACTTGGCCCGTATACCTGTAAAAGAAAACTCAAATTTTTATTGTATAGACAACTAGCTGACCCAGCAGGCGTTGCCCTGCGTGAAATTATGTGTTTTGAAAAGAAAAGAAAGTTGAGTTTATATTGTGTTGAAAATCATTTATTTGCGATTTTTCTACATTTTTTTCAATGTAACGCAGCTTGATAAACAACATTTTTTGTTTTCTGTTCCGGTGCGTCAATGTACAGAGAAGATGGTTTTCCAACTCACGAACACGCCACGTATAGCTGGCCGTGTGAAAAACATGGCATTTCCAGATTTATGCCATACACTTCCAGCAATGATACACACATTAAATTTCTTATGTGCACCCTCCACACAGACCCCAATCACTTCTGAAAATTTCATTTTATGTGCACCCTCCACACAGACCCCAATCACTTCTGAAAATTTCATTTTATGTGCACCCTCCACACAGACCCCAATCACTTCTGAAAATTTCATTTTATGTGCACCCTCCTCACAGACCCCAATCACCCCTGAAAATTTCATTGAAATCGGGCAAGCCGTCTAGGAATGATAAAAATCCGAAAAAAACACGTAAAGCCAAACAGAATTAATGTATTTTTTTTTTGTTTTTGCAAAACGTGCAAAGATACAAACATGAAATTTCTTATGTGCACCCTCCACACAGACCCCAATCACCCCTGAAAATTTCATTGAAATCGGGCAAGCCGTCTAGGAGGAGTATGCGAACATGAAGTTTTGCCACTTAATTTTATATATATAGATTTATTACCATTCCGCTCGATGGTCCGTTTCTAAGTAAAAGTTACCATCAATTCTTACTTAAAACTTAAGCTTACTAACTACCCTGCTTAGCCTATCAAATCGCTGATACTGCACTTCCCACGGCACGCCAGCTCAACGTTCCTCTCTTCGCCGCACTGCACCGGATACCTGTGCACGTTGGAATGCACGTGCAAAATGGAAGTCGTAGTGTCAGCATATTTTCTACAGGTAGACGAGTTGGCTGTTGTGTTAACTGCCCCCCCTTCAAATATCTGCGTCCCGCAGATCTGTGCTTTGAAGATCCTTTGAGTGGGGTGCAGCCTGTGTTGGGTTCGTAGTTTGTCGTACCTCAGGGATGTTGATGGTAGCAATCAATTTCTTCCAAATTATGTAACAGACGCCAGCTAAAGTTAACTGGAAAATTGCGTCGGCAATCAAGGAGAAGTGGAAATTTTGTCCAAGTTTTTCGAGATGTTTGATGTTTTTTACACTCAGTTGATGGACGTAGTCCAGATTTAATTTTAGGCCATCACTTGTTAAGTTGACCAGAGCAGGGGGCAGAGCTTGAAGGGTTTTTGTTGATTTGCTAGTGAAAGATTGATTCCTAACTAGGACCGTTTCGTTATTGAGGAGAATCATGAAAGTTCCATTAAGAAACCTGGAATGATCTCCGCTTTGTACCTGCCCTTGGAAATTCGATAGGAATATAGTAGATTCGTCAACCAGCTCAATTACCTCGATGTTATCAGGTTCGAGGCATGTGGCGTCTCCGCCCTTCAGCAACCTGGCCAAGCATCCATCCTCAGGTATTCTCTTTAAGGCATTCGCTGGACATATTGTTGAATTACTAATGGAAGGGCAATCTTCGACCAGGCCATATGTCTCCGCCTGATTGATCAGCATTTTCTTATAAGCTAACTCAACATGTTAACCCTCTATTATAACTGCTCGTGTATAAAGGAGACGATAACTTTCCGGTTTAGCCTTTGGCATTGATAGGACATACAAAAGGATTGTACCATTCGAGTAGACTGACGCTTTCCCATATTCGATAGCTACAGCCATATTTTGGTATGGCAAGGAGTCTTCTTCTAACAAAATTCGATGAATTTCCTCTTGGTCCAAATGGTTTGTATTTATCACACCAGTTTTTGCCATTTGACAGGGTCGTACTACCTCTGATACCTGTTCCTTCAGAATCAGCAGTCTACTTGTATCGAGCGATTCTACGTTTTCCTCAGAGATGTTCTTATTAATTTGATTCATATGACTGATGAACTGGTTTGCCCTTTCAATTGCTTCTCGGGTATTGTTAAATAGCTTTTCGTTCACAAGGTGTTGTTGGTTACTATTTGCTATCAATTCGTTTTGCCTTTTTAGGATACTGTTCCAGTCTGCGGCATCTGGAGACCCAGCAATCCATTTCCATGCGGACCCAATCCAATCAATAGAGCGTGTCCTTCTTGTCTTGCCCACCTGCAATTCTTCAAGACGTAGTTTGGTTTGATTTAGATGATATTGCAGGGCTGCCCTTACTGCGACGTTCTTCACCTCATTTTGCGCTGAGTTGGTTAGTTCCTTCAGTATTGTGTTGAAGTAGTGGAGGTCGATCATGTGAATCAAGCTGAAATGACCGCTTATTATCCATCCTTGCCCGTGTTCGACTGTTACTAAGGGGGAATTGTAGCTGTATACGTTGAATCCCGCAGCGCTGGATATTAAGAGCAACCTAGCTTACAATAATTATAAAGAAGAAAATATTTTCAAGACAAATGATTATATTCTAGTGTAATTCAATTGTGTTTTTAACAAATTTTCTTTAGAAGGAAAAGATTTTGTGCAATTTTTGTTTAATATTAATGTAGAGAAATTCTTCTATAAGTTTAAATTCTTAGAGAATATACATATTTTTTATAGTATGTTTCTTCCTTTCATTCATTTCTTTTTCTTAACGAACATATTGGTCTTTTTTTGTGAATGTTTTCAAAATACAATTCTAATTTTTAGTGCTCTGTACCATTTTACTTTGCCAATTATTCATAGGTATTGATTTTCAAAGTTTTGTGCTCCATATGCAAATTGTACATTTTGGTGCCGATATTTTGTATATGCTTATTTTGGGTTAAAAGTGCTCTTGTGCCAAGTATTTATGATTTATATATAGTATTTTATACTAATATAATTTTCTTTGAGATACAAACAAAAAAAAGAAAATGAGTGAAATAACTTATTAAGCAGCCGTGGTTTTCAGTTGAGCCTTATGGACTTTCGTTCCCGTATCTGTTTGGACTGTCATCCTATTGTCTTTAGCTATTTTTTCCTTTTTGTGAAGAGCTTTCTGTTTACTTTTAATTTGCTTGTCCCTAACGTATACTACGTCGCCCTGTTTAAATATTCTCGGTTCTCTTCTGTTTCGATTCAAACGAAGGTTTCGTGTCTCCTGTCTTTTCCTTATTTGTGCTCTAATTTGTTTATGAACTTTACTACGAAAATCGGTCAATCTCTGATAATTAATTCTTCCCGTTCTATTAAAGAATATATCACTGGGCTTCCTTTTTGTTACAGAATGTACCGTGGTGTTATAACGGTCAACTGCAATATAAAGAAGTTCCTTTGGGTTAGTGTTTTTCATTTCCCTTTGAAGGCAGCGATATATTTCAATAAGGGTTGAATGAAATTTTTCTACCTGACCATTTAACTCACTTCTTTGTATTGGTGTGTGGTAAAGTTCAATGCCTAATCCCCTTATATAATTTGACACAACTGGACTCATGAAGCCTCTTTCATTATCGGTGACGACCATATTCGGTATGCAAAAGTAGTGTAAAAGTTTTGCGAACTTCACGCGCAGTGTGAGTGACGACTTGTTCTTTACGTGGAAGAGTTTCGCGAATTTATCTATACATGACAGAAACTTTTCACCTTGGATCTCAAAGATGTCAACATGTAGTATCTCGCAGGGATACCTGGGGATCGGAGTGTCTTTCAGTGGAGGTACTGGGGGATACCTATCGTATTTGTTTAGTCGACAAACCTCACAAGCGGCAGTGTATTTTTTAATCCTACTTGCCATTTTAGGGAAATAGTATTTATCTAAGAGTTGTTCCTTCTTTTCACGAGGATTTCTATGAGCACGCTTGTGTTCCTCTTCTATTATTTTGCACACTCTATCTTCATTTGCGACATCCTCTACGACTCTTTGTGTTATCCTGATTTTATAAAATAAAAATTGCTCGAGGTATACGTCTTGAAGTAACTGAATACGGCATTCTGGAATTTTAATTCCATTAATGACCGATGGGTTTAGGTATTCTTTCAGTGTCTTACTTAGCACACCTTTTTCTATGCTGGGCAGAGCAATGTAATGTCTAGTGACGCCAGGATGAGGATTCTCGCTACAAATTAGTCCATTGCCTTCGCTGAGTATAATCTGATTCCTGAAAACATTTATGGGTACTTCTACATGAGGAATAAGGTCTGATGCATCCTGAACCGCGCTGTGGATTGTTCCTATTTCGCTCGCTGTGTCGGTCGTTGAGCCCCTACCAGTGCTTGTTGTTGCAGCTCTCAGACCTTCGCTAGCTGTTTCTGTGGTTGACCCGTTGTCAGGCATTGTTGTATGATTGGCTTGGCATTGCATCCGTGATAAAGCATCAGCCACAAAGTTTGATTTGCCAGGGGTGTAAATCAGCTCGTGGTTGTACTCCTCTATTCTTGCTTTCCATCTCTTCAACTTCGCATTGTAGTTTCTGTTTCCCAATGCGAACGTGAGCGGCTGGTGGTCTGTGAAAATTTTGATGATTTTTGCTCCATATAGGTAAGACCTCAAGTTGTCCAAAGCCCAAACAATTGCTAACGGTTCCTTTTCGTTGGTAGCGTAGTTTTCTTCGGCTTTGCTTAACGAGCGAGATATGTATGCGATGGGACGGTCTTTCCCAGGTTCTCCTTGTGACAACACTGCTCCGATGGCATAGTTCGAGGCGTTAGTAGTCAAGTTAAAAGGCTTGCCAAAATCAGGAAAGGCTAGGATATCTGATGAAATAAGCAGTTTATTTAAATTGTCAAATGCCTGAAGAGCAACGGAATCTAGTTTAATGCGGATGTTCATTGATTGATTGGCTTTTATCTGCGCGTTTTCGCCTCGGGTAAGGTTCGTCAATGGTTTCGCGACTTTAGCGTAGTCACGAATGAATTTCCGATAGTAAGAAGTCGTCCCCAAAAAGCTTTTCAGTTCCTTAAGAGTTTCTGGAGGCGAAAGGTTTTCAATTGCCCGCACTTTTGATGAGTCGGGCATAATACCTTTTGATGTAATTACATACCCGAGAAATTCTACCTCTGTACACATAAATTTTGTTTTCTCCAAATTAACCCTTAAATTAGACTCAGCCAGTCTTGCGAATATTATATCGACGTTCTTCAGGTGTTCGTCTGCATCTCTTCCGAATACTATGATGTCGTCGATGTAAACGTAGCATATTTTTCCGATGTACTCTTTTAACACGTCATCAATCATCCTTTGAAATATAGCGGGAGCGTTCTTCAGCCCGAATGGGAGTCTTAAAAACTCGTACTTTCCATTCATGGTTCAAAAAGCAGTTTTCGGAACATTCGCTTAATTCATTGGGATCTGATGGAAACCAGAAGTAAGGTCGATAGTTGTAAAGTATTTGGCATAGCCCAAACTTGCCAGTGTTGCATTTATGTCAGGGATTGGATAAGTGTCCGAGACCGTGACGGCGTTTAATCGCTTAAAATCCACTACCATTCTATACTGTTTTTCACTATCAGGTTTGGGTTTCTTTGGGACCACCCAAATTGGGGAATTGTAAGGACTTCTAGAGGGATGGATAATACCTTCGTTAAGTAGTTCGGTAATTTGCCGTTCTACTTCTTCCCTCATGCTAACTGGATAAGGGTAGCTTTTAGTATATATGGGGTCATTAGTCACGGTTTTAATCTCGGCCCTGACAGAAGTCCTTATGTTTATACTTGAATTTAATGGTCCAAATAGCTCCGAATATTTTCTCACCAAAAACTTAATGGTTTGAAGTGCCGTTTTCGGGACATCCGTAACTCTGACCAAGTGGATGCTATCGATAACCTTATTTTTTAGTGGTATGCTAATATTAGGGTGTACTGTAAGTGTGTGATTTTTGCGGTCTATGATGGCTCCGAGCTGTTTCAATGTATCGTCGCCTATAATACCTCAAATCCCGGGAGTACGTAGGTTATTACGGCATCATTTCCTAATTTCTGGAAAAATTGACCACTGAGTTGCTTATTAATGCTGATAAAACCTGCCGCAGTTTGAACGGAAAAGGGTGGCTCGACTGGAATTGAACCTGCTGCTACACTAGATTTGATGAAGTTTTTATTCGCCCCGTGTCAATAAGGAAGTCAAGGGATTTGTTGTTTTTTGTCAGGCAGGTAAAATAAGGAATACTAGAAGGGGCACCCTTAATCACATGCTTCCCTATATGAAAAATGCTGGTGGGCCGTCCTCCATAAAATTTGACTCCTGGGCGTGGTCGGTTGTCACTTCTTCATACCCCCCTTGAGACACTTGGTCCGGTGCTTCCTCTCTCGAGTCCAACTGTAGGTTATACAACCTTTGTTGTTTCGCGTATGATCCCGTGGGCGAAGAAAATTCTCTTTTGAAGGGATTTTTACCTTGTGGACGATTCATATAATTCACTTGCTTGGTCTGAATTGACCCATCGACGTCCATTTTTTCAACAGGCTTTGGTCCGGCAGGCCTCGCTGGAGGTGGCGCACAAATGCCCCGGTTATCCTGGAATCTGTTAAAGTTTGGTCGAAAATGTCCCGGATTTCCACTATGATTCCTCCAATTATCATAGTGACGTTGCCGGGGAGGTAAAGATGACCTTTGTCCATTATTCGGCAAAGTGTTTATGGGAACAGAAATCTTACTTGGAGAATTTGTGTGTATGATATTGTTCCTGAGTGTTAGGTTTCGCATGTCCAGACATGCGGAGTATGCTTCGGGCATTGTTCTGGGCTCCTGAATGATGAATATTCGGGATAATTCGCCATTCAAGCCACGACCAATGTTCTGTTCCGGTAGGTCTCAACTAGCACGTCGACCGTTTCCTGAGAATAGTCCTCACATTTTATCTTATTTACTAACAGCTCCAGGGTGCGGATGTCCCTTTTATCAGCATAGTGAAGGGACAGTATTATTTTTATTTCCACCCAGTCATTATCAAATATATTATAAGATATCGTCCGCGGATTTTTTGCCTAATGTGTTGCAGAATTGCGCGGTACAAGGGTTTATCCTTAACTATCTCGTAATCTTTGAGAATGCACTCTACATTATGCACCCAAGATATATATTGAGATGGATTCCTATCAAAAGCCTGCAGCTCCTTCACACAGTCGCTTAATCTTCCTATCTCCCTCAATTCCTGTTCCGTTCTTGGAGCCCGTGTTATGACGGATGGCCTTGCGTCACTTGACTTCGTTCCCCCCTGCTCAAAGGTTTGCCTATTCAGACGCGTCTCCATAGCTACAAGGGATTGTTCGAGTCTGTCCCCGAACCTTCGACCGTCGTCATACGCGCTCGGGCAGCCCTCATCTGATCCAAGACAACGTTGACAGCCCCCGTCAATTCCGTCACAGATTTTCTTAAGTCGTCCATAATATAATTGTTCAGACTCACCACTTATTTATTGCTGGCTATAACCTCTATTTCCGTTTCCTTGTGCTACGCTGTATGGCACTTGTTAATGCAAATTTTTTCTTCTTTTTATTTTTTTCTTTAGTTTTTATTTGAGCACTTTTAACACGATTTTACTTTTTTGGCACTTTCTATTTTTCCTTTGTAGATTTTTCTGATTATAAAAGAACAGTTAAATTATGTAGACTTTTTAACTGAGCACATTTAACGTTTTTTCTTTGGCACTTTCTATTCTTTTCTTTGTAGAATTTTCTGACTTTGATAATTTCCTGAAATATTTTGTGAAATATTTACCGTGTTCTTATGGGAACGGCGACATATACCCGGTGGGTTCTTCACATCACACTCGTCTTTTAATTTCTTTTTTTGGTCGTTTACAATCAGATTGTAGGCATCCTACTAAGGCACAGCTTGCTTCACAACCTTGTTTGGGCCTGTCGCAACCTCCAGCGTGTTCTCATATAAACACTGGAATATTGCTGCCGGGGTCAAGGAATGGTTACCGTGTTCCCATGTGAACGGTAACGTGCACCCGAATAGGGCGTACCATGAGCACTGTATGGCAGCTGTTGCAGGACACCAAAACCTGTTGACCAAGACGGCTGTGGAGACCGGCTATTTTAATTTGCTGAGAGTGGTGATTCCTTTTAATCTGGAGTGCCTGGCTTTCGGGGCTACAGGATCACAGATTTGGTCATTGTTTCGCGCAGAGTACAATGAAGAAAAATATTTATTTATTATTTTTTTGTTTTTACAATAGTCTGAGGATCTTCGGGGTCACAGATCTTTTTATTTGTTATATCCTGGAGGGTCCCGTAGGAAACGCAGGATGAAGACATAAGGATTTATATGTTTTATTATACTCTTGAGAATCACAGAGTGTGGACATAGTAGATTTATGTATATAATTTTTGCCTTTATATTTTTTTAAATTTTATTATTATTTTTCTTTAAACGAAATTCTTCACTCACTGTCAACAATTGGTTTTTCTGGCTTAATTAGGCTCAGAGTCAAAGTTTGGTCCCCACAGGATATCCTCTGGAAGCCCACACTTTTAATTTTAATGTGGGTCCCTGCTCTGGCGCCAGTTAAGGAGTTCCCCTAAGGGCACTCCAAAAATTAAAGATGGGGCCCGTATACCTGTAAAAGAAAACTCAAATTTTTATTGTATAGAAAATGTATTAGCATTCCGCTCGATGGTCCGTTTCTAAGTAAAAGTTACCATCAATTCTTACTTAAGCTTATTAACTACCCTGCTTAGCCTATCAAATCGCTGATACTGCACTTCCCACGCCAGTTCAACGAGAGGAACGTTGCACTGCACTGGATACCTGTGCACGTATGTCAGCATATTTTTTACAGGTAGACGAGTTGGATGTTGTGTTAACTTATATTTATTGGGATTTGAAATTGATTTACTGCTTCCCTGAAGTTTTTTTTATTGAGCACAGACGCGGATCTACCAGAAATGTGTGCAAAGATACAGAGTGACAGAAACCAGAAAAATGCAATTAAGTCGGTAAAAACAACACATATTTTAATGTTTCTGATGCTTTCTGCTGCAGAATGAACTCACGACGAGTTCTTTCTGTTCTGTCCCCAATTCTATAGCTATGCTGTCGTTAAATTCTATAGCTATTCTGTTATAGTTCTGATGCTTTCTGCTACAGAAACAGTGTACGACAGAAACAACTGTGCTGTCACCAAATTAATAATCTTCTATCATTAAATTCTGAAACTATTCTGTTATTAATTCAACGCTTTACTTTGTTTCTGTTGCAAAATACAAGATTCTATTTCTGTTGCTGGTTTAGTTTTATGTCAATCTGCACCTTTATCCTTCTTCTCTTTATTTCCGCTCCAGTACTGAATGTGTATGAAAATTATGTTAGTATTGTGCCCCTTCATTATGAGCTTTCTTTAATTATAGAAGCCAGAGAGGAGTTGAAAATAACCAGACCTTGGCCAAAATGCACTGTTTTCTTAACTAAACTCAATTTATTGTTCAATATTGTTTTGCTTCAGCTCTCAAGCCATTACCTGTTCAATCGACGCAAACCCTTTTCACCGAACTATTTTAAGAAGTTTGGAAACAGATAATTGTTGCAGGACCCCAAATCTGGAGAATCTGATGGTTGAGGATCCACTATAATTATAGTTATTATTATAATTAACAAAAATTGTTTTTAAAAAAGTCGAGTAATTTTGGATCCGCCACTGTGAATTCAAGTACAAAATCCAGCCGGAATATATTGAAAACATCTCGTTCATTATCTACAAATTTACCACGAAATCAATAAATTTGATTTTAGTTAAAAGTCCGCCAAATGTTGTCTCAATACGTAATCACAACCCATGAATATAATAACAAACCAGTAAATCATTTACAATTTGTTTTTAAGCCTTCATATGAAAGCTAAATAAAAAACTCATATCTTACGCCTCCGTATCTCCTAGTGTATGTTCCTAATCTTTATCGTCGAAATGTTTCTTGCTAGCACTATTTTCACTATAAAAGCCCAGTGATTTCACTGTATTTCTCATTCTACAAGTTTGCAATGTTAAAGTTAGTTATTTTCTTGGCGGTTGTGGCCTGCGCGCTTAGTCCAGCTGTTTCCAGAAGTTTGGATGGACGCATTTTTGAAGGTTCGGATGCCGACATTGAATCATATCCATACACGGTACAGCTGCTGACTTTTAACGGATTGCACTTCTGTGGTGGCGTTATTTACAGCAAGAATATTATTATCACTTCTGGACTGTGTCTTGCATTGATGCGCGTCAAGACGGTGACGGTGTTGGCTGGTTCAACTTGGAAAAATACCTCAGACTTTGGAATCGCTGCTCCAGTTAGAGTAATACATGAAGATTTCAACTTTCAGACGAAAGCAAATGATATTGCTCTTTTGCGATTGGAGAACGATCTAGTGTACAGTCCCGCTATCAGAAATATTGAATTGGCCACTGAAGCCCCCGCTGATGGAACTGACGCGATAGTGCTGGGTTGGGGTGCGATTCTACGTAATGGAGCGGCATTTTCGGAGAGGCTACAGTTGG
Organism: Clusia tigrina; assembly: GCA_920105625.2. Lineage (NCBI taxonomy): Eukaryota > Metazoa > Arthropoda > Insecta > Diptera > Clusiidae > Clusia > Clusia tigrina. The sequence goes on from OV050030.1 coordinate 31,749,460, forward strand.
CCGAGGTTAATATTGTCAATAACAGCAATTGTGCTTCTTTAAATTATTGGTACTATGATCGGATCTCTTCGTCAATGATTTGTGCTGTTGGTGACGGCTCGGATTTTTGTGCAAATGATGATGGTGGTCCTTTGGTCGCCAATGATAAGCTGGTTGGTATTGCTTCCTGGACACATGATCACTGTGGCAGTGCTAAACAACCTGGAGTGTATACAGACATTGCTCAATTTCTTCCATGGATCAAAGAGACTGCGGCTAGAATGATTTCAGACATTTAAAGATATCATAATAAATTTTACACGAAATAAACCAATTTGTTTTTTTAAAAATAATTTATTTGCGCCGATATCGATGAACAACCACAAGTTCCAGCTGACAGATTTCGATTCATTCAAATATTGCTTGGCATGTTGTGTTCATCATTACTTGTGCTTTTATGTGTTTGATGATGATGTATTTTGATTTTGGTGTTTTTACGTAATCAGTTCCTTGTTTAACTTTTTCTCCTGACACATTTGGTGGAAGAATATCGGAGGAATCAGTTAATTTTTTATTTTATTTTATTTTTTTATTTTATTTTTTTATATTTCATATATTTATTTATGGTATCTTCTAATCTGAAACTAACAATAAGTAAGCATATCTTACAAACTAAATAATTAATATTAATACACCTTGCCAATGCTTAGTGCTTTTTAGTAATCACAATGTTATATGTTAGTTACTGTAATAAATGTTATATTAGTGTTTGTACATGATTAAGTTGTCGATGTTAGTTGTGCTGGTGATTTCGTACGTTTTAGGCGACTTGGAACCCTATTACATGCTAGTATCCTAGCTAGATGATTTGGGTGCTCTTTGATTTTTTTGCGCATATTTTAAGCTGGCGTCAAAGATTTCCTTTTTTACGAGCGGAATGTTCAGATCTTTGTGAATGTTTGTATTCTTTATAAACCAAGGAGCCCCAGTGATGGTTCTTAGAATTTTGGACTGCGCTCTTTGAATAAGTTCTATGTTAGAGTTGCTTGCGCCGCCCCACAACTGGCTACCGTAAGTCCAAATTGGTTTTATGATGGCTTTGAACAGCAGTGTTTTATATTCTAGGCTCAACCTGGAATTTTTGTGGATGAGCCAGTGTAGGCTATTTGCTTTCAAATTCATTTGTTTTTTTTTTTTGGCTTCGATGTGGCGCTTCCATGTCAAACATGAGTCAAGATGAATTCCTAGGTACTTCACCTCCTTTGCTTGAGGAATAGGAACGTTGTTGAGTTTTATCGCTGGACATGTACCTTTTTTATAGTAACGGTAATATGCGTACTTTTCGATTCATTAACGTTTATTCGCCAGTCAGCCAACCAATTTGTTACTAGGACCAGATGATCTTCTAAGTCACGGGATGCGGATGAATGCTAAGGATAGCTGTATCGTCTGCGAAAGTTGCTGTTGTTAAATATTTGTTGGTAGGCAGATCTGAGGTAAAACCGGACCTAGTACGCTTCCTTGTGGTACGCCAGCTTTGATATCAAAGCATTTAGAGTATGCATTATTGTACCTTACCTTGAACTTTCTGCACCTCAGATACGATTCCAATATGTTGTGTACTTTTGTGGGCAACAGCTCTTTTATTTTGTAATTAAGCCCCTCGTGCCAGACCTTGTCAAATGCCTTCGCCACGTCTAAAAAGATGGCTGAACAATATTGCTTTTTGTCGAATGCGTTTTTTATCTCGTTCACTATTCGATGAACCTGCTCTATTGTACTATGGTGTTCGCGGAAGCCAAATTGGTGAGTGGGAATAGTGCGTTTTTCGTTTATATGCGGCATTAGTTTTGCAAGAAAAAGCCTTTCTAGGAGTTTTGATAAGATAGGCAGGAGGCTAATCGGTCTATATGATGACGATTGGGAGGGGTCTTTTCCTGGTCTCGGGATCATTGTGATTACTGAGACTTTCCAGGCATTAGGAAAGTATCCTAAGCGCAACAAGCCATTAAATAGTGAAGTAAGTAAGATGATGGCCATTTGGGGTATCAATTAATTTCAGTTAATTGAAACTTTTTATTTTTCATATATTTTGAATGTTTCGATGAATATTTCTAAGGACCCTTAAAAATCTCACAAAAATGAATGAAACATTTATTTATGATAAGCTTTTTCGTCAAATGTATGTTTGTTCCGATCAATTCGAGTTTTTATAAGAACAGTTTAATGTCGGGTGCTCGTATTTTTTTTATAATGAAAATATATACTTATTGACACATGATTATTTTCTTGCAATTCTTACTATCTTAAAGGTAATAGATTACACAATCAATCAATTCCATGTGAATTATTATTACTTTAGGCAAGTTTTTAATTGGCTAAGGAGAAAAAAAGCAGAAAAAACATTTAAGAACTATATCAAATTCACCTTCATTGCCGCCGTACTCCAAAAAGGCTATCATACTCGTACATACATAATTTTATAACTGGGGCGGTGAACACATGAGAGTTTGCTATGGTCACCAAGCTAATTATTTTTCCTATATCATTCCTATAAGTTGTGATGTCTCTTTTTGTTTAAAGTAACATTTCAACTTGTCGGCAGATGTCTACACAATCTGTTCTTTGGATGTAATCAATATGTCTAGAAGAAAGAATTTCTTTAACAATTTTTATCTTTACAGTACTCATACTCAAATAAGCTCAAGAGCTAATCACTTAAGGGAACATTTAATATACGAGTATATGCAAAATAGTGCAATGAAAACCAATTAAAAAGAAGCAAATATCAACAAAATCCTGTCTAAGAAGATACCAACTGTAGCAAAATCATCACTTCAAAATATAATTTACCTAGTCAAGTCAATTTTCAATTCATGATCCCTAATCATATATGAAACCGTGCTGAACGAAGAAGCAAATCAGGAAAACCCGTTCATCAATTGAGAGAATTTAATTTTTCCACTCAACAATTCCACACACAATTTGTGAGTAATTTGCAAAAATTCGTGGAAACTCTCAGAAATACTAATGATACAGAAGCCAAGCAAGGATCCACGTTTAGAAAACTCATACAGGCCAATAAGCTTAATATCAGTATTTTCAAGCATTTTTGAATAACTACTCCTGAGAAAAATTCTGTCAGTCTTAGCAGAAAATGAATCTATACCACAGCACCAATTTGGTTTCAGAGAGACACGTTATAATAGAACAAGTTCACACAAATGTTGCACATATCAGGAAAGCTTTGAAGGAATACAATACATCTGCATATTTAGATATTTTCCATGCATTTGATAAAGTGCGGCTAGAGAGGTTATTATATAAACTAACGATTACTCTACCTGAAAACACGCTTGCTATCCTAGAAAAGTGTCTGTTGTACAGAAAATTCAGAGTTAGGAAATATAACTATATTTCCGGCAGCTACCCTATATTTGCTAGTGTTCCACAAGGAAGTGTTTTGGGACAAATGCTTTTTATAATATACACAATAGACTTTTCAACCATTACAAATTTGCATCCATTAACATTTGCTGATGATAATGCAATTCTGAGTACTGATCCTGATACCAAATGGTTTCATATAAATTGCAGCAGCATTTAAAAGACTTATAAATGTGGCTTAATAGATGGGGGATTAAGGTAAATGAGGCTAAATGCACACAAAAACTTTCACTTTAAAAAAAAGTACATACATGCAAACCTTTGCGATTAAATGAATAAACTACCTTGGTGTGTCGCTAGATAGAAGGCTTACTGGGACGAAACATTTGAGGGTTGCAAATTTCGACTGGATACTTAGAAAAAAGTCAACATGAAGCATCGAAAAAAAAATGATATTCTTCAACATGACGATTAAACCATACTGGACTTCTGGCATCCATCTGTGGGGTACAGTTTCTACCTCAAATATTGATAAAGTTCAAAGACTGCAATCCAAAATTCTAAGGAATATTTGTAAAGCTCCATGGTATATTAAATATGTAAACATTTATAAAGATCTTAACGGAAACGCCGTGCAGGATGACATAAAAAACTGAGCCTCAGCTATGAAAAGCGATTAATTGAAATCTACTAATTCGATAGTATCCGAAACGCTTAGAAAGAATTGATCTCCCTTGTTAAGCTTACTGTATTATAAGTATTTATATATATATATATATATATATATATATATATATATATATATATATATATATATATATATATATATATATATATATATATATGTATTATTTTTTTGAATTATTATTGTTGAGCGACTTAACGAAACAAATGACGTGTAATAATAATATGTGGTTGTCTGAATGGAAAGAGTACAATAGCTGAAGGCTCAGGTTCGATTCCTGGGAGGTTCTATAGTTGGTGTGATGTTGATTTCTGAGGTATAATAAATAATTGGGGAAAAATTGCGTTTCATTGAAAGATCTCGGAGGACAAGTAGCGTGTCCGAAATACCTATAAGATCTGCCAAAATGTTTCAATAATTCTCCTTCTGACAATTTTCGCGGTGGCATAACCACACATTTGCATCTACCGTGTGCAGCTTGTCTGTGAATAGATTCGAGAGAAATAATCTTAATTTCACTGAATTAACGACTATTCACCTACTCTCACAAAAAAATATGTATTAACTCATGAATATCGAAATCTTTTTTTTCAAAACAATGTTTAAAGATACATTAAGTATTGTTTATGACATGCATCGCTACGAAAGTATGCTACTTTGGGCCGGTGATAGTTCACTTGGCAACTCTTGTAGCGGGTCACAACTTTTTACAATACTTTAAGCCTTGTTGTATAAATCAAACACCTGTCCACCTGTTGAAAAGTAAGCGATATCAGTCGCTGTTAAGGCTTTTATGATGATAATATTTTACGTCACTCACAAATACTTTATTATATTATTTTTATGGTCAGAAACTTAATTATTTTTTATCGCTATATTCGCATTATCTAAACTCATAAATCCCCTTATCACCAATTAAATTGTCAACTTTATAATTTTGATATTTGAACCACCTGCTTTCAACTCATTCTATCAGTATTTTAGTACCCCATGTCGGAGGTATTCAATAGAAGCCCATTCGTATGCATTTACGAGTGTTTCCTGGGTTAGTGAGGAAACAAATTTATTTGTCCCGAATTGCTCCACCAACCATGCAATGCTATCTCAGTACAACGCGATATATAATTGAAGTAATAAAAATTATAATTTTGTTTAATGAGAAACTAACTGATTACGCAATTACTTTGACCAAATTTAAGATAACAACATACTCAGCAATGTCGTGGACCCCATATCTTTCAACAAAACAAATATCGCTTGTACATCAAAACGTTGTGAGTACGTTTATGCTAAAAAATGTCAAACTTTGCTATAATATTGCCAGATTTTAGTTATTGACATTAGTGTTGCCAGATTTTTAGCTATTGACAGTAGTGTTTCCAGTTCCCTAGATATAAATAGTACGCCTCGTCGCCAATTAAATGCTGTGGAATTTGTACAATATATTGAATGAATTGAAGAAATTGTGGTGTTACTCCATTCCCAACAGATTTTTAAAATTCAACAAACTGAACTTCATCAGTTAAAGCTCTCATATATTTTGTTAATGAAACACGGTGAAATAAAGGAAATTCACTCCAACTTGTGATACAATTTTCAATCAAAGTTGATCGTGAACCATGCGGTCCAATGCGCGAAACTATGACTGTTATTTACAGGAATATTACAAACTGCAGTTTCAGCAACCGGTGAAGTGTTCTGCCCCCTTCAATCTTCAGAAAAGTATAGCTTGAACTCATTCTGTAATGTCAGCGCATTTGCTGGAACATTTAATGTACAAATAAGTCGCGAATTATGTTTGGAGAATGGAATTCTTTCGTTTCATTCAAACAATCGCGCCACTCACTATCTTTGATGCAATACCGCGCGAATGGCAAGCTTCAATAAAATAATGAGAAACGACATCTTCAATTATTTCGGAACAACGATATCTAATAGAAGCAGTCGAAAATGAAAAAGTTCGATATCTTTCGGAGAAACTACGTACATGCATGATATATTTTTATCACCACCAAGTTGTCGCCTCAAAATATAATATAAAGAAATTTCAGTATACTGGACTGGATTTCTATTTAAAGTAAAAAGTGCCAACAATTTAGGCTGCCCTACAGTTTGCACTACTTAGAAAGATTGTAGTAGTAATGCATGCAAATCATCAACCAAACCAATTATCTGTCCACAACGAATGATAAACAAACCAATTGCTTCTGGGAAAATCTAAATTTATGGATATCGTTCCTTAAAACTTTAAGTACTATTCTCTCTCGAAAAAGTACGAAATTCAATATCGTCAAATATTTCTGTGTTGGACAACTATGATCATTACGACTATTAGGTTTAAAGTCAATATATTAATTAGATATAGGAGATATTGAAGAAGCGGTCGAAAATCGAACAAAAATAATACAAAACGCTGCCTGGGCCGCTACTCCGAAACTTAAAGAGAAACATATAAATTGCGCGATTAATCCAGATATTAAGGAGATGATAAGTGCAAAACGAAAGTTAAGAACGTTGTGGCAAATTAGAGATATCCAGAAGACAAAAAACGTCTTATTAAGGCCGCGAAAGAACTTAGAGATAAACTCATGGCAGTAGAAAATGATGAAATTCAGCACGATTTGTCAAATTTGTCAGCAACAAATGCCACGGAATATTCGTTAAGGAAGGCAAAAAAAAAAGTTGAAGCAACCCACTACTCGATTTCCTCTCATCAAAACTGTGAATGGTTCTTGGGCAAAAGCCGACTAAGATGAGCAGAGACATTTGCCAGATACATTTGTGATGTCTTTACTCCATTTCCCAAAAATCCACAACATAATGATGACGGCATTCATGTGTTTTTGGAAGCTCCTGGTCAAATGCAATTACCGATCTTACCTATCAAAATAAGAGAAGTTAAGATCTTTCTGATTAAACACCTGAACATAAAAAAAGCAACAGGATATGACTTGAGAACAGGTAAAATTCTTAAAGAGCTGCCGGATAATGCCATAAAATATATCAACTATTTGTACAATTTGTTCAAAGTATTGCGGTGTGCCTATTTCCCTCGTCAGTGGAAAGTTGCTGAAATAACTCTAATTGCCGGAAATAACTCTGCCGGGAAAGATCTCTGGAAAGCCGGAAGAAAAAGTTTCTTCGTATAGGCCGATAAGTTTACTGCCGAATATTTCCAAAGTTTTCGAAAAGCTGCCATTGAATAAGTTTAATCCGATACTGCTTAAGAAAGAACTCATATCTAATCACCGAACAAGTGCACACAGTTTATCACAATGCTAGAAATGCTCTCGAACAGGGTCAGTTTTGTACAGCAGCATTCCTTGTCATTACACAAGCGTTCGATAAAGTTTGGCACCCTGGGATACTGTTCAAACTAAAGAAGTCGCATCCTCAAACATATTTTGATATAGCCGCGGTTACGCTTCCCCCTCCAGATTGAACCCACCTGAGCCTTTTATAAAGCGAAGAAGGTTGTTGAAACTCGACTGGAATAGACCATTTATACTTGTTAAGAAGTGGGATCCTACTAAACGTTCCCTATTTCTAGCTAAAGCTGGACATGTACAGAAGAGATGCTGGACCGTTTCCAGTTCCTCCTCGTTCCTGCAGCTACGACAGAACTCATGCGTATAAACTCCCATTCTTCTTGCATGATTTCCTATTAGACAATGTCCTGTGAGGGCTCCTATTAAAGTCCTAATTTGTAGTCTATTGAGTCCAATGATATTCCTAGATAGAAGCAGATTTAGCCTCGGCCATGTTTGCCTGGCGATTTCTCAGCTAGTGGCACAGATCCACCTTTGATTGGTATAATTAATTAGTGTCTCCCTTATGAGAAGCTTACAAGTCGCGAGAGGTAAATCCATATGCCTACCGACATTTGGCATACATGTGCCACCTCTCGCAAGTTGATCAGCCTTGCAGTTCCCTGGTATATCCCTATCTCCTGGCACCCAGCACAAATGGATATGGAATTTTTTAGCCATCTCATTTAGAGTTCGGCGACAGTCTAAGACACTCCTTTATGTTATTTGGATTGCATTCAAAGTCCTTAGTGCAGCTTAGCTGTCTGATAAAATGCAGATATCCTTGACGGTTTATACTCAACCAATTCAAGGCAACGTGAATAGTCGTTACTTCTGCTTGAAAAACACTGCAGTGATCCATTAGTTTGATAGATTCACTGATTGAGGACGTTTCGCAATAAAATCCTGATGATACACCGGTATTCATTTTTGATACTTCTGTGTATATCTTGATGGGAGTATCTGGTCATGGATCCCCCACGAGCCATTCCTGTTTGGAAGGAATCCTTAACTTAACCCGTAACTGTGTATACTGATGGCAGTGTGACTACATCCTCTTCGCGGGGGCGGCTAGAAACAGGTTTTCAGAAATATTTTCTGAAAGCGCTGATTAATCGTAGTCGGGGCGGAATGAAAACAACTCTCTTAAATAAAATATTTTTGTCTTTCCTCAGCATAAAATAGGTTGCGTTGGGCCAGTGACCCGACCGTAAAACAAACTCACTCAAGAAACGGAAACAAGCGTCGGAAATAATAACAACCACACGACGACGACCATCAGCTTTAAATCAATGACACGAATTGGAACATGGAACGTTCGCTCTCCCTTTGAAACTTCAAAGCTCGCACAGGTTTGCAGGGAGATGGAGCGTTATAAAATTCAAATTCTCGGCCTATATGAAACCAGATGGCTCGGGCAAGGAGAATTTCACACCCTTGAAGGCCACTTTTTTATCTACAGTGGCAACATTCAAAAGCGTGCAAACGGTGTCGGCATTCTAATATCAAAGAACTTAAAAGGTGCATTAATGGGATACAAGCCGATCTCCGAACGTATAATAACTGCCAGATTTAAGACTAGATTTCGTAATATCACCGAAATTCAATGCTACGCGCCTACGGAACCATACACAGACGATGCCAAAGAAGCATTCTACAACTTGCAAGACTCTACCATCAATTCTGTTCCAAAAGGCGACATCATCATGACTGATTTATCATAAATTTCCATCCAAATTAAGATGCGATCGGTGTGGATAAATAATGGAAGAAAGGGCATAACAAGGTGTCATTTCTGTTAACGAAAATTTACTGCAATGGAAAATAATTCTAAAAATTAAAAAAGAATGTTGTGCGAGATGGGGCCAAAGCTCTTTTAATTGATATTTGGGGCCCCAAAACTAATCAATTAAGAGGCGCTCGGAAAAATTGCCACATAATCGAGGAAACGGTTGTTGAATTGCAACAGAAAGGAGTGATGCTCACACCGCCGAAATAAAAGTCAAAATAAATTACGAACAGGAACTATGAACGCACTTGATTTAAGTGAAGTACTTTACGACACATTAAGTATTTTATGCCGTAGTATGAACGTAATATTAGAGTGCAATGGACTAAGACAGTAAGTGGACAGAATTTGCTCAGTGAGTTCACCATCTGCAGTTGGCGTGGTTGTCTGCAGGGACAGAGTCAATAGCTCAAGGCTCAGGTTCGATTCTTCGGAGGATTCATAGTTGGTGTGCTGTTTATATCTGAGACACAATAAATAATTGGGGAAAAACTGCGTTTCATTGAAAGATCTCTGATGAGGACAAGCGGCTATAAGATCTGCCAAAAGGTTTCAATAATTCTCCTTCTGACAATTTTCGCGGTGGCATAACCACACATTTGCATCTACCGTTTGCAACTTGTCTGTCAATAAATTCGAGAGAAATAATTTTAATTTCACTGAACTAACGACTACTCACATACTCTCACAAAAAAATATGTATTAAATCGTGAATATGGAAATTCTATTTTCATAACAATGTTTAAAGATACATTAAGTATTGTTTATGACATGCATCGCTACGAAAGTATGCTACTTTGGGCCAGTCATAGTTCACTTGGCAACTCTTGTAGCGGGTCATAACTTTTTACAATACTTTAAGCCTTGTTGTATAAATCAAACACCTGTCCACCTGTTGAAAAGTAAGCGATATCAGTCGCTGTTAAGGCTTTTATGATGATAATATTTTACGTCACTCACAAATACTTTTTTATATTATTTTTGTTAAGTTCGAAACTTATTTTTTTTTATCGCTATATTCCCATTATCTAAAATCATAAATCTCCTTATCATCAATTAAATTGTCAACTTTATAATTTTAATATTTGAACCACATGCTTTCAACTCATTCTATCAGTATTTTAGTACCCCATGTCGGAGGTATTCAATAGAAGCCCATGCGAATGCACCTACTAGTGTTTCCACCTTTAGTGAGGAAACAAATTTCTTTATCCCGATCTGCTCGACAAACCATGCTATGCTATCTCAGTACAAAGCGATATATTATTGGAATAATAAAAACTATAATTTTATTTACTGAAAACAAACTGATTACGCAATTACTTTGACAAAATTAATGATAACAACACACTCAGCAATGCGTCGACCCCAACAATGGCCAGATCGAATTAGGAAAGCTTGGACAAAAGTATCTGTGGATGTGACTTGGGTATACTACAAAACACCGGAAAAAAATTTCAGTCCAAATCGTAGGCAACCAGCTCCAAAGATGCTACGATCGGTGAATCGTTTGGAAAGGTTTCAGTATATATGACAGTTGGTTATCAGAAGAAGAAAAAACAATTGGTGTCGATGAATATGCATCAAGTAAGTATGCGATTGTGGAAGAACTACTGGTGTACAGACTCATTTAAGTGTTTTGGTAGCTCGAAAACTCCACAGGATAGTTGAACAACTTCCCATTCTGACACAATAAACTGTACAATCCACACCGTCTTATCATTAATTAGCGCCAGCAACAGGCTGGAGAATATTTAGAAGAATTTTATTTGCTTTGACTTTACTGTGTTGAAACTCTCTGAATGATTATGGCGTGTGAGCTCCTATTTTTCCACTAACTCCTTTATTCTCCAGAAGAATATATCTTTCAGATGTTTTTTCCTGTAAATTCCTTACCTCTAAACTTTACGAATAAAAAGTGAAAGACTGCTGCACACTGAATATTATATAAGGTTGGCAACAATTGGATAAGAAATATAGTTAGGTTAGAGTAGAATAATCGATACGCCATACACCGAATTATATTGACGCGACAAACCCACAAACAAGAAATGGGGTCGATCAGCCAAAGCATACGAACCCTTCCTTATAATCAACTCTTGGGGGCGCCACCAAAAATTGCTCTAGAAGTACACCTAATCACGATATATGAATAAAACTTGGTTGTTATATTCATCGCCTTGGTTTAACACACAAGCACATGTAAGAGTAAAGGGTATTTCGATAGCGGCCTAACTCAACGTTAACATTCTTTGCTAATTTAATATAAAATAGTGTCAGACTGCTTCAAATAGAAGAAGGGGTTTCATAAACAACCCAGCTGACCTTCTTCGCATATGTCACTCTCCACCATCACCTCTCACATAGTATTTCAGAGCACTTGGCGACGTGTCAACGAAAATATTTTTATTCTCAAAATGAAATCGTCGAATAAATCTCCTGAATTTGATTTGAAGATCCTCTTTTATAATATATATAGAATGGGATATGAAATTTATTTACTGTTTCCCTGAAATTGGTTATTGACCACAGAACCGGAGCTACCAGAAATGTGTGCAAAGATACAGAGTGACATAAACCAGAAAAATGCAATTAAGTCGCTAACACCAACAAATATTTTAATGTTTCTGAAGCTTTCTGCTCACAATGAGTTCTCTCTGTTCAGTCCCCAAACGCTTAACTCTCTGTCGTTAAATTTTATAGCTATTCTGTTATAGTCCTTATGCTTTCTGTTACAGAAACATTGTACGATTATTTGTTTCTGTTCTATCGCCAAACGCATAATTTTCTGCCATTAAATTCTGTAGCTATTCTGTTATTAATTCAACTTCTTACATTGTTTCTGTTGCAAATGTACTGGATTCTGTTTTTGTTGTTCTTTAGTTTTATGTCAATCTACATCCATCAACATTTGCCGATGATAATGCAATTCTGAGTACTGATCCTGATACCAAATTGTTTCATATAAATTGCAGCAGCATTTGAAAGACTTATAAATGTGGCTTAATAGATGGGGGATTGAGGTAAATGAGGCTAAATGCACAAAAAAAACTTCCACTTTAAAAAAAAGTACATACATGCAAACCTTTGCGATTAAATGAATAAACTACCTTGGTGTGTCGCTAGATAGAAGGCTTACTGGGACGAAACATTTGAGGGTTGCAAATTTCGACTGGATACTAAGAAAAAAGTCAACATGAAGCATCGAAAACAAAATGATATTCTTCAACATGATGATTAAACCATGTTGGACTTCTGGCATCCATCTGTGGGGTACAGTTTCTACCTCAAATATTGATAAAGTTCAAAGACTGGAATCCAAAATTCTAAGAAATATTTGTAAAGCTCCATGGTATATTAAATATGTAAACATTTATAAAGATCTTAACGGAAACGCCGCGCAGGATGACATAAAAAAATGAGCCTCAGCTATGAAAAGCGATTAATTGAAATCTACTAATTCGATAGTATCCGAAACGCTTAGAAAGAATTGATCTCCCTTGTTAAGCTTACTGTATTATAAGTATTTATATATATATATATATATATATATATATATATATATATATATATATATATATATATACATATATATATATATATATATATATATATATATATATATATATATATATATATATATATATATATATATATATATATATATATATATATATATATATATATATATATATATATATATATATATATATATATATATATATATATATAATACATTGTATTTGTCCACACACGAGCATACAACGCAGACATTGTGTCAGCACCAACATTCCAGCGGGATCCTATTGCACTTGGCAACGGGTAAAGGTATTTAGCAACGTTCCCACACTCATCACTCGGCGCGTGGACTACGTCAGCAGTTTAGGTCTTTAGTTAAGTTATGTTAAGATCATTATTGTTTGTAAACTTCAGTCCGGTTTTGTTTATAAATAAAGTAAGACGTGTTGCTAATCCAACACGCAAGTTACGTTAATAAAACGCGGAGAGAACTTCGGTTCAACGTTGTTTTTATTACGGAGTCAATTTTAAAACTAAACTAACAATTTTAAATTACTTATGTTGAAACCTTAACTAACTTACTTAACATCGATTATTTGCTATCGCTGCTGTAGGCACAAAAGTATTTTCTAAAATTATGTAGGAGGGTAGAAAGAGAGGTAAACGTCTATAACCACCAATAAGCAGAGTGCAAAGCCGTAGCTGAACAAGTGCTAATGCACTGAGAATTGCAGACGTTGCATTTAGGGGTTGTTTGTGTCATTGCACTTCAGTTAATTTATGTCATTGTACTGATCGTACTGACTTTGCTTTTTGGAAGGTTTGTGTCATTGCACTTCAGCTGATTTATGTCATTGTACTGATCGTACTGACTTTGCTCTTTGGCTTTGTGTCGTTGCACTTGAGAATGGTCTCGAAATATAAAATGCATAAACGGCTTTGGTGGTCATTTGTGAGATTCATACTTGATAAGAATGATATCTCAGCTGACGTTTGGTGTTAGATTTAGGGTTCGCAGCAACTGCTGGCGTAACTCCTCCCCCCTTAGTTTGAGGACACTCCTGAGGCATCATATTTTTTATCTTTACTTGCAGGTTTTTGTGCTTACAGGTTAACGTTACAATAAATATTATTATGACAATTACAATTATTACTAAAGTGCTTCCAAATGCATATTTTTCGTGCTTGGAATATTTAATTTCACTGATTTCTTTCAGATTTTGAATTTTTTCTAGAATTAAGTTGTCAAATGTTATCTTTTTATTTGAATCCTTAATGCTTTCCAAATAATTTGGTATCGTGAAACTTTGTTTAAACTGTCTCTCTGCATTTTGTATTTTATTATTATTTATAATGATTGAACAGTTGTTGAAGTTAAATAAATAATTTCCATTTAAAATTAATTTACGTTCGTCACAAGTATTTGAGAAATTTGCTAAATGTTGGTTTTTTGCTAGTATAATTCCATTATTTAATTATATAATTTCGGAAATGTTATTAAATATGTGTATGCAGTTCTTTTTCATTATACAGTTATTACATCTTCTTGAATTTTTAATATATCTGTCTCCAACATAATTGTATATCTCTTTTTCATATTTGACAATTTCTTGCGGTTCAAACATATATTCTAAATTATGGTTATCTGCTATTGGGTACAGTAATATTCTTTGTAGAATAACAGTATCTTTTGGTATTCTTATAACAAATATAATATTTTTATTTTGGTCTAGAATTGTGCTTAATTTTATATTTTGTAACTTATCTAGGTCGATTTTGTATTCCTCTATTTCCTCGTTTGTTAGTAAATTGCTATGAATAGTGCCAAGTCTAGCAGATGCAATGTTGTCCTGTATATGGTCTATGTTATCTTGTAAAATTTTTATCTTTAATATGAAGTCTATATATAGTGTTTGTCTGTATAGTGTACTTGATTGACCACTAATGTCATTAAGTTTGTTCTGTATTAGTATTCTGTCTTTATCGATTGCGTTTTTCAATATGGAGAAGGATTCGTTGAAGTTTTGGTTAATTTTTATCTGACTGTTAAGGTTTTGTATAGCATTGTGATTGTTTGTATCAATTACGTTAAGGTGTCCTTCTATTTCTTGTCTGTCTTCATCATTCATTGTTCCATAAAGCCATTTTTGTGCAGTACCCATGAAATTAAATAGTCCACGTTTTTCTCTGTGTGGAATTAATGTATAAATTTTGTTTCGGGTGTTATTTAATTGTATTTCTAAAACAATCGATTTTTCTTGTAGGTTTGATTTTCTTATATTATTTTGTAAGTTGTCGACTATATCTAAGATTTCGTATGGATTTATAAAGTGTAGTATTGTATCGTAGTTTTTAACGAGAGCGACGTTGTCTATTGTTAGTTCGGTGTAGCCCAGGTTGGTTTCTATCTTCTCCATTAGCAGATGGGTGTGGCCTACGTTCGGTGTCCATAGTATCAGGAATAATATTAACATCCATTTTACCTGCAAATTTAGTTTCTCTTTTAATATTGGATGTATGTATATTTCCTAGTGCTTTCTTAGTATATTTGGGCTCTTCCTTATGCCTCACACTTTTATAATTTTTAATGTAGCCTTCTGATCTATTTTCTGAATAGTGTTCTCTGTTTGTGTTGTGTTTAATTATGTACCTAGTTTTTTCTTTAATGGAATTTGTATAAATCTGACTTTTGTCACACTTCCCTTGTTGTACATTAATTGGTTTTTCCTTTATTGTTGAGTGGTAACTATTATTATACCATTCTATTGCCCTACACATTTTCTCTTTTATGCTAAGTTGCTTGTTTTCGATATTTAGAATTCTTATTCTCTCTGCTAATGTATTGTGTAGCCGTTCGATATCAGAGTTTCCTGTGTGGTTGTTTGCTTTTACTAAATGAAGTTCTATGTTCTCGTTTCGTAAGTAGTCTTTTACGTTCATACTTTTAAATTCATTATCTGTGATTAGTTTCTTAAAATGACCCTTTTGTGATCTGAGATCTCTTAGTTTTTCAATAATCGTTCTGTGATTTCTATCTTCAAGGTAATATGCGGTGGCGAACTTAGAGAATATATCGATAAATGTCAAAAAATTAGCTTTTGAGTTTGTGTATACGTCCATATGTACTATTTGGTTAATGTCTGTTGGAGTCTCTGTCATTTTAAAATTTTCCTTGATAGGATTTCTATCATATTTTACGCGGTTGCAAGTATCGCAATTGTTTATGTATTTCTGAATCATATTTTTTAGGTTAGGGTAATATATATATTTTTTGAGGCCTTTGTAATTTTCATTAATTCCAGTATGTCCTGTTTCGTATTTGTGGTATTTTTGTATTTGTTTGTAGGTTTCATCTTCATTTTCCATATCTTTTGCATAGTAGGCACATCTTACGAATTTTAAGTTATTTTCAGAAAGCTCTTTTGCTTTATGTTCAAATGTTTTAAAATCGTTGTCAGTTAACTCTGAGTAAACTCCTATTTTTCCATTTCCTGTGTGGTGCTTTAAAATATGAGATATGTTACGTTGTAGGTCAGCTGCGCTTAAAAAAATTTTCTTATTGCCATGTTTGATATTAAAGTCCTGTGTTTTGTCATTTGTAAGTATGATTTGTGTTTTAAATCTATTCACTACAGTATCTAATGTTGGTATATGGTTGTTAGGGTATTGTGTATCTGGATGTTCAATACCAGGTTCTTGACTGTGAACTTCAATTGTGTTGATTTCATTTGTGTCTGCATTAACTCGGCTTAAAAAATCTGCTACTTTATTATCGCCTCCTTTGATGTAATCCATGTTTATATTGTATTCTCCTAGTTTTAAAAGCCATCTTTGCAATCGAGGATTAATGTCTTTGCCTTTTGTTTTAGCATGTAACCATTTTAAGGGTTGGTGGTCTGTTGCCAGTTCAAAATTTACTCCATAAATGTATGGTCTGAAGTAATTGGTAGCCCACACGATTGCTAGTAATTCCTTTTCTGTGGTTGAGTAGTTTCGTTCATGATCGTTTGATGTTCTGCTAGCGTAGCAAATAGGGTGATTATTCTGTTGAAGAACAGCTCCTATAGCGAACATGCTAGCATCGGTAACTACTTTAAATTTTTTGTTAAAGTCAGGATATTTTAATATTGGTGCTTCCGTCAATATTAGTTTTAGTTTTTCAAAGGCATTTATATAGTTTGAGTCGTTTATGTTTATTTTGCTGTTTTTTTTGAGGTATTGGTTGAGCTATTTTGGAATAATCTCGTATGAATTTTCGATAGTAGCCAGTTATTCCCAAAAATGATTTTATTTGTTTTGTTGTTCGAGGCAATCTAAGGTTTAAAATAGTTTCGATTTTCCTTGGATTAGGTTTGACGCCTTCGGGTGTCAGAACGTGTCCCAAATATTCGGTCTCTTTTGAAAAAAATTTGCATTTATCAAATTGAATTTTTAGGTTATGCGAACGTAATTTCTCGAATATTTTCCTAATACTACTTACATGTTCGCCTATGGTTGTGCTAAACACCAATATGTCGTCCATATATACTACGCAGATCTTGTTTATGAATTCCTGTAATACCGAATTCATAAGGCGTTGAAAAGTTGATGGGGCATTTTTCAGACCAAACGGCATTCGTACGTACTCATAATGTCCTAAAGGCGTGGAAAAAGCAGTTTTCTTCCTGTCCTCCTCTTTTACTAAAATTTGGTGGAAGCCTTTTGCCAAGTCAAGGGATGTGAAATACTGAGCCCTGCCTAATTTATCCAAAATGTGGTCAATGTTGGGAATAGGAAACTTGTCATCGGTTGTTATTTCGTTCAGTTTCCTATAGTCGATCACTATGCGCCATTTTTTCTTTTCAGAGTAGTCAGTCTTCTTAGGTACAATCCATAGGGGACTATTATAAGGTGAATTACTTACCTTTATAATACCTTGTTGGAGCATATCTGCAATTTGAGTAGATATCTCTTGCTCGTGGATTTGCGGGTACCTATATATTTTTGAATATATTGGCTGCTCATTTTTCGTGTTAATTTCGTGTTCGATTCCAGTAGTGTTTGTTAGATAGTCACCGTCTTTATAAAATAGGTCATTATAAGAGTTTATTAACTTCTTCAAATGCCTTGATTCTTCAGAATTCAAAGATTTGGTAAGTTGTGACATATCTTCGTCTCCGAAGCTGTTAGAATCTAATTGATGTATTTCTTCAAATTGAAATGGGCAAGCACTTATAAATTTTATTTTGTTGTTATTGATTAACAGCACTTCCTCTCTCATATCCACAACAGCTCCTAATGGTCTCAGTAGATTTTGGCCTAATATTGCGTCGAATTGTTTATTAAAAAATTTTGTAATTTTCCAAACCATATTTGCATCTTCATTAAATTCACTAGGTAAAGCAGTTGTAATTTGCGTGTCAATCAGCGTTTGGTTGTTGAGTGAATTGAATTTTATTGATGCTGTTAGTTTTTCCCTCCTATATTGTGGTAATTTTCTGTCATCGAGTAAGGATGTTGATGATCCTGTATCTATTAGACACCTAATTGTGTCGTTGCCTATCGACAAGATTACTATAGGTAAGTACGTTTGTGAGGCGTTAAGGGAAAATTTACTTCATGATCCATGTGGTTTACGTTAGTGAACCTTGATTCTCTCCGATTATTGTAACCCTGTCTAGGATTATTTTGTTGTCTGTTTTGGCCATTATATTGTCTTTCATCGTGCTGTCGCATTTGTCTTTGGTTATTTTGTACTTGGTTGTATTGTCTGTATTTTCCTGGATTATTTTGTCCGTGGTTGTATTGTGTGTATTGTCCTGGATTATTTTGTCCGTGGTTGTTTTGTCTGTAGCTAGTGTTACTATGTTTGAAATTATTGTGTACTGTGGAAGTATGACTATTGGCAAGTGGCTAGAGTGAGAAAAGGACGCGCCCTAGTAGTCAACGCAAACGGGTGGTGATCACGGGATCATCAGCAGTCTCACTGTAGTGTTTAAGAACTTTAAAAAGTAAGGAAATTGTGAAGTAAATGCTTAAATTGTTTGTGAAAATAAATTATAGAATCCTAAGAATATAAAATTGTGACTTTATTAAAGAAAAAATAATAATCTAAGAAAGTGAGGAAATTTATTTAAAAGAAAGAATTAAATATTATTTAGAAAAAAAGAAGATTAAAAATAAATTATAAGTGTGAAGAAATTAAAAGAAATTATCATTGAAAGAAAGAATTGTTAAATGAAAAGGAAAATTAAACATAAATAAGTGTGAAGAAATTAAAAGAAATTATCAAAAAAAAAAAGAATTAGTAAATAAAAAATAAAATTAAAAATAAATGATAAATGTGAAGAAATATTAAGAAATTAAAAAGGAAAAAAACTGAAATTGAAGAAATTCGTTTGAGCTTAAGAAAAAACCGAAAATTGATAAGAAAAATATATAAAAAATTTAATAAGAAGAAATTGGAAAAAAGTCGTTAAAAAAAGAATAGTGAAATTGTAATTTTCGAAAGAAAAAATTCATACGAAGCAAACAGCATCAACGGCATCAGTGGGAAAAAAGTCATGGTGATTGTAAGGTGAGTGGCAGATTGTAAGATTACATATTGATTGCTATTTTATATTTATTCGCGAAACAAAACGTTCCTTAGTCCATCCTATTCCTTTCCTTTTTTTGTGAAAAAGTTCCGAAAAAATATTGTTAAAAGAGAGTATGCCAGTTGACAGTATCGAAGAGATTACGGACAGACTAAGTAGAACCCTAGCCTAGCACTAGTTCCAGTGGACTCTCTCAAGCTCAAAAGGAGGAAGTTAGAACTATAGTGTTGGATTACTTCAAACAGGACACCCCTGATGAAGGAGGGGATCAACCTATAGGAGCAAATCGTATCGAAGAATTGGACAAACTTCCCGATATTGTTAGATCACTAAGAGAATTTTCGGGAATTGCGGGCGAATTCGGTTCATGGCGGAAATCGGTAGAAAGGGTACTGGAGCTTTTCGAAAGCATTAAAGGTACTGGAAGATATTTTGCCATTCTCCATACAATACGGACAAAAATTACTGGGGAAGCAGACACTGCTCTTGATTCATACAGAACACCTCTAGACTGGGTCAAGATAAGAAAGTGTCTAATGATGCATTACTCCGATAGGAGAGATATTGGTACACTTGAATATCAGATGACAACCATGTGTCAAGGACACAAAACCATAACAGAATTCTATCAAGCAGTGTACCAACACCTATCACTAATATTGGACAAGATAACTTGTCTTGAACTGGACACAGGTAGCCTTTCTTCAATGACAAACGCTTATAGAGAAAAAGCACTTGATACCTTCGTGCGTGGGCTGAAAGGCGATTTGCCAAGACTATTAAGCGTCAAGGAACCCACATCTTTGCCACAGGCATTACACATCTGTTTAAAATGGGACAATATGACTTATCGGATGCATCATGCTCACGGGCAGATACCTAAGCCAAACGCGCAGGGATACAAACCAAATCCCCAGGTATTCACCAGAAATATTTTTTATCCTGAACTCGCTCATGGGGGAGCTCCAACCAGACCACAATTGCCACCACGATTCATACAAAGGCCAAGGAATGGGCCGAATATTCAGTATCAACCCCGTCAACAAAATTACCAGTTCACTAACATGAATCAAAGACTTCAAGGATATCCGCGAAATTATCAACAATATCCCACAAATCCGGAACCGATGGAAATTGATCGGTCCATCCAATCTAGGCAGATAAATTATGGCAACAGACCGCCGGTCAATAATGGTTATAAGAGGCCTTATGAAGGTACGTTCCAAGGACCAATCAACAAGGCTCAACGAAACTTTCATTTAAGAACAGAGGGTAATTGCAACAGAGGAGGCAGCGAAGTGGATAATCAAAAAATCGACAAAGAAATTGAAGCACTTGAAGGAGCTGTAGGAGGTGTACCGGATATAAATGAATACATGGATGTGGCCAATAATGAATATATTAATGAAATAACACACTATTCAGGAGAGGACGTAAAAACCTCGGACAGTCTAGTGGAAGATTTTTCTACTGAAGATCTTAATGCGGATCTTAATTTTTTTTTGGTTAAACAGTTCCTCGTTACCATACTTTAAGATAAAAACGGGGAACGGAAAAATACTGAAATTCCTTCTGGACACCGGTAGCAATAAGAATTATATTAAGTCTGATCTGGCAAATAATCCTCAAAAAAATTGCGACTGCTTCTGCTCTAAAACAATATCTGGCAATGTTCAAATTACACACCACACCTTACTAAAGATATTTGGTGATTCTATTGAACCTATTAAATTTTTCCTTCTACCTGGACTTTTGATGCAATACTAGGTAATGATACCTTGAAGGAACTTTCTGCAATCATTCACACAGCTGATAATTACTTTACAATAACGAATGGTATGAAAATACCAATTTACCAATATATGTCGCAGGACGTGAACAATCTGGAAATACGAGTTGAACACCTTTCTGAGAACCAAACATCAACTATGAGGAAAATCATAGAATCTCACAAGAATCTTTTTGCAGATCCTGATGAAAAATGAACTTACACAACGAGAGTACAGGGTGAAATTCGTACAACCACGGACGAGCCTACTTACACAAGAAACTTCCTTACCCAATGGCTCTGAAAAATGTTGTCGAGGAAGAAATAAGCAAATTATTAAGAGACGGGATCATAAGACCATCTCATTCTCCTTATAATTCACCCATATGGGTCGTGCCGAAAAAAGCGGATGTATCCGGAAAGAGGAAGTACAGAGTCGTAGTGGATTTTAGAAAATTGAATGCGGTTACTGTAGCAGACAAATATACAATACCAGAAATTGGGGAAGTTTTATCTCAACTGGGCGGCAACAAATTCGTTACGGTAATTGATCTGAAAAGTGGTTTTCATCAAATACCGCTCAGGCAAGAAGACATCGAGAAAACGGCATTCTCAGTGAACAATGGGAAGTACGAGTTCACAAGGCTTCCGTTTGGATTAAAAAATGCCCCATCAATATTCCAGAGAGCATTGGATGATATTCTAAGAAACTTCATCGGAAGGACTTGTTATGTCTATATCGATGACATAATTATATTCAGTAAAGACGAAGAATCACATTTTAAACATCTGAAGGAAATCTTTTGTACGTTGACAGAGGCAAATATGAGAGTACAGTTAGATAAATGCGTCTTCTTTAAAAGAGAAGTTGAATTTCTTGGTTTCAAAGTATCTGAGAGTGGCATAAGTACAATAAAGGACAGAGTGGATGCCATGGTAAGAATTCCTTACCCTAAAACTTTGAGGCAATTAAGATCTTTTTTGGGGCTTTGCAATTACTATAGAAGATTGATAAAGGGTTATGCCGATATAGCTTAACCCCTAACTGCTATGCTGAGGGGCCCAAATGGTTCAATTCCCAGGTCCGAGTCCAGCAAAGTAAAAATAGTACTCGGTTGTAAGGAAATGAAGGCAATGGATTCTTTAAAGGAGGCTTTATTATCTCGAGAAGTTATGCCTTTTTACCCAAACTACGAGAAAGAATTTCATCTAACGACCGATGCCTCCAATGTAGCCCTCGGAGCCGTGCTTAGCCAGGACGATAGGCCAATAGCATTTATTTCCAGAGTATTGTCGGAAACGGAGGAAAACTATGCTACAAATGAGAGAGAGATGCTAGCTATAGTATGGGCCCTACATATCTTCAGAAACTACCTATATGGAACTGCTAGAATTATAATTTACACTGACCACCAGCCCCTAACATATGCACTGAGTAACAAAAATAGTAATGTCAAGATGAAAAGGTGGAAGGCGTACAGAAGCGAAGCAAACGGTCAAGTCGAAAGATTTCATTCAACCCTTGCTGAATTGTTAAGATGTTTAAAGGACGAAAAAGCAGTGAACGAGTATAATCATTCGATACACTCGACTGTTGAGAGGAAACCTGTTGATTTGTTTTTTGGGAGAACTGTAGATTTTTCTCCAGGTAGCTATGACAGAACTAGACAGTCGAATATGGAGAAAATCCAAGAAAAACAGAAACGTAGTTTAGAATATCATAACAAACGGAAACAAAACGACCAACAATACATTCCAGGCCAGACAGTCTTCGTTAAAATCAATAAGAGATTAGGGACAAAGTTATCAGAGCGATTTAAAGAAGAAATAGTAAAAGAAAACAGGAATTCTACAATAGTCACCGAAAGCGGAAGAATTGTACACAAGAGACATATTAGAAATTAATTCACAACTCCTATTTAACAGATTATTAATCTTGACGGCATTATGTGCTGGCGAAATACAAATATTGGATTACTCGAATTCAAAATTATTGGCAATGCATTCCATATTGGCTAAAGTCCAGACCGGAACTTTCAAGATAGTTCATACGATTGATTTACGGAGCTACGATAACCTGATCCATGAAATGGAAGATAATATTGTTCGGAATATCACCTTAAACCATCCCCTGATCCCTTACCTTAAATACACAATATCCCAAATTAAATCCTACATATCACGATTAAAACCAAAAGTCTAAACGATCACTGAATTTCCTCGGTAGTGCATGGAAATGGATTGCTGGACGTCCAGACCGTCAGGACTTTGAGATAATTCAGAAAAAGATAGATGACGTTTTGGAAAATAATAGCAATCAAATTGTGATAAATCGTCTGTCACTAGAGAAAATAAGTAAACTCACGAACACCACAAACGAAATAATAAAAATCTTAAAAACAGAACAAAATCTTCATGATGAAAGAATATTAGAATGGAAATATAAACTTGAACTTCTAAAAGAAGATGTTGCGAATATTGAATTTGCAATTCATTTGGCAAAAGTAAATATAGTTAATTCATTTATCCTTTCATCTTTCGAAGTCGAAATCCTAAATGACATATTTAGTAAAAGTAATATTCCATTTTCTAGTACTGATGAACTACTGCACTTTGCAGAAGTAAAAATTGCTCTCGAAGGTTACAATATACATTACATATTAAGTGTTACGACAACAGATACTGAAAATTGTATTAGATTACTAATTAAGGCTATCAAAAGGGAAAATATTGTAACTAGACTAGATTATGAATACGTCCTAGACTGTAAGAACAAGAAAAGAATATTTGGATTAAAAAAGAAATGTAAAACATACAATAGTTTATCAATATGTAGTCCTGAAACTTATGACGATATCACAGATTCCCCGTGCATCCCGAAACTTTTGGCGAGTCAGGCATCAAAGTGCACCAGCACCAATAACGAACACATTTCTACAACAGAAGAAATTGAGGATGGCATATTATTTTTGAACCAATTCAGTGGACAAATTGATGTTGACAACTCAACCATGTTGCTCAATGGATCGTATGTAATTCACCACTATAATTCTACGGTCCGAATAAACAACAGGACATACTTATCCAGACAAATCACTACAACAAAACCTCTTCCTGCCTTAATTCAACCCATGAGCTCCAACGCTGAAGAAAGAACATTATCTCTGGAACTAATCAATGACATCAATATCAAAAATTCTTTGTCAATCCGTATATATATATATATATATATATATATATATATATATATATATATATATATATATATATATATATATATATATATATATATATATATATATATATATATATATATATATATATATATATATATATATATATATATATATATATATATATATATATATATATATATATATATATATATATATATATATATATATATATATATATATATATATATATATATATATATATATATATATATATATATATATATATATATATATATACGGATTGACAAAGAATTTTTGATATTTGGCAAATAATCCTCAAAAAAATTGCGACTGCTTCTGCTCTAAAACAATATCTGGCAATGTTCAAATTACACACCACACCTTACTAAAGATATTTGGTGATTCTATTGAACCTATTAAATTTTTCCTTCTACCTGGACTTTTGATGCAATACTAGGTAATGATACCTTGAAGGAACTTTCTGCAATCATTCACACAGCTGATAATTACTTTACAATAACGAATGGTATGAAAATACCAATTTACCAATATATGTCGCAGGACGTGAACAATCTGGAAATACGAGTTGAACACCTTTCTGAGAACCAAACATCAACTATGAGGAAAATCATAGAATCTCACAAGAATCTTTTTGCAGATCCTGATGAAAAATGAACTTACACAACGAGAGTACAGGGTGAAATTCGTACAACCACGGACGAGCCTACTTACACAAGAAACTTCCTTACCCAATGGCTCTGAAAAATGTTGTCGAGGAAGAAATAAGCAAATTATTAAGAGACGGGATCATAAGACCATCTCATTCTCCTTATAATTCACCCATATGGGTCGTGCCGAAAAAAGCGGATGTATCCGGAAAGAGGAAGTACAGAGTCGTAGTGGATTTTAGAAAATTGAATGCGGTTACTGTAGCAGACAAATATACAATACCAGAAATTGGGGAAGTTTTATCTCAACTGGGCGGCAACAAATTCGTTACGGTAATTGATCTGAAAAGTGGTTTTCATCAAATACCGCTCAGGCAAGAAGACATCGAGAAAACGGCATTCTCAGTGAACAATGGGAAGTACGAGTTCACAAGGCTTCCGTTTGGATTAAAAAATGCCCCATCAATATTCCAGAGAGCATTGGATGATATTCTAAGAAACTTCATCGGAAGGACTTGTTATGTCTATATCGATGACTCGATGACGATTATATTCAGTAAAGACGAAGAATCACATTTTAAACATCTGAAGGAAATCTTTTGTACGTTGACAGAGGCAAATATGAGAGTGCAGTTAGATAAATGCGTCTTCTTTAAAAGAGAAGTTGAATTTCTTGGTTTCAAAGTATCTGAGAGTGGCATAAGTACAATAAAGGACAGAGTGGATGCCATGGTAAGAATTCCTTACCCTAAAACTTTGAGGCAATTAAGATCTTTTTTGGGGCTTTGCAATTACTATAGAAGATTGATAAAGGGTTATGCCGATATAGCTTAACCCCTAACTGCTATGCTGAGGGGCCCAAATGGTTCAATTCCCAGGTCCGAGTCCAGCAAAGTAAAAATAGTACTCGGTTGTAAGGAAATGAAGGCAATGGATTCTTTAAAGGAGGCTTTATTATCTCGAGAAGTTATGCCTTTTTACCCAAACTACGAGAAAGAATTTCATCTAACGACCGATGCCTCCAATGTAGCCCTCGGAGCCGTGCTTAGCCAGGACGATAGGCCAATAGCATTTATTTCCAGAGTATTGTCGGAAACGGAGGAAAACTATGCTACAAATGAGAGAGAGATGCTAGCTATAGTATGGGCCCTACATATCTTCAGAAACTACCTATATGGAACTGCTAGAATTATAATTTACACTGACCACCAGCCCCTAACATATGCACTGAGTAACAAAAATAGTAATGTCAAGATGAAAAGGTGGAAGGCGTACAGAAGCGAAGCAAACGGTCAAGTCGAAAGATTTCATTCAACCCTTGCTGAATTGTTAAGATGTTTAAAGGACGAAAAAGCAGTGAACGAGTATAATCATTCGATACACTCGACTGTTGAGAGGAAACCTGTTGATTTGTTTTTTGGGAGAACTGTAGATTTTTCTCCAGGTAGCTATGACAGAACTAGACAGTCGAATATGGAGAAAATCCAAGAAAAACAGAAACGTAGTTTAGAATATCATAACAAACGGAAACAAAACGACCAACAATACATTCCAGGCCAGACAGTCTTCGTTAAAATCAATAAGAGATTAGGGAAGAAGTTATCAGAGCGATTTAAAGAAGAAATAGTAAAAGAAAACAGGAATTCTACAATAGTCACCGAAAGCGGAAGAATTGTACACAAGAGACATATTAGAAATTAATTCACAACTCCTATTTAACAGATTATTAATCTTGACGGCATTATGTGCTGGCGAAGTACAAATATTGGATTACTCGAATTCAAAATTATTGGCAATGCATTCCATATTGGCTAAAGTCCAGACCGGAACTTTCAAGATAGTTCATACGATTGATTTACGGAGCTACGATAACCTGATCCATGAAATGGAAGATAATATTGTTCGGAATATCACCTTAAACCATCCCCTGATCCCTTACCTTAAATACACAATATCCCAAATTAAATCCTACATATCACGATTAAAACCAAAAGTCTAAACGATCACTGAATTTCCTCGGTAGTGCATGGAAATGGATTGCTGGACGTCCAGACCGTCAGGACTTTGAGATAATTCAGAAAAAGATAGATGACGTTTTGGAAAATAATAGCAATCAAATTGTGATAAATCGTCTGTCACTAGAGAAAATAAGTAAACTCACGAACACCACAAACGAAATAATAAAAATCTTAAAAACAGAACAAAATCTTCATGATGAAAGAATATTAGAATGGAAATATAAACTTGAACTTCTAAAAGAAGATGTTGCGAATATTGAATTTGCAATTCATTTGGCAAAAGTAAATATAGTTAATTCATTTATCCTTTCATCTTTCGAAGTCGAAATCCTAAATGACATATTTAGTAAAAGTAATATTCCATTTTCTAGTACTGATGAACTACTGCACTTTGCAGAAGTAAAAATTGCTCTCGAAGGTTACAATATACATTACATATTAAGTGTTACGACAACAGATACTGAAAATTGTATTAGATTACTAATTAAGGCTATCAAAAGGGAAAATATTGTAACTAGACTAGATTATGAATACGTCCTAGACTGTAAGAACAAGAAAAGAATATTTGGATTAAAAAAGAAATGTAAAACATACAATAGTTTATCAATATGTAGTCCTGAAACTTATGACGATATCACAGATTCCCCGTGCATCCCGAAACTTTTGGCGAGTCAGGCATCAAAGTGCACCAGCACCAATAACGAACACATTTCTACAACAGAAGAAATTGAGGATGGCATATTATTTTTGAACCAATTCAGTGGACAAATTGATGTTGACAACTCAACCATGTTGCTCAATGGATCGTATGTAATTCACCACTATAATTTTACGGTCCGAGTAAACAACAGGACATACTTATCCAGACAAATCACTACAACAAAACCTCTTCCTGCCTTAATTCAACCCATGAGCTCCAACGCTGAAGAAAGAACATTATCTCTGGAACTAATCAATGACATCAATATCAAAAATTCTTTGTCAATCCGTATATATATATATATATATATATATATATATATATATATATATATATATATATATATATATATATATATATATATATATATATATATATATATATATATATATATATATATATATATATATATATATATATATATATATATATATATATATATATATATATATATATATATATATATATATATATATATATATATATATATATATATATATATATATATATATATATATATATATATATATATATATATATATATATATATATATATATATATATATATATATATATATATATATATATATATATATATATATATATATATATATATATATATATATATATATATATATATATATATATATATATATATATATATATATATATATATATATATATATATATATATATATATATATATATATATATATATATATATATATATATATATATATATATATATATATATATATATATATATATATATATATATATATATATATATATATATATATATATATATATATATATATATATATATATATATATATATATATATATATATATATATATATATATATATATATATATATATATATATATATATATATATATATATATATATATATATATATATATATATATATATATATATATATATATATATATATATATATATATATATATATATATATATATATATATATATATATATATATATATATATATATATATATATATATATATATATATATATATATATATATATATATATATATATATAGATATATATATATATATATAGATATATATATATATATATAGATATATATATATATATATATATATATATATATATATATATATATATATATATATATATATATATATATATATATATATATATATATATATATATATATATATATATATATATATATATATATATATATATATATATATATATATATATATATATATATATATATATATATATATATATATATATATATATATATATATATATATATATATATATATATATATATATATATATATATATATATATATATATATATATATATATATATATATATATATATATATATATATATATATATATATATATATATATATATATATATATATATATATATATATATATATATATATATATATATATATATATATATATATATATATATATATATATATATATATATATATATATATATATATATATATATATATATATATATATATATATATATATATATATATATATATATATATATATATATATATATATATATATATATATATATATATATATATATATATATATATATATATATATATATATATATATATATATATATATATATATATATATATATATATAGCTTCAGCACAGAAATGAGAACGTGTGCACGGCTCCGGCACTGCGAACGGAAAGAAAGAATGGAAATGCCGGAAACACGAAGTGTGTTGCTCCGCAGCCAACACAGGCCAGTTCCGGCCCTCCCATAAACACGCTGTGCGACAGCGACAGCTTGTTAATAGATGGCGCGCGGAACTAACGCCTGCTTGCGTCGGCGTACCCGACAACTAGGTGTGGGTAGTGGTGTCGCCACAGGTATTCCTTCCCCAGTGATCGGCGCAGGATGCGCGGAGAACGATACGCGTTTCGTCGGTCGACTCCCCGGCTGTGGTGAAGGTTGGTTCCCTGAGCGGGGCGGTGATTGACTCCTCAGATGACTCCTTGGATGGATCGCTGGCGGGTCATTTGTCGCTGACGATGACGACGGTTGCGGCGATGGCGATCGGGATGGCGATGATGATCGGGATGGCGCTGATGATCGGGATGCCTGCAGCGATTGCGCCGATGGTGAGTCACTCATTTCGAGGTGGGCCGGCTTCAAGCAGTCCGTAGAGATGGCTTTGTCGACGCCATTCAAGTCGATGATGAAGCTCTTGTCGTTGACCCGGCGAATTACCTTGTGGGGGCCCGCATATGGCGGCTCGAGTGGCCTCCGGATTTTGTCCAGCTTGCAGAATACGTGCGTGCAGGTGCGCATTTCTTTGAAGACGAACGGCTTCTGTCTCTAGTGGTTGGATGCTGGTACTGGCTTGATCGCTTTTACCAGCTTGCGCAACTGCTCGATGAAAACCGGTTGGGCGGTAGGGTCGTTTTGTTGTCCGAAGAATTCCCCCGGCAGGCGTAGTTGGGTGCCGAAGAGCATCTCGGCTGGAGTTGCTTTGAGGTCCTCTTTGTACGCCGTCCGCATCCCCAATAGCACTATTGGCAAGGCGTCTGGCCATGGTGTGTCTGGACTGCACATCAAGGCCGCTTTTAGTGTGCGGTGTAGTCTCTCCACCATGCCGTTTGATTGTGGGTGGTAAGGCGTTGTGTACACATGGTTAGCACCCGTCAGTTTCGCGAGAGCCGTGAATAGCTCCCCCTCGAATTGACCCCCCTAGTCGGAGGTGATGGTGAGTGGCGTGCCGAAAGTGCAGACCCAACTGTGGAAGAACGCTCGTGCGACGGTCTCAGCTCGAATGTCCGGGAGTGGGACAGCCACCGGCCATCGGGAAAAGCGGTCGATGATGGTCAGACAGTGCGACAGTCCTCTCACCAGCGGTAGCTTGATCAGGTCAACATGAACGTGGCAGAACCTGTCATCTGTCTCCCCGAAGCTTTGCAACTCGGCGCGGTTGTGGCGATGGACCTTCGCGCGAGTTACGCCAGCAGTTGCTGCGAACCCTAAATCTAACACCAAACGTCAGCTGAGATATCATTCTTATCAAGTATGAATCTCACAAATGACCACCAAAGCCGTTTATGCATTTTATATTTCGAGACCATTCTCAAGTGCAACAACACAAACCTCCCAAAGAGCAAAGTCAGTACGATCAGTACAATGACATAAATTAACTGAAGTGCAATGACACAAACAACCCCTAAATGCAACGTCTGCAATTCTCAGTGCATTAGCACTTGTTCAGCTACGGCTTTGCACTCTGCTTATTGGTGGTTATAGACGTTTACCTCTCTTTCTACCCTCCTACATAATTTTAGAAAATACTTTTCTGCCTACAGCAGCGATAACAAATAATCGATGTTAAGTAAGTTAGTTAAGGTTTCGGCATAAGTAATTTAAAATTGTTAGTTTAGTTTTAAAATTGACTCCGTAATAAAAACAACGTTGAACCGAAGTTCTCTCCGCGTTTTATTAACGTAACTCGCGTTGGCATGGTTGGCATTCACGGGCCCAGCGAAGCGCGTCCTTGCGCATGCTTGGCCAGAAGTATTTGGCCACCAGATGTTTCGCCGTTGCTCGACCACTCGGGTGGGATGATCCGTGTAGGATGCCAAACGCCGTTCGACGCAGGTTGGATGGCAAATAGGGCCGTGTCGCCCCATCGGTAACCAGACAGTAGATCTCGCTGTTGTTGAAGGCGAGACGATCCAGTTGGATACGCGGATTCCCCAGCAGGTGAGGCAGCTCTACGTCAGAGGCTTGCTCCAGGCTGATAGTGGCTTCGTCGAGGATGGAAGGCATCGAGACGGTACAGGTTCGCGAAAGTGCGTCTGCCACAACGTTTTCTCCCCCGGGAACGTACACAAATCGTGTGTTGAACTGGAGGATGTAGTCCAGGTGTCGGCTCTGCCTCGGCGTTGCCCTGTCCGAGCGTTGTTGTGCGGCGTAGGCGAGCGGCTTGTGGTCCATGTGGATTGTGAAGGCGTGTGCCTCCAGGATCCTCCTGAAGTGCCTGACTGCGGCATACACCGCGAGCAACTCCCTGTCGTAGGCGCTGTAGCGAGTTTCTGGGGGACTGAGCTTCCTAGAGAAGAACCCCAGAGGCTTCCATGTCCCATCGGGTTGCTCTTGGTTGAGTGCCGCTCCGATGACGGTGCTCGATGCGTCGGTGTAGAGAGCGATTGGCGCGGTAGGCGAGAGGAAGGCTGAATCTGCAGCTGCAGCGATACTTGCCTTGCACTGCTGGAAAGTCTGCTCCGTTTGCGTCGTCCAGCTAATCGCCGCCTTCTTCTTCGTGAGGTTCCTCAGAAGTTCGTTGAGCGGGGCCTGTAGTTCCGCGGCGTGCGGTATACACCTGCGGTAGTAATTAACCATTCCCAGGAAACGTCTCAGCTGGGTAGAGTCTGTCGGGCTTGGAAAGGCGTCGATCGCCTCGATCTTTGGGCGCGGGGGCCTGAACCCCTCTTTCGAGACTCGATACCCAGCGAATGTAACTTCCTGGGCACCGAGTTGGCATTTGTCCAAGTTGATGCGTAGGTTCGCCGCTCTCAGCGTCTCCAACAATTGGCTCAAATGATGCAGGTGCTCGTCATGCGTCTCGGATGCGATGAGCAGGTCGTCTACGTAGCCCTTCACGAAGGGGAGTTTCCTCAGTAGGTAATTAATTACCCGCTGAAGCGTTTGCGCGGAGTTACGCGGGCCTAATGGCATACCCACGAACTCGAAGAGGCCGAAAGGTGTTGTGACTGCCGTTTTCGGGATGTCAGCTTTGGCAACCCGGATTTGGTAGAAGGCTTTCTGCAGATCGATTACAGAGAATACTTTTCCCCGGCTCTCCTGGATCAGGTCCTCGATGATCGGTAGAGGATATCGGTCTGGCAAGGTACACGCGTTGAGGCGTCAGTGGCTCGCCAGCTTCCATTCGGCTTTGGTACCATGTGTAGCGGACTGGCCCATGGGCTCGATGATGGGCGTACCACCCCCTTGTCGAGGAGGTCAGCGAACTCTTCTTTGGCAGCAGCGAGTCGTTCACCGACGAGTCTACGGGGGCGCTCGAAAACGGGAGGGCCCTCCGTGACGATGAAGTGTTATACCGGCAAGTCTGGTACAGTGGCCATGCTGGTGAAGCGAGTTGCAGGAATCGCTGGACGAGCTCTCTATACCGTTCGCCATGTGGTCCCACAGGTGCATCAATGCGAGCCACTGTGGAGACGCCGTAGATTCGAGCCGGGTCCATGCGGCCCGTTGCCGCGATGCTGGTAAGGGGGTCTACGATGCGTCGTCCCCTCAAGTCTACCAGGAGCCCATAGTATGCCAGGAAGTCCACCCCGAGAATGGCAGTTTGCACATCGGCCACAGTGAACGCCCATATATATATATATATATATATATATATATATATATATATATATATATATATAATATATATATATATATATATATATATATATATATACATATATATATATATATATATATATATATATATATATATATATATATATATATATATATATATATATATATATATATATATATATATATATATATATATATATATATATATATATATATATATATATATATATATATATATATATATATATATATATATATATATATATATATATATATATATATATATATATATATATATATATATATATATATATATATATATATATATATATATATATATATATATATATATATATATATATATATATATATATATATATATATATATATATATATATATATATATATATATATATATATATATATATATATATATATATATATATATATATATATATATATATATATATATATATATATATATATATATATATATATATATATATATATATATATATATATATATATATATATATATATATATATATATATATATATATATATATATATATATATATATATATATATATATATATATATATATATATATATATATATATATATATATATATTGTCTGGATGGACAGAGTACAATAGCTGAAGGCTCAGGTTCGATTCCTGGGAGGTTTTCTAGTTGGTGTGCTGTTGATTTCTGAGATATAAAAAATAATTGGGGAAAATTGCGTTTCATTGAAAGATCTCGGAGGACAAGTAGCGTGTCCGAAATATCTATAAGATCTGCCAAAATGTTTCAATAATTCTCCTTCTGACAATTTTCGCGGTGGCATAACCACACATTTGCATCTACCGTGTGCAGCTTGTCTGTGAATAGATTCGAGAGAAATAATCTTAATTTCACTGAATTAACGACTATTCACCTACTCTCACAAAAAAATATGTATTAACTCATGAATATCGAAATCTTTTTTTCATAACAATGTTTAAAGATACATTAAGTATTGTTTATGACATGCATCGCTACGAAAGTATGCTACTTTGGGCCGGTGATAGTTCACTTGGCAACTCTTGTAGCGGGTCACAACTTTTTACAATACTTTAAGCCATGTTATATAAATCAAACACCTGTCCACCTGTTTAAAAGTAAGTAATATCAGTAGCTGTTAAGGATTTTATGACGATAAAATTTTACGTCACTCACAAATACTTTATTATATTATTTTTATGGTCAGAAACTTAATTATTTTTTATCGCTATATTCGCATCATCTAAACTCATAAATCTCCTTATCACCAATTAAATTGTCAACTTTATAATTTTGATATTTGAACCACCTGCTTTCAACTCATTCTATCAGTATTTTAGTACCCCATGTCGGAGGTATTCAATAGAAGCCCATGCGAATGCATTTACGAGTGTTTCCTGGGTTAGTGAGGAAACAAATTTATTTGTCCCGAATTGCTCCACCAACCATGCAATGCTATCTCAGTACAACGCGATATATAATTGATGTAATAAAAATTATAATTTTGTTTAATGAGAAACTAACTGATTACGCAATTACTTTGACCAAATTTAAGATAACAACATACTCAGCAATGTCGTGGACCCCATATCTTTCAACAAAACAAATATCGCTTGTACATCAAAACGTTGTGAGTACGTTTATGCTAAAAAATGTCAAACTTTGCTATAATATTGCCAGATTTTAGTTATTGACATTAGTGTTAGCCAGATTTTAGCTATTGACAGTAATGTTGCCAGTTCCCTAGATATAAATAGTACCCCTCGTATTAGCCTCGTCGCCAATTAAATGCTGTGGAATTTGTACAATATATTGAATGAATTGAAGAAATTGTGGTGTTACTCCATTCCCAACAGATTTTTAAAATTCAACAAACTGAACTTCATCAGTTAAAGCTCTAATATATTTTGTTAATGAAACACGGTGAAATAAAGGAAATTCACTCCAACTTGTGATACAATTTTCAATCAAAGTTGATCGTGAACCATGCGGTCCAATGCGCGAAACTATGACTGTTATTTACAGGAATATTACAAACTGCAGTTTCAGCAACCGGTGAAGTGTTCTGCCCCCTTCAATCTTCAGAAAAGTATAGCTTGAACTCATTCTGTAATGTCAGCGCATTTGCTGGAACATTTAATGTACAAATAAGTCGCGAATTATGTTTGGAGAATGGAATTCTTTCGTTTCATTCAAACAATCGCGCCACTCACTATCTTTGATGCAATACCGCGCGAATGGCAAGCTTCAATAAAATAATGAGAAACGACATCTTCAATTATTTCGGAACAACGATATCTAATAGAAGCAGTCGAAAATGAAAAAGTTCGATATCTTTCGGAGAAACTACGTACATGCGTGATATATTTTTATCACCACCAAGTTGTCGCCTCAAAATATAATATAAAGAAATTTCAGTATACTGGACTGGATTTCTATTTAAAGTAAAAAGTGCCAACAATTTAGGCTGCGCTACAGTTTGCACTACTTAAAAAGATTGTAGTAGTAATGCATGCAAATCATCAACCAAACCAATTATCTGTCCACAACGAATGATAAACAAACCAATTGCTTCTGGGAAAATCTAAATTTATGGATATCGTTCCTTAAAACTTAAAGTACTATTCTCTCTCGAAAAAGTACGAAATTCAATACCGTCAAATATTTCTGTGTTTGACAACTATGATCATTACGACTATTAGGTTTAAAGTGAATATATTAATTAGATATAGGAGATATTGAAGAAGCGGTCGAAAATCGAACAAAAATAATACAAAACGCTGCCTGGGCCGCTACTCCGAAACTTAAAGAGAAACATATAAATTGCGCGATTAATCCAGATATTAAGGAGATGATAAGCTATCTATTGTGAACCCGCCTTGAGCCGAATGGCGGAACATGCCGCTAAATATTTGCAGAAGAGATCTAAGGATGGCAGATGTAGTATGATATCCAATGCCAAGGTTGGAGTTGTTTTCATGGTGCCATTTATTGCTAATTCTGCTGATCTCTGTGCCTTACTATGCATTCCGCAGTAGGTCCTTTTCTGCTTTGCAGTCCACCAGTCAATATTTCCATAGAGGAGAATGGGCCTGACAACTGCAGTATAAAGCCAGTGAGCTAACCTAGGCTTCATTCCCCAAGATTTACCTATAGTTCTTTTGCAAGCATAAAATGCCACCCCAGCCTTCTTAGCCCTTTCTAAGGTATTTGACTTCCAAGTTTGCGTTCTATAGATATGATCAGAATCACTTTCTAAGCAATTTTTATTTTGTCCATCCGTCTGTTCGTCTGTGGACACTTTTTTTCGACACCGTTAGAGCTATCTTAATGAAATATTGCAAAAGTATAGTCTGGACAACGATACTGAACCAGATTGCTATATGTGCCGATTTGGAACTTTTAAGGAACTTTTCTCACCTTTTTTAAAATGACTATAACTTCGATCCTATTTATGGAGCACTGACGCAAGTCAGTGCAGTTATGGAGATGTGGGTCCTACTAATCACTGTGCAAAAAGTGGGCGGTATATTATAACTGCCACGCCCACTATTAACATAAATTCATAACTCAAGATCTGTCATAATATAATATAATATTTATTAATTAAGATTTGTGAACGAAGTTTTACATGAAGGAACATGTGGACATTATAAAGCTATCTGCAACATATAGGGTTGTTCAGGGAAAAGACACGCCCACTTTTGATATAAGGATCTTTCTGGTCTAAAATTAAAAATAGCCTACCTAAGCTTTGCAGAAATATGCATGGGGTCGATAATAGTGTGTGCGCAGAATATGAAGATCATAATTCAATTGCCACGCCCGCATTTAACCAAAAATCATAACTAGGTTCCTGTTTGTACCTGCTGCAACGCAAGACTCCAATCAGCAATTCCCATCACCAATGCCCGCTCGTGAACGCAGAATAAGCAGTACACCCGATGAACGGATATACAGCGTGTGAAGCCTCATCAGCAATTCCGTACACGTGCGGGCTAAAGTATTAATTTGCCCTACGCACGCATTAATTTGCCGGTACTGTACCCAAAGAGATATCAGACTTCAGTATTGCACTTGAAGTCATCATCACGATCCTTCGGTATTGCACCCAAGGAATCGGCAACCGATTAGTAAACCAACTAATCGGTATAGAAACAGTTCCTATTTAAGATTCATCAACGATATTTCACATGAAGGTTGCGGGTACTAACATTAAACACCACACAAGAAATGGGAGTGTAACTTACGACCTATACAATTTTTTTGGACGAAATTTTATATTAGTACGTATATGGACCCTAAAACACCATATATGTACAAGAAAGGGCATCGATATAATCGATTCAAGGTACCCTAACGAAAATTACCGTAGATATGAGTACAAGAATGATGGAAACAAAGATTATGACATCCCGCGTAGAAAATTGATATGTTCTGCGCATATAGCACAAATGTCGTCACGCTAACTGTGTTCCTATTGGTTAATAATTTCTAATAAAGTAATTGTGTAAATATGACAATGGGACAATTTATTATTTTTACTGATCTTTTTTTTTTAATGTCATTCGAATCCGTCGAATTTGCTCCTCGTGCATTGGTATTTTGAGGAATTTCTTTATTAAATAATATTATTCTAAATACCTTCTACATCTTAAAATAAGTTTTTTCACTTTTTCATTTGCTTCCGTCAAATGTCCGCTGGTAAGCAATAATTTTTCTCCATTTAATTTGAAACAAATTACATCGCATGATTTTGGCGTTTCCATTAAAGAATTTGATTGGTTACTTAGCCCAGCTTCACTTAGAATTTTCACCGATGAGAGGGTACAGTCCTGTAGAGGATTAATCATAAGAATATGGTTTTCATTTTTCAGTTTGTTTCAAATAAAGCCAGCCAAATTCTCCAAACCGCCATATTCTTGTTTTTCTAACTCGTTTTCATTGTATTCCCCATTTATGTATTTACCGAATATTTCTTTGTCAAGAAACTAAAAGTGATTTTTCTAAGACTACATTTACATATTTGGGTAATACCCTTAGCCACTGCATCGAATATTTTGGGTTTTCACAGCACGCAATAAGATTTTACT
Source organism: Clusia tigrina (assembly GCA_920105625.2). Taxonomy (NCBI): domain Eukaryota; kingdom Metazoa; phylum Arthropoda; class Insecta; order Diptera; family Clusiidae; genus Clusia; species Clusia tigrina. The sequence goes on from OV050030.1 coordinate 31,787,594, forward strand.
AAATCAAGTCTAAGGCATCCTTCCTGTTGAGATACTTGAGGTGCACCTGCAAGGATCATGCATACCTCTCCCAAGAGAGAAGCAATCAGAAACATAACCCTCCAAAGGCAACCACGCCACCTGAATCTAAATACATGCATTACAATCCGATAGATGTGTATTTGTATAGAACATACCAAGCTTGGTTTGCGCTGCATCCTTCGGAAAACTGTAAAAGTGTGAAGTTTTTCCACTAACTATAGCAAAATAAATAGATTTCATTAAAAACACACAAAATGTGAATTTTCCGTACAATTTCTCACTTAATTTTTACTGTTGAATTGCTTGCATTTGCACACTGCACACCTCATGTTTATATATTTATTACAGGGTTGCCAACTCCACACAATACATACACTTTTTTGTACGAAATGATAATTTTCACGTATGAAGCAATTTATTCTATATAAAATTTAAGTAAACAGATCAAAAATAAAGATTGAATTTATATTTATGTATGAAATTCAATTGATTTGTTATATAAAAATAGTTGTTAGTAAATTGTTTTGTGACCCACCAAGTTGGCCACCCTTGACAAACTATGCCCTTGGACAAACTACGTCATCTAATGGGAAATCATGCCCATGTCGTAATCTTTATTTCTATCATTCTTGATATGCTCCACTGATGATTTATGAAGAAAACAACCTCATTGTTGAACTCCTACGCACAAGGAAAGGTAAAGGGTGTCTCGAAGTAGGCCTAACCTGACTTCAGACTTCTGCACCCGTTTTTACATGCCGGTGTCCTACGAAAAGACAATTGTCATCCTATGCAGAAGGTTTTAAGTAGTTATAATACAAGCATGATATATACTAGTTCAATTCTGGTAAGTATGTGCGTAGACCTTGACTAGTATCGTTTTGACTAGTTACAAAGTAGTTAATTTTTATTCAACTAATTTGGTTTATACTAGTTCTTAAATAGAAAAAGTGATAAAATTCTAATTAAGCTCCAGATAGGAGACACCTTTTGAAATATGTTTGAAATATGCTTGAAATATGTTACATGTTAATTTTTCATATAATTGAAAACTTACATATAGATCTTGAATACCAGTATCGATTGATGTAGCATTGCAGAGTTACTTACAATGTTTCTTTTGCTTTCGCTTTTCCGTGCATTTAAATTGAAATTTTTTTCATAACCCCAACGAAAAATACACCAGAAATAGCCCTAATCACGATATACTCGTATGCTTAAAACTTGGAAGTAATGTACATCGCCATGGTTTAATCCGCAAGCACATGTAAGGTAAACGGTATTTCGAAGGGGGCCGATCCCGACTTTAGCTTCATTTGCTAATTTAATATAAAATAGTGTCAGACTTCTTCAAATAGAAGAAGGGATTTTATAAACAGCCCAATTAATTTAAATGACCTTTTTCGCATATGTCACTCTCCTACTCTCCATCACCTGCCTCATAGTATTTCAGAGCACTTGGCGACGTGTCAACGAAAATATTTTTATTCTCAAAATGCAATCGTCGAAACAATCTCCTAAATTTGATTTGAAGATCCTCTTCTATTTATAATATATATTTAATGGGATTTGAAATTGATTTACTGTTTCCTTGAAGTTTTTTAATTGAGCACAGATGCGGATCCACCAGAAATGGGTGTAAAGAGACAGAGTGACATATTGCAGGAAACTCGCTAACACCAACAAATATTTTAATGTTTCTGATGCTCTCTGCTAAAGAATGAACTAACGATGAGTTCTTTCTCTTCTGTCCCCAAACGTATAATTCTCTCTCGTTAAATTCTATAGCTATTCTGTTATAGTTGTGATGTTTTCTGCCACAGAAACAATGTTCGATTACTTGTTTCTGTGCTGTCGCCAAACGCATCATTTTCTGTCATTAAATTCTGTAACTATTCTGTTATTAATTCAACTCCTTACATTGTTTCTGTTGCTGTTTTAGTTTTATGTCAATCTGCACCTTTATCCGTCTTCTCTCTATTTCCGCTCCAGTACTGAATGTGTATGAAAATTATATTAGTATTGTGCCCCTTCATTGTGAGCTTTCCTTAATTATATATGCCAGTGCGGACTTGAAAATAACCAGACCTTGGCCAAAATGCACTGTTTTCTTAACTAACCTCAATTTATTGTTCAATATTGTTTTGTTTCCGCTCTCAGGTGTTCGAAATAGATATTCACACAAGCGATTACCTATTCAATCGACGCAAACATCTTTCACCGAATTATTTTAAGAAGTTTGGAAACAGATAATTGTTGCATGGCCCCAAATCTGGAGAATCTGATGGTTGAGGATAATTATAGTTATTATTATAATTAACAAAAATTTTTTTTAAAAAAGTCGAGTAATTTTGGATCCGCCACTGAGAATTCAAGTACAAAATCCAGCCGGAATATATTGAAAACATCTCGTTCATTATCTACAAATTTACCACGAAATCAATAAACTTAATTTTAGTTAAAAGTCCGCCAAATGTTGTCTCAATACGTAATCACAACCCATGAATATAATAACAAACCAGTAAATCATTTACAATTTGTTTTTAAGCCTTCATATGAAATCTAAATAAAAAACTCATATCTTACGCCTCCGTATCTCCTAGTGTATGTTCCTAATCTTTATCGTCCAAATGTTTCTTGCTAGCACTATTTTCACTATAAAAGCCCAGTGATTTCACTGTATTTCTCATTCTACAAGTTTGCAATGTTAAAGTTAGTTATTTTCTTGGCGGTTGTGGCTTGCGCGCTTAGTCCAGCTGTTTCCAGAAGTTTGGATGGACGCATTTTTGAAGGTTCGGATGCCGACATTGAATCATATCCATACACGGTACAGCTGCTGACTTTTAACGGATTGCACTTCTGTGGTGGCGTTATTTACAGCAAGAATATTATTATCACTGCTGGACGGTGTCTTGACTTAATGCGCGTCAAGACGGTGACGGTGTTGGCTGGTTCAACTTGGAAAAATACCTCAGACTTTGGAATCGCTGCTCCAGTTAGAGTAATACATGAAGATTTCAACTATCAGACGAAAGCAAATGATATTGCTCTTTTGCGATTGGAGAACGATCTAGTGTACAGTCCCGCTATCAGAAATATTGAATTGGCCACTGAAGCCCCCGCTGATGGAACTGACGCGATAGTGCTGGGTTGGGGTGCGATTCTACGTAATGGAGGTGCATTTTCGGAGAGGCTACAGTTGGCCGAGGTTAATATTGTCAATAACAGCAATTGTGCTTCTTTAAATTATTGGTACTATGATCGGATCTCTTCGTCAATGATTTGTGCGGTTGGTGACGGCTCGGATTTTTGTTCAAATGATTATGGTGGTCCTTTGGTCGCCAATGATAAGCTGGTTGGTATTGCTTCCTGGACAAATGATCCATGTGGCAGTGCTAAAAAACCTGGAGTGTATACAGACATTGCTCAATTTCTTCCATGGATCAAAGAGACTGCGGCTAGAATGATTTCAGACATTTAAAGATATCATAATAAATTTTACACGAAATAAACCAATTTGTTTTTTTAAAAATAATTTATTTGCGCCGATATCGATGAGAACCACAAGTTCCAGCTGACAGATTTCGATTCATTCAAATATTGTTTGGCATGTTGTGTTCATCATTACTTGTGCTTTTATGTGTTTGATGATGATGTATTTTGATTTTGGTGTTTTTACGTAATCACTTCCTTGTTTAACTTTTTCTCCTGACACATTTGGTGGAAGAATATCGGAGGAATCAGTTAATTTTTTATTTTATTTTATTTTTTTATTTTATTTTTTATATTTCATATATTTATTTATGGTATCTTCTAATCTGAAACTAACAATAAGTAAGCATATCTTACAAACTAAATAATTAATATTAATACACCTTGCCAATGCTTAGTGCTTTTTAGTAATCACAATGTTATATGTTAGTTACTGTAATAAATGTTATATTAGTGTTTGTACATGATAAAGGTGTCGATGTTAGTTGTGCTGGTGATTTCGTACGTTTTAGGTGACTTGGAACCCTATTACATGCTAGTATCCTAGCTAGATGATTTGGGTGCTCTTTGATTTTTTGCGCATATTTTAAGCTGGCGTCAAAGATTTCCTTTTTTACGAGCGGAATGTTCAGATATTTGTGAATGTTTGTATTCTTTATAAACCAAGGAGCCCCAGTGATGGTTCTTAGAATTTTGGACTGCGCTCTTTGAATAAGTTCTATGTTAGAGTTGCTTGCGCCGCCCCACAACTGGCTACCGTAAGTCCAAATTGGTTTTATGATGGCTTTGTACAGCAGTGTTTTATATTCTAGGCTCAACCTGGAATTTTTGTGGATGAGCCAGTGTAGGCTATTTGCTTTCAAATTCATTTGTTTTTTTTTGACTTCGATGTGGCGCTTCCATGTCAAACGTGAGTCAAGATGAATTCCTAGGTACTTCACCTCCTTTGCTTGAGGAATAGCAACGTTGTTGAGTGTTATCGCTGGACATGTACCTTTTTTATAGTAAAGGTAATATGCGTACTTTTCGATTCATTAACGTTTATTCGCCAGTCAGCCAACCAATTTGTTACTAGGACCAGATGATCTTCTAAGTCACGGGATGCGATTTTGGGATTCGGATGAATGCTAAGGATAGCTGTATCGTCTGCGAAAGTTGCTGTTGTTAAATATTTGTTGGTAGGCAGATCTGAGGTAAATAGTAGATACAACACCGGACCTAGTACGCTTCCTTGTGGTACGCCAGCTTTGATATCAAAGCATTTAGAGTATGCATTATTGTACCTTACCTTGAACTTTCTGCACCTCAGATACGATTCCAATATGTTGTGTACTTTTGTGGGCAACAGCTCTTTTATTTTGTAATTAAGCCCCTCGTGCCAGACCTTGTCAAATGCCTGCGCCACGTCTAAAAAGATGGCTGAACAATATTGCTTTTTGTCGAATGCGTTTTTTATCTCGTTCACTATTCGATGAACCTGCTCTATTGTACTATGGTGTTCGCGGAAGCCAAATTGGTGAGTGGGAATAGTGCGTTTTTCGTTTATATGCGGCATTAGTTTTGCAAGAAAAAGCCTTTCTAGGAGTTTTGATAAGATAGGCAGGAGGCTAATCGGTCTATATGATGACGATTGGGAGGGGTCTTTTCCTGGTCTCGGGATCATTGTGATTACTGAGACTTTCCAGGCATTAGGAAAGTATCCTAAGCGCAACAAGCCATTAAATAGTGAAGTAAGTAAGATGATGGCCATTTGGGGTATCAATTAATTTCAGTTAATTGAAACTTTTTATTTTTCATATATTTTGAATGTTTCGATGAATATTTCTAAGGACCCTTAAAAATCTCACAAAAATGAATGAAACATTTATTTATGATAAGCTTTTTCGTCAAATGTATGTTTGTTCCGATCAATTCGAGTTTTTATAAGAACAGTTTAATGTCGGGTGCTCGTATTTTTTTTTATAATGAAAATATTTACTGATAAAACCTACTAATAAAACCTTCCAAATATTACTTATTGACACATGATTATTTTCTTGCAATTCTTACTATCTTAAAGGTAATAGATTACACAATCAATCAATTCCATGTGAATTATTATTACTTTAGGCAAGTTTTTAATTGGCTAAGGAGAAAAAAAGCAGAAAAAACATTTAAGAACTATATCAAATTCACCTTCATTGCCGCCGTACTCCAAAAAGGCTATCATACTCGTACATACATAATTTTATAACTGGGGCGGTGAACACATGAGAGTTTGCTATGGTCACCAAGCTAATTATTTTTCCTATATCATTCCTATAAGTTGTGATGTCTCTTTTTGTTTAAAGTAACATTTCAACTTGTCGGCAGATGTTTACACAATCTGTTCTTTGGATGTAATCAATATGTCTAGAAGAAAGAATTTCTTTAAAAATTTTTATCTTTACAGTACTCATACTCAAATAAGCTCAAGAGCTAATCACTTAAGGGAACATTTAATATACCAGTATATGCAAAATAGTGCAATGCAAATCAATTAAAAAGAAGCAAATATCAACAAAATCCTGTCTAAGAAGATACCAACTGTAGCAAAATCATCACTTCAAAATATAATTTACCTAGTCAAGTCAATTTTCAATTCATGATCCCTAATCATATATGAAACCGTGCTGAACGAAGAAGCAAATCAGGAAAACCCGTTCATCAATTGAGAGAATTTAATTTTTCCACTCAACAATTCCACACACAATTTGTGAGTAATTTGCAAAAATTCGTGGAAACTCTCAGAAATACTAATGATACAGAAGCCAAGCAAGGATCCACGTTTAGAAAACTCATACAGGCCAATGAGCTTAATATCAGTATTTTCAAGCATTTTTGAATAACTACTCCTGAGAAAAATTCTGTCAGTCTTAGCAGAAAATGAATCTATACCACAGCACCAATTTGGTTTCAGAGAGACACGTTATAATAGAACAAGTTCACACAAATGTTGCACATATCAGGAAAGCTTTGAAGGAATACAATACATCTGCATATTTAGATATTTTCCATGCATTTGATAAAGTGCGGCTAGAGGGGTTATTATATAAACTAACGATTACTCTACCTGAAAACACGCTTGTTATCCTAGAAAAGTGTCTGTTGTACAGAAAATTCAGAGTTAGGAAATATAACTATATTTCCGGTAGCTACCCTATATTTGCTAGTGTTCCACAAGGAAGTGTTTTGGGACAAATGCTTTTTATAATATACACAATAGACTTTTCAACCATTACAAATTTGCATCCACCAACATTTGCTGATGATACCGCAATTCTGAGTACTGATCCTGATACCAAATGGTTTCATATAAATTGCAGCAGCATTTGAAAGACTTATAAATGTGGCTTAATAGATGGGGGATTAAGGTAAATGAGGCTAAATGCACACAAAAACTTTCACTTTAAAAAAAAGTACATACATGCAAACCTTTACGATTAAATGAATAAACTACCCTGGTGTGTCGCTAGATAGAAGGCTTACTGGGACGAAACATTTGAGGGTTGAAAATTTCGACTGGATACTTAGAAAAAAGTCAACATGAAGCATCGAAAAAAAAATGATATTCTTCAACATGACGATTAAACCATGCTGGACTTCTGGCATCCATCTGTGGGGTACAGTTTCTACCTCAAATATTGATAAAGTTCAAAGACTGGAATCCAAAATTCTAAGAAATATTTGTAAAGCTCCATGGTATATTAAATATGTAAACATTTATAAAGATCTTAACGGAAACGCCGCGTAGGATGACATAAAAAAATGAGCCTCAGCTATGAAAAGCGATTAATTGAAATCTACTAATTCGATAGTATCCGAAACGCTTAGAAAGAATTGATCTCCCTTGTTAAGCTTACTGTATTATAAGTATTTATATATATATATATATATATATATATATATATATATATATATATATATATATATATATATATATATATATATATATATATATATATATATATATATATATATATATATATGTATTATTTTTTTGAATTATTATTGTTGAGCGACTTAACGAAACAAATGACGTGTAATAATAATATGTGGTTGTCTGAATGGAAAGAGTACAATAGCTGAAGCCTCAGGTTCGATTCCTGGGAGGTTCTATAGTTGGTGTGCTGTTGATTTCTGAGATATAATAAATAATTGGGGAAAAATTGCGTTTCATTGAAAGATCTCGGAGGACAAGTAGCGTGTCCGAAATACCTATAAGATCTGCCAAAATGTTTCAATAATTCTCCTTCTGACAATTTTCGCGGTGGCATAACCACACATTTGCATCTACCGTGTGCAGCTTGTCTGTGAATAGATTCGAGAGAAATAATCTTAATTTCTCTGAATTAACGACTACTCACCTACTCTCACAAAAAATTAAGTATTAACTCATGAATATCGAAATCTTTTTTTTATAACAATGTTTAAAGATACATTAAGTATTGTTTATGACATGCATCGCTACGAAAGTATGCTACTTTGGGCCGGTGATAGTTCACTTGGCAACTCTTGTAGCGGGTCACAACTTTTTACAATACTTTAAGCCTTGTTGTATAAATCAAACACCTGTCCACCTGTTGAAAAGTAAGCGATATCAGTCGCTGTTAAGGCTTTTATGATGATAATATTTTACGTCACTCACAAATACTTTATTATATTATTTTTATGGTCAGAAACTTAATTATTTTTTATCGCTATATTCGCATTATCTAAACTCATAAATCCCCTTATCACCAATTAAATTGTCAACTTTATAATTTTGATATTTGAACCACCTGCTTTCAACTCATTCTATCAGTATTTTAGTACCCCATGTCGGAGGTATTCAATAGAAGCCCCTTCGTATGCATTTACGAGTGTTTCCTGGGTTAGTGAGGAAACAAATTTATTTGTCCCGAATTGCTCCACCAACCATGCAATGCTATCTCAGTACAACGCGATATATAATTGAAGTAATAAAAATTATAATTTTGTTTAATGAGAAACTAACTGATTACGCAATTACTTTGACCAAATTTAAGATAACAACATACTCAGCAATGTCGTGGACCCCATATCTTTCAACAAAACAAATATCGCTTGTACATCAAAACGTTGTGAGTACGTTTATGCTAAAAAATGTCAAACTTTGCTATAATATTGCCAGATTTTAGTTATTGACATTAGTGTTGCCAGATTTTTAGCTATTGACAGTAGTGTTTCCAGTTCCCTAGATATAAATAGTACGCCTCGTCGCCAATTAAATGCTGTGGAATTTGTACAATATATTGAATGAATTGAAGAAATTGTGGTGTTACTCCATTCCCAACAGATTTTTAAAATTCAACAAACTGAACTTCATCAGTTAAAGCTCTCATATATTTTGTTAATGAAACACGGTGAAATAAAGGAAATTCACTCCAACTTGTGATACAATTTTAAATCAAAGGTGATCGTGAACCATGCGGTCCAATGCGAGAAACTATGACTGTTATTTACAGGAATATTACAAACTGCAGCTTCAGCAACCGGTGAAGTGTTCTGCCCCCTTCAATCTTCAGAAAAGTATAGCTTGAACTCATTCTGTAATGTCAGCGCATTTGCTGGAACATTTAATGTACAAATAAGTCGCGAATTATGTTTGGAGAATGGAATTCTTTCGTTTCATTCAAACAATCGCGCCACTCACTATCTTTGATGCAATACCGCGCGAATGGCAAGCTTCAATAAAATAATGAGAAACGACATCTTCAATTATTTCGGAAAAACGATATCTAATAGAAGCAGTCGAAAATGAAAAAGTTCGATATCTTTCGGAGAAACTACGTACATGCATGATATATTTTTATCACCACCAAGTTGTCGCCTCAAAATATAATATAAAGAAATTTCAGTATACTGGACTGGATTTCTATTTAAAGTAAAAAGTGCCAACAATTTAGGCTGCGCTACAGTTTGCACTACTTAAAAAGATTGTAGTAGTAATGCATGCAAATCATCAACCAAACCAATTATCTGTCCACAACGAATGATAAACAAACCAATTGCTTCTGGGAAAATCTAAATTTATGGATATCGTTCCTTAAAACTTTAAGTACTATTCTCTCTCGAAAAAGTACGAAATTCAATATCGTCAAATATTTCTGTGTTTGACAACTATGATCATTACGACTATTAGGTTTAAAGTCAATATATTAATTAGATATAGGAGATATTGAAGAAGCGGTCGAAAATCGAACAAAAATAATACAAAACGCTGCCTGGGCCGCTACTCCGAAACTTAAAGAGAAACATATAAATTGCGCGATTAATCCAGATATTAAGGAGATGATAAGTGCAAAACGAAAGTTAAGAACGTTGTGGCAAATTAGAGATATCCAGAAGACAAAAAACGTCTTATTAAGGCCGCGAAAGAACTTAGAGATAAACTCATGGCAGTAGAAAATGATGAAATTCAGCACGATTTGTCAAATTTGTCAGCAACAAATGCCACGGAATATTCGTTAAGGAGGGCAAAAAAAAATTGAAGCAACCCACTACTCGATTTCCTCTCATCAAAACTGTGAATGGTTCTTGGGCAAAAGCCGACGAAGATGAGCAGAGACATTTGCCAGATACATTTGTGATGTCTTTACTCCATTTCCCAAAAATCCACAACATAATGATGACGACATTCATGTGTTTTTGGAAGCTCCTGGTCAAATGGAATTACCGATCTTACCTATCAAAATAAGAGAAGTTAAGATCTTTCTGATTAAACACCTGAACATAAAAAAAGCAACAGGATATGACTTGAGAACAGGTAAAATTCTTAAAGAGCTGCCGGATAATGCCATAAAATACATCAACTATTTGTACAATTTGTACAAAGTACTGCGGTGTGCCTATTTCCCTCGTCAGTGGAAAGTTGCTGAAATAACTCTAATTGCCGGAAATAACTCTGCCGGGAAAGATCTCTGGAAATCCGGAAGAAGAAGTTTCTTCGTATAGGCCGATAAGTTTACTGCCGAATATTTCCAAAGTTTTCGAAAAGCTGCCATTGAATAAGTTTAATCCGATACTGCTTAAGAAAGAACTCATATCTAATCACCGAGTGCACACAGTTTATCACAATGCTAGAAATACTCTCGAACAGGGTCAGTTTTGTACAGCAGCATTCCTTGTCATTACACAAGCGTTCGATAAAGTTTGGCACCCTGGGATACTGTTCAAACTAAAGAAGTCGCATCCTCAAACATATTTTGATATTTTCAAATCATATCTTGAAGAGATCCATTTCAGAGTGAAACTTAAGTCAGAAACCAGCACAATTTTCCCAATTTCTGCGGGTGTTCCACAGGGGAGCGTATTCGGTCGTGTGCTTTACAGTATTTTTGCAGCAGATCTACCCCTGACAGAGTGGACTGAAATTGCTGATGATACCGTTATAATATCTACAAACTCTCATGATATAACTGCCGCAAACCAACTACAAAAACACCTCGATAAAATTCAAATTTGGTTTGACGAATGGAGAATGAGAGTCAACGCTACAAAATCAGTACAAGTAACTTTCACTTTGAAAAGGAGTTCCTGTACGCCTGTGATTCTAAATAGTCGCCCATTGCCTTAAGCAGAAGATGCCAAATATCTCGGGTTACACATAGGTCGGCGTTTGACATGGAAAAAACCCGTCTTTACAAAACGGAAACAACTGGGCATCAGACTTAGCTCAATGTATTGGTTGAAGGGTTACAACTCTAAGCTAACATTGAATATTAAGCTTCTGCTCTATAAAAGTATTAAAAAACTTATATCGCCTTATGGAATTCAGCTGTGGGGCTCAGCAGCGAGTGCTAATATAAATATTTTGGCAAGGTTCCAAGCAAAACTTTTGCTGATGATTGTCAACGCATCATGGTTTGTCAGTGACAGGACATTACGAAAGGACATTAAGTTTCATAGTTCGTTTTAAAATACAAATGAAATGAAGATTTACACATAGCCCTGATTTCGTATGATTTTAATCTACCAAATATTCACAATTTTACACAAACATAGACAACTCACATCCCAGCAGAGTAACCAACCAGTTAAAATACTAGTAAAACTACTAGTTAAAAACATACCAGCACTGGTTAATCAGCAACCCCTATTTACATAAAGCCACCTGGTATGTATACCCTTTACCTTTAAAAAGGGTAAAAAGGGTATAATAATTTTGTGCTTTTGAGAGCGATTGCAATTTCAGGAAGGAGACGTGGTAGGTATGGACATAGAGGTAGGTAGGTTGGGCAGCCGCACCACCAATAAACCAGTGATGCCACTTACACCACCAGTTGGGTCCGTTGTGAGCCGCGGTTACGCTTCCCCCTCCAGATTGAACCCACCTGAGCCTTTTATAAAGCGAAGAAGGTTGTTGAAACTCGACTGGAATAGACCATTTATACTTGTTAAGAAGTGGGATCCTACTAAACGTTCCCTATTTCTAGCTAAAGCTGGACATGTACAGAAGAGATGCTGGACCGTTTCCAGTTCCTCCTCGTTCCTGCAGCTACGACAGAACTCATGCGTATAAACTCCCATTCTTCTTGCATGATTTCCTATTAGACAATGTCCTGTGAGGGCTCCTATTAAAGTCCTAATTTGTAGTCTATTGAGTCCAATGATATTCCTAGATAGAAGCAGATTTAGCCTCGGCCATGTTTGCCTGGCGATTTCTCAGCTAGTGGCACAGATCCACCTTTGATTGGTATAATTAATTAGTGTCTCCCTTATGAGAAGCTTACAAGTCGCGAGAGGTAAATCCATATGCCTACCGACATTTGGCATACATGTGCCACCTCTCGCAAGTTGATCAGCCTTGCAGTTCCCTGGTATATCCCTATCTCCTGGCACCCAGCACAAATGGATATGGAATTTTTTAGCCATCTCATTTAGAGTTCGGCGACAGTCTAAGACACTCCTTTATGTTATTTGGATTGCATTCAAAGTCCTTAGTGCAGCTTAGCTGTCTGATAAAATGCAGATATCCTTGACGGTTTATACTCAACCAATTCAAGGCAACGTGAATAGTCGTTACTTCTGCTTGAAAAACACTGCAGTGATCCATTAGTTTAATAGATTCACTGATTGAGGACGTTTCGCAATAAAATCCTGATGATACACCGGTATTCATTTTTGATACTTCTGTGTATATCTTGATGGAAGTATCTGGTCATGGATCCCCCACGAGCCATTCCTGTTTGGAAGGAATCCTTAACTTAACCCGTAACTGTGTATACTGATGGCAGTGTGACTACATCCTCTTCGCGGGGGCGGCTAGAAACAGGTTTTCAGAAATATTTTCTGAAAGCGCTGATTAATCGTAGTCGGGGCGGAATGAAAACAACTCTCTTAAATAAAATATTTTTGTCTTTCCTCAGCATAAAATAGGTTGCGTTGGGCCAGTGACCCGACCGTAAAACAAACTCACTCAAGAAGCGGAAACAAGCGTCGGAAATAATAACAACCACACGACGACGACCATCAGCTTTAAATCAATGACACGAATTGGAACATGGAACGTTCGCTCTCCCTTTGAAACTTCAAAGCTCGCACAGGTTTGCAGGGAGATGGAGCGTTATAAAATTCAAATTCTCGGCCTATATGAAACCAGATGGCTCGGGCAAGGAGAATTTCACACCCTTGAAGGCCACTTTTTTATCTACAGTGGCAACATTCAAAAGCGTGCAAACGGTGTCGGCATTCTAATATCAAAGAACTTAAAAGGTGCATTAATGGGATGCAAGCCGATCTCCGAACGTATAATAACTGCCAGATTTAAGACTAGATTTCGTAATATCACCGTAATTCAATGCTACGCGCCTACGGAACCATACACAGACGATGCCAAAGAAGCATTCTACATCTTGCAAGACTCTACCATCAATTCTGTTCCAAAAGGCGACATCATCATGACTGATTTATCATAAATTTCCATCCAAATTAAGATGCGATCGGTGTGGATAAATAATGGAAGAAAGGGCATAACAAGGTGTCATTTCTGTTAACGAAAATTTACTGCAATGGAAAATAATTCTAAAAATTAAAAAAGAATGTTGTGCGAGATGGGGCCAAAGCTCTTTTAATTGATATTTGGGGCCCCAAAACTAATCAATTAAGAGGCTCTCGGAAAAATTGCCACATAATCGAGAAACGGTTGTTGAATTGCAACAGAAAGGAGTGATGCTCACACCGCCGAAATAAAAGTCAAAATAAATTACGAACAGGAACTATGAACGCACTTGATTTAAGTGAAGTACTTTACGACACATTAAGTATTTTATGCCGTAGTATGAACGTAATATTAGAGTGCAATGGACTAAGACAGTAAGTGGACAGAATTTGCTCAGTGAGTTCACCATCTGCAGTTGGCGTGGTTGTCTGCAGGGACAGAGTCAATAGCTCAAGGCTCAGGTTCGATTCTTCGGAGGATTCATAGTTGGTGTGCTGTTTATATCTGAGACACAATAAATAATTGGGGAAAAACTGCGTTTCATTGAAAGATCTCTGATGAGGACAAGCGGCTATAAGATCTGCCAAAAGGTTTCAATAATTCTCCTTCTGACAATTTTCGCGGTGGCATAACCACACATTTGCATCTACCGTTTGCAACTTGTCTGTCAATAAATTCGAGAGAAATAATTTTAATTTCACTGAACTAACGACTACTCACCTACTCTCACAAAAAAATATGTATTAAATCGTGAATATGGAAATTCTATTTTCATAACAATGTTTAAAGATACATTAAATATTGTTTATGACATTCATCGCTACGAAAGTATGCTACTTTGGGCCAGTCATAGTTCACTTGGCAACTCTTGTAGCGGGTCATAACTTTTTACAATACTTTAAGCCTTGTTGTATAAATCAAACACCTGTCCACCTGTTGAAAAGTAAGCGATATCAGTCGCTGTTAAGGCTTTTATGATGATAATATTTTACGTCACTCACAAATACTTTTTTATATTATTTTTATTAAGTTCGAAACTTATTTTTTTTTATCGCTATATTCCCATTATCCAAAATCATAAATCTCCTTATCATCAATTAAATTTTCAACTTTATAATTTTGATATTTGAACCACATGCTTTCAACTCATTCTATCAGTATTTTAGTACCCCATGTCGGAGGTATTCAATAGAAGCCCATGCGAATGCACCTACTAGTGTTTCCACCTTTAGTGAGGAAACAAATTTCTTTATCCTGAACTGATCGACAAACCATGCTATACTATCTCAGTACAAAGCAATATATTATTGGAATAATAAAAACAATAATTTTATTTACTGAAAACAAACTGATTGCGCAATTACTTAGACAAAATTCAAGATAGCAGCACACTCAGCAATGTCGTGGACCCCGACAATGTCTGGATTGAATTAGGAAAGCATGAACAAATGTCTCTATGGATGTGACTGGGGTATACTACAAAACACCTGAAACAAAATTTCAGTCATAATCAACCCGATCCAAAGAGGTGACAATGGGTCAATCGATTGGAAGGCTTCAGTATATGTAACAGATGGTTACCAGAAGAAGAACAAACAATTGGTGTCCAGGAATATGCATCAAGTAAGTATGCGATTGTAGAACATGTTCCCGGTGTACAGACTCATTTAATTGTTTTAATAGCTGGAGCACTCCACAGGATAGCTGAACACCCCATTTTGATACAAGAAACTATTCAATCCACACCGTTTTATCAGTAATTAGCTGTAATCGGCTGAAGAATATTAAGTAGAATTTTATTTGTTTTGACGGAACTGTGTTGAAACTCGCTGCGTGATTATGGCGTGTGAGCTCCTATTTTTCCACTAACTCCTTTATTCTCCAGAAGAATATATTTCTCAGATGTTTTTTCCTGTAAATTCCTTACCCCTAAACTTTACGGATAAAACGTGAAAGCTACTTAGACTGCTGCACACTGAATATTATATAAGGTAGGGAACAATTGGATAAGAAAAATAGTTAGGTTAGAGTAGAATAATCGATAGGCCATACACCGACTTATATTGACGCGACAAACCCACATACAAGAAATGGGGTCGATCAGCCAAAGTCCACGAACCCTTCCTTATAATCAACTCTTGGGGACCCCACCCAAAAATGCACTAGAAGTAACCCTAATCACGATATATGAATAAAACTTGGTAGTAATGTTCATCGCCATGGTTTAATCCGCAAGCACATGTAAGGTAAACGGTATTTCGAAGGGGGCCGATCCCGACTTTAGCTTCATTTGCTAATTTAATATAAAATAGTGTCAGACTTCTTCAAATAGAAGAAGGGATTTTATAAACAGCCCAATTAATTTAAATGACCTTTTTCGCATATGTCACTCTCCTACTCTCCATCACCTGCCTCATAGTATTTCAGAGCACTTGGCGACGTGTCAACGAAAATATTTTTATTCTCAAAATGCAATCGTCGAAACAATCTCCTAAATTTGATTTGAAGATCCTCTTCTATTTATAATATATATTTAATGGGATTTGAAATTGATTTACTGTTTCCTAGAAGTTTTTTAATTTACCACAGAAGCGGATCCACCAGAAATGGGTGCAAAGAGACAGAGTGACATATTGCAGGAAACTCGCTAACACCAACAAATATTTTAATGTTTCTGATGCTCTCTGCTAAAGAATGAACTAACGATGAGTTCTTTCTCTTCTGTCCCCAAACGTATAATTCTCTCTCGTTAAATTTTATAGCTATTCTATTATAGTTCTGATGTTTTCTGCTACAGAAACAATGTTCGATTACTTGTTTCTATGTTGTCGCCAAACACATCATTTTCTGTTATTAAATTCTGTAACTATTCTGTTATTAATTTAACTCCTTATATTGTTTCTGTTCCAAATGTACTGGATTCTGTTTCTGTTGCTGCTTTAGTTTTATGTCAATCTGTACCTTTATCCGTCTTCTCGTTATTTCTCTCCAGTACTGATTGTTTTAAATTTGTATTATGCCCCTTCATTATGAACTTTCCATAATTATTTTTTCTTTTTAGGAAATTTCTTTTATGTATGCCAGTGTGGTCTTGAAAGTAACCGGCCCAATCGACGCAAACCTCTTTCACCGCACTACTTTATAAAGTTTGGAAACAGATAATTATTGCAGGGCCCGAAATATGGAGAATCTGATGGTTGAGGATCCATTATAATTATAATTATGATAATAAAAATTGTTTTAAAGAAAGTGGAATAAATTTGGATCCGCCATTGAGAATTGAAGTACAAGATCCAGCCGGAATATATTGAAAACATTTCGTTCATTATCTACAAATTCACCACGAAATCAATAAACTCGATTCTAGTTAAAAGTCCGCCAAATGTTGTCTCAATATGTAATCACAACCCATGAATACAATAACAGACCATTAAATCATTCGTTTTCAAGCCTTCGTATGAAAGCTCAATAAAATATTCATATCTTACGCCTCCATATCTCCAAGAGTATGCTTCTAATCTTTATCGCCCAAATGTTTCTTGCTAGCACAATTTTCACTATAAAAGCCCAATGATTTCACTGCATTTCTCATTCTACAAGTTTGCAATGTTAAAGTTGGTGATTTTGTTGGCGGTTGTGGCTTGCGCGCTTAGTCCAGCTATTTCCAGAAGTTTGGATGGACGCATTGTTGGAGGTTCGGATGCCGAAATTGAATCATATCCATACACGGTACAGCTGCGGACTTTTAACGGATTGCACTTCTGTGGTGGCGTTATTTACAGCAGGAATATAATCATCACTTCTGCATTTTGTATTTTTGGAATCAGTAGTTGGCAGCTGACGGTGTTGGCTGGTTCAACTTCTAAAAATTCTGCAGCTGCTGGAATCTCTGTTGAAGCTAGAGTAGTTCATGAAGAGTTCGACCCTATTACGAAAGCTAATGATATTGCTCTTTTGCGTTTGGAGAGTGATCTAGTGTACAGTTCTGCGATCAGAAACATTGAATTGGCCACTGAAGCCCCCGCTGATGGAGCTGACGCGACAGTTGTGGGTTGGGGTACAACGAAGCCTTTTGGGATCGATCCTTCGACGACGCTACTGTTTGCCGATGTACATATTGTCAATAACAGCAATTGTGCTTCTAAGACTTATGGTTACAAAAGGAAACTGATCACTTCGTCAGTGATTTGCGCTACTGCTGCCGGCTCGGATTTCTGTTATGGTGATTATGGTGGCCCTTTGGTCGCCAGTAATGAGTTGGTTGGTATTATTTCCTGGAATACTGGTGAATGCGGCAATTCTAAATATCCTGGAGTATATGTTGATATTGCTCAAGCGCTTCCATGGATCACAGAGACTGTGGCTAGAATGCTTATAGACATTTAAAGATATCATAATAAATTTTACACTAAATAAGCCAATAATTGGTTTTTTTAAATATTTTACTTGAGCCGATATCGATAGCAAATCATAAGTTCCACCTGACAGATTTCGATTCACTCAAACATTGTTTGGCATGTTGTGTTAATCATTCCTTGTTCTTTTATGCGTTTGATGATGATGTATTTTGATTTTGGTGTTTTTAGTTAAATCACTTTCTTGTTTAACTTTTCTATTGACACAGTTGGTGGAAGAACATCGGAGTAATCACTTAATTTAAACTTATTATTTTTCATATATATTGAATGTTTCGATAAGGACTCTTTCCCATGTCTATTCTTGTCAACACGAATTTCTGTACTCAAGCTAGGTGACGATTTTTTAAAAATCTCACAAAAATTAATGAAACATCTTATTCATGATAAGCATTTTCGTCAAATGTATGTTTGTTCCCAGCAATTCGAGTTTTTATAAGAGCAGTTTAATGTCGGTTGCTCGTATTTTTTTTATAATGCAAATATTTACTGATAAAACTTACGAATAAAACCTTCCAAATATTACTTATTGACACATGATTATTTTCTTGCAATTCTTACTATCTTAAAGGTAATAGATTACACAATCAATCAATTCCATGTGAATTATTATTACTTTAGGCAAGTTTTTAATTGGCTAAGGAGAAAAAAAGCAGAAAGAACATTTAAGGATTATTTCAAATTCACTTTCATCAGCTCCGTACTCTGAAAACACAATCATACATACCAACTCTTGATATTCTCCGTTTATATAAATGTTATATTTACTACATCACAACTGCAACTACTTTATACACATTTTTCAACGGAACCCGATGTCGGAGTCACTGGCTGGTCTTCGGGCACAAACCTCTGATATACGATATCTGAATGGAAGACTTGATTCATGTGCTGATTAGATTGAAGGATATTAATTTTTCCATCCTAACTCCATTCTTTTGATCAGTTCTGATATTATTACTGCGCGAAAAAAGTGTTATTCTGTACATAAAATATAAATAACAGGATTTGGCGCTCGCATCCAAACCGCTCTGTCATATCAATTCTTTCCAAATCGTTACTATAGCGGCATCGTTAATTATACATTTAAATACAGGGTGGCCCAAATGAGACCTAGTGATGTTAAACACGTGTAACTCTTGTAATAACGGGTTTTTTTAAATGATTCATTTTAATATGTTAAATACATTTTATGGAAATTTAACCTGACTATGTGTGAAATATGACATCAGACAAATGACCACCATTTTGCTCGATACAGGCATTGGCTCTTTTTAGCGCATTTTGCATTACACGGCGTAATGTTTCTGGTTGCTGGCGCCGTATTTCGTCTCGAATATTCTGCTGTGGTTTGTTAACATACACTTTGTCTTTTAAATATCCCCATAAAAAAAATCGGGCGCAGTTAAATCTGGTGAACGAGGAGGCCAAGGGAAATCTGAATTTCTTGAAATTATGCGTTCACCAAAAATTTCACGCACCATGTCAATAGTTTGCCTAGCAGTATGCGCAGTGGCTCCATCTTGTTGAAACCACAAATTAGGATGTTGCTCCACCAATGGCCGCAAAAAGTTGTCGATCATTGTTCTGTACGAAGCCCCGGAGACCGTTTCTGGCGTTTCATCCTCATTCTCAAAGAAATATGGGCCGATGATTTTTGTGGCCATAACACCGCACCAAACAGTGCATCTGATTGGGTGTGACTGATGCTGATGTATTGCCCTTGGATTTTCGGAGCCCCACAACCTACAGTTTTGTTTATTCCCATAACCAATTAAATGGAAATGCGCTTCATCCGTCATCAAAAGATTATTTAAAAAATCATTTTGTATGGCTAATTGTGTAAAGCGAATACCGTACTGTAGTCGTTGTTGGGGGTCTTGCGGTAGAAGCTGTTGCACAATTTGAACTTTGTATGGATACATCTTAAGATCCAACTTTAAAATTCTCTGTAATGTTGTTCTGGGTATACCCAATTGGCCGGAACGGCGACGAGTTGAGACAGATAGATCATTTGCAACACTCTGCTGCACAGCTTCCACTTTGTGTTCAGTACGAATATTTCGATGAGCACCTCTTCCTGGACGGTCGGCAACTGAACCCACTTCCTCAAAACGGCGATGTAAACTTGTAATCATGGAAGCTGTGGGCGCTGATCTTACGTTCAAAAACGGCGATAATTTCGCTGCGTCAGAACAATTGATCGTTGAGAAGAATAATAAAATTCGATAATTTTAATGCGTTGTTGTGGACTGTACGTATTCATTTTAAATTTCCAAGAGTTCAGTTATAATCTGCAAAAAGAAAAAATAAATTATGTTAAAAAATAAAAAGTTATTTGTGTTTCACATCAGCTGGTCTTATTTGGGCCACCCTGTACAATGTTAGTAGAAATAAGAAACGCCTCCCAACTTGTACCTGTTTGTTTACAATTTGTAGTTGAAGCTTTCCCCATACTCAATTTGTGTGGCCTTCCTTTGCTCGTTGTTAAAATGATTTTTATGCTGTTCAACTTCTATGCGCCTGTGCCAATAACATCAAAATTGAATATAACAAATCTCGGCTGTATCGCAAATAAGCTGAAGAGTACGGTATTCGATGGTAAATCTCTAATATTCATTGTAAAAATTTCACATCAGCTGGTCTTATTTTGGCCACCCTGTAGAAGCAAACAGAGATATGAGAAAATCCGATAAAAATTACACAAATGAAACTAAAGTTGTAAATACAGACACACTTAGAAATGAGGTACCATGTAAGTAATGTGTCATGGACCCAAAGGTAAGAAAGGTCGATTATACAAAAATTGGATTATAATAAAACTGACAGCATTGGCAATTCTAAGACAAGTAACGATGTCAATCCTTTCCACACTTTTAAGCTAGTGGTGAACTCAGCAGAGTGTGCTAATTTTATAATTGGGGCGGTGAACTCATGAGAGTTTGCTATGGTCACCAAGCTAATTAATTTAGCTATATCATTCTTATAAGTTGTGATGTCTCTTCTTGTTTCTCATTTCAACTTGTCGGCAGGTGTCCACACTATCTGTTATTTGGTTGTAATCAACATGTCCAGAAGAAGCTATTTCTTTAACAATATTTATATTTACAGTACTCATATGCAAATAAATTCAAAAGTTGTTCAGTTATGGAATATTTACCCTTCAATATACGAGTATATGAAAAATATTTCAAAGAAAATCAATTAAAAAGAAACAATAATCCACAACATCCAGACTAAGAAGATACTGTAGCAAAATTATCACTTTAAAAGATAATTCACCTAGTCAAGTCAATTTTCGCTTCATGACCTCTAATGATATTTGAAACCGTGCTGACCGCAGAAACAAATCAAGAAATCTTGTTCATAAATTTGGAGAATTTAATTTTTCCAGCGTAAAATTTAGAGAAATCTGCTAAAATTAATGATTTATTGCTTCTGGCATAGAACTGCGGTGATTGAATGTTTCTTTGCTACTGTTCAATGCTCCAAAGTAATAAATTCGTCTATTCATTTCCACTTTAATATTCAATTCAACAATTTGCCTTTGTCATCTACTTCTCATGGTACATTCACAGAAATCGTTATGCTGCGTTTTAGTGTTCGCAGGCAAATTCTTCAGATACGCTCCCCATATTAATCATAATTTCCTTTTGCAAATCTAATCAGGACAACCTCCGAAATGAAATTTCGTGTACATATGTCGAATACATTTGTCAAATGTTGACGCTGAATAAAATTTAATTTTGATATGGCAACGCCTGCCTTCGTTTGCCTTTCAACATTGAGACGTGACTTGCATACTTTGAATTTGCCCCATTGGCCTTTCACCAGACTTGCGACACGTTGCGAATGTCACTTCGGAATTTTGCGTGTTTAAACAGCGGTATAAAAAGTAAAAAAATAACATTATAAATAATAATAATAAATAAACAACAAATAATTTTGTGAATTTTGATAAATTTGTAGCCACAAATTGGAGTGTGTGCCTCGCAGTGTGGGCGGTACCATGAATTTGCATTTCCCTTTGATGTAATGAATTTCAATGAAGTGGTTTAAGACCTTATTCTCAATAGAAAAGGAACAAGCAAATAAATAGCGCCCCTCCTCTTACTGGCACTTTAGAAACGTTTTCAGATGATAAAGAATGTAAGATGTGGACGAAAGAAATGCGGATTAGTTTATTTCGGAAGCAAATCCTGTATATTGGGTTGATTTCCAGTTTATTAGGTTAATTCTGCACGATAATTATTTTAGATATCTTCTGCAATTTTATTTTCTATGTACTGAGGTGGTAGGGAAATAGCTGTGCTATTTGAGGCTAATCTCTCTGCATATGTTGAACTGAATCTCGATGTCTTGAATTGAGTTTATATTATAAACAGCAGTTCACTACGAGAGAGGTTTATATAAGTCAAGATAGAATCTATTCGAAAATAAGCTTACTCAAAAACCCTCTTCAAACTTCTGTCGAAGTGTAGATAATATTCTATAATGTTCTCGAACTTCTTTCGAAGTGTAGGAATATTTTAGAATGTCCCAGAAACTTCTATCGAAATGTAGGGAATATTCTAGAATGTTCTACTGCAACCATTCTGAAGGTATATAAGCTACCACACAATTTAAGTGGAGTTGAAGAGCAATCGTAGCAGTGTGTACATGGTGAATTTCAATCGCAATACTATTAAGAAGTAATAAAGTGATTAAATTAATTATTCAATAAACTGCAAAATTTTATTGAAGTAAACTTCAAGCTTCAAGTTTATTATTTTAATTTACTCAGCAATTGTTTGATTACTACACAATCCAGAGGTACGAATTCGAGAATTGAGAGCTATAATAAATTGTCATTGTTTAATTTTCAATAAATTTGTTTTTCTTTCATAAATACTTGCTAATGTTGTGCTTAATAAAGTTAAAAATATGTAAATAATGTTGTTATAAAGTTACTTCAGTTTTCGGAGTTTTGTGGGTTAGGCCAAAAATAATAATAATTCATCTGATCGACCCCGAATCTTGTATATGGCTTTGTAGGGGCCATCTATGTACTACTATAAAATTTCGTCCAAAAATATTATATAGGTCGTAAGTTATAATAATATGTAAATAGTGGGCGTGGCTGTAGAAACAGCACGCCCATTTTTTGTGTGGTGTTTAACGTTAGTACCTGCAACCTTCCTGTCAAATTTCGTTGATAAATCTTCAATAGGAACACAGTAATGATTTTTGGCTAATTGTGGGCGTGGCAGTTGCATTATGATCTACATATTCTGCACACACACTATTATGGACCCCATGTATATTTCTGCAAATTTTTATTCCGCTGGCATCAATACGAACATAGGTAGGCTAATTTTAATTTTAGACCCGAAAGTTCCTTATATCAAAAGTGAGAGTGTCATTTCTCTGATCAGCCCCATTTGTTGCAGATAGCTTTGTAATATCCACATGTTCTTTCCCGTAAATCTCTACCAGATCTTCAGTTATTAATATTTGTTAATAGTGGGCGTGGCAGTCAATATATACCGCCCACTTTTTGCACAGTGTTTAGGGGAACCCACATCTCCATAACTGCCAAATAACGTCACGATTCCGTCAATTGGACCGAAGTTATAGTCATTTTAAAAATGGTGAAAAAAGTTCCTTATATGGGAGGTAGGCGTGGTCTTTGTCCAAATCGGCCCATATAGCAATCTGGTTCTGTATCTTTCTCCAGACTATACTTTTGCAAAATTTCATTAAGATAGCTCTAACGGTGTAGAAAAAAAGTGGCCACAGACGAACAGACGGACGGACAAAGTCAAAATTGCTTAGAAAGTGATTCTGACCATATCTGTATATATAAGTCCATACCTACCACGCCTCCTTCTCGAAATTGCAACCCCTCTCAAAAGCACAAAGTTAGTATACCCTATTTACCTTTTGTAAAGGTAAAGGGTATAACAATTATGCACAAATAATAGAAAGTAAACGCCCTTGCAAAAACAAAAAACATCACCTGAGCAAAGCATAGTGCGAAACTTCTACACAGAACGATCGCACCAATGAACGGAACCTCTAGCATAGATCTAGCCTCAAGTGTAGGCGAAACATCCACACAAACCCATCACAGTGTCAAACTGCGATTGGTTGCGCACAGGCAATGTTCCAAACCAAACCACAGCCGAAAAGTATACACACACAAAGGTAGACTGATTGGTAGTGTAGTCAAAGAACACTACTACACTTTGGTGTTGTACTGGGCAAACGGCATGTGTATGCTGAAGGTAAATTGATCAACCGAGCCGAAGGTGTCAAACCGAAAATCATTCTTGGTGTCAAACGTCATCGTTTACAACAAAAAGAACAGCAGAAGCGAGGTGGGAGTAGCAAAGCCAGAAAAACAACATTAAAATACGAATGCGTGGAACAAAGAAACAGCGACAGAACGATCGCTGCGCATACAATCAGTAAGAACAGAGCACAAGGCAGACGACGAAAAACTGCTTATATTCAAAGATAACCACTACGCTACTCAATTACAAATCCGGCAACAGACTTCTGGCAAAGAGCAAACAAATATTGAGCTCCCATGACGAGCAAAGTTATTGTTGTAAACATTTTATTCGACGGGTTTTCTAGTAAACCCCTCGAACACAAATACAAGCATTGCATATCACTTCCCCTTGCCTATCACCCGTTTTTGTGAAAACGCCAGCACTTCCATTTCACAAAATTTTATGTGATTCAATCTTAACTTATGTATACTCTTTGCTTCTGCATTTTCAATCGCCTTTTCACTAAGCCACACGGAGTTTTTAACAATTTTGTATTCATATAAATAAAATACAGAATAATTAAGATATCGGACTGAAATTTATTCTAGGCGTAGTACACATGTTACATTTAAGTATGGAATTCGATCTCGTTCCTATGACCACCGTGGGCATGTTTGCAGCGGTCGATTTTTTGGAGCCAACTTACCACCACTCTTCCACACATATCGGCCGGAACGTTACCGATTTCGCGTTCAATATTGTTTCTGAGCTCCTATAACGTTGTTGGCCTGTTGCACAGTATTCCGTTGCCACACAAAAGTTGGACAAAAATAGAAGGAGTTGCTCGAATTTGATGAAACTTCATTTCCTAAAGGATTATGACATGCTGATTTCAAAACTGAAATAGGTTTTTTGATATTGTTTTCGGTTTTCTCATAAAACCAGTCAGATATTGTTTTTTGTAGACGCTTTAGTTGCTAGTACTCATCTCCCCAAACCCTTGCGGCCATAATTAATTATGGTGTAAAGTTTAATAATAATGTGAGTAAGTCGATAGTCGTCAATTCTGTGAATATGAATAATATTTTCATGATCTTCATGGTTAATAATAATAATAAAATATCAGTGCAATTATTTTTTAAATATTGCCAATTAAAAACCTAAGCTCAATCGTTTCCTTCGGTTTTAGAGGGAAAAGCAGGTTTTTTAATTAAGCATAGTTTTTATTCTGTAGAATCTGTTTCGACGGTATAAGAATTTTCTGATGATGAAGAAGATGAACGACTTAATACGGACGAAAACTGTTCTGCATTATCGTTCGTATTTTCATCTTGAACTATATATTGCTCCATACATTTATCGGAGCCCAATAAAAATTTATTTCTGCGTTTAATATTTCTTTTTGACGAAAGCAATGAATCCGAAGATAGCAACAAATGTATCATTAAGTATTTGTTAGTATCTTCTCGTTCCGTTTTTCGACAATGAGACAGCCGATATTTTCGAACATTCTTATGGGATGCTTCCAACGCTTCTTCTGACAAAGAACCTAAAAGGAAACATGAAAATTTTTCTTATTCAAAAGATCAATTGAATAAATGTTACCAATTGGTAAATCAAAGAATTTGATTACTTTGCATCCGTGGACCAAAACTTTGTGGACAAAACTGGGCATATTGTAACAACCATAATTTCTGAGGTACAACTCCCTGGTCTCTTTAAGCAGTTGGCCAAACTGCTCTTGTTGAATCTTCTTTCCACAAGACAAAATCCGTAGCACGAGTGAAAATTTTTAAATCAAATTTTTATCAAGCTTAGTTATTTCTGCGACTATGTCAATATTCGAAAAAAAGCGGCGAGCAGTGTTTCCGTCGTTAGTTGTACCAAAACCTTGCTTGACTTGGTCAATTATTAAACCCGTTTTGGTCTTGAACTCTTTTTGTATTCGTATTTTATTTTCAATGAATTTCGTTTTATTTTCATTTCGAACTTGCCATGCCACTCAAAGAAACGAATCCAGCAATGTAGAGTTGAACTTGTAGTGATCTGGGTTCGCACTTCGAATCGGTTCTATAATGTTCATTTCTTGTGGACTTGCATAGCACATGAAACACCTGCTTGAAGAATTTGTATCTGACAAAACAGTAGCTACCGCACCATCGATCATAGTGCAATGCAAAATATATGAAATTTCTACAACTTCGTTGTTATTTATATTGACATCATATTCTAAGCTATTAATTTTTTTCATTGTACTTCGATAAAATCAAAGTTTTGTCTTCTTTTGCCAGAATTAATTGTATGGGTCTACGTAAAATTGTCGATGATGGAATTGGATTCAACCAAAGTTCCTCACTTGTTGTCGAAACGACCAATCTAAAAATATTAAAATTAAAATAATAAAAGAAAATTGAAGAAATAAGCAAAACATTTTAAGTTTACTAACTTGAGAGGCACCATAAGAATAAATCTTGGAAATTCTTTCCGTTCGATCTGTTGACAAACATAATTCAATTAAGTCGGAATTGATTATTTTATTTGCCATTTTTATTGAAAAAAATTACGAAACTGATTCACGTTCTTTAGTTAAAAACTTCAATATTATCTCGATTTTTGTGCATTAGAAAATAAAAGAATAGTTTACAGTAGAGAAACACGCTCTTATAATACCTTAGTGAATAGTATCAAATAAGTGGTTTTTGAACTTTTGATCAAATTCCTCTAAAACCTTACATGATGGAGCAAATCTGAGTGGAATTAGAATTTAGCATCCACAAATCTATAAGCGACAAATACTTTGGTCCCCACGCGAAATCTTGCAGGCTAGTGTAATTGTACAATAATATCAAATACTGAAATATCCATTTTGGAACTTATTTCAAAATGGAAAATTTCAAAAAGGCGGAAAAAAGCGGAGAAGGTTTTACTTTCTCCTGTTAGTAGAAGGCCTAAAAACTGTAACTTTATGAAGCTTTTTTTTTATTCTCCTAAAAATTGTCAATTTTCTAGATTTTACATCAACAACAACTTGCGGCATTAATACACTGTAAAATTTTTATTTCACATTTATTTAAAAAAAAACTGATTGGTTCTAAACTTTACATACGAGTATTTAATATTTGTAAAAATCATAAACTTAAATAATTACTGTTAGAAAAGGGGTTTTAATGAAAAAAAAGTTCCCAGCTAGTCAAACACGGTATATTCTCCATTAAAAAGTTGTATGCAAAATCTCTTAGCTTTGAAGTGCTGTATAAAGCGGAAAAATGTTTTTTTTTTGTTTTAAAGTTGTAGTTTTCTCTTAATTGAAGTTTTATCTTTCCAATGATACCAACAACTTAATATTCTGACACACTCACTTCTTTGATTTTTGCCCATAAAAGGAGCACTGTGTGTTGGCATAAACCAACGACTTAACGTATGCCTATGAAAAGAAATCCAACTGCGTTAAATCGCATGAGCAAGGTGACCTTTAGACCGGAGTGTATACGATTACCGAACTTCCCCTTCAATATATTAATTGTTTGACCAGCTGTGTGGCATGTGGCACCATTTTGTTTGAACCGCAATTCCAGCCAAAAAGAGTCTTTTTTGGTTGGAATTGGCACGATAGCGAACTTCATTGACCGTAGCATTGCGTTCATTTTCATCGACAAAAAATACGAGCCAATCACACTTCCGGTATGAATTCCACACGAGACGGTAACTTTTTGTGGATGCAATGGAGGATCTAGAAGCACAGGTTTGTTGCTATCCAATAACTCATAAATTGCTTATTAGCCATTAAGCAAAAATGAGCTTCAATGCTGAAGATTATTTTTCGATGATATTCAGGATTTTCTTCCCTACAAAGGAAAGAAGTTTGGGCGCATGAAAGGATCAACAAGCTTCAGTTCTTGAGTTTATTTATTCTTGTTAGGGTGTAGGGCAAGATCTTTACGCAAGTGTCGCCACAATGTGGTCTGATTTGGCTCATTTTGAACGGCTGCAAAATTTTCCGTACTTAGACCGCCACGTTGTCCCACTTTCACAGCAACATTAATTAGTGAGTACATTGACTCGAATTTATCCTCTTTGGCATGCACATCCTGTCTTGTGGAACGATTATTGCGAGCGAAAATTTGATTAAACGCTCTTTGAGTTGCGACCACCGACTCAGAATATCGGTAGTAATTTTTAATAATTTCCAAACGATGCTCTTTCGTGCACCTCACCGAGGTAAAAATGTAAACCTTGGCTGACTTTTTGGCATTGCCAAGATCATTAAAAATTATTATCAAATTACAAAATTGTTATGTACCTATTGAAAACTCCGATAGTTCAGACTGTAGAGACTTAGTGAGAGTTCTGGCATAACAATCTGCTATTGGAAATTGTTATGGTTCTCCAGAACTGTATTCAGTTCATTTAGACATAAGGTAAAATATTACAGAGAAGCAGCCTCTCCAAAAGTTTTGCCAAGTGTGGAATAAATGGTATAAAATCATTGGCACAGTTTAGTTTTAAATTAAACTATTATTAAAGGAATCATTAGTGTTAGTGTATGTACTATTCTGTATTAGAAAATAGAACAAACAGCACAAAAATATCGCGTCATAAACGAAATTGTGAGATCAATATATTTAAAGTTATTTAATTAGTTAATGAATTCGTATTCCTTGAAAGCTGAAAACTTAAACAGAATACATGCGATTAGGTTCATCCTTGCAGATACCCTGTTCTTCAGCGATGCACAAAGGGATTGCACATTGAGTACGTATGAATAGACGGTAACACTTTTCCATAAACATTTTATGAAGAATGTGGTTTTTTCAGTAAAATTTTTCTTACCTTCAAATGCACTCGGGGGGAAATGTTGATAAATATCATTAGTATTATTTGTGTAGTTCTGCGATTTAAATAAGACAGATCTGAGAGGCTCAAACTTAGCTTAGCTGTCAATGTTACTTCCATAGAAAATACTATCATGCATCGATACTTTGTATATTTTATGTTTTGTAAAATTGTGAAACATACAGAAAAATTGGGGTCATATTTTCTACTTTAATATCAAAATGTAATCAATTTAATATAAACGGAAGTGAGAAATTGCTTTTTGTTTCAAGCCTAAAAGTATGCAAAGTAAAATTTTGGTTAAACTATTAAAATACTGGTAATTTCGATTTCTCTGCCAGTGGCGGAACTTTATCTACAAATGCTGTCGTGTCGCTGGGTGTTGGCAGTTTTACCAAAGAAGACAAAGAAAAGACATCCAATTCCCTCCAAATTTATTTACCGTTCCGACCATATTTTTTGGTCACACGTATAGTTTATGTGAATTTATTGTGTTTGTTGTAAAAATATTCCATATCCCTGTAGAGAAAATTATAGGCAGTCTTCAAAATGTACTACTAAATTTAATTGTAAAAAATCAAGTAGTTAATTTACTAGTTCAAAACTTATTTCTAAGTTAACCAGTTACTGACTTTTGCGGCACTTCATTGCCGTGTATACTAAATTGTTCCTTTCTTGTCAATTTAATAAAAAAGGAAGTAAATACAAACGTTGGAATTTGAAGAAAAACAGTTATTTTTATAATTTCAAGCACTTTTTGTAATTCCTCAATTTAGAGATAAATCTTCAAGTTAACGCGTGTTTTAAAATATCCGCAAAGTGTCCGCAAAGAAGAGTGGAAATGCGGTACCATGAATTAACATACTGAATTAATGTCGAGTACACATTATTATATTATGTACATACATACATATACTCGTATATGAATTTTACATATAATTATGAGTTTTACTAGTATTTTACATGTCGAGTACACATTATTATAATATGTATATATGAATTTTACATATAATCTGAGTTTTACTAGTACTTTAACTAGTTGGTTTCACTGCTGGGATGTTGTCTAAAATAGCGAATATTCGGAGAAAAAAATCAGAAGAAATCAGGGCTACGTTTAAATTAAACTTTTAGGGAGTCACTTCATTTGTATTTTAAAAAGAACTGCGAAACTTCTAAAAAGAAAAGGTTATAATAAATTTAAAAAAATTGTGTTATTTAATTTGGAATTGAAAACTCAAATGTTAACAAGTTCTTTTCATAAATTATAACTATTCTTAATGTAAAATCTGATCCAATTGCTTTCCATTTACACTTCTGTTCACTGTAAACGCACCATAGTAATCATAAGATGTAGAATAATAATTATTTGGTTTCTTGACATAATATTATACTACTAATAACTAAAATAATTAATAAAAATTCATTTATATTAAAATGGGGTCCGACTGCCCCAGTAGTACCCCAAGCGTGGTTAAATATGCATGGCCATGAACGAATGAAAGTGCACAGAGGACAGTAAAAATATTAAAATTTGGAACATAAGTTGATAAAAATGAAGAAATTGACGGCCAAAAGAAAATTCAACGTTTTTACAGTATTCTCACATATAACAACAGTTTCAATAATCTCAGAAAAATCTTCAAAATAGGTCAAAAATGCAGCTAAACGAATTAAGTAAACGGCTTTATGCTTTTAATTAAACAGAGGTAGTGTTTCTTTCTTTAATAATGAAGAAAACAATTTTTTATTTTGTCGAATTAAATTTTTTACTTAAACGCAACTGGAATATTTCGACTTGTGGATTTCGTGGGTTCATTGACAATGAGAAATTATCAAAGAAATTGTATATTTTCATTTATTTTGAGAAGTTAAGTGAATTGAGGAATGACGATAGTTAGAGTTAAGGGGGGTGCACTGTATTTTTACCACTAAATACATCAATTTTAAAAACTCCTCTCAGTAGCAGAACTCGCACAAATACATTCAAATTAACTATCTATTCTTGTATGTTCTTTGGTTTTACTTCTCTTCAACTTTATATCTAGAATTCAAAAAATTCAAGAAATAAATAAGTACATTCTATCAAATATTGACCCGGAATTCATTTTAAAAAAAGCCGCGCTTCGATTTTCGAAAATTGCTTTTCGGCGTTAGGTTGCTATCACTATAACACATTTTTACATAAAATTTGAGCGCGACCTGTCAGTGGGTGCATTTTTGCAGCCCATTGGATACCCAACCGATCAGAATTCTCCGAATTTTCTTCGCTACCGTACTCAACACTTACCACAGCTGTTTGTAGAACAGATGTTTACATATAAAGTGACAAATTTTTGTAGCGGCCCATTCATAAACAAAGTGCACTGTTTCACTCACTCGACAGGCAACCGATGGTTGCCAGAATGCACCCAATTACTAGTATTACAGCTGTCGATGGTGTTAGTTTGCCTCAAGTACGTTCTTCGATTTTTACAGTTGTTAATAATGTTGAACAAAAAGTTTGCATCAAATGTTGTGCTACAAACGTAATTTCTTGTGCTAAATACTTAAAAATGTTGGCAAAGACTTACGGAGATTATTTTATCAAAAACACAAACATATGCGTGGTACAAAGAATTCAAAAGTGGTCGTTCATTATTACCCTCATGGCAGTGTTCCAAAAAACAGCTTCAACTGAAGAAAACATTAATAAGAGCTAGCACAGATATTTCTCTACACATCTGCATCTATCAAGAAACAGTTAGTACCCTATTGGTTGATGTTTTCAGCATGAGACGTGTCGTAGCAAGACTTTTTGCAAAAGAGCTGAATTTGTTGCGAAAAGTGCATCAGTATCCTGTTGCTGAGGATATGCTTTCTCGAGTCGCCAGTGACATACATTCATACAACGCATCATAAATGGGGATGAGGCATGGGATTAGGAGTATGACATGCAAACAAGTCAGTGGAATGGAGGACAGAAGAAGAGCCGAAACCGCAAAACCACTTCAAAGTCGGTCAAAGGTTATGTTCACTATTTTCTTCGATTATCGTGGTATGGTACATTCAGAATTCCTTTAGCAAGGTGAAACAGTCAATAAGCAATATTATTTGGCAGCTATGAAGAGTTTGCGCAAGAGTATTCGTCTTAGGAGGTCCGATTTATGGAACGATAACAGTTGTTTTTGCATCACGATAATGCACCATCACACAAGACTATCATAGTGAATGAATTTTGGACTAAAAACTCAAAAAATATCATCGAACAACCTTCGTGTTCCCCACATTTGGCTTAATGTGACATTTTCCTTTTTTCAAAGCTGATATTGCCACTTCGTGGCACACTTTTTAAGTCGAAGCCATAAAAGAAAATTCGTAGAATGAACTAAATGCCTTCCCGGCATGGATGACTGCATCAATCGTTGGCAACTGTGTATTGCTTCAGAAGGATTAATCCAACCACTTATACCGTTCTTCAGTAATATTTCTTCGGCCACTTTTGATAATAATTTTTAAATATTTTTTCAAGATCCCCTCTTTGCATCAACGACGACACTTCTTTTCTTCTTGCATCTATGAACACTCAAAATTATCTCCATAATTCATAACCAGATAAAGTTCATCCGTCAATAAACTATCTTACGGCTTGGTTGACTAACTCTGACGAAATAGGAAACATTGTATACCTTATTTGTTCAGATGAGGCGGCCTCCAATGCAACAATTGTTTGGACGATGTAGATTTCCTGTATTCCACAATGGGTATGTTTCTAAAAGCGTTAATGGGCTTGAGAGAATATAACTTATTAAACTCTAACTGCAAAATAAAACTGGTTCCCTAGAATCTTGCAATCTTTCCTTTTGAATTGTAAACTGAAATCGTTTAAAATAGTGTTTAATCTGAATCAAATCCCGTCGATTCGCCACTGAATTGAAAGACACCACTATTTGCAAGTGTGGAAGATTAAATTATATCTGCCTTTTCAATATATGAGACTTGAATGACAACGAAAGTCTGAATTGCTTTCAAAATTTGCACACAACAACTGAATCATTGTTTGTCAATAACTGAATCATTCTTTGTATATTACTGAATCATAAATTTTCTGTGTAATGATTGTATTGACTTCAAGTGGATGCAACGAATTTTAGAGTCTTTCAGATCTAGGATGATTTCAAATGACTGGGAATGACTTCGGAGACTTCGAATTGCACATAAGTGCAGTAGTTTCAAGAAAACAATGATTGCAAATACCTGTAGGGACTATCAAGTTAATATATTTAAAGATTGAGTGATTGAAGTCTGCAAGATTCACATGATATAAATACGAAAAAATTCTCTGTTTTTTCATGACCTTTCATCAAGGATTTCGAACTGAATTTAAAGCTAAACGAAGGGTGCTATACGAGTATTTCAACCAATTGACTTAAAACCGCAGAGGATTTCCACATTTGCCCGCTCTATAAATAGGAATCTTTTGGCAGGATTTCAACTTTTAAAAAGAGCCATTGAATTTTTAATGATTGAGTGATTGAAATCAATTGACTGCCAGATTCACACGATACAATTGGACGCAAAGATTCCATCACTTGTGATCAAAGATTACGAACAGAATTTAAAGCTTAACGAAGGGTGCTATACGAGTATTTCAACCAATTGATTTAAAACCGTATTGGATTTTCATATTTGCCCGCTATATAAATCGGAAATTTCCACTTTTAAAAAGAGTCATTGAGAATTTTGCTTTGAGTGTAAATGCGCAGGTATTTCCAACACTCATTTTCTGTTCAGAGCAGATAAACCGTTCAAAGCTCAAAAGGATGTTGGGAGTAAATAGCTGCAAGTACATGAGCGTGTGAGCAGTGGTGTTCAGCAGTGTTAAAAGCGAAAAGGATTAGAGCAAAACACAGCATCCGGCGTTGGCAAAACCTCAGCTTGGCAACGATCTGCAGGTCGGTCTCTTACATGAGCGCCAGCACCGCTGCCATCATCACTACACCAACCCAAGCCAATTGAAATCAACCCCAGCCAAGTGTACTGTTATATTGACCAAGAAGATGTCAGAGCATAAAATGTACTTAACTCGCATTTTACGTTTAAACGGTTTATATCAAAGAGCAGCACCTCCATCCGACTACCTACAAGCTGCTCCGCTTTATGCTCGCAGTCCAGATGACTCCTGTAACAGCACACAGCACACTGTTGCCGTGTGTTACCAACTCATTGCAATTTCTGCCCATGCTCGCTTTTATTTACATGTGCAATTTAATCCGTTGTGGTATTTAGCGTAATTCCTTTCGGCGTCCGTCGCCACTGAGTACGGCGTGTGTTAGTCGCTGCGTGCATGTCGACCTCGTGGTTGTTTGTTGCTGCAGTTGTTGATACTGTTACCTACCTTAATTTGAAAGCGCCATTAATACAACTGTATAACACCAACAACAACAAAAACGACAACAATTACAGTAACAACTAATAACATCAAAATGTATTGCCACTTTTTCTGATTTTATTTTTAATTTTGTGCACGTTGCTGGAGTGTCCTTTCTTTGGTTTTATTTCACTTCTCTTTACAATTACACAGAAGCGCTTACATTCTGGTTTTAAATGTGTTGTTGCTGTTTTAATTGCTTATTTTTGTTTGCTTATTGCCAATTTACTTTCAGAGTACATTTTTATTATAAAAGCATTTTAAAGAGAAAATCTTTTCGAAATATTTGATTCTCTTACATGTGTGTGTGTGCATGCAATTATAGTGTGCGGTGAGGGGGGTGAACATGAGGTCATTCGAACAAATATCTGTCTCTAGTAAGCTTTGTTTTCACTAGTAATACATACAAGGGAACATCCAGTAAAGAATTTTTGGCGGCGGGGTACTATACCTTAAGATAAGTTATTCTCAAATGTATTGAAACATAAATGATTGCATACTTTTTGGATGCATCTATTTGGTTCAGTTCACCACGTGGTGTATATAAGCCAAGACACGATCTATTCGAAAAAAAGCTTACTCTAGAACATTCTTGAAACTTCTTTAGAAGTGTGGAGAATATTTTGGAATGTTCTACTTCAACATAAGAGAGGTATATAATCTACCAGCAATTCGAAGTCGACACAGTTGAAAAGCAATCGTAACTGTGTGTACAATGTGCAGTAGCACTATTAAGCAGTAATAAAGTGATTAATGAATTATTAAATAAAGTGCAAATTGTAATAAAGTAAACTTTAATATTAAGTGTACAATTTGCAATAATTAAATAAAGTTAATTATTTTAATTTAACCATCGATTGTTTCGTTACTACACAATCCAGGGGTACGAATTCGAGTACTGAGAGTTAGAACAAATTGTCAGGTGGGATATTTCGTAACAATGTATATATTTTGTACACAGCAGAAAACGTCTGGGTTCCAACCTCCAAATGTACCCCCTGAGTGCGTCACTGGTTCCGTTTTTACGTATATTACTTAGGCTGCAGGCAGAGTGCCGGCTGGCGACCGAGCCGAACCGAACCGAACTTATTGCTGACTTGTTTCAACTTATGGGATGGCAGAGTGCCGGCTGAAACTTGTGCTTTTTTTGTAAACAAAACCAATCATACACTGCGTTGACAACAGCAAGAGCATGGTAGAGGCAGGAGAAGTTGTTGGTGTGGAATGAAGGAAAAGAATTTTGTGTTTTGTATATACATATGTATGTATATTTCGTTCAAACGGTAAACAAAACCAATCATAAACAAAAAAGCCAGAGCATGGTATAATGATCTACATGATAGATACACACATACATATGTGCCAAACAAAACAGAAAGAAATATTTCAATAGCATCAAAGCATCAACTTAAATATTTACACATACTATCAAACATCAGTCACAATCGGTCACAAATAAGTCTCTAAAACAGTTTTGTCCAGTCAGTCAGCAATAAGCTCGGTTCGGTTCGGCTGTTACTCTGCCATCTCGGCGCCGATTTGCACTAATTTGTATTGAACCAGTTTTTTTTTTTTCGGTCAGCAATAAGTTCGGTTCGGTTCGGCTCGGTCGCCAGCCGGCACTCTGCCTGCAGCCTTACTGACAATAGTTCTAAATCAAGTTTATGATTCACGTAAACAAATTTGTTTCATAAAGAATGAAAGAATCAACAATAGAATCGCGCTTATTCTGATTTGCCGCCTACTTTAAATAAATCTCAATAGTAGAAACATTTAATTTAGTCTTCAAAAAACAATGTATACAAAAAATTGTAAATTGCATCGGCCGGGAATCGAACCCGGGCCGCCCGCGTGGCAGGCGAGCATTCTACCACTGAACCACCGATGCTTCTTATATTATGCGCCAAATTTTCTCAGCTTATTTTCAATTTTCTAAATCAAGACAATAAAAGTAATAAAATAATTTATTCAATAATTATAAAAAGAAGGTATACTAAAAAAAACTAAGCCGAGCAGACTGATAAGATGCGAAACAACCGCTGCTGTGAACAACAAATAGATTAACATAAACAATTTGTTAATACCCGGATGTGAGTATGTGTTTACTCTGTGTGTGCCTTCAGTCCCTAGCGTGGTAACACACAAATGGAATCTATTTTTAGTGAAATGTTTTTAAACGAAGTGAATAAAGCTAAGCAGAAAAAAAAGTATTTATATATTAAAATTAAATACAATTATCATAATTATATTACATGTAAAAAAATTACATTAGCAAATTCTACTTAACTTCATGGCCTTCAGCTGGGAGGTTATTTTAGCTATGTTGGTAAATAATACATACGTATAATTGTTAATATATATTATATATACATATTATTAGATGAAAATATATTTACAAAACAGCGAATTAACGTATTTGCTAATAATAAATAATATAATATTATATGAGAAGTATATACCAATGTACATTTGTAATGGGAATAAATAATTGGTGACGGTAAATATAATAGAATAAATTAATTCCCTTTATTTAAATATTGATGTAAAATGTGCCAAGAAAAAGTTAAGTAATCATAATAAAATTGATTTCAATTAAGTGGGTTATTTAAATTTCATTTATAAACTTAAAAATACTAGCTATGGTTTTCAGGGTAGCTTCTTTAAGAAGATCTGACTTAGCGAAGGAAAACTTTTTTTTTTATAATTCCCAATTTATTTCCAATCTGTTTTCCAACAATAAGTAAAATTATTTGTACAATTTGGTTATGCTGTATATTCTGGCCACTGACAGAGCAAATATTATTTAATAAAGATAATGTATTATTTATTTATACCTATGTACATAAATATTAATATATATGAAAAACAAAACATCAGAAGACAATGTTAAAACCTATGTAGAAGTCCGGTAGGTGCGGTTCGCTTTATTCTTCTTTGTGGGCAATTTTCCATTCCCGATAGTTTTTTTCATATGAGGATTTTGATGGGTCTTTAGACCAGAGTATACAGAGTAAAGAACCTTAAAGGGCAAAGCAGCGAAATAAAGCAGACGGACATTGTACGTATTCACTGAAAATTAATTTATTATTAATTAATAATACATTATCTTTCTTAAATAATATTTGCTACATTTTTTTATGGTTTTCTCCACCGTGTCAATTTTTAAGTCATTGCGAATGTCTTCATTCGTCATGTACCAGGCAGCTTTTGTTATTGCGCGGAGAATCTTTGAATGTGCTCTTTGGATCAGTTGTATGTTGGCTTTGCTCTCAGTCCCCCAGATTTCTATCCCTTATTTCCATATTGGTATGATTATTCTCTTATATATTTTTTGCTTATTATGTAGTGATCTTCCTAGTAGCCAATTGTCTGAATTTGTTTCTTATTTCCAATGTCTCCAAGTATGTTTGTCGTGGATTATTATGCTAAGGTATTTTGCGCTGGGTGAATCTTATTTTTTTGTCTCTAATTGTTAGAGGATATTTCTCCGATTTCCTGTTAGTATATCTGAATAACTTGAACAGATTTCTCTATGTATATTTCTATACCCCATTTTTTGAATCAGAGGAATGTATTTTTTATAATTTTTTGCAGCGTATCTGTTGCGATTTTTTCGTCGTGGTTTGACGCTAGGAGTACAGTATAATCCGCAAATGTTGCTATCATACTTCCTGGTGTTGTGGAGGTGGGAATGTCGTCAGTATATATTAAATATAGAAGTGGTCCTAGTACACTATCTTGCGGCACTCCTGCTGTAAATTGTAAAATATCTGAACATTCATCGGCGTATTTTATGTAAAAGTGTCTGTTGCTTATAAAACGTTTTAATAAGTAATACAAGTTTAAGGGTAGTGCACTATTTATTTTATTTAAAAGTCCTTTGTGCTAAACTCTATTAAACACTTTCCAAGAATACAGCCACGCAACAATTTTTTTAACCATGTCGTCCAACCATGTCGTTAACCATTTTATCTACAAGTCTGTGGACTTGTTGCTCGGTTGAGTGATGCCTTCTAAATCCAAAATGGTGGCTTGGAATAACTATTTGTTGTGCCAAGATAGGTTCAATTCTATAACACAGTAATTTCTGAAATACTTTTGAAAGAATTGGCTGATGGGCCCAGAAGAACTGGTGCGTCTTTGTTTGGTTTCGGGATTGCTATTATTTGAGCTACCTTCCACAAGACTGGAATATGGTTTAGTCTAAATATGGCATTAGATATATTTCTTATATATATTATTATAGAGTCAGGTAGTTCTTTTAATATTTTCTCGTTGATTAGGTCGTATCCAGGTGTCTTTTTGTTTTTCACTTTCGAGATTTGTGTTTTAATTTCAGCTATTGTTGTCATTATTGTTTTGTTGTAGTGGAGATTGTGTAGGTTGTTAAAGTGGATATTTTGAGAGTCCATGTCGTAACTGAAAATGTTTGCAAAGTATTTTGAGAGAGTAGTTGCTTTCTGTATGTTCGTTCTTACCCAGGTATTATTTTCTGTTTTTACGGGTGGTTTATGTATGCACTGTTTTGTTTTTTAATAGCCTTCCAAAGGGAATAATTTGTAGCGGGCGTTGTCCCTAAATTGTTGATATAATGTTCTAGTTTGCTTTATCGTTGCCTTTAGTTCTTTTGCTGCTTTATTGAATTTAGCTTTATCTTCAGGGTTTCTAGTAATTTGCCATTTTTTTCCTGAGTTTTCTATGTTGTCCTATTTTATACTTAATGTGAGCTGGGAGAGTAGTAATTTGTGATGGGCTTAGAATTGGGGTTGACTGAATTGCTGTTTTGAGTATGTTGTCATTTAAGTATGCAATTCATGTGTCAATTTCTTTATTTAATTTTAATGAAATATTTGTTGTCATGGTATTTTCTATTAATTGATGAAATTTGTTCCAGTCTGTTTTGTAATTATAAATATAAGCCTCCAGATATTTTTGTATCCGGATTGCTTTGAAGGGTCAAATAGGATTGGAGAATGGTCTGATGACAAATCTAAGCATGTTTTTATTGCTAAGTGTTCGTGCAATATGTTTTTTGTGACGCAGAAGTCAATTATTTCATCTAATTTTTTGATGTCTGTTGACCAGTACGTTGGCTCACCCGTACTAATAAAGCGACTATTATTTTCTTTTATGACGTCTAGTTGGCGGCCTTTCGCGTTTGTCAGTCTAGAGCCCCATGTGGAGTTTTTTGCATTATAGTCTCCTCCAGTCACGTAACGGCTTTCTAATGATTTCAAATAGACCATGTATTGAGGCTTTGTGTTATTATGTTTGGGTGCACAGTACACAGCTGACATGGTAGTTGATCCTCTCAAGTTACTTAACTCTATAGAGGTTGCTTGATTGCGTTTTATATTCTTCTAGTTCTAGACATTTAAAGGATTGCTTTATGATAATTGCTGTTCCCCCGTGTGCTCGATTGTCAGGGTGATTTGTATAAAAAATATTATAGTTCGGTATGGTATTATAGCTTTTGTCAGTAGCATGCGTGTCGATATTAGCCTAATGTCACTTGAATGGTCGCATATGAAAGTGTTAAGTTATAGTAAGTGGCGCGATAGTCCATTGGCGTTCCAAACAGCAAAATTTATTTTACTTCTGGAAACCATGTTCATCATACTTGCCATTTGGGTTATTAATTATTTCATCATTATTTTTAAATCTGAGAGATCGTCGTTATGCTGTGTTGGTATCATACCGTTTATTGCTGCGTTCGGGTTTTGTGTTTAGTCTGGTGCTGTATTTATCGCTGCTATTTTAGCATATGACATTCTAGGTGTGTAGTTTCTATTTGTTCCTGAGTTGGAGCTATTTGTTTTTTACTTAGTGTTGGATATTTTTGTATTTGTAATGATTTGTAACTCATACAGCCTTTGTAGTTTGCTGTGTGGTTTTCACTCCAGAGAGCGCATTTGATTTGCTGTTTCATATCTCTTTCGACAATGCATTTAATTGTGCGGTGGTTACCTGCGCATTTGGCACACAGGGTCTTTAGTACAATAGTTTTTGGTGTGTCCATATTTTTGGCAATTTGTGTATTGTGGAATAGTTCCTTTTTGGTGAGGTGGTTCGAAGTTTATTTTACAGTGTAAAAGATTGATTAAGGAATATATGTCTTTGTTATTGTCGTTTGGTTTAATTTCCTGGGAGGAAGGAAAATTGACGTCTCTTTGTTTAATAAATCGGGGCTTTCATTCAAAATGTGACCAATAAAAGTATTAATATTACTACAGAATCCAGGCTCCGTTGAAGCAGTTGTCGATGTGTAAGGATACAATGTCCAAACGCGTAGGCGGGTAAACACTTTTAGCTCAGACTTATCACTAGAATATTGGTAGATTCTTTTACTACGAAGTGGATTTAAAGCACGCTAATGATTGTTACAGTTGAGCTACTACTCGTATTCACGTTTTTGGACATATTTGTTAATATATATGAGGATATTTTTCTTGTCATAGGTTTCTACGAAAAAGCAAGTACCTTGTGGTGTATTTTTAGCTTCTGTATCAGTTATTTCATTACCTTTCGCAGTGTCCAGCTATTCACATAAATTTAATCTTGTTTTTGAATTGGTTTAGTTTATTGCTTATATTGGAGATTAGAAGGGTTGAATTTACCTTATGTTCAAAAAATACCCGGAATTTGTCAATAAAGCAAACCATGCTTGAGATACTTCTTCTAGGTTGGTACATCTGTTAATTGTTTACATGTCTATTGTGAGCGCAATCTGTAAGGTAGTGTGTGCGGAAACGTAGCATTGTAAACAAGTCATTGTTTGTTGTATTTTGCGAATTTCGCTATGTCGAATTTAGTTGAGCAAAGAGGCTCTCTGAAATTTTGTGGGAATAGGAAAAAGTCACACGGAGCCGTGTCAGGTGCACACGGAGCTTGCGGAACGGTATTTATCATTTTTTGTTCAAATAGTCGCGGACAAGATGAGGTCTGCGAGATGGTGCATTGCCGTGGTGAGTAAACCGCGAGTTATTCTCCTCAATTCCGGCTTCTTGAGATGAACATGCTCTCTCAAACACTTCAGTATGCTCACATAATACTCCTTATTTACTGCTTGATGTGGCGGAAGGAATTCAGACCCAATCACGGCAATCGAAGAAAACAGTCAACAAACAATTTTGACAATATCTCTTATTGGCGAATTCCAGATACTTACCGAACATCAGATATATTAATCGTCGTAAGCCCGTGATTGTACTATTAGCAAAATAACAAATTTTCTTAACAATATGAAATATCCAGGCAAAGCGAAACAAAGTCTGAGTGGGTTTTACGTGGCTGTTGTTAAAAGGTTAGGGAATTAAAACTTAATTTAGCTGGGAAGTCAATATTATTTATTTCTATTTATTTACTTATTTATATTATATTTCGTCATAACTTGAGAAAGTAACTGAGAAGAAAGCGTGGCGGATGTGATTGAATAATAAGTCATTATCATGACACGAATTGTATAATGTGCTCAATATATACGAGTAGATATTTTAAATGGAGCTACCCATATCTGACTGCCGCTTGGTAGCTTAATAGCAGTGGTTCTGCATGTTTCCACTTATTCTTAGAATAGACTATTTAAACAATTCAAAATTATAGTAATGTGAAATCTAAGACACCTGTTAGTAACCTTGGAATGAGCCTAAGTTTTCTCTGTTCATTTCAGTAACTTTCTTATGAGATATATTGACTACATTTTGTATAGGTCTGTGGTGGACAAGTGACGCTAAATACGGTTCTAGTTTCCTTTCTTTCAGCTGCTGAGAACATAAATTACTCCATGAACTGTTTGATAAAGGCTCCAAATGGACCTTTGAAAGGGATGGAGACTTGTGTCTCCTGCGGTATCACAAAGGGTCAATAATGGCCAATGTGTGCCTTTCTGGCGATCGCTAATCCTACCGATCTACTAACATAAAGAATATACGAAACATCCTTTGGCGAAGAGAAAATATTAAATATTAGTAGTATTATTAGTATTAGAATTCCGCTAAAATCAAGGTGTGACTGAACTCTGATTTTCGCTTGTGATGGAAATGCATTTTACACCAATTTACAAACGAATGAACTTTCTTGGTTTAATTCCATGATAACTGTTTGCACTGTGCTTCAAATGCCACCAGCAAATAGTATAAATTTACTCAGAAAGTTATGCGAAATTTAAATGCCATGGCAATAAACCCACATTTTATCATGAATGCATTTAGATTGAATTGAATCGTCCCCAAAAGATTGTCCAACATGTGCCCACAGAAAAACGAAGGAGCACATATACCAAACATTTTCAATCAATGACTGTGAGGAGGTATAAGCAACCAAACTGAAAGTAATTTCAATCATTGATAAACCCGCATAAAAAGGAAAATATCACTATCACTACCTAGAGATAATCCAGGGAACTGTAAAGCCCTCCCGACGTATGGAAAATTACCGGGAGGATGAACCCCTATGGACGAGAGGAGGTTTTAGAGTAGTTCAAGTCACCTACTGACGGCTACAGCCAATGGCATTAGATGCATACCTTCTATTAAAAAAAAAGAAAAAGAAAAGGGAACTGTAAAGCGGATGATCTTTCCCGAGTGGGTACTACCATACCGATTCAACCAGATAGGTCAAATCTCGGTATTCCGATTTCCACATGTGAGCTCTTAATAAATACATAATCCTTGGACTCAGCGGATAGACGCTGGTCTGAAGATACAGGATATAAAATAGCTAGACAAACCTGGCCGCAACTATATGTCAAGCACTCAAGGATTTATTTTCTGTAAATAGACTTAGTATAGGTTCCATAGTGAGCGTCCTAACGGGACACTGGACCCTGGGTAGTAAGGGTAGTAGGTTGGGGATTGCTTCTAAAGAATTCTGCAGGAGTTGCATGGACGAGGAAGAGCTAGAATCCATTGAACACCTCTTATACACGTGTCCAGCGTTGTCTAGAAGGAGGCGCACTTTCCTGGGTAACCACTTTCTGGTCTCTTTGGGAGATATTCAAAATAAGAAGATAAGCTCCTTAAAAGCTCCAAATTGCTGGACCTTTGAAATCGTTTGTCTCATGCGGTAATTACAAGGGGTCAATAATGGCCTAATTGTCCCCTTCTGGCTACCACTATATCATCTACCTACCACCCAATCACTATCCACGATCAAAATATAATTGCATCGGCCGGGAATCGAACCCGGGCCGCCCGCGTGGCAGGCGAGCATTCTACCACTGAACCACCGATGCTTCTTATATAAAATATCAAACTTCCTCAATTTTTAATCCATTGTATCAAAAAGATATACAGATCGACTATTGAGTTGGGATGTAGGTGCGTCAGTGATAGGTGCGAATGAATTTCTATACATATATGTGAAATATAACTTTTACAGCGTGTTATAATTCATTGGAACTAGGTAATCAAACAATCGATTTTTGTTTCGCACACTCCAGTCATTGGAACTATCAACATATCCTAGTTTTCGTAACATCACATTCGTAATATTTACATAGGGTTGCAAAGGAGCAGCAACCAAAGCCATAGCCAGAATTGAAGAATTAATTTCGCCTCACTGTTAAGGAGAGATTTATTCAGTCCATCTTTACAACATCAGTCGAAAACAATACAATTAAATGGGCCGTTCAATAGAAGTAATTCGAATCCTTTTCATATAAAAACAACGTAAGGATCACATCATTAACTGTACCCATGATCAAAATATTATTGCATCGGCCGGGA
Organism: Clusia tigrina; assembly: GCA_920105625.2. Classification (NCBI taxonomy): domain Eukaryota; kingdom Metazoa; phylum Arthropoda; class Insecta; order Diptera; family Clusiidae; genus Clusia; species Clusia tigrina. Next base: position 31,831,723 of record OV050030.1, read on the forward strand.
ATCGAACCCGGGCCGCCCGCGTGGCAGGCGAGCATTCTACCACTGAACCACCGATGCTTCTTGTATAATATTCCAAACTTCCTCAATATTTGGAAACTTTTCTAATTGAAAACAACAAATTAAACAAAAAAAAAAAAATTAAATAACTATAAAAAGAAAGTTAACGACAAACAAAGCCGACCGAAATGATAAGATGGAAAACAAACAAATTTATTTAAAAATTTCCAAGCCTTGCTTCGTGTGAATGGCCCCTTTAATATGAATATGTTTCCAATGTACCTCTTCAACTGCGACAGTCCGTAGCATGGCAACGAACAATTTTAATGAAATACTTTTAAACTATTTGAGTTAAAGCTGAAAAGCAAAACCGAATTCTGTAATAACAAAGACAAGTCAGAGATCGTACTAATTGCAAAGTAAATAATTTTCGTATCAATATGAACATTTTATGCAAAGAGAACCAACTCTGACTGGATGTTACGTGGCTGTAGTTAAGAGATTAAAGATTTAAAAGTTGCTCAATCCGGGCGTGTACTGACGTAAATTTTAATGATTTTATATATTTTTTACTACTTTTCCTAGTCTGATATCACTCATAACAAGGCTTCGGGAATGGAATCGGTCATAAATGGTCATACATTTACGAAGTGTAGTAAATATTTTCAATATTATTGATAGATTGTAAAAATTTTACTAGTATTGCCCACATAACGCAATCCATTGAACCTAGATAAGGAGCTACCACTGGGATTCCCCGTAAGATCCCATTACTGTTTTAAATTTACAGTGTTACATCTCTTTTTTTCGTAGGTTTTCTACTATACATAACTCTAGAAGAGCCACAAATCATATGTAAAAAGCATGCAGATTCGACAGTTGAATTGCATTGTGATTTGTCTGCTTCAGTGACACCTGTGAATTAGATTATATGTGAGTTTTGTTCCACTCTTTCCGTTAATATAACATTGTTAAATCTATGTAAAGTGCATAAATTGTACACAGAGTTCACCGCAATCAACAATCTATTCATACAATAGGTTTTGTTGTATTTCGCGCAATCCAGTGATCCGAACATTAAGCATAACCTACTTTTCTTGATATTACATTCGATATATTTTCCTAAGTATACAACGGAGCATGAACCAGAGCCTTAGCAAGAACCGAAGTGTTTATTGGAAATATCTGCATCAGAGTCTGTTTTAGAAGTTAGTTTTAATGAAGATATCAGTATTTCAATGCTGCTGAGTAGCATCATAACAGTTGTTCTGCATGTCTCCACATCTGTTTGGAATATACAATTTAAACAATATGCAATTATTGTAATATGAAATCTTAGAGACCTGTTAAGAATCTTAGTGTGTACCTAGTTTTTCGCTGCAGAGTTGTATGAAGTTTTCTATGAGATGTCCTGATGCACTTTTGCACCAGTCGTCGCTAAATACTGAACAAATTTCTTTCCTTTCGGTTGCTGATGACAAAGTTAACATAAATCTAGGAAATAAAGTAGAAATTTTATAAAGGGGGAATTGCTAGATACTATTTTAGAAACCCACCGAAATGTCCGTATGACCAAAATTGTGTTATTTGGAAGTAATGGAAACACATTTCACTTCAATAAGTTATATCAAGACATTTGATTAAGTTCAATATGGGCCATGAACACTAATTTAGAAGCCAAATTCACTACGACACAGAACTAAGCGCAGATATAGGAATGCTAGGAGTCATGGTGCCAGTATTAAGAATGACAAATTGCAGTAACATTTTTCTAATACAAACCTGTAACAAATAACTATGTTAATTTTATAATTTTTCTATTTAATGAATGTTTGAGAAGTTTTTTAGAACAATCGCATAATACCATAATCGGGGTCGCTTATATATCTATGAAAATTGATGGTAGTCTTCCGATATACTTTTAAATGTTGCTTTAATTTCTGAATCCTTTGGTTTGCATCCATAATGAATTTCACATTTGTGCAGAGCAGCTCAGCTATTTTAATTTATTAATCCAGAGAGGTATGCCAAGTTTAAGAAGCCACGGGAGAATTCATTTCGATAATTGAACCGTCTCCAAAATAATGTAAACAATATGCCCAGGGAAAAAAGAAGGAGCGCATATTCTAAACATAGCGAAATCGATTTCTGTGAGGAGGTACAAGCAAATCAAATTGAAAGTAATTTGAACCCTTGATGAAGTCGCTCGAAAACGATCATATTAATATCACTACCCAGGGACATTCCAGGGAACTGTAAGGCGGATGAACTTGTCCGAGAGTATACTACCATACTGATTCAACCAGATAAGTCAAATGTCGGTATTCTTATTGCCAAATGTAAGTTATTAATTAATACAATATCCTTGGACACAGCGGGTAGTTGCTGGTCTGAAGGTACATAATGCAAAATAGCTAGACAAACCTGGCAAGCGCTCAAACATTTATTATCTACAAATAGAAGTAAGTATAGGTTCCGTAGTGAGTGTCCTAACGGGGCACTGGACCCTGGATACTCAGGGTAGTAGGTTGGGGATTGCTTCTAACGATTTCTGCAGGAGTGGCATGGACGAGGAGAACCAAGAGACCATTGAACGCCTGTTATGCACGTGTCCAGCGTTTTCTAGAAGGAGGCGCAATTTCCTGGGTTTCCACCATCTGGACTCTTTGGGAAATATTCCAAATATGAAGTTAAGCTCCATCAATTGTGTCAATAAAAGCTCCAAATGGCTGGACCTTTGAAAAGGTTTGGGACTTGTGTCTTATGCGGTATTACAAGGGGTCTATGATGGCCTAAAGGTACACTCTTGTGGCGCCCGCTATATCTTCTACATACCTCCCTATCACTATCAACGATCAAAATATTGATGCATCGGCCGGGAATCGAACCCGGGCCGCCCGCGTGGCAGGCGAGCATTCTACCACTGAACCACCGATGCTTCTTATATAAACAAACAAACTTCCTCAATTTTTAATCAATTGTCTCCAAAAGATATAAAGATCGACGATTGAGTTCGGATGTAGCTGCTTTAGTGATAGGTGCGAATGGATTTCTGTATATGTGCAGTTTGTTAGACTTTTGTATTGAATATAACATTGTTAACAGTTTGTACATGTACAGGAAGGAGTAATTCATTGGAAATAAGTAATCAAACAATCGATTTTATTTTCGCACACTCCAGTCATTGGAACTATCAGCATATCTTAGTTTTCGTAACATCACATTCGAAATACTACACAAGGTTGTAGAGAAGTAGCAACCGAAGCCATAGCTAGAATTGAATAATTGATTTAAAATAATGGCCTCATAGTTAAGTGGAGTTTTAATCAGTCCATAACCTCCATTATAACATCAGTCGAAAACAAGACAATTAAATGAACCGTTGAATAGAAGCAGTTCGAATCCTTTTCGCATAAAAACCACGTGAAGGATCACATCATTATCAATCTACCCAATATCAAAATACAATTGCATCGGCCGGGAATCGAACCCGGGCCGCCCGCGTGGCAGGCGAGCATTCTACCACTGAACCACCGATGCTTCTTATATAAACAAACAAACTCTCTCAATTTCTGTCTAAATTCTAACAACAAATTAAATAAATTGAATTATTAAATAACACTAAAAATACAACAAAACAAAACTACTGGAATGATAAGATCCGGAACTATCGTTGCTGTTATTAATAAATGTATTTATATAAACCTTTCTAAGCCTTTGTAACTGGGTATGCAATCAAATGTATGAATATGGTTATTATATCAGCTATTCACCTCTGGCAGTCACTAGAATAGTGGCAAGTAGCTCCGACCAATTTTAATATTTGAATTAAAGCGAAAAACAAGAGACGAATTTAATTTTTAATATACACAATCTAGTGATTGAACTCCTATGAAAGGAACTAATGTTCGTAACAGTATGGAAAATCGCTATAAAAATTAACCGCCTTTTAGTAGATTTTGTGTGGATCTTATGAACACCTTAAGAAACTAAATTAGGTTTTAGCCAGTTTCAGTGCTGCAGGGGGTCAATTTGGATGTATTGTATTGCGTCGGTGGCTGCTTGATGACAAAATCCATGCTTGGTACTGGGTCTTTTGACGCCACTTAGCAAACTTATGAATTGAATAAGCTTAGTCAAATAGTATTAAACCATTTGGTACGACGTGTCAACAGATGTGGTGGAGTTCAATGTGGTTCGCGAAGACTAATTTTAAACTTTAGTGTAGTGAGCAAAAACTGTGAACGACGGTTGGAATGCGAGATTTCACCAGATTGGTCTACGAAAGACCCCTTACGATAAATTCGTATTTTTTATTTCTATGTTCTTTTGTAGCTTTAACCAATATTTTTATTTACAGGTAGTTCTTGAAAATTTTTCCAGAATTAATGTTAATATATCATCTTCGAGACTCTCTCAGATTACTGTGATCACAGTTCCTACGCTTCCGATATATTTTCGAGCGTTTCTTCCATTCATGATTCTTTAGAAAGCGCTCTTTGGTTTACTTCCTTAATGAATTTGACAGTTGTGCGTAGCACCTCAGTTACCTACAGCAAATGGAATTCATTAACCCAAAGAGGTATGCGAAGTTCAAATGCCACGGCAGTAACGCAACATTTTTGCACGAATGCATTTTGATAATTGAACCGTCTCAAAAAGATTGTAAAACATGTGCCCAGCGAAAATATAAGGAGCACATTTTCCAAACATCCATTCCAAATCGATGACTGTGAGGAGGAACAAGCAACTAAACTGAAAGCAATTCGAACCCTTTTCGCATAAAAAGCACACAAAAGGATCACATCACTATCACTACCCATGAGCGCAGCGTGAAAGAAAATTCACTTACTTAAGTGCGTTCGTGTGTGAAAGAACACACACACACACACAAATACTCCCGTAACGGAAAGAGCAGGGAAGAAGGACACTGGAGAACGCTTTCCTTTATGAAGTTCAAAAACAGAAGGAATTCGGAATACTCTGTCAAGGGTTTTGTTGTTTTTGTTGCTCTTCGCCATGCTGCTCTTGTTGCTATCGGTGTCGCTGTTGCTGCTGCTCCTGTTGTTGGTGTTACCGTGGTTGTTGTTTTTGTTGGCGGTGGCACAGCCAAAGTTGTATCAAGAAATCTGCAAATCAATGAGCGGAAAATGCTCCAAAATGCTTACAACGTAGCAGCAACAGCACAGGGCGCAGCTACGACTCCTGCTCCTCCAGATGGCTGTCAGTGCAAAAGGGTGCGTGCGCTTTCAAGTATGCAATACACTCACATAACTGAGTTTCTTTATTGTTGTTGATGGTGTATTTTGCCTTAAATATGGCAAACAAAGCAATCAAAAGGACTCTTCCACCGAAGCTGTTTATTATTTCAACATGATTTTATTTGCGCTGATAGTTTAAGTATTTATTTCTTCTCGCTTCGATTTGGCACGACACATAATCCTTTTTCGTCCTTTTTTATATGCACGTTGGTGCTTTTTTAATGCAGGACGCTTTTATACCAATTTATGGTTATCAATTTTTTTCTGCCCTGTCATGCATTTTTTGTGCTCTCTTAGGCGTGAAATTTAATATTAAGGGATTTGCGAGTGGGTACTGAAACACACACACACACACATCCACAGAGTGAGGATTTGATCGAGTTTCGCTTTGATGTGCTCGCTTTCATTATGTCAGCTGTGGAGGAGTAGCAGGAGAAGGAAGTTGCTGGTAATTGTTTTAACAGCGTTTTTAGCAAAAGGATTTTGGGAGGACCATTTTGGAAATTCTTTTGCATATTTAAGTGAATTACTTTGTATGGCAGGATAGAGCATTGGTATGTACGATTACTATGCAACAGGGGAGAAAGAACGGTGTTCAGAGTTCTGAAAAATGTACGATATATTTTGAATGAGGGAAATGTAGATAGCTGTAACGACTCAAATTCGTTGGGGAGGAGTTTCGTTCTGCACACTATAATATTGCCATGTTTTTATTAAGGCTTTGATCCGAAATAAAGGCATTTATCTCATGGGTTTCTACGACATCAGATCGCAGCTGTGAAGATTTAATTTTGTCTCTATGTCTTCGTCTTACTTATTTATGGAACTACCATCTATTTCTAGAAATACTTAAATATTTTAATCAGTTTTATATGCAAATTCATAAAAATAAGATTGTTCCAAGAATTATATAGAAAAAATACGACCATAGTAAAAAAATGTCCTAACATACCCGATACTACATATTACTGTAACTCATTAGAACGGAATTTAAGAAAATCCTCCCCACAAAGGAGGACTGGGATAATGGAATCATGATCAATAAGAACGAATTTAGCATATACACTTTAGCATATAAACTTAATGATCGGGTGGGCGGAGGTGTATATTCTGAAAAGCTGAGCGTTAGTTTATCCTTCCGCTTGCCGGACCATTGTAGTGTGCTCTAAGCAGAAGTAATAGCAAAAGAGAGGGTATGCTAAATATAAAGAATATTGCTCTAACCACAAGAGCTTTATATATCTATTCCATAAAATCACTGGAGGGACTAAGACAATCGTTGAAAACCGTAGTACAATGCCATAACAAATTAATTCAATTATCTGAATACTTTAATCTGGGTGCCGGCCCATAGAGATATTGAGGGCAATTGCAGGGCTGATGAGCTGGCTAGGGAAGGGACAACTTTAACTATTCTTCCCCATATAGTTCCAGTACCCATGCCTTGAGCAACATGCAAATTGCTAATAGATAGACAGATACACTGTCGAAGTGGCAAATTCTAGATGGGGACATTTATCATTCTGCTTAATAAATCGACAAACTTGGCCGGAATGGAATCGCGGCCGTTCAAAACTGCTGCTGACATTGAATAGGCAGGATATTAAATTTGTAATAGGGGTACTGACGGGTCACTGTTTGATTGGTAGACCTGCAAGTATAATGGGGGTACCCCATTATGACTTTTGTCGGAGCTGTCAAGATATCGAGGAAGACGAAACAGTGGGTGCATGGCTCTATACAGAAAAAGTTTTTCCACTCTTGGATTTGTATTTCTTGATAGCATTGAGAAGGTTTCTCGGATGAAGCTAATAAAAGTGGTAAATTTTATCAAATCCACAGGATGGCTTAAGGAGGATCCGGAGGTGTAGGGAAAAAGCTCTAGTGGCCACAATGGGCTTCGACAAACCTAAGTGAGTCTTAGGACAGCCATATAACCTACCTACTTATATATTTATTTGTATACCATGTCAAACTTCCGCGAAGGTTTGCAAAGTGTCCATAAATAATTCCGAAGAGTACTTCTTATCATCAAAAGCTGCTTGGATTGTTCCTATTTTCTTTTATTAACTGCTTTTGCGTTATTTTGGTGAATAAAATATACTTTTTCAACAGCCACTTCTTCCTTGATTCGCTCTCTGTTTCATCTGCTTTAACTGCTTTTGTTCATTTACTTTATGCTTTAGCAAAGTATGTGCTATTTCATAGTCTGTCCGCTAAGTACTCTGCCCCATTTCCCACATTCTGCCCGGACAACTGCCCCTGATGGCCTCATGCAATCATTGTTGGTGCTTCTTGTGCTTGGTCCCTTAAGCGATGCAACTTTTCTAACATTAAAGCGTCCATTGTCCTTCACTTGGGGCACCTCAAACGGTCGAAGTAATGCATTGCAAGTTGTTTGCCTGTGACGAATTGGGTTCTCCAAATTTGTTACTAAATCATCCGATTTGTACGGTGTGTCCGCTTTTATTTTTCGATCGAGCCTAGTTTTATTTGTATATTCTGCCTAGATTTTTTCATTTTGTTCGTTAGCTTCGTAACGGTGTTCTTTTCGCCCTTTTCGAATTTCGGTTAATACGTGGCCTCAATAATTTCGACGATGATCTGTTTCAAATCATTTGATCTAATTGATTGATCTAACACTACTCTGGATTGTTTCGTGTACTTTTGAAATCTGGTAGCACCAAACCTCTGTATTTTCAGATTAAACCTAGGATATGACGCTGCCACAGGATAATATGGTCTTATTCACTCGTTCTATTTGTCCGTTACCCCTTTGAATACAAGTATTTACTTGAGCGTGATCTATGCCCGCGAGCCTGCGGACCCTTGTAGTTTACTTTACAGAGTGGGTTACCAAATCATTCATGCGAACGATGTCAACTTTCGTAAACTTCTTCTGTTCATACGTATATGGTTGGGTATAACCATACGAACATACTAAAACATATACTACGCACATAACGGTAAGCAGCTCTCGTAGATGCAGTTCATAAATACCATCAACATCCTTATATAGAACTCCTTCGATCCCTCCGAAACATTCATATGGACGATATTTTATAATGTCAATCACTGCCTTAAGGTTCTCATCTATTTCTTGCGCTTTATAGTTTATATTTTATTTCCGTTTCTTCATTAACTATCATGGCGATTAACTTTATTTTGTTGCACAATTTTCTCATTATCATGCACTTCATTTATTTATGACTTTGAGCGATAATATAACAATTCCAAATACTCGTACATCCAGTCAATAGAAACTTTTATAATATGTATATATACGAGTATATACATTAATTTTGTGGGGTAAGGGGGTAACAAAATGCCTACTGGAATTCGCATTTACTAAAAATGTTCCCCCTCCTTGGACTTTCTCCCATCCTCGGACAGCGTTTACATGCCTTCAGGGTGGTGTCCCTCTCTAAACCAGTGAAAGGTTACCGGCTAGGACCTGGAGTCCCGTTTTTTGGCAAGTGAAATGCGCTCTACAAAGGTGGCGCTCAATGATCAGTTTCTGGACTCTCAGTCTTTGTCCACTATGGTATCGGCATTAAGATGTCCTAGCCTGTCTTCGAGAACTTTGCGATCTTCTTTCCATCTTTGGTACACGAAGAAAGTCTAGCTTGGGTAATCGATGGGCGTGTCACCGTAGATGCAAGTATAGTCCACAGACGTAGATTATTTGTGTAACCTTCAGACACTAGGGTTATATCAGGGATAGTGCCCTCGCAGCCTGGCCTTCTAAAAGTGGCCTTAGTTCCCAAGTTTGCAACAATGACTTCTACTCCTTTAATCCTTTCGAGAAGTAATGCACATGTTTTAGTTTTTCGGATCGCCCGTACTTCCACCTTGTTCTCGTCCGACATAACATACTGCCGGAGAGTTTGTAGTACTTCGCCGTAGCTACGGCCTTCCGCTGGCTTAATCAGTACTGCTTCATACGTATATAATCGACCATATCTCTAGTGGCAATAATCGGTTTATCTTGGGAATTATCGCCGTCATACATCACTGTTTGACGGCTGGAGCATTCCCACAATAAAGATAGTGGGGGCGCGAGACATTCAGCATTGAATGGAAATATTTATAATTTATTAACACGAGGATCGATGAAATTTGTTATAAAAGCGACCGCACTCCAGCAAGTCCGGCAGTTTGTAACATGTCTCGTTTTGTGTTAATAGCTTTGTTTGCCGTGCTCTGCAGTGCTCGTGCCGCCACCGTGCGTCATGAAGTCGATGGTCGCATTGTTAACGGTGAGGACGGTACAATTGAACAGCATCCGTACCAGGTATCTTTGCAGAACAATCGGGGCTCACATTTCTGTGGTGGTAGCATCATCAGTGAGAGAATTGTGGTTACTGCCGCTCACTGCATGCAGTCGTATAAGGCTTGGGAATTCAAGGTACGCCTTGGTTCCACCTTCTATAACAGTTCTGGTGAACTAGTTTCTGTAGAGAGCTTCAAGTTCCATGAGGGTTATGACAGCAGTGAATTGATCAATGATGTAGCTGTGATCAAATTGTCTACACCGGTACGGCAATCGAGTAAAGTACGGTATATAGCTTTGGCTGAACAAGCTCCGAAGAATGGCACCAAAGCGGTTGTGAGTGGTTGGGGTACCAAATGCTTCGCTATCTGTACCAGCTTACCCACAAATCTGCAAACTGTACAGGTGTCCATTGTTGAAAAGGATATTTGTGCATCCAGCAACTACAAGTACGGCAGTAACATTAAGGACACTATGATTTGCGCTCATGAAACCAAAAAGGATTCCTGCCAAGGCGACTCTGGTGGTCCACTAGTGGCGAACAACCAGCTAGTGGGTATTGTGTCGTGGGGTATGGGATGCGCTTTTGCTGGATACCCTGGTGTGTACTGTGATGTCGCATCTATACGGGAATGGATTGTTAGGAATGCAGCTGCGTTGTAAATAAATGTGCTTATAATTAATTGGAATAAAATGGATAAAATACTCAGGATTTTGTAAATTTGTATCACGACTTTTTCTTCCAAATATCTTATGCCCAAATTTCTTTAGCAGTAAGAAGGGAGTGGCTTTCAACTTAACACTTGTGAAACAGAATTTGGAACCTTAAGATTAGGCTCGTCGCTAGACTGCCGCGGCATTATTGTGCACTAAGTTGTACTCGTTAATCTGCAGCGTGATCGTTTCAGTATACTATTTAATCCATTTGAATTGGTGCCTGGAAAGCCCAATATATTTGTTTTCTTTATCAATTAACGTTTACGACAACGATAACGGATTATTTTAAAATTATTCCAGTTCAGTGGGTGACTCAACTAATCTCACATGGTTTTCATATAGAAATTTAATTATGAATGCCATGAATTATTGTTATTGATATTAATTAGTGTCGAAATATTATTCGATTAGATTGGATTGGTATATAAAAAAAGAATCATTGCTGTAGTAAGTGCGGCCAAAGTGTGGCAAACCTATTTTTTATAACTTATACTTTAAGAAAGAGGAAAAATGAAGACCTGCATTAATAACTCTCAAAAACGATGAATGAAAACTGTGGATATATATCGGGTCTAACCTATTTCAGTGTCACTTCTTCAGTCGGTTTAGCCATGCTGTTCACTCAGTCTACCCACCCATCTGCAGGCTATTTTTTTCTTCACCATTAAATATATTTTAATGAATCTGGTGATATACATTTCCTGGGCATGAATACAGAACCAGGTTACCATATGAATAAAATCGGATAAAGGGCACTCTCATCTCCCATATAAGGAACCGTCAATTGAAATGGACACAGATTCAACACAAAAACAGATGATTGAACAGCCAATTCTTGAAACACTTCATAAACGGGCGATGAGACTCAGTTTTATGAGTTGGACATGCGAACAAGCCAGCAAGGTTACTTCGATACCAAGGCGAAACTTTGGCTGAAACGTCAAAGTGGCTCAAAGATCAAAGTCTTGTTTACAGTTTATAGGCTTTTTTAGAGCTATATGTCTGCATCTGTGCTGGGTTCCCGGCCACAGAAATATTCCAGGGAAGTGTAAATCGGATGAACTCTCCGGTGACTACCATACCGATTGAACCAGATAGGTCGAATTTCGGTATTCCTACTGCCACATGTAAGCTCTTAGTAAGTACAATATCCTTAGGCAGAGCGGGTAGGCGCAGGTCTGAAGGTTCAGTATACAAAAAAGCTCGACAAACCTGGCCAGAGATAAATGTCAAGCGCTCAAAAGACCTAGTGGCTCTAAATAGACAAAGTATAGGTTCCGTGATTAGTGTCCTTACGGGACACAGGACTTTGGGCACTCATGGATGTTGGCTGGGGGTTGCTTCTGCAGGAGTTGCATGGACGAGGAGTAGGAAGAGTCTATTGTACACGTGTTATGCACGTGTCCAGCATTGTCCCGAAGGAGGCGCACTTTCCTAGGCGATTACTTTCTGGAGTCTTTGGGAGTTATCTCAAATAAAAAGATTAGCTGCTTCATTTAACGCTCCAAATGGCTGGACCTTTGAAATGGTTTGGGACTTGTGTCTCATGCGGTATCACAAGGGGTCAAAGATGGCCTAAGTGCACCCTTGGGGCGGCCGTCTTACCTACCTACCTATTAAAGATATTTACAGGGATATTGGAACAAAAGCATATAGTAGAAAAATTATAGCTGTTGGCTGCTTTGGGACGCTATGGTGGGTGATCACACGAGTGCTGAAGTCGCAGTGAGTATTAACCTTGAAAATATATTGTGTTTTTCTCTACAGGTGAGTGTACAGAAAAGCTAATGTGAGCTTTTTTTGAAGGGTTTCTTGGAATTCTAATGGAAGGTTTGAAATTAATAAAAAAATTTTAATTATTGTAAATATTTTTCTAACAGCTTATCAGGGATTGGTCAATGATCATAAACAAGTGGATAAGAAGTCATAAACAAAGCATAGCATGCAGAAATACGACGATAATACTAGTCGATGACACTGAGTTTCTTACCGTTCCTAACCACTGATTTCTAATGAAAATTCATATATTTATAATATATTATATTATATATTATTATTTATGGTATTTGGCCAGTTTTGCACGATGTCAGTCAAAGGGAAGTTTTCTTTGAACGAGGGTTCAAAGAAAACTAGCGAGACTTGCGATTTGGAAGCCAGCTTGACCAGTGCAATTTCCATAGTTTTTTTTTTTTTTTTTTTGTTGAGATGAAAAATCTTCAAAAGACACTGTTGCCCCTACAATAGTAGTGTGGAACTTTAACCCACTAAAAAACATCTCCAATTACCACAGCTTTAGAATTGACTTGCGGCCCGACCGTTAGGTATTATATCGCAGGGCTAGCTTAGCCTAATGGCTAGAAAATCTCAAGGGGTTTATACATGGATCTAGTCTCGCTGCTTCGCAACCGTTCTATTCTCTTTAGTTCTTGTAGAACCCTAGCGGTTAACTCTTTCACATTTTGCCAGATCTGGCTTGATTGCAGCATGTGCGACACTATGTTTTTTGGTGTTACTCTGTCTCTTATTTGGTTCTCTAAAATAATACGTTCTGTATCGAATTTCGAACAACAGAAAAATATATGGTCTGCATTTTCATGTCCATGTCCATACTTGTACAGATACTCTCTAAAATAACCATGTCCACTCAAGAACTGCGTCATATACAAATCAACATCTCCGTGTTTTCTTTCAACCCAAGTCTGCACATTTTTGATGAGTCTGTGCGTCCATCGTCCTTTGTTCGCTGTATCCCAGCATACTTGCCATACATTCAAGCTCTTTTGCCTTTCTTCTTTTCGCTCTTCTGCCTTTAAAGGCCTGTCGATATTTTTGCTCTTGTCATTTTCTCTCTTAAGCTCAAGAGCCATTATGTCTGGTGGCATTATGCTAGATATGACTCCAACCGCATCGTGAGACAATGTGCGAAATGCTCTAGCAACTCTAAAGGCACTTAGCCTGAAGAACGATTTTGCAATCTTGGCGTATGTTTTCTGCTTTTATGCTTGTCCCCATACAGGTCCCGCATACATTACTATGGATTGGGTAACTTTTGCCAAAAGTAACCTTCTGCTTTGATTTAGGCCGCCTATATTAGCCATCATTCGAGATAGGGTCGTGTTTACTCGCGCAGGTTTTTGACAGGCAATATTTCTTTTTATAGTTGAGGCTCGCGTCTATCATCACGCCTAAGTATTTTAGCGATGGCTGCGTTCTGATGTTGTACCCGTCTATATTTAGTGTAATGGCTTCAATTGGCATAGTGACCGCCGCGCCGCGCGTGCAGTGGTATTGTAGCTGGAAAGAAAATACGCAATGGTTGTGATTCTCCTTATACTCATGAGAACTTTCAATACAATACTTAAAAATATACTTATCTTTATTTCTTCTAATGTATTTCTGTACTACTGCATTCTTTCCAAAATTCTTCGATTAAGAATGACTTGATTTTATTGTAATCATGTACGGATACCGACTGCATAAATAAGTCTTCATTTCTCATTCTATTTCCGGAAAATTCATATTTTTGTATAACCAACTAAACGTATCCTGAAGCATTTTCCATTTATTAACCGACGTACCTGCAGCATCTTCACACAGGAATTGTCTTTTCAGTCCTTCGTCCGACCGATGCTATCAGACTGCAACCAAGATTGCCCACACTATTAAAGACACTACTTTTATCCTTCTGACCCTCAATAAATTTTCCATCGTTTGTTCTCAACAGTTCCCTTAAATTATGCTTCAAATATTTTTTGTGGATCCCGTGATCTTGTTGTTACTTTGTTTTCCTCTTTCTTCAAATCGTTGTTAAAGATCATACATACATAATAATATTATTAATTTTAAAAAATTGCTTGGACTTTTATAAAACTTGGTCTTTTATAAATTTCTGACCATGCGGTTGAGTGTTCAAAATAGGAAGAGAGAGAGAGAGAGAGAGTGAAAGTGCAAACTCTCTATTCCAAAATAAAAATCAACTAAAACTAGTTCCCTTAAATGGTAGAAGATGACGTTGATAATATATATTAGTATATCTAACTCCCTCCTGAATGGTATACTCTAACTGACTCCTGAATGCTATATGTATATAGGCATATAAAATATACTAGATGACTACATATATATATATATATATATATATATATATATATATATATATATATATATATATATATAGCATTCAGGAGGGAGTTAGAGTAATATTTCTTACAGGTCACCCCGAAGAATTTTAAAATATTTAATAGAGTTGATCATATTTTCATAATTATTTCTTAAATGAGACGATACTGGAGAGGAAGAAACATTTTAAATTATGTAAAAGTGGTGAAATATACTCGCCAATACAGCCACTCCTTTTTCTATTCTTTTTCTCCTTGTTCAGGAAATAAAATTGACATTTTAATTCTACTAAAAGCTTATCCTACCTACGCATATTTATTTGAATAATAATTTCACCGACTGCTGTAATCCAATGCATATTCTCGAAGTAAGTTTGCTATCGTGTTTGGGAGCCCACTGGTACCCAACCATCCACGTAAAAGCTTTTATCTTTTTAAATTAACTTTTTCCTTAGAAGTGTCATAAAATGAAAATTTTCTGAAACAAGCAGCTAAATCCTTCCACAACATAAACTAATGCCATTTTTCCCACACATACACATGCGCACTCCTAGCTATGCATCCGCACACCCCCGCACACTTAGGCTATTTTTTTACAAACTCAAATAAAAACTTTTATAATAAAATTATTTGTTCCCACAACAAAATTCATTCTGGCACTCACCCACATACAATAATACTCTTAGGCACTGGGGCCAAACTCGCATGTGCTCGTAGCCAGATACCAGCTTCCACGGCGGTAACGAGTCCGGGTCTCAGGGGTAATTATTATGTTATTGCATATGTCATAACTTTTAACTCGTATGCAAGTTTAAATCCCAACTCAATGCCAACGAGAAGCGGCATCACCGGATAAACAACACTAGCAAAGTTCTTTGTTTTTGTTAAACTTGAATTTGTAAATAATGAAATTAGTTTCTGTTTTGCTACTTTGGGGGGTATCTTATATGCCCGGGGCTGTTATGACGGCGGATGTGCAAATGGAGACACGGGTTTTCTCTCACCGAAATACAATGAAAGTATTGCGAATGTGATGCCCAAACACACACAGAAGTATATGCAAACCTCTCATACACAAACGCAATCACAGCCACACTAGAATGACATGCGAACATTTTTTGATGCTTCGGAAGTTTCTGTTTGGATAAGAGACCCGCTTTGTAGATTTGAATTAACGTTGTAACGGAAATTAGACACATAATACTCGTAATTCCTCGTTACGGAGGAATCATTGCCTAATTTGTGGAAGACGGTTCTATCACAGGAGTACCCGCATCAGTTGGGTCCATGTTCACTTGCAGTACCAATGCTTTTCGGAATATTGCGAGACGTTCCTTGGAGTCTGCACAGTAAATAAAACGTATATTAGTAAGGAAAGCTCTGAAGGTTTTCTGCATAGAATGTCTCAATTATGAATTATAGTTTCTGCCATGCTAAACGAGTATGCAAACATACCAAAATATCCAACAAATATCACTCGTACAACTCTCAAATCTTTAGAAACATTAAAATCATTAAAATAATATTGGAAAGTATTTTGAAGTATTCAGAAATAGAGAGTAATTGCAATAGGGATTCATCAGAAACCGCAATTACAATTAGACCCTCTTGAGTATCGCCTCTCATTTTGCTTTATCCGATAGTCAATTGCAGCTGGAACCCTTAACGCTGACTTAAGGCGAATTGGATCAATCATTAAGACAACAAATATTAGCTTAAAAAAGTAATTCCTGAATGAAATGGTTTCTTGCCTAAAGTAAACCACCGTAGAATATCATTAACGCATAAAATCGGTTGAAATATTCGCAGAAGCTCTTAATACACATTCTCATCATCACTGAACCGGTACAAGAGAAATGGAACATTATAAAAAAATTTACTGAATAAAAGAACCTAATTAAATTACTTCTTTTAAAACAAAATAGCATCGATACTTACGAGGAACAAAGAGATTTGTCCCGGAATACCAGCTTAGGAGGTGATTTAAAGATGCGTCTCCTTTTCAACGTCACTAAGTTTATTTTACTTTTAACAAGTTATTTAGCATAGACTGATGTATCTTCTCGCTTTATACAAAAAAAAGTGGGCAGTTTCGATGTATCGTAACGTTGTACGTTGAATAACTTTTTTTTTTATAAAACTTAGACTGAAATGAGATAGTACAGGTTTTATAGATATGATAAATCAAAACAGTACGCATTTATATTCAACTGATTTTTATTGACTTGTTTTAAACAAATTTTTAAAGAAATTGGTTTTTGTAACGAGTTCAAGGTCCAAAAATAAAAATTATTTTTATTATTATTTAATTAAAAAGTTCCCAATATTTCGGTTTCCTGAAACCATCCTCAGGGTCTACAATTAATGACAATTATATAAAAAATGTTTCAATTCAATAAATATGTTGACACTGACAATTTTCTGATCTGTCAACTTAAATGTAAATTACAGACTAAATATAATTACCTGCCTAACATTAAACGGTTGTCTTAATTTGTCTACGGTCAGCTGTTTGTGTTTGTTGTTGTTATTTTGAATGTTTACTTGTCTCGTACAAGTTTTCTATATATGTGTGCACAGGTATCTGTGTCCGTTTTATAATTAAGTCTTTGTTTTGTTGGTATGTTGGTGATATGTAGCATTTCCAGTAGGTATCGTTTGTTGTAATGTTGTTCTTGTTGTAATACCTGTACGAGCACAGTGATCTGCAAGTGCCGTTTTTGGTTCTAGAGCTGTGCTTCTGTTTTTCCTATCCGATTTGTGCGCTGATATTCTCGTCCTTAATTTGTTTTTGGTCGTACCAATATATACTTTGTCGCATAAATTGGACCCG
Source organism: Clusia tigrina (assembly GCA_920105625.2). NCBI lineage: Eukaryota > Metazoa > Arthropoda > Insecta > Diptera > Clusiidae > Clusia > Clusia tigrina. Next base: position 31,848,922 of record OV050030.1, read on the forward strand.
TCTCCACAACAATTAATTTTGTATATCACGAGCGCCTTATCTAATTTGCCGATCGTACTTTTTGAGTTGGTATATAGTTGTTGCAATGTGTTATTCGTTTTATGTGCTATTTGGAACTTTTCTTTATTGTAAATATTCGATGTTTTGAATCGTTCTGAAAATTCCCTTGTGTATGTCATTGACTTGTATACTTTTATTGTCCTCTCTATTTTAGTATTGTCCTTTGTCCCTTTATGGTTTTTAATAAGTCTGTTATGTATTCTATTCGGGAAATCGTTATTATTTAAAATCGTCTTAATTTTTGTAATATTTTCCTTGTGAAACACTTTGTCGCTAATTGTTAGTAAATTGTTAGCAAATTTTTAAATAGTTTATACATTATATTTAATTGGTGTTAAAATTGCTTTATGGTATGAATAGTACGTAATATATGGTTGACAATTTATGTTGGAAATATACATACCTGCTGAACACAAGGTCATGGCAGGATGTTGATTGTGTTGTTGGCGAAATTCAACAAACATAATAAATTCACATACACTATACGTGCGACAAAAAAAAATGGTCGAAACGGTAAAAAAAAATGGAGGGAATTGAATGTCTTCTCTTATTCTTCTTTGATATCGGTGTGAAACACGATCTTATTCGTGTGGGGCACGAACTCGCCGTGGCATTTTTGGGAGTCCCTGATGTAAAGTAACTAAAAAGCAATCAGCTTACTCAAATATACCCCTTGCCTCACTGCTATTTTGGCCCTAACTTTTGGTGTTTAACACACCCGCACTCCCCACTTTACCGGCTCTTTTCTCAAAATATTAAACTCTCATTTTGAAATTGAATGAATGCCGTGGCGTAAAGAGTTATTCAACGCTTAAATACTCTCTATACATATGGCTCAGAACCAGGCATGCTCAACACTGCTCAGATAATGACAATTTAATTAAGTAAATATAACAGAAAAATCTATTCCGCTATAAGACAGAATGCTAAGAATTGTTTATACTTCTGAGCTTATGAAATTTGTTTGCGTCATATGGCCATATACTGAAAGATCAGATTCATCAAAAAGTCAAGTCAACTTTTAGTACTATTATGCCAGGTATTTTCCATAAATATTATTTTCAGGTCCACCATATTAGATCTAAGGTTCAAGACCACCGAAACTAAAATAAAGAATACAATAAATTAAAGGGACCCAAGAAAAACCAATCGAATTGTAGCTGAATTTTAATTTTTGAATTTTCCAGGCAAAACATATACGGAATTAGAGTCATGGTTTCATAGTAGCAATTTGATCATCTGAACCCACTTCCTAGCAAGGTTGTTTAAGTGTAAGCGAACCAAAGCAACAAATATGACTTCGAAATTCCAGTCCATTGAAAATTATGGTATGCATACCTATGTATGTGTATGGGTTATGGGTTATTTTTACTGTTTACTGTTGATCTGAATATGTGATCCCCATTGTTGTTAATATCATAACCATTTTTTACCCTGAAGTTAGCGTATTTGAAGGTAAAAGTTTTACCAGGCTAACAGGATATGGTAACTAGACTAGAATATAATTTATATATTTTGTGGCATATGGATACATTCCCATATGAGTGGTTAGATTTAATTTCTTATAATAATATAACTCTTTTTTTAATGAAGCACATACAAATTATAAAATGTTGACACCACATGTCATCCATTTGAATGTCACGCACACTTGGGAGCAAATAGTCGCTGATTATCATTTAATACCGGGCTATTCATTTTTGAATACATATGATCTGATCGTGTCTCATTCAAGCACTTCAAGCAATGCAATCTATTTCATAAATTCCTTGAAATTCTATTGAGTCCCTTGCGGGTTAAGTTCACTCCAAAAACGGCATTATTGTGTTTAATCCTACCCATAAAAACTGAAAGGGACGATGAATGAAGTGATCGGGAACGCAAACGAATGTCCACTACTTGAACTGTTTAACCAGATCATGCAAATGGACTAGCGACAAATTTTGTGTGTTTTCCTTCGCATCACTCGTGTATTGGCAACACTGAATGTGAATTCGATTTAAAAGCTAAAATTGCAATTAGCCAATATGCACGTATAGCAGGGGTTTTATACCAATTTCGTAACTGTCGTAACTACTGTAATAGTAAAATAGTGGGCGAAATAAATGTAGTAGTACAGTAGTTACGAAAATTTTCAACCCCTAAAAACACACACGCGAGAAGGCATGTGTAACTGCGTTCAAAGACTAGTGGAATTTCTGGTATACAGGAAGTATATAGGCGACTACACAATTGACATCGGGATCAGAAAACAAGTGAAAGTGGCAAAGTGTACATCGTAGTAGCAGGAGCAGTGGAACAGTGAGCTTAGCCGAGAGTGAACATCGTAGTAGCAGATGAGTTAACCAGTGGCTGTGGCAAAGTGAACATCGTTGGCAGCAGGGAGTGAAAAGATATCATAGCCGAATCCTGAGAGTGCAGCAAGCATAGCGAGCGTCGTATTGGCAAGATCAGTTAGCCAGTGACAGTGGCAAAGTGACCATCGTTTGAGCAACAAGTAGTTAACCAGTAGCATAGTGAACATCGTGTAGCAGCAGCAGTTGACCAGTGGTAGTCGCAGAGCGGACATCGTGTTAGTAACGGGCAGTTCAGGAGTGATCGTCGCAGAGCGGACAACGTGTTTGCTACGGGCAATTGAATAGCGATCGTACTCGAGGGTACACCGTGGTAATAACAGCAACGGAAGTAAATAAATAATTGTTGGGCAAAGTAAACTGTAAGCCAAGACGAAGTAGGTGAATAGCAATAAAGCAAATTGTTCTGAATTTAACCATGAGATTGTTTAGTTGTTCCGCAATGCAGCGGTACAAATCCGAGAGTAAGAGTAGTACAAATTGTCGAGGAGGGCAATTACGTTTCAATATTTTAGTTGATTAACTATACTCGTATGCCTATACATACATATATATATATTAGTTGATTAAGGATTTGTACAAAGACTGACGTGTATATGTACTATAGAAGCCATGCCTACATGTCCTACGACATCCATTGCGGTTTTTTAGAACTGTCGCCTCTACACATTCATATCCAGTCACGAGCGAAAAGGGGCATTCGAAGGACTAAAGACAGGATCGGCTCAGGTAGTTGGCTAAACCACAAGAAGTTTGATAATCTTGCTAGACAAATTCCTGAAATTTCCGTGGGACAGGATGCATCCAAATTCTAGTTTTATAGAACGATTCAAAACTGAACTTAGTAATAAAAATATTTAGGAAGGTATATCTAAAATTTTTAAGATAAAACAGAATATAATAACATTGACAAGGACGGTTCCCTAACTGTTGAAGGACTGAGGAAAATTTACTTGAAAACACTAGGTAAGAACACTAGCAGCTTTCAGGAGGAAACGTACACCATAGTCAAGTGCGTCTATTTCAACCTTAAACGTAACTATCGGAACAAAAGAATAGCTATGCATCAACTGAGAGTCAGCCATGTATATGTTAATGCAACTCAAATCTCACCAGGTGACATTAAAGCTGGCGATGGAGTACCTTGATAAGCTGAACATGCTTGGCCAAAACAATCACGTATGAATCTTATGGGTTCCAGATCCCGTGTGACTATCAGGTAACGAGATGGCAGACAAACTTGCCAGGCAGGGAACAGCCTATCCGATTGTAGCCACGGAATCATTGTGTGGCTTCGGAACAGGCAACTTCTTCTCATTTAATCAAGATGTAGAAGACAAACAAAGTTAATATTGGGACAATTTACCGGGGCTATCACAATCAAAATGACTTATAAGGATCTTTAACCTAAATTATTTCAAAGCTTATATGGATGTAAATTAAAGAATAATCTAAGTATCATTACAGGAATTGTAACAGGGCATTGTAGGTTGAATGGGATTTGAACTGGGATTTATGCTAAGGGAATCCGCAAGATTTGTAGGGAAGAAGATGGGACCGCGAAACACGTGCTCGGATTATGCCCACCACTAATGTACAAATGAAAGAGGCAATTGTGTAATCAATTAATACCGGATGAAGAAATAAGGATCAGCAAAATAGGGTTAATACTAAAATTGATCGGGGATAGGGTTAATACTAAAATTTATAGGGTTAATACTAAAACTGATTGAGTTTCAGAGAAATATTCCGAATCTATGAAGGGGTACAATAGGTATTTAAGGTTGCAGTCTAAGATCTCCCCTTAATACACTTAGTAAAGTATTTGTATGTAAATATACAAACTGCAGCATAAGAATGATATCACATTTTGGAACTTACAAAATTGTCCTTATACTGGCAGTATCAAACATTAAATATCGTATTTGGGTATCGGGGGTTGATCGCTATTACACGCCTATTATCTTATAATAAGGTTTTTATACCACACACATTAAAATACACTTTGAGTTTGAGTTTATTTCAAATATTCAACATACATGTATAGTTTTTTTGCTTTATTCAGCATAGATGGTGCTCTGTGTAAGTTATAGTGAGGTGCCATTAAAATAACGCTAAAGTATTCCCTTTTGTGATTGTTATAATTAAGGATATATAGATATGGATTGTGGTAAATATGAATAGATAACTATGTATATAAAACATTTTATTTTAAAATCCATTTTGTATAATGAATGCCCACATACGAGTATGTACATTTTTACTTGGTATATTTCTTAAGAAATTGTCAAAACTGCTGTTGCAAGCTTAGAGGCAATTGTGGACCAACCAACACATATTACTGAAAAGGTTCAACCTTCCACCATATTGAACCATTCGTAAGAATATTGAGCAACTTGTTTCAGAAGGTAAACATTCAGTTATAAGACAACGAAAACAGTTTTGTCTGAAATGCTCAGTTTTGTCTGAAATGCTCTCAGGTTTAGTGGATGCTGGAAAAAATGGCAAAATGCATTTTGGAAATTTTGCCAAATAAAACTACAAAATATCAAGTGTCATTTATTATGCCATGCCGATTCACGAAGCCACCCAAATTCTAGGATTTTTTTTTAAATAATCCGGTAGTTTCCAAAACTAGCAGAATTAGATTCCGAAAATTAAGTAGAAAGCTTGGAAAAGAAAACAATACTACAAAGTCCATTGCAAGGAGTTTTTAAAAATAGGTATTTCTTGAGAGGCCATCTATTGGCGAGACACGCGTTAGCAATGTAGATCCCTCACTGAGGTTCTGCTAAAATTTCATATCATTTGGACTGATAGCAGCGGAGTTATTGCCTTTGAAGTGACGAGAAGTGAAGAGTGTGTGTACCATCGGTACAAGCATGAACAAAGAGCTACAATTCAGTTTTGTTTTAAACTTGGTAAAACTTTTGCCGAAACGTTTCAATTGATGAATAAATTTTATGGTGATGATTGTTTATCCCGTGGCAGAGCATATAAGTTGTATACGCGGGTAGAAAACGGTCGTGAGGACATTGTAGTGCAAAGATTAATGCAGACATATCACGACAATCCCCTGTTCGGCGGCCACCCGGGGACAATGAATTCAGTCAATAAAGAGACATTGAATAAAGAACACCGGGATATTTCCATTATGATATTGACTTCGGAACATTATAACATAAATGATGACCACCATGTTGGTCATTCGAAATCCGTGATCACCGCAGATTCTCTGAAAACAGTGAGTGAATTCATCAAAGAGTAGCCAAAATGTTCATTGATGTTCATCGGTTTCTTATATCATTCAGCAGAACACAGATTCTAGCGAATGCAACCCTCCATCCGAACCAACATGCATATAGGGCAGCAGATCTACTGAAACTGCTCTGCATTATCTGAAGAAGACACTCCAGCAAGCTCTCGAAGACAAGAAGGTGGCGTTAGGGATCTTTTTGGACATTGAACGAGCCTTTGACAACACCTCACACGAGGCAGTGAGTGGGCTCTTGTTTGTAAGGTGGTAGACTCTACCCTATCCAATTGGATAGAACAAATGCGGAAAACCAGAACAGCCGAAGTATCGCTCACCTCAACAACCACAGAGGTTAATACTGTTTGGGTGGAGTACTATCTCCAATGCTGTGGTGTCTTGTGGTATTCGAACTTCTCTGGGAATTAACAACCCTGAGTGTATGCTATCAGGGATACGCTGACGACATAGCTATTACAAGGAGGGGAAAATTCGAGAGCACACTACGTGAACTACTCCAATGTGGTTTAAGAATTACAGGTGATTGGTGCAGCACGATGGGGTTTAAAATAAACCCAATAAAAACTACTGTTGTCCCTTTCACGAGGAGATATAAACTCAAAAACCTTAAACCCATTAAACTAAATGGAGTGGAGATCAATGTGCAATCAGAAAAAAAATTTCTAGGTATCATACTAGATAGGAAACTAGCAATGAGACAATCAGTAAAGCGAAAAGATCTCTCATGATATCCAGATCAATCGCGGGGAAAAACTGGGAATGCAATCCCAAGATCCTGCGATGGATGTACATCATGATAGTAAGACCAATGATCACTTATGGAGCGGTTCTGTGGGCTAGGAAAGCAAGACAACTAAACTTTGCGCAAACACTAGCCAATGTTCAACGGCTTGCTGGCGTCTGTATAACTGGAGCTATGAGAACCTGTCCTACAGCCGCCTTGAACGTCATAGTGGAACTTACACCCCTGCACATATTTGTGGAAACACAAAAGTAGAGGGCTCTGTATAGAATGACAAGGGCAGTAAACTGTCCTAAAAGTCTCATCGGGAGTCAGATGGTTGAAACATTATCAACGGCCATTCCAGACATCTGTATACCGAAAGACTTTACAAACAGGCGCTACAGTTTCACTAAGTTATTTAAAACAGAGTGGAGCTACAAAAACGCATAGAGAGGTCTCAACGAAACCTTCAGGTTAGATCACCTGGTATACCGACGGGTCTCTCACAGAAGAAAGTTCCGTCGCGGGGGTATTTGGACCTAGATACAAATGCTATGAATCCCTAGGCAAATATACTAGCATCTTCAAGGCAGAAATCCACTCTATTGAGAGATGTGCACATTTCAACATTGAAAGAAAAGCGCAAGAAAATTGTCATCTTATCAGATAGCCAAGCGGTCATTAGGGCACTTAGCTCTGATCAGGTAAATTCGAAACTGGTATAAGAGTGCATAAAAAAACTTAATGCTCTTGGCTCACGCAACAAAGTTACAGGACATACTGGCATAGAAGGGAAAAGATTGCCGACGAACTTGCAGGGAAGGGGGCTGCAACACCCTTTATTGGCCCAGTGCCCTTCTGCCGTGTAGGCAAGGGTAAGCTGTTCAACCAGTTTAGTACCGATGAGGGACACCATAGGCACAAACACTGGCCTAAGGGGATAAAAGTGTCTGCTAGGGACATACCACCTAAAAATATTCAAATCACTTATCAATCTCTCTAAGAATAATCTTACGATGATGGCAGGCCTACTCACAGGACACTGTAAACTGATCTCACATATGGTGTGGATGGGGGTCACCTCGGAAGACTCCTACAGATTCTGTATGAAGGAAGAGGAGACGTCTTTGCATGTGCTGACACAATGTCCGGCTCTCATGCACACCCGCAGGAATTACTTGGGATTCTTCCAAAGCTCTGCCTATGATGTGAAACCTCTGGACCCAAAACTTGTCATCACGTTTATCCAGAGGATAGGATTCAAAGATGTACTTTGAACCTCTGATGGGGTCACAATAGATCGAAAGGTCGCGGAGCTTTAAATCCCCTACACAATAATAATCATTCAGCAAATATATAAACATAAAATATATAATTTGTTTTTATATGCAATGCAAGCAAATTCTACATTGACTATAAATTTAAAAAAAGCCCTTAAAAAACGTTACTATTCTGTTTAGGAACTACTTTATTAACTTTTATACTACCTTCCAAAAAATGAAACAACAGCACTGAGGCATAGCAATATGCAAGAGAAATATGTTCCAACATATGTTTTGTATACAACAACATCACTATGTCTGTTTGTGACTTTTTTTAGTTGTGAATTCAGCGAAAATCCAAATGGCGTAAATAGAGAAATTTAATTAAATGAAATGAAATTAAACAGGCAACATTTTTATTTTACACTGCAGTGGAAAATATTTTGGTAAACTTTCCCGTTGCTGGGGCTTCACTAAAAGCCAAATTTTATGCAAGGCGTGGGTGAGGCCAACAATAAATTTCAAATATACCTGAGTAGGGTCTGGTGACTGTATGAGCGGGTTGCCGGGAAGGGGGGGTGGGGGGTGGTTGAGTGAGTGTTCGCTTCTGCATAGCTGTGCGCTTGGCAGCAGATACAATTTATTTTCAATGCTGAAACCGAAAGTTCGTAAAAATTGCAGGTAAGTGCCTCATAATTAAAATATATTTTTTGTTTATTTTAAATGCATGAAAACTTTTAAATGCACTTTTAATTAAATTCGGCTCGGTTGGTATGTAAATACATAATATGTGTGTGTGAGTGTGTTTGTGTAGAAATGCAAAAAACCCAGCAGAGAATTGCCGGCGGCTGTGGTCTAAAAAGTCTGAGTTGGCAAACACAATTACCAGCGAAGCAATGTTGCTGATGTTAAAGGTACTGATATTTTGGTACAAAATGTGACTTGTCAGCGTAGATACCTTGAATGAGCCGAGTCAGCAGCTATCTATGGCTTCAATTGCTGTAGGGGGCTGTTAATAAGTTTTGTACCGAGTTCCCACAACTTTCGTATAGCAGATGACTTGGCATTCGGACTATCAAGGAGTCATAAAGAATGAGGTATAAAGCACAAGTAGTTAGTTAGTAGCGAGTTATAGTCAGTAATACATATATGATGGCATTTCGTTTCCTTTAATAGTCTTGGTGCTGGGAGTGTGATCTCAGATCCATGGTAGACCAATATAAAATTTAATATGGATCCCCTTTTATTTACTTATGAGTCGTTTGGGTATGTCGAAATTTAAAGTATAGTACGTTTCTTAGAATTTATATGTCAATTCAAACAAAATATTAGCACCAAGCTTGGTGCCACTGCCTACTTGCTAACTTTAAATCTTGGATCAAAGCCAACATAGTGTAAATAAATAAAATTTTAATGATATACCATCCATTAAAGACAACACAATTATAGCTAGATTGAACGAAAATTTCACGGAAGTAAAATAACAACAAAGTCGCGTAGACAGTAATTTAAAGACTTGGGACTAACTCCTGTACCGTAATCAGCAATGAGAAGTGATTCTAAGTCAGACTCTCTTTAGTTTCTGCATAGATTGTGCATAATTATTTATTTTACCTGACAAACAACTACGGACATGTTAAACCGATTATAAACAAAATATTAAAGAAACAATAAACAAAAATACCAATATCTGCTGTCAGTGTTGTCAGGTTTTGAGAACCATTAACGTAAGGAATAGTGGAATTATTTTCTCGGTTTCTCGCCTCTGACTGGAAAGAAGACTCACTATGATATTGGCAGCTTGGATTAGTATATTTTAATGACTGCATTGGGATGTGATTCAACGGCGATCCTCTTCATGCATAATCACCATTTATTGACTAAAGAATGTCATCGACAAAGTCAGTAATGTCTACGTCAACATCACGTGAATTGATTGGTGGGAAATGACGGCACAAAATTAAAATAATTGTTTACTTAAATTCAGGATACTATCTTAATATCCTTACGATTGTTTATCCTCAAATTTCAACTAGAATAGTAAAAATAACCAACTAGCATTTTTTGTTGGTGTTGTGCTTGGTGCCTTTCATATTTACTGATGCCTTCCCCATTTGCTCACATTGAAACCTACTTTATTTATCTTTCGCATTCATTTGCTATCTGTCTGCTTGCCTGTTTGCATGTTTGTCTGTTTGTGTGTATGTGTGTTTGTCAGTTGGAATGTTTTTTTTCTGCCAGTTGAACTGTTTAGTTGGACGACATTTTAGCAAATACGGCTGCAACAGCGTCACTGATGCCGACAATGATAATGAAGTTGACAGCCACGGCACTGGCACTGGCTGTGGCAGTGGCAGTGGCATTTGGTGGTGGTGCTGTCAACGGCTTTTTCAGCGCGACAATTTACGATATTAGCAAAAAGCAATGCTAGAATGGCGCTAAAACAAATACACCTGGGCAAGGACCGCTTGTACATTGGCTACGAATCCTTTATGCGAATGGATAGCACCCTGGTATAGGATAAAGTACAGTGTCCCTTTTTTATTTGCTCATCAAAACAAGCAAACGTAATTTTATAATAAAAGTAAATTTTTTATTATCTGACGTCGTACAGTGATGCTTCCCACGAACAAATTTCCACTTTATAACTTTGTCCAAGTATTTTAGAATATGCAAGGATAATTCACCTTATAACAGGCTTTGATTATTATAGCCTTTATATTTAAAAAGGGAAAAGGATATACTAAGGCTGTGTGGGAGAGTAGTATTTCAACTGCCAGAAGGAGGAATGGTATATATACAAATGGATGGAATCAGTTTCTGTGTAGTTTTGATTTCGACTGTTCGTACGCCTGCAGCCAGTTTTTTGTACAAAGTTAGAGATATTGTACTGAATCTTAACGAATAATGAAGTGTTTAGCCTGGACGTTAAGAGAGAAGTAGATAGTTATATGAACATATGTGGATAAATACCACACCTACCTATCATATACACAACTGTAGGCACTTTCTGGAGTCGATTCGATAAGGGACACTTCTCCTTCTCATATAATCAATTTTGGCACCCCACTTAAAATTACTTTAACTATGTTCCTACTGATAATAAATATATGAATAGGTTTCGGCACAAATAACATCGCCACGGTTTAAGCCGCACACACATGTAACGGTAAAAGGTATCTCCAAGTCGATCTAATCCTACTGCACCTTTCTTACTGGTCTCAGTTTATGTTTTTATTCGAATATATTCTGATCGGCTTGAAAAAAACTGTTGGAAGATGTGACTAATCTACTCCTTTTTAATTTGCTCATTTTTAAGTGGGTCCAAATTACTGTCCACATTAAGCAAATATACCACTGTCATGCTGTATAGCTCTATTCTGTAACCAACTCGTGATTAGTACAAATGATTCTTTTTTATATTTTTGAATAACTCTTCAACAATAAATTTATTTTATACTAATGAATTATTTGTATTTCAACCCTTGGAGTATCATAAAGTTTTTAGTCAACTTCAGCCCTCCTATACTCAATGAGGGAATAACATTTTGCTTGTTGAATAAATTTTTATATATCTAACTGGAAGATATCAGAGATATATATATAAATCTACGAATGCCTAAAGCTATAAAAAAATAGGTAGCCACTCAAGAGTTTGTGGGATAATAAAAAAAATGTATATTAATTGTAAATAATCTGTTTAATTTATTCTTCGGGCTTTATTCAGTATTCTCCGGAAGTAATTATGATAATAGTCGTTTTTATCCAAACGATAAGTATGTGAGATAATGATATAGTCAGATTATTCTGAATCATTTTGACACTAAATTTCCGAGAAAAAGATGGCCTAATTCTCTACCTGACTCTGAGTAAATCTAGTAACATCCCTCTCGCTCATTCTCCGTTTCATTCGAGGAGCATAGACCAGGATCGAAAAAAGGTGTTGAGCTGACATTTTACATGAGCTTCAACACAGAAGAGCTGTTTAGTTTTAGAGGGAGAGCAAACAATTAATTTGCTGACTTGCCAAAAAAATATAACTACGACTTTCGACTTGAATAAGAAAAGTTTTACAGAGTAGAAATTTGAGACCATGCTCTGGGCAGGATTAGAACCTTGATATACCATTATTCTGAGACTTGCATACCACTTTATACAATTATTATATATTGTTCGACAATAAAAAGTTCCGATCTATTAAGTAGTGTAGAATTTTTGGGATGCTGCTAATAACAATAATGATACAAATATAAGAAAAAGTTCCACATCCGCACTAATTTTTATATTGAAGTTCTTGTTGGATTGATCAGATATGAAAATGAGGTGGAAAATACTTTCTCTGGATAAATATGAGCTCGACTCATTGAATTGAATACACCATACTTTTACGTTGCGATGGCATTGCAGCAGAAAACACACACTTTTTTGAGGTGGTTTCTTAATACAGGCAGTCGTCATCCGATAAGTCGGACACTGTTAATTTATAAATAGATTACGTTTCAAATATTTGTTGTGATTATAATTTTATTATATTATTAGCTCGCAGTAGTAAGAAATATCTGGGGCATTTCTGAACTGAGGCCAGAGGTATTGGAGTAATGAACCCAAACTCAGTGCATAGTTCCTTAGAGCTGTTAGACTAATAGGAACCTTAATATGTATATGCAATATAATATGATCAAATTGGTCGAGGTCCATTTTCCTTCTTTGTTTCATTAATTCATTCATTCATTCAAGGATTTGCTGAAAATACCTAAAAAGTATACAAAAACACTGATTCCTTGCACTCCAAAAAAAGAACCCACTTGTATAATGAGAAGAGTACATCACTACATACGTCTTAGAACACTGCGGACATAAAAAGCAACGAAATGGAAAAATATGCCAACACTTTGGACCCATTCTAAGGAATAGAAGGCTAAGTAAGGAAGTGACATACAAATCATAATCAAGTCACCACAAATTATCCTCATGGATCCCATTGCCATCAATGAGAGTACTAGCGTCCAGATCACGCTTAATTAGTATCTGTAAATTCGCTGATCTACAGATAAGGACTTCCTTCCTCTACCCTCAATTTCAAGTAATGTAGACTTTACCTTGGGATGGAACTACAGCGTAAGCATAGACCGGTGAGAACTTCAGTTCCATGCTGTATTGTAGACCTTATTCTGGGATTGAATACTGAGTAAAAAAAATAAAGAAACATATTCTTGAAAAATCGAGGGATACCTCTGAAATAAATAGTAGAGTGACAATTACTTTATTTGTATTTCTGATGGGTTCAATCAAGGAATCCATAGACTGTCTAACTTGAAGGAGTCTTCTACGAATGTCGTATATCCATCGTATTTCGTGAGATTCCGTTTTTCTACAAAATTTTTGTAACTGACGAGATGGAAATTAGGCTTTAGTCTAAGGCGAAAGGGTCCAAAGACTCGGTAAGTCACCACCAAACACAATTTTATGTTTTAGGCATTCCTAGTATAGGGAAGTTCCACAAGTTTGCCTATGATAATGCCCACATGGAAGATTCTTGTGGGGCCATTACCAAAAATATTCCCTAGCAAGCATATTAGCAAGCTTTTAAAATGCAGACATGGTTGAAATAATAATAATTTCATTGCTCTCAATTACTATGAAAAGATAATTTGTATGAAATACCTTAAACACCATCAATAATTGTGTTAAGGAATACAAAATTATATATATGTATATATATGTAGATATATGAAATGAATTGTAATAAATTTACTGTTGTTTATTTGCCCATCATTAAATAATGCTTAGAATTACGCTCCACTAAATTCAAAATAATTGTCCATTGCAACCGATTAATCTCATCGGAGTACATTATTACGAGCCAGCAACTGTAATCCACCAGTTTTGTGGTCGAACATTTAAACTATAATTAATCCTGCCTGCTTGGCTACACTCTTAATTTATCATTTACCTCAGCCGAATGAGTGTGACGCATTCTGAAAGGACGAAAATCTGTAAATATTTATATTGAATTTTAAATTAATTTTCTATTGACCAAATTAGATTAATATCGTTTTAATGAACTTTGAATATTAAAACTTAAACTTTACCGCCACCGGGCAAGGGCAACAACAAAACTTGAAACAGACATTAGCCAAGTTCATTGTAAAGCAATCAATTTTAGCCGGCAACCCAACGACACAGGCGAAATGACAAGCTACAAGGACAATATGGAAGCATTTATGTGTAAAATGGCAGCATACAGAAATGAAGCGGAAATACCAACAGCAGCAACAACAAGAACAACAGCAACAACAGCAACAACAGTAACAACAGCAACAACATAGACCGAAATGTATAGACAAAAGTTTTATAGTTGCACTGTGGAAAATCAAACAAATCGAAATTTAATGACAACAACAACACGCACATTTGTCATTGTCAATGTCACACAGTGTCAAGTTGAAGCGAGCGTCGTCTGCATGGGAAGTTGGGGTTCTTTGAAAATGGCACCAATTATTTTCGTTTGTAGCTTTTACGTTGTTTTACTGCATGCGAGCAGAGCACATCAATGAAAGAAAGCTGATTTATTTATGTAAACTTCAAAAAACAGAAAATTAAAAACAAAATATTTTGATATGATAAAGTGTTCAATAAAGTTTGCTGCTAAGTGCTTAAGTACAAATAAAGTTCGCCTGAGAAATCTTGCAATGAAAAAAGTTTGAAGAGTGACTGCAGTGCGTCGTGCACCTGCAGCACTCCAGAACGGACCAGACAGTAGGAAGACGCTGCAGACATCCATTCAAACCCAAACGCACAAACAAACCAACACACCAACACACTAACACATCAACGCACACACACCAACACACCAACACACAAACACATCAACGCACACACACACACACATACACGTACATGGAGCAGAACAAACAAATAAACAGACAAACAGACTCACTAACAAGCAGTCGAGACACCCACTTTGTCTTACTCGTATTAGCGGTAGTCAAACTTTATCCCGGTCATGTTTATCTTGTTTGGAAGACTTACCTTAATACTTTTTTCACTGTGATTCGAGGCGCTACACTTGCAGAAATGTGGGCATTTATGCACATTTGATACTGCTAAGTAAACGAAAGCTGACCTAAGGTTTGTATAATATCGTTCCCCAGCTATTTCTAAGGGTACATATAGAGTTGTCATACTTGCCTGTAGATATCAAAGGTTATAGAATAAATAATATGTGATGAAATACCGCTGAACAACCTCTTCCGAAATAATGTGAAACAAATTCCATAAAATTGACAATTAATTCATATAGAAACTTTGGATACACTTCCGAATGCCGGTTGACACTGTAAAGTGATTCATGGTTAATTAAAACACTGGACAGGATATTTATATCAGATCTTTCAGACCTAAAATTTAATACACTGTGGTTATGGAGAAATACCCAGCATCTTCTAAACGGAAATACAAACAACGTAGGTGTGAAAGCTCCCGAATTGTTGTTGTTAGGTTAATTAGTTTTTTAATATATCGATCACTGGATTGTATAAGTAATTTAAATAGACCTGCATCAAAATTCAGCTTTAATTAATAGTAGTTTAATTGAATAGTAATTCAATTATACAATAGTTTGGTTGATAGCTTAGCAAGGAAAGCTGCGGCTTCTTAGTTCAAAGGCCTGAACCCTTCTGTGGACTATCATCCAACACCATTGGAGGTCTGCTGAGGAAGTATACAAATGCAAAAAGAAGCCAAACCTGGAAATCTCTTCCGGTTCTTAAGACTGTCCAAAACTCTTCTGGGAGATGTTAATCCTAAATGAGCCAATGAGTTAATTAACATGCCTCGTTGTAAATTAAGAATCATCACAGGCATTGTAAGCGGACACTGTAGACTCAATTATCATATCATATCTATCTTCAATTGCCATCTGTAGATTCTGTGGAGAGGGTGACGAAACCTCCATGCACCTGATCACAGACTGTGGACTTTCGGCACACAAAAGACATAGGATATCTTAATTATCAGCAAGATCCCTCAACTTGATTCCTCCAAAATACTCGTACATGAATTCCTGTCGGGAATTAACCTGGCAGAAGATCTAATAGATGATACTGTCGTCATCTCTCAAATAAATAGGGGTATTACAGTAGAAGTTTAAGGTCATTGTGCATAATACTCCTACTTAAGTTAATGTAATATATTTTAATCTAAGCAATAGTTTGAGATATTTCTTTAAAACACTGTTTCAAATCATTTAACGAAGAGGAGCTTTGGGCGGAGTTGCCGTGTCCAATCCAATTTCGGTTTTTTGGTGCATGAAGAAGACAACATATTTAAAAAGTTGCAAGCACGATGCGCAATTAATATATCACAAGATCTCATATTGATAGAAAATCCTGTAGACGAAGTGCTATAAATATTAAATAATATTGAAAGACAGTTGAAACAAGCCAAAGGAGCAGTTACTGAAGAATTGTTTGACAATTTCAACTAAAGTGTTCATGGTAATGAACTTCACTTTGCATCTAAAACACTATTGTTGCCTCTTCTCAACGAGCAGTTCATCATTTTTACTTGTTTCGGCTGCCATCGAAGCCATCCCAACAAGTTACAGGACTATCTCCATGACTCTAAAACCTTTACCATCATCTTTTATTTATTTATTTATATTATAAAATAACTAATATTGAATTTGCTTAAATTAAGCCTAACAATAAGTATATCAAATCTTAAAACTAGTCACTAAAAAATAATTTTAACCCAAATTGTATTTGGTCATCAAAATGTCGGTTCTGCTTCGCTCTTCAAAAGGCCGGAAGGTCTCTTCTCTGCAGGCGGGATCGGCTTATCGGTTTTGCGAGGGATTTAGCTAGTGGATTCGGGTGATTTTTCAGTTTTGCTATGTATATCTGCTTTCTAGCATTTATTTCTGTGATAACTGTTGGTATTTTCAGGTCTTTGTGAATATTTTCGTTACGCATGTACCATGGAGCACCTGTTATTAACCTAAGTATCTTCGACTGAAACCTTTGAATTATGGCAATGTTAGAAGCGGATGCATTACCCCACAGTTGAATCCCGTACAACCATATCGGCTTAATAACTGCATTGTATAGGAGGCTTTTGTATTCTAGGCTTAAGGTAGATTTGTGGTTTATTAGCCAATGCAGCTTGACGACCTTCAACTTCATATTTAAAATTTTAGTTGAAATGTGCGTACGCCAAGTTAAGCGCCTGTCTAAATGAATGCCGAGATAGGTGACTTCATTAGCTTGTGGAATCTCAATATTATTGAGCCGAATGGCTGGACACGTACCAGGCCTGAAAGAGAATGTTACGTTTTTGCTTTTTTGCTCATTGACTTTTATACGCCACATTCCTAACCATTCTTCTACCCTAACTAAGTGCTCTTGTAGAGCTCTCGACGCCTTTATCGGACATTTATTGCAACTGAGTATGGCGGTATCATCCGCAAATGTTGAAATTAGCGTGCTTTCACTTATAGGAGTATCAGATGTGAATATTACATATAATGTAGGGCCTAGAACGCTACCTTGGGGCACACCGGCTAAAATTGGAAAATCTTCGGAAATGAATTCGTTTACTTTTACCCTGAAACGTCTATTGGATAAATAAGACTCAAGAATTTTATGATAGCTTTTTGGAAGAAACTTTTTGATTTTGAACATCAGTCCTTGATGCCATACCTTATCAAATGCTTGAGCCACGTCAAGGAATATTGCAGAGCAAAACTCCCCGAGTTCAAATGCTTTTCTTATTTCATTTGAAATTCGATTGACTTGCTCAATAGTGCTGTGCTTTTCGCGAAAACCGAATTGGTGTTGCGGTATTACGCTATGTTCATGAAGAAAAGCAGATAGTTTCTTTAATAGTAGTTTCTCAAACAATTTGGAAAGGCAAGGCAACAGGCTGATAGGTCTATATGATGACGGTAGCGTTGCGTCTTTTCCAGGTTTAGCTATCATACATATCTGAGACTTCTTCCATGCATTCGGATAGTAACCGATGCCCAAGATTGCGTTAAAAAGCTTACAGAGAAATGCTGATGCAGAATCTGGTAACTGTTTTAGCATTTTCGGGGTAATATTATCGAATCCAGGTGATTTTTTTGGATTCAGTTGTTTAATTTGTTTGGTTATTTCTGGAAGGGAAATTTTAATAGGCTGAGCTATCTCAGTACTGCAAGGTAAGGCAGGCAGTGCAAAGGAGTTTGTAGCCATATTCGGCTGGAACACGTTGCATAGATGTTGTGCAAAGCAGAGTGCTTTTTCTTGATCGCTTTGAGCCCACGCGCCGTTCGGGTTTCTTATGTTGAACATGACATAATGCGGTTAAACTTGACAATGTTCGATCCCAACAAATATTGATTGTGCTGTGCATTTCACTCATTAAAACAATCAAGAACCGAAAGTAAATGGTACAGATGTCTCTTTGATAGATCTCAACTGTAACTAATAGATCGCAACCCAAGCTAACATATCACAATCCAAGTAAATATATCACAACTCCTCTTAATAAATCACAACTCTTGTAACTTTTTACTGCAGCGTCATAAAACCTTGAAATTTTGTGACAATAAAGTACTCGTCCCTCTTGTCAACGTCCCGGTGATAGCTATGCTATCCATGAAACTAATTTCAAAGCTCACAGTGTAGCACCAACAGTTACCGACAAGACCGACTGACATTGCTTCGGACAGCGTTTACTTACCTATTTCACTTTTATTTTACTTTTATTTGAATTATGGCGCAAATAATGAAAATCTGATTTGCCGCTTCACAATCGCTCCCTTTGAGTCTGCCCGGCGGACAGCGGAAGACATTTTTCAGAAGATTGCAATTTCTTTTGTGATTTTTTTCTAGCGCAATAATCAAGTAATGAAACTACACTTTCATGCTTTGTTCCAAAAAGAATGCAGGGAGCAAAAGGAGAAAAAGTCCAAAAAATTCGCTACTACATTAATATAAACCGTAGAAGAACACCAGAACAAAGTGCGTCACAAAGTTTTGGTGCGTCGCTGGTCATAAGTAGCAGCATAACTTCCAACAGTGCCCTCGGTTGTTTTCGGTGGCGGAGCGTCTGCTGAAGTTGGTGCGGCGAGAAAAAATCTGGGCAGGGGCAGGTTTGCAGCGCAAATGAAAATAGCTGCAAACTTTTCCCTCCTCTTTTTTTGGGTTTTTTTTTTTGGTTTGTTTTTGCTTTCTTTTTGAGTTTTTTGGGGGAGGGAGGAGCAAGGAAATAAACTTAATTCGTCTGTACTGCTAGGAATAAAAGTTTATTTATTTTTTATTTTTATTTACTTACTTTTGTTGTTCTCTTTTTTGTTGCTTCTTTCACTTTACTAAATGGCATGGTGGCAAATAAATTAAAGCAAAAGTAAAAGAAAATACAATAACAATTTGCGGAAGAAATTTTTGGCCAGATAAGAGTCCAGCAAATAAAAATAATTATACCCGACAGCAACAACAACCACAGCAGAAACAACAACAAGACGAATACGTGGGGGAGCAGGGCATGGGTATTTTAAAATTGTTCAATTTGTCTCGTAGTTCATGTGTCTGGCCGGAAGTTGTTGGCGTTTAAGACATGCCGCACACGATTGTGGAGAAATATGCTCAAGTATTGACCTGGCTGTAAATGGGCGCAGTTGTTAATGGCACTGGCAACACCTGCAAAACTAAGTGCAATTAATTGGTGTAAAGAAGCGGGAACAGCTTAAATAAAGCCAATAAAGTATCGTTTTTGCTTGATACAATTTTAATGGAAATTTACGTCCTCTTTGCCTGGCTGTTTCCATGTGGGGTCAAATCGCATGAATAGCAGTACAGGCAGGGCAAGAAATTCTCAAAGGATGGGAACCAAATTGTTAGTCAGAAGAGGCAATCGCACCTGTAGTCAATTGTGGATATATTAAAAATGTAGATATTAATATACCAGAAAAAGAATTTGAGAACAGTTTTACTTGGACGCGGTTCGCAACCTACTCTGGGGATGTTGTCAAAAATCTTTCTTTCTAAATCATTTTCTCTTCGAGTTTACAGTCTTAGTTCCTATTATTGATTTTCCCCTACTCTTCTATCAGTTGATTAATTATGGTATAAGTTATAATAATAATATTAATTTATTTAAAACTGAGTTTATATGCATATTCATTGACTTCAAAGAAAATTATATCATATATTACATTTGAGTAGACCTAAGGCCCATAAGTCTGTCTTCCTTCTGTCTGAAAATCCTGGAAAGATTGTGAGACATTCATCTGAGTCTCAATATAGACAGACAGAAGCATGCCTACTTCAAGGGTAAATCTATTGAGACCGTTTTACACTCCTTAGTCTGTAGTATTGAGTGCTCCCTGCATAACAAGGAGTTCTCCCAAGAGGCTTTCCTGGAAACTGAGGGAGCTTTTAACAAGCATCAAACCAGACGCAATAATCGGTACGATGCGCGACTTGGAGGTGGAACCCGCCATTACCAAGTGGATTGAAAATATGCTTAGTAGCGGGATAATCAAGTCACAGTTGGGGATGGCGTCGGCCAAGAAGTCCGCGTGCAGAGGCACATCTCAAGGTGGAGTTCTTTCATCCGTACCCTGGAATCTTGCGGTAAATGAGCTGCTTGTTCGACTGGAGAGGGAAGGGTGCAAGGTGGTTGCGTATGGGGATGATGTTGCTATTAGTATCTCGGGAAAATACATATCTACTCTGAGAGACTTGATGCAACACATTTTGAACATTCTCTCTAAATGGACTACTGACTGTGGGTTGGGGGTTAATCCGACCAAGACAAAGCTGGTACTCTTCTACTAGGAAGTATAAAATTCCTCAATTTATCGCTCCAAAACTAATGGGTGTAGGTAGATATTAACCTTGTCGAGGAAGCTAAATATCTGGGCATGGTCCTAGATAGGAAGCTGAACTGGAGGGCAAATATAAGCGAACGCATTAGAAAGGCTCAAGTAAATCTGTACTCTTGCAAAAGAGTTCTTGGGAAAAAAAATGGAGTTACAGTCTAAGGTAGCCTATTGGATATACAGAGCTGTGGTACGACCAGTCCTCTTTTATGGGGTGCTTGCTTGGTGGACAGCCCTAAGTAACTCCATATACAATAAGCTGGTAACAAAGGTACAAAGCACGGCAGTAGGGTTCATAAGTGGTGCCATTAGAACCACTCCAACGGGAGCATTGGACGTTATGCTCAATTTCCAGCCTGTTAGGCTTTTTGGCGAAAAAATGGCTGCAAACTCAGCTATCAGGCTAAAAGCTACGCATCAGTGGGTTGCCACGAACGTAGGTCATGCGTCTATTTTAAGACATGTTGAGGGTATTCCTGACTCTTTCGATTACATTACACCAATTTATGCCTTCAATGGTATGTGCAGGATCTCCATTCCCTCCAGGGACGAATGGAAGGATGGCATCCCCTCTCATGTAGAAGGGGTTCACATCTACACAGATGGATCCAAGTACGGTGGGAGGGGGTGTATTCTAAGAAGATTTTGACATTAACATGTCCTTTAGGATGCCCGACCACTGCAATGTTTTTCAGGCAGAGGTCGTGGCTATAGAGGCAGCACTGTCTTGGCTAAGGAAGAAGAAGATATCTGGACTTGATATTTGCATTCTGTCCAACAGTCAAGCAGCTTTGCGCTCCCTGGATTCGGCTATTATCAACTCAAAAGCCGTCAAGAGCTGCCGCAAATCTTTAGACGAGATAGCTAAGCAGACCCGCCTGCATGTGTGCTGAGTTCCCGGTCACAGAGATATTCCAGGGAACTACAAGGCAGATGAACTTGCCCGTGAGGGTTCTACCATACCGTTTGAACCAGATAGGTCGAACTTCGGTATTCCTATTGCCACATGTAAGCTCTTAGTAAATACAATATCCTTAGGCACAGCGGGCAGGCGCTGGTCTGAATTTTCAGAATGTAAAATAGCTAGAAAAACCTGGCCAGAGATCAATGTCAAGCACTCGAAGGACCTAGTGGCTCTAAATAGACAAAGTATAGGTTACGTGATTAGAGTCCTAAGGCACTTACGGACGACTTCTGCAGGAGTTGCATGGACGAGGAGTAGGAAGAGTCCATTGTACACGTGGTATGCACGTGTCCAGCATTGTCCAGATGGAGGCGCACTTTCCTAGGCGATTACTTTCTGGAGTCTTTGGGAGTTATCTCAAATAAAAAGATTAGCTCCATGCTTCATTTAACGCTCCAAATGGCTGGACCTTTGAAAAGGATGGGACTTGATGTCTCATGCGGTATCACAAGGGGTCAAATATAGCCTAAGTGCGCCCTTCGGGCGGCCGCCTTACCAACTACTTACCTATATTTGAGTATTTATATCTTATTTAGCCTCAAAGACTCTCCAGCTTCTTTAACTTGTTATTCTTCTTGAAAATGTATTCGATGTTAGCAGCGAAGCCAATAAATTTATCAATTGCAATGCTAATAAATAACGCCGACGGATCTATAAAAGTTCCTAAATATAATGTGAACTGATCCATAATAGAATCAAGACTTAAGCTATGAAGTTTTCGTCTTTGAAATAATATGTTTCAATCGATCGTCGGGTAGGAGTATAATTCATTATTTTTAGATATGTTAACCCCTTGACAGATATGACTTCCGACTAGTTGCTCCACCAGGCATACGAGTGAGTATCAAGGTGGTTTCAACAAAAAATAGGTCGAATATAGTTATTATATTCATTGCTTCTTTGAAATTTCTATTAAGTAGAATTCGAAATAGTTCATGGTATACTTAGAAATATGGCCTTATTTTTTCTTTACTAACAACTTATGATATAATATTCGTGAAGCATAGTTGGCAGTTTCAAAAGTTGGTCGACAGATTATCGTTTGTTTTTGGCATCCAGTCGGTTATTGGAATATATCTTGTGATAATGTGTATTTAGACAAACGTCGTATAAAATAAATCTTTGTACCGAAAGGAAGTGAAGCAATCCTAAACTTGGCACAAGTCCACTAGTATTTCGGATATTTGAGATCCGAATGTAAAATATCTGGGTTCCTCATTTCCATTTTTAGAACAAGCAAATTAAACTATGTATATTTATTTCCAAATTAAGCATTTGGTGTATAAGTTGTAGAATTCTATAACAACAACTAAATAAATAAAACAAATAATAGAAACCCAACTGATGTCTCGTCTTGACTCCTCAAGTTTGGCTACCCTAAGGCTTCCAACAATCCCACCAGTGTCCAAGTGAAAATTAATTATGTAAGGAGAACAAATCAGCGTGGACTGCAACATAGTATTTAAATATTCCTTCATCCATTTGAACTGATTACCATATTCAAAAGAAGTTTAATTAAGCAAACGAATCACACTGAGCAATTCAAGGGTTTAAGAAACTCGTTCAGATTTTCGCTGATACTTTGTCATTCAAATGAAATTTCCTTTGCCGTTTACGCACTAGAATTCCCTCTCCATCGAGCTACACATAATTTATTATTATGCAACGGACAAACCCCAAATGGGATTTCTTTGGCGCTGGCATAGTTAGTGAAGGTTGCTTAGTAATGTAATGTTGGCTTTTATAGGCCACAAGCGGCATGCATTGGCTCAACTCCTTAATAACTAAATTTGTATTTATTAAGACCATTTACTGTGGATATATGTTTTTTGTTTTGAACTTTTATTGTGGAAATCCCACAACACTGATTCCACACTTCCATTTATTTTTCAAGTGAGCAGTGCAAAAACTTTGCTAATAAAAAAAAATGGAAAGAAATTCAAGTTGAGGAAAAAAGTTGCGAAAACTGCCCACGCTCATTAACAATTCTCCAATGAAATTTGAAATGCACACAGCGCTACTTACTTTGTTGTGTTTGTTTGTAGATGTGTTTGGGTGTGAACCCAGCAGTAAATTGTCACCGGTTGTTATCGATAATGCCAGCAGGCTTTCGGCGATGCTACTACGATGTTTTGGAAGTGACATTCAGCCCGGATATTTTCGTCCAAATAAAATTTGATGATTTGTCATTCGTCGTGTCAAATTTGTTAGATATAGAGTTAATTCGCCAAACGACTGTTTTTGAAACAATAATTGTGCTCATGTGACGTCATTTGAAGTGACAGTAGACAGAGATGTTATATACAACATGTCATCAGTGGGGTCATCAATAAATTTGCCCACAAATTGCAATTCACGTGCCAGGTTAATACCTGCAACATTGAATGGACCTTCATGATAAACTTTACAGATGACCTGGGTATAGAAATTGATTGATAATAAAAATGGTATCGAAAATGGGCATCAAGGTAAACTATACAGATTACCTGGTTATATTTGTTGATAATTAAAATGGTATCGAAAAGGTCGCTTATCTAGAAATTATTCTGGAATCCAGATAAACTTGCAGTTGGCGGTCTGCAACGTCCCTGGGAATATGCTGATGACTTGAATATTTATGTCTCGGCACATTTTAATTAACTATCTGGTTACATTAACCTTGTGCCTCGTGTCTAGGGATGAGAAGAAAAATAAATCAAGCTAATTTTACCACAAGATAGATTCGGGATTTCCCGGAGAATAGGAAGCACCACGGAATATAGCTAACCTATGTGAACCCACCAATCAACTTCTGATATTAATGCCAAAGTTGGTAGTTTTATAACCTTCGCGGACGGTTGAAGCATCAGCTCCTCTTTAGGAAAACACGGCATAGTTACTGTCATACTTACGAGAGAAGGAAGTTTTTGCTCCATCCTCCTATCTATAAACGACGTTATAAACGAAATCTTCAGTTAAAGCTAGAAATGTAATTGGAGAGGACATGAGATCCGTGGTGATTGCATCAGTGACTTTATATATCAGAGTGATTCTTTATATAAGCGTTACCTGGAGTCTGACTCATCAAATGCACTGTAGGTCAATAGAAGTGCCCCCACTATTTGATTTTATATACGAATATCAACAATGCCAATGTTTAGTACTAATGGCATCTGAAGTATCAGCAATCCCAATGTTTAGTACTAATGGCATCTGAAGTATCACCAATCAATTTTGGTACAATTGACATATTACTAATGTGCCACTAATCAAGGTTTCTTCATACATTTGGTATCTGAGGAATCACTGACTCTACAAATGGCGAGCCTTTTGTGATGTATGGAATGAATTCCACTGCATTCATGCATTCTGTTTTCAAGTAAGATATTCAGATTTCCGTCTCAACAAACATTGACTTAACTGACGACATTTCATTGGTAGTAGTTTTTTAGTTAGTATTACATTGAGAATTGAGGTATCCACAATCACTGACTCTACTGATTACCAGTTATTGGTAGTATCAATAACCAAGGACATTGCATACATGTATTATGTGATTAAATGGTGTCTAAAGAAATGATGTTGAGATTGGTAGAGCGACATGACATGACATTGCTTACATATTTTATATAGTAAGTATGACATTTTCGCAATTCTCAATTATTGTAGTATTGACATATCATTAATAGTATCACCAATCAGTCACATTTAATCTACGCTTTCAACAGTCAATGACTCTGCAGATGATATGTCATTGGTAGAGCGATATGATATTGCCCACATATTTTATATAGTTAACTACGACATTTTCGCAATTGTCTCTATATTCAATTACTGTAGTATTGACATGTCATTAGTAGTGTCACCAATCAGTCACATTTAATATACAGTTTCAACAGTCAATGACTCTGCAGATGACATGCCATTGGTAGCTTCCCCAATAAATGGGGAACAAATTTGCTTTGAGTTACCATTATTTGTGTCTATGTTTACTTATTTAGTCAGACACTTTACACAGTCGATGATTAACTCAGCGCTTGCGGTGTCCGGGCCGCGTAAATTTACTGCTGGGTGGGCCAGCTGCTGCTGCATGTTGTTGTAGGTGGGAGTACGTATATTTGCAAGAGGAAAACTTTTGAAATAAGCTCAAAGAAAGCTCATGAATGGAATTTAAGTTGATTTTGTTAAACAATTTGTTAAGTCGCTAGCGACCCTCACGCATGCTAAGAACGCTTATAAACAAACGTATACAACTTAAGCACACACAAACACCCCACACACACACACGCACACAGTCACTCCCACGGAACGGTGCATCTTTTGTAGCTGCTCCAGTCGGTTGTTGCTGTTACTGTGTTTGCTCAGTGGTAATTTCAGTTGTACAAGTGCAGAATTTTTGTGTGTTTTCCCTCAGGCGCATACAATTTACAAAATGCAAAATACTATGGGAAAAGCAGACAAACACACTCCGCCATTCACACGCACACATATCCACTTACAGAGAGAAACGTAGTGGAAAAGTGGCAGGCAAAGTAGACGCTGGGACGGAAGTTGTGCATAAAGCAAAAGTTTTGTTGCTGTTGCCGCATTTACTGGTTTCATGAGCTGCTTTTTATATTAAGTTTTCTACAACGGGATTTCCCGCGGGAATTTGAAACTTTTTTCCCTTTAACGTTCATCTGTCTCTCTCTCTCTCTCTCTCTCTCTTTCTTTCTCTTCCACACAAACAATTTTATTTGTTTTTTTTTTATACAATGGTGTAAAATTTTTTCCTTGTTCTTTGCATACTTTTCTGCACATTTTGGTGCAAAATCTTCAACTTTAGCATACTTGTTGGCTTAATTATTTTTTGTTAGTTTGCTTTGCTCTTTAACCAGACGCTTACAAAGTTGATTAATTTTGTGTTTAATTTGGTTTTTATTATAGACTAAGCTGAATCGGACTTTAGTTTCCACAAAAATCTCAATTGAGTTTGAAATTGGAAGCAATTTTAAAGCATGCTTTTGGTAACTATAACAAAATCCTTTTAATTATTTAAATCAATTGCTTAAATTATCCATTAAGATTAAAATTATTCAGATCTTTCCCTAAAGGGGACTGAAACGGGAATAGGAAGACTCTAGATATGTGAATGAAGGAAAGGATTAATATACAAGCAACTGTAGACCTTCTAACATATTGAAACATAAATGATTGCATACTTTCAGGATCCCATTAAAAGTTTGAGAATAAGTGCAGTTAACCACGAGAGAGGTGTCTATAACTCAAGCCACAATCCATTAGAAAAAAAGCTTACTCAAGAACCCTCTTGAAACTTCTTTCGAAGTGTAGATAATATTCGAGAATGTGCTCGAACTTCTACAGAAGTGTAGGGAGCATTCTAGAATGTTTTACTTCAACCATAAGAAAGGTATATAAGCCAACACACAATTAAAGTCGAGACACAGTTGAAAAGCAATCATATCAGTGTGTACATCGTGCATTTTAATCGCACAGTAAACAGTAACATTTGTAATTGTAATTGCGAAGTAATAAAATGATTTATGAATTATTAAATAAAGTGCAAATTGTGATGAAGTAAACTTTAAGCCTAATATTAAGTTTGTAAATAGCAATAATAAAATGAAGTTAATTATTTCCATTTAACCAGCGATTGTTTGATTACTACAAAATCCAGTGGTAAGAATCCGAGTATTGAGAGTTAGACTAAATTGTCAGTAGGGCAATTTCTTGACAATATGAATCAAATATTTTTAGAAGTTATCTCATGAACACTTATAACTCATTTAATACATATTACGACCTACCAAAAGGAATACATAGTTTAATGGGGAAAGTAACTAGGAAGAACTAACATACAAATACAAACATATTCGAGCCCACAATGTAAGTCTTTTGATCCTAAAGTTCCATTTAACCCATCAAAGAATAATAACACAATTTCTTTAATCTAGTAAAGTATATAGAATAGTATGCTTACCACATGTTTGTGTGGGAGTCAAAGGTACAAGGGGTGAATTCAGCTAATTCACCAGTAGTCTCCAACAGATTCCCTCTATATTTGCATTGCCTTTGAAGTGATGGATATAGTTCACAGTTTGATAATATATGAATCCAAATCAAAGTCTCTCATCCAGGTGTTGGTGGAATGAAGTAAACAGAAACTCGTTAAAAAGTTCTTTAATTGGATATACAATTCTTTATTCCGGAAAGGCAGACACTATTTGTAACTGTTTCAAAGTGACTGTAATTATCTTTCCCTCACCATCAAAATGTAGTTGCATCCTTCTTCGTATCCACTTTATTTATCTGAAGTTAATACAGATATTAACTGCAAACTCACTCTTTTTTGTACCTTCGGATGTATGGACTGCCTTCAAGTTGACGATGGAGTCGGTTTTGAAGTTTTCTCAAAAGAACTGGGACTGGAACTTTCGTTCCGTCTCCCCGACCACTGCAGTGTATATCAAGCAGAGGTCCTAGCCATAAAAGAGGTAGCCGTTTACTTAAGTTGACACGCCGTAACAAAGACTATTATAAATATCTACTCGAATAGCAAGGCGGCCATCAAGTCAATGAACTCGGTGGCACTGAAATCAAACGTTGCTCACGACTGCCGGGCAGCCCTAAATGATATCAGTGCCGTTTTCAGGGTACGACTAATATGGTTCCCTTGACTTATGGATATTGAGGGGAACTGTTGGGCTGTGGTTAGCCAGACATGGCACCAACCTTCCTTTATACACGGACAGATGCGAGGTTGGAGTACCAATTGCCACCTGTATACTGATGCTGAAGAATAGGGTCGTGCGTGAGGCCAATGGGTCTTGGGCGCACGAGGGTACATGCTTAACGATCAGGCTAATGTGGCCAGAGCTTAATAGGAGGAAATCTAGAGACTTGCTTGTCCTGTCGAGAGAAGATATCCGTAAGGTCGTGGTTTGTATAACTGGTCATTGGCTATTCGGCAGGCATGCTATCAGACTGGGAGTATACTCTCATGAATACTGCAGAAGCTGTTGGGTGTCGTTTGTGGGTGCCCCGCTCTGGTTAGAAGCAAAGCGGGTTCTTTATTCAAATACGCTTTTAATTGTCTTACACAAGTATTTGGAGCGAAGGTCAAACAAATCCTGCGCTTTATTAGGGCTTCGAAATGGTTTGACGATTAAACCAGAGGTGCGTTATTACGCGGTGGTATCACATGGTGGTCTGAGTGAGTTGGTCTGTAGAACGGTACGATACGGCACGATAACATAACCTCACCTTTGGACTGCCTTATAGGACGATGAAACGTCATAGTTAAGAGTTGATGGGATGTCAACATTTTCTTTATATAATATTTTTAATATTTCTGACTCCCTTTTTTGAAGCTTTCGATTTAAACTATAACTGCCCGTACATATAAAATTAATCGTAAAACTTCCATAAGAGTGGAAGGAAAATTTGTGTGGATTTAAATGTATCCCACCTGCCAATGGTTATCTGCTCTGATAGTTACATTATTTAATGGAGATCTAATTTGCATTGATACTACTGTAAGAACACGTCTTACAAACGTGGTTTGCATTAAATTTCAAATAATGTCTCTAATGTCAACTTATATAAGAATCGAGTTTTGGGCTCTATAACTATTAAGTTGTTATTAAGTTACTTTAAAATGTTTACAAAGCGATAATCTTCTTTAATTCAGGGTGAAATTCATGACAGCAGTTGCGAAAATGTATGCAAATACAGTATAAATTAGGTTCGGTACCTGGGCCGACTGAGTACCTTCCAAATGAAATATTAAATACTCACACTATTGATTGGAATGGAAGTACTACACAGAGAATGGGCATTTGACTTTCTTTCCTAATACAATGGGAATGGAAAATTGACTACACAAATTTATATACGAAAATCGTTTTTACAGCAATCCTCCAAGGATTAACAACACTTCATTTAAAGAAATAAATATAAAAATTAATAAAAAGCACACAAAAACACGCCAGTAAATAGATTTGTTTACTATTTTCCATGGGAATTTTTCATTTATAGGACTAAAAAAGTACTCGCGCCTTCGTATTTGAATAGGGGCTTAAAATCGTCTGCACAACATTGCACAAATCAGCGACGTCCGCGAAGGGCGACTGCCCACAAAGGCATTAAGCGTGTCCAAATGTGATTAAGTGTTTATGCCAACACCGACACATGTGCTTATGCGCTGCGATATCGCGCTGATATGCTGTACTATACACTCTCCGGCAGCAGTAAATAATGGGTCAGAGTGGCAGGCAGCAATTTCGCGATAAAAATCGCACTTAATGCGCACTGTCAACAGTGACATATGGCGGCGTGGTGGTCAATGGTGAGCAGTATTAAAATGCGGATATTAATGGAATTTATAAGCTGTTATATTGCTTTAAAAATCTGCATTCATTGTGGGGTTATGGTAATTATACAATTCTCTCTCATTGTTTGTCAATATCTATTTTTTTTTCTTAACTGTTAATATGACTTTAAATATTAAAGATGGCCAGTGATATGTTTGGAATTGTCTTCTAAATGGTTTGCAGTATTGATTTAAATGAAAATCCTTATTCGGACTTAGTTCAAATTCCGTTTAACATTTACCTTAGTTTAAAGTAGTATTGCAATATTGGCCCTTTCTATTCACTTATCATATCGTTACGTTTAATGTTACATTTACCGGCTTAGCTAGCCAGCGCCTAAAAGTTTACCTCACTGCTTACCATTTATATCACACACAAGTTGGCTCAAATGTGCATGCAAGTTATAAATTTAAGCACACGTTTCAGCGTACACAATGCAAGCGATATTGCTTAAAAAGAATATTTTTGTACCTAGTTCGTGAAAAATATTTGATGTTAACCCTTTTATAGCGCCGAAAAATATGCCACACAGAGTCATAGCTCTAGTTGTTCCCACATCCTATGGCACTATCTGCGTGCTTATCCCAAATGGCAGCCCTTTCACATATCATAATGGCCTCTTCACAAACTAGAGGAAAACATCTTTCCGTCTACTTTCTTCATCACCATCAACGCCATCATCATCAGCTCCATCGTCGTCGTCGTCATCTTTCCAGCAGCTTCCCTCATTTTGCACTTGAATACATACAAATATGTCCGCACACAACACACACATCCACATCCACCCAGAGCGCCATTTACTACAGAGAGACGACACAAACGACACACGCGTAACCAGGCAGGGCACTGCACGGCACGGTTCGGCACGGCACGACTCAGCCAGTCATATGTGTGAGGGTGTGTGTGCGTGTATGGAAGGACCCAAAATGTTAAGTGGCATAGTGGCGAGGTAAAGTGCTGCTTGTGCTACAGAAAGAAGACATTATTACTCGTTCGTATGCACAGCAGTAAAGTAAAGTGAAGTAAAGAAAAGAATTTCTCAAGTATGAATGCGCATCAAAAGGCAAGAAATGTTTTCAAAAGCAGGCAGTTGTAACAGAAAGAAAAGAAAACACACACACACACACACAGAAAAGAAATATTGTGCAAGTAGATGTAGCAAAAAAGTTGTAAAATTTATACGAGCATAATTTGTAAAATGGACTGCAAAAAAGGAAACAAGCAAAATTTGTAGGCAAGCAGAAATATGGGCAATGTGCGGAGTGTTTTAGTGACACAAATTCATACTTGCAGACGTCATACACGTGCGAACACAGCAGGCGGTGCGTTCTTGTATGAGTGCCGAAAAAAAAAACCGAGACCATAACTTTAAAATTTAAAACTATGTATTTGCATTACATTCTCACATAAAAATAGCACACAAAATTTATAAATACCAAATGTAGGATATTTTGTAGTTTGCATAAGCCTAAAAGTAGGCTACGAAAAAGCGGCAAGTAGCGGAAAAGCCTCTCCGGGCAGGAGGCACTACACGAAAGCTGTACTTGAGGAATGTGTTACATAGCCGAGGATGCAGGAGTGTGCCCGTTTGTACGTGTGTGTGTGTGTGTGTATTGGCTTGTGTTTGTGTGTAAGTCTGTGCATCTGTGTTAGTGGTTACATGTGCATATATTTCATTTGTAAGCGAGTAGTGAAGTGCTGGTACTCTGGTTAGAAATGAAAGTGCAGTTTTGAAGCATATCCTGCTTCCTAGTTGGCTATTTCATTTCCCTTTTGATGTAGTACTACAAATTTTAATATGAAGGGGCTCATGCTTACGCAACCAGTTTGGGGTAAATAAAGTTGCAATTCTAAAATATTGTGTTAAAGCCCCAATGTAGTGCAATGGAATTTAATATCATATGGAGCAAAAGTTTTCCATAATCGGATGCTCCATGTTTCCGCTACGGAAATGCTTGAATGTTAAATTTTAGTTTTGGTCAGAGATGAAGCCACGCATTGTTAATTAGGCGGAACTGATGCAAAACGTTGCAGCATTAAAAATAATGGCAAGACTTGCAGAAGCTACGCTAGTGACTTCAGGCAATTTCTGACTGCTTGGTGTAATAATAGGGGCCTCACAAGTGTTGTGTAAAGAGTTCATAATGACCCCAAGATAATGGGAATAGTCTTACCATACTTTATTCACTGTTTTTTTGTTTATGTCGAAGTCTTAGTCTAGTATTCATTCGTACGAAATTGAAATAAGTAAGTACTTTGTTGGAATATTTGTCTTGATTTCAGACAAAGAAAAATATTCTATAGATA
Source organism: Clusia tigrina (assembly GCA_920105625.2). Classification (NCBI taxonomy): domain Eukaryota; kingdom Metazoa; phylum Arthropoda; class Insecta; order Diptera; family Clusiidae; genus Clusia; species Clusia tigrina. Next base: position 31,881,086 of record OV050030.1, read on the forward strand.
TGTCAAATATACAGTTTTGCTTTATTCTTGAATGGACCCATTCGATTTATATATCTACGTTGGTACCCTCTTGTCCCATGTGGATATGGTAGTTAAGAATAAGAAGCTGCAAGTTCGCATTGGATTTGTTTATATTAATAATTATAAAGATCTCTTACACATTGATTGTGCGAAAGCTTGATTTACAAAAAAATAGGCTGTTAGTTAAATTTCGACTTATCGGAGGCTAAAGACTTTTCTTGGGATATCTAATCATAAGACTGATAATTTAAGAAATCAGCTGGTATCACATTTTTCATACACATTTCCCTGGTGTTACTCAAGATGGACGAATACTTAGAACCTCTAATAATTTTGTTACAATATATGCAAATTTGTAGAATATATTTAAGGTATATGCAAAAGGAGGTGTAGTAGGTATGTCATTATATATACATATATTCATATCAAATATATTAGTGTCACAACCTAAGTTGATTCAACCATTTCGCCTGTTTCCAAGCTGCCCGTATGCGAAATACAGAGCCCAATTACAAAATGAGGAAGAAAGAAGAAAAATACTGACCTGAATTTTTAGACGAAGGTAAGATTCAACACCAATATGAGCTGTACAGCTTTTAAGACACTTCGGACCACAAAAACCCTAAGTTCACACCTTCATATTTTTATAAAAATATCCTATTTTGAATACGATGGGGGGTATTACTATGAAATTCTACTCGAAGATGACTTTTAATAACCATGTTAACTGTGTTAAATTTAGTGAACAGAACATTACATACAAAAGACATTATATTCTTCAGAAGAATAGGAGGTATTTGCATACAATTTTAGTTGAAATCGAGTTCGATCACTCATGTTCGCTATGAGAAATTCAGAGCAATGTGTTCGCGTGGACCACCAGCATGCCCGAATTCCATATTTTAGTACAAATAAAATAAACGACTGGCTTCGTTGACGGTCGCTTTTATTCTGCTCACTCATAAATTAGCGATGCTTCTTCAACTTCCCGGTAATACAATGTTGTCAATATACTGAATAGTAGGTTTTACTTGTAATACTATTTTATAAAATACTTAAGGGTAATGACAATACTTATAATGATATTTAATAATACTTAATAAACGACTAATATACTGACATCATAAACAAGCTTGCTACAATATGTCAATTTAGTGGTTTTTATATGCGGGTCACCAGTGATTTACTGTTTAATTACAACAACCTAATTGATTACGTAGCTAATTCTAAAGAGCATTTATGTAGAAACATCCTAAAAGTGTGCAATGATTTTAAATGGTGTGGTTCCATGGATGGAGATTAGTAAGAAAAGCTTTACAATGCTTTGTTTCATAAAACAAGCCAACTCTAAGGCTGCATTATATATGAAAAAAACCTCTGCTTCATGGTAAAGAAGGCACTAATTTCCTGTAGTCCATTTCATGTTGATATTTCTCAAATTTATTCGTTATTGATTTTTTGTTTGTTTATTTCGACCCCACTAATTTTTGAGTAAAATGAATCCGTTGCTTTATTAATAGTCGGCCGTTTTTTTCTACCTAAGCCCCTTCATATGCGCACTCTGCACATAATACAACCGTGCTGCGAATTTGACTATTCCGTGTCACAACATGTTTTGCGCAGCTTTCGTGTGTGCACAACGATTCTAAATCAGAGCCTGAAGACAATGGTCAATAGTATGAAACTGTTACCGCATTCATATCTAACAAAAACTTTTGCTGCTACTTTTTAGTGCACATGCGTGGCCTCGTCCAACACGCTATTCATGGAGCCCTCAAATGAAAAGCAGCGCCACTCACTGCATAGATACCAACTTTTTCACTATGCGACACCACACAAACCTGATCCAATAAAAGCGGAGAACTGAAATTTAACACAACAGCGGAGTAGCCACATTGCAAAGCGACACCGATGCCGCACAGAACACTGAAGTCGAAGTTGTAAACACAGCGCTTGTCCAATATATTTTCCATTCTGCTGCATAAACTAAAATTACCAAACGCAAAAAATGGCGCCAACGGCCACATAAAGCAGAGAGAGAGAGAGAGAGCGACGAATTGTTGTTGTTTGTGCAACTGCTGCTGGCTGCAAGTGCGTGCAACAATGCTGGGGTCAAGTAACATCACGCCGAAAAAATGAAAGATCCATGAAACAAAAGAACCCAGTCCAAGCCCATAAAGTTTGGTTTGGGCGGTCGAGGCAGGGCGGTGCCGAGCCGGGCATGGAACGGCTCAGTGGCGCATATGTTCATTGCATTTTCCATTTTTGTGTGTCGTAACGGTTTTTGCGCCTTTATATATTTTTTCGGTGCCACTTCGTTGTGACTGCTTTTTGGCGTGCTCTTTTTCGTCCTTTACTTTTTCCTGCGAATTCCGTTTTTTATTGATGCGATTGCGTTTGTGTTGCTGGTTTAAGAATGCTTTTTTGGGTGCTTTTTTCAGTTCTGTTTTAAGCTACTCGTACTTGAAAATGTTGCTTAATTCAGCATATGCTGCGGCTTTACTCATACGCCTCGCTTACTGCCTTGCCTCGGGTGTGGGGGTGTGGATGACATGAAAATGTTTGCCATTTTCATTTTGCGTAAAAGACAACGGAAGTTGTTGCTGAGCTGGTGTAACGCCCACTTCGACCCTACTGAGGTGCGGTGTGGGTTGGTGTGGTTACGCGTTTTTTTACTTTTTTTAATATTGTTGCGGAAATGATATACGGCGCAGCTGATTCATATTGCATGTGTTTCAATTATCAACGAAAATGTTTACGGCAGCGGTCGTTTGCGAGTGCGGAATTTGGAATTTCGTAGATTCGCAACGAGGTTTGCAATTAAATTAGATTGTTTGGTATTCACTGGGTACGTAGTCAGAGGAAGTGTAGCAATGTTTTTGATAGAAGGTGCTGAGAGTCAATTTGCTTACCTGACAAATACCCAATATGTAAATAATGAAGCAGTTTGAATCACATCTTGGAGCGTTTTTGAAATTTCGGGGGTGTACTACAATTTTCCTTTAAGAAATTTGGAGCACCACAAACCATGGTTACTTATAATCCCAGATTGCAACATCCTTAGATCAACTGACAGATTCATTGAATTGGATCACTTGATTGATTCAGCCAATAGTAGCATAAGTTTGTGTACTGTTTAAAATATACAAAAACTATCAAAAAGAAAACTGTTCATAATAGATCTGAAATCTCAATATTGAATCGAATAGTATTCCTTTCACTCTCACAAATTGTCCGTCCATGCAATGAGCGCAATGCAGTGAGCATGTGATCAGTTTGTACACATTGGCTGCAGCTTAAGATGTACATGGTTTCTGTCGTAATCGATGGAACTACGAGAGAACGACGCAATAAACAAGGACACTATGCAGTCAGTCATCATGAAGACTGCTAAGAAGCTTTACATCAGATAATGTAGAGAAAAGAAACTTAAACGACAAACATCAAATCAGCGAAATAAAGCAGACGGACGTTGTACACGAATTCACTCAAAATCGTGGTGAATCCACTCAAAATCGTGGTGAATCCACTCAAAATCGTGGTGACTCTACTCAAAATCGTGGTGTGTCCGCTACGGACGCTGGCAGCGACAAAGACTTTCTTTTGTCTATATTCTCTGCTATACATAAGCAATGGCAGACAGAGGGTAGCAAACAATGGGAACCACAGAGACTTAAGTCCACGGTATATAGTAATCCAAAGCCAACAATTTATGAAACGAGAATGTATCTGAAATCCAAAAATACGATCCCAAATTATGAAAAGAGGAATTACGGAAAGTTAGAGGAGAAATTTATACAGCATCTATCGATGAACCTTCTATTAAAACTCCAAATTTAAACAGAGTCCACTGTACAAGAATTTGTATAAATCTCCCCTTTCAATTACATAAGTTGTAATGATATATTAACATCCAATCATTAGAGTTCGAATACTCGTGCATACCACTACACCGATTCAATAAAAGGTTGTATAAATATACATAATTCGTAAAACAACTGTCTGAAATGTTGGAATGGGGGGTTAATATTAATCTACCCATTACTTGATGTGATCACTGAAAGTTTCATATAAATACTTTCTGTCTCTACTCTTAATAATTCTGAATCATAATTTTGGGTTTTCCCTTAAAACCAGTTTATTTGTGGGAGACTATCGACTTAAGGGTATATCGAAAGAATAAACAGAGATATATAGATTGGGAAAATATAACAAATGTCACTAGATTTTGTTTCTTAGTTATGGCAAGTCCTCCATTTTGATCCCTTTGATTGGAAAAATTCATTTCAACGAAATGACACCTCTATCGAACTCCTGTATCGAACTCCTTTATCTGGCAAAAATAATTTAGATAATAAATATTTGAAGAAATTGTAGCAGACCTGCTTCGGTATCAAAGTAAATTTGTATTAATTTTATACCAACAACATTAGTTTCAAACTTTTTTCCCATCTAATCCCTCAAATATACAACATTATTGAAATTCAGTTTGCATCTTGTTCCTGACAATTCACATTCAAATTCTTACCATTATCTCACAATATTTTCTGGAAGGTTTCTCAAAGCAACAATATTTGTTTCCACTTTGTTCTACTCTATTTCTCCAAATCTATCAACAGTAGGTTCCGTCGTGTTCTTGACTATTTCACAGTTTTGAACATCACTTCCCAACTTATAATCCCTTGTTAATCAAATCAACACTCATAATTTCTAATTTTTTCTCTACTATTTCTACAAATGTACAACAATCGTTTTTAGCTTCTTCTTCAATGTTTTCCTAAATATACAAACTTAGTTCCCATATTTTTCTCCATATGGTTGCTTGTTTCTTCAATATTCACACATTACTCAAAGCAATAACAAACTTTCCTATTTTATTCTCTATTCTTTCAGCAAATCTACAAAATTTTCTCTAATATACTTCTTCACTGAAGTCAAATCCTTCCCAGTGGTTCTTAGTTCCTATTTTTTTCTTCACTATTTCTGACATTGGTTCTCCAATGTTATCTAAGGGAACAAACTGACTTCTTCTTCATTGTTTTTCCAAATCTAACACATTAGTGCCTATCTTTTTCTTCGCTGCTTCCCCATCCCAAAATCAGTTCCTTTTTTTATCTCTGTTCATAAAATCAACATACTTAGTTCTCAACTTGTTCTTCAATGCTACGAGCAACTCAATTCTCATCTTGCTCTTCATTGTTTCTCTAATCCAACAACATTAGTTCCTAACCAATTTGCAACGAATGCTTAAAGCCTGCGATAATTTTGCCAATTGAGAATGAGTCTCTGAGAAGATGTTCTAGTACTATTGCATATATTCAGTCCCAATCACACCACAGATATTTATGCGAAACCCTCTGAGCTTCTAGTGCTACCACTTAATCCGAATTTCATAAATCCCGAACAGAGAAATGACCAATCTAATTGAATTGATAATCCAGTCTACACCAAACTAAACAATAAATTGCTTCCATAACAATTTTAGACTCTATACGGAAGCACTCATACACTGCATTGATGTGCTCGAATTCCGAATCGAGACCACAAATAAAAAGCAAATAGAGCTGAAATTTGCAAATTGTTCAAATGGAATGCCTGCAATGATATGACGACAAAATGCCGTATTCGGCAAATGAGCAAATGTAAAACAGAAGAAAATTAGTATTCAATTTTGCTAACAACGTAATCTCAATGTCATTTCCGGCTTCAATCAGGGCCGCTGCAACGCAAATACTGCAACACACACATATATATACACTGTGTGCTCACACAGACGCCGACGGCACAAATCAAACTCATTTCTCAATGACCACACTTAATATCCGTTTCGTTATAAATTCCATTTGTACAAAAATCAAAAATCACACACAAAATGCCTTATTTTGCATACAAATGACATTTCAATGACCAAACAGACCGGAGGAGTTAGGGTGAAGTGGTGAGTGGCTGTTGAATGGCGACAACCTGCATATGTGGGGGCTTGTGATGATGGGCCAGCGGTGCTCTGATACGAACTTTTACATCCTGCAGCAAACAATGTGCATAAATATTCAAATTTAGCAGCAAACCAAAAGAAAGTCATCCGAAATGTTATTCGGGTTGTGGAAATGGGTGAAAATATCACAGTGAACCCCCGTCACGGGGAACTACTCGTAGCTTCACTGAGATTGTGTGTTGGTAATATGAGCAGCGGCTGACAGGAAGCAGTGTAGCGGGCATCATCGGTGGCGGCAGCACCACTCATCAATGACCAAAAATATTCCGCAAATGAGGCTGCAGCTCGGCATGCAGGAGCAAAAATTGCAGACAGCGGTGCTGCGTCTGTGTGGGGAAACTGAGATTAGAGTGCAAATGATTCAAAGGAATTTCAGGAAGTATTGAGTAGATAAAGATGGGAGAAGAAGAAGCTGGGTAGAGTCGGATAGATTTTAGCCAGAGAACATGTGAATGATACAGAGCAGTGTGGGCTGAAATATGGCAAACAAATATTTACTTTTGCAGGAGGACTTTCAGAAAAGGCAAACAAAACGGATTCCAATAATGGAAAAATGTAGAATTTTCGTACCGCAGAAAACTTGTTTGGTGTGTTTGAAGTAGTTCTAGAAGGTATGAGCCGCATGTCTTAAAGCGTCTGCCTAATTGCATTAAGAGAGGAAACCTTTAAAGACACATATGCGAGGTTGTGAACTTGTGGACCTCAACATTGTTGTCTACGGACTTATGGTATGAAGGATCTGCTCTCAGGATCTTACAAAATAAAAAGAGTAAAATAATTGAAGCAAATATATCTTATGTGACGGATAAAGTGAAGATATTATCCTGAGCTAGACGGAGGAGTACATGATCTCCGAAATGTGGAATATGGCGGTGTAGCTCAGCAATGCGATTTTATGGGACAGGATCTCTCCCTCTATTTGAAATTGTTGTTAATTCATAATTGAACATCATCATCAACTAAAATGGTCATGGAGGGATATTTTATAAATAAAATAATTGTTTTTAACAACATTTTTAACTTCTGAATCTCAGCCCATGTAACTTTTCCCTTCAGGCAACATCGAATTTTCTTCTTTCAGTATCTCTGCACAGTATCTCTTCAGTACCACTAGACAAGAATTATATTGGAGAGTAGTTTTACATCATTTATTTATATATTACAATAACATTACTAGTATAGATCCAACCTAGTGTCGAATACAATACTTTATCTGCAACGATGCCGTTAATGTAGCTGCTACAGTGGCGGAATGTTTGTTTCCGCCATTATGACCTGACCCCGTTTTGATTCCAGCAGAATTTCACATACTGCCCACTTTGGAAACTGTGTTATGGGCTACTTGGGAGGTTCGTTGGTTGGTTGGTTACCGATACCTCTCACAATTAACGCTGTAGCGCCGTTTTAATACCACTGCCTCACCGAGTAGCGGAATTATGGTAGCTGCTAAGCCCACATAGTAGAGTTTCGGTAACATAATAATTTCTTCGGACTCACCTCCGAGCAGTCCGATAGGTTATCAAGAGAGAACGCTCCCAGAAACCTGTACCTTGTCCTTGCCAAGGTCGGACATTCGCAAACGTAATGGAAGAGTGTTTCTTTATGGGTTAAGACCCTACAGATTCTGCAGTGGTTATTGAAGGCAATACGCAGTCTCTCTGCATGAATGCCCATACACCAGTGCCCAGTAAAAACTGCGGTGAGTCTTGCCGTTTCTGTGCGATCCCTATTTATTAACTCACGTTTTCCACCCGCATTATATGAGGGCCATGTCGCGCGTGGGATGTTAATAAAATCCACCTTCTATTTGCTAGCCGAAGACATTGGAGGTACGCGTGTTCACGCTGAGAGATTTCTACTCTAACGTTTTGCAATCAGTTTAATTAACAATAACATCGATTGTATTACCGAAATCGAGGAACGAGCAATTGACTATGTAATAAATGTTGTGAAGAGAATGGGCTGCTGTCGTGGTAGGTACTCGTATTTGATTGAAGGTTTCTACGGTAAAATAATTGGTGGTGAACACATTTCTAATAAGGCATCATCTTTAAAAATTATTGATAGCAATATTAAAAATGAACGAATAGATGGCTCACCCTCTGTATGAAATTTCCATCTTGAAATGCTTTCAGAATGCTTTGATTTTGTTTCATTTAAAATTTATTTATTTTTATGTCAATATTTTTGAAACATAATCAGAATTACACACTTCTTGCAACAGCAAAGAAGACATCATCGGATGTGTAAGGAAAAAATCAAAACTGGGATCGAGATGCAGGATATACGAGTATGTGAATGTATCGTATTCTTTCAACTCTTCATAAGGAGTCTAATATGAAGCCACTTTAAAGGATATAAATACAATTCTAGAATATAGTTTCAGGGAAGTCCAATGAACTCTTACCGCAATATCATAGACGTGTAATGGGAGAACTCATCTACACCAATCGGTTGAAAAACTGTTCCCTGTAGAAGAACAGAATTTGGTCACAATCGAAAATATTCTTTTAGATAAATATTGAATGGAACGTAAGGAGTTTATTTTGTAACCAGTCAGTCCATGACAATTCGATTCCTGGGTTAGAAAGAACATTTACAGACGTAAGACTTGGTCTCGTAAGTTATGTGAATATGTTTGAATGAATCAAAACTTAGCTTGAATTCAAGTATACCTCCATTCCTTTGTGACTGTGATTAGGGCCTATAAGCATATATGGTTTTCTACTTTTCTTAAATCACTGATTCATACTCACACTGAACATATTTGTCTATCGTATTTTTGAAAATAATTCAATAGTAACGATTAAGACAATACTCCTTTGATATGCTCACACTCATCTTTCAAAACTTGATTTCAAACCTCCTCTTCAAACTCCTCGCATACGGTGCCCATAATTTTTCATTTAAATGCTAATTCAAGAATTTTTATTTATGCGTTTAGCTAGTCATGTGCCCTTTCCCCCTCTTCTATACACAAATACAGTCACTCCGCATGTGTTTCACCCACTCAAAAGTCACAACTTGCTGCTGCCTGCGCTGCAGTGGTCAGACCCCAGAAATGTTTGCTCAACACCTCAGCTGCATCAGTGTCACTGCCAGGCTATTCTGTTGCCTGGCACAGCCATGCGCATATTTGCGGTTTGGCCTTATGCTGCCTGCTGTTGTTGACTTTGGTCTCGCACGAAGTGAATGCTGTGGCTGCCTTTGCCGTTACCGTTGCCGTCAAAATACCATCTGTCTGACCTTTGTCTAAGTTTACCATAATTTTGCTGTTGCATCAAGTGCTGCAGACAAAAGTGGCCATTAAAACCAGCAGCCCAGCCGGTCTGAATTGTACATTTTTTGCTGTGTCATTTGAAACATTTTGCTTTGGTCAACGTTACAAAAAAAAAAATGCATATTTTTGTTTTTAGCTTTGCATTCAAAGGATTTGCTGTGGAATTCCTGCCCATATCTACATATAGTATATTATTGATTGGTAAGTGCTATTGTTGCAATAAACTAAAATAGAATGCATGAAACTCTGGTATCCACAAGAGTCATATCGAAGGTATGATATTCAGAGGGTGGACTGGATTTCTATGATGTAAAATTGTCCTGTTAAAACTTTTGAATGAACTGAATATACTCTATTTAAACTTAAATTAAAAGATTCAACTAAGCAGAGTTATAACAGCTCAATTACTTCATATATAGGATCATCTCTTTAAGCTCTTTATTTCCAATGAAATTTTGTAAGTGAACAATATATTTTGAGGAAATTTTAAGTTAGGGCACACAAATAATTGTTTGACAAAGAGTTTTGTACGTTGTGTGCCCCGCTACTAAATAAACAGGATATCTGTTCATCCTCCAGTAGGAATTACAGATGTAGTCTGCTCAAAATTTCACCGTATAGAAATAAAAATTAAGAGATTAAATAGGCAACTAATCTTTGAACTTATCCAAAATACTAAGGATTATATAAAATTCTGTCAGCTTTTCTTTGAAATGTGTATTCTGACAGCTCAGGAGTTCAGGGCTCATTCATGGCCTTGCCTGATTCTACTGGTCTGCATTTTTATTGCCATTATTGCAGAAAATTTGATAACTAACAGTTCTGCTACAACTCCTTGAGAATTTTTAGATCTTATCCTTTTTCTATATCTAGGTACATCTTTATCTTAAACTAAAAAAAGCCATGCTAGTTTTGAGGTCAGCTCGACCGTAATAATGAATGGAAATGATTCAGACGAGAACCCCCTATAAACAGGTATCTTCAATCACACAAATTAATTGCAATGATGTGTACTGGGAATTTGGAAGTCAAATTGTTGAGACTAGCTGCATCATCAATCGACCGAAATATATACGAGTACCTACCTCGCATATAAGTCACCATCATGACCACAATTAAAATTATCCCAACTAGGCTTCAATTGCTTATCTTAGAATTAATATTTGTCTTTATGCATTGTGCTGGATAGGATGTGTGAGATATTCAGCCACAGTTCGCAGAAATTCTTAAATGGACCCTGGATAAATTTTAGTACAGTGAAATTAAAGATGCTCGGTGTTTAGGATCCCATGTTACAGCGGACAACTGTACTTTTGAAGTTGTCAAGGAATTTATATACCTTGGCTCCGCTATTAACACGGAAAACAACGTTAGCCTGGAGATTAAACGAAGAATCACGCTTGCTAATAGGTGTTACTAAGGGCTCAGTAAGCAAATGTGTAGTAAAGCCCTCTCTCGACCGACAAATCTGACACTCTACAAGACGCTCATCCTACCCGTGCTGTTCTATGGCGCAGAAATGGGTCGTGTCGCAGACTGATGCAGCCGCGCTTGGGGTGTTGGAGAGGAAAATTGTTCGCAAAATCTTCGGTCCTGTTCGTGTCGGCGACGACTACCGTATTCGTATGAATCATGAACTGTACGAACACTACGCTGATATTGACACTATACAACGTCTGCACTGGCTTAACATATCGTGGGTATGGACGAAGAAGCTCCAGAGAAAAAGATGTTCGAAGCTGCTGGACGACGAGTTAGGAGACGACTATGCCTCCGATGGAAGGACCAAGTCGAGAAAACCCTATCCACGCTTGGTATAACATATTGGAGAACACGCAAAGCAGAGGCGCCTGGCAAGCTCAGTTAAGTTCGGCCGTAACCCGATATTGGGTTGTTTCGCAGATTCGGCCACGAAAGTAAGTAAGTAAGAAATTAAAAAAAACTCACACAATCAGCCTTTGCATCCGATCTAGTGCTTTGGATACATACGACATACTTACGTGACCTAATCACAGTATGGCGTAAAATGTAGCTGTAACATCTCGCTTCCAATGATGTTGATGTCAACAGCATATGCGAGGAGCTGGACACTTTTGTAGACAATAGAGCCATTCCGATGTACACTGGCCTTCGCAGTAGCCCTTCCATAGAGGTTGTCCGACAGGGGATCGACTTGTCTGAAAGCTCCCACGGTACTGTTGGCATTGGTTTTATTCTATCACAAAATACGATCGTCAGAATCTTACATGAGATGGCAATCAGACTGATTCTCCGGCTGCTGATGCATATCGTCGAGTCACCATTCTTAATAATATATAACTAGAGAATTTTACATGATTTATGAGCAACATTTTACATAATGGTGATAAATTAGAGTACGATCCTTACTGATCAATGTAAATTTATGAATAAAATATCAAATATTAAATAAATTACTCCCAACGCTACATAAGTATAATTCTCCAATATGTGAAACGTTTCCACAAGGAGAAATATTTTTTACGTAGGTTAAATGGATCAAAATAACGCCATGGTTCAATCCACACTTACTTAATATCTCTAGGACTAATTTCCCAAAATGTATGCAGTTAACCAAATATTTTATTGGTTAAATATGAAATAATTTGAATGTAAAACAATATTTTTTCTCATACATAGAACAGAAGTGAACAATCTTCAATATATGAAAAATATACCTTGATTCACAAGCACTAAAAACACATTGCAACCTTGTTCTGACGTATTCGGTGAGTGTTATCTCTAATTCTTGTGCTTTGAAAGTAATCATGCTGAGATTGAAAAATTAACAAATAATAACAACATATTTTATTGGAGTGTTATCAAAGCGATAACTGAGCAAAAGTAGGGACTAATGATAGAGCGTTCTGTGACAGAATCTCTTTTGTATTATTTTTAGATTTAAAATAATGTCAATAATTAAAAATTAATTTTTATAAAGTTTCTCTCAAGTTTCTGTGCTAGCATAAATAACACTCACCTGTATATGTACCTGTTTATATGCAATTTTTATGCGAGTTGGACAACAATAAGCAAGGCAGAACAAAGTTAATAGCAGCGAAATACAATCCTTATTATCAAGCTCATATGGTAGATTTTTGTTTCGATCGGTTGAAAAGTTTAGAAGTTCATTAGCAACAAACCCACAATAATTAACATATGTATTAACAATAATTTCTCCCGCCGTCTTTCTAAAAATCGTTAATATGGAAAATATTAAACAAGTCGAGAACGTAATCGATAATATGGATCGTATTATGCAAGTCTAGAGCGTATTCTCACTAGACATTTATAGTCACTAATTCATATTTGAGTCTTCAACTCCGGCTTATCCCACTCGAACTCTGACATTCTCTTCTAGACAAAAGCCTCTGCCAGCTGTGCTATAGTTTTTAATAATGATAATAATTTGTTAAAATAATTATTGTAAAATAATGTATGTTAACGCGGAGTCGGGTGGGTACTTGGTTTATTTAGCAACCGTTTCCTGTAATAGAGCAGTCACAAGCACATCTGACTTACTGTATAAGGAGCGTAAAGGGGCCCATACACGATACCAGCATGCTGTCGCATTCAAGTGATGGTGCCAGTCGATTGACCGTGTTTTTGATATTGCACCAGCTGCTGGTGCAATATCAAAAAGAGTATGACATTTTTATGAGCATGCTGGTATCGTGCATAATGAAATTAGCTTATTTAACTAGAAGTTGTCAAGCAGTGAACATCGTGTGACGATGAATTCAAAATAAGAAAATTTTAGGGGACAATTCCTCGAATTATACGAGCCAATGCAGTGTTTCTATTTTCTCTAGCGAAAGATTAATAGTTTTCAATAATATCTTGAACCTTGATGCAAAATGGCAAAGGCTAATCTCTATTCAACTATTCTTCTAGGACGTGATAAACGATAGTTGAATATTATTTCGTCTTTTCATAGTAGTAAAACTATTTGGCTTCGTTAAATTTTTCATCAAGGGAAAGGCATCATCGCTTACAAACAAATATTGCATGTTTGGACTATAACCTGGCAGTGGTTCCAAGTCAGGAACATATAATGCATCTCTCTGTAACTTAAAAAAAAAATACCAAATCACTACAAAGTCCAGCTTCTGATGTCCTACCACTTGTACTCACATTAGCCACCAACAATTTATAGTTTGCATTAACAACTGCCATCAAAATTATAGAGAAATTTTTATTATAATTAAAAAATAGGTGCCAGATGGAGCTTTCATGTTTTCCGACAAACTTTGTCACTCATATCGACCTTACCGCACTATTTGCAAATAAATGAATATTCTACCCGCATGCTGGTGTTACAGCATACGCCTGAATTTCATATCGTGTATGGGTCGCTTAAGCGCTGTCCATTGACCTTGGAGGCAGAGGGCACACAGAAAAGAAAGTCTTTTTCGCTGCCAGCGTCCGTAGCGGACACACCACGATTCTGAGTGGATTCACCACGATTCTAAATGGATTCACCACGATATTGAGAGGATTCATGTACAATGTCCGTCTGCTTTATTTCGCTACTTTGCGGATTGACGTTTAAGTTTTTCTTCTCTGTATTCTCTGCTTGGAAGTATATTTATATCAGAGAACATAGACCAAAGAACACAGAGACAAGAAACTTAAACGTCAAACGGCAAAGCAGCGAAATAAAGCAGACGGACATTGTACACGAATCCACTAAAAATGGTGGCGAATCCACTCAGAATTGTGGTGAATCCACTCAAAATCGTGGTGTGTTCGCTACGGACGCTGGCAGCGAAAAAGACTTTCCCTTCTCTGTGTTCTTTGACATAGACGATACCTATTGATGATATAAATCAGAGAACACGAGAAGCGACACTTAAACGTAAAATTTTCTGATAATTAAAAACATGTCTTTGTTTATTATTAGTTGGCAATTTGTATAAGTTTCTTTATCATTGGATCTGAAGAAAATCAGCCACTCTATGGCATGTGCATGTGTAATTGTGCGCAAAACGAGAGACGTTTAAGTGTCGCGTCTCTGTGGTCTCTGATTTATATCAACAATAGGTATCTTAAACGAGGAAAGAGACGACAACATAGTTTTGATTATTCATCAAATGATTTGCTCCCTAAAGAATTCTCAGTTATATGAATATTATTCTTATTATTATTATTAGCAATTTTCAATTCAAAGTGTAAAATTGTTTTCCAATGTTAATAAAACAATTTTAATAAAAAGTATATTGCATCGGCCGGGAATCGAACCCGGGCCGCCCGCGTGGCAGGCGAGCATTCTACCACTGAACCACCGATGCTTCTTACGTAGACAAAGAAACTTTCTCAACTTTTACTCAATTTTCTAAATCCAAGCATTAAAGTTAATTAATTAATTTATTCAAAAATTTTAATAATAAAGCTTATTAGAAACAAACCAAAACTAGCGGAATGATAAGATACCAAATTACCGCTGCTGCTGTTATCTACAAATGTATTAATATAAAATTTAGTTTACATTTTTTTTATACGTATTATAAATCTTTCTAAGTCAGTGTGAGAATGTAACCATGTACCTAAATGCAAATACAGTAAATAAATAATATACGGTATTTGCCAAAATGTCTGAATATGTCTATTCTGTGTCTTTCATCTCTGGCAGTCACTAGCATAGTATTATTTTTAGTGAAATGCTGGTAAACTAATTGAATTAAAGCTAAAAATAAAAAAAATTATAATAATAAATACAATCCAGTGATTCCGCTATTAGGAAAGAAACTAATATTCGTGGCAATATGATTATTCCATGTAAAGGGAAACAAAGTGTGAGTGGATTTAACGTGGCAGTCATTAAGAGTCTAAGGATCTTAAATTTATTCTAGCCGAGTTGAGTGCTGCAGGAAGTCAAATTGATTGGTTTCATTAATTTACTTACTTATTTCTCTGCATTTCTTCCAAACTGTAGACCACTGATAAGAATACGCCGGAAATTGGAATGAATTATGAGTCTGTAATAGCTTACGAAATGTCGTAAATATTTTCAAAATTTTGGTTAGAGTATAAAATTATACTAGTATTTGGCTCCTAATGGAATCCATTGAATGTAGAGAGGCAGTTACCATTTGGATTCCGCAGAGCTCTCATCAGTGCCTTACATTTACGGTTTTACATTTTTAAAACATTTTCTTATGTTTTTGGCTGTGCATAAACTCAGAAGAGCTAGATATCAGATGAAAAATGCACACAGAACGACAGTTGAATTGCATTGTCATTTGGCTGTTTCAGTGACAACTCTGAATTAGATTATATATGAGTTTTGTGAAACTCATTCAGTAAATATAACCTTGTTAACTCTTTGTACAATGCATAGATTGTACACAGAATTCACAACAATCAACAATCTATTCAAACAGTAGATGTTGCTTTATTTTGTGCAATCCAGAAATCGGAACATTAAGCATAACCTACTTTTCTTGACATAACATCCGTTATATTTTCCAAGGTATACAATGGAGCAGCATCCAGAGCCCTAAGAAGAAACGAAATATTCATTGGTAATTTCTGCTTCAGAGTCTGTTTTAGGAGTTAGTTTTAATGAAGATATCAGTATTTCCATGCTGCTGAGTAGCTTCATAATAGTTGTTCTGCATGTCTCCACATCTGTTTGGAATATAGAATTTAAACAACCCACAATTGTTTTAATATGAAATCTTAGAGACCTGTTAGGAATCTTAGTGTGTAGCTAGTTTTTCGCTGCAGAATTGTGTGGAGTTTCCTATGAGATGTCCTGATGCAATTTTCTAACACTCGTCGCTAAATAATCAAGAAATTCCTTTCCTTTCGATTGCTGATGACAACGTTAGCATAAGTCAAGGAAACAATGTAGACATTTTTATAGAAGAGGAATTGTTAGACACTATTTAAGAAGCCCATTGAAATGTCCATACGACTAAAATTATGTTATTCGGAAGTAATGAAAACACATTTCACAGAAATCTGTAAATTTATTGACATTAATCACAAAGTTTGTAATTCTTCAATCAGCTTTGTCAAGAGAATTGGTCAAGTTCAATATGGACTATGAACGCTAATTTGGAAGCTAAATTCACTAGGACACTGAGTTAAGCGCAGACATAGGATTTCTAGGAGTCTTGGTGCTAGTATTAAAAATGACAAATTAGGATAACATTCTTCTAATACTAACTTTTAACAAATAACTATATAAATTTTATAATTTTTCTATTTAATGAATGTTTGAGAAGCTTTTTAGAACAATCGGATAATACCATAATCAGGGTTCTCTTATATATCTATGAAAATTGATGGTAGGCTTCCGATATACTTTCAAATGTTGCTTTCCTTTCGGAATCCTTGGAAGTCAATCTTTGGTTTGCAGACATAATGAATTTCACAGTTGTGCAGAGCAATTCAGTTATCTTTATTTATTAACCAAGAAAGGTATACAGAGTTTAAAAAGCCACAGGAGTTTTCATTTCGATAATTGAACCGTCTCCAAAAGAAACTAAACCATATGCCCAGAGAAAATGAAGGAGCGCTTATTTTAAACATTGGCAAATTGATTACTGTGAGGAGGTATAAGCAACCAAACTGAAAGTAATCTGAATCCTTGATGACCCCGCATGAAAAGTATCATATCACTATCACTCCCCAGGGACATTCCAGGGAACTGTAAAGCGGATGAACTTGTCCGAGAGGATACTACCATACCGATTCAACCAGATAAGTCAAATATCGGTATTCCTATTGCCAAATGGAAGTTATTAATTAATACAATATCCTTGGACACAGCGGGTAGGCGCGGGTCTGAAGGTACAGAATGCAAAATAGCTAGAGAAACCTGGAAAGCGCTCAAACATTTATTATCTTCAAATAGAGTAAGTATAGGTTTCGTATTCAGTGTCCTAACGGGACACTGGACCCTGGGTACTTAGGGTAATGGGTTGGGGATTGCTTCTGAGGACTTCTGCAGGAGTTGCATGGAAGAGAAGTAGGAAGAGTCTAATGAAATCTTATAAACGTGTCCAGCGTTCTCTAAAATGAGGCGCATTATCCTGGGTGAGCACTATCTGGATTCTTTGGGAGATATTCCAAATAAAAAGATAAGCTCCATCAATTGCTTCATTAAAAGCTCCAAATGGCAAGGGTTTGGGACATGTGTTTCATGGACAACGGGCCAATCATGGACTAAGTGTGCCTTTCTGGCGTCCGTTATAGCTACCTAGCTCCCAATCACTACCCACGATCAAAATATTATTGCATCGGCCGGGAATCGAACCCGGGCCGCCCGCGTGGCAGGCGAGCATTCTACCACTGAACCACCGATGCTTCTTATACAATAGATCAAACTTCTTCAACTTTTAATCAGTTGGGTCAGCAAGAAATATAGGTCGACAATTGTGTTGATGTTTAGCTGTTTCAGTGATAGTTGTAAATTAATACCTACATATTGTGAGGATCAAAATTTACAACCAAAATTTTTAATTAACGAATACAGCCTACTCAAATATATCAACGCAATGCGTATAACAAATTATTTTTTATATACGACCCCTGGAGCCGCTGAGTTCTACCCCAGCTGTCAAGAAAGAGTCGTTAATATATGTGGAGTTTGTTAATCTTCTGCTTTAAATACAACATGTAATCTCTTTGTACAGTGTGTAATAATTCATTGGAGGAAAGTAATCATACAACTGTGTTTTGCTTCACGCAATCCAGTAATTGGAACTTTCGGCGTATCGTAGTTTTCGTAACATCACATACGTAATATTTACGTAGAGTTACAGAGAAGCAGCAACCAAAGTCACAGCCAGAATCGAACTATTGATTTAAAATAATGGCCTTACAGTTGAGGACAGTTTTAATTAGTCAATCTTCATAACATTTGTTGAAAGCAGGCTACTTTAAATGGACCATTCCGTACTTCAATTCTACTGTGTATTTCTTTTGTGGCAACTATTCTGGTTTATAGATTTAATGGACTGTTTGGCAAATTTTCCAGAATCGTTTTAATATATCGCATTCAGGTTTTTCTTAGATAAAAATTTGTTGCTACTCGACTACTTTGTGTCTCCGAATACTTTCTCGTGTTGATTTCCTTTATGAGCCGTTAATATAGCAACTGTGCACAGCAACTAAGTTACATACAGCAAATGGAATTTTTTAACCCAGAAAGGTATGCGAAATTGAAATGCTAAGGCAGTAATGCAACATTTTAGCACGACTACATTTCGATAATCGAATCGCCTCCAAAAGATTCTAAAACAAGTGCTTACAGAAAAAATAAGGAGCACATATATACCAACAAACATTTCCAAATCGATGACTGTGAGAGAAGGAATAAGCAGCCCAACTTAAAGTAGTTCAACTCTTTCTCCATGAAAATGATCATATCACTATCACTGCCCACGATCAAAATACTGTTGCATCGGCCGGGAATCGAACCCGGGCCGCCCGCGTGGCAGGCGAGCATTCTACCACTGAACCACCGATGCTTCTTATATTACAGATCAAACTTCTTCAACTTTTAATCAATTTTCTAAATTATAACAACATATTCAATAAAATAAATTATTAATTATACAACTATAAAAAGAAAGTATTTAACTTATAAAAATAAAAATTATAAATACCCAGAGCTACCGGAATGATAAGACGTGAAATAAACAATTGGATTAGTAGAAAGTATGAATTATTATAAACTATGTGGGAATGTGTTTCTCCTATAATATAGAGGACCCAAATTTTAATCTTGTGTTTGTTGTTTGAGCTCCCAAAAGACTTTTTTCTGGACACCCTATATCTGGACACCCTATATCTATATCTCGCTCTATATCTATTCACCTCCGACAGTCGCTGGCATGGTAACAAAAAAGTATGAACTATTTAAGGAATCTTTGTAGAGGAAATGTGGTACAGATCAGTTCTGGGTTGGCTATTAAATTGATCCGTCTATAATTTTTTCCTGTTATCCATTATTCTACTATGTATTTGTATAAATTGCTAAGAACTTCTTTACGCACTGCTTATATAGAAGGCGCCAATTAGATTGACCTATATATTTGTAACGTCCAAAAGAAGTTTTAGTAAGCATAGGAATTCTGTAAACTTATCGTAAGCACCACATAAAATGCATATTGAGTTGTCGCATGTGCTTAGAAAAATCTGATTTAGTGGATAGGGCTCGATAAATACAGAGCTCGTATGATAAGCGAGTGATGAGTAAGACATGGATGTCCTTTTATTGTCATATTGACATGGACTGACATAGATTCAGTGTAGTCCTACTTAAATATAAGTGTAGCCCTCATTAAATCCTGTTCTAAGATTTTCGTCCAGTAAATAAGAGACATTTATAACTAATCTCAAGTTTATGTTTGTGTTGTAATGGCAAGAATTCTCATATTACAGTGGTGACTGAAGCGGTTCATCCCACTATAATGCAGAAGGACATTCGTATCCGTCCAATCGAATTCTTTCAGCTATTTTACTGGCTGTATGCCTCCATGGAGTAGCCAATAATCTTCATAAGCTTGGGACATCTAAGAAGGCTGTTGTCAATGCATTCGTGCATACAGGTAAAGATCCGCACACTTGAAACATTGAAAAAAAGTTGAAGCTTTTGAAGATAATTTTTAACAATGTTTTTCTTGAATTCTCCTCGAATCAAAGATCATAAAGAAGATGAGTTTTGCAATGCAATGCAAATAAATTATCTTCGCAAGTATGAGAGTATATGCAATTTGTGTCTGTGTGTGTGTGTGTAAATCTTCCATGTATATTTTATTATTTTATTTAACGCTTAAATCCAATTTATATTCATGAAAATTTTAAATTGGCATAATCATAAATGTTAGTAGCATCATTAAAAGTTTTGTCATTATAAATTTATTTGTCGGCATTGGAGACCGAAAAGTTTGCAATTTTACCTTTGCAACATTATTATTATTAATGCTGTTGTTGTTGTTTTTGCGGCTGCTATTAGTGTGGTTGTTGGCTCTGTGCTTGTGGCCCAAATGGGCGAATGCCACAAATGATGAAAAAGCTTTTTCTTGTTATGATAATGCGTAAACAGAGCCACATAAATGCACAGACACACATGCATATACCCATCTACACACGCACACACATACACATACGCATGCATATATAAACGCACCAAAACACACGCATACATACGTATGTTCAACCCGTATGTCACGTGAGTTAATATCCCTGTAGGAATCCAAAGAAGTTTCTGTCAGAGTAAGGCGGGATTGACGCATCTAGACGGAAAATAAACAGTTCAGGTGGATATGGTAAAGTTTGTGCAATGGATTTTTTCATGTATTATAAAGAAAAATTGACAAAATATGTATAGATTAGTTAGTATATTATGATTAATGCCAATATGAATATTTAACCATCTACATATAGTATGTGTAAGTCAATACTTAATTCCTTCGCAAAGCTGGGTTCAAGCAAATTAAAGGGCTGATTATCAAACTTTGCATCCACGGGAAATGCAATGTGACCGGAGCCAATTATAGGCATTACACTCGCAGATATTGCCACTTGGATGGTCCTCTATCTACAAGAATAATATCCAGTAGGAACGTTAGTTCAAGAAAATAGAGAAGGAAGAACAGTTGGAACTAAATATCTTCGACCTATGGTCGGGCTAATCATGGGGTATAAATTATATGGCTACAAAATGTCACAATCATAAGACCGGTTTGCGTCTTCTATCTGGAGTGCAAATCGGAACAACAGGATAGTACAGAGCAGAGAACACAGAGAAAATAAACTCAAACATCAAACGGCAAAGCAGCGAAATAAAGCAGACGGACATTGTACATGCATCCACTCAAAATCGTAGTGAATGCACTCAAAATCGTGGTGAATGCACTCAAAACCGTGGTGTGTCCGCTACGGACACTGGCAGCGGAAAAGACTTTCTTTTCTCTGTGTTCTCTGGTACACAGTTTTGTATGTGTTTTGTCCTGCCTTTGTAATAATGTGAAGGCGCTTATGGAAATCCGCTTTAGTAGGAATTGATAATCTTCAATGTCATTATAGCTGAACAGCCTTCGAATATGCACAAAATGATTGTAAGGAATTGAACAGTGTCATTTCCTCATTCGCAAGTCCTCTACACCTCCTCTGTTCTTTCCCCTAGTGTTAAGCTTTAAGTACAATAGTCATCACTTGCCTGAATGCTTGAAAACTCTTTCATACATATACACATCCATATACATATACTCATACATATCCATATACATATACATATAAATATACACATGCATATATGCATCTATGTATCTGGCTTATGTAATGCTTCAACCAAATTCCAAATCATAGACTTAAAATATAATATATAATATAATTGTAGTACAAGAAAACAACATATAAACTCATTGTGATATCCAATAGTATCCAATGATACCACTATATTCGACGCTTACATTCTTTAATATACGATATACGCATACCGTAAGCGATAAATTTATAAAAATTTATCACAAAAATCATCCAGAAGAAAGCGTATGTAAATTTTTGATATCAACGCACAGCCCAATTTCAGTTGTATTCATATTATTCACTATACAAAGGCTCACAAACTATAAAATTTGCCATACATGAGTCCAGCATAAAGCCACGTCTTTCTAGTAGGAGCATTCAAGTACAGGTATCTGAGACACTTTTTATATCTGCGCTCTTGAATACAAACAAGGATGCAATAATTTTTTCACGGTTCCTTACATACAGAAGGCGAATATGTTTAACTCACCTCAGTATTGGGGAAAGTGTGAATCAGAATTCGACAGCAATCAGATCAATATAAACTACTTTTGGATGAACTCTAAATCATCGAAATAACAGTTGTATTGCAGACACCACACAGCATTGACGATGGTGGTACCACTCAAGGGACATCAGTGTGGTAGTATACGGTTTTTTTAAAGCCTTTGCCCCATGTTAAGGGTAATAGACAAAGTGGCTATGTGATCGAGGTCAAAACAAAATTATTCAAATGTAGTTTTCGATCAAAGATCATAACCCAATATCAAACAATCAAAACAGTATAAGAAATGGGTGATGAACAATGAAGTACTCGTAGGTATGAGCATTTTATTTTCTTGCAATTAAAAATATAATGAATCAAGTGTGAATCGTTGGGGTTACTAGGTAGGTAGGTAGGTAAAGCGGCCGCCCGAAGGTCACACTTATGCCATCATTGACCCCAATTAGGGTTACTAAATGATTGGAAACTATTTTTGTCACCGATGAACATTGGAATATGGAAATGGGTTTGGATTGTAATGTGTATAACCAAATACTCTCTGTAAAGAATATGCGACATCCTCTCAGTTAGTACAAATCTTGAAATGTTGCTTTAATTCGGGGCTGTCAACTTTTATTGACAGCTTTTATTAAGAGCTTTGTGTCTTGTGGACCGAACTTATCAAGTGGATTTTAATCCTTCTTCATTTTGATCATTTACATCTTGATCGTTTTCTTATCATTTATTGTGCTTTATATTGATTTCATATGATATGAAAGCAATTAAAGCGCAATTTTATACGTAAACCAAATACTCTCTATTATAGAGAGTATTTGGTATAACTCCTTCAAGCACTGAGAAACCTATTGGTTTTTTAAAATCTTACTAACTTCATCCATTCAAACTATAATTATGTAACGAGCAACTCTTCTAACTAGTTTCTCCATTTGTCTAATAGGAGACCTTCTGGAAAATCGAGAACACTAGAATATATTTACATATATTGGCAACAGAAAGGAAAGAATTGAACATTAGGGTACTCCTCAAAACTCTATCTTTTCATTTCCTAGTGGGAGGTTGCACGTGCAAAACCACACACAGTCTCCCAGATACGCATGTGTGCTTAAGTGTGTAAAATGACAATAATTACCGCAACGTTAAATTTGCCAACAACCCAAAAGCGAAAAAAAAGTAAAGCAATTCTTTTTATTACACGCGCCACATGCGTGCATTTGCGTGAATTTTATTTTGTGTTTAATTGCCAGCATTGTTGTTGTTGGCCTTGCCGTCCTGTGGTAGGCATATTACACACATGCCCGCTCGTAACTGCCAGTACAGGAGTTGACGGTTTTGACAGTCAGAGTAGCACTTTGGGGACTTGATCGGCATTGTGCAATTCTGCAATGAGTGTGTTTTAATTTTGTTGTTGTTGTTGAGTGTTATGCATTGTTGCACTGTCAGCGTTTAATTAAATGACAATTTATTAACATTTGAGGTATTTAAACATATGTCACGTTATTAAAAATGTATTAACTAATTTGCAAATTGTCACGGATCTTGGAATTATTGTAATTAAAGTTATGTGAGGGCGTCCGATTAGTCATGCAAGTAATGTGAACATGCTTTAGTAAAAACCGCCGTTTGAATTGACTGATAGCTGGATACAGTTCGTAACTGACTGCAATGAAAATATCAGATTCTGAATATTAATTAGGAAGACTGAAGTTTCCAAACATAATCAATGAAAATATGAAAGGACCTCCACATGGGTTGGTTCAATTACTGATAAATGCTGCATAAATTGTCTTGGGTGAAAGTAATTCCTCAGTGCCGATTAATTATTAATTAACTATATGAAAGGTTTCAATATTAAAAATTCGGGAGAAGTCCAGTAGAACCTCTTTGTTGCTTAGTACTATTTCTCTTAGAGTATCTCAAATCTGTAAGAAAAATTATTGGAATCCTAACAAAGGGTTTAAAAATACGCATAGTAAATGGAAAGTTAGTTACCACAAATCCTGATTCTCCATTGTTCGCACGAGCAGATTGAAATATCTCTTTATTTCTTATAGGATGAAAACAGAAAAGTAAACATTTTAAAGGCTCCAAACAATTTGCTTAATTGTCTCCAAGTGGTCAAATAAATCAAACAAACCGAAGGGATAAAAACTTCTCGTAAAACCACTCAAGAGGGCATTCAAAAATGTTTCAAATGTTTTCAATCAAAAAGTTTCCCTTTGGCAATGCGAGTCTCTTTGAGCAACCAACCGCAGTCGCCTTTGACCACACAGATTAAAAATTTTATATACGCATATCGACGCACAGTTGTTAACACTCTTCAAAGTTTTCAATCACGATAACAAAACAATGTAACCTTACACGCACACACATACACACACAAATACACACGTGCATACTCTTCCCGAAACCTACCCAAGCACACATTTAAATATACTCCAGAAATTTCGAAGACTTGGGTTGTACTTCACTACTTGAGCAGGGCATCTGAAGAGTACGTTTTGTTGGAATAATTTTAGTTTCCGTTACGATTTTCACTTCACCACACACACAGACACCCTCTCCCACCCAAATACACGCCCTTCCATTTTCTTGTATTGTCTTGTATACTGCTGCATGGTATACTTTTGTGCGGGCAAGCGGGGTAAATCGTTACTTGCTTTGTTTTACAACATGCTGGCCTTTGGCAGCTGTGGTTGTAATACCGCCTTGTAGCCGACAAGCCATGTTTCCATCAAAGCTCACCAACAAAACAGCAGGACCAATTGGGCTCAGGTGAAATGAAATATTGCTAAAGTGTTGCCTCTGAATAAAGTCCTTCAATATCTGATCATGGTAGAGTTTTATGATATCTGAAAAAATTGATCCGATATCGATCAAAACCTGTTTGACAAATATCGGATGTAATATTATTCCTCAGGGCAAACTTCCCTTGAGCCCTTCTTCCCGACCGAAGTCCGTCACTGAAGTTGTGTGCGTCCAAATAGTAGTTTCCTGTGTCTTGCTCGCAAGCTTCTCTGTGTACATGGCAAAATAGCGGCAGTCAAACTCAAATTTACATCCTCCTGAACGTTGTTGGATCAGTAGCCGATTCATACATAAAACCGAGTATGTCAGTCGGCAGGGGCAGCACTTGAAGAAAGTTATCCCACCACGAAGCATGCGGTTAAGCATTCTCAGGAATTCGTATTGAGGATGTTATTTGCTCTGTTCGAATATGTTTGGAATATTGAGGAAGAAGTTTGTTTATTGTTCTCTTCTATTTTCATTGTATGTGATAATTTTTGTTGCAATTTCTTGTAGAGGTGGCATTTGAATTACTCTTTGCCTGACTTGGTAGTTACATTTAATGAAAGTTTAATATCTGTTTGTATAGTTGACCGTTATAGCCAAAAGGTGAAATGCGGGCTGTATTGTTTTTCCAGATGTAGTGCAAGAGTATTTTAGTTAGTAAGTTACATGGTTTAAAAATCTTTAATCTCGAAGTACCTTCATCCTGAAGTAGGAATACATATGGAGAGTACAAAAGAGCCCATAAACCTTAGCAGTTTAAATGAATATACGAGTATAGATGAAAATTTTTGAATATTTCATTTAATTCACTGCATAGTTTTATTACTACTGTTTCAGCAAATACGTACAACTTGAATTTTCCATGGTTTATTGCATCATCATCTGCAGTCAGTAGAGGAAGCCACTCAAAAGTCCATCTTCGACCGTTTGGACAATTTGCGGAAAGGAAAAATATGATCAGAAGAACTTATAAATTGCTTAGTTGACAAGTGAACTGATAATCTAAAATAACATATTCAGTGATATAGTGTATAAGCGAGATTTATTTGATCACTGTCAAAGAAATTCAAAATTTTTCCAAATGCATTATATTCAACACCCTAAAACTTAAATAGAGGATATTGAGCTTATGCGATTCAGTTGTATATTTAAAAAACCAAAAATAAATCATAGCAGAGAAGAAATCTGAGTGGGGTTACACCGACTTCGGGACACCCTTTACACTGGGCATGAGCGCTAATCTATGGCGATGTGCATTACTACCAAATTCTATTCATATATCCCCGGTAAAAGGATATATGCTTCGACTAGGAGCGATATTTGACTATTTTATAATTATGTCTTTTAGTTAACTTTCTTAGCATAAGTATAGTTTTATTGTGTCAAATGTCATGGAATTAATAATAAAATAATAATAAATGGATATTAGAAGTGTCCGCTTTTTTATTAACTTTCTTATGCTAGCTTATTTTCTACTTAAAATAACTTAAAGTAAAATACCATTGACAACGTTGTGTGTTCGCTGACTGGGCTCTCGAGCGTTGGACGCAGACCGCGATTTCAGCAAAAAGACCATCTTCAGCGACTAGGCCCATTTTTGAATGATTCGGTACGTCAAAAAACAAAATTGCTGGATTTGGGGCGATGTTAATTCACAGAAAGTCATAGTTTGGTGGGGAGTAGACCGGCTGCATCGTCGGTCCGTACATTATCGAAGGCATTACCATCACAATCAAAGGAGGGCGCTAATGATCAATGATAACCAATTTGTTTTGGCCCAAATTGGATGATATGGGTGTGAATGATATGTGGTTCGAACAGGATAACGATACGTGCTATACAGCTCATGCCCTAATGGACATTCTGCACGAGTGGTTTGAGGACATGGTTATCTCACGACATGGCAACTTTTCAAATCAATTTTTCTTAAGCTATGTCCGCTTGTCGTTCTATTGGCAGTTTCTTTTTCTCATAATCTTGTGCTTTGTATTCAGATACAGACACTAGTATATTGTTATATTAACCAAATCGAATAAAGAGTATATTTAACACTCACATAAAAGACACTCGCCAGTTCAGTTAAATTGATCAAAGCTTCACTCTTATAACTGAGTTAATATTTAAAAAATTTGGCGTATATTGCCGTATGGATCAATCCTACAAGAAATGAAAATGTGTACCTTCCAAAGATAATACCACTCCCCTTATTTACACTTAGTCATAGGATTATAGTAATCATCCTTATCATTATGATAAAAGTTCATATGAAGAGCATCAGTAGCTGTATAAAGTCATTTTTAAAATATGTGTGTTTTGGGACATGGAATTTGGCCATCTCTACACAAAAAACTCTAGATTAGTTTGAAACTAAACTTGATAAACTTGATAACTTAATTAACTTCAAATCAAAAATTCTTCCGAAAAATTTGAGGAGGACACAGACAAGAGAACAAACTTACTACATTTACATTTATATATTGTGCATTATTATATTTACACGATTGAGCTTCGATAGTACTCATCTGATAGCACGGATTATTGGACTCTCAGAAGTACATAATGCAAACATCTTTGGGTATAGATAAAAATTCTCTTCTTTATATGACACTAGTATTCAAAAATTAATTTAATTTACAACTAGTTTAGAATATCTCCTTAATGCACCAGCTTTTAATTCACACTAGTCACAATTGAAGACCATTCACAAAGTCCCCTTCCATATGCCGACAATTTCCGCTCACAAAACGATTCGAAGCTACGCAATAAATTACACAGTTGCGGAACGATCAACATATTCTTGACGATATTTACAACAGTCATAATATTATCTACGTGAGAAAGGAACAATCTGCAGCAATAGTGAGAACGAGACAGCAATAGCGGGACAAATCGTGGAAATATTATTATATCTTATGGAAGTATTATTATATCTTATTTTATATAGTATTTTGTTTTAGAGCTACTGTGACTATGTATCTGCAATAATAGTAGTAAAATAGCGTTCCAAAGAGGCAGTAATTTCTAGCTTATCAGCAAAAATCAAGGATATATAGTCACATACCCATAAGTATAAATATTATAACAATTTAGAGGTGTCAAATCATATCTTATTCATCGATAGTCACGAATTGTTCTTTTAAGAAAAATAAACTCTTGTCCCATATTATTGTGAACTACTTCGCAGCGATCTCTGTAAACTGATCTCTTCAAAGTCTCAACATTTTGGAAGCAAAAAGTCGCTAGACATATTTCTTGTATCTTGCAGGAAACTTTTTTGAGAATATACGCTATATAATGAAACTTCCATGTCCAGAACATAGAGCGAAAGCGGTTTGATGGATATACATAAGTAAACCACAAATACAGCAAAAACGTAGGGAAGACTGTAAGTAGAAAGTCATAACTCCATTTGAACACGGCATTGTTACGAGTACAACACTTTGTTTGAAACCCATCTTTTGTGTAATCAAACAACAACCAGAATGTAAACTATCAGACTAAAACTCTCGACTAACAAAGTTATGTTTTTGAGTGATTTTGAATGTTACAGATAATCATTTAAAACTAAAACTATTTTACCAGTTGAAGTAAAAATATTAATTAATCAACTCTTGTAGTAGGTAGGTAGGTAGGAGTGGCCGCCTAGTTTGCCAAAAGCACACTTGAGCATACATAATGGCCCATTGTGATACAACGGTGTGGCGCCATTCAAGCACTGACTAAAAAATTCTTCTACTTGGGATGGTCATAGTCAGGACAAAAAAATATACTTACTTACTTTCGTAGCCTAATCGCAGAATCTGCGAAACCACCCGCTGTCGGGCTACGGCCGAACTTAACAGAGCTCGCCAGGCGCCTCTGCTTTGCGCGCGTCTTCTCCAATCTGTTATACCAAGCGTGGTTAGGGCTTCCTCGACTTGGTCCTTCCATCGGAGATATGGTCGTCTCCTACGTCGTCGTTCAGCGGCTTCCGATTCGAACACTTTTTTACATTCACACGACATGTCGAAACCAACGCAGACGTTGTATAGTGATATGTCTGACCATGTCAAAATCAGCGTAGAGCTCGTACAGTACATGGTTCATCCGAATACGGTAGTCGTCGCCGACACGAACAGGACCGAAAATTTTGCGAAGATTTTCCTCGCGAACACCCCAAGCGCGGCTGCATCAGTCTGCGACACGACGCATGCTTCTGCGCCATAGAGCAGCACGGGTAGGAAGAGTGTCAGTTTTGTCGGTCGAGAGAGGACTCTACTACAAATTTGCTTACTGAGCCCACAGTAACACATATTAGCAAGCGTGATTTTTCGTTTAATCTCCAGACTAACGTTGTTTTCCGTGTTAATGGTACTTTTGAAGTTGTCAAGTTAATTCCTTGACAACTTCAAAAGTGCAGTTGTCCGCTGTAACATGGGATCCTGAACGCGAGTATCCCTGCTAGTGGATAGCATGTACTTTGTCATGCTCGTTCACCGTCATACCCACTTTCGCTGATTCTTTTTCAATGGCGGAAAATGCAGCTGCTACATCTCGCCTGGAACATCTCGCTTGCAACGTCCAAAGATGCCGATATCATCAGCATATGCGAGGAGCTGCACACTTTTGTAGAAAATAGTGCCATTCCGATGCACACCGGCCCTCCGAAGTACCCTTTCCATGGTGAAATTGAAGAGGTCGCACGACACTGGATTGCCTTGTCTGAAACCTTGCCCGGTATTAAATAGTTCTGAGAGGTCACTTCCTAATTTGACAGAGCTGGACGTTCTGTTCAATGTCATTCTAAACAGCCGTATTGGCTTTGTAGGAATACCGAACTCAGACATGGTGGTATATAGGCAATCCCTTATCGGGCTATCGAAAGCAGCTTCATAGTCGACAAAGAGATGCTGGGTGTCGATTTGTTTCAAGAGGGTTCTTTCCAGGATTTGGTGTAGCGTAAAGAACTGGTCAATTATGGACTTACCAGGTCTAAAACCGCTCTGATAAGGTCCAATCGGTGTATTGGCATTGGTTTTAGTCTATTACAAAATACGCTAGACAAATCCTTATAAGAGGTGGCAATAATACTGATTCCCCGTAGTTGACGCATATCATCTGGTCACCTTTCTTCAATACAGGACAGAGGACACTGAGATTCCAAAAGAAAAATATTGATATTATTTAAAAGTAAATTATGATGCACATACAAATATATTATTAAATCGAATACCTATTCCTACTGGATAAAACTACGTGTGACTCTTGGACGCTGTTGAGCCAACCTTGGAATTGGAATCGTGACAACTATTGAATTTAACAGATTAGTATATTTATTACGTTGCTGAAACTATGCTGAAACTATGCTAAACGATGATGAAAGATTTAAGGTTTAATCTATTCTTACGTTTATTGCCATCTTCATAATGAATTTAATTACTTATTCCATCTTTTGGAACGCAATTCAATTTTGAAGATTTTCAGCTTGTAACAAATTGTCCTCAAGGCATTCAGTTGAGACACAATTCAATGTACAATTTTGTTGTACTTTTAAATAATATTTATTTAACTGGGCACAAATTGTTAGCTAGTTTTCTTCCCTCAGAGTTTCTATTCTTTATTCACAGTAATATAATTTTTCTATTGCCTAATATACTAGAATTTCATTCCGCCTTATCCATCATACTTTCTGTGACCATTTTGCTCTTCTCCCATATGAAGTTCTTGCCAACACGAAGAGTACCAAAAGTGGAGATTTACTCATAACTAGGCTTCTGCTTCATCATGCATTCTGCATACGAAATTCATTTTTCTTGCTGCAGGCTTCTGGACACATTCGCTAGCAGTTTTTGTTAAATAACCTTAGAGAACAGTATTCAATGGAACAGGAACACTCCAGGTGTTCACACACTAGAATTATGGACATTCGTCTGCACTTTTTTATTAATAGCAAAGAAGACAAAATTTGATTTGAATTGGATATTTTGATGAAGCGAAGCCTTTAGGCAGAATTTGTAGACATGAATGTGTGAATCGAAGATATTCAAATTTAATTCCACATCAAAGGAATTTTTGAGAGAACAAAATAAAGAGTCCATTCTAGAGGATTTACTTCTTTTGCAAATATTTGCAGTAGATATGAAATTGTGCTGCATTTAATTGTGAAATTTACTTACTCTGCAAATATGTAACCGCCTCGCATGGATTTGCAGTAATTATGACCTGTCAGAGCCATGACTAATATTTACATTTCAAATGTAATAAACGAGGATTATCAAAGTTGCACAAATATTGTTCTAACCACAGCAGCAGGAATGTTGATGTTGCTGCAGTTCTTAGTGTTACTGGGTAGGCAACCTTTGGCAAGAAACATTCACTGCTGTGATTGCAAAGCGGGAGGGCTTTATACACTCCGCCTGAGACTGTTTTAACTCTTTGTGAAGTGCAACCACAGCAACTAAATACAACTTTTACCTTCCAGATTGCCCAAGCATAAACGCATTTTTAACCTTTGCAGTTGTTGAGTGCAACCGCAGCCATGCTGGCTTCCATTCATTTCGAAAGTTTCTCTCCCATACTTCAGGGCGGAAGCACTGTTAACATTATGACCCTTGAGTGGAATTACCAACTATTGTACATTTTTGAAGGACTTTAAATATTAAATACGGTGCAAGCTTGTACGTTTAGTGCTCCTAGGAATACAGAAATAAATTTTAATATTCTAGAATTTAAAATGGAAAAATTCTACAGACATTCGCTGCGATGATTTAGGTTAAGTTCGGGGTTTCAGAATTGGCAACTGGATATTATTTTGCTCCTTCATGTTTTAGATAATAACAATTTTACAAGCTTAATAATTTAAAAAGAATAACTTGGCATACTATACTAGTGTTGCAATTACCATTAGAAGGCGTGTCAGGTGTGGAAATATATAAATAAAAATTATAAGAATAACTTTCTGATCCATTTTGGGTTTTGCCCTTCTATCCGTCTTTACATATGTCCATTTCTAGCTTACTTTTTTCCAAACCATTAGAGATAATTCAAAGAAATTTTTGATAGGTATATCCTGGATTTTAAAACAGCTTCATATAGCTAAATAAATCCATTTGGACAAAGAAGACAGGTGCATATATGACAGGTAGGCGACTGTCATATATGCACTTGTTTAAAATAACTACAAACTTCGGTCGAATTCGTTGTACGAGGTTTGTTCAAAAAGTATCTCGAATTTCATGTTTTTTCAAGAATTATTTGTTTGTTCATTAATATCGATTTTGTCTCCTTTAAAGTACTCCCCATCAGATATTAAACATTTGTGATAACGATTTTTCCAATCCTCGAAGCATTTTGAAAAATCATTGTTTGCGATCTTGTTCAGCTCCTCCTTCGATGCCTTCTTTATCTCATCAATCGTGGCGTAGCGTCGTCCTTTCATGGGCGTTTTCAGTTTCGGGAACAAGAAAAAGTCACAGGGGGCCAGGTCTGGGGAATACGGTGGCTGCGGCATTATTACAGTGTTGTTTTTGGCCAAAAATTCGCGCACAAGTAATGATGTGTGAGCAGGGGCATTATCATGATGCAAAAGCCAACTTTTGTTCTTCCACAAATTCGGGCGTTTCTGGCGGATTGCTTCTCGCAAATTGCGCATTGCTTGATAATTCCTTATTGACCGTTCTACCCTGCGGCAAGAATTCATAATGCACCACTCCCTTGCATTCAAAGAAAACTGTCACCAAAATCTTCACATTCGACCGAACTTGGCGTGCTTTTTTCTGTCTAGGCTCATGCGGCAGCTTCCATTGGGATGATTGAGCTTTGGTTTCTACGTCATAACCCATGATTCGTCACCAGCTATGACTCTCTGCAGCAAATTTGGGGCGTCACAGACAGATTCCAACAGATCCTGAGCAATGTTAATGCCATGCTGTTTTTGGTTGAAATTGAGTAATTTTGGTACGAATTTTGTGGCGACCCGCCTCATGCCCAAACTTTTGGTGATAATCGAATGACACGAGCCAATCGATATATTTAGGTCCTCAGCAACTTCTCTGACAGTGGTTCGACGATTGGCCAATACTAGTTTGTTTACTTAATCAATTTTTCGTCTGTTGTTGACGTGCTCGGGCATCCGGAACGCTCTTCGTCGCTCACATTTTCCCGGCCCTCTGAAACCATTTTGTACCACCGATAAACGTTGCTTTTGTCCAAAGTAGCTTCGCCGTATGCAACAGTCAACATTCGGAATACTTCCGAGCGCTTTATGTTGTTTTTCACACAAAATTTGATACAAATTCTTTGAACCCTGTTTTCGGGATAGGCAAAAATCGAAGACAAACTAAAACACGTCCACGCACAATAGCTGTCAAAAACTGACTGAACATTCAAAATGGCCGAGATTGTCAACATAAGTGAGGATCATGACATGATACCAACATAACGCCAAAAGAGATCGAAAATCGAACATCCGTAGCTCACGAAAATTCAAAATTCGCGATACTTTTTGAGCAAACCCCTATAATGGCGGAATTTGGCAGATATGTAGTTGTGGTACCCACTAGATTATTATTTGTGTTGTAAGTATTACAGTCACGTCCACTATTAACGCATATTCTTAACTAAATATCTGTAAACAATTGTAAACTAAGTAAGGTGTGAATAAAGATGTTGTAATTCTGAACCAACAAATGGTGTTGATCATGAAATACCCAACTGAAAATGAACGAGTTGTCTGCGGTGTCACTCCCACCTTTAATGTGTATACATAACTAGAGCGCCATACATTTGTTATTTAAAGAATTTTTTAATATAGTACAAATTTAGATTATGAATCGTGATGATCAAATAGCCAGGTATTTATGTAATTTATATGTGGCTTTTTCGAATGACTCCATATCTCATCGGCTTTTATTTTGCCTGACATATTATATTCATATTTTATTGAGAAGACTCAAATGATAAAGGGGCAGAAATCTTGGTAGCTTCCACTAGTGGCACATTTGTAATTGACGTCTCAACCATTGATTGTTGGGTCTGCAACACCAGCGAAAATTTGTAGAAAATAGTTCATTGGAATTAATTTTTTTCACAGATTTTCGTGTGTAAACATATTGTTACGAAATTGCCCTTTTAACAATTTAACAACAAAATTGCCCTCCTGGCAATTAATTCTAACTTTCTGTACTCGGATTCATACCACTGGATTGTGTAGTAATCAAACAATCGCTGGTTTAATTAAGATAACTAACTTTATTTAAATATTGCACCTCCGATAAACGTTAGGCTTAAAGTTTACTTTGTTACAATTTGCACTTTATTTCACAATTCATTAATCACTTTACTTAATAAGTAATTTCATCACTATACAAAATCACAGTTACAAATGCTGCTGCTTCAATTAGAATGCACGATGTACACACTGTTACGATCTCTCTTCGACTGTCTTCGACATTCAACAGTCTTGTGGTTTTTATAGCTTTCGAATGGTTGAGGTAGCAAATTCTACGCTATTCAAGAAGTCTCTGGATTTTTCTAGTATCTTCTATTGACCTCGAATGAAGTTTTTATTTTCGAGAATATTCTTTTACACCAGAGACATGGTGTTCTTAAGTATACTTTTATTCGAATAGATCGTGTCTTTATTTACACACAGGGTGCACTCATTCTCTAACTCCAGATGGGATCCTAAAAGTATGCAATCACGTTTCAATATGAATATACGAGGTGTGATCAAAAGATAACCGTTATTTTCATCTTTTCGTGAGTTACGTATGTTCGATGTTCGCATTTTTTTTCTGTTATGTTGGTACACATGTCTGTTATATATGTTGGCAATACCAAACATTTAGGATTGTCAGTTTGTTTTTGACAGATAAAAAGGTTAGTCGTGTTTTGGTGTGCTCTTCGATTTTTGTACTATTCGAAAAAATGGATCAAAGAAACTGTATTCAGTTTTGTGTAAAAAATGAAATTAAATGCGCAAGGACATTTGAAATGTTGACTGTGGCCTTTGGCGAGTCTACTATGAGCAGAACACAAGTTCAATTGTGGTATAACCGGTTTAAGGAAGGCCGAGAAGATGTCAATGACGATGTTCGTCCTGGTCGCCCGAGCACGTCAACAACCGATGAAAACATTGACGCAGTGAAGAAAATGATTTTGGATAATCGTCGAATCACTATCAGAGAGGTTGCTGATGATGTTGGCATATCGTTCTGCTCATGCCAAGCAATTTTTACGGATGTTTTAGGCATGAAACGTGCGGCAGCGAACATTGTTCCAAAATTGCTAAATTTTGAGCAAAAACAGCGTCGCATATACATCGCTCAGGAGCTTTTTGGCCAAAAACAAAACCAATATCATGCCTCACCGGACATGGCCCCCGCTTACTTTTTCCTCTTTCCAAAACTGAAGACACCAATGAAAGGAAAGCGTTTTGCTACGATTGAGGAGATAAAAGAAAATCGAAACAGCTCCTGTGTTGTCGATACCAAAAAAAGCGTTTCAGATGTGTTTAGAGGATTGAAAAAAATGCTGTCATAAGTGTATTATATCTGAGGGGAATTACTTTAAAGGGGACAAGATAGTTGTTGATGAATAAATAAATACTTTATTTTTTGATCACACCTCGTATTTGTGACATATTTGTGAGTATATATTGGAGCCACAACTTTCTTCATTTCAGAGTTCTGTTTTCATCAAATAATGCTGGTGCCTAAAATCAGATGCACACAATATAAAAAAGTATAAATAACTTATCCAAGTCTCAGGGAATTCGTAATTCTTTGGACACTGAAGCAATTCGAATTTGACAACGCGATAAACAATTCTAACAATTAATCTCAGTCTGAAATTTTAACGACTTTAATTAAGTAGCTTCCGGCTACAGTCAGAGACAATATAAAGCAAATTGACTGAGGTTTGGATAACTCATAAATATTAACTCATAAACATCATTCTCATTCCCTATTATGAAGCGTTTCATGAATGTGTGATTTAAATATGTTAGATCACATAAGGAAGAAAATGGGTTGCCCAAACATTGGTTGAAATTATGTTCCATGAAAAATGTATAGAGCCCATATCATTTCTCTTAACCTAAAATGACGATTATGCATTACTTTGCAATCGTGGCGGTGGAAATTCAAAGGACCACATATCGACCATCTTTCAATGATGCAACTCATCAACTCATATATTCGATGAAAATCGTTCACCAAAGACATCCTTCAACATTCTAACAATTGAGCACAAGGAATAAAATTTTAATTATTTTTTTAAATAATGCCACCCCTGTCGCATCATAAATAATAATATTAAATTTAACTGAAATATTAAATATAAAAATTCGTAAGGTAGGTAGTTAAAATGGGCGGCGACCTCGGGTCGCCTCAATTCGCAATAGTGCCGTTTTGTTGTCATGTCCTCGCGAGCCTAAAGAAAATGGTAATATACTTCTGTACATTTACAACCATCCGGACAAAGCTTAGGTAGGTCTGAAATTTCTTAGCTAGAGCAATGCTCTAGACTCTCCAGAAAAGGACTTTAGAGATATTTGAGTTTCAAGGGAGCGCGGGCTGGACAATCAAAAAGAAAGTGTACGACTGTTTCTTCTCCTGTGGCTTTTTACAGCTCCTGTAATGAGCATTGAACGGAATGCCCATTTTTTCAGCGTGTGTGCCAAAAGTCCAATGACCTGTGCTGATTTTATGTCTTGGATTATTGATAAGGTGATTAGTTCTTTTTGCACTGTAATCAGGACATATCATTCTAGAAATGGCACATGTCGCAGTGTTTTTCCACCTCTCGCGAGCCTTTCGGAGTAAGTGATTATAATTATTTTCCTTAACAACAGTTAGGGGGACGCCCAAGTCCATAAAGGAAAATACTTGATCGGTTACCGATGAGCCTCTTCGTGCTAGCTCATCAGCCCTCTCGCTGCCCTCAATGTTTCTGTGTCCCGGAACCCAGACAAGGGGTACTATACTATTTCCTAACACGGATTTAAATTCCTCCTTGCAGAGGCCGACCAACTTAGAGCTGGTAAAAGGTGACACTAGAACCTTTATTGCCGACCTCGGAGTAAATGGATATGTTTTTGGTCAACTTGTGCCCCTGCAAAGCCCTACACGCCTGCCAAATTGCAAAGGCCTCTGATTGAAGGATACTTTTTGTCGATGGCAATTTGAAGGAGAGCAGAAACTTGAGAGGTTCTGAAAATATTCCCGCACGCACCCCAGATTCCATCTTGGAACCATCGGTAAAAACTGGCGTACCCCCTTTCGTGAGCACCTTTCCCTTCTTCCAGTCATTCCAACTTGATAGAACTGTGTTCACACAGCCTGCAAAATGCAAAAAGTAGGTTCTCGAGGAATTAACTAAATCGTATCGAATTTTTCTGAGGGCTGAATTAAAATTTAC
Source organism: Clusia tigrina (assembly GCA_920105625.2). Classification (NCBI taxonomy): domain Eukaryota; kingdom Metazoa; phylum Arthropoda; class Insecta; order Diptera; family Clusiidae; genus Clusia; species Clusia tigrina. Next base: position 31,918,361 of record OV050030.1, read on the forward strand.
AACCATGATTGAAATGAACTTGTTAATCATCACAGATCTGGTATATTTACATATTAATTTATGAAATTAATGGAAAGCTTTTCTCAACGTTTGATACAAAAATTCTGCACAAAATGCGGGCTTAAACCATCTTCATTTAAATACTTGTAACTTTAAAATTAAGCGAACAAATTTAAAATCCACAGTTTGTTCGAATATCCCCAATCCTCCAACTCCCCACTGAAAATCGCTTTATTTGAAATACTTTGTTCGCTCTGCTTCATGATTTCCCTAACTTTCGCTTTACAAATGCGGCGGTTTTGAATTCCCATCCGAAATACGTGCGAGTGGGAGTTGTTAAACAAGCGAAAAAAATTAATAAAAAAAATATATGCAGTAAACTCGTAACCTGGGAAATGGAAGTGGCATGAAATGGGAAGTGGCCACCTAAAACAACATCCACACGGAGAACACGCGCAAAAAATATGTTTCACAAACTGCTACAACAGCAACAAAACTAATTAATTAAGGACTTATCGAGCCTCGAGCACGAGAGTGGTGCAAGTGCCAGCAGCAGCAGCGGCAGGATACGCAGAAGTTTTGTCAAGCGGAAGAGTGTGCGGAAGAGCGTACCAGCAAACGGGTGCAGTTTTCCAATTCGAGCCGTTGTGTTCAGCAGCTGCATGTATTTATGAGGCTGTGTGTGTGTGTGTCGAGTATGGATTCGCGTATGTGTGCAACTACCTCGCTGCAGCGACGCAACCATTCAGCGACAAGTGCAATACAATTGCGAGTGGCCATTGACCCATATTGCGTCTTAACAGCGTTCTGGAGACGAATTCCACTCGAAAAAAGAAGGTATTTTTATATGAGTGGGTAAATTATCAGTACGCGGTTTTACTTTCAGTTTCAAATACAGTGTACCCTACACCAAGTAGGTGTAAAAGACAATATATGTATAGAGTAAAGAATATGAGTTTAATTTAGGAGAACAAAGTTAAATGGGCTGTTGGGTCCTTTAAACCATTCAAGACACCAGGTGAGGATAACATTTTTCCAGCCATCTTGATAACAGGTCTCGATATATTGCTTAAATCACTTGTTGCAATTTTAGGAATAGTTTCAGCAGGGAGTACATACCATCTATATGGTGTTAAGTCATTTTGGTATTGTTCCCAAATTGGGCAAGAAGTCCAGCGAACTGCCTATATCTTACAGACCTATCAGTCTCACGTCATTTCTTCTAAAAACTATGGAAAGATTGGTGGTTCTACATATTTGAGAAATAGTGAGCAATACCTCTGCATCAATCTCAGTTCGCATACAATAGGGGGAAATCCACGGAAGGAGCGCTTCATTACCTTGTAACAAAGGTATATTCCAAGGAAATTGCTTTATGTGCCGAATCAATATGAAACATTCCGATGAGGTCAAGTATCTAGGTGTAGTTCTGTATAAGCAACTAATTTAGAACTCTCACCTAAATTCGGTGATAAACAAAGCCACAAGAGCAATGTGAGCCTGTCGGAGTCTCTTTGGTGGAACATGGTGTCTAGACTGAAAAATGATACACTGGATGTATGTAATGATGGTTAGACCAATCATTACCTATTCATACCTTGTGTGGTGGCCTAAGAATCTGATAAGAAAATACTTACAAGCTTTCAAAAGCAGGCTTGCCTGGCAATCACCGATGCCATGCGAAACTGTCAAACCGCTGCTATTGAAGCCATAATAGGACTATTCCCACTACAAACATTCGTGAAAAAATGTGCTGCTAGAAGCCCATTGAAGATAAAATCTTGTCTGGACAAGAACCTCAAGACTATGGCCATTTCAATATTTTAAAAAGCATACCAGATCGAAACATAATCTGCTCAATAACAAATTATATGATCTCAAATTATATGATCGAAATTTTGAGATTATTATCTCAGACCGTGGTGAATGAGGCATAGGAGGACCTTGGGTCGATCCTAAAAGTCTACAATGGTTCATAGACGGTCCAAAAACAAAGGGGTTTATGGACCAAATACCAAAATCTCAGAACCAATGAGCAGGTGGCCTAGCGTCTTCCAGGCTGAAATTCAAGCAATCTCAATATGCGTATGGACAAATCTGAAAATGGGTATCAAGGGCGCTCACATTGCTATCTATTCAGATAGTCAAGCTGTATTACAGGCATTAACTTCATATCCTTTAGAATCGAGATTATTGGAAGAATGCTTCAGTACCCTACAATCCTTAGGTGCAACAAATAAGGTTGCAATTTGCTGGGTTCTGGGTCACTCGGCGAGGCAACAAAATTGTTGACGAACTGGCTAGGGCCGGTTCCGCAGCAAGCCTCATAGGTCCGGAGCCATACTGTGGTATCAACTGGGCGGAGGCTAAATCCAGTGTAGATAGCTGGGAACATAGTCTCAGAATGTCACATTGGGAAGGGATAGAGGGACTTCGCCAAGCCAAAAGACTGGTAAGGCCATTCACCTACAATAAAGAATTGTTCAATTTGTGCAAAGCACACATAGGGAAAATAGTCGGTTTTACTACCTGAAGTATCATCTGACTAAAATCCACATTCTTGACGATACGGAGGGCCGGTCTGTCTAGAAGAGGAAGAGGAACCCACAGAACACATACTGTGCAACTGCATTGCGTTGGCAAGAACTAGAAGAAACATATTCCACCGCTACCAGCTTGGCTCTGGAAAAAATAAAGAATGCTCTTGTTATGGACATTCTCAAATTCATCCATAAAGCGAAAAAGATAATCAAAGATCATGACTTTCAACTACTTCCTTTCTTTAGAGAAGGAGCATCTAGGTAGAAAATAACCTGATAACTTTAATTGTGACGCCTTGACATCACCAAACGGACGAAATGCTACGTCATTACGGAGGAAACGCCGGTGCTAAACCTATAGGGCATAGTAGATCGGACAGTTGTGATCACATGGATCATTAATGACAAATGTAGTATGACACATAAGATCTTTTAGGTCGCAGTGTCGGCCATGGGGCAAACTACTAAAACTAACGTATTATTATGATCACTTAAAACGAAATAACGGATACTTAATGATGAATATGTTCAAGTAGTTTTAATGAGCCTCGTTTATGTGATGATATGGATGAAAGATTTAATCATTAGTACCCTCAGTAGTGCCATCAGACAAAAATACTAAAACAAAATACCATATGAAAATTGCCAAAATTTTACGAGGTCTGAAATAAAAATTAACAAAGAAGTGAATGAAAGTTTAATAAATATCTCACAAACAGTTTAATAGAAGTATTTCGGTCTCTACTGAACATAAATAAATGTGTATAACCATATAACCAAAAACACGCAATTAAGTTTATGTGAATTGAAGAAACTAAATCAGAAGATGAGAAAGAAACTTACAGGTAAGATAAAATGAAGGATCATCCTGGGTACTTGGCTAGATCGGCATGTCCAGGCATCGATGGAACTTGTTCAGAATGTTACTCAGTTGTAGATTTTCAAGAGATTATTCTTCAACTATTGCGCCATACGCAATTTTAGATAGAATTTTTCGAGTCGTTATTAATATGAATAGACGATTTTTTAGTAGATTTAAATGATTTTAATCGATGTTCATTAAAATTAGGTAAGGTTTAAATATACTTTAACAAACAAATACATTGTATACGGAATTAGACCCAAGAATGGGCAACAAATTCTTAATGAAAGTGACAAAGTTATTTTGGTCATTATAACCAAAGAGTAAGTGTTCAATACAGAAGGTTATGTTTGGACTCGAAAGGCAGAAGATAGTAATCATTTTGATTGAAACATCAATTAAGAACTCATATAAGCCAAGATTGCTTATTTTCTTTGAATTATTAAGTACAAATGTGGAGCACTGGTGTATAAAGAATATGCCTTTGGCGTGTTTCTCGATATAGAAGATGCCTTTAACAATGACTCATCTGAAGCTATTTTAAATGGAATCAAAACTGCTTTGATTAACGATGCTGCCAATCTTTGGATAAGAAGCCTAATGAGCAGTAGAAGGATAAGAGCATAGTGTCACGTCGCCGAATCTCGTGGATACGTATAGAAGGACTCCACAAAGAGGAGTTCTACCTCCACTTGTTTGGGTGCTCGTCCTCAACAAACTCTTAGCGCAATTTGACGGTAAGTCCCGAAGCTAGTAGCGTATGGTGATGAAATTACCATAGTGAAAACGGGGAAATGGATGTCGACTCTCAATGCCTTTATAACCGAGACTCTAAAAGTTAAAAATAATTGGACGACGCAAGCGGATGTAAGCGTAAGCCCGGGAAAACCACACTTGTTTTAGTAGAAAATACAAGATTCCACTGTGGAAACTACCAAAGCTGAAAAACTGAAATAACTATCAAAAGCCGTACCAAATACTTAGGGGCAAAAGGGATAGTAAGCTTTCATGGACGCTAAATGTAGATAATAGGGTAAAGAAGGTTACTAATGCTCTAAACGACTGCAAAAGTATCTTGGGTGCATTTGAGGCCTATCTCCCTCTCTGATGTATTGGTAATATAGTTAGACCAATAGTGCTTTAAGCTATTCTGTTAGGAAGAAACCCTACTGCAAACCTATGAAAATAGTCCAGAGACTTGCGAGACTGGGTGCGACGGGAGCCTCAATGACTACGCCAGCGGCAACTCTCAACACAATACTTAATGTAGCCCCTAATCTAATCTACCTTGACCTCTTTGCGGAAAGCCTTGCAGTAAAATCTGCAGGCAGGTTGTTGGCCAGTAATGAATTTTCTATCCAGTGTTTTAGCAATAACTCTATAGGGCGGAGTCTCACGGTCAACCCGGGCTATGTGACTCCTACTCGCAGTTGGCGAAAAAAGATAAAATTAACTATCGAAAATGAGTGAAGGTGCAGAGGCATGAATGTTAAATCCAAAACATTTAACCAATGCACAGACGAACTTCAAAATGGCAGATGGTGTTGGAGCTGGCGTGTATTGATATTGCTGTGACCTAGATCTCAGATAGCCATTCAGGCTCCCTGATTATTGCAGTGTCTTTCAAGCGAAAGTGTTTGCTACTAGGAAAGCCTGCATAGCAGAAACTCTGAACTCCACAAAATATTTCTACATTGCCAGGCTGCAATTAAAGTTATAACCGCATGCTGCGTATCATCCAGAAATATTCTTCATTGTGAGGTAGCAATGGATGTGCTAGCCATCAACCGGATGCTGTGCATCTATTGGGAGCCAGAAGCACAAGAACATATATTGGAACGACACTGTGGACGCTTCGCAAGAATCGGTTTCCAACTACCGAATGAGCCTGTAAGCAATGAACTGATACCTCTTCAAATGATTAACAACCATGTTGAAGATTGAATGATGAGGAAAGTGGAAGCAAGGTGGAGTATCTCCACATTTAAAATCGCAAGGCTGATGTGCAAATCGTACGGTGCTCTGCAAAGCAAAACTAATCCCGAAAAAGGATGGCAGAATGATTGTAGGCATAAGTGCGGGTCACTGTGTAACATAGCTACACTCTACAACTATGGGACCTACGAACACCGACGATTGTAGGAAATGAGCTAACTAGGGCAACTTTGGAGCATCTCCTGTGTCTGTGCCCCTCAATCTCAAAAGTGCCTGGAAGCCCTTACTGGACGCGGTCTCAGCAATAGGGATAGTCTCTCTCTAAAAGTTCACTAACTGCGTCTATCTTCTTATAGCTCCATATTACGATACTTAAATGGATATCCATCTGGCATCGCAAAGGACCTTGCAGGTCTATGTGTGGCCTTCACGGCCAGCCACGGTAGCCTAACCTAAGTGGAATGTTGGCAAGCTGATAAGAAATTGTTGCCCACCCACTTCGACAATACGAAAAGAGTGATCTAGACACTTCGTCATAAGTACTCAAAAGCGTAGGAAGTTATATGGATCACTTTAGAGTAATGATTCTGCGAAATTGCTGGAGTAATATCATTGAAAGAATAGATAAAAACATAATAAAATAAAATGCAAGTAGCAGCACTCAAACTCACAACCCAAGCATATCAAGCATATCAAGCATATCCAGAGGCCGACTTCATGTACGCAGATGAGAGGAGTCTACATAGACTTATTCACCATGAAGATTATATTTTGTTTCTTGCCAAATATTTAGTGCATGTTTTACAGAATTGCGGCCTTTTTTGTGCTCTGCTTTTAGTCAATTGCTCACAGAAAACTGCCATCTGCATATAACTACATAAACTATAATGCTTTTCTTTGTTCTCTTATATGGTCCAATGGTTCTAAGACTGACCACCCAGCTACACCTTCACGGTATTGGGTTTGTACAATATTTACCATGACTACACAATACTCTGATAGCTAAGGTACCTGCCTCATTTTCCTTCCTCTCATTCACTGTTTACCAGTCTTAATCTATTTGTTAACCCAACACATTTCCACACACTGAATTTATTTTGGTTTTCAGTCGACCATATTCTTTTTTAACCACACTTGAAAAAGGTATTTATAGCAGAATTCTTCTGCAAATAGCCATCAGTTTTTCAAAATATCTGTGAGCAATCCAAGAGCTGCCTACGGAGCAGATATGAAGAGTCCAAGGAATATTGGGGACTGAAAGAATGAATAGTGTGGTATTCAGTTTTATTCTAAATTGTATATGAACTGGTACTTTGTATTTTAACTTTATATTTAATGTTTATTATTTAAATTTATATTTTATGATTTATTTAATTGATGTATTAAATTAATCACAAATCTTAAATTATACATATTCTTTATATATATGTGTGTTTATCTATCAAAGCATCCCAAAAACAAGCCAAACTCGACAAATTTTGGCTAAGTGTCCCAACCTTACAGAAAATAGGTTTTCTTCCCTAGAAATTGAAGAATATGATAAAGGTCCTTAAGCCCCAATTAAAAGCTCCCAAGACCCCACCAATATTTGTTGACAAAGTCAGCAACATTACTCCTCTAATGAAGATTCTAACGGAAACAGCTCCTAGTTCTTATGATTTAACACTCATAAGTAATTAGCATGTAAAAATACAAACATCGACTCCTGAAGTCTACAAAACAATAATAAACTAACTAGAGCAAAAAATTCCGAATTCTTCACCTATAAATCAACACAGGAAAGAAGCTTTAGGGTGATGGTCAAAAACATGCACTCGTCTATAAGCACTGAGGAATTTGCTGAATCACTACTAGGACTCGGCCACACTGCCGTGAACATCTGCAATATTAAACAAAGAAAAACCCAAAAACCAGTTCAAATGTTGATTGCTGAGCTAAAAGCGAACCCAAACAACAAGGATATTTACGGAGTCAATTACCTCTTCAATACGAAAATTGTATTTGAGTCACCTCGTCCAAATCGCGAAATCCCTCAATGCGCTAACTGCCAACAGTATGGTCACACAAAAATCTACTTCCGCAGAAAACCCGTCTGCAGTAAATGCACTGGATCTCACTCGTCTGCAGATTGCTCGATCGAAAATCATATACATTTGCACGATATTTAAAAAGAGTGTTTACTGTACATGAAATCGAACCTTCTCCAATAACTGCAGAAAGAGTAAGAGAAACCTTGGGACACATCTACCAGATGGACCTGCCCATACAAAAATTTTCAAAAGGGGAAGTCAAGGAAGCGATCAAAAAGCTTAAAGCAAAGAAAGCCCATAATACGATATAAACAACTTCCAGAAGAGGGATGCATTTTCCTGACTTCTATATACAACGCTGTTTTTATGCCCTTTACCTTTAAAAAAGGTTAATAGGGTATACGAACTTAGTGATTTTGAGAGCGTTGCAATTTCAAGAAGGAGGCGTGGTATGTATGGACATATATATACAGATATGATCAGAGCCACTTTCTAAGCAATTTTTATTTTGTATGTCCGTCTGTCCGTCTGTGGCCACTTTTTCTCTACACCGTTAGAGCTATCTTCATGACAAAATTTGCAAAAATATAGTCTGGACAAAGATGGACAAAGAAGAACCAGATTGCTATATGGGCCGATTTGGCCAAAGACTTCAGACTTCTTTACTCGTTTTATCTGGTCTTGTTCCCCTCAATGGAAAGTGGCTCAAGTAAAAATAATCCTTAAGCCCGGAAAAAGTCCAGACCAAGTTGAGGCATAGGAAAGGAAAGGTTTAACTGAGACGTATAAAATTAGAGAAAACTCCCTCTTATGGTATACTGACGGTTCTAAGACAATGGACGGAACTGGGGCAGGAGTATTTGGGCCTAGAACCAACTACTGGGAACCAATGGGCTCTTTCCCAAGCATTTTTCAAGCGGAGATTCACGCGACTGAAAGATGTGCCCAAATCAACATTGACAGGAAGTATCGGGGGAAAGACATCACTCAAAAGTCTGAGCTCACCCTTAGTGAGGTCTAAACTTGTATGGAACTGTATTGGGAAACTGAACTCCCTAGACAATATGAACAAGTTATGTCTAATGTGGGTACCAGGCCACATTGGAGTAGAGGGAAATGAGATGACTGATAGAAGGGCTAGATAGGCTGCGGACTCTCCTTTTAACGGCCCTGAACCTTCTGTGAACGATCCTCCAATACCATTGGAGGTCTGCTGAAGAAGTGTACAGATGCAAATAGAAGTCAAACCTGGAAAACTATTCCGGGTCCACAGTCCAAAGTTCTTCTGGGAGATTTTAATCATAAAAGAGCTAAGGAGTTCATAAATATGCGTCGGAGTAAATTAAGAATCATCACAGGCATTTTAAGCTGACACTGTAGACTGAACTACCATATGAAGTTGGGTATATCTTCAGATGGCATCTGTCGATTCTGTGGAGAAACTGACGAAACCTCATTGCACCTGAGCACAGACTGCACGATCTCTGAACTTGATTCTTCCAAAATATTTGAATTCTTGTCGGAAATTAACTTGACAGAAGATCTGTAGATCAGACTATCCTCAACTTTCAAATAAATAGGGGCATCACAATAGATCTTTCAGGTCGCGATGCACAAGACCCTTAAATAAATCTATCTAATAAATCTATGGGCTTCAGTTTAAAAGCTTCTTCTTTGTGGTTTTATCAGTCAACTAAGCTTTAAAAATTTATCGTTAATATTGAGCTATAACTGTGAAACTTCATATGCACCAGATAAATAATTGTGCTATAAATCAATATTTGAGTTATGTTTGGTTCCGCGTTTTATATATGTAAAACTTTACACTTCCAATGTCATCTTGGACGGATATCCTTGAATTCTTATTATTTAACTTATTTAATCAAAGACTGGACTGTCTATGCTAACCATAAAACTGTCAGAATCCTTTCTTTGAAATCCTTCAGTTATAATACTAAGTGGCTTAATAGTTGGAATATTCTCTCTTTCTTTGGAACATATCTTTTTCAGCAATAAAAGTATATAAATAAAAACTGTTATAAGTGTATATGTCACTATATTTCATATAAGTAGTAGCTTAGTAGCTTCAGATTTAGAATAAGTAAATTAATCTTAACCCCCCACCGCAAGACAGTCTAAGGCCATCGAAGCTAATGCTGCGACCTTCTGTTGATTATAATTTGGAATTGTAAGTTAACTTAATATAATTAAATAAATATGTTGAATATCAATTTGTTCACAGTCTGAAACAGGAGTCACCCTTTGGAGTAATTGTTATTAAAAATCATTGTGAGCTTAAGCCACAACATGCTCGAACCTTCTTCATTGCAACAAAATATAGAAGCGATATTTTATGGTATTTTGGTTTTTAGATATAATTTTACAAACTAGAAGTAAGAATAAATCATTTTGCACTCCTACTAATCTAATCTTTAATTTTTCAATATAAATACTTACTGTGTGGCACATTTCATAGTGTGGCACAGCTTGCTCTCATGGACGTTGTTTGAGATGTGTGCAGACCCTTCTCCTGAGGAAACACATGGTTCAACTTTACGTAACATATATAAGAATACATAGTAACTTGAATCAAGCTATAACAACAGAGAAATCAGTTTGACAAATGTTGAGCTCTAACAACCTGGAACATGGTCTCGAAATATTTTTTTCTATTACTAGTTCTCTACGATTCGAAGCCCAAAGTTTTATTTAATTCATTGTATCTAACTAATTTTATCGGTTTACTCTATATTGGTTTCTAATTGCCACTTTGAATAATTGTCTCTATAAATATATATGGGTATCAGTGCTATTCCTAGAACTTTCAATACAGACGAGGTGACTGAACCAAAAAATGATCCCATGAAGATCATAAAATAATTGATAATTCTATTTTCAAAATTATCATCAATAGATTAAGCATAATAACGATGAACGATAGAGTATTTTCGTTAATTGGTCGGAATCAACGAAATGTATAATTTCGTGTGCTAATTAAGCAATATAAATAAAAAGTCCTGTCTCCGACTTAAGTGACACTTGAACAATATAGGGTACTCATGATCGTATGGAATTTTTTGAAAGTGGGATACTGATTTTGGTTGCGGTAAAAAACTACCGCTGACTCCGAATGCCCAGGAAGCCCAAATGAGGTTGCCAATCCATGTTATGGCGATGACAGATCGCATTGTTCGGATAGAGGTTGCTGAGTTTGTAGGCAACTGATGGTAAATTCAAACGAATTGAATTACGATTTTTGAATTTCGTCCTCACTCACCATATTCTACAGAATTAGCGCTGCTGCGATTCTTTCCTTTTTCTAAATTTAGCGAAAAGCTTCGCTGGAAAAAGTTTTAGTTCTGGTGATAAGGTTATCGATGGAACGATTACCTGGTGTGAAGGGTGGGAGCTATTCTTACTTGGTAGGAATAAAAAATTTGAAAAATTTTGGCTGCGATGGATATGGCTTTTAGTGGGTAGGAATGTCACACTATTGGTGTCGCAATACGGCCAGTGTCTTGTTAAAGTTTTCCACCTCCATCCCAAGATAACAAAAATAAAATATAATAATATATGTCAAAAAACTCCTTCCTCTCATATACTACTGACTTGTCATACTGCTCTGGTACCATCTGCAGGATTGTTATACGTCAATGAAATATTGCTGTTGGGTAAACTATGGGTCAGCGGATAGTCAACATAGTAATATCGTTGACAAAAGTGGAGTATATTCTACAGAATTAGCGCTGCTGCGATTCTTTCCTTTTTCTAAATTTAGCGAAAAGCTTCGCTGGAAAAAGTTTTAGTTCTGGTGATAAGGTTATCGATGGAACGATTACCTGGTGTGAAGGGTGGGAGCTATTCTTACTTGGTAGGAATAAAAAATTTGAAAAATTTTGGCTGAGATGGATATGGCTTTTAGTGGGTAGGAATGTCACACTATTGGTGTCGCAATACGGCCAGTGTCTTGTTAAAGTTTTCCACCTCCATCCCAAGATAACAAAAATAAAATATAATAATATATGTCAAAAAACTCCTTCCTCTCATATACTACTGACTTGTCATACTGCTCTGGTACCATAGGCAGGATTGTTATACGTCAATGAAATATTGCTGTTGGGTAAACTATGGGTCAGCGGATAGTCAACAAAGTAATAGTAATATCGTTGACAAAAGTGGAGTAGGGAATTGTAACTGACTACTAACCAACTGGTCACATATGCATTTTTCGAAGCATTATATTTGCCAATAATTTTACTTATAACCTCTAAGCTACTTCAGAAAAATGCCAGTATAATTTCATTTCTTAAAGGTGCTCGATACTTTCTTTTAGTAAGTATTAAACTTTCCTATTCCCAAAGTCTATTACCATCTTGTCTTTTGGCCACAGCAATAGCTCTGATATTTTGATTCGTAATCTTTAGAAATTTTGATTACTAGATAAACTTGTAATATACATTTTGTGTGACCAGATTAGGGTGTTTATAAAAACTGCTTTAGTTACTTTACTTCTTTCTACTTCTACTGAAGGTTATAGATTTAATAAATTTTACTTCAGAAGTGTTATTATCGAATAACTCAAAGACCTTGAAATTGGCAAGTATTTAACATACTTCCATTCAGGGGAGCCAGCATGAATCGTCAACTTTGTATAGAGAATTCATTTTACACAAATAGGGAGTAGTAGGAATAAAATCCTTATTATAGATTGCGGTGATTTGAAAAGTAGTACAATAATAATTTGGCTAGTGAAAGATTCGATTCTTATGTCGTTATTGTCAATCATGCTTGCACATATTAGAAGTCCCATAGATCTTGGCAAGCTGTTTCAAGTAATCCAACGACTAGAGCACAGAGAATGGCAGTATGTAGAGTTCTGGAATGAAAATAACAAGGAACGTTTTTCTACACAATTTTTCTCTTTTTAGAAACAATCGATTTACCTCCACAAATTTTCCTAAAACTTTCCCTGAAGCTGTTTAAAACAGAGATAATTGTTTCAGATATCATAATTGTGCATGGTGGTGCATGATCACTTATTACTTATAGCATTGCTTACAGTCGAAATGCAGCAATAATGGAATTTGGCCTGAGATTTTTATTGTGATGCTCCGAGATCCTAATACTGCCTTTTTATACCCTTTACCTTTAAAGAAGGTAAAAAGGTTATACTAATTTTGTGCTTTTGAGAGGGGTTGCAATTTCAAGAAGGAGGCGTGGTGGGTATGGACATATATATACAGATATGATCAGAATCACTTACTAAGAAATTTTTATTTTGTCCGTCAGTCTGTCCGTCTGTGGCCAATTTTTCTACACCGTTAGAGCTATCTTAATGAAATTTAGCAGAACTTTTGTCTGGACAAAGATACAGAACCAGATTGCTATATGGGTCGATTTGGACAAAGACTACGCCTACCTCTCATATAAGGACGTTTTTTCACCTTTTTTAAAATGACTGTAACTTCGGTCCGATTGATGGAATCGTGACACAATTTGGAAATTATGTAGATGTGATCCCCACTAAAAACTATTAGAGATTTATGGACGAATTTGAACGTGGAGCAACATATGGACATTATAAATCTATCTGCAAATGAGGTTGATCAGAGAAAGGACACGTCCACTTTTGATATAAGTAACTTTGGGGTCTACAAATAAAATTGGCAGATATGTACATAGGGTATATAAAAGTATGTGTGCATGGGGATCATAATACTACTGCCATGCCCACAATTAACCAGAAATCATTACTAGGTTCCTATTGAAGATTTATCAGCGAAAGTTCACAGGGAGGGTGTAGGTACTAACAATAAAGACCACAATAAAACGGGCGGTTTATTTTGACAGCCACGCCCACTATTGACATATTTTTATAATACAATATTTTTGAGCGAAATTATATATTAGTACGTATACATTTCATAGCCATACACAAGAATTGGGGTCGACCAGATAAAGGCTCCCTCTATTATAATCAACTCAAAGTACACTACGGAAGATATGCTTTTTTTTGACGATTTATGAAGAAAGCATCCCCATTGTTGAACTCGCCCGCATAAGGCTTATATCATCTTTCACTACTGTACCTCCGACGAAAACGAAACTAAATAGCCCTAGAGGAATGAGGGATGCTAATGGACATTATTGGTATAGCAACTCAGCTAATGCCGCTCCCCACTATTTTTTACCCGCGACTGCATAAAATAATCATACAACAATACCAAATCATTCAAAGGATGTCATTCCAATAACAGCAGGATCAATATCAAAAGACATGACGTAGTAAAAAGTCCAACTGCTATTTCGGTATATTTTTCATTTCACAACCTTTGAGACTGTGTTTTGATTAGTAGTTGTCTTTGATTCACCCTTTCACTTGCTTGTAAAGAGAATGGAAGAGTCCTTCAATACACGTTACTGAAAGCGTTGTAGCAGCTCTGCCCCAAGGACGAATATTTTCATTAAAAAAAGTTTGAGCTAGGAAATGCGAAACTGAACTCCTGCAAATTTTCCCTGCAATAACGGCCAACATTCACTTTAAGAGTTGGCATATTGCATAAAAATCGAATCGATATTACAGCAATCAAAATTGCAATGCATGCTAAACGGAAACACCACCGCATCCTTTTTGGCACAACTTTCTGAAATTCGGAAGACAAACGACAACGATGTCAACAATGAGAATGGATGAGGGAAGCCAACGACGTTGCAATTTCAAAATGATTTCATTTCGGGGTATAACATGCAATCAACGCAGCAATACAAACTGAACTAAAAGGGAGACGCACTGGAATAACAACAGCAACAACAACAACTGCAACCACCACTACTAATGCTATGCTACTTACAAAAACTATTGCCACTACTGCAACAGCAGCAAAACAACAATAGTGCCAGCAACACAAGCAGTACGGGTTATCCACTGAATGAAGCTGAGCTCTCCCCAACCTCACACCTACAGCACACACACATATCCATACACATACAGATGCACGCCCTCATATATATATAGACACACATATATCAAATGTCGGTAAAGTTGTCTGCCATAAGAAGTGGCACAAACGAATTGCATGCAACATTTATGCACAAAAAATGTCTCTTTCGTTGCAAGGTCTGGGGTGAACAGATGTTTCTTAGCGGGCGTTTGTACTGGATTTCTGAAGCATAGTGCATAATGATGGAGAGATAGCAATGATCTTAAAAAATCGGTAAAATCAGCAGCAATTTAATATACTCTGATTGTGATTTTAGTTTATCTTTGTCATAGTTCCCGTCAAAATAGCTTTTAAGTCACAGGGAGAATTGTTTACATTGCGGTGTGATAGTTGGACAGTTCGTATTGGGTGGAAATATACCCAAGATAAGTTTTTGCGAATTCCCTTTTTGGAAAATTTCTTTCTCAGTAGAGTTCAGAATTGCTCGAAGATCATTAAGAAAAATTACTTGGAGCCAGGAACAGTTTAGATAACAATTTATAGATCAGTACATTCAATGTGGAACCCTGGCAAAAATAGTGATTAGAAGCATTTGCAACTTTCAATAATTCCCATGTAAACCAATCCACTTATTATATTGTCTTCAGTGGTCACTTTCGTAATACACATCTTTGACACGCTGCAAGTACACTACAACCTGCAAGCCTGTGCATTCGTTATACCCTTAAATTGCTACACTAGTCGCAACATTTGGTCACCCCAAGCGTAATTCACTCAAATGTCAGCGTGAGATAAGCTCAGCCAGCATAGATAGAACTGCATCCCAACATGCAATCTTGAATTTCTTTGAATTGATGAACATCTTTTTTCGCACGATGCGTGGTTTATATACTCCTATATCGAGTATGCATGTGTGAGTTGGCCAGAATTGTGTGGGTGCGCGTACAGGACTCTATGAGGATATAAACAGAGATTCCGACTACTTTAGGATTTTATGGCAGCTCGCGTGTTCCTTTCGACTTTGTTGAGTAGTTGTTGTAGTTATTGTTGTTGTTGTTGTTATTGTTGGTGTTGTCAATTTTACACTTGTGTGGGTGTGTATGTATCGTAGAGCTTGGCAATTTTCATTGGCGTCTTGCAGGAAATCACGCGGCAGCAGATTTTGTTGCAAACATTTCGAAAAGTTCAAAGTCTGTCGTTATTGACAGCGTTACGAAAATTGTTGGATGGTTGCCATGTGCCGACACACATACATACGCACACAAATACACATGTGTTGTACGCGTGTGTATATGGACGCAGACGGAGTGGGTGTAGATGCTAACAACACTAACACACGAAATTGCCAGCATGCTGTGGAATTTCAATTTTATTTATTCGTCTTGTATGGGGTTATTGTGGTTGCTGTTATTGCAATTGGCTTCCACCTTGTGTTTTTTTGGAATATTTAAACCTCTGTAGCTGAGGACTCGCACCTTCCAAACGTAGTGCTGAAATATTTTAAGTTTATGCCATAGTTTAGGTGGATTATGGTTCCCAACGCACCTACTGTAACTTCGTATTCTGCACCGCAACGGACCAACTACAGATACGCACTCATATGTGTGGGTGTGTGCACGTATATATACAAGTGTGAGTGTGTGTGTGGGCATTAGTGCTGAATTTGTTACTAATACTCGTACAACATTCGCGTTAAAAATATCGCCATTTACGTGAGTAAACTTTCTAATTGGAAATTTAGTTTGTTTTGTTGATTTTGGTAAAACTTGGCAAATATTTTATTGGGATATGAAGAGATTTTCCAACGAACATTCTCACTCTCTCTCAGCCGTTCTAGTTTGAAGCTAATGTAATAACCTTCAACACATATGCGCTTATACACATTAGAAAGTAGTTGTAGAGACGTCCGGAGTGAAGGTAACTCGTACAGTCATTAAGTAATAAGATATTTATTCATTAGGGGTGTTCTATATTTGATCATATTCAGGTTGAACCTTTCATGGACTGTGGTGTTTGATAATGCGATGATGATGTGTTTCTTTAGAGCCACTTCTGTGACTCTCATAATTGTAGACTTTTTGAAAAATAAACATATATCTTCTCGCCTACTGAACAATATTTTCGTTCAGCGTCTAGCTACGGGCTGTCAGATCATTTCGTGGCTTAATTTTGCTAGGAGTTAGGAGATGACATTAGCGTAGATTATTTGGCTTTGGTTTGAAACTTTAGTTTACATTTTTTCAAACATGATCGCACATTATCACAGGCAATTTGCCTGAATTGAACTGATTCCGGTTTTTTGTGATTTTCCGATTCTGACTTTTATCTAAAATGCTCATTCAACCCTTAAGACACAATCTAAGGCTCCTGATTAAAAGTTGGTAATACCGAAGGCTGTGAAAATAGAAGCTTTTGTGGTGCTCGACTTAACTTGTCATTATAATTGAGGATACACACTTTTAATATAATATTCTTTTCGCAATATATTCGTCATATTTACCATTAGAGTGTAATCGCATAGCGACATTAAATACATATGTGGCTCATTATTGGAAAGACCGTGAGATATTGTTGCACCTCTTGGTTTAAGCTAGGTTAACCTGATTTGCCTAAAGCCACGCATAGACCGAGATTGGTTCCTAGCGATACCAGATGGGGTCTGACTTTTATGAAGATTTCCAGTAGACATCTCGTAGGATGTCAACGCTTTTTGCGAATTTAAGCAGTGCTGACAGCTCCATTCCCGAGGTGTCTTCCAATCTCCCAAATTGTGGTATTCTAAGCATTTTAAGCGCATTTTTGATAACGCAGGACTTATACAAAAGAAATGTTCTAGAGTTTCCCTTACTCCAACCTCCCTACATTTTCTGCTTTCGTCGTTGTCCATAATTCCTACCTTGTGTGCATGTGCCGCCAGTAAATTGTGGCCTGTAATTTTACCTATGATAGTTCTGCAGTCTTTTCGTGAGAGCGCGAGTATAAATCTCATTTGTTTCCTATCGTTGGCCTTACAGATAACTTTTGCAATTTTGCAGGTGTTTACACTGTGCTAACTTACTTTCACCTGCCGCTGTTGACATTATTTTTATCTAACCATACTTACCCAGACAAAATGTAATTTCTTCTTTGATATATAGTTCAAAATAATTTGTTAAATATTTATTAAATTTGACAGAACAAGAACGAGTGTTGCAGCCCGCAAATACACAAAATGAGTGATGAGCCATCGAAGCCGGGGTAAGCAAGACTAACAACAAAATTAGCATTTTCAAATATAATCGTTTAACATTCAGTGAAAAGAAAGAAGAATCAAAAGGCTCGTCGAGAAAAGACTCCAAGAAACAGAAGCGCAAACAAGAATCCAAGGACACTAGCAGTGAATACCTTTCACCAAATATCACACCTCCAAGGACTAGTAATGAACAAATACCCCCAACGACACTTCCGCCACCAAGCAAAAGTTCTTCGACTGATACTTACTTTACCGCTCGGAGTTCCAAAGTTTCTTTAGAAGACAGTCCAACACCGGCTGAGGTAAAAACCAGACACTCGATGAAAACTTCATTGCTCACATGCTCATATATGTTACTATATAGAAGGCCAATGAACCTCAGAAGCCACCTGAAGGTTTGGCCCCTATATCAGAGACCGAAGACGACGACGCAAAAGAATCTTCAACTATTACTCCCACTGAGAGTGCAAGGGATGACAATGATGAAAAAGATGAAAGCGATAGCCACAAGAAAAGGGTAAAAATTCTTAAAAAGAGTAAGGGAGTGCCGCATCCTCCATCATCCGAGGAAGAAGCCGCTGCACAGAGGGGCAGAACGCGACAGTTATCAACAGTGTCTACAGATGGCTCCTTTCAAGGTGTGGACAGCATTGGCTTCAGTTCCAACGATACATCGGATAGTGCGTCGTCGTCGAAATCAGTGGGCGGTTTAAGTTTATTCTCGTTGAGAAGTTTCAGCAGTCTAAAGTCACGGAAGAGTGTGGAGGATACACTCTTCACAAATTTGGAAGTGGGGCACGCTTTTGTAAGTCCATATCAAACTGCATATATTAAAGTGTATTTCCATAAGTCCCGTACCTATGTGCGGTATAATGATTCAAGATCGTTTAGATTTACATGATCGTACCTCCTGATGGGGGCTATGGTTGGTTCGTGCTGGTTATCTCATTCCTGTGTCTAGCAGTAGTCGACGGGATTATTTATTCGATTGGAATACTGCTGCCTACTATGGCACTAGATTTGGGCGTGACTGAAAGTCAAATAATCTATATTGGCTCAATTCAAATTGGTAGTGTATTTATATTGCATTTCCAGTTGCGTAGTTTGCCTAACGCGAATTTATCAAAAAAGCTCTTTACTTTATCTCAGGTGCCATCGGAAGTGCGTTCATTAATAAATTCGGATTTCGCAGAGTTGCCCTTATGGGAGCCACTGTGGCCAGTACGTCATTGCTGGCAGCATCGTTTTGCCCAACCTTGGCTACGGTGCTGATATTCTACAGCTTTATAGGTTGGTATTACTATCGGGAAGTGACTGGAATTTCCAAATGGGTCAATACTTGGCAACTTGTTCCCTCCCAGCTCAGGCGCTAAGAGCTTGTTATAAACTTCACCAACTTCTATACGGGAACCTCTAAACTATATAATTGAATTAATTTTAATTATCTTAGCTTAATTTCTCCTTTCATTGGTTATCTGTGTGTCCCTCTTAGCCGCGCCCGGGCTTAGCATGATCTGGGTGACCGCTCAATTGATTATCGGCTACTATTTCGAGAAGTTGAGGCCCATTGCGAACGGCATAGCGGTGTCTGGTGGAGCTTTCGGTATTGCCCTGTTCTCGGCCATGAACAATGTATTGGTTACAGATATCGGTTGGCGCAATACCGCTCGTGTTCATGTCTGCGCTTTGGTTATTGTATTCTTTATGGCATTCAGCTACGCGGAAGTGCCGCCATCAATAATTGGCCGAGTTATCGAGGTACGTAGTGGTTTGAAGTTTTTTATGTGTATATTATCATTTAGATTTCAGGACGTAGACACTGACACTGAAACGGAATCAGGGGAAAAAGTGCACAGTGTGCAAATATATACCGGGTACATTCTGAATAAAACAGATTCTGTTCACACATTGGAAAATATAATGCGTAAGTTGAGTATTCAATTGACATACTGAAAGTGCAGTCTGGAACAGATATATGCAATTGTGAATTCATTCCTTTAATTGTACCCGTGTCGTATCAATCTCATCCATTAGATTCATCCATTGATCAGAGTCACAATATATTATATGGTACTAAGGATATAAATATATTATAGTGTCAGGAGTACATCAAACTATTATATATTCAGACATTAAATGATAACTCCTACGGTCAAGAATCGAAAGTTTATTCTCTGATATCCGTACTCTTTCTGAAACAAATACATCTACATTTAGTGTGCCCAATTTACTCTTAACTATTAGAGAAGAGATATCAATAGAAGATTTTATGAGAGACCAGGGTTAGAGTATTCTTCATAAGATAAATATTACCTTTCCCTCTGTTTCGGGAATAATCCATCCCTGCTTCCATGAAATTTTATTCAACATTTAACGAAAACGAAACGACTTCCTTGAGGTGTAGATGATTCCGAGGCTCCGTTTTAGTAATTCATATTTCATAAAGGTTCCCTTCAAATGGTTCCCTTCGACACTTCTTTTTGTCTTCGAAATTTTTATGAAAAACATTTTGAAAATAATTTTCTTATAGATAGATACAAAACACCACACCACGAGGAACCTGGACTATTGACGCGTTGCTTCAGGGCATGTTGCGTATGTTGTCCTTACCCAGACCGCATGTCGCAGTTGGGTGTGAAGCGATATGTTATAAAGCATGACCCCATTGAGAAAAAGAATCTGTTCTACCCGGGACCAGTTGATTACTCAGAAGCGGCCACGGCATCAGCGGAGGTTAAGGACGGCAAGAAAGTTGAAGTGATAAGCAGAGAAAGATCGGTAATTAAATTGCTAGTGATGACTAACGTTTAGTAGCGAATTGGTAATATATTAACGCCTTCTCTGCCTAGGTGGACCTAATAAGTTACACAATGTCCATGATTGAAACAGTGTCCGCAAGAAGTGACACAAGTAAAGTGTCCACCAAAGATGTAAAAGGCTCAAAAGTTCATACGTTTTTGAATTTCCTCCACCCGTCTAATTGGATGCATACAAAAATTATGCAGGCTCTTGGGGTGCTCTTCGACTTTAATCTGCTGAAGGTAAAGGAATTCCAATTTTTGTTGGCGTCGGCTTTTTTCGCTCCCATGGGTGGCAATATACCGTTCGTGTATTCGAAAGGTTTGTCCAGATATAAATCTCGAACAATTTCTCTTCTTAATCGAAAAATTGCTTCCCTTTTCCCGCAGAACGGGCTCAAGTCAACGAATTTTATAGTGGTTTAATTCCAGTCGTCATCGGAGCAACAAATTTCACCGTTCGCATTGCCTCCGGAGTCATTGCCTACAAATTCAAGCAGTACAGTACGTACCTGTGTGGTGGTGGCGTTGCCTTTAGTGGGCTCGTCGTTTTTGTGAGCGCGTTCTATGGTGCTGACGTCATTTGGTTCCAATTATTTTATGGCATCGCCTTTGGAGCCGGTGCAGGTAAGTTGAATATTTATTACACTTACCTCTGTATTCGTACCCATCTACGCTACCTACGCATACTTCCGTTCATATGTCAATTCAATAAGCAGGATTTTGTGCTGCTTACGAACCCAGTTGGAAAGCGCATCAGGCATGCTGAAAATACCAAAGGTTTTTTAATACTCTGATTTTGTTTCGGGGTTTAATGATAACACCAGTACCAACAGTTAAAGTACAAACCCGAATCGCACATTCATGGTTGTTTTGAAGACGAGGCAGTTTTTTTAATCGCGTATTTTACACCTGAAGTTCCTGATCATCCTCAACCACATTCCATGAGAATGCCCTTTAAACTTGCGGGCGCTGAATTGAATCACGGATTCATCATTTTATATGAAAATAGGTCAGTACTAAAGACAACCAAAGTGGAGTAAGGCCACAAGATTCATCATTTTATATGAAAATAGCTCAGTACTAAAGACAACAAAAGTGGAGTAAGGCCACAAGAAATGACCCACTAAGCTATTTGTTTCCGATTTCTGAAGAATAAGTATGACTATTTCGATATTTGGAGCTATGCCTTCTTTCGTATTATCTGCCATTTATATTGAAATTGATGTGATTAATAGCGATCCCGAATCGGATTTAAGACATTATTCTTTTAAATATATTATATCTTTTTATGAATATATCTCAGTCATCGACTATCAGTGGCGATTCCTTACGAACTAAACAAGTCCCTGATGATCCTTACAGTACAGCTCATATACAAAAAATGTTCATCATGCTCGACCCGAAAGTTCCGTCGGCTAATCTGTATGTTTTAAAATTTTTGTATGGACATAAATCGAATTTTGTATACTCCTGTAATTTGATGAGCTCCTCTCTAATTATGTAGTATTTGGGATATCATATTAAGTACCCAGTATAGCAATACGGCATCAGTGCAATTTATAGAACACGCGGGGTGACTTAGTAGAATCTGTTGCGAATTCCAACTGGGATAGATGCTTGTACTTTATGCGTGCGTGAGTTTCCATGTGTCAATTCCGACAAATATTAGTTATGCCCTGCATTTGTGATTATATTTGTTTTGTGGCCATGTTTATTTACAGGTTTATTCGCAACGCTACGAGCGATCCTGTATGTTCGGTACCTTGGATTGGAAAAACTCACAAATGCCTTTGGGCTGACAGGTGTGGCTATGGGTTTCGGCGCATTCATTGGCACCACACTTGGTGGTGCTTTGAATGAGTTAACGGGTGATTTTACTGCTGCTTTTGCATTTGGCGGTATTTGCTTGATGGTTAGCGGTCTGTTGAAGTTGATGGTACCACAATATATCGCATACAAAGAGTCAAAATCTGATAAGCGTCGGAAAGTTGCATTCGCCTAGGAAATAGCTCAAATTGGTATATTTGTATAAGTTCTGAGTGGTTTGTTGCAGAAACTAAGAATAAATCTTTAAATACGTTTTTCCACATGTTTATATATTTATTATATTAAAGTGTCCTGACTATATCTGACTGACTAAATACATCACAATTTTATAATAATTTTGTAGTATATTTAACGAAGTATGAAGCATGCAGAATTTTGGCAGTCTACGAACATCTGTCGAGATCCATCTACCGTCCAAAATATAAATTCTAATTAGACGTAAGTGAAAAACCATTACTGGAAGTCTTTAGTTAGATAATAGTTCAACATTTGATAAGTGGATTATAGGATTGTTATACAAACCTTACTCCCAGTGTACTCATTTGTCATTTCAGACTTACTCATTTTTATGTTGCATTAAAAAGAGGTCTCCTTTTAATACAATAATTTTATATTTATATTAATATATTATGTGGATCTCACTAACTACAACATGGAAATGAGAAGTGCCAATCGTATAAGTTCCAGGAAATACTGTGAAGGTGTCACTGACACTCCGGAAGTTAGCAGGCTGCACAAAGCTCGAGCAAAGGGGAAACTATCTCATCACTCACTCTAAGGAGGGATGATGGTAGTCATACTGAAAATGAAGAAGAAAAAGCTATGATTCTCCTGGAAACTCACTTCCCAGAGTTCTTTGTACGCAATGAAGAAAGGGGTAGTGCTGGCAGAGTACACAGACTCAGAAATGTGGACTGGGCTATAGCAAAATCTATATGCACTGGTGACCGGCTAAAATGGCCCATCCACAGTTTAAAAAAAATTCAAGTCACTAGGGGTGGATGGTATTTTTCCAGCCCTGCTACAGAAGGGGTTAGATCTCATCATCCAACTGCTACTAAAAATTATTAGGAGTAGTCTGGCACTCGAGTTTATACCAGCAGCATGGAGGAGGGCCAAGGTAGTTTTCATCCCGAAGGCTTGGAAGAAGGATCCACTTCATCCCAAACTCTTCAGGCCAATATGCCTAACCTCATTAATCTTGAAAACAGCTGACAACTTGATCAGAACACAGATTGTGGCGTATGCACCCCTCCAACATGCATATAGGGCAGGCAGACCTACTGAAACTGCTCAGTGTCAGCTGACGGAAACACGCCAGTAAGCCTTCGAGGACAAGGAGATGGCGTTAGGAGCCTTTTTGGGCATTGAAGAAGCTTTTGACAACACCTCACACGAGGCAGTGAGTAGGGCTTTTGTTTGTTAGGGGGAAGACTCTGCCCAATCCAATTGGATAGAACAAATGCTGAAAACTAGAACAGCCGAAGTATCCCTCACCTCAACAACCACAGTGGTTAATGCTGATCGAGGATGTCCGCAGGGTGGAGTACTATCTCCCTTGCTGTGGTGCCTTGTGGTGGACGAACTTCTTATGAAATTAACAAAGCTGGGATTTATGCTGTCAGGGATACGCTGACGCTATTACATGCAGGTGAAAATTCGAGAGAATACTATGTGAACTACTCCAATGTGGCTTAAGAATTACAGGTGATTGGTGCAGCACCGTATAAAAACTGCTGTTGTCCGTTTCTCGAGGAAATTTAAAATAAAAAAAACTTTAAATCCATTAAACTAAATAGAGTGGAGATCACTGTGCAATCTGAAATAAAATGTCTAGGTATCATACTAGATAGAACACTATCATGGAGGTCTCACATCAATGAGACAATCAGTAAAGCGAAAAGATCTCTCAAGATATGCAGATCTATCGCGGGGAAAAGTTGGGGATGCAATCCTAAGGTCCTGTGATGGATATACATCATGATAGTACGCCCAACAATCATTTATGGAGCGGTTCTGTGGGCTAAGAAAGCAAGACAACTAAACTTTGCGCAAGCACTAGCTAAGGTGCAAAGGCTTGCTGGCGTCTGTATAACTGGAGCTATGAGAACCTGTCCTACAGCCGCCCTGAACGTCATACTGGAACTTGTACTCCTAAACAAATTGTTGGAAATACAAGAGAAGAGGGCTCTGTATAGAATGACAAGGGCCGTAAACGGTCCTAAAAGTCTCATCGGGAGTCAGATGGTTGAAACATTATCAACGGCCATTCCAGACATCTGTATACCGAAAGACTTTACAAACAGGCGCTACAGTTTCACTAAGTTATTTAAAACAGAGTGGAGCTACAAAAATGCATAGAGAGGTCTCAGTGAAACCTACAGGTTAGATCAGTCCACGATCAAGGGTCTCTCACAGAAGAGAGTTCCGGCGCGGGGGTATTTGGACCTAGATACAAATACTATGAATCACTAAGAAAATATACTAGCAGGCGGAAATCCACGCTATTGAGAGATGTGCACATTTCAACATTAAAAAAGGATACGAGCGCAAGAAAATTGCCATCTTCTCGGATAGCCAAGCGGCCACTACGGCGCTTAGCTCTGTTCAGGTAAATTTGAAACTTGTATGGGAGAGTATAAAAAACTGAATGCTCTTGGCTCACGCAACAAAGTTACCATTCTACAAGTTTCAGGGCATACTGATATAGAAGGGAGCGAGATTGCCAACCAACTTGCAAGGAAGGGGGCTGCAACACCCTTTATTGGCTAAGAACCCTTCTGTGGTGTAGACAAAAGCAAGCTGTTCAACCAGATTAGGATCGATGAGGGACCCTATAGTCACAAGAATAGGGTTAAGACACAAGGCCTTGGGGTATCAAAGACTCTGATAGGGACATACCACCTAAAAAATTCGAATCACTCATCAATCTCTCTAGAAATAATCTTAGGATGATGATTCGCATACTTGTATCACATTAGTTTAGGTGACTCTTCAAATGTCGAACCAATCCCCTTCTTTTATATCGATATCGTATCTTTTTTAAGGCATTTTTCTTGACAAATTGAGTTTATTATATTTTGGGGATGAGCCGAGTTGACGTTCGGCTTGTGCCGAAAGGGCTGAATTTTTGGCAAAAATAGCATCGGATTGCTGTCGCTAAAGAAATGATTTTGTTGGGCTAAAATATTATCGAAAGGGTTATACCATTGACGAGACATGCATAGCTTTTGAAGTTATTACGGCTCCCTTCACAGTTTAGAATCAGTGGCAAGGAATTCAGAGGTCTAATAATATTGACAAATAAATATGTAAAATTGCCTCAGGTGCATTTGGGAACAATTAAAATGTTCTGTCGTATTTTGTTACGAAAGAGCTTTTGAAAAGTATTGTTTCCACAAAATAAAACGAACCACGTTTGCTTATAAGCTTTTGCAAAAAATACTGTTAATCACATTCAACTAATATTCATTGTCTTATTCTAGAATCCAGGACGAATTATGGTCAGACGAATCTAAAAACTAAACTTCAGGATTGATATAATTAAGAGTTACTCATAGGTTCTGACGCAAGTCAGAAACCAATCAACAGTTAATCAGCTCAGAATATAAAATGAGAGAATGAATAAGCTGCACTACTAACAATTTCCTGGTTTTGTTTGGAGAAAATTCCGCTGGTGTACTCAAGTAAGGCGACGTTAAATATAGATATTGCTAACCAAATAGTTAAAATGATCAATAAGAGCAGTTTATAAGAAAACCAAGATAAAGTCCATATTGTTATTTTTAAATAAATCATTTCATGAATGCAGTTTACAGCTGTCATCATAAATAAATTCAGATTCTAGATGATCATCAAGTCTGAGATAAGTCATCATTATTGCCATGAGTAATTGCATGAATAAGTCTTGAAGAAACAAAGAGAGAAGTACCCTGTCAGAGTAAGTATATCAGAGTAAATATATTTGTAGTCTGAGAATAGGTTTCCGACCTATAGAAGAGGTTTTGTAGGACTAAAGGACACCTTTCATATTGATGCTACTATAAAGATCTTTAAATAAATCCAAAATAATTTAATATATTGTACCCCAAAACAAATGAAAAAATCGGTTATCCATGACCTTGAGCTTTGCTATTCAGTATCAGCATGGCATCCTGATAGCTATGGTTTAAAAAGGTATATTTTGAATTAAATGCTAACATGGCCCCTTAACCACATTGGAAAGTGAAGATAGAACTGGTATTAACTAACCTCTCTATTCGTGCGAGGTGTCTCACTTGAAATCTGTCTCAAGGGAGACACGATTTTTGTCAGTAGATTTTGCTGACACATGTGCCTGAGTTGAGTTTTGTGACTGAGTAAGCATAGAGCGGCAATTCTATTGATTGCAGGCACATCATGACTGTATAAGGAGGTGACAGTATGACACATTGCACCGGTGCGGAATAAAGTGTTTGTAATATTTGGTGTTTACGAATAATTTACCAGAAAACTAGTATCTGGATCACTTACCACAATAAGAGAGCATTAAAGCCCATTTCCATAATATCCGTTGATGGAGCACATAATCGTAGGACATCGCTTTTTTAATGCCACAAAGTTTCATGAAACTTTGCAATTTATTTCGGCAAAACATATTTTGGATTTCCCAATAGATGGCGTGACAGTCAGTACAAATTTATATACTCGTAGGTACATTCCAAGGTTTACAATGCCTAGTCTAAACAGCACTGCGCTCTCTTTGAGTACAAACGTAAAATATTTAGGCCTGATTCTCGACCCAAAGATTAATTGGAAAGCCAATGTAGCTGAGAGGGCACGTAAAGCAATATGCGCTATATACTGCTGTCGAAGAGCAGTTGAAGCATGATGGGGACTTCGTCCTCGAGTCGCGCTCTGGCTCTACATGGCCAACGTCGAGCCCAACCTGTAATACGGGTCAGTCTTGCCATGGCAAACTCTCGAAAAAGCCTTCAATATCAAACCCCTCTATAAAATCAGAAGATCCATTGCTCTACTGATCACTGGCGCTCTTCGTACCACACCTACGAAAACGCTTTTTACCATGCTTCACTGGCTCCCTTCGGGGCTCCTGGTTAAGCAATAAGCCAAGTTGACAGCGACTAGACTTAACGCTCTTTCTCACTAGCGCTTCACTCCGACCGGCCATGCCTCTATTCTGAATCAGCACCCACCTGTCCCCAACTTTATCGATTACATCTCGGTCTATCCCGATTTGAACAGGGAGTTCGACCTCACTAATCCAAGCAGAAATGACTGGACTACCAAAGACATAATTTACGGTGAAACAGTCGATATCCATACCGACGGTTCCAAACTTGGAGGTAGGAAGAACTGGACTTACAAATCTCCCTTCGTCTCCCAGACCATTGCAGCGTTTTTCAAGCTGAGGTCATG
Organism: Clusia tigrina; assembly: GCA_920105625.2. Taxonomy (NCBI): domain Eukaryota; kingdom Metazoa; phylum Arthropoda; class Insecta; order Diptera; family Clusiidae; genus Clusia; species Clusia tigrina. The sequence continues at coordinate 31,945,947 of OV050030.1, forward strand.
GCCATTTATCACGCAGCCAAATGGATGCTGAGTAGCGATATCGGAGCAGTATTCTAAGACAAGCCGCAATTAAAGCTCTTTTTGTGTCTACGGCCAGCTCAAGACTTGTTCATGAATGTTCAACATCTCTTAATGAGCTCGCAAGTTACTCTCGGGTGCACCTAGTCTGGGTTCACGCACATAGCGACATCCCAGGCAACTGCGAAGCGGACGAGCTTGCCAAGGCAGGCACGCTACTGCACTAAATTCAGTCCTACGTAAATATTGGCATCCCACGCGCTACACCCAAACTCGATATCAAACGGACACACCTGGCAAAACAGAAATAGTGGGGCTACCCTCAAACGATTTTTGCAGAGGCTGTGGCTCCGAGGACGAGGAGGAAAGGCTTCTCCACCTCTTGTATTACTGCCCATCCTTGAACAGAAGAAGAAATCGCTCCTTCGGTGCCCCATTTCTTACAATCCTTGAATCCTTTAATATTAGGGACATAGCAAGGTTCATCAAACTATCAGGATGGATTCCTGCAACATAATGGGGTAGTCGTGTCGTTGTCCTTTCGCTGACTATCATCATCCCAATTAAGAGACCTTTTTAGTCAGCGCTGGAACGGCGCCACACTGTGGTATCACAATTGGTCATTAGGTGTGCTAAAGTGTGCTTTTGGCAAACTAGGCTGCCACTCCTACCTACCTATCTACCTAGGTACACTGCATATATTGGACCAACTTCACCTTCTGCTCTTATAATAATTTCTTACCCATATTTTTCCACAATTTTTCATTGCTTCCCTGTTGAGTGTCATTCAACAAAAAATTTCAATAAAATGCAAATCAATCACTATCTTTTTATGTTATATTTAATTCATATTTTATACAAAAATGGTTCACTTTTATTACATAAATGTATGTATTAACTTATATGCATTCATATTTATGCGTAAACTTATTGCGCCCAGGAGTACGGTTGGTGTTCTGCGCTCGCCACTTCACTGGGTCGTCCCTCAATTTTCAACTCAAAGCTTCCTTCTTGTATGCTACAATTTTACAATGTGGGTGTCTGTGTGTTTGTGTGTGTGGTGGAGGGATAGGACGGTGTAGGAGTGGGAAGTGTTTGCTACGGTAATTTTACGGTAATCGATTTTAATGATAAACTCATTGCCAAGTCGCAAATAAGAGTTCAAACTGAAGTGACTTCGTGGCCGGCGGTTTGCCAGGATCTTCCGCGCGTGTGGCCTCTCAAGTGAGTGACTGACTGCACAGCTACACAATATCTATAAGTTCGCCTTTGTTGCCTTATTTGTATTTTATTTTCTTTATTTTTTATATAATTTTTATTTGTGGTATTTTTGGGTTTTTTCATGTTTTATTCATGTATATTGAGTTGTAATTGTATCTTTCTATTTAAGATTTCTTACAAGTGCTTAAGTTACTTTACTATGTTAGCTTAATTTAAAGACATCTCTTTAATGTGCTTTTTGTTGTTGTTTTCATTTTTTTAAATCTTTAGTAAATTTACGATTTATACCTTGTTTGAAGACGCAATCAAGTCAACCATTGGGGCGTAACTTAATTGCAAATTGGATTCCTTTGATTTTTTTCTCCTTACTTTTGTACGTTATGCTGTAGTTCTTTTTTTATTATTTTTTATTTTGTTTTTTTCTTTCATTTGTTCTTTTTATATATAGAATCATTTCTCATTTTATAATATTTTTAATTTACAATATATTCGCGAATATAATAAATTAATTATCTTTTATCTCAACTTCAAATAGAATTCCTTTGCAACGCAGAGTTTCTTATAATTGCGAAACTAACTTAATTATATTATCTTTTTATTACTTTTATTCAAATTTTTGTTTTGTTAAGAAAATATGTGTTGTTCTTTGTAGTTATAGCAATTTATTATACGCGAAATATTTAAATAATACGTTCTCATTAGACTTAAATTCATTAGAATTCATCTTTTATATAATTAATTGATTACTCTTGTAGAGGTTGTATACAGAGCGTCTTTGGCATATTAAACTTCGCTAGAGTTGTGGAACGTTCCAAATTTGTGTCAGATGACAGGGAGTAGGAGAAATGCCCGTAGAATGGGACATTGCAATGTCAGGAACAATGCAGGCAATCAATTGGCTCCAAAATTAAGAATGGACGATATTAGAAATAATTATGGGATGATATCGAGACTAGAATAGTATTCATCATATTAAAAACTAGGTTAAAACTTGACTGTGGTCTTACGAACCAACTTTTTGATAGTGCACGACGTAATTTAATGGTCTAAGTTCTCTTTAAAAGAATGGCTTTACAATGCTTATATATTAAATTAACTGTAGTTAAGAATCAATCGAACGGTATAAGCAATATCAATGGTGTTAGCAAGGATTAGAACATACACCACGCATCTTTGGCATATTAAAACACTATCGGCACTGTTAGCATAGTTTAGCAAAGATTCTGGGAATCTCTGACACAATTTGTATGAGTATGGATTATGGACCCGCAGAATGTTCATAGAAATCAAGAGGACATCGAATTATATAGAAGATTTTAGAATTTTAGAGTAGTTTATGATAGGACTAAACGAACTACAAAACTTATTAGGCTGATAATTATTGGAGTTGCTAGCCTAGTAAAAGAGACAATCTGATAAACTCTTATGCCGATACAAAACTGGCTGATTAATGATTTTAATGGTATCAGAATATGACTAGGAATCAACGCCCGAACAATGTATTGGTATAATAGCGAATAGACAACTTTAGAAAAGATGAAAACATGACAGAACATCGCCTCAAATTGCTAGGAATCATTTAGTTAAACATCGAAATAACTATCGAAGCTGTTAGAACAATGTAGCATAGTACGTGGAGAAGTCAATGTATGATTGAATGGATACCGATTTGATATATCACGGACTTAGCTGTGAACAGTAGGTTGGCTTTTAAAGTGTGTAACAGATTCTTGGAGATAGTTGGTTAGGTTAGGTTAGACTAGCCGGTCGTAAAGGCCACACATAGACCTACAAGGTCCTTTGCAGTGCCAGATGGATATCTATTTAAGAGCTTTAGTATGAATCGGTGAACAGGAAGACGCTTTTAGCAAATCTTAAGAGAGCAACTATACCTAGTTGTGCGACCCCTTCTAGTTCTTCAAACTAGGGGGCTCCCAGATGTGATAAGCAGGTTTTAGGCATAGTAGATGCTCCAGAGTTTCTCTTATGCCTTGCTCCCCACATTTCCTGCATTCATTATTGTATGTGAGTCCCATCCTTTAGAGTTGTACATAGTAATTCAGGTAGTAGTTTATCAGAATACAGCTGAACTATCCAAGCATGATTCTTGTTGCAACAACAAGTTCTGGCACTACCTTCTAATGGATTATTTTAGATTCTGCAGATTCAATATGTTGAGAAAAGGGTTGAGGAAATTCACACATGAGAAAGTTTAGCACCATCAATCAGAGACTTTTGATCTCCCCAACATTAATAACACAGAGTTGAAAAATCACTTGATCTTGGCAGATCAATAGGGCAGTTATATATTTAAAACGGTGCTTTCGAATTAAAGTGTCAATAAATTGATAATTTCACCCGATGTCCCTATTAAAGCCTCGATATTTTGAATACCATACTTTACTAGCTTTTAAAATAGATAAACATTTTTCATTGAACACAATGTTCCATAACTCCTACATTAACATGACGCCACCGGAAATGTGTTCATCTCCAATCAAAATCCATGTGCCCGCTAAAAAGAGAGTATAATTTCTCCAATCATCTATTTTCTGTAAGTTTACCTAATCGGTGTCCTAAACCAGGTGTCACCAAAAACGCTCTGTATTACTCCATATGAAATCTTCAACTATATCTTTAAGTTATTCGTACATTGCGACAATAAATAATCTTATGAACTAAATACACAAAACATTCTAAAATAATATTTATTTTGGTTTCTCTTTCATAATTCAGCTCTTTGTATATTTATAGATCCTTTCTCGGAAATGTTAGAAATCATAAACTTTTCTTGTAACTTGAAGAATTTCTTTTCGAATATTTTCGTACAAATACATAACTCAATCCTTAAAACCCATTCAATTTCTGGTTCTGTTTTTTCATATGTTTTTCCAAATTACTTTTATTAACTTTTTTCTTTTTTTGTATATTGTCATTAGTTTTATTTCTTTTTTTTATAATTTCTAAACACAATGTAATTTCGAAATTTTTTATTTCTCTCTGATTTTGTGGTTTCTTCTGATTTCTTAGCGATTCTTCGATACATAAATTAAAATGTTTCTTGTTCTCTGTTAATTAATTACATTTAAGATTTGTTTTTTGGTTTTACTTTTAATTTTTAATATATTTGAAGCAATTTTAATACATTTTTAGCAAAACATACGCCCTACATTTAAAATTAATCTTTATATTCCGTTCATGTGTTTGACCTGAAAAAGAGAATTAAATAATTTGTTATTAAAGAGAAAAATTTCTGTTAGTAACCAAAACTGTGATATTTGTAGTTTTAATTATAGTGAAGACTTATGTATTTGTAGGAATATTTTTAATGTTGTTAACATCAGGATCCGTTTTCAATTCATGGCTGCGCGATCAATGCCCAGTGAAAGGAGGTTGATAGACTATACATATACTTTTATATTCATTTAACACATATTCCTGTTTCTGAAGAAAGACATCAACCAAAATGGATGATACTAAAACTTATAAATTCAGAGTAAATTAAGGTACACTCTCTCAATCATGTTCTATCAACACTGGCACCACTTATAGAGAAGCAGGGAAGTCATGCTTAACTGATAGTTATAAACTTTATTGTTACATACTAAAGGTCCTTCTACGATTATAATACATATAAATAAATCATTAATTATGTGTCCCGTTCTTTCCATCTCTCTTCAATATTTCCATCTGTTCTTCAATCTATCGCTGAATGTGAATCTCTTACTATATTTGTATGTCTCATTTATTTCAGAGAGCACAGAGAAAAGTGTCCTTAGTGGACACACCACGATTTTAGGTGGTTTCACCACAATTTTGAGTGGATTCACCACGATTTTGTGTGGATTCATGTACCAGAGAACACAGAGAAAGGAAAGTCTTTTTCGCTGCCAGCGTCCGTAGCGAACACACCACGATTTTGAGTGGATTCACCACGATTCTGAGTGGATTCATGTACCAGAGAACACAGAGAAAGGAAAGTCTTTTTCGCTGCCAGCGTCCGTAGCGAACACACCACGATTTTGAGTGGATTCACCACGATTCTGAGTGGATTCACCACGATTCTGAGTGGATTCACCACGATTCTGAGTGGATTCACCACGATTTTGAGTGAATTCATGTACAACGTCCGTCTGCTTTATTCCGCTGCTTTGCCCTGTGACGTTTAAGTTTCTTTTCTCTGTATTCTCTGATTTAGTTGCTCGTTTGGAACATATGTCTACTCTTTTCTTCCCTCACTCTCTCTCCTTCTCTCTCTATCGCTCTTCCTTTCTGCATATTCTATGCTCTGATCTTTTAAGTACTTTAATATAGCTCAGGAACTTATAATAACATCCTTCGCATCCTCTGAATAAGAGTAGCTCGTCTAAAGACAAAAAAGGCCACTCATTCTCGTAAATATATCATTTGGGACACCTGACTGACACTCCTCTGATTTATGTAAACAGTTTCTTTTCCTGTACTTTGCTAAATTATAAATGAGCTCATATTATCATAATTTATGCAAGACGGCATCCTTTGTGCATCGCCCGCCTTTCATTTACTCATTTCCACTTACCAATTAAAATAGGTCGCCGGCGAGTGACAACCCTTCTCGGAGCCGCACCATTTCGACTCTTGCAACGCCGGACACGGACGTCCGCCGCGCTTGCCGTGCTTGATGACTTTGCGATATCGGTGCATTTCGCCGATGCCACACGACTTGCTGCAAGGCGACCATTCGGACCAGTGGCTGACGCGGCAGTCACGTGGGCGTTTCGTGCGGCGACGCTTTGACGTTGTGCTTGCTGCCTCCGAGCGACGGTAGCTGTTTACTATGTTCTGCATAAGAGCGTTCTTATCGTTTTTCGGCACTGCCACATTTCCAGATGACGGCATTTGTGCCGATGCGGTTGCGCTTGCCGAAGAGCTGCTGTTGTACCTGCAATGCGAAAGGAAATGGAAAAAATGAAGTAAAATGAAATTAATTGGAACTCGGAGCAATTTCGCATGAAATTTATACCACAAAATTTCCATTAACCTAATTTCAATAGCGAACGAGAGTACGGGTAGCAAAGGCCCACTTGGTTCTTGCTACTTGCCCCATGCCCCTTGCCCACCAAAACCCAGAAGCCGCCGTGTGACGCCTTCTGTAGAGCCACTCGAAAAATGTGCATAAAATTAAATTTTTATGCTTCGCTCATACCCACCCCAATTACAGCCAGACCCCACGCCCCATCCGCTTGTGGCATAATGAATTTTTCACATCCAAGGTTTTTGTTTGCTATGTGGCAGGCGGCATGCGGCGTCTAATGGAGAACGTGTCACTTCACAGCGTCATTCCCTACACTGCCACCGCCACTTCCACCGCCGTAAGACAATTTCAATTTAAATTTGCATTCTGAATTTTCATGCTCATTTCCACTTTTTCCGCCCTATGCCTGCTCCAGACTCAACACCCACACATTCGCACACACAACATACTCTTAAGCGAACACACACACACGCAACCAGACAAGCACACAAGCACCGCATCCGGCGCTGTAGGAGAAAAGCAAAAAATCACAGTAAATTCCGAGTAAACAGCAGGAAAAAAACCATATATCGAATACGTGCTACGGCAAACAAACAAATTTCAACGGAATCGGTGCTAATTTCGTTGCTGTTGTTGTTGCGGCTGCTGCTGTTCCTTGCCAAGCGGGATTCAATAAACAGAAAAAAAGTCCTTTGAAAAATCACTTGCAAATGTATTGGTATCGATCGCGGCTGCCGCGCTCATACTCCTGAAAGTAATTTCGGAGTTATTAGCGACAAAATTGCTTGCACAATTTTCTTCCGATTTCGTTGATTGAGCTCGGCGGTGAGGCATTTTAAAATAATTTACGGATATACAAAATTATCCTCAGGAAAGTGAAGATTGTTTATTTTCCAAGTCGAAGACTTTATCGGCTTGGAAATGTGGAAATGAGAGAGCAACACAGCAGCGAAGTATGTGTATGAAGTTGACCTCGAATAGTATGTCTTAACTTAGGTTATCATTTACGAATTAGACTCAATACTTCCCTACGTGAGCAAACTGGCAAAGTTTGAAACTACCCCTCGATGTTCAGCTCTGCTATATTTCTATGATTTAAATGTAAGATATGTCGAGGGAAATACGAGTATAGGAAAGTGATTGTCGTGGCAGTTTGCTGTTTAATTAATTTTTTGGGTTTTGTATAATAATAATTTTTTTAAACATAATAATTAACTGAAACTCATTTGATATACTAGCTGAGAGGGTCCGTAAGCATCGTGCGTGCTGTATTGTTGTAGGAGGGCAGTAGGCAATAGATGTGTCTGCAACCTCGAATCATGCTCTGGCTCTACACAGCAGGAGTCGAACCAAACCTCCTATACGGAGCTGCTTTCTGGTGGCCGGCTACTGTCAAGGCTTGTAATCTGAATCCAATTGACAAAGTCAGAATGAGTGCAGCTCTGTTGACAACTGGAGCTCTACACTTCACACCTACGACGGCTGTCAAGGCAGCTTTGTTGGTCACTGGAGTTCTACGCTCCACCTACGAAAGCTCTTTTTCCATTTTCTACGCTGGCTACCGTCAAAGCTTCTGGTATAATAGCAGGCCAAAATGGTTGCTACCAGACTCAACGCACTCAATCGGTGGGTGAGGACGGACCTAGGATACGCTAGTATCCTCAATCAGGACTTGCCTACCCCCAGCTCTGTTGACTAAGTCTATCCCAATTCCAACCTTAAACGGGAGTTCGACCTTATTATCCCAACCAGAGACGACTGGATCGGAAACAGAGTGATCACCGATGACACTCTGGATTTCTACACACACGGCTCTAGGTTTGGGGACAGAGTCGGTAACGGGATCTTCTCCAACAAGTTGGATCTTAGCATCTCGCTCAGACTCCCTGACCATTGCAGTGTCTTTCAGGCAGAAGTAATGACAATTTACCACGCACAGAATTGGGCTCTGAGTAATGAGGTTTCTGATGTCAAAGTCAAATTCTTCTCTGACAGCCAAGCTGCCATTAGACCTCTTGCAGGTGTCAGTACGTTCCCAAGACTCGTACAGAAAAGCCAATCAGCTCAAAACGAGCTCTCCACGCATTCTATAGTCCACCTAGTCTGGGTACCTGGACCCTTCTCTGGATATAGGCATCCCTCTCGCTACAGCTAGGCTGGTGATCAAACGCAGGTATTTCCATGAGCCCACCAAACTATGGGCGAAGGAATGTTCTTGCCGTATTTCAAGGCTAGCCTCAGCAAGAAGTGTCCACTTCAGCTACTTCAATTCGGATGCGAGTCCATCAGCACTACGATTTCGGTGCTGACGGGGCATTGCATGATGGGGAAGCATGCGGCTAGACTTGGTTTGCCCTTTTGCGACTTCTGCCGTGGGTGTGGCGCTGAGGAATAAGAGGAGACAGTGCTACATCTCATGTGTCAGTGTCCATCCTTGGCCATGCGAAGAATGCTCGTCTACGGGGATTCTTTATTAACCAGCCGGACACAGCTCGCAACCTGTAAGATTGGGGACGTAGCCAAATTTATAAAACTGTCAGGTAGGTTCAACACTCCTTAATCGGGGGAGTCGCTGCCTCAGGTGCCGCACAGACGCTCACCATCTAAGTGGTAACTATACTCGACTTGGGTGGTCAGTGTGTGTGCGGCGCCCCATCCGTGGTATCGCAATGGGCCATTATTTTGTTAACATAAACCTGGTCTGGGTGCCGGGTCATAGAGATATTGAGGGCAATTGCAAGGCTGATAAACTGGGTAGGGAGGGGACAACATTAAATATCCTTCCGGACAAAGCTCCATCTCCAATGCCTTTAGCAACATGCAAATTGCTAATATAGATACACTGTCGAAGTGGCAAATGTTAGATGGGGACAGTTATCATCCTGCCTAACAAGTCGACAAACTTGGCCGGAATGGAATCGCGGCCGTTCAAAACTGCTGTTGAAATTTAATAGACAGGATCTTAAAAATGTGATATGTGTACGACAGGTCACTGTTTGATTGGTAGACACGCAAGTAGACTGGGGGTACCCTATGTCGAAGAAGAGGTAAAAGTGGAACACTTCCTGTGTAGGTGCATGGTTCTATACAGAAAAAAGGTCTCCACTCTTGGATTCATGACAACATTGAGGAGATTTCCTGGATGAAGCGTAGGAAAGTGGCTACTTTTATCAAATCCACAGGATGGTTTAAGCAGGATCCGGAGGTGTGGGGGAAAAAGCTCTAGTGGCCACAATGGGCATTGAACAGGCATAACTGAGTCTTAGGACAGCCATTTAATCTACCTACCTACCCAGCCCCAGTGACTATATTCTGTTTCCAAATATGAAGAAATGTCTAGGCGGAAAGAGATTTGGGTCGAATGAAGTGATCATCGATGAAAGAAATGTCTACTTTGAGGGCGTCGATAAATAGTTTTATTTGGAGGGAATCAAAAGAAACGTTGGATAAAGTATATCGAGCTAAGAAGAGACTATATTGGAAAAGAAAAAGCATGCATTCTTAGGATTATCTATATTCAGCTTCACACATAAAAAACCAGAACGAACCAAAATTTGCACTTCCTCCGCTCTCTTTTATAGTCTTTAAAAAAAGCGGATCAAGTCCAGATGTGTATTGTGAACAAACAAACTCTCATCACCTTTATCAACAATTTTTGGGCTGTCCTTATCATATAATCATGGTTGGGGTATAACTAGAAAAAACACATTGCAACTGCAACAAATATATTCGTCCTGGTATCCAAGGAGTGTTTTGACACAATAACTTACAATGGCAATTGTTCTTCTAAGCAAAGTAATTTCTCTATTTTCACTCAAGTCAGAATACAGCCGAAATGAAAAAGTTTCGCTGTGAAAGGTGTGCCTTCAAAGAATTGTCACAATGCACTCCTATTTAACTTGCATGACGAACTAATCGATTCGATATTTGCTATCAATTTGAAGGGATTCGGTTCGCTTACTCAGCAAAAAACAGCACATGACCCAAGAAAAACTGATTCTTGTCTAACTTAACAGTTGTCATATTTTTTCTATATTTTTTCTTCATTTTACACAAACTTAAATAAATTTAATTTACATACATACTTAACACTAAACAAAACGAAATTCTCAGTTCGGATTATGCTCATGCGATGGTGCAACAACAGAACACCTCCTCCTGCGGTCGCACATACACACCAGCTGCAGGTTGGGTGGCGCCGACAACTACTCCTGGGCGTGGTGCCCCACCAACAACAACAGTCGCCGGGGGAGGAAATGATGCGCCCACAATTAAAGGCGGCGCCACAGCTGCCCCGAAAAGCAACGGAGCCGGTGCCATGCCACCGACAACGACCACCTCTGGACCCGGTCGCGGACGTGCATTTACGTTAACGTTTACTTGAGTGCGTGGCGCCTGAGGAGGCGGTCCCATATAGGCAGGTGGCGGACCGGCGAAGCGCCTAGGTCCTGGTGGTGGCCCGAAACGTCCAGCACCAGGCAGAGCTCCTCTGGCCGGCATTCTCCCCGGCGGTGGCATTGTTATTTGTAAATTATAATAAAACACAGAGACACTGATGAGTTGCCGTCAGGTGATGAACTAATTGGCCGACTGCACGCAACTGTTGGGTTTGATTTTTCTGTGCGGCACATTTTGTGGGGAAGTGTCACTGAGATTTGTGGAAATAAATCAATTAACTGCCAATTAAGTCCCCTTTTATCTTATCTAAGTAGGGCGCTTAGGCGAAAACAGTGGTTCCCAAAAAATGTTTATGAAGAAGTCGAAAAATGAACAAGTAAGCAAATTAAACAACTTCTGAGGAGTTTACAAGTTTATTATTATTATTTGTTGACCTCCGAAACTGGAGAGAACCATTTCAACGGTGAGAATTGCTTAACTCAAATCCGGTATCATTCTGAGAGATGATGAAGAGACTCAACATATTTAGTTTAATTATTGAATTGGCAACAATGCAAAAAATATAGAGAAAAATAACAAGAGATCATTTAGAGATGGGCAACCAGATCGCTCAGTGCAGATATAATATAGAAAATATCTGCAGAAATCAGAACTCGACTGAAAATCGTAAATTGTAACTCAATGCTGTATAGGATTATTTCCCCAATCTAAAAGCTTTCATATGTATATTTTTCAGATAACTATTTTAAAACACATCATTTATTGCGCTATTGTCGTGGATTATATACAAATTTAAAACTATATAAATACTCTTCGTCTGTCGTCGATAGCACATGATAATCATCATGTTTGAATACAATTTTGGTCGAATACCATCATTCTCTAATAAGCAACAGCAGACTTTCTCGATTTTGTTAAATTTCTAGTCACAATAAATATAAGGAAGCAGTCCCTGAAATAACAACAGAACCAACTGAGTATCATGATGAGCTCCCGAGTATTTTCATATGTCAACGAAACGAAGTAACTCATAACTGGACTCCGGACACATTATGCACATCTGAAAAATACCTTTGAGGTGATAAAATAGATTTATGCCTGATGAGTTTCTCAAATTAATTTTCACCACATATTGGTTCTTAATAAATGTATATACCCTTGTCTCACCTATCATACTAAAGAGTCGTCTAGTAATAAAGGGTCTTTCAGAAGTGAATATACACAAAGAAAGCTCATTATATAGGACTATAAAGAAGTTGGTATGGCTTTAGAACTTTTATGGCGTTGTTAATTCAGAGAAGTAGGAAATTGTTCATGGTGTTTTACGTTTTTTACATAAGTAATAAATTTAATATAGCTTAGTCTCATATCTACAAATCAAGTGCATGCAGACATACACTCTACGCCTGCAATTAGGGAATACTCTTATGTTTTGTCTACACAGCTGTCAAGTTAAATATGTACACAAACGTCTGTTAAAAGTCCACACGAACATTCATTTTTGTAGCTTCACTGGTTTGGCTCATCAAGTGAAGTTCTTATCAATCAGTGAGCGTATTTTCAAATTGATGGATTGCAAGTTAATGTCTTTCTATTTATATACATATGTACATTCATATACTGTGTTTGTTTTTATGTGTGAACATTCATACACAGGTTTAAAACTGCAACACAGTAATTTGGTAGCTACGCATTATTCACGATTCAGTCAATGGTGTCATGAAGACGGGTATGATGAGTCGTTGGGTTAGAAAATCAGCAAATGCATTGGGGAAATATTTAAAATGAAAAAGAGCTCTCCCACAGCAGGTTAGTTGAGTGATTTAAAACTAAACTCGTTCCTAATTAGTTGACACAATCAACAGAAATAAAACAGACTATAACCATTCCGCTCAATAAATATGAAAGATGTGTAAAACGCGATATGGTCGCCATATAAAACTATGATTAAACTGAAGCAACGATTAACTGTCACCTAATTCAGTTATGGATAGTTACTGGAAAAAAGTCACACTTTCACCTGGATAGTCTTGAATTGCGTTGTATTAACAACCAATCGACACATGAACCATGGACAGAGAACGCCAGAAGGCCATTACAGTTTCTTTCCATTAATGCCAGCAAATCTTGAGTTGAAAATTAGTCTGAGAAGTACGATTACAATGGTATTCGAAGGTAGTATTGTCATCCATTCGCCAAACTATCCATAGTGAACTGGGGTTCTGCAGCTTGCGAGTCTGGTCTTATTCCTCCGGCGTTCCAGTGCTCTAAACTAAATTCAGCTCTGATTAATGGGTCTGGCAGTAACTACGATATTTTGAAAAATCAGTTACACTTCTGAGAATGATTATAGCCCAGTCTGCAAAACTGCTTCCTCCACTTTCCCATTTTTACTTCCACCTCGCAGAGGTCCATTCCAATTAATTCCTAATAAATCGTGCGTTGGCTGAGGAGTATTCGCCAATGGGTAGCGAAGGAGTGGTTGAACAGCAGTGCCCCTAAGAAATATATGCAAGAATTGCTCATAGTTTTAGTTTATTATGGTCTAATATTTTCCCAAGAAGAAAAACAAACCCACTCGTATGTCAGATAGGTATAAGTATTACCACATTGTTCCTCAATATAATAATTTTTTATCTTGGATTAAAGATGTCCGTTTTATAGAAATTTGAATCGACACTTGAACGCAAAATGTATAGAACTGATCAAGTGTGTAAATAACACGTTTGATTCTGATATACGGCGTCGAACGTCCTCATGTAGAAATTCATGAATATTCCAAAGTTAGGCATAATTGCACTGTGGAAAAAAATTAAGTAATGAATTTTTAATTTGTCTGGTGAATTCTTAATTAAGTCACTGTGTGAAAAAGGTAAGGAAATTTCCAATATTACGAGTACATGTGCAAGACACTTCAGTTTTCTTATGAATCATTTTATGGTACCTTTGGAGCCACTGTTCTTACGGTAAGATATTGATTATGAGGGTCTAACATGCATATATATGCATAACTGTAAACATATCATTAAAGGATTGACTCAAAGTTATGAGAAATACAATGCTTCGTGATTATTAAACTCCTTTCACTTTCATCTAAAGTGAGTCTAATTAACGTTCTTGGTTAGGCAAGGATTAGGCAAAGCGTCACATTCATATAGCGGATTTGGTGGAGTTTCTATAATATTGTTACGAAATCGACACGCCAATTGATTGACTGATGGTTTTAGGATAAGTGTCGATTTCAACCCCTTAAAATGCACACACGAGAAGCCATGCTAAGCTGCGTTCGGAGGCTGGCTGAGTAAATAAGTGAAAGTGAACAAGTGAGCAAGTGTGAGCGTAGCGAAAAGTAAGCATCGTAGTAGCAGATCAGTTAACTACTGACAGTGGCAAAAGTTTCATAGCCGAATCCTGAGAGTGGCAGCAAGCAGCGTGAATGTCGTGTTAGCAACGGGAGTTAACAAGTGATCATCGCAGAGCGGATGTCAGTGAGTTGGACGAATACTATTAAAGCCAATTGTTGTAACTGAAGAGGGCAATTGTTTGCATATTACACAATCCAGCGATACGAATCCAGGTATTGAGCTTGGTAAAACATTTTCGGAAAGGGAATTACGTAATAGTATGCTAATGATGGTCTAACTAAAATGTAATGAGAACACTAATGAAAGTCGATTTCTATCCTTAATTATGTTGGCTATAGTCTTACGATTTAATTACGACCTATTTTGTATCTCAGTATAATACTTTCATACTAATTTATTTATACAAAAATACGATGGAGTATTACCAAGGCAATACGATATACCCATTTATACAGACGGGTCCAAAATGGATCTTGGGGTAGGCGCTGGGGTATTTTCAACACACGCTAACATCAATTACTGCACACGCCTACCCGATGAGGCCACACAGGCAGAAACAGTTGCAATCAGGGAGGCGTGTCGACAAGTTACCCAATACATTCGAGAAGGACATAGAAGCAAGGTTGCTGTTTTTGTGGACAGCCACGTTGCTATAAAGGCTCTACAGTCAAACACCATCAACTCCAGGTTGGTCAGACAGTATAGGGATGAACTTAGATTGCTAAGTCTTCATGCTGACATCACATTCATCTGGGTTCCAGGTCATAGGAATATCGATGGGAATGAGAAGGCCGATGAATTAGCGCGCAGCGGGGCCTCTCTCGACCTAACCTATGCGGAACTAGTATCTGTCGGTGCGATCAAGAGGTGCATCTACCTGCACTGTCTCTCCTTGACGGGTAGAAGATGGAGGGCACTTACAACGTGCAATACATCCCGAGCGACCTGGCCACTCTGCAATATAGCTAGGTCAAGGCATCTTATAAACAGGGAGCGTAGAGACACCAGCCGACTAATGGCGGGTAGTAGGTATGCATGCGAAGAAAATGCATAGACCGTTCTATGCCTATTGTAGAAGTTGTGGAGACTCGGACGAGAGGGAAACAATAACTCACTTTCTTTGCAAATGTCCAGCTCTGGCAGTTGCAAGAAATACAGCCCTCGGAAACCATTTTCTAGTAGGAGTGTCTGATCTCTCGGCTGTAAAACCGAAGTATCTTCTAAAATACCTAAATTCTACAAAGCTGATCTAGATATTATAAAACACAAGAAATATAAATGTTGAAAAAGTCGTTATTGACAACGGTGTCAGCAGATTTAAGTAAATTATAGTATGAGGACATAAATCGAAAATCTTGTTGCGGACGTTCCTAAAAAATGATTTGCAGTATTTCCTTATATTCCTTTAATGTATTTAATGCATATTAAAAAAAGTTCCTTTTCTCTCTAAATCCTTAGAATGTTGGTGAATATTTATAGGATAATTGAAACTATGAACACATGTGGACATAAGGACTCTGGTTAATTGGACAACTGATGTTATTCCATTGCTGAAACTCAGCTTGTCAATTCCAAGCTAATGCATTTAAGAATGCTTTTGCAACGACCCAACCACATTTCCAGGGTCATTTATTCTCTTGCATTTATTCTCTTGCATTTTTTCATGTCTTTTTTGTTTGTTTTTTGTTTCTGTAAAATAAATTTGAATAGCATTTGAGAGCTCAGCACTTACTCAAAGCTCTGCAATTTCGTCTATCTTTCGTTTGTGTGTTATTTTGTCTCCCCTTTTTTCGAAGTGTTTTGCTTAGAGCTGTGGCTTCCATGGACTTCAGCTGGGATTCAGGTCACCAGTGCCAAAATGCGAGTGTGCAAATGCAAATCCTTCGCAGAAATTTGCACAAAGCTGCACTAAAAGAAGCTTAAAGTGAAATCAAAGGGCAACACTGTGTGCATTTGTTGCTGAGTGTGGATTAATGCAAAGGGCGTGGTGGGTGGGTGGTAAAGTTTGAAACACTGGATGACTGCAATTATAACTAATGCTATGAGAGGGGGGCAGCAATTGCAAGAGCAACATGAATATGCATTCTCTCTGTTTTTTTCCTTTTAATGTCGGTAAAGAAATTCTGCAGTGGGAGATTAGAAACACGTAAATTTTCAAGTTGATTTATTTTTGAAGTAAAAGGGAATAATTTCTCGACATACAAAGATTAAAAATTTGAAATGTGTCAAAATCTCTTTAAGAGAGCTGAATGTCAATGTATCCTCTGATGTGTTTTCATAGATGAGCTTCAGGTTCAATTGAAAGGATATAATTAGTGAAAGTGTCTGTGGTCGGTATTTTTGTAATGACAAATGGAAAATACCCACACTCTGTGGAAAATTTGATGGAAGACTCGTGTCAACAATGTAAACAGAGTAGCTGCTAGTTTATGGGCTGAATGCAAATAGGGCTAAATTGGAAGTTTTCCTCTGTTTCAGAAGATATTATCTCCATGTAAGTAGTTCCTCTCAAACTAAATAAAGCAGATGGAAGCAGAGTAAATCTGATGGAAGCATAGTTATAAATAAAAATCTGAACTCCACAACAAATATTAGCAATATACTCTATATTAATGTAAAATAAAATTAGCCAACAACTGGGACCACATTTTACATATATAAATTTTATATTGTGGATCTATGCAGCCTCTCTACACCTTTTCTTACCTATAAGGCATTGGTTTGATAGACATCAGTGGATAAAGTCCCTCCCTTTACATCTTTAATTTCAATCAAACTTTTATGCTTGGATAGCAAGGCTTGAGAAGCACGGACCTAAAGTAAGTTGTATCTAACTTTTGTTCTAATATTCGTTTAAGACGAATGTGACAGTTGGCCACTGCTTGACTACATATTCACTCAACATAAGATCACAGCAGGATCTTTTTATACACTTATGTTTTAGTTAGGTACTTAGATGCGTTCATAGATATCTGTAAATAAGAAACAATTCTAGTTGAAGACTAGACACCATTATGCAAGTGACCCCATACTAAACTAACATCAAGTTGGACTGCAGAACCATCCATGACTCCTCCGAGTTATTACAAACAAAAGCTTACATTTATTGGGCTAAGACATTTGTCTACAATAATGTCGGCTTTTTCTATAAGGCCGAATATCGCTCTAGAACTTAAATACATTATACGAGTTTCATACTCACATTGGATTCATTTTCGCCAATAATCTTGATCGAATTCTGTCTCTTTCAGATACTGATGTCGGTTTTGAAGATATCTCGTTCTGTCGTTCGCGTTCAATGCTCGCTGAGAGTTCATTGTTCATTTCCACGTGATTGTGTTCCGATTCCAAATGCGTTTGGGTCTTAACCGTTTCGTATTTCCGATCATCTTCGGCAAAGTTGAATACCTCGCTTAATTCGTATTCTTTCAACTGAAATATAGAAAGGAAAGAGTATTATTTCCCATGGAATTTTTAGTAAATTACTTCAGTAATTCCGATTGCTTCCCCTGAACTTTAAGTTATTCTCTATTATAAAATTAACAATTAAGAATATTTTGTTGTGCTGTTTATCTGAACTTTTATCAGCTGCAACCTGAGTTACCTCCTGGAGACTTTTTTGTTTTTTGTGTATGGTGAAACTCGTAAAAATTTCAAAATTTGTACCTTCGCACAAAAAGTTTTGCTTAGCCAGTCCCTGCCGCGCATTTTAATTTCTTGTTTACCTCAGTTTTAGCTATTTTTGTTGTGATTGCTGCTTTTTTGCTGTTGCTGCTGGCATTTTTATTACATTCCCTCGCTCTGTTACTACCCGCCATTGCTGTCTCTTTTGCTCCTTGGGCTCTGCTTATGAGTGTCGCCTTTATGGCATTAAGAGACATAATCCCAAAGAAAACTGTGAAATTCCTTGTGGATTACACGCTAGAAATTCCTTTCCGCAGAGATTATGTACAATTGGAATGTGTAAATGAGAGGTTGGATTCCTTGGCTCCCGAAGAGGAGGGTGCAAAGTTTTCGCTAGGCTGCTTGTAAACAGAAGCGAATGCAGTGTTAAGCAAATTTCAGACTTTCAGAATTAGTTTGAGCGGTTTTAATGCAATGAGGTTAATGAGTGCTGCAAACGGGTGTCAGGTTTTATCCCACTCGAGTATGAATGAGCTTCTCGAAATAATTACACTTATGTTCCTCGTTGTAGGCAAGTACTTCCGAATATTGTTGTTGTAGTTAAATTGAAGTATGTACATGGATGCAATTATATTTGAAGAATACAGGTGGACATTTCATCATCAAAATCACTGAAATATTCGGTCTTAAGTGATAGAAGTATATCAACAGTGCGGTCAAACCAAAATTTTTTATTGGACTTGAAAAAACCGTGGCCTTGAAATGTTGTGGAAGAACTAACCTATAGCAATAGTTTAAAGGAGCGCTATTAAGCGTTTAAGTTAATGTGCTATCCAAACATTTTAAATACTATTCCGCGCATCTTGTGTTAGCTCTTCCAGACCAACCACTATATAGAACAATTTAGTTGTAATGGATTCTATGGTAAGTTGCTTGGACATGTTACGCAAATTATGATACGTGTATGGAGACCTCGGTGGTTTCTGTTGGTATTCTTAGTTAGGATTTTTTTTTGTGACCACCACTCTACTTGTGTATGTAGCTTACCATGGGTACAATTTTCTCTATACTCTCCAATTCATATTTAGGTTTATTTTATTTCATTCGTATTTTAATAATTAAAATATTTATTTAATTAATATTTGATTATTTATTACATGATTGTTTTATTTTTATTATTTAAGTTAAGAAGGCTTAAAATACTAGAGTAACCGTCCAAGAAATAAAGCCGCAAACCGTGCAGCAGTGGCAATAACGAAGGGCCGCCGAGTGGCGCGGAAGATGCACTCATCCCCGCCACAGTGTAGGAGGACAGCCGAAAACCTGAATTTCTACTTCACCCAGTTACTGTCTGGTCGCAGATACTTCTGCAAGTATCTACATCGAATAGAAAAGATTGAAGGGCCAGAGTGTCTTATACGGCGATAGCAATGCAGATGATGTAGAGCACACCTTTGCATTTGCACCAGGTAGGAAAAAGAGCGCACCACTCTATAAATGGAAATCGGAAACAACTTTAGCTACTGCAAACATTTTGAAGGTCATCCTAAGCAGCAAAAAGAGCTGGGACCACGTGGGGAAATATGTGGAAAATGTGGTCCGGCGGAAAGAGCGGAAAAATGACCTGGACGCAGGAATAACGTTCAGAGTCCAATAAGGACAAAGTGACAGAAGTATAGACATGTTCCCAGTGAGGGAGGAGAATGTTGGAATGCTCACATACCAAATCTGTGACGACAGTTTTGATGACGCGACAGGAAATTTTTATCCTCTCAGCCCGTATAAAATTATTAGTTTTTTCGTTTATTACTATAATCCTTTTTTATTACTTTTTCACATATATTTTGGATTTTATAATAAAAAAAATGTATGTCTTTTATTTTGCTTTATTTATAAATAATTTATTATTAAGTTATATTTTGTTTGTGGTGTAATTTTATTTATTTCATTATCATATCATTTATTTACAACAATTTTTGTTTATATTGTTATTCGATTTTTGTACTTTTCATTTTTAACGTTTAACAACTTTATTTTATCTTTTATTATTTCCTTCAGGAGTTCTCCCATAAAATGATTTAAATTATTCAGGTCACTGGAGGCAGATGCCTTGGCACTTCCTCAGTAAACTTGAAACCACAGCATTAAAATCCTTTATATAAATGTCTCGAATTTAGGACCGATTAAGCACGCATCATAAACAGCACAGAATGAAACACATTAAAATGTCCTCTACTCCCACATGTTCTGAACAGAAGGATGTGTATCGTCTATATACGTATTTGTATGTATGTGTGTACACATGTATGAGTTTTGTTTGTGCTTTTCTTCGGCTGCATTTAGTGAGCCTGTGTTATGGCCGAAACACCAACGCAATTCCGATTCCAAGGACCATTGTAATTATACAAACGCCTTCAATTTCTATTTTATGACCGAAAGGCGTTGCGGTGCTGCCGAGTAGGTGGTGTTGCTGTGCTACTCGTAGCTGGCGGAAAAATAAAAATGCGTGTATAATTCCCACAATACAACAACAGCAGCAGCCGCGCCAGATAACACTTGTGCCACAGTAGCAACGTTAACAGCAACTCCAACAACCACAAATGTTACGCATTTTCTTTTGTAGTCTTTTTGTTGTTCTCCACAATGCAACAAAACACACGAAGTGGTCATTATTCTTTATATTTGTGTGCGGTTGCCGCCCACTTTTTTTACGATACTCGAACACCGTTTTTTCTGCTGGTTTTAGTTAAAATATTCCCTTTTTATATGTTCGGTCGTACTCCTGGCCTGGAATTGGAAGTTATTTGCGCCTTTAGTGCGTTTCCTTGTATTTTTAATGCTACGCCATAACGTGCCGCTTCGTTGGTCGATGTGGCTTAAGTGTTACCCCATTGCCACACTTTTAGTGTTAAAAACGCACCAACAACAACAACAAACGTTGTCGTTAATGGAACTGCTCCACCCTACACACCCACCCAGTCATATTTATTCTGTTTATTTTTATGTGATAATAGGAGAAACGGAAATTATTTTCTTCGTTTTTTCCTAGAACACTTGCAGTGGTCATAACTTTGCTTTGTGGTTGTGGTTGTGGATCTATATATATATCCTTCCATCATCCCCCTGCCGTTTACTGAAAATAATGCTCCTTCTTTGTGTAGGTGTGCCCATGTGGGCGGTAGAGAGTGTTACCAAATTACCGCAGTTTATTTAGCAATCATTTTTATGTAATTAAACAGATTTTGTTTTGATATCCCCCACCCCGTTGCTGACTATACCACAACTGTCGACTTTCCTTGTAATGCTAAAGAGTCATTAGTATTTTTGTTGACTGCGTTAATGGTATTGTTAATTGTGTCTGTGGGTGTGTGCGGTTGGCGGGTAGCATTTCAAATGATTTTTTGTTAATTATGCGGCCACAAAATTAAGCAAAGTCATAGTCGTGATTATATCACAATTTCCACAATAAAATGCCCCATTATCGCATACTTTTAAGGATATGGGGGATATTGCTTACCTTAATAAACTGAAACGTGGCTATGGGCGGCAAGCGTTTGTTCTTTGGATAGAAGAAACTGCTCGCTGGATGTGCGGGATAACGCGAAGTGACGCGGTAAATTACACCTTGTGGATCTGTCGGCCAATTAGGCGCCGTAAATGTGAAGCCATTATCCGTGCCCGCATCCAAAGGATCCAATTCAACGGTTACGGTATCAATCCAGGAGCCTCCAACGCAGAGCTGCAAATGAAAAGAATTACTTTAGCTTAGCATTATTTTATGAAGTAGAAGTTTTTAAAGGAATCGACAACTAGGTTTGTGAATTTTTCGTATTATATAAGATGAGTTTTTCGAGCTATTGAAATATATGTGAGAGTCTGCCTCAGGAAGCCCTTATTTGTATACCCTCATTCTGCCTAGTTTCGCCAATAACTCGTTGGTATTACAAATTTGTCTCTATAAATGTCTGATGTAGCGCTGTCCTTGCCCTCACTACCACCATCCCAAGTAAGGGAACTTTTTAGTCAGTGCTTGAACGGCGCCACACCGTGGTATCACAAGGGGCTATTATGTGTGCTCAAGTGTACTTTTGGTAAACTAGGCTGCCACTCCTACCTACCTACCTAATGTCTGATTCTGCTGTGATCCTAATAAGGACTTTTTGAGAGAAAATTACCTTACTGTTTTATGGGTTGCCAATATTCGATGAAAAACAAGTGGCAAATGAACTTCACAAAATATCTAAAAATGCATATCCAGAGTTATTCGAGTACTTCAAGGATAAGTAAACAGACACTTTTATTACATTTTTTACAGCTGATTCCAAAATGACTTAGAAGCGCAAAACATTCCATTAAACTGAACAAAAGCAATGAAATCTCTCAATGTCAGCAGAGATGTTTTGAAATCAGCTCTAATTTCTAACAGTGAATACAAAATTCACTATATCGCATCCTGTCCCATGAGGTGGGGAATAAGCTGACTCGACTTAATATTTCTGAGCATATCCTGTAGGCAAAAGTAGGAACTTCATTCAAGTAGTAATGAAGCCGCCAGTAATATGAAGAACCGATATCAAAATGATATCTATTACAATTCAGCTTAATTTTTACATATTTGTTACAGTTGGAGTGGAGAATTTATTGAGGCTGGGGCAAGGGAAGTTGATAGAAGGTTGTCTTTAAAAACATGCAATATATTTCATAATTCATCTCGTTTAAGTAAAGTGGATTTGCTGTACTCATCAGGGTGGATCGATAAAGGAAACTATCCTGCACTATTCGAAAACTTTCGTTCCGCCTGAAAAAAATTGTTTTTCTGGGTCAGCTGAAATGATATAGAAATGGTGGATGGCGCGTACGTAAGCTTCTCTTTTCTGCATTTATAGAATATAAAATTGACTGAATATTTTTTCATTTCCCCTTTCATATATTACAAGGATAGAGTTGAAAGAGTCCTTGTCCTTTATAACAAACATTTATTGTATAAAGGGTAATGCAGCTTAGCCCCCTGGGATCTAAGCTATTCATTTGAATTCAGACTTCAAATTTTAATAAAACTATTGTCCATGAACATTTATAAAAAAAGGGTACATGCCGCATCTGCTATTCCCTGATCAAGAATATAAAGTGACTCACTCATTCCACGAAATTATATTTATTTTAACTATTTCGTTTCTTCTGGGTGTGAATCTTAGACGAAAAACTCTGTTGCACGGCTTATATTTGAATCTAATCAACAATGAAGCCTGAGGACACTGAAAGCTACTGCTAACCAGCCGCAGTCTGATGGTATTAAAATATTGCCACGTATCATAGCAGATGTAAATATTACAAAAATGCCATCGACGCCTAGAAGAGTACTTCACAATTTGTAATATATGCTATTAACGAAAATTATCTTTAAGTATCATGCCGCAAATCGCATTAGCAACAGACAAGGGAACTTAACACAATCAAAACACAAGCAATCGCTTGCTAAATGCTCCAGAGCTGATGATTATACAGCCTCTGTCGCTGCCTCTGCTACTCCCTCAGTCCACCCACAACACACAGCATGGTGGTAGTTGTACAATGCGGACCGCACCTACTACCCACACCAGCAGACGTCGCCTTAAATACGAGAAGCAGTGGTGGTGTGCTGAGATTTGAATACACCAGAGCATGCGGCAATGTTTGCCATGACAATTTCGAACAATTCCAATTGAAAAACATTTTGAATTTAATTTGATTGGTCTCGAGATGCTGCGCGCTTTGTGGCAAGCAATCAAGGCGCGATGTTGTTCGAGACGATGATGTCGATGATGTTTTTGATGCTGACAATGCTGTTCAACAGCGCAGTTGTCTGAGGCTATCGATGTGGTTAGTGGAACGGGCGTGGGTGCGCGTTCGGGTTCGGGTGTGTATGGGGTTGCATTAAGCCACCACCACTTAAACGTAAATGATTTGGTGCCATTTCTGTTGATTACAATGAGTTGAGTTGAGTTGAGTTGATGCCATGGATTACTGACCGCCAGCATGAGAGACATTTGCTTGCGCTTCAGCTTAAAGGATACACTTACCCAAAAGTCGCTTCACTTTGCCTCTTGGAACCTTTAAGGGGGGCAGATACTGTCAGAGACTTACCTGAAACGAGTCTACGCCGATGAACCAATCGGGCGAGGGCACAATGCGCGTCATTAGTGAGACGAAGCTGTGATTGCTGTCGACAAAGAACTTCGCTTCGCTGCGCCCGGCACCAGTGTAAACGGCTGGTATGTTGAATTCATCGAAAACGCTGCGATCGCCCCGTTGCAGCAGTGATTGCTTTTGCTGTTGCTGCTGCTGCTGTTTCTGTTGATTTCCGCTGTTGCCAGATGCTGGCACAAAAGAAGTAAATGAATTTCCTGGAATTTGTTGCTGCTGCTGCTGTTGCTCGCCCGCCACACTATCGAGTATGTCGGTTTTACCCGTCTCAGCGAATTGCTTTACGCCTGCCGTTGACTGCTGACCGATGTGGTAGAGGGCATAGGAGCCGTCATGGGTTCTACCTGCAATGGAAACAAGCAGAAAAATTCAGAATAAATGGTATTCAAAATGTTTTTAATTGGTGCGCTGCGGAAAAGCTTTCAGCCACGCTCACGCAACGATGTTGTTCTGTTAAGAACTCAAAATGTTTGCACCCTTTGCCATGTGGCGGTACTCTTGATTTAATCACACTACGCTGTTTTACATTAAGTTACATTCCACCCTTACACACATCGTAGCGTACTTCGCAGCATGCATTTCATGCACCGTGCAAATCTTTGTAATGAAATCAAAAGTTACAGCTTTGCTAGGGTAGCGTCTGTCGGTGCTAGCGAAATTTCGCTGCATCATTTAAATCATACTGAGCACAACCAACGACAGAGAGTCTTCATCCTACTCTACTCCAAGCGAATTTGCAACGTTGCAACTTGCCGGTGTATACATTTGGTAGAAAATTCTCCACCGTCTGCAGTGGAACAATTTATAATTACATTAAGTCTCTTAACAACTTTGAGCAATAGAAGAAACGTTTCTAAAGTTGTGGATGCTGAGAGATATTAATTCCATTGTCGACTTTTAATTACTCATGTCTCAAAAATCGTTCGTAGTGGGGTAGTATGACAACAATAACTTTAATAGTAAATAGGATCTTTGAACTGGTTTTTCGAGAATATTGAAAATAGGTGGCGGAGAATCACAACCACCTGAATGCTCAAAACAGTATATTGTGGGTTGTTTATTTAAATGTGAGTTACTTTTGACTGAAGGGCGGACTTTTAGTACGAGTGTCGTACAACCACAACTTTTATTGAGAGTGTTTATTGGTCTTATAATCATTTATTTGTAGAGGACTTCAATGTATATCTCTTTACCATAATATATAGTAATGAATCAAAATATAAATGAAAGATCTTACCCACTAGCCACTTAGGCTTTCGGCTGGATGTATATATGTATATTTATAATATATATGTATATTTCAACGCGTAGCCCTCTTTATTATTAGTACGGCAATTCATCTCTTTACAATTCCAAAGCAAAATATTTGATAAAGGCAAATTTGTCTTGAGTAGAGCTATGAAACAACAAAGTAGAATATCATAATTGACACACATATTTCCGAGATACCCAACTTAAAACGCCGTCTTGGAAAGTGGAAAGACAAAGGGAATGCAAAAGTAGTGACAATGGTAAATAAAAGCTGAGGACAGAGCTAATAATGTAGCAAAGTGAAAATACAACGAGAAAGTTGACAATTTATGGGGCTAGTGCACTAGAAGAAAACTATGTGGGTATGGAAGCAAAGCTACGAATAGCTACGGAAGAAATATGTTGAAAATTGTAGAAGAAAATGAAATATTAAATTGGTGCAAGAATAGGAGTAACCAATTCAAAAACAAAAACTGCAGTCACTAACAAGGCAATAAACAGCAACAGACAAAAGGGAGTGGAACACTGCGTAATGTAATAGAGGAACTTGAATGCAAGCAATTTAACTTAAAATATTTAAATATTTCTGGCAAAAGTGCGAAGCAATGTAATTTGCTCCCTCCATTTTACTGCCCGCTTCCACAAAAAGTTTAAAATCCATTTCTATTCATCGCTTTTGTGTCGGTTTTTTATTGCTAGTTCTCCAAATGACCATGAAACAGAAACCTAGCGACACAGTGAGTGGCTGTGTTAGAAAAGCAGGTACAGTCGTGGGTGTGGCTATGACAGGTGAGTGAAAGTTTATATTACTTTCGGTCTGCAAAAACATGTCATGAAAACTTTCAGCATATTTCTTTTATATCTGTATCAGTTTTATTTCTCTTTTATTGAAGGTAATTCTAAATAGTCCATGCGTCCTAAGTTGTAGTGCACACTTCTCTTAGTTTTATGCCACGGCACTAGTTTTGAAGTAGATTCCTCCATGGAAACTTCAATGGAGAGTTGTTAAAGTAAGTTGGAATCTGCTTCGCGGTTACGAGTTATTCGAATGAAACGCTTTGACATTTCGATGTAAATTTTTTTTAGTTAAGTTCAGTCGTAGAATATACTCGTAAAACAAAGAATTGTGGAACATTCCACTTAAAAAAGTCATACTTAAAATATGAAATAAAAGTTAAAATGCAAACTATTGGGCTTGATGCTCAATGGCAAATATCACTCATGGGTACCAAAACTAAGTTGTCGGTTATCGGTTATGAGCGGTTACCGTTTTCTGGGTCAAAGTGATATTTGGACATTATTTACCATAAAAGTATTCTGTTCCGAGCGTGGTATTGATATTCTCCTCCATTATAAATACTAGAATGAAATAAAGAAATTAGTTATACCACCAACCAGTTCCAGAACTAATTACAACCAATTTGCAAAATGTGAGAAAGACCTCTGGATAACCAAAAAATTTATTTTAAACCATGGATTTCTCCTGATTTTAATGATACCATTTTATCTTTAATTTACTGAAGGAGAGTAAGGAGCAACTACATGACAAAACCTATTTAAATAATTGGATATTTTTATCTGAAATGATTTTAAGTTGATTGAAAGACTATAAACATGATCTGTATAGATTGACATTGAAGTATTGTTCTAATTTAGTATATATAAATGTTCCACTTCAAAATGGCGGGGATTGCCTTCCCACATCGATTAGTGTGCTTGTAATTTGATGGGTGCCTTCACCATATCAATAGTGTGCTCGTAATTTAATGGGTGCCTTTCAATATGGCACTTGGAAAGTCACCGAAGTAATGGCTCTATATATAGTAACTATGTCATAAGTCGCACACGTTCCACATATGAAGTTTCACTCATGTCTTCTACCGACATTAAGATTTAAAAGCATTCTAATCAGGAAACGATGTGGCAATTGTTCGATTGAGTATTCCTTTGACATACGAGTGTAACGGGAATAAAAGAGACTCATCGACTTTGATTATATTTTCTGCGGATATTCTGACTATAGTACTGGAGCTGTTCTGGAGAGTGGACACGATATCAGAATTCTGACAACATTTTCTATCGATATCGACAGATTTTTACAGAAATTATCTATTTTGACCAGTTCTTCTTTAGCATTTCAATTTCATGTGTGCTTATTTTAAAAGATATCGAAAAAGAACCCACCTCTTTATATATAGAGACATATTTGATATCACTGATATCTGAATATAATACAAGAACAGAAATTTGAAAGTCCTTTCAAGTAATTGTTTACACCCGCCAACTTGGCTACATGTTCCTTTAACATTTCGTCATTGACCTTTTTATCGTCCAATGTATCTGAAATCATGCATTTTGGTATAAAAAACAGAAGCTTTGACCTGCGACTCATGCATTCCTCAACAATTCGGAATTACTTTCATTAAAAGAAGAATAAAACTGATACAAATAATATCAAAACATTCTGAAGGTTGCAGAAAAAGAAGCAAAGAGGTCAAGACAATCACTCATCCATCGTTGGCAGACCCATACCTGTACTTACTATTCTAATATAGTCACTCATTGTGTCGCTATGTTTCTATTGCATGGTTATTTGGAAAAATAGCCATAAAAAAATAACAAAGGTACTTTAAAGTTTTGCTTACCACCATGGTGGGAGTGGAATGGGGAGCCAACGACACTCCTTCGGACTTTTGTTGGTATTTTTTTAAATATTTTCAGTTTAGTTGCTTTCAAGCACAATTACATTTCGCAATGTTCCACTTCCTTTTGTCTGTTGTTGTTTTTGCAGTTGTTGTCTTTGCTCTCGAGCTAGTTACCTCTGTTTCTGTGCTAGTTTAATATTTCATCTTTATTTCTTACAATTTGCAAAATTTTTCTTTACTTTTTATTCCATTTCTGTTCGTATTTTGCTTTCATATCCAACCACTTTTCCATTAGTGCGCTAGTAGCATGCATTCCAAATTTCATTGCTGCATTATTTCCTCAGTCTTTCCTTTTTACTTGCCCTTGTCACTCTCTTACCGTTCACTTTCTTTGTCCACTTTCGTAGATTGAGTTTAAAGTTGCATATTTCAATTACGATATTTAATTTTGTTACTTTGTGCCGTTACAGAAGAAGAAATTGCTTTCTAAATTATTTAGCAATTGAATCCCAAATATTAGAATATTCTCCCTAATTAGGGAAATTGTAAATTTGTTTGGCACAGTTGGAAACTTGCTATGCTAGTAGAGAAATTTATGGATTTATTACAAGTATACAAATTGTCTTTTAATTAATTGCTCATCCTGACGTATGAGCAACATAATTGTGGTTCACTCTTTTGCATACTTCCTGTTAGGAATTTCCTCAAAATAGTTGAGAATATGAGAGATCAAATGCTAGAAAATTATGCACCATTAATATATTCATACTACAAATAAGTAGGATTTGTATGTTCAGGCTAGGGCCGTCACCAAAGTATTTACACCTGAATACCTTAAGTCATTGCGCCATCATACTCAAATGGTAAATTATCTGTAGATAATCATTGAATTTTAATATCGTTTGTTGTAGAATTTTTTACCATAATTGTATATTAACTAAACTTACCACTAGACTGAGGACAATTCCATGGTCTTAATTAATGTTTTCAGTTTATTTGTTAAATTATAAGTTAATAATAAACTATTTCACTTTGACATAAGTTCATAAATCACCTACATTCAGATCTTAAAAGACTTCTATTAAATCTCTCAATTTCTCTACATCTGAATAGACAATCGGATATGGAACGATAGAAAAGTTACATTGTCTTTTTAAAGCGGTTTAAAATCTAGAAATAATTTCTCTATAGCAGTTGTAAATACATAACTACAACATTTGTCTTGCATTTGTCATACTTTATAAAGCCATTCCCAAGGGGGATTAGGGCATACATTTTCTATTTGAAAGTATATAAATAAATTATATTATTCTCTCATTAATTTTCTTTGAGTTTTTCACGAAACTCCTGTTGTGACTGCACTGTCACAGACCAGACTTGAAATACTGACCTAATGAAACAACAAGAACCATTTATAATGACGGATTTTTGGGGCTACTATTTTAGTTTCTGATTATTTTGAAATATGTAACTTTATAATGGGAGCAAATATTCTACCTTCTGGGATGAAACAGCTAAAAAATACTTGGTAAAAACAGTCCTATGAATTAATGAACGAATGAAATAAAGAGGAAAGGTTTTCTATTAGTCCAACAGATCTAAGGAAATTTAGCACTGAGTTGGAGTTCATTGCTCTAATGTCTCTGCCCTCGGGCCAGTGATGCCCCAGATATTTTTTCCTACTGCGAGGCAAGGCTTCGCAGTTCATTAGAAGATGCTTTGGTGCTTCTTCTGCCTCCGTGCAGAACCTACACGTGATTATTGGTGAGAGTCCCAGTTTCATGAGGTGGCTTCTTAAACGACAGTGGCCTGTGAGCTGACCTGTCAGAGCTCTTACATTGTAAACAGTGCTAACATAATATTTCGAAATATTTCTAGACAACATTTATCTAGGCTGTACAGACAAAGCTCGGTAGGTATTTGGCAATGGACTAAATCCACGCAATACATCGACGAACGACTGTCTAATAAGTTGAAATGTTTACTAATTTATATTTCAATGGTTATTGGGAAAATAAGTGATACATGACATGATGCTATATACAAATCTTTCTTATATCTTTGGATATTTCTTAGCCCAGACTATAGACATAATGGCCTTTCCCACAGAAACCAGCATAGTTTATTACATTTATGTATTATGTATTATCTCTGGTAGACTTTGATAAATGTCTGCAGTATATCACATCAGAATAACATGTCATGCTCTCCTGCGACATTTTTGAGCAATATCACATGTGAAACATAGTATTAATATGGTGCTAATTCTGCACATTGACAGATGTGGAATGAATTTTATATTGAGAAACGCTGAGTCCAGATAAATTGCATTCTTATTGAATCA
Source organism: Clusia tigrina (assembly GCA_920105625.2). Taxonomy (NCBI): domain Eukaryota; kingdom Metazoa; phylum Arthropoda; class Insecta; order Diptera; family Clusiidae; genus Clusia; species Clusia tigrina. The sequence goes on from OV050030.1 coordinate 31,976,010, forward strand.
CAAAATTGAGAACTGTTTCAGAGATAAAATGTAATCAGTCTGCACAATGAAACAACATTAATCATCAATTGAATTTTTTCAAGAGATTAGTTTGATGCATACAAAAATATAAATGTGTTAGAGATTTTACGTAATTCTACTGCATAAAAACATTTTTAGAAGCTTTTGATCAGTTATTATTATTATTATTATTAATGTTGTTGGGGAAATGAGTACTAGCTGCAGATGCCATCGACTCGAAGAGAAAAGGATTTTATAGAAAGAGACATTTTGGAGACCAAGCCCGTCAAAACCCATCAATATCTTAAGTTTGGTGATAGGTACTTAGTTAATGTGGCAGTCCGTAAAGACATGACTTACGCCCACGTTACGTTACCATGCTTTGTGATAAGTACTGAGGAATTTTATAGGTTTACGTAGCAATGTGATAAGATTCTATAGCATTCTCTACGATTACTTCAGATAAAATTCTGAATTTAACTCCTGCTTCGGCTTGAGTTTGAAACGCATGAGTTTTTAGATTAGATTAGATTGTACTGAGAGCAGGAACCAGTCACCAAGTCACTGCGGCCAAGTAGGCCTGTTGTGACACCCTCCATTTTTACAAATACTCCCCAAGTCAAGTTTCAGTACGAATTCAGAGATTTCCTTAGGGGACTTGTACGCAATATCTGACGCTTATAGAAAATGGATACCTAAGTAAAGAAGCCGGGTCCATATAAGACCATTACCGTGACAAAGTTGATGCATAGCTGTTTCCTCCTCTTCGTTACACAACCTACATACGAGGGCGGATTGATATTGAAGCTACCTAGCGCTAGATGGCACCACAAACACAAAAACCTTTTTTTTTAGAAATTGCGATCTGTCAAACGTCAGCTGTTAAAATTTCATCCAAATTCATCGATTAGTTTATTTGTTGTAGTCCTTTGAAGTAAGCAACTTTTGTGTTTCTTGAAAAATGGAAAAAAGCGAATTTCGTGCAGTGATTAAACACTATTATTTGAAAGGGAAAACGGCGAAAGAGACAAAAGAAAAGCTCGATAAACATTACGGTGAGTCTGCTCCGTCAGATTACATGGTAAAATATTGGATTGCTGAATTTAAACGCGGCCGAACAAGCACTGCAACAATACCATCAACAGGAAGGCCAAAAGAGGTGGTTACTGAAGAAAATATCAAGAAAATCCTCGATATCGTTATGAATGATCGCCGAGTCAAGTTGCGTGAGATTGTTGAAATGGTAAACATATCATATGAACGTGTGTTCAACATTTTGCATGACCATTTGCATATGAAAAAGCTATCGGCAAGATGGGTGCCGCGTTTGATCAGTGTCGAACAAAAACGAGTTCGACAAACCACTTCACAGCTGTGTTTGGACATGATAAAGCGTAATCCTGTTGATTTTTGGCGTCGATTAATAACTGTTGATGAAACGTGGGTCCACCACTACACACCTGAAACCAAAAATCAATCGAAACAATGGGTGGAAGCTGGTGGAAGTGCTCCGAAGAAGGCGAAGGCAGTGAAATCGGCTGGCAAGGTTATGGCCACTGTATTTTGGGATGCACACGGAATATTGCTCATCGATTATCTTGAAAAATGATCCACAATCACAGGAGAGTATTATCGTGCATTATTGGATCAATTGATTGATGCAATGAAGGAAAAACGACCACATTTAAAGAAGAAAAAATGCTCTTTCTTCAAGACAACGCATAAGTTCACACAGCATTAGATACGATGCTAAAATTACGTGAAATACACATCCACCTTATGGTCCAGATTTAGCTCCTGGTGACTTTTTTCCTGTTTCCAAACTTGAAAAAATGCCTCGCAGGAAAAAGTTTCATTTCAAACGAAGAAGTGATTACCGAGTCTAACGCGTATTTTGAGGGATTCCCGAAATCCTTTTATTCAGATAGTATAAACAAGTTGGAATATCGTCTTACTAAGTGTGTCGAAGTAAAAGGATACTATGTTGAGAAATAAATGGTTTTTGAAAAAAAAAAATGTTTTTTCCTACTTAGGTAGCTTCAATATCAATCCGCCCTCGTAGGTCATTTTGGGTGATTCTCATGTTGTATAGGTATTTCATTACTCGGCAATGCCCAGTTACAAGTCCCGTGATAGCGCGAATACCTGACCGAGTCAAGCTTAGTATGTCTTTAGTTATTTTGAATGGCAGGAAAGTTTTAGCTACCCTAGAATCTTTTGCTTCCATCAAATATTGGTGTGATTTTTTCCTAGTCATTCCTTAATCTCGTATTTTGTGCAGCTCCAATGTAAGCTACAGAATGGTTCAGGTCTTGTAAAGTTACTGGCTGCCCCTTTTCTAGCGAGCTCATCTGCCACTGCGTTCCCCACGAACCCACTATACCCTGGCCCATATGAAGTGAAGTCTTTTTCTTGATGCTAGTCTTTTACAGTAGCAGAAAGCACTCCCAAACTAGTTTGTATTTGATTTCAAACGCGCAATGGGCTAGCAACGCAGCCTTGCTGTGTGAGTGAATATAAATATGACAAGTTGTGGTATCACTTTCTAGTTCTTCTCTTAAGCAAAGTTCTATTTCATAAATTTCGGCTTGAAACACTGAGTTATCATGTCCCATGCTGTTAAAAATGCATCTTCTGGGTCTTTCACCAGTACTCTAACTTCCATACCCTCTTCCATTTTGGAGCCGTCTGTGTACCGTACATCAGATATAGTTGCAGGTTTATATTCTGTTCCAAATTAACCTTATCAGGGAATGTGACCTTGAAGTCATGTTGGAAGTTGAATCTGGTTTTGCAGAAGTCGCTTAGGGTTAAAGATTTGTTGCACATTCCTAACATTCCTAATCCTTCTCTAACTAGAGACCTTAAAAAATGAGACGACCCTTCTTCATTATTTAAGATGAGCTTTGCCACAACATATAAAGCTTCTTTCTTAATAAAGAAATGAATCGGGGGAACATTTAACAAAACCTCAAGGTGCGGCAGTCGGAGTAGACTTCATAGCCCCTGTTACATAGGCACAGGCTAGTCTTCGCATGAGTTTACTTATTATTTGCTATTTTATTTATTGTTATTATTATTATTATTGTTATTTATTGATTTACTTATAGTTATAAACTATAAGCTAATATATTGAAGCAATAGCATCGAGGCTTTCAGCTTATTTATTTATTGTATAAAATATAAGTCATCAATATTTGTAATTACAGAGGCCTTGGATTAGATTTGTGGGTTCTTTCACGTAAATTTGTTTTCTATTAAGAAGTGCTTATAAGTTAAATTTATAAGGAATGCTATGGCCTCATTTGACTTCTGATTATAATGGTTTCTATACTTTCTTTCAAACTAGGGACTAATCCGTATTCTGTATCCATATTTAAATTATATCGATCAAAGAGCAGAAAGTCGTGGCAAGTTTTCTTTTGTTTTCTTTTGTAATATAATAAGTGTCTTATTATTTTTTACTTATAAATAAATTAGTAATAGAGATTAATATGTAGTATAATGGACATCAATGCCCGAGTGCTTGTACTACTAATGGATATAAACCTTGTTCGGCGGATCTCAAGCCTATTCCATTTCCATCTAAATAGCTGTTAAAAAATGAAGCTATTCCATTTTATTAATATTTATTTCATAACAATAGTTAATTCATTCATTTATAATTAATTCTGCAGAAGAATGAAGTGCATCTTGTATGAGGCACACTTATGCCAGCGCACAATGAATATATTCGAATTCTTCTTACGACATTAGACGCATCCACAAGAAATTGCTAAGAAGACTCTACAACTTTGCTTTTCAATAGACTCTGGATTTAATTTCCCACACTCAGTAAATAGATTTTTTAAAGAAGCATGTGTCGCCATGTATATAATATATAACCGAAACGACAAACAAAGTACACATGTACACGTCAAGAGAGGAACAATAATGAATGAACAATAATGCCCATTCAACTGGTCGCCACGATGTAAACGCCTAAAATGAATGATGAGCTGTCACTTAAGGCAGCTTGAAGTGTAATGAAATCTCTGAAAACTACACAATGAAAAGACACGGAGAAAGGGGGGAAATAGTAAATCAATGAAAAAATGCGTAACACGCGCGAGCTTATTACTCATTCTTAGAATGTGGCGTAACCGAAAAAAAAACTTAAAAATTAATCATCACGCACTGGCATAGAGCCAAAAAAAGCGGCACTCAATAAAAGTGGCGTATCAAAATGCAGCGGCAGAGGCAGCAGAAACGCATCGAATTATCCACCTATCTGAGCCGTATAGCTGGGACTACGCCTCGTCAAGTCAGTTCAGTCGTGCATTAATTATTACAAAATCGCTTGTCGCGAAGAGAAAACTGGCGACAGACGCCGCAGCGACGCCATTTTGCTGAAATTTATCAGCATCCAAGCACTTGGGATGCTTTTATAGCGGGCTATTATGATGTATCGCACATAAACATTCTACTCACATATGCACATCACACACAGACGCACGCATAGACACTTACTCTCGTATGTACGAAATTTATTTGTTTATAATTTTTAATGCCACACATGACATAGTTTTGGTTTTTTTTTCATTTGTGAAATTTATTTTCACGGAAATTTGTTTCGTTTGCCAAAAAAATTGCAAGCAAAAATTATAACCACATTAAATGAAAGCCCAGCAAATTTATGCGATAAGTAAAAAGTTTAATCAAAAAGTTGCTCTTAGTTTGGCAGCCAGCGAGCAAGTTCTGTTCGATATACATGGAGACACAAGAATATGGATGCAAATACTGAAGAAATGGTGGGAACGACATTTTAGTCCGAGTCATGAAAGAATTCTGCAGAAATGGTGTTAATATTGTCAGCTAATGGATTCGTGGAAGAAGCAGAGATGACGAAGAGGAAAAAGAGAAGCGGAACGACTTACAAGGATGCTTTATAATCAGTTGAATAAGTAAGTGTTTTAGAAGTGTTATAAAGGGGAAGAAAAAGTAATTTGTGTCTTGGATTATGTACAAGAGATACACAATACTAGTCTCGGTGTTTGAATAGTCATGTTCTTAATATAATCATTTGCATGTTTTCAACTCTATTGTAGAGGGAGTTATTTCTTATGTGTTAGGCTAAGACTATGCTTGTACTTCCATCAGAATTCAAAGAACTACAATGCCTAAAAGCCACCTGAAATGATTTCAGTAATTTCAAAACAACTGCTGTCGTTCCTCATGAATGTCTCCAAATCTGAGATCCGTGAATTAGGATTCATTCTGCATTCTTAAATGGAATTAATGATTGGATATAAATAAAATTGCATATCGACTTTCACAATGACATTTCCTCACCTGAAGCTTAATTTCCTGACTAAAACTCTTATCGCTCAGATCAAAACAAGTGATTCGAAAACACGGCTCTGAAAACCTTCTTAGAATAACCAAATCCAGAAAACAACTTTTTCGATACCCCTTCTCTAAACTTCTTAAATTCTAGTCTCGCTACATACCGAACAGCCATACACTGGTTATTCGGTATGTTCAGCTGTGTACTCTATAAACCCGGGTGAAACCAAAGTGTATCTGTGTGTTCTTGTTGACATATGCTTCTCTGCTTTTGTTTTTGTTATTTTGGTTTTTTCGCTTTTTGGTTATTTTGGTTAACCGAAAAACTGTGTCAACTTTAATTAGTTTGCTCTGCTCGGCTCATCTGCTCAGCACACATGTGCGCTGAGTACATTTACACCTTCGCTGCGTATATATATGTAGATAGGTGTCATTTAATTGAACACACTGACAGCTGGTATTGAAAGAGTTCATTACGCAAATGGCCACAATGCATTGGCATTTGCATTTTCATTGCCTTTCCTTTCCCTCGCACACTTACTCGCTTCCTCTATCAATCTGTCTCTCACAATTGCATTTCGTTAATTAAATACCAGAATTGAAACAATTTAAAATAAATGAAATAAATGGTTTTAAAATAGTTTAATGTAATTGCAGCACAAATGTATACTTATTTCAGCTCAACGTAGCGTATACGTAACAATTAATTTAACTTGTGCTAAATGTAACTCATACGTCAGTGGTCACATGGTTATAATTACTGTTTACTTACAGTACTTTAACAGGCAATTAAATAGCTTCCGCTCGGTTTAAAAAAATATCACTACAGCGAACATGGTTTTACTTTTGACGCAATTACCTAAATTATGGGTTTCCATTATAACCGCTAAGCTCGTAAGTGCAGTGAAAAACAACGACATGAGCAGCTTAAGTATTCTATGGAATATGAAATATCGACGGCTGAGTCTGTTTCTTAACCACGTACATGAGCACAGTTAAGCTTCTAATTAGCGTTGAGTTCCAACACCATTTATGGCTTATTTATCAAATTGTTTGTGTCATTCCGGGATATGTGTTGTTAATTGTATTGAAGCTAGACTGGCAGTATTGTAATAAGGCCTTCCAGATGGCTGGTTAAACTACTGATAGTTGGGGTAATTTTTAAGAAAGAGTCACAATCACGAAATTATTATTATTATTATTATTATTATTATTCTTATTATTATTATTATTATTATTATTATTATATTTTAACACCATAATAATTTATGAGTGCAAGGTGTTCCGGGAATGAGTACTAGCTACAGAGGCCTTGGACTGGAAAAGAAAATTATTTTATAGAAAGAACCATTTTGGAGACCAAGCCCGTGGCAGGAAATTATTGCCAGTGCTAGATGAGAACTTACTTTTATTCATTTATTTACGCATAAAAAAAAATAACACAATAATTATTGTACACAAGAAAAAAAAACACTAGCTGTCTGGATGTCCTGTTCTATCATTTAGTTTGGTCTATTGAATCATTCCTGATTTCCCATAGTCGAGAGTAATAATCTAATCTAGATATGATTCTGTAGCTTGGTGATATAATCGATATTCAAATATAATGAATTTTCTCGGAATCATAAAAACAATATTATTTACAACAAAAAGCGATATTGTAGATCCATAATCATGTCTGGCATTTTCTTATATATACATCAGTAAACCACCGATGTTAGACAATTTTTAACATTTCTTATATGCCATAAGAGAGTGAGTTAGTGTTTCGAATGGATATATCCAAACTTTTTCTCGAAGCAACTGTTTCCGTTTTCTCAACTTGGGTATTAAATTGAATTATTGGCAATAAGACGATAGGCTTACTTTGTTTTAAGCAAAGATGATGAGTCAGCAACTTATAGCCTTGGAAAATAAATCTCTTATAAGTTGCTGCCGAGTTAAATCTTCAATTTTCCTTAAAACAAAATAAGCCTTTCGTTTTATTGCCAATAATTTACTGTAATACCCAAGTTGAGATACCACTGTTATTAAAGATAAATGATCAAACTACTGTCTTCTTATTTCTGACCACAATTCAGTGATAAGTAAGTATATAGAGAAGCCGCATACAAACAAAAATTGGGGAAGTCATCAAAATGTTGTCATTATGACGACAATTCTTCTTACGATTGTGTATAAATTGGGCTTTTTTTGGCGACCTTCTTCATAAGAAGGAAAACATATATTACAATCATAAGTTTGAGGGTTGGATCGGTACCATGGAAGGGTTTTCTAATCTCTCTTTTGTATATTTTACTCTTAACTTCTGGTACTCATTACCAAAATCTGTCCCCACATTCTCAAAAAAGATGTATTGAATGAATGATAAAAATTACATTGAGTTTCTGTCAATAAGCTGAAAGTCTTGTTTGGCTTAATGAAACTGTAGCCCAAGGAATTCAAATATTCATTTAGAGTTAAATAGCCTCAGTAACAGTCATTCTTAAATCACGTTGATGTAATTACTCAGTACAATCCGGTGTCAGGACAATGAGAATAAAACTGACTTTCGAATGTATGAAAAAAGGTAATAACATCAGTCCACTCACATGGAATGGTCTACCAATTGCTTTATCCACAACAATTTCTTAATTGCTCATTCATACTCATTAACAAAATCCTTCCACACAAAATATATTACGATATATTAAGTTAATAATACAAATTATTGAAAAATTGAAAGTTGAGTTCATCAACCGTATTCAGTGTTTCAAATATATTCTTCTTCATAAACGAAATTGGAACACTATGTCAACCGAGCTTGAAAGACCGCAGAATTGAGCATATTCCACAACAATTTGTGTGCGGAATTTTGATTTATGTGCAGTGGCCTCAATTCGTGATACCGATGCAAATAAATAAATGAAAATAATGCTGATTCAGGTAAGAGTCATTCTATAAAAAAAAGTTCTTCAGGTGTGCTGAAATGGCACGATGCCAGCTGTATCACATTTCAGAGCAGCAAAGAAAAAACCAGAACATTTTTTCATGTTTTAAATTTTTAAAGCAAGTCGAGAAAGAAAAATATTTTTAAGTTTTCAATTGTTTTTTTTTTTAGTTTGCTGCCAAAATGTATTTTAGCAGCATACCACCAAGGTGAGAATGGATATTAAGGCAACTAATTTCTCAATGGAAGTTCTTATATATTTGAATAATAAAACCGGTACAAGTAGGTGAGAATAACACAACAAGACATGGACTTGGAAAAACTCAAAGAAGCTCCAGATGACTGAACATCTTTCTTATATTTCCTTTCGTATAACAACAGATTTCGTAATTAGATTTTAACATTTTCCATAGCTGATACCAAAAAGAAGCAATCGTCCTAAATCTCGCCTAAAGGAGCATATGCCCACCCAGTCCAAGAGACTTCAAAAAAAAAAACTACAAAATATTCATATTAAATAATTCAGAAGGCTCAATGATACGATCTGACCTTATTTTTGTTATACAAAAGCAAAGAGATAAAAATAAAACCCCGACAAGAGAAAGTTAAGAAAATTAAATAAAAATATCATAAAATGTCTTTATGAAATATTCAAAGGATGTCAAGCATTCGTCATTCGTCACACCATATGAAGGTACATAGAAGATATGCAAGCGATATTACCATAAGCCAAGAGCATGCCTACACAACATGTCAGAGCCAAATGACAAACATAAATGCAAATGTCAGAAATGTGTACCAATTTTCTTGTACATCAAAAGAATTTGAAAGAAAGGCAGCATTTTTTACGCTCTATTTTTTTACGCCATACTGCGCCACAACAACAACAACAACAATAGCAACAAAACACACAAAAACAAAAACATCAGCAATAGCAATAAAAAAATATAAAGCAAGCAAAAAGCGAATGTATCCCAGGGAACAAATTCAAATTGCGAATGTAAAAGAGAAGATAAAATGTCATAAAAATGACATTTGTGACATGTCAGCCTACTTTCATGCAACATCTGCTGTGCCAGCATAGTTGAAGGCTGTATGCTGCAAGCGGCAGGCAGTTGCTGAGCACCACGGTAACAAGACAGCCACCCAGTTGGAAATCTAGTCAGCTGTCACCATACATTTCATTGTTCAATTATGTCATGGCGACGCATCTGAGAGCCAATGGCTACGCTGCAACACAATACAAAGTCGTATATTGTATTTTATAATTTCCTCCTGAGAAATAGGCAATGAGGCTGATTTTTATGAGTGAGATGGTAACAAACATTATTTCTAAAGTATATTTTAAAAATAGGTGAAGAGTTATAGCAACTTGTACACCCTAAAGTTGGCGTGGATAGAAACGTCTCTATCCTCTTTTCGGTTGGTTAAGCATTTTCAAACTCACGGCTAAGTACTCACTATGAATGTAAAGTATGCATTACGTAACAATACCTTAAGACCCTTGACAAGGTTAACGAAGTTTTATCTAGTTGCTTTGAGATTATCGGAGAAAGTATCTAATTGTGTAAGCTTGTTGAATCTTCTGGAATATCAAAAGTTCCAAGTAGATAAAAAAAGAATCTATGATTCAATTCAGTTGTAAATTGGAAACTGCCCTGATAAGTGCACTTTGTATCTAAAAATGATATTTTTGAAAATTCTATTACGAACTATTATGAACTATTTCTAAAGTAAGTTGCAACAACATTATAACCGTGTCATTCATTTTGAGAATGTTTTGAATATAGAAAAATACCGACATATGGAAGCAATCCAATCGCACAGTTCCAATAGCACCTTTTCGATCGTGATCGATTTCTTTCCCTCATTCTTTCTGTTAGTGTATCACACTAAGCGCAGAGATTGCTCGAATTGTTATGAGTAGCTGAGTTGAATCTCCTAACTTTCTCTCTTAAATACCTATAAGGAAGTATATACATATTTTATTTTGTCCTTTGAATCTTTATAAATGTGGATTCATTGTCTTTTCCTCATTATTGAGTGTTAACCAACTTGTTATTCCGGGCTCTAAATATTTCCCTCTTCTTCGCTAGTTTGTTCTCCAAGGTCTATGAAAAACTTAAAAATTTGCTTTCATGAAATATTTCCATGCCTGAAAGATGGTTCGATTTGAAACGTTCCGATAGTTATACTACTCTCATTTTTACAGACTACCATACTAAGCGCCAATTCCTGATCATATACGATTCATGGTCATGTGTGAAGTCCTTTCCAACTGGGTCGTTTGCTAGTTCATTCAGTGTGTGCTCGCATGCTCGCTTGTATGCTATGGCATATTTGCCAATGACATTAAAGGTGTTTTTAGGCGCAAATGAAAATTGTATTCTGTGTCACATACGGCCTGGTGCTGAGAACAAAACCAGACAAGCAGCGCCATTTGAACAAGTGAAGTGGAATGCGTTTGAATACGTAAACGGCAAAATATGTAAAACAAAAACTAACAAATAAACACACACATAAAAAAACACACACAGTCTCGCATACCCACTCACTCATGCCCTTTTCGTTCGTGCACTGGAAAAAAATAACTATTTTCAATTACTTTCTGCTGTGCCCCTAAAAGTATGCTAACAACTTCAAAATGCGGTTAAGTGAATTTGTATGAAAATTTCAAGTGAAACTGTGGCAAAAAGAAAACTCAACTGAAACAACAAACAAAGCAGTTGGAATAATTAAAATTTGTGAGCGAAAATGCTACAAAATACTGCACAATTCGCTTCGGCAGGCCAGCGAGTATTTGCGCGCATTTAGATGGGTATAACAAAAGTTGCAGTTAATGAATGTGTACGAAAATGCTGCCAAACGTGGCAAAACAAGCAATTTAAACTTTGCTTCCATGCGAGGCCACACAAATCAATGTAGAAATTACATTTCACCACAATGATTTTCAGCACCAATGCCGCTGAAGGCGAATGCAATGAAATGGCATATGATTGCATTCACTTCAGTTCACAATTAAATGCAGGCAATGTTGCTTTAATACCCACAGCTGAAGGGCCTTTTAAAATGCTATTCGATTTAGTCTGTTTAAAATAACAAAATAAACAATATCGGAGTAATGTAAAAAGTGAAGTAATTTGCCTGGGAAGTGGGCAGCTGCTGTAATAATACTCTTTGGTAGAATGATTTTCATTTGAAGACTAGATTAAACTGACGACTATACGAATACATGAGTATTTTATATCCCAGGAGAATGTAGAAAATAATATGCAGATCAACGACTGAGAGTGCTCTTTAAACAATGACGTTCATATATCACATCTTTTCAAGATATGGATTTATAAACGCTGATACGAATTAAATTTAAGTCAGTTCTGCATTATTTTATCATATCGCCAATAGAAGTGGAAAGCGCGATATCCACCTAATTGAATTCTATCATAAATCCATTCCAAATTTCATAAATCCATTGAAATTTCATAATTTCCAATCAATTTCCGCAACTGAGTTGTTAGTATTTAGGGATCTCGGAAAGTGTTCTTCAGTCCCTGAAGTCACCAATCTCACCCATAAATTGACGAATGGCACCATTTCGGATTTCAAACGAACTTCATTTCTTTTTGTTCATAATATCATTTTTTAATACAATGTTTTCCTTCATGTTACAAGCCGTCGCCCCTTTCGATTTTACATATTACCCTCCCATGCTTTTGTGTTGCCGACTCTTAACTTAATTAGATCTGTTCCACTTACATTTCTCTGAACACAAGCGGCAAAACAAAAGAATCCATCAATTTTCAAGGATAATACAAGTTAACATCAATTTGCTTTGACAAACGTCCTTGTACCGCAAACTCGAAACATATGAACACTCCGCAATCCCCCCTTGTCTACATCTTGCACGTCATATCGTCGCCTGCATGCACAATGTCGGTTGTTATTTTTTATGTGCGGCTGTCATAGCGCATTTGTTTACAGTCGCCAATGACAATTTAGCATTGTTGTTGCGCAACATGGACGTGTTTTCGCATAACTGCCACATTTGTGCTTATTCCGTTTTATTTTCATAGGATTTCGTTTGATTGTGTGTATGTATGTGTTTTGTGTGTGCGTGAGGGCTTTTATGTGACACACTTTTCAGCGGCAGCAATCAACACCGCTGTCAGCATAGCTGTATGTCATTTATTTGTTTATTAACGTTGACACCAGCGCACGCGAGACGGGCAGGATAAGAAATGCGGACAGTCAGATAAACAAATAAAATACCAGCATTATGCCAGTTGACATAATTGCACCACTCGCACTCAGTCAAAGATACGCACATTAATACATGAACACACACAAATCCAAACATACACATGCATCCTCCCACATTACTACAAGCGTGTAAACATAATTGACACTTCTGCTTGACCGGCTGTCATGAGTTCTGTTGACATTTACGCAAAATGGCAGCTTAGCTGCGAGCAACAAAAACGCAAAATAATGACAAAAAGAAAGGGGGATCAGTAGCGTCCCTGCCATGGACACTTACCAGATGCCTGACTGACGGATTGATAAGCATCATTTAAAGCAGCTTTCGTCCATTCGACAATAATCCTTTTCGCTTACACAGCAGTGGCTCGATACACTGACAAGCGTAATTTCAAATTAATGCCTGAACGTTATGTTGCACACGGAAGTGTGGAAGAATATGCCTTATTGTTAATCCTGGCTAAGAAATTGCGCTCGTAATGAGTGCGTATAGCGTTTCGTCTTTTGTCTGGCGTTCGTAAGCTTGATGAATTTTGGCCAATATTACCCGCTTGGCGGGTAGAAGGTATTATGGTGGGGATAATGGGGAGGGGGTTAATGTTTAGCAATAATTTAACACCCCCAACATTAGCGAGATTCCGGCTGCGGCTGTGAGGGTGATAATTAGCCATGAGAATGATGTAAATTTCAACGCCTCGCCTTCATTCTTAGCGAAATTACATGCATTCAAGTTAATGGCATTCATTTAGGGGTGGTACAATATTTGTTCTATTTAAAGGCACAGATTTAATGCGACAATTGTTGAAGACTTTGAGTAGGGGCTTTTTGTGTTGTAGTGAATTTCGATAGAAAGCGTTTTTGTAGCTTTCCAACGCAACCCCTTCTAGCGCTTTGTCGGTTGTTGGTTGTTTGTTGAATGAATAAGGCTTTCATTATTACCAGCCATTTATTTAATCTACAATCTTAAAGATTGTAAAATACAGCGCCTTTACGCACAAATTTGAATCAGCTTTTACTAGGGAAGATGCGGGACAGCCATGCAGAAATGGGAATGTTTTTCAGTACTGTGTTCTTTCCCTGATCGCAATGTATTTATGCACATTTATCGATACAGGAAGAAAATCAATATAGTTATATACAAAGAGCGAACTACTGAAAAACATTCCGATTTCTGCATGGATATCCCACACCTTCACAGGTAAAAGCTGAGTGGTATAGCATCATTCCTATACCTTTGTTACATAGGTGGCTTCACAATATTTCATAAAAAGCTAACTAAATCATTCGTGGTAATCTATCGTTTAACTTTCATTAAAAATTCGTATGTCACTACTTTGAATCTCGGTTCCGAGGAGGAGGACGAGACGGTTCTCCACCTCTTATGTCACTCCCCATTCTTGAGCAGAAGAAGAAATCGCATCTTTGGTGACCCATTTCTTACAAGCCTGACAGAGCTGTCATCCTTTAATATTAGGGACATAGCAAGGTTCATCTAAGTATCAGGGTAATTTCCTGCAACATAATGGGGGAGTCCTGTCTTTCCCGGCGCTGTCCTTGCGCTGACTATCACCATCCAAGAAAGAGAACTTTTTAGTCAGTGCTAGTACGGCGACACACTGTGGTATCACATTGGGCCAATAGGTGTGCTCAAGTGTGCTTTTGGCAAACTAGGCGGCCACTCGTACCTACCTACCTACCTACTTTAAATCTGTGTATAGGGGTTCATGATTGAACTATTGATCCAAAGATTTAAGCAAGTCTTAAAGCGATGAACTCGGGTACTTTAGAGGGCAGGAGAATTAGTCTAAGATTCTTTCGGACTGCTTTAAGAACTATTGAATACAAGAAGAACTCCGTGCGGACTGCTGAGTTAACAAAAGTCCAAGCAACTCACCTAAGTTTATAAGCCAGTTCCTTTTTATTGGCCCTGAAAACTTTATCTGAGTCAACAAATAACTCTTCAAATAGTTGGCATTGAATGATTATTGATACCAAAAGTCAAATTAAGCATAATTACCAAGGAACTAACTTCTAGTAACTTAAATACTTCTAAAATCCTTTTCAAGACTTCCGTGTTTTTGCTAAATCTAAACCGGAGCAAGAGCAGAGCTTCAGCGAATCAATTTCCATATATTGATAATAATATAACACTCTGTGCAGAGCCAGTATCCAGACTCCGAAATTATGAGGTTGGGTTGTCTATTTCCTAACGGACAGTACAAACTTTTAGCAATTCGAACAGCTTCCGTATATTTCATAGCTGTATACTTCCCCAGAGCTAGTACATTGTAAATCAGCAGAATACAATAGAATAGTATGAAGCTCAGAACCTGGAATCCTGTAATTCTACCTATAACATATCATAATAATATAATTGTCTTTTGCTGGTTGCGCTTTTTTGGAAAAATTTGAATTTTGTGCTGTTACTTCCTGGACACTGCTAATATTGCCTTGTTTAAACGATAATAGTTTAGAGTGGACACAAGCTTTGGCGTCTGTTATCAAACTTAATAAATATTTAATAATTTTTTTATTGTGATTAAATACATAGAGTTATGAATATTTTGTTACTTATTAGTCCCATCACTGGATTGTTTAAAGTAATTCATGAACAATGTTGTTCATTCCCCTTCATTTTAAGTAGTTTCACAGAACATATTTTTAAAAATTTGATATTAAGTAACATTTTTCACTTATCGATCTAAGTAGAAACTTTACACTCACGACCAATATTTTTTCTATTTATTTCGACAACTTCGAGATCATTCCACACATTCCAGAACAAAGTCCATTGTTCTGGAAAAGAGATTTGAGCGTCTATGACTGGGTTCTAATACGAGGAGTACTATTTATAATTCGGGAACTGGCAACACTAATGTCAGTGGCTAAAATCTGGCAACACCATAATGAAGTTTGACATTTTTTCGCATAAACGTACTCACAACGTGTTGATATACAAGTGCTATTTGTTTTGTTTACAGTGAGTTAAGAAAATTATTTTGGCCAAAAATGGAAATTTCAAGAGAAGGTTTTCGTTGGATTATTTTTCACAATTTTCGACCTAGATTACCTCAACAAGAATGTGTCCATGAACTCAGTTCTTTGTATGGCGATAAAGCACCATCAACAACCACATTATATCGCTGGTGTAGTGAATTCAATCGTGGTCGTAGTTCGGTCGCCGACGAACTCCGTGAATGTCGTCCAAAATCGGATGTTATGCCACAGAACATCGATGCAGTGCGTGAACTGATAATGCAAGATCGTCATGTGACATATCGTTGGATAGAGGACACCTTGGGCATTCGTCATGTGACATATCGTGAGATAGAGGACACCTTGGGCATTACTTCCACTTCCATACATTCAATATTGCATGAAAACTTGGCTCTAAAAAAGATTTGTTCGCGTTGTATCCCACATAATTTGACAATCGCACAAAAAAAGGCTCGTGTCAATTGGTGTAAGGAAATGATTAAAAAGTTCGACCGTGGTGCTTCAAAAGACGTGTATAAAATCATGACAGGTGACGAATCACGGATATAAAGAACATGGCCGAATGGGTCATGTGGCCACTGTTCCGCTTGAGCAACGTAGGACGGTGAATTCTGAGTAGAACACGACCATTTGTTTCCCGGAAGTCTTGGGAGAAATTCGTAAAACCAACCGCCAACGACGAATCATTCTCCATCATGACAAAGCGAGCTCTCACACATCTCGTCCAACAGGTGAATTTTTGAGTAGTCAAAACATCGAATTGATGACTCATCCTCTGTACAGTCCTGATTTGGCACCCAATGACCTCTTCTTGTTCCCGAATATTAAAGATAAACTGCATGGTCAACGATTAACGAGCGCCGAAGAAGCAGTTGAAGCGTTCAAAAACCATGTTTTGGGGGTGTCTCAAGAGGAATGGAAAAACAGCTATGACAAATGGTTTGAACGAATGCAAAAGTGTATTGATCATCAAGGGCAATATTTTGAAAAACAATAAAGCCATTTTTATTTAAAGATGTTTGTTATAATTTTCTATTCCCGATATATAAATAGTACCACTCGTACATTCAAAGATTATACATATTTATTCATGTCTGATGAAAGAGGTTTATAAGTGCAAACGAGATTGGAGCGTCTATAACTGTATTCTAATAATGTGACTCTTCATTGGTGAGTTTTCACTAATTACCTTTTGGATAATGAACGATTTATATATTCAAAGATAATTCATATTTAGTCAGGCCAGTTGAAGGAAATATTTCTCTAAAATACAACACAGAACTAAAGTTTAATTGTAAAAACGATTCTTCAGTTAGATTCAAACGTAGTAAATATGCGGCTTCATATCATCGCCACATACACCTAAATATGTACGAGAGGTAAACTTAATTTTAGCAAATGAAGTGATACCATCTGGAATACCATCCGATGCCACTGACCCACCAGAGTCATCAATGGTGGTCTTTCTTACATTTTGATGGGATGGAAGTACTTTTTGATATTTGCACAAAAAACGCATATCTCAACATGGTTGGTGTGTTTTAATTGATTGGGTTTACTATAAGGATCATTAAAGTTTATAGTTTTAACTTAGGAAATCACAGAGTGATTATTGTTGTGACTAGGGTAAAGAGATTATTCAATACTCCTGACGGTCCAATTATAAGTAAAATGATGAATCAATTGAATAATAGGAGAATCTTTGGCAAAATCTTTTTATTATAAAGTTCAAATCATCTTGAACATCATTTATGTTTTTTGAAGAACTTCTCCCCATTTGTTCAGAGGGAAAAGTCAGAAGCATCAACTGTGAAGATTGAGGTCCTGCCAATGGGCAGCAATGATAAGGTTTTTATTACTATTGGTGTAAGAGTAGCCACGGAAGCGCAGATCTCCAATAATATGAAACTAGGTTTCAAGACTAAGAAACTTCTATATTGTTTTCTCTACGACGAAGGTCCATTCTCGAACAGCTCCGCATATACCAGCAAACTTCCGCCCCAAGAAATATGAACTAGATGGTGTTAATCTACTTCAATAGAACAATCAAGCAATAATTTTGCGAAGAAGTGTCGGCGTTTTATAGCCATATTTTACGGGTTCTTTCATTGATGGAAGGAGGAGTTGCTGGCGATTGCTTGTTTCCTAGTAACGCCTTACAGGAAAATATTAACGAGCAGTTTTTGAAATCCCACCCAAGTAAGCATTTACGAGAAAATTATTTAGAACACTTATGAATTAGAAAAATAACCCCACTACCCAAACTGAGATCCAACTCTATCATAACCATAAAATCCGAACACAAGCACCACTTAAATTTAAGCTTTTTATTTCCTATTCTGCTGGGGTGTTCCAATTACCAGAGGCATGCCACTGGTTTATGTGCTGTTATTAAATCCACATACCCCAATATTAAAGCAGAAACTACGCTTCACTTGACACTAGAGCATAAAATATTAAATTACAACTACAACTGCAGCCAAGAGCAGTTGATGCAGCATGAGCCCGGCCAGCGCAAAAACCTCGAAGTAGGAGTACATTAACCTCGAATTGCACTTGCACCTGAGCGACCCAAACAAAGAGTTGACGGGGCGTACTGGCAGTTGGCCACAAACACATACATCCACGCACGCAGACAACTCACATAAAACGACAAACGCTGGAAAGCAGCGCACAAGAAGCGCAAGTTCAACATTTGCTGCAGCTGCAATTGTGCATTTTTAATTGTTATGCGAGTTTTGTGCAGCAATTCTAAAAAAGTGCTTAAAATTAAAACCAAAAAAAGGATCAGCAATGGAAGTTGTTCAAAGTACTTTGAACTTACCAAATGCTCTCATCATGACTTTAACGAGAATCTAATTGGGGCAGCTGTTGTATTGGGTCTAAGCAGAAAGTGTATTCAGAGATAATTGAATTTTTGTAGAAATATAAATTTTTATTTCAATATGATGCACCAACGATGACATGTCCTTTCATGAAGGAACCATTCAATAAGCTCGGCTATGCTGTGGGTCTCTTCTATTGTGTTCCGCTCTGTTGATGTGGCTTCCTTTCATGCTGCATCCTCCACGGAATTCTGTTTTGTCATTTTTGCCCCTCAATGAAGTAAATGCAATTTTATTTTGAGTTATTTGTGTGCTGGCAAACAAATTCCTATGCCACTGACTATCCTTACTATTTAATACTTTTCCACTACTCTATTTATTTGTCCTGTGATTTTTTCTTTTTTTTGTACTAAACATAACACAATTTTCGTTTATGTGTGTCCCTCGGCAGTTTGAATCCACCACCGTACAGTGAAAATTTACACTGATTCCCACATATAACAACGGCTTGAACGATGAGTATCTTCCGCGATTGATAAGGAGTATTGCAAAACAAACATTCAGCAGAAGGATCGATGGACTATTAAATATACCCCACATAAGATCCAATTGATATCAGAACTCCATATGGGATGCGAATAGTTTCGTCTTGAAATTTCTGATGTACTATTTTACAACTCATAAAATGATGGGCAATTTTCGGCAAAGAACAGTGATAAGTTGCGCAATTTCCTCTGAGATGCTTATGTAATAAAAGGGAGTAAGTTTGTGCTGGGGTACTAAGCATCAAAGAAACATTCAACGAAAAGAGTCTACAACCAATTGGAGAGCCATTATTATCGAATAGTTCCAGGTTGATATAGGTAGGTAGGAGTGGCCGCCTAGTTTGCCAAAAGCACACTTGAGCACACCTAATGGGATGCCACAGTGTTCCGCCGTTCAAGCATTAACTAAAAAGTTGTCTTACTTGGGATGGTGATAGTCATCGCGAGGACAGCGCCGGGAGAGGCATGACTCCCCTATTATGCTGCAGGAAACCATTTTGATAGTTTGATGAACCTTGCTATGTCCCTAATATTAAAGGATGACAGCTCTGAGGTTGGAATAACTAACATGGAAACATAGTTAGCTTATATTCGTTCAAAAGGACGCAGCTTACTGTTCATAATGCCAGCTTATCACGAAACAACTTTTAGAACAACATGTTCAAAGCTCTTGAAAAGATTTTCTTCTGTGGCGTTAACTTCAACAAACAAGTGAAGAAATTACAACAATGCTAACAGATAAAAGCCAACAATAGAAGGGTTAAAATCGGAAATATCGGAACCATTAGGCTCTATTATGATAATTCTCATAAAAGAAGCAAGATTCTCAACGAATTCAAGAAGTGATCTCTTGGCTCATTTAGTTTCAGCATTCAATACAAAAGAAAACATAAGTTTATTATAGTTACCGTTTAACAACATTGTTGCGAAAATTAGGTTTTTGAATAGTTCTGATCACTGGATTGTGTAGGAAGTTATTTGTTGGTCATTTAACTTTAGTTTCATTAGTTTAATTTAATAGTAACTTACTTGAGAAATAATTGTTAAAGTATATTTCAATACAATAGAATAACTTATTTTTAAGACAGTATTATTACTGCGGCTTTCAAGTCACAACTGTAGTAAATGGCATGTGCTTTATTATATATTAACCGGTTGTTTACAAACATATTCGGGGATATTTTGTATCAGTGTGAATGAAACTGAGAGAAAAGTACAATATAACTATATCCCCACAGTAATGTAGATTTGACATTTGAGCTCAATAGGTATATTTTTTACCCCTCTAAAGATGCGGAGATGTCGGCACTAGTATAAGAATACGAAACTTTAACTTGCATTTACAAGGTTGCGTTGTGTGATAGAACTACAATTATATCATCACTCTTCCCGGGTAGTTGAACTATGCCATATTTTCGGCAGGTATGCGTTGGATTGAAATATCCAACACATATTGGATTGAAATATCCAACACATACCATACCTGCCACATACATACAATTTTGCATCGTGGTGTTGGCAACTTTTGATATTCAACCCGTCGCCTTCTTCCATCACAAGTGAATGATTGTGTCCATATTCGCATAGATGCATGTGTATAATTAAGCTTCGAGTAATTTATGGTGTGAATTGTAGACCCTCCATCGCTAGTCTACGCCAACAATACGGAGTCATAAGGACAGCTCAAGGAAAATATCTTAGAGAAACTGGGGAAATTCTATCTAATTGAAGGGAAAATGTTATAGAAAGTTCGGCTTTCCATTTATCACGAAACGTAACAGTGAAGGCCATTTGACCGACTTGGTATACCACATATAATATTAAAATATATTACTAAACAATCAATGGAAATCTCATACAAATTCGATTTATTTTTAAGCTGGACTACGCTTTGAACTTTACACTCGTTACAAATTAGTTCCTTGTACTGCAGTGCCACTAGGGGGCCCTGGTCATCTCCAATGTAGATCCAATATGCAAGTCGCAAGTTAGCACCATAGGAAAGCGACTGCAATGCAAATGGTGAACTAAGTTCAGTCAATTTCACTGTAGGGCGGTGTGTAACTTACTTGCCACACATACAGTCGCTTGCTCACATACAGTCACATACGCATATGCATGCACAACCGTATTGAATTGCTTTTCGACGTAAGAGCGGAGGCGTTTTCAAATTGTTGAGCTTCGTATTTACAAAACTATTTGTGGCATGTTATTGCATTGTTGTTGCAGTTTTCGTTTTATTGTTGTTGTGTCCTACTCCTTTCCAGTCTGCTGAGTTTACGTAGTATGGATCAGTACAATAAAATTTAACAAAATATTTCTCTCACAATAAAATTTAACAAAAATATTTCCAATGCCTTTTCTAATTTTACGACTTATTTGAAAATGAAGCATACTTTGGCTAAAGACGTCAGGAGCAGCTTTAAGTGGGTGGTGTTTGAAGAAATTGATTTTATTTATAATTCGACTTTGAATTGTTTATAGATTCCATGCAAAATTATTTAATTCGAAGGCAGTTCTTTAGTATTGTGGGAAGGAAATGACAAAGCAGAATGATAACCTATACAACCGATTTTAGTCAGTGTGGATTACCAGGGAATGTGACTTGGGTGAATAAAATGTTTATTTATGCTTAGTCATATTTAGTTAAATAGTTGTTTTATCATAATTTGTATATATTATCAGTAGTTTCCACATAGTAATGAAGTAGTCTCTTCCCCATTCATAGATTCATATGAAAAGACTAATTAGTGTATTTTTTATTTATTTCGAAGAAGCGAGTTCTTTGGCATCCTTTGCAGACCCATCACCTCCGGAATCTGTACACATACACTACAGAGAATACTCCTAACATTCCTAAGTGCTTCATATTTCTCGCATTTCTTAGGAAAATTTTTCTATTTATAACTAGTAAACATATCAAACAAACAGCAGACCCCTTGCGTACATATAAACAAGGACTCAATCTGTGTAAAGGTACTCTTACCTAATCACATTAAGAATGATGAACATGTGCTTAAATTCATAAGCAAATAACAAATCAACAGTAATTAACTTCATCAGGGAGGCTTCCGCAATGCACACACTTGTGCGCACCCCTTGCGAACTTGTTTGAAATTAAATTCAAAAATTTTTGGGTTTCTAACATAAACCAACTCAGGCACACACACACATATGCAAAGGTGGATAATTACAAACACATGTGCAAACTTGCAAACGAATTCAAACACAAAGTTGGAAATTTTAGCTCGAAGGCGTCAGAGTAAACAAAAGTTTAAGCGCTAAGATGGAGCCGAATCCTCGCATATCTGGGCGTATACACATACACCACATCCACATCTCCACACGCTTCCACATACAATGTGTGTGTGTGTGTCTGACTGCAAAGTAACTCAAAAGTTTTCTCATTTATTTGTTGGAGCCGCCTGCAGCCGAGCTCTAACATTTTCAGGACTAGCTGCCTAAAATGGCAGCCCTGCAGCAAAAGCTTTGATTAAAAATGTCGCTTCTAACCTGACAAAAAGAAAGACACAACACCGAACGACACGAACAGTTTCATGGGAATAAAACAATGAAACAGAGTACTGCGTGGAGTTGCGAAAGTACTTTGCTTATGTAGAATCTTTTAGCAACTTGGGCGCCGTTCTCTCAGGCGTTTTCGTAGTCCTCTGGCGAACCTTGAACAACATTTTGCATTTGCAAAAACGATTCTTATATTTTCTTTTTGTTGCTGTTATGTACGAACTTGTGGTGAAGTTGTTGTGTTTTCCTTACACGTTCTATGTACCAACCGTTTGCGGAGCATACTGCACGAAACGCAACGGAAGTGCATGTTCTCTAACTGCCAAAATGGTATCTAAGTTCCGTTTTGCGCCTTCTTTTCCTGCCAACCAATTTGCTTTCAATTTACACGTTAACAGCGAAAGCAACAACCAGCTTAAAGGAGCAAGGGAAACAATTGTTTCCGTTGAAATGCTCAGAGAGTGTGTTCAGGCAAAGTCCCTTCAATTAATCACATTTGAATGATATTACTTTGAATTAAACACTGACTGAAGAGCGAAACAGAAATATTCTCTCTTCTGGAGATATTGACGCGATGGCAACAGAGAAAAGATGTATTAGAAAAGAGTGTGCGAGGGTTCGATCACCCATGTTGAAGCAAAAACTAGCTGAAGCTGATCAACGTCTAAGAGAAGACTTTAGAAATCACAGGGATATAAGTTTAACAGAGTTCGCAACAAAACTTACTCCAGTCAAGGCCACAACATACTCTTTGTGGAAAACAATTAAATTCGTCAAAAGTCCGCAAGAACACTATCCATCTCTTAGAACTGAAAATGGGAAATGGCCTATAAGCGATGCTGAAAAAGCAAATATATTTGTAAACCACCTCAAAGGTGTGTTAAAGCCAAATCCACCTTCAAACAACTTCGCAATTCCAAATAATGAAGATCCCAAAACTCACCTTCAGGTAAAGTTCACTTTTAAATAATTGGCTCTTGCTATAAAAACGAACTATAAAGCGAGCAAGGCTCCTGGCTACGACATGATAACGTCAGAGATGAGAGCTCAATTTCCAAAATGCGCAATCAAGTTAACTTGTTCAATTCAGTTCTTCGAGTAGGTTACTTTCCAAATATTTGGAAATTGTCAGTAATAAAAATGATCTGCAAGCTGAGTAAAGAACCCCCATATTCTTCTCCATACAGACCTATCTATATTGTCTATACTTTCCAATCTGTTTGAAAGAATATTTTTGAACAAGATGCAGCCGTATGTTGAAAACTTGATCCCAAGTGACCAATTTGGCTTTCGGAGAAAACATGGAACAATTGAGCAAGTGCACCGAATCACCAAAGATATACGCAATGCTTTTGAGTCTAAGCAGTTCTTTTCTGACATATTCTTAGACGTAGCTCAGGCATTCGATAAGGTTTGGCACGACGGACTTATGTGCAAGTTGAAAGAAATACTTCCTGCGGAATTCCACTCTACCCTTGAATCGTACATTAGACCGAGAAAATTTTGAGTGAAGAGCAACGAATCCACATCGAACATCTACAGCATCGACTCTGGTGTACCCCAAGGTAGTGTTCTCGGGCCTGCCCTGTATGTTTCGTTTACGGCTAATATACTGACAGTTGCAAAAACACATATCTGTACTTTTGCTGAGCATACTTCGATACTATGCTCTCACTCAGTAGCAGACGCTACATCAGCTCACCTAAATTGACATTTGCGAAAGATTGAAACCTGGCTCTGCGACTGGCGCATAAAAGTAAACGAGACGAAAAGCAAAAATGTCACATTTACACTACGTCAAGGTAGCCCTGCGGCCCTGAAACTCAACAACGTCACCATTCCTGTATCCAGTGAAGCTACCTATCTTGGAATACATCTCGACAGAAGGCTGACTTGGCGCAAACATATAGAAACCATGCAAAATCAGATAAAGATAGCCTTAAAATTTAATTTTTTACTACACAAAAAATCTCGTCTTCGGATAGAACACAAATTTCTTCTGTACAAAGCCGCAATCAAACCTATTTGTCATATAGCGCTCAGTTATAGTCAATTGCTAGTTATTCTAATATAGAGAAAATTCCACGAGCTCAGTGTAGAAAACCAAGAATCATTGTGAACGCGCCATGGTTCGTGAGAAATGTGAATATTCATCGCACTCTGGACATTGCACACTTTAAAGAAGAACTAGTTGTTCTGACTGAAAAATACCATGCAAGGCTTTTGCATCATCCGAACTGGCTAGCCCAGGTCCTGCAACCCACTCAAAGCTTATCCCGGCTAAAAAGACGAGATGTTCCATCATTATAGCATATCTTATGAAGCCAACTAATAATTCGCACACCGGTGCAGATTTATAATAGATATATTTAATTATTAATGTTAAGCTTTGAACAGAATTGTCAATCTCTTGTAGAATATACAATAAAAAATTGAATTGAAACAAACGAAAAATAAAATAAAATAAATAAATTTGAAATTATTTATTGAAATACTGCGAAAACAGATTTTTATTTTGTTGGAGGTAGTCCCAGGAATGAGACACATATTTGCTCAAAGAAACTCAGTACAAGCGATCACTTCAAAATGGCGTTATTATGTAAGGTGCTTAGAACAATTCAATATCGATAGCCTAAAAGCACTAATAATAATCGATTTGCGGAACTTAGGACCCAGCATTTTTAAAGCAAAATTGAGAAGTATGTAGTTATTCATATGATGGTCATTTCATAGGGATGATGGTGGTATGAAAATTATAGATATACTACCTATATCACTCCTACTCGTATATATTACTTATATCACTCCTCAATTCCATTATGATTGAAGAGGCCTGCAAGCATCTCTTTTTGGAGTAGATTTGCGAGACTGTGATACTATAATCTGGTAACCTGCGAGGATCTCCGGAGAACCGCTTTGCTTTAACTTTTCTTGAGAGAGGTGCTATTATCATTTCAGACTCGAGTGTATTTTTTCCTGAGATTGAATTAGGAATTAGCAATTTTGTCACTCAAACAATGGCGATTTTGAAATTGACCAGAACTCTCTAGATAAGGTATGGAAGACGTTCTTTGTTAGTTCCAGGAGGATCGAAATAAAATAAATGTATTTTTTTAACATGACTAGTGCTGACCTTAGGTAGGTTCGGTTAGGTTGCGAAGGCGTGTGCGGATAGCGTATCCGCACTTCCACTCGGGGACATTTATGTCCCTTGTGACTGCTTTCAAAAATGCCAAGAGGAGGCATACTCGTCCTTACCCGCGATTTCAGTAAACACTCGAAGTAACATCCCTATTAAACCACTTCGTTTTCCAGGTGAAAGTGAGGAGATCCGATAAGTCCACCTTCGTTATCTCTGTCAAGCCTGCGAAGAAGCGCGACCCCAAACTTTGAAGTCGTTCCAACTGCAGTCTTGGACGTTGACTTAAAAAGGGATGAATCGATTCTATCTTTTCTTCATCATAGCAACTCCTGCATAGCCCGCTCGACGGAATACGACAACGTTGAAGCATTGGTGCGATAGCATAATGCCCGGAAATGACCCCCGTAAGCACTCTTACTGCAGGTTTGTTCAGCCCTAAGAGAACCTTCGTTCTCTTCATGTCTAACCCATGCCGTAAGGCCCGTGAGACTTCACAATCGTCACGATTAGTTCATAAGTTATTTGTCACCACAATAGTGCATTCATCATGTTCTTAGGAAACTAATTTTAATAGATGAACAGATGCCGATATTGCTGCAGTGAAAGTAAATTTATATTTAGTAACTACGAGTACCTCATGTTACAATATGAGGAGGTTAAAATAAACAGTTCAAATTAAATTATATTTTAAGTTTATTCGATGGAATGCATTTATGATAGTGCGCAAAGAGAAGCTTCAGAAAATCGTTTAATAATCTTCATTACACCAGAGTTTAGGAATGCCAAGCAACGCATCTTTTCAAGTTTTATACACTTTTCGTTGCCTACAAGTCAAGGCTTGGGATCGCTCAATCTTCTTCATACAAGTAGGTAGACACTTCATATGTGCAAGTGTTTCGAAACTCTTTATTGGTTCTATCAGAAGATTTTGTATTTGTATTTTTTAGTAGGTTAAATATTAATTGAGAATATTTCAGAGGTGTGGAAAAAGCAAGTATTCGTGTGTAAGAACAAGTATTCGATGTGGAAAAACAAATGTTCAAAGTAGAAAACAAGTATTCAAAGTTTGTTTTAAGCAACTTGGACTACACCAACGACTAGAGGATCAAATGACAGGCAGAGGCGATAGAATCAAGAAACAAATAATGTCAAACCAAATACCAAAAGCAAACTACAGAGTACCTCTACGTGCATCATCCGATTTGTAGCAACTTCGCAGTCAATATTGGGATGTTATTCGTAACGATCATAATGGACGTCCAAGGATTGTTCCTTTGAGGCGTATGTTAGGACACCAGCACGGCACTACGACGAGCACTACCAGCACGGCACTACGACGAGCACTACGACAGGAGGACCTCTGTAGTAGAGGTAATTAGAACACAAACAATTTCTAGCATATTAAGAAAAGCCGGATACCGACGACATAAGGAACATAAGCAACTTGGATTACATCAGAGACTACGGGATCAACTGACAGGCAGAGCTTCATAAGAACTATCAAACGGGCCACAATTTGCTTGAAAGTTCAAATAGTGCAATTTGTTTTGAATCATCGGAGGAATACTAAACATATTTCTATACACAATTTGACAAGGATAATTAAATTAATAAGAAAAGTTACTATTTTAAACGAAGCCTAATCTATTAGACGGAAGGAAAAGTGTGAAGAATTTCTGTGTAAGACTCCTGCACACCGCTGAGGATACCTCGGCAGAAATTTGAGTCGTTACATTAAGCATAATTAAATATTTAATTAGACAGCTGAAGGGTCTTCACACGGATTCTTGTACATATGTGTACCATATATGGGCATGTACGAATGCCATACACATTTGCATGCATATGTACTTTTATAAAAATACATACTTATTAATATACAAACTTATAAGAAGAAATAAGAGTTTTAATGACATTCGTATAATCACAAATGCTTGCAAGCAAACTCTCATGTAGAGCTTTCCTGCCCTGTTGTCGACGCAACCAAAATTTGTCTCAAATCAATGAGTGAAGAAAACGATGGTAGTATCTTTCTGTGTAGCATTGCCACATGAAATTATTTACGAGCCCAGATATCCATTTAGTGACAACTAAATCTACAACAACCACAGCTACAACAACTATAACCGTTGCGAATGTTCACCATAACGTGTTAACATGGCATGCACACAGTAACGCACCACATTGTTACACACGCCACAACAAAGTAACTACACCAGCCATAACTAAAGCCAAAAAAGAAGCAAATAAGGAGAAGAGAGTAGGTAAGCACACCAACAGTAACAACAATAACAACGGCACATATGAAATGCCTGGCAGCAAAACCGCGTTTGCGTATGGAATGAAAAATGTTGTGCGGAACAAAATTTGATTAGGTTATTTGTAGTGGGCCATAAACTGGAGTCGGGGTCGCGGCCGTTGCCGGAGCCGGAGCAACCGCCACTAATGAAACTGCGCCCAATGAAGCTAATAAAAAACGTACAAAATGGAGCATGAAATGCAAGGAAGGACTACAAAATCCAGTGTTTTTCGGTTTCGCCGGTTGCCAGAGCGGTATTTAATGTTATTAATCAGGAAGGAGCGTGTGCCTTGCAACAAATGCAAAATACCCACCAACATTTCGGCAGCAGCAGCAGCAGCAGTAGCAACACTAAAAACAATACACAACAGCAGCAACCACAACAAAAACATTTGCAAGTAACTGTTGAAAGCCACAACAACCGAAAATATGTTTGAGGAAATTAATTTTAATTAATTTTGTTGTAAAAGGATTTTCCGTTTAGAGTTTTATTTCCCCTTCGTGTAACATATTTCACGATAAAAGCACAAAGCTGGGATTAATTGGATAATTTGTTAATTTCTTCGGTATGCGCGCTCCTCTTCGATATGGGTCTGGAAGCAGCATATAAATGGGTGCTTCTCATTTATTTATTGTATCTCGAAATAGTTGAAATTTCTTGCTTGCCAACGTAAATGGTGAGAAAAATGTGCGGAATTATGAATAAGCGGAAATATTATTTTACAAAGGGTGGATACACTACGTCGAGATCGTAAAATATTGTTTGTGGTTTTACAGACCTCTGAAATGTGCCTTCAGAGAGCAGCATTGAAACGGAATTCAGAATAGTTGTGTTTTATCTTTGGCCACTGTACAACAGTGGTGCAATTAATTCGAGCATTGTCGTGAATGCCTCCGGAATCCTACCAATATCAGAATATTTACCCATTTTGTTGTAAACAAAGTCGTATGTAAATCAATCTCAACATGCTATAAAACGTTTGGGCAGGAAACTCTCTGTAAATAATTGTTACTAAAGTTCCACAGAATTTAATATACCATTATTTCTTATAACTACAGATAAAAATAAAGGTCAGCGGGTTGTTTCACTGAGAATTACCGTTCAACAAAGCAAATCTCTTTGCTGAAAATAACTAAATTAATTCCGTCAGAGTCGCTGCTACCCATGCTGTAGTTAATTCGTAGACCAAAATTATCAGGAGTCATGAAACTGAAAAGGGATCCGTGCTCCGTTGTCAGCATGTTTAAAATGGGTCGCCGGTGTTATCAAATTAAGTTGAGTTGGGCAAGTAAAAAATACGGACATGCGGAAAATGGAAAACGGAACTCAGACCTCTCTGTGGAACTCCTTTTGTCATTTACACAATAATTTAATAATTTCGACTTGATTGGACAAATTTTTGACAGGTGTTAAATCGACAGCTGCATAAGAAGAGGGAATGTGTGAGATCAAAATTGCCTATCACCCAAACAGGATAATAAAATGCTTAAAGTTTTAAATTCAATATTAGTTGTATATCTATTTTTAAGGCTCTTAGGGCTCTTGCCATTTGGCAACAGTGAATGGTGCCACTGTTGGGCATTTGTGATTGATGGGCGCGATATCTGCGCACTTCAGCTGCTGACTCTGTCAATCAGTTTCGTCAAGTCGAACTTCGACATGTCAATTGTGGTCTTTTATCAATGCTGTTGCAGACATTTACGAATTTTTAGCAACTCCGTGCAATAAAATTTGGCACTGGTTTGGAAAGTGTTGCCACTCCATTCACAAAGCCTTCAAACGCAACGACTACACTGACATTTATGTATGCAGCAGTTGACAATCCCTAAAGTAAGAGGAAAAAAATTGCTTCAATTTGAGCAAAAAGTGTGGCAACGCTGTGCATGCAGCACAATCCAGTATTATTTATGCCTTATGCCAACATTTTTCAATTTTGTATTGGCGTTTGTAAATGGCAAAAACGCTGACAAAAAGTACTGCAGTAACCTCGGTCCATGAACTTCCTTGAAATGGTTTTGTCATATTCGTATTTATGGCATGCTCGCAGTCGCATTGGCAACTGAGGTGGTTACATAAAGTTCCAGCATTGTTAAAATATGTTTTATGGCACATACCTGTACCAAATTTCTTACATGCACTTCTGTCAACCTTTTGCAGTGTAAAATGTTTCAATATGGAGCAGATACTTTATGTGCTGAATTACCTGAAAAGAAGAAAAATGTTAATAAAGTAAATTGAAAGAAATAAATATCAGTAATGGAATAAAAATATAATGCACATTTGAAAATATTGATATATTAAGCCAAGAGGAGAAGAATTGGTACTTAGGGAAAATTTGCTTATTGACAGAGAGCATCGAAGCGATTCACACTACCCCAGTTTATTCAGTTGCTTTGTTTTCGACTATGAATACATCAATAACATTATAAATGTGTAAAGCGCCAACCAAAATAGACGAGACGAGACAAAACGAGTAAGTTCAAGCATATGTGAACCAATGTTGATAACCAAAATGGTCGTACGTATTTGAGCGAAATTAACGAAACATTTAGATATGACGTTCAGTTCCGTAAGAACCGAACTTGAAACGTCTGCTACTCGTCACAACAACTGCTCGGTTGACGCGTTTGTCAAAAAAAATAATTTTTTTTTAAATGACGGAGTTTTCCTACGATTTACTTGCCGCTGTGAGGGATGAGCTCGCAATTTACGAGGGCGGATTGATATTGAAACTACCTAAGTAGGAAAAAAATATTTTCCTACCTAGGTAGCTTCATATTATTCGGCCGCGTTTAAATTCAGCAATCCAATATTTTACCATGTAATCTGACGGAGCAGACTCAGCGTAATGTTTATCGAGCTTTTCTTTTGTCTCTTTCGCCGTTTTCCCTTTCAAATAATAGTGTTTAATCTCTGCATGATATTCGCTTTTTTCCATTTTCCAAGAAACACAAAAGTTGCTTACTTCAAACGACTACAACAAATAAACTCATCGATGATTTTGGGTGAAATTTTAAAAGCTGACGTTTGACAGGTCGCAATTTCTAAAAAAAAAAAAGTTTGTGTGTTTGTGTTGCCATCTAGCGCTAGGTAGCTTCAATATCAATCCGCCCTCGTATGTTAGAAGCCATCCATCGATGCATTTGATAACGTCACATTTTGGGTTAAATGTCAAAATCGAAGTAATGAGTCCAGACGTTCATCCTATCGCTATCGTTACGTCTCGTCTATGTTGGTTGTACCTTAAGATGTAAGTTATAAGAAACAGAACTGGGCAGACTGCAATGGTGAAATATTTCTTTTACTAGAAAAGAAATTCACTCATAACTTTTGAACTGAAGCAACTGACAATGTTTTCCACCAAATTTTATTCAATGATTAAAATCACAGCTAGCTTTAACCTGATATTGAATATATAATTGTGATGTTAGCAACTCAGCAACATCAGACAATCAGTTCAGACATCAGTTCTACTCAAGTCAAGGATGATACAACTATTTCGTATTATTGTCAACATCTGAATACATTTTCGGAACCCAAGCGAACTAATATCAGCGGATAAACCAACGATTCGTAGCAGGAAAACCTAAACAGCTTTCCTCTTTCTCGTACCTTAACACAGATTGTTAAAGGCACACAAGTGTAGAAGCAAATATAAGAGGATATTAGTTTCTCAAACGTGTTGCTCATTAATGTATCACTAGCACACTTATGTATAGAAGAAGGTAACAACAAAGTTAATCTCATTGTCACCATTCAAGAATAGGGAACAACTTATTCATAATTGAATTAATTCCTCGTTGTCAGTTAATATGAAAACTTTTGTGTTTGGGGAAAATTTTGTTTGTGACTTGATACAGAAGGCAATAAGTTTGTTACATATGTACATATGGTGAAGGAACTATATGTAAAGACAGATATTATTCATATATTAAAAATAATAATGCGAAAGTGCCGGTGGATGAACATATACGAGGTGTGATCAAAAAAGAACCGTTATTGTGTGATCAAAAAATGAAGTATTTATTTATTCATCAACAACTATCTTGCCCCCTTTAAAGTAATTCCCCTCAGATATAATACACTAATGCCAGCGTTTTTTTTAATCCCCGAAACACTTCTGAAACGCTTTATTTTGGTATCACCAACAGCTCCTGTTTCGATTTTTCTTTTATCTCCTCAATCGTAGCAAAACGCTTTCCTTTCATCGATGTCTTCAGTTTTGGAAAGAGGAAAAAGTCAGCGGGGGCCAAGTCCGGTGAATACGGTGGTTGAGGCATGATAACGTTTTAGTTTTTGGCCAAAAACAGCTCCTGAGCGATTTCCATGCGACGTTGTTTTTGCTCAAAATTTAGCAATTTTGGATCTTCGCTGCCACACGTTTCATGCCTAAATTATCCGTAAAAATTGCTTATCATGAGCCGAACGATATGCCAACATCATCAGCAACCTCTCTGATAGTGATTCAACGATTATCCAAAATCATTTTCTTCACTGCGTCAATGTTTTCATCGGTTGTTGACGTGCTCGGGCGACCAGGACGAGCATCTTCATTGACATCTTCTCGGCCTTCCTTAAGCCGGTTATACCACAATTGAACTTGTGTTCTGCTCATAGTAGACTCGCCAAAGGCCACAGTCAACATTTCAAATGTCCTTCCGCATTTAATTTCATTTTTTACACGAAACTGAATACAGTTTCTTTGATGTATTTTTTCGAATAGTACAAAATCGAAGAGCACACTAAAACACGACTAACCTTTTTATCTGTCAAAAACAAACTGACAATCCAAAATGGTTGGTATTGCCAACATATATAACAGACATGTGTACCAACATAACAGAAAAAAAATGCGAACATCGAACATACGTAACTCACGAAAAGATGCAAATAACGGTTATCTTTTGATCACACCTCGTATAAGAAAATTGTTGCAGAATAGTAATATAATTACTGGCAAATTGTATATAAGCGCCTACTGATGAAATGAAATCAGTGCTGAAATGGGAGTGGTGAAAATCAATGCCACAACGACTGTGTAAGTTTTCTTAGTATCTGGAATATGAAGTTCTAGAGAAAGCTCTTTAGTAATGTATGTATTGAGTCTTAACAAGCATCTCGCCAAATATTATGTGGGTGTCACAATTCCAATCTGCGCAGAATTTGCAATGCTGGCACATATTTCTATAAATAATTATGTAGGTATATTCAAAGACAAAGCATAAATACTGCTTATTTTGTCTTAGTTTGAGGGCTCCTTGAAGGAGTCCGCGTGATATATTGTTATGTAATTGCCTTTCAGACAATTTCGTCCAACTTGTTATTGAGAAAGATCTCTACCATATATGAAACCTATTCTTCTAAATGGTACACAGGTCGATATTAGCTCTAAGACCAACTACCTCGGGGTCATATTCGACAAAAAGTTATTGTGGAAGGCTCACCTGACAGCAACCACCAAGAGGGCTATAGCTTCCTTAATGATATGTAGACGGCTTTCTGGTAAATCTTGGGGATGTAACCCAAAAATCGTGCACTGGTGAGACCAATCATCACCGATGGTTCCGTAGCCTGGTCAAATAGAGTCAGACTTCAGACAACGAAATCTGCATTAAGTAAAGTACAATGCCTTGTCTGCCTTGTCATCACTGGAGCTATGCGCACCTGTCCAACGGCAGCAATGGAAGTTATACTAGAACTTATACCCTTATAAACTGTGCTTGGAAATCTCTTAGCAGAATACAAGAATTGTCTCGAGAGAACCAAATTACACCCAAAATATATGGGGTAACAATTCAGCTCAAGAATATGGTATACTGAAATCTCACAAGGATTTTATGCCAAGAAAATTCAATGTTGCACACGAATACAGTACAATGATGAGTTGCAGAAAAAAAAGGAAAGGTCTATCTGGGGCGTATAAAATTAGAGAAAACTCCCTCTTATGGTATGCAGACGGTTCTAAGACAATGTACGGAACTAGGGCAGGAGTATTTGGGGCTCGAACCAACTACTGGGAACCAATGGGCTCTTTCCCAAGCATTTTTCAAGCGGAAATTCATGCTATGGAAAAAAGTGCCCAGATCAACATTGACAGGAAACATCGGAGGAAAAAAATCGTGATACTATCTTTTAGTTAAGCAGCACTCAAGAGTTTGAGGTCTAAATTTGTATGGGAGTGTATTGGGAAACTGAACTTCCTAGGCAGTATGAACAATTTATTTCTAATGTGGGTACCAGAACATACTGGAGTAGAGGGAAATGAGAAGGCTGATAGTTTCGGTAGAAAGGCTGCGGCCTCTACTTTCAACGGCCATGAATCCCTCTGTGGACTATCATCTAATACCATTGGAGGTCTGCTAAAGAAAACTGATGCAAAACGAAGTCAAACCTGGAAAACTCTTCAGGAATTAGGACAGTCCAAAGCTCTTCTGGAAGATTTTAATCATAAAAGAGCTAAGGAGTTAATAAATATGCCTCGAAGTAAATTAAGAATCATCACAGGCATTTTAAGCGGACACTGTCTACTCAGCTACCATATCAAGTTGGGTATATCTTCAGATGCCATTTGTCGATTCTGTGGAGAAAGTGGACGAAACCTCACTGCACCAGATCACAGGCTGCAGACCATTAGCACATAATAGACTCAGGTGTTTTGGAGAATACATCTTAGATATGAGCAAGATCCCTCAAATTGATTCCTGCAAAATATATGAATTCCTGTCGAAAATTAACCTGACAGAAGATTTATAGATTAGACTATCCTTGTCTTTCAAATAAATAGGGGCATCACAATAGATCTTTCAGGTCGCAGTGTATAAAA
This sequence comes from Clusia tigrina, assembly GCA_920105625.2. Taxonomy (NCBI): domain Eukaryota; kingdom Metazoa; phylum Arthropoda; class Insecta; order Diptera; family Clusiidae; genus Clusia; species Clusia tigrina. Next base: position 32,010,675 of record OV050030.1, read on the forward strand.
CCCTTAAATATATCTATCTATCTACTATTGGCTTAAAAAGTTTGCTCGCGTCTTCTCCTTCGTCTTCGCTTCTAGTGTGCTTTAGTTAGTCAGCTATTGCACCACAATTTTCTATTTACATCGCTCTGCGATGATTTCTTGTTAACTCCACGTTGCTAATACGACGCTCACGCTGCTTGCTGCCACTCTCAGGATTCGGCTATAATAACTTTGCCACTTTCACTGGTTAACTGATCTGCCACTACGATGTTAACTTTCGGCTACGCTACTGTTTCACTGCTGCTGCTACTACGATGTTCACTTGGTCACTTTTACTTGTTCAACTGTGCATTCGCTTATACCTCTTGCACACGAGATCCTGAACCAACCCCCGAACGCAGCTTCGTATGCCTTCGCGCGTGTGCATTTTTAGTGGTTGAAATCGACGCTCACCCTAAAACCATCAACTAATCAGATTCTGGCTAATAGTTCGATCACTGAACTGTGTTAGCCTCTTCTTGATAATCCAGTTAATTTTGTTGTGTATTATTATATCAACATCAATTTATATAGAAAAAATATTTCATTTTATTAAAGCAATTTAAACAAAACTTTTACGTTTATATCATTATAATCATGACTGCTTCCAAGTCACAATTAACATGCTTTATTTTTATACATTTTTGCTGCTTTCGAGAACATTGAAACCCATTTCATTAATGCAAAATGGACACTACAAATGATGGTAGCTCATCGTGGTATGAGATAACATGAATATTTATTAAGAGATAACAACAGTCGTGATTTTGTATATTTTATATTTAATTTGAATTCAATGTTAATTACTGTTAATTAATGACAATTGCAATGGCTGCTTCGTCACAATGTGAAACGAAATGGCTCAAATAACGTTTTTTAATTAGAGATGTTGAGCATGAAAGTACAACTGTCACTCCACTGATATTAATAATTTGTTGTGAGTAACACAGATGAAATTTAGTGTGGATTGGTTAATATTTAATTTGTGATCAAATGAAACCTCAGTAAGCGAGGGCAACTCGGGGACCCAGATGACATATAAATTCCCTGACGAACTTTGTTAAAACAGTCTATGCTAATGAATATAATTTTGAGCCTTCCAAGTAATTTTCTTTATATTAATTAATAAAAAAAATTGGTTTAAATTCATGCGAGCTGCCAACAAAATACTGAAGCTGAAATGTCGATTTAGAGAAGTTGTTTTAGGATTTGTTAGTATACTCGTATACAATTTCACAACAATAAATTTTAGAGGTGAAAATTTATTCACATTTTCCGACAACCTGTTAAACTTCAGACGAAACTGTGGGTTTGATTCAGCTTTCAGAAATGTCCTTAATTTATAAATATTAAAATTCCCCATGTAAACATTCAACGTCATTAAATGCAACTTTATTTTTATCCAATTTAGTTTTTTTTTTTAAATTTAATATATTTTTAATTAAAGTATATGCGAACTATGTATGATATTTTTAGCCATTCTGTATGTGTCAATCTTGTAATTAAACAACCAACAAAAACTCTGCTTCGTCATTACTCTGCAATTCTGATAACATTCAGTGGGAATTTAGCATGAGAAATTGTGTAAATATAAATTGAAATATTTTAGTTTGTTTTCAGTTTAAATGTGATTCAAAGTGATATTTTCGGCATGACTGCATGCAGACGACGAACTTTTTTGTTTACCATTCAATTTACTACACATATGTTTAAAAAGTACGTGGGAGCGTAAATCAACATCATTGAGATTCGTTTTAAGATAATTATGTGCTGACTGTGCTAAAAGAATTACAATATTTGTATTAAAACCCGACAACGGTACCAGATAGCTAGGGTTCCTTTTAAGAACCAAAGCTTGTATTAGTTTCTTTACTGCAAAATTTGGGTCTTTTGACAATTTAGAAAGGAAGAAACAAAAACGGATATATTATGGAGGTCGATGTATACCGCGGAGTTTCTCTCTAAAATGCCAATAGTCGATTTCGATTGTAGAAAGTGTGATTTTAGCTTGAGACCCGGCTAAGATACTATCCATAATATTAAACCATACGAATTGTTGCTTCTTCTGGTGTCGCACCAGTTGGAATCCTATGCTTCTTATTACTTCCACTGTTTAAATATGTTATAAGTACCCCTGTTTCTATTTTATGCTGATGAATTTACATTATATGGGAATATTTCCTTATATTAAGTGTGACTGCCTCTCTGCCGACAGACTTTTGCAATGCCCATAACTGGAATAGACATAATGACAAAAATGTTTAATATCAAAAAATGTGTCTACTTTACTTTCTCGAAGCTCTGTGAAGGTATAATTACTTCTAATAATGCTTGTGGGTCACATTTGCCATCATTGTGGCTCAGTGCCATTCTAAGCCCTGCAATTGTTGGTGACTCGAAGGCATGTTTCGCTGGTACTACTGCCAGCACTTATACCATATATCTTTGAATAATAGGATACTATTGTTATGAATCTTCCGATTCACATTCTTTAATATGTATATTTAACAATTACCTGCGAAAATGTTACTTGATTGTTGCTCATTATGTTTTCATTCCATCTGAGTCTGAGCCTTTGTATGAAGTTTCTTATTACCGTCAATCAATTGTATCACTCTAACCGAGTAGCCTTGTTTATACGTCATTCACTTATATACCATCTTATACGGTTTAAACGATTGGAATGAACTTTGCTCTCAGAGAGAAAATGAATAGCAAGTAATCGCGCTAATGATATTATAGGTAACTAATCACATGCATACAATCACTTAAATATTAACGAGACATTAATGTGATATGGTCGATTTCGTACGAACGAAGGAAATGAATCTCTCAAGACTGAGCTCAAAATTACCCTTCCTAAACTATACTTCACTTTGTTTAATTTTCACAAACTGGCAAAGTAATTAGCTGCAATTCTGAACTGGTAATCACATAGCCTGAGCACCATGACATCGGCAGCTTCAGATTTAATCCAGTTGCACGCGCCTATGACCGGGTAAATAAGTGAAATCAATTAACCCAATTTGAGGGGGCGCATAAATTTCAGCGACCCGAAATAAGTGCTAGGAGGAGAACGCTATGTGCTCGAAACCGCACAGAGGCAATTTTTGCATAACAACCACAGATGCCACAGTCAAACAAACAAACACACTAGCATACTCGTGCACACAAATGTATGTATACATGTGTAGAAATTGATATACCCACCACACACCCCATGGCAGTCACCGCAGGCACAGCTCCGCGCAGGCCACTAATGAGCCGTGCTCTAATTTTGTGCGCCGAAAATTGTGCAGCAAATTTTAAAGGATTTCCGGTGCTTTGCGCTGCACTGAAGAGAGTTTATCTCTTTGAAGTGCTAGAAATGCGAAAAGTGCAACTTTATCTGCAGTTGGCATCAAACAAATGGGCGGAGCTTGTAATTTGAGCTCTAGAAAGTCAGTCACGTTTGCGTGGTACCATTTGCTATGCCAGCAGCGTCAAATATGCGATGTGGCTCCGCTTAATTAACGACAGCAAAGGTTGGAAATATGAGTGACTATGCATGCCAATTGCTGAATGAGGTTTGTACGAGAGTTTTCTCAATCAAAAGAATGTCGGGCATGCTTAGTATGGACTGGCGGTGGCGTGAGAAAACTGATTTGCATCGGTTTCGATACTCGCAAATATACGAGTTTCTGTTGAAGCTAATATGCAGTCATGCATATAACATAGATTCGGTGTGGAATAATACGGAGTCGTAAGTTTTAGACAAGGATTTTTTCCATAAAAACTGGAAGTTCACTTTCAAGGCACCATCGTTTGATTCTTACTAACTTTTTCGATAAATTACTTGGCTTAGAGAGTATCGAATAATGATGGCAAGGAAATCAGTTTCAATGTTTAAATTATAAAATTTATAGGATTGACACTGTTTGCCATGGTCTTAGGTTTCAATTTCAAACTTTTGGGAAATATCAGAAGATGTGGAGATATGATGTCGCGCAATGAATATCTCCTGTACTCCCCACTTTTGTAGTCACTTAAGATTAATATACTAAAACGTGTCCTCTGCTTTACTAATAACGTTGGATATTCTGATATGAACTCAGCTTGAGAGACATGAATGAATCTTGAAGAGCCACAGAAATGTTAAAGGTACTCGTATAGGTTACCTAGCTATGAACTTCTAAGTACTCTTTTTCACACAGCACCATCATAATACTCCTTCACCATGCTTGCTGCCCCTTTAATATTTACACTTTACCAGATTGAATGAACGTTCCATTGGAAAACAGTGGAGCTCCTTCTAATTATATATCGCTCTATCTTCATGTAAGATATAAATAGTTCCTGCATAGTGGTGAGACGATTTGAGCCAGTCGACTTCCCGACCATGCCCAAATCATCAATCTGTTTTATTGATTATGCCTACATTCATTCGGGTATTCTATTTGTCTATTTTGATAAACAATTATAAGAATAGAAGAGAATGCTATCATTGGCACAGTGATAACTTGTTCTCTAGTGTGAAAATAAATTTTTAATTTGTCTGAACTGAAAGGTCTGAGGTCTCTCATCATTTATTTATATCAAATGTCGAATTGACTTCTAGGAAAACTCTTAAAACACTTTTCATATTTAAATCATTCCATTCATTTCATGCAAATGCAAGTTATTGTGTGTGTATTTTGTGCGTGTCCAAAAAAATTTTAATGAATGCTCTCACTCGACTGCACACTGATTGCAAATTTTTGCACAGAATTAGACACTGAATTTGCACCAACCCAGCGGTGGCAAGCAAACACATTCCCATACATGTTCAATAGCAATATCCCAGTAGCGAATTGTCAGTGACGATGTCAGTGAGAATAGTAGTGCTGTCAAACTCTTCCAACACTGAGGCTTATATTGAAGTTTGCACTACAAAATTTGTCACTGAAAGTGTTCTATCATGATCATGTGAACAGCTTTAATATATGATAAGTGCTCATCATTGCCTATACAAATGCCAGCAATGGGACAAACATATAATCCATTACACAAGGCAGTTGCACTATTATACAAAAGTGCCAGCGGGAGTGGGTGTGATCTATAGTGCTGTAAACGGCAACTCATCAAGAGAATTAACACAGGTCGTATATCATGTGAGTAACAGCTGATATATCTCTCCAGAACATATGACAACTAGTTTTCCATGATATGATAATAAGAATGTTAAACCACATGACGTCGAAAATAACTTTAAGGTACACACAACAACTCATCTGGCAAGCTTTACCAATAGAAATGTCTGAAACTTATAATTGAAACAGTCGGGCTATATCAGAGTACTAACAATTTGCTATCTTCCAATGCTTCTGAAACGGTAAAAGACACTTTGTGCTGAGAATGCAGCATCTGAAACGCTACAAAAGAGCAAAATTCCGGGTGTCTTCGAAGGCAAGTACGCTCGAATGGTTATATAAACTAGAAACTCCGTTAGTTGTGACTCTCCCAACTACAGGTCAACTAACGTGTCAGGCATTTTGGTATCATAGGCCTAACTTAACTTGTTGTTGATAAATTTTATCCAAGTGTCGAACACCACACAACACTTCTGAATGAAACTGCTTCCGACGCAGTCGATTTCAACTCAATATTCTGCTGGGGTGTGCTGGAATAGTACAATACGAATGCACATCAACAAAAATTCGCAAAATCCGCATTTTACCATTAAATACGGCAGACTGCCTGGGGGTGTACAGATGTGTATTTCTATGTGCGTGGAGTTGTATGCAATTGTGCAACAGCGTGTTAGCGGCCATTTTAGAAAAAAATTGTTCCTCGCTATCGGTGGCGAACTTAATCGCCACTACAGATCAGTGAATTTAGAATGGCGTAGCGATTTGCCATTCATGCACGAAATCGAAATGTAGTGCAAATGTCTAAATGGATGCCAGACAATAACAACAATAATAGCACAGCTCTGACTATAATAATAACAATAACAAAAATAATATTAACAATAAAATATGAATGATATTGCATATGGCCCGAGGGCGGCTCATAACATGAGCATGGCTAATCCGACACTCGGTGTGGTTTCGCACTGCCGCTGCTGCCCATGGGAGCGGCAATTCACAATAAATTGAAACGCGCATTTTCGCAGCAGATTAAGCAAAAACAATTAATTATAATCCGCATGCGAAGCAAAACCTCATTATCAATGCTGCGTTAGTTATTAAACTGGGCGGAGTTATCGATTTTCGGCTGCATACGTAATTTAGCATGCATTTAGGCGCACTAATTGACATTTATTGGTTAAATATACTGCGTGTAGTGTTATGGTTGTCCAAATTGAAATTGAAGCATTTTCTAATATATGTGAACTCAGACTACCCAGCCGTGAAATATGTAGAAGAGTACTCGTACTGTGTAGTCATTATATTGACAAGCGAAAAAAGAGTTTCCTAGATGATGTGTGTCTATTTCGAGTTGGAGTCAGAAGAGCGACTCCTACTCGATATGTAGGAAGAAGAGGGAATCGTGTGCTGCTGCAGCTTTTGTAGGCCAGCTTCCGTGCATGGCTTCCAGGAACCGTTGGTGTGGGGGAATCGTTATCTCGTCTAAATTCTGTTGCCTCTAGCGGACAGCTCCGCCTGCTGCTATTCTGATATGTGTTATCACCTTCAACGTTTTCCTGTATTTCGTCAGCTGTTCAGTTGTTTTGCGTCTTTTCTTGTTGCAATGTAGAATATAATGGCTAGCAGTCCCACCGATGTTGCTAACTCGCGTATATTTCTTGGCAATTGCAATATTTAAATATTAAAACTGTGTTGCAGTTTCTTGATGTCTGCTTTATGCCATGTTAGCCCGTGCTGGTCGGCCAGATGCTAGTTAGCTGGTCCCTGCTTTGTCTTCTAGTTTCGGTGTCTTTAGTGTATTTGCTATAGCGTATTTACATTGACCTTTTGTACTTGATTTCAACCGAAAGCAAGGCTTGCAGTTATATTTGTTTTCTAGCGACGTAATATCTCCCAAATTTCCCACAAATATCCCAATATTTCCAAAAGTCCGAGTAATTAACTGATGTAGACAGTTCTTTGTCTGTTAAGTGTGCGGGGGATAATAAACATAAGTCATTGAATGGTAATTCTAGTCTGTCAGCAGTTCTACGAATAAAGCAGTGCCCAATGAGCACCGAGACTGTTGTGCTGATGAACTTCTTTCCAGGATTGAACATCGACCCAATTCACCACTTGTCCAGGGCAGTCCAGGTGTGTGTTTCAGCCCAAGACATTTCTACTTCCTCAAGATAATGTTGTTTCGCAGCACATTTTACAGTCACTATGGTTACAACACCTGTGTCTTCAATTTGCTGTAAATATTTATCAGCACCGATTGTGTAGCCCCATCCGATGAAAACCGCTCCTGTACCATTCGCAGCACTTTCAGTAGCCAGTTCGATGTTTTGTTAAGTGGGGTTAATGGGTACTGGTCTGCTCAAACGGAATAGGACAATATTGTAATTCTTGCCCATATCATAAAAATCGTACTTCTCATGAATCTGGCCCTCAGCAACTTCTAGTAGAACACCAACGCTATAAAACAAAGTGGATCCGGTACGAATTCTGAACATATTGTTACGAAATTGCCCTCTTTACAATTTATTCTGTTACGAAATTGGCCTCTTGACAATTTACTCTAACTCTCTGTACTCGGATTCGTACCACTGGATCGTGTAGTAATCAAACAATCGCTGGTTAAATTAAAATAACTAACTTTATATAACTATTGCTATTTACACATTTAATATTAGGCTTAAAGTTTACTTCTTTACAATTTGTACTTTATTTCACAATAAATTTCATCACTTTGCACAGTTACAAATACTGCTGCTTCGAATATAATGCTCGAAGTACACACTGTCACGATCTCTGTTCGAATGTCTTTTTACTTTGTACAGTCTTGTGCTTTTATAGTTTCGAATGGTAGGGGTAGAAAATTCTACAATAGTGTAGAATTTTCTCGATGTTTCTAGAACTTTATACAGGAAGTTCTTACTTTCGAGATATTTCTTTACACCACAATCTCTACAACGAAAGAAGCTTTTATTCGAATAGATTGTGTCTTGACTAAATAACACACAGGGTGGTGCACTCATTCTCAAACTCCAGATGGGATCCTGAAAGTATGCAATCACATTTCACTGATATGCAATCACGTTTCAATATACTCGTATATGGTATATTTTAATGCTACGCCTACAATTAGCTCATATACATAACTTTAAATCTATAATCGACTTATAAGGAAAATTTGTTGGGAAGAGCATGTTGAAATTATAAAGCCATAGTTGAAAAATGCGTACTCCTCTTCACATACAATTTTTTTAACACATTCACATGAGCTGCCTACTCTCTGAACAATCTCTGTAATTTCCATCTGCCGCTATGTCAGTAAAATATCATGGTTTTGTTGGTCATTTACTCCCAAGTCGCCTTAAATGGCCCCCTTCATCAACATCGGATATATAAGCAGGCATGAATTCGTTGAAGTAATATTTTGAAACATAAATGACTTTTAGGATACCTCTATTAAGTTCAGTTCACCATGAGGTGTATATAAGCCAAGACACGATCTATTCGAAAAAGCTTACTCTAAAACGTTCTTGAAACTTCTTTCGAAGTGTAGATAATATTCTAGAATTTTCCAGAAACTTCTTTCGAAGTGTGGAGAATATTCTAGAATGTTCTACTTTAATATATTTAGAGAGAGGTATCTAAGCGACCACACAATTAATGTCGACGCAGTTGAAGAGCAATCGTAGCAGTGTGGACATCGTGCATTTTACTTTTAGCAGTTACAGTATTAAGAAGTAATAAAGTGATTATATGAATTATTAAATAAAGTTCAACATTGTATTAAAGTAAACTTTAAGCCTAATATTAAATGTGTAAATTGCAATTATTAAATAAAGTTAATTATTTTTATTTAACCAGCAATTTTTTGATTACTACACAATCTAGTGGTACGAATTCCAGTATATAGAGCTACAAGAAATTGTCAGGAAGGCAATTTCGTAACAATATACATATTGGTTCAAGATAGTGCACCATCTCATATTAAAGACGGGTTCTTATCAGACATACTCCGTTCAAAATGTTTTTTAATATGGCTTGATTCACAAACGGTATATCATCTCGGCCGAAGCTCTACCTGCCTAGCTCACTCTGTCTATAACAACAGCAAATACCATGATGGTTCGCATGATGGTTAGAAGCATTCCACTGTGGATATCGGACATATTCTCTGATTGACTTGCATGGTCGAGATGGCTGACTGACTCATAAACTGAAGTACATAAATATTAAATTTCTAAGAGAATGCTACAAAATAGGAGTGATAGTTTCGAATATATTGTTCGTACAATTATAACTCCTTTATTACCAGTACCCTCATTGAATGTAAATTACTTTGAAAAGTTCTTTGATGCTCTATTTTCTGTATGCCACACATCTCACTGTTTATGGCAGGTGTAGTCCGTTCTTTAAATACGTGTTTTTTGATGTTCATAATATCGTATAAGAAGTTTGCAGAACCAAATCCGAAAATAATAGCATATTTTGTGTCTTCTGCCCACTGTTCCTAATTTATGTTAAGACATCAACTGTCTCTGGATGTGTCGAAGATGTCTAATTAAAAAATTTCAACTTTATTTAACACTTAAAGTTATTGTTGCATTATAACCGTATAAGGGTATAATAAAAATGTCGATTCTCGACTAATCAACTACGGCTCGATTAACTTTTAATACTTAAACAACAGCGCCGCTTTTGGCAGAAGTGCGTGGAACGAAGAGGGTAGCAGCAGAAAACTTCATGCTACCGCAGTAAGGCAAAATATAAATAAAACTGCCAAACAAAGAACGAAATGAAATATGAAAATCAATTCAGCGAAAAGCCACAAAAAAGCCTCAGAGAGAGCGAAAATTGAAAAAAAATTCGTGGAAAATGCTGAAATCCCCAATAAAAACGATTATTGGCGCCATTATTTGCAGCAAGGAAAAATCGTTTGCCTTATATATAAAATTTCAAGGATTTAAGTTTAAGTGAAAGAACGGCGCGGAACGGTGAGGGGGATCTCTGCCGAGGCGGAAATTAAATTTTAAAGCTTGAAAAATTTCTTTCACTGAAGCTGCTGCCAGAAAACTTTTGCTTTCTATGCCAGCAAGTTAGACCCCACACAGGCAACCACACTGAAATGGTGGAAGCCATTTTCAAGAGGCACAAAACAAACAAAAACAAATAAGCAAAGATGGAATTGCAAATAACCGCAGCAGTACTTAGAACACTGTTGCCTTGTAAGTTGGCACAAACAGCAGAGAGCACCAATTGAGGGCTGGGCACAGTATGCAGCGTTAAAAGTCTGCAAGGATGCCGTTTGAAAGGCTCAATTTTTGGTTGTGTATGTGTGTGCGTGTGTGTGTGTGTGCGCGACTGTATGGAAGCAATACTTAGAAACAGCATTGCTAATGCGCACTTTAAAGCCACACAAGTATCCTGGCGACAAAAGGACACAAGCCGGCAATAACTTTGAGCAAACAGCAGCAAACGAGCGTATTTACCATTTGACAGTTGAGATTGGCATCTGTAAACAAACAGAAATGGTAACATTAGCAGCACGCCTGCAAGTACCCAGTATCGTGGCATGTTGTTGGCTTTCTGCTGACTGCGCTGTAGCCGCTACCGCAGCCTCAAAGGTTCTTTCTGGCGTAGTCACCGTACTAGAAAAATCGTTAACCCAATTTTCAGTGCGGTCTCACATAAATTGTCTTTATCTTTATGGCTTGTTTTTCTCTCAAATCTTATGCTTTAAATGTTGGGTGCTCTTTGTCTTTGCGCTGCTGTCTCCGATGCTGCTGCTGCTGTTCCTTGGCAGGTCCTTGCAACTAAGATTGGCATAAAAGCTGAATAAAGCGTATAAGCGAAACTGCCAAGGAGTTGTAAATTTCTAGTTTTATGTCAGCGGCAAAGCAGCTACCTTTAGTGATTGTAGGGATATGTTTAGAAAGGTCGCACAGAAAAATTTTGTTTGATATTTAAAGTAAACCAGTAATCAAGCTGCAGTTTTATTAGAACTATAAAATCTTAGTAATGAGACTTCCCAAAAGAAAATCCGAAATTATTAGATTGGTAAATCTCAGAACAATTAAATTCCGAAAATGAGTGCTGCAATGGCTCAGAGGCCAAAAAATCACATTCTAAATGCATTTGGTCATTTTAAATGCTATACCATAATAAACCATTTTGGTGGCATTTGTGAGTGGCAGAGATGTACACGGTTAATATTATGTTTAAAGTAGTGACATAAAAGTAGTGTGGGATTCTTTGGAAGAGATTTCACAGGAAAATCTAGGGTCTTAGCCCTGGAGAGATCTACTTACAATTCACAATGACGGTTAACTTCTAGTCACAAGGGTATGCAATGATTAGTTTTCCAAACTCAACTCAGTATATTTTAAATATAGCTCAGAGACATGTTACACTCATGGATCAAAACTAGAATACAACTAAGCTGGGGCTGGAATATATGAGCTAAGGTTCCAATATAACGGAGAAATGGTCTAACATCATCCAAATAAAGGTATGGTCCTTGAAAATATACTCTAGGGTATATATTCATAAAAGAGCACTGTTTGCTATGACCAATATGCATATAAATATGTGTTGTCATCGCAGTACAAATATCAGGACTGGTTCTCAAAGGACCGATGCCACGTTAGCCTACTCATTAGTAAAGCCTGGAGGAAATGCCTATGAGAAGTTACCCACATTCAATTGGCTCTCATTTTCTCTTAATTTTAGATGATTGTTCCAGATTTCTATGTTTATAACTCCAAATACTGTGTCACCCCATAATGTCAATTGCACCATGCAAATGATCTGTTAAGAACTGAAGTTTATGTAGGTTGAACGCAACACTCAGGTGTCAATCAGCCTCTACCGGATATATTATCTATTTATATATACAATATATATGTAGATCATTGGTTAAATGTGGAAATAAATATTATTTATATGTTCATCTTCAATATTTAAATTAATAATGGTCAAATATTTTAAATACTACAGTGTGCTGTCTGGATGGACACCATCATAACTGAGAGGTTCAGCTTTCATCCCTGGGAAGGGTCATTGTTGGGTTTGCTGTGGTTTTTGTCTGCCCAATATCTACATTTCATTGAAATATCTTCGATGAGGACAGAGCCTTGTCCGAGATAGTTATATGATTGACAAAAGTATTCAATAATTCTCCTATTAAAATGGTATTACCAGATATTGCGGTTAAAGTGTACACATGTCAACAGAAAGGAAAAAAATTGTGTTATAATCGTCTTCTTCTCATTAAACTGAAATGAAGAAATCGAAAGAGAAGTAATTTCCTACTCTAATTCATTCACTCTTTATTGGTAAACCAATATTTAAAATTGCCTGCCACAGTTCAAGATCACAGCGGAAGTGGTTTAAAAGAATTCAACTACAAAATTTTTCTATAATTATCCCTTTGTTGTTTCGACCTTATTCACACGTGCCCCTATACTGATTCCAATCTACCAGTCCAGTCAGTTTGAGGTAAACTTATGTTCAAAAAATACACGGAATTTGTCAATAAAATAGGTTCAATTATTCATTGATATGTATTTTACACCCTTCAAAGTAATCTCCATGGCTATCAATACACATATTCCAATGCTTCTCCCAATTTTCAAATCACTTTTCATAGGCCGATTTTGGAATCACCTTCAGCTCCTTCTGCGAATTCTCCTTTAACGCTTCAATCGTCTCAGAACAAGAAGATATGTGCCTCGCGTACAAGAAGAAATGTGGGAGTTGCATTTTTGTGGTGAATAAATCATTGTTTCTCCACAATTCCTGTCTCTTGCAACGAACATTCTCCCACAAACGGTTCAATACGCTCACATAATACTCCTTATTTACTGTGTGACCCAGCGGAAGGAATTCGGAGTGGACCGCACTACGGCAATCGAAGTAAACAGTTAACAAAAGCTTGCTTTTTGATCGACTTGTCGTTTTGGCTCGTCTGAGAAGCGCCATTTCGATGATTGTTGGTTCGTTTCGATATCAAATTCATAGACCCACATATCGTCATGGGTAGTGATGCCTTCGAAACCATTGTGGCCCAAAAAAAGCATTTCTTTACCGACAGCAATACGATGCAGTTTTTGCAAAAAAAAATTAGCATTGTCGGCTCAAGCCGCGCTGCAGCTCATCCCCAAAACTTTATACATAAGGCTCTGCACCGACCCGAATGAGACACCAATATCGGCTGCTATCTCCATGACGAGTACAATTTTCTTAACTTTGTCGATCATTTCGTCCGTCAAAGAGTAACGACCGAAACGAGGCAAATCATCAGCCACAGGACGGTCCGCTTTAAACTCTTTGTACCACTGGTGTTTTCGTCATTGTGCAATCCCCGTAGGCTCACATTTTCAATGCTTCCGCACATGATATTTTGTTAGAAACACAAAATTGCAAACAACCTCACTGTTCAACTAAATTCAACGTTCGCAGAATTCCCCAAACAATGAATTGTTTGCAAAGCCATTACGCACACATTCTCAGACAGGATGCGCTCAAAATTGACATGCAAATCACTGACAGATATGCCAACCTGGATAATGAATATGATAATTTGACAATATCTCAATCGCTGTTCGTTTTATTGACAAATTCCTGATGCGTTTTGAACATTAGGTACGCTTGGCATATTTACCCATATTAATATAGATCCATAGAATCTTCTTATATAATGAAAATTATTGCTGGGTTGGAGTAAAAAATTAATAAATATAACCCGACCAACCCACCTAATCAAAATACTCAGCGCAGTATGAAGCCATCTATCAAATTTTCAATTTGACTGCCTTAATATTGCTTTATTTATGACTAAGCCAGAGGCATTCTTGAGAAGCGTAAAATTTCAATACTTTCTTATTAGGACTATTTTCATAAAATATTTGAAATATTTTTACGGCCCGCTTAAGTTTTACATCACATTAAAATGCCGCCGCACAAGCCGCCATTCCCAAATGGTATTACAAATTAATGTGCCAAAAATATTTCATTACAGCTTCCGTTGAATGGATCCAACTCAGCAGTTCCTGATTTTAATTAAAAGCGTATAAAAAACAGATACTTTTCGTTTAATTGCTATTTAACAAACAAAAATGAAATGACAATCTGTACGAAAATTTGAATTGCAAATATCAGAGGCAGCAGGAGCTATAGCCTCACCACAAACAACAACAACCATGGCGGCAGCAGTGAACCCAAACTGAACCCAGCGCAAATGGCTGCCATTAAAGTAAACCAAGCAAACAAGATGGGCCCACACACAAATTTCAGTTCGGGAAAGCGGGCAAAAAAATGAACAGAACACAAAAATAATGAAAACCGCAAATTCTGAGACATTTTGGAAAAAACCCACAACAACAACAAATCGCCGCGCCTACCGCTGACCCACCACAAAAGTGCGCATCACTTCAAGTGAAAATGGCGTAATTTTGGCTAAATTTTCTTATCGCCCCTACGCCCTTTCTGGCGGTACTCACACGTCGCGTCCTTTCCTCGGGTGCTGTGCTTAATTAAATCACCATTTACGCGCAATCAACGTGCAAATAAATTTCCAAATGTGCTGCCATTTGAGATTGCTCGTTCTGCTCGCATCTTCGTATCCTTGCTAGCTTCATCCTTAGATTTTGAAGGCATTTTCATTGCGCTGCTGCCATTTTGAAACGTCTTCGCAGACATGGACTTGCTGCCTTGTTGCCCTCCATCTTAATTAATTTCTAATTTCTTTGCTGTTACTGCCAGCCTAGACTTGAAGATATGCAGCAGCCGTGCTCACTGTTTCCTTTCCACGCCGCTGTCCTTAACACTTGCCGGGCCTGTGTGTGCGGGGCCAGTGCCACAACTTTCGTGTTTTCACTGTAAATAAAATATTTCTTAATTTCTTTTGTACGTTTTTTCATCATTCCATTTTCCTTTTCCGTCATTTCTGGATTATTAATTGAAATTTTAAACACAAAAATGGAATTTTCATTGCAGCTTTTGATGGTATGTTTCCCCTCTCGTTGTTGTTGCTGTTGATGCTGCTTTTGTTCCTGTTGCTGCTGCTGTGTGCATCGACATTCATTCATTATTTCTTTGTTGTGGGGTTTTCGAATTGCTCTCCGTACGGTATTTTTATCTTTGATTAATATGCTTGCAGTATTTTCACTGTTTGTGGCTGTGCTCTGAGGTCCTTTTTGCTTTGTAAAAACAGAGAGAAGTATTTTCATGATTTCATTCAAATTGTAATTTCTTAATTGAATGGAAAATGTGGGTTTAGATTTGTTCTTGTAAATGGAACGGTTCTGTAAAAGTGAGGAAAGTCAATGTTGGATGGCGAATAATTTATTCAGATGAAGAAGAAAAGAGAGTACAAACTAGTTGATAATTTATAGATCTAGAATGTAGAAGAAAACTACCTATTTATATACATACATTCTTGGAGGAGTCCTTTGGTGCTGCGATTTAGTTACTGTCCACCAATTCGATCGGATTGGTGTGATTTGAAAATATTTGTTGTGAGGAGTTACGAGTAAGTTGTATTAAAATTTTCACTATGAATTACCATCAGCATTAAATATATCTATTCCGTTCTCACCAACAGAAGATTTGCGTACGAGGGGTACTATTTATATTTCGGGAACTGGCAACACTAATGTCAATAGCTAAAATCTGGCAACACCATAATAAAGTTTGACATTTTCTCGCATAAACGTACTCACAACGTGTTGATGTGCAAGTGCTATTTGTTTTGTTTACAGTTAAGAAAATCAATTTGGACAAAAAATGGAAATTTCAAGAGAAGGTTTTCGTTGGATTATTTTTCACATATTTCGACCTGGATTACCTCAACAAGAATGTGTCGATGAACTCAGTACTTTGTATGGCGATAAAGCACCATCAAAAACCACATTATATCGCTGGTGTAGTGAATTCAATCGTGGTCGTAGTTCGGTCGCCGACGAATTCCGTGAAGGTCGTCCAAAATCGGTTGTTGTGCCACAAAACATCGATGCAGTACGTGAACTGATAATGCAAGATCGTCATGTGACATATCGTGAGATAGAGGACATCTGGGGCATTACTTCCACTTCCATACATTCAATATTGCATGAACATTTGGCTGTAAATTTGTTAGCGTTGGATCCCACATAGTTTGACAATCGCTCAAAAAAGGCTCGTGTTAAGGAAGTATAAGGAAATTATTAAAAAGTTCGACCGTGTTGCTTCAAAAGACGTGTATAAAATCGTGACAGGCGAGGAATCATGGATATATGCGTATGAGCCGGAAAAAAAATAACAATCGACCGTGTGGGTATTCAAAATCGAGCTAAATCCAACAAAGGTTGTTCGTGGAAGAAGCACAGCGAAGCAAATGGTCGCCTGTTTCTTTGGCCGAGTGGGTCATGTGGCCACTGTTCCGCTTGAGCAACGTAGGAAGGTCAATTCTGAGTGGTACACGACCACTTGCTTGCCGGAAGTGTTCGGAGAATTTCGTAAAACCAAACGCCAAAGGCGAATCATTCTCCATCATGACAATGCGAGCTCTCACTCATCTCGTCAAACAGGTGAATTTTTGAGCAGTCAAAACATCGAATTGATGACTCATCCTCCGTACAGTCCTGATTTGGCATCCAATGACTTCTTCTTGTTCCCGAATATCAAAGGTAAACTGCGTGGTCGACGATTGACGAGCGCCGAAGGAGCAGTTGAAGCGTTCAAAACCATGTTTTGGAGGTGTCTCAAGAGGAATGGAAAAACTGCTTTGACAAATGGTTTGAACGAATGCAAAAGTGTATTGATCATCAAGGGGAATATTTTGAAAAACAATAAATCAATTTTCATTTAAAATTGTTTGTTATTATTTGCGATTCCCGAAACATAAATAGGTAGGATGCTGATAGTGTTTGTTTCTAATCAAAGCACATCATCATATGAAAGTCACGATGAACTTTTTCACACTTACAGTTTGTAATGAAAACAATCGAATGAAAATTAGTTTAAGAGATGATTCTGAGCATTTTATAAAATAAGATCAAGAATATTTTGGATCTCTCTACAAGTCAACTTTATACTATACTCTCCATTCTATTAGTATAGAAAAGGTTAAATTCAAGCACACCAGACATAACGCCTGAGTAGTAATAAACCCCATTATCCTTGAAAAAGGACTCTGCCTAGGAAACTGTCGAACATTCGATGACTACAGAATTCAGACATTCCAGTAGTTTAGTTCACTATGAAAACATTTTGTTAGCACACGGCTGCCAATTTTTCAAAAACCATCACTGAGCCATTGACATTATTAATTTCATTTAAGACCAGCTCACAAAAACATGTTCAGAAACTTCTTTGTACTCGTTCAACTCCATGCTGCATAACCCCACCAACATAATTCATGAACTGTTTGCGCTGCAGAATTTCCCAAGTGCCTCATTCAAGCATTCTTAAAGAGGCATGTGAGTATAATTACCATTTGACTCTGATAATGCCAAAGGGCTGAGCTAATATGCCACAGCATGGAAACCCTTGTAGCAAAAATTCCCTAATTAATCGCCTAAAAGTATGCCTCATGTGTCGAAATAAAAGAAGCGGCACATTGAGTGGGTTTCATTTATCTTCCCACACTGACACTAATTGCAAAATAATAACAAGCTTGATAACAAAACCGATGATAGAAATTCAATTAGCGTTATATTCGATGAACATGCCAAGCCAACAGCGAGTAAAATAACACGCCTTTCCGCACTCAATCACAATTCGCCCCTCTTACTCTTCCAACACATGACTAACTTTCACTTTTCCATACATGCCGCAAGCGAAAATTAGTGGTGAGACTGGGGGAGAACGAAAAAAAGCCTAGACCTGCAAAAATCTCTAAAAAGTAAATTAAAAGCTTTATCGCACGCGGCTCCAATGCACAAAACAATATTTTCCCCCCTTTGGCGGTCCGCCCTTGCGACGACGTATATTTCACCCTCGAAGCAAAGGAAGCCCACTTAATTAATGCACAAATCCATTTTGGAGCGCGGCAACAATTTTTACCCTCCAGTTAAATGCGATTGATTTTCGGAACTCACCCACCAGTCCCCTGCTATTTGGTATCGATACCGATGTGTGGACGTAAATCAATGCCACGCCTATGGAGCACAATGTCGGCAGCGAGACGTAAAACCAAACCGCATGAAATTCAAATTTTGTATGGCGGTGTCGAAAATATCTCATTTAGTGGAGAAGCCCTCCCCTCAATCTGGCGTCCGCGATGAGTTACGAGCAGGCCAGTGCCATTGCCAGAGCTTAATGCGCTCGGCTTTCACTCATATGCAACACGCAACATTTACCACCAGGCTTCGTTCCCTCGTTTCTTCGTTTCCTCGCTGCCGCAAATAATCTTTAAATATTTAAGCAATCTGCTGCAGCCCTACAAAATTCGGGGATTCTCAATCAGTGCACTGGAAAAGATGAGCGTACGGTATGTGGGTGTGGAGTATAATGGAGTACTCACACACTCACGAACACAGGCCAACACTCGTACACACACCCACGTACCCAAGTAGACAAGCGAGGTCTCCAGTGGGGGAGCTGCTGTAGAAAATTGCATAAATTATTAATTTCATCAGTCTCTGTGCGCAGTCTGGCTTTCATGCTTGCTTCGAGTGCATTACTTTCGGCAGGCGTTTCTCTTTCTCCGCTTTGCAGTACATTTAACAGCATTAAAGACAATTTTTTTAATGTGTCATTGAAGGCAAACGAATTGTATAATTAACCTTGTATCAAGCCACGTATACCTGAAGAAACTACTGAATAATATCGTGTAGCTGAATAATTATTCTTCGCCATTTAAGATACGATAATCGATATCTAGTGCTGTGTTACACTAACCATTCTTATATATAAACTTTCTGCATCTATGTATTCCTGTTCTTAACATCAAGAGGCTTCCCTCCAAGCTTGGGGGTGCAATCTTTTCTGCCATTCTATCGATTCATATTTGTATTCATAGTGCAGGTATAATTAGGTCGCCAGTAAATATATATTTGCATAATTTTGTATCCCTGCAGGAGATCTTTAGGTTTGTCATTGTGCAATTCGCCTGCACTACATTATGTTTCATCAAACCACACTCATGCACCAGTGAGCAACAGAAGCATTGAGCCAAGTAGGAGTGTTAGTACCATGAAATAGGAGTGTTAGTACCATGAAATGTTTGTAGATGGCGACGAATTTGAGTGTAGATGGTACTTGCCTCCGACTTCACACATAATACCCTAATCAGTTACGTTTACAGATTATCCCTCACACTTTATCTCAACAGTCAAGATATTCGATCAAATGTGGCGGCATAAATTCTCAAATACAAAAGAAAGGCGGGTATCACAATATTTGAAAAGTTCACACAATATCTTCACATTAAGAAAGAACCCAGCTACTTCTTTCGCCTTGCCTCTCAGAAAAAACATTCCAGATAATTTGGTTTGATTTATAACTATTTCTGGGATATTTCTAGCAAAGAAGAGGGAGAGAAAATTGTGGATTGAAGTTCCGCCAACTTCAACTGAATTATTTGTCAGGCATTTAGATAAAGGACAATATACAATTCGAATTTCAGAGCACTTTAACATATTGACACATAAATGATTGCATACTTTTAGGGTATACTCTATTCATTGTAGTTCACCAGACGAGAGGTATATACGCCACCATACAATCTATGCGTAAAAGCATACTCTAGAATCTTCTCGAAACTTCTTTCGAAATGTAGATAATATTCTAGAATATTCTTGTTCAACAAACGAGAGGTATATAAGCTACCACACAGTTAAAGTCAACACAGTTGAACAGCCATCGTAACAGTGTGTACATTGTGAATTTCAATAGTAACAGTAACAGTATTAAGAAGTAATAAAGTTATTAAATGAATAATTAAAAAAGTGTCACGTTTTTTTCAAGTAAAGTTTGAGCCTATATTAATTACTGCAATAATTAAATAAAGTTAATTATTTTAATTTAACCAAGCGATTGTTTGATCACTACACAATCCAGTGGGACGAATTCGAGTATTGAAAGTTAGAATAAATTGTCAGGGGGCAATTTCGTAATGATACACAAATGTTTCGATACTATAAATTAAGTAAACTGGATTTCATACCCGTTGTATTCCTCGTCAAAAGTCACTCCACTACCCCCAACAATAATTTTACTACCAATAGTCTTATGACCAATTTCTAGTGTATGATTCGATTATCATTGTGTGAAATATTTCATCACTCTATCATATGCAGTATGAAGAAGTTATCTCTAATGTGGGTACCACGCCACATAGGAGTAGAGGGAAATGAGAAGGATGATAGTTTTTCAAGAAAGGCTACGGCCTCACAGTTCAATGACACTGAACCCTTCTGTGGACCATAGTAGTGCTCAAATTCTGCTTCTCAATTAACCCAAAAAAAGATTGGACTGCTTAGAATTGATGATTCGAAGGTGCCACTATTTTCTAACTGCTCCAAGCAGTTTAGCAATAACTGCCGAAAGAACCATGAAATGAAAAATGTTGATCAACTAAACTGGAGGAACCATTGAAGGATTTTCTACACAAGATTCTGCATTTTCTATAGTATAAAAACCATAATTTTAAGTTCTTTTCCAAGCACTTGGGGCTTCCGAAATTGATACCTTCAAGTAAGAAGAGATTAGTTCTAAGACGACGACTGCAGCAATTTCAATTTAGTACTCGGTATACGAGGTTCAAAAAATAACCGTTATTTTCAATTTTTTCAAAAAGTATTTATTTATTCATCAACAACTATCTTGTCCCCTTCAAAGTAATTCCCCTCACATATAATACACTTATGCCAGCGTTTTTTCCAATCCTCGAAACACTTCTGAAACGCTTTTTTGGTATCGCCAACAGCTCCTGTTTCGATTTTTCTTTTATCTCCTCAATCGTAGCAAAACGCTTTCCTTTCATCGGTGTCTTCAGTTTTGGAAAGAGGAAAAAGTCAGCGGGGGCCAAGTCCGGTGAATTCGGTGGTTGAGGCATGATAACGGTTTTGTTTTTGGCCAAAAAATTACGCACAAGCATCGATGTGTGAGCTGGCGCGTTATCATGGTGCAAAATCCATGATTGGTTTTTCCACAATTCTGGGCGTTTCTGACGAATTTCTTCTCGCAAACGGCGCATAACTTCAAGGTAGTATTCCTTGTTGACCGTACGACCTTGTGGCAAGAATTCATGATGCACCACGCCATTGCAATCAAAGAAAACTTTCAGCAAAACCTTTACGTTCGACCGAACTTGACGTGCTTTTTTCGGTCTTGGCTCATCTGGACGTTTCCATTGGGATGATTGGGCTTTGGTTTCAATGTCGTAGCCATACACCCACGATTCGTCACCAGTTATGATCTTTTTGAGGAAATCTGGATCGTCGTGGACGATGCATATTCACATCACGACTCTCAATTCGACTCCCACTAAATTAAACAAAATAGCTCTCAGCATACCAGAGGAACATATACGAGAATACAATATGACAAAAAATAATTAGAGTAAGTATTGAGTGGTAGGGATACAGGATACAGGACTACGAAATGCGAACTAAAACAATAAGTATACTTTCTGAATATATACGAGTATGTAAACATTCTGAATATGAGTTGCGGAAAATATTTCATCTCCCACTTCACCGTAATGCCGCAATACTTCACACGTGCTCAATTGGTTGAGTCCTTTTTATAATATCAATATAGGTGTAGTCGATAAGGTTTAATAGAGTTCAGGAATTGTGTTTATACGGTACCTGAATTTTGTACGAAGGACGTTTCAGTGGAATGAAGGCTAACAACTAAAGCTTTCGTCTCAAAGGGAGCACAGTGTTGTAGAAAGGAGCATTTCGAGACCATGACAAGGTTCGATTTCACTACTCCACCACTGCGAGACTAGTATGCTTATGCTTATTTCCCCCTGTATAACAACTTCTTCACTTTTTTAATCACCGTTTCCAAACTATATTCATATTTTTGTTAATTTAGTAAAAAAAATAATCTAATTAAATATTAATTACAATATTCCCCCTGCTGAATGCAATGGCAGTAGATATGTACTGCATCCACCACCCTACCAGGCAAGCCCTTGCTCTGAAAATTAAAATTAAATTGGAAAACTTACGACGGCATGCCAACGCCAGAATACTCGTAACATACAAATATATACGAGCGAAACGCGCATTTCAGACAGGCAACTTTGACCGCTCGACCATAAATTGGCGTGCATATCTGCACACGGAAAGACAAAGTTATGCATAGATTTGGGCGCATAAACTGAATATTTCACCATTTGTTTTGCGAGCGAGCGGATATGCAAAATTCAAAAGGTGACTCACACACACATTGGCACTGAAAAATGTCCTCCTAAATCAAATATTGAAAAATTTGTGGCAGTTACAAAATCCAAAGCGCACACCTAGGCGCTTCGTGTGCACGCATGACTGCGGGCTCTTGTCTTTGTGTGGCGCTTTTTGTAACGCTAATACTGAGGTCGCTCGGGTAAATTGCGGATTTAATATTAATGTGCAGGACGTTCGTTGTATGCGAATTGACAGGACGTGGCAGTAACGCTTGGTTGAACAATCGGCTTAGTTGTGCGGCATTGTGGTGCGGCACGCTGGGGTTGGAGTATGCGAGAGCGTGTGAAGGGTTTTCGCAAATTGTTGTGTGCGGTATTTTAAGCCTTTGGGCGGCTGCAGGGTGCCTGCCGTGCAACGCCAATACGAAGGTGTGTGTGTGTGTGGTTCTGTTTTTATGGGGGAAAATACGCGCTGCCCTGAAAATGATGCGCTAATCCAATTATTATCATTTCAATGAAATCGCACGCTCTGCCCCGCACCGGGGGGTGGACGCATTGAAGTGAAGATTTATGAAGTGTAATTTTAGGCATGATGAATTACCGTAGCCGGGGTAATTACATTCTCGACATTGTTATTAAAAATAGAATTGAAAAACGTAAACAAGCAGGAAATTAAAATGTTCACCTTAAAAAAATATACAAAATTTACCTGACAAGTGCGCAAATTTAATACTTGTTTTCAATTTATAGCGAACGCAGCTTACCTAAAATGAAAAAAGTAGACACATTTTAATTGAAATTATTATTAACACGAAAATAAGGAAGTGTAATAAAGATAGCTTATGCTACAAATTAAAATTAAAGCATACTTTTTGGCGTAATATAAATTTTAAAAATTGTTCTTTATTTTATGTTCTTTGAAGTCCTTGGCAAGCTTGCAATTAATTTGAAAGTGCAAAAGCGAATCCTCATTGTGCGGCATAACTCTTCACCGCTTAAGAGGAACTCAAAGCACACCTAAAAGCACGTAATTAAAACAGCGAATTTTAAAAATGTTACGAGTATAGCATAATGAGTATATTTGCTTTGTAATATGTGCCTTTGTAGGTGGATGAAGTACAAATTGAAGGGTAGCAAATATGCTGTAAATTTAAAGCACACTTCTGGTCACAAAAAATGGTACAATGATTGCTACAAAATAAGCAGCAATAAATGGAGCAACTAATAATTTATGGAACGGTCATCCGTCCATTTTAGAGATTCCAATATTAATATACTA
The DNA here is from genome assembly GCA_920105625.2 of Clusia tigrina. Taxonomy (NCBI): domain Eukaryota; kingdom Metazoa; phylum Arthropoda; class Insecta; order Diptera; family Clusiidae; genus Clusia; species Clusia tigrina. The sequence continues at coordinate 32,034,415 of OV050030.1, forward strand.
GACGTTGAGGAGGGAGTCAAGGAAAGGGTCCAAAGGAGCGGTTCGGAGCAAGTAAAATTATTCAATCAAATTCAATTACGGTACAGAAATACGTGGGACATTAGAAGAATTGCTGAGTTTCCATGTCATATCTTCTTAGTATAAACTGCGCTGCTGTGACAGCATCGAAGCATATACACCCCACATTGTGTGTGGGCATTGTGAGTGGGTGAAATACATAGATAGTAGAAGGAATCTTTAATATGTAGGAAACCGACCGATCCTGGTTTGTAATACTGACACTGGTTGTCGCACTGATACTGGCAATGCTATTGACACTGAAGCAGACACTGAAGCTGACACTGAAGCTGACACTGCCATAGATAGTGGCACTAATACTGACAATGCTACATGCATTGATACCGACAATGCTATTGACAATGATACCTGCAGTGATACTGGTACAGATACCTGCAATGATATTGGCATTCATACTAGCATTGGTACTGTACTATTTTTCGCCCTCAAGCAAAAGATCAAGTGAATGTATGGTTTCAGCAACCACACAGACAAGGAAATTGAAGCCCATTACTCTGGAAAGCAATACTAATGTTCACGATAATGAGGCCGCTTGCATCCAGGTGGTAGGTAGAAGTTAATTTTTGTACTATTTGGGGCGAGGCAAGAAGATCGTCTCTAATTCAACGTCCAAGCATGCCTATTGGACAGACACAGATTCTCATAAAGTTTACGTACAGTAGTCAGGAAATTGATACCGAAAATAAATTGTGAGTATGTTATTTTAGTGCACATATGTATACGTCACTACTTGTCGGTCTATGTAGTGCCTCAAATTTATACTGAATAACTCTGAATATGTTCAATCCATTCAATAATATTTAGAGTTATTCAGTATAACTCTATTCAGAATAACTCATCCATCAATTTAGCTGGACTGAAAATCAAATCTTAATTCATGAGTATCCAGAGGCAAAATTCTGTAGCCCAGTAGTAATAACATGTACACCCGTATTGTGTGTTGAAGAGGAGACTTTATTACGAAGAGCAAATGCAGCTAACCAGAGGTAAATCTTCACACAAGTATTAATTTGAGAGTTTTATTGGAAATAATTTCAAATGTTGCACAGAGTTAGGAGCACACTCAGATGATGAAAGACACTACTGATGATTCTTCCTACCAATGAAGAGTGAAGACAAATTCGTATTCATTTATATACGAAACGACCATAGAACTAGGTAAGCTATGCAACTTTATTAATTGAAGGTGTTAGGGGTTTATGTTGTTAACAGACAGAAAACATCTTAAACACCATAAAAACCCAAAATTGGCCACAGATGATTTGCATGATTTAATTAGTAATTCAAGATAAGCTTCGAACCCAATTTTGCAAACTAATTGCATACCACAATCAGTATTAGCACTGGGTATAAAGACTTTCGGCCCAGATTTGTGGAATTGATAGGAAAGACCCATCCGCGGATATATTAAATCCCCTCACAATGTAACTTTTCTGTATTTATCAAACCAATTTAAACAGGATTAAATCATGGAGAAATAATTGAAACTAACTTTATTTACAGAATGTTGTTAGAAAGTAAAAGGATAATGACTGCATACAATACAAAATATATATTGAACCCCGATTGTTTATAAAAAATGGAAAACCTCTTTTCATTGATTCCAAATTTGAACAAGCCAACTTCATAAATTGCAAAGATGTACTTAAATGAGAAGTTGATAAGAAAAAAGTCAACAAAAGCCAAGTCAATCTAAAAGGTGTTAAACGGCTTGTTTACTTTGAAAAATATTGGGCATACTTTTTGGCGCCACTAAAATAACCTTAAGTTCTGTTTAAACAATTTATAATCAATATTTACGACTAAATGCAAATGTTTACGAAGGCAGCTGGAACAAAGTTTACAAGACAAACATGCGGTGGCGGCGAAAGCGACGGCGACACTGCCAAACTTGTCCAGGATATTTGAGACCTAACACAAGCCAACACCGCCACACCACAACAAAGCACCGCCTCGGCTCTACACACGAAGTATACTTGCAACTTTATCGCGTCGCTCGCAATTTAATGTCTCCTTTAACAGTCGCCAGATAAGGAACAAAGCACAAAAAAAATTTGTTTAAAATATGGCGCCACAGCAACCCTTTCAGCCAAATCGATGGCAACGTAATCGTTCACGCAATGCCATAATAAATACAGTGACGTTGAGGCACACACTCCCTACACCCACAACCAGCACCACAGGCACCTTCATCAGCCGCTCCATATGCTCACCCAAGTGATACTCGTATTTGCACGAGGGGGAAAACCCATAAAGGAGGCCGCCGGGCGCAAATAGGTAGGTACACATGAATGAATATCCACGCATGTAAAAATGCTCACAAAACGCTTTATAGCCGCACTTAAAGTTCCACAATAGCATTGAAGGTGGGGCAGCTGGGAGCAATGGCATTTTTATGACCCAACTCCGACCATGCCGAACGGATTGTCATCATTTGCGCCCCAAAGTAGTTTGTGTTAGATAGCGCCATCACAGCGAAATCAATTTGTTTTGCTTGCGAACAATCTTGGCACACCCACATCCATTATTCCGCCTGCAGTGCTGTAGCTAAAGCCCGCCCATAGCAAACACTTTGACACTTGCTGCCGTTAGCTGGAAGGATGCAAAAGTCAGCCGTGGTAGCAGGTGAGTCAGGTGAACCGGCTGCCGGCTCTAGGAGCTTGCCTACGAGTGCAGGGCTGGAGTGGTGTGCACACAATTCAAATGCGGTTGTTACCCTTTCGGTTTGTTTGCAATAGATTAATAAAATTATTATTATTTTCTTCTTTTGCCATTTTCTACGCGAAGACTCAAAGGAAAATTGAATATAAAAAGGGGAGAAATATGAAAGCATGCGCATTTTTATGACATTTATGGAAATTTGTCATTGTGTAGTAGCAGTTTCGAGGCATAAAATCGCTATAAAAAGTCACTCAAAAAAACCATCGCCACAAAAAGTTGCGAAAATTTATTTCATATTTTAAAATTAATAAACGTATTTCGACGCCGACTTTCGTGCAGTTTTTTTGGGATTTGAATAAAAAATACATTTTGTCACAACATTTAGCGGCGAAATCATGGCGTTGCGTATTTTTAGGGACTAGAATATCGATGGATAGTTTTGTTACTGGTGTTTGAATGGGGGACCTGCTTAAATAGATTTGAATTATTTTCAAAGCCCCTGCCTGCCCCCTCCACACCTGTCTCAACACCTAATATTCTAACTATGCATATTTATAGGTGCTTCGGAAAATAATAAAGGATATATTGTGGAAAAGTATGTCTTGGATGACTTTATAGTGACAAATATACTTTCGTTCTTGATTCTGATAGCGACTTGAGTGTAGTCTGCATTAATACATGGGATTTTTGACATAGACGGGGAATCTGTTGGTAGTGTTTGAATTATTATTGCACCAATTTAGCCTAGGATAAACTTCAATTCGCAATTAAAAACAAAACTCAATAGAGCACCCAGAGAACTTAAAGAACTTCTAAGAACAGGCAAAGAACAAAAGGTGCAATTGCACCTATCAAATATAATTCACCACAAGAGTACTAACTAGAACCTTTGGAAAGCCACAAAAGAAGCCAATCATTCAGTTTTGCATCAACCTACCATAAAAACCCCGAGTAATAAATAGGGAAGAACACCCCTTGAGAAAGCTAATGTACTGGCTCAGCACTTCGCAACAAACTTTTATAAGCCCAAAAACAACCAAAAATGATGCTCTAGTTGAAAATCATCGGCAAAATAACGTTACCATCAGCAAAGTCACTCTCAGAGAAATAAGAAACTGTATCCAAACCCAAATTAACACCAAAAAGTCACCTGGATACAACGGCATAACGGGGAAATTATTAAAAGGCCTACCAGATAAAGCAATTCTATATATGAAAAATCAATTCTACTCGATCATAGCCATTAAATATTTTCCAATTGTATGGAAGGTAGACGAAATAATCCCCATACCGAAACCTGACAAAGATCCAACCCTGCCAAATGCGCATAGACCAATTAGTTTACTGCCAGTACTCTCATACGAGGGCGGATTGATATTGAAGCTACCTAGCGCTAGATGGCAGCACAAACACAAAAACTTTTTTTTTTAGAAATTGCGATCTGTCAAACGTCAGATTTACAATTTCATACAAATTCATCGATTAGTTTATTTGTTGTAGTCGTTTGAAGTAAGCAACTTTTGTGTTTCTTGAAAAAAAGAAAAAAGCGAATTTCGTGTAGTGATTAAACACTATTATTTGAAGGGGAAAACGGCGAAAGAGACAAAAGAAAAGCTCGATACACATTACGGTGAGTCTGCTCCGTCAGATTACATGGTAAAATATTGCATTGCTAAATTAAAACGCGGCCGAAGAAGCACTGCAACAATACCATCAACAGGAAGGCCAAAAGAGGTGGTTACTGAAGAAAATATCAAGAAAATCCTCGGTATCGTTATGAATGATCGCCGAGTCAAGTTGCGTGAGATTGTTGAAATGGTAAACATATCATATGAACGTGTGTTCAACATTTTGCATGAACATTTGCATATGAAAAAGCTATCGGCAAGATGGGTGCCGCGTTTGCTCAGTGTCGAACAAAAACGAGTTCGACAGACCGCTTCACAGTGGTGTTTGCACATGATAAACCGTAATCCTGTCGATTTTTGGCGTCGATTAATAACTGTTGATGAAACGTGGGTCCACCACTACACACCTGAAACCAAAAATCAATCGAAACAATGAGTGGAAGCTAGTGGAAGTGCTCCGAAGAAGGCGAATGCAGTGAAATCGGCTGGCAAGGTTATGGCCACTGTATTTTGGGATGCACATGGAATATTGTTCATCGATTATCTTGAGAAAGGATCCACAATCACAGGAAAGTATTATCGTGCATTATTGGATCAACTGATTGATGTAATCAAGGAAAAACGACCACATTTAAGAAGAAAAAAATGCTCTTTCTTCAAGACAACGCACCGGTTCACACAGCATTAGATGCGATGCTAAAATTACGTGAAATACACATCCACCTTATAGTCCAGATTTAGCTCCTGGTGACTTTTTCCTGTTTCCAAACTTGAAAAAATGCCTCGCAGGAAAAAGATTCATTTCAAACGAAGAAGTGATTACCGAGACTAACGCGTATTTTGAGGGGTTCCCGAAATCGTTTTATTCAGATGGTATAAAAAAGTTGGAATATCGTCTTACTAAGTGTGTCGGAGTAAAGTGAGACTATGTTGAGAAATAAGTGGTTTTTGAAAAAAAAAATGTTTTTTTCCTACTTAGGTAGCTTCAATATCAATCCGCCCTCGTAGCTGTTTGAAAAACAAATATTTACCCGCCAGAGCCTTTAATTGAGGACAAAAAACGAATCCCTTCACATCAGTTTGGTTTTCGGCGCAAGCACTCTACAATACAACAAATTCACCGAGTAGTCGGTAGAAATCTGATAGACAAAGACATTAAAATATTTTGTATAAGCAAGGCATTTGACAGACCGTTGACATACTGGAATCACCCACAAACTTCAAGGAATGCCTCCTAAACACTATTTTTTCCTCTTAAAATGCTACGTAACTAGAGACACTTTTATGTCATATACAAAGATAAAATTTATAACCTGATGTGAATGGAGGCAGGTCTATCCCAAGGTAGTGCACTGGGCCCATTCTATATCTCATTAAACATAGCTGACATGCCACCTCCCCCTACAGAAGAATATAGAGTGTTAACAACCTTTGCTGATGATACAGTACTACTATCGGCAAACAAGAACATTACTGCAGCCACTCACAAACTACGAAGCCAACTTAATAATGTTCTGAACTGGTTTGATGACTGGGGTATTCAAATTAATGCAGACAAGGCGGTAGAGGTCATATACACAAACAGAAAATTCCAAGAAGAACACGTAACCATTCACAATAACCCTGTTAAAATCGATAACAAAGCAATATATCTTGGAATGGTAATTGATTTTAAGATAAACTGAAAATTCATAAACGTAATATAGCGAAATTCAGATTTTCCCAACTCTTTTGGCTATCGTCTACAATCAAAAATCCTTCATACTATCATTAACTCTGAATGATAGTATGAATGAAGACATACATCGGGATCTGAAAATCGACACCGTAAATGACCTTATTAAAAAGAACAGTATCAACCATACCAACCAGTTACAAACACACCCGTCTTGCGAAATGTAAGTTTTGCCAGCAGTTGAATTGTCATCACGGAAGAGGCCTAAGCATCTTCTTCCATCTGAGCTTATAATCCAACAGAAGGCGATGAAAACGATTTGTCGGTTATATTCACACGGATATTGGCACGGCGCCAAGAACTCTGGGAACAGAGTGATGTTCAAAAGGCCGTCGGAACAATACCAGTTGTTTCTGGCACCGAAGGACAAACCCTTATGTAGAGTTTCTTTTGGGAAAAAGTACAAAGTTAGCTTCCCGACAAGAGAGCAATGGAGAGCTCCAGAACTACTTGTAGAGGACCAGGCGAAAACTTTCTTCACTGACGGCTGCAAAACTGAAAAGGGAACTGGAGCGGGCTGGCATCTGCATAAAAATGTCAGAAGCTACTCGACTATGGTAAGTGCGGCAACGGCATTCCAATGGGAAGGGTTTGCTATACTGAAGGTAGCGGAATAGGTAATTGAGAAGAAATGGCTCGGTAAGGAGATTAGAGTCTGTGGTGACAATCAGGCTGCACTGAAGGCCCTAGAAAACGCGTTAACCACTTAAAAATTTATCCAAGAATGTAAGTCCCGACTTAAGTCCATCGCAAGGTGGAATTTGCTTCAACTTATTTGGGACACTGTGGTGTGGTGTGGTGGGGAACGAATTAGCTGCTGAATTGGCAAACTGTGGATCTGCGGGCACTCCAATGGGATCAGAGCCATTTGTCGATATAAATGTGGCTGGAGGTATGGATTGGATCAGGAGACATGTGAATAATATTCACAAGGACTTATGGTGCAGTTTAGTTGCCTGCAAAACAACCAAGTGCTTCCTAGAAAGCCCAAACAAGAGGGTAGCAAATTTCCTTCTGACATTACGAAGAAAAGATCTTCGATCATTGGTAGGGGTAATCATTGGGCATACTCCATGGGGTCCTCATATGGCGACCATAGGCATCATCGAGAATCTGAAATGCATCTCCTGCCTCAAGGAAGAGCAGGACGGCACAGAGCATTTTCTCCGCGCTTCTCCTGCCTTTGCCAGAATGAGGAGGCGCAGATGTTTTGGGAATGGATACTAAACATTTCTTATCCCTGTGCTGAGTTCTGAGGTACATAAAAAAAACAAAGAAGTTTTAAAAGGTGTAACTTCCTTTCAAAAATACTCTATCCCCCTTTTCTAAGTATTTTTCCAGGCTTAGTACAATGGGCATCAATGCCTGAGTACTTGGAGGTCTCCTTCTTCGGCGGTTCTCCGGCCTACTCCACTTCTATCTATCTATCTATCTTTCCATCTGAGCTAATCAACATATAGTTTTAATCTTAATTTAAATTTAAGAGATAATAAGCAATATTATTTCAATATGTAGTTTTAAGTAATGATTTAAAACTATTACTTAGTGTCTTTATTGTAGACAGGTGTTATAAACTTTGGAAATAAGAAAAGTCATACAGAAACCTGGTTTAAGTCAATAGAAAAGTTATGGTCAGCTCCTCAGGATATGTCACAATAGTCCGATAGCATTCAATATTTATCTATTGGTTCTCGATTCTGACTCTTTTTTCACACTCTCAAGACTAAGAAAAACATGAAATTATCATATTTATCTCAGGTACTGAATCTCCTTCAAGATTATATAACCCCTGCTTCATTAAAAATTTTAAAATGATCGTCTATACCAGTGAATATATTTTGTTGAACCTTTCGATGGGCTTTTACAATTTGTCTAATCCGATGCCTCCAGTACAATGGATTATTGTTAATCTTCATCAAATTTTAACCACATGGACCTGGCCACTCCATTTCAGTAACACTTTTTACATTGGAGTGCAGTTAATTTAAAGAACATTAGGTTAACTGTCGCAAGGAAATATGGTACCAAGGTTTGCGGCTATTTAAAAATCTAGCAACAGAAGCAAAGCACCATAAAAAATTAACGTACTTACTTTGAAGGCAGACAGACATACCGAGAGATAAATAACACAAGTCAATACAAAGCGAACACTTGAACAAATATCCTGAGTGGATTACTTTAAACGAAGCAAATAAAAGGCACCGACTTATTGCGGCTCTGCGAGTCCTCCCCAACGCTATGCCCCCATTGACTAATTCCCAACTTCACTTTAAACCGCAGCAAAGTGAAATGGTTCGAGTATAAACGGCCTGAAATAAGCCGTTTGCATGCCGCATTAATTATGCAACACTGCCGATTCGGAGAAAGGAGTTTGGCTTTGATGCCGACTCAAACAAAAAACTGCAACAAAAACAAAAATGGAAGCGGAAATGAAGCGCCATTAAAACGGCCACATGAAAAAATAATAGATAAAAAATGTTTAAAGTATTTATGAGGATACTGAGCAGTGTTGAAGGCTCTGGATAAAAAACGCGAAAATAAATTCACTACTTTTTGAAACATATTTGCTGAGAGTTATGAAAATTAAAAAAACAAAACGGAAAATATGCAGACACAAAGCCCTGTAAAAGTGCACGAGAAATTGTGGCAGACAGAATCGAGGATTGTCAAAGCGAGTATGAAGAAGGAAAGTGAACACTTTAAAAGCCCTTCTTACTACAAAATCCTTTTGCCTCTTCTCGCTTGCCGTAAATTTTTCCCTGCCGTATCTCAAAGCTTCTTGCAGACCAGCATCAGCTTATGAAGATGATTTTATATCAGCAGTGTCGCCGTCGATTAAGAATTTCAGATTCTCTCAATCGAGAACATATTTAAGTCTCCCATTTCTTTTATGATATTGTATCCCTCTATTTTAAAAGAGGGAGGCTATTGGCACTATTTAGAGGGGCACTATGTATAAAGCAAGCCAATTTATATATTTGTAGTGTATACAGTGCTATTAATTAAGGAAATGTGATTGAGCAAGGTTAAAAGTCCTCTCCTTTGAGTCTTCCATGTTCACGATTTTCCTCCTCCAACATTTAGGTGTCATAATGAGGAATTGTATAAGGTTGGAAGACTCAACTGCTTCTTTGTTAATCTTATAATCATTCCTGGTTCAGAATGTAGCATATGATTAATATGATGACTTAATGATTTTCTTGTTAGCCTCAAGAAATCAGTGAACTTAAAGTGAAACAATTCCTGTAATAATTCTCTACCTTTGTGGTGGTTTCTTACTTGTTTAGGTCAGAAAATCCTGTTCAAGAATATTTTGGGAAAACTCCCAACTGCTGCTTTATGTTTCGTTTCTAAATGACGAAAATCAATTTTGTTAAACATCCAGTAAAATTTTCCTTTTGACAATTTCGTTTAGTAAAAGTGATGTCACTTTCACCACGACTTTTCTCTAAAGTAAGCCATAAAATTACCACATTCTGTGACTAATTTAAAAACGCTGCAACCCTCAATAAGCAAAACAAGCCAACACCACATCAGACTGAAATGGGCTGTAGTGGCTGGCGCTCAGCGCTTTCTGCGTTCTTACGACAGCAGTCAAAGACCATTAAGTGCGTATTATACTCGAAAATGAAAACAACAGCAACACCACCAGCAACGGCGGCAGCCAGCTAGAGATCAAAGCGCTTGGAATGGTGTCACACTATTAAACTTAAAAATAACTTCCCCTAACAAACATGAGCCCCCTCCTACGAGTACCGCTGAAAGAAAGACAAACTGTATGCAGGAGCCCAAACCGTCGTGGACTCACCCCTCATACCATGTCACTGTGACACTTAAAGTCGCTGAGCTTAATAATAAAAGTACCTCGTATACATGGGAGCAGCGCATATCGCATTCGTTGCGGCACCTTCAGACCAGGCAAGAAAATTGAGCGGCATGTCGGACAAGAAAAGCGAAACTGATTTGTGCCCATTAAATGCACAGAAATATTTAAAATGCTTTTTGACTTTCGTCGGCTGGGGCGGGGGGCACAAGTTTGCTTGTGCTGCTGTTGAAACGCATCAAGCGGAAATAACGTAAATAAACTTAAAGTGCTGGCTCCAAAGCAAAACGACCACAAACAACTTTTACCGCCATGCGGTGCCAGTCAATCCAGCCTTGGACACTTTTAGCGACTTCCTACAAGGTACACCAATACTCCCAATTCACCCAGACACCCATACACCCATCCACTCATTACACAGAGTCTATTTTAATGTGCGTGTTTCTGGTGCTGTATACATAGTTTCTGTCACGCCTCCCCTTCGACGCCACTTTCAGCCTGCCAGCAGCTTCTGCAGCCAGTAACTTTATCGTTTTTAACTACGTGCACAATTGCAGACACTTTTCCTTCTGTCCCGCTTCCCGCTTGCTTAATTTTTTGCTCATCCCCTTCTCACGGTGCACACTTCCACATTCACGTTCGTTTTTGTGGCATGGCATGCCATGTTTGAGGTCCTTGTGTGGGTTTTTTCGACTTACGTGTTCCTTTTGTAAAAGTTGCACTTCTTGAAAGTGTTTTTTATTACCGCGTTAACCGACCGCAACGAGGGAAAAACAATTTTGTAGCTAAGAAATGCCAAGCGAAGCATTTAGTGCCACAACAACAACAACGAGAACGTACACGATATCAACAGCTTTAGCGAGTGTTCCTGCCGTCTGCTTTTCCTGTTTATGTACAAATTACTGACGCGTTAAGAAGTTTTATATGCAAGATACCCTGATTTATATGAATTTCTGCGAAATAGAAACGAAAACACAAAAATTCATATCGTTGAAATGAAAGTTTTGAATTAAAGCTTTGTTTCAGGGAAGTTTTAAAGAAGGAAATCGACAGCGGGACTTTAGAAATACTGCATAAAATCACGGATTACTTGGCTGAGATTTAATAAGAGAAGGATAAATTTTATGCTATCCTATAAATGATCTGTGCACCATAAGATCACATGCATATTGACCAGAGAGGAAAATTCAGCTTGATCCAGGACCTGTCTAAGCAATGCTTTTCTAAAGAAACACAATAAAATTCATATATTTTCTTCTAAGAATGTGCCACAGTCTAAGAGGAAGGATGCATTATTATTACTCCATTAACTATTTACGTTCTTATAAGAATCTTTTGAGACAACTGTGGAGATGACGATGAGCTTGATAAGTGACTGCAGCGCGGTGTTGGAGTCCTCTCATTGGAACACAGAACGCTCCCAAGTGATCAAAATATGCTTGTTACAGTCAAAGCCCGTAGCATGTCCTTTCGTTTACACAGTTAGATTTAAATTAATTGCGGGGCTTCACCAGCTTAACCTGGGGTTCTTTTTTTATCTCTCATTCGGGAAACAGAACCCTCAAAATTGATCAATAAATGCTTGTTACAGTCAAAGCTCGTAGCAAGTCCGTTCGTCTACACAGTTAGATTAGAATAGTTTGTACTGCTTCAGCAGCTTAACCTGGGGTTCTCTTATTTCTTGTCTCTTAGTTGGGAAACAGAAGTCTCAAAATTGATCAATATATGCTTGTTACCAAAGCCCGTAACATGTCCTTCAAATACACAGTTAGATTAGAACAGTTTGTAGTGCTTCACCAGCTTAACCTGGGATTATTTTATTTCTTATTCGGTACAAATTACGTATCCCTAGTTTGAGTGGTAGATAGGTAAAATATCTAATAGAGCGAATCCTTAGTGACTCTAAAATACCTCCATTTTCTCTTTAGCTGACCAAACTAGCACTGAAAATAAGTTTCTTAAGGCTATTAATAATGATCCCAGTAAGACTAAAAACGCCAGTTAAGAAGTAATTTCCATGATGGAGAACTATTTTTATGACAGCTGTAGAAGTGCAGATTAATACTAAAATGGTATACAGCTTATATACTCATATAACCGCTCTGATTATATATATTCAATTAGACTAATTGTAATTACAACGTTATACAAAATGAAGATGAACTCATTGGTATTATAATTTCTTCTGGCTTAAGATATGATCTCATCTCAGGCTTACTAGCCTTCCATAAATATGGTATTAAATGAACCAAGGAGTACAAGTTAAGGTGTACCAGCTGCAAATAGCTAAAGTAATACGATGACAGAGGGTGACATTGAGTAGAGTTGCTTTAAAATCTAAAACTCTGACTAAATTCCTGTATATTTGTATACTCTGTCAATTCTTCTGTGTTTAATTGATGCAAATTTGGAAGATTCTGTACGTAAGATTATTCAAATGTGAGGAACAAATATACCCGAACTACAACGTTAGATACATGAATTGGAAAAGTCTCTTCCATACAATATGAATATAGGTATAAGACTCCGAAACGTTAAGATATATATTTGCATGGAAGCTAAGATGAGAGTTAGAATACCTTCGTGTGTATCACACGCTTCTAAGTCAAGCATGGAAAAGTAAGTTCCGCATATACCGAAGAGCTAACTTTATAATCGTATGAAGGGAACTTAATTGCCTGCTAGTTCTTTCCTTCGTTTCTGTCGGATGTGATGATGGATGTGCCTTGCATCTTATTGAAACGTGCCAATTTATGTACAAAAACTTAACTTGCTCGTCCTGCTTCGTGGTTGTCCAAATAAGCATTTATTATATATTATTATTTATACAGCAACTAATTCGGAGATAGCTGGGAGGAACGGCTGTCAATTTCAGTTGTATTGATAGCCACAGTTGCATTGATAGGCTGGTTATCTGTATTATACGGAAACCCTTGATATACTGACAACTCTCATGGGTGTTATGAAAACATTGCTTAAGTCATATACATATATAATGAGTACAGGAAAATATTCGGAGCAATACACAAGTGCTACGAAGAATGGAGTAACCGCACATATTGTAGCAAAAAGAAGCCACAAAAATGACTACGAACCATGATGATCGCAAAAGGCAAGAGGGAGAACGTGGGCCTTTTATTATTCATTTGAAAATTTAATCCAAATTATGGAGTTGCTGAGTAATATTAGAAAAATTCCAACTTAGCATTAACAAAAGTCTTTCAGTAGTTGAATATTTACAAATCAAATTATTGTATACTTAATTCCCTTACTTCATACTCAGCTTTCTGCTCTTACAGGAGCTTAATGGAAATTTAAACAAACTGATTTTGTATTAGAGGGTGTTAAGTTCCAGACATTTTTGTAGCATTACGAAAATGGTTTTGCCATCTTGAAGGCAAACGGAAAGGGAAATTACCCAACTTAAAAACAAACAAACACACATGTACAATGTCGCCGAAACACACATACACACATATGCAGCTGTTTCACTTCAGTTAAGCACGTTTACAAAGTGCTCTCTTAAAAGAAAACACAAAACGGAAATGCAATTTTTCAACATCGTTGCTGGTGATAGCAGCCAAGCGTGCGCTCGCCTACAGTGCTTTAGTGCTCCTTTCGGCGCACCCCGTCGCTACTGCCACCACCATTTACAGTGAGTGGTAAAGCACATTTCTACATTATGCTTGCCATGGTTTTGTTTGTAGTGCCAGCTGTAAATGTCGCCAAAATCACGCAACACTGCTGCAGTCAAGCGAAATGAACAACTCACCCTGGGGCAGGACACTCGCAGGGACGCCAACATTTAATGTCATTTGGAGTAACAATTTCGGTGGTTTTTCATTACCCAGAAAAATGCACGTCACGAATTTATTAAAGACACATTCATGAAATTAAGTTGTGCCTCATGCATGCCTTCGCTCTCTGAAGTGCTCAACGTGGCGTATTTGGTACATTGTTTATGGCCACAAACTCTTGGCAACATGTTGCAGCAACATGAAATTTTTCTCATAGAGCCATTAGCTTTTATTAAGGCTAATTGCGTGTACGTGTGGGTGCGCATTGAAATCCCCCGTATTAAAATTTACAGTTAAGTTCACCCCTATTGTTTATGCGCACGGTTGCAATTAAGAGAAATGGGAATGAATGCGGTTTTGGTAGTGGTGCTGCTGGAGCTACTGCTGCTGCTGCTGTGAGTAAAGGGTCAGCGAGTACATTTTCGGTAATAAAGACGTTAATTGAAGTTTATTATTTCATTTAATTTTTGGGGTCATGAATTTTTGTTATTTATAATAAACATGATGTGCCAAAAGCGGCCAACAACCATAACAGCAGCGGAACCAATGAGTTTTTCGGAATTGCGGTCACCGGTTTGTATACTAAGTACGATTGCCTTGCAGTGCAGAGTAAAGTTGGGCAACAAAGAAAGGGGTTTAAGTCATGCTCCAGCAAGCGGTGGAAATAAATTCGTAGTAACAGGAAACAGGAGAACAACAAACAGCGAAAACACAAGAAATTACGACACCTGCAATAGAGATTTGAAAGAAATGCAATATTCTTGTAACCTCGGCTGAACCATACCTTTTTGAAGGATTCTGCCTGGCAAGAAAGTAGATTATGCAAACAGTTTTTTTTGGGATCTCAAAGAAATAAACTACTAGTTTGATATGGTATCAAAGGAATATTTTAGTAGAAATCTTTTTGTAGCAAGCAAGTAGAAGATGCAAGAAACACATATATATTGAAGGATCTTAAAGAAATATACTATTAACGTAACCTGTAATGAAAGAAATGCTTTTGTAGCAAGCAAGTACAAGATGCCGAAAATATTTTTGAAGGATACTATTAACATAACCTGGAATGAAAGAAATATTTTTGTAGCAAGAAAGTCGAAGTACTTACAGTGCCTTGAAAGTCAGATAACTGAGAATTATCAGATGTTATTGTGAGAATTTAGGTGCCTCGTTTGATAATTATGGCATAGACGATTAAACAAATGACAGCAGATTGATTGCTTCTTTATATGAGAAATGTTTCACATCTTATTACGAATTTATTCTGGTATCAAAACCCATTCCAAAGACAGTCAACTGGAAGAGCGTCAAAACTAACTACACATTCTCTATAAGTGGCTCAGTCAAATAAAATGGTTATTTTTCAATCAATGGGGACATGGGGGTGTACCACCTCAGAGATTTAAGATAAAATCTGGGGATAAATAGGTTCATATTTCTTTGAAGAGCAATTGTTGCACCATTTAGAAAAGAAACATTGAGATATATGTAATTAAAAGATGAAGGTTATTCTCTTCATCATCATCTGTTTGTGTTTAGCTGTTACTGGAAAACTTGTCTAAGCATCCTGGCGTTGGACTCCTAATACCAATCTTTAAATTATTTGATGACACATTTTAGCGAAATCAATTTCAGTTACTTTTAATTTGAACATTTCGAAGTTTTCTTCTACTACGATGTATTTTCTTAGATTCGTTTTTATGATTGTATTCATTCTGGTTTGATATATTTGCAAGATCAACAACTGTCGTGAAGTCACTTTGTGGATTGATATTGGATAATTGAAACTATACAAAGCGAGTATTTGCAGCTATGATTTCATGAACTTCTTTCCCCTTATCACTGAGCTCTAATATCACTTTCTGGACTCAAGTTAATTGAACTACACAAAGCGAATATTTGTAGCTATGATGAACTTCTTTCCCCTTATCACTGAGCTCTCATATTATTTGCCATACCAGTATAGCGTGGCAAATCTGGTGTAAACTTTTTATAGTAGCTGGCAAATTGCTGGACCTTAAAGGAAGTTGTGAACATTTAAAGTATAACGTAAAAATTTCCGCTATCACGATTTCCTGCAAATCCTCATAGTAGTAAATTATCATAAAATGAAAATCGTAAAAATTATGAATAACTCAAATCAGAGTAAAAACAAATATAATATACAGCCACACATACACACGTACACAATACAAAGACAAAAAGGAAGAAATAAAAAGTTTGCGTCGTTTGCTGACCCAAAAAGTTTTCCCAAGTGAAACATAACAATCAAAACAACAATAAAATACGCCCATGTAAGCCCACACTAGTGGCCTTTGGAGGGAAATCAGCAAAGCGAGCGAGAACATGCGAAATAAAAACATAAATTTATTTAATTAAGCAATTTATGAAATTATTACGAACGACAAAATGATAACAGAAAACAAAAAGAAAAAACAAAACAAAAGTAGAAAAGCACAAACAAACAAAAACAAACAGCTAAAGAAAAATAAAAAGGAAAATTATGACAAGACAAAAGAAAATGAAATTTACGATGTGCCTCAAGGGGGTCGGGTACTTATGTACTTCATATTTTAACGTTGAATTACAAGGAAAACGCTTTTTATATGCACAAACACTTACCCCCACACAGGCACACATGCAGAAGAAACGTGCATGGCCCAAAAGAAAACATACACAACATCAACTACCAGCAACAAATCGGACCCACAATGGGACTGTGTTGAGGTTTCTTAAAAAAAAGAAATGTAAGGGACATGAATATCGACCCGGACCCCGAACCACCAAGGGCCGACTACGCAACCGCCGTTGTTCCTGATTATGTTTATATAAAGAATAAATAAATTTAGCTTTTATTAGTTTTATTTGCAGCAGGAGCGGCAGCGGAAACGATTGCGATTGACACCACAGACACCGACACAGATGCTTGCATACAAACAGACGCCCACATATCCACACAAATAGGAAATAATAGCGCCTAACAAAACAATAAAAATGGCTTAGTAATCGCAGATAAACGCAATACGAGAAAAAGACAACAGCACAACAAAGGCTGGAACTGCGTAAAAGCGCCTAAAAATATCCTACAATGATGTTTGTAGTCTCTATGCTGGGACAACACAGCTAAAAGGCAAACAATGACATCAACCGAAAATAAAACACACTTCTAAGCAAAGCAATAGAAGCGGCACATAAGGAGGCAAAGGCGCAAATTAGGCTTAAGCGCCTTTTTTGCGAAAAACAATGCGACACCCGCACCAGCGAAAGGGAAAGTGTTAACTGCCAAGCTGCCGTAGCTCTGCAATCCCATAGAAGCCTATTTTATTTATATTATGTAACAATAAATATTTACATGAATATTTAAATAATATAGATCCAACACATTGTGTTGTGTGGGTGGGGATGCTCACATGTGTGTGAAGTGAAAAGTAAAAATTTAAGAGTCACTACCCAACAGGAACGTTCAGAATCAGCCAACAATGACAGAGGGGATAAAATGCTGTTTCAGACGATAAATACAAATTCTGTCTCATCGATTTTTGAGGACCAACTGTAACCATTTTTTAACCTCAGAGAATATTCAGGGTTGTTTAGTAACATGTTCTTAAGACGACTGTAAGTAAGTGAGTCTTGTAAAAGATACAATTAACACATAGAAACCATAAAGCAAACAATCAGTCATGACTAGGAGATCACTTTCTGATGGTGATTCGGTCACATAGAAATGGAATAGCTCAACTATAACCAGAGGTGCCGTATATTAACACATACGACTGCGTATCATAGTAGAACACTTACTGAAGCTAAAAATATCACCACAGTTATTACAGGGCAGATTCAAATCCATATGAAATTGACGCTATTTCGCCATCGACAGCACTGTTAAAACAACGTTACAGGAATCAGTCGTTAAGCAGGCAGTTCTGTACTAGCTATCATTATTATACATAAATACACCTTGAGTCTGACTAATTAACTGTACAATGGTTTGAGACTCTGTGTTCCACCAACCAAGGTCTTCGATTCAAAATGAAATGAAATGAAAAGAAGCATTCGGGGGCACAACTTGGGCGGTTTTCGGTTATCTAGGATAATTTTCAAAACCATAAATCCCTCACTGCAAGATTAACTTGCTTTCTAATAGATTACCCATGGAATTGCTTCACGTATGCACAACTGAGATTAAGTTTGGAAAGATATTGCCAAGCCGCCGTCATTCAATAATAAACTTCCTACCGGGGACATAGTTCAACGTGATCATCAATCCCAAAAAAAGGTATTTTGGTAAAAGTGGCACAACAACCCACACTTTGGATAGTTCTGTATGAGTATTCAGAGTTAGTATATCAAATATTGTCTCGAAAATCTATTAAGAGGATTAATGCTTGTTCAAAGAATCAACGATCTTTTTCTTCCACAGTCTTTTGCAGTACCAAGTCCTGTATGAGTACTCGGAGTTAGTATATGAAATAATGCCTCGAAAATATACTAAGAGGATTAATGCTTTTTCAAAGAATAAGCGATCTTTTTCTTCCACAGTTCTTTTGCTGTACCAAAACCTCCCTTAAATTTGAGGTCTATAGGACAATAAAACGTTATGCAAATAAAAAATTGGTCAATGAATGTCACTTTCCTCTACTCGTAGTCATCGACTGCCACTGATACAACTAACTCCAAATCATGCTTACTCATTTGTCGATGAGGCTCTGCATCATTCTATTAAGTCTATAAAGCACTTCGCGTGTCCAAGTCTTCCGTAGAGATATCTCTTACACAATAAATCAGAAAACCGTGCCTCACAGAAGCCTGACTCTGTTGAAGTTTCGGATTTTGGTAGCATTTGGGACTGAACTATCAAATATTATAAGAAAGAGTCAGAATTGTATAATTCAGTTATGTCGACCTTTATAAGAAGTCACATAAAAAATTACATGCTTCAAAGAATTTAACACTGTGAAGAAAAAAGAAGCCCAATTACTATACTGCCGCTCAGGAAACTTATCAAACGCTCCTTAAATGTTATACACGAAAATGTGGCACGGTATTAAAAACAATTTGACTCCACAATCCAGCGACGATTTTTTTGTCTCTATAATGTATGCTTGACAAAATAAATTCCACCACAGCAGCACCGAGCACACACATACATGAACGATTTGGTGTGTTTGTGTGTTTTTGTGTGAACAAGACTTTGTGAGTCTCCTGCAAGCTTCTTACACTCCACTCCCAGCACACCAGCAAACACCAAAGGCAAAAAATAATTTGTTACTGTTTTCTTGTGGCTGTGGTTGTGTATATGAGCGTGTGTGCGGTTTGTTTGGGTGCGAAGTCGTAGCGGATGCAGACTGTTACCTTCATTTTGGTTGGAGACTTAAGATTTATGATTTCTCTAAGGCGCAACTTTTAAGGTGGTGGCCACGCAACGCACGGCACGGATTTGGGGTGAAAAGAAAGTTTAAATTTATTAGTTTGCTTGGCAGACGCTACCTTTACGCAACCAAAGCAACATATCGAGGGAGAAAAAGGTTTGTCTGAACTTTGTCGGACGAAAATGCGCGAAACGAACGGACAATTAGACTAAATTTCATAGTTTATTACAGCATACTTTCAGGGATTTAGCGAAATAAATTGTGAGTAGCATAGTTTTGGGGGCAATTTATGCAATTTCGAACAGAGGTGCTGTAGGAAAGTGAATTTTCATTGCAGAATATTCAATGGAAATCTTTAAGCTTACTTTAAACTCTTGAGCAGCATGCAATTAAAGCACTTTTCTCGTCTGTACGCAGTCGAGAGCAGCTGCTGAAAAGTAATTAAAAATACGTATTTGTGTAGGGCATTAACTGAAGGCGCCACAAACACATTAAAGCAATTTTATGCAACAACACGCACGCTCACATGAAAAGCAGTGAGATGCGCTCCCGCTCGGATAGCATGTGCACAAATTTTCTTTTACATTTCCCTTCCGAAAAAAAGAATTACTTATACGCCACAGGAGCTGCGGGGTAAAGTTATGAATGCAAACCCCAAGCAAACTGTCTGCTAAGTAGACGTCAGACTCACAGCGGAGCATGAGATGCGCCCACAAATTGCTTGCAAAAGAAAGCAACAAGGTAGCAAACGTACTGTAAGTAGTACGCGATGGGGACAAAAAACTTGTAAAAAGCAGCAAGAAAAGAATACGAGTAGTTGAAGACAATATGAGTAACAATATGGAAAAAAACCAAAAAAACAGGAACACAATGAAAAGGGAAAAGAGGAAAAATGTCCTGCCGTAAGCGCATAAAACATACGCATGAACACATATTTACGAATATACGTATGTGTAAATGTGTGTGTTAACTCATACATTATGTATGTAAGTGCCGGCCCCATTATTTATGCATACAAAGCAGTGATAAGTATCAAAAAAGTATGAGGGTGTATTGTGGGGGAAATGAGGATGTTGTGTTGCAACATGCTTCACTGCAGAAACATCACCATTGAAAATGTGCAGTGAAGAGTAAGTCTAAAGTAGTAAAGAAGTTAGAAAATCTCCTAAGAGGATACAATGCACAATAAGCATTAATATTGTGGGTGGGGTGATGTGAGTTGCTTATGAAAAAAATATTAATTAAAAGTTAAGGCTTCCTCACGCTCTCCAGTGCGTAAAGGAAAATGTATGCATGCACACAGATTTTAATTAACGTGCAGAACATTTTTGTATTGAAAGGCAATGCATCTAGAAATATGAAAACGTGTTCCTTTGATTCTTTAAAAGACTTCGAAATATCTTAAAGAATTTTGCAGCCATGAAGTTAGTTTTTTGGTGTCACTCTTCCTGAATGCAACTGTGTGCAAAGATTTCCATTTTGCAATCACCTGATGTGCTAGAAATTAAGTTCTTCACATGAATAAATAGGAAAGATCAAGCTAAGGTTTGAGTGGGCCCTCGTATTCCTTATCAGCAGTTCGAAGGCATTCAATAAATCCCAAAGTACTATTAACCAAACCGGTTTCAAATGCTTCTCGCACAGGGTTCATGAACCAGTTTAAACTGAGATGGTTTTCGCAACCGCTGGCTGAGAGAGACAATATGAGAGAGATACAGAGAGAACGAGAAAGAGAGAGAGAGAGAGAGAGAAAGGGAAAGAGAGAGTGACTAAATGTGAGAGAAGATAGAGAGATAGAGAGGGCATTATGCTAGTTTTCCAAATGGGATGGGAGCTAAAGCAAATAAAAATTTACATATCCTGAATTCCTAAAATACAATGCGGAGTTGAAAGAGTTCAAAAAGTAATTAGAGCTCAATTTATTGACGATTTTGATATATCCTATGAATGAACTTTAGCAAAATCGAGGCACTAAGAGAATACTTTAAGTCTAACTTTAAGTTTAAGTCTCGGGCACCCATAATCTGCCCTCAAACACACTTAAACGTACAATGAGTTACCATAGTGGAAGGGGAGTGAATACTTAGACACTTGAATAAAATTGATAGAGTTGCTTCAGAAACAATGAATTAATTTTTGGTTATTATGTAAGACTAATCCTCTCCTGCCTGACACTGAGCGAAATGGTTTAGGAACTATGATATACTATAAAAAATGTATAGGCTTCAAAATATATCTTGTAACACTGAACAGAACCTCGCTGGAGAATGAGGTGTAAGCACCAAAATGAATCCGAATGATAAAATTAAAACTATACTGAGCCTCTGTCTTTATAAAATTTTCATTAGACGAATTATGAACATCTTTATTGCTACTGAATGAACCTAGTTAAAGATCTTAATAGATCATCATACACACAAAAAACGATGCAATTATTTAGAAAATTTCGTCCCCAACGACGACGAAAGTAGGAGCGAAGGAAAACAAGTGCAAAACATATCGAATCCAAGCCATGCAAAGAGGAGACCAGATAAGTACAAAGGAATGAGGATATAAATAGAGCTACGATCACAGCGTAGCACAATGATCCAGGCCAGTCCTGAGATTAGATTAGATTCGATTTATTTAAGAGTATTATATGCCGCGACCTGAAATATCTATTGAGAAGCCTTTATTTATTTCAACGATAAGGATAGTCTTACCTATAAATCTTCTGTCAGGATAAATTCCGACGGGAATTCATGTATTTTAGAGGAATTAAGTTGAGGGATCTTGCTGATATCTAAGATATATTCTCCAAAATGATTGTGTCCATTGTGTGCCAAAGGTCCGCAGTCTGTGATCATTGATGATTCGTCACTTCTCCACAGAGTCTACAGATGATATCTGAAGATAGACTCATTATTCATAAGATAGTTGAGTTTACAGTGTCCGCTTAAAATGCCTGTGATGATTCTTAATTTACTCCGAGGCATGTTTATTAAATCCTTAGCTGTTTTAGGGAATAAAATCTCGCAGAAGAGCTTTGGCCTGTCATAATTCCGGAAGAGTTTTCCAGGTTTAACTTATTTTTGCATCTGAACAATTCTTCAGCAGACCTCCAATGGTGTTGGCTGATAGTCCACAGAAGGGTTCAGGGGCGTTGAAATGAGAGGCCGCGGCTTTTCTTGTCATCCTACTCATTTCCCTAGGTCAGACCTTACATTTAATTATTTTCAAAAAAGAAGTCATTGCAAAATAGTAGTTTTTGAAAGGACCAACTTTGTTTTCTCTCTGGCTGTTATACTTAAATTGTGAGATCATAAATAGAGTGCTCTAAACTTACAACAGGTTATAATTCCACTTTGACCGGGACAGCAATAAAGGGGAAAAAAGTCGAGGACTCGGAAAAAAGTATGATGATAATAAACATTTCTTTGTCTTCAGAACCATTGATGCTCTACAACAAGAAAGCTACTTATAATCAGTTTGCACATAAAATAGGACAGTAATATGGACCCGCGAAGGAATCCTTTCTACTTGTATCAAAACGAATTTATGGTACACATCGATTTTCGATGAGACCTATGACCCACAACTGGGAACATCCTCGCGTGCAGCACGAATCATGTGCGAAGTGCCCAGTTAGGAAATAAAATTCAGGGTTCGCTGATTAACGCCACCGACTGCTGAGAAAAGTTAATTATAAGTAAAATATCTCTTGAGGCAATTTAAGAGTGGTGATGTTTAAATAATTGTAAAATAAATTTAGTTCCGAAGCCTTCGTGGACTTTCTTGGGTATTACTCTTTAGCCATAGGCATTAAATCAAACATTGATGTTAAAACAAAACTGGTTTGCAAGGAGACTTATCATTCCGACAGTCATTTCGGTATATTTCACGTATGCAAACAACAATCCTCCCACTTATAGAATAAAATTGTTATATAAATAAATTCAACATATGTAAACAATTCAAAGTCCGCAAGATAATTCATATTGTCAACTCTTCGCATATTATCGACCCCTAGTGAAAATTGTGTGCTTTCCACTTTGTCTACCCACATTTATGCCTGAATTGCCGCCTTTTGTCAAAGACGCTTTGGATGTTTATCAAAATGGCATCTAAGCTCTCTTATATAGTCGTATCAGCAAAACACTCCGCTGTATTAGAACACATTTTGTGAGGTATTTATTTCCTTTCACGAAGCCAAAACCAGCAGAAAAAATGCGTATTTAATGGGATTCGCTTTCTGTCGTTGTTGTTGCTGCCTTACATGCATGAATAATTTTGTGAGTGATGCATTAGGTACATTTTACATCATTATCCTTTAACGCACAAGTTTTTGTAGCGACAGACGCATAGAAATTAATGATCGAAATTTGATATTTTCGAGGAGGCTGGTTTTTGTTTTGTTTTTAGCAGGAAGAAAAATCAATTTTCTGGTCCAAAGGACACCAGTTTTTTAAGCATAATATATAATAAATTAAAAATTTTATAAATTAATGAAGCCTGCGACAAAGTTACACAAAAGGAAAAGAAAAGATTAACTTTCTTGAATCTTCTTCTAATTATAAATGAAGTTTTTTGGTGTAAAGAGAAAATATTTAAAAATTGTTAAATTTGTGGAAAAATTTCGCTAATCATATACAATTGAAATTCATCTTCAAAGGAAACAGAAATTAATGTCCTTCAACAAAAAATGAGGGTAGAATATATAAACTAATCTGTGATTTGATCTCCTGTGGATACAAATGAGTATATTGCGTGGCCTTGGCAAATAAAATAGCATTTGTATCTTTTGGCGCACCAATCTCTTGAGCTAAACTATAAGAAGGTTCCTTTTGCGAATCAGCAACACGTCCTCACTTTGTTTGGTTATGATTAACGCTGTGGAATCAATCGGAACCTGAGAGTGTTAACATTCCAATAAAATTTACTGAATTTTCAATATATTATAAGAAACCAAAAATGATGAGCGAATAATATTTCGTGATATAGAGACTAATGGCAATTCAGCCTATGCCAAATATGTATGATAATTTATCATTCCCTGTGCAGAAAGTTATGGAAGAAACAAACATCATTTGATGTTATCCGAACATGTGCTTTATTAACTGTAAACACACGCAATTTTTCAAAGTGGCGTGAAAAATTGGAAGATTGATATGTGAGGGGGAGTAACCCACCCTAAAAGGTATTGATTCCCCAGATGCTGTGGTGCTTTGTATATTAATGAGGCAAACGGGGACTCTGTGATGTGCTGCTGATAAAAGTTACAAAAATAATGTGATTTTGTTCAAATCATGTGACAGAAGAAGTTTAATCCTGGATTCACTGCTGCTGCATACTCGTATATTGACCAGTTCAAAGGTCCAGTAGGCTATACCAAGATATGGATATAAAAGATAGTTGCAGTATGTTTGTGTAGAATTGTACCCAATCGCTGGTACTAGATTATAATATTACATGCAATCATGATAATGTGATGTTCTATGTGCATACTTATATAACCAGCCTGAAAAGGGGTATCCTCAAGGAAAATACAAACAAAGAATCAAAATTCTACACAAAATTCACCCACTTAAACTCCCTGCAATTGAAGAACTTTAAGTGAATTTAAAAGTTGGGAATTAGTGGTTTAGTTTATTGACGAAACAAAACTGTGATAAGAAAGGCTGTATCTCGCTAGTTCGCAGACGTTTTTTTATATTTAACAGGAAAACGTCTAAAGTTAGAACGGGACGAGTCAGTGCCGGACTTCAACTCCGCTAAAATATCCTCTCGTTTATACGGTTTTCCCTCCCGGAGACATTGTTAGGTTTTACTTCGGAAGGGCGTAAGAGCATTTACTACTCACTCGTCCGTGTTAGATCTGTCATTGTGTCAGTCCTGTGTGTCTCAGTATCGGAGAGGCGCTGGGGGCTGCGTGCAGCGTTACTCGATCGTTATGCGATTCGCAGCGCCATAATAGTGGTGGCAGCTGTCGAGCAAACTGCTTCCCACTTGAAGAGCGTATCGCACATGTGGGTAATCAGGTTGTCCATTGTTGGTGGTTCATCGAGGACAGCACTTAATTCATCCCAGGCGCCTTTGAAGTGTCGGCAGTCGAAAAACACGTGCTGTGCGTTTTCGTGCATCTCCGGGCAGTATGGACAATAAGCGCTTAAACCAGCAACTGTATGACGTATTAGTTAAGTTCCCCGTGTCTCCTTGTTACCCATGGTGTGATGTGAGGGATCAGCATGAACATCAATCGACCCTTTTCGGATTGCTTCCACCTCTCTTGCCATTCTAAAATGGTTTTTGTCCTTTCCGCTGCTTTGACGATGCTTGTGGGTCTCGCCCTCCGCTTGTAGAGCCGGTGTACCTCCTTCGCCAGCAAGTTTGCCGTTTATTATCCCTATTGCTTTGTCCGATACACTACGGAATGCGCTACCCACGCGTAGTGCGCTCAGCCTATTTACTGACTGGATGCATTTAGATAAGGCTTTCGTCGTAATAGCTTCCGCCCAGATTGGCGCGGCATATAAAATGATGGAGCTAGTAACCATTGATAGCAGTCTCCGTTGACTTGAGCGTGGGCCTGCAATATTCGGCATCAAGCGTATAAGTGCTTCGTTTAGTCTCGTGGCCTTTTTGCTGACTACTCTCAGATGCTCTTCGAAGGTGAGCTTGAAGTCAATAATTAATCCCAGGTACCGAAGTTGTGGTTGGGATGCGATCTGATGACTTCCCATTGTGATGGTGAACCTCTCGCTTACCTTTCTCAGACTCGGTAGTACCGCCTCTGATTTTTGTGCGGCCAGTTCCAGCTTTGCACTAGTGAGCCACTCCATAACACACGCAATTGCGTCGTTGCATCTCGTCTGCAGTGTGTTAATATGCTTTGCGAACGACACCATCGCGATGTCGTCTGCGTTAATTGTTGTTAATTTTTTTATTAAATTTTCTATACAAATTCACTTTAGCTCTATATATGGTTTCCAGTGGTACTCCGAGTTTTAAGCCGTCCAAATAGTTTCTAATATAGCCTCATTTCAGATTTTTTTCTACAGTGATACATATAATACTTCAGTATTATATGAAAGAGACCACATATATCCACTTCGTTAGGTAAAGTAAACCTTCAAGTAGTATTTCGTTATTTTCTTGATTGGTGCCTTTTTCTTGATGAACATAGAATAAGCTAAGCTATGCTGTAAAACATTTCCGTCTCATCTCCATAGTCATTGATAGAATTTCATCTCCCATTCCTATCACAAGAATGCAAAGCGACCACTGTCTTATTATACGAAAACCCACTCAGTCACTTCTTTTCTCAATTATCTCGAAAGTTTATTTACATTTTTGCACTCTTTTAGATTTATTT
This sequence comes from Clusia tigrina, assembly GCA_920105625.2. Classification (NCBI taxonomy): domain Eukaryota; kingdom Metazoa; phylum Arthropoda; class Insecta; order Diptera; family Clusiidae; genus Clusia; species Clusia tigrina. The sequence continues at coordinate 32,060,854 of OV050030.1, forward strand.
ACTGAAACAAATTATTAAATTTGGATTTGACATGATAGAAAATCGAGCATCTGTTTGTATTTTAAATATTTAGTCTGCATATTTATCACAAAAAGGATACAAAGTTATAATAGAAATAAAATGAATTTACAAATGCACATAGAAGCTCATTCCTTCAGAAAGGATACAAGGCATGTGGCAGTTGAATTTCTGGTAGCCATCCCGCATAGCTCACAAATTGCTTATAATTGAAAGCGAAGCAATTTGAACAAAAGCTAACTACAGCACAATTTACTACCAGTATAATAATGGAGGGTAGTTTCCACCCAAGAACAGAATCAATTGCAAACGTAATCAAATTGTATAAAATATACAAAAGTACTTTTAGCCTGATTAGAAACAGGACGCATATGGACATTTGATTGAGTTTTCTCTGTAGCGCAGACAATGGATTTGCACTTTCTTATAACGATTAAAATTAAGCAAGAAAGAATGCCAGTGGGCACAAAAGGAAGTTGAATCATCAAGGAATGGTTCCATAAACAAATAAATACAATAACTTGTAATGAATTCAAAAAATAAATCTAAATTTGGGATATATGAAAGGCATCAGCGTAGAAGGAAATGTTTGACAAAAGTCTCTCCTCATGGTGTCTAGTTCAAGTAACTGTGATAAGGTTCTACACATTTCTAATACAATTCTATGAGTTCTTTGATTATATTTTCGAGGTGAGAAAGCTGAAAAGATGACTGTATATAAAAATCCATCCCTTGTGAATTACATACTGTATTTGTAAGTATCCAAGGATTCGATTTAAAGTGTCTGTTCATGTAGACTATGTTCGTGGTCATTCCAACATTCGAGTAAGTCGTGTAATGAAGTAAATTAATTCAAATAAGAAGTTTAGAATTTGAAAATAACATTAGCGGGAACGAGATAACATAACCAAAGCATAACAAATCATTTAATTTGAATGTAAATCTCCTCTATTGATTATAATAGATTATCTCACAAACAAAAGTTCATTTATATTCTGTCAAGTATTGACCCGGATTTCATTAATAAAACACAAAATATTCATTTAATCATCAAATGAATTTGATCCCCTTAAAAGTAGTTTCCTTCTGCAGCAATACTACAATCTTATGCCAACGATTGGCCCAGTCATCCATACACTTCTTATAAGGTGATGCTAGGATGGCCTTTAGTTCCTTCTTCGAATTGTCTTTTTTGGTTTCGATCGTCTCAAAACATGTTCCACGAAGTGTCAATTTCAATTTTGGAAACAGGAAGAAGTCTCCCGGTGTCAAACCCGGGGAATACGGAGGTTGTTCGATGATATTCGTGGAGGTTTTAGTCGAAAACACATTCTCAATGATAGCCTTGTGTTATGGTGTATTATCGTGATGTAAAACTCAGTAGTGGTCCTTCCGTAAATCTGGCCTCGTAAGACGAATACCCTTTTTTATAATTTTTATTTTTCTTCGGAAAGAAAGGATTTGAAAAGGGTTTATCCTTGCTGTTTTCACATGTTCTCTGTTGCAATCCAATCAGATATCTTAACCACTAATCAAGCCCAACGATATTTCTGCAACTGAATTAAAGTTTCTTTTTGGAAGTTCATATATTATGTAAGCAATATGCTATAAAGTTAAAACTAAACCAGCTTACAAAATTCTATTCGAGTATTTCACATAGACCTACATTGCATACTTTAGGGTATCACAATTCACTGGTTGCATTGTTTCAAGTACATTTGTGTGCGAGATTTTATTAAGTTGCAAAGGCATTTGATAATATTATGCTGTACATTAAATTTTCAATTATGCATTTTGTAAAATTTGCTGACAGTTGTTGCTGTACTCATATTTAGTATTCCACTTCGTATTCATAAATAATTTTTAACAGCTCAATTCTGGTTCGAAAGGGCACTAAAAATAATCTCATAAATTATTTTATAAGGCTGTTGTTTGCATGGTTTTGTGGCAGGGTCTTTAATATTTCTTTGGAGAAGCGACAGTACTTACTTCCCGTGAATTCTCAGTTTGTATGCCAATGCATACATTTTTATTTTTTGCAATTGTCGGGACTTTTAGGCCACTAAGGAGGTGGTTATTCGTTACGTGGAATGGAGCTTTTGCAATCACACGCAGCATTTTTTATTATAATCTCTGGAGTATGGTTTTTAATTAATCTTTATGCCACAGTTGTGTGGCATATGTCCATATCGGTTTTAAGACGGCTGAGTAAAGTGAGAGTAAACTAGGGAATTTCGATTCAGCAACCAGTGAAAATTTCTAAGCGTTATTCCCAGCGCCTTATGTTTGGTGAATATATGAATTTTCCGTGTTAGCTTGCTATCCAGGTGGATGCCCAGATATTTGGTCACATTTCACTCCAGTATATTCACGTCGTTGAGTTGTACGCCTTTAAGAGTGAACGTAACCTGCACAGACTTAGTTTCATTGGACTTTATTCGCCAATCTCTCAACCATTTAGTGATTTTGTCTAAGCCCCTTTGAAGTTTAAGCGACGCCAGTTATGGAAGGGTGTCCATTGCGAGTGAAGCATTGTCGTCTGCAAATGTGCCAACGAAGTTCCTTCGGAGACAGGTAAATCGTGTGTATAAAGCAAGTATAGGATGGCACTGCCTTGGGGTACACCGGCCAAACTTTCGCACATTTCAGATTGTTCTTCACCTTGTTTTACAAAGAAGTATCGGTTTTTAAGGTGGATTTGATAAATATATAATAGTTTATTGGAAATGCTTTCTTCATTTTGTAGAGTAACCCATCATGCCAGACACTGTTGAAACCTTAGGATATGTCGAGAAACGTCGCTGTACAGTCTTTTCTTTGCTCGAATGCAGTGTGAATGCAGTTTAGAAGTCTATGAACCTGTTAAATTGTACTGAAGCCGAATTAGTGATTAGGAATTAGTTTTCGTTCTTCTATTATTGGAGATAATCTTTTGAGGAAGAGAGTTTCGAAAATTTTAGAGGCGATCGACAGGAAACTGATAGGGCGATATGACTCAACTTTGTCTCGACTTTTTCCGGGCTTAAGGATCATTTTTACTGAGCCACTTTCCATTCCAACCATATAATAAAACAGCGTTGTATATATAAGTCAGGAAAGTGAATTCCTCTTCTGGAAGCTGCTTTAATTTTTGTCCACTAATGAAATTGTATCCGGGGGCTTTCTTTTCTTTAAGCTATTTGATCGCTTCCTTGGCTTCCCCTTTTGAAAATTTTTGTATAGGCAGGTCCATCTGCTAGATGTGTCCCAAGGTTTCTCTTACTCTTTCTGCAGTGATTGGAGATGGTTCGATTTCGTGTGGTCTAAATACTCTTTTTAAATATCGTCCAAATGTGCATTCTGATGGCAGATTGTATCAGAGTTGGCCTCCTTTAACTGTTTTATTGCTTTCCAGAGGGAATAGTCGGAAGCAGGATTTGCATCAAGGTGTCTGAGATAGTACTGAAATTGAGAGTTGTATTATATTTTGAGGAGCTCATTGAGATCTCGGAGAGTGTATTTAATTTTTTGCTTGTACCCAGGATGTCAAATCATTAGCTTAATTTTATAGGGATATATCATGACGAGCCAATAGTGATTGTTAGTAAAGGTCACAAACGATTTACGCGAAAAATATACCACTAAATAGATTAATAAAATTTTTTGTCATTCTACACTAAATTGTCTTCTGAACTTTTGTATTTTTTAGCAAAAATGAAGGTGACTTCAGTGCTGTGAGTATGAATTATTGTATGATGCAGAAACGACCGTTTGCAGCTAATAATATACAAGTCACTTTATCATTTCTTAGGATGGTGAGGTCTCCTTTTTGAAACCGAATGGAGGTGACTTCCCCGTAGCAACTGTCCTTATTTTAAAATCATTTATTGGTAAGTTTAGGTGATGCTCTAATGAGCAAAACCACCATTTAGATGAAGGGGAAAATTATTACTCTCGTCATATCGCAAGCTTAGAGAGATATGATATTCCGCCTACAATATATATACGAGTATATACTATTTTAGCACTTAATTTCTTCATCTAGAATAGCAGGTTTATAGTTGGTTTTCAATTGATTGGTATTCAAAAAACATTTTAACTTAATAATGAATTTTTATTACTACATCATACTTAAAAATAATGATAGACATAATAACTATTTTAGAATTGGACATTATTACAAATATTACATAAATATCTACTAGAACTCCAATTCTCACATCTGTTAATTATCAAAAAATATTTGCAGAATTTGGCCTGAAATACCGAATTAAATCCTCGCAAATTTTTCATTAAAAAGTATTGATTTATTTTCATGAATTTTCCACATGTTTTCGCAATTAATTACAACTATGTCAGTATTTGGCAAAGGGAAAATATGAATATAAATATAAAATATTCTGTCTGAACTGGGTACAGTTTGGCATGGAATTAATTGCAGCAACTAAATCGAAATTTATATAAATAATTATTGCCGAAACATACACAAATTGAAAATTAATATCTGACCGCTTAATAAATAAAATTTAATTGCATATTTATTGCACATACGCCTGCTAAAGCACACAACCTCCAACGACACAGAAACACACACATTCAAGTAAATAGTATGCCAACAATAATGCAAATACATGTGAATACATTTAATACATGGTGTGGCAGTAAATTTCTTAAAAAGATACCTGGAAACAATGTTATTCCTATAAAAAACTAATGTAATGCAGTTTAGCCTCCCAAGTAAAGTTGAATTTGCCATAAAAAAAAATCAAGTCTGATCGTTTCTGAAGTATTTCGTTGTTAGCAATACTGCAAAAAAGGCTTGATTTCTATTTGAAAAGTGATAGCAAACAAATAGTATGTAGAAAATATCCCCAGATTTAAGGCCACCGTCCATTGTTCTAATGATTCATTGTTCCAATATGATTCGAGTATATGTATAAATTTCGGGTCCAAAAAACAACTGATCTTATTGCGCGACTACAAAGCTTCCTGTGATTAAGATAAATGTAAACGATAGTGATTGATGTATTGGAGAACAAAAATTTGTTGGTGAGTGACTTAGGAGAAAATTGGGGTCCTTCTAGTGTATGCATCCTTCTAGATGATGGTCGCTATGACATTACCGCAGAGGGTCTAGTGAATTTTTTCCGCAGATGTATGGCTCTCTATCCTTTACTTCTGTATGTAAACTTAACTAATCTGTTTGTTGTAAGGAACCCTTTACAAGGCAATTGAAGTTAATAGAGTGTGGAAACTGAAGGATATATAATATTCCTATAATTCAACCCAATGAATTGACGCGTCAGTCAAAAACCAGCCTGTGATATTATCTCAAATACAGCGTGAGAATTTTTGTATGGTCTATTATTATCCTGCATTTTACGAACCAGCGTTCATATTTCACTTTGAAGCATGAACGCCTTTTATAATTCTCTGCTAACGCAAATCATACGCTGAGAAGCGAGTTTTCCTTAAGTGATTAGTTGCAGTATGTGTTGTCGACATCACCCTGTATTATATATTGTATGTATTACCGCCGCCCTATGACTATAAATTGCTACAAATGCATTTTAAATTGTCAGTTTTACATTTATTTAATGTTTAACTTTCCGAAGATTTTTTTGCGCATCATTTGAGTTAATTTGTTTTTAAAATTAATTGCTTTAAAATTATAAGCATTTTGATTTATTTGCCAATTATTGCTGACCCGCATTTCCATGGACATTTAAACGAGTCTTCTTTTTAAAATTTAAATGCACATTCAATTAAATTTATTAAATTACTGTAGTGATCAAATATTCATTCCGTAGAAGCGACATGAATTGTGAATGTGGATAAATCTAAAACGTAAATTAAATTTAAATTAAAATATTGCATAGATCCTCCAAATAAATATACTGATACTGAAGATATATTCCTAGTGTAAATTTATGATATTAATAGATAAATCCTTTATAGAGATTACTTCACTATTTCTTTTATATGAATACAATTATTAAGAATTGTGTTGCCAAGGATGCTATTGGTATAGGTTATTGCTCCTATATTTATTAAAACAATAAATATTTAAAGAATTGACAAAAGAATGTGAGTGACGATTCGAAGCACCCTCTTAAGCTAGAAGACAGAAGAAGTATGTAGCCAAAACATACCCCGAATAATATCAATATATAACAATTAAGGCCACTCTGATCAAAAAGTAAGATTAAAAGTCAACACTTAAAGTCTCTCATTCAGCATCATTATCGTCTCAGAAACATTACAATAAGTAATCCAATCAATACGATAGACAAAGATGGTCTCAATGAAGTCGAATCTCCATTTCCAGTTTTATGTCAATTGCTAATTAAACTAGCTGGATTATAGAAACTCCTATCACGACTCCCACAAACTGTTTTGATTATGTGAAATTTTCAAAATTGTAGGGAATGAGGGAAAGGAGAGCATAATGATTTTACAGGAAAACTCCAGTATTAGAAAAGCATAATAGGCACATTCAATATTTCAATGTAGTTGGGTCCAATATTCGTAGTACAAGTTTTGTCAATAGATCTATTCAGTTTCTATATACTCGTATATCTATTACTAAATCAAATCTATCTTTTTGTTAGATTTTGAATGAACTTAAAGGCAGTCCTCATTATTTTTTGCATATAAGTACACGGTATACACTTGCCTCTAATGGATATTGAAACTACGAGTCATGAAGCTTGTCCTTCTTTCGACTAGATTCGATATTACTAACAGGAAAGACCCAATAAAGTTCTAAATCTAAAATCAATTTGCTACCAAACAGTTACAATGATGATATGATACAATGATGTTATGGCTATAATGATTGACGTTTAGAATAGGGAAATTGGTAGATTATCTCTCCCATAAGTTCGGGGTTATTCTGGCAGTATTATGATGTCAAATAGTTCTACTGATCTGAATGAATCTTGAATCTTGCGGTCAACAAAGAGCTGTCAGCAACTTTAGATGAAGAGTCGATCTACTTGATATGATAATACGAGTAAATATGTTGTTCTTAAATAGCTTGATATATCATTCTTAAATAAAATTTATTCTGCTAATTTTCATTTTACCTAAGGCAATATTGGTCACCTTAGTTCCTACGTTCTCTACTCATATTCCAGTCAGATTAGTCCCTACGTTCTCTACTCATATGTTCTCTGTTCCTAAATTATCTGTTCTAATGTTCTGTGTAGAAGGAATTATGCTGTCATTTCTGTATTCTCCTTGGAGCTGTTGGGATATTCGTCTACAGAACTTCTGAAAACCCTCAGTGTATAATATTTTAGTGTCCCTATGGACGTGAGAAGCTGACTTATAAATCCATTCAACTCTGAGTTTTGCTTAAGTGCCGTAGTTCTCTTCACAGACTCTCAAATCATAGACTGAAATACGAATTTGACGGTAAGACCAACTTTCCCACATAACAGTCTGCCATAAAAATCACTAAAAATCCATATTTAGCAGAATATCTTTGCAACTCTTTTAAATCCCCAGCAAAAGTTCACAGTGCTATAAATTAAGTGAAATCGTCTCCTGCTAAAGCTGAACTAATAAATAAACCGTATTTTAATCCTGAAAAGCAGCAGTTTCGGCACATGCCACAGGACACAGGACATAAGCTTTGTAAAAAGGATTATTTGCTATTATGTCGGAATACATATGAAATTATAAATTTATGACACACACACATTTTTTACACGCATAAATGCGACTGGCTGTGTGTGCAGGAAAGCACATGGGGCCAGCACACAAGCACACACAGCTACACACAGCCGGGCAACAAATTGCTATAAAAATTTACAATCAACAAGTTAAATCCAACATATTAACACACAATTCAAACAGGATGAAAAGGGCAAACAAATAATATAGGAACAACAACAACAAGAACACCAACAATGAACAATGAACAGCAAGCAGCAACAACATCAGCACCAGAAAAAATGCCACACATACTCATCTAAATTGAAATCAATTCACTTCATTTACCATTTTATCAAGGGGCAAGTGGGCTTCTGAAGAGCAGCCGACAATATTTTTGGCACGCTACATACAGCATACGAGTACATACACATATCGAGCTTTGCCGGTAGGCGGGGTAGTTGGGTCAGTAAACGCCAGGGGATGGCATGCGAATTGTATGAAAAGAGCAGTATGACACACAGCGACCACAAACAAACGATAGAATTACTAATGCAAACACAAACAAACAAACGCGTACAAGTATGCCTGCAAGGACAAGTGCGTAGTAACTGATACTCACACAAGGACCGATAATGTTGGTCGGGCATGTAAGTAAACCACCCCTAATGCTGCAACATCCAAAAGTGGCTAAAACTTTCACCGAAGTGACAACAAAGTATAATTTTTAAACTAACATCTAAAGCTGGTTTGGGTATACACCGGAGTGTTCGCGAGAAGAATGGAAATAGATGGAGTGATGGAGTCAATAGAAGGACATACTGTTAGAGTTCAGATAGACTTTTACAGTAAAAGTACTCGTAGAATGACGAGCAAATGGCTCTGGAGTAACTGAAGCTTCAACCAAATTAAGAGTGAATTAATGCTGGGCTCGCGACCTGCGGTGGAAACGTACAATTCAAGTGAAACAAAATTGCTTCCTAAGTGACTATGAGTTCATGAGGGACAATCATCGTGGGCAATGCCTATATGCCGATTATACTAAACTCAGCAGCTAGTCCGATTTGTTGCTCGTAATTTTTACTGGAAATATGATAAAAAAAATTGCTTTATGGACTTCTTATGCAACTTTCAATAAAATATAAATGGATAAAACAAATTTTCTTATGAAATTTGATAATAATTTTAGTACTCACTCCCCTCAGCCTTGTAGATATAATTCATTATGGTGTAAGACATAAAAATAATAATATTTAAATTAATAAAATTGTATTGAGTACGTCTGCGAATATCAAATCTCACTTCTGCAGTGAATCTACAGGATGGGTATCTCCTACTATGAGGAAGCCTTCACATACTTTAGAAGTTAACTTTTATTAGACATCACTTGAAGTCCTCATTGGGAACTTATAGTAAATAAACCTTCTTTTAGCACTTTTTTCCATGTTCATCAATCAATATCTTTATCAATATGAATAAGCTTCGTTCCAATTTATACTCTTCGACTCATATACCAAAATATTGACTCATCTTCTCCATCACTTGCTTAAAGGAAGTATTCGAAAATGTATCGATGTTTTCCCCCTGGGCAATTGTAATTCATAGACTTGATATCTCTTATATTGCGAGGGTGAACAAGTCAGTCGATGGCTATGGCAAACACTTGCATTCGACGGGAGAGCTGTGGATGGAGTGCATTTTAAATTGACACATCGCTTCAATTGCACACTTTTGGGGTGGTACGTGGTAGCTGGCCGCAAATATGTAATTGAAACCACAGACAATAGTTGCGGTTGACATATAAACTCATAGGAATCAGTATCGGAGTGTGCGAGTTTATGCTTGCACCGAGTGAGTGTGGGAGTGTATGTTTGTCTGTAATTTGTTTCTACAATATTAATGTGTTTGGTTTAAAGTGATGTTGCTTTTATTTAATTAAAGGATTGGAATTGTCTGGCGGACATCCACACCTGAAGTAACATTTATTCAATATGAGCGAAACCGCAGTTTGAACAAATGCAAATTATAAAATATTATACACAATAATAAAAGCACAATTATTATTACCATCAGTGCTGATGGAGCACATATATCGGAGCGGAGAAACGATAATCAGGGAAGTGAAGCTGTTTTGTTCATCGTACTATGTTGATATGGTTGAATTACTAATAATTGTAGGCCTTCCTAACGACAACCAAAGTAGATGCGTTTAAATTTCACAATCGTATAAATAAGTATTCTGAGCAAATACAAAATGTAATTTCAGAGAGAAGTACAGGAAAATGTTAGATTGGATGGATTGGAAGTCATTTCAGAGAAATGTAGAGGAAAATGTTAGATTGCATGAACTGAAATGTAAATAATCATTATTCAGAAACTGATAAGCGTGAAAAGTTCCTTGAAAAGGGTTTTTTAAATTATTTGAGGGATGCATAGAATTATCGCTTGTCTCCCAAAGGACTCATTCCGTTGAACTATTGTACCTTGCACCGAAAGATAATAGATCAAAATCATGAAGTATAAAGAGAAAAGAAGGGAGAAGGAATAGGGCAGATCATTATTAACACTTCTCCCAAATTTCTTGTATGAATCAGTGCAGATCTGATTGAATTAATAAAAATGTAAGTAAAAAAAAGTCCTTACCCAACAAGAGTTTTCTTCCTCTAGTACAGGAGAATGAAATAGACGAGGTAAGTGCTCATTGACTTCTTAAGTGCTTTGATTAGAGGTCGGCAGCATATTCATTCGGAGGGTATTTTTGATTTTGACGGTTGCTATCAACGCATTTTATATATCAATGTGCATTTATTATAAATTTTAATACGTGAGATTGCTGCATTTAAAATATTCCATCATGACTGAGTCTGATTTCCTATAGTCAAATAACGATCGGAGGGAAGTCTTGAAGTAACTCAATAGTCGGCCGGGATAAAGAAACTTCTAGATTTTTATAGCTGAACAATTTTTTCTTTGTAAAGAGTTAGCAAAATGAACGCTTTTGCTTTCATTGACTTTTTTCTCCAGTCACTAACCGTAGTCGTAACCATAGTTGTGACTAGTCTCATGTGACCGAAGCCAATTACAATATTATCTGGGTATATTAGTGTGCCTTGGTTAGTTGTCATATCAGATCATCATGATGGCCATTATGATAATTCATTATTAATGAAGTGTGTGTTATTTGGATGCTGGGTTAAAATATTGTGACGAAATCAACACGCCATCTGATTGGTTGATAGTTTTAGGGAAAGCGTCAATTTCAACCCCTAAAAATGCACACGCGAGAAGGCATGCGTCACTGCGTTCAAAGGCTAGTGGAACTTCTGATATACAAGAAGTATATAAGCGACTACAAGATTGAGATCGAGATCAGTGAATAAGTGAAAGTGGCCAAATGAACATCGTAGTAACAACAGCAGTGAGGCAGTGATCGTCGCAGAGTAGACATCGTGTTAGCAACGGGCAGTTGAGCAGTGATCGTCGCAGAGCGGATATCGTGTTACCAACGGGCAGTTGAAGCGGATGTAAAAAGAAAAAGTGTGGTGCAACAACTGACGAATTGAAGCAAACTATAAGCGAAGACGAAGTGTGAGAAGCGAGCAAATAGTACAACTCTTAGGCATATGGAAAAATTATGTTTAATGCGAGTGCTGTGGACCAAGTTTTTGGTATAAGAGAAGCTCCTTCAACTACTGAGGTGAACTTCTGAATTTGGGCTTATGTAAAAAAACAATCTGTCTGTTCAATCCATACACAGAGATAAATGAATGTGCTGCTATAGAGCAAAATTGGAATAGAAACCCAAAAGTTCTGTTCTTGATACATAACATGACAACTGAACGCCAGTCGCATTCCTCTGAGAATATTGCATAAATAATCAATTAATGTGTATCATAGAGAAAAGCTTAACTTGCTCCATTAGTAGACACTCTCAAGCAAAGCTCCGTTCGATCGCTAGATCTCATAGAAATCCTTCTCGTAAAAGAACTATAGCAGAACTTTGCCATGTTGAATGTTCTTAACACCATTTTCAAAGTCTGAATATATTTCTTATCGATCCGTACACATAATCTATAAGCGCGCCCTGTCCCTACTCCTCGATTTTATGCGTTATTTATTTAACAGGATTGCTTTTAAAATCTGATAAAAAGTACTCCATATTATTCTATACCAATCCTCTCCAATCTTATTATCAAAAATTACTCACTTTTGATTGTTTTGATTAGTACAAATAATCAAATCAAAATGTTGACAACTGAGCTCACCAAAAGAAATAAGTAAAAGGACAAAAACACAACAATAATAAAAACCAACTTAAATGAAAAAAGGTTCACAACAATTCATGGTAAAATTGTTAAATTTAGCTCAGCACAATAAAATAGTAAGGAGGAGAGCCCAGGAAGCGTCAAAAATCGCTGCCATAAAGAAGAAAAACTCTCGAAAATCCACAAATATAAAACGCCTGTCACTTGGGTCTGACAATAAACTTATGAAATATTCTTCGACATGTTTTTTCCTGCCAATGCTGCTCATACGCTATTTTTTCTTGTTTTCCTACTTATTTCTCCTCGTTTGCGGGTGTTCCTGAATTCTGGTTTTAGAGACTTTGCTTTTCACAAAATTTTCTTGCAAGGCAGAATTTATTATTTTTATTTTATTTACTGAGAGATTATCCTTTGCGTATAAATTGCCTTTTGCTTGTTTGCAAGTATGTGGGCTTGATTCAGAGAGCGACCCCAGCTGGAAATGGGACCAGGTGTGACAAAGTGACAAAGATACTGTAATAAGAACTGAACATATGATTCCTAGGATATACAAGTGGATTTGTATATTTCTCTGACATGAAAACGTCTTTAAATTTCTTTATATACTGAGAATATTACGAAAACTTTGTGAATGGTGTGATACTTCTCTGAGGTAAGGATTATAATTTAAAAAAAAATAAAATCACTTCATATAAAATCGAAAACAACAAAGGAAAGTAAGTGAACAGTGTGATGTCAGTCGTTATTCAATCGATCGTAAATGGGATCGCATCTGCTAATTTAATGCTCAGTAGAATTCCCCGTATACATTTCCTATTAGAATGGAGTCATTCAGAAGCTGTAAGAAATTCTATACTATTCTAGATGAGTTGCGAGGAAATTTGGAACGAAAGGGAACTTCATGAACCCATTTTTTCAGCGTGTGTGCCAATAGTCCAATGACCTGTGCCGACAGCTGTAAGGTTACTAATTTTATATCATGGTTTATTGAGAAGGTGGTTAGTTCTTTTTGCACTGTAATCAGGCCACATCATTTTAGAAATGGCACATGTCGCAGTGTTTTCGAACCTCTCGCGAGTGATTGTAAAGCAACCCCCGGAGAAGTGCGGCAGGGTGCTGTAATTTCAATGCATGCGGTGCGCTCGATTCTTTGTAGTTTCGTGAGATTGTATAGACCTTCCTGAGAGGTTCTCACCAAACCACGGAGCCTTATGTCAAGATCGGCCGCATCACCATATTGTACATCCAGAGCACAATTCTTGGTCTAAGACACCATTTTTTGCCAAACATCGACTTGCAAGCATAGAAAGCCACAAAGCCCTTCCGCACTCGTTCATCGATGAAATCTTTCCAACTAAGTTTGGGGTCTAATATGACACCAAGATATTTTAACCTGGATGATGGTGAGAGCTGAGCGTTAAGGCTCGGCAGTTTGAAGGATGGAGGAAGGAAAGTACAAGTACTCAATAGAATGTTTTTCACTGTTTATCGTCAGTGTTGATGGTGTACAGAAAGCCTTATTTGGACCTGATTTGATGTCTTCCGGCTTAGAAACTTATATATATTTTTTGCAGACTGTTCTTTGCCTTATTCGTAATCTAGGATGCAAATCCGGTGCTTCTTCTCTCTTGCAAATTTATTCACTGTGTGAAGGAAATGATTACCACATCCAGACAGTACTAAAAAGTGAAATATGTTTTGCAATCTGATTCTTTATAGCCAAATATATTGTCTCTCGATATCTATCTTCTTTTGTTGAAGTTAGTATAAGTAGTCCTAGTTTACTAACGATTGTTGTAATTTTTATTATCATGACTAGTTCCAAACAAAATTTTATGTATTCTAGTAGGGTTTTATTACGAAGCTAGATTAACATTTTAAATTCTTGAAAGAACTATGCACGGCATTTCCTAGTGGGTCCGTATGCATGGCCACTATGTGGGCCTGTGTGTAGGTAGGTGAATGCATGGGTATGCTGAATTATGCTTAAGCACACAAACAAGTTGAAAAACATGCAAGTAAAATCAAAACAACAACATTTGGTAAATTTTGGTTTGTTTTGCTTTACATTTTTGTAAAAACAAAAACGTAAAAACCAACAACCAACAGGAAAAAATTATACCAAGAAAAACTAAAAACACCAACCACAACAACAAAAAGAATCAAAAGAAAAGTAGGAGAATAACTTCATCTTTTAGCGGTGAGACAAGCGTAACCGGGATAAGCACGTACAAATCGCATTTCTTAGTTTGATTTCAGTCATACATAAACACATACTAATACACAGGAAAGTAAACAAAGCACTCCCACTCACACGCACACACATGCTTAGTTTTAGGCAAGGCATAAGGATTTTGGCTCCTTTGAGTATACTAGTACTATTTTTATCCTTTCCTGTTTCCTTCGATCATGTTGGAAACTGGGTGCGCTGCTGGGTGTTCATTTTATTTCTTTACTGAGGGTGTGGGGGAACGGGAACACGTGTAAAGAAATGTCAAATATTAAAACGAAAAGTCGCAGAAATACTCCCGCGCACTGGCTCTTAGAGTATTAGAAGAAGAAACTGTGTTACGTCTAATCAGCATGATAGGAATTGAATTTCTATTTGCGTTTGTGTGCTTATTCACCCCACCCTCTGGCTGCCATTTGTGGCTTAGTCCTGTTTGGCTGCTATTGTGACAAATTGAATTTTTTGAGCAATGCCATCGTATTGGTATAGGAGACGTTTCTGAAATTTCAAATTCGCAATTTCATTTCAATTGATTATTAAAAGTAATTTCAATTCCTTTGTGGTGCTTAGCACAAAGTCAGCCGGCGGCGAAGAGTATTTGATGTCTGTGTTTGTGCGTGTTTATGTTGAATATGCACGGCAAGAAAATTTCCATTTAGCGAATTGTGCACATTCGAAATAAATTTATTTTATATTTAAACACATTTTGCATTTTATATTATTTCAGTGCGCACACTGAAGGATTCGGCGTATGATGAATGCATTTCAATGAATAATTCATTCACATAGGATTTAATACGGATACTTCAAAAACATGAGGACTACCCAGGTACGCTAGAGACTGTGGATGTGCTCTGAAATGGAGGAGATGCTTTGAATTTGCGCAACCAGCAACTATATTATAAAAAAATGAGAAAATTTTCATTACTGCTGAATTGCCAATTTACAATCTAATTGAAACTTTACAGAATTATTTATATAAAAAGAAGCTATTTAAGATTTCAACCCAACTTCTGGACTATGCATATGGTATAATTTTTGGAGGTGGTATCAGAACCATTTTAAATTTTGAAAAAAATACCAAACATATTGATCCGCGCATTCGAACTCCGCCAGGACATGACCGTGAAATATTTATTTTTGCAGAGTTTTGTCTTTGAATCTAACACATTCAAATGCCTGCAGACGTAATCAATTATGGTGCGAGGCATAATAATAATGACCTCGAGAAATATGGTCATAAGAATTAATTTAATGAGTAGACTAATGTGCTAACATTGGTATCCTTAATGAAAGAGAACTACTTGTTATCTGAAAAAGTGCCAACATTTAAAGCAACATGAAAGCTGGAAAACTATATAAGACACATTTTTGAGCCCCAACTCTAGCGATGAGTTTGTCCCATTTCTAATATCACTTTGGGAACATAACAAATAATATGTCCTGCACAAGCAATAATTGAATGTAATAGCACAATACCGCTTTGAAATGCTTAAACCCACACCAAGGAATCTAAAATCACCAGCAGCACGCCAACAAAGTTTTGGAAGAATGGAATTAGGCTAAGGTGAACCCCCTTTTGAAAATAATAACGAAGTTGCCAGGCACTTTCACTCATTAAAAATGTACCGTCATTTGCCGTTATGGCCATTTTGCTTATACACCCAATTAACTTTTCATTGTAAAGCTATAAAATCCAATGATAATTTGGCGTGAGCAAATGGCACCACAGCAGAAGCATAGTCGAAGTTTCTCAGAACTTGTTAAGTGGCATAAGTTAAGACTTTATTAATTAACTCAATGTAGAATGGGGTCCATCGGTTATTCTATCATTTCTTTGTACATTTTAATAGACTTTAATTAGAAGGAGCCTATGGTAATTTAATTCAAGGACATTCGATAATGTTAAAAGCCTGCAAATGTAATAGAAGCTAATATTAAGAATTGATGTACAGCAAAAGTTATATTCATGGTGTAAGGAACAAACGAATGAAGAGGTTAATATTCAAGCAAATTATATTTGGCCGGAAATTGATATAATCTCCGTAAATAAATCTCCCTAAATTAATGCAGTCAATCTTCTTTATCATAACATTATCTATAACATTTTCTTTTCGTTTAAAAGGGAACTACTTCAATTGACAATATGGAGATGCACAATAAATCATAGCCATACACTCACTTTATAATAGAGTTGGATATAATTTATCTCCTCTCTATATAACAATACTCAACTATACAAAATTGAATAGTTATTTGTCATACCTTCGTTTCAATAGATTCTATTTCCAATTCTGTATATTCCTTTTTCGACCTTTTACAATTGTTTTTTTGTCAAAGTTAAAGAGAGAAAGAAACTCTTATGAGAATTCTATATTATGAATTTTAGACTACATCAGCACCTGTTCTTCCAGGATATTAACACGGGATTGAAACATTCGACGAGATTATCAGATTTGAGCATTTGTGTGCAAAGAACGGCAAAGGTTTTATGTTATTAATTTTTATAAGTAGTGCCATTAGAACGACTCCAATGGCAGCTTTGGACGTTATTCTCAATCTGCTGCCTGTTAAGCTTTTTGGCGAAAAAGTGGCTGCAAACTCAGCTATAAGGCTAAAAGCGATGCTAGGGTTGCCAGGAACGTAGGTCAAGCATCTATTTTAAGACATTTTGAGGGCATTCCTGACTCTCTCGATTACATCACACCAATTTATGCCTTCAATGGTATGTGCAGGATCTCCATTCCCCCCAGGGATGAATGGAAGGATGGAATCCCCCCTCATGTAGAAGGGGTCCACAACTACACAGCTGGATCCAAGTTAAAAAGTAGGGTGGGAGGTGGTGTATTCTCAAAAGATTTTGACATTAACATTTCCTTTAGGATGCCCGACCACTGCAGTATTTTTCAGGCAGAGGTCGCAGCTGTCTTGGCTAAAGAAGAAGAAAGCATCTGGACGTGATATTCTCATTCTATCCTACAGCCAAGCAGCTTTGCGCTCCCTGGATTCGTCTATTATCACCTCAAAAGCCGTCAAGAGCGGCCGCAAATCTTTAGAAGAGATAGCTAAGCAGACCCGGCTGCATCTGTGCTGGGTCACAGGTCACAGAGATATTCTAGGGAACTGTAAGATCGGATGAACTTGCCCGTGAGGGTACTACAATGCCGATTGAACCAGATAGGTCGAACGTTGGTATTCCTATTGCCACATGTAAGCTCTTGGTATATACAATATTCTTAGGCACAGCGGGCAAGCTCTGGTCTGAATTTTCATATTTAAAATAGCTAGACAAACCTGACCAGAGATAAATGTCAAGAGCGCTAAGGACCTAGTTGCTCTAAATAGACAAAGTATAGGTTCCGTGATTCGTGTCCTAACGGGACACTGGACTCTGGCCACTGACGGGTGTAGGCTGGGGATTGCCTGTAACGACTTCTGCAGGAGATGCATGAACGAGGAGGAGGAAGAGTCCATTGTACACCTATTATGCAAGTGTCCGACGTTGTCCAGAAGGAAAATTCTTTCGCCACGTTAATGACGGTTGGCATGCCAAGATCACGATGTAGGTCACAATTTCTCACGTAGTATGGAGCATGACCAATATGTCGCAATAGCTTGTTTTGAAGTGTTTGGATAGTGTTAATGTATTTTTCACTGCCACATCCCCAGAATTCAGTGCCATAAGTCCAGATCGGCTTCAAGATTTGTCTATATATCAATAGTTTGTTATGGGTTGAAGGCGTAGACTATCTGCCAATGAGGTAATATAATTTGTTTACTTTTAAGTCGAGTTCTTACCGTTTTTTCTTGACGTACGCCTTCCAAAGTAACTTGGAGTCAAGCGTAATACCAAGGTATTATGCTTCGTTAACGTAGGGTATAGTGACTGCATTTATATAAACGGGCTTGTGTGGTATGTTTCTTAAAGAGAATACTATGTGAAGAGACTCAGCGCTACTAAGTTTAATGCGCTATTTTTTGGTCCATGATACTACAGAATTCACAGCTGATTGCAATTTAATCGTTGCAGCTTCGATTGCGTTGTCTATTGCTATAAGAGCAATATCGTCTACAAATGTTGTGTTTTCATCTTGATTTTGTATAGGCAAATCATGTGTATATAATAACTACAAAATGCATTTAATCTTTGCAAGGCTGAACAAGCATTTTCATGTTTTACGCGAAAGTATCTATAGTCAAGGTAAGATGCTAGAATCTCGCAATATTTTCTTGGCAGGAGTGTCTTCAGCTTTTGTGTCAGTCCTAAATACCTTGTCTTGTCAAATGCTTGTGACACATCAAGGAACACAGCGGAGCACACTTGTTTCTCTTCCAGAGCAGATACAATGGATCTTGCAAACCTGTGAACTTGATCGATAGTGGAGTGATTTTGGCGAAAACCAAATTGATGTGCTGGGATCAGGTTTTTACTTTCAATGATCATTAATTGGCGTTTTTTCGAATAGTTTCGATAACATTGGCAAAAAAGAAATTGGCTTATATGAAGATACATCACTTGGTGATTTTCCAGGCTTGAGAATCATTATTACCTCAGCCGCCTTCCAGTAGATAGGCACATATTTTGAATTGTTGGGAAAATTTGGAAGAACCTCAGCTGTTATAAGGGCAAAACATGGCAATTCTTTTAGATTTCCTATTTACAACTATATTTAGTGCGGGAGTAGTGTTCCACGCTTTGGATTTTCTGTGTGAACCGAAGCACCTCATCTTCCAGTTGTTCAATGGTCAGAATTCGATCAGCAGGAGTAACCGAGTTTTCCAATTCCAATAGGAAATTTTTCCAGTCAATTAGATTATTGACTAACATTGAAGAGATTTTATTTAGAGACAAATTTAATTGAGAATTTGTGATGACAGGAATTAAAAAGATTAACTTTTAGGAGTATTATATGTATATGTTATCCAGGAGATTAAACAAAGTATCACGCTTGCTGATAGGTGTTACTGTGGGCTCAGTAAGCAAATGTGTAGTAGAGCCCTCTCTCGACCGACAAAACTGACACTCTACAAGACGCTCATTCTATCCCTGCTGCTGTATGTCTCAGAAGCATTGTCCGTGTCTCAGACTGATGCGACCGCGCTTGTGATGTTCGAGAGGAAAATTCTTCTTAAAGTCATCGGCCCTGTTCATGTCGGCGACGACTACTGTATTCGGATGAACCATGAACTGTACGAACTCTACGCTGATGGAGACATAGTCAGACGCTTCACATACAACGTCTTCGTTGGCTTGGAAATATCGTGCGTATGGACGAAGAAGCTCCAGCGAAAAAGGTGTTCGAATCGACAGCCGCTGGACGACGATGTATGGGACGACCATGCCTCCGATGGAAGGACCAAGGCATGGAAACCCTAACTACGCTTCGTATAACATATTGGAGAAGACGCGCGCAAAGCAGAACCGCCTGGCGAGCTCTGTTAAGTTCGGCCGCAACCCGATAGCGGGTTGTTTCGCAGATTTTGGGATTACGCCACTAAACTGAAGTGAAGAATAATTATATGTCACATTAAAGTAATGTATGTAGTCTCTTTCCGTCCTTATCCCTAGTAGGACATAATCAAAGAATAATACTGTAAACTTAGGAGAAAATTTTAGATGTAGCAATGCTGGTATGACCATGTCAACCGCCTTTTATCTCTTCAACAATAGATAGTCAATATGACAGATTCTGAAGCAGATTGCACCGTATCTGAGTCCAAATATAAACAGAGGAACGTCACTAAATAGAGCAGAAATATAAACAGTAGTTGGGATTATAGCAAAGAATAAATTTTATAGTAACTCATGTAGGAAGATGGCAGCTGAAATCTTGTCACTTTCTCCCTATTCTGACAACTGTGAGGCTATTTACTTGACTGTATGTTTGACACCTGTATTCATTTTAATAGACTGTGTTTTCATTACAAGCTACGAGTTGTACGGCGATTGAAGAAAAATACTCATACTTCGGAGTGTAACAGTGATTATTACACGTATAAGTGTGCTGCTGATATAACCTTATGTAATCCCTGTACTACTATTAATCCCTGTACTACCATTAATTTTTAAATCTGAAACAAATTATTGTTTAATCTGCTTCCTCAGTAATTTACATAAAATACAAACCATTTTCCTTTATATTTGAACACCCTCTTAAATATTAAGCGACTCCAATTTTCTATAACTTTAAGTAAACCATTTAAAAAAAGCCACTCATACGCGTCAGGCCAGCAAAACTTTGTATTTCGCATGACAGCCTTTAAAAAGCTTAACAAATTCAACTCAGCTGCCATTGTGGCAACCATTAGTAGAACCCCTTAAAACACAAACAACATTAACAACAACAAAATATAATCCTTGTCATATCCTCTTTTGCTGCTGCAACATGTTTTGCTTGTCTGTGAGTGCAGCTCTTCCTGGCTGTCATTTCCTGTTTATATTTTCACTTCCACAGCCACCCAACAAACCAACCAAAATAACCAAGCAGACTGCCAGGCTCGACTACCAAAGCAACCGGCAAAACAAGCGAACGATTTGTTAAAAGCGAGCGGTCATCATGGAATATTTGCCGTACATCCCCCTCCCCTTCATAAGCAAGAAACACACACACATTGAACCAAACGCCTGCAAAAAAGCTGCTCCCACCAGCTGCCGCTTGTGTTGCTATTATCCTTAATATTTTTTGACAATAGTTTTTCTGCTCATGTCGAATATGATTATCAAAATGAAATAGAATAACAACATCGTGCCACCCACCGCCGGCACAAGCCACCATGCCATGTATTCGACAAATACAATAATTTCCTGGGAAATGTTGAACTTTTTTTGTGGCGATACACTTAGAACACTTTTTGCCGAAGTTGTTACAATTTTTGAACAATTTTTCTTAAAGGATAAAAGCTAAAATGCTGCAGTTTTGTTTTTCCTGTCTGGGGAGGTTATTACTGGTGCTGCTGTTGCTGTTGTTTCTGTAGCCATTGCATTTTGCAAATTTACTTTGAAAATACTGTTGTTATTGTAGCTGTTATATCCTTTTGTCATAAATTTAAACTGAAATGAGCGCAAAAACTGCAACCCAACTTCACTGAAATGCAATTCCGTTGCAACTATTTTTTTGCTTAGCTCTATGAGTCCGCTATGTGGAGATGGGGTTGTGTGTATGTGGTCTCCTTGTGGGTTGAGGACATTGCTGTGCTTTGCTATTGTCCACCGCTATCATCCGCTCATTTCGGTAACAAGCGCAAGCACTGATCCGCACATAACCCAATTTACTTTACTCTTTTATTTATTGTATTTATTGTTTTTCTTCTTTAACTTTATGCTTGTCTGTCGCTGTCTCTATTCTTCCCTCCTCTTTCTGCTGGTAAATAATGTCCTCGGTCATTTTTTGTTTCATCTTTTTTGTTACTTTTTAGTTTTTCCAGTCTTCTTTGTTTCATGCATTCAAGTGCAATTTTGACGTTGAAAAAAGGACATTTGTGAAATGTTGCATTGTGAATTGCAATTTAGATGCGGGTTTGCAGCTGATTGTGGGTGCACCCACATACACACTCGACATCCGAAATATAGTTGGCTGTGTTCCAGTGGTTAGAAGCAAAAACCCTTTTTTAAATATTTTCCAGCATACTTCAACTTTTATAAAAATATTCTCTTTTATTCTCCGAGAAGTGGACTTCACAGTTTCATCAATGGGCTTGCAGTGTATACTCGTATTTGAATAAACTAACATACAAAGAGACATATTTATTTATATATATACAGGGGTAGCCATGTAAATTTCCACATAACAAAACAAAAGTAATTTGTTGTTTGATTTTCTATTTTTGTTTTACTTTTAATATACCAGGAATATGTATGTAATATATAAAACATAATCTGCCAGGAAGCCACCGAATCGTTAAAGGTATGTGGGTACCTTATTTTGGCATATCAGGTCACGAAAGGGCTGATAAAGTAGCATGAGTGGCAAATTCTATTTTCTGCTTTCTTCGAACCACCGCTTTAAAAATCGACATTTGCAGATACGATTACTGCCAAACTGAAGGAACATATAATAAAAAGTAGGAATCAGTACAATCATCGGCACTATTATTCCAATTATCTTTCTAACGATCATGTTGTGTATGATAATTGTATGCAATAGATTATACGCAATCTCCAGACATCTCTTGTGCAATGGTATATCGACCAAGCAGTACTTTATACAAGGTGACCACAACAGTCTGCTTGATCCCAACTATCGTTCATACAATAAAGTCTAGCTGAATCTAGCCTTCAATGAGAATTACCCAGATAATGGTGGTCTGAGTAAGTTAGCCTGTAGACCGGCTACCCCAATAACCTACCCTGATAATACAAATTTATATGAAAATTTAAAACACAAAACTAGAGAAAATCGTGATATAATTTATAATCTTATCAACAAGCTTAAAATACAGTCTTAGGTCAGGTTTTTCTTTTGCTCCAACTATGAACGCAATTGATATCATTAGAGTCACTTTTATTTACTTAGACTCTTATGGGTTAACTATATAAACACTTGTCTATTAAATATATAAAAAAAAATTTTAGTTTATTTCAATTCAAAACATTTAAAAAAATTTTTTTAAATATATTAAATCCGACTGAATACTTGTGTCTTTCTATATTTCAAATTAATAAACATCAAACCTCCTTTTCCTGCAACAATTTTTCTAAGTATACCATTTTTAAATTTGCCAAACTAGGAGGCCCCGACTCCTACCTACCTACCTACCCCATTTTATAATGGAATGACTGATTTCTCTTCATCGGGGTGTGATCATTCTGGTCTATATTCATACTGAAATAATGAAACTAAATGATCTTTAACTCTCTGATAATGCAAACCTTTTGTTCCAAAACTGTACTAGAAAACGAAATCTCCTTATACACAAGATCGCAGTCAATTCATTTGTCACTTTAGAAGCATAAAAAATATCCAACATACTCTAAGAACCATATTCTAATGCTACGATTGATTCGATCTTTGATAAGAAAATCGATCTACTGTTTACTGGAAATATAATATGAATATACCGAAAAGGTTTATTAAAAACAGATTGTAACATCAATAATTATATCACCAGCTGTAAATGCTGAAGGGAACCCATGAAAACAAGAGAAGCATTGAGGAAAATCTCCTTGTTCCCTTTACAAAGTATTGAAGTATTGTTGGCCTTATTGCGCCAGCATGAGCCAAGCTTCCATAAGGAAGGATTTGCACATCAGCAATGCTCTTGTTTTACAATTTATACATAATATAATTGGAGTACAACCATCATTACTCCATGTAGCTAAGAAAGTAAAGCGATGATGTTGCTTGTACTAGAAGCACCCGCGAAACAATCCACACAAGTTTTGTAGTGTCTATATAAGACTTCTTTCTATACAATTGCGGTGACACTTAGATTACGGTAGGTTATCGTGGTAGCCGGTCTGCAGACCAACTCACTCAGACCACTATGGGTCCATTGTGATACCACCGTGTAACAACGCACCTCTGATGATGCGGTTATACTTATTTATGATGATGCGGTTAGACTTATACAGTGAATATATTAGTGAGTCTTTCATGCATTTATTGAAGCTCATGAAACTATACTACACATGGTGTAGCATGCATTCAGGTAACACAAAAAGCTTCGTAAATATATTCATTATACATGGTTGCACCTTTACGGCTCCTCACAATTATCCAGTTATGCAAAATACAACTCCGTGAGTCATATCATAGGTTCAGACAAACAAATTCAATGTTACAAAATTTACCTGCACATTAGTTTAAGTGATATTTAAACTTTTTATTCAAATTTCACCCCCCACAATCCTGTCATAATTTCTGTGACTGCCACAATAGAATCGCAACGAAAAGTTTCTTTCGAAATTCTTAACTAACCCTGTACCAGAGATAATACTTTCGTATAACTTACACGCTGCAGTTAATATAAAATTCCATAAACTAGCACAAGTTTCCTGAAGTGAGAATAGTGACCTAGTAGCGTATTTTTACTGCATTTTGATGAGAGTTATAAGAGTCATTGCAAATCTGCTGGCAAGCAAAGATATAAGAAGGAGATACTGTTGTAGTATTTAACGCCTGAGGTGCGCACTTAATTCTCATAAATTGCATGAAAGTGGAGAATATGAAATTCTAAAGCAACAAGTTAGGTACAAGGAAGCACACTCTTCTTTCTTTGGTGTGGCTGTGTGGAAAATTCTTCAATTTGACACATTTCTAAGCAAATTGTGAAAGGTGTACATAGTAGAGTTTTCGTCATGAAAATCTAAAATTATAATTTGTAACAAGGAAATATTCAGACACGATGATGTTGCATCCTAAACGGGCGTGCAGACTACATGGAATAATCCTGATTTAGGCAGGATCATTTTCATGGGTCCGAAACTCACAGCCTAAAATTGGATAATTTACTAAAAACAATTATTATGAGTGAAATGCCATTATCAGAGCCTGTTTGTGTGTGGTGGATGGATCAGTCAAAGCAAATTCAGATAATAATAGAAAAGTTTACGCAATTTGTACTTTAACACTTTTCCTTTCAAGATTATGCAAATTGTAGTGGAGTAAGGGATGGTTGTTGAAGACAATCGCAGCAGTTTGGCGTTCGGAATTTGTGATACTTTCTTTCGACGTAGTGTGGAGACAAATTTAACGGTTAAGTGTACATAGAACCGAGTGAAATATGAAACAAGTATGCTTTAAATTTTGCAAATTATTCTGGATATTTCTTGTAAGTATGCGAAGGAGGCTTCTTGTATGATAGTATGAAAGGAACTCAAAGGACGGAAAGTGTCATATGTACTATTTAATAATACAACTATCTAATATTTGTACATGTGTTTTAAAGTACCTTGTGTAATTGATTAAATTTACTTTCTTATTTTCACACTGTTCTGAAGTAGACAATGAGGAGCTCCAGTCACAAAATATAGCAGTCAAATATTCGCAAATACACCATGTAATCCTCGCCAATGTCACTACGCATTAATCTATGAATTGAATTAATAGTACCCCAAGTAATAAAGCATTAACTATATTGAAGGAGGCTTCGTAGTTCAATTCAAAGCTGCAAGGGTAGTCCATTTTTCTTTATTATATTTATTATCTTTTTTTAAATTTGTTGTTTTATTGTTTTATTTAACTACATTTATAAATTAGAACTGAGGGAAGCACCCTTAAAATCTAGGCAGACTGTTTTATTTATTATAGTAATACCATTGGTGCCTCCGCCTCCTGGCACCAAAAACCTATTTTAAATTCTTTAAATGCTGAGCTGCTTTTTTGGAAAGGTATTGCCTAGATGTTGCCGAATTAATTAACTGAATGATTAGATTCTTAGTAGTAATGCTTGAGGTACTACAACAGCACATAAATCGGGCCACAGAGAGCATAATGTGCCACCTGACTGAAAATACCAAACATGAAAACTAACTCGATGCTATCTTTCAGTACTGAGAAAACTATGCTACGATTAACTAAATGAAATCACCATCCAGATATGAGTTGATTACTCGTCATTCAATTAAACACTGACGCTCACAGCTTTTGTGACACTCTAACCGCAGCATAATTAGTACGTATCCAGGAAAGACATAGATCGACACAATCTATATATTAGTCATTCAAATTGTTTCTGAATCGTAATCCAACAATCAATATGAGTGTCTGAGTACTCACATATGATTGTTATAATTAAAAGGTGTTATCTAAAACTTACCCGAAGTGAGAGTAAAGAAGAATAAAGAGGACGATTTGATAGAGCCAAATTGACCGACTTGACACGTATTTCAAAGAGTTGCTCCAGTGCTACTTGGATAATGAGAAGATATTATAAGGTTTGTGCTAACATGACTGAAGCAGGGGGTTCGAAGTGTCTACCAACTTCAGTTGCCAATCTGAAGCCCAAGAATGTCCATGGAGATAAATTCCCACTGCGATAAATGGGAAACACATCCAAAGTTAAAAATGTGTGATGTCAAATTGCTCAGTCCCCTCGACAGTTCTTGTATTGCCTGTTCACACACCTCAAAATAAATTCTTGCATTTGCCGTTTGAATTTTCCCTCTTCAAAGCGCTTTAAAGTAAATGTTCATCTGCCCAGACTTACCTAAAGTTTTAGTCCACTGAGCGGTGGGTCTCCAATCGGGGTAGTGTTTCGGGAACAAGTCCCTGGTCCAGTAGGTGTGCAGCACGACCTTGTAGACAGCCAAGCGATCCAGTGTACAGCCGCTGGTGGTGGCCGGAGCTGGCTGGGTGGGATTAGCTGTAGCCGAGGCGGTCACATCCTTTAAACTCAGATTATTTGTGTAGTAGAAATTGCGACTCGAAGCGCCGCTAATGCTGCCGGAACGACCGGAGCTGCCAGCGTTGTTGCGATAATTTGTATTTGTGGTGTAATTTATGATGTTGTTGCTATTGTTATTGTAGTCGATATCATTATTCATTTCTTGTTGCTGTTGTTGTTGTTGCCGCTGTTGCTGCTGTTTACTCACACCGCCTTGATTAGCAACGGTGTAGGTATAAATGGAAGGATTTGAGATGAAGCCGGCATCGTAACCGCCAGCAGCGCTACTGCTAAACACAGCCTGGTCGGGTGACGGAGCCGCCTGTGTAAATGCGGCCAGAAGCAGTAAAGCAGCCAAGAGCATCGTATAGATATACATTTTGTTAGCAGGTGCGAGCATAGTTGACAGTTTGAGCGCAATCGACAGGAAAATTAATTAACAAAACTTGAAATTCAAATTCTGATTTGATTTTAATTCTTTGTCACGCAGTGCTAATTTTCCATTAAATGCACTGCTTAATTTCTCTGAGTAGGCGCACGCACACTTGACCCTCTCGCAAATACCAATTTAATATAGCCAAGCGTCAGAGTAGCCGGCAATATAAGCACACAACCGAGCGTGTATTTTTTTAATATTTGATTTTATTATATTTATTTTTTCCGCTGTGCGTTTTTATTTATACAGCGTGTAATTCACACAATGCTCTTTATTTGCTATGCTATTTTTTTTAATTTAATTTTATTTTTATTTATTTATTTCTATGCTTCTCACGCGCTTCGCACACACGTCGTCGCCAAGTTAAAAAATTGTCTCTGCTCGCTCGCAGTACGTGTCTCCAATTCCCACACGCACTTGACAAATTTCGGTGCCAATTTTTTTCACATTTTCGATTTATCTATTTTCACAGACACGCACGCTATTTCCAATACGATCGGAGCACAGAGCACAATTCACACGTTTCGCCTTTGGCGCGCGTTTCCACAATAAACTCGTTCACCTCCAATGTATCGGTAACTGGCCGTCCGTATCCGGTACTGGGTCGTTTCATACTAAACGCTGCCTGGCGCTGTGCTGCTGCATTTTCACCCCAGCGACTGTTTCGATTTGAGTTCGAAAGTTTTCCTTTGGTTGTCGGTGGTGTTGCTGCTGCCGCTGCTTCTTCTTCTTCGCCTTCAGCAGGGTGTGTGTGTGTAACCACCGGTTCTCCGGAGAGCAAGAATTTTCACTTCAGCAGCAGTTGAGAGCACATTTAGTGGGAAATTTCGAAATTCTGGTGTGTTGTGTGGGTGAGCATGAACTCAACAGCCTGTTGCCTGTTTTGGGAAATTTACATTGAATTTCGACTGAACAAAAGTTTGTTTCTTCACACCAATTTATTGTCGTTGCGCATTTAATTTCATTTTTTACACAAAACTGAATACAGTTTCTTTGATCCATTTTTTCGAATAGTACAAAATCGAAGAGCACACCAAAACATGACTAACCTTTTTATCTGTCAAAAACAAACTGACAATCCAAAATGGTTGGTATTGCCAACATATATAACAGACATGTGTACCAACATAACAGAAAAAAAATGCGAACATCGAACATACGTAACTCACGAAAAGATGAAAATAACGGCTATTTTTTGATCACACCTCGTATTATGAGCTTTCCTTATAATTCGAAAGCTCCGTACTTCACTACATTGTAACATCACTGAGCTACACTTGAAGCATTTAATCTCTTTACATTTCACATTTCTATTTTCTAATATATTCCATATCCTCTCGAAACAATTAGGCACTGCCTTAAGTTAACTACAAACACCATCATAAGCAATGACGTCAGGTTATCCTACATAGCTCCCAAGATACAATGTAGCAATTTATGGAGGGTTCTTTCTGAATATTACTAACAAAATTAGCCAAGTTTCCACATCTTCAACGGAATCATGCAATCAAGACTTTGTTGAATGTCAGTCGAAACATGGTGTCCTTATCTTGGGTTCTATATACTTTTATTATATGGATCGAAACATTTAGTGGCCCTCTCACACAAAGAGCACAGATTCAGCAAACGGAATTCCTAAGTCCGATGCATAACATTTCATTTTAACTGTACCTATCTCACTCGATGAAAAGGAAGTAGCAGCGATAAACCTGCTCTATTGTTTAGAACATGGGGGGCCAAACTTATATAATTTTTTGAAATCTCCATCGACCCCCATAAAAGTAATTTTCTGTTAATTAAATAAAGCAAATTTTGTATTTTTTTTTACGAAAATCGTAAAATCCCCTGGCTCAGATCGACCCCCGTTTTTGTTAAATACACCCCTGGGGGTCTATATAGACCACTTTGGCGACATATATTTTACAAGAACCAGGCATATTGGCAAATTTGTACTAAATGAGCAGAAATACAGGATGGGTCCTCACAAAAAGTACTTGTATTCTTCTTCAAAGCCTTTAATGAGTTTTGTATTGAAAAGTGAAGGAGGTATAATATACGCTCTCAGGTTGTAGTACACATGAAGTTTGGAAAGAAACCAAGCAAAACATACGTAGTATAAGTACGTAGTACGTAGCAAAAGAGAAACGTTCACTGGCTTCGTTGTAAGACAAGGAAAGAACAAAAATAAAGTTCAGTTTTTCACAATGTAAATGAAACTGCAGAGGAAGAGGACAATATACTTAGGGTGATTGATAAGTACCCGTGTTTGATATTAGATGGAGCTACTGACATTAAATATTACATCATCGTTTAGTCTCATAGTGGGTGTCGGTTAGGGTCCATTCACCTTCAGGAGCAACCATCGAAAGTGCAGGTGATCGCCGCTACTGAAGCCAATTTAGTAGAGTTCGACAAATCTTATGTTTTGGAGGGCTTGATAAAGTTATAGTATCGTTGAACCAACCATATCGAGCTAGAAGAGGACTAGATAGATTTATAAATAGATTTATATAAAGGTAATTCTTATACACAGTGGTCTGAAAGGTCCATCGTGATGCCTCTATTTATTTAAAAGATGAGGATAGTCTCATCTATAGGTCTTCTGTCAAGTTAATTTCAGTCAGGAATTCATATATTTTGGAGGATTCAAATTGAGGGATCTTGCCCATATCTAAGATATATTCTCCATACACTTGAGTCTTTTGTGTGCCAAAGATCCGCAGTCTGTGATCAGTTGCAATGAAAATTCGTCACTTCTCCACAGACTCTACAGATGACATCTGAAGATAGACCCAACTTATTCATTTGATAGTCCGCTTAAAATGCCTTCTTAGTTTACTCCGAGGCATATTTGTTAACTCCTTAGCTCTTTCAGGATTAAAATCTCCCAGAAGAGCTTTGAACTGTCTTAGTTCCGCAAGAGTTTTCTTTTTGCATCTGTATTGGATGATAGTCCACAGAAGGGTTCAGGGCCGTTGAACTGAGAGGCCGCAACCTTCCTAGCTAAGCTATCAGCCTTCTCATTTCCCTCTACTCCTATGTGGCCTGGTACCCACATTACAGATAACTTGTTCATACTGCCTAGGGAGTTTGGCTTCCCAATACAGTCCTATACAAGTTTAGACCTCACCAAGGGTGAGCTCAGACTCTTGAGTGCTGCTTGACTCCAGATAGTATCACGATGTTTTTCCCCCGATACTTCTTGTCAATGTTGATCTGGGACCAATTTTTTATTAACCTGAATCTCCGCTTGAAAAATGCTTCGAAAAGAACCCATTGATTTCCAGTAGTTGGCTCCAGTTCCGTAGAAGAGGATTAAATTGAATAATAACTTTATATTTTTCCAAAAAATTGTTTTCTAGTTTAAATTTGCTACTTATCACCCCTCGTATATGTAAGTCTTTAAAGTTTTGCAAATTTGTACTATTCATACAAGTGTTGGATTTCAGAAACTAGGAAACAACTTCTTTATTCTACAGCAGAATTTTTCATTTTAGCACTTCTGGAAAAACATGATATCTAAAATGGGAAGACAGCTCTGACTTCCGACAGTCTGAAAGATAAGAATTCTATATATGCAAGTCAGTGCAAATGTATTCTAAAATCTGTGTTTCTAGAGCGATTTCTGTTCAACGAAGAAGCTTAATTTTCACTTAATGTCAACCCAAACAAGTGACACTACTATATTTAGAGTAATGAGAGTCCTTCAAGGTACACTATTTTTTCTATTGAATGGAATTTATATGCTACTAATATCAAATATGTTGCCAACTTCCCGAAGAAGAATTTCAATACGTTTATTTTATATAAGAGAAATAGTACACTATTGAAACTGAAGATGAATCTAGAAGAACAGTTACAATAATTCAAATAATCCTATTATATATTTCTAAATATGCTCTGAATTGTTTGGTAGAAAGTGGGTTCTAATTTGTGGCTCATCGAAAAAGTCCCGTGATTGTTTAAATTTATAAATAAAACTGATTCTAAAGACTAAATTTAAATGTCTTAGAATCAGTTTGAAATTGTTACAGAAGGCTATTGTAATTATCATATAGACCCCACCCAATTTAGATAAGAGGATGGCCTCCACTCCGCTCTTCTACTAGTTATGTAAAATACTAATAAGATATTTCCAGTTGGAAACAAAATGTAAACGAAAAGAAGATTGAGGAATTATTTCAAACATAAGGTTGTCATAGTTCATAAGTGACTTCACCTTCTAAAATTTATATATGTGTAGACAATTGTGGTAAAACACAAAATTTAATTAAAATATCAGATTAATGTTTCGATTTAATACAGAAGAATAATCTAGGAATTCAATCAAGTGAGAGTTTCCACTTTTAACGAATCTTCTTAGGGAAATACTTTGAATTATCTGCATTTACGGCTTGTTAAGCCCCCACATTAGTTTAATATTCCGCTTATTTAATTATTTTACTGTCGTCTTCCACATGGAAACAATTGCACCAATGTTTATTGGATCCAACACCAATTGACTAATCCACTTAGCGTAATCCGATGCTAGTCTTCACTTTTCTCGACCTAATACAACTACAATATACTATTGATAAACTATTTGAATAGTCAACATCAACAACAGCAGCAATAACAATGACAACCAACCAAACAACCTATGTCAATATTCGATTTCCGATTAAACAGTTAAGCGGTTTAATTGCATCAATTCAATTAAATATAATGGAAGAACAATAATAGAACAACAACAAAAACAACAACGATAATATCAAGAACGATAATAACAATGACCACCAATAAAGTCGCAACTAAAACAATAAATAGAACAAACACCCACGCCCGCATACAGGGACAAACGCACCCACTCGAAGGCAATACACGCACCAATGGGGCGCAGCGCACTTGAAGGAACACTGCATTTAACCTGGAACACTCAAAGAAAAATTGTGTAGGGTTTCGTGTTGAAGTTGACAGCAACCACTGTAGTGGCAATGAGTCGATGATGACAACATGATGGGGTTTCAACCTGTCTCGTAGCACGACCATTGAGAGAATTATGTTATCTTCATAGAATTTTGCGAAGAAAGTATCTTATTTCAGTCTATTGTGTTTAAAATTATATTTGAAGAATTGGACAAGGTTCATAATTCAAATACCGTGACAGCGACAAAATACGAATATTTAGTAGGGTGTAACGGAAGTGGGTGCAGCAAGTTCAGAGAATGAACTATTCTTGTAGGGTTTCTGGCGAAAATTAATATAATTGCTCTTGTTCTTTGCGTTCTTTTGCTGCCATCTTCGATCCCACAGATGATACGATTACACAACATGTTTGTAATATCCTGTTAGGTCATACTGGACTCCATGGAAAATGTAGATATATTCGTATTACTATGCCCACTTAGATTACGGCCAATACAAAATGTGTGGACGAAATTTGTTGTGCAAAAGCATACTGACACTGATGAGTATATCTATAATATGATATGGACCATTTAAATTAGCTCTTGGCATACAAATTGATGACATGAAACTAAAATTTGGTATTAAAGAATTAAAGGATGATAACAGAGTTTTCATTGCCAATTCATACATGGTCATATTTGTACATCTACGTACGATTCATTCACGAAATTGCATATGATGGATCACATTGTCAGTATGAAACACTAGTTCGAAAGTGGGCAGTTCTACTAAAGTACTACTTTTATTATTATACAGGGTGCCCACCTGAAGGGTTTCCTGATTTTTTTTATTTTATTAGTATTGACAGTTTATATTTGGAAGTCGGAAAGTATATATGTGGCAAACTAATTCAGTTGACACAAGAGCTGCTACCAAGAGACCATTTGCGGCGCCATACGTACGCAGATAAGTTGCTTTCGTTTGATAATAACAATCTGGAATTTTTTGAAAAATTAATTATCAGTGACGAAGCTCATATCCACTTAAGTGGACATGTAAACAAACAAAATAGCCGGTTCTGGCAGTAAAATAATCCTCAACTTATGCATCACTCACCATCACATCCTTGCTTGAAAGTATGATGTGCAATTTAGGCTGGAGGGGTTATTGGACCATATTTTTACGAAAATCCGAATGGTTCAGCTTTTACAGTGAATGGCGAATATTATCGTGATATGATAAATAACTATTTTAGGCCAGAATTCCATCCCAATGGCTTGGTGAACATGTGGTTCCAACAGGCCGGGGCCATGAAGCCAGATAAACCATGGAATTTTTACGACAAATGTTTCCACAACAGATAATTTCGGAATCTGGTGATGTGGATTGGACTCCACGGTCACTCGACTTCTTTTAATGGGGTTATCTTAAAAGTAAGGTTTATCCAAGTAAAACACATAATACTGAACAACTGAAATGGAACACGAGAGAAGAAATTAACATGATACAGGGTGAAATGTGCGAAAAAGTGATGAAAATGTAATCAAAAGAGCTCGTATGTGTAAGGCCAATAGAGGCGGACATTTGGCAGACATTATTTTGCATACATAGTGCCAAACATTAGATAAACGTTGTGTAAACATTCTTTTATTTTAAAAAATGTTATAGGCAAAAAATAGTAAAACTTTCGGGTGGACAACTTGAATTCATAACTCCAGGTCTATACAAGTTTTATCAACCAAATTTTATATAATGGTACAAAATTTGAGAATACAACTGAATGATCATAATATTTTAGCTGTCAGGGACAGAGTCATTTAAAATACAGCAAAATGAAAAATATGCCTTCATAGAATAATGTCTATATCTCTGTATCTTCTATTGTACCAATAACGCCAAGGCTTAACTCACTCTCCCACTATATTATATTATTGGAACTTATCTTAGAGTAAATAATATATGGGTGCCGCTTCCAACCGACTCCAGCCTTTTCAAACATAAAGTCCTGCATTACAAGATACCACATTGACCTTTATGGCGGAACACTCTAAATCTGCTTCGAAAAAGAAGGATTTAAAATGAGTGAACAGAATCACAATCGATTGAATACATTACCGAATTTTTAGTTCTCTAAGAAGAGCCTGCATTTCCTATACTAGAGTGAGCTGATTGGGCCAGTTAAGCTTGGAAACACAAACCTGATACTATCGAGAGAACTCCGAAATTCTACAAAAATTCTGTCGTCAGTCTCAAGATACGAATGCAGTACTCGAATTAGGAATTTGGATTCAAATTTCTGTAAAATTTTGACTTTGGATTGGAAAATTTTGTTTGGATTTTAAGTTTGCTGAGTAAGTCGTGTCGTTTAAGACTATTGGTGGAGAGATTCTGAAAATACCACAATTGATAAATAATTTTCATATCGAAATCAATGGAGCGATTGATTCTGCAAATCATAAAAATCTAATTTTTCATAATTCTTGCCCACTGTACTAACCTTTTCGCTGGGCGCTGCTGACAATCTTAAATTTATGCGGATTTTCTAAAATGCACGCCTCCAAGGGGCCTTTCGATGCATATTGCATATGGCAACATAATGGCACTATTATTGCATATGCCAACAAAGCGGCCGACAGCGCACCCGGAGTCCGGACACAAGATGTAATTGTTAGCGGAACAATGGGAATTGTTGCTACCACTAAATGGGGGCAATTAGTTTGGCGTGTTGCGATGCGTTTATCTGGCGTTTGCCGTCTGTGCAGGCGTTTGTCTAACCGACTGTCTCTGCGCTTCTCTGTTCTCTGAGTGTCTATCCGTTCGTTTGTTTATTCGTCTGTGTGTCTGTTGTCTGCTGTGTCTCGAGCTGCACAATTATAAGCACTGCAATTACGTGCCTTCGCATTGCACTTAAGCTGGCAGGTGTATGTGTTTGTGTATGTGGGCGTGTGTCGCCATGTGTGATACGATGGGGAAGCATATGTCGCGTGCATATTAAATTATTGATAATAATTTCGCCTTTTCCGCGACAATCGGCGGCCATTGTGCGTAGCTATTTTTACTATCAATACGTGGCTGTGACTTTCACCACAATGACCCATAATTATGTAATTAGACGAAACTATTTACGAATGCGGTCTAAGAATATATACGTATATAATTTGTCCACTTAGGTTTCAAAATAATAACTTTGGTCACTGCGGACATAAATAAATCAGGCACGTGAGCAATTTGAGCTCACAGAAGACTTGTTTTCTATATATTTACTGTAGTCTACTTTATCACTTCTAGTTCGACGGTAGTATATTTATCAAGCTTACTGCAACTGTTTGTTAAGAAGTATTCTTAATCATGTTGTCAAGGCAAAGGTTAATGTTTCAATGTGAAAATATCTGTAGCTACATTCTAACAAGATCGCACTAGGACAGAAACTGAAGCCTCCGCATCAACGTTTGGATCGAAGGTTCTACGATTCGGCTTCAGAGTAAATGCAAAATTTGTCCCTTCTCTATAGAAGTATTTAATTTTATGATTGGACTCACATTGGGTACGTTATTGAGACAAATTTGCCTTACATTCTTCCAACTCAATACAGTCCTCACATTTAACTAAATGGGTTTCCAAAATTGCCTGAAAAATGCATCCCTGTCAAGACAGTCAGACAAAGAGTCTGCATACCTTAGTATAGGGTTTTCCAAAAAGAGGTGCTATTTTGGTATTCAAAGAACAATGCCATTTGTTGAGATAAATGATCAGATGTTTATTTCATAATAATGTATGGTAAAGGTATCGTAAAGGTATGCCCTTAATAACGAAAAACAACATCAGCCAAATGGCCACCACGACCACGCTTACAGGACCATATCCTTTTCATGAAATTTTCCATAACCAAATCGCAAAGTGGCTGCCCTATGTCCTCGATAGCCTCACGAATTCTATCTTTGAGGTCTTGAATCGACGCTGGGCTGTTGGCGTAGACCTTATCTTTCACGTGGCCCCAAAGGAAGAAGTCGCCTCTTCGAGAGATATCACGGTCTGGAAACTTTTCCCGTAAATGAACAATGGTTTCGTTGCTTGTGCGGCACGTAGCGCCGTCTTGTTGAAAGTAAACGTTGTCCAGATCAATACCATCCAACACTGACCATAAAAAATCATTAATCATCTCTCGATAGCGCAATCCATTCACCGTAACTGTTGATCCAACCTCATTTTCGAAAAAGTAAGGTCCAATGACCCCGCAGGACCATAAACCGTACCAAACAGTCACATGTTGAGGATGGAGAGGCTTCTCAACAATAAGTCTTGGGTTTTCCGAGCCCCAGATGGGACAAATTTGCTTGTTGACGTAGCCACCGAGGTGGAAATGGGCCTCATCAGTCAAGATGATTTTTCGATGGAATTCCGGATAATTTTCATGCATTTCAAGGACCCAATCAGCAAAGACACGACGTTGTTGATGATCGGCCGGCTTGAGGTTTTGTGTTAACTGAACTTTATAAGCCTTAAAACCCAAGTCTTTATGCAAAATACGGTGTAATGATGTTTGTGGAATGCCCAATTCCAAA
The DNA here is from genome assembly GCA_920105625.2 of Clusia tigrina. Lineage (NCBI taxonomy): Eukaryota > Metazoa > Arthropoda > Insecta > Diptera > Clusiidae > Clusia > Clusia tigrina. The sequence continues at coordinate 32,097,214 of OV050030.1, forward strand.
GAACGACGAGGAATGGACAAACCTGGGTTTTCTTCAACACTTTGGGCTACAGCAGCAATATTCTCAGTTGTTCTTGAGCGACGTGCATGGGTTTTATTCTTCACATCACTAACTTGTCGCAACAGCTCCAATTTTTTCACCAATTTTTGTATTGCGGTCCGACAAGGTGATTCACGACGACCCAAAAATGCTTTAGTTTTGCGAACTGTGACTGCAAGATTTTCACCATTTTTGTAGTGAATTTTAATAATTTCAATGCGTTGTTGAAGCGTGTATCCTTCCATTTTTAGTAATTGCGTAGTTTCTATTTGTCAAATGTCAAAGAATAAAAGCTTCAAAGGTGACAGCTACCGATATACCGGGTAATTCAAAATAACACCTCTTGTTAGAAAACCCATTATATTTTCAAATGACCACAAAAGATATTTCTGAAATTTATAAAATTGTTTGTACATTAAGAACATTTGATTTTGGTTTTATTTAAATTACTGTCAAGAGAACGACGTCATTCACTCCTGAAAAATGGTACAATTTATGAATAATAACCGCGATGTAGCGGCAAAGAAGGCTACCAATGCTCTATATGCCTGCAAAAGGATGCTTGGATTGACTTGGGGACTGTCTCCCCATTGGAGCATTGATGCCATATCTACAGCTATATTGCTGTATTGTATTATGGTGTGGTCGACTCTTGTTAAGAAGAAAGCCTACTGCAAACCTGTGGAAAAAGTCCAAAGACTTACGGCACTGTATGTGTGACGGGAGCCTTAAGGACTACGTCAAAGGCAGCCCTCAAAACAATACTTAATCTTCCTACCATTGATCTCTTTGCGGAAAACCTTGCAACAAAATCTGCGGGAAGGTTGTTTGCCACTAAAAAATTCTCTACCCGGTCTTTCTCTCATAGTTCTATAGGTCGAAGTCTCTCACGGTCAACAGAACCTATACTCAGCTTGCGAAGTAACTAACGAAAATGAGCGATGGCGCAGAGGCACGAATGCTAAATGCAAAACCTTCAACCTCTTCACGAACGGCTCGAAAATAGGATACGGTGTTGTAGCAGGCGTACACTGCCCTGAACTAGATATCAGATATCTGCCCTGAAGGGCAGTATACGCATGCTACAACACCGTATCCTATTTTCGAGCCGTTCGTGAAGAGGTTGAAGGTTTTGCATTTAGCATTCGTGCCTCTGCGCCATCGCTCATTTTCGTTAGTCAGGGAGTCTAAATGCTCGCTCGCTTGCATATCAGAAGCTACGAGCTCCACAATAAACTTCTTAATAGATAGCCAGGCTACGATTGCTGTGTATCAACCAGGAATGTTCTTCATTGTAAGGCAACGATGTATGTCTTGGCCACCAACCGGAGGCTGTGTATCTACTGGGTATCAGGGCACAAGAACTTACAAGGAAACGATGGCGTGGGGGCAGTTGCCAAAAGCGATATCCAACTACAGAATGAGCAAGTAAGCAACGTACTGATGTCTCTACAGGTGATTAATAACCATGTTGAAAATTGTATGATGGGGAAAGTGGAAGTAAGTTGGATTATCTCCACATGCAAAATGGCAAGGCTCATGTGAAATTCGTACGGTACTGAGCAATCCAAATCTATACTGGCAATGCCGAAAAAATATTGCAGAATTTGGGTAGACATATTGACGGGTCACTGTCAGTCCCAGAATTTTACTCCATATTTAATTTAACAATGCCGAAAAAGGATTGCAGAATTATTGTAGACATATTGACGGGTCACTGTGTAAAGGTGGTACATGCTAAAAGGATAGGACTTACGAACAACAACGATTGTAGGAAATGTGAGGAGCAGGCCACAAGGGAAATTTTGGAGCATCTCCTGTGCATATGCCCCGAATCGCAAAAGGGCCCTTGGCACACCTAGAAGTCCAATGGTTTGAGGGACTGGACGAGGTCTCAACATTACGGATGGTATCGCTCTTAAAGTTCGCTAACAGCGTCTCTCTTTCTGCAGCTCCATATGATGACTCTTAAATGTATATCAATCTAGAATCATAAAGGACCTTGCAGGTCTATATGTGGCCTTCACGGCCCGCCAGTGTAACTTTACCCACCCCGATGTGATTTCTGAAACCAAATTCACATGAAGCTAGAATTATCGTATGTGAATTATTCAGTACCAAATGAGTATTCGCATCCTTTCTATCGAAAGAAACAATATCCAAAGAGCTTAAAGAAACTTTTTATGAAAGATATCAAATAATTAGAGAGACTTTAAAGAAACAAAAAAGTCAGTTCCATAATTGTATTCCATATTTAATCTAGAATTGTTAATGGCACCTTTCAAACTACAAATAATTTAATAATATTCGTATCCGAACTGCGCAGGGAATTTTTGCATTAAAACTGAGTTATCCGTAAAAATTCCCATTATTTCTGGTGATTGCTGGACCTGTCTACGGCGCATGCCCGCTCTCAGCTTTCTCTAAAGCAAACGTGCTCTCCGCAGTGGCACTCACGTTCGCATTAAAATTCGAAAATGCAATTTTTCATACAAATCGTTGCGCTCCCCGTGAATACCAAATCGGAATGCACACTATACGCACTCTTTCAGTGAGCAGAATTCTTAATAAAGCTGGATGGGCTGCCATTTGGCCGACTGACTGCCCGCACCCCTTCGACGCAAACACATGAGGCCTCTCTCACCATGCCACAAACGACCAGCAGCACAAGGCGATTTATGCATAAAATGCAACTTGTGTGCATTTGCACAAATCAACTGCAGCTAGCATAAAAATTTCCCCTTGGGATTTTTGTGTCTGCACTTGTGTGTGGGTGTACGGTTGATTGTGTTGGTGAATTGAATTTTTGTGCAAATAAATCTGAAAACTAAGGAATTCCCACCTGTTCGCTGGGGATGCTCCTCTTGGCTTTTTGTTCATTCTGTTCTTTTCCTTTAAATACACAGTAGGAATATTTATTTTAATGGGCTTGCATACTCGTATATATGGGAGGGTGTAGGGTGTAATGTTTGGGTGTGTGCTGATAAAAACGGAAATTTAATTCTTTGCCGGCTGCTGGGTGCAGAAATTTATGTGCAATTATGCGGCCGCATTGCTTGGTTTTTATTAAATTTAAATTTGTGTGTGAAACTGGAGCATCTTCACGGGGCGCAGGAGACTCGACTGTGGAGAAGGATAATCATTCACACCCGCTTAACTGCGGCGCACACCTTTTCGCTTGCTTGCACTGCACACACTAATGATTGCGGTTCTGCTGATTGATATGGCATGGGCCGAAAGGGTGCCAACGCTTATGGATGTGTGTGAGAGTGTGACTGCGCTAAAATGGCGAATTTTGCAAAATGCACTTGATTGAATTGTGTGCTGCAGTAGTTTAGAATGGGTGTGCGTGAATGCGTGTTTGTCTGTGAGTGTATAAGTGTGCTTGTCGGTGTGTGCACACGACAGCATCATTCTCCAATTTTGCGTGCAACTGCAAACATTTTTCATACGACATGACATGCGACTCCCTCCTCTGATGTATTTCTGCTTTGATTCTATGGATGTGTGGGCCGCAGTTGTTGTCAAGACTGCAAATCATTAACGCAGCTGGTGGATCTTTAAGGGACTTAAATCTTAGAAACATAATTTGTATTCATATTTTCGCAGAGTGTTGAGCTACACTCCATGTCATCTGATCTACTGAAACTAATAATCGAGTGCCGCTCTCTGTCGAGATGAGTAGAGTGTTTTATGAACTGGTGAGACAATGTTTACTTGTTCTTTTGTTGCTATTGTTGTACTATGTAGAGAAACAGTTGAAAGTCTGCGCCATACTCCATACATTCAGGAATGAAATTGAGGAACAAATGATCATGATTGATAGTATTCAAACTGACTACTTATTTTCTGAATTATTTGTAACAGCAGATTCTTACACTAGTCTCATCTTCAAAATAATACCGGCTTTCCGCGATACCCACCACTGTATTGTGTGGTTTCATTTACAGTGGAACAACTTGACTTGCTATTCTCACTTAAACTAATTTTTTTGTCTTATTATTCGTACCCTACATCTGGCACACCGTGGTATCACAATGGGGCATTATGTGTGCTCAAGTGTGCTTTTGGCAAATTGGGCGGCCACTCCTACCCACCTACCTACCCTATATCTTCAGAACTATGAATTGGAATTCCACAAATGAATTTTAAAATGAGGATAAGCGATGGTATGTCTTTATTCAGTGCCTTATTTGCTTGTAACTTTGTATCTTTGTTGGATTCATGGATTGGTAACCATATTGCATAGGGTCGCGAGTTGTGAGTTGAAAGTCAAAAGTTTATAGTCGCTAGGTTTGAGTTGTGTCTTGAAAGCATCTGACCTATTTGAAATATATGATTGGCTCACATATGTGAATATATTGCATGTAGGTAGGTAGGTAAAATGGCTGACGACATCGGTTCACCTCAATTAGCAATAGTGCCGTTTTGTTGCCATGTCCTCGCGAGCCTAAATAAAATGGTTATATACTTTTGTACCTTTACAAACTGAGAGAGTTGTTCACAAATTTGGATAGGTGTGAAAGTTCTAAGCTAGAGCAATGCCTTAGACTCTCAAGAAAAGGACTTCCGAGATATTTGAGTCTCAAGCAAGTGAGGGCTGGGCAATCACAAAGAAAGTGTACGTCTATTGCATGTAATTAAGGTAAACATTTCACTAAATATATACCTATATATCATTTATGCTCCACACTAATATAAATCAATACGCCCTTCGTTCAACACTTCAGAGGATCTGCTGCTTTCTTACTAAGAATTTGTTATTCATCATTTGTCATTTAAAATTAATTACCAAGTACGTGGATGATAACCATCTTTTGTCTCCATTTTAGTCTAGATTTCGAGTAGGACATAGTTATGCCACTGTTATGTTGAAGGCTTTGGATGATGTTCGAATTGAGTATGATAAGCAATTTTTGACATCATTGTGTTTTCTGGACTTTTCCAAGACTTTTGACAGTGTTGGCCACTCCCTGCTGTGTGAGAAGGTGAAAGCATACTTTGGATTTAGTGACTGTGCTGTAGGTCTTATGAGCAGCTATCTTGGGGGTAAAATGCAGAGGGTTCTAGTTGGTGACAATTTTTCTACTTTCAGAGTCATTGGTATGGGAGTGCAGCAGGGTTCTGTCCTTGGACCTCTTCTATTATCCATGTTAGTGATCTTTTCACAATTTGCAATAATTCCACTGTTCATGCATATGCTGATGATATATAAATTTATTTGTCAAGACGATATGGTCTAATAAATGACCTGTGTTTTAGAGTGGATGAGGATTGGTCGATGGGCATTTGACCATGCTTTGCCTCTGAATCCTCTGAAGTATTACATCCTGCCCATATCGAAGCATGTTATAAACAGTGCAGTCAGGAAGGTTTATTGTAATAAACCTTCCTGACTGCACTGTTTATAACATGCAGACTTCGTAATTTAAGAATGTCACCAGACTTAACATCCGGCGTCGCCTTGTTATACAGCTTATCCTCCCTATAATAACGTATTCTGAGTTGGTCTATAGCAAGCTGGATTCTCATTCGCAGCACAAATTGGAAATAGCGTTCAATAATTCTACGCGGTATGTATATGGCTTGTGTAGATTTGGTAGTGTATCGAGTTGTAGCAGGTGTATTCTTGGATACAGTCTTAATGCTTACTTGAGGGCCAGAAAATGTGCTTTTTTGTGGAAGTTGATGCACTCTAAGTTGATGCACTCTATGAGACACTATGGTTCAGTCAATCTGCTAGCGTTGATTGTTCCTGAATTTCATTATCGTAGTTCTACACGATTTTCTTTCATTAACGCCATTCGACTATGGAATTCTTTACCAAAATAAATTCAATCCTCCTCTGGGAGCCGTTTCAAGCGCTTGGTCATGGGATATTTTTCAGGTCAATATTAGTGTTATTTTGGAATGTGTAAAATAAATTGGTACTCTTTTACAATATCTGAAAATCATGATTGATCATGATAAAGGAAGGAATTAAACTGTTTTGTCAGAAAATTAGAATTTTGTCTATTACTATTACATGCAACTTCATCATAATTGAGAGGAGAAATGTAACTGATACACCGGCAATCATTTACAGCTAGAGTACACATATATTTGTGATACCTGAAATAAAAGAGTGGGAAACTCGAACTTAAGTCATGATGTCCCAACATATTTGCAAATCATTTGAATAATAGATTCTACCAATTGTAACCCTTTTGAATATCAAACAATAGTTATCGATTTTCCAATATATTCATTCAATATTATTTCAAACAATCGTCTACAAAAGCGCACAAGGATCAAAGCATAAATACGGATTCACGCGGAAAACTCTACAATGCCACCCAAATGAACCCTCCAGCAACTGAGTGCAGTGCCAAAGCAGTAATGAAGAAGGCATGTTAATTTTGTTACAGAAAGCAGAGAAGCTTTGGATTGTAATATGCCGAAGAGGAGCGGCGCACACATTCAATTGGAGCCTTGCTGCAGTCGTCATTGTTCGGCGGTGCAGCTGCATATGTGCACTTATGCTGCCTCCACATAACTATTTTCAGCTTTAATTTAAATTTGTTCAGTTAAGTTCATGAATGACAAGAATTTTATTTCAGTTTCAAAAACTGTGGAGAACTTTTATTAACACAAACTTTCTCGCAGACCCTGTGGGCAATGCACATTTTTGTCAACCCTTGTAACGGATTCTCTTGGAATCCTGTCGATCTGTGCTCTGTTGACGTTGTTTGTTACTCGCATTCCCCAGTCGAGGCGTACTTCCGGTCACTGTTGTCGTTTGGGTGTGCATTCTTCGGAGTGACGCTTGCGACTTGTTGCCCTCGTTTATGTCGGTTAATTAAAAGTTCCACACAGTGAGGAAGTCAGCTTCTTTACTAATGGCGGTAATTTTGTTTTGTTTTTGACTGCTCTGAGGATTGCGAAAGTTTCGTTTAATTAATTTTAAATTTTATACTCATCCTGTTATTTGTGCAACTCGGTGTATGGACAAGAAAAGTGAAACTTAAATGAACTGCTTGAACTGCATTCCTTTTGCGGTGGCTGTGCTTTAATAACGAATGTGGAACAGCCACAATGGTTGAATTTTCCACATTGAAGAATAAAGTCAGAGCTACTTTTGTAAGACTTTTGGGATTGGCAATCATTCGTACCTAGACATGAACGATAAGAAATCTAGTTTCTCTATCACCAAATACAGATAAAAAAATAATTGGTTACTAAATGATATTTCAATTCAGCCCAGAGGATACGGGGTATTTTACACAAATGAAGGCGACGAAAAATTAATCCAGAGCTAGAGAAAATAATGCCAGTCCAATATTTTTCATTAATATATCAACAGTTTTGGGCTTCCTTTATTTGGGAGTACGGGAGACGATAGGAGATGCACGGAATCTATTCGTGGTGTAAAAAGTATTGAAGAACTTTCACAAGAATTACAGAAAATTGGATTTGACATCATCTGAAAGGGGAACTTTTCTTCGTTTACTTCCAAGAAAATCTAACTCCACGGAGGGGCGAAGACATGTATCGACAGTTTCTGTTTAGTTCAAACGGCCACAGACTGATCACCACAAAACCCACTTAGATAGCAGTTTCGCCAAAACATCGCACCATTATTTGGAATAGCATCAATATTTGGACCAGACTGAGTGTTTTTCATATTTCAAGAGAAGAAAGCTCGGTTCCCTAATGGTGTAACTGCAGCAAATAAACAAGCACCTCTTCTATTCCATATGGAATTTAGAGTCAAATTACCTGATCACGACTGGGTAATTGCCGAGCGCCATAAATTGATACCCTCTATTTATGCGGGTATTAAAATAATTCCTAGTTTTCTAAAACAATTGGAAGCCGTTGGATATGCTGGGCCAACATACATCGCTATTCGAAGAGGAAAGCATAGTTCATCCACTGCTAATACTCAAGCTCCCGATTTCAAGACGCTTCTCGGCCTTGAAGAGTTTCAAACATTAGCTAAAACAGACCATGGAACTGTAACACCAGTAGTTATTATGACGGTTGATGGAGGGCCAGACGAAAATCCACGTTACAAAAAAGAAATATAGCGTTTGCTACACAACACTTTTAGCAAAATGAACTCGCTGAAATGTTTATAGCTACAACTGCTCCAGGCAGAAGTGCGTATAACCGAGTAGAGCATAGAATGGCTCCACTTAGTCAGGATCCGACTGGTTTGATATTCCCGCATGACCATTTTGCATCTCAGTTGTATGATCGTGGCGTTACAATTAATGAGAATTTAAAAAGATCTAATTTTGAATTTGTCGGAAATGTATTAGCAGAGGTATGGAGCTCGACGGAGATGGATGATTATCATGTTTCTGCAAAATATGTTGTAACCGGTGGACTTGACGTTCCTGATTTACCAGACATTAAATGGTATGCGTGACAGCCACGTGCAAGAAGCGGCTTGTTTAGATTACTAAACAGATTACTAAATTATTCGCTTCAGTTGCCTTACGATTATTTTTATCCGGTAAAATCGAAACTATCCAGTCGAACAGGCAAAACGTGTGGCCTTTATTATGCCTCTGTCAAGCCATTAAATATTCACAGCAAGGAGATACATAAGAACAGAAACACTCACACCGCAACAAGAGTGAGACCGATCGTGCTAATGAATTGATGTGTATAGTACAAACCTTAGATGAATACCAAGATGTTGAATGGCTTGAAGAGAACGGTGTCGACATCTCGAAAGAATACAGAAGTGAGCAGACACACAACATTGAGCAGCAAACATCCAATATCATCGAAGACTTAGAGTCATGGATTCAAGTTTCTTGGACTTAGGACGTATAATTTGAATTCAACAAATTTTTCAATTCAAAGAACAAATGAAATAAATATCGTTTATATGTCAATGACATAATATTTAAATTTTATGTACATGATACTTGAATGAATATTATATGTGAATGTAAATTTCTTTATAGTTTAAATACGTACGTAAAATACTTATTTTATTGCTCTACTAACTGTGATAGATAGTTGCTCATGAAAAAGTTTTTACAAATTTTGTAAAAACTATACCAATGCTTACGTAAGCATAAGAGGTGGCTAAGTGCTGGTCGATGACAAGGGGGAGGGGGAATTAAAAATCACTAAAATTCTGCTTACCTAATACTTGAACGGCCCCTTATCTGAGCTACGAAAACTTTCAATGAAATATCATATGGAACTATGCCTGGCAAAAATTTTATTTAAATCATAAAATTTGCTATTAACATAAATATATATATATAGGTATTAATTTATTTACGTGGGAATTACGTATACACAACCTTATAAAACCGAACGGAGGTTTTTCTGAGTTCTTGATGACAAAGCTCCCAAGCAAAGCCTAAAACAAGCAATCTTTGGTATACCAAAAAAGAACTTAATCACCGATGAATTTATGGCGTATTTATATAAAAGACAAACAGTGGCAATATTTCAAAAGCATCCCACGATGCATTTTCTGAACCCAGAAATATCACATTAACCATGTCAATCACCCAAAATTCATTGTATATATTTTCAAGGAGATTTCTGTGTGAATATTTCGGTAATGTGGAAGATTAGTGATATCGCTAATATTCAAATAGAATTTTTAGAGAGAGAAAGAGATTTTGAGTCTTTACTGACAGACCGGAATATGTGAAATATATCTAAAGGAGCTTACAAAGTGGACTACAACCAGAAGTGATATAGCCATGGGGAAATAATGGTGATAGATCCTCCACTTGGACTACGGAAATGCAAAATTCAGAGAGATGTTCTCCTTTTTTACTAGGTGAAGTTTTACCTCTGTTAAAAAGTCTTAAAGAGTGCAAAATTGATTTCCAATATATTTTTATTCGAGGATTTCCTCCGCCAGTATTGACATCTAAAATTGTGTCTTTTGTTTTATAAAGTGTACAAAACAAATGAGAATAGTAAAAATTTCCGTTCATATCTTCAAAATCTCATGTATTAGGAAGAATACTAGCGATACATTTGGAATCAGTGTGAGAAACTATTCCAGGAATACTTTTCGGCTCCATTTGTCTAACATGTTGTTCACCAACATAATTGGGAAATTTAGTGAAAATTATCTTATGGATTAATAATAATGTTCTGAGAAGTAATAAATAATTCTGGGATATAATCACTTATTCCAAAGGACTTTCAGGGAATAAATTCTAGTCGGACTGTACGACTTTGAATTTTCACCGATTATGCGGTAACATACTTAGATTTCTATTTGAAGAACGCTGGTATAATCAGACTTATCTTCCAATTCAATGAAACAATTGTCTATGTATACTTTGGGGTTTGCTATCTTTCCAAACTTTCCCTTCAATGAGAATTTGTGTAATACATAAATAGAAATTTTAATATGTATCTGGTAATTTCATAAAATTTCCAAATTTCTCCAAATATGCTCTTGTTTTAATTCTTCGTGTATTCAGTGCATAACACGGTCTATCATTGTGAACTAACTAACCTCCTTCATATACAGTGGCGCTTGTGTTATCCTCATTTTGAAATGCTTGAAAAGTGTATCCTCACCGCCGACGAAATCTCGGCAATAACACTTTAGACTTTTTTAAACTAATTTTATGTCAATGTCACACACTTAAAACTAAAACTAAAACTAAAACAACAACAACAACAAATGCACATAAAAAAACAACACTCAAGAACAAATCCTCAATTTCTAAAGTACTAAATGAGAGCACCAGAGAAGAGCAGAAAAGAACACTTCAGCCACACGCTCGTAACTCGGTGCAAATTAAAGGCATAAAATAAAAAGCGCCCACGAGTTGCAGCAGCATTTTATGGCACCGTAGCACCGTGGCACCATAGCACCGCGCAGTACTTGCATGAATGTGAGTAAAAAAGAACTACCATATAAAAAAAATCATGTGATTAAAATAAGAGAAAAATGTAATCAAAAACGACAACAACAACAACAACGAAAAAAAACCAACTAGTGAGAACAGCAAACAAAAATTTTAGTGTGACTAATGAGCAACTCAAAACTTTTCGAACAACACAAACGAAAAACGAGACGCCGAAGAGATGAACAAGCAAAGTTATGCCGGAAAATTCGTCTCATGTGAGTGATTCACATCAGGTCTTAGAAAGCGATGAAAGACAAAAGACGCTGCTAGCCGTCGGTTGGTTGACAACAGCTAGAGTGGGTGGCGAGGGGCTGACACACTAAAACATTTAAAACATAAAATGAGAAAATGAAGACTAAACAAAAGCTCCCATCAGAAAATATTGTCTGCATTTCTTTTACCGGTCACATGGTCTGACTTAGTCTCGAAACTGCCACATTGTCCATAGTGTCAATAGCGTACTTAGAGTAACACCAGATGATATGCTAGATAAAGGTAGATTGGTCTCCGAACACTCACAATTTTCAAGTCCCGACCTTCAAGTCGGATTTAGTGGGTTTAGTATTAACACTTCTGATGACGTTATTTGTAGCATCAATGGTACCTAAGAAGAAATGTCATAAGAAGAAATATCTCTATAATGCAGACAGGTACTTGACCAATTATTACCGGTCTCTGGTATTTCAGAACATATATTGACTACAGTAGATATAGTTCTGAGAGTCCATGGTGAGTCATTATTTTAGGAGCCATAGCTATGTATTGTTTCAACACATCATAATAAAATCTTATCCGCATAGAAAGTGTGAAGTTCTGACCATTTTTTTTTTATCGACAATTTATTTTACAGCATATAGAAAATATCGGCCCAACCAGAACCACAGTTATATAAATATTGTTTTCAAGATCCCAAACTTTCAACGACCTTTAAGAGTAACCTTATGTCACCAATATCACGCACAATGTTGACCTCCAGAATGTCGACTGTCGATGGTTTGTGGGCTTGGATCAGCGACTTAACAAATCATCAAAAGAAAATATCCACTGGCATTAAATTTCTTTATTATGGACAATTGACAGGTCCACATCGTGCGATGTTATTACTAAACTGATGTTAGCTTATAATTGCAATACGATGGCAAGCTAATCTGGATGTAAGTAGTCGCTAATTATTATTCAGTAACGGCTGAAGATGACATTAATGATGATGATTGAGCTTCACCCTGAAATACGAATATGTTCGGATGGTGAGTCGCATCCATAACAATCAATACAATTTCCTGGATCCAGATACTTTTCATAGTCATTTCTTGAACTCCTTATAAATTATATGCATTCTTATAAATTATATACAAATGGGCAACCTCATTGTTGAGTTAAACTCTGATTTTGTAAGTAATTTTCGAGAAGTTGAAAGCGTTGTTCGTCTTTAATGATTTTCCAAAGAATACTCAATAAAATTATCGTGTGCAACTCGAAATTTGACAATGTTGTGATATTGAAATACTACCACAGTCAATAAAAATAAGCGTTACATGATCGTTATTGGCTGTCCTTCTGCCGCGACAAATCGCAGGACATTTGTGGCATCAAATGCGTCTGACACTCCAAAGTACCAGCAAAAATCTGATTCTAGTTGAAGTGTTCTTTGAAATGTCACTTTTCTTTCATCAAATTCCTCGTGTTACATCCTTTGTAGTCGCCAATCATTTGGTTGATGCCGAATATCACAGTTGTAAGACCATAGTCATCGGACATTGCAGATTCCTTGTGTTCGGATAAATATATAAATTATCCGTATTTTCCAGCAACATAACTTCTTACAGACGCATCTTGTCTGACATAGTTATAATGGTCTAAATCTAGATTACTTGTCATTTGCAGCATCACAGGTAGTAGATAGGGAAGGCCACTGCCCGAAGGGCGCACTTGGGCAATTTGACCCTTTGTGATACCGCATGAGATATCAGGTCCAATCTCTTTCAAAGGTCCAGCCATTTGGAGGTAATCTTTTTATATGGGATATCTTCCAATAAGTCCAGTAAGTAGTCGCCTAGGAAAGTGCGCCTCCTTCTGGACAACGGTGGACAAGTGCATAACAGGTGTGCAATGGACTCTTCCTCCTCCTCGTCTATGCAACTCGTGCAGAAGTCGTTAGAACCAATCCCCAGCCTACACCCGTGAGTGCCCACAGTCCAGTGTCCCGTTAGGACACCAATCGCGGAACCTATACATTGTCTATTTAAAGCCACTAGGTCCTTTGAGCGCTTGACATTTATCTCCAGGTTTGTCTAGCTATTTTACATCCTGAAAATTTAGACATAATAAATTTAGGTAAGGATATTATACTTATTACTGCATCATCATAGCTTCCTAACATTTAAGACCATACGTCTTTCTGGTTCATAACTATCAGATAGACAAGGTATTATTATACTATTGCTGAATAGTCTGACATAGCATTTGTAGCAGATTCCTTAGACGCAAGTAACTCATCATAGGAATTGCCTCTGGACCTTATACTTCAAATTAGTCCCTGTTTGCATCGTCATAGCTGATCTAACAATCCAAGAGTCTGCATTCGGTGAGGTGTAGAGACCCTGGATGGATTGTGAAGTCATTTGTGACCTGGTTATCCATAGTCGCTGATATCCCTCACAGCCTGCGTCTCCCTTCCTTCCTTCCGTCGTCCTTATTTATTTCCCTCAACATGTGTCAAGTGCTGACAAAACTGATGACTTGTCATCAAAAGGCACTCCTTAATGAAAATGTGAGGTCTCAGTCAGTTCAATTGAGACTCTGATATGTTTCCTTGTCATGCACGCACCAGTACAGCATGCGTTGCTCAACAAAGATCGCGGGCAATTTACTGCCGGGAAGCATCTGACCGGCTTTTCGTCTTAATACACTGGATACGTTGTTCTTATTGTAGTGATAGTTTCAGGCGGTTTTGAGGTTGTTGTCGTTGTTTATAATTTATTTTCAGCTTTCAAATACAATTCCATCCGATGTTCTAATTTAATTTACTTTTTTCATTCAGTTTTATTATATTTTAACATTTTTTGCTTGTTCATGACGCATGCAGCAAATGTTAATGCCGCATGCTGTCATTGCTGGTTGCAACTTATGCCAGCGGAGATCTCTGCGTATGCACTCTACTCACTCAAACGGATTTGCGTGCTTATTTGCTTCCGTGGTTGAGCCGCTTGCCTGCTGCCTCGTGCCTGGCACCCTCTTTCTTTCCTCCTTCCCCTACTTCCTTTCTACAATTCACGGTTTCACTCTTCCACCCGCAACCCAAGGGCAAATGTACCGTTGACAAGGGGCTGCCTGGCCTCTGCCGCACTTAAATGCGAAATGCACACCGACAACCTCACCGCTCTTTTCGCCGCTAATTAGCATTTCTGTTCCGCTGTGCAACATTGCAAAATTTCTTTGAAAAATGTTGATGGCTAAATTACCGCGCTCGAGTACTCGTAACACTGAAAGGGAATTTCTTTCTCTGTCGCTGCATGCATTTCGCGCTGCACTTGTGGCGAAGGTTGGAGCTAATTGCGTATGTTCTCCATTTTAATTGCTGACACAGTAATTGTTATTTACATCTGCTAATTTCCTGCTCCTTTTCTTTCAATTTATTAATTAATTTTTGTACTAAGTTGGCGATATTAGCAGAGCGGGCGATATGGAAATGTGTTCTGTCATACTGCCATGCCCAAAAGCATTATTTGTCTTTTTATAAGAGCCACAGTGGTAAGGAAACCGCACCTCCTGCCTGTTCATATAACTATTGGAGAGACATGCTATTGTTTTTCTCGAGGTTAAGCACGTTCGCCATTTACAGTTGCTCTCAGCGCGATCAAATCAAAATCATTGCTAAGTTTATTTTAAACTCTCAAATAATCATCAGATCAACTGTCATCAATCAATGAATTTTACCCAACTAAAAACACATTTATTCCATTTAAATTTGTTGTCCTCTATAATCCGATGAAACTCTCCTGAACCCATTTTCACCACTGCAAAGAACAATTTTGATTCTCAACGTTGAAATAGCATTCGAAAATTCCCATTCCTACTGAAATTCTATGCAGAAAATAAGACGCCAAATCGGTACACGGTTGGCAAACCGCCTGCGTTCTATCTGTGAGGTACGATTTTCATAGCTTTACCGCGGTGGGTGAGAAGTTATACAGTTTCAATAGTTTTGTACATAAAATATCATGATCAACACAGTCAAACGCTTTAGAATGGCCCAACAGTGTCAAGAAACACATTCTGGTCAAGTGCCACCCGAATATCTTCCACTTGCCGCTTTAGAATGGCCCAACAGTGTCAAGAAACACATTCTGGTCAAGTGCCACCCGAATATCTTCCACTTCATCAATTAGGGCCGTTGTGTAGCTCCGCTTTGGTGTAAAACCAGATTGTTTTTCAGTGATAATCCCATGTCCCGATAAAAATTTCCTCATTTGTTTAGCCAAAAGTAATTCAAATACTTTAGACAAATATGGCAAAGTAGCAATTGGTCGGTAGTCATTGTCTGACTTTGGTGTGGGCAGCATTTTTACCTACCAACCAACATGTTGAACATGTTTATGTCATTATCGCTGTATTAAAAATATGGGTAATGACCGGAAGCAGCCCAGGAAGAAGTGTCTTAACAAACACGGGATGAATCTCATCAGTATCACAAGCATTCGACTTTACTCTCAAAAAACACTCCAACACATCCGACTCCTCTACACCACCAAAACCAAACATACACTCAGAACTACTAGAATACAAGAATCTAAATAACTATTCCCATGCACTGGTTCCCATGCACAGAATCAATATTTGGAAGTGCACCGCTCTTCCCCAATTCAATGCCCCGAATATGTCTCCACGTCTGATTGCTACTTACAGCATTAGCGAATTTACCCTCATAATATTTACATTTAGCAATCCAAACCTCCTTTATGACTTGTCTTCTAAAGTATGTTTCGTGAAAAAGAGACATCTTGTACCGTTTCCATCGTTTAAATGCTGCGTCACATAATTCTATTTATGTCTTTATTTTATTGTTAAACCAAGGTCACACTCCATGGCGTATACGGCGCACTTTTTCGGGACAAATTCATGGAAAAGTTGCTTAATGTTAGAATGCAGGTACTCCAATTTGTCATTTATTGAGGTCATCAAAAGGATTGCATCCCAATCAAAACTGTCGAGCTTAGTACATAAATGTTGGTAGTCAATATTATTGAAGTCACGATAACTTATAATATTTGGTGCATGGGGCATCTAATAATTTGTGTATACAATTAATTGTGGCATCGGAAATTCTTTCTGTCACATGTGAATCAATATACAAGTTTTCCAATTATACACAGAAAAATATCACTGAACTGTTATATAAGTTGTTTTTCCAGAAACTTCTCATGCACCCAATATTCGAGTGTTTTTGTCATCACAGAATTCTGAAGAAATGTCTGTAAAATTCTTGTTTAATTCTACAAATTCCGATCCCACTTTTTATTATTTATTATATTATTACCTTAGAACAACATATGCCCCAATCCAAAAATAATAGCCCCCAAACCATATACTCCCGTCACATTCTTCATAAAATCTATTTTAGTCGAATTCTACTTGATGCATTCTGCAAGTGGAGCAATGGAGTTATTCAGCATACATAGCTCCAAATATTTGTGTCCCCCAGTAAATCAATTTAAACCGTGCCGTAAATAATGCATTCAAATATCGCACAATCGGCACATTCAACTCGAATTTACAGAACTGTATGAAAAAGAGAGAAAACTACAGAAACACGCACGAAAATAATTTATTGTAGGTATTTTCCATCTAAAACCGAATAAGAAAAATCATAAAGCAAAAGAAATTCTTATACATGGGCGCGCATTTTGAGAGACTTGTAGAACTATTTACGTGAGCTAATAATAAAATAGAACAATGCCAACGACAAATGGAACAAAACGTAGTGCAACGTAACGCAACTCAACTCAACGTTGAAGAGCAAATTCATAGAGGCATGTGGCGGCTGGCGGCAGATTACGGGCCGTGGAGCACGAACGCAATGGCAGCAGCAACAAAAACAACAACAACAACAACAACAAAGAGATGAAGATGCCGACACTTAATCGAAGTTAAAAAGGGGAAAACACACGGCTGGCAGAAAATTATTTCCATTCCTCTTGGTACATCAGTACCCTACATTGATATGATTAATATGATCTGTAGCAGAATTGAGGAAGCCAGAATCTTTCTAATATTGAGAGCACTGTTAATTCGGGAGTAGGTGTGATAAGAGGACTGAATGGGTTGTATGACGATGTTGTAAAAATCTTGAATTTAGCCTTAATTTTCTTTGAATTGGGGGTAGGATCTTCCTGCCATTTCTAGGAAGAGGTGTTGCTTTAGATGGTCGAGATTAATATTTACAGCCTTAAGAGATGTATCAAATCTAAAAGCTGAATGGAAACACTAAATGCAAATTATAGTTCTCAAATGGCGCGTCAGAAGTTCGAAAACAGTGCTAGCAGTTCTTTTAAGAGTAGTTCGAGGTAGCTTCATTGATGTAACTCTTCAGCATATTCTAAAATAATCGCCACATTCGGAAAGGAAAAGTTCTAAATGCAAGTAAGAATACAAATATGATACAATCGACTCACATAGTCACGGTTCTGTACATGCTACTCTCACCGCAGACGTGCAAACGATCTTTCAATTCTTCAGATGCGGTTTGCCGGCCCGCGTTTACTGGTCTCTCAGTCGTGGGTTCGAATTCTGCCCGGGCATGGTCAGGAAGTATATCTTTATGTATCCTTTTTTCTCAGGTTGAATATCTTTGCCGCTACTACTCATCTCCCAAACTCTTGCGCTTGTAATTAGTTAGTGTGAAATATCTTATAAATAAATAACTAAAATATAGATTATGAGATAATACCATTTAGACCTCTAATTCTTCAATTACAGTTGATGCGGTTTGTATGTGATACCCTTAGGTTAGGTAAGGTTAACGTGGCAGCCGGTCTAAGGACCAGCTCACTCAGACCACCATGGGTCCATTGTGATACCACCACGAAACAACGCACCTCCGATTCACTCGTCGAACCATATCAAAGCCCTAATAAAGCGCAGGATTTGTTTGACCATGTGATACCCTTGCTTCCCACTCACCCCTATCTTGTCCACAAATATTTATTATCCACAAATAGTTGAAGGAGGTTGTTTAAGAACAAATTCGCAACAAATTTATTTTCACTTGAAAGCCAAAATATGTTATTGTATGTTGTTCCAATGGTCTGAACAAACTATCAAATTTGTATTATTATTATTATGTCATGTTTATTAAATGAAATGAATATATTTATCGAACTCAATTGAATATACAATTCCAAAAGATAACATCTCTCGTTTAATGTTTTAACATCGAAATCTTTACTACCCTGATTCGGTACATCTTCGTCTGATAAATTAATGCTGGTGTACAATGCCTGATAAGTATGTATTTTCCTTTGGCCCAGCATAAAGTTTCCATATAATTTTTTATATTTTCTAATTACAGAAACATGAATTGGCATAAATTGTACTTAAACATAATATATATTTATGAACTGTATAACCTCGCACTTATAAACTCCCTTACTAGATTTCTTCGTTTCTTGGTCATTATTCATATATCGTCACTCACTCTACAATTGATGAATAAGATAAAGTGTCTTTATATTTATCTTTGCTCTATTTGAGTGACTTTATTTTAGTCCTAAAAAACACTTTTTTTTTATATTATATAATAGGTCCTCTAGAGCTGCATAATGATAATTTATATATTTTGCACGATTGGTGTATTTAAGAGTAGAAAATTTCCAAAGCAACCTCTGAAGAGAGAAGCCACAACTTATTGAAGAAAGTCTTCAGAGGCTGAGACATCATAATGAGAAATTATATAAAGAACCGGAATCTTAAAGTTGAGAAACGCGATGTCGAACAAAGGGGAAGAAGAAATAGAAATAGAAGAAAACAAAGATTTTTTTCTGTTCTTCTAGTTCTCGTTATCAACCGTTTTCTTACCATTACCAGTAGTTTTTGACATAAATGCTCTGATTCGTGAACGCCGCATATCTAAGGAGTTCATTGTGTAATTACGCTATGCTACGAGTGCAAACTAGAAATGGACCAGCACCAGTATCAATTTGAAGCACCCAATGCCATGTGTGTAGGGTGTAAAAGAGAAGTGCGCAAATTTGCTGCAAAAATTTTCATTAGCAGCGCTGCAAAATTCCGTAAAGTCACGTTTCGGTTATCAAAAGCACCCGGCAGCAGTGACAAAGGAACATAATGGAAATGAAATGACACCAAAATTTGCGACAAAAGTGGAAACAAGTGCTCTAGAATTTTCAAGTTAATAACGAGAGGTAATTTGAAGTTGGTGAAAGGCGTGGAACGGTGTCAACACATGTGAAAAATGCAAAGGAATCATAAGTTACGCAAGTGAAAAGTTTACACCGACGTGTATATTTAAGTCATTATGGGAATAATGAACTTGGCGCATGTTCTGGTAGCTGTGTCTTTAGAGAATTGCGTTGCTATCGGAAAAACATCATATTTATTCAAGCCAACATTACAGCGAAACAATATTATTTTTGGGTTGTTGGAGACGTGTTTCTTGAGAAATATCGGGTTTTTCAATAGGTGCGCTACAAATAAAACAAAACCGGTTTTAGATATCAATGAAATTCTTTATTCCTGTGAAAATACGTTCGATGTCATTATGAATGGAACTCGATTTCTTTTGAATGGCCACCACGGGCACGCTTGCAGAAGTCCAGACGCTGAACCCAATTTTCAACGGTTTTCAAGCATAAATCGGCCGATACTGCTGCAATTTCACGTTCGATATTCGTACGAAGTTCATCAATCGTCGCTGGCTTGTTGGCATAGACCATAGACTTGACGTAGCCCCACAGGAAATAATCTAACGGCGTCAAATCGCACGACCGAGGCGGCCAATCGACTGGGCCATTTCGTGAAATAACACGTTCACCAAACTTGGTTTGCAGTAAATTGATTGTGGCATTCGCTGTGTGGCTTGTGGCGCCGTCCTGTTGGAACCACATGTCCTCCAAGTCCAAAATATCCAATTGGGGCCAAAAATATTCGGTTATCATTGAACGGTAGCGATTCGCATTCACAGCAATGTGCCGGTCTTGATCATCACGGAAGAAGTACGGCCCAATGACGCCTCCGGCCCATGAACCGCACCAAACCGTAATTTTTTCGGGATGCAATGATGACTCATGGAGTACGTGTGGATTGCTGTCTAACCAGTAACGCATATTTTGCTTATTGACGAAGCCATTCAGCCAGAAATGAGTCTCATCATAAATTGGACGTAGCGCTCTTAAAGTTGAGGCGACTGACTCCGAATTTCGGTAGTAAATTTTAATAATTTCGATTCGTTGTTGGCTCATATATCTTTGCACGATGAAATGGCAAATCTTACTGAAGAGAAATGTCAAAAGAGCGGGGAAAAATATGGCGTCGTTTGCTGTCACTATCGATTTACTTTTGTAGCGTTTCTTTTGAAAAACCCTTTATTTGCAAGAAACATTTCTAATTGTTAAATCTGACCGAGGATTTGGTTGATGTATTCAAAAAGTATGTATTCAAAATTTACTCAGCCTATGTAGTAATACATTCTCTGAAGTCCACATAAAATTGATAGCACGTTTAAAACAATTCCACGAATTTTGTTGATCCACTCATATCACAAAAACATGTTAAGGACCTAAAAATCAACACCAAGAACAAATGACTGAATGCAACGGAGAAATCACGTATACAGGAATTTAATATCTGTTAACTTACTTATGTGGCCTAATCACAGAATCTGTGAAAACAACCCACTATCGTATTACGGCCGAACTTAATAGCGTTCGGCAGGCGCCTCTGCTTTGCGCGCATTCCAGTCCATTATACTAAAAGTGGTTAGGGTTTTCTCGATTTGGTCCTTCCATCGGAGGCATGGTCGTCCGCTACGTTGCACAGTGGTACGACCCCATACATATTGAGGAAAAAAATGGAAGAAGTAATCGAAGGATCACATATTTTGGCAAAAATTACTTTTGGCTCGAGATTAAGAAAAATTCCAAAAATGGGCGTGGTCGGTCAACCTCCCATACAAACTCAACATAGAAAGTGCTACAAAATATTGATATTGAACTGAAATTTTGGTAATTTATATCTGAAGAGATATAGATACTATGCTGTTAAAATGGGCGTGGTCGGTGAACTTTCACGCTCACTTCCCATATAAACTTAAGTGTGGAAAGTGCTTCAAAATGGGTTTCAATATAGTGATTGAACTGAATTTTTTGCTATTTATATCTGATGAGATACAGAAATTGTGTTTTGGAAATGGGCATGGTCTAACAATTATTTCGCCCATTGACATTATCATTGCTTAATACCATTTCGAAACATAATTTTTAACCAAAGTTTCGTTCTTTGCAAAAAACGCTCAATTGTTGCAAATGTCATCTAATACCTCTTATGGCATATATTCGTAAACATTACAATAATTGTTATTGTTTTACAAAGATGTTTAATCAGGTGTTGCCATTATGATAATTAAAAAGCTTTTACAAATTAACAAAATCCTAAAAATATGCCCCAATTTTTTAAATTTTTTTCAATTTTTTTTACTTTTTTTCTCATTTAAATCGAAATAACTCAAAAAAGGGCAAATTTGGGCAAAAATTTCTTTTTTAGATCGAAAGAAGACCTTTCATTTCTATATAGTTAGAATACGGAGGTAGACGGAGGTAACAAAGTTTTTGTCCATCAAAGAGGAAAAGTTGGTATTTAGGTAGCTTCCTCTTTGATCGCTTATAATTTCAACAATACTTGATGGATTGATCTCATCCTTTTTTCATTTTGTCGAAAAAGTGCTATATTTTTATATAAAAGTAACAAAAGAAGCAATCAAAACAAAATTATTAGGAAAAAAGTTTGCTCTAGTTAACAAATATTTTAATCATTTTAGGTGAAAAAACATTTTCTGACTTTCGATACTTGTATTTAGTATAAAAATGACCATTCTGGAAAGAACTGTAATGAATTGTTCTTATATAAACAATGCTAAATTCAGCTAAATCCATCAAACATAAGAATAGGGTACTTGAAAAAATGTATTTTTTCCGCCAAAATACCACTGTGCGTTGTCGTCCAGCGGCTTCCGCTTCGAACACCTTTTTCGCTGGAGCCTCTTTGTCCATATACGACATGTAAAAGCCAGCGCAGACGTTGTGCAGAGATGAGTCTGACTTTGTCCAATATCAGCGTAGAGCTCTTTGTCCATATGTACGAAATGTCCAGCCAGCGCAGACGTTGTACAGAGATGAGTCTGACTATGTCCAATATCAGCGTAGAGGTCGTACAGTTCGTGGTTCTTAGGAATACGGTAGTCGTCGCCGACACGAATAGGACCGAAGATGCTAAAAAGAATTTACCTCTCGAACATCCCAAGAGCGTCTGCATCAGTCTGCGACGCGACTCATATTTGTGCGCCATAGAGCACCACAGGTAGGATGAGAGTCTTATCGAGTGTCCGTTTTGTCATTCGAGATAGGGCTCCATTCCACATTTGCTTACTGAGCCCATAGTAACACCTATTAGCAAGCATGATTCTTCGTTTAATCTCCAGCCTAACGTCGGGGTGAAGGTATATGAATTCCTTAACAACTTCAAAAGTACAGTTTGGGCAAGCTTTCTTCTAGCCATATTTTATTGATGAGTTGATGGATGCACCCCATTAGCTGATCGCCGCCGGCCTTGAAAAATTCAGCAGGCAGTCCATCAGCACCAGCTGCTTTGTTATTCTTTAGTTGCTGAATAGCAACTCGGACCTCATCATGGCTTGATGGTGGAATAGCTACTTTCAGTATTTTGGCTAATTTGGTCTGCTCTAACAGTGCTTTTGTTACACCAACCACAGCGAAAAGTGCGTTTTTGATTTTGAGAAAAAAGAAACAGGAGCAGCAAAGACCCAAATATGTCAATCTAGGGCAAAGAGATTGAACAGAGTACAGATCAGTTTGAAGCAAATATTTGTTTATTTCTTTATGTTGATTAGACAGAATATACAAATATTACACCTAATATGAAAGGAAAAGCGTACGAGCTGCCAAGGACATCGACTAGAATAATCAAGGAATATAAATTAAATTAAATTAATTATATATAATTATAAAGTCTTATGTAATGTACAATTAAATAGAAAAGGATATACCGTCAGGTTGTTTACAGAGGATTTAAGATTTTATAAGACCGTGGATTTAAAATGATTTAGCCTGAAACTCTCTAAAAATGTGCATTCGCTTAGGATGTTATCCACTGAGACCAGGATGTGACAGAATGGACATGTTGATGTTGGTTCCCTTGTTAGCACATGTTGATGAGTAAGTTCTGTGTGACCGATCCTGAAACGAGGGCAAAGAGTGGATTAGTTGCGTGGTATATTGCTTGGATAACAGACTTTACTGCGTGGATGGACGAGCATAGTATACCGACGATTGAAGTTAACCCATTCTCTTTCCCTTTTCTCATTTATATAAAATATTATTAGTTTGCTGAGATCGTGTTCTTCTTTACTCTAGATTCCAGAGACTCAACTTGAAAGGTGGGTTTGCGTTGTTGGCAAGTTCATCCCCAGTGATACCAACCAGACCTGGTACCCAGAGCATCGTTTTTTGTGGATAGCCTTGAAGATTGCAACAGCTTCAACATTGAACATCGACGAGCAGGGAGGAAGAATTTCACATAATTGCTCCATCGTGCGCAGTGACGACAAAATCCATGTTGGCATTTTTGGAGCCATCTACTCGTATATGTACAATTGGGTAATTTTTGGATTTATATTTATTAATTAATTCCAAAGAGAAAAGAATCCAGCGCCTCGGTCCACTTTGCATAACAGGCGCACTGAGAAGCACTCCAACGGCTGCTCTCGAAATGGTATTCAACATGCCGCTTATCGACCTTATGGCGGAGAATCTTGTAGCGAAATCCGCGGTGAGTCAGACGGCTACGGAAGAATTTACTTGCAGAACCCTCGGGCATAGCTCAATAGGTAGAAGGGGTTTGTGCAGCACTGATTACATTATTCCACGTTTTAATTGGGAAAGAAGGTATTGAACTACAATCGAAAAGGAGGGGTGGCGTAATAGCATGAGCCACAGCCAAAGGACCTTTAAATTTTTCACAGACGGCTCTAAAACGATGAATGGTATGGGAGCGGGCATCTACCGTTCAGAGTTGGAATTAGACAGCCTATAAAGCTTCCTGACCAGAACAGTATCTTTCAAGCGGAAGTCTTCGCTGTCAGGAAAGCCGCAGAGCTAGCCTACACCAAGACAGGGTATGACTCAAAAATAAACACATACGTGTACAGCCAGGCATCGTTAAAGGCGAATAACTCATATAGTATAAAATCCAAAAATGTCCTTCAGAGCAGGGAAGCCATAGAAAGGCTAGTCGCAAATAGAAGACTACAAATCTATTGGGGACCTGGTCAGAAGGGAATAGAAGGGAATGAAATAGAAGATGAGATTGCACAACACGCTGTCTATTCACCACTTCAAAAAGAAAACGACATACAGAAACATCTTAAAGAACTATTCAATGAAACGGAGGGATACATGAGAAGGCAGGTGAAAGCAAGGTGCCGCAGTTTAAACACCTGCAAAATTGCAAAAGATATGTGTAAAGTACGATAGGAAACAAACGCGATTTATACTCACGCTCTCACGAAAAGACTATAGACAGGCCATAGTTTACTGGCGGCACAGGCACACAAGATAGGAATTACAGACAATGACGAATGTGGGAAATGCATGGAGGTTGGAATAAGAGAAACTTTAGAACATATCTTTGTATATGTCCTGCTCTATTAAAAACGCGCTGAAAATGTTTAGTAACCCCACAATCTGGAAAGTTGGAAGACATCTCAAGAATGGAGCTGACAGCACTGCTTAAATTCGCAAAAAGCGTTGACATCCTACGAGATGTCTACTGGAAATCTGCATAAAGGTGAGACCCCACCCATCTGGTATCACTAGGGACCAATCAGTCTATGCGTGGCTTTATGCCAGCCAGGTCAACCTAACCTAACCTAACCTAACTGTTTCCAAAAATTGGAGTACACAAAAAAAGATCTTTCCTACAATAAACACTTTTTTCTGTTCTTTTCTGCTCTAAGTTGAGGTTGGGTAATCATTATACAGACCTAATCAATCAATAAATGTCAATAAAAATTAGTCGGAATATAAATTATGAAAACTATTATTATTACTATAATTTGCTATTGTCTGGAATATAATTAAAGTAGTATATAATAAATAAAGACAATCCCTAAATGAATATTACCTATGGCATCTTGCTACGCACAAATGCTACCACGAATAGAATCACTACCTTGATATTTAGTTTAATCCTATCTTATATGAAGATAGTCAGGCAAACTGAACATGCAGACAAATCATCTTTGCAAATATGTTAGTTATTTCTGCAACACTGAAAAAAGTTCCAAGTTTCCATCACAAATCACAAATCAGTTATTTCTAATCAAGCCACATGAAAGCTCTAAGAAATATTCTCCCTGATTTCTACGAGTACATGTACGAGTATATCATATAAAAATGCTGTTTAACAATTATTAAAATATTTTCCATTATTATGTAACTATACCTTGTAACGACTCTTTTTCTTGGCTGTGGTAAAACTCAGCGGGTTCCAGGGGTTGTGTACAGAAAT
Organism: Clusia tigrina; assembly: GCA_920105625.2. Lineage (NCBI taxonomy): Eukaryota > Metazoa > Arthropoda > Insecta > Diptera > Clusiidae > Clusia > Clusia tigrina. The sequence goes on from OV050030.1 coordinate 32,122,959, forward strand.
TTATATTTATAAGCGTGCGTCTACTAGTGTGTTGTATACTTTATTTACTTCATTAACTACTATGCATGTGCTTGTAATTTCTTACTATTTAATTAATTTAAACAATTTACCATGCTATTCCAGTGGGGTCCCGTTTGTGTGTTCGCGGTTGGCAGTGTTAGTCTCCGCGAGAATCGGTAGAACCATAAACTCGTGGTGCTGTCTGGGAGTACGTCTTCACGAGAATTCGGTAGAACCTTAAACTAGTGGGGCAGTCTTGGCGTTAGTATTAGTCTCCACAAGAATCGGTAGAACAATAAACTCATGGGGCGGTCGTGACGTTGGTCTTAGTCAAAGTGCTGTACTAATAGTCTACTCTACCTTGCTGTATTTCTTCTGGAGTCTTGCCGTGGTGTGCTGGTATGGCGATACCAAGTGCGATGCGTCTTCGCCGAGTGCTGCTTGTTCAAAGAGGCCCTATCGTCCAGATCATCCTGCTAATATAGCGCTCTGAGTCACGGGTCAAGTGCACCATTCTGTTGCAAGTGCACCGTTGTATGGCTCCGTACTTCGTTGGCCAGCTTCGCCTGTTGTCAAGCCATTGCTTCTTGTTATTGCAGATTAGTTGACCTTGGGCCGCAATGGTTCCTATCGACCCGAAATATTGGCGTCTGCAGTCAGCGCAGCCCGAAACAATTGCTGGCGGCCGTAGTGCTGTTGGTGTCACCTTACAATTGTGGTTGGTGTAGTTCTATGTTCACACTTAGTCCAATCATTAGCATTCTCCTTTCCTCTTTGTGCTATGTCCGCACTGACGGCGCATGTGGAGATCGCTCTGATGTGGATGCTTTGTGTGTAATGCGGCCCGTACACGATACATCATGATCATACTCATATTTAATAGTATGTGTGAAAACGAGAGGAAATATGCATGTATGTGTCACACAGACACGATCGCGCTGTGATCACGGACTGATCGTCGAAAATCTAAATCATTTACATTTTGAGGGGAAATTTTATTACGATGTTGATCATGATGTATGAATGATCGTCGTTGGGGGGCAATTTACATGCAAATTTTGCTCATTTGAGTTTGACTGCCAACGTGTGAAGATGTGTGCGGATAAAAATAATAAAAATGCGTTTCTGCTGGAGGCCCTTGAATGCTATTGTACTATTTCGTTTGTACCATTCTTTCATTCAAAATCGTTTTTTTATTTTTTTTACAATTTTTCCTTGCACAGTACAAGCGCTAGCGCACACAAAACTTCGTCATCCGACAGAGACATGACAACCTCACTCAACGACGACTATGAAAAAATGATGATCTTCGATTTTGATCACTCGTCTGTGGCGTAGCTTCATTCAACACGTACACGAATGAGTATGATCATGATGTATCGTCTATGGGCCGCATTAGCTTCTGTCGCTGTATTGTTGTTGTTGTTGTTATTGCGGCTCGTCTCGTCTATTCCTAATGTTGTTGTTAGTGTACTAGATCGGCTTGAGTCTTTGCCGAGCGTTGTCTGTCGCGCAATCACCTCTGGTGCATGAAGAAGTTTTGTTGTAGGACCTGAGCTCTTGTATTTTCTCTTCTTAGGTACGGTGTGTTTGTTGGTTTTCTGAATTACAATTATGTATAAAAGTTTCTTCGTTGCATGTTTTTTGCGCTCCCGTCTTTGTTTAAGCTTGTTGGTGTAATTAATACGGAGGCGTTTACCTTTTTATTAATTGTCAAATCTTGTACACTGTACATATTGTTGGTAGGCCTCCGTACTATGGTGTGTGTAGCCATTTGTTTATTCGTAATAGGAGGAGTCGGTCTGTATTGATGCTGGTCATACAGTTTGTCAAGTAATTGTTTGCAAAATAAAAAATGTAACGAAATTTTCACTTTAATATTGATTTGAAGCAAGAAATGCATATATTTAATTAAAGAAAAATATTATAATTTAATATTTGCCAATCTTCCTCAACAGAAAACATGAAAAAAATTCTTAAATAATTACAAATAGAACCGTTTCTGAGGCAAAAGAAAAAACAATAGCCATTTCATGGTGTCAAATAATTCTTTGCAAAATTCATGGACCATACAAATCATCTAATAAATTAACAGTAAATATTTTAATACTTAGTGTGACTACCATTAGCATCAATAACGGCTTACAACCTTGTTGGAATAGACGCAATAAGTTTTTGTATATCGTGTTATTCGGGCACCTTTTCCCATTCCTCCCTCATAACTCTTATTAGAAGCGTTTTTATTAGTTGGAACCCGTTTTGCAACTTTTTTTAAGGTGTGCCCATAAATTTTCGATGGAGTTCATATCAGAGCTTTATGCTGGTGTGTCTATGACTGTATGTATGCAATTATATCTCATCCAGGTCCTGCACAAGAGCGATTTGTACTTAGGGTCATTGTCCTGATACACATTCAATTTTAACTTTTCGGAATTTTGTGGGCCATTGAAGCCAGAATTCTGAACACTTTTATTCAATTCGTTTTGAAAATTGTTTAAGTAACACTTCTTCGTCAGCATATTGGTGAAAAATCTTAATTCCCCAACGCCTTCCATTGAAATCCATTCACATACCATCACTGACAACTTTCCAAACTCCCCAGTGGGGATCATATTCTTCTGCTGCAGTGCTGTTTGCGGTTTCCGCCAAACTTTATTGGATCCATCGTGAGAGTACAACATAATTTTTGTTTCATCGGAGAAAGTCACATTCCTCCAGTACTCCACTAGCTTAGAAACGCTTGCAATAGCAAAATTCATCCTCTTTTGAATATTCATTGAAGAGAGCATCGGCCTTTAACGAACTATTTTGGTGGAGTATTCACGGGTTTTCAACACTTTTCAGCGATTTCATAACGAAGAAGTGTTACTTAAACATTCTTCAAAACGAATTGAAAAACAGTGTTCAGAATTTCGACTTCATTGGCCCACAAAATCCCGAAAAGATAAAATTCAAATTGTATCAGGACAATGACCCTAAGCACAAATCGCTCTTGCCTATATACAGTCATAGACACACCAGGACAAAGCCCTGATATGAACCCAATCGAGAATATATGGGCACACCTTATAAAAACAGGTGCAAATCGCGTTCCAACTAATAAAAACGCTTCTAATAAGAGTTAGGAGGAAGGAATGGGAAAAGGTGCCCGAATAACACGATATACAAAAACTTATTGCGTCTATGTTAAAAAGGTTGTAAGCCGTTATTGAATCTATTGGTAGTCACATTTAGTATTCAATTATTTACTATTAGTTTAATAGCTTATTTGTATGTTCCTTGAATTTTGCAAAGAATTATTTGACACCATGAAGTGGCTATTGTTTTTTATTTTGCTACAGAAACGGATCTTTTTGTAATTATTTAATAATTTTTTTGATGTTTTCTGTTGAGGAAAATTGGCAAATATTAAATTATAATATTTTTTTTAAATTAAATATATGCATTGCTAGCTTTAAATCAATATTAAAGTGAAAATTTCATCACATTTTTTATTTTGTAAACAATTACTTGACAAACTGTACGTAAGTAGTATTGTATGTGCGAAAAATACCTGAAATAATTTCCGTCTTCACAACCTAAATCTCATGTAAAAATGTATTCTCCTCCACAACTCCGATTTAGTAATGGTGTTGCAAGTTGCTTTATCATTTGCGCGATGAAACTTATAACGTGCTTTTCAAATATTTCCAATTGAACAGCGACTTTGGAACTAAATTCCCGCAGAAATTCGCTGCTTAAATATTTCACTGACCATCAAATATATTCTCTCTAACTTGGAAAAACCACTTATCATACATAACTAGTAAAGCCTTAAGAGCAACCTATGCTTGCCAGAGGTTGTACGGTAAAACATGGGGACTACGGCCAAAAATGATGGCGTGGTCATATAAAACAATAATAGTACCAATGATTACTTAGGCGTCGTTGGTATGGTGGCCAAAAGTAAACCAAACAAGAGCTCAGATGACTCTTAACAAGATTCACCGTATAGCCTGTTTGAGTGTGACGGGAGCAATGAGAACGTGCCCCACACTAGCTTTGGGAGTGATCACTGGACTGACTCCTCTACACCTTGTAGTTAAAAGGATGGCGGCCAGAGCGGCCCTAACGCTACCTAATCTAGCCCATCTTAAAGAAGGCAACCTTTCGGGGCACGCAAAGATTCTGGACACTGTCTGGAATTCTCCGTGCCTCATGGTCTTCGACAAAATGGACAGAAAATTAGACTTCTCAAAGCAATTCAAAGTGGTCATCAGTGACCGTTAAATTTGGAGAAACAAGGAAAAAATAATAAAACAGGACTCACAGTTGTGGTATACAGATGGGTCCAAATTGGAAGATGGCAGTGCAGGAGCTGGAATTGTAGGGCCAAATTTCCAAAAAGCAATTGCAATGGGAAAAACAGCTTCCATTTTTCAGGCGGAAGTCCACGCTTTAGAGTTATGTGCTAGAGAATGTCTACGCAGGGCTACACGCAACACCAAAATATGCATACTCTCAGATAGCCAGGCAGCTCTAAAATCATTAATAAACTTCTCATTCCAATCAAAGCTGCTCTGGGAATGCTATAAACTTCTCAATACCCTAGCAGCCAGAAACTCTGTTACGCTAATGTGGGTACCGGGACACGAGGGACATGAGGGCAACGAAATGGCTGAATCTTTAGCAAAAAGGGGTGCAGACACTGCCTTTATAGGCCCAGAACAATTCTGTGGGGTAAACAGTAGCTTCACAAATAACTTGTTGTGCGAACAGAAAAAAACAAGGTCTGCTAAACTATTGGAGAGCCCAAAAAGGCATGCGGCAGTCGAGACTACTCATTGATCCTGAACACATCAGAGTAGATGCTTCTTTAAACCTCAGCAGAAATGACATCAAACTCTATACTGAACTTTTAACAGGACACTGTAGACTAAATTACCATCTAAAAAAAATAGGCGTGATAGAAGACGATTCCTGTCGACTCTGTCAAGACGAGCAGGAAACGGCAGAACATATTGTAGGCACTTGCCCAGCGGTGGCACGACGCAGACATAATTACCTAGGTAGTGGGTTCATATCTCCAAATCACCTAGTTAAAATTAAGGTAACAGTAGTTACGAGATTTATATACAGTTTAGGACTGTTTTAGTTGGGTACGAGGCTGCACAATAGATCTTTTATGTCGCGGTGTTCTTTTAGCCTGTTAATAATAATAATAATAAATAAATATATTCTTCCTAATGTACATACCATCACATATACTTCCTAATATATATTCCTCATATATACGTGGATTCAAAGAAAATTTATCATAAACATTCTTTATATAAATAATTACGTGAACTATGATTTATTCTGAAGATAAGAGAACTTGAAAGTAAATCTTTAAAAAAAATGCTTATAGTTTCCATGCTAATCACACCGATATAAACTAATATTATATATGCATTCCATAAATTATTTAACATAAATATAATAACTGCCTCCGAAAAAACTAAAATAGAAACAGATGAAAAAAGCGTCTACAACATACAAATTATAAAAGATAAATAAGAATTAAAGTGCATTTAATAAACATAGAAATTATATTTCAGTTGTGTACAAAACGACTGAAAAAATGTATAAATATGTGAAAACAATTAAATATATAATTTATTAATTATATATTACACCAACTCGCAAAAAAAACGAAATTTAATAAATATTTATTACAAAAATTTAAGTAATTTTTATGTTTGGGCAATTTGTAAAAATCTGTCCATGCAGTGAACAAAGCAGCATAATTTACTGTCTAACCGCAAGCTCGTAAATATTTATGCTGTTGGCACCACGCTGACACATTTCCAACTCAGAGAGACACCCACTTCCCCCACCGTCACACCATTTCCTGGCATTTGTGTGGCGCAGTGCAATAAAAAGATTGATATTTTGAAATTTTTCTGAATTTATTTTGACATTCCGTGTCTGTGATTTTCGAAATATTTTCTTTTTTGTTTATAATATTATTTTAATGTTTTTTTTATAATTTTTTATTTTTGATTTTTTGGCAACTTATTCAAAATTCAATTAACATTTTTGCAAATTTTATAATGACATTTAAATACAAGACATAATTCATGAATTAATCACACAACGATTAAGTTCAAAGGTACACTCATAATGTGGACAGTTTCGTTTCATCACTCACTTTGCAACTCTAGCCAAAAATAGAGTTCCTGCAAGTCCTCACACATTTTCGACAGGAAATTACACAAGCACTGAAATTGTTCCCAAAAATTTAAGGGTACTAAGCTGCGCTATATAACAGTTTCATTTCGTACTCTGAAAAAGAATAGCTAAGTCACAATGGAATGATTCTGATTCTGTACTATGAATTATGAATTCATATACAAACAAACGTGGCTTCTTTGATATATGTGCCTGTCATAAACTTTGAAAATATTCTGCATTGAGCTGCTATCTCCCAAGATTACTTTAACTGAGTCTCAATTGACACTCTTATAGCCAAAGTAGCCTAAGTGTTGTAGGGTATACCCAATGCGCGATATTCCCTCAAACTGCATTCCTGCCGGCTTCATTATAAGTTTTCTCATAATTCAAGTTTCCCAGTTCTTAATTTAAATGTTGTTTTATTTTATTATCTTTTGTTTTCCTCAGCCGTGGGCGTTTAAGTGGCGCAACACTTTAATATATCTAACTTAATTGTATGTGTGTGTTATGACACATAAATATATAATTTAATATATCTCAATTTATGCATTCATAAAAAAATCATTTAAATTAAGACAATTATTTTGAGCATTTAATTGAATTCACTCCGTGTGAACCAAATTCGCGTTAATTCCGTCAACCACAAGTGCAGCGTAATTGAGTAATTGGCACGAGTTATGTGAGAAATGCGAAAACTGTCATACCGGTGTGCATTCAAAAAACGGAGTTTGGGAGCGTGGAATGTCGCGTAACAAAGAAGCTAAAATTGGCTTTGTTAGAAGCCACAATATGGCTAATGAGAATTATTTACATTTCTTCCCCATGGTAGCAGGATTAGTGAGTAATCTTTATCCGAACCTAAATATGTTGTGGAAGCAAACAGAGTGTTTCGAGTTATCTTCAGTAAATAACTAAAAAATTTTGTCCCTCTATTAAGGAATATCAAATGGAAAGCAATGCAAATTTAAAGCTTAAATCAACCCCAAACAATGATTCAATTAAATTTACTGAAGTGCCGGATTACTTAATCCTCGGCTGCGTCACCTGTATTCCAATACAGTAGTTGTTAAATTCAAGTAAACATAATATACTTATTCTATATCAGCAAAATAGTTTACTACTTTAATTCACATGAATGCAAACAAAAGCTAACGCATCAAAAATGTAGTTTCTACTCACACTGAAGGACAGGAATAATGAAGAGAACTTGCAAGGGAGCTAGAGAAATGCACTGAAGTGTTTTGAGTTCGCAACGTCACAACAAATTTCTTGTCCAGACTACAATAGATTTACTGAAGATTTTACACAAGTCGAGTTCTGTTTTTTTTGCCTGTATAGAACATATATATAAATATCTGCACACACGGCGTATGAGTGATGAATTCAATATAAAGACAGCTGAAGCAAGACGAACTGAATATAAATACACATGCCCTCTTACCCTCAATTCAACTATACTGCAAAATAATTGAACTTATTGCGAAATATAAATGTCGTGAATAAATTATTCAGTGCAGACAAAAGTTCTATCACTCCCGAATTACTAATTTTAGATTCATTTATCATTTGAAACTCACTTGAAACGCCGGCAAAGTCCAAATGGATTTTGAAACAACCTCATTTTCTTTGAATGCATGTCAAGATCAGAAAGTTGCTTTTGAAATTCTTGTTTTAAATCCGCGATGACTTTTACTGCCAATCTAGTCGGAAATTGTTCATCAGTTTCTGTATTCAATTCTTCACAACACGGGAAATGGAATTACTTTCATTTATCTGACTTTCGAGCAATATTAGTTTTGCCCTGGATGCTTTGATTTGCGAAATAAATCACAAAATAAGTTGTTTTTACATTGGAGCTTTAACTTGAAGTTGTTCACGTGTGTCACAACATCAAAAAAAGCCAACTTCCGGAGCCACTCGCCATCCCATAAAAGTGGTTCAGGGCGATTTTTCCCCACACGAAATGAATTAATTTCATTTCTAAGCTTAAAGAACTGCAATAGCACTTTTCCGCAGCTAAGCCATCGAACTGCTGTATAATACAACATGAACTGCTGTATAATGCAACGTGATCCAATAAAATTTACAACAGAAACAACTGGTTTCAACAGCAGCCCATATCGAAATGTTTTATACATAATGCTTGTTGATGGCTAATACAGTGCAGACAAATTGGCACCGATGCTCCTTCACCGACACAATGTTTTCTAATTTTCCCAACCACACCGATGTTTGACATGTTTCTTCTTCCATCAATTGTCATTTGTAATCGATTCGAGTCCAAGTTATACTTTGTTTTTTGTAGTTCTTCGAATATATCTTCGCCAGTTCTAATCCTGCGCATGGTGTTAACGGAGGCTAATTCTTGTGTGATATTAAGTTCGTCGTCAACTCTACGAACAAAAACTAAAAGTTGTGAGGTGTCACTAACATCAGTTTATTCATCCATCGCGAGAGAATACCGTGTGAAACGGTGTGTATTACGAGTAGCCTGGTGCACAATATTGTTACCTATATCGTCAATTCGACGACCAACAGTATTACGGGAAAGGGTGATCATTTTGAAAAGGTTCAACTTTTCTGGGTACAACTCACCAACAGCTTCAATCGTACTCTCTTTAACGATGTTTCCATCCATAAACGGTTTTCCTTCTTTCGCCAACATATAAGCAACTTTCATGCTAACTCTTTAACATTTTCCGAGTTTGTCTTTCAAAATAAATTCTGCTGAGTATAGAAACTACGAAGCATTGTTTCAAATTTTTCAGTACGCTGCTTTTCTTTAAATTGTGAGTTGGTTGAAGAATGTTTTGTTTCATAATGTCGACGTAAATTATATTCCTTCATAACAGAAACAGTGTTATTGCAAATTACACCCATAGCTTCGCCATTCTTTGACTGTGATTGGACAAGGAGGTATTTTACTTTTCATTCTTCATTAAAAGAGCGGCGATCAGCATCCATTTTTCTTTTTTGCTTCCATGTTTAAACCGTAAAAAATATTATTTGTAGTAATTAATGAGCAGCAACACGTGTTTTTTGATTTCCGTATCACACTTAGAAAGCGGAGCATCTTTAGTCAAGTTCTTTCCACAAACGTAATGAGAGAGATGGATTACAATAACAAAGTAATTTTAGTAGCTTACATTTTCCATTGGTTTTTCGCAATTTTCTTTGATTCTACTCATAAAGTGAATGAAATTTTTTTCTCATGTATTTTTCTAGGTTTCGCTATGAGGCATTGCCGCTGTTCTGAAACAAGTGAGACAAAGAACATTCACTCATCAAAGGAAACGAAGTATTTTTAGAAAATAAAGTCGAAGTGTACAGAGAAGCAAGAAAAAAGTTGTACAGTAAACGCCTCCATGTTCAATGTACAGAGCCCTGTCTTTAACCCAATAGATCAGCTGTGGGTATAAATGTGGAAAAAAAATTACACGAGCGCCATATTTTTTTTATTTTTTTTTTTATTTCATATATTTATTTATTGTATCTTCTAATCTTAGACTAACAATAAGTAAGCATATCTTACAAACTAAATAATTAATAATAATACACTTTGCCAATGCTTAGTGCTTTTTAGTAATCACAATGTTATATGTTAGTTACTGTAATAAATGTTATATTAGTGTTTGTACATGATTAAGGTGTCGATGATAGTTGTGCTGGTGATTTCGTACGTTTTAGGCGACTTGGAACCCTATTACATGCTAGTATCCTAGCTAGATGATTTGGGTGCTCTTTGATTTTTTGCGCATATTTTAAGCTGGCGTCAAAGATTTCCTTTTTTACGAGCGGAATGTTCAGATCTTTGTGAATGTTTGTATTCTTTATAAACCAAGGAGCCCCAGTGATGGTTCTTAGAATTTTGGACTGCGCTCTTTGAATAAGTTCTATGTTAGAGTTGCTTGCGCCGCCCCACAACTGGCTACCGTAAGTCCAAATTGGTTTTATGATGGCTTTGTACAGCAGGGCTTTATATTCTAGGCTCAACCTGGAATTTTTGTGCATGAGCCAGTGTAGGCTATTTGCTTTCAAAGTCATTTGTTTTTTTTTGGCTTCGATGTGGCGCTTCCATGTCAAACGTGAGTCAAGATGAATTCCTAGGTACTTCACCTCCTTTGCTTGAGGAATAGGAACGTTGTTAAGTTTTATCGCTGGACATGTACCTTTTTTTATAGTAAAGGTAATATGCGTAATTTTCGATTCATTAACGTTTATTCACCAGTCAGCCAACCAATTTGTTACTAGGACCAGATGATCTTCTAAGTCACGGGATGCGATTTTGGGATTCGGATGAATGCTAAGGATAGCTGTATCGTCTGCGAAAGTTGCTGTTGTTAAATATTTGTTGGTAAGCAGATCTGAGGTAAATAGTAGATACATCACCGGACCTAGCACGCTTCCTTGTGGTACTCCAGCTTTGATGTCAAAGCATTTAGAGTAAGCATTATTGTACCTTACCTTGAACTTTCTGCCCCTCAGATACGATTCCAATATTTTGTGTACTTTTGTGGGCAACAGCTTTTTTATTTAGCGCCATATGAGGAGCAAAATTTATCTAAAAAATGTCCTCCAGGATAGACAGGAAAATATGCACCAGGAATTTCCCACGAACTTAGCCCATTCTATGAAGAGAAGATTTAATTCCGTGCTAGATACCAAAAGTGGCCACACTAAGTACCAGTTTTCATCAAATTATTCATTTTGAATCAAATTTCTGTAACCAAAGTTTGTGTACAAGATTTATTTTGGGTGTGAAAACTCGACTAACATTAAGTCGACAGAAACTTTAGTGCTAAACTGAATTAATTGATAGAATTTATATGTATTTGACTTTTAATGTTTTTTGTTTTAACTTAAAAGCTTAAATGGCTACGTAGATATCCTACTTTGAAGATGGAAGCGTTCACTGCATAACTTTTGTATGCTTCACTGTATACGCCTTGTGAGATTGCTCGCTAAACTCGTGCCTCTTTTTCAATTATATTACCCGCTTATCCCAATCAAAGCTTCCAAATGGCACAGCAAAAAACATCAATCATCTTACGATGAGGCATGAGCCTTTCAAAACAACAAAAAATAGTAGAATTTTGAAGCTCAACAACTTAAGATGAATCAAACTAAGTTGAAGCTGTCTTTATAAATTATTTTTTCAACCTTCTAAAGCATTTTTTTCAATTTTCAGTATACTTTTGTGAAAATCAAAATTCATTATTTTTCAAAAACCTCCGCGGGCCGGATAAAATGAATTGGCGGCTCTGATTAGCATGCCGTAGTTTGGACACACCTGATTTAGAAGACATAGAACAGTATCGAATGGAAGAGATGTAATCGCCTTCTGGTATAATGTGAGACTGTAAAGGGAGAAACGGTCAGAAGGTTGGAAAAACTGGGCGCACTGAACGATGATTGTATAGGAAAGTCTGCATTATTGAGTGTTTTTATACCATAAATGTAGTTCAGACGCTTTTGGTTATGTCTGTATTTATATTGAATATATTCTTAAGTATTTTCTTTGATGGTGACAGAAACTCACTCAGTGTACAATCAGCCATCTTCAAATATACGTATGTGGCACCTGTTCTTCACACCTAGTCCCAGAATTTTCATATTGTCATCCGAAAGTATGATTTGCGGATTACTTGACCTAATCTTACGCTTCAGTTAAATAGAAGCAAGCTTGCAGTAGTAGTTGAACAAGAATTCCAACATCTTAAGGAAACTTTAACTTGCATGGAAACTTCTTCCTACAATATTTACGAGTTCCCCAGAGCTGCAGTGCTCCCACATTACATATAGTCCAGTATTTCTCATGGTTCAACGTAGAATATCAGATTAGACCAATCCTTTCAATCCAAATATATAACATTTCTATATTGACTGATTCCAAAGTTGTGGTTATCGGTATAAAAGAAATGTAACCACTGTTTTTATTTATATAATTCATCACTCTCACAGTCAGAGAGCTTCATTACCCGCAGTCGTCCAACCTTTCCGTCACTTTAAAGATTTCTACTAAAGTCGATATTTCGTCAGTTAATGAGTGTATTTACTAAATTCATAATAACACATATTTAAACCTGACACTATTTCTTGAACTTAATGCCAATTTTCAACATCTCACATTCACTTCCAATAACAACATCATGTACTATGTACATTGAAGCACACTCATATTAGGAATGAAGAGGCTTATGGCATGCTCCAGTACACAAGCTCACACGCGCACGCAGAGAAGGCGGCGTCCAAACAGCAGTCGCGAGTGCAAAACGCGACAAATGTTCTACATTTCCGCCTTGCATGTTGCGCTTAGTTGGGATCGTAGTGTAAGCGAAGTGGGATGCTCAGCACTGATATTAACAAATTACCTTGTGAGAGTGGTCGGAAAGGGAAATTTTCTGTTGACGAGAGCGTTAATTTATAAAATGAAAGTGTTCGAGTTGAAAATAGTGTATCCATAATCCTGCAGTGAGAATTTAATTGAAATTGTGTATGAGTACACACATGGCTGGAAATAGTTGGATTCTCCGATAACATGATAGTATGGATGATGGCGGAAAATATACTAAATTCTGATGTATAGTACCTACAAGCAGATAAGTCAGTGGACATTCAAGACATTCATCAATTAGTTGACCGCGCTGGCAATGGAGCGACATTTTTAAGAATCAGGTAGTGGATTACTAGGGCAGCCGCACCACCAATAACCAGTGATCCCACTTAGACCACCAGTTGGGTGGTTGTGAGCAGCGGATGCGAGGCATGGCTACGCCTCCCCCTCCAGATTGAACCAACCAGAGCCTTTTACAAAGCGAAGAAGGTTGTTAACACCTGACTGACATAGACCATCTATACTTATTAAGAAGGGGGATACTAGCAAACGGTCCCTATTTCTGGCAAAAGCTGGACATGTACAGAAGAGATGCTGGACCATTTCCAGCTCCTCCTCGTTCCTGCTGCTGCGGCAGAAATCATGTGTATAAACTCCCATTCTTCTTGCATGATTTCCTATTAGACAATGTCCTGTGAGGGCTCCTATTAAAGTCCTAATTTGTAGTCTATTGAGTCTAATCATATTCCTAGATAGATGCAGGTTTAGCCTCGGCCATGTTTGCCTGGCGATTTCACAGGTAGTGGCACAGATCCACCTTTGATTGGTAGAATTAATTAGTGTCTCTCTTATGGGAAGCTTACAAGGCGCGAGAGGTACATCCATATGCCTACCGACATTTGGCATACAAGTGCCACCTCTCGCAAGTTGATCAGCCTTGCAGTTCCCTGGTATATCCCTATCTCCTGGCACCCAGCACAAATGGATATGGAATTTTTAGCCATCTCATTTAGAGATCGGCGACAGTCTAAGACACTCCTTTATGTTATTTGGAATGCATTCAAAGCCCTTAGTGCAGCTTGGCTGTCTGATAAAATGCAGATATCCTTGACGGTTACCTCGTTTATCCTCAGCCAATTCAAGGCTTCGTGAAAAGCGGTTATTTCCGCTTGAAAAACACTGCAGTGATCCATTAGCTTGATGGATTCACTGATTGAGGGCATTTCACAATAGACTCCTGATCCCACACCGGTATTCATTTTTGATCCGTCTGTATATATCTTGATGGGAGTATCTGGTGATGGATCCCCCTCTAGCCATTCCTCTCTGGAACGAATCCTAATCCAAAAATTCCTTTCGAAACAGAGGGAAGAAGGAAGGTAATCAATATCACTGGGTATGTCCGTGTAGGATTTTAATATGGTCGCATGTTCATACGGAACAGCTTTCCATTGTGAGCTCGCCTTGAGCTGAATGGCGGAGCATGCCGCTAAATATTTGCAGAAGAGATCTAAGGGTGGCAGATGTAATATGATATCCAACGCTAAGGTTGGCGTGGTTCTCATGGTGCCACTTATTGCTATTTCTGCTGATCTCTGTGCCTTATCGAGTGTTTCGTGGTAGGTCATTTTCTGCTTTGCAGTCCACCAGACCACATTTCCATATAGGAGAATGGGCTTGACAACCGCAGTGTAAAGCCAGTGAGCTACCCTGGGCTTAATTCCCCAGGTTTTACCTATAGCTCTTTTGCAGGCAGAAAAAGGCACCCCAGCTTTCGTATCTCTTTCGATTATAAGACCCAAGTATTTCGTCTCTTCTAAAATCCCTAGAGCTTTCCCCTTAAGAGTAATTGGGTCTAATTGAGGGATTTTATATTTCCTAGTAAGCAGAATGACTTAGTCTTATCCGGATTTACTCCAAGACCACAGTCCTCCGCCCACTTTGAAGGAATATCTAGAGCATTTTGCAACAAATTTCTCAGCGTAGATGTGAATTTTCCAGAGACAGCAATGACAACATCATCGGCATAAGCCACCACCTTACATCCCACCGCTTCTTATCAAGAGTTTGTTAACACGTTTGTTCCATAGAAACGGTGAGAGTACACCTCCCTGAGGTGTACCCCTGCTCATCAACTTACGTAGGACGGATTCTCCTAGATTCGCCTCAATGATTCTGCCCTCACTGCAACAGTTACATAGGTAGGAAAATTTGCAAATACACTCAACTGTTTGTTTTGAGGAAGTACTTTCAAATTTTCTCTGCGAGGGCACATTTTTCTGTCAGAGTACGAGTATGTATGTCATTGGATGGGTGAGTAATTTTGAACGAAATGGATTGACTTAATCATTTCCGTTTTCCGCATTGTTCACTCATTTATGGTAACATATAATGGTATATGGTGTACATATAATACAAAGTAAATAATAAAAGTATAATATATTTAAATAAAGTGGCAAAAAAGACAAATAAAATGAGGAAAAATATGTTCATGTGAAATGGAAAAAATTAAACCATTATATTCAAAACTGAAATTAGTTTAAAAATTTTTGATATAATAAAGAACACTTTCAGACTGAATAATGACGAATCTTCACAAGAAATTTTAAAGTTTATAGAATATACCCTAAAAAGTTAGTGCTGATCAGGCTTATTATTATTATTATTACACTTCATTCTAATAAATTAATTATAAAAATAAATACAATAAATGAGTACTGGCTGCCAGGGCTTTTCACTCGATCTTAATCTATTATTATTTTAAATTTTATTATTGAAATTTGTACAACTTAAAAAGTTTCTATTGATTTTATACTATCTAGAGACACATTTTTTAAAAGATTACTAGGGACTTCCGTACCAAATACATCCCTTCTAATGGCTCTGAAAGCTCTGCATTCGTTCAGAATATGAGTTATTGAAGCTCTGTGTCTGGTGCAATATTGACAATTTGGCGCTGGCTCTCGACGCAGTAAAATGTGTGAAAATGAGGTGTGAAAATGAGGCGTGTCCCAACCGAAGTCGAACAAAAATTTGTATTTGCTGAAAAGTGCACAATCCTGGATTTGATTCCCTCTCCATTATACGATAGTTGTTCCAAGATTATGAATATAGTTGTTCCACTCTCAATTTTTTTATATATAAGGATTTCTCAATTAATTTATGCATATCTGTATTTTCTCGTGTAGGGAAGTACAATAGGGGACGCTTTACTGCTCTGACAGCGGTAGAATCAGCGAATTCGTTGCCGTCGATACCAACATGGCTGGAGACCTATATGATTTTTAATTTATTAGCGCACTTTATGCATGCTTCTGTTATGTCTGAAGAAAGGATGCCCTCATTGCTTATATTTCGAATCGCCTCTATGGAAGATTTGCTATCAGAGCATATGAGAAATATGCCTTTGTGCGAGCGAGCATAGTCCGTGGCTATTTTTATTGCCAAAATTTCGACTATGAAGATTGAACAATGTTGTTGAATAAGGCCAGTGGATATTACTCATCCGGTAGAGGATACTACCACGAAGGTAGTGCAATCGGTTTATTTTGAGCCATCAGTAAATAAAAGGGTCCAGTTCTTATTAGTGTATGTGCTTGTATGTTCTGCAAAAAGTTGTCGGTAGGTTTCAAGATTTGTGGTACGATAGATAGAGTACGATATCAATCAATCAATTGAGATGCCAAGAAGGATCTCTTTTCTGCTTGATTAGCTGTGTTAGGCATAAGGCATTTTGCTACCTCAATGCAGTGGTGGATTACGGATTTTTTAATATTCCTTTTGGTGTGTTTGAAGGCACACTGGACGTCTCTGAGGAGCATTGCATTTCTGGCGTTAAACAATTTTGGTATAAGGTGAAAAGTTGATGCAAGTATTTGCTCCATAATAAAAGGTAAACCAGCTTCGGCTAAGATACTTTTTGTCCGTGACGTGGGGAAGGCTCTTATGGCGCTTCGAACAGCTGCGTGGTAGGGTGGGTATATCTGTTTGAAGTTGCTTTGAGCGCACCATCCAAAAATTGCGAGAGTAGTTTATATTGGAAAGTCTACTTTCCACTAATACGTATTAGTGATCGTGTGATATAGATTTGTGTAGAAATAAAGGGTTTTCCAATGAGAGGTGTTATTTTGGTATTCAAAGAAAAATGCCATTTTTGAGATAAATAATTGGAGTTTATTTCATAATAGAGAGGAAGGTATGCCGTTAATAACGAAAAACAACATCAGCCATTTTTGAGATAAATGATCGGGTGTTTATTTCATAATAAAGAGGAAGGTATGCCGTTAATAATGAAAAACAATATCAGCCAAATGGCCACCACGACCACGCTTACAGGACCATATCCTTTTCATGAAATTTTCCATAACCAAATCGCAAAGTGGCTGCCCTATGTCCTCGATAGCCTCACGAATTCTATCTTTGAGGTCTTGAATCGACGCTGGGCTGTTGACGTAGACCTTATCTTTCACGTGCCCCAAAGGAAGAAGTCGCAAGGTGTTAGACCACAAGATCTCGGTGGCCAATTGTGATCACCTCTTCGAGAGATAACACGGTCTGGAAACTTTTCCCGTAAAGGAGCAATGGTTTCGTTGCTTGTGCGGCACGTAGCGCCGTCTTGTTGAAAGGAAACGTTGTCCAGATCAATACCATCAAACTCCGACCTTAAAAAATCATTAATCATCTCTCGATAACGCAATCCATTCACCGTAACTGTTGATCCAACCTCATTTTCGAAAAAGTAAGGTCCAATGACCCCGCCGGACCATAAACCGCACCAAACAGTCACACGTTGAGGATGGAGAGGCTTCTCAACAATAACTCTTGGGTTTTCCGAGCCCCAGATGCGACAATTTTGCTTGTTGTCGTAGCCACCGAGGTGGAAATGGGCCCCATCAATCAAGATGATTTTTCGATGGAATTCCGGATCATTTTCATACATTTCAAGGACCCAATCAGCAAAGACACGACGTTGTTGATGATCGGCCGGCTTGAGTTCTTGTGTTAACTGAACTCTATAGGCCTTAAGACCCAAGTCTTTATGCAAAATACGGTGTAATGACGTATGTGGAATGCCCAATTCCAAAGAACAACGAGGAATTGACAAACCTGGGTTTTCTTCAACACTTTGGGCTACAGTGCAATATTCTCAGTTGTTCTTGAGCGACGTGCACGGGTTTTATTCTTCACATCACTAACTTGTCCCAACAGCTCCAATCTTTCCACCAATTTCTGTATTGCGGTCCGACTAGGTGCTTCACGACGACCCAAAAATGCTTTAGTTTTGCGAACTGTGACTGCAAGATTTTCACCATTTTTGTAGTGAATTTTAATAATTTCAATGCGTTGTTGAAGCATGTATCGTTCCATTTTTACTAATCGCGTAGTTTCTACTTGTCAAATGTCAAAGAATAAAAGCTTCAGAAGTGACAGCTACCGGAATACCGGATGATTCAAAATAACACCTCTTGTTGAAAAACCCTTTATGTACTAGACTATGATTAGAAGATAAAAATTAAAAAATATTAAGCCTGGCATTAATATTTTTTCTTAAATTGGGCTGTAAAATTAAATTTCTTGTCGAATATGACGCCAAGAATTTTCAATTCAGTAACTAGTTCAATAGAAGTGTTGTTAAATTTTAAAGAAAACATGTTACATTTTCTTTTTTAACAAAAGTGAATTGATTTGGATCTGTTTATAAAGAGTCGACCACCATATCGACTACACCATTTATCAAGATCATACAATACAAAATTTTAGAAAAAAAGACATTTAACATCATTGTTATAATTGTTATTAGTAAATAATATAGCATCATCCGCGTATATAGAATATTTAATATTTTTATAATCAGCTATTTTACTGATTTGGTCAAAAGCTGCTATAAATAAAACAACAGACAAAGAAGAACCCGTGGTGTCCCATTATCGAGAGACCGAGTATTTGAAAATTTTTGGTGAACTCACACGAAACCTGCGATGGGTCAGGAAGGCCTTTACAAAAGCAAAGAATTTTGGACTAACCTTCCAAGTCGTTAGCTGTTGGGGAAAAACCTGAACACCAATGCGATTGAATGCTCTTTCAAAGTCAGTAGCTAATACAGACACATGACTTTTATTCGAAAGGGCAGTTGACACGAAATGCTCGAGATGGAGGAGAGCATCAATTGTGCCCTGCCCCTTTTTAAAAGCTATTTGGTTGGAGCTGATAAAATGATTAGTGGAGCGATAGCTACTAATTTCAGAAATTGGTTTGTTAGGCTTAGGTATCGGTATTATTTCAACTGTGCGCCAAGTTTGTGGGACGATGCCGTGGTCTAAAATTGTATTGTATAAAATTAGTAATATTTTTTTGGCAGAGGCAGGTAGATTATTTAACATCGGGTAGGATATATGATCTAAACCTGAAGTTTTTCCTTTTGCTGACTGCAGCGCAGTTTCGAGTTCGGTAATGGAATTATATGACTCAATTTTATTCGCAATCGAAGATAGGTGAATGAGTTTATATTCCGTATGTAGGAATTCATCAGAAAAGTTGGCGTCGCTAGAGAGTTCAGACCAATTATTAGCGAAGGTATTTGAATTTCAAAAGGAGAAGTCAATTGAGAATCTCCAGCAGTTAAGATACGGAGTGTTGCTGCCACCAACAAGAACTCGAACAATATTTGTTTGATACTGGATTTGGGAGTGATTTGAGGTATGAATTTTTCAAGGGAGTTGGCTTCTCTCATAGCTCTTCTAAATATTGCACTTGCTTTTTTGTTCAGAGCTAAGTTAGTGTCGATTCTGTTGGGCTTATAATCGCGCCAGCTAGATATTCTTTTTTCTCTTAATCATTTAAATTACTATTCTACCATGGTACAGACATTTTGACAAAGAAACTTTTAGGTTGTGGAGTTGATGCGTTGGCAGCAATCGAATTGCTTTGGAAAATTTAGCTGCGTCTTGATTAATATAATTGGATGGGGGGAAAAATACAAATCTGTGCGCGCAAGCAGTCCAATTTGCTAAATCAGTTTTCTATTTGCGCTTGGGAATGATTCTTTCAGGATTTTGGAAGCATATGATATCAAAACAAATAGGGAAATGATCACTGTTATGGAAATTATCTATAGCAACCCTTCTACATTTGGGTGCAAGGCGTGCTGAGCATAAAGAAAGGTCAATGTGGTTGAAGGTTTTGTGCGGGACTCATCATTTAAAACGATGAGATCGCCGGCAAGAATAAAATCTTCTAAGATTTTGCCTCTATCATTGGTAAAATCCTCCCAGAGAGGACTCCAAGAGTTCAAATCGCATGATAAGATATGCTGTGATGAGGAATAACCTAGGAAGGAAGTAATGTACTATGACAGCAATGAAATGTAATATAATACAAAGAGAGACTTAACGGAACAAAGTAGGGGTGATAATGAGACAGAGCAGTTTGGTGTGTGGTGGAATTAGACAGTATATGAACACAATTGGATCAGTCAGTTCACCACCTGCAGTTAACGTAGTTGTCTGGATGGACAGATTACACCAGCTAAAGGCCCAAAGGTTCGATTCCTGGGAGGGTTCATAGTTGGTGTGCTGTTGATTTTTGAGACATAATAAATGCTTGGGCAAAAATTGCTCTTTCATTGAAATATATCTGAAGAGGACAAGTGGCGTGTCCGAAATAGCTATAAGATCTGACAAACTGTTTCAATAATTTTTGAAAACGATTACGGTGGCATAACCATACATACACAATTGCAACTGTTGTGTACAACTTGTCTTGTCAATAAATTCGCTGAGAAATAATCTTTATTTTCAACTGAATTGACAACTTAAGTCGGTAGTCATATAATAAAATATCATACAAAAATAATTATTAATATTAACTTTGAAGTATATTTACACAATAAATTATTAGAACTAGGATAAACCTTGGCATTAATATCTATATATATCAGCCTAAAGGGAAAGAAAATATAATTAAATACAAAGAAAATAAATTTAGTTCTTGTTTATAATTATTATGATTAGTTTGCTAAATATCCAGATATATAATTTAGAGTAGATTTCTGTAGAGTAAAATGCCCATTGTGCAACATTTCACTATGTTGTTAGCCTGTGGTATTAGAGTTTCCTACGACAAGCTAAACTCAATCTACGGAAACACTACTCCTGTGGCCTCATATGTTTCCTTCCTCTACTTTGAAAATGTATTCCCTTGTTTCCTTTTCCCATTTCAAATGGGTTGAGAGGTTTCCCTTGCTTCATCATCCTGAGTACATCAAACTTTAGTACAGAGTCTTAGTACAACTAATTAAAATTAAATTTCATTATTAATATTAAAAATGATTTCATACTCGGAGCCTTCGCACAGAGTGTGAAAATATCAAATTTTTAATAAGTGTCCACTTTCCTTCCGGAGTGTTCGCCCTCAATACCAAAGGCTGCGGATGCTTAACAAATTAGCTTCGAGGTGTTCCCGCCTTGTTGTGGCCCTTGTAACCACTACCCTCCACTTGCACACTGGGAAAAAAAATCGCCTTTGAAATTGAACGCGGTTACACGATACGCCGCATGTGTCTCGTCGGTATTTCCTTCATTTGCTAATGTTGCTGTTGCAGTTGTTTTTGTCATTGTTGTTATGACCTGTCGCCAGCGCCACACCCCACAATTATTTTTCTTTATTAACTGTCATTTTTTTCTCAACTATGTTTGTACCTCGGAACGTGTATAATTTAAGTTAAAAGCGGAAATGCTTTTTCTCTTTTCTCCTTCGTTTCCCTTTTTGGCCCCATTGCATATTCTCCCCTCCCCAAGCAATTTCGTTTGTTTGATTTGTTGGCTAAGCAAAAAAAAATCTCACATTTCACTTTCAAGTCGTTATGTGCACTTCAGCGGCATATTCGATTGGTATACGTTGTTAGGTGAGAGAGAGGGGGTTGTGCGGACAAAAAGCTGTCCCAAGTTGGAATAGGAATGTAATGCTTTCTTTGTGAATGGAGAATATGACAAATTGCTTTTCTTATATTATTTTTCTCTTTAATTTTGTAAACAATTTTTTACAAATACGCGTACGAGAAAATAGGATTCGGTGAGGTATTTGCGATAACTCACAGCTCTGAATGTGAAGTATGCAATCTGAGATGGGCCTTTATTAAAAAAAATATATTTTATTTTTGTCAGATGATGAAATATTTCCGATTGTTGTTGCCAAACAAATACGTGGGCGGCCTATTACCGGAAAATTGAATAATTGAATAATGCGCTTGGTTCCCATCGACACGTAATCGCTTGATTTCCCTTCCTATCACGTAGCAACCTATAGACCTTTATGTATTCTTATTCTGTCACAATACATCGCCAGATTTGAGTCGCTGTTACTATGGCAGTAAACTAGCTGTTGTTTGGAGCTCTCATCTGTCATTAAAAGTTCATTTATTCATGGCTAGAATGCAAAGCTTCGATATGTCATAATATTTATCGGCTTTTTTACATTCCTGACCTGTTGAGGACTAGTTCACAATAGTGACCAATGATGTAACTTTCAATTAGGTTCAAAAAGGCAACAATTTCTAAATTAAGAAGTGCTTATAATCACATCAAGCATACCTGCTATTCTCTTAGTGCACCTGTCAACCGATAAGAGTGAAGATTATATCAGTACTGCCGAATATGTCTCAATATATAGTCAAGAATCATGTTTACGAACTATTGTTCAGTTAAAGCAGCACAACAAAAGTGCTGGAATGCGAGTACAGAAAACAGGTTGAAGACTATGATGAAGCAATTCCTGTACTTTCAGTCCACTTATAAAAATATAATTACTACTGAATTTGTTACGTTCGAAGGGAATGGCAGCATTAACAAATACATTTAGCTTGAAATACCACGAGTTCCATGCCATGGTTAAACCCTTGCTGCTTTATTGGGTTCACAATAATAACGAAGGTTTATAGGTATAGATGTATCTCACAGGCATATATTTTGGGTCCATAATATATTGTTTTCTAAGTGCGTCTCCAGTCTGGAATACTCACAGAGAATATAGAAAATTATTTGCCCATCCTTAGAAAAGATTCTAACAAAACCTTAACTTAGAGTACCCACTTTTTCTATGTATAAAAAGGTGCAGTATACATTTCAACTGAAGGAGAAGTTTTGTGCCCGGAGACTTTGGGTTGAAGTACTTTGAACCTTAGTTCTTTAAATCTTAGTTCTTTTGACTAAAGTTATTTACACCAAAGTTCTTTGGACCGAAGTACTTTGTATCAAATTACATTTGATCGCAGTTGTTTCAACCGAAGTTCCTTGGACTGAAGCTCGTTAGACCGTAGTTCTGGCTAGAATTCTCTATTTTATTTATATTATTTTTTCAATATGTTTCCGGTTCAGATCTTGCTTTGGCTTTGTGGGTGGAATTCAGGAATAACAGTTGTATACGCTAGTACTAGTATCCCTATCTAGCGTTGACTATCATCCGCAAAAGTTTTCCTGGAATCTTTCCAAAATTTTTATATTAGCTCTCGCTGCTGAGCCCCACAGCTGAATTCCCTGTGTCCATATAGGTTCTATTATACTTTTATAAACCAGAAATTTAGTATTCAATGTTAACTTAGAACCCATCAACCAATACATTGAGCTAAGTTTGATGCCCAGTTGTTTCCGTTTTGTAAAGATGTGTTCTTTCCATGTCAAATGCCGATCAAGGTATGGCGTCTTCTGCTTGAGGCAATGGGCGTCTTCTGCTTGAGGCAATGGGCGACTATTTAGAATCACAGGCGGACAGGAACTCTTTTTCAAAGCGAAAGCTACTTGTCCTGATTTAGTAGCGTTGACCCTCATTCTCCATTTGTCAAACCAAATTGGAATTTTATCGAGTTGTTTTTGTAGTTCATTTGCGGCAATTAACTGATAAGAGTTTGTAGCCATTATAACGGTGTCATCAGCAATTTCAGTCTTCTCTTTCAATGGTAGATCTGCTGTAAAAATACTGTAAAGGACAGAACCGAATACGCTTCCCTGTGGAACACCCGCTGTAATTGGGAAAATTGTGGTAGTTTCTGCCTTAAATTTCACTCTGAAATGGCTCTCTTCTAGATATGATTTTAAAATATCAAAATATGTTTAAGGCAGTGACTTCTTAAAGTTTGAACAGTATCCCAGGGTGCCAAACTTTATCGACCGCTTGTGTAACGTGAAGAAATGCTGCTGTACAAAACTGACCCTGTTCGAGAGCATTTCTAGCATTGTGATAAACTCTGTGTAATTGTTCGGTGGTAGCATGCTGCTCTCGAAACCCGAATGGGTGATTAGGTATGAGTACTTTCTTAAGTGGTATTGGCTTAGCTGACTGAACAGCAGCTTTTCAAAAACCTTGGAAATAATCGGCAGCAAAATTATCGGCCTATACGATGAAACTTCTTCTTCCGGCTTTCCAGGTTTTGCAATTATGGTTATTTCAGCAACTTTCCATTGACGACGGAAATAGGCATTCCTCAATACTGCATTGTACAAATAGATGATGTATTTTATGGCATTATCCGGCAGCTCTTTGAGAATTTTACCTGTTATCAAGTCACATCCTTGTGCTTCTTTATGTTCAAGTGTTTAATCAGAAAGTTCTCAACTTCTCTTATTTTGATAGGTAAGATCGGTAGTTCCATTTGACCAGAAGCTTCCAAAAACTCATGAAAGCCGTCATCATTATGTTGGGGATATTTTGGATATGGTGTAAAGACATCACAAATATGTTTGGGAAATATCTCTGCTTAATCTTTGTCGGTTTTTGCCCAAGAACCATTCACAGTTTTGATGGGAGGAAATGGAGTAGTGGGTTGCTTCACCTTTTTTGTTGCCTTCCATAACGAATATTTCATGGCATCTGTTGCTGCGAGTTTGACAAATAGTGCTGAATTTCATCACTCACTGCCATGAGTTTATGTCTAAGTTCTTTTGCTGCCTTATTAAGACTTTATCGTATTCTGAATATCTCGTAAATTTTCACAACTCTCTTAACTTTCGTTTTGCACCTATCATCGCCTTAATAACTGGGTTAATCGCGCAATTTATATGTTTCTCTTTAAGTTTCGGAGTAGCGGCCCAGGCAGCGTTTTGTATTATTTTAGTTAGATTTTCGACCGCTTCTTTAATATCTCCTGGGGTTTTGAGCGCTATATCCAGAGATAACGTATGACAAATAATGTATTTAAATTGAAGCCAGTTTGTACGTTTATTATATAGCGTAGCTGGTTTTAAAATACGTAGAACATTGGACGTTGCAGTTATAATGATAGGGGATTGGTTTGATGACAAATCCAAAGATGGCCATTCCGACATTCATGTTGTTGCATTTCTAGAAACAACTTTCATCACACAAAAGTCAATAATATCCGGGTTCTTTTTTCTATCAGAGGGCCAGTACGTTGGTTCTCCTGTTGAAACATACATAAGATTAGTTCTTTAGCTTTTCTCTTTCTTCTTTAGTCTACCTGCTTTTCTCAACGTTTTAATGCTAGCAATTCTTCTCGAAACTTTCATTTCTTGTGAACTCATTACCTAAGAACAATAACGTATATTTTTCACTCCTTTATCTTTGATAGTTTTACGTGATTATTTTGTTTTGATTAACTGATTCTCTGCTAAAGCTGGAGCGCACATCCCTTCATAAGTATCAAACGGTCAAACGACGCTGTTCACAGTTTGCACTTTGCACAATAAGGTTTACCTTCTGCGCTCAACTACCAAGAGTTTCCAAACAACAACAACTGCAACAACAACCGCTTCACAACAACCAAAAATACCCTTGGAGGGGGCAAAAATGACGAACTGCGACAATACAATAGAAAAATTATTTCTGTACGTTCCGCTAGTGTCGAAGCACAAGGACGAAGCAGCGTCGTGAATAAAGCAAATGAATGGAAATATTTTTGTGACAGTATAATTTATAAACACCATTCGGTTTTATTTTTCATTTTTTCGTTTTCTTTCATTGTTTTTTCTCTCCTTTCACTGCCACAATAGAAACACTGTTGCAGTCATTTGTAAATTTCGTCCCTTTTTTTGCTTTATTGCGTTTCACTTCTCGCCACTTTCAATAGCTGTCAACTGAAGGCAATGTTTGACACCCAACTGTCGTGAGGGGGAGGGCGGAGCTGTCAGGCATAATTGAAGAATTCAACCAAAAATATGACACAATATGGAACACAATTATGGCAGGACAAGAGCGGGAGAGTGGAATGTAATCAAGTAATAAAGAAAGGAATGTGGTCTTGAATTGTTACCATTATAAACAAAATATATAAGCATCAACATTGAAAATTTGTATAGATTCTAGAGAGGTTTGGAATCATGATTGGAGATCCTACTGAAACACTACACTCTGCTCAGTAGTTCGTTCAAAGAGGTTATTCGCTTAAATATTTGATTTGTGTCTCTGAAAATTTGGAGACCAACGGAATGGTTGGACTACGAGTCTGAGTCAAAGTTAAGAGGAATCAAAATATCATTATACCCAATATCAGTGAAAGTCTTTCAAAAAGCTGATTATGTATGGAAATAAATACCATGTTGCAGTATGCATCATCTCTGAAGATAGAACTAAATAGTTATCATACCAAGTTTCTTCGGAACTGCACCCTTTCTATTCTTATTGTCAAACAAGTAATTTTCAATTGAATCAAATTAAACTTTAATCTATTATTTTATAATATGCGGTTAAATGAAAAATCGTTTGGATAAATTGCAACACTTTAAAAATAACACAAAGAGACATTTGAGATTCTATAAAGTCTTCACACAGAGTCTCAAAATAAAGAGAACGAAACCCAGATGCAGATCAAGTCTGGGTAGGGTTATTCTTAGAAAAATATAATCGAACTCTGATAACGTTTTGCAAACATAAATTTTGAAATGAAACCTAATTGCAATGTTGGCTGAAGGTAAGGTTAATGTCTGTAATTTTATATTCAGAATTATGGCATAGAAATACCTAAAATAATCTGGAAAGTAATTATCCTAAACATAATACTGATGAGCGAAGGTTTGTTCTACAATTATTTTGAGTCACACAATGTTATTATCATTATTAATTACAATCAAAATTATGATTAAGAAAGCACTACATGCGAGGACTATCGGCTTTTGTTTAAATTAACTTAGATAAAATATGAATGTTTAAACTTATTAAATACAGTTTTTTTTTTGTTTTTAATTAAAATTAGTTTGCATATTTTCTACGGAAGGTTCACAAAGTAAATTGATCGGTCTTTGATTAGAATTTCTGGAGCGGGTGATGCATGGGCAATCTGCGAGGATGTGAGAAACTGTGAGTTGGGAATTACGGCAAAACTAGCATATAGGTTGAGATTCTTTTTTTAGCAGGTGTCCGTACGTGATGTTTGTGTGTCCTAACCAAAGTCTAACAAAACATCTGTTCATTGCATCAGTGGTCTATGATGGGAGTATTACGGCAGTATGGTTAGTGTTGAAGGAATTGTATTCATGATTGTAATTCTGTGACCTAGTGATAGTTTTCTTGATGGCATAGGATGATGCGACCTTTGCCACTGTATCAAGCAAGTGTCATTTCTTTTCGAAAATATCATTATAGACACGGAATTCCTAATATGATCATATAAAGTAAGTTAAATATATCTACAAAATATATATATAAGACCAATAACTTTTATAGACTATATTTATAGGCGGCTTTCGGCAGATCATATATCAAAACGGTTCTACTCAAATCTAGCAACTTCAGAATTTTCTGATAACTCTGCCACTTGGCTCTACCATAAAAATATCACCAGTACAAACTATACAATTGATGACAATGCGCAGGCACCACACTTCTACCGCTTATACCAACAGATCATTGCGAATTTTCTATCAATTCTACAACACCATTAAATTCTCCACATGTACCTCCAAATATACATCGCTCTAAATTTCTGCAAACAAAGCAACACAAACGAGCGAATCACGGTGGCTATCCCTTAGTCTCTGTGGATATCACTGGTATATATCAGGGAGCATCCAAGGATCACTATCATCATTATCACTTTCTTTTGGAATTATTCTTTCTAACTTCTCAAATGCTTACTTATGAATCATTCGCGAACGTAGCCACAACGGTTCCTTCAACATGAGGTATGTCCCGTGTGAAGAGCAAGAGCAAGATACATGCAAAAACATTTCTCTGGAGAGCTCCGACGGCGATTTCATTAAATTCGCAGTAATTCGTCCGTGTTTAAAATGAAAAAGTCCGTTTTCAAGGTAAGATGTGATGATAGGTGCTGCTGAATAATCCGTCTTAGCTTATACTCGTACTTCAAGTAATCATGCTAAACCCTTTCGAAGGCTAGAGCAAATTATTTTTCTCCCCTAAGGCATTTACAATTTTATTGGTTATTCTATAAAGCGGATTTATTGTGGAATGCTTGATTCTGAACCCGAATTGGTAGACAGGTGATAGCCGTCTTTCTTCAGTAACCGCTTGAATGTGTTTCAATAGGAGTTTTGCAATTTCGTTTGATGTTATTGGCAATAGTGATATATGCCTGTTCGATTTTTTCTCATTTGGAGATTTTCCTTGTTTCTCTACCATTGTAACCTCTGCGATTTCCCAAATTTGAAAAAAGTATTAGCCTAGAAAAAGTTTGGATTGATTGAGAAGATAATTGCTGAGTTGTGGTTGGATATTTTGAAAGAAAGCAACAAATCGTATTATTCGGAAGACGTCGAACAATTGGAAAATCGTAGGACGAAATGGATAGAAGTAAAATGAGTCTATGTTGAGAAATATAATGAGTTGTATCCAGAATACGAATGTTTTCTTGTCTATACCGAACACTTTTCAGACCACCGTTGTAGTTGTTCCTTATGCAATATTTACTGTCCGAACACAGTTGCGTGTTCCAATTAAACTGGAAATAGTGCAGCAACATGAAAATTCATATGTTAGAAATGTCTTCGCCTATTATCCAAAGTGTATAGAACCCTCATTTTATATAGTATAATTCTCTGTAAAGAAATTATAGGTTAAATATGAACTTATTTCCAAAACTGTAGTTCCAAGGTGCCTTGATTTCTCAAAAAAATTTTAGTTTGAATTCAAAGTGTTTTTGGGAGAATATATCTTAATATACATATAAAATCGTTCGTGCGTAGGTACGTCTCGAAGGATCTCCGGAACCATAAAATATATCATAACTAAATTTACAACATATATTTGTGTCGTGGCCTGTGAGGTTATAGTATATATTTCATCCGCCAGGTGGCGCCACAAAAGATTTTTTTTCATACATTTCGTACAAACATAGAACAGATGCAAATGACAATTTATATCAACTCACAAACAGAGAACGTATGAAGACAGCCAGAGCATTTACATTGTCATCTTTTAATCGTATCGCATTTGAATATGATCCAGAAATTGAAAATTGTGCTCACGTAAAAATTATGATTGACAACATGGATATAGAATGTACTTATTGTCACGCTATAAAATTAAAAAATGAGACCGCTGGGATGTGTTGTGTCTCCGGAAAAGTTGTTTTACATCCACCACCAGAGCCATTGAAATCATTAATGTCCGGAGATAATGAAGATTCGAAATTATTTCTAAAAAACATCAGAAAATTTAATAGTTGCTTTCAAATGACATCTTTTGCTGCAAAAATAATTTCATCCGTCGATGAACGAGGTCGTAATTTCAATTCGACGTTTAAAATACAAGGCCAAGTGTATCATAATATTGGCTCCTTGCTTCCAATTCCAACTGAAACTCACAAATGTTTGCAAATATATTTTGTAGGACACGCAGAAGACAAAGTTAATGTTCGTTGTGATTATAATCGGATTCAGCAAATTGAACAACGAGCAATAGTATCAACATTACAAACTTTTTTGACAGAAAAAAATCAACTGATTCCATTGTTCCATCAAATGCGGGATAAATTAGTGAAGGACAATTATATGATTGTCATTAAAGCCGATAAAGTTCCAGTTGGAGGGCATTCGCGTCGATTCAATGGTCCCACTGTTAATGAAGTTGGGATTGTAATGGTTGGTGATGCATTTGAAAATAGAGATATTCGTATTTTGCGCCGAAATAACACTTTTCAGACTATTCAGGATACGCATCGTTCCTATAACGCCTTGCAATATCCATTAATATTTTGGGAAGGCGAAGATGGTTATCTATCAATATCAAACAAACAAATACAGCAATAGGTACACTGAACTACTCAAATGTTTAATATTAACATACTTTTACACAGTCTTTTATTCATTTTACAGGTGAAGAATCGAATAAAAAAGTCAGCGCAATGAATTTTTATTCGCCTAGAATTAAGATTAGGACCAACCAGGACAATCATATTTTAAAATGCCGCCATTTGTTCCATCAGTTTATCGTGTATATGTATGCGAAAATCGAAAGCGAGCGATAACGTTATATCCGATTCAATCAAGCTAAATTGCGCGCCGAAGAATACATTCATTTGTGCGATACAATTAATAACAATATTGACGGTAATTTCAATCAAAATGAAATAGGAAGTATGTGTATATTACCATCATCATACACAGGTAGTCCACGTCATATGCAAGAGTACATTCAGGATGCTATGGCTTATGTTCCCGCTTACAGTCGGCCAGACTTATTCATCACCTTCACCTCTAATCCAAAATGGGATGAAATAATAAAGTATTTATTGCCTGGCCACGCAGCAAGTGATCGACACGATATTACAGCGCGTGTATTCAAGCAAAAATTAAAGTCACTAATTGATTTGGTTGTCAAACATCATGTTTTTGGTGAAACTCGCTGTTGGATGTACTGAATAGAGTGGCAAAAATGTGGACTGCCACATGCCCATATTTTGATTTGGATAATCAACAAAATTAGACCTGAAGAAATGGATAACATAATCTCTGCCGAAATCTCAGATCCTGACATTGATCCAGAGTTATTCCAAATTGTGACTACAAACATGATCCATGGTCCTTGCGGTGCCATCAATATGAATTCACCATGCACGGACAATGGTAAATGCACAAAACGATTTCCAAAGGATTTGCTATCGTATACAATCACTGGAAATGATGGATTTCCTTTGTGTCGTAGGCGATCGACTGAAGATGGTGGATATTCCTTTATGATGACTGCCAGAAATGATATAGAAATTGATAATAAATGGGTTGTACCATACTCCCCACTGTTATCCAAAACATATAAAGCTGATATTAATGTTGAATATTGCAGTTCAGTTAAGTCAATTAAATACATCTGTAAATATGTACTTAAAGGTAGCGACATGACCATTTTCGCTGTAGAAGGTGTGAATGAAAATGATGAGGTTGCACGCTACCAAATGGGCAGATACATCAGCAGGAATGAAGCTGCATGGCGAATTCTTTCTTTCCCTATTCCTGAAAGAGATCCAGTTGCCGTTCATTTGGCTATTCACCTCGAAAACGGCCAACGAGTATATTTTACTGAACAAAATGCAGCAGAACGAGCAGTTATTCAACGAACAACAACATTGACTGATTTTTTTCGTTTATGCCAAACACAAAATGATTATGGTCGATTTGCGAGAACATTGCTCTATGCTGAAGTACCAACCTATTTCACGTGGAATAAGTCGAGAAAAACATGGGAACCCCGCGAAAGAGGAAAAGCTGTTGCCGATTATCCAGGAATATTTTGTACTAATGCATTAGGCCGACTATACACACTTCATCCCAAACAGTGAGAATGCTTTTTTTTACGATAGTTGTTAATTAATATTCCTGGAACAACATCCTTCGAATATTTGAAAACTGTAAATGGTCAACTACATACAACGTATCATGATTCATGCCGAGCATTAGGATTATTAGAAGGAGATTTGCATTGGGATTTAACTCTTGCCGACGCTGCTGCCGGTTCAACGCCACGCCAAATACAGTGGTGGATGAAAATGAAGCCGTTAATTTCCCAATCGAATTTCTAAATTCTTTGGATTTACCAGGTCTTCCGTCACATAATTTACAATTGAAAGTTGGTTCCCCAATCATTTTGTTACGAAATCTCAATGCGCCAAAACTTTGTAATGGAACGAGATTAGTTATTAAAAAACTTGCGGGACACGTTATTGAGGTAACTATCATTAATGGAAACTTCAAAGGGGAACATGTTTTATTGCCATGAATTCCAATGATTCCAACAGATGCACCAATTATAATTTAAACGACTGCATTTCCCGGTTCATTTAGCTTTTGCAATGACCATTGTTATTAATTGAATTATTATTTTAAATTCATATGTAGGTTATATTCATGTGAACGGGGCTTAATGCATTCGTTAATCATAAGTAAAAATGTATTGTATTTTTGTCTCGTTTGCACCTCAATGTAACTTAGTTTGTACTTTGACCTTTGGGACAGACGTTTTGCCGCCAAGTAAAGTAAATCCGTTTTGCTTAAACGGGTTTGCTTTATTAGGTAGTCAATCGAGCAAGTCGCCGGAGGTCAAAAAAGGAGTAAGTTAATTTGTCTTTATATTTTATATTTTCTATATATATATCTGTATGAATTTTTACGAATATAGAAAAATAAACAAAAGGATTTAGCAGTCATCGTGCCTGTGTTTGGAACTTATTTGAGGGTGACTGCAAGAGTTCAATTTTCTAGACCTCTACGCTCGGATCGTCGACAACCATCAACAAAGCACAAGGCCAGTCAATGCCGTTTAGATTTAGAGAATTCGTGCTTCTCCCATGGCGTTGGTAAACCCACCGATTTATTTGTTTATGCCGAAAATGGAGAAACAAGAAATATCGTGCACAGATTAGCATTACAATAATTTATTATTTTATTTGTTTTCAATAAAAATTTTTATACTTTAAAATTAATTCCAAATATTTTTTATTATTTAACATTTATTTTAAAAAAAAATATAGGCAAAACAACGTTGCCGGGTTAGCTAGTAATTATATAAAATAAAGAAATTTACCCCAAATGAGTGAATAAATAGATAGCGAACTAGTCGTATTACATTGGTCCTTATTGAGCTAAATTAGTATATCACTTATATATGAATTTCAAGGACACAGCTTTCAGCTCAATAAATCAGCGAGTCATATGTTGCAGATTAATAAGAGTTCTTATTATTATACCTTACGCCATAATTCATAAAGCATTTATGGGTTTTGTGGGAGTGAGTACTAACTACTAAGGCTTCCACCATGAAGAGAAAGATATTTCAAAACACACAATTCTAGACACGGCTCTCGACAGAATTCAAACCGGCGATGCCTCAGCTGTGAGATTAGCATGTAATCCAATAGAACATATACTTAACATTCATTTTTTGCATGATTTAAAAAAATCGTTGAGTGAAGAACCATATGGCGAATTAAGCTGAATGAAACTAAATCAGTCCATTTAGACTTCACAATAGAGCCTGATATCTTCCATTATATATAAACGGCGTACAAATTTCGTACCATAACATCGCTATATATTTAGGTATGACCCTACATACAAGGCTAAGTTCAAATGTACTCGTCAAAAAGAAAAAAAGAAGAACTTGAATTCCAATTCAGAAATATATATTGGCTCATGGGCAAACGATCTGCATTATCCACATATAACAAAATTCTCTTGTAAAAGCAAGTGGTTAAATCGGTATGGATCTATGGAATCAACTACGGCGTTGCTCAAGTTCCTGCAATATAATGCAGATCCAAAGATTCCAAAATAAAGTACTGAAATGTGCCATAAATGCACCTTGATATGTCCGTAGCAGCGATCTCGAACGCGATCTTGGCATCGAGTCAGTTGCTGCTGCAATACAAAAATAAGCAAAGTCTCATATTGAGAGACTATCTAACCATGTGAACAGTGAAGCCTAAAGCGTAAAAAGCAGCACCATTACATATAGTAGCCAAGTTCTCTGCAAGTATTGTGCAAAAAACATTTTTTTTTCATCTTGCATTAGATTTTTCGAAGAAGGATATAAATTTACCAGTGCGAAGCTATAATTCTCGCAATCCCCATAAACACTGTCGATTAACACATTCTAGTGTATGCTTTTTACTTATAGTTTCTCTACTTTTGTTCTAAACTGTTTAACCGCCTGGTTAAGTTTTGAGAGCTAAGAAGTTCATTATTTAAAATTGGTACTTTGCTCTGTGCCAAACTGCGCAAAGTTAACCTTTTATTTAAGAGAACATTTCAATAATCCACTCAATTTTCAATCCATTTTCACAACTCAAGTATACATGTGTGTACTCGTAGCTTTTCTAATGCCAATAGCGAATCTCCCGCAAACAAACGCTCACCTAAACAGCGTTTCATATAAGTAGGGCAAATTTACCACACTGCTATAGTACCGTTAAACCCCATTACAAGCTTATTATGAATAATATTATAATGTGTTGTACCATAATCACACGAAGCACGTCCACACAAACATGCTTAGACAAACAAATTCGTGCTCATGCTCAAACGAACGCACACGCACACACATAAACATATAAAATTTAATCATGGCACATCATTAAATATTAAAAAGTTAACTATGCCATTCAGAGCTTGTCAATCCCTTCCCAATAGCAGATCATCCCAGCAGTGAAATTGACTAACTCAAAACTCACTGGAACTAAACCTCCTTACCTTTACTTGGTCAATATTGAGTTCGAAATAGCAAAGTTCCCAGGTAGGTGCCAATTGACTGAATTACCAATGCTTCCAACTCTGTCGAAAAATACGGATTTTCAGAAAATTATGCCCTGCTATAAATGTTTCGTCTGCATATTTTATTTAGACCTCCTTAGGGATTATGATGTATAAAAAAACCGTGAATCCAGCATTGGACAAAGCTTTTGTTGCTCCTAATTTGAGTGGTAGGTTGGTAGATGTAACTGTCAAAAAACATAATGTAGGCCTTAGGTCCATTGTAATCCGATGAGGTGCCTTGTCCTACTCACTTCCCGTGTCAGGGATTCGTTTCGTGGCTCTAGCAAATAAATATTGTTCATGCAAATGTCTCCTCTTGCTCCGAAAGGGTGCTGGAGAAGTACTCTCTCATGTAATGGAAGCGCCTATTTGCCAGCTCTGGCTATTTGTATAAAAAGTAGCTCATACTTTCTGCTTTCCCGCAAAGCTTTTATTATCGGCGACCCAGCGCAGATGTATATCATACTACTCCGCATTCTCGTTGAGAGGTGTTGGATATGTGGGATAGATTTTGATGCGTTGGATAGATTTTGAGTGTGGATGTGCACTTATTAACTCCTGTATCGCGGACTGGCTATCAGTGTAGAAAGTGATCCCCTTAGAGAGTGTCGTATTCCCTTTAAGTCACGCCTGTCTGACTGATTACAGTTAATTCAGCTTGGAAAACACTACAACTGCAGTCATTACAATAAGAAAAGGTTCAACTCCTCACAATATACTCCACTTCCACTCCGTCATTCATTTTTGAGCCATCCGTATAAAAAATTGGTATTGGTTCAGCTTTTTCTCCTGAAGGGTGTGCTCTTCCCATTCTCGTCTTGCAGGGATTCCTATACTAAATAAATCTCTGGAGAGTGGTTTGGGAATCGTAAAATATATTTTCTCCATTCTGAAAGGAATGTTGTCCACAGGTTTGGCATGATTCGTTGTTGCTAAGGAACAATGTTGAGTCTTGCTGCATCTTATGCTGCCCTGCATTCGCCGAAGATATCTAAGGACCAAAGGTTTAGAGTCATTTGCAGAGCCTTATTGGATGTTGTTCTGATGTGGTCTGATTTGAGATGTGGATTTGTTCCCTTTTATTTATATATGTTCCTTTCTTGCTGGGCACCAAATTATTACTCCATACATAAGAATCGAATAAGTGTCCAGCAGTTTCTTCAGTTACTTCTTGCTGATCGATCTGTGGCAAGTATGAAGAGTAATAGTGGCTTTCTGGATTTGACTGCAAATCTTCTCTCATGTTTAGCTTTCGCGTCTCGGGTAATTCCTAAGTATTTCACTTTTTCTGCGAGTTGCAGAGAGATGCCATTTAATATAGGCATGCATACACGCAGCATATTGTGCTTTTCCGTCAAAAGCATAAGATCTGTCTTCTCAGCATTTACTCCCAGTTCAGAATCTCTTGCCCACCTCGATAGGGTATTCAGGGCGCCTTACATTAGATTCCTCAGAGTTTCGATTTGTTTTCCTGAAGCTACTACCATAATGCCATCCTCATTTGGTTTTACCTGATTGATTCCAGCTTTAAAAGCGCGGGGTTGGCCGTTAGGATCCATAATAGCGGTAGTAGGACATACTTTAAGGGCCTTTCTCTGGTCACATACTGGAAGATATTGGAGTCGCCTAGTTCCGGAAATATTGTTCTTTTTTCTAATTGTTGCTTTATCAACCAAATCACATTGTTGTGTATGCTTAGGTCCGGTGGAGCGGCCAATGTGAATTCTGATTTAATATTGTTGCTCCTTCAATGTCGAGGAATCGCATCAACGTGTACTCCTTGTGTGGGAGTGCTTTTTCTACCTTTGCCATATAACACCATAAAACATCCATCTTACTATATTTGACGTTCCATTTTTATTTTTCTTTGAATCTACCTGATTTGTGAACACACCTTAGTAGATTCTGAATCCCTATGTAGACAAATTTTGCACCATTTAGGATATCAGTGCCAAATATCTCGAACCTAATTCGAAATATTTTGGTGAAATATTCGCGAAAGCGGGACATAAGCACAAAAAGTAGTCTACTGTCTCATCTTGTTCTCCACAAACCTGGGAACTTGTACTGTTTTAAATGCTTATCATTACCAGAAGCCTTGCGTCTCTCCTACCAAGTGCCATAAGAAACCTTGACGTTTTATCCGAAATAACAGGTATCACAGTCTTTGCCCACCTGCTGCCTCTTAGAACCGCTTCTTCGTGATTCTGTGCAGAGGCAACCCAATCACCATAACGCCCATGTGCCCTGGAGCCCATGTTAGTATCAGACTATTATGCTATACAGCATAATTAATATGGATATGCACAACAGCACCAACTTGGAAGGGACAAGGGGGCTGAGCAAGGCCTTCAGTGCAACCAGACTGCACTGCAGCCACAAACACTTCTACCACACCATCTGCTGTCTACCACATAGACCAATGCCATTAGAGAAGAACAAAATCAGTATTCAAACAGTAATTTTTTCTTCTCATCATTCTGCATAATCTTCTTCATTTTAAAACCAAAAAGTCGTCCCTATCACAGATTTTTTCTTAATTTTTTTAAATTCCAAAGTAATTTTAAGGAGTAAATGAGAAAGGACATACAAGATAATGTTTCATCATCACCATAATCAAATATCATTTGTTTATTTATTTAATGGCCCTTCGAAGGTGGAAATAAGAAATTTGCGAAGAAATAAAATCGGTTTCCCCCAAAAA
The DNA here is from genome assembly GCA_920105625.2 of Clusia tigrina. Taxonomy (NCBI): domain Eukaryota; kingdom Metazoa; phylum Arthropoda; class Insecta; order Diptera; family Clusiidae; genus Clusia; species Clusia tigrina. Next base: position 32,159,896 of record OV050030.1, read on the forward strand.
TAAGCCCCCAATTCTGTTACGATTTTTTTGTAAACTCCAGTGCGGAACTTTTTCCATTTACTTTTTCCTTATATTCATCATATTCATAGTACTATTTGAAAATTTTACTGCGGGGATGAATCTTGTGTACATACACAAGCATCTCCATATGCACACTCAAGAGCACAGGCACAAGGGCTTAACCCACTCCCTGCGGCCATTTTGCACACTTCAAATGTGTCAAATACGTTGTTGCAATGCACACGTATTCCGATGTGCTTGAAAGGTGTCAAAATTAGCAACTTCGTGCGCTGACAAAATGTAGTATGTAAATTGGATTTGTTATGCTTAACTTAATGAAATTTGTTTGCTAAGATTTTATCACAGGAACACGTCTGACTATTTAGCAGTCATACTCAAACACCTTGAATATGACTTGAAAGTGAACCCCTTAACATAACATTAGATAGCGAAGACATATACGTAGAAGTATTCAAAGATTGAAGTGGTTTATGTTGAGGAAATGCTACATGACTGGGGGATTATTTCGCAGGAGCTTTTGTTCAGTGTCCTCACATAACACAAAGCCGCTTGCCAATGTGCCTATCTATTTTCCCAATTAGCCGTAAGCCAACGTGTGTCCTTTGTTAAGGAGCGTCACAAATGAAATGGCATCAATAAAGCAGGCACGTGTAATTGAATCCTTTAATTACAGAGTTGAATAATGCAAGAATTTTTCTAATTCATAAATATAATTTTATTTTTTGTTGTCGTTGATATCGTTCCATTACAACGCTTGTAATTTAGTAGTGAAATTATTAATTGGAAATGTGAGAATATATTTCAACATCATTACAAGGAGGGAAGTGCGTAATTTTCTGTGATTCTAATGAGTGGAGGATTCTCTGATGTATTCTGCGAATTCTCCTTTATCGCCTCAATCCTCTCAAACGCTTTCCGCGAAGTGGTAAAAGTCGTGGGAAAATGAGAAAATCACACGGGGTCCGGTGAATACGGAGCTTGCGGAACGGTATTAATGTTGTTTTTGGTTAAATATTCGCGTACAAGATGAGATATGTGAGCGGTGCATTGTCGTGGTGAATGAACTACGAGTGGATTCTCTGCAAACGCTCCAGTACGCTCATACCCATTATTTACTATTTGGCCAGGCGTCAAGAAGTCGGAGTAAACCACACTGAAACGCAATCAAATAAAACAATCAGCAAAACCTTGATTTTGGATCGACTTTGTCGTGGACCACATTTTGCCCTATGAAAGCATTTCTTTTGCGACAGCAAATGCGTTGCTTTTTTGCAAAAAATTCAGCGCTCTCGGCACAAGCCACGTTTCAACTCGTCTCAACCACAAAACATCATGCGTAACTTTGTGCAGCGATCCGAGCGAAATACCAATATCGGCTGCTGTCTCCCTGATGCTCACACGACGATCTTCGAACACAATTTTCTTAACTTTTTCGATGTGTTCGTCAACCACAGAGGTGGATGGACGACCGGAACGAGACAAATTATCTACCACAGTACGTCCCGCTTTAAATACTTTGTACTACTCGTAGGCTTCTGTTTTCCTCATTGTCGAGTCCCCGTAGGCTACAGTTAATAATTTCAACGTTTCCGTACATGATATTTTGTCAGAAACACAAAATTGCAGAGAGCTCCTTTGCTCAACTAAATTCAACGTACCGAAATTCGCAGGATACACAAAACAAAGACTTGTTTATAAAGCTATTACTCCCACACTATCTGACAGCTTTGGCTCAAAATTGACATGTAAACAACTGACAGATGAACCAACCTGCAAAAAAGTTTAGCAATATCTCAAGCGCGCTCCGATTTATTGACAAATTCCGGTCACTTTTAGAAGATGTGGTATATTCAGATCTATTTCTTTTAATCACGAAAATATAACACAGTTATCATGACTTCTAGTTTATGATCTCTTGTTAATCTTCCTCTGTATTTATGGCTTTTCTTAATGCCACTTCATTAGTGACTTATCCCTATTGACTTTTCAGTAGCAATTAATATTTACGTAAGTCTAACTATGACTCGCAAAAATACCTTTTGGTCATATTATGTTCTTTTATTGACTAGACCTGATCCATTATTGCATAATAATAAGTTCCCTCATTCGATTTGTTATGAAAGCACCTTATTTTGATTTGATAGGATACTTAATTTAGTGACTTATAACTAGTCGTACAACAAGTTATGTTTTAGTTATATCCCCAAGTAATCAGAGTAATTAATTAGCTTACAAAATATCGACATATCATACTCATTCCCTCAACCCCTTGCACTCAAAATTATTCTGGAGCAAGATTTAATAGTAGATAGATAGATTGATATATTTAAGGGTGGTATAATAATATAAGTTTCCAGAAATCATGTCACTTTACTAGAAAACCTATTTTTTAAATTTCCTTTTGTCACTTTTTAATAGATTCGATATAAATGAGATACTTATACCTAAACTAACAAACTATATATAAACGGCCAGTACCGATTTTATTTGAATTAGCTTGTGACTTCCAAATATTGCCTGCAGAAAATTAGAATCTTCTCTAGTAGTACTCTAGTTTATCTGGACCTTCCATATAATATACGAGCATGAACACAGCCTAGTTCCAGAGTCAAACGCAACGGCCCTATTTAACTATGCACTTTTAATATTCAAATAAAAATACATTTTAAATATTTATTATAAATAAAGTCGTTAGAATAAACAATTTTCCAATTAACTCAATGTCAATGGAATATACTTGCATGATTAGTTGAGCGAATGTACCGTATTTAGCTGGTTCAGTGTCTGAATGGACACTCGCAAGACCGGAAGAAGAGGTTCTTGGCAGCATCGCAGTATACTGATTCTATTACATATAACCATATGAAAAAATGTGCATCCATTGGAATGATGAGGTCGACGGGTGACTGATTCCCATCAAAACCACAATAAGTTCACTGACTGTTGTTGGATATATATGTATATATATTTCCGTATTAAACTTGTATAATCATAAATGTAGACATTCAAAAATCTCTTTCGAATTAGGCTATAAATATATATAATTTTTCTTTACTACACTGGAGATATGTTAAGAGATTTATTACTGAGTAGATATGAAGGACTTATTGTATTTTCATATAAGAATTGTGTATGTCTTCCCATCTGACAGTTCGGACATATCAAATAGATCCAAAGATAATGGAAATAATATTGCAAATATAAGGGAACTACTCAGCAACCTGATGGTATCTTTTCCAGAACAGTTCCTTGTAGTTTCATGATGTCGTTAATGGAAAGATAATTTTTTTTTAATAGTTGGTTTATTTATTGAATTTTCTTATAATAAGACTTACAATAACTACTCAAATCTTAAATCTAACAGCAATATTAACCCGCAAACAGTGTATTGGAGTTCTTAACTAGCTAAAGTAAAGTATTTAAATATATAAGTATAACAGTTTAAACTAGTGAGAACAATTCAATTAAAGGATTTCAATCTAGACTACGTAACCGTGTGTGTATTTTAGTTTGAAGTAATTGTCTTGTCAAGTAATTGGGATGATGTCGGAATTTGAATTTGTATTTACACTTAATTCTTTTTAGCTCAGTTTTTACCAGTGATCGCTGTAGATGTTATCGTTTCTAATGTACCAGGGGGAACTTACAATAGTTCGAAAAATGTCGATGGGCACGCTGGATAAATTCAATGTTAGATTAGCCAGCATTTCCGCATAGCTGGCCTCCATACGTCCGAATTGGCTTTATGATTGTCTTATACAATTGAACTTTGTATTCTAGGCGCAGTCCTGATTTTTTATTTAGGAACCAATTGATTCCTTGTGCTTTCAATTTCATTAGCGTACGTTTTACTTCGTTGTGCTTGCGCCAAGTCAGTCTACGATCGAGATGGACCCCTAGGTAGGTTACTTAATTAGCTTGTGGAATATATACGCCATTTAATGTGATCTTGGGGCAATTATCCTTATGAAGAGTAAATGTGCCGTGGGAGCTTTTGTTTTCGTTTACGCGAATGCCCCAATTAGCCAGCCATGACTCAATTAGTTTTAAATGCTCACTAAGGTTTCTCGATGCAATTCTTGGATTTTTATGGCAGATCAGGATGGACGTATCGTCAGCAAACGTCGACGTCATAAGGCGACTGTCTGTGGGTAAATAAGAAGTAAACACTAGGTAATGAATCGGCCCGAGTACACTTCCCTATGGGACACCAGCTTTAATGTTAAAGTCAGGGGAAACAAATTCCTTGTATTTCGCTCAATACTTGCGATTGTACAAATACGATTTTAGTATCTGGAACATGCTTGCTAGGCCCGATCAAATGCCTGAGTAATATCAAGGAAAATGACTTTTTATCCTCAAAATCGTTTCTTATTTCGCTGGTGATGCGATTTACCTTCTGTATTGTACGGTGTTTCGGGCGAAATCCAAATTGATTGGAATTATACCACTTTCTTCGACATCTGGTAATATTTTTAGCATCAGCAAAAAGTTTTGACAGCATCGGCAGCAGACTAATGGGTTTGTATGACGCCGGTTGTGTTTTACATTTTCCGGGCTTCGGAATCATGATTACCTGTGATATCTTCCAAGCTGAAGGGAAATAGGCAATTCGAAATATGGCATTAAACAGCTGTGTTAGAGTTTTGGAAGCTGTATTTAGTAACTCAGCTATCATTTTGGCAGTAATTGACTTGTAGCCTGGAGATTTTTTCAAGTTGAATTGATTTTGCACAATGTACTTTACTTCCTTTGCCTTAACTTTAATTAGTTTAAACGCTTTTTGGGTGACCAGAGGTGGAATTACGAATTTATTGGTTCCAGGATTAGGTTGAAACACTTTTTCAGGTGATAAGAAAACGCTAAGGCTTTATCTTTGTCGCTACTCGCCCAGCTCCCATTACTCAATCTAAGTGGTAGATCTGACTTTTTATGTTTTTATTAGCTTCCCACAAGGAATAATTAGACTTTTTTGTAGGGCATAATTTTCTCGTGTAGGTTTTTAAGTGTTTTTCCAGCTCTGTATATAAAACTTCACTGAGACATCTTTTAGATAAAGCATAGCTCTATTTGGTCGTAGACGATCTGTGTTTTTGCCAATGGCGTCTGAACCGTATGTTTTCCATTCACTAGGGTTTCAATATCCAATGTAGTTTTCCGGATACCATGCGATGGGAATGGTAAGTTACTAGGAGCTGCTGACACAATAATGGAAATTATATTGTGAAGAGCTGCTTCGATTTTGTCTTCGTAATTTAGAAGTGCTGAAATATTTATTTGACTGTTTACATATTTTCGACACTTGAGCCAGTTAGTTATTGAAGAGGTTAAGTAATTTGATTTGTAAACTATAGCTTTTTTAAATAGTTTAATTATAACCGGCGAATGATCAGAATATAAGTCAAGGCAAAACAAATTTTTGTTAATACCTTTTATTATCCGAACGTCAATTATATCTGGTATTTTTCGAGGATCTGTAGGCCAATATGTTGGAAGGCCAGAGATCTCGAGAGCCAGTTTGTTGCGACGATTCATAAGAGCAGAGAATAATTCCTTACCTTTGGGATTGATGAAAACATAAATGCTAATAGATAAGGAATTCTCATCAATGTGGATATTTATGGATTTGAGAAGTTTTCCATGTAATTTTATCGTTTCAAAAGTGTACAATTAATTGCAAACATTAGCAGAATAACCTCTTATCTAGACAGGGACGTCTTAAGGGTGACACGGTTCCCCAGCAAATCTTTTACCGGGCCCTTATCTTAAAATTGTTTGGAAAGTTTTATTAACAAAATACTACCAAATATTTACGAATACAAGTTTCATTTAGAAAACACATTTTTGACATTATACTAAATATATGATGATTATACTAATATCTACACTTTTAATAAATCATTTTCTATGCACAAAATTTAAGTCCAAGATACAAATAAATGATTGACTATAAAATTGATACTGCACAGCACACATTTAACAATACTACACTGACCTATCACTTACCTACCTATACTGCAATTGCAATTCACAGATAATATCAATAATAACAAATAACAATAATAACAAATAACAATAATAACAAATAACAATAATAACAAATAACAACGCACGAATTCTTAAGTAATTCATCAATATGGAGCTGCTAGCCGGGCCACCGATACCCGGGGAGCCCCTGCTAATCCCAGTATGCCCACGCCTATAGACGGGCCTCTATTTGGAAGTATCGGGAAGTGGGAGAAGCTTTGTATGCAATTATATCATGTCGTTAACCCATAAAATACAATACGAGTATAAACCAAAATAATACATAAAAGATACAAAAATTTAATAATAGCATGAATGAAATATAGCGATCTTGCCAGATAAAATCCGTACTGTTATGTAGCTGAGAATGTATGTATATATTTGTTATTCGAAGTAAATTGCGTATTAGTTAATCTAAAACTACTTGCAGTGATAAAATAATAAGAAAATACATCGTGCCAATTTGAAACACTATAACTCGGTCATGAAGCAAAATACTTAATACCATGTATCTTGGAACTAATATAAGCAATAATAATGAATGATTTTTTTGTTGATACTCTCACAGCGGAAAGGGGTAAATGAGATCGGACAAAGCAACTCCCAACAACTCCCTGTGACAAATTGTACTCCGCTGATAATGCTTAATATTTATATTCATAAAAATGTATGCACCAATTTGACCGAAATGTTTCAAAGACTGAATAAAGTCGACATGCATATATTTTGCTCTACATCTCTCGAGTTTGATCTCTGTGAACCTGGAGTGTGTAAGCTTCGCATTTAAGCCCGAAAGAAACATTACATTTCTACGTACTCACAAACATCAGAAATTAATTTTCCTTGCCACCCACACTACTCAGTGAACACATCTTTAAGTACATCGAAAAGTTTTTAAAAAAAATTACCCTACTTGCGTAAAAGTTTTGCCGGCAAAACAGATCCGTTACGAAATTAAAAATAATTATGAAAGTTTGGTTAAAGCAGAAAGTGCAATGAACCCACAAAGAAGTGAACATGAGTTTTTAATTAAAAGCAACAACAACAACAACAACACTTAAGCAGCTCAAGTACTTAAAACTACAAAAAAAAAACAAAAAAGAAAACAAGATAATTTTTTGTTGATACTTTCAAGCAGCGCAGAGGGAACAGTCATGAACTGCGATGAAATGATTTGGAGCACTTACTTGAATTTATTTGTTTGTTTGTTTCTTTGTTTCGTATTCTTTTTTCTTTCTTTCTCTTTCGGTTCAAACATTTTGGCCAGCGCGTTGAGGTGTTCGTGCTCGGTTTGTACACTAAGCCGCTATTTGCTTTGCTAAAATTTCTAATTTTTGTATTGATTACTTCCACTGATGCCGCCGGGGCATTGTTTGCGTACACCCAACTTTTGCGGTTCGTGTACTTAAAAGAGCGCAAAAAATGCTCCTCCGGATGGATGCTGACCCAGTTTCAGCTGCTTCAGTGGCGAACCTTTTACACAAGTTTTGTATAAAAGCGGGTCAGAATTCTGGAACAAGCATCATTACAGTTCCATCTCTCACTGTTAACACCAACTACTCCAGTACTCGTAACTCCAGCTTATAAAATGAAGTACTTATTTGCTATTGCCTGTGTGGTTATTGTCGCTGGTGCTTGGGCTGATGTAAGTAGACAAAAATGTTACAAGGACAGCATAGCTGGGGGAGGTAATTTCATTTCCTTTTTTTGTTCTGTAGATTTCCAAACTTAACGCCGAACAGGAGGTCAAGTTTGAATTATACGGTAAGGAGTGTATGCAGGAGCTCAACATCGCTGAGGAGGAGGCGCATAAGTTGCGAAACAAGGACTTCATAAATCCTACCGACAAACTGAAATGTTTCTCGAAATGTATCTTCGAGAAGGCTGGCTGCCTGAAGGATGGCGTCGTTCAGCACGATGTAGCCCTCCAGAAGCTAAGCGCTTTTGTCGGTGAGGAGAGGGCCAAGTTGATTGTGCAGCAGTGCAATAATGTGAAGGGCGATGACGACTGTGACACCGCTTTCAAATTGTTTGAATGCTATGAAGCGGCCAAGGTGGAGATTTTGGCTTAATTTTGAATAACAGTTCGCAAGAATGTGGAGATTAAAAAATTGCTACTAGGAATTTGTTATTGGAATTGCTAATGTACTGCTGAATAAATAAAGAGACGTAAAAAAAAATATTTTGGTTTATGTAACATCACTTTTTTTAATCCTACCAATAGCATTTGAATAGAGGTCATACCCCGAAGATCCTTAGAACTCTCATTTAAGCACTCTATGGAAAACAAATAGTTTCACTGTAGTGGTAAGAAAAAGCATTCGGAGGACTACCAAAAATGCCTATGTAGTCCTTCAAATTGTGAATTTAGCGAAATCATCGGGCTTCCTCTCTAGCCTAGCTAATGAGAACCAACAATGAATATGTTAGTCGATGAATACCAGCAATACTGCAGACCTTTTTCAAATGAGGCATTGTATTTGGTATGTTAGCCAGATATTTAATAAGAGTATTTCCACTTATACTGGCGATATTTCTATAAGAAAATCACTGGCATATGAGCTGTGGAAAGAACCCAAGAAGTCTACTTGAATGTGTGTCTTCATGGGCTCCCATTCTGATAAAGGTAAGTGTTGATTCTTATTGCACATCGAAAGACACAATTCGAACCAATAAAGTGGGCTGGAGTCAGGTTATACCGAAAGCTAGATACTCAACATTTGATGAATCCAAAGCATGTGGTAACTGATTGATACCTGTAAGAATATAAAATATTTGGTTGTACTCTTATTACACATTTGGAAATTTCGCTTGAAGGTGTGCATATTGTATATGGTAAGCACTTAATAAGCATTGCATTGTGTACGTTAATTATGCAGCTTTAATGATTATACGAATGTTGTTGATTAATTTTGTTTATACTTGGATTATGTTCGCTTTTCAATGATTTGTGCCTTTTATGTTTCCTGTCTTTTCAGCAATTATGTTTCAGAATTATGAGGAAATTCAACATACAAAATCTCCAAAATCTGCGCACCTAATTAGCCCGATAATTGGGGACTTTTGGGTTAAAGGAGAGCTGCCTGTATAGTTGAAGGAAGGTGCCATCATCAATATTCCTAATAAAGGTGATCTATCAGAATTTAAGAACTGGCGGGCAATAACGCTTCTGAACATAATAATTGCTCAGATAATTAACATCCACATATCGAGCGCTCTGAAGACAAGTCTACGAACGGATCATACAGGCTTTCGACCTGGACGCTTCTGCGTTGACCACGCCAACAGCCTCAGAGTAATAGTAGAGCAGTCGGTAGAATGGCGATCTCCTCTCTACCTTATCTTCATCGATTTCCAAAAAGCATACGATACTCTTCACCACCATGCGATTTGGAATGCACTGGCATGTAAAAGTGTACCAAAACCCCTAATCGAGCTAGTCCTAGTATTATACACCAACGCTGGCTGTCGCATAGCCTGCGTTGGTGTATAATGTCTTGCATAAAAAGGAGCTGAGTGGTCGTCCACCAGTTACTACTGGAGTTCGACAAGGCTGCGTGCTATCATCTCTACTCTTTAACATTGTTTTGGACGTTATGATGAGCAAAGCTACATGCAAAACTAAAGGAATAACATGGGGACTAAATGGACGGCTCGAAGATCTTGATTACGCTGACGATATTTATCTTATGGCTCACACTTTTACAGACATGTCAAAAAAATTAAAGCTGGTAGCACAAATTGCCGCAGAAGTAGGCCTGAAAACAAACATTGGCAAATCAAAGGTGATGAGTATCAACACTAACTGCACGCATAAATTCCAAATCAGTAACATAGATCTCGAAGACGTGGACTCCTTTTGCTATTTGGGGAGTAGTGTATCTGCTAATGGTGGCTCAAGAGAAGACATCGAAAATAGTATAAAAAAAGCGAAGCAAGATTTCAGTGCTCTAAATGCTGTGTGGAACTCCACGATCATCACGCGGCGCATAAAAATAAAAACATTTAATTCCAACGTGAAGTCCACTCTTATGTACGGTTGCGAAACCTGGAACCTTGCAGCCCCTGACCCCCAAACGCTGCAGGTTTTCATCAATCGTTGTCTCCGTAAAATATTGAGAATTTTCTGGCCTGATACGATCTCAAACACTGACCCATGGAATCGCTGTAACCAGACACCAATGCGCCTGGAAATCGTGAAAAGGAAATGGGGCTGGCTCGGGCACGTGTTAAGAAGGGACCAAACCCACATCACAACCAGCGCAATCGACTGGAACCCTCAAGGCAGCCGACGCAGAGGCAGGCTAGCACTGACCTGGAAGAGGAATCTGGAAGCTGTCGTTTCAGGACCAACAAAACCTGGAGCGAAATCAAAAGGTTGGCACATGACAAAGGGAAATGGAGGAACCTTGTTGCGGCCCTTTGCTCCCCCGCGGAGCGATAGGATATATATATATATAATATTTATATAATTATGATATTTTGAGACAGTTTTTTATAGCTACATACCCACTATACTATTTCTTTTAAGTAGGTACGCCCCACTCTGTTTCGAAAGCTACCTCTTAGCTTTAGATTAAGATTTTAGGAAGCCTTCAGGTAGCACCAAAGACTCAATTATTTTTAAAGACAAGCAAAGCAGAACAACAAATTAAGCCCCTTAAAAAGAGGTATCAATGGTAGTACATAAAAAACCATATACGAGTATGATACAGAAATTATTTTGAGTATCTTCATCGCAGTAAATTGTAGACAACATATTTTTGTGAAGGTATTGTAATAGATCCAGAATCTCCTCTGGAATTTCGCTCCATTTCCTAATGGGTGGGATTTAGTTTATGTTTCCTCTCCATTTGGTGACTATAGTTTCAGTAATTATAAAAAATTCTGTCAATTTTGCTAATTCGTTACATTAATAGAAAGTTTGTCTCCCATTTTCCGACGCGCTTTTAGAAAACCTTTTAGTTTGTTACTGTCAATTAGTTATTTTTTCCCTTACTTGATACATTTATAAATTTACGCTTTAAAAGTTCGCAACTGCTGTTGACAGGCAACAATAATGACAGCAACAACAACGCCAGCACCAACAATTACCAATGCTCTAATTAAAACACAAGTGAGCGAAATAAAATCTTATGCCATGAAATGCTCTTGCATGCCACCAATGCTCCTTGTCGACTTTGAAGAATATAATTAAACTGTCGTCCCACTCGCCACCCCTAGGCTGTGGCAAGCCATAGAAATGAGCACAACAGGCAGTCACGTGTCGGCGCCAGTAATTTAAAACTGTCATCGTCATTACGAAACAGAAAAGTGTATCTATGATTAAAGACGCGCTCACGCACACACACCCACATGCACTCCAGCACCAGCGAATCTAATGAATTGTGCATAATTTATAGCAAATTTGCCTGCCACAATGAAGTGTCTCCCATTAAGATAAATTGCCAGGATACAACGTCTTAAACCACACCAACAAAAAAAAATAATAATAATAATAATAACAGAAACAAAAACCAAAACAAAACCCTGCAAATAACAGCGAAGATTGCCTTATTTGCGGGCTTTAAATGTTGTTGTGGGCGTGTTCGCACGTTTTTTTGAGTGGGAGCAATTTTTGTTCTATCAGGCGCGCAGGCACTAATCATAAATATTAAAATCGGTTTTAAGTGCAGCCATAAATTAAATCTTAGTCAATTGTGGTTTGGTGAAGGTCCTCTGAGGGGCACGACTTGTTTAATCGCTTGGATTACATAATTTATTAGTGGGCAGCTTTCTCAATTCATTATCTCTCTGAACTGGTGAATTGTTGTCGGTGGTGTGAGTACTGCAAAGCGTTCTCTGCTGATTGATATGTGAGCGGGTGTGTGGCGCTTCGAGTCGTTGCTTTAAAATTGCGTGCAGCTGAAATGATCCTAGAGAAATGGAATTATTACTTCCTAGAGGAAAACCAGCGTGACTAGTGTGAGAATGGTATGCAATGACCTAACTCAGTGTTGTCACCGAGGACACATTTCATTCACATACAAAGTAACAAAATTTAAAACTGGTTATCGCCTCGAGTCCAGAGGCAACCGCGGTGGGCAATGAGATGCAGACGGAATCTTATGGGTAAACTGCTCATCTCTGACCGAAATTGGTGCCGGAAGAGGTTAGTAGGCTCCCAGCTCTGCGTAAAACTATCTTCTCCGTATACAGGGAAGAGAATAAACCCACAAGGAAGGCAATCGAATGGTTTCCGGATTCAGACCTGAAGACAGACAATGTACTTCCAGCTCTACGTGCCCAGAACACAGGCATTGACATATCAGGCTGGTATATTCTGTAGCACACAAGGGGAAAGAACCTGGAAAACTAAGAAGGTTGAGCGACTAGACCAAAAGTCTGTGGATGTTCTGGGCTCTACGAAAACTGCCTAAACCTGTTCTTTGGGAGGATTACATTCCATGTCTTCCGAAACCTATAATCTAGGCGCGTCTACTAGTGTTACTATAACATAGGTGAATTTGCAGCATTCAAAAGCCGCTACTACTCCCTTAAGTAGAATGTTTTCCCGGCTCCAGACAATCCCTTTAATAACAACTATTAAGGAACCATGGGTCCAGTAAGGACATCTATGTAGACTTGGAGGGTTAAAGGGGGTAAAAATCCTATATGACAAGAGTTGCAGTAGGCTAAGAACCAGTCTTATAGTATCTTCTCAGCTAGAAGTAAGAAGGGTTAAATCATCATTCTGCTGCCAAGACCTGATAGCTGCTAGAGTGAGCTACAAAGGCATTCATGGAGGGTCGGACTTCGTGATTGTTTCTGCTTATTTTCTTTATGAATTAGTGGAGTTCTGCGAGGAAATACATCTGTGGCTTGTAGCTTGTGGTGATGCTAATGCCCAGCATACCATCGGGGGAAGTAGTAAATGCAATAGACGCGGTCTCCTGTGATTGCTCTCGTCTTAAATATTCAAAACAAGGGCTGTCAACCTACCTTTATCACAGCTAGGAGGCAGGAGGTAATATACATTATTCTATCCTACAGATGGGTGGGATGGTCGTTTTCAAACTGGAGGGTCCTGAATGAAAACTCATTATCGGACCACAGGTACATTGAGTTCAGGTGTGGTGAGAGGATCTTACAGCCATTTCCCAGCAAGAACAAAATGAAATCAGACTGGAATAAATAAAGAAAAAACTTGAAATACCAACAAAACTAAAAACGCGCGATATGTCGAGGCGGCGGTTGATGTCGGCTTTGCTGCTGCCTGGCCGTCTCGACCTTCTAGCAACCGGACACCTGTACCCTGGTGGAACACAGAGCTTCATGTTGAGGAAGGGAGCAAGCAAATTGTTTAACAGGGCCATCAAGACAAATCTCGATGGAGGGAATAAAACAGAGGGAATTTAAGAAAACCATTCGGACATCGAAGAGGTTTTCTTTTAAAGATTTTTGCAACAATATCGATTCACTGGGTCACACGGTCGCTTAGGAAACCTGATGGCACTTTTATCGAAATGCGGAGAGAGATACTTTATTATTGGGGTCCCTCTTCCCTAAGAATCAGGTTACAGTCGACTTGCAGCCACCATATATTGAGCCAGAACTGCATAGGGCGTGGCGATGAAGATGCTATTATATATGCGATTGGATCATTCGAGAACTTCAAGTCGCCCGGTCTGGATGGAATTTATCCAGTCATGCTGAAGCAGAATATAGAGTTAGTGATTACAACATTGTGGAGAATCTTCACTTCAAGTTTGGCGCTAGCCTATATTCCACACTCCTGGAGATTTGTCACAGTTTCATTTATCCCAAAAGTAGGAAAGGATGACTATGATAGTCCAAAGAATTACAGACCTATTAGTATGATATCTTGTCTACTAAAAGGACTGGAACGCCTGGTTGAGCTTCGTGTGCGAAAATTGTCGCTTAAGAAGCAATTGTATCCATTCCAACACGCATATCAAGTGGAAAATCCTGCGAGTCGGCGTTGCATACTCTTGTGAGCAAGATTGAGGGGGGGAGTATGCTGTGGGTGTTTTTGGGGACATAAAGGAACCTTTTGATAATGCTATTTTTGGCAGTATGTGCAGCTCTGCTTGTCGAAATGGTGTAGATATATGCTGGTTGAAATGGTTGTTGTTTGCTAGGGGAGCGGGATCTGTGGGTTTCGTCGGGTGTGAAGAACTGTTGCCCCCAGGGTGACGTGCTCTCTCCACTACTCTGGTGTTTGGTCATTGACCCTTTACTTGTATCACTAAATAATTCTGATATCTATTCTCAGTCATATGCAGATGATGTAAGCCTGCACAACTGCAGGAATCTCTCTTATGCACATCTGCAGGAAATTTCAGTTTACTCTAAATAAGATTGACACATGGTGTGAGGCAAATGGACCTTCGGTTAACTCAGCTAAAACGAATTTAGTTATTTTTACCAGAAAGAGGAAAGTCGAAGGTTTTGTTCAGCCAATACTAAAGGGGGTCACTATTCAGTTATCGAAGGAGGAAAATATCTCGGGGTTTTTCTTGATAGGAACGTTTGGAAATCACTCGTTGAACTAATGGTAGCGAAAGCACTGTCAGCTTTTTGGCAGCGGAAGAGAATCTTTGGCAAGACGTAGGGTCTGGCTCCTTCAAACGTCCTTTGGATTTATAAGGCAATGTTCAGGTCCATAATATCCTACGCATCTATGGTCTGGGGGGAAAGATTGTCTCTCAAGGGATTAAATATGCTCTATCTAGACAGCAGAGCACTGTGGCTATTTGTTGTACTGGAGCCTTTCCGAAAACTTCTGGCCCTGCTCTTGATGTGCTGTTGAATCTTCCCACCTTAGATGTATTTAAACAAGAGAGCCCCTAATGGCCATCTGTAGGTTAAAGTGTACAATAGGCAGTGAGTGGGTGCGCTTAAAGATATTGTTGGCACTGACATGGATATTGGTATCCCTTCTATGCCCACTGATTCGATGCTTGCGTATCCTGTAACTGAAAGGCGGTATTGTATACAAATTCCAGAGGCTCATTTATGAGTTGATCCTATTACTGAGCCCGGTGGGCAGTGCTGTCGTATTTTCACTGATTGCTCCAAACACAGATATTGGATCGGGTTCTGGGGTTTTCGTGGAACTCAACGGTGTTCAACTCCATTAAGCCCTCGGTTGCAGTCTTGCAGTCTTTCAGGCGGAATTGTTTGCTATTCTAAGGGCGATGGACTATATGGTGGAAAACAATTGGCATGGCAGAATTATTTGTGTCTGCAGTGACAGTCAGCCTGTGCGGTGACTGAATGCCTTACTCAGCACCCTTGTCACTTCCAAGTTGTGAAAAATCGATTAAGCTGAATATCCCTCATTCCTAGTTGGTTCAATGGTTTAAAAACAAGTTTGGAAAACATAGTAACATATAAGGTCCTGAAATAAAGTGTGTGCGTTCTGTGCAATGCACGGATCTGTTAAAACACAAAGAATTTTTCAATATATCTTTCACTGATTCTACTCGCGAATAAAATTTAATTTTTTTGTTTGTCATTGGGGTTCCTTTTTAGGTTTATTAATTTAAGGAAATCCTGCTAACTACCTAATTAGGTTAAACAAACTTTTTGAATGGGAAAAAATGTAAAAGCATTTTACAAATCCTGCCTCCTCCCGACACAAATGCAATTAACACCTGGAAACTTTATTAACAGGATTTGAGAACAATCGAGTTAACGAGAGTGTGCCCCAGCCAGAACGCACACAGGACAAGTTTGGAATACCGCGCGAGTACATAAAAAAGAACAACCCCGAGCTATAGTAGGAATCGACTTTCGAACTAGGGTGGTGCACTCATACTCGCATATAGAAAATTAACATTTTCCGAATGTGATTAATTGCCCTGTTTTCGGTGCGTATGCAAAATTTAACTTTTCATTTGATTAAGCGCGGCAACAACAGAAGAGACTGGAGTGTGGGGATAATGATGTTTCAGAGGATGATGATGATGTTGCTGTAACCCAGCAGAAAATTCAATGCTAGACAAAGGTAAGATATTCGCTGCTACATGAATACCTGGCAGTAAATTGAAAGAGGCTTTCAGCGAGTTTGGCAACTTTGACCAAGTCATTTGGTGAGGACGCCTCGGTTAATAGTAAAAGTAAATGGGAACTGATATTTGCAATGAAATAAGTGGATGATCTTTCCCAATGCTCTTCTACGCCATATCCGAAACTGCGAAATCTGGCGTCAAGTGTCAACAGCAGATGCGGATGACTTGTTATATTTTGGCAGCTAGGTCGTCACCAAAGACATATCAACTGCAATGTCAGGTAGTTGCAGCAGTATAAACGATGGATTTAGCTGAGCTGCCAAGCAGCTCTGGCGCCATACACGATGTGTCATCTGGAACGGGCATAGAAATGATATGTCAGCAACATTTCAGACAGCTTGGAAGCTTAAACCGACAGGTCACCGGAAATGTCAGCCAACTTGGAAAGTGTAAACGACGTTTCACCTGGAATGTCACCCTGCTAGGGCTCTACAAATGTGTTGCCACCCACCTATATAAATATAATTCACATGTCACCTGGAATAACAGGCAGCTTGGAAGCCACAAAGGATTTGTCACCTAGAACACCAAACAGCCAAACCACAGCAAATGACATATCAGCTGTAATTTCAGCCAGCAATGAATGCAGCAACCAGCCAAGGTAATGTTATTTAAGATTTGTTGTTCTCTTCTTGTTAAAGTGTCAGTGTTATCGATGAAAGTAGTTCTAACAGCGTCAGGACTATCTACAATTACTGCTGGGAGAACAGTGTCAGTGCCAACCATACAACCAAGCACTCCACAAGTTGGGTTGCCTCACACAAAGTGAGAATTAAATTTAAGTTTTGAGCCCACGCCGCTGATAATTAAGTTGCCTGCTTTTCGCTGTGTGTGTTATGCGGGTGCATGGCTGTGTGCTATTGTGTATGTGGGTGTGTGGGTGTAGAGAAGTTTCCGTAAATCGCAGACATCTTTCTGCACTTAAATTGTTTTTGATTTACTTACTTCCACTTGATAAATTACATTTGAAATTTGCGTAAGTTGAAAATCCAGGCTATGTGAATGCAACAGCACGGCTCTATTTGTCTACCCAGTCTCCCCGTCGCACTCCCTCTCTCTCCCTCTTTAACTCTACACCATCTTATCTATCATTCGTATGCCGCTTTCCTCGGCATCCTCTTATTTGCGAGGAAATTTGAATTTTCGATGTGGCTTCGTTGTGCGTGTGGCAGGAACTTTTGGAGTTTCCAATTGGCTCTCCTGAAGGTAGGGATTTAAATAATTTATTCATGTGTAGCAGACTCACACCGGCACACAGCCAGGATCTCCGTATGAATAAATATTTGAGTGAGGTTTCGTGGCGTGTACGAAGCGCCATTTATGCGTGTGGATAATGTGAATTTAATTAGGCGCGGGTAATTCCATTTGCATTTATGTATATTGCGGATGTACGCTTCAAGTGAATTCAATTTTATTAGCAAGCTAATTAGTTCTGCGAAGTCTATAAGAGTTACTCGAATACACGCTGTAGTAAATGAAGGGATGTGAGAGAGCTCAATTTATGTATAACATTCCAAGTGATTTCAATTGATACATGTAGAAAAATGAGGCGTGTGGAGATAAATTCTGATTATTTGGAGAACTCAGTCTTGCAACAATTTTTCAGAAATTGTGTGAAGAAATTAAATTCCTAAAAAGCTGGTACTGAGTCACTCATACTTACTATGGAAATTTCTTTTCTAAGCAAAGTTATAGTTGGGCAAATTTCGTTGTCATCTGATCTTCTCCCAAAGTAGACTGTTTCTTTCGGTACCTCATACGAAGTAGGTTTCCGGTTTTCCGTATGAAAAGTTCTTTATAGATCACTCGGCGGTTGCAGTTAAAGTAGTTATGCTGCAACTCCCTGGATGGTCGAAAATGAAGTATATTGTGGCTCTCTCAGTGGTTACAAATCAAGTATAGTGTGGCTCCCTCTCTGGTCGCACATCAAGTATAGTGTCTCTTCCTCGCTGGTCGCAAATCAAGTGGCAGAGTCATGCGGAGAAATATCACAAATAAATGATAGTAAGTGGCCGATCGGCGATAGAAATGACAAAAGATGGCTGCGGCCCTGCCAGAACATTTGTTCGCGCTCTCTGCTCATAATCCGGCAGGGCATGGTGTGATGGCTGCATACATTTTAAGCACAAATGTTGCTTTTCTTCGCAGGTGTAAAATGCATTCCCAGAGGTATAGAATTCGTGGTGCCTAATTACAACCCATTTTGGAAGCATTAGTATACATATATTGCAATTATTGGCTTGTACATTTCAGTCGTACTTCATAACTATGAAGAAAGCATTTGCATTAATTTCATGCTTTATCTGTATAATTTAGGACCCATTGTCAGAGAAACTAAGCTTATAGAGAATGCAGAAATTGCTATAAAACTGGGAATATACGTTGACCTCAGGGACTTTTGGCGGATGGACGTCTCCTCTCCGAAAGGAGAATGAACCATGTTAAACTGATTAGATCGGAGATCAGTATTATATGATAGTGCCTCAGATTTCATTCGCTACTTCAGGTGCGTATACATTCTTCATGCATGATGCTTAGGACTCTACGTCAATATTGCAGGAACTGAACAGTGTTCCACCTGCTATACACATGCACCATTTTTAATACCAAATGCATTTCAATTTGCATAAGTGTCTGGGAGAGTGTTCATTGATTTTTCATTGCAATCCTGAAACTGGTTGTGGATATGGTTGCATGTGTCGATTATAACTGTCACTGGGACTGTTGCGCCAACTTTGACAATTTACTTGAGAGACATGCACTTAAATTATTCAAATGCAAGCAAGCAATGCACTTGGTGCAAATGCAGCTCACAAATTGCTGCATCTTGTGAATTGAATTTATTTACTGCTTTTAACAGCACGAAAAGAGCGCAGGAAACGCAAACAAATTAAATAAACTTTATACAATTTCTGTACAAATCCTGCGTTCGTTGTTGAGCGCTTTTTGCTGTCGCGAAGGGGTTGCAGTGAGGTTTGAAGTGAGTACATATTATTAAAAATACGACTGCATGTAACCATTGCCAGGATATGCTGCTAGAAGCACCGAGAGAGCCGCGCATACTTGGATAATTCAATCGCAGCTTCTTGCGTCTTAAATGTTAAATGGGAAAAATGTAAATAAGTTAATGCAGCAACGTCAACAACAACAACAACAACAAGAAGAGGAACAACAGCAACAGCACCAGCAGCTGTAGTAATAATAATAACAACAACTACAACAGTTACAACAAATATCAACAACTCATTTTAAACATACTTTCAGCTATCACCAAACGACAGTAAACGCGGAAGCGGATGTGGATGAATATGTGTCGTTCTATGTCGTCGTTGGAAGGAAGAGCAGGCTGGCAGGAAGGATTTTGTCAGAGCTGGCAGCGTTGCTCCGTTCCAAGGATGCTTTGTGTGCATTTTTTATTTAGTTAGATGTGCACACAATTTAAGTGAATTTAATCTTACACATTTTAGCGTTTGGGTACGAAGAAAAATGGAAATGGAAAACGAAATTTATGTTTTCATATTTAATTCAGCGATAATATTGTAGTGACTACTTCTTTCTGCATCTGGACATGGAAGTTTCTTATACGTATATTGTAGAATATTTGTGAAGCGTAAATGTAGGCACCTTCTTTCAGATGTGGAGAGCAGAGAATATGAGAAATGAAACTTACTTATACATTCACAGAATACACTTGTATTGCCGGCAATTTTTTCGCCACTGGATGTAAACAAAGCAATTTTGTCGTTCGTTAATATTTTAATACTATTCTCATTTTAAAAAGTACCAAATTCAATTTAGTGAATACTATTTCTGATTAATAATTTTAATCATTACTAATATTAAGTACACTACTCTATATGCTAAAATAAGTTTATTAAAACTATTATTTAATTCTTATATTAATTTATAATTTGTTTGGCTTGTTTATTCTTTTTAAAGAACTTAATGCCAACAAAGGTACAAAAAATTAAAGAAAATATTTATCTATTATCATTAAACTATGTTGTTAAACTTACTTTAAATGTTTAGTAATAAATATAAGAGAAAAAAGCAACACAATTCTGTACGTATATTTAATTAAATAAATGTTATATAATTTGTTTTTGTTCTGAAACAACTATTTTTGAGGCCATTTTAGTTAGTTTCAATTCATAGCTAAAAATCTTATAAATACACAATATATTCCAGGCTAATTACATTGTATTAGTCAAATTATAAAATTCCAAAGCAGAAAGCAGTATTTAAATATATAAATTATGCGGAAATTTGTGAATGAAAATATATATATAATGCTCCTGCGAAAGCATATCTACATTTAACAATCTATTCAGTATTATTTCAATTACTAATTTTCATATAAATGGATTTGATAGTTTATATAATTACGTTATTTTATTTATTATTATTGAGAATTCATTTCACAAACACCCAATTAGCTAAATTACAAATACCAAAAAACAAATACCTTGTAGCGTACAAAATCTTATCTACATGGAATTACTCAACACGTTGTCAAAATTTATACAATTTAATGAATCGCTCAGTGCCGTGTATGAAAGCAATACTATAACATAGTGTAATTTTATTACTATAGTCTTGCAAGAAACATTTAATTAAATACGTTAACTTCTTTTAGTTAAATATTGCTTCAGAATTTATCAAAAAACTATATAAAAATCAAACAATTGAATATCACAATAAAAATAAAAAAATTCTTAACAATCAATTAAGAAAAATAATCGTAATGGGCAATCCAGGTCGAGCTCGTAGAAAAAGTTCACCATTTTCGATTCTGGCGTCCAGTGCCTGAAACGGAAACTAAAGCATTTAATATTTTGTAGAGTGAAGTAGTGATTGAGAGTGATTTTAAAAGTGAAATTGAAGAGTGTAATTTCAGAAGCAGTGAGTTATAATTATAAATTGTTTATAAATTTTTAATTGAAGATAAACTTATTACAGAGCAAATATTTAGATGTCTGAACAGCGGAAGTGTTTCCTTCGATGCAATGGGTGGCAAAAGTGCTTTAAATTTCCTAAGGAAGATCCGGATGGAAGGTATTATTAAAATATATGTTTTTTGTTTGTTAAAATGTCTTGAATTATAGTGCTGCATTTGGCTTAGTAGATGTGATACGTATGTATTTCCTTTTTGCGTGTGTTACTTAGTTTGTTTTGACAAAAAAAAGGTATTTTATTGTATGTATGTACATATATTAAAGTTTTCCCAGTAAACTATTGATTTACAGGCAGATTAATATTGATTTATATAGTCAGATTAATACAAATTAAGATATTTCCTTATTTTAAAATAGGAGGGCCAAATGGATGGTGATTTTGGGTGCGGTTTTTCCGGGAAAAATAATTTATTTATGTAGATATAGTTTTTTTTTAGATGTGTAATGTATAAAAAAAAGCTAACTTTGCATTAATATATATATGTAACTAGATAAAAAAATAATTTTAATACTGTTGCATACAAATTTTTCTTATTATTTTTATTCTGTATTGTATTTTTATTCCGTTTTACTAATAAAAAATACTATAAAGTGATAAACTCTTTTATTCTGATTGTTCCTTTTTTCTTTTCCTACTACAATTTCGAAATATGAAATGTTTAGTACAATGGCACCCGTTTTTTCGAGGTGAACTCACATATAGTGTATATGTTTTTTTTTCTTACGGTAAAAAATCTGACGTTTAAGTTACGGCCCTATGGTGGAGAGTCTACATATTATTTAAAATCGGATGACGAAAAGTGGAACAATGATGACATACAATTCCACATACTTTTAGGGTGCAGATTTTTAGTGCAACACGTCAACCATGGTTCTGTGGTGATATATATAAAGTCTATGTAAGGCAACAAAGCAATATGATGAGGACCCGAATAGGATACACAGATCGTGGCCAGTAGAACTTAGTGAGTTACAGGGGTAGGCTGTTAGCTTTTGTCTATTTAGTGTTGTTTGTTTCAATAGACAACGTTGAATTTTCTAACAGAAGTAGTTCGTTGGATTCATAAATGCGGTTCAGTGTTAATTAGCTAGCTAAAGGTTCAGTTTTAGGTCGAAATAGGAGTCCCTGTTTGGCACCGCTTATTTCAGTGTGTAATTCAAATATTGTTGTTCCAGAAATCCGCCGTACTTTCTCTATTTAATGAGCTATTGTCTGGTGATATTCTTTGCTCCTCCGCAAGGAACTCCGAGGGGCCTATATAGAGTAATTCTTTATTATATATAGCTTAAGATTAAGATAAAAAGAAGAGCGGGATCTACTTACCTAGTCAATGCGGCCTCAAATGAGTCTATTGTGACACCTTCAATAAGTTACAAATCCTTTGAGATTCTAGTATTCCGTAAGAATTCAAAGATCTTCTTGAGAGATTTGTCCGCAATTTCTGGCGATTCTAGGTAGTGACAACATAAGTATGTAGTCGAGTCCATATTACCTTTACAGTGGCATACCAAATGCTCTGCTGTTTCCTCTTCCTCGTTACACAATCTACAATATTTATTATGACTGATTCGCATTTTATGTCAGTGTTTCAATACTCTGCAATGACCAGTCAAAAATTCTGCACGGCTGAGACTATGTATCTCTGTAGTTCCCTTACGAGAATGTTCGGCATGAAGGTTTTCGTCACCCTACTATCTTTAGTTTCCATGCTATATTTTGATTCTCCCCCAACCCATTGCTTGATTTTAAGTTTCGTTGAACTCCAAGGCAACCCACAGAATGGTTCCGGTAAAAACTACTAGCAGCTTCTTATCTATCGACCTCATCTGCTTCTTCGTTTCCTATGTATCCACTCTGGCCTGGCACCCATATAAGATGAACTATGTTATGTGCTGCTAGTTTATTGAGAAGTGCTCGGCAGTCTCAAACTAATTTTGATTTAATTTCGAAGGCGCTAAGTGCTACTAACGCGGCCGTGCTATCGGAGTGAATATAGACTTTTATTGGTTAATCTGTTTACTTCCTCTATTGAACACAATTCTATTGCATAAATCTCGGCCTGAAAACCTGAGTTTTCTTGGCCCATGCTGCTAAATAGACTCCTTTTAGGGTGCCAAAGACTCCATCTCCAACTCCTTCTTCCGTTTTTGAGCCATCTGTGTACCAGACATGAGAGTTATATACGGGCTTTGGACTGCTCTGTTTCCAATTTACCTTATTTGGGAATGTAAACTTGAAATATTATTGGAAGTTAAATTTTGTCTGACAGAAATCTCTCCTGAAAAACTGAATTTTCTTGCCCCATACTACTAAATATACATCTTCTAGGATAAACTTGAAATTTTGTTGGAAGTCGCTTAGGGTGAAGTTTCTTAATAAGTAAGGGCTCATCTTTGCACAGAATTTGCATGAGTCACCAGTTCTTTCCCATTGAACTTTTGCTGGTCTAATATGTCGCCTTTACCTTATTTAAGGTCATATTCAGGAGACTGTTCCAAAGTAGTTTCTCGTCAACTATAACACCCAGGAATTTTAGCTCACTTGAGAAAGGTATAGTCTCACCAAGAATGGAAGGCTCTCTAAAATTGCCTTTTAATATATTGTTCCGAAATTGTCCTCCAGACAATGTATTCTAACTCTCAATACTCGGGTTCGTACCACTGGATTGTGTAGTAAACAATCAATCGTTGGTGAAACTAAACTAATTAACTTTATTTACTTATTGCAATTCACACACTTAATATTAGGATTAAAGTTTATTTCATTATAAATTGCAGTTTATTTAGTAATTCATTTAATCACTTTATTATATCTTAATACTGTAACTGCTACAAGTGAAATACATGATGTACACACTGTTACGATTGCTATTCAACTGCGTCTTGACGTTAATTGTGTGGTGGCTTATGTACTTTTCTTATGGTTGAAGAATATTCCCTACACTATAAAATAAGTTTCTGAATCTTATCTACACTTATCGAAACTATCTTTCGAATATTATCTACACAATGAAAGAAGTTTCAAGAAGGTTCTGGAGTAAGCTTTTTTATCGGATAGATTGTGTCATGACTTAAGGTGCGTACAGACACATCATGTACTTCAAACTGCCGATGAACACTCGTATACGTGTGTCATTGACGATTTGTGTACACACTCGTCCTGCATCGTTCTGTACTGCATCGTGCTAGTGTGAACAACATGAGTGTGCGAACAAGAAAATTAATTGCCATCGCTTTGCCATTAGCATTCAAAAGAAAAAATTGAACAAATTAACATCGGCGGCAGTATGTTCATCGAAAAATATCAAAGCAGTTTTGATATTTCATACTGCATTGTCCGTGTGACTCACACACTCTTATTCTCTCTCAATTTCTCTCAATTTCACTAAAAAACACTTATTGCAGCACCTTTATATACACCTCTCTCGTAGTAAACTGCATTTGTTCTCAAGCTTTAAACGGGATCCTAAAAGTATGCAATCTTTTAAGTTTCAGTATTCTTATATGTACCAACAACGTCGTAGAGGCAAAGACAATATAAATACTCTTTGGTGGAGGTTAAATAAAAAATTTCGAGGTACAGCCTAAAAGTATCCTTACCTAAGTTTCTTATAATTGTTCTCATATTTTACAGTGTCTATATTAACTAATTTTAAGAAGAAATAAATTTTTTAATATATAGTTTAATAATAATGTAGTTTAATTTAATTTATAGTTAAATACATTAATAAAAAGAGATTTTAGTGTCCACGGTTTATGACGTGACTTTTTTATAAACAAAACACAAGTGTTCATAAACTGTGGGAAAATTTTATTGTGATGCATTCCTTTGAGAATGTATGTGGAGACGTTAGCGACGTAAATCGGGTGCTGTTTAAAACTAGCAATAGTCCATCTTCCTAGTTATTTCAGATGTCAGCAGATATAGATCAATATATTAATATACATCTCTTATGATTCGATGTAGCTTCAGATATAGATCGCTGAATATTCTACAGGGAGCAGATTGATAATCATATACGGAATGCAGTTAAATAAGGATTTTCCTTAAAAATGGCATAAAATATATTACCAACATAGAAATTTGTGTAATGACAGAGTATGTTGAACATGAACTTGTAAGGAGTGTTGAACAAAGCAACTGTCTTAGAGTTTGGCAGATACTTCCGTTGGGTATGCTGCGAATATTCTGCACTATTAACTTCTGCTTCATCGGTGCTCTGTTCTTAAGCATTTGTCAATTCAAGAGTTTATATATAATTATTTATTATAGATGTCTGCTGACTAGCGTAAGTGACCCCCTCCTCGGTCTAACATTTCAATCCTTCATATCTTTAAATCCGCACTGAATATAACTGAAAATGTGCTAGAATTGGTATGAACTGTAAATTGAGTTTCTACATAGCTCAATTCATACATTGACTATGCGTATCATGAAAGCTCAACCACATTGTTTAATTAGTGTACGGGAAGCTGTTGTGTGGTTGTACCTCCCTATATTCTACCCGCCATATTGCAACTCCACCCACTACTATGTTGCCATTTTGACATATAGCGCAAACTCTGCAAAGTGAAATTTCCTTGCTTTTTCTTTTTTTAATTATAAACGAAAAATTTGCATTTTTAATTTCGCCACTTTTAACATGAAACAAAAATTATGATTCCCACGGCAAAAAAAAATGTTGAAATAGGAAAGAATTCCAATTGTTAACACAGAAGAAAAAAGTTAGGGGAGCTAAATTCGGTAGCCAGTGTAACTGAGATGCTATGAAGCTAACAGGTTAGTAGAGGTCTACTTGAGTTTAAATTAATTAAACTATAAATGGGGGGAAGTAGCCTGGTATATATTCGAGAATTTACTATCGATTGAACCTGTTCCGTGGATTTTCAAATAATTTGTTTGGATAGGAATCAGTTAGTCACGATCTTCGATCAACTTTGAAAGCAAAATAAAGACATAGAAAGATCAATTTTGAACAAGTTTTCATAAAATTATTCATAAGTTTATAGGGGAGCACATTGATCCGTCAATTGAACTGTATTTAAATGTATCGAAATAACAATTAAATCGAGTGACCTTCTAAAAAAATTAAATTCCCATCAAAACCAATGTTGATCAGTAAACAGTTGAAGGTCTCATCTTAAATATTACTATTTTAAAATGAAAGGGCATTTCCCCACAAGACATAAATGTCCGGACATTGAAGATGCTCTCCTTTTATGGTACGGTAGGCGAGGGAACTGGTGATAAGCATTTCAAATCGAATTTACCAGTTGAGGAAATGGTTCTTATATTATAAAGTAAAAGACCAGACTGTCCAAAGAAAAGTTTAACCCGACTCTTCCATCTGTTGGAAGATCGTCAAGTGTGAGAAAAATGGTTCAAAAGCAAATTATATTTAAATATTTTGATAAAGTGAGATGTGTATAGACAATAGACAGAAAGATCTGTATATAATATTGGATTTATGTGTCTCGATTTAAAATCTTTGTACCTTCGAGGAAGAAGAAATCAGTGCAGTTTTTGAGGTAAGTGAGAATACCCATTTCGGTATAATGGGAGCTATGATATAAAAAAATGAAACTGAATGGGAATACATGATTCTAACAGCAAGCGGGGCAATATAAAATTCATACAAATATCTCCCAGAAATAGGTCTTAAAGAACTGAGAATTGGAGTGTTCAGCTGAGAATGGTTGAATACTGTGGGTTTTATATGCCTGAATCACGTATATGAATCCAATTTAATTCAATTGAAAGACGCAGCCTCTGATCAGACACTCACGAACACACAAGATTCAACATGTTGCGATAATGACATTACTCGAAATACACAAAATTGGGAATTAACTTTGCAATAATGCTAAAAGAACTTTTGAGCACAACTCGTGAAGACAAGTATGATGTAAAATATGAGGTTAACAAAGCAGACCAACTACATTGAAATTATCCCACAGACTAGCTTAGAGTAAGGCCAACCAATGCTCTGCAAGTTATTTGCTAAGAACTCACTTACGAAGAAAAACTAATGTCATCTTGAAAAACTAAATTGAAAGTAGTCAGTAGCAAGAGCCTAGATTTTTACCCCTTTAAAAATCCTTTCAACGTGGTTAAACAGATGCGACTTTCAGCCTTCCGTAGGTGTTTGCGTAAGCAGTTCTAACTTATTACATCGCTCAAGTTTTCAACGGGTTTACCCAGTGTGCTTTGAGTGTGGCACAAATTCAGTTAAAACCAGCTGCTTGTCCGGTTTTCGACTATGAATTTCTGCAAAAAAGTGGACAATTAAAAAAATTCATTCTGAACATTTCACCTACGCTGCTCCATTTATCAACAGCGAATAAATTAGACAAAGTGGGAGCAGCATCCAAGCATGTTTCACAAAGCCGGCTAGGAAGAAACAGGAAAAGGGCGAGATTCTCGCGCAAATTATGATGGCAACGGAATAGTGGAAAAAACTAATTACATTAAGCTCGAGGGGAAAGAGTGAAAGACGTGCGATGGACGATGAACGAAGGACAACCGCTTGAACAACATTTGGTCGCGCAATTAACAAAGCTGTAAGTACCGCATTCGGTCGTTTTGGGTCGTTGTTTCGTTGCTGGTTGCTTAAAATGTTTCTAATGAGTTCATTAACCTGCCCACGTGTTGGAACAGACAACGCCAAATTTTCAGCATGTTTCGCCAGTCATTAAAATTGCCTTATACTATGAGAATCTTCTTGGTCATCCAAGCATGCATAATTCATTTTTCTTTTGTCTACTACTCAAATAGAATTTACAATTCTAGTCGACGACCCAAAATCGGATTCTGGTACTCGCAACTATGAAAAAGTAACCGGGAGCAAATACTTAGAATGTGTGTTTCTGCGGTGGAACTCGTAGGATTTTGAAACTTTGAACAGTTCCTGATATTAAACAGCATTAAACTATTTCACAAGAATAAAATCAGATGGGAATCATCATAGTATGAATTAAATTTAAAAGATATTCACCATGGCGAAGATTTTTCCTTCTCTTTTCCCCTAAATCACGACCTAAAACCTCATTCATTGGCTTTTATTGATGATTTGACAATAACAATTAGATGGGGATCGAAAAGCGCCATTACCTTCAGAGTCATACGAAATGGGCGCCGATACCGCTGTCAGGAAAATCTAGGACTTATCTTAACTGACTGTTCCCTGTACAGGTTTCACTATGCTCTAAGTTTGACAATTCCAAACCGAACTCACCAATAAACTAATTTTTGGAAAAGTGGAAAGACTAAAAATCCTTAAAGTCATTACACATTTTTTGGAATGTCAAAAATAGGTATGTAAAAAACACAAGTTTGATTAAAGTTATGGGTGATATTAACACTTTTGACCTATAAATGTACAATGAGTTGCTAAAATGTTCATTACAGGTGATGCAGTCAAGACAAAACGGCCAAGGAAATGGTCCACCAAAGTTCCAAACTTGTTCCAGTGGACCGAGCTCCCTAAGACTGCATACATTTCAATTGATCGTAGGCGAAATATCTCAAAAAAATATGTCTCCTCCACCCGCTGGGTGGAATGCACTCATTCATCATAGACCAACACCTCGTTCCATTGAATATTCCAGCTGGAACACATCTACCGTACCATGAACGATATTTTCTGTTGATTTTGTAGAGAGAAGAAGGTACGAAACCATAGACACATCTGCGAATTTGGTAAAGATATATTTATGAGTTTTTTTAAGAGGGGTACAATTTTAATCTGTACAATTTATCTTTAAACAGGAATATAGTAAACCGCTCATAGTATGCCAACAAATGAGAATGTTTGAGCGTAAAACTTAGAAATAATTGCCCAAATTGGAAACATGCCATTTCATCAGGACAGGACTTAGGTTGATATGTGTTCAATTGTAATAAATAAATCACACGAATTGAAGTTCAGATTGTAGACTCTTCCAAGTATTCTAAATATTTGTCACTGCTCTGGTACCATTTGTATACCAGTTCAACACGTAAGATTGGCTCGATGGAAGGGATTCGCACAACTCACTAGTATAATATTGTTACGAAATCAACACGCCATCTGATTGGTTGATAGTTTTAGGGTAAGTGTAATTTTCAAACCCTAAAAATACACACGCAACAAGGCATGCGTCACTGCGTTCAAAAGCGAGTGGAAGTTCTGGTATACAAAAATGTTGAAGAGATCTCGAGCTTAGCTTAAATGTAAATAGTGGGCGTGATGAGGAGTTACCCCGACCAATTTTTATTTTGTGTTTCACCCACTTGTTCCATACCCTACATGTTAGCACTCAAGTTGTAAGTAGGAGTTGCTTCATATATAAATAGTCCAAATATTGTACATGAGCCGTGTCCTTCTTCTGATCTGATGAATAATAATAATTCCCGTTTTGTTTCCTTGCTTATAAAAAGTGGCACTGTAATATGTCTCATGGAGTGGAGAATGCATGGTCATACGAGGGGTACTATTTATATTTGAGGAACTGGCAACACTAATGTCAATAGCTAAAATCTGGCAACACCATAATAAAGTTTGACATTTTTTAACGTACTCACAACGTGTTGATGTACAAGTACTATTTGTTTTGTTTACAGTGAGTTAAGAAAATCAATTTGGCCAAAATATGGAAATTTCAAGAGAAGGTTTTCGTTGGATTATTTTTCACAACTTTTGACGTGGATTATCTCAACAAGAATGTGTCGGTGAACTTAGTTCTTTGTATGGCGATATAGCACCATCAAAAATCACAGTATATCGCTGGTATAGTGAATTCAATCGTGGTCGTAGTTCGGTCGCCGACGAACTCCGTGAAGGTCGTCCAAAATCGGTTGTTGTGCCACAAAACATCGATGCAGTGCGTGAACTGATAATGCAAGGTCGTCATCTGACATATCGTGAGATAGAGGATACCTTGGGCCTTACTTCCACTTCCATACATTCTATATTGCATAAACATTTGGCTGTAAAAGAGATTTGTTCGCGTTGGATCCCACATAATTTGACAATCGCTCCAAAAAAAGGCTCGTGTAAGGAAATGATTAAAAAGTTCGACCCTGGTGCTTCAAAAGACGTGTATAAAATATTGACAGATGACGAATCATGGATATATGCGTATGAGCCGGAAACAAAACAACAATCGACATTGTGGGTATTCCAAGACGAGCTAAATCCAACAAAAGTTGTTCGTGGAAGAAGCTCAGCGAAGAAAATGGTCGCCTGTTTGTTCGGCCGAATGGGTCATGTGGCCACTGTTCCGCTTGAGCAATGTAGGACGGTTACCTCTGAGTGGTACACGACCATTTGTTTGCCGGAAGTCTTCGGATAAATTCGTAAAACCAACCGGGAAAGGCGAATCATTCTCCATCATGACAATGCGAGCTCTTACTCATCTTGCCAAACAGGTGAATTTTTGAGCAGTCAAAACATCGAATTGATGACGCATCCTCCGTACAGTCCGTATTTGGCACCCAATGACTTCTTTTTGCTCCCGAATATCAAAGGTAAACTGCGCGGTCAATGATTTACGAGCGCCGAAGGAGCAGTTGAAGCGTTCAAAAACCATGTTTTGAAGGTGTGTCAAGAGGAATGGAAAAACTGCTATGACAAATGGTTTCAACGAATGTAAAAGTGTATTGATCATCAAGGGGAATATTTTGAAAAACAATAACAATGTTTGTTATTATTTGCGAATCCCGAAATATAAATAGTACCCCTCATATATGATTAGACGGCTATATCAACGAAGTGTATTTAATCATGTTGTCTACACAAACTTAGTATAAATTTATTCGATTTCACGGGTATAGCATATGAAACTAAAGAAAAATACAATTCCAGGTGTTTATCATGGAATCAGTGCTAATTTATCTGTTGAGTGACCGAAAGATATGATAATGTTGATAGAAAGGATACTTCTATTAAATTATCAGAAGTTATGAATATTTTACACCACAGAATTCCTTAATTAGCAGGAATATAGCACTGAATCCTTTAACAGACTTCCTACTAGGCTATTGTGGAAAAGTGACGTGAACACTGCTTAATTTACGCACTGATGAATTGCATATTTCTGGGAAAAGTAAATGAGCATAATTTCGTGTTAGATGACAGAAATTCCTTAATTGGATTTGTGCAGCTTGCGGCAGGATTGGTTGAGTTTATTTTTATGTGGTTCAAGAGACCCGCAACATATTTTGAAATATAGAAAGTATATGAGTGAATAACATATACTTATTCAAATATGTTAAGGAATTTATTCCTCCTCTCTTTGCATTTCACATGGCCGCTCCGGATTCTAAAGTAATTCTGATCTATATTGGAAATTACTATTTACTAAACAACAGTTCACTCCTAATAAAACCACTTTACCAGGCCTTAAACAGGTTCCAACTAATCGGACAGAAGAACTTCCAACTGCAATCAAATTTCTGTCCTCCATCACGTTTACATATCAACATCACTTCTACATTTATAAAAGCTCTACAATCTAGCAAATATTTTTGTTTTACTTTACACAATCTCTTCGAACATAGAAACTAATTTTTCCCTCATTGATTTATTGTCTTGCAAAAAAAGATCATTTAGAAATTCGCACTGTACTAATTTTCTTGGTTTAACCAATTTGGGAAACATTAAATACCCAGAGCCTGCAAAAGGTGATGGACTGACATCAACTACCATCTTAGTTAAACTATCCGTCTGTCTCCAATAGATGTGACCCCAACTGACCTGCTTGCTTGTATTCCCTCACCACACGCAGATCGTGCTCATTCATCGTATGTTTGCATCCTATTAGCAGCAAATTATAATCAGTCTTAATTCCGGTAACTATCGAACCATAAAAGCCTCGTGTCAACATGAAAAGCAGTTCATATTTTATTAAAAGGCACACCTATTAAAAGGAGCATCCTAACATGAATATATTTCATGTACAAACATGGCCGCTAACAAATTTGGCCTCATTTCTTTCGTTTTCAATTCCAACGTCAGCTTCAATTTGAATTTCGTGTCAATCTCAAATGTCACTAATTAAGTACCCTAAACGAACACTTTCCCTTTTATCGAATATATGAACAGCACCCCTGCATCGTAGCCACCGCAGCCAGCAGGGTGTAAACAAACTTGAAAGTGAATTGCAATTTGTCAGCATTTTAATAATTCATCTGGAGTTTGGAGAAATCGATTGCCACCATTCGCTGGAATCACTCAATGACTTATGTATGAATGTGTGCGAGAGGGTGCTGATGTGTGTGTGGATGTGTATTGGGTTGTACGTATACTTCTGGGTGTGGAGGTGGCGACAATTGGCACTGCTGCTTCTGCTGCTTCTGCTGCGGTGCTGTCGGCATTCTCCATATCCAGGAGCCTTACGTAAGCATTTCACAAATTTAGCCAACGTTTACCCTAATTCAGTGAAAGCTTTTGGCAAACAAAATTTTCAAATTTAAAACTCCGCTTGCTGCACCGTGCCCCAGCCCACAACGCACCTCCCAAACGTGCCAACCAAATCCTTTGCTCTCTGTTTTCAATCCTTTTAGGTCGCAATTTTTGCATACCATCGCACTTTTTGCTGCAGTATGGAGTACGTGGTTAATTATAATAGTGCCTGCGTGAGAGGGTGTGTATATATATAAATATATATATATATATATATATATATATATATATATATATATATATATATATATATATATATATATATATAGTGTGTGAGTGCTAGAGAATTTCTGTGTGTGTATGGGATGTTCAATTTTCGTATGGCATTATCCCATTCGATTTTCAGCATAAATTAATTATAAATTAGTTTGCATTTTAGTTGAACGAGAAAGCGAAAATCGGAATAAATTTGCAAACGCTTTTTTCCTCAAATCTATTTAATTATTGTATCTGCTCCGTAGATGGTTACGTTTGGCATTCCAATGAAGCAGTAGGATTCTTAGAAAATTCTTAAATAAAACATTTCTATCCTTGAATCACGGATTGGAAAGGAAACCGACACCGTCACCGAAAATCATTCATTATTCTTATTGAAAACTAACACCGAATCGGTAGGTTAGGTTAGGTTAACTTGGCTGGCATAAAGCCACGCATAGACCCATTGGTCCCTAGCTATACCAGATGGGGTCTGACCTTTATGCAGATATCCAGTAGACATCTCGTAGGATGTCAACGTTTTTTGCGAATTTAAGCAATGCTGTTAGCTGCATTCCTGAGATGCCTTCCAATCTCAAAAATTGTGGGGCTCCTAAGAATTTTAAGTGCGTTTTTGATAACGCAGGATATACGAGTATACAAAGAAGTTGTTCTAGAATTTCCCTTACTCCAACCTCCTTACATTTTCTACATTCGTCATTGTCCGTAATTCCTACCTTGTGTGCCGCCAGTATATTATGGCCTGTCATTTTACCTATGATAGTTCTACAGTCTTTTCGCGAGAGCGCGAGTATGAATCGCGTTTGTGTCCTATCGTTGACCTTAGACATAATTTTTGCTATTTAGCAGGTATTTAAACTGTGCCACCTTGCTTTCACCTGCCTACTCATGTGTCCGTCCGTTTCATTGAATAGTTCTTTAAGAGGTTTCCGTATGTCGTTTTTTTGTTCAAGTGGTAAATAGACAGCGCTTTTGCAATCTTATCTGCTATTTCATTATTTTTTATTTCCTTATCACCAGGTACCCAATAGATATGCAATCTTCTATTGCGACTATCCTTTCTATGGCTTCCCTGCTCTGTAGGACATCTTATGGTTTTTATACTATATGAGTTAATCGCCTTTATTGATACCTGGCTGTCCACGTATATGTTTATTTTTGAGGCATTTCCTGTCTTGGTGTAGGCTAGCTCTCCGACTTTTGTAACAGCGAAGACTTCCGCTCGCAAGATACTGCTCTGGTCAGGCAGCTTTATAGGCTGCCTAATTTCCAACTCTGAGCGGTAGATGTCCGCTCCCACACCATCTACCGTTCTGAAGTCGTCTGTGTCAAAGTGAAAGGTCCCTCGGCTGGGCCTCATGCCCTTACGCCACCCCCTCTTCTATTGTAGTTATATAACTTCTTTCCCAATTAAAATGTGGAGTTATGTAATCAGTGTTGTACAAACCTCTTCTGCCTATTGAGGTATGCCCGAAGGTTCTGTAAGTGAATTCTCCCATAGCCGTCACTTTCCACGCGGATTTCGCCGCCAGATTCTCCGCCACAGGGTCGATAGGCGGCATGTTGAGTACCGTTTGGAGAGCAGCCGTTGGAGTGGTTCTCAGTGCGTCTGTTATGCAGAGTGCAGCGAGGCGCTGGATTCTTCCCATTGGCATTCTATATGTAGACTTCTTTGTTGCAGTCCACCACACTAATGCACCATACAGTAAGATTGGTCTAACTATTGCGGTGTAGCACCAGTGCATCATCAAGGGAGAAAGACTCCAAGTAATGCCTAGCATTATTTTGCATGCATATAGCGCGTTATTGGCCTTCTTCGTGGTTTAATCAACATTGCGCTTCTACATAAGCTTATTGTCCAAAATTACCCCAAGGTACTTTATGTGGGCTTGGAGAGTAAGTTCGCTGTCACCTACTTCGGAAAGTTTCACGCGGGGCCCTTGTACTTTCTGGTAAAAAGTAGCATGTTCGTGTTTCCTGCGTTTACCTCCAAGCCTGCTCGAGACGCCCACAGACAGATCATTTTAAGAGTGTTGTTCATTATGTTATTGATGGTATCTAGGTACTTTCCCGCAACTACTATTCCTGTGTTATCTGCATATGCCACTAGCTTAGGTGCTTTCCCATCAAATTCCCTAAGTAGTTCGTTTACTAGAAGTACCCACAGAAGCGGTGATAGCACTCCTCCTTGTGGGGTACCTCTGCCTGCCTGTTTCGTCACTTTAGCTTCGTTCCATTCCGCTTCTATCTTTCTGCAACCTAGAATCTGCTTTATCCACAGATAAACAGCGTCTTCTCCATTAATTTGTACATGCTATTCAAAATATCATCCTTCGTCACGTTGTTGAAGGCTCCTGATATATCTAGGAGTACCCCAAGGGCATTTTATTTATATTCAGAGGCCCTTTCAATAATCAGTACTAGTGAGTGAAGAGCAGTCTCCGTGGATCTGACTTTAGTATAAGCATGTTCCGCTTTTGACATATTGTCTGGGGCAACTGTGTCCCTGATATCGTCCCGAATCGGTAACTGAGTACAAATATCTGCGACAATTTCAGTAACAATATTGTCTCTCATTAGATAATGTAATAATAATAATGTAATATAACAAACGTAATATACCCCAAAAGCGTGTATTTATCATTTCAGGTACTGATTAATCCTGTGCCATTTCCAGCTTCAATCGATTATTCAGTAGAAAAATTTGCGACAACCGACACTGATGTCCCTTTCACTACAATTAGGTACTGAATCAACTAAATTTTCGTCACTTCATACCTCCAATGTTTACAGGTGGCGCTACCAGGGCGGATTGGTAATATAGAAAATATTTCAAAGACTGAGAGTTAACTCTCCTCTATAAAATACCCTGGAATAAATAGTGATCAGAAGTAATTTCAATAACCATATTTTGTCTTGGGAGTTTTCCTTTGAAAACTTATAGATCGGCATATAATATTAATAATTATAATCATATCATAATCTTAATACCATAAGAGTATATTTCTCAGTTCAGGTACTGATTAATCCCGTGCCATTTCCAGCTTCAAGCCAAAGAAAATTGCATAATTATTCAATTAAAATTCAGCATAGTTAAATGCATTCCTTGTGAGTTTGTTTGCAGTTCATGAAACTCTTTCAATTGAAATGGAAACGCGGCTAATCAATTTCAGTTCTCACAGCCACTTCGTCCTAATCACTTGTGCGCTACTGGTAACTCGGCACTGGAACAAAAATTCACCTTTCAAAAGTTACTTAAGGTCCAAACAATATTCACATTCTCCACATTTCGTCTTTTCTTTGTCAAATACTCGTAACAGCGTCGGAGAAATAATGGGAACGCAACTGTATGTACGAACTGCGAGTGTTCCCTTACAAAGGCACACAAGGAACTGCTGAACAACTGCTTCAGCTGCGACATCAGCACAATTACAAAGCTTCTTGAGTTACTACAAAAGGCTGCACAACTGCTACAGTTGTTGGGGCTGCAGTGCAATGCCAACAGTTGCACGACTGCCTCCACAAGAATGCAACAATAGTGCGTCAATATGGGCACTTGTGCCAATCCTTGCGACATTATTCCACAATTTAAGAAACTTCTTTGGTTTAGAGCTCTTAAAAAATGGAAGGCATCGAACTGCCGTTGTAAGTGCAGCTGCGAAGCGTTCTGGTCCAAGTGACTTAAAGCAGGAATGGAGAATACACTCAACGTAAAAAGACAGTCAACAATGTTTCGGGGATATTTATAGCAAAATAAATTCGGATAGACTTCTATCAAGGAAACTATTGAAATTAAGCGATATACTGCAGATAATAGATAGTGAGACCAAATATAATATATTCAGTTATTTCAGTTAGAGAGTTAGTTCAGTTTTTGGCATGCCTTACTACAACATTAAGAGTACTTCATAAATATGGAAGAGAAGATGTATCCGAAAGCCAATTTATCATCACCGGTATCTAGATTTGAGCAAAGGCAACCTCACTTTACACCAGATAAAGGACATATGGTAGTATAGTCCATCATTCCAGACTGAAACGAGAAACGGGACTGAATCAAGTCGTTACAACTGGAAAGTAACTGAATACAGATAATGCAAAACTGTTGGAACATCAATGGATGGCAGAGTATTGATGGATTATTTCTGGTAAACAAATAAACACGACTGAACAAATTAACATTCAATATCCTCATTTAATTGGAATTTATCGAGAGACGCAAACGCAAACAACTTATTAATGAATGTGTCTATACCGTTACGAAATTGCCCTCCTGACAATTTATACTCTTACGAAATTGCCCTCCTGACAGTTTATTTTAAATCTCAATACTTCGATTCGTACCACTGGATTGTATAGTAATTAAACAATCGCAGGTTAGATTAAAATAATTTTCTTCATTTAATTATTGCAATTTACACACTTAATATTAGGCTTAAAGTTTACTTTAATACAATTTTGAACTTTATTTAATTAATCATCATTTTATTACTTCTTAATACTGTTACGATTCAATTGTGTCTCGACTTTAATTGTGTGGTGGCTTATATACCTTCCGAATGTTGAAGTAGAACATTATAGAACATTATCTACACCTCGTAAGAAGTTTCGAGAACATTCTAGAACATTATCTACACCTCGTAAGAAATTTCGAGAACATTCTAGAACATTATCTACACCTCAAGGGAAGTTTTGTTAAGGTTCTAGACTATGGATGGATTGTGTCTTGGCTTAAATACATATCTGGGGTGGTGCACTCATTCTCAAATTTTAAATGTGATCCTAAAAGTATACAATCATTTATGTTTCAATACATATGCAGGTATATATATAGAAATATATATATAAATATATAAATCAATTACGTCACTGAATATTTCGGTCAATTGGTCGATTACTGTGCATGTAGTGAGGCAATTAGCTCCATCTTCTTTCCACTAAATTTCAGATCTTGAAAGAGGAATCAAAATAACTAAACGCTCGGTATCATTCGCCTTTGTTGGTTAACGCTAGTCCATAGTCTTCCTTAAAGTATATGTGGCGATCACACCATCGTAGCAAAAAATATACACCCCAATTAGTGACTTTCTATAGCTCCAATGGGTGAGGTCAAATATCTCTTGGATTGGTAAGCCCCAAGTTGAAAAGTTATATTGTATATTGACGACGACATTCAACCAAAAATGCACTTTGAAGCTCCAAATTATATTTTTGCTAAAATATGATTAGATTCCAAATGTATAAGGTTCCAATTACCAATGCATAATGGTGTCTCGGCTTTAACTCTTGTATTAATTGGATTTTATACGAGTGGAGGCTGAAGTCTTTGAAGAAAATTCTCCGGATTGAGGTCTGCAAAAGTCCCAGTTTCTTCGAACATAGATAATTTAGAACTTCTTATCACCCTTATTTTCACCAAGTACGACCATATTCTTCTTCGAGTATTACGGAAGCTATCACCCGTTGGCATGAGGTACAACAAAAACTGTTTCTGAGAATTTTCCAACAATGCACTGGTGATTTCAGTGCGATCACGTCGTCCCAATATTTCAACTAAACAATGTAGAATAAGAAAACGATTTAAATTTTATTTTCTGAATTAAGAAGACAATATGCTTCGTTCTGCTAATGAGGTTTGCCATGGTTTTCTTTATAAACATCTAACGTAAGCTTTTAAGTATCTCTTTCCCTTGAGTGTGCCAAACAATAGCAGCAAAAAGTGCCTTTTACGAAGAACAATGAAAAACTATGAGAATCACTTTTTCCTTCCTAATTTTTTAAGGTTTTACTGCGCGAATGCTATCACAACTAAAGAGACGGAATAGCAGGAATGAATAGCGTTGCCACATTGATGCTGATTAATGCAGCGGACAGAATATGGTACGAACAATGATTAATCATGAAGTCAATGCAAATGAGAACTGTTTTTTTAGATATATATGTGAGAGCTCGGTGGATATTCTTGGATTAAAAACTTTAAACTAAATGATGTACTTGCACTCCACTCTTTCAGGACCGCAAACAAAAGTGAACAATATAAGTTGGCTGCCTCAGTAGAATCGGGAAGCATGAAGAAAATGTGGAACAAAGCAGCAATTATTTTATTTTGAAATGGGAGCTACCTACCAAATGGGAGTTAGCCCCAACAATGGATGCTAAGATCCTAGTAGCCTATCAGATTTCAAACGAGTATTTGAAAGCGGAGGATACTGCTGCCGTTATTACTGCAACTCTTTTATAGGCATATGTTGGCCTTCATACTTTTATCATATTTCAACGCCTTTATGGATTCTTCTCCAATTATTGTCTTAATAACACAATTTCTTGAATCATGATATATCGAGGCTAACAAATTTCATCTTAATAGCACGGAAATAGGAAGATCTCGCCTTCTTAGCAGAAACTACGAACCTTTCAATAAACTTGTACATAGATAGCCAGGCTGCGATGAAAACTATAACTTCATCCTGTGCATCTTCGAGAAATGTTCGACAATGAAAGATAGCAATGGATAGACTGGCCACCCACCGGAAGCTACATACCTCTATTGGGTGCAAGGACATAAGAGTAAAGAAGGAAACGAGAGTGCGGATGCCAGTCCTAAAAATGGAATATTCCTACCAAACGAGCAAGTAAGTAACGTACTGATGCCTCCATAAATGATCAATAGCTGTATTGAAGATGACGTGATGAGGAAGGTGGAAGAAAGGTGGAGTACTACCACATGTAAAATCGCAAAGGTCATGTGCAAACCGTACGGCACTCAGATCGATACTGGCACTTCCAAGGAAGGATTGCGGACCGTTAGTAGGAATACTGACATACTGACATGTCACTGTCTAACGACTCAAAAATAACAATGAATGCAGGAAATATGGGGAGCAGGGCACAAAGGAAACTTTGGATCTCTACTATACCTATGGCCCGAAATATGGAAAACGCGCCAGACAGATCTGAGAGCCCCTTGGTTTGAAGGACTAGAAGATGTCGCACAATTAGGGACAGTTTCGCTCTTAAGATTTGCTAAGAGCGTCTCTCTGTTAACGATATATACTAAAACTCCAAATCGGATATCCATTTGGGATCGCAAAGGGCCTGAAGATCTATATATGACCTTCACGGCCAGCCAGCTTAACTTAACCTAACTTAGCTTTAATTAAAGTTGTTTTACAGAGATTCATTAAGCTCTGTATTCCATGAATTTCGCTGCGACGAATTTAGTTGAGCAAAGACGCTATCTCATATTTTGTGTTCTAACAAAATTTCATATGCTGAAAATATTAACGGTAGCCTACGGGGCCTAGAAAATGAGGAAAACGGAAGTATACAAGTGGTACAAAGAGTGCTTAAACCGCGACGTACTGTGGTGGATGATTTGCCTCAGTCCGGTTGTCCATCCACCTCTGTGAGTGAATAAAACATCAAAAAGTTAAGAAAATTATACTCGAAAATCGTGGTGTGAGCATCTGGGAGATAGCAGCCGATATTGGTGTCTCGCTCGAATCTTTGTACAAAGTTACGCAAGATCTTTTGAAGCTTGGCTTGTGTCGGGACATTTCCGGTGACGAGACATGGGTCTATGTCAACAATCATCACAATGGCGTCTCTCTGATGAGGAAAAAACCCAAAAACCACCACAAAGTTGATCCAAAATCAGGCTTTTGTTCATTGTTTTCTTTATTTACCGTGATGCGGTCCACTCCGAATTCCTTCCGCCAGGCCAAATAGTAAATAAGGAGCGTACAGAAGCGTTTGAGGAAGAATGTTCGTCGCTAGAGGGCGGAATTGTTAATTAATTAATTAATACCATTCCGAATGCTCCGTATTCACCGGATTTTTTCCTGTTCCTACGACTCAGGTTACCACTCAATCGGATGAAAATGCTTTCGGGATAAAGGAGAATTCACAGAAGGAGCGGTTCAAAAATCCACCTATGAAAAGTGTTTGGAAGTAGCATTGTAATAGGTTTATTGGTTACCTACAACACCAGCCAAGGCAATTTTTGGTTGTGATATAAGAATACCTGCAGATCTGAAATTCGGTGCATACTCATCTGCAGAACTTTCATGTAGCAGTTCTGTAGCTGACAAACGAAGACAGTTGAATGAAATTAGTGGAAACATCAGAAATCGCACACATCTTATAAATGATAAAATGAAAGTCAGATATGATGTACGAACAAACTCAAAGGGAGGGCATCTAGTTATGCTTCATAACCCGCAAAAGAAAATAGATGATTGCCTAAACCGCCAAACACGCTAAGGACCTTAAAGAGTGAAGCGAATGAACGATTTAATATACCTTAATCAGCAAGGAATATCTGGAACAAAATGAAACTCATTATAAAGGTTGAAGTAAAATATTTGTACAGTACGAATAAAATTAAGTGGATAGCAGTGAAAATAAAATAAGACCCTAAAAGTAGGCAATAGTTTTCGGGTATATTTTGCTTTCATCATACTTCTTAGTCATAGTGTACGTAGATTCGCCTCGAAACTTCTTTCGAAAAGCCACCACAACAAAAGTCAACACACTGTCGAACAGTGATCGTAGCAGTACATATACATATGGAGAATTTAAATAGTAACAGTAACAGTATTAACAAACAATAAAGTTCATACAAAATTAATAAATAAATATATGCAAATTGTTTTAAAAGTAACTTTAAACCTAAAGTAAGGAATGAAAATTGTTATAACTAAATAAAGTTAAATTATTCTAATTTCAACAAGGGATTGGTTGATTACTGCTCAATCCTGCGGTACGAATTATAGTATTGAGAACTCCTACGCTGGGTAGTCACCTTGTTGCGGTGTAGGGGCTTACTGTGTGCTGGAACATGGCACATGAAAGACGGTGACATGGTCCAGTTACGCAAACTAAGAAGACTGGGGCACCCGGTCCCTTACCCGACAGGCCGGATGAGATGGACATCCCACTTAGCCAGGAATCGGCTGGGGTGTCTATCTCCTCGGAACAGGAGAGAAATCTTCTTGAACCTGCTCCAGAGAAGATTCCAAAACTTCGGGTGAAGCTGTCCGGCGCTGGACGTAAACGTTTTAAGGCTTTGCTTGCCAGGGGCATATCGCTGGAAACAGCTCGGTCCTTGGCGGCAAATCCAGCCAACGTGTCTGCGCGATGGACCCCTAAAAGATCCCGTTCAGATGGCTCCACGCCCACATCGAGCTCCAGGCCGACAAAGCGGTTTGCACAGGAGGGCAACAAAAACATTGATAAAATATCAATAGTGCCCCCAGCGGACCCGCCGGTGTGTGGTGAGATGAAGGAGGTGGAGACCTTACTTGGGGGCGAACGTGGTCCCAGAAAGAAGGTGGCGAGTGTCTCTGAAAGACATGGCGTGCAGGGCACCTCCTTGGGGGTTCCCTGTTCAAAGCCTACTCTAGCGGAGACAGTCTGCTCCAAATTCCCGGAGGGCATATGGTCCACTGAAGAAATTGGGAAGGTACAACGCTGTATTCTTGACAAGATGTTCGAGACTCGTGAGAGCCCAGTGAAGCCACACTTTGCAGGCTGTAGTTTCAAGCATGGATGGTTGACGATCAACTGTCTGGACGACGAAACCGTAGCCTGGGCTGAAGAAAGGATACCAGCCATGAAGCCATGGGAGGGGCTGAGTTGAAGGTGGTGGACGAGGCAAAAGTGCCAAAGGCTAAGATCTTCGTTGGCTACTTTCCCGGCTCGGTGTCTTGGCAAAATGACCGAATTTTGGGGCAAGTGGAGTCACAGAATTCGGGCATTAGTGTCAGCGAGTGGCGGGTGCTCCATCGCCTACAAAAAGGTGACCAGGTCGAGCTGGCAATTGCTCTGGACCCCATCTCGTCTGAAATGGTTGAGACACTGGGCAACAAGGTCTACTATGGCTTTGGCACTGCCCAGCTTCGACCTAGACTGAAGGGGAACAGGGCAAAATCTGCTGTTGGTGTTGAAGAGCAACCCACAACATCTGTTGCAGCGCGGGCAAAGCAGAGTAGCCAGAAGCCAAAAACGGGGCCAATTTTCACAAAGCCAGTACCGAGAGCGGAGAAAGGCAACACTCGTGCCCAACGTCCAAAACCATCTGCTCTCTCTGGTAGGCTTAGGAAATGGGAGAGAAAAGACCCGGAGGCTGCGGAAACTTTG
Source organism: Clusia tigrina (assembly GCA_920105625.2). Classification (NCBI taxonomy): domain Eukaryota; kingdom Metazoa; phylum Arthropoda; class Insecta; order Diptera; family Clusiidae; genus Clusia; species Clusia tigrina. The sequence continues at coordinate 32,202,775 of OV050030.1, forward strand.
CGGAGCACGAAGGGTGGTAAGATCCGCAAGGATCGGTCTGGGAAATAATGTCCCAGGCCCCATCACGAACGCAAAACTCTTGGAAGTAGCTTCACTGTCTCCAAATAAATCTCCACAGGGCTATAGCAGCCTCTTACAGGCTCAGTGCCTTGGTGGAACACCAGTGTCTGGACTTCGTAGCCATTCAAGAACCATGGGCCACAAATGGGCGCATAAATGGTCTGCAGACAAAAACATGTAAGTTGATCTATGATAATAATGTTGATCGACCGAGGGCAGCGATGATGATCAACAAAAATATTAAATTCCTCCCAATTTCAGAGCTTCTACAACGTGATCTGGTGGCAGTACAGGCAGAAGTGACTAGTGCCAAAGCGAGGAGAACGGTAGTCCTGGCCTCCATGTACCTGGCGACACAGAGGACACGGTATCGCGCGAGCTCCAGCAGCTTACGGAGTACTGTCGCACTCGCAGTCTACAGTTGGTGGTGTGCTGCGACGCAAGCGCGCACCACACGGTATGGGGAAGCACGGACACGAACGTGCGAGGTGAGTCACTTCTTGATTTTATTACGACAAACAATCTGGTGGTGGTGAATAGGGGTGACGAGCCTACCTTTATGAAAGCGATAAGGGGGGAGGTGTTAGATCTCACCCTAACTAGCGCATTCAAATCAAATAACATTTCTAATTGGAGGGTGCTTAATGAGGACTCCTTGTCGGACCATAGGTACATTTGCTTTGATCTGGGGGGGGGGGGAGATTGGAGGCACCTTCGAAATGAGAAATGTTAGGAAAACCAACTGGTCGATATATAACTTTTACTTAGAGCAAAATATTGCGTGCCTTAGTGAAAAAATAAGTAACTCCCAGGAACTAGATCTTGAAGTTAACAAATTAAATAATATAATAATCGAGGCTTTCGAAAGTGGTTGCAATTTATTTGTGAAGAAACGTTCTAGGAACGTACCCTGGTGGAGCGGGGAGCTAAATGTTTTGCGCAAAAAAGCCCGTCAACTCTTTAACAGAGCCAAGTCTTATGGTGACTGGGCATCTTATAGAAGTGCCTTAACGGCCTATAATAATGAGTTGAGAAGATCTAAGAGAGACTCATGGAAAAAGTACTATGAGGAGATTGAAACCCTCCCAGCAGCTACCCGACTCCAGAAATCACTCAATAAAGATCACTCAAACGGACTTTCTACACTCAAGAAGCCTGACGGAAATTTTACGGAGAGCCTGGAAGAGACGGGACAGCTTTTGTTGGACACTCACTTTCCAGGCTGTGCCACTAGCGGAGAGGATAGTGAAATCATCGAGAATACTCGTTTCTTGATGCCTACACGGAGGGAACTCTCACTGGCTCGCAGAATCTTCACCGTCAATAAAACCAAATGGGCTATCTCCACTTTTAGACCATTCAAATCGCCAGGTGTCGATAATATACAACCCTGCCTACTTCGGCAAGGTGTTGATGTATTGGCACCTGTGCTAACAAACATTTTTAGGATAAACCTGGAACTAGGCATAGTGCCTAAACCTTGGACGAAGGCTAGGGTGGCTTTCATACCGAAAGCAGGCAAAAGGGCGGACCACACGCCAAAAGCCTATCGGTCCATTAGCCTAACGTCATTCCTGCTAAAAGTTATGGAAAAAATTCTGGACCAATATATCAGGGAAACTTATCTTAAAGATTCTCCTCTTCATATTGAACAATACGCTTACCAATCAGGCAAATTGACTGAGACAGCCATACATAGCTTAACGAGCAAAATTTAAAAGGCGTTTGAGGGTAAAGAAATAGCCCTCTGTACATCGGTTGACATTACGGGGGCTTTTGACAATGCTACTTTCAGATCTATTGAGGAGGGGATGAACAGGAAAGATATACAAAGACTGATATAACATGGGTTCTCAATATGCTGAAAAACAGAACAACAATCTTTGAAACAGGGACAGCAAAGCAAATTGTCAGGTCAACCAAAGGATGTCCCCAGGGGAGCGTCCTATCGCCACTCCTATGGTTATTGGTTATCGACGAGCTCTTACAAACTCTCAATGACCTCGGATACAAAGTTCAGGGCTTTGCGGATGATTTGGCCATTATGGTCAGAGGCAAGTTTGACTCTACCATAACAGATCGCATGCAACTAGCTCTTGACATCACTCACAACTGGTGTCAGGAGAAAGGACTATCGATAAATCCGAATAAAACAAACGTGGTACCCTTCACCAAAAGAAGGAAACTGAATCTGGGGACCTTAAGTTTAGGGACCACAAACTTAACAATGTCCAATGAAATGAAATATCTAGGAGTAATCCTAGACAAAACTCTAACTTGGAAAAACCACTTATCATGCATAGCTTTCCAGAGGTTGTACGGTAATACATGGGGACTACGGCCAAAAATGATGGCGTGGTCATATAAAACAATAATAGTACCAATGATTACTTAGGCGTCGTTGGTATGGTGGCCAAAAGTAAACCAAACAAGAGCTCAGATGACTCTTAACAAGATTCACCGCATAGCCTGTTTGAGCGTGACGGGAGCAATGATAACGGGCCCCACACTAGCTTTGGGAGTGATCACTGGACTGACTCCTCTACACCTTGTAGTTAAAAGGATGGCGGCCAGAGCGACCCTAACGCTACCTAATCTAGCCCATCTTAAAGAAGGCAACCTTTCGGGGCACGCAAAGATTCTGGACACTGTCTGGAATTCTCCGTGCCTCATGGTCTTCGACAAAATGGACAGAAAATTAGACTTCTCAAAGCAATTCAAAGTGGTCATCAGTGACCGTTCAGCTTGGAGAAACAAGGAAATAATAATAAAACAGGACTCACAGTTGTGGTATACAGATGGGTCCAAAATGGAAGATGGCAGTGCAGGAGCTGGAATTGTAGGGCCAAATTTCCAAAAAGCAATTTCAATGGGAAAAACAGCCTCCATTTTTCAGACGGAGGTCCACGCTTTAGAGTTATGTGCTAGAGAATGTCTACGCAGGGGTACACGCAACACCAAAATATGCATATTCTCAGATAGCCAGGCAGCTCTAAAATCATTAATAAACTTCTCATTTCAATCAAAGCTGGTCTGGGAATGCTATAAACTTCTCAATACCCTAGCAGCGAGAAACTCTGTTACGCTAATGTGGGTACCGGGACACGAGGGACATGAGGGTAACGAAATGGCAGATTCTTTAGCAAAAAGGGGTGCAGACACTGCTTTTATAGGCCCAGAACCCTTCTGTGGGGTAAACAGTAGCTTCACAAATAACTTGTTGTGCGAACAACAAAAACGAGGTCTGCTAAACTACTGGAGAGCCCAAAAAGGCATGCGGCAGTCGAGACTACTCATTGATCCTGAACACATCAGGGTAGATGCTCCTTTAAACCTCAGCAGAAATGACATCAAACTCTATACTGAACTTTTAACAGGACACTGTAGACTAAATTACCATCTGAAAAAAATAGGCGTGGTAGAAGACGATTCCTGTCGACTCTGTCAAGAGGAGCAGGAAACGGCAGAACATATTCTATGCACTTGCCCAGCGGTGGCACGACGCAGACATAATTACCTAGGCAGTGGGTTCATATCTCCAAATCACCTAGTTAAAATTAAGCCCACAGCAGTTACGAAATTTATAAACAGTCTAGGACTGTTTTAGTTGGGTACGAGGCTGCAGAATAGATCTTTTAGGTCGCGGTGTTTTTTTAGCCTGTTAATAATAATAATTGAGAGTTTGTATAAATTGCCAGTGGGGCAATTTCGTAACATTATATATTTTTTTCCAAGAATGGAATGAATTTATATTAAGGCATTGATTCGAAGCATACTTCGGCATACTCCAAAAATACAAAAGTTCAAATAAATATTCCGTTTATAACATAAAAGGACAGGCTGCCATCAATACTCTGAACAAGGCATTCACCTTCTAGAAAGTAGTGTCTCTCTGTGGCTCAAGTTAAATTGATACAATTGAAATAAAATATTAGTTAGTATTGTACAAATTTTGTTGATTGCCGTAGATGTTTCCAGCGATGATGAAGACTTGGTGGATGAAACCCTGGAAAAGGCAATCTTTGTATCCATCTGCAGCTCACTGAAACCAACATTCTGTATTCCATTGTTTGTAAATGGAAAACAACAATAAATAAACAATACTTATACTTTTATCAATAAGTGAAGGAATTGTATTTGTTTTTGTTAACAATTGACTTCAAACTAAAGTGCGGGGGTTCACTATTGGGTTCAAAACGAATATCGTACACCCTAAAAGTATGCAACCATTTATATTTCAATATCAAAAAGCTTTCAGTAACAGTTTGGCCGTGTTGCCTACCATAAAAACCGAAATCTACTACCACAGAAAAGCTGATATGAGTAGCGACCAAAATTTTATCAGAACTTCCATCAGGATATTCGGTAACTCTGTAACAGTAAGGCTCGGTAAGTATGCAACAACAAAATATACGCAAAAAACTTACCGAATAACGAATACCGAACACCGAGCTACGTCTGAATAGTCCTAGTGTTTTCTTAGACATTGAAGTAAACAGTCAAGATAATGTAGAATTTACCTCCATGACGCTCAACTGAATAGTTAAAAAAAAAAAATGATGTTTCAACCGAGTAGCTTGGACCATTGCAAAACATGACCGGCCAAGAATTTTTGGCACAAAAAAAACAATTCTATGCTTCCCAGCGTTTGAGTATTTTGCGCTGATATACATGCGTCATTAAATTGTCCTATATCCAAAGATGATTATTTAATAATTCTTAATCTCAATTACAAATACTGATGCTTCGATTAAATTGCACGATGTATACTCTGTTACTGTTGCTTTTCAACTGCTCTCGACTTTGAATTCCTGGTAGCTCATATACCTTTCGAATGGTTTAAGTAGAAAGTTGTAGACTATTCCTTATAGTTCGGTAGAAATTCGAGAACATTCTCGATAATTAGGAGGATAAAAACTAACCCAATGATGAAATTGAAAACAAAACCTCTAAATAGTCAAACCCAATCCAATTGGATTACAAAGGTTTATTCTATAAATCTATGATAAAGTATATGTGGACTTATGGTATCCAGCTCTATGTTATGGTAAAATAGTAAGGTAAAATGTCCCTCTAAAGTAAAGAAGCTGCACCGAGCCCAAGCAAAAGGTTTCCGTACTATTATCAAGGCATTCAAATGTGAATATTCTAACAGTATTCCAAGAAATATCCGATTTCGCGAAAAGCTTAATTTCAGAACTAGTACGGCATCCCAATATTTTAGCCACAAATATACTGAGATGTCTAAAAAGGTTATTAAATAGTCCTCTTCGTTTTAAGCTATGATCTATTATGGACTTACTACTATTAACAGTTAAATTTTTATAAGTTCTCTGATATTATTACCTGGAACATTAGCATAAAGTAACTTCAATTTTTTTAGTTCTACAAATTGTGATTAGAAAAGTTAAGAAAAACTAATATGAAAAAAGCTGAGATCCACCTTTTTGTCATTACTTTCAATGTGGCTTGACTCTACAATTCATTCGAACCTCATTTTCTAGCGAAACTACAGACACTCCAGCTCCCTTTTCCATTGATTTAGTATTTAACAACCTCAGAATTTAAAGCAGTGCCTTTTTTACTCTTGCTGATACCTCAAACCCGACGTTCCCGTTCGTACCAAAACAATTTTTTACAGAAATTTTCCCAACATTACAATTCCTTGTCGCAGCTCTCCAAGCGCATTTCTTGGCAACTGTCGCAAATTGAAATGTGAAAATCTGTTGTGATTTGTATAACGTGACAAATGTGGCACCATTTGGCAAATAAATAAGCATCCTCTTTCAATATCCTTTTGCGTCAATGGTCGTTTACACTAAATAAGGAAATGGAGAAGCGCAAATAAGAAACGACACAGCGCACTGAAGTATTCAGCTTCAAGACACCACAACTCCTACAAAAACATCGGGGCAGATTGTTTTTTAACGCTAAGCATAAATTACGCTGATCAACGGCATCGACACGACCCTACAAACAGGCCCGCTTCCAATCCTGGCCGAGACACCCACAGCCACTCAGTCTCATCATTTTCAGCTGCCGCACACTGAATCCATTGAAAGGGATTTTTTTCCTCGGTTCACCACTATCACAAAAGTGCCACTAAGTTTGTTTAACATTGCGGAAGGACAACGCTGTTGCAGGCGCGCACGCCAGCGACCGCCAGTGGCAGTCTCTTTGTTTGTGTTTCTTCTCTGTTGGCTGGCAGCAACTTCATCAGTGCCATATGTTGCCTCATCAATAAAATCATCGAGGTCATTAAGTGGATTAACGGCTGCCATCAGGCGCACACGCTGCCAAACGAGCGAATCTACTCTTGTCTCCACACATCTGGCCGAACATATTGCACGCCCATGCCTGTACCCGTGCTCGTACGGTACCCGGAACGTGCGTTTTCCATCATTTCAGTGCTGTATTTTTGTTTCGTTTTTTTTTTAGTGTGCGTGTTGCTGTCTTTTGACACATCCTTATCGCCATTATTGCTATCCCTCTTAATGTTTGCTCTTCACTTTGCACTTTATAATATTTGAGTTTATTGTTACTTCCAGCGCCAACCCCACCGCCGCATACCCCTAGTAACGCCCTGGTTTAGCTGCTACCAGTGCCTTTGTATTGAGTGGGTGCTGCTCTTTCTGCCGGCGCTGGCCTGTGGAAGCATCCTTTTTTTTGCTTTCCCAGTTTTTATCATGTTGCGTCGCCCTGATGCTATTGACATGTACGAATTAGTTTAAATTATTAACTGACAGTTCAGTGAACTGCAAATGCGATACTTTATGAAATTTGTTTTAAAACTGTTTAATATTGGAAAAATGTATAACATACTTTCAGGCTTGGCAGAGGAGTTCTTTCAATGTACTCCTGCTGGTAGCTTACGCTCAAAGCTAAGCACCTGAAAGTTAAATTATAAGGTCGCAATGTAGAAGAGATCAACATTCAACACTAAACTCTAGTTATTAATGCAATCAGTGCGAAAGATTCAGCTTATTTTATGAAAAGAGAAATATACATATTAATATGTACAACTGCATTGTTGTATTTCTTTCTCCATTTAATCTTAAACATAAAACTATACAAACTTCAGTGCAACTTAAATATAAATTTTGCAGATTTTTTGAGGCTTATATGCGACCTGGTCATAGGGTAGGCCAGTTTTAAGTCTACGAATTGTCACAATTGATTGAAATAAGTCTGACTCCGTAGTGTTTGGGTGCATTTCAATGCGGTTTAAGTATCTGATGCTATAGCTTCTTATTTCGCCGTAAAGTGTGGGGATTTATAGGGCATGTTGAATTATGTCATTGCTCACATACCTTGGAGTATTTAGAATTGAGCGTAGTACTTTGAATTGAAATCTTTGTAGTATGTATATATTTGCTGTATTGACAATTCGATACCATATTGGTAGGTTTGAGAATGGACTGGTAAATGAGTAATTTGTTGTCCACTGTTAACTTTGGGTTGAGAACAATAACCCAGAGTAATGAGGTAAAATTTTATGCCAAGTTGCTTCTGCCAGTTAATTCTACGTTTGATATGCAAGGTCTAGATATTTGACATATCCGGTTTGAGGAAATGGTTTATCAAAAGTTAGTGATGAACAGCTGTTCTTCCTAAGAGCGTAGGTGAATTGAACGAATTTTGTGGTATTTGCGGTGATTCTCCATTTTTAAAGACATTTTTATATACCAAGGAAATGCTCTTGTACGCCGTGGTTGGATTGCTGTTGGCCGCCATCACCACTATATCGTGTACGAATATAGCTACTGAGATTTCTGTTGACAGTGGTAGGTCTGTGGTAAATAGAGGGTAGAGTGCCTCTGGTTTTTCCGGTAATGAGATGGTAGACAGGTGCTTTGTTGGATATCAGATTCGTTATGACACTTTTGACTTATTTTTTTGCAAACAGTTTTGTAGGCAACTCCATTTTCCCAGGGTATTCAAGAAAAGCTTTTATTTGTGCTTCCACATTAGCTTGATTCGGTGCGATAGAGAAAGACATAAAAAGTGTCCTAAGATGCTTTGCAAATGTATCTACTCTCAATTTATCGCTTTTTGCCCATACATCCAGTTTCAGTCCAGTTTCTGTTTTAATTGGAGCTGTGTGAGTGGTTGATTTACTGAATTTCTTAATAGTCTTCCAGAGGGAATAATTAGTGGCTGTGGATTATCATAACTATAGGTTATTATATTGTTACGAAATTGCCCTCCTGACAATTTATTCTAACTCTCAATACTCGAATTCGCACCACTGAGTTAGTAATCAAACAATCGCTGGTTAAATTAAAATAATTAACTTTATTTATGTATAGCAATTTACACATTTAATATTAGGCTTCAAGTTTACTTTATTACAATTTTGCACTTTAATTAATAATTAATTTAATCACGCACTAAAGCACTTCTTATCGCGTAGAAACTATACAAGCCATGAATATAATTGTTGGTGACTGGAAAAGGCCAATTACAATTTCCGCGCGGTCTGCAGCCCACCTAAACACGGAGAAGTATGAAAAATTCTTTAAGACCCTTGGCAATAGATTCCTAGCTGGAGGAGACTATAACACAAAGCACACATACTGGGGTTCCCATCTTACTACACCAAAAGGCCGACAGCTTAATGCGGGCCATTGGAAAATTAAATTTACTCCCCGTTTCTTCAGGTATACCAGCATACTGGCCAACAGATATAAAATAAAGTCCCGACTTGATTGACTTCTGTATGACGAAAGGTATTAGTGATCATAAATGTAGCCCATGTTTTCAGCTGTCTTCTGACCACTCTCCCTTTCTGGTCGAGCTTAACAACAATCTTGGCCTTCTTCCCACCCAATGTAGCGTACATCATCACAATACTGATTGGAATCGCTTCCAATATAAAAATATTAAAAAAGCCCCTGGGTACGATCTTATCACTGGAAAAATAGTAAAACAACTTCCAGAAGAAGAAGTTATATATCTAAACTACTTCTTTAACGCGGTACTAACATCTGGCGTTATACCTCCCCAATGGAAAGTGTCACAAGTAAAAATGATTCTCAAGCCCGGAAAAAGCGCTTGTAATGCACGTGTATTGTGTGCGAGAAATATATGATAAATATTATATATTATAGCATTGCTCGGCAAGACGCCATTAAGCAAATTACTAATTTGAGCCGAAGAAAGGCTGAAGCCGAAGAAAGGCTGTTTGCAAGAAAAATGCAATGTGTTGAGTTGCCAGTTGGAAACTGATTAGTTTAATTCCCGAGCAGGGTTTTTATATGGTTTATTTGAGTTACAAACTCGATAACAAATCTCGATTATTTTAATTGTTTATTTCTAATCCCTTTCGCTTAAGTCTAACTCAAATTCCACTCAATTGTAAAACAAACCAATTCACCAATGACCGCACGCCAGGATTCTAATTACACTGCACATGTCAAGTGTCATAGTGTTGCAGTGCAGCGGATGGGTGTGTCTTATGTATTGGTATGGTTTGGATGTGTAGTTTGCGTAGGTAGACTTTGTGCTACACTACGTTTGTGCGCAATAGTGCACATGCACTACACGCTGATAAAGTTTGTACGAATTCATATAAATATCAATCGCACAACCTTCAACCAAATACTCTCTATAAAGAGTATTTGCTTCAACTGTAACATAATATTTAATATGCAAAGTATATTTGTATGTATCCGTACGTTTGTACTCACAACAACAACAAGGAATATGCAGTCGGCGCGTGCAGTAGTATTGAGGCTCAAATGACACCTGCACAAGCATAGGCGCATTCCCAAAAATGCAACATAATTCCACCCAAATGGAATTGAAACGTATGTTTCATTGAACTTGCACATGCTGCTATGCTCTGCTGTTATATTTTGCTGATATTTACCTTTAGTACTTATTAATTATTATTGATGATGTTAGCAATAAATAATTATTTAAGACGATGAATTTCAATAAACAAATCACTCTTTCACTCTTTATCAACAAGAAAACTGAGTCTTTCTTTTAGCGGCGGATTGTTCAGGTTCAAGTGCTTGAACAATCAAATAATTATTCGTAGTCTCATATTGGTTCAAGTACCTGTTTGAGACGTCTCTACAGTCAACCGTGGCTGTCAAAACAAAGTTGAATCGTATCGACCAATTAGCTTACTACCGATGGCTTCTAAACTCATGGAAACCCTTTTCCTGAAAATTATAGAAGAGCGAAAGCTAATTCCAAATCATCAATTTGGATTCAAGAAGAAACACAGCAGGATCGAACAGGTTGATAGACTTGTAAACTGCAATCACACTGCATTCGAGCCAAAAAAAAAAATACTGTACAGCGGCGTTTCTCGAAGATTAACTTGGAAAACACATATATTTTTTAGCACTCGGTAGAGGGCTCAGAAATCTACACTGACTCTTGAATGGAAACTGCAAAGTCTCAATCGATAACAAATTGCTCATGTACTCAGCAAATTTTAAAACCAGTTTGGACATACGGTATTCAGCTGGGGGCACTGCGGCAACTTGCAATGTTGAAATACTGCAAAGATTCCATTCAGAGACCCTAAGAATGATTGTAAACGGACCTTATTAAGTCACAAACAACCAAATCCATCGTGACCTCAAAGTTCCCACAGTCGCTCTAGAAATAAAAAAGCTTTCTACATCGCACAATCTAAGACTCCAAGTCCACCGAAGCCCACTAAATATCGGAGCTGACTTTAAACCCCTTTACTTTCACCTGACTGAAAAGAAAATCCACTACAGATGTCCTATGCTAATAGGCAATGGCTGCACCACTGGGTGTAGTCCATAAAAGATAGTCAACTCAAAAATTAGTTTTCAGTTATTAAATATTGTTGAATGTTAAGCAACAGATTGATATAAAAATTTGGAGAAAAAAAAAATAAAAAATGAAAAATTTTATCATTTATTGCTTCTTAATACTGTAACTGTTCTGATTGAAATGCAGGATGTACACACTGTTACGATTGCTGTTCAACTGGGTCGACTTTTAATTGCATCTGGCTTATATACCCCTGGAATATTTCTACACTTCGCAAGAAGTTTCGAGAACACTTTCGAATATTATCTACACTTTGATAGAAGTTTCGAGAACACAATCGAAAATTATCTACACTTTGAAAGAAGTTTCAAGAAAGTTCTTGAGTAAGCTTTTTTCGAATAGATTGTGTCTTGGCTGAAATGGAACGAATAGAGGATCCTAAAAATATGCAATAATTTATATTTCAATATTGAAACGTGATAGCTCAGTGAAAAGGGATTGCATACTTTTAGGATCCCATCTGGAGAATGAGTGCCCCCTGTGAGTCAAGATGCGAACTATTCGAATAAAAGCTTATTCAAGAACCATCTGTCGGTAATATCAAAAAGAATATTCTCGACTTCTGTCGAAGAGGATAGAAGCTTCTAGAAACTACGAGAATAGCGTAGAAGTTTCTACCTCAACCATTCGAAAACTATAAAAGCGACAAGACTGTTCTAACTCGAATACAGTAGATCAGAGACCGTAAAAATGTGTACATCAGGCATTTTAATCGAAGCAGCAGTATTAGCAGTATTTGTAATTTTGTAAAGTGATGAAATTACTTATTAAATAAAGTGACTAATGGGTTGTGAAATAAAGTGCAAATAATAACTAAGTAAACTTTAAGCCTAATATTAAATGTGTAAATAACAATAATTAAATAAAGCTAATTATTTTAATTTAACCAGCGATTGTTTGATTACTACACAATCCAGTGGTACGAGTCCGAGTACAGAGAGTTAGAGGAATTGTCAGGAGGGCAATTTTGTAACAGAGTAAATTGTCAAGAGGGCAATTTCGTAACAATATGTTATATTATTGCAATAATAAAACGTAGCTTTCCTAGTAACGTCTTTCTCCAGCACAAACGAAAATTTTAAAAATTTTTTATATAATAAACCACTGCCTAAATCTATTCTTTCATCAATTTTATTTGCATACTTCTTGGAGTGAAATATAATCCAATTTACAACTGAATGAAATTTAAACATAAGTTGTGCAATAAATTCATTTTAAAAATAAGCATATTCTATTATATTTTATTATTATTCTTATGCCTTGCACCATAATTAATTACGTATGCAAGGAGTTGGGGGAATTTGTACAAGCAATTAAGGCCTTCGACTCATAGAGAAAAAGATTGAGAAGGAACCATTTTTCACATCATGCTTGCGGCAGGAATTCTGGTATATAAATGCAGCAAATATCTTTAAAATATAACTCCTTCTTTTATTTATATTTCGATGCAATGTTCTACGTAGAAAGCAAATATGATATTTAAGGAATATGCGACAATCAACCATTATATATAATATACTCGTACATTTAAATATGGTCAATATCTAAATAAATTTTAAGAAAATACAATTTTATCAGAATGTTAGCTTATGGACAAGCGACGTGTTTGCGCGGTACGGGAATATACACATATTTGTTATTATACCATAGCCCACACACAATCAATTTACATATTCAACTTACTGGCCAGTGAAAGTAACTAGTTAAAAAACTAGACCAGTACTGGCCGAGCCCCAATACTATCTACATAAAGCCAACTGATATATTTCACATGGCGATCTCCTACGAAAAGACAATTGTCTTGCTACGCATAAGGTTTCAAGTGGTTATAACACTAGTATGAAATATTATAGTTCTATAGTTATTATATTTTTACGAAATTGCCCTCTTGACATTTTATACTGTTACGAAATTGCCCTCCTGACAATTAATCAAACAATCGTACTAATCAAACAATCACAGGTTAAATTAAAATAACTAACTCTATTTTAACTATTGCAATTTACACATTTAATATTAGGCTTAAAGTTTACTTCAATACAATTTTGCACTTTAATTATTCATTTAATAACTTTATTACTTCTTAATACTGTAACTGCTACAAGTGAAATTCACGATGTACATAATGCTACGATTGTTATGCAACTGGGTCTCGACTCTAACTGTATGGTGGCTGACATACCTTTCGAATGGTTGAAGTAGAACATTCTAGAATATTCCCTACACTTCGAAAGAAGTTTATGGAACATTTTCGAATCGTTTCTACACTTATCGAATCTTATCTCTCGAATATAATATACACAATTAAAAAAGTTTCAAGAGGGTTCATGAGAAAGAGTTTTTTTCGAATAGATCCAGTGTTGACTTATATACACCTCTCTCGTTGTCAACTGCACCTATTTTCAACTTTAAATGGGATCCGAAAAGTATGCAATCATTTATGCTTCAATATGAATATTCCATGACTAGTTTCGTTTTAACTAATTACAAATAGTACATATTTAGCTGATTTTAAACTAGTTCACTGTCCGGCCTAAATTATACAAACAAACTTAAAATTAAGCCTAAGGCTACGCACTAACAGCTAAGGTTTTCGGACTATATTTTAAATAGTTATTTAACTAGTTTAGTTTGAACTAAAAATTACTGAAAAGATATTTTTTTTTATACACTCGTATATGTACATATATAATTATATATATTCGTACATATATAATAATTTTTACGTATAAACTTTTAATGTGTTAATTCAGCACCTGATTTGGTTGTCGCTTTTCCACTTTCCTTTACGGACACTTTACGGAAATGCCCTTTTTTAAACACACTGGTAGGCTTTTCTAATTTGCATCTGGCAAATTTCAGAGCGGCTCAATTGCAACTGGAAGCAGTGTAATGAAATATTGTGAATTACAATATTAGAGGATATTATTTTAATAATTAAACATTTTTGTTATGTTTTTGCCTCTTTTTGCTGTGGGCTAACATTATATATACACTTAAAATGTTCCAAATGCCTTTAGCCAAGCTGTTTCTATCTTCTAGCAGACACCATTTGAAGGATATTTTTAAGTCTAAAATATGTGTATACGTTCAGTTTTCATATAATTCAAAACTTACATATTCGAGGTCTGATAAAAAAAGAACCGTTATTGTGTGATCAAAAAATAAAGTATTTATTTATTCATCAACAAATATCTTGTCCCCTTTAAAGTAATTCCCCTCAGATATAATACACTTATGCTAGCGTTTTTTTCAATCCTCGAAACACTTCGGAAACGCTTTTTTTGGTATCGACAACAGCTCCTGTTTCGATTTTTCTTTTATCTCCTCAATCGTATCAAAACGCTTTCCTTTCATCGGTGTCTTCAGTTTTGGAAAGAGGAAAAAGTCAGCGGGGGCCAAGTCCGGTGAATACGGTGGTTGAGGCTTGATAACGGTTTTGTTTTTGGCCAAAAAATTACGCACAAGCATCGATGTGTGAGCTGGTGCGTTATCATGGTGCAAAATCCATGATTGGTTTTTCCACAATTCTGGGCGTTTCTGACGAATTGCTCTCGCAAACGGCGCATAACTTCAAGGTAGTTTTCCTTGTTGACCGTACGACCTTGTGGCAAGAATTCATGATGCACCACGCCATTGCAATCAAAGAAAACTGTCAGCAAAACCTTTACCTTCGACCGAACTTGACGTGCTTTTTTCGGTATTGGTTCATCTGGACGTTTCCATTGGGGTGCTTGGGCTTTGGTTTCAATGTCATAGCCATACACCCACGATTCGTCACCAGTTATGATCTTTTTGAGGAAATCTGGATCGTCCTTGACGATGTTCAACAGCTCCTGAGCGATGTCCATGCGACGTTGTTTTTGCTCAAAATTTAGCAATTTTGGAACAATCTTCGCTGCCGCACGTTTCATGCCTAAAACATCCGTAAAAATTGCTTGGCATGAGCCGAACGATATGCCGACATCATCAGCAACCTCTCTGATAGTGATTCGACGATTATCCAAAATCATTTTCTTCACTGCGTCAATGTTTTCATCGGTTGTTGACGTGCTCGGGCGACCAGGACGAGCATCGTCATTGACATCTTCTCGGCCTTCCTTAAACCGGTTATACCACAATTGAACTTGTGTTCTGCTCATAGTAGACTCGCCAAAGGCCACAGTCAACATTTCAAATGTCCTTGCGCATTTAATTTCATTTTTTACACAAAACTGAATACAGTTTTTTTGATACATTTTTTTCGAATAGTACAAAATCGAAGAGCTCACCAAAACACGACGCCCCTTTTTATCTGTCAAAAACAAACTGACAATCCAAAATGGTTGGTATTGCCATATATAACAGACATGTGTACCAACATAAAAAAAAAATGCGAACATCGAACATACGTAACTCACGAAAAGATGCAAATAACGGTTATTTTTTGATCACACCTCGTAAATCTTGATATTGGCTTTGCTTTGATCCTTTGTTTTATCCGCAAATATTGATATTATGGGAGCTGCTGTACTTTCTTGTCGAATTAGGCCACCATGCCTTTATGTTCTGCAAGCGCTGCTATAATTGTTATGCAACTGGGTTCTAGGCACGAACGGGAAGGTATGTGTTTCATTCACCACTGCTGTATGTTCCAATATAGGTAAAGACAGCTGGACAATTTTGTAATCCTGCCATATACTTACAGGCGGTTGATCGGTTAAAGAATATATGCCAACAGTCTCGGAAGTACTAGTATCGAAAGACGTAGCTCTTGCAGCCTTCCGTAAAAACAGAAGGATAGTTATATAAATAGTTTTTTTTTAATCAATTTACTGATGTTTCTTTTGCAGGTGCCTTGTCTGTACATTATAAATTTTATTTCATTTTTATTATTAAATTATTATTATTATTATTATTTTTATTAATGTTTATTATTTTTCCCTTTGTAAATGTAAATTTATTTTTCACAGTATTCATTACACTTTAAGAACACAGCGATATTTCAGAAGAAGCGTTAACTGAAATATTTATGTCTAAAATGAGGAATTTTAAAAATAAATGAAAATAGAAAACAATTGATTTTCCTCAAATTCAAAAGTTTGTCTTTACTTCTCTTTCTATCAAGTTGTGAAGAAAGGGAAAAAAATTACTCAAAATGATTATACAAAGAGAGTAGTGGCGACTTGTTAACCTACAGATAAGCTTGAACTAGCAAATCTATACAATTGTCAAATTATGCCATCTCCGAGCATGTTTCAAATATCATGTGTATTCTCAGATCCATTCAAAACTGAAAAAACAGAAGTTCCAATCTCAACACTGCATCCTAAAATTATGCTTCTGCTTCTGCACCACCACAGCATGCAAACAAAAGTTTTTCAGATCCACTCGGAACTTGCTTTTCGCCGCATAATTACCCTGCAGGGACAGCTTTTACCGAACTGTTTGCCTTAAGTTCACCATAATCTATAAAACGACTTCTCTTTATTATGGACTGATAAAATAATTTTTCAAATTTTATTTCATTAAGTGTTTATATAAAAATTAAATGTTATTCTGTTGGTAACAGCATCACTTGAGAATGGTTGAACCGATTTTTATACAAAATCCGGCGTCAAGTAATTTTTGTGTTGTAGTTACGAAAATTTTAAAACCTTTATTTCAACTTTGTTTATGAACCGATTTAATGAAAATTTCACCCCCAACTTCTTAGAGAAATTATCTAACGGACAGAGTTGAAACTAAGCAATTGGCATTCAGTTTTAACCAGACAAAACTCTGATCCGAAGAGTATATTCACCTTCGAAATACCATCAATGCTGGTGAAAATGCACAGAATGTCGGCCGAACGACGATTCCCCCAGCAACGTCCGTCGAAAGTCCGCGACATATGCGTGAATACGCTGAAGATGCCATATCGTATGTTCGCCATTACGTGCAATCTGCAGTGGATATAAATCCAAATAGACATCACCGCGAGAGTCTGTACACAAAAATTAAGATCACTGACGGATTTGATTGTAAAGTATCACGTGTTCGGTAAGACGCACTGCTGGATGTATTCAGTGGAGTAACAGAAACGCGGATGGCCACACGCGCCTATTCTCATTTGGTAGATTGACAAGATACGCCGAATGAAATCGATGATCTGATATCAATGGAAATTCCCGATGAAAAAGAAGATCCAGGCTTGCATGAGGTTGTTACTATGAACATGATTCATGTTGGACATTAAGTACCAATTCGGAAAATGTATCAAAACGTCATCCACGGCCATTAGCAGCAGAAATAATCACCGGAAATGACGCTAATTCGCTGTATCATCGCCGATCTACTGCGAACAATGGAAGATCGAAAATTGTCAAAGTGAATCAACAGGAAATTTAAATTGATAATGGTTGGACTGCTCCGTATTCGCCATTACTCTCGAAGATATGCAAAGCCCACATCAGTGTCGAATCTTGCCATTCCGTGAAATCCATCAAATACATTTGTAAGTAGGTGACCGAAGGAAGTGAAATGGCTGTAATTGGAATTGGTGCATAGAATTCCAACGAAGAAGTTACTCAATATCAAAGGGATCGCTATGTTAGCAATAATGAAGCAATTTGTCGCATTGTTTCATTCCACATTCATGAAACAAATCCCACTATTCATTTCGCCATACATCTCGAAAATGGTCAAAGAGTATACTTTACTGCGGAGAACGCACTCCAACGAGCTGTGCGACCGCCATCTACGACATTGCCCAATTTTTGGAAATGTGCAAGAATGAGGAATTCGCCCAAACGCTCCAATACTCCGAAATGCCAAGATACTATACTTGGAATCAATCGTAAAAAAAATTTCAACAAAGGAAACACGGAAATCCAGTTCCAGGTTACCCGCATGTATTTTCCACCGATCACACAGCCCATCCAAGCACTGAGAAGTGTTTCTAATTGCGTAGTCAACGTTCGTGGTCCCACATCGTTCCAACACCTCCGACCTGTAAATGGTGAATTGTGTAGCACATATAGAACAGCCTGTCCACATTTGCGATTGCTAGAGGATGACTCTCGAAGATGCTATGATTTCATCAAATACGAACATTGTTTTCGAAAATTATCTCCAAATGCTTCCAATCGAAACCGATTGTTTTGTAGACCAAGAAGATGACATGTCTAGTGATATTCCGCATCAGTGCATAGTAGAACATCATATCCAGATTTGCTGAGCGAAGAAATTCACAACGAGGCATTGATATTAATTGAGGACATGACAATATGGAACAAGGTATTATCTCAAATAAGAATGACAGCGCCCAATAGTCTGATGCATGACGCATTTAATCAAGAAAAATCATTCTAATTGCTTTTCATTGAGAGAATCAGTTTCACAGGAACTCACAACAAAATTATACGTACGACTATCTCATGGAAGTTGTGAACGATGGAGCTGGAGAACATTCTTCTTGGACGCTCCCGGTGGAACTGGAAAAACCTTTTTGACCGAATCGCTTTTGGCAATGATTCGCTCGCAAAATGAAATTGCACTTGCACTTGCGTCATAAAGAATTTCGGTTACGTTGTTAGAAGGCGGTCGAATAACTCATTCAGCACTCCACTTGCCGTTGAATATGCAAATCAATGAAACTGCAACCTGCAACCTTTCGAACAACTGTGCGATGGCACAATGCATCAATGCAAATTGATTGTTTGGGAGGAATGTACGACAGAGGCATTAGAACGAACGATGCCAGATCTACGAAACAATCAAAACGGATTTGGTAATGCGATGATTCCGTGACAGGTGGCAGGTGATTTTCGCCAAACATTGCCAGTGATCCCACGATCAAAGCCAGCAAATGAATTTAATTCTTTTGTCGAAATCGTCCGTTCTGAGGATACACGTCCAGACACTCAAATAAGTATGAAGATACGTATCATGTTACAAAATGACAAATTTCCCGTCCGGCTTGCATTCGCAATGTCAATAAACAGATCCCAAGGGCAGACATTAGGTCTTTGGCGCATTAACCTTAAAAATCCATGCTTCTTGCATGGTCAATTGTATGTCACCTGCTCCCGTGTCGGAAAATGATCAGCTTTCTTGACAACAAAACAAAAATTCCGTGCATCATAAAGTATTACAATAAACAACCCGCGCTGATCAACGTCGAACACATTGCAGGCACATCGCACATTTCAATGCATTTCAGCGGTGTACTGCCGTTAGAATTCATCTACACTATGAAAAGATAAAAGTAAACCGGGCAATGCCAGGTAAAAAGCCACTACGCAAATAAAATTTAAGTATTTGGTTAAAAATCTCAAGAGATGTAATGAAAAACTTCAAAATCAAAAAATCCGAAGTCGGTCCTTGACACAAACCATTGAAATAAGTGTTTGTTACAGTGAAAGTCATTAGCAAAGCTTCATGAGAGGCTTTCAATATAACCAACTTTGGACTCCGTACCCAGCTGAGAGAGAAACCTTTTTCGGAATAGCAAAAGTCACCCCCACAAATCCCCTTGGTAACCGCTAAAAACTGAAGATGATCGTTATTTGTTGGCAGCCTCTTTGAAGATTCAAGAGGAAGACAGTCCACAATATATTTGGCCCAATTAATCTGGGTTAATGGCGAGATAGTAACAGCAATGAACTCTCTGCTATAATGGCCACTTAAGCACTCGTAACTAAGAAACTACAAGTTTCAAAGTGATATCTAGCAAAGTCATTACTTGTATTTCCGCCTTACACCCAAGGAGCGTGTGGTCTCAACATAGCTAAGCCTAAAAATCAAAAATGGAAAAATTGTTCCAATATTGCAAATCGAACATTATTGGGCCTCTCAAAATTTCTGGAAATGTTCTACAATTCTTTTGAGGAGAGAAGAGTTTGTTAAAATTAATTTTGCCAACATAACAAATTGTAATTTCAACTATTCTTTTTTCGTTGTCAATTTATTTATTGTTCTATTTATTTTATTAATATTAGAACAGTTGCTATTTTAAATTCGCTAAAAACGACTCGAAATAGTAGGTTAATTAAAAATAGCTCCCTCGAATTGCAGAACTCTCCAAG
The DNA here is from genome assembly GCA_920105625.2 of Clusia tigrina. Classification (NCBI taxonomy): domain Eukaryota; kingdom Metazoa; phylum Arthropoda; class Insecta; order Diptera; family Clusiidae; genus Clusia; species Clusia tigrina. The sequence continues at coordinate 32,222,703 of OV050030.1, forward strand.
GTGACAACCAAGTTGTGATCATATAGAAATTGAAAGTGAGAAAGTAGCAAAACGGCCAAAAATAAACCGAAACAGACGCCTCCTACGTCAATCATCGTTCTATTGACGCATGAGACCATGTACTCCACTACCGAAGATGCCGGTACAAATAGTTGGAATGAAGTTGTATGTGTAGGCAGAACATTTATTATCTATAGGTTCTGTAGATATTGTATCAGACAAAAATTTGAATGTTATAAAGAAGATAACAATTATTCTCATTAGTAATAGCAATGAAATAATTAATATCTTTATTCAAAAAGAGTATATTTGATTTGAAGCCAATGATAAATAATATTGACATTCCCAAGAAACATTTAAAAATAAAATATATGAAAATCAAAAGGTTTTTTCTGTTTCATATTGTTTTTTTATTTTTATATTTCCTCAACTTAGTTTGCTAGTTCCAAGTTACATTAGAAATTACCCCGGTTTATATCATGTCTGCTTATTTCCACATGTGGTTGCGATATTGTTTCCCAAGGAATCGGTTTACTTGGCGTCAATATTTCAATTTATTGAAGTATTTCTTAAGACGTGCTGATTGCTGCATGGAGAATGATCAACTTAACTGCAAAGAAATAACATAACATATCCATTCCATATACGTGTCGTCTTTAGTATAGTACAGAATGAAGCTTCGGGTAAGGTTTGATGGAGAGAAATTGTAGTATGGGAGACTGACATCAGGTAGAAAGGCCACCAATTCAACAACATTCTGAGTACCTTCAAGCAGTTTTTAAAAGTATTCTCCCTTATTTATCTTTACTTATGAAACATACATTTGGAGAAATATGACAAAAGGTTTCGAATATCTGGACAGATTTTTGCTCATTTACAAATTTAATTTAACATTCGGTAAAAAAGATCAGCAAATATAAAAAAAAATTTAAATCGAAACTTGGTATTTGGGGTCACAAAGCAATTAAATGACTTGCCTAGAGAGCAGAATACATCCCCGGGAAGCTCATTTAGCTTGTGCAAAGTTGAAACTTGAATATTTGTTCAGTAGTATATAAGACAGACATATCTGTATCGCCCGTTATTATGAAATACTTTCATATAAAATCACAACTTCAGACGACAATTTCGAATTGGTTAAACCTAAAAATAATGGCTTTTTGACCCATCCGAAAGTGGCCAAATGGTTAATGTAGCGGCGTTGTTTCCAACAATCGATTCCTTAATATTTACAGAAGTGTTTTAAGAACTATTGTCTGAGTTGGGTGAAATGACACAATCCTCCTATCGGTGGGTTCGACTGAATTATCTATCAATACTCTTATAATCATTCTTTGCGGATGAGTTGAATAAGAGCGTCCGCCCAACTTGAAAGTCACGAGAAGCAAATTAAAGAATTCCCTTTGTTCGATAATAGTATACCCAACAAACCTTTAAATTCTCTCCATGAAAACTTAGCTCTCTTATTCAAATACAGTTCGAGGCACCAGGAAAGCCTCTTGTGCGTATTTGAATATATTCAAGCACCAAATGATTATCTGAATCAGAAATATAAATCTATATGCGCTTTGAGCAACTCATGTTATTGAAAGTTCCACCATGAATGCCTGGTGAATGTGTCGATTCAATGTAATGGTGCATGAATGTAAGAAGTACGCAAAGAAAACTGTCAACCAGGAAAATGGATTCCGAATTTTTAAGGAACCACAAGCATTCCATTACTACAGTCGCACCATAATTGTCCAACATCTTTTTTAATCCTACGAAAGAGTATTTTATGGCATTTTGGTATATAGAGCTATACGCATCCCTGGCACGGAAAGGAGGAATACAAATTGGCACACTTCTTCTTATAAGCTTTGAAAAGCAATGATTAACAGAACTACTTCAATACATGTACTCTATACATAACTGAATAAATAGCCCTCTTTAATTTGGTATGTGCACTGGTTGTGAGCGATATAATACTGAAGATCGGCAATATTGCTGTGCATTCTTAACACATTCTATAATTGGCGCAACTTTCGAGAATGCCACTTCATGCTTAACATACTCTATAAACAATACATTCCTTTCAATAGGCGTTCGTGGCATCGTACTCTTAACATTCACATTATCCGATGTTCCGCAAGTCGTTAAAAAAAATACCAGAATCTTCCCATCAATTGGACCGTACATAAGATGTAAGAACAATGCCTTTAAAATGCATACACGGACTCATTGCAGTGCCAATTGGAGATCAATTCTCTAATGCAGTTATCCCTGCCCAAATTCTCTCATCAGCGACATAAGAAACATTGATCAGAACAGCGAATTTGTGCTGCCTGTAAATAAACATCTCTGATACGGTCTTTGAATTCTTTGCTTTACCTCAGCTATTGCAGGCGATCCATTCTTACTCGCTTACTAAAATAAATATCATCACAGCTCAAAAGCTCAGTTATTATTGATTGGACATCACCACCATCTTTGGGATAATTTTGCTATTGTGGTCAGCCCGAGTGGATGACGCATCTTCTGCAGTCAGTAATTCGGTCGGTAGCTCCCACAACCCCATATTTTTGTACACAGGGAATATGTCACATACTTCAGCAAGCAAGATCATACGGATAATCAATGTTAATAAGATAATATCGAGTGCTGTAATTTCAGTTCACAATCGTCCAAAATTCGGGGGTTAAATTAATTTTGGCAACAGAATTAGTTGTCGTTTTCAATTTTTTTATTGCTTTTACTTTTATTCATATTAGAACAGTTGCTGTTTTAAATTTCTTAAAAGTAAATCGAAATAGCAAATTAATTAAAAATAGATCGTTCGAATGCCAGAACTCTCTAAGGTGACCTCCAAATTCTATTTATACAAAAATTAGAATTGAGAAACTACAAAAAAATGCAGTCAGAAATAATCCAAAATATGCGCCTCTTACGTCCATTATTATTTTATTATTCTAGTGACACACGAGACCATGTACTCCACTGCCGAAAATACTAGCAATAGTGATTGCTTTGTCGTCCTACACACCAAAAATTAAAATTTTTCCATAGTTTGGAAATGGTTTGGAAATAATCAGAATATGACTACAGGGAAATTATTATTCCAGGTGTAGGAATACAAACAACTATTCGTGGCACGAGTATGGTGAAGGCATTGGAGCATATTGGTTACATACAATTAAAGTGGCATAAGATATCAACACATATGGAAAGATGCTTCAGGAAGAGATGACTACAGTACATCAATGTGGAAAAAATCCACCACTAAAGGTCTTCAATATACGGATATAAGAAATGCTACAGATCATACAAAGCAAAGGAACAAAGCCAACACACCCAACTGGACCAGAAGTAGCGTACCGTAACTTCAGAACAATTGTTCAAATTATACGAACTTATGTTTACTTAATGGGTAGAAAAATAGTATAAAAGCTCGAATAGCAGTATTCAGTAGAAAAAGTATTTTTTATCTGTGCAGATATTTTATAGAATAGGAACAAAGTGATTATGAATTTCTTCGTTTTAGCTTCGATTGGTGAGTGGGATACTGTATCCTTTAATTTAAATCCTGTACGCTTGTCATATATATCAGCTTTTCTTCGTACATTATTCAAATTCCTTAGTGCTGATGATGTACGTAGTCGTGATAGACGCTGATTTGCATGGTTGTGATTATGACCAATGTGCAGACCACCCAGGACCTCCTGTATGCGTTGCTTATGGTGCTTGTTTTGTCGAGGAGGATAACGAATGCATACCGGAGTTATTTAATAACTGTAATTTCTTTAAATGTAAGTAACTAAATGACCCAACTAAAAAAATATTATTAATTTATTGAAAATTGTGAATAAATATTAAGAGTATCCTGGTTGATAATCTATATCGTAATCGCTCCATTTGGGATTGCAACGGATGAACGCATTTCGCAAATTCACTTCATCTTATCAAAGTTTAGAAACAGCCGAATGCTTGTGAATAAATTTAAGTTCTCTTAGTTCCGTTAACTGATAAAAGTTTTTTCCCCGTTTATTTCGTCAACCCATTTATGAGTTCATTAGAGTATAGTGTTTCTGGAGTTCCCACAGCTTTCCGATTCAGCATGAACCCTTTTTGATAGACCCGCATATCACATTATTGAATAACTGCCACACTCTTTTATTCTAGATAAACAAATATTTTTTAGTGCATGCAGTGACGCGCCTATTCCACCTGAGAAAATGTGTGATGAAGACGAATGTATTGACGTCGACTGTCCGCCGGACGGACCCAAGGCATGCTATTCCTTTGAATAATGTTACTTTGATCACAATATATGCTGGACGGATGCAACAATCAGATGCATGCAACTAAATTGTAAGTTAAACGAAACGGATCTCGAAATATCCCCCACACGCAAACTGGGGCATTTGTGGAGTGCGACATTATTCCATATGAACAGACGAAGCTAATTATTATATCTTTCCTGAACATTTTTATTTTTATTTGCAGTTGCACTCGCAAGCGAAGACGGGAAATCATGTGCCGAGTTGAATATACCGTTGGAGCAGATGTGCAGACTTTGAACCGAGTCTGAAAATTAATGAAATGAATTTATTGTATTATAAATTTCACAATAAATTTTTATAAATGCACTCAAATAAAAATTTGGTACTTATTTCAATCAGGAAAAATGTATCCTACTCGTAAACTCTGATCAACTAACTATCAAAATAAACCCCACTCAATAAATCGGTGAAACCTGAAAAGCTTTTCTATATTCGGTAATTCGTCAGCCTTGCAGTTTTTTAAATATCTCCCGGCAACCAGTTTAGGGCGATCTGTGAGGAGTTCCTCGCCACATTGCTGAGAGAAAAACGACAGCACGGAAGTTGGTTGCTGCCTGGCTATTGAAGCCAATGGGAATATTCGCACTGTATATCTCACTGCCAATAAGTTAATTAGATGCGTGATATGTTTCCATACTTACTGCGTGAAAGGTACTGCAATGGTCAAGAAAGTAGAAACATAGTCTTAGCTCCAGCTTTTGAGGAAATTTCGGAACCGATTTTGTTCTCTAGCTTGGAGCTGTCTGTGTATGCGAATATCCGTTTAACACTCAGTTGGCACATTATTTTTGAACCATTTCTCTATGTTAGAGCCATGGGTTGTAAGCCCGTTGAAATTGGGTGTCTGGCAAGTATAATCGACGTCTGTTGGTACAGATGCTAGCGTACATGCAAGCGTTACCAGCGTCCAACCTGGTGCAGCGTGATAGAGAACTGAGTCTGGCTGTTGAGCAATTGCTTACTTGTAGAACACAACCGTGATAGTTAGCCTGTGAACTGTGGAAACATAGTTTTTGTGGAGGTAGTGCCCAAATGTTATTATTGTCCCTAGTTGTCTTCTGACTTTATCAAGAGGCTTCATATTAACCGCTGCAACCATACGACAGATTAATCTCCATCCCTTTTGTGTAACGCCAGGACATAATTCGTGCTTTAAGACCGCTTCTGGCTCCAAGGGCACTTCTACAGAAATTTCTTTTGGATTGATTTACATCAATATAGAATTCATGGCACTGCTGCCACAGAATGCTGAGTGAATAGTTCTGAAAGAGTGGAGCGATAATTACATTTTACCGCAATAGTAATGCTATCTGCATAAGCTGTTTTTGACCCGGATTATTCTGGTCTATTTTTCAGTGTTTTTACCTCTACAATCCGACTAAGAAAAGCCTGAATATGCCTTTTTGTGGCATACCTCTTTTGATCGCTTCTTTAACTTGAGCATTTCCTTTCGGGGAGTTGATAATACTTTTCGTAAGCAGTTGCCATATGAATCTCATCAAGTCTTTAACGACAACGTTAGCTGTTAAATAATCATCAATTTGTACAAACACAGCAAGTGTGTATTCCTTTTCAAGCGCAGCTTCCAGAGACTTGCCTCCTATAGAATAACTGAGGGAGGACAGAATGAGTGCTCTATAGCTGTTGAGTTTAGTTTGCCTTGGGTATGAAAGCCACGCGAGCTACTCTCCAGCTTTTAAAAATATAAGAGAAATTTTGGCAAGCATTATCGATTTGCAGAAGCCATGGTGTAATCAGTGCAGAATCGATGACCGCGGAATCGATACCATCTGGTCCGGGGTTAGTTCATGTGCATAGGACATCTTAGTAAAACAGAAGAAACTGCGGGGATGCGGAAGATGCATGCACCCATTGGACGTCGCTAAGAACTTTATTGCCAGAAACTTCTAATACTCTGATATTTTAATACGTGTTTGGGAAGCAAAGAATAAACAAGTCAGAATAGTAATGGAATCGATTGCCTTGTGGGAACTTTCTGATGGGTAGTTGTCTGTGAAGGATACTACAATTAACATAACAATGATACGACACAATATATTAAGATCGCTCGAAAGGGTGCGTCTGTAGAAGTTTTGACATAAGAGTGGCAGCAGTCACATGACCGGTTTGAAACCGAATGTAAAACCTGTTCGTAAATTCTGTTTTCAGAACACCTCCGTTTGCTCTCAACGCCGAAACCGAAACGATTCGGTTTTCAGAACAGGCATTCGGTTTTCAAACAGACATTCTAAAAACTTAGTTGAAATCATTCGCCTGTTTTAGGAATGTTTCCTAAACAATATTTCTGTGAGGATGAAGCAAGTAAAATTCAAATATGCAATAAAATATTTTGTCGTTGGATTTAATGAAATATTCATAAAAAGTCAAATAAATATCAAAATTATTCCATTTTCCATTCCTAGTTCATTATTTGAAGTCTTTATAATATCACTGAAGTAATCGTAAATTGCAGACTTGGAAGCTGCAAACCCATACGGATATAATAACCGTGTAATAATTTGTTTTTATTCTTGCATTCCATCACACACACAAAGGAGAATTTAAATAGGGATTCCTACAGTTTTTTATATGAAGCGTATTCAAGTCGTTGGAGAACCAAGTTAATAAGGTCAGTTCCCAAAGGATTGCATTCATTTGGCCCTTTTTTTATTATTTTTGCCCCATTTTTGATTACATACTGTTCGTGAACAATAAGTAATTTTTAAATGCTAATACCTTAATATGTTCTTTAGTCATTACCACAGAACATAATTTAATTTAATTATATATAATTAATTTATATACGAAAAGTGTCGTTTAAAATATTCTATGTGGAAGTTCTGTGGGTCCAATTCGTTTGGGTCTTCTTTTTGTTTTTTCAATTGTCGGCAATTGGCGCACATCTCGGTTTTGATGAATTTTTAGGCGCTCTGTGTTTTTGCTGCTACATTTTTTAATAGTGTCTTCCACCGAGTCAATGTTGAGATCGTGGAGTATGTCTTCATTTCTTATATACCAGTCGGCTTTTGTTATTGTCCGCAGTATTTTGCATTGTGTTCTTTTAATTAGTTGTATATTCGTTTTGCTTGCTGTCCCCCATACTTCGATCCCAAATTTCCAGATGGGTGTTATCATTGATGTATATATCATTCTTTTATTATACAGTGATAACTTTGAACTAAGTCCTAGTAACCAGTTTAATTGTTTGAATCTACTTTTTATTTCATTTCGTTTATTTAATATATGTTGTCTCCATGTAAGTTTTGCGTCGATTGCTATGCCAAGGTATTTTGCGCTGGGGCAAATTTTTATAATTTCGTCTTTTATTATGAGTGGGTGTTTAGCAGAGTTTCTATTCGTATATATTACTTGGACAGTTTTCTCTTTGTTAACTTCTATTCCCTATTTCTCGAACTACGAGACTATATTTTTTATTATTTGTTGAAGTATGTCTGTCGGCACTTTTTCGTCTTGATTGGATGCGAAGAGGACCGTGTCATCCGCGAATGTTGCTATCATGGTTCCTTGTGTCTTTGTGGTTGCAATGTCTACAGTGTATATTAGGTATAGGAGTGGACCCAGCACACTGCCTTGAGGCACTCCCGCTGTCATTGTTAGCATCTCAGAGCATTCATCGTCATATTTAATGTAAAAGTATCTGTTGGTGATATAACTGCTTAGCAAGTAATAATAGTTTAAAGGTAGAAAATTATTTAGTTTATTCAGAATTAAATTCTTGATTTGATTCTTGATTTCTGATATCGTTGTCATTTTTATTGCAGTTTTTTGGGTACTTTCGGTATTGGTAAGCTCGGTAATTTGATTGTCCATGTCGTTTCTGAATACCGTTTCAAAATGTTTTGCAAGAGTATTTGCTTTGTGTTTATTCGTTTTTGGCCAAGTATTATCTAGTGTTTTTATGGGGGGTTTATGTGACCTGTACATTTGACACACACAGGGTATTTAGTACAATAGTTTTTAGTGTGTCCATATTTTTGGCAATTTGTGCATTGTTGAATAGTTCTTTTTTGGTGTGGTGGTTCGAAATTTACTTTGCAGTGTAGAAGATGGGTTAAGGAATAGATGTCTTTGTTGTTATCGTTTGGTTTCAGTTCCAGAGAGAATAAAGGAAGTGGTTGTCTATTTTTTTTCAAGTTGTGAATGTTTAGTACTTCTTGTCCTAACTCTGCCAGTTCAGCTATAATGTCGTCTTTTTCCGTAGAGTAATGCATATTTCGTAAAATTACCTAAGTCCACGTTGTTCTTTTGGCTTAAATGTATAATATTTGGTTTCTTTTTGCTTAAGCAATTTTATTATGCTTGTGTAATGCACAGATTCAGTCGGCTGTATTTTGACTTCGTTTTTGTTCAGAGCTTTCATCTCGTAATTTGTATTTGGTAGCTGATTTAGAGCTTTAGTTAGTGTATTAATATTTTCTACGTTTTGTATATATATGGGTGGTGGTTTTTGAGGGTGCTTTGTTATTTGTTTCTGTATGGTTGAATTTGTTTTTGTCCCACTGTTTTTTTGTTCATCAGTTCTGTCATTTAGTGTTAGTAGTTCGAACCTGTTTGATGTATTTGGAGCGATTGACTTACTCAGCCAATATTCTTTTAGTGTTGCTTGTGTCGCGGTCAGTGGTTTGTTTTTCTGTCTTTTGTTGTTGCTATTTTGGTCCGTTAATTTGTTTGGCGATTGCTTTTCGCGGTTACGCTTTCGGCTACTCTCCGCTGAAGTTTTGTTAGTGTTTCTATTATTTGAGTTTTGTACTTGCGTGTTAATTGTTGCTTTTGTAATTGGTGTTGTTGTTTCAGTAGACATGATCATTGCGCTCGAATTTTGCATTCTACTTGTCGCTGTCGCGGCTATGTTTACAGTACAAGCGCTTTGTGTTGTTGTTGTTCTTCCTGATGCTGTGTTTGGTGGATAATATTCCATAATAGTAGAGGGTGTCGCGCATTGGACGCTCCAAGGTAGTGAAGCATTCGTAGTGGTGTCGTTTAGGAGAGCGGGAGAGCAGGACCTGGCTCTGCTCTCTGCTGCTTCGACTGGCAAATTGCCGCCGTATATGCATTTCTATTTGTTACTGGTTTTTGCTGGTGAGTGTCAGAGACACTCATTTTAGTTATGTTGTTGTTTTTTGTTGTTTGTATTTCAATTGTGTATTTTTGTTTTCTAATTATTGTTTAAAATTTATTTAAATTATGTGCCCCAGCTAGTAATCGTGAACTAGGTTCTCACCGATCACTACACTTTTGCACTATTGTAGAAGATTCGATTGGTTTGAAGGAAACTTTATTTCGCGATTTGGTAAAATTTCTGACCGAGCGTCTCTGTTGACGTACGTTATCAAGGAAAAAATTTGGCCCTTAGTAACTGATTCGTATACAATGTATATGAATGTAAGTATAAGATATATAATATATTATGAGTTAATATCCAACGTAAACAGTCCATACTTTTTTATTCTGACACAGTGTTCTATACCGTACCAGAATATATTTCAATTGTATTATATTATGAATATAACATATTAGGGATATACCATGAATGTCCATTTCTCCAGACTGAAATAGCAATACCCCGTTTATTAGTGGTATAGGGAAACAGTAAAAATAAACACGGTAAGCTTTTGGAGTAGGTGCAATGGCATTGTGTGCGAGGTGGGTTTAATTAAGAAGAATAACGAAAGGTAAAAAGATCCAAAAAGATTTTCAAGATCATATTTCACTGTAGTGAAGCAGGAATGATAGAATAGAAGATTGCGCCAATGCTGGTTCGAAAATTCTCCTCTTTCTGCGCATGTCGTCATAAGGCGCACACGAAATGAGATATCAGTCAAAATGCAAAGACGATAAGTAGGTATGCTATGTATGTTCTGGACCAAAAACGCATGTATTTTCTTATGAAGGTCCAAATTCATAAAACCGCCACGTTTTTATTATTCTAAGTCGAAAGCTTTTAGTGGCATCATCAGGTGGGGAGTGTTTTTGTTGGAACCTGTTGTGGTAAGCTGTGTTTTTGTTTGTGTCTTTGCTATGATGGTGGGAGCTTTTTATGAAAAGTTGTGTTTTGGTTTGTGTCTTTGCTGGATGGAAAATTTCACATGCAGTTGAATGAGAGCAATAATAAGTTTCATGAAATTTTCACATCCCCCGCCCCGCTTCTGTGTTTGCTCTTGATTGTTATCCCATCATTGATCACCACAAGTTTCATATGAAGGGCTCACAGCTATACCAAACTAAGTCATAAAAACATAATTTATATTATAAACTAAAAGTTATATGAATGTATCATTTGGAAAACAGAAGCGGAGAGAATAAGAGAGTTAAGGATGTTCAAGATTTTTATAGTGAAACTAAAATCATTCTGAAGGAAACCAGTATTTTAGGAGCAGATATAAGGAGAAAAACGTTTATTGTTGAACCACCTTTGGAATATTCGAGGCTATCGAAGGAAACAGGAAACAATTAATTGGTTGAATCATCATCATCATGGATCACGCTGGCACGATGGAAGCTTATCGCTAAAGGATCTCTATGAATATATTTTTCTAAATATGTATAAAGAAAAAAGTAAATCCAACTATATATGTAAAAGGTTTGGAAAAAGCAGGATGGGTACGAGATTTGATTGGAGAAGAAATAATTATAAGCAATTTAGTAGATTTTGATTACCCTAGTTTAAAAAATGTATATAAAACTAATATCAGTAAAAATGTTTGTGAACATCATACAAAACATTGTAAATGCATAATAAAAAATGAAAGTAATATGTGTATATGCGCTGAGAAAAATGTAATTTTTTTAAGACATTTTGTTAAGAGCACACACACTTCCATCGACTTGGCTGCTCAATTGTTATCCGCTCAGGATACTTTGCAGCCTAGCATTATGTTAGGAACTGTTTTCAGCGTAATGGAGCAGTGTTAAAGTTAAACACCTTTAACAGTTAAGTCACTGGCTGAATGGAAGCTCAGTACAGTAGCAGGAGACAAGCTATTGTATACCTGGTGTTGTAACAGTGGGGCAGTTTACTGGTGCATATCATTTGACGCGGCGAACCGAGTACACGTGGAAAATGGAATTGAATCGAAACATTTCAGCCTAAAGGTAGAAGGTTTCTAAGTGTGTAGTTATACCGCTATTAATGTAATCTATGTTAATTTAGTTTTAATAGTTTACCCCATGGCCGACACTGCGACCTAAAAGATCTTTTGTGTCATTCTGTCAGAGAACATGTGAGCAGAATATTGGATAGCGCTTGCTCAAATTCATTCTAGTTAAAAAACTTGATTCAACTGTATATGTACATCTCCGTGGCGCCTTATCAGTTGGCTTGTCCACAAGTTACTATTATTTGGTTGCAGTTTGTTCCTTGAATTCATATGTTTCTGTGGCCTATGGCTGTATGTATGCACTCCACTTTGATTTCACACAACATTAGAGATGTAAAGATGTACTATGGTTGTTACCCATATTAAAAAAAAGTATATAAAATCTTACATTATGTTCCATATATCTTGTATGTTTCTTTTCACTTTTATATTTTGCCACTGGCTTTTCCAGGAGATTTTAGAACTATAAATATATAGTTACATACATACATCAACATTTTGATGACAACAGAAGTGTGATATAAGCATTCACGAAACCAATAAGAAATCAACTCAGAGTTAACAGTGTGACCATTAAGAAGGCCCAATAAGAATACTTCATATATGGAAACTTGTCATTACATCTGAATGGTGAATACTTTTCTATATGTTCCAGAACAAAACTGACATGAAAAGCCACTAAAATATGCAAAAGCCGTATTGTGCTTAATATTCAATTGATATCATTCTAATACAGTTTGATAGCACTCAAGGTGATAGATCCGCAAAGATTTATATAAAGTAAACAGTAAATCAAAAACTGCTTGTAAATCATAAGAACAATTTCTTCAAAATATTTTGAAATTCCGTTTAAACCACTATATATATGAATATAGTACTATATATAAAAACTTTAATTATAACAGCAAATTAATGCTTATGTCGAATATATTGAAACATAAATTATTGCATACTTTTAGGATTCCTCTATTAAGTGCAGTTCACAGCGAGACAGGTGTATACAAGTCAAGACACAATCCATTCTTAGAAAGCTTACTTAAAAACCCTCTTGAAACTTCTTTCGAAGTGTAGATAATATTCGAGAATGTTCTCGAAACTTCTTTCGAAGTGAAGATAATGTTCTAGAATGTTCCAGAAGCTTCTTTCGAAGTGTAGGGAATACTCTAGAATGTTCCAGAAAATTCTTTCGAAGTGTAGGGAATATTCTAGAATGTTCTACTTCAACCATTCGAAAGGTATATAAGCCACCACACAATTAAAGTCGAGACGCAGTTGAATAGCAATCGTATTATTATTATTATTGTGTGTCGGGTATTTAAGCACCGCGACCTTTTGATCTATTGTGCCCCCCATCAGAGATTCAAAGTACATCTTTGAGTCCTTTCCTCTAGATAAACGTGATGACAAGTTTTGGCTCCAGAGGTTTCACATCACTGGCAGAGCCCTGGAAAATCCCAAGTATTTCCTGCGGCTGTGCATGAGAGCCGGACATTCTGTCAACACATGCAAAATGTCCCTACAGAATTTGTAGGAGCCTTCCGAGGTGACCCCCATCCTCACCATATGTGAGTTCAGTTTACAGTGTCCTGTGAGTAGGCATGCCATCATCATAAGATTATTTTTAGAGAGATTGATGAATGATTCGAATCTCTTTAGGTGGTATGTCCCTAGCAGACTCTTTGATACCCTTAGGCCTGGTGTGTTAATCCAGTGTTTGTGCCTATGGTGTCCCTCATCGACAGCTTGCCCTTGCCTACACCACAGAAAGGTTCTGGGCCTATAAAGGGTGTTGCAGCACCCTTCCTTGCAAGTTCGTCGGCAATCTCGTTCCCTTCTATGCCAGCATGTCCTGGTACCCATAGAATTGTAATTTTGTTGCGTGTGCCAAGAGCATTCAGTTTTTTTATGCACTCCCATACCAGTTTCGAATTTACCTAATAAGAGGTAAGTGCCCTAATGGCCGCTTGGCTATCCGATAAGATGGTAATTTTCTTGCGCTTGTAACCTTTTTCAATGTTGAAATTTGCACATCTCTCAATGTCGTGGATTTCCGCCTGGAACAGCTTAGAATATTTGCCTAGGGATTCATACTATTTGTATCTAGGTCCAAATATCCCCGCGCCGGAACCCTTTTCTGTGAGAAATCCGTCGGTGTAGCAGGTGATAGTGGACTGATCCAACCTGTAGGTTTCGCTGAGACCTCTCCATGCGTTTTTGTAGCGCCACTCTGTTTTAAACAACTTTGAGAACCTGTAGCACGTGGTTGTAAAGTCCTTCGGTATTCAGATGTCTGGAATAGCCTTTGATAATGTTTCGACCATCTGACTCCCAATGAGACTTTCAGGACAGTTTACTGCTCTCATCACTCTTTACACAAACCTTTTCTCTTATATTTCCACAAATATGTGCAGGGGTGTAAATGCCAGTATGACGTTCAGGGCGGCTGTAGGACAGGTTCTTATAGCCCCAGTTATACAGACGCCAGCAAGCCTTTGCACCGTAGCTTGTGCTTGCGCAAAGTTTAGTTGACTTGCTTTCTTAGCCCACAGAACCGCTCCTCCGTAAGAGATCATTGGGCGTACTATCATGAAGTACATCTATCGCAAGATCTTGGAATTGCATCGTCAATTTTTCCCCGTATTGATCTACATATCATGAGAGATCTTTTCGCTTTACTGATTGTCTCATTGATTTGAGACCTCCATAATAGTTTTCTATCTAGTATGATACCTAGAAATTTTATTCAGATTGCACGTTGATGTTTACTCCATTTAAATTAATAGGTTTCAGTTTTTTAGTTTATATTTCCTCGTGAAAGGGACAACAGTAGATTTTAAAGGGTTTATTTAAGCCCGACCCTGCTGCACCTATCATCTGAAATTCTTAAACCACATTGAAGTAGTTCACTTAAAGAACTCTCAAATTTTCGCCTGCATGTAATAGCTAAGTCGTCAGATATTCCTGACAGCATAAACCCAGATATGTTAATTCCCAGAGAAGTTCGACCACCACAAGGCACTACAGTAGTTGATATAGTACACCCTCCACCCTGCGGACATCTTCGAACAATATTAACCATTGTGGTTGTTGAGGTGCGGGATACTTCGGCTGTTCTGGTTTTCAGCATTTGGTCTATCCAATTGGATAGGGCAGAGTCTACCCGCTTACAAACAAGAACCCTACTCACTGCCTCGTGTGAGGCGTTGTGAAAGGCTCCTTCAATATCCAAAAATGCGCCTAACGCAACCTCCTTGTTCTCGTGGGCTTGCTGGAGTGTTTCCGTCAGCTGGTACAGAGCAGTTTCAGTAGATCTGCCTGTTCGGATGGAGGGGTGCATATGCCAGAATCTGCGTTCTGATGATGTTGTCACAGACCTTTTCAACTGTTTTCAAGATGAATTAGGTTAGGCATATTGGCCTAAAGGATTTGGTATTAAGTGTATCCTTCTTTCCAGCCTTCGGGATCCAAACTACCTTGGCCCTCCTCCATGGTGCTGGTATGTAGCCCAGTGCTAGACTACTCCTAATAATCTTTAGTATTGGTTGGAAGATGAGATCTAACCCCTTTTGTAGCAGGGCTGGAAAGATACCATCCACCCCTGGTTACTTAAATGGTTTTAATGTGTGAATGGCCCATTTTAGCCGATTACCAGTACATATAGATTTTGCTATAGCCTAGTCCTCATTTCTGAGTCTATGTACTGTGCCAGCACTACTGCCTTCTTCATTACGTACAAAGGACCCTGGGAAGTGAGTTTTCTGAAGAAGCATAGCTATTTCTTCCTCATTTACAGTATAACTACCATCATCTCTCTTAAGAGTGAGGGATGAGATAGTGTGTCCCTTTGCTAGAGCTTTGTGCAGCCAGCTAGCTTCCGGAGTTTCAGTGATACCTTCACAGTATTTCCTGAAACTTAAGTCCTCAAACGCTATTTGAATTTCGAGAGAGTTCCTTATGGACTTGTCCAGATTTACCTGGTTGACATTGTACGTAAAGTTCCTAAAAAAGGACTCCCAGTTGGTTTTCTCGGGAGTTCTTGTGTTAATGACTGTGGCCTGATGGACCCCAATGTCGAACCTAAAAACTCGGTGATCAGACATTGAAGGCTCATCAGACACTTTTTTTTTCTTTTTTTTTTTTGTCGGAACAATCTAGTAAGCGCAGCACTCAGACAGAGTATATATCCATTGTACTGCACTTAAGGTTTTACTCTGCTTTAACTCTACCCGACCTCCGAAGAAATAGAAGTAGATCCTGTGGTGCCAAGGAGCCAAGTTGGTTACTCCTCAGCACATCAGTGCCGAAAATCCCAAACCTGATTCGTGCAAACGCAGGGCAGACGCAAAGAAAATGGTCCGCCGTCTCGTCTTCTTCTCCACAGCCATATGCCAATCCTTTCCATGTGCCTAGCCCATAGAAGTTTCGAGAACACTTTCGAATATTATCTACACTTTGAAAGAAGTTTCGAGAACACAATCGAAAATTATCTACACTTTGAAAGAAGTTTCAAGAAAGTTCTTGAGTAAGCTTTTTTCGAATAGATTGTGTCTTGGCTGAAATGGAACGAATAGAGGATCCTAAAAATATGCAATAATTTATATTTCAATATTGAAATGTGATAGCTCAGTGAAAAGGGATTGCATACTTTTAGGATCCCATCTGGAGATTGAGAATGAGTGCCCCCTGTGAGTCAAGATGCGAACTATTCGAATAAAAGCTTATTCAAGAACCATCTGTCGGTAATGTCAATAAGAATATTCTCGACATCTGTCGAAGTGGATCGAAACTTCTAGCAACTTCCAGAACAGCGTGGAATTTTCTACTCCAACCATTCGAAAACTATAAAAACGAAAAGACTATGCAAAGTCGAAGACATTCGAACAGAGATCGTAACAGTATGTACATCGTGCATTCAAATTGAAGCAGCAGTATTAGTAATTGTGAAATTCATTATTAAATAAAGTGATGAAATTCGTTATTAAATAAAGTGATTAAGAAATTTTAAAATAAAGTACAAATTGTAGTCAAGTAAATTTTAAGCCTAATAATAATTGTGTAAATTTCCAATAATTAAATAAAGTTAATTATTTTAATTAATTCAGCGATTGTTTGATTACTACACACTCCAGTGAGACGAATCCGAATACAGAGAATTAGAGTAAATTTTCAGGAGGGCAATTTCGTAACAGAATAAATTGTCAAGAGGGCAATTTCGTAACAGAATAAATTGTCAAGAGGGCAATTTCGTAACAATATATAAACTCCCCGTTTATTATTACTAGTGTAACCCAGCGGCTGAAGTTCGACCGCACTCTAGGGAAATTCCAAAATTTGGTATAACGTATTTGGTTTAGATCGATAATAATCAGCCATCGCCTTATCCCTTTGAATACGGTAAATCGCTAGGCGATCTAGCTATATTTAGTTTTGATAGTAAAAGAAAGTTAGGTTAAAAGATCTAAAAACTCCAGCTAAAAACTTTAAAAAGTCCTTATGTATCGAAATTGTTATATTTAGTATAGTAATTTTGGACTATATATCCCCATAGTGTTGAATAATTGAAAATAAAAATTCAATAAGTAATGACACATTTTATTGAAAGTAATAAGTGATTATGTATATGCCTGAAAGAAAAAAATAAAAAGTGTAATAAATGATTTAGGTATGGAACGTCATGAAGCATTCGAAGCACAATGGAACTGTACGTATAAACAGTCCTTTATATTATTTTGGCGTGCCTTCTTTGATCTTTGTACATCGTCATCTTTGCGTTCCTTTTATTGGCAAGTGGTTTTTAATATTCAATAAGTTTTTCGAAGGATTGGAGGCGTACCCTTAAGATGCGGTTCTCTTTACAGTAGCAAATTGTCTGCCATGCTCAACAAGGTTTTCACTGAACTAGCAGTTATAAAATCATAATATTTGACTTTTGGCTTCTGTTTTACTTCTTTATAGATAACATTTACACTACTTTTTTGCAGTAATTTGTAATAGACTTTTTTCCACCGTTTATTTGATCGATTTATATCACCATTTGGTCTGATAAATCGATCCCACCCATGTACATATTGTAGAACACAAATGCATCTGGGCACGGTACATCGATTTTATCACCTGACATATTTTTCTTCTCTACTTTATCTGTCACACCTCGGTGGCAATTAGATAGACAAAGGACTAGCTTCGTGTCTTTCCAATCTATAAACACTGTACCATGTCCATTCGTGAATACTTGACAGTCATCTTTTTTAGCAAGTTTGACATTTTGGCACTTGTTTTCTTGCCGAAATGCAAATACCAACAGCCGGATATTGAGTTGAACTTATCAAATTTAGAGACGTGAAAAATCTGTCAAAACAAAAGCAAGCTTCTCCTCTAACGGGTGACATTAATTTGTTTACTACGCTATTCTTTGTCTTTTTTATCTGTTTCTTTTCCGCAGTAAATATTGAAGTCATCCAGTTTTAGAGTCACACCTCAATCATTAGATAGACTCAAATTCAAAAAATTCTTCAATTTAAGCAGTCTCTTTGGCTCAAATCATATATTGATTTAAGCACGAAATTTGCACAAAAATGAATTAGAACAAATCTTTTCAAAGTCATGATAAATGCAATCTTTGGTAAAACTATAGAGAATATCCGAAAATAAAGTACTGGTAACGAAATGGTTGGGTCCATATGGAGCGGAAGCTCTTATTTCCAAGCAGGAATTTAAAGCTTCAACCATATTCAATGAAAATCTTGTTGCTATGGAGCTAAACAAGATAGAAGTTTTCTTCAATAAGCCCATATATGTTGGTATGTGTATCCTCGATCTAGCTAAAACAACCATTTACGATTTTCATTATGGTTATATGCTTCCTGAATTTGGATCCAATTGTACTATTTGCTACACTGATATATCTTCCCTTGTATATGAAGTAATTTGCCCCGACTTGTATAAAATCATTAAGCGTGATTTTGCTGAACGTTTTGGTACAAGCGACTATCCTATTGGAAACAGATGGGATATCCCTCAGGTAAATAAAAATGTTCTGGGTCTCAGGTCATGAAAGATGAGAGTAATGGTCACATAATGACTGCATTTGTTGGTCTCAAATCAAAAATTTATGCAATACGGGTGGAGGCTAAAGATGCAGAAAAAAAGTGTAAAGGTGTGAAAAGACATATAGTAAACAATAGAATAACATTTGATGACTATGTTGATTGTCTTAAAAATAATATTGATAAAGTAATCGAACAACATTTAATTCAATCGCGGAAACATGAAGTTAACAGCATCACTCAAACTAAGGTCGCTTTGAATCCATTTGATGACAAACGATTTTTATTGTCTGGTACTAATAAAACGAATGCGTGTGGCCACTTTCGATTTATGAATATAGATTAAAATATAAAAATAAGTAATTAAAAATTTATTACAGATTTTTTTTTATTGTCTATTTTCAGTTTCGAAAACAAATTTTTAGTTATTATTAATTACGTTTATTCTTTTAATAAAATATTCTCCACTTGATAAGTTTAAAATATCTTCATCTGTTAAACTATTAAATTTTCGTGGTAAGAATAATACATGTTCCTCTAACTCTACCATGATTTTTTCTCATAGTACAAAGACAATATACGCTGTTTGTTTCCTAATAGCCTTTTTTTTTTTTTTGTCGGAACAATCTATTAAGCGCAGCACTCAGACAGAGTATATATCCATTGTACTGCACTTAAGGTTCCCTTTTACTCGGCTTTAAATCTACCCGACCTCCGAAGAAATAGAAGTAGATCCTGTGGTGCCAAGGAGCCAAGTTGGTTACTCCTCAGCACATCAGTGCCAAAAATCCCAAACCTGATTCGAGCAAAGGCAGGGCAGACGCAAAGAAAATGGTCCGCCGTCTCGTCTTCCTCTCCACAGGCTGGGCACAGCGCACTGTCTGATATGCCAATCCTTTCCATGTGCCTAGCCCATAGAAAGTGCCCTGCCATCACGCCAACCAACAGCCTGCAGTCCCTCCTACCTAAAGATAGAAGGAACCGTGACCATCGGTCAGAGATAGCAGGTAGCATAATTTTCATCCATCCTCAGCCTCTCTCAGCCCGCCATGCTCGCTTGTGGGTCGAAACAATCCACTTGTTTGCAGTGGTTTTGATGGCAGCGGAAGGGAGTGGCATAACAGGCTCAGGGCCAATAAAAACAGCCGCGGAGCCCATCCTGGCCAAAGAGTCAGAGGTCTCGTTACCCGCAATGCCAGCGTGTCCCGGGACCCAAGTTAGCGTCAGACTATTATGTTTTCCAACACAATTTAGCCTGGATTTGCAGGACCTGACTATCCAAGGCAGCTTGGCTGTCACTGCATACACAAATAGATTTGCCTTTCCACCTGTTTTCCACAACAAAGTCCATCGCCTCAAGTATCGCATACACCTCCGCCTGAAACACAGACGCATGCAGACCAAGGGCAAAGAACCGACGGGTCCCACAAGATTCCACGAACACACCAGAACCGGAACCTTCTTCAGTCCTGGAGCCATCAGTGAAGATACGGCAGCAGTGTTTGCCGGGCTCGTTCTCGGGATCTAACCATGAACGAGCCTCTGGCAGCATCACATTGTACCGCTTATCTAGTATGACGGTTGACGACATGGAGTCCGGGGCCATAGACAGGATTGCAGAATCGATGTCAGTGCCTGCGCCGTCGTCCAACATCGCGCACACCCCATACCAGTGGCCACTATGTTTCACTCTGCAGATGGCCTTAACGGCCTCTCCGCGGATGAAGACATCTAGTAGCGGGAGATTCACCAAAGCATCAAGTGCCGGCCCTAATAGTCTTAATTATCCTTAAGAGGGTGTCGAGTGGAAAGATTCTAAGGCTTAGAACTGGTTTTTTGTATTCCTTTATTTGTGAAATGTTGTTTAGAACACTTAAAGTAAATACTATCGATTTTTAAAATATTGTTACAAAATTGCTTTCTTGACAATTTACTCTGCTACAAAATTGCCCTCCTGACAATTCCTCTAACTCTCTGTACTCGGACTCGTACCACTGGATTGTGTAGTAATCAAACAATCGCTGGTTAAATTAAAATAATTAGCTTTATTTAATTATTGATATTTACACATTTAATATTAGGCTTAAAGTTTACTTAGTTATTATTTGCACTTTATTTCACAAACCAATAGTCACTTTATTCACTAATGAATTTCATCACTTTGTAAATCACAAATACTGCTTCTTTGATTATAATGCTAGATGTGCACACTGTTACGGTCTCTGATCTACTGTATTCGACTTTGAACAGTCTTGTCGCTTTTATAGTTTTCGAATAGTTGGTGTAGAAACTTCCACGCTATTCTCGTATATTCTAGAAGCTTCTATCCTCTTCGACAGAAGTCGAGAATATTCTTTTTGATATTACCGACAGATGGTTCTTGAATAAGTTTTTATTCGAATAGTTCGCATCTTGACTCACAGGGGGCACTCATTCTCCAACTCAGATGGGATCCTGAAAGTATGCAATCACATTCACTGTGCTATCACGTTTCAATATGAATATCTATGTATATTCACTTTGTTTTCGATGAGAAAACTCACTCATTAGCAAACTATTTATATGTTGAGTTCGAGGAAGCTTATATCTACACATGATGCAGCTGCATTTGTCTCAGTAACCACCAATTCCAGTTGAAGAAAGCTTATTAAAAATGTTGTCTTCTATTGTGTTAGAAAATTTACTAAATAAATATACATGTTGGATTGATGCTGAGCATATAGAATTCTTCGAAGCACTGATAAATGAATTAAAAATATCAAAGTTTCATTTAAATATTATAAGTATGGATTTTATAAGTATGACTGCCGGTGGGCGACAAATGATAATAACATACAGGATGTAAGCACCTGTGCATGTGTAATGGTTTATGAGCAATATCGAATGGCTGGAAAACTTTTTAATCTGTATGCAGCAATGTTTAAAGTGCTTCGCATCCGTTACTCTGATTTCCTTTACTTCAAATAATACTATAAAAAGGCTGTTAAATTCAGTATGGGAACTTTTGTAAACCGTCTATATAGGAAACAAATGAATCACTTAAAATTTAATGATGAAAAGTGTTACCTTACCACTAGAATGATGCAGTGTGGTGGCCACGGCTAGCTCACCGCAGTGGTCGTGGTCCTTAACCCGCCACACTGCATCGGGTGGGACAACACTAGAAAAAAAATTTCAACTCACATTTTTGCCTAGCATCCTCCTCTACGACGACAAGCGAGCCCGCCCCATATTGTCCGCCTTAGCCTAACATTTTCAACATAAAATTAAACACACTAAACATTCTACTTGTACTTAAATAAATAACATATATATACACGTATACTTAATAATACCTACATACACGTGAATACTTAATACTACCTATGTATACACGCGTATACTTAACAAATATATACTTATCTCTAGGGGGCGGGCGGCAGCCTCCTTTTCCTCCGATGCTCGAATGGGGTGGGCCAGAACAATCAGTTATCCCTCTTATGGGATGGGCCGGAAACAAGCGGTTATGGATCTATTCAGCACACTCAATAATCAAGATAAACTTTCTAACGCCAACTCTTTAAACTAAACTAACACTTTAAATTGATTCAAAATTTTAACGTTTATTTTCTACACATGTACATTGTAATTGAATTCAAAAATTTTTTGGAATCTTTCACACGTTAAATATATCCGAATAAATAACAGGACCACGGACGAGACGAGAGACTATCCACACAAAATCCGACACGAAATGCAAAATAATAAAATCTTAATTTTCTCGCTCCAAAAAAAAATCCTTCACAGTAAAACACAAAATTTAAACGTGCGCGGCAACCAAAAATTTTCGACACATCTTCCTTCCTAAACACTTAACACCTTATCGCCCCGTTTTTTCTCTACCACTGCCTTATATGATTTTTTTTCCTCTCCCCTGAAACCGTATCTTTTTCATTTCCTCGGCCTCTTCCGCTATTCCATCAGTGACCGCTCCAGCGGTCGAGGCGGTCAGTCTTTCTTTAGAATTTCTACTATTCTGAGGCAGCGCCATCTGTACCTCAGAATCGTCTGGTAGGTTTCAGCCTGGCCGCATTCACCAGCAAAGCGGACAAGTGGAAGGAACAAAAGAAGGAGAGGAGCAAAACAAACATACAGACGGTAGACGCCAAAACAACGATCGCAACAAAAGTCAATATTGGAAGATCTGAAGTAATTCGGAAATAATTTAAATAATGCTGAATTAGATCAAGGTTTAGTGATCTATGGAACACAGACAATTTATTTATGGACGCACTTAGAGCAGGATATACTTTTCAAATTAGAGGAAAAATATGCAAAAGAACATTCGGATGAAGAATTTGAGGTAATTCCCAGGATGACAAATTTATCCCGTCCAATTGAAAAAGGAGTTTGGACTGGCAGCGCTCGTGTAATTATAGAAAAAAAAGTAACACTTCATCATTTCATAGCTAAAGAATTTATGTATGCTCTTAAAAAGCTAACACCCTCATAGCAGAGACACAAACCAAAACACAGCTCCCATCATCATAGCAAAGACACACAACACAGCTTTCCACAAAAAGCTCCCATCATCATAACAAAGACACAAACCAAAACACAGCTTTACATGAAAGCTTCCACCAAAAAACTCCCCACCTGATGACGTCACTAAAAGCTTTCGAAATAATAAAAACGTGATGGTTTTGTGAATGTGGACCTCACAAGAAAATGCTTGCGTTTTTGGTCCAGAACATACATAGTACGAAGACAATGTACAACAAGACTATGCAAATCGCTATTTAGCAAACAGGGGAAATGGTACTCGGGCCATCGCCGTGGAACCTCTGTCAAAATGTAACATTTTTCTGTTAAAAATGATTATAACAGCGGCATTTTAGCAGTGAATTTAATCTGAACTTTCAAAAAATGTTACTTCAAAGAAAAAATTTATAAAATTTCTAAAAAATTCTTAATTATTATTTTTTTTTTGTGCAAATATTTTTTGCGATTTACAATATACATATATTTAAATAAATAAACTACTATCTATATATATAAAAATGAATGTTTGTGTGTATGTCCTTTATAGAATCGTAAACTATGCATTTGATCATGTTTCTGAGTTGGTACGATTAATTTTCGACAGAAGGCGCCACTATTATTCCAATAAATTTCGATTTCGGTTATTTATGGTTCGATTTGGCTCAAATTTACAACATATAATTCCTAGGCAAAAGTAAAGTTGTTGACAAAATTTGGACCCGGTAGATGTCGTCCACGTGGAGATATTAACGTTTTTGCGTATATTTGGTGTTTATATTCGTACGATCATTCCGGCTGAACCACTGAAGCTAACAACTTCATATTCACACCGCATGTTCATATGGTGCTCCGATTACTTTGTGTTTTTATAAATATGTATGCACTGTAGTCGAGTTAGGTTATTTAAGGACCGGTTTGCCACTAATATCAACATATTAAGGAAAATTTAATTATAATGTAATGTTATTTTATCTTTCTCATGATCACACTATATCTTCATGTTAATTACATAGGTGGCTCTGGAGCTATGTTCAAAATTCCAAATTTGTATATATGTACCGATATTATAGCTCTGCACCAACACATTCATTTCATAATCCACAATAGTAATAAGAAATGCAAAAACAAAAGTAATAAAAAATGCATTAGCGTACATATCCCATTATCTGTCGTCGTCGTCGGTTTACGTAGAATAGAGGACCTAGCAATAAAATAATAATCATTAACAAGGGAATTTCCTAAGTACATTTCTCCCGTCGTCTAGACTGACACTTTAGGTAGACGATTCGAAGAAAAGGATCAGTGAGTGTTTTTATGCTGATTGCGCCTGGAGTTAAGCAACAACCCCAGGCCAGGTAACCAGCATGCGATAAAAAGATGTTCTGATCATGACGGCCGTAATAAGGGATATGTACGCTTATATAGAGATAAGAATATGTATAAGGATATGTAGGTGTAAGTATATGTAGGTATATCAATTAGATTTTGGAAGCTAACTTTGTCTTCAATATTAAGAATTGTTACGAATAAAGTCAGTATTAATTGCAAACTCAGAGAGACGAGTTGTTTTACTATACAGCAATAAGTATTATACACTGATTGACAACTAATAAATTCAAACGCATTTTTCGAGTCGTTCCCGTACAATTATGCCTCCAAAGCGACAAGCAATTGGCCGATCTACACCTCAAACACGGAAGAAAAGTGCATTACGAGCCTCAGAATCAGACGAGAAACGAGCATTAAGGCTGGAAAATCTTCGAGTACATGCCGCTGAGACCCGTTTGTCTGAATCATCTGAACAACGAGAAGTGAGGTTAGAAACTAATCGAATACGTACAACTCAGGCCCGTTCGTCTGAGATAACTGAACAACGGGAAAGAAGGCTGCAAAATGTTCGAATAAGCACCGCTCGATCAAGACGATCACTATACGCTGATTTAAATCTTGGTGCTTTCCATTATGACAGTAATAATGATTACAGTATTCATCCAAGTATCGTCATTGGAAAAATGGATAAAATTTGCATGTATTGTAGCGCCCTCAAACTTAAGAACGAAACGCCAGGAATGTGCTGCGCCAATGGAAAAGTTAAACTGCCAGAATTACATCCACCACCCGAACCACTATCAACGTTGCTATCAGGAATTACACGTGAGTCGAAGCATTTCTTGGAAAACATCCGTAAATACATTTCATGTTTCCAAATGACATCGTTCGGTGCAACGAACATCGTGCGCGAAAATTACATGCCAACATTCAGAGTCCAAGGGCAAATTTATCATTGTGCCGGATCGCTTCTACCATTGCAGGACGCAGATCACAAGTTTCTTCAAATTTATTTCATTGCAAACAGTGATGAACAAATTGAACAACGATGTCATTACAATGCGGGCACTAGACGAGAAATCGTGGCTGCGTTACAAGCCCTTTTCGATCAACACAATGAATTAGTTCAGTTGTTTAAAACCGCCATTCAACGAATGGCAGCCGATGACTACGCAGTTGTAATTCGACCAGACAAAAGACCCGTTGGTCGACACGAAAGACAGTTCAATGCACCAACAATCGATGAAGTGGCGATCGTGATAGTTGGCGAAGAATTCGAATCGCGCGACATAATTCTTCATCGCAGAAGTGGTGACGTTCAGCGAGTCTCCGATACTCATCGCTCATACGACGGATTGCAGTATCCGATTCTGTTTTGGCGAGGAGAAGATGGATATCATTTCAAAATCAAAATGAGAAATCCACAAACAGACGAGGAAACGAATAAGAAAGTCAGTGCCATGAATTATTATTCGTATCGATTGATGATTCATCAAGACGCTGAGAACCACATTCTGAAATATCGACAATTGTTCCATCAATACATCGTCGACATGTACGCGAAGATTGAAAGCGAACGACTCCTATATATTCGGTTGAATCAAACCGCGTTACGTTCTGAAGAGTACATCCATTTACAAGACGCAATCGTTAATGATGGTAACGTGAATGAATAACGTGAAGGGAAATGGGAAGAATGGTCATATTACCGTCTACCGCGCTCTGCGAATCAAAATCCGGACATTCAATTCACACCAAACGTGTATAATGAGGCATTGATTTTGATTGAAGACATATGTTTGGCAATCGCTAACAAGGCACTGATGCAACTGGGAATGCCTGCTCCGAACCGACCAGCGAACGACATTTTCGATCGTGATATGCAACGTGAAACACACTTTGATTCTGACGAACTGGGGACATTTGTTCAGGCAAATCTTCCGCGGTTGGTTCCAGAACAGCGCATTGCGTATGACAGAGTTATGCATGCAATCACAGAACAAAGCGGTGGACTGTTTTTCATAGATGCGCCCGGTGGTACAGGAAAGACTTTTCTTCTTTCACTCATTTTGGCAACCATACGATCACAAAATAATATTGCACTGGCCATTGCATCATCTGGAATTGCGGCAACTCTTTTGGAGCGCATTCAGCATTAAAACTGCCGTTGAATTTACAAAACACTGAGGCACCAACAGGCAACATCAGCAAAAACTCTGGAATGGGCAAAGTACTCCGAACGTGTCAAATTATCATATGGGACGAATGAACCATGTCTCACAAGAGAGCATTGGAAGCGCTTGATCGTACACTGCGAGATTTGAGAGGAAACGCACGGATCTTCGGTGGCGCACTCATTTTATTGTCTGGTGATTTTCGACAAACAGTGCCGGTTATACCACGTTCAACACCCGCTGATGAACTTAATGCATGTCTCAAATCATCAGTTTTATGGCGTCATTTACAGAAATTGACTTTGAATACCAACATGCGTGTACAACTACAACGGGATACATCGGCTAGGAATTTTGCAAAACAATTAATGGATATTGGAAATGGGCGAATGCAAATTGATGAATCTACGCAATGTATCACCTTGCCAGCAAACTTCTGTAAGATCACAGAAAGCTTAAACGAATTGGTGCAAAAAGTTTTCCCAAACATTGCACAGAACTACAAAAATCATCAGTGGCTCAGTACGCGTGCTATATTAGCGGCCAAGAACATCGATGTCAATACCATCAACTTCAATATTCAGAATGGAATACCCGGCGAAGCGACAACATATATATCCATCGATACTGTGGCGAATCAAGACGAAGTTGTCAACTATCCAACTGAATTCTTGAATTCGCTTGATTTGCCAGGCATACCACCACACGTTCTTACATTGAAAATTGGCGTACCCATCATTCTTCTTCGAAACATAAATCCACCACGACTTTGCAACGGAACCAGACTCTCAGTCAAGAAAATGATGAACAATGTTATCGAGGCAACAATTTTGACTGGAAAATTCAAAGGTGAAGACGTACTGTTGCCACGTATCCCAATGATCCCGACAGATATGTCATTCGAATTTAAACGTTTGCAGTTCCCGGTGCGACTCGCTTTCGCAATAACTATCAACAAAGCACAAGGACAATCGTTGCATGTGTGTGGATTAAATTTGGAGAATCCATGCTTCTCACATGGGCAGCTCTATGTGGCCTGCTCACGCGTCGGAAAACCTTCTGATTTATTCGTTTACGCACCAGATAGAAAAACAAGAAATATTGTGTATCCCACAGCACTTCAATAAATATCGAATTGAAACGAACCGTTGCGTGCAATGCACAATTTTTTCGAAATAAACAAAATCAATAAAATGACTCAAAATTAATTGAATATTTGTATATGTCTTTCCTTCAAATTTATTTTAGTTGGTAGCGTAGAAACGCGCGCAGTGTGCATCAATATAAAAAATCATTATTTCTGCTCCGGTTAACGGCATTTGAACAATAATTGGTATGTCGGTTCATTACCTATCATTCTTCTTCGAAATATCAATCCACCATGACTTTGCAACGGAACCAGACTTTCAGTGAACATAAAATTTAAAGGCAAAACAATATTTGCCGGGTCAGCTAGTATATTATAAAATAATATTCCTCCAACGTAAACAGACCATAGTTTCAATATTCTGACACAGTTTTCTGTACTGTACCAGAATATATTTCAATTGTATTATATTATGAATATAACGTATTGGGGACATACCATGAATGTCCATTTCTCCAGATTGAAATAGCAATATCCCGTTTATTAGTGGTATAGGTGGAAATTGTAAAAATAAATAAGGTAAACTTTTGGAGTAGGTGCGATGTGGGCTTATTTAAGAAGAATAACGAAAGGTAACGAGGTAACATAGATTTTCAAGATCAATATAATTGTTATAGCAACCGGTCATATTTCACTGTAGTAAAGAAATCATATACAAGTGGAGAGAAAACTGAAGCAAAACTGTAAATTACGACAGTTTCGAACTTTTGTTGACGGACATGTCTATGCTCTTGGATTGAGTAGAAGACAAGTTTGTCGCATGTTGTTCACATCTAAAACAGAGTTGTGCCAGAAACACCCTGAGAGTAATCAGTATTGCACATCAATATGTTTAGACGTATACCAGTCATTGCACAAGATATATCAAAAGGAACTAATACAGAGAGTATGAAAACTACTACCTGGAAGCGTTCACCAACTCTACTTGAATCATTTATAACGAACGGAGGATTTTGTTTCAAACATCCGATTTGCCAACTGAAATAAATCTTACAACTTCAACTATCGCCGCCGATGCAGCAATACTAAGCTGTAACTCTTGTTCTAAAAAGACAGTTATTTTACTAAATATGCTCCTATGCACCTTGTGTATAGAAATGGAGCATTTAGCATATAAAACCTAATATATTTACTTAATCGGGGATATAAAAGTTTACGGAATGTGCAGCGTCAAATATTATGCTGCTAAAACGCTACCCAAAGAGCAATGAATCGAATTCGAACGAACGCAAATTCTCGAAATTTCGTACCAGTTAATAAACTACAATTGTCGTCCTTGAAACTATTCTGACTGTGAGTTACTTGTGTCCTATGCCTATCATAAAATATGGTTGGGAAGTGGAGATGATTGATCACATTCAAAGGTAATTTCCAATTTAAGTATATGCCTAAATTACCAAATGCTCCCCTAATAATGCCTCATTATATATGTTTGTAATTAAGCCAAGAATCAAAAAAACGAGAAAATTATTAAGTACATTTCAGGCAATGTAATTAGTATAATAATCGCCCAAAACAACACAATAAACAGGGAATAATTATGTAACTACAAAAATAAATGACATCTGATGGAACTTTTCGAAAATAAACGGACACTTCTGGATAAATCAAAGTTTTGCTTTCAAGGCACCAAACAGCAGTCATCATTTAGGGATTTCAAAACCAAATCCGCACTCTTCCATTTTGCCACATCATTTTTTGAGATGCATTTGCTTCTCAAAAACTTATGCAAATTCGATGTTCCTAATATGAAAATTCATAACTAAAAAATACTTTCTAGAGATTGCAATGTCTCTTGGAATGCTTCTTGCGCGAGCCGTTATGATCCTGGTACATTCCAATTTCTTCCATCATTCTTATATATGGATATATGTAGAATATTCCATGAATTTCATGTGAGTCTGTTGAGTTTCCTTCTCCATTCAATTAATTGTCGATTTGGCGTCCTCTATAGAAAATCTTTCGATGAAATCTCTATATATATAAAAATTAATTGTCATTCTGTTGGTAACAGCATCACTTGAGAATGGATGAACCGGTTTTAATAAATAATATATCATTTGAAAGATAGTTTCCCTAAGAAGGTCAAGGCGAATTATTTATATTGGTTTATAAACACGACATCGTCCGATGATTGACGCATTTAATCAAGAAAAAATCATTATAATTGCTTTTCATTGAGAAAATCAGTTCGATCGATCGTTCCACTGTTAAATTCACAACGAAAATATAAGTACGACTATCTCATGGAAGTTGTGAACGATGGAACTGGAGGAACTTTTTTCTCGGACGCTCCTGATGGAACTCGGAAAATGTTTTTGATCGGATCGATTTTATCAATGATTCGCTCGCAAAATGAAATTGCACTTGCACTTGCTTCATCATAATTTTCAGTTGCGTTGTTAGAAAGTGGTCGAAGAACTCATTCAGCACTCAAGTTGCCGTTGAATCTGGAAATCAATGAAACTGCAACGTGCAATCTTTCGAACAACTGTGCGATGCCACAATGCAGCAATGCAAATTGATTGTTTGGGAGGAATGTACGACAGAGGCATTTGAACGAACGATGCCAGATCTACGAAACAATCAAAACGGATTTGGTAATGCGATGATTCTGTTGGCAGGTGATTTTCGCCAAACATTGCCAGTGATTCCACGATCAATGCCAGCAAATGAATTTAATTCCTTTTCGAAATCGTCTGTTCTGAGGATACACGTCCACACACTCAAAAAGTATGAACATGCGTATCAAGTTACAAAATGACAAATTTCCGGTCCGGCTTGCATTCGCAATGACAATAAACAGATCCCAAGGGCAGACATTGAGTGTTTGGCGCATTAACCTTAAAACTCCATGCTTCTTGCATGGTCAATTGTATGTCACCTGCTCCCGTGTCGGAAAATGATCAGCTTTGTTGACAACAAAACAAAAATTCCGTGCATCATAAAGTATTACAATAAACAACCCGCGCGGATCAACGTCGAACACATTCCAGGCACATCGCACATTTCAATGCATTTCAGCGGTGTACTGCCGTTACAATTCATCTACACTATGAAAAGATAAAAGTAAACCGGGCAATGCCGGGTAAAAAGCCACTACGCAAATAAAATTTAAGTATTTGGTTAAAAATCTCAAGAAATATAATGAAAAACTTCAAAATCGATAAATCCGAAGTCGGTCTTTGACAAAAACCATTCAAATAAGTGTTTGTTACAGTGAAAGTCATTAGCAAAGATTCATGAGAGGCTTTCAATATATCCACCCAGCTGAGAGAGAAACCTTTTTCGGAATAGCAAAAGTCACCCCTATAAATCCCCTTGGTACCCGCTAAACACTGACTATGATCGTTATTTGTTGGAAGCCTCTTTGAGGATTCAAGAGGAAGACAGTCCAAAATATATTTGGCCTGTGTCAATGGCGAGATGGTAACTGCAATGAACTCTCTGCTATAATGGCTACTTAAGCACTCGTAACTAAGAAACTACAAGTTTCAAAGTGATATCCAGCAAAGTCATTACTTGTATTTCCGCTTTACACACAAGGAGCGTGTGGTCTCAACATACTTACACACCAAAAATGGAAAAATTGTTCCAATATTGCAAATCGAACATTATTGGGCCTCTCAAAATTTCTGGAAATTTTCTACAATTCTTTTGAGGAGAGAAGAGTTTGTTTAAATTAGTTTTGCCAACCGAACAAGTTGAAATTTAAACTTTTCTTGTTTTCGTTGTCAATTTCTTAATTGTTCTATTTATTTTTCTTAATATTATTACAGTTGCAGTTTTAAATTCGTTAAAAACGACTCGAAATGACAAATTAAATAATATCGTTCATACGACTTGGAGAACTCTCTAAGGTAACATCCAAAGTGCATTCAGACAGAAATTAACAATGAGAAACTACAAAAAATGCGGCCAAAAATATACCGAAGCAGACGCCTCCTACGTCAATCATCGGTCTATTGACGCACGAGACTTTGTACTCCTCTACCGAAGATGCCGGTACAAATAGTTGGAATGAAGTTGTGTGTGTAAGCAGAATATTTATTATCTGTAGGTTCCATAGTTATTGTATCAGACAAAAATTTGAATGCAGTGTTTCTAGAATTTAGAAAAAAAAATTACACTTATTAATGATAATAATGCATAAATTAAAACCTTTTTTCAAAGATGTTAATGTTGAAGCCAGTGATAAATAATATTAATATTCCCCCATTAATAGTTAAAAATAAAATATATGAAAATCAAAAAGATTTTTCTATATTTCAAATTGTTTTTTTTTTATTTACTCAACTTGGTTTGCTAGTTCCGACTTACATTACAAATTACCCCGTTTTATTTCATGACTGCTTACTTGTAAATGTGGTTGCGACATAGTTTCCCAAATAATCGGTTTACTTGGCTGTAAATATTGGAATATATTGAGTATGTTCAAAGTTAATTGGAAAGAAATAAAGAATCAAATCCATATACGTGACGTCTTTAGTATAGTATATTAAATAATGGTGAGAAGTTGTAGTATGGGAGACTGACATCAGCTAGAAAGTCCACCAATTCAACAATAATCTGTCCACCTTCAAGCAGTTTTTTAAAGTATTCTATAAACAAATTTAAAATCGTAACTTTGTATTTGGGGTCACAGACTAATTAAATTATTTTCCTAGAGGATGGATTACATTCCCAGGGAGCTTAATTAGCACCTGTAAAGGTGAAACTTGTATATTTGTTCCGTAATATATACGATAGACATATCTGTATTGTCAGTTGTTATGAAACAGTTAAAAAAAAAATCACAACATCAGATGACAATTTTGAAATAGTTAAAAATGAAAAAATAAATAATTCTGTCAATACTACTATGATTATTCATTGCGGATGAATTGAATAGAGGCATCCGCCCAACTTGAAAGTCACAAGAATAGAATTAAAGTATTCCCTTTGTTGGATAATATAGAATATCCAACAAATCTTTTGAATTCTTCCCATGGAAGCTTAGCCCTCTTATTCAAATACAGGTCGAGTCACCTTTAAAGCCTCATGTGTGAATTTGAATATATCCCTGCACCAACTGAGTTCTCCTCCAACAATGAATGTCTGAATCAGAAACATAAATCTCTAAACCTTTTGAGCGGCTCATGTTATATTAGTAGTACGCGTAAGTAGTACTCAAAGCAAACTGTCAACCAGGAAAGAGGATTCTTAATTTTTGAGGAACCACGAGCATTCGATTCGTATAGTCGAACCATACCATTGTAATGATACGAAAGAATATTTTAAGACAGTTGGGGATATAGCCTTTTGCGCATCCCTAGCACGGAAAGTAGGAATACACATTGGCACACTTCCATAATATAAGCTTTGAATGAGTTAAGTCAAACGACCTACTTTAACAGTATACTCGTAGATAACTGTATAGCCCTCTTTTGATTGGTATATGCACTGGTTGTGAGCGACATAACACTGAAGCTCGCTAGTATTGCCATACATTCTAATCGTATTCTACAATCGTCACAATATATAGAATATACTTCGACAGTGCCGCTTCATTCTAAACATATTCGAATTCTATAAACATCATATTCCTTTGCCTGTCGGTGTACTGCAAACTTACCAGGCCATATTGTCCGATTTTCCACATTTTTTGAAAAATTTATGAGATTCGATCGGTAAATTACAGCTCTTAGTAGATGGCACAGTCGCGTCCTCATATTTCCTTTAATCGAATACATATTTAATTAATTAATTCCAGTCCCCTTTTCACTGGTTTATTCTGTGGCACCAAATTTAGTAGTTCCAACTGAGTTATGTCTTGAAAACTCTCCTGCCTGTGACTACGGTTATTGCAGTAAGCACTTTTAATCGCACTTGTTACAAATAATTCTATAGTCTATGCACACTCAATTCTAACGACGATTGTCTAGAAGCCACTTCTTAGTGACACTTGTAATAAAATGAAAGCGAATTGGTTCATTGCCGGATATTGTCCTAAAATTAACATTATATACTTCCAAGGAATACACGGAACGGTTATAGCAATAAATGCTTACAGACCGTAGCATCACAAATCAAAGACAAATTACTTCTTTATTCTACCCTTCGGTACAACGCAAATGATCTTTCTAAAAATGCAGCCAACAAAGAGTTAATTTTTTCAATCAGCAGTATCTTCCCCTCCATTGGACCGTACATGAAATCGAAGACCAATAGCTGTGAAGCACATACCCGGAGTCATTCCTATATCAACCGAAGGTGAATTCCTTATGTTTGTCATTCCTGCGCAAATTCTGTCATCAGTGATAAAAGAAATATTGACCGGAACAAATTTGTGCATTCTGTAAATAATCATTTCTGGTATGGTATTGGAATTCTTTAATCATTATCATAATCATAAATTGCAGGCGATCCATATACGTATCCCTTATTAAAAAAAATATCATAACTGAGCTTTTTATTATTGATTGGACTGCACTTCCACCATCTCTAGCATCATTTTGCTATTGTGATCAGCCAGAGTGCATGACGCATCTTCTGCAATCATTAATTATGTCGGTAGCTCCCACAATTCCATATCATTGCAGACATGGAATATGTAACATATTTCAACAAGCAAGTTCTTAGGGATAATCAATGTAAATAAGATATTATTGAGTGCTTTGAGATCAAATAATGTTGTTGAAAGATCTCCTAATGGAGTATGAAATAAGTTCTTAATGACATATGCCTGGCACACTTCTTTATTTATCAAATAAATTCACTGCATTCGCTCGAGTCTAAGTAAATTATTCATAGCAGTTTGCCTTAT
This sequence comes from Clusia tigrina, assembly GCA_920105625.2. Lineage (NCBI taxonomy): Eukaryota > Metazoa > Arthropoda > Insecta > Diptera > Clusiidae > Clusia > Clusia tigrina. The sequence continues at coordinate 32,257,162 of OV050030.1, forward strand.
TTTGGACCTGGATCCAAATATTACTAACAGACTAGCAGACTTTGAAGTCGCATTTATAAACCAAGCAAAATTAGAATGTAGTATTTTAAAAAAAATTCTTTGAAGATATGGAGATTATGTTTGTGTCTTCTACAACTTATGAAAGACTTAGGTCCAAATGGAATAGTGTAACAGTAGTACTTTCAAGCCAATGATTCAATTTCGTAGAAATGTGAAACACAATTAAGAAAATTAACTTAGTTGTCTGTTACCCACCACTTCCAAAAGGACGGGATTTTATCTAATGCTGACAATCCTTTGCCCGGTCAGTGTGCTGGGAATAATAGGCAGATGTCATTGAGTGGCAACGCTTGTCTGTCAGCATGTCTACTTATTAGCAATTCCCCATGAGAATGAAAATTTTTGGGTTCATGGAGTTCCTGCTAAGATTGGATGGTTGACCAGCCTGCTCACCACTTGTCCATCGCAGCCCAGGGCTGCCTGGCATCAAAGGTTTGACTTTGAGCCCCAAATATTTTTGTTTACTCAAGGTAATGTTGTTTCGCAGCCCGTTTTACAGTCGATTCGGTTACACCAATAATTCGCGAACTCGGACCTCTGTAGCCCCTAAAGAGGTTTTGATGTTCCTTTCTCTGAGAACATTTTTTATCCACCTACATGTTCCCAAATCTACGCCCTTGTGCAGGATTGCCCTATTTCTATTGGAGAAATCGCTGTTATCAAAAGCCCCCTCAATATAAAGAAACCACCCAACCGCGTATTCTTTGTTCTCAAGTACGTATTCAATCTTTTGCATGAGACTCTGAGAAGCTTGAGTAGTTGATTTTCCTGCCTGATATGCATATTGATTCCCACTTAATAACTTACATGTAAGAAAGCTCTTTCCCTCTCTCTCTCTCTTATTTGCCAATCAACTGATTTCTCCATTGTTTTTAGGAAAAATGAGCTAAATCTAATCGGTCTGCATGACTTTGGTAGGTTTGCTGGTTTGCCTCTCGCTTTCGGTATATATCGAACGATCACTTCACCACATTTGCATGAGATGTAACTTCCTGAAAAGCTGGACCTAATTATATTGATTAGCGCCGACATTATGTAGATGAGCCTATTTTTTTGAAGTACTGGGGTTAGACCATCTGCTCCCGTGGCTTTGTGAGGATGAAAAGTGTATTGCCCACTTAAATCTTTCCCCAAAGAAAATTTGTCTTGCTCTAGGCCAGTCATTTGCATTGGGCCTATGCTCCTGTACCATTTCCGTTCGGGCCTCAGTAAGAATTTTGGAACCTGGGAACTGCACGCGGGCAATAAGCTCGAGGGTCTCCAAAAGGTCTTTTCAAAATTCCGATGTTGTAAGTGTGCGTGTTGGAATCTGTTTGTTGATTATGTTGCTACTGTGGATTCTGAGAGATAACTGCAGAAGTCCCTCCACGACTTCTTTTTCGCATTTGATTTGGCACGATTAAAGAACCTTCTTGTCTCTTTGCTTAGTTTGCCAAGTTACTATTCCACATTGGGATAATTCTATTGCCTAATTTAGTTTTCTCTGGACAAGCATGATGGACTGCATCTAATACCGCTGTGCTAGTTATTTTAATTGCAATAGTTAGTTCATCACTTCTAACCATATTATTGCATCTCCCTATGTTTTAAACTAAGATGTCCCAGTTAGTGAATTTTGGATGTCTGTAGCTGGTAGAGATCAAGATTGATTTCAAGCCGAACTTGTTGATGATCGGATATGGATATTTCATCAGAGAGTCTCTACTTTTGAACAAAATTTTTTAGAATGTACCGCATAACATCAGATCTAAGACTTCTTCCCTGATACTGTTCCTAAAGGTTGCTTTGTTTCCTAAATTATGGATTTCTAAGCTTATATAAATTCTACGAGACACTCACCCCTTAAATTCAGTTCGGTACTTCCCCATATCGTGAGGTATGCATTATCGTCACTGCCTACGAGGATGCAGTTGTGGTTCTAGTAATTTTGTAGGGGCAATAGTAATATATCTTCCTGACAGATAGTCTGCGCAAAGAGTAATCCCTGTGCCGCTTGCTATTGTCGGTATCTTGATTTTTGCGGCCAAAACTTTTGGGTATTCTCTGAGATCAGAAGAGTACTAATACCTTTTCGGATCAAGATGCTTCCTCTTGGCTTTCCTTTATTGCAGGAGTGATAGAACAACGACCTGGGAGGCCCTTAACCTGATTTCCGAAAATGTACGACTCTTGGGAAAGAGCTACATCAAGGTGTTCCTGGGTGAAAATCTGCGACAAAACGGCCGAAGCCGCTTTGGCGTGTTGTAAATTTACCTGGATTCACATTAGCACCATGTTATTTTGATGGTCGGACTTTCCTCTCCTCTGCCTTCATCCATTTGGAGCCCTTGCTTTATGCAATTGGGAATTGCTGGATTGAGGTGGTCGACTGTTTACTGGCGGCATGATCGATATTGGCCGCTTAGTAGCAGTGATTCTAAACGAGTCGCTAGCAGTGTCTGCCACATACCTTGTAGCAGCCTTATTTGGTGGAGAAGAGCTTCTTCGGGCCCCTGCCGCCCTCGGAGAAGTGCTGCTAATACTCTGCGACCTGGGCGCTGCCTTCTGCGGTGCTGCTGCACTCAATGTGTTTTCTGTATTTTTTGTTTGCATTGCGCAATGGTCGGTGTGCCCGCAGTATTTGTTCCGCTTTTGATCCGCATTTGGATCTTGGAAAAACTGAGAAATAATTTTCCTTGCTGCGCCACGATCTTATTTTTTGCCTTCTCATCTACGGAAATGGTGACAAATTGTCCCCCATCTTTTTCACGCGTTGACCGAAGTACCCACCAATCAGCGGTAGACAGTTTTGCTGCCCAATTCTGTTTAAGAGCAGCGCAGGTGGTAGAACATCTTCTGTTGGTAGGTATGTGACGAACAGAAATGTTTGGGGCATATTCAGACACTCAGACATCTTAATATTTTCTTCAGGGAAGGGATTTAGAGTCTTAAGTGTCGATTCAAGGGAGACTTTGGTCTCCTTGTTGTGGCACGTAAGGAAGATCCACCCATCCCTGATTACTAAGCTAATAAAACTCTCTTATCATGGCCTTGGTTCGATGCTTCTCTGCTCGAACTTCTTCCGCCCGGTACTATTTTCTGGGGTAAATGGTTCTTCGATATACCCGATAGCGGCTTCAGCACTTAGTTCCATGGGACCCTGAGTGTTAGCGTTACAAGCGGCAGTAAGTCCTGTGTATCGCCATCCGCGATAATCTCGCACTTTTGGAGGGTGATGCTCACATCCATGTCCTCACTTCCTGCAATACTGGCCAGTGAAATAAGTAGAGTTTCCTCATCTGACTCCGTTATTATATTTATGTGGTGTTTTTTATATTTAAATCTGTAAAATATTCTTGTATAGGTGAGAAATATAGGTCCGTGTTTACAGATCTCCCGAAGGAACGTAAGGCTTCTTACTAAGGGAGTGCGCCGATTGTCTCAAGGGAGACTCTTTTCAAGAAGCACATTTTTATATTCCCTGCACCATTCAGCCCTCAATTCTAATGGTTAGTTTTCAGAGTCTCACCATGAACCTTACAGCATAGTTGAACCTCAGCTGTAAGCAACCTCGCCACGACAAGGTCCACTAATGGAAGTGGCGCTAAGAAGATACTTTTGATATACTTCTAATTTTCTGATATGAAAATATATCATTAGGATGCTGCAAAACTATACGGAGATTATGTGTGGGTAATAATTTGTGATTGATCTTGCCTCTCACCACGCATACAAGATAATTCAAATTGGTATAACAAAGCAAACTATAAATTATGAGAGACTTTCGAATTTTTTTTTGACGGACATATTTTTGCTCTGGATTAGAAGATGATGAGGAGGCAGATGAATTTGTGAAGAGAATGGTCACGGAAGTTGCTTATCGCCGCACGCTTACCCTGCACAAACAGTTTTTTCCGAACTCTTTGCCTTAAGATCACCATAATCTATGAAACGTCTTTACTTTATTATGGACTGCTAAAATATTTTTCTCCAAATTTTATTGCATTCACTTTACGAGTATAATTATTGACAAATTGATAGTCTTAAGATTAAGAGGTGCACTTAAAGTCATCCTGTTTCCTGCGGATTCGCTTTCTTCAGAGTTGAAAAGGGGCTTTATTTTTTGTTTCCTGAGTGTTTTGGATGGTGACATCAAACATGAGGCAAGATCATATGTATAAGACTGACTTCATTGACGGGTAAAACACAATTGTATCAGAAACACCCTAGAGAGTAAAAAGTATTGCACAGAAATATGTTTAGGCGTAGCCCAGGCATTAGACAAGATAATTCAAGAGCAACTAATACATAGAGTAAGAAAACTCCTAACTGGAAGCGTTCACCAACTACTTGAATCATTCATAACGAACGGAGTATTTTGTATCATTACAGAAGATTCATATCCTGTGAGTTCAACTTTGGAGTAGAAGTACAACAGGCAAGAATGTGATTTGGCAATTGACATTAATATTACAACTTCCACTATTACCGATGACACAGCATAATTAAGCTTTGACTCTTGTTCTAAAAAGACAATTCTAAAACCGAATAGGCACCTAAGGAGTATATAGAAGTGGTGAAAGCAAATACGGTATACTAATATATCGTATTTGGGTTAAAGACTTGGAGAAAACGAGTGAATGAGACCAAAGGCAATTAAATCACTTTTACTATGAGAAGAGAGTCGCATCTCCCGTTTACCTTGAATACAATAAAAATTCCAAAAAAGAATAAGGTAATATATTTAGCCCTCCACCTAGATTTAGTGTTTGAGACAACATAAACTACAAATTATACTCAAAACAGTAAACTGCATTCGCTCCTTCATAAAACGTCAAAACAATGTTTAGAGAATAAAATCCTTATATACAATGCAATCATAAAGCCGATTTGGACCTATGGGATGCAATTGTGAGGATCGGCGAGAACTGATAATATTCAACTACTCTAACCCTCCCAGTGACGAATTGTTCGCATTATAACTGGAGCACCGTGATATTTCAAAACTACAAGGTTACGCAGAATACTAGAAATCTCCTATCGTTAAAGATGAAATCACCAATTTCCTATCGAATTAAAAAATTCGACTGAAAGGCCATCTTAATATTCTTGCCAAAAACTGTTGCAAAGGTCAAACAAATGCATAAATATATTGTATTTTATTGAAATATTATATAATAAATTAAGATTAATTGGAAATATTGTATTTCAATTAATAATTTTTGAATCATTATGGCTATTTCCAGGAAGATTCAAGAAAAACATGAATTAATCAAAAAAAATACTCTTGAGACTCTCGAAGAGCTTCGTTTGACAAAGCAGAAGTAGTTCAGTTTTGGGTCTCTAACAATTTATGAAACGTTCTTTTCAAATATTCCTGTTTGCTTGTGTGTTGAATTGCGACTGCACTGTCAGTCGAATTTTAATGATATTCATATCTATCTATCTATCTATCACAAATCTCGGCTATATCACGCATACGCAGTACGGTAGGTCGAAAAGTTTAGATAACGTGGGTGAGTCGTGATAGGATTGTGGCCGGAGAATACATTTGACATACAGGTTGAAAGAGTTTCAAAATTATTAATATTTGGATATGGCTGAAACTGATATCTATCGAAGGCGCTGCTGTTTTCCTCATCACTTCTTGCCCAGCTATTATTTCAAGTCTAAGCGGTGCTTCATATAGCAAGAATTTTTAGCCGCTTTATTTATAGAGAAGTTGGTTGCTTGTGTGCAGTTTAAATTTCGGACGTACCTGTTGATTTCCTTTTATTTTTCATCTCCCAGTGCATCTTTGAGAGCCTCTAATGCTACTATCAGTTGTTTTTCAAGATTCGGAGACCTCAATCTTTGCCATCCGCGTCTCAACAAACATATCTGTTTTATAAGAGTCTCAATGTTGTTCAATTTTCTAATGGTTGCGTTTAACGATGGTTTAAGAGGTTTCTCGTTAATATATTCCTCGGTTTTGAGAGACAGCTCTGAGGAAGGTAGTATATTTCTAATATGCAAGACAGTTTGTTTTCTGAAAGGTACAATTTGGATTGGTTTTTATGTTCTCGTGGATACTATATATGTTGATAATTACGGGAGTATACTCAGAAGGCAGCTCAAATGGTTCCACTGTTATGTCAACTTGATGTTTGTCACACCGATTGTAAATTAAAGAATACCTTTGCTGGAAATCTCTATAAAACGTGCTTAGTTACGAGTGCCCAAGTGACGATTATAAGAGAGAGTTATTTCATATAGAAGTGCGGGTAGTATAGGGGTTTTCTAGGAGAGGGACAATACGAATAATAATTTACAGCCTTTTTATAAATGTTATATTAATTTCCCAATTACCTATTAACGGACTCCATGTCAGAATCACAATTTCTTAAGAGGTACAAGGAGAAACTCAAATATTCAAGATAAAATGCGCGTATCTATTGCCCAACAGTAACAGTTCGGTGTGGTATTTTAAATGTAAACACGAACGAGAATCCAAAGTTGAGCAAATTCAAAGAGCAATGTAGGAGAGTTTACAAAAATAAAGACAGACATTTAGTTTCAATTCTAATGAGTCAGCCACATCTCTGCCAATATCAAATTGTTCACGAGCAATATCTCGATAGTCGAAAGTGAACACATTAACACTTCGTTCCTTGAACTCTCATGCATGTTAAACTTCTGCCAAACCTTGACCTTCGATTCTGTTTCCAATTCCTGCAATCTTGGGGCAATACTCCTACTCCTACTGTGAATTACTATTCGACTCAATATAAGATTTTAATATGGCATTAAAGATGATTGCTATAATTGTTGTCCCTGAAACTATTCTGAACAGTATATGTAACATACAGTGAGTTACTCCTGCCCTCTGCCTGTAGAATTTGAAATTGCCAATTACCTGGTATAAAAACCTTAAAAATTTGTTGGAAAGTGAAAGTGATTGATCACATTCAAAGGCAATTCCCAATTTTAGTATATGCCTAATTTGCCAAAAATACGCCACACAAGAATAAAAAAACCTAAATAAACGAATATATTAAATGCACAACCAAATGAAAGTTTTGTTAACAGGATACTACACAAGAGTCATAAATTTAGAATTTCAGAACAAAATCGGGACTCCCTAATATTCCAATGTCATTCGTTCAAATGCATTTGCAACTCAAAAATTTAAGGGGGTAAAAACAAAATGCAAATTCGATGTTTCTAAAGTGGAAATTCATAACGAAATTATATTTTGTAGAGTTTCCAACGTCTCCTTGGAGCGCTTCTTGGTCGAGTCGTTCTGATCACCGCACCTTTTCGATTTCTAAAATCATTTTTATACATGTTCTTTTGGATAATTTTCCATGATTTTGTTCATTTTTCTTCTCCAGTCAAATAGGCGTTGATATACTGAAAATCTGTCGATGTAAAAATAAATCAAATTTAAGTTTTTGGTTCGAAAAATCAAGAAATAAAATGAACAACTTCAAGTCCGAAAGTCCGAAGTCGCCCTTTTTCATTTAGGAATACAAACCACTCAAATAAATATTTAATTACAGTGAAAGTCAAGACCAAAATATATTGGCCTGTGCCAACGGCGAGGTGCTACGGGCAATCAACTCTTTTAAAATGGGTGCTTGAGCAGTCCTAACTAAGAAACTACATTATTAAACTGATATCCAGCAATGTAACACTTTCTACTTCCATCTTACAACTAAGAGGGTGTGGCGGTGACATACTGAAGCCTAAAAAATCGTAAAGATATGGAAAATAGTTCTAACGGTATTGTTCGAATTTCGCAAATCGAACATTAATGGGCCCCTAAAAATTTCTGATAATTTTGTACAATTCTCTAAAGTAGTCTGTTTAAATTTTTTTTGACAACCGAACAAGTTAAAATTTCAACTATTCTTTTTTTTGTGTCCATTTCTTTATTGCTCTATTTATTTTTATTAATATTAGCACAGTTGCAATTTTAAATTCGTTGGAAACGACTCGAAATGACAACTAAATTAATATCGTTCACGCGACTTGTAGAACTCTCTAAGGTGACATCCAAAGTGTATTCAGACAGAAATTAACAATGAGAAACAACAAAAAGTGCGGCCAAATATAAACCGAAACAGACGCCTCCTACGTCAAACATCGTTCTATTGACGAGCGGTACCATGTACTCCACTACCGAAGATGCCGGTACAAAGAGTTGGAATGAAGTTGTGTGTGTAAGCAGAAAATTTATTATCTGTAGGTTCCATAGTTATTGTATTAGATACAAATTTGAATGTCATCTTTCTACAATTATGAAATTGAAAATTACTCTTATTAATGATAATAATGCATAAATTAAATTCTTTTTTCAAAGATATTTATTTTGAAGCCAATGATAAATAATATTAATATTCCCCGAGAAACAATTAAAAATAAAATATATGAAAATCAAAAGGTTTCATATTGTCAACTTAGTTTGCTCGTTCTGCTTTATATTAGAAATTACCCCTGTTTATTTTATTATTATGACTGCTTATTTACACATGTGGCTGCGATATTGTTTCCCAAAGAATTGGTTTACTTGGCCGTCAATATTTGTATGTATTGAAGTATTTCGTACGAAGTTCTGATTGCTGCATGGAGTTAACTGTAAAGAAATAACATAACATTTCAAATCCATATATGTGTCGGCTTTACTATAGTACAGAATGAAGCTTCGGGTAGGTTTTAATGGAGAGAAGTTGTGGTATGGGAGACTGACGTCAGCTAGAACTTATACCAATTCAACAATAGTCTGACTACATTTAAGCACAAATTTTCTCTTCATTTATCGTTACTTATGAAACATACATTTGGAGAAGTATGCTTGACAAAAGAGTTTCCAATATCTCCCAAAAGTCACAAGCAGAAAATTAAAGCATTCCCTTTGTTCGATAATAGAATACCCCAAAAATCATTTAAATTTTGCTATGGAAACTTAGTTCTCTTATGGTATTCAAATAAAGATCGAGCCATCAGGAAAGCCTCATGTGCGAATTTGAATATATCCATCCAGGGCCGTGCGCACGGGGGGGGACGGTTTTGGGTGTTGAAACCCCCAGAAGGGCTTTTAGCTAAAATAAAAGGGCTTTTAGCTCAAATAAAATTTAAATACATATATGTACGTGAATAAAAATGTATGTATATGTAATCAAAAATTATATGATATAACATATATTATGTGCATCCACTTCTTGATAGATCTCTTTGAGCTCCTCTCCTTTCTAAAGGAAATTAGAAAAAAGCCCCCCTCCACGAGCAAATCCTGCGCACGGCTCTGTAGCCAACCATCAACTGAGATCTTCTCCAACAATCTCTGGCACGGAAAGGAGGAATACAAATTGGCACACTTCTTTAGTATAAGCTTTGAATGAGCTAAGACCAATTTGTGTGCAAAAGCAGTGATTAAACGACCTACTTCAACAGTATATATAAGCTTATATAATGCATACACGGACTCATTCATATATCAATCGGTAATCAATTCCCTATAGTCATCCCTGCCCAAATTCTCTCATCAGCGTCATAAGAAACATTGAGCGGAACAGCCAATTTATGCTGTCTGCAAATAAACATCTCTCGTATGGTCTTTGAATTCTTTGCTTTACCTCCAAATTGCAGGCGATGCATATACTTATCGCTTTGCGAAATAAATGTCATCACAGCTCAAAAACTCAGTTATTATTTCTTGGACATCACTTCCACCATTTCTGGCATCATATTGCTATTGTGGTCAGTCAGAGTGCATGACCCATCTTCTGCAATCATTAATTATGTCGGTAGCTTCCACAACTCCACATTTTTGTAGAGAGGGAATATGTCACATACTTCGGCAAGTTCACAGGGATAGTCGATATATCAGATATTATTGAGTGCTGTAGGTTCAGTACACATAAACCAAATTCGGGTTTATAAGAGTAGACTCCAAATGATGTTGAAAGGACTTCTTTCAGGCATATGGGCGATCATATTTATGACAAACACGAGAAACCACATCTCCAGTAATATATAGGGGATTATGTCGCACATATGCTAGTATGATAGTATAAATATCAGAGGATAGAATAAGTAAATATGTTATACAAATGCATAAATAGAATAAGAGTGTGACGAATAAATGAAACCAACTCACATTGACTACTCTCATTGTCTTATTCTTGGGAGAGCAAAATGATCCCAATAATTCATGCAAACCATAAGATATATATAGAAATCTCAACAAGTCCTTTACTTATGAATTACCAATAACAACAGAAATGAGGGCACTCTAACTGTTTAAGGGGGGAACCGCTTTTCCCTCCAGCTGCTAGGCAATTGAGAGTGTAACTTTTAGCGGCATACCAAAGGTAACCCCAACAAATCCCCCATGGCATCCGCTATACTATTTGAGTAGAACCACTGACAGTGGTCCTTATTCGTTGGAAGGCCCTTTGAGCATTTAAGAGGAAGTCAGTCCACAATACATTTGGCCCAAGTAACATTCGTCAATGCCGAGGTGCTAACGGCAAAATACTCTCTGTTATGATGGCCACTTAATAACTTGTAATATAATAATTAAAGTTTTTTCCACCAGTAGGTTATTTCTAGTAGTTTATTTTATTTCCTCCTTACACATTTGGTTTCCACATACCTAACTCTGAAAATCAAAATTGCAAAAAGAATAGAAAATTATTGTAATTTGTCCGTAATATCGCAAATGGAACAATAATTTCTTTTAATTTTGTTCAATTCCGTAAAGTTGAGAAGAGACTGTTTATTTCCTTTGACAACCGAACAAGTTAAAATTTCAACTTTTCTTGTTTTTGTTTCCATTTCTTTATTACTCTATATATTATATATATTATATTTTTTCAGTTGTAATTTTAAATTCGTTAAAACTCGTAAAGACTCGAAATAACAAATTAATTAGTATCGTTCAGGCGACTTGCAGAACTCTCTAAGGTGACATCCAAATTGTATTCAGACAGAAATTAACAATGAGAAACTACAAAAAATGCGGCCAAATATAAACGGAAACAGTCGCCTCCTACGTCAATCATCGTTCTATTGACGCACGATACCATGTACTCCACTGGCGAAATTACTGGCAATAGTGATTGCTTTCCCATCCTACTCACTGAAACTTAAAATTTTTCTATAGGTGGGAAATCGTTTGGAAATATTCAGAATCTGAGTACAGGGAAATTAATATTCCAGGTGTAGGAATACAGAGACCCATTCATGGCACGAGTATGGTGAAAGTATTGGAGCGAATTGGTAACATTCAATTAAAGTAATAAAAGATATCAACACATTTTCAAAAAGACGGTTGTGCAAGAGATTACTGTAATACATAAATATGGAAAATAATCTAAATCATCTCTATATATAAATATTAGTAACGATACATGCGATTCGATCAATATACGAATATAAGAAACGCTACAGATCATACAAAATAAACGAGCAAAGCCAACACACCCAACCGGACCAGAAGTAGCGCAACATAACTTCAGATTATGTGTTTAAATTAGACGAACTTATGTTTATTTAATGGCTAAACAAATTGTATATAAGCTCGAATTCGTAGGACAGTATTCAGTTGAAAAAGTACTTTTTATCTGTGCAGACATTTTAGAGAATAAAAGAAAGTGATAATGAAGTTCTTCGCTTTAGTTTCGATAGGTGAGTGAGATAATGAATCCATTAAACTTAATCCTTTACGTTTGTGTTGCGATATTAGCTTTACTTCAAATTTTATTCAAATTCCTTAGTGCTGATGACGTACGTCGTCGTGATACACGTTGGTGCCAATGTATGTGATGTTGCCTTGCAATGTTCACAGCAGCCAGAACTCACCGTTTGCGTTGCTTATGGTGACTGTTTTTTCGAGGAGTATAATAAATGCATACCGGAGACAATAAAAAAATGTACCTTCCTTAAATGTAAGTGCTAACATGCCACCTAAAAAGGATTTTATTAATATCAATTTAGTAAAAATAAAATAAACGTCTGGCTTTGTTGACGGTCGCTTTTATTCTGATTTCTCATAAATAAGTGATGCTTCTTCAACTTATCGATAGTACAATGTGGTCAACATACTTCATAGTAGGTTTAAATGTAGTCACAGTACTTGTAATACTATTTTATAAAAGACTTAAGGGTAATGACAATACTTATAATGATATTTTGTAAAACTTTATAAACGACTAATATGCTGACATCAGAAACAAGCTTCCTACAATAAAAATTCAAGGAATCTCTTTTTGGTAATAATCGTCACATGTGCGATTGCAATGAATGAACGCATTTGACAAATATCACTTCATCCTATACAAACTTTAAACACATCCGAATACTTTTGAATAGACTTTGGTGCTCTTTGTTCCATTAACTGATATAAATTTTGATCTCGTTTATTTCCTCAGTCTATTTATGAGTTTATTAGTAGAGAGTGTTTGGGGTTCCAGAGGCTTTTCCGAATTAGCATGATCCCTTCTTGATAGACCCACATTTCACATTTTTGAATAACTTTAATACTCATTTATTCTAGATAAACAAATGATTCATAGTTCATGCAGTGCCGCGAATATTGCACCTGAGAATTTATGTGATAAAGCCTTATGTAATTTCGGCCAATGCTTGAACGATGGACCCATAGGATGCTATTACAATGGAGAGTGCTACTTCGATGCCAATATATGCAAGACGAATGTTTTGAAGATGTGCCAAAAAGTGCATTGTAAGTGACCCGGACCACGAAATATTCCCCCACACAAAGTGGTTCATTGGTGGAGTGCGACGTTATTCCATTTAAACAGACGAAACTAAATTTTATATTCTTCCTTAACATTTTTATTTTTATTTGCAGTTGAACTTGCAGACGATGGCGAGAAATCATGTGCCGAATTGAATTTACCGTCGGAGCAGATTTGCAGAATCCCAGCAGAGACTGAAGATTAATGAAATTAATTTATGTAATGTAAATTTCACAATAAATATTTATAAATGCACAACTAAAAATTATTTACATATTTCAATCAGGATAAACTTATACAAATATAGCTTTTGTGGAAGAATCCCCTAGTTTTCTAGTCTTATGAAAGGGTTGCACATTAACAGCAGCAGCAGTAGCTTTGGCTCAACCACTGTTGAGTAGTGCGATGATATATTTCGTGGTTTGAGCTCCCCTTCTGGCTCCAAGGACCCGTCTACAGCAATATTGATCAAAAATACTTTCCGTACGCTTTCGTTTTTGTAGGTTTTTCAATGGTGGTTGGGATGCCGAACCAGTCCCATGAAGTTGGGGTAAGGTAAAATTATGCAATGTATACCTGCTTGTAGAAAGCATAACATCAGATTTGGTGGGATTGAAGTCGAGACTTATGGTATTGTTGAGATAGAATGCTAAGTGAATAGTTCAGTTTATCTGAAACACTGGATCGATGTCCGCATAAGGCAATGTTATCCGCATAAACTATTTTGGTCCCTGATTGTTCTAGTATTTTACAGTGTTGTCACCGCCAGATGCCAAATAAGAAGAGAGATAACACCTTGTTGCGTTATATTGAACTCCTGATATGAAGATGAAGAACCCTTTCATCTTTTTGCAAAAAGGAGGACAGAATGGGTGGTCTATGGGCGTTGGGCTTACTATAGCATAACTTCTTCGCCTTGGACATGAAAACTAAGCAATGTACTCTCCATCTTTTAGTAATATAAGAAAATTTAAGGCAAGCATTATAGATTTGCACAAGCCATGGTGTGATCAGTGCAGAATCAATGACCGCGGAATCGACACTATCTGGTACGGGATTAGTTCATGTGCGTTGAACAGTTTAGTGAGCCAGAAGAAACTTCGGGAATGCGGAAGTTACATGCACCCATTGTACTTCACTAAGAACACACTTCAAAGATATTTCTTTTATTCTGATATGGAAATATGTCTTTGGGAAGCAGGTACAATATCAGAAGAGCATTGTGTAACTTTCCGATGGGTAGATGTCTGTGAAACTATCTGTGAGGCTATTAACATGGCCATGATATGACATACTATGGTCGAGCAATGACAGATGGTACCAGTATATATTATAAATACATCATTAAAACCGCTAGAAAAGGTGTATCTGTAGAAGTTTTGACAAAAGAGTAACCAATTGAAAAAAGCGATGTGGAACAGCATTGCTAAACTTTTGAGAAGATGCACATCATTTAAGAATGTTGTGAATTACCCTGTTTAAGGTAGTCTGCGGTATTGCCGACTCTAGAATGGAGGGAAATTTACGAATATATATGATGTGCACTATATAACTGAATAGTATAGATTTACTAACCGGAAGAAAAAATATATGAAGTTATAGTAGTGACTTTCGAAACGTCACCCAATAGAAATGTGTGCACTTTTTTTTAGAGAATACATGGAGTCCTTAGAATTAGCAGATGCAATAAAAAGCATAGTCTTTTTCTAGATCCTATCAACTATGCCCATCATGAATCTATGTCTAAAGGAATAAAGTGGATCTAACTAAATTTTGATCATTTCTCTTCGTAGCACCGCTCTGACCTATTATAAATTTGTATCGCTATAATTGGCATTACTGACATAGCAAACATCTGGTCCCCAGATTTAGGCATAATTCCTATGCAATGTAAATGTGTGGACGATTCAAGTAAATTCAATATATAAAATTAAATTATTCGTCGGTTTATTTAATTTAATAAATATCCATAAAAAGTCGCGCAAATAACAACATTTGCCATTTTCCATTTCCAGCTTATTATGTGATGTCGATACTCAATGTCTAATAGAATTTCACTCAGTTTTTCGTACATTGTCGACTTGAAAGCTGTATACCTATACGGATATTATCGTTGGGTAATAATTTGTGAATACTTTTGCTTCTCACTGCATTAATAGGAGAAGCAATTAGGATATTTCTACTGTTATGTATATGAAGCTCATACCATTTGGAGGGAACGGATTTAAAATGGTTTATTCTGAAAGCATTGCAGCTAATTTTCCCTTAGTAAGCGTTTCAGATACATCATATATGGATATCTGTATTGTACGAAGCAAATCTTTTTCCAAAGTAAGCAGACCATACTTTTATTATTCTGAGAGAGTTTTCTATTCTATACCAGAATATATTTCAATTGCATTATATTATGAATATACCATATTAGGGATATACCATGAATGTCAAATTCTCTATACCGAAACAGCAATCCCCTGTTTATCAGAGGTTAGGGGAAAACTGTTAAAATAAAAGAATTGACTTTGGTGTCGGTGGAATGAAATTGTTGGCGAGGAGGGTTTGAGAAGAATAACTGAAAGGTTAAACGATTTAAATATAATTTCAAGATCATTATAATTGTTATGGCAACCGTTCATATTGCTCCGTAGTAAAGTAATCATTTTCAAGTGGAGAGAAAACGAAAGCAAAACTGTAAATTATGAGAGACTTTCAAATTTTTGTTAACGGACAAAATTTTACTCTGTATTAGAGGATGATGACGAGGCAGTTGAATTTGTATTCTCGCATTGTAGTATTAGAGAATGAAAAGAAAAATACCAACGAACATTAGTAGCCTAATGCGATATATAATACTCACTGTGAGTACTTCCATTTCTTTACAACACTTAAGAATATTCAATGATGAAGGATGTCAACTAATTCCAACCGAAAGTGGAATTCACTGAAGCAAATTCTGCCCAACTCATTTGGAAGCAGCATCATAGCAGCTGTCAGGTCTCAAAGTAACTCCCAGGATATGTCGCAAGTATATAGTTTCATATCCTAATATGCCCCCTGAGAGAACCGTCACGGAAGTTGCTTATCGCCGCACGCTTACCCTGCACAAACAGTTTTTACCGAATGTTTGCCTTAAGTTCACCATAATTTATAAAACGACTTCACTTTATTATGGACTGATACAACTGTTTTCTCCAAATTTTATTGCATTCAGTGTATAATTATTGACAAATTGATAGTCTTAAGATTAAAAGGTGCACTTAAAGTCATCCTGTTCCCTGCGGAATCGCTTTCTTCAGAGTTGAAAAGGGACTTTATTTTTTGTTTCCTGAGTGTTTTGGATGGTGACATCAAACATGAGGCGAGATCATATGTATAATACTGACTTTGTTCACGGGTAAAACAGAATTGTATCAGAAACACCATAGAGAGTAAAAAGTATTGCACAGAAATATGTTTAAGCGTAGCCCAGGCATTATACAAGATAGTTCAAGAGCAACTAATACATAGAGTAAGAAAACTACTAACTGGAAGCATTCACCAACTACTTGAATCATTCATAACGAACAGAGTATTTTGTTTCAGCTCCAACTGTTGTTCTAAAAAGGAAGTTGTAAAACCAAATATGCAATTATCCTTTTTGTATATACGAGTAGATTTGGAGCATTTAGGATATTAATATTCTTACTGAATCGACAATATAAAGTTGACAGAATGGGGAGGGTCAAAAATATAGCCACTAAATCGCTATCCAAAATGCAATGACTCCTCAACTGCATCTCTACAATCTAAGTGGATCGCAGGCGACTTCTCGAAAACTGGTACCACTTAATAAACTTTAATGGACGTCCCTGAAACTATTCTGAAGAGTATATGTAACCTTCAGTGAGTTACTCTTGCCCTATGCCTATCTTAAAGTTTGGTGGAGAACTGAAGGTGATTGACCACATTCGAATTCCCAATTCTCAACAGAAATATAATGAACAAATGCAAGTTCGAAAAGCCAAAGTCGACCTTTTTCATTTAGAAATACAGGCCACTCAAACATGTATTTAATTACAGGGAAAGTCACCATCAAAGCCTCATGGCAGGCTTTGAACATATCCAACTTTGGACCTCGCATGAAGCTGAGAGTGAAACCGTTAACGGGGTATACCAAAGTATCCACCACAAATCCCGCATGGTATCCCCTAAACATGGACTAAGGCTTTTGGAGGATTCAAGAGAAAGACTGTCCAAAATACATTTGGCTCAAGTAACCAGATTCAATGACGAGGTACCACCGGCAATGACCCTGTAAAATGCGCACTTCAGCACTCGTGACTAAGAAACTACAGGTATAGCTTCCACATACCGAAGCCTAAAAATCAAAATTGGAAAAGCTTTGGAAAATAGTTCTAACGATATTTTTCTAATATCGCAAATCGAGCAATAATAGGCCACTTACAATTTCTGGTAATTTTGTACAATTCCCAAAAGTAAAGAAGAGTCTGTTTAACTTTTTTTTGGCAACCAAATAAATTCAAATTTCATCTTTTCTTGTTTTTGTTTTCAATTGCTTCATTGCTCTATTTATTTTTATTAATATTATTACAGTTGCAGTTTTAAATTCGATAAAAGCGACTCGAAATGGCAAATTAATTAGTATCGTTCACGCGACTTAAAGAACTCTCTAATGTGACATCCAAAGTGTATTCACACAGAAATTTACAATGAAAAACTACAAAAAGTGTGGCCAAATATAAACCGAAACAGACGCCTCCTACGTCAAACATCGTTCTATTGAGGCGCGGTACCATGTACTCCACTACCGAAGATGCCGGTACAAAGAGTTGGAATGAAGTTGTGTGTGTAAGCAGAATATTTATTATCTGTAGGTTCCATAGTTATTGTATTAGATAAAAATTTGAATGTCATCTTTCTACAATTAAGAAATTGAAAATTACACTTATTAATGATAATAATGCATAAATTAAAATCTTTTTTCAAAGATATTTATTTTGAAGCCAATGATAAATAATATTAATATTCCCCCAGAAACAATTAAAAATAAAATATATGAAAATCAAAAGGTTTTTTCTGTTTCATATTGTTTTTTTTAATTTTTTTATTTCCTCCACTTAGTTTACTAGTTCCGAGTTACATTAGAAATTACCCCGGTTTATTTCATGACTGCTTACTTCCAAATGTGTTTGCGACATTGTTTCCCAAAGAATCGGTTTGCTTGGCTGTAAATATTTTAATATATTGAAATATTTCTTAAGAAGTTCTGATTGCTGTATGGAGAATGATGAAAGTTAATTGGAAAAAGATAACATAAAGTATCAAATCCATATACGTGATGATGGGTTTCCAATATCTCCCTGGAAAGTTTTTTGCTCCTTCACAAACTAAATTTATGATTTGGTAAAAGAACAATTGTAAAATCGAATTTTGGTATTTGGGATCACCATCTAATTAAATTACTTGCCTAGAGTACGGTATACATTCCCAGAAAGCTCAATTAGAGCATTCAAAGGTGAAACCTAAATATTTATTCCGTAGTATATATGATAGACATATCTGAGTCGCCAGCTGCTATGAAACAGTTTCAGACAACATTTTTGAATTGGTTAAATATGAAAATATAAATAATTCTATCAGTATATAGTAATATATGATCATTCATTGTGGATGATTTGTATAAATGCGTCCGCCCAACTAGAAAGTCACAAGCAGAAAATTAAAGCATTTGTTCGATAAAAGAATTCCCAACAAATCTTTTAAATTTATTCCATGGAAACTTAGTTCTCTTATTCAAATACAGGTCGAGTCACCATTAAAGCCTCAAGTGCGAATTTGAATACATCCCAGCACCAACTGAGTTCTCCTCCAGCAATGAATGTTTGAATCAGAGAATTAAATCTATATGCGCTCTGAGCGACTCATGTTATATCAGTAGTACGTATAATTAGTCAACTGTCCACCAGAAAAGAGGATTCTTAATTTTTGAGGAACCACGAGCATTCGATTCGTATAGTCGAACCATACCATTGTAATGATACGAAAGAATAATTTAAGACAGTTTGGGATATAGCCTTTTGCGCATCCCTGGCACGGAAAGTAGGAATACACATTGGCACACTTCCATAATATAAGCTTTGAATGAGTTAAGTCAAACGACCTACTTCAACAGTATACTCGTAGATAACTGTATAGCCCTCTTTTGATTGGTATATGCACTGGTTGTGAGCGACATAACACTGAAGCTCGCTAGTATTGCCATACATTCTAATCGTATTCTACAATCGTCACAATATATAGAATATACTTCGACAGTGCCGCTTCATTCTAAACATATTCGAACTCTATAAACATCATATTCCTTTGCCTGTCGGTGTACTGCAAACTTACCAGGCCATATTGGCCGATTTTCCACATTTTTTGAAAAATTTATGAGATTCGATCGGTAAATTACAGCTCTTAGTAGATGGCACAGTCGCGTCCTCATATTTCCTTTAATCGAATACATATTTAATTAATTAATTCCAGTCCCCTTTTCACTGGTTTATTCTGTGGCACCAAATTTAGTGGTTCCAACTGAGTTATGTCTTGAAAACTCTCCTGCCTGTGACTACGATTATTGCAGTAAGCACTTTTAATCGCACTTGTTACAAATAATTCTATAGTCTATGCACACTCAATTCTAACGACGATTGTCTAGAAGCCACTTCTTAGTGACACTTGTAATAAAATGAAAGCGAATTGGTTCATTGCCGGATATTGTCCTAAAATTAACATTATATACTTCCAAGGAATACACGGAACGGTTATAGCAATAAATGCTTACAGACCGTAGCATCACAAATCAAAGACAAATTACTTCTTTATTCTACCCTTCGGTACAACGCAAATGATCTTTCTAAAAATGCAGCCAACAAAGAGTTAATTTTTTCAATCAGCAGTATCTTCCCCTCCATTGGACCGTACATGAAATCGAAGACCAATAGCTGTGAAGCACATACCCGGAGTCATTCCTATATCAACCGAAGGTGAATTCCTTATGTTTGTCATTCCTGCGCAAATTCTGTCATCAGTGATAAAAGAAATATTGACCGGAACAAATTTGTGCATTCTGTAAATAATCATTTCTGGTATGGTATTGGAATTCTTTAATCATTATCATAATCATAAATTGCAGGCGATCCATATACGTATCCCTTATTAAAAAAAATATCATAGCTGAGCTTTTTATTATTGATTGGACTGCACTTCCACCATCTCTAGCATCATTTTGCTATTGTGATCAGCCAGAGTGCATGACGCATCTTCTGCAATCATTAATTATGTCGGTAGCTCCCACAATTCCATATCACTGCAGACATGGAATATGTAACATATTTCAACAAGCAAGTTCTTAGGGATAGTCAATGTAAATAAGATATTATTGAGTGCTTTGAGATCAAATAATGTTGTTGAAAGATCTCCTAATGGAGTATGAAATAAGTTCTTAATGACTTATGCCTGGCACACTTCTTTATTTATCAAATAAATTCACTGCATTCGCTCGAGTCTAAGTAAATTATTCATAGCAGTTTGCCTTATTTCGGACGTGGATGCAAATATTACTAACAGACTAGCAGACTTTGAAGTCGCATTTATAAACCAAGCAAAATTAGAATGTAGTATTTTAAAAAAAATTCTTTGAAGATATGGAGATTATGTTTGTGTCTTCTACAACTTATGAAAGACTTAGGTCCAAATGGAATAGTGTAACAGTAGTACTTTCAAGCCAATGATTCAATTTCGTAGAAATGTGAAACACAATTAAGAAAATTAACTTAGTTGTCTGTTACCCACCACTTCCAAAAGCACGGGATTTTATCTAATGCTGACAATTCTATGACCGGTCAGTATTCTGAGCATAAAATACAGAAGTCATTGAGTGGCAACGCTTGTCTGGCAGCATGTCTACTTATTAGCAATTCCCCATGAGAATGAAAATGTTTGGGTTCATGGATTTCCTGCTAAAATAGTTTATTTTTTTTCCTCCTTACACATTTGGTTTCCACATACCTAACTCTGAAAATCAAAATTGCAAAAAGAATAGAAAATTATTGTAATTTGTCCGTAATATCGCAAATGGAACAATAATTTCTTTTAAATTAGTCCAATTCGGTAAAGTAGAGAAGAGACTGTTTATTTCCTTTGACAACCGGACAAGTTAAAATTTCAACTTTTCTTGTTTTTGTTTCCATTTCTTTATTGCTCTATATATTATATATATTATATTTTTTCAGTTGTAATTTTAAATTCGTTAAAACTCGTAAAGACTCGAAATAACAAATTAAGCGACTTGTAGAACTCTCTAAGGTGACATCCAAATTGTATTCAGACAGAAATTAACAATGAGAAACTACAAAAAATGCTTCCAAATATAAACGGAAACAGTCGCCTCCTACGTCAATCATCGTTCTATTGACGCACGATACCATTTACTCCACTGGCGAAATTACTGGCAATAGTGATTGCTTTCCCATCCTACTCACTGAAACTTTAAATTTTTCTATAGGTGGGAAATCGTTTGGAAATATTCAGAATCTGAGTACAGGGAAATTAATATTCCAGGTGTAGGAATACAGAGACCCATTCATGGCACGAGTATGGTGAAAGTATTGGAGCGAATTGGTAACATTCAATTAAAGTAATAAAAGATATCAACACATTTTCAAAAGACGGTTGTGCAAGAGATTACTGTAATACATAAATATGGAAAATAATCTAAATCATCTCTATATATAAATATTAGTAACGATACATGCGATTCGATCAATATTCGAATATAAGAAACGCTACAGATCATACAAAATAAACGAGCAAAGCCAACACACCCAACCGGACCAGAAGTAGCGCAACATAACTTCAGATTATGTGTTTAAATTAGACGAACTTATGTTTATTTAATGGCTAAACAAATTGTATATAAGCTCGAATTCGTAGGACAGTATTCAGTTGAAAAAGTACTTGTTATCTGTGCAGACATTTTAGAGAATAAAAGAAAGTGATAATGAAGTTCTTCGCTTTAGTTTCGATAGGTGAGTGAGATAATGAATCCATTAAACTTAATCCTTTACGTTTGTGCTGCGATATTAGCTTTACTTCAAAGTTTATTCAAATTCCTTAGTGCTGATGACGTACGTCGTCGTGATACACGTTGGTGCCAATGAATGTGATGTTGCCTTGCAATGTTCACAGCAGCCAGAACTCACCGTTTGAGTTGCTTATGGTGACTGTTTTTTTCGAGGAGTATAATAAATGCATACCGGAGACAATAAAAAAATGTACCTTCCTTAAATGTAAGTGCTAACATGCCACCTAAAAAGGATTTTATTAATATCAATTTAGTAAAAATAAAATAAACGTCTGGCTTTGTTGACGGTCGCTTTTATTCTGATTTCTCATAAATAAGTGATGCTTCTTCAACTTATCGATAGTACAATGTGGTCAACATACTTCATAGTAGGTTTAAATGTAGTCACAGTACTTGTAATACTATTTTATAAAAGACTTAAGGGTAATGACAATACTTATAATGATATTTTGTAAAACTTTATAAACGACTAATATGCTGACATCATAAACAAGCTTCCTACAATAAAAATTCAAGGAATCTCTTTTTGGTAATAATCGTCACATGTGCGATTGCAATGAATGAACGCATTTGACAAATGGCACTTCATCCTATACAAACTTTAAACACATCCGAATACTTTTGAATAGACTTTGGTGCTCTTTGTTCCATTAACTGATATAAATTTTGATCTCGTTTATTTCCTCAGTCTATTTATGAGTTTATTAGTAGAGAGTGTTTGGGGTTCCAGAGGCTTTTCCGAATTAGCATGATCCCTTCTTGATAGACCCACATTTCACATTTTTGAATAACTTTAATACTCATTTATTCTAGATAAACAAATGATTCATAGTTCATGCAGTGCCGCGAATATTGCACCTGAGAATTTATGTGATAAAGCCTTATGTAATTTCGGCCAATGCTTGAACGATGGACCCATAGGATGCTATTACAATGGAGAGTGCTACTTCGATGCCAATATATGCAAGACGAATGTTTTGAAGATGTGCCAAAAAGTGCATTGTAAGTGACCCGGACCACGAAATATTCCCCCACACAAAGTGGTTCATTGGTGGAGTGCGACGTTATTCCATTTAAACAGACGAAACTAAATTTTATATTCTTCCTTAACATTTTTATTTTTATTTGCAGTTGAACTTGCAGACGATGGCGAGAAATCATGTGCCGAATTGAATTTACCGTCGGAGCAGATTTGCAGAATCCCAGCAGAGACTGAAGATTAATGAAATTAATTTATGTAATGTAAATTTCACAATAAATATTTATAAATGCACAACTAAAAATTATTTACATATTTCAATCAGGATAAACTTATACAAATATAGCTTTTGTGGAAGAATCCCCTAGTTTTCTAGTCTTATGAAAGGGTTGCACATTAACAGCAGCAGCAGTAGCTTTGGCTCAACCACTGTTGAGTAGTGCGATGATATATTTCGTGGTTTGAGCTCCCCTTCTGGCTCCAAGGACCCGTCTACAGCAATATTGATCAAAAATACTTTCCGTACGCTTTCGTTTTTGTAGGTTTTTCAATGGTGGTTGGGATGCCGAACCAGTCCCATGAAGTTGGGGTAAGGTAAAATTATGCAATGTATACCTGCTTGTAGAAAGCATAACATCAGATTTGGTGGGATTGAAGTCGAGACTTATGGTATTGTTGAGATAGAATGCTAAGTGAATAGTTCAGTTTATCTGAAACACTGGATCGATGTCCGCATAAGGCAATGTTATCCGCATAAACTATTTTGGTCCCTGATTGTTCTAGTATTTTACAGTGTTGTCACCGCCAGATGCCAAATAAGAAGAGAGATAACACCTTGTTGCGTTATATTGAACTCCTGATATGAAGATGAAGAACCCTTTCATCTTTTTGCAAAAAGGAGGACAGAATGGGTGGTCTATGGGCGTTGGGCTTACTATAGCATAACTTCTTCGCCTTGGACATGAAAACTAAGCAATGTACTCTCCATCTTTTAGTAATATAAGAAAATTTAAGGCAAGCATTATAGATTTGCACAAGCCATGGTGTGATCAGTGCAGAATCAATGACCGCGGAATTGACACCATCTAGTCCGGGATTAGTTCATGTGCGTAGAACAGTTTAGTGAGCCAGAAGAAACTTCGGGAATGCGGAAGTTACATGCACCCATTGTACTTCACTACGAACACACTTCAAAGATATTTCTTTTATTCTGATATGGAAATATGTCTTTGGGAAGCAGGTACAATATCAGAAGAGCATTGTGTAACTTTCCGATGGGTAGTTGTCTGTGAAACTATCTGTGAGGCTATTAACACGGCCATGATATGACATACTATGGTCGAGCAATGACAGAATGTCGATGGTACCAGTATATATTATAAATACATCATTAAAACCGCTAGAAAAGGTGTATCTGTAGAAGTTTTGACAAAAGAGTAACCAATTGAAAAAAGCGATGTGGAACAGCATTGCTAAACTTTTGAGAAGATGCACATCATTTAAGAATGTTGTGAATTACCCTGTTTAAGGTAGTCTGCGGTATTGCCGACTCTAGAATGGAGGGAAATTTACGAATATATATGATGTGCACTATATAACTGAATAGTATAGATTTACTAACCGGAAGAAAAAATATATGAAGTTATAGTAGTGACTTTCGAAACGTCACCCAATAGAAATGTGTGCACTTTTTTTAGAGAATACATGGAGTCCTTAGAATTAGCAGATGCAATAAAAAGCATAGTCTTTTTCTAGATCCTATCAACTATGCCCATCATGAATCTATGTCTAAAGGAATAAAGTGGATCTAACTAAATTTTGATCATTTCTCTTCGTAGCACCGCTCTGACCTATTATAAATTTGTATCGCTATAATTGGCATTACTGACATAGCAAACATCTGGTCCCCAGATTTAGGCATAATTCCTATGCAATGTAAATGTGTGGACGATTCAAGTAAATTCAATATATAAAATTAAATTATTCGTCGGTTTATTTAATTTAATAAATATCCATAAAAAGTCGCGCAAATAACAACATTTGCCATTTTCCATTTCCAGCTTATTATGTGATGTCGATACTCAATGTCTAATAGAATTTCACTCAGTTTTTCGTACATTGTCGACTTGAAAGCTGTATACCTATACGGATATTATCGTTGGGTAATAATTTGTGAATAATTTTGCTTCTCACTGCATTAATAGGAGAAGCAATTAGGATATTTCTACTGTTATGTATATGAAGCTCATACCATTTGGAGGGAACGGATTTAAAATGGTTTATTCTGAAAGCATTGCAGCTAATTTTCCCTTAGTAAGCGTTTCAGATACATCATATATGGATATCTGTATTGTACGAAGCAAATCTTTTTCCAAAGTAAGCAGACCATACTTTTATTATTCTGAGAGAGTTTTCTATTCTATACCAGAATATATTTCAATTGCATTATATTATGAATATACCATATTAGGGATATACCATGAATGTCAAATTCTCTATACCGAAACAGCAATCCCCTGTTTATCAGAGGTTAGGGGAAAACTGTTAAAATAAAAGAATTGACTTTGGTGTCGGTGGAATGAAATTGTTGGCGAGGAGGGTTTGAGAAGAATAACTGAAAGGTTAAACGATTTAAATATAATTTCAAGATCATTATAATTGTTATGGCAACCGTTCATATTGCTCCGTAGTAAAGTAATCATTTTCAAGTGGAGAGAAAACGAAAGCAAAACTGTAAATTATGAGAGACTTTCGAATTTTTGATAACGGACAAAATTTTACTCTGTAAAATCGGATGATGACGAGGCAGTTGAATTTGTATTCTCGCATTGTAGTATTAGAGAATGAAAAGAAAAATACCAACGAACATTAGTAGCCTAATGCGATATATAATACTCACTGTGAGTACTTCCATTTCTTTACAACACTTAAGAATATTCAATGATGAAGGATGTCAACTAATTCCAACCGAAAGTGGAATTCACTGAAGCAAATTCTGCCCAACTCATTTGGAAGCAGCATCATAGCAGCTGTCAGGTCTCAAAGTAACTCCCAGGATATGTCGCAAGTATATAGTTTCATATCCTAATATGCCCCCTGAGAGAACCGTCACGGAAGTTGCTTATCGCCGCACGCTTACCCTGCACAAACAGTTTTTACCGAATGTTTGCCTTAAGTTCACCATAATTTATAAAACGACTTCACTTTATTATGGACTGATACAACTGTTTTCTCCAAATTTTATTGCATTCAGTGTATAATTATTGACAAATTGATAGTCTTAAGATTAAAAGGTGCACTTAAAGTCATCCTGTTCCCTGCGGAATCGCTTTCTTCAGAGTTGAAAAGGGACTTTATTTTTTGTTTCCTGAGTGTTTTGGATGGTGACATCAAACATGAGGCGAGATCATATGTATAATACTGACTTTGTTCACGGGTAAAACAGAATTGTATCAGAAACACCATAGAGAGTAAAAAGTATTGCACAGAAATATGTTTAAGCGTAGCCCAGGCATTATACAAGATAGTTCAAGAGCAACTAATACATAGAGTAAGAAAACTACTAACTGGAAGCATTCACCAACTACTTGAATCATTCATAACGAACAGAGTATTTTGTTTCAGCTCCAACTGTTGTTCTAAAAAGGAAGTTGTAAAACCAAATATGCAATTATCCTTTTTGTATATACGAGTAGATTTGGAGCATTTAGGATATTAATATTCTTACTGAATCGACAATATAAAGTTGACAGAATGGGGAGGGTCAAAAATATAGCCACTAAATCGCTATCCAAAATGCAATGACTCCTCAACTGCATCTCTACAATCTAAGTGGATCGCAGGCGACTTCTCGAAAACTGGTACCACTTAATAAACTTTAATGGACGTCCCTGAAACTATTCTGAAGAGTATATGTAACCTTCAGTGAGTTACTCTTGCCCTATGCCTATCTTAAAGTTTGGTGGAGAACTGAAGGTGATTGACCACATTCGAATTCCCAATTCTCAACAGAAATATAATGAACAAATGCAAGTTCGAAAAGCCAAAGTCGACCTTTTTCATTTAGAAATACAGGCCACTCAAACATGTATTTAATTACAGGGAAAGTCACCATCAAAGCCTCATGGCAGGCTTTGAACATATCCAACTTTGGACCTCGCATGAAGCTGAGAGTGAAACCGTTAACGGGGTATACCAAAGTATCCACCACAAATCCCGCATGGTATCCCCTAAACATGGACTAAGGCTTTTGGAGGATTCAAGAGAAAGACTGTCCAAAATACATTTGGCTCAAGTAACCAGATTCAATGACGAGGTACCACCGGCAATGACCCTGTAAAATGCGCACTTCAGCACTCGTGACTAAGAAACTACAGGTATAGCTTCCACATACCGAAGCCTAAAAATCAAAATTGGAAAAGCTTTGGAAAATAGTTCTAACGATATTTTTCTAATATCGCAAATCGAGCAATAATAGGCCACTTACAATTTCTGGTAATTTTGTACAATTCCCAAAAGTAAAGAAGAGTCTGTTTAACTTTTTTTTGGCAACCAAATAAATTCAAATTTCATCTTTTCTTGTTTTTGTTTTCAATTGCTTCATTGCTCTATTTATTTTTATTAATATTATTACAGTTGCAGTTTTAAATTCGATAAAAGCGACTCGAAATGGCAAATTAATTAGTATCGTTCACGCGACTTAAAGAACTCTCTAATGTGACATCCAAAGTGTATTCACACAGAAATTTACAATGAAAAACTACAAAAAGTGTGGCCAAATATAAACCGAAACAGACGCCTCCTACGTCAAACATCGTTCTATTGAGGCGCGGTACCATGTACTCCACTACCGAAGATGCCGGTACAAAGAGTTGGAATGAAGTTGTGTGTGTAAGCAGAATATTTATTATCTGTAGGTTCCATAGTTATTGTATTAGATAAAAATTTGAATGTCATCTCTCTACA
This sequence comes from Clusia tigrina, assembly GCA_920105625.2. NCBI lineage: Eukaryota > Metazoa > Arthropoda > Insecta > Diptera > Clusiidae > Clusia > Clusia tigrina. The sequence goes on from OV050030.1 coordinate 32,285,015, forward strand.
ATTAAGAAATTGAAAATTACACTTATTAATGATAATAATGCATAAATTAAAATCTTTTTTCAAAGATATTTATTTTGAAGCCAATGATAAATAATATTAATATTCCCCCAGAAACAATTAAAAATAAAATATATGAAAATCAAAAGGTTTTTTCTGTTTCATATTGTTTTTTTTAATTTTTTTATTTCCTCCACTTAGTTTACTAGTTCCGAGTTACATTAGAAATTACCCCGGTTTATTTCATGACTGCTTACTTCCAAATGTGTTTGCGACATTGTTTCCCAAAGAATCGGTTTGCTTGGCTGTAAATATTTTAATATATTGAAATATTTCTTAAGAAGTTCTGATTGCTGCATGGAGAATGATGAAAGTTAATTGGAAAAAGATAACATAAAGTATCAAATCCATATACGTGATGATGGGTTTCCAATATCTCCCTGGAAAGTTTTTTGCTCCTTCACAAACTAAATTTATGATTTGGTAAAAGAACAATTGTAAAATCGAATTTTGGTATTTGGGATCACCATCTAATTAAATTACTTGCCTAGAGTACGGTATACATTCCCAGAAAGCTCAATTAGAGCATTCAAAGGTGAAACCTAAATATTTATTCCGTAGTATATATGATAGACATATCTGAGTCGCCAGCTGCTATGAAACAGTTTCAGACAACATTTTTGAATTGGTTAAATATGAAAATATAAATAATTATATCAGTATATAGTAATATATGATCATTCATTGTGGATGATTTGTATAAATGCGTCCGCCCAACTAGAAAGTCACAAGCAGAAAATTAAAGCATTTGTTCGATAAAAGAATTCCCAACAAATCTTTTAAATTTATTCCATGGAAACTTAGTTCTCTTATTCAAATACAGGTCGAGTCACCATTAAAGCCTCAAGTGCGAATTTGAATACATCCCAGCACCAACTGAGTTCTCCTCCAGCAATGAATGTTTGAATCAGAGAATTAAATCTATATGCGCTCTGAGCGACTCATGTTATATCAGTAGTACGTATAATTAGTCAACTGTCCACCAGAAAAGAGGATTCTTAATTTTTGAGGAACCACGAGCATTCGATTCGTATAGTCGAACCATACCATTGTAATGATACGAAAGAATAATTTAAGACAGTTTGGGATATAGCCTTTTGCGCATCCCTGGCACGGAAAGTAGGAATACACATTGGCACACTTCCATAATATAAGCTTTGAATGAGTTAAGTCAAACGACCTACTTCAACAGTATACTCGTAGATAACTGTATAGCCCTCTTTTGATTGGTATATGCACTGGTTGTGAGCGACATAACACTGAAGCTCGCTAGTATTGCCATACATTCTAATCGTATTCTACAATCGTCACAATATATAGAATATACTTCGACAGTGCCGCTTCATTCTAAACATATTCGAACTCTATAAACATCATATTCCTTTGCCTGTCGGTGTACTGCAAACTTACCAGGCCATATTGGCCGATTTTCCACATTTTTTGAAAAATTTATGAGATTCGATCGGTAAATTACAGCTCTTAGTAGATGGCACAGTCGCGTCCTCATATTTCCTTTAATCGAATACATATTTAATTAATTAATTCCAGTCCCCTTTTCACTGGTTTATTCTGTGGCACCAAATTTAGTAGTTCCAACTGAGTTATGTCTTGAAAACTCTCCTGCCTGTGACTACGATTATTGCAGTAAGCACTTTTAATCGCACTTGTTACAAATAATTCTATAGTCTATGCACACTCAATTCTAACGACGATTGTCTAGAAGCCACTTCTTAGTGACACTTGTAATAAAATGAAAGCGAATTGGTTCATTGCCGGATATTGTCCTAAAATTAACATTATATACTTCCAAGGAATACACGGAACGGTTATAGCAATAAATGCTTACAGACCGTAGCATCACAAATCAAAGACAAATTACTTCTTTATTCTACCCTTCGGTACAACGCAAATGATCTTTCTAAAAATGCAGCCAACAAAGAGTTAATTTTTTCAATCAGCAGTATCTTCCCCTCCATTGGACCGTACATGAAATCGAAGACCAATAGCTGTGAAGCACATACCCGGAGTCATTCCTATATCAACCGAAGGTGAATTCCTTATGTTTGTCATTCCTGCGCAAATTCTGTCATCAGTGATAAAAGAAATATTGACCGGAACAAATTTGTGCATTCTGTAAATAATCATTTCTGGTATGGTATTGGAATTCTTTAATCATTATCATAATCATAAATTGCAGGCGATCCATATACGTATCCCTTATTAAAAAAAATATCATAGCTGAGCTTTTTAATATTGATTGGACTGCACTTCCACCATCTCTAGCATCATTTTGCTATTGTGATCAGCCAGAGTGCATGACGCATCTTCTGCAATCATTAATTATGTCGGTAGCTCCCACAATTCCATATCACTGCAGACATGGAATATGTAACATATTTCAACAAGCAAGTTCTTAGGGATAGTCAATGTAAATAAGATATTATTGAGTGCTTTGAGATCAAATAATGTTGTTGAAAGATCTCCTAATGGAGTATGAAATAAGTTCTTAATGACTTATGCCTGGCACACTTCTTTATTTATCAAATAAATTCACTGCATTCGCTCGAGTCTAAGTAAATTATTCATAGCAGTTTGCCTTATTTCGGACGTGGATCCAAATATTACTAACAGAGTAGCAGACTTTGAAGTCGCATTTGAAAACCAAGCAAAATTATAATGTAGTATTTTTAAAAAAATTCTTTGAAGATATGGAGATTATGTTTGTGTCTTCTACAACTTATGAAAGACTTAGGTCCAAATGGAATAGTGTAACAGTAGTACTTTCAAGCCAATGATTCAATTTCGTAGAAATGTGAAACACAATTAAGAAAATTAACTTAGTTGTCTGTTACCCACCACTTCCAAAAGCACGGGATTTTATCTAATGCTGACAATTCTATGACCGGTCAGTATTCTGAGCATAAAATACAGAAGTCATTGAGTGGCAACGCTTGTCTGGCAGCATGTCTACTTATTAGCAATTCCCCATGAGAATGAAAATGTTTGGGTTCATGGATTTCCTGCTAAAATAGTTTATTTTTTTTCCTCCTTACACATTTGGTTTCCACATACCTAACTCTGAAAATCAAAATTGCAAAAAGAATAGAAAATTATTGTTATTTGTCCGTAATATCGCAAATGGAACAATAATTTCTTTTAAATTTGTCCAATTCGGTAAAGTAGAGAAGAGACTGTTTATTTCCTTTGACAACCGAACAAGTTAAAATTTCAACTTTTCTTGTTTTTGTTTCCATTTCTTTATTGCTCTATATATTATATATATTATATTTTTTCAGTTGTAATTTTAAATTCGTTAAAACTCGTAAAGACTCGAAATAACAAATTAAGCGACTTGTAGAACTCTCTAAGGTGACATCCAAATTGTATTCAGACAGAAATTAACAATGAGAAACTACAAAAAATGCGGCCAAATATAAACGGAAACAGTCGCCTCCTACGTTCTATTGACGCACGATACCATGTACTCCACTGGCGAAATTACTGGCAATAGTGATTGCTTTCCCATCCTACTCACTGAAACTTTAAATTTTTCTATAGGTGGGAAATCGTTTGGAAATATTCAGAATCTGAGTACAGGGAAATTAATATTCCAGGTGTAGGAATACAGAGACCCATTCATGGCACGAGTATGGTGAAAGTATTGGAGCGAATTGGTAACATTCAATTAAAGTAATAAAAGATATCAACACATTTTCAAAAGACGGTTGTGCAAGAGATTACTGTAATACATAAATATGGAAAATAATCTAAATCATCTCTATATATAAATATTAGTAACGATACATGCGATTCGATCAATATTCGAATATAAGAAACGCTACAGATCATACAAAATAAACGAGCAAAGCCAACACACCCAACCGGACCAGAAGTAGCGCAACATAACTTCAGATTATGTGTTTAAATTAGACGAACTTATGTTTATTTAATGGCTAAACAAATTGTATATAAGCTCGAATTCGTAGGACAGTATTCAGTTGAAAAAGTACTTGTTATCTGTGCAGACATTTTAGAGAATAAAAGAAAGTGATAATGAAGTTCTTCGCTTTAGTTTCGATAGGTGAGTGAGATAATGAATCCATTAAACTTAATCCTTTACGTTTGTGTTGCGATATTAGCTTTACTTCAAATTTTATTCAAATTCCTTAGTGCTGATGACGTACGTCGTCGTGATACACGTTGGTGCCGATTTTTTTGTTTTTTAATATCCAAATATTTTATTGCAATCTGTTACATTCAATCACATTCAGCAATATTTAATAACTTAAGACTAATTTTTGTATTTACTGTCTTTTATGGACTACACCCAGTGGTGCAGCCATTGCCTATTAGCACAGGAGATCTGTTGTGGATTTTCTCTTCAGTCGGATGAAAGTGAAGGGGTTGGAAGTGAGTTCCGATATCAGTGGATTTGGGTGGACTAGGAGTCTCAGATTGTGCGAAGTAGAGAGCTTTTTTATTTCTTGAGCGACTGTAGGAACTTTGAGGTCACGATGGATTTGGTTGTTTGTGACATAATAGGGCGCGTTTACAATCATTCTTAGGGTCTTTGATTGGAATCTTTGAAGTATTTCAACATTGGAAGTTGCCGCAGTGCCCCACAGCTGAATACCGTATGTCCAAACTGGTTTTAAAATTTCTGAGTACAAGAGCAATTTGCTATCGATTGAGACTTTGGACTTTCGATTCAAGAGCCAGTGTAGATTTCTGAGCTTTATACCGAGTGATTTTCGTTTTGTAAATATATGTGTTTTCCAAGTTAATCTTCTGTCGAGGTGCATCCCAAGGTATCTAGCCTCATTACATTGGGGTATATTTATGCCGTTGAGTTTAACGGGTGGGCAGGTGTTTCGTTTGAGAGTGAATGTAATCTGGACTGATTTTGTTTCGTTCAACTTGATTTTCCATTTTTTTAGCCAGTCAGTAATTTTGTTTAGCCCACTCTGGATTTTAGAGGAAGCTTAGTGTGGGAGAGTGTCAACAGCTAAGACAGCAGTGTCATCTGCAAAGGTACCTATGGTGACTCCTTCAGCTGATGGTAGGTCGTACGTGTGAAGTAGATAAAGTATTGGGCCCATGACACTTCCTTGGGGTACGCCTGCTGAGCTTTCATGGAGCTCAGATTGTTCCTCACCTTGCTTTACGAAAAAATATCTATTTGTAAGATAAGACTTGATTAACACATAGTAGTTAATGGGGAGTGTAGTTTTTATTTTGTAAAGCAAGCCATCGTGCCAAACGCGATCAAATGCTTGCGAGATGTCAAGAAACGCTGCTGTACAATATTGTTTATGTTCGAATGCATTGTGTATATACTCAACAATCCTATGAACCTGTTCGATTGTGCTGTGTTTTTTCCTGAATCCAAATTGATGATTTGGAATTAGCTTTCGCTCTTCTATAATTGGGAGTAGTCTTTTCAGGAAAAGGGTTTCCATGAGTTTAGAAGCAATCGGTAACAAGCTAATTGGGCGATACGATTCAACTTTATCAGCGCTTTTTCCGGGTTTGAGAATCATTTTTAATTGTGACACTTTCCATTGGGGAGGTATAAAGCCAGATGTTAGTACCGCGTTAAATAAGTAGGTAAGATATGTCACTCCTTCTTCTGGAAGTTGTTTTACTATTTTTCCAGTGATAAGGTCGTACCCAGGGGCTTTCTTAATATTTAGCTTATCAATAGCTGCTTTCACTTCAGATTTGGAAAATTTACGTATGGGTAGGTCCATCTGATGGGTATTACTCAGAACACTTTTCACTTCTTCTGTTACACATGCTGGGGGCTCGATTTCCTGTGGGGTAAATACTTTTTTTAAGTGTCGGGCAAATGTGACTGCTCTTTCAAGGTCACTTTTAGCCCATTCGTTATTTTCCATTCCTAAAGCGGATTGGAACATTGTGGGTCTCTTTAGATTCCTAGTTGCTTTCCAGAGAGAGTATTCTGTAGCAGCTGTTGCATCGAGATTACTGAGGTAATGATGGAGTTGGGTGTTTCGTTCGTTATTAAGGATCTCTTTAAGTTCTTTTGTAAGCGCATTTAATTTTTTCTTGTCCTCAGGATGTCTAGTTTGTTGCCACTTTTTTCTTGCATATCGCTTTTCTCTCAGTTTTTCTTTTATAGGTTTGGAGATGTTCGTTGATTTTCAGGTGCAGATGCAGGCAGTTGTTGAAGTGTTCAACAGCCGCAATGATATCTTCTTCAGATTTCAGTGATAGTTTTAAATCAATTGTGGAAGATACCATATATCGGAAGCGATTCCAATCAGTTTTGTGATTATGTAAGCTACATTGACTGGGAAGAAGGGCAAGATTGTTGTTAAGCTCGACGAGAACTGGAGAGTGGTCAGAAGACAGCTCAAAACATGGGCTACATTTAAGATCACTAAGCATGAAACCTTTCGTCACACAGAAGTCAATCAAGTCGGGCATTTTTCTTACATCTGTTGGCCAGAATGTTGGTGTACCTGAAGAGACAGGGAGTAAATTTAATTTTCCAATGGCCGCATAAAGCTGTCGACCTTTTGGTGTAGTGAGACGGGAACCCCAGTATGTGTGCTTTGCGTTATAGTCTCCTCCAGCTGGGAATCTATTGCCAAGGGTCTTAAAGAATTTCTCATACTCCTCCATTTTTATTGTGTGTTTAGGTGGGCTGTAGACAGCGGAAATTGTAATTGGCCCTTTCCAGTCATCAACAATTATATTCGTGGCTTGTATAGCTTCTGTGCGATAAGATGTGCTCTCACAGTGTTTTATGTTATTGCGTATTAATATTGCTGAACCTGCATGAGCCTTATTATCTGGGTGCAGGGTGTGATAAAACTTAAAGTTCGGAATCTGAAAATGGTTTTTGTTGGTGAAATGGGTTTCAGATATTAGGAGTATATCTATTTCGTATGTTTTAAGGAATTTTTTAATTTCTATTAAATGTTTTGACAGCCCATTAGCGTTCCATAGAATGATTTTTATGGGATTGAGGATGAGCAATTCTTAGTCGTGAGGGTCACTAATAAGTTCATCATTGTTGTGATTTGTTGCATGACTTGCCGGAGTAGCATTATCATTTCTCGCATTTCGTTCGGAGCTTGGGTTTCTGCAGGAACAGTATTAATTGGTACCGTTGTGGGACCGTTGTGTTTTCATTAGTTGCTTGTGCTGAGAGTTTCAGTGCCTGAGCGTATGAAAGTACATTTTGAGTTTGTTTTGATGTACTGGGATTTACCAGAACTTCCTGTTGTTGAGTAGGATTCATGGGTAAATTGTCGTTTTTCCTTAATTGTGGGTATTTCATTTTCTGAAGATTTTTATAGACTACACAACCTTTGTAATTTGCTGGGTGATTACCTTCACACAAGGCGCATTTGACTTCATCTGATCTGCTTTTACGTACACAATCTGAAGACGTGTGGCTTCCGGCGCATTTAATGCACATTGGTTTCCTGCGACAGTACGTTTTTGTATGCCCATACTGCTGACAGTTAGCGCATTGGGGAATATCGCGAGTCGGTCGGGGGGGCTCAAAAACAATTTTTGTATGAAGCAGGTATTTGACTTCATAAATTTCTTTATTGTTTGAGTTTGTTTGAAGTTCAATGATAAACATTGGCAGAGGCTTTTTTGTGTTTCTTCGCTTTATGTTCCAAATATTCGTGACAGAGTGACCGAGGTTTTGCAGGGCTTGGGTTATTTCATCTGTGCCTATAGATGGTGCCGATGAATGTGATGTTGCCTTGCAATGTTCACAGCAGCCAGAACTCACCGTTTGAGTTGCTTATGGTGACTGTTTTTTCCGAGGAGTATAACAAATGCATAGCGGAGACAATAAAAAAATGTACCTTCCTTAAATGTAAGTGCTAACATGCCACACCTAAAAAGGATTTTATTAATATCAATTTAGTACAAATAAAATAAACGTCTGGCTTTGTTGACGGTCGCTTTTATTCTGATTTCTCATAAATAAGTGATGCTTCTTCAACTTATCGATAGTACAATGTGGTCAACATACTTCATAGTAGGTTTAAATGTAGTCACAGTACTTGTAATACTATTTTATAAAAGACTTAAGGGTAATGACAATACTTATAATGATATTTTGTAAAACTTTATAAACGACTAATATGCTGACATCATAAACAAGCTTCCTACAATAAAAATTCAAGGAATCTCTTTTTGGTAATAATCGTCACATGTGCGATTGCAATGAATGAACGCATTTGACAAATGGCACTTCATCCTATACAAACTTTAAACACATCCGAATACTTTTGAATAGACTTTGGTGCTCTTTGTTCCATTAACTGATATAAATTTTGATCTCGTTTATTTCCTCAGTCTATTTATGAGTTTATTAGTAGAGAGTGTTTGGGGTTCCCGAGGCTTTTCCGAATTAGCATGATCCCTTCTTGATAGACCCACATTTCACATTTTTGAATAACTTTAATACTCATTTATTCTAGATAAACAAATGATTCATAGTTCATGCAGTGCCGCGAATATTGCACCTGAGAATTTATGTGATAAAGCCTTATGTAATTTCGGCCAAGCTTGAAGGATTGACCCATAGTATGCTATAACAATGGAGAGTGCTACTTCGATGCCAATATATGCAAGACGAATGTTTTGAAGATGTGCCAAAAAGTGCATTGTAAGTGACCCGGACCACGAAATATTCCCCCACACAAAGTGGTTCATTGGTGGAGTGCGACGTTATTCCATTTAAACAGACGAAACTAAATTTTATATTCTTCCTTAACATTTTTATTTTTATTTGCAGTTGAACTTGCAGACGATGGCGAGAAATCATGTGCCGAATTGAATTTACCGTCGGAGCAGATTTGCAGAATCCCAGCAGAGACTGAAGATTAATGAAATTAATTTATGTAATGTAAATTTCACAATAAATATTTATAAATGCACTACTAAAAATTATTTACATATTTCAATCAGGATAAACTTATACAAATATAGCTTTTGTGGAAGAGCCCCCTAGTTTTCTAGTCTTATGAAAGGGTTGCACATTAACAGCAGCAGCAGTAGCTTTGGCTCAACCACTGTTGAGTAGTGCGAGGATATATTTCGTGGTTTGAGCTCCCCTTCTGGCTCCAAGGACCCGTCTACAGCAATATTGATCAAAAATACTTTCCGTACGCTTTCGTTTTTGCAGGGTTTTCAATGGTGGTTGGGATGCCGAACCAGTCCCATGAAGTTGGGGTAAGGTAAAATTAAGCAATGTATACCTCCTTGTAGAAAGCATAACATCAGATTTGGTGGGATTGAAGTCGAGACTTATGGTATTGTTGAGATAGAATGCTAAGTGAATAGTTCAGTTTATCTGAAACACTGGATCGATGTCCGCATAAGGCAATGTTATCCGCATAAACTATTTTGGTCCCTGATTGTTCTAGTATTTTACAGTGTTGTCACCGCCAGATGCCAAATAAGAAGAGAGATAACACCTTGTTGCGTTATATTGAACTCCTGATATGAAGCTGAAGAACCCTTTCATCTTTTTGCAAAAAGGAGGACAGAATGGGTGGTCTATGGGCGTTGGGCTTACTATAGCATAACTTCTTCGCCTTGGACATGAAAGCTAAGCAATGTACTCTCCAACTTTTAGTAATATAAGAAAATTTAAGGCAAGCATTATAGATTTGCACAAGCCATGGTGTGATCAGTGCAGAATCAATGACCGCGGAATTGACACCATCTAGTCCGGGATTAGTTCATGTGCGTAGAACAGTTTAGTGAGCCAGAAGAAACTTCGGGAATGCGGAAGTTACATGCACCCATTGTACTTCACTAAGAACACACTTCAAAGATATTTCTTTTATTCTGATATGGAAATATGTCTTTGGGAACCAGGTACAATATCAGAAGAGCATTGTGTAACTTTCCGATGGGTAGTTGTCTGTGAAACTATCTGTGAGGCTATTAACATGGCCATGATATGACATACTATGGTCGAGCAATGACAGAATGTCGATGGTACCAGTATATATTATAAATACATCATTAAAACCGCAAGAAAAGGTGTATCTGTAGAAGTTTTGACAAAAGAGTAACCAATTGAAAAAAGCGATGTGGAACAGCATTGCTAAACTTTTGAGAAGATGCACATCATTTAAGAAGGTTGTGATTACCCTGTTTAAGGTAGTCTGCGGTATTGCCGACTCTAGAATGGAGGGAAATTTACGAATATATATGATGTGCACTATATAACTGAATAGTATAGATTTACTAACCGGAAGAAAAAATATATGAAGTTATAGTAGTGACTTTCGAAACGTCACCCAATAGAAATGTGTGCACTTTTTTTAGAGAATACATGGAGTCCTTAGAATTAGCAGATGCAATAAAAAGCATAGTCTTTTTCTAGATCCTATCAACTATGCCCATCATGAATCTATGTCTAAAGGAATAAAGTGGATCTAACTAAATTTTGATCATTTCTCTTAGTAGCACCGCTCTGACCTATTATAAATTTGTATCGCTATAATTGGCATTACTGACATAGCAAACATCTGGTCCCCAGATTTAGGCATAATTCCCATGCAATGTAAATGTGTGGACGATTCAAGTAAATTCAATATATAAAATTAAATTATTCGTCGGTTTATTTAATTTAATAAATATCCATAAAAAGTCGCGCAAATAACAACATTTGCCATTTTCCATTTCCAGCTTATTATGTGATGTCGATACTCAATGTCTAATAGAATTTCACTCAGTTTTTCGTACATTGTCGACTTGAAAGCTGTATACCTATACGGATATTATCGTTGGGTAATAATTTGTGAATAATTTTGCTTCTCACTGCATTAATAGGAGAAGCAATTAGGATATTTCTACTGTTATGTATATGAAGCTCATACCATTTGGAGGGAACGGATTTAAAATGGTTTATTCTGAAAGCATTGCAGCTAATTTTCCCTTAGTAAGCGTTTCAGATACATCATATATGGATATCTGTATTGTACGAAGCAAATCTTTTTCCAAAGTAAGCAGACCATACTTTTATTATTCTGAGAGAGTTTTCTATTCTATACCAGAATATATTTCAATTGCATTATATTATGAATATACCATATTAGGGATATACCATGAATGTCAAATTCTCTATACCGAAACAGCAATCCCCTGTTTATCAGAGGTTAGGGGAAAACTGTTAAAATAAAAGAATTGACTTTGGTGTCGGTGGAATGAAATTGTTGGCGAGGAGGGTTTGAGAAGAATAACTGAAAGGTTAAACGATTTAAATATAATTTCAAGATCATTATAATTGTTATGGCAACCGTTCATATTGCTCCGTAGTAAAGTAATCATTTTCAAGTGGAGAGAAAACGAAAGCAAAACTGTAAATTATGAGAGACTTTCGAATTTTTGTTAACGGACAAAATTTTACTCTGTATTAGAGGATGATGACGAGGCTGTTGAATTTATATTCTCGCATTGTAGTATTAGAGAATGAAAAGAAAAATACCAACGAACATTAGTAGCCAAATGCGATATATAATATTCACAGTGAGTACTTCCATTTCTTTATAACATTCGAGTATATTCAATGATGAAGAATGTGAACTAATTCCAACCGAGCGCAGGGTTCAGTGAAGCAAATTCTGACCAACTCATTTGCAAGCAGCATCATAGCAACTCTCAGGTCACAAAGTAATTCCCGAGACATGTCCCAAGTATACAGTTTCATATCCTAATATGCCCCCTGAGAGAAATGTCAAGGCCCTGCTTCTCACCGCACGCTTGCCATGCATGAACAGTTTTTACCGAACTGTTTCCCTTAATTTTCACTTTACTATTAACTGATCAAATTTGTTTCAAATGTTATTGCATTCAGTCTACAAATAATAGTAAATTATTTGTCTTAAGATTAAGATGCGAGACTTAAAGTCCTCATGTTCTCCCTGTGTATTCTCCATATTTAATAATTCATTTTAATATACTGTACGCTTTATTCAAAGTTGAAAAAGTGTTTTACTTTTTGTCTTCTGAGTATTTTGGATGGAGACATCAAACATGAGTCAAGATCATTTCACTGAATTTATTTTCATATTTTGTAGCCATGATTTACTTTCACTGTCATTCAATAAAAAAACCAAGTTTCAAACCAGAGTTTTGCAAATATTTTATGATCTTCAAGGTTAAACATTTTGCAACATGCCCTGGAAGCACTGGATGGTTCACAGGTAAAAAAGAATTGTATCAGAAATACCCTAGAGAGTAAAAAGAATTGCACGTCAATATGCTTAGATGTAGCCCAGGCATTGGACAAGATATATCAAAACAAACTAATACATAGAGTAAGAAAAGTAATTCCTGGAACCATTCACCAATTCCTTGAATCATTCATAACGAACAGAGTATTTTGTATCAAGTGCAGAGGAATCTAATAATGCGACTACAGATTTGGATCAGTAGTACAACAGGCTTGAACATGATTTGACATATATATTATAACTTCAACTTTTGCCGATGAAGCAGCAATATTAAGCTTCAATTATTGCTCTAAAAAGGAAGTTATAAGACCAAATATGCATCTATCCAACTTGTATATAAATTTGGAACATTTAGGATAGGAGATGAGTCTTACTTAATATTAGTATTTTTACTGAATCCGCAATATAAAAGTTTACAGAATGTGGAGCGTCAAAAATATTGCCACAAAAACGCTACCCAAAGAGCAATGACTCCGCAACTGCATCTTTACAACGCAGCCAATGTGGAACGAAGGCGGCTTCTCGAAATTTGGTACCCTTTAAAAAACTATAATTGTCGTCCCTGAAACTATTTTGACAACTATATCTAATCTTCAGTGAGTTACTCTTGCCCTATGCCTATCTTAAAATTTGGTGGAGAAGTGAAGGTGATTGATCACATTCGAATTCCCAATTCCCAACAGAAATATAATGAACAAATGCAAGTTCGAAAAGCCAAAGTCGACCTTTTTCATTTAGAAATACAGGCCACTCAAACAAGTATTTAATTACAGCGAAAGTCACCAGCAATGCCTCATGGGAGGATTTGAATATATCTAACTTTGGACTTCGTATGCAGCTGAGAGTGAAACCGTTAACGGTGTATTCCAAAGTATCCCCCACAAATCAGCCATGGTGTCCCCAAAACATGGACTATGATCGGTATTCGTTGGAGCACTCTTGGAGGATTCAAGTGGAAGACAGTCCAAAATACATTTGGCTCAAGTATCCTGTTTCAATGACGAGGTGCTACTGGCAATGACTCTTTTAAAATGGGCACTTCATCACTCGTAACTCAGAAACTACATTATTAAAGTCATATCCAGCAATGTAACACTTTTTACTTCCTCCTTACAACTAAGTGGGTATGGTTTCCACATACCGACGCCTAAAAATCAAAGATAGAAAAAATGTGGAAAATAGTTCTAACGATATTATTCTAATATCGCAAATCAAGCATTAATGGGCCCCTTAAAAATTCGGATAATTTTGTACAATTCTCTAAAGTAGTCTGTTTAAATTTCTTTTGACGACCGAACAAGTTGAAATTTCAACTTTTCTTGTTTTTGTGTCCACTTCTTTATTACTCTATTTATTTTTATTACTATTACCACAGTTGCAGCTTTAAATTCGTTAAAAACGACTCGAAATGACAAATTAACTAATATCGTTCACGCGAATTGCAGAACTATCTAAGGTGACATCCAAACTGAATTCGGACAGAAATTATCCATGAGTAACTAAGAAAAGTTCGGCCAAATATAAACCGAACCAGACGCCTCCTACGTCAATCATCGGTCTATTGACGCACGAGACAATTTACTCCACTACCGAACATGCCGGTACGTATAGTTAGAATGAAGTTGTGTGTGTAAGCAGAATATTTATTATCTGTAGGTTCTGTAGATATTGTATCAGACAAAAATTTGAATGCAGTGTTGCTACAATTAAGAAATTGAAAATTACGCTTATTAATGATAATAATGCATAAATTAAAATCTTTTTTCAAAGATATTTATTTTGAAGCCAATGATAAATAATATTAATATTCCTCCAGAAACAATTAAAAATAAAATATATGAAAATCAAAAATTTTTTTTATTTTTCATATTTTTTTTTATTTTTTTTGTTTCCTCAACTTAGGTTGCTCGTTGCGAAGAACTTACAGACGTGTTTTAACAACTATTTTCTTAGTTGGATGGCATAAGACAGTCCTCCCATCGGTGGGTTCGACTGTAGTTTCTATCAATATTACTATAAGCATTCTTTGCGGAACTTAAATAAAGGAATTCCCGTTGTTCAATAATAGAATACCCAATAAATCCTTTAAATTCTTTCCATGGAAACTTAGGTCTCTTATTCAAATACAGGTCGAGTCACCAAGAATGTCGCGTGTGCGAATTTAAATATATCCAAGTTCCAACTGAGTTCTCCTCCAACAATGAATATCTGAATCAGAAACATAAATCTATATGCGCTTTGAGCGGCTCATATAATATCAGTAGTACGCATAAGTAGTACGCAAACCGAACTGTCCGTCTGTCTGTCTGTCCGCCTGTCCGCCTGTCCGTCTGTCCGCTTGTCCGTCTGTTCGCCTGTCCGTCTGTCCGCCTGTGGCCACTTTCTTGTACACCTATAGAACTATGTATCTTAAAAAAACTTTGCAAAAGTATACTCTTAACAAAGATACAGATATAGATAGCTATATGGTTCTGATCTGAACAAAGACCACACCGACATCCCACATAAGGAACTTTTTTCACCTCTTATAACATGATATACATTTGGTCCAATTGATGGAATTGTGACGCAATTTGCCAGTTATGGAGATGTGGGTCTTAGTAAACACTATTCGAAATGTTGACTGCCACGCCCACTAATAACAGACATTCATAACTTAAGATCTATTGAAGATTTATGGACGAAAGCAACATGTAGACATTATAAAGCTATCTGCAAAAATGAGGTTGATCAGAAAAAGGACACGCTCTACTTTTAATATAGGAAACTTTCCGGTCTAAAATTAAAATTAGCCTACCTATGCTCATAATGATGGTATCGGAATAAAAATTAGCAGAAATATACATGGGGTCCATATCAGTAAGAACGCAAAATATGGGAACCATAATACCATTGCCATAATTAACCAAAATTATTTACATGTTCCTATTAAAGATTTATAAACGAAATTTCACAGGGAGGTTGCGGATGCTCACACTAAACACCACAAAAAAAATGGGCGATTTATTTTTGCAGCTGTTTTATAATTGCACGTAGTAAATACTGGCAATACTAACAAGCAATTTTGTTCGAATAAATTAAACAATTAAAAGAAAAGCGTTAAGTATTTTATGTACATGCTAACATATAACATATAAATAAAATATTGGCTACTCGAGTTCCATTAGGTCTGACACTGTCTTCCGTTTTAGCCGCCTACGCTGCGAAGTCATCAGAAGTAAACTGGATGCTGCAACGTTGACATGCGATTTCAGTCGCTGTTTGTGAGAAGTGGCAAATTTTTTTGTCACATCAGTGACAGTTGGCATGCCAAGATCACGATGGAGATCGCTATTTCTAACATAGTATGGTGCATTAACAATACATCGCAGCACTTTATTTTGAATACGTTGGATAGTGGCAATGTATATTTCACTAGCACATCCCCAAAATTGGATGCCATAGGTCCAGGTCGGTTCCAGTATTTGTTTATACACCATTAGTTTGTTGTGAATTGACAAGGTAGAGTGTCTGCCAATAAGGTGGTACAATTTGTTGAATTTCAGGTCAAGCTCCTCTCGTTTTTTCTTTACGTGAGCTTTCCAGCGCAATTTGGCGTCGAGTGTAATACCCAGGTATTTGGCTTCGTTGACATGTGGGATTATTAGCTCATCCATAAAAATCGGTTTGTAAGGTACATTTTTCAGTGAAAAAACTATATGCGCTGATTTGGTTTTGTTTAACTTAATGCACCATTTCTTAGCCCATGAAGCAATACAATTCACAGCTTCTTGTAGCTTAGCCGTCGCGTCTTCGATAGTGTTACCTGTAGCCAGAACACCAGTATCGTCCGCAAATGTTGCGGTTACTTGCTGATTTGCTGTTGGTAGGTCGTAAGTATACAGGAGGTACAGCAGAGGCCCCAGGATGCTCCCTTGCGGTACACCAGCACTAATTTTTTTCAAAGAAGAATGGGCGTTTTCGTACTTAACACTAAAGTACCTGTCATCAAGGTATGATAAAAGCACCTCGCAATATTGCATTGGTAACAATGTCCGCAGCTTTTGTAATAGACCTGCATGCCACACCTTATCGAAAGCTTGTGAAACGTCCAGGAAGAAGGCGGAACACACTTTTTTCCCTTCCAACGCATTTTCGACCATATTCACAACTCTGTGGATTTGATCAGTTGTCGAATGATTTTTCCTAAAACCAAACTGGTGAGCGGGAATCAATTTTTTTTTCTCAATTATTGGCATTAAGCGCGTTAAAAGCTATTTTTCAAATAGTTTTGACAATGCTGGCAGTAAGGATATTGGCCTATACGATGATACGTCGTTGAGTGATTTCCCAGGCTTGGGTACCATGATAACCTCTGCGAATTTCCAATCTATAGGAACATGCCTCAACCTGAAGCACATATTAATTAAAGCAGACAGATAAGAGATGCAATTATTGGGCAGTTTACGAAGAACTTCCGTCGTTATTAAGTCAAATCCTGGCGCTTTTTTTAGTTTCATTTTATGAATTTGCTTACCAACTTCTTCGGGAGTTACTTCAGTAATATGGGTATCGCACTCTATCCAACTTTCATTAATGACTATTTCATCATTTCCTTCATTTGGACTAAAGGTCTTTTCAAGATGTTCAGCAAACAACTTTGCTTTTTGTGCGCTTGTTTTGGCCCACAGTATATAGTTGATTTTAACTGGAGCACAGTGTTGTATTGACTTGCTGAATGATTTAGCCGCCTTCCACAAAGAGTACTCTGTGGTCTTGTCAGGTGTAAGATCCATCAGAGATCGATTAAATGTGTCATTATTGAATGACTTGATTGCTGTGTGTAAATGTTTACTGGCTAAGTTTAAATTCGAGTTGATAGCTGGAGATCTGGTTTGTTGCCAACGTTTCCGTAGCTTCCGTTTCTTTGCAATTAAGTTCTTAATAAAAGGTGGATATTTTTTCCCGTGCAGAACAAGTCTTAGTGTGGGCGTACTATTCCACGCTGCCATCTGTATTTGCTGTGTAAAGTGGAGTACAGCATCATCAAGTTGCTCACTGGTAACAATAGAATCAAACTTGGCTAATTGTTCTAGCTGCAATTCCAGTCAGTAAAAGCATTTACTAACGTTGATGTGCTTTGATTTAATGCTGGGGTTTGGGAAATTACCAATTGCACCGGCGAATGGTCAGAACTCAGATCAAATCCTTCAGTGATAGTTAAATGCGCTGCAGGAATGTTTTTGTAGACAAAGAAGTCAATTAAGTCTGGTACTTTGCTAGTATCAGATGGCCAATATGTTGGTTTGCCAGTTGAAATTGAATTGCAACATGTACGCTGCATGGCTTTGAATAATTCTCTTCCTTTTGTCGTGGTGAGCCTTGAGCCCGAAAACGTATGTTTTACGTTGAAGTCGCCTCCAATTATAAAACGACCATGGAAACGATTAATAAGAGACAAATTGTCTTCATATTTCAACTGGTGCCTAGGTGGACTATATATAGCAGTTAGAACCAGTGGTTGTTTGGAAGTTTCAACGGAAACGGATGTGGTTTGAAACTCATTTGTGCTGATTTGGTCCTCCAAGTGATATTTAATGGAGCTTTTGATTACGACTGCGCTACCACCCCTTGCACAATTGTCAGGATGTATTGTATGGTAAATCGCGTATTTTTTAAAGGACACATGCGTTTGCTTAGTAAAATGAGTTTCAGCAATTAAGCATATATCAATATCTTCATTGTTAAGCACGACTTCCAGCTCATTTTTGTGTTTGGCTAAACCATTTGCGTTCCATAAAATCAGTCTTAGACAATCAGTCATAATTTAAAAATTGCATGTTGTGCTCCAGGGCTCCCAAGCGGAATTGGAATTGTCCAATGCTTTGAACATTTTTTTCTGGCGGTGTAGCTTTGCCAAGATTATCGGTGCTTTGTGGGGCAAAATTGGGGGCAGAGCTTTTCGTTATTTGAGCATAGCTTGCTGCTTTAGTACTCGTAGATGGGCCAATTTTGGTGGGGACATTTTTTGACGCAGCAAATTGATTATTATCGCGATCTTTCCTTTTAACAAAAGTTGTCTTCTTCGATCTGATTTTTTGTAATTCTTTCGCAATTACACAGCCACGATAATTTGCTGGGTGTGACTCACCACAATTGCAGCATTTGGGTTTATCAGCTATTGGCTTTGGGCACTCTGAAGATATATGTTTGCCAGCACATTTGACGCATCGTGGAGGTTTCCCACAAAAATTTGTTTGTGTGGCCGAATGATTGGCAACTTTTGCACTGGGGAATTAAGTTAGATGATTTTATTGGTTCAATCTTTACAATTGTATTTAAAATGTTTTTGATTTCGTGAATTTTCTTCACATCTTCAGAAGAGTCGAATGTCAGAACGAACATATCAAGCGGCTCCGTCGTCTTCCATTTAAGTTTGCTAATAACACTAATTACTTTGAGGCCTTGATTATTCAAATCACTGGATTCAATGGATTCCTGGTCACACGAATGGTGCAGATTTTTTACCATTACTTTTATTGGCCTGGTTTGCTTGTCTTCATAGCTGAACCAAGGGATACTTTCATTAGTTAACAACTTCGTAACAGCCCGATAGTCAGAATAGTCAAAAGTTATTACTCTGAATGCACCATTATTAATAAGTTACACAAAGAACTTGTTTTTTATAGTTGCAATAAGCTGGGTATGTAATTTCTTAAAATCATTTGTACTGTTGACAACAATTGGAGGAGGTCGAGCTATTTTACTAGTAGTAACAGTCACTTTAGCACTTGCAACTGTAGGTCCACTTTGAGTGATCACTTCCGGAGAGGTCTCTGCCTTCCGTTTTTTGGTTGGTCTTTTCTTTTTGAGGATCCAGTCCGTCTCTCTGGCGAGTTCATCCTCATCAGTCTCATACTTTTTTTCGATAGCTAAGCAAGTTCCATAATAAATTGTAATATATTAGCCTACACATCCATTTTTGTAGAATCAGGTTTTTCTTTAGGTTATGCCTCGTAGATAGTAGCACGCTCCTGTAATGCTCAAGTTTGGGGCCCCTGAGCCCATTGGGGAACGTAAGGAAATTGGATCACTTCCGGGCAAACGCGGTTTGTAGCGGATAGAAAAAATGAAATTAAAAATACGTGAATAAACTTAGAGAGAAGAAAGAAAAATCTTAGTATAATACTGATATTCACAGAGATAAACGACCGTACATGTTAACAGTTTGTTGGTACCGATAATGCGGATGCTAGTAAATAGGAGGAAATTTAATTCTTGCTTTTAAATTTTAAATTGAAGAAACCTTGGTACCAATTATACACGTACAGCTAGAATATGTCCAATAGAATGAGTACCATATGAGTACGTCATTTCACAGGTATATCTACACAATTGTCTAATTATGTGATCTATGAGCATGTTTCTACTATCATCTTTATTCTCAGTTTAATTCAGAACTGAAAAGATTGAAGCTCTTATCTGTACTCTGCATCCTAAAATTATGCTTCGACTTCTGCCCCACCAACTTGTTTGTAACTTCGCAAGAAAACAAAAGTTTTTCAGATCCACTCCATAAGGAAAGGAAAAGAAATTCCCAGAGATGTGCGAATATTTATATCGCTTATAATTATTGTAGTGCGATACTCTAATTCATATAGTGATTATTTAGTTCTCTACTCTTTTCGACAAATATGTTTCTCTGTTTCCATAGCTTTCAGCATTAAAGGAGTTCGCCCCTCGGTACCACTTACTGTGGGTACGTAGTTTTCTTTACAACATTCGAGTATATTCTATGATGAAGAATGTGAACTAATTCTAACTGCAAGCGGAGATCAGTAGTTCATATTCTGACAAACTCATTTGAAAGCAGGAACATATTAGCTGTCGGGGCACACAATAACTTCTAGGAGACGTCCCAAGTATATAGTATCATATCCTAATGTGCACCTTGAGAGAATGTCACGGAACTTGCTAAACACCACACGCTTAACTCGCACGAACCCTTTTTTCCGAACAGCTTGCTTTAAATTCTTCATAATATATAAAACTACTTAACGTGTTTATGGACTGTTCATATTTTGCTATAATTCTATAATTATTTCGTAATTATTTTCTCATATCTGTTTAGGGAACTACGGTATTCTTCAGTTTGATTTCCGGACAAGTCTCGAAGTGTAGTAAACAAAACGTGGATCACTTTACTTTCATTTCCCTTCAAACGTCAACGTTTTAGTCAACCAGATTTTGATTAAGATTCCTTGTTGTTAATGAAGCTTTTTTGAGTCGATTTGCTTTAGTAAAAAGAACTGTATCGTCTGGAAATGTTCAGCCTTGAGTATGCAAAATATGAAGGTTTGCAGCCAATATGCTCCCAGTTGATGTTGCCGCTCATGAAACGTATTAGCTGCTTTGTCTGGACCACTTCAATGTTGTGTGGAATGAAAATATGCCTCAAACGGTTCGCGAATATTCAGCCTTTTCAATAAGGGGTTTTGCTCAGAAGTTATTGAGAAGAGAAAAGAAAATGCTCATGGTTCTAGATTCATTGGAGAATGTCGCAGTTCGCGCATTCTATGCCTTAGCTAACTAGTGTTGTGAAGAAATCGATTTTTCTTGCCTTTTTCATATTGTGTTTCGGAATACTATAGACAGTGGAGATAGTAAGGAGTGGAATATATCTTCAACTACGATATTTGAGGGTTGAATTACGTTCCTGTCATAGTTCTCTTTTCTTTGATTAATATCGCTGATATAACTTCCGTGAGCTTTGCCATCAGGATGCATTGATTGATAAATGGATTTTGAAAAGGCGTTTCTGAAACTACTAAAAGATTTATATTGTTTTTGTATAATAATTGCTTTAATTCAGATGAATGGCATGACAGTAGATTCGCATTCCACAGAACGATGCTTATGACATGCATTTATTTTAGAAACGAGATTTATCACTTAATTAGTCATGGCACTCATGTCCTAATGCAATTTTAACATTTCGCGCATTTCACTGATTATGTCGTCTTTTTTCTGACTCGTTGTTATTGTTCTCGGTTCAAGAACTGCTGGGGTTGTTGATCAGTTGTAACATTATTATTTATTTTTTGGTAGGATAAACTTTCTTCTAGCAATAGGAAAAAGTGGATGACTTTCACTGTTGATTTTGATTATAGTCTGTACATCACTGGGGATGTTCCTTAAAGCATTTGGCCTCACTTTATTTAGTTTCCCTTTGCAATCAGCTCTGGCGATCAAATGACCAACAGCGCATTTTATACATTTGGGCTGTTTTCCACATCCTAATATTGTGCGTCAATAGTATTGATATTTGGAGCATTGATGAGGTTCTCGTTTGGTACCTCAAATATAGTACGACTGTGGAGAATACTGTCGTAGATATCTTTGTTGTTCAACTTTTGTTCCAGCTCAACATCGAACGTACGGAGAGCCTTCTTTGGTCGAATCTGTTTCATATTCCAAATGTTAGTAGGAAAGTGACCATGCACTTGTAAATCTGACATTATTTCTATGTACCTTCACAGACGGATGCATGTTTCTTAAAATTACCTTGAATCTTCTTTCAGTCTTCCTGTTGGATGAATATATCTGGGTATTGACTATTTTAGAAAATATTGCAGAGGTCTTGAGTTAAATTTTAACTCGATTGGGGTTAATCATTCTTAGTTCGGATTGACCAGCAGTGAATTCGTTCAGCTTGTACAGCAGAGGCTCAATTACTTTGTACACAAATGTATGCAGGCGGATCAAATAATGGAATAATCCAGCTTCTTTTGATTGATTTGTTTTTTGGGGTATCTCTAAGCATTTTTAGGTTGAATTCATTCCATTTCAATGGGCTCGGATGCGGAAATTGTTGATGTCTGTGAAGTTATGGAAGATATGATGTTAAATGTTACTAATAGAACATATTTGGTCATGAAAGATAACATATAGGTATTGCAGTGGAGAAATAAACTGCAATTGGTGAAGGAGGAAGAGGCTGGATAATACAGTTGATTCATTGACCGGCACTCATCCTGGCGCTCCAAAATGTGCACTTGGCATTAGGCTCTGCGTACAATAAAAGCTGTTAAGAATTTTGTCTCGTACACGAACATTAATTAAGCTTAATTTAGTGGAATATTCATTTGTTAGCAATGGCGCTTTCAAGTATGCAAGTCCCAACTTACAATCCACTCAAAATTACAAAAAATAGTTACAGTTGCGGATTATTTCTAAGTTTCGCATAAGTAGTCAAAAGAATTGACGACCCCTGAACACTACTAAATAGCATGAGTACAAAGGGACGTTTCGCGGAATCAATCTCCAATTAGGACGTTGACAAGTGCCCTTAAAAAGAATCACATTCAAACATATTCCACTGCCACTGTGAGGGGCATGTATCTCCATCTAAGTTTCTATCCAAAAATGTAATTATGTCACATATCTCTATTAATGAGTTCAGTCTGATTGCAGGAGGACCTATTCAGTAATTCTGATGTGCTGAAATATACGATCGGTTGCCATTTATCCCAAATAGTGTGTTGAAATTTGGTCAACACATTTGTCATTGTCACTGATTGATCGTATTGCCACCCTTTACAAAGTTTTGCACTATTTTACTAGTGGAAGGATTGATATTTTACTTCTGTTTGTGCCTTCTTGTTTTTCCAATAACAGTGCTGATGTGGTTTCATACAAACTCCACAAATTTAGTTGTTCTTCCAAGCAACTCTAATTTTATCTGCTGAGAAAATAAATTTTCGTTTCTGCTTGAATAAACTTATGCTTCAATCAACCCATTGAGACTTTGCCAAATTGCCAACACATCTCAATTGGTCCGAGATCTGTCCATTCATTCCCCTCAGACTAGGGCACATCAGAATTAGTCACGAACACCAGCTAAATGGCACGCCAAAATGCCATTTCTGTAATAAACAATCAGTTTCAATAATCCACTTATTGGACGAATGCCAGCACTTCCATATTGCGAGGACCAATCTTCTTTCAGCCAAAATTCCCATCGAGCTGCTAAATAACCCTTCAACCAATAATATAAAAAAATTATATAGTTTCATAGAAAATTCTAATTTAATTAATTCCATTTAAAAATACTAACAAAGTATAACTCAACAAGTATTAAATGCAAAAACACTATTAAAACATATTCATTACATGAGAGCTGAAAGCCACAGTCGCTAGTGATCCGCTTCCAAATTGTACACAAATTCATTTTTGTACTAATTATAATAATAATAATTCTTTTTGACAAACGCTTTCTGCAATCTGATAGAGACAGGCGTCTGAAAAGTAGTGAGAATATTGGAGAAGGAGTTATTTCAAATTTTTCCGCGAGGGGTTCATTGTTAAAATCAT
Organism: Clusia tigrina; assembly: GCA_920105625.2. Lineage (NCBI taxonomy): Eukaryota > Metazoa > Arthropoda > Insecta > Diptera > Clusiidae > Clusia > Clusia tigrina. The sequence continues at coordinate 32,308,669 of OV050030.1, forward strand.
TATCATTAGTAGAGAAGTTAACTATACACCTACCGACATACTCATTTATATAAGTAAATAGGTACTAACAGCAAATATACTATATGTGCATCAACAAACATATGCAAATGAATAACACGACAATGTTCAAGGTTATCCAATGGTGTGTTAAATATTTGCTTAGCTTCATTATTGTTTTCGACTAGCATTGTACTTGCACTTGCAAACACTTTCTGACATTGACGTCAGAGAAAATTCACAATTGAATTCAACGTATTGTACAATACATTATTCCAGTTGTTTTCGAATAATCAAACATGTTTTTTTTACTCTTGGAAGCAAACTTCACTTTAATTATATGCCTCGTGATGTTTCCTGACGTCAACAAAACTTATATCACACACTTTTATAAGATTTTGCATTTATTCCCTGATAAAAAAAAACTAAATCGATCCCAATGAAATAGCTTCCATTTGCAGGTAGAAACGTCATTAGATTCTTAAGTATAAGAACTGTTTCATTCAGAGACCCTGAAAAAAATTTACTGGAAGAATTTCCCAACAAAGTTTGATGAAAGTTTTTCTTTGAGGGAATGCGAGATTCATATTCCTATCTAATTTATTTGCTCCCTGGCGTTGAAAATTTCATGGAACTTATTGTAGGAAATCCATGAAAATTCGGATAATATATAGCAATTTTAAAAAATCAAATAATATAATGATGAAAAATTATTAGAATGCATTATTTAAAATAACAAATTAGTCCTATTTTCTAAAGATACTCTTCCGAATCGCAGGGGATCCTGGAGATTCAGGTGAACAACCGACAGCTGCCGAAACAAATTTGGAATGTGATTGGGGTGGAGGAGCTGAAAGTGAATGCAGGCTAATCACATTCCTTGTACATACTGAATCTCTGGCTACTCTGCAGATATTAAAGTGGGGCACATCTATTAGCCGGAAGGTATTCGAAACGGACTGGTAAACGTCTAAAGTGGTTGCGGAAGGGGTGCAACCGAGAGTGGAGCCTTCTGATTCTTCTAGCGGAAATTAAGCAGAGCCTTTAAGCACGCGAAGAGCGATGACTCTATCTCAACTTTGGAGGGCTTGCCAAGAGTTCTTTAGGCATATACTCTTAGTGAGAAAACACCCTACTAGAGTTAGACTCGAAGAAGCTGACGCGTACTTCATCGAGGTGGACCTGGAAGGGGCTACAAGTACCAGGTATGTTATTAAGGAAGCAGATGAACCAAAATAAATCGTTGGCTGGTTATGTCATTCTTCAGCTTCTCCATGCAAACAGAAACGCTGACATAGTCCAGATAAGGGAGTCCTGGGTACACAACTACCATCGTTAGGGTCGTAGAACTACAGGCTGCAGCTTGCTGTATATTACTTTTATACATACTTGCTGTAATAAAGGACCTGAGAAAGAACTGTGGGAGACTCTTTAATAGAGGTACATAGTTTAAGGAGGGAGCAGTATGGACAGGGTAAAAAGCTGCACTTATAATCTTTAGAAGAAAGCTTAGGAAGCCTCAAAGAAATTCGTGAAGAAATATCTGTGTCAAATAGTGAAGAGACTCTAGACTTTTGGCAATGGATGAGGAAGGCTGCTCGGATATTGAGAAGATAAAGCAAGAACTAGCTAAAAAACTAAAAAATAATGTGAAACTTAATGTAATAGGACTTAGAAGGCCAGAAGTAGATGCAGCTTTAATGTCAGACAGCATTGCGGAACATATAAAAAAAAGGATTTCATTTAGAGCAGTGATGCACAAAAGCTATTTAGAGATGTTTCAGAATGGGTGGTAGAGGAGTTAAAGTAAGTTGATCTGGCCGTCTTGGCGGAGCTGAGACAGCTCATACTGCATGGTGTCTTTGGCAAAAACTGATAATGGTAGCATTGTAAATCCATATTTTATTATGATATTTTTGACCCAGATTTAGATAATCTGGGTTCGGCGTATACAGATGAACCTGATGTTATATTTCTTGGTACAGTTCCAGCATGTGCAGATTTGCCTGGCATATCTAAAAGTTCCCTCTCTCTCAATCTGAAACTTCAGCTAAAATAGCTATTGCCAAATTATCTCTTTATATCTTGAATTTGCGTCTTTATAAGTACAAAGAAGTATAAGTAATGTACAGATATATAGAAATGAAGAACAGTGCGGATTGGAATAGAGGCAATACTGTTTTCGGAAGACGAAGTCAACAATGGATGCCATTAATGAGCTCGCTAAAAAGTCGAAAGAACCGATCAATTGTCAGAGATCAGCCCAGATGTAAAAACGCATTCAACTCTGCTAGAGGCACTATACGGTGGCTATAGTCCGGAACTGGTTGGTGAACCGTGAAGTAGAACTAACCGAGCATGAAACAGAGGCAGGCCTGGTGACGAGCTGCAATGTGCTTGAGATAGATAAAATAAGGGTCGGTAACTGCTCCGTATTCACAAGACCGCACCTGATATACTTGGCTGTATGGATAGACGCCAGACTCATTTTTAAGAAGTATTAGCGATAAAACGGCAAGAGGATGTGCCCAACTCCTCCCCATAATGACAAACATAAGAGGACCAAAACAGTGGAAGACACGACTTATTGCAGGAGTAGTTAGATCCGTTATATAGTGAGATGCACCCATATGGGTTGATAAGATGGAAAGATAATAAACATCCGTAATAAAGAGGCAACTTATAGAACGGCCGCAGACCGGGTTTTTTAGTGCATGCCGCATTTCTTCCGCGGATACTACCGGCTTGATTTCAGTATATCTACTGCTGGCTCTACACTACAGAGAGACTACGCAGGAAGCTACTGAGGGAGAGCAACCATATGACGACATAGTATCCCCAAATAGCAAAATCGATGGGATACGGCTCCAAGAGATCGATAGCCAAACAGGTGGATCCCTGACATAGAGCGGTGGATAAGTAGGTTTCAAGGCAATGTGAATTACCACATCACACAAGTGTTGGGCGGGGATGGAGTTTTCCGGGAGTACACATACAGTTTCTAACAAAAAGGATCCCCTGGGTATACAAACTGTGCCTGGACAGTACATCAACTGAAGAATGCAGGCAGGAAAAATGAATTGGGCATACATAGTAGTGCTGCTCAACACTACAATGAGATACCACTTTTTTTTCAACAGGACGCATTATTGCAAGACTGGCATTTGAAAATGTTGATAAGCTATTGCTAGACGGATAACACACTTTCTTCCAATTTTTTAACTCTGATAATTATTAGTGTCTAAGATTTATAGAACTCGATAGTATAGTCTTCAGAATGGTAGACTTTGTTTTTGTGATGATGATGATTTTGATTTATTAAAAAAGTTTTGTAAAAAGAAAATTGTGTCTTTTCATTTCTTTCGTTCGATTTTTAGATTGTGGCTGTTATTGATGCTGACGTTGACTTAATATAAATTTATATATATTTATTTCTGATTATACTTCGATCTTTTCATTGGGGTAGTTATTTGTTCATAGAAATTCTTCTGCATTCAAGATAGAACTGTTTAGAAGTTCTACTGCAATTTTTCAACTTGCACACATTTAAATTCAAATAAAGATTGTCCATATTTTGCGTCATTTTACTCCATGGACAATCATTAAATGTAACGCATACTTTTCAACTTATAATAATATATGCATATTTCACACAACTGCCCTTTATGATCACCCAGTTGTATATTAGGTGCAAAATAGTCTTTAAATTCATTCTGATTTCCTCTCTAGAAACTTCAGAACAACCTTATGAATATATTTGATTCAATAAGTAATTTAAGTTATATTGTTGCTAGATTATTTCCTTCTATAAAATCACTCCTTGCCCTTGCCCCCGCCTTCCTCTTTGCCAAACAAACCTCAAAAACATCTTTCAGCCCACTCAAAACATAAACCGCAATTCTGACTTGTAGAGTGTAAACTCTGATAAGCACATGGGAACCAATGATACAACTTTGGGAATTACGGTTTGGTCCTGCTCCTGGGCCCAAAACCACATATTCCTACTATTTCAATACATATTTTCTGTTTGTTTTTAAATTATATTTGGAATTTATTGATTTCAATTGTTATACGGCTATAATCCTGAACATTATAAATTCCTGGTAGACCCCTGAGAACTGTTCTGTCATTTTATTTAGTGCCAATTTGAATTAATAAAAGAGAAGTTTCTGCGTCTGCAGTGACAGTATATACCAAGAGCAAATATTAAGTTTTCTTTCAAACTTGGTAACATTTTTACGAACACGTTTCAACTGATATACCAAGTAATTGTGATGCTTTTTTATCCCGTGGCTGAGTTCATGAGTGGTAAACACGGATTTAAAACCGGTCGTGAGGGCATACTTAAATGAAATCCATAATTACCGCAGATTCCATCAAAACTGTGCATGAAAACATCAAATGTCAGTCTGTCTGTGAAACTTCTGGTGGCCTCGTTGACGACTGGCTTTTCTGGATGTAGTTGCTCTGCCGATTGTAGTTGTAGTTTCAATTCGACAAGGTGCATTCCAAATTAAACAGGACTTTCAAACATATATTTATAATATTATTTCTAATGAAGCCATTGGCAAAATTTACCTTCAAGTCACTCCCCGTATTCGCCTGATTTGGTAAAGTGCGACTTTTAGCATTTCGGAAAAAATCCATTTGTCGAAGTAAAGGCCATTCAAAAAATTTCTAAGGATATCCTGACGGACATCATGACTGACGATCTAAAACACTCGTTCGGCACGCTTTTAGACCTTCCAATTCGCTGAGAGAACTATTTTGAATAATATTAATCTCTTTTGCCAAGAAAACATTTTGTTGTTCTTATTTTTTAAAGTCCTGTTTACTTTGGAATTCACTTCTTATCTATGAGAGAATGATCTAACAACAAAACCTTTTAACTTCGAATATTACAATAGAGTCGATTATATATACTGGAGAATAGCGTTGCTCCAGTGCTGTCGAATAATTCCTTACATAGAATGTCAATTTTCTCGTAAATGGCCGGAGACCGCGAAAATGGCAAAAGAAATAAGGCTTCAAGATTAACGATTTCCACATGAATTCATAGTTCTATTGTTTTTATTCTATGACTCTTAGCACATAAGGTCTACGAGAACAATATAAATAACTTCGTAGAAGGAAGTTTACTTTCACTTATCAGATGAGTTCCGAGTATATATGCCTAGAATATTAAGGTGTAAATCTGTATATGCAATAATCGACGATTTGCGTGAAAGTGACTTTCTATTTAAATAATGATTCAACAGCACTTGAGTGATGCAATTACATTGCTTCATAGTTCTATCTTTCACCTTTTCCAAACGAAGGAGGATAAAAACTTGACTTCTCTTTACTCTGAAACAACTCGAAAGATTCCCTGGAGTCCAAGTTACTTCCGATCTTCCTTTTATCCTCTTCTCAAAACCTACGAATGTAAAAATCCACTATTTTTTTATATTAAAGACAGCATTCACGGAAGTACAAAATATATTTATGTTATTTAATTCTCTCTATACATTTCAGTTCGCGATGGGAAAACATAAATAGAAATTTTTGAACTTATCTTCTTTGTGGAATGAGTACCTTCATTCGGAACCTGAGCTAATTAAATAAAGACTTGAGTCACTTTTCTATGCGTCTCTCTTTCTTTCATAAGCTTCTTATTCGGTTATTATAGGAAAGTTATTTGACTGATAAAATCATAAAAACCAACTCGTTTGGAGACCAAAAAAAAAAATGTTCAGCTATAAAAGCTCCGAGCGCTCCCTTATTTTCAACAATTAGCTTCGCTAATTTCTGCAACTAACTTCAATTTTCGTTGAGAAGAGATCTAGAGATATTTTCTTCAAAATGAAAATCTTCATCGTTGTCGCTTTGATCGCTATTGCCGCTTCAGAGCTACCTCAAGTAAGTGTAATGAAATTGTATTGATATTGTTTTAAAGAATGTCACAATTTTTAAATAATATTTCAGATCTCAAATGAATGTAATTTCTTCTCTCTTACAGTTGACAATAGACGAATTGGGTTTGTTTCAAATGTGTGCGCTTCAGACCTTTGTAAATGTGGAGCTGGTTGATCAAATATATAATGGAGATTTTGATATATCAGATAATGATGACACATTGAAGAGTTTCTTGATGTGCTACTTGAATGAAAATGGCATATTCAGTAATAACATACCACAAATTAAGGCGATAACTGACAAAATAAGGGATGAAAACATAGTTTTCAATGATTGCGAAGTTAATGTAAATGAGATATATGATAAACAACGCATCTACGTCTTCTACAAGTGCTGTAGGGAAAATTCAGAAATTTCTCTCATTTAAATAAATAAAATCAATTTGATTTAGATTTTGTGGAAAAAAAAATATGTTTTTGTTAATTTTTAATGTCAGATATTCTCGATGCGATGCACTGCAATAAATATAGAACATGTTTTTATCAGGACACATTTGAGCACGGGCTAAGGATGCTCGGTTGACATACCATTAGATCGACAACTTCATTTTCGTTCTGGTAGAACTCTGTGGAAGGATATTTCCCAAGTTCCTACGATAAAGCACAATTGGTCTAGACAGGCAAAGTTTTGCCCAATGGTTCGGCTACAGAAGAGAAAATGTCCTCTCCATAAAATAGGAAAACTAAATACAGATACATGGGAAGGAGACATTTTGCCTTGCATGTAATTCACTGCTTTTCTGAAGTAGTTGAGTACAATTTGCATAATAGAATATTATCATTGTTCGAAGATAGAAAGATCTGCCATAGCTTTTTACGAATATGGAATTCGTGGAAATATTAAATAAATATTTATTCTCTACCAGTATTTTATGATTCTCTGTTCATAATCCCATTTTTGGTATCCTGGTCCATTCCATAGAATCAAAAGATATTACAATAAATATGTTTAGAGAGTGGCGGTTATGCTCCGGATATCGGTCCTCAATCGGTGAATAATTTTTGGATTGGAAGCATTTTACTAAGATGACACAATATCTCCACAAAAGTATTGTATAAGAAAACTTTGATCAAATCCAGTTCATTTCAGCACTCGCTGGTGTTGAGATTCTCAGTGATCAGTTGGTGTTAATATAGTCTGATATTCTCGTTTACCGAGATGTCATTACTGACGTCTTCTGAAAGGCACCGCTACCACATTTATCGGCTAGAGGAGTATACAGGTGTTTTGGTATCTGGGAATATTGAAGGCCTCACATTAGAAATTGCTGGTGAGTTTAACTGTAATTTAATAAGGAAATCAAACTGCAATTGGGAGACGTTAAGAAGATTTGTTAGATAAGCTGCTTTGAAAGAAAAGGAATTCATTAATTTTCTTCTGTGACTTACAAGATAAAATCTTCAGTCAAACCCGTAGAGTCTGACAATTTTATTCTTCCACCGAACTTAGATAATCGGAGTTAAAACAGTTTTGTAAATATTAAATTTGGATAACTTTCGATTGCATCAGGCTATTGTTATTGGATTTAATCGAATCGAATTTATCATCTAAAGTTGTGATTTTATTTGAAACTGTTTCATAACAACATACACTAAGAAACAAAAATTCAAGCTACTACTTTCCATGTGCTAATTGAGCATCTTGAGGATGTTTCCCTTCCTCTAGGCTATTTACTTGCGTGGTTTGTGACCCCAATTCCAAAGATCTGCTAAGGATATTTCGAGAGTGAAATTCTCATTGTATTTCTGGATTTTTTTAATCAAAGACTTAAATTTACTTTATGTATTACATCGCTGGATCCTCTGTATTCGGAGCATAATCTACGTTTAATTGAATGGAAAAGAAAAATCAACTAACTCAAATGAAATTGGTTGAATATTATCTAAACAAACATATATAGAAACGATGTAACAAATTAAAACAGTACCTTAACGATTCAAACAAGGAACTCTCCAGGGAGATGTAGTAAACTCTTTTGGCAAGCATACGAGTACATCTCCAGAAGTATATTTTATAAGTAACAATAGATGAGGGAATATACGTAAGAAAACTGCTTGAAGGTAGTCATAATGTTGTTGAATTGGTAGAATTTCTAAATAAGGCCAGTCTCATATGCCACAATCAAACTCTCCCCGACGTGGTACCACTGCAAAACGTATCACAATAGCAAAATATTTTGCCTATATCGGTTCCTTCGTGTTATTGTCGCGATCATACCACCACAAACATATAGATCCGTTAATTGCTTAATATGTTAAATGGTTCAAATATTCAGTCTGAAGCACAACTTTTTAGTAGGCACTTGACTGAATTCAAATATTGAAGAAAAAATCGGTGTATCATCCATTCACCCAAAAAACAAAAATATATGGAAATAAATACTCACAAAGCAAGTGGGGTGTGTAATTTCAAATGTAAAAAGGAGCTAGTAAACATAGTCAGAGTCATGGAAGCATGTGTTGGTCATTTTTATACTCAAGGCCGGCAAGAGCTCACACACAACTGGGGGAGACTTAAGACCCATTAGTCTGTTCTCCTTCTGTCTGAAATTTCTGGAAAGATTGCTAGACATTCAGTTGAGGCTCACTATAGGCCGCGTGGAAGATGCCAGTGTCTCAGCATGCCTTCTTCAAGGGTAAATCGGAAGAGACCCCTACTAAGGGGTGTAGATATTAACCACGTTGAGGAATCTAAATATTTAAGCTTGATCTTGGATAGAAAGCTGAACTGGAATGCTAATATTAAATACCGCATTAGGAAGGCTCAGGTAGCTCTGAGCAAAAGAGATGTAGGTAAAAAATGGGGGTTACAGCCTAAAGTCGACTATTGGAAACACCATTTTATAGCATCCAATCAAGGTTCACCCTAATGAATTAGAGGCTTCCTCAATTGACTTCATTGTACGGACTTTGGAAACGCCGCAAATTCTTTCTTCATTAAGATTGCCGAATCGTTTCCAGTCCGGTTTTCGAGTGCTACGAGCTGCAGGAGTCTAGTCTGTCACAGACGCAAGCCGACCTACTCGACACCCATGATTCTTGTATTAGAATAATTCTTGCGTTTTAATGATGTGATGATGAGGTTACTTGCATCAGTATTTTTTACATACCCTCTCTACTGGCCTCAATAGTCTTGTACCATCAATTTCCCTTCATTTGTTTTACCACAGAATGTCGACATTCTGACTATGTTAAAATTGCATGATCACGACCACCCTTCTTCAAAAAGATTCACATTCAATCTTCTACTACCAAACGCATATGGTCAAATCTTCTTTTAATGAGTTCCTTTCACTTATATATATAAAATATATTCAATTTGTCTCGATTATAAACCGCTGCTAACAGCATCTTAAAATCAAGTCGTCCATCGTCTTATCGCTTTTGGGTGTATTTATTTATTTCGCAGTTGGTTTGCTCTACTGCTCAGATTGAGATGCTCATTCAGTAAACGAGCAACCACCTTGTAGTTATAGAACAAGCATCCATATTTCAAGATATCATGATAGGATACCAAAATGTAATTATGTCACATATCTCTATTAATGAGTTCAGTCTGATTGCAGGAGGACCTATTCAGTGATTTTGATGTGCTGCAATATTCGATCGGTTGCCCATTTTTTCCCAAATAGGTCAATCAGTTTATCATTCTGATTGATTATAATCTCACTCATTACTATTTATTGCACTATTTTACTAGTGGAAGGATTGATATTTTACTTCTGTTTGTTCCTTCTTGTTTTTCCAATAACAGTTTTGATGTGGTATCATACAAACCCCACAAATTGAGTAGTTCTTCCAAATAACTCTGATTATATCTGCTGAGAACACAAATTTCCATTTGTGCTTGAATGAACTTCATGTCGACTTCATTTAAACAATTTGTTCTGTTTTCTTCTCAGTTTCACTATAATACAAACGTTACATTGATATTGCTTGTTCATTTCCCACGCAATCGTGCACGCCCTGGAGCAGTGATATATGAATCAGAATATATCGAGTAATCCCAAAGCGGTGGTTATTGGAACTCTGGTTACGGACCACTTTACTATTAAAGAATCCAACTGATATTGTCCTACGTGTTAAGTTTTCACAGACATACGAATATACAGAGACATACGAATATATATACTTAGGAAGTTATATTAAAACCTGTCTAAAATGATTCTCTGAATGAGAAAGTAAGGAGCTCTAATTTTTGCTTTGCTCTCGCAATCTTTTTACATTTTTGTTATTATTATGGAACGATAATATATTGGGATAGGGAAGGTGGCAACCCAATTATTTAGTATTGTAATTGTATAATATGAATTCTCGAGTTACATATCCCAACAACACACTCTATGAACCTTAAAGTGACTGAAGTATAGAAGACCCCTACATATGCAGCTGGATTCATAACATCTAAAAGAGAATTGTATATGTGGATCAAAATAATTGGTTTATTACTGACTATATAGTGATCTATATTTAAAATTGTTTAAGTTGTATTGAGGAAGTGGTCTTCGCTTAAAATATAGGCGCGATCTGAAATGCAAGTATGATTCAGTTGTTTTTTGTGAAAGACAATATTTCCGAAATGGAGCTTCAACGTATCCCACATATTATGTCGGTGATCCAGAGTATGTTTATACCCTTTACCTTTAAAAAAGGTAAATAGGGTAAACTAACTTTGTGCTTTTGAGAGGGGTTGCAATTTCGAGAAGGAGGCGTGGTAGGTATGGACATATATATACAGATATGATCAGAATCACTTTCTAAGCAATTTTTATTTTCTCCGTCCGTCTGTCCGTCTGTCCGTCTGTGGCCACTTTTTTTCTACACCGTTAGAGCTATCTTAATGAAACTTTGCAAAAGTATAGTCTGGACAAAGATACAGAACCAGATTGCTATATGGGCCGATTGGGCTAAGACCACACCTACCTCCCATATAAGGAACTTTTTTCGCATTTTTTAAAATGACTATAACTTCGGTCCAATTGACGGAATCTTGATGTTATTTGGCAGTTATGGAGATGTGGGTCCTACTAAATACTGTGCAAAAAGTGGGCGGTATATATTATTTGCCACGCCCACTATTAACAAGTATTAATAACTGAAGATCTGGTAGAGATTTACGGACGAAATTTTACGGGAGGGAACATATGGACATTACAAAGCTATCTGCAACAAATGGGGCTGATCAGAGAAAAGACACGCCCACTTTTGATATAGGGAACTTTCGGGTCTAAAATAAAAATTAGCCTACCTATGCTCATATTGATGCCAGCAGAATAAAAATTTGCAGAAATATACATGGGGTCCATAATAGTGTGTGTGCAGAATATGGAGATCATAATACAAGTGCCACGCCCACAATTAGCCAAAAATCAGTACTGTGTTCCTATTAAAGATTTATCAACGAAATTTCACAGGAAGGTTGCAGGTACCAACATTAAACACCACACAAAAAATGGGCGAGTTATTTCTACAGCAACGCCCACTATTAACATATAATTATAACTTGCGACCTTTACAATATTTTGGACGAAAGTATATATTAGTACGTATATGGACCCTATAAAGCCATATACAAGAATTGGGGTCGATATAATCATTTCAAGGTATCCTACCAAAAATTACCGTGAATATGCTCCTAATGATGATTTATCAAGAAACGGTAAAGGGTATTTCGTAGTCGGTCTAATCCGCCTTTAGACTTCTTTACTCGTTTTCTATTAGAGATTGTAACACCGCCCCATATCGAAGTACTACAATCATATTTTTGATTACATCGGGGATTGAGGAAAGAATAAAATTCGCATCCATTAATGGCGGTCTAACCGCAGCAGAACGACAGAAGTGACTTAAAACCTATTTTCAGATAAATGCAATCTGAGAAAGTGAAATATTTTTATCCGGGATTACACTTTGACCAAAGCTTTTGCAATCTGAGATCTTCACTCTGAGATAAGATAACTATATATATATATAAGAACATTATGGAACACACATTAATCATTTCACATAACATTGACCACATTATCATATCATGATGGTACAGACAACATCAGAAAAGTAGTGAAAATATAGAGAAGTAGTTATTTGAAATTTTTACGCACGGGATTAATTGTCAAAGTCATTATAATTAGTAGAGGAGTTAACTATATACCTACCGACATACTTATTTATATAAGCAAATAGGTACTAACAGCAAATATACTATATGGGCATCAACAAACATATGGAAATGAATAACACGACAGTGTTCAAGGTTATCCAATGGTGAGTTAAATATTTGCTTAACTTCATTATTCTACTTTAACTAGCATTGTACTTGTACTTGCAAACACTTTCTGCCACTTGACGTCAGAGAAAATAAACAGCTGAATTCAATGTATTGTACAATATATTATTCCAGTTGTTTTCGAATAATCAAACATGTTTTTTTACTCTTGGGAGCAAACTTCACTTTAAGTATACGCCTCGTGATATTTCCTGACGTCAACAAAACTTATATCTCACATTTTTAAAAGATATTGCAGTTATTCCCTGATAAAAAAACTCAATCGATCCCAATGAAATAGTTTCCATTTGCAGGTAGATACTTCCATTGATTCGTAATTGTTTGATAGAACTGTTTCATTCACAGAACCTTAAAATAATTTACTTGAAAAATTTTCCAACTTTGAAGGTTTCATGAAATTTTGCGAGGTTCATATTCCTATCTAATATATTTGCTCCCTGGCATTGAAAATTTTATGGAACTTATTGTAGGAAATCCTTGAAAATTCGGATAAAATATTTCAATTTTGAAGAATCTAATCATATAATGATGAAAAATCATCAGAATGAATTATTGAAAATAACAAATTAGTCCCCTTTTGTAAAGATACTCTTCCGAACCGCATGGGATCTTGGAGATTCCGATGAGCAACCGACAGCTTCCGAAACAAAATTAGAAAGTTTCTGGGGTGGAGGAGCTGAAATTAATGTGGGTCACATCTAGTAACCTGAAGGTATTCGAAAAGGAGTGGCAATTGTCTAAAGTGGTTTCGGAGGAGGTGCAACCGAGAGTGGAGCCTTCTGATTCTTCTAGCGGAAATGAAGCAGAGTCTTTAAGCACACGAAGAGCTGCCTTAACTTTGGAGGGTTTGCCAAGAGTTCCTTAGACATATACTCTTAGTGAGAAAACATCCTACTAGAATTAGACTCGAAGAGGCTGACGCGTACTTCATCGAGGTGGAGATGGATGGGGCTACAAGTACCAGGTTTGCTTTTAAGGATTTAGATGAACCAAAATAAATCGTTGACTGATTATGCCATTTTTCAGCTTTACCATGCAAATGGAAACGCTGACATAGTTCAGATAAGGGAGCCCTGGAAACACAGAGACCAAGTTTGCGGTCCAAGGACTACTGGCTGCAGCTTGCTGTATATTACTTTTATACATACTTGCTGTAATAAAGGACCTGAGAATGTACTCTGGGAGACCTTTTAGTAGAGGTACATAGTTTAAGGAGAGAGCAGTATGGACAGTGTACAAAGCTGCACTTATAATTTAAGAAGAAAGAAAGCTTAGGAAGCCGCAAAGTAATTCGTGAAAAAATATCTGCGGTGATGTAGAAGATATTTCTCGCAAATTTAGGCTTTGAACAATTCCCTCAACTTCCCCAATGACTTCTGGTTACCTGGAGTTTGGACATCAAATAGTGGAGAGACTCTACACTTTTTTTTGGTTGTCGATTTTTCTTGTTGCTCGAGAACTAGTCCAGTTGCGGTAACGCTATCTTACGGAATCTTAGAGAAGGGAATTCATCCTGCGATAATTGAGTTAAAATATGGATTTAAATTCGGTGAAAATTAAATTAAAATATACAAAATATAAACAAAAACTGCATCAAGATATAACTTTTCAGAGTGACACACAAAAATATTTTAAACACGCTGGTGTTTCTGAAGATTAAAGAGCGCAAAATTTATTTGATGTCTGTAAGAATACATTCTGATGGGTGAGGAAGGCTCGAATATTGAGAAGATAAAGCTAAAAGTTGTTGAAAAACTAAAAAATTATGTGAAAGTGAATATAAAAGGACTATGAAGGCCAGAAGTAGATGCAGCTCTAATGTCAGACAGCATTGCGCAACATATGAAAAAAAGGATTTTATTTAGAGCAGCGATGCAAGAATCCATTTAGAGATGTTTGAGAATGGGTGGTAGAGGTGTTAAAGTAAGTTGCTCTGGTCGTCTTGGCGGAGCTGAGATACGATGTTGCTTTAGCATGTCAGATTGCCGGTTGGGGGTTAACCCGTACAAAACATTATCTGGTGCACTTAACTAGGAAGTGTAAATTTTCTCAGTTTATCGCTGGTTGTAGATATAAATCATGTTGAGGAAAGAAAATGTCTGGGCCTGATCTCTGATAGAAAGCTGAACTGTAAGCGTAATATAAGTGAGCGCATTAGAAAGGCTCAAGTAGCTCTGTACTCTTGCACAAGAGTTGTCGGAAAGAAAGGGGGTGATAGCCTAAGGTAGCAAAAACAGCTGTGGTACGATCAGTGCTGTTTTATGCGGAGCTTGCTTGGTGGACAACCCTAAGCAAGTTCACAAACAACAGGCTGGTAACAAAGGCATAAAGAACATCGGAGGTTTTCATAAGTGGAGCCATTAGAACGACTCCAACGGCAGCCTTTAACGTGATGTTAAATCTGCTGTTTGTTATGCTTTTTGGCGAAAAAATGGCTGCAATTTCAGCTATTAGGCTAAAAGCTCCGCATCAATGTTATCCTATCTTACAACGTTTCGAGGGTATTCCTGACTCTTTCGATTACATCACACCACTTTACGCCTTCAATAACATGTATAGGATCTCTCTTCCCTTTTGGAATGAATGGAAGGACGGAGATAGCTAAGCAGTCTCCTCTGCATCTGAGCTGGGTTCCGATACCGATTCAACCAGATAGGGCAAACCTCGGAATTCCTATTGCCATATCTAAGCTCTTAATTAATATAATATACTTGGGCACAGCGGATAGGTGCTTGTGTAAAGGTACAGGATGCAAAATAACTAGACAAACCTGGCCAGAGGTAAATGCGCAGCATTCAAAAGATTTATTATCTCTAAACATACTAAGTATAGGTTCCGTAGTAAGTGTCCTAAAGGGACACTGGACCCTGGGTGCTCATGGTAGTAGGCTGGGGGTTGCCTCTAACGCCCTCTGCAGGAGTTCCATTGACGAGGAAGATCAAACGTCCATTGAATACCTTTTATATGCGTGTTCAGCGCTGTCCAGAAGGAGGAACACTTTCCTAGGTGACCATTTTCTGGACTCTTTGGGAGATATTTCAAATAAGAAGTTAAGCTATATCAACTGCTTCATTAAAAGCTCCTAATGTCTAGACTTTTGAAAGGGTTTGGAACATCTTTCTTATGCGGTATCACAAACTCTCAATTTTGGCCTAAGTGCACCCCTGATCGGAAAAAAGGTGGATAATTGTGAGCCAAATACAAATTTTATTACGCTAGAAGAAACTCATAGTTGTAGCATTTTAGTTTCAACATCTTTCGCACCAATTGAAGCAAATTTACCCTCTGACCATGCAATCTTTTGATTTCGGAAGAGGGTATTTTTTTAAAATTTGATTTATGCTCTGCTACAATTACAGTCAATTATGTCAATCAATTAATTGTACTTGTGAGATCAGGGATATCATAGTAGTCTGAGGTGACGCCATTTTCAATTTTTAATAATGAAATATATTAAATTTATAATTAAACTAGGAGTAAATAAATAAAATCCACAGATACAACTCAAGAAAAAATTAGACAAATTATTTCATAACTGAGGTTAAGAATGACAATTTATTTGCACTCACTTAAAGATGTCAAAAAAAGAACAGAAGTGATTAATATATTACCCAGCTCACTAATATTGAGTAGGAAAATGCCCATTGATTAAGCACAGAATGCCTCTCCCACTCGGAGTGACTCGAATGAATTCCATAATCTAATTGTGTCAATGAAAAATAATCGATTAGAGTTGCGATAGTGAAATTCATGAACAATCAAAGTTTGATTTCTAGCAACTCGACTCAACTGAAATTTCTCATGGAAATACCTGGGAGACTTACAGTGCATGCAACTTGGATAGAAATAGACAGTTTCGCTCCTTCAACTCAGCATCAAGGCTGCAATCAAGAATACATATGTTCCAAGCTGAAAAACTACCTAATTTGAGCAATCCACACACACACCGAGTAGCATTATTGAATGCTATTTCTAATTTATGTTGTGAATGAGAGACAATTCTGATGTACACGAACTCAGAATATGTGATTATGGGCAGGATCAGCTGAACAACCAGCCAGCGTCGAATTCTATCAACAATAAAAAAATCTGAAGACATTCTTAGACTCCGGAGTGTGTAATAACTTTTACTTTAGCGGATTCCAAGACAATGTATTATCAAATGCCCATCGACCAATCTTGCCAAGGTCCGCATTGAATGTACCCAATAACCCAATACATCTAGAAAGTAAAATTTGGATATCATCTGTATATGCATGAACTGTACTATTGTCACACACTGTCAAAATATCATTGATTTTCATGGAGAAAAGGAGAGGACAAAGAACAGATCCCTGTGGTACACCAATATCAAATATCTTGTAGCTAGAGAAATTATCACCGACTGTAGCTCCCTGAATTCGACCTCCAAGATAGCTCCACAGAAGCCCTAACACTTTCAAAAGCCTTAGAAAAGTCAAGAAGACATAATAAAAAAACTCCTTATCATACTCAATCCAGACATCATTCAAAACCTTATGCATGGTAGTGGAGCAGCTATGTCCAACTCAAAATTCGGACTGAAATGGAGATAAAAGATTGATATCATCCAAGTATTTAGTGATTTGCTCTGCCATAAGACCTTCGCATGCCTTTGACATACAAGACAAAATGCTAATTGGCCGAAACTCATTACGCTCAGATGCGTTTGACTTTTTAGCAACAGGAATAATTGTTGCATACTTCCACAAACTAGGGAAGCGGGTACTAATGATGCAATGATTGAAAATATGGTTAATTGGGCTCGAGATGTAACGCAATATAGGCTTAATGAATCAAAAAACTGTGCAATCTTCTTCTACAGCATTAACCCTAACCTTCATGATGCACTTTACAGCAACATTTACATGTATAGCTTTAAATTGAAAGGAATAAGGAATATTGATAAGGCGAAGTGAGTGTCGTGTGACATTAATATTATGATTGATTTGGAAAAGTGGTCAATGAGGCCGTTTGGGTCTAACGAAAAATCAGATGCATCTCTACTATACACCTTCAGCATTTTCAAATTCTTCCAAAGTAGCTTCGTAAGTAGCTACGAATTTAGTTTCGATTGGTAATAACACCTCTCAGCCTCTCTTACATTAGATACAACCGCATTCCATGCTACCTTGAACAGAATCTAGTGATGACTACAAGAACTATTTTTCATTTATTATTCAATTTACTTGTTTGTTTAGCACATTTTAAGTGATTCGTATACCAAGGGTAAGAAGTAGACATTATTTCCAAAAGGAATGGTCATGATAGTGTTGATAATAGATAGACCAGCAGATGCATTATAATCATGCAATATCCTTGTAGTCTTGCCATTAGCAAGAAGATTTACATTTAAATCACTACAGAGTACATAATGTTCATAGTGTATTAGGTCGGTAGACAATTCAGAGACTAAAAGCTCGATGCTTCTAGTGTTTCTATGATTATATACGCACGAAATCATAATTCTAGTATTATTGTCATATATTATTAACACACAAAAACTTAATGTCAGATCCGCTGGACCTTCTTAAAAGTTGGCATTCGAGGTGTGATTAGCAGTAAATTGCAACGCCTCTCCCTGTTGACAAGTTTTCCATTTTACAGTTTGTAGCGGTTCAGCCCCTAAAATGAGTTCTGCAACCCATCCCTGAACCAAGCCTCAGATACATAAGTCATATCCAATGTAGACTATTCATATATATACCATATAATTCTTTTAATCCAGTTTTACCACATTAAGGCTCCTGGCAATAAAACAAGCCAATTGGTGGCGGCACAAATTTTGCACCAATACTCTATAATTCCCATTAACATCATCAAAATTTGCAAATCACCTCCAAAAACAGTAACAAGCAGCCAAGCAATAAACGTAAATATCAATTGGGCAATACCACATAACTATTCAATAAAGCCAAACTCACAACAAAGTAACCGGCTACCTGCACAAATCGACCATCACTGTGATTAAAATGAGAGATAGTGAAAAGCAAAAAATGTCAGGAAAAAATGAACGAAAGGCACAAAAAAAGAATCAAAATCACAATTAATAAATTTATATATAAATAAAAAGAAGCAATAAAAAAATCGATTAATACTGTACGTTCATTTTTAATATGTACGGGCAATGGCACCTACACTCTCTCTCCCCATGCTGCTCACTTCGATTCCTACGGCATTCTGCTGGGAGCCTACAAAGAGTCGACCACAATTGTAAACGCTGATATCCAAATCAAGTATTTGAATTCAGTGAATTGCAAATTTTTGAAAAAATCAGCATCAAATTCTCCATATCAGTGTGGGCTTCACAATTGATTAAAACAGGGAAGGATCGGTTCATTTTGAAGGTTCAAAATTAGCTTATGCAAATTAGCTTTGTCACTTCAGTTCCAAGTGCCCGAGTTTCAGTATATGAAATTTACACAGCTGCAACACGGCTCTTCATTTCAACCACCAGCGACTTAACAGTAGAATCTCACAATTCATCTCGCTCATCCTCTGCTCAACCCTCTGCTGCAAGAGATAGCTTCCGAAATGGCTTTACTTAACTATATAACAATATACTTCTGCTACAGCTGAAGCCTTTCCTCAAGTAGCTGTAACCAATTTGCTAGTAGTTGACAATTAATATGTCTCCTAAAATTTAGTTAGAGTCAAAATACGCGCTCAACAGACCAATGCAGTTTTCGGCGCGGTATTTCGAGTGGTTCCCGTCGAACATTGTAAGTAATTTTACAAAAACTCTAAATATTGCGTTTTATTACAAATAAATTCAATTTCCAAAACGTTTTTATGCCGTTCCGGTTGTCTAATGTTCATCATAATTCATATTGAGTAATTGCTTATTCAACCAACCTACCATTCTCTCTTATTAAGATCTTTTGATATAAGACTCATTCTCCATGTTGGTCTGAAATGTTTTCCTTTCACAAATTTTCATTATATAATTGGATCCAGAAGTTGCGGCTTCATGAAGATCTCATTATAAGTTAAACATGCTCTGATTCTGACTTTCAATTAGTCCCAAAAACAAAAACACAGGGTTCATTTTTACAACACAAATGTGGTCCACCAGAAATGTGTGATTACATATGTAAACATTTAAAGTTAGGTAATCTGAACACACAACAAATGCAGGCCCACACGAACCTCTTAAACAAAGAGAAATATAAATTATTTTTTAAAATATTTGCATGGAAGTTTTAACTATGTTTCCATGATATACTGCAATATTTGTTTTATAGTAACATTTTTCTTTTTCAGACTCGGATTCAAATGACGTCAATCGGAACTACACTCTATTATTTGTTTTTCTGTTTTTGAGTGTTTTTTCTGACGTCAATTGACTTTCAGCTGAAGCATTAACGAATATTCTAGTTGCTTACGAATAAACTGGAAGTTTTTTCAATAATAAAAATTTGTCTGGAATTTTGCTCCTTCTACCGCACTGTTCAGGGTTTTGAAGAGAAATATATAATGAAGAGATATATACAATGTTAGTAGAAAGAAGAAACACCTCCCAACTTGTCCCTGTTTGTTTACATTTTGTAGTTGAAACTTTCTCCATACTCAATTTGTGTGGCCTTCCTTTGCTCGTTGATAAAATGATTTTAATGCTGTTCAACTTCTATGCGCCTGTGCCAATAACATCAAAATTGAATATAACAAATCTCGGCTATATCGCGAATAAGCTGAAGAGTACGGTAATCGATGGTAAATCTCTAATATTCATTGTAAACATTATAAGAAATTATGCAGCTGTAATATATTCCGAACAAAACTACATGTCAGAACTATATAACTGAAAAGTATCAGCATAAGAAATATATCGGGTTATGTACAAAATTCATTTTTTACTTAGAAAAATACTTACATTTATAACTAATCTCAGGTACAAGACGAAGCACTTCTTTACTAATTCCAGCTTCCATAAATTATCGTAGGTTGCACTTATGTTTCATTTATCAATGAAATGAAATACCTCTAACATGCGGAACAACTGGTCAAAGGGAGTCAACCGCTTTCGCACCACAACAATACAGGAACACTTAACTTCCTCTAAGCCATATATACGTCTTGTTGACACCCATGTTTCTTGTATTAGGATTATTCTTGTATTAGAATTATGTGATGTGATACCTCATATTACTTGCACTTTTTACACACCTTCTTTGCTGGCCTTAATGGTCTTGTACCATCAATTTCCTTTCATATGTTTTGCCACAGAATGTCGACTTTCAGGAAATGTCAAAATTGCATGATCACGACCACCGTCCTTAAAAAAGATTCACATCTAACTCAATGCTAGTCTGAGTGCCATGCAATTTCATCTACTTCCCAAACGCATATTTCCATTTCTTCTATTCCTGAGCTGCTTTCACTTTAAATATCCTTTGGGTGTATTTATCTCTTTCGCAGTAGGTTTGCTCTGCAGGTCAGATTTAGATGATCATCCAGTAAGCGAGCAAGCAGCCTTGGATAGGATACCAAAATGTAATTATGTCACATATCTCTATTAATGAGTTCAGTCTGATTGCAGGAGGACCTATTCAGGGATTTTGATGTGCTGCAATATTCGATCGATTGCCCATTTTTTTCCCAAATAGTTCAAATTTGGTCAATCAGTTTATCATTCTGATTGATTATAATCTAACTCATTACTATTTATTGCACTATTTTACTAGTGGACGGATTGATATTTCACTTCTGTTTGTTCCTTCTTGTTTTTCAATAACAGTCTTGATGTGGTTTCATACAAACCCCACAAATTGAGTAGTTCTTCCAAATTTCTCTGAATTTATCTGCTGAGAATACAAATTTCCGTTTGTGCTTGACTGAACTTAATGTAGACTCCGTTTAATCATTTTGTTCTGTTTTCTTCTCAGTTTCACTGTAATACTAAAGTTCCAAGGATTAATTGCAATTGCAAGTTTATTTCCTCCGCAATCGAGCACGCCCTGGAGCAGTGATATCTGAATCAGAATATATCGAGTAATCCCAAAGCTGTGGGTATTGGAATTCCGGTCGCCAGTTTCCTATTTTAGAATCCAACTGATATTGTACTATATCTTAATTTTCACAGACATATGTATATACTTAGGAGGATATCTTTAAACCTGTCTAAAATGAATCTCTGAATGGGTAAGTTTGTAGCACTAATTTTTGCTTTGCTCTTGCAATCTTTTCACATTTTTGTTATTATTATGGAACGGTAAAATATTGGAAGAGCGGCTGTGGCAACTAGAGATGAGCAAAATTTCACTGCCGGTGATTTTTTCTAATATACAAAGTAACAGTGATTTGATCAAAAGAGTAATTTTTAACAGTCCGTTCTTTTTTTACATTGATTGAAAATCGCTACTTTTAATAAAAGCGTGAAATAACAGCCGCGATTGAATTCACGCTTTGATAGAAATCACTGTTTCTGTGGCGCTTTTTAAGTGAATACAGAGAGAGAGAGCACGGTATTATGTGCATTTTGGCTACATTCATGCATACTTACACATTTAACTTACAAAATAACACATAAATTTATGCGTATATAAAGCTAATCAACAGAGAGGGACAGCTTCCTATTATTTCAGGAGTCATTTTAAACTACAACGAAAAAGATATTGTAAAATATCAGTTTGTTTCTTGATTGCTGTTACTTTTAATGCATGAATTTTATGCAAAGGGAAATATTTCATTTGAATTTTTTAAATAATTAATAAAGTTTTGAATTTTATTATACAGGGTAGCTGACAATAATGGAATTTCGCAATGGTGTTATATATTTTGTAGTTATATTATTATAAAATTTATTTGATTGAATAAGTAAATTTCGTAGTCCTGGTCATCTTCCCACAATATGTCTTTCAAAAGATGAGCTTCCAAATCGTGCATTTGTCGCTTCTCTAAAAAAGGATTAACCCAAAATCTAGGCTTTCTCCTTTTCTTAATCTTCATACAAATCGTACAATTCTTTGAGGCAGTCAAGCGCTCGCGCGCAGCGTACTATCCTTTCGATGTCATTTCTAAAATGGCGATGGTATAACATAAAAATGCCCACCACTACGGCATTGCAATTGCTTTCAATGAAATTTGACAGATGGCAAGCAATGAAAAATTGCCCGTGGAGACGTGGGGTTAAGTAGCGATCTTCAATCACTGTGGATTACAGCTGTATGTTAAAAATCGCGCTGTTCGCTGTTAGTTTGCATATTTGATAACAGTTTGGTTGACTACATATGTACATATATGTATGAATGCAAGGAAACAGCGATCGCAGTCACTGTTTAAAATCACGGTGACTGAAAAATAGCAATCGCTCATCACTAGTGGCAACCCAGTAATTTAGTATTGGGATTGTATAATATAAATCCCTCATCCAGTGAATTTTCATTCTTGAGTTACGTATCCCAACAACCAACTCTATGAACCTTAAAGTGACTAAAGTATAGAAGATCTCTGCAGATTCATAACATCTAAAAAAGAATTGTATATGTGGATCAAAATAATTAGTTTATTACTATCTATATAGCGAACTATAACTCAAGTTGTTAACGTTGAGGAAGTGATCTTCGCTTAAAATATAGGCACGATATCAAATGCAAGTATGTTTCAATTATTTTTTATGTAAGACAATATTTCCACAATGGAGCTTCAACATATCCCACCGATTATGTCGGTGATTCAGAGTATGTTTTTCCATTAGATGTTGCAAAACCGCCCTATATTGAAGAACTATAATCATATTTTTGATAACATCGTGGATTGAGGAAGGAATAAAATTCGCATCTCATTTAATGGCGGTCTAACCGCGGCAGAACAACACAAGTGACTTAAAACCTATTTTCAGATAAATGCAACCTGAGAAAGTGAATTATATTTATCCGGGATTACTCTTTGACCAAAAATTTCTGCAATCTGTGATCTTCACTCTGAGATCAGATAACTGGATATAATAACATTATGGAACACACATTAATCATTTCACATAACATTGACCACATTATCATATCATGATGGTACAGACAATGTCAGAAAAGTAGTGAGAATATTAGAGAAGTAGTTATTTGAAATTTTTTCGTACGGGATTAATTGTCAAAGTCATTATAATTAGTAGAGGAGTTAACTATATACCTACCGACATACTTATTTATATAAGCAAATAGGTACTAACAGCAAATATACTATATGGGCATCAACAAACATATGGAAATGAATAACACGACAGTGTTCAAGGTTATCCAATGGTGAGTTAAATATTTGCTTAACTTCATTATTCTACTTTAACTAGCATTGTACTTGTACTTGCAAACACTTTCTGCCACTTGACGTCAGAGAAAATAAACAGCTGAATTCAATGTATTGTACAATATATTATTCCAGTTGTTTTCGAATAATCAAACATGTTTTTTTACTCTTGGGAGCAAACTTCACTTTAAGTATACGCCTCGTGATATTTCCTGACGTCAACAAAACTTATATCTCACATTTTTAAAAGATATTGCAGTTATTCCCTGATAAAAAAAACTCAATCGATCCCAATGAAATAGTTTCCATTTGCAGGTAGAAACTTCCTTAGATTCTTAAGTGTTAGGACCGTTTCATTCACAGAGCCTTAAAAAAATTTACGGGAAGAATTCCAGAACTTCTAAATTTCTCCAAACCACCTTCGTCTTTTGTGTGCCAATGGTCTGCAGTCGGTGATCAGGTGCAATGAGGTTTCGTTACTTCCTCCACCGGATCGACAGATGGCATCTAAGGACAGACCCAACTTATTCACATGATAGTTTAGTCTACAGTGTCCTCTTAAAATGCCTGTGATGATTCTAAATTTACTTCGAGGTATATTTATAAACACATTAGCTTTTTTAGGATTAAAATCTCCCAGAAGAGCTTTGGACAGTCTTAATACCGAAAGAGTCTTCGAGGATTGACTTCTTTTTGCATCTGTGCCCTTCTTCCACTGAGCTCCAATGGTGTTGGATGATAGTCCACAGAAGGGTTGCCGTTGAAATGAGAGGCCGCAGCAATATTTGCTAAGCTATCAGCCTTCTCATTTGCCTCTACTCCTATGTAGTCTGGTACCCATATTAGAGATAGCTTGTTCATACTGCCTAGGGAATTCAGTTTCTCAATACAATCCCATACAAGCTTAGACCTCATCAAGGGTGAGCTCAAACTCTTGAGTGCTGCTTGACTATCGGATGGTATCACGATGTTTTTGCTCCGATACTTTCTGTCAACGTTAATCTGGGCATATCTTTCAATAGCGTGAATCTCCCATTGATTCCCAGTAGATTGTTCTAGACCCGCTCCAGTTCCGTCCACAGTCTTAGAACCATCTGTATACCATAAGAGGGAGTTTTCACTAATTTTATATATCTCAGGTAGATTTTGGGTGCCATTTGATTCTCTCAAAATAATTTCTTGTATTCTACTAAGAGATTTCCAACATAGATTTGTGTTTCTAAATGTAAGGGTGTTTGATATAGTATAACTTCCATTGCTGCCGTTGGATAGGTGCGCATAGCTCCAGTGATGACAAGGCAGGCAAGCCGCTGTACAGGACATTGCGCTGTCTTAAGTCTGACTCTATTTTACCAGGGTACAGAACCATATGTGATGATTGATCTTACCATCATGGTATACATCCAGCGAACGATTTTTTGGTTACATCCCCAAGATTCACCAGCAAGCCGTCTACATATTATTACGGAAGCTGTAGTCCTCTTGGTAGTTGCTGTCAGATGAGCCTTCCACAATAACTTTTTGTCGAAATTCACGGAGCTAATATCGACCTGTGAACTATTGGAATAATAGGTTTCATATATGGTAAAGATCTTTTTCTAGTAAATGGCACATTGATGGTCTTCGAGGCACTGATTTTCAATCCTTGCATCATTCACTAGCTGCTAATAAGCCCCTCTGGATAATATCACAAAGGATGGATTAAGAATTTCCTCTTGCTATTATCACAATATCGTCCGCATATCCTTGACAGGATATGCCTAGATTTCTGAGTTTTACCAGAAGATTATCAACTAAAATGCTCCACAAGATGGGTGATAATACCCCACCCTGCGGACATCCTTTATAGACTTTGGCCGTAACAGCTTCACCACCTGCCTTGGCTTCAGTCAGTCCACTGTTGAGTAAAGCTCGTATCCAATTGGAAGTGATATTATCTATTCCTCTATTGTTAAGAGCCCTAATCACATATTCGTGAGGAGTGTTGTCAAAAACCCCCTCAATATCGAGGAAGGCACAAAGGGCTACTTGTTTTTTATCCAGTGCTCCCTGAATATAATCAGATCAGATGGTATAGTGCAGTCTCAGTAGATTTTCCCAGAATATACGCAAACTGACAAGGATGTAAAGGCTCCTTTTAACACAGTCTCAATGAGATATATATTAACTATTTTCTCCATTACTTCAGATATCAAACTGATAGGTCTGAAGGATTTGGGATGGGCCATATCCTTCTTGCCTACCTTGGGAATAAATACCACTTTACCTATACGCCATGCTTGCGGTATATATACAAAAAATCAGTACCTCACCGCTCCTTTGGAGAATGATTGGGAAGATACCATCAGCACCCGGTGATTTGTATGGCAGCAAAGAACTGATTGCCTATCTCAATATCTCAGTAGTAATGATTTCTTTGGCCACTTTCCAGCCAATCCTGCTTGTTCTTCTAGGGAGAGCATTCATCTGCGAAGATGGCGGTATCTCAATCGAGCTCCCAGGAAAGTGCACATGCAGCAAAAGGAGAGTGCGATCCTCTTCATTCGCCGTAAACGTTCCATCCACAGATCTCAATGCCAGCTAAAAGTCAGCTGTTTTTCGCAAGAGCTCTATGGAGTCGTGTTACTTCAGGTGTCGATTCAACACTTTCACAAAACGATCAAAAGCTAGTCCTTTTGGCTTGTCTGATCTCTTTGCTATAGATCGTCAACTCTTTTTTATATTCATCATAGTCGCCCGTACGCTTAGCTAGATTGAATAGCCTACGCACCTTAGCATGTCTAATAGACATACTAAAATTCCACCGGCAAATTAGAAATAATTTCATTCAGTTCATTGACAACCTCCTCTCCGCTCCGCCGGATATTTATATATTCCTCGGATTTTACTTCTTGAACAATACTTCACGCAGAGACCCAACTATTAGATAACTAAGTTTACGAGTATGTATGATGCATATGATTATAGCGTAAGTGACGCCTACATGAACAAATTTTTCTTCAGGTCTCATAATCGAGATTCTAGTGAATGAAACTGGAAGAGTGAGGGAATCTGACAGTTTAAGTAAAGACTGGATCACATTCAACTAATGAGAAGAGTAGTGAAGAGGTTGAGGTGAAATTGTTTTGACGAAGTTAATTCACATTATGTTAAAGGATGTGTATTAGGCCTCTGAAGTGCATTGTGTAAGAGTGATATTACACTAATTCGTGAGAAGTATGCAATTAACTAAAACATATCAAATGAGGAAAGCATTACAGGATTCCCCGATTTATTGAGTGGGCTTTATAGTTACTTAGAGTTTATGAAAGGTCCAATGAAAGTGAAATTTATCTTGATTGAAATATGTAAAAAATTCGCATTAGACTGCAGTTTTCAAAAGTTTATTTTGAATTTTACAAAACACTCATAAAATGTCATTCACCTGCAATAGATTTATCTTCTGATGATTCATCTTCATCAGTATTACTTGATGATGATTCATCTTCATCAGTATTACTTGATGATGATTCATCTTCATAACTATAAACATCCATAAATTGATTATTGCATAAATCCTTTGATGGAATATTCAAATCGGCACATGATTTCCCGTCTTTGCCTGCTAGTTTTGCTGGAAATAAAAATTAAGTTTCATGAAGCATGTATAAATTCACATCATCTGTGCATATGAAATAATGTCGCACTGCAGCTATAGCTTTTGGGAGATATTTCGTGTTCCGTGTCACTAACCAGTAAATTTCTCGTGTTCGATAAACCTAGCCACCTTGCATTTATTAACGTAGTCGTAACAGATTCCATTGTAATAGCATGCCTTGGGTCCATCCAGCAAACAGTCATTCAAATTAACGGGAGGCTCTTTGCACATCTCCTTAGTTGGAATTTTCGCATCACTGCATGATCTAGAAATTTTTATTCCATCTAGAATAAAAGAGTATGAACTTTAATCAAGGCTGTGAAATGTGGGGTGATCAAGAAGGGTTTGTGCTAACTCGGAAAAGATATGGGAGCCCCAAACACTGTGAAGTAATAAGCTCATAAATGGGGAGATGAACTAAACGGACCAAAAACATACCAGTTAAAGGGGCGAAGATCTGCAAAATTTTTTCTAAAAGTTTCAGAAATTTTTGAGCTATGGCTAGAATGAGGTGGGTTCATCCACTGCCATCTCAAATTGCTATGAAGATAATCAAATAAGATGTTCTTCAACACAGATATAAAATTCATAATATCATTTTTAGGAAGTATATTTTTCTGTTCGTACTTACAGGGTTCGTCATTACAGGATTCCATGAAATCCACTAGGCAGGCGTTACGCAGCTCTCTATAACAGTGACCGTAACTAACGCATCTGGGCTTTTCTGGTAGGTGTAAACACTTCGTGTCAACAACACAATCATGATTACCATTGTATGTCACGACTTCGTATACCATCAGCGCTAAGGGATTTAAAAAAAATTAGATTAAAGCAAATATCGTATGACAAGCGAAAAAAATTAAAATTGCAGGATACAGCATCCTACTCACCGATCGAATATAAAGTGAATAACTTCATTATAACTTTTTACTGTTCCTTAAAAAGTCCCCACAGTTCAAAAATCCGTTTTCAACTGATTGCTGTCGTGCGAATGCGAGCTTTTATACTATTTTTTTTAGTTAGTAACTAAACATAAATTCATTTAATTTGAACAGTTGTTCTAAAGTTACGTTACGCTACTGCTGGTCCAGTTGAGTATATTGGCTTGGTTTGTTTGCATTGTACGATTTGTAGCGTTTCCTAAGTTCACATATTAAAGGTGATTTGTATTATTTTTGATACTGATGTCTTGCCGCCATCACTGCTTCAACCGTTTTATTGAATATATGCTGATATCTTAAACAACATTAATTTTATGCAACGAAGATGCTCTAATGCCTCCACCTTCCTCGTGCCACGTATTCTGTATTTCTACACCTGGAAAATTAATCGCCTAAAGCTATAACCCGATTATTTTCAGACACTTTGCCACCTACGGAGATATTGAAAGTTTCAGTTTGTAGGATGACAAAGCAACCACTTTTGTCCGCATTTTTAGCAGCGGAGCACTTGGTCTCGTGCGTCACTAGAACGATAATTGACGTAGTAGGCGTATTTTTTGTTTTTTTTTTGTTTTTTTAGCCACGTTTCTTTAGGGCTCTCACTATAAAATTTCAATTTTATTATGACTAAAATTTTAATGTCTCCTTAAATAGTTGTACAATTCTGTCGAGTCATAGAGACGATTTCAAGCAGTTGTTTTATGGAATAAAAATACAGATAAAAGGAGCTTAAATCTCTTGTCTCTTGGATTTGAATGTAAAGCTTTGCAAGCTTACGGTATTAAAACAATTCTCATATGTCTCCACATTGCTAAATTTTGCACAGCAATTCGGTACTCAGATCTTCTAATTGTTGAATCTCGATTCCATCTAGTCCATGTACCTTTTTTGGTTTGAAGCCTTGAATAGTCCATTCCATTTAGGCTTTGTGATTATATTTGAGTTGATCATGACTGTACTCTTAAAGGACTCTGTTCCCGCTAGTGGAATAGTACTCGAGAAACCAGAAATGTCTGTATAAAAAATGGTATTCAGTCTCTCTCTTTTATGTCCAAAATCCTTCCTCCCTTTCCAGATAACCGGGAGTCATTTCAGAAGTTGATGGAATTGTTCAAAGCCTAGACTTGCTAGAAATATCTTCTACTTCATCGCAGATATTTATTTTACGAATTACTTGGTGGCTTCCTAAGCTTTCCTCTAAAGATTATAAGTTCAGATTTGTATAATGTCTATACTGTTCCGTTCTTAAACTATGTACCTCTATTAAAAGGTACCCACTTTTCTGCCTCAGGTCCCTTATTTCAACAAGTATGTAAAAAAGTAATATACAGCAAGCTGTAGCCGGTAGTCCTAAGACCCCAAACTTGGTCTCCGTGTATTGAGGTCTCCCTTTTCTTGACTTCATTACCGTTTTCATTTGCATGGCGAAGCTGAAGAAAGTCGGAAGCAGCCAACGAATTATTTTGGTTTATCTGCACCCTTAATAGCATACCTGGGACATGTAGCCACTTCCTCAATGAAGTACGCGTCAGCCTCTTCGAGTCTAAGTCTAGTAGGGTGCTTTCTCACCAAGAGTATATATCTAAAGAACTCTTGGCATGCCCTCCAAAGTTGAGGCAGAGTCATCGCTCTTCGCGTCCTGAAATACTCTACTTCATTTCCGCTAGAAGAATCAGAAGGCTCCACTCTCGGTTGCACCCCCTCCTCCACCAATTTAGACGTTTACCAGTCCGTTTCGAATACCTTCAGGTTAGTAGATGTGCCCCACTTTAATTTCTGCAGAGTAGCCAGATATTCAGAATGCACAAGAAATGTGATTAGCCTGCATTCACTTTCAGCTCGTCCACCCCAGTCACTTTCCAATTTTGTTTCGGAAGCTGTGGGTTGCTGACCTGTATCTGCAAGATCCCGTGGGGTTCGGAAGAGTATCTTTACAAAATAGGACTAATTTGTTATTCTAAATAATGCATTCTAATAATTTTTCATCACTACAATATTTGATTTTTCAAAATTAAAATATTTTATCCGAATTTTCAAGGATTTCCTACAATAAGCTCTATGAAGTTTTCAACGCCAGGGAGCAAATAAATTAGATAGGAATATGAATCTCGCATTCGCTTAAAGAAAAACTTCCATCAAACTTTAAAAGTTGGGATATTCTTCCAGTAAATTTTTTTTAGGGTCTCTGAATGAAATAGTTCTTATACTTAAGAATCTAAGGACCTTTCAACCTGCAAATGGAAACTATTTCATTGGGATCGATTTATTTTTTTTCAGGGAATAAATGCAATATCTTCTAAAACTGTGAGATATAAGTTTTGTTGACGTCAGGAAACATCACGAGGCATATAATTAAAGTGAAGTTTGCTTCCAAGAGTAAAAAAAACATGTTTGATTATTCGAAAACAACTGGAATAATGTATTGTACAATACGTTGAATTCAATAGTGTATTTTCTCTGACGTCAATGTCAGAAAGTGTTTGCAAGTGCAAGTACAATGCTAGTCGAAAACAATAATGAAGTTAAGCAAATATTTAACACACCATTGGATAACCTTGAACATTGTCGTGTTATTCATTTCCATATGTTTGTTGATGCACATATAGTATATTTGCCGTTAGTACCTATTTACTTATACATATAAATGAGTATGGCGGTAGGTATATAGTTAACACCTCTAGTAATGATAATGATTTTCACAATGAAGATTCAGAGATTCATTTTAGACAGGTTTGGAGAAGACCTCCTAAGTATATACATATGTCTAAGTATATAAATAAATAAATATGCATATGTATGTCTATGGAAACTGAAGACGTAGGACAATATCATTTGGATTCTTTAATAGTAAATTGGTCCGTAAAGAGATTTCCAATAAGAAGAACTACTTAATTTCTGGCGTTTGTATGAAACCACATCTACACAGTAATTGCAAAAACAAGAAGGAACAAACAGAAGTAAAATATCACTCCCGCCATTAGTAAAATAGTGCAAGAAATTGCAAAGGGTAATGGTAGTTCTGTGAATTAGTGGATTACCGATTATAAACCATATAATCCACTAATGCAGTACAGTTGCTTCAAATGCTGGAGTCAAAAGTCTTGGTGCATCGATGTGTCTTCCTAAAGAACTGTGCGTCTGTGTGTCTTCCTCGCTGCCTGATGAAGTATTGTAGCTCTGTCCGTCGATGCGTCTTCGTTGGTTGCTGGAGAAGAAAAAGCTATACCGATGCGTCGTCGTCGATGGCTGTTCAGGAAAAGAGAGTGAGTCCCTCGGTTGCTGCTGCATTTATAGCTCAGCTTCAGTCGCAAAGCTTCCAGAAAGTTCTGTTGTTGTATGAATTCGATTCAAACGTAACCGTTACTATCTGTGCAGAAATCGGCTTGTTGTCAAGCACGTGGCATTGTTTGCTGTTGCACGCTCTGTTGTTGTTGCTGCTGATGTCATGCGCGTCAATCATTTTGTTGTGCCTCTATTAGGGGTGGGGTTTGCCAATTGCTTATGATAGTGCAATAAATTCAATTCTTCTGGAACAATCGACGTCGTGTGAGGTCCGTGGCCTCGTTTCCTCATAGTATGTGGAGTAATTGAATTATTCTGGAACAATCGAGTGAGGTTCGTGGATTCGTTTGAGAAATGGTGGTGTGCCATTAATATTCGGTATTTTATTTTAAATTTTTGTAAGTACAAATTTTTCCTGAAAATAATATAAAATCGAATATTTTTTTTTTGATAGTGTATTATACATATATATTTAGAGACAGTCTCGTGCTTTAACATAAAATAATATACTTTTCAAAACCTTATAAACGTAAATTGACTCGTTTCAATTTAAGTTATAATTCTTTAACCAACTTAATTTAACCACACAAACAGTAAAAAAAAAAAAAATTTAACTATACGAATACAAACAACGTGCTAGTGTTTTCTTTTTTTTTCATAAGTTTGATCTTACACAAGATCCAAAAATGAACAAGCCACCGGATTGGTGCAAGCCAGTGGGCCCCTCTCTCCCTGCACTCGAAATTGACAACTCCAAATCATTAAAATTTACAACTACAGGTCCCAAATACCTAGTAATGACACGCGTAGAAAGCAGTGATTCACTCAATAACGTTTCTCCATTCTTGTTAAAAAAAACTATTGACAATATATCCGGCGGCGAGGTCGAAACATGCAAGAAGCTTCGTAACGGTACCATTCTTATCAAAACCAAAAATCATACTCAGGCCAACAAGCTAATAAAATTGACAGCCATCACTCAATATATCAAAGTTGAAATGTCCGAACACACATCACTCAACACTACGAAAGGGGTGATATATTCTAACGAACTGCGAACTATGCCAGAAGAAGAAATTTTTGTAGAAGTAAAAGAACAAAACCAAAACGTAATCGAAGTTAAAAAAATTCTTAAAAGAGAAGGAGAGCTCCTAAAAGAAACCGGACTACTTATTGTTACCTTCGCCTCACTAGCTCTACCAAATGACATAAATATTGGATATCAAAAAGTACACGTCCGCCCATACATTCCGCTTCCACTCAGATGTAAAAACTGCTATCACTTTGGACACATTGGTAAATTCTGCAAAAACCCTCAGCTATGCCTCAATTGTGGCAATAATTATCACATAAACACCGAAAATAATGAAGAATGTGAACTCGCAACAGCCTGCATCAATTGCAAAGACAACGAACTTTCCAACTACCATCACAGCACCTTTGACAGAAGCTGTCCAACTTTTATTAAAGAAAAAGAACTGCAGGCCATCAAAACTCTCCAAAAAACTGACAACAAAACAGCGATCAAAATCTACAATGAACGGCACCAGCATTCTCATCAAACCTACGCTCACACTCTCCGTCCCTCTCTAAACAACGAAGCATACACATTACCCAACCCATTCGCCGACGATACCCCACCAAATCAACAATATAATAGCAACAAAAACACACAAGCCCTCGACAACTCCGAATCCAGCAACAACTCGCAGTCCACTAGCAACTTAACTCAAGAAAATATAAACACGGCGCCGCTTGCCAAGACCCATAGCACACAATATCAATCTCACAAAATATCAGAAACTAAGCTTAAAATCTTCCCAAGAAGTATTTCTAACCGACTGAAATCTCAACTTAAAAATAAAAACAAAAAAAAAGCAATACCAAAGGCAACAACCAGTTCAACACCAGCGCAGTCTCAAACATAACTCTCTCTAACGACGACGATCACTCAATGGAATAAGTTTAAGATAATGAAGTAATTTTTTTTTTTTTTTCAATTTTATTATCCAAAACTCAACATCATTTACTTAAGTTAATCATGTTCTCAAAATCATTATTGATAGTTAATCTTTTGTTTTTATTATTTTTGCTACTCTTAACATGACTTTAAACATAATTCAATGGAATATTAATGGTTATACTAATAACTATGAACACCTACAAATATTGATTAAAGACTGTAATCCTAAGATCATTGCTTTACAAGAAACACATCTTCAATCCGTTAATAACATTCCTGTCCCAATAAATTTCAAAATTTATGCAGCAAACTCCCAGCAGACCCGATTCGGTGGAGTTGCACTCTTAATCCACAACTCCCTTGAACACCTTCAAATTACTCCTAACCTAGATTTCGATTCAATAGCAGTGACTGTTTACTCCAAAATAAAATTCAACATATTTTCTGCATACATACCACCGACCAAGACTTTCAACCTAACCAATTTGCATAACGTTCTCAACGCTGACCCATTACCATGTTTAATAACAGGCGACTTCAATAGTTGGCACAGAAAATGGGGCTCTCCAAACAACAACCATAGAGGAAACATTATATCAAAATTTATAGATCAAAGTCGACTCATGCTCCTTAACAATGGCTCGCCTACTCATTTTAGTACCCATAAATCCTTAACACACATCGATCTTACCCTTTGTTCCCCTCTTCTAGCTATCCAATCTCTCTGGCAAGTAAAAGACGACCTTTTTGGAAGCGATCATTTCCCAATTCTTATATCTCTTTTCCAATGCTTCACCCCTTCCACTACTAAGCCTAAACCTAAATTTATTATACCAAACGCAAACTGGCCTTTATTTCGAAATATTTCCGATACACTTAGCTCCAATTTAACTCCAACTAACAACATAAACCAAGAAACAGCAATTATTCAACGAATAACATTGAAAAGTGCTAACGAAGCTATACCCCAATTCCATCCAAACAAGCAAACAAGGAGAGTCCCTTGGTGGAACAAGCAAATTAACGATCTAAAAAAAGAAAAAAACAGGTTATGGCATCTTTTAAAAAGAAATATTTCAACTGAAAACCTTTTAAAATTCAAAAAAGCAAACGCACTTTTTCGTCGTACTCTAAAACAATCAAAAAAGCAATCTACAATTAAATTCACTTCAGACATAAACCCTACAACACCAACCTCTAAAATTTGGACGAACATTAAAATTTTTTGTGGCCTAAAACCGTCTCACACCATTCACTCTATACGTATTCCCAGCTCATGCACCTCTTACACAACTGATAAAACACGAATAGCAGAAGAATTTTGTAAGTACTGGTCCGAAGCATCATCGGACAATAACTTTCCAATCCCTTTTCGGGAAAAAAAACGAGCATCCATTACTACAAACCCACACAACTCTCCATGCCTAAAAGCTCTTCAAATAGAAAATAACATTAATTTTATGGAATTATCAACGGCTCTAAATAGCCTTAAAGGTAATACTCCTGGCAAAGATAGGATCTCCTATCCCATGATAAAAAATTTATCTACACTCAATAAAAAGAGACTCTTACTACATTATAATAATATATTTAACAACTTTATCCCACAAATTTACAAAACAAGTACTATTGTTCCAATTCTGAAACCCAATTCTGACAAAACAATCTTTCAATCTTACAGACCAATTTCTCTCAACCTGTGCTTTTCCAAGGTTTTAGATAAAATTATTGCTAACCGACTGTGGTGGTTTGTTACTTCCAACAATCTAATCAACAGGCGACAGATGGGTTTTAGGAAAGGAAAATCAACATCTGATAATCTAGTTTATCTAGATTATCTGATTACAAATTCTTTATCAACTAAGGGCCACATATCAATAGTTTCTCTTGACTTTGCTAAAGCTTTCGATAAGATAGGAGTTCACACCATCATTGATCAACTGATAGATTGGAAAATAGGACCCAAAATTATCAACTACATAAGAAACTTCATGACAGATAGAAAGATTCAAGTCCGCATAGGTTCTACCTATTCCCATCCTCGGCCAATCCACAACGGAATACCCCAAGGATCACCCCTGTCAGTGATCTTATTTCTGATTGCTTACAACAAGCTTTGTGATATTATTTCATCACACAAGCATTATGAGTTCAGTGCATATGCAGATGATTTTTTCATCATTAAGAAACTGAACAAGGACAAAAATATAAACATTGACATCAGCAACCTTATTCATGATATCTCCAGATGGTGCGACCTCTCTGGTGCCGAGCTCTCTACTTCAAAATCCAAGCATCTTCACATATGCCGTAAAAGAAATTGCCACAGTTCTATTCAAAACAACATTATAATAGAAAATGTAGACCATCTAAAGATATTGGGAATAATTTTTAATAACAGATATAAATGGAATAAATATATAGACTCCTTGCAAATATCCTTGTCGCAAAGACTTAACATTATAAAATGTCTGTCAAACTACAAATTCAACTGCAGCTCTCAAACTCTAATCGCATTAATTAACTCCTTAATAATATCAAAAGTTGATTATGGGCTTTTCCTCTACGGCTATGCTCCTAAATTAGTTATAAACAAAATTAAAACAGTCCTATACTCGTCGCTCAGAACCTCTCTAGGAGCACTCAGAACTACTCCAATCAATAATATGCTATTCGAAACCAATATAAAAACAATAGAAAACAGAAGAGACTTTATAACCTTGAAACTTTTTAAATTATTCATATCAAGTGATAAAACTCCCTTAGCTCAGAAAATAACTAACACATTCAAATCAAAGAAATCCCCTAAAGTTCCTTCTGTTATACACAGAACAATACATTTGTGCAAAAATATCAATATACCTTTCAAGCCAATAAAGTTACCAGCATCTACCAACTCCAACTCTCCTCCATGGTATCTCAATCCATCAAGTCTGAACTCTTCCCTCCGAGAATTCCCAAAAGCCACCACAGATCCACTCATATATAAAAAACACTTTGCAGAAATTCAAGAGAAACACCAAAACTATTCTTATATATACACTGACGGATCAAAAACAAATGATATAACTAGCTATAGTATAACAAGCCAAGACTACATAATTAAAAACGCACTTCTACCCCACTTTTCTACAGTGTTCACTGCCGAAATAATTGCCATTTTTGAGACACTTATCCACGTTAAAAACAAATCAGGTAAATTTGCCATCTGCACTGACTCTTTATCATCCATTGACGCAATTTCAAATATAAACAATACTAACTTTTACCCAACTCTAATTAGGAACATACTATTAGAATATTACCCTAAAATAAAAATAATCTGGATTCCCGGCCATGCTCAAATATCCGGTAACGAATTCGCGGACCAAGCCGCCAAACTTGCCACTAAATCCCCATTAATCATCACCGAAAACCTAAATTTTAGTGACATACGAAACTACATAAAATCTGATCTTAATAATAACCACTTACTTCTATGGACACACACCTCACCATGGTATCAGAACATTAATTCAAACAAATCCAATATAAATAACTTCCTTAAATTCCAAGACAACGACGTTAATAGACTTGACCTCATAAAGTACGAACGCCTCAGATTAGGACACACTAAATTAACACACTCTCATATTCTAGACAAAAACACCCCTCATCCTTCATGTCAATACTGCAACTCCACCGACCCAATCAACATTAAACACATCTTATCTGAATGTCCATTTTTCGAAAATGCCAGGAGGAATACATTTCCAAACGCAAACCCTATCCCATCTCTCTCTCATCCTTCCCCAGACAGCATTAAATTAATTTCCAACTATCTTAAATCAATCAATATTTACAATTTGATCTAATTATCAGACACTTTACCTTGTGATATAAAATCGAAGATTCCATACTTTATTTTCTACTTTGTTTATATATAATCTATTTCAATTACGGTCACAGATAATCCATATCATGTAATTTAAACATATTAGTCTAATTATTTTTACTCACTATTAGCTGAAGGCCTAAGATGCCATTGCTTTTTTTTTCTTATTAGTTTATTTCTTTAGTATTTAAGCTAATAATAATAATAATAATAATATATTTAGAGATCAAAATTAAGTTATTTCACATTCATTGTTGTTAACGAAAATACATAAAAACAAACATAAATAAAAATGTCTAATAATTCATCCGCCATTAATATTCGGTTTTTAAGTATAGCATAACTTACTATTAAAAGAATTATATAAAAGAAAAAACTTAATATTTTGTAGGATAGCCCTTATTTTTTATCACCTCTGAAAGACGGTTTGGCATATTATTAATAATTTTTTGTAAATATTCAACTCCAATTTTGCTCCATTCTTCCTGCAGCCTGTTTTTGAGTTCAGTTTTCGAAGAAACAGGCCTTTCACGAACGCGCCGATCCAAATGGTCCCACAAATTTTCTATCGGATTCATGTCAGGTGATTGAGCTGGAGTATTAATGACTTTTGGGCAATTGTAAAGCAGCCATTCACGTATCATGTGGGCTTTATGCTTAGGGTCATTGTCTTGGTATAACTTGAATGTAGCTGAAATTCCCATTTTTTCAGCAGATTGCTTTAAATTTTCTTTTAAAATTTTTAAATATATTCCTTGTTCATTATACCGTCGATGAACACTAGATTTCCAACACCTTTTGCCGATATACAACCCCACACCATGACACTTCCACCTCCATGCTTTACAGTGGGAGTGATATTTTTTCCTTTCAGTTCTTCATTCGGCCTACGCCAAACCATAGTCTTCCCATCACTTCCAAATATGTTGAACTTGCTTTCGTCAAGGTAAATTACATCATCCCACCAATTCACATCTTTCTTAATATGTTCTTTTGCAAAATTGAGGCGTCTTTTCCGATTGGTCAAATTCACAAACGGTTTTTTTCGAGCAACTCGACCGTTGTACCCTTCTTTTTTTATTATGCGTCGTACAGTTGACTCTGATATTGACTTTCCGAACTCGTTTTTGACTTCAGTCACAATTTTAGGGGCGCTTAGTCGTGGATTTATTTTAATTTTCCTCACAATGACGCGCTGTTCCATCTCGGTCAATTTTTTAGGCTGTCCAGTCTGCTTTTTAAACTCAATTCTTTCCTCATTTTTGTATCTTCGGACGATATCACCGACAGTATTCGCCTTTATATTTAACATTTCAGCAATGTTTTTATATTTATTTCCATTTTCGTAATGCAAAATTACTAATTTTCGCTGTTCTAGCGAAGTATTTCTCCCTTTTCGACCTATTGTGGTTTATTTAAGAACAACTATAACAAGCGCAATACTTCTTCACGTAAAATGATTTATTTATGTTTAGTTAATGTGTGATTCCCCATTTTCCAAACAAATTTGATGATATTAGAGACTTACAGTGTTGTATTTTAAAGGAAAAGACAAAAACCGAATATTAATGGCGGACAAATATTTCAAGGTTTTCAGATTGGCTTATATTTTATACATTTAACTAAATATTAGGAAATCAATAATTTGTTTATTTTAATCTCTAAATGTGTATGTATATTACATTATCAGAAAGAAAAAGTTGGATTTTTTATTCTTTTACTGGAAAATTTTAACTCCCACGAACATAGAAAAAAATACCGAATATTAATGACAGTCACTGTATGTTGGAGCAAAAATTATGGGAAAATTTTGCCCTTTACATAATTAAATGTGAATCTATTTGAAGGACGGTGGTCGTGATCATGAATTGCCGGAATGTCGTCATTCTGTGGCAAAATAAATGAAAGGAAATTGATGGTATGAGACCATTAAGGCCACCAGAGAGGGTGTCTTAAAAGTGCTGATGCAAGTAATATATAATTCTAATACTAATAATAAAAATCCTAATACAAGAATGGGTGTCAAAAACACGTATACATATGTACATATATGGTGTAGCAGAAATAAAGTGGGGATCCGTCCGTTAGTGTACATCCGCGTTCCTGCATTGTTGTGGTGCGAAAGCGGTTGGCTCCATTTGACCAGTTGTGCCGCGTGTTTAGAGGTATTTCATTTCTTTGCTAAATGAAACATAAGTGCAACCTTCGATAATTTATGGAAGCTGGAATTAGTAAAGAAGTGCTTCGTCTTGTACCTGAGATTAGTTATAAAGGGATGTAAGTATTTTTCTAAGTAAAAAATAAATCTTGTACATAACCCGATATATTTCTTATACTGATACTTTTCAGTTATATAGTTCTGACATGGAAATATTGAGTGTAATGTGTGACGAATAGACGTGTTTGTTTTGGCTGGCGGTTGCGTCGCGTAGTTTCAGTGTACTGTTTTGTTGTTGATCACGGGTTATCTTGGAAATTGGAGAGCCGGAATTGTTTGATTGGTGGAATTGTTTTTGTTCTTGAAGTGATTGTTTGTTTTTTAATAAGACTTTCAACTTGAATGTTTTGTGGTTTGAAAGCAATGCCTACCACTCGAAAAGCCGCGCCAAAAAAATTGACGTCCGTCTCTTCGCCGCAGTATTTGACTCCTACTCAAATACATGAAAAACTTGGTGATTCACCACTACCACGAAATTGGTTACAGCTGCTTGAAGAGAAGCTTCAACTGCAGCAGGAGTGCATTGTTAAGCAGGTGACTCAAAGCATAACTGAAGCCGTCAAACTAGCTGAAGAGAGAGTTATGCAGAGAATGAGTGAGTTATCTGGTGAGCTAATCAATGTCAGGTCTGCTGTGGCAAAAATGGAGAAGCGGGTTGCTGTTGTGGAGGAGATGGATGCTGATAATCGGGCTCTTGGACGCGAGGTAGCCACGTTGCGTGATAAAGTGGCCAAATTTGAGAACGATGTGGTATCCTCTGATTTGATTATCAATGGTATTCCCCATGCTGCAGCTGAAAATGTGTCTGCTATTTTCTCACAAGTTTGCAAAGCGGTTAATGTCAGTACTCCACTAGTGAGAGAGGCATTCCGTCTGAGAAGGAAGGGAAACCTGAGCAAAACCACTACAGCTCCGATTTTGGTGAAACTCCACTCGGCACGTGATAGAAGTCAGTTGCTCAAGCACATTGCTGGCTTCCGCAAGTCCAGTAAAAAGCCGCTGTTACTAAATGATATTGGGGTTCAGGGTGACAGCTCGTTTTATGTGCATGAGAGTCTAACGATTAACAATCGTGAAATATTGCGTCGGGCCAATGAGCTCAAAAGACAAAAACTTCTAGTGTCAGCGTTTACAATTCGGGGCCGAGTCTTTGTGAGAGCCGATCCGAATGCTGAAGCAATAGTAGTGAGTAGCAGAGAGAGCGTAGATGCAGTTGCCGGCAGAAGCTATACTGGAGCATAAAACTCAACTTTTACTTGATTATTTTAATTTATTATTCTATTTAATGTATTATTCTATTTATTTTATTTTAATTTATTATTCTATATTACTCTCAACTTCACTATTTAGTTTCTTCTTTATTTTTATTCAAGTGTTTAATTGCACATTTACATATATTAATAGCTTAAATGCTCTCTCTCTATATGCCTTGTGCTCGACTATTTTTTTAAGTAATTTCCTCTTCTCTACTATCTGCTTCTTCTATTACTGTAGTGCTTATTGTTGTGTTGCTGATATGTATTTTTATGCTAATTATGGGTGATGAAGTTTCTGCCTCCAGTGACGTTCATAAAACATTGATTGGCGTTTTATGCAACCAGCGCTCTGGATTAAACATTGTACATTTTAATGCGAGGAGTCTAAGTGATTCTAAGATGGATTATGTTAGACACTGCTTTGAGAATTCATCTGTTGATGTAATTTGTGTATCCGAAACCTGGTTGCATGAAGGTATAGGTGACTCTTGCCTGAATATAGGTAATTACAAGCTTTTTCGAAACGATAGATTAGCCAAAAAAGGCGGAGGTGTGGCAATATATTGTAAAAGTAATTTAAGAGTGAATTTGTTGAATATGTCTGGAGGCTCAGATGTGGAATTTCTAAATGTTGAAATTTATGACCATAGCACAAAAGTTTTTCTGTCGTGTGTATATAATCCTTATCGTTACTGCTGTTTGGATCCGTTCTTTGCTACTTTGTCAAATTGTGTAATCGATTATGATCATTTTATTGTGTGTGGTGATTTCAATATAAACATGTTATGTAAGGACAGTCTTGCCAAGCAATTCATTTGTAAAATTTCTGAAGTTGGACTGCAAGTGCTGAATACCAGTATGCCAACACGCTTTGCAGATAATGCTTCTCCAAGTTTTTCTGGTTTCGAATATTTCTTCAGTTATGATCTTTGACTAATTATCGTTTATATCCGACCACGATCTAATTTTTTGTTCAGTGAATGTAAATCTAAACCCAGTGGTTGCTGAAAATTCTTTTTCCTTTCGAGACTATAAATCAATTAATCTTGATTCTTTGTTTAATGACCTGTCACTTATTAATTGGTCTGAATGTAGGCTGTTTAGCTCTGTGAATGAAAAGCTGGATTCTTTAATGTACAGAATTAGTGCCTTGTTTGACTTGCATGTTCCACTTGTTACTCGTTCTGTCACTAACAGCAGTTGTCCCTGGTTTACGAAGAATGCCCAATTGGCTATTAAAAAACGGCATAGAACATATAATCAGTGGAAAAGAAATCCAACTGCATCTAGATGGGAAGAGCACAAAAGAGCTAGAAATGATGCAAATTCTACAATTCAATTGGCTAAGCGCAGATTTTTCATGTCCAAACTATGTATGTTTGGCACGACTTTCCAAGCAGCTGTGGAATAATTTGAGACAAGCTGGGGTATGCAATGGGAAATCTGAAGATTGTCGGATTGATCCGGGTATTCTGAATGACTATTTTGGTAGTAGTTCAGTGTCTGCTGATGATATGTCTGCTGTAGTTGCGAGGGACTGTGTTTCTGAATGCCCATTTGTGTTTGAGTTTATTTCTGTGGGTGAAGATGATGTTGCTCGCTGTGTCAACAAGATAAAGTCAAATGCTGTCGGAGAGGATGGAATTCCTATTAAATTTATTAAACTTATTTTGCCATTCATTCTAAGCCCGTTGACCCATATAATTAACCATTGTTTAACGAGCTCCTGCTTCCCCAATATTTGGAAAATAGCGACGATTATCCCTATAGCTAAAAAGTCCAATGCTAATGTACCGTCTGATTTCCGTCCTGTAAGTTTGTTGTCGGCTTTATCAAAGGTATGTGAATCTCTCATGGCTGAGCAAATCTCAGAACACGTCAGAAAATTTGACCTTATTTCCCCACTCCAATCTGGTTTTCGGCCTGGACACAGCTGCTCCACTGCTGTTGTTAAAATATTGGATGACATCAGAGAGTCATTTGATATGAGACATTTGACCCTGCTTTGTCTGTTGGATTTCTCTAAAGCATTCGATTCTGTAGATCACTCATTACTATGTGAAAAGCTACGGTTGAATTTTGGTTTTTCCAGCTCGGCGGTCCGTATGTTAAATAGTTACTTGGTTGGAAGGTCTCAAAGGGTTAGGGTGGGAAAGAATGTGTCTGCGTTCAGTAATTCAACCTGTGGGGTGCCTCAGGGGCTTGGTCCACTTTTATTTACATTGTTCATAGATGACATTTTCAGTAAGTGTCGTCATGTTACCATGCATGCATATGC
Organism: Clusia tigrina; assembly: GCA_920105625.2. Lineage (NCBI taxonomy): Eukaryota > Metazoa > Arthropoda > Insecta > Diptera > Clusiidae > Clusia > Clusia tigrina. The sequence goes on from OV050030.1 coordinate 32,351,611, forward strand.
TGATGACCTTCAATTGTATTTGTCCAGACCTATTGGTCTCATTGATGATTTATGTGCTAGGGTAAACGAAGACTTGATCATAATAGCAGAATGGGCTATAGCTAATAGGTTGAAGCTCAACTCCCAAAAATCATATGTCCTCCCGATTTCCAAGTCTGGTTACCCTTCTTCTGATATACCAACAATTTCACTAAATGATACAAAACTTAAATTTGTTGAAAAAGTAAAAAACCTTGGATACCACATTAACTCCGTACTATCCTGTGAAGATCACATAAATTCAGTGGTGAGTAAGGTATACTATACCATACGGAATTTGAGGAGGACTGCATCATTTGTGCCTGCTGAGACCAGAAGGAGGTTGGTGCTTCAGCTTATTGTGCCGATCATGACTTACTCAGAGGTTGTTTATGGTAAACTTGACTCGGGTTCCAGGCATAAGTTGCAGGTGGCATTCAATAATGCTACAAGATATGTATATGGTTTAAGAAAGTTTGACCATATCAGTAAGTTTTGCAATCAGGTCCTTGGTTGCAATATTTTTAATTATATGGATGCTAGAAATTGCATATTTCTACATAACTTAATATACACGCGAACACCTAATTATTTGTTTGTAAAGTTGAAGTAAAGTAAAGTAAAGTAAAGTAAAGTAAATCGAGGAGAAATATGAACCTCTTAGTCCCTAATTACAAGTATTTAAACTCGAATAGACTCTTTTTTGTGAACGCCATCAGGTTGTGGAATTCGTTGCCTTTGGCAATTAGGAGTATATCAAGTAAGCACAACTTTAAGCAAGCAGTTTTTCACTACTTCTCTTAATGCAATTTACTTATTTATCTTTTTTTTTCTCTTTTCTGCTTTTCTAATTTTTGTTTCCTTTTTGTTTATTCATTGTTTTTCTGATCTGACTTTTCCTTATTTCAGAAAAATTATTTATTTTTAAAGTTAATTATTTATTTATTCAATTATTTATATGTTTAATTATTTATTTATCTGATCTTAACTTATTTATTTGTCTGATCTAATAATTTAGTTTAATTTAACTTACATTCTTAGTCTTATTTTAAGTAATTTTTGTTATATATAATTCATTGTTATTCGGATACTTCTTGACGCATTTAAAAGACCCTGTCTTATATGTGAACGCTTTAAAATAAAATATATAAAATATGTAGTTTTATATATATATTACAGCTGCATAATTTCTTATAATGTTTACAATTAATATTAGAGATTTACCATCGAATACCGTACTCTTCAGATTATTTGCGATATAGCCTAAATTTGTTATATTCAATTTTGAAGCTATCGGCACAGGTGCAAAGAAGCTGAGCAGCATTAAAATCATTTTATCAACGAGTAAAGGAAGTCCACAAAAATTGAGCATGGAGAAAGCTTCAACTACAAAATGTAAACAAACAGGGACAAGTTGGGAGGTGTTTCTTCTTTCTACTAACATTGTATATATCTCTTCATTATATATTCTCTTCAGAACCCTGAACAGTCCGGCAGAAGGAATAAAAGACCAGTCATATTATATAAATGAACAAAACTTCTAGTTTATATGTACGTTAACAGCTGGAATAGTCATTATTGCCTCAGCTTAAAATTCAATTGACGTCAGAAAAATCTGAAAGATAGAGAAAAGCAAATAAACAGCAAATAAAATATTACCAAAGCAAATATTGAAAAAATATTTATATTTGAACTACAAAAAAACAAATAAACAAAAGTGCGCGAGAAAAAAATGAGTGTTTCGCCCACACCGCGCAAATTTTCAGCCTACTTTTCCCACTCCACAACTATTCCAAAGTTATTCGCAGTTATTGAAAATCTCATTAAGGAGAAAATGTTCTTAAGAGGGAGTGGCAAAAAATACAATTACAAGCAGAAAGGGGCACCAAAAAAAAAAATGAGCTCCTAGAGCAAACTAAACTGTGATCTAGAGAACAGTTTGAAAAAGGATACTGAGACGCTAACTACAACAGAAAATCCTAACTACTCTTTATGGAAAGTCACTAAAAATATAAAGACTCTAACAGAACGTGATCTACCATACAGGCAAAATAATCGTACTTGGGCAAAAATGATAAAGAGAAAGCCTTAGCGTTTGCTAACCACCTAAAAACCGATTTTCAACCTAATCAAAAAGCCAAGAGTTTTGAAATCCATATTAGGCCCCAAAAATATTACTCAACGATGAAGGTTAAAAAATGCTATTAAAAAGCAGCTAAAATATATAAAATAATATATAAAATAGCTACCAAAAAACTGACGCAGCCATTTAGCCCAATACTAAGGTGTGGGCATTTTGCACCAAGTCTGGAAGATAACATAAAATTCGATAATGCCAAAACCGGGAAAAGGTCCAACTCAACTGTCTTCTTCCTGGCTCAAGAGCTTGCTCCCAGTAATGTCCAAATTATTTGATAAAGTGCTTCTTTTTCGGTTACAATCACACTTATATCAAACTAATATTATTTAGATTCCTCATGAATCACAAAACTAAAGAGCATATTAATTGCATTACTAGCGAAATAAGAAATACTTTTGAAGGCAAAAAATACTACTCAGCTATATTTCACAGACTTCTGACACTTAGGGTTAGATAGAAGAGAGATAGAAGTGGGATAGGACGGAGGGCCGCCGAAGAAGGAGGTCTCCAAGTATCCAGTTATTGATGCCCATTCTACTGTAAGTCTGGAAAAATATATAGGGGAATATAGAGGATTTTGGAAAGGAAGTTAAACCTTTTCAAATTTCTTTGACTCTTCTATGAATCTCAGAAGTCTGTCCATGGATAAGGAATGTACATTATCCATTCCCAAAATATCTAACCCGAATATGCGCCTCCTCATTGTGGCAAAGGCAGGACAAGCGCAGAGAAAATGCTCTGTGCCGTCTTGTTCTTCCTTCAAGCAGCAGACGCAGTTTGAATTCTCGATGATGCCTATGGTCGCCATATGATGGCCCCAAGGAGTATGTCCCGTGATTACCCCAACCAATTATCGAAGAACTTTTCTACGTAATGTTAGAAGGACATCTGCAACTCTCTTGTTTGGGCTTTCTAGGAAGCACTTGGTTGTTTCGGAGGAAACTAAACTGCACCATCGATGCATGTGAATAATATTCACATGGCTCTTGGTCCTCTCAAGACCCCCTACGAAACTTATACCGTTAAATGGCTCTGGTCCCATTGGAGTATACCCAGATCCGCAGTTTGGCAATTCATAGGCTTATTTGTTCCCACGAACACCACAGTGTCCCGAAACCCAAATAAGTTCAAGTAAATTCCATCTTGCGATGGAGTTAAGTCTTGACTTACATTCTTGGATAATTTTTGAATTGGTTAATGCATTTTCTATGGCCTTCAGTGCAGCTTGTCTGTCACTATAGACTCAATCTCCTTACCATGATATTTCTTCTCAATTACCCATTTCGCTACCTTCAGTTTCGCAAAAACTTCCGTTTGGAATACCGTTGCCATACTTCCCATAGCCGAGAAGCATCTGACATTTCATTTCATTCAGAGGCCAGCCAGTCCCAGTTTTCTTTTCAGTTTTAGAGCCATCAGTGAAGAAAGTTTTCGCTAGGTCCCCTACAAGTAGTTCTGGAGCTCTGCATTGCTCCCTTGTTGGGAAGCTGAATTTGTACTTTCTTCCAACATAAACTATGCGTTTATCCTTCGGTGCCAAATACAGATATTGCTCCGATAGCCACTTGAACATCACTCTATGTCCAAAGTTCTTGTTGTCGTGCCAATATCCATAAGAATAAAACAGATATATCGTTTTCACCGCCTCCTGTTGAATCATAAAATCCAGTTGTGGGAAGTTCAACAAAGCGTTCAGAGCGTCACCAGGTGTAGTACTCATGGCGACCGTAATGCACTAGCATACACTTCTCTGTAGTGTGTTTAACCCCAAACAAGTGGACTTAACCTTAGTTCTGCGCCACCAGACCACAGTAGCATACAACATTATTTTCCTAACCAACACTGTGTACAGCCAAAATACACCAGCTGGTATCAGACAACAAGTTTCTTTTACCAAAGGCTCTTCGGCACTGTCCAAATACTTTTTGTGCCCGAATAACCTTCAGCTCAACATATATCTTCCAAGTGAGTATGATGCGTAAATATTTCACTTCTCTGGAAATACTGATATTTACACCAATTAGTAGTAGTAGTTTAAGTCCCACCAGTTGCCTTTTTGGTGTAAACAATACCAAAGTTTTCTTACTCGGATTAATAGTAAGTCCCTGAAAAGGGTACCACTCAGCCATTTTGTCCAGTGTTCTCTACGCGTTTGCACACACATTCCTAAGGGACATTCCTGATGTCAGTGCTCATGCATCATCCGCGTATGCTTGTTTGTGTATTTCATGGTTCTATAACTCAATCAGAAGGGAGTCCACCACAAAATACCACAGAAGAGGAGAGAGTACTCCACCCTGGGGGGATCCACGAGGAACTTCTGTTGTTCAGTTTTCCTGATAAGATACACCCAAAACCCGTATTTTGCAGAATAGTCAGGGAGGTGGTTTATAGGCGTATTTCCCCGATGAACAACAGTTGGTAGTAAAACTGTACCCCAAGCACAAACACATCCATTCTGTCAGGGCGCCTAAAATCATTAACTACCAGCGTGACATTTTTCGGGACCGGCCAAAGAGTGATATCAGTATACATATGTTGAGGAGAGATGATATTTTGTAGTACAAAATCTTCAAAACTGCATTATGTATCCATTTATTCTGAATTGAACATTGATATTGATACGTTGCTGCGCTCTTTGTGGACGTCGCCAATTACTATTTGGGAACCTAAAGTGTGGAATCTTCGACATTCTACTAAATGCCCACTCTCTGGTGTGAATCGTATCTTCGGTGTCCTCAATAGTGCATATGCTCGAGCCCTTTGCTCTCCTACTATCCCCAGATCTAAAAAACTGGATGACGCAGCGGAAAAATGAGTACTGGAAGAGCTTAGAGAGTCTGAGGCACTCGAAGAGGTTCCTGTCTGTCAACGCAGAAAAGGGCAAAATTGTCGCTATCACTGAGTGTCCCTTTCCCTGCAATGAGCACCTGCATTGAATGGGCCTCGCTGACACAAAATTATGTAAATTTTGCCTAGAAGACGATGAGTCTATGAGGCATCTGATCGCCAGTTGCACGGCTCTTGTACGAGCAACAGTAAGGAACCTCGGCAAACATTTTCTCGGAGATAACGACCTGATGCAAAAATCGCAGACTGGTCTGATTCAATTCCTGAGCAGAGTAATTATTAATTGAATGAATGGGCTGGCACAATGGATCTCTGTGTTCACAGTGTCTAAGGGCGATAGCCCAACCCTCTTAACATTACATTACATTACATTCTACCCCCGTGTTGTTGGCTTTGCGTTAGATGGTACAGAGATTATTGTTCTCTGTCTTGTGTGACTGGTGATTTGCATTTGAATCCGATTGCTTCCAATGATTGGATATGGGTCTTCAAAAAACATAATGCTTATAACGGCAGTATATATTTCGATCCGACTTCTTTACTATTAAATGTAACGAAAGTGGATTCCTAGACGAATTATCAACGTCTAGATTGAGATTGTATGAAACTAAGCAGCAGGCTACTGTTAAACTTCTTTCCTCGTTATTTTGGCTACGTCGATGTGGCAGTTTTTCTGCACAGTTCGCACTGCCTCTATTTTTTCTTCAAAAAGTTACATCTAGTACGTCACAGTGTACTCATGTCCTCTTAGCATATCTTCAAGTAACCGAAATTGAGTGACGTTGTCAGCAAATCATGTCTATGTTGATGCCATTGTAGTAATCCTTGGATATCTTCCGATTTGTTGGAACCTTTCTATACTTTGTAACAATCCGCTGTAACTCTTGATTTGCTAATAATTCCTCCATTTCTTTTACTCGCCAAAATGTATTCTAGAAGAAATTATGCGTTGAATGACCCAATTTCCTCACTGAAATAGTGTGTGTCAAAATCACTTCAGGTCGGGAAAATTTTGTTTTCTGGCACACGAACCAGAATATTTGAATATAAAATAGTTTTTATATGTCGGCAGTAACACCAGCTTCTTCTTAGTAGCACAGTGGCCACATTCACCGACTTTCAATATATATTAAAGAATAACTAACACAGAATGTTCAAATGATTGACTTTATTTCTCAACAAGCTCATTCTTAAAACAAATCAATTGCATCTGACATAGTTGTAAAATCATAAGAATAGACATTAATATGAAATATTTCTGAGGACAGGCAGAGCAAATTAAAATCATTCACTTGACCATGGTCTAAGTTCTCCAATTCCAAAGCGTTTGTTGACTGCCGTTGTCATTTCGACTAAATGCTCTTTTTTGTTGACTGCAAGGGAATTGCATTTTTATTGTTGTTATCATTAAATAATGCAATACTCATTTATACACTATTTATAGATCAAGCCAAGCTCTTAGAGAAAATATAGATTTGTATATATATTTTTGCATACTACTTATTATATATATTGTATACAACTTACCTTAGTTTTTTTATTGTCTTATATCGTTCCTATTCACAGTTCCAGACTTTTTGTTGTCTCTGTACTGAGTCTAAATATTGGTGGAGTTCATGTTAAATTTATTTGACGTCAATTGGATTTAATAAACTTCAAGGTTTTTAAAATTTTTTAAACTAACCTTCTGTTTTATTCTTTAGAGTTCTGACGTCAATAGAAACCTCGTTAACAAATATGTGTATTGTACATGTAGAGACATTTTTCTACTGCAAGTGACTTGAATAAAGCATTGGGGTATAATATGTTTCAATAAATAATAACTTAACTTTACACAGTTCCATGCATTGTACTAGTCTTTGTGAATTATACAGAACCACGTGTAATCTACAATGTTAACTGTGAACTCATCTTTCAAAGCCGCTCTTGTCTTCAACAAATTGATTACTGTTGAAATCTGAGGTTGCAACTAAATAAGAAACGGAACTTCTCGACAACTAAGCGTTTTGTGAAGAACGTTTTTACGCTCTTTAAAGTCACGTCTTATATGATTTCATCACTGGCAGAGCTTGGTAAATGGATGCTAGTAATTATGCATATTTGCCTGAGCAGCATCACATTTGTTGATATATTGCTAACACTCTTAGAGGCAGACAGCACTTCGCAATTTACACCATGAGCCAATTAAAATTTGTGGTCAATCAATAAAGCTTGAGTATAGGTTGACCATCCAAACACTATCTCAAATATACAGCTTGGAACGCAAATATTTCTCTCTGATTCCAAATTGTATAGACAGCGAGATATGAACCAGACTCTGTTGTATATATCATGTCATAATTTTGTATTGGGTGTTGTGTGCTCTTATTATGAATAATGAAACAAACTTTCGTTATTGTAATCCAATAATTGGGACAATTGACTTTTACGAAGTGATATTCATGACAACATAACTATTGGAATAGGCATTTTATGATTAGATTTAATAAAAATGCTACATTTAGGGTCCAATAGAGTTTGAAATACCATGCGATCATTATTTTCGTATGTTAAAGGAAGGTATTTGAATAAATGTGAAAAGATTTAAGTTCGTTATTTTGATTAATGTTGTTAAATATTTATTTAGTTGTGCTTATTCGTTTGAACAATAGAATTTACACGTTCCTATATGTTGCACATATTCACCTTACTCGTTTTAAAAAAAAAAAAAGAAGTAAAGTTGGGCGTAGAACGCTTACAATTCAAAGTAATAGAAATCGTAAAGTTGCATAGTTGGAAATTAAAGTACATTCAAAGATATTTAAAAATACTGTTTCGAACATTCCGGCGCCTCTTGAAAGCCTCACTTTCAAACGTCTAAAAACAGGGGGCACAGTTTGACAACAGGTCGTTTGTACGATCCCTTAGCTGTACTCACAGAGACCACTCGAACAAGTCCATCAGATCCTGGGAGCAGCTGCGAGCTTCTTCCAATTGACCATTGCGATGAAGGTCGTCTTGCAAATTTTTCAACTTTGTTGACCACTTTGGTCGTTGCTGCAGTTGCGTAATAAATTCTGTCGACCATTTCTTCCAGAACTGCTGGACAAGGCCTTGCAGATATTGCCATCGGTTGAGGACATTTTCCTTCAAGTGCAGCAGGTTTTCGTCTGGTATACTAGCAGGCGATCGCAAAATCAAGAAATGCGCAGGAGTAAGAGGGTCAGTATCGCCTTCAAATTTGGCGCACAGTGGGCGCGAGTTCAGACAGCATTCAATCTGACAGAGCACAGTGTGCAGCTCTTCGTAAGGAACAGATGCGTCAGCTAGCGTGCGTTTTAGGTGATATTTTGCTGACTTCACCCCGGTTTCCCAAATCCCGCCAAAGTGTGGTCCGGAGGGTGGAGAAAAGTCCACTGAATCTGCTGTTCCGATAACTTCCTGGTGATGTCATCTTGTGCTGTAGTTGTGTTCAACATCTGATAGAGGTCTCGTAGTTGCATGTGCATGTGCAGAGGTTTACCACGCCTGGCGATGAATCGGCGCAGAGATGCAATGAATGCCGCACTGGATAATTCGGTGACCAGTTCGATGTGGGCAGCTTTCGTGACAAGACACACGAATAGTGCGATCCAGCTTTTGTAAAGTCGAGAGCCGCGTCCCTTCCACGAGCGTACCTGGATTGGACCTGCGAAGTCAACTCCGGTATTTAAAAATGCACAGCCAGGATCCAGGCGGTGCGATGGAATATTTCCCATCTGTTGTTGATGCGGTATGCCACGTTGTCGCATGCAAGATGTGCACTTGAAGACACACTGCTTTATAATGTATGTACCGTTTGGTATCCAGTAGCGGAGTCCCAATAGGTAATGGAGCTGCCGGTTTCCAGCGTGCAAATACCGGACGTGATACTGCCTTACGATGAGCTTCGTCAGTTGATGATCCTTTTTTAGAATCAGGGGATGCTTCTGGTGGTAGCTGACATTTGCATTCACAATTCTGCCACCAACTCTCAGCAAGCCATTGTCATCAATGAGTGGCGAAAGAGGCGACAATTTGCTCGATGCTGGTAATTGATTACCTTGGGTAAGACTTCGTAGCTCGGACGCGTATGATGCCGTCTGTGCTTTCTTCACCAAGACATTGTGTGCGTGATGTAGCTCGTGCGTTGTTAGAAACCCTGTTGTTGCGCCGAGTTTAGTCCTTTTGGTTTTGCAATTTGCCACAAGTCGGAGTAAAAGCGCAGTTATTCGTATTAGTTGCGTGTAATTCGAATACCGATCAATGATATCAATTTCAGACACAATAACGATGTGTGAAATGATTTCTTTCCGTTCTTCTAAGTCGATATCATCAGGCGGTGGTGGTGTGCGGTCGCACGAGATGGCTTGCTTCAAAAATTCGGCCCATGCCACCATAGTTGGTTGTTGAGAAGTTCTGACGGCCATATGCCTCTGGTAGCGAGGTCTGCAGGATTCTGCTGCGATGGTATGTGACGCCGCTGTTCAGCAGGAATGATTTCGATTATTTGCGCTGTCCTATTTGCATTAAATGTTTTCCATCGACGTGGATAATCTGATAACCAAGCCAGTATGATTGAAGAATCGGTCCATCCATATATAGGCGCCTGAGGCAAGCTCAAAGCCTTGCGAACCTTGGTCATCACTTTGGTCATGAGCACTGCTGCACACAGCTCCAGTCTTAGTAGCGTGATCTGCTTGACCGGTGCCACCTTAGTTTTAGCTGTAACTAGGTTTGCCAGGATTTCACCATCCTTGCGTTGAACACGTAGATAAATTACCGCTGAATACGCCAATTCGGATGAATCTGCAAAGCCATGGAGTTCGACATTCTTCTCATTCGAGTACTCCAACCACCTTGGAATACGAAGCTGTACGATGGTGTTGATATTTTGACTATATTCCATCCACTGGTTATAGAGGTCGGTTGGCAACTTCTCATCCCAATCCAGGCCTTTCACCCAGAGCTTCTGCATGAATATTTTCATTGCAACCACAACTGGAGAGAGCCAACCTATGGGATCGAATATTTTTGCAATATCCGATAACACTGCACGCTTTGTGACTGTCTGTGTCATTTCAGGAAGATTAACGCTGTATTTAAAACTGTCTTTCGATGTGTCCCGCAGCAGTCCGAGAGTCTTCACTGTTTGCGACGAGTCTATGATAGTGTCTGCCGCCAGCTCGCGATCTTGTGCGTCAATACTTTCTAAAAATCTTGCTGAGTTTGAAGACCAATTACGTAGATGAAATCCAGCCTTGAATAATATTCCGCAGAGTTCATCCTTGAGCGCTAATGCTGAGCGCACGTCAGCTGAACATGCCATTAGATCATCGACGTAAATGTTTTGTGTGATGACCGCTGCAGCTTCAGGAAATTTTTCGTGGTTGTCATGTGCGACTTGATGCAATGTCCTGATTGCTAAAAATGGTGCAGCTGAAGTCCCATACGTTACGGTTTTAAGGTCGTATTCCCTTGGCTGCTCGTCCGTAGAATCCCTCCATAAAGTTCGTTGTAATGGACGGTCTTCAGGATGTATAAGTACCTGCCGGTACATCTTCTCTATATCGCCAGAGAATCCAATCGCGTACTTTCGGAATTTTAATATGATTTCAAACAAATCCTTCTGTATGGTCAGTCTGACCAGCAGGTTGTCGTTAAATGAGAGACCGTTTGTCGTCTTACACGACGCATCAAACACCACACGCAGTTTAGTTGTACTGCTGCTCGGTTTCAGTACTGCGTGATGCGGGAGGAAGTACGTTCTATTGGGGTCGGTGTTTACAGACCCCTCCATGTGTCCCAATTGACGATACTCATCCATGAATTTGGTATACTCATCGTGTAGCTTTGAATCATTGCTAGAGCGTCGCTCCATGGCAAAGAGCATTTTTAACGCGGCAGTGCGAGAATCGCCGAAGGATATGTTGTCTGTCTTCAACGGAAGCCGAACAATATAGCGTCCGCTGTCATCACGTTGTACCGTTTTTTTGTAAATTTCTTCAGCTCTCTTTTCATCTTGTGTTAAATGTTGCTCTGGGCCTGGGAGATCTTCCGCTTCCCAAAAGCGTTGAAGCTGCTTGGTGAGATCAAAGCGTGTATGCGCTGTCAACATGTGCTGCTCAGTGTCGGTTGATATTTTGCCTAGTAGCACCCAGCCGAAGATCGTTTTGAGAGCAGTTGGTGACCCTGAAGGATGCGTAAATTTTTCTGATAGCACGCACTCTGCGAAAACATTGGCGCCTAGTGTAATATCAATTTTACCAGGCTTGTAGTGACATGGATCTGCAAACTCCATTTCTTTGAAGAATTCCAAGATCTGATGAGTTACTTCATATGCGGGCAAATGTTGCGCTAACTGCGCAAGGCAAAACGTGTCGATGTTGATATTGTTGTTATCTTGCGTTGCATTGATACGTATGTTGACTTTGCCTCTGGTGCAACTACCATTAGCAGAGCCAACTCCATACATTATTGTTTTATTAAATTTGCGCTTCAATCGCAGTCGCTGTGCACATGCTTCAGAAATCAGCGTACCTTGTGATCCAGAATCCAACAAGGCGCGGCACGGTTGTAAGTTATTACATGCATCATAAACCATCACTATTGCAGTAGGCAATAAAGTAAAAGGTCTTGAAAGTTGTTGTGTAGTATTTACACTGATACCAGCTGCTTCCTTGGGCGGAACTGATGACATTTCTTTCTGGGTGTTTTGGGTATTTGCTGGCGTTGAAATGTGAAGCATAGTGTTATGCTTTGCATTGCATTTTCTGCACGCTGTCCTCTTGCAGGCTGATGCCAGATGATTTGGCTGCAAACAGTTAAAGCAGGCATTACTGCGTTGTACGAGCTTACGGCGTTCTTCAACATCAATTTCCTTAATTTTGTTGCAATTGTACAAAAAATGTTCGCTTGAGCAGGCAGGACATGATTGAACAGTTGCTGTATATGCGCGAGCTTGGTTGCGCTTGAAATTGTTGCTTCCCTGGCTGGCGTTGTAGCTTGAACTCCGTTGCGTGTTTTCCAATTCAAACACTCTTCTCTCTAAGAACTCCAGAAACTGCTGGAATGTTGTAGCTTCGTCTGCTTTCTTCTCTCTGTACCAGAGTACCAGCGAATCGGCGTTGAGTTTTTTCTCCAAATGAAACACTAAGATTGAGTCCCAGTGCTGTACAGGCTCGTCGAGTACCTTCAATGCATTAACACTCTCATTTGTAGCATTGTAGATTCGTTTTACTTCAACAGCTGATGCAGATTTCATTCCGGGTTGGTTGAACAAAAGTTCCATGTACGCTTTTTTCACCTTGTCAGACTTGTCGAACTTTTTCTTTAATAGCTCCCAGGCAATACTGTAGTTGGCATTGGTGGGTTTTAGATGCTTAATTAGTGATGGTAGGTAGGTAGGTAAAGCGGCCACCCGAAAAGGGCGGTCTTAGGCCAACATTGACCCTTTGTGATACCGCATGGGACAGCAGGTCCCATCCTTTTCAAAGGTCCTGCCATTTGGATCTTTTAATGAAGCAGTTGATGGAGCTACTCTCTTTTTTTGAGATATCTCCCAAGGAGTCCAAAAATAGTCGCCTAGGAAAGTGCGCCTCCTTCTGGACAAAGCTGGACACGTGCACAACAGGTGAGCAGTAGACTCTTCCTCCTCCTCGTCCATGCAATTCCTGCAGAAGTCATTAGAGGCGATCCCCAGCCTACACCCGTGTCCCTAGAGTCCAGTGTCCCGTTAAGACGCTAATCACGGGACAATTAATTAGTGATAGTGCTTCACCTTCATCTTTGTTTGCAAATACTCAAACTTTTCTATGTCGGAAATATTTGCTCTGTTGTGCACTAAAGTTTCGAACAAGTCTCGAAATCTTATCCACTCAGTGCCATCAAACTCTGGAATCTGGATTTGTGGCAATCGTAGTTCATGTTGAACTTGCGGTTGATGCGTAGTCTCAGTACTTGCCGTCGATGAGTTGCGGGCCATGCGCTCAATTAGCTCACCCATTGCGCCTTGGTGTTGTATAAGCGTTTGCATGGCTGCTGAAATATCACTGTCTGCCTGCTGATTACCTATAACGGTATGATTGCTCTCTGAATTTTCCAAAATGTGTGTACACAGTGCTTTTATGGAAAAATACTTCTCCTCGATCTCTGCGCGGTATGTCTCCTCCTGTGTTTGCTGTTCTTCTGTAGTCACCAAGTAATCAATTTATTGCTGAATTGTCTCGAAACTTCTAAATAAATCCTCTGCTCGTTCTAGCCGCACTCTAATCTCGTGTGACGTATTTTGCTCCGCTGTGCAAGCTTTATAAATACGTGTTAAACCACTTTTAATAGTTTGTCGTTGCAATTGTAGTTTATCCATTTTGTTGCTGCGGTTTGTTTATAAATTTTTCACAGTTCTTGTCACCTTTTGTTGATTGATCTGCTCATGCACTTACAACTTGCTTCAAGTTTATTGATAGTTATTTGCTAATCTGCTTTTCGCCGGTAGGTGGCTTAGATTGAAAAATTCATTTTTTTTCTTATTGGACTGGCGCTCCGCAGGGCGCTCCAACTGGTGTTTCGTTGTGAAATTATCCCACTGGCTCACACGGTTGTGAATGTTGCCAGGACTGATGCGACACACCCTCGTGCGTGCCGATGACGTTGTTGAAGACTCGCGCTGTTGCGAATGTTGCCTCACTTTCCATGTGCGCGACTTGTGGCGCCTGTGACCTCCGTAATCCGACCAACTGGGTGCGAATGCAGCTCATGCACGCCGTGTAGATGATGCAGGAATGATGAAATTCGATATGAAGCGTAGTTTGTGACCGCCAATCGATGGATGCAGGAACATTTAAGAATTTCCACTGATGCAACTTGTACGCCAGTTGCACGCGGTTTTTGAGGTTATGTACGAACACAAGAACTTGTATCTTCCACGTCCATCCGGCTTGAAGGACCATGAATAAATGTGAAAAAGATTTAAGTTCGTTATTTTGATTAATGTTGTTAAATATTTATTTAGTTGTGCTTATTCGTTTGAACAATAGAATTTACACGTTCCTCTGTTGCACATATTCACCTTACTCGTTTTTGCTTTTCGTTAAAAAAAAAAGAAGTCAAGTTTTTCGTAGAACGCTTACAATTCAAAGTAATAGAAATCGTAAAGTTGCATAGTTGCAAATAAATGTACATTCAAAGATATTTAAAAATAGTGTTTCGAACATTGTTAATTTATTCAACATTTAACCCAATTTTACTCAACATATAATCCAACAACGTAAGATCTGTGAACGACTGCTCTAGATGCATGGTATGAATGGAAATGTATTTATTTAAAGTTTGAAAAAAAATGTACACCAAAAATTCGTGGAATAGACAAGATACCACAAACTAGCATTGCTTTTTTGAAATTCCAGCTAAGTAGTAAGGCGAAAAATATTTTAAATCATCTGAATACACGGTAAACTTTGAATGATAATGTCACAATGTCACAGTAGTAACCTTAAACCTTTTCTCCAAATAGGTTCAGCGGCGTGCAAATCAATTAAAAACGGCTCCTTGGGGACATGGATATGGTCGTGAATTCTTGTTTAACTTAGTAGAAATGTAATAGATACTTTGAAAAGTTTGGAGTGGTTTTTTTAGTCTCCCATTACTAAGTTTGTGTAAATATTATTATTATTATTAAAATATCGTACACCACAATTAATTATGACTGCAAGGTGTTGGGGAATGAGTACTAGCTACAGAGGCCTTCGACTGGAAGCGAAAAGGATTTTTTAGAAAGAAGAATGTTGGAGACCAAGCCAGTGGCAGGATTTGAACCTGCGACCCTCGGGAGGTGAGTCTAGTATGCTTAACACTAGACCACAGAGGGCGGCGGTTGAGTAAATATACTCCAATCTACAAGTACTCGTAGATTATGAAGGGAACAATTGACTATCCGTATGGCCTCGTCTCGTTGCTGCAGTTCTATACCACTTCATATCACAAGTAGCATTAGAGACTACACATTCGTATGTTCAAGATTCTCGTAATGTACAGAGCACACAACAGTTACTCTATAATAATTGGGATTTGTTTCTATTTGCGTCAGCGGAGCATGCTTTGGAGTTTCGAAACATGTCAATTTCGAAATTAATCAAGTTCCAGATACAGTTCGTTGAAACTTCAGTAGTTGAATAAAATTTTTGGCTTGACATTTTTGAGTGATCTGCTCGTTCCACACGTAGTTCCGTATCTGCAAAGATACGCATGAGTGTTAAAAAAATAAATAAACAACAATTCATATGTACAATATTCAATATGAATATCTGCATCGCCCTCGCTTTAGTCGCATTTGTCACTGGGGCAAATGCCCTGATGCCTCCTCCACGTGCAGTAAGTTCACTAAAAGGATTTTGAATTTTCTTTTGATGTAGGGACAATTTCAACCAAACTTCTAAAATATCAGCCTAAAACTATTTTTGTTATCTCTCCTACAGTTGGACGGCGAGCAATGGGGATGGATCGCACACTGTGTCCTACGGACCCACATGAACGTTGCACAGCTTGACAATCTGCGTGCTGGTAATTTCACTGCTACTGACGCTGACCAGACGGCGCAGGAATTCGTGGGGTGCTATTTGGATATGAGTGGCATGTTCACATACAACATTCCTTATATGCCAGCGATAATTAACGCCATGCTGACTTCAGATCCAGATGTCAAAAATCATTTGCATCAGTGTGGATTTGATGTGATCGAAGTTTACAACTCTCAACCACCCTATGATATGTACAAGTGCTATATGACATTGACACATCTTCCTCTGATCTAAGTGCGCTTTCTCTTATTTGGACAAACCAATATTTCTAAATATATATTTTGAGATGGTAAAATATTTTTGGTGAGCAACCTTCTATAGGATTGGGCATTTCATTCCAATCATATACAATGAAAAGAGGGTTGAAAAATACGAAGTAATTATATAATATCGAATAAATTAACACCTTCTTCTGTAACAGGAAAATACACTCTTAAATATTATTAGACCCTAAATGTAGCATTCCTATTAAAACCAATCATAAAATGGTTATTCCAATAGTTATGTATTCATGAATATCATTTCGTAAAACTCAATTGTCTCATTTATGGGTTAATTTCATTATTCATAATAAGAGCATTCAAACCCAATACAAAATAATGGTATGATATACAACAGAGTCTGGTTCATATTTCACAGTCTATACAATTTTGGATCATTAAGAATGATTAGGACTCCTAGCTTTATATTTGAGATAAGGTTTGGATGGTCAACGCTTTATTGTTTGACCACTAATTTTAATTGGCTCATGGTGTAATTTGCGAAGTGCTTTCTGCCTCTAAGAGTGTTAGGAATATATCAACAAATGAGATGCTGCTCAGGCAAATCTGCATAACTACTAGCATCCATTTACCAAGATCTGCCAGTGATGAAATCATATAAGACGTGACTTTAAAGAGCGTAAAAACGTTCTTCACAAAACGCTTAGTTGTCGAGAAGTTCCGTTTCTTATTTAGTTGCAACCTCAGATTTCAACAGTAATCAATTTGTTGAAGAAAGAGCGACTTTGAAAGATGACTTCACAGTTAACATTGTAGATTACACGTGGTTCTGTATAATTCACAATGCTATTACAATGCATGGAACTGTGTAAAGTTAAGTTAATATTTAGGGAAACATACTATACCCCAATGCATTGTTTAAGCCACTTGCATTACCAAAATGTCTCCACACATACAATACAAATATTTGTTAACAAAGTTTCTTGTAACGTCAGAACTTTAAAAAATAAAACAGAAGGTTAGTTTAAAAAATTTTAAGAACCTTGAAGTTTATTAAATCCAATTGACGTCAACTAAAACTGACGTCACCTAAAATTAACATGAACTCTACCGATATTTAGTCTCAGTACAGAGACAACAAAAAGTGGAAATGTGAATAGGAATGATATAAGACAATAACAGGCAAATATTGTATAACAAGCAAATATTGTATTACCGAACACAATTTTTTATTTCTTATTACTAAGAAGGCATGTTCTGATCTATCCCCAGTATATATATACGTCTATATCTATTATCTGGACTAACCCCGTTGTCTACGTCGATATGAATAGTGTTAGAAACCATTCGCTTTCGAAACGCCTGTATTGGTCGAATCGGACAGATATGCCCATTCTCATATGTTTTGTTCAATAAAGAGAAGATCAATCCAAAATATTGTTAGGAAATCAGTATATGCCATATCGCTAAGGACCTGACAGTTGCATGCATGGCCTATTTGGTCAGACAATTCATTGCATGGCGACCAACTGTGAGTGAAGATACCAAACTGAAGATGTGTCAAAACCATTTTTAATTGCCCTGTTTCTGTCCAACAGGAATTGTGCGATGGCCATAGCCAGACAATGCTATGAATTCAGTTATTATAATTACTACATATTTTAGTGTCTTATGTTGTCATGTAGAGTAACAGCCTCTAGAATATCGGCTTTCCCACCACAGAAAAAGTAATAACCTCATGCCCTGAACGCCAAATGCAAAATATTTATCATGGAAAAGTGACCTTACAATTGTGAAATGCAAGTACAGATGTTGGATTATGTGCGTGTATGTTCTACAAATTAATCCCCAATTCCAAGATAACAATGAAAGTGATAGAACCCTAGACACATTAATGATCCCCCCTCTTCTTCTTCTAATACTTCCGGAAGTTATTCCGCCAACAAGCTCACTTCATGACCCCTGAAATGATCGGTTAGGCGTTTTCCACTCGAGTTTAGCATCAGAATTTATAACACGACCTACAACTTTTTACGGTATGTAGATTAAATCTGCATATTTAGTCGAATATGCGGTATGAGTCCAACTATGATCACGCTTAGTGACATTGTAGCCAATGTAAGAAACGCACCGAATATAGGTTCACAAATTATGGAATAACTATTTACTGATAGATAGAGGTAATTTTCTCAATTGAGATCATGGAAGCGAAACACCAATATGTCAAGTCTGATTCAGCCTAGGAATCGAACAGCCACGAACGTGCATCTACAGCACTTCTTTCTTAACCAGCCAGACGGTGCTCTCAACCTGTAAGATTAGAGACTTAACCAAATTTCTCAAATTGTCACGTTGGTTCCCTACTTCGCAATCGCGGCAGTCGTACCGCTTCAGGTGCTACATGGGCGGTCATCACCTGAGCTGTACCCATACTCAGTATGTATTCATCCCTGGTATGACAATGGATCATTATTTGTACCTGAGGGAGCTTTTTTCTGCACTCCAACCCAACCTAAACTAACCTCTCTGCAAATTATGAAGCAAGGCACTGAAATTACGGATCGAACATTGACTTCTTATTTGTGTAAGGTAGTAGCTTCATTTTTGAAGTTTGTACCGTTGAAATAACTAATATGACTACTATGGTTTATGGATCGAATCATACTCTCATTGTGATTTTCTTAGTCTTCATTTCCAAGAAGTTCTCTGGTGGTACCAGCAAATCCAACTTTAATAAACTAATTTACTAAATAAAGAGTATACTAACAATGTATTCCTTACAACTGCTGAGCAGACGATTGCCTATAATTTGTCTTAGTATCGGTAATAAACAGCCACAGAAGGCGATCTGGAACATCACACAAAGGAGAAAGCTCTGTGCCCAAGCCGACGATGTACTAACAACGAGGGAAACACACGAACGGGATAAAGTCCGAACCATCTCCATTGTCATTTGAATTATTTTGTAATGTCACACTTTTATAAATTGTCTTAATTAGTTATTTCTCTTAATTTTAAAATATCTAAAATTATTATAATTATCTGATATATAAAACTGGAGAATAATAGGAAAAATAAAAAAAATTAGATCGAGTTCTGTTCTTAATGACGAAGTACCTATGTTTAAAACACTTGTATTGTGTCAGAGACTTCTCCCATACGTTGTCTGGAATCTTTCTTTCATACGCCACGTTTGAGGTAGAATAAAACAAGAAAATAATATACGGAAAATAATTCGTTTGGGAAAGTAAACAAATTTTTAGCTATAAAAGCGCGCAGCAATCGTGAATTTCCATCAGTTTATTCGACAAATTTTGTGAACTAAAACTCATTTAACCAAAATGAAAGTACTCCTTGTTTTCGCTTTGATTGCTTTTGCGAATACCGCTAAGGCTTCTCTGGAAGTAAGTACATCAAATCATAATTTTGGTCCTTTCGATTGAAGTAAACATTTTCAATTGGATATTTTACGTACATTTTTTAATTTTGCAGTTGACTCAGAAGGAAGAGGATTGGTTTAAAATCTGTGAAACCGATGTAAATTCTACAAATGAATTACGCTCGAACACGTTTTCTGGAACTGACGATGAGGAGGCCAAGAAGAAGTTGCTAATCTGCTATATGAGGGAAGCAGGTATGATCGTAAATGATGTCCTGCAAGAGAAAGTTGTGCTTGAAACATTTGAGAAAGACGATCGAAATGCCAAGAAAAACTTAGAAGCATGTAAAATTAACTGGGCCGAAACTAATTTTCAAAGAATTTACGATGTATTCATATGTTACATGGAAATCGACTAAAATTAAACTCATTTAATTGTAAAATTTTTGGAAATAAAGTAATTTCAAAAATATAAACTATTTTTTAATCCGTGACACTACTCTCGATAGGGGAATTGTATATATTTTATGTCCTCTGAAATCTTTGCTTTATCATCTGTATGAAGAGTGCTCTTATTCTCGATCTAACGATCGTGTAACTAAACGGACGTGTAATCACACGAGCTCCGCCCTTGCGACATTTATCGTTGTTTAAAACCAAATAACTAATTTTATAAAACCCGTGAAAGAGACGCTAAACGAAAGTGCAATTTTCAAGAAAGTGTCTGGTTCTGTTTAGATAATCTAAATACTTATAATAACTAATTTGAAATTTATTAAAAGTGTTAAAAAAGCAATCAAACAAGCAAAGGAACTATTATATACATACTCGTATATGAGTTAAAAGTTGAAAGAGACAACAAATAAATTAATCCCGGTTGTGTGTGGTGTTGCCACATTGGACTCTGGCCATAATATGTGATTAGAGTTACCACACAAAATTTTGTTTTTCGTGATATTTTACATACTTTATAATAATATATAAGAGTAAAATATATCAAAAATAATAAAAAATAAAATAAAATAAACGAATAAACATAGTATAGTGGGTAATCGCCATGAGTGTGCAGCGCTCTCCCCCATGGGAGAGAACGAGATCCATGAGCGAGTCAGAACAACCTATTAACACTAATGTTCGCTCTTCGTGGAGTGCACATGGCATACCTCCAGTAATGTCCTGCTCCAGTATAGCAGTGGGTTGTGCGACAACTACAACAAATTCGTCAGCAACAACAACATCTGCCTTCTCTACTTACGGTACAACAACTACCTTCTGGACTACAACTGCGACATCAATATGTTCTTCTGTCTGTGTGCAAATTCCGCCAAAAGGCGTGCAGGTAAGTCAACTGCATTCGCTACCAACGAGAGCACGAACCCCACCCACGACAGATAAAGCGAAAAGAACGCGAAACAGTAATAAAAAGCAAAAATTAGCAAAAAACCCAAGCCAAAGTAAGTTATCAAACTACTGGTTGAGCGATACTACTTCAGAAAGAAAAAACCAATTTGCTGCTTTGACCGTTGATGATGACGAACTTGCTGAACCCTCGCACAATGGACAAGTTGATCAACATGAGTCCGAAAAAGAAAAAACAAATAGTCCGAAAAAAGAGTTTAAACAAACCACCCCCTATATACGTACAAGGCGTAGAATGCATAAAGACGTTAAAAAATGCGCTAACCGCTGTTGCAGACAGTAACTTCATATTTAAAATATTAACAAACAATGAAGTACGAGTTCAATGACTCAGAAACATACACAAAAATATTCCAAATGCTAAAGCAAAAAGGTACGAAGCTGTACATATTTAAGCCCAAAAATGAAAGAGGTTTCATAGTCATTCTTCGCAATATGCACCCCTCAGCAGACCAAGAAGAAATTAAAGATGAGCTTGGTGAAAACGGTCACAAAGTTTTATACATAACTAACATAACTCAACGGACAACAAAAAAACCGCTACCACTGTTTAGCATAGAACTGGAAACAAATACTAATAGTTTTTGAGGCACCTCATCATAAAAAAGAAGTCACGCAATGCACTAAATGCCAAAGATACGGACGTACAAAAAAATACTGTACAAGGGATCCAATATGTGTGAAATGCGCTGGAAAGCATCTAACAAGTTAATGTCAAAAAAAAAATAACCAACGCAGCTGAAATTAAATGTGCCCTATGTGGCGGAAATCATACTGCAAACTACAAAGGCTGTGAAATATACAAAGCCATACAAATTCAAAGGTTTCCATCTTTACGCAGAAAGGATCCATTATTACTTCAGACCAAAAATATGGATGGATCAGTAGTAAGCTATGCCGAAATTGCAGGGTCGTCAAATCCAAATAAAACTGAACAAAATACAACAGATTCACACGATAGTGATATTAATGAACTTAAAGGCATGGTGAAATCACTCAAATGACTAATATGATGAATATCATTACAATGTTACTAACAAACTTAAATGCACGAAAGTAATAGTTTAATAATTGTACCCTGGAATGCAAATGGCCTAACAATACATTATCTTGAGTTGAAGCAATTTTTGTCTGACAAGAAAATTAATATAGCTCTAGTTTCAGAAACACATTTTACGAACAAAAGCTATTTAGTATTTCCTGGATATAAAATTTATGTGACCAATCATCCTGATGGTAAAGCTCGTGGTGGGACAGCTACGATAATAAATTCATTATTAAAACATACTGAACGGCAACCATATGCAACACCTCATATTCAATCCACTACTGTGCAAATTGAGGATACAAGTGGGACAATACTCATTTCCTCAGTTTACTGTCCCCCCAGACACCTAATAACGACGGATCAATATGATGACTACATAAAGACGCTTGGCGTAAGATTCATTGCAGCTAGAGATCTGAATGCAAAACACACTGACTGGATCTAGGCTAACCAATAAAAAAGGACGAAATCTGATTAATGCTATAAACAAAAATAACTGCAGATTTTTAAGCTCAGGTGAACCCACATACTGGCCAACAGATAGGAAGAAGATACCAGATCTAATCGACTTCAGCATAACAAAAAATATAAATTGTAACCAATTAAAAATTAAAGCTTGTTTTGAACTTTCTTCAGCCCACTCTCCGATAATACTTGTCTACACAACTGACATCAAACCCATAGAACCAATAGCTAAGATTTTTTAACCATAAAACAAACTGGAATGAGTATAGACAGCATATTGAAAATCAACTGAATATGTCTATCACACTGAAAACACAATTAGACATTGAACGTGCCATTATTCATTTCAACGATGTGGTCCTTGACTCAGGAATCAAATCAAGCCAACAGCAAAAATGTTGAAGAAATAAACCTACAACGGATATTTTCAGAAGAAAGCTAATTAATGAGAAGAGAAAGCTGAGAAAGAGGTGGCAGCTAACTAGATCGCCTGAGGATAAACACAATTTAAATATAACCTGCAAAAAACTCAAGAAAATATTAACTAAAAGACAAAATATAGAAGTTGAAAACTACCTAAAAAAACTTGACGCCTACCCAGGATACGAACTACCCATTATGGAAATGCACAAAGCAATTAAAAACTCAGATAAGGTATCAGCCACCACTACGGGAAGATGCCAACTCATGGGCTACTACCAATGAAAAAAAAGCACCAGGATACGATATGTTGACAGGAAAAGCTCTCGCTGAGCTACCTACTATAGGTTATAACTACTTTAGGAATGTTATCAACTCAATGTTCCGACTACAATTTTTTCCCAAAGTATGGAAAGTTGCTGAAATTATTGCACTACCGAAGCAGGGAAAATATGCTACAACTGCTTCGTCGTATAGACCAATTAGCCTACTTCCCATAATCTCTAAAGTTGCTGAAAAACTATTACATGATAGACTTAGCCAGATCTTTGTCAAAAAAAACATTATACCAAATCATCAATTCGGATTCAGAAAACGACATTCAACAATTCAACAGATACACCGTATAACAAACAAAATTGAAACAGGCATAGAATATAAGCTGTACTGCGTTGCTGTATTCTTAGATGTTGCAAAAGCATTTGACAAAGGATGGCATAAAGGACTGCTGCATAAACTGAAGACGATGCTGCCACTTGACTACTATTTGATTGTTGAAAGTTATCTTAGTGATCGTTACTTTTACGTCAAATATAATGAAGAGTGTTCGTCTATTCAATTTACAACAGCTGGAGTTCCTCAAGGGAGTGTTTTAGGACCACTGCTTTATGTTATATTTACCTCAGATATACCACTTCCAAAAGAACTGAATACCACAATTGCTACCTTTGCTGACGACACAATCCTCTTAGCATCTGACAAAAATCTAAATGCTGCGACTGCAAATCTGCATATATACACAGAGAATGTTAAGGAATGGTTTGATAAATGGTGCTTGAAAATTAATGAAGATAAGACTGTACAAATAATTTTTACAACTAAAACGAAATTTAACCCAATACCTATTAAAATAAACAATAAAGTTATAAAAATAGGGTCTACAACTAAATACCTTGGTATACACATGGACTCAAAGCTAAACTGGCACTCCCACATCAAACAAAAAACAAAACAAATAAAAGAACAATTTAGGCAACTATATTGGTTAATGGGTAAGCAATCTAAACTCACAATTAACAAGTTGCTGCTATACAAGTGTACTATAAAGCCAATTTGGACGTACAGACTCCAAGTATGGGGAACGGCAAAGCGGTCACACATACAAAAAATTCAAAGACAGCAATCTAGAATATTAAGAGTTATCATAAAGTCTGTTGGTACACAAAAAATGAAGATATACACCTCAAACTAAATATGACAAGAATTGACGAAGAAAGAAAAAAGATATCCACAAAACACTACGATACACTGCATGGGCATAATAACGAAGAAATAAACGAGTTGCTACATCTAGACGAAACCACCATGCGCCGTTTAAAGAGAACTCGACCAAACGACCTACTGAGCTAGGAAATCCGGACTACAAATATTAGTAATAGTATTATAAATGTAAATGTAAATTATTATAATAAATATAATTTTTGATCATAAATTGTTATAATATAATTAAAGTGAACTATTATAATTAATGTAAATAATTTTTGTTGTATCACTTCTTGGCACTGGCCAAAATGTGTTTCTAATATTAATTTCCAAACAAATTGTCAAATCATGTACTAGGTGTCAATATAATGGTGACAGATGTATGAAATAAAGGGAAATAAAAAAAAAAAAAGATTTCTCTGAGGAGGCAGTCACCGAAAATAAACAAAGAATAGAAAATGCAAATTGGCATTCTGCTAATTCCAGCTTTCACCGCTCTTTAAGAACTCTGGATCAGTTCAAACTGCAATCTTGAGCCAAATACTTGCCAAGTTATACTACAAAGAGGACCCTATGAAATCAATATAAGTCAGATTAGATAAAGCTGAAAAAGAAGCCACAAAAATTAAATATGGATAAAAGGATCAAAATAATGACATGGAATGCCAATGGGCTTATTATACATCAAAATAACATACAAAAAGCAATCCATTTGCTATCTATCTTACAATCAGTTCACGAAGGATCTGATATTAAATTTGAAAACTATAAAATATATCATACTGACCATCCAAATTTATTGTTTATAACTCACAAAATTTATAAAATCACAGTATGAGTTGAAGATGGCTCTATTCTAAACTCAGATCCCTTTCCAGTATGTCTGTATACAAACTACCTACCATCACAAAACAAAACGAGAAAAGAAGTCTGAAGTCGGGTTAGACCGACTACGAAATACTCTTTACCGTTTCTTGTACGTGCGAGTTCAACAATGGAGATGTTTTCTTCATAAATCATCATTAGGAGCGCATTTACCGTAATTTTTGGTAGGGTACCTTGAAATGATTATATCGACCCTATTTCTTGTATATGGCTTTATAGGGTCCATATACGTACTAATATAATAATAATTTCGTCCAAAAATATTGTATAGGTCCTAAGTTATAATAATATGTGAATAGTGGGCATGGCTGTAGAAATTACACGCCCATTTTTTGTGTGGTGATTAGTGTTAGTACCCGCAACCTTCCTGTGAAATTTCGTTGATAAATATTTAATAGGAACACAGGAATAATGATTTTTGGCTAATTGTGGGCGTATAAGTTCTAGTATGATCTCCATATTCTGCATACACACTATTATGGACCCCATGTATATTTCGGCAAATTTTTATTCCGCCGGCATCAATACGAGCATAGGTAGGCTAATTTTTATTTTTGACCTGAAAGTTCCCTATATCAAAAGTGGGCGTGTCTTTTCTCTGATCAGCCCCATTTGTTGCAGATAGCTTTGTAATGTCCATATGTTCCCTCACGTAAAATTTCGTCCGTAAATCTCTACCAGATCTTCAGTTATTATTATTTGTTAATAGTGTGCGTGGCAGTTAATAATATACCGCCCACTCTTTGCACAGAGTTTAGTGGGACCCACATCTCCATAACTGCCAAGTAACATAAAGATTCCGTCAATTGGACCGAAGTTATAGTAATTTAAAAAAATGTGAAAAAAGTTCCTTATATGGGAGGTAGGTGTGGTCTTTATCCAAATCGGCCCATATAGCAATCTGGTTCTGTATCTATGTCCAGACTCTACTTTTGCAAAATTTCATTAAGATAGCTCTAACGGTGTAGAAAATAAGTGGCCACAGACGGACAGACGGACGGACAAAATAGAAATTGCTTGGAAAGTGATTCTGATCATATCTGTATATATATGTCCATACCTACCACTCCTCCTTCTTGAATTTCCAACCCCTCTCAAAAGCACAAAGTTAGTATACCCTATTTACCATTTTTAAAGGTAAAGGGTATAAATAGTTCTAGTGTAAGAAGAAAATAGACAGTAACTATAGCTTACTTAATGATAGCATAAAAGTATCTATTCCAATTGAAAATGGAGAATTGCTTGAAAATGGGGTTTAGAATTTCACTACCCAAATACAATAAGCTGTTTGGAGAAGCACTCCTTCTATCCTGATGAAATAAAGGCACTTATAACTGACAAGTGGGAGGTTAAGGTTCAACTAGTACCATGCAGACAACTATGACTAAGATAACTTTCAAAAGAAGGCTCTGAAGAAAATGTAAGGAAACTAGGTATCCAGTCTACAAACAAAGTCTAAACAAAGCGACAGAGATATTGCAAAGAAAACTTAGAAATTTCAAAAACAAAACAACAGTACAATGTCTGCTAAACTTGACTGCTAAAAAATCAACCGACTACTATCTTTGGAGAGTATTGAACTACTACTACAGTCTTTCATGCACCTCATCTAAGAAGATCTGTTGGTACATGGGCCCGAAACAGCTCAGAAAAATTGCGAATCGTCTCGAAACTACATTTCAGGTATCAATCAACCACCACAAAATTCTCAATCTAGCGCTACTATTCCTATTTGTATAGTAAAAGAAGTCAGATCAGAAATAAGTAAAGATTTCAAAGCAAAAGAGCCAGGATATGACTTCATAACAGCAAAAGTATTGAAGCAAATTCCATTCCAAGATAGTTAGGTAAAAACGCTGGCGACCACGGGTCCCCTTAATTAGCAATAGTGCTGTTTTATTGCCATGTCCTCGCCAATGGTAATATACTTTTGTACAATTACAACCATCCGGAATTACTGACAAATTTGGACAGGTCTGAAAGTTCTAAACTAGAGCCATGCCCTAGACTCTCCAGAAGAGGACTTCCGAGATATTTGAGTCTCAAGCGACCGAGGGCTGGGAATCACAAAGAAGAAGAAGTGTACAACTATTTCTTTCTCCTGTGGGTCTGTACAGTTTCTGCAATGAGCATTGAACGAAATGTCAATTTTTGAAGCGTGTGTGCCAATAGTCCAATCACCTGTGCAGACAGCTATGATGTTAATAATTTCATATCTTGGTTTATTGAGAAGGTGGTTAATTCTTTTTGTACTGTAATCAGGCCACATCACTCTAGAAATGGCACATGTCACAGTGTTTTTCCACCTCTCACGAGCCTTGCGGAGGAAGTGATTTTACCACTCCAAGCTTTAAAAAAATTAACAAACATCTTAACGCATGTTTTAGACTGATATGTGTACCTGCTTACTGGAAAATTGCGGAGGTCATTATGATCAGCACACCTGGAAAACCACCTCATGACGCCTTGTAGACACCTTGTAGTAGTAGAAGCTACTATTGAAAATACTAAAGCCTGTCGTTGATAAACAACACATCATTCCAAATCATCAGTTTGGTTTCCGTGTAAAGCTCTCAACTGTAGAACAAGAGCTTAGAATTGTCAATAATAATTGAAAAAGCGCTGGAATATAAAAAGGTTTGCTTATTGGTTATTGTTGTTATTAAAGCCTTCGATAGTGTATGGCATGAAGGCCTAATATATTTATAAAGGCTTACTCCCAAAAGAATATGCAGATATTCCTACAATATGCTTCAATAGATATTTTTGTGTAAAATATGAAAATTCCTATTCCCAACTTAAGGCAACCCTAGCCGGTGTTCCACAAAGCAGCATCCAGTAAACAGCATTATATCAACGTTTACTGATGACACAGCAGTTTGATCGATTGGAAATTCAGAGCTATTGAGCTCAGGAAAATGAATTGGCTATTCAGTAGACGTTCTACTTTATCCATTAAAAATAAACTTATACTATATAAACAAGCTCTAAAACCAGTGTCGACTTGTGGCATACAACTATGGGGTTGCGCCAAACAGAGTACAGTTAAAAAAATCCAAGGATACTGAAACAAAGTACTGAGATATATAGCAAATGCTTAGATAGTAATCAGACTTCCGTAATTTCAACTTATCACTCCTTTTATACGAAAATGGAAAATTCTGGGTAAGACTTCTCCCATGGAAAGGAACAAAAATTTAATTATCATTCACAAGAAAACTTGGAGCCCCAATATAATCAGCAATCAATTGCTATTTGGTGCAGATTGTATATCGGAAGTGGCATCGAGCCCTATTCCTTCGAATAGGTACGAACATATATAAATCCAACAATGTGTCACTGTATGTAGTAAATAGCAGGCAGATATATTCCAAAAGTACTTATTCGATGAAGTTCCACAAAAAAGTCAATACGGAAATCTCTGGAAATGAGACTGGCAGTATAATAGCACCAACTGATCACTGAAAATCGCAACACAAACGAGTGCTGGAATAAAGTCGATTTAATAACAGTGTTCCTCTACAATGCTTTTGTGGAGATGTAGTATCATATCAGGACTATGCAAGCAATCCAAAAACTATTCATGGATTGCTTGCGAAATGCGAAATGTGATTGCCTGCCGCTAAACATATATTTTGAAATGGCATTTTGAATGGAGAAGCGTAAAATTCTCGGAGAGGATAAAATATTGAAGACTGTCTATCTTCGAATAATAATCATTGAGAAAAGAAACTCTTTATATAAAACCTAGAATGGCCCTTTCTCATATATCTCTATTTGTTGCTCGTTTTTCGTATATATCAAATTTTCTCTAATTTAGCCGAAACATTGTGTAAAACTTTGCTAGCCTAACCCAAATAACAATTGCACTTCGACGAAAGACCTAGGGAACAATCTTCCCACAGAGCAAAAATGCACCAGAACAAAAATGCACCTGTTTATCTCATGGTCTTTTCACCAAAGCATTGTTAACCCGTGTTCAAGAGGTTGGTGATGACCCTATTTCCTGTATTTTCTGCTGTGTTGTTGTGGTGTACGACACTATCGTCACGACGGCGAGCTGCAGACACTCAAGTCGACTAATGCCACAATGTTTGTTAGCGCACATTTACATGCTTGTAAAGTGCGTCGGTCAGCAATACTTGCAGTGAACTGTAACGCGACATATTGACATACATATACTTACATACTGACATACAGACACACACTGCTTGTGAAATAAGAATTTTATTAGAAACTTTAGATAAGAAATATATAAGAGAATTATCATACATAATGTAAGAGAACTATTGTAAACGAAATATCTGGGATTTGGGGGTATAAAAAGAGCTGTCAGCCCTAGAATAAATTAGAATTTAACAGAACTCCAAACTCTATTCTTTTCTCTCCTCGCGGAAATTGGTTCGCGAGAAAGCACTAAGGTGCTTTTGACTAACCATCCAAGCCGGCATCTGCGCCGAGGGCAAAAGTACTGCCGGTGCCGCTATCCGCCTTTAGGCGTGTTGTAATATATAAGATTAAACATTACAGTGAATCTGATCTAACTCAATGGCAATAAATTAAAAATTAACATACACATATTTTTAGCATAGAAGGGAAAAAATTAATTTTATTTATTTAATGTGAGAAATATTTGTTTCTACCTTGCATAGAAGGGAAAAAAAATTAATATTTGTTTCTTCCTTGTAGCATTTGAACAATTCGTAGGCTGCTTCTTTTTCATAAGTCTTGTTCTCTTTCAAGTCCTTGAACAGATTTTGGAGAACGCCATCAGAGAACCCACCACTTTCATTAAAACAGCACAGCACGAACTCCTTCAATGCGTCATCATTGTCTGTGGTAGTAAAGATTCCTGATAGAACATCATTGATCCGATCTTCATTAACACCGGTACTAGTCCTGATACCATATAAGAAGGTCTCCAATCAACGGCAGTCAACTGTAAAACAAAAGGAACAACAATTGGATTCATTCGAAGTCTGAGATATTACTTGAAAATTGCTCAATTATTTAAAACGGGACACATTAAACTTTATTAAACTTACAAAAGATGGGTTGTAGTCTGATCCGCAGCGACAATAGCGATCAAAGCGACAGGGATGAGGATATTCATTTTGGAGAAAATATCTTTAGTTTTCTTGTTAACACAAATTCAAGTTAGTTCCAGAAATGAACGAAGCAAACTGTTGAAAATAAGGGAGCCCTCGAAGCTTTTATAGCTGAAAATTTGTTTGCTCTCAAATGAGTTTGTTTTTATGATTTTATTACTCAGATCTCTTTTCCATAATAACAGAATAGAAACTCTATGAAAGAAAGAGACAACAAATAACAAGTCAGTCAAGCTTTTATTTAATTAAGATTTTGACAGAATTATGTAACTTTTATATCTTTGTACTTCCCTAAATGCTGTCTTTAATGCAAAATAGTGTATATTTTTATATACGTAACATTAAAAAGAAGGATAAAGAAAGATCTGAAGTAACTTCGACTCCAGGTTATCGATCTAATTGTTTTATAACTTTTCCATTAATCAGCAGTCACGGAATCATTCCATCGTTTTTCCATGCCTGTGTGCTCATTTTTTGCTATTATATCCGTTAATTCTACCTTTGTTGGGACCAAATGGGTTTCTTCAGAATAGAGTAAGCTTACCTGATTGTCAGTTGACAAAACTCTCAGGAGAAACAAATGTTAATTGAGCTAAGTTAGTTATATAGGTTATAATAACCAATCCATATCTAAGGAATTGCCACTCATCTCTGATCCTATGCAGTCCACATTTATAGAAGTTCATAAATTCTGTAAAGTAAAGGGTCTATCCAGTGTTTCCACATTACAACGTTTTACCCACATACATACAAGAAGCTGATCGAATTGTGAATACTCTGGTGTGCCTAAAAAGTGGATTGACTGGCATTCCATATACACATCCAAAAATTTATAATACCGCTCACTAGTTTCTGAATTTGTGGAGGGCACTTTTGAACTGCATGACCCACAAGCCCTGGAATGATGCCACTACTCCTGCCTTTGTTAGACCATCAAACTCCACAACTCTAACAAGAACCCTGGGGAAACGATGGAAATTAAATCCACTTAAAACGAGTTGATTGTTGTGGTATCTTATGGTAATGAACGTTCGGATGAATTGTAAACAAGAAGTAGAATGGAGATCATCGACCTTGTATTATTATATATAGACAACAAAAAGATTTCTTTATTATCATCCGGTTTGTCTATCTGGAAATATATTACTTCAAATAAGTACATTCTTTCCAAACTAGACCTCTCACCCACTAGACTGAGGCATTTATGGTTTTTTCAAAATGAGGTAATCCAAAAGCCAACTTTGTCAAAATTTCTGTATGCCAAATGAATTTGTATGCAGACTAAGTTACGAATCCTGCCGTAAGATGAAAAGGTACAATGTCTTTGGGCTAGGAAGCTGCTTATTGAGGTAGTTAGTTACTCCACAAGGATGATAATTAGTAGCCTCAACTAGGACTCGTAGAAAAAATTGAGAATATTAAGTTGGGAATTTCTGAAACAACACAATCATGTTTTTTACAATATTCTATTCGAGTTATATTTCGGAATTACGCATCAGTCTTTGTACAATTTGTGGAATTTCAAAGATGCAATGCTAGTTTGTGGTATTTTGTCTATTCCACGAATTTTGGTGTAAATTTGCAAGTAAATACATTTCCATTCATACCATGCAAGTGCTCTACTTATGCTCGTTCAGAGAACTTACGTTGTTGGATTATATGTTGAGTAAAACTGGGTTAAATTTTGAATAAATTAATACCTTCATTTAACATACGAAAATAATGATCGCATGGTATTTCAAACTCTATTGGACCCTAAATGTAGCATTCTTATTAAAACCACTCATAAAATGATTATTCCAATAGTCATGAATATCACTTCGTAAAAGTCAATTGTCTCAATTATTGGATTACAATAACGAAAGCTTATTTCATTGTTCATAATAAGAGCATTCAAACCCAATACAAAATAATGGCATGATATACAACCGAGTCTGGTTCATATCTCGCTGTCTATACAATTTGGAATCAGAGAGAAATATTTGCGTTCCTAGCTTTATATTTGAGATAGTGTTTGGATGGTCAACCTATACTCAAGTTTTTTGATTGACCGCTAATTTTAATTGGCTCATGGTGTAATTTGCGAAGTGTTTTCTGCCTCTAAGAGTGTTGGGAGTATATCATAAATGTGATGCTGCTCAGGCAAATATGCATAATTACTAGCATCTATTTACCAAGATCTGCCAGTGATGAAAGCATATAAGACGTGACTTTAAAGAGCGAAAAAACGTTCTTCACAAAACGCTTAGTTGTCGAGAAGTTCCGTTTCTTATTTAGTTGCAACCTCAGATTTCAACAGTAATCAATTTGTTGAAGAAATGAGCTGCTTTGAAAGATGACTTCACAGTTAACATTGCATATTACACGTGACTATTACAATGCATGGAACTGTGTAAAGTTAAGTTTATATTTAGGGAAACATATTATACCCAAATGCTTTGTTCACGCCACTTGCATTAGCAAAATGTCTCATACACATACAATAGAAATATTTGTTAACGAAATTTCTATTGACGTCAGAACTCTAAAGAATAAAACAGAAGGATAGTTTAAAAAATTTTAAAAACCTTGAAGTTTATTAAATCCAATTGACGTCAACTGAAACTGACGTCAACTAAAATTAACATAAACTCCACCAATATTTAGACTCAATACAGAGACAGCAAAAAGTCTGGAAATATGAAAAGGAATGCTTAAAACAATAACAAACCTAAGCAAATATTGTTCTATAGAACACAATTTTGTATTTCTTATTGCTAAGAAGGCATGTTCTGATCTATCTACTGTATATACATTCGTGTATATACATACTCGTATGTCTAACCCGATGTACATCGATATGAAATCTGTTCCCTTTCGAAGCGTCTGTATAGGTCGAATTGGACAGATAGGGCCTTTTTTCAATAAAGAGACGATCAAGGCAAAATATCGCTGTATGCGTGGCCTATTCGGTCAGCCATTTTATGGCATGGCGACCAACTGTGAGTGAAGATCCCAAACTGAAGATGTGTCAAAACCATTTTTAATGTATTGAAAAACCTATTGTTCTGTTTCTGTCCAACATGAATTGTGCGATGGCCATAGCCAAACAATGCTATGAATTCAGTTATTATAGTTACTGCATATTTTTAGTGTCTTACGTTGTCAAGTAGAGTAACAGCCTCTAGAACACCGACTTCACCCAAGAGAAAAAGTAATAACCTCATTCCCTGAACGCCAAATGCAAAATATTTATCATGGAAAAGTGACCTCACAGTTGTGAAATGCTTAGTACAGATGTTGGATTATGTGCGTGTATGTTGTACAAAGTAATTCCCAATTCCATAACAATGAAAATGATAGAACCCTAGACACGTTAATGATCCCCACTTCTTCGTCTAATACTTACGGAAGTAATCCCGCCGGCTAGTTTACTAGATGACTCCTGGACTTCCAAAATTTATAGGTTATCGAATTTTGCTCGAGTTTAGCATCAGGATTTATAACACGACCTTCAACTACGGTATATTAAATCTGCTAATTGAGTCGAATATGCGTATTGAATCCAATTATGATAGTTTTAATTAGTCACGCTTAGTGACATTGTAGCCGATGTAAGTACGCACCGAATATAGGAATACAAATTATGGAATAACTATTTACTGATAGATATAGGTAATTTGCTCAATAGATGTCATGGAAGCGAAACACCAAGATGTCAAGTCTGATTCTGCCTAGGGATGGATCAGCCATAGATCCAACTGATCTAACTATGGATGTAGAATTACGAGGATTGGGGCCGTTCAAACTTCTCTAAGCATCAGTATACATTTGGCTTGATATATTTTAGATGAAAAACAAAAATTAAATCGATCTCTTAAAAATGAGTCATTGTGTTAAGTTCATATTCGCCTTTCCTTTATGGATTACTCTTTCTCCTGATCCGAAGCGGACCTGGGGCATGCTAGTATTCTTAATCATGACTTGCCTAACCCCCGCTCCGTTTACAATGTATGTCCGAATTCCAACCTCAATCGGTGGTTCGACTTTAATATCCCAAGAAGAGACTACTCGATCAGAAACAATGTGCTCAACGATGACGCTCTGGATATCTACACAGACGGCTCTAGGTTTACTTTAACTGAGACGCGAGTCTATCAGCAATACGGTATCGGTGCTGATGGGGCATTGTGTGATGGGGAGGGATGCGGCTAGACTTGGTTTGCCCTTTAATGACTTCTACCGCAGATGTGGAACTGAGGAGGAAGAAAAAACAGTGATATGTATAATTATTATGTATACATTTCTATCCTTAGCCAGACGAAAAACGTACATCTTCGGCGCTAATTTCTTAACCACGCCGACGAGGCTCTCAACCTGTAAGATTAGGGACATAGCCAATTTCTCAAATTCTCAAGTTGGTTCCCTACTTTGTAATCAGAGTGGTTAATGGGCGCTCGCCACCTGAGCTGTACCCATACTCGTCTTAGGTGGTCAGTAATTGTGTTGCGCCTCATCCCTGGTATGACAATGGGCCATTATTTGTGCCAGAGTGAGCTTTTTTCGGCCACTCCAACCCAACCTAAACTAACCTCTCTGCAAATTATGAAGCAAGGCACTGAAATTACGGATCGAACATTCACTTCTTACTTTTGTATTGTAGTAGCTTCTTTTTTGAAGTTTGTACCGTCGATATAACTAATATGTCTACCATGGTTTATGGATCGAATCATACTCTCTTTGTGATTTTCTCAGTCTTTATTTCCAAGAAGTTCTCTGGTGGTACCAGCAAATCCAACTTTAATAAAATAATTTACTAAATAAAAAGTATACTAGCAGTGTGCTCCTTACATCTGCTGAGCAGACGATTGCCTATAATTTGTCTTAGTATCGGTAATAAACAGCCACAGAAGGCGATCTGGAACATCACACAAAGGAGAAAGCTCTGTGCCCAAGCCGACGATGTACTAACAACGAGGGAAACACACGAACGGATTAAAGTCCGAATAATCTCCATTGTCATTTGATTTATTTTGGAATGCCACATTTTTATAAATTGTCTTAATTAGTTATTTCTCTTAATTTTAAAATATATAAAATTATTATAATTATCTGATATATAAAACTGGAGAATAATAGGAAAAATAAAAAAAATAGATCGAGTAATGTTTTTAATGACGAAGTACCTATATTTAAAACACTTGTAGTGCGTCAGAGACTGCTCCCAGACGTTGTCTGGAATATTTCTTTCATACGCCATTTTTGAGGTAGAATAAAACAAGAAAAGAGTATACGGAAAATAATTCGTTTGGGAAAGTTAACAAATTTTTAGCTATAAAAGCACGCAGCAATCGTGAATTTCCATCAGTTTATTCGACAAATTTTGTGAACTAAAACTCATTTAACCAAAATGAAAGTACTCCTTGTTTTCGCTTTGATTGCCTTTGCGAATACCGCTAAGGCTACTCTGGAAGTAAGTACATCAAATAATAATTTAGGTCCTTTCGATTGAAGTAAACATTTTCAATTTGATATTTTACGCTTATTTTTTAATTTTGCAGTTGACTAAGGAGCAAGAGCTTTGGCGTAATGAATGCATCAAAGAAACCAATGTACGTCCTGCTCTGGTAGATGCTTTACGCTCGAGATCTTTTACTCAAACTGACGATGATGAGGCCTGCAAGGAGTCTGCTATTTGAGGAGCGCATGTATGCTCGTAAATGATCTCCCTCAAGTTGAACTGATAATTGAAGCCTTTGAAAAACTTGATCCAAAAGCCAAGCAACACTTAGAAGAATGTAACATTAACTGGGACGAAGTTACTAGTCAAAGCATTTACGATGCATTCAAATGTTACATGAATAAAGCAGAAATAACGCTCTGAAAAGCGAACAAAATTAAATTCATTTAATTGAAAATTTTTTGGAAATAAAATAATTTCAAAAATATAAACCATTTTTTAATCAGTGACACAATTCTCGATAGGGAAATTGAATATATGTATAAGTCATCTGAAATTTTTACTTGATCATCTATATTAAGAGTGCTCTGAGGAGGCAGTCACCGAAAATAAACAAAGAATATAAAATGCAAATTGCTATTATGCTAATTCCAGCTTTCACCGCTCTTTAAAACTCTGGATCAGTTCAATAATGTTGCCAAGCAAATCTGATGCAACCGCATAAAAAACGAGTAAAGAAGTCTGAAGTCGGGTTAGACCGACTACGAAATACCCTTTACCTTTTCTTGTGCGTGCGAGTTCAACAATTGGGATGGATTGTTTTCTTCATAAATCATCATTAGGAGCGCATTTACGGTAATTTTTGGTAGGGTACCTTGAAATGGTCCATATACGTACTAATATATAATTTCGTCCAAAAATATTATATAGGTCGTAACTTATAATAATATGTGAATAGTGGGTGTGGCTGTAGAAATAACACGCACATTTTTTGTGTGGTGTTTAATGTTAGTACCCGCAACCTTCCTGTGAAATTTCTTTGATAAATCTTTAATAGAACCACAGTAATGATTTTTGGCTAATTGTGGGCGTGGAAGCTGTTTTATGATCTCCATATTCTGCACACACACTATTATGGGTCCCATGTATAATTCTGCAAATTTTTATAACGCTGGCATCAATACGAGCGTAGGTAGGCTAATTTTAATTTTAGTCTCGAAAGTTCCCTATATCAAAAGTGGGCGTGTCTTTTCTCTGATCAGCCCCATTTGTGGCAGATGGCTTTGTAATGTCCACATGTTCCTTCCCGTAAAATTTCGTGGGTCAATCTCTACCAGATCTTAAGTTATTAATATTTGTTAATAGTGGGCGTGGCAGCTAATATATACCGCCCACTTTTTACAGAGTCTTTAGTAGGACCCACATCTCCATAACTGCCAAAAAACGTCACGATTTCGTCAATTGGACCGAAGTTATAGTCATTTAAAAAAGGTGAAAAAAGTTCCTTATATGGGAGGTCTTTGTCCAAATCGGCCCATATAGCAATCTGGTTCTGTATCTTTGTCCAGACTATACATTTGCAAAATTTCGTTAAGGTTGCTCTAACGGTGTAGAAAAAGTGGCCACAGACGGACAGACGGACAAAGTAAAAATTGCTTAGAAAGTGATTCTGAATCATATCTGTATATATATGTCCATACCTACCACGCCTCCTACTTGAAATTCCAACCCCTCTCAAAAGCACAAAGTTAGAATACCCTATTCACCTCTTTTAAAGGTAAAGGGTATAAAAATAATATATAATCGTATATATATATATAAATATATATATATATATATATATATATATATATATATATATATATATATATATATATATATATATATATTTTTTTTTTTTTCTAATTCGATATAATCACTTTCGCAGATGAGGGTCCATTTCGGACTCTCGGTAGTATATATCATTACATAGTGAGTATTTTCAGCTAGGCTTATAAGAGAGGGTCACAGGTGCTAAAATTTAAACCTCTTTTAGTCCCACAAATCATGGGGAGCCCAAGTAAATTAAGAGATCTCTAGTGTCAATTCAAGTTGAAAAACTTCTCTTGTAAACGAAAAGTTAATTTAGCTAAGTAATTTATATAGGTTATAATAACATATCATTATCCGAGAAATTCCCACTCATCTCTGATCGTATGCAGTCCACATTTATAGAAGTTCATAAATTCTGTAAAGAAAATGGTCTTTCCAGTATTTCCACATTACTACTTTTTACCCATATACAAGAATCTGAACAAATTATCATTCTCTGGTGGTTGCCTAAAAAGTGGATTGACTAGCATCCCATATACAGATCGCAAATTGATAATACCGCTCGCTAGCTTTGAATTTGTGGAGGCTACTTTTGAATTACATGACCCACAAACCCTGGAATGTCACTACTCCTGCCATTCTCAGCCCATTAAACTCTATAAGTCTAATAAGAACCCGAGGAAAATTATGGAAATTAAATCCACTTAATCCGAGTTGATTGCAGCGGCATCAGATGGTAATGAACGTTAGGATGAGGTGGAAGCAGAATGGAGATCAATGGCCCTGAATTGTTATGTGTGGGGAACAATTACTCCTTATCTGAAAATATGAGACTATGCTCCAACTAAAAATATATGACTTCAATTAAGTAACTTCTTCCCAAACTTCTTTCAAACGGAAGTATTCCAAAAGCTAGCTCAAGATGTCTTACAGAACTTTGTCAAAATATATGTAAGCCAAATTAAGTTGAATGCAGATTAAGCTACGAATCCTGACATAGATTGAAAAAGGACAATGTATTTGGAATAGGAAGCTGTTTATTGAGGTAGTTAGTTACCCCACAAGGAGAATTAGAATTAGTAAACTCAATTAAAAAGTCAACTCGTAGTAAAAATTGACAATATTAAATTGGGAATTTTTTACATAACACGATAATTTTTTTCACAAAATTATATTTGAGTTTTATAGTCGCTATTACGCAACAGTCTTTGTACAAGCTGTGACGGCTGCAATTGACACATTTGTGCAAATACTCGGATATTGGTCCAGAGCTAACACAAGTTGCTTACTTTTCAAAACTAAAACTTAAAAAATTTAAACAAAAACAACAAACAATAAATTTTAACAATTTCTTGAAAAACCGAGACCTTGAAATAAGCTTTGCTGAACAGATAATCAAAAAACTGATTGTACAAAATATTTTGTTGATGTTGATCCCCAGAAATACACTGAAAACAAATATACATTTATATAAATTTCTGAATGAAATAACATTAACTGTCTTTGAAATTTCCTCACAATTTGTTCTGATATTTTTGGTGACTCGCCTTCTGCTAATTACGCAGTTAGCATTTGTTCCATTTGACCTTTATCATCTGAGCAAATATCTTACCAATCAGTAACGGAGTAAAGCCGAAGAAACGGTTAGGAGACAGCTCTTACTTCTTTTTTCTAGAGAGTCGAGATATCAATTCCTTACTTTCTCATTGGGACCTTTAGGATGCAGAAGACTTCCTGGAACTGTGGGTGATTTGGTCAAACTGTATGGGATTGCGAGCATTGCAGTTAATCAACTTAGAACTGTTGTAAATTG
The DNA here is from genome assembly GCA_920105625.2 of Clusia tigrina. Lineage (NCBI taxonomy): Eukaryota > Metazoa > Arthropoda > Insecta > Diptera > Clusiidae > Clusia > Clusia tigrina. The sequence goes on from OV050030.1 coordinate 32,390,682, forward strand.
TTCTACGCTGTTTCTTCACCCTTGAATCTGTCGAAATCGGTCCAACAATATGGCAAGAGATTTTAAGGTATTCCAAAGTTCCAAAAACTCGATGTCTTTACTATAGTGAATTAATCCCCGAAAGTCCTTCGCTATACCCTGATAGAATGGAAATCTTTTAATTGGATGATAATTATAATCTATATATATAAAATAATCTTTTAATTGGATGATAATTATAATCTATATATATAAAATACAATAGTATGTTTGTATGTTTGTCCTCTATAGACTCTAAAACTACTGGACCGATTTTTACCAAACTTTATATACATGCTCTATGGGGCGTGAGGAGTGTTTCTGTGTAGTTTGAAGTTCGTCCGACAGATGGCGCAATATTTAGTATTTTTGGGCAACACTGACAAGCTGTCATGAGAAGACAGATAACGAAGAAAAATGACTTAGATAAAAAGGAGAAACAGCGAACTACTGTGCATCATTTTGCATATTACTTTTAATATTTAAGTGTATATCAACAATTTTGATCAAAAATGCCACCGAAAAGAGCTTCAATTGGAAGATTTACAGCAGGTGCACAACGCAAAACAGAAAGAAGGGCAGCCGAAACGCCCGAAACCCGTGAAGTGCGTTTAGAATCAAGCCGTCTTACAGTTCAACAGTCAAGAGCAGAAGAAACACCAGAACAACATACAGCACGGCTAGAACAACTTCGAACCAGAGCAAGTACATCAAGAGCTGCCGAAACGCCCGAAAACCATGAAGTGCGTTTAGAATCAAGCCGTCTTAGAGTTCAACAGTCAAGAGCAGAAGAAACACCAGAACAACATACAGCACGGCTAGAACAACTTCGAACCAGAGCAAGTACATCAAAAGATGCACAATCGAGACAAAGAATGGATTTGCAGTTGGCGGCATTCAATTATGACAAAAACTATGACTACAGTAATCATCCGTATGTTGTGATTGGGTCAATGAACACCCTTTGTTTGTACTGCCGAGCATTGAAATTTAAAAAGGAATCACCGGGCATGTGTTGTTCCAATGGTAAAGTTCAGTTGTCACCGCTGGTTGAGCCACCTGAACCACTTAAAAGCTACGTTTCTGGCACCACAGCATTGTCCAAACATTTTTTGAAAAGCATTCGGAAATACAATTCGAGCTTTCAAATGACTTCGTTTGGTGCTACAAACATTGTTAGCAATACAGGTTTGTCTGCTTTTTTGGTTTTTTACATAAAAAATACATCAAAAAAAATATTTTCCCAGGTTTTATGCCAACATTTAAAGTGCAAGGACAAGTTTACCACCAAATCGGTTCGCTTCTTCCAATGCTAGATGAAGATGCCAAGTTTTTGCAAATTTATTTCACTGGAGATGAAGAAGAAGAAGTTAATCAACGTTGCGCTGCCATCAATGGAACAAAACGTGAAAGTATTTCTAATTTGCAACGATTATTTCACCAGCATAATCATTTGGTTCAACTATTCAAAGTCACCTTGGATCGAATGCCATCTGATGATTATAAAGTCATTATAAGAGCCGATAAAACACCATCCGATGAGCATGAACGACGCTTTAACGCTCCAATGATGAACGAAGTGGCAGTCGTTATGGTTGGAACGGAATTCAATCGGCGAGACATCATAATTCAGAGACAAAATACAAATTTGCAACGCGTCTCTGAAACACACCGATCGTATGATGCTCTTCAGTATCCAATATTATTTTGGCAAGGTGAAGATGGATACCATTTAAACATCATGCAGATAAACTCTGTCACAGGTGCAGCAACAACTAAAAAGGTTTTTTTTTTTATTTTGAAGTACATATTTTTTTAAATATATAAATGAGTTTGTTTGCTTATATCGGTAACAATTTATTTAACAAAACTATTTGTATAACAGGTTTCATGTATGGATTATTATGCATATCGCATTATGATAAGAGCTCAACAATCCAATCACATTTTGAAATGCCGTGAACTCTTTCATCAGTTCATTGTTGATATGTACGCCAAAATTGAAAGCGAGCGGCTTCTGTACATTCGTTTGAACCAAAACAAATTGCGTGTCGTACATTATATTCATTTGCGCGATGCAATTGCAAATGATGGAAACGCTGCCAACATTGGTCAAATGTGTATACTTCCAGCTTCGTACACTGGAAGCCCAAGACATATGCATGAGTATGCTCAAGATGCTTTGACGTATGTTCGAAGATACGGGCGACCAGATCTTTTCATCACATTCACGTGCAATCCAGCTTGGTCGGAAATCAAAGATTTGCTATCGCCTGATCAGTCATCGCATCACAGACATGATCTGACAGCTAGAGTTTTCAAACAAAAACTAATGAAACTCATGGATCTCATCATAAAAAATCGTATTTACGGCGAAGTGCAATGCTGGATGTATTCGATTGAATGGCAAAAACGGGGCTTACCACATGCTCATATTTTAATTTGGTTGAAAGTAAAAATTGTTCCAACTCAAATCGATAGTGTTATATCTGCTGAACTACCTAACCAACAAGAAGATCCGATACTTTTTGACGTTGTATACAAGAACATGATTCACGGCCCATGCGGAGCATTGAATATGAATTCACCTTGCATGAAAGACGGCAAATGCACGAAAAGATATCCACGCGATTTGATTAATGAAACACAAACTGGTGAGGATGGATATCCAAAATACAGACGACGAAAACCAGAAGATGGAGGATTCACCACCACCATTAAAGTAAGAAACGTTGATATTGACATTGATAACAGATGGATTGTTCCCTACAGTCCAATACTTTCAAAAACCTTTCAAGCTCATATCAATGTGGAATATTGCAACTCCGTAAAATCCATTAAATACATATGCAAATATGTTAACAAAGGTAGTGACATGGCAGTTTTCGGGCTTTCAAGTCGAAACGATGAAATCACTCAATTTCAGATGGGTCGTTACATCAGTAGTAATGAAGCTGTCTGGAGAATTCTTTGTTTCAGTATTCACGAACGATATCCAACTGTTCAACATCTTGCTGTTCATTTAGAAAACGGTCAACGTGTTTACTTTACCGAAGAAAATGCAGAAGAACGAGCAGCACAGCCACAAAATACAACACTTACGGCTTTTTTTCAATTGTGTCAAGCTGATAATTTTGCAAAAACATTGCTGTATCATGAAGTTCCAAAATATTTCACTTGGAACACAACACGCAAAATGTTTTGCAGGAGAAAGCAAGGCGCTGTTATTCCAGATTATTCTGATGTTCGTGCATCTGATGCTTTAGGTCGAGTATATACTGTTCATCCAAATAACGCTGAATGTTACTATTTAAGAATGTTGCTTCACACAGTCAAAGGTCCAACATCATTCCAAGCTTTGAAAACGGTTAATGAAGAAATATGTGAAACGTACAGAGAAGCATGTTATCGACTCGGCTTACTTGAAAACGATCAGCATTGGGACATAACATTGGCAGAAGCAGCTCTCACGTGTCTTCCGCCACAAATTCGCACACTGTTTGCTATAATTTTAACGACTTGCGCGCCTTCAGATCCAAAAAATCTTTGGGAAAAACACAATGAAAGCATGAGTGACGATATACTAAGACAAGCACGTACAACGAACCCTGATGTGGAAATCCAGTTTTCGGATGACATTTTCAATGAAGCACTCATACTACTTGAAGATATATGTATTTCGATCAACAACAAAATTCTTTGCCAGCTTGGACTACCAGCACCGCGACGTGATCGAAACAATGTCCACGACGGAGATTTGCTACGTGAACGGCAGTATAATTTTGATGAATTGCGCCATTTTGTCCATGCTCAGAAACAACTGTTGACTGCTGATCAAAAAATAGTTTTTGAAAAACTTATGGAACACGTAGCAAACAAAAGAGGTGGAATTATTTTCCTTGACGCAACTGGAGGCACTGGAAAAACATTTCTGCTCAATTTGATACTCGCTGAGATTCGATCGAAAAATGAAATTGCACTTGCTGTAGCATCGTCTGGAATCGCATCAACTTTACTCGATGGTGGGCGTACAGCGCATTCAGCTTTTAAACTTCCATTAAATGTAAACCATACCGAAACACCAAAATGTAACATCGGAAAAAATACTGGCATGGCTGCAATATTAAAAACAAGCTCACTTATTGTATGGGATGAATGCACTATGGCACACAAGAAATCTCTTGAAGCTCTTGACCGTTCTCTGAAAGATTTCCGAGAAAATGATCGACCAATGGGTGGAGCTCTATTGCTTCTTGCTGGTGATTTTCGACAAACTTTGCCAGTGATACCAAAATCAACACCAGCAGATGAACTCAATGCATGTTTGAAAGCGTCATATCTTTGGAGACATATTAAAAAAACTTACATTGTCGACAAATATGCGTGTGCATTTACTTCAAGATGCTGCTGCACAAATATTCGCCAAACAGCTTTTGGATATGTGGGATTGAAAACTTCCGTATGAACCGACTACACGTGAAATATCTTTTCCGCTAAACTTTTGCCAAATGCAGTCATCAATTCAACATGTTGTGCAGAAAGTTTTTCCCGATATTGCAAATAATTTCAAAAACCATGATTGGCTTTGCGAACGAGCAATTTTGGCTCCGAAGAATGATGATGTCAACAAAATAAACCATCAAATTCATTTGAAGCTACCCGGTGAAGTTGTGAAGTACAAATCGATTGATACAGTTATAGATGAAAACCAAGCTGTTAACTATCCAATAGAGTTTCTTAACTCTCTGGAACCTTCTGGAATGCCACCACACATCTTAACTTTAAAACTTGGTTCACCAGTGATGCTCATTCGCAACTTAGATCCACCGAAATTGTGCAACGGAACAAGACTTGCAGTTAAAAAACTATCTCCAAATTTAATCGAAGCCACAATCATCAGCAGCAAATGTAAAGGAGAAGAAGTGCTGATACCACGAATTCCTATGATTTCAACCGATTTACCATTCGATTTCAAGCGATTACAGTTTCCAGTGCGTCTTGCTTTCGCCATAACCATCAATAAGGCTTAAGGCCAATCGCTAAGTGTTGCTGGTTTGAACTTAGAAAATTCCTGTTTTTCGCACGGCCAATTATATGTTGCTTGCTCTAGAGTTGGAACGCCAAAAAATCTTTATGTTTACACACCTACCCAAAAAACTCAAAATATTGTTTATCCGCTAGCATTAAGATAAAGAAGTTAATAAATAAACAAAATTTTATTTTTTTCAAACACACTTATTTCATTTTATTAGTGGAACCAGACTTGCAGTGAAAATAAAATTTGAAGGCAAAACAACGTTTGCCCGGGTCGGCTAGTTATGTATATACTTGGAGTAATCAATTGTTGTTAGGATTACTAGGGTTATATCTACATAGATATGTGGGAACTTATCATATTTGATAAATTCGCGAGTTAAAAGTCGGTTTTAATACACGCCATATTCCATAATTGGTGTAGGGCTACTTTGGACATCGCGGATAATTGGAATACACAAGTGTTTGGACCCAGGAAGGCTGATTTGTTCTGCTCTTCGCTGGGCAATCTTAATAATCAGAATAAAAACAAAAACCAATGACAATTGCTGACAGAGAGGACAAAAGAAAGAGTTTATTTCTCATTAGCAGTTACAGCGCCGACTTGTGCAAAGGTGGATTTGATTGCTGAAAAGTGATATTTAGCAGACATAAGGAATATATTATATAGAAACTTTGAATTAGTTTCCATAAAAATATCTCACGATCGGAACGTGATCTTTACTATACATCTTTTGCCAAAAGCTCATATTAGTCATTATGGCTTACAGCGTTTATACTAATAATTAGTGTAGCTTTATAAAAGAGTCTGCAACAATCTACTTAAAATCCTTATAGAAGGGATGGAACCACCAACTGCGCAAATTACTGGCTTCCAGGCAGAAAATGTTTCGCTTAAAAAATCTTTAAATGATATATTGCAAGACAAAAATGCTAGTTCGGAAAAATGCTGGAAATGAGTATTCCATCAAACTAACACGGTATAATATCTACAAACTGAACACTACAAATCCGGATGACTATCGGAAATTAACATATTCATCAACTGGTTTGAAGTGTTCCTGGTTTTCCTATGACAGCAACAACCAAACTCGAAATCTAAGAGTGATAATAAAGGATCTTCACCATACTTGTCAGCCAGAAATGATAACCACTGATCATCAGAACCAAGGTTTAAAAACAACCACGGCTATAAACAAAATAAAGTAGGGTACAAAAGATCCCCTAAACATGTTTGAATTTACTTTCGTCAGAAAATATATGAAGTCAACAAAATTATGGGAGCAATTAATAAAGTTGAGCCAGTTAAAGCATCTAAAGTCATACCAATCAAATCAATCAAATTGCCAAATTTTGGGGCATACTAAGAATTACTGCTCTAAGCCTCCGCAATGTGTCAAATGCGCTAGCATAAAACACACATAGTACACATAATCACAATAAATAGAACTGAGGGTCGTAAAGGAACTAAAACATAGATAGATAGATAGAAGAGGGGTACGCCGGAGAGCCGCCGAAAAAGGAGTTATCCAAGTTCTCAGGCATTGATGCCCATTGTGCTGTTTATATAATATTTGGGAAAGTGACACCTTTTCATATTTCGTTGACACTTTTATGAATCTTAGATGTCTATCCACGGATAAGGAATCTACGTTATCCATTCCCAAAACATCCGACCCTAATATGCAACTCCTCATTCTGGAAATGACTGGACAAGCGCAGAGAAAATGCTCTGTGCCGTCCTGTTCTTCCTCCAGACAGGAGATGCAGTTCACATTCTCGATGATTCCTATGGTCGCCATATGATGCGCCCAAACAGATCCACAGTTTTCTACTTCATTAGCTAAATCGTTCCACCGACCACCACAGTGTTCCGAAAAACAAACAAGTTCAAGTAAATTCTATCTTGCGGTAGAGTTTAGTTATGACTTACATTCTTGGACAATTTTTGAAGTAGTTAACGCGTTTTCTAAGGCCTTCAATTCAGCATGTCTGTCACCACAATCTCAATCTCCTTAACATGCCCTTTCTTCTCAATTACCCATTCCGCTAACTTCAGTATAGCAAACACTTCCGATTGGAACCGTTCCCACACTTACCATAACCGAGAAGCATCTGCCATTTTCATCCAGCCGCCAGCCAGGCCCAGTTCCATTTTCAGTTTTGGAGCCGTCAGTGAAGAAAGTTTTTCCGAGTCCCCTACAAGTAATTCTGGATCTCTCTGTTGCTCCATTTGTTGTGATGGATTTTATAGTTAAGACTTTATTTTTATAATGCATGACACGATCCGAAATTCAAGGGTCGATCGAAAATAAAAATGCATACATAGTGCAGTATTCCAAAATAATATGCCTCTCCGTATCTTCCTTGATGATGACAAATGCCGAATTAAATATCTTTAAAAAGAAGGAGACAGCAAGAAGAATTCGGAAAGTGACGCCGACGCAGTAGCGTTGTAGTTGTTGTAGAATACTACACCTAATATCTCTGCGTAAAAAGAAATTCTCGGAGTAGTTCTGACCTGTATTAGCGAAACATGGTTCACATAAGAGCAGTTTTTCACCATAATGCCTCAGTAAGATATTCCATCCAAGTAATATCAGTAGAATCTATAACATATATTAAAAAAGGAGCTGGGGAAGCATGATCCTATATAAGAGCCAGAATAAATCAAAAACTGTGTCAAATGAAATAAAATAAGTTATGGAGAGCAGTGAACCTGCCGAAAATATAATTTTTTCACTGCATTCTGATCCGGTATAAAGTACTTATATTATCCAATAAATTGATTTCAATTGATTCGGTCATAATCCTCAACCTCATAAACTCCAAAATTATAATGGAAATAATCATTAAACGAAAATCAATTGCAATTAATTTATGAGATAAGGATACAACGACCATAGTGACATTTATACACACTGAGAGAATGCTATAAAGAATATATTCTTTGGACTTCTTATATGTCTATAGTGACCTTTATATACTGAAGGATAATATTAATCCGTGGGTGTCGAAAAAATCCTTACAAAGAGAGTCAATTTTATCGTGTGTAACCATAGACTGCGATAATGTAAAAAGACCTCATAAGATACGATAGGAGCCCATCCCTAAAACAGCTCTGAGTTCGCTCCTGACACTCAGTTCATCTTGATCCTTTCAACGGAGATTCATCTCCTTTATTCTAAGTTTGCTACATAGTGGATCTATTTTATTGCGCGTTGCATCTTTATAGAGCGAATTATTCAGTCTAGCCAGAAATCAAACTATGAGTAGACTATGTTTTGAATAAATATATAATGCTGAGTGCCTCTGAATGTGATTGTGTCTTTTTTCCCAACAATATTTTCAATATTTCTCAATAGAAACACAAATAGGCAGCATGCTCCTCAGTATATTTTGTACATTTTTGAGACACAAAATGGATACAAAATTATATTTTTTAGTTATTGTACTTTAAGCCAAAAAAAGCAGTTAAAGACCATGCCATGGGCGGGATTGCGGTTAGTTAGTTGATATTTTTATATAATTGGGTGTCTTAATTTAGTATACAAAGGGCAGGAATCTGAAAAAATGCTTTAATCAGAAGATATTAGTTGACTTACATTTGGAACACTAGTGGATAATTAGCTTTCATAAAGCATTGGAGTTCCTCTTATAATGCTAGTCTCCAAGACAAATCTCATGTCAACTCTCCTGTTTGGATGTGGAAACTTCACTGGCTGTAATTGCAAAAAGAGAAAGATCTGATATGGTAATAGAGTTTCCATTGGAGATATTTGATTTTATAAATATAGCATCTGCCTTGCTACTCCATAAGGTTGCTTATTTCATCAAAAATAGTTACATTCTCCAACAATTCTTAGTAGTAATCAGACTTCCATAATTTCAACATAACACTCCTTTTACCTGAAAATGTTTTGCGAATCACTTCTCCACGCAATATCCTATTACCATACGAACAAATGTTAAATTATCATTCACAAGAAAACTCGGAGTACCTATATAATCAGCAATCAATTGCTATTTGGTGCAGATTATGCATCGGAAGTGTCACTGGACCCTATGTCTTCGAATAGGTAATATAGGAACATATATAAGTCCAACAATGTTACATCTGTCTGTAGTAAATAACAGGCGGATATATTCCAAAAGTACTTATTGGATAAAATTCAGTACTAAAATCTCTGGAAATGAGACAATCAGTATAATAGCGCCAACTGATCACAGAATGTCGTAACACAAAGTAGTGCTGGAATGAAGTCGACTTGAAAGTTATTCTCTACAACGGTTTTGTGGACAGTAGTATCATATCAGGACTATGCAAGCAATCCAAAAACTATTCATGGATTGAGGCCGATGTGCGAAATGTGACTGCCTGTCGCTAAACATATATTTTGAAATATCGTTAGATTCTATGGAAGGGATACTAGAAATGGAATTATGGAAGACTTTCTATCTTTGAACAATGATCATTGAGAAAAGAACCTCTTTATGTAAAGTCCAGAAAGGCCCTTCTCGTATATCTCTATTTATTGTTCGTTTTTCGAATATATAAAATTTAGAATATAAAATTTAGAATATTAAATTGGGAATTTCTTACATAACAATCATTTTTTTTACAATATTCTATCCGAGTTATGTTTCAGAATTACGCAACAGTCTTTGTACAACTTGTGGAATTTCAGAGAAGCAATAATAGTTTATGGTATTTTGTCTATTCTACGATATTTGGTGTAAATTTTTTGTTCAAACTGCTAGTAAATACATTTCCATTCATACCATGCAAGTGCTCTACTTGTGCTCGTTCACAGAACTAACGTTGTTGGATTATATGTTGAGTAAAATTGGGTTAAATTTAAAATAAATTAATAACTTCATTTAACATACGAAAATAATGATCGCATGGTATTTCAAACTCTATTGGACCCTAAATTTAGCATTCTTCTTAAAACCACTCATAAAATGATTATTCCAATAGTCATGAATATCACTTCGAAAAAGTCAATTGCCTCAATTATTGGATTACAATAACGAAAGTTTAATTCATTATTCATAATAAGAGCATTCAAACCCAATACAAAATAATGGCATGATATACAACAGAGTCTGGTTCATATCTCGCTGTCTATACAATTTGGAGTCAGAGAGAAATATTTGCGTTCCTAGCTGTACATTTGAGATAGTGTTTGGATGGTCAACCTATACTCAAGTTTTTTGATTGACCGCTAATTTTAGTTGGCTCATGGTGTAATTTGCGAATTGCTTTCTGCCTCTAAGAGTGTTAGGAATATATGTGATGCTGCTCAGGCAACTATGCATAACTAATAGCATCCATTTACCAAGATCTGCCAGTGATGAAATCATATAAGACGTGACTTTAAAGAGCGAAAAAACGTTCTTCACAAAACGCTTAGTTGTCGAGAAGTTCCGTTTCTTATTTAGTTGCAACCTCAGATTTCAACAGAAATCAATTTGTTGAAGAAATGAGCTGCTTTGAAAGATGACTTCACAGTTAACATTGCATATTACACGTGACTATTACAATGCATGGAACTGTGTAAAGTTAGGTTTTTATTTTTGGACACATATTATACCCAAATGCTTTGCTCACGCCACTTGCATTAGCAAAATGTCTCATACACATACAATAGAAATATTTGCTAACGAAGTTTCTATTGACGTCAGAACTCTAAAGAATAAGACAGAAGGTTAGTTTAAAAAATTTTAAGAACCTTGAAGTTTATTAAATCCAATTGACGTCAACTAAAGTTAACAAGAACTCCACCAATATTTAGACTCAGTACAGAGACAACAAAAAGTCTGGAAATGTGAAAAGGAACGATATAAGACAATAACACACCTAAGCAAATATTGTTGTATAGAACACAATTTTGTATTTCTTATTGCTAAGAAGGCATGTTCTGATCTATCTACTGTATATACATTCGTGTATATCCATATGTCTATTATTTGAATTTAATCCGATGTACATCGATATGAAAACTGTTCCCTTTCGAAGCGTCTGTATGGGTCGAACTGGACAGATAGGGCCTTTTTTCAATAAAGAGACGATCAAGGCAAAATATCGCTGTATGCGTGGCCTCTTCGGTCAGCCATTTTATGGCATGGCGACCAACTGTGAGTGAAGATCCCAAACTGAAGATGTGTCAAAACCATTTTTAATGTATTGAACAACTTATTGTTCTGTTTCTGTCCAACATGAATTGTGCGATGGCCATAGCCAGACAATGCTATGAATTCAGTTATTATAGTTACTACATATTTTTAGTGTCTTACGTTGTCAAGTAGAGTAACAGCCTCTAGAATACCGACTTCACAGAAGAGAAAAAGTAATAACCTCATTCCCTGAACGCCAAATGCAAAATATTTAACATGGAAAAGTGACCATACAATTGTGAAATGCTTAGTACAGATGTTGGATTATGTGCGTGTATGCTGTACAAAGTAGTTCCCACTTCCATAGCAATGAAAGTGATAGAACCCTAGACACGTTAATGATCCCCACTTCTTCATCTAAGTAATCCCGCCGGCTAGTCTACTAGATGACTCCTGGACTTATTGTGTCGAATATGCGTATTGAATCCAATTATGATAGTTTTATTTAGTTACGATTAGTGATTTTGTAGCCGATGTAAGTACGCACCGAATATAGGAATGCAAATTATAACTTTATACTGATAGATAGAGGTAATTTGCTCAATAGATATCATGAAAGCGAAACAGCAATATGTGTAGTCTGATTCAGCCTAGGGATGGAACAGCCATAGATCCAACTGATCTAACTATGGATGTAGAATTACGTGGATTGAGGCCGTTCAAACTTCTCTAAGCATCAGTATACATTTGGCTTGATATATTTTAGATGAAAAACCAAAATCAAATCGATCTTTTAAAAATGAGTCATTGTGTTAAGTTCATATTCTCCCTTCCTTTATGGATTGCTCTTTCTCCTGATCCGAAGCGCAGCTGGAAGCGCAATCTAGCTGAGAGCGTCCGTAAAGCGTCATGTGCGCTGTGTTGCTGTAAGAGGGCAGTGGGCACTAGATGTGTCCTACAACAACGAATCATGCTCTGGCTCTACACAGCCGCGGTTGAACGAAACCTTCTTTACTGACCTGTTTTCTGGAAGGCAGCTACTATCAAGGCTTGTAACCCGAATTCTCTAGACAAAGTCAGAATGAGTGCAGCTGTACTGATCACTGGAGCCCTACGCTCCACACCTCCGAGGGCGATCTTTGCACTTATATGCTGGCTACCCTCTACGCTTCTGGTAGTGTAGTGAAAATACCCAATGGATGAGTCATACTTGTATAAAGCCATTGACACTTGAATTTTAATTATGAAATGATATATCTTCATTCGAACAATGAACGACACAATTTAAGTGCAACGACTTTGGTATTTCAAATTACATACAAGTAATTGAGTATTTTCTCTTACCTTCATATTCGCTTAGTGTTAAGATTTATTGCTGTAAGAAATAACTATAAATAGTAATTTGAAATTAAGAAAGACATTGTTAATCAAGCAATGAACGGGAGTAGTTTTGTTTTATTATTCGCTGCCAAACTTAACATGGCGACCGTGGCAGGACTAAGAGCATTTGAATAAGGTCCAAATAAAAATAGAAAGTGAAAAGTGTAAAAAAAAGTGACAAAGACAATTTTTCAAAAAGTAAAAGGATAATAAAAACATTAATAAAATGGGGTTGTGGAAAAGAATTTTTGCGTCAATTCCCATATTAATTGCCGGTTATGAAGTTGGTAAAATTAACGAAGGAAGTGATACAAAAGAAGTGGTAGAAATGCTACGCCACAATGTACAAGTGGTTAACGATCAAAGTTCAAAACAAGACAATAAAATGAGTTATATAGAATTCGTTTCAATAATAGCAGCAGTTTTAATAGCCATTATTTACATAATAAAGTTAATATGCAAAACTCTTAAACGAGGTAACCACACACCTCAGCGACAACAAATTAAAAAAAAACAAAAAACTTTAACATGGCATATATAAATAAACCTCAGCATAATTGAATAAACCGCAACATACATAACTGAACCACAACAACACAAATAGTAACATGAAAGAAGCAACATTCAACATAGCCAGATGTGGGATCAACACAAATATCAACGTGAAGGCAGCAGCATACAACAAACCCAGAGATGAAAAATAATCTATTGCGAACTAGTGGATGGACAATGGATGAAATATAAACAAGTATATATATATAGATGTAAGATTAGACCGTAAGTTTATTGTGTGTATTTTTTTTAAATTATGCAATGGGAAACAATAATATCTAGTTTGGAAACATTAAAAACCCAATTTAATCAATCCTATAAATGTGTAACTCAAAAGAGATCAATAAAACCCGAAACAATATATAAACATATTAAAATTTTAATAGAAAACTTTAGTGCTATTAGGGCAACACTACACGGACAATATGACAGGTATTCTAAACCTCACAGAGAAGAAGCAAACGAAATATTCCACACATTAAGGGATAGATTACTTAAACTTTTTTATAGACATAATATTAAAATTAAAGTACCACTAACTTTAGCTTGTGAGGTAGATGAGAAAATTTTTGAGTTGGACGAAAGCGATAAGGAAGATTTACAAACAGAAACGGACCAAGAAATAAGAACAATCATCATGACACGAACAGAAGACGATGTCATAGATAAAACAACAAAAATTGTCCCCGTATTTGATGGTAATGTAAATGAATTGCAAAGTTTTCTCGATGCATTGACACTAACCCCGGCGCTACACGCGCCAGCGCAAGTTCGAAAAACTCAATACCTTCAAAGAGTTTCACCAATACTCTCACACATTTGCTACTGGCAATGAAATTTCAGAGACAGTAAATTTTTGACACATGCGGCCAGTAAATGTCAAATTCATACTCTGAATCATTGATGCACAAGAGAGAAATAAAAAAGTACTCTTGAATTTAAAAAATGCTACAAACTACAAAAATTATTTTCACAAAATTTTTTGTTGTAATGTAAGAGTTGGACATTTTGGTACTACAAATAAGAAAAAAGTGTATAATAGTTTGAAAACAATAAAAAAGTACTAATACCAAAGTAACTGTGCTTCGTATGCGCCATAAAAAAGGCACCCTAAATGGTACGAAAGAAGAAACTAATAAACTAAAAGTAAATAATGTTTAAATAAAACTCCTATATAATTGCATATATATAGTCATAGACACACCAGCATAAAGCCCTGATATGAACCCCATTGAAAATGTATGGGCGCACCTTAAAAAAACAGTTGCAAAACGGGTTCTAACTTATAAAAACGCTACTGTAGGGAGAACCTTTCCCTACGATGATATTTTATAAATGAACTTGCACTGGCACGTGTGGCCACCGTGGCCACTGGCAGCAAAATTTCGAAATTTCGAAAATAATATGTATTCTCAACTGGCAGCCAGTAACTGGCACGTGTGGCCGCAATGTAATCGACAGAATTAAGGAATCACATGAGGGGATTGCAATAGAAGTGATAAAAACAAAATTGAAGGGACACGCGAGGAACCTGATTACAAATGAAAATAGCATCCAATCTATTAAGACAAAATTGCAATCGTCGGTATAAGGAGAATCGTCTGAGTTACTGTGTTCGAAACTAATGAACATAAAACAAAATTCAAAATCTGCTACTACATATGCAGAAGAAATACAGGAAATTACGAAGAAACTAGGTGGGGCCTATATACGGGAAGGTTACCCCCAAAATATTGCTGAACAATTAAGAAAGTAAAATACAGCCAAAGCCATTTCTCGAAACGCCTCAAGTGATGAAGTTAAACTCATCATTAAGACAGGAAACTTCCTATCTCTGAATGAAGTCGTTTCAAAATTCATAGAAGCTAGTTCTGAGGCCTCCACTTCAAATTCTTCAGTCTTCTATTTTAAGCGGCGTGGCTCGGCTAACCAGAACTATAGGATTCGCGGATTTAACAATAATCGCGGACGTGGCCAAACCTGGCGTCGAAATGATACTCCTAGAAATTATAACAGTAATGGCTATAACAATCGACGACGCGGAGGCCAAGGTAACAACTATCGAGGTCAATCCAACCACCAACAAGGAAGCGTAAGATTGGCGCAGGATGACTCGGAAAACGAGACGTCCCCCCAAAATACGGGGGGTCATCACCGAAATTAGATAGGCACGATAGGGATATTAAATCAATATTTCACTTAAATCTTAGTTTAAGTAGTTTTATTGAAATCCAAATATCGGGCCATGATAATTTCGGTACACTGCTGGTGGATACCGGAGCGGATGTCTCGCTTATTAAAATTGGTGCACTAGGCCCATTAAAGTTCAACACACAAAAGATTATCCAAATATCTGGAATCGGACAAGGAATGATTAAGTCTTTAGGGGCAATTGAAATTGAATTAAAAGTGAAAAACTTTCTTATTCCTCACAGATTTCATGTGATTTCAGATACGTTTCCAATACCCTTCCAAGGTATATTGGGCATAGACTTTTTAAAAACATATAATGTTACTATTCAATATGGACAAGAGGCAAACTCAAATTTTCTCTCGTTAAGACCACACAATTTAAATTACCTCATAAATATATCACTACTTGAAAGTTTTGGCAATGGTGCAATGACACTTCCAGCTCGGGCTGAAGTTTTTAGAGCTATAACAGTTAGCAACGAAGTTTCTGATTTAGTAGTATCCAAAAATTTTCCATACGTGAGAATTGTAAGCACGAATTCTGAAAATATGTTTTTAGATAAAGTTTCAATAACCTATGAAAAACTGTCTGATTATGAAATTCTTAAAACGTCCAATGTTGACAAAATTAGAAAGGAAACAATATTGGAAAAGTTAACGAAAAATTTTCCTGAGATGGTTAGATCTGAATTGACTCAATTATGCTTGAAATATATTGATATTTTCGCTTTAGAAAGTGATAAAATAAGTACAAACAACTTTTATACACAAAAATTAAGAGTTTCTGATGAAAATCCAGTTTATATTAAAAATTATCGTACCCCACACTCACAAAAGGATGAAATTGCAAGGCAAATTGCAAAGCTACAGGAAGACGGAATAGTCGAACCTTCAATGTCCAATTATACTCGTACCGAAGAAATCATTGCATAATAACCCTGACAAACGATTGCGTTTAGTGGTAGATTATCGACAGGTAAACAAAAAACTAATAGCTGACAAGTTTCCGTTGCCCAGAATTGAGGATATATTAGACCAATTAGGAAGAGCAAAATTTTTTTGTTGTTTGGATTTAACCTCTGGATTTCATCAAATCGGACTTAACGGAAAGTCAAGAGACATTACTTCTTTCTCAACAGAAAATGATTCATTTCGTTTCAAGCGTTTGCCATATGGTTTGAAAGTAGCCCCAAATTCATTCCAAAGAATGATGAACCTAGCGTTTACTGGTTTAGCGCAATCAAACACATTTGTATATATGGATGATGTTATTGTTACAGGATGTTCAATAAAACACATGTTCAAGAATTTAGAAACCGTTTTCCAAAGATGTCGAGATTGTAATTTAAAATTGCATCCAGATAAATGCACATTTTTCAGACATGAAGTAACATATTTGGGTCATAAATGTACTGACAAGGGTATTTTGCCAGACAGTAGCAAATATGATTCAATCAAAAACTACCCCAGACCTACAAATGGCGATGAGGTTCGTCGATTTGTAGCCGTCTGTAATTATTACAGGCGCTTTATAACACGTTTCGCATACTATTCTGTCCATTTAAGTAAACTAACTATAAAGAAAGAACCTTTCATATGGTCTGCTGACTGTGAACAAGCCTTCCAGCACCTTAAGACAGCACTACTGTCTCCGCAAATCCTTCAATACTCAGATTTCAACAAATCTTTTTACATAACAACAGATGCAAGTAAAAATGCTTGCGGTGCAATACTATCACAGGAAAGAGATGGTATACAATTACCAATATCATATGCGTTACGACCCATTACAAAGGGAGAATCGAACAAAGCCCCAATAGAACAGGAACTAATAGCTATTCAATGGGCAATTAATCATTTTCGACCCTATGTATATGAACTAAAATTTATAGTACGTAGTGATCATAAGCCGTTATATAGATACCGTAGGACCTCTTCCTATATCGGAAAATGGAAATAAATATATTTTAACTATAATATGTGACCTAACAAAATATCTAGTGGCAGTACCGATACCTAATAAAAATGCCAAAACGTTAGCTAAAGCTTTAATAGAACATTTCATACTAATTTATGGTCCCATGAACAAAATACTCAGTGACATGGGTACTGAATACAACAATCAAGTTCTTTCAGAACTTATGATACTTTTGAAAATTGAGAAAACAACATCAGCCCCTTACCACCATCAAACAGTTGGAACAGTTGAAAGATCGCATCGCACATTTAATGAATACGTACGCTCATACATTTAAGCATCCAGAAACGATTGGGTTGAATGGGTCAAGTATTTTACATATGCTTTTAACACAACTCCCTCAACAGTGCAAGGATACTGCACCTTTGAATTAATTTTTGCAAACGTACCAAATCCGGTAATAACGACCGATAAAATAGATACCATATATGATTTTGATAATTACTCAAAAGAAGTAAAATTTCGTCTGCAAACACCTTTGACAAGAGCACAGCACCTAATTGACACGACAAAACGAAGACAAAAATTTATACATGATCAAAATAGCAACGATACTGTCATTACAATAGGTCAAGAAGTTTTGATTAAAAATCACACACCACACAAACTAGAACCAATTTACAAAAGGCCATTTGAAGGAATTGAAATTGATGACAAAAACAATGTATTTATAAAGATAAAGGGGAAGAAGCAAAAAATTAATAAAGAAAATATTAAAATTGTAAACAAATAAAGATGATAATTAATTAATAATTATATATTTACTATTTTCTTCTTTAAATTAAATACTGCACTGCTCACTCTATACACTAATAACTACTAAAATAAACTCAATTTAATGTTAATATCTTATAGGATAATATTTTAAGCAGATTCTTTGTAAAGCCCATTATTTAATAAATCACGCAAATATTAAATAGATATTTGTGAAAATATATTTAAAAAATATATGTATAAAGAAAGTTCTTATCGACATCACTTGGTCAATGATCTCTATAAGATCTTTCTCTTTAAAAAGGGAGGTGTAGTGAAAATACCCAATGGATGAGTCATACTTGTATAAAGCCATTGGCACTTGAATTTGAATTATGAAATGATATATCTTCATTCGAACAATGAACGACACAATTTAAGTGCAACGACTTTGGTATTTCAAATTACATACAAGTAATTGAGTATTTTCTCTTACCTTCATATTCGCTTAGTGTTAAGATTTATTGCTGTAAGAAATAACTATAAATAGTAATTTGAAATTAAGAAAGACATTGTTAATCAAGCAATGAACGGGAGTAGTTTTGTTTTATTATTCGCCGCCAAACTTAACAGTAGTACAACAGACCAAACTTGCGGGTAACGACTGAGTGCACTTGCACGGTGGTCGAGAACGGACCTGGGGCATGCTAATACACCTATCCCCCGATTTACACGGTAGATACGTTCCTGAGAAAAACGAGTAAATCGAAAATTAAAAATTTTCAAGTCAAAACCATGTAAATCGAAAAGCTTGCAGAAAATGCATAATTTTGCTATTTAACAGTTGTGATTTTTTTCAATATTTTTAGGTGTACACAGAAATAAAAATAAAATGCATTGACAGGTTAAAATATGTAATATATTACAGGTTAAAATATGTAATATGTATAAACTTTCACTCAAATACAATTTTCCGTGGATAAAACTTTAATTTTATGCGAAGAAATACAGACACAGTGTGCATGTGCAGCAAGCCAGCACATAAGCTCGGGATTCCCCGTGAGATGTGTACACAGCGCACGTGTTCAAACACAGTAGCATTTAGTAGAGTGCGATAAAAACAAAAAAAAAACTTATTTGGAAAACCGTGTAAAAGCGAAAACGCGTAAAACAAGTACCGTGTAAATCGGGGGATAGGTGTATTCTTAACCCCACCTTCATTGAATATGCCTGTCCGAATTTCAACCTCAATCGGGGGTTCCACTATATTGTACAGATTACTGTATTTGGAACAGAGTGATCATCGATCAGACTCTGGTTATCTACATAGACAGCTCCCAGTTTGGGGACAAAATCGATAGCGGGATCTTCTCCAACAAATTAGACCTTAGCATCTCGTTTAGACTCCCTGACAATTGCAGTGTCTTTCAATCAGTAGTAATGGCTATTTACCATGCAGTGAATTGGTTTCTAACCAATGGGGTTTTTGGTGTCAGCATCCAATTCTCCTCGAACAACCAAGCTGTCACGACGTTCTCAAGACTCGTACAGGAATGGCAGTCATCTCTAAATGAGCTCTTCATGCATTGCATAGTTCATATAGTCTGGGTACCTGATCACAGGGACATCAGAGGAATTGCGAAGCAGATGAGCTTGCTAAAGCAGCCACACTACTCTCCGTAGTACACCTTTCTCTACACATAGGCATCCTTCTCGCTACAGCTAGGCTGGCAATCAAATATGCAGGTATGTCAAGAAGGCCAACATACTATGGGTGGAGGAACAGTCTTGCCGCATATCAGGGCTATCCTGGCCTAGCCTTAGCAAGAGGCGAACACTTCAGCTACTTCAACATAGATGGGAGTCCATCAGCATAGTGGTTTCGGTGCTGATGGGGCATTGTGTGATGGGGAGGCATGCGACTAGGCTAAATTTGCCGTTTAATGACTTCTAGATGTGGAGGTGAGGAGGAAGAAGAGACAGTCAGAGACAGACTTAAGTATAAATGTCCATTCTTAGCCAGACGAAGAACGTGCATCTACAGCGCTTTTTTCCTGGGCTCTCAACCTGTAAAATTTGGGACTTAACCATAGTTCTCAAATTCTCTCGTTGGTTCCCTACTTCGCAATCGGAGCAGTCGTACCGCTTCCGGTGCTACATGGGCGCTCATCACCTGAGCTGTAAACATACTCAGTACGTATTCATCCCTGGTATGACAATGGACCATTATTTGTACCTGAGTGAACTTTTTTCTGCCACTCCAACCCAACCTAAACTAACCTCTCTGCAAATTATGAAGCAAGGCACTGAAATTAAGGAACAAGCATTCACAGCTTATTTTTGTATGGTAGTAGCTTCATTTTTGAAGTTTGTACCGTCGATATAACTAATATGTTTTCTATGGTTTATGGATAAAATCATTCTATCTTTGTGATTTTCTCAGTCTTTATTTCCAAGAAGTTCTCTGGTGGTACCAGTAAATTCAACTTTAATAAAATAATTTACTAAATAAAAGGATACTAGCAATGTGCTCCTTACATCTGCTAAAGAAGACGATTGACTATAATTTGTCTTAGTATCGGTCATAAACAGCCACAGAAGGCGTTCTGGAACATCACACAAAGGACAAAGCTCTATGCCCAAGCCGACAATGTACTAACAACGAGGGAAACAAACGAACGGAATAAAGTTCGAATAATCTCCATTGTCATTTGATTTATTTTGGAATGTCATATTTTTATAAATTGTCTTAATTAGTTATTTCTCTTAATTTTAAAATATCTAAAATTATAATTATCTGATATATAAAACTGGAGAATAATAGGAAAAATAAAAAAATTAGATCGAGTTCTGTTCTTAATGACGAAGTACCTATGTTTAAAGCACTTGTAGTGCGTCAGAGATTGGTCCCAGACATTGTCTGGAATCTTTCTTTCATATGCCACGTTTGAGGTAGAATAAAACAAGAAAATAATATACGGAAAATAATTCGTTTGGGAAAGTAAACAAATTTTTAGCTATAAAAGCGCGCAGCAATCGTGAATTTCCATCAGTTTATTCCACAAATTTTGTGAACTAAAACTCATTCAACCAAAATGAAAGTACTCCTTGTTTTCGCTTTGATTGCTTTTGCGAATACCGTTAAGGCTTCTCTGGAAGTAAGTACATCAAATAATAATTTTGGTGCTTTCGGTACAAATTTTCAATTTGATATTTTACGCACATTTTTTAATTTTGCAGTTGACTGAGAATGAAGAAGTTTGGTTTGATGACTGTCTCAAAAAAAGCAATGTAAATCCTGCTCTGGTAAATGATGTACGCCCCAGCACTTTTTCTACTACTGACAATGATGAGGCCTCCAAGGACATGCTATTCTGCTATATGAGGAAAGCAGGGATGCTGGTAAATGATGTCCCTCAAATGGAACTGATACGTGCAGCATTTGAAAATTTTGATCCACATGTCAAGCAACACTTAGGAGAATGTACCATTTACTGAGAGGAAGTTACTAATCAAGCAATTTACGATGCATACAAACGTAACATGAATAAAGCAGAAATGATGAAAAGGGAATAAAATTAAATACATTTAATTGAAAATTTTTTGGAATTAAAATGGTTTCAAAAATATGAACCTTTTTTTAATCAGTGACACTACTCTCGACACTACCAGCTCTAACTTGGTCGGCCCCTGCAAGGAGGAATTTGAATCCTTATCAGGAAATTGTATAATATCCCTTGTCTGGGTTCTTCCTCTTACTGTTGTTAAGGGATATATTTATAATCACTTCCTCCGCGATAAGTGGAAAAACACTGCGACATGTGGCATTTCTAGAAATGTGTGGCCTGATTACAGTGCAAAGAGACCTAACCACCTTCTCCACAAACCAAAACATAAAATTAGCAACCTTATATCTGTCTGCTCGGCCATTGGTCTATTGGCACAAATGGGCATTCCGTTTAATGCTCATTGATGGAGCTGTAAAGACCCACAGGAGAAAGAAACAGTCGTACACTTTCATTGTGAATGCCCAGCCCTCGCTCGCTTGAGATTCAAATATCTCGGAATTCCTTCTCTGGAGAGTCTAGGGCATTGCTCTAGCTTAGAAATTTCAGACCTATCCAAATTTGTCAGCAATTCCGGATGGTTCTAAATGTATAAAAGTATATCACCATTTTCTTTAGGCTCGGGAGGACATGGCAACAAAACGGCACTATTGCTAATGGAGGCGACCCGAGGTCGTCAGAAATGTTACCTACCTACCTACTCTCGATAGGGAAATTGAATGTATGCATATGTCCTCTGAAATCTTTACTTTATCATCTATATTAAGATTGCTCTGAGGAGGCAGTCACCAAAAATTAGCAAAGAATATAAAATGAAAATTGACATTATGATAATTCCAGCTTTCACCGCTCTTTAAGTACTCTGGATCAGTTCAGTAATATTGCCAAGCAAATCTGATGCAACCGCATTAAAAAAATAATACATATAAATATATATATATATATATATATATATATATATATATATATGTATATATATATATATATATATATATATATATACATATATGTATATATGTATATATATATATATATATATATATATATATATATATATATATATATATATATATATATATATATATATATATATATATATATATATATATATATATATATACGAGTATATAATTTTCTAATTCGATATAATCACTTTCACTTCACTTTTCTCAGCATACTGAAGCTCCGTACTAGCAACAGGTGGTAATTGTTGCATATTCTTAATATATCGTATTTCATAATTACATGGCAATCATTTCCAGTAATTTGAATAACCCCTTTGTATTACTACGGCATAATTCCAGTAACTTTCGAAATTATTCTTCCACCAATTCCGAAATATAAAATTCGATGAGTATGATTCATACTGAGATCCTATATCACTGCGTCCCTCAGCTCTGTTACTGGCACATCCACCCGTTTGATTCCTATGGTTCCTGTCTTTATAACACATACAAATATCAGTATTTGAACTTTATAAAGCATTTATAGAGATTAAATCCGAATCGCTATTATAGTAGTATAGCAATAAATATTGGATTATATGCTTTGGACACATAAAAAATAACTTAGGCCTTCAGCAGCACGAAAATAATAATGGCACTACTGATCATTCTACTTCTCAATGGTAATCTGGAAAAGGAATTTGATAAATTAGTGTGGGTAAGGGGCTCACTGTTATTAAATATTAAAAGCCTTTTACAAGACATCCAATTCCATTTAAACCAATTCGAGATTTCATTATTGGTATGAGCATAATAGGATGGATCAGTTAGGTTAAACTGGCTGACCGAATAAGCCACGAATACACGTTTTAAGTCCTTAGCGATAGCAGATGAGTGTCCATTTCGGACTCTCGGTAGAAGATATCATTATATAGATATCTTTTTAGCTAGCTTTATAAGAGGGGTCAAAGGTGCTAAAATTGAAATCTCTGGTAGTCCCCCAAAACATGGGGAGCCCAACTATATTAAGAGTGCTCTTGGTTCAATTCCAGTTGAAAAACTTTTGCTGTGAACCAAAAGTTAATTGAGCTAAGTTATTTATATAGGTTATAGTAGCCAATCATTATCCGAGGAAGTACCACGATCTCTGATCTGGTCCTGAATTGTTATGTGTGGGGAACAATTACGCCTTATCTGAAAATATGAGACAATGCTCTAACTAAAAATATATGACTTCAATTAAGTAACTTCTTCCCAAACTTCATTCAGACGGAAGTATTCCAAAAGCTAATTCAAGTTGTCTTACAGAACTTTGTCAAAATATATGTAAGCCAAATTAAGTTAAATGCAGATTAAGTTCCGAATCCTGACATAGATTGAAACGGTACAATGTATTTGGAATAGGAAGATGTTTATTGAGGTAGTTAGTTACCCCACAAGGAGAATTAGAATTAGAATTAGTAAACTCAATTAAAAAGTCAACTCGTAGTAAAAATTGACAATATTAAATTGGGAATTTCTTAGCCAACACAATAATTTTTTTAACAAAATTATATTTGAGTTTTATAGTCGCTATTAAGCAACAGTCTTTGTACAACTTGTGACGGCAGCAACTGAAACATTTGTGCAAATACTCGTATATGTATTGGTCCAGAGCTAACACAAGTTGCTTATTTTTCAAAACTAAAACTTAAAAAATTTAAACAAAAACAACAAACAATAACATTTAACAATTTCTTGAAAAACCGAGACCTTGAAATAAGACTTTGCTGAATAGACAATCAAAAAACTGATTGTACAAAATATTTTGTTGACGTTGATCCCCAGAAATACACTGAAAACAAATATTCAAATATAATTTTCTGAGTGAAATAACCTTAAATGTCTCTGAAATTTCCTCACAATTTGTTCTGATATTTTTGGTGACTCGCCTTCTGCTAATTACGCAGTTAGCATTTGTTCCATTTGACCTTTATCATCTGAGCAAATATCTTACCAATCAGTAACGGAGTAAAGCCGAAGAAACGGTTAGGAGACAGCTCTTACTTTTTTTCTAGAGAGTCGAGATATCAATTCCTTACTTTCTAATTGGGACCTTTAGGATGCAGAAGACTTCCAGGAACTGTGGGAGATTTGGTTAAACTGTATGGGATTGCGAGCATTGCAGTTAATCAACTTAGAAGTGTTGTAAATTGTTCTACGTTGTTTCTTGACCCTTGAATGTGCCGAAATCGGTCCAACAATATCGCAAGAGATTTTAAGGTATTCCAAGGTTCCAAAAACTCGATGTCTTTGCTATAGTGAATTAATCCCCGAAAGTCCTTCGGTATACCCTGAAAGAATGGAAATCTTTTATTTGGATGATAGTTATAATAATGTATAAACTTGGATTAATCAATTGTTGTCGGGATTACTAGGTTTAAATCTGCATAGATATGTAGTGACTTATCATATTTGATAAATTCGCGAGTTAAAATTCGGTTTTAACAAACGCCATATTCCATAATTGGTGTAGCGCTACTTTGGTCATCGCGGATAATTGGAATCCACAGGTTTTTGGACCCAGGAAGGCTGATTTGTTCTGCTCTTCGCTGGGCAATCTTAATAATCAGAATAAAAACAAAAACCAATGACAATTGCTGACAGAGAGGACAAAAGAAAGAGTTTATTTCTCATTAGCAGTTACAGCGCCGACTTGTGCAAAGGTGGATTTGATTGCTGAAAAGTGATATTTAGCAGACATAAGGAATATATTATATAGAAACTTTGAATTAGTTTCCATAAAAATATCTCACGATCGGAACGTGATCTTTACTATACATCTTTTGCCAAAAGCTCATATTAGTCATTATGGCTTACAGCGTTTATACTAATAATTAGTGTAGCTTTATAAAAGAGTCTGCAACAATCTACTTAAAATCCTTATAGAAGGGATGGAACCACCAACTGCGCAAATTACTGGCTTCCAGGCAGAAAATGTTTCGCTTAAAAAATCTTTAAATGATATATTGCAAGACAAAAATGCTAGTTCGGAAAAATGCTGGAAATGAGTATTCCATCAAACTAACACGGTATAATATCTACAAACTGAACACTACAAATCCGGATGACTATCGGAAATTAACATATTCATCAACTGGTTTGAAGTGTTCCTGGTTTTCCTATGACAGCAACAACCAAACTCGAAATCTAAGAGTGATAATAAAGGATCTTCACCATACTTGTCAGCCAGAAATGATAACCACTGATCATCAGAACCAAGGTTTAAAAACAACCACGGCTATAAACAAAATAAAGTAGGGTACAAAAGATCCCCTAAACATGTTTGAATTTACTTTCGTCAGAAAATATATGAAGTCAACAAAATTATGGGAGCAATTAATAAAGTTGAGCCAGTTAAAGCATCTAAAGTCATACCAATCAAATCAATCAAATTGCCAAATTTTGGGGCATACTAAGAATTACTGCTCTAAGCCTCCGCAATGTGTCAAATGCGCTAGCATAAAACACACATAGTACACATAATCACAATAAATAGAACTGAGGGTCGTAAAGGAACTAAAACATAGATAGATAGATAGAAGAGGGGTACGCCGGAGAGCCGCCGAAAAAGGAGTTATCCAAGTTCTCAGGCATTGATGCCCATTGTGCTGTTTATATAATATTTGGGAAAGTGACACCTTTTCATATTTCGTTGACACTTTTATGAATCTTAGACGTCTATCCACGGATAAGGAATCTACGTTATCCATTCCCAAAACATCCGACCCTAATATGCAACTCCTCATTCTGGAAATGACTGGACAAGCGCAGAGAAAATGCTCTGTGCCGTCCTGTTCTTCCTCCAGACAGGAGATGCAGTTCACATTCTCGATGATTCCTATGGTCGCCATATGATGCGCCCAAACAGATCCACAGTTTTCTACTTCATTAGCTAAATCGTTCCACCGACCACCACAGTGTTCCGAAAAACAAACAAGTTCAAGTAAATTCTATCTTGCGGTAGAGTTTAGTTATGACTTACATTCTTGGACAATTTTTGAAGTAGTTAACGCGTTTTCTAAGGCCTTCAATTCAGCATGTCTGTCACCACAATCTCAATCTCCTTAACATGCCCTTTCTTCTCAATTACCCATTCCGCTAACTTCAGTATAGCAAACACTTCCGATTGGAACCGTTCCCACACTTACCATAACCGAGAAGCATCTGCCATTTTCATCCAGCCGCCAGCCAGGCCCAGTTCCATTTTCAGTTTTGGAGCCGTCAGTGAAGAAAGTTTTTCCGAGTCCCCTACAAGTAATTCTGGATCTCTCTGTTGCTCCATTTGTTGTGATGGATTTTATAGTTAAGACTTTATTTTTATAATGCATGACACGATCCGAAATTCAAGGGTCGATCGAAAATAAAAATGCATACATAGTGCAGTATTCCAAAATAATATGCCTCTCCGTATCTTCCTTGATGATGACAAATGCCGAATTAAATATCTTTAAAAAGAAGGAGACAGCAAGAAGAATTCGGAAAGTGACGCCGACGCAGTAGCGTTGTAGTTGTTGTAGAATACTACACCTAATATCTCTGCGTAAAAAGAAATTCTCGGAGTAGTTCTGACCTGTATTAGCGAAACATGGTTCACATAAGAGCAGTTTTTCACCATAATGCCTCAGTAAGATATTCCATCCAAGTAATATCAGTAGAATCTATAACATATATTAAAAAAGGAGCTGGGGAAGCATGATCCTATATAAGAGCCAGAATAAATCAAAAACTGTGTCAAATGAAATAAAATAAGTTATGGAGAGCAGTGAACCTGCCGAAAATATAATTTTTTCACTGCATTCTGATCCGGTATAAAGTACTTATATTATCCAATAAATTGATTTCAATTGATTCGGTCATAATCCTCAACCTCATAAACTCCAAAATTATAATGGAAATAATCATTAAACGAAAATCAATTGCAATTAATTTATGAGATAAGGATACAACGACCATAGTGACATTTATACACACTGAGAGAATGCTATAAAGAATATATTCTTTGGACTTCTTATATGTCTATAGTGACCTTTATATACTGAAGGATAATATTAATCCGTGGGTGTCGAAAAAATCCTTACAAAGAGAGTCAATTTTATCGTGTGTAACCATAGACTGCGATAATGTAAAAAGACCTCATAAGATACGATAGGAGCCCATCCCTAAAACAGCTCTGAGTTCGCTCCTGACACTCAGTTCATCTTGATCCTTTCAACGGAGATTCATCTCCTTTATTCTAAGTTTGCTACATAGTGGATCTATTTTATTGCGCGTTGCATCTTTATAGAGCGAATTATTCAGTCTAGCCAGAAATCAAACTATGAGTAGACTATGTTTTGAATAAATATATAATGCTGAGTGCCTCTGAATGTGATTGTGTCTTTTTTCCCAACAATATTTTCAATATTTCTCAATAGAAACACAAATAGGCAGCATGCTCCTCAGTATACTTTGTACATTTTTGAGACACAAAATGGATACAAAATTATATTTTTTAGTTATTGTACTTTAAGCCAAAAAAAAGCAGTTAAAGACCATGCCATGGGCGGGATTGCGGTTAGTTAGTTGATATTTTTATATAATTGGGTGTCTTAATTTAGTATACAAAGGGCAGGAATCTGAAAAAATGCTTTAATCAGAAGATATTAGTTGACTTACATTTGGAACACTAGTGGATAATTAGCTTTCATAAAGCATTGGAGTTCCTCTTATAATGCTAGTCTCCAAGACAAATCTCATGTCAACTCTCCTGTTTGGATGTGGAAACTTCACTGGCTGTAATTGCAGCAAGAGAAAGATCTGATATGGTAATAGAGTTTCCATTGGAGATATTTGATTTTATAAATATATCATCTGCCATGCTATTCCATAAGGTTGCTTATTTCATAAAAATAGTTACATAGTCCATCGTTACTTAGTAGTAATCAGACTTCAATAATTACAACATAACAGTATTTTTTACCCGAAAATGGCAAATTTTGCGAAAGACTTCTCCACGCAATATCCTATTACCATACGAACAAATGTTAAATTATCATTCCCAAGAAAACTCGAAGTACCTATATAATCAGCAATCAATTACTATTTGGTGCAGATTATGCATCGGAAGTGTCACTGGACCCTATTTCTTCGAATAGGTAATATAGGAACATATATAAGTCCAACAATGTTACATCTGTCTGTGGTAAATAACAGGCGGATATATTCCAAAAGTACTTATTGGATAAAATTCAGTACTAAAATCTCTGAAAATGAAACTGTCCGTACCATAGCGCCAACTGGTCGCTGAAAGTCGCAACACAAACGAGTGCTGGAATGAAGTCGATTTGATGAGAGTTTTCCTCTACAATACTTTTGTGGAGAGTAGTATCATATCAAGACTGTGCAAGCAATCCAAAAACTGCTCATGGATTGCTTGCGAAATGCGAAATGTGATTGCCAGTCGCTAAATATATATTTTGAAACATCGCTAAATTCTATGAAAGGGATCCAGGTACCAAAAATGGAATTATGAAGGGAAAATAGTAAAATTCACAGAGAGGATAAGATATTAAAGACTTTCTATCTTCGAACAATGATCATTGAGAAAAGAACCTCTTTATGTACAACCCAGAAAGGCCCTTCTCGTATATCTCTTCGTTTTTCGAATATATCAAATTTTCTCTAATGTAGCCGAAACATTGAGTAAAACTTTGCTAGGCTAACCCAAATAACAATTGCAACTTGTAGAACTTTGTGGGAACAATCTTCCCACAGAGTTCTACCAGAACGAAAATGCATCTGTTGATCTCATGGTGTTTTCACCAAAGCATTCTTAGCCCGTGTTCAGGAGGTTGGGGATGAATTTATTTCCAGTATTTTGTGCAGTGTATCTCATCTAACTAATTGGCAATAAATTAAAAATTAACATACACATATTTTTTGCATAGAATGGAAAAAAATCAATTTTATTTATTTAAATGAGAGAAATATTTGTTTCTTCTTTGCATGGAAGGGAAAAAAAATTATTTGTATTTATTTTAATGAAAAATACTCTATATTTTTCTTCATACATTTATACAATTCGTAGGCGTCTTCTTTTCCATAAATTTCTTTTTTACCTAAACTGCAAGTGCCCATGTACTTGAGCAGAGTTCCATATAATTCAATATCAGCAAATATGCCCATTTCTTGAAAACAACACAGCACGAACTCCTTCGATGCGTCATCATTGTCTGTGATAGTAAAGATTCCAGATTGAAGGTCTTTGAACCGATCTTCATTAACACCGGTACTAGCCTGGCAGCTCTGACGCCATGTAATATCGTATTTAGTCAACTGTAAAACAGAAGTAACAACAATTGGATTCATTCAAAATCTGAGATATTACTAAAATATTGTTCCAATATTTCAACTTCATTAAACTTACCAAAAATGGGATAGAACTGGGAACCGCAGCGGCAATAGCAATCAAAGCGACAAAGATAAGGATATTCATTTTGGAGAAAAAATCTTTAGTTTTCTTGTTAACACAAATTCAAGTTAGTTCCAGAAATGAACGAAGCAAACTGTTGAAAATAAGGGAGCGCTCGAAGCTTTTATAGCTGAAAATTTGTTTGCTCTCAAATGAGTTTGTTTTTATGATTTTATTACTCAGATCTCTTTTCCATAATGACAGAATAACAACCCTATGAAAGAAAGAGACAACAAAAAACAAGTCAGTCAAGCACTTATTTAATTAATGTTTTGACAGAATTATGTAACTTTTATATCTTTGTACTTCCCTGAATGCTGTCTCTAATGCAAAATAGTGTATATTTTTATATACGTAACATTAAAAAGGAGGATAAAGAAAGATCTGAAGTAACTTCGACTCCAGGTTATCGATCTAATAGTCTTATAACTTTTCCACTAATTAGCAGTCACGGAATCTCTCCATCGTTTTTCCATGCCTGTGTGCTCATTTTTTGCTATTATATCCGTTAATTCTACCTTTGTTGGGACCAAATGGGTTTCTTCAGAATAGAGTAAGCTTACCTGATTGTCAGTTGACAAAATTCTCAGGAGAAACAAATGTTAATTGAGCTAAGTTAGTTATATAGGTTATAATAACCAATCTATATCTAAGGAATTGCCACTCATCTCTGATCCTATGCAGTCCACAGTTCTAGAAGTGCATACATTCTGTAAAGTAAAAAGTCTATCCAGTGTTTCCACATTACTTCGTTTCACCCATATACATACAAGAAGCTGATCGAATTGTGAATACTCTGGTGTGCCTAAAAAGTGGATTGACTGGCATTCCATATACACAGCGAAAAATTGATAATACCGCTCACTAGTTTCTGAATTTGTGGAGGGTACTTTTGAACTGCATGACCCACAAGCCCTGGAATGATGCCACTATTCCTGCCTTTGTTAGACCATCAAACACCACAACTCTACCAAGAACCCTGGGGAAACGATGGAAATTAAATCCACTTAAAACGAGTTGATTGTTGTGGTATCTTATGGTAATGAACGTTCTGATGAATTGTAAACAAGAAGTAGAATGGAGATCATCGACCTTGTATTATTATATATAGACAACAAAAAGATTTCTTTATTATCATCCGGTTTGTCTATCTGGAAATATATTACTTCAAATAAGTACATTCTTTTCAAACTAGACCCCTCTCCCATTAGATTCAGGCATTTATGGTTTTTTCAAAATGAGGTAATCCAAAAGCTAACTTTGTCAAAATTTTTGTATGCCAAATGAATTTGTATGCAGATTAAGTTACGAATCCTGCCGTAAGCTGAAAAGGTACAATGTCTTTGGGATACAATGTCTTTGCTTATTGAGGTAGTTCGTTACTCCACAAGGATTAGAATTAGTAACCTCAAGTAGGACTCGTAGTAAAAATTGAGAATATTAAATTGGGAATTTCTTAAACAACCCAATCATATTTTGAACAATATTCTATTCGAGTTATATTTCGGAATTACGCATCAGTCTTTGTACAATTTGTGAAATTTCAGAGAAGGATTGCTAGTTTGTGGTATTTTGTATATTCAAAAATTTTTAGTGTAAATTTTTTGTTCCACTGGAAGGTAATAAATTTCCATTCATACCATGCAAGTAGAGCAGTCGTTCATAGAACTTACGATCATTATTTTCATATGTTAAATTAATACCTTCTTTTAGTGTATGAAAATAATGATCGCATGGTATTTCAAACTCTATTGGACCCTAAATGTAGCATTCTTATTAAAATCAATCATAAAATGTTTATTCCAATAGTCATGAATATCACTTCGTAAAAGTCAATTGTCTCAATTATTGGAGTACAATAACGAAAGTTTGTTTCATTATTCATAATAATAGCATTCAAACCCAATACAAAAAAATGGCATGATATACAACAGAGTCTGGTTCATATCTCGCTGTCTATACAATTTGGAATCAGAGAGAAATATTTGCGTTCCTAGCTGTACATTTGACATAGTGTTTGGATGGTCAAGCTATACTCAAGTTTTTTTGATTGACCGCTAATTTTAATTGGGTCATGGTGTAATTTGCGAAGTGCTTTCTGCCTCTAAGAGTGTTGGGAATATATCAAGAAATGTGATGCTGGTCAGGCATATCTGCATAATTACTAGCATCCATTTATCTAGATATGCCACTGATGAAATCATATAAGACGTGACTTTAAAGAGCGAAAAACGTTCTTCACAAAATGCTTAGTTGTCGAGAAGTTCCTTTTCTTATTTAGTTGCAACCTCAGATTTCAACAGTAATCAATTTGTTGAAGAAAGAGCGACTTTGAAAGATGACTTCACAGTTAACATTGTATATTACACGTGGTTCTGTATAATTCACAAAGACTATTACAATGCATGGAACTGTGTAAAGTTAAGTTTATATTTAGGGAAACATATTATACCCCAATGGTTTGCTCAAGCCACTTGCATTAGCAAAATGTCTCTACACATACAATACACATATTTGTTAACGAAGTTTCTATTGACGTCAGAATTCTAAAGAATAAAACAGAAGGTTAGTTTAAAAAATTTTAAAAACCTTGAAGTTTATTAAATCCAATTGACGTCAACTAAAACTGACGTCAACTAAAATTAACATAAACTCCACCAATATTTAGACTCAATACAGAGACAGCAAAAAGTCTGGAAATATGAAAATGAATGCTTAAAACAATAACAAACCTAAGCAAATATTGTTGTATAGAACACAATTTTTTATTTCTTATTGCTAAGAAGGCATGTTCTGATCTGTCTCCAATGCATACATACGTCTATATCTACTATCTGGACAAACCCCGTTGACTACGTCGATATGAATAGTGTTAGAAACCATTCGCTTTCGAAACGCCTGTATTGGTCGAATCGGACAGATATGCCCATTCTTATATGTTTTGCTCAATAAAGAGAAGATCAAGCCAAAATATTGTTAGGAAATCAGTTCATGCCATATCGCTAAGGACCTGACAGTTGCATGCATGGCTTATTCGGTCAGACAATTCATTGCATGGCGACCAACTGTGAGTGAAGATACCAAACTGAAGATGTGTCAAAACCATTTTTAATTGCCCTGTTTCTGTCCAACATGAGTTGTGCGATGGCCATAACTAGACAATGCTATGAATTCAGTTATTATAGTTACTACATATTTTTAGTGTCTTACGTTGTCAAGTAGAGTAACAGCCTCTGGAATACCGACTTCACACAAGAGAAAAATTAATAACCTCATTCCCTGAACGCCAAATGCAAAATATTTAATATGGAAAAGTGACCTCACAATTGTGAAATGCTTAGTACAGATGTTGGATTATGTGCGTGTATGTTGTACAAAGTAATTCCCAATTCCATAACAATGAAAATGATAGAACCCTAGACACGTTAATGATCCCCACTTCTTCGTCTAATACTTACGGAAGTAATCCCGCCGGCTAGTTTACTAGATGACTCCTGGACTTCCAAAATTTATAGGTTAGGGAATTTTCGCTCGAGCTTAGCATCAGAATTTATAACACGACCTTTAACTACGGTATGTATATTAAATCTGCTAATTGAGTCGAATGTGCGTATTGAATCCCATTATGATAGTTTTAGTTAGTCACGCTTAACTAACGCTTAACTAACCTCTCCGCAAATTATGAAGCAAGGCACTGAAATTAAGGAGCAAGCATTCACTTCTTATTTTTGTATGGTAGTAGCTTCATTTTTGAAGTTTGTACCGTTGATACAACTAATATGACTACTATGGTTTATGGATCGAATCATACTCTCTTCGTGATTTTCTCAGTTTTTATTTCCAAGAAGTTCTCTGGTGGTACCAGTGATTCGAACTTTAATAAAATAATTTACTAAATAAAAACTATACTAGCAATGTACTCCTAACATCTGCTGGAGGAGCCGATTGACTATAATTTGTCTTATCGATGTAAATTCTGCTCTGGTAAATGATTTTCGTTCGAGCATTTTCTCTGGAACTGACGATAAATATTGTGAAACATGTTGTGTAAGATATCAACGAAATCATGGTATCATCACTTGAGAACCAATCAACATAAAAAAACAGTTGTTCACAATTAAAAGATGATTTGTGTTTAGTGAAAGAGTTATATAATAATCGCATTGAACGTTATGTATTTAAAAACCGACATGAAAATATTATCATACCAAATGCATTCTTTAAAAATGCAAAAGATATAATATTAGAATTATTAAATAAGCAACTAGAAAAACATCAGTCATATAAATATAATTTAGAATTGTTTTGTGAATATATAAGATTCAAACCAAACAAAATTAATGACAACAGTGATTGTGAAACAGCAACTATAGATGTGAAATCATTTCAAACGAAAATGATATTAGCACAAAGCCTTGAAGAAATTGAACTTGAATATGATGTTCATTGTTCTAATTTAATTACAAAAATGGAAGAGTTTCAAGAGAAGGATAGCGGATGGACTCTAATTAAAATAATTGAATTAGAGATTAATATTAATCAATATAAACCATTAAAGGGTTCTGCTTATATTAAATTACCTCATAATATAGCAATGAAAAATGCTTGTATTAATGTAATGAATATAAATGATAACTATTGCTCTAAATGGGCTATACTATCTGCAATAAAAAATGTGCAATATAGTAATAGATGTTCGCAATATGCCGTGGATATTAAGAATGATTTGATTCATGTTGGAAATATGATATTAAACTTTAAAAACTTGTTATTTCCCATGCCATTAGACCAAATCAGAAAATTTTTGAGGAAAATAATAATATCAGCATTAATGTTTTTGGATGTTCTGAGAAAGGTGATCAAATTGTAGGTCCCTATCATGCCAGAAAGTTGAAGAGAGATATTCATATTAATTTATTGTTTCTACAAAGCGGTGACAATTCACATTATGTATGGATTAAAAATATATCAAGGTAAAAAGAAACAAAACACATGATTTTTTATTACTTATAAAATTACTATTTACAGATTTATGAAATCCCAATTGACATTAAATACAAAAGCTCTACTATTATGTAACTTTTGCTTGCAGTATACCAGAAATAAAGATATTATGTTAAAACATAAAGCAGAGTGCAGTAAAGTAGTGACCACAATGCCGATGGGTGAAAATAATGATGATATTTTAAAGTTAACTTCTTTTAGGTCTAAGTTAGATGTATCATTTGTAATTTATGTAGATTTTGAGTGTATTTTAGAGAATATACAGATAAATGATTCTGAAAATATTCGCAGCACTAAAATACATAAGCCTATAGTATTTAGTTATTACATAAAGTGCGGTTTCAATAATAGCAAACTAATTTGTAACTTATTCAGGAGAAGATTCTGCTAAGGTATTCATAGATAAATTAATTAGTGATACTAAACCTCTATATGTAAATTATTTAAATATAATAGTACCAATGAAGTCTCTAACTTTAGAAGAAATTAAAAAACATAAAACAAATACAATTAGTCATATTTGTAAGCAAATAATTGATCAACACAAGGTTGTTGTTCATTGTCATCTTACAGGTCAATATCGTGGACCTCGACCTGGACATTCGAGTTATAACTTAAATTTTCAAACACGTAAATTTATACCAATTTTCTTCCATAATTTTTCTGGTTATGATTGTCATGTGTTTGTTAAAGACCTCGAATCATTTAAAGGACACATTAAAATAATTCCTCTGAATAAGGAATTATATATATCACTTTCGAAAGATATTCATATTAGTGATAAAGAATTCTTTGAATTACGATTATTAGATTCATACAGATTTATGAACTCATATTTAGATGTATTAGCTAAAAATCTTGATGCTAATGATTTTCACATTTTACACTCATTGTATGCAAACATTGATGAATTCAATCTCTTGAAAATAAAAGGTGTTTTCCCCTATGAATATGTAGATTCAGTAGATGGACTTAAATATATCAATTTACCTTCACGTGAAAAACTTTTCTCCACATTAAATAATGTAGAGTGTTCTACTGATGATTATAATCATGCTGAAAAAGTTTGGAATACTTTCAAATGCAAAACATTACTTGATTATATGCTGTTATATTTCAAAACAGATGTTATACTTTTAGTAAATGTTTTTGAAAACTTTAGAAAAATATGTAAAAATATTTATGAATTAGATCCTCTTCATTATCTAACTACACCAAGTTTATCCTGGGATGCAATGTTGAAGACAGCAGGTATTGAATTAGAATTATTTAAATATATTAATATGTATAATTTCATTAAAAGTGGGATTAGAGGTGGTATTGTTCAATGTTCTAAATAATAAATATCTTCCTGAATATGATCGAAGTAAATCTTCAGAATACTTGATGTATTTAGATGCAAATAACTTATATGGTTGGGCAATGTCTGAATATTTACCTTATGGTGGATTTGAATGGGTTGAGGATATATCAAATTTTGATATTCTTACAGTAACTATAAAATCAGACTTTGGTTATATTTTAGAAGCTGATTTGGATTAAATTGGATTGGATGAAAATATTCATGATATACACAATGACTTACCCTTCTGTGCTGAGAATAAAAAAGCACATAGTAAATCCAAAACTAAAAAATTGATTATAGATTTAAATAATAAACGAAATTATATTATACATTACCGCAATCTACAACAGTGTATTGCTAATGGTTTAAAGCTTGTGAAAATTCATAGGATTTTGAAATTTAAGCAATCTAACTGGTTGAAGAATTATATTGATCTTTTTCTTTAGAAATACAGCATGGGATTAAAGTGGCAATCCCAACTGCGAAATGCTAATGTTAATGGTTTACCGCTGCTCACTGTCTTAAACATTCCTAATTTGGCAAAATCAGATAATTGTATATGTGGGATTTTCCATGTGATATTTGTTATTTTTAGCATTATCTTTTCCTTTGAATCGCTTGAGGTCACAACATTTTGATCATTCTTGGAACGTAATAATATTAATTCATGTTTAGAGTTTACCACCACTTTATTAAAGTCCTTAGCAAATCCTAATAACATTTTCAGTGGTACACAAATATTAAAGTAACCATTAGATATTTGAATAGTATTTGCTGATGTCCAACTAGCATTTTTTTAACATATCACTCTCGCTTTTATTCAAAGACACATAATTTTTAATCGTTGTAGTTATTCCCAAGTGACGTGTGCGATCGATTTCTAATCCGTTAAGCTCATATCGAATTTCATCAAACAAATATGCCATACAATTATTTTTTAACCTAATATTATGTGAAATTGAACCATCAATTAAGGTAGCATAACCTTCTATATATATTAAAATTTCAATGGGTAAAACATAGAGATCTTGATTTTGAATTGAGATTCTTATTTCATCATTCTTTTTATATGATTGTAAATATGGTGAATAGCTATGGTACCCCTTTTTTATAATGATCTCGTCATATAATGGTTTTTGTAGAACATCAATTATATCATTCATGATTTAGTTTTTAATTTAAATCCTGTTGACTTTAAAAATTCTCGATTAGCAATTGTTAGTCGTTTACGTTTAATAACTTTATTAGTAGCCTTTCTTCCTATTCGCTCAACTGTTGATGGGAAAGTGATAAAGGGTACACTTTGCCCTACGTTTTTATTATAAATAATCATTAGTCCTGTGGTTTCAAATGTAATCGTAGTGTTATTGTTTCTCCTCGGAAATTAATTAAATTATTATCCTGATCAACAATTCTGACTGTGATGGAACTTATCTGCTTGGTGTTAACTGGTAAATAGATGATATTTTTCGGATTCTCATCTATTTTATAACCAGGGCTAACGTTTATAGAAAACTCGTGAATAGTGTGGGCAGACAAATCATTAATATATGAACCAACTGTAATATTACATTCTATACGAATTACATTAATGTTTGTTATATTTAATGGGAGATCTGATGAATTTTCTTTCTCTGCTTCCAACGTTCTTCGACTGAAGCCTAATAATGAACCAATTGTTCGATCTTTATTAAAGTAAATCACTTCATTGCTGAAAATTTCTATTTCAAGTGTATTATGATTTGTTTGTATATCAAATTCCCCCTCCAGGTTTAAATTTTCATATTCATCACGTAGATAGTTGGCAATATCATCAAGCTCATAAGAACCAATAGGAATTTCAATGATGTTTTCACCTATGTGAAATAGATTGTTCCCAACATCAATATTTGGAATTGAGTGATATGTATGAAAATCAGTTAGACCACAAACATAATTTGAATCTAAATTTATTAGTGGAAAATAATCTGCAGACAGAACGGATGTTTTGCCAGTTAAAGTCAATGTAATCGACATCTTGACTGATAACATTTAAATGAAATAAAAATTATATTGTTTATATTATATTGTTGGAAAATAGTATTATTAACTTTCGTTAGATTTATAGTTAAAATTCAGAGACCGGTTTTGTACAACTCTGGGTTATAAACCAATGTTGTGCATTCTTCTTTCTCTCTTTTCCTATGTTCGTCAAAGCGCTGCCTAAAATGGCCATTTGATCTTGAACATCGAAAGAGTGAAGAGAGGGTGCAAAACTGCGGTAAGTTTGTAGTATTTGATCATCAATGTACTAAATTTAATTATTTTACAGAATAAACATACGTACACCCGTAGTTGTTTTAAGCAAACCCTCTTTAGCCAAAGTCGTAGCCGCGACACCTTTATTCGCAGTTTTCGTTTTGTTTTAACTGCGTCGCTTCCACTGCCGTGAAGCATTGACTATGGAGAATCGCCGAAGCCCTCGGCTCAACAAAGCAGAAGCGGAGATAGGTGAAGTAAAGCCCAGTTCCACCTTGTCTACCGCCTCCGAAAATACCGCTGTTGCAGCCGCAAGTACCAACGCCACCGCCAGTTCATCAGAACTAACTTCAATGTTGGAAATGCAGAAGCAAATCGACGCGCTTCAAAGACAGATAAAAGAATTCCAGGTAAGGTTAGGTGAACAAAATCGCCATTGCCAAGGGCTGGAGACTGCATTGCGTAGCTCAGTGCATCTAGTTAATGATGCACCCATCGCCGCCGCCACAACTATAGTACCCGTCGTTGCGCAATCGTTGACTCCAGCTGCACGTGCCCCAGTACATAACCTCCCAAATTTGTCGGCTAGCGCAACAACAGCTAACATTACGCCATCTGCCGTAAACAGTTATGCACATGACACGACGTCGACTATCGCGAGCAGCGATGCCGTGCCGCTAGTGCCGCAAGCAACTGAGAACAGTTACGGGTTTTCTTCGCTGCCGACGTCAACTGCGAGCGCCGTCTTTGCGCCAATATATGCAATAACGAACCAAGCGCACGCTACACCAAGTCATTCCGGCGTGTCTTATACATCGCCACTGGCCATTAACAATTTCAACAATTTTACGCGTACGCCTATGCCAACAAATGAGTTATCATTTCTGTCAAATTCAACAACAGTGCCACGAAAATTGCAAGATTTGCCCGAGTTCAATGGGGAACCAGAAGACTGGCCTATCTTTTATACATCCTACATCCAGTCGACTTCAGCGTACAACTACACCAATCTGGAAAATAATCAGCGGTTGCAGAAAGCTGTTAAAAGAGAAGCGCGCGAGGTGATTAAATCGCTTTTAATTCACCCAGATAACGTCGGTGCCGCCATAGAACAGCTTCGCTTTCGCTACGGACGTCCCGAACAACTAATCCAGAGCCAGTTACGTCAAGCAAGGGAGTTGCCTAATATTTCGGAGAATGCATTGTCCAAGTTGGTGCCCTTTGCTACCAAGGTGAAAAATTTATCAATATTCCTGCAATCTGTGAATGGCCAACAACACATCGCCAATCCTACGCTATTGGAGGAATTAGTGTCGAAGCTCCCAATGAGTAGAAAACTGGAGTGGGCTAGAGTAGCCGCCTCCATACAGCCGTATCCGACAATTATACATTTTAGCAATTGGGTAACTGAACTTGCAAACTTAATATGTACAGTGCAAGATGTCGACAGTAAAGAACAAATGCGCCGTGTGGTCCTGCACACATCCGAAAAACGATGTCCAGGTGTGAGTCCCTTAAAGTGCCCCGTATGCCAGTGGGAGCATAAACTGCAGGATTGTCGCCGTTTCCTTAGTGCTACAGTGCCAGAGAGATGGGATTTTGTAAAGAGACATCGTGCTTGTTTTTCGTGCCTAAACGTGGGCCATAACACGCGTAACTGTCGCCGCAAGAAGTATTGTTCGGAAGAGGGTTGCCGACGCAGACACCACGGCCTACTGCACGAAGCCACTGCTACAGATCCGACCTCTAGTGCCCGAATTGAACAACGAGGTGAAGTACGAGGAAGCGTGTTGAGTTGCGCGGCTGTTGGCAGCACTAAACCCAAGCTACTCTTTCGTGTGCTGCCTGTAACATTGTATGGTGAAAAGAACCGGATCAATACATACGCCTTATTGGATGAAGGTTCTTCGATTACAATGTTAGACAGCGAATTAGCCAAGCAGTTAGGAGTACGTGGCCATCAACACAGTTTAAATATACAATGGTTTGGAGGAAGGGCAGCGCAAGAGCCGTCTGAGGCTTTCAACATTGAAATCAGCGGGACAGGTAAAAAGAAGCGCCATCTGTTGCGCAATGTATATGCCGTAGCTAACCTCGATTTGCCCACGCAGAGTTTAAGTCGTGACGATCTAAAGAGTGGAGACAAATCAATTTCGTCTCTACCCTTCCAGCCGTATTCCGATACTGTACCTCAGCTTTTGATTGGAATTGATCACGCACACCTAGGCTTACCGACTGATATAAAAAGGGTTAGCGATCAAGGCCCGTACGCTTGCAACACTGAACTGGGATGGGTAGTTTTCGGACCAACTAGGCGAGCGCCGTTAGCCACCCACTCTTGCTTGTTTTTGCGCACACAAGAAGAAGAAGGCTTACATCAACTTGTGACCGACTATTTCAATGTTGAGGGTCTCGGTGTTAGACCTTCACCGCCTGTTGAAAGCAGCGATGACGTCAGAGCTAAGCAGTTACTTGAAGGGACAACTAAGCGAGTGGAAGGTCGTTTTGAAACGGGTCTATTATGGAAAGACGATGACGTACGACTGCCCGATAATTATACTGCCGCTTTACACAGACTTGAAGGCATCGAGAAAAAGATGAAACGTGATGCAACGTTTGCAACAACGTACAAAGGTGTCATCGAAGGGTACTTGAGCAAAGGGTACGCTCGAAAACTCACACTTGAGGAAGCGAGTTTGACTTCACCAAGGAAGTGGTATCTACCGCACTTCGGCGTCGTCAACCCAAATAAACCGAAAAAATTACGTTTTGTTTTTGACGCAGCCGCTCAAGTTAGAGGGGTATCTCTGAACTCGATGTTGTTAAAGGGGCCACAGCTCTACATATCACTACCTTCGATTTTGTTTAATTTTAGAACACGTGCAGTTGCAGTCTGCGGAGACATCAAAGAGATGTTCCACCAGGTAGCTATACAGCCAGCTGATAGGTGCGCACAGCGTTTTCTATGGCGTGATGGCGAGAATAATAAGCCGCCTGAGGAGTATGCAATGAGGGTGATGATTTTCGGCGCCGCGTGCTCGCCCTGCTCTGCGCAATATGTCATGAGACTGAACGCCAGGGAGCACCGTGAAAGTCACCCTCGTGCGATTGAAGCTATCTTTGATCACCATTATATTGATGATTTTGTCGACAGTTTTAGTTCGACTCAAGAGGCCATAGATATCTCAAAGCAGGTTCGCGAAATTCACAGCGATGGTGGGTTCGAATTACGCGGATTCGTATCGAACTCAAAG
The DNA here is from genome assembly GCA_920105625.2 of Clusia tigrina. Lineage (NCBI taxonomy): Eukaryota > Metazoa > Arthropoda > Insecta > Diptera > Clusiidae > Clusia > Clusia tigrina. The sequence continues at coordinate 32,432,493 of OV050030.1, forward strand.
GAAGTAGTTAAAGAATTGGATGGCAGTACGACAACGAAACAGATCGCTGCAGGTGAGAGTACAGAGAAGGTTCTTGGGTTATATTGGGAATCGACAAGCGATAATTTTAAATTTAATCTGAAGTTCCATCGTATTGAACATACAGTAATCGCAGGCGAGAGGAGTCCTACAAAAAGAGAACTCCTTAGCATTATTATGTCAACGTTTGACCCGCTGGGGTTTTTAAGCTATTTTACAGTTGCAGCCAAATCTCTTATGCGTGAAGTTTGGCGTCGTGAAGTCCGTTGGGATGAGTCCATCCCTAACGACGTGAACGTATTATGGGAACAGTGGCGTCAACAGATGCACAAGGTAACGGAATTTCGTGTGCCGCGATTCTACTTCTCTTATGGTGTGCCCCAAGATTTAGAGCTGCATGTGTTTGTTGACGCCAGCGAAGAGGCCTTTGCTGCAGTCGCCTACTGGAGGTCAAGAGGGTCGAATGGTGAAGTTGAAGTTACGTTAGTCTGTGCGAAAACGAAGTGCGCCCCGCTAAAGGCTGTAACCATTCCACGCCTAGAATTGCAAGCAGCTGTGCTAGGCGTACGTCTACGGAAATTGATATTGGACAATCACCAACTGCGCCCTCAACGATGCTGCTTATGGAGCGACTCTAAAACAGTTTTGAAATGGATTGGCAGCGAACATCGACGCTACAAACCGTATGTGGCGCACCGCGTTGCAGAGATTCTAAGCAGGAGTGAAGTTCGCGAATGGCGATGGGTACCAACCAAAGACAATGCAGCCGACGATGCGACAAGAAGCAACAAAAGCGTTGATTTTTCACAAAAATCTCGCTGGCTGCAGGGACCGAATTTCTTGAGATGCGATGAGGATACGTGGCCAGAAGAAAACGATGCTAGAGTCATTGTGGAAGATGATGAAGAACTTCGCCCCAGATTTGCTTTAATTGCCAGCAACAACATTTTTATTGAATATAATCGTTTTTCAAGTTTAATTAGGTTAAAGAGAGCAGTAGCGTGGATTCTTCGCTTCATAAATCGATGTCGTAAACGGGAGCTAGAATATCATGACTATGGGCTTACTGCAGCTGAGATTGAAGCTGCCGAGCATCTGTTATGCCTGCGCGTTCAAACAGAATCATTCGCTTCAGAACGCAACTGTATCATAATTGGTCAAGGTATACCAAAAGCCAGTTCATTAAAACAACTTTCACCATACCTGGACAACGACGGACTACTTCGCGTGCAAGGGCGTATAGATGCAGCCAGCTTCTTGCCGTATAACGCCAGACGCCCGATTATTCTGCCGTATGGGCACACCTTTACACGGTTGGTCGTCCGTTATCACCATTGCCAGATGAAGCACCAGAATCACGAGGCGACTATAAGCAATATTCGTCAGAAATACTGGATTCCCAGAATAAGACAGCTGCTACGAAGCGTAATAGCTGCATGTAAATTTTGCCATATCAGCAAGGCTGAACCGCACACGCCCATGATGGGTCCTTTACCTGAAGATCGGCTTGAGCCATACGTACGGCCCTTTACCTATACAGGACTCGACTATTTTGGGCCTATTTGCGTTACTATAGGGCGGCGTACTGAGAAGCGCTGGGTCGCGCTATTTACGTGCCTCACAGTACGCGCAATACACTTAGAGATCGCCCACGACTTATCGACGGATTCCTGCATAATCGCCATGCGCAACTTCATGAATCGGAGAGGGGTTCCGACACGTCTACGATCCGATAATGGAAAAAACTTTATAGGAGCCAATGAAGAAGCGAAACGTTTTTCTGAAGTTTTTGATACCGAGCGTGTTCAAAACGAATTGTCAACGAAGGGAGTTGAGTGGTTTTTCAACTGCCCTGCCAACCCATCGGAAGGAGGAGTGTGGGAAAGGATGGTGCAGTGCGTTAAAAAAGTTCTCCGACATTCATTAAAAGAAGGAGTGCCACGTGAGCATGTCCTACAGAGCTTTCTGATAGAAGCAGAGAATATAGTAAACTCACGCCCATTGACGCACCTACCCATCTCTCCCGACGAAGAGGAACCACTAACACCGAATCACTTCCTGATTGGCGTAGGTAATGCCTCGCAAACGCCAACGGCCAATACTCCTGAAGAGAAGGCACTTGGTTTACGCAAACAGTGGCGCATTGCACGGAGCCTAAGGAACGCATTCTGGAAACGATGGGTACTGGAGTATTTGCCGACGCTAACCCGAAGAGTCAAATGGTGTCAGCGAACAGCACCTCTTACAGAGGGTGATGCAGTATTTATTTGTGATCCGAATATGCCAAGAAATCTGTGGCGACGTGGAATTGTTGAACGAGTGCACACTGGCGCGGATGGTGTAGTTCGGCGTGCGGACGTGCGTACGGTTGGCGGACTTCTGCAACGAGCGGTATCTAAACTGGCAGTCTTGGATCTGGAGAATAGTGAAGCTGATCGCTCCACGGGGGTGGGGGTGTTGGAAAATAGTATTATTAACTTTCGTTAGATTTATAGTTAAAATTCAGAGACCGGTTTTGTACAACTCTGGGTTATAAACCAATGTTGTGCATTCTTCTTTCTCTCTTTTCCTATGTTCGTCAAAGCGCTGCCTAAAATGGCCATTTGATCTTGAACATCGAAAGAGTGAAGAGAGGGTGCAAAACTGCGGTAAGTTTGTAGTATTTGATCATCAATGTACTAAATTTAATTATTTTACAGAATAAACATACGTACACCCGTAGTTGTTTTAAGCAAACCCTCTTTAGCCAAAGTCGTAGCCGCGACATATATATTTATTATTATTACAGTTTTTTAATACATATATATATATATATATATATATATATATATATATATATATATATATATATATATATATATATATATATATATATATATATATATCTATATTACAATATTTCTTTCCTATTAATCCAAGAATTGTGTTCGCTTGAAAAACCTAACCATTTAACATAAACTTTATTACCTTTAGATTTCTTAATTTTTTCAATCAGATAAGAATGACGGTATCTTGTTTTCAGAAGCTCATGTTCATAAAATCCACCTTTAATGATATTATCTTTATAATCTTCCAAAATATATGTAGTTCGATTTGTATTTTGTATGGTTTTAATTTTGAAAATTTCTGTTGTCCAGTTTGGTGTATAACCTTTCTCAAAAATATGCTTATTATTACTAATTTTCACACTTTCTCCAACATGAAACTTTGGTTTATGAAACATTTTTAAATTATTATAAATATTTTTCAATATTAACTTTTGATTGGAAGAATTAACGTGATTGGGTGACATTTTTATAGTTCTATGAGTCTTATTATTATATTCATTAATTAAATTTTTATAATTATGAATCCATTGATATGTTCCTTGATAACTAAATGCTTTCCACATCATTCCTTTGAGAGTTCTATTAAAACGTTCAACGATTGATGCCTTTAAAATGCTAAATGTTGAGTAATGATTAATGCGATATTCTTTCATCAAGTGGTTAAATTTACTGTTGAAGAATTCTTTACCGTCGTCTGTTTGTAAATTTGTTGGTATTCTTCTCAAAACTAATAAACTTCGCATAGCCTCAGTGACATCAGCAGCATTTTTTGTTTTCAGAGGTACAGCCCAGGCAAATTTTGAAAATGTATCTATTATTGTTAGGAGGAAGCGGTGGCGACTATTGTATTTGGAATAAGATCCCATTTCCACTAAATCTGCTTGCCATAAATCATATATACCCTTTGTTATTACTCGTCGTCGTTTAAATTTTTTATGAGCCTGTTTGTGCAGTTCATCTACATACTAAACTTTTCTTACTCATCGTCTTCAACTAATCCTCTTATTATCGGAATTGTTTTAATTGGTATTTTTTCAATTTTTGTTATGTAATCAATAATATAATTCTCAATTCTACTAAGACTCTGTTCCATATATTTTCTTTGAGAATCTAAAACATTATCCATATATAATTTTAGAGAAGTTTCTGTTTTAACATTCATATCTTCAATGAGTTCATATTTAGCAGAAACTTTATTTAATAAAGGGTCCGCCAAATAACTTTGAAAATTCTTTAAAAAAAAAACTACTGGATATTTTCTCAAATTTCTTTTTTTATTTGAAACTACAATCCTTCCGGTTAATAATGGAAAATAATTTCATTCAAATGGCTGTCCCGGCTGGCCATGCAGTAGCCTACACGATCGGTCCAATTTTTAAGCACATTATCGATTGTGTGCAGCTGTATTTCACCAATGGCTTCACGAATATTGTCCTTTAAAGCGTCAATTGTCTCTGGCTTGTCGGCGTAACACTTATCTTTGAGGGCACCCCACAAATAATAGTCCAACGGTGTCAAATCGCAGCTCCGAGGTGGCTAAACGACATCAGCTCTGCGGCTGATAATGCGATCTTCAAAAACAGGGCGCAAAACATCGAGTGTAGCTTCGGCTGTGTGGCACGTACCGCCGCCCTGTTGAAACCAAATGTTGCCAATATCCTCCTCTTCAATTTTTGTGAACAAAAATTCGTTCAACATGGCCCGATAACGATCGCCATTGACTGTAACGGCCACTCCTTCCTCATTTTCGAAGAAAAATGGCCCAATTATGCCTCTGGACCAAAATCCGCACCAAACAGTGACTCGTTTTGTGTGCATCGGCTTTTGAATGTATGCGTGCGGGTTTTCTGTGCCCCAAATGCGGCAATTTTGCTTGTTTACATACCCGCCAAGATCAAAATGAGCTTCATCTGAAAAGATGATTTTTTTGGCAAATGATTTTTTTTGCATTCTGCAACATTACCATGAATTTCAAAGTAATGTCGCAATATTTCCCAGCATTGTTCAAGCGTATACACAACCATATTCGTTCAGCGGAAGGATAAAACTAATTATCTGTCAAATCAAACATGAGCTAAGTGTTACCATTCACCAAATATACAGTAGTTGAAAAAAAAAAAGTTAGATGGCGGACCCGTTATATCCTTGTTTGATTTCTTTATAGTTGTGAGTAAATCTTGAGATAGTTGAAGGACTTTGATTTGTACAAATGATTTTGTTGCAGCATCATCTTCTTCCATCGGCTGCCCAACATGTCTAATTCGTTTCCACTCAAGTTCAAGTTCTTACCTTTATCCAAACAGAATCCAAATGTTTTTGAAACATCCTTTCTTTTTAAATCATATATATTATGCTTGTATTTAGAATAGTGTCCAAACTTATCAACAGCCATTCTCAGATTGAAAAAATAGATTTTTTTTTTACTATATATATTTATATAATTATATTACATTCTTTCAATTCTTCAACAATTGAAATGATCTCATTATTATGATTATTGTGACCAGCTGATTGAGATGACATTAACAACCGCAACCGATCAACCAGTTCGTTTGGATCATCCCAATATGTGTAAATAGGATTCTGTGTATTTAATCTCATAAGACTGGGACCTAGACCAGAACCATCATGCACTTTATTTACTGATTTTTTTTCAGTAAATAATTTCTTTATTATTTGTTTATATTTATATGATCTAGTACCTTTAACTTGTTCATTTACATCAAAATTTCGTTTATGTGCATTGGTCTTCAATAGAATCTTTTTATAAATTTCCAATTCATTGTTATCATAATTCATTGGTGTTTTATAGAATAATAATTCAAACAAACCAGGTGCTATCACCCAATTTTCGTCTGATATATGTATTTTATCGTCAGAAATTTTCAAAGCACTACCACCAAATCTCCATGTACCATTTAAATCTTTATATGTTCCATATAATTTATCTAGTTCACCACTCTTTTCCAAATGTGTTAAATTTGTTTGTTATTTCGACTGATTTGAGGTTGTGTTGCTTCCTTGACTGAAAAAAGTATCATCTGCATTACTGTCAGCAATATCTTGAACTTTGATTTTACTCAACAAATGTGATTGACTTCTTTAGATTGGAGTACTTGTCTTCCTATCAAACTTAAAATCATATTCATTTCCATTGATTGTTGTATTATTTGCTTTAGTTGCTTTGGTCTTTTCAATTAATTCATTCAGTGGTTTAGTAATAGGTTTGAATGTAGCTTCTAAAAGGTTTTCTGCATCTGCTTCCCCCAACCTAATACTTTTGAATTTTTTTCTTAATATGCTTCTGGTCTTAATTATATATTTTAAAAGTTTTTCATTCATTTTTCCTATTCAGGTATTACCCCTTGTCAAGTGTTGATTGCAGATATGATACTAAACATATAATAATCCATGTCTATTCTTTTATATCTGAATAAATATATCAAACCCCTTCCTATAACGACCGCAATGTAAAGGATCATCTTTACTGATGACTAGGAAGCTATATTTATCCTCCCAACATAGACTACACATTTTTGTGAAATTCATCCAATTCATATCAGCAGCAACATGATCATTATATATATGCTTCATATTCATTTCATCTTGTCGAAACATAATAATCATATTCGCATTATCACGTATTAAATGTTTGGGTATATGTGTATATGTTTGTCATAAGTAACAACTATCTATGTTTTTATGTCTCCCCATACAAAAATATGACCGAATATTATTTTATTTCTCACAAGCAACATCTTCAAATATAATAATAGAATTATGCTTTGCATTCTCCAATGGTAGAACATCATCATTTTCAGAGAATGTATACAATCCTATACCTTTCATCGGCTCTAATAATTTCTTTAAATAAACATATTTTGATTGATATAAAGATTTTGAATATATAAATATATATTCTCAAATTTAAGACCATTAGAACTTTCTATTAAACTTATCATAACATTAGTCTTTCCACAATTTGAGGGACCGACAATTAAAGCTCTTATGGAATTCGGCAAAAGTGAACTATGTTTGACTTTAGAAGAATTTTTGGTTGGAAAAATCAATATTCCTAACAATAATTTTTCTTGCTGTTTGACTAAACGCATTTTTGCAACTAATGCAATCATATATGAAACATATGTTTTTATTGATTAGAATCATTTTTACTTGAACTGTTAACGGGTTCAAACGCAATAAATATGACTGTAATGTATAAAAACACAGCTAGTTGTAATCAATCTGTAAAAGGAAGAGGCTTAGTAAATAACTTGATAAATTCTCTGCCAATTGAATTACACTTACCAGGATATCAATTTTGTGGACCAAGGACTAAATTAAAAAAACGTTTAGATAGAGGAGATAAAGGTATTAATTCATTGGATGCAGCATGTAAAGAGCATGATATTTTATACTCTCAAACAAAAGATATAAACAAACGACATACAGCAGATCAAATATTAGCTGAAAAGGCGTGGCAAAGAGTTAAATCAGCAAACAGCAGTCTATCAGAACGTACAAACGCTTAGTTACAAATGCGATGAAAACTAAGGTGAAATTTGGTATGGGAAATATTTCTAACAAAGTACGCATAAAACCTATACGTAAGCGGGGAAAAAAGATAATTAAAAAGATATGTGTGAGAAAAATTTTCACTACGGCTATAAAGAATGCAAACAAAGTTCTAAAGGCTGAAAAACCGGACAATATTGAAAACGCAATTAAAATTGCGAACAAAGTTATAAAAAGTACAATAAGGCGAAACAAGTCAATAAAAGTACCCAGAGTCATCTCCATAACTAAATTAGGTGGTTTTCTACCATTAGTACCAATTTTAACTGCTCTTGGTGCTATTGGTGGTTTAGCCTCTGGAGGGAGCGCCCTTGCAAAAGTTATAAATGAGACTAAAGCTGCTAGAGAGCAGTTAGCAGAAGCAAATCGTCATAACAAAACTATGAAGTCAATTGCTATGGGAAAAGCACTTTATCTTAAACCATATCGGAAGGGTTACGGTTTATATTATGATTCACATTCAAAAAACTAATGCAACAACTACCCAAGAGAGCTCTTACAAACTTTGATTTGAAGAAGTATGCCAACAATTTACAATACTTTAGAGGAGTCTTTATGCGTGATGCTCTTCCAAAGAAGCCTAATCAAAGAGAATGTGGTATTGTTAAATTGGATACTTCTAATGGTAGTGGGACACATTGGGTAGCATATTATAAAAACCAAAATAACATGGGGAGCCCAACTATATTAAGAGTGCTCTAGTGACAATTCAAGTATAACTTCTCCTGTAAGCCAACAGTTAATTGAGCTGGTTATAATAACCTATCATTATCCGAGGAATTGCCACTCATCTCTGATCGTATACAGTCCACATTTATAAAAGTTCATAAATTCTGTAAAGAGAATGGTGTTTCCAGTATACCTTAATACCTTCTTTTAACATATGAAAACTCTATTGGACCCTAAATGTAGCATTCCTATTAAAACCAATCATAAAATGTTTATTCCAATAGTCATGAATATCACTTCGTAAAAGTCAATTGTCTCAATTATTGGAGTACAATAACGAAACTTTGTTTCATTATTCATAATAAGAGCATTCAAACCCAATACAAAAAAATGGCATGATATACAACAGAGTCTGGTTCATATCTCACTGTCTATACAATTTGGAATCAGAGAGAAATATTAGCGTACCTAGCTGTACATTTGACATAGTGTTTGGATGGTCAAGCTATACTCAAGTTTTTTTTATTGACCACTAATTTTAATTGGCTCATGGTGTAATTTGCGAAGTGCTTTCTGCCTCTAAGAGTGTTGGGAATATATCAAGAAATGTGATGCTGGTCAGGCATATCTGCATAATTACTAGCATCCATTTATCTAGATATGCCACTGATGAAATCATATAAGACGTGACTTTAAAGAGCGAAAAACGTTCTTCACAAAATGCTTAGTTGTCGAGAAGTTCCTTTTCTTATTTAGTTGCAACCTCAGATTTCAACAGTAATCAATTTGTTGAAGAAAAGAGCGGCTTTGAAAGATGACTTCACAGTTAACATTGTATATTACACGTGGTTCTGTATAATTCACAAAGACTATTACAATGCATGGAATTGTGTAAAGTTGAGTTTATATTTAGGGAAACATATTATACCCCAATGCTTTGCTCAAGCCACTTGCATTAGCAAAATGTCTCTACACATACAATACACATATTTGTTAACGAAGTTTCTATTGACGTCAGAATTCTAAAGAATAAAACAGAAGGTTAGTTTAAAAAAATTTTCAAAACCTTTAAGTTTATTAAATCCAATTGACGTCAACTAAAACTGACGTCAACTAAAATTACCATAAACTCCACCAATATTTAGACTCAGTACAGAGACAGCAAAAAGTCTGGAAATATGAAAAGGAATGCTTAAGACAATAACAAACCTAAGCAAATATTGTTGTATAGAACACAATTTTTTATTTCTTATTGCTAAGAAGGCATGTTCTGATCTATCTCCAGTACTTACATACGTCTATATCTATTATCTGGACTAACCCCGTTGTCTACGTCGATATGAATAGTGTTAGAAACCATTCGCTTTCGAAACGCCTGTATTGGTCGAATCGGACAGATATGCCATTCTTATATGTTTTGCTCAATAAAGAGAAGATCAAGCCAAAATATTGTTAAGAAATCAGTTCATGCCATATCACTAAGGACCTGACAGTTGCATGCATGGCTTATTCGGTCAGACAATTCATTGCATGGCGACCAACTGTGAGTGAAGATACCAAACTGAAGATGTGTCAAAACCATTTTTAATTGCCCTGTTTCTGTCCAACATGAGTTGTGCGATGGCCATAACCAGACAATGCTATGAATTCAGCTATTATAGTTACTACATATTTTTAGTGTCTTACGTTGTCAAGTAGAGTAACAGCCTCTAGAATACCGACTTCACACAAGAGAAAAAGTAATAACCTCATTCCCTGAACGACAAATGCAAAATATTTATCATGGAAAAGTGACCTCACAGTTGTGAAATGCAAGTACAGATGTTGGATTATGTGCGTGTATGTTGTACAAAGTAATCCCCAATTCCATAACAATGAAAGTGATAGAACCCTAGACACGTTAGTGATCCCCACATCTTCGTATAATACTTACGGAAGTAATCCCGCTGGGTTGTTTCGACCCACAAGCGAGCATGGCGGGCTGAAAGAGGCTGCGGATGGACGAAAATTATGCTACCTGCTATCTCTGACCGATGGTCACGGTTCCTTCTATTTTTAGGTAGGAGGGACTGCAGGCTGTTGGTTGGCGTGATGACAGGGCACTTTCTATGGGCTAGGTACATGAAAAGGATTGGCATATCAGACAGTGCGCTGTGCCCCGCCTGTGGAGAGGAAGACGAGACGGCGGACCATATTCTTTGCGTCTGCCCTGCCTTTGCTCGAATCAGGTTCGGGATTTTTGGCACTGATGTGCTGAGGAGTAACCAACTTGGCTCCTTGGCACCACAGGATCTACTTCTACTTCTTCGGAGGTCGGGTAGATTTAAAACAGAGTAAAAGGGAACCTTAAGTGCAGTACAATGGATATATACTCTGTCTGAGTGCTGCGCTTACTAGATTGTTCCGACAAAAAAAAAAAAAAAAAAAAAAATCCCGCTGGCTAGTTTACAAGATGACTCTTGGACTTCCAAAATTTATAGGTTAGGGAATTTTCGCTAGAGCTTAGCATCAGAATTTATATCACGACCTTTAACTACGGTATGTATATTAAATCTGCTAATTGAGTCGAATATGCGTATTGCGTCTAATTATGATAGTTTTACTTAGTCACGCTTAGTGACATTGTAGCCGATGTATGTACGCACCGAATATAGGAATACAAATTATGGAATAACTATTTACTGATAGATATAGGTAATTTGCTCAATAGATATCATGAAAGCGAAACACCAAGATGTGTTGTCTGATTCAGCCTAGGGATGGATCAGCCATAGATCCAACTGATCTAACTATGGATGTAGAATTACGTGGATTGAGGCCGTTCAAGCTTATCTAAGCATCAGTATACATTTGGCTTGATATATTTTAGATGAAATACCAAAATCAAATCTATCTTTTAAAAATGAGTCATTGTTTTAGTTCGTATTCTCCATTCCTTTATGGATTGCTCTTTCTCCTGATCCGAAGCGCAACTGGAAGCGCAATCTAGCTGAGAGCGTCCGTAAAGCGTCGTGTGCGCTGTGTTGTTGTAAGAGGGCAGTGGGCACTAGAAGTGTTCTACAACACCGAATCATGCTCTGGCTCTACACAGCCGCGGTTGAACGAAACCTTCTTTACGGACCTGTTTTCTGGAAGGCAGTTACTATCAAGGCTTGTAACCCGAATTCTCTAGACAAAGTCAGAATGAGTGCAGCCCAACTGATCACTGGAGCCCTATGATCCATACCTCCGAGGGCGATCTTTGCACTTATATGCTGGCTACCCCTTACGCTTCTGGTAGTACAACAGACCAAACTTGCGGGTAACGACTGAGTGCACTTGCACGGTGGTCGAGAACAGACCTGGGGCATGCTAGTATTCTTAACCAGAACTTGCCTACCCCCACCTTCATTGAATATGCCTGTCCGAATTTCAACCTCAATCGGGGTTCCACTTTATTGTTGAGATTACTGTATTTGGAACAGAGTGATCATCGATCAGACTCTGGTTATCTACATAGACAGCTCCCAGTTTGGGGACAAAATCGATAGCGGGATCTTCTCCAACAAATTAGACCTTAGCATCTCGTTTAGACTCCCTGACAATTGCAGTGTCTTTCAATCAGTAGTAATGGCTATTTACCATGCAGTGAATTGGTTTCTAACCAATGGGGTTTTTGGTGTCAGCATCCAATTCTCCTCGAACAACCAAGCTGTCACGACGTTCTCAAGACTCGTACAGGAATGGCAGTCATCTCTAAATGAGCTCTTCATGCATTGCATAGTTCATATAGTCTGGGTACCTGATCACAGGGACATCAGAGGAATTGCGAAGCAGATGAGCTTGCTAAAGCAGCCACACTACTCTCCGTAGTACACCTTTCTCTACACATAGGCATCCTTCTCGCTACAGCTAGGCTGGCAATCAAATATGCAGGTATGTCAAGAAGGCCAACATACTATGGGTGGAGGAACAGTCTTGCCGCATATCAGGGCTATCCTGGCCTAGCCTTAGCAAGAGGCGAACACTTCAGCTACTTCAACATAGATGGGAGTCCATCAGCATAGTGGTTTCGGTGCTGATGGGGCATTGTGTGATGGGGAGGCATGCGGCTAGGCTAAATTTGCCGTTTAATGACTTCTAGATGTGGAGGTGAGGAGGAAGAAGAGACAGTCAGAGACAGACTTAAGTATAAATGTCCATTCTAAGCCAGACGAAGAACGTGCATCTACAGCGCTTTTTTCCTGGGCTCTCAACCTGTAAAATTAGGGACCATAGTTCTCAAATTGTCACGTTGGTTCCCTACTTCGCAATCGGGGCAGTCGTACCGCTACCGGTGCTACATGGGCGCTCATCACCTGAGCTGTACCCATACTCAGTACGTATTCATCCCTGGTATGGCAATGGGCCATTCTTTGTTCCTGAGTGAGCTTTTTTCTGCCACTCCAACCCAACCTAAACAAACCTCTCCGCAAATTATGAAGCAAGGCACTGAAATGTAGGAACGAACATTCACTTCTTACTTTTGTATTGTAGTAGCTTCTTTTTTGAAGTTTGTACCGTCGATATAACTAATATATCTTCCATGGTTTATGGATCGAATCATACTCTCTTTGTGATTTTCTCAGTCTTTATTTCCAAGAAGTTCTCTGGTGGTACCAGCAAATCCAACTTTAATAAAATAATTTACTAAATAAAAAGTATACTAGCAGTGTGCTCCTTACATCTGCTGGAGAAGACGATTGCCTATAATTTGTCTTAGTATCGGTAATAAACAGCCACAGAAGGCGTTCTGGAACATCACACAAAGGAGAAAGCTCTGTGCCCAAGCCGACGATGTACTAACAACGAGGGAAGCACACGAACGGGATAAAGTCCGAATAATCTCCATTGTCATTTGATTTATTTTGGAATGTCATATTTTTATAAATTGTCTTAATTAGTTATTTCTCTTAATTTTAAAATATCTAAAATTATTATAATTATCTGATATATAAAACTGGAGAATAATAGGAAAAATAAAAAAATTAGATCGAGTTTTGTTCTTAATGACGAAGTACCTATGTTTAAAGCACTTGTAGTGCGTCAGAGATTGGTCCCAGACATTGTCTGGAATCTTTCTTTCATACGCCATTTTTGAGGTAGAATAAAACAAGAAAATAATATACGGAAAATAATTCGTTTGGGAAAGTAAACAAATTTTTAGCTATAAAAGCGCGCAGCAATCGTGAATTTCCATCAGTTTATTCCACAAATTTTGTGAACTAAAACTCGTTAAACCAAAATACTCCTTGTTTTCGCTTTGATTGCGTTTGCGAATACCGCTAAGGCTACTCTGGAAGTAAGTACATCAAATAATAATTTAGGTCCTTTCGGTTTAAGTAAACATTTTCAATTTGATATTTTACGTTCATTTTTCTTTAATTTTGCAGTTGGCACTGTTGGAAGAGCTTTGGCGGAATCAATGTTTCAGAGAAGCTCATGTAAGTCCTGAGCTGGAAGATGCTTTATGCACGAGAGTTTTCACTGATACTGACGATGATAAGGCCTGTAAGGACTTTTTTATCTGCTATATGAGGAAAGCAAAGATGCTCGTAAATGATGTCCCTCAAATGAAAGTGATACTTATAGCATTTGAAAAAGATGATCGAAATGCCAAGCAAATCTTTGAAAACTGTGGCATTAACTGGGGCGAAGCTAATATTCAAAGAATGTACGATGCATTCAAATGTTACGCGAAAATTGTAGAAGATCGCTCTACAAACGAATAAAATTAAATTCATTTAATAGTAATTTTTTGGAAATAAAATAATTTCATAAATATAAACCTTTTTTTAACCGAAAGATTCCTATTGTTGCTGTACTTATGAAACATACAAATTCCAGAATTTGACTTTTAGATGGCATTTATAGAGATTAAATCCGTATTGCAATTATAGGAGTATAGCAATAAATATTGGATTATAGGATTTTGAGACATAAAAACTAAATTAGGCATTCGGTAGCACGAAAAGAATAATGGCACTACTGATCATTCTACTTCTCAATGCTAATGCTAATCTGGGAAAGGAATTTGATACGTTAGTGTGGATAAGGGGCTCACGGTTATTAAATATTAAAAGCCTTTTACAAGACATACAATTCCATTTAAAACAATTAGGGATTTCATTGTTGGTTTGAGCATAATAGGTTGGTTCAGTTAGATTAAACTGGCTGTCCGAATAAGCCACGCATACTCGTACACGTTTTAAGTCCTTAGCGATACCAGATGAGTGCCTATTTCGAACTCTAGGTAGTAGATATCATTATATAGTGAGTCTGTTAAGATAGTCTTTTAAGGCTAAAATTGAAACCTCGTCTAGTCTCCCAAACCATGGGGACCCAAAGTATATTAAGAGTGCTCGAGTGTCAATTAAACTTAAGAAATTTCTGCTGTAAACCAAAAGTTAATTGAGCTAAACTATTTATGTAGGGTATAAAAACCCATCATTATCCGAGGATTTCCTACGATCTCTGATTGAATGAAGTCCATATTTATAGAGGTTCGTAAATTCTGTAAATAAATTGTTCTCTCCAGTATTTCGACATTACTACTTTTTACCCATATACAAGAATCTGATCGAATTATGAATACTCTGATGACTGTCTAGAAAGTGATTTGGCAAGCATCTCATATACAGATCGCAAAATTTATAGTTCCGCTCGCTAGCTTAGAATTTGTGGAGGCTACTTTTGAACCCACAAACTCTGGAATGACAATATGTCACTACTCCTGCCATTCTCAGACCATCAAACTCTATAAGTCTAATAAGAACCACAAGCAAATGATGGAAATTAAATCCACTTAATCCGCTTGATTGCAGTGGTATAAGATGGCAATGAAATTTCGGATGAACTGGAAGCAGAATGGAAATCAATGGCCCTGAATTGTTATGTGTGGGGAACAATAACTCCTTATCTGAAAATATGAGACTATGCTCCAACTAAAAATATATGACTTCAATTAAGTAACTTCTTCCCAAACTTTATTCAAAAGGAAGTACTCCAAAAGCTAATTCAAGTTTTCTTACAGAACTTTGTCAAAATATCTGTATGCCAAATGAATTTGTATGCAGATTAAATTACGAATCCTGCCGTAATCTGAAAAGGTACAATGTCTTTGGAATAGGAAGCTGGTTATTGAACTAGTTATAACTAACCCCTAGAACGATTAGAATTAGTAACCTCAAGTAGGACTCGTAGTAGAAATTGAGAATATTAAATTAGGAATTTCTTATATAACAATAATTTTTTTAACAATGTTCTATTCGGGTTATATTTCGGAATTACGCAACAGTCTTTGTACAACTTGTGACGGCAGCAACTGAAACATTTGTGCAAATACTCGTATATGTATTGGTCCAGAGCTAACACAAGTTGTTTACTTTTTCAAAACTAAAACTTAAAAATTTCAACGAAAACAACAAACAATAATTTGAACAATATCTTGAAAAAAGGAGACCTTGAAGCAAGTCTTTGCTGAACAGACAAGAGAACATCTGATTGTACAAAATATTTTGTTGACGCTGAAACACTGAAAACAAATATTCATATATATAATTTTTTGAATGAAATAACTTTAGATATCTTTGAAATTTCCTCACAATTTGTCCTGATATTTTTGGTGACTTGCCTTCGTATAAGTACGCATTTAACATTTGTTCCATTTGACTTTCATCGTCTAAGCTATCTTTCCAATCAATACCGGAGTTAAGCCGAAGAAGCGGTTGGGAGACCACACTAACTATTTTGTCTAGAGCATCCAGATATTAACTCCTCCACTTTACTATCTCAATGCGACCACGAACTCTGGGTAATTTGTTTAAACTGCATGGGATTGCAAGCATTGCAGTTAATCAACTAGGAAGTGTTGTCAATTGTTTTTCGTTGTCTCTGAACACTTGCATCTCTCAAAGTCAGTCCAACAATACAGTAAGAGATCTAAAAAATCCCAGGGTTCCAAAATCTCTATGTCGCGGCTATGGAGAATTAATCCCCAAAGACCCTTCCGAATACCCTGATGACATGGATATTATTCAATTTCATAATAATTGTGATTTATATAATTGGAGTAACCAATTGTTGTGAGGATCATTGTGATCATCTCGGCATAGAAAAATTAAAATTTTCAAATTTATCTCGTTTTACAACTGAAATATTCTTCAGGGTCTATTTTTTTACTGGGTTTTGCAAAAAGAACTCTCAATAGTTGCTGGTAAGGATATAAAGGGTGGTTTTTTAGACTTATGGTTTTCAAGCAGAAATAAAACGCATATAGTTTAATGTTATGGCCAAGAATTTAGCTTTACTATATATATAGATAAGGGTTTACCATTATGTTTTGAGATGATTTCGGGCAAGTGGCCGCCGTGGCTGCCTCGAATAAATTCCAGCTGAGAGGCCCAATTTTCGACCACTTTTTACAGAAATTGGGGCCGTATGTCAGCAATAACGCGCCGAATATTCTCTTCCAAGGCGTCAATCGTCTCGGGCTTATCTGCGTAGACAAGCGACTTCACATAACCCAGCTAAAAATAATCCAGCGGTGTTAAATCCCACGATCTTGGAGGCCACGCCTCAGGCCCACGATGCGAGATAATGCGCTCACCAAATGTTTCCTTCAATAAATTGATTGTTTCTTTGGATGTATGGCATGTAGCGCCCTCTTGTTGGAACCAAAGGTCGTCCACATCACCGCTATTCCGCTATGGCCCCAGGGCCACCTAACATTGAGTCAAACCGTTCTGCAATGCTGGCAGATCTGCCGCTAAAAAAAGTAAGGCGCAACAGAATAACATCCCAAACTACACATTTCCTGAACTTCCTTCAACCACACAAAATGATCCAAATGCGTAATTATTGAAGCTGCGAATACTACTAAAACCTTATCGCAGTTTTCATGCTTTGGTGTATATAAGTCCCTTCTACTAATAAGTAAAGATGTAGAAAAAGTGACTGATCTCCGAGATGGCAACTTACTATTACTTGCAAAAAATAAAATAGCCGCTGAGAAATTAATTGCAGCCAAATCGCTGCATGGCATTTGCTCTATCAACGCTAAATACCATATTAATCTTAACACAGTCAAATGGACAATATATGCTCCATTCCTAAACAATGTCGATGAAAAAGAAATAATCGAGGAATTATCTTCCCAGGGTGTCACATCGATATATAAGTTCCAGAAAACCATCGATGGCAAAAGAATCCCAAACGGCGTTATTCTCGTATCGTATAGAAATACGGCAATATATCCCCAACCCGATGCGTTCCAAAAATTGCCAAGTGCTCGGGCACACAAGCAAGTACTGTAGACGTCCACCAACATGCGTTCAGTGCAATTTCCTCCCGCATTCCCCAGAAGTGTGCACACGTACTTACTGCGCTAACTGCGTAGGTCCGCATCCAGCTTCATCCAATACATGCACCAAATTCCAGCAATCGAAGGAGATAATGAAAATTAAAACTATCAATAAATGTACAGTGGCAGAAGCGTTGAAAACTTGTAAACAGCAAACCTATTCCTCATACGCTGCAGCTGCTACTCAAGCAACCATCAATAATGACAACAACGACACCAACAACATTTCGGTAAATAGTAGCGACAAGAAAAACAACATCAACTGTAACACCTATAACAACGAAAACTACAATTTGCAAAAACAAGAAAATATTATATCAACAATTAACACACAACATGCATCAAACAATAACAATACTTTTTCTCCTCCCCCAACCACCACTTCCCAAGCAAAGAACTCAGCCTGCAGTAACTTTAGCAATTTTAGTGACTCTCTAATAACAGATAACTGTTCCGCTTCTCAAATCAATGTACGCAAAAATTCATATTTCCAGTACTCTACAGCCGGTAACTCAGACCTTCCCTCAACTAGCATACAATCCATAAACTTCCAACCTCTTACATCCCTAAAGAAAGTCCTTTCCGAATCAATCAAATCTCTAAATGATAATCCTGTCCAAGCCAATATCAATTACTGATAAATCAGTACATATTAATTGTAACTCTATAGACATATAATCACTTACTTTTATAACTTATCGCAGTATGTTAGCAATTTTGCAATGGAACATTAACGGGTATCTAAACAACTATCACGAGCAATTTCTACTCTTAAAAGATTGTAAACCTGCAATTGTATGCTTACAAGAGACACAACTGCCATTCAACACAAATTTAAAACCACCCTCTCCGTACTTAAGTTATTTTTATAATATTCCCCAGAACTTTTCCAGCAAACAAGGAGTAGGAATTCTTGTCAGAAGAGACATTCCGCACACACTTCTACCCATAACATCTAATTTTCCCACAATGTGAATCGAAATTAATATTGGAATGAAGATAACAATCATCTCAACCTATATTCCCCCTAACTACAACCCCATCCCCCATGAACTTAAGTCGATCATCCAAAACTGCCCTCCACCTACTATACTAACGGGTGACGTTAATGCATGGAGCCTTTCTTGGGGCTCTCCGAACTATAATGTCAAAGGTCGGAACATAGAGGCTGTTATATTATCTTCTAACCAAGTTATTTTGAATGACGGTTCTCCTACTCATTTCTCTACGAATGGGTCTTTTACTCATCCTCCCTTACACCTCACTGCTCTTGGAAAACACTTGAGGACCTTCACGGCAGTGACCATTACCCAATAATTACCACCCCTAACCTACTTAACAAATTAACAGAATGACGCCATACCCCAAGATTTATTACTGATAAAGCAGTTTGGCCCAAATTCCAACTCCAATGTATAGATCTCGAAAAACGTTTCCCACACAGTAATAATATTAATGAAGAAGCCTCAAGGATACAGAAAATTATCCGCACTGCTTCTCATCACCACATTCCCCAAAGCTTCCCTCAAACTAAAGGTACCACTGTCTCATGGTGGAATACTAAGTTAGCCTCGCTCCGTTCAGCAAAACAGAAAGCATGGCGTTTATATAAAAAAGTTCGAACTGACATTAATCTAAGTCATTACAAGAAACCAAATGCAAAGTTCACGTTTAATGCTAAAATTGCTAAACGCACCTGTTTTGAAAGACTTACCAGTTCAATAAATTCAACCTCCGACCCTAACACTATTTGGCTTGACTTAAAAGGCATCTCTGGATGTTCCAAAACAATAGCATCGTATTACTAACCACACCCACAGGGACCCTACATCGTGGCCAAGATATAGCTAACTTCCTTGCACATAAATGGGCTGCTTACTCTCATGACAGCAACTTCTCAAACCACTTCGCATCAGCTAAAACTTCCGTTTTAAGCAATAAATATATCCCACCTAGCACTCTAACCACATCAGCCAAATTAATCGAAAAACCAATTTCATCCTGTAAATACGAATACACAATCACCGGGACTAAAGGCAAAACACCCGGGTTTGATCGCATCTCATAGCCGATTTTAAAAAATATCCCTTACTCTACGAAAACCCGTATATTGAACCTCTATAACTCAATTTTTGATAAAGGGATCTTTCCGCAGCGTTGGAAATGTTCCACTATATCCACACACATATCATTAACAATTTTCAATTGCAAGTTGAAATTATTCTTCAATTGCAAGTTAAGCTACTTTTTAACCAGAGGTCGCCAACTTACAAAATTGCAGCCCGCTTAAAGAAAGCTTACATATTTGCAAAGTTTCGCACTTCTAGCTAAGCTGCAAGCTTGGAATGCGCTGCATATGGCTATGTACGTACTTCACAAAAAATTTTATTCCTTTTCATATTTAAATAAGTTATTTTAGATCCAAAAAATTATGATTGTTAATTAATCAAATCTGATATTTTGAACCGTTCGTCTGGTGCACAAAATGTTTATTATAGCTATGATAAAACTATTTCTACAACGATTCAGTAATTAACAATTATCCTGTGGAATTTTAGAGGTTTTTTCAATTAGTGGCTAACAAACACATAGTTTAGCATTGAAAGTCAATTGTATTGTACTCTCGTTAGAAATTTGAATGCTAAGGATGCATTAGTCAATGGTATCAGAATGCGAGTGAAAGTTAGCAAAGGCAAAATAAAAGTACTGAAGTGCTTCTTGTAAAAATATTGGTCATTAAAATATGTGCATACATACATATATGGAATTACAAAATTAAAACAACTTTTGAAATTTTGTTGGCATGTGGGAATATGAAACAATCTTCAGGGGAATAATCTATTGGTGATGCGGCTCCCCAACCTAGCTACTTAACTTTTCATCGCTTTAGGTGTTCAACATTCGTATCGAAAAGAGTCGCACAAATTCAAGAATTATCGAAAAACGCTCATTGGTTAAAAGTAGATACAAAGCACAATCCAGCGGATATTGTATCCCATGGTATGTGGCCCAATGAATTGATATCGTCCGTTTTATGGACTTGTCGACACGACTTTCTTAGTAGGGATTCAACTCAGTGGCCAAAACAAGAAGTGATATAGGTCAAAGACGAACTCGAATAACGCAATAAGGTATTTTCACTGGTTTCCAGCTTGCAGTCAACTGTCGACTTAGTAAAACGTTTCAAATAGATTAGGCTATCTTGCTCGATAGGTATCTAATGCACTAAATACGCCTCTCACTGCGACAGAATTAAGTAGAGGGCTTCATTTTACTTTGTACAATATTCAGCGTGTTCATTTCGGATCGGAAATTCGTTCATTAGAAGGCAATCTTATGCTTAAATCAACAAAGTTGCAAAAGTTGAATCCATTTTTATTGGAAGAAGCAGGAAGTCCTCTAATAAGAGTAGGTGGCAGACTCAGAAAATCCGATTTATCATATGTAAACGACCAATACCTAGCAGTTTTTGTATGCTTCCTCACTAAAGCATGTCACTGGGAAGTTGTCTCGTACTTAAGAAAAGGCGCCTTTATAGCCGCTCCTAGACGATTCTTCGCAAGGAGAGGCCTTAGCACCGACTTATTTTGCGACAATGCTACTAATTTTGAGGGTGTGGCGCGCGCATTGAAGCAATTAACATCGCAGTTTTTCGATGAAGTAACAAGGCATAATATTGAAACGTGATTGCATACTTTTAGGATCCCATCTGGAGTTTGAGGTTATGTACACCACCCTATGAATTTAAGCCAAGACACATTCCATGCGGATAAATTGTAGAGGTTTCGTTATATAGAAAGTGGTGTGAAGAATGTTATCGAAAATAAGTTTACTCCAGAACCCTTCTTAGAGGTGTATATAAGATTCTAGAATAAAAAAACTT
This sequence comes from Clusia tigrina, assembly GCA_920105625.2. Taxonomy (NCBI): domain Eukaryota; kingdom Metazoa; phylum Arthropoda; class Insecta; order Diptera; family Clusiidae; genus Clusia; species Clusia tigrina. The sequence continues at coordinate 32,453,845 of OV050030.1, forward strand.
CTTGAATAGCGTAGAATTTTCTACTTCAACAATTCGAAAGCTATAAAAGCCACCACACTATTCAAAGTCGAACACAGTTGAGCAGAGATCGTAACAGTGTGTGCATCGTGCATTTTAATCGAAGCAGCAGTATTTGTAATGGTGATTCAATGAATTATTAAATAAAGTGCAAATTGTAATAAAGTAAACTTTAAGCCAAATATTAAGTGATTAAATAGCAATAATTAAATAAAGTTAGTTATTTTAATTCAACCAGCGATTGTTTGATTACTACACGATCCAGTGGTACGAATCCGAGTACAGAGAGTTAGAGTAAATTGTCAGGAGGGCAATTTCGTATCAGAATAAATTGTCAAGAGGGCAATTTCGTAACAATATTATGAACAAATGCAGCTCTCGGGGATTGAATTTTCATTTCATTCCTGCCCGTTCTCCTCATTTTGGTGGCTTATGGGAGAGTGCTGTCAAAATCGGAAATTCGTTGCTATCTCACCATCTACGTAACGCATCACTCACATTTGAGGAGCTGCCAGCAGTTACGGCGGAAATAGAAGCTATTATGAATTCGCGTCCGTTGTGTGGTGTAACGATAGATCAAAATGATTTGGAAACCTTAGCACCCGGCAATTTCGCAGTGAGGAATTAAAAATTTCTCATGCTCATAGACGGGAAAGGATCAAATTCATGCAACTATCGTTTTGGAAAAGGTGGTCTCGAGGATTACTTACTAAAAGTAAAATTATCAAAAACCTATAGATAGGTTACTATAGGGACATTTATGCTTATAATGGAAGACAATCTGCCGCCACGTCAATGTGTACTTGGAAGAGTGACTGAAATAGTCAAGGGCAACGATGAGCGGTTTCGAGTAGTGTTGCTGCGGACAAAATCGGGCGTTCTTAAAAGAAACATATAAACTTTGTCCTCTCCCAATAGACGGCAATAAATATAAGTTGAACGAAAAGAAAATAATTCATTAATAATATTGCATAAAAATGCCATAGTTGCATTAGGGTATTAAAAATTGTATATTGTTAAAAGTAGTAACTTTCAAGGGTGGAGAATGTTAACGCCGAATCGATATACCCACCTGAAAGATGTAGGGCATACGGTATTAACCGCTGGTTTAGCTATTCCATTTCATTTTATATTCGTAGTTGATAAGTTGATTGAACATAGTTTTAAGTGGAAATAAAGTTTAGTGTCAAATTGGAGAGCAATCGTTTAAGTAGTTGAGTCTTGCTAGAAATTTTAATTCTAATTCCCCGCCAACGCAAAACAGCGCTGGCGATAATAATATTAACTAACAAGCACAATATCGAAAGTGAGTGATAGATATCTAGTAAATACGAGGTGTGATCAAAAGATAACCGTTATTTGCATCTTTTCGTGAGTTACGTATGTTCGATGTTTGCATTTTTTTTTTTTTTTTAGGTTGGTACACATGTCTGTTATGTATGTTGGCAATACCAACTATTTTGGATTGTCAGTTTGTTTTTGACAGATAAAAAGGTTAGTCGTGTTTTGGTGTGCTCTTCGATTTTGTACTATTCGAAAAAAATGTATCAAAGAAACTGTATTCAGTTTTGTGTAAAAAATGAAATTAAATGCGCAAGGACATTTGAAATGTTGACTGTGGCCTTTGGCGAGTCTACTATGAGCAGAACACAAGTTCAATTGTGGTATAACCGGTTTAAGGAAGGCCGAGAAGATGTCAATGACGATGCTCGTCCTGGTCGCCCGAGCACGTCAACAACCGATGAAAACATTGACGCAGTGAAGAAAATGATTTTCGATAATCGTCGAATCACTATCAAAGAGGTTGCTGATGATGTTGGCATATCGTTCGGCTCATGCCAAGCAATTTTCAAGGATGTTTTAGGCATGAAACGTGCGGCAGCGAAGATTGTTCCAAAATTGCAAAATTTTAAGCAAAAACAACGTCGCATGGATATCGCTCAGGAGCTGTTTTTGCCCAAAAACAAAACCGTTATCATGCCTCAACCACCGTATTCACCGGACTTGGCACCCGCTGACTTTTTCCTCTTTCCAAAACTGAAGACACCGATGAAAGGAAAGCGTTTTGCTACGATTGAGGAGATAAAAGAAAAATCGAAACAGGAGCTGTAGGCGATACCAAAAAAAGCGTTTCAGAAGTGCTTCGAGGATTGAAAAAAATGCTTAAGTGTATTATATATGAGGGGAATTTCTTTAAAGGGGGCAAGATAGTTGTTGATGAATAAATAAATACTTTCTTTTTTGATCCCACAATAACGGTTCTTTTTTGATCACACCTCGTATATTTATGTGAGACAGTTTCAAAAAAGCCGTAATATTTTCTAAATCGCGTCGAGAAATCAACCAAAATATTTGCGACATTCGAGGACCAACTAAATTGAAATTTATTTGAAAAAATAAATAATAATAAACAATTGAAAGTTCAATACAGTGTCCTGTAAACTAATTATCATAAATTGTGGTGGAAAAATATTCCAGAAGAATTGCGAAATGTCAATCCGTTGGTGAAATAGGTGCAAAGAACCACATCTCAAGCTCCAAGTGTGACACAGATACGCCTGCATCTACAGGATTCCATTTTGGCAGAAGGTCGACGGATATAGGAATCCACGAGGAGATTTGAAAGGATTCGGCAGGATTCAAGAGGTTTGTAACACGAGGATCAGCGAAACTTCAGCGGAATGAAGAAAGGAAGCAATAAATGGGTCAGTACAGTATTGTAGCGGTATACGAGTATAGCGGAATATAAGTAAATTTAAGTAGATACTTCAGCGACTCAGAAGGCGTCAGAGCGCTGGTCAAAGAAATGCAACATACAGGCACGTGCAACATACAGGCACGACAACTCTGTTGGCAACCATCGTTGGCCAGTATGATCGGAAGGTCGATGTCTGTCAGCTGAGTCTGCAATTGTTGTTTCCGCAGGGGTTTGTGTTTATTTGTCGATAGGAGCATTTTTATATCCTTTAGCTTTAAGAAGATCACCCCGCCCTCCCATATAATGAACACTGTAAAAAAGTTACCATATCCATGCTTCTAATGATAATCTATAAATGCAAATTGGTAGCAGTATATATTAGATCTGCATTAAGAGACATTTCAAATATGGGCAGATTATTACTTTATTATTACCACAACTAACCAAAAATCATTGCTAGGTTCTAATAGAAAATTCATCAACTAAATTTCACAAGAAGATGCGGGTACCAACATTAAACACCACTCAAAAATGGGCGGCTTATTTTCAGAGACACCCCCACTATTGACATATTGTTATAACTTACGACTTATAAAATATTTTTGGGCGAAATTATTAGTACGTATATTGACGCTACTGAGAAATGAGAACCATCAGATTAAAGACGAGCCTCCCTCTATTATAATTATCTCAAGGTACCCGAAAATTAGCGTGGATATGCTCCTAATGATGACTTATGAAGAAAACATCCCCATTGTTGAACTCGCACGCACAAGGAAAGGTAAAGGGTATTTCGAAGTCGGTCTAACCCGACGTCAGACTTCTTTACTAGTTTTTAGTTTTTAGCAAAAAGTGCTGACGATATGCGTATACAACGCATCCTAACTGATGATGAGATATAGGCTTACCATTACGACATGCAAACAAGCCGAATAGAGGACAAATTAAGACGCGAAACCAAAAAAAACACGTCGAAGTCGGTCGAAAATCAAGATTATGGTCACTATTTTCTTCGATTATGGTGGTATGGTACATTCTGAATTCTTTCAGCAAAGTCAAACAGTCAAGTAGGAATATTATTCGGCAGTTTTAAAGCATATTCGCGAGAGTATTCGTCTTAGGAGGCCAGACTTGTGGAAGAACAACAGTTGGCTTTTGCATCACGATACTGCACCGTCAAAAAGCTATAATTGTGAACGAATGTCATCGAACAACCCCCGTATTCCCCAGATTTGCCTCCGTGGTGACTTCGTCCTGTTTTCAAAGCTGAAATTGCCACTTCGTGGAACACACTTTGAGCTGATCGGCATCGGCCTTTAGAAGTATATGCACTACTGGGCCAATCGTTTGGCATAAGATTGTCGTATTGCTTCAGAACGAGCCTACTTTGAAGGGGAGAAAATTCATTTTGAAGGTAAATGATTATTTTTTGTTTTATTAATGAAATCCGCGTCAATATTTGATGGAATTTACGTATAGAAAAAAAAATCAAGGACAACATTTTAAACACAATGATATGAAATTAAGGAATACAGGCGTCCAATTGAAATATGGAAGTAGCGCATGAATGGGGTTATGAGAGATGTCTTCATTTCTAGGAAAAGGAAAAGTTCGGTATGTTGCGTCTTCCAAAAAAAAAAGAAAAAGAGGTAGAGGCGATAATCAGCGGGCTCAAAAGAAACCAGAGATTTATGTCTTTGCGGTGTCATGCACGAGGACAGCGAGATCATTAATAGATTGGTAATCAAATTCTGAAAAGTGAGTTTTCACGACGCATCCACAATATACGGTCATTTAAGAGAGCTGGATTTACAGCAAACAAATACAATGTCAGCTGTGTGAAAATATATAGGTACCATGGGGCCAGTGGAAAGAAATGCCACAAAAGAGACACTTCTCGACATCGAGCTACTTCAACTTGCGATAAAGATGATCAGCGAACAGGGAACAGCAAACAGAGTTTCGGACCGATTTGTCAGAGCTCATCAACGTAGAAAGTTTCATCACAGAAGAGTTAACTGCTATGCAAGGGTGAGTACAAACAGAAATGATGATAATTGACGACCTTTCGCATGGAAAATGACATCCGTTGTTCACTCCTTCAAATGAACTACTCAACGAATCTTTCAAAATCTTTCAGTTTAGTCAATTGGTTTGCCAACAAACCTGAACAATTGTACTAGTTAGCAACGGTGCGTAGCAGCATCTGAGACGGGTTTCCTAATGGTTATAAAAATTCCATTACCACTTCCTGCGGTGTGTACTATCTTCGAGGTATGCCCCATTTCCAAGCCACTAAACGAGAATTGGAGTATACTTAATGACTACACAACAGAGAGTCAAACACATGACAATTATATTGGTATGACTGCCGAAGATATGAGGAGCTGCAAAATAGTGGGAATATCACAACAATAATGCATCCCGGTAAAATTCTGACAAGGAAAGGCAGCGCTTGTGAAGTAAAAGTTGTAAAAAAAAACAGGAAACATGTGGACACATACTGGTGACAGCCCTGGGAGAACTATTAATAGCAACAGAATCGTTGAACCGCTGGTTCTATTATTTCTATCAAAAAGCAACTGTATCAGCACTTTGTGAACGAAAAATAAAGCAAGTGGAACTGGGTTCCTACACATCGGAGAAAGATGCCGGCTGATTAGCAAAGAAGTGATGCTGCCTCATAGAGTACAGAGAAGTCAGAATTTTGACATATCTCCAGCAGCTATGGGTTCCAAAGAAATGGCAGCCAGAGTACAGAGCATGCTAACAACCATTAACGATTCACGAGCAAGAAGCAATACCAAAGCCCCAGAATTACTGCAAACAAAGCATCACGCAGAGTTAACAATAATAGGTATATCAAATGAAAAAACAATCAAAGAGCTTATAAATGTAACTAAAAATGAGGAAACTGTGAAAAATCTAAGGACATCCTACGAGAGAGCATACATCTGGTTAGAAATGGGAGGAATTGCCGCGATTGCAACTTTCCCAAAAATCATCGCAGATATGGTGTACATAGCAACAAATCTACGGAAACGGGCGAATTTCCACCAACATGAACAGGGGCCAGCAACTTAGATTGGTTGGTTGGTTGGTTTCAGTGGTTGATAGGCATCTGCTGGATGTGTATCTCTATTATGGCTATAGCGCCGTTTTGATACCACTTCCTCACCAAGTATCGGAATTATGGTAGATACTAAACAGCCCCCGTAGAATTTAGGTTAGGTTAGGTTAGGTTATATGGCTGTCCTAAGACTCATTTAGGCCTGTCAAGAATTTAGGTAACTTAATTATATCTTCGGACTGACTTCTATTGTCTATGCAGTGAATTCGATATTGTGCCTAAGACTTTGCTATGTCCGTAACTTCGCTGCGCCCAACAGCCGTTGATCAAAAGCCTTGAGGGTGCTGATTTTGATGTATATGTCAATAGGGAGGAGATGCAGCATGACGTGCAAGGGATAAGTACTCACAGCTCCTGTAATGCCCGCACATGCTGCTCTTTGTACTCTACTGAGCTTCTGAATAGTAAAGCTCCTGCTTAAAGCTGTCCACCAGACTATTGCACCGTAAGTTAAAATTGGTCGTACTATTGCCGCATACAGCAAGTGAGTAATGTACGGACGTAACCCCCATCACTTGCCAAACAATGTGTTGCTAGAGTACAAGGCCACCCATGCTTTGGTGACCCGCAACTCGATATTTGGTTTCCAATTCAACTTTGGATCCAGCTATATCCCCAAGTATTTGGCTTTAGTTGTCAGTGTCAGATGTTGCCCGTTAAGTCAAGGGATATTGAATATTGGGGCCTTGGTTCTAGTGGTAAAAATCATAAGTTCCATCTTACCTGGATTTACCCTAAGACCACACACCACAGCCCATGTGGAGAGTTTGCCCAAAGCCCCTTGCTTGATCTCGCTTATCCTGCTTGGGAACATTCCTGATATCATTATCACGATGTCGTCAGTATATGCTACTACCTTTACCCCCGTTTTCCCTAATATATTGAGAATGTTGTCTATGACCAGTAGCCACAGTAGTGGTGAAATCACTCCTCCCTGTGGTGTTCCTATACTGGCTGGCCTTACCAGAGTTGTGTTGCCTAAAGGTTCAATTAGTTATACCGTAGTGTAGCGTAGCACAACAGCTGCTTGCTTTCGGCTTATGAAGATATGTGTTATCGATTAGTGCCGACTTATACAGTAATAATTAGATGTAACGTAGGAATCTACTGAATTTTGATTTTTTCACTTAGCGTAATCAGCTGATCGGCATGTGCATTCAATGTAAAATGCAAAATGGATGACAAAAAGTTGATTTCATTCGTAAAAGTTCGCGATTTTTTGTACAAAAAGTCTGATATGAGTTTAAAAATATAAAAAAACGGCATGGACTGAACTTGCTGCTAAGTTGGAAGTTCCTGGTAACAGCTAAGAGAAAGAGTTATTAGAGGGCAGCATTTATTTTTTATATTTTAGCAGAGGAACAGGTCATAAGGTGATGAAATAGCCTGCGAGAGAGGTTTTCACGGGAGTACCATTTGAATGCAGCTCCGTCTGGCAGCGATGCGAGTACAAGGAAACAGTGGCCGTTGTTCGATCAGTATTTGGATCCCCACATTGAACCACGCCCGTAAGTAATAAGTCTTTTATAATGTATTATATATGTACTTAAATTCATTTTATCCATAAAATTTAACAATCGATAAGTTCCCTAGCCTCAGATCTATCATCATCGCAAACACCATCACCACTGGCAGAAGAAATATCATTCCTGTTTTCCCCAATCGATCCAATAGAAGTGATCACACCTGCGGGGCTATCTTCTCTCACTCCATCTTTCTCAAATACACATGGACACACATCTCCACACACAAGAAGAGGAATGGATGTGTTTTTTTTTGGGTTAGAGAGGGTAAAAATGCCTGTCGCATCATCAAAACTGTCGTCACAGATTTGGTATGTGAGGATTGCACTCACTAACACATCACCCTCCCTCACTGAGAACATCTCCCCACCCTGGAACCCTTTTTATACTTTCTTCAAGGTGGAGATTCTCACTTCGTCTCTATTGCACTCTCAACATTATTCCTGCGTCCAGGGTGCGCTTTTTACGCCGGAGCACATTTTCCAAACATTTATCTGCGTGGTCCCAGTTTTCTTTGCTGCTTAGCATAACCTCCACAATGTTTACGGTGGCTAAAGTTTTCCCGATTTCCACTTCAAGCGTGGTACGCTCTGTTTGCCACCTTGTGCATTTGAAAAAGGTGTGCTCTGCATCATCCACATTGCTGACGCCGGATATGCACTCAGGCCCTCTAATTTTTCCCATTCGGTGTAGATACTTGCAGAAGTATCCGGGACCAGACAGTAACTGCGTGAGGTAGAAATTAACGGTTCCGGCTGTTCCTCCTATCCAGTTCACTATGTCGGATATGCGTCTCGCTGTCCATCTTCCGCGACTCTCGGCGGCCCATCGTTCTTGCCAATGGTGCACAGTTTGTTGCATTATATTCTGCGCGGTTACTCTGGTAATTTTACTCATCGTGGCTTCTCATAGGTGTTTGCTTTCGAGGGCCAAGATATCGATAGGGATTAAGCTGCTAATTACCATAATTACTAGCTTCGATATAGTACGGTACGCTAAAGCTACTCGCAGAGCTGCGGTTCGTTGCACGAAGGATAAAACTTTTCTTCGTGCGTGCAGCTTCAGCTTGTCAGCCCACAATTCGCTACCATACAGCAGAATGGAGTGCGTTGTCATCATCAAAAGCTTCCTCTTGCTGGATATCGGTCCTCCAATGTTTGCCTTTAGTCTGCTGAGAGAAGCGGTTACCCGTGGAAGTAAGGAATGGATCTTGACATGGCCTTATTAGAGGCAGTGATAGTTTTAAAAAGGTTTACGAAATGCGTAGGGAACCAGAGGTTGACGGAACCATTGCAGGCTTTGGCAACATGCTAATGGATACCATTGCCAAAATGAATCCTAGGCAACAGGCCAAGGCATAACTAATTGATTCTTAACTCTGCGTGGATTAACCTAGATTTTAGCATTGCCACTATCCAGTCCCTGAGATCCTCTTCTAAATCGACCCTGTTGCGAAAATTCAGGACAGCTTCAGTGCTTACTTTGGTAAAAGCCGCCTCAATGTCTAGTAAGGCTTCCAACGAATATTGTTTAAAATGTATTGATCTCTCAACGCTGCGAATGACCTCACGCAGAGCCGTTTTCATGGATCTACTTTTGACATAAGCATGCTAGCGTTTTGAGCTTTTAAAATCTTCCGCTACCGCCTTGAAATGTAGTTCAATCACCCTTTTCATCGCCTTCAGCAAAAACGAAGACTAATCGGGCTTAAGTCACTGGCTGACTCATGACCGATTTTCCCTGCCTTGGGAATGAATACTAACTTCACTCTTCTCTAGCTGAGTGGAATATATCTGTGTCTTATACATGCCCTATAAATCACCTGAAGTCATGGAGGTAGCTCACCCTGTATTTAACAACTTGGGTTAGTAAAGTTTACAAATATTTGTATCTAAAAGAAAAAAGAAAAGAAGGATATTTAAAATAGAATATACATATAAAAAGAGAGAATAAAAATTACTAATATAAAATAAAAAAAGCATTGGGAATTCTTTTCTAGAAGGTGGTTGTACAACCTTCTTCTAGAATGAGAGGAGTGATATTGTGAGTTTAAACCAAGCTGGCTGCGTGTAGTTGATTCACAGCATTAACCCCAGTAATTAGCTCCTAGAAGACACTACACACAGTATACAGACTGTTTTGAACTCTATATGCAAGTTATAAATAATTGCGCACATGCTTTTAGGGTGCAATAATTGTAATAATATTATAATTCGTAATAAATTAAGCATGTAAACTTTTGGGGTACTACAGTTGCACGATTGTTTGTTGCTAATGGACCCCTACGCCACTACCCCGATCGCCATAAAAATTTTACCAAATCGCGTAAAAATTCCACATAAACAGGTATCTAGAAACTACTCAGCCGATTGAGCTCAAGTTATGACACGACATTTGTGTTGAGGAGAGGAAGGTTTCAGAGAATGTTTTTTGTCAAAATACGAATGCGCTTCGTGGCATCGGCGGTATTAACGAAAATTAGAGTCGAAAAAAACTCCACTCCCAGAATTCAACCACTACAAATCTCTTTCCTTTCCATAGCAACGCATGCAGGGATTTTGCTAGCAATATATAAGTCTTTGTTGTATCAGAAAAGTGTGGCGGGTTTCATTGGCAGCTCAACAGCACCTAGAACTTAGAAGATAGGATCTATTGGCAGCTCATTAGCGCCTTCAAGGACACCATCGACGACAGTTCACGTTGCGTGGGATTCACTTCGCGGTTACAACCCCAACAATTGTATCTCATCTAACTAAATGGCTATAAATTAAAAATTAACATACACATATTTTTGGAATAGAAGAAAATAAAATTAATTTTATTTATTTAAAACAGGTGGCTCTGCTGTTTCCATGTAGCACTTGTAGAGATCGAATAATTCTTCGGAGTCATAAATGTGAGTTTCATCCAATGTGCAGGTATCCAAATCATCATTAACGTGATTGTATCCTCCGCTCGTCAGTTCTTTAATTATCACGTCACGAATGGGCTTGCCATCAATGAACATACCATTTTCCTCCACGTAGCATAGCAAGAACTCTTTCGCAGGGGCACTCACTGAGTCTAATTTCTCTTTAGAACGAAGCATCAACACGTCTTCAATTTTCATCCCTAGATCTTCCAAGCAAATCTTAATCCATTCCTTTTGGTCCTCATTCAACTGTAAAAGAGAAGAAACAAAAATTAGCTTCATTTGAAATCTTAGATTGGACCTGAAAAATTGTTCTATTCTTTACAACGAGACCAATGAAATTCTGTTAAACTTACTTCTGAAAGCGGATCCGCAGCGGCAATAGCGATCAAAGCGACAAGGATGAGGATTTTCATTTTGTAGAAAATATCTTTAGTTTTTAGTTGTTAACACAAATTGAAGTTAGTTCCAGAAATGAACGAATTAGACTGTAGAGAATAAATGAGCGTTCCAAACCTGTATAGCTGAAATTGTCGTTGCTCTCCAAACGAGTTTGTTTTTATGACTTTATCACTCAATTCTCTTTTCCGTTAATAACAGAACAAAAAGCTCATGAAAGAAAGAGAGACACATAGAAAAGTGACTCAAGTATATATTTAACCATAGAGTAAAGAAATAAGAGTCACAATCTCGAACAACAAACTTTTTGTATGGAGGCGCTGCTAATAGCGCCAATTACTCAAAAGCTCTCTTTTTCATATCGCAGCGCCACTCTGGTTACTACCCCCGACCGTTCTCTTCTATGGCGAAAAATGAGTGACATTTCAGATTGTGACTCTTATATCTTTACTCTATGATTCAACTAGCTCAGGGTCCGAATGAAGTTACTCATTTGATAAAGCAAAATAAGTTAAAAATTACTATTTATCTTCTCATACGAGTATAGTGTACTCAAATGTATTGACAGAAATGTATATAACTTTAATATATTTTGTAGTCCCCGTAATGCTATCATTAAAAGTACGAATAGACGAATAAAGAAGTCTGAAATCGGGTTAGACCGACTTCGAAATACCCTTTACCCTTAGAAGGGCAAACGAGTTAAACTATGGCGATGTATATGGAGATATCATCATTAGCATATCTAGTGTCAATTTCGGTAGGTACACCCTGAGCTGATTCTAATGTAGGGAGGCTTGACCTTTATATTTATTTTACGTCACCATTTTTTGTGAATGGCTTTGTAGCATTCGTATTCACATAAAAATTGGGCCAAAAATTTGGCTTAGGTTCTAAGTTTTAAACATGTATCAATACTGTGTGCGGCTCTCAAATTGTACCACCCAATTTTTGTTCTGAGTTTCATAGTAGCACTCTGAACGTACCTATGAAGTTTCGTTGATAAATCGTGCATAGGGCCCAAGAAATGATAATTGATAAATTTTGGGCGTGGCATTAATGTATATATAAAATAATATTAATTTTATCCTTCCTTCTGTCCGCCTGTCCGTCTGTCAGTCTAGGCAGTTTCCTTTACACCTTTAGAGATATCTTAATGACTTTGCAAAAGTATAGTCTGAACAAAGACTCAGAACCAGATTGCTACCTATATATGGAACTTTTTTTACCTCTTCTAATGACTATACCTTCGGTCCAACTTATGGAATAGTGACGCAATTTGGTAATTATGTACATGTGATTCCCACTAAACTTTATTCAAAATGTGGGCGGCAAATATTAACTTCCACGCCCACATCTAAAAAAAATTTAAAATCTAAGATTCAATAGAAATTTATGGACGAAATTTTATGAGAAGCAGCATTTAAAGATTATAGAGTCAAATGTAAGAACTGAGATTACTTAAAGAAAGGACACGACCACTTTCCATATAAACAATCTTCGGGAATAAAATCAAAATTGGCAATCCTATGCTCGTATTGAAGGTACCGAAATAAACATTGAGAGTATTGTACAATGGGTTTATAATTGTGTTTGTGAAAAATATGAGGATCATACTACTACTGCCATGCCCACAATTAACCAAAAATCGTTAAAAGGTTTCTATTAAAGATTCATGAACGAAATTTCACAAGGAAATTGCAGGTACTAACATTAAACACCATACAAAAAATTGTCGGATTATGTTCAAGGCCACACCTACTTTTGCCATATTTTTATAATTCACGATCCATACCATATTTTTGGACGAAATTTTACATTAATACGTATATTGACACTACAAAGCCATGCACAAGAAATGGGATGGATTAGATAAAGGACATGCCTCCCTCCATTATAATCAACTCAAGGTACCCTACCAAAAATTACCATAGATATGTTCCTAATGATGATTTGCGAAGAAAATATCCCCATTGTTGACTCGCACCCACAAGGAAAAGTAAAGGGTATTTCGAAGTCGGTCTAACCCAACTTCAGACTTCTGTACTCGTTTTTCATATACTAAGCAGAGTCTGTATCGGATGAGCTCCCTGTATACGTATTTCAATGTTTTCCTAGAATATTAAAACTTCGATCTATATGTCTTTCAAAACTATGGAACCACTTAACCGATCTGTACAAAGCTCAGAACAGGTACTATTCAGGCTTCTATGAAGGTTACCCAGTGACACATCTACGATGCAGCGCATAATTTTGCAATGTAATATGGAAATATAGTTTGTCAGAAGCTCCCACTAAACGAAAAGGGGCCCTGTTAAAAAAGTGGGGTATGATACTAATATTTTCAAAAGATAATTTGTTATATTAGTATCATATGGTTTTATGGAAACTAAATTCATGCAGAACTAAATAAATTTATATATTTCAATATGTTAACTGTCGAATAGGCAAGGGTAGAAACATTTGAGCAAATACTCTAATACTCAGAAAGTGTTTTTTCAGATGGATTTTGAATTTTTTCTAAAATAAACGGTACTAGAAAAAATTTGTAACTTAAACGTTTGAAAAATATTTACTTTTATTCAACCACACTCAGTTTTAGGAGAGTGTTTTTTCCAGCAAATGTTACCTAGTTTATAGAGAATTGGTAAGTTTGAATGAGACTGAATATTGTTTAAAAACGATTAAAGAAGTCTGAAGTCGGATTAGACCGACTACTAAATACCCTTTACCGTTCTTTATGCGTGCGGGTTCAACATTGGGGATGTTTTCTTCATAAATCATCATTAGGAGCATATCTACAGTAATTTGCGGTATGGTACTTTGAAATGATTATATCGACCCCATTTCTTGTGTATGGCTTTGTAATATCTTCAGATGCCATCTGTCGACTCTGTGGAGAAAGCGACGAAACCTCACTGCACCTGATCACAGACTGCGGACCATTGGCACACAAAAGACTCAGGTATTTTGGAGGATATATCTTAGATATGAGCAAGATCCCTCAACGTGATTCCTCCAACATATATGAATTCCTGTCGGAAACATATCCAACATATATGAATTCCTGACAGAAGATTTATAGATGAGACAATAGATCCTTCAGGTCGCAGTGTATAACATCCTTAAATATATCTATCTATCTATCTATGGCTTTGTAGTGTCAATAAAATATAAAATTTCGTCCAAAAATATTGTATAGGTCGTAAGTTATAATAATGTGAGAAAAATGGGCGTGGCTGTAGAAATAACACGCCCATTTTTTGTGTGGTGTTTAATGTTAGTTCCCGCAACATTCCTGTGAAATTTCGTTGAAAAATCTTTAATAGGAACCTAGTAATGATTTTTGGTTAAATGTGGGCGTGGCAGTCGTATTTTGATCTCCATATTGTGCACACACACTATTATGGACCCCATGTACGAGTATATTTCTGCAAATTTTTATTCCGCTGGCATCAATACGAGCATAGGTAGGCTAATTTTAATTTTTGACCCGAAAGTTCCCTATATCAAAAGTAGGCGTGTCTTTGCTCTGATCAGCCCCATTTGTTGCAGATGGCTTTGTAATGTACACATGTTCCTTCCCGTAAAATTTCGTGGGTAAATCTCTACCAGATCTTATGTTATGAATATTTGTTAATATTGGGCGTGGCAATTAATATAAAGCGCCCACTTTTTGCACAGTATTTAGTAGGACCCACATCTCCATAACTGCCAAATAATGTCACAATACCGTCAATTGGACCGAAGTTATAGTCATTTTAAAAAAGGTGAAAAAAGTTCCTTATATGGGAGGTAGGCGTGGTCTTTGTCCAAATCGGCCTATATAGCAATCTGGTTCTTCTTTGTCCATCTTTGTCCAGACTATACTTTTGCAAAATTTCATTAAGATGGCTCTAACGGTGTAGAAGAAAAGTTGCCACAGACGGACAGACGGAGAGACGGACAGACGGAGAGACGGGCAGACGGACAGACGGACGAACAAAATAAAAATTGCTTAGAAAGTTATTCTGATCATATCTGTATATATACATATGTCCAATGGACATTGTCCATAGTGAGTCAGGTACATGCAGGTAGCTTGATTTTGACCATAGAGTAAAGAAACGAGAGTCACATTCTCGAACAACAAACTTTTTGTATGGAGGCGCTTCTAATAGCGCCAATTACTCAATAGCTCTCATTTTCAGATCGCAGCGCCACTCTGGTTACTACCACCAAAGACAATATACTGTAAGACGTTACATTGCTCTCTTGAGTGAGAATCAACATATTGAAATTGCTGGCAACCACATTGGAACTCAGATCGGCAATTTCACGACGCAGTCGTCAATAGGTATCCATCGGCAGTCACACACATGGCTATTGTTGTATTGCATTCGTATGAATAATTTAGTGTGTGTGTTTTTGTGTGTGCTCACAGCAGAAGCGACTAATTTGAAATCAAACTTTTATTTTCTGTTCTGTGTGGCTGGGGTAAAATACACAAGAATGAATTCTCTGTATGGCAAACGTTTCTTATTCGGAAAGTGGGGCTGAAAACAAACCATTTGTGGTTTTGCATATAAGAAAGATTTGCCATGTCATGACGAAGCATAATGCGTGCATATTAGAACACTTGACAATATAAAATATATATGCATGCAAGTTACGGGGCGTTATCCACGAAGCATTACTAAGAAATATAGAATAAGCTTAAAATAAAATATAATTAAATGCTTAATAGGCTAATTGCGTATTACTAAGAAATATAGAATAAGCTTAAAATAAAATATAATTAAATGCTTAATAGGCTAATTGCGTATTACTAAGAAATATAGAATAAGCTTAAAATAAAATATAATTAAATGCTTAATAGGCTAATTGCTTATTACTAAGAAATATAGAATAAAATAAAATATAATTAAATGCTTAATAGGCTAATTGCTTATTACTAAGAAATATAGAATAAGCTTAAAATAAAATATAAAAAAGGTTGCGCGACGGATGTGCGCAAACTGGAGCGGATGCAAGAGTTCGGTTACCTGTTGTGCAATTGCACTCGATCGTGCGAGAGTGCTGAGTGGGCTATATCCACGTGCTTGTGCAACGGATGGAAGGCAACCGTGGGCGGGTGCATAAGTTTATTGACTTATTGTGCAACTGTCCTCTGTCCTGGTATAATGATGAGTAAGCTATGAGAGCGTGGTAACTTAAATATAAGATCAATAAAGAATAAGTCGTGCAGTGTTGTGTGACGACTCCGAAATAGAGTTATTGTTTTATTTTTTTGATGCTTCGTGGATAACGCCCCGTAACTTGCATGCATATATATTTTATATTGTCAAGTGTTCTAATATGCACGCATTATGCTTCGTCATGACATGGCAAATCTTTCTTATACGCAAAACCACAAATGGTTTGTTTTCAGCCCCACTTTCCGAATAAGAAACATTTGCCATACAGAGAATTCATTCTTGTGTATTTTACCCCAGCCACACAGAACAGAAAATAAAAGTTTGATTTCAAATTAGTCGCTTCTGCTGTGAGCACACACAAAAACACACACACTAAATTATTCATACGAATGCAATACAACAATAGCCATGTGTGTGACTGCCGATGGATACCTATTGACGACTGCTTCGTGAAATTGCCGATCTGAATTCCAATGTAGTTGCCAGCAATTTCAATATGTTGAATCTCACTCAAGAGAGTAATGTAACGTCTTATAGTATATTGTCTTTGCTACCACCGACCGATCGCTTCTATGTTGAAAAATGAGTGACATTTCAGATTGTGACATATTTCTTTACTCTATGAGTAGCTTATTTTTGAGTGCACTTTTACAACGATATTGACAATGTATTCGAGGTATTTATGCTCAACAGATAATAACTTCAATTTCTATAGCAATCGTTTCTATACAATGTTTAAAACTATTATTTCGAACAACCATCATTGGACTTTTTTTCTATTGTATGCGAAACCGAAATAATACAAAAATAACATTCAATAAAAGTGCAATTTAAGAAAAAACTTACAATCCTCCAGATATTCAAATACCAAATTGAAATCAACCTTTGATCCAAAGTGAAAAATCAAACATTTAAAAATTGCTATTCTTACTACTATCTAACTTTTTCCAGAGTTTCTCCCCATCTTATCAAGAAAGTCAGTTATTATACATGAGAGGCTAAAGTAGGTCTATGCAAAACAAAAAAACACAAAATACACAATTCTGATCAAAGCTTAAAACAATGCCCAAGCTAATAAACTAACTAAAATCACAGCTCCCCCCAATACCATAACTGTTGATATTGCTATTCAGATAACACTCAATTATTCCAAGGGCGTAATCTACCCCAATGACATTAGAAATATACGTGAAAATATTATAAGAGAAAATATTATAAGAGCTTAAAAAGCAAAATGTAGCAGAGGTGAAACTATGAAAAAATTGGACGACAGTATTAGAAAAACCTGTGTCTCTATCGCCACCTTTGTTTGTTGCAGTATATCTAACCACATAATTGTCGGTCACAAAAATTATTTGGTTGGTCACTACAGCCCACTATCGCATATGTGCAACAACTCGCCCAATTCGCTCAAAACTGTGCAAAAAATGAAATATAAGACTCAATTGTGCTAATTCGTTCCCTCAGAACTGAACGGAAAATAAAATAATAGCCAGAAATGCATAAATTGCATCAAAAGAATGGTATTCCTAATAACCTTTTGGCTCCGGATAAAAATGTTTTATATTTATTACCGATCTTAAAATTTACTTCAACATAAAACTTAATGTGGTTCGTGTATGCCATAAGTAAACCCACATTATATTAGATTAAACTGTATTCTACAATCATTTACTTGTACCTAATATTGAATCAACATTTAAAAAAACAAGCTCGTCAAGACAGCAGTAGCGAGTGTAGATCTCGTAAACCCTTCACCCGCCGTATACGGTGTTCAAATTGATGGCCAAATTCAACAAATATTGCTCAACATCTGGATTGAGAAACATTTTTCACGAAGGGGCTTCCATAAACACAACAGATAGAGCTCCTCATGTTCATTGTGGTCAATCGACGGAAAAACGCCAGAATGGACCTCAGTTATCTTAGCAGTGCTTATACCGGTCCGCTCCAGCAGTTTCATGGATACAGTATCAATAGCAAAAATATGTTCCATTCTTCCAAACCACAAAAACCAATATTTTGTGGAACTTTCCGTAGACAGATCATATCCCCACATCAAAAGCGATCAAAATATGAGGTGATTAACTTAAGAGATAGAATTAAAGTTATCACCAAGCAAGTTGTAGAAAACGCAGATTGTTTTAATAGCTGGAATTTTATTTACTTTTTTCAGTGAAACATTTTCAAATTGTTTAGTTCTTGCTGTGGAATAGCATATCATCGAATGGGGGAGCGTTAGAGAGAGCGAGACAGAGAACACATCATTTAAATATTTGCTATAATTTGAGGTTTCGTATGGAGAAAATATTTTAATATTGTAGGTCACTGTTGAAGTTTTATATTCATATTTCATCCAGAAAAAAATCAAGTCATGTGCATAATATATATTTTTTTATATTGCAACAACCGATGGGCAGCACTGCTGAATTTTAGACAGTATATTATTATTGAAAAGAGATAAAATTTAAGGTGATTCTCTTTGATTGTGATAGCGATAAAGCCACAAACTAGATTATTCAGCACGGTAAGGAACTTCCGTATAGTGAGTTTTTAGCTGAGTGCGGTTGAATTGTTAGTCCGCAACTATTCGTTTTGCATATGAACGCATCAAGAGCGCTGGTGAGTGTTTGTTAGATGAACTCCCTGGTGTATATAATATCATACTAGAAACTGGCAAAGTGGATCAGACATTCGTAGAAAGTATCATATTTCCAATCTTCAAAAATGGGGATCTCAACATGCCAAATAATTATAGAGGCATTGCTTTCATGAACTGCTTAGCAAAAATACTAACGGGTGTGTTAAATGATAGAATATCAAAATAGACAGTAGACTTCAACATACTGAACGAATTTCAAGCAGGCCTTAGACGGCAATACTCAACGATCGATAACTTATACAACCTTACGAGCATAGTGCCGCTCAAATTTTAGGAGAAGAGAAAAGTTTATGCCTTATTCGTAGGCTTCAAAGCGGCATTTGATAAAGTACCAAGAAGTCAACAAATTTATAGACTACACACAATAGGTCTATCAACAAAGATTATAAACTAGATTGCTAGCATATACGAAACAACGAAATCCGCAGTATGGGCTGGTCAGGAATTATCAGAGTATTTTGAAACCTATACAGGGGTAAAGCAGGGCTGTCTACTATCCCCACTATTATTTATAATATATCTAAACGATTTGCATTAATATGTTGGAGGGGGTAACCACGTTTACAATACAAATGTATGGCTACTTATGTATGCGGATGACATAGTGTTGTTAGCTGATAAGCCAGAAACCTTACAGCATATGATATACCAACTAGAAAACTACTTTCGAAAATGGAATATGGAAGTTAATCTCGGCAAATCTTAAATTATGGTGTCCCACAAGGGTGGCAGGCTATCGGCCAAAGAAAGCCAGAATGACATTTGGGAAACACATCAATACACGAAATACGGCAGCACAAAATACCATAAATACAACATGGCAGAACCTATTAATTAAAAATAAAGTATTGTTAACTGCTAAATGG
This sequence comes from Clusia tigrina, assembly GCA_920105625.2. Taxonomy (NCBI): domain Eukaryota; kingdom Metazoa; phylum Arthropoda; class Insecta; order Diptera; family Clusiidae; genus Clusia; species Clusia tigrina. Next base: position 32,473,229 of record OV050030.1, read on the forward strand.
AAAATATTTCTAGCAGTGTGTCGATATACACAAACATACGCAGCGCAGGTTTGTGGTTATACATCATTACATGAGTCAACAAATTGCAAATATATTGTTTAAAGATACTGCTAAACCTCCCAGATTTTACACCAAATTATGCTCTAATTCTGAAAACTGGTGCGGAAGAAAGCATGATGTACTCGTACACCCTTGAGCTACATTTGCAATATATCTATAAAACGTTGTACTTATATGAGGAGCAGTGGCTTCCACACAGGCTGCCCAAAGCACTACTAAGAAATTATCTGATGTGGACAAGAGAAGTAAACAACTAGGCTCTGATTTCAAGCTAAGATTTGAGGACAATATGAGAGAAGAGGCTTCCACGCAGGCTGCCCAAAAACACTGATGTGGGAAAGAGAAGTAAACAATTAGGCTCTGATTTAAAGTTTAGATTTGAGGACAATATGAGAGAAGAGGCTTCCACACAGGCTGCCCAAAAACACTGATGTGGGCAAGAGAAGTAAACAACTAGGCTCTGATTTCAAGCTAAGATTTGAGGACAATATGAGAGAAGGGGCTTCCACGCAGGCTGCCCAAAAACACTGATGTGGGCAAGAGACGTAAACAACTAGGCTCTGATTTCAAGTTAAGATTTGAGGACAATATGAGAGAAGAGGCTTCCACACAGGCTGCCCAAAAACACTGATGTGGACAAGAGAAGTAAACAACTAGGCTCTGATTTCAAGTTAAGATTTGAGGACAATATGAGAGAAGAGGCTTCCACACAGGCTGCCCAAAAACACTGATGTGGGCAAGAGAAGTAAACAACTAGGCTCTGATTTCAAGTTAAGATTTGAGGACAATATGAGAGAAGAAGACTGGCATGGGCAAGGAAGATACTCGAACATCATAGTCTGAAAAGACAGTCCATTGAAGAAGCCCGTCGGAAATCTGGTACAAGTAACTATAGATTTTATGAATTCCCGATGGAGGGAATATGTACTTTTCGCACAATCTGCCACTACACTGTTTAACCACAATATTCAAAGCACGCTGTGATATGCTACCGTTAAATTCTAACAACCTTGGAACTACATCAACGTGCTTTATGTGTAATATGGGAGAAGATGAAAACATGCTTCATTTTATGGGAAGATGCCCAATACTAAAATAATTAAGAGCAGTAAGAAATAAGTCGTTAAATGTTGAAAAAGTTATTGATATTTTAAACGGAGATAGCCCTATAAGCTGGAAGAGTGTGGCAAACAATATATTAAATTCATTACAATTCCGAAAAGATATTCTTGCAGATCTCGTTTAAAGCAATCTCTATATAAATATATATATATATATATATATATATATATATATATATATATATATATATATATATATATATATATATATATATATATATATATATATATATATATATATATATATATATATATATATATATATATATATATATATATATATATATATATATATATATATATATATATATATATATATATATATATATATATATATATATATATATATATACGAGGTGTGATCAAAAGATAACCGTTATTTTCATCTTTAGTGAGTTACGTATGTTCGATGTTCGCATTTTTTTTTTTTTTATGTTGGTACACATGTCTGTTATGTATGTTGGCAATACTACCATTTTGGATTGTCAGTTTGTTTTTGACAGATAAAAAGGTTAGTCGTGTTTTGGTGTGCTCTTCGATTTTGTACTATTCGAAAAAATGGATCAAAGAAACTGTATTCAGTTTTCTGTAAAAAATTAAATTAAATGCGCAAGGACATTTGAAATGTTGACTGTGGCCTTTGCCGAGTCTACTATGAGCAGAACACAAGTTCAATTGTGGTATAACCGGTTTAAGGAAGGCCGAGAAGATGTCAATGACGATGCTCGTCCTGGTCGCCCGAGCACGTCAACAACTGATGAAAACATTGACGCAGTGAAGAAAATGATTTTGGATAATCGTCGAATCACTATCAGAGATGTTGCTGATGATGTTGGCATATCGTTCGGCTCATGCCAAGCAATTTTTACGGATGTTTTAGGCATGAAACGAAGATTGTTCCAAAATTGCTAAATTTTGAGCAAAAACAACGTCGCATGGACATCGCTCAGGAGCTGTTGAACATCGTCAACGACGATCCACATTTCCTCAAAAAGATCATAACTGGTGACGAATCGTGGGTGTATGGCTATGACATTGAAACCAAAGCCCAATCATCCCAATGGAAACGTCCAGATGAACCAAGACCGAAAAAAGCACCTCAAGTTCGGTCGAACGTAAAGGTTTTGCTGACAGTTTTCTTTGATTGCATTGGCGTGGTGCATCATGAATTCTTGCCACAAGGTCGTACGGTCAACAAGGAATACTACCTTGACGTTATGCGCCGTTTGCGAGAAGCAATTCGTCAGAAACGCCCAGAATTGTGGAAAAACCAATCATGGATTTTGCACCATGATAACGCACCAGTTCAAACATCGATGTTTGTGCGTAATTTTTTGGCCAAATCAAAACCGCTATCATGCCTCAACCACCGTATTCACCGGACTTGGCCCCCGATGAATTTTTCCTCTTTCCAAAACTGAAGACACCGATGAAAGGAAAGCGTTTTGCTACGATTGAGGAGATAAAAGAAAAATCGAAACAGGAGCTGTAGGCGATACCAAAAAAAGCGTTTCAGAAGTGTTTCGAGGATTGAAAAAAACGCTGGCATAAGTGTATTATATCTGAGGAGAATTACTGTAAAGGGGACAAGATAGTTGTTGATGAATAAATAAATACTTTATTTTTTCATCACACAATAACGGTTCTTTTTTGATCACACCTCGTATATTATTGTATCTTGCACAAAAAGTCATGTCTCTCTGTTTTAAAATTAGTGAATCTCTCTCTACGATATAAGCTCCTGTGCAGGGCTTTCCATATATTTCTCTACTTGCATTATTGAAACGAAGTCTGTCATTCCGATCCACCGAACGAAATGTGCGAGCTACTATAGAGTGGGCGTTTGACTATACATTGAAAAACTTTATTTAAGCAACTCGAACTCATAAAAATATTCACTTTCAAATAGAAACAATAACGAATTGATACGAGCAAATACACACTCATTGGAATCACAAAATTAACCAGTATTTGAACAGTTCTTCTTTTCAAGCTAAACAATATTTAAAAAAATTCATTAATTATTGACATTAAAAACTGTTCAAAGCATTATTAACAAAATATGAATATACGCCAGAACTCCTGAATTTCCGAGAAATGTGTTAAAGACACAAATTTACAAATTTGTTTGAGCAAAACATATTCACAATTCACTTGTTAAAGACTTTCGTGCTTTGTATGAATTGAAACATTGCCATGTTTTGCTCTACGAGACAGCCATTTTCAGAACAGTGGTTAAATTTTACATCCACACTTTGTTATGCAGAGGCCGAATTATGAGATTAGTGAGTTTTTCTAAAGCAGAAACATTTTATCTAGCAAGGCATTTGTTAAGAAGTGCCATGATTCTTACCCGCTTTACTGCAGTACAATTTTTCGATCTTGTACAAATAGGGTTTCAAGACCTGTCCAGAAACGTGATGTCAACCTAAATATGTTATTCTACAATATAATTTTGGGTAGCTGTCATACCATCGTCATATTCATCTTCATTGACCGATTAGCCATAATTTAATTCTATATCCTGGTGCGACCGACAGTGGATGGTTTGATGTCCTCATCTTATTTATGTGTATCACCACAATTTGTTATTCATTTTTTTTTACCATTTTTGAAAAGCTATGATATTGGGAGATTGGCACTTACAATGTGACTCAATCCACGTTCTAACCATCAATTGCATGATAGCGATTTAAGAAAACTGTTAAAGTAGATTGCCGTTTAGAGTCGAATTACATTGGGAAAGTAAAGGAAGCAGCAATTGCAGGAGATTTTGATATAAATACGAGTATTCTCATACGTGGCAATAGCATGTAAATAAGGATTCATACCGACTCGCGAAGATTTACAACTATTTCTTTTTTATTCCTATCCACTTTTCACGCATTGTTGTCGAGGTAAATGAAATTTTGATCCCTAAAAGTATGCACAAAGTTTATTAAGTTGTTCCAGCTCAGTTTAGTTGTAAACTGTGTCTAAATGATGACACTGCAAGTGGGACAATTGTCTTTGGGAGCATTTTTAAATGAATCTTAATCTTATTTTAAGTATTTGCATAGCAGCAACATTGAATTTGGTTTTTGTCTTACAGCCAATTCGAAAGTTTGTATTCAAGTTTCGAATCTACTCGTATTCAGATGTTCTTTTAGTCCAGATGTCTTGAGTAGTCTTATTTCTTCTACGATCAATTACTCTGCTCGTAGACTGTTGCATATTATTTTGGTAATGGAGGTAATACTGCAGTCTGAATTAAAAAGTCAGTAAGAGAGAGAAGACACATCTGGGTAGCATTTATATATATGGCGAATTCGCTCAGGTTGATAATTATTTTCATACAATCTCCAGAAATGTGTTTTAAGTAGCGGTGCTTAAGGATAGTGAACGGAAAAGGCCGAGATCTGGTGACGTCACAGTGAATCTTTTTGGTCTAAATGCAATGCAATACCAAACCGAACTTAATCTTTTTGAGTGTAAATTTACAATTTTCAATATAACTAACATACATGTTTGCTGGCGTTGAGCATATCCAAACTCGATGATTAAAAGGACAAACTAGTTTATATTCGCAGTAATGATCAGGAACCAAACATTTTGCAACAGCGATTTCCTTCTGAAGTCTTCTCCTAGGTACGAGTATTTCGAAGTTCTGAAATATATTGTTACGAAATTGCCCTCTTTACAATTTATTCTCTTACGAAATTGCCCTCTTGACAATTTACTCTAACTCTCTGTACTCGGATTCGTACCACTGGATCGTGTAGTAATCAAACAATCGCTAGTTCAATTAAAATAACTAACTTTATTTAACTATTGCTATTTACACATTTAATATTAGGCTTAAAGTTTACTTCTTTACAATTTGTACTTTATTTCACAATTCATTGATCACTTTATTACATAATGAATTTCATCACTTTGTACAATTACAAATACTGCTGCTTCGATTATAATGCTCTATGTACACACTGTTACGGTCTCTGTTCGAATGTCCTCGACTTTGCACAGTCTTGTGGTTTTTATAGTTTCGAATGGTTGAAGTGGAAACTTCTACAATCCACTAGAAGTTTCTGGATCTTTCTAGAACTTGATATACACCTCAAAGGAAGCTTTAATTCTTTTACTCCACCGACAGGGTGTTCTTAAGTAAACTTTTATACGAATAGTTCGTTTCTTGACTTACACACACAGGTTGGTGCAGTCATTCTCAAACTCCAGATGGGAACCTAAAAGTATGCAATCCCGTTTCACTGTGCTATCACGTATCAATATTATTATCAAATACAGAGATCAAAGATTATTATAGGGTTGGGGTTTTTCTCATTGTTTTGGTCTTCTTCTCGAAACTTTACTTGTCAATGAATAATTCCTTGCACAACCACAGCTTGAATTATATTGGCGTTAGTATATAAATTCATCTCTGTTTAATAGTTGAGTGTATAAAAAATGTGAAAATTTTCATAACTTAGATCTAAGCTCATCATGTTTTATTATATAAATATATGGAAAAATGCTTCAGCAATAACGACATCTGCGATCTTCAATTGGATTGTTCAATAAATACTGAGAATCAAATGGGCGCAGGCTTATAAATATTGGGGGGAATTACTTCCATGATGAGGAAATCATGCAATCGGCAATAATCTCTTCCATAATAGAATACTCCCTACAAGATAGCAACTTGTATAATAACCGTATACCATAATAAAGTCAATTACCAGTGGAACTCCTCAATTTTCATTGCTCCCCTTCCACTTCATGTAGTCACGTCACAATTTACATTGCAATATTTCTGTCCATTTTCTTATTTCTACTTCTGAGCACATTTTCCAACTTCAACAATTTATTAACTGGGTCAAGAGCTAGAACTTCATTTATCACAAGTGTTATTGCAGTGCAGTGCAGTACAGCTGGAAAATGCCAACAAATCGTGTTCTCTTCGTATGAGTTAGGGAGCTGTGAGTACATCCGTTTCCGGGACACCGAAGCCATTTATAGACATTTCATAAACCCACCCAAGGAAAAAATCAGCACACAACAGCAGCTAAAAATGGTTATAGAACCAACAAGAACCGAAAAGAAGGAGAACGACACGAACAACACACAATTTATTTGCCATAAAACGCAAATGCATCCAAAAAGTCTAATTTCCAGTGATAACAGCGGGAGCAACTGCGTCAACACAGCGGAAGCATGACCTTGGTGTGGCGGGAGCGGATGAGTAGAAAGCAAATTACAGTGCCATACTCGAGCCGTGCAGCAATATTCGAAAGACAACTTCACATAAGGCAACACACCACATGGTAAATATGGGAGACTATACCTCCCCCAGTAGGAAATCTCTTTAAATATGCCACTAACATAAAATGTATATATGCACTCATACACTCGTTGTATAAAATATTTCTTTTACGATTATTTGTATATATATATATACTCGTATATACCCACCTATTGGCTTACTGATCATAACAAAATTCCAGACCTCATTGTCTTCTTTATATTGAGAAAGTTCGCTAAAAGTTACATAATGGTTCAAGATGGATTCGAAATGAGCTCAGACCATTCACCAATTTATATAATAATTAGCACTACTATAAGTAGTAAAGAACAACCACATGTCTTAGTAAATAATCAAACGAATTGGCCTTATTTTAAAAGCATTATGAATAGCACAGCAACATGGCAAAATACCTGTATAGAAAGCACGGAGCAACTGGAAGATGAGGTGATAAATTTCACCCAATGCATACAGAATGCATGCTGGCGAAGTACTCCCAAGCTAAAAGCAATTTTTCCTGGCTGTAACTACCCAAGCGAGATAATGGCTTTGGTTACAATTAAGCGCAAACTTCGACGTAAATGGCAGATGACCAGATCACCAGCTGATAAAACTGAATTCAACAAAGCTATGAAAAGTTTAACATTTAAAATAAAAGCATTTAAAAATGACTCTTTTAAAACATATTTAGGCAGCTTATCTATTGACAAAATGTCAAATTATTCACTTTTAAAAGCAACGAAGACATTAAAGCGACCTACTCTTCAATCTCCACCTTTAAAGCTACAAAATGGTTGGGCGAAAAGCAACACTGAAAAAGCCCAGATATTTGCTGAGCACCTAAAGAATACATTTACAACGCAAAGTAGTGATAACTCTGAAGAGCTTCCTCCAACTCATGAAGAAGATGAAGACATACTTTTCGCTACCACTAAAGAGGTTAAAAACATTATAAAGTTCCTAAAGCAAAAAAAAGGTCCCTGGCTTTGACTTGATAACAACAGAAATACTGAGGCATTTACCATACAAAACCATTAGAATCTGATCAATACATGCTTCAAACTGAAACACGTATCCATGTACTGGAAGGTAGCTGAGGTCATAATGATAGCAAAACCTGGCAAGCCACCGTATGAAATCTCTTCATATAGACCAATCTCCATGCTACCGATCTTATCGAAAGTGATGGAAAAAATGTATTTAAACCGACTAATGCCAATAATCGAACGGAAAAATTGATTCCAAACCACCAATTCGGCTTTAGAACCAAGCACTCAACGATTGAGCAGATTCACAGAATTACCAGTAACATTGAAAAATCCCTAGAAGAGAATCAAGTCTGCTCGGCAGTTTTTCTAGACGTATCTCAGGCATTTGACAAGGTCTGGCATGACGGCCTTATACTCAAACTGCGAAACCAAATTCAAAAGCAGTGTTGTGATTTCTTAAAATCATATATTTCTGACCGTTCTTTCCGCGTTAAACAGGAAGACTGTTACTCCAAATTAACAGAAATTAAAGCTGGTGTGCCGCAGGGAAGCGTTTTGGGACCTATACTTTTCCTGCTATACACAAACGATGTACCCACGACAGAAAATTGTACATCGCAACGTTTGCAGATGACAAAGCCCTACTTTCCACTGGACGTAATGCAGAGGAATTTACCAATGTGTTACAAGCAGCGGTCAGCAATGTGTACATTTGGACAAAAAAATGGCGAATCGAGCTTAATAATGCTAAATCAACTCACATTGATTTTACAAACAAAAAGATACTGCACCATAAGATTTTCATAAATGGACAAGAGATTCCATACGCAAATACAGCCAAGTACCTAGGCATGAATTTTGATGCAAAACTTCGCTGGAAAGTGCATGTTAAAAAAAAAAAGGAAGAACTAGATATCAAATTCAAACAAATGCAGTGGCTTATTGGCAAGCACTCAATCGTTTCGACATCCAACAAGATATTAATTTATAAGCAAGTCCTTAGACCGGTGTAGACTTATGGTATCCAACTGTGGGGATGTACCAGCAAAAGCAACAAGTTGATGATTCAGCGATTCCCAAATAAAGTATTGAGATGCATTGTGAATGCTCCTTGGTACGCACGTACTATTGATCTACACCGCGATCTAGCTGTAGAAACAGTAGGTGATATTATAAAAAAACATGCGGTTGCCCACGCAGAGAAACTAAAGCAGCACACTAACGATACCGTGCGAATACTGAAACGCACAAAACCTACCGACCTTACTAGGTAAACCAATAAACATTTGGAACCTTATAATAACTTAAATAAATAAATAATATTTAGCTAAATACAAAATGCTTGTTAGTTTATAGTTACTAGTTGCATTAGATTATTAACATACTTATATTATATATATGAAATTTGTAATATATTTTGTTAAATAAAATTTTAAAAAATAAATAAATAAATAAAAAAAAAAAAAATAAAAAAAAAATATATATATATATATATATATATATATATATATATATATATATATATGTATATAAATATATATATATATATATATACTCGTATATATATATATATATATATATATATATATATATATATATATATATATATATATATATATATATGTATATAAATATATATATATATATATATATATATATATATATACACTCATGGACAGATAAATAAGAACACAACTTGCTTGTGAGTCCATTCACTGGTGATGCTTTATTATTTAGTACTAAATAAAAATAAATGACTTCATTAGTTAAAAAGAACTTAAAATTAGTTAATACAATTAAAAAAAATAACATAAGCAAGTAAATAACAAAATATTTTTGCAAAAAACATATTTGGAACAAAATAGCCTGGCCAAATAAATAAGAACATTCAATGTTTGCTTACAGATTAAAGTTTAGGAACATTACTAGTACAAAAAAAAAAATTTAAGCTTAATATCCGGAGTGTCCTCCTTTGTTTTGAATAACTTTTTGTATCCTATTTGGCATTGATGATATTAATTTCCTACAAGTTTCTATGGGAATTTTATGCCATTCCTCTTTTACAAAACTCCATAACTGTGCTTTGTTTGAGAACTGCCTTTTTGATACCTCATTTTTTAAGACACCCCACAAGTTTTCAATGGGGTTTAGGTCCGGTGATTGACTTGGCCACTCAATCATTCGGATTTTATTATCTGTCAGCCACTTTTTTACTAACTTGGAGGTGTGCTTCGGGTCGTTATCTTGCTGTAACGACCATATCAAGGGCATATTCTCGCTGGCATACGGAAACATTACAGTTTCCAAGATATCCTTGTAGCTCAATGCAGTCATAGTGTCGGTAATGAGATGTATCGGACCAACGCAATACCAAGAAAATCCTCCATACACCATAATGTTGCCGCCCCCATGCTTTACAGTCTTTTTTGTAAATCGAACGTGGAATTCTTTACCCTTTGGCCTTCGTACATTGCGTGCGTAATCATTTGAAAACAAATTAATCTTACACTCGTCAGTCCATAGAATATTTCTCCATTTCTTTTCACCTTCAGTTCCCTTCCATGACACATGACTTTTGGCGAATTCTAACCTACTCCTTAAATGATAAGGACGTAGCAAAGGGACTCTTCTGGCTATTCTTCCAGGTAGATTTGCGGCGTGTAATCGCCTCCGGATGGTTCTTGAAGACACTTCATTATTTATTTCGCCAGCAATCTGCCTCGAAGACATGAAAGGGTCTCTTTTTACTAGCGTTAGAATTCTATTGTCTGTAGAGTCTGAGGTTTTTTTGTTGGATTTTCCTCGACCATCATCACTTTTTTGTGGCTTAAGAGCGTTGTGCACAAAACACAAGGACCGATCCAAACAATTAGCGATGTAACGGAACGTATGGCCCTTCGATTTCAATTTCTCAACCAGCCGCTTTTCCTCCAATGAACAGTGCTTACTTCGTCGCATCTAATACATTTTGACACATTTAGGTATTTTTTGTTTTTAAAAAATATGTTCTTATTTATCTGTCCATGAGTGTATATATATATATATATATATATATATATATATATATATATATATATATATAAATATATATAAATATATATATATATATATATATATATATATATATATATATATATATATATATATATATGTACATATATATAATATTTATACAAATAATATAATATATATATCCAAATATGGTAACTATATGTACCGAAATGCATTTAATTATCATCATAAGGAATAAAACCATCACAAAACAACAAAGTAACAAAATAAATGTAAAGAAATCTGAAGTCCATTTAGGCAGCACAGACTAAGGTCAAATCAGAATCACTTCATATATGACTAACTCCAGATCAGACTAAGTCCATAGTAGACTAAATCCAAATTAGGCTAAATTCAGATTAGATTAAGTACAGATCGATTCAAGACCAAATTAGACTAATTCCATATCAGATTTAGGCAAGATCATACTAAATCCGTGTAAAGAGTGTGATCGGGCGAATGTGAGCGACGATTATTAAGTTTGTTTCAGCTTGCACATAATATTTGAAATTTATATACAATTATAATAAGAAAGCTCTGAGCATAAAACATCATATCAGGTTTATTTAATACTCGTATAGCTTATGAGCAAGATATAAAGGAAAACGTATATGAAATTGTTCCTCTGAATATACTCTAAACTAAATATAACAATAATTTTTCTGTCTCGTGCTCTTTCACAATGGTTTTTAAAATATTTACATAGTTTTTATCTCTTCTCTAGAAAAAGAACCTGTACCAAAATATGCTGCATTCGTAGTGTTCGGCAGCTATCCACATAAAATAGTGAAGGCCCTCAATGCTTTCAACAACAGCAACCGGAGAATTGGGAAAATGATGTACCGTATAAGTTGCGTATAATGGCTGATGGTATAAAGAAATATGTCTCTGTATTTTGAATACGATTGAATAATACATTCGGAAAATGAGATTATTCAGTTTTCTCAATATGAATTGGAATATGTTAATTTAAAGAATGAATTACAAGGGGCTCAGTACTCGTACATACGAGTATATGACAATAAATTTGAATAGAATAATTCCATATAATACTTCTGTGTTTTTCTCATTTGGAGCCCACTTTTTTCAAAACATGTAAAATAAGTGAAAATCACCCCTGAAAGATAGTTGAGGACTGCAAATCTTGGACAAATTGATGGACTCGATGTGTCAGCTAACTCAGAATCTAAGTACCACTAATACTGAAAATTCATAGATTGAATGTTAAATACATTTGAATTTTACACGTGATGCCGCGTTGATACAATTTCCAACTGGGTATTTGGGGTTAATGCACATAATACGAGTGCGCTTATGAATGCTCTACTTTATCCGGTTGTGTAAATATGCAAAGTGCAATATTCCAAAATTATTGCACGATATTACCACTTTTGGCAGAGCAGCAGTTGCTCAATTGATAGTGTTGCTGATGTAGCTGCTTTGACTGCTGCAATTCCGTCATCATGAGGATTATAAAATGGCTTAATGAGGGTAAAATTTCTGTAGAAATTAAATGCCACCGCTGATGGTTTGCATTACTTGCGTAAAATGGTGCCTTGTGTGGCTTTAGATTTTTTACAAACTTGAGTTGGCGCTTAGCAAAGATATTTTGCCAAGATGCTGAATGATTTTCACAATGAAAAGTTGCAAGTAATTTGAACTTGTTGATATTGTGATTGCATAACCCTACACAATGTTTGGTTCTTAGAGGCAGCTTGTGTGCGCAGGACGATAGTTTGAAGTATGAAATTTGCTACAATTGACTTTCATATTTTTTCATAGTCCTCACTAGATATATTTTTGTTTAAGAAAACATTTCATTATTATGTTTAGTTCCGTATGTAGTATTTCGCTGCTAAAATACAATGGCGCAATAGTTATTGTGGCCAGTGATTTGATTAGAATCATTGAATCAATTCGATGTTGTAAATCCTGGAGGCGCCCCACGGTTGAATGCCGTCCATACTGGTTTAAGGCCACTTTGTACAGTAGAATTTCATTTTCCTTTATCAATTGTGACCTGCTGTTTAGGAGCCAGTAGAGGGCAATTGTCTTGAGCTATAGTTACAGTTTTTTTTGGTTCGAAGTGATTTCGCCCAGGTGAGACGTCTGTCCAAATGAATGCCAAGATATTTCACATCGCTTGTTTGCGGAAACATTATACCATTTAGAGATAAGGGGGGCCTGTTTCGTGTCTTAAGGTAAACTTTATATGAAGTCTTTTCGATTCGTTGACTTTAATTGTCCATTTTAGTAACCATTCTTCTACACGTCTGAGGTGATGCTTTAGTTTTTGTGAGGCAATGTTTATGGAAATTGAGGGTAAGGACGAGTATGCCTCCTCCTGGCATTTTTGAAGGCAGTCACAATGGACATAGATGTCTCCGAGTGGAAGTGCGGATAATTCGTATCCGCACACGCCTTCCCAACCTTACCTAACTATTTTGTGAGACAATGTTCGAATCTTTATGAGTACTCGTATATAAAATTACGGTATCATCTGCAAACGTAGATGTAGTCAGTTGGTAAACTGTTGGTACATCATTCGGTGTATAAAATGTATAAAAGATAGCTCTACTCTCCTGTGGCACTCCAGCGAAGATTTTGTGGTATCTGTCCAATGGGTTTTATGCTTGACTATAAATTTCCGATCAAAGAAGTAGGATGCAAAATATTACTATAATCGGGAGTGTCGCACTAAAAGCTCTGTCTTCGCCGTAAAATGTCTCGCCGAAGTACAAACTCGTCCGGTAATTTTTGAACCAACGAGTGAGTAGCAGACGAGCAGCCGAGAAGGAAGCAGCAAATTTTAAACAACCAAGAAGCTGGCACTGAAATTTAAACCAACCACACCACAAATATAATTGAAATGTGAATTAATAATTTTTAATTTTGTTAACAAATAATTACAAATATAATTACAAAAGTTTTAGAATAATTACAAATATAATTACAAAGTTTTAGAATTTGCTTTCTTCCGCTGCCACCACAGCATTTTCACCGCCATTGTGATAATTATTAGGAATTATATACTCCGTGCAGTCACCGCCGTACTGCTTCAGGTAATTATACTTACAGGATCAAAGAAGAAATCACCTAGATCGCTAGACTTGAATAGCCACCGCCGAGCTGTTTCAAGATTTGTTTGCATCGTCAAAGCCATCGCAAAACAAATACTGCCGTACTTCGCCTTCGGAGCGCTAGTGCTTCCGAGAGCATTTTGTGACGTCATCAACAAGGGTTGATAATTTGCAACAGCCATTTCTTCAAAACTACGAACAACATTACCGACATCTGTTAATTTCAAAATTAATCGATTCTACCAGAACAAACTGCTGCAAATAATTTTCGATCGGTATTGCAGTGCCGAACCAAGCAGCTGTTGAAATTGAACAGACCTTATATAAAAGAAAAATAAATGTTGACTCGAACGAAATCAAAAAAATTAGAATCAGCAAAAGTAGACGACAGAGAGGAAAGCTCGGATTCATTGGACAGCAGAGTAATAGAAATGGCCAACGAGGCAACACAGGGCCAAGCGCAGCCGCAAGCAGTTGTAACTAGTGAACAACTGGCGCAGCTTCTCAGCAGTGTAAATATACTGCGCGAATCTGTTGACGAACTACGTAAAGAGACGCATCGTGGCCAAATAGAGATTCAACAACTTCGCACTCGAGTGGATAGGGGTGCATCCGTTGTTGGGGGTAATGAATCCTCCTTTCATGAAAGTGTGCAATCACCGCTGCCACAAACGTCGACGCAGCAACCACAGCAGATGCCGCAATCGCAGCCACCAAGTACATCGACGCCGTATAATGGTGTCATGATTTTTATCGATAGCCCCGGCGGTAAGTTATATCCACTGCCATCTTTCGATGGAAACCCTGAAGATTGGCCCCTGTTTTTAGCCAACTTCAGAGACACGACCAATGAATTTGGTTATAATAATCGCCAGAACCTTATGCGTTTGCATAAGGCACTTCAAGGGAATGCGAAGCGCCCTGTGACGTCACTACTCATATATCCTGACGACGTGACCAAAGTCATGCAGGAGTTAGGGTTCAATTTTGGACGCTCTGACTTATTGATCCGCTCGCAGCTGCAAAAGGTGCAGCAGTTCCCACCGATTTATGAGAATCGACTTGAGCAAGTGTTGGAATTCTCAAACCGCGTCCGAAATATTGTCGCCTTTTTTAAGTCAGCAAAATGCGATCACCATTTGGCCAACCCTACTCTTCTTGAGCAGCTTATTGGAAAGCTTCCGCCCACCAAGCAATATGAATGGAGTCGACACGCCTCCAATATAACGCCTTATGCCACCGTTGAAGCCTTTGCCGACTGGGTTAGTGAACTCGCAAAGGTAGTGAGCTTGATGCCAGCCATAGCTAGTACAGCTTTGCGCCAACATCAGCCCCCGCAGCCGCACCAAGGGGTGCAACAAGGTAACCTTCAAAACCGTCAGACCATATCACGAGGTGCTATTCCACGTCGCGTTTTGCATAGCACCGAACCTCAAGTGGAACAGCAACAACTCAGTTGTGTGCAATGCAATTTGAGCCACAAACTGAGCGCATGTCGTCAATTTAAGGCGCTTAATACAAATGACAAATGGACTTTGGTAAAGCGTCACCGCCTTTGTTTTGCCTGCTTGCATAGAGGGCATAACGTGCTGAGTTGCCAGGCAAGGCATGCATGTGGTATAAATGGATGCACCCGTATGCATCACAACTTACTGCACCAGACAACTAAGCCGCTAGCAGAGCTGAAACCAGAGGATGTCGAGCATGTGCTTAACTGCCGTCAACACCAGCAGTCAAGCTTATTTAAGATACTACCCGTGGTGCTGTTTGGTCCACGTGGTAGCATACCTGTATTTGCGATGTTTGATGAAGGTTCTTCGGTCTCACTTCTTGAAGAGACCATCGCAAATCAACTTGGTCTCAAAGGCCCTACTGCACAGCTGACGCTTCAGTGGTATGGAGAGAAGCAAACCACGGAGCCATCGAAAAAAGTAAGCTTGAACGTACGTGCAGAGTGTGGTGGCCAGGAGTACCCACTCAGAAACGTACGCACCGTGAAGCAGCTTAACTTACCAATGCAGACATTCATCAAGCAACAGCATGGGCACTTCACAGATGTGCCAATCGCCAGCTACCAAGCCGCCAAGCCAGTCCTGCTGCTGGGATTGGATAATAGTTTTTTAGGCATATCAGAGAAAACTGTCGCCGCCGGTCCAGATCAACCTATCGCTGCGCCAACTATGTTGGGTTGGGTGGCATATGGGCCACTTCACTCAAGCACCACCTCAATGTCAAGGGTGTTGCACGTCAAAGAAGCATCTACTTTAACACAACTGAACAGATTAGTCGAAGAGTACTTTTCTGTAGAAAGTTTTGGAGTCCGCAGCACCAGCACAGTCCTGGAGTCAGATGAGAACGCCAGAGCAAGAAAAATATTGATTGAGACCACACAAAACATCGGCCAACACTATGAAGTTGGTCTATTATGGCGCAACGATGCCACTAAGCTGCCGCAGAGCTATGTTATGGCCAAGCAGCGCCTGTTAAATATTGAGGGGAAGATGTCCCGGGATGCCGCATTTGCAGCCAGATATAAAACGGAAGTCGCCAAATACATTGACAAGGGGTACGCCAAATTGTTGTCACCAGAGGCTACTGAGAGACATAGTCCTACAACCTGGTACCTTCCTCACTTTGGTGTAGTGAACCCGCATAAGCCGGATAAGCTTCGTATCGTCTTTGATGCTGCAGCTGCTATTTCTAACGTATCGCTCAACTCAGTATTATTAAATGGTCCTGAGCATGCGCAGCCACTTTTGGCCATCATGCACAAATTTCGACAAGGAGGTATTGCTGTTGCAGGAGATATTCAAGAAATGTTCTCACAAGTCCGCATACGAGCTGAAGACCAGGACTCACAGCGCTTTCTTTGGAGAGACGGAAATTCAGCCGAGCCAATCCGTGTCTACTCAATGATGTCGATGATCTTCGGAGCGATTTGTTCGCCGTGTTGTGCAGAATACATAAAAAACGTGAACGCAGCACAGTTTTTGCCTCACATGCCAGGTGGCGCAAAAGCTATCATTGACAACACCTATGTGGATGACCTGGTCATACGTTTTGATGACGTACAGGAGGCCGAGAAGGTAATGTTTGAGGCCCGGAAGATAAACGCTGCCGCAGGATTCACGCTCAGGAATTTCGTATCAAACTGCAAGAAGCTGCAGGTCAAACTGAATGGTAGCCAAGTCAAGCAACAAGAAGTTGTCAACACTGAACTGCAGCCAACAACAGAGAAGGTGCTGGGTATGTTTTGGAACTCTGGAGTCGACAGGTTTGAATTCCACTTTAAGTTCCATAGAATTCCACGCCAGGTGCTGGAGTACAGGAGAACACCGACTAAGAGAGAGTTGCTGGGAATCGTTATGGCTATTTACGACCCCTTTGGCCTCCTAGCCAACATCACTATTTTCGCCAAGCTACTTCTGCAGTCGCTGTGGAAGCGGAAAATCCAGTGGGATGAGCAGCTGCCATCAGATTTGGAGAAACAGTGGTTTGCATGGTGGAACGTTTTTCAGGGCGTGAAAAACTTTTCAGTCCCGCGTTGCTTGTCGTATTTGTTGCCGAATGCCGATGATATACAGCTGCACATATTCGTTGATGCTAGTGAAAGTGCATTTACAGCAGTCGCCTTTTTGCGTGTTTTGCAAAGCAAACGAGGTAGAAGTCGCATTCGTTGCTGCCAAAACGAGATGTGCACCTGCAAAGGGTATGACCGTACCACGCCTGGAATTGCAAGCGGCCGTACTAGGAAGCCGACTGAAGACTTCGATTGAAGACTGTCATGATTTCAAGATCAACGCTACGACATTTTGGAGCGATTCCAAGACAATTCTGCTTTGGCTTCGTTCCACAACCCGTAAGTATAAGCAATTCGTTGCCTACCGTATTGCTGAGATACTTGCCACTTCCACGCCGATGCAATGGCGCTGGATACCAGCATCGATGAACGTCGCCGACGATGCAACTAGAGCCAAGTTGCCACAGTATGTAGAGCAAGACAGCCGTTGGATATTGGGTCCAGATTTCTTGTGCCAAGAAGAAATACACTGGCCTCGAGAAGCTGGGATGCTTCTCTCAGAGCACTGTGTATCTGAAGAAGCTGTTAATCAGGTGTTACACATAATAAACACAGGCAATATTCTTGATAGTTTGATCAAGTTTTCATCCTACATGAAGACGTTGAGGGTGACAGCATGGATATTTCGGTTCATTCGCAACGCCAAATCTAGATCCCGTCAGTTTGGAGAGCTCACAGCAGCTGAAGTTTCTGATGCTGAAAAATTTGTATGCTGTCGCGTACAATACGAGTCATTTGCAGATGAAATGTCAGCCCTACGCGCAAGTACAGGAATTTCAAAGACCAGTGCCATATTTAAGCTCACGCCGATGCTGTATCCTGATGGTCTGCTAAGAGTCAACGGAAGAATCGACGCCGCTAATTACATTCCTGAATCAGCCCGACGCCCGTTAATATTACCGCAGAAACATCGCGTGTCGCAGCTGATAATGAAGCATTACCACCAAAAGAGACATCACCAGAACGACTGCCTAACAATAAATGAAATGCGGCAAAAGTTCTGGGTGCCTCATGCTCGCACATTATTAAAAAGGATCAAGAGGGATTGTGTCATTTGTATTACCGCTCGAGCCAAGCCATCTGTGCCACTTATGGGACAGTTACCCACAGACCGCCTAACACCGTACGTCCGACCTTTTACCTACTCTGGGGTGGACTACTGTGGACCATTCTGCGTTGCTATCGGCCGCAGACGAGAGAAACGTTGGGTGGCTTTATTCACTTGCCTCACCACTCGAGCCCTACATTTGGAGGTGGCAGAAGATCTGTCCACCGATGCATTTTTAATTTGTTTCAGGAATTTTGTGAACCGTCGCGGTGTGCCGATTAGAATTCGTAGCGACAATGGCACCAACTTTATAGGTGCGCAAAAGGAGTTTCGCCAGGAGAACCGCTTATTTGACGTAGATCGGGTTCGACGGGCAATGTCAAAGGAAAACATAGAGTGGATTTTTAATTGCCCAGCCAATCCTAGCGCTGGAGGTTGTTGGGAGCGGCTTGTCCAATGCGTGAAACGCCTGCTACAGAGAACCCTGAAGGATGAGGCACCACGCTTGGACACCTTCCGCAGCGCACTGATTGAGGCGGAAAATATAATAAACAGCCGTCCACTTACAGAACTTCCTATAACCCATGAAGAAGAGGAACCACTTACTCCGAACCACTTCTTGAGTGGCTGCCTCAATTCCACTCAAACACCTGCACCGGAAGATGAGAAAATCTGTCTGCGCAAACAATGGAGAATTGCGCAGAACCTGAAGGATCGTCTGTGCAAAAGGTGGATTGTGGAGTACTTGCCACAACTTTTGCATCGACAAAAATGGAGGAGTACAGCCTCACCACTAAGAGTAGACCAACTGGTTGTTGTATGCGATCCTGTCTTACCTAGAAGCCAATGGGTCAAAGGGCGAATAATTGAAGTCTTCACTGCCAAGGACGGCCAAGTCCGGAGTGCCGCGGCACGCACCAGCCGCGGTATTATCCGTCGACCTGCATCTAAGCTAGCCGCTTTAAGTTTCGTGGATCCCAGTATGAATCCACCGGGAGGTGGGATGTCGCACTAAAAGCTCTGTCTTCGCCGTAAAATGTCTCGCCGAAGTACAAACTCGTCCGGTAATTTTTGAACCAACGAGTGAGTAGCAGACGAGCAGCCGAGAAGGAAGCAGCAAATTCTAAACAACCAAGAAGCTGGCACTGAAATTTAAACCAACCACACCACAAATATAATTGAAATGTGAATTAATAATTTTTAATCTTGTTAACAAATAATTACAAATATAATTACAAAAGTTTTAGAATAATTACAAATATAATTACAGGGAGGGTGGTTCTGAATTTTGTAGTTGATGCTAAATGCTTGTCCAACGTCGAGAAAAATTACGGAGCAAAACGTTTTTCTACAAAGCCTCTCTAATTACTGCAAACATTCTGCAGATCTGCTCTGTTCTTCGATGCTTCTCTCGAAACCAAAACCTATGTTGAAGGATCCCTCTTCTTTTTTTCATCAGTGGAGTAATTTTTTGAATAAGTACTCTTTCGAAGACTTTAGACAGAGTTGACAGTAGGCTTATTGGTTTATATGATGCTATCGGTGTTGGATCCTTTCCTGGTTTATTGATCATTGAAATAACCAACAATTTCTAAAACTTTGGGAAGTAATAATCTTGGGGTAGATTTGAATACATGTTTAAAATAAACAATAGTAATATTTGACAGTCCTTTCAGCATTTTATTTGTGATAAAGCCGTAACCTAGACCTTTTATGGACTTATTTCCTTCCGCACAATCATTTCCACTTCCTTAATTTTAATCTTCGGATGTCGTTTCATATTGCATAAGTTCAAAGGCGTACTCCAGTCTGTATTAAATTTGGGTAAACACATGTTGAAGATGATCTACAAAAGCTTCGCTCTTTTCAGTATCAGTTTTTGCCCAATCACCATTGGAAAGATTTATAAGCGGTTCCCACTACCGGGGCCGCTTCATTTTACTTTCCGTCTTCCATAGCGAGTAGTTGGTGTCTGTGTTCGCTGAAAAACTTTTCCTGCTATGTGGTACGCCAAGCTCATTTTCCCTCTTGAAACTTTGTTGTAGCTCATTTGTGACACTTGCCAGTTTTTGTTTTAGCCAAGGTGACCTGATTTGCCCATTCTCGTCTAAGTTTCCTCTGTTCTTTTAACATACCTCGAATGTCATTAAATGGTCTCTAAGATTAGAAGCATTTATAACAACTGGTGTGGCGAGTTTAGATACAGTATTTGGGTAAACGTCCGCACCATTGCGTCGACATCGTTTGTGGATTGAAGGGCTTCATTTAGCTGGATATGCGAAGTGACAAATTTTCTGAATTTCAGCCAGTGGTAATCGATTGGTTAGACTTGTCTGTTTTGGTTTCTATTTGAGGCTGCGTGAAGACATCTAACTAATGGTCAAAAGAGAGGTCATAGCAAGCTTCTGCTAGAATTAGGTCACGACTAAAATATTTAATAATGCCAAAGTCTGTTAAATCTGGTATTTATACTACCCGTTGACCAATAAGAAGATTTTCCAGATGAAATAAAATCCACATGTCAGTTTGAGTCATTGCGTAAAAGAATTGTCTAACTTTTGGTGTAATAAGCCTTGACCCCCAAAGCGCTTGTCTAGCGTTGCAACACGAAATCTATGTCCAACGCAATTGAAGAAGCCTTTGAATTGTTGAGAATCTATTTTAAACTTTGAAGGACAGTATATTGCGGACATTATTTTGTTGCCCATCATATCTCCAAGGCATATGGATGTAGCCAGGAGAATGTTTTTGAAATGATCTTCGATTAGGTGATGTTTTAATCTAGCTTCAATTAGAATCCAAGAGCCAATATACGAGTATGCTTCAATACTGGATGTTTCGTATCCATTATTTTTAGAGGCTAGATGGATTTCCGACTTGAACATCATATCAATGTTTTTGTCAAGAAGACAATTGTGCAACTCAAGTTTGTGCTGACTAACGCTGTTTTTTACAGAATCTGTCGGTGTTCATTTCTTTGTAATTAACGTATGGAGGACTTGATATTGAATACCCATCATTCCTTGAATTGAAACTATAAATTGATTTAAGGTTTATGTTAGAGACGAGAGTTTTCTTCCTAATTCTTCAGTTTGTGGTTTTGCACTCCCGGTTTTAACTATATTTTCATAGCGAAGATTATCTTGATAATTACAATTATGTTGTTTTTTTCGGTTGAAGACGCATTCTTTCTTATCTTCCTTCCACATATACCGGACAGTCCCATTAGTTACCTTTTATAATCTTTCGTGTTTGGGAGAATTGCAACAGGAAGTTTCATGGAGATCACCACAGAAAACACATGCCAGTGACAACTGGCAATAAGCTTTGTGTGGTCAAACTCTTGACAGTTTTGCCATTTGAATTGGTGACTCCTTTTTGGAAATCTTTTCTTTGTGATTTTACCATGCAAAATATATTATATCGTGAAAATAGGATAATTTTCACCTTTTCTAAGTTTCATAGATGAAGACTCTGGTTCAGTTGAATAGAGTGGATAATTAATTTCTCTAGATTTAGCGATGAAGTCTGCTGCTTTTAAAGCTGTTTTATTTCGGAGAGACCTAAGCCCTGCTCGATTCCCCTTTAGTACGGCTGTTGGTCGTTTTTGAGACTTCAGCTGATATGTGTACTAATTATTCCCAATTTGTGCAGTTCTTCAGACACCTAAAATTTTTCTCCTCGTGTATTTGTAGCTTTGTTTCGCTTATACTGCCTTTTGTTGAAGCAACTACATGAATTGTGCTTTCATCTATCAGTTATGATATTGTCTTGGCCAAAGTGTCTGTGTTATTTTAACGAATATATATTGGGAGTGGCTTTGGGTCCGACCGGGAGGATCATGAGTGTTGTTTATCAAAAATAACAAACCCACTCTGACTACCATAGTTTCTGGATCTAATTATTTAATTAACAAAGGCAGATATTTGCGCCGGTTGAAGAGTTAATCGAGAATTTTTGCCGGTTTTTTGTTTGAGTTTTTTTTTTAAATTAACTTTCGCTATAGCTGTATATATCGATCTATGCCAGACTGTATTATACCAACATATCTTGTCAAAATAATTTTCCCAATGGCTCAATTGGTTCAGTCCTAACTCTCATACTCAGAAACCCCTCAATTATTGAGAGAATGAACTTTAAAGGAAAACGAGTAAAGAAGGCTGGAGTTGGGCTTGACCGACTTCGAAATACCCTTTACTCTTACATGGGCAATGCACATTGTGCATGCGAGTTAAACTGTGGCGATGTACATTTTATACAGATATTAATAATTACGACTAATCATAGCTAGAATAATTTTAATTTTGCTCGCGAAACTTCTTCATATGGAAAATGGAAGCATTATTTAGCTGACCAAACTCATTTTGTGCTGATTGTTTTATAATGTTCACAGGTTGCTTCGTATTAGATTGAATAACTTATTACAAATGATCATTGCTTTTAAAAGGTACTAATTATTTAGCCAACTGTTGAGATCCCAATGATCCATCATCTTCCAGTATCTTCATTTCCACAGTCATTATTAATGGGATGTATACCAAATAAATTGATGTTCTTGATATACCTTCACTAGTGGTAGATAACTGTCAGATTCTTCTAATAATTTTCTTTATAAAGAATTATAAATTCATTTATTAGAATAAAGTGTAATAATTATATTCACAATCACGAAAGATGCAAACGATGACGAATCTAACACTGCAAAGAGAGTGCTAAATTCATTCTACCTTATCCGAAGATCCTCTATGGTTGAATAGCTTTGTGCAAGGTCATTAATATCAGATATCACACGAGCAGACCTGCCAAAATTTTACCAAATTATTTGCAATTACCAGTCGCTGATGGTAATGGCGGTGGTAATAGTTCACCTCAGAGATACACTACGTAGTTTGTGGCAGCTGCATTCCACAATATACTTTATAAACCATTCTAAAGCTATCAACATCATCTGATTTTGTTGCCTCGTGGCCGCCAATGTCACTTGTTGAAATGGCTTCAAATGATAATCACACTTTGAGACATGGACAATGCCTCATCAGTGAAATCTCTTTCTATGAAACTGTAGTAACTCTGTGTTATGGCGGCGCTGCTAATAGCGCCAATTACTCAATTGCTTTTATTTTCATATCGCAGCGCCACTCTGGTTACTACCCCCGAACGATCTCTTCTATGTCGAAAAATGAGTGACATTTCAGATTGACTCTTATTCCTTTGCTCAATGGTTTAACGCTTAGATTCTAAACTGAGTAATACTAAAATACGTGAGGGGTTTATTAACAAAGTTAGCAAGTATTTAAAGTCATTTTGAAACGTCAGATCTGTTGAGCTCAGTTGTAAATTACCTGTTATAGTGATAGGAATGGAATGGAAACAAAATTTAAAGAAGTGTATTGTGGGCTATTTCCATTATAGATTAATCAGTGAACTGATGCATCATTATCATCGTTACTAAATCTTTATATTCCATTAGGAGTAATTATACTCAACTTCCCGCAATCGCAGTTATAGTGGATTTTGAATGTCGTTTCGACTAGCAAAAATAATTTTTACTGTTTGTAATTACAAAATCATTTGCAAACTGAAAAAAAAATTGATTTTTTTTTATATTATATTATTTAGTTTTTGACTTTATATTTTTTTGGAGATTATTTTCGCATACTCAATTTTCTAATTGCATTATTTGCAAAATTTTTAATAGCACTTTTTGTGGGTTTTTCGATTTAAAAATACAATTCAAGTCTGGAGCTACTCCAAACATCACTATGGACCGACTAATCGAAGTTCTATTTATATGGTCAACAATTTTTTATATTGATAGAATGGGAGCAGCACGTACACCAATGGTATTGAATATTTCTACAGAATGAACTCTTTAGAATAGAGATATAATAATAATTATATTTCAGATCGGTTTCAATATTTTAACGGCTAAAAGTCTGGAGTGCATAGTACATGATCCCTCCTATTTCCGAGTATCGACGTGCGAATTAAAACCGATTAATCGCACTACAAAATTGGCATCCTGGAAGATTGCACTGCTACAACCACCACTCAACGAAGGAATAGTCAGTAATGGGTTTAATAATTAGCACCAGATATGTTTGATTAACCTTTCTTATTGTTTTCAGATTTTTGTGAATGTATTGAAGCGCGCCAACGGTTACAAACCTTTTGTATACAAAACTACCATGGATGTTTGCAAATATTTACATGGCAAGAGAAACATTGCAATTGATTGGATGTACAATTCATTAAATCCTTACTGGAACTTGAACCACTCGTGTCCCTATGAGGTAAAATATATATAGAGAGATAGAGCATAATCTTATTTGAAAATAAACTTTCCAGGGTGAAGTATTTTTAGAGAAATTGCCATTCAATAAGGTTGTGTTGCCATCAATATTTCCAGATGGCGAGTATAAATTCATTGTGCAGTATATCGTACATCATATTCCACGCCTCAGTTTTATAACACTTCTTTCTATTCAAGAGAAGTAGTCGATTTATTATTTAAAACATGATCGGTATAAAAAACATTTAAATCAATTTATAATTTTGTACACGATAAGTGTATTGATGATTATTTTCCTTATATTATTATTAGTATGATTATTGTTGATATTGGTTGGAGTACTTATACAAATATGGTTCAATTGATCAGATCTTCACCTAGTCCCATTGCTTTGCCTAAAGTATCTAGGTCTGATCCTGGACCCTAAGCTCTATTGGAAAGCAAATTTGGCGGGGAGGGTACGGAAAGCCACGTGTGCTCTATACTGTTGCAAAACTTCCATGGGAACAAGATGGGGTGTCCAGCCTCGAATCATGTCCTGGCTCTATGCGGTGGTAGTTGAGTCGTACTTTCTCTACGGCGCTGTCTTCTGGTGGCCCGCAACTGACAAGGCGGTGAACCTAAAACCTCTTGACAAGGTCAGAAGAACAGCAGCGGTTCTGATAACAGGGGCACTTCGTACCACCTCTACCAAAGCTCTATTTGCATTCCTACATTGGTTGCCCACTAAGTTTCTGGTCAGGCAACAAGCAAAATGCTCGGCAACCAGACTCAATGCTATATCTCGCTGGACTAGGCTGAACCTGGGCCATGCCAATATTCTTATGCAGGACATGCCCGTACAGACGGACGTTGACTATACGTGCTCTACACCTAATCGAAACCACGGGTTCGACACTTACATTCCTCGTAGAGAGGAATGGTCTAACAAATTAGTGGTCACTGGTAGTTCCATTGACATATATACGGATGGCTCCAAACTGGAGAAAAAGGTCGGTTGCGGCATCTTCTCCAGAAAACTTGGTATCAAGCTCTCCTATCGTCTCCCTGACCATTGCAGCGTCTTTCAGGCGGAAGTAATGGCAAGTTTCCAAGCGTCCAAGTGGCTTATTCGCTATGAAGTATGCGATGTGATGATACGCATATTCACGGACAGTCAGGCGGCAGTCAAGTCACTGGCTGGTGTATTCACAACCTCTAAGCTTGTACTCGATTGCCGTTCCTCCCTGAACGTCGTCTCAGGTAACTCACAAGTTCACATATGCTGGGTGCCTGGACATAACGACATTCTAGCAAACTGCGAGGCCGATGAATTGGCCAAAATAGGTACGCTGCTCCCTGACATCTCCCCCTCTTTTGATGTAGGGGTCCCACTGGCCACAGTCAAATGGGCCATAAAACATGACTACCTTGAGGCAGCTAAAAGAGTCTGGGTAAATGAACATACCTGTAGTGTTGCCAGACAAACCTGGAGCACTATCGACATTAGGCGTGCTAGTCAGCTACTCAATATTAACAGGAACTCCATCAGCACTATAATAAATGTGCTAATGGGACACTGTCTGATCGGGAAACATGCTGAAAGACTAGCACTGCCCCATAACGACTGGCTCTCGCTGTCGCAGCTGTGGCTCTGAGGAGGAGGAATAAACAGTACTACATCTCATGTGTCAGTGCCCAGCTATGGCCAGGCGAAGATTAAAATTCCTAGGCTCACCTTTCTTCACTACCTTAACCGAACTATCTTCTATCAACATTAAGGACATTGCCAGGCTTATTTTGGAATCACTGTGGTTCCCAAAATTCTAGACGGGGCAGTCGCGTCGTCTTAGTGTGGTACCACAACGTGCCATTGTATTGTATTTAAGTGTGCTTTTTGCGTCAAAGACTGCCACTCCTACCTACCTACCTAGTCCCATCGCTATTTATTTAGAATGTAAACTTATTCTATGGTATAATCTATAAAGCGAAAGGTTAAGTACACCTTTCGTATCCAATGTGCATGCCTCCATACCTCTGGGATTGGAATGGATATATATTCGATTGAATGAGTTTCCAAAACAGTTTATCTTAAGCTCGAAAGCCCATACATACCACGCCTCCTTCTGGTAGTTGAAAAAACGCTCAACCGCACAAACTTAGTATACCATTTACCCTTTTTTAGGGTTGCGGGTATAATGATTTGCACGCTGGATAAAGAACCCACATACCCTTCGTCATTCAGACCTATCAAAATACTATCTATGCTTTCCAAGCTATTGAAAAAAATATATTTGAGCAAGATGCAGCCACAACAACTTGATCCCAAGTCACCAATTTTAGCTTCCGGAGAAAGTATGGAACAATTGAGCGGGAGCACAGAATCACCAAAGAAATACGCAATGCCTTTGAGACTAAACAGATCTGTCCTGCCATATTCTTAGACGGAGCATAATCATTCGAAAAGTTTTGAAACGACGGACTCATATACAAATTTAGAGAGAGAGAGAGAGACACAAGTACTTCCACCGAAATTTGACACCACCCTTGAGCCGCAAATTACAGACAGAAAATTGATAGGGAAGGGCAACTAATCCATATTAACATTCACATAATCAAAGCTAGTGTGCCGTAAAGATATTTTTCGGATGAAAACACAAAAATCTGTACCTTTCCGGAGGACACTGCGGTTCTTTACTCTCACTCAGTAACGGACATGTTACACTTACTTATTGGTATTGTGGAAAAAACCATCCAGGAGAAGGATGTTGCACTGGCGGCCTTCATTGATATAAAAAGTATATTTAATAATATAATACGAACGCTATCACGGTAACTTTAGAAGCTCTGGGCGTTGATCCTAATGTAGTTGCACTGATTGAGATTATACTCGGCAGAAGAAAACCAGCTTAGAAACCTGCACTTTAAGCAGACGCAAAGGTACTCTTCAGGGTTTAGTTCTCTCACCCCTGCTCTGGAATTTAGCGGTAAATCTCCTACTGCTAGCCCTAGAGGGGCCACGTCATCGTCTATGCTGACGATTTGACAATTGTGACTAGAGGCAAATACCCGAACACACTAATGGATATTTTGCGCTCTAACATGGCCACACTTACTTGTTGGACTTAAATAAGGGGACTATGGATAAACCCCGATAAATTGGAAATAACCCTCTTCTCAAAGAAAAATAGACCTCCTACGGTTCCCCGCTAAAAACAAAGGTGTGGAAATTCCTATGAAGGAGACGGTCAAATATCTAGGGCTATTATCAGACAGGAAACTTACCTGGAAACCTACTATTGAGGAAAGATTTAGGAAGGCCGATATTGCTTTATACACTTTGTGAAAAAGTGGTTGGAATTAGGTGGGGGCTATCCTTATGAATTATGCAGTAGCTGTTGTCTGTGTGGTCAGACCTGTATTGGTATATGGACTACTGGTATGGTGGGCAGCCATTCAAAAACAAAAACATTTGAAGCTTCTAAGCTAGGTCCAAAGAACAACTATTATGTGCATTTTTAGTGTTTAAAGGGATACTCCAACCAAAGCATTAGAAGTGATAGTCAACCTACCTACACTAGATAGGGAAACAAGTGACCGCCGCATCAGCTGTATGGCTGGAATGCACGGCATTATGGAAGGATCGGCGTACTGGCCACTCGACTATTGTGCATACCTGGAATTGTCGTATCCAACACATTAACCACTCTATAACTAATCTGAACTTTGATAGGCACATATTCCGTCTAGAAGGCAGTAACCAAATGCCCTGCCATGCAAAAGGGGGGAACTAATTTTCTCCACTTACAAATAAAAGCTTGATGACAGAGTCGAATTTGGAGTCTCTAAAGAACTATCGTTTCGTTGCCCCAACCACTGCAGGGTTTATCAAGCAGAGTTCCTAGCCATAACGGGAGTAACCGTTTACTTAAGTACACACACCGTAACAAAAACCATTATAAATATCTTCTCGGACAGCCAAGCGACCATCAAGTCAATTACCAACCATTTGCAGAATTATTAAAGGTGGACACTTCAGATTTGAAAATAAGCCATCAAATAAGTACAGTACATCTGGAAGCTAAATGAAGCTAGCAAAACAAATTTATCTTCTATTCAGTATCTTACCATATTCGTCGTTGGGAAGCTTTAGACCTCTGCATAAGTAAAATTGAATGGGGTGAGCGGATTTCAAAGAAGCGGTCAATGACTGGTTTGAGCTATTTTATTTGGAGCCCTTATTGGCAGATTTCAGATGTACAAAAAACAGTATCTCATTGCTCTTGGTGGTCAATGAGGAGAGTTTAATTGCCTTGGTGAGGGTTGAAAACAAACACTGCTTCGGTATATGCGGCACGCGAGGCTGAAGAATTTTCCTTCTTCCAAACCGGAAGAGGAGGAGGTCGCTGATGTCCCAAACGAGTGGGACGACATAAGGCTTCACGACCCGGAACCACCCACTGTCAACTAAAAATAGGGTTGAAAGTAGTCCAGGTCACAATATCCAACTTTCCAAGTTAGCAACGGATAGCCTTTCCATCCTGTTATCGGAGGAGCACGTGGACATCGCCGTTGTCCAAAAGGCTTGGGTGGACGGCAAAGAGGTGAAAGGGCTGGGACTATAACCAATAAAAGAACGGAGGGGTTTGTATAGTTCCGAACAATATCCTTAATACAAAGCTCTTACCTTATCACAGCACTAGCGACATTACGGTGATTTAACTGGAAGCAGCTGACGGGACTTGGCTGAAAATGGGTTGGTCTCTATAGCGCATGACAACAAAAGAGCGGGCTTTTAGAGATATGGGATCAGCTTTCAGAACAACTTGTCCGTTGAAATACTCAGAATAATCCTTTCTACCAGTGTGGAATGATGATCTGTCATGTCTCAATGATGGCACACGAAAGACTCAGGCTATTCTTCTGTTAATAGTCAAGACTACAAGGATAATTTAAAGATTTATAAAAAAGCAATAAGGGATTCCAAACATAAATGGTGGAGGGATTTCTGCTCCTCTATCGAAACTACCACGGATTTAGCAAGGTAAGATTTTGTCCAGGGATCACACAATTCCTTGGTTTATTAAAATATCGGAGAGCACCTGGATCACGTGTTTCAATGAGACATTGCATCTGATACTAGATACACTCTTTCCGGGGTGCACGGATAAAGGATCTATCCCTGAGAACCCCTGAAGAATGAGTTCTGGGGCCGGCTCGGAAATAATTACAAACCAGAATTTAGCGTGGACCATTGAAAGTTTCGCTAACTACAAATCCCCTAGTCCCAATGGCATCATGCCAATGATGTTGAAGGTCACAAAGGAGTGATAATACTTTGTCTTTAAGTCATTTTTAAGGTCTGCCTTGTAGGACTTTGTCTTTAAGTAATTTTTAAGGTCGGCCAGCAGGAGACGAGGTTGTGATTATTACAAAGGCTGGCGAAAAGAAGTCATGAGTCGGTCAACGAGCCTGACGTCCTCAAGACATTAGAAAAGCTACTCTATTTCCAAATAAGGTTGGAAATGGAGCATAAGCTTTCCGAAACACGCTTACCTGAAAGGAAATTCGATAGAGACGACCCTCTATGAGGAAGTGGGGATGGTGGAGCAAGGTTCCATAGAATTGAATCAATATACATTATCGGATTTGTGTGAATATAAAAGGTGCTTTTAACAATATGCAAACATCGCCGAAAACGTTGAAGTGAAAGGATATTCTCATAGGTGGATTAATATTATGCTCAAAACAAGGGTGGTATGTGAGGAAACAGAACTGTTGCCTGATGAATTAGCAGAGGGCATAGTTGTTAAGATTCCCAAAAAGGACGACTTGTCTGAGCGGAAAAATTGGCGCGGGATTACATTGATTAACAAAATCATAGCGCATATTATAAACAAGCGATTAGCCTAGGCAATTCTGCCCAACATGAGGAAAGAACAAGCTGGGATTCGCCCTCATAAATCGTGTGTAGACCATGTTCACAGCTTACGTATAATCGTGGAACAATCTGTCGAGTGGAGATCTCCCCTCTACATGGTGTTTATAGACTTCGAAAAAGCTTTCCACACATTAGTACATGATGCCATCTGGAAGGCGCTAGAATACAAGGGTATACCAAAAAAACTGATTAACCTTGTTAAAGCACTTTATGCTCAAGCAACGTTTCGCATTCTCCAAGAGAAGCAGCTTGGCGACAAGATAATGGTAAAATCCGGGGTGAGGCAAGGCTGCATCCTATCTCCATTACTTTTTAACACCGTTCTGTACGTTGTACTCACGAAAGCCACGAAGGATAAACGAGGCATTCCATGGGGTTTAACGGAGAGACTCGAAGACTTAGACTAGGCTGATGACATTTGTCTCTTAAGCAACACCCATGCAGACATGAAGAAGAAGTCGAACTAGTTGTTGAAAACGCAACCAAAGCAGGTCTAAGAATAAACGTTGGTAAAACCAAAGTCCTTCGTATTAATACCGAGTACAACCAGGATTTCTTCATCTACAATAAACAACTGGAGAACGTGGACCGTTTCTGCTATTTGGGCTGCATGCTTGACAAAAGTGGCGGCTCATCTGCTGACGTCACTAACCGATTAGCAAAGGGTAGACAAGCTTTTGGTGCTTTATTCCCAGTGTGGAGATCGAGTATCATTTCCCGCCGCACCAAACTAAAAATTTTCAACTCGAACGGTAAATAAGCCTTGCTATACGGTTGCGAGACCTGGAATGCGGCCACAAAAGATTTACAAGCAGTGCAGGTCTTCATTAACAAATGCCTCCGCCAAATTTTCTCGGAAAATAGACGAAAAATAGTTAAAAGATGCATGAAACGCCCTCTGGCCGTGGTCATAGGTAAAAATAAAGATCAGAAATGAATTATCGACCCCAAAAACCCCCCATATACACATAAAAAAGATAATATCGATAAAATCGAATTTTGAATCAAAATGATGTTATAGGGAAAAAATCATTTTTTGAAAAGTTGGAGACTCGAAAATTAAGATAGACCTATGGTTCCTTCACCAAAGTCGCTTAGAATTGTCCATAGAATCATCCTAGGGGCTGGCTTTAATCGAATTTTTCGGCTCCATACAAATTGGCCCGCCCTAATATATATATATATATACACGAGGTGTGATAAAAAAATAACCGTTATTTTCATCTTTAGTGAGTTACGTATGTTCGATGTTCGCATTTTTTTTTCTGTTATGTTGGTACACATGTCTGTTATGTATGTTGGCAATACCAACCATTTTGGATTGTCAGTTTCTTTTTGACAGATAAAAAGGTTAGTCGTGTTTTAGTGTGCTCTTCGATTTTGTACTATTCGAAAAAATGGATCAAAGAAATTGTATTCAGTTTTGTGTAAAAAATTAAATTAAATGCGCAAGGACATTTGAAATGTTGACTGTGGCCTTTGGCGAGTCTACTATGAGCAGAACACAAGTTCAATTGTGGTATAACCGGTTTAAGGAAGGCCGAGAAGATGTCAATGACGATGCTCGTCCTGGTCGCCCGAGCACGTCAACAACTGATGAAAACATTGACGCAGTGAAGAAAATGATTTTGGATAATCGTCGAATCACTATCAGAGAAGTTGCTGATGATGTTGGCATATCGTTCGGCTCATGCCAAGCAATTTTTACGGATGTTTTAGGCATGAAACGAAGATTGTTCCAAAATTGCTAAATTTTGAGCAAAAACAACGTCGCATGGACATCGCTCAGGAGCTGTTGAACATCGTCAACGACGATCCAGATTTCCTCAAAAAGATCATAACTGGTGACGAATCGTGGGTGTATGGCTATGACATTGAAACCAAAGCCCAATCATCCCAATGGAAACGTCCAGATGAACCAATACCGAAAAAAGCACGTCAAGTTCGGTCGAACGTAAAGGTTTTGCTGACAGTTTTTTTTTATTGCATTGGCGTGGTGCATCATGAATTCTTGCCACAAGGTCGTACGGTCAACAAGGAATACTACCTTGACGTTATGCGCCGTTTGCGAGAAGCAATTCGTCAGAAACGCCCAGAATTGTGGAAAAACCAATCATGGATTTTGCACCATGATAACGCACCAGCTGAAACATCGATGTTTGTGCGTAATTTTTTGGCCAAATCAAAACCGTTGTCATGCCTCAACCACCGTATTCACCGGACTTGGCCCCCGCTGACTTTTTCCTCTTTCCAAAACTGAAGACACCGATGAAAGGAAAGCGTTTTGCTACGATTGAGGAGATAAAAGAAAAATCGAAACAGGAGCTGTTGGCGATACTAAAAAAAGCGTTTCAGAAGTGTTTCGAGGATTGGAAAAAACGCTGGCATAAGTGTATTATATCTGAGGGGAATTACTTTGAAGGGGACAAGATAGTTGTTGATGAATAAATAAATACTTTTTGAAAAAATTGAAAATAACGGTTATTTTTTGATCAAACCTCATATATATATGTCGTCTAGCAGCCAAGCGCATAGAATCAAAGATAGCATTATCGAATGCCTTTCAATATCCACAGATACCCCCATTGTATATTCGCCAGTTTCTAGCCCTGTTTCGATCGTGCAGAGCTGATTCGCATGACTTTCTAATATGGAATGCAAGTTAAATACTCTCCTGAGCAAAATCTATAATAATAAAAGAGTTTAAATTATTTTATATTATTTTATTATTTGTATAATTATGGTAGTCCTTCGAGCTCCTGCCAATTCAAAGATACGAGCTCTCGTACTCGGGTTCTTTTTATACCTTTTCGCCGCCGACAATCGCATGGTGACTGCGCTTTGAGGCGGCATTGCGCGACAGCGTTTCACGGCTGGGCTTGCCGGCACCGATAACCATCACCGTCTACCGTATCTACGCGTAGCGGCTGTGCCGCGCATTTTGTACAATGCTTTGCACCGCTGCGCTAGCGCATGGCGCCAATGCTCTCAGTCTTGTGTTTTCCCACGCACCGAGAACCAGCACCGTCTATCGTGCCCTTGCGCAGCTGATGGCAGCGGATGGCAGCAGACCCTGTTGCAGCACATTTCGTACAATGCTTTGCACCGCTGCGCTAGCGCATGGCGCCAATGCTCTCAGTCTTGTGTTTTCCCACGCACCGAGAACCAGCACCGTCGCGCAGCGGATGGCAGCAGACGCTGTTGCAGCGTATTTCGTACAATGCTTTGTACCGCTGCGCAAGCGCACGGCGACAATGACATGCAACGCATATGTTGCTAACTCCTCCCCCCCTTAAGATCAGCCGCCTTCGGCTGACGGGCGTCCCGCCTTCGGGCACTACCACGCTATTTCTGATATGATTGAAAATATCCAAAGTTTTCCTTGTCTCTCTTTCTAAAATTGGTCACGTGTGAAGACCAAAATCACGGCAACAAAGCAGGACCCATCATGCCCCGACCCTCTAGAGTTTTTAAGAATGGATAATAGCTGGAGACGACCAGGGAAACAAAAAGAACATTTCAAGCTTTAAGCAGTTTCAAATGCGAAACACTTCATTTTAAAAATCCAACTTTAATATCATAAACGCTATAAATGTAAATGTCGATGTATTGCCCATATGAATTGAATGAGGTGATTCGAGTTGCTGCTGGTAAGAGTGCTTGTAAGGGAAGTTTAAGAAAATATGCCCTAACTTAGGTTGTCTTTGTGGACTACTCGGCCATCCACCAGGATACTCGATCCGAGGTCTGCGCCTACAGTCTTCTGGTTGTAAACTTTTGATAGTTTGTTTCCAAGCCTTTTATTTGCCTTAACAAATACCTTGTCTCCTGTTTTGAAAAATTTCGTTTTTCGCAGCCGGTTGAAATATTGGAGTTTAGTTTGTTGCGTAACTCGTAATCTGGCTTCCACCTCGCCTCTCATTACCTCGGAAATAGAATGAAGTATGTCGACAGGTCTCTGATTAGTAACAGAGTGGATTGTGCGGTTGTACCTGGATACCGCTAACAGAACTAGCTCCCCTATATCCGAGGAATAGTCCGCTGCTTTGAGACATCTTGAAATCTCCGTCAATGTGCTGTGGAAGCGTTCCACCTGTCCATTAGATGTGCTGTGAAGGGGCGGAACTGCATGAACGCTAGCATCGAACTGATTTTGTAGCAGTGGCCTTATAGTGTTAGAAGTCAGCGATTTTTCGTTGTCGCATACCACAGTACGTGTATCCTTAAAGACATTGAGGGTTCCTTTGAGGTCCACTATACTTCTGGATCTTATGGGTTTTACAATGGCAAACTTGGAGAACTTGTCCAGGCATGTGAGGAAGTGGTGACCTGCCGTGGAATAGATATCCAGATGCAAAATTTCGCCCGGATGCGTGGGAATAGGGGTTTTGCCTATTTGGGTTGCGTGTGAGTGTCGATTGTTCTTGCCTTCCTGACATATGCGGCAGGCAGATGCCAGCTGCTTGAATTGTTTACGGACACCGGGGAAATATGCCATCCGCAACACCTGACGTGTAGATTCATTCGGCGAACGATGGGCTCTGTTGTGCTCTCTGGCTAGGATTTCTTGTTGGTCGCTTGGGTTGGTGATATCCTTTACCCTTCTCTCACTGAATCGGAACTTCACGGATGGGAAGAGATCCGGCAAGGTGTCCTCCAAATATTGCAATGTAACTCGATCGCAATATATTCCATTCACAACATTGACGTTAACGGACTCGTTCAGCAGCTGGGGCAAGTCCGAAGGTGAGGCATAAGTTAGGACATGCCTGAGCTGTTTCTGGAATACTATGGAGGAAGTTTTCTTCGACTTCTCTCCAGCTTGGAGGATAAGCTGATTTCTGAAGCAATTGACGGGGTTATCGACAGTCGGTATAGGAGACCCCAGCGACTTTTCAGCGCTTATATTGGTTTCACGTTGGTTAGGTTTCTTCATTATTGCATATATGTGCTGTCGTGAAAGCGCGTCCGCTACAACATTGAGTCTTCCTAGCTTGTAACGGAACCTCGGGGCAAACTCCTCAATGAAGGATCGCCATCGTTTCATCTTTGAGTTAACATTTCTGTCCGAGAGAGCGAATGTAAGGGGTTGATGGTCTGTAAAAATATTTAGGTTCTTGACTCCGTATAGGTAGTTTCTCAGCTTCTGCAATGACTAAACAATTGCAAGCAGCTCTCGCTCATTAGTTGCATAGTGCTCCTCTGTATCAGAGAGAGTGCGCGAGATCATGGTAATGGGCCGACCTCCCTGCGATAGTACAGCCCCTAAGGCATGGGATGAAGCATCCGTGGTTAGATCGAATGGTTTTCCGAAATCCGGATAGAGAAGCAAAACATCCTCTGATGCAAGTGCTGACCTCACACGCCAAAAGGCGTCTAATGCATCCGCATCGAGGACAATCGAAGTGTTTTTAGACTTTGATGCGCCTATATGACCATTCTTCCCCCTCAGATACCTGGTTAGTGGCTTAGTAATCCGAGCATAATCCTTGATGAACCTTCTATAGTAGCCCGTCAAACCTAAGAAGGATCTTAAGGCGCGAAGGCTGTGGGGCTGCTCAAAATCAACGATATCCCTCACCTTGTTTGGGCAAGTTTTTATACCAATGTTGGAAACAACAAATCCCAGGAACTCTACCTCCTTTTTAAAGAACCTAGACTTTTCTCTAGTGACTCGCATATTAGCCTGGAATAACCTGTCGAAGACCCTGCGTAGATCCTTAAGATGCGTTGTTGCATCAGGAGAAAATATGATCACGTCATCCATGTGAACATAACAGCTCCTTCCAATCTCCTCCCGGAGTACGTCATCAATAGCTCTTTGGAAGATACTAGGGGCGTTCTTAAGGCCCATGGGTAGACGGCAATATTCATACTTGCCATTATTTATTGAACAGGCAGTTTTCTCCCGGTCCTCCTCTGCTAAAGCGATCTGGTAGAAGCCATTTTTTAGATCGATAGTTGAGAAATATGTAGATTTTCCCAAGTTTGCGAGAATGACCGAAGTGTCGGGTATTGGATATCGGTCGCTGATGGTTTTATCATTTAATCGCTTAAAATCCAAAACCAATCGCAGTTTCCTGTCCCCGTTTTCATTTACTCCTTTCTTGGGTACTACCCAGAGGGGGTTATTAAAGGGGGACCGAGAAGGTCGTATGATCCCGTCCTCGAGCATGCTACTTATTTCCTTATTTACGAATGTGGTGGCTGCAATGGGGTAAGGATATGATCGGGCGTAAACTGGATCATTGTCTGTAGTTCGGATGGTTGCAAGGACGTTGGTGTTGAACGGCAGGCCCTCTCTGGGATCCGCAAACACTCCATTCAGATCAATCAGGAGTTGCTGGAATTCCGTAGTGGCCTCAGAGGGAATTTCCGTTTGATCGTTGCTGCTGGTATGCTCTTCTTGCTCGTTCTCGTCTATGATGGAATCTGTGTAATTCACCCCTTCACACTCCTGAAAGAGCAGTGTTTCCATTCCCCGGGCATGGCTGAGTGTTCCCTCGTCTAAGTTGACACAAGCCGAGACGTCCGTTAGCAGATCAAACCCGATTATAGCGTCAAAGGTGTTTAGAGTGGGAAGCATGTAAAAGGTAGAAGTCCTTCCTAGCACATTCATTCCACATTTCCTAGTGACAGGAACACTCCCCACCACAGTTTTGACCTTAAATGGTTTGATTACCGGCTTTATTCCCCGCAGGCCAGGGATATCCCTAATATAATTCTTGGCAGTGCCGGTGTCCACCAAGAACTTTAAACGCTGTGATGGAGAAGAACGCACCAGGAGAAGAAATTGACTCTTGGGTGTTTCGAATCGTGTGAAGGTGGTAGCGACGAGTGTGGCCTTTTTGTAGCTGGATCCCTCCCTTGAAATTGCTGGCTATCCGAGTATCCTTTCCGCATATGAGGAGCGCCGATAGAAGCTCCAAACCGGTTTGCATTGAAGGGATTTCGTGGAGGAGCGTCTATGGCGGGTATCGTAGACGGATTGTCCCATCGGGGTGGAGTTCTTGGCTGGGCGATGCCCCCAGTTCTTGGACGAACAATGGCAAGTCGAGCTGAGTCGGGCTGATACATCCTTATAGGCTGCTGGTTGACGTTATAATTGAAGGAGGGGTGCATTCCCTGGGGCCCCCGTCGCTTCCATGACTGGTCTATATGGGCTCTGGCTGTGTTTATTTCTAGCTCCAAGGCTAGAGCGAGGGCTGCCGACATATCCGGGGGACTAGCACAAAGAACTGATGAACTCATGGGCTCGTTGAGCCCCGAAATGAATACGCTCCTAGCCAGGTTCCTGTGCTCTTCATTCAGGATTTGCTTCCGCGATGCATCACCAGAATTGCTCATGTCGTTCTGGTTGGTTAGAAGGGTGAGCCTCTTCTGAATCTCGTCATAATACTTAGAAACGGACCATCCCCTTTGCCTGAGACTCAGCATTTCTTGTTGAAGCGCGTATGAGGGTCTTCTGTCTGCATATGTAAAATCTAACCGAGCCAGTATTGCGTCAAGGTTAGTAGGCGTATTGAAGGATGTTAGGAGGGCATCGGCCTCTCCCATTACCTTGCTTCGGATCAGGTGAACGGCCTGGTAATGGCGAGGAAGACCTTCCGAACCCGTGAAAGGGGCGTAAGCGCTAGTGACAGATCTCCGCCAAGAAGCGTACTGCGTCCTGCTTCCACCAAACTCGCGCAGGGCTTGAATGAGTACGAATGAATCAACCCCTTCACCCTCTCGATCGAACGTAACATCGTTATAAACTGTGGGAGGTACTGCCGGCTGTCCAAGGATCTGCAGTTCTTTTCGGAGTTCGCATATCTCGTTGCGACTCTCAATAAATCGTCGGTTGCTTTCTTCAGTCAAAGAGGAGAAGGCGGTGTTGATCATAGCCTCAAATATAGCCAAATCACCGCGGGGTTGGTGCGCTGCTTCGCTGTGCGCCATACTACAGTCTAGAAGCGCACTCTACTTTGCGATGAACGGTACTAGAGACCTGACTGAACGTGGCCTGTGCTGGTCTTCCCTTGTTACAGCGGAAGTCCTTGGTGTGGTGAGCCGTGCACCGTCTTTTTTCTGATGCTCTCTACGTCACCAAGAATGTGCTAGAACTTATGGTTGGGCTGTGCAACGCCTTTTTGGGTAGTTCTAAAAATTTTAAGTTTTATTATTTAAAAATTTTTTATTTTTTTTTTTATTCATTTTTTTAAATTAAAATTTTGTTTACGTTAAACCTGGAGGGTCCCGTAGGAATCGCAGATTTTAACGCAATATAGCACCACATATCGCCATTCTTGCTTTATACAGGTGAACGTGGAGATGGGCTATGCACCACCTTTTTCGGTCGCACCGTGTTTAATAATAAACCTTGCGAATAGTCAATACGCAGCGAACCGTCTTTTTCGGTAGCGCTAAAAATTGAATTTTATTTATTATTAATTATAAAAATTTATTTTATGTTTTTTTTTTATTTTTATTTATTTGTGATAAAAACTGGAGGGTCCCGTAGGAGTCGCAGATTTTAACACAATATATACCATGTGTAAGTAACAAAAACTGGAGAGTCCCGTAGGAATCGCAGATTTGCTTTTTTTATTAAC
Organism: Clusia tigrina; assembly: GCA_920105625.2. Taxonomy (NCBI): domain Eukaryota; kingdom Metazoa; phylum Arthropoda; class Insecta; order Diptera; family Clusiidae; genus Clusia; species Clusia tigrina. The sequence continues at coordinate 32,512,242 of OV050030.1, forward strand.
CCCTCTCAAGGGTATGGTAAGAGCCTGGGCAGCGACTTTTTCGCATGCCCCACGCTTACGACACAAAAACTGGAGGGTCCCGTAGGAATCGCAGATTTGCTTTTTTAATTAACCCCTCTCAAGGGTATGGTAAGAGCCTGGGCAGCGACTTTTTCGCATGCCCCACGCTTACGACACAAAAATTGGAGGGTCCCGTAGGAATCGCAGATTTGCTTTTTTATTCACCCCTCTCAAGGGTGGGTTATGAGCCAGTGCAGCGACTTTTTCGCATGCTCCAAGTTGGGCGCCAGTTAAATACTCTCCTGAGCTAAATCTATAATAATAAAAGAGTTTAAATTATTTTATATTATTTTATTATTTGTATAATTATGGTAGTCCTTCTCCTTCGAGCTCCTGCCAATTCAAAGATGCGAGCTCTCGTACTCGGGTTCTTTTATACCTTTTCGCCGCCGACAATCGCATGGTGACTGCGCTTTGAGGCGGCATTGCGCGACAGCGTTTCACGGCTGGGCTTGGCGGCACCGACATACAACACATGTCTCGCCAATTCCTCCGGCACCGAGAACCATCACCGTCTACCGTATCTACGCGTAGCGGCTGTGCCGCGCATTTTGTACAATGCTTTGCACCGCTGCGCTAGCGCATGGCGCCAATGCTCTCAGTCTTGTGTTTTTCCACGCACCGAGAACCAGCACCGTCTATCGTGCCCTTGCGCAGCTGATGGCAGCGGATGGCAGCAGACCCTGTTGCAGCACATTCCGGACAATGCTTTGCACCGCTGCGCTAGCGCATGGCGCCAATGCTCTCAGTCTTGTGTTTTCCCACGCACCGAGATCCAGCACCGTCTACCGTGCCCCTGCGCAGCGGATGGCAGCAGACGCTGTTGCAGCGTATTTCGTACAATGCTTTGTACCGCTGCGCAAGCGCACGGCGCCAATGACATGCAACGCATATGTTGCTAACTTGCATACTGATGGATACTAAGGGGGTTATTCAATTTTAAACCCGCCCTAATGTATTTATCCACCATACGCTCCAGATCTTTCAACATGAACGATGACAAACTGATCGGCCTGAAGTTTTTCGCTAAAGTTTGGTCATCCTTTCCCAGTGTGGGAATGAAGACCACCCTAACCAGTCGCCAAAGAGATGGTACGTAACCCAGAGCAAGACTAGCAAAGTAGATATTTTTCAAGGCCCTATTGAACTTATCCCCTCCTCTCTTTATCATTATTGGGTATACATTATCAGGGCCAGGTGACCTAAAGTTGTCAAGAAGGCTCAATCATACGAGATGTTTCCTCCTCCAGCGTTGTTGGGTTAAGTACGCCTTGTACTGTTAGTTCCCTTTTCTGTCCTATATTCTTCCAAACCGTTGCTAAAAATTGAAGATCTTCTTGAAAATCTCTACTTTCAAACCGTGTTCGAAGTAGATCAAAGAAGAAAGAGAGAAAGAGAGCGAAATGACAACGCAGCGACGGCAAACAAGCAAGAGCCGAGCTTAGTTGTCAGCTAGTCGTTGTTCTCTCCACAAGTTTTAGTTCTCTATTCATAACCTGCTTATATTAATTTGTTACAACTAAATAAAATTAAATAAATCTTCATTCTACAAAACAAACCTTCGCAAAAATATAATAATTTATTCGATTAAACCCCGATACTATGCAAACCTGCACATAATTTTGGTGGCTCATGGGGGGAACCTAAACGACGACCAACAACAATTTAACAATTTAATAAACGTGATTTAGCTTTCATACAGCATGCACCTTTGTTGACAGCAACGACTCCACCATCGCTATGCATAAACGGACAGTGTGTTAACTGATGACGTCATAACACATAACCCCAAAATCACGCAACGTGCTCGACAATTCAACATTTTTCTTGCGCAACTCCATCAGCTACCTACGATATCCACGTGTATACAAGGGAGTCCAATTCTGGTTGAAGACGACAGCGATCCTGTATCCACACCATCCGAGAAGACAGCATAAGGCAAAGGGTAAGTAGGGTATCGGTTTAGAGCAGTAGAGATGAATCCTTCTAAAACAAGTCAACCGTCTCCCAAAGACAACGCGTCAAATTCGCCATTGGCAAATTACGAAGGCCTCATTGCACTGCAAACAGACCACCATGACATTCTTAAGCTATTTTTGAAAAACTTCAAAAAGGACTCCAGTACGAGAAAAACTAAAGCCTACTGTCAAATCTGGCTGGATAAGGTTGAAATGCTGCATAAGGATTTCATCGATGTACACAAACAACTTATTTGCTCCTCTCTCACTCGCGATACGCCTTATTTCAAAGATGTGATGTCCTCTAATTTTGAAGAACTCTACTTTGACATAAGAGCCACGATGTTGGATGCATTGGAAGACCAACAGCCCAAATCGACGCAAGACCCATCTGTAAGGCAAACTCATGAGTCATCGCTTGAGCTACCCAAATTACCTCTGCCATCGTTCACGGGCAAATACACAGACTGGCCAGCTTTCCACGATGCCTATATTCGCTTAATCCACAACAACACTAGTTTGAGTGCGTTTCACAAATTCCACTTTCTGAAGAAAGCGCTACCTGATGACAAAGACATCGATGTACAGCAAATGGAGCTTACAGAAACCAACTATCCAACAGCCTGGGAGTTAATAGTAAAGCGGTACAACAACTCTCGACTACCTTTCATGCACCACATGAACAAGCTGTTCAGCATATCTGCGCTCACGAAAGAGCGTGCTGATGGCATCAATTCTCTTTTAAACGTAGCCAGATTGTGCGTCAATGAGTTCCAGCGGCTACATATTCCTATTTCTGAGTGCGACCATTGGATTGCCTACTACGTTTCCATTCAGCTCCCAAAGGAAACGCATCAGGCGTGGGAGCATCACTTAGGCAGTAATACCGCCATACCTACTTTCAGTGCAATTGAATCATTTTTGAACGATCGCTTAGTCACCATCAACGTGATTGAAAACAGGCAGCTTCACATCGATACGCTATCATCTTCGAAGCACACCACTTCAGCTAATTTGCCGGAAAGACGTAACACCTGGAAAGCGAATCAATCTGCCAGCAGAAACTTCCATGTCACTGCACAGCTGAAAACGGCAGCCTACGATACTCCATCATCTTCGAAGCACACCACTTCAGCTAATTTGCCGGAAAGACGTAGCACCTGGAAAGCGAATCAATCTGCCAGCAGAAACTTCCATGTCACTGCACAGCCGAAAACGGCAGCCTCCGATACGCCATCATCTTCAAAGCACACCACTTCAGCTCAAAGCACACCACTTCAGGCAAAGCTATTGTCGATCATGCTAAATTATGTTTAAATTGCCTGAGTAACTCGCACTCATGTTCGCACTGTCCCAGCAACAAAGATTGTCTTCAATGTGGACAAAGACATCACACCCTGCTCCACAAGCTGAGGGAGCTTCAAAGGCGCAGTCACAGCTGAATCATGCAGCTCAACCTTTTCACCGTGAGAGCGCTTTTACTTCGAATTCGCCGCAAACAACAACAGTCGCAAAGGCAGCGCATTCTACTTTCGTTGCAGCAACAACTACAGAAAAACCGGCTCGAAAAGTTCTATTAGCAACTGCAATGGTCACTGTAGTGAATGACGTTACAGGCCAAACAGCAAATGTGCGCGCTCTCATTGACAACGGTTCCGAAGCAACGTTAATATCGGAACATGCTGCTCAAACTATAGGCTTAGCTCGAAATCGCTATTTAGCAGAGATCTCCGGGCTAAGCGGTACTCCTACGAAACGTTGTAACTTCACTGTCAGTTTCAGCATTCGCTCGTGTATTAATCCTGCCTTCAAGACTCCAGTCGATGTATCCTACGTTCTTAATGTGCTCACCATCAGCCTGCCTAGTGAGAAAATTGTACCGCAGCATTGGCCGCACATACAGGGTCTGCAACTCGCAGATCCCACCTTTTTTCAATCTCGTCGTATAGATTTGCTCATTGGAGCCGATATGATGGCTCGCATCATGTTACCAGAAACTTGCATCGGAAGATGTGACGAGCCTATTGCACAGCACACAAAGGTGGGGTGGATCTTGACCGGCAATACTGCGGCAGTTCCCAAGCTCTCAACGAACATTCGTTGTCACCACTCTACCCTTCTACTTGAATCTTTAGTTCAAAGGTTCTACGAACATGAACAAATACCTGCGGACCGAGCTCTATCCCAGGAAGAAAACTGGTGTGAAAACCATTTTCAACAAACGCATTTGCGTCAATCTAATGGCAAGTATTTGGTTAGACTTCCATTAATGCATGCATTTGATCAAACTCAAACACTAGGCAAATCTAAACAAATATTGTTAAATCGTTTCTGTTGTCTAGAGCGGAAGCTTGAGGAATTATGCAAATTATATCGGGACTGCATTAAAGAATACTTTGCATTAAATCAAATAACACCAGCTACTACAACAGAGAGCGATCACTGCGTCCTTACATCATCGAATATACCTACAGTGACATCATGCGTTCTGCCACATCATGCGGTGATCAAAGAGGAGAGCTTAACCACTAAGTTACGCGTCGTTTTCGACGCTTCGTGCAAAACGACGAACGGTAGATCTCTGAATGATATTTTATGCACAGGCCCGGCGCTGCAGAATGAATTGTCGGCAGTAATCTTGAATTGGCGAAAACATAAGTATGCATTCACGGCTGAAATACAAAATATGTATAGATGTATCGATATGCACCCCGAAGATTCGCAATATCAGCGCATATTATGGCGAAACAGTGAAGGAGATATTCAAAACTACTGTCGTACTACGGTCACATTTGGAACGGCCTCAGCCCCCATACACCGCAATACGGGTGCTCCATCAAATCGCTGAAGACGAAAAGGAGTCATACCCACTAGCAAGAAATGTACTCAAACACGAAATTTACGTCGACGACGTGCTATCTGGCAGTGACTCCATCAGAAATGCCACAGCTATTCGCGAGCAAGTTGCTGCAGCTCTGCTCTCTGCTGGAATTAACTTACGCAAATGGAGTAGCAAGTCAATTGCTCTGCTGAATGGCATAAATCAGGAGCATATGTCAAGCACCAACTGCTTGAATTTCAACAGCACCGAAACGGTCAAAATACTAGGGATGTGCTGGCAGCCCAATCAGGACATTTTCATCTTCAAGCTGAACTTTGAAATTGACTTTTCTGAACGAAGCGTGCTATGCTATCAACAATTGCTCGGCTGTTTGATCCACAAGGGCTTATTGCACCTATCATCGTAACTGCGAAAATTCTACTTAAGTCAGTTTGGATGTACAAAGTTCAACGGGTGCATCCAGTAAGCACGGCCCTGGGCTGGGATGAGCAAGTTCCAGTAGATATGAATCATCATTGGCAACAGTTTCTAACCACCTTATCCACCTTGCACTGCATTAAGATTCCTAGATGGCTGCAGTATGAGCCAACTCAGACCAAGTCGCTGCAACTTCACGCCTTTTGTGACGGCTCATTATCCGCTTATGCATAAGCGGATAATGAGCGAGTAGAATGCTCTGATAAACGGGTTTACACTACCTTGCTTATAGCCAAAAGTCGAGTAACGCCAATAAAGCCGCTTACTATACCTCGTATCGAGCTCAGCGGCGCTTTGTTAGCAACGGAATTGGCAACATGGACCAAGAAGTCTTTGGCAACTAAGCAATTAGATCTGCCCATTTTCTATTGGACCGACTCTACCATTGTTTTGTATTGGATACACGGTGATCCGAACCGATGACAAACTTGGGTATCGAATCGAGTCAACAAAATCCTCCAAGCCTCATCCTCTCATCAGTGGAGCCACGTCGACACGCTTCAAAATCCTGCAGAATGTGCAACACGAGGATTAACTCCTACAGCTTTATCAACGTTCACGCTATGGTGGAGTGGTCCAGCTTGGCTGAAACAGGTTGACGTGACTTGGCCGAAATTTGACCATGCAGCGGTCGATGTCCAGGAGGGAATGGTTGAAGTCAAACGCAAACAACTTCAAGTGAATTTTTCCATCGCTGAAGATTCATTAATTCTTCTATACTCATCTCTTCACAAGACCATACGGGTGTGCGCCTATATTTTTCGCTTTGCTTTCAATTCTAGACCCAAGCTGCTACACGTTGGAAGGGACCTTTACCCGTCGCAGAGCTGAACGAAAGTTTAACTAAGATCGTAAAGCTCGTACAACACGAAGCATTTTCGAAAGAGATAAAACGCGTACGCGAAAAGAGCTCGCTGCCAAGCAACAGCAATCTTACGAGCTTAGCACCATTTCTGGATGAGCACAATGTGCTTCGTTTACGTGGGCAAATCCAACGCGTTATATTGCCCTATGGGCAGAGGCATCCAATTATATTACCTAGTAGTCATCACTTCACCAGCTTGGTTATAAATAGTTCGCATGTAACAACTTTACACGGAGACCCGCAATTAACTATTTCGCATATACGACAACAATTTTGGATCATAAACGCCAGGCGAGTGGTTAAAAAGCAATTGCGCAAATGTGTTACCTGTTTTCGCAACAAGCCAACCATAGCTACCCAGCTAAAGGGTGACTTGCCACTTCATCGCGTCAATCCACCACAACGCCCATTTCTGGCCACCGGTATCGATTATACTGGTGCTATCGAAATCAAATCGTCACGATACCGGGGCAACACTACGTACAAGAGCTGTATCGCAATTTTCATTTGTTTAGCAACGAAAGCGGTTCCCTTGGAGGCAGTTACTGGAATGTCTTCCGAAGCTTTTTTGCTAGCGCTACAAAGATTCATCGGCCGGCGAGGGCTGTGCAAGGATATTTACAGCGACTGCGGAACCAACTTCAAAAGTGCCGATAAAGTTTTGCAAGCAAGCAAACGTGAACTCGTCGAAGACATCAAGCAAGATGTCGTACCGCATATTGCTAGCCACGGCATCCAATGGCATTTCAACCCCACTCACTCCCCTAATTTTGGGGTCTGTGGGAGGCCAATGTGAAGGCTGTCAAGTACCACTTAAAGCGAGTCCTGAATGGTACGCGCCTTACATTCGAGATACTCTCAACTCTACTTGAACGCATTGAATCATGCCTCAACTCGCGGCCATTGTGTCCATTGACCTCGGATCCGGATGATTTGATGGTGCTTACCCCCGGGCATTTCCTGATCGGGAGCCCACTTCTTTCACCACCTCTTGATTCAGCAACATCGAACGTTTCACTTAGCCAACACTATCTTCAAACTCAACGGATGCTGCAACACCTTTGGCAGAAATGGACTTCGGATTGGTTAGCTCAGCTTCAAACACGACCAAAATGGTGTCAACAGCGTCCAAATCTACAGCTGAATGACTTGGTTATAGTCAAAGACGATCGTCTACCGCCAAATGAATGGGTCAGGGCTCGCGTTGTCGAACTCCATCCTGGATCCGACAACCTGGTACGCGTTGTCACCGTACGCACTCAAACCGGGACTTACAAGCGCTCGATATCTAAGTTGTGTCCACTACCGATACCTACTTATACTGAAATTTAATCGTTCCTTTCTTTAGCAACCAAATAACACTTTACACACACTCCCTTCTATGCCAGCGTTACACCATGCCGAAGCGAATGGAAATCTATGCTGGTCCCAGCATGGGGGGCGGCATGTTCGAACTGGATCAAAGAAGAAAGAGAAAAAGAGAGCGAAATGACAGCGCAGCGACGGCAAACAAGCAAGAGCCGAGCTTAGTTGTCAGCTAGTCGTTGTTCTCTCCACAAGTATTAGTTCTCTGTTCATAACCTGCTTATATTAATTTGTTACAACTAAATAAAATTAAATAAATCTTCATTCTACAAAACGAACCTTCGCAAAAATATAATAATTTATTCGATTAAACCCCGATACTATGCAAACCTGCACACATCGTATTACTTGGATTTTATTATGTTCCATTAACAAGTGTTTAAATTAAGAAGATTTTACAAACATATATTTTCCATGCTTGATATTGTAGTTTTATTTGAACAATTTCTTTCTTAATATACTTTTAATAAGGGCTTTTAATATTCAATGGTAATATTCCTAATATATAATTGAAATTATATAGATCGCATGGGATCAGCAGAATACAAATGACACCGAGTACTTACCGGAGTCGTCACAGGCCAGTGGCCCATTGGGGAACATGCGGCAAATATGGGAATAATATTCAATACCAGTTTTCAGAGCTGCGGATACCATTTAGAAAGGGAAAAAGAGGAACACTTCCTATGTGCCTGGCCGGCCCTGGCTAGAAGAAGATAGCAAATGCTGGTAAGCCAATATTCCAAAACATAGAAGAGGTCGCGAGCTGCAAGAAAGGGAAAATTCTCGCGTTCAGAAATCTCTCCAAATGGCTTAAGGGACGCCACACAGCAATATTCCAATTTACAATACAAACCAAAAAAGGGGTATCAAAACGGCGCATCTGCAACCAACCAACCAACCAATACTAACAATATAAGGTATCTGAATTTAATATTCACTTAATATTTGGTCATGTTCGCATTATTTCATTCGTGTAATTCATCTGAAGGCTAATAAAAAACCTGACTAATCAAATTACATAGAAAGATTAATCAAAAGAAAATTGAAATTTGCTTTAGAAGTCGCTTTCCAGCTGAACAATGTGTATATTTTTCACACACTTTTGATTCTAAAAACGAGTAAAGAAGTCTGAAGTCGGATTAGAACGACTACTAAATACCCTTTACCTTTCCTTGTGCGTGCGGGTTCAACAATGGGGATGTCTTCTTCATAAATCATCATTAGGAGCATATCTACAGTAATTTGCGGTATGGTACTTTGAAATGATTATATCGACCCCATTTCTTGTGTATGGCTTTGTAATATCTTCAGATGCCATCTGTCGATTCTGTGGAGAAAGTGACGAAACTTCCACTGCACCTGATCACAGACTGCGGACCATTTGCACACAAAAGACTCAGGTATTTTGGAGAATATATCTTAGATATGAACAAGATCCCTCAACGTGATTCCTCCAACATATATGAATTCCTGTCGGAAATTAACCTGACAGAAGATTTATAGATGAGACAATAGATCTTTAAGATCGCAGTGTATAACACCCTTAAATATATCTATCTATCTATCTATAGCTTTGTAGTGTCAATAAAATATAAAATTTCGTCCAAAAATATTGTATAGGTCGTAAGTTATAATAATATGTGAATAGTGGGCGTGGCTGTAGAAATAACACGCCCATTTTTTTGTGGTGTTTAATGTTAGTACCCGCGACCTTCCTGTGAAATTTCGTTGATAAATCTTAAAAAGGAACACAGTAATGATTTTTGGCTAATTATGGGCATGGCAGTTGTATTATGATTTCCATATTCTGCACACACACTATTATGGGTCCCATGTATAATTCTGCCAATTTTTATTCCGCTGGCATCAATATGAACATAGGTAGGCTAATTTTAATTTTAGACACGAAACCTCCCTATATCAAAAGTGGGCGTGTCTTGTCTCTGGTCAGCCCCATTTGTTGCAGATAGCTTTATAATGTTCACATGTTTCTTCATGTCAAATTTCGTCCATAAATCTCTAGTAGATCTTAAGTTATGCATATTTGTTAATAGTGGGCGTGGCAGTTAATATATACAGCCCACTTTTGGCACATTGTTTAGTAGGCCCCACATCTCCATAACTGCCACATAATTAACGATTCCGTCAATTGGACCGAAGTTATAGTCATATTAAAAGAGGTGCAAAAGTTCCTTATATGGGAGGTAGGCGTGGTCTTTGTCCAAATCGGCCCAAATAGCAATCTGGTTGTGTATCTTTCTCCAGGCTACACTTTTGCAAAATTTTATTAAGATAGCTTCAACGGTGTAAAAAAAAGTGGCTACAAACGGACAGACGGACAGATGGACGGACAAAATAAAAATTGCTTACAAAGTGATTCTGACCATATCTGTATATATATGTATGTCCATACCTACCACGCCTCCTTCTTGAAATTGCAACCCCTCTCAAAAGCACAAAGTTAGTATACCCTATTTACCTTTTTTAAAGGTAAAGGGTATAAACAAGCTGTTACTATGTTCTAGCAACACTGGATGGGTGCTTGCCGCAAATCCTTAACATATCGTATTTCCGCTGGAGAGCAGTGAATATTGTTCACACTGGGAATGGAGTACCTTCAGAAGCAGGTGGCCCCTATGACATATATGGAATGATCAGTAGTTCCTCTAATAGCTGATTAGTTGAAAATTCGTACTACATCGATCAAAGCGATGGGTTCGAAGTTTGGTAAGGAAACAATAGAATTAATGCATTAGCCAAAAAATGTTTAGTTTTGATGATTAAAGGACGAAAGATGGACTCTGGAAAAGGTTAGTGACTCAACATTATTGGAAAGTTCATGAAATATTTTCAGTTTGTGGAAAGATTTTAGAATCTCGTGCATAGCTCAATACATTCATATACTGGTCCCTGTCAACCGATATTAGAAACAGAAACAAAAAAATGTGAGCAAATACGCAGAGCTTGACAACAAGCCAGTGTTAGTACACTCGGGCTAATATACATATATATATTTCAAACTAAAAAGCATTATAAACTAGGTAAAATTTACACTCCGAAGTATACTGGAAAAAACCTTCTCCTAAAACTGAGTGTGGTTGAATGAAAGTTAATATTTCGCAAAATATTTTTCAAACAATTTTTTGTGTTAGACAATTTTTTCAGTACTTTTAATATTAAAAAAAATTTAAAATCCAACTGAACTAACACTGGTTTCTTGTCAGTTTCAATATTTGCTCACATGTTTCTGCCCTTGCCTATTCAATTGTAAACATAGTGAAATATACATACAAATTTATTTAGCTATGCACGAGTGTCTCAAAACCTTTCATAAATTAAAATATTAAATAAATTTTCAAAAAATTGTGGCCGTACCCACCTCATCGCCCCTTTTCGATGCGTAAATGCTACTGACAAACTACATTTCCTTATTAAATTGTACAAACGTGGCTTCCATCCCAGATGTGTCATTGGACACCATTCACAGGAGCCTGAATAGTAGCTGTTCTGAACTTTGGACAGATCGGTTAAGATAGGGAGAAGTTTTAATATTGTATTGAATGCATTGAAATACGTACAACTCATCTGATACAGACTTGGTTAGATTCAACGAAGTTATTTAAATTGGTCAGATAGACCTCTGTTATAAGAGGTATGGCTTAATAGATGCAAAAAACGATATATGGTATTAAGACCAAACGGATATGACGAATTTTGTGGTGGAACTATGAATTCGTGTAGAAATTGTTGTGGCATCATATGATTCCTGTAACATTATCGCAGTCTGTGGCCAGCCACGAAAAAATTGTCTTTCTATGTAAAGAACTCCTCGACAGCACTAGAGTGATACTATTCTCCAGTATATATAAAGGCCACCGTAGTCATATTCGAAGTCAAAAGGATTTATCGCAAATCGTAAGTGAACTGTGATTCATTTTTTTTTAATGTCCTGTTTTTTGTTCACTCATAATTGAGTGTACTGATATTGAGTAGTTTATTATGTTGAAGATTATGATCATATCCAGTATAAATAGTTATGTACTATATTAAAATACTGTTAAAAAATGAATTTTTTAATATTATTCGTTAGGTTTACTGATCAACATATCGTCTTATATTTCATTTCCCGTTCTAAGTCTCACTATGCATTGTGCGCATTTTTGACGCAAATTAATCCAAAATAGTTGTTCTTTGCTCATCGAATGCTGCATTTTATCAAAATTATTGTGAATCTAAGATGCCTGATAAAAGAACGTCATTTGATATGTCTCAGTTGATTTACTATAACCACCGCATCCGAAAAAGTATCCAAGATAACTTCGAGCTGTTTCCTTTCACCAGCTAACTATTTATAATATTTTAAGTCGCCTAAAAAACGAAGATAGTCTGGTAACAAAATCTTCGCACTGCCGCGCACACAAAATATCAGATAGAGTAGAACGCATTTTGGTAAGGAAAGTAGTAAAAAATCCGCAGATTTCTACGAGAACCCTTTCAAGTCAACTCAAAGAAGAATGTTACCCACGAAACAGTAAGGCAGCTTCTGATAAAGTACCAGTATATGTCAAGAGTTGCTCGAAAAAACCTATGCTTTCAACATAATGCATTGAAAAGTAATTGTCTTTCGCTAGGCTGTACTTTGTCAAACCGAATGACTATTGGGATGACGCTATATTTTGCGATGAGACCAAAATCATGCTTTACTATAATGGCGGGCCTAATAGAGTGTTGCGACAACCGTTAAACACATTGGAAAATCAAAATATTTACTTATATTCCAATATTTAAATTCGGCAAACTTTCTGTCATAGTATCGGGGTGCATATCCATTAAAGGAGTAGGAGAACTAGAATTCATAGAGAATAAAATTGATTCAGAACAATATTTGGATATTTTCAATCGTTATTTGGTAAACAGCGCAGTGGGTTCAATATTGATAACAATCCGTAATTCTAATTTTACCAAGATAATGACCCAAACTATAAGGCACATATGGTAAGGATGTGGGGACTTTAAAATTACAAAAAAGTGTTAGATACGGCAGCCCAGAGTCCACGCTTGAACTACTTTGAAAATTTGTGGGAACTTTTTAGAAAAAAGGCGGCCGAAAGGCAACCAAAAGCTGGTTGCAATACTAGAGGAATGAAATAAAATATGAAGCGAATACGATGTGCAGAAGTAGATTTATTTTATGAGCAGAATACTACAAGTCGTTATAGATGTTAAAGGGGGCCATACAAAATATTAGTACTAATTTTCGTATGAAGTTTCGTTGATGAATTTAGCATAAGGCCCCAAAAATGACTATTGGAAAATTGTGGGCGTGGCAGCAGTAATAATACACCGATATTTGGAATGCATGCCCAATGTATACTGCTATCAATTTGTATTCATATATCATCACTAGAAGCACAGATATGGTAATTGTTTTAATGTGGGGTCCCCAAAGCTCATTATATGGGATGGAGGCGTATCCTTTATCTGATCGACCCCGAGTCTTGTATATGGCTTTGTAGGCTTCTTATACGAACTAATATAATAATATAATATAATATAATTTCATCAAAAAATATTGTATGGGTCGTAAGTTATAATAATATGTCAATTGTGGGCGTGGCTGTAAAATTAACATGACCATTTTTGCGTGGTGCTTAATGTTTGTACCCGCAACATTCTTGTGAAATTTCGTTCATAAATCTCAGTAATGAATTTTGGCTAACTGTGGGCGTGGCAGTTGTATTATGATCTCCATATTCTGCACACACGGACCTCATGTATATTTCTGCCAATTTTTATTCCGCTGGCATCCACACAATTATAGATAAGGTAATTTTAATTTAGACCTGAAAGTTCCTTATATCAAAAGTGGGCGTGTCTTGTCCCTGATCAAACCCAATTTTTTGCAATTAGCTTTATAATGTACACATGCTCCTTCCCGTGGAATTTCGTCCATAAATCTCTACCAGATCTTAAGGTATGAATATTTGTTAATAGTGGGCGTGGCAGTTAATATATACCGCACACTTTTTGCACAGTCTTTAGTAGGATCCACATCTCCATATCTGCCAAATAACATCACGATTCCGTTAATCAGACCGAAGTTAGAGTCATTTTAAAAAAGGTGAAAAAAGTTCCTTATATGGGAGGTAGGCGTGGTCTTTGTCCAAATCGGCTCATATAGCAATCTGGCTCTGTATCTTTGTCCAGACTATACTTTTGCAAAATTTCGTTAAGGTTGATCTAGCGGTGTAGAAAAAAGTGGCCACAGACGGACAGACGGACAGACCGACGGACAACGATGTGATGAGGAGGAGGTGGCCACGGTTATAACCATCATATATGTTTATAGAGTTGGGCTTGGAGGCAATAGAGGCAAAAGCTTTGAACTGAGTTGATAATTATGTAGTATTATTTATTTCTATTTAAATATATTATTTATTAAATATTCCTGGATGTAAAAATTCTACCACGAAAAAAAAGAATTACCCATGTCAAATAATTCCAATCTGCATGAGAAGTGGAAATGTTGAAATTTCAAAATTATCAAGTGACCAAAACAATGAAAAAACGAAGCAAGCCCAAGTAGCAGCAGTGCAGCCAGATAGAGGTTTTGCTTTTATGATGAGACAAGGGATTAATTTTCCAAAAGTAGGTGACGTATCTTTTATTTTGGACTCTGGAGCATCGGATCATATGATCAACGATAAAAACCTACTTGCTGATTATATCGACTTGGAATCGCCGATCGAGATTGCCGTTGCAAAACGTGGGGAGTATATTTATGCCACTGCTAAAGGCATCATGAGACTCCGAAGCAATTTTAAAGACATGATTACCCTGGAAGACGTTTTGTTCTGCAAAGACATTCCGCATAACTTACTTTCGGTACGAAATATGCAAGTAAGTGGCATGACCATCGAATTTAACTCAGGAGGTGTAAAAGGCTCAAAGAATGGTGAAGTAATTATTGAAGGTATGTGTATGCAAAATATACCAATTGTTGAATTTAAATTATGCCATAGGGCATATTCAATAGATATGAAAAAAAATAAAGAATATCAATTGTGGCATGAAAGATTGGGTCATATTAGCAAGGGTAAGTTTTCAGAAATAAAACGAAATTATATGTTTGAAGATATTAAGCTTTTAAAGAATGTTCAATTGAATAGTGATTTACGTGTAGCTTGTATAAACGGCAAGCAGGCTAGACTCCCATTTGCAAAATTTAAGGATAAAAATTATATTCAAAGACCTTTATTCGTTATCCATTCAGATGTTTGTGGTCCAATAACACCTTCCTCTATTGATGTTAAAAACTATTATGTAATTTTTGTTGATCAGTATACACATTATTGTGTTATTTATTTGATATCCTACAAGTCTGATGTTTTTGAAATGTTCAAAGATTTTATTGCCAAAAGCGAAGCTCATTTCAACCTAAAGGTTGTGAATTTTTATATTGATAATGGTGGAGAGTATTTATCAAATGAAATGCGCGAATATTGTGTTGAAAAAGGCATCACCTATCATTTGACAGTTCCACATACTCCACAATTAAATGGTGTGTCTGAACGTATGATTAGAACATTAACTGAAAAAGCTCGTGCTATGGTTAATGGCGCAAAGCTAGACAAGAGTTTTTGGGGTGAAGCTATATTGACAGCAACCTATTTGGTAAATAGAACTCCAAGTAAAGCCTTAGAAGGCAATAAGAAAACTCCTTTTGAAATGTGGCATAATAGAAAACCTAATTTAAAATATTTAAAAGTCTTTGGTTCGACTGTATATGTACATAATAGAATGAGGAAAAGAAAATTTGATGAAAAATCATTAAAAGGTATATTAGTTGGGTACGAACCAAATGGTTTTAAATTGTGGGATGTGGAATCCCGAAAATTTATGGTAGCAAGAGATGTTATTGTTGATGAAACCAATATGATAAACTCTAGGACTGTAACTACAGATAAAGTACAAATTAAAGACTCAGAGTTCCAAAATGAAGATATGGAACAGGTGGATCATTTCCTGAATGAGAGTACGGAAAATCTGATTTCTAAACTCCCGAATGAAAGTATGGAGGAAGTACAATCTAATTTCCAGAATGAGAATACGGAAATTGAACAGTCTGATTTCCCGAATGAGAGTACGGAAGATATATCTAATATTTTAATATTAGATGGACAGCCTAATGAAAGAGTCACAGCTCAATTGCCATATTCAGAGTTAAATGAAGATGAAAATGAAGTCAGACGAAGTGAACGGTTGAAGGATAGACCACAAAGATCTTATAGATTTTTAAATAGTTGCATAATGAATGCGCATAATTTCTTGAGTAGTATTCCCTGTACATTTGATGAAGTCAAAAATATGAGTTATAGATTATATTGGGAAGAAGCAATTAAAGAAGAATTAGATTCTCATTTTTTTAATAAAACTTGGTCTATTGTACAAAAACCTGAAAATAAAAATATAGTTGATTGTAAATGGGGTTTTATAATAAAAAATGATGAATATGGCAACCCAGTTAAATACAAAGCAAGGCTTGTGGCGCGTGGTTTCACACAGGAATATTTAATCGACTATGATGAAACATTTGCACCAGTAGCAAGAATTTCTAGTTTTCGATTCATTTTATCAATTTCAAACCAATATGATTTAAAAGTTCACCATATGGATGTTAAAACTGCATTCTTGAATGGAACATTGAAGGAGGAAATCTATATGATGGTTCCTCAAGGATTACCACATGGAAGTGCTAAAGTTTGCAAATTAAATAAATCCATTTATGGACTTAAACAGGCAGCTAGATGTTGGTTTGAGGTGTTTGAGCATGTATTGAAAGAAATTGGGTTTGTTAATTCTGATGTAGATCGTTGTATCTATATTCTTGAGAAAGGAAATATATTGAAAAACATATACGTATTATTGTATGTGGATGATTTGGTTATAGCAACTAAAAATCTTGAAACAATGTCAAAATTTAGATCTTACCTTATGAGTAAATTCAGAATGACTGACTTAATTGAAATTCGATATTTTATTGGAATTAAAATCGATAGACATGATAATCAACTGGATCTTAACCAGTCTGCTTATATTAAAAATGTCTTCAAAAAATTTAATATGGATGAATGTAATGCAGTTAGTACTCCACTTCCAAGTAATCTTAATTACGAAGCTTTAAACTCAGAAGAAAATTGCGATGCACCATGCCGTAATTTGATTGGGTGCTTAATGTACATTATGTTATGTGCACGTCCTGATCTTTGTACATCAGTGAGCATTTTAAGTATGTAGATACACCAATAAAAATAATCATGAATTGTGGCAATGTCTTAAAAGAGTTCTGCAATATCTAAAAGGTACTGTTGATTTGAAATTAACTTTTGTTAAAAATTCAAATTTTAAAAATATTTTTATTGGGTACATTGATTCTGATTGGGCTGGAAGTGAGGGTGACAGAAAAAGTACTACTGGCTATTTATTTAAAATGTTTGAGTCATGTCTTATTTGCTGGAATACAAAGAAACAAAATTCAGTTGCAGCTTCCTCTACTGAAGCAGAATATATGGCATTGTTTGAAGGCGTTAGGGAAGCTTTATGGCTAAACTCATTAATGAAGGGAATAAAGTTTGAATCAAATGGACCAATTAAAATATTCGAGGACAATCAAGATTGCATAAGTATAGCTAGTAATCCCTCATGTCACAAGAGATCTAAACATATAAATATTAAATATCATTTCTCAAGAGAACAAGTCGAAAATAAACTAATTTCCGTTGAGTATATTTCCACAGATGACCAGCTCGCTGATATTTTGACAAAGCCGTTACCTGCAGTAAGATTCCTGAAACTACGAAGTCAATTGGGTCTCACCGGAAAATAGGAGCTGAATATTTTAACTATTTTATTGTAGTTATCATTTTATTTAAAACTGTATTTTTTTTGTTATTTGCAGTACTATGAATTTATGTACTATTTAATTTATTTAATTTAGTTAACGTTGGTCTGATTGGGTTTTTTCTGGGTTTCCCCAATCCTAGCAACAAATGTTGGACCACAAAAATGCAATCTCCCCAGAATTCACAACTTGTCGAATATGTAAAATATGAAAATGAAATGTACTCGTAATTAATATAATTTTAATTTATCAATGTATCTTTTGAGGAGGTGTATTGAATGCACACGATTTATGGTCACTCTAATTTTGTTTGTAATAAGCGGTCACTCTAAACATTCTTGCAGGAAGCGTTATGAAATTCGTGTGCAAAGCAAAAGCAACATTGATCTGTATTGCAACTGAAGAAGTTTAAGAGAGACAGCTAATGTCTAAATTGTTTGTAGAAATAACTGTTCTTTTGATTTTGCTGTGTACACACGCTTCTAATGAGCTGATTTCTGGTATTTTATTTTCACATATTCTAGAAAATTCACCGCGACAAGTTGTGCTTAAAAGAAGCAAATAATAAATTGAATTAAATTAATATAAAAGTTATTTCTGTTTGTTTCTTTGATGAACCTATATTCCAACAACAAGAAACTTAAATACAAAGATTGCAAAAGTATGTTCTGTTCACCTTATAGAAGAAGAAAATTTGCTGACTTATTAAAAAATATTTCACTAAGGAAGCGGCATTTAATCATTACCTTAATGCATTACCTTCTCAGAAATTTCCTCAGTCGACCGCTTCAAGCAGAGATACCAGCTGCGCAAAAGAGCAACAAAAAATTCTTCAAGATCTCATCAATCTGTGAAGGCATGAGTATATGTAGTAAATTTAATAATTATGTAATGTAAACAAATTCGATTCGATTTTACCGGTGAAACTTGAGGATGAAAGAACACAAGTTGAAACTGGAAAAAGAAGTTGTAAACTTGCGGGGCCAATTGAAGAAAAAGATGAAGAGCATTCAATTGCAATAAAAGTTGAAGGCAATTTCATTCTATTGTTTTCGCAAAAACCGGTAGCAACATTGGCAAATCAATGTTAGATGATATGATGGAATTTGCAGGATAACAGCAGGAATTATGATGCTACATTCAATGGAGGTCACATATTACCAGGAACAACGACGCTACACAAGTCGGCCTCAAAAATCAAATCGCAGCCAGGTATTTTACTGGCAGTTTTGCTCGGAATAAATGAAGTTAACTTTAATGAAGGGAGATGCTACGAGTCATAAGTATGGACGGAATTAAAATTAAATATTCTTAAGAGTAGGATAGAGTAAATGACGTCACCATGCTACCTGCAAAATTCCTGCAATTAGTTATTGTACGAGGACTTTTAAAAATTGGAAACAACAAATTTTTTATGAATTTAATTGGCCGACGACACTTGCCATTTCGTTACCGATTATAATGAAGCAATTCGAGGCCACCAAATATGAAACTTGGTCATAAATATTGCCAACAATACAAGCAAGCTTTTCGTCCTCACAAATGTGAAGATCAAACTTATTTAGTCATCAGATTTGAAGACGAACCATAAAATAAGTACAGCATATATGGAAGTTAAATGACCAGGTCATAAATATGTGGAACTTGCAACACTATTTATGTTCTATTCAGTATCTTGCGCTATTCGTAGTTGCCAAGTTTTACGCCACTGCACTAGTATATATGAATTGGGGTGAGCGGATTTCATAGCAGGGGTCAATGACTAGTTCGATTTATTTAAGTGGAAGACCTTATCGGCAGATATCAGATGTACGAAAAACAGTATCTCCTCCCTCTTGGTGATCAATGAAGAGAGCTTAATCGATTACGCGATGGTCAAGATTTTCCGGTTTTCCAACACGGAAGAGGAAGAGGAGGGGGTCGCTGATGACCAAAAGGTGTTGGACTACCTAAAGCTTCAAAACCAAGAACCATTTGGAAATAGGTTATCCAGATTAATCTCCAACATTCCAAGTTAACAACGGATAATCTTTCCATCCTGCTATCGGAGCAGCCTGTCGACATCGCCGTCGTCCAAGTGCCATGGCTGGGACACCATGGTTGACCTGGAAGGTTTAGACGGGCTAGAGTGAAAATAGTTTTGGTCTATATGGTGCAGAATAGGATGGGTTCTGGGGCGGCACAGAAATAATTACAAAGAAAAATATGGCAAGGTTCATTAAAAGTTTAGCTTATTAAATTATTACAAATTTCATTTTCTTAAATCCTTTTATTAAATTTTGTTGAACATAATCCTTGATTAAAAATTAATTATTATTCTTAACTATTACTTAACTCCAAAACATTTGTTACGGGATAAAATGGATTTATGTTAGGTTTAAGATGTTATTAATAAGGGTTAATCTGATAAGGGCGTCTCAATTAAAAAAAATTGATTTAAAAAAAAATATTTTCTGCAGTGTACCTAATATAAACAATTTAAAATTTAATACACATATTTTTTGCATAAAAGGAAATAAAATTAATCTTTTGAATATCTTGCTTTAAAATTAATATGGCACTCGTAGAATTGGAATACGTCTTGCAAGTCCAAAGTTTCATCCACAGGAGAGCATATTTGCTCATAAAGAGTAGCTATCACGTTATCATTTCCTCTCTCCATCAGTATCCTAATTATAGCAGAAGGATCGGGCTTGTCATTATCGAATATACCACACGCATTCAAGTAGCACTGCAGGAATTTTTTATCATCTTCGGAATAGACTTCGCCTTTGAAATTTCCAGAACGCAGATTCAAAGCAACATTGGGCGCAGTTTTAAATTTCTTTGCACATGTCTGAATCAATTCCTCTTGTTTGGGGGTCACCTGTAAAAGATAAGAAACCAAAATTAAATTGATTCGAAATCTGAGACCAACGAGACCAACGAAATTTTGTTAAACTTACATTTAAAAGCACATCCGCAGCGGCAATAGCGATCAAAGCGACAAGGATGAGGATTTTCATTTTGGAGAAATATCTTTAGTTCTTTTTTAACACAAATTGAAGTTAGTTCCAGAAACTAACGAATTAAACTGTTGAAAATAAATGACCGTTCCAAGATTTTATAGCTGAAAATTTGATTTCTCTCCAAACGAGTTTGTGTTTATGATTTTATTACTCAAATCTATTTTCCTATTATGACAGCACAAGAAGCTTATGAAAGAAAGAGAGACACAGAAAAGTTACTCAAGTTTTTACTTAATCATATGGAAAAGAAATAAGAGTCACATTCTCGAACAACAAACTTTTTATATTGCCAATTATTCAATAGCTCTCATTTTCATATCGCAGCGCCACTCTGGTCAGAGAACACAGAGAAAAGAACGTCTTTTTTCGCTGCCAGCGTCCGTAGCGGACACACCACGATTTTGAGTGGATTCACCACGTTTCTGCGTGGATTCACCACGATTTTGAGTGGATTCATGTACAACGTCCGTCTGCTTTATTTCGCTGCTTTGCCGTTTGACGTTTAAGTTTCTTTTCTCTGTGTTCTCTGACTCTGGTTACTACCCCCGACTGATCTCTTCTATGGCGAAAAATGAGTGACATTTCAGATTGACTCTTATTTCTTTACTCTATGATTTAACTAGCTCAGGTTCCGAATGAAGTTGAGCTGAAAATTGTTTGCTCTCCAAACGAGATTGTTTTTATGATTATAACTCAAATCCCTTTCAGTAAAATAACAGAACAAGAAGCGTATGAAAGAAAGAGAGACACATAGAAAAGTGACTCAAGTCTATCTAATTAGCTCAGGCTTCGAATGAAGTTACTCATTTGATAAAGCAAAATGGGTTAAAAATTTAAATTTATTTTTTCCATAGTGTACTCAAACGTATTGGCAGAATTTTATAAGACATTATAATCGTTTAGAGTGCAAAAAACAAATTTTCTTTTATTGTAATACGATTGAAAAATGTGAAAAAACTACCAATGTGGAGTCTATGTAGCGATGTAATTATTCCACGGTAGCACAACTAATACCTCTGCGGAATACACCAGTTTTTTTTAACAGTTGTCTATCTTTTGAGTTAGGAAGAAGTGGTGAGCAGAACAGGAGTCTTGCAGGACATTTCCTCCAAAAAGCTTCAGTAGAATATTGTATTCAGGCATTATCAATAGAATGTAGAACATATACTACCCAAGGAGCTACGGAAGCATCACCCTTATTTAAGAAAAAAACTATGTCAATGACTATGGAAATTGAAATAAAAGAAGTTATGCTGATCAGTAAACCTGCCGAAGAATATTTATATTATTAATTATTTTATGATTTTTTTAACAGCACATACGTATTTTATATAATATCTGGAATAAATTAATTTCAATTGCTTCGGTCCAAATCCTAAACTTGATAAAGTCGTCAATATACTCAGTTATTGAGGGTATGGACATATAACAAAACATTGAAGGAAAATGAATCACAATTAATTGAGTAGAGAAGGATCTAGCGACAAATCCCCTTGACTTCGAATATGACCAGTGATGCTTCTATATACTGGATAATATTATCATTCCTGTGCTGTCGAGGAGTTTCTTACATTGAAAGACAACTTTCTACAGGTGGCCATAGACTCCGATAATGTCAACGGACTCATATGATGCCACAACAATTTCTACACCAATTCATAGTTCGCCCAAAGTCTTCGTCATATCAGCTTGGTCTTAATGCCATACATCGTTTTTTGTATCTATTAAGCCATACCTCTTATAACAGAGGTCTATCAATTTATATAACTTCGTTGAATCTAACCAAGTCTGTATCAGATGAGTTATACGTATTTCAATGTATTCATACAATATTAAAACTTCTCTCTATCTGTCTTCTATGGAACCACTTAACCTATCTGTATAAAGCTCAGAACAGCTACTATCCAGGCTCCTGTTAATGTTTTCCAATGACAAATCTGGGATGGAAGCCCCATTTGTACAATTTAATAAGGAAATGTAGTTCGACAGTAGCATTAAACGATCGAAAAGGGGCGCCGTTGAATAGGTAGGTGTGATTCTAAAATTTTAAAAAGTTAATTTATTATTTCAGTTTATGGAAAGTTTAGAGAAAGACACTCGTGCACAGCTACGCACATTTATGTATTTGACTAGTTAACACTGAATAGGCAAGGTCAGCTACATTTCAGCAAATACCCCGATACTCTAAAGAAGTTGGTGTGTGTGTGTGTGTCAGACTTAGTTCAACTGGATTTTTACTTTATTCTAACATAAGCAATCGTTCGAAAAATATATTGCGAAATATTAACTTACATTCAACCACACTCAGTTTTAGGAGAGAGTTTTTTCCAGCACACTTCGGAGAGTAAATTTTACCTAGTTTATAGAGAATTCGTTTGTTTGAATAAAACTTAGAACGGTTGTTTCTCTCAAAAACTTGAATGCTTTTTTGTTTGAAAAATATAGATATTAGCCCGAGTGGACTAACACTGGCTTGTTGCCAAGCTTGGCGTATTTGCTAACGTTTTTGTTTCTGTTTCTTATATCAGTTGACAGGACCCTGTATATGAATGTATTTAGCTATGCACGAGAGTCGAAAAAGTTTGTATAAACAGAAAATATTAAGTGAACTTTCCAAAATTGTTGGGTCACACCCACACACTAGTGCTGAGTCACAAACTCACCATACTAAGAAAATAAATTAATTCAAATCTTTTTACCACATTCCTGTATAGAACAATAAAACACAAGAGCTGTGTGGAAACCAGAGAACACAGAGAAAAGAAACTTTAGCGTCAAACGACAAAGCAGCGAAATAAAGCAGACGGACGTTATATACGAATCCACTGAAATTCGTGGTAAATCGACTCAGAATCGTGGTGAATCCGCTCAAAATCGTGGTGTGTCCGCTACGGACGCTGGCAACGAAAAATACTTTCCTTTCTCTGTGTTCTCTGGTGGAAACACAGTTATACCACACAGGCTCTCCTGCTGCTCTATTATTTGTAGAAGTGATAGTTTCAGCAAAAGGCAATCATTGCTCTCTTGAGTGAACATCAACATATTCAAGTGTGTGGCAACCGCATGGAAAAAAAATCATCAGCACGAGAGCAGCCGTGAATATGTATCAAAAACAATAGCCGAAAGAAAAACTGCCTTTTTTCTCTTTTTGGTGGTGTGCAATATATAGATTAGTCAAAGACAATATACAATATCTAAATACTCTTTGGCATAGAATAGTATATTGTCTTTGCTTTCAGATCATCAGAAGAATTCTCCGAATCCTCAAAAACCCAAATGCCGCATATAAATTTATGAGAGAAGGCTTGGGTTTCCAAATACCAAATGTGAGCACGCTTCAATGCTGGAGAAAAGTGAATAATTTTCACACTGGTATTGATCCAATTGTAATGGAGAACCTCCATGGGAGGCAGTTCCTATGACATACGAGTATATCAAACGATTCGTAGTTCCTAAATTCGTTGAGATGAAAATTCGTACTGATCTGTCAATGACAACCACACCGATCAAAGCGATTTCTTCGAATGTTGGGGAGGAAACAATAGATCTAATGCATTAGCCAATAAAGGCTTGGTTTTGATGATTAAAGGTCGAAAGATGGACTATGGGTATGATTCTAGTATTTTGAAAATTTAATTTAATATTTCACTTTATGGATAGTTTTTAGACTCTCGTGCATAGCTAAATACACCCATATACAGGGCCCTGTAAACTGATAATATAAACAGGACCAAAAAATTTTGAGAACAGTACAGTGGGGTTCATATTTTGTTTTCAAACTAAACAGCACTCAAAACTTTCTTGAGAGACACAACCGCTCTAAGAATTGTTTTGCGCAGTATTAGATCTCATTTAAACTTACGAATTCTCCATAAATTAAGTAAAGTTTACTCTCCGTACTGTGCTGGAAAAAACTCTCTCCTAAAACTGAGTGTGGTTGAACGCAAGTTAATATTTCGCAATATATTTTTCGAACGATTGTTTATGTTAGAAAAAAGTCAAAATCCAGTTGAACTAAGTCTGACACACACACACACACCAACTTCTTTAGAGTTTCGGGGTATTTGCTCAAATGTTGCTGACCTTGCCTATTCAGTGTTAACTAGTCAAATACATAAATGTGCGTAGCTGTGCAGGAGTGTCTGTATCAAAACTTTCCATAAACTGAAATAATAAATTAAGTTTTGAAAAGATTAGAATCACACCCACTTATTCAATGGCGCCCCTTTTCGTTACGTAAATACTAATGAGGAACTGCAATTCCTTATTAAATTGTTCAAATGTGGTTTCCATCCCAGATGTGTTATTGGAGAACACTCGCAGGAGCCTGAATAGTAGCTATTTTGAGCTTTGTACATATCGGTTAAGTGGTTCCATAGAAGACAGATAGAGAGAAGTTTTAATATTGTAGGAATACATGGAAATACGTATATTGTGAGCTCATCTGACACGGAATTGGTTAGATTCAACGAAGTTATTTACATTGGTCTGATAGACCGTATGCTATAAGACGCGTGGCATAATAGATAAAAACGAAAGTTTAGTGTCGAAACCGATATGATGAAACCATTTTCTGGCGGACTATGAATTCATGCGAATCGGTATAATGTCCTATGGCAAGCGTTCTTATGTTATATATATGTTCTGCTTTCTTCTGATGTTGCCTGAATAAAATATTTTACTGAGGTTTTATGGCTAGAAACTCTTGAAAGACTCGCAGTTCCTTGGAATTGTTACATCGCTACGTAGACTCCACATTAGTTCCTTCTTTTATATTTTCCAAGCATACGAGCATAAGAATTCCTTTCTCTACTCGGAAATAATTAGACCGATCTCTGGATTGCTAATTAATTCAGATTTTCCTTTTATCCTTTTTATACCCTTTACCTTTAAAAAAGGTAAATAGGGTATACTAATTTTGTGCTTTTGAGAGGGGTTGGAATTTCAAGAAGGAGACGTGGTAGGTATGGACAGATATGATCAGAATCACTTTCTGGGCAATTTTTATTTTGTCCGTCCTTCCGTCTGTCCTTCTGTGGCCACTTTTTTCTACACCGTTAGAGCTATCTTAGTGAAATTTTGCAAAAGTATAGTCTGGACAAAGATACAGAACCAGATTGCTATATGGGCTGATTTGGACAAAGACCACGCCTACCTCCCAAATAAGGAACTTTTCTCACCTTTTATAAAATGACTATAACTTCGGTCTAATTGATGGAATAGTGACCGAATTTGGCAGTTATGGGGATGTTGGTCCTACTAAACACTATGCAAAAAGTGGGCGTCTTATAATAAGTGCCACGCCCACTATTAACTTATATTAATAACTTAGTTAAGGTAGTGATTTGCGGACGAAATTGTATGTGAAGGAACATGTGGACATTATAAAACTATAAAAGAAATGAGGTGGTCCAGATAAAATACGGTTTTTCGGCTTTTTTTAATATTTATTTAAGCACGCGTCATTTATTCTTATGAATAATCTTCTGATGTAATTGAAACTATAGTCAATTTGGTAATGCTTAGAAAATAGCAACATGTGAAATCCTTCGCAAAGCATTTCGGAATATCGTGAAACTGAACAATTGCGTAATACTAACGAACATACAAAAGACGACAAAACCTTTCGAACCGCGAATGTGAAAAAGACGTGATTCTCTTCGTCGTTCGCATCGTAGGCCGGAAAAGACAACAAAAGCTTCCACCAGCAATATGCCACGTTTTGTAATATGCCACACAAAACCATATCCTCGTCGATACCTCACTAAAAACCACCCTCCGCTTCCCACCTTGGGCTCTACCTTCCGACGCTATCAATCTCTCCCTACACCAATGGCAAAATGGCAATACGAACCCAAATATATTTTTAAAAGAGTTTAGAGCAGTAAGATGCAAGTACAATGGGTGGACTTTTCTATTCACAGATGGGTCCAAGACAGAATCAGCGACGGATTTTAGCGTAGTTAATGAAAATGGTAAAAATAAAATCAAAGCTATAGTCTGTTATGACTCTCTCTCGGCCATCACAGCTACATCAAACCCGAACAACACAGTCCTTACGATCAAAAAAATCCGTCACATAATATCCTTCAACAAAAATATAAAAGTGCTATGGATCCCCAGTCATATTGGTATATACGGAAATGAAAAAGCCGATGAAGCAGCCAAACTCTCCTCAAAGTCCCCACTCATCATACAATCTTGCTTCAACAAAAAGGACATTAAATTGGCTGTGAAAGCGTGCACTTCAGTTGAAAAGAAAATCCTCTGGTCAAATCATACACATATTTATAAATCTATAAACCCCAACAAAAAACCCCCACATTACCCCACAACCATCCCGCGAAGAGACACAGTTCTTTATACAAGATGCCGTATTGGGCACACTTGATTGGCACACAAACATATTTTTGACATAAATCAAAATAGTACATGCTATCTCTGCGGTAATAATGATTTAACAATCAAACACTTTTTACACCAATGCCCGAAGATCAAAAGAGCATGTCATAACCAAGGTATTAACGGTTTAGTCGATCTACTACAGTCTGTTAATGAGGAAAATATAACATATTTTATTAAAATACTAAAAAATCTTAATTCATACTATGAAATTGAATTTATGTACCCATATATTATACATCAGAAATCTATTTGAAATAAAAAATGTATATATATATATATATATATATATATAAATATATATATATATAAATATATATATATATATATATATATATATATATATATATATATATATATATATATAAATATATATATATATATATATATATATATATATATATATATATATATATATATATATATATATAAATATATATATATATATATATATATATATATATATATATATATATATATATATATATATATATATATATATATATATATATACTATATAAGTTATAATTAAATTGGATCTAGTTAATAAATAAATAAAATAAATGTTTTCTTTTACTAACAACCATGATTGAGACACCTGGATAGCTTATTACACTATACCTTATTACGCGTACAATAAGACAATAGGCTATTCACCTTTTGAATTAGCGCATGGAAGACTAGCAACCTTCCCTAAAGAATCATTTTAAGAACAGAAATTCTGCAATTATAACAGCTGTATCTCAGAGTTACGAGCGAAGTTACAGTATGCACAAGAAACGGCACGGAAATCACTAATCAAAACTTACACAAAAAGAGAGGTATGACAAAGAGACGAATAGAATTTACTTTCAGATAGGAAAGTTAGTCTATTGACGATCAGAAAATAAGAAGGAAATCGATGAGCCTTGCAAAGGACCATGTAAAATAATTGATAGACAAGGAGTGAATCCATTAATTGAGACATACAATACGCATAAAATAGTATACAATAATATATTAAAGATATAAAATATTCGATTGAAAAAAAAAAATTTTTTTTTTGTATATGGTGATGGTGAAGAAATACAACCCACACAGGAACTTAAACTGCAACAAATTAGAACAACTATCGAAAACATAAACAAAGCAGTCGAATTTGAAAGTAGAGCAATGAACATCAGTGACACAGACCGCTGATCGCACATTCATAAGCAATGCTATATGTGGCACATATCAAATGGCACATTCCTGAATCCTAGGGTTGAACTGGTGGACGTGACACAAATATGTTTACAGAGGAATTCTTTGAGGACCGATTATTGAAATGTGTAATGTATGCATGTAAGATGAACACTCTCCCTCTTTTTAAGAATTTGTAGAACTAAATTTGAAAATATTTCTAGGTATTAGAATTAAGTGCAGAGTTAGGAAATTTAGTGTAAAAGATAAATACATAAACCAGAAATAAAGAAGAAAGATTTTGGAAGCGAAACCATTACTATGTAAGTAAATTCTTTCATTAGCAATTACTGTTTCATCACAATAGGAACTTGTTGCCTTTCAGCAAATGCTATAAATATTTCCCTTTTCAGCTTAACTAACATCCTGGCAAGCTTGCGGCTGCCTGAAGATTGGCAGATTTTACCTGCCTTTCAAATAAAAGGTAGTGTTATATAAAACATAAAATATATAATATATATAATAAAGCGAACACACATCAGAGCAGACCCCAGATGCCATTATTGTCAAGTCATTCTCATGCGCCACACTTTACTTCCTCCTTCGTTAGTTCTTTGAGGATGTCGACCATGGAACATATCGAAAGTATGGGAGATAAAACCCCTCCCTGTGGGGTACCTCTTTTCACATACTTATTTAGCCGACTACTAATAAGTTCCGCACTTACCACCCTTGGTTTGAGCATAGTATTAATCCACCTACGAAAATACCTTTTCACTTCAAGGTTTTCGGCGATGGTTGCATATTGTTAAAAGCACCTTTTATATTCACACAAAGCCGATAATGTATATTGATTCAATTCTATGGAACCTTGCACCACCATCCCCACTACCTCATAGAGGGTCGTCTCTATCGACTTTCCTTTCAGGTAGGCGTGTTGGGTCGGAAAGCTTATGCTCCATTTCCAATTGTATTTGGAGATAGAGTAGCCTTTCTAAAGTCTTCAGGATGTCAGGCTTATTGGATGAAAATCGTTGAAATATGCATTACCTGTTCCCTGCCTTTGTAATAGACACAGCCTCGTCTCCTGCTGGCAGGAGTTAATTACATAGCAGGCCTTAAAAATGACTTCAATCAAACTCCTTTGTGACCTTTAGCATCTTTGGAATCATGGCATTGGGACCAGGGGATTTGTAGTTAGCGAAACTTTCAATGGTCCATGCTAACTTCAGGTTTGTAATTATTTCCGTGCCGGCCACAGAACTCATCCTTCAGGGGTTCTCAGGGGTAGATCCTTTATCCGTGCACCCCGGAAAGAGTGTATCTAGTATCAGATGCAATGTCTCATTGAAACATGTGATCCAGGTGCTCTCCGATCTTTTAATAAACCAAGGAATTGTGTGATCCCTGGACAAAATCTTACCTTGCTAAATCTTTGGTAGTTTCGATAGAGGAGCAGAAATCCCTCCACCATTTTTTTTGGAATTCCTTATTGCTTTTTTTAAATTTTTAAATTATCCTTGTAGTCTTGACTATTAACAGAAAAATAGCCTGAGTCTTTCGTGTGCCATCATTGAGACATGACAGATCATCATTCCACACTGGTAAAAAAGATTTTTCTGAGAATTTCAACGGACAAGTTATTTTGATTCCATATCTCTAGCAGCCCGGTATTTTCGCCACTTCTCCCGCCGAATCAATTTCGTTGTTAAATGCCCCCATCCTCTTACGGAATATACCGGAAACCGCTTGAAGGTACTTCGTTTTGGGTTACAATATAGTCCGAAGTGTCTCTGCCCGAATGTTTATTTTGAATAATATCATGCATGCCGAATTGAAGGCATGATCGTCTTCAACAATTTCGCAGTTTGCAGAAGATGTGAACTGCATTAATTTTCGAAACATTAGCCAAAATGGCGTTAATTTCGGTAATGGAAGGATATTTATTGTACCCTCCCTTTTGCCGAAGGATCGAGAAGGTGTTTTCAAGTCGATCCTGGATGAGCATTAATGTCATTATGAAGAAAATCTCATTATTGGCGTCGAATGCTCCATCTGCCAGTTGCAGAACGGCGTTCACAGATATTTTCATGCCATTAATGAAAAACCCATTTTTATTTTTGTCTACAAATGAAATAATTTCCCGATAAGTAATAAAGTATTTTATGTATTTACACGGCTCACTATTTTTTTGTAGACCACATCTGTAACTGTTTTTAGAATATAGAATATAGATTACTGTTCATACAGTCGAAAACTTTGTCAATACTAATCTTATTCTGAAATCGTATCTCTTGGATTCTGAACTTCACCAGTTCTAAAGGAGCATTTTCAACGGGGCTCCAGGATTTAGGTAGGTAGGCAGGTAAGGCGGCCACCCGAAAAGGGCGCACTTAGGCCAACATTGACCCTTTGTTATACCGCATGAGAAATCAGGTCCCATCCTTTTCAAAGGTCCTGCCATTTGGATCTTTTAATGAAGCAGATGATGGAGGTAATATTTTTTTTTTTGAGATATCTCCCAAGGAGTCCGGAAAGTAATCGCCTAGGAAATTGCACCTCCTTCTGGACAGCGCTGGACACGTGCACAACAGGTGAGCAGTGGACTCTTCCTCCTCCTCGTCCATTCAACTCCTGCAGAAGTCGTTAGAGGCGTGTGTGCCTAGAGTCCAGTGCCCCGTTAGGACCCTAATCACGGGACTTATGCTTTGTCTATTTAGAGCCAGTAGGTCCTTAGAGCGCTTGACATTTATCTCTGGCCAGGCTTGTCTAGCTATTTTACATCCTGAAAATTCAGACCAGCGCCTGCTCGCTGTGCCTAAGGATATTGTATTTAACAAGAGCTTACATGTGGCAATAGAAATACCGAAGTTCGACCTATCTGGTTCAATCGGCATGGTAGTACCCTCAGGGGTAAGTTCATCCGCCTTGCAGTTCCCTGGAATATCCCTGTGACCGGGAACCCAGTACAGATGCAGACGGGTCTACTCGGCTATCTTGTCTAAAGATTTGCGGCAGCTCTTGACGGCTTTTGAGGTGATAATAACCGAGTCCAGAGAGCGCAAAGCTGCTTGGCTGGCGGACAGAAAGGGAATATCAAGTCCAGATACCTTCTTCTTCCTTAGCCAATGCAGTGCTACATCTATAGCCGCGACCTCTGCTTGAAAAACACTGCAGTGGTCGTGCATCCTAAAGGACATGTTAATGTCCAAATCTTCTGAGAACACACCACCTCCCACCCTACTTTGTAACTTGGATCCATCTGTGTAGATGTGAACCTCTTCAAGATGAGGGGGGATACCATCCTTCATTCGTTCCTGGAGGGAATGGAGATCTTGCACATACCATTGAGGGCATACATTGGTGTGATGTAGTCGAAAGAGTCAGGAATACCCTCAAAATGTCTTAAAATGGACGCATGACCTACATTCCTGGCAACCCATTGATGCGTAGCTTTTAGCCTGATAGTAGAGTTTGCAGCCATATTTCCGCCAAAAGCCTAACAGGCAGCAGATTGAGCATAACTTGCATAAAATGCTGCCGTTGGAGTCGTTCTAATGGCACTACTTACGAATACTTCTGCCGTTATTTGTACCTTTTTTATCAGCCTATTGTATGTGGACTTACTTAGGGCTGTCCACCAAGCAAGCACCCCATAGAAAAGGACTGGTCGTTCCACAGCTGTGTATATCCAATAGGCTACCTTAGGCTGGAACCCCTATTTTTTGCCTATAACCCTTTTGCAAGAGTACAGAGGTACCTGAGCCTTCCTAATACGTTCGCTTATATTAGCCTTCCAGTTCAGCTTCCTATCTAGGATCACGACCAGATATTTAGCCTCCTCGACAAGTTTAATATCTACACCCATTAGTTTTGGAGCAATAAATTGAAGTATTTTACAGTTCCTAGTGAAGAGTACCAGCTTAGTCTTGGTCGGATTAACCCCCAACCCACAGTCAGTAGTCCATTTTGAGAGAATGTTCAACATGTGTTGCATCAAGTCCCTCAAAGTAGATATGTATTTACCCGAGATACTAATAGCAACATCATCCCCATACGCAACCACCTTGCACCCTTCCCTCTCCAGTCGAACAAGCAGCTCATTTACTTGGCCGACGCCGCCCCCAGTTGTGAATTGATTATCCTGCTACTAAGCATGTTTTCAATCCACCTGCTAAAGGCGGGTTGAACCTCCAAGTATCGCATCGCACCGATTATTGCGTCTAATGTGATGTTGTTAAAAGCTCCCTCAATGTCCAGGAGAATTCCTTGTTATGCAGAGAGCACTCAATACTAGAGACTATGGAGTGTAAAGCGGTCTCCGCCGATTTACCTTTGAAGTAGGCATGCTGAGAGACTGACAGCTTCTGTCTGTCTATAGTGAGCCTCAGATGAATGTCTAACAACCTTTCCAGGATTTTTAGACAGAAGAAGGACAGACTAATAGGTCTTAAGTCCCCTGGAGCTGTTTGAGACTTTTGCCGGCCTTGGGTATAAAAATTACCCTCACATGCATGAGTCTGGAATATATGCTAATTCAAGACAACTATTATAGATCTTTAACAGTCACTCTATTATTAGATTCTCTGACTGCTGAATTTCAATTGGAGCTAGACCATCTGGGTCAGATGCTTTAAATGGTTTGAAGCTATGGATAGGCCCGGATTTAACATTTCGTTAATAAATTCATCATTTTCCGCATCTAGATAAAGAATTCATTATTTCTTGGAACTTGGAATTCCCACATACCGCCCGTCGCTACTTCCGATTGAATTTTTTATTTATTATTTAGTGAGGTCTCCGGACGTGATCTCTGTGACGCCATTTGCGTGTTTCGATTGTTTTCGCAAAAGTTGACCCAACTTGATTATTTAGAGGAAGTAAAAGTCGTAACCATTTTGATCAGGGAACGAAGATATCCAGCGTTCATCAACTGCAATACCATGCTTTAAATATAATTCGGTCGCTACTAAATGTTTTACTGCTGCAAGTACCCCAGCTGGTTGTATGGTTTCAGTCATATAGTCGTGGTTGTATTCCATACGTCGTTTTAAATACAATTGAATTACATGGGCGTCATCAAAGGTTCGAGGTAGGGAAGTAACAGTTCTGGTCACACTAATTGGGACATTTACGACAGCTCCTCTTATAGTACTTTGTCTATCAAACCCAATGCAGCTATGATCATAAATGGAAGCCTATCATTTATTAACCTCTCTTCGAGCGGAGTCAATCACTTAAGGCATTCTGGAATTTCATGAAAGGCTTACGATTCTTTTTGATAATACGGGAACATGTTCTACAAAAAGGATATATATTGGATACTGAGGGACATTTTTCTGCCAAAAAGAATACCTCAATTGTATAGCTATTACTGCTTTCAATAACGGTTCTATCAAGATGTGAAATTTGTTGAGGAAACCAAAGACCTCCACAGCAGGTGCATATTATTGAAGGACCTTCTTTAATAGCTTTATTGTATTTATAATATGGCTACAAGGTTCTCGTTCATCAAATTCTTCACCTATGTTTATAAAACTAATTTGTGGCTGCAAAAACCCTTCAACCACATCTTCGTTCAAAGTTTCCCTAATGTTCTTATCAATTCCTGGGTGATGCGGATAAAGCGATAAAGGTTCATCATTACTAAATCGCCTTATCCGCGAACTGCATGTACGAAGTATTGCGTGTTCGACAGTATTCCTTACTTGTTCATGCTCCCTATAAACCGGATTGTCGCGGCGACTTGTGTCTTCCAATGTATTTTTGTCTTGTACTAGTTTGTGATATTCCAGGTCCCGCCTACGATTGAAGAAAGCAGAACATATATATAACATAAGAACGCTTGCCATAGGATATTATACCGATTCGCATGAATTCATAGTCCGCCAGAAAATGGTTTCATCATATCGGCTTCGACATAAAACTTTCGTTTTTATCTATTATGCCACGCGTCTTATAGCATACGGTCTATCAGACCAATGTAAATAACTTCGTTGAATCTAACCAATTCCGTGTCAGATGAGTTCACAGTATACGTATTTCCATGTATTCCTACAATATTAAAACTTCTCTCTATCTGTCTTCTATGGAACCACTTACCGATCTGTACAAAGCTCAGAACAGCTACTATTCAGGCTCCTGTGAGTGTTCTAATATTTTCATAACTTAATTTATTATTTCAGTTTATGGAAAGTTTTGATACAGACACTCCTGCACAGCTACGCACATTTATGTATTTGACTAGTTAACACTGAATAGGCAAGGTCAGAAACATTTGATCAAATACTCCGATACTCTAAAGAAGTTGGTGTGTGTGTGTGTGTGTGTGTCCGACTTAGTTCAACTGGATTTTGACTTTTTTCTAACATAAACAATCGTTCGAAAAATATATTGCGAAATATTAACTTGCGTTCAACCACACTCAGTTTTAGGAGAGAGTTTTTTTCAGCACACTTCGGAGAGTAAATTTTACCTAATTTATGGAGAGTAAATATGTTTGAATGGGACTTGATATTTCACAAAAATATTTTTAGAGCGGTTGTTTCTCTCAACAAAGTTGTGAGTGCTGTTTAGTTTGAAAACAAAACATAAACAAGACTGTACTGTTCTCAAAGTTTTTTGTGTCTGTTTATTTTATCAGTTTGCAGGGCCCTGTTTATGAGTGTATTTAGCTATGCACGAGAGTCTAAAAACTTTCCATAGAGTGAAATATTAAATTAAATTTTCAAATTACTAGAATCATACCCACCTTTTCCATAATCCATCTTTCGTCCTTTAATCATCAAAACCAAGCAATTCCTGGCTAATCCATTAGTTCTACAGTTTCCTCCCCAACCTTCGAAGCCTCCGCTTTGATCGATGTGGTTATTATATGAGAGATCAGTACGATTTCCGACGAATTAGTGGAGATTTATTGAAATTGAAGGCGACAATGAAGCATAAGAAGCGGTGGAGGTGGAAAGAACATTGCCATTATGCAGGTGTTGCTGCTGCTAACAAAAGCAACCATCCTTACGCTGTTTGGTACAGATTAGGTATCGGAAGCGGCATCGGACCCTATTTCTTCGAATAGTTACGAACAGGTACATATTAGTTCAAAAATGTTTCATCCGACGGTACTAAATAGCAGGAGGACATATTCGGAAATCAATTGTTGGTTGAAATTCAATTAGAAAATCAGTTCTATAGAAATGAGAAAATCAAAGTATAATAACCCCAACTGATCACTGGGAATCGCAACATCAGCGATTGCTGGTATGAATTCGATTTTATGAAAGTTCCCCTTTACAGTATTTTTGCGGAGATTTAGTTTCATCTCAGGACAACTATTCACGGATTCAGGGCCGATACCCGAAATGTGACCTCCACTCGCAATATATTTTAATTGAAAT
This sequence comes from Clusia tigrina, assembly GCA_920105625.2. Taxonomy (NCBI): domain Eukaryota; kingdom Metazoa; phylum Arthropoda; class Insecta; order Diptera; family Clusiidae; genus Clusia; species Clusia tigrina. The sequence continues at coordinate 32,547,678 of OV050030.1, forward strand.
ATCGTTACATTCTATGGAAGGAATACTCGTATCTGATAATATTTAATATTTCCATGAATTTTATCTCCACCAAAAATGAATTGAATAACTTTCGAACAATGATGATTGAGAAAAAAACTGCCTTTATAAAGGGTGTCCCAACAAGAACGCAATTTTTAAATCTGGCAACATTCGAAGTGTCATTGTTTGACATTTGAACAATTGTTATTGTTTGCTATTAGAAGGTACGAGGTTAGTAAAAATGGAGCACTACACGAATGAGCAACGCATTCTCATTGTGAAATTGTTTTACCAAAATGGTGAAAGTTTTGCGGCTACAGTTCGCAAATTGCGATCAATTTGGGGTCAGAATAATGCTCCAAAAGAGTCAACTGTAAAGAGATTAATGGATAAATTTGCCGAAACTGGGTCTGTTAGTGATGTAAAGACAACAACGCGTCATCGACCAGGTTGATCGACCGAAAATGTCGCAGCTGTACGTGATGATGTCGCTCAAACTCCATCCACCTCAATTCGACACCGAGCTCAGCAAATTGGTGTCTCTAAATCCACTATGCAGCGAATTTTGACGAAAGATTTGCATCTTCATGCATACAAAGTTTAATTGACTCAGGAACTGAAGCCAGCTGACCATGGACAGCGAAGGGAGTTCGTTAATTGGGTACTGGAGAGACAACATGAAAATGCTGATTTTGCCGCTAAAATCATCTTCAGTGACGAGGCCCATTTCCATCTTGATGGCTTCGTCAATAGGCAGAATTGTCGCATTTGGGGTGAGGAAAATCCTCGAGTGATTCACGAGAAGCAAATGCATCCTCAACGTGTCACTGTGTGGTGTGGTTTTTGGGCTGGAGGAATCATTGGACCTTTTTTTATGAAAATGAGGCAGGTCAAGCGCAAACAATCAATGGTGTTCGGTATCGTGAAATGATAACCAGTTTTTTCTTGCCTCGAATTGAAGAAATGAATGTGGAGGGCATGTGGTTCCAACAAGACGGCGCCACATGTCATACAGCCAGAGAAACAATTCAATTGCTGCATCAGTCATTTCCCGGTCGCGTTATTTTGCGTTTTGGAGATCAGAATTGGCCGCCTAGATCGTGCGATTTAACACCATTAGATTTTTTTCTTTGGGGTTTTTTGAAGTCGATGGTTTACGCGAATAAGCCGACGACGACTCAAGCCTTAAAAGAGGAAATTGGACGCTGCATTAATGAAATACCGCAGCATTTATGCAAAACGGTCATTGAAAATTTCATTAGAAGATCGCGTGCATGCCAGCAAAGCCGCGGCGGCCATCTGCACGATATATTGTTCCATACATAACCTCATTCTGTCTACTTTACGATATAATAAAGTTTCACGATTTTTTTTGCCGTGTCTGACTAAATGGCAATAAATTAAAAATTAAATACTCATATTTTTGTACAGAAAGAAATGCAATTAATTTTCTTTATTTGTAATTAACGATGATTTTGATGATTCGTTCTCTAGCACCTGTAAAATTGATAGGCCTTTTTGTAGACATAAGTCATATTTTCATTCAAAAAGCAGGTATCCAAATATTGATCACCTTTAGAGTATCCTCCCGCCACCTCTTTCGGAGCATCAAAGAACTTCTATCAACCCATTTCTATTGTTCGGGACTCAACTGTAATAGAGAAGAAACCAAATATTAAACTCATTTGTTACATTGCAACGATTTTCCTGTCAAACACTTTTTAATTTGGAAGAAACAAAAAATACCTTAATTTAACTGAATTTTAACATTAAAATTTTTCGTTTCCATCCGCTAACCACCATTATAATCTAACCAACTCATCAATCACCGAAAGCGATCGAATTGCTATAGTCCCAACAAGTGTCTTAAGACCGGTTGTGCAACTCACCAAACATGGCGTCTAATACGGAAGGTAATTAATTTGCCTCACTCGACCCCGACCCTGATCCAAAAACACCGAAAAGAAGAAAAAACGTAAACTGCGATATCAAAAATAAATTCGCTTTTCCCAGCATAATTCGCACAAACCAAATAAATAAAATCCACATTCTAATAAAAAGTAACATCGTTAGTAAACCAATTCAAAGTTTTATTATAAAGCAATCGAAAATATAAGTAGTGAAAAACCAACCACTATTTTCTTCACAAGAGACGGCGACCTACTAATTTTTAGAAAAAACCAAATATAAACAACGTGAATCTTAAAAGTAACAGGCTTATCAAACATTTCCCCGGTCACGGCCACGTTGCATCCTACCCTAAACTCAATCAAAGGTGTAATATTCGCTCCACCACTCAAAAGCCTTTCAACAGAGCAGATAGTCGAGGGACTAAATGATCAACCAGTAGTAGCTCCTCAAAAAATTCAAAAGTTCACCGACGGTACACTGAATAACACATCGCTACATATAATTTCATTCAATCGATATGATCTTGCTAAAGAAATCCAAGTAAGATTCCTTACCTTTAAATTTGGATCCATTTATTATATCCCGATTCAGTGCAAAAAATGTTTCACACTTGGCCACACCCAAAAACATTGCCGAAGTGAACAGGAATGTGAATTTTGCTCATTTCCGTTCCCGACCCTGTACTGTGCGAAAAAGTACAATGCTTAAACTGCCAAAATGACCACAACGCACCTCACAAAAATTGCCCAAGTATTCAATTAAAGTGAAATTATAAAAACAAAATTCTTAAACAAATGAACATACAACGAAGCTGCAAAAATCATTAATGATCAGAACGCAACAACTATTCAAATCCCAGAAGAAACACTCAAAGAAGGAACAGAAATAGAATCAAAAGAATTGAACTTATTAAAAAATGCAAAACACAAGAATCAACAGAAAAAGTAACAACGATAACTCATCTGATGCAAACATCTCAAAATGCATACATTTCCAAACCAACAAAAGCCACTCAACTATACAACAAACTCCACCAAAAATATACCCGCAATATCCTTAACCTCATCCGGAACATTGAACAACACTCCTAAAATAAACAAGCAACACAAAAATGCTATCTGTGATGACACTTAACTCTCTTTGATACAAACATATCACTGCAAGAGCAATATTGGCTGATTGATTTTTATGGTCGTAAATATTATCCAATGGAATATGAACGGTTACCGAAATAATTTGCAGGAACTTCAACTATTAATTCACAACAAAAACCCAGGCGTCATAGCAATACAAGACACCCATTTCAAACTCAACTCCATTAATTTCAATAACTACGATTGCTACCTTAGCAATGCAAATTCAACACAAGCAAAAGGTGGAACAGATAGAATCATTAAAAAAAACCCCTGATCATAGTGTCTTCACACCATTAACAAATATTTGCAGCCCTTTCACAAAGGAATCAAAAATTACAATATCAATTTACATTCCCCCCCAACTAAATTCTCAACCAGCGACCTCACTTCCCGCCAACCCTGCTTCTAGGGGACCTCAATGCGCACAGGATGCTCTGGGGATCATCGAAAACTAACAATCGGGGCAGGATCGTTGAACCATTCTACGAACAACAAAACTTCGTTATATGCAATAATATCCATTTCTTTCATGGGAAATCAGCTCATCTCTCAGTGGCAGCGACCATTTTTCAATCTTCATCCTCTACAAGAAATCTCAAAACAGACAAAGCCGAACAAAAGCCTTAAATACTCCTACATTCAAAATTGACACCGCAAATTGGGAAAAATTCACAACTAAGTCAGAGCACAGTATTGAGAAATATAACAACTCCAACACCATTAATAAAGATGCATCGATATTAAAAAAATGCATTATAGCTGCTGCTAACGAATCAATAAAAAAAATTGTCACCTTTCTTCGTTAATGGAGCCAATAAACAAATATTGTGGCACTCATTTAAAAACAATATAAACACTGACAGCAGACGAGCCTACAAAGAGAAAATGCTCTTTTCAAAAGAGAAACCAAATTGGGAAAACGCGATTCATTTTACAATTTTACATCCAAAATAATTAACAACTCATCCATGCAAACTTTATGGCACCAAGTTAGTAAATTATACGGAAAAAGCAGACCTACCACCATATTTAATATAATCGATCCGACCGATAAACTAATTTCTGAAAAGTCGATTTGCGCTGATATATGGTCAAAGGCATCTGACGACTCAAACTTTTCCCCCACTTCAGTCTCCGACTACCTCTCGTGACGAGCAGACTTTCTTTCAGTACATCTCGCGTAACAGTGCTTCTTCTTTGAACCGGTTCGATTTTTTTTTTGCTTCCTTAATTCTCTTTCTTCTACCTTTTCATCGAGTTTTGTTTTTTCATACGGGTAATATTTTTTGTTTATTGTGTGAACCCGCTATTCCGTTATGGCCCCAGGGCCACCTAACATTGAGTCAAACTGTTTTGCAATGCTGGCAGATCTGCCGCAAAAAAAAAACGTAAGGCGCAACAGAATAACATCCCAAACTACACATTTCCTGAACTTCCTTCAACCAAACAAAATGATCCAAAATGCGTAATTATTGAAGCTGCCAATACTACTAAAACCTTATCGCAGTTTTCATACTTTGGTGTATATAAGTCCCTTCTACTAATAAGTAAAGATGTAGAAAAAGTGTCGGATCTCCGAGATGGCAACTTACTATTACTTGCAAAAAATAAAATAGCCGCTGAGAAATTTATTGCAGCCAAATAGCTTCATGGCATTTGCTCTATCAACGCTAAATACCATATTAATCTTAACACAGTCAAAGGTACAATATATGGTCCATTCCTAAACAATGTCGATGAAAAAAAATAATCGAGGAATTATCTTCCCAGGGTGTCATATCGATATATAAGTTCCAGAAAACCATCGATGGCAAAAGAATCCCAAACGGCGTTATTCTCGTATCTTTTGATCTATTTCGCCTCCCAGAGAAGAAATACGGCAATATATCCCCAACCCGATGCGTTGCAAAAATTGCCAAGTACTCGGGCATACAAGCAATTATTCGGGCACACACGCAAGTATGCCCGAGTACTTGACGTCCACCAACATGCGTTCAGTGCAATTTGCTCCCGCATTCCCCAGAAGTGTGCACACGTACTTACTGCGCTAACTGCGTAGGTCCGCATCCAGCTTCATCCAATACATGCACCAAATTCCAGCAATCGAAGGAGATAATGAAAATTAAAACTATCAATAAATGTACAGTGGCAGAAGCGTTGAAAACTTGTAAACAGCAAACCTATTCCTCATACGCTGCAGCTGCTACTCAAGCAACCATCAATAATGACAACAACGACACCAACAACATTTCGGTAAATAGTAGCGACAAGAAAAACAACATCAACTGTAACACCTATAACAACGAAAACTACAATTTGCAAAAACAAGAAAATATTATATCAACAATTAACACACAACATGCATCAAACAATAACAATACTTTTTCTCCTCCCCCATCCACCACTTCCCAAGCAAAGAACTCAGCCTGCAGTAACTTTAGCAATTTTAGTGACTCTCTAATAACAGATAACTGTTCCGCTTCTCAAATCAATGTACGTAAAAATTCATATTTCCAGTACTCTACAGCCGGTAACTCAGACCTTCCCTCAACTAGCATACAATCCATAAACTTCCAACCTCTTACATCCCTAAAGAAAGTCCTTTCCGAATCAATCAAATCTCTAAATGATAATCCTGTCCAAGCCAATATCAATTACTGATAAATCAGTACATATTAATTGTAACTCTATAGACATATAATCACTTACTTTTATAACTTTTTGCAATATGTTAGCAATTTTGCAATGGAATATTAACGGGTATCTAAACAGCTATCACGAGCAATTTCTACTCTTAAAAGATTGTAAACCTGCAATTGTATGCTTACAAGAGATACATCTGCCATTCAACACAAATTTAAAACCACCCTCTCCATACTTAAGTTATTTTTATAATATTCCCCAGAACTTTTCCAGCAAACAAGGAGTAGGAATTCTTGTCAGAAGAGACATTCCGCACACACTTCTACCCATAACATCTAATTTTCCCACAATGCGAATCGAAATTAATATTGGAATGAAGATAACTATAATCTCAACCTATTTTCCCCCTAACTAACGCCCCATCCCCCATGAACTTAAGTCGATCATCCAAAACTGCCCTCCACCTACTATACTAACGGGTGACGTTAATGCATGGAGCCTTTCTTGGGGGTCTCCGTACTATAATGTCAAAGGTCGGAACATAGAGGCTGTTATATTATCTTCTAACCAAGTTATTTTGAATGACGGTTCTCCTACTCATTTCTCTACGCATGGGTATTTTACTCATGTTGATGTGACCATGTTCTCCCCCTCCCTTACACCCCACTGTTCTTGGAAAACACTTGAGGACCTTCACGGCAGAGACCATTACCCTATAATTACCACCCCGAACCTACCTAACAAATTAACAGAACGAGGCCATACCCCAAGTTTTATCACTGATAAAGCAGTTTGGCCCAAACTCCAACTCCAATGTATAGATCTCGAAAAACGTGTCCCACACAGTAATAATATTAATGAAGAAGCCTCAAGGATACAGAAAATTATCCGCACTGCTTCTCATCACCACATTCCCCAAAGCTTCCCTCAAACTAAAGGTACCACTGTCTCATGGTGGAATACTAAGTTAGCCTCGCTCCGTTCAGCAAAACAGAAAGCATGGCGTTTATATAAAAAAGTTCGAACTGACATTAATCTAAGTCATTACAAGAAACCAAATGCAAAGTTCACGTTTAATGCTAAAATTGCTAAACGCACCTGTTTTGAAAGACTTACCAGTTCAATAAATCCAACCTCCGACCCTAAAAATATTTGGCTTGACTTAAAAGGCATCTCTGGATGTTCCAAAAACAATAGCATCGTATTACTAACCACACCCACAGGGTCCCTACATCGTGGCCAAGATATAGCTAACTTCCTTGCACATAAATGGGCTGCTTACTCTCATGACAGCAACTTCTCAAACCACTTCACATCAGCTAAAACTTCCGTTTTAAACAATAAATATATCCCACCTAGCACTCTAACAACATCAGCCGAATTAATCGAAAAACCAATTTCAACCTGTGAATACGAATACACAATCACCGGGACTAAAGGCAAAACACACGGGTTTGATCGCATCTCATAGCCGATTTTAAAAAATATCCCTTACTCTACGAAAACCCGTATATTGAACCTCTATAACTCAATTTTTGATAAAGGGATCTTTCCGCAGCGTTGGAAATGTTCCACTATTCTTCCAATCCTGAAACCCAAAAATTCTCCCGATAATCCTGCCGGGTATCGCCCAATATCATTACTCCCATGCATAAGTAAAATCCTTGAAAAAATAATTGCAAGCAGAATCATGTGGGTTTGCATTAAAAATAAATTAATTAACAGCAACTAGGTTGCCTTTAAAAAATCACATGGGACTATAGATGCCCTCCTGCACTTTGAGCACTTTGTATCCAACGCCCTGCCTAGTAAAAACCATATAACGGCGCTTAGTTTAGATTTCGAGAAGGCTTTTCACAGTATAGGTGCTCACATTGTCCTAAGACAACTGCAAAATTGATACATCGGACCAAAAATATTTCAGTATGTCAAATCCTTCTTAACCAATCGCAAATTCAAAGTTAAAGTAGGTGATGCCCTCTCCGATATGCAATATCTACATAACGGCGTACCGCAAGGATCCCCCCTTTCTGTGGTCATTTTTATTATCGCTTTTGATGAGCTAAGCCAAATTCTGATAAAACACAAAGTCGAACATTGTATCTACGCGGACGACGTTTTAATTTATTCCAAAAATATGGATTTAAACATGGTCGCCGAATTATTCACTGATATTTTGAATAGCATCTCTGGCTGGTCGCTCCAGTCAGGAACGATTTTATCACTCCAGAAATGTAATACAATACTCATATGCCGTAAGAGAAACTACCCTAACATCAATTTGATTTACAACAATGTAAACATCAACATTGTTATGCAGCTCAAAATATTAGGCGTAATTTTTTACTCCAACCTTACATTCAAACACCACTGTTTATATATCAGGAATAAACTAACGACTAGACTCAATCTGATTAAATACCTGGCGTTAAAACAATCTCATATACACGTCTTCACGTTGTGCAATGCAACAAAACCGCTAATGCTATCCGTCTGGACTACAGCCTGCTAATCTATGGTCACTCAAACTGTAATTCTTTAAAACAACTTTTTGCCCCATACCACGCAGCTATTCGGAAGAGTTTAAGAGCATTTCCAACAACTCCTATAAAAACTTGCCGGCCGAATCTGGTCTACCTAACATCGCTGATCGTCTGGAATACAATACCAAAAATAATCAACTGCAATAATCCTCTCCTCTTGCACGATATCAGCCTTGTTGCCAAAAGAAAACTCATCCCAAGGCGTCTCTCCACTATTCACCGCATTTGGCGCGTGGCTCTAAATATAGAAATTTCCATCAAACCAGCAACTATAAAGCCAAGTTCACATCCACCCTGGATGCAGCCATCATCCAAAGTCAACAAACAACTACTCATCCGTGCAAAACAAATTACAAACCCAGCAATATACAGGCAGCATTTGTTAGAAATAAAAAATCAGTTAGAAAATGATAACTGGAAATTTGTGTTTACTGACGGATCCAAAACTAACGACTCGACTTCTTTCGCAGTTTTCACACAGGACGACATATTAACAAAGGGCCTGGTAGCAAATTATTGCTCTGTTTATACTGCTGAAGCGCTAGTCATCCATGAAGCTTTACTTTATTCAATAAACAATGCCGGAAAATTCTGTATCTGCACCGATAGTCTATCTTCGATTAATGCCTTGTTAAATCCCAATAGCAATAGCTATCTTATATCCAGCATTAGGGATAAACTAAAAAAACATACAAGCACAAAAAAAGATTATGTGGGTTCCTGGTCATTGCCGTATCTACGGTAACGAATTCGCTGACAATTTTGCCAAATGCACCCATAAGTCTGCCGCCATCGCCTTTCAAACACGCGAAAAAAGAGACATCTACCACGCTGTGGAAGCTCACTTCAAAGCAAAACTCATCTCGGAATGGAGTACGTATCACCATCACTATAAGGATCTAAACCCGTTACCCATAACACCGGTGTACAGCTAGCTTTCAGGAAATTGCGATATTTACTCGCCTTCGATTGGGTCACACAAGACTCACGCATGAATCCGTGTTAACTGGTAATTTAAGAAGCTGCAATTACTGTAACGCAACTACTATCTCTGTAACACACATACTCAACGAATGCCCTGCCTTTTCGACTGTCAGGAAAACTTTCTTCGGTTCAATAACACCATCCTCCTTACTCAAAGAACCATCTAGTAGTAATTTGACCACCATCTTCAAATTCGTCTCGCTTTGCAATATTGCTAATATTCTTTAAAATTTAACTAATATGATTTTTTTATTTCATTATTCCGTTTTACTTTTGATTTTTAAAATTATTTTAATATTATTTACTTTTGTTACATATAAAACTAGTAATATATAATGTAACCTCTTAATATATCCTCCAGCCGATAGCCCCGCTGCTAGTGCTGCCGTTTACGAAATTATAGTAATATAGTTATTAATAATTGTATTTCTAATTATAAATAAATAAAATAAATTTTCCCCCACTTTTATCAACGAAAAAAAAAAAACTGCCACTGATGTATAAATTATTATCTATACCAAACACCCAAATTCATCGAAACAGATATAACCTTGAGAGAACTTAACGAAATCCTCTCAAAACTAATAGAAAAAATGCCTGGCCCCGCCGGAATATGTTTTCCAACGTTAAAACTATAACTGGAAGAATGTTTCTCCTCAATCTGTTCAAGAACATTTTCAACAGTGCCACATGATTGGAATGTCAGCACGATCATCCCCATACCAAAACCGGGAAAACCAAAAAACTAAATTGAAGGATACCGCCCTCCTCATAATGGAGAAAATTATCTGCAACTGGTTCTTAAAAAGAAATAAATTGATCAGTCCGAAGCGAGTCGCCTGCAAACGAATAAAAGGAATAGTAGACGCTCTGCTCTTTACATACCATCAAATAACAACAAATCTCTCATCCACAGACCACATAACTAATCTCTTTATAGACTTTGAAAGAGCTTTTGTCCGCATCGGTGTCCACGCCATCGTTGGTCATCTAAATAAATGCAAATTGGGCCCTAAAATATTAAACTTCATAATCTCATTCTTATCCAATAGAAAATTTAAAGTAAGAATAAACCCCTACTACTCCGAAACTATGCCACTGATAAACGGTATCCCACATTCCAATTATTCCTCACAGCATACGAAAAACTTAACAAAACAATAATAAGCAATCCAACATTGAACCATTGCATTTACTCAGATGATCCATACATAATCATAAATCACAAAAATCAAGGCATATTAAAAGATAAACACACTATATACCAAAATAACAAGCTGGTGCAATACCACAGGAGCAAAACGCACCTTATCTAAAACTAAAGCCATACATATATGTAGAATAAAAAATGCACTCCTATAGACATGCATATAAATACCAACAGAATTGTAATGTAAATAATTAAAAATTTTTAGGAATCATATTAAACACTAAATATAAATTTACAATATTAACTATCTTAAAGAAGCACTAACCAATCGACTAAACCTAATCAAACGTATAAGCAGTTATCACAGTAATACTCGCCCAATCACTACAATAAACATCATAAATTCAATATTAGTTTCCAAAATCGTATATGGACTAGCGATCTACGGACATACCTCTAAACCAAGCCTCAAAAGAAATGAAACAATCTACAACACCGCTGCACCATATATGGACTGGGTGCCTTTCGTACAACATCACCGAACATTTTACAAACAGAATCCGGACTTGGCACACTCCGCGACAGAATAAATGTATGCACAATGAAACTTCCAACAAAACTACTAATCCCAACGGAACAACTTCTACCCTACAAATACAACGTGGGCAAAGCTACGATACAGAAATTGAAAAAAAAATAATGTCGGCTGTGGATAGGATAACTCACGCTATCCTCCAAATCGAGCACGATTCAAGAACACGGAAGAAGTGGGTCGAAATCTGAATCTGGTGTTGGCCGCACAATTAACACAACTCAATAATAATTGCTCAATCTTTTCCGCCGAAGCTGAAGCGGTGCTTGATGCTGTGAAAGTCTTCAAAAATCAGAAAGGCAAGTACATCATTTGCTGCGACTCACAGTCCTGTATCAAAGCCATTATAAACACTTGCCACCAAAACGAAAATATTTTATATCCCTGATATTCTCTCACTACACGCAAACAAAATTGAACAAATGTGGATCCCCGAGCACGCTGGAATTCAAGGCAATAGTAGAGCCGACGAACTAGCAAAATTTAGCTCCACAGCTCCAATAATGAAAAAATGCACCGAACACAAACTGGACAAGCAATATCGAACTTCTATATCTCGAAGAAACAACAGGAGTGGCAAAACTACCAACATCACTATAAGTTCATAATCCCATCTGGAAAAGCAACCACATATCTTTCCAACATTCCAAAAAAGTATCTTCAAAAGCACATCCGCTTCAAAATAGGACAGGCGATTAACCCACTCCCACCTATTTACAGCGAATTCCCCACCACCCAATCTGCAACCAAACCACCATCTCCTTCCAACATTCATTTGGGAATGCAACAAATATAATAAAATAATAAAAGAATTAATAACCGACATAACAAGCGAAAATATCTCCATATTCATAAAACTCCTCACATCCTCCGAAATATTTTTTGAAATTTAACGCATCAACTATAATAAATTAAAATAAAGGCCGAAAACACCAGCCGTCAGTGCCTAGCTCTAAGCTTAATCATACGTTCTTTGTATAATGAATTATGCCAATAAGCATGATATAGAAACAAGAAAAATAAAGAATTCATTCCAAATCTGAGATACTACTTTATTCTATTGTTCTGATCTTTACAACGAGACCAATGAAATGTTGTTAAACTTACTTCTGAAGGCGGATCCGCAACGGCAATAGCGATCAAAGCGACAAGGATCAGGATTTTCATTTTGGAGAAAATATCTTAAGTTTTCTTGTTAACATGAATTGAACTTAGTTCCAGAAACTAAAGAAGTGAACTGTTGAATGAGCGAACTGATGAATGAGGGTTCCAAGCTTGTGCAGCAGAAATTTTGTTTGCTCTCCAAATGAGTTTGTTTTTAAAATTTTTTCACTCAAATTTCTTTTCGTATACCAACAGAATAAAAAGCTCATGAAAGAAAAAGCAAAAACAATATACAGATATACATATATAGTATATTGTCTTTGGAAAAAGAGACACATGGAAAAGTGACTCAAGTCTTTATTTAATCATAGAGTAAAGAAATAAGAGTCACATTCGCGAACAACAAACTTTTAGTATGGAGGCGCTGCTAATAGCGCCAATTACTCAATAGATCTCATTTTCATAACGCAGCACCACTCTCGTTACTACCCCCGACCGATGTATTCTATGTCGAAAAATGAGTGATATTTCAGATTGACTCTTATTTCTTTACTCTATGATTTAACTAGCTCAGGTTCCGAATGAAGTTGAGCTGAAAATTGTTTGCTCTCCAAACGAGATTTTTTTAATGATTATTACTCAAATCCCTTTTAGTAAAATAACAGAAGAACCGTATGAAAGAAAGAGAGACACATAGAAAAGTGACTCAAGTCTATCTAATTAGCTCAGGTTTCGAATGAAGACACTCATGTGATAAACCAAAATGAGTTACAAATTTCTGTTTATTTTTCCATAATGTACTCAAATGCATTGGCAGACTTTCATATGACATTAATATAATTTGTAGTTCTCTGAATGCTGTCTTTAGTAAAAATTTCTCTAAATTTTTGTATTCGTACTTTTAGAGAAAAGAATAAAAGGAAAATCTGATGTAGCCAGAGGTTCCGAGATCGGTCTAAATGTTTCAGAATAAGAAAAGGAAATTCTTTTATTCTCGTACGATTGAAAAATGTGAAAGAAACAACCAATGTGGAGTCCATGAAGCGATGTAATTATTCCACCGTACTACAAGTAATTCCTCTGTGGAATACACCAATTTTAGCAATAGTCGCCTGTGTTTTCTATTAGAAAAAAATGGCGAACATAACAGGGGTCTTTGCATAAAACCTCAGTAGAATATTGTATTCAGGTATTATCAGTGGAATATATATATATATATGGTACCCAAGGAACTAGAGGAGCATGACCCCAATTTAAGAAACAAACTCAATGTCAATAGCTGTGGAAAATGAAAAAAAAGAAGTTATGCTGTTCAGTAAACCTGCTGAAGAATATAAAAAAAATCAGTTTTTTAACAATAATCCAGTAATCCAGTACATACGTATTTATATAATATATGAAATAAATTAATTTCAATTGCTTCTGTCATAATCCTAAACTTCATAAAGTCCTCAATATTCTCGATTATTGAGGGTATGAACAAAATACAGGACATTAAGGGAAAATGAATCACAATTAATTTAGGAGAGAATAGTCCAGCGACAAAACTTTTGATTTCGAATATAACTATAGTGCCGTTTATATATTCGGAAGAATAGTATAGTAAAGTGATTCCAATGCTGTTCAGGATTTCCTTACATCTGGAGACAATTTTTTGCTAGGTGGCCGTAGACTACGATAATGTCGAAGGACTCATATGCGGCCATAACAATTTCCACATGAATTCATAGTTCACCCGAAGATATTTTCGACATATCAGATTGGATTTAATGTCATAAATTTTTATTTTATCTATTAATTCATGCCTTTTATAACATACGGTCTATCAGACCAATGTAAATAACTTCGTTGAATCTAACCAATTCCGTGTCAGATGAGTTCACAGTATACGTATTTCCATGTATTCCTACAATATTAAAACTTCTCTCTATCTGTCTTCTATGGAACCACTTAACCGATCTGTACAAAGCTCAGAACAGCTACTATTCAGGCTATTCAGGCTCCTGTGAGTGTTGTCCAATGACACATCTGGGATGGAAGCCACATTTGTACAATTTAATAAGGAAATGTAGTTCGACAGTAGCATTAAACGATCGAAAAGGGGCGCCGTTGAATAGGTAGGTGTGATTCTAAAATTTTAAAAAGTTAATTTATTATTTCAGTTTATGGAAAGTTTAGAGAAAGACACTCGTGCACAGCTACGCACATTTATGTATTTGACTAGTTAACACTGAATAGGCAAGGTCAGCTACATTTCAGCAAATACCCCGATACTCTAAAGAAGTTGGTGTGTGTGTGTGTGTCAGACTTAGTTCAACTGGATTTTTACTTTATTCTAACATAAGCAATCGTTCGAAAAATATATTGCGAAATATTAACTTACATTCAACCACACTCAGTTTTAGGAGAGAGTTTTTTCCAGCACACTTCGGAGAGTAAATTTTACCTAGTTTATAGAGAATTCGTTTGTTTGAATAAAACTTAGAACGGTTGTTTCTCTCAAAAACTTGAATGCTTTTTTGTTTGAAAAATATAGATATTAGCCCGAGTGGACTAACACTGGCTTGTTGCCAAGCTTGGCGTATTTGCTAACGTTTTTGTTTCTGTTTCTTATATCAGTTGACAGGACCCTGTATATGAATGTATTTAGCTATGCACGAGAGTCGAAAAAGTTTGTATAAACAGAAAATATTAAGTGAACTTTCCAAAATTGTTGGGTCACACCCACACACTAGTGCTGAGTCACAAACTCACCATACTAAGAAAATAAATTAATTCAAATCTTTTTACCACATTCCTGTATAGAACAATAAAACACAAGAGCTGTGTGGAAACCAGAGAACACAGAGAAAAGAAACTTTAGCGTCAAACGACAAAGCAGCGAAATAAAGCAGACGGACGTTATATACGAATCCACTGAAATTCGTGGTAAATCGACTCAGAATCGTGGTGAATCCGCTCAAAATCGTGGTGTGTCCGCTACGGACGCTGGCAACGAAAAATACTTTCCTTTCTCTGTGTTCTCTGGTGGAAACACAGTTATACCACACAGGCTCTCCTGCTGCTCTATTATTTGTAGAAGTGATAGTTTCAGCAAAAGGCAATCATTGCTCTCTTGAGTGAACATCAACATATTCAAGTGTGTGGCAACCGCATGGAAAAAAAATCATCAGCACGAGAGCAGCCGTGAATATGTATCAAAAACAATAGCCGAAAGAAAAACTGCCTTTTTTCTCTTTTTGGTGGTGTGCAATATATAGATTAGTCAAAGACAATATACAATATCTAAATACTCTTTGGCATAGAATAGTATATTGTCTTTGCTTTCAGATCATCAGAAGAATTCTGCGAATCCTCAAAAACCCAAATGCCGCATATAAATTTATGAGAGAAGGCTTGGGTTTCCAAATACCAAATGTGAGCACGCTTCAATGCTGGAGAAAAGTGAATAATTTTCACACTGGTATTGATCCAATTGTAATGGAGAACCTCCATGGGAGGCAGTTCCTATGACATACGAATATATCAAACGATTCGTAGTTCCTAAATTCGTTGAGATGAAAATTCGTACTGATCTGTCAATGACAACCACACCGATCAAAGCGATTTCTTCGAATGTTGGGGAGGAAACAATAGATCTAATGCATTAGCCAATAAAGGCTTGGTTTTGATGATTAAAGGACGAGAGATGGACTATGGGTATGATTCTAGTATTTTGAAAATTTAATTTAATATTTCACTTTATGGATAGTTTTTAGACTCTCGTGCATAGCTAAATACACCCATATACAGGGCCCTGTAAACTGATAAAATAAACAGGACCAAAAAATTTTGAGAACAGTACAGTGGGGTTCATATTTTGTTTTCAAACTAAACAGCACTCAAAACTTTCTTGAGAGACACAACCGCTCTAAGAATTGTTTTGCGCAGTATTAGATCTCATTTAAACTTACCAATTCTCCATAAATTAAGTAAAGTTTACTCTCCGTACTGTGCTGGAAAAAACTCTCTCCTAAAACTGAGTGTGGTTGAACGCAAGTTAATATTTCGCAATATATTTTTCGAACGATTGTTTATGTTAGAAAAAAGTCAAAATCCAGTTGAACTAAGTCTGACACACACACACACACCAACTTCTTTAGAGTTTCGGGGTATTTGCTCAAATGTTGCTGACCTTGCCTATTCAGTGTTAACTAGTCAAATACATAAATGTGCGTAGCTGTGCAGGAGTGTCTGTATCAAAACTTTCCATAAACTGAAATAATAAATTAAGTTTTGAAAAGATTAGAATCACACCCACTTATTCAATGGCGCCCCTTTTCGTTACGTAAATACTAATGAGGAACTGCAATTCCTTATTAAATTGTTCAAATGTGGTTTCCATCCCAGATGTGTTATTGGAGAACACTCGCAGGAGCCTGAATAGTAGCTATTTTGAGCTTTGTACATATCGGTTAAGTGGTTCCATAGAAGACAGATAGAGAGAAGTTTTAATATTGTAGGAATACATGGAAATACGTATACTGTGAACTCATCTGACACGGAATTGGTTAGATTCAACGAAGTTATTTACATTGGTCTGATAGACCGTATGCTATAAGAGGCGTGGCATAATAGATAAAAACGAAAGTTTAGTGTCGAAACCGATATGATGAAACCATTTTCTGGCGGACTATGAATTCATGCGAATCGGTATAATATCCTATGGCAAGCGTTCTTATGTTATATATATGTTCTGCTTTCTTCTGATGTTGCCTGAATAAAATATTTTACTGAGGTTTTATGGCTAGAAACTCTTGAAAGACTCCTGTTATATTCAATATGATTTGCTAACTAAAGCACAGACAATTATTTTGAAAACTGGTGTATTCCGCAGCGGTATTACTTGCAGTTCCTTGGAATTGTTACATCGCTACGTAGACTCCACATTAGTTCCTTCTTTTATATTTTCCAAGCATACGAGCATAAGAATTCCTTTCTTTACTCGGAAATAATTAGACCGATCTCTGGATTGCTAATTAATTCAGATTTTCCTTTTATCCTTTTTATACCCTTTACCTTTAAAAAAGGTAAATAGGGTATACTAATTTTGTGCTTTTGAGAGGGGTTGCAATTTCAATAAGGAGACGTGGTAGGTATGGACAGATATGATCAGAATCAGTTTCTGGGCAATTTTTATTTTGTCCGTCCTTCCGTCTGTCCTTCTGTGGCCACTTTTTTCTACACCGTTAGAGCTATCTTAGTGAAATTTTGCAAAAGTATAGTCTGGACAAAGATACAGAACCAGATTGCTATATGGGCCGATTTGGACAAAGACCACGCCTACCTCCCAAATAAGGAACTTTTCTCACCTTTTATAAAATGACTATAACTTCGGTCTAATTGATGGAATAGTGACCGAATTTGGCAGTTATGGGGATGTTGGTCCTACTAAACACTATGCAAAAAGTGGGCGTCTTATAATAAGTGCCACGCCCACTATTAACAAATATTAATAACTTAGTTAAGGTAGTGATTTGCGGACGAAATTGTATGTGAAGGAACATGTGGACATTATAAAACTATAAAAGAAATGAGGTGGTCCAGATAAAATACGGTTTTTCGGCTTTTTTTAATATTTATTTAAGCACGCGTCATTTATTCTTATGAATAATCTTCTGATGTAATTGAAACTATAGTCAATTTGGTAATGCTTAGAAAATAGCAACATGTGAAATCCTTCGCAAAGCATTTCGGAATATCGTGAAACTGAACAATTGCGTAATACTAACGAACATACAAAAGACGACAAAACCTTTCGAACCGCGAATGTGAAAAAGACGTGATTCTCTTCGTCGTTCGCATCGTAGGCCGGAAAAGACAACAAAAGCTTCCACCAGCAATATGCCACTTTTTGCAATATGCCACACAAAACCATATCCTCGTCGATACCTCACTAAAAACCACCCTCCGCTTCCCACCTTGGGCTCTACCTTCCGACGCTATCAATCTCTCCCTACACCAATGGCAAAATGGCAATACGAACCCAAATATATTTTTAAAAGAGTTTAGAGCAGTAAGATGCAAGTACAATGGGTGGACTTTTCTATTCACAGATGGGTCCAAGACAGAATCAGCGACGGATTTTAGCGTAGTTAATGAAAATGGTAAAAATAAAATCAAAGCTATAGTCTGTTATGACTCTCTCTCGGCCATCACAGCTACATCAAAGCCGAACAACACAGTCCTTACGATCAAAAAAATCCGTCACATAATATCCTTCAACAAAAATATAAAAGTGCTATGGATCCCCAGTCATATTGGTATATACGGAAATGAAAAAGCCGATGAAGCAGCCAAACTCTCCTCAAAGTCCCCACTCATCATACAATCTTGCTTCAACAAAAAGGACATTAAATTGGCTGTGAAAGCGTGCACTTCAGTTGAAAAGAAAATCCTCTGGTCAAATCATACACATATTTATAAATCTATAAACCCCAACAAAAAACCCCCACATTACCCCACAACCATCCCGCGAAGAGACACAGTTCTTTATACAAGATGCCGTATTGGGCACACTTGATTGGCACACAAACATATTTTTGACATAAATCAAAATAGTACATGCCATCTCTGCGGTAATAATGATTTAACAATCAAACACTTTTTACACCAATGCCCGAAGATCAAAAGAGCATGTCATAACCAAGGTATTAACGGTTTAGTCGATCTACTACAGTCTGTTAATGAGGAAAATATAACATATTTTATTAAAATACTAAAAAATCTTAATTCATACTATGAAATTGAATTTATGTACCCATATATTATACATCAGAAATCTATTTGAAATAAAAAATGTATATATATATATATATATATATATATATATATATATATATAAATATATATATATATATATATATATATATATATATATATATATAAATATATATATATATATATATATATATATATATATATATATATATATATATATATATATATATACTATATAAGTTATAATTAAATTGGATCTAGTCGAAGGCCTCTGTTGCTAGTACTAGCATATATATATAAACTTGTAATTTATTGCATTGCTTTAAATAAATTTAATAAATAAATAAAATAAATGTTTTCTTTTACTAACAACCATCATTGAGACACCTGGATAACTTATTACACTATACCTTATTACGCGTACAATAAGACAATAGGCTATTCACCTTTTGAAATAGCGCATGGAAGACTAGCAACCTTCCCTAAAGAATCATTTTAAGAACAGAAATTCTGCAATTATAACAGCTGTATCTCAGAGTTACGAGCGAAGTTACAGTATGCACAAGAAACGGCACGGAAATCACTAATCAAAACTTACACAAAAAGAGAGGTATGACAAAGAGACGAATAGAATTTACTTTCAGATATTAAAGTTAGTCTATTGACGATCAGAAAATAAGAAGGAAAGCGATGAGCCTTGCAAAATGCATTAATTGAGACATACAATACGCATAAAATAGTATACAATAATATATTAAAGATATAAAATATTCGATTGAAAAAAAAAAATTCTTTTATAAAGGGTGATGGTGAAGAAATACAACCCACACAGGAACTTAAACTGCAACAAATTAGAACAACTATCGAAAACATAAACAAAGCAGTCGAATTTGAAAGTAGAGCAATGAACATCAGTGACACAGACCGCTGATCGCACATTCATAAGCAATGCTATATGTGGCACATATCAAATGGCACATTCCTGAATCCTAGGGTTGAACTGGTGGACGTGACACAAATATGTTTACAGAGGAATTCTTTGAGGACCGATTATTGAAATGTGTAATGTATGCATGTAAGATGAACACTCTCCCTCTTTTTAAGAATTTGTAGAACTAAATTTGAAAATATTTCTAGGTATTAGAATTAAGTGCAGAGTTAGGAAATTTAGTGTAAAAGATAAATACATAAACCAGAAATAAAGAAGAAAGATTTTGGAAGCGAAACCATTACTATGTAAGTAAATTCTTTCATTAGCAATTACTGTTTCATCACAATAGGAACTTGTTGCCTTTCAGCAAATGCTATAAATATTTCCCTTTTCAGCTTAACTAACATCCTGGCAAGCTTGCGGCTGCCTGAAGATTGGCAGATTTTACCTGCCTTTCAAATAAAAGGTAGTGTTATATAAAACATAAAATATATAATATATATAATAAAGCGAACACACATCAGAGCAGACCCCAGATGCCATTATTGTCAAGTCATTCTCATGCGCCACACTTTACTTCCTCCTTCGTTAGTTCTTTGAGGATGTCGACCATGGAACATATCGAAAGTATGGGAGATAAAACCCCTCCCTGTGGGGTACCTCTTTTCACATACTTATTTAGCCGACTACTAATAAGTTCCGCACTTACCACCCTTGGTTTGAGCATAGTATTAATCCACCTACGAAAATACCTTTTCACTTCAAGGTTTTCGGCGATGGTTGCATATTGTTAAAAGCACCTTTTATATTCACACAAAGCCGATAATGTATATTGATTCAATTCTATGGAACCTTGCACCACCATCCCCACTACCTCATAGAGGGTCGTCTCTATCGACTTTCCTTTCAGGTAGGCGTGTTGGGTCGGAAAGCTTATGCTCCATTTCCAATTGTATTTGGAGATAGAGTAGCCTTTCTAAAGTCTTCAGGATGTCAGGCTTATTGGATGAAAATCGTTGAAATATGCATTACCTGTTCCCTGCCTTTGTAATAGACACAGCCTCGTCTCCTGCTGGCAGGAGTTAATTACATAGCAGGCCTTAAAAATGACTTCAATCAAACTCCTTTGTGACCTTTAGCATCTTTGGAATCATGGCATTGGGACCAGGGGATTTGTAGTTAGCGAAACTTTCAATGGTCCATGCTAACTTCAGGTTTGTAATTATTTCCGTGCCGGCCACAGAACTCATCCTTCAGGGGTTCTCAGGGGTAGATCCTTTATCCGTGCACCCCGGAAAGAGTGTATCTAGTATCAGATGCAATGTCTCATTGAAACATGTGATCCAGGTGCTCTCCGATCTTTTAATAAACCAAGGAATTGTGTGATCCCTGGACAAAATCTTACCTTGCTAAATCTTTGGTAGTTTCGATAGAGGAGCAGAAATCCCTCCACCATTTTTTTTGGAATTCCTTATTGCTTTTTTTAAATTTTTAAATTATCCTTGTAGTCTTGACTATTAACAGAAAAATAGCCTGAGTCTTTCGTGTGCCATCATTGAGACATGACAGATCATCATTCCACACTGGTAAAAAAGATTTTTCTGAGAATTTCAACGGACAAGTTATTTTGATTCCATATCTCTAGCAGCCCGGTATTTTCGCCACTTCTCCCGCCGAATCAATTTCGTTGTTAAATGCCCCCATCCTCTTACGGAATATACCGGAAACCGCTTGAAGGTACTTCGTTTTGGGTTACAATATAGTCCGAAGTGTCTCTGCCCGAATGTTTATTTTGAATAATATCATGCATGCCGAATTGAAGGCATGATCGTCTTCAACAATTTCGCAGTTTGCAGAAGATGTGAACTGCATTAATTTTCGAAACATTAGCCAAAATGGCGTTAATTTCGGTAATGGAAGGATATTTATTGTACCCTCCCTTTTGCCGAAGGATCGAGAAGGTGTTTTCAAGTCGATCCTGGATGAGCATTAATGTCATTATGAAGAAAATCTCATTATTGGCGTCGAATGCTCCATCTGCCAGTTGCAGAACGGCGTTCACAGATATTTTCATGCCATTAATGAAAAACCCATTTTTATTTTTGTCTACAAATGAAATAATTTCCCGATAAGTAATAAAGTATTTTATGTATTTACACGGCTCACTATTTTTTTGTAGACCACATCTGTAACTGTTTTTAGAATATAGAATATAGATTACTGTTCATACAGTCGAAAACTTTGTCAATACTAATCTTATTCTGAAATCGTATCTCTTGGATTCTGAACTTCACCAGTTCTAAAGGAGCATTTTCAACGGGGCTCCAGGATTTAGGTAGGTAGGCAGGTAAGGCGGCCACCCGAAAAGGGCGCACTTAGGCCAACATTGACCCTTTGTTATACCGCATGAGAAATCAGGTCCCATCCTTTTCAAAGGTCCTGCCATTTGGATCTTTTAATGAAGCAGATGATGGAGGTAATATTTTTTTTTTTGAGATATCTCCCAAGGAGTCCGGAAAGTAATCGCCTAGGAAATTGCACCTCCTTCTGGACAGCGCTGGACACGTGCACAACAGGTGAGCAGTGGACTCTTCCTCCTCCTCGTCCATTCAACTCCTGCAGAAGTCGTTAGAGGCGTGTGTGCCTAGAGTCCAGTGCCCCGTTAGGACCCTAATCACGGGACTTATGCTTTGTCTATTTAGAGCCAGTAGGTCCTTAGAGCGCTTGACATTTATCTCTGGCCAGGCTTGTCTAGCTATTTTACATCCTGAAAATTCAGACCAGCGCCTGCTCGCTGTGCCTAAGGATATTGTATTTAACAAGAGCTTACATGTGGCAATAGAAATACCGAAGTTCGACCTATCTGGTTCAATCGGCATGGTAGTACCCTCAGGGGTAAGTTCATCCGCCTTGCAGTTCCCTGGAATATCCCTGTGACCGGGAACCCAGTACAGATGCAGACGGGTCTACTCGGCTATCTTGTCTAAAGATTTGCGGCAGCTCTTGACGGCTTTTGAGGTGATAATAACCGAGTCCAGAGAGCGCAAAGCTGCTTGGCTGGCGGACAGAAAGGGAATATCAAGTCCAGATACCTTCTTCTTCCTTAGCCAATGCAGTGCTACATCTATAGCCGCGACCTCTGCTTGAAAAACACTGCAGTGGTCGTGCATCCTAAAGGACATGTTAATGTCCAAATCTTCTGAGAACACACCACCTCCCACCCTACTTTGTAACTTGGATCCATCTGTGTAGATGTGAACCTCTTCAAGATGAGGGGGGATACCATCCTTCATTCGATCCTGGAGGGAATGGAGATCTTGCACATACCATTGAGGGCATACATTGGTGTGATGTAGTCGAAAGAGTCAGGAATACCCTCAAAATGTCTTAAAATGGACGCATGACCTACATTCCTGGCAACCCATTGATGCGTAGCTTTTAGCCTGATAGTAGAGTTTGCAGCCATATTTCCGCCAAAAGCCTAACAGGCAGCAGATTGAGCATAACTTGCATAAAATGCTGCCGTTGGAGTCGTTCTAATGGCACTACTTACGAATACTTCTGCCGTTATTTGTACCTTTTTTATCAGCCTATTGTATGTGGACTTACTTAGGGCTGTCCACCAAGCAAGCACCCCATAGAAAAGGACTGGTCGTTCCACAGCTGTGTATATCTAATAGGCTACCTTAGGCTGGAACCCCTATTTTTTGCCTATAACCCTTTTGCAAGAGTACAGAGGTACCTGAGCCTTCCTAATACGTTCGCTTATATTAGCCTTCCAGTTCAGCTTCCTATCTAGGATCACGACCAGATATTTAGCCTCCTCGACAAGTTTAATATCTACACCCATTAGTTTTGGAGCAATAAATTGAAGTATTTTACAGTTCCTAGTGAAGAGTACCAGCTTAGTCTTGGTCGGATTAACCCCCAACCCACAGTCAGTAGTCCATTTTGAGAGAATGTTCAACATGTGTTGCATCAAGTCCCTCAAAGTAGATATGTATTTACCCGAGATACTAATAGCAACATCATCCCCATACGCAACCACCTTGCACCCTTCCCTCTCCAGTCGAACAAGCAGCTCATTTACTTGGCCGACGCCGCCCCCAGTTGTGAATTGATTATCCTGCTACTAAGCATGTTTTCAATCCACCTGCTAAAGGCGGGTTGAACCTCCAAGTATCGCATCGCACCGATTATTGCGTCTAATGTGATGTTGTTAAAAGCTCCCTCAATGTCCAGGAGAATTCCTTGTTATGCAGAGAGCACTCAATACTAGAGACTATGGAGTGTAAAGCGGTCTCCGCCGATTTACCTTTGAAGTAGGCATGCTGAGAGACTGACAGCTTCTGTCTGTCTATAGTGAGCCTCAGATGAATGTCTAACAACCTTTCCAGGATTTTTAGACAGAAGAAGGACAGACTAATAGTTCTTAAGTCCCCTGGAGCTGTTTGAGACTTTTGCCGGCCTTGGGTATAAAAATTACCCTCACATGCTTCCATGAGTCTGGAATATACGCTAATTCAAGACAACTATTATATATCTTTAACAGTCACTCTATTATTAGATTCTCTGACTGCTGAATTTCAATTGGAGCTAGACCATCTGGGCCAGATGCTTTAAATGGTTTGAAGCTATGGATAGGCCCGGATTTAACATTTCGTTAATAAATTCATCATTTTCCGCATCTAGATAAAGAATTCATTATTTCTTGGAACTTGGAATTCCCATATACCGCCCGTCGCTACTTCCGATTGAATTTTTTATTTATTATTTAGTGAGGTCTCCGGACGTGATCTCTGTGACGCCATTTGCGTGTTTCGATTGTTTTCGCAAAAGTTGACCCAACTTGATTATTTAGAGGAAGTACAAGTCGTAACCATTTTGATCAGGGAACGAAGATATCCAGCGTTCATCAACTGCAATACCATGCTTTAAATATAATTCGGTCGCTACTAAATGTTTTACTGCTGCAAGTACCCCAGCTGGTTGTATGGTTTCAGTCATATAGTCGTGGTTGTATTCCATACGTCGTTTTAAATACAATTGAATTACATGGGCGTCATCAAAGGTTCGAGGTAGGGAAGTAACAGTTCTGGTCACACTAATTGGGACATTTACGACAGCTCCTCTTATAGTACTTTGTCTATCAAACCCAATGCAGCTATGATCATAAATGGAAGCCTATCATTTATTAACCTCTCTTCGAGCGGAGTCAATCACTTAAGGCATTCTGGAATTTCATGAAAGGCTTACGATTCTTTTTGATAATACGGGAAGATGTTCTACAAAAAGGATATATATTGGATACTGAGGGACATTTTTCTGCCAAAAAGAATACCTCAATTGTATAGCTATTACTGCTTTCAATAACGGTTCTATCAAGATGTGAAATTTGTTGAGGAAACCAAAGACCTCCACAGCAGGTGCATATTATTGAAGGACCTTCTTTAATAGCTTTATTATATTTATGATATGGCTACAAGGTTCTCGTTCATCAAATTCTTCACCTATGTTTATAAAACTAATTTGTGGCTGCAAAAACCCTTCAACCACATCTTCGTTCAAAGTTTCCCTAATGTTCTTATCAATTCCTGGGTGATGCGGATAAAGCGATAAAGGTTCATCATTACTAAATCGCCTTATCCGCGAACTGCATGTACGAAGTATTGCGTGTTCGACAGTATTCCTTACTTGTTCATGCTCCCTATAAACCGGATTGTCGCGGCGACTTGTGTCTTCCAATGTATTTTTGTCTTGTACTAGTTTGTGATATTCCAGGTCCCGCCTACGATTGAAGAAAGCAGAACATATATATAACATAAGAACGCTTGCCATAGGATATTATACCGATTCGCATGAATTCATAGTCCGCCAGAAAATGGTTTCATCATATCGGCTTCGACATAAAACTTTCGTTTTTATCTATTATGCCACGCGTCTTATAGCATACGGTCTATCAGACCAATGTAAATAACTTCGTTGAATCTAACCAATTCCGTGTCAGATGAGTTCACAGTATACGTATTTCCATGTATTCCTACAATATTAAAACTTCTCTCTATCTGTCTTCTATGGAACCACTTACCGATCTGTACAAAGCTCAGAACAGCTACTATTCAGGCTATTCAGGCTCCTGTGAGTGTTGTCCAATGACACATCTGGGATGGAAGCCACATTTGTACAATTTAATAAGGAAATGTAGTTCGACAGTAGCATTAAACGATCCAAAAGGGGCGCCGTTGAATAGGTAGGTGTGATTCTAAAATTTTAAAAAGTTAATTTATTATTTCAGTTTATGGAAAGTTTAGAGAAAGACACTCGTGCACAGCTACACACATTTATGTATTTGACTAGTTAACACTGAATAGGCAAGGTCAGCTACATTTCAGCAAATACCCCGATACTCTAAAGAAGTTGTTGTGTGTGTGTGTGTCAGACTTAGTTCAACTGGATTTTTACTTTATTCTAACATAAGCAATCGTTCGAAAAATATATTGCGAAATATTAACTTTCATTCAACCACACTTAATTTAGGAGAGAGTTTTTTTCAGCACACTTCGGAGAGTAAATTTTACTTAATTTATGGAGAATTGGTAAGTTTAAATGAGATCTAATACTGCGCAAAAAAATTCTTAGAGCGGTTGTTTCTCTCCAAAAAGTTGTTAGTGCTGTTTAGTTTGAAAACAAAAACATAAACCCCAATGTACTGTTCTCAAAGTTTTTTGTGTCTATTTATTTTATCAGTTTACAGGGCCCTGTCTATGAGTGTATTCAGCTATGCACGAGAGTCTAAAAACTTTCCATAGAGTGAAATATTAAATTAAATTTTCAAAATACTAGAATCATACCCACCTTTTCCATAGTTCATCTTTGGTTCTTTAATAATCAAAACCAAGCATTTCCTGGCTAGTGCATTAGTTCTACTGTTTCCTCCCCAATCTTCGAGGAAATCGCGTCGATCGATGTGTTTGTCATAAGACAGATCGGTACGAACTTTCTTCTCAGCTAATTGAGTAAGTACGAATCGCTTGATTTATGTCATAGGAATTGCCTCCTTCTGAACACTCTCCTTTACAATTGGATCAGTACCAGTGTGAACAATATTCACTGGTCTCCAGGATTGAAGCGTGCTCACAGTTGGTATTTAGAAACCCAAGCCTTCTCTCATAAATTTATATGCGGCATTTGGTTTGTTGTGAATATTTTCCACGAGTCTTTGAGTATTCGCAGAATTCTTCTGATGATCTGAAAGCAACGACAATATACTATACTATACCAAAGAGTACTTACATATTGTATTTTATCTTTGACTATACTATATATTGCACATCACCAAAAAGAGAAAAATGGCAGTTTTTCTTTCGGCTATTGTTTTTGATACATATTCACGGCTGCTCTATTGAATTTGCCGGATGATTTTTTTTCCATGCGGTTGTCACACACTTCAATATGTTAATGTTCACTCAAGAGAGCAATGATTGCCTTTTGCTGAAACTATCGCTTCTACAAATAATAGAGCAGCAGGAGAGCTTGTGTGGTATAACTGTGTTTCCACCAGAGAACATAGAGAAAGGAAAGTCGTTTTCGCTGCCAGCGTCCGGTGCGGACACAGCTTTTGAGTGGATTCACCACGATTCTGAGAGGATTTACCATGATTCTGAGTGGATTCACCACGATTTTGAGTGGATTCGTGTACAACGTCCGTCTGCTTCATTTCGCAGCTTTGCTTTTGGCGATTAGTTTTCTTTTCTCTGTGTTCTCTGGTTTCCACACAGCTCTTGTCTTTTATTGTTCTATACAGGAATGCGGTAAAAACATTTGAATTAATTTATTTTCTTAGTATGTTGTGCTTATGACTTAACACTAGTGTGTGGGTGTGACCCAACAATTTTGGAAAGTTCACTTAATATTTTCTGTTTATACAAACTTTTTATACTCTCGTGCATAGCTAAATACATTCATATACAGGGTCCTGTCAACTGATATAAGAAACAGAAACAAAAACTTGAGCAAATACGCCAAGATTGGCAACAAGCCAGTGTTAGTCCACTCGGGCTAATATATATATTTTTCAAACTAAAAAGCATTCAAGTTTTTGAGAGAAACAACCGTTCTTAGTTTCATTCAAACAAACAAATTCTCTATAAACTAGGTAAAATTTACTCTCCGAAGTGTGCTGGAAAAAACTCTCTCCTAACATTGAGTGTGGTTGAATAAAATTTAATATTTCGCAATATATTTTTCGAACGATTGTTTATGTTAGAAAAAATAAAAGTCTAGTTGAACTGAGACAGACACACACACACACTAACTTGTTTTGAGTTTCAGAGTATTTGCTCAAATGTTTCTGCCTTTGCCTATTCAGTGTTAACTAGTCAAATACATAAATGTGCGTAGCTGTGTCTCAAAACTTTCCATAAAGTGAAAAAATAAATTTACTTTTGAAAATATTAGAATCACACCCATTTATTCAATGGCGCCCCTTTTTGTTCCGTAAATGCTTCTGACGAACTGCATTTCCTTATTAAATTGTACAAATGTGGCTTCCATCCCAGATGAGTCATTGGACACCATTCACAGGAGCCTGAATAGTAGCTGTTCTGAACTTTGGACAGATCGGTTAAGTGGTTCCATAGAAGACATATCGATAGAAGTATTAATATTGTAGGAATACATTGAAATACGTATACTGGGAACTCATCTGATACAGACTTGTTTAGATTCAACGAAGTTATATAAATTGGTCAGATAGACCTCTGTTATAAGAGGTATGGCTTAATAGATATAAAAAACGATATATGGCATTAAGACCAAACTGATATGACGAATTCTGTGGTCGAACTATGAAATCGTGTAGAAATTATTGTGGCATCATATGAGTCCTGTGACATTATCATAGTCTGTGGCCACCCACGAAAGTATTCTATGTAAAGAACTCCTCGACAGCACTGGAATGATACTATTCTCCAGTATATATAAAGGTCATTGTCGTCATGTTCGAAGTCAAAATGATTTATCGCAAATCGTAAATGAATTGTGATTCATTTTCCTTTAATGCCCTGTGTTTTGTTCATACCCTCAATAATTGAGAATTGATGTTGAAGAGTTTATGATGTTGAGGATTATGATCGAGAATAAATACTTATGTACTCGATCCAGAATAAATACTTATGTACTGGATTAAAATACTGTTAAAAAAATGTTGGTTTGTTATGGTCACCATATTTTCTTACACAAAACGCGGGCAACTATTAAGAAAACTGGTGTATTCCGCAGAGGTATTCTTTTTAGTACCAATTACATCGCTTCATGGACTCCACATTGGTTGTTTCTTTCACATTTTCCAATCGTACGAGAATAAAAGAAAAATTTCTTTTTTTTTACTCTGAAACATTTAGACCGATCTCTGGACTTATCGTTAGATCAGATTTTCCTTTGATCCTTTTCTCTAAAAGCACGAATATAAAATTTAGAGTAATTTTTATTCAAGACAGCGTTCAGAGAACTACATAATATATTCATGTTATATAAAATTCTGTCAATACATTTGAGTACACTATGGAAAAATAAATATAAATTTTTAACTCATTTTACTTTATCAAATGAGTATCTTCATTCGGAACCTGAGCTAATTAGATAAAGACTGGAGTCACGTTTCTATGTGTCTCTCTTTCTTTCTTACGTTTCTTGTTCTGTTATTATACGAAAAGGGATTTGAGTAATAATCATAAAAACCAACTCGTTTGCACAAGCAAACAATTTTCAGCTCAACGTTATTCGGAACCTGAGCTAATTAGATAAAGACTTGAGTCACTTTTCTATGTGTCTCTCTTTCTTTCATAAGCTTCTTGTGCTGTCATAATAGGAAAATAGATTTGAGTAATAAAATCATAAACACAAACTCGTTTGGAGAGAAATCAAATTTTCAGCTATAAAATCTTGGAACGGTCATTTATTTTCAACAGTTTAATTCGTTAGTTTCTGGAACTAACTTCAATTTGTGTTAAAAAGGAACTAAAGATATTTCTCCAAAATGAAAATCCTCATCCTTGTCGCTTTGATCGCTATTGCCGTTGCGGATCCGCCTTCAGAAGTAAGTTTAACAACATTTCGTTGGTCTCGTTGTAAAGAATAGAACAGAAGAAAAAAAGTAATATCTCAGATTTCGAATGAATTTAATTTTGGTTTCTTCGATTTTACAGTTGACTTCCGAACAAAAACAATGGGTAGTCACATGTACTACAAGCTTTCCAATTACCAAGGAAGTTCTCTTGAATCTTCGTATTGGAAATTTCAACGACGGAACCTCTTCTGACAATGCGAAAAATTTCCTGCTATGTTACCTCAATAAGAATGGTATGTTCAAAGACAACAAACCTACTCGTGCAGTGATAGTTGAAAAAATGAAGGCGGTAGACACTAACGTTGATGATAATTTGAATACCTGCGCCTTGGATGAAACTAAAATTTATGATTCCGATGGAGCGTTGGGATTGTACCAGTGCTACATGAAAGAAGCAAATATATCATTCTTTTAAATAAATACATTTAATTTTATAGCCTTCTATGCAAAAAATGTGTATGTAAATTTTAAATTTTTTATATTAGATACACTGCAGAAAATATTTTTTTTTATATCAAGTTTTTTTATTGAAACGTCCTTATCAGATTAACCATTATTAATAACATCTTAAATCTAACATACATCAATTTATCCCATAACAAATGTTTTGGAGTTAAGTTATAATTAAGAATAATAATAAATTTTTAAACAAGGATAATGTTCAGCAAAATTTAATAAAAGGATTTAAGAAAATGAATTTTGTAATAAATTATTAAGCGAAACTTTTAATGAGCCATGCCATAATTTTATTTGTAATTATTTCAGTGCCGCCCCAGAATCCATCCTGTTATGCGCCACATATACTGAAACCATTTTCACCCTAGCCCGTCAGCAATTTCCACCTCAACCATGGTGTCGCAGCCATGGCTCTTGGACGACGGCGATGTCGATAGCAGAATGGAAAGATTATCCGTTGCTAACTCGGAATATTGGAGAATGATCTGAACAACCCATTTCCAAATGGTTCTTGGTTAGGTAGTCCAACACATTTTGGTCATCAGCGACCCCCTCCTCTTCCAATTCCGTGTTGGAAAACCGGAAAATCTTGACCATCGCGTAATTTATGCCGAAGCTGCGTTTGTTATCATCCGTCACCAAGGCGATTAAGCTCTCTTCATTGATCACCAAGAGGGAGGAGATACTGTTTTTCGTACATCTGATATCTGCCGATAAGGTCTTCGAGTTAAATAACTCGAACCAGTCATTGACACCTGCTATGAAATCCGCTCACCCCAATTCATTTATTCTTGTGAAAAGGCGTAAACTTGGAACTACGAATAGCGCAAGATACTGAATAGAAGATAAATGGAGTTGCAAGTTCTACATATTTACGACCTGGTTATTTAACTTCCATATGTGCTGTACTTATTTTATGGTTCGTTTTCAAATCTGAAGTGTCCGCAATTGCTCCAACTGAAATGACACTGTCAACGAGATGACTAAATAAGTTTAATCTTCACATCTGTGAAGACGAAAAGCTTGCTTGTTTTGTTGTCAATATTTATCACCAAGTTTCATATTTGATGGCCTCGAACAGCTTCTTTATAATCGGTAAGAGAATAGCAGGTGTCATTGGACAATCAAATTCATAAAAAAATGGTTGTTTCCAATTTTTAAGAGTCCTACCTGCACGTATTTTGCAGATGCCATTAGCTCTATCCTACTTTTAACAATATTTAATTTTAATTCCGTCTATACTAATGACACGTATCCTCTCCCTTCATTCAAATTAATTTGATTCATTACGACCAAAACTACCAGTAAAATATCTGGCTGCAATTTGATTTTTGAAGCCGTGTTGTGCAGCGTTGTTGTTCCTGGTAATAGAAAGCCTTTCTGGTCTATTGAATGTAGCATCATAATTATTGCTGCTATCCTGCAAATTCCATCATATCCTCTAAACTTGATTCACTAATTTTGCTACCAGTTTTTGCTAATAAAATATTGAAATTGCTTTCCCACTTCTATTGCATATGAATTCTCTTCATCTTTTTCTTCAATTGGGCCCGCAAGCTTACAACTTTCTTTTCCAGTTCCATTATTCTTCGTTTGAAGCCCGTTCCAAATCTACCCTAAAATATTTTAGTTAATTATACTAAATGTGAATACTTACTCCGGTTGACGAGCAACAGACGTCAGGATGTGCGGATCCACTTCTGTTCTTTCCTCCTCCAATTTCGCCCGTAAACTCGAATCGAATTTGTTTACATTACGTAATTATTAAATTGACTACATATACTCACACCTCGACAGATTGTTGAGATCTTCAACAATTGATTGTTACTCTTTTTGCGCAGCTGGTATCTCTGCGTGAAGCGGTCAACTGAGGAAAATTCTGAGAAGATAATGCATTTAGAATACAGCAACAGTTTATAAGTTTTTATTATCATTGTGTCTCTTTATTTCTTAATATATTATAATGGCCTCCGAGCCCGGGGGATCATAGCAAAATTACTATTCAATTTTGGATAGACCTACTGCAAAAAGGAACAAATTGTGCATGCAGAATACAAATGATTTTCCTATATTAACATATAATACAAAACCAAAAAATAACATAAACTCAAACAGCAACACAACTAGCCCTAAATTGATCGTAAAAAAAACATCCAAAACGATGAACCACTTAATACTTTTAATATATTCCTTGTCTCAAAAGCTCTTGAGAGCATTACCACCGAAAAACCACAAAAAATAACCTACACAAGAGATGGGAACTTATTGCTATTAACAAAAAATCAGGCACAAACAAATCGTTTTTTAATGGCCACACCCTACACTCAACATTGTCAAAGGAGTCGTTTATTCACACACCTTGACAAATCTTTCTGAACAAGAAATTGTTGAGGGTTTATCTAACCAGCAAGTAATCGAGTGCAAAAAGATTCAGAAATATAAAGATGGTGTACTAATGAATACTCCTCTTCATATAATATCATTTAACCAATACGATATACCTAGCGAAATCAATATTGCCTGGGAAAAATGTAAAGTGAACCCATATATTCAAGCACCAATGCGGTGTAAAAATTGTTTTAAAATCGGACACACCAAAAAACACTGTAAAAGTGAACAAAAATGTGTTGTCTGCGCTATGTCCGCACATGATCCAACCGCCTGTGCAAAAGTCGAATGCATTAACTGCAAGCAGGCACACAGATCTAACAACAAATAGTGCCCAACATACACAAAACGCCAGGAAATATTAAAGCATAAAACATTTTTCAAAACTACATATCGGGAAGCGACCGTAGCGGTCAATCAAATGCACACAGACGACTCGTCTAACAATGGTCCAACTGAAACACTAGAAGAAGCAATAGCTGTAAAAAATAAACAACAAAAAACAACTACCGATAACAAACCTACATCCACAAATAACAACAATAACAACATTACCAACAGTAGTAGCAGCACACATCAAAATACTAAAATCAACAGCAGAATAACAAATATCCTAACCCCACATTCCTCACTTCTAAATGAACATTCAACTTCCATTACATCTTCTCATACATATCCACCTTCCTCTTTCTCGCATCCCTCCCTCTCCACACACTCTCCAATTCAGTGTTCAAACATTACCCACCTAAATAATATTAAACAACAAAAAAGTAATACCAACAATCCAACGCAAACCAGCGAAAACTCTAAATCTTCTTTAACAAAAGTTACAAATAACAACAAAATAACCAGTCTAGATTTAAGCTCAGTTACTAATCGAATGGAGCATTCAACAACCTCGGCATCTTCAGTTTATAAACATAAATTTTATAAACTGTTTTTTGTCTTTTCCATTTATTAAAAAAAACTTTGGTCCTAAAAATCCTTCAGTGGAACTTAAATGGAGGTGTTGCACTACTTATACAAAATAGTCTTCAGCACAGAGTCCAAAATTTAAATTCAAATCTTGAAGGGATTGCAGTTGAGATCCAAGCACATGTAATCTTCATAATTATTAATATATATATATATATATATATATATATATATATATATATATATATATATATATATATATATATATATATATATATATATATATATATATATATATATATATATATATCGTATTCCACCATCACAAAATGTTTCAGAAAACGACCTCTATAACCTTGTTCGTAGTTTCAATAAACCAATCCTATTTCTGGGTGATTTTAATGCATGGAGTCCCGTATGGGGATCCCATAAGTACAATATAAATGGCAGAGTTGTCTCTAAATTTATTCAGGACAGTAATGTGATAGTACTTAACAATCACTCAGCCACACACTTCTCGACA
This sequence comes from Clusia tigrina, assembly GCA_920105625.2. NCBI lineage: Eukaryota > Metazoa > Arthropoda > Insecta > Diptera > Clusiidae > Clusia > Clusia tigrina. Next base: position 32,581,839 of record OV050030.1, read on the forward strand.
AGAAACACCTTCACTAACATTGACCTCAGCTTCTGTTCTTCGTCATTATTTACATGTGCTTCTTCGTCAGTTGACAAATTTTTGCATGGTAGCGATCTTTTCCCTATCCAAATCAATCTATTTGATACACCCAACAACAATAATCACATAAAACGAGTTAAGAAGTCTGAAGTCGGGTTAGACCGACTTCGAAATACCCTTTACCTTTTCTTGTGCGTGCGAGTTCAACAATGGGGATATTTTCCTCATAAATCATCCTTAGGAGCATATCTACGGAAATTTTCGGTAGGGTACCTTGAATTGATTATAGCGACCCCATTTCTTGTGTATGGCTTTGTAGTGTCAATATAACCACTAACACAAAATTTCGTCCAAAAATATTGTATACGAGTAGATCGTAAGTTATAATAATATGTGAATAGTGGGCGTGGCTGTAGAAATAACACGCCTATTTTTTGTGTTGGGTTTAATGTTAGTACCCGCAACCTTCCTGTGAAATGTCGTTGATAAATATTTAATAGGAACACAGTAATGATTTTTGGCTAATTGTGGGCGTGGCAGTAGTTGTAATCTGTCCATATTTGGCATGCATGCTAGTACTGACCCAGTGTATACATCTACCAATTTGTTTTCATACATCATCACTAGAACCATAGATAGGGTAATTGTCTTAAAGTGGGGTCCCCAAAGTTCATTTTATGGGAGGGAGGCGTATCCTTTCTCTGACCGACACCGAATCTTGTATATGGCTTTGTAGGGCCCATATACGTACTACTATAAAATTTCGTCCAAACATATTATATAGGTCGTAAGTTATCATAATATGTGAATAGTAGGCGTGGCTGTAGAAATAAAACGCCCATTTTTGTGTGGTGTTTAATGTTGTGAAATTTCGTTGATAAATATTTAATAGGAACACAGTAATGATTTTTGGCAAATTGTGGGCGTGGCAATTCTAGTATGATCTCCATATTCTGCACACACACTATTATGGACCCCATGTATATTTCTGCAAAATTTTTATTCCGCTGGTATCAATACGAGCATAGGTAGGCTAATTTTAATTTTAGACCCGAAAGTTCCCTCTATCAAAAGTGGGCATGTATTTTCTCTGATCAGCCCCATTTGTTGCAGATAGCTTTATAATGTCCACATGTTTCTTCATGTAAAATTTCGTCCGTAAATCTCTACCAGATCTTAAGTTATGAATATTTGTTAATTGTGGGCGTGGCAGTTAATATACACCGCCCACTTTTTGCACAGTCTTTAGTAGGACCCACATCTCCATATCTGCCAAATAACATCACGTTTCCGTCAGTTGGACCGAAGTTATAGTCATTTTAAAAAAGGTGAAAAAAGTTCCTTATATGGGAGGTAGGCGTGGTCTTTGTCCAAATCGGCCCATATAGCAATCTGGTTCTGTATCTTTGTCCAGACTATACTTTTGCAAAATTTCATTAAGGTAGCTCTAACGGTGTAGCAAAAAAGTGGCCACAGACGGTCAGACGGACGGACAAAATCAAAATTGCTTAGAAAGTGGTTCTGACCCTATCTGTATATATATGTCCATACCTACCACGCCTCCTTCTTGAAATTGCAACCCCTCTCAAAAGCACAAAGTTATTATTCCCTTTTTACCATTTTTAAAGGTAAAGGGTATAAAAACAAACCATATTCAAGACTCACCTCGCAGACTGGAATAAATTCCAATTTCTCGCAACTAAATATATTCGTAATGACACAGGGAATTGCAATATAAATCATACAGTAGCTCGCCTGTCTAAAGATATAATCCGCTGTGCCAATGAATCTATGCCAAAAACAGGCAAACGTTGTCTCAAAAAACCCATATGTTGGACGACTGTCAAAAGATTCCCAACAATTGATAACATTGTCTCCAATAAAAAGGCCCAGTTTAAACGCGAAGTAAAACAATCAAAAAGAAATTCCTTCATAGAGTTTACCAGAGACATAAATACCCTCTCCCCCTCAAAGGTGCTTTCGGAAAAGGGTCGTTTATTGAGTGGTACACGTTCAAAATTCCCAGACTCCTACTCCAGGTCTTTATAGATTACCCGATAGAGCGAAACTTATTGAAAACACGATAACATTGCTAGAACTCCGCTCTTGCCTTACCGGCCTTAGCAGCAAAACGCCGGGGTACTATAAAGTATCATATCCAATGATCCAAAACCTACCAAATACAAATAAGGTAATGCTGTGCGACATTTATAACAAAATCCTCAACACAGGTATTATACCCAGTCAGTGGAAGTCAGCAACTGTCATCCCAATCAGAATGCCCAATAAACCAATAAACCTGACCTCTGGATACAGACCCATATCACTGCTTCCCTGTCTCAGTAAAATATTAGAGAAAATAATATCGCGCAGGCTCTCATGGTTTCTAACTGACTATCTAATAATCAAACGGCCTACAGAGAAGGAAAGGGAACCATAGATGCTCTGTTATCGCTAGACGAACACATTTGTAATAGTTTATCGTCGAGAAATCATTTTTCGGTGATTTCAATTGACGCTGAGAAGGCTTTTGACCGCATTGGCTCTCACGCTATAATCCATCAATTAACTGAGTGGAAACTTGGTCCTAAGATCATCAAATTTGTTCAATCTTTTCTAAGTAATAGAAAATTCAGAGTTCGTGTGAACAACTGCCACTCTGATACATATCGTTTAGTAAATGGCATCCCCCAGGGATCACCTCTCTCGATGGTACTATTTTTCATTGCTTATAATAAACTAAACTTAGTTATAAAAGAACACACATTTTTTAAGCATGTCATTTACGCTGATGATCTATACATCTTTCGACAATTTCAAGATTCTGTCACTTTCTCATCCAAGCTCAACCAGCTGCTGATCTCCATTAAACTAAATGTAGAAACCTCAATATAGTTTTAAATACAATAACACTAGAAAAATAAAAAATGTATATATATAAATATATATATATATATATATATATATATATATATATATATATATATATTATATATATACATTTTTTATTTCAAATAGATTTCTGATGTATAATATATGGGTACATAAATTCAATTTCATAGTATAAATTAAGATTTTTTAGTATTTTAATAAAATATGTTATATTTTCCTCATTAACAGACTGTAGTAGATCGACTAAACCGTTAATACCTTGGTTACGACATGCTCTTTTGATCTTCGGGCATTGGTGTAAAAAGTGTTTGATTGTTAAATCATTATTACCGCAGAGATGGCATGTACTATTTTGATTTCTGTCAAAAATATGTTTGTGTGTCAATCTAGTGTGCCCAATACGGCATCTTGTATAAAGAACTGTGTCTCTTCGCGGGATGGTTGTGGGGTAATGTGGGGGTTTTTTATTGGGGTTTATAGATTTATAAATATGTGTATGAGTTGACCAGAGGATTTTATTTTCAACTGAAGTGCATGCTTTGTGTCCTTTTTGTTGAAGCAAGATTGTATTGTGGGGACTTTGAGGCGAGTTTGGCTGCTGCATCGGCTTTTGCATTTCCGTATATACCAATATGACTGGGGATCCATAGCACTTTTATATTTTTGTTGAAGGATACTATGTCACGGATTTTTTTGATCGTAAGGACTGTGTTGTTCGGGTTTGATGTAGCTGTGGTGGCCGAGCGAGAGTCAGAACAGACTATAACTATGAATTTATTTTTATTAGCGTATTCACATGCATACAGTATGGCTTCTGCTTCCGCTGAGAAAACAGAGGAATAGGAGGGCAGAAGCGCCATTTTTATTATGTTACCATTTTCATTAACTACGCTAAAAGCCGTCGCTGATTCTGTCTTGGACCCATCTGTGTACTTGCATCTTACTGCTCTAAACTCTTTTAAAAATATAGTTGGGGTCGCATAGCGACGGAAGGAAGAGCCCAAGGTGGGAGCGGAGGGTGGTTTTTAGTGAGGTATCAACGAGGATATGGTTTTGTGTGGCATATTGGAAAACGTGGCATATTGCTGGTGGAAGCTTTTGTTGTCTTTTCCTCTTCATACGATTGTTCAGCAAAGCAGTTAAGTTGGATTTCAAAAGATTGGCAATTTTGGAGACTAGAAGTCCTATATGAAGTGTTAGTTTATTTTCAAGTGACGGGTGACCTGCCTCGGCTAATATGTTGGTAATTGGAGATGTGCGGAAAGCACCTAATGAAAGTCTTATTGATGAGTGGTATATAGATTCTAATTTTTGTAAATTTTTCCTTGATGTATAACCGTAGATACTAACGGCATATTCAATCTTTGATAATACGAGTATAGTAGCTCTTGTTATATTTATTAAAGAATTGGTGTTAGGCTCTAATTTTAAGTTACTTAAACACTTAATTATATTTAGTCTATTGATGAGTGATTTACATAAAGAGTCTATGTGTGATGTCCATAAGTATTTGTTGTTAAAAACTAATCCGAGAACTCTCAGCTCTATTACATTTTCTAGTGTTATTGTATTTAAAACTATATTGAGGTTTCTACATTTAGTTTAATGGAGATCAGCAGCTGGTTGAGCTTGGATGAGAAAGTGACAGAATCTTGAAATTGTCGAAAGATGTATAGATCATCAGCGTAAATGACATGCTTAAAAAATGTGTGTTCTTTTATAACTAAGTTTAGTTTATTATAAGCAATGAAAAATAGTACCATCGAGAGAGGTGATCCCTGGGGGATGCCATTTACTAAACGATATGTATCAGAGTGGCAGTTGTTCACACGAACTCTGAATTTTCTATTACTTAGAAAAGATTGAACAAATTTGATGATCTTAGGACCAAGTTTCCACTCAGTTAATTGATGGATTATAGCGTGAGAGCCAATGCGGTCAAAAGCCTTCTCAGCGTCAATTGAAATCACCGAAAAATGATTTCTCGACGATAAACTATTACAAATGTGTTCGTCTAGCGATAACAGAGCATCTATGGTTCCCTTTCCTTCTCTGTAGGCCGTTTGATTATTAGATAGTCAGTTAGAAACCATGAGAGCCTGCGCGATATTATTTTCTCTAATATTTTACTGAGACAGGGAAGCAGTGATATGGGTCTGTATCCAGAGGTCAGGTTTATTGGTTTATTGGGCATTCTGATTGGGATGACAGTTGCTGACTTCCACTGACTGGGTATAATACCTGTGTTGAGGATTTTGTTATAAATGTCGCACAGCATTACCTTATTTGTATTTGGTAGGTTTTGGATCATTGGATATGATACTTTATAGTACCCCGGCGTTTTGCTGCTAAGGCCGGTAAGGCAAGAGCGGAGTTCTAGCAATGTTATCGTGTTTTCAATAAGTTTCGCTCTATCGGGTAATCTATAAAGACCTGGAGTAGGAGTCTGGGAATTTTGAACGTGTACCACTCAATAAACGACCCTTTTCCGAAAGAACCTTTGAGGGGGAGAGGGTATTTATGTCTCTGGTAAACTCTATGAAGGAATTTCTTTTTGATTGTTTTACTTCGCGTTTAAACTGGGCCTTTTTATTGGAGACAATGTTATCAATTGTTGGGAATCTTTTGACAGTCGTCCAACATATGGGTTTTTTGAGACAACGTTTGCCTGTTTTTGGCATAGATTCATTGGCACAGCGGATTATATCTTTAGACAGGCGAGCTACTGTATGATTTATATTGCAATTCCCTGTGTCATTACGAATATATTTAGTTGCGAGAAATTGGAATTTATTCCAGTCTGCGAGGTGAGTCTTGAATATGGTTTGTTTTTATACCCTTTACCTTTAAAAATGGTAAAAAGGGAATAATAACTTTGTGCTTTTGAGAGGGGTTGCAATTTCAAGAAGGAGGCGTGGTAGGTATGGACATATATATACAGATAGGGTCAGAACCACTTTCTAAGCAATTTTGATTTTGTCCGTCCGTCTGACCGTCTGTGGCCACTTTTTTGCTACACCGTTAGAGCTACCTTAATGAAATTTTGCAAAAGTATAGTCTGGACAAAGATACAGAACCAGATTGCTATATGGGCCGATTTGGACAAAGACCACGCCTACCTCCCATATAAGGAACTTTTTTCACCTTTTTTAAAATGACTATAACTTCGGTCCAACTGACGGAAACGTGATGTTATTTGGCAGATATGGAGATGTGGGTCCTACTAAAGACTGTGCAAAAAGTGGGCGGTGTATATTAACTGCCACGCCCACAATTAACAAATATTCATAACTTAAGATCTGGTAGAGATTTACGGACGAAATTTTACATGAAGAAACATGTGGACATTATAAAGCTATCTGCAACAAATGGGGCTGATCAGAGAAAAGACATGCCCACTTTTGATAGAGGGAACTTTCGGGTCTAAAATTAAAATTAGCCTACCTATGCTCGTATTGATACCAGCGGAATAAAAATTTTGCAGAAATATACATGGGGTCCATAATAGTGTGTGTGCAGAATATGGAGATCATACTAGAATTGCCACGCCCACAATTTGCCAAAAATCATTACTGTGTTCCTATTAAATATTTATCAACGAAATTTCACAACATTAAACACCACACAAAAATGGGCGTTTTATTTCTACAGCCACGCCTACTATTCACATATTATGATAACTTACGACCTATATAATATGTTTGGACGAAATTTTATAGTAGTACGTATATGGGCCCTACAAAGCCATATACAAGATTCGGTGTCGGTCAGAGAAAGGATACGCCTCCCTCCCATAAAATGAACTTTGGGGACCCCACTTTAAGACAATTACCCTATCTATGGTTCTAGTGATGATGTATGAAAACAAATTGGTAGATGTATACACTGGGTCAGTACTAGCATGCATGCCAAATATGGACAGATTACAACTACTGCCACGCCCACAATTAGCCAAAAATCATTACTGTGTTCCTATTAAATATTTATCAACGACATTTCACAGGAAGGTTGCGGGTACTAACATTAAACCCAACACAAAAAATAGGCGTGTTATTTCTACAGCCACGCCCACTATTCACATATTATTATAACTTACGATCTACTCGTATACAATATTTTTGGACGAAATTTTGTGTTAGTGGTTATATTGACACTACAAAGCCATACACAAGAAATGGGGTCGCTATAATCAATTCAAGGTACCCTACCGAAAATTTCCGTAGATATGCTCCTAAGGATGATTTATGAGGAAAATATCCCCATTGTTGAACTCGCACGCACAAGAAAAGGTAAAGGGTATTTCGAAGTCGGTCTAACCCGACTTCAGACTTCTTAACTCGTTTTATGTGATTATTGTTGTTGGGTGTATCAAATAGATTGATTTGGATAGGGAAAAGATCGCTACCATGCAAAAATTTGTCAACTGACGAAGAAGCACATGTAAATAATGACGAAGAACAGAAGCTGAGGTCAATGTTAGTGAAGGTGTTTCTTGTCGAGAAGTGTGTGGCTGAGTGATTGTTAAGTACTATCACATTACTGTCCTGAATAAATTTAGAGACAACTCTGCCATTTATATTGTACTTATGGGATCCCCATACGGGACTCCATGCATTAAAATCACCCAGAAATAGGATTGGTTTATTGAAACTACGAACAAGGTTATAGAGGTCGTTTTCTGAAACATTTTGTGATGGTGGAATACGATATATATATATATATATATATATATATATATATATATATATATATATATATATATATATATATATATATATATATATATATATATATTAATAATTATGAAGATTACATGTGCTTGGATCTCAACTGCAATCCCTTCAAGATTTGAATTTAAATTTTGGACTCTGTGCTGAAGACTATTTTGTATAAGTAGTGCAACACCTCCATTTAAGTTCCACTGAAGGATTTTTAGGACCAAAGTTTTTTTTAATAAATGGAAAAGACAAAAAACAGTTTATAAAATTTATGTTTATAAACTGAAGATGCCGAGGTTGTTGAATGCTCCATTCGATTAGTAACTGAGCTTAAATCTAGACTGGTTATTTTGTTGTTATTTGTAACTTTTGTTAAAGAAGATTTAGAGTTTTCGCTGGTTTGCGTTGGATTGTTGGTATTACTTTTTTGTTGTTTAATATTATTTAGGTGGGTAATGTTTGAACACTGAATTGGAGAGTGTGTGGAGAGGGAGGGATGCGAGAAAGAGGAAGGTGGATATGTATGAGAAGATGTAATGGAAGTTGAATGTTCATTTAGAAGTGAGGAATGTGGGGTTAGGATATTTGTTATTCTGCTGTTGATTTTAGTATTTTGATGTGTGCTGCTACTACTGTTGGTAATGTTGTTATTGTTGTTATTTGTGGATGTAGGTTTGTTATCGGTAGTTGTTTTTTGTTGTTTATTTTTTACAGCTATTGCTTCTTCTAGTGTTTCAGTTGGACCATTGTTAGACGAGTCGTCTGTGTGCATTTGATTGACCGCTACGGTCGCTTCCCGATATGTAGTTTTGAAAAATGTTTTATGCTTTAATATTTCCTGGCGTTTTGTGTATGTTGGGCACTATTTGTTGTTAGATCTGTGTGCCTGCTTGCAGTTAATGCATTCGACTTTTGCACAGGCGGTTGGATCATGTGCGGACATAGCGCAGACAACACATTTTTGTTCACTTTTACAGTGTTTTTTGGTGTGTCCGATTTTAAAACAATTTTTACACCGCATTGGTGCTTGAATATATGGGTTCACTTTACATTTTTCCCAGGCAATATTGATTTCGCTAGGTATATCGTATTGGTTAAATGATATTATATGAAGAGGAGTATTCATTAGTACACCATCTTTATATTTCTGAATCTTTTTGCACTCGATTACTTGCTGGTTAGATAAACCCTCAACAATTTCTTGTTCAGAAAGATTTGTCAAGGTGTGTGAATAAACGACTCCTTTGACAATGTTGAGTGTAGGGTGTGGCCATTAAAAAACGATTTGTTTGTGCCTGATTTTTTGTTAATAGCAATAAGTTCCCATCTCTTGTGTAGGTTATTTTTTGTGGTTTTTCGGTGGTAATGCTCTCAAGAGCTTTTGAGACAAGGAATATATTAAAAGTATTAAGTGGTTCATCGTTTTGGATGTTTTTTTTACGATCAATTTAGGGCTAGTTGTGTTGCTGTTTGAGTTTATGTTATTTTTTGGTTTTGTATTATATGTTAATATAGGAAAATCATTTGTATTCTGTATGCACAATTTGTTCCTTTTTGCAGTAGGTCTATCCAAAATTGAATAGTAATTTTGCTATGATCCCCCGGGCTCGGAGGCCATTGTAATATATTAAGAAATAAAGAGACACAATGATAATAAAAACTTATAAACTGTTGCTGTATTCTAAATGCATTATCTTCTCAGAATTTTCCTCAGTTGACCGCTTCACGCAGAGATACCAGCTGCGCAAAAAGAGTAACAATCAATTGTTGAAGATCTCAACAATCTGTCGAGGTGTGAGTATATGTAGTCAATTTAATAATTACGTAATGTAAACAAATTCGATTCGAGTTTACGGGCGAAATTGGAGGAGGAAAGAACAGAAGTGGATCCGCACATCCTGACGTCTGTTGCTCGTCAACCGGAGTAAGTATTCACATTTAGTATAATTAACTAAAATATTTTAGGGTAGATTTGGAACGGGCTTCAAACGAAGAATAATGGAACTGGAAAAGAAAGTTGTAAGCTTGCGGGCCCAATTGAAGAAAAAGATGAAGAGAATTCATATGCAATAGAAGTGGGAAAGCAATTTCAATATTTTATTAGCAAAAACTGGTAGCAAAATTAGTGAATCAAGTTTAGAGGATATGATGGAATTTGCAGGATAGCAGCAATAATTATGATGCTACATTCAATAGACCAGAAAGGCTTTCTATTACCAGGAACAACAACGCTGCACAACACGGCTTCAAAAATCAAATTGCAGCCAGATATTTTACTGGTAGTTTTGGTCGTAATGAATCAAATTAATTTGAATGAAGGGAGAGGATACGTGTCATTAGTATAGACGGAATTAAAATTAAATATTGTTAAAAGTAGGATAGAGCTAATGGCATCTGCAAAATACGTGCAGGTAGGACTCTTAAAAATTGGAAACAACTATTTTTTTATGAATTTGATTGTCCAATGACACCTGCTATTCTCTTACCGATTATAAAGAAGCTGTTCGAGGCCATCAAATATGAAACTTGGTGATAAATATTGACAACAAAACAAGCAAGCTTTTCGTCTTCACAGATGTGAAGATTAAACTTATTTAGTCATCTCGTTGACAGTGTCATTTCAGTTGGAGCAATTGCGGACACTTCAGATTTGAAAACGAACCATAAAATAAGTACAGCACATATGGAAGTTAAATGACCAGGTCGTAAATATGTAGAACTTGCAACTCCATTTATCTTCTATTCAGTATCTTGCGCTATTCGTAGTTCCAAGTTTACGCCTTTTCACAAGAATAAATGAATTGGGGTGAGCGGATTTCATAGCAGGGGTCAATGACTGGTTCGAGTTATTTAACTCGAAGACCTTATCGGCAGATATCAGATGTACGAAAAACAGTATCTCCTCCCTCTTGGTGATCAATGAAGAGAGCTTAATCGCCTTGGTGACGGATGATAACAAACGCAGCTTCGGCATAAATTACGCGATGGTCAAGATTTTCCGGTTTTCCAACACGGAATTGGAAGAGGAGGGGGTCGCTGATGACCAAAATGTGTTGGACTACCTAACCAAGAACCATTTGGAAATGGGTTGTTCAGATCATTCTCCAATATTCCGAGTTAGCAACGGATAATCTTTCCATTCTGCTATCGACATCGCCGTCGTCCAAGAGCCATGGCTGCGACACCATGGTTGAGGTGGAAATTGCTGACGGGCTAGGGTGAAAATGGTTTCAGTATATGTGGCGCATAACAGGATGGATTCTGGGGCGGCACTGAAATAATTACAAATAAAATTATGGCATGGCTCATTAAAAGTTTCGCTTAATAATTTATTACAAAATTCATTTTCTTAAATCCTTTTATTAAATTTTGCTGAACATTATCCTTGTTTAAAAATTTATTATTATTCTTAATTATAACTTAACTCCAAAACATTTGTTATGGGATAAATTGATGTATGTTAGATTTAAGATGTTATTAATAATGGTTAATCTGATAAGGACGTTTCAATAAAAAAACTTGATATAAAAAAAAATATTTTCTGCAGTGTATCTAATATAAAAAATTTAAAATTTACATACACATTTTTTGCATAGAAGGCTATAAAATTAAATGTATTTATTTAAAAGAATGATATATTTGCTTCTTTCATGTAGCACTGGTACAATCCCAACGCTCCATCGGAATCATAAATTTTAGTTTCATCCAAGGCGCAGGTATTCAAATTATCATCAACGTTAGTGTCTACCGCCTTCATTTTTTCAACTATCACTGCACGAGTAGGTTTGTTGTCTTTGAACATACCATTCTTATTGAGGTAACATAGCAGGAAATTTTTCGCATTGTCAGAAGAGGTTCCGTCGTTGAAATTTCCAATACGAAGATTCAAGAGAACTTCCTTGGTAATTGGAAAGCTTGTAGTACATGTGACTACCCATTGTTTTTGTTCGGAAGTCAACTGTAAAATCGAAGAAACCAAAATTAAATTCATTCGAAATCTGAGATATTACTTTTTTTCTTCTGTTCTATTCTTTACAACGAGACCAACGAAATGTTGTTAAACTTACTTCTGAAGGCGGATCCGCAACGGCAATAGCGATCAAAGCGACAAGGATGAGGATTTTCATTTTGGAGAAATATCTTTAGTTCCTTTTTAACACAAATTGAAGTTAGTTCCAGAAACTAACGAATTAAACTGTTGAAAATAAATGACCGTTCCAAGATTTTATAGCTGAAAATTTGATTTCTCTCCAAACGAGTTTGTGTTTATGATTTTATTACTCAAATCTATTTTCCTATTATGACAGCACAAGAAGCTTATGAAAGAAAGAGAGACACATAGAAAAGTGACTCAAGTCTTTATCTAATTAGCTCAGGTTCCGAATAACGTTGAGCTGAAAATTGTTTGCTTTTGCAAACGAGTTGGTTTTTATGATTATTACTCAAATCCCTTTTCGTATAATAACAGAACAAGAAACGTAAGAAAGAAAGAGAGACACATAGAAACGTGACTCAAGTCTTTATCTAATTAGCTCAGGTTCCGAATGAAGATACTCATTTGATAAAGTAAAATGAGTTAAAAATTTATATTTATTTTTCCATAGTGTACTCAAATGTATTGACAGAATTTTATATAACATGAATATATTATGTAGTTCTCTGAACGCTCTCTTGAATAAAAATTACTCTAAATTTTATATTCGTGCTTTTAGAGAAAAGGATCAAAGGAAAATCTGATCTAACGATAAGTCCAGAGATCGGTCTAAATGTTTCAGAGTAAAAAAAAAGAAATTTTTCTTTTATTCTCGTACGATTGGAAAATGTGAAAGAAACAACCAATGTGGAGTCCATGAAGCGATGTAATTGGTACTAAAAAGAATACCTCTGCGGAATACACCAGTTTTCTTAATAGTTGCCCGCGTTTTGTGTAAGAAAATATGGTGACCATAACAAACCAACATTTTTTTAACAGTATTTTAATCCAGTACATAAGTATTTATTCTGGATCGAGTACATAAGTATTTATTCTCGATCATAATCCTCAACATCATAAACTCTTCAACATCAATTCTCAATTATTGAGGGTATGAACAAAACACAGGGCATTAAAGGAAAATGAATCACAATTCATTTACGATTTGCGATAAATCATTTTGACTTCGAACATGACGACAATGACCTTTATATATACTGGAGAATAGTATCATTCCAGTGCTGTCGAGGAGTTCTTTACATAGAATACTTTCGTGGGTGGCCACAGACTATGATAATGTCACAGGACTCATATGATGCCACAATAATTTCTACACGATTTCATAGTTCGACCACAGAATTCGTCATATCAGTTTGGTCTTAATGCCATATATCGTTTTTTATATCTATTAAGCCATACCTCTTATAACAGAGGTCTATCTGACCAATTTATATAACTTCGTTGAATCTAAACAAGTCTGTATCAGATGAGTTCCCAGTATACGTATTTCAATGTATTCCTACAATATTAATACTTCTATCGATATGTCTTCTATGGAACCACTTAACCGATCTGTCCAAAGTTCAGAACAGCTACTATTCAGGCTCCTGTGAATGGTGTCCAATGACTCATCTGGGATGGAAGCCACATTTGTACAATTTAATAAGGAAATGCAGTTCGTCAGAAGCATTTACGGAACAAAAAGGGGCGCCATTGAATAAATGGGTGTGATTCTAATATTTTCAAAAGTAAATTTATTTTTTCACTTTATGGAAAGTTTTGAGACACAGCTACGCACATTTATGTATTTGACTAGTTAACACTGAATAGGCAAAGGCAGAAACATTTGAGCAAATACTCTGAAACTCAAAACAAGTTAGTGTGTGTGTGTGTCTGTCTCAGTTCAACTAGACTTTTATTTTTTCTAACATAAACAATCGTTCGAAAAATATATTGCGAAATATTAAATTTTATTCAACCACACTCAATGTTACGAGAGAGTTTTTTCCAGCACACTTCGGAGAGTAAATTTTACCTAGTTTATAGAGAATTTGTTTGTTTGAATGAAACTAAGAACGGTTGTTTCTCTCAAAAACTTGAATGCTTTTTAGTTTGAAAAATATATATATTAGCCCGAGTGGACTAACACTGGCTTGTTGCCAATCTTGGCGTATTTGCTCAAGTTTTTGTTTCTGTTTCTTATATCAGTTGACAGGACCCTGTATATGAATGTATTTAGCTATGCACGAGAGTATAAAAAGTTTGTATAAACAGAAAATATTAAGTGAACTTTCCAAAATTGTTGGGTCACACCCACACACTAGTGTTAAGTCATAAGCACAACATACTAAGAAAATAAATTAATTCAAATGTTTTTACCGCATTCCTGTATAGAACAATAAAAGACAAGAGCTGTGTGGAAACCAGAGAACACAGAGAAAAGAAAACTAATCGCCAAAAGCAAAGCTGCGAAATGAAGCAGACGGACGTTGTACACGAATCCACTCAAAATCGTGGTGAATCCACTCAGAATCATGGTAAATCCTCTCAGAATCGTGGTGAATCCACTCAAAAGCTGTGTCCGCTCCGGACGCTGGCAGCGAAAACGACTTTCCTTTCTCTATGTTCTCTGGTGGAAACACAGTTATACCACACAAGCTCTCCTGCTACTCTATTATTTGTAGAAGCGATAGTTTCAGCAAAAGGCAATCATTGCTCTCTTGAGTGAACATCAACATATTGAAGTGTGTGACAACCGCATGGAAAAAAAATCATCCGGCAAATTCAATAGAGCAGCCGTGAATATGTATCAAAAACAATAGCCGAAAGAAAAACTGCCATTTTTCTCTTTTTGGTGATGTGCAATATATAGTATAGTCAAAGATAAAATACAATATGTAAGTACTCTTTGGTATAGTATAGTATATTGTCGTTGCTTTCAGATCATCAGAAGAATTCTGCGAATACTCAAAGACTCGTGGAAAATATTCACAACAAACCAAATGCCGCATATAAATTTATGAGAGAAGGCTTGGGTTTCTAAATACCAACTGTGAGCACGCTTCAATCCTGGAGACCAGTGAATATTGTTCACACTGGTACTGATCCAATTGTAAAGGAGAGTGTTCAGAAGGAGGCAATTCCTATGACATAAATCAAGCGATTCGTACTTACTCAATTAGCTGAGAAGAAAGTTCGTACCGATCTGTCTTATGACAAACACATCGATCGACGCGATTTCCTCGAAGATTGGGGAGGAAACAGTAGAACTAATGCACTAGCCAGGAAATGCTTGGTTTTGATTATTAAAGAACCAAAGATGAACTATGGAAAAGGTGGGTATGATTCTAGTATTTTGAAAATTTAATTTAATATTTCACTCTATGGAAAGTTTTTAGACTCTCGTGCATAGCTGAATACACTCATAGACAGGGCCCTGTAAACTGATAAAATAAATAGACACAAAAAACTTTGAGAACAGTACATTGGGGTTTATGTTTTTGTTTTCAAACTAAACAGCACTAACAACTTTTTGGAGAGAAACAACCGCTCTAAGAATTTTTTTGCGCAGTATTAGATCTCATTTAAACTTACTAATTCTCCATAAATTAAGTAAAATTTACTCTCCGAAGTGTGCTGAAAAAAACTCTCTCCTAAATTAAGTGTGGTTGAATGAAAGTTAATATTTCGCAATATATTTTTCGAACGATTGCTTATGTTAGAATAAAGTAAAAATCCAGTTGAACTAAGTCTGACACACACACACACACCAACTTCTTTAGAGTATCGGGGTATTTGCTGAAATGTAGCTGACCTTGCCTATTCAGTGTTAACTAGTCAAATACATAAATGTGCGTAGCTGTGCACGAGTGTCTGTATCAAAACTTTCCATAAAGTGAAAAAATAAATTTACTTTTGAAAATATTAGAATCACACCCATTTATTCAACGGCGCCCCTTTTCGATCGTTTAATGCTACTGTCGAACTACATTTCCTTATTAAATTGTACAAATGTGGCTTCCATCCCAGATGTGTCATTGGACAACACTCACAGGAGCCTGAATAGCCTGAATAGTAGCTGTTCTGAGCTTTGTACAGATCGGTTAAGTGGTTCCATAGAAGACAGATAGAGAGAAGTTTTAATATTGTAGGAATACATGGAAATACGTATACTGTGAACTCATCTGACACGGAATTGGTTAGATTCAACGAAGTTATTTACATTGGTCTGATAATATGTTATAAAAGGCATGAATTAATAGATAACATAAAAATTTATGACATTAAATCCAATCTGATATGTCGAAAATATCTTCGGGTGAACTATGAATTCATGTGGAAATTGTTATGGCCGCATATGAGTCCTTCGACATTATCGTAGTCTACGGCCACCTAGCAAAAAATTGTCTCCAGATGTAAGGAAATCCTCAACAGCATTGGAATGACTTTACTATACTATTCTTCCGAATATATAAACGGCACTATAGTTATATTCGAAATCAAAAGTTTTGTC
This sequence comes from Clusia tigrina, assembly GCA_920105625.2. Classification (NCBI taxonomy): domain Eukaryota; kingdom Metazoa; phylum Arthropoda; class Insecta; order Diptera; family Clusiidae; genus Clusia; species Clusia tigrina. The sequence continues at coordinate 32,597,956 of OV050030.1, forward strand.
GCTGGACTATTCTCTCCTAAATTAATTGTGATTCATTTTCCCTTAATGTCCTGTTTTTTGTTCATACCCTCAATAATCGAGAATATTGAGGACTTTATGAAGTTTATGATTATGACAGTAGCAATTGAAATTAATTTATTTCATATATTATATAAATACGTATGTACTGGATTACTGGATTATTGTTAAAAAACTGATTTTTTTTATATTCTTCAGCAGGTTTACTGAACAGCATAACTTCTTTTTTTTCATTTTCCACAGCTATTGACATTGAGTTTGTTTCTTAAATTGGGGTCATGCTCCTCTAGTTCCTTGGGTACCATATGTTCTATATTCCACTGATAATACCTGAATACAATATTCTACTGAGGTTTTATGCAAAGACCCCTGTTATGTTCGCCATTTTTTTCTAATAGAAAACACAGGCGACTATTGCTAAAATTGGTGTATTCCACAGAGGAATTACTTGTAGTACGGTGGAATAATTACATCGCTGCATGGACTCCACATTGGTTGTTTCTTTCAGATTTTTCAATCGTACGAGAATAAAAGAATTTCCTTTTTCTTATTCTTAAACATTTAGACCGATCTCGGAACCTCTGGCTACATCAGATTTTCCTTTTATTCTTTTCTCTAAAAGTACGAATACAAAAATCTGGAGTAATTTTTACTAAAGTCAGCATTCAGAGAACTACAAAATATATTAAATATGAAAGTCTGCCAATACATTTGAGTACATTATGGAAAAAATAAACAGAATTTTTTAACTCATTTTGGTTTATCACATGAGTGTGTTCATTCGGAACCTGAGCTAATTAGATAGATTTGAGTCACTTTTCTATGTGTCTCTCTTTCTTTCATACGCTTCTTGTTCTGTTATTTTACTGAAAGGGATTTGAGTAATAATAAAAAAATCTCGTTTGGAGAGCAAACAATTTTCAGCTCAACTTCATTCGGAACCTGAGCTAGTTAAATCATAGAGTAAAGAAATAAGAGTCAATCTGAAATATCACTCATTTTCCGACATAGAATAGATCGGTCGGGGGTAGTAACGAGAGTGGCGATACGATATGAAAATGAGATCTATTGAGTAATTGGCGCTATTAGCAGCGCCTCCATACTAAAAGTTTGTTGTTCGCGAATGTGACTCTTATTTCTTTACTCTATGATTAAATAAAGACTTGAGTCACTTTTCCATGTGTCTCTTTTTCCAAAGACAATATACTATATATGTATATCTGTATATTGTTTTTGCTTTTTCTTTCATGAGCTTTTTATTCTGTTGGTATACGAAAAGAAATTTGAGTGAAAAAATTTTAAAAACAAACTCATTTGGAGAGCAAACAAAATTTCTGCTGCACAAGCTTGGAACGCTCATTCATCAGTTCGCTCATTCAACAGTTCACTTCTTTAGTTTCTGGAACTAAGTTCAATTCATGTTAACAAGAAAACTTAAGATATTTTCTCCAAAATGAAAATCCTGATCCTTGTCGCTTTGATCGCTATTGCCGTTGCGGATCCGCCTTCAGAAGTAAGTTTAACAACATTTCATTGGTCTCGTTGTAAAGATCAGAACAATAGAATAAAGTAGTATCTCAGATTTGGAATGAATTCTTTATTTTTCTTGTTTCTATATCATGCTTATTGGCATAATTCATTATACAAAGAACTTATGATTAAGCTTAGAGCTAGGCACTGACGGCTGGTGTTTTCGGCCTTTATTTTAATTTATTATAGTTGATGCGTTAAATTTAAAAAAATATTTCGGAGGATGTGAGGAGTTTTATGAATATGGAGATATTCTCGCTTGTTATGTCGGTTATTAATTCTTTTATTATTTTATTATATTTGTTGCATTCCGAAATGATGTGTTGGAAGGAGATGGTGGTTTGGTTGCAGATTGGGTGGTGGGGAATTCGCTGTAAATAGGTGGGAGTGGGTTAATCGCCTGTCCTATTTTGAAGCGGATGTGCTTTTGAAGATACTTTTTTGGAATGTTGGAAAGATATGTGGTAACTTTTCCAGATGGGATTATTAACTTATAGTGATGTTGGTAGTTTTGCCACTCCTGTTGTTTCTTCGAGATATAGAAGTTCGATATTGCTTGTCCAGTTTGTGTTCGGTGCATTTTTTCATTATTGGAGCTGTGGAGCTAAATTTTGCTAGTTCATCGGCTCTGCTATTTCCTTGAATTCCAGCGTGCTCGGGGATCCACATTTGTTCAATTTTGTTTGCGTGTAGTGAGAGAATATCAGGGATTTCGCAAATAGTATCGTTTTGGTGGCAAGTGTTTATAATGGCTTTGATACAGAACTGTGAGTCGGAGCAAATGATGTACTTGCCTTTCTGATTTTTGAAGACTTTCACAGCATCAAGCACCGCTTCAGCTTCGGCGGAAAAGATTGAGCAATTATTATTGAGTTGTGTTAATTGTGCGGCCAACACCAGATTCAGATTTCGACCCACTTCTTCCGTGTTCTTGAATCGTGCTCGATTTGGAGGATAGCGTGAGTTATCCTATCCACAGCCGACATTATTTTTTTTTCAATTTCTGTATCGTAGCTTTGCCCACGTTGTATTTGTAGGGTAGAAGTTGTTCCGTTGGGATTAGTAGTTTTGTTGGAAGTTTCATTGTGCATACATTTATTCTGTCGCGGAGTGTGCCAAGTCCGGATTCTGTTTGTAAAATGTTCGGTGATGTTTTACGAAAGGCACCCAGTCCATATATGGTGCAGCGGTGTTGTAGATTGTTTCATTTCTTTTGAGGCTTGGTTTAGAGGTATGTCCGTAGATCGCTAGTCCATATACGATTTTGGAAACTAATATTGAATTTATGATGTTTATTGTAGTGTTTGGGCGAGTATTACTGTGATAACTGCTTATACGTTTGATTAGGTTTAGTCGATTGGTTAGTGCTTCTTTAAGATAGTTAATATGTATTGTAAATTTATATTTAGTGTTTAATATGATTCCTAGAATTTTTTAATTATTTACATTACAATTCTGTTGGTATTTATATGCATGTCTATAGGAGTGCATTTTTTTTTCTACATATATGTATGGCTTTAGTTTTAGATAAGGTGCGTTTTGCTCCTGTGGTATTGCACCAGCTTGTTATTTTGGTATATAGTGTGTTTATCTTTTAATATGCCTTGATTTTTGTGATTTATGATTATGTATGGATCATCTGAGTAAATGCAATGGTTCAATGTTGGATTGCTTATTATTGTTTTGTTAAGTTTTTCGTATGCTGTGAGGAATAATTGGAATGTGGGATACCGTTTATCAGTGGCATAGTTTCGGAGTAGTAGGGGTTTATTCTTACTTTAAATTTTCTATTGGATAAGAATGAGATTATGAAGTTTAATATTTTAGGGCCCAATTTGCATTTATTTAGATGACCAACGATGGCGTGGACACCGATGCGGACAAAAGCTCTTTCAAAGTCTATAAAGAGATTAGTTATGTGGTCTGTGGATGAGAGATTTGTTGTTATTTGATGGTATGTAAAGAGCAGAGCGTCTACTATTTCTTTTATTCGTTTGCAGGCGACTCGCTTCGGACTGATCAAATTGTTTCTTTTTAAGAACCAGTAGATTCGTTGCAGATAATTTTCTCCATTATTTTGGCAGTACAGGATAGGAGAGGGGAGGGCGGTATCCTTCAATTTAGTTTTTTGGTTTTCCATTCTTGTGGTATAGTTCCACTGTTGAAAATGTTCTTGAACAGTTTGAGTAGAAACATTTTTCCAGTTATAGTTTTAACGTGGGAAAACATATTTCATCGGGGCCAGGCGTTTTTTATATTAGCTTTGAGAGGATTTCGTTAAGTTCTCTCAGGGTTATATCTGTTTCGAAGAATGTGTCTGTTTGGTATAGATAATAATTTATACGTCTGTGGAAGTTTTTGTTTTTTTCGTTGATAAAAGTGGGGGAAACGTTTGAGTCGTCAGATGCTTTTGACCATATATCAGCGCAAATCGACTTTTCAGAAATTAGCTTATCGGTTGGATTGATTATATTAATTCTGGTGGTAGGTCTGTTTTTTCCGTATAATTTATAACGTGGTGCCATAAAGTTTGCACGGATGAGTTGTTAATTATTTTGGATGTAAGATTGTAAAATGAGTCGTTTTTTGCCAATTTGGTTTCTCTTTTGAAAAGAGCATTTGCTCTTTTGTAGGCTCGTCTGTTGTCAGTGTTTATATTGTTTATAAATGAGTGCCACAATATTGTATTATGATCTAAGGTTTTTAAGGATTCTTGCTGTTCCACCTTTTGCTTGTGTTGAATTTGCATTGCTAAGGTAGCAATCGTAGTTATTGAGATTAATGGAGTTGAGTTTGAAATGGGTGTCTTGTATTGCTATGACGCCTGGGTTTTTATTGTGAATTAATAGTTGAAGTTCCTGCAAATTATTTCGGTAACCGTTCATATTCCATTGGATAATATTTACGACCATAAAAATCAATCAGCCAATATTGCTCTTGCAGTGATATGTTTGTATCAAAGAGAGTTAAGTGTCATCACAGATAGCATTTTTGTGTTGCTTGTTTATTTTAGGAGTGTTGTTCAATGTTCCGGGTGAGGTTAAGGATATTGCGGGTATATTTTTGGTGGAGTTTGTTGTATAGTTGAGTGGCTTTAGTTGGTTTGGAAATGTATGCATTTTGAGATGTTTGCATCAGATGAGTTATCGTTGTTACTTTTTCTGTTAATTCTTGTGTTTTACATTTTTTAATAAGTTCAATTCTTTTGATTCTATTTCTGTTCCTTCTTTGAGTGTTTCTTCTGGGATTTTGATAGTTGTTGTGTTCTGATCATTAATGATTTTTCTTGCTCCCTTGTATGTACATTTGCTTAAGAATTTTGCTTTTATAATTTCACGTCTTTTTTGTATACTTGGGCAATCTTTGTGAGGTGCGTTGTGGTCATTTTGGCAGTTTACGCATTGTACTTACCCTCATGGTACAGGGACGTGAACGGAAAAAGAGCTAAATTCACATTTCTGTTCACTTCGGCAATGTTTTTGGGTGTGGCCAAGTTTGAAACACTTTTTGCACTGAATCGGGATATAATAAATGGATCCAAATTTAAAGGTAAGGAATCTTACTTGGATTTCTTTAGCAAGATCATATCGATTGAATGAAATTATATGTAGCGATGTGTTACTTAGTGTAACGTCGGTGAACTTTTGAATTTTTTGAACAGCTACTACTGATTGATTATTCAGTCCCTCGACTATCTCCTCTGTTGAAAGATTTTTGAGTGGTGGAGCGAATTCCACACCTTTGATTGAGTTTAGGGTAGGGTGCAATGTGGCGGTGACCGGGCAAATGTTTGATAAGCTTGTTACTTTTAAGAATCACGTTGTTTGTGTTTGCTTTTTTGTAAAAATTAGTTGGTCGCCGTCTCTTGTGAAGAAAATAGTGGTTGGTTTTTCACTCCTTATATTTTCGATTATGCTAAAACTTTGAATTGGTTTACTTACGATGTTACTTTTTATTAGAATGTATTTCGGGTAGTGGTTTTTATTTCTTTGGTTTGTGCGGTTTATGCTGGGAAATGCGAATTTACTTTTGATATCGTAGTTTATGTTTTTTCTTCTTTTGGATGTTTTTGGATCAGGGCCGTGGTCGAGTGAGGCAAATTAATTACCTCCCGTATTAGACGCCTTGTTTGGTGAATTGCACAACCGGTCTTAAGACACTTGTTGGAACTATAGCAATTCGAAACGAAAAATTTAAATGTTAAAATTCAGTTAAATTAATGTATTATTTGATTCTTCCAAATTGAAAACTGTTTGACAGGAAAATCGTTGCAATGTAACAAATGAGTTTAATTTGGGTTTCTTCTCTATTACAGTTCAGACCCGAACAATAGAAATGGGTTGATATATGTAAGGTGGATTAGTCTCGATGATGTTTTGAATCTTCATTCTGGATCCTTCTTTGGACCGAGTTCTTTGACGCTCCGAAAGAGTTCGTGTACTGCTACTTGGAGCAAAATGGTATGTTCATTAGTGGCAATCCCATTGTGCAGTGATAGTTAACAAACGGTGGCGGGAGGATACTCTAATGGTGATCAATATTTGGATACCTGCTTTTTGAATGAAAATATGACTTATGTCTGCGAAAAGGCCTATCAATTTTACAGGTGCTACAGCACAAATCATCAAAATCATCGTTAATTACAAATAAAGAAAATTAATTGCATATCTTTTTATACAAAAAATATCAGTATGTAATTTTTAATTTATTGCCATTTGGTCAGATGAGATACACAAGAGAAAATGTTTTCATTACTAACCTCTTGAACACTGTCTAAGAATAGTCTGGGGGACATACCATTGCATCGATAACTGTATTTGCCGTTCCAATAGATCATTGTGGAACTATTTTTTCCAAATTCTTACGATGGAGTACAATTGGTATTTGGGTCAGGCTAGCAAAGTTTTCCTCAATGGTTCGGCTACAGAAGAGAAAGTGGTTTTCTATATGAAAAACGAACAGCAAATATAGATAAATAGGAAGGGCCATTCTGGCTTGTATAAAGGCAGTTTTTTTCTCATTCATCATTGTTCGAAGATAGAAAGTTATTCAATACATTTTTGGTGGAGATAAAATTAATGGAAATATTAAATACTATCAGATACGAGTATTCTTTCCATAGAATGTAAAGATATTTCAATTAAAATATATTGCGAGTGGAGGTCACATTTCGGGTATCGGCCCTGAATCCGTGACTAGTAGTCCTGAGATGAAACTAAATCTCCGCAAAAATACTGTAAAGGGGAACTTTCATAAAATCGAATTCATACCAACAATCGCTGATGTTGCGAATCCCAGTGCTCAGTTGGAGTTATTATACTCGTACTCTGATTTTCTCATATCTATAGAACTGACTTTCTCATTGAATTTAAACCAGCAATTGGTTTCCGAATATGTCCTCATGCTATTTAGTACAGTCGGATGAAACATTTTTGAACTAATATGTACATACCTGTTCGTAACTATTCGAAGAAATAGGGTCCGATGCCGCTTCCGATACCTAATCTGTACCAAACAGCGTAAGGATGGTTGCTTTTGTTAGCAGCAGCAACACCTGCATAATGGCAATGTTCTTTCCACCTCCACCGCTTCTTATGCTTCATTGCCGCCTTCAATTTCAATAAATCTCCACTAATTCGTCGGAAGTTCCGGGTTGCTAGTCCTGATCCAAACTTTCGCTCATGAGGGAATAACCTCTTTATATACCGCTCTAATTTGACGCCAGTAAGCACCGTCCCTACTTCCGAGATGGCTTATGAACTTTCATTATTTCAAGCTACAATTTTAACCTGGCATAGATTCCAGCTGGAAAATTCGTATGTTGGTGTAGGACCGGATTTCTTGCTTTTATTTTCAGATATACTCTGGCTCAGGCGGCTTGTACCCATTTCAATTGAGTTCGCGTAACTTTTTCTTCGGGGTTTCCCTCATGTTCGCAGTCGATTTGGAAGTCGAACAGGTCTGCCTTTGCTCATTCAATTGACTGCTTCAAATCTTCTGTAAGTTCTGTGCCAGTCGGCTCTTTTGCATGTACCTTCTTTATAAGTCTTGTGTCAGTACTCCTCTTGTGATAACCCGCTTTCGGTGGGTCAAATATGGTTACTTTGAGCACTGACAGCAGTATTCTCTTTGGCCTGACCTTCGCAATATTTTCTCTCACCAGCTGATCACTGGCCTATGCACAGTACTAATTGCCTATCCTTGCCAGTTAGACGGAGGACCGCTTCCCCTGGATTTTATATTTTGTATTTTTATAGCCTTTACCTTTAAAAAGGTAAATAGGGTATACTAACTTTGTGCTTTTGAGAGGGGTTGCAACTTCCAGAAGGAGGCGTGGTAGGTATGGACATATATATTCAGATATGCTCAGAATCACTTTCTGAATAATTGTAATTTTGACCGTCTGACTGTCCGTGCGTGCGTCCGGGCGTCCGTCCGTGCGTCCGTCCGTGTGTCTGTCTGTGGTCACTTTTTTTCTACACCATTAGAGCTATCTTAATGAAACTTTGCAAAAGTATAGTCTGCACAAAGACACAGAACCAGATTGGTATATGAGCCGAGTTGGACAACGACCATGCCTATTTTTATATTTCTTAAAATGACCATAGCTTCGTTCCAATTGATGGAATAGTGACGCGATTTGGCGGATGTGCACTATGCAAAAAGTAGGCGGTATATATTACTGCCACGCCCACTATTAACAAACATTCATAGCTTAAGATCTATCGGAGATTTATGGACGAAATATTACGGGAATGAATATGGGGACATTATAGAGCTATCTGCAACAAATAGGGTTGATCAGAGAAAACACACGCCAACTTTTAATATAAGGAACTTTCCAATATAAGGAACTTACCAAAAATCATTAGTAGTTTTCTATTAGAGATTTGTCAACATTAAACACCACACAAAATTGGGTGGATTATTTTGGCAGCCACACCCTCTATTGATATATTTTTATAACTAGCGACCTGCACAACATTTTTAGGCGAAATTTTATATTAGTATGTATATTGACACTACAAACCCATACACACGAAATAGGGTCGAATAGATAAAGGGCACGCCTCCCTTTATTGTAATCAACTCAAGGTACCCTACCGAAAATTACTGTAGATATGCTCCTAATCATGATTTACGAAGAAAACACCCCCATTGTTGAACTCGCAAGGACAAGGAAAGGTAAAGGTTATTTCGAAATCTGTCCAACCAGACTTCAGACTTCTTTTCCTGCTTTAGGTGAAGTGTTAAATTTTAGAAAAAAGATGTCCACCTTCGAATACCTCCGAACTACGCCAGTAAGGCTCATTATTATATAGAGCTTTTCTTCTTGATTCTTTTGGAAAAATGCCCCCAGACAGACTGATCGCAGAACACCCTATTCCAGCCCTTTACGCCCGACCAAGGCAAGAGTGCAAATCCAAATGTTGTACTATTGAGGAGCAACAAACGCCTGAATCTATCTTCATATCTCTGTCTATATACCTCCTGGCAACGTGTCGGACTTCACTGTATTATCTATTACCAGCCGGCACCCTCGAGGAGGGTTCAGTAGAGAATTTTGCCGACCTCAATTCAAACTGTTACTAATATGATAATGATTTATGTAATTCTGTTTTTTTAGCTTGAACATTTTGTTTCTTAGATTATAAGGATCACATTTCTTTTATTTTTTAATATTTGCCATGAAAGTGGTTGTAATCTTGCCGGTAGTGGAATTTTTGTATTAGTTTAGAGTCATTTAATTCTATCTCCTCTTTCTATACTTACTTTAGTATATTTCCTCATAAGGGTGCCGATAATTTTAGACTTTCATTGTTTATTCCCATCGTTAAATCGTTGAATTGATTTAATTCATCATTCATTCGAAACTACTTCCACCTCTTTAATGTGTTGATTATTTATTTTACTGCGTTTTCTAATTGGCTTTTTAATAGATGGGCATACAAGAATTGTTCGAACAGTCTATCAATGCATTTTGTGAGCAAATCGCTGAGTTATTACAATCGACAAGTTTATTACGTAAATTATACAATTTCTATGATATTGTGCTATTTGTGTCTGTACTCGGATGCTTCATATATCAATCACAAGACGTGTTTGCTAACACAGTTTTATCATGCAGACTCACCAGCTGCTCTAATACACACACATACAGTTGCATGCACATATTCACCAGGATCTACATCACTGCAATCCCCAGTTTCTCAACACATATAAACTGCAATAATCATCATTAAGGAATATCCTGCTGATATTACTCTTGTTCGTGCACTTCTCTTATTTTGAAAACTTACGCCAACTCTGGGGAAAAATTGCGTTTGTACCTTTAAGTACTCGGATAAGGAAGTAGACTATAGTAAGAAGACTAAAAATTTAAAATCTTTTTACCACACCTGCGTGGAAACACATTTACACAATACAGCCTCTCCTCCTGCTCTATTATTTGCAGAAGAGACAGTTCCAGATAATCCAAGAGTAGAGGAAAATATTCACAACAGATCAGATGCCGTATATAAATGTATGCGAGAAAACTTGGGTTTCAAAGTACCTGTTTCAATGCTGGAGATAAGTGAATTATTTTCACACTGGTATTGTTCCAATTGTAATGGAGAACCTCCATGACATATATGGAATTGAGAAGTTAGTTCCTCAATTAGCTGAGATGAAAGTTCGTACTGATCTGTAATATGACACCCACATCGATCGACGCGATTTCCTAGAAGGTTGGGGAGAAAACAGTAGACCTAATGCATTAGCCAAGAAATGCTTGGTTTTGATTATTAAAGAACCAAAGATGGACTATGGAAAAGTGGGTATGATTCTAGTATTTTGAAAATTTAATTTAATATTTCACTTTATGGATAGTTTTTAGACTCTCGTGCATAGCTAAGCACACCCATTTACAGGGCCCTGTAAACTGATAAAATAAACAGAAACAAAAAACTATAAAAACAGGCCAGTGTTAGTAGATTCGGGCTGATATATGTAGTTTCTTCAAACTGAACAGCACCAAAAACTTTTTTGGGAGAAACAACCGCTCTAGGAATTTTTTGTGAAATATCAATTTTCATTCAAACATACGAACTCTCCAAAAATTAAGTAAAGTTTACTCTCCGTACTGTGCTGGAAAAAACTCTCTCCTAAAACTGAGTGTGGTTGAATGAAAGTTAATATTTCGCAATATATTTTTCGAACGATTGCTTATGTTAGAATAAAGTAAAAATCCAGTTGAACTAAGTCTGACACACACACACACACCAACTTCTTTAGAGTATCGGGGTATTTGCTGAAATGTAGCTGACCTTGCCTATTCAGTGTTAACTAGTCAAATACATAAATGTGCGTAGCTGTGCACGAGTGTCTGTATCAAAACTTTCCATAAACTGAAATAATAAATTAAGTTTTGAAAATATTAGAATCACACCCACCTATTCAACGGCGACCTTTTCGATCGGTTCTGAAGAACTACCTTTCGTTATTAAATTGTACAAATGTGGCTTCCATCCCAGATGTGTTATTGGAGAACACTCACAGGAGCCTGAATTGAAGTTGTTCTGAGCTTTGTATAGATGGGTTAAGTGGTTTCTAACGATTTGTCGCTAGATCATTCTCTCCTAAATTAATTGTGATTCATATTCCTTAATGTCCTGTTTTTTGTCCATAACCTTATTCATAATCCATAATTGAGAATATTGAGGACTTTATGAAGTTTAGGATTATGACAGAAGCAATTGAAATTAATTTATTCCAGAAATAATTTAAACACGTATGTTCTGGATTAGAATACTATTAAGAAATTTAATTGATTGACATTTTTCGGCAGTTTCACTGCTCGGCACAACTTCTTTTAACTACTTTTCCGCAGTCGACACAGTTTGTTGCTTTTACGGTCTTCGTGTAATATTTGTTCCTATTTCTACTGATATTTTCTAATACAAAACACAGACAATTCTTAAGACACCTGGTGTATTCCGCAGAGGCACTGCTTGTAGTGCCGTGGATATTTACATCGCTTTTTTCTTTCTTTTCCATTTTCCAATCGTACGAGAATAAAAGAAAAATTCCTTTTCATCTCGTCACTTAAGATTTTCCTTTTATCCTCTTCTATCAAAGTACGAAAAAAATTAACAAAATTTTGTATTAAAAGACCATTCAGGGAAAGATGTCTGCCAACATTAGTGTCGTCCAAGGATTGAACGGAGAGTCTATTCCATTTCGATAGTGTAATGAATAGTGATGAGCGATCCAGTGATTTTTGAGTATCGCCGTTACCAGTGATTGCTATTTTCCAATCACCGTGATTTTAAACAGTGACTTCGATCGCTGTTTCCATTGTGTTCATACATATACATATTTATGTATGCAGTCAACCAAACTGTTATCAAATATGCAAAGTAACACCGAAAAGCGCGATTTTTAACAGGCATCTGTAATCCACCAGTGATTGAAAATCGCTACTTTAATAAAAGCGTGAAATAACAGCCAGTTGTTATTTCACTACTTTGGTAACGAATTATATCAATCACTGTTTTTATCATGTTAGTTAAGTAAGTCTATGTATGTATGTAGTTGTTGCTGTTAAATTATCCCATTGCTGGAGAGAGTGATACAAAGTTTGAATATTCATACGTAACGCTTTTACATTTTAACATTTGAGAGAATTATTCGGAAATTATTTGTCATTTATTAATATCTTTTAATATTGATTCTGTTGTTTATTGTCTTACAATTATATTATTCCCAATTTTAATTAAAAATACGGATTTGTTATAAATAAAAACCTTAGTTTCATTTAAAATAAATTTCGCATTTAAAATGTCAGAAATGAAAAGAAAAACGAGTCAAATATGGCAATTTTTCGAGCCAATTGATGCTATATATGCAAAATGTAATATTTGTAAGTCCAAAATGTCGTATAAGACGACAATATCAAACTTAAGAAAACACATGCAGAATAGGCATCCAACAGTGCCATTACCTACAAACATCATAAAATCGAATTTAAATGTAAGTTAATATCCATATATTTAAATATCTAAATTTTGCTACAAAATTTCTTTATTTCTGTATTTAAAACACCAGAATGAACAACCTATTATAAATGGACATATAAATATTTCCGCATCCAAAACAGGAAAAGATTTAGTTCAAAACATTGCATCACTTCAGTCAGGAATATAGTAGAACTAATGTCGATTGCTACAGAATGCTCATCTTTTCATAAAAGTTTGGTAAATTCAAATCGATTCTATTCTACGGCAATGTAAATTAACGATGTTGAAAACAAAAAAATTTCATTGAAATCGAAACAAGAAATAGATGAAAAGCTTTTGTTTCTTTTTATTATGGACAATAATATCGCCGCTTTTATTTAACGCTTTTATTAAAGGTAGCGATTTTCAATCACTGTGAAAAAAGAACGGACTGTTAAAATCACTCTTATGATCAAATCATTGTTACTTTGCATATTCGATAACAGTTGCTACCAGCGATTTTTAAATAACAGTGAAAAAATCACCTGCAGTGAAATTTTGCTCATCTCTAGTAATGACTCGAGCAGTGTGACAGTTACAAGATTGCTAATAGTTTGAAAGAGATGATTCTTTCTTCTTGCATTGTAATTATGCCAGTTTTTTCTCGAAATGGCACATTAGCAATGTTTTCCATCTCTCTTGTACCTTGCACTGATCGTATGTATTTCCCTTAACAACTGTTACTGGATGCCCACATCCATATAGAAAAACACTTGGTCGTTTTCCGACGAAGCTTTGCAAGTCAACTATTCGGCTCTCTCATAGTTCTCAAAGTTCCTTTGATCTGAAACCCACACGAAAGGTAATTTAAGATTGGTCGATAATGAATAACATTCCTTCTTTCAGATACCGACCAGCTTATTGCTGATGAAAGGTGACGCTATCGTTCTTGGCTGTCGCAGCAAGTGGATATATTCTTAGTCACTTTGCGCGCCTTTAACGCCCTGCATGCCTGCCAAATGGCAAACACCTCTGCTTGTAGGATACTAGATGTCGATGGTAATTGGATACATTCATTTGAAAAAGGTGTGCTCTGCATCATCCGCATTGCTGTCGCACTCAGGTCCTCCAATGTTTCCCATTCGGTGTAGATACTTGCAGAAGTATCAGTGACCAGACAGTAACTGCGTGAGGTAGAAATTGACGGTTCCGGCTCCTCCTCCTCTCCAGCTCGCTTTGTCGGGTATAAGTCTCGCTGTCCATCTTACGCGACTCTCTGCGGCTCATCGTTCTTGCCAATGGTGCACGGTTTGTTGCTTTATATCCTGCGCGGTTACTCTGGTATTTTTACTCATCTTGGTCTCGTAGGTACAGTACGGTCGATACAGTACGGTAAGCTGAAGCTACTCGCAGAGCTGCGGTTCGTTGCACGGAGGATACAACTTTTCTTCGGGCGTGCACCTTCAGCTTGTCGGCCCACAATTCGCTACAATACAGCAGATTGGAGTGCGTTGTCATCATCAGAAGCTTCCTCTTGCTGGATGTCGGCCCTCCGGTGTTTGCCATTAGTCTGCTAAGAGAAGCCGTTACCGGTGCTACGTTAGCCGACGCATTTTGCATTTGCGCCCAGTAGGTGAGCTTGGAGTCAAGCTGAATTCGCAGGTACTTTATCATCTTTTGTGTCCTGACGATGTCGGAGCAAATTCTCAAGTCAATTTGGTTTGGATAGTGCTTTCTCGTGAGGAATAGCATTTCTGTGTTTTCAAACCGTGTGAATGGAGCGACCTCTGCGTTCTGTTCATGACCTGGTTCAGCTTTCTTTGGGCGTCTTCCGTCGCGTGCGGTGATGACAGCCGCAATGTCGTCTGCGTATCCGACTAGATGAGTGTCATCTGGCATCTTTATGCGCAAAATGCCGTTGTAGCTTATATTCCAAAGGTCCGATCCGAGGATTGCGCTGCCCCTGACGTGATGGTTTTGCTTCGGGTGCCTTTGTTGGTGCCGTATATCAACATTCGATCTTTAAGGTAGCTCCGAAATATCTTCTATAGATAAGCTGGTATCTGAAAACGATTTTCGAGTGCCTTGATAATGTCCACCTAGCGCCGTCTGACGTCTAATGTAACGAGGAGTACCACTCACCTGGAGTAGTGATTTCCTTGCTGTACCGCTAACACACTTTCTCTGACGTCTTCTACGGCACCAATTGTGGACTTTCCTGGCCGAAAACCGATTTATCGTGTGGATAATCACCCAGCGTTTTCAATAGCTGCTGCTATTCGGGGTTTCACTAGTTGCTCCAAAAGTTTGCCCGCGGTATCTAGCATAAACAGTGGTCGATTTGCTGACGGTGACTCGGAGTTTCCTTTTCCCTTACTGATAAGCTGTATTTTCCAGATGTCTGGGAACATTCCTTCTGTCAGGCCATGGTTGCTGTGGCTTTCAGTAATTAGAACTCAGTTAGTACTTTATTCTAAGTGCTTATGAGTAATTATTAGTATATTATTATAAATTTTTGGCGATGATATACTTGATCTAATTGTTTAGAGTAAGTTTCATGATATAATTTTGATATTTTTAACAATGAGATTATTTTTTTGATATTAACAATTGTTGGGTTCAAAATACGTTTAATAGGATCGGAGCTATGGAATATATGGTTTCTATGTGAATAGAAGGAACAAGAATCAGCCACTTCATAATGGAAATTATGGCGGAGTTGCAAAATTTACGTGTGCTAAAACTGTTCCAGTCCATGAGATGTAAATGCATCAGATTTGAATGGCCCAGACGAACTCATTTAGAATTAACCTAATCCATTCTAGAGAAAGAATGGTCGATACAGAGTTTCAAAAGCTGATTCGAATGTAGTTTTTATACATTTTGTGCTTTATACTATGTTGAGCATTTTTCCCAAGTCTCAGTTTTATACTATTAAACAATGTCCCGAGAGGGCTCTTATTCTAGTCCTAATTTGTAGTCTATTGAGCTTACTGATATTCTTAGATAGACGCAGATTTAGCCTCGCCCATGTTTGCCTGGAGACCACTGTAGTGATCCATTAGTTTGATGGACTCACTGATTGAGAGCGTTTTTGGAAGTAATCCGTACCCAAAACTTTCTTTGGAAACAAAGAGAAGAAGTGATTCTCTAAAAGATACATCAAAGAATAACATAACAAAGATCAATAAATTCTTAAAAGAATGCCACATCCAAAATTATATTTAAATACCCAAATAAGTAAATATGTAAAATAATATATTAAAATCGAGTTGAAGGCCCTGGTAGCTATGACTCTTCTTCTTAAATTAGTTATAATAATTTATTATTGTGATTAATCCTTTTAAATTAAATTAAAAATATATATGTATATATATATATATATATATATATATATATATATATATATACATATATATATATATATATATATATATATATATATATATATATATATATATAAACGTGATAGCACAGTGAATGTGATTGCATACTTTCAGGATCCCATCTGAGTTGGAGAATGAGTGCCCCCTGTGAGTCAAGATGCGAACTATTCGAATAATAGCTTATTCAAGAACCATCTGTCGGTAATATCAAAAAGAATATTCTCGACTTCCGTCGAAGAGGATAGAAGCTTCTAGATAATACGAGAATAGCGTGGAAGTTTCTACACCAACCATTCGAAAACTATAAAAGCGACAAGACTGTTCAAAGTGGAATACAGTAGATCAGAGATCGTAAAAGTGTATACATCAGGCATTTTAATCTAAGCAGCAGTATTAGCAGTATTTGTAATTTTGCAAAGTGATGAAATTCATTATTAAATAAAGTGATGAAATTACTTATTAAATAAAGTGACTAATGGTTTGTGAAATAAGTGCAAATAATAACTAAGTAAACTTTAAGCCTAATATTAAATGTGTACATAGCAATAATTAAATAAAGCTAATTATTTTAATTTAACCAGCGATTGTTTGATTACTACACAATCCAGTGGTACGAGTCCAAGTACAGAGAGTTAGAGGAATTGTCAGGAGGGCAATTTTGTAACAGAGTAAATTGTCAAGAGGGCAATTTCGTAACAATATATATATATATATATATATATATATATATATATATATATATATATATATATATATATATATATATATATATATATATATATATATATATATATATATATACGATTTCTTCATATATTGACTGTTCTCATTCATTATTTCGACACCATCGTACTGGAAAATATTTTGGCTGTTAAAATTCTTCAACCAGGCCCGTTCCAGCATCTGCTTCTATGCTACTAAATGCGCTTACCTGAAACTTATCGTCTGCAGTTCCTGCAAACCCCTCCGCTTGATGCGGTGCGGGAAATTCCTTGCAATTATCCTGCTTGGCCGTGATAACGCGCATGGGCAGATTCAGTCCAACCATGTGCAGTGTGCAAACCGACCCGACGGTTGACAGCCAACTTACCTACCTATCTACCAATCCTGAATGGTATATTCAAAAGAAAATTTTGTAGCTTTTTATATTCGTACTTTTATAGAAAAGCACAAAAGGAAAATCTGTTTTAACGAGAAGACCAGGGATCAGTCTAATTGATTCAGTGCAAAATAATTCAGAGATAAAGTCTTTCTTTCGACTTGTATATTTGGAAAAGGTATAACAAACAACCAATGTGAAAGCCATGAAGCGGTGTAATTATTCCACGGCACTACAAACAATTCCTCTGCGGAACACACCAGTTTTTATAAAAATTTTCTGTGTTTTATGTTAGAAAGACATGGTTAACATAACAGGAGTCTCTCAACAGCTTTATTACATAAAACCTCTTTAAATATTGTGTTTAGGGAGTATCAGTAGAATGTAGAACATATGGTACCCAAGGAGCTAGGGAAGCATGAACCTTATTGAAGAAAAAAAATATGTCAATGACTGCGGCAAATGAAGTAAATGAAGTTATGCTGAGCAGTAAACCTGCCGACAAATATACACAATATCACAATTTTAAATTCTAGTCCAGCACATAAGTATTTATATTATACTTGGAATAAAACCCAGAATGACCCCTTCCAATTTATCTGCATTTGCTGTTCGTTTTCCATATAGAGTAATATTTTCTCTTCTGTAGCCGAACTATTGATGAAAAACCTGGCTAGCCCACCTAACCCAAATACCAATTGTACTTCATCGTAAGACCTTTGGAAAAATCAGAACGAAAATACAGCCATCTACCAATTTTATGTCCATCAGAAAATTTTAAAACATATATTTTGCATAAAAGGAATTAAACTTAATTTTATTTATTTAAAAGGAAAAAGCAAGTGCTGGAGGCATGAAGCATTTATAGAATATGTAGATTGTTTCCTGGTCATAAGCCTCATTGGTATTCAAATGGCATTTCGAAAGTTCACAATAATTGACCTCCGTTTTTTCGATTATCACTTCAATGTTGGGGATGTTATTTGTGGACATACCGTTTGCATTCAAGTAACATTGCACAAATTTCTTCGATTTGTCATCCGTGTCTGTGATATCAAAGATTGAAGAACGAAGTTCGACAATCCGCTCTGGATAAACATCTTTCGCACATCCCTCAACCCACTTTTTTGTCGTCACTCAACTGTAAAAGGTAAAAAACAAAAATTACATTCATTCAAAATCTGAGATATCACTCAAAAAATTGTTTTATTCTTTACAACAACACCGACGAAATTTCATTACATCAGGGAGGTCCGTACCCGCAGCAGCAAAAGCGAGCAAAGCGACAAGGATGAGGATTTCCATTTTGTAGAAAATATCTTTAGTTTCCTTGTTAACACAAATTGAAGTTAGTTCCAGAAATGAACGAAGTGAACTGATGAAAATAAATGAGCGTTCCAAGCGTGTGGAGCCGAAATTTTTTTGTTCTCCAAATGAGTTTGTTTTTATGATTATTACTCAAATCCCTTTTCGTATAATATCAGAACAAGAAGCGTATGAAAGAAAGAGAAACACATAGAAAAATGACTCAAGTCTTTACTTAATCATAGAGTAAAGAAATAAGAGTCACATTCTCGAACAACAAACTTTTTGTATGGTGACGCTGCTAATAGCGCCAATTACCCAATGGCTCTCATTTTCATATTGCAGCACCACTCTGGTTACTACCCCCGACCGATCTCATCTATGTCGAAATATGAGTGACATCTCAGATTGTGATTTTTTTTTTTACTCTATGATTTAACTAGCTCAGGTTCCGAATGAAGTTACTCATTTGATAAAGCAAAATAAGTTAAAAATTTATATTTATCTTCTCATATGGTGTACTCAAATGTATTGACAGAATTTTATATGACATGAATATATTATGTAGTTCTCTGAATGCTGTCTTTAATAAAAATTATTCTAGATTTTATATTCGTACCTTCAGAAAAAGGATAAAAGGAAAATCTTATATAACGACACGTCCAGAGATCGGTCTAAATGCTTCAGATTGCAAAAAGGAATTTTTCTTTTATTTTCCTACGATTAGAAAATATGAAAGAATCAACCAATGTGGAGTCCATGAAGCGATGTAATTATTCCACGGTATTACAAGGAATACCTCTGTGGAATACATAAAATTTCTGAACAGTCTGTGTTTTGTATTAGGAAGAAATGGTGAACAGAACAGGAGTCTTGCAGGCCCTTTCCTCCAAAAAGACTCAGTATAATATTGTATTCAGGTATTATCAATAGAATGTAGAACATATACTACCCAAGGAGCTAGGGAAGCATTACCCTTATTTAAGAAACAAACTATGTCAGTGACTATGGAAAATGAAATAAAATAAGTTATGTTGAGCAGTAAACTAACCGAAGAATATTTATAAAATTAATTTATAATTTTCTTAATAGTATTCTAATCCAGCACATACGTATTAATATAATAACTGGAATAAATGAATTTCAATTGCTTCTGTCATAATCCTAAACTTCATAAAGTCCTAAAAATTTTCAATTATTGAGGGTATGAACCAAAATCAGGACATTAAAGGAAAATGACACACAATTGAGTTAGGAGAGAATAGTCTTGCTACAAAAATTTTGATTTCGAATATGACTATAGTGCCCTTTATATATTCTGAAGAATACTATAGTAAAGTCATTCCAATGCTGTCGAGGATTTCCTTACATATGGAGAAAATTTTTTGTTAGGTGGCCATAGACTACGATAATGTCCAAGGACTCATATGCTTCCATAACAATTTCCACATGAATTCGTAGTTCACCCGAAGATATTTTCGACATATCAATTTGGATTTAATGTCATATATTTTCATTTTATCTATTAATCCCTGCGTATTATAACATACGGTCTATCAGACCAGTGAAAATAACTTCGTTGAAGCCAACCAAGTCTGTATCAGATTAGGTCCCAGTATACGTATTTCCATGTATTCCTACAATATTAAAACTTCTATCGATATGTCTTCTATGGAACCACTTAACCGATATGTACAAAACTCAGAACAACTACTATTCAGGCTCTTGTGATTGTTCTCCAATAACACATCTGGGATGGAAACCATATTTGAACAATTTAATAAGGAATTGTAGTTCCTCAGTTGCATTTACGGAACGAAAAGGGGCGCCATTGAATAGGTGGGTGTGATTCTGAGATTTTCAAAATTAAATTTATTATTTCAGTTTATGGAAAGTTTTGAGATACTCGTGCATAGCTAAACACATTTATGTATTTGACTAGTTAACACTGAATAGGCAAGGTCAGAAACATGCGAGCAAATACTCTGATACTTAAAAGAAGTTGGTGTGTGTGTGTGAGTCAGTCTTAGTTCAATCAAAGACAATATACTATAAGAAGTTACATTGCTCTCTTCACTCAGCGAAATGAGTTAAAAAACTGAATTCCAATGTGGTTGCCAGCAATTTCAATATGTTGATCCTCACTCAAGAGAGCAATGTAACGTCTTATAGTATATTGTCTTTGGTTCAACTTTCTTTTTTCTAACATAAACAATCGTTCGCAAAATATATTGCGAAATATTAACTTTCATTCAACCACACTCAGTTTTAGGAGGGAGTTTTTTCCAGCACAGTTCGAAAAGTGAACTTTACTTAATTTATGGAAAGTTCGTAAGTTTGAATGTGAATTGATATTTCACAAAAATATTCTTAGAGCGGTTGTTTCTCTCAAAAAAGTGTTTAGTGCTGTTCAGTTTGAAGAAACTACATATATCAGCCCGAATCTACTATCACTGGCCCGTTTTTATAGTTTTTTGTTTTTGTTTATTTTATCAGTTTACAGGGCCCTGTATATGGGTGTATTTAGCTATGCACGAAAGTCTAAAAACTTTCCATAAAGTGAAATATTAAATTAAATTTTCAAAATACTAGAATCACACCCACTTTTCCATAGTCCATCTTTCGTCCTTAAATCATCAAAACCAAGCCTTTATTGGCTTTTGCATTAGTTGTATTGTTTCCTCCTCAATCTCCGAAGCCATCGCGTTGATCGATGAGGTTGTTAAAACAAAGATCATTACGAAGTGAGTAACTACGAATCGTTCCTTATCTGTCAAAAGAGCTACCTGCTTCTGAAGGTTTTTCATTGCCGTATCAATATTCACTGGTCGCCAGTGTGCTCACAGTTGGTATTTGGTAACCCAAGACCTCTCACATAAATTTATATCCGGCATCTGATCTGTTGTGAATATTTTCCACAATTTTTGGAGCATTCGCAGAATACCACTGAGACCATCACTTCTGCACGTAATAGAGCAGCAGGAGAGGCTGTATAGTATTACTTACTTACTCTTTCCACACAGGTCTTGTGTTTTTTGTACTTTACAGGAATGTGATAGAAACATTTGAATTTATTTACTTCATTAGCGCATTTAAATAGCATGCAATAAAAACTGAAGTATTTATCATTTAAAATCGTAACAGTTGCTATAATTGTAGTTATAGAATTATTATTAAGAAAGAAAAATCATTGTAATTACAGAAACGGAGAAAATAGCTGCTAGGCAACTGAAGTGGGAATCACAGAGGTCATGGAAATGTCCAAAACCGGATTATTAAACGATAATGTTCCATTGTAAGTGCAGAGGAGTTGACACCCAAAAAGCTAATATAAAGTACAAATACAACAAATACAACAACATCCAAGCAAAAATCAACAAAATTTCATTATGTAACATTATCGTTGGAGTGTTTCTGGTTATTGTAATTCATGGTTTTTATTACTTTAAAACTAGGCATGTTCATTATTGTTATTATCGAGTTGGACATTCTGAACGGCCAGCGCTGGAATTGACCCACCCCAGATATTGATATACCAAAGGGGTTCGGCTCGTGATATTTACTGATTTAGTTATATTACATATTCACTTTTTTATTGTTGCTGTTTCAATTATAATTGCTTTTTGTATGTTTGTGTGTATGAATGGTTCTTGTTCTATTGCTTTGGTGCATTTCATTAATGATGTGTGGTGATTCCTTTGGTTGAGACTATTATGGGTGCTATTCTAACTTGGTCCTGATACCATCATTCTTTAATTTCTGTTGATAATGGTGTATATTTTGGGATATTTTCTGGTTCCTTTTGCATTGTGTTTGTGTCATTCGTTGTTGCTATATCGATGAGGATAGCTTTCTCTCTAGTTTATTGATGAGCTCTAGTTGATATCTGAAATATTGCTTGTTACTGTTTGATCTGTGTGTATTGCGTCATCCCAGTATACTTTATATCTGTCGTTCTCAAGATAGCTTTGTGGTATATGTCTGTAGAATGGTGTTGTGGTTCAATTAGTTTGTGTTTTAATGCCAGATACTGATGTATAATTTTCACAGCTGTGTTGTGCCGGTTTGATAATCTGCTCCTTCTAATATTTTGCATCCTCATATGATGTGTTCAATAATTCTACATTTCTATGTTTTCCTCTATTATATATTTCCTGTAGTGTCTTGTTGCTTATACACTATCTTGAATATCTACGATAAATCCCTCGGTTTCGGAAAATAATGTTTGAGTTTTGAATATTGGGGTTGTGTTTTCCATGCATGGCTTTTGATGTTATTTCTTCTTTTTTATTGCTATTCTTCGGATTTGTTTAGATTCGGAAATATTGTTTTCGTTCAGATTTAGTGGAGACCATGCCTTTGATGGATAGCCCAGACCGAAGAAACCCTCACCGTGCTTGGACTAAGTAATTGGAGAAGACGTGCGTAAAGCAGAGGCGCCTAGCGAGAGTTTTCAAAGTCGGCCCTAATCCGGTAACGGGTTGCGATCACAGATTCTGTGGTCTGGCCATCTCAGAAGAAGAAGATATATAGTGGTGTTCATTGTTTATCTGTTTTTACTATTGCTGATGAAGTTTAATTTAGAAAGTATTGTCGTTTGTAGTGTTTTAATATCTAATTAATCCTCTTCCCCCTTCTGATATATTTAGTGTTATCCGTTCAATGCATGGCTTCCGATGTAGGCATTGATATTGTGCGAGTTTTGGTCTATTTAATCCGCCCATGTATCCATTGTGAACTTATTAGGGACAAACATTCTAATATCCTCCATGAATAGTAAGATGGTTTCTTACATGTTGGGTAGACTGTTCGTGTTGAATCTTAAATCCATATATTATATTGCGTAGTATGTTCGATAGAGGATTCAGTTACTGGCAGAACCATAGAGTACTGAGCGAGTCTCTTTGGAATAATTTGGATTTCGTTGGATTTTACTTGTTGTGTTTCCGTAGCTACAAGTCCTGT
Source organism: Clusia tigrina (assembly GCA_920105625.2). NCBI lineage: Eukaryota > Metazoa > Arthropoda > Insecta > Diptera > Clusiidae > Clusia > Clusia tigrina. Next base: position 32,621,238 of record OV050030.1, read on the forward strand.
TGCCATCCATGCTGTCATATCTGTGGATAGAAAGTGTTCTAAATATTGAACTATTTTGCTTATTTCTCACGTTTTTCTTAGCAATGTTTGAGGTATTGAATCAAAAACATTTTCGTTGTTATTTAATTTATTTGGTGTTTTGCCGTTTATTTCATTATGTCGCTGTCTCTAACTATTTGTTCATTGCATCTTTGGCTATTTGTTCGGCATCCTTTTTATACCCTTTACTTTTAAAAAAGGTAAAAAGGGTATACTAATGTTGTGGTTTTGAGATGGGTTACAACTACAGGAATGATGTGCTTTTTTGATTTTGTCCGTCCGTGTGTCCGTCTGTGGCCACTTTTTCTACGCCGTTAGAGTTATCTTAACGAAACACTATCTTGAATATCTACTTTCCAAAAGTAAAGTCTACACAAAGATACAGAATCAGTTTCCCATATGGGTCGATTTGAACAAAGACCACGCCTACCTCCCAAATAAGGAACTTTTTTCACCTTTTTTAAAATTACTATAACTTCGGTCCAATTGATGGAACAGTGACGCAATTTAATAGCTGTGTAGAAGTGAGTCCTAGTAAACACTATACAGAAAGTGGGCGGTATATATTAACTGCCACTCCCAATATTCACAATATTCATAACTTAAGAAATATTCTTATAAAGCTAACTGCAAGAAATCAGGTTGTTCTGAGAAATGACTCGGCCACTTTTGATATAAGCAACTTTCGGGTCTAAAATTAGAATTAGCCTGCCTATGCTCGTATTGATGGGATCGGAACAAAAATTAGCAGAAATATACATGGGACGCATAATTGTTTAAACGCAAAATATGGGGATCGTAATACTACTGCCACCCCTACAATTAACCAAAAATCATGACTTTGTTCTTATTGAAGATTTATAAACGAAATTTCACAGGGAGGTTGCGGGTGTTCAATGTTACACCACACAAAAATTGGGGTTAATTTTACATCCACGCCCACTATTGAGATATTTTTATAACTTACACGATCCATAGAATATTTTTGGGCGAAATTTTAAGTTAGTACGTCACGACGAATTCCATCGCCCTTAGAATGTCATAATCTTATGCCTGAAAGACAGAAGCATGACAACCAAGGGCCTAATGGAGTTGGGCACCGTTGAGTTCTACGAAAGCCCCAGAACCCGCTCCAATATATGTTTTGGACCCATCATTGAAAATACGACAACATTGCCTACCGGGGTCAGTAAAGGAGCCTCTGGAATTTTCATACAGTACCGCCTTTTAGATACTGGATACGCGGGCATCGAACCAATCGGCATAAAAGGGATGTCACTGCCTACAATTTCTTCAAGATGGCCTTTAGGGCATTAGCTACTATGGCTAGCTTCTTTTGTTTCTTCAGGGAAGGATCTACGAATTTAGTTAATTCGCATTGCACTGTAAGGATATATATCTATATATATAAAAGAAAGTGACGGTAGTTACTACGCTTATAACTGGAGAACGCCTGGACCGATTTCGGTGATTAGCACCAATTCGGACAGGTCTCCGCCCAAACAAGGAGAATACTTAAGAAAATCCTGGAAAATTTCCCGAAAAAAAAATTATGAAGAAAATTCATTTTCCCATACATTTTGTATGGAGCGATTTTACAACGCCATCTTAACTCAAGAACCCATAAAAACGAACATGATTTTAAATGCTGTATTGCCAGTAGATGGCGTTGTGTGCATCAACTTTTGACAGCTGCATGCATATGCACAGTTGGCAGCCCACGCAAGATGCAATGACATATGTGACTTGAGTTTAGTAACATAAATATCGGCATTTTCTTAAGCTTTTATCAGCTTTCGTTAGTTATTGTAATTCAATTTGATTTAATACATTATTTTGAAACGATTTATTGTGAAAATTGCCAGCGAAAAGTGATTTCATAGAGGTGAGTTTAGTTTGATGAAATGCACATTGTAAATGGTTATGTTCTTTGTTATTGCGTGCTCATCGATAATCAACCCAAACATTAATTTCGGATTGTCCAATTAATTTTTAGGTGGAATACTTTGAAAATCAATTCGAGTTCGCTGTTCATTTCATTCTGATTGATCATTTTGGTGTGGAATTCTATTTTCAAACGGTAAGTTGCCAAGAAAGATGTTTATTTTGTGAGGTTATGACATTTGAGCACATGTTTTGTGTGTTCATTTCTCAGTGTAATTCACAATGCCACGAGCCAGAAGATCTAATTTTTCGCGTCGAACGCGAAATGCAAATAGAATTCGGAATACTGCCTATCAATTGACGACGGATGAACAAGAAATCGCACGAGAACAGCGCCGTGTTAGTATGGCCCGACTTCGTGCATCACAAACACAAGAAGAAAGGCAGGCGGCAAATGAAACGGCTCAGTTAACAATAAGAAATCGTCGGGCAAATGAAACAACTCAACAACGTGATAATGTAAATCAACGCATAAGAAGAACTGCTTCAAGTGTTGATTTGGATCGAGTAGCGTTTCATTACAATTGCAGAATTGACTACAGCTCGCATCCTTCCGTTCAAATTGGCCTAATGGAGGTTGTGTGCAACCATTGCGGTGCATTGAAGTTTGCTGGAGAAACACCTGGATTGTGCTGTCTCAGTGGCAAGGTTAAATTACCACCATTGCCCTTGCCAACAGAGCCATTGCGTTCTTTGCTTACTGGTGAAACACCAGAATCACGTCATTTTCTATCGAATGCTCAGAAATACAACGGATGCTTTCAAATGACTTCATTTGGAGCAGATATTATTTATGAACGCGGATTCAATCCGACATTCAAGGTAATAAATTAACCGATCATTTTCTTTTGATGCACAAAAAATATTGAATCTAATTTCGTCATTGACTCTACAGATCCAAGGCCAAATTCACCATCGAATTGGATCATATCCACCACTTGAAGACGCAGAACATAAATTCCTCCAAATCTGCTTCATGGGCAATGTGGAACATCAACTGGATCAGCGCCAAACAATCAACACGGAAATGAGAAGAGGAATTCTTCGAGATCTGCAGCAGCTGCTTCATGAACATCATGCATTGGTTCGTTTATTCAAAACTGCGTTGGATCGCATGCCAACTGATGACTATAAAGTCGTGATCAGAGCGGATAAACGACCTGCTGGAACGCATGATCGCCAATTTAACGCTCCAACAATAGATGAGGTTGCAGTTGTGATTGTTGGCGAAAACCGGGAATCACGCGATATTGTGCTCACACGTCGGGACTCTGGGCAATTGCAACAAATATCCGAAACACATCGTTCATACGATGCATTGCAATACCCACGGATTTTTTGGCAAGGAGACGATGGATATTATATCAACATCAAGATGATAAATCCATCGACCGGTGAGAATAGATATCATAATAATTTTTATTTCAATATGACACTAATGTCACTGATATCATTTTAGGTGAGGAAACTACCAGGAAGGCCAGCGGAATGAATTTTTACGCGTATCGTTTGATGATTCGCCAAAATGTTGTCAACTATTTGCTTCGATTTCGCCGATTGTTTCAGCAATTTTGCGTCGATATGTATGTCAAAATAGAAGCGGAGCGACTCCTTTTTATCACTTTAAATCAAACCAAACTACGTACGCAGCAGTACATTCATTTACGCGATGCAATTAGCACCGAAGGAAATGCATCTGATTTTGGTCGGTTGACCATTTTACTGGCGACGTTCGTTGGCAGTCCACGTCATATGCATGAATATACGCAAGATGCAATGACATATGTACGTCATTACGGCCGTATAGACCTGTTCATCACCTTCACGTGCAATCCTAAGTGGATAGAAATTGTTCAACTGCTGCTTCCTGGCCAAACATCAAGTGATCGGCACGATATCACCGCACGTGTATTCAGGCAAAAAATCCGGTCGCTCATGCACTATATTGTTTGGCATCGTGTCTTTGGGGATACTCGATGTTGGATGTATTCGATTGAATGGCAAAAAAGGGGCTTACCGCATGCGCACATTCTCATTTGGTTAGTCGAAAGAATACAGCCAGACCAAATTGATGACATCATATGTGCCGAGATTCCTGATCCCGAAACCGATCCAGACCTGCATGATGTCGTAATTACAAACATGATTCATGGACCGTGTAGCGCCATTAACCCACAATCACCGTGCATGGTCGACGGCAAGTGTTCCAAGCGTTATCCACGAAATTTGACTGCTGATACCATCACTGGCAAAGATGGTTATCCACTGTATCGACGTCGATCATCTGAAGATGGCGGTAGAACAATCACAGTCAAAGTGAAAGGAAATGATTTCGTGGTCGACAACTCTTGGGTTGTTCCGTATTCGCCACTTCTTTCCAAAACATTCAGGGCGCATTGTAACGTGGAGTATTGCAATTCATTGAAGTCCATCAAGTACATCTGCAAATATGTCACGAAGGGCAGTGACATGGCGGCTTTTGGTCTTCAAGCTCCTGACCCCAATGATGAAATCACGCGCTATCAAGTTGGTCGGTACGTATGCTGCAATGAGGCGATTTGGCTTATATTCTCATTTCCCATTCATGAACGCTATCCGAGTGTTACACATTTGGCAGTGCATCTGGAGAACGGTCAACGAGTTTTTTTCACCGCAGCAAATGCCGCTCAACGTGCTCAAAACCCACCAGCGACAACATTGACCAGTTTCTTCTCGATTTGCCAAATTGATCCGTTTGCACGTGCGTTACTTTACTCAGAGATGCCGCGTTATCACACTTGGAATGCTACATCGAAGAAATTTCAACGTCGAAAGCAATGTAGTAATGTAGTTCCTGGTCATCCGGATGTGCGTTCTACTGAAGCTCTTGGCCGTATTTATACAGTTCATCCGAAAAATGATGAATGCTTTTACTTACGACTATTGCTGGTGAATGTTCGTGGCCCGACATCATTTGAATCACTTCGAACTGTCAATGGTGTAGTGCTGCCAACATTTCGTGCTGCATGTCAGGAGCTCAATTTGCTGGAAACCGATACGCATTGGGACACGACAATCGCTGAAGCAACTGTTTCCGCATCTCCAAATCAGATACGCACATTATTTGCGATCATTATTTCCACATGTTTTCCATCGAATCCACGTGAATTGTGGGAGAAGTACAAGGATGACATGTCAGAAGACATTTTGCATCGACTTCGTGTCCATTCAGAGAATCCCCATCTTGAGATGAATGAAGAGATGCACAACCAGGCTTTGGTTTTGATAGAAGACATGTGTTACCTAATGTGCGGCAGTTTGTTAGTCAGGTTAGGAATGACATCGCCTGATCGTGGAGTAAACGACGCTTTCGAACGAGAATTGCAGCGTGAACGTGAATACGACACAAATGCATTAAGCCAATTGGTTCGAACGAATGTACCATTGTTGAATCCTCAACAAAAAGAAGTGTACGATACGGTGATGAAGGCAATTGATGATGGAAATGTCGGCATGATTTTCCTTGATGCGCCTGGTGGCACTGGCAAGACATTCCTCATATCATTGATTTTGGCTGCAGTTCGTGCAAGATCAGAAATTGTTGTAGCAGTTGCTTCTTCTGGAATAGCAGCTACGCTGCTGGAAGGTTGCCGAACCGCTCATTCTGCATTAAAATTGCCATTAAACCTGCAAGCGGTTGAAGAACCAACATGTAACATAGCGAAACATTCAGCAATGGCCAAAGTTTTGGTAGCAAGCAAAATCATTATCTGGGACGAATGCACAATGTCGCATAAACGCGCGTTAGAAGCTCTGAATCGCAATATGAAAGATCTGCGTAATGACGCAAGACGTTTTGGAGGTGCATTGATTTTACTCTCAGGCGATTTCCGGCAAACACTACCAGTAATACCACGATCGACCGCTGCCGATGAGATCAATGCTTGCCTCAAATCATCACCATTGTGGCGTTATGTGAAGAAACTTCAGCTGACGACAAACATGCGAGTTGCATTGCTAAACGATCCATCTGCCGAAGTGTTCTCCAATCAACTGCTAACTATCGGTAATGGTCGTGTTCCTGTCGACGCATCGAATGGATTCATTTCGTTCCCGCCAAATTTTTGCAATTTCGTCTCAACGAAAGAGGAGCTCATCAACAAAGTGTTTCCGAACATCATTGCTAACCACAAAAACTACGATTGGTTGAGTGAAAGAGCAATTTTAGCAGCAAAGAACAAGGATGTGGATCACTTAAACTTCAAAATTCAAAATCAAATCGTTGGGACACTGCATTCCTTCAAATCTATCGACTGTGTAACAAACGAAGACGAAGCAACCAACTACCCAACTGAGTTCTTGAATTCATTGATGTGCCTGGCTTGCCACCGCACAATTTACAATTGAAGGTTGGTTCAGTCGTCATCATGCTTCGCAATCTCAACCAACCAAAATTATGCAACGGAACGCGTTTAGCGGTCACAAAACTCATGAGCAATGTGATTCACGCAAGACTACTAAAAGGAAAATTCAAAGGTGAGGAAGTTCTCATTCCGAGAATTCCAATGATCCCAACCGATATGCCATTCGACTTTAAGCGAATCCAATTTCCAATTCGTCTCGCATTCGCCATGACAATTAATAAATCACAAGGCCAATCATTGAGTGTTTGTGGCCTGAATCTGGAAAATGCATGTTTTTCACACGGACAACTGTATGTCGCATGTTCCCGTGTCGGAAAACCATCTGCTTTGATCGTTTTCGCACCTGACAACAAAACGAAAAATATCGTTTGTCACAGAGTGCTTCAATGAGGGGAAATACAATTCAATAAATGGAAAAATAATTTCATACGAGTAAGTACACATAAAGTACTGGCGATTAGGAGTATCAGTTTAAAGCCGGATTTTATTATTATTTTAGGTTCGTCAGTGGAGGGACGTGGCAAATGAGTTGTTTAGAGCAAGAAGGCTGAAGATATATAGTACTGACGGAGACAGTTATCAATTTATATCTGCATTTTTCATTTCAGTTTCATTGGTGGAGGGGTATGATCAATGTATGTTTTAGTCCTAAATACATATATGTACGTACATCTATAGTACAGATCATGGGACATTTTTAGACAAAACAACGTTTGCCGGGTCAGCTAGTATATATATATATATATCCATTTGAAATTTTTAATGATCCTTCCTTATCTATTTGCATTATCTCAAAAGGTGTTCCGGTTTGTAAGTGTATCAAAAGCGGGTTGTGTCTTGTCTGTCAATAGACATTTTTTTGCTTGTTTACAATTCATTCGATGGTTTTGCAATATTTGCGAAATCTGTAACAAATCTTCTGTAATAATTACTAAATGCAACCAATCTTCGGGTCTCAATCGCGGATACTTGATAACTGCATATCATTTTTCTGGGTCTGATGTGATTCCTTTTTCAGTGGTCTGGCCGCAGAAATAATTGATTTGTAATTGAATTGAAATAATTGTAATTGTAAGGTCCAACAGCGGGCTCGGTCTTTTCGACAGGTTATCTGTCAGAAGACTAAAACGTCGCCTTGTGCAGGACATCCAACGTTTGGGTGGCCAGCATTATTAGGGTGGGAATTGTCCCTGCCGATTTAACAGAGGCGCGATTCACTAAAGAACAATTGGTTCTTATTCAGGAGACCGTTATTGTAGAGGTCGACGACAATTGTGACATACCAGTAGTTGAGGGCTTAGCACACAGAAACGGAGATGGATAATGTTCCTATGCCAAACGAAGATACGGCTAATTGGATGCGAAAACACTTCGCCCTAATAAAAGGAAAGTGTTGTTTCGAAATGACGCTCGTTGAGGAATTTGAGTTCCCAAAAACTTCCCACAGAGCACCGAATTAACAAATAAAAATAGCAGAATAGAATGACAGCAATAAATTGGATGGTGATTCCGGGGTCGACCGATGGTGCGGGGCTTCACCTTGTTATTGTGGTAGATGACGAATCACTGAAGAAACTGTCACAGTGCAAGAGAAAGATAGCCATTCGCTATGGCCATGTGTGTCTCATATTAAAGAGCAACAAAGGCGCAGAAAAAGTCAGCGATAGCGCACAAAAACAAATAAAGCCGATACTGGGGAGTAACGCTGAAGGGCTTGCTGCTAACACAAGCTCCAACGAAGTGGATGCTACTAAACCATCGACTAGCAAAGCCGCACGAGAGCGACAAAGAGAAATCGCAGGTGTTAAAATAACACAAAAACCCGATGCCTCAGTATGGCAGGCGCGGAAAGCTCCTCAGCCTAACAAAACCAAGCATACTGGGGGCCATAGAGACCACAAGAACAAGGGTCCTAGTGGCGCGGGGCTCCAGAAAGCACACTAAAAGTGCTACAGGCGAACTTGCACCATGCTAAAGGAGCATCGGCCACCCTGTACAAGAGATTCGCTGACGAAGACCTATCCATGGCCCTAATACAAGAGCCATGGATAATTGGGGACAAAATCAAAGGTTTTGCAAATAAAGGATACAAGTTGGATTATCATCACTGTTCGCGGCCCATTATGATTGATTTTAATACTAACTATTTTCTCATTTCAGAGTTTACTAGTCAGAATCTAGTATCTATCATTATGGAAATCTCAACAGGGAAGGGAGCGCAGGAAATTATTTGTGCGTCCGCCTACTTTCCTGGAGACTCCAACGATATAGCTACCGTGGTGGTGCAGGGGCTAATTGAGCACTGTCACAAAAACAATCTACATCATTTTTTTTTTTTTATTTATTTCTTCCTCTATATATTACAATCTATAACAATAATATTAAGTAATATTTTGTGCCGGTTTGGATTGAATATGCTCTTTTTGCCAATGCCAAAAGAACTTCTTTTATTTATTTGTTTATTAAATTTTTTCTATTTATCCATCATTTTATTTGTTAATATAATTAATTATTTATGTTGTTATTGTTATGTATTTATTTATTTTTTTTAAACCTTCCTGTAAGTTCTGCAGGGGTAATTCGCTTCAATCTTCTTGGAGTTGCACCCTCCGTGTCTGCTGCACTACGCAGTTCCAGGTTTTGATGGCCTCTCAGTCGGTGTATATGTTTGGTGCTGCATTTTGTGATTGTGTCCGTGATGGTTTCAATGTGTAGGTCACGGTGTATAACCTCGTTCGGGATATACCATTCAGCATTTGTAATTGTTCGTAGTATTCTTGACTGCATTCGTTGTATTAAATTTAAGTTTGATATGCTAGCTGTGCCCCATATTTCCAGATAGGTGCTATTATTGTCTTGTATATTATTAGTTTGTTGTAGAGAGATATTCTAGATGCTCGTCCAAGTAGCCAGCTTAATTGTCGGTACTTATTTTTTGCATCGTTTCGCTTGTTAATGATGTGCTGCTTCCAAGTCAATTTTTCGTCTATGGTTATTCCAAGATATTTTGCAGCAGAGTGAGTTTTTATTTTTTTGCCCTTTATAGCAAGGCTGTATTTTGTCGATTTTCTGTTTGTATATACAACTTGTACAGTTTTGTCTTTATTTATCTCTATTCCCCATAAGTCGCACCATGCTACTACATTGTCCAATATATGTTGTATTGCATTTGTTGCCTTTTTTTCGTCATTGTGTGATGCCATTAAAACTGTGTCGTCTGCGAATGTTGCTATCATCTTTTGTTGGAATTGGTATATCTGCTGTGAATATTAAGTATAGTAGAGGTCCTAATACGCTGCCTTGTGGTACTCCAGCTGTCATTGGTAGGATGTCTGAGCAATCCTCGTCATATTTTATGTAGAATTGTCGTTCGCTTATATAGCTCTTTAAAATGTCATAATAATTTTGTGGAAATATTCGCTTTAGTTTATATAGAAGTCCTTTGTGCCACACCTTGTCGAATGCTTTTGAAATGTCCAAGTATACAGCTACGCAGTATTTTTTGTTGTCTATACTTTCAAGGATTTTGTTTACAACCCTGTGGACCTGTTGCACAGTTGAGTGTTGTCTTCTAAATCCAAACTGATGGCTGGGTATTAAATTTTTTGTTGTTAAGATTGGCTCTAATCTATCCAAATATTTTCGATAGTATTGGCAATAGACTGATAGGTCGGTAAGAAGTTGTTTTGGTGGCATCTTTTCCTGGCTTGCTGATGGCTGTTATCTGTGCAACTTTCCATAAGCGAGAGAAATACTTAGTTTCTAGCATGCAGTTAAATATATTTCGGATATATATTATAGCTATATCAGGCATTTCTTTTAGTATTTTCCCGCTTATCAGATCATATCCTGGCGCCTTTTTGTGTTTTAATTTTTTAATTTTGTTTTTGATTTCTGCTACTGATGTCTTTTTTGTTTTGGATTGCGGGATATTTATTACATTGTCAAGATGAGTGGTTTGATTGTCCATTTCGCTTGTAAATATTTCAAGGAAATGTTTGGCCAGTGTGTTGGCTTTGTCTTTACTTGTTTTCGCCCATGTACCGGTTTGTGTTTTGATAGGAGGTTTGTGTATTATTGCACCAGTGAGTTTTTTCGTAGCCTTCCAAAGAGAGTAATTTGTTGATGTGGTCGTTCCCAAGTTCAGCATATGTTTTTCTTTTAATTTATTTGTTGCTTTGTTAAGGCTGCGTTTATCTTCCGGATTCCTAGTGATTTGCCACGTTTTCCGGAGCTTCCTTTTCCATTTAATTTTTCCCTTGATGAACGCTGGTGTAGTGTCCGTATTTGCTAACGTTAGCTTTGGTGTTGAAGCTGTGATTGCTTCGATGACGCTATCATTGAAGTATGCGAATGCGGAATCTATTTCATTTTTTGTTTTTAATCGTATATCTATTTTTAGTTGTTTTTCCAGTGCTAGACGAAAATTATTCCAGTCAGTTTTATTGTTATAGATGCCTGAGAAAAGTCTTGTCTCTATTGATCCTAGTAATGTCATTAGGATTGGGGAGTGGTCTGAGGATAATTCTAAACAATATTTAATAGTTAGCTGTTTATGAAGAATATTTTTTGTGATGCAGAAGTCTATTAAATCTGGTTGTTTTTTTGTATCTGTTGGCCAATATGTTGGTTCACCAGTGCTAATGAATCGACCATTACTATATCGTATAGCTTTAAGTAACTCGCGTCCTTTTGCGTTTGTCAACCTTGATCCCCATAAAACATTTTTAGCGTTATAGTCACCTCCGGCTAAATAGCGATTCCCCAGTTTTTTTAAATAGTCTAGATATTGTTCTTTTGTGTTGTTATATTTTGGTGGACAATAGACAGCAGATACTACGATTTGTCCTTTCGAGTCATTTAGTGCTATTGTGGTTGCTTGAAGGTTTTCTTTTTTATATGCGTCAAGTTCAATGTAATTCATCATCATGTGATTGGTTGTGATGCACACGTGCACCGTCGTGTCTTGGGAAGTTCGACCATTAACAACAGAGATGAGTCTCTCTTAAAGTAAATATCTGTAATAAGAGTACAAAGCCAACCTTTATTAACGCGGTTAGAGAAGAGTATTATAACTAACTCGCCAATTTAGTTAGAAACTGGCATGTATCTGACGAGCCCTCTCTGTCAAATTATTTACATATAAGATTCGATTTACCAGGTAAATTAAAAAGTGAAGTCTTCAATCCAAAAAAGACAAATTGGAGACAATAAAGGAATTATTAGAATCAAGAACCGATCAGCTGCTTACAAGTATAAGTTCTGTCGGTGAACTCGAAGAGGCGGCGTATTGACTAAATGATACAATAATTTCAGAATGTCATGAAAGCAATGCGGTGAAAACTCGCAATGTGATTCGAAAGGTCCCATGGTGGAATGGCACGCTTGCAGATAAGCACAAAAAGATAAGAAAACTGTTCAATCGATGTAAACGGACGAAAATATGGGACGACTATGGGGTCGCCTTAAAAAATCACATCGAAGAACTGAGAAGATACCAGCGTGAGTCTTGAAGAAAATTTGGTGAAAGCATAGTCGAAACTCCAGGAAGCGCTAGACTCTATAAAGCTTTTGGCAAGGAACACTCAAATGCTGTCGCACCTTTAAGAATACCAGATGGTTCTTATACAATGAATCGCAGGGACACTTTCGAATACCTGCTTCAAATGCACTTCCCGGTTTTCAATTAGAGTGTCAATGACACTGGGTCAGCCGTCGTACGACCGATGGGCTGTGTACTATACCGCGCTAGCGTATAACACAAGCATACTCTGTATTCTTGTATGCTGCACATAATATTGTTAGCGCAACTATTCTATTCATTGCTGAATATGCATTTTGTACCACACAACGACTCAAGCAGGCTCTGTTCAGAACATTGTGCTCAATCCAGAATGCGGAATATGCTATTTTGGCAGTGCAATGACAGGGGTCGCGATCACTCAATTTAATGTAAACAAAGCGTGCTTGACCATGATTTGTCAACACCAAATCTGGATAATCCGACATTTAAAAAAATGATGAGAGTACTCTTGAAAAGACTTTACAAGAGTTCATCGCAAATATGACGCAATTTATGTACTCAATGCAAAGTATGATGCAAGACATGATACGTAATCAGAACATGCTTTTGCAATCCCTATTAACTAAACCATGAACGCACTGAAAATCTGTCATTGGAATGCAAATGGCATAAGTCAGCACAAAAATGAGCTCAAACTATTTCTCAACGATAACTCAATAGATTTGATGCTAATTTCTGAAACTCACCTTACTCAGAAAAACTGTTTCCAGATAGCGGGATACAAAGTTTATGACACCAAACACCCCGGTGGCAAAGCACGTGGTGGTACAGCTATTCTGATCAAGAATAGAATAAAGCATTTCCCATTGCAAGGATACTGTACCGATTATCTACAAGCGACGACTATTCAGCTCGAAGAATACGTCAAAGGCTTGACAGTATCATCCATCTATTGCCCACCCAGGTTTAATATAGATGAGCAGCAGTACAAACAATTCTTTAGTACTCTCGATGCTAAGTTCATTGCTGCTGGAGACTTTAATGCAAAGCATACTCATTGGGGCTCACGTTTAGTAACTCCCAAAGGCAGAAAACTCTTCTCTGCGATAAATGCTCTTGGTCTTAATGTCTTGTCCAATGGTAAGCCTACATACTGGCCATCCGACAAACAGAAGATTCCAGATCTTATTGACTTCGCCATCACTAGAGGTATAAATAATGTACACTCTCTTGTGCATTCCTCTCTGGAGCTGTCCTCTGATCACACTCCCACAATAATAACTATCTTTTCTGAAAACTCCTATCAGAAAAACGTGAGTGGTAGTTTCGACTACAAGAATACAGACTGGCTTAAATATAAGATGTTCATAAGTTCACATCTTGAAATAAAGACTTCCCTAAAGTCTGAGCAGGAAATAAACTCCGCTATTTTCAATTTCACTCAATTGCTATCCCAATCAGTAAAAATTGCTACACCACGTTCTAAAGCTCAAACCCGACAAGAGTGTACTCCCCAAGACATCCTGAAGCTCCTCTCCGAAAAAAGATCTCTTAGGAGAGAATGGCAATTGCAGAGATCACCTTCTCTGAAGAAGAAACTGAATGAATGTACTAAAAAACTGCATCACCTTCTAAAAGAAAAGGAAACCTCCGAGTTTCACGAGTTTGTAGAGGCCCTCTGTCCTACAGAAGCCTCAAGCTATTCTCTATGGCGAACGGCCAAAAACTCGAAAAAACCCATTCAAATGGAGTCACCAATACGCCTTCCCAACGGCAACTGGGCAAGAAGTGATGCAGAAAAGGGAATAGCATTCGCAAATCATTTGGAGCAAGTTTTCACCCCTAATCTTGCTAGTTCCGTCCGTTCTCTAAAGGCGGTTGATGCTATCCCTAGCGTCAATGGTATCTCGATTGCCAAAAAGGAGCTGACAAACGCTATCAAACAACTCAATGCCAAAAAATCTCCAGGGCGTGATCTGATTACGGGCCAAATGATAAAAGAGCTCCCAGCAATAGCCACAATGCATCTCTTGCATATATTAAATGCTATAATACGCACTGGATTCTTTCCTTACTCATGGAAAATTTCTCAAATTATCATGATTCCCAAAGCTGGAAAGGACCCAACAAGCGTCTCTTCCTACAGACCAATTAGTCTGCTATCAATTTTTTCAAAACTCTTTGAAAGTTTGTTAATAAAGCGTATTAAAGACGTTGTCAAACAGTCTAATGTTATACCAAACCACCAGTTTGGGTTTAGAGAAAAACACAGTACTATCGAACAAGTTCATCGCATTGTAAACACTATACAAGAAACGTTCGAAAAGAAGCAATACTGTTCCGCAGTTTTTCTCGACATCACTCAGGCATTTGATAGGGTCTGGCACGAAGGAATCTTGCACAAACTGAAATGTATGTTACCTCTTAACATCTACACATTGCTCGAAAGCTATCTCTCAGGTAGACGCTTTGTGGTGAAACAAAAAAGCTTCATCTCAGTTGAATACCCTATACAAGCTGGAGTACCGCAAGGCAGCGTATTAGGCCCCCTGCTCTATACGTTGTTCACTGCAGATATGCCAACATACGGCAAGACTATCACCTATACTTTTGCCGATGACACAGCCATATTGTGTACTCACACAAATCCGAAAGAGGCGTCAAAACTTCTCCAAGTACACGTCAACATGCTTCAGGAATGGCTTGACCACTGGAGAATCAAAGTCAATGAGTCGAAATGCGTTCATGTCACATTCACTCTATGCAGGAGTACTTGCCCCCCTGTGCAAATTAACACCAAGCCGATCCCTCAGGCGACAGAAACTAAATATCTAGGAATGTATTTAGATCGTAGACTTACTTGGGCAAAGCATATAAGTGCAAAAATTACTCAAATTAAACTCAAAATAAATGAGCTAAACTGGCTTTTGAACAGGCAGTCCAAGCTCAAACTGGACTTTAAAGTTCTACTCTATAAAGTAATTATCAAGCCCATATGGACCTACGGTATCCAACTCTGGGGTACTGCTTCACCCTCAAATGTCGAAAAGCTGCAAAAAGCCCAATCGAAAATTCTTCGAATGATTACCAATGCTCCTTGGTACATCAAAAACTTTAACATCCACAGAGATTTACATATCCCGTATGTAACTAAAGAAGTTTCCCGACTTGCTGAATCTTACTTAGCAAAGCTAGACAAGCATCCCAATGCATTAGCGAGGCGCCTACTACAGCATCAAGGACACACCCGCCTGAAAAGGATGGACGTGCTGCGCTTAGCAACAAATTAGATTTTAAGCTTATTCATTACGCTATTATTTAAGTATTGCGCTACTTCTTGTCATATACCATAACTCCTTAAAGCATTGGCACTGGGAGGTTGGTAATGATTGAAATGAATTTAAAAGTGAAATGTTAAATATACATACTATGAAGATTTATTGTTAGTTCTAAGATATTTTAGAAGATTCAATAAAATATATACATTAAAAAAAAAAAAAAAAAAAAAATTTAAGTGATACTTTCAAGGTATGATTAATAGCATGTAGAAATAAGATAGGAATAATTTATGCTAGATAGAGTAACAGAAAATATGATTCAAAATGATATAAAAGAGCCGTCGAGCCGAATAAAGAGCAGATTGAATCTGAATGCTAAAATTAGCAGAACTGCTCTAATCTTCATTTCTTTCTCCGTGCTCTCGGTTAGGCTTAACTTGACAACAGCACAAACAAAAGTGTGACCAACGGGAAACTCTGCCGGTCATAAACTTTGGTGAGGACGTATATCCGCGTCGCTAGGAACTTTTCTCTTTACAGAAATATACCACATGGTGATTCCGTATACTGAAGCATACTACATATAAATCCTGCCTACATAACAAAACCTATGGCAGGGCGATCCTATCTATCTGGCGTATTGTACTTACATAGCGATCCTGTCCGACCCTATAAGACACGACTTAACCCATTTATATCTGTATTATACAAAATATCCTGGGGTTTGTCTGGAGTAATATTCACCCAACAAAGTTAAATGAAGTGTTGGGTCCTTTAAACCATTCAAGACACCATGTGAAGATGACAATTTTCCAGCCCTCTTGATAAGAGGACTGGATGTAATACTAAATCACTTGTTGCAATTTTTAGGAGTAGTTTCAGCAAGGAGTGCATACCATCAATGTGACCATTATTCTAAAATTGGATAAGAGGTCCAGCGAGCTCGCTAAACCTTACAGGCCTATAAATCTCACGTCGTTTCTTCTAAAGATTATGGAAAGATTGGGGGATCTACATATTAAAGAAATGCTGGACAAGAACAACATCTCTGCATCAATTTCAGTTTGCATACAATAAGTTATTTGTGAAGCTACTGTTTACCCCACAGAAGGGTTCTGGGCCTATAAAGGCAGTGTCTGCACCCTTTTTTGCTAAAGAATCTGCCATTTCGTTGCCCTCATGTCCCTCGTGTCCCGGTACCCACATTAGCGTAACAGAGTTTCTCGCTGCTAGGGTATTGAGAAGTTTACAGCATTCCCAGACCAGCTTTGATTGGAATGAGAAGTTTATTAATGATTTTAGAGCTGCCTGGCTATCTGAGAGTATGCATATTTTGGTGTTGCGTGTACCCCTGCGTAGACATTCTCTAGCACATAACTCTAAAGCGTGGACCTCCGCCTGAAAAATGGAAGCTGTTTTTCCCATTGCAATTGCTTTTTGGAAATTTGGCCCTACAATTCCAGCTCCTACACTGCCATCTTCCATTTTGGACCCATCTGTATACCACAACTGAGAGTCCTGTTTTATTGTTATTTCCTTGTTTCTCCAAGCTGAACGGTCACTGATGACCACTTTGAATTGCTTTGAGAAGTCTAATTTTCTGTCCATTTTGTCGAAGACCATGAGGCACGGAGAATTCGAGACAGTGTCCAGAATCTTTGCGTGCCCCGAAAGGTTGCCTTCTTTAAGATGGGCTAGATTAGGTAGCCTTAGGGCCGCGCTGGCCGCCATCCTTTTAACTACAAGGTGTAGAGGAGTCAGTCCAGTGATCACTCCCAAAGCTAGTGTGGGGCACGTTCTCATTGCTCCCGTCACACTCAAACAGGCTATACGGTGAATCTTGTTAAGAGTCCTCTGAGCTCCTGTTTGGTTGACTTTTGGCCACCATACCAACGACGCATAAGTAATCATTGGTACTATTATTGTTTTATATGACCACGCCATCATTTTTGGCCGTAGTCCCCATGTTTTACCGTACAACCTCTGGCAAGCATAGGTTGCTCTTAAGGCTTTACTAGTTATGTATGATAAGTGGTTTTTCCAAGTTAGAGTTTTGTCCAGGATTACTCCCAGATATTTCATTTCATTGGACATTGTTAAGTTTGTGGTCCCTAAACTTAAGGTCCCCAGATTCAGTTTCCTTCTTTTGGTGAAGGGTACCACGTTTGTTTTATTCGGATTTATCGATAGTCCTTTCTCCTGACACCAGTTTTGAGTGATGTCAAGAGCTAGTTGCATGCGATCTGTTATGGTTGAGTCAAACTTGCCTCTGACCATAATTACCAAATCATCCGCAAAGCCCTGAACTTCGTATCCGAGGTCATTGAGAGTTTGTAAGAGCTCGTCGATAACCAATAACCATAGGAGTGGCGATAGGACGCCCCCCTGGGGACATCCTTTGGTTGACCTGACAATTTGCTTTGCTGTCCCTGTTTCAAAGATTGTCGTTCTGTTTTTCAGCATATTGAGAACCCATGTTATGATCAGTCTTTGTATACCTTTCCTGTTCATCCCCTCCTCAATTGATCTGAAAGTAGCATTGTCAAAAGCCCCCGTAATGTCAACCGATTTACAGAGGGCTATTTCTTTACCCTCAAACGCCTTTTAAATTTTGCTCGTTAAGCTATGTATGGCTGTCTCAGTCAATTTGCCTGATTGGTAAGCGTATTGTTCAATATGAAGAGGAGAATCTTTAAGATAAGTTTCCCTGATATATTGGTCCAGAATTTTTTCCATAACTTTTAGCAGGAATGACGTCAGGATAATGGGCCGATAGGCTTTTGGCGTGTGGTCCGCCTTTTTGCCTGCTTTCGGTATGAAAGCCACCCTAGCCTTCGTCCAAGGTTTAGGCACTATGCCTAGCTCCAGGCTTATCCTGAAAATGTTTGTTAGCACAGGTGCTAATACATCAACACCTTGCCGAAGTAGGCACGGTTGTATATTATCGACACCTGGCGATTTGAATGGTCTAAAAGTGGAGATAGCCCATTTGGTTTTATTGACGGTGAATATTCTGCGAGCCAGTGAGAGTTCCCTCCGTGTAGGCATCAAGAAACGAGTATTCTCGATGATTTCACTATCCTCTCCACTAGTGGCACAGCCTGGAAAGTGAGTGTCCAACAAAAGCTGT
Organism: Clusia tigrina; assembly: GCA_920105625.2. Taxonomy (NCBI): domain Eukaryota; kingdom Metazoa; phylum Arthropoda; class Insecta; order Diptera; family Clusiidae; genus Clusia; species Clusia tigrina. Next base: position 32,639,556 of record OV050030.1, read on the forward strand.
CCCGTCTCTTCCAGGCTCTCCGTAAAATTTCCGTCAGGCTTCTTGAGTGTAGAAAGTCCGTTTGAGTGATCTTTATTGAGTGATTTCTTGAGTCGGGTAGCTGCTGGGAGGGTTTCAATCTCCTCAATTGCGTAACTGGAACACCAGAAAAGTCAAGACGTAGACTGTAATGTTTGTTTGTAAATAGTATATAAAAACTAGTATTTTAAGAATAAAGCATCTTGTTATTTTGAATCTAAAATAGAACCCGTCTCGTTTATTTGGAAGTGTCTTGTAGTTTTCAGCCACGCGCCCAGCGAACCGAGAAAGGACGTTTCACGACAAGCAACGAACGACCCCACCAATTGGAACTCTCACCTAATTCGGTGATAAACAAAGCCACAAGATAGAGTCGGAGCCTCTTTGGTAGAATATGGGGTCTAGACTAAAAAATGATGGTGAGACCAATCACTACCTATGCATCCCGTGTGTGGGCTAAGACAACACAAGAATCTGGTAAGAAAATACTTACAAGTTTTCAAAGGAAGGCTAGCCTAGCAATCACCGGTGCCATGCGAAACTTTTTTATTAATATGTGCTTCAGGTTGAGGAATGTTCCTATATATTGGAAATTCGCAGAGGTAATTATGGTACCCAAGCCTGGGAAATCACTCAACGACGTATCTTCGTATAGACCAATATCCTTACTGCCAGCATTGTCAAAACTATTTCAAAAATTGCTTTTAACGCGCTTAATGCCAATAATTGAGAATAAAAACTTGATTCCCGCCCACCAGTTTGGTTTTAGGAAAAATCATTCGACAACTGATCAAATCCACAGAGTTGTGAATATGGTCGAAACTGCGTTGGAAGGGAAAAAAATGTGTTCCGCCGTCTTCCTAGGCGTTTCACAAGCTTTCGATAAGGTGTGGCATGCAGGTCTATTACAAAAGCTGCGGACATTGTTGCCAATGCAAAGTTGCGAGGTGTTTTCATCATATCTTGTTTACAAGTACTTTAGTGTTAAGTACGAAAACGCCCTTTGAAAAAAATTAGTGCTGGTCAGCAAGTAACCGCAACATTTGCGGACGATATTGGTGTTCACACCCATGAATGTACGTATAAAATTGAGAATGTGTTTGATTTCATAAAATACGATGTGTTTTTGAAAGGAAGTGTGGCAACTTCGCGTAAATTGCCAATCTGCAAAATCATAAAAAATTCTAAATATAGAAAATATATGACTCTAAAACATATGAGAACGCTTGACCTACATTCGTGTAGAATTACATTGACAATACCAAACAAGAAGTGTGGATATTGTGTATGCTCTCGTATGTATCTCGTAGTATGTCCTCCCCGTACCACGCTAACATGTCTATCTTTAAATAATCGCATTCTTCCATTCTTCCATTCTACATGCAGCATCAGAGTACACCGAAAGACTGAAAGTTTCATTCCACTTCAGCAATTTGCCCTGCAACATCTTCATTTTGTCCATCATGTTGCCGGTCCAGCGCCAGCAACACTATTTACTGAAGGGACGATTGTCGCATTTTCATATTATGTGATATTTGGCTCTAGCTCTTTGGTGAAATCAGTGGATTCCAAGCTATCAACACCTAAGCTTTATAGCAGAAGCCCACAACCTTATCGTCGACAACAACCAGCCGTGTAACCTAAGCTACCAAACTTTAAGTTTATTAGCAAGGACATAATAGGGCTATTGTAGACAACAACCAACTGATCTGCCATAGTGCTAGGATTCTTTTCCTGATCTACATGATTTTGGGGTAGTTTCAGAGATGTACTGTTTTTAAGGGTGGTGTGGAAGTTGGAGCTATGTGAATAGACTGACCATGTGTCTGTGAATTTCTCAGCCATTTCCTGGGGGATATAAATAAGACATTGTTGTGTATGAATAAAAGGAATATTGAGAGGATCTTGTAAGGATTCTTGTGTGCGACGATCTTTTTGGTTCTTAAAAAAGGCTCTGCTTTGACAATGAGCTTTTTTCGTGACAGAATTTCGGCAGATTTCAGCTCCTTTCTGATCTGGCATTGGATTTTTTGTGGTTTATAAGAATTGCGTCGATCCTACTTTGTTTGTATTTAGTCCATTGTGATTGCTTGTTATTTATGAGGGTAGGAAGCAGATTCGTCCAGTGTGATATTTTGGCAGAAAATTTCTTTGTGATGGTTTAAATGAGCTGCTGAGCGAATGTCTTTATTTTAGAGTCTCCAAAATTTATATTTTTGAAACAAACTGTTCACCCAGACTTTTCAGTTAGGAATTTAGATTTAGTCTTGGCGTAATACCAATAAATGGATGGACTGAGATGTGATGAGGGGGAGGTGGCCACTGTTGAAACCATCATATATGGTTAAAGCTTTGAACTGAGTTGATAATTATGCAGTAGTATTTATTTTTATTTGAAGATTTTATTTCTAAAAGCTGTTAAGTCCGCTGTTCGGGGATGTTAAAATCATAGCACGAAAATAAAGAATTACCCATGTGAAATATTTCCAATCTACATGAGAAGTGGAAGTGTTGAAATTTTGGAACTTAAAAACTAAGATTGCAAAAGTATGTTCTGTTCATTTTATGGAAGAAGAGCATTTGCTTAATTATTAAAAAATATTTCACTAAGGAAGCGGCATTTATTCATAAATGCATTACCTTCTCAGATTTTTCCTCAGTCGACCGCTTCACACAGAGATACCAGCTGTGCAAAAAGAGTAACAATCAATATTTGAAGATCTTATCAATCTGTCGAGGTACGTGCATATTGTAGTAAATTAAATAATTATGTAATGTAAACAAATTCGATTCGATTTTACTGGTGAAATTGGAGGAGGAAAGAACCGGAGGGGATCCGCACATCCTGAAGTCTGTTGCTTGTCAACCGGAGTAAATATTCACATTTAGTATAATTAACTAAAATATTTTAGGGTAGATTTGGAACGTGCTTCAAACGAAGAATAATGGAACTGGAAAAGAAAGTTGTAAGCTTGCGGGCCCAATTGAAGAAAAAGATGAAGAGAATTCATATGCAATAGAAGTGGGAAAGCAATTTCAATATTTTATTAGCAAAAACTGGTAGCAAAATTAGTGAATCAAGTTTAGAGGATATGATGGAATTTGCAGGATAGCAGCAAGAATTATGATGCTACATTCAATAGACCAGAAAGGCTTTCTATTACCAGGAACAACAACGCTGCACAACACGGCTTCAAAAATCAAATTGCAGCCAGATATTTTACTGGTAGTTTTGGTCGTAATGAATCAAATTAATTTGAATGAAGGGAGAGGATACGTGTCATTAGTATAGACGGAATTAAAATTAAATATTGTTAAAAGTAGGATAGAGCTAATGGCATCTGCAAAATACGTGCAGGTAGGACTCTTAAAAATTGGAAACAACCATTTTTTTATGAATTTGATTGTCCAATGACACCTGCTATTCTCTTACCGATTATAAAGAAGCTGTTCGAGGCCATCAAATATGAAACTTGGTGATAAATATTGACAACAAAACAAGCAAGCTTTTCGTCTTCACAGATGTGAAGATTAAACTTATTTAGTCATCTCGTTGACAGTGTCATTTCAGTTGGAGCAATTGCGGACACTTCAGATTTGAAAACGAACCATAAAATAAGTACAGCACATATGGAAGTTAAATGACCAGGTCGTAAATATGTGGAACTTGCAACACCATTTATCTTCTATTCAGTATCTTGCGCTATTCGTCGTTGCCAAGCTGTACGCTTCTGCACATATATAAATGAATTGGGGTGAGCGGATTTCATAGCAGGTGTCAATGACTGGTTCGAGTTATTTAACTCGAAGACCTTATCGGCAGATATCAGATGTACGAAAAACAGTATCTCCTCCCTCTTGGTGATCAATGAAGAGAGCTTAATCGATTACGCGATGGTCAAGATTTTCCGGTTTTCCAACACGGAAGAGGAAGAGGAGGGGGTCGCTGATGACCAAAAGGTGTTGGACTACCTAAAGCTTCACAACCAAGAACCATTTGGAAATAGGTTATCCAGATTAATCTCCAACATTCCAAGTTAACAACGGATAATCTTTCCATCCTGCTATCGGAGCAGCCCGTCGACATCGCCGTCGTCCAAGTGCCATGGCTGGGACACCATGGTTGACCTGGAAGGTTTAGACGGGCTAGAGTGAAAATAGTTTTGGTCTATATGGTGCAGAATAGGATGAGTTCTGGGGCGGCACAGAAATAATTACAAAGAAAAATATGGCAAGGTTCATTAAAAGTTTAGCTTATTAAATTATTACAAATTTCATTTTCTTAAATCCTTTTATTAAATTTTGCTGAACATTATCCTTGATTAAAAAAATGTTTTATTATTCTTAATTATTACTCCAACTCCAAATCATTTGTTACGGGTTCAAATTGATTTATTTTAGATTTTGTAATAAAGTCGTGGTAGAATTCGAATGTTTCGTTGGTGTCCAAAGCTAAACCAGTATCGAAATAGGAAAATATAAAAAAAAATTCAGCAGGATTCGTATCTTTCCCTGCCTCCTTCAGGTTCCTCATTATCTCAACACGATCGATCCGGTCATAATTGAATATACCACACGCATTCAAGTAGCACTGCAGGAATTTTTTATCATCTTCGGAATAGACTTCGCCTTTGAAATTTCCAGAACGCAGATTCAAAGCAACATTGGGCGCAGTTTTAAATGTCTTTGCACATGTCTGAATCAATTCCTCTTGTTTGGGGGTCACCTGTAAAAGATAAGAAACCAAAATTAAATTGATTCGAAATCTGAGACCAACGAGACCAACGAAATTTTGTTAAACTTACATTTAAAAGCACATCCGCAGCGGCAATAGCGATCAAAGCGACAAGGATGAGGATTTTCATTTTGGAGAAATATCTTTAGTTTTTTTGTTAACACAAATTGAAGTTAGTTCCACAAATTAACGAATTAAACTGTTGAAAATATATGAGCGCTCCTAGCTTTTATAGCTGAACATTTTTTTGCTTTCCAAACGAATTTGTTTTTATGATTTTATTACTAGTATCTCTTTTCCTATATTAACATATTAAGAAGCCTATGAAAGAAAGAGAGGCACATAGAAAAATGACTCAATCTTTATTTAATCAGCTCAGGTACCGAAAGAAGTTACACATTTGATAAAGCAAAATAAGTCGAAAATTTATATTTATTTTCTCACATAGTGGACTCAAATACATAGACAGAATTTTATATGACATGAATATATTATGTAGTTCCCTGAATGCTGTCTTTCATAAAAATTACACTCGATTTTATATTCGTACATTTAGAGAAAAAGGACAAAAGGAAACTTTGATACAGCGAGAAGTCCAGAGATCGGTCTATATGTTTAAGAGTAAAAAAGGATTTTTTCCGTTATACTCGTGCGAATGAGGAGGTGGTGAAAATAATAGGAGTCTTTGCATAAAATCTCAGTAAAATATAGGGTTAAGGTATTATCCGTAGAATGTAGAACATACGCAAGGAAAGAACTAGGGTAGCATGACCTTATTTAAGAAACAAACTCATTGTGATGAAATTAAAGAAGTTATGCTGATCAGTAAACCTGCTGAAGGATATTAAAAAGAATAATTTTTTTTAAATGAATTTTAATCCAGTACATAAGAATTTATACTGGGTTCGATCATAATCCTCAACATCTTAAACTCTTTAATATCAATACTCAATTATGGAGGGTATGAAGAAAAAACAGGACATTAAAGGAAATGGAATCACAATAAATTTAGGAGAGAATAGTCTAGCGACAAATCCTCTTGACTTAGAATATGACAAGTGACGCTTCTATATACTGGAGAATAGTATCATTCCTGTGCTGTCGAGGAGTTTCGTAGATTGAAAGACAACTTTCCACAGGTGGCTATAGACTCCGATAATGTTAACGGACTTATATGATGCCATAACAATTTCCACACAAATTCATAGTTCGCCCGAAGATATTTTCCACATATCAGTTTGGATTTAATGTCATCAATTTTCAATTTATCTATTAATCCCTGCCTATTATAACATACGGTCTATCAGACCAGTGAAAATAACTTCGTTGAAGCCAACCAAGTCTGTGTCAGATTAGGTCCCAGTATACGTATTTCAATGTATTCCTACAATATTAAACCTTCTATCGATAATATGTCTTCTATGGAACCACTTAACCGATCTGTACAAAGCTCAATATAGCTACTATTCAGGCTCCTGTGAATGTTGTCCAATGACACATCTGGGATGGAGGCCACATTTGTACAATTTAATAAGGAAATGCAATTTGTAAGTAGCATTTACCGAACGAAAAGGGGCGTTATTAAAAAGGTGGGTACGACTACAATTTTTTGAAAAATATATTTAATATTTTACTTTATAAAAGGTTTTGAGACACTCGTATATAGCTAATTATATATTTGAATATAGCACATTTATATATTTGACTGTGTTAACTCTCGAATAGGCAAGGGCAGAAACATGTGAGCAAATACCCTGAAACTCAGAAGAAACCAGTGTTAGTACAATTGGATTTTGCACAGTACTGAAAAAATTGTCTAACATAAAAAATTGTTTGAAAAATATTTTGGGAAATATTAACTTTCATTCAACCACACTCAGTTTTAGCAGAGTGTTTTTTCAGCACACTTCGGAGAGTAAAATTTACCTAGTTTATAGTAATGCTGCTTAATAAAAAAAAAAAATATATATATATAAACCCAACTGTAGTAACACTGGCTTGTTGTCAAGCTTGGCGTATTTGCTCACAGTTTTTGGTTTCTGTTTATTGTATCAGTTGGCAGCGCACCATACATGAATGTTTTAAGCGATGCACGAGAGTCTAAAAACTTTCCATAAACTGAAAATATTAATTAACTTTTCAAAATACTGGAATCACACCCACCTTTTCCATAGTCCATCTTTCGTCCTTTAATCATCAAAATCAAGCATTTATGGGATAATGCATTAGTTCTACTGTTTCCTCCCCAACCTTCGAGGAAATCGCGTTGATCGATGTGGTTGTCATATGACAGATCAGTACGAACTTTCATCTCAGCTAATTGAGTAAGTACGAATCGTTTGATTTATGTCATAGGAGCTGCCTCCTTCTGGAGGCTCTCCTTTACAATTGGATCAATATTAGTGTGAACAATATTCACTGGTCTCCAGCATTGGAGCGTGCTCACAGCTGTTATTTTGATACCCAAGTCTTCTCGCATAAATTTATATCCGGCATCTGATCTGTTGTGAATATTTTCCTCTAATCTTGGAGCATTCGCAGAATACCTCTGATTATCTAGAACTATCGCTTCTGCAAATAATAGAGCAGCAGGAGAATCTGTGTTGTGTAAATGTGTTTCCACGGAGGTGTGGTTAAAAGATTTTAAATTTTTAGTCCTCTTACTATAGTCTACTTCCTTATCCGAGTACTTGGTACATACACAATTTTTCCCCAGCGCTGGCGTAAGTTTTCAAAATAAGAGAAGTGCACGAACAAGAGTCAGCAGGATATTCCTTAATGATGATTAGTACTGCTGATGTGCCTCGAAAAACTATGGATTGCAGTGATGTAGATCCTGTTGAATATGTGCATGCAACTGTATGTGTGTGTATTAGAGCAGCAGGTGAGTCTGCATGATAAAACTGTGTTAGCAAGCACGTCTTGTGATTGATATATGAAGCATCCGAGTACAGACTCAAATAGCACAATATCATAGAAACTTTCTAATTTACATAATAAACTTGTCGATTGTAATAACTCAGCGATTTGCTCACAAAATGCATTGGTAGACAGTTCGAAGAATTCTTGTATTAAAAAGCGAACTAGACAATGCAGGAACAGATGTGGAAGTAGTTTCGAATGACATATTATTAAATCAATTCAACGTTTTAACGATGGGAATAAAGAATGTTAGTCTGAAAATATGAGGAAATATACTAAAGTTAGTATAGAAAGAGGAGATAAAAATTAAGTGTCTCTAAAATAATACAGAAATGCAACTACCGGCAAGATTACAACCAATTTCATGGCAAATATTAAAAAATAAAAGAAATGTTATCCTTCTAATCTAAGAAACAAAATGTTCAAGCTAAATAAACATAATTGCATATATCATCATTTGAATTGAGGTCGGCATAGTTCTCCACTGAACCCTCCTCGAGGGTGCCGGCTGGTAGTAGATACCATACTAAGGTCCGGCACGCTGTCAGCAGGGATCTGGCGAAGATATGAATGTAGAGTCAGGCGTTTGTTGCTCCTCAATAGTAAAGCATTTGGCTTTGCACTCTTGCCTTGGTTCGGCGTAAAGGGTTGGATTATGGTATTCTGCGATCCCTGCCGAGGATCAGTCTGTCTGGAGGCCCTTTCTCAAACGTGAGCTTGCGGATACCGGGCGCTCTACGTAATAATTAGCCTTCCCTGCGTAGTTCAGAGGTATTCGAAGGTGGACATCTTTTTTCCAAAAATTAACACTTCACCTAACACGAGAAAAGAAATCTGAAGTCTGGTTGCACCCACTTCGAAATAACTCTTACCTTTCTTTGTCAGTGCGAGTTCAACAATGGGAGTGTTTCCTTCCTTTGAAATTTCGTTGACAAATCTCTAATAGGAACCTAGCAATGATTTTTGGTTTTGGTTCATTGTGGGCGTGGCAGTAGCATTATGATCCCATATTTTGCACACTCACTATAATGGACCCCATACAACCTGCCAATTTTTATTCCGATAGCTTCAATAGGTAGGCTAATTTTAATTTTAGGACCAAAAGTTCCTTATATTAAAAGTTGGCGTGTGTGTTCTCTGATCAACCTTATTTCTTCTAGTTAGCTGCATATTGTTCACATGTTACTTCTCGTAAAAAGCGTCCATAAATCTCCAATAGATCTTAAGTTATCAATGGTTGTTAATAGTGGGCGCGGTTATTAATATATCACATCTCCATTACTGCCATTTTCCATCGTCACTATTCCATCAACTGGACCGAAGTTATGGTCATTTTAAGAAATGTAAAAATTTCTTATATGGTTAGTAGGCATGATCGTTGTCTAAATCGGCTCATATAGCAATCTGGTTCTGTGTCTTTGTGCAGACTATACGTTAGCAAAATTTCATTAAGATAGCTCTAATGGTGTAGAAAAAAAGTGACCACAGACAGACACAAGGACGGAAGCACGGACAATTAAGATTGTTCAGTAAGTGATTCTTAGCATATCTGACTATAAATGCCCATACCGACCATGCCTCCTTCATGAAGTTGCAACCCATCTCAAAAGCACAAAATGAGTATACCCTTTTTACCAAGTCCGAGTAGTGCTACAACCAGTGCTGATGCTAGAGATAAGACTATGCCTAACTCTAGCACAGTGGTGCCCTCCAAGGGCGCCGGAGCAATCAAAAATATCGACAGCTAGTGATCAGCAGTTGAGAGAAAACCTTGGGAAGGTCAGGCCAAAGAGAATACTGCGGTCAGTGCCCATGGTAGCAAATGGCCAAAAGTTACCATATCTGGCCCAGCGAAAGCGGGTTATCATGAGAGAAGTACTGCCGCAAAACTTATAAAGAAGGTACATGCAAAGGAGCCGACTGATGAAGAACTTACAAAATATTTGAAGAAGGCACATGAATGGGCAAAGGCAGACCTGCTCGACTTCCAAATCGACTGCGAACAAGAGGGAAACCCCGAAGAAAAAATTCCGCGAGCTCAATTGAAAGCCGCCTTAGCCAGAGTATTTCTGAAAATAAAAGCAAGCAATCCAGTACCCACATGCGAAGATGCAGGCTGTAATCAACTCCGGGTGAAAATTGTAGCTTGCAGTGATGAAAGATCGGAAGCCATCTCGAAAGTAGGGGAGGTGTGTCCTGTCACGAAGTTAGTAGCGGTCCTTAAGGGGTTATTCCGTCACGAGCGAGAGTTTCGATCAGGACTAGCAACCTGGAACTCTCGACGAATGAGTGAAGATTTATTAAAATATAAGGCGCCAACGAAGCATAGAAGCGGTGGAAAGAAACATTACCATGATGCAGGTGTTGCTGCTGCTAACAAAAGCAACCATCCTTACGCTGATTGGTACAGATTGGATATCGGAAGCGGCATCGGACCCTAATTCTTCGAATAGGTACGAACAGGTTCAAAAATGTTTCATCCAACTGTACTAAATAGCAGGAGGACATATTCGGGAACCAATTGTTGGTTGAAATTTAATGAGAAAGTCAGTTCTATAGAAATGAGAAAATCAGAACATAATAACTGCAACTGATCACTAGTAATCACATCATCAGCGATTGCAGGCAAGAATTCAATTTTATGAAAGTTTGATTTTACAATATTTTTACAGAAATTTAGTTTTATCTCAGGAGTATGCTAGCAATCAGAAAACTATTCACGGATTCAGGATCGATATCCAAAATTTGACCGTCACTCGCTATATATTTTAATTGAAATGTCGTTAGATTCTATGGAAGGAATACTCGTATCTGAAAAATATTTATTTAATATTTCCACGAATTCTATCTTCGCTAAAAATGTATTGAAAACTTTCTATCTTCAAACAATTATGATTGAGAAAAAACTCCCTATATACGAGCCAGAATGGCTCTCCCCATTTATCTGCAGTAGAACTGCACGAACTTCGTAGAGTCAAAAACGTCAGACCCAAAGAAGACGGAAGAACGACGCGTTCAAACATCATCGAGACTCATTTCATTATCCACATTACATCTATCAATCTATTTCTATTGTTCGGGACTCGATAGTAAAGGAGAAGAAAAAAAAATTAGATTCATTCGACAATTGAGATATTATTTTGTTCTACTGTTCTTTACAACGAGAATAATGAAGTTTCATTACACTTAAAGCAGTTGGGTCCATAGGGGCAATAACGATCAAAGCGACAAGGATGAGAATTTTCATTTTGGAGAAAACATCATTAGCTTTCTTAATCAAATTGAAGCTTGTTCCAGAAAATTAAAGAAGCAAACTGTTGAAAATAAATGAGCATTCCAAGCATGTTTCGCTGACAACTTGTTTGCTTTCCAAACGAGTTTATTTTTATGATTATTATGCAAATCCCTTTTTGTATAATAACAGAACAAGAAGCGTAGGAAAGAAAGAGAGACACATAGAAAAGTGATTGAAGTCTTTATTTAATCAGCTCAAGTTCCGAATGAAGTTACTCATTTGATGAAGCAAAATGAGTTAAAAGTTTTTGTTTGTTTTTTCCGTAATGTACTCAAATATATTGGCAGACTTTCATATAACATTAATATATTATTTAGTTCCCTGAATGCTGTCTGTAATAAAAATTTCTCTAGATTTTTAAATTGGTACTTTCAGGGAAAACGACAGAAGGAAAATCTTATATATGGGACAAGTCCAGAGATCGGTCTAAATGTTTCAGAGTGCAAAAATGAATTTTTCTTTTATTCTCGAACGATTGGAAAATGTGAAAGAAACCACCAATGTGGAGTCCATGAAGCGATGCAATTGGTACTAGAAATAATACCTCTGCGTAATACACCAGTTTTCTTAACAGTTGTCTGTGATTTGTATTAGGAAGAAATGGTGAACATAACAGGAGTCTTTGCATAAAACTCTCAGCAAAATATTGTATTCAGGTATTATCAGTAGAATGTAGAACATATGCTACCCAAGGAACTAGGGAAACATGACCCTTATTTAAGAAACAAACTCAATGTCCATGACTATGGAAAATTAAATAAAAGAAGTTATGCTGATCTGTAAACCTGCCGAAGGATATTAAAAAGAATCATTTTTTTAATAGTGTTTTAATCCGGTACATAAGTATTTTAACTGGATTCTATCATAATCCTCAACATCATAAAATCCTCAATATCAATACTAAATGATGGAGGGTATGAAGAAAAAACAGGCCATTAAAGGAAATGGAATCACAATTAATTTAGGAGAGAATAGTCTAGCGACAAATCCTCTTGACTTAGAATATGACAAGTGACGCTTATATATACTGGAGAAGAGTATCATTCCTGTGCTGTCGAGGAGTTTCGTAGATTGAAAGACAACTTTCCACAGGTGGCCATAGACTCCGATAATGTCAACGGACTCATATGATGCCATAACAATTTCCACACAAATTCATAGTTCGCCCGAAGATATTTTCCACATATCAGTTTGGATTTAATGTCATCAATTTTCAATTGATCTATTAATCCCTGCCTATTATAACATACGGTCTATCAGACCAGTGAAAATAACTTCGTTGAAGCCAACCAAGTCTGTATCAGATTAGGTCCCAGTATACGTATTTCAATGTATTCCTACAATATTAAACCTTCTATAGATAATATGTCTTCTATGGAACCACTTAACCGATCTGTACAAAGCTCAATATAGCTACTATTCAGGCTCCTGTGAATGTTGTCCAATGACACATCTGGAAAGTTTTGAGACAGACATCGTGCATAGCTACGCACATTTTTGTGTTTGACTATGTTAACACTTTAACAGGCAAGGTCAGAAACATTTGAGCAAATACTCCGATACTGAAAAGAAGTTGGTGTGTGTGTGTGTGAGTCTTGGCTCAACTGGATTTTTACTTTTTTCTAACATAAACAATCGTTCGAAAAATATATTGCGAAATATTAACTCAAATCCCTTTTCGTATAATAACAGAACAAGAAGCGTATGAAAGAAAGAGAGACACATAGAAAAGTGATTGAAGTCTTTATTTAATCAGCTCAAGTTCCGAATGAAGTTACTCATTTGATGAAGCAAAATGAGTTAAAAGTTTCTGTTTATTTTTTCCGTAATGTACTCAAATATATTGGCAGACTTTCATATGACATTAATATATTATTTAGTTCCCTGAATGCTGCCTTTAATAAAAGTTTCTCTAGATTTTTAAATTGGTACTTTCAGGGAAAACGACAGAAGGAAAATCTTATATATGGGACAAGTCCAGAGATCGGTCTAAATGTTTCAGAGTGCAAAAATGAATTTTTCTTTTATTCTCGTACGATTGGAAAATGTGAAAGAAACCACCAATGTGGAGTCCATGAAGCGATGCAATTGGTACTAAAAATAATACCTCTGCGGAATACACCAGTTTTCTTAACAGTTGTCTGTGATTTGTATTATGAAGAAATGGTGAACATAACAGGAGTCTTTGCATAAAACTCTCAGCAAAATATTGTATTCAGGTATTATCAGTAGAATGTAGAACATATGCTACCCAAGGAACTAGGGAAACATGACCCTTATTTAAGAAACAAACTCAATGTCCATGACTATGGAAAATTAAATAAAAGAAGGCTGATCTGTAAACCTACCGAAGAAGATTAAAAACTCATTTTTTTAAAAGTATTTTATCCGGTACATAAGTATTTTAACTGGATTCTATCATAATCCTCAACATCATAAAATCCTTAATATCAATACTAAATTATGGAGGGTATGAAGAAAAAACAGGACATTAAAGGAAAAGGAATCACAATTAATTTAGGAGAGAATAGTCTAGCGACAAATCCTCTTGACTTAGAATATGACAAGTGACGCTTATATATACTGGAGAAGAGTATCATTCCTGTGCGGTCGAGGAGTTTCGTAGATTGAAAGACAACTTTCCACAGGTGGCCATAGACTCCGATAATGTCAACGGACTCATATGATGCCATAACAATTTCCACACAAATTCATAGTTCGCCCGAAGATATTTTCCACATATCAGTTTGGATTTAATGTCATCAATTTCCAATTTATCTATTAATCCCTGCCTATTATAACATGCGGTCTATCAGACCAGTGAAAATAACTTCGTTGAAGCCAACCAAGTCTGTATCAGATTAGGTCCCAGTATACGTATTTCAATGTATTCCTACAATATTAAACCTTCTATAGATGATATGTCTTCTATGGAACCACTTAACCGATCTGTACAAAGCTCAATATAGCTACTATTCAGGCTCCTGTGAATGTTGTCCAATGACACATCTGGGATGGAGGCCACATTTTTACAATTTAATAAGGAAATGCAATTTGTAAGTAGCATTTACCGAACGAAAAGGGGCGTTATTAAAAAGGTGGGTACGACTACAATTTTTTGAAAAATATATTTAATATTTTACTTTATAAAAGGTTTTGAGACACTCGTATATAGCTAAACACATTTATATATTTGACTGTGTTAACTCTCGAATAGGCAAGGGTAGAAACATGTGAGCAAATACCCTGAAACTCAGAAGAAACCAGTGTTAGTACAATTGGATTTTGCACAGTACTGAAAAAATTGTCTAACATAAAAAATTGTTTGAAAAATATTTTGGGAAATATTAAGTTTCATTCAACCACACTCAGTTTTAGCAGAGTGTTTTTTCCAGCACACTTCGGAGATTAAAATTTACCTAGTTTATAGTAATACTGCTTAATAAAAAAAAAAAAATATATATATATAAACCCAACTGTAGTAACACTGGCTTGTTGTCAAGCTTGGCGTATTTGCTCACAGTTTTTGGTTTCTGTTTATTGTATCAGTTGGCAGCGCACCATACATGAATGTTTTAAGCGATGCACGAGAGTCTAAAAACTTTCCATAAACTGAAAATATTAATTAACTTTTCAAAATACTGGAATCACACCCACCTTTTCCATAGTCCATCTTTCGTCCTTTAATCATCAAAATCAAGCATTTCTTGGCTAATGCATTAGTTCTATTATTTCCTCCCCAACCTTCGAAGCCATCGCGTTGATCGATGTGTTTATATGACAGATCAGTACGAATTTTCATCTCCAGCTAATTGAAGAACTACGCATAGTTCCATATATGGCACTAGGATCCACCTGCTTCTGAGGGATTTGCGTTGCTAGAACAATATTCACTGGTCTCCAGGAGTGATGTGTGCTCACAAATGGTATTTGGAAAACTAAGTCATCCCGCATAAATTTATATGCGCCATTTGATCAGTAGTGAATATTTTGCATTACTCTTCGAGCATTCGCAGTATACCACTGAGACCATCACTTCTGCACGTAATAGAGCAGCAGGAGAGGCTGTATGGTATTACTTACTTACTCTTTCCACACAGGTCTTGTGTTTTTTGTACTTTACAGGAATGTGATAAAAACATTTGAATTCATTATTTCATTAGCGCATTTAAATAGCATGCAATAATAACTGAAGTATTTATCATTTAAAATCGTAACAGTTGCTATAATTGTAGTTATAGTATTATTATTAAGAAGGAAAAATCATTGTAATTACAGAAACGGAGAAAACAGCTGCTAGGCAACCGAAGTGGGAATCACAGAGGTCATGGAAATGTCCAAAACCGGATTATTAAACGATAACGCTCCATTGTAAGTGCAGAGGAGTTGACACCCAAAAAGCTAATATAAAGTACAAATACAACAAACACAACAACATCCAAGCAAAAATCAACAAATTTTCATTATCATATTCACATTATCGTTGGAGTGTTTCTGGTTATTGTAATTCATGGTTTTTATTACTTTATAACTAGGCATGTTCATTATTATTATTATCGAATTGGGCATTCTGAACGGCCAGCGCTGGAATTCACCCCTCACAAAGGGGTTGGGCTCGTGATATTTACTGATTTAGTATATAGTTATATTACAAATTTTTTTAATTTCTGTTTATAATGGTGTATATTTTGTGATTTTTTCTGGTTCCTTTTGCATTATGTTTGCATCATTCGGTGTTGCTATATCGATGAGGATAATTTTCTGTCTTGCTTATTGATGAGCTCTAGTTGATATCTGGAATATTGCTTGTTACTGTTTGATCTGTGTGTATTGCGTCATCCCAGTATACTTTATATCTGTCGTTCTCAAGATAGCTTTGTGGTATATGTCTGCAGAATGGTGTTGTGGTTCAATTAGTTTGTGTTTTAATGCAAGATACTGATGTATATTTTTCACAGCTGTGTTGTGCCGGTTTAATAATATACTCCTTCTAATATTTTGCATCCTCATATGATGTGTTCAATAATTCTACATTTCTATGTTTTCCTCTATTATATATTTCCTGTAGTGTCTTGTTGCTTATACACTATCTTGAATATCTACGATAAATCCCTCGGTTTCGGAAAATAATGTTTGAGTTTTGAATATTGGGGTTGTGTTTTCCATGCATGGCTTTTGATGTTATTTCTTCTTTTTTATTGCTATTCTTCGGATTTGTTTAGATTCGGAAATATTGTTTTCGTTCAGATTTAGTGGAGACCATGCCTTTGATGGATAGCCCAGACTGAAGAAACCCTCACCGTGCTTGGACTAAGTAATTGGAGAAGTGCTTGGACTAAGTATGTATAGAAGTAAAGCAGAGGCGCCTAGCGGGAGTTTTCAAAGTCGGCCCTAATCCGGTAACGGGTTGCGATCACCGATTCTGTAGTCTGGCCATCTCAGAAGAAGAAGAGGTTTAGTGTGCATATTCTTGATCTGCTTTTACTATTGCTGAAGGAGTCTCATTTAGAAAGTATTGTCGTTTGTAGTGTTTTCATCTCTAATTAGTCCTGTTCCTCCTTCTGATCTATGAAGTGTTATCCGTTCAATGCATGACTCCCGATGTTGCTATGGATATTGTATAAGTTGTGGTCTATTTAATCTGTTCAGTTCTTCTAAGTCTGTATTTGACCATGGCATTTGTGTTGATGTCTTTAAAGGCATTTTTGAGTTTAGTCTTGATTTGAGTATTCATTCAATGCGATGTTTATATTTCTGTTTGTGTTGTGTTTTCATATTTGTGTGATTTATGGTTGAGTTTTGATCGAATCCAAGGTATTTGTATGCTTCTGCTGATTCCAAGTTTTCAAGGTCTCTATTACTGATAGGTATCCTCTGTATTGAATTTTCCGTTTCTTATTTGTAGCATTTTGCATTTGTTTATGCCCAGATTTGGTATGTGAGAATTGCACTCACTAAAACATCCCCCTTCCTCGCTGGATGCATGGGACATGGACTAGGCATTAATTCCAGCAAACTGAACTGATGCTATTACCACGCAAACCAACACACCAACTTTTAGGTTACCTCATGTAAAAAAAACTACACTGTCTCTATCCTCTAGTGGACTCGAAACTGAACTGGAAATTAAACACGGAGCAAAGGAGCCACAAAGCAGATTGCACTTTTCTCATGCAAAAGAATGATTTGTAGGAAGTGGGGTCTTCGACCAGACTTAATGCTCTGGATGTACAAAATGGTTGAGCGTTCAATTTTGTCATACGGAGCCTTGGTCTGGTGGAAAATCCTCGGAAAGGAATAGACAATCACCAAACTAAGTAGAATACAAAGAACAGCGTGTGCTGTAACAGCAGGAGCAATTATATCTTGCCATGCGCAGGCCCTAAATGTATTGGTGTAACTGCTCAATTGATTTATTCATCAGGAATACTACAACCCTAAACGTTCTTAGGCTAAGATAATTAGAGAGACCGTATGGCCACGGAGGTGTACTATTACGAACTCAAGACGCGCCAGAAACACACTACAAAGTGCGTAGTGCCTAGTTCACGCCAGGAATGGAAGAGAGATGGAATTATGGATAAGACATATATCACAATCTACACTGATAGCTCAAAGGTGGATCGTATGGTGGGAAAATGTGTCTTCTCAGAAGAGCTAAGGATTAACAAATCATTCCGACTCCCAAACACATCAAGTATATTCCAAGCGGAAATACTTGGAATAAGCGAAGCCTGTAGACTGGCACGGGAAGAAAAAATAGCACTATTATTAGATAGTCTGCCTGCTTTCAATGCACTGGACTCGCCGATAATAACCTCGAAACTAGGAACGCAGGGAGGTCTTAACCGCACTAGCCCGTCGGTTCATTGTAACATTGATATGGGTGCCGGACCACAGGGATATCGATGAAAACGAGAGGGCAGATAAGCTGGCCCGAAGGGGGTCCGCTCTCGATGTACACGAAGCGACTCCGGTTCGTGTACCAATTGCTTCAATCAAGATCAAGATTGGCAAAGAGTTTGTAGTGAATGCAAACATCCGCTGTAGGAGGTTGAAAACCGGTAAGATCAGTAGAGCACTCTGGCCGGACTACAACAAAAACAAATCCACAGAGCTTTTAAACAGAAGTTGTCGTGATGCAGCTAGGCTTGCTGCAGTTATCACAGGCTACTGGATATTAAGGAACATGAGCCAAAATGGGAATAATGCTCAATACCAGTTTTCAGCGCTGCGGAAACCATTTAGAAAGGGGAGCCGTGGAACAATTCATATGTGCCTGCCCGGCAGTGGCCAGAAAAAGATAGAAATCACTAGGTAAACCAATGTTCCAAAACATTGAGCAGATCGAGAGCTGCAAGAAAAGGGAAATTCTCGCGTTCATAAATCTTTCCAACTGCCTATAAAGGTCGCCACACAACAATTATCCAATTGAAATATAAACCAGAAGAGCGGTATCAAAACAGGGCAGTTGCGCTTGAATGCTCATCGCCGCTGCAATCAACCAACCAACCAAGTAGCAGGGTCAACTCGAGCAGCATGTGACTCGTCATCACGCACTAACGGTCTTTATATAGTAGAGGCTAAGGTTTCAATATAGGACTGTATTTCACTTATCACTACCCTGAGGACAGAGCTCTCAACTCCTTGCAGACATAGTTCATTATGGTTAAAAGCAAACTAAAAAAAATTTAAATATAAAAATGTGTGTCTAAAGGTGGTGTAAATATGCACAAAATAGACTCAGGTGTACCCTGCCTATCAGTGTTGTCATTGAGAAATATTGAAAATTGGTAAAAGCAAAAGACAAACAGACTCCCCCCACTCAGCCAAAGTATACTATAAGCAAGACATAGACTTATAAGCTTCCTCGTATTTATATGTTTAACCGAATAATTCGCTCTATAAAAATGCTCCATATAAAATAGTTCCACTATGACACGAACGGAGACTAATGGAAACGAATTTCCATTGGAAGGATTGGATGATTAACATGGAGCGAAGCAAAAGTGTTTTGGGGAAGGGGCCTCCCACAACAAAACGGTAACCAATTAGATCCAATGAACTCATTTTCCAATGGAACTACAAAATGATATTATGTAAAATCATGCGAAATTGCCTACGGATTGTCATCAAATGAAGAAACATAAAAACAAAACAACACGAATCTAAACCAACCTTGCTTGAAGAGACCACTTAATAATGCCACACGCTAAATAAGCCATCGCAAGTGCTGTGCCCATGCCTGCCTGCAATGACAATGAAATGGAAAGCATGACCAACCAGAGCATGAGAGAGAGAAACAGTGTAACTGAAGGAGCAGAGAGACAATTTTTCACAAAATTAAATTCACTTTTCCGCAATTTTTTATAAAAGCAGAGCCGCAAACAAGTTGCAAAACATTTTTACAAAATATTTAAATAAATTCATGTGCACGCTCAGCGCATGCAATGCACAGAAGTGTGCTGGGAAGAGGCTAACAGCGTGGAGGGCTCCCAAACAAAATGCTAGAAATCACAGCACAAAGCGCAGAAATTATTGTCCCACAGTTGTAAAGTGGTCTGCAGCAGATGTTCTTGTTGTTGCTGTGTGTTTTATTGTTGTTGTGGTGGTGCAAAGGTGGCTGCCAGTGCCACCCGCAAAATATCAAAATAAGTAAGTGTGCATATTTCTATTGGGATGCTCTCTTTTAAATGAAAAGCGGGCAGGGGATTTGCGTTTGTTGCCATTTTCTTCTTGCCGCTATTTGTGTGAGTGTGCGTGTGTGTGCTCCGGATGTGCTTTTATGCTGACTGCAGCAAAGGTTTCCATTGCAATATATAAAAATCCCGCATAGCTTTTTGTTACATGTGCCTTATGCAAATTCCGAAATCCCAATGTGTATGCCTGGTTTTATTTTTCTTTTTCATTATTTTGGACTCATGCTGCAATTGTTTATGCACACACACGCTCCCACATGCACAGTGCTGCATGCTACAAGTACCCGGTAGGAAAATGAGACGGGCATTGCCATCAAGCGGTGCGATATTATAATTTAACTATTATTATTGTGTGTAGGGGATTTAAAGCACCGCGACCTTTCGATCTATTGTGGCCCCATCAGAGGTTCAATGTACATCTTTGAATCCTATCCTCTGGATAAACGTGATGACAAGTTTTGGCTCCAGAGGTTTCACATCACTGAGAGAGCCCTGGAAGAATCCCAAGTATTTCCTGCGGGTGTGCTACAGAGCCGGACATTGTGTCAGCACATGCAAAGACGTCTCCTCTTCATCCATACAGAATCTGCAGGAGCCTTCCGAGGTGACCCCCATTCTCACCATATGTGAGTTCAGTCTACAGTGTCCTGTGAGTAGGCCTGCCATCATCCTAAGATTATTCTTACAGAGATTGATGATTGATTCGAATATCTTTAGGTGGTATGTCCCAAGCAGACTCTTTGATACCCTTAGACCTAGTTGAGTGGTTCGAATCTTTTTAGGTGGTATATCCCTAGCAGACTGTTTGATACCCTTAGGCCTGGTGTATTAACCCAGTGTTTGTGCCTATGGTCTCCCTCATCGATCCTAAGCTGGCTGAACAGCTTGCCCTTGCATACACCACAGAAGGGTTCTGGGCCAATAAAGGGTGTTGCAGCCCCCTTCCTTGCAAGTTCGTCGGCAACCTTGTTCCCTTCTATACCAGCATGTCCTGGTACCCATAGAATGGTAACATTGTTGCGTGAGCCAAGAGCATTCAGTTTTTTGATGCACTCCCATACCAGTTTCGAATATACCTGATAAGAGGTAAGTGCCCTAATGGCCGCTTGGCTATCCGATAAGATGGCAATTTTCTTGCGCTCGTAACCTTTTTCAATGTTGAAATGTGCACATCTCTCAATAGCGTGGATTTCCGCCAGGAAGAGGCTAGAATATTTGCCTAGGGATTCATACTATTTTTATCTATATCCAAATACCCCCACGCCGGAACCCTCTTCTGTGAGAGATCCGTCTGTATACCAGGTGATCGTGGACTGATCTAACCTGTATGTTTCGCTGAGACCTCTCCCATGCGATTTTGTAGCTCCACTCCGTTTTGAACAACTTAGTGAAACTGTAGCGCGTGTTTGTAAAGTCCTTCGGTATATACAGATGTCTGGAATGGCCTTTGATAATGTTTCAACCATCTGACTCCCGATGAGAATTTCAGGACCGTTTACTGCTCTCATCATTCTATACAGAGCACTCTTCTCTTGTGTTTCCACAAATATGTGCAGGGGTGTAAGTTCCAGTATGACGTTCAGGGCGGCTGTAGGACAAGTTCTCATGTAGTATGATACCTAGAAATTTTATTTCAGATTGCATTCCATTCCTCACTTCCATTCTCCACTCCATTTATTTTAATAGGTTTAAGGTTTTTTAGTTTATATTTCCTCGTGAAAGGGAAAACACTAGTTTTTATGGGGTTTATTTTAAGTCCCATCCTGTTGCACCAATCACCTGTAATTCTTAAATCATATTGGAGTAGCTCACATAGTGTACTCTCGAATTTTCCCCTGCATGTAATAGCAATGTCGTCAGCGTATCCCTGACAGCAAAACTCCATGTTTGTTAATTCCCAGAGAAGTTCGTACACCACAAGGCACCACAGCAGGGGAGATAATACTCCACCCTGCGGACATCTTCGAACAGTATTAACCACTGTGTCTGTTCAGGTGAGGGATACTTGTTACTTGATACTTGATACTGTTCTGGTTTTCAGCATTTGTTCTATTCAATTGGATTGGGAAGAGTCTACCCCCTTACAAACAAGAGCCCTACTCTCTGCCTTCTGTGAGGTGTTGTCAAAGGCTCCTTCAATGTCCAAAAAGCCCATAACGCCACCTCCTTGTCCTCGAGGGCTTGCTGGAGTGTTTCCGTCCAGCTGATACAGAGCAGTTTCAGTAGATTTGCCTGCCCTATATACATGTTGGTTCGGATGGGGGGTGCATACGCCAGAATCTGTGTTCTGATGAAATTGTCACAGACCTTTTCAGCTGTTTTCAAGATGAATGAGGTTAGGCATATTAGCCTGAAGGATTTGGGATGAAGTGGATCCTTCTTCCCAGCCTTCGGGATGAAAACTACCTTGGCCCTCCTCCATGGTGCTGGTATATTGCCCAGAGCCGGACTACTCGTAATAATTTTTAGTAGTGGTTGGAAGATGAGATCTAACCCCTTTTATATATTATAATATTATTAGAACATAGTTCGAAACTCATACACCAAATGTTCGTTTCAAAAGGCCACCTAAGGAGCAGTTCGAATCGGTCCGATGACAATTCAACTTGAAGGTGTACAGCTTCACTGAAGAATGAAACAATGGATGGACGAACAGCAGCGTTAAATTCATACTTGACAGCAGTACTAAGGGAAGCCCAAATGGTAGATATACCATATTTAGCCCCATCAAACTTCATTCAATGTGGAAAATAATCTAACGCTGATGCCTGGTAAAACGTATGTTTTATAAGACCTTCGTGTGCCTTAAGGATTTCCTAGATCGTTACTCTATAGATAGATATGGCAATATTTACTTTGCCTGAACATGCATAAAAATGAGACAAAAAATGCAGATAAGTCATATCAAGCGATAAAACCGTTGTCCACGAATTATTCCATTGTTGTAAATAATTGGGAATATTTTGAGAACCTCTTAATTTTCTGCTCTCCTTCAAATTGCCATCGACATCAAGAGTCTTTTAAGCAGAGGTCTTTGCAATTTGGCAGGCATGCAGGGCGTTGCAGGGGCACAAGCTGACCAAAAACATATCCGTTTACTCCGACAGTCAGGCGACAATAAAAGTGCTGGCGTCACCTTTTACCAGCTTTAAGTTGGTCGGCCTCCGCAAGGAGGAATTTAAATCATTATCAGAATATAGTATAATATCCCTTCTCTGGGTTCAGGGACGCAAGAAAATTGAGGGCAACGAGAGGGCTGATGAGCTAGCACAAGGAAGCTCAACGGAAACGGATCAAGTATTTTCCTTTATGGACGTGGGCGTCCCCATCTAACTGTTGTTAGGGCAAATATTTAAAATCACTTCCTCCACAAGGCTCGCATGAGGTGGAAAATACTGTGACATGTGCCATTTCTAGAATGATGTGGCCTGATTACAGTGCAAAGAAACCTAACCACCTTCTCAATAAACCAAGACATAAAATCAGCACAGGTCATTGGACTATTGGCACACACGCTGAAAAAATGGACATTCCGTTCAGTGGTTGCAGGAACTGTAAGGACCCACAGGAGAAAGAAACAGTCATACACTATCTTTGAGATTGCCAAGTCCTCGCTCGCTTGAAACTTAAATATCTCGGAAGTCCTCTTGTGGAGAGTCAAGGGCATTGCTCTAGCTTAGAACTTTCAGACATATCCAAATTTGTCAGCATCTGCGGATGGTTGTAAATGTACAAAAGTATATTACCATTTTCTTTAGGCTCGCGAGGACGTGGCAACAAAACGGCACTATTGCTAATTGAGGCCAACTACTTTACCTACCTACCTGTAAATTATTCCAAAATTCTATGGTTCTGTAAGAAATATAACTCCAATAAGCCGTACTCTGTGGCCTAGTGGTAAGCAAGCTTACTCAGAGATAGGTCAAACCTCGGTATTCATACTGCCACTTAACATTCTTAACATTCTTAACATTCTTAACACTCTTAATAAACACAATATCCTTAGGTAAGGCGGGTCTGAAAGTACAGGATGCAAAATAGCTAGACAAACCTGGTCGGAAATAAATATCAAGCGCCGAAAAATTTATTATCTCTAAATAGACTAAATATAAGTTCCGTAGTTCTAACGGGCCACTGGACCCCTCTGGCTGGGGATTGCCTCAAAAGCCTTCAGCAGGAGTTGCATTGACGAGGAGAAGCCGGAGTACATTAAACACATGGTATTCACATGTTCAGCGCTGTCCAGAAGGAGGCACACTTTTCTGGGTAACCTCTTTTTGGACTCTTTGGGAGATATTTCAAATAATAACATCATTTGAATGTCTATAATCATTTTATTTTTCGCCATATTCTCCATTAAACAGAACACAATTTTTCAAATCTTCCAGCTTCTGCATCTCTATCACAAAGAGATCATCCGGCAGGTTAGCCAAAACAATTAATATAATGAAAGTCAATAGCTTTATAATCCTTTGAAAATCTTGTCACCCAGGTCGTTCGAAGAAGTCAGTCTGTAGTAATGCAATAGCATAGAATAAGATTTTAATTGTTATAGAAATGAAAGGTCTTTCAATTGTTTTGGTTTGAGTTAAAGATTAGACGGATGAGCCAAATCAAGAGATGCACAGTCATTGGCTAGCTTGTGTAACCGAGACCACAGAATAAAATATGGGAGCAACATTTATCAGCAAATAACTTAGATCTCTGAACTGTGATTCATACACAATGAGATAATGCTGATTTACAAATTGTTTCGACTGTATTCAACCAAAGAACTGTATTTGTCTGGTTCAGTTTATCATATTATAGACCATGATGTGTAGTGACGGTGCGCTCACTAAAACCCAGCAGAGAAGGGAATTTCTAAAATAAATCCTTAAAAGTTTGTGTTTCAAATGTGTTTTGAAATTATCGCTGAAACCGTTTCCTACTGGGTATTGACACTAGTATGTGCCCGATATAAATGTGTGTGTGTAGAAGTCTCTCTCCGACGAGCATTTGTACTTTCTTTTGGTTGCATTTTTAATAAAGTATTCGTATAAGCCTGCGTGTAAGAAGTTGATCCTTTTTTGAATGCAGTAGATACTCAGGCAGATTTATGGCAGCTTGCATTGTGTGGTTGATTCCATTCCTCTTCATGCCAATGTGCATTTAAGGATTTCCTTATGGAATTGTAAACAATTCACTGACTGTTAAAGTTATTATTTTCAGATTGTAGGAAAACGCTTTCAAATATGATGTACGCTTTCATTTGGCATTTAGGGACTTTCGCTCCATTATAAGACAATTCAATTTCAGACAAATATAGTAGAATGGTTATTACATAAATGATCAACCTCATATGATGGGTATTCAAGTATATCAAGAGCGAATGTATTATTGTGGACGGGGAACTGGTCAAGGTATTTCTGTCGACCCTTAATTGTCAAAACAAAAATATCTGTTACGCTATCAAGATATTTATCTATAGTCACTCCGAACAAAAGTTGGCCCTCGTTCCTAATACGATATTTTTGTGGTAACTATGTTAGCACTTATTTTGTACCATTCACATTCACAATACCAAAGTTTTATCTCCTCGTCCCTGACCTCATTGAATGAAGAATAAAAATTCCAAGCTTGGGTTTACTTCTATGATCTAGAAATGAAACATTTCTCAATATGATGGCTCATTCCAGACAATTCCACATCAACCCCTACATTTAGAAACATAAATCTGTGCTAGGAAATCTCCTAGTAAAGGGTTTTCCAACAAGAGGTGTTATTTTGAATCACCCGGTATTTCGGTAGCTGTCACTTTCGAAGCTTTTATTCTTTGACATTTGACAAGTAGAAACTACGCGATTACTAAAAATGGAACGATTTACGCTTCAACAACGCATTGAAATTATTAAAACTCACTACAAAAATGCTGAAAATCTTGCAGTCACAGTTCGCAAAACTAAAGCATTTTTGGGTCGTCGTGAAGCACCTTGTCGGATCGCAATACAGAAATTGGTGGAAAAATTGGAGCTGTTGGGACAAGTTAGTGATGTGAAGAATAAAACCCGTGCACGTCGCTCAAGAACAACTGAGAATATTGCTGCTGTAGCCCAAAGTGTTAAAGAAAACCCAGGTTTGTCCATTCCTCGTCGTTCTTTGAAATTGGGCATTCCACAAACGTCATTACACCGTATTTTGCATAAAGACTTGGGTCTGAAAGCTTATAAAGTTCAGTTAACACAAGAACTCAAGCCGGGCGATCATCAACAACGTCGTGTCTTTGTTGATTGGGTCCTTGAAATGCATGAAAATGATCCGGAATTCCATCGAAAAATCATCTTGACTGATGAGGCCCATTTCCACCTCGGTGGCTACGTCAACAAGCAAAATTGTCGCATCTGGGGCTCGGAAAACCCAAGAGTTATTGTTGAGAAGCCTCTCCATCCTCAACGTGTGACTGTTTGGTGCGGTTTATGGTCCGGCGGGGTCATTGGACCTTACTTTTTCGAAAATGAGGTTGGATCAACAGTTACGGTGAATGGATTGCCTTATCGAGAGATGATTAATGATTTTTTTATGGTCGGAGTTGGATGGTATTGATCTGGACAACGTTTACTTTCAACAAGACGGCGCTACGTGCCACACAAGCAACGAAACCATTGGTCTTTTACGGGAAAAGTTTCCGGACCGTGTTATCTCTCGAAGAGGTGATCACAATTGGCCACCGAGATCTTGTGATTTAACACCTTGCGACTTCTTCCTTTGGGGCCACGTGAAAGATAATGTCTACGCCAACAGCCCAGCGTCGATTCAAGACCTCAAAGATAGAATTCGTGAGGCTATCGAGGACATAGGGCAGCCACTTTGCGATTTGTGTAAGCGTGGTCGTTTTGGCCATTTGGCTGATATTATTTATCATTATTAACGGCATACCTTCCTCTTTATTATGAAATAAACACCAGATCATTTATCTCAAAAATGGCTGATGTTGTTTTTCATTATTAACGGCATACCTTCCTCTTTATTATGAAATAAACATCCAATCATTTTTCTTTGAATACCAAAATAACATCTCTTATTGGAAAACCCTTTATTTCTACACAAATCAATATCACACGATCACTAATACTTTCCAAAATAAACTACACTCTCGCAATTTTTGGATGGTGCGCTCAAAGCAACTTTAAACAGATATACCCACCCTACCACGCAGCTGTTCGAAGCGCCATAGGAGCCTTCCCCACGTCACCGACAAAAAGTATCTTAGCTGAACCTGGTTTACCTTCTATTATGGAGCAAGTACGTGCATCAACTTTTCACCTTATAACTTACCAAAATTGTTTAACGCCAGAAATGCAATGTTCCTCAGAGACGTCCAGTGTGCCTTCAAACACACCGAAAGGAATATTATAAAATCCGTAATCCACCACTGAATTGAGGTGGCAAAATGTCTTATGCCTGACACAGCTCCTCAGATAATCAAGCAGAAAAGAGACCCTCCTTGGCATCTCAATTGATTGATTGATATCGTACTCTAAATCTACCACAAATCTTGAAACCTACCGACAACTTTTTGCAGAACATACAAGCAAATACACTAATAAGAACTAGACCCTTTTATTTACTGATGGCTCAAAGTAAACCGATTGCTCTACCTTCGCGGTAGTATCCTCTACCGGAAGAGTAATATCCACTGGCCTTATTCAACAACATTGTTCAATCTTCACAGTCGAAATTTTGGCAATAAAAATAGCCACGGACTAGGCTCGCTCGCACAAAGGCATATTTCTCATATGCTCTGATAGCAAATCTTCCATAGAGGCGATTCGAAATATAAGCAATGAGGGCATCCTTTCTTCAGACATAACAGAAGCATGCATAAAGTGCGCTAATAAATTACAAATCATATAGGTATCCAGCCATATTGGTATCGACGGCAACGAATTCGCTGATTTTACCGCTGTCAGAGCAGTAAAGCATCCCCTATTGTACTTCCCTACACGAGAAAATACATATATGTATAAAGTAATTGACAAATCCTATATATAAAAAATTTAAGAGTGGAACAATTATACTCATAATTATAAATCGTATAATCGAGAAGGAATCAAAACCAGGATTATGCACTTTTCAGCAAATACAAATTTTTGTTCGACTTCTATACAGTCCCAGTTTCGTATAAGTCTATTCCCATTCGGAAAGGTTCCAACGGATGCAAAATCATATTGCACAAGTATTCTGTTAAACGAAATGATGAATCAATATCCGACTAAATTCTGAGGAGGCACCAAATTATAACTATGTGTGTGTCCAGCTGCAAAACATAGGCAAAATCAAAAGTTCATTGATAGACTAAAGTGTAACATCAGTACAGATAATGAGATAAGATTTGGGTACCTGGATATACTATAGAAGCCTCTAATGCATTTCGTAAAAAGTTCCCTAGAGCTCGCACTTCGGTAACCAGCGTGTTGTTATTGGTGGACAAGAGGGCTGAGGAATTTAGTTCGAGTATGAAGGAATGTTGCTTCAACTGCACCCATAGCTACCATAGTGAGTGTGTGGTAGACTGTGATCCTTGATAATTTCTATGGTTACTGCAAGTTTATAGCTGTGACGATATAACAGTGAACAATTTAGTATATTTATTGAATAATAAGGAACATATTTTTAGAGTACAAAACATTGTGCATGCCATAAATAGCACAACAAAATTGTTGAGGCCGCTTAATTCTCACTTTAATTGCCTATGCTGCATTTGACAAGATGGACTCCATCTGCTTCTACCCTCGAACTGAATATGTAGAAACATATTTCACACAGTTAAAATTTCTTTGAAACATGCTCCCCTAAACGTCGCCTCCTTATTTCTCAAATATGCATCTTAACAGATATCATTTCTAAGGATCTAAAAAATATGCAAACAAGAATCGGAGACACAAAGGAACTTCGTATTTCTTACACAAGAGCATCTTTCAAGAGTGCAGGACGCGCTGCAACGCAACAAAACTAGATGCTTATACTTTTCAGCAGTTTACCACAAACACTTCCATAAGAACTCATATACACACACATATATACACACAATATACACATATCACCACTCATGCACATAGAATATACTTGAACAACAGAACGAAACAATCAGCTCACTCGTGCTGCAAATGATGTTCGCCTAAATGGCATACGCAACACAATGTGGCAACAATGAAGTCTTCCATGTCTACGGTTTTTGACACAACTTAAGTGCCTACCGCTCCACCTAGCTGCCAACTTATTGCAAGTTTTAAAAACTTCATTGTTGCAATGCAACGTATTGTCAACAGCACACTCCGTGGTGGATGGTTTAAGAGGAGACTCACTCGTTTACACAAGTTGAACGACATTTTATAATGAAGCTTGTAAAATGTTTTGGTAATGCCGTGCAAGTGTAATCAATACCACAGGACTAAAGTACATTTTCTTCCGAAGACAGACTCTCGTATTTATTACACTTAAAAATACTCAAGATTGCTCAAGTTGCTCAAGATTTTCATCTGTATACAATAATGACAGGATGGTAGAATCGATTATTCGTATTTGTCAATTTATTGAATATAGAGCGGTCCTACTTTTTCGACATGGCAACGCAGTCCAATTTGAAATGCGGGTGGGTTCAAGCTGACTTTTGCATTCAATTAACTCTATTGAATCATCATGGGAGGTCTTATAATGGACCAACGCTTTGTAATTTGTGGAAATTTATTTCCAATATCAGTGTTCCGTTAAAAATGTTTCTAGAGCACTTTCAATCTGTGTTTCAATTTCAATAAAACGAAACGTTATTGAGATATTGAAACATAAATGAGACCCTAAAAGTATGCAATTGTTTATGGCTATACTCTATTCGTCTTTTTTATGCACCCCACAATCTACGCTTAAAAGCATACTCTAGATTATTCTCCAAGCTTCTTTCGAAGTGTGGGGAATCTTCTAGAATGTTCTAGTTCACCACACTAGAGGTATGGGGCCAAAATATTATCGCAGGCATTACTACCGGCGACAAGACATGGGTCTGTGAATATGACACCGAAACGAACCAACAAGTATCGGAATGGCGCTTCACAGACAAACCCAAAACACAAAATACCACGGCAAAGTCGATCCAAACTCAAGGTTTTATTCACTCTTTTCTGCGATTACCGTATTGTCGTCCACTTCGAGTTCCTTCAGCCAGGCCAAACAGTAAATAAGGAGTATTATGTGAAAGTACTGCAGCGTTTGAGGGAGTATGTTCGTCGCAAGAGGACGAAATTGTAGAGAAACAACTCATGATTTATTCACCACGACAATCCACCGGTTCACACATCTCATTTTGTACGCGGCTATTTGACCGAAAACCACATTAATACCATTTCGCAAGCTCCGTATTCACCTGACATGGCCTCGTGGGACTTTTGCCTGTTTCCACGACTCAAGTTACCACTACTCGGAAAGCGTTTCGAGACGAATCAGGTGAATACACCAAACAAATGTATGTGGGCGAATCACTCAAGAGCCGCCAACACATCCATAAAAATACTTTACATCATCGGCCGTGAAACGGTTCCAATTAATCAATCATGTGGTCGAAAACTGGACTATGAAGAGGCAGTTCTCATAAACTTTAAATAATTGACATAAAATAAACTCTGAAGGAAAATAGTTCTGAGAATCTATGATTCTGCTCTTTCCGGTTAAAACAGTGATGCGGCGCACTGAGAAATATATAACAAAAAGTGCACTCCAAAAAAACTTGGAAATTCTAAAAAGGATAGAATTACAATCCAATTACGCTAAGTGGTTCCCCTTCATCTCCCAAACAGTACCACAAAATGCCACAAAAATCGATGTTTTACTATTCATCGACTAAAACACTCAATACTGACACTCGCACTTACTTAACAAGTAACAACAACGCATATGTTCATATAGATCATGTGTCCCTAAGTAGCCAATATTTGCACTACTTAGGATGCCAGTGCCAAATACCTCGAAACTAGTTCTACCGAAATCGGGGCACTAACAGTGATCAACAATCACATCTTCGTCAGAATCATTAAGTGAGACAAGCAAAGAGTCAGTGACTATGTATCAGAGTATTAGCAAGAGCACACCTCCCTTCACACCCGACGATACCCACAGATCCCGCTCCCCACGCAACACAATAACCTTGTTTGTTACCATTGAACGAATCCAATTAACCAGCACATTTGTCCCCATCATGACGACGAGTAGAGCTTCACTTACTGTCAAAGGTAGCATTATCAAAGGTAGCATCCATAAAGATACCCACTGCGTACTCCCTCCTTTCGAAGATAGTGCTGAAGCTAGTATATTATTGAAATCCTTTTGCTTTAAGTGTCCAATGTCTCCATATAAGATAATTCATACGCCAAGCAGGTAATATTCTCAACATATTGAATACATTTTGGAATTCTCCAACACCCGATTGTGACATGTTATCGGTTGATGTTTTGGTCCTTTTCTATGTTCGATGTCATTATTGGATTGGTGCTCTCAATTTCTTTTACATTTTAACTAATTAAAACGAAGAAGCTACGAATAAACTACATGGTGATACATGTTGGTCCTTTAAAGCCTAATTTGGTGGCTTTCGTCGTTACTGGGCTAACGAACTGCTAATTTCTGATCAATTTACTTGAAATAAAATTATGCTCTTTATAAGATTCCTTGCTGTATCCAATGCGAATGTTGATCGTGTTCCCTAAGGCTCTGAAGGATCAGGTTTCATGGTCTGCAAACCACAGAAACAACAACAGATTGGCAGCTCACCGGATTATACCTTACCTTGCGAAAGACTATATCCTCTTCTCATTGAGTATCGTTACTCGTACCTTGTATTTTGGGGAGTATATCCTGAAGTGATTCTGGCTGTTAAATTGGATTTAAATCGCACTACAAATGTTTTTAGTTCTGGAGATACAACACTCAGAAGGCTGTTGACCATAAATCGGAACACAATGGTTTTTTCACAATACTCTAGTCTTCATGTTAAATTGGAATTATTCCTAAACCAATCGAATAGTTCTCTGATCATTAGAACGGTTTAAAATAGGCTTGAAAAGTTTTGACTCACTGCAGGCAGACTCGGAAAGATTTATACAGAATAGTCTAATTTAAAGCTAATGTTTCGGTTGAGAATATCTTCCATAGAAAACTGCGCTATTAATACTCGTGGAAACCAAGTGCTCCTTGCAATGTTCCTTGAGCCTTCTACTTTCCATAAATGTTCTCAATAATTTTATCAACTTATTTTTCTGCTAGTTCCCCACTCACTCAACTGTCAGCATGTCACAATTTCTCATACTGTGGCAGACTTGTAAAGCAAATAGGATTTTCGACTGCGTGGGCAATTTGAATCCATAAATAAACGTAGAACTTGAATGCTAAAGAGGGTGTTTGCCATTTGCTTTCCCACCATGCTGGCAGCCTCATAACTGCCGCTAACAAGCTAATTAAGAACTTCGAAGCCAAAATCTGGTCTCAAACTCAAAAAGAAAACCTCGCCAACTTTAACGGTGTCTTCTGCGTACTTGCGCAAGTGGGAATAGAAACTTTAATAATTATGTCTGGAGCATGGGCAAAGTTTCAATTGCTTCAATATTTCCTCATTTCTCTCGTAACTTTTTTCGTTCCTTTCCTTTACTCTTTTGTATCTTGTTTTTTCCTTCTTTTTCTTCGTTTTTACTGCACACACTTTCAACTCAATTTTTCAGTCGCAACTTTCTTTCGTCTTTGTCCTGCCCCACCCTCGAACAACTTTCAAATGTCTTAACTGGCGTGTGCACGAGTTAATTATGCTATGAAATTTTCATGCTGTTTCGCCCCAACTTCAACGTCATTGCTTTCGTTTTTTCGTTTTCTTTTCGATTACTCTTTTTTTCCTCTGCCCCCCACTGCGTTCTTTGACTTTCACCTTCCTTTATTCATTTAATTTTTGTTTGGTTTTTCCTTACTTTAGTCCTGTTAATCCGTTCATCTTACATTTCACCTGTGGGCACAGTGAGTCTGTAAACGACATTTCAAGGGGTGTTCCGGATAGGAAGGGCATTTGGTATTGGCTGTGCTCTTTGTGTCGAGCTGAAAATTCCTTTGTACACCTGTTGACATTTTTCAGGGTTTTCCCTTTCCAGAAGTTTCACTCAAAGTGGCAGCCCAGGTAGCAGCTGGCAAAGGAACATGACGCAATATTTGTAATTAGGGTTTTTCTTCTCCGTTAGAGTTGTCTTGAGAAGCATATAAAATGAATTAACTTAAAATAAACATAATGCAGGGAGTTGCCGGAGCGATGTAGATGAGTTGGAGATTTGGAGATTTTGTCTGTCAACCATTTTAGAATGACCAGACAGTTTTGAGACATGCTGCAGTTGAGGGCATGCTGTACACCGGAGCACATTAGTTAGTAAGGGCCAAAGGGAAGGCATGAAACGGGCCTCATTCCAATAATCTTGGCAACAGTTACTTAACTGGCTTTTTTGGGGACCAACCAGATGACCACTGCCGGGAGAAAACCCAGAAGCTGGAGCATAGATTGAAAAGGAGTCTTGTGGTCAGATAAAATGAAGTGTCGAAAAATGGAAAAAATCAAATATAAAAAAATATTTTCTTTCTTGTAATACAAGGAACCCTTCAGCCCTCCAACCGACAACCGCTCCCCCGGTGGAGTTCTATGATTCAAGAACAATACAAGCAGCTTTTGAGCCCTCCATCCTAAAAGAACTCTACTCTCCTGGTGGAGTTTTCGGATTCAAGAATACACTACTGAAGATATTGAAACGTGATTGCATACCAGTGAAACATGATTGCATACTTTTAGGATCCCATCTGGAGTTTGAGAATGAACGCACCCTGTGTGTAAGTCAAGACACGAACTATTCGAATAAAAGTTTACTTAAGAACACCCTCTCGGTGGTGTAAAAAATGAAAGCTTCCTTTGAGGTGTATATAAAATTCTAGAAAGATCCAGAAACTTATAGAGTATTGTAGAAGTGTCTACCTCAACTATTCGAAGCTATAAAAATCACAAGACTGTGCAAAGTCGGACACAGTTAAGCAGAGATCGTAACAATGTGTACATTGAGCATTATAATCGAGCAGCAGTATTTGTAATTGTGATTTTGTAAAGTGATGAAATTATAAAATTATATAAGTGGATGATTTAAACAATTAAAATTAAATATTGTTAAACGTACTCTCCGTTCTTTAAATATTAAATTTAAAAAATATAACAACAAAACAATAAACAATAAGATAAATACAGATCACAATTTATGAACAAAGCAATACAGATTGCCCAGAAATTCACCGCGCTCGAAAGTAGCCCTCAAGTTCATTTCTGAACTGTACAGTGTTGCCAATACTTCGCAGCCGTACAGGAAGTGAGTTCCAGAGTCTTACTGCATACACGAAAAACTGACGATCAGACATAAGAGACGAGTGTTGCACGGGACAAGTTGGTTACAACGACAGGAGCGTGCCAACCGTGACAGCAACGTGGTTACTCCATGTTAGAGTGCCATCAAATATAACTCCCAGGTTTTCAGCCGTGTTTACACGTTCAATCACAGACCCATTCATTATAATACTGGGTAGTATTGTGGTATCAAAGTGTTTCTTGTAAGTCACTAAACATTTTGACTTAGCAGGATTAAGGCAAAGCCCATTTTTCTTTGCCCAGTTATAAACATTAAATAAGTCATTATTAATTTGGGTGACACAATTAATAATTTCGTCCCTTTTACAGCTTATGTAAAGTTGGATGTCATCAGCATACAGATGAATATCACAATCATGTAATGCAGTCGGTAGATCATTTATTTACATATAAAAAAGAAGAGGCCCCAATATGGACCCCTGAGGTACACCTCGCACTACCGACAAGAAATCCGATGCCTCATCATCACACTGACTGGGTTGGTAAACCGCTTGGGTTCTATCTGTAAGGTATGATTCTATCAATTTTACTGCGCCGGATGAGAAATTGTACATTCTCAGAAGCTTCGTACATAAAATATTGTGGTTAACACAGTCAAATGCCTTTGAATGGTCCAATAATACCAAGAAAGACACCCTATTTAAGTCAAGTGATGCGCGAATACTCTCCACTACATCAGTCAGAGCAGTTATGCAGCTCCTCCTTGGCATGAACCCAGACTGTCGTTCCGTTATAATGTTATTGTCTGATAAATACTTTTTTAATTGTTTCGCCATTACTAGTTCAAATACCTTGGACAGGTCGTTATCAGACTTTAGGGTTGGAAAATTTTTCCCTAACTTCCAACAATTAGGGAAAGTTGATGTCGTTATAACAGTATTAAAAATATGAGTTATGACTGGCAGCAGCTTAGGAAGTACGACCTTAACAAAGACAGGGTGAATCTCATCAGTGCCACAAGCAGTTGACTTTATACCCAGAAAGCACTCCAATACGTCTGACTCGTCAACACCACAACACCCAAACATAATATCAGAGGACACAGAACTACAACAGTTTGCATAAGCATTCTTTTGCACTGCTTCAATTGGAAGATTGACAAATTTCCTATTTAAATCATTTAGGTCCATGTTAATGTTCCCAAAAGTAGCAATATTCCCTATACCTATGCTGCGAATATGTCTCCATATTTATTTACTGGTTACTGCACTGCTAAATGTTTTTCCGAAGTGGGAGTATTTAGCGGCTTTGACATCTTTAGTAACCTGCCTTCTAAGATTTCTGTAAGTTTCATATAGAAGAGGTAGCTTATATCGCTTCCATCGTCTGTATGCAGTGTCAGTGTATGTTAATTAAATTCTTGATTTTATTAGTAAACCAAGGCTGCTCTTTATGCTCAACGGTGCGCACTTTCTTTGGGACAAACTCATCAAAAATACATTTAATATTAGATTGTAGATATTCCACTTTGTCATTTACTGAGGGCATAAAATATATCAAGTTCCATTGTACAGTGTCAAGTTTAGAACACAAATGTTGGTAGTCAATATTTTCAAAATCTCGGTATCTCAAAACTTTGGTTGTCACATTAAGTGTAAAACGTCAGGAAAATAAGGTCATGTTTTGAAAAACAGGGAGTAGGGAGTTGTTCGTAAATTTTAATCTTCTTCAAATCATCAATAAAATACACGTCCAACAGCGAACAGTTTGTCCCCGTAAAATGTGTCGGTGATGTTGTATTAGCGGAAACCAAGCCCAATGCCAACATTTCCGTGACCAGTTCGCTCTCAATTGCTATTGAAGTCTCCTGCAATAACAATACTTTGAAAGTCCAAAGAAATTGCCCGAATGTGATCTATCAGTGATTGTATGTCAATTGTACGATTAGGTCTGTAGACACAGCCCACAAGAAGTCTTTCAACTCCATTGTCAACACTTAAAAACAAATACTCAATCTGACCTTCAGAAACTGATTTGCTATGGACTTTGCACGCAATACCATCCCTCACAAAAATTGCCAACCCGCCGGCATGAGTCACTCTATCCACATGAAACAATCTGTATCCATTGACACCAAATAAACTACTCTGCATTGATGGCATGAACCATGTTTCAGACACACAAACAAAATCAACGCCAGAACCCTCAAATAGATATTTGAACTCATCCATCTTATTCATTAAGCTTTGTGCATTTATATGGCAAATTTTCATTCCCATTTGTAATCTACCAAGAATACGAATAAGGTTATAATTACTATCTCTGGAACCCACTGATAGGTTAATTAGACCATTCGGAACGACTGTAGCTACGATGAGTTAGCAATGAGAGTATACGATCATATACTCTCCTTAATATTAATTTGGCAACACATACAGTTTGGTTACGATCTGAACTTACGAGCAACCCGCAAGAGCATTTAAAAAGGTACAATGAATTCTGCACAACTGTGAACAATAATAACTTACTTAAATATGCATACTCATATATAGTATCCACAACAAAAAATATAAAAAAGTGTAACATTATAATATAAAAACAGTAATTTAAAATCAAATGATTGAATATAGGCTCAGAAGAGAAAACATCAAATATAACAATTGTCATGAAAGACAAATCATTCCTCTCCACGAAAAACACCGCTCACCTGCTGCAAAGAATCGCGTTGCTCTCGCATTCTCAGCACACTTCACGTGTACCACACCCCGCAAAGTGAATACTGCGAACAAGTGCTTTTGCTTTTTCAAGCGGATTATTTCGTAATTCAGCTTTGTTAGGTTTTCGTTCACGTAAATTGGCACGTCCGAATCGAATCCAGCATGCCATACATACATGCCATGCAATACCTTTTAAAACAAGGTTCCTATCGTAGGGTGAAGCTAGTTTTACCACTATAACTGGATCAGTAATAGTGGCTCTGTTGTGTTCACTCTTCACCCTATAGATAGCCCTTACGACAGGTGGAGTAATATTAGCGGAAGAACACAATTTAGAGAACATACCGGGCAGATCCTCCTGTTCGATGCACGGAACGCCGCATATCCTCATGTCACATGCGACTGCAGCATTATCCTGCCTTGCCAACTGGGATTTCATTGCCAGAAGCTCACCCTCCAAACCAGGAACAGCACCCGAAGCAGACGTCTTGACAGTTTCTAAGCAAATACTCTATCAGTTCCTGTTGACAGAGCTCTGAGGTGACACCGGTTCAAATTCAGTAATAACAACGAAATATGCTCCCTAGGACTTTAGTGCTTTAGGAAGGAATTTCTAAATACCTGGTGAGTTACGGAATTAACCACAAAAGAAATTACAACCGCCACGAAAGGATATCTGATCATGAATTTTTATTCAATACGATATTCAGAATCGAGGTTTTCCACTGAAAAGGAGCGATAAGGGTGTTTATGCATTGTGCCATCGACACAGAATTCCTGTAAGCAACGTTTCACTAAAGATTACCAACAGTTTCCCATTCTCCTTTCCACATACGTGGTGTTTTCGACGTTGACAACTGCAGTATTCGGACCTGTCCATCGCAGCTAATAGACTTTAATGCAGAAAGTGGTCCAATTAAATTAATTAAAAGAGAAATGGAGGAAGAAAGCCTGCAAATATTAATTTCTTATTTTCTCGCTGTAATTACATTTGGTAATTCCGTACACATTGGCAGAGAATATTGCGCAGGACCCCGCTCAGACACGCCTTGGCAGCACCACGCGGCCCCAATTTGCATGCAAGGCCATTTGTGGCTTCACTTAATGAGGCATTAAAGTGTTAACATTAATTTTATACCAATCACACGGGGGCTTATGCAGAAGTGTATATATATATATATATATATATATATATATATATATGTGTGTATATTTGTGTGTGTGTGTGTATGTGTGCTTGTATTTGTGTGTGTGTGATTCCCGTTGCGATTCCCTCTTTTAGCAGTTTCGCTGTTGCCTTTGCTGTAATTAATTTCCGATGAATGCAGCGCATCGAATGCAGCACTCACGTCAGTGGCTGCCAATGCGATCGATCGGAAATGTTTCCGTTTAAGCACTGGAAAGTGTCACGTCCATTGACAGCGTCTCATTGTGTGGAATGTTAATTAAAAATTCCTTTGTCTACGCACTCATTAAATGAATTATTATAGTTGAAATTTATTTTTTACAGTTTTAATTTTATTAAAATTATAATAGACTCGTATAAGAAAAAAGCAAAGCTACAATTTCAAACAATTAATTGTCCTTCTGGGTGTTCAGGCTTTAGCCAACATTTGCAAAACCCTTTTTTTTATTTCAAATTATTTCACAGTCATAGAGCAACCTTTATCTAAGTGGCTAGTAGGTATGGACGAAACGGGAGTCCAGGATCGTCAATGAAGACTTTCTCGTATAAATCGGGCTGCAACACTTTTAGAAGTGACCAGCCGACCATTTCATATCATGGTATGTAAAGAGACATCCTGGAAAGGATATTAGACATTCATATCAGGCTCAAGTTGTCAGTCTCTCAGCATGCCTACTTCAAGGGTAAATCGATTGAGACCGCTTTACACACCTTATTCTCTAGTATTGAGTGCCGTCAAGAGTTGCCGCAAATCTTTAGACGAGATAGCCCAGTAGACCCGTGTGCATCTGTGCTGGGTTCACGGTCACAGAGATATTCCAGGGAACTGTATGGCGGATGAACTTGCTTGTGGGGGTACTACCATACCGATTGAACCAGATAGGTCGAACTTCGGTATTCCTATTGCCACATGTAAGCTATTATTAAATACAATATTTTTAGGCACAGCGGGCAGGCGCTGGTCTGAATTTTCAAGATGTAAAATAGCTAGACAAGCCTGGCCAGAGATAAATGTCAAGCGCACTAAGGACCTACTGGCTCTAAATAGGCAAATCATAGGTTACGTGATTAGCGTCCTTACGGGACACTGGACTCTAGGGACACACGGGTGTAGGCTGGGGATCCTTTCTAACAACTTCTGCAGGAGTTGCATGGACGAGGAGGAGGAAGAGTCCATTGTACACCTGTTATGCACGTGTCCAGCGGACGAAGGGGACGTCATTTCCTGAGCGACTACTTTCTGGACTCTTTGGGAGATATCTCAAATAAAACGATTAGGTCCATCAACTGCTTCATTAAAAGCTCTAAATGGCTGGACCTTTGAAAGGGATGGGACCTGATGTCTCATGCGGTATCACAAAGGGTCAAGTGCGCCCTTCGGGCGGCCGCCTTACCTACCTACCTTCCTATGTAAAGAAACGAAAGTCCAGCAAAGGTGTTTCTGAAATTTCAAAAGCAACAGTCTACCTAGCTCTGGATCCACAGCGAGTTACAGTGGTCTATAGTCTTTCATCGGACAGTCATTAGACCACATTTCTGTGGCCAGCAATGGCAATCTTTATCACTTGATGATAACTAAATACCAACTGTATATTTGAGAAGGAAAGGATACACAAGACGTACACGCCCCGAAGGATGCCAGAAAATGTCACTTAAGTTCAAATACAAAAAATGTGTACTGGTCACCTATTCAGCTCTAGCTTGGTGGCCAAAGGTACGACAAAATTCTACCAGCAATAAATTAAATAAATTCCATCATCTTATATGCATGGGATTAACGAGGGCGACGCGGAGCTGCCCCACAGATGCACTGGGAGTCATCACAGGCATTCCTCCGATAACCATAACCGTTGAGAGGGAGAGCCTGTGGTGAAGCGTTACTCCTTCAGGACATCTCTAACATAACAAATGGTGACCTTTGGGATCATATGGGTGATGCTTGATCCCTTTCTGAATGATCACCTTATAAAGTTATCTGACAATATGTTGAAAAATATCGTTCACTACACTCTATAAAGTTCACATCCCTGCAAGACATAGATTTGAAGAATACATTACTGAAATTCCACAAGATGTCCAGGAACGGTACACTGATGGGTCCAAACTGGCATGATTAAAGCAGGCATAATAAGACAATTGTTCCCAAAAGCGGTCCCTATGGGTAAAACTCCCACAACTTTTCAAGTGGAAGTCTTTGCCATCGACGTGTTTATCCTAGAAGGCCGTAGAAGACTAAATGGCTAACTTATATACATTATGTCAGTTAGCCAGCCTACAAGTAAGGCACTGGGGTATCGTCTCACTATACGTCCCGAATGGCTGAAGAATGTCGTACAATCCTAAATGAACTAGAGAAAGACAACAATGTCATAATTTACAGGGTGCCTGGACATGAAGACCATGCCGGGAATGAGAAGCGTGGACTGCCTCGCAAAAACAGGGGCGCTCAGTCCATTCATTGGCCCTAAACCTTTCTGCGGTGTGGCTCCAGGCCACTCTGTAGACCAACTCAGGAAGTTGGAAGAAACTCATATAGCTACTCAATGGGAGCATGCTTCTGGCCAAAGATGGGCAAAGAGTTTTCTTCCACTAAACAGCGGTATCTTCAAAGGATATTACTCCTAAGCCGCGAGAGTCTGAGAACTCTAGTGGGTTATCTGTGAGGATACTACTGTCTATGGTATCACCTTAACAAGATAGGTCTGTCAGACATCTGACTGGAGATTCTGTGGTCACAACTCTGAAATATCAGAACACATCCCATGTGAATGTCCAATAATCTAAAGTACGAATTTAAAATTTCTAGGGGAGTTCTTCATAGACCGTCCCACAATTTGGAAACTTCAACCTTCTAAAGTGCTTCAATTTATCACAAGCTAAAATCTAATTGAATTGTAGAGGTTAGCGCAATAGGTCCTTCCGGGCCGCGGTGCTAGTAGAAGTAGAAGTGGGGTAGGCCAGAGAGCCACCGAAGAGGGAGGTCTGTACTCAGGCATTGATGCCCACGATTATTATGTGCAAAATTTCCTGAGTAACAATGATAGTAGTCTAAGATCATATGATTTGATGGCTTACAGACTTCGTCCTGAAAGGTTCTAAGTGCTGGCCGTGATTAACCACTTAATGAAGAGATCACTGCAACCATTATGAAGATATCACTGCAACCATTAATGAAAATGTCACTGCAACCATTGATGAAGATATCACTGCAACCATTAATGAAGGAGTCACTGCAACCATTAATGAAGATATCACTGCAACCATTAATGAAGGAGTCACTGCAACCATTAATGAAGATATCACTGCAACCATAGAATCGTAATCGCATCATGACAAATTTCTTGACATCGATGATGGCCACTTACCAAATTGTGTTCGACGCTTAAGCAATGATGAAATTGGAACAAAAATATCACTCATTGTCCGATGAAAGTAATGCTTCTTTTTATTCAAACGAACACCTCATAATGGATGCCTCTGTATGAAGAGATGATGGATGATAATTAATCAAGAATTCCAAAAAAGAGTCGACGCAAATGACCTGTCGATGTTAATCGATTAATAAATTTGTTGTTCGATTTCTCTGACTCAAATATATCGATGAAAGCTATCGAAATATATGTAATATTGAATATGCTACAATTACCAACTACCAAAACCAAGTTCTAGCAGACATAATGGACGTTATCATTGCCAATTACTGCCAGCAAGAGTATGTCATTCTGCGACAAACAAATCTAATAGAAGCGGGTTAAGATCGCCCATTGGCATAAGGAAACAGACCTAACCTAATGTCCGTCTGAAACCTTCACAATGAACTGAAGTGCCAAATTACAGAACAAATGAAATATTATTGATTTGTTCAATTCAGTAAACAATAACGCTTGAAGTATAGTATGCGATCTCTTTCGAAACATGATTATATCAAACTTCAGATTCCTCCTAGGCCGGTATATCATCGGCTTCCATAGTCACATCTTCTAATTCATCAGCAGACTCATCCAAAGTGGTTTTCATATAATGCTCGATTATAACATGGTTCACAGCCTCCTCTTCGGTAGCAAATACGATTGTGGTCTTGCAAATCCAGCAGTAATAACATGGTTTTGAGGAAAGTTCGCAAATCTTGGTATGTTCTTGCAAAGTTTTCATGTCGTCCGAAGTAAATTGGCATTGATGATTTTGGCAGCAATATTTTCCAACAGCCTCATATGATTCTTGAGCTGAGCTTTCTTTTACATCATTCTTATTCTCCGCTGTCTGCTCTTTGGCTTCCTGAACATTTCTGCATTTGCGCAAATGATACATTTTGGATGATTTTGTGTAACTTTTGCCACAATTTTCGCACCGGAACCGTTTCGGAATTGTGCCACACAGTTCGATGTGTAACAGCAGGCCCAATCCCGAACGGTAGACGCGAGAGCACATACGACATGACACACCATCGACGAAATTAGTTTTAAAAAAAGTAGTCATAGCGCCCAGAACGACCGCACGCGAGGCCACATTGAGAGGTTTTTCACCCACTAACCAGCCAACTCCATAATGGGTGGTCAAATGTTTACGCCAATTGTGCAAACTCGTTTTTGCCAAACACAATCCACACTGCATGACTCCCTTCCCAGTAGTAGGATTGGTGAGCACTTCATCAGTGTTCAGCTGCCGGCGGTCGTATATGAGCAATAGTCGCGGATTGAAACCAACTTCTTTTTTCGGTAAACGTCCACGGCGCCTCTTTAACTCATTAGTTGCTCCAGAACTTGCAATGGATTTAGCGACTACGCTGGCATTATTGTCGTTTGAATTCAGCATTTCAGTGGCCATTTCTTGGTAACCAAGTTCAGAGGACATTTGTGCAGCTTGATGTGAAAATATATTTTCTGCTTCCCTTGACAACTAAAAATATTGCCGTACTTTTCAAGTTTTTTAATGGAACACTGTGCTTAGGTTTCTGAGTAGATGGGAATTCGTTTCTTTCTGAATTTAACAGCATTGATATCAGGTTTGTCGCTCTCTTATGTTGCCTCATCATATAAAATAATCCTACTATGGTAGCTGGATCTTAAAAGCATAAAAAAACTCCCATATCGCATAATTAATCCCACACGAATTTTGAAGGGTTGGGGACATATCAAAATAGAAGTATGTAATGCTACGGAGCTTACTCCCTCGACAATAATCATCTGTATCGAGAGTTATGCAACGATCAAAGGGCTAAACGCTAATATTGTAAAATCTAAGTCTGTAGAACACTGCAGGAAATCAGTATTTGCGATCGAACATCACAAGATAGAGCTATGCT
Source organism: Clusia tigrina (assembly GCA_920105625.2). Classification (NCBI taxonomy): domain Eukaryota; kingdom Metazoa; phylum Arthropoda; class Insecta; order Diptera; family Clusiidae; genus Clusia; species Clusia tigrina. The sequence continues at coordinate 32,682,828 of OV050030.1, forward strand.
GGCTCCCTGTACATCGGGGTATCCCAGGCACCGAAGAAGCTAATAAATATGCCAGACTCGGATCGGAACTGCCGAAGAGAGGCAGATGGAGGACATTCTTCCACCTCTCGTGAAGTTCACAAGCAAGATAGAAGCCACTGTAAAAAGATTAGCGAATGAACGGTGGTATTTAACAGGCAACATCTCCATACATGCGGTCAAAACTGAGCCAAGATAGGACTGACATACTTCTTCGGCTTAGTAGAGAAGAACTCAGCACTATCGTTGGGTTCTGACAAGGCACTGCATCATAGAACGATTCTCCTTTAAGAGATTGTTGTAGGAGCTGTGGATATGAGCAGGAGGAGTCGTCGGTGAAACATCTGCTCTGTGATTGGCCGGTTCTTCATAGGAGGCGAGCCAGGTATATGAATTCGGCCTTCTTTGAAGAACTACAAGAATTAACCGAGCTGAAACTAACTGATATTCTCAACTTCACAAAAGCTATTGGCTGGATTAAGATCACGGGAAGCTGAGGGTTTTTTGAGGGATAGGGGAGGGGGAGTGGTTTCCCCCTAAAAACTGGTATCACAATGGGAGAATGGGCCCCTGAGTGAAACTTGCGTAACTCGCAAGCTGCCTGGTTAACCTAACCTTACCTAACCTTTCGCATGCTTGGCCAATATTGAAGGCTGACCTGAATATTGAAGTATAGTCAGGGATAGACTGAACGACCACATTTCTTCAAAAATGAAATCGGAACTTATATTTACGGTTAATGATGATCGTTAATGAACCGAATAGCCTGTTTGAGTGTGACAGGAACAATGAGAACGTGTCCCACAGTAGCTTTAGGAACGATCTCTAGACGCACTCCTCTACACCTTGTGGTTAAGAGGATGGCAGCCAGCGCGGCCCAAAGTCCATCTTAAACGGGATATGCAAAGATTCTGAACACTGTTTGGAATTCTCCGTGCCTTATGGTCTTTGACAAGATGGACAGAAAATAAGACTTCTCCAAGCACTTCAAAGTGGTAATCAGTGACCGCTCAGCGTGGAGAAACTATGAAGTAATAATAATACAGGCGTCACAGTTGTGGTATACAGATGGGTCCAAAATGGAAGATGGTAGTGCTGGAGCGGGAATTGTGGGGCCAAATTTCCAAAAAGCAATTGCAATGGGAAAAACAGCTTCCATTTTTCAGGCGGAGATCCACGACTTTGAGTTATGTGCTAAATAATGCCTACGCAGGGATAATGCCTACGATGAGTCTAAGGGGCATCTAATCGCCAGTTGCCCGGCCCTTGCACGAACAAGAGTAAGGCACCTCTGGCAAACATTTTCTCGGAGATGACGACCGGATCAAACATCGCAGACTGGTCTGATTCAATTCCTGAGCACAGTAATCAAAAATTGAATGAATGCCTGGCACAATAGATTTCTGTAGTCGCAGTGCCTAAGGGCGATGGCCCAACCCTTCACATTACATTACATTTTATTACAATTCTCGCCTTGGAGCATTGTTCGATTTATTCCTGACGAACAAAGCTCCAAAATTACAATTCCAGAACTTAATAAAATCACAGGTTGGCAAGAAGACACACATAATTTCAAGAAATGGAACTATCATATACAATGTCGTGACACATCTCGTTTCTTTCCTCGGGGATCACTCTTAAAGTCAGAGGTTTGTGTGTGTGTGCCAATACATCAACCACAATTCTCGCTTTGGAGCATTGTTCGAGTTATTCCTGACGAAAACATGTTCCAAGTTGCGCTTCCAGAATGACATTCCTCAGGCTGCGGTTTGGCTTCAAGTGATCTTCCTAAGAAGAGAAATTTTGTTCATGATGATTTGAATTTGCTATTTATTTAAATTTTTCGTCCTTTACTTAGGAAAGAAGAAACTTTACTAACCAGAGCGAAGAAACTTCCTGTTCTCTTGTGTTTTTTCTCATTTAATTTATTAAATATTCTCTTACAATAAATATTTTAATACTCTTCTTTAATAAGTTAATACATAATTTTATTCAACATAATTTAGTGCAATTCTTCCTATCCATACCTTATACGCAGACGCTAAGGTGAACACTCACTTTGGTGCACACATCATTCGGTTAATGTGCTGTACAATAATATCATTAAAGTTAACTTCTTCGTGGGTAAAACTATATAATATTCAATATAAATTACATACATAATATCATGGGTTGTGTTTGTTGTTGTTGTTCGTAAATTTCGCATAACTCTTTTTAGGTACATCTCATAAATTTATAGTTAATGTATATATAAATATTTGTTAATAATTATTTTGTTTTTTTAAATACAATAAAACATTTATAATATTATTTCCATAAAGAATTTAATAACTTATTTTACCTAAACTCCTTTATACGATGTTCCTTTGTGAAATTTTTTTTAATCTGTTCAAAATTTCAAAGTAAGTTTTTATACATTTTGTAATTTTCAGATTTATACTTAATTTTTCTGTTCACGAGGTGATTGTATGCTAGGAATTGTGTTCTTAATTTATTTGTTTGGGCATGAGAATGGACCTCCGGGAAACATTGTAGCAGGAATTCTGGTAGGGCATTATTGGATTTGGGGTTCCTATTTGTGAGCTCAAAAGTCCAAAAAGTACAATTTAGTGTCCCAGGAGACCACAAATATGTTCTTCATAATTGAGAGCTAGATTCACTGTGATGGCTTTAGGATAGTGGCCAGATTCTCAAGCTTCGTGGAAGCTTTCTCTAGAAGGCAGCTGAGAAACAATGTTTGCCGTGTGTTTAGTCTAGTTGAGAATTTTAAACGAATACACCTTGTGCTCAAAACGTACCCGGTAATAACAAAGCAAAAAGAAGTGTTCAAGCAGCGGGCACCTTATATCGGTGAGCTCTGTAGAATTCAATACATGCAAGTCTAAGATGACTTCAAGAAGTCGGTTGAAACAAATATCGACAAACATTTTTATCAATTGGAAATAGATTGGCTGATTTGAAGAATATCTGGAGACAATTGCTACAATTCCAAGAAAAATAGAAAGTGAAGTAATTTATCGACAGACTTCTGAGGTTCATAAAACAGTTAAAGAAGTTTGAATAGTTGTTACTAGTTTCCAAAATCCTCTATATCCCCCCTTCTCTAAATATTTTTCCAGGCTTAGTACAATGGGTATCAATGCCTGAGTGCTTGGAGACCTCCTTCTTCGGTGGCTCTCCGAGCTACCCCACTTCAATCTATCTATCTAGTCTACCATGTAAAGTGGGAAGTCTAGAGTAAACCTTATAACTTTATTTATTTGATTTTTAGTCCACTATTAATCCTCTGTATCGGCTTTGAATGAGTCGGGAAATGAGATCAATTTTCTTGCAAAATTATATTCTCGAAGAAAACTTATTTTCATCCGATGGCTTTATACGAAAGTCGAAATTTCAGTTAAAGATTCATAGAAGGATTCAGAAAATCCCCATATAGTCATGTGTAGAGAAATCAATACATTCTCAAAAAGTGATGGTGTGGATTTTGGAGTGGTGATATCATTGTTCCCGACTTTTTTCAAAATTAAGCTATCAACAACATTAGAGTGTAAACTAACTCTGTAGTCATGGTAGCAGATGTTGTTTTTTTACAACTTGTGCCAGGAGAGGCGTTGGTTCCAGCAACATTACTCAACGCACTACACCTGTCATTAAACAATCCATCTTTTGAGCACTAAGTACCGACAATCATAGCGCCAGATGCGCCTTGCTGAGCACAAGACGGATACCCGAAGAACTAATAACTACGGTGGGTGATCACACCATCACCTCTCAACCGTACCTAAAATATTTAAGAGTGGTAATTAATACCCGGAAGTCCTTCAAGCAGCACTTCAGTCAGAGGCATTGCCCTACGAAGGGCTAAAGTCCCACACTACAGCTTCGGCTACAGACATTTGATGTTTCCCATCATCAATCGTCCTCGAGTCGTGCTCTGCCTCTACACGGCCATCGTCGAACCCAACCTGCTAAACGGGTCGGTCTTTGGTGGCAAGCTTTCGAAAAAGCCTGCAATATCAAACCCCTCGATCATATCAGAAGATCCATTGCTATACTGATCACTGACGCTCTGCGTACCACACCTACGAAAGCCCTATTTGGCATGCTGCACTGGCTCCCTTCAGGGCTCCTGGTTAAGCAACAAGCCAAGTTGACAGCGATTAGACTTAACGCTCTTTCCCACTGGCGCATAACCCTGACGGGCCATGTCTCTATTCTGAATCAGGATCCACCTGTCCCCAACTTTATCGATTACATGTCGGTCTATCCCGATTCCAAGCAGAAATTACTGGACTTCAAAAGATTTAATAGTCGATGAAACGGTCGATATCTATACCGACGGTTCCAAATTTGGAGGTAGAGTCAGCAGCGGTATCTTTTCCGACAAACTGAACTTAAACATCTCCCTACGTCTCCCTGACCATTGCAGCGTCTTTCAGGCTGAGGTCATGGCCATTTATCACGCAGCCAAATGGATGCTGAGTAGCGATATCGGCGCAGTCGACGTATCCATCTTCTCAGATAGCCAGGCCGCCGTTAAATCTCTTTTTGGCTCTTGGCCACCTCAAGACTCGTTCATGAATACAGAACAAATCTAAATGAGCTCACAAGTTACTCTTGGGTGCACCTAGTCTGGGTTTCCGGCCATAGCGACATCCCGGGCAACTGCGAGGTTGACGAGCTTGCCAAGGCTCGCACTCTACTGCACGAAATTCAGCCCTCCGTAAATATCGGCATCCCACTGGCAACAGCCAGGATCGATATCAAACGGAAATACCCGGCAAATACTGGGTTGACGAGGAATCCTGCCACACGGTTAGACTAACTTGGACAAGAATGGACAAAAGCGGAACCAAACAACTTCTTCGACTTGATCGCGTATCACTGTTGACAACTGTGTCGAGTTTGACTGGCCTCTGCATAATGGGACAGCACGCAGAAAGACTGGGCCTACCCTTAAACGATTTTTGCCGAGGCTGTGGTTCCGAGGAAGAGGACGAGACGGTTTTCCACCTCTCATGTCACTGCCCATCCTTGAGCAGAAGAAGAAATCGCACCTTTGATGCCCCATTTCTTAGAAGCCTGACAGAGCTGTCATCCTTTAATATTAGGGACATATCAAGATTCATCAAACTATCAGGATGGTTTCCTACAAAATAATGGGTGAGTCGTGCCTTTCCCGGGGCTGTCCTTTCGCTGACTATCACCATCCCAAGTAAGAGAACTTTTTCAGTCAGAGCTTGAACGGCGCCACACCGTGGTATCACAATGGGCCATTATGTGCGCTCAAGTGTGCTTTTGTGCAAACTAGGCGGCCACTCCTACCTACCTACCTAATGGTTAATTTCATAACGGTGACCCCAGTCACTGAGAATGTTACCTGTTTCCTGCCAGAAATATTGCAAGATCTCCAAATAATCACAGAACCCCGGTTGGATACAAAGAATCCTTGTTATCTGCCACAATCGGAATATATTGCTCATCACCATAACTGGCAAGTACGAGTAGTCAATCTAAGCTTGAAACATGCTCCACCCTAAGACATCACAATTCCTGCTCACTCTACAGTATGCATTAATATTCATTCAGCCATATTCGTACATGACTAGGAGTATATATATATACGTGGATACGCTTAACTAGATATATCTTTTACATATAAGTATGAATAGGTATGTATGCGTACATGTAGGGAAGTGTGTTTGCATTTACATTTGTATTTATATATTTTTATTTATATTTAACAATATGAGTATACAATGAGGCGGATTTTCATAATATCATTAGTTCGCTTTGTTCTGTTTGTCTCTTTGGTATTGTTGTCTTTCGTGTTTGATACATTTTTAATACTATTTTACTATAATTTATGGAATATTTCCAGTTCGGGTTTCAATAGGTACAATTTTTAAGGTATATATATATATATATATATATATATATATATATATATATATATATATATATATATATATATATATATATATATATATATATATATATATATATATATATATATATATATATATATATATATATATATATATATATATATATATATATATATATATATATATATATATATATATATATATATATATATATATATATATATATATATATATATATATATATATATATATATATATATATATATATATATATATATATATATATATATATATATATATATATATATATATATATATATATATATATATATATATATATATATATATATATATATATATATATATATATATATATATATATATATATATATAAATATATGTATATATTTTTTTTGTGTATATTATAAACATAATGTTTTTATTTTAATTTTATATATTTATATATTTATATTTTGTTATATACTCTTCTTGATCATTTCTTGGCTTTCCTTTCCATGCAAAATTAATTTAAGCATTCTCTCGAATTAATTTAGCAAATTATTTAAAATACATTCTTGTTCTTGTTCTTAATTATTATTTATGCAAAAATGATATGATTATGATAATAAACAATAAAAAGCTTTAATATCTCAATGGTACTACCGTTATCTTTCTATATATATTTACTTTGTTATCACATAAAATATGCATATTTATTTACTACACCAATAAAAATACTTAAAATTTTAGTACTGTCGAATGAACTACTTTCCTGAATGAGCTTTGGATAGACCCTGTATACATATATATATTTTTATATATATTTTTATATATAGAATACAGATCTACTGAACATTAAGGGTAAACACTTTTGCATTACAAGTTCAAATAAAACACAGCAGCCTGCTAATTAGTATCCAAGAATGATTCGGTTTTACTGAACGAATCAGTGAAAAAAGTAAAAAGGGTGATTGACTGCAACATAAATGAAGCGTTCAGCTTAGAAATGAGTGAAACCTGACGTACTGTGTACATGTCAGAGTGTTCCAATGGCCATCCTTTTATTCCCACATACTCTCTTTACTAAAGACAAAGGAAACCACTGAATCAAAGACAATCTGCGGAAGATGTGTGCTGAGTAAATGAATTGAAAGGTTCATCCAAAAGGATCATTTATATGGACTGAGCAGAAGGGTAACCCAATTATTCTCAACAGTTCTTCCAAATATATATTTTATAAATATATGAGGCGTGACTCGGACTCAGACTCGGAATAATCCAAAGTTGTCCTTCTTCAAAGATTTAAGTATTCCAAACAAAAATTAACATTGAATTTTTTTATTTCAAAATGAGTTTTAAGTAATTATGTGGGAATTGGGCTTGATACTTAAAAAGTAATTAAATGGCATCCATACAAATCATTTGACAGTTATATTGTAAAGACCGGTTCATTGGGTCTCGAGTTAGAACAGGTCACAAAACGATAATTGGGAATAATAATGTTGCATTCCTTATATTTCAAATCTTTTTTATTAAAAATACTTCTGTGCTCTCTAATTATATACTGTATATCTCAAATCATTCTCCAGAACATCCCTTGGAGACCACTAACCAGCCATATACCACATAGTCGACCATGAAAATACAAATTTCTTGGTTAATATGAAAATCAATTCAACTGAAAATGTTTCAACTATATGTCTATGTCTGTGGCTGTTCTCATATTTATTGCCATTCAATTATTTGCTGCACCATTACATATTTCAGACACATTCCACAATATGACTTAGGTTACGTTGGATTTCGCCATGGCACTCATAAATTAGTTCTGTAATACCCATGCACATCATTTGGCAGTTATATCAAGAAAATTGTTCCATTGGGTCTCGATTTAGTATAGGTCAGTAAGCGATTTTTATAGATATACGGGCTGTTTTCCTTCTAGTTGTATATTTTGTGTTATGTAAATACTCTCCACTTATATATATAGTGAAAACCTTAAACTTTACTACAGCATACAACTCCAGGTTCTGTATATTATATCTAATTCTGTGAGTATATCTATCAAGTGTAGCGGTTAATGTGATAATGAGTTCAACTGAAAAGTGTTTCACTACTCGGCTGAGTATGTAGCTCATACCTATGTCCCAAATTATTGCTATTCATATATTTTATGTATATATACCAGCATCTCTCCCTATCTGTGTCTATTTTTCTATATTTTTCTCTAGCTGTGTGTTTCTTCCATGTTTCTCTCGTTCTGTACTCATCCTCTAGAAACTTCTATATTAATTTAACTTTGGGAATATACATATTTATAGATAAATAAGTAGGCCTCTAGTATATCTTTCACTATTAAAAATAAGCATGTTTGTAAATATTGCTATATTCTGAGTTATTTAGCAGCTCATTAGTTTATGGAATAAACAGAGTGGGATGGAACGCTTAGAGGCAAGTTCTTCGTCAATCCAAAAAATTGTGAATACGATGTTGCAATGCTATGAAGTCGTAGGTACGATGCTACGATGAAGTTTGCTTGTTGATCTATTTTAAACCGGTAAAATATTTTAATAATACCGGTTAACTTACTGGTTCCTTACCAGTTGGATTTTTTATATCGGGTTCTCCAATAGGTACATAACAATTTTGTGTTTTAATACAAAGACCCCCTTAAACTTTTTTTATGATGTGGAAATACCAAAACGTCAGTCAAGGTTCAAATATTTGTCACGGTGAAGTGCACGATCGTGCAACGTTTGGAGATTATTGAAAATTTCTGAGTCGATGGTCGCAACTTCAGTCCCTTTCAGTCCTAATAATCGTCCCACCAGACAGGCAGTGCATGGTATAGTGGATAAATTTGAGTCAACATATTCACTATTCAATGTTCCTGTGCCAGTCCGGTCAAAGTTCCGCAAATATGGCAGCCGTCAGTGTTTCAGTTCTATATGAGCCAAATCAGTTGATGACACGACGTTCACAGGAATTGGGAATCTCTCAGTCCACATTGTGACAAATTTTGTTTAAGCCATCCTAGGCTCCTCCCTCAAAAGATGAAATTAACTCAATAACTGAAACATCTTCAAGTGATCACAAGCGCCGAAATTTCTTCGAGTGGGCTCTGGGAAAGTATGAAGAAAATCCTGGATTTCATCGCAAAATAACCTTCAGCGAGGAAGCTCATTTTTAGCGAAATGGCTTTGTCAATAAGCAAAATATCAACATCAACAAACCCACATGGGCTTCAATATGAACATCAACAAACCCACATGGGCTTCAAGAGACTCTATTGCATCTTCAGAAAGTGACCGTGGGGAAGTGCTTTCCGAAGGTGTGATTGAACCGAATTTTTTCGTCGATGAAAATGATCGCCATGTTACGGTGAATGGAGTTCACTATCGTGCCATATTGAAAGACTATTTTTGGCCAGATTTGGATGGACTTGACATCAGTGATATGGGGTTTCAAAAAGATGGTTCCACATACCACACAAGTCGTTAAACAATTGATTTATTGCAGGGGAAGTAATCGTAATTTCGAGTAATCTTATCCGGTCAAAAGGCCACCTCGCTCAAGATGAAGTTGTTGGTTTATGCCAACAATCCCACAACGTTAGAGGAGCTCAGGAACTATATCAAACGCGTAATTGGCAATGTTCAGGCCGATATGTGTGGACGAGTGGTGGATAATATCGATCGCTGCAAACTTAAACGAGGTGATCGAGATTGAATTCAATGTGCATGTGGAATAAAACCCCGCTATCTCAGTTATTCTATGTTTTATTAAATACAAAATTGTTATGTCCTAATGGAAAACCCCGTTATGAACATATTTCGACTCGAGTTGAATGCTGACACAGTTTAATCATTAGTTCTTCAACAATGGACCAATGATGTCGCATATTGTGATATATTTGGACTTAGTATATTTCTGTTATGCAGTTTAGACGTTGGGTCTTCAATAACGGGTGAATGATATCGCATATTGTGACATATTTCCACATAGAAGATTGCTGTTACACAGTTTAGACGTTAGGTCTTCAACAGCGTACCAGGGAGTCGGCTATTGGGACATGTTCCGACTTGGGTGTTTGCTGATATACAGTTCAGTCGTTAAGTCTTCCACAATGGGCCAATGATGTCGCACATTGTGACATATTGCGACATAGAAGATTGCTGTTATACAGTTGAGACGTTGGGTCTTCATCAATTGACCAATAATATGGCTAATTGTGACATATTTTGACTTAGTTGAGTGCTCTTATACAGTTTAGACATTGGGTCTTCAACACCGTACCAAGGAGTCGGCTATTGGGGCAAATTTCGACATAGTAGATTGTAGTTACACAGTTTAGACGTTGGGTCTTCATCAATGGTCCAATGATGTCGCATATTGTGACATATTTCGACATAGAAGATTGTTCTTACACAGTTTAGACATTAGGTCTTGAACAGCGTACCAGAGAATCACATATTGTGACATATTTCGACTTAATTGAGTGGTGTTATACATTTTACACGTTAGGTCTTCAACAATTGGCCAATGATATGGCATATTCTGACATATTTTGAGGAAGACATCTTCAGAACTCATTCAAAGCTTTTATGGGATAATATCAGAAGACTCATTCAACATATTCATACTTATTTAACTAGAATGGGTAGATGAGATATACAAATATATCAATAGCGTGGATTAACTTGAACTACTGCAATCCGAACCTCATTATGTATGGACTTAACATAATTTGCCTTCCGTCCCTAATTGTTCCATAAACTATGAATGCGCTCTTCTAATTATAAAATGCCATCTCACTGGTGAATAAAATTAATAATAGTAGAATAAATGAAATCATTTAAAAGACTGCTCCCTGTTGTTTGAGATTCCCTCATTTGCTATATATTTAACTATGTTCTATAAAATATATTTGCATGTATATGTGTATATGGTATTCATTATGAGTTATCGTTTAGGCAAAAAAGCATAAATCTGACAGGCCAATATTCCAAGATATGTTTACGGTTATACGAGTATTTGTAGTTTCTATTTCATTAAGTATTCTACGCACATTTATATTTCATTGTTTTTATATTACATTTTTACCCCAGGCAAAATTTGTTGACCGAAAGGCGGAAACTATGCACTCGCATACAACGAAAGCACATTCTGTTCTCATCTTATTCGTCAGAATTAAATTAACCGGTAAATTGAGTAAAGAATAACGGTTAGTTAACCGGTTAGTTACTTGGTTAATCTGCTTGCTGAGCCATGTTTCTATATGGTTGTTTTTTTCATTCATATTTTTATATTTGTAACGTTTGTGATTGTTATTTTGTTTACAATTTTTATATTACTATTTAATTTTATATATAATATTTTTTGTTTTTATTTCAAGTTAATGTTTTTTTTTTAGTTTTTAATGGTCAACAATAATTTTGAAATTTTAATGTAAATCTTTCTTTTTAAATTAAAAACTTTTTCTAATTATAAAAACCGCTAGAATAGCAAAATTTTGTTAGTAAGTGTTAAAAAATTTAGCTCAAATGTTTAGAATGTAATGTAATAAGAGAAAATGTGGCACATAGTCAAGAGAGTGTAAGCGTCCATGAGAGGGTCTGTAAACTAAATCAGTAATAGGTGTTACCAGAATTATTCCCAAACTGTACGCATCGGAGGTTGGTTAAAGCCTTTTCATGAAAACTCAACATCGAATGTAGCTGAAGTCATAACACCAGATTTGTAGCTGTGAATAGCTCGAAACCTGAAACAGGTTCCCCAGCTTCTTTATATAGGGAAAGGCTTGCCTATTCTCTTAAAGGGACAATCCAAAGTATTTTGACAAATCATCGAAGATTTTTCTAACAATTTAAATCTACTGCCAATATCCTCGCACTATATTCTAAGATATAAATGCATCGATCCGAGGAGTTGGTAGATATTTTTACAGCGCGCCTAGAAACTTGCTATATTAGGTAAAATTTGGTATACTAGGTAAAACTGTACCCCAAGGGCATAAACTATTTGCTTGGATATGAATTATTTGTTTTATATGGACAATCTCCTAGTAGTATAAGACCTCTAGTATGTTGTAGTTTTGGGTGTTAGCTCTTGATATTTCCTAAATCGAGATTCTATAGTTTCCTTCTTCTTCGATACACTAACGACATAAGCTTTAACATAACTAATACAACATAACATAATAGCGTCATAACTAATTATGATACTAGAACAGTGATGCACAAAGTTGCGGAAGCCATTTTAAGCTTCATAAACCTATACGCATACTTAGCATGCATACAATTGACAGAGTGGAGCTTTGAAAAGCTTTCAAAAGCTTTAATTTACATTATTTGATAAATGTTGCCCCAACTGGTTGCTATTACCTGGATCACTCTTACTACGTGTAGTGTGTAAGGGCAAGCTGTTCAACCAGCTTAGGATCGATGAGGGACACCATAGGCACAAACACTGGGTTAACCTACCAGGTCTCTGCTAGGTACATACCACCTAAAAACCTCTCTTACTACGTGTAGTGTGCAAGGGCACGCTGTTCAACCAACTGAGGATCGATGAGGGAGCACCATAGGCACAAACCTTACCAGGTCTCTGCTAGGTACATAGCACCTAAAAAGATTTGAATCACTCATCAAACTTTCTAAGAATAATCTTAATCTTAGACACTGTAAACTGAACTCATATAAGGTGAGGATGGGGGTCACCTCGGAAGGCTCCTGCAGATTCTGTATGGATGAAGAGGAGACGTGCTGACACAATGTCCGGCTCTCATGCACACCCGCTAGAAATACTTGGGATTCTTCCACGGCTCTGCCAGTGATGTGAAACCTCTGGAGCCACAACTTGTCATCAGGTTGATCCAGAGGATAGGGCTCAAATATGTACTTTGAACCTCTGATGGGGGCACAATAGATCGAAAGGTCGCGATGTTTTAAATACACTACATAATAATAATACTACGTGTAATTTTTGTATCCCATTGAAGACAAAGATTTGCAATTTATGAATTTCAGCTTCAAAGATAATTCATTTCCTGCGCCTGACCAGGTGTTTTGGAAAGGCCATTTCAGTTCAACTAAGTTGGTAACCTCATACTGGGTTTATATATATATGAAGCAATGTGTGTGGTTCCCATTTTTTCACATCCTTTTGGACACCATTTAATTCTTAGTTATAGCATAACGAAAATTCTTCTAGGAAATTTGATCCTGATGTTTATTATTTGACCTGATCTATGGTTTCTAACAAAATCAACCTCCACTTTCTGAAATATTACTAAACAATGCCACATATGCACAGTTGAAATGGTGAAAGCTTAAGTCTGATGATCCGTTAAGCACTTGTTACTTAGTACACCTTTTCGAGTTTAAGGGACCCTAACAATCCGTAACTAAATATACCTCCTTGGAGTTTTAGCGTCAACCTAACGTACCTATACAGAAATATCTCTGCACGTAGCTAAAAGGTATATTTGAGTTTTCCTTTTCACGCTTCAGAACTCCCTCAACTATGTCCAATGGTGTACTTGTAACAGGTTCTCTAAACTATAAAATGATAATCTACAAAAAATATTTGAACTTATCTTAGGAAGTTATACAAAAGGAGTCGAAAATTATTGCTTTGCTACTACACCTTTCGAGGACTTTATTGCGCAAAAGGATTGTGTTGATTGCCACCAGGTATGTCCAGATTTCCGCCCGTAGTCTGATAGGTGCCGTAAGTATTGCCAGTGCCACCATTAGGATTCATTTCATTCAAGCGCGTATTGGATAGAGCTCGCGGTATCGGATTGCTGGGCACACCGTGCGGAGCCAAGTGGGAGGTTTCCTCTGCAACCTATATTTTGAAATGGAGTAAAATCAGCATCTATGTAACTTATAACATATCTTACCTGATGTGGATCCTCGGTGACCGGCAGTTCGGATATGAATCCCTGTTCCTTGCGATAGAAATTAACAAACACAAAGAAACCGAGCACAAAGAAGCAGGAAATCCCATACCAACGGAAAGTCGTAGTTGTGCCGTAGTAGGTGACGAACATGCCTCCAATAATGGCACCGCAGCCACGTCCCAAACCATGATGGATGCCCTGCAGCACACCTTGAGCCGAGGCGCGCAAATGTTTCGGTGTGTTGTGAGCAATATACGAGCAGGCAGCCGCCCACACAGCAGCGTGTGTAATACCTTGCATCAGTTCGAAGGGCAGCACCATCCATGGATTGGTCAGATACGAAATATACAAGAAGCGCAAAACATTTCCAATCAAACCTAGGCACAAGACCTTAACATGCCCGATTTGCGTGATCAAGCGGAAACTGAAGAAATAAGCGAAAATTTCGGACACATGATTGATCACCGATGCGACGCCGAATAACGTCGGAGTGCCGCCGTAATCTTGCAGATGCCAGAAAAGGAATGTGAAGATTAAGCCAATGCCAAAGCCCATAAACCAGGCCACAAACAGAAATGAGGCGGTTTTCAAATCCTTGAAATACGTCAGCACCGTCATCCACTCAGGCATCTCTTTGGTGGTCTGCGCGAACATTTTCGACTGCGCACCAATATCGGTCTGTGGCGCATTTCCCGAACTCAAAAAACCACCCTTTGTGACCGTCGGTGCCCCACCAGTACCTCCACTACCCACAGCCAAAGATGGTAGGTTCAGTTGCGCTGCCAACTGGTTCATGGACTCATCTTCGGCCTTCTTATTGGGATCAATCACATTCTCTGGCGGCTGTTGTACCAAATCATTGGGGTCGTATTTGAAAGTGATTCTCGCGGCCGATATAATAGCACAAGTCATTAGCACGGAGAAAATTGCAAAGCAAATATTATAGTTCTTTTCCATATGACCTGCACCGCAAGGATGATTCGAGAAGGAAGTGGAGTGATCTAAAGCGATGCCAACGACGAACATGGAAATTCCCCAACCCAGAGAGCCAAACATGCGCTGATGACCATACTTGTCAGCATCTTCCCCCAGTAGTGTAATGACGGCGGAATCGGCCAGCGTTATGGCCGGAGCGCTGAAGAACTCACCAATGAGTATGACCAGCAGCAGCAGAAAGAAAGCCTTTTGTATGTCCTGAGCGGAGAGAGAATAGTCAATTATAAAGTCGACTTAAAAGCACAACCCACACAACTTACCGGCGTACGATAAACCATTGAGGAGAATATTGGACTGACATAGTCATGATGTTCCTTGTCATCATAATTACTGACGAAATTTATATGAATCGGAGATATACCGGCATCGAGGCGTGGTATTAGCGAACGTTTACGTCTGAAATCAGTATATAAAAATGTTAGTGAATCTTATCAGGGGACTTAAGGTCTCAATGTTTGCTTCCATCGCTTTAAGGAAATGATGGCAAGTAGATTACTGAGCATGTAGATGGGCTTCGTTAAGCTAAAGAGCGGTTCGGAAACCTCTTGTGAAAGCAAGTAAGAGAACAGTTTATGATTCTCATATAGGCACAATATACAATACCACCGACAATCGCAGGAAGTCTTAAAGAGAGTGTATCTAACAATTTTAGAGTAGTGAACATCCTGTTTAATCAATCAGGAGACTTAACACAATCTTATCAGGAGACTTAAGGTCTCAATGTTTGCTTCCATCGCTTTAAGGAAATGATGGCTAGTAGATTGATGAGCATGTTGATGGGCTTTCTTAAGCTAAAGAGCTGTTCGGAAACCTGTTGTGTTATTTTGGCAGGTTAGAGAACAATTTATGATTCTCATGTTGTCACAATATACAATACCACCGACAATCGCAGGAAGTCTTAAAGAGAGTGTATCTAACAATTTTAGAGTAGTGAACATCCTGTCAAGTTTGCTGATCTCGCTAACCAAGGATCGGATACCAAATATGTTGGCCCGGAACTTCTCGTGAACCTTCATGAATAAATAATTAGGCAGTTACGAGAACATGATAGGCATCGCATACAACAACTTAGTGAAGCTAAACGAATTGTCCGTCAATCCTACGGAAGGGAGGAACATTTTTTGTTCAAAATTGATTTGGTAATCATGCCATTCTTGTCTTCAATATCAGCTGAGCTCACATGTTTCTGTACTCGATTCTGCTCAGAAGAAGTTGAAACTCTCAATACTTATAAAAAAGATTCAGTGGTAGAATTGGCAACTTTGTTAAACAACCCAGACTTGACCTTAACAAGATACTTCAGGATTGCTACTTTATACGAGTATATTTGGAACCAATGTTGATGATTCAAAATACTGACTTAGCAGAAGGTGATAACGACTGAATGTGATTGTTCCGTTGTATGCCGAGTATCCTGGTAATATTTTCCAAAAACAGCAGTGATGTCTACTGAACATCTGCAATATTCTCTGGTAAATTGGAGTGAACCCAAGAAGTTGGAAGCACTCCCAGATGGTCGTTTGACATAATAGGATTTTAAATTCACGCCACAGCGGAAGAGCTCGGACTCCATGTATAGAAAAAAGAAAACCAAACCAAACTCACCTTATATGCACCTCCTCCGCATCATCGGATGCAGGCATTGTTTCTACGCTGGTTAAGAACAATTGCGAATCGTCATTCTCAACACTGTCTCCTTTGAATTCGGCCATGTCGAATGCGGATAGATCCCGTTTAGTGCGAGTATAGGTCAAAATGAAATCCGTTTGATTGCGTCGCTCTATGCACTTGACCGCCTCCGGTTTGATGAAACTGAGTGGAATTGTAAATAGCACCCAACAAGCTAAAGAAGCCAGCAGCAGCTTCTTGCCTTGCTTACATCTGCAAATTCGAAACAAGAGCATTGAAAGTGACTACAAAATTAAGATATGCGTGCAAAAAATATCTGGAAACTTCTTCATCGTTCTGAAAAACATTCTTATTGTTCATCAATATAGTGATGGTAGAAGAGATCTTAGAGAAAGATCTGTCAAACTTACCTATCCGCGTAAGAGCCCCAAAATGGCGCCGATAGAAACTCCACGAAAGGCCGCATGCCTATCAAAATACCGCACTGTCCCGGATTCATGCCCATTTGCTTGAAATAAACGCCCATTAAGGGAAAAAGCGAACCAAACGCTGCATAGAAGAAGAAATAAAAACTCTTCACTGGCAACAGTTCGTGATCGGTTGGACCCAGCAACTTTTCGATGACATCAGCATGACCGCGTATTTTGTGCGTTGATTCCTTAGCCTCCGGATATCTTAAGATGATGCGGGGAAATAAAACAAATCAAGCGATTGCATACTGATTATCCAGCAACTTTATGTACTTACAAAGAGGGATCCACTTCACCTGTTGCCTCTACATCGACCCGAGGCCGCGCTGCCATCCCGTAAGGTTGTTGTTGGCTGGCTCCCCCGCTATAACCAGCTTCACTTTGTCCATAGCTAGCGTCCTGTGTATAACCGCCACCTTGATCGTAACCGCCCGCCTGCTGCCCGTAACCTCCATAACCGCTTTGCTGTTCATAGCCGCCGCCACCGCCAGAGGGGGCGCCAAATGGATTCGCCGCCGCTCCACCATATTGAGCCATTTTGGACAATGACCCAGTGAACTTTTCAACTCAAGATTCACGGAAGGCGCCTTCGGTGCAATTAACGTATGCGTACAATAGGCTCAAATTTTCGTTGTTCTTTTGCTTGTGTTGTTGTTGTGGTTGTAATTATTGTTCTCGCAGACAATGTGGTAGGCAGCACAATTATGTGGAGTAGCCTTTTGTTAAGCACTGCCGCAGACACGGAAATTCGGTTTTTTTTTTTTTGCCGATTTATAAAGCTCTTTTGATGCTTCCCCAGTCCTGCTGAGCTGCCTGTGCTGTTAAACGGTATTTAATATTTGCTTTGTGTCTGAGGCCGACGTTGAAGGTCCTTTTGTTCTCAGGGTGTTTCAACGACTACCATTTCCGTTTTGCTGCTGCTGTCAGTTTAATGAAAAGGCAAACAATAGGAAAACATTTTACAACAAAAATACAACAAGAATTTTAGGTTAGTTAGCGAGAGCAATTGGTGGAGTTAAGCCCCAATACTTAGACTTAAGTGTACATGTGTATATAGCACAGGTCGATTAACTTGTCAGCTGGAGTAAAGCAGATTTGGGCATGGTGTCGAAATGACATCTATGGCAAACTTTCATCCAAAGATTATTGAGAAATATATAAACCTACTCGCATACTATTCTTATATACAGAATGTATGCATAGAAATCTCCTCGAATAGATGCACAAAATTTTGAGCAAAGATGGTTACTGTAAGCCCAGTCAATTCAGTGGAAATAGGGCATCATGTCCAAAATCCATGTTTCTGGTATCAGATTTTATTATACACTACAATCCATTCTTAATTTTTGAGACTTTTCCATCACTATGTTACAGTCCTATCCCTAAGTAAGTTTCCCATCATTTACTAATGCTATAATTCAAATATATTATAATTATCTCCAGCTTATGGAGACATTTTGATAAAGATAAATGGAGAAGAATACTCCATGTTAAGTACAAACATATTGTATTCTAGTGGAAGGAGAAGATTCCAGAACTCTTACGAAGTATACAAATGACCTGACTCAGTGTCCATCCTTAGCCAGACGAAGAATGCACATCTTCGGGGCTCCTTTCCTAGTCAGCCTAACAGAGCTCGCGGCCTGTAAGATTGGGGACGTAGCCAAATCTATAAAACTGTAAGGTTGGGTCAACACTTTGTAAACGGGGGAGTCGTGCTGCCTCAGGTGCGTCATAGAGCTCACCGTCTAAGCAGTAACTATACTTGGCTTAGATGGTCAGTGAGTGTGCAGCGTGGTATCACAATGGGCCATGATTTGTGCCTAAGTGTGCTTTTTGCTGCTACTTCACTCCTACGCTTAAATATAAGTGACCTTTTGAAACAAAAAATAATTGTAGAGAAACTATAATTCCACATTATAGAAAATTGTCCAATAACGCTGTCTCTTCCCGACATTAAGGATCTAGAAGAACTAACTCCAAAATTAAGTCATTAAAGCTGCAAAGCCTTCCTTTATTGGTGGTACGAATATACTTCTCGCTCTACCAAAATCTATTTGATAACCATCGAGGTCACGACAGAAGACCTTAATCAATCATAGAACTCATCTGACAATCATTTCTACAGTCTGTTCAAGAAGAGAGAAACGAAACAATTCATAGTTAAGGTATACATATAACTATCTCTTTCACACATTGCGATTATTAGTGTACGTGTCAACGACGCGAGGAGGGTATTGCGTTATAGTTCAATTGAGAGAGTTTGTTTTCGAAATGAATTTCTTATAAAGTGTAGCCCGTACTCGTATATTAATCACACACCCGTAAGGACCGAAAAAATCATATGCTGCTACAGCTAAAACAATTAAAGAGTTGGAATACTTTGTTAAGCAGCACGTGTAGTTGTAAGATGAATGAAACAAAGTGATTGGTCTTCCGGATCGTGGTAAATCGAGAGCAACAGGTGATAAAGGATAAAGTGATCTTGAAGCTGTTCGAGCAGAATCCCACTTTGGGGCTGTGGGAAGGTAAGGAGAAACTTATCAAAAAAGGTATTAACATTGGTCTTAACACAATCAGGCAAAGGACAAATTTCACACTACAACCTCAAATCCATTGTTTACCGTAGAACCACATAAAAAACCAAAGGACCTGGGAAAGTGAAAACGGTAATCGCGATTGGTCTAGTGTGGTGATGAATCGACTTTTTGGGCACATGGTCCGGTGAAGCATGCGTGGTTAACCAGCAATAATCCCTTTATACAACGCACCATTACACACCCTGTAAAAGTTCATGTCTGGCGATAGTTCTCAAAAAGCGGTTTTGAGACTTTGCTCGTCTTCATGCAAATTTGAACGCAGAATTCATGGTGAAATAATACAAGCGGGGCCTTCTGAAATCAGCCAAGAAGATGTTTGGATCCAATAAGGAAAATTTGGTTACAAGAAGACACTGACCCAAGGCATCGGACGGATCAAAATGGCATCATCACAATCGATTCGTCCTCATAATCTATAGAAAATGTGTGTGGACTTTATGACAAACAAGCTTGCAGGAAAGCCTGCAGTTCCATTACATAACTTAGGAATATATTAATATATACGAGGATAGTAATATATTTGACGCTACAATACGATATATTTGACGCTATAATACTATAAAACTGATACACAAAAGTGTGAAAGGTCTCTGAAATAATCACCATTCCTTATCCTGCTAAAAATTCGATGAAGTTTACATAGAGACTACATATAGACCGATAAGTCTATTACCAATTATAACTGAAATATTCTAGAAAGAAGCTACTTGAGTGTATTCACAAAGCTATAACACATAAATATATCCACCAAAACAATCCACAATAAAACAAGTTCATCCTGTAACCAATAAAATATAAATAATTTGTATCGAGAAATCTATTCTGGGTTAGTTTATCTAGACGTTGCAAAAGCCTTCGATAGTGTTTGGCAGGAAGAACACTTAACAATACACTTAATAATATTCTACCAGAATAATATTGTACCGGAATACTTCTACCTAATTCGAAGTTACGTGGCACTTCTATATATGGGAAACACAATGATGAGTGTTTCGAGTTACTTCAAATAGACTCCCAAGAGGCGTCCTGGGACCAACACTATGTCTTCTCTAAACAGTGGACATACCGAATCCAACAAATTCCATGTTGACTACAATTGCAAACGACACTGTGAATCTAACTTCAAAGAAATTCATAGAAGTAACCATAGAACAACCTTCGTGAAGAGCAGTCACCTCGTCGGGGTACGAAGGCTTAAGGGATTGCAATGACGCAATGGGTTAGGATGGCGGAGTTTCGGCTCTAATGGGATTACCCTTAGCCGGACTGACTACTGCCGAGTAATCTAACTAAGAACTGTCTCCCTCCTAATCCAGGGTGTTCTTGGGATCGTGCCCATTGGATGTTGTTTTGCAGCCAGGAGGTTAATTAGGCTGTATCCTAACGGCTGTATCCTAACGGCTGTATCCTGACACCAGGCCGCCTCAGGTAGTAACGGTGGCCTTGCTTTGGTACGGGGCGCTGCCACAGTGGACCAACTCCTTCCCCTTTCAAATTTTTGGCTGCCTTAGCTTGATCAATCGAGCGGGTGGCCGTAAGAACCAGATGGATAAACTTAAAAAAAATAAAACTGACGTGCGGTCTCTAAACGCTATTTCGGATGGGAATCCAAAATCCTCCGCACACTCTGCGGTGGCTATTGTAGCTAAGGACGACGAGCGTGGCACAAGCAAAGCCACGTGCTGCGATAGTGTTGCTAAACACGGAACCAAAAGGTTCTATAAAGTAAAACGGGCTGCTCTCCGGACGGTGGAACGCTTGTCGCGGATCCCAGAGAAGGAGAGGACGGTGAAGCAGAAGGCTTCCCTCGAGTGGGCGACGAAAGCCGTGAAGGAGTCTCAAGCTCCAACACTACAGGCTACAAAACGTCAACGGTCCCTAGAAGAGACCACCCACCCGGACCCAAAGAAATTTAAGAAGCGGTTAATTAGGCTGTATCCTAACGGCTGTATCCTAACGGCTGTATCCTGACACCAGGCCGCCTCAGGTAGTAACGGTGGCCTTGCTTTGGTACGGGGCGCTGCCACAGTGGACCAACTCCTTCCCCTTTCAAATTTTTGGCTGCCTTAGCTTGATCAATCGAGCGGGTGGCCGTAAGAACCAGATGGATAAACTTAAAAAAAATAAAACTGACGTGCGGTCTCTAAACGCTATTTCGGATGGGAATCCAAAATCCTCCGCACACTCTGCGGTGGCTATTGTAGCTAAGGACGACGAGCGTGGCACAAGCAAAGCCACGTGCTGCGATAGTGTTGCTAAACACGGAACCAAAAGGTTCTATAAAGTAAAACGGGCTGCTCTCCGGACGGTGGAACGCTTGTCGCGGATCCCAGAGAAGGAGAGGACGGTGAAGCAGAAGGCTTCCCTCGAGTGGGCGACGAAAGCCGTGAAGGAGTCTCAAGCTCCAACACTACAGGCTACAAAACGTCAACGGTCCCTAGAAGAGACCACCCACCCGGACCCAAAGAAATTTAAGAAGCGCGGTACTGTCACCACGAAATCCTTCAGCGAAGTGCTGAAAGGACACCAGGTCATGGCGGTCATAGATCGTAATGACCCGGATGGCAGTATCGCTCCTGAGTGCTGGAAAAAGGTAGAAGTAAGCCTTTCAAGGCTCTACCTGCTTTTGAAGGAATTCCCAGGTGGTTTTCCCTCTTTTCGCGACAGCGGATGGCATCAGGGCCACGTGAAGCTGATTGCCTGCGCGGATCAAAGGTCAGTCGACCTTTATAAGATTGCGATCTCCAGGATAGGGGAAGCATGGCCAGGCGCAAGGCTCGAAGTCGTACCTAGGGAGTTGATCCCTAGTAGACCTAGAGCGCGCGCATGGATCCCAGCCGAACCGTCTGACCCTGAGGCTATCCTGGAGATTTTTAGGTTGAGCAACCAGCAGCTCCCGACTAATAATTGGAAGGTTACTAAGGTAGAGGAACCAAGAGGGGATTACCGGTCAATAACCCTTGTGGTGAACGCCGAATCACTGGCTACTCTAGCGAAATCCAATTGGGTCGTGGGCTATGGCTTCTCATCCACAAGCCTTAAAGTCTACAAAAAGGACGAGCAACCGTCTTACACGGATCAAGCGGTATTGAATCCCTCAGGGGTAACTGCTGATCCTGCTGCTGCTGAGGACTCCGCCATGCACCCGAAACGCAGTGACTCTATGTCAACTGTGGGGGGTTTGGAGAGTCTCCTAGGGACTACCACACTCAGTGAGGAGGAAATCCTTCTGGAGTCAGACTCGGAGTCTGAGGCTGATGTCACGGTGGTAGAGGTGACCAGCGCTACAAGTAGCAGAGATGCTACGAATAATGCAGATTAACCTCCATCAATCGAAGGCGGCGTCTGCCAGCCTTCAGCTCCGTCTTGCAAAAGGCGGAGTAGACATTGTCCTGATCCAAGAACCCTGGACACACGGGGACTTGGTATGTGGTCTCAGGACTGAAAATTATAGCTTGCTGTGTACCGTAAGTTAAGGAAGACCTAGGTCTTGTATCCTCATTAGGAATAATGTTAGCTCATTTATTCTCCCCAATTACAGCAACAAGGATTTAACGGCCGTCTGCCTGGAAACTGGCAAGGGACGGTACTGGTTGGTCTCGGCCTATATGGCGCATGACCATGAGATCCTTCCAGAAGCCAACCTACAGAAGCTTGTTGTGGATGCAAAGGCTCAACGGGTGGCTGTTATTATTGGATGCGATGCCAATGCGCACCATGATATCTGGGGAAGCACGGATGTCAATGAACGAGGTGAGTCATTATATGAATATATTGTAACGACTAACCTTTCTGTATGCAATAAGGGGTCAGAACCCACTTTTATTACTGCTAATAGGCAAGAAGTCCTAGACTTAACCCTTGCCTCCGAATCAATTTTTGATCGGATCTCAAATTGGAGAGTTCTAGAGGAACATTCCTTTTCGGATCATAGGTTAATTCAGTTTGATCTTCTAGATAGTCTACCTAGCCCTAAGGCTTTTAGAAATGTCAGGAAAGTAAACTAGGACCTCTACAAGGTGACTGTAGCTAGACTACTACCTCAGAACCCCACAAGCACAAGCACGTGTGACGAAATTGATAGGTCTGTGGAGGTTCTAACGGTTGCTCTTAATAAGGCTCTATTGGTCTCTTGCCCCCTCAGTAGACCCAGGGGGAAACAAAAACCCACATGGTGGGGGGAGGAAATTAGGGGACTCAGACAAAACTGTAGGAGACTTTTCAACAGCGCAAAGAAGTGTAGAGATAGTGCAGACTGGGCTTTATATAAGGCAGCACTCAGAGCCTTCAAAAGTAAGCTTAGGAAAGCACAGAGAGAATCGTGGAGGAACTTTTGGGGTGACGTAGAAGATATCTCTGAGACGTCCAGGTTGAGGAAGATCCTATCAACTGCTCCAATGGTACCTGGTTACCTGAGGAGGGAGGATGGATCCTGGACTTCTAATAGTAATGAGACTCTAGAGCTTCTTCTGGAGACTCACTTCCCTGGTTGCTCGAGTACCATTCCGCGGAGAACGCATCCCAGCGGGAATGTAGTTGAAGTCAACTCAGACATAGTCACGAAGCCAAAATTGCAATGGGCTATCCATAGCTTCAAAACATTTAAAGCATCTGGCCCAGATGGTGTAGCTCCAATTGAAATTCAGCAGTCAGAGGATCTTATAATAGAGTGGCTGTTAAAGATCTATAATAGTTGTCTTGAATTAGCGTATATTCCAGACTCATGGAAGCATGTGAGGGTAATTTGTATACCCAAGGCCGGCAAAAGCTCGCACACAGCTCCAGGGGACTTAAGACCCATTAGTCTGTCCTCCTTCTGTCTAAAAATCCTGGAAAGGTTGTTAGATATTCATCTGAGGCTCACTATAGACAGACAGAAGCTGTCAGTCTCTCAGCATGCCTACTTCAAGGGTAACTCGGTTGAGACCGCTTTACACTCCTTAGTCTCTACTATTGAGTACTCCCTGCATAACAAGGAGTTCTCCCTAGTGGCTTTCCTTTCCACTGAGGGAGCTTTTAACAATATCAAATCAGACGCAATAATCGGTGCGATGCGAGACTTGGAGGTGGAACCCGCCATTAGCAGGTGGATTGAAAACATGCTTAGTAGCAGGATAATCAATTCACAGCTGGGGGCGGCGTCGGCCAAGAAGTCCGTGTGCAGAGGCACACCTCAAGGTGGAGTTCTTTCACCCCTACTCTGGAATCTTGCGGTAAATCAGCTGCTTGTTCGACTGGAGAGGGAAGGGTGCAAGGTGGTTGCGTATGCGGATGATGTTGCTATTAGTATCTCGGGTAAATACATATCTACTTTGAGGGACTTGATGCAAAACGTGCTGAACATTCTCTCTAAATGGACTACTGACTGTGGGTTGGGGGTTAATCCGACCAAGACTAAGCTGGTACTCTTCACTAGGAAGTATAAAATTCCTCAATTTATTGCTCCAAAACTATTGGGTGTAGATATTGACCTTGTCGAGGAGGCTAAATATCTGGGCGTGATCCTAGATAGGAAGCTGAATTGGAAGGCCAATATAAGCGAGCGCATTAGGAAGGCTCAGGTAGCTCTGTAGTCTTGCAAAAGAGTCATAGGCAAAAAATGGGGGTTACAGCCTAAGGTAGCCTATTGGATATATACAGCTGTTGTATCACAGCCTTCCTTTTTTATGGGGTGCTTGCTTGGTGGACAGCCCTAAGTAAGTCCACATACAATAGGCAGATAACAAAGGTACAAAGAACGGCAGAGGTATTCATAAGTAGTGCCATTAGAACGACTCCAACGGCAGCATTGGATATTATGCTCAATCTGTTGCCTGTTAGGCTTTTTGGCGAAAAAATGGCTGCAAACTCTGCTATCAGACTAAAAGCTACGCATCAATGGGATGCCAGGAATATAGGTCATGCGTCCATTTTAAGACATTTTAAGGGTATTCCTGACTCTTTCGACTACATCACACCAATGTACGCCTTCAATGGTATGTGCAAGATCTCCATTCCCTCCAGGGACGAATGGAAGGATGGCATCCCCACTCATGTAGAAGGGGTTCACATCTACACAGATGGATCCAAACTACAGAGTAGGGTGGAAGGTGGTGTATTCTCAGAAGATTTTGATATTAACATGTCCTTTAGGATGCCCGACCACTGCAGTGTTTTTCAGGCAGAGGTCGCGGCTATAGAGGCAGCACTGTCTTGGCTAAGGAAGAAGAAGATATCTGGTCTTGATATTTGCATTCTGTCCGACTGCCAAGCTGCTTTGCGCAACTGTTTATTATTTATAGAACAATATTGAAAGCAGAGTAAATTACTGTATCTAATTTTGGCGAACTGCTTCCACGACAGATATTAACATTATTCCACAACTACAAACTAAAATTCTTTGAACCATAGTAAATGCACCCTGGTGCATAACCAATGAAGACCTACAATGGGGTCTCCACATTTCCACGATAAATGACGAAATTAAAAGAATGAGCAGAAAACACGAAATGGCGCTCTGTCATCACACAAATAATAAAATATAAACTTTATCAGAGTAAGAAACGAACAGAAGAAGACCAATTTTGACATATCTCCCAAAGAGTCCAGAAAGTAGTCACCTCGGAAAGTGCGCCTCCTTCTGGACAGCGCTGGACACGTGCACACAAGAGAAACTCTACGGAGATATGCCCTCGCTTATCACATCTGGGAGCCTCCTGGTTTGAAGGACTAGAAGACATCACACAACTAGGGATAGTTTCTCTCCTAAGATTTGCTAAGAACGTCTCTCTGTTCAACGATTCATACTATAGATCTTAAATGGATATCCATCTGGCACTGCAACGGACCTTGCAGGTCTATATGTGGCCTTCATGGCCGGCCAGTCTAACCTAACCTAACCTTGGGGGTTGGGTGTACTAGCAACTAAGGCATTCGAATCGAAGAGAAAAATATTTAAAAAAAGCATTTGTCGGCCTATGTTCGGGGCAGGATTCGCGCCAACGTCCCCCAGAGTGTGAGCCTAACATGCTTACCATTAGAACACAGAAGCCGGCAAGACGTTAACCAGTAGAACTTCACTATATTTAAATAAGGATAGGCTAGGTTAGGTTAGGTTGCGAAGGCGTGTG
Organism: Clusia tigrina; assembly: GCA_920105625.2. Lineage (NCBI taxonomy): Eukaryota > Metazoa > Arthropoda > Insecta > Diptera > Clusiidae > Clusia > Clusia tigrina. Next base: position 32,709,444 of record OV050030.1, read on the forward strand.
CGGATACGGTATCCACACTTCCACTCGGAAGCATCTACGTCCATTATAACTGGCTTCAAAAATGCCAAGAGGAGGCATACTCGTCCTTACACTCGATTTCCATATACATTGGAAGGACCAACCCAATTAAACCATTTGGTTTTCCGATAAGTCCAACTTCGTTATCTCTGTCAAGCTTGTGAAGAAGCGCGACCCCAAACATTGAAGTCGTGTCAACTGTAGTCTTGGGCATTGACATAAAAAGTGATGAATCGATTCTATCTCTTCTTCATGATGGCAACTCCCGCATAGCCCGCTCGACGGAATACGCCAACGTTGAAGCATTGAACGGTAATGACCCCCGTAAGCACTCTTACTGCAGGTTTGTTGAGTCCTAAGAGAACCTTCGTTCTCTTCATGTCTAACCTAGGCCATAAGGCCCGTGAGACTTCCCAGTTGTGCATAAGTTGTTTGTCACCGCAATAGTGAATTCATCTATGCTACTAAATAGTTCACATATCGGGATTTGTATAGAGGTATCTGCTTCGTTTATGTCCATTTCAGAGCTCCTTCTGGCCATCTCGTCCGATACTTTAGACCCTTCTATATTTCTGTGTCCGGGAACCCAGCAAAGTGAGACCTTGTGGGGTCCAATTATCAGTAGTGAGGTACGACATTCCATTACCAACTTCGATTTAACTGTATTGAATTCTATTCCCTTAAGCGCTGCCTGACTATCCATTTATTCAAAGGTCGAATTGTACCACTTTGTATCAGCCTGGCCGCTTTCTCAATTGCATAGACTTCGGCCTGAAAGACGCTGCAAGCATCAGGCAGCCAATATGACTGTCTTACTTGCAAGACTTCCAGCTGTAAAGTCTAGAGTAGAAGTCATGTGGTCTGTAGCCATTTCTAGGTCAGCCGAAACTATCCTTTGACCCTTCCGTTTTATTTCGCTCGAAATTGTACAGTGTCCATAATTGGCAGATTTCCACGCGTTGCACTCCCTTAGTCTGAGAGCACACTTGGCGGCACAACCCTGAATGAATACCCCTAGTATAAGAGGTGAAATAAAATATTAAAGCCTTCTTGAGGCGCGCTACTTACAGCCCCTGAAATTCCCAGGCTAGCAAGTTACATATCCTTCCCAACGCCTTCCACCAGACGATGGACCCGTAGATTAAAATTGGTCTAATGATTGTGGTGTACATCCCATACAAAATGTACGTTGACAATCCCCAATTTTTCCCAAAGATCCTGTTACAGGAGTAGGTTGCAGTCAAACCCTTCTTTGTTCTCTCCTCAATATTTATTCTGCAATTTAACTTGGAGTCCAGAATGGTACCTAAGTATCTTGCTTCTGAAGAATGATTCAACGTTACCCTACCTAACTAGCAAAGGGAACTCAGGGATTTTTGTTTCCGGGTGAAGATAGGCTTATATGTTACTAAATAATGTTTTAATTTGTAACATAATTACGCAAAACATACATACGATTCAACAACTATAAAAAAGGTCCTGGCTTGAAGTTTTAAAGAGCATCCCGTTATCATAACTTATAAGAATTGCCAGGTGTCGGTAAAACAGATGTAATATAGATTTAGGAATAAAAAGAAAATGCACGAACATCTGTGCGAGGGCTACTATTTATATTTAGAGATAGCTAAAATCTGGCAACACCATAACAAAGTTTGACATTTTTTAACGTACTCACAACGTGTTGCTATTTGCTTTGTTTACAGTGAGTTAAGAATATCAATTTGGCCAAAAAATGGAAATTTCAAGAGAAGGTTTTCGTTGGATTATTTTTCACAATTTTCGACCTAGATTACCTCAACAAGAATGTGTCCATGAACTCAGTTCTTTGTATGGCGATAAAGCACCATCAACAACCACATTATATCGCTGGTGTAGTGAATTGAATCGGAGTCGTAGTTCGGTGGCCGACGAACTCCGTGAAGGTCGTCCAAAATCGGATGTTGTGCCACAAAACATCGATGCAGTGCGTGAACTGATAATGCAAGATCGTCATGTGACATATCGTGAGATCGAGGACACCTTGGGCATTACTTCCATTTCCATACATTCAATATTTCATGAACATTTGGCTGTAAAAAAGATTTGTTCGCGTTGGATCCCACAAAATTTTACAATCGCTCAAAAAAGGCTCGTGTCAATTGGTGTAAGGAAATGATTAAAAAGTTCGACCGTGGTGCTTCAAAAGACTTGTATAAAATAGTGACAGGTGACGAATCATGGATATATGCGTATGAGACGGAAACAAAACAACAATCGACCGTGTGGGTATTCCAAGACGAGCTAAATCTAGCAAAAGTTCTTCGTGGAAGAAGCACAGCGAAGCAAATGTTCGCCTGTTTCTTCGGCCGAATGGGTCATGTGGCCACTGTTCCGCTTGAGCAACGTAGGAGGGTCAATTCTGAGTAGTACACGACCATATGTTTGCCGGAAGTCTTCGGCGAAATTCGTAAAACCAACCGCCAAAGACGATTCATTTTCCATCATGACAATGCGAGCTCTCACTCATCTCGTCAAGCAGGTGATTTTTTGAGCAGTCAAAACATCAAATTGATGACTCATCCTCTGTATAGTCCTGATTTGGCACCCAATGACTTCTTCTTGTTCCCGAATATCAAAGGTAAACTGCATGGTCAACGATTTACGAGCGCCGAAGCAGCAGTTGAAGCGTTCAAAAACCATGTTTTGGAGGTGTCTCAAGAGGAATGGAAAAACTGCTATGACAAATGGTTTTAACGAATTTAAAAGTGGATTGAATATTTTCAAAAACAATAAGCCATTTTCATTTGAAAATGTTTGTTATTATTTGCTATACCCGAAATATAAATAGTACCCCTCGTATATAACATTACAGGGAACTCTTTTGTAAGGCTTTTTACAGGAGCACCTATTTGTATATGTTTTCCTCAGAAGGTTCTAGAAGTCTTCAACTATCTTCAATTGGTATAAGGCTCTCATTCTCACTTGTAGACTTCGTTGCAGTTTCTTTAATGTGGTAGAATGATATTGAATAAAAATAATTATAAGAGTAAACAGCATTCTAAGGACCTATTGTAAGTTTCTTGTATAATCTTATATTCGTAGAACTGAGACGGGAAATCTACTTTACAACTCTCAAATTTAAATCATATACTATACTTTTTCTTCGTATGGTACAGGGCACTCTTCTATAAGTCATCAACTATCTCCAATTAATATAAATGTCTCTTTCTCACAGATTTCATTGCAAAATTCGGATTCTAGAATGCGATATTGTCATAAATTATAAGAGAAATTTTGTTTTGTGATGTGCTAATGTGGACTTCCCTGATATAGTCCGTCTTAGATGTACGGAATATAATATGCGGCCCATAATATCTACACCAGAAAGGATCAGGACTATTTTGCATATATCTGCCTAACTAGAAAACTTGAATAACTCATACATTAGAAGAACTCTAGTATGAAACACGACGCTAGTTTGGTACAACGTTCCAGCATTCCAGAATCATCATTTTCCCTATAGATCTAAGACAGGTGTTTATGTTATAGGTATCTGTGTACTTATGTCTACACATATGTAAAACGTCCATAGTTTCTATGACCATTGACTCGAATTTTCCACTATAAGTTCCCTGTGACAAGTACTGAGATATACCAAGCGTCGCCATGTTCCCTGGGGTAGTGAGGAATTCATAATACTTATTTGAGTATACGAATAACTTTAGCATGAGTCTCTTTTTCGTACCCCATGAAGGTTTCATATATACCAAGCTTCCAATGCCAATCCATTTACTTGTAAGGACCCTGTGATGTGTATACAAAGTTTACGTTAGTTTGGTCATACCTCTGGTTGTCTCAATAGGAGAACAGTATCACATATCTCTAACTTAGTCATTATATTTCCATTCGCATAAAATGTTGACTCAAATAGTAATTCACCTGCGAGTAAGCTGCTGTAGTGACAAATGTGATCAAATGTAAATCAAAGAGAACATTGAATTTAATAAATTCCTGCTAAAGAGAACTACTTTTTGACTCGTTTACTTCTGCAATTCGCTTTAGATTTCCCGCTACATAGAAGAGTGTCATTTCTAAGCTAACTAAAGAAGACATCACAATAATCCCTCACAAAAAGCAAAAATAAAGTAAAGTGATATTCGTAAATAAAGCACAATGTTAACATGTGGTAATGACAGTCAAATGGTGTGTGAGACAATTGCCAATAAGTCGTCATGGCTCACATGTTTGTGGGGCATGACCCACTTGCCATTTAAGTTTCCAAGCTGATGTATAAAGCACAATTTCTTCGCCAACTTTGAAAATGTATTTCACACACACCCATATCCAGGGTACTTGGGAACTTTACAATAATATGATTAATTTTATTTGTAAGGGAAAATCAGCATTTCGATTCGTCATCTTCCTTGGAAACATTCTGTGCTGTGAAGTTGTGTGTGTGTGAATTTGACCTACTTTATGCTTGTCAGGTTTTGATTCTGCCTCAAATGCAGTGAACGCACATTTCAATTCCCCATTGTCCAAGTATACGCATGGAGGCTTTTCAGTCAGTAGAACTTTGCAAGTCGCCTCAATGCAGAAATAAATCAATGGAGGAGGTGTTGGTGTGTCAATAATTCTATTGTATTAAGAGAGTTACAAGTTGACTAAGTTTTGTGATCCCGGACAGTAGATTGTTCGTACTTGTATATATTTCAAAGAGGACGAAATTCCAAGTTGTCGTTTTTCCGTAAGTCGATGTGTAAAGTTGTCAACTATTTCAGAACCGTACTGGAGTGACACAATTGCCAGGCCAGAACTTAAAATAATGCAGTTAGTCCAGTGGATCAAAAAAGGGTCCCTCATCGTGGGTATATGGGTGATTTTATAGATGGAAATAGACTATGAGATTGTATGTATGAGTTTTTACCGGCTCTGTCAATCTAAGAAGTGACCTCACCGAACCATTCAATACCGTGCGAGGTTTCCGACAAGGGGATCCACCGACGTGCGACCTTTACAATTTCGTCGCGGAAGTGGTACTGCAGAAGGCTGGTGTACATCGGAATGGCACTATTTTCTACAAAAGTGTCAGGCTCCTCGTATATGCTGATGACATCGACACCATTGGACGCTGCAAACGAGATGTTACATTCCATTTTTCGCCATTGAAAAAGAATCAGCGAAAGCGGGTATGGCGGTGAACGAGGGCAAGACAAAGTATATGGTGTCCACCAGCCAAGGTATGAATTCCTTGAAAACTTCAAAAGTACACTTTACCTCTATAACAATGGGATCCTAAACACCGATTAGGATCCCATGTTAGGTAGATAGTTAGGTTAGGCAGCCGCATCATCAATTAACCAATGATGCCACTTAGGACACCAGTTGGGTCCGTTCTGGGCTCCCATGTTACAGCGGTCAAATGTACTTTTGAAGTTGTCAAGGAATTCGTAGACCTTAGCTCCGCCACTAACACCAAAAACAACATTAGATTAAACGAAGAACGAATGTTACTATTGGGTGTTTTTTTATTTTTTATTTTTTTTTATTTTCCAATATTGGAACGAAGGTGTCTTCAAAAGACACTGGTCGCATTGTGGCACCAGTAGTGTGGAATTCTTATCCACTGTTAATATGGGCTCAGTAAGCAAATGTGTAGTAGAGTCCTCTCTGGATCGACAAAACTGACTCTGCAAGACTCTCAACCTACAAGTGCAGCTCTATGGCGCAGAAGCATGGGTCGTGTTGCAGACTGATCCAGCCGCGCTTGGGGTGTTCGAGATGAAAATTCTTCGCAAAATCGTCGGTTCTGTTTGTGTCGGAGATGACTACCGTATTTGGATGAACCAAGAATAGTACGAGCTCTACGCTGATATTGACATAGTCAGACGCATCACTATACAACGTCTGCGCTGGCTTGGACATGTCTTGCGTATGAACGAAGAAACTCCAGCGAAAAGGTGTGCAAAGCGGAAGTTGCTGGACACCGACGAAGAGGACAACAATTCCTTCGATGGAAGGACCAAGTCGAGGAACCCCTAAGAATGCTTGTAGTAATGGATTGGAGAAGACGCTCGCAAATCAGAGGGGCCTGGCGAGTGCTGTTAAGTTTGGCTGTAACCCGATAGCGGGTTGTCTTCGGAGTTTCTGTGATTAGGCCACATAAGTAAGTAATTAAGATGATAAACTCAGTTCGAACCGTTATAAAATCGCTTTGTAGTTAATTTATTTAAATGTATTTTAATATTATATGTAATCAGAGCTCCGGAAAACCCCATTTAGGATGTCCATCCTTCCATTCCGATGTTGGAAATCTGAAAACCAAAATTCAATTCTAGGTTTAGGACCTTTTGCGCAGATGTATAGAACATTTATGGAATTTGGTGTCAATAAGCATGTTAAAATCGTATGCAAGAAACTCAGTCGTAGGATACGCCTCCCTCCCATTTAAAAAACTTGAAATTTTCCTAGCTATGATCCATTTAATGATATACGAGTATGAATACATTTCGGTAAAAATGTACCTTGGTTCTATACTAGTATATATACAATAAATGGGCGTTATTCTTCTACTGTCACGCCCTTAATTCAAACATGTACATTACTACATAAAAGAACCATGGAAAAAATCACATAATAATAATCACAGGACCAGTATAAAATTACAAATGAAATTTTTAGGTTTACTACAATGCCACGCCCACTTTTCATATACATGCGAGTCGAGATTTGCACAAGAGTTATATAAAAAAATGTTCATTATGCCACAAAATTTCACAGAGTTAATAGCAGATCTTGGTCGCCACTCCCGTCTAAACAATTGATCTTTAAAAAATTACAAACAAAAATTTTTGGGTTTACTACAATGCTACGCCTACTTTTAATATACATGCTTAACTCGAGATCTACACAAGAGATATATAAAAAGTTTTTTATAATGCCACAAAATTAGACAACGAATCTTGATGATTATAGCCGCCACTCCCGTCTAAACAATAGAGCTTTATGAAAATCATGCCTAGAAAGATAATGTTTCTTATTGTGGTATTTGGAGAGAAGTGGGCGTAAGTGATTTAAGGACCATGCGTGATTTGTTTGAGTATGGTTTAATAAATTATGTTAGTGTAAAGGGTGTCTCGAGATCGGTCTATGGCGACTACAACCATTATCATAGTCAATGAATGTTATTGAAGGTTATTCTATAGTCTAAATGTGCTATACGCAAAGGTTTATGAGAGAATGTGGGCAACTAAAGAGACAAAATTGTACAACAGTCACGCCCATTTTCCCATATGTCTTATATATTACATATAATTTTTTCGATTTCTTAAGTTATGAACAAAAGTCATGACATAGTATTGAAATTTACTTGAACCAGACGGGAGGCGTAAATGAAGTCCATATAAAGCATATGTTAAGCTTTTATGTAAGAGCCTGAATTAAGATACGACCGATTATATATAACAAAACAGTGTTCCAATAAATACCAGATCACCAGAAACAAGTGTATACAACAGTGCCCGAAAAACCTAAATGCACAGATACAGGATAACCCTCTACATAGGGGGTATTTTTGTATGGGTTCAGGCGGTCTGAGAGAGAGAGAAGCTTCCACATCCGATGTATACACATACATATATGAAAGTTGAATAGCTCCAAAGGCCCTTTCACCTTTTGCGAACTACCAGTATAGTTTTTTATATCCTTTACCTTTAAAAAAGGTAAATAGGGTATACTAACTTTCTGCTTTTGAGAGGGGTTGCAATTTCGAAAAGGAGGCGTGGTAGGTATGGACATATATATACAGATATGACCAGAATCACTTTCTAAGCAAATTTTATTTTGTCCGTCCGTCTGTCCGTCCGTCCGTCTGTCCTTCTGTGGCCACTTTTTTTCTACACTGTTAGAGCTATCTTAATGAAACTTTGCAAAAGTATAGTCTGGACAAAGATACAGAACCAGATTGCTATATGGGCCGATTTGGACAAAGATCACGCCTACCTCCCATATAAGGAACTATTTTCACCTTTTTTAAAATGACTATAACTTCGATCCAATTGACGGAATCTTGACGTTATTTGGCAGTTATGGAGATGTGGGTCCCACTAAACACTGTGCAAAAAGTGGGCGCTTTATATTAATTGCCACGCCCAATATTAACAAATATTCATAACATAAGATCTGGTAGATATTTACGGACGAAATTTTACGGGAAGGAACATGTGGACATTACAAAGCTACCTCCAACAAATGGGGCTGATCAGAGGAAAAACACGCCCACTTTTGATACAGGGAATTTTCGGGTCTAAAATTAAAATTAGCCTACCTATGCTCGTATTGATGCCAGCGGAATAAAAATTTGCAGAAATATACATGGGGTCCATAATAGTGTGTGTGCAGAATATGGAGATCATAATACAAGTGCCACGCCCACAATTAGCCAAAAATCGTTACTGTGTTCCTATTAAAGATTTATCAACGAAATTACACAGGAAGGTTGGGGGTACTAACATTAAACACCACACAAAAAATGGGCGTGTTATTTCTACAGCCACGCCCACTATTCACATATTATTATAAGTTACGACCTATATAATATTTTTGGACGAAATTATATATTAGTACGTATATGGACCCTACAAAGCCATACACAAGAAATGGGGTCGATATAATCATTTCAAGGTACCCTACCAAAAATTACCGTGAATATGCTCCTAATGATGATTTATGAAGAAAACATCTCCATTGTTGAACTCGCACGCACAAGAAAAGGAAAAGGGTATTTCGAAGTCGGTCTAACCCGACTTCAGACTTCTGTACTCGTTTTATTTTAATATGGTTAAGTCAATTAAACCTATTTCAGCTATGACACTCGCTCAGGACCTGGTCCAGTCGTTGGGCTTCTTGTCCTACATTAGGTCTTAGGTAGGTAGGTAGGAGTGGCAGCCTTTGTCGCAAAAAGCACACTTAAGCACATAGAATGGCTCGTTGTGGTACCACACTAAGACGACGCGACTCCCCCGTCTAGAATTTTGGGAACCACAGTGTTTCCAAAATGAACCTGGCTATGTCCTTGATGTTGATGGAAGATAGTTCGGTTAAGGAAAGGTCTTACTTGCATTGTAATACGCGGGCCGCATAAAAGGGCAGCACAACTGTTGTATACCTTGTGTACTACCTTGGGTAAAGCTAGCTGGGATGTCTATTCTGTACCTTCTGTACCCAGAGAGACACTCTTTCTTAATTTCCCTCCGAAGACCTTCTTGGTTAATTGTAACCAACTTCTGCATCGAAGAGTGTTTTTTTTTAATTGATCCTATTCCGATTCAATTCATCATGGACTTCGGTCGGTGTTCAATGATGGACAATAGGACTGCAGCCCAACTTCTTTTGATTTAACCTCTCAAGACACTCACTGTATCTGATTCATGATTTACTTCTGATGTGTGTTAGCAGTGGAGCTTTCTTTCTCTCCTGTAGCGATAATCGTCATAACCAAGGTCAACAAAAACAAACTGGGCTCGATCCAAAAGAAAAGATAGTTTTGTGCACACTTCTTTCTGGCCACATGCAACTTCCATGAGGGTCCTTGCTTTTATTTTGAATTTTATTGCCAAGAAACGGACACTCATGCACAGAGAACACAGAAAAAGGAATGTCTTTTTCGCTGCCAGCGCCACCACGATTCTGAGTGGATTCACCACGATTTTGAGAGGATTTCACCACGACTTTGAGAGGATTCGTGTACAACGTCCGTCTGCTTTATTTCGCTGCTTTGCCGTTTGACGTTTAAGTTTCTTTTCTCTGTGTTCTCTGCTTATGCGTCTCTGTTACCTTCTCAGTATGCCATCACTTATACTATACCACCATGAGTTGTCCGCCCAAGAAAACTGTGAACTCCGCCTTAGTTTGAAATATATTGAAAGAATTTGTTTGCATTCCGTAACGAACTTTGAGCAATGCTTCTTGTTATCATATAACCCTTCCGTTAACTGCATAATAAATACTCTCTTCCATATTGACCATTTGTGCGGCAGCAACGGCACCATTTGCCAATTCCACTCCAGTAGACGCATTCAAGGAGACCGTAATTGATGATATTGCGAAATAAGAGTGACGAGAAGAAGAAACCCACAACCACAGCACCAGTCAAGACTGATGGAAGGGTAGAACTGGTGGCTTCTAGTGAAGTTTTCCACGGTAACCAGCTGCTAACGATGTCCTTCTTCTGTGTAATTGATGATTTCAGGCGTTAGTACTGGTATTTAGACAAGCTGACAGGGTTATTCGTTTATTTCATGTTGATAGACGGGAATATATTTCATAAAAATGTGTGCTCCTTTGCTGATAATTTTTTCTTTAGATGAATACTTAAATTGATTATTCATCGAAGACAAATAATTGCCAATTAGGTACGCAAATATTGATAGAATTGATGGTGGTATTAAAAAACATGGTAGGAAATCAAAAAATATTGTATAGTTCTCGATGATGTCAATCTCTGTGGGCTGATATTTTTCTGTGAACATTATTAGTGTGAAAATAACAACAAAAGTATTACCGGGTAAACCTTTAAGAAATAGAGAGAGAGGTGTATCCAACCATATAGTAAAGAAATAAGAGTCACATTCTCGAATAACAAACTTTTTGTATGGAGGCGCTGCTAATAGCGCCAATTACTGAATAGCTCTCATTTTCATATCGCAGCGCCACTCTGGTTACTACCCCCGACAGATCTCTTCTATGTCTAAAAATGAGTGACACTGCAAATTGTGACTCTTATTTCTTTACTCTATGGTTCAACACTTAAGAAACTCAAAGAAGGTAGGAATCAAATCAGATTGCTTTATCCAATTTGATTGTTACGAGTTTGACACAGAACAAATATTCGTACATAGTTCCTCTCAGATTGGGCGACACTTTCACAGGCTTTCACCTTGTGTTGATTATGCCATATTCAAAATCTGTCGACACACATAATTGAGTGTCGAAGCTTGTCGCTCTTTTGAGTGAATTCACCTCTTCAGTAATTTCATCATGTTCGCCATCATGCATGGCGTGAGAGTTATGAATAAATGTACCGAGTTATACAGAAGCTCTTTGTACATATATGGAAAGGGAAAATTTTATTTTGGTATAAAGGTAATGCCTTGTTTAATTTGTACCGATTTATACAGAAGCTCCATGTACATATATCGAAAGACAAAATGTTATTTTGGTATAAAGGTAATGCCTTGTTTCATTTTTACCAGTCTTATCATACGCAAAGAGATCGCCCTCATTATCTTATATTATACAGAGCTGATTCCTTTGATCCCCGTCCTTTAGTTATCAGCTGTAAACGGTTCAGATGGTAACGAATGCGACTCCTTCAGAATTATGCTATATCCACAATTGCCAAGCCAGAACTTTAAATAATGAAGTCAGTCCAGTAGATCAATAAAGGGTCCCTTAGCATGAGCTAATGTACCTAGTTTCTAGTTAATCTCAAATTAAGACTGCTTTAAGCAATTCTTATTCCCAACACACTAAATTATATTGAAATAATGAGCATTTTGTTCATATTTCAATTCTAATTCGAGAATTTTAATGCCAGGAAATGTAAATTTAAATTATTGGTGTGTTTCCGTGAGAGTCTCGAACAAAGTTCAACTTTCATCAACTTGAAGTTACCTTTTTAAGCCTTTTTCTCAACATCCCAAGCAGGGTATTCTGATGTGTATTCTAATGATGTGTATTCTGATGATGTGTATTCTGATAATGTGCAGGGTACGATGATGTGACTTCCTAGTCTTGCAATAGCAGTTTCGGAAGTACACTTTCCTCCTGGAAGTAAGCTAATAAATGTATCAAGTAGGAGTGCGAGTTGACACATGGCATTGGATCCACGCAACTGAAGTATAAAGCACTGAGCCGGAATTTTCATCCATATTGCAGAACTCCTCATGAAGGGGGGCGTAACAGCTAATAGTTACACCCATATTTTATACTGAACTCCAATGATGTGACAAAACAGAATATTTTCGTGATAAACATAGCACAAATCACCATCGCACATACGACTATAGTGGGTGTATCAGAGTCGTTGGCAGTGACACCCTCACTGTTTGTTTTAGTGTCTTAGATACCACTGTATTTGAATACATTTTATAAAGAATGTTATGCATTGCAACCAGAAGGATCCATTGTGCGGGGCATTACATTTTCTTCAACAATGAGGATAGTATTATTTAGAGCATTTGTCTTAGATTTATTTCAGAAAGGTCTTTTGGTATTTTGGAAGAATCAAATTGAGAAACTTAATTCATATCTAAAATGTATTCTCTCACAACTTGGTTTTTTTATACCAGAGTTCCGCAGTCTACGATCAGGTATAGTGAAGTTGCACCACTTTCTCCTTAGAATCGTCAGATGGCATCTGGTGCTGAACTCGACTTATTCAGGTTACAGATTCCACTGTAATCCACGAAAATTTTCGTTCAAAAATCGTATATAAAGAGCCAGTTCTGCAAATGTTTGTATAGTGGGCGTGGTAAGAGTATTATCCTAACCATAACAGATTAATATCAACCAAATATGTGGATATGTGTTAGTACTAAATGATTCTCTTATTCATAAAAGCTTCATTGGAATCATTTCAGATGAGGTCTTGAAAGTAGGTTAAAAGTAAACCAGGCGTGTTCCTTGCTTGATTCCACCCATCCTGTATAGTATAAATATAACAATTCGAAATTTAGTGAATTCCTCTGAATTTGAAAATGTTTGTGAATAATGGGTGTGGTTACATGGTCCCTATAGTATGGACCAAATTTATGTAAACACTAAATTTCATTATTGTATCTCAATAGAAGCTTTCGGGTGCACCTAGTCTGGGTCCCCAGACATAGCGAAATCCCGGGCAACTGCGAGGCGGACGAGTTTGCCAAGGCAGGCATGCTACTGCACGAAATTCAGCCCTCCGTAAATATCGGCATCCCGCTGGCAACAGCCAAGCTCGATATCAAACGGAAATATCTGGCTAACGCCTACAAATCCTGGGTTGACGAGTACTCCTGCCACACGGCTAGACTAACTTGGCAAGAATGGACAAAAACAGAACCAATCAACTTCTTCGACTTGATCGCGCATCACTGTTGACTTCTGTTCAGGTTTTGACCGGCCACTGAATACTGGGAAAGCACGCAGAAAGACTGAGCCTACCCTCAAACGACTTTAGCCGAGGCTGTGGCTTCGAGGAGGAGGACGAGACGGTTTTCCACCTCTTATGCCACTGCCAATCCTTGAGCAGAAGAAGAATTCGTACCTTTGGTGCCCCATTTCTTACAAGCCTGACAGAGCTGTCATTCTTGAATAATAGGGACATAGCAAGGTTCATCAAACTATCAGGATGGTTTCCTGCAACATGATGGGGGAGGCGTGCCTTTACCGGCGCTGTCCTTGCGCTGAATATCACCATCCCAAGTAAGAGAAGTTTTTTAGTCAGTGCTTTAACGGCCATTATGTGTGCTCAAGTCTGCTTTTAGCAAACTAGGCGGCCACTCCTACCTACCTACCTACCTCAATAGAAGCAAAACCGTCACTAAAATGAAGTGCCGAAAATTACATCTATATGGGTGGTAGGCGTGCCATTTATCCGAACATTTATCATAGCTATCTGAAGGTTAATGATATATCTATGATAACTGTGAAAAAATTGTGAATACAGATGTGCACCAATTAAACGTCTAAGAGAGTCTCTATAATTAAGAATATACGCCATATCCATGCAATCTTGTGGGCGTTACAAAGGTACATTACCTCTTGCCACAGATTACTTGCGCATAGGTAATGTACCCTTTTCCCCATTTTTATGGCATTTATGTAAAAGCCTAATTTATATTTCATTTCTGGCATATTTTCTGGCAGTTCCAGTCCTATGAAAGGGTTCTGAGTATTTATTTTGGTTGCGGTATTTAACCACATTGAAGTTCATTGACAGTTTGAACTAGGAGTAATTTTCATTTTATTACTTATAAAGGTTGGAGGTCTCTTTAGCCGAAATACCCCCTCTTCCTCCGCCTCTCTGTAGTTATTATGAGGTTCTTCCAATTCTACAGTTGTTACTGTTTGCTTGATTCATTATGAGGATGCACACCGACATTTCACAATTCTTCACAATATTCTTGTTTACGATTGTCTGTGTGGACAACAGACGTCTTCTTTATATATACATCTATGTGCTCCTATCAACATGTATGTTCCCTACTATATTTTGTTTATATACTCTACTATATTGTTGAACTTTATAGATTTATGAAGGCGATCCTTTGTTTATAAATGTAGTTCGATATTTCGTAAGTAGAATCCAATGATATGCCAAGAACTGTTTTATCGACCATATTGACAACGTGTTTTTTTACCTTTTATCACAAAATTAAGCTGAAGTCTAGAGGTTGTTTGATCGCCCATATTGACTTCGTGGTTTCTTTTATTACAAAATTCAGCTGAGGTCCTCAGATGAGTATATTCTCCGCCTAAATTTTCTAAAATGCTTTTAGTATCAATTCAATACTTCTATAGATGGGATGGATATAACCCGTCTCTTTGGTAATTGGACTCTTCTAATGTTAGTCTTTCCTTTTGAACCCATTTCCATATGCCGTTTATTACATATCTTAGTTACAGAAGGAAGTTATCGCATTATGTTCATAGGAATTATTTACATGTACTCTTATCTTTCGAGTAAGAGTAACTAAATTTTTATTTGGAGTCGACTTGCAATCCTTCAGGCTTACTCTGATGGATCTCTTATATCCATATTAAATCTCTTGCATTCTAAAAACTGTCAGGATATTGCCAAAGGCTGCCATTTTTGTGTCAAACTAAAGGCGGTGGTATTTATATCTACCCTCAGGATTCATAGATAATTTATGCAATTAATTATCTCACGCATAAATATACAAAAAGAAAATATTTCTGGAAAAACTGCTTGAAAATTAAATAAAATCAAAATGAAAAATGACAACATTATAAATGTGTTACCCACACACAATGCTGTTACTCATACACACGCATTTGCATGCCAGAACATACGATTACATCCCCACTAGACAATTTAACAATCCATGCATATCCTAATACCCATGGTAGAGTTAGTAAAAGCACTTCTAAAACACAGTTTCGTGGAGTAGGCACAGTGATCAGCCTTCCTGAATAGTGAACTTATGTTATACTGAGTCGAATATATAAAAACGACGGACACGATAGAGCCGTAGAAGCAGAACAGATTTGCAATTATCACAACCCCTGACGAACGCGTAGACTTGTTCCAGCAATTGCTGTCAATACACTCTCACTTATATATATATATATATATATATATATATATATATATATATATATATATATATATATATACCTAATATTAGTAAGTCGGTAGTCGTCAATTCATATACCTAATATATATTCAGTAGAACCAAAAATACTTCGTTCCATGCCCACTTCATAATTGGAAGTATTTCCAAATATCAAATTACTACTATAAGCCGTAATTAGCTAAGTTACCCTGGCAATAGATCTAAAGACATACCTTGGGAATGAAAACAATTCCCTTTGGGCAACTTGGCGGCATTGTTTGGAAACGATATATAATTATCGTACTTATATATCGTAATAATATCAATATAAACACATTTCATTCCCAGTTTATATTGGGATGGATTAGAGTGGCAGCTAAAGAAAGCCCGAAGATTGGCCATTTGTGATACTACGGAGACGTGGAGCCCTTAAACTGAAAAAGAATTAACTAAATAAGGAATCATAAATATCAAACAAGGAAATTTTGGAACTCAGTTATCAAAGGCTTCTGGGCAAGTACTACAAACTCCTTGCAGAGTTATAATCGCTAATATTTGGCTTCATTCATAAATCCACTATTAATTTCTTAGGAATTAAAAACAGCATGATCTGCATATTTATCTTTCTTTGCTACCGACTCAAGCTCCAGTTTCACTCTCTGACTGTTTGGTAAGTGCATGTGGAGTGTCTCGTATAATGTGCATTCATACAGTTTGGTCCAATCATCACATTTTGGGAACTTTTCAGGATAGTGAATTAGGAAGACCACGTTGATTAATCATTTGTTAAATATTGTTGATTTACTACTCTCAAAATATCCTGAATATCAATATATATTTTCAATATATCTGAGCCAGGAAAGATTTTCTAACTAATTATTTAAGGAAATAACTTAAGAACTTCTCAAGGAAGTGATGAAAGAAGGCATCCGGAAGTGCATTTAGGAAAGCCTGTTTCAATGCCATTTTCAATATGACTTCCTTGGTTAATCAGAAAGGAGTTTAAGGATTCATACAGATCAACTATGATATCAGTTTTATTTGAACTTCTTAAGGAAATGAGAAGTGAAGGACCTTTGAGATTAAGCATTTATTCCATTAGAACGTATTGTAGAAGCGGAGTCGTTTATGGAGTGCGATAAGAGCTTGGCATATATTGCTCGATCTTCTTCTTAGATATGAAAAATGACCCACCCACTACTCAGTTATGGAGTCATGTGATATAAGTTCAAGTAAGTAATTGAGAGGAACAAAACCCCACCAAATACTCAGCGGGAAGACATTTGAAATCACTAAGTTCAGGGAAGTAATTGTGGAAAAAGACCCACCAAATTCTCAGATATGTAGTCATGTGGACTCACACAGTAAGGAAGTAATTGAGGAAAAAGACCCACCAACTACTCAGTTATGTAGTTATGTGGAATCGCAAACTAAGGAAGTAATTGAGGAAAAAAGAGCCACCAAATACTCAGTGGTAGTCATTTGAAATCACTAAGTTCAAGGAAGTAATTGAGGAAAAAAGACCCACCAACTACTCAGTTCGGTAGTCATTTGAAATCACAAACTAAGGAAGTAATTGAGAAAAAGACCCACCAACTACTCAGTTATGTAGTTATGTGGAATCACAAACTAAGGAAGTAATTGAGGAAAAAAGAGCCACCAAATATTCAGTGGTAGTCATTTGAAATCACTAAGTTCAAGGAAGTAATTGAGGAAAAAAGACCCACCAACTACTCAGTTCGGTAGTCATTTGAAATCACAAACTAAGGAAGTAATTGAGAAAAAGACCCACCAACTACTCAGTTATGTAGTTATGTGGAATCACAAACTAAGGAAGTAATTGAGGAAAAAAGAGCCACCAAATATTCAGTGGTAGTCATTTGAAATCACTAAGTTCAAGGAAGTAATTGACGAAAAAAGACCCATCAACTACTTAGATATGTAGTTATGTGAAATCACTAAGTTCGAGGAAGTAATTGAAGAAAAATACCCACTAAATACTCAGTGAATCATTTGAAATCACTAAGTTCAAGGAAGTAATTGAGGAAAAAGACCCACCAACTACTCAGTAATGTAGTCATGTGGAATCACAAACTAAGTAATTGAGGAAAAAAGACCCACCAACTACTCAGTTATGTAGCCATGTGGAATCACAAACTAAGTAATTGAGGAAAAAAGACCCACCAACTACTCAGTTCGGTAGTCATTTGAAATCACAAACTAAGGAAGTAATTGAGAAAAAGACCCACCAACTACTCAGTTATGGAGTCATGTGGACTCACAAAGTAAGGAAGTAATTGAGGAAAAAGACCCACCAACTACTCAGTTATGTAGTTATGTGGAATCGCAAACTAAGGAAGTAATTGAGGAAAAAAGAGCCACCAAATACTCAGTGGTAGTCATTTGAAATCACTAAGTTCAAGGAAGTAATTGAGGAAAAAAGACCCACCAACTACTCAGTTCGGTAGTCATTTGAAATCACAAACTAAGGAAGTAATTGAGAAAAAGACCCACCAACTACTCAGTTATGTAGTTATGTGGAATCACAAACTAAGGAAGTAATTGAGGAAAAAAGAGCCACCAAATATTCAGTGGTAGTCATTTGAAATCACTAAGTTCAAGGAAGTAATTGACGAAAAAAGACCCATCAACTACTTAGATATGTAGTTATGTGAAATCACTAAGTTCGAGGAAGTAATTGAAGAAAAATACCCACTAAATACTCAGTGAATCATTTGAAATCACTAAGTTCAAGGAAGTAATTGAGGAAAAAGACCCACCAACTACTCAGTAATGTAGTCATGTGGAATCACAAACTAAGTAATTGAGGAAAAAAGACCCACCAACTACTCAGTTATGTAGCCATGTGGAATCACAAACTAAGTAATTGAGGAAAAAAGACCCACCAACTACTCAGTTCGGTAGTCATTTGAAATCACAAACTAAGGAAGTAATTGAGAAAAAGACCCACCAACTACTCAGTTATGGAGTCATGTGGACTCACAAACTAAGGAAGTAATTGAAGGAAAAAGACCCACCAACTACTCAGTTATGTAGCCATGTGGAATCACAAACTAAGGAACTAATTGAGAGAGACAGGTTGATGATTGCACAACATAAAATAGTCACAGGAAATACTCATAATTATTATGCAAATGATGAGGGACAAAATCTCACCAATTGCGTTTTGACGAATTCCTATCGAGTAGCCTATTTATAGACTTTCTTAGATGGAAGGCCTTGAAGATTTCCCATTTCTGAACCACATTTTTAGATACAGTTTTAATACAACCTTTAAGGAAGTTTGGATACTTAGCATTTCCGATTAATCAATGTCGCACACAATGTCGTTACTCCTTCAATTTCCTACTGGGTTCTTCGTTAGTAATAATGGCGCCTCCGCATGTCTTCTCACAGACACATCCCCATGCTCAAAGCGGGTGACATAAATTCTTCACTGGCAATTGTCACGGCTCGCTTCCTAACATTGAAAAATGAGCTAAGCAATCAAAACGAGATTTGCAAATGAAAGTAGGGAGCAACAAAATGGCAATAAAAATGAAAAGGCCAACAGCATTTAAAGATGTGCCAACCGGAGATTCAAATGAAATTGAGTGGAATCTGTTGGCGTGGGCGGCGGGCGAAACGTACGCACGGAAGGGAGTTGGCAGCAATTATATAAAAATGTGGTTAAAATTAAAGCTACCCAAGTGCTGCAAATGCAAATACACATGTAAGAGTGTGTGCGCGCTCATGTGTACGTGTGCCACACGCATAGGGTTTGCTTCACTCGCAAGGCTTAAGGATAATGCTGGGCTACATGCTGTGCTCGTAGAAAAGAGATTGTCAAAAAAGCAAAAAGGAAAAACTTGCGTAGATTTAGTGCACGTACTCGTGTAATTATATACCAGAGGTGTGAGTGTGTGTGTTACGGTTGGGTTTGGTGTGTACGTGAAAAAATGCCGTGGGAAAGGTTCTTCAGTATATAGAAAATATTCGCCTATATTTACTCTTACTATTTATGCTGGTACACGCTGAAAATAGGAACAGAAAATTTGCAGGCACGCACTATACTCAAATGATATAAGATTTCGGATCAAATATAATATATGTTTATATGTTATTTCCGTGGCACATGTTCACAAGTTACAACAATTTTCACTGCATACACACACAGGGGTTACAAAAATTTATACCTTGATGTGATCTGTTAAGAAATGTTTAATTTATTTTCGTTTAAGATTCGTAAGCTCTTATTTTTCAGCACACATACACACACAAACACACACCAATCCACTCCCGTCACTCAAAGACACAATTCTGCTTTCATCTGTGTTACTTTAGTTCACGTTGAATTTTTCTTTTTCTTTGAAGGCCACACACAAGCACAAAATTTTCGATTTTTCCTACCGTTTGTTGACGTACCCGCATACTTTTTGCACAGCTTTTATGAAAGTTTTCATAATTTTTCTTATTTTCATATGATAAAATTTGAATGAGATTTTTGTGAATATTTTCTTTTACCTTTTATAATCAATTTTTAATATTTTCTATTCTAAATTGAATTTCTCGCACTTGGCAATGGTCCGCAATCGATAAGACGTTCCAATTTTCACGGAGTAACAAGCCAGACTCGCTCTGACTGCTTTCCACTGTTCTCTGCAAGCGAATTTTCCACACGACCATCAAGCGACTAAACCAATCAACTGCACTCAACTCAATTTTCCTGCATTCCGTCCATTTCAGCTCAACTCACAGGCAACCACACACACACACACACACACACACGCATACACACATACACACCAGCTCACACTCGACTCAAAGCAAATTTCCTCACATTCGCCGCTCATTTTCCGCTTATATACGCTAATGTAATGAAATGCTGATTCCATTCACACCCCCTACGCCTGCATAGTAAGCTCGCAATGGTCGCGGCGCTCGCTCAATTCAATTCCTTTTGTCAACGACAAGTTGAGCGAGAGCGGAAGCGCGGTGGCGGCCATGCTTGCCTCCCCGCCGCATATCCGCACTCTGCTCAGTTCGGTTTAGCCCAGCGCGAGTGCTGTTCTATTCAATTTTGCTTTTCATGTGACAGGAAAGCTTCAATTTTTCTTAACTGTTATTTTGATTGCTCCAAAGAAAGCTCCTCTCTGAGGGTTGCCTTTTGACATTCACTGAAACGTGAGTGCGAAGAATCTTTTGTTTCTTTGACAATTGCTTACACTGTAAAAAAGAAGTCGTATTGGAAATATGTTTAACATAGAGAGAGCTGAAACTGATTTTTAACTGTTAAAACAAAAGCTTCCAAATATGTCTTCTAACAATAAGGGTAACTGATAATATCATGTAGTGAAGACGCCTCGCTTCTGCTCCACGAAAACCCATCTAAGCCCTGGTATATATATTGGGAGTGCCTGTGAAATGGCAAAAATACAAGGTGCCGGATAGGAAAGAGGTATTTCTAGTAGCACCATTGGCGTTTACATGGATCAGAATGACAGATCCCTCCCTTATATACTGCCACAATTTCACGACATTTGGACTAATAGAAGCCGAGCTATTGCGTGTGATGTGACAAAATGATTGTGTCAACGTTACAAAAATGAGCATCGAACAAAGAACTAATATTCAGTTTTGTTTTAGGTTAGGTTAGTTTAACCTGGCTGGCATTAAACCACGCATAGACCGATTGGTGCCTAACAATACCAGTTTGAGTCTGACCTTTATGCAGATTTCCAGTAGACATCTCGTAGGATATGAATGCTTCTTGAAAATTTAGGCAGTGTTGTCAGCTCCACTCCTGAGATGTCTTCCAATCTCCCAAATTGTGGGGCTCCTAAGCATTTTAAGCAACTTTTTGATAACGCAAGACATATACAAAGGAGATGTTCCAGAGTTTCCCCTTCTCCAACCTCCCTACACATTCTACATTCGTCATTGTCCGTTATTCCTATCTTGTGTGCATGTTACGCCAGTAAACTATGGCCTGTCATTGTACCTATGATGATTCTACAGTCTTTTCATGAGAGCGCGAGTATAAATCGCGTTTGTTTCCTATCGTTGACCTTACACATAACTTTGGCCATTTTGCAGTTGTTTAAACTGTCACCTTGCTTTCACCTGCCTACTCATGTATCCGTCCGTTTCATTGAATAGTTCCTTAAGAGGTTTCTGTATGTCGTTTTCTTGTGCAAGTGGAAAATTGACATCGTTTTTTCCAATCTCATCTGCTATTTCATTCCTTTCTATGCCCTTATGACCAGGTTCCGAAAAGATATGCAGTCTTCTATTTGCGAATTGCCTTTGAATGGCTTCACTGCTCTGAAGGACATATTTGGATTTTATACTATATGAGTTAATAGTTTTATCGCTGCCTGGTGGTCCACGCATATGTCTATTTTTGAGTCATTTCCGGTCTTGGTGTAGACTAGCTCTGCGGCTTTCCTAATTGCGAAGTCTTCCGCTTGAAAGATACGGCTCTGGTCAGGCAGCTTTATAGGCCGCCCAATTCCCAACTCTGAGCAGTAGATGCCCGCTCCCACACCATCCATCGTTTTGGAGCCATCTGTGCAAAAGCTAAAGGTCCTTCGTCTGGGCCTCATTCCATTATGCCATTCCCTTTGTTTTAAACTTGGTGAAACATTTACCAAAACGTTTCAGTTGATGAACCAAGTTTATGGTGAAGATTGTTTATCCCGTGTCAGAGTTCATAAGTGATATCCGCATTTTAAAACCGATCGTGACGCCAGAAATGTTGAGCAACCTGTTGGCCCACCGAAATCCAAGATCACCACAGATTCCAACAAAACCGTCCATGAATTCATCAAAGATCTGCAGAAATCTCTATTCAAATTCATGGAATTGAAATTGAGCATCTCAAAATTATCAATTTATCGCATTTTGAACGAACATTTGGGGAACGGATTGTTCCGCACATGTTGACGGACGACCAAAAATTGCTCCGAATTCCACCTTCGAAGAAGCCCGAACATTACGAAAACTTCCTGTACAACAATGTAACTGGTGATGAAACGTGGAGTTTTCAAAATGATCCAGAAACCAGGCGCCAAAGTGCTGTGCGGAAGGCGCCAGAGGAGCCAAAACCCCAAAAGTCTCGGGAATTCAAAAGTGAACTTTGATTTGCTTTAACGATTCCAAGGGAATTATTATCCACAAAGAGTTTGTTCGCCCGGGTCAAACAGTTAATGCACAACTCTATACTGGCGTTTTGAACCGTTTGGTACTTCGTATTTGTTGTATTCGACCGGAATATTGCGCAGAAGGAAGTTGGCGTTTGTTTCACGATAATGAGTCATCTCATCGATCGACATTTCTGATCGATTTTTATACTAAAAATGGCATTTTAACTATCAACCACTCCGCGTATTCACCTGATTTGGCACTGTGATACTTTTACCTTTTAGGAAAAGGAAAGCGTTTTGAAAGGAAAGTGTTTTGTGGATGTAGAAACCATTCAAAAGGCTTGTACCGACATCCTGAAGGACATACCAGTCGATAATCGAAAACACTATTTCGGCATTATTTTAGACCTTGTATTGAGTCGGAAGGGAACTATTTAGAATATTTTTGAAAAAAAGAGTTTAGTTGTTCTTATTTTTTAAAAGTCCTGATTATTTTATATGCACCTTGCATTCTATCTACCAATGCAAATAAATTACGCCAATGCACTCAGAAATATTTGCCATAAATGCAGCTGAACACAATTTGATTGATCGCAAAGTATCTGGAATAGAATCCAAACCTCTTCTCAGATAGACATAGGCCTTAAAGGTACATTCAAATAGGTCCTAGAGTGCAATTCAGTGTTACATTGAAGCGTACATAACAGGAGATCGGGAATTGGATGGCAGGACACCGGGTAATGAGGAAACAGAGAAATACAGAGTGTAGAGCTCTCTCACTCTATCTCTCTCTCACACACATACTGATTGCTAAACAAAAGTATTTATGAAAACGATTCTCATTTTGCTCAATACGTTATTGAAAATGGGCGTTACAGTTTAAATATTATGCCTAGATAGATAGATAGATATATTTAAGGGTGTTATACACTGCAACCTGAAAGATCTATTGTGATGCCCCTATTTATTTGAAAGATGAGGATAGTCTGATCTATAAATCTTCTGTCAAGTGAATTTCCGACAGGAATTCATGTATTTTGGAGGATTCAAGTTGAGGGATCTTGCTCATATCTAAGTTATATTCTCCAAAATACCTGAGTCTTTTGTGTGCCGAAGGTCCGCCGTCTGTGATCAGGTGCAGTGAGGTTTCTTCACTTTCTCCACAGAATCGACAGATGGCATCTGAAGATATACCCAACTTGTTCAAATGGTAGTTGAGTCTACAATGTCCGCTTAAAATGCCAGTGATGAATCTTAATTTACTCCGAGGCATATTTATTAAGTCCTTAGATCTTTTAGGATTAAAATCTCCCAGAAGAGCTTTGGACTGTCTTAGTCCCGGAAGAGTTTTCCAGGTTTGACTTCTTTTTGCACATATTGGTGATTATGTTTCAAGTTCCACTTTCACAACAAAACTAAATAAATTTGCTTGAAAAATCTTTTATAGAAGGTAAGTCTTTCCTCTACTCCAATTATAGGATTGGTACTGCAATAGACCCATCTATTAAATTTTAGGGATTTATAGTGGCTCTGTAATCGAACATATGCAATTTCTTTGACAAATACTTCATTGGTTCACAGACCAGAATATATATGATAGGCATGGCAGTAGAATTCCACTGCCCATTTTTACACATACAGATCACTTTAGCGAAATATTTATTTCAAAATACTTTTCCCTGCGAGTTGAAGGTATTAGTCCCCA
This sequence comes from Clusia tigrina, assembly GCA_920105625.2. Taxonomy (NCBI): domain Eukaryota; kingdom Metazoa; phylum Arthropoda; class Insecta; order Diptera; family Clusiidae; genus Clusia; species Clusia tigrina. The sequence continues at coordinate 32,733,626 of OV050030.1, forward strand.
GTTCTAACTCTCCTAAACTCTTCCAGATATATATCCATACCTTTCGTATACCATAGAAAAAAAACAAACAATTTTTTAGAAAATATTTACTGTTTAATCTTAAAATTTTTATATTATTCTTTGAATTCAAAGCTATTAAAATTATTTAAAAAATATTCTCTCTCTCGCTGTCTCTCTCTCTCTCTCTCTCTCTCTCTCTCTCTCTCTCTCTCCTATCTCACTATCTCTCTCTCCCTCAGAACTTGAACTAAAAAAGAAATAAAACTAACTCTATAAAATAGCCCCTCAACCGATCATGTGCGTCAGAGCCAGCCCCACACCGAAGTCCTTCTGCCCACTGAGCGGTCCACTGGTCCACTTCGTAGCAGTGCCCATCAGATCAAAACGAGTATCTCGATCCACCAAAGATTGGCCCGACCAGCCAGTTCCAACTGTTTGCCGAAGTTAGGAATGTTGCTCTGACCGAAACTGGCGCCGTGGCCGTTGACGTGTGAGTACTCCACACCGGCGCCATTTCGCTCGAATTTCAAACCGTTCGGCAGAGTGTTCTGCGACTTGAACATTTTCGAGTCCAGGTAGTGTACTCCGTCATTGAAGAGATTGGCGTGAGAACTCTGTGTCAATGTGTCGCGTGCTCCGGGAACGTGCTCCTTAGTTATGCCAATGCCATTCCCATTACTGCAATGAAATGGTTAAGCTTAGTTGAGAGTTACATGAGAATCACAGCTCTGCTCTTACACGTTGTATCCCACTGCGGCACCAGTGGCCACGGGGCCGCCATTCGTGCTTCCGGCTGCGAAGGCCTTCGCGATTACATTGTGATCCGGTGTGCCAATGCCCTTGGCCAACTCCAGACGTGCATCGGCCCCACCAGCGGGGTTGCTCGCCAATGATCCTCCCACCACCTGACGCCGTACGCGAATGGGTTGTGGTGCAGCTGTGGGCGGTGGGTAGTACGGCAACGTCTGGAAGTTTGCCTGTTGTGGATAAGCCTCCGCGATGAGGGCGCAGAAGAGCGCAATTGTTGCAATTGTGAGAATTAATTTCATTTTGAAATGTTTTTAATAGTTTATTTAAAATTTGATTGGAAGTCGTAGAAGTGTTCTGCAGCTCTGAACTGATCTGAAGCGTTGACTTGAGTGATGCTGTGACGAGAGATCGTTGAGATTTATAAGGAAATCGAATGCCGAGTTTGGTTCCTTGTCAGTGTTTTGTGGGGGTTCTATTCTAGCAGATGTCTTTGGTGTCATCATTATTGTTCTTGTTGTTTCTGTTGCATTTTTCTGCGAGAAGTGTTGATGACGTTTTTCATTGAGTTCACATTTTTCATTCTTATCATCTCAGTTCGATTGCAGGTGGTTTTCCTGACTGAAATATTTTCGCATGCTTCTTGTGGGGAAATAAAATTCCCCGGTATTGTCTTTTCATATCTACCAAATTGGGTGTGTCTGAAGTATTCAATGTCGTACGCAATGTTTTAAGTAGTATATATATTAAATACGTTAGTACTTTTATCTGCCAGAGTTCCTAATCAGAACTAATGCACTGGATGTGGAATTGTTGTTAAACTGACTTTATATGTAAGAATGAAATTTTCTGGATAGCGCTGAGTCCTGACGACTAGAAAACATATTTTCGTATATAAATAATTGTATTGTTAATTAATTATAAATAAACATGTTCGAGACCTCGATATTTTGGTGGTATGGTACTCAATAATTCTGGAGCAGAGGGAGAGTGCGTTTCGAACTGTTTCGTAGAATACATGATAAAGACCTTCAACCTACCTTCGAATTTGAATGGTTTGCACGAAGTGTTTCATCGAGGTAAACCCCTCGGTGTTTCTGGGCTTTATAAAATTCTCAATCGATCTTTGCATTCTGCGCTATCAATAAGGCAAATATGGCTGGGGGCATTCTGGGGAAGGAAACGGAGTATTGTGCCAGGCATGGTATATGGATATATCAGTTCTTGGCGTTCTTCTTGAGGCCACCGCCAATAGCGAAAAGTGTTTCCTTAATTGTCTTTGAAGTATTGGCAAGTACATTGCGGATGGAGTGATTAACGAGCATAGAGTTAAATCGGCTTTGGTACCCGTTTATGGCGAAGAAGGAGTCGATGCAGTTCTTTTGGTCTGTAATGAAACGACCGCCACAAATCTCTGTGATCAGGCGTACGATGTGAATCAATGCGGTCTTCGCTACGGCATTCACGTAAATGTGTTTTGAAAACTTGAATGAAATTATTCAAATAAATTTCAATATATTCGCATAAAAACGAATTTGTTTCCAATTATAAATTATTGTTGAAAATCTGGTCGAAAAATAATTTTGAAATAATTCCGGATCGTGTGAGTTTTATATATAATTTAAATGAATTAATAACATTAAACTGGGCACAATTCGATCTCAAAGCCAATATAATAATTTTAGAGAGTGCCATCAGAGTCTTCCATCAAGTCAAAGTTCTTAAGAAAGCGAGTAGAAATATTGATGAGAGGGTTCCGGTGTAGAAAATTCGCTGTTTGAGGGTTATTTTCAGAAACAGTTGTTCTCCTCTACCAAACTTTGTTCAAAGTTAAAGGAGATGATGCCATTTCGTAGAAAAAAGTAGACCTGAAGGACTTAACATTGTCTCAATCATAACTAATCATATTATATTATCATATTATATTATATATTATAACTGTAAAAAATGCATCCACTTTGTCCTATTCACAACCTTTCCAAATCGAAAATGTGACAATTCTAACAAAATAAAAGAGATATTATAATGAAATGGTATGAATGGTATAACGAGTGCTAAACTAGAATAACATATCGTTCACTATACAATAATGAGAGACAATTTCTAACTTTATGCTGGGAGTATACTTGGGTGTGTGTTACTAATATCCGGAACTTTATTGTTTTTGGCAGTCCTGTTCTAGAAAATAGTGGAATGGTCAATGAAGAGAGTTCAACTGCCGGACGTTGTTAAAAAAATTATTGAAAATAGACATTTTATTCATAGCAATATTCCAGAATACTAGAATAACACACAGTTAGAGTACTTTAGATCTCCAAGAGCGGAATTCCCTTTCCCATGAGTCATAGCTTTTAATTTTTGAGTTCTTTTGGCTCTCATTTATAAAGTGCATATAGTATTGATGTGTGTAGTAGACCCGATGACGGTGGTGGACCCGAATGTCTAATTTAGGAGATGTATATTGAAATCATTCGAACAATATACTGCCTTAGAATGCTACTGGAATCCATCTACACATATATAGAAATAATATTCATATTTCCCAGAGATTCAACAAGGTCACAAATTGCACTGTTAATGGTCTCGAATATATCAATGTGCGAATTCGTCGAATTACCCCTACTATATTCTATTTCTAGCTGGAATCAAATTAGATATCATAATTGACTAAATGTCATTCTACCAATTATCAAACAGGTTTCAAAGACTATTTAAATTCTTTCAATAATCATTAAGAGAAAGGGGAGGAAAGTTCGGTTACCGTCATAATTTGTACCTTAACTCATTTTAGTTTGAAATTACATCCAGCTTAAACCATAAACATTTCTTAAAAGAATCTTGAATCATATTCACTGGAAAGGTTCGAAATGCTTCAATCTCAAATAGTGACCTATACCAGAGAATACGGAGAAAAGAAACTCTTTTTCACTGCCAGCGTCCATAGCGGACACACCATGATTTTGAGTGGATTCACCACGATTTTGAGTGGATTCACCACGATTTTGAGTGGATTCATGTACAACGTCCGTGTGCTTTATTTCGCTGCTTTGCCGTTTTACGCTTTAGTTTCTTATCTCTGTGTTCTCTGCCTATATCTCTCGGAGCAGGGAGAAAGTGGCTCAATCTTTAGTGATCTTTGAGACTTAGACCTAAGATTTCTCAAAGATTTGCTTACAACTTGAAAAAAACTTCTTCCTGTCTTTTTTGTGATGTATTTTAAGTGAGATTCTCAAGTGAGGTTTTTGTCTTGAAAATACCTTTTAAACGAGGCCTCCTTCTTTGTTTATTTATTGGATACGAGTAACTTGCATTTGTGAATATAATTACTGTGGTTTTATTTGTGCACACTCTTTCCAATGAAGTCAATGATCACTGATCGCCTGTTATATTTATTTAAGAACCTTCTGTACACCAATTCATACGAGTTGTTTGTGAAACTGGGCCCACCTTCTGTAAAAGTGAAGTCAGCTTAGACTCGCATTTGAATCAACACAAAACGATTGTCAATAATTGGGTTGTAAAGAAAAGAGGCAAATCGCGGGTGGCACAATGTTTTATCAGGTGCAACTGATACTAATCGAACAAAATCGAAATGATTATGTTTTATTATATATTTTTCATTTGCCCAGTTGTTGCACTGATGCTACAGAAAGAGGCTTATACTAACTGTGGCCGCCCCTCTATCGATGATCGGTGATATTGTGTAATCCATGAAGTTGAAAGTAAATCTATTAAACACATTTAGTAATAAGCTCTTTATCATTTCGGCATCCAGTCTCTGTGTCTCTAACTTCAAGATTTCAGCTGATCCTAATTCACTTCAAAGCATCGTCGTGCAATTCTGCTTTCAGTAATTATAATCAGCAACACTGCAAATAATGACATTTTATTTTTATGACTGCTTTCTGCTCTTGTCTACATTAATACCCATGGAATAGAATTATCTTAAAATCGCAGCTTCTATTCCAGCATAATCGCTCGAATTTCACTAAAATCCTACACTATGTCAGTATTTCCTACTATCTCCGCATCTGGGAATTTCATCGTTGCTTCCCTTTCTTAGCGTGTTGCTCACCTGCCTATCGCCACATATGGATACAAGACCAGAATTGTACAAAATCTATTAAAAGCTTTTAATATTCTTCTACTGCATTGAACAGTATAAGCAATAAATCCATTTCATCTTTGTTAATCTCTTCTATCTTCATGGTATTTATTGTTTTATACTTTCCAGACCAAATATTAAAGTAAAAGTATTCTTATCTGAGATGGAAACTTTTTATCCACCAGTCAACTCTCATTGTCACTGAATAAGATTGTTTAGAAAAGCACTTAATAAAATAATCTCTTTAACATCACCGGTGGTAAGCTCCGAAGTCATGTGCAAAGAAGAAACACTATGGTCTAAGAGAAACCCTTTCAGACACAGCTAAGATATGTGGAAGCCTCGTATTTTTACTACAGAAATACTAATGAAAGATTAGATTAAGTAATCTACCACAATGACAACGCCTTCTTTCCTTTTGGCACATAAAAGTCTCCACGAGCATGGGTTTTTTTCATTACTGGCAATTACTCTTGGCTTTTATACCCTTTACTCTAAATAAAATGGTTTAAAAGAGAATACAGAGTTTGTGCGGTTTAGCTGTTTTGCCACTACCAGAAGGAGGCGTGGCAGATATAAACATAAGTATAAACAAATAGCTTTCTCCTTTCTGTCCGTCCATCTGTCCGCCTGTGGTCCCTTTTTTCCAAACCGTTAGAGATATCTTAATGAAACTTTGTTAAGCCTAAACCATAGCACAGAGACATATTGGTATATGAACCCAATTGGATGAAGACCACGCCTACCTCCCACATATGCGCATTTGTTTACCTTTTTAAAATGGCTATAACTTCGGTCCAATTGACATAGTGACGAAAGTTGTAATTATTATTGTTTGGATCCTACTACACATTGTGGCCGTTATATATTTACTGCCACGCCCATTATTAACACATATTCATTACTTATTATTTATATGAGATTTTTGGATAGAAAATTTTGAGCAAGCACTTGTAGACATTATAAAGTCAACTGCAAATAATGGGATTGATCAGAGAAAGGGCACGCCCATTTCCATATCAGGAACTTCTGGGACTAAAATTAAACTTTTTTTTTCCGAAGGCAGGAGGGGGTACGCACCACCCAAAAGTGTGAGATTTTTACTCACTAAAACCCCCTCCCTAACCTAACAGTTACGCTAAGCGTCAAAGGCCTGATACCGATTTAGGAAGGGATATCGAAAGGGAACTACTGACGGCTTGAAAGAAAAAGTGTTATTTTCGATTTCAACGTATGTTCGGAGGTGATTTGTTTGTTCATTCAAATAAATCACCTCCGAAACTAAATTGAAATCATAACACGCACTACGAAACGGAGCAAAATCTAAATAGTTCCAATTTCAAACATGGAGATGCAGGGAGTGAAATTCCTTGTTCTTCTTGCAGGAGCATTAAAAAGTGGAGAATGCCAAGCAAAAAACTACTTTTTATTTCACCACTAATGAATTTAAACACAAAACATGCCTTAAGCATAGTTCTAGGGGTTTTAAGAGAGGGGAGGCGAATTAGTTTAAGACGACTTCTTATGTGAGGGAAGATTAAAATTGGAGTATTAAAGGAGGAGAAATTAAAGGAACGTAGGCAAAACAATAAAAACCGATTTTGAACTGATTCAATAGCATCAGAGTAGAAGGCATATCTGGAACACCAAACAACACTTGCGTATTCTAATGATGAGCGTACCAGGGAATTGTACAGAAGTTTGGTAATAAAGGGGTTTTTGAACTCCTTTGCCCAGCGTTTTATGAATCATATAGTCCGTTATTGAGCAGATTATGTTTTGATCTGTTATGTTATTTAAAATATTGAAATGGCCATAGTCATGAGGTTCTTATCTTGACAAGATCTTCATCTTGAATGCGCTTCTAGCAGCACATTTTTCACGAATGCGTGTAGTGGGGATAGTCCTATTATGGCCTCAATAGCAGCGGTTGGGCAGTTTCGAATAACACCGGTGATTGCCACGCAAGCCTGCCTTTGAAATCTTGTAAGTATTTTCTTACCAGATTCTTGTGTTGTCTTGGGCCACCACACAAGGGATGCATAGGTAATGATTGGTCTAACCATCATTACATACATCCAGTGTATCATTTTTGAGTCTAGACCCCATGTTCTACCAAAGAGACTGCCTTTGTTTATCGCCGAGTGTAGGTGAGAGTTCCAATTCAGTCGCTTATCCAGAACTACACCTAGATATTTCATTGGAATATTTTATAATGATTCCCTCAACAGCTATTGCACCAAGGTTCAATTTTAATCTGTTTATAAAAGGAACGAGAATTGTTTTGCTACGATTCACGCATAACCACTCTGGGCGACACCATTCTGAGATGAAGGCTAGAGCCTGATTCATAATGTCGGATACTGTTCTTTCAAACTTGCTGATGATAATGACACTAAGATCGTCAGCATATCCAATTGCCTCGAAGCCTAACCCTTGTAGTTTGACTAAGAGATCGTCAATAACTAAAGCCCATAGAAGGGGTGACAATACATCGCATTGGGGACAGCCTTTCATTGCCTTGACTGATACGGCCTCGTCTCCCTGAGATGAGCTAATTTCTCTACTTTTGTGCGTTTTAACCTGCCCAACAGTTGGTTTATCGATATTTTTGCAGAGCATGGTCTCCTCTATAGAGCGGTGACCGGCATTATCAAAGGCGCCCTCGACATCTAAGAATGCACATAAAGCAATTTCCTTGGAATATTGAGCTTTCTCTTCGTTACAAGGTAATGAAGCGCTCTCTCCGTGGATTTCCCCCTATTGTATGCAAACTGAGATTGGTGCAGAGGTGTTGTTCTGTCTAGCGTTTCTCTAATATGTAGATCCACCAATATTTCCATAGTTTTTAGAAGAAACGACGTGAGACTGATAAGTCTGTAAGATTTAGGCAGTTCGCTGGACCTCTTGCCATATGGATGGTATGTACTCCCTGCTGAAACTGTTCCTACAAATAGCAACAAGTGATTCAAGCATTATATCCAGTCCTCTTATCAAGAGGGCTGAAAAAACGTTATCCTCACCTGGTGTCTTGAATGGTTTAAAGGACCCAACAGCCCATTTAGCCCCGTCTGGGGTAAATATTACTCCAGACAAACTCCAGGATCTTTTGTCTAATACGGCCCATTGGTGGCATGACGGCTGATCCAGTGTCATTGACACTCTCGTTGACCCCGGGAAGTGCACTTGAAGCAGGTATTCTAAAGTGTCCCTCCTGTTCATTGTATAAGACCCATCTGGTCTTCTTAAAGTTGCAACACCGTTAGAGTGTTCTTTGCGTAAAGCTTTATGGAGTCTAGCGCTCTCTGGCGTTCGACTATATTTTCGCAATATTTCCTCCAAGACTCACGCTTGGATCTTCTTAGTTCTTTGTTGTAATTTGTCAGAGCCACCCTATAGTCGTCCCATACCTTCGTGCGTTTACAACGATTGAACAGTTTTCTTATCTTTTTACGCATATCTGCAAGCTTGTCATTCCACCATGGGACCTTGCGAGTCACATTGTGAGTTTTGACCACAGTGCTTTCATGATATGCTGAGATTATTATATCGTTTAGTCGATACACCGCCTCCTCGAGTTCACCAACAGAACTTATACGTGTAGGCAGCGAAACGGATCTTGATTCGAATAATTCCCTATATAGCCTCTAATTTGTTTTTTTGGATTGGAGACTTCATTTTTTAATTCAGATTTTCCTGGTAGGTCGAATCTTATATGCAAATGATATGACAGAGAGGCCTCGTCAGATACATGCCAATTCCTGACAAAATTGGCGATGTAAGGACTGGTTAGAGTTAGGTCTAGTACCTCTTCTGTAACCGCGTTAATAAAGGTTGGTATTGCACCCTTATTACATATGTTTGTGTTTTTGCTTAAGAGAAAACTTAAGAGAGACTCACCCCTGTTGTTGATGTCCGAGCTTCCCCAGACATGATGATGCGCGTTTGCATCGCAGCCAATCACGTACTGCATTTTGTTACTTTTGCAGTGCCCAATAAGCCCCTGCACCTCCACGGGAGGTATAATGTTGGAGTCACCTGGAAAGTAGGCGGACGCACAAACAATTTCCTGCGCTCTCTTCTCTGTTGAGACTTCAACAAGGATGGCTACTAGATCTTGACTAGTAAATTCTGAAATGAGAAAATAGTTAGTATTATAGTCAATCATAATCGCCGCTCTGGGCCGCGAACAGTGATAATAAACCAACTTGCATCCCTTGTTTGTAAGACCTTTGACTTGGCCCCCAATTATCCATGGCTCTTGTATTAAGGTCATGGGTAGGTCTTCGGCGACAAAACTTTTGCACAGGGTGGCCGATGCTCCTTTAGCATGGTGCAAGTTCGCCTGTAGAACTTTAAGAGTGCTCATTCGCGGCGGCTTTCCGCAGCGAGTTTCTGGAGCCTCGCGCTCCTAGGACCCTTATTTTTGTGGTCCCTATGACCCCCAGTATTCTTGGCTTTTGGTTTTTGGTGCTGAGGCGCTTTCGGCGCATGCCATACTGCGGGATCGCGTATTCTTGTTGCTGTTGTTGTTGCGCCTGCGATTTGTTTTTGTCGTTAGCGCCCCTTTGCTAGTCGATGGTTTGTCGACCTCCACTTCGTAGGACCTTGTGTCCCCAGCATGCCCTTCAGCACTGCTCCCGAGTGTCGGCGTTGTTTGTTCTTTTGCGCTATCGCTGGCTTTCTCTGCGCCTTTATTGCTCTTTAAAATGAGACGCACGTGTTCATAGCGGCTATCTTCCCCTTGCACTGTGACAGTTTAGACAGTGATTCATCGTCCACCGCGATAACCAGGTGAAGTGACGCACCTTCGGTTGACCTCTGGATCACCTTCCAATTCTTCGCTGCCATTTAATGATGCGTCCCAATGGTCGCAAGAACTTTTTCGTTGGTGAGCTCGGTGCTTTGTGGGAAGTAGCCTCTGACCACATACGTTTTTGGAAAATCTGATTCCTCAACGAGTGTCATCTCCAAACAACATTTCCCTTTTATCAGGCCGATGTGTTTTCTCATCCAAGTAGCCGTATTCTCGTTTGAGCATAGGAACAGTAACCATCCGTTTCTGTGTGCTAGGCCCTCAAATACTGGTTTTCGTTATTGTCGCTGACCTCTATCTTTACGTCAATAACGGTCTCCTGGATAAGAACCAACTGTTCTTTTGAGAATGGCGCCCTTACTAAATCGGTCGGAACAATTCCCAGCCGAATAATACTGGCCACCTGACTGAACGTTGGCTTACCTACATAAGGTGACGTTTTGGTCTTTTTGACAGATGGCGTTTGTGTTGGTGACTCTACTGAGCGAGCCCTTTTCGCCGTGGACCTCCTTTTAGCGATCTCTAGAGCCTTTTCTGTAGAGTGACCACTTGTCATCGCTTGCTTGAAGTGTCTCTCCTCTGCCCACGTCATTTTTATGAAGTCGCCTTTTAAGTTCAAATTGCTTAGGTCTGAACCAATAACCGTGCACCCAGATTTCCCTGAGGTCACTCTGTTATTGTTACCACACATTGTATCAGTGTCAGAAGAGTCCATTGACTCATGACCTGATTCAAGATTCTATGGTGGTGGTATCGAAACCCGAAAAGTTTCATTTTTTACACCTGCAATCAACACCGTAGATGTTGATGCGGGGCATAGTTGGTCAACAACACCTACCAACGAAGATGTTGTTGTGATTTGGTTAGGTGCATGTCCAACAACTCTGCACGCAACCGAAGTTAAGTTCTCCAGCACAACAGCTGGCTCGGTCGCAATGACCGACGATGATTGCCCATCAGCAGATTCATCGTTTATTTTTGGTTTTTGTTTTTGTTTGTTAGGTCCATATAAAATTAGGGAATATAGGTCACCCACGGCAGAGCCCTTGTACCATGGGAAGGCATTTAATTAAAACCGGAGGTCACCAGGTAACCGGAGTTCGCATATTCGAGACTAACCAACCTATTAGCCACGCATCCCTCGGCATATGCTGGATTAGGAGTCTGTCTATCTTAGTCAGTTATGTATTAAAAGACTGATGTGTGCCCCAACGCACCTCTGTTTCCAGCCGTCACCACGTGGAGGTGATACATCAGGCTTCCATCAGAAATTATGGCAAGTACCTAAGTGCATGTTAGTCCCCTTGAGTTACCTGCGGCTCTGACAGCCCATGGTGTATAATTATCGAACTCGAAATAGTTAAGTCCTTTGTGTCTGGATTGAATGGACAGTACTGTGACGAGCAAAATTATTAACTAATTTTGCTCACACAATAAAATCCCCCAAAGCAATAAGTACCCCGATAATGGCTCGTTGGCATCACTGGCCGATAAAGATAGGCCGTACAAAAATTACACTAACAACTATGCAAGCAGAATTACAACAACACCGTTAGCAAAGCCAACCCAGCTGTCTGCATGGAGCAACAAAAACAAGTCTCGGCAGAATTTACCGAGTGCGTTAGCTCGGTAAATATTACAATAACAACACGAAGAAAAGAATGCGAGAGAAAAAGAGACGACGACAGAACGATCGTTGTCTCTACAAGCGGCAGAACTATAGCACAAAAGAGAAGCAAAGAAATAATATTCAAACCCAGATCGCTAATTTGAATATTATTAACCGCCAACTGAGAACAACTATGGCTGCAACAACAAGAGGGCGTGCAACAACAACAACGTGCCAAAGCAACTCAAGAATGATAGATATATTATTTTTGGAAGCAACTACTATGCGCTTGAGGACAGACGGACTTTTCCCGAAAACGCAGAGGGGAAGGGTAGTCGAAGTAACGGCCAGAGGGACTTGAAAAGTTTGCATCAAGTGTCTATAAAAGCAACTGCAACCGGGGATACGGTCTCTTTTCCCGCTGCACATCACTGGAGTTAGAACAAAGGAAACGTTGTCGTATCGTCAGACGCTTCCAGAGGAACAAACAAAACCTACGGACACGCACACAAGTGCTGTGGTTGCTGCGAATGCTGGATTTTTCCAATCCACTTTCATAGCAAACCAGAGCTTACTTCTCAAAGTTAAAACTATGGAAGGGGTGTTAATTCACCATCGTTGAGACTGGAAACCAGGACTGCACAGCGCCAACTACAGGAGCGGCCTTCCTCAAATCAGAAGTCACTATTATTAAACATTTTAAACTTAGCAATTAACTCTAATACTTTGCGTTTTAGTTACGGAATAAATAAAAATTTGAAAACTAAAACACGCCTAGAAACAAATTTCTGTGTATGACCCCTGGCGAACCGATGAGTTTACCCCACTCAAAAAATGCCAAACAAAAAACATTATTTTGCTTAAAGTATTCTGTTGTTAGAACTAATTGACCCTGTACAATCGAGTATGCTTTGTAGTGACGCAGAACTAACCGCCAATTCGTTTACTTGACTAAAATATTAATTCGAATATTGTTTAAATAAATGGGGTTTTTTCGTTGTTGTGTTTGGAAATAATTACGTGTTCTTAATTTTAAGGTACTTTTTCTGAAACTTTGTTTTTCCAAAATGTTATTTTCTTGTTCTGTTTCAAAATAATTACGTGTTATTCAATGTATGGTACTTTACCTGAAACTTTGTATTTCAGAAATGTGATTACATGAGTATTTTTATAAAAATTTATTGAAAAGAGAAATAAATTACTAATATAATCCTACAACCGAAAGAGTGCCATTCGCATTTTCTTAATTTTAAACTTAGTGGAAATAAACAATTACACAAAATTTTGATCTGATGTCATATTGAGTTCGTAGTACTTTACTCGATATAAAAGAAACCTTCTTGAAAACCAATTTTTTATAACATCAATTTTGTGCGATCTTCCAGAAAACTCGGTGAGGGGGTTTTCAGTCTCTTATGTAAGCCATCAGTTTACTCTAAGCCTTAGGATAATGCAATAATAATGTCCTCAACCATTAATTGGTGTGCCAGTGACAAGATGTCCTTATTGGCAAAATATACTCGTAATTCTCTAATTTTTTTATTTCTATTTGTAAGTGCTCGGCCTCCGTAATGTAGAGAGAGTCCTTCTTACATGAGATCCAAATATTCTTTTGCTTACATATTTAGTTATTACGCATTTATAATCATCATTTCATTGTCTTTAGTTTGATTGATGGCACGTGTTCCTAATAACGTTGTTATTAGATAAAACACTTGAGTGAACATTACGCACAGAAAAGTTGTTTACGACGAATCGAGTTAGTTCTTTATATACTAATTGTACTACGAGGTTTGATCAAAAAATAACCGTTTTTTTCAATTTTTTCAAAAAGTATTTATTTATTCATCAACAACTATCTTGTCCCCTTCAAAGTAATTCCCCTCACATATAATACACTTATGCCAGCGTTTTTTCCAATCCTCGAAACACTTCTGAAACGCTTTTTTTGGTATCGCCAACAGCTCCTGTTTCGATTTTTCTTTTATCTCCTCAATCGTAGCAAAACGCTTTCCTTTCATCGGTGTCTTCAGTTTTGGAAAGAGGAAAAAGTCAGCGGGGGCCAAGTCCGGTGAATACGGTGGTTGAGGCATGATAACGGTTTTGTTTTTGGCCAAAAAATTACGCACAAGCATCGATGTGTGAGCTGGTGCGTTATCATGGTGCAAAATCCATGATTGGTTTTTCCACAATTCTGGGCGTTTCTGACTAATTGCTTCTCGCAAACGGCGCATAACTTCAAGGTAGTTTTCCTTGTTGACCGTACGACCTTGTGGCAAGAATTCATGATGCACCACGCCATTGCAATCAAAGAAAACTGTCAGCAAAACCTTTACGTTCGACCGAACTTGACGTACTTTTTTCGGTCTTGGCTCATCTGGACGTTTCCATTGGGACGATTGGGCTTTGGTTTCAATGTCATAGCTATACACCCACGATTCGTCACCAGATATGATCTTTCTGAGGAAATCTGGATCGTCGTTGACGATGTCCAACAGCTCCTGAGCGATGTCCATGCGACGTTGTTTTTGCTCAAAATTTAGCAATTTTGGAACAATCTTCGCTGCCGCACGTTTCATGCCTAAAACATCCGTAAAAATTGCTTGGCATGAGCCGAACGATATGCCAACATCATCAGCAACCTCTCTGATAGTGATTCGACGATTGTCCAAAATCATTTTCTTCACTGCGTCAATGTTTACATCGGTTGTTGACGTGCTCGGGCGACCAGGACGAGCATCGTCATTGACATCTTCTCGGCCTTCCTTAAACCGGTTATACCACAATTGAACTTGTGTTCTGCTCATAGTAGACTCGCCAAAGGCCACAGTCAACATTTCAAATGTCCTTGCGCATTTAATTTCATTTTTTACACAAAACTGAATACAGTTTCTTTGATCCATTTTTTCGAATAGTACAAAATCGAAGAGCACACCAAAACACGACTAACCTTTTTATCTGTCAAAAACAAACTGACAATCCAAAATGGTTGGTATTGCCAACATATATAACAGACATGTGTACCAACATAACAGAAAAAAAATGCGAACATCGAACATACGTAACTCACGAAACGATGAAAATAACGGTTATTTTTTGTTCACACCTCGTATATCATTCAAGAACAAAACACTTAGATTTGAAATATCATTATGTACGTGAAGTTGCTTATATAAGTAAATAAAACTGTGAACGTAGAACTAAAAACAAACAAAAATATCTGAATAAAAAGCCGAGCGCAACTTACTGAAGGCATAGTTTCTTCAACAAGTTCAAAATAATCACAGTCAAGTTCTAAAACATTTCTACAATGAAAGTTGTCTCTACAGTTGCTTTTGTCATCTTTGTCGTCGCAGTTATTACTATTCCAATTGAAGGAGGTGGGACTCCAGATCCTGTCGACTCCGTTGCTAAAGACATTTTCATAGTAAGTAAAAGTAAAAGTTAATTAAAAAATTCATTCAAGTCACTGAAGGGTTCTGCAATAAGCTCCGTAAAAGTTTCCTGGTAAAATCGATAAAAATCAGTTGTGGCTGCGATACCGTTTAATTAAGTTCTTCCGACTGAATTACATCCTTTGGCATTGTGAATTGAACACAATATCGACGAAATGGCCTCCACAGCTTCTTTGTGTGTGCCCACACTTGAAGTCCAATTTGGTGTGAACTTTTCATAAATGAACCTAATTACGATACAATGTGATGTGATCCTCGAGTTCCAATTGTTTTTGATTCATGGATTGAACAAAACAGAACCCAAGTTGAAGGCAAAGTTTTCGCCATCTCCGAAATTTTTAGCAAAATATGCTAATATACTAATATGTTAATATGCTAATATGCTAATATAATAAAATGCTAAAAATGCTAATATGCTTTTCAGCTATTGGAATACTATTTAATTTAATTATTTACCATTATTTCTCTCTTCTCTTCTAGGATGTTGACTGCATGAAAAAATGCGAACTTACCGAAGCAGAAATTCGAGAGTCCTCGAATATTGATCTCAAGAAATTTAGATTTTCTAAAAAGATGTCAGATTATATTTTGTGTACATTGCAAAAAGCGAATCCAGCAGCTTAAATTGTACGCTTTCAACTCGTATTGGACGCCACATTTGATTGCTTGAGAGGCAGGGACTTTTTTTATTATTATATATTAAATTGTAAATTGATGACAAGCCGCCTTAATGCAGCTGCAGCATCCACCCTTATAGTGAATAGGTAACATTGGTATACAAATACAGTTAAAGGTATATAGTGTTATATTTCAAAGTACAGATTTAATCTGCAAATAAAATTTATGAAAAGTTTGACATTGGCGTGATTTATATTTTGCAAAATTTCTTTAAGATTATGATTTCCCAATTCTTAACGGATCTGACTGATTGCTTGACAGTTATAAAGGATGTCCGCAATTGTGAGATAGTCGGAGTTGCAAAATACACACGTAGGGAGGAGACTAGTACTGTTGAAAAGATGTTGGAGTGTTAGCCGTGTGTGTGCAACCCGGAGTCTAGTGTAAATGATGATGTGTCTTCTGGGGATCGTAGTCGGGAACCGGGGAATAATTTGGTTGCGGTTTCTGGATTTGTAGGAATGTGCCTACTCAGTCCAGTTATGTCTAAAGGTCTGAAGGTAGAGTTGGTCAACAGCTCTTTTTATGTCCTTTATATTGATTGAGTTTGTTAGGTTAAGAGGGGAATTTGTTGCTTGTTTTGCCGCTGAATTAGCTACAGTTATACCAAGAATTCCAACGTGACTGGGTGTCCACACAAGTTTGATGATTGTAATAACTATATCCCTGATGTGAGATATTGTGTTGTCATTGTTGTTGACGGTTTTTATTGCTGACAGTGTCGAGAACGTGTCTATGGAAATTAAAGTCTTCATTTTGCTGGATTTGGCTATGAGACTAGCTTGAAGTATTGCTTCAGCTACGGCCGAGAAAACGGATGCGTATGCTGGAAATATGGACATAATTATTATGTTTTTTTCAGATCACGGTGAAGTTGAAGTCGCTGTTTCTGATGTACCAGGGGGCTTTAACTTAGGAGCGTAGCACTTTGTTTTAGAAGCGCTGAATTATTTGTCCATGACACTCTTTGCACAGCCCCAAAGCTGCGTGCCATACAACCAGACAGGTTTCCGGACTTGTTTGTGATCAACTTGCAGTGAACGGACAGAAAAGAGTTGCTGCCAATGAGTCATTGTAATTCTTGCAACTTAATTTCTGATTCGTCTCTTTTAATTTTAATGTGCTCTTTCCATTAAGTTCTGTTTTTAGGGTCATTCCAAGATACTTTGCTGTATTTGAATACGGTATCTGGTTGCCAAATATCTTAATCGGCAGTATTGATATATTTTTCGTTGTAAAGTTGATGTGCGTAGTTTTCGAAATATTTAAAGCGAAATTCCATTTGTAAAATTGGCTATTTCGCCAACAGCGTCCTGGAGTTGTACCAGTTGAATCAGTTTCTGTATTCGCAGCATTCAATATTGCTGTATCATCTACAAAAGTTGCTATAATGGTCTTTTCTGGTGTTGGTATATCAGATGTATAAGATAGGCCCAAGAATAGTGCCTTGTGGAACTCCTGCTTTGATGGGCTTGAGCTCAGAAAAGTCGTTTTCACATTTGATATGGAAGAATCGATCAGACAAGTATGATTCTAGAATGTCGCAGTAGTCGCCTGGGAGTATGCCCCAAGATTTTTGATTAAACCTGCAAGCCAAACTCTATCAAAAGCCTGAGCCACGTCAGGAAATATGGCTGAGTAAACTTTTTTTCTTGGACACATTTTTCAATTGCGCTTTTTATTCTGTGTATTTGTTCGGTTGTTTGTATTTGTATTTGTTGGTTATCTCTAAAGCCAAACTGAAGCTATGCAATAAGACTCACTCTTTAAATGATTGGCTTAAGACGTTTTAGTAGCAATTTTTCAAATACCTTCGATATTGTTGGCAGTAATGATATTGGTCTGTATGATGAAGCTTCATGCTGCGCCTTGCCTGGTTTGCAAATCATAACGACTATTTACTACGCTGTCGACAGTTAGGCTGTTGATTTTCCGTGCCATCTGAGAAACGAAGATTCTGGGGCTACATGTTGTGGGAGTCAGATCAAGCCCCTCGAGACTGACTTCATCTAGTTTGTCGACGGCTTATCAACATTTTCTGATTCCTTATTTTGGAATCTGACTTGCTTTAGAGGTCTTACCGGTGAGCGTGATCTAGAACGTTTCCGTCTCGATTGGCAATTACGGGCCATGTGTCCGACCTCTCCGCAGGTGAAGCATTTGTCCGTGAAACTTTGTCCGCTTTCGACTTGTACCTGACGGGCTCTGTATACTGGCTAGCACACCAAGGCTTCTGTCTCTGAAGTTAAAGCGCTAGCTACTGTCTCCATATATGTAGCTTTCGGATTAGTTATTGCAGAACGCTTTATCTCCGCATCGCGAATGCCATATACAAAGGTGTCCATCATACACCTCTCAGTGATCTCTCCTGGGTAGGCAAGATGAGCCAACCATTCCACTTCCGCCGCAAACTGTTGTAGAGACTCACCACTCTTCTGTACATGTGTTCGTAGCTCTAGTTGGTACATCTGCTTGCGATGTTCACTACCATACTTGCTCTGAACGGCATTCATCAAGCTTTCATAGCAGTCTCGCTCACTTTCTGAGATAGTCTGAAGTACATCAGCAGCAGCACCTTTCAACGAAACGGTTAATGCAGCCACTTTTTCACGAGCACACCAACCATTTGTGCTAGCGGTTGTCTCAAACTGCATTCTGTACACGCTAAATGTCGTGGTTCCATCATAGGTAGGAGGCTTCAGTTTTATTGACGATAAAGCTGGCACAGGCAATGCACCTTCCTGTAGTAGGTGAATTCTTTACTCTATTTGTTGCGTAAATTCGTTCTGCCTTTGTACTACAGATTTTTCGAACGATTCTTGCCGTGTCTCAATTTCACAAACCTTCCTGTCTACCAGCTCGGACATTTCTTTCATCTGCAGTGAATTTATTTCCACTAGTTGAGTAAGTCGTATTTCACTCTGCTGTAACTGTTCTTTGACATCTTCTTTGACTGCTTGTTGGACGGATGCAACACTCATTTCGACGGATTCTGCATTTTGTTGAAACTGCTGCTGCATCCTCTCTTCGGCTGCTTGAGAATTTTGTTGTGACTGCTGCTGCATATCCTGTTTGAAGGATTGTATTATCCCGATGAGGACACTCATGTCAAAGTTACCCGTGTTAGTTTCTTGCGGTGTTTGTTCGTGTCGAGATGTCGTTGGCTCTTCAGATTGGAACTCATGCTCATCGACGTCTATACCCTGCTCCTCTAAAGCGCTTCTTAATCGCACCTGCAGCTCCGCTTGAAGCCCTCGTGTTTGCAAATTTAAGTGCTCAAGCTCTTTCTTGAGTCTATTTTCCAGCAGGTGGGCACATATTTTAGAGCGAAACAAGCGTTAAGTATATCCGTTAATCTAGATATAGCTTTACACGTTAACTTCTGCAGAATCTCCGCTGTAACGAGGTCGAATCTGGGAGTTTTGTTGTTCTTTAACCCGTTTGGATTAGATGGCTTTTTACATAAATTGCGAGCTCATCTCTCAAAGCGGCGATAAAATAGTAGCAAAACTCCGTCATTTTAATTTTAATTTTTGTGAAAATAACGAGCGCGTGAACCGAGCAACTGTTGTGACGAGTAGCCGACGTTTGAAGATCGGTTCTTACGGAGCAGAACGTCATATCTAAATGTTTCATTCAGTTTCGATCAAATACGTACGACCATTTTGCTTACTAACATTGGTTCACATATGTTTGAACTTACTCGTTGTATCTTATCCCGCCTATTTTAGTTGGCCCTTTAATTTCGCCTTCGGATTTGTTCATATAGGAAAATGCAATGCAGTTCAAGTGCTTTCTAATATTCATATTCAATTATTAATAAAATCGATTGTAAATTTTGCCAACCTTGTCCAAAACTACGTCATTCTCACACACATTTTGGATTCACCATATTTAAAAACATAAAATAAGTAAGTTTAGAATCGTATTTCATTAAAATCCACACGAATAATTGCCTCTCGCCGAATAATAAAACGAAACATGCTTGTAGCCTCAGTCAAGAAAGCAATGTACCCTAAAAGTAGGTTTGTTCGGTACGATCAGATGGATTGAAAATGTGTGTCACAACTACAATACTGGTACTTCTAATCATCACCTAAAATTATAGCCTACTTTCAGGGGGCACTTTTCTATGAAAGGTGATTCAGAGTCACAGTGCAAATGTATTGAATGATAAACTCGTTTATGTGTCAATAAATATGTGTGAAGAAAAGAAATGAGACTGCACAACGACAAAACCCATAATCTTTCTCTTTACCATCCACTCTGCGGTTACTCCCAAACATCATGCAACCAAGTATTGTAAGGAATGAAACTAGAACCAGTCGAAGCAGCAACGAGTATGTAGTTCACTCTTTAACCAGTTTAACTCGTTACTTTTGGTGCGGCTGCTGCGAAGAAGCAAAGTAAATACTTTTACCTCATGTCAATCACAGGTTTGGTTTATATATTTTTGAAACAAAAGTCTCTCTCCCGCATGCTTCGAATATGACTCCTCCTTGAATTTTATCGTTTCACTTAATTGTTTTAGGAGCTTAAGTAGCTACGTTAGCTAGTCAACTCCAATGTCGAAGCAAACACTGGTACCCAAGATGACATAAAATGTAGAAGAGAACTCACTATTGGTGATTCCGCACTTTCAGTTAGAAAATATTTTCGTGAATTGCCACATTCCAAATTCGATGCCGAGAACGAATGCAGAAGTTGAAAGGGGGGACACGAATAATAATTTTTGTTATCAGCGAAATCTGAAGACTATTTCCTCTGAGTCAGTGGGTGCAGCTGATGCGCAATCGGGCATGGAATGGCAACTGATGTGTTTTAAGCTGGAAATTCTATGAAAAAGTTGTTCCCTTGTGTGACTTTCTATACTCATCAGAAAGAGCTCAAAGGGCGGAAAGTCCCACAAACTGAATACTTATGCAATTGTTCAATAGATTAACAATGCTTTAGAGTTAAATTTTCCCTTGGCTCTGCTACTTTTCACTCAAGTTACTTATCAATCGCAACACATAACAACAATTGGCAATATGCAACAACAATTTAATATAATTTTGAACCCTATTCTGAGAGTAATTGACGCACAACAAATTTATTTGTTTATTAACCAATATGTTTTTTCTTTCAAATGTAGGCAGTTGCGGTGCTGTGTGGACATATTCCGCAACGTTCACAAATATTAATATTTTATGTGCGTAATTGAATTATTAACAATTTCTTATAAACACAATAAAACCCTGTTTCATGGTTTTTCAGTTTTTTTTATTTTAAGGTATAAATTAGGAATACGATGGCATATGCAAGGGAGGGGGGGGGGGGGGGGGGGGGGGTTGCACAGCATTGAAAAACAAATAGAATCTATCTGTTTGATATGAGTATTCACTTTAATATCATTACTTATATATGACAACAACAATCTAATCCACATGACAAAAACAAGGCAATCTACATACTGATTTGTCATATGTGCATGAAGAAATGCTGACATAGACGACAGTCGAGTATTAATTTTACTAACTGAGTAACGTTATTATACTGTGTATCTCAATGCTTATGGACACGTCCTTTGGCTGACAGCGCGTACTCTCAATGCATATATTCGCCATCTCCTGTGTTTGAGAGTGTTGTGAAAATCTGATCAACTTTTCAATAAGTTGCCATTTGTTTTTTATCATATAAATATTGAGAAAATTGGGTTCTTCTGAGGTAGTGAACTTTACGGCTTTGAATACTGTTTCAATATACGGGGTTTTTTCGTTGTTGTGTTCGGGAATAATTACGTGTTCTTAAATTTAAGGTACTTTTTCTGAACCTTTGTGTTTTAGAAAGTTGATTACATGAGTATTTTTATAATAATTTATTGATAAAGGAAATAAGTGACTAAATTAATCCTACAACCCAAATTGTGCCATTCCCATTTTCTTCATTTTAAACTTAATGCAAATATGCAATTATGATATATAATTTTAATCTGAGGTCATATTGAGTTTCGAAGTACTTTACTCGATATAAAAGAAACCTTCTTGAAAACCAATTTTTTATAACATCAATTCTGTGCTATCTTCCAGAAAACTCGGTCTAGGGAGATTTCAGTCTCTTATGTAAGCCACCTGTTTACCCTAAGCCTTTGGATAATGCAGTGGTAATGTCCTCAACCATTAATTGGTGTGCCAGTGCCCAGATGTCCTTATTGGCAAAATATACTCATCATTTTCTAATTTTTTGATTTCTATATGAAAGAGTTCGGCCTCCGTAGTGTAGAGAGAGCCCTTCTTTCCTTTCTTCCTGAGATCCTTTCTTTTCAACACACATTTAATTATATTGGGCATTTACAATCATCATTTTGTTGTCTTTATTTTCATTGTCGGCACGTGTTGTGGTGCCCCGTGCTCCCATGAAGTTCGTTGGGGGAGGAAACACTCGAGTTAATATCATGCACGGAATGTTGTTTCCAACGAAACGAGTACTTAGTTATTTATATACTAACTTTATTATATTATAAATAAAACTGTGAACGTAGAAGTAAAAACAAACAAAAATATCTGAATAAAAAGCCGAGCCCAACTTACTGAAGGCACAGTTTATTCAACAAGTTCAAAATACCCGCAGTCAAGTTCTAAAACATTTCCACAATGAAAGTTGTCTCTACAGTTGCTTTTGTCATCTTTGTCGTCGCAGTTATTACTATTCCAATTGAAGGAGGTGGGACTCCAGATCCTGTCGACTCCGTTGCTAAAGAAATTTTCATAGTAAGTAAAAGTAAAAGTTAATTAAAAAATTCATTCAAGTCACTGAAGGGTTCTGCAATAAGCTCCGTAAAAGTTTCCTGGTAAAATCGATAAAAATCAGTTGTGGCTGCGATACCGTTTAATTAAGTTCTTCCGACTGAATTACATCCTTTGACATAGTGAATTGAACACAATATCGACGAAATGGGATCCACAGCTTCGTTGTGTGTGCCCACACTTGAAGTCCAATTTGGTGTGAACTTATCATAAATGAGCCTAATTACGATTCGGTGTGAGATGATCCTCGAGTTCCAATTGTTTTTGGTTCATTGGATTGAACAAAACGGAACCCAAGATGAAGGTCATAACATCGCTTCACTGTATCTGAATTTTTTGGCAATATATGCTAATATTCTAATATGCTAATATGCTTTGCAGCTATTGGAAGACTCTTTGAACTAATTATTTACCATTATTTCTGTCTTCTTTTCTAGAATGTTGACTGCATGAAAAAATGCGACCTTACCGAAACAGAACTCCGCGAGGCCTTAAAGGCTGATATCAAGACATTCATATTTACTGATAAAATATCACAATATTTTGTGTGTACACTGGAGCAACTTAATCCAGCCGTTTAAAATGTTTGCTTTAAATTCGTATTAGTGGACGCCACATTCGATTGCTTGAGAAGGCAGGGAATTTTATTAATTTGAAAAGCACTGTTTTCCATCAATTTATTGTACGGTTATTTAGTTTTGCGAAGAATTACTCAAATAAAAAAGCATTCAACCGAAACCTGGATTTGTGTTCTCATCAATGTGTCGAATTATAACTGGAAGGTTTTTTATTCTCTCTACTACAGACTCCCATTTGTGTAATTAAAAAGTTTTTTAAGTGCCAATAAAATGAACAAAATGTACATTAAAGTACATGATTCGAATTCGTATTTCTGGAAGATTACCATTCACTGGAAATACACTGAATCCCTGGAATAGAATCGTGTTCTTCGAAAAGCAACGTGTTCTTTTTTGTAATTGCATTTGTAGGGTGCTTCAGATTTGCATTAGACCATGGTTATTATTTCAATCCTCTCTCAAATTTACTCTTTTGCGTTTTGGAGATGTCGTTTTACAGTTTATAAGTTCATATCGTATTATATTAATTATTCTATCCAATTTGTACATCATCAAATCATGCTCCAATAGAAGGGCATATATTTTTAATATAATATCCAAACGGTCTTCGAACCAGGCAGTAAAGATCATCTTTATATATCATGTATAAAATAGTGTCTCCATTCAACTGAATGGGGGGAAGTAAAATATGGATATGTGGGAAGCCAGGACTATATAATCAGCAGAGTGTCATCTGTCGGCAGAAAAGTCTTTTTTGGTGATGTAATTTTCGGTATTTGTCAACTTATCATCGAATTTTGCACATCTATTCAAGGTCACTCAACCGAGGAAAACTTGTGATAACAATCATTAATTATTCTGATGATCTTGCTCGTATAGAGCACTGTTTACAGCTTGCTATTCATTGATCCATTGGTGGATTCTGTGCAAATGATTCGCTATGAATAATAAGGTACTTAAAACAAAGCAACTAAATTAGGTAAGAAAGAGAGTGTTTCTGCTGTTCGTGGAATGGTCAGTAATTGGTCAGATTCTCTGCAGTAGGCAACATTCCTTAATGGTTTCGCGTTTAAACGTCGTAAGATTGTGTACAACATAAGGGATGCACACCAAAATTCCACATATGGTGAGAGTGATGCTTATGACGTTGCATAACTACTACTTCATCGGAGTCAAGATCAGATGTGTCTTCATTGCAATCGAAATTAACAATCTAGTTCTAAAGATAATTTCACATTTATTTATAATAGGATTCGCTTATTCTACTGCAGATGTCATTGTCGTTGTTGTTGTCGTTGTTGTTGTAGAATATACCTGACGCATGTTGCAATTCAGCGGTAGACATGTCGTCGGCATATTTTATGGGAACGGTTGTGGTGAAATATGAATTAGGGTGAGGAGTTCTGTAGCACAAATTGAAAGTAAATTGGGATTCGGGAAGCGACAGGTTCAACAGGCTTTGCTGGGAGTGACATAATTTGTACAATGATTTGTGTATGAATAATCATAGAGTAACTAATACTTTTAATCAATTATAGTTGAAGGAAATTGTTTGTAATGTGTAACGACTCTATATTTTGGCTGGGGTAGAACTCAGCGGGTCCCAGGGGTGATGTACAGAAATGAATATATCGTTAATTTAGTATAGAAATGGCGTAACTCGCATTTTCGGTACTTTACAGGAGAAGGAAAAAGCTTCATAAAATGAGAAACTAAATGCAATTCACAATAAAAAAACCAACAAATTTTGTTCTAAAATCCTTTTTTAATTTTTATTATTTTCATGGAATTTTGCTATTTTGGGCTTTTTGAAATGAACTTTTTGGCAAAAAATGTGAGTTATGGCTTTTTACACTAAATTGAAAGTCAGACAAAATAAAGGTTATCCAATACCAATTAAAAAAAAAAAACAAGTATAGAAAAAGGTTAATTTTATATACGGGGAAAAATATGTTTAACGAGAATGTTTATATTTTATGGGGTAAGTTATCATAATAACTGTGGCAGTCTACAAGTAACAAATTCTTCTGATCCTGGTCCCACTTCCTTTTAGAGATTGCTATTTTCTCTCTCTCTCCAGAGAGGACCAGGGTTGGTATCTTTTATAACAGTATTGGACCTCTGCGGTAAGCCCATATAATCATGATTTGTTTTAAAATATATTAAGCCTGCCAATATCCTACGGCCCGCAGCATATTGACAGTTTGATCGCCAGGGCCTCTCCCTGAAATTTACAACAAATGTTTCACATATGTAGTTGTTGACAAATATTTTTTACCTGGTCGAATCGACTTCTATCGCTTATGCATACTTTCAAAATCTAAAAAATAATCGTAATTCAACTTGTGCGCTTGTAGAGGTGGTAGAGGAGTTCTTCGTGCCTCCCTGATGAGTTGCACAAATTGAGACGGCAAGTGGGTTCCTTGTCTCTTGATTTTTCTCTCAATAAGGGAGTGGGTTGCATCGCATTCCATTTGCGTATGTCCACTTACTAAATAATTCTGCTCAACCGTTAAATTCGTTTCATTGCAAAATGCCAACAAGGCATTGGACAAAATAACATTTCGAATTTGGTAGGAACAGCCATCCGAGTAAATTATCTGATGAATTTCTGGAGTTCGAGCATGAAAAGTTTTCAAGTGCTTAATGATACATGTAACAAAAACTGAAGCCACAAGATTTGCATCTGTTTCATCCCAAACATTATTATCTGGTTCATGTGTGACAACATTGTATATTGTGAAAGTGTGAACTTGCCATTTCCTTTTGTAATATGCGGCATTAGCATTTGGTGGAGGGACTAATTTTACAGCTTGCATATAATTAAGAGTCTGTATAGACGTTGCACTCTTGTGTTTCTTCTAATGACTAACTTTGTTCATAAAAATCACTCTCAGCTTAATATAACTAAGTAGGTGGATCAGGCCGTACAATACATTTGTAGGTATTTTTAACAATTGTTTATATTATGCGAACTCTAGTTTATTCGACAACTAAGCGGGCCATACCAATGCGTACATTATTGTTCTTATATATTAATGTTGTTATTGTCAGTATTTCTTATGTTTATACATGTATACCCGACTCCTCCACCGCTAGCTGCAGCAGTACCTGCTGAAGTAAGATGTTCAATTGCTTAAACAATTCTTCTATTTATTTATTAATTTTTTTCTTCTTATATTTACAAGCAAATATTTTCTTTCTTTTACAATAATGTTGGTCTATCGTAATGCACATCGATTGGTTCCTTTCACATTATGTTTTTCTACGGTATGATCATTGCTGTTATTTTGGTATTTAAATTTTCTTTTAGATTGGGTGTTTTGAGTTTTCTTAAGTTTATTATTCTTAGAAATTAAGTGATTATCCTCTATCTTATAGTTGTCGATTCTTTTATATTTCGGCTGAGCTTTGCTTACCCTATTATTATCAATAAATATGTTGTCAAAATGACTATATATTTTTTCCTTTTTATGTTTAAAGAATGTGGAATACTTTTTATAAGTGCAGCTGGTTTGAAAATTCAGTCATTTCTTCTTTAGTAATTAAGTTGTTCAGTAAGTCGATCGGTCTGTTTTTTGTCTCAGAGTGTATCGTTTTATTATATGCTATTATAGCTTTGAAAACTTTGTCTTGCAGGTCGTCTTTGTTATTGGGGTCGGCGATAAAGGGTCTCATGTGTTCATTCAGCGTACCATGTTGTCTCTCAACATCCGTATTACCTGTTTTAAGATAAGTTGTAGTGTAATGAACACCGATACTTTGCTCGATTAAAATTGTTTGATATTTTCAGTGGCTAGTTCATTATCTGTTATTAGTAGTGCCGGCTTACCTAGGTATTGGAACCTTTTCTTGAGGCCTTCTATTATAGATGGCCATGTTCTGTCTTTCAGAGCGTGAGCGGTAACATACTTTGTCAATCTATCTAAACTGGTCAAAACTTCACGTTCCTTTGAGGATACCAAATGTCAGCTTGAACTATATCATTGTGTTTTTGGGTTGTGACAGTTATGTTAAAGGTGAGCTTAATAGGGTTTCTATCGTACTTTGCTAAGTTACAGATTTCGCATTTGTTTATATATTTCTGTATAATTTTTTTTAAGTTTGGACAATAATAGGTATCCCTTATTTCTTCGAAAATTTCGTTAATAACAACCGAATCATTGTAAGAATCGCGCCTATTGCAAAATTACTTGCGTCGGTAATAAGTGTGAATTCCTTTCCAAAATCTGGGGGAGTAAGGATTGGGTCACTTTGGAGTAGTAGCTTAAGCTTTTGAGATGTTTCTGTGTAGTCAGAGTCCCTTAAGTAGCTTTTCTTTAAATATTTAACAAGGGTGTGTGCAATTTTGGAGTAGTCTTTGATAAAACGCCGGTAATATCCCGTGATTCCCAAGAATGATTTGATCTCCTTTTGCGTTCTTGGCAATTTAATTTGATTTGTAGCTTCAATTTTTTTGGCGTTTTTTCCCTCTGCTGAAACGACGTGACCAAGAAATTCTGTTGTCTTGTTAAAAATCTGCACTTGCTCAATTGGCTTTTCTCAAAGTGTTGGGGTATCTCGAGTCCTTGCTTGGCTGGGGACGTCCTGTCGCAGTTTTTCGGGCGCGTGGCTGAAAAATCAAGAGCCCTAACGTAGAATTCAAACACTATAACTTTTCAGTTTCAAAACACAAGAGAGCTTTATTATTACGAAACCTAATACTTATATACTACTATTTTTTAAACATCTATCTCAGTCTGTGAACTGACCTTTCTGGTGTTCAGTTCTGCACCTGCTAATTGGTGTCAGTTGGTCAAGCCAACTGACCCACTTCAAAAGTGGCGACGGTGCATTACGCTGCCCTCGTCGACTCGACTGCAGAACTGTAATACCCTAAAAGCTTACATAATAATGTTGCACAGATCACATTGACTTAAAACACTTAGACCCTAGAAGTATGCCTTATCATAACACAGTTTTAGCACATGCTAATTCAACATAGTGTGACATCAATTAGGAGTCGGAGCTGTGAGTAAACTACACGTAGGTAGTTTGGTCAAAGAACATACAAGAATAGACAGTTAATTTGAATGGATTTGTGCGAGCTCTGCTACTGAGAGGAGTTTTTAAAATTGATGTATGTAGTGGTAAAAATACAGTGCACCCCCCTTAACTCTAACTATCGTCATTCATCCCCTGTGCACTTTCATTCGTTCATGGCCATGCATATTTAGCCACGCTTGGGGTACTACTGGGGCAGTCGAACCCCATTTTAATATAAATGAATTTTTATTAATTATTTTAGTTATTAGTAGTATAATATTATGTCAAAAAACCAAATAATTATTATTCTACATCTTATGATTACTATGGCGCGTTTACAGTGAACAGAAGTGTAAATGGAAAGCAATTGGATCAGATTTTACATTAAGAATAGTTACAATTTATGAAAATAACTTGCTAACATTTGAGTTTTCAATTCCAAATTAAATAATACAATTTTTTTTTATTCATTATTTTATTTTCTTTTTAGAAGTTTTGCAGTTCTTTTTAAAATACAAATGAAGTGACCCCCTAAAAGTTTAATTTAAACGTAGCCCTGATTTCTTCTGATTTTTTTCTCCGAATATTCGCTATTTTCGACAACATCCCAGCAGTGAAACCAACTAGTTAAAGTAATAGTAAAACTCAGATTATACGTAAAATTCATATTAGAATAATGTGTACTCGACATGTAAAATACTAGTAAAACTTATAATTATATGTAAAATTCATATACGAGTATATGTATGTATGTACATAATAT
Organism: Clusia tigrina; assembly: GCA_920105625.2. NCBI lineage: Eukaryota > Metazoa > Arthropoda > Insecta > Diptera > Clusiidae > Clusia > Clusia tigrina. Next base: position 32,762,187 of record OV050030.1, read on the forward strand.
AATAATGTGTACTCGACATTAATTCAGTATGTTAATTCATGGTGCCGCTTTCCACTCTTCTTTGCGGACACTTTGCGGATATTTTAAAACACGCGTTAACTTGAAGATTTATCTCTAAATTGAGGAATTACAAAAAGTGCTTGAAATTATAAAAATAACTTTTTTCCTTCAAATTCCAACGTTTGTATTTACTTCCTTTTTTATTAAATTGACAAGAAAGGAAAAATTTAGTATACACGGCAATGAAGTGCCGCAAAAGTCAGTAATTGGTTAACTTATAAATAAGTTTTGAACTAGTAAATTAACCACTTGATTTTTTACTATTAAATTTAGTAGTACATTTTGAAGACTGCCTATAATTTTCACTACAGGGATATGGAATATTTTTACAACAAACACAATAAATTCACATACACTATACGTGTGACCAAAAAAAATGGTCGGAACGGTAAATAAATTTGGAGGGAATTGAATGTCTTTTCTTTGTCTTCTTTGGTTTGGTTCTAACTCACAACAAAAGTATTAAGAATTTTGCTTAGAGATTCTATATGTTCCTCTATGCTGGTAGAGAAAACGAAGATGTCGTCAAGGTAGACGAGACAGATTTTGCCTATAAACGCTTTTAACACATTATTCATAAGGCGTTGGAAAGTAGCGGGAGCATTCCGTAGACCAAACGGCATTCGTAAAAGCTCGTAATGTCCGTCCGCCGTAGAAAAGGCTGCGATGCGATTAATTTCGGCGGTAGAGTATGTTCCGTCCTTATGTGTTATAATTTCTGTTATTTGATGTCTTTGTTAGTGTGTTTATTGTATGAAAATAATGATCGATTGTGCCGTACGGTCTGCATGTTTTAAGTTCGTCCATTAACTCAACACTTGTTTGTTTTTCTCCAAAATTGCCTGGTAGAACTTTCTTTATGTCCGACCAGTCATTAACTTGCCCAGTTCTATGAATTCTTTCTCTCGTCTGTCCGGTGCATTTACTTTTAACAAAGCTAAAAAGAATTTTTTTGGAACTTTAGTCAAAATGTTCGATTAATGGTATAATTATCTCTACTTGAGACAAAAAATCGGGTGATTGGTTTAAATCAGTGCCATCAAAATTCTCGATATTTTTTATGCAACTTAATACTAAATTTATTTATTTATTTAGTTATTTGCAAGAGAAAGATAAGAATTAATTATTATCCTACATACAATATTTAGGAGCACTATCTGCCAGGGCTTTCAGCTCGCGATTGTATTACTTTCCATATTTTTAAAAGTAGGTGATAAATGCTGGAGATGTTATTGTTGTAGATCTCTACTGTTGATGCCCTATTTCTGTTGCCTAATATGCTTACGTGACGTCGGAGTCGGTTACTGCTCTTATCGTTGCTGTTGCTTGTGGTTGCTAATGCTCTCTTTGAACTGTGAGCCGCATTTAAAGTTGATGTTAATTCCGTTTGTTCTCCTTTCAAGGTCAAATAAAGCGTGGTATTGGAAAACTGTTCTTTCTGTTACAACACTACTACTTGTTTTTCCTTTTCTATTCAAGTCAATGTCTTTTTGTTTCAATTATTTTAATACATTTATTTCAGTTTATAATAATTAATTGTTGTTTTTTTTCTAACCTTTTCGTCAAAAAACTCGTGAAACGTTTTAAATTGTTTAAATAACCTGCGCTCCGCGACTAATTGAAACGATTACCACTAACTTTTCCATTTTAACTATATATTTCTTTTATATTTAATTTATGTTTAATGTTTTTCTTCGATCATAGCATATCCAATTTTTTCAGGAGGGTGTCTTTGGGAGTATTTAACCAGAAAAACCAAACAATCCGATTTCGATAGAAAATGAGATACGCCCTTTCCATAATAAGCTAACGATATACAGACGTGCGTGAAATAGTGTGCTGTATACTTTATTAAATTTCATTATAACTGTACATGTGGCTATGTTTTATTATAAGTATATATGCGAGTTATTTCTTATAACTAAACGGATGGTAATATTACCTAGTGCAACTATGTTTATACTGGGGTGTCCCGTTTGTGTTTTCACTGTTGGCGGTGTTAGTCTCCACGAGAATCGATAGAACCATAAACTCGTAGGGCGGCTTTGGAGTTGGCCTTAATCTCTACGAAAATCGATAGAACCGTAAACTCGTGGTGCTGTCTTGGAGATTGTATTAGTCTCGACGAGAATCAGTAGAACCACAAACTAGTGATGGTGTCTTAGAGTTGGTCTTAGTCTTCACGAGAATCGGTAGATCCATAAACTCGTGGGGCGGCCTTGGAGTTGGTCTTAGTCTTCACGAGAATCGGTAGTTCCATAAACTCGTGATGCTGTCTTGGAGTTGGTCTTAGTCTTCACGAGAATCATATACTCGTGGGGCAGTCTTGTAATTAGGCTTACTCAAAAATGTTGGACTAAGAGTCTACTATACCTTTTTTCTGTTCTGGAGTCTCGCCGTGTTGAGTTGGTTTATCGTTGTCGCTGGATGATGATACCAAGAGCTAGTGCGATCCGTCTTCGCCGGGTGATGCTGGATCAAAGAGACCCTATTGTCCAGACCATTCTGCTTATATAGCGCTATCATTCACTGGGGCAGTGCATTGTGTTGCTGCGGCTGCACCGTTGTTTGGTTCATACTCCTTTGGCCAGCTTCGCCTGTTGTCAAGCCAAAGCTTGTTGTTGTTGCGTCTAATTGATTATGGGCCACCTTCAACTTACAATGGTCAATCACCTGGCTGCAGTGGTTCCTAGTAGGCCGAAAATGTTGTTGTCGCCCTTCTTCTTGTTGTTGTAATTCTAGTAAATATTCCCATTTACTACTACGTCCAATCAATGGCATTTTCCGTTCCTCTTTGTGCTATGTGCGCACTGACGGCATATGTAGCGATCGCTTTGTCGTGTGTGCTTTGTGTGTTGGTGTCTGTCGCTGTATTGTTGTTGTTGTTTTTGCGGCTCAAATCGTCTATTCGTAATTTTTTTGTTAGTGTAGTAGGTCGGCTGTCCTACCTTGAGTATTTGCCGAGTGTTGTCTGTCGTGGAATCACCTCTTGTTTATGAAGTACTTTTGTTGTAAATCTCGAGCCGTTGTATTTTTTCTTCTTGGAGTGCGTTGTGTTTGTTGGTACGTTTTCTTATCGTTGCTCTCGGATTTCTATGCAATACTTATTTGGCTTAGCCAATCATTGCTACTGGTTTGTTCGTTGCATGTTTTCTGCGCTCGCGTCTTTGTTTTCGCTTGTTGCTGTAACTAACACGGAGGACGTTGGAAGGTCTCCGTACTGTGGTGTGTGTAACTTAATTTTTAGTCACTTAGTATGTTATTCAGTTGCATACAAAAACACAGTTCAACACAACTCTTGTACTTCTTTGTTCATTCACACATTTATTTATCAGTATTACGAAATTAGTAAAGTGCAACTTCTCTAGTCCTGACACATCCAATCCGGACACTTCCATAATTCGGACAATTTCAAACATTTACCTTCGCAATCCGGACATTTATTGTTTTCTTTTTTTTTTTTTTTTGTTACGCTAAAAGGCAGTTAAAACGGTTATTTTACTGTTTTTGTTATTCGCACACTTCTTCACGTATGTACTTAATCAAGCGTGCTGTGCAATTATTGCACGAATTTATTAGTTTTGTTGCTACTTCATTTTAAATAGGTTCTGTTTTCTTGTAAGCGAACACTTGTTACGAAATCTGCTCGCCATCTTGGTTGATGGTTTTAGGATGAGCGTCGATTTCAACTCCTAAGAATGCACACGCGAGAAAGCATTCGAAGCTGCGTTCGGAGGCTGGTTGAGGGTCTCGTGTGCAAGAGGTATATAAGCGACTGCACACGAGACATCAGTGATCAGTGAACAAGTGAAAGTGACCAAGTGAGCATCGCAGTAGCATTAGCAGTTAAACAGTGAGCGCAGCCGAAAGTGAACATCATAGTAGCATAGCAGCTAACCAGTGACAGTGGCAGAAGGATCATAGCTGAAGCATGAGAGTGGCAGCAAGCAGCGTGACCGTCGTGTTAGCAACGGAGAGTTAACAAGTGATCGTTGCAGGGCGATGTAAATAGAAAAGTGTGGTGCAACAACTGAATAACTGAAGCACACTATAAGCGAAGACGAAGTTTGACCAGCTAAAAGTAGAATAAAGCCAATTGTTCCAATTGAAGACGGAATTGGTTGCTTATTACACAATCCAGCGATACGAATCCAAGTATTGAGCTTGGTAAAAATTGTCTGAAAGGCGATTACGTAACAATACTGTAGTTATTGCATTTCGTGTTTATAGACAAAATCAAGTGAAATGATTTCAAATACTAAACGCAAACACGAAAGAGTTGGTCCTAGTCTTCACGAGAATCGGTAGATCCATAAACTCGTGGGGCGGCCTTGGAGTTGGTCTTAGTCTTCACGAGAATCGGTAGATCCATAAACTCGTGATGCTGTCTTGGAGTTGGTCTTAGTCTTCACGAGAATCATATACTCGTGGGGCAGTCTTGTAATTAGGCTTACTCAAAAATGTTGGACTAAGAGTCTACTATACCTTTTTTCTGTTCTGGAGTCTCGCCGTGTTGAGTTGGTATATCGTTGTCGCTGGATGATGATACCAAGAGCTAGTGCGATCCGTCTTCGCCGGGTGATGCTGGATCGAAGATACCCTATTGTCCAGACCATTCTGCTTATATAGCGCTATCATTCACTGGGGCAGTTCATTGTGTTGCTGCGGCTGCACCGTTGTTTGGTTCATACTCCTTTGGCCAGCTTCGCCTGAAAGAAAAATGTGATATATTGAAAAGTCCTAATTTAGGTAATTAGGCAGGTTGCTGAAAAATTTAACGTTCAGAAGTCAACGATCTTTGATATTAGAAAGAATAAACAAAAATGATTTCGTTTCGACTCCGTATCATGGACCAGGTAACATTTGAATCATAGTTATATTTTAAAACATTTTCGAAATATGAAAGTTTGTTTTAGGAAATAGTAAAGTGATAAAAAAAGCCGAAAATCCAGAGTTCCATCAATGCTGACTTAAAATCGATCCAAAACATGATCGGCATTGTTACTCTCACTGAAGAGGATATCAATGAATGGGCAACTGGTGTGAAAGAAGTCGCACTGGGTTTTTCCGATGAAGAAATAATGCAGCACGCTGGTACAAATGAATCGTCATTGCCACTTGTAGACTCTGAAGAAGACGTAGAAGAGATATATGAAAAAACTAATATCTTCCATGCAGATGCTAAGAAATCAATTGCAGTTTGCGTTCAGTGGGCTGAGAAGAATGATTTGGATAAGCAAGACATTCTATTATTGAAGAGGCGGGAAGAGAAAGCACGAACAAACTACCTCAACAAAGTTATTCAACCCAAAATAAGATCATTTTTCAATAATTCATAGTATGTATTTAAACATTGCATATATATATACATTGTACATAACTTACTTACCAACTAAATATGTATTCCTGTTGTTTTTGAATAAATATATAAAACACTAAAGAATAATTTCTTCTTTTATCTCATCAATATTGTTTGAAAAATAGTCCGGACAACCTCGCTAAGCCGGACGAGCCCAAAATTTTGTGTGTCTGGATTATAGAAGTTGTGCTGTATTTATTCACCTAATTTCAATTTTACTCTAATTTAACAAAGTTCTCAAAGGAACTGTTTTAGATTTCACATTTAATTTTGCACTGCGAATTCAATAAATAATTAGCTAATTTTCATTTTATTACATCTTTAACTTATTCACAGGTAACTTTGCCCAGGATAGGAAAGAAATTTTTTGAAAATTGGGACCACTCCGCTTCTTAAACAAAATGAAACTAAACCGTGCCAGTGGTCCAGTCCGTCCCGGTTCAAGGTACCACGCGCTTTTGCGGACAGCACCAAAGTCCGACTACAGACACTGAGCTCGCAATTCTTCGCCAAAATTTGCACAAATGCAGCTATCGCCGGCTCACGCCCCACCAAGCTACCGTCGAGTATGAGAACTCGCGTTATCAGTGGTTTCAAAATGCGCGTGCAGGCGGCTTCCTGAGGGGGAGATGATAATTAAATAAAGTTCATCTGGTCACTAATTTTAAACTAAACTGAAAACTGAAGAAAGCCTCGAAGCTTCATGGAATTGCTTTAAAAACATATCCAATTCATTTATAACGAAACGATCTACTTATTATTGTACTTTGTCGGGGCCTCATTGAGAAATTTATATTCTAAAAAATTACCAGTTAGCTCCCAAAAGCCTGCCACGCTTTCTCCATCCTTATCACAAACTGAAAATAAGATAAATTGTTGAAGCTCAGAAGCAGATCTAATCTTGGACACACTTCAAACATACAAAATAATTGTCTTTCTTCATCAAAAGTTAAACAGATTTAGAAAATATTCCAGTACACCTCAAAAGGTACGAAATCATAATTACAGTTCCTGTGGTGCCTCAACAATTTTTGTGAGAAATTATCGCACAAAACGCACTCGCAACAATAAAATGTAAATTGAATTAATTATGAAGATTATTTCTCAGCGAATTTATTGACAGACAAGTTGCACACGGCAGATGCAAATGTGTGTGTGTGGTTGTGTCAGCGTAATAATTGTCAGAAAGATAATTGTAGAAACATTTCGGCAGTTTTTATAGCTACTTGTCCTCATCGGCGATCTTTCAATGAAAGGAACTTTTTCCCCAAACATTTATTATGGCTCAGAAATCAACATCACACCAACTATGAATCGAAACTTATTCATATGGTAGTTGAGTCTACAGTGACAGCTTAAAGTGCCTGTGATGATCCTTAATTTACTCCGAGGCTTCTTCATTAACTCTTTAGCTCTTTCAGGATTTAAATCTCCCAGAACAGCTTTGGATTGTCTTAATCCCGGAGCATTTTTTCTAGTTTGACTTTTTTTTACTTGTGTGCACTCTTTCAGCAGACCTCCAATGTTGTTGGAGAAGGGTTCAAGGCCGTTGAACTGAGAGACCACAGAGACCGAGAGAAGGTGAGCTCAAACTCTTAAGCGCTGCTTGACTATCGGATAGTTTCACTATATTTTTCCCCGATATGTCCTGTCAATGTTGATCTGGGCTTTCAATGGCGTGAATCTCTGCTTGAAAAATGATTGGCAATGAGCCCATTGGTTCCCAGTAGTTGGTTCTAGGCCCAAATACTCCTGCCCCAGTTCCGTCCATAGTCGTAGAACCGTCTGATGACAAGGCAGGCAAGGCATTGTACTTTACTTAGGGCAGATTTCGCTGTATTATGTCTGACTCTATTTGACCAGGCTACAGAACGCTTGTATACATACAGCGAACGATTTTAGGGTTACATCCCCACGATTTGCTACCAAGTCTTCTGCATATCATTAAGGAAATTGTAGCTCTCTTCTGGTGGTTGCTGGCAGGGGAGCCTTCTACAATAACTTTTAGGTCGAAAATGACTCCGGAGTATTTAGTCTCAGACCTAATATCGACTTGCATACCATTTAGAAGAATAGGTATGATATGATAAATATCTGTTGCTACTAATGGTGGTCTTCGAGGCATTATTTTTAAATCCTGTAGCTACTAAGCCCATCAGGATAATATCACAAAGGGTGGATTCAGATTTTTCTCTATATATAATGTCCGCATATCCAAGATTTGTGAGTCTTACGAGAAATTCATCAACTACAATGCTCCACAAAGTGGGTGGTAATACCCAACTCTGCGGACATCCTTTATTAACTTTGACATTAACAGTTTTGTTACCTGCTTCAGCTTCAATCAGTCTACTGCTCCTAATGATGAAATGTACATCGCCACACGCATGTAAGGGTAAAGGGTATTTCGAAATCGATGTTACCCGACTGGAGCCTTCTTTACTCCTTTTCTCTTACGACTTAATCATATTTGTAGATGACATATGCTTTCAAAAATAGTACTGAAGAGTGCCGAGGAATTTCAAATTCCTGTGAGTGTTGGGACGCTGGGCGGAAATCTGCAGAAGATCATTTGAAGCTGCCTTAAATATTTAATATAATGCCACTGTTCAATCATTCTGAAATTGACTCAAAACTGAAAATCCTTCTATAACTTTAAAGATTAAAGGATTTGTTTCAAAGTTAATATCTGATTCAGTCATAACGAGCAGATCAATCTATTAATAGTAGTATAAATTGGGGCCTTTCATTTAAAAGAAAGACTAAAGAATTGAAAAAGTTACCAATTGGGTATAAAAAAGCTCCGAAAACTTGTTGAGTTTTGTCCCTTCCAAGTATAAAATGAAAATAAGAGAAATTGCTTCAAATCAGAAGCACATCTAAATATGTACATCCTTCAAGTGAAACAGTTGTTGCCTAACCCAGTAATACATGTCTATGCAATATATGAGTACACATCAAATCCAAAGAGTAGCCCCTACTTCGGTTTCGGAAGAGAATATTTAAAATGTAGAAGGTTCTGTAGTTCCTCAGGAGACTTTTGTTATAAATTCTGGTATAATGTAGACAAAGATATATAGATATATATATGAGCCAAAAATATGTACCTATATATAATCAACTTTCATCCAAGTATTGTCTTGTAGCGAAAGGCAGTGTAAATGAAACAACCGCATTCACATTCTCTTGTTTACTGAGCTCAATTTATTCAATTTTCTTCTGTACTCTCTGAACCTATTTCGTACTGAATGGTACAACTTGGCAACGGTACCGAGTGGTACAACTTGTCATCGGTACCAGGTGGTACAACCTGTCATATTCTTACGGAAATAGATCTGTTCACGATCCCATCACTGGATTATTCAAATGAATTCACCGCAGCTCACTGCGATTATGTTTAATTAACGAATTTGAAGTAGTTCCTCCGTTTGTGTATGACACTCTTGAAAATGGAGTGAATGGACAGGACTCAAAACGGCATTTGAGGACAAATGCCAGACCCACAGAATAATCTACCTTAAAGCATTCTGTTCTTACATTTCATTGGCCCTGTACAATAGACTACGCTTTGTGGTGACACAGATCTAGACGCAAATTCGTTTACTTGCTGTTCTGTATAATATTATTCATTCGAATACTGTTTAATTAATATTGCTGTGTTTTTCGTTGCTGTGTTTGGAAATAATTACGTGTTCTTAATTTTAAGGTACTTTTTCTGAAACTGTGTATTTCCGGAATGTTATTTTGTTGTTCTGTTTCAAAATAATTAAGTGTTATTCAATTTAAGGCACTTTACCTGAAACTTTGTATTTCAGAAATGATATTGTTACAAGATATTGAGAAGGGAAATAAATGACTCACTTAATCCTACAATTCAGACTGTGCCTTTCCCACTTTCTTCACTTTTATTTTATGCAGTTATGATATATCATTTTGATCTGATGTAATATCGAGTTCGTAGTACTTTACTCGATATAAAAGAAACCTTCTTGAAAACCAATTTTTTATAACAACAATTTTGTGCGATCTTCCAGAAAACTCGGTGTAGGGAGCCACCAGTTTACACTAAGCCTAAGGATAATGCAGTGGTAATGCCCTCAACCATTAATTGGTGTGCCAGTGACAAGATGTCCTTATTGGCAAAATATACTCATAATTTTCTAGTTTTTTTATTTCTATATGTAAGACAGAAGCTGTCAGTCTCTCAGCATGCCTACTTCAAGGGTAAATCGGTTGAGACCGCTTTACACTCCTTAGTCTCTACTATTGAGTACTCCCTGCATAACAAGGAGTTCTCCCTAGTGGCTTTCCTTTCCACTGAGGGAGCTTTTAACAACATCAAATCAGACGCAATAATCGGTGCGATGCGAGACTTGGAGGTGGAACCCACCATTAGCAGGTGGATTGAAAACATGCTTAGTAGCAGGATAATCAATTCACAGCTGGGGGCGGCGTCTGCCAAGAAGTCCGTGTGCCGTTTTTTTGGAGTTTTTTCACCCGCACTCTGGAATCTTGCGGTAAATCAGCTGCTTATTCGACTGGAATGGGAAGGGTGGAAGATGGTTGCGTATGCGGATGGTGTTGCTATTAGTATCTCGGGAAAATACATATCTACTTTGAGGGACTTGATGCAAAACATGCTGAACATTCTCTCTAAATGGATTACTGACTGTGGGTTGGGGGTTAATGCGACCAAGACTAAGCTGGTGCTCTTCACTAGGAAGTATAACATTCTTCAATTTGTCGCTCCAAAACTAATGGGTGTAGATATAAACCATGTCGAGGAGGCTAAATATCTGGGAGTGATCCTAGATAGGAAGCTGAAGTGGAGGGCTAATATAAGCGAACGCATTAGGAAGGCTCAGGTAGCTCTGTACTCTTGCAAAAGAGTTATAGGCAAATGGGGGTTACAGCCTAAGGTATAGACAGCTGTGGTACAACCAGTCCTTTTCTATGGGGTGCTTGCTTGGTGGACAGCCCTAAGTAAGTCCACATACAATAGGCTGATAAAAAATGTACAAATAACGGCAGAGGTATTCGTAAGTAGTGCCATTAGAACGACTCCAACGGCAGCATTTTATGCAAGTTATGCTCAATCTGCTGCCTGTTAGGCTTTTTGGCGGAAATATGGCTGCAAACTCAGCTACCAGGCTAAAAGCTACGCATCAATGGGTTGCCAGGAATGTAGGTCATGCGTCCATTTTAAGACATTTTGAGGGTATTCCTGACTCTTTCGACTACATCACACCAATGTATGCCCTCAATGGTATGTGCAAGATCTCCATTCCCTCCAGGAACGAATGAAGGATGGTATCCCCCCTCATCTTGAAGAGGTTCACATCTACACAGATGGATCCAAGTTACAAAGTAGGGTGGGAGGTGGTGTATTCTCAGAAGATTTGGACATTAACATGTCCTTTAGGATGCCCGACCACTGCAGTGTTTTTCAAGCAGAGGTCGCGGCTATAGATGCAGCACTGCATTGGCTAAGGAAGAAGAAGGTATCTGGACTTGATATTCCCTTTCTGTCCGCCAGCCAAGCAGCTTTGCGCTCTCTGGACTCGGTTATTATCACCTCAAAAGCCGTCAAGAGCTGCCGCAAATCTTTAGACAAGATAGCCGAGTAGACCCGTCTGCATCTGTGCTGGGTTCCGGGTCACAGGGATATTCCAGGGAACTGCAAGGCGGATGAACTTACCCCTGAGGGTACTACCATACCGATTGAACCAGATAGGTCGAACTTCGGTATTTCTATTGCCACATGTAAGCTCTTGTTAAATACAATATACTTAGGCACAGCGGGCAGGCGCTGGTCTGAATTTTCAGGATGTAAAATAGCTAGACAAGCCTGGCCAGAGATAAATGTCAAGCGCTCTAAGGACCTACTGGCTCTAAATAGACAAAGCATGGGTTCCGCGTTTAGCATCCTAACGGGACACTGGACTCTAGGCACACACGGGTGTAGGCTTGGGATCGCTTCTCACGACTTCTGCAGGAGTTGCGTGGACGAGGAGGAGGAAGAGTCCATTAATCACCTATTGTGCACGTGTCCAGCGCTGTCCAGAAGGAGGCGCACTTTCCTAGGCGACTATTTTCTGCTCTCTTTGGGAGATATCTAAAAAAAACAGATTACCTCCATCAATTGCTTCATTAAAAGCTCCAAATGGCAGGACCTTTGAAATGGATGGGACCTGATGTCTCATGCAGTATCACAAAGGGTCAATGTAGGCCTAAGTACGCCCTTCGGGCGGCCGCCTTACCTATCTACCTACCTATATGTAAGTGTTCGGCCTCCGTAGTGTAGAGAGAGCCCTTCTTTCCTTTCTTCCTGAGATCCTTTCTTTTCAACACACATTTAATTTTTTTGAGCATTTACAATCATCATTTTGTTGTCTTTAGTTTCATTGTCGGCACGTGCTGTGGTGCCCCGTGCTCCCATTTAGTTCGTTGGGGGAGGAAACACTTGATTTAATATCAAGCACGGAATGTTGTTTCCAACGGAACGAGTACTTAGTTATTTATATACTAACTTTATTATATTACAAATAAAACTGTGAACGTAGAAGTAAAAACAAACAAAAATATCTGAATAAAAAGCCGAGCGCAACTTACTGAAGGCATAGTTTCTTCAACAAGTTCAAAATACTCACAGTCAAGTTCTAAAACATTTCCACAATGAAAGTTGTCTCTACAGTTGCTTTTGTCATCTTTGTCGTCGCAGTTATTACTAATCCAATTGAAGGAGGTGGGACAACAGATCCTGTCGACTCCGTTGATAAGGGAATTGTCATAGTAAGTGAAAGGAAAAGTTAATTAAAAAAAGCCTTCCAATTCACTGAAGCTTCGCGGAAAATTCTATAAAATAAATTGTGGATGAGTTCCCGTTTAATTAGGTTCTTCCGACTCAATTACATCTTATGGCAATGTGAATTGAACACAATATCGACGAAATGGCCTCCACAGCTTCGTTGTGTGTGCCCACACTTGAAGTCCAATTTGGTGTGAACTTATCATAAATGAGCCTAATTACGATACGGTGTGAGATGATCCTCGAGTTCCAATTGTTTTTAGTTCATTGGATTGAACAAAACAGAACCCAAGTTGAAGGTCAGAACATCGCTTCGCCATCTCCGAAATTTTTAGTAAAATATGCTAATATACTAATATGCGAAAATGCTAATATGCTTTGCAGCTGTTGGAAGACTCTTTAAACTAATTATTTACCATTCTTTCTCTTCTAGAATGTTTACTGCATGAATAAATACGGCCTTACCGAAACAGAAATTCGAGAGGCCTTAACGGCTAATATCAGGACATATAGATTTACCGAATATATAGCACAATATCTTGTGTGTGCAGATGAAAACCCTACTCCAGCCGTTTAAAATGTTCGCTTTAAATTCGTATTCGTGGACGCCACATTCGATTGCTTGAGAAGGCAGGGAATTTTATTAATATGAAAAGGACTGTTTTCCATCAATTTATTGTACGGTTATTTAGTTTTGCGAAGAATTACTCAAATAAAAAGGATTCAAACGAAACCTGGATTTGTGTTCTCAATAATGTTTCGAATTATTATAGGAAGGTTTTTTATTCTCTCTCCTACAGACTCCCAATTATTTAATTAATGCGTTTTTTAAGTGGCAATTAAATGAACAAAATCTACATTAAAGTACACGATTCGAATTCGTATTTCTGGAAGATCCCATTTACTGAAAATACACTGAATCCCTGGAAAAGAATCGTGTTCTTCAAAATGCAACGTGTTCTTTTTTGTAATTGCATTTGTAGGATGCTTCAGATTTGCATTAGACCATGGTTATTATTTCAATCCTCTCTCAAATTTACTCTAAGGTATATTTTAGGTTCTGGAGATGTCGTTTTACAGTTTATAAGTTCATATCGTATTATATGAATATCAAATATCCAATTTGTACATCATCAAATCATGCTCCAATAGGAGGGCATATATTTTTAATATAATATCCAAACGGTCTTCGAACCAGGCAGTAAAGATCATCTTTATATATCATGTATAAAATAGTGTCTCCATTCAACTGAATGGGGGGAAGTAAAATATGGATTGTGGGAAGCCAGGACTATATAATCAGCAGAGTGTCATCTGTCGGCAGAAAAGTCTTTTTGGTGATGTAATTTTCGGTATTTGTCAACTTATCGAATTTTGCACATCTATTCAAGGTCACAAAACCGAGGAAAAGTTGTGGTAACAATCATTATTCTGATGAACTTACTCGTATAGAGCATTATTCATTGACCCATTGGTGGATTCTGTGCAAATGATTCGCTACGAATGATATAGTACTTAAAACAAGGCAACTAAATTAGGTAAGAAAGAGAGTATTTCTGCTGTTGGTGAAATTGTCAGTAATTGGTCAGATTCTCTGTAGTAGGAAACATGCCTCAATGGTTTAGCGTTTCAACTTCCTAAGATTGTGTACAACATGAGGGATGCACACCAAAATTCCACATATGGTGAGAGTGATGCTTATGACGTTGCATAAGTTAAATTATTTACTACGTATTTATATATTTTAAAAAGCATCGGAGTCAAGATCCGTTCGGTCTTTATTGAAATCGAAATTAACAGTCTAGTCCTAAAGCTAATTTCAATGGAAAGGGCGTAACTCGCATTTTCGGTACTTTGCAGGAGAAGGAAAAAGCTTCATAAAATCTGAAACTAAATGCAATTCACAGTAAAAAAAACCGACAAATTTTTGTTATTAGGGCAAAAAATGTGAGTTATTGGTTTCTACACTAAATTGAAAATAAGACAAAATAAAGGATATCCAATACAAAATCAAAAAAAAAAACAGGTATAGAAAAAGATTAATGTTATATACAAGAAAAAAAATCGTTCGCTGGAAGTAAACCATGATGGTGAGACCAATCATCATGTATAGTTTTGTACTCTGGACCAATAGAGTCAGACTTAAGGCAGCGAGATCTGCGTTAAGTAAAGTACAACGCCTGCCTGCCTTGCCATCACTGGACCTATGCGGATCTTTCCAATGGCAGCAATGGAAGTTATACTAGATCTAACCCCCTTACATCTAGCAATTGAAGACTCTGCTAAGAAATCTCTTACCAGAATACAAGAAATTTTCTCGAGAGAATCAAATTACACCCAAAATATATGGGGTAAAAATTCAGCCCAAGCATATGATATACTAAAATTTTAAAACGATTTTATGCCAAGAAAATTCAAGTTTTTAATCAAATTAGAGAAAACTCCCTCTTATAGTATACTGACGGTTCTAAGACAATGGACGGAACTGGGGCAGGAGTATTTGGGCCTAGAACCAACTACTGGGAACCACTGGTTTCTATCCCAAGCATTTTTCAAGCGGAGATTCATGCTATTGAAAGATGTGCCCAGATCAACATCGACAGGAAATATCGGTGGAAAAACGTCGTGAAGCTATCCGATAGTCAAGCAGCACTCAAGAGTCTGAGCTCACCCTTGGTGAAGTCTAAACTTGTATGGGACTGTATTGGGAAGCTTAACTCCATAGGCAGCATGAACAATCTATCTCCACTGTGGGTACCTGGCCACAGAGGAGTAGAGGGAAATGAGAAGGCTTAACGAGAAAGCTGCGGTTTCTCAATTCAACGGCTCTGAACCCTTCTCCAACACCAGGTCCGGCCCTGAACCCTTCTCCAACACCAGGTCCGGTCCTGAACCCTTCTCCTTTCAGATCTGCTGAAAGAGTGCAAAGAGGCAAAAAGAAGTCAAACCTGAAAAAATTTTCCGGACAATCCAAAGCTGTTCTGGGAGATTTTAATCCTAAAAGAGCTATGGAGTTAATGAAGATGCCTCGGAGTAAATTAAGAATCATCAAAGGCATTTTAAGCAGTCACTGTAGACTCAACTATCATATGAATAAGTTGGGTCTATCTTCAGATGTCATCTGTCGATTCTGTGGAGTAAGTAACGAAACCTCACTGCATCTGATCATAGACTGCGGACCTTATTAGTATTTTGGAGAATATATCTTAGATATGAGCAAGATCCCTCAACGTGAATCCTCCAAAATACTTGAATTCCTGTCGAAAATTACCCTCACAGACTATTTATAGATGAGACTATCCTCATCTTTCAAAAAAAAAGGGGAATCAAAATAGATCTTTCAGCTCGCAGTGTATAAAGCCCTATCTATCTATCTATATACAAGGAAAAAATGTTTAACGAAAATGTTTACATTTTGTGGGGTTAGTTATCATAATAACTGTGGCAGTCTACAAGTAACAAATTCTTCTGATCCTGGTCCCACTTCCTTTTAGAGATTGCTATTTTCTCTCTCTATAGAGGACCAGGGTTGATATCTTTCATAACAGTATTGGACCTCTGCGGTAAGTCCATATAATCGCGAGTTATATTTGTTTTAAAATAGCCTGTTATTTAATTTTTTTAGGTGTCTTTAATGCAAGCTCTTTTGGGAAACGTATACTTTCCAACACCATATCAATGCCACCAGCGAAACGGCTTCCAAACTCTCAAATCACGCTTCCCCACTTGTTTGTATCAGACGCTGCGTTTGCACTTAGCCCAAATATTATGAAAGGCTATCCAGGAGTTTCTCCACTGGCATCAAAGGAATATTTCAACAAAGAGTTTCAAGACCATATGATAAGGTTATTAAACGTGTGTGTCACAACTGCAACACTGGCACTTCCAATCTTCACCTTAAATTATCGCCTACTTTCAGGGGCACTTTTCTGTGAAAGGTGATTCAGAGCGACAGTACAAATGCATTGAATGATATATTCGTATATGTCTCAATAAATATGTGAAAAAATATCATCTCGCAACAACAACACCTGAGGCAAAGAAGACAAAGAAAAGACATTCAATTCCCTCCAAATTTATTTACCGTTCCGACCATTTTTTTTGGTCACACGTATAGTGTATGTGAATTTATTGTGTTTGTTGTAAAAATATTCCATATCCCTGTAGTGAAAATTATAGGCAGTCTTCAAAATGTACTACTAAATTTAATTGTAAAAAATCAAGTAGTTAATTTACTAGTTCAAAACTTATTTCTAAGTTAACCAGTTACTGACTTTTGCGGCACTTCATTGCCGTGTATACTAAATTGTTCCTTTCTTGTCAATTTAATAAAAAAGGAAGTAAATACAAACGTTGGAATTTGAAGAAAAACAGTTATTTTTATAATTTCAAGCACTTTTTGTAATTCCTCAATTTAGAGATAAATCTTCAAGTTAACGCGTGTTTTAAAATATCCGCAAAGTGTCCGCAAAGAAGAGTGGAAATGCGGCACCATGAATTAACATACTGAATTAATGTCGAGTACACATTATTATATTATGTACATACATACATATACTCGTATATGAATTTTACATATATTTATAGTTTTACTAGTATTTTACATGTCGAGTACACATTATTCTAATATGTATATATGTATGAATTTTACGTATAATCTGAGTTTTACTATTACTTTAACTAGTTGGTTTCACTGCTGGGATGTTGTCTAAAATAGCGAATATTCGGAGAAAAAAATCAGAAGAAATCAGGGCTACGTTTAAATTAAACTTTTAGGGGGTCACTTCATTTGTATTTTAAAAAGAACTGCAAAACTTCTAAAAAGAAAATAAAATAATGAATAAAAAAAAATTGTATTATTTAATTTGGAATTGAAAACTCAAATGTTAACAAGTTCTTTTCATAAATTATAACTATTCTTAATGTAAAATCTGATCCAATTGCTTTCCATTTACACTTCTGTTCACTGTAAACGCACCATAGTAATCATAAGATGTAGAATAATAATTATTTGGTTTTTTGACATAATATTATACTACTAATAACTAAAATAATTAATAAAAATTGATTTATATTAAAATGGGGTCCGACTGCCCCAGTAGTACCCCAAGCGTGGCTAAATATGCATGGCCTTGAACGAATGAAAGTTCACAGGGGACACCAAGCTTAGAAGAATTAAGAGCATAGTGAACTGAAAATAAAGAAATTGACGGTCATAAGGGAATTGAACCTTTTTACAGTATTCTCACAAATAACAACAGTTTCAATAATCTCAGAAAAATTATGATTACTATGGTGCGTTTACAGTGAACAGAAGTGTAAATGGAAAGCAATTGGATCAGATTTTACATTAAGAATAGTTATAATTTATGAAAAGAACTTGTTAACATTTGAGTTTTCAATTCCAAATTAAATAATACAATTTTTTTTGATTTATTATTTTATTTTCCTTTTAGAAATTTCGCAGTTCTTTTTAAAATACAAATGAAGTGACCCCTAAAAGTTTAATTTAAACGTAGCCCTGATTTCCTCTGATTTTTTTCTCCGAATATTCGCTATTTTAGACAACATCCCAGCAGTGAAACCAACTAGTTAAAGTAATAGTAAAACTCAGATTATATGTAAAATTCATACATATATACATATTAGAATAATGTGTACTCGACATGTAAAATACTAGTAAAACTATAAATATATGTAAAATTCATATACGAGTATGTATGTACATAATATAATAATGTGTACTCGACATTAATTCAGTATGTTAATTCATGGTACCGCATTTCCACTCTTCTTTGCGGACACTTTGCGGATATTTTAAAACACGCGTTAACTTGAAGATTTATCTCTAAATTGAGGAATTACAAAAAGTGCTTGAAATTATATAAATAACTGTTTTTCTTCAAATTCCAACGTTTGTATTTACTTCCTTTTTTATTAAATTGACAAGAAAGGAACAATTTAGTATACACGGCAATGAAGTGCCGCAAAAGTCAGTAACTGGTTAACTTATAAATAAGTTTTGAACTAGTAAATTAACCACTTGATTTTTTACTATTAAATTTAGTAGTACATTTTGAAGACTGCCTATAATTTTCACTACAGGGATATGGAATATTTTTACAACAAACACAATAAATTCACATACACTATACGTGTGACCAAAAAAAATGGTCGGAACGGTAAATAAATTTGGAGGGAATTGAATGTCTTTTCTTTGTCTTCTTTGGTTCAAGTGTCGCGTCTCTGTGGTCTCTGCCAAAAGTCTCTCTCCCGCATTCTTCGAACATTACTCCTCCTCGAATTTTTTCGCTTCACTTAATTGTTTTGGGAGCTTAATTAGCTATGATAGCTATGCAACTCCTATGTCGAAGCAAACACTGGTAGCCAAGATGACATAAAATGCAGAAGAGAACTCACAATTGGTGATTCCGGATTTTCAGTTATTAAATATTTTCTTGAATTACCACATACCAAATTGAATCTAGAACGAACACAGGAGTTGCAACTGGGAGACACGAATAATAATTTCTGTAATCAGCGAAATCTGAAGACTATTTCCTCTG
Organism: Clusia tigrina; assembly: GCA_920105625.2. Taxonomy (NCBI): domain Eukaryota; kingdom Metazoa; phylum Arthropoda; class Insecta; order Diptera; family Clusiidae; genus Clusia; species Clusia tigrina. The sequence continues at coordinate 32,780,980 of OV050030.1, forward strand.
AGTCAGTGAGTGAAGCTAATGTGCAATTGGGCATGGAACGGCAACTGATGTGTTTTAAGCTGGAAATTCTATGAAAAAGTTGTTCCCTTGTGTGACTTTCTATACTCAACAGAAAGAGCTCAAAGCACGGAAAGTCCGACAAATTGAATACTTATGCAATTGTTCAATAGATTAACAATGCTTAAATTTTCCCTTGGCTCTGCTACTTTTCACTCAAGTTACTTATCAATCGCAACACATAACAACAATTGGCAATAGGCAACAACAATTTAATATAAATTTGAACCCTATTCTGAGAGTAATTGACGCACAACAAATGTATTTGTTTATTAACCAATATGTTTTTTCTTTCAAAGGCAGGCAGTTGCGGTGCTGTGTGGACATATTCCGCAACGTTCACAAATATTAATATTTTATGTGCGTAAATGAATTATTAACAATTTCTTATACCTACAAAAAAACATTTTTCAAGGTTTTTCAAGTTGTTTTTATTATAAGGTATAAATTAGAAATACGCTGGGGTAGGTAAGGAGAGCGGTTGCCTTTCAACCAATTATAAATCAGGTTTCAAAGACCATGATCAATAAGAGAAGTGGGAGGAAAGTTGGGTTACCGTCATAAATTCGACTTTATCCCATCTTAGTTTGAAATTAAACCAAGTTTAAACCATAAAAATTTCTAAAAAGAATCATGAATCGGATTCGAGTAACTTGCATTTGTGAATAGAATTACTCTGGTTTTATTTGTACACACTCTTTCCAATGAAGTCAATGATCACAGATCGCCTGTTATATTTATTTACGTACCTTCTGTACACCGAGTTGTTTGTGAAACTCGGCCCACCTTCTGTAAAAATTAAGTTAGCTAAGGTTCAACACAAAACGATTGTTAATAATTGGGTTGTAAAGAAAAGAGGCAAATCGCGGGAGGCACAATGTTTTATCAGGTGCAACTGATACTAATCGAACAAAATCTATTGGATTATGTTTTATTATATATTTTTCATTTGCCCAGTTGTTGAACTAATGTTACAGAAAGGTGCTTATACTAACTGTGGCCGCTCGTCTATCGATGATCGGTGATATTGTGTAATCCATGAAGTCGAAAGTAAATCTTTTATACACAATTAGTAATAAGCTCTTTATTATTTCGGCTTCCAGTCTCTGTGTCTCTAACTTCAAGAATTCAACTGTGCCTAATTCACTTGAAAGCAGTCGTCGCACTGCAAATAATGCCATTTTACTTTTATGACTGACTTCCTTCTATTGTTTCTATTATCGTCGTCAAGTACAATACCTCGAATTCCACTAAAATCCTACACTATGTCAGTATTTCCCATCATCTCTGCTTCTGGGTATTCATCGTTGCTTCCCTTTCTTAGTGTGTTGCTCACCTGCCTATCGCCACATATGGATACTAGACCAGAATTGTACAAAATTTATTAAAAGCTTTTAATATTGTTCTACTCCATTGAATACTTTATGCAATAAATCCCCTTCATCTTTGCTAATCTCTTCTCTCTTCATGGTACTGATTGTTTCATACTTTCCTGACCAAATATTAAAATGAAATTGTTCTTATCTGAGATGGAAACTTTTTAGCTACAGCCTCAAGTCTAATTGTCTTCGGTGACATTGAACAAGATAGTTTAGAAACATTCGAGAACTTGAGAAACGAAATTCTGAAACGTCAGCGAGACTACAGTCGAGGAGAATCCCATTCAGGGACACCTAAGATAGGCATGTGAAAGACTCGTATGGTCACTCCAACAATACAACTGGAAGATTAAGTAATCTACCACGATTTTGTCATATCTACCACACTTTTTCTACCAGGATAACTATATTTCGAATAACAACTCCTTCTCACGCATATAAATGTCGCCACAGGCATGGTTATTTTTTCTTTGCTGGCTATTACTCTTGGTTTTAATACTCTTTACTCTAAAAAAGTTAAAAAGGGAGCGGTTGAGCGGTTTTTCTAGACTACCAGAAGAAGGCGTGCCATGTATGAACAAAAGTATAAACGAATTCTCAGAGTCACTTTCTGATAAGCAGGACATTTTGAGAGCAACACCCTCTAATGATAGATTGTGCAAACTTAGGATCAATGCCAAATGCTTGGATCAGATTTTATGTAAATAAAGTTACAAAGCCATTCACATGAAATGGGAATGGTCAGATAAAGTCCACGCCTCCCTCCATTATAATCATCTTAGAGTAAGGTACCACAAATTACTTTAGATAGATAGATAGATTTATTTAAGGGTGTTATACACTGCGCCCTGAAAGATATATTGTGATTCCCCTATTTATTTGAAAGATGAGGATAGTCTCATCTATAAATCTTCTGTCAGGTTAATTTCCGATAGAAATTCATGTATTTTGGAGGATTCAAGTTGAGGGATCTTGCTCATATCTAAGATATATTCTCCAAAATACCTGAGTCTTTGGTGTACCAAAAGTCCGCAGTTTGTTATCAGGTGCAGTGAGGCTTCGCTATTTACTCCACAGAATCGGCAGATGACATAAAGGTAGACCCAACTTATTCATATGATAGTTGAGTCTACAGTGACCGCTTAAAGTGCCTGTGATGATTCTTAATTTACTCCGAGGCATCTTCATTAACTCTTTAGCTCTTTTAGGATTTAAATCTGCCAAAACAGCTTTCGATCACACTCTTAACTGCTGCTTCACTTTCGGATAGTTTCTCGATGTTTTTTCCCCAATATTTCCTGTCAATGTTGATCTGGCCACATCTTTCAATGGCGTGAATCTCCGCTTGAAAAATGATTGGCAATGAGCCCATTGGTTCCCAGTAATTGGTTCTAGGCCCAAATACTCCTGCCCCAGTTCCGTCCATAGTCGTAGAACCGTCTGCTGAAAAGACAAGCAAGGCATTGTACTTTACTTAGGGCAGATTTCGCTGTCTTAAGTTTGACTCTATTTGACAAGGCTACAGAACGCTTGTATACATACAGTGAACGATTTTTGGGTGACATCCCCAATATTTGCTACCAAGCCTTCTGCATATCATTAAGGAAATTGTAGCTCTCTTGGTGGTTGCTGCCAGGTGAGCCTTCCACAAAAACTTTTAGTAGAAAATGACTCCGAGGTATTTACACTCAGAGCTAATATCGACCTGCATACCATTTAGAAGAATAGGTTCAGCTATGATAAAGATCTGTTGCTACTAAAAGGCACAATGGTGGTCTTCGCGGCATTAATTTTCAATCCTGTTCCCCTGTTCCATTCACTAGCTGCTAATAAGCCCGTCTGGATAATATCACAATGGGTGGATTCAGATTTTTCTCTATATATAATATCGTCCGCATATCCTAGATTTGTGAGTCTTACGAGAAGTTCATCAACTACTATGCTCCACAAAGTGGGTGATAATACCCCACTCTGCGGACATCCTTCATTAACTTTGACTTTAACAGTTTTGTCACCTGTTTCAGCGTCAATCAGTCTACTGTTCCTAATGATGATATGTGCATGAAATATACATCGCCACACACATGTAAGGCTAAAGTGTATTAAGAAATCGATGGAACCCTACTGGGGCCTTCTTTACTCCTTTAATCTTACAGCTTAATCATATTTGTAAATGACATATGCTTTCAAAAATAGTACTGAAGAGTGCCGAGGAATTTCAAATTCCTGTGAGTGTTGAGACGCTGGGCGGAAATCTGCAGAAGATCATTTGAAGCTGCCTTAAATATTGAATATAATGCCACTGTTCAATCATTCTGAAATTGACTCAAAACTGAAAATCCTTCTATAACTTTAAAGATTAAAGGATTTGTTTCAAAGTTAATATCTGATTCAGTCATAACGAGCAGATCAATCTTTTATTAGTAGTATAAATTGTGGCCATCCATTCAAAAGAAAGACAAAATAATTGACAAAGCTACCAATTGGGTCTAAAATAAATTCCGAAAACTTGTTGAGTTTTCTCCCTTCCAAGTATAAAATGAAAATAAGAGAAATTGCTTCAGATCAGAAGCACATCTAAATATGTACATCCTTCAATTGAAACAGTTGTTGCCTAACCCAGTAATACATGTCTATGCAATATATGAGTACACATCAAATCCAAAGAGTAGCCCCTACTTCGGTTTCGGAAGAGAATATTTAAAATGTTGAAGGTTCTGTAGCTCCCCAGAAGACTTTTGTCAATTATTCTTGTATAATATAGACAAAGAAGTTCTTTGATATAGACATGGACCAAAAATATATATAATCAACTTTCCTTTAAGTATTCTTACGAAAATAAATCTCATCACAATCCCATCACTGGATTATTCAAATAAATTCACAGCAACTCAGTGCGATTGTGTTCAATCATAGAGTAAAAAAAAGCCCAAAACTAACAAGACAGCACATTGAGCCTACACATTTCGAAACAATGAAGGGGAAGTACGCGACACAGCTTTTCAGCAGGACAGTGAAAGCGGCTATAAGAACAGTTCTGCAAACGGGGGGATTTAGATACAGTTCAAGCGAAGTTGCATTGGCCACTGCTAATTTCGTCAAGAATATAGAGAAATTTTTCGACTGTATGAACAGTAATTGTCTATATTCTAACAGTTACAGATGTGGTCTACAAAAAAATAATGAGCCGTATAGACACATAAAGAAATTTATTACTTATTTGGAAAATATTTCATTTGTGGACAAAAAGAAAAAAGCATTTTTCATTAAGGGCATGAAAATATCTTTGAACGCTGTCTTGCAACTAGCAGATGAAGTATTCGATGCCAATAATGGGATTTTCTTCATAATGACATTAATGCTCATCCAGGATCGACTTGAAAACACCTTCTCGATCCTTCGGCAAAAGGGAGGACACAATAAATATCCTTCCATTACCGAAATTAACGCAATTTTGGCTAAAATTATGTGCCGAAAAATAATTCAGTCCACATCTTCTGCAAACTGCGAAATTGTTGAAAACGACCATGCTTTCAATTCGGCACTAAACATTTCCGCTAACGGAGAGATAACATTTTCATATGACAATGCCAATGTTGAAGAACCCGATACTTACAACCATAGCATTTACCAAGAGTGCAAGCATCAGGCCTGTTTAACAATAATTTGCAGCTGGAGAGTGAATATCCGTCATTGCGATACTTCCTGGGTTACGTATCTGCGAAAGTTTTGCCAAAAATTAATTGTGACATATGTATGTAACACCAACATCAGGAAAGAAGATGAAACATTGTCAGCAAGCTCTGAATTATTTATATTTCACAAGAATTACAACCGAGAGTCGTATTTTGGAAGTCTAGTTGCTCCTTCTCAAGCTTTCTTTGATGTTTGTACCAAACATGTCTAAATTTTTAGGCCACAATTAATTTCAGAGCCTCAAGCTGATTACATCAAGGAATTGATAACAAAGGGATGTCTGCTATCAACACCTGAATGGTTCGCTGATGAATGTAGCAGCCATAAAAAACAACTGCTTGATTTTATAGTCCTCGTTCTTCTGCGAAAGCATTGTTCATGGGCATTAGAAAAAATCAGATGGACAAAATAGAAAAAACTAAAAATATGTATATATGTATAAAATAAATGAAAAAATGTATACATGTACAATGTACATACATATATAGCAAAATAAAACTTGTATTGTTTTTGATCTAGCGCCACACAAGCGCTGCAACTATTTGATCTACCATCATTCAATCGCACACAGCGTAAAATGTTCTCTCCCACGCTCTTCTTGGTCATGGCAGATGAGTTGTGGCGCTGCGATATGAAAATGAGAGACATTGAGTCGAAATGGCGCTATTAGCAGCGCCACCATATAAAAAGTTTTTTGTTCTAGATTGTGACTCTTATTTCTTTACTCTATGGTTCAATTGACAATTTCGAAGTAGATCAGTTCTTTGTGTATGACACTCTGGAAAATGGAGTGAATGGACAGGACTCAACACGGCATTTGAGGACAAATGCCAGACCCACAGTATAATTTAGCTTCAAGTATTCTGTTCTTACGCTTCATTGACCCTGTACAATCGACTATGCTTTGTGGAGACACAGATCTAGACGCAAATTCGTTTACTTGTTGTTCTGTATAATATTATTCATTCGAATAATTTTTAATTAATATTGCTGTGTTTTTCGTTGCTGTGTTTGGAAATAATTACGTGTTCTTAATTTTAAGGTACTTTTTCTGAAACTTTGTATTTCCGGAATGATATTTTGTTGTTCTGTTTCAAAATAATTACGTGTTATTCAACTTAAGGCACTTTACCTGAAACTTTCTATTTCAGAAATGTGATTATTACAAGTATTTTTATAAAAATTTATTGAGAAGGGAAATAAATTACTAATTTAATCCTACAACTGAAATTGTGCCTTTCCCATTTTCTTCATTTTAAACTTGGTGCAAATAGGCAATTATGATATACAATTTTGATCTGAGGTCATATTGAGTTCGAAGTACTTTACTCGATATAAAAGAAACCTTCTTGAAAATCAATTTTTTATAACATCAATTCTGTGCTATCTCCAGAAAACTCGGTGTAGGGAGACTTCAGTCTCTTATGTAAGCCACCAGTTTACCCTAAGCCTTAGGATAATGCTCTGATAATGTCCTCACCGGGGCAATGAGGACTTGTCCCACAGCAGCGGTAGAAGTAATCTTGGACTTGACGCCACTACACATAGTATTGTACGGAAGATAGCCACAGCAACTACAGTCAGGACTGCAGGGGTTGAAACAAAAGTTGGGGCTTCCAAAGGGCAATGGTAAATAGGAAACTGTCCCAATGACACCCTTCTAGACTGCCCACAATATAGGATTAGTAAGAAATTTAACTTTGAGAAACGTTTTGCAGTAAAGCTAAGTTGTAAAAAGGAATGGAGCAATCTCAGCATTGTATATTCCTTTAAGGAAAGGACAACAATGTGGTAAACTGATGGGCAAAGACCAACAGTGGAAATGGGGTGGGAGTATTTGGACCTAAATATTCAGAACCCACGGGAAAATATCGAAATATTTGCGAAGAGAAGTAGCCGCCCTCTGTGGTCTAGCTGGACTCACATCCCGAGGGTCGCCGGTTCAAATCATGCCATGGGCTTGGTCTCCAAAATGCTTCTTTCTATAAAATCCTTATATCTTCGAGCCGAAGGCTTCAGTAGCTAGTACTCATTCCCCCAACACCTTGCAGTCATAATTAATTATGGTGTAAGGTATAATAAGAATAAGAATATTTTCTAAGCAGAAATTCTCGCCATCGAATGGGAATGTCTGAAGACACTGAATCAGCTGGGCAAGAAAATTAAAGTCAGCCTTGGTTTGGTGCCAGGATACAAGGGCGTACACGCCAACGCATAGGCCGACGAGCTCGCTAGGTATGGACTCTCCACACTAATGATAGAGCCAGAACCCTACTGTGGTGTAGGTACAGGAGAATGGCAACAAGAGCTTAGGGCACAAGAAAGACAACAGAGCCAGGAACTTTTTATAGGCCATCTGGGTCTTGCACAATCTTACTTACTGTTGGGCAACTATAACCACAAAAAATTTCGGGGTTGCATTAAGTTGCCCAAAAACAGTTTAAGAATACTAACCGGGCTTTTGACCGAGCTCAAAGGACACATGAGTAGTATATAAATTGTAGCAAGCCCACTGTGCAGATTCTGCGATGAAGAAAGTGAGTCGCCAGAGCACATATTAGTGAACTGTAGAGCACTCATGCACTTTAGAAAAAATACCAGGCAAAGAAATAGCAACGCTAGATCTAGCCGACATCCCCGAGTTTCTCTCTGGCAACGGGGCTGGATGACAATTTATATGGAGAGCCTTAATAGTCGAATCGTACCACAGATCTTTTTGGTCGCAGATGTCCTTATTGGCCAAATATACTCATAATTTTCTAATTTTTTGATTTCTATATGGAAGTGTTCGCCCTCCGTAGTGTAGAGAAAGCCTTTCTTTCCTTTTTACATGAGATCCAAATATTATTTTGCTTACATATTTAGTTATTACGCATTTATAATAATCATTTTATTGTCTATAGTTTTATTGACGGCACGTGTACCCAATAACCTTGTTAGCAGATAGAAAACTTGAGTAAATATTTTGCACAGAAAACTTATTTTCGACGCTACTTTTATTTAGTTTCTTATATACTAAATGTATTATACTAGTAAATAAAACTGTGAACGTAGAAGTAAAAACAAACAAAAATATCTGAATAAAAAGCCCACTGCAACTTACTGAACGCATAGTTTCTTCAACAAGTTCAAAATACTTACAGTCAAGTTCTAAAACATTTCCACAATGAAAGTAGTCTCTACAGTTGCTTTTGCCATCTTTGTCGTCGCAGTTATTACTATTCCAATTGAAGGAGGTAGGACAGAGCCTGTCGTCTCCGTTCGTAAAGAAATCGCCATTGTAAGTGAAAGCAAAAGATAATTAAAAAATTCATTCAATCCACTGAAGGGTTCTGCGATAAGCTCCAAAAAAGCTTCCTGGAAAATTCTATAAAATAAATTGTGGATGAGTTCCCGTTTAATTAGGTTCCTACGACCGAATTATATCCTTTGGCAATGTGAATTGAACACAATATCGACGAAATGGGTTCCACAGCTTCGTTGTGTGTGCCCATACTTGAGGTCCAATTTTGTGTGAACTTTTCATAAGTGAGCCTAATTACGATACGGTGTGATGTGATCCTCGAGTTCCAATTGTTTTTGGTTCATTGGATTGAACAAAAAAGAACACAGGTTGAAGGCAAAATTTGTGGGCAATTCATAAGATCGCTTCGCCACATCTGAATTTTTTAACAAAATATGCTAATATACTAATATGCTAAAATGCTAATATTCTTTGAGCTGTTGGAAGGCTCTTTAATTTAATTATTCTCCATTATTTCTGATTTGCATTTTCTCTTCTAGATCGCCGCCTGCGAAGCTAAGTTCGGCATTACCGTCGAACAAGTTATAGCTTTCCTAGCTACTGACATGAAACATAAAGATGATAGGATGGCAAACTTTGCTGATTGTCTACAAAGACATGGGGCTGTTTAACACAGCTCTTTCTTCCAAACCTCTTAAAATGATTGCCTTTAATTCCTATTGTGCACACCAACGTAGCAGTTGTCAAAGCCAAATTCGATTGCTTGAGAAGGCAGAGAATTTTATTAATTTGAAAAACAGTGATTCCATCAATATTATGTACGACTATTTAGTTCTGTGAATAAATACTCAGTTATAACAAAATAATCAAGTCTTTAAACGAAATCTGGATTTCTGTTCTCATTAATCTTCGAATTATATTTGGAAGGTTTCTTGTTCTCTCTCCTACAGACTCCCATTTTTATACCCTTTACCTTTAAAAAAGGTAAATAGGGTATACTAATTTTGTGCTTTTGAGAGGGGTTGCAATTTCAAGAAGGAGGCGTAGGTATGGACTTATATATACAAATATGATCAGAATCACTTTCTAAGCAATTTTTACTTTGTCCGTCCGTCTGTCCGTCTGTGGCAACTTTTTTCTACACCGTTAGAGCTATCTTAATGAAATATTGCAGAAGTATAGTCTGGACAAAGATACAGAACCAGATTGCTTTATGGGCCGATATGAACAAAGATCACGCCTACCTCACATATAAGGAACTTTTTCACCTTTTTTAAAATGACTATAATTCGGTCCAATTGACGGAAACGTGATGTTATGATGACATGGAGATGTGGGTCCTACTAAACTACTACAAAAAGTGGGCGATATATATTAACTGCCACGCCCACTATTAACAAATATTCATAACTTAAGATCTGGTAGAGATTTATGGACGAAATTTTACATGAAGAAACATGTGGACATTATAAAGCAATCTGCAATAAATGGGGCTGATCAGAGAAAAACACGCCCACTTTTGATATAGGGAACTTTCGGGTCTAAAATTAAAATTAGCCTACCTATGCTCGTATTGATGCCAACGGAATAACAATTTGCAGAAATATTCATGGGGTCCATAATAGTGTGTATGCAGAATATGGAGATCATACTATAACTGCCACGCCCACAATTTGCCAAAAATCATTATTGTGTTCCTATTAAATATTTATCAACGAAATTTCACAGGAAGGTTGCGGGTACTAACATTAAACACCACACAAAAAATGGGCGTGGTATTTCTACAGCCACGCCCACTATTCACATATTATTATAACTTACGATCTATACAATATTTTTGGACGAAATTTTACGTAAGTGGTTATATTGACACTACAAAGCCATACACAGGAAATGGGGTCGATAGAATCAATTCAAGGTACCCTACCGAAAATTTCCGTAGATATGCTCCTAAGGATGATTTATGAAGAAAACATCCCCATTGTTCAACTCGCAAGGGCAAGAAAAGGTAAAGGGTATTTCGTAGTCGGTCTAACCCGACTTCAGACTTCTTTACTCGTTTTTTAATTAATTAGTTTTTTAAGTGGCAATTAAATTACAGGAATTACACTGAATCATGGAATACCATGGTGTTCTTCGAAATGCAACGTGTTCTTTTTTGTAATTGCATTTGTAGGGTGCTTCAGATTTGCATATAGACCATGGTTATTATTTCAATCCTCTCTCAAAATTTACTCTAAGGTATATTTTAGGTTTTGGAGATGTCGTTTTACAGTTTATAAGTTCATACCGTATTATATTAATTATTCTATCCAATTTGTACATCATCAAATCATGTTCCAATAGGAGGGCATATATTTTTAATATAATATCCAAACAGTCCTCGAAGCAGACAGTAAAGATCATCCTTATATATCATGTATAAAATAGTGTCTCCATTCAACTGAATGGGGGGAAATAAAATATGGATTGTGGGAAGCCCGGAATTGAATTAGGCTGTTCGGACTATATAATCAGCGGAATGTCATATGTCGGCAGGAAAGTCTTTTTTGGGTGATGTAATTTTCGGTATTTGTCAAATTATCATGTACACCTATTCAAGGTCATAAAACCGAGGAAAACTTGTGATAACAATCATTATTCTGATTAACTTACTCGTATAGAGCACTATTCATTGACCCATTGGCGGATTCTGTGCAAATGAGTCGCTATGAATAATATAGTACTTAAAACAAGGCAACTAAATTAGGTAAGAAAGAGAGTATTTCTGCTGTTGGTGAAATTGTCAGTAATTGGTCAGATTCTCTGTAGTAGGAAACATGCCTCAATGGTTTAGCGTTTCAACTTCCTAAGATTGTGTACAACATTGGGGATGCACACCAAAATTCCAGATATGGTGAGAGCGATGCTTATGACGTTGCATAAGTTAAATTATTTACTACTTACTTACGAGTATATATTTTGAAAAGCATCGGAGTCAAGATCCGTTGGGTCTTCATTGCAATCGAAATTAACAATCTAGTTCTAAAGATAATTTCACATTTATTTATAATATGATTCGCTTATTCTACTGCAGATGTCATTGTCGTTGTTGTTGTCGTTGTTGTTGTAGAATATACCTGACGCATGTTGCAATTCAGTGGTAAACATGTCGTCGGCATATTTGATGGGAACGGATGTGGTGAAATATGAATTAAGGTGAGGAGTTCTGTAGCACAAATTGAAAGTAAATTGGGATTCGGGAATTGACCGGATCAACAGGCTTTGGTGGGAGTGACATAATTTGTACAATGATTTGTGTGTAAATAATCATAGATTAACTAGGGATACTTTCAATCAATTTTAGTTGAAGGAAATTGTTTGTAATGTTGATAATAAAATAACAAAATAGATTGCACTTTTACAGTTGATTAAATGAACGATATCGTCTATACAATACGAGATATACTCGTACACTGTATGCCATATATGGGAAATATGCCAAATTCTTAGACCACATTTTATATGATAATATTGACATGGAATGGACACGTCTCCCTTCATTAGAATCATCTCAGGGTACCCTAGCAGAAATTTCTCCAGATATGGTCCTAATAATGATATCTGAATAAAATGTATATCGCCAAGGATTAGCTCTCAAGAAAATGTAAGGGTGAAGGGTTTCTCGACGTCGGTCTGCGGCCTTCTTTGGTTTTTCGATTACTTTGATCGCTGTGCTCGCCACTATTTTGCTTTTCTTGGAAGGTTCTCGCCTAATTTTCGTCTTTTGGGTGTGATTTACGCCCACCGCCCCTTAGTTAGATACGAAGTAGAACCCTAAAGATATACAAAATTCTTTCAGCTACGAAGAAACTTTAATTTTTTATGTGGTTTTTTGTCCTATTACCATGAATCGCACTTGGTAAAAGGCTACTAAGGGCCTGTTAGGAACATATACAATACTGGGGTGTCTGGTAAACGGGAAATCGACGGATGAATAATCAACACGACAAATCGTTAGTCCATAACTTTCTGTGGTAATGCTTGTTCTGCACTGAAAAGATAAGTAAATTATGGGAAGCATTCAAGTTGCTCGAATCAAATATCAACCGCAGACGATTTCATTGCTTATAGAATCTTTCTGGGGTTATCCTTGTGATTCCTTTAAGAACGCTGTATGGTATGAAGGACTCCTGTTATTTTTCTGGCACACCCGGACCTTTTTAAGTACGAAATTTGTTTTTGTAATAGTTCGATCACTGGTTTGAGGCAATTAATTCACAATCATTTCGATGATAATCGAATTGCAAAGTAGTTTCATTTAAGCGAAAACTAACAAAATACCGTAGAACACATTCTACTAAGTTCAAATTTTGCTACTGTAATTCGTCTGCTTCCAAGTCCTTTTTATTTTTTTCGGCCGATTTCGATTGTCCATTATTCCAACACATAAATAGAGAACTAAGTTCCTTAGTGTAAAATAGATAATCATCATATATAAACTTTTTTCATCATTGATTACGATATTTCACTATTGACATCGGAATTACTTCCCGCTAAAGTATTTAATTGGGAAAGAAGGTATCGAACTACAATAGAAGAGGAGGAGAGGCATAAGGGCATGAGGACCAGCAGAAGGACCTTTAACTTTTGCACAGACGGCTCTAACACGATGGATGGTGTGGGAGCGGGTATCTACTGCTCAGAGTTGGAAATTAGGCGGCCTATAAAGCCGCCTGATCAGAGCCGTATCTTTCAAGCGGAAGTCTTCGCTTTTAGGAACGCTATATGGGACCACCAGGCACCGATAAAGACCATTAACTCATATAGTATAAAATCCAAAAATGTCTTTCAGAGCAGTGAAGCCATACAAAGGCTATTCGCAAATAGAAGACTGCATGTCTATTGAGAACCTGGTCATAAGGGTATAGATGGGAATGAAATAGCAGATGAGATTGTAAAAAACGCTGTCTATTTACCACTTGAACAAGAAGACATACAGAGACCCCTTAAAGAACTATTCAATGAAACGGACGGTGAAAGCAAGGTGGCACAGTTTAAACACGTGCAAAAATGCAAAAGTTATGTGTAAGGTCAACGATAGGAAACAAACGCGATTTATACTCGCGCTCTCACGAAAAGACCGTAGAACTATCATAGGTACAACGGCGGCATAAGGGTCAGACCCCATCTGGTATCGCTACGGACCAATCGGTATATGCCTGGCTTCATACCAGCCTGGTTAACTAAACCTAACCTAAAATCTTCTCCACTAATGATTTATACATTTTACCGTATATTCATATTTAATCATGAATATACAAAAGACTCTTTTGTCAAAGTATGAATTAATTCGATATTTGATGCTTTGGTGAATCTGAAAGAAATGAGTGAGGTAATAAAATATATAGTGATAATCTACTTTAGCGATCCGATAATATAACCAATACAATGTTTAAGCCAAATCACAAAGAGTCCTCACCAGTCGATTTATTCTTCAGAATGTCCCAGCCACATCTGCCTCTTTCACAGCGCAGAATTCCAAGTTGGAGTGAGGGTAAAGCCCAGAAACACCGAAGGGTTTACCTCGATGAAACACCTCGTGCCGACCATTTAAATATATTAATAGGTAGAAGGTCCCTATCATGTATTCTACGAAACAGTTCGAAAAGCACTCTCCCTCTGCTTCAGAATTCTTGAGTTCAATAACACCAAAATATCGAGGCCTCGAACATGTTTATTTATAATTAATTAACCAAAACAATTATTTTCATAAGGAAATATGTTTTCTAGTTGTCAGGACTCAGCGCTATCCCGAAAATTTCATTCTTACATACCAAGTCAGTTTAACAACAATTTCACATCCATTCAATATGAATTAGATCTGATTCGGGACTCTGGCAGATAAAAGCACTAACTTATTTAGTATACATACTACATAAAACATTGCGTACGAAATTGAATACTTCAGACACACCCAATTTGGTAGATATGAAAGACAATACCGGGGAATTTTATTTCCCCAGAAGAAGCATGCGAAAATATTTCAGTCAGGAGAACCACCTGCAATCGAACTGAGATGATAAGAATGAAAAATGTGAACTCAATGGAAAAAGTCATCAACACTTTTCGCAGAGAAACGCAACAAACACAACAACAACAACAATTCTGACACCAAAGACATATGCTAGAATAGAATTCCCCCACAAAACACTGATAAGGAACCAAAGGCATTCGATTTCCATATAAACATCAGCGCTCACTCGTCGCAGCATCACTCAAGTCACCGCTTCAGATCAGTTCAGAGCTGCAGAACACTTCTACGATTTCCAATCAAATTTTAAATTAACTATTAAAAACATTTCGAAATGAAACTAATTCTCACAATTGCAACACTCGCGCTCTGCGGCGCCCTCATCGCGGAGGCTTATCCACAACAGGCACACTTCCAGACTTTGCCGTACTACCCACCGCCTACAGCTCCACCACAACCCATTCGCGTACGGCGTCAGGTGGTGGGAGGATCATTGGCGAGCAACCCCGCTGGTGGTGCCGATGCACGTCTGGAGTTGGCCAAGGGCATTGGCACACCGGATCACAATGTAATCGCGAAGGCCTTCGCAGCCGGAAACACGAATGGCGGCCCCGTGGCCACTGGTGCCGCAGTGGGATACAACGTGTGAGTGCGGGATGTGATTTTCATGTAACTCTAAACTAAACTTAACCATTTCATTGCAGTAATGGGAATGGCATTGGCATAACTAAGGAGCACGCTCCCGGAGCACGCGACACATTGACACAGAGCGCTCACGCCAATCTCTTCAATGACGGAGTACACAACCTGGACGCGAATGTGTTCAAGTCGCAGAACACTCTGCCGAACGGTTTCAAATTCGAGCGAAATGGCGCCGGTGTGGAATACTCACACGTCAACGGCCACGGCGCCAGTTTCGGTCAGAGCAACATTCCCAACTTCGGCAAACAGTTGGAACTGGCTGGTCGCGCCAATCTCTGGTCATCGGTGGATCGAGATACTCGTTTTGATCTGATGGGCACTGCTACGAAGTGGACCAGTGGACCGCTCAGTGGGCAGAAGGACTTCGGTGTGGGGCTGGGTCTGACGCACATGATCGGTTGAGGGGCTATTTTACAGAATTAGTTTTATTTCTTTTTAGTTTAAGTTCTGAATTTATTTATTTACAATATTTTTAATTTCTTTGAATTCGAAGAAAAATAAACAAATTTTTAAAATCAAAATTTAAATATTTTTTATTCAATTATTTATTTTTCATTATAGACAACAATTGGTTTATTCTTGAGTTACGGTATTTGTTGAGTTATTAACACCAAAGACGTTTTTATCAAGGCAGGTTTCAGATTTCAATAATTAAAATGGGTGTCTTCGCGATGAGGATTACACTTGAGCTGAACTAGCAATGAAAGGAACAAAGAACTTCCCCTCAACACTGGCAGTAAACCAAATAATAAGACATAAATATTTAAAGCATTCCAAGACCTTTAATGCAGTTGGTATGCTTTGGCGTAGAAAGGCCTTTCGTCAAAATTTCAGCTGACATCTCATCCGTACTTATATCTTTTACGCTGAACTCACCATTAGCAATCGCTTCTCGTACAAAATGATGTCTTGTATCAACGTGTTACGTTCTGCCATGAAATACAGGATTTCTTGACAATTGTCCGGCACCTTCGTTGTCATTGATAATCACAATTTCAATTCAGATAAAAATCGACGCAAATATGTTGGCTGCTTTGATGACTCCGACAATACTTCTCTGCTTTCGTGACTCCCAGCTCACGGTTGCCCTTGCTAGGGAAAATGGATAACTAGTATATGACTTTCGATCATCAATCAGTGACCCCCAATCAGCATCTACATAACCTTCAACGGATATTCCACTCTCCGTAAACAGCAAACCCAAATACTGTATCTGTTTCAGATAAGGAAGTACTCGTTTAGCTCCGATCCAATGTGGTTTCCCGAAGTTTCTATTAAATTGGCTGAGTGCACTCACTGCTTACGCTATGTCAGGACGTGTTGACACAGCTAGGACTATCAAACTTCCAATTATACTTTGATACGGTGTGCCCTCAAGGTCGGCTTTCTCTTCAGCAGTCTTAGGCAAATACAATATATAAAGAATATGCGACAACTTCTCTTCTGTTCTAAATTGTCTTGCTGGCAGATGGCCATCAGCATGTTGGCCAAAATAAAAATGTTCCAGGGCAACTTGGTGTAGTGGAACGAATTTCTGATCTTGTTGAAAAGCAGTCTTTCGTTGTTCTTTGATGCGGGAGGTTGCGAGTCCTTCCGTATAAAATAAAGAACACGAGAAGAATGCGATTATGTAAAAATGGACTTGTTAGCGCGGTGTGGGGATTTCTAAAGCATACACCATAAACACACAATACTTAACTTCTTGTTTGGTATTGTCAATGTGTATTTGTTTTTGATAAACCAATCCATAAGAAAAATGTACACATTTATTCTGCACGAATGTAGGTCAAACGATCGCACATGGTGTGGGGTCAAGAATGATAAAATAGAAGATTGCGCCATGCGCAGGTCCGCTATTCCTCTACACCTCGCCAATTGGCTGTGACGTCAAAAGGCGCTTTGAAATATTTTTTTATATGGAAAATGCATGTCCAAAGGCAATAATTTATGAATTAATTGGCTTTTAATTATTTTTAATAATATAAAACTTAACAAATGCACTTGCATGTAAATGAGTACAAATTATTGAAAAACTCGTTCGATAAAAAGTGCTTAAGCAGCGGATTAAGCGGATTTTCACGTACAAAAAAAAAGAAAAAGTGAATTTGTGTAATGATTTAATATATAAAAATATATTAATATTATATAAATATACATATATTTAATAAATATACACATACTGGAATTTCATTTCCCATAATTATTTCATTTTATGTTCCCATTATCGCACCAAAACTGTAAACTTACACGACTCAAATTTTACCAACTAATTATTGAATAGAACAAACATTTTAATGCCAAATCAATTGAATTATATTATTTCACATTTATTTATATAAATTTTTTCATAAAATGCGATAAACACTAAAATATTTAATATTAAACACAAATTATCACATTTCTCACCCTAAAATGTATGCATTTTGGGTGTTCTCTAATTTCGTGTGCGCCTTATGACGAGTTGCGCAGAGAGAGGAGTGGAGCCATATATTTTTATACCCTTTACCTTTAAAAAAGGTAAATAGGGTATACTAACTTTGTGCTTTTAAGAGGGGTTGGAATTTCAAGAAGGAGGCGTGGTAGGTATGGACATATATATACAGATATGATCAGAATCACTTTCTAAGCAATTTTTATTTTGTCCGTCCGTCTATCCGTCTGTCCGTCTGTCCGTCTGTGGCCACTTTTTTTCTACACCGTTAGAGCTATCTTACTGAAATTTTGTAAGAGTATAGTCTGGACAAAGATACAGAATCAGATTGCTATATGGGCCGATTTGGACAAAGACCACGCCTACCTCCCATATAAGGAACTTTTTTCACCTTTCTTAAAATGACTATAACTTCGGTTAAATTGACGGAATTATGATGTTATTTGGCAGTTATGGAGATGTGGGTCCCACTAAACACTGGGCGGTATATATTAACTGCCACGCCCACTATTAACAAATATTCATAACTTAAGATCTGGTAGAGATTTACGGACGAAATTTTACGGGAAGGAACATGTGGACATTACAATGCTATCTGCAACAATTGGGGCTGATCAGAGAAAAGACACGCCCACTTTTGATATAGGGAACTTTCGGGTCTAAAATTAGCCTACCTATGCTCGTATTGATGCCAGCGGAAAAAAAATTCGCAGAAATATACATGGGGTGTGTGCAGAATATGGAGATCATACTAGAACTGCCACGCCCACAATTAGCCAAAAATCATTACTGTGTTCCTATTAAATATTTATCAACGAAATTTCACAGGAAGGTTGCGGGTACTAACATTAAACACCACACAAAAAATGGGCGTGTTATTTCTACAGCCACGCCCACTATTCACATATTATTATAACTTACGATCTATACAATATTTTTGGGCGAAATTGGTAGCAGGGGGTATAAAAGCAGTGGGTAATAAACAACACGTTATATATGGAGAGTCATAGACAAACTTACTTCCCTTTGGTCTACTGGACTTGGTTCTAGATTGTGTTGATATGACCTCAAAGACAACTGAAATGGATAAAAATGAGATGCATCGTCACATCTGGTGTGCAGTTGCAACTTGGAAGCAGAGGCTAAAAGAGTATTGTGGAATCGTGGATCTTGCTGAAATGTTGTTTCAGTATGCCGTAAATATTTATTTATTTGTTTATAATGATATAATATAAATATCTATAATTACATATCTTAGAATATTGTTCAAGTAAATTCAAAATAAATTGAACTAAATTATAAAACATTTGCTCAGAATTACTTGGCACGTTCCAGTGATCGAATTATCACCAAAACTAATTTTCATAACAATTTGTACCCTGTACCGAAAGTTCCCTGTACCAAAAGTGGGCGTGTGCTTTCTCTGATAAACCCCGTTTCCTGTGGTTGGCTTTATGATGTCCCCATGCTGTTGCTCGTAAAATTTCGTACTGCAGTGTTTAGTTGGACCCACACAACTACCAAATTGCGACACTCATCCCTGAATTGGCCCGAAGTTACAGTAATTTTAAGAAAGGTGAACACAGTTACATATATAGGATGTAGCCGTGGTCTTTGTCCAAACTGGCTCATATAAAACTCGTTCTGTATTTTGGTCCAGAGTACACTTTAATAAAGGTTTATTAAGATATCTCTAATGGTCTGGACAAAAAGTGGCCATGCAGACGGAGGGAGAAAATCAGACAGTGATTCTAAACATTAGTGTCTACTTATGCCCATACCTGCCACGCCTCATCAATCACACAAACTTAACCTTTTAACTTTTTTAGAGTACAGGGTAATGATTTACAATCCGGCTGAATACCCCCTTTTCTCTTTGCAAACATACCTATCAACTTACTATCTGGACTTTCCACGCTGTTGGACAAAATATATTTCAACAGGATGTGGACAACTTGAGCCCAAAGTCACCAAATAGGTTTTCGGAGAAAACATGCAACAATTGAGCAAGGGCACCGAATCTCAAAAGAAATACGCAATGATTTTAAGTCTAAGAGTCCTATTCTGCCAGATTGTGAGGCGTCGTGCAGGCATTGGAAAATGCTTGCATCGACGGACTCGTGTACAAGTTGAGAGAGAAACAATTACTTCGAGTGGAATTTCACATCACCCTTGATTCGTAAATTAGAGACAGAAAACTGTTAGAGAAGTGCTGCGAGTCCACATCAAATGTGTACAGCATCGAATTTGGTGGGCACCAAGGTAGTGTTCTTGGGCCTGTATTGTATATTTTGTGTAAGGCAGATATACCGACGTATGAAAACACAAAAATCTACACCTCTCCTGACAGCTCTCCTATATTATGCTCCCACTTAGAAGCAGACGCTTGACCAGCTGGCCTAAATCAGCATCTGCGAAAAACGGAAAGCTGGCTCTGTAACTGGCGCATAAGAGTAAAGGAAACCAAAGGAACCATGTCACTTTTACACTCCGTCAATGCAGTCCGCAGCACTGCAGCTACAACAAACAATGTCACCATTCTTGCATACAGTGAAGGTGCCTTAATTGGAACTGATTTCAACAGGAGGCTGACTGGGCACACACACATCAAAGCCAAACAAACGCAAATCAAGTTAACAGCCCCAAAAAGAAACTTTTTGCTTCATAATAATTCCCGCCTTCCGATAGAACCAAAGTTCTGTCGTACAAAGCCGCAATCAAACAAATTTGCTTCTATGGTGCTCGGTTCTGCTCGACTGCTGGTTCTTCCATTATACACAAAAATCAGCGTGATCAGACTGGAATTCCAAGAGGCATTGTAAACGCACCATGGTACGTAAGAAATGTGAATATTCATAGCGATCTAGGAGCTGCCCCCGCTAAAGAGGGACTTGGCACATTGACTGAAAAATGCCATACAAAACTTCTGCATCATTCGAACCCGCTAGCCCAGGTCCTGCAATACACTCGAAGCTTCCCACTGCTGAAAAGGTAGATCTTCCATCATTCCAAATGATGGTACACGAAGCCACTTAATAATTCGCGTACGGATGCAGAATTATTATTATATACTACTAGATGACCCGGCAAACGTTGTTTTGCCTAAAAATGTCCCATGATCTGTACTATAGATGTACATATATATATTTAGGACTAAAACATACATTGACCATACCCCTCCACCAATGAAACTGAAATGAAAAATGCAGATATAAATGTATATCTGTCTCCGTCAGTACTATATATCTTCAGCCTTCTTGCTCTAAACAACTCATTTGCCACGTCCCTCCACTGACGAACCTAAAATAATAATAAAATCCGGCTTTAAACTGATACTCCTACTCGCCAGTACTTTATGTGTACTTACTCGTATGAAATTATTTTTCCATTTATTGAATTGTATTTCCCCTCATTGAAGCACTCTGTGATAAACGATATTTTTCGTTTTGTTGTCAGGTGCGAAAACGATCAAAGCAGATGGTTTTCCGACACGGGAACATGCGACATACAGTTGTCCGTGTGAAAAACATGCATTTTCCAGATTCAGGCCACAAACACTCAATGATTGGCCTTGTGATTTATTAATTGTCATGGCGAATGCGAGACGAATTGGAAATTGTATTCGCTTAAAGTCGAATGGCATATCGGTTGGGATCATTGGAATTCTCGGAATGAGAACTTCCTCACCTTTGAATTTTCCTTTTAGTAATCTCGCGTGAATCACATTGCTCATGAGTTTTGTGACCGCTAAACGCGTTCCGTTGCATAATCTTGGTTGGTTGAGATTGCGAGGCATGATGACGACTGAACCAACCTTCAATTGTAAATTGTGCGGTGGCAAGCCAGGCACATCCAATGAATTCAAGAACTCAGTTGGGTAGTTGGTTGCTTCGTCTTCGTTTGCTACACAGTCGATATATTTGAAGGAATGCAGTGACCCAACGATTTGATTTTTAATTGTGAAGCTTAAGTGATCCACATCCTTCTTCTTTGCCGCTAAAATTGCTTTTTCACTGAACCAATCGTAGTTTTGGTGGTTAGCAATGATGTTCGGAAACACTTTGTTGATGAGCTCCTCTTTCGTTGAGACGAAATAGCAAAAATTTGACGGGAATGAAATCAATCCATTCGATGCGTCGAGAGGAACACGACCATTACCGATAGTTATCAGTTGATTGGAGAACACTTCGGCAGATGGATCGTTTAGCAACGCAACTCGTATGTTTGTCGTCAGCCGAAGTTTCTTCACATAACGCCACAATGGTGATGATTTCAGGCAAGCTTTGATCTCATCGGCAGCGGTCGATCGTGGTATTACTGGTAGTATTTGCCGAAAATCGCCTGAGAGTAAAATCAATGCACCCCCAAAACATCTTGCGTCATTACGCAGATCTTTCATAGTGCGATTCAGAGCTTCTAAAGCACGTTTATGCGACATTGTGCATTCGTCCCAGATAAAAATTTTGATTGCTACCAAAACTTTGGCCATTGCTGAATATTTCGCTATGTTACATGTTGGTTCTTCAATCGCTTGAAAGTTTAATGACAATTTTAATGCAGAATGAGCGGTTCGGCAAACTTCCAGCAGCGTAGCTGCTATTCCAGAAGAAGCAACTGCTACAACAATTTCTGATCTTGCACGAACTGTAGCCAAAATCAATGATATGAGGTATGTCTTGCCAGTGCCACCAGGCGCATCAAGGAAAATCATGCCGACATTTTCATCATCAATTGCCTTCATCGCCGTATCGTACACTTCTTTTTGTTGGGGATTCAAGAAAGGTTCATTCGTTCGAACCAATTGGCTTAATGCATTTGTGTCGTATTCACGCTCACGCTGCAATTCTCGTTCGAAAGCGTCGTTTATTCCACGATCAGGCGATGTCATTCCTAACCTGACTAACAAACTACCGCACATTAGGTAACACATGTCTTCTATCAAAAACAAAGCCTGGTTGTGCATCTCTTCATTCATCTCAAGATGGGGATTCTCTGAATGGACACGAACTCGATGCAAAATGTCTTCTGAAATGTCATCCTTGCACTTCTCCCACAATTCACGTGGATTCAATGGAAAACATGTGGAAATAATGATTGAAAATAATGTGCGTATCTGACTTGGAGATGCGGAAACAGTTGCTTCAGCGATTGTCGTGTCCCAATGCGTATCGTTTTCCAGCAAATTGAGCTCCTGACATACTGCACGAAATGTTGGCAACACTACACCATTGACAGTTCGAAGAGATTCAAATGATGTCGGGCCACGAACATTCACCAGCAATAGTCGCAAGTAAAAGCATTCATCATTTTTCGGATGAACTGTATAAATACGGCCAAGGGCTTCAGTAGAACGCACATCCGGATGACCAGGAACTACATCGCCTTGCTTTCGACGTTGAAATTTCTTCGATGAAGCAGTGTAATAACGCGGCATCTCTGAGTAAAGTAACGTACGTGCAAACGGATCACTTTGGCAAATCGAGAAGAAACTGGTCAATGTTGTCGCTGGTGGGTTTTGAGCACGTTGAGCGGCATTTGCTGCAGTGAATTAAACTCGTTGACCGTTCTCCAGATTCACTGTCAAATGTGTAACAGTCGGATAGCGTTCGTGAATGAAAAATGAGAATATACGCCAAATCGCCTCATTGCAGCATACTTACAGACTTGATAGCGCGTGATTTCATCATTGGGGTCAGGAGCTTGAAGACCAAAAGCCGCCATGTCACTGCCCTTCGTGACAAATTTGCAGATGTACTTGATGGACTTCACTGAATTGCAATACTCCACGTTACAATGCGCCCTGAATGTTTTGGAAAAAAGTGGCGTATACGGAACAACCCAAGAGTTGTCGACCACGAAATCATTTCCTTTCACTTTGACTGTGATTGTTCTACCGCCATCATCAGACGATCGACGTCGATACAGTGGATAACCATCGTTGCCAGTGATGGTATCAGTAGTCAAATTTCGTGGATAACGCTTGGAACACTTGCCGTCGACCATGCACGGTGATTGTGGGTTAATGGCGCCACACGGTCCATGAATCATGTTTGTAATTACGACATCATGCAGATCTGGATCGGTTTCGGGATCAGGAATCTCGGCACATATGATGTCATCAATTTGGTGTGGCTCTATTCTTTCGACTAACCAAATGAAAATGTGCGCATGCGGTAAGCCTCTTTTTTGCCATTCAATCGAATACATCCAACATCGAGTATCCCCAAAGACACGATGCCAAACAATATAGTGCATGAGCGACCGGATTTTTTGCCTGAATACACGTGCGGTGATATCGTGCCGATCACTTGATGTTTGGCCAGGAAGCAGCAGTTGAACAAATTCTATCCACTTAGGATTGCACGTGAAGGTGATGAACAGGTCTGGACGGCCGTAATGACGTACATATGTCATTGCATCTTGCGTATATTCATGCATATGACGTGGACTGCCAACGAACGTCGCCGGTAAAATGGTCAACCGACCAAAATCAGATGCATTTCCTTCGGTGCTAATTGCATCGCGTAAATGAATGTACTGCTCCGTACGTAGTTTGGTTTGATTTAAACTGATAAAAAGGAGGCGGTCTGCAAAATTGCTGAAACAATCGGCGAAATCGAAGCAAATAGTTGTCTACATTTTGGCGAATCATGAAACGATACGCGTCAAAATTCATTGCGCTGACCTTCCTGGTAGTTTCCTCACCTAAATGATATCAGTGACGTTAGTGTCATATTGAAATGAAAATTATTTTGATATCTATACTCACCGGTCGATGGGTTTTGATATAATATTCATCGTCGCCTTGCCAAAACATCAGTGGGTATTGCAATGCATCGTATGAACGATGTGTTTCGGATATTCGTTGCAATTGCCCAGAGTCCCGACGTGTGATCACAATATCGCGTGATTCCCGGTTTTCGCCAACAATCACAACTGCAACCTCATCTATTGTTGGAGCGTTAAATTGGCGTTCGTGCGTTCCTGCAGGTCGTTTATCCGCTCTGATCACGACTTTATAGTCATCAGTTGGCATGCGATCCAACGCAGTTTTGAATAAACGAACCAATGCATGATGTTCATGAAGCAGCTGCTGCAGATCTCGAAGAATTCCTCTTCTCATTTCCGTGTTGATTGTTTGGCGCTGATCCAGTTGATGTTCCACATTGCCCATGAAGTAGATTTGGAGGAATTTATGTTGTGCGTCTTCAAGTGGTGGCAATGATCCAATTCGATGGTGAATTTAGCCTTGGATCTGTAGAGTAAATGACGAAATTAGATTCAAAATTTTTTCTGCATCAAAAGAAAATGATTAGTTAATTTATTACCTTGAATGTCGGATTGAATCCGCGTTCATGAATAATATCTGCTCCAAATGAAGTCATTTGAAAGCATCCGTTGTATTTCTGAACGTTCGATAGAAAATGACGTGATTCTGGTGTTTCACCATGAAGCAAAGAACGCAATGGCTCTGTTGGCAAGGGCATTGGTGGTAATTTAACCTTGCCACTGAGACAGCACAATCCAGGTGTTTCTCCAGCAAACTTCAATGCATCGCAATGGTTGCACACAACCTCCATTAGGCCAATTTGAACGGAAGGATGCGAACTGTAGTCAATTCTGCAATCGTAATGAAACGCTACTCGATTCAAATCAACATTTGAAGCAGTTCTTCTTATGCGTTGATTTACATTATTACGTTGTTGAGTTATTTGGTTTGCCCGACGATTTCTCATTGTTAACCGAGCCGTTTCATTTGCCGCCTGCCTTTCTTCTTGTGTTTGTGATGCACGAAGTCGGGCCATACTAACACGGCGCTGTTCTCGTGCGATTTCTTGTTCATCCGTCGTCAATTGATTGGCGATTTTCCGAACTTTACTTGCCTTTCGGGTTCAACGCGGAAGATTAGATCTTCTGGCTCGCGGCATTGTGAATTACACTGAGAAATGAACACACAAAACATGTGCTTATAACCTCCCAAAATAAACAACTTTCATTGCAACTTGCCGTTTGAAAATAGAATTCCACACTAAAATGATCACTCGGAATGAAATAATCAGCGAACTCGAATTGATTTTCAAACTAATCCACCTAAAAATTAATTGCACAATCCAAAATTAACGTCTCTTTTCGCTGGTAATAGCAAATTCACAAAAAATCGTTTCAAAACAATAAATGTATTTAATCAAATTTATTTACAATAACTGTATTTACAATAGCTGATACAAATTTGAGAAACTGTTCAACTGTTCTGTTTGTCAGAAGTTGATGCACACAACGCCATCTACTGGCAATACCGGCACCAGCATTTGAAGTTATGTTCCTTTTCATGGGTTCTTGAGTTAAGATGGCGTTGTAAAATCGCTCCATACGAAATGTAAGGGAAAATGTATTTTCTTCATAATTTTTTTTTTCGGGAAAATTTCCGGAATTTTCTTGGGTATTTTTCTTGTTTGGATGGAGACCTAACCGAATTGGTGCTCATCATCGAAATCGGTCCAGGCGTGCTTGAGTTATAAGCGGAGTAACTCACATCACTCTCTTTTATATATATATATAGATATTATTAACTTATTAGATGTTTGGATACGAATACAATAGTGAATGCTCCCTGGTATATTAGAAACAATGATATCCAGAGACACTTAGGGATAGCCACCGTCAAAGATGAAGTAACAATTTTCGCTCGCGAGCTTCATATTCGTCTGGCCATTGCAACCATTCTATAATATTGGATGTGGCAAATCTTGTGTTCCGAATTCAAAGCACCAAACCGTTCGAGTATCCGCCATAAGAAGCATCCGTATGTAAGGATATCAGCAGTGCTTTTGCTGGACATCTGCCTCCCTCACGCGAAACTTAGCTTCAAGCTTAAACTACTTGATTGGGTAACTTAGTTGTAGTGACCAAGACGAAGGGGGTTTTTAGTCAGTATAAATCTGACACTATGAGGGGTTTCACCAACCCACAGCAGGACAAACAAAATCTTTCTATTAATTGAAATTCAACACTAGAATTATTGCGGGTTTTGTGTTATAAGACGCAATCCAGTGATCAAACTGTCGAGACACTTATTATCGTAAGAATACTCAAATCAAAGCTAATTGTACCAATTTTTGTAGTTCGTGTTTATAAATGGATTTTTACTTATTGCATCCTTAGGACACCCTCAACTTTGGCCTGAGTAATTTTGGAACAAACATTTACTCATTTTATAATTAGTTAAAGGCTTAATTAGCCTCTCCACTGAAAAAGTAATGTACTGTGTCATGTGTTGTGTCTCTTGTGGTGTCATTTGTGGTGTCATGTGTGATGTCATACCACTGAAGTGTAATAAAAAGGGAAAGAGCGATTTAACGGAACCAATGAGGGGTGATAATGAGGCACAGTAGTTTGGAGTGCGTTGGTATGAAACAGTGCATGGACAGACATTGGATCAGTGATTTAACCACCTGCAGTTAGCGTAGTTGTCTGGATGGACAGAGTACAATAACTGAAGGCCCAACTTCGATTCCTGAGAGGTTTCATAGTTGGTGTGCTGTTCAGATCTGAGACATAATAAATGCTTGGGGAAAAGGTGCCTTTCATTGAAAGATCGCCGATAACAAGCGGCGCATTAGAATAAGACCTGCCGAAATGTTTCAATAATTATCATTCTGACAATTATTACGCTGACATAACCACAGATACAAATTTGCATCCGCCGTGTGCAACTTGTCTGTCAATAAATTCGCTGAGAAATAATCTTAATAATTAAATTAAATTTACATTTTATTGTTGCGAGTGTGTTTTGTGCGATAATTTCTCTGTATGAGGCACCACAGGAACTTTATTCGCTATTCGTAATTATGATCTTGTGCCTTTCATACTGGAGTATTTTCTATATCTGTTTAACTGTTGCTGAGGGAAGACAACTATTTTGTATACGTGAGTGTGTCCAAGATTAGATCTGCTTCTGAGCTTCAACAATTTCTCTTATTTTCAGTTTGTAATACGAATGGAGATAGCGTGGCAGGCTTTTGGGAGCTAACTAGTAATTTTTTTAGTATATTAATTTCTCAATGAGGGCCCCAGAAAGTACTCTTAATAAATACGTCTGTTCGTTACAACTGAATTGGATATATTTTTAAAACAACTCCATGAAGCTTCGTTCATAGCCTTTGTTCAGTTATCATTTTGTTTAAAATGAGTTAAAAGATAAACTTTATTTAATTATCCCCGCTCCCCTTCCGGGTTACCTTGTCTTCAACCTGTATTTTGAGGGGTTTGAAATATTCAAAGCCTACCTCCGCAATAAAGGGAGCAAATATACTCTGATATGGATAATAAAGGACGACGATTGTGAAGAATTGAAATGTCATGCACAGTGTGGTAATAATTTTATGGATATCAAAAACATTTGCCTACGAAACTATCAATCGATAAAATGTCGATGTTCTGATGTTCTGTATTGACAAAAGAAATCACCTATTTTTACCGAAGTATTCAATTTAGGATCTCGTATTTTGTTGGCGATTATCGTTCATTTGAACAACGTAAAAGTGCATTCTATTTTATTATTTTATTATCACCATTACAAAAAATTTCGTTAAATAATCATTGATTAAAAGTATCCCTAGTTATGGATTGGCCTCCACGGTCACCCGATTTAGCTGCCCCCGACTTATTTTTATGGGGTTATCTTAAAAGTAAGGTTTATACAAATAAACCAGATATTACTGAACAACTTAAAAGGACATTAGAGAAGATATTCACATTATACAGGGTGAAATGTGTGAAAAAGTGATGAGAATTGTAATCAAAGGAGCTCGTATGTGCAAGGCCAATAGAGGCGGACATTTGGCAGACATTGATTTTCGAACATAATTCCAAGCATTAAACAAACGCTTTGTAAAAATTTAACCCATTTTATTTTATTTAAAAATTCTGTAGGGAAAAAATGCAGTAACTTTTCGGGTGGACCCTGTATATCTCGCAAAGTTTCATTCTATATAATCTCTCTTCGAGTCGGAATCTTTGGTTTTTAGTACAAATTTGTCGAAAATATTGCAGTTATAATACGTAGTTGTTGTTGGAACTCAACCCTGGTAACCCTTTTTCTTTTAGTTCCGTTCCTAGTCTTCTTACTTTGTTCCTTTCATTGCTAGTTCAGTTCAAGTGTAATCCTCATCTCTACAAGCCCATTTTTAGTATTAAAATCTAAAACCTGCCTTGGTAAAAACGTCTTTGGTGTTAATAACACGACAAATATAGTAACAAAAAAAAACAATTGTTGTCTATAATGAAAAATAAATAATTGAATAAAAAATATTTAAATTTTGATTTTAAAAATTTGTTTATTTTTCTTCGAATTCAAAGAAATTAAAAATATTATAAATAAATTCAGAACTTAAACTAAAAAAGAACTAAAACTAATTCTGAAAAAGAGCCCCTCAACCGATCATGTGCGTCAGACCCAGCCCCACACCGAAGTCCCTCTGCCCACTGAGCGGTCCACTGGTCCACTTCGTAGCAGTGCCCATCAGATCAAAACGAGTATCTCGATCCACCGATGACCAGAGATTGGCGCGACCAGCCAGTTCCAACTGTTTGCCGAAGTTGGGAATGTTGCTCTGACCGAAACTGGCGCCGTGGCCGTTGACGTGTGAGTACTCCACACCGGCGCCATTTCGCTCGAATTTGAAACCGTTCGGCAGAGTGTTCTGCGACTTGAACACATTCGCGTCCAGGTTGTGTACTCCGTCATTGAAGAGATTGGCGTGAGCGCTCTGTGTCAATGTGTCGCGTGCTCCGGGAACGTGCTCCTTAGTTATGCCAATGCCATTCCCATTACTGCAATGAAATGGTTAAGCTTAGTTGAGGGTTACATGAAAATCACAGCCCGCACTCACACGTTGTATCCCACTGCGGCACCAGTGGCCACGGGGCCGCCATTCGTGTTTCCGGCTGCGAAGGCCTTCGCGATTACATTGTGATCCGGTGTGCCAATGCCCTTGGCCAACTCCAGACGTGCATCGGCACCACCAGCGGGGTTGCTCGCCAATGATCCTCCCACCACCTGACGCCGTACGCGAATGGGTTGTGGTGGAGCTGTAGGCGGTGGGTAGTACGGCAACGTCTGGAAGTGTGCTTGTTGTGGATAAGCCTCCGCGATGAGGGCGCCGCAGAGCGCAACTGTTGCAATTGTGAGAAGTAGTTTCATTTTGAAATGTGATTAATAACTAAGTTGAAATTTGATTGGAAATCGTAGAAGTGTTCTGCAGCTCTGAACTGATCTGAAGCGGTGACTTGAGTGATGCTGTGACGAGTGAGCGCTGAGGTTTATATGGAAATCGAATGCTTGCGGTTCCTTATCAGTGTTTTGTGGGGGATTCTATTCTAGCAGATGTCTTTGGTGTCAGCATTGTTGTTGTTGTTGTTTTTGTTGCGTTTCTCTGCGGGAAGTGTTGATGACGTTTTTCATTGAGTTCACATTTTTCACTCTTATCATCTCAGTTCGATTGCAGGTGGTTTTCCTGACTGAAAAATTTTCACATGCTTCTTCTGGGGAAATAAAATTCCCCGGTATTGTCTTTCATATCTACCAAATTGGGTGTGTCTGAAGTATTCAATTTCGTACGCAATGTTTTATGTAGTATGTATACTAAATAAGTTAGTGCTTTTATCTGCCAGAGTCCCGAATCAGATCTAATTCATATTGAATGGATGTGAAATTGTTGTTAAACTGACTTGGTATGTAAGAATGAAATTTTCGGGATAGCGCTGAGTCCTGACAACTAGAAAACATATTTCCTTATGAAAATAATTGTTTTGGTTAATTAATTATAAATAAACATATTCGAGGCCTCGATATTTTGGTGTTATTGAACTCAAGAATTCTGAAGCAGAGGGAGAGTGCTTTTCGAACTGTTTCGTAGAATACATGATAGGGACCTTCTACCTATTAATATATTTAAATGGTCGGCACGAGGTGTTTCATCGAGGTAAACCCTTCGGTGTTTCTGGGCTTTACCAACCCCTCACTCCAACTTGGAATTCTGCGCTGTGAAAGAGGCAGATGTGGCTGGGACATTCTGAAGAATAAATCGACTGGTGAGGACTCTTTGTGATTTGGCTTAAACATTGTATTCTTTATATTATCGGATCGCTAAAGTAGGTTATCACTATATATTTTATTACCTCGCTCATTTCTTTCAGATTCACCAAAGCATCAAATATCGAATTAATTCATACTTTGACAAAAGAGTATTTTGTATATTCATGATTAAATATGAATATACGGTAAAATGTATAAATCATTAGTGAGAAGACTTTAGGTTAGGATTAGTTAACCAGGCTGGTATGAAGCCAGGTATATACCGATTGGTCCCTAGCGATACCAGATGGATGGAGCGATACACCTTGTGTGTATGTGCCGCCATTATACCTATGATAGTTCTACGGTCTTTTCGTAAGAGCGCGAGTATAAATCGCGTTTGTTTCCTATCGTTGACCTTACACATAACTTTTGCATTTTTGCAGGTGTTTAAACTGTGCCACCTTGCTTTCACCGTCCGTTTCATTGAATAGTTCTTTAAGGGGTCTCTGTATGTCTTCTTGTTCAAGTGGTAAATAGACAGCGTTTTTTACAATCTCATCTGCTATTTCATTCCCATCTATACCCTTATGACCAGGTTCTCAATAGACATGCAGTCTTCTATTTGCGAATAGCCTTTGTATGGCTTCACTGCTCTGAAGGACATTTTTGGATTTTATACTATATGAGTTAATCGCCTTTATCGGTGCCTGGTGGTCCCATATAGCGTTCCTAACAGCGAAGACTTCCGCTTGAAAGATACGGCTCTGATCAGGCAGCTTTATAGGCCGCCTAATTCCTAACTCTGAGCAGTAGATGCCCGCTCCCACACCATCCATCGTTTTGGAGCCGTCTGTGCAAAAGTTAAAAGTCCTTCTGCTGGTCCTCATGCCCTTATGCCTCTCCTCCTCTTCTATTGTAGTTCGATACCTTCTTTCCCAATTAAATACTTTAGCGGGAAGTAATTCCGATGTCAATAGTGAAATATCGTAATCAATGATGAAAAAAGTTTATATATGATGATTATCTATTTTACACTAAGGAACTTAGGAACTTAATCGGCCGAAGTAAATAAAAAGGACTTGGAAGCAGACGAATTACTGTACCAAAATTTGAACTTAGTAGAATGTGTTCTACGGTATTTTGTTAGTTTTCGCTTAAATGAAACTACTTTGCAATTAGATTGCCATCCAAATGATTGTGAACTAATTGACTCAAACCAGTGATCGAACTATTACAAAAACTTATTTCGTACTTAAAAAGGTCCGGGTGTGCCAGAAAAAGATTAGGAATCCTTCATAACATATAACGTATGTTCTTAAAGGAGTCACAGTTATAAAGAAAGATTCTGTAAACGTCGGCGATTGATTTTCGATTCGAGCAACGGAGAAATGCAACTTGAACGCTTCCCATCATTTACTCATCTCTTTACTTCAGAACAACATAACCACAGAAAATTATGGACTAACGAATTGTCGTGTAGATAACTCGTCCGTCGATTTCCCTTTTACCAGACACCCCAGTATTGTATATGTTCCTAAGAGACTCATAGGAGTCAAGCGCCATTCCTGGTAATAGGGCAAAGCCCACACAAAAAATTAAAGTTTCTTCGTAGCTGAAAGAATTTTGTATATCTTTAGGGTTCTACTTCGTATCTAACTACGGTTCGGTGGGCGTAAATCCCACCCAAAAGACGAAAATTAGGCCAGAACCTTCGAAGAAAAGCAAAATAGTGGCGAGCACAGCGATCAAAGTAATCGAAAAACCAAAGAAGGCCGCAGACCGACGTCGAGAAACCCTTCACCCTTACATTTTCTTGAGAGCTAATGTTTGGCGATATACATTTTATTCAGATATCATTATTAGGACCATATCTGGAGTAATTTCTGCTAGGGTACCCCGAGATGATTCTAATGAAGGGAGACGTGTCCATTCCATGTCAATATTATCATATAAAATGTGGTCTAAGAATTTGGCATATTTCCCATATATGGCATACAGTGTACGAGTATATCTCGTATCGTATTGACGATATCGTTCATTGAATCAACTGTAAAAGTGCATTCTATTTTGTTATTTTATGATCAACATTACAAACAATTTCCTTAAAGTATAATTGATTAAAAGTATCCCTAGTTAATCTATGATTATTTACACACAAATCATTGTACAAATTATGTCACTCCTAGCAAAGCCTGTTGAACCGGTCACTTCCCGAATCCCAATATAACCTCAAGCTGTATGTAACGTCATAGGTATCACCTTATGTCACCATATGTGGAATTTTGGTATGCATCCCCAATGTTGTACACAATCTTAGGAAGTTTAAACGCGAAACCATTGAGGCATGTTGCCTACTACAGTAAATATGAGTCTGTACAGTAAATATGAGTATGTAGGAGAGAGAACAAGAAACCTTCCAAATATAATTCAAAGATTAATGAGAACAGAAATCCAGATTTCGTTTAAAGACTTGATTATTTTGTTATAACTGAGTATTTATTCACAAAACTAAATAATCGTAGATAATATTGATGGAATCACTGTCACTTTCAAATTAATAAATTTCTCTGCCTTCTCTAGCAATCGAATGTGGCGTTGAAAACTGCGCCGTTGGTGTGCACAATAGGAATTAAAAGCAATCATTTTAAGAGGTTTGGAAGAAAGAGGTGGCTTAACCAGACAATCTATGTCCCTTTAGACAAGCAGAAAAATTTTTCATCTTCTCATCTACTTCATAATTCTCCATGTCAGTATCTAGGAAAGCTTCAACTTCATCGTCGGTAACGCCGAACTCAGCTTGGCAGGCTGCGTACTAGAAGAGAAAATGCAAATCAGAAATAATGGAAAATAATTATATTAAAGAGTTTTCCAACAGCTGCAAAGTATATTAGCATATAAGCATTTTAGCATATTAGTATATTAGCATATTTTGTTAAAAAATTCAGATGTGGCGAAGCGATCTTATGAACTGCCCAAAAACTTTGCCTTCAACCTGTGTTCTTTTTTGTTCAATCCAATGAACCAAAAACAATTGGAACTCGAGGATCACATCACACCGTATCGTAATTAGGCTCACTTATGAAAAGTTCACACAAAATTGGACCTCAAGTATGGGCACACACAACGAAGCTGTGGAACCCATTTCGTCGATATTGTGTTCAATTCACATTGCCAAAGGATATAATTCGGTCGTAGGAACCTAATTAAACGGGAACTCATCCACAATTTATTTTATAGATTTTACCGGAAATCTTTTATGGAGCATATTGCAGAACCCTTCAGTGATTAGAATGAATTTTTTAAATAACTTTTCCTTTCACTTACTATGGCTAGTCTTTCTTTAATGGAGATTCCCTGATCTGCAGTCTCAACTCCTTCAATTGGAATAGTAATAACTGCGACGACAAAGATGGCAAAAGCAACTGTAGAGACAACTTTCATTGTGGAAATGTTTTAGAACTTGACTGTAAGTATTTTGAACTTGGTGAAGAAACTATGCCTTCAGTAAGTTGGGCTCGGCTTTTTATTCAGATATTTTTGTTTGTTTTTACTTCTACGTTCACAGTTTTATTTACTAATATCATACATTTAGTATATAAGAAACTAAACACAAGTCGCGTCGACAACAACTTTTCTGTGCAAAATATTGACTCAAGTTTTTTATCTGCTAACAAGGTTATTGGGTACACGTGCCGTCAATAAAACTAAAGACAATAAACTGATTATTATAAATGCGTAATAACTAAATATGTAAGCAAACGAATATTTGGATCTCATGTAAAGAAGAAAGAAAGGCTTTCTCTACACTACGGAGGGCGAACACTTCCATATAGAAATCAAAAAATTAGAAAATTATGAGTATATTTTGCCAATAAGGACATCTGCGACCAAAAGATCTGTGGTACGATTCGACTATTAAGGCTCTCCATATCAATTGTCATCCAGCCCCGTTGCCCAGAGAAATTCGAGGATGTCGGCTAGATCTAGCGTTGCTATTTCTTTGCCTGGTATTTGGTACAAGCCTAGGTGGTTTTATCTAAAGTGCATTAGTGCTCCACAGTTCCCTAATATATGCTCTGGCGATGATGGATTTGGTGTATACTCATATATCACATAGACATGTATTACTGGGTTAGGCAACAACTGTTTCACTTGAAGGGTGTACACATTCAGATCTGCTTCTGAGCTGAAACAATTTGCTCATATTTTCATATTGTGGTTGGAAGGGAGGAACTTTAACAAGTTTTCGGAGCTTATTTTATACCCAATTGGTAAGTTTTTCAATACTTTTGTCTTTATTTTGAATCGAGGGCCCTTAAGAGATAATGAATAAGGACAATTAATAGATTGATCTGCTCGCTATGACTGAATCAGATATTAACTTCTTCAATGTGATTGAATAAAAGCCAAGAGTAATGTCCAGGAAAGCAAAAATAACCATGCCCGTGGCGACATTTATGTGCGCTAGAAGGAGTTGTTATTCGAAATATAGTTATCCTGGTAGAAAAAGTGTGGTAGATATGACAAAATCGTGGTTGACTGCCCAATATAATCTTCGATATATTAGTGAAGCAAGTGTGGTAGGTATGACAACATCCTGGTAGATTACTTAATCGAATCTTCCAGTTGTATTGTTGGAGTGACGATACGAGACTTTCACATACCTATCTTTGGCGTGTCTGAATGGGATTCTCCTCGACTGTAGTCTCGCTGACGTTTCAGAATTTCGTTTCTCAAGTTCTCGAATGTTTCTAAACTATCTTGTTCAATGTCACCGAAGACAATTAGACTTGAGCTGTAGCTAAAAAGTTTCCATCTCAGAAAAGAACAATTTCATTTTAATATTTGGTCAGGAAAGTATGAAACAATCAGTACCATGAAGAGAGAAGAGATTAGCAAAGATGAAGGGGATTTATTGCTTAAAGTGTTCAATGGAGTAGAAGAATATTAAAAGCTTTTAATAAATTTTGTACAATTCTGGTCTAGTATCCATGTGTGGCGATAGGCAGGTGAGCAATACATTAAGAAAGGGAAGCAACGATGAATACCCAGAAGCAGAGATGATGGGAAATACTAACATAGTGTAGGATTTTAGTGGAATTCGAGGGATTGTACTTGACAACGATAATAGAAACAATAGAAGGAAGTCAGTCATAAAATTAAAATGTCATTATTTGCAGGTTACAATTACTGAAAGCAGAATTGCACGACGACAGCTTTTAAGTGAATTAGGCTCAGCTGAATTCTTGAAGTTAGAGACACAGAGACTGGAAGCCGAAATAATTAAGAGGTTTTTACTAATTGTGTTTAATAGATTTACTTTCGACTTCATGGATTACACAATATCACCGATCATCATTAGAGGGGCGGCCACAGTTAGTATCAGTCTCTTTCTGTAACATCACTCCAACAACTGGGCAAATGAAAAATATATAATAAAACATAATCCATTCGATTTTGTTCGATTAGTATCAGTTGCACCTGATAAAACAATTTGCTTCCAACGTTTTGTCTCTTTTCTTTATAACCCCATTATTGACAATCGTTTTGTGTTGATTCAAATGCGAACCTAAGCTAACTTCATTTTTACAGAAGGTGGGCCGAGCTTCACAAACAACTCGTTTGAATTGGTGTACGGAAGGTTCGTAAATAAATATAACAGGCACTCCGTGATGATAAGAGACCATAGAGACGTGACACTTGAACGTCTCTTGTTTTGCGCACACTTACCCATGTGCCAAACTGCTGTATTGTGGCTGATTTTCTTCACAATTCTGGTTAACCAATGATAAACAAACCTATCCATATTAGGCAACTAATGATAAGCAAAGAATGTTTTTTTAATTCAGAACTTTTGACCTTTAAGTGTCGGTACTCTGTGTTGTCTGGTGATGTTTGACCTCATAAGAAAGAGAGAATACAAATAAAACCAGAGTAATTCTGTTCACAAATGCAAGTTACTCGTATCCAATAAATAAACAAAGGAAGAGGCCTCGTTTAAATGGGAAATCGAATTTGGAGGTATTTTCAAGACAAAAACCTCACTTGAGAATCTCGCTTAGAATATATCACAAAGAAAGTAAGGAAGAAGCCCTTTCGAATTGTAAAAAACTCCTTGAGAAACCTTGGGTCTAAGTCTCAAACATCACTAAAGATTAAGCCACTTTCTACCAGCTCTGAGAGATATAGGCAGAAAACCAGAGGAAAGAAACTTAAGCGTCAAACGGCAAATCAGCGAAACACAAAGTCGTGGTGAATCCACTCAAAATCTTGGTGTGTCCGCTATGGACGCTGGCAGTGAAAAAGAGTTTCTTTTCTCCATATTCTCTGGTATAGGTCACTAATTGAGATTGAATCATTTGGAACCTTTTCAGTGAACAGGATTCATGATTCTTTATTTTAGAAATGTTTATGGTTTAAGCTGAGTTTAATGTCAAACTAAAATGAGATAAGGTACAAATTATGACGGTTGCCGAACTTTCCTCCCAATTCTCTTAATGATTATTGAAAGAATTTTAATAGTCTTTGAAACCTGTTTGATAATTGGTAGAATGACATTTAGTCAATTATGATATCTAATTTGATTCCAGCTAGAAATAGAATATAGTAGGGGTAATTCGACGAATTCGCACATTGATATATTCGAGAACATTAACAGTGCAATTTGTGACCTTGTTGAATCTCTGGGAAATATGAATATTCTTTCTATATATATGTAGATGGATTCCAGTAGCATTCTAAGGCAGTATATTGTTCGAATGATTTCAATATACATCTCCTAAATTAGACATACGGGTCCACCACCGTCATCGGGTCTACTACATACATCAATACTATATAAACTTCAAAAATGAGATTGATTAGAAACAACTCACAAATTAAAAGGTATGACTCATGGGAAAGGGACTCCAATTCCGCTCTTGGAGATCTAAAGTACTCTAACTGTGTGTTATTCTAGTATTCTGGAATATTGCTATGAATAAAATGTCTATTTTCAACAATTTTTTTAACAACGTCCGGCAGTTAAACTCTCTTCATTGACCATTCCACTATTTTCTAGAACAGGAATGCCCAAAACAATAAAGTTCCGGATATTAATAACACACACCCAAGTATACTCCCAGCATAAAGTTAGAAATTGTCTCTCATTATTGTATAGTGAACGATATGTTATTCTAGTTGACCACTCGTTATACCATTCATACCATTTCATTATAATATATCTTTTATTTTGTTAGAATTGTCACATTTTCGATTTGGAAAGGTTGTGAATAGGACAAAGTGGATGCATTTTGTACAGGTATAATATGATTAGTTATGATTGAGACAATGTTAAGTCCTTCAGGTCTCCTTTTTTTCTACGAAATGACATCATCTCCTTTGACTTTGAACAAAGTTTGGTGGAAGAGAACAACGGTTTCTGTCAATAATCCTCAAACAGCGAATTTCCTACACCGGAACCCTCTCATCAATATTTCTACTCGCTTTCTTAAGAACTTTGACTTGATGGAAGACTCAGATTGCACTCTCTAAAATTATTCATTGTCTTTGGCATCGAATTGTGCCACGTTTAAGGTTATTAATTCATTCAAATTATGTATAAAACTCACACGATTCGGAATTATTTCAAAAATAATTTTTCGACAGATTTCAAGCGATCATTTATAATTGGAAACAAATTCGTTTTTATGCGAATATATTGAAATTTATTTGAATAATTTCATTCAAGTTTTCAAAACACATTTACATGAATGCCGTTGAGAAGACCGCATTGAATCACTTCGTATGCCCGATCACAGAGATTTGTGGCGGTCGTTTCATTACAGACCAAAAGAACTTCATTGACTCCTTCTTCGCCATAAACGGGTACCAAAGCCGATTTGACTTTGTCCACTTTAATTACTCCATCCACAACGTACTTGCCAACTCTTAAGAGACAATTAAGGAAACACTTTTCGCTATTGGCGGTGGACACAAGAGGATGGCCTTTCAGAACTAGGGCAAGAACTATTGGATTCACGTTATGCTGCCTAGCACAGTAGAGCGTTTTCTCTTCTAATTTAGCCATCTGCGATTCTCTCAACTATAAAGAATACTAAGTTAATTGATATACTTTGTGTCCTTCGCTCGCGTGTTCTGCGTTTGCTGCCACATCCTTGGACTTACATTTAGATTGAGAGCCTCAGTGCCAGCCAGAGCTACCAGGATGGCCAAAGTGATAACGGCGATTCTTTTATAAGCCATTCTAAATTATTTGAGTTTGTGTCCTGTAAAACTTGAGGTGAAAGTTCTCTGTTCGTTGGGAACTGCTAAAAGACACTGAACTACAATAGTTCAACATGTGACCTTTTAAGCAAATTGTATGAATAACGCTAGCTTTGAACGCACTGCTCTCTGTATTAGTGCTCGAATATATTCGTTCGAACTCCATTATTTACTGAAGCACTACAGTAATTTATTAGAGAGCAGTTGCACGAAGATGGAAACAATTCCACGACAGGTTTCTTATAGCAGTGAGAAGAGGACGGAAGCATATGAATGGCATATAAAACGTTGCCTCCTACGTGACTATACGAGAATTGATGTCTCCATGACAAGCCAATATTTTGTATAAAATGTGGAACATTATATTGAGCTCGGAAGGAAGAAAGGATTATTTAATTCAAATTGTAATAGGAAGGAGCGGAGATTTTTGTCTTCTAAATCTATTGAGTAGAACCACGCAACTAGTATGTAGCAGTCTCAAGATTCACTTGATGACCGGGGCATAGAACTATTGAGATGAATGGAGGAGTTCACTCACTCGCTCTTACCTGTCTAAGAAGCTGCATGAAGGAATATCCAAGAACATTTCTTACTTTCGGTTGTTAACATCACCAATCATAATATCATTCAGAAGAACCCAACACGTTCTGGGCTTCACACAACCCGCTTAGAATCAAACACCTCCGCATCAGAAGTCCTAATAAAGTAATAAGATTAACTGGTGTCATCATGGGTCACTGGCCAATGGGGACATCAGGTTCTGACCCTCATACAATCCACTTAGAACCCAGCACCTCCTCATTACAACACCTATGATGCAGTAATATTAACTGGTGTCATCATGGGTCACTGGCCAATGAGGCCATCAGGTTCTGACAACAGGCCATCAGGTTCTCATTACAACTGCTTAGAGCTTAGCACCTCCTCATCACAACTCCTAATAAAGTAATAAGATTAACTGCTGTCATCATGGGTCACTGGCCGATGAGACGAACAAGTTCTGACCCTCATACAATCCACTTAGAACCCAGCACCTCCTCATTACAACACCTAATGATGCAGTAATATTAACTGGTGTCATCATGGGTCACTGGCCAATGAGCATTACTGTAAAGTGACCACAGTCGACAGTCAATTGAAGGAGCAAGTAATAGGATCACTCTCCTCAAACCGGTTTTGCAATAATAAGAGCAATGGAAAAATGGAAGATATAAAAGCAGGAAGAGGGTATTTCATACCCGACTGCCCAGAGAGATTTGAACTTCATTTGCCCAGAATGGCCAACTATGACGTTGGTCTCATCAGGGAACTATCAACTTCAGCAGCCTAGATTCCTTTGAAATCCGACTGAGCCATTTCTTTAGAATCAGACAATTCGAAGAACTTGGCAAACCGATTGGTCAGACAACTTTCATTTTCGATAGTCCGATCCGACTACTTAAATAGCTCAATTGTCCCAGTGTTCAAAATGCTTTGAATTCTGATTGTCGACATTAGTTTCGAAGACCGAATGCTAAGATTATTTTGAAGTGTGACTTCTCAGAGTACTTTGCACTCCAACTGCCCAGAGTGGTTTGAAGTCCCACTGCCCCACACAATGTTTTGAACTCCGACTACTCAGGGTACCTTGAAGTGCTTTGAAGTCCCTCTGCTCAATGTGCTTTAAAGTTCAGTTCCTCAGAAGAACCCAATTTTCTCAATGATATGATAAGAAACAAATGGCAACTTATTGAAAAGTTTATCAGATTTTCACAACCCTCTCAAACACAGGAGATGGTGAGTATATGCATTGAGAGTACGCCCTGCAGCCAAAGGACGTATCCATAACCAGTGAGATACACAGTATAATAACATTGTTCAGTTCAACATAGTCAAATTAATACTCGACTGTGTGAGCATTTCTTCAAGCACAATTCAATGTGGAGATTATATTGTGTTTATCATGTCGATTACAATATTGGTTTGTCATATATAAATAATATTAATAATAATATTAAAGTGAATGCTCAGCATCTATTGACAAAAAATGTGTCTCCATGTAGACTTAAAAACTTTACGTGTTTCTAAAGCAACGTTGTTCTTCACATGAAACCCCCCCTTATCTATGCCAGCGTATTTCGATTTTTTCCCTTAAACGAAAAACAACTTAAATAACCTTGAAAAGTGTTTTATTGTGTTTATAAGAAATTGTTAATAATTCAATTACGCACATAAAATATTAATATTTGTGAACGTTGCGGAATATGTCCACACAGCACCGCAACTGCCTACATTTGAAAGAAAAAACATATTGGTTAATAAACAAATAAATTTGTTGTGCGTCAATTACTCTCAGAATAGGGTTCAAAATTATATTAAATTGTTGTTGCCTATTGCCAATTCTTGTTATGTGTGGCGATTGATAAGTAACTTGAATGAAAAGTAGCAGAGCCAAGGGCAAATTTAGTACTAAAGCATTGTTAATCTATTGAACCTTACTCAGAGGAAAGTCTTCAGATTTCACTGATTACAGAATCCTTGTTCGTTTCCCCCCTTTCAACTCCTGTGATCGTTCTCGCCACCCAATTTGGTGTTAATTCACGAAAATATTTACTAACTGAGGGTGCGGAAACACCCATTGTGAGTTCTCTTCTGCATTTTAACTCATCTTTGCTACCAGTGTTTGCTTCGACATAAGAGTCGAATAGCTAACATAGCTAATTAAGTTCACAGACCAATTAAGAAAAGCGAAAAAATTCAAGGAGGAGTCATCGTCCAAGAATGCGGGAGAGAGACTTTTGGTTCAAAAATTTATAAACCAAACCTGTGAATGGCATGAGGTAAAAGTATTTACTTTGCTTCTTCCCAGCAGCCGCGCTAAAAGTAACGAGTTAAACTGGGTAGATAGTTATCTGCATACTCGTTGCTGCTTCAACTGGTTCTAGTTTCATTCGTTACAATATTTCGTTGCATGTTGTTTGAGAGTAACCGCTGAGTGGGTGGTAAACGGAGGGTTTACGATTGCTCTCGCTATGCAGTTTC
Organism: Clusia tigrina; assembly: GCA_920105625.2. Classification (NCBI taxonomy): domain Eukaryota; kingdom Metazoa; phylum Arthropoda; class Insecta; order Diptera; family Clusiidae; genus Clusia; species Clusia tigrina. The sequence continues at coordinate 32,822,866 of OV050030.1, forward strand.
ATTTCTTATAAGTATGTTACAAATTTGTAGAGCTCTTCTTCATACCACTGGTGTTATTGTTATGAGGTGATAATTTTTCACATATTTATTGAGACATATCCGAATATGTCAATCAATGTATTTGTACTGTACTCTGAATCAGCTTTCACAGAAAAGTGCCCCCTGAAAGTAGGCGATAATTTAAGGTGAAGATTCGAAGTACCAGAATTGCAGCTGTGATCAATCAGTGTTGCCGTTCTTAAATTTGCAAGCGAAGTGAAATGCGCTGTAAAAGTGAAGTGTTTTCAGGTTTTTCGAAGTATAAAAATATGAAAATAATCTTTAGAACCTACCTTGTTGTAGAACATTTACTATATAGAACTTACTTTACTTAAGTAATAATATGAAATAAATACAAAAGTACTACTAGTACTTAGAAAAACTGATATATTTCAATTATATAGAATTAGCCTGTTTCCCTCGAAAATCGAAGTGTTTTTGCTAAGCAGGAAGTGCGGAAGTAAGTGTTCGACTTAAAAATGAATTGAAACACTTCAATCGAAGTGAAAACGGCAACACAGCCTGTGATACACATGTTTAATAACCTCATCATACCGAACAAACCTACTTTTAGGGTACATTGCTTTCTTGACTGAGACTATAAGCAAATGATGTTCTTTGCTATACGAGGGCGGATTGATATTGAAGCTACCTGAGTAGGAAAAAAACATTTTTTTTTTCAAAAACCATTTATTTCTCAACATAGTCTCCTTTTACTTCGACACACTTAGTAAGACGATATTCCAACTTTTTTATACCATCTGAATAATACGATTTCGGGAACCCCTCAAAATACGCGTTACTTTCGCTAATCACTTCTTCGTTTGAGATGAATCTTTTTCCTGCGAGCCATTTTTTCAAGTTTGGAAACAGGAAAAGTCACTAGGAGCTAAATCTGGACTATAAGGTGGATGATTAACCAAATCGAAGTGTATTTCACGTAATTTTAGCATCGTATCTAATGCTGTGTGATCCGGTGCATTGTCTTGAAGAAAGAGCATTTTTTTCTTCTTTAAATGTGGTCGTTTTTCCTTGATTGCATCAATCAATTGATCCAATAATGCACGATAATACTTTCCTGTGATTGTGGATCCTTTTTCAAGATAATCGATGAGCAATATTCCGTGTGCATCCCAAAATACAGTGGCCATAACCTTGCCAGCCGATTTCACTGCCTTCGCCTTCTTCGGAGCACTTCCACCAGCTTCCACCCATTGTTTCGATTGATTTTTGGTTTCAGGTGTGTATTGGTGGACCCACGTTTCATCAACAGTTATTAATCGATGCCAAAAATCAACAGGATTACGCTTTATCATGTCCAAACACCGCTGTGAAGTGGTCTGTCGAACTCGTTTTTGTTCGACGCTGAGCAAACGCGGCACCCATCTTGCCGATAGCTTTTTCATATGCAAATGTTCATGCAAAATGTTGAACACACGTTCATATGATATGTTTACCATTTCAACAATCTCACGCAACTTGACTCGGCGATCATTCATAACGATATCGAGGATTTTCTTAATATTTTCTTCAGTAACCACCTCTTTTGTCCTTCCTGTTGATGGTATTGTTGCAGTGCTTGTTCGGCCGCGTTTAAATTCAGCAATCCAATATTTTACCATGTAATCTGACGGAACAGACTTACCGTAATGTTTATCGAGCTTTTCTTTTGTCTCTTTCGCCGTTTTCCCTTTCAACTAATGGTGTTCAATCACTGCACAAAATTCACTATTTTCCATTTTTCAAGAAACACAAAAGTTGCTTACTTCAAACGACTACAACAAATAAACTAATCGATGAATTTGGGTGAAATTTTAACAGCTGACGTTTGACAGATCGCAATTTCTAAAAAAAAAAATTTTGTGTTTGTGCTGCCATCTAGCGCTAGGTAGCTTCAATATCAATCCGCCCTCGTAAGCCTCATTTTCGTTTTATTATTCGGTGAGAAGCAATTAGTCCTGTGTATTATAATGAAGTACATTTCTAAACTTGCCTTTTTTATGTTTATACTCTTTACCTTTAAAAAAGGTAAATAGGGTATACTAACTTTGTGCTTTTGAGAGGGGTTGCAATTTCGAGAAGGAGGCGTAGGTATGGACTTATATATACAAATATGATCAGAATCACTTTCTAAGCAATTTTTACTTTGTCCGTCCGTCTGTCCGTCTGTGGCAACTTTTTTCTACACCGTTAGAGCTATCTTAATGAAATTTTGCGAAAGTATAGTCCGGACAAAGATACAGAACCAGATTGCTATATGGGCCGAGTTGGACAAATACCACGCCTACCTCCCATATAAGGAACTTTTTTCACCTTTTTTAAAATGACTATAACTTCGGTCCAATTGACGGAATCGTGACGTTATTTGGCAGTTATGGAGATGTGGGTTCCCCTAAACACTGTGCAAAAAGTGGGCGGAATATATTAACTGCCACGCCCACTAATAACAAATATTAATAACTTAAGATCTGGTAGAGATTTACGGACGAAATTTTACGGAAGGAACATGTGGACATTACAAAGCTATATGTCACAAATGGGGCTGATCAGGGAAAAGACACGCCCACTTTTGATATAAGGAAGTTTCAGGTCTAAAATTAAAATTAGCCTACCTATGCTCGTATTGATGCCAGCGGAATAAAAATTCGCCGAAATATACATGGGGTCCATAATAGGGTGTGTGCAGAATATGCAGATCATACTAGAGCTGCCACGCCCACAATTATTACTGTGTTCCTATTAAATATTTATCAACGAAATTTCACAGGAAGGTTGCGGGTACTAACATTAAACACCACACAAAAAATGGGCGTGTTATTTCTACAGCCACGCCTACTATTCACATATTATTATAACTTACGACCTATAGAATATTTTTGGACGAAATTATATACTACTACGTATATGGACCCTGCAAAGTCATATACAAGAATTGGGAATTATATACGAGTTCGTGAGTTACGTATGTTCGATGTTCGCATTTTTTTTTTATGTTGGTACACATGTCAGTTATATATGTTGGCAATACCAACCATTTTGGATTGTCAGTTTGTTTTTGACAGATAAAAAGGTTAGTCGTGTTTTGGTGTGGTCTTCGATTTTGTACTATTCGAAAAAAAGGATCAAAGAAACTGTATTCAGTTTTGTGTAAAAAATGAAATTAAATGCGAAAGGACATTTGAAATGTTGACTTTGGCCTTTGGCGAGTCTACTATGAGCAGAACACAAGTTCAATTGTGGTATAACCGGTTTAAGGCCGAGAAGATGTCAATGACGATGCTCGTCCTGGTCGCCCGAGCACGTCAACAACCGCTGAAAACATTGACGCAGTGAAGAAAATGATTTTGGATAATCATCGAATCACTATCAGAGAGGTTGCTGATGATGTTGGCATATCGTTCGGCTCATGCCAAGCAATTTTTACGGATGTTTTAGGCATGAAACGTGCGGCAGCGAAGATTGTTCCAAAATTGCTAAATTTTGAGCAAAAACAACGTCGCATGGACATCGCTCAGGAGCTGTTTTTGGACAAAAACAAAACTGTTATCATGCCTCAACCACCATATTCACCGGACTTTGCCCCCGCTGACTTTTTCCTCTTTCCAAAACTGAAGACACCGATAAAAGAAAAATCGAAACAGGAGCTGTTGGCGATACCAAAAAAAGCGTTTCAGAAGTGTTTCGAGGATTGGAAAAAACGCTGGCATAAGTGTATTATATCTGAGAGGAATTACTTTGAAGGGGACAAGATAGTTGTTGATGAATAAATAAATACTTTATTTTTTGATCACACCTCGTATGTCAAAATTGAGCTAGCAGATTCAGTTCAGTATTTATATAACTCGAAATTTCTACAAGATATATCAAGAAATGTCTCTATAGCATTATGAAACTCAACTATGAAACTTAGTGATCATTATAGGTGTAACATTACAAGGAAAAAAATATGTGTTGATCGCCATGGTTTAACTCTCACGTAAATTTTATTTGAATGAGCGTGGTTTTATAAACTATAAAGGTAAAGGGTATTTCGTAGTCGTTCTAACCCGACTTCAGACTTCTTTACTCGTTGTTAGTAGGGTTATTGCCTTCTGACCAAACCATCTGATCAATCCAGACTTAATCACCGATCCATTAGAGCAAACTAGAAATCGAGGTTGTTCATATCGCAAGCATTGGATAAATACTTCAAGTGCTTTTAATAGGATTCTACTCTAGAGTCATCGTACATAAGAGGACTCTGTGGTCTAGTGGTAAGTTGCTCGACTCACACTCCGGGTGCCGTGGGCTCAAATCCTCCCCGGGCATGTTCTCAAAAATGGTTTTTTTCTAAAAAAGTCTTCCTACGAGTCGAAGGCCTTAGTTGCTAGTACTCATTCCACAACCCCTTACAGTCATTAATGGCGCGGTAAACAGATTAGAGTCTATAGTTACAGTCAGGCTGAACTAAAACAGCGGAAGTATTAGCTATACTGAAGGTAGCGGACTGGGTAATTGAGAAGAAATGGTGCGGTAAACAGTTTAGTGTGTGTAGTGACAGTCAGGCTGCATTGAAGGTCTTAGAGACCGCGTTAACCACTCTAAAAATTGGCCACGAATGTAAATCGAGACTTAACTCCACTGCAAGGTTTAATTTACTTGAACTTATTTGGGTTCCGGAACTCTATGGTGTACATGGAAATGAATTAGCTGATGAATTGGTAAACTGTGGATCTGCGGGTACTCCATTGAGGCCAGAACCATTTATCGGTGAGAGTTGATTGGATCAAGCGCCATATATGCACAAGGACCGATGGTGCAGTTCAGTTGCCTACAGAACAACCAAGTGCTTCCTAGAGACCCCAAACAAAACAGTTGTGGATTTACTTCTAACATTACGAAGGAAAGATCTTCGATAATTGGTTGGTGTAATCACAGGGCATACTCCATGGGGTCATCACATGGCGACCATTGGCATCATCGAGATTCCGAACTATGTATCCTGTCTGTAGGAAGAGCAGGACGGCACAAACCACTTTCTCTGCGATGGTACTGCCTTTGCCAGAATGTGCAGGCGCATATTAGGGTCAAGTGGTTTGGGAATGGGCAACCTACATTCCTTATTCCTCAACAGGCTTCTGAGATTCATAAAAGAGTTGGTGAAGTTTGAAAAGGTGTCACTTCCTTTCAAATGACTCTATCTGCCCCTTCCCCGAAACATGTATAGCACAATGGGCAGCATGCCTGAGTGCTTGAAGTCCTCTTTCTTTGGCGGTTGCTCGTACCCCACTTCTATTATATTCTAAGGCATAATAATAATAATGTCGGAACAATTATATCGTAGAATAAATATAGTACTGTGTTATTTTATCGAGGATCGTACCAATGAATTATATAACAATGGTTTAACAAGAGTTTTCTGAACTCTGAGCTTTATTAGTGGCAGTTGGAACGTGTTTACTCCATCAAAGTTTTGGGTCAACGGACGATGCCAAGTCAACAATAGAAGAAAAGTATATAAATGGTTGATTATCACTGAGGTAGGGATGAGGTATGAGATGGGTTTTACAAAATAAAACACACTTGATCTATTGGCATTTAGTGTAGTTTGTACCAGTCACCAAGAGTGTGGATTCTTCAAGTGCGTTTCATCGGAGACGATAAAGGACGATTTCATGTCAACAATAGAAGATGAGTATACAAATGGTTGATTGTCACTGCAACTTAGTCGTTATAATCATGGTTCAGAGCTCACGCTTAAGCTTAATTTAACTTTGATTTCTCTTTTGTAGGGTATATCGTAATCACTTTGATGGGGCTTGTTTACCAATTTCATTATATATCCCTCCTCTTATTTAGTTGGAGTATTAAAATCATAAATTTATCAGTGGAACTCCACTAAACATTTCAAATTGCGTCCTTCTTCTATGGACATAAACAATTTTTTTCAGTGTTCCTCTGAGAAATATTCATTGGGATAAATTGAGACCGAACTAGCGAAAGCTTCCTGCTCGGCAATTGTCATGCGCATTAATTGAATTAAAATATTTGAGCAATTGAAGCAACTTGGAATAATCCTGTGAAAAGGAACACTTGCTCCGAACTGAGTAGTTTAATTTTTTCGTTTCACTCAATCGAAACACTCAAAGTGTTTTGAGTGGTTTGATAAGAAAATTATACAGAAGCATTTTACTTGGAGACTTAAAGCTACTTCTTCGGTGCTATTGAATTTATAAATTGAAGGAACTTAAATGGCATCCATTGAGTGGGGAATTGGGTGTAGACCGAACTCTACGGATTTGTGACATTTGTAAGATTATCAAGAAGCTCCTGCGCCGGCCTTCCACCAAGCAACATCCCCCATTTGTTGCGCTAACTCCCAACTGCTCTTTTATTAGGCCATTTATCATTCGCACATTATCGACAGCAACAAATTTTTACACATTATTACAACATGCTTTTGTTTTATTATCCTTGTTCAGCAAAGGAGCAGGCAGTGCTGCGCCTAACAACAAAGTGAGTGTGGGAGTTGAAGTGACGCAATGGGAGTGAGTAGGCTGTGGAAACTTTGACAATATGGCAGCAAAGCCATTTAGAGACGCAACGTTTTATTGGAAAAACCGACAAGGCATTTGGAGATTATATGGAAAATGCCTGTAAAGTACCTCTAAAGACTTTCCGAGTTGTCAGAAGTGGCAAGCGTGGCGGCAAAGTGTCCGTGCAACAAGTGGATTAAATGCTCTTATATAGCAAAGTTATTTATACGTACGCGTATATCGTTGTAATGCCTTCCTAAGTACATTTAAATTTTCCGTTTATTACTTCTCTGCTGCTCATTGATAGGGGAATGGTTGGGAGGAACGGCCACGTGGAAGCAACGGACTTCAGCAGTAGCCTTAATACGCACAAACAATCAATAAAGGATCCAATTAAGCTAAAATCAAAGGGGTTGGTGATGAAAACAAGATAATAATGGAGTGTAAATGGTAATGATTTGTATGTATGCTCGTATGTGGTAATGTAATGTAATATATAAGAAGGTGTGTAAAGTACTTGGAGCAAAAAGATATATTGTACTACCCTCTGCTAATAGGATATCCCTCTAAAATCTCGTCCAATCTTTAGGGAGTCAAATATTTGAGGATATCGTCTAAAGATAATGATAGGCTATGGATTAAAACCAGCCGGAGTTGTTTATAAAGCTTGTTAGGTTTGAAAATAGTAATTTCAACCAATGTCCCAGACTCTCCAGGAAAGGACTTCCGAAAGATTTGTGTCTCAAGAATGTGAGCAATCACAAATACAGTTGATAACTGTTTCTTTCTCTTGTGGGTTGTTGCAGCTTCTGAAATGGGCATTGAACAGAGTGACAATTTGTTCAGCGTGCGCATGACCCGTGCAGACAGCTTTAAGGTTGCTAATGGTATGTCTAGGTTTGTTAAAAGTATGGTTCGTTCTTCTTCCACTACAATTAGGCCACATCGTTCACGAAATGGCACATGTCGAAGTGTTGTTCCACCTCTCATGTACCTCGCGGTGATAGTATGTATTTCCCTTAACAACTGTTAGGGGATGCCTAAGTCCATATAGAAGAATACTTGGTCGGTTTCCGATGAAGCTTTTCGAGACAGCTCGTCGGCCCTCTCGTTGCTCTCAATGTTCCTTTGGCCTGACTCCCAGACGAGAGATACTTTAATATTAGTCCATAATAAATCAAATTCCTCCTTGTAGATGCCGACTACCTTAGAGGTGATAAAGGGTGAAGCCAGCACCCTTATTGCTGGTTGACTGTCGGAGTAAACGGATATGTTATTGGTCTGTTTACGCCTCTTCAGCAACCCACATGCCTGCACAATTGCAGAGACCTCTGCTTGAAAGACACATGAAGTGATGGCAATTTGAAGGAGTAGAAAATTTAGAGATTCCGAAACTATTCCCGCTCTCACCCCAGATTTCATACCATTTTGGAACCCTCATGAGAACCTTTTCCTTCATCCAATCATTTTTACTTGGTAGAACTGTGTTTACACAGTTCGCAATATTCAGTTTGCGAAGGAAGCAGTCGGTGATCGAGGTTCCTACATCAGGTGGCAGATGCTTTAAAATGCTACTATGCCATAATAGGTATTCTGCCAATGACGAAGATTCCCTGAGTCTGATTACACTTTGTACGAAGATAATGAAGATCAATGGGAACCAGGTTTCAAATACCGTGAGGTGCAACACCGGAGGAAGAGCGACAGGCTCGTGTATCTCCAACCGTATTGTTTTCAAATTTGTGATGAGAGCTTGCCACCGAACCAAGGAGCCGTATGTTAAAAGGGCCGCACCATTATAGTGTACATCCAGAGCACAAGTTCCCATCTTTTCCCGATCTTCGACTCTCAAGCAGGAGTTAAAGGATACATAAGCCATTTTTGCTGAACTTATGGACATCCTCCTTGATATAACTAATACTGGATGTACTGGATTGATCTACTTATATATAGAACGGATTGAAATCTACTCATGCATAGAACGGTCGTGGCTCCGCTATCCAATCGTAAGACTAACACAAAAATAATCACAGAAATTATATTTAGGAAAAATGAGGCTGAGGCCACAAATGCATCCCTTGGGCCGACACCATGTCGGATTTTTACGATTTATATAGAATACTAAGGAAATTTATAAGATTTCACGGCAAAATATTATTTAAATTTGCTCAGTCATTCCAATCTAATGATTCTTCTCATGCAATATTTCCAAATTATTCGACATCTTGCAAAAGAAGTACCCAAACACCGAACCTCAGAAATATATCTGGTTAAAATGTCATGATTCAAAATAAATTGGGAATATATGAAGAAGGACGAAAATAATTGCAGCAGAGTAGAAAGGGGACTTTTGTTATATATATAAAGATAATATTACAACCAGAATAACACAAAGAAAAAGCTAAACCCAAACAGAAAAGGGGACTTTTTATTACCGGGTAAAAAGCATGCATAAATATGCCATACAGAAAATCACCTGAAACTGACTTAAAATGATAAGAAAATAAACTGTGTCTCAATAAAAAACGTCATCGGCACTTATTGTAGACAAATGCACTACAAAACACAACAAAAACAACAGCGGATTCGAGACAAGGCGTGTGCTTGCGAAGAATCCCCCACAAAACACTGATAAGGAACCGCAAAGCAAGCGACTTGTATAAAAACCGCAGCGCTCACTCGTCGCAGCATCACTCAAGTCAACGCTTCAGATCAGTTCAGAGCCGCAGAACACTTCCACGACTTCCACGCAAATTCCTACTTAATTATTAAAAACATTTCAAAATGAAACTACTTCTCACAATTGCCACACTTGTGCTCTGCGGCGCTCTCATCGCGGAGGCTTATCCACAACAGGCACACTTCCAGACTTTGCCGTACTACCCACCGCCTACAGCTCCACCACGTCCCATACGCGTACGGCGTCAGGTGGTGGGAGGATCTTTGTCGAGCAACCCCGCTGGTGGTGCCGATGCACGTCTGGAGTTGGCCAAGGGCATTGGCACACCGGATCACAATGTAATCGGGAAGGTCTTCGCAGCCGGCAACACGAATGGTGGTCCCGTGGGAACTGGTGCCGCTTTGGGTTACAACGTGTAAGTACAACGCTGTGATTATCATGTTAATCCAAACTAAATTTAATCCTTTCATTGCAGTAATGGGCATGGCATTGGCATAGCTAAGGAGCACATTCCCGGCGTCCGCGACACATTGACACAGAGCGTTCACGCGAATCTCTTCAACAACGGAGTGCACAGCGTGGACGCGAACGCGTTCAAGTCGCAGAACACTCTAGCGAACGGGTTCAAATTCGACCGTAATGGGGCAGGCCTGGCTTACTCTCACATCAACGGCCACGGTGCCAGTATCGGTCAGAGCAACATTCCCAACTTCGGCAAACAGTTGGAACTGGGCGGTCGGGCCAATCTTTGGTCGTCGGTAGATCGCAATACTCGCTTGGACCTGACTGGCAGTGCTTCGAAGTGGACCAGTGGACCGCTCAGTGGGCAGAAGGACTTCGGTGCTGGGTTGGGCCTGACGCACATGTTCGGTTGAACTGATTTTAGAACATAAATTTAATTGTAATTTTAATTTTATAAATAAATTATTTATTCGAAGTGAAAACAAGTCTTGGTCTCGTGTATTAATTAAAATTGCTCAAGGAGGCATGTCCAAGGATGGTTTATTTTATGATTACACTTTGGATGTGTCAAGGAATTGAAGCATCAAACAATTTTCGAAGATGAGATTAGCATAAAATATCCAAGTGATACCTCTCGCCCCAAAGCAACAGTTTTAACTACGCTGAACCAAATTGTCTCGTAGACACTTAATAGAAAGCACGGATCCTGAACCGTGGACTTTTGTAGTATATCCTGAAACATAGATCTCTATCTCAGTTCTTGCAGAGTGCTAAGAAGTTTTCTAGTGGAATGGTTTCAGAATGCTTCTCGTCGGCAGTTCCATTGACCTTAAAACAAATTTTTTTATTCAAACTTATTTTAATTTTTAGATTTTATACCAAGTTGATCAAAAACTATGCTATTTTAGAGATACGGTTCTTAGTTTAATAAATTAAGACCTACAGAGTTATGACCTAAAAATAGTAGCCTGACTTATGGATCCAGACAGGCGTGACCCTAAATGCTTTTTGTATCTTTGGGGAGACCAATGAAGCGAACTGAATTTTTCGAACACAAATGGCAGTCGTGCTCCAGTGAATAATTGGGGTGCTACATTATGGCAATTTGTGACGTCATCTAGGATTATACTAAGACCTGGGGTTGTTCTTTTGGTGGGTTATTGTCTGGCAATAACAATAAGAATGTTTCGGAAATCATTGAATTTGCGTACTTACTAAAATATTCAACTTTTATTCCACATAATTTTTGATAGGACCGCAGAGGGCGAAGACTTGATTCAACAGTCAAGACTATAATGACTAATAACTCAAACCTTTTGTGTATATTTCCATTCCATCCAGCTTATCGATATTGTCAAAAGGTAATCTTTGAACTGATATTACTATGGAATGAGTAGGTGATTTAGAGTTATCCGATACGTTCGCTGGCAGTGGGTATTTATCACCTAATTGTATGTGTCCGTTTCTCAGAATGCTTCATTTGCACAACTAAATCTGCCTCCTGGCTGAACTACTGCTTCCTTCTATACTCGTAGGCCCATATTTCTAGAGTGTAAACTAAACAGTTCAGTCGAAAATTCCCTAAATAACATATTTTCTATAGATCTTTGCGTACCTATCCATCTTTTTTTATCTTCTATTTATCTCTCTATCTATCTATCTTATCTTATATCTAGTTTATTATATTGGTCTATATGTCTCTCAGTACCTCTCTATCTATCATCTGCCTATCATCGACCGATCTTCCTCAAATTTTAACTAACTTATTGCAGCAGAAGAAGGAGTAATACGCCATTGTTTGTGTTGACATCTCAAGTCGACATAGGACAAACTGTGGTCCCAGGGGCGCATTGTCTGATACAACTAAAGTTCTTTTGTAGAAATTTGTCTATATGGAGTTAATGATCTGTGCTTTCTATTAAGTGTCTACGAGACAATTTGGTTCAGCGTAGTTAAAACTGTTGCTTTGGGGCGAGAGGTATTACTTGGATATTTTATGCTAATCTCATCTTAAAAAATTGTTTGATTTCTCAATTCCTTGACACATCCAAAGTGTAATCATAAAATAAACCATCCTTGGACATGCCTCCTTGAGCAATTTTAATTAATACACGAGACCAAGACTTGTTTTCACTTCGAATAAATAATTTATTTATAAAATTAAAACTACAAATAAAATTATGGTCTAGAATCAGTTCAACCGAACATGTGCGTCAGGCCCAACCCAGCACCGAAGTCCTTCTGCCCACTAAGCGGTCCACTGGTCCATTTCGAAGCACTACCAGTAAGATCCAAGCGAGTATTGCGATCCACCGACGACCAAAGATTGGCCCGACCGCCCAGTTCCAACTGTTTGCCGAAGTTGGGAATGTTGCTCTGACCGATACTGGCGCCGTGGCCGTTGAAGTGAGAATATGCCAGGCCGGCACCATTGCGGTCGAATTTGAACCCGTTCGCCAGAGTGTTCTGCGACTTGTACGCGTTCGCGTCCACGCTGTGCACTCCGTTGTTGAAGAGATTCGCATGAGCGCTCTGTGTGAAGGTGTCGCGTACGCCGGGAATGTGCTCCTTAGCTATGCCAATGCCATGCCCATTACTGCAAGGAAAGGATGAAATTTAGTTTAGAGTTACATGAAAATCACAGCTCTGCTCTTACACGTTGTAACCCAAAGCGGCACCAGTGCCCACGGGACCACCATTCGTGTTGCCGGCTGCGAAGACCTTCCCGATTACATTGTGATCCGGTGTGCCAATGCCCTTGGCCAACTCCAGACGTGCATCGGCACCACCAGCGGGGTTGCTCGACAAAGATCCTCCCACCACCTGACGCCGTACGCGTATGGGACGTGGTGGAGCTGTAGGCGGTGGGTAGTACGGCAAAGTCTGGAAGTGTGCCTGTTGTGGATAAGCCTCCGCGATGAGAGCGCCGCAGAGCACAAGTGTGGCAATTGTGAGAAGTAGTTTCATTTTGAAATGTTTTTAATAATTAAGTAGGAATTTGCGTGGAAGTCGTGGAAGTGTTCTGCGGCTCTGAACTGATCTGAAGCGTTGACTTGAGTGATGCTGCGACGAGTGAGCGCTGCGGTTTTTATACAAGTCGCTTGCTTTGCGGTTCCTTATCAGTGTTTTGTGGGGGATTCTTCGCAAGCACACGCCTTGTCTCGAATCCGCTGTTGTTTTTGTTGTGTTTTGTAGTGCATTTGTCTACAATAAGTGCCGATGACGTTTTTTATTGAGACACAGTTTATTTTCTTATCATTTTAAGTCAGTTTCAGGTGATTTTCTGTATGGCATATTTATGCATGCTTTTTACCCGGTAATAAAAAGTCCCCTTTTCTGTTTGGGTTTAGCTTTTTCTTTGTGTTATTCTGGTTGTAATATTATCTTTATATATATAACAAAAGTCCCCTTTCTACTCTGCTGCAATTATTTTCGTCCTTCTTCATATATTCCCAATTTATTTTGAATCATGACATTTTAACCAGATATATTTCTGAGGTTCGGTGTTTGGGTACTTCTTTTGCAAGATGTCGAATAATTTGGAAATATTGCATGAGAAGAATCATTAGATTGGAATGACTGAGCAAATTTAAATAATATTTTGCCGTGAAATCTTATAAATTTCCTTAGTATTCTATATAAATCGTAAAAATCCGACATGGTGTCGGCCCAAGGGATGCATTTCTGGCCTCAGCTTCATTTTTCCTAAATATAATTTCTGTGATTATTTTTGTGTTAGTCTTACGATTGGATAGCGAAGCCACGGCCGTTCTATGCATGAGTAGATTTCAATCCGTTCTATATATAAGTAGATCAATCCAGTACATCCAGTATTAGTTATATCAAGGAGGATGTCCATAAGTTCAGCAAAAATGGCTTATGTATCCTTTAACTCCTGCTTGAGAGTCGAAGATCGGGAAAAGATGGGAACTTGTGCTCTGGATGTACACTATAATGGTGCGGCCCTTTTAACATACGGCTCATTGGTTCGATGGCAAGCTCTCAGGGAGGGTTATTTCATCACAAATTTGAAAACAATACGGTTGGAGATACACGGGCCTGTCGCTCTTCCTCCGGTGTTGCACCACACGGTATTTGAAACCTGGTTCCCATTGATCTTCATTATCTTCACACAAAGTGTAATCAGACTCAGGGAATCTTCGTCATTGGCAGAATACCTGGTATGGTATAGTAGCATTTTAAAGCAACTGCCACCTGATATAGGAACCTCAATCACCGACTACTTCCTTCGCAAACTGAATATTGCGAACTGTGTAAACACAGTTCTTCCAAGTAAGAACGATTGGACATAGGAAAAGGTTCTCATGAGGGTTCCAAAATGGTATGAAATCTGTGGTGAGAGCGGGAATAGTTTCTGAATCTCTAAATTTTCTACTCCTTCAAATTGCCATCGACTTCATGTGTCTTTCAAGGAGAGGGCTTTGCAATTTTGCAGGCATTTAGGTCGCTGAAGAGGCGTCAACAGACCAATAACATATCCGTTTACTCCGACATCCAAGCAGCAATAAGGGTGCTAGCTTCACTCTTTATCAGCTCTAAGCTAGTCGGCATCTACAAGAAGGAATTTGATTTATTATGGACTAATATTAAAGTATCTCTCGTCTGGGAGTCAGGCCAAAGGAACATTGAGAGCAACGAGTGGGTCGACGAGCTGGCTCGAAAAGCTTCCTCGGAAACCGACCAAGTGTTCTTTTATATGGACGTAGGCACCCCTAACAGTTGTTAGGGGAAATACATACTATCACCACGAGGTACATGAGAGGTGGAACAACACTTCGACATGTGCCATTTCGGGAACGATGTGGCCTAATTGTAGCGTAAGAAGAACGAACCATCCTTTTAACAAACCTAGACACACCATTAGCAACCTTTAAGTTGTTTGCTCGGATTATGTGCACGTTGAACAAGTTGTCATTCCATCCGAAAGTGGCGATGAGTTCTCTATTGAGTTACAGATCTTTCATGCTTATCACCTGAGTTCAGTTCCTTCGCAAGGGGAAATAAAATAGCCCCAGTTTCGTCTTGTCTCAATTTCAATTCAATTAATTTTATTTTTTTTATCTTAATCTTAGCGTAATCTTTTTAAAAGTAATATTTTTATACCAATGCGTCTGGGTTCTTTTTCTGATTGTCGAATCGTAATTCCCACACGCTTGCAAATTCTCCTGGTTTTCTTTCTATTGATATCATGTCGATAGATACCAACATGCACACACTTTGAATAACTAAATCTATATGGAAGAGAATATAAAGGATGTTTTTTAAGAAAGTAAAATCTCACAAAGGGTTTGGATTCACTCGGCAGCTAATTTGAGGTCATTTTATATATCAATACGATTTTGTGCGAATGTGATTCTTAACTACGTCTTCCAAAGCGCATTAGAGAGGACAAAATTCCTGAACTTTTTCATTAATTGGAACCGTAAATCGCTAATAGCTCACTTAATGACTTTATGTTGACGTTCGAAGGATCAATCTATTTTGATTCATCGGCATAACCTCGACACCTCATATACAGATATAGAACTATAAGTAATTCAGAAGTGTAAAATCACACGATCTTGTTCCATGTCTGGAAAGCACACGATCTTGTTCCATGTCAGGAAAGCAAACGATCTTGTTCCATGTCTGGAAAGCACACGATCTTGTTGCATATCTGACAATCACACGATCTTGTTCCATGTCTGGAAAGCACACGATCTTGTTCCATGTCTGGAAAGCAAACGATCTTGTTCTATGTCTGGAAAGCACACGATCTTGTTCCATGTCTGGAAAGCACACGATCTTGTTGCATATCTGACAATCACACGACCTTGTTCCATGTCTGGAAATCACACGATCTTGTTCCATGTCTGCAAATTACACTGTCATCGAATTAGTTCGTAATTAAATTGATTGCTTCATCTGATATGCGGCACGTAAAACCGTCGTGGGAACCAAATATGGTCCTCATCAATGTCTCAACATTTTTCCAAAAGAAAGTTGCTAATCATTGTTTTATAAGAGAGACCATTTGTCTGTAACGTGATACCCTGCCACAATTTTACAGATACAATAGGGTCCAATGATGCCAGCAGCTCAGAGATTACCAAATATTTCATTTTTTAGTAGTCTATCGAATTGCTTGAGGACTCTCCTTACTTATACTTACTTACAACAAAGTTCTACTTGTCTACACATCCATTAAGCCAGCAAAAGAACTCCTTCACTGAAGAACATATTTGTTCATTTGTCATAAAGAATTTTAACTGACCCCTAATATCGGAAACTAATTTCCATAATTCGTTAGCGTTGTATTGAAACCCATCGTTCTATTAATCAAACTTTGAGGACTTTGGAATGGCGCTTCGTAGTGTCAACATATTCATTTCTTGATAAATTGGTCTCCATTTGAACGAGCGAAGGAACCACACAGCAATTCATACGTATGCTGATCGGATATTTCTCCCCCTTCTCGCCCTTCACAGGACGAATACAAGAACAAAGAAGTTTTTACATATACTCGTACGAGTAATATAGTCCAGATGCCAATATTATTAAATTGATTATAGGATTTCTACCTAAAGAAGAATATGTGGGACCAAATCACCTTCAAGAACTACATATCAGATTGAAGACTTTGAATTGAGTCCATATATCAATATTATTAAATTGATTATAGGATAAAATAGATTTCTACCTAAGGAAGGATATGTGGTACCAATTCACCTTAAAAGAACTATATCAGATTGAAGAATTTAAACATTGTTCCGTTTCTGAACTTTGAGAACCAATTCAACACTATCCTCTGCCACAATATGAAAAACAACACACCTAGTGTGCTTCCCTACGGATTACCCGACATGGAAATGAAGGGCTTCAATTGAAGACAAGAGATCAGAACCGGTCCATAATAACAAAGAATAATGAAAGCTCATTGGAGCGGGGAAAACTGTGCGAGAGTTTATCAAACGCCTTAGCGAAGTCAACGGATATGATGTCCAGACTCAAAGGGAAAATGGTCATACTAGGAGAAGACAGAAAGATAACAATTGTAAAACACCGAATAATATTTGATTTGAGTCAATACATTCATAAAAATTGGAGAGGGAGGACTTCAAATAGAACCATTGGACTTTTTGGCCTTTATGGGAACTGTGGTTAAACATTCTAGTTCCCATTTATCCCCAAAATTATCTCTAAGTCACCTGCTAACTAGGTAAGGCGACATACCATCAATGTCAGAGTTGACGAAGTCATTTAAGTCCAAAATCTCTTGAAACACATGTTCAGTTCAGGCTATCGAACCGACGTTGTTTGATGATGACAGATTCTAAAGATGAGAAGCTTCCTCAGGCAGAAACTAAACGCCGAAATCAGTAGCAAAGTTGTCAGCAAAGAGATCAACACCGTCGCTCATAATTGAAAGCAATACCAAAGTTTTGCTGTTGAAGTTTTCTACTATAAAAACGATCATCGAAAAAACCGAACAAAAATTCCAAAGATTGTAAAACAAACCACATTACCATGGTAATATCATCTCAGAAGTACTGCAGTGAAATTATTCAATTTCTGTACTTACAGGTTGTATCCCAAATGCTTACTTTGCTTGAGTTCATTGATGACTTTCGAATGTGGAGAAGGTGGGAATGATGACATTTTACGGGTACCTCCCAGCAGAGTCGACAAAAGTAAGGAGTTAAATGTGGTGAAGATTGTCTCTATGGCTTTCTCTATGCCTACAGAGGTTGGTTGTAATGATCAAATATGTCAAACTAGTCTCCACTATGATTCCTTTGATACAATGAAAAAAAACAGAAGGTAGTCGATAAACGTTGGTCGTAGATGGTGAGATACTGAGATTGAAGTTCACTCGCTTTAACTTCACAAACTTAGCTTCCTTTTTGATGCATTTGAAGAATAGGATATGAAATCTCCAATGTAAGGAGCCGCTTAGCATGAGCAGTGATACTACATTCCGATGGTTTAAATGACGAGAGATGCTACTTGTGTCGAACGACACTATTCAAATCTATTGATGTATTCACAACCAAAAAGGCTAGGACTGGATCTTAAACCTTCTTAGATTAACTTACTTCTTTGATGGTAAAGAAGTAATTATTCTTCTTAGGTGGCCATTACAACCTGTAGTCGGGTCGCGGCAAAGTAATTCTACCTCGCACGATGTTCAAACTCTTCATAAAAGGCTACTGCAGATCTCTTCAATGGACAACTGTAAGCATTCTTGATCAGCATCACTTCCTAAGACGAAACTGGGAATATTCTGGATATTATATGGATGTGCACCTAGCCAGCCACATATTTCTGTTACTGATCGAAATTGTAGGTACCTTTTAAAGGTCTATATCCAAGATATCTATACCTTAAAAATGAGAAACTCCCTTTAAGAAATTGGAATAATATTACGTGAAGAAAACTTGTTTTCACTTCGAATAAATAATTTATTTTTAAAATTAAAACTACAAATAAAATTATGGTCTAGAATCAGTTCAACCGAACATGTGCGTCAGACCCAGCCCCGCACCGAAGTCCTTCTGCCCACTAAGCGGTCCACTTGTCCACTTCGAAGCACTGCCAGTCAGGTCCAAGCGAGTATTGCGATCCACCGATGACCAAAGATTGGCCCGACCGCCCAGTTCCAACTGTTTGCCGAAGTTGGGAATGTTGCTCTGACCGAAACTGGCGCCGTGGCCGTTGATGTGAGAATATGCCAGGCCGGCACCATTGCGGTCGAATTTGAACCCGTTCGCCAGAGTGTTCTGCGACTTGAACGCGTTCGCGTCCACGCTGTGCACTCCGTTGTTGAAGAGATTCGCATGAGCGCTCTGTGTGAAGGTGTCGCGTACGCCGGGAATGTGCTCCTTAGCTATGCCAATGCCATGCCCATTACTGCAAGGAAAGGATGAAATTTAGTTTAGAGTTACATGAAAATCACAGCTCTGCTCTTACACGTTGTATCCCAAAGCGGCACCAGTGCCCACGGGACCACCATTCGTGTTGCCGGCTGCGAAGACCTTCCCGATTACATTGTGATCCGGTGTGCCAATGCCCTTGGCCAACTCCAGACGTGCATCGGCACCACCAGCGGGGTTGCTCGCCAATGATCCTCCCACCACCTGACGCCGTACGCGAATGGGACGTGGTGGAGCTGTGGGCGGTGGGTGGTACGGCAAAGTCTGGAAGTGTGCTTGTTGTGGATAAGCCTCCGCGATGAGAGCGCCGCAGAGCACAAGTGTGGCAATTGTGAGAAGTAGTTTCATTTTGAAATGTTTTTAATAATTAAGTAGGAATTTGCGTGGAAGTCGTGGAAGTGTTCTGCGGCTCTGAACTGATCTGAAGCGTCGACTTGAGTGATGCTGTGACGAGTGAGCGCTGCGGTTTTTATACAAGTCGCTTGCTTTACGGTTCCTTATCAGTGTTTTGTGGGGGATTCTTCGCAAGCACATGACTTCTGCCTCTCGGTTGTTGTTGCTGCCTTTGTTTATAGAAATTGGCGATGACTTTTTATTGAGTTACAGATCTTTCATGCTTATCATGTGAATTCAGTTGCTTCAGTGTTTTGTGGGGGATTCTTCCTGGTACATGCCTCTTGCTTCTCCGTTGCTGTTGTTGCTTTTGTCTACAATCTGCGTAGACTTTTTTTGTTGGGTCACTTTTTCCCTCTTATCGCTTGTGTTCACTTCAGGTGATATTATCGCGTGAACCCTCGCACGGGTTCTCCCAGAGACGCCGCTATAAAATTGTGACTTATTTCATTCATGCTCTGCTCTGCTATTCTCTTCACGCCTCTCTCCCCTCTTTCAGTTTAGTTGACTGCTTCTTTGCTTGGTTTTGAAAAGTTCCCTTCGCTTTTGTTTGATGCTGCAAATTTATCAAAATCAAAGAATTTGTTCTGTTTCGCACTTTCCCAATCTATTTGTTGCCTTTTATTAAAATTTATGTATACATTTGCTTAAAAAAATTATTTTAGATGTAGAAAAACAACCGCGAAAATGAAGACGTACAAAATTAGTGAAGAAATCGCGTGGGCAAATTGATCAATTAAATTTAAATTAATTAAAATTAGAAACAAAGTTTAGCTTAAATTTATTATATAATTCCAGCTCAGTTTTTGTTTCTTTTTTTAGTTTTTATTTTTTTGTTTAGTTTTAGAATTTTGCTTGCTCTCTATTAATAAAAAAAAAATTGTTAGTAAGTTTCAGGACAAGTTTAATAATTACAATTGGTTTATTGTTTATTATTTTTTTTTTTTTTTGTTCTTTTATAGAAGCAACTAATATATATATATTTTTTTTTTATGTTTAATAGCTTTTTATAAAAAATAATTAGCAAAATTCGTATTATTTTCTAAATGTTTTTTCAAATAATTTCTTTTTGTTTGTTTTTTGATTGTTTCACTGTTAGCACGGTTTTTTTCTAATGTTCCAGAAAGAATTTGGGATTTTTTTCGCTTTTTATAAAGTTTAACAAATTATTTATTGTGTATTTAAAAAAAAAAAATGTTTTTTGTATTTAATAATTAAAATGTATCTATGACAGCTTCTTAGCCTTCTGATAGAGCGTATCCACAACTTTTCCCATGCTCTGAATGGTGGCTAGAACGCGTTCGTATGTCTTGTCCACAGGTGTCTCATCGAAAACTATTAAAACGCCCTCGCCTTGGTCGAGGATGCCGCTGAATTTCTTATCCAGAATCATTTGTGACAATTTCTTTTCAACCTGGGGCATTGGTAATTTGATGCATTCAGCAACATGTGCGACCTGAAGTAGTTAAAAAAATGTTAATTAATTTCCATGTGACAAGCTGGTTAGTGAACTAAATTTATTGTAAATAGTGTAGAAATGCAGAAAGTGTGTTTTGTGGGGCTCTCTCTAATGGTGACTGGCTGGGATTACCTTCAAGTGAAAGGAATCAAACATAAATGATGACTTGGTTTAAAAGTGTTGGAAAATATTTCAGGTTTCAATGTTTAACAGCATGAAACGAAATAAATGATTTTTAAAAGTGATTTCAGATGGAAGAAATATTAGGACACTACGAACATAGAAGCATCACTACATAAAAGTTCAATATATATGCCTTCTAGTCTCTGATTCCTACGACTTTTACACATTAGAGTTGGACTTGGTCGTTCAGCTGCCTGATCAGCTCATTATCGTTCACTGAGCGTATTGAATTAGGTTGCTCACATTTCAGTTGCTCAGTTAGTTCAGTTGCTCATTTAGTTCAGTTGCTCATTTAGTTCAGTTGCTCAGTTACTTCAGTTACGCTCAGTATGTCATGATTGTTAAAACATGTCACTTGCTCACCTACTCAATTTAGTCTTTCGTT
This sequence comes from Clusia tigrina, assembly GCA_920105625.2. NCBI lineage: Eukaryota > Metazoa > Arthropoda > Insecta > Diptera > Clusiidae > Clusia > Clusia tigrina. The sequence goes on from OV050030.1 coordinate 32,843,915, forward strand.
CGTTCGTTCGTTCGTTCATAAGAAGCGGAAGGAAGCAGAGAGCGACACTTGCACTTGGCCAAATTTTGGAAATCCCTATGTGCCTTGATGTTATAATTGGAACCAACATACATACATATGTCATCATTCAAACACATATACATACATAATTCGAGATGTTTGTGTGTATATATTCGTATATCTGCTCATATGAGTGAATAAGCAGTTGAACCATATGAACAAGTGAGCAAGTGAGCAAGTGAGAAAGTGAGCAAGTGAACAAGATAGCAAGGGGGAAAGTGAGCAAGTGAGCAAGTGAACAAGTGAGCAAATGAGCAAGGGAGTAAGTGAGCAAGTGAAATATTTTGTTTAACAGATCTGAACTAGTTCAGTTATTTCAGTTCAGTGAAACAGATCAGTTATTTGTTCATTCGGTCGTTCACTACCCAAGCCTATCTGAACTAGTTCAGTTATTTCAGTTCAGTGAAACAGATCAGTTAGTTCGTTCCGTCGTTCACTACCCAACCCTATTACACGTTATACAAAAACAGAAGAAACTGGTTTTTCCTCCATAAATAAGTTGATTTAGTGTATATATAGTATGTATATAAATATAATGATTTAGTGTAGACGTAGTGATGGCGTGTGGAACAGTGCATTATAGTTAAGAATAGAAAAACCTATGCGCCTAATGTTCGATTTATATACAAAATTATGTCGGGCTTAAAGAAGAAACTTTGAGAAAATAAACTGAATGATGACGCCATTATAGCGATATTACTATAATTCTCAACAACAAAAAAAACACATTACTCTGAAGGATACATTTCATATACCCAAATAAGAAGACCTATTCAATGTTCACAGCAAAAATACGAAAGAAATACATATTTTTTAGTATATATAGTACTTCATAGAGAAGATATTGCTCATTAATAATAAGAATAAATATATACACTTGTTTTATATACAGCACTTTCGCCTATGACGACAGAATTTGCGTAGCTACAAATAAAGAAAACTTCTTACCTGTACTCTCGAGTAAGGTTCAATGATGCGGCATAAATTCTGCTCCAACATTGTGTCGTATAAAGTACCCAAATGCGCTTTAACGATGACATCCTCAGCTAGTTCTTTTTTGTATTCCTCCAGGCCCTCTTGAAAGTCGGCAAGCGAACGTTTATGTGACGCTTCGGCAACTGATTTCATGGCGTCGATATCCCGACCAGAGTAAGTAATAGCCTGCAAACAATAAATAGCACACACATACACACGGCTATTAATAAACTTCAAAGTAAGAAATTAAATCACACCGTTACGTACCAATTTACCGCTAACAATTTGATTAACATCATCAGAATGGCCCAGCATGATTTTACACAGTAACATGTACTTCAGTGATGTGAGAGCCTTGATATTATCCACATTATCGAAGCACTCGAATGCCTCGTAGAAGTATGAGAAGGCGGTTTTGAAGTCGCGCTCATCAGCGGCATGTAAAATGCCCGATTGCAAATCCAAAGCTCCCTGGACCTTGGGTGGGCAGTAGATGGCGTTAGCTGTGGTGCGTGCGGAAGTCAGAGCAGCCCGCGCTTTGGGCAAATTACTCAGCGCATGATAGGTTTTGCTCTCGAGTAATTGCACTTCAACCAACAGATTCTTGTCATCTAGTTTTTTCAGCTCCTTCAGCAACTGTGAACCCATCAGCAGCGCATCCGTGTACATGCCAGTGTCGAAATAGAGGGCAACAAGGCGTGCTTCCAGCGATTGGCGTAGGAAAGTCCGTTTCTCTTGTTTAGCCCATTCAATGCAGTCTTTGCACAATTGCACCTGTTAAATGACAAAGGGAACACATTTTCAGAACTTCATTCACGTTTTAATTACGCATGCGAATATAAATAGATATTAAAAAACAACTTACTTCAATGCCAGTACCCGCATCCATATCGAGAAACATATCCACCAATGAACGCACCAATTTTGCCGCCTTTGCCTTGCTTATAAGACTTAGAAAGGGGCGTGTGACTTTGATAAGATCGGCCAGTTCCTTGGCCTTGCCTTCCTGCTTATACAATTCGCCCAATTGCAGGATACCCTGTTCCTTAATGCGAATAAGCTCTTCATCGTTCTCGGCCACCTCTTGTTCACGCACGATTTTATTTAACAGTGAAATGCCTTCCTGGCGATTGACGTTAGAAACCGCCTGCGCCCTCTCAAATAAAGTTGCTCCAGCCATTTTTCTTTTGCTGCAATGACAATTTCAATACAAATTGTGTTCAACTTTCCTTTTTTTAACAATTCAAAGCTTTGTTCTGTATTCCGTTTTTCTAATTGAATTCCAAAGATCCTCTGTTCGTCTTTAGTAGAGAATTCTTTAAAATGATTGGACGATATTTGGAAAATAGACTCAAAATGTCAATGAAATCTCTTTTTACTCTGCGTTTTCGCAGTCGCTTGCTTCTGTCATTCCGAGTACAAGCGCCAGTCATGGTACACACTGCTGCCAACCGTGCAGCACAAAAAACTACATTGAGTGACATCCCAAATATCAGTTAGGCTCTGAATACATGTTCTACCACGGTAAAAATAAACTTTTAATGAACTTAGATTCAAATCATTAAACACAAATGAACGAGTATTCATGTAATTGCATGCATTTATATTTCTACATAAATCAGATGCGAGCTACTCCTTTTGAACAATCTATTTTGGAATTATATGAGCACAACTCGATGCACTTCTATGCAGAGACATGCATGAAAGTGCATGAATTTATATTTGAAATAAAGAAGTGCGAGGCATATATTTGTTAAATTTTGCTTTTTTGGTGAGTACTGACATGCATGTCAGCATGTTCTCTAATTATTCGAATTACCGAAAGTTGGAATTATTTTTGATATCATTTAGGAAATGTTTAAAAATATTGTTATAATATAACCAGTCTCTACTTCAATTTATTTCATTTGTTCAATTGAATACATGAATACCATTCTCTTTTTAATTTGAAAAAACATTTCTTTAGAAAATATCAATTTGTTTGGTGTTATTGGAACTTTTCAAATTGAGGTCTATATAGTTTATCTCAGGTATTCTTTGATTCCGCGAAAATATATTTTCATTTTATTTCATAGTAAATAAATATAAAATATTGGAACTATTTAAATTGAGTTTTATAGTTTATCTCAGGTATTCTTTGATTCTGCGAAAATAAATTTTATTTTTATTTTCTTTTATTTCATCGTAAATATATATAAAATATTGGAACTATTTAAATTGAGTTTTATAGTTTATATCAGGTATTCTTTGAATCCGCGAAAATACATTTTGTTTTTATTTTCTTATCATTTCATAATATATATAAAAAATATTAATTCCCGAATGAACCTGGGTTAGGGAAGTCACATTTGTAGTGAGACAAACTTATTATGTACGTAAGAGTTTAGGGGGAATGAGTACTAGCAACTAAGGCTTTCGATACAGATAGAAGCTCTTCGAGATCATGCACTGAATAGGAGTCGATCCCACACCATACGACTGAGACCGATTGTTTTTGCATGTTTCTTTCCATTAGCATCAGATGTTCAGCTCTATAGCGTCACACACGGAATATGTTCATTATTTCATCTAGCCCCTGCTTGTAGTTTCAAACAATTTACACATTTATGTATAAAGAACCAATCAGTAGCAACTGAGACAAATAAATTTTCAATTTAATTGATCGGTCTATTGAAAGTAAAAAATAGTGAGCTTTTAGTTTCAGGATAGTTAGTTACATTGCAGGGAACTACTCTTAATACTCAAATATTTCCGAAAACATTTTTTTATTTTATAGCAAATGATTTGGTATTCGTCGACAACCCGAAAACAACTGGTTTATTTATATAAACAACCGCGCATAAATCGAGTAAACGGTGTACTAAAATTCTCTAAATTTGTATTTGTTCAAACTTCAAATAAAGTACAATTTAAATTTATTTGTTAGTTCCTTGCAAGAGGAGCAATTCCAACAATCGGAAGCCTAGTGATCCGTGAGCACCAATTCTGATCAAATTTGTCCTTAAATCGACTTTGCTGGATGCAAAAACATGTTTAATCCATTATAAAATACAAATTTCATTGCTTTTCTTAGTGCGATGTCAGGGAATGAATTTTTCAGTATAAAAACATTTAAAGCTTCTATAATTACATTTCATTTTAGTATAAATGTAGAGTTTATGGGTTACAAATCATTCTATTTTTGTTCAAAAGGTTAATAGGTTCATAAGCCAACCATATTAATATCAAAGCTAGTTTTTCAGGCATCGAAATACAGAAAAATAACTGAAATTATTCAAATCACATTTTAAAGAATTTACTAAATCCATCTTAATTTCTATATATCTTATTCCGCAAATTGCTCTCTCAACGTGAACTTTGCTTGATGGTCCTAAAAACCGTACTTTATTTTGTGTTTCTCAAAGAGGTTAAAGACACACCTATTGTGAATGTATTTAATGCGTGTCGCACATATTCACGGTAAAATGTTTTTCAATTATTTTTTCCTTTCTGCTTTGATTACCAGTTTCTGTATACAATTTTATAAAAATGGCAATAAAATAGCCACATTTTTTCAAATTTAGCCAATATACATATTTAGATATAATTAAAATTTTCTAAAATTAAACAAAATGGTAGAGGAAACCTCAGCGCAGTGCAAACCACGCGTAAAGACAACCCGTCCAAAGCCGGTGTTTCTATGGGCTGTAACGGATGTGCTGAAATGGTATCGCAGACATTGCGGCGAATATTTGGAGTACCTGGAGCTATTCTCAAAGGTATAGTATACAACAAATTAAATCCTGAGCATACAATAACGAAAATGCGAAATATCATTTTTGTGTAACAAGTAGGTTCTTCTGACTGCTCCAGATTGAGCGAAGCGAGTATATTGTGAGCAAGTTCATAACTTAGAGCAAATTTCAGTTGTCCCGAGTCCTATATTAAAATAAAGGCGTCAAAGGAAGCTGCCGGCAAGACACATTTATGTTAAATTTTAGTACCAGATTTTTACGATTAATTTAAGAGAATGTATCTTTATATAAATTAGGATGTTTATATGAACTTACTCAACTTCCAGTTCTTTGCGTCGCATTAACAAAACCTTTAATGCCATGGCTGCTCTATTCAGGAATTTATCTGTTCTGAATGTTATTTGTTTATAAACGTGCTCAAGGTACGAATCCCTGTTTTGCATCAGGTCCTTGTTAATCTTTAAACTGTTTTGCTTAACAAAACAATTCTAATTTTTTTTCAATTTTACTAAAATTTGACAATAATATTTACTTCGCTTTTTATTTTTTGATCAGAAAAATTCTATGCTCCTTATATTGCTTTAATCAAGTAAAATATTTTTGTAACGCAATTTTCTCTGATTTGTAAAATTCCCATGCAGTTCATGAGTCTAATGTCAAAATTGTCAGAACAAGTGGATGTGAAAGGTCCGTCTCTTGAATAATACTTGTACTTTAATTCGAATTGGTCCTGATTGACAAATGGCAGCAATAAATATACCATTAGTGTGAATATGGTGACGATGAAGCTATTTCCACATTCAAGATGACATATTACATTCGCATTACATATATATATGTATAAGGTTTCGATGTTTCATGATAGCTTCAAATATATCTTTAATGGTGTTGTCGCTTTCTTTCACACGATTGCGTTACTATGAGTCATTAATTGAATTCTCTTTTCTATGATCATTGAATCAATAACTTTGCTGTCTCTTTCTGGCTAATTGATATTCAATGATATCCTGGAGTCATCTGAAAAGCGGAAGTTAGTTTAATAATCGACAGGGAGTTCAATTGAAAATAGACTCCTTCATTAATAATAACTATTAATTCGAAGATCAATCACCGGTCAAAAATAGTGCAGTTCTCATCAAATGGTAAAAGACAATTATCTGAATTATTTGCCGAAAGCATTGAAACAATTGTTCAGTATAATTTCATATTACTTCACACAAAACGGTGATTTGCACGTTGGGCGTTCTGTCTCCCAGACATATGCGGTATCAGCCAGGACGCACTTATTAGGTGGTCGCAAGGGAATATCGCTCTTCTTCTTGATCGTTTTTAGCGATCAGCATTTTTCTCCCAATTGGGCAATTCAATTGAAAATTAAATTTAATTAAATTGTTGTAGTCTTTCGACCTTGTTATTGGTTTCTGGTATCAGGTGAATTTCTTTGTAATCCCTATTATATATCGCACACAATAATATAGTCCCCTGTAACGTGACTGATACGATATGTTAACCAGTATTCTTCCTCTTTTTTCCAGCATGAAATTACTGGACGGGCCTTACTCCGCATCACGGACAACTCTCTGCAGCGCATGGGTGTGACGAATAATCGCGACCGTGAAGCTATATGGCGTGAAATTGTGAAACAACGACTTAAAACTGATATTATTGAAATACGTGATATGGAACGTATTATAAATATTTATTAGGGAATTTTTTACATTTTCATACAGAGATGCACAAAAACATCAACCACAGGAAATAACAAGAGACGCACAACAATATTCTTTCATTAACGTTTTTTATATATTTTTGTCGTTATTTATCAGGGGAGTGAAATGAACTATTATTGGAAACTTATTAAAATTATTATATTGATAATAATATATACATACATAAATATAGCAATAATTTGAACGGTATTATACATTTTTATAAATTAAATTATAAGTCAACTTAGCATAAAGTTATTCTTAGAGATTTTTATTAGATACCGTTTTTGAAACAAAATATTGCTAATTTAAACTAAACTTGGTGTTTTATTTTTCTAAAGGAAACACTTTAAACGGTCGGAGAATACTTATCACATTTTTTGAGATTTGTTCAGCTAGACCAGGTGCAGTCTGGAGAAAGCCCAGGTGGCGACTGGAGTATTTTTGGTAGAATGAACCATTTCTTTTAATGAGTATTTCGCTTCCTATGGACTGAAAATATGCCGAAAACAGCAATATATTTGTGTGAACATTGGTCCTGTCAGTAAGCAGCTTTCGTTTTTTTTATTTTAGAAGTGAAACCTCTTACGACATGGAAGAGTAAGGTCACGTGATAAAATATGATAATGTAACATAAAAAAAAGGTTTCATCAACAGGGTTACAACATCTCTCGCTTTAAAGGTTGCGAGTAGACCTAACCTAAATTATGTTATCTAGGAGACAACCGCACTAAATCTCTTATTCAACCCTATTCTATATAAAAAGTAACGAGGAATGTTCTCTATTCTAATTATAGATATATGAAAAGGATAATAAATTCATCTCGACTCTTTTTTTAAGAAGCGGTCTCACCGAAGTGACTTTTTTTATACATAGGTACTCGAAGTATGAAAAATTTTGGTTTCAATTCATTATCCCGCTTGAACTGTTACTCCATTTATGTTCCATGTATTTAGACCAGTAGCTTATCGGACTATCTTTTGCTGAGGCAGTTCTACGGAGGAAATACTTAATTTCCTCTTTTGAGTAAGAATAAACTATGCCATGACTTCTTTTACAGTGTCGACAATATTCGTAGCGAGGTAATATTTCATAGGTAACAAAATAGTTCCAAATCTGGGAATGGTCTGCTATAGTTTTGGAATTTCCCCGCATCTGTAGGGATAAGCGAAAACTCGCTTTAGGAGTTGTACTATTTTAAGCCCGAAATTTTTGCCACCACCAATTGAAGTTGTTACTAATAAATTATGGCAGACACCATAATGAATGATGTGCACAAGGGATTTGGGGGAACATATACTAGCAACTAAGACCTTAGTTTATAGGAGAAAAAGGTTGTAGAAATAAGCATATTGACATCATTAGGGATTCTTTCCTACGACTAAGAGTTTAGCAGGCTTAGCACAAGGCGACGGAGTTGATATAAACATGAGTTCCACCAACTTTACTAATAATTTTATTGACTAATTGGGAGAGTCCCTACTGTGAAATCACTTACCTCGCCATTATATCGCTGCTTACTTTTTAGGCATGCGATCGTCGTATGACGGTTTGCCTTAGAAATTTCATGTATTTATCATCCTGATTTTAGTTGCCATATTATTAGGATGTTCAATATCGATTTGAAAAGCAGCACTAATTTCTGAGACAGGCGGAATTAGCAATCTATTAAGGAGCAGTGTCAGTTTGGATGGGGCTCCTTGACTAGTATGTTTTTAGCATATGGCGTTATAATCGGAGACAAGTTATCCTCATATTTAGTTGAAAATATCCGCCACATTTTACTCTATTCCACTTATTGCTGGAACTACTACAACTAACTCTTGTTGCAAACGGTCATAATGCCTGGAACTTGAAGGGAGTATCAGGTAGATATCGATGATATGCCTAAATATATATGAGTACAAAACAAAAAAAGAAACCTTTGAGTGAGCTGCACATTCGCACCATAGAAACGGAAAGAGAGTCACATGGCTATATGGCTTTTAGGAGAATGACTACGAAATATACGAGCTCAAAATTGGCAGGACTTCACCATATGTACATAATTTCCATATTTGTATTCTCTTAATAAATCTAAATAGTTTACTTCTAATCATATTCCAACTTCGGTCTTAACAAGTGCAATTTCGGTTTGATTGGCTTTGGAGGCTTAGTTGCGAGCATTCTGGACGTTTTCACACTGACGGATGACATAGTTGTTGTAGAGGCGAACACCAATTTATGTGGATTTAAGCAAAGGTGTGATGTGGGCATGGCCATGGCTTGATGTTGTTGATATGCTTGTGTTGGTAGTGGTTGTAGAGGTGGAATTGTGGGTGGTTGTGTCAGCAGTTGTTGTCCCAGAAATGGTGATTGTTGTCCCAGGAATGATGGTTGTTGTGTCACCAGATGTGGTTGTTGTTCCATCAATGGTGATTGTTGTCCCATTATTAATGGTTGTTGTCCCATCAATGATGGTTGTTGTCCCATCAATGATAGTTGTTGTTCCAACAATGGTGAGTGTTGTCCCATTAATGATGGTTGTTGTCCCAACAATGGTGAGGGTTGTCCCATCAATGATGGTTGTTGTCCCAGCAATGGTGAGGATTGTCCCATCAATGATGGTTGTAGTTCCAGCAGTGGTGGTTGCTGTGTCAATAGTTGTTGTGCCAGAAATTGGTCTTGTTGTCCCAATAATGGTGATTGTTGTCCCAGGATTGGTGGTTGTTGTTGTTGTTGACCCAGGAATACTGTTTGTTGTCCCAGCAGTGGTGATTGTTGTTGTGCTATTAGTGATGGTGGAGGTGCTGCAAAATGCGTTGGCATCATTGAAGTATAACGTTCAAGGAATAATTTATGAACTTCCAAGCATTCCCGTTGCACTGCCAACTGCTGCCGTTGTAAATCATTACTTTCCGTCAGACTGTTGAGCATTTGACGCATTAATACACGTATTTCTGGTGAAAGGTGGAGTATTGATAAAATAAAAGTGAACAATGAGAATTGTAGTGTGAGTACCTGTAGCCTCCTGAGCGATTAACACGCCATCCTCTGGTGGGTTGGGAATAGAAAGTAGTAAAGTTAATAAATAAACTAAGTATTTTTTCACTTGCAGATACAACAAATTTTCTTAGTAAGAGATATAATAGTAATCAATTGTCTTAAGTGTATATAGATCGTAATACGGGATACATTAAATTAGGTACCAGCCTCGTTTAATCTGGATAAGTCGAGTATAAAGATTCAATGAAAAATTCGTTAACTTTAAACAGAAAATATATATTTCAGTATTCTTAAACAAATTTGATTGATAAAATTGCCAGATTGACGAAGTTTTTCTGTGTAAAATACGCTAAGGGGTCAACACTTTATATACATAGAAAAGGCGAATGAAATTTGCACGACCCACTTTAGTTAGTAAGCAAGTAGTCGTGGTTCTTTCCGGCGTTTATCAATAAACAATTCATAGAAATTGAAGTTCCAAACACATCTGTTTCCACCTCTCACCAGGATATGTGTTCCCATCACCAAGAAACTCACAGTAAATATTCCAAAACACTATTTAGCTTTCAGCATCCTCAATCAGATGAGATCAATCTGTAGAGAGTAGTTTAGTATGTCTTTTACTGATCAATATCACTAATTGTGTGGAGTATATTTGGAGAGCTTTGAAAGCACTTCAACAAGGATCGTGGGGATGCCGGGTACGCCTCTCTCATTTGATTTGATATAATAAACCACATAACACATCCAACAAAACAAAATCCAAATGTTATTACATGAGCTGAACCGTACCTGTTGCATCCCTTTTGCTCATGGAATCAATTTTGAGCCACTCGCCCAAAAACATAAGCTTTTCTGGTAGGTGGGGAAAAGTAACATTATATTGTTTCAAAAATACGTATCAAATATGCACATACCTGATGGATCCATGACATTGCTCTGCAGTAATTGTCGCATCAATGTTTCCCTTCCTGCTGGGTAGGACAGTTTTTGTTAGAATCTTAGAATAACACACACAATCATTTTCACTTACCTGAAGCATTGGGCAGATTCTTCTGCTCCTCTTTGCTGTTCTTGTCGTGTTCTGAGTTCTTCTTCTCTGGGTCTTTTAATGTTTGTTGAAGCAAGGTCGCTTTCTGCTTTTGTGGATGCAACTGCTGTATTGGTTGTTGCTGTGGCTGCTGTAACAGCGCCACATTATTTAATGACATCATAGACCCCAAGGTCGCGTTGATCTGCTGAGCCAGTCCAGACGAGGTGCTAATTGAATTTGTTGCTGGGTCGGCGTTAACGAGTAGCACCTTCATGCCAGGACCAGTGGTAACAATACCTTGCGTGTTGGTGGGTGTGGCTTGCGCCGACCTCGGGCCACTTAACACTAACTGTGGTTGCATATGGCCCGGTTGATGGATGAGATTTTGCAGCAAGTGGATTTGAGGCGCCTGCACAGGCATTGGAGCAATGGGCATGGTTGCAATGGGCGTGGGTGCAATGGGCATGGTTGCAATGGGCGTGGGTGCAATGGGCATGTTTCCAATGGGCGTGGTTGCAATTGGCATGGTTGCAATAGGCGTGGTTGCAATAGGCATGGTTGCAATGAGCGTGGTTGCAATAGGTGTAATGGGCGTGGGTGCCATGGGCATAGGTGTAATGGGCATGGGTGTACTGGGCGCGGGTATAATGGGCGTGAGTGCCTTTGGCTGCATTAAGAAACTGGTAGGCACCAGTGAAATTTTACTGTTAACCGTCTGTGTAGATGTTGAGGCACGGGCAACATTTTCTAATGAACCGTCGGCGATTGTGGTCAGAGTCGACATTGGAACAATTGCATTGGTCGCACTAATGGCTATGTTGTTATTGGACATTTGCAAAAGGTCAACCAGAGTGGTGGTGCCCAGTGATGGCACATTTGTCGGAGGGAAAACACTAAACCAACAAATATTTTTTTTAATAACAGAAATTGTTTTCGATTTTCAAACACAACTTACGCTCTATCATTGTGACTCTCATCGGGATTCGCATCGTCCGTTTTATAATTGAATGTAGATGGCCCTATCACATTATCATTGTAATTAGTTGTCGTTACAGGTACACTTTTTATAGTTTGCGCGGTGTTCGGTTTGGCCACATTATCTTTGGTATTATTGATTTGATTTTCCTCTTTAATAAAAGGAAAATCATCCTCTCCGCTAGAACACCGCTCTTGATCTTGATGGCCCACGCAGCTTTGTACTTCATCCAAATTGCTTTCGTTAGTTTTTAATAATTTTGGTCTATAGTTGGATTTATGGGCGTCGTTTTCTTTGGCCACACAAGTCTCACCACCACTATCAATATTAGCCTCATCGGGAAGGAAGCATTCATAAATTTTTTCTCTATATTTTTTTTTACCAGAAATTTTGTTCAGTACCAGGTTAACACTCGCACTTCCGGATTCTGAAAAATATACAAATCTATAAATTTATTGCAGAGTATTGATATTTATGATTTTACCTTCTTCCAAGAGCTTTCGCTTGCGATGCTCCCGTTCTTCGCGTGCTTTTTCCAATGAATATTGTAACGATGGTGCTGTCATTATTGCATCCATTTGGGCAAAGTATTTCCAGTCAGGTGTTCTTGATGTCGATCCCTCTTCCAAGCTAATTTTTAAGCGTTCATACTTGGATATTAAATTATTAATCTGTATCATGATCTCTCCCGGTGTCCGGTTATAGCCGTTATCCTGCAATTTTGTGGCTAGCTGGGAGATGACTGCACTCTTCTCTTGTGTATCAGTGAGTGCACGTTCATATTTTGTATCCCTCAATAGCTGCATTAGTAGTTGCGTCTCGCCGGTATCGGAAGTGTGACTACTTGTACTGGTAGGCGTTATACTGATATCATTGGTGTTCAGTGTAGGATTGGTTGAGAACCAACCTGGCTCAGATCGTTGTATAGTACTCATTGGTTCACTGCTGGGGCTCAATTTGATAACAGTTTTGGGAAGGGCAGATTCAAAATCTAAGTTGGAAGCCATCTAAAGAGAAAAACAAACAATGAAGCTGTGCCTTTTGATAAGAATGTTGTTATGGAGACGAGCGCGATCAAATCTGACATATGATTGTTTGTGTCTAAAGCATCCCTTACACGATGCAATTGTCACGTCAAATGAACTGAATGATTGTGCAGGTTTATCTACACTTAAACATATTTAATATTTTTGTAATATAAAATTTAAAAGATGTGAGAACATTGATGTGAAAATTTGTTGCTAATGTGAATTAGTAGGGTATTATGAGAAAAATAGAACATTTAGTAATGAGTGAAAAATATATAGGTTTTTTTTTAATTGTGCTCTTAATAGAGTCTTCTCCCAAAATCTAATATTAAGTAATTACTCTATTTCTGCACTCAAACGATTGAAATTATTTTTGAAATTATGTACACGGAAGAGAGCAAATAAATACTGCCTTGTGAAAAGATTATAAATGAATTGATATTCTGTGTTATTCATTTTCGTTGTGTGTATAGGCAGGAAAATGAACTAGAAATGTTTGCTCCATTTCCATGTGTGGTTGTTTTTGAAATTTCCTCTGTCAAATTTTAATTGTTAATATCTGAATTATATTTCCCTGGGAATATCACAGAGATGAATGAATGCAAACTTCCGTAAGATCGTGGATAAATTACTTTATAGCGGTTTGATTATGTTTACCTATTTACACATAAAAAAGGGAGAAGCAAATGCTTTTATACTATTCTAGTCATATAAATATAAAATAGTTGGAGTCAAAATAGTTTTATTTGTAGGCATTAATTCTATAATTAAATTTACATATAAATGCGTACGAACTTATTGCTCCAATTAACTGTTGTTGTTAAAATTTACTCTGTAAAATTTTAATTGTTTATATCTGAATTATTTTTATCATTATCATGGAATATCACAGAGTTCAATGCATCGGAAAATATTTCCACAATTCCTGCAATTTCTTTGATAAATTACTTTATAAAGCTTTGGTTATGTTTTGCTACATATTTACACACAAACAAATGTTGTCTGAATTCCTTTAAAGATAATGGCATAAAATTTAAAACCATGGTCACAGTAGACCACTTACGAATCTTAATGTTATTCTGAAGTAATCTGCATGTGTAAGTCAAACGCTTCCAATAAGTTTGTTATTCCTTTCAGCTCTGCATAATTAAAACATTAATAGTCTCGTGAAAACACGGGCATAATATGTATGAGCAATGTAGCTGACAGGTACGTCAAACGGCTTAAGTTTCGCAACTGGTTTACTGTGCCATCATTGTAATGTTATCCACCTCGGCTGAGCTTACAAATTGAGTCGTGTATGGTCCACTTAATAGAAAAGGGAAATTTTTAGGAATTTTTATATATTGGTATTTATTACAAATCAAATACGGTGGAATATATCCTGTGATATATCATCATAGTGTAAGTCAGGGATCATAGGTGTGCCCTGTTGTAAGTGGTAAATGCGAGAGAAGAAGCACTCCTGGCGTGCCACACATGTGAAAATTGCTTCCCATTTTCTCTATCAACTATTTCGATAGAAAAACTAACACTCCATATATCACTTCTAATCTGCAAAATAGCCAATCCTATGAAATCTTACTAGACTGCCTTGATAAAGAGTTGAATGAAGAAAAAAACCATAAAAAAAATTTTCCATTATTTCAAACAATTTCCTCAACGATAGATACAACACTAAAATCTACTCTCCGTTCTCCACCTCATCCATCTTGGTGATACTTTCACTTCTAACGATTCCAGCGGTTATAATGTTAAGGTCGAGCATAGACATAAAGAAGATAGTTTCGAAAATAAATTTACAACTGCAACTGAAGTGTTAACAGAAATCGGACATAGAGTTTGAAGTCAAATAAATCTCGAGCTTACGATCTAATCACAGCCGAAATCTTAAAACAACCAGCAACTAAAATGATTGAGATGCTAAAAAAAATAATCAACACTGGCATCAGAGTGAAATATGTCCCCATACGCTGGAAGGTATCAGAGGTAATAATAATCCAACAACATGGAAAACTCACACATGATATAACGTCATACAGCCTATCATAGATAGCAGAAAACGAATACAAACACATCAATTTGGTGTTCGCAACAAGCACTCGACACTAGACCAAGTCCATTGAATCACACACAATCGAAAAAGCTCTAGAAGAGAAAAAGGTATGCTCAATTATTTTCTCGATGTAGCCAAAGCATTCGACAAAGAATGGGATGCTGGTCCGCTTACCAAAATCAAAGCTACTCTACCAAAACAATTCGTTGATATCTTTACTTCATATCTCTCAGAACGCTACTTTAGACTAAGGCAACAGCAGTTAATGCCACATAAACACAATCCAAAGATTCCAAAACAATATTTTCAGGTGCATTATGAATGCACCTTGGTGCATACGGAACACTGACCTGTGCAGTTACTCTTCATTGTGGTACTGGATAGAGTACTGAAGAAAACAAACATTGAAGCTCCGAACGGCTTGCAATGGCGACAGCACTAGGAACTTAGCGATCTAGATGACATCTGTTTTATGACACATACTTATACTAGAAGGATAGACTGTCTCGCCTCACAGAAAACGCTTTGGCAGTTGGTCTGAAGATCAACATGAAGAGGACCAAGCTAATGAGAGTGGAAACATCAAACTAGCTCCCATTTACTTTAAGCAGTGGTGGGAAAGTTGTCTGAGCAGAAGACGTTGAAGAGTTCTGTTATCTTGGCAGCCAAGCTAGCAAAGATGGTGAGGCCACAACTGACGTTACGGCCCGATTAATAAAGCTAGAGCAGCCTTCCACAAGCTCCAAAAGGTGTGGCTAGAATAAACAAAGCTAGAGCAGCCATCCTCAAGCTACAAAAGGTGTGGCTAGAATAAACAAAGCTAGAGCAGCCATCCTCAAGCTATAAAAGGTGTGGCGATTTGCCCCTGAAAACTAGGGTACAGATATTTAATTGCAGCATAAAACCAGTACTGTTATATGGATCGGAGACGTGGATGGTTTCAAACGTTATCTGTAATAACCTCTAGAGATTCATTCACAAGTGTCTAATGTCCATATGCCGCATCTACTGGCCAGATATTATCTCCAATGAAGATTTGCTAGCTCCCACAAACAGTGAATCGGTGAGCGCGGCTTGCAAGAGAAGGAAGTGGAACAGGATAGGTCACAATTTGCGAAAAAACGATGGCATAGCTAAAATGGCAATCCAGTGAAACCCGTAAGGCAGCAAGCGCCGAGGTCGTCCAAGGCAAACATGTATATCCACTAAGGAGGACTAGTTTTCAGAAGGAGAACTAGTTTTCATAGAGAACACAATGGATGCAAAGCAATATTTAGAGATTTTAAAATGTTATTTGATAAACGGTGCAAATCATTTTAGTGTTGATAACAATCCTCTATTAAAATTTTTCCAAGATAATGACCCAAAACATAAGGTACTTAAGGTAAGGATGAGGCTTCTATACAAATGCAAAAAAGCACCTGACCAGAGTCTACACTTGACCACCATTGATTTTTGTGAGCACTTTTAAGAACAAAAGGCGGCCAAGAGGCAACCAAAAGGTCGAGCAGAGCTGAAAACTGCAATAATAGAGGAATCGAATAAAATACCAAGTGAATCCGAAAATTTCTGGAATTTGTAAGCAAAACGAACCGTGCTTGAGATATTGTCGAGATCTGTCAGTTGCTTATAGTGGATCTGTGAATATGACATCGAAACGAACCAACAATTATATCGGAATGGCGCTTCACAGACAAACCAAAACCCAACATACCGCGACAAAGTCGATCTAAAATCCAGGGTTTGTTGACTGTTTTCTTTGATTGCCGTGGTGTGGTTCACTTTGAGTTCCTTCAGTCAGGCCAAACAGTAAATAAGGAGTATTATGTGAGCATACTGAAGCGTTTGAGGGAGAACGTTCGTCGCACGTTACCGGAATTGTGGACAAACAACTCGTGGTTTATTCACCACGACAATGTACCGCTCACACTCACATCTCATCTTGTACGCGGCTATGTCACCAAAGACAACATTAATACCGTTCAGGAAGCTATTCTGTATTCTCCTGACATGGACCCGTGTGAGTTTTAAATGTTCCTACGACTCAAGTTATCAGTAAGTTTTTTTTTAGTAAGTTTTGAGATGATAACGGAGAGTCCGCAGAAGGAGCTGACGGCGATTCCTGTGAAGAGGACTATGAAAAGTGTTTTGAAGATGGAAATAAGCGTAAGTTTTTTGACGATATCGGATAATCCGCTGAAGGAGCCGAAGGGGATTTCTATGAAAAGGACTATGAAAAGTGTTTTGAGGATGGGAATAAGCGTTGGAATATGTGTATTGATTACCATGGATATTACTTTGAAGCAACTTTGAGGCAATCGGTCATATAATCGTGGTATATTTGGCATGAACTCGTATGTTCTCATTCAACACTCGGCGGGAAATCAGTTCTATAACTTAACCCTTACTGGCTCAAGTTGAAACATGAAAAAATGGTTTAAAAAAAGCATTTAACCAAGAGCACATCCCTTAACTAAGAATACTTATATACATACATATTTTTACTGATTACAGACCTTACTCAAAGCTTTTTCACTGTTATAAAAAGAAATACAAGCCCCTTGGAAACATATGTTTTTTGTTTACATCCCTTACTTAATGGTCCACTTGTTGTATGCTTTTATTTGGTTGAATTGGTGGAAAGTTGTTTGAGAGGCAAAAAGAATTGTGTAGAAATGATTTTCCACCCAAATATCCGCTCCTTATTTTGTACTGAAGTGTTTTGCCCTTCTTAAATAGTTCAACTTGGCAACAAAATTGTACTTCAGCCCTCAGAGTTTATCAATTATGTTTACAATTTAAGTGAATTTAACAAAACTTCCATTTTGAATTGACTTTGTAATTAACTATGAACCGTTTGGACTAGAACTCACCATTGAAATCCAATTAGTGTGCAACCCTAATAAATTTGCCTGTATTTATTGCATTCTATTACAACAAAAGTTGATGTTTACATCAATCGCCCAGGTGGAGAGGTAGCTGGAATAATATTACTGTGCCTGAGAGCAAAATTGGCGTCCCAAGCAAGCATCAGGACAACTGTAAATAGGCTTGAGGATATTCTCTCACTGCGCAGGGATGCAAATATCTGTTGATACACACACAAACACCCACACGCACCTACACCCACCCACACGCACTATCAATCAATTTGCAACCGCAGCCTGCAATTTAAGAATTTCTGCACTGTCTCTACTTTCATCCAGGAATGGAAAAATTATTAACTGCATTCACTTTTTTCGGCTATTTTTTTTTTGATAATTGTTGACTCACTTATAAAATGTTCACTTCATAACAAATTAATTACCTTCACACCGCCAAATCTGTGAGCGACCGTTGAACTAATGAATTTATTAGAGGAAATGAATAATAGCGCACTAAATTGCTTGCAAATCGCAGCAGCTTCGTTTGAGTAATGCAAATCAACCCCCAAGTCGAAGCAGGAATGTGCATTGATATGCCTTCACCATGTCCCCAAATTATTACCAGGTGAACACCACAGTTGGTTGCTTTTGACATTTGCAATTCAATGTGCATTGATATGCCTTCACCATGATTGGGTACTTCTCACAGCAGAAATTAGAAGAGTGTGTCTGCAAACCAGGTAAAGGCCAAAGGTGTGTGTTTTTGACATCAGAAATTCAAAGAGCGTGTGTTTGCGAACACATCCATTCGCTCTTGACTTGTTCCAAGTGTTTGTTGCAATTACGAAGCGTAGTATATACAAATTTGTTTATCCTTCGAGCAGTTCCTTGGCAGGCGTCTACCAGGTAATTATATTGCCATAGCCTCCGCTATCAAGCTTTGGGCACACACACACACTCACACACACACACTCACCCATATACACTATACTCATGCTACCACTCAGAAAGCTCATTCTCACCCACCGCTCGGCCAAGGGCTGATCAGAAATATGGCAACCATGGAAATCATATGGTTTTGTTTACAATTTTGTTTGCAACTTTTCTCTCCAGAATAATTAATTGTTTTTTTAGCATTCTAAAAAAGGCGCTGTAAAATTACAACAATCCGAGTTCATGGTTAGTTTACTTTGTATACTTTCAGTTTATTGGCGTCGCTAACAGAACAGAAGAGAACACTGCGCGGATTTTAGTCTGTGGTGGGATAGAGTAACTACTCTGTGATGTTGGAGAATGAAATCATGACGTGATGTTTTTTAGAGTTCTCAAAAAACACACTCAAGATATACATATGTACATATTTTTTCCGTTTCATTTGCAATCTGTCCTTAGGGACACTAGGGAAGTTCAATAATATACGAGTACAATATAAACATGCGAAAGAAATCCGATCATATAATTATACCCTTTACCTTTAAAAAAGGTAAATAGGGTATACTAACTTTGTGCTTTTGAGAGGGGTTGGAATTTCAAGAAGGAGGCGTGGTAGGTATGGACATATATATACAGATATGGTCAGAATCACTTTCTAAGCAATTTTTATTTTGTCCTTCCGTCCGTCTGTGGCCACTTTTTTTCTACACCGTTAGAGCTATCTTAATGAAATTTTGCAAAAGTATAGTCTGGACAAAGATACAGAACCAGATTGCTATATGGGCCGATTTGGATAAAGACCATGCCGACCTCCCATATAAGGAACTTTTTTCACCTTTTTTAAAATGTGTATAACTTCGGTTAAATTGACGTCATTGTGATGTTATTTGGCAGTTATGGAGATGTGGGTCCCACTAAACACTGTGCAAAAAGTGGGCGGCATAATGTTTAAAATTAGCCTACCTATGCTCGTATTGATGCCAACGGAATAAAAATTTGCCGAAATATACATGGGGTCCATAATAGTGTGTGTGCAGAATATGGAGGTCATAATGGAACTGCCACGCCCAAAATTATTAAATATTTATCAACGAAATTTCACAGGAAGGTTGCGGGTACTAACATTAAACACCACACAAAAAATGGGTGTGTTATTTCTACAGCTATTCACATATTATTATAACTTACGACCTATATAATATTTTTGGACGAAATTTTATATTAGTACGTATATGGACCCTACAAACCCATATGCAAGAAATGGGGTCGATATAATCATTTCAAGGTACCCTACCATAAATTACCGTGAATATGGTCCGAATGATGATTTATGAAGAAAACATCCCAATTGTTGAACTCGCACGCACAAGAAAAGGTAAAGGGTATTTCGTAGTCGGTCTAACCCGACTTCAGACTTCTTTACTCGTTTTTTTCTAACTTCAGTGCACAGTCACACACTCAACAATTAATCCGAATACATCCACAGTAAAAATACAAATTTTAAACGCGCGCGGCTACAAAATTAATTGGCAACAACTTTTTTCCCAAACACTTTAAACTGCACAGAGCCCGTTTTTTCCCTACCACTGTCTTAAATGTTTTTTTCCCTTTTCTCTTATTTTTCGTATTTTTCATTTTCTCGGCCTCCTCCGCTATTCTATCATTGACCGCTCCAGCGGTCAAGTCGGTCAGTTACCTTTCTTTCGAATTTTTACTATTCTGAGGCAGCGCCATCTCTACCTCAGAATCGTCTGGTAGGTTTTTGACTGGCCGCATTCACTAGAAAAGCGGACAAGTGGAAGGAAGAAAAGAAGGAGAGAAGCAAAACACACATACATCCATATTCTGCACACACACTTTTATGGACCCCATGTATATTTCGGCGAATTTTTATTCCGCTGGCATCACTACGAGCACAGGTAGGCTAATTTTAATTTTAGACCCGAAAGTTCCCTATATCAAAAGTGGGCGTGTCTTTTCTCTGATCAGCCCCATTTGTTGCAGATAGCTTTGTAATGTCCATATGTTCCCTCCCGTAAAATTTCGTCCGTAAATCTCTACCAGATCTTAAGTTATTATTATTTGTTAATAGTGTGCGTCGTAGTTAATATATACCGCCCACTTTTTGCACAGTGTTTAGTGGGACCCACATCTCCATAACTGCCAAACATCAAGATTCCGTCAATTGGACCGAAGTTATAGTCATTTTAAAAAAGGTGAAAAAAGTTCCTTATATGGGAGGTAGGCGTGGTCTTTGTCCAAATCGGCCCATATAGCAATCTGGTTCTGTATCTTTGTCCAGACTATACTTTTGCAAAATTTCATTAAGATAGCTCTAACGGTGTAGACAAAAAGTGGCCACAGACGGACGGAAGGACAAAATAAAAATTGCTTAGAAAGTGATTCTGATCATATCTGTATATATATGTCCATACCTACCACGCCTCCTTCTTGAAATTGCAACCCCTCTCAAAAGCACAAAGTTAGTATACCCTATTTACCTTTTTTAAAGGTAAAGGGTATAATAATAATAATACTTTGATCAACATTCTGTTTTGTAATTCATAACTAAAAAGTGGCAACTGGTCCACGGCACATGATTGCCTTTATTTTGGAAGACCTGCAGGCTAGTTGATATGAAACCGTAGCCCATAACCCACTTGGATTTCGCCAGAGTCACAGAGAGTCGGTGTTCACCATAAAGATTGCCGATCTTTATTCTCCTTACGGCTCTTCCACCTTAGACACATTCCAAGTTTGTGACAGAAGCTCCTGGTTGTTCATCTGAAAGATCTCCAAGATCGCAGTTGAGTTAGATGGTTCGGCTGTGATCTAAGTACCTGGTCTTGCTAGAGATCTGGTCCCTCTCTCATAACCTGGGCATACTGATTCTGTAAAGGTTTACTGCCATTTGATCTTCACAAGCGGTCAACTTCACATGACCCTCACGGCATCCACTGTCGCGAAAAGGAAAACTGACACTATTGTCACCAAGTATTTAAAGGTTGAGTTCTGAGCCTGACCTCTACCTTCCGACCGACTTCGGAATACCCTTTACCTTTACCTGTGCATGTGAGTTTAACAATGGGGATGTTTTCTTCATAAATCTCATTAGGAGCATATCTTCGGTAATTTTCGGCAGGGTACCTACCGAGGGAGATGTGGCCTCTATCTGATCGACCCCATTTCTTGTATATGGCTTTGTAGGGTACTAATATAAAATTTCGTCCAAAAATTAACTAAACAGACTCCGGCACTGAAGGATATAAGCCTACGTTTAGTAATTCCTCCTAATAGGGATTGCTAAAATAGCACATGGAACTCCATAAATTGCTAAAATTCATAGAGGCTCAGTATAGACGGTTAAATAAAGGCTTCGCACATAATATCAAATTGGTCAATGCCAGTGATAATGATAACAATGCTGACCGTTAAGAAGCATTTGTTAGTGTATGCATTTAGTCGAGTTCACTGCGTAGTAGTCAGTTGATAAGTATACGAGTATATTGCATTTTTTTGTGGATTTAATTAAAATAGGCCGAGGGTGAGTTTTGCACCAACAAAGGATGGACACTTCCTCATCGCGCAGAGTTACTTCTATTTCAAAACGCATTGCTGCTCACGATGCCTTGTGAACATGCCTATTCCCACGCTTCCATCTGCCACCCCTCTATTATGTTGTTCCCCTGTAGTAGCACTAAAAATAGAACAACCCTTTTCAGCTCAGTCAGTACTAGGTTGAAATCGTAAATAAAAAGCTCTTTCCTACCTGGTGCAGAGTGGGCGCTCTTTTCAAGTGCATTTCCTCTCATTTGCTTACAACAAAATCCCATTAATATATTTCCAGAAGTACGTCAGAGTTTGTTGTTGTTGTCCTACCTGCACAATATCAGAGAACACAGAGAAGCGACACTTAAACGTCAAATTTACAAACGTCAAAAAAATGTCTTTGTTTATCATTAGTTGGCTATATGAATAGGTTTGTTTATCATTGGTTCTGAAGAAAATCAGCCACACTACTACAGTTTTGCACATATGTCAGTGTGCGAAAAACAAGAGAGTCGTTTCTCTGTATTCTCTGACAATAGTGGGCATGTCAGTGCAAATGCAAGGCCGCCGTGGTTCCAATGGTTTTGTAAGCTTCAAACTGAAAACAGCTGATTTCGTATGTCTTGTTACGACCCATCCAGAACACATGTTTAGATGGACGCAAGGAAAAAGTCTCATCTTCTTGGTCGTTTTTTACGTTCTTTCAGTTTTTTGTGTTTTTGACAATTGACAATTGACTAATTGACAATTCAACTGACAGTATAATTTAAAGAAATTGTTGTTGTTGCTTTGGTGCCGCGTTATTAGTGCTCCCTGGAAAAAACCTATGATTCCTGTAGTTCAACTCAGGTAAATTATTACTATTATTATTATTATTATATCTTACACCATAATTAATTATGAGTGCAAGGTGTTGGGGGAAATGAGTACTAGCTACAGAGGCTTTCGACTCGAAGAAAAAAGCATTTTATAGAAAGAAGCATTTTGGAGACCAAGCCCGTGGCAGGACTTGAACCTGCGACCCTCGGGGTTTGAGTCTAGCATTCTTACTACTAGACCACAGAGGGCGGCTGCCTCAAGACTTAATAATTTTGGCGTAGATGCCCGCAAAACAGATGCGCCTGGCGAGCTCTGTTCAATTCGGCCGTAACCCGGTAGCGGGTAGTTTCGCAGATTCTGCGATTAGGCCACGAAAGTAAGTAAGTAATTATATAGTAGATATATCTATATATATATATATATATATATATATATATATATATATATATATTTATATATATATATATATATATATATATATATATATATATATCATTTTTTATTAGTCAAAAGAAAGCGAAACTACGAATACAGTTACAGACATAAGTGAGTATTATAATCATACAGAATTGTTATATTTTAAGAGTATTTGTTTTGCTTAGTTTATGAAAAGCAGTTAATAAACCGGTATTAATGTACCATAATATATAAAAATAAGGGTTCCTTATTTAAAAATATAGTTTCAAAAAGAAAGTTATATCCATTTGGAACTTAAGTAATGCTATTATCTTCTTTTGTAAATAACAGACTTATACGAGAAGTGATTCTATCACATTTTTAAAGATTTGTCACCGAACATTGCTGACAAATTTCTTGCCACTTGTTGCCACCCTTCTTACATTCAGCTAAGTAAAGTGAGGTACAATATAATCTCATGGATATATACAAAGGATAAGGCAGACCCAATAGTGTGGATGTGCTTCAAATAGTGTGAAATGAAAATGTCGCTCAGAGAATATCCTTAGAAATAGCGTTTCTTTTGCACCCTGAAACTGTCCACTGAGCTTGCCAGTTCTCTTACTGCATCAGATTGGGCAGCATTTCAGTATAGTCTGCGTATGAGCTCTTGAGATGGCCCGAAATTGATGTACCTTTGTCTGCTTAATTCTAATACTTCCAAAGGGAGTATTTCTAATTGCAAGGAGTATTTTGATCGTGCAGTATTTGAACACCACAGTTTTATAGCTCAATTTCCAGCTTGGGCGTCAATAGTTGAACATCATTGCTTTGGTTGGGTGGCTCCTCGGGTTTGGCTGGTTTCGGCAGCGTTGCCGTTAGCGTGTTGGTAGTGAGTAATGTTGCCGTATTGCCAACTGAGCTCGGCATTGCTGCCGTGGCGAACACTAATTTTTGCGGATTTAAACGTAAATGCGCTGTGGACAAGGACACGGTCTGCTGCTGTGGATATT
Organism: Clusia tigrina; assembly: GCA_920105625.2. NCBI lineage: Eukaryota > Metazoa > Arthropoda > Insecta > Diptera > Clusiidae > Clusia > Clusia tigrina. Next base: position 32,868,046 of record OV050030.1, read on the forward strand.
GCGATTGTGGCGGCTGTTTTGGTGTGCACATTGTTGGTATTAGTGCGGTGAAACGTTCCATAAACCCTTTTTGAACTTCCAAACGTTCGCGTTCCAATGCCAGCTGCTCCCGCTGGATTTCGTTGTTTTCCGTTTGAGCGTTGACTAATTGACGCAACAATGCCCGCATAGCTGGTGAGTTGGGGAAGGAAGAATATATAAGTAGAATGAGAATGTTAAAAAATGATGTGAGTAGTCCACTGACCTGCTCCTTGATCCTTGTCGTCTCGTCTGTACTTATCCCGTTCTGACTTCCGCTTCTTTTGATCTTCCATTTTTTGCAGCTGCAGTGCGTCTTTCTGTTGCTGCTGCTGTTGCTGATGTATCTGTTGTTGCTGCTGTTGTATCTGCTGCTGCTGCTGCTGTAGAAGCGCCGTATTATTTAGCGGCATCATAGCCCCCAACGTCTTGCCCAAGCAATTGGCGGCGTTGATTTGCTGCGCCAGTCCGGCAGTGGCGCACATTGAGTTTCCTGCCTGTTCGGCGTTGACGAGTAGAACCTTCATACCACCGGGACCGGTGGTAACGATACCTTGTGTGTTGGCGGCTGTGGGCTGAGGACCACTTAACAGTAGGCGCGGTTGCAGCTGGCCCTGTGGATTTAGGGCATTTTTTAGCAAGTGTATTTGCTGCGCTTGCCCAGCCATGTTTGCTGGTGGCTTTGGCTGCATCAAGAAATTTGTTGGCACCAGCGAAATTTTACTCGGCGCTGCCTGCATGGATGTGGTCGTCGATGAGACATTAGCCATGGAGCTGGTGGTCACAGTCGACACGGATAGCTTTGTGGCTGGCGAACTGTTGGCCGACTTTTTGCTGGACATCATCAAAATGTCAGCCAGAGTGGGCATCAGTGCCTGTACATTTGCCGCAGGGGTTCTAGAAAAGAATTTCTCTCTAAAACAATCATTTATACAGGATAAAAAAGTATAACTTACACTTCGTGGAGCTCGTCTTCTGCATCTACATCAATCGGTTCGTCTTTTGGTATAACCGAAACACTCTCCGATGTGGAAACCGTCTCATTATCATTGTAATTGGTGGACGTTGAGGTAATCATGCCTTGGCTGCTCGTTGAAGGTTTGATTTCAATCTCGTTCTTTGTTGGGACATTATCGGAAATGCTATTAATGGCATCGTTCTCCTCTTTAATAAGGAAGTCTTTGCAATCGTAGGTCATAGGATCTTCATTTATTTCCAATGCGCCCTCATAATCACTGACATCGTCCAAGCTATCGGTTGAAAATTTTCGCTTTTTTGGTGCTCTTGTGGACGATTCGGCCGCCTGAGCTATGGCCACAAACGTCTCATCGCCAATATCAATATCAACTTCAACATCGGGTATGATGCCATCGTCAAGATCATCTTCGATCTTGGTACTACCATTAATTTTATTAAGCGCCATCACAATCTCGTCAAGTTCATCTTCACTTTCGTAACCGGTTCCACCTGCAAAATGGAGTATGTATTTTATTTAACTTTTAATTACTTGCAAAATAGAGTCCTGCCACCAAAATCTAATGAACTTTGTTCTGATCCAGGCAAATATACATACTCGTATGTATTCTATATGGATCGAAGACAGAATCGCTTTTTAAGGTGACAGCATAAAGATTAACGCTGTTCCTTAATTGGCGAGTTGCGATCGGGCCTTTTGTTTGATACTGTGACTTAAATGCAGAGTGACATAAAGCAGAAACGGCAACTGAAACAGAATCCAGTACATTTGCAACAGAATAGCTACAATATTTAACGACAGAAATGACAGCACAGAAGCAACTGACGATGAGTTGTTTCTGTTCTGTCATTTCTGTCATTAAATTTTGTAGCTTTCTGTTGCAAGTATACTGGAATCTGTTTCTGTCGCCGTTTCTGTTTTAAGTCACTCCGCACTTTTAGAGCTGTGTTGCCTAGTCAGATTCTAATAGGTTTGTGCATAGAATAAGAGTTTGCTCATCTATTTTGATATCTATGGATAGTGCTGCCACATTTTTAATAAACCTGAACTTAGCAACTTTGGTTCCTCTTTTAAGAAGTGAACAGGTAGGTAGGTAGGTTGGGAAGTCGAATCACCAATAAACCAGTTGGATCGGTTGTGAGCCGTGGTTGCGAGGCATGGCTACGCTTCCCCTCCAGATTGAGTCTACCAACCTGAGCCTTTTATAAAGCGAAGAAGGCTGTTGACACCTGACTGGTATAGATTATCTATACTTGTTAAGAAGTGGGATTCTAGTAAACGCTCCCCATTTCTAGCAAAAGTTGAACATGCACGGAAGAGGTGTTGAACCGTTTCCAGCTCCTCACCGTTTCTGCAGCTGCGACAGAAATTATTCGTATAAACTCCCCTGATTCTTACATGATTTCCTATTAGCCAATGTCGCGTGAGGTGTCCTATTATAGTCCTAATTTGTAGTCTATTGAGTCTAATGATATCGTTAGATAGACACAGATTTAGCCTCGGCCATGTTTGCCTGGCGATTTCGTAGGTAGTGGCACAGATCCACCTCTGATTGGTAGAGTTAATTAGTGTCTCCCTTATGAGAAGCTTACAAGTTGCGAGGGGTATACCCGCCTACTGACATTTGGCATGCAAATGCCGTCTCTCGCAAGTTGTTCACCCTGGTATATCCCTATGGCCTGGTACACAGCATAAATGGATATGGAATTGTTTAGCCATCTCATTAAGAGATCGGCGACAGTCTCAGACACACGAGTAACTAACTTAGAGTATGGTAGGATTGTTTCCTTATAAGCGCTAATACTATTCAGCCTAAATAACGTGTTCAAGTGCCGTAACCGCTTCGATCAGACCTGGTATTTCTACAATTAACAACTAGCAGTTTCACTTTCATAGACCCAATCTCTTAGGCTCGTATTTGTATAATCTGATATACTTTTATACACCCCTATACATGATCAAGAGACGAGAACGAATTTCATTACAGAGTTGGTATGAAGTAGCAATAAGTTCCCAGATATATTGGTTATTTTGTTTACCTTCTGCCAGGATTTGTCGTTTACGCTCCTCCCGTTCCTCGCGTGCCTTTTCCAATGAGTATTTCAAGGATGGCGCTGGCACCTCATTCGGCCTAACACTGAATATGGGACGTGTCATTATGGCATCCATTTCCACATAATGCTTCCATGAGGGCTCAATGCCCGATACTAGTCCCGCTTCCACGTCCTTTTTTAAACGATTATAGAAGCATTTCAAATTCTTAATGCGTGTGGTGATCTCTGCCGGTGAACGATAATAGCCGTACTCCTGCATCTTTGTGGCCAGTTGGCAGATGACTGCATGCTTTTTGTGTGTGGTGATGAGAGTGCGTTGTACTTTCGGATCGCCCCAGAGCTGTATAAGCAACTGGGTCTCATCGGTGTCGAAATTGGGATTGCGGCCTACGGTGTTGGGTTTCTTATGACCCGAATTGCTATTAAGTATACGATTGGTTGAGGTCCAAGGTTCAGCTGAACGGCGCTTATGCTTGATACGCGCACTAGACTTGCTCATTTTCTTCATTTATAAATATGTATATATAACTGGAAGAAATTATATAGAAAGAAATTTTAAATTTATATAAATTATTAGACAACTTTTTTATAGAGGCTAAGAAAAGTGGTATAAGCGGGTTGTACCAGAGATCTTATATACTAACAATTCAATGAATACAATCAGAGAACTATTCAAAGAATCGATTTATTAACCATGAAAAAGTTGACATAATTCTCTTTCTCTCTTACTATGAGGCAAGAACGTTGATGTCTCAATCTTCTTCTCTAATATTTGATGCCTTTCTGGATGTTAGATCCTGGTTATAGAAAGGCTGGTGAAAAAACAACCAGTTGTGAATAGAAAGCAGCAGTGATATGAAGTGATATAGTAAGAGAAGTTAAAGTGGTGATTGATCTCTGTTAACTATTGCTTATGGGAAATATTTGCTGTCAATTAAACTATTAAAGCTAGGTCGATGTCGTTGCAATTGTGGCAAGGATGCTAGCCTCCTATGTAATTATTTTTCTCTCCCAGTCAAAGGTCTTAATTGCTATGACTTGCTCTCCGAAACCCTTGTAGACATAATTCATTGTGGAATAAGTAAAGAAAATACTAAAAATATACCATAGGTTTTATATTAGTTTTCACAATCCAGTGATTCGAACTGGGAACTAATATTCGTAGCAGTAAACAAATTAAAATATTCAACAATGGAGCCCAAGAACTCGTGCTAATACTTCATAGTTTCCTTTCTAACATACAAAACAAAAACGACAACAGAAACAGTATCAAGTAAATTTGCAGCAGAAACAACACCAGCAACCGAATTAGCAACAGAATGCTCGTTTCCTGTCGTTAAATTCTTTAGCTAATTTAACAACAGAAAACGAGCATTTGGCAACAGAACAGTAACAATTCAACGTGAGTAGTTTCTGTGGCAGAAATTGTCAGGGATACTAAAGTAATTGTTTGTGTTAACATGCAGAGTGACATAAAGCATAAACGGCAAAATAAACACAATTCAGTTAGTTTGCAACAGAAACTACAAAATTGAACAACAAAAATTAACTTTTGCCGACAGATCTTAAAGAACTCACGTTGAGTTGTTTCTGTTCTGTCGCCAAAGGTTAATTTTTTATGGTTAAACTTTGTGGTTTCTGTTGCAAATGTATAGGATTCTGTTTCTGTTGCCGTTTCTGCTTTATGCCACTTTGCACCATTATTCACATAAACTCATTTTAATTAATATTGAGGAGAGAACAAAGAAGGGTTTGGCTGCATACTATAGCTGTAAAAGGATATTTGGGAAAAAATGGGGATTGTCATCGTACATTGTGGATGGGATGTACACCACAATCATTAGACCAATTATCACCTACGGGTCCATCGTCTGGTGGAAGGCGTTGGGAAGGAAATGTAACCAAAATCGTATAGGAAAAGCACAAAGACTTGCTAGACTGGGAATTTCAGGGGCTGTAAGTAGGGCGCCTCAAGAAGGCTTAAATATATTAATTCACCTCTTACCGCTAGGAGTGTTCATTCAGGGCTGTGCCGCCAAGTGTGCTCTCAGGCTGAGGGATTGCAACGCGTGGAAAGCTGCCAACTATGGACACTGTACAATTATGAGCGAAATAAGACGAAAGGGTCAAAAGATAGTTACGGCTGACTTAGAAACGGCTACAGACTACATAACTTCTACTGTAGACTTTACAGCTAGGTAGAATGAGAAGGGTTTCAAGCATTCCAACTCTCTATCCAACCAGGGAAGACTGGGAGTCAGGCTCTGTAACGCGAAATTCCGACATTACCATCTACTCTGACGGCTCAAAGATGGAGAGTGGAATGGGAGCTGGTGTCTTCTCGGAAGGCTTGCAGGCAAGCTGCCTGGCTGCCTGATGCATGCAGCGTCTTTCAGGCCGAAATCTATGCAATTGAGAAAGCGGCCAGGCTGATACAAAGCAGTACAATTCGACCCTCGAATATCACTATCTGTGTGGATAGTCAGGCAGCGCTTAAGTTGGTAATGAAATGTCGTACCTCACTACTGATCAATGGTGGGGTCCATTTGCTGGGTTCCCGGTCTCACTTTGCTGGGTTCCCGGACATAGCAATATAGAAGGGAATGAATCAGCAGACGAGATGGCCAGAATGAGCTCTGAAATGGACATTAACGAAGCAGATACCTCAATAAAAATCCCGATATGTGAACTGTTTAGGACCATAGATGAATTCACCATTGCGGTGACAAACAACTTGTGGACTAATTGTGCCGACTGTGAAGTCTCACGGGCCTTATGGCCTAGGTTAGACATGAAGAGAACGAAGGTTCTCTTAGGGCTCAACAAACCTGTAGTAAGGGTGCTTCCGGGGGTCATTACCGGGCAATGCTTGAACGTTGGCGTATTCTGTCGAGCGGGCTATGTAGGAGTTGCCATGATGAAGAAGAGATAGAATCGTTTTATCACTTTTTATGTCAATGTCCAAGACTACAGTTGCAACGACTTCAATGTTTGGGGTCGCGCTTCTTCACAAGCTTGACAGAGATAACGAAGGTGGACTTATCGGAAAATCGCTTTCATCTGGAAAACCAAATGGTTTAATAGGGATGGTACTTCCAATGTATACGGAAATCGAGGGTAAGCACGAGTATGCCTCCTTTTGGCATTTTTGTAGGCAGTCACAATGGACATAGATGTCTCCGCGTGGAAGTGCGGATAACGTATCTGCACACGCCTTTGCAACCTAACCTGACCTAACAAAGAGTTAATTTTTTTCTACATAGTTAGAGAAACGACCACCCTTGCAGTGGAAACAATTTGCGAATCTAATTTGCAATTCGACAATTTGCTGTATATAATACCTATTCACTATGTACCTCCAATTCTTTTCCATGGCCGCGTTGTAGTCTGTTTGCCTTTACAAATATATACAATAAGAAAGTTCTCTATCGTCCACGGTACAAATGAAACACAATTTAGCATAATTTCTAGTGAATTCTGCTGCTATCTCTGTGTTTGTTTATGTTTCTGTTATATGTGACAAACAGAAACAGAATTTACTACAAATATAATAATGTTGTGTTCTGTTTCTGTTGTCGTTCCTGTTATATGTGACAAACAGAAACATAATTTACTACAAATATAATAATGTTCTGTTCTGTTTCTGTTGTCGTTTCTGTTATATGTGACAAATAGAAACAGAATTTACTACAAAAATAATCATGTTCTGTTCTGTTTCTGTTTCTGTTATATGTGACAAACAGAAACAGAATTTACTACAAAAATAATAATTTTCTGTTCTGTTTCTGTTGTCGTTTCTGTTATATGTGACAAACAGAAACATAATTTACTACAAATATTATAATGTTGTGTTCTGTTTCTGTTGTCGTTTCTGTTATATGTGACAAACAGAAACAGAATTTACTACAAATATAATAATGTTCTGTTCTGTTTCTGTTATGTTTCTGTTTCTGTTGTCGTTTCTGTTATATGTGACAAACAGGAACAGAATTTACTACAAATATAATAATGTTGTGTTCTGTTTCTGTTGTCGTTCCTGTTATATGTGACAAACAGAAACATAATTTACTACAAATATAATAATGTTCTGTTCTGTTTCTGTTGTCGTTTCTGTTATATGTGACAAATAGAAACAGAATTTACTACAAAAATAATCATGTTCTGTTCTGTTTCTGTTTCTGTTATATGTGACAAACAGAAACAGAATTTACTACAAAAATAATAATTTTCTGTTCTGTTTCTGTTGTCGTTTCTGTTATATGTGACAAACAGAAACATAATTTACTACAAATATTATAATGTTGTGTTCTGTTTCTGTTGTCGTTTCTGTTATATGTGACAAACAGAAACAGAATTTACTACAAAAATAATAATGTTCTGTTCTGTTTCTGTTATATGTGACAAACAGAAACAGAATTTACTACAAATATAATAATGTTTTGTTCTGTTTCTGTTGTCGTTCCTGTTATATGTGACAAACAGAAACATAATTTACTACAAATATAATAATGTTCTGTTCTGTTTCTCTTTCTGTTGTCGTTTCTGTTATATGTGACAAATAGAAACAGAATTTACTACAAATATAATTATGTTGTGTTCTGTTTCTGTTCTGTTTCTGTTTCTGTTGTCATTTCTGTTATATGTGACAAAACAGAAACCGAATTTACTACAAATATAATAATGTTGTGTTCTGTTTCTGTTATGTTTCTGTTTCTGTTGTCGTTTCTGTTATATGTGACAAACCGAAACAGAATTTACTACAAATATAATAATGTTGTGTTCTGTTTCTGTTATGTTTCTGTTTCTGTTGTCGTTTCTGTTATATGTGACAAACAGAAAGAGAATTTACTACAAAAATAATAATGTTCTGTTCTGTTTCTGTTGTCGTTTCTGTTATATGTGACAAACATAAACAGAATTTACTACAAATATAATAATGTTGTGTTCTGTTTCTGTTTCTGTTGTCGTTTCGGTTTTATGTCACTCTGCACTTTAACACTGCAATATACATTGAGAGTAGCGACGTGCCCATCTCATCTAAATTAACTATTTTCGTCCTGATAGTTTTAGCAGATGATCATCAGAGTAGTTCACAGAAGTTCACCATTAACTTTCTACAACTAATTTAATGAATACAGACTGCAACTACAATTAAGCGCACTAATTACATAAATATATTTACTTCTGTGTAAGATCTCGTTATGCTTTATTTCTCTGGCTCATCTATTTCAACATTTTGTTTCGACCTTCTTTAGTAATTAGCTCCAATCAACAAGTCATCATATTCACGGTTTACTTTACAATTATATTTATTTTAAACTCTGTTAACAATTATCGTCATTAGAACACAATTATTGGGCAGTCAATATCAATTACTCCCACCACTTATTTGTGCGCCCTTACGCACACACCCACAATCCGCGAGGTATCTTAACGTGCATTTTGGAAAATTTCCGCTGACCTGCGGTTATGCACGGGTTTATTTTAATATGCCTCTTTAAGTGTGTGTGTGTGTGTGTGTTTGTGTTTGGTTTATTGAGTACTCAAATTATGGCTAATCACAGTCGCTGAAACACAAAATCAATACACTGCAGTTGGCATTTTCTTTCCCATTATATTATTAAACTATTTCTCTGGACATGCAACTTGGGAAATGTTCACTTCTTCATGACTTAACTAACATTCACGCCGCCGACTCATTGAGTGACCGTTTAACTAGTGACTATGCTATGCGAAGTGAAACACAGCGCAACTCCGTGGCGTACAACTCGCAGCCCGTTCACTTTAGCCGAGCAATTCAACCCTTAAGCCATGAACAAATTTTGCACTGCTGCGCCCTCCCCACCGAGCACCAGGCACCAAGCATCATGCACACGCACACTAAACCCTGTGCCTAGGCGCCGGCACACGCTCATACTCACCCACCGTTCGACTTAACACGTTCAGCAGTCCTTGCGCTCGTCTGACAAGGTGGTTTATTTTCTAACCAACCCACTTTCGCCTGTCGCTGCTGCTTTTTCGCGCCGCGCTATATCGAGCCGTTTGGTGTGGCACTGAATGCGAGCTTGTATCCTTGCCGTTTGCACAGGTTCCGTTCGCGACGATGTCTCTCGTTCAACTACCAACTGCACTCGCAATGAGAGTCGCTTAAGTTGCTGAGCATTCAAGAATTATACTATTTGCTTATATTGTGCTAAGTTGCATGATGCGCAGCTCTACATGCGCACTGGTTGTGTTGTTCCCGCCTGGCACCAGTGTCTACGCTGCCATGTGCGTCAATATCGATTTATCTCAAACTAGTTTTAAGATCCAATTAAAGAAAAACTTAGCACAAAGAAATTCGTTTTGAAGTGAGAGAAATGCAGCAAAAAAACAAAATTTCAATTATAAGTCACTTGGATATGGTCTTAAGTGGGTGGTATATATAGACTCATCACCGGATGTGGCACCAAAGAGCATCTATGCTCATTATTGTTTTCAAATAAATTATTAAATTTAAATTATTAAGGATATGCTCCTGAATTGAATTCTGTCATAAACTTAGATCAGTTTGAATAGAAGGGATCAATCTGTTTGTGCTCCCATACATAACTAAGCTACATGGTGAGCCCATTGTGCTTCCGTCTCCATTAAGTGTGGCGTTAAATGCCGCACTACACACGCACGCTACATACAAAGGCAGCATACATGAACCCCTAAAATGAGATAATGCCAGGCAAGTATGGAACAGCAACTACATACGAAATACCCAAAGGAAATATGATATTGATACAGGATGTTTGTGACTCTTCTCATCACAAGTTGGAAGGTTTAACGAGGAATTAGCGTGGCTCAGTAGAGCATAGAGATCTGTTAGTTTCCTGCGTTGCGTTTAGGCTTAAATAGTTACCGCCTATCATATGGGAAATGGATACGTTAAGTAACGACTTAAGATTAAGTGAGGGAGGATCGTCTTTATTAATGACAATGGTTGTGTTCACAATTAAAAATAAAGCGTAATCTATGTATATATTCATCTTACCTTACAAGACAGTGAATTAAGTCTTGAAGCAGCCGCCCTCTGTGTTCTGGTGGTAAACATGCTAGACTCACACTCAGAGGGTTTCAAGTTCAAATCCTGCCACGGGCTTGGTCTCCAAAATGCTTCTTTCTATAAGAATCCTTTTCTCTTCGAGTCGAAAGCCTCTGTAGCTAGTACTCATTCCCCCAATACCTTGCACTCATAATTAATTATGGTGTAAGATACAATAATAATATATATACAAGCTAGTATTATTAATATATAGTATATATGTCAACCTCCATGGTCTAGTGCTAAAGTTACTACTCAAGTTGTGGCACCGCGGTTTCGTATCACTCCCGGGGTATGGTTTCAAAAATGCTTCTTTCCAAACAAAAATCTTTTTCTCTTCGAATCGAAAGCCTCAGTAGCTACTGCTCGTTCCCCTAAATTCTTGTAGTCATAATTAATTATGATGTAAGAGATACTAATAATAATCATAATCATAAGTCTTCAAGTTGTTGGAAGAATGACCATGGGAACTAAGGTCTTCAGACTCGAGTAAATGAAAGTTTAGCAACAACCATTTCGACACCATGCCCTGGGCGTGATACGAAACCGCGGTGCCACAACTGGACTAGCAAGTTTAAAGCACTAGATCAAGAGGTCAACATATATACTATATATTAATAATAATAGCTTTAATATATACTATATATTAATAATAATTGCTCGTATATATACTATATATTAATAATAGTTGCTCGTATATATAATATTATCTCACTTATCTCAGAGCAGGATTTGAACCTGCGACCCTTTGAGCGTGAGTCCAGCATACTACGACTAGACTACAGAGGTCGACATATGTATATACTATATATTAATAATACTTGCTCTTATATATAATATCATCTCACTCATCTCACTCGTAACCAGAATATGACGATGTACTTAAAGAACATGACGATGTACTCAAAGGACCATTTGAATATATCCTACACTTGAGAGTTACACACAATGAACCACAAGTTTCCCTACACTCTGCTTGTAATTTACTTGGACTTTGATGGGAAGCACAGCGCATACTCACTAAAGGATATATTTTGATGGCTAGGAGGGACTCATAGATATACAAATATACAATATATAAAACACGATATATACGAAACAAATTTATTTTTATACAAATTATAATAATAATAATAATAATAATAATCAAATTTAAATATTCTACAAAAAAAGTTTCCATTTCCAAACATTCTAAGAAAATACAATTTTATAGACAAACCTAACAAAATAGTATAATTTACGCATTCACAAAGTATTTGGATTCATATCCTTGAAGTGGATATTTTAACAAAACAAATTGCGTATTAAGCTGAAATAATGCTCTGTCCCGTTTGCACTGGCTGCTTATTCACACGTTTTGCACTTATGACACCAATAAGTCAGGGGTGGATTTTGCAACAACAACATGACCAATACACACACACACTTCCGGGGACTTGGCTGCTCAATTGTTATCTGCTCAGGATACTTTGCTGCACATGCGTACTAAAACGCATCCAGTTGCTTAAGATATGCCTAACATTCTGTTAGGAATTGTTTTCTGCGTCATGGAGCAGTGTTAAAATAAAACACCTTTAACAGTTAAGTCACTGGTTGGATGATGGAAGCTCAGTACAGTGGCAGGAGAAAAGCTCTGCTATACCGGGTGTTGTAACAGTGGGGCAGTTTACTGGTGCATATCCTTTGACGTGGCGTACGCAGTACACGTGGACAATGGAATTGTATCGAAACATTGCAGCCATAAAGGGTACATCAATTTTAGGTGTGTAGTTATACCGCTATTAGCGTAATCTATGTCGGAGAATAAAAATTTAGTTTTCATAGTTTACTCCATGGTCGACACTGCAACCTAACAGATCTTTTGTGTCATTATGTCAGAGAACAGGTGAACAGAATCTCGGGTAGCGTTCACTCAAAGGCATTCTAATTAAAAAATCTGACCCCATTGTATATGAACATCCCCATGCCCAGTGGTACGACCCCATACATATTGAGGAAAAAAATAGAAGGAGTAATCGGAGGATCACCTATTTTAGCAAAAATTACTTTTGGCTCGAGATTAAGAAAAATTCCAAAAATGGGCGTGGTCGGTGAACTTTCACGCCCACTTCCCATACAAACTAAATATAGAAAGTGCTACAAAATGGATTTCAATATAGATATTCAACTGAAATTTTGGTAATTTATATCTGAAGAGTATAGATACTGTGCTGTGAAAATAGGCGTGGTCGGTGAACTTTCACGCCCACTTCCCATATAAACTTAAGTGTGGAAAGTGCTTCAAAATGGCTTTCAATATAGAGATTGAACTGAATTTTTGGCTATATATATCTGAGAAGATACAGAAATTGTGTTTTGGAAATGGGCATGGTCTAATAATTATTCCGCCCATTGACATTATAATTGCTTAATACCATTTCGAAAAATACTTTTTAACCTTCGTTCTTTGCAAAAAAACGCTCAATTGTTGCAAATGTCATCTAATACCTCTTATGGCCTATATTCGTAAACATTACAATAATTGTTATTGTTTTACAAAGATGTTTAATCAGGTGTTGCCATTATGTTAATTAAAGCTTTTACAAATTAGCAAAATCCTAAAAGTATGCCCCAATTTTTTCAATTTTTTCAATTCTTTTCAATATTTTTAACTTTTTTTGTCATTTAAATCGAAATAACTCAAAAAAGGGCAAATTCGGGCAAAAATTTCTTTTCTTATCGAAAGAAGACATCTCGACCTTTCATTTCTATATAGTTAGAACACGGAGGTAGACGAAGGTAACGAAATTTTTGTCCATCAAAGTGGAAAAGTTGGTATTTAGGTAGCTTCCTCTTTGATCGCTTATAATTTCAACAATACTTGATGGATTGATCTCATACTTTTTTCATTTTGTCGAAAAGGTGCTATATTTTTATATAAAAGTAACAAAAGAAGCAATCAAAACAAAATTATTAGGAAAAAACTTGGCTCTAGTTAACAAATATTTCAATCATTTTAGGTGAAAAAACATTTTCTGACTTTCGATACTTGTATTTAGTATAAAAATTACCATTCTGGAAAGAGCTGTAATGAATTGTTCTTATTTAAACAATGCTAAATTCAGCTAAATCCGTCAAACATAAGAATAGGGTACTTGCAAAAATGTATTTTTTCCGCCAAAATACCACTGTGTGCCTGTCCACAAGCTACAATTATTTGGTTGCTGTTTGTTCCTTGAATCATAGAGTAAAGAAATAAGAGTCACAATCTGAAATGTCACTCATTTTTCCACATAGAAGAGATCGGTCGGGGGTAGTAACCAGAGTGGCGGATATGAAAATGGGAGCTATTGAGTAATTGGCGCTATTAGCAGCGCCTCCATACAAAAAGTTTGTTGTTCGAGAATGTGACTCATTTCTTTACTCTGTGCTTTAATTCATATTGAAACACAAATTATTGCATACTTTTAGGATCCCATATGGAGTTTGAGAATGAGTGCAACACCCTGTGTATATAAGTCAAGACACGGTCTATTCGAAAGAAAGCTTACTCAAGAACCCTCTTGAAACTTATTTTGTTGTGTAGATAATATTCGAGAAATAAGATTCGATAAGTGTAGATAAGGTTCGAGAATGATCCAGAACCTTCTTTTATAGTTTAGGGAATATTCATTTATATTTCAAACATTCGAAAGGTATATAGCAGTTCAAAGTCGAGGGCAGTTGAAAAGCAACCGTAACAGTGGGTACATCGGGCATTTTAATCGAAACAGCAATATTTGTAATTGTGATTAAGAAGTTTAATGAAAGTTATTAAATGATTTATTAAATAAAGTGCAAATTGTAATAAAGTAAACTTTAAGCCTAATATTCAGTGTGCAAATAGCAATAACTAAATAAAGTTAGTTATTTTAATTAACCAGCGATTGTTTGATTACTACACAATCCAGTGGTACGAATCCGAGTACAGAGAGTTAGAGTAAATTGTCAGGAGGGCAATTGCGTAACAGTACTTGTTGCGGTCGGTGGTGTGTTTGTGCAGTGAAAGTACAGGTAGATTAGCGGGAGAGAGATAAAAATTAAAAAAAAAATCTTGTCTGAGTAGAGAGGAGGTAATGTGAGGGAGGGGGTGTCGCTAGGTTGGAGGATGCAGTGCTAAGGTGAGTTCTGATAGGAAAAGAAAAACAAAAAGATACATTTTATTGTTGATCCCTGGCGTAGTGTGGCGGGTTGAGGACCACGCGCAGCTAAATTGAGCTAGCCATGGCCACCACGCTATTGCGGTAGACGTAAGTGGAGATAACATACTATCGCTTCTCCAGAAGAAGCAGTTGCAGCTAATGGAGCAATTATATGCACTTTACTGGCCATGCAGCTGGCTCATCTTGTCCTCTCATATAGAAACCGAAGCATGCGCTCTCTCCTGGTTCTACTTATTTGCACTCCTTCTTACTGTTGGACAAAATAAAGAATACATAAAACATATTTTCCTTTAATTGTTTTAAATTTTTCATTTTTACTCACATTTGCTCTATAATTAAAACAAATATTTCAAAGTTTACAAATTCAATGCACAAAGCACAACTGTCAAAATGAATTACGAATGTGTCGTGTAAACAGGATAATTCACATTCGTATTTCACAGACCGAATTACGTAATTCAAGTTGCCGTGGAAACATAGCATTAATCAGCTGTTTTTGAACTTTCGTTGACTTTCCGCACCGAATCTAGTTTCAATAAGTTGGCAAGCCACGAAAGTTTACGTAAAGTCATGCATGCTCGCAACCACTGAGCTTCGTATATTTCGTAGTAACAGCTGATTGATGAAAGTCAAAGTTTAAAGTCAAAAGGCACGAGTGTTTAGGGCTTAACCCTACGTCCCCACGGGCAATTTTTGATGGATGGGGAGACTCCAAATTGCTTCAAGTTGGCAATTTATGTTATGAAATATGTTATGCCATAAATTGCCAACGTGCTGTGTTGCAATCAGTTGTCATTTTGCTTGTTTGACAGCCGTTTTTCACTTTTTCGTGATGCTCACAGTGGAAGCATCGTCGGACATTTTCGTTTTACCGCATCTATTAAATTAATAAAAACGCTAAAATGAATGGAGAATGTGCATTTGCATTCTTTGTAATAGAGGATTCACCCAGAATTTCGGTTTCCTTCTTTTTTCCTCTTCATCGTATAAATAAAAAATTTTTTCAAGCATGGGTACAGCGAACTAGATTGCTTGACGGCTTTTTAAAAAGGACAATGGCATAACATCGCAATGCCCACCATTAAAATATTGCCAACCATTGCAATCAAATTTGACAGATGTTATGCCATCAAAAATTGCCCGTGGAGACGTAGGGTAAGGTTCACCCGTTTCATATATCTCTGCTTGTAAGTGTGGCAGCCGCAATCCTGTCGCCTCGGAAAATGTGTATGGGTACCAGATAAGGCTTGTTCATTGTTGCAGGAGAAAAAATGGTGTTTTATACAATATTTGAACTATGTAAAATAGTATTACACTCAGAAAAATAATATTCCTTTGAATAATATTGTTGCATGCGCTACAGATGCAGCATCATCAATGGTAGGTCGCTTAGTGATATGTTGCTTATTTGGAGGAGGACGAAGTCCCAAATGTTTTATATATTTAGGTATTGTGTGGTGCACAGACAATATCGTGTAGGAAAACATAATAAGTACAAATCCCATCCATCATTATAATAATATAATTCGAGCCGTAAATAAGATCAAATCCAATGCAAAAATATTATAGAATGTGGCGATAACTTTACCAGAACAATATTGAAGATTTTATTAGGTTGCTTTTGGCACACACTGTAAAGAATGATGCCTTTTATTTGGCAGATATTTTCAATTGATTTAAAGATGGTAATTTGCAGCTACTAGGACCCTAAAAACTTTTATAGGTTGCCATAGTATTGTGACATCATTTATCGACAAACTTGAAGTACTCCGTTATAAGCTAAAGAAGAGAGATTTTCATCAGTTTCCTGAATTACCATCTATAAAAGATGATGTTACTCCAGAGGATATTGACATGTTCAATAGGAGCTTCAACGAACTTTAATTGGACAAGGAATGGCAGACTGACTGATATGACATTTATGTGAGTGGATCTATTGAGAGTGAGCGTCGCATGCTTAAAACTAGACTACAGAAACCGGCAATAAATAAATAAGCCCCGATTCTATGCAAAATGGGTCATGAGTTCTTAATTTAATTGTAGGAACACTAAGTTAGGATATTATTTAAAATTTCCGCGGTACCTAAAAATTCCCTTTGAAAATAACCTTTTTTATAAATTTCCCTATTTGGGAATTATTTTGTTGACAATTTGTTTGACAGTTCGCAATATGTTGATCGAACCACAAAGCTGAAGGAAGGTTATTGGAAGAAAAATGCCTGAGTTACCGAAAGCAGTGAAGGAGCTGCTCCTGAAAAAACACGAGTTGACACTGAAGTTGCGTGGTGAATATTTGAAGCAAAGTTCAAATCCATTCCGTCATGCCACTGGCGAGGGTGGTCATATCGTAAGAGAGTTTGCCGACTGTTTCACATGTTATGTCATCAATTGATATATTCACACAAATAATTTTGTCGTTTCTACCCTATCTAGTTCGATTCTGGTTTAGCACGCTTCCAAGCAATGCGAGTGAACCACTATGACCACTTTAAGCCAACGGGACTTTCCTTCCGCACTGGCATGGGACTGGTGGTTTTACCCATCGTTTTCTTCGCTTGGTTATTGAAGAGAGAGCGCGACGGACGTGAGAAGCAATACCGCAGTGGTGAAGTAGCCTACAAGGATCGTAAATTTAAATTCATTTAAAGCACAGAGGAGCTGTACTCCAAATACCTTTTCGAAATTGTGAATGGCGATAGAAAGATTAGGAACGATATGTTAAGCTTAAAGTGTACCATACATACTTTATTAAATTTAGCATAATTTTTGTTTTCAAACAGTTTTTTGTTACAAATACTTTTTGGTTGGCATTATATTTACTTTGGGTACCACGAATCTCTTTGTTTTTAGTTGAAAATAAATAGCCGTTCATAGTTGGGTGAGCTGCGCAATGTAACAAGTAATATAATTCTCTAAAAGGTGTTTCCAAGAATACTGCGTTTCCCAAAAATAGATAGATGCTACTTCATTAGAGAGGTGGTATTTCCAATGGTTTATTTTCGTGCTAAAATTAATTTTATAATCCTCGGATACTTCTACCAAGTGTTAAATAAGGTGCGTGGTGCCTAAAGTAAACCCCTCCTTTTGTTAGAATGGTAATGATCCTTCACTTCTCCTCCATTTGCTTGTCGCGCGCTATCACAAAATCTTCAAATTTCACCATGTACGTGGTACCTTTGTGCCAATGCGCCGAGACCTTACATGGCTGAAATAAGAAATATATTAAAGAAAAATTAGAATACATGATTTTCCGAATTCCAAACAAAATTTTTTCAGAAATTTCTTGTTTGATTTACGATTTACAACCGAGAAAAATTAATTGTTTTCAGATACTTACAAAGCCGCAATTTGTAAGTACCGCCTCCACAATACCCGCCGTGAAGTTGGCACAATTAAGTGAGCCCTTATCCTTGGGTACACTTATAAATGCGTTCACCAATGGATCCTTCTCAATAATGTAATAAGTGCGTTCATCATCGTTTGCGTGTTCTAACTTTTCCGCCTCTTTGCCGAACAGATTTTTCCACACGGTAGTTTTGACGAACAGCAGCATTTGCGTAAGTTTCGTCTCACGCTTAGAGCTGCGCTCCCGTACAAAATACAAATCAATTATGCGTGCGCCCACATCCTGACCAAGTTCATGCAGTCTGCAAGGAAGGTGCACGATTAATAAAAAACTATAATATTAAATATGGTAATTGTTTCACCTGTTTTGTAATTCTGGCACTGTGTATACTTTACTCTGGCTGTACTGCACAATTTCGCTGAAGAGTAACGCTACTATGCTATGGGACACCTCGGATTTACCTTTGGAAAGTGGGCGATCCAAAATGTTGGTACGTGGCCGATTCGATGACATTTTAAGAGCTTCAAGTTTCTCCATTTTTTCCTTTTACAAGCTTCTTATGAAATACTTTGTTCAAACAATAACAATTTCTTTTCTAGCCTTGAGTAATTTAATACAATTTTTCTTTTAATGACGAGTGAATACACACGACCTTCTCTGTTTACATACAAATATGTATGTATATATTTCTAAACGATACTCCCGAGCCGAAGAATAAAATTCGTAGCCGTTGTATTGTATAGTATTGTAAACTTAATATAAAATTTTAATTATTTCACTGCAGATTTTGCCATACTCTTAATTAACTACATAGAATCTATAAAAAAAAATATTCTTAAACTCTACTTCCTGTCTTAGTAATTTTAATTATATTCGAACATATATATGAAGGTTGTTTTTGCGTTTCACACGCTCGGTTTCGCCTGCTTCGGCTGAGATAACTGCCTTGTGTGTTGTCAAAATTATTGCTATAATAAAAAATTATTTGTCATTCGTTATTCGTTGATACCTTAAAAGGGAAATTTTGGAGTTATAATGTCCCTATCCTATTGGGGTTTATCATTTGAAATTATATCGTTCTTTTGTATTTAGACTAGAAATTCTTAGTAAATTTATGGCTAATTAAAATAAAATGGATTTCCACATATATATAAATTAGCAACACACGAGTTGCATGCATGAATAACAATGTCCTGGAAACATGAGCGATATGGGGAACGAAGTCCGGGATAAACATGCGAAAAAAAGTTTGTAAATCTAGTTTTACTGTCCTGGAATCTGTTCTTCCCGTACCTCTTACTGCCATTAGGGCCACTATCAGTGATTGGGTTGTCTGTGCACAGAATAGGTGGCCGTAAGAGGCAGCAGATGGACAAAGGCTACGTTGCGTATTATTGGTTGGGGAGACGGATGAGGACTGTAGGAATTTAATACATTGGCAACACTGCCATTAAGTTCGTTAAAAACCAAAATAAGGGCTAACCAAAATAGACGAGACGAGACCTAACGAGTGCAGACGTTCGTCCAATCGCTATCGTTAGGTCTCGTTTGCTTGGTTCTATCTTTAAATGTCAAAATCGTCGTAACGAGTTCAGACGTTCGTCCAATCGCTATCGTTACGCCTTGTCTATTTTGGTTCTATCTTAAAGGGCTAACCAAAATAGACGAGACGAGACGTAACGAGTAAGTTCAAGCACATGTGAATCAATGTTAATAGCCAAAATGGCCATACTTATTTGATCGAAACTGAATGAAACATTTAGACGTGACGGTCGGTTCCGTAAAGGTTGGACCAAAATAGACGAGACGTAACGATAGCGATTTAACGAACGTCTGCACTCGTTACGTCCATTTTGACATTTAACCCAAAATGTGACGCTATCGTTACGCATCGATGGATGGCTTTTTGCATAAATTCCGAGCTCACCCCTCACAGCGACGATTAAATTGTAGCAAATTCCGTCATTTTAATTTTAATTTTTTGATAATATAACAATCTTGTCAACAAAGTAGCCGCTGTGACGAGTAGTAGACGTTTGCAGTTCGGTTCTCACGGAACCGATCGTCACGTCTAAATGTTTCGTTCAGTTTCGATCAAATACGTATGGCCATTTTGGCTATTAACATTGATTCACATATGCTTGAACTTACTCGTTACGTTTCGTCTCGTCTATTTTGGTTAGCCCTTAAGAACCGAACTGCAAACGTCTGCTACTCGTCACAGCGGCTACTTTGTTGACACGATTCCTCTTTTGTTTAAAAATTAAAATTAAAATGACGGAATTTTGCTACAATTTCATCGCCGCTGTGAGGGATGAGCTCGGAATTTATGCAAAAAGCCATTCATCGATGCGTAACGATAGAGTCACATTTTGGGTTAAATGTCAAAATCGACGTAAAGATGCAGACGTTCGTTAAATCGCTATTGTTACATCTCGAATATTTTGGTTCTACCTTAATGCGGTCAATGTTATTCGCTTTGATTTCGCGCTTTTCCTTTTAACTCTTCAAGTGAATGGACCGCGTTGCACGTTACTCCAATTAAATACAATTAAGCATTAATTATGCTTATTATATGTTAGTAAATAAAGTGAATTGAATTACTAATTTCGTTTCAACATTTGCCAAAGGTCTTATACCCTCAACAATATCTGGCGAAGAAGATTGGATTAAATTAACTGAGATCACACATAAAATCAATATTGCAGCATGGATGCCAGAACCTTAAACGAGGTGCTGCAACAATTGCAAACAGCAAATCAAACTTTTTTAACAAACGTAATGAAGGAAAATAAGGAGTTTTTGGAGAAAGCCATGAGGAATGGGCAATTTGGTGGCGAGAGGCAAGTGACGGCAGTTCTAAATTTTCAAAATTTCAATATATCAAGCGGCAAGTGGAGCACTTACTTACTCCAACTAGATGAACATTTTGTAGCAAAAGGCATTACGGATGAGCAGGCAAAACGCGCAAGTAAACTCAGCTGGATCGGCGCTGAAAGTCTAGAACTTTTACAGAAATTGAACGATGGGAGAGTTAGAAGAAAAAGCGGGATATCAAAGAGAATAACATTGACAGCATTAAACGAACTTAATGGTAGTGTGGCCATGCACTAAATCCTACAACGACATTTGACTCTTTGCCTCTTGTGGAGAGGAAGATTATGCGATTGACCACTTTTTGTGCATATGCCCCACTTTCGCTAGAATCAGGTTCGAGTTATTTGCCACTGACATCCTAAGTAGTGCAAACTTTGGCTGCTTAGAGACGCAGAATCTACTGAAGTTTATTCACAAATTAGGTATATTAAAAGAAAGATAAAAATGGAGCGTAATATAAAATATTATATTATACCTTACTCTATAATTAATTATGACTGCAAGGGGTTGGGGGAATGAGGACTAGCATATATTGCCAGCTTTGTAGAGCTGGATGAATCAATTGAAGAGTTTTTGGATTCTGAACTTCCTGCCTCTGCATTGGTACAATCGCAGTTGCTGTTATCACCATCAGAGTGGAAAACTGATTTGCCGACGAATCTGCTGTCTTCGCAAACGTCGACTGGACCAGACAAGAAAGCACTATTGCCTCGGAGTTGACTGGCATAAACTACAACGTTGTACGGAGAATGATCGCCATTTTTGTTTGGGGGGGGGGGGGGTTTCTTGGGGGCTGTGAAGGACACAAGGAAAACTCTGTGATAGTCTCACGAGCGGGTGAGACCTTATTCGACCCTTGCTCTCCTCCGACTCATGTCGACACAGCCTCGTGGCGACCCCTGAATATTGATCTGACACCTAATGTGGGCGGCAGGTTTCGGAAGATTTGCACACCTATTTGATGGCACCAATGAAGATGAAGAGAGATTCCCAAGCCCACAGCTATGGGAAATTGGTGAAGCATTGCCTGGAAGTTAAGGGTCCCAACCAAAACTTCGAACTATTGCGGAAAAAACGAACACGCTATCGGCGGCCCAAATAATGACTAATTGCTCTTATTTTTAATACTTAATACTTTTAAAAATTAATAAATTAATTAAAATTGTTTTTTTATATAACGAATAATTCTTATTTATTAAAACGCAGGTTGAAATGGCACTGCCCCTTCATTCAAGAAAAAATTCGCAAATTTTTCTCGCATATCGTGCACACTCAATCCACCTCGGCGAGCATGTAACATCACTGACCTTAAGGGTCCACCACACCTATCCAGTTCAGCACGCCAATGTCCGGGAATAATTGTTTGGTCCTTTGAATCACGGTCAACATAAGCTGGAGGACAATAGTCTGCGCTATCGTGTAGCATAATAAAATTATGAAGCGCAAGACAAGAAAGCACTATTGTCTCGCAGTGGGCTGGCATAAACTCCAATGTTGTACGGAGAATGCCCCATCGAGCAGTCAAAATACCAAAAGCATTTTCGATGGTTCTACGGGCTCGTGATAATCTATAGTTGAACACTATCGCTTTAAGGTCCAGACTTTCACCATGACGTCGCGGAGCAATAGGCTTCATAATGTGCATTCCCAGTGGAAAAGCTGCATCTGCCACGAACACGTGTGGCAACACTTCACTGGAGTTTGGGAGAAGCGCATTAGGGGGTAAGGGCAATTTGTTTTCCAACAAAGCGTGGCCAAATTGTGAAACATGAAAAATGCCTATTTAAAATTTTATTGTCAATTAAGTTTTAATCAACACCTTATTTTTTATCTTACCGCCATCACTTTCACTGCCATAGCTTCCAACACTGACTGCAGTGAATGTATACTTTGCATCACAAGTAGCCATCAAAACCATGCTGAAAACCTTATTGGAATTGACATACATAGTGCCTGTATTTGTAGGACACTTCACAGCTACATGCATTCCATCTATAGCGCCAACACAATTCGGAAAATCCCACATTTCCTCAAAGTCCTTAGCAATGTCCGCATATTGTGATTGGTTGGGCTCGCTTAAATATGAAGGAGCCAGACAACTCCATATAGCCTCGCATGTTTCCAATATAATCAGCCGCACAGTTGACTTCCCCAATCGGTACCTCGAGGCAATACACTGAATGTTGACGCCGTGCGCTAAAAACCTATATGGAAAATATTATAAAACCAATTAAAATATTATAAAATACAACTTACATTAACGTTATTGATAAACGCTCGTCGGCATTTATCCGTTGTTTAGGTTTCGTAATAGACATCCTTAACTTTTCCAACAACATATTATATAAATTTATGGACATTCGAGTGTGCTTATGAAATTCCTCCTGGTTCATTTCCTTCATTTTCTTAAAATTTTCTTGATAATAGCCATGTGCTTTTCTATCCGAGTTTATTGGCCGCGCGTACCAGCGCCGAGTTCTCTTTTTAGAACGATTCTTCTTGTCCTTTATATATTTATACATACTAAAATATGTTAAAAGTGCAACCACAAGTTTTTTATTCATTTTTAATATCTTTTCACTTTATTAAATTACAAAATAAAATTTTAGCAGGCAGTTTCGTTTTGATAGACGCTCTTCTTCTTTTTCTCCACGTCAAAACTACGCGGCACACAACAAAGCTTTTGTAACGCCACGCTTTTTTCTTTCGTTAGGTTTCTTTCGTTAAGACTAATCGGACCTTTAAGTGTGGTACACACTACCGAACATACTAGACAATCAAAAATTCATCAGTTTTGAAGGAGAGTTCGTAGCTGCCGAACTATAATTCGTGTTTGAAGCTCAAACTATCATTCATAAGAAAAATTGAGTGCGCATTATTAATCGCGCTAGATGAAGAAAATAATAAAGGTAAAAAAGGAGCGAATGGGTAAAGCAATGGATTGGCACTAGAAAAGAATATTCACATGCTGATGTATCGAAAATTTGTTGGTTTCATGATTTTCTTGATTTTCTCCATCAAATGCTTCACATCCCGGAAGCATTACATTTTTAATAGCTTCTTCAGAAACAAACTCGTCGGAAAATAAACGATACTGCAGCTGAAATTGGAATTTAAATATCTTCTACAACTGATAATAGGCTTACATTCGCGTGATGTTGAAGCTTTATTTAGAAATTCAGTAACAATTTTTTTGTTTTCACGACGCTGAACTCGTTGAGAACACTCTGGACTTTCTTCCCCTAGCTTATAACTTGATGGCACAGTGTCTCGTTTTATCATCCTTTTATTTGGGAAACATAAGAAATTTATTAACGCACTTTCATTAATATAACCACAATGAACGGAATGAAAAAAAAATTATATTTACCCCTTTGAAACTTCAGGCTATTATCAAAATCTTTACTTGCGCGCCAAATTTGAATCTGAAGGAAAAGAAAAAACTGCACTGGAATGGCATTAGTACAACCGCACACTTAATTATTTTAGATTTTTTTTTAAGGATCATACAAATATAATTAAATTATCACAATTTATAATAAAAAAAGACACCGCTCGCAATGAACTTTTCAAAAAACTTTGATATTGTGACGTAATCGACTGAACAGCGAACTGTCAAATTCGAAAGCAAAACTAATGGACCTACGCAAAGCGCAATCTCTTTATTCTATCATTCTTGGGTTCTCTGCGTTTCAGTACACACTGGCAGCCAAAACACAATATGGCGGATGACTGTCACTCAACCCCAAAAATGTTTGTAGATGACCGTTGACTGACGAAAAATAGCGGTCACACACGCAAACCAGAGTAATTTGAGCAGAACTGTCAAGCATATTCGCTAATGTGTACTGCACTTCACTCATAACTTTTATGAAAAGAGTGGCATGGACTAGGAATAAAATTGAATTCCCTCCCATTAGTAAGATTTTTGTATTTAGCTTATATAGCTTAGGAAAGCTTAGGAGCTTAGGAGCTATTATAGCTTAGGAAATTCAATTGGTTCTAATTGACCTCCAAATATAGTGCTTCTAATTAAGGCAAGACAAAGTATGTTCTGTCAACAAACAAAGAGTCCTCGCATCTTGGACAAAACGTCACTGTTGGCGACCGCACATTTGAAGTGGTGAAGGACTTTGTTTATCTTGGTACCAGCATCAACGCCAAAAACGACGTCAGCCTGGAGATCAAACGGAGAATCACTCTTGCCAACAGGTGCTACTATGGGCTCAGTAGGTAATTGAAAAGCAGGGCCCTCTCTCGAGACACCAAACTTACGCTCTGCAGGGCACTCATCATCCCCGTCCTGATGTATGGCGCAGAATCTTGGACGTTGACGAATAGTGATGAGAATGCATTGAAGACGTTCGAGAGAAAAGTACTCCGTAAGATCTTCGGCCCTCTTCGCGTGGCCGATGAGTACCGTATTCGTTGGAACAGTGAGCTGTATGAGCTATACAAGAACATGGACATAGTGAAGCGCCTAAAAATACAGCGGTTGCGCTGGCTTGGACATGTTTCGCGTATGCACGAAGAAGCTCCGGCAAGGCAGACCTACGAGACGGCACCCCAGGGTGGAAGGCGAGGAAGACCACATCTCCGTTGGAGAGACCAAGTTATGCAGGACCTGTCCACCTTGGGCATATCTAACTGGCGCCAGCGAGCGCAGGACAGAACCAGCTGGCGCGCTTTTCTGGACTCGGCCAAAACCGATATGCGGTGGTAGTGCCACTTATGTATGTATGTACGAGTATGTACGAGTATATGTATATAAGAAGTGTATTCTAGAATATTCTAGTTCAACACATGAGAAGTATATATAATACACCAAACAATTAAAGTCGACACAGTTGAACAGTGATCCTAGCAGTGTGTATATCGTTGGGTTTTCTAACAGTTCATTACTACCTGAAATATCACCTTACTAAAAACAATGTTCTTGACGACACGGAGTGGCGGCTTTGTCTTGACCACAGAGCACACATTGTGCAACTGCATTGCGTTGACAAGGACTAAACTATAAATATTTCAACGCGTCCAGCTGGATCTGGAGAAAATAACGAATGCTCCTGTTATGGACATTTCCAATTTCATCCACAAAACGTAAAAGATAAATGAACCTCTTCCTTTCTTTAGACAAGGAAAAAAAGGGACCTGATGACTTTAATTGGGATGCTTTGACATCACCAAACGGACGAAATGCTATAGCACTGAAAAATACGGGTACTAAACCAATAGGGTATATAGGGTAGATGGGACAGTTGTCAAGGATCACTAATTTTAAAGTGTAGAATGACACAAAAGATCCTTTAGGTCGCAGTGTCGGCCATTGGGCAACTTACTACAACAAAATAATTCCTATATTATCAAAGATCGACTATGCCTTTGGCATCTATGGTTGTACACCAAGAAAAACAAATTATTATTATCTCTCCTAGACATTGAGGGCGCTTTTAATAACATCCTACCTAAGGCAATAACCCGTGCGCTAACAGGATTGGGCATCCCCGGAGCGCTTGTGGATGACATCAGGCAAATGATCACATGCAAGTTTGTGAATTCAACATTAGGTGCCTCGGAGATTCGAAGACCTGTCAGCAGAGGGACTCCTCAGGCGGCAAACGCTTCTTGGGTTCTGACAATGAACAAATTGTTAAAGGGCTTAGAGGAGAGAAGAATCGACGTTGTTATCTATGCAGACTATGTTGCTATCACAGTAAGAGATAAATTCCCCACTACGCTTTGTGAAGTCATGGAAAGCTTATTAAATGAGCTAAATCTAATGTCGAAATCGTGTGGTTAACAAAACAGAACTGGTGCTGTTTAGTAGGAAATATAGATATAGAGTAAGGCCTCCGATATTGAATGGAATCGCATTATCGTTTAATGATAAAGCTCGCTACCTGGGACTGATTGTGGACAGGAAGCTTAATAGAGGATAGAGTACGCAAAACATCAATATCATTCTATTCGTCTCAAAAGGTAGGGGGTAGGATTAAAATGGGGTATGGCCCCCCGAATAGTACATTGGCTATACTCAGCAGTGGTTAGACCGATATTGATGTACGGCATACTAGTATGGTGGCCGGCACTTGTCAAAAGCTATATTGTAAACAGTTTAGATCGTATTCAGAGAGCAGCTAGTTTATGTATAAGCGGAGCTCTTACAACGACGCCCACAGCAGCACTGGATGTTATGTTAGACCTACTGCCAATTGACTTGCAGGGTATACAACTTGTAGTCAAATCGCTGTTAGACTTAGGGAACTCTCCTCCCTCCTACTACAAGTAATAGTGGTCATTCGACTATATTTGAACAATTTTCTATTATTCCCACTACTACAGATTATTGCAACCCAGTTGAGCTATACTGAAGTAAACTCTTTACCACTATATTTCCCTCAAAGGAGTATTGGGATAGTGGCATCAGGAACTGTAGGTTAGGTTAGATTTTCGTGGCAGTCAGTCTACAGACCAACTCACTCATACTACTATGAGTCCATTGCGCTACCACCGAGCAACAGTGTACCTCTACCTCACTCGTGAAACCATTTCGAAGCCCGAGTAAAGCGCAGTATTTATATGACCTTCGCGTCGGACACTTCCGTAAGGCTTATGTGCCCAAAGAGCCCGCTCTGCTTCCAGCTAAACCCGGGCACCTACAGAAGAGATATTCCACAGTCTCCTCCTCCTCTTCATCCCCACAGCTTCTGCAGTATTCATGAGACAGAACTCCCACTCTCTCTGCTAAATAGCCAATGACCAGTTATACAAGCCACGACCTTAGAGATATCTTCTCTCGACAGGCCAAACAAGTCTCTAGATTTTGTCCTATAAAGTTCCGACCACATTAGCCTAGTCGTTAAGCCTTCGTCTGCCCAATACCTATTGGCCTCACACACGATGCTATCCTTCAACATTAATTTGCAGGTGGCAATTGGTATTCCAACATCGCATTTGTCCAAGCATAAAGGAAGGTTGATGCCCCGTCTGGCTAGTTCATCAGCCCTACAGTTCCCTTCAATATCCCTATGTCCCGGAACCCATATTAGGTGTACCCTGAAAACGGCATTGTTACCATTTAGGACTGCCAGGCAGTCCTGGGCAGCATTTGATTTCAATGTCAGCGAATTCATTGACTGAATGGCCGCCTGGGAATCCGAGTAGATATTTATAATATTCTTTGGTACAGCGTGTCTACTTAAGTAGACCTTCTTTATGGCTAGGACCTCTGCTTGACAAACACTGCAATGCTCGGGGGAGACGGAACGAAACCTCTAGTCCCGGTTTTTTTGAGAAAACTCTAAAGCCGACTCTATCGTCAAACTTGGATCCGTCGGTGTAGAAATTCAGTTCCCCCTTCTCCATGGCATGGGTGTTTGCCACTCCCTTCTAGACGGAATTTGTGTCTTGAAGTGCCTATCAAAGTTGGGGTTAGATATACAGTGGTCAATCAGTTGGAGACAGCTACTCCAGGTATGCACGATAGTCGTACTGTAGGAATGAAGTTAGCATTTAGACTGACGGTTTAAAACTTTATGATCAGGTTGGCGCGGGTGAATATTCTGAGAAGCTAGGCGTTAGTTTATTCTTCCCCTTACCTGACTATTGTAGTATTTTCCAAACAGAAGTTATGACCTTATGAGAGAGTATGTTACTTATGTATAAAGAATAGTCCGTTATCCACAGGAGAAATCTATGTCTACTGCGACAGCCAAGTGGCTTTAAAATCGTTAGTCAGTAAGGCACTCGTCAAAAACGGTAGTACAATCCCATGCATTATTAGGCGAATTATCGCAATACTTTAAAATAAACCTGGTCTGGGTGCCAGGTCATATACACATACGAGGGCGGATTGATATTGAAGCTACCTAGCGCTAGATGGCAGCACAAACACAAAAACCTTTTTTTTTTAGAAATTGCGATCTGTCAAACGTCAGCTGTTAAAATTTCACCCAAATTCATCGATTAGTTTATTTGTTGTAGTCGTTTGAAGTAAGCAACTTTTGTGTTTCTTGAAAAATGGAAAAAAGCGAATTTCGTGCAGTGATTGAACACTATTATTTGGAAGGGAAAACGACGAAAGAGCCAAAAGAAAAGCTCGATAAACACTACGGTAAGTCTGCTCCGTCAGATTACATGGTAAAATATTGGATTGCTGAATTTTAACGCGGCCGAACAAGCACTGCAACAATACCATCAACAAGAGGTGGTTACTGAAGAAAATATCAAGAAAATCCTCGATATCGTTATGAATGATCGCCGAGCCAAGTTGCGTGAGATTGTTGAAATGGTAAACATATCATATGAACGTGTGTTCAACATTTTGCATGAACATTTGCATATGAAAAAGCTATCGGCAAGATGGGTGCCGCGTTTGCTCAGCGTCGAACAAAAACGAGTTCGACAGACCACTTCACAGCGGTGTTTGGACATGATAAAGCGTAATCCTGTTGATTTTTGGCGTCGATTAATAACTGTTGATGAAACGTGGGTCCACCAATACACACCTGAAACCAAAAATCAATCGAAACAATGGGTGGAAGCTGGTGGAAGTGCTCCGAAGAAGGCGAAGGCAGTGAAATCGGCTGGCAAGGTTATGGCCACTGTATTTTCGGAGGCTCACGGAATATTGCTGGTCGGTTATCTTGAAAAAGGATCCACAATCACAGGAAAGTATTATTGTGCATTATTGGATCAATTGATTGATGCAATCAAGGAAAAACGACCACATTTAAAGAAGAAAAAAATGCTCTTTCTTCAAGACAACGCACCGGTTCACACAGCATTAGATACGATGCTAAAATTACGTGAAATACACTTCGAATTGGTTAATCATCCACCTTATAGTCCAGATTTAGCTCCTAGTGACTTTTCCTGTTTCCAAACTTGAAAAAATGGCTCGCAGGAAAAAGATTCATCTCAAACGAAGAAGTGAATACCGAAATTAACGCGTATTTTGAGGGGTTCCCGAAATCGTATTATTATTCAGATGGTATAAAAAAGTTGGAATATCGTCTTACTAAGTGAGTCGAAGTAAAAGGAGACTATGTTGAGAAATAAATGGTTTTTGAAAAGAAAAAATGTTTTTTTCCTACTTAGGTCGCTCCAATATCAATCCGCCCTCGTAGAAGCCAATTGCAAAGCTGATGAGCTTGCTAGGCAAGGTACAACGTTAATTATCCTCACGTATAAAGTACTTGTACCAATGCCTTCAGGTACATGCAAATTGCTAACAGATAAGACACACTGTCGAAATGTGCGATGGAGACAGTTATCATCCCGCCTAATCAGTAGGGAAACCTGGCCAGAGTGTAACTGCGGCCGTACTAAACAGCTGTTGAAATTTAATAAGCAGGACGTAAAAAATGCGATAGGGGTACGACGGTTCATTGTTTAATTGTTAGATAAGCAACTATACTGGGTGTACCTCATTATTAGGAGCTGTCTGATAACACTGCCAAACGATTTTTGCTGTGTTTCACGAAGTACCCGAGTACATAATTCCAATGAGTGTCCTCCTCTATGAATCCCAAACGTTGACAGGCTTCCCTATATGTGCCACACATTTCACCATTTACAGTTCGTAGATGTTGCAATGATATTGGACCACGAATGATTGACTAATAGTACACACACATAGAAACACTCGTCTTGCTTGGATGGACTGTACAATGCATCGTGGGAAAATACTTGTATGTTTAACCTGGTACCTAATTTCCTTGTTTCCGTCGTTGAAATTTCTTTGACGATTGATTCCAAGCATGTATCTTAGCACATATTATATCGTCATTCTGGCACATTGCAATAAAACTGGTGATTGTTGTAGATGACGGGCGATTAGTGCGTTCTCCTCAGTGAAGTACCCTTTGAACATTTTCCAGATATACGGCGAAATGAAAAACAGTGGGATCTCTTTCATGAATGATGAATGAAAAATGTGCCAAATTGCTTAGATACTGCTAAGAAAGCGGCCATTTCGAAATTTAGTAACTTCATCGTTTGAATTCCCCGCACCAACTACAATCACAGCCATCCCACTTGATTTTGTAGGAGCTGTCAGGATATCGAGGAAGAGGAAACCGTGGACCACTTCCTGTGTGGATGCATGGCTATATACATATAGAAAAAGTTTGTCCGCACTGGGATTCACTTTTCTTGACAGTACTGATAAGGTTTCCAGGCTGAAGCTAACAAAAGTGGCTACTATTATCAAATTCACAGGATGGTTTAAAGAGGATCCGGAGTTGTAAGGAAAAGGCTACAGTGGTGCCATAATGGTAAATGTAGGACAGCCACTTAACCTAATCTACTTACACTCGCAACACGCTTTAGTTTATGAATTTATTAAATTTGAAAGCATTGGGTGCATTCTTGCAGCTTATCGGTTGACTATCGGATGAGTGAAACAGCGCACTTTGTTTTCGAATGGGCCGCTACAAAAATTTGTCACTTTATACGAAGAAATGGCGTCCGCTTAATCTGCTGTTTGCAAAAACTTTGGAGAATTCTGATAAGGTTGGGCATCCGCTGGGGTGCAAGATTGCACCAATTCACTACGAGTATTTTAAGGCCCAAATACAATCACGCGAGAGCACAATACGAGAGTAAGATCGAGTCTCGGACGATATCTTGTTTTGCACTGCCTCGCATTCTAATACGAGGTCTGTTCAAAACGTATCGCGAATTTTGAATTTTCGCGGGCTACGGATGTTCGATTTTCGATCTTTTTGTGGCGTTATGTTGGTATTCATGACCCTTACTTATGTTGACAATCTCGGCCATTTTGAATGTTCAGTCAGTTTGTGACAGCTATTGTACGTGGACGTATTTTAGCTTGTCTTCGATTTTTGTCAATCGTGGCGTAGCGTCGTCCTTTCATGGGCCTTTTCAGTTTCGGGAACAAGAAAAAGTCACAGGGGGCCAGGTCTGGGGAATACGGCGGCTGCGGCATTATTACAGTGTTGTTTTTGGCCAAAAATTCGCTCACAAGTAATGAGGTGTGAACAGGGGCTTATCATGATGCAAAAGCCAATTTTTGTTCTTCCACAAATCCGGGCGTTTCTGGCGGATTGCTTCTCGCAAATTGCGCATTACTTGAAGATAATATTCCTTATTGACCGTTCTACCCTGCGGTAAGAATTCATAATGCACCACGCATCTGCAATCAAAGAAAACTATCAGCAAAACCTTCACATTCGACCGAACTTGGCGTGCTTTTTTCGGTCTTGGCTCATGCGGCAGCTTCCATTGGGATGATTGAGCTTTGGTTTCTACGTCATAGCCATAGACCCATGATTCGTCACCAGTTATGACTCTCTGCCGAAATTTGGGTCGTCACGGACAGATTCCAACCGCTCCTGAGCAATGTTAATGCGATGCTGTTTTAGGTCTAAATTGAGTAATTTTGGTACGAATTTTGCGGCGACCCGCCTCATGCCCAAACTTTTGGTGATAATCGAATGACACGAGCCAATCGATATATTTAGGTCCTCAGAACTTCTCTGACAGTGATTCGACGATTGGCCAATACTAGTTTCTTTACTTCATCAATGTTTTCGTATGTTGTTGAAGTGCCCGGGCGTCCGGAACGCTCTTCGTCGCTCACATCTTCTCGGCCCTCTGAAAACATTTTGTACCACCGATAAACGTTGCTTTTGTCCAAAGTAGCTTCGTCGTATGCAACAGTCAACATTCGGAATACTTCTGCGCACTTTATGTTGTTTTTCACACAAAATTTGATACAAATTCTTTGATCCATTTTTTAAGATAGACAAAAATCGAAGACAAGGTAAAACACGTCCACGCCCAATAGCTGTCAAAAACTGACTGAACATTCAAAATTGCCGAGATTGTCAACATGAGTCATGAGTGAAATTCGCGATACTTTTTGAACAGACCTCGTAGGCAATAAACAAAGTGCCAGCCATATTTACACAAAAGCAGGAGTGCTAAAAAACCATTAAAAAGTACATATTTTGAAAGTTTTTATTAAATAAAATAAACGCGGAGCCACAATCAGCAAAACAGAAATAAACAAATACGCATTACAAAATATTTCATTACTTTGAAAAATTGTCTGGGACGAGAGTGCGAGGAATTTCTAATTTTTTAGAAAAGCCTCGTCTCGCCGTATCGCATCACGTATTATTTTATATTGCCACATACCATTCTTTGGTACAGATTCCTTTTGACATCTCGTCCGTGACTCTGTCTCGCTCCCGTCTCTGGTACTCGTGTTATTCTATTCGGGTCTTTACTCACCAGAAATCATCTCACAACTGTCAAATATGAGCAACTAGAAAATAACCGTTATACATCAGCTGATAAGTGTCAAATATTTAGCAACTAGAAGAAGCGTCCACACAAGTCTCGCTTGCTCAGTCCCAAGGCGTAAACCTTAAATCAGTATATAAGTAAATTAGCAATGAGTGAGAAACAACGTTCACGTCCCAACTAGCTATAATAATAGTTTTTTGTTATTAATGATATTAAATAATTTTTGTTATTTATTTATAATTTTGTTTTATTATTATATTTAAATACATTTATATATCAGTAATATGCTAATAATGTAATGGTTTGGTTTGATGTTTTTGTTTTAAATATTACTTTTTTTTAGAGTTCAGGTGTGGAGAAGTTCGTAATATTCTTTTAAAAAAAATAGGTCAAGGTAAAAGGACCAGTAAAAAAAAGGAAAAACACAAGTCAATAAATATATATATATATATATATATATATATATATATATATATATAATATTCAATTATAACAAATATTAATCTATAAATTTAAATAAATAAATGTACCTGAAATAATTGCAATTATAATGTAAATAGTTATATTATTGTTGTTGTTAAGATTTCATATATATATATATATATATATATATATATATATATATATATATATATATATATAGAATATCAAAGGTCTCTGTCTAAATATGCTTTATAAGGATATTATTTGCTATTTATTTATTTTGTTGTTGTTTTTTGTACACATAATAAATATTTTTGTTTTATAAATATGTATGCATGTATTTAAGTGTCACTAAAATATATATAAATTTTTTTATTTATTCCGTCACTGTGTCATTTTCGTAGTTTTCTGTTTGCTTTTAATTTACATGTTTCCTTTTGCTTTGCTTGGTTTTTATATTTAATTATGAAGTTGCCAAGAAAAGTTGATTTTATATTAATTTACGTTGTTGTTTTTTTGTTTGCTAATAGTTGAAATTCTATGAAAAATGTTATAATTTGGTTTGTACTTGAAGCTATTTTATATTTATGTTTGTTTTTTCTAATTTATTTTTGTTTTGAATCTTCTTTTTTTGCATTTTTTGTTGTTGTTTGTTGGCAAGTTTTTTGGGATTTCATATCATATTTTATTTTAAGTAACATTGAAGTGTACGATTTATTAATAATTAATATTGGCTGATGTAGTTCGTATAGAGTTGAAAGTTAATCTATCTTTATTTAAGATGTAATTTTAAGGTGTGCAGTTTGTTGCTGGTATAAAACTATGCGTATTGGCTTTGATAGTGCAACTTCACCGGTTTCCCAATACTAATTTACCGGTCTCGCCGCTGGCAATCTTAGCAGTTCGCTGTTATATCGCAGTAGTTCGCTGTCAACCTCAGCAGTTCGCTGTTATAGCGCAGCAGTTCGCTGTCAACCTCAGCAGTTCACTGTTATATCGCATTAGTTAGCTGTTATATTTCAGTAGGTCGCTGTTATATAGCAATAATTGGCTGTTATATCGCAGCAGTTCGCTGTCAATCTCAGCAGTTCGAACCACCTACCCACAATTATACAAAATGGCAGCATGTGTTGCATGGGTGTGTGAGTTGACTTTCTGACGGCTCTCATACATAGATCGAAGTTGTCGTTCTCTCATCTTTACCACCTTGTAGAGTAATTCCAGCGCCCACAGAGACGCGACACTTAAACGTCTCTCGTTTTGCGCACACTTCCTCATGCGCAAAACTGTAGTAGTGTGGCTGATTTTCTTCAGAACCGATGATAAACAAACCTATACAACTATACCAACTAATGATAAACAGAGACATTTTTTTTAAACGTCAGGAAATTTGCCATTTAAGTGTCGCTTCTCTGTGTTCTCTCTTAATTCCTATGCTGAGTATGCTGGGGATCATATTCCAATTTCTCTTTACGATTTTTGTACGCAGTATTTTATACCAACAGGAAGAGTATTCCATACTGCCAATATTCTTACACAAATAGCTAATAACTTTTAATTGTTTTTTGTTTTTTTTTAGTGTAACATTAAATAGTTACGAGTTTTGAAATTTTCTCTGCTTGCTCTTTGCAATTTTTTGTACTAGTTATGCATTTATTTAAATTATATATTAGTTTTCCTATTTAGATACATATAAACCCATACATATATATAAGTGTGTGTGTGTGTGTGTGTGTATGTTGAGTACGTAGTATTTACTTATAGCTCAAGTTTAAATTTTGTTTTCATATTTTTTTTGTTTAAGTTTAGTTTCTTCCAAAGAAAACCGCATTTCATATTTGGGTGCTCTTTGTTGCACAACCTCTTTTTTAGTTTTGTTTTGAATTTTTTTTTGTGAATTTTTTTTCAATATTTTGTATTACTTAAAATACAACATTTACATTCAATAAGAAATAGGAATTTTATTATGTTTAATAATTTTCACAAAAAAACATGTAGCTAATAGTTTATAAGTTTCTTTAATATTTCTTTTTTGCATAATTATATTATTTTTAGTTTTAAATACTAATAATTCATATATAGCTGCATATTCATAGGTTCAAACACTCACTTAAATTTATATAATTTCTTTTATGATGTTTTTTGCATGTTATTTTTATTCCAAAGAAGTTTCAAACAAAAAAAAAAAAAAAGCTATTATTATTTGTTCATTACATATTGTTGAATTAATAATTAGCATTCTTTTTCATAAATTTATAAAGTGAAAATGACTTCACCAAAGCTTTGGGAGCAAACATTTAAATAGGTTCAACTTAAAAGTTCCTCTGAATGGTTTACATACTTAGTGGATTATGTGGGTAAAATACAAAATTAATCAAATTAAACGGATATTTTGTATAAATGTGCTTTAAATCAGCGTTATCCGATGTACACCTTTCTCAAAATTCTACAGGATTAGTGACGACTGACGGAGCTTCCACTTCCCTGTGTGGAAAGGGGGCTACTGATTTACAACTGAGCGCTCGTCTGGACCAACACTGCTTTAAATTTAAACACATTGTTTCGAAACAACAAAATTATTCACAAAAGACATATGTTGAAACTTCATGAGCCCTACGAAGAATCAAAAAGAATCTTTTACAATAAAATTCTGTCAAATAAATTAATAAATAAAGTTGCAAGTGTTCTTTTTAAGCTTAAACCGTGGTAAAATTTCCTTTGCTCACCAGCTTTAAAGTAAATATATGACAATTCAAAATTACTCAAATTATAATATACACTAAAAACATAATAAAACAGTAATTTGAAACAATATTTTTCAACATTCAGGAGTTTATTTGTTCTATTCTTTAACGAGTTCCAAATGCTGTGAGTAGCGTGTACCAAGTCGGCTTGAATACACGTTTTATTTGAATGCTTTAACTTAGTTTTAACAATTTAAAAAGCAATTATGTAGGCAAAACAATTGTATTTACTAAATTATATTTATACAGAAGATCTTTCCATATTCTTTCATCGTAGTAGTAAAGTAAAAGTAGCAAAATTTATTTAAATACATGTAAAAAAAAAAACCATTAAAAGTATCAATAATTCTTTGTACATTTTTGTTGTGTTTTTTTTTATTTATTTTTGTTTGTTTTTCATTTTTTAAATATATAATTTATGTATTTTTATGAAATACAAATCGTGTTTAAATTTTATTTAAATTTTTGTTGTTTTTTTTATAATTAATTTTGAGTTATTAGTTCAATTTCTTGTCATAATTTTTGTTGTTGTTAAAATCCTTTCCATATTAGCATCACGTATTGATTTGTTTTTTATTTTTATTTAGATGTTTATTTAAGAAATAATACTGTTTTTAAGTGTAATGTTAATGAAGATTATATGGAAAAAATAAACTAATTTAAGTTAAAGTAAAAACATTATAAAAAAAACATATATACAAAAATCACTGCTGAGACTTTATAGGCGGAATTGCACTAGGAAAGAACTGACAATATTGTACAAACAATATGCTTCAATTTTATATTAAGCGCATTGGATTCGCCACTCTATCAAGGATAGGGGAGACTTTTGTATGGAAAAAGTTATCCAGTAAATTAGACTCGGATGAAACGAACGAGTTTTTCTATTCTCGATAGAAAAGTGCTTCCAAATTGAAATTTGCTTGAAAACCAACGAGGTTAAAAATTACCCATGAAAATTTCTCTGGGATTTTTTATATTTTAAGTGATTAACTTTAAAGAAAATAAAAATAAACCTTTGGATTTTGTTTTTTGATTATTAATATTGTTATTGTGTTGATTTAAAATATATTCAAATGATAAGTTTGTATAAAAAATATAAAGAAAGTAAATGTTTAAAAAGCAGTTGAAACAGTGCTGCCAAGTTTTCCACGTACTCGTGTGCTGTTTTATGCGCACAACTCGTTACGAGCTCGATACAAGTGACGAATCGAATGCGCCTATTATGAAAAATTATATGATTCTCAAGCATATCTCTAAACTGATCTGTAAAGAAATATCATTTTCAAGTCTTTCTCCAAATTGATCTGTAGAGAAATATCAATTTCAAGTATCTTTCACAACTGATCTGCAGAGAAACATAATTTTCAAGTATTTCTCGTAACTGATTTGTAGAGAAGCATCAATTTCAAAGATTTCTGTAACTATTTGTAAATTTTTGATAATGGTAAATTTATATTTCAGATGTTTATATATCTCTCAGGTGTGTCTCAGACCTCTTTGTCTCTGCCTCTCACCTGTTGCAGACACGATTTCGATATTTTCGCATACAAATTATAAAATTATATAAAAACGATTAACAATATTATATAAAATCTTTCAAATTTACCATTTTAAAATATATTAAAAAATAATATAATTATTAAGCAAAACATGTATAATATTAATTACAACTTAACAATTAATAAGCTTAAATGGTAAAGGTATAAAAATCTATTTAATAAAATAATAAGAAATTAGAAGTACTTGTGCACATACATAGGATGACAGCGCTGCCGAGTCTTAATAAGGATTGCATTGGAGCTAATGTAGCGATAAGTATTGTTCAAAATAATCGAAAGTACTGTTCCAGTCCAGCTATTTATACATAGATGTGGAGGCTAAACAGGCGACAATACTTTGTAGCAACCCAACAATGAGTGATACACTTATTCGCTTGATACACTTCCTCACTTGATATACTTCTTCACTAAATTATGCCAGTTTTAATTATAATACTGTATTTAGCATTATATGATAAGTTTATGATGAGTTTTAATTATAATAATGTATTTAGCATTATATGATAATTCAAGTAAAGTTGTTGGTGATATAAGCTGGCATGTTCACTGCTGTCTAAGGTCACCACTGAGTTTCTACGGCTGGGAGGGTAACTACACGCTGATGTAAGTTCAGAGCGGCTCTCATTTTATGTTATCGCCATCGCACATTCCACACAGGAATGAGAAACGCTTTAATATGCCCTGCTCACATACTTCGTGGACAGAAAAAATGTTCGTTTTGAGCTTACATCAGCGTGTAGTTGCCCTCCTAGCAATATAAACTCTCTGGTGTCCTTGGACAGCAGCGAAAATGCGTGCGTAGATCACCAACAAATTTCGACTTTTATCAGCTCAATATCTTCAATAAACAAAAGCAATCCTTTCAGACTCCAGCAGCGTCAGCAAGAAACGCCCTTTGCTTAAAGTAATACTTAAATTAAGGTATATTTATTTACAATTATTAATAAATTATGGCAAAAGGAAAAATGCAATAATTCTGCAAAAGTTCAATTAAAAGTAAAACTAAAAATAACAAGTGAAAACACAAAAAAACAACAAATAAAATTTTAAAATTATAAAAAAAAAACTTAAAACTAAAAGAAGGTAATAAATAAAATAAATATTTGAAAATAAAATTGATGTTCTTCAAGCTATGAGGAGATGATGGTGTGATGATGGCTTCCATTATTTTCTTTCATCTTTCTTGAGAAATGTTTGTTTTTGTTTTAGTTTTTTCTTTTGTTTGCACAATTCTAGAATAATAATTTTCCATAATCGTTTGGATGTGCCTTCTTTCTGGTATGTAGGAAGTAGTGTACTTGTTCTGGTTGCTTTTTATTTTTGTTTTTATTCTTCTTATTTTGTTGTTGGTATTGTAGTTGTTGTTCTTGTTGTTGTTCCATTCCATTTAAATCCCATCGATATACTTGCCGTGTCTGCACTGGTTGATTATAACACGCACGCCGACACTCATAGCTGCCGAACTGCTGTTGCTGTAATCGAGCCTCCAAATGTCAGTCTTGCGGTTTATGCTTGCCACCGCACACTCCACAGGAAACACCCACCCAGTGGCAAGCACGCAGTGGCGGATAGCACCACAAACATGGCACTATGAAAGAAAGCAACGTTAGACCGATCCATCTGTAAAAGGGAAATAAAGAGGGGGTTTAAGAAAGAGCGATTCATCCATATATATATAGAAACTGTAAGCTTTATAGAAAACCCCGAAATG
Organism: Clusia tigrina; assembly: GCA_920105625.2. NCBI lineage: Eukaryota > Metazoa > Arthropoda > Insecta > Diptera > Clusiidae > Clusia > Clusia tigrina. The sequence goes on from OV050030.1 coordinate 32,907,286, forward strand.
TTAGTGTTGATCTGGCTTAAATTAAGCCTGTGCACTAAAAATAATATAATATGACGACACTTAAAGGCAATAAGAGAGATAAGAGAGCAATTTAACGAAACAAAAAGAGGGGTAATAATGAGACACAGTAGTTTAGAGCAGAAACCACAGAGACGCGACACTTAAACGTCTCGACGAGACGTAACGATAGCGATTGGACGAACGTCTGCACTCGTTACGTTGATTTTGAAATTTAACCCAAAAAGTGACGCTATCAAACGCATCGATTGATGGCTTTTTACATAAATCCCGAGCTTATCCCTCACAGCGGCGATTCAATTGTAGCAAAATTCCGTAATTTTGCTTTTAATTTCTTTAAAAAATAACAATAGTGTCAACAATGTAGCTGTTGTGACGAGTAGCAGACGTTTGCAGTTCGGTTCTTACGGAACCGAACGTCACGTTTAAATGTTTCGTTCAGTTTCGATCAAATACGTACGGCTATTTTGGATATTCACATATGCTTGAACTTACTCGTTACGTCTCGTCTCGTCTATTTTGGTTAGCCCTAAAGTAGTTTAGAGCAGAGATCATAGAGACGCGACACTTAAACGTCTCACACACTTACACATGCGCAAAGCTGTAGTAGTGTGGCTTATTTTCTTCAGAACCGATGATAAATAAACCTATACAACTATACCAACTAATGATAAACAAATACATTTTTTTAAACGTCAGAAAATTTGCCGTTTAAGTGTCGCTTCTCTGTGTTATCTGGTTTAGAGTGCGGTGGACCGCGACAAGTCAGTAGCATAGAATAGGTGGACAGAATTAGATCAGTTAGATCAGCACCTGCAGTTAGCGTGTTGTCTGGATGGATAAAAGCAATAGTTGAAAGCCCAGGTTCGATTCCTGGGAGGGTTCATAGCTGGTGTGCTGTTGATTTCTGACGAATAATATCTACTTGGGGAAAAATTGCCATTCATCTCGGCTAAAGACAAGTGAAGTGCCCGAAATAGCTATAAGATCAGCCAAAAATGTTTTCAATAATTCTCCTTCTGATAATTACTACGGTGGCATAACCACATTTTCGCCCCTACGATATTGAAGTGCACTTGTCTGCCAAAAAATTCTTTGAGAAATAATAATAATGAATTGAAGACTATGGATCTACTTTAAGAGCTGGACTTGCTCGTGCAGATCCGCTCATTCTCGTTCATTGATCATATTGAACTATGTCGTTCATATCGTTCAGTTAGTTAAGTTGCGCTCAGCATGTTATGATTATTAAAACATGTTACTTGCTCACCTGCTCACTAACTCAATTTTCACTTTCGTTCGTTCATAACATGTGGTAGGAAGCAGAGAACACAGAGAAGCGACATTCAAACGTCAAATTTTCTGACGTTTAAAAAAATGCTTTGTTAGTTTGCAATCTGTATAGGTTTGTAATAATCGCTTCTGAAGAAAATCAACCACACTACTCAGCTTTGGGCATGTGTAAATGTGCGCAAAACGAGAGACGTTTAAGTGTCGCGTCTCTGTGGTCTCTGGTAGGAAGAGCCTTTGCTCTTAAAATACACGCTCATCATAATATTTGTGTGTATGTACACGTATATGAGATCAAAGGAGTGAATACGGTTGCAACAAAGAGTATACATAAATAGAGATTGAATCACTCAAAATTTGTTTGAAATGGAAGTGAAGGCGATTTCACAAAAATCGGATAGCGGCAAGGGGAAGCGATATGCAATTAGTATGAAAGGGGTATACTAGAAAACCCGTCGAACTAAATGTTTGCAACAATAACTTCGTTCGTTATACGAGCTCTATATATGTATACTCTTTTGTTGAACCATATGAGCAAGTCAGCAAGTGAGCAAGTGAGCTATTTTGTGTAACAGATCTGAACTAGTTCAGTTAGTTCAACTCAGTAAAATAGATCAGTTAGTTCGTTCGGTCGCTCACTGCCCAAGCCTGAGTAGATTAGGCTTAACTTAACTTTTTTATTTTCATTTATTAACTTCGCATTACTGATATTAAAAAATTATGGTTTCTCAATATGTGAAATAAGGGCTAAGTTGTAGGTGGGAGGCGGTTCCACATATGAATTATGAAGGTTAGTTTGGTTTTACAAAATAAGAGCGTAAACTACTTTCGAACTTAAAACAATTTAAAAAGGAATTTGGAAAAATACCACAAATCTAGAAAAACCGAACTTTAATATACTTCATATTTAAAAATAGTACGACTAAAATGAAATATCAGTGCTGACTTAGCCTCCTGCTTTCAAAATTTACGCCGAACCCATTCTTGATATTCGTTCGAACAGTGCTGCCAAATCTAAATTGTAATAGTGGCAGAAACCGAAGCTCACCACACCAACTATGGGCAAACGAAACATTTTTAGTGTGTTTGAGTGAGTCGCACATTTTTCACCTGAACCTTTTTGAAATTGAAGAGTCGTGAGGAACTTCAAAATAAGGTTGTGAGGCGGCGCTTCGCTCCATTGTTGTGTGCTCTGCATTTGTTGCGGTTCGCGTATGTTCTTCCCTACCCTACACCTAAACTAACCTTCACCAGTCAATTTTAGTATATTATATTATATTTATCAACACCAAAAACTATGTTAGCCTAGAGATCAAACGGATAATCATTCATGTCAACAGGTGCTACTTTGGGGTCATTGTGCAATTGAAAAGCAGAGCCCTCTCTCAACAAACCAAACTCACGCTCTAGAAGGCATTTATCATCCCGTCGTGATATATGTCACAGAAGCTTGGACGTGGGCGCACAGTGATGAGAATACATTGAGGACGTTCGAGAGAAAAATACTCTGTACGATTTTTGGCTCTCTCCGCTTAGACGATGAGTACGTATGCGATGGAACAGTAAGCTGATGAGGTATACAAGGATGTGGACATAGTGAAGCATTTAAAAATACAACGGCTGTGTTGGCTTGGCCACGCTTCGCATATGAACGAAGAAGCTCTGGCAAGAAAGATCCACGAGAGGGTACCTCAGGGTGGAAGACCACATCTCCGTTGGAGAGACCAAGTTATACATATATATAATAATAATAAATAATCAACATTTTGCCAAATGTTTCTTTAGTATTATTAGCTACTTTGAAAACTCAATGAAGGGAAGCTTTTTCAACCATTAATTGTATTCCCTTCTGGAAAATCGTCCCCTACTACCAAGATACTTGAGTCGCATAGTAAAATTACTCGCACATACTCCTTTCAGAAGTCACGTTCATTAAAAATTTTGCATAAAACCATTACTCAACTCCTAAAAATAACCGTCGTTTTGGTCATACAAACTTCAACAAAAGCGAATGCAATATTAACTCACCTCTTTGTGCAGCCCGACTCGTTCACACACTCGCACGGATGTTGTGGCGTCTCACCCTCAGAATCGCTCATGCAGTGATAGAGCATGCAACGCGCACAACCCATCCCAGACATGCACTCAAAGCCAGATCGGAAACAATCGGGTGCAAATTCACATGCGCCCCTACGATTACTGTCCTCCGTGTACAGCTCATGACAATAGCGACAGCGCACGCGTTGAGCCTTCTTGCTGCCATCCACACTGCCATCTTTACGAGTCACCAACGAGATGGGTGACGATTGGGTGGCCAACGCTTGTGTGGCGGCTTCCATGGCGTGGCGTTTCTTTAGAGCGTTTATCGATTCACGACGTGCATTCAACACTTGAGCTGCGGCTGGCTGATCCGCTACAGGATAATTGTAATCGTGCATCTGTGGAAATGCAAATAAAGGAACAGAACAAAATTATAATGATAAATCGCAATGACAGTTGAAGCATGATCGTTACTCACCGCGGTCAGCGTGACGTATGAGTAATTTTCACTGGGAGCAATTGTGGGCGGCGGTTCGATGGTCGCTGCAACAGAACTTATTGGTTGTATGGATGATTTATCGCTCGATATGTAATGAATTGTGGGTCTGTCGGATCTTTCAGTTTCGCTGTTATTACTGGTTGTGTCCTTAAAACCGCGTTCACTGAAGCTCACTGCAAAGTTAAGGCAAAAAATTGCATTAATATTTTGATTTTTGAATGTTATGTGTGCGGTGCTGCATACCATGGGATTTCTCACTGCCCTCTGGACTTGAATAAAACTTGTGTATACTTTCAGTTTCGAAAGGTAACTCCAAGGTCTGAAAAAGAAAAAAAAAACACAATTAATTTAGAATTTCAAAAGCTGATTCCGCAAATATTTTCAAAGGATGTGAAGCAGGACATACGTGGTGGCATTACACACGTATATTTATGATAAGCCATGAATCCTAAGAGCATAAATATTATGGCTGAAGAGATTTCGTGAAGGTAAGAAACAAGGTAGGTAGGTAGAAGTGGCAGCCTAGTTTGCTAAAAGCACACTTGAGCACACCTAATGGCCCATTGTGATACGACGGTACTAACAAACAAAGATACTACAAATTGTCCATTATGTTTAGAACCTTCCAAAAACCTCCGAAATCAGTCTGCAATTATATGCCAAGTATGATCAGTTTTGATCTGCTCTCGCTCCTCTTTGATCTCTTCAACTGTTCAGTCATTTGAGGGGCAATGTACCGCAGATTTTTTACCTAATATTTTGCAGTAATACTACTATGATATATTCTTAAAGGACGATTTCAGTGATATACTTTATTAGAATCCCAAGCTAGGATTATTAATTGTGACCGCAGCTGCAGTGAAGCCATAAAATTATAACCACGCTTTATAAGGCTACTATAAATCTGTGTAGGAATTTTCATCCGTAAACCTTGAAAGATCTCCAGTAAGCAATATGCTTGAATGGTGGGCGTGGTAGTTTATTTATTTAACCAGTGCAGAGCTTAATTTATTCCAAAACTAAAATTATGAAATTTTAGCATTATATCAGACTTAGAAATGAAGGAGACGTTATTTAAATGAGGTCCTTACATTTTCATATAGAAAAGGTGGGCGTGTTATTAGTGCGAAATTGTTTATATGGGACTGAAGATGCCGATAAAACTGTAGCCAAGTTTCAAGATAATACAAATATCGTGAAATTCAGGAATTATGGTTGATACCTATTTCCATAAGTGTCACGCCTCCTTTTAATGCTACAAATATATTTTCAAGCTGAATATGCATTTTACACGTTTTATTACTTGTTAGTACTTTTCTTAGTACTTTTTCATACTTAGTACTTTTTCGTACTTAGTATCTTTTCGCACTTAGTACTTTTTAGTACTTAGTGTTTTTTCGTACTTAGTACTTCTTAATACTTTTTGGTACTTAGTACTTTTTTGTACTTCTTAGTGCTTTTTCGTATTGAGTACTTTTTCGTACTTAGTACTTTTTCGTACTTCTTAGTATTTTGCGTACTTAGTACTTCTTATTATTTTTTCGAACTTAGTACTTTTTTGCACTTAGTACTTTTTTCGTACTTAGTGCTTTTTCGTACTTAGTACTTTTTCGTACTTCTTAGTATTTTGCGTACTTAGTACCTTTTAGTACTTAGCACTTTTTCGCGCTTAGTACTTTTAGCATTTTTCGTACTTAGTACTTTTTCGTACTTCTTAGTACTTTTTAGTACTTTGTAAAGTACTTCTTAGTGTTTTTAAAATAATTTTTTGTGTTTTTTAAAGTACTTTTTTGTACTTTGAAATAGTTTCTAAACTTTTAATTGATTTCAGTACTTTTACACATTTTCTCAATGCTTTCTTAGTACCTTTATCAGCACTTTTTAATACCTTTCCAAGTACTTTCTTACACTTTTTACTTCCATTTTTTACTTTTTAATATACATTTGAAGTATTTTAGAGATACTTTTCCACTTAAAGTTATAGTGTTTCCATTAATCCGTTCCCTTCTGAAACTTTATTAATTTTTAAATGTTCTTTAGTACTTGTTACTATCTTTGGAGTACTTTTGAATAGTTTTTATAACATGTAAATACTTTTAGCCCTTTTTCAACTTTTCTAATGAATTTTAGTACTTTGATATACATATTTTTATAGATTTAGTACTTTGCTCAATACTTTTGAATACCTTTCTCAGTACCTTTTTGTTCCCTTTTTAGTTTTTTGCATACTTTTGGACTGTTTTATAATCAGTTTTCCACTTATACTTTTCCTTTAACACTTTTCAATTTCCTTTTGCAATTTTTTAGTACCCTTTCTATACTTTTAATTACTTTCTTAATGCTTAGTACTTTTTATTTAGTATTTTAAAGCGAGTTTTAGTACTTTTATGTGGTCTTTATACCTTTTAAATATTTTTGGTACTGTCTATCCTTTTAATGGGTTTTAGTACTTTTTACATATCTCTTTTTAATGCTTTTAGTTTCTCAGTACTTTTTAACACTTTCCTTAACATTTTTAAGTTCCCTTTTTTACTTTTTAGTACAAATTTTAATTGATTTAGAACCAATTTTCCTCTTGCAATTCAATGTAACCCATTTTCAGTGCCCTTTTGCAATTTTTTAGTACCCTTTCCATACTTTTAATTACTTTATCAGCGCTTACTTTATTATTTAGCGTACTTTTTTTATTTAGTATTTTTGAAGTTTTGTTTTAGTACTTTTAAATGGTATTTATATCTTTGAAATGTTTTAGTACTGTCTCCTTTTTAATGGTTTTTAGCACTGTTTACATATCTTTTTTTTTACCATTTATATACTTTTAATTACTTTCTTCGCGCTTCGTACTTTTGCGTACTTTTTATTTAGTATTTTAGAATTGGGTTTTAGTACTTTTAAAAGATATTTAAATCTTTGAAATATTTTTAGTACTGTCTCCCCTTTAAGTTTTAGTGCCTTTCTAATACACATTTTAATTGCTTTAGAGCCACTTTTCCTCTTACATTTCAATGTGACCCATTTCCAGTTCCCATCTGGCACTTTTTAGCACCCTTTTTATATTGTTTATTACTATCTTAGTACTTTTGAGTATTTTTAAAATAGTTTTTAGTACTTCTACAAACTTTTTGAATGCCTTTTATCACCTTCCTCAGTACTTTTGAACACCTTCCGCAGTATTTTTTAGTTCCGCTTTTCACTTTTTAATATAGATTTGAACTATTTTGGAGACACTTTTCCAATGCAATGTTTCCACTTTTCAGTTCCCCTTTTCAGTTCCCCTTTTCAGTTCCCCTACCACTACTACTAGCCACCACATGATTTTTGTTTCATTTGACCCATGCACATAGAATATCGTATACTTATTAAAATATACTCGTATGTTACTTACCATAAAGACATCATCTTCTCCAACTGAATCGTATTTGTTCAATGGTGGACAATTTGCTGGATTTAATTTGGACAAGCCTGGACAAATGAAAACAAAAGTAATATTTAATAAAGTTTGTACCTTAAATTCATAAAATGTATATTGCAAGTTCTTAAAATTCCTATTTGGCTTCTTACTATGCAAATAACAAAAAAATGTAAGGTGACCAGGTGTTACGTATTTGTATGCAGACGCGTTCTCACGTTCCGAAACGCTGCACGACTTTAACTGAGCCGCTTTGTTAGTGTAAATGACGCGAAATGAACCACTGCGGCCGAAGCTCATTCGTGCCGAATCGAATACGAAGAGTACTCGCTGACTCGTTCGTTTGCTCTGGGTTTGTACGGGCGTGAGCACGAATGAGTATCGCATGATCACCGAGTTTCCTTCGGTTCGTATGGGACTTATTTACTAGGAATAAATATTCCTACGAAATTTGAATTAGAATCACGCTGAGAGATCGAAGTAACTATTATATAACTATTATTATAACTATTGAATCTATTTAATCCATAAATTATAGCACATTATATTAAGGACACTGTCGCTTCCTATTTATGTTGATATCGTATGTGTATGTCAGATGAGTTACATACAGTAGAAACGCCATATTCCCTCCCTAAAGACTATATTTTCTACCAATTGATAGGTGATATTTTACTCTATCTGTAACGTGTTTCCTTAAATACTTAGCGATCATTTTTTATACATTATTAATAATCAACTTTTCTTCTTTTTATATATTATTAATAATCAAATTTTCTTGCAAAGGATTTTCCCCAATATAGTTTGGTCGTTAATTAAGGATCCTTTCGATATGTTGGACGTTGGAATGACTGTTGTTGGACTGGATATAGTTAAATTAATCGGCTTAAACCCAGAGTTATGGATATAAGAAAGTATTTGAATAAATGAAAAATAAATTAGTTTTCCAAGTGAATTGTTATCTCCAAAACCTTTGCAACCTTCAACACAAGTACATACCGACACAAGACCAAGAAAAATCGGAACTAACATTCACTCCTTCATATTGAATTGTCACATATGCTTGGAAAAACCTTCCCATAAACAACAATGAAAAATGTATGCTATAATTTTGGTTACATGATATTTTGTCGGTCAGATATCGTTATATTGGATGTCGTGTTGCCATATTTCCCCGAGTTTTACTCGCTGTCGAAGTAACGAATTTTGGGGCTGCGAGTATCATTGCAGCAAAGTTACAGAATCGTGAGTGCAATTTAATTTAAAAACGCGATGCTGGTCACCTTACAAGTCTTTCATAGGAACTATGAATGTTCCGAAATATTAGCAAGTGGATTCATATTTAATAATATTAATTTTAGATAATATTCAATAAATTTAATTTAGCTTTAACATGGCGCAGTGATTTCAAGGCAAAAGCTACACCCATCACGCATATAGTACCCTGGACATATCTCATGATCAAATCAACCATCAATAGATCTTCAATTAATCACCAGAATAAACATCTTTAGCTATTTGTATGCGTTATGGTTGTAATTTTGCAGTGGTTGTCTCGACATCACTCATAATAACTAATTCCTATAGTTCCACGGGGTGCAAAGGACACTTTTAATTGCAATTTTATTTTTTCAATACTTAATAAAATTCTCAATTCGTTAGAGAAAAATTGACAAAATTATCGAAAAACATTATAAACAGAAGATATGAAAAACAAAAGATGGGAACAAAAAGATGTAGCACAATCATAGGAATAACCGCTTAAGTCACATTTTATTCGATTCACACTGTCTTCCAACAGTGGAGCATACGACAAAACAACTTAAATGAAAAGCACTTGAACGGTCATTGCCAATTATTAACACAGCTATAAAAAGGATAAATGGATGGCAAATAACAACCGAATAAATTTGAGTAAGTAATAAAAATATAAATATTTAAGATTCCTGGCTTTTTTTTATAAATCTTCGTTTTCGAGTTATTCAGGAAAGCGGTTTGTCATTTATTTTATAATATTTGGCAACCCTAATGGTCACGTCACGTTTGGAAATTTCATGTGGCAAGGCTGTAAAAACAGTCGGAAATAGTCACAAGCAAAGTGTGCCTGTATAAAAGTCCCTTTTGGACCTCATTAGGACTATAGAAGGGACATGGTAAATTGGCTCTTGCCCTATTAGACCACCACGAGGGAATTCGAGGCCATACCTTTAGACAGAAGTTATGAACCTTTCATAGGGCGTTTCATATGTCAAGTAAAGCTAAGGAGAAGTGAACTTCGCAAATATAGGGACCCTCGCGAGGAAATCCGAGGCCTTTCCAACGTTAAACATGAGTTATGAACTTTTCATAAGATCCATCATATGACAAATAAAGCTAAGGAGAAGTGAACTGCACAGATATAGGGACCCTCACGAGGAAATCCGAGGCCTTTCCAACGTTAAACATGAGTTATGAACTTTTCATAAGATCCATCATATGGCAAATAAAGCTAAGGAGAAGTGAACTGCACAGATATAGGGACCCTCACGAGGAAATTCGAGGTCATTCCAATGTTAGACATAAGTTATGAACCTTCAATAAGGTCCTTCATATGGAAACTAAAGCTGAAGGAGAAGTGAATTTTACAGATGTAGGGATATTGTGTGCTCTTCATCAATAATTATGATAAAGAACAGGTTACGCTAAAACTGGGGAATGTCTGTGGAAGGTTAGATGCTAAATATAAAGACAAGGTGCTAATTATAAAGGTTAGAAGCTCATTAAAGACATGGTGAGGACTTTCATATGGTCTTAAAGCAGTTGCTACTTAAATATTCCAATTGAACAAGAACATATTTGAAATAAATACGGGTCCTTTTTTTGAGTTTCAATCAAAATCGAAAACATCTTCGGAATCAATTGCTTCCAATTTGGTTTATATAAGACATATTTTCCGAGTTTACTTTTAGTTTAAGCAATCGAAAGATATTTAATAATTTATTGCAAATCCGTGCACTTTAGCATTGATGAATGAGAACAGAAATAAGCCAGATTAAGCTTCTGGAGCTAACGAATACACGATTATCTAAACTGACTTGAGTGCAAGCGAGGTATTGTAATGATTGCCTGTTTCTCCCATGCGACATGAAACGAAATAGTGGAGTACGCTTTCGACGAAGGATGTCCAAATGTCCAGATAACAACACCTTTTGCTGAATGGGCGTATCGATAAAATAAAGTAGCAGAGTTTGTTAGAATGTCAGGACTATTTGTGTGGTGTGCGGACAACCAAGTGTTTGCAGACACCATCCGAGCAATTGCATTAAATATATACATATGTAATTAAACTATATTGTTACGAAATCAACACGCCATTTGATTGGTTGATGGTTTTAGGGTGAGGGTCAATTTCAACCCCTAAAAATGCACACGCGAGAAGGCATGCGAAGCTTGCTTTAGAGGCTGGTTGAGGTTATCGTGTGCAAGAGGTATATAAGCGACTGCACACGAGACATCAGTTATCAGTGAACAAGTGAAAGTGACCAAGTGAACATCGCAGTAGCAGCAGCAATGAAACAGTGACCGTAGTCGATAGTGAACATCGTAGTAGCCAGTGGCAAAGTGAACATCGTTGGCAGCAAACAGTGCAAGCAGTGCAAATTATCATAGCCGAATCCTGAGAGTGGCAGCAAGCATAGTGAGGATCGTATTGGCAAGATCAGTTAACTAGTAACAAGTGACAATAGAAGAGTGAACATCGTATGAGCAACAAGCAGTTAACCACTTGCATATTGAACATCGTGAGCAACGGGCAGTTGAGCAGTAGCAATAGCAGAGCGGACGTCGTGTTAGCAACGGAGAGTAAACAAGAGAGCGTCGCAGAGCGGACATCGGTTAGCTGAAACGGGCAGTTGAAGCGGATGTAAATAGTCAACTGTGGTGCAACAACTGACTAACTGAAGCACACTACAAGCGAAGACGAAGTGTGAGAAGCGAGCAAACTTGTTAAGCCAATAATAAGTTGGACGAATACTAATAAAGCCAATTGTTCCAACTTAAGTAGGAATTGGTTGCTTATTACACAATCCAGTGATACGAATCCCAATATTGAGCTTGGTAAAAATTGTCTGAAAGGCAATTACGTAACAATATAATCAGACAGCGAAGAGGTTCCAATTCTCTGCTCTGATCTTTAACATTTAAAAAGGTTTATTAAAAATTCAATAAGAAATCCCTGAATCACAGAAAAATATTTGTAATAAAGAAATTATGAAAGAGTGCGGTGGGAGGAGGATTGTTAACAAAAGTACATTAAATAGACTCAAAAGTTAATATAAACAGCATGCATTACAAATAAATTATTTCCTAAATACAAAAATGAAAATTGTCTCGAATTGATAAAAAAAAGTTGAAAAATGCGAATAGAATTTAAAAAAACAAATAAAACATCATTTCTTTTAAATAAGAGAAAATAAAATTGCAACAATTGAAGAGTATATATACATAAGCTAAAAAAAATGAAGTAAATATATAACACTTAATTCAACTGGAGATAAAAATTGTTCATATGTCAGTAAACAATTTGTTTAAATAAATATATATTCATATATACTTAAACTAGATATCTTCTTGAAAGATTGTAATAATTTAGTATTGATCCTGTTTGTTTGTTTATATCTTCACCATAATTAATTATGAGTGCAAGGGAAGTGAGGCTTTCGACTCGAATTGTGCTGCTATTTTAGTTGCCATATTCTTGAAAGTCGATTATTTCTAGTCAGTGCACAGTCAGCGGTCATGCCGAACCAGGCTGGGTGCTATACACCAATTGGTTGACTTAATCGTACGACTCAATTCAAAGATAAAGGCGGAAGCGACAAACAAAAAGCCTGTCTTGGACTATAAAAGGCGTATTCGATTCGTAACTTGTATCGAGCTCGTATCGAGTTTTGCGAATAAAACAGCACACGAGTACGTGGAAAACTTGGCAGCACTGTTTCAAAAACGCACTGAAATTAAAAAAAATTCCAGGGAAATTTTCATTGGTACGTTGATTTTGAAGCAATTTTCAATTTGGAAGCACTTTCTATCGAGAATAGAAAAATTCCCTCGTTTCATACGAGTACTCGATAACTTTTTCCACACAAAAGTCTCTCCTATCCTCGATAGAGTGGCAAATCGAATACGCCTATAGTTACCCAGTACAGATATATTGCTGTATCAACCCAAATAAGTTCCTGTTGGTGGGGATCAAAAACCTCACTTGGAGTTTGTACGAGATATCAACTATAAAATTGATCATTTATTCTTCATCATTGATCTTAACTGAATTCTTTATTTTGGTTTACACATCAAGGGCAATGAGCTGAAGAGATGATAAAAGCAAGATGAGTAAGTCTGACCAAAGAGTACATAAATAGAGATTGAATCGCTTGTTAAATGGAAATGATGGGATTTCACTTCATTGTGAGTTCTTTCGTTCGTCATGCAATCTCTATATATGTATACTCTTTGGTCTGACCCTTCAAAACACTCATGCCTTACATAAGAAGGTTTGTGTTCTAGTACTTTCTTATAACCTTTGGATGGAGTCCATATCTAAGTGGCACGTTTTTTACTTCTGTGTCTCGTAGTTCTCAGGGACTTTGCTAGCACCTGTTTTAAGTCTGTATATATCCACCCTGCCTCTAACTTATAGTAAAAGTTGTCAAAAATAGATTGAAATATTGTTTTAAATTATATCTTATGTTGTTGGCTCCTTTGTCACAGAATGGTACAGGTGGTGGTGTGGATGCCCCATTCAATGGTGTGGCTGACCCATGAGTACAATAAATGGTGTGGCTGCTCCATTGGCAAGACTATCCGCATTTTCGTTTCCAGGGATCCCACATTATGGAAAGTTTGTTGAGGCTTCCTAACTTACTTAGAAATTCTAAGCATTCACATACAAGCTTAGAATGAATCTCGTAGGAATTGAGTGCTTTGATAATGTCTTGACCCACAAGGTTGCGTCGGAGGCTAAGGATAATACAGTGGCGAATTGGGTGTATCTATGCCTGGATAATGTCTTGGCCACAAGTTTGCGGCGGAGGTTAAGGATAACACAGTGGCGAATTGGGTGTATCTATGCCTGGATAATGTCTTGAGCCACAAGTTTGCGTCGGAGGTTGAAGATTGGTTAACCCTCGATCCAAATATGGTCCTATCCCTTCTACTATTTTTGAACCATATGTAAACCACCTGATGGTATGATCTTTTGGAATATCTTGAAGTGTATCAGGTTTCTATTCTTTCTTGTTCACAAGCACAACTGAGAAGCGTAAAGTTGTATATTTTGTTCCTGTCGTCTCTAGGTGGGTCCGCGAGGGGTATAGTGGCACGATACGCTGGTTCGTGGTTTATTACCACAAATTTTCTCCCGGCCAGCACCTTCCTTGACCTTTCCTAATAGGGTTCTTTTTCAGGCATTTCTGATTTCATATATAGCGCAGTAAGATCTCTTCATAATTACTACTTCACTATTATAATTCTTTGGAACATATTTTACATTCAAGTAATAATAAATATGCAATATAATAATAATAATAATAAAAATGCAATCATTTGATAACAAGGTCAGGTAAACTGATTGAAAACTTTACAACTCTGTTCAATCAATAAAAACTCATAATAGGACTCAAATAAAGCACTCAATTAAAACAAATAATGATATTAATGATAATGATAACAACTATAATAATTATATATTAATAATATAATAAATAAAATTAATAATTATAATGATAATAATTATATGAAAATAGTTAATAATATTAAACAAATAAGTGATATTATTAACTATGATAATATTATTAATAATGATGATGATAATAATAAATTATAATAATGATAATAACAGTAAATTACATTGATGATAACAAAAATTGATATAATAATGATTATATTATTAATAATAAATTAATGTATTAAAACGAAATATAATTAATATAATTAATTAGCCAATTAAAGTGATTGTAACAATAAATTATAATGATGATAACAATAAATTATAATAAAAATATTTTTAAAAATAATAAAAATTGCAATCTCAAGTGATCATATATACCCTCGGCTAGTTCATTGTACGCTCTAAGTATACCCTTATCGAATGCACGCGCATCGGCCGCCGTCTGAAAGGTTAGGCCATTCCTTTGTTTGCCGGAGCGCCAGTGGTGAAATGTGGGCATGACTTTGTAATACTTAAGATCGCGGTTAATGGCACAGCTTAAAATTACCTGAAAAGTAAAATGAAATCAATGAGGCACAGATACAAAAACAAAGTTAACATAAAGTACTGAACACACCACACTACCATGCACATTGCTGCCATACTGTGAGCTGGTGAGATGGTGTATTCGTTCAGTAGATGGTATGGTGTGTTCAGTGTCAGCTTTGCTCTATCGTCTGTCACACTCTGCTTTGTCAATGTCAACGAGTAATTAATTTAAAGAGTATACAATTCGATCTGTGCGAATTTGAACTCGTTAGTTTTTGGTCGACTGCTGACAGGTAACATACAAAGTGCATTCCAAAGTAAACAGGAGTTTTAAAAAATAGGTATAGGACCATATATTGACCTACTACATGCGTCAGAAAGGTAGATCCCTCACTGATATACTGAAATGGCCTTTCATGACATTTGGACTAATAAAAGCTGAGTTATTGGGTCTGAAGAGACACTCCCTCGGTACAAAAATGAGCATGTAACAAAGAGCTAATTTTAAGTGTGTAAAATCTTTACCCAGACGTTTCAATTGACGAAACAAGTTTATGGTGAAGATTGTTTATACCGTGGCAGAGTTCATGAGTGGTATACGCGATTAAAAATGATCGTGAGGACATAAAAGCAACTTGTTGAGCGACAGAAAACCGTAATCACCACAGGCTTCTTCAAAACCGTGAGTGAATTCATTAAAGATCAGACAAAATCTTCATTGTCGTTCATGAAATTGAGAGTGAGCATTTCAAAAACCTCAATTTATCGCATTTTGAACGAACATTTGGGGCACGATCTGTAACGCACAATTTAACTGACGACCAGAAATTGCTCAGAATTCAACATTCGAAGGACATCATCAAGTAGGCAAAAAATAGGTCAGAAATTTCGTGCACAACATTGTGACTCGGAATAAAACGTGGTGTTTTCAATGTGAACCAGAAACCAAGCGCCAAAGTGCCAAGTGGAAAGCCCCAGAGTCGCCAAAACCCCAAAAATCTCATTTCGAAAAGTCAAAAGTGAACTTTGATTTTCTTTTACGATTCCCAGGGCATTATTGACAAAAGTTCCCTCCACCGAGCCAAACAGGTCATGATCAACTCTATCTTGGCGATTTGAAGGATTTGGTACATCGTATTCGTCGTATTCAGCCGGAATATTGCACAGAAGGAAGTTGGCGTTTATTGCAGGATAAAGCACCATCTCCTCGTTCGACACTTGTGAGCGATTCTTTGACTATAATAGCATTTTAACTGTGAACCACTCCCCGTATGCGCCTTATTTGACACCGTGCAACTTCTACCGTTTCGGAAAATTATATTCGTCGATGAACGGTAAGCGTTTTGTGTCCATTCAAAATATTTGTACCGACATCCTGAAGAACTTCCCAGCCGAAGATCTAACACACTCATTCGACATGCTTTCAGACCTTGCCAATTACTGTATTGAGTCGGAAGGGATATATTTTGAATATAATAAATCGGTTTTGGGGAAAAAAACGTTTGTTGTTCTTTTTTTAAAAAGTCCTGTTTACTTTGGAATGCACCTTGTACACAGCTTGCCAACACACAAGTATCATCAGAGAACTCGAGCAAAGTAATCACTTTTTTTGCTCCAATTAAATATTACCTTAGTAATGGGGTTTGTTGAAAAAAATTTGTGGTTTTCGTTTGGATTTTCCAACCAAAATTATGGGTATCTCCCAGTCGGTGAGTAAAAATTCGACATGTAAGCACACAAGAGCGAAATACAACCTCTTTGGAGTATACTCTCTTTGCAAGAGTATTCTTCTCTTTTACCTAAATATACTTCAGTCATATTTGAAGAATGAAAGCGGCATAAAACTATATCAAACGTGGAAGGTCCGTTCAAAGTGGATCGTGTGAAACGTATTTTAAACCAGTCCGAAAAAGTTGGGTGAACACCGCAGCTGGTACTTACATTTTGATCAGAGACTCTTTGGCCGTAGATTATGTATTCGTATGCATTGGCGCCAGGGGATAGTTTAGCACGTTTCCGTATTGAAACATTTGCTAAACCACCCCCGGCAAGTGGTATCCAACCTTCTGTACTCTCGTCTCTGGTCATAACCTGCGCTCGTACTGTAACTAGGTAGTCTCTGCAATGAAAAACGAAAAATAAATTAATTAAATTCAGTCTTTTTATATGCTTAAAACACATGAATACATTATGCCAGTAGTTAATGGAACTAAAAAAATAAATACTTATAGATTAAAATAAATTTTTGTTTTAATATTTTCCCCAATGACACATTTCGTGGCCTACAAACAAATCCTAATCCTTTAATGCACCAACTGGAGGGCGATACGCATGAACATTTCGAGATAAATGGAAAGTTGCAAATTTTCACACTTTTTACATTTGATGCCAATTTATACGAAGAGAAATGATTTCACAATATAAATTTAACTATATTTTAAATTTTATTACATTCATTTTAGTAGGAATATTACCAATTTTATTATTATTTGTTGATTACACTAAGATCAAGTTTGGACATCTTAATAGCTATCATTATCATCCTTTAGAAGTAATGTGCTTCCACAAGGCTAAACAATCCTTATATAAGCCCTGTCTGCTGGCTGTATGTAAGAACAAGCGTAGTTTCCAGAGCCTTGCAAAGATCTTAATAAGTAACTATATGTAACAAGTCTTAAGAGTCAAATTATGTGTGTTTGCAGGTAAGGTATTCAGTACGGAACAAGATTACCGTCTCAAGCCACTAACTACTAATTTTCAATAAGCTACATTCACCATGTAGGTAGATCATGCCTTCGAAGGGGGTTGACACGTTCCTTCCTTCGAAGAGTTTTTGATCCACCTCACTTGGATGATATGGCAGTCTCTTCTCATTAACACACATGCCGAAAACTCTGTTTTGACCAATGTTATAAAAACTGCCTTGATAGTATTGTTATGAAATCAACACGTCATCAGATATTTTGCTAGTCCACGTTTTCAACCTCTAAAATAAACACGCGCGAAGGCATGAGAAACTGCGTTCGAAGACTAGTGGAAGTTCTGGTGCACAGGAAATATATAAGCGGCCACACAATTGACATCGAGATCAGTTAACAAGTGACAGTGGCAGAGTCAACATCGTATTGGCAGCAAGCAGTGAAAAATTATCATAGCCGAATCGTAAGACTACCAGCAGTAGTTGAGCCGTGATCATCGCAGAGCGGACATCGTGTTAGCAATAGGCAGTTGAGTCGTGATCGTCGCAGAGCGGACATCGTGTTAGCAACGGGCAGTTGAGTCGTGATCATCGCAGAGCGGACATCGTGTTAGCAATAGGCAGTTGAGCAGTGGTTGTCGCAGAGCGGACATCGTGTTAGCAATAGGCAGTTGAGCAGTGGTTGTCGCAGAGCGGACATCGTGTTAGCAACGGGCAGTTGAGCAGTGATCGTCGCAGAGCGGACATCGTGTTAGCAACGGGCAGTTGAGCAGTGATCGTCGCAGAGCGGACATCGTGTTAGCAACGGGCAGTTGAGCAGTGATCGTCGCAGAGCGGACATCGTGTTAGCAACGGGCAGTTGAGCAGGAAGTGATTAAATAAAAAGTGTAGTGCAACAACTGACTAACTGAAGCAAACTTGTTAAGCCAATAGTAAGTTGGATGAATACTAATTAAGCCAATTGTTCTAACTGAAGAGGGAATTGTTTGCTTATTCAAAATCCAGCGATACAAATCCAAGTATTGAGGTATAAGTTGTCAGAAAGGTAATTTTGTAACAGTATTATCATTTCTTATATACAACACAGAGCATCGGTTTTGATATCTAGGATTTTGCATTACTATAATATTTGATGAACTGGGTATTGCTCCAGAATTGAGTTCGTTTGGTCCCGACTGATTGAATTCCTGTAGAAAGGGGACTCTGTGCACGAGTTGTATACTTGAATGCTTATTAATAAGAAATTTAAGCTCTGAGTTTATTATTTCAGTCTTGTTCGAATCGATGAGTTTCCGCCAGGATATATGTCGTGCTAGCTAGTCGCTTCAGTGGCTTGCAATTGTCGGACAATCTTTCTTGGCTAAGTTGAACATCGCTTGTTAACATTACATTGGGTAATTTACATGAATACCCCAGCTTCCCTATCAAGTTCCCTCCAGATTCCTATGAACAATTTTAGAATTCTCATGCATACTAAAGAACACAGTGACCTTTACCATTGTCGAGCTTCGTAGACCATTGTGTATTGATTGGTCAGCCATATAAAATATCTACAGGATTGAGCCTTGAACACTACATTGTGGAACACCTGACATGATATGGAAGTCTATTGTAGCTAATTCTTTGGACACCTTATCGACCGTCGCTTAGATATTACTCCAACATTTTCTATAAGTTAAGAGGTAAAAATAGTTCAATTGTCTGGCCCGGTTGAACACTTGTGCGACATCTAAGAATTCCATCGAACAGTATTTCTTGCCTTTCCACCATTATGATGAAGCAGTAGTGATATGGTGGATTTACTCTAAGGGCTATTTTTTTTCTGGAGCCCAATTGATAAATCGGTATTATATTATTTTAGTGAATATAAAGTACCAATTTGGAGAGAATCACTTTATCAGACAGCTTCGATAGTCTTGGGAGAAAACTAATATCTATTGAACCATTGATTTTTTCAATGGTTGGATCTTTCCACGCTACGATAACTCGATAATTTGTGATTTTTTCGTAGCTTGGAGGAAATAGGCATGCAAGAAAAAATTTTCTATAGTAGTAAAATTATAATGGATCGGCCAATTCTACAATTAATCAAGTATTCATATGGAATTACTAACAGGCTACCTGACTGTATCCGGGAGTAAGCAATTTTATGTTCTTTTTCATATTAAGTCAAATAATAACATTGACTTTTTTGCCCTCCTATGTTATTTTTGGATCAGATCGGTGCATCATATGTTTAGATATCTGGGGGATTATTGACTCGGGAGTAGATATACTAGTTTCCTTAGAACTGTTGGACTAATAGAATACACAATAGATTAGGCACATGCAGGAGGAGTACAATCGATCAGATTGGTCGAGGTAAATGCAGGAGGAGTACAATCGATCAGATTGGTCGAGGTAAATGCAGGAGGAGTACAATCGATCAGATTGGTCAATGCAGGAGGAGTACAATCGATCAGATTGGTCGAGGTACATTTTCCCCCTATGTTTCATTCATTCATTCATGTTTATATCAGATGAAGAGAGGTTTCCACCTTTCATAAGCTTCCCAATTACCAGCTGCATCACCGGGAAAGCATGAAATTCCACAAAATCATGCGTTAAAAGATCCATGTAAACACCGATGAAGCTGGATCCTATTATATTTGTGTTTGTCGGGCACTAGTTTGGATCTCCATAATATAACAGGAGCACATCGAATCAGACCTTCGAGCGTGTATTGGATTATGTATTTCCTTAGGAAAATGGGCGTGGTAGTTGAAAACTAGTTAAACTTTGTTGGCTTTGTAGTAGTAACTTTGATTATGATATCTATATTATTATTTCTATATCATTAGTCTATAAAATTGTGTTGATGGAAGGTAAGGGTGGAGTTCATTGGAATTTATGCTATATTTGGAACATTCGGCATATACTTGTATGTCTGAGCTGGAACCGATTCATACTTTTGTTTCCAAAATCCAAGGACTTTCAAACTACATAAGAGACCGCAGAGGGATACAAAAATCCGGGTTTAGAGATGACTTCCTTGGACAGGCAGAATTTCTTCTAGACATCATCAATAGCAAACTAGTATGGAACCAGAGGGTCACATTACGCAGCAAAAAATAACCCAAAATATGGGAGAAATGTTTGTTTTGCTATATCCGGGCAATATTCTCCAGAAAATGTCGCTGTTTTGGTAGCCAGTAATACGGACTGAGGATGGATCAGACACGGTAGTTATCAAATTGCTTCTACAGTTGAAAAACAAAACTAACATGTAAGACTCCAGATTTTTTTGCTTTCTATGAACACGATCTTCACTATCAGGTAAACTATTTATGGAACTGGCTACATCTATATATAAGTAGACCAGTAATTTTTCCTGCCTTGGAAGAGTTGTGGAACAAAGAAATATAAGACTGAGAATTGGAAAACAAAAACTAGCCAATAATTGAGGAACATTGTCCTCCTTTAGTCTGATTCTTAAGTCAGACTGCAAACCCTGGTACGATTCAAGATGAATTTTTGGATGCAGAACATTGTCCTTCTTTAATCTGATTATTAAGTCAGACTGCAATCCCTAGTATGGTTTAAGAATACTTTTTGGATACGGAATATTCTCCTGCTTTTGTCTGACTCTCATGTCAGACTGCAAACCCTGGTACCCTTCAAGACGACTTTTTGGACGCGGAACATTGTCCTCATTTGGTCTGATTCTCATGTCAGACTGCAAATCCTGGTAGGATTCAAGACGACTTTATGGATGCGGAACATTGTCCTGCTTTAGACTGCAAACCCTGGTACGATTCAAGATGACTTTTTGGATGCGGAACATTGTCCTGTTTTAGTCTGATTCTCATGTCAGACTGCAAAGACTGGTACGGTTCAAGACGACTTTATGGATGCGGAACATTGTCCTGATTTAGACTGCAAACCCTGGTACGATTCAAGATGACTTTTTCGATGCGGAACATTGTCCTGCTTTAGTTTGATTCTTAAGTCAGACTGCAAATCCTGGTAAGATTCAATACAACTTTTTGGATGCGGAACATTGTCCTTCTTTAGTCTGATTATTAAGTCAGACTGCAATCCCTAGTATGGTTTAAGAAGACTTTTTGGATACGGAATATTCTCCTGCTTTTGTCTGACTCTCACGTCAGACTGCAAACCCTGGTACAATTCAAGACGACTTTTTGGATGCGGAACATAGTCCTCATTTGGTCTGATTCTCATGTCAGACTACAAATCCTGTTAGGATTCAAGACGACTTTTTGGATGCTGAACATTGTCCTCCTTTAGACTGCAAACCCTGGTACGATTCAAGATGACTTTTTGGATGCGGAACATTGTCCTGTTTTAGTCTGATTCTCATGTCAGACTGCAAAGACTGGTACGGTTCAAGACGACTTTATGGATGCGGAACATTGTCCTGCTTTAGACTGCAAACCCTGGTACGATTCAAGATGACTTTTTCGATGCGGAACATTGTCCTGCTTTAGTTTGATTCTTAAGTCAGACTGCAAACCCTGGTAGGATTCAAGATGACTTTTTCGATGCGGAACATTGTCCTTTCTTTAGTCTGATTCTCATGTCAGACTGCAAAGACTGGTACGGTTCAAGACGACTTTATGGATGCGGAACATTGTCCTGCTTTAGACTGCAAACCCTGGTACGATTCAAGATGACTTTTTCGATGCGGAACATTGTCCTGCTTTAGTTTGATTCTTAAGTCAGACTGCAAATCCTGGTAAGATTCAATACAACTTTTTGGATGCGGAACATTTGTCCTTCTTTAGTCTGATTATTAAGTCAGACTGCAATCCCTAGTATGGTTTAAGAAGACTTTTTGGATACGGAATATTCTCCTGCTTTTGTCTGACTCTCACGTCAGACTGCAAACCCTGGTACAATTCAAGACGACTTTTTGGATGCGGAACATAGTCCTCATTTGGTCTGATTCTCATGTCAGACTACAAATCCTGTTAGGATTCAAGACGACTTTTTGGATGCTGAACATTGTCCTCCTTTAGACTGCAAACCCTGGTACGATTGAAGATGACTTTTTGGATGCGGAACATTGTCCTGTTTTAGTCTGATTCTCATGTCAGACTGCAAAGACTGGTACGGTTCAAGACGACTTTATGGATGCGGAACATTGTCCTGCTTTAGACTGCAAACCCTGGTAGGATTCAAGATGACTTTTTCGATGCGGAACATTGTCCTGCTTTAGTCTGATTCTCATGTCAGACTGCAAAGACTGGTACGGTTCAAGACGACTTTATGGATGCGGAACCTTGTCCTCCTTTAGACTGCAAACCCTGGTACGATTCAAGATGACTTTTTGGATGCGGAACATTGTCCTGTTTTAGTCTGATTCTCATGTCAGACTGCAAAGACTGGTACGGTTCAAGACGACTTTATGGATGCGGAACATTGTCCTGCTTTAGACTGCAAACCCTGGTAGGATTCAAGATGACTTTTTCGATGCGGAACATTGTCCTGCTTTAGTTTGATTCTTAAGTCAGACTGCAAATCCTGGTAAGATTCAATACAACTTTTTGGATGCGGAACATTGTCCTTCTTTAGTCTGATTATTAAGTCAGACTGCAATCCCTAGTATGGTTTAAGAAGACTTTTTGGATACGGAATATTCTCCTGCTTTTGTCTGACTCTCACGTCAGACTGCAAATCCTGTTAGGATTCAAGACGACTTTTTGGATGCTGAACATTGTCCTCCTTTAGACTGTAAACCCTGGTACGATTCAAGATCACTTTTTCGATGCGGAACTCTGTCCCCCTTTAGTCTGATTCTCACGTCTGACTGCAAACCCTGGAATGATTCAAGATGAATTTTTGAGTGTTTATTGGGGTATGTATCCATACAGCTCAGACCATTATCAGTATAAACAGATTGTTCCATATAAGTGTATTCTGATCTCCCCACGTCGATTATTTTCTAAGTATTCTTTACTGCTTATCCTACAGATTAGTTCTTCAATACAGTGTTATTCTGTGTGTAACCAACTCAGCATCCGAATGCGTTGGGATAGAAAATAAAATGGAGATTTCAAGGCATTCGTAGAACTAACGGTCGCAATCTGTCCCAATTCCATTAAGTGATTTGTTAAGCTTGTGCGACCGCACATCAGGTGCGCACAATTTAAATGGAAAATTTCATATTTGCTATTTTAAGCCCCCCTTTCAATTATAATCCATGGACACATTATGCACGCAGTGGTGCATTGAGCGCAGAGCACGAATTGTGCATTTGCGTCATTTATCGGAATCTTTTTTTAGCACCTTGCAACCAATAAAAACCCACATACACACGTACACACATGCACACACACACACACACATGCACACACACACACAAAAGCACATACTACGAAACTGCTCAATCCAACTAAAATCAGAACTCACACAATACGTGTCATTTTAGGAAATACTGCATGGGAAATAAGAATGAAAAATGCTATTGCAATGTCCTTGCAGCTTTCGAGCACATCGTCAACTGCTGTTGCTGCTATTGTTGTTGTGGTTATTGTTGTTGTTGTTGCTGTTGTTGATGGTGCTGTTGATGCTGTTGTAAGTGCTACTTGCGCTGTAGCAGCAGCATCACAGCGTCATATCAATTTCAGCATAATCGTGTAATTCATAAAAACTTTCGAACGGAAAAGGTTATCATGGAATTATAAAAAAATAAATGGAAACTGGTAAAGGTTAAATGAAGGCGGTTCAGACCGACTACGAGACACACTACAGCGGAGGAGTACCTGACAAACCATGATATGATAATGTACGGAAAGGGTATGTAACTAGGATTAACGACATACATATAACATAAAACTACATTGTCCGGACTGAGAAGTAGCACGTAAAACAATATTCACATAAAAGGACACCGGCCTCAACTGGTGAATATGTTTAGGAGCCTGTCAAAAATATAAAAGTACTCGGTTTATTTTAAATTTGTATTCTTTTTTAAATGCTGTTGTGTGTACTCTAATCAGAATGACGTCACAAAACACTTTTAAATAGACAAAGGGCTCTTGTGTAATTCCATTCTGATATGTGAAATGAAACCACCTACTCAGGAATTATGGGTACAACTCTGCGACGTTCTCTGGGCTTGGCCACACTTTGAAGCTACACAATAAAGCATTTGTTTTCAGTGGTTCCTGAGGACTGGAAGGGAAGACTGCCAACGACATTAGATCCCTAAAATCGATTTGTCTCTAGGGATCTAATGTCGTTTATAGGCTTCCCTGACAGTCCTCAGGAGCGAAAGTCGGTTCGTCTCTAGGGATCTAATGTCGTTTATAGTCTTCCCTCCCAGTCCTCAGGAGCCCAAGTCAGTTTGTCTTTAGGGATCTAGTGTAGTTTGTAGTATTCTCTAAATGATTTCAGCCCTAAGCAATTGGAAGGGGAAGTGAATAAACCTCATTATACCTCAATGGGCGTTGTTTGGACTAAAAGTATCCACTGTTCAGCGATAAGTTGATGTTGTTACAGAGTTTATATGAAAACATATTCAGTCGACAAATTGACTGTCTTGCGATAAAACAGGTTCAACAAACTTTTTCAAATAACTTGAACATGTTCAGGGAAGTTAAACACGTTTAAAAGGACGATCTAGGTATCTCAGTAGTACTGCACATTACAGTGATAAGAGGTGATTGAAAGTCTTGCGTTGTTTTAGCAGCTTTGTGAGAATATTGCATATTTATATATAAAACTGGGTGTGGTACTTGATCTTTTATACCACATTTACAACCAAGAACGGAATTCTGTCTATGAACATTCAGTCACAGAGTTGACTGTTACAGCTTACATGCACTTCAAAGTATTTATAAATATAAATAGTAGGCGTGGCTACTGGTATTAACACTTCTATATTTCCAAAAATCCAAATGTGTATTATTTTCGCTCTATTGAGCACAACTTCTAGAATCGGTGGATGATCTCCAAAGCACAAAGCATGTAGTAGAGCGATCAAGAGACAGGACTAGTTGTGACTTGACAGCAGCATTGATAAGTCTGATATCGAATAGAAAGTTTAACTTGTTAAGCAGTGCATTACAATTTCCCACTTATTTCTTAAGTGAGGCTGCTAGAAGATTAAACTACGAGTATTTGCGGCACTGGACACAAGCGTACCCATAATATTCTTTATGTCGAAGATATCGTTAACAAAATATCCTTCCCTAAATGTATTGATCACGAAAAATTTCGCCTAGCATATGAACCGAAGCGATTTTATATCATTATTGATTTTTAAAAGTTTTCATACTGAATACAAACATCACAAGAAGAAAGCTCCCTGCTCCTCTTTTTCATAAATTGAAGGCGTACAATAAAATAAAACGAATAATCGAGACAATATCGGAGTTCCAACCTAGCAATCGAGACTGTATTGGAGTTCCAAACAAGCAATCGAGACTATAACGAAGTTCCAAACTAGCAATCGACTCTATATCCAAGTTCAAATTAGCAATCGAGACTATTTCCTAGTTCCAAACTAGCAATCGAGACTATATCGAAGTTGCAAAGTAGCAATCGAGACTATCTCGGAGTTCCAAAGTAACAATCGAGACTATATCTGAGTTCCAAACTAGCAATCGAGACTATATCTGAGTTCTAAACTAGCAATCGAGACTACATCGGAGGAACAAACTAGCAATCGAAACTATAACGGAGTTCCAAACTTGCAATCGAGACTATATCTGAGCTCCAAACTAGCAATCGAGACTATCTCGGAGTTTCAAACGAGCAATCGAGACTATATCGAAGTTCCATACTAGCAATCGAGACTATCTCGGAGTTCCAAACTAGCAATCGAGACTATATCGGATTTCCAAACTAGCAATCGAGACTATATCGAAGTTCCATACTAGCAATCGAGACTATATCGGAGTTCCAAACTGTCAATCGAGACTATATCTGAGTTCCAAACTAGCAATCTTGACTATATCTGAGTTCTAAACTAGCAATCGACACTTTATCGGAGTTCCAAACTAGCAATCGAGACTATATCGGAGTTCCAAATTAGCAATCGAGACTAAACCGGAGTTCTAAGCTAACAATCGAGACTATAGCGGAGTTCCAAACTAGCAATCGAGACTATATCCGAGTTCAAATTACTCGAATCTATCGATTAAATCCCATATATAAAAACAAACTGTTCGACATATCATCTGGGAAACTTTTGGTCCATCTCTAATGTTGATAAATTGTTCAGAAGGACTGAATTATATATATGTGTGGACCCATCCACCAAAAACTGTGTGTAAGACTTTTAGACACAACACTATACTGACTTCTACGTGCGTCCGTTTCTACTCAAGGACCTGTGTTTTATATTTACATCCCGCTTCTCCTCATAGAACTGCTCGAAATATTCAACACTCTTTATAATTGTACGTGATATCATCCATCCCTATTCAGTATATACTATTCACTTATCGTCTTCGATACCAGTCCAACCCTGACTAAAACTCATCCGTGCGCGAACTCCCACTCAATGCCCTATGTTCTATTTTCACATACTCATCGACAGCTCCTTCTGTTCGAACCCTTTGAATGCTCTGGCCTGGCGTGGATCCATCAACATGTTCGTGTACGTCACGCCTCTTTTGGTCAGTAATAAACATGCACACGAAATGAATATAAGATTTCCTGAGAGTAGGGTGTTAAAACAGAGCAAAAATACAAAAAATTGTATGTCTAAAAATAGCAGCGAAAAAACCTTCAACTACCAGACTAACCGTAGTTGTGTGTGTCCTTCGGTGGGTAGAATATGGCAGGCAGCTTGCAAAGAGAAACACTTGGCTGGGGTCTAAGTTAGGGGATTGTGCGAGTATTTGCTCGCATATACCAACACACACACACACACACACTCGTGCACGCAAATAACTTCCTGTCCTGCATGAACTCGAAATGAAGTAACCCAATGCCATGTAACAGGCGGAACCTTTATGAATGGAGTTTAATACAACTTCTCTCTCGCGTTCGGCGGAATATGGACACTCCGAAGAATCCACCAACCAACCAACCAACCAAGCAACTCACACTCGCTCCTTCACTCGCTCGCTTTGCGCGCATCTTTTATGCTTTTTTGGAGTTGCTGTTACGCTGGAGTTATTTCTGTCGTCCGGAGCAGCAAATTCATTGAAGAATTGAAGTTGTACTCTCATACGTGCATGTACCCCCGTATATATATTTATATATGTACTAGTGTATTCATTGTGATGTGGATTTCAATATATAAACATGCCCGAACGTATATGAGTGTCCTAGTTTCAGGTTTGTATACCTCTGCCCCCCACTGCCATTCAGCAGTGCTGCGGTGCTATCATTCAAGTTTTCAGTGCTGCTCGCAGCGACTGACGCTGCACTTCAGACCACAAGTATATATGTACATACAGTATATATATAAATAGTAGGTACAGATATAACCACGTCATCAGCAATGGTTGGAACATGTCAAGGACTCCTCCATACGCGCTGCCAGCTAGAACGTCAGCCAGGCAGCCAGCCAAGCCAGCCAGCGAGCGAGCAAGAAATATGCTGAATTAAAAGCGGTACGAGTAGCGCAGTTGACACAGGCAATTCTGCCGCCGTGGCTTGTTACTGTTGCTCGGGATTTTCATTCATTTTCTTGGCCTGGCTATGTTGGCTGTGCTTGTCCCTGAGAACGGACAAACTATTTGGAGCACTTTTGAATGAATTTCTGAACTGACGCCAGCCACGGTGCTAGCAACTTTTCGATTATCAATGGATGACCGGGCAAATAGATAGATAGATATATATAGAGAGCGAGAGAGAAGGGGAACGAGAGGGAGAGAGATAGTGCATTGAGGAAAAGGTGATTCTTTAAATAGGAAATTGCAAACAAATTAAATTAGTCAGGGTATTGTGGGGGGTGATGTATTAATGCAAACACCATTTGCCACACTCAAAATGGGCTCCACCGCACCCACTTATGCGATTATTACATTTTGTTTGAGCTCTGATTTTATGGAGGGAGCGATATACATAATATTATCGATTGCTGCCTTAAATAAATCAAATTATACGAATATGATCTAATCCCACGGAAGTGGGCCATGAAAACATTGACGAGCGTTGTGGGAGAGCACCGAACCAGCAGGAAGGAGCCATGTGATTATGTTGCGACATTTCGGCATTCTGCATTAAGTTGTCCTTCTTAATATAGACGCAGTGTACGCATATAGCAGCGCGAATCATTGCAGTTCCTGTGAAGAGTGCTAACAATAGATTTATTTGTGACGTACGCGCACAATATGGGGGTGGTATTCGTGAAATCTGATATGCTGCTGTACGAGCGTACAGAATTAACCTTCTGATGTATTACGTCTAACAAAGTGAGCTCATGACATCATGGAATTCAAGTGAACTATTGTAACATAAACAATGAAAAAGGTCTTAAAATTAGTTCGAATTAAATAGAATTTGAATATTTGGATGGCTTCTACAATGTCCTTAATCCCCTCGTAGTATGACTAAGCAGCAATTTACGTAACAATATGCTCTTTAGGGGCACATTTCCACAAGTACCAATTATATATTCATTAGTCAACTCACAACTACTCTGTCAACGTGACAACTTCTTAGTATCATTATAGTTCAGTATAGAATTTCTGGGACAAAGTAATAGCTCAGAGCATTTGTCTTCGTATTAGCAACGTGAGATAGAAACCACAACATTCCCCAAAAGAGATAGCAACACTAATGACTTACAGTATCAACTTCGTATGAAAGTCAAAGGAAGCATCATTGATGATCCTTAGCCTAGTATGCTCAATATACCTTCTAACATTATGAAGGGAAAATGTTCAATCATTGCTTGGGCTAATCACGGGGCACAAACCATAGGACTACCATAGGCATCATAGAGATTTCGAACAGAGCATTTTCTCTGCAATTGTCCTGTCTTTGCCAGAATGAGGAGGCGCATATTAGGGTCATGTATTGGAAATGGATATTAAACTCATGTATTGGGAATGGACATTCGGTTCATGTATTGGGAATGGACATTAGGGTCATGTAATGGGAATGGACATTAGGGTCATGTATTAGGAATGGACATTCGGGTCATGTATTGGGAATGGACATTCGGGTCATGTATTGGAAATGGATATTAAACTCATGTATTGGGAATGGACATTCGGGTCATGTATTGGAAATGGATATTAGACTCATGTATTGGGAATAGACATTCGGTTCATGTATTGGGAATGGACATTAGGGTCATGTAATGGGAATGGACATTAGGGTCATGTATTGGGAATGGACATTCGGGTCATGTATTAGGAATGGACATTAGGGTCATGTATTGGAAATGGATATTAGACTCATGTATTGGGAATGGACATTAGGGTCATGTATTGGGAATGGACATAAGGGTCATGTATTGGGAATAGACATTAGGGGCATGTATTGGGAATGGACATTAGGGTCAAATGTATTGGGAATGGACATTAGGGTCAAATGTATTGGGAATGGGCATTAGGGTCATTTATTGGGAATGGTCAGATGGTATTGAGAATGGACAATGTACATTGTCGCTGGACAGAATTCTGAGATTCAAACGAACGAGTCAAAGAAGTTTGAAAAGGTTTAACTTCCCCTTCACAACCCCCTATAAAATAATAATATTTCAACATTTAGAGTACAATGAGGGTATCACTTGCTTGACTGCTTGGAGACCTGATTTCTTCGACGGTTCTCCGGTCTACCCCACACTCTATTCATCTACATTCATCTATGCTAAATATAGAAATTTCATTAAAAGTGATGGACCTTTAAACCATATGAACATCAGTTGTGTATGAAACTTTGTTTGATTCTTTAATTACTATTGAAACATATTTCATACCGTATCAACACCGTATGGAACACCGCCATCGGCCAAATTACCGACCCGATTCCATTTGGTGATGTTCATACGGAAGTTCCAATTATTTAAGGGTTCCAATTCTTTATGACTTTTTCGATTAATTGGGCTCAATTTCACCAGTTACCTGTATAATAATCTCCTTGACCTCTTTATCTTTGTTTTAATTGTGAAGTGTGCCGATTAAAAACAAACCTGCAAAAAAAAAGCTACTGATGTGAAATCGAGAGTTCCTGTGGGTAGTTGACATCGCCTTGCTGGCATGATTTGTGACACGTAGTGGTGTCTGCTTGTTGGTAAGAATCAAAGGGGCCAAAAGGAATCACGAATCGTGGCACGGTGGCGGTATTTGAAAGTTGCAGCTCAAGAAAACGTCGGAGTATTGAGCGACATTGAATCTCAGGTATAGAATATAATAGAATAGAAGTGGTGCCTAAAAAGTAGTTCCCCAAGAAATCAGGCATTGATGTTTATTATAAGCCTGGAAATATTAGGAAGTGGAGGCTGGAAATAAAGGATTGTGAAGTGAAGTTACACTTTTTCAAACTTCTTTGACTCTTTTATGAATGGGGGCTTGTAGATAAAGGATTGTGAAAGGGAAGTGACATCTTTTCAAACCTCTTTGATTCTTTTATGCATCACAGAAGTCTGTCCAGCGATTGGGAATGGACAATGTACATTGTAACTTGTATTTTTCGACAATTCTAGTAAGATTTTTGAGAATTTTAAAGTCCGATTACAGGAGTCCAAAGCATTGAGTTTGGCTTGTCAAGTAAGTGAGGTTATTTCTGGCAGTAGTATAGATATTTCCAAAACTAGTATAAATTATATGAACTAACACTAAACATTGTTTTGTTAAAGGAAGCGAGATCCCTTTTCTCTAATATACATTTTCTTAAGTAGAATCTCCTTTTGGAATTTGTCCTTTTTGCAGAACTTATCAAGTAGGCAAACTAAGGATAATCGTGAGTGTGTTCTAAAATGCATATTGCTCTAGCCCCACAACACACGTTGTTACGCGGTGGTATCACAATGGACCTATGGTGGTCTGAGTGAGTTGATCTTTAGACCGGCTACCACGATAATCCAACCTAACCTAACCCAACACATACATTAGATTGGACTAAATTATATAAAAGGTATTATAATTCGACCTAAAAGATCCATTGGGATGCCTCTGTTTGCTTAAAAGATATGGATAGTTAGACTCATCTATAGATCTTTTATCGAATTTGTTTTAGACAGAAACTTATTTGTTTTGAAGGGATCAAATTGAGGAACTTTACTCATATCCAAGATGTACTCTCTGAAATACCTGTAACTTTTGTGTACCAGAGCTCCGGAGTCTGTGTCAGGCGTAGTGGAGGTTTCGTCACTTACTCCGCAGAATCTATAGAGGAGACCATCTGAGGCTAGACCCAACTTATTCAATTGCCAGCAACCACTTAAAACGTCAGTAATAAGAACCGAGGCATGCTTATCAGCTCTTTATTTATTTATATATACTTGATCTATATATATAGAAATACAAACCAAAGCCTCAGAGCAAGACATCTAAGACAGACTAAGACACTAATAAAATTGGACCTTCACTGTTGCAGTTGTATTTCTCGGTACACCTGCGAAAAACATTGATTTTGTATGGTGGAGGATTGCGTGGTTTAAATGTGCCACCAGCTGGGCAGGTATATCTGGATACAATTGTAAACGATGTCGAGTTTGACTTCCTATGTGGAATGTCTGAAATTTTGTGAAAATCAGACCACCAACACTCTACTATCCACAAGAGAACTGTAGCCAGACGGGGCATTGACCTTCCTTTATGCACGTACAGATGCGAGGTTGGAATACCAATTGCCACCTCTAAACTGATGCTGAAGGATAGAGTCGTGCGTGAGGCCAATGGGTCTTGGGCAAACTAGAGCACTTGCTTAACGTCTAGGCTAATGTGGCCGGAGCTTAAAAGGAGGACATCTAGAGACTTGCTTGCCCTGTCGAGAGAAGATATCTCTAAGGTCATGGCTTGTATAACTAGTCATTCGGCAGGCATGCTCTCAGGCTGGGAGTATTCTTTCATGAATACTGCAGAAGCTGTGGCGATGAGGAGGAGGAGGTGACTGTGGAACATCTCTTCTGTAGATGCCCCGCTCTGGCTAGAAACAGAGCGGGCTCTTTAGGCAAATACGCTTTTAATTCTCTTACAGAAGTGTCTGGCGCGAAGGTCAAACAAATCCTGCGGTTTATTAGGGCTTCGAAATGGTTCGACGAGTAAATTCAGAGGTGCATTGTTACGCGGTGGTATCACAATGGACCCATGGTAGTCTGAGTGAGTTGGTCTGTATGCCGACTACCACGATAACCTAACCTAACCTAACCATCTATCTATCTAACTCTCATTTTACCTAGGTAGGTAGGTAGGAGTGGCAGCTTAGTTCCTTTTTCCGAACCCTTCACTTCACGCTACCAACTTTTATCATTACGACTTACGGATTCTTTTTAATAGGTATATATGATTAAAGAAGAATTCGTCGGTATTCTGGGAAGGTAGCTTCTGGGAAAGGAAGCTTCTGCAGCTTTTTGCAAAATTTCCTCAGTGTTCAATGCAGTGTTCACATGTTTCAAGTCGAATGAAACAACGTTCTCGGTTACTGGATAGAAAACTGGTTTACTAATTTGAACGACTTATAATTTTATAAATGAGTTTCTAAGATCATCTTTATAGAAGATGACATAGAAATCCGTCTTATATATCCTAGGCTCCGACAATGGGTCTCCGTTAAATACACCGAACTAGAGTGACTTCCTCTTATGTATGTACTTAAATCGACAATTCGTCGGTATTCTGTTCTTTTGGTCTGAGTGAGTTGGTCTGTAGATCGGCTACCACGATAACCTAACTTACTATTCACAAGAATATATTGCTCAAATGAGCATACTTTAAATAGATATAGAGGGGAAAATCAGCCCATCAACACTATTCTATTCACAAGGATATTTTATATTTATAATCCTAGGATAGGGGTTTTACCGACTACAAACATTGCTGGATTTTATTTTCTTGAAATATTTTTTTAATCATATCAATATCAATAGTAATGGAGGTAGATCAGGTTGTAATGACAAAATTAGAGGCATTTCAATACAAGCCAATAATCAGTTTAAAGACAGTATAGAAAAGCCGTGTCGTTTCCATTGTAAGTGATAAAATCTTGATTAATATGAAACTTGATCTGAAACTGAAGGGGAAGTTCAATGTAATAGTGAAAATAACACTCACAAAATTGTCGGGATAAGTGATGATAAAAACTCCAAATTACTGTAGACTCCCCAAAGGTAACTAAGTACGAATTTGTCTGGCCTAAATATATATATATATACATATATATATATATATATATATATATATATATATATATATATATATATATATATATATATATATATATATATATATATATGTATATATATATATATATATATATATACAATATTTTTTATATATATTTTATAGGATACTATAACTTCAAAGCAGTGACGTAGTTTATCAAATTATAGCATCTGCGTACTATCGCTGGGAGTGGTAAACAAACACACACCATTTAAATAAGGCCCGCATGGACGAGTAGCGTCGGCTCCCACTCATTGGACGAGATTTCACGAAATGTCCCTATTGCTATTACCAGTAAAAATTACAAATAAAGTATTTAATAATGTGCTGTACGAGTATATTTGATATTTATGTGCATAAATGCAAATAAAGTAAGCAAAGAAAAGTTTTATATGAACAGGCAGACGAGTAAATTTGTCATCATTCATGAATTGACCTACTTTTTTGATATTTTTTTAATATTCTATGCGATAAAAAAAAATCTTTACAAATTTGTGTACGCAAAAGTATATAAAAATGTATTTTATTTATGTACTTATCTGTATTTACGCATGTAGGCACATAGGGAGATATTAGTGAAATTTTTGAATTATTGCATATGCGCGGTACCGAGGCAGTCCCAGACGCACAACACATCATAACTTGTGCATATACACACTTATATGTAGGGAGGTATGCATGGAAGTGTGTGTGGGTGTGTGTGTGTGTTTGAGAGTGTACTGTAATTCAAGTTACCTTTTATATCAAACAAGTTACTAGTTACAAGCAATTTTCGTTCTGCAGGCAGCGTCAACAAAACGGTGACTGGGACAAACAGCAAGTATGAGAGAAAGAGGCATAGAAAGAGAGAGGGGGAGAGAGAGGGAGAGAGAGATAATGTGAAGGATATTGCACATTTTCACCATTGATTAATGTGGGCACATTCGTACTTATGTATGGATGTGCATACATACATATATTACGAAGACGCCGCCTTTCCCATTTCCTATTTTTAGACATCATGGCTATGGTTTACATTTTTATTGTATGTTTAATTTCTCATATTATCTTAATTAACTGATTCATCAACTACAATAAGAGAACAACAAGTAAATGAATTAGTTATGTATCGACTAAATAAGAAGTTTGTAAATGACAGACCCAGATACAGTTTATTTTCTACTTACATTGGCTGCAAGGATATTTTACACTGCTTCATGGCTATTTTACACATTTATTTATTTACAATATTTAAAATAAGTATAAAATATATTTGTTGCTGGTACAAGGCCCGAAGAAAAATAACAAACAACAATAACAACAAAATTATTGAAAAGCTTGCTGAACATACAAAACAGAGGGATGATTGCACATAAGGGTGTAGTCTCCAAACTTCAAACCTGCTTATATAACTTGTGTATTTTTTGTTTGTATTTGTTTTTGTATTTTTGTTGTTGTTTTTGTTTAGGAATGGTGGTGGAATAACGAAGTTGTTGGGTAGAATAAAGAGAGCCACACATACACGTACACAAGACCAACAACTTTCAATACACACACACACACACACAGTCGGAAAGAAGTACGTGAAAGGAAACCTGCCTTGGGAGAAAAACAGGCCAACCCGTCTGGCAGAGCTTTTCAAAATATTTCAAAGCTTTATAGAACTTGAACAGTAATGGTATAGGTTATGTTGTTATAATAAATCTAAAGTTGGATAGGTAGGTATCTGTTATCCTGTTTAATAAAAGAGCGACAGAGATCCAGAGGGAGAGAGAGAGAGAGAGAGAGAGAGAGAAGCATAGGAATTTCTCAAACATTAATGCAATCATGAAGTTAAAAAAAAATTAATTATAGAACAAATTTAAAATGAAAAACATAACTAATTTTCCAAAATCTCACCCAGAATCTATTTTCCCAAGAAACGGCGACCCTACTTGCTACTGTCCAAATCCTCTGAGCACATAATTTCTTATGATGTAAGGTTATTACAATATTTATTAAATATTTCAAGGGGAGCATATAAAAAGGGGCGAAAAAATGAGTAAAAAGAATTGGAAAATATGTAGCAATTAGAAAAAAAAAACTATATACATATGTACATATATTTTGGTATCAACATTTTTTTCATACCCATCAGCTTCTATAATAAACACCGATATTAATAGTTAAAAATCAAGGAAAACTTATAAATTTGCCTTTTAATTTTATTTTGCTTTAATCCAATGCAATTCGTTTGAATTACAACAAGTGTTTTGTGTATTAGGCAAAGAGCTTTGCTTGTGTATGTGAGTGCGGACAGACAGCTTTCTGTACACATTTTCCTTCAACTTGACGTCTCGTTGGCTAATACGAAAAACTAAAACGTGCGCGCTGCATCGGGGCGGTAAGCTGAAGCGTGTATTAAAATATACACCCACCAGCAGCGCACAAGAGTACCAACCAAACACACACACACACACACACACAAACACTTACTCTCCTACTCATGCTTATACTCATACAAGTATACATTCCAACGCTCACCCATACCCTAATACATGTAATTTTTCCTTTTGTATTTGAAAGAGAGCAAGTTATATACTTCTCCATGTCGTTAGAGGGGAGAGAGCATGCCCAACAACTGCGAACGCTGCGAGCGCTCAAACTTGTAAGACAATCATGAATGAACGAACACCTCAATGTATTTTGTATGGTTACGCCAATTGTGTACAACAACAGCAATAGCAGCAGCAGCAGCAGTAGCGGCAGAAGCAGTAGCAGTACCAGCGCCACCAGCAACAAAAACAACTACTCGCAAAATAGCAACAGCAACAAATACACAAACAAACACACCACCCACTATTAACTTAAATGATTTGTGTTATTACACAAACAATGTGCGAATGTGTGCGTGTGTGTGTTTGTGTGTACATCAGAGCATGTGTGTATAAAGACTGCTGCTGACTGACAGCGCAAAGAAACTAAAAAATGAAGAAATAAATTCATTCATTACAAATTGTGGACGTAACCATAAGCGGGGGGGAAAAAAGGGACTTCAAAGGCGATGCATTTGCAATGCAACGCAAAAATGTGCAATTGGCAATCACGCCTTTCAATGAAATGTTAACACAAACACCAACACAACTGCAAATGTGAAGAGTTTCATTTAACAAGGTATGAAAAAAGAAAACCAAGAAAAATTACTCGTAACAATTCAGAAATATAACGTAATATTAAGCAAGACATGCACGCGCATGTAAGGGGAAATTGTTAATTTATTGATGTGGAAATTGGTGTCATACTTTTATTGTTAAAAATACTCGTAAAATTCCTTCACATATTTATAGCACGTTTGAAGAATCTTGCGACATTTATGTATATACAAAATTTACTAAATGCAATTTTAACGTGTATGGATGTAACATTTCAAAAATTATGTAAATTACTCATACGCCGTGTATGGCTCAACTGGATATGATTATTTTTGAGAATCACCAGCTTGACCGCGCTGGGAGTACTTTTATTTTATATATTATATGTGCAAAAGTATTAAAAATATATATAAAAAGCAAATAATGACACACATTGCAATTTACAATGCTATTTGTAGTGTGCCAAGTTTGCCGTCGGTATAATAAAACAATATTAAATTGAGAGCCAAAACCCCCCTGACTAGGTAGCATATTATTCAAAATTTATATAGTAAAACACTTTCAAGTTTCCGTTATGATAGCATATTATTCCAAACATCTAAAGAATAACGCTTTCAAGTTTCCAACGATTCTTAAAAAGAATCTCTCAAGATTTCAAGTTTGCATCGATGCTGAAAAAGAGCATTTTTTGTTAATATATTTTTGCGACGATACTTTTATTATAAATTAACCCATTCGTGCATGCCTTAAACAGATTTTTCACATCAAATAACTACTGAAAATCCTTTCTAATTATAAAATACTAACTACGACTTTTTACACAACTTGATTTTTTTTTTAAATATGTTGTATATCTATTTTTATTGTTCTTCTACCCACTTACGCAATAGTCGTCTATGCAGTCATCAGTTTGGTGGAGGAGAAGTCAATTAAAATATCTCTGACTATGCAGAATATTTTGCGCAAACTCTTGGGTGAGGAGAACAGAGGGAAAGAACCAGGGGAAAATCAGGAAAGAACCAGGGAAGAATCAGAAAAGAACCAGGGAAGAATCAGGAAAGAACCAGGGAAGAATCAGGAAAAAACTAGAGAAGAATCAGGAAAAAACTAGAGAAGAATCAGGAAATAACTAGAGAAGAATCAGGAAAGAACCAAGGAAGAATCAGGAAAGAACCAGGGAAGAATCAGGAAAAAACTAGAGAAGAATCAGGAAAGAACCAAGGAAGAATCAGGAAAGAACCAGGTAAGGACTGGTATTTCATGTGTTTTGAATATCAATTCCTATGATGATTGGTTGCATTTTTTGACTTTTGTTGTAAATATAATGGAATATATATTAAAAAGCGGGAGAAATACCTCTATGGTATATAAGATGCTGTTACCAGATTGATGGATAAACTGAATGAATCAAAATATAGCAATATAGCCTCTCTGATCTAGAGGCAAGCAAGCTAGTCTCACACTCAGGGCGTAGTGGGTACGAATCCTGCCTCGGGCATGGTCTTCTTTCTAAGATATTTTTCTGTCCCAATCAAAAGCCTTAGTTGCTAGTACTGATTCCCCCAACCCCTTTTATTACTCGTTTCTTTGTATACACACTCTTTTCGATTTAAGTACATACATAAGAGGAAGTCACTCTAGTTCGGTGTATTTAACGGAGACCCATTGTCAGAGCCTAGGATATATAAGACGGATGTCTATGTCATCTTTTATATGATGATGATGATCTTAGAAACTCATTTATAAAATTATAAGTCGTTCAAATTAGTAAACCAGTTTTCTATCCAGTGACCGAGAACGTTGTTTCATTCGACTTGAAACATGTGAACACTGCATTGAACACTGAGGAAATTTTGCAAAAAGCTGCAGAGGCTTCCTTTCCCAGAAGCTACCTTCCCAGAATACCGACGAATTCTTCTTTAATCATATATACCTATTAAAAAGAATCCGTAAGTCGTAATGATAAAAGTTGGTAGCGTGAAGTGAAGGGTTCGGAAAAAGGAACTAAGCTGCCACTCCTACCTACCTAACTAGGTAAAATGAGAGATAGATAGATAGATGGTTAGGTTAGGTTAGGTTATCGTGGTAGTCGGCATACAGACCAACTCACTCAGACTACCATGGGTCCATTGTGATACCACCGCGTAACAATGCACCTCTGAATTTACTCGTCGAACCATTTCGAAGCCCTAATAAACCGCAGGATTTGTTTGACCTTCGCGCCAGACACTTCTGTAAGAGAATTAAAAGCGTATTTGCCTAAAGAGCCCGCTCTGTTTCTAGCCAGAGCGGGGCATCTACAGAAGAGATGTTCCACAGTCACCTCCTCCTCCTCATCCCCACAGCTTCTGCAGTATTCATGAAAAAATACTCCCAGCCTGAGAGCATGCCTGCCGAACAGCCAATGACTAGTTATACAAGCCATGACCTGAGAGATATCTTCTCTACAGACCAAGCAAGTCTCTAGATTTCCCTCTATTAAGCTCTTACCACATAAGCCTTGTCGTTAAGCAAGTCACCTCGTGTTCCCAAGACCCATTGGCCTCACGCACGACCTAGATAGATAGATAGATTGTACTGAGACCGGAAGCTAGTCAACAAGTCACTGCGGCCAAATAGACCTATTGTGACACGCTCTATTTTTACAAATACTCCCCAAGTCTGGTATTCATTACGAATTCAGAGATTTCCTTAGGGGTCTTGTCCGCAATATCTGACGGTTCTAGGAAATGGTTACCTAAATAACGAAGCCGAGTCCATATAAGACCATTACAGTCACAAATCAGATGTTCAGCTGTTTCCTACAGAGGTGATTGGGTGATTCTCTTGTTGTATAGGTGTTTCATTACTCGACAGTGACCAGTCAAAAGACCCGTGACAGTGCGAATACCTGACCGAGTCAGGCTCAGTATCTCGTTAGTTCTTTTGGGAGAATGGAATGGCGTGAAAGTTTTAGCTACCCTAATATCTATTGGTTCCAACCAATATTGGTGTGATTTTTTCCCTGCCATTCTTTAATCTCGTGTTTTGTGGAGCTGCAATGTAAGCCGCAGAATGGTTCAGGTCCTATAAGGTTACTTGCTGCCCCTTTTCTAGCGAGCTCATCTGCCTCTTCGTGCCCCACGTGCCCAGTTTGCGCTGGCACCCAGGAGAAATCTGTTTCTTGATAGTAGTCTTGTATTTTCAATAGAAGAAGGCACTTGATTTCAAACGTGCTAAGTGCTAGCAACACAGCCCTGCTGTCGGAGTGAATATAGATGTGACGATTTGTGGTATCGCTTTCTAGTTCTTCTCTTAAGCAAAGTTCTGCTGCATAAATTTCGGCTTGAAACACTGAGTTCTCATGCCCCATGCTGCTAAAAATGCATATTCTGGGTCTTTCCAAATACTCCTACCCCTATACCTTCATCCATTCTGGAGCCGTGTGTGTACCATAAATGAGACATATTTGAAGGTTTATGTCTATTCTGTTCCCCATTAACCCTATCAGGGAATGTGAACCTGAAGTTATGTTGGCAGTTGTCTCTGGAAAATGAGAGTTTCTCTTCACATACAATAAATTTAGGATAACTCCGTAAGGAACAGGAAAGAAATTTCATACTGAAATGTTAAGTGTCAGACGTTCCTAACACAAAATCCTTCGTAGGTTCACTTTTTGTGGAATTTTTGTGTCATAGAACTCGAATGACTAAGCACATGAGTTCCACATTCGTAGAGAGGAATCCCTGAATTCATTCATTTGGAAGGTCAATAGCATTTTCCGCTGAATTTTAATAGGCCAAACTTTCTTCGAGTTCGCATGGATCCAGTTATAACAAATTCGTCCTATTTGTAGCTCTTCTAGGGTGGACTGCTGTGATGAGGACCTTGCAACACGCACATAGTGTGTTTGGACCTACCATGGCATATATTCAGAACTATGCTTGAGATTTTGTTTGAACAGAAAACTTTTCAAAAAATTGGTGGGGCTGGGGAAGCGAACGAAATAGGTTTCATGCAAATCCTAATCCAAATGATTCCACATATATCGGGTATTATATAAACTGTTATCATATTCTTCTTAGTTGGCGAATAACCCCAGTGAGTCAGTGCCGCATAATTAGCCTTCACATGCTGACGCCAGTTGGAAATGCCGCGTTCACTGAGATGGAAAGACCAAGTTCAGGTCCATGATCAGGTGACTTAGTCGAACGAATCAAAACCCAGCGGCTCTGCTGGCTAGGTCATGTGGTGCGGAGGGATGAAACTGCTCCAACTAGGCAGGTCTTTAATTCAATACCCTAAGGTGGGCGACGCAGGGGGGAAAGAGCACCTTGGAGCATCGGATCGAAGACCTTCCTAGTTGGAGCAGTTTGAACCATCATCCATCCTAGCTAGCATAGCAGCTGGGTTTTGATTCGCTCGACTATGTCAATATCGGTGTACAGCTCGTACAACTCATTGTTCCATCTAATCCGAAACTCGCCGGGAACTCATGTAGATCCAAAGATTTTACGCAGAATTTTTCTTTCAAACGCGCTTAACGCCTGCTCGTCTGTGTTTGTCATCGTCTTCGCTATCCTAGCTATATATTCCATATAGCAGCACGGGAATGATGAGGGACTTATACAGAGTTAGCTTTGTTGGTCGAGAAAGGGCTTTACTCTTTAGCTGCATATTAAGCCCAATGTAGCACCTGTTAGCTAGAGTGATTCTCCGTTTAATTTCCAAACTGATGTTGTTGGTGGTGTTGATGTTGGTCCCTAGGTAGACAAAATCCTTTACAAGGTGAAGTCGCCAACAGCCACGTGATGTCCAAGACGATGGGACGATGGGCACTATAAGCTGCCAGCATGTATTTCGTCTTACCTTCGTTCACTTTTAGACCCACTCGCTTTGCTTCTCTTTCCAGGCGCACTGATAGGGTCCAATCGTTAACGATGGGATCCTATCTTTCGCAGAGTACGTCGTCAGATAGGATTTTGTATGCGATGTTAAGCAGACCAATTCCGCGGTAGTTACTGCACATCGCAGGATCACCCTTCTTGTGGACTGGACAGAGCACACTCAGGTTCCAGCTGCTGGGCATGCATTCTTCCGACCATATTCTGCACAAGAGCTGATACACAGGCTTCGCAAGCTCTTCGCCTCCAGCCTTAAACAGATAATACATCGGCTCCAGCAGACTTTCAGTCGGCCTAATGGCTGTTAAGACTTCAATATAATCGGGAGGCGGTATTTCGATTTCATCACCAGCAACCGGTTGCTCGTATTCAGCCTCGTCGTTAGTGTCACTGCTGTCGCCATTAAGCAGTTTCGCGAAGTGTTCTCGCCATAACCTGAGTGTACTCTGGGCGTCTGTTACCAGATTTCCTTTTTCGTCTGTTATAGAGAACCTTGATTTCATTCATGCATAGATAGGTATATTTAAGGGTGTTCTACACCTTGTCCTTAAAGATCTATTGTGTTGCCCCTTATTTGAAAGATGAGGATAGTATCATCTACAGTTATTCTGTAAAAATTATTTTCGACAGGAATTCATATATTTTGGAGGAATCAAGATGAGGGATATTGCTCATGTCTAAGATATATTCTCCAAAATACCTGAGTCTATTGTGTGCCAAGCAGATTAGATTTTAAATACATTC
The DNA here is from genome assembly GCA_920105625.2 of Clusia tigrina. Classification (NCBI taxonomy): domain Eukaryota; kingdom Metazoa; phylum Arthropoda; class Insecta; order Diptera; family Clusiidae; genus Clusia; species Clusia tigrina. The sequence continues at coordinate 32,949,506 of OV050030.1, forward strand.
CAGTTCTCTCATAGCCTCATGTTTATTGAGGAGGCACGGCTACAATGAGTTTTGAATGATGCTATCTCTTTCTATTCAACCGCAAATCACACTACTTAATGTTACCAACTCTTTCGCTCTAATGAACTCATGGGCAAAAAGTTACGAGGCTATATGGAATGACCTTGAGAGAGGAGAACGGGAATAAGGGAATTTGAATGTAAGGAGAAGTGGTACTGTGAATTGGTTGCTACAGTGATGAATGTTAATTAAAAACTTATGCAAAGCAATGGAGTACTAAGTAAAGTTGTAAATTGCCTGCGCCAGTGATAAGTGCGAAAAAGGGACAATGCGGATTGCAGGAGTAGTGCAGTTGTAAATTGGTTGTTGCAGTGATAAGTGTAAAAAAGGAAAAATTCGAAATTGCCGGAGGAGTGCAAAAAATAATCCAAATTGCCGAATTAGCACAGTTGTAAATAGATTGCTGCAGTGATAAGTGTTAAAAAAGAAATGCCAGTGGCCGGAGTAGTGCAGTTGTAAATTGACTGTTGCATTTATAAATGTTGATTCTATAAAAACCTAACCAAGGCGATGGAGTAGTGGAGTTATAAATTGCCTGCTTCAGTGATAAGTGTGAAGAGAGAGAAATGGATTAGTTCGAAATTACCGGATTAGCGCAGTTGTGAATTGGCTGCTGCGGTGTTTAAATTGAAAAGTTGTAAATTGGTTGTTGCAGTGATCAGTGGGAAAAAAGAAAAGAATTGGATTTGCTGGAATAGTGGAATTCTTAAATGCCTGCTTCAGTGATAGGTTTGAAAAAAGAAAAATTGAAAATTGCCGCAGTAGTGCAGTTGTAAACTTACCAACTTACTTCCGGGCCTAATCGCAGAATCTGTGAAACAACCCGCTATCGGGTTACGGCCGAACTTAACAGAGCTCGCCAGGCGCCTCTACATTAGGTTAGGTTATCGTGGCAGCCGGTCCACGGACCAGCTCACTCAGACCACCATGGGTCCATTGTGATAGCACCGCGTAAAAACGTACCTCCGATTCACTCGTCGAACCATTTCGAAGCCCTAATAAAGCGCAGGATTTGTTTGACCTTCGCGCCAGACACTTCCGTAAGAGAGTTAAAAGCGTATTTGCCTAAAGAGCCCGCTCTGCTTCTAGCCAGAGCGGGGCATCTACAGAAGAGATGTTCCACAGTCTCCTTCTTCTGCTCATCCCTACAGCTTCCGCAGTATTCATGACAGAATACTCCCAGCGCCTCTGCTTTGCGCGCGTCTTCTCCAATTTGTTATACCAAGCGTGGTTATAGTGTCCTCGAATTGGTCCTTCCATCGGAGGCATGGTCGTCCTCTACGTCGTCATCCAACGGCTTCCGCTTTGAACACCTTATTCATTGGAGCTTCTTCGTCCATACGCAAGACATGTCCAAGCCGGTTTGGAATAGCGCAGACGTTGTATAGTGATGCGTCTGACTATGTCAATATCAGCGTAGAGCTTGTACAGTTCATGGTTCAACCGAATACGGTAGTCGTCGCCAACAGGACCGAAGATTTTGCGAAGAATTTTCCACTCGAACACCCCAAGCGCGGCTGCATCAGTCTGCGACACGACCCATGCTTCTGCGCCATAGAGCAGCAGTTTGAGGAGCAGGATGAGCGTATTGTTGAGTGTCAGTTTTGTCGGTCGAGAGAGGGTTCTACTACACATTTTCTTACTGAGCCCATAGTAACACCTATTAGCAAGCGTAATTCTTCGTTTAATCTCCAGGCTAACGTTGTTTTCCGTGTCAAAGGTGGAGCCAAGGTATATCAATTCCTTGACAACTGCAAAAGCACAGTTGTCCGCTGAAACATGGGATCCTAAACGCCGAGTATCCCTGCTGGTGGACAGCATATACTTCGTCTTGCCCTCGTTCACCGTCATACCCACTTTCGCTGATTCTTTTTCAATGGCAGAAAATGCAACAGTAACATCTGGCTTGCAACGTCCAATGATGCCGATGTCATCAGCATATGCGAGGAGCTGGACACTTTTGTAGAAAATAGTGCCATTCCGATGCACACCGGCCTTAAGCAGTACCAGTTCCGTGACGAAATTGAAAAGATTGCACGACAGTGGATCCCCTTGTCTGAAACCTCGCACGGTATTAAACGGTTCGGAGAGGTCACTTCCTACCGTGACAGAGCTGGACGTATTGCTCAATGTCATTCTACAGAGCCGTATTACCTTTGTAGGAATACCGAACTCAGACAGACATGATGGTATATAGGCAATCCCTTATCGGGCTATCGAAAGCAGCTTTATAGCCGACAAAGAGATGATGGGTTTCGATCTGTTTCTCGTGGGTTTTCTCCAGGATTTGGCGCAGCGTGATGATCTGTTTCTCATGGGCTTTCTCCAGGATTTGGCGCAGTGTGAAGATCTGGTCAATGGTGGACTTTCCAGGTCAAAAATCGCAGTGATAAGGTCCAATCAGTTGGCATATGGTTTTAGTCTATCACACAATACGCTAGATAGAACCTTATAAGAGACCTTATAAGAGATGGCAATAAGACTGATTCCTGAGACTGAGTTGGCGCATATCATCGGGTCACCTTTCTTCCATACAGGACAAAGGACACTGAGATTCCAATCGTCGGGCATGCTTTCTTCTAGCCATATTTTACTGATGAGCTGATGAATGCACCCTATCATCTCATCACCGCCGGCCTTGAACAATTCAGCAGGCAGTCCATCGGCACCAGCTGCTTTGTTGTTCTTTAGTCGCTGAATAGCAACTCGGACGTCATCGTGGCAAGGTGGTCATCGTAAATTGGTGGCAAGGTGGTCATCGTAAATTGATGGCAAGGTAGTCATCGTAAATTGATGGCAAGGTAGTCATCGTAAATTGGTAGTTTGAATTCTCCAGAGGTGGTATTGCTGGCATCGTCGCCTGCCAGTAATTTAGAGATATGTTCCCTCCATAATCTCAGTGTGCACTGCGTATCCGTAACCAGATTCCCATTTTCATCTCTACGGGCTTAAAACCTTGGATCAGACGCCTGACCTGTTGATAGAATTTTCGAGCACCATTTCTGTCCCGGTACATCTCGAGTTCCTCGCACTCACACCTTTCCTGCTCGCGTTTCTTTCGTCTAAAAAAGGCGCCTCTCTTCCGTTCTCCTCACCCAGACCCGGTAATTTTGACGCATGGCTCGCGTTGCAGCAGACTGCAGCGTTCAAGCGAAATCAGAGCAATGGAGTAGTGCAGTTGTAAATTGCCTGCGGCAGTAATATTATTGAAAGTCAGTAAGGTGACTCTTGCAGTGATAAGTGTAAAAAAAAGGAATGTCAGTGGCTGGGGTAGTGCAGTAGTAAATTGGTTGCTGCAGTGATAAGTGGGAAAAAGAAAGGAACTGGATTTGCCGGAATAGTGGAGTTGTGAATTGCCTGCTTCAGTGCTAAGTTGGAAAAAGGAAAAATTAGAAAAAAAGGAATGTTAGTGGCTGGGGTAGTGCAGTTGTAAATTGATTGTTGCAGTGATAAGTGTGCCATAAAAATAGATATGCAACTTTTGTAGAAAAACCAAAGAAAGCCAATTGTTTATACGGGATACAATACCACTGACCTTCTGCTCTTGATATGTATATACCTCCCTCCTTTCATCAAAGCACTATGAGCAAAGAAGAGTATTTGTGTTACCTGTCAAAATCCAGTGCATCGAACTATTTGCATGCACTAATTTACGTAACAAAGCATACAAATATCCTTCATATTTCGCACTTGGCACGCCTTCGTCCGTGCTGCATAAACGACCTGGTAAAAAGCACACCTTCAGTAATCGCGAGTAGCCTATAAAAAACGACAGCCAATCAACCCATGCACACTAACACACACGCACACACACACACACACACACACACACACACACACATGTATATGGCACATACCTTCAGTGTGGTTTTTTTTTAGCTTTCACTTATTTCTTAATGACAATTTTAAAATAGAATTCATTTCATTCTGTTTCCACAAGTGATGTGCCTCGAACTGCGAGCAAAACAGACCGATTTTAAATGAAATGAAATAAACTGAAATTAATGAATGAATTGATTGAATGTATGCGCATATACTCGTATGAATAGCAGAGTGCATGAATGAATGAATGAATGAATGTGGCAACAAGCACAGCAACTGCACGTGCCGAGGACGGGAGCGAAGAGCTTGGAAGGGGCATTGAATGAGTTATGTGCGGCCTGGGGCGCTTATAGTGTTCTGTTTTCTTTTATTTTTTTTCTTTAAATCTTTTTATTTCAATTTTTTTATTATTGTTTTTTTAATATTTATTAACATTGAGAAATGATATCACTCACTTTCCGTTCGGCCGCTTACAAAATTTGTGGGTGTGTTGCGCTGCGTCAGCGCCAGCGGCTGCCACATGTCCACACAATTTAGTCCATAGATGCGCGAACACACTCATGGCCTGTGTTTCTGTTATATTATTGAGCGTGCTCTTTTCTAGTTATTATTTATGTATATATTATTAAACCGTGAAATGAAAAAAATATATAAAAAGAAACTGAATTGCTTTGCCCATTCCGCTGAACCGACTCTCGTATAAGCACAGCAGGCGAAGCAAAGAAACTTGTGCGCAATTTTATTAGCAAACGAACGAAGCAACTCTCCTGAGTTCTGAATGTACTCGCGCACACAGTCGAAGTGTTTTGAATTTTAATTTGTATTTTTAATGAGCGGAAGTAACGCTTGATTTTATTTATTGAATTTCAATGACAGACACGCAGACAAACAGAGAACAGACACGCCGCACCACATCAGGCCACGCCGAACTGACTCATTTTCATGTATCCGCGGCTTATATGAACGAGTATGCTAGGTAAACGCGTATATATATATATATATATATATATATATATATATATATATCGGAGTCTCACATATAGTTCAGAGCATTTGAATATGTCAGCTTTTGTACGAAAGCATTCTCTACGTTGGCTTTGGCGACAACTTATTCATTGGTCAACGATTAAGTGAAAGAGTCAAATGAAATTGTGTATACGAGTATATAATTGAAACTATAGAGTTCAATTGTAACCTGGAGACACAGATCTGGAAGTATAATTGAAGCTATCACTGACAAACAAATGTAGAATCCATTAGGAAATCCATTAGGGTAGAACTTGAATTTTTAAAAAATTTGTAAATAAATATTAATTCAATTAAATTTTAATTTCAATTGAAAGCAAAATTAAAACACTCTTAAATAAAGTCATTTCTAGTGAGTTGGTATTAGTAACTCATTAAATTAAATGGAAGAAGGAACCACCTCCAATGAGGTGACATTTTCAATTGACTCTGAAGAACATTCAAATGAAGTGTACCAGCACTGTTAGCAATGACCTCATCAGTCACACTACAGTGAAGCCCAGGAATGATGCAAGACACTTGTTTTAGGCTTCCTTTAAATGTATTTAAAGTTTGCTTTCTTCAACTGTGGCATCACTCAATTCTTTCGTTGGGTTGATGAAGTACTTACTTCGTTTGAAGTTTTGAACACTTTGCACTCATTATGAGGTAAAACTTAAGAAACTCACTCAGAAGCTGACTCAAGTATCTTCATTAACCCAACGAAAGAATTGAGTGATTCGACAGTTGAAGGAAGCAAACTTTAAATACTTTTAAAGGAAGTCTACCGCAAAATACTCATTTCTAGTGAGTTTGTATTGCACTCATTATGAGGTAAAACTTAAGAAAGTCACTCAGAAACTGACTCAAGTATCTTGATTAGCCCAACGAAAGAATTGAGTGATACAACAGTTGAAGAAAGCAAACTTCAAATACTTTTAAAGAAAGCCTACGACAAAATACTCATTTCTATTGAGTTTGTAATGAGGTAAAACTTAAGAAAGTCACTCAGAAGCTGACTCAAGTATCTTCATTAACCCAACGATAGAATTGAGTGATACAACAGTTGAAGAAAGCAAACTTCAAATACTTTCAAAGAAAGACTACGACAAAATACTCATTTCATCACTAGACAAAATACTCATATCGTCATAATCAAAAATTCAAAGTCCTTGTTTCAACATTTAAATGTAATGAAAATTAATTTAAATTAAAATTTATGTATATACGAGTATATCCAAATAGTTCCTTTATTATATTAATAAAACATTTTCAAATGTCATTCAACAATTTAGAAATTTTAAATTCATTCATCTTTCACCAAAATTAATTTCTAAGTGAACTACTCCATTCGAATCAAATACCTAGTTTTATTATATTAAAACATAAATGATTGCATACTTTTAGGATCCCATTTGAAGTTTGAGAATGAGTCCACCACCCAATGTATTTAAGCCAAGACTCAACCCATGCAGATAAAAACTTTCTTCGATACTTTTAGGCTACCTCTATTAAGTGCAGTTCACAAACGAGAGAGGTGTATTATAAACCAAGACACGATCTATTAAAAAAAAAGCTTACTCAAGAACCCTCTTTCGAGGTGTAGAAAATGCTCTAGAATGTTTTCGAAAATAAAAGCTTACTCAGGAACCCTCTTTCGAGGTGTAAATAAAATTAGAGAATGTTCTCTTGGACCATTCGAAAGGTATATAAGCTACCAGCAATTCAAAGTCGAAACAGTTGAAAAGCAAACGTAACAGTGGGTACATCGCGCATTTTAATCGAAGCAGCAAAATTTGTAATTGTGATTAAAAAGTAATAAACAGATTAATGAATTATTAAGGAAAGTGCAATTTGTAATAAAGTAAACTTTAAGCCTAATATTAAGTATGTAAATTGCAATAAGTTAATCATTTTAATTTAACAAGCTACTATTTGATTACTCCACAATCCAGTGGTACGAATCCGAGTATTGAGAGTTAGAGTAAATTGTCAGGAGGGCAATTTCGTAACAATATTATATTATTGCTCTAACCTGTTTAAATCATTCCAGACCCTAGTAGGACATTATGTGAGTAACTCTCTTAAGGTGATAAAAGTATCACCTCTATTGACTTGCGAAATAAACCTTGTTAACAAATCATTCATGATTCATATTGTCACTGCATGCGTATGAGAGAAAGCAATACAATCTTGAACGACTCATAATGTACAAAGCACAATATATTGGAAATTATTGAACCCAGAAAAAACATTCTTACGATGAGTTCTTTTCTCATCCCACCAATTTTTCTAAGCTTTAAAACCAAATATCTTTTCAAATATCAGTTGTTGGTATATGTCTTTAGTCCTACGGACTTGCAGGTTTTTTTTTTACTGGTGAAAAAATATGTTCTACGAATGATAGACTAAGAAAGGATCAGAGATCCGGGGTACACAAGTTCACAGATATCAAAAAACTCTTTTGGAAAATGTTTGCAACGCCTACACTGAGAAGTGAAAGTATTACCATATTCATATGTTATTAATCAGTGTCACTGCCTGAGTCGTTTAAGCCAAGGCCGAACTTAAATCGTTGGTCTCTTTTTTGTAAAATTCATGAAACAGGATATTGACGGTGACACACTAGGAGTGTAGGGTATTTTGAATTGTCGGTAGGACCGATTAAGAATTCTTTCATTCTGAATATTTGCTATTGTTTCTTACTAAATATATAAAATATGTATAGCTGGAGGATTTTTAGTTAGTATTCTGCTAGGACTAGGTCAAAAGTACACAGAATTGACGAAAATACATACAAAATTCGTAACTAAGTTCGAAGGTAGTTTAACTGAGAAAAACTTTAATTACTTCCGAATTTTTACAATTAATATATAAGTATCTTATTATTAGAAGTTTTAAAATTACCCCCAATATAGCTCTATTATGGCCACAGGTCATTGCAAGGTCACGCGCCGTAATGCAATGCTCGTGACCGCGAGAGAAATAATTTTTAATTTTATTCCATGACGGAATAATATTTCGAACATTCATTATTAAGCATGAATAAGCGCAAGTAGTCATTAGTGAAAGCTTATTAGTCATAAGTCATTGGTCCAAGCTCATAAGTTAAAATTCATGTTATTAATTAAAATGCATTACTGCAGTATCATAACTGAAGAATCATTACTGACGAATCATTACTAAAAAGTCCTTACTGAAAAGTCATTACTGAAAAGTCGTTATTCAAATGTTACTGAAATGTCGTTACTGAAATGTCGGTACTAAAAGGTCACTACTTACAACGTAGTACTGAAAAGTCCTTACTGTAAGGTCACTACTGATAACTTAGTACTGAAAAGTCATTACTGAAACGCCATTACTAAAAAGTCCGTACTGAAAAATCATTACTGAAAAGTCAATACTGGTAAGATATACTTAAAAGTCATTACTGAAACGCCATTACTAAAAAGTCCGTACTGAAAAATCATTACTGAAAAGTCAATACTGGAAAGATATACTTAAAAGTCATTACTGAAAAACCATTACTAAAAAGTCCGTACTAAAAATTCATTACTGAAACGTCATTACTGAATGGTCATTACTGAAAAGTCATTACTGAAAAACCATTACTAAAAAGTCCGTACTAAAAAGTCATTACTGAAGTCATTACTGAATGGTCATTACTGAAAAGTCATTACTGAAAAACCATTACTAAAAAGTCCGTACTAAAACTTCATTCATTACTGAAAAACCATTACTAAACACTCCGTGCTGAAAAATCATTACTGGAAAGTGATTACTGACAAACCATTACTAAAAATTCTGTACTGAAAAATCATGACTGAAAGGTTACTGATAAATAGTTTTCATAGGGTAGGGCGGATAACCGCCGAAACAGGTGGTCTCCAATCACCCAGGCTTGATGCCCATTGTACTATAAGCCTGGAAAAATGTTTGAAGGAAGGGGGAGATAGAATATTTTGGAAAGAAAGTTACACCTTATCAAATTCTTTAACTCATTTATGAAGAAGAAGAAGGAAAGGAGAAAACAGGAAGAAATTTTTATATATCAAATACACCAAGTTGAACAAATCTTGTATTATGTTATTCAAAGGTCAACAGCAGGTCAGTTATTATATTATTATTATAGAGGACAATTATTAAATTATTATATTGTTACGTAATTGCCTTTCTGACAATTTTTACCGAGCTCAAGACTTGGATTCGTATCGCTGGATTGTGTAATACGCAAGCAATTCCCTCTTCAGTTAGAACAATTGGCTTTATTAGTATTCATCCAACTTACTATTGGCTTTAAAAGTTTGCTCGGTTCTCACACTTCGTCTTCGCTTATAGTGTGCTTCAGTTAGTCAGTTGTTGCACCACACTTTTCTATTTATAACGCTCTGCGACGATCAATTGTTAAATTTCGTTGCTAATACGACGCTCACGCTGCTTGCTGTCACTCTCAGGATTCGGCTATAATCCTTTTGCCACTGTCGCTGGTTAACTGATCTGCTACTACGATGTTCTCTTTCGGCTACGCTCACTGTTTCACAGCTGCTGCTACTACGATGTTCACTTGCTCACTTTCACTTATTTACAAATCCCGATGTCTCGTGTGCAGTCGCTTATATACCTCTTGAACACGAGAACCTCAACCAGCCTCCTAACGCAGCTTCGCATGCCTTCACGCGTGTGCATTTTTAGGGGTTGAAATCGACGCTCACCCTAAAATTACCAACCAATCAGATGGTGTTTCGATTTCGTAACCATATGTTGTCATTTGGTTAAGAAATTTTTATATATCAAATACACAAAGTTGAACAAATCTTGTATTATGTTATTCAAAGGTCAACAACAGGTCAATTATTATATTATTATTATAGAAGACAATTATTAGATTATTATTATTATTATAATAGATTATTATTATTATTAATATTATTATTATAATAGATTATTATTATTACAATCGATTATTATTATTATAATATAAATATTAACTATTCCATAAATTCCTCCTTTTCAATTCCAGAAAGGACTCCTTTTCTTTTTGTTTCTATTTAACTATTTTTCGCGACAATAAGGATTTAAGGTTTTTTCCATACACAACGACGGCTCAAGGAGTGAATATGTTTTGGTTCATAGACTTGATAGTCCTTTCGGGCATGACCCTTTAATTGTCTTAGACATAGATGAAGTTTTTCATTTAAAAAAATAGTATTGTTTTTATTACAACGTATTTTGTTTTGCTTTTCTAAAAGAATCAACAGCATAAGAACAAATTCTTATCTTAAAAGCTTTTAAAACTGTTTTCAAAGTGTTTTTAGATGTGTTATAAATGAAGAATCAATCAAAACTCTGGCATATAAGTAGTCTAAAAAGCTATGCAGAAGTTTCAGATAACAAATTTATACCGGAGACCTTCTATAAATCACAGTTTTAGAGAAATCTTCAACCGCAGCAGTTCCGATATTGAGGAAGGTCTTCTTTCCTCCTTCATAATTTTGCCGGAACAATCACAAATTTAAAATGTTGAGAGAAGTTTAAAAATATTACAGTTTAGATGTATATAATCTTCCTACTATTTCCAAACACGAATTCATTCAACACAAATCTAATCCAATTACGTACTTCCGTAATGAGCTACTCTCAAAATCGTAGCAGGCATTACTTTAGAACGTAATAAGTAGAGGAAGTAACTACATTTTAGAATTACTATTGAAGATAAAGTAATATGAAGCGTAAGTAACTAAACAGAAAACTAGCATTCTGTAGTTATGATGAACACTATATATAGAATATATCGCGTGTCGGCTGTAATATGACACCTATTCAGATAAGTAGGATTCTAAGGATATTCTCGACTTTCAAAGCCCAACTTGTTTACAAATAAAAACTTTCCTATTGAGAAACAACATTTTTTTCAAGTTTAAACACTGAAAAACTAACCAGAACTGTTATAGAACAATGGATGTCGTATGGATTGAGAGCTATCTATATCTGGCCATTTGTTCCAACAAAAATAAAAAGATAAAACTATCAAGCAACTTAGTAAAATGTTTATTAAACAACTTTAAAAGAACAATAAAGAAAAATATTAAAGCTCCATAAATATGCAAGATTTTGGGGGATAGGTTAGGTTTAGTTAAGCCACGCATAGACCGATTAGTCCCTAGCGATACCAGATGGGGTCTTCTGACCTTTATGCAGATTTCCAGTAGACACCTCGTAGGATGTCAACGCTTTTTGCGAATTTAAGCTCCATTCCGGAGATGTCTTCCAATCTCCCAAGTTGGGGCTCCTAAGCTATATAAATCAGTAAATTTATTAGAAATATAAGGAATCCTAGAAAATATCACTGCGAGTAGCTCAACTATGGATATATTGGAAGATATAAATCTGTAACTTTATTAGATATGCAGAAGAACTACAGAAGAGACCCGTATCTCAACTAGAAAAAGTTTGGAAATCTATCAATTTATTGGAACTATAGAAAAGTATCTCAACTATTAGCACAATAGGTCCTTACGGTCCACATTGATAGTACTCCCTGAAATATTAAATCTAAATTTCAACTATTGTACGAAGATTTTGGAATATATAAGTCTTTGAATTTATGGGATATATAAAAAACTTCCATAGAGACGCATCGTTTCGATAATTTAAACCGATGTGAAAACCCCGACGGCATTTACCGCTAAAAAGTAGCTTCATTCATCAGCCTGAATGCCAGCAGGAGCACATACCGCCACACCTTCTGGACTCTAATAAACCTTCGCTAGGATTTCAATAACTAGAAATTTAAGTGGAATCTATCGAGTTGTTACTTCTGCTGAATAAAATGCTAATAATAGTTATTTGAAAAACTATCCTCGGATCGGGTTGGCTTGTAATTAATAAATATGTAGTTTACATTTATCTCTGATGATTGAATGCTTCCACTTTTAATCAAAATGAATGCACTTTAGATGCCATTTTTAGATATGAAATTGTGGGGTTGTGCAAATTATTGCTTCAGAACATCACCAGATGGGCTTTCAGTGAACGCCGTCGCGAGAGCTAAAATAATTGACAAGATAATAGTTTGATGGCTCCATATATTAATTGTAAGTGACAATTCCAAGTGGCCATTTGATTAAAACCAATTGAAAATATTGTTTGCGACTTCGTGGCGGACGCAGAATATTGGAAAACAATTTTGATGAGCTTAGTTGGGAAACAAAATGCTGATTGGGAGGAGATTTTGATGACACACATGGCGATGAAGAATTATCTGATATATGAATAGCTTCAGTTCTCTAAACAACCCAATCAAAGGGAAGAGAATTATAGAAATTCTTTCAAGATTGTGTAAAATTTTTGATTAAGTTAGTTAACTTTTTCTCGCGTGAAAGTACTGATAATATCAATCTGAGACAAATTCCTGTATGAAATCAATATTCTGTTTCACTTTGTGCCCGAACTACTAAAAAAGTCCCCTCAATGATCGACTGTAACTATATTTGAATAATAGGAACTGGAAATTATTTTTTTATTGATCTTATCGCTTCAAATTACTTCCAAGGAACTCAAGAACTAAAAAAATATCTTCACCACAAATATTGAAGATTGAAAAAGCGTATGTTCACTCCAACATATTGTTACATAATTGCCTTTCCGACAATTTTTACATAGCTCAATACTTGGATTCGTATCGCTGGATTGTGTAATAAGCAAACAATTCCCTGTTCAGTTAGAACAATTGAGATTATTAGTATTCGCCCAAAATTACTATTGGCTTTAAATCTATTTGCTCGCTTCTCACACTTCGTCTTCGCTTATAGTTGGCTTCAGTTAGTCAGTTGTTGCACCACACTTTTCTTATTTACATCCGCTGCAACTCCCCGTTGTTAACACGATGTCCGCTCTACGACTATCACTGCTCAACTGCCCGTTGCTAACACGATGTCCGCTCTCCGACGATCACTGCTCACGATGTTCAATATGCTACTGGTTAACTGCTTGTTGCTCATACGACGTTCACTCTTCTATTGTCACTTGTTACTAGTTAACTGATATTGCCAATACGACGCTTACTATGCTTGTTGCCACTCTCAGGATTCGGCTATGATCACTTTTCGCTGCTTGCTGGCACCGATGTTACTTTACCACTGTCACTGGTTAACTGATCTGCTACTGCGATGTTCACTCTCGACTATGCTCACTGTTTCACTGCTGCTGCTACTACAATGTTCACTTGGTTACTTTCACTTGTTCACTGATCTCGATGTAAATTGTACAGTCGCTTATATACTTCTTGTATACCAGAACTTCCACTAGCCTTTGAACGCAGTGACGCATGCCTTCTCGCGTGTGTATTTTTAGCGGTTGAAATTGACGCTTACCTTAAAACTATCAACCAATCAGGTGGCGTGTTGATTTTGTAACAATATAATAATGTTTAATATGAATATTCTATAGAATTTGAGTCCTAATCAAATACCATTTGAGTTCTAATCATAATTTGAGTGCTAATCAAATGTCATTTGAGTCCTTAGCCAACCCGAAAGAATGTTGACCATTGGACTTCTTGACAGTAAAAATCGATGGAACAGATTTTCCTGTATTTAAGAGAAAACTTCTCGCAACTTTTTTAAGGCGTCAATATGGTACAAAACTGGTGTGGGCGATGTTTTAAGAATATATTTCTTCATGAGGATATGGGAAGAAATTGTAGAATACATTTAGATATTAGTTATGGACAAGGTAGAAACAGATATTATATATATAGAAAAACTTTACTAATATAAACTACCAACTTATTGTAACTAGATGAGAAATTGAGTCGCACAGAAAAGTACAAACAATTTGTAATTAATATTGTAAATTAAAATTAGGTAAAGAGGCCGTCCGAAGGGCGCACTTAGGCTATCATTGACGCCTTGTGATACCGCATGAGAGAAACAAGTGCCATCCTTTTCAAAAGTGCACCAATTTGGAGCTTTTACTGAAGCAGCTGTTGGAGCTTATCTTTTCATTTGAAATATCTCCCAGAGTCCTGAAAGTGGTCGCCCAGCAAAGTGCGTCTCCTTCAGATTTAACAGATTTAAAGTGAAACGAAAGGATTTACTGGGGGCTTGCCTATACTTAAATTTTTATATTATTGTGAGTAAGTCGATAGTCGTCCATTCAGTGAAAATTAAGATAATTTCTCAACGAATTTATTGACAAGACAAGTTTCACACATTATTATTAATTTGTATCCTGGACAATAGCATATACATTTCTTTCTCCTTTTTGCTACAAGATACCATCATTTTTTAAAGAATCTTGGCCTCCTCAAGAGGAATCTGCCGTCATCATTTTAAAGTCCCTCATCGAAAAAGAAATGTGACTGGAGACAAAAGGAGAAATTGGTGGTGGTGTTACAAGATTTGAAAAGGTGCGGATGTGGTTAGTAAGTTCCTTATTATGTTGCGACTTCAAAACTGACAGGTTTCTCAGTGCTTGAAGGAGTTATGATTAAAATCAAGATAACACTTTTAAATGAAATACTCGTATATAAAAAATATATCAAAACTATGATTTGGTTTAGGAACACTTCCCTCCACTCGTATCCTTCGATTGCATTAAGAATATATACCATAAATCTACTTAATTATGTAATATAAGCAGTAAGCATAAAAGATCAGATTGGTCGAAGTGCATCACCACTGATAAAATTATGTGAAGTAATATAAAAATTGTATATAAGTCTATAAAGTATGTCCTGCAAAGTTGTCCCTGTTAGCTTCATAAAAAGATTAGATTACAAAATGTATTGAGGTTTCTATGTACCTATGAGGAGTATAGTATTTTCTTATAAAAATATATTACCTTTCATGTCCTTCTGTCATGATTTGTGCTCAGAAAGATTCTAGTGTGGTAGCGTATTGTATCGGTGGTCAATTTCACCATGGTTAAAGCATAAAGACATTCAGAGCTTCACGAACTTCCGGCCGACACTGGTTGTGGAGTAGGAGAAGCAGTGGCAGACGGATTCCAAGCGGGTTGTCACAATTTGATTCGCAATTTTCGAAGACTGAACGACGCGGTAATTGGGTGTTCAGCAATTTTTTTTTACACTGACAATGAATGACACCGGCTGCGGCACTGGACACACGCAAACAACAAGTTAGAATTCTTTAGGAGTTCGTCAATTAACAAATTTTGCTACAAAACAGAATATGTACACATTTTTTTACTTTAATATATATATATACATATATATTTTAAATAAATAAAACAATAGGCATTGAATTGTGGGCGTTGTAACTTCTCAATAGAAGCATTAAGTGGAATTGCCCATAAGAAGACACAAAAAGTAGCAGCAGCGCACAAATTTCAAGCAAGGAGCCACCGCAGCTCAGCAGCCAGAAACAACTGGGAACATGGAAGCGTCAAAGCGCAGCAAAACAAGATTTTTGGGCGATTTCTCCTATTTCTGTCTTCAGTGGCTGTTTCGTTTCATTTGTTTCTCCTACAATTCGTTTTTTGAGCGTCGACAGCGACTCTAGCTGCTGCGCTGCTGCCTGCTCTTCTCTGCTGCTGATATCTTTTTGTGTTGCCTGCCTTTGGCTTTTCTCGATTTTTTTCGCATTGGATGTGTACATAAGAAAATGTAAAAATTTTTTCTGCACAAGTTTTTACATCATTTTTTTTGTAATTCAATTGCGTCTGCGATATTTTCTGCTATTGTAAATTGAAAAAGACACAGAATTGATTGCGGTAAAAAGATTTTCACTTTTTATACTTGAGAATTGTACTTGTTCTCATTTTCATCGGCGTTCCAATGTATCGGGTGTATAGCAATTTTTCTCTATTGGATAACACGAAACAGAGCACCGAAAAATTTTACATACATACACGAACACACAAACGATTTTCATCAATTTTTCACTTGGGATTTTCACGCGTTCAAAACCTTGCACCGCACCTGATTTCGTTTTAAAATTGTTTATTCTATTATGTGGTCATTTATTCTACATATTTTAGCACAACTTTTATTTAATTTTTAATTGCAAATTATGTGAAGAAAATTTTTTACTTTCATCTATGCGTGTCCCGTCTGTCTGTCAGTCCAGTGTTGAATTGCGAATGCGAGCTGCGAGCTGTGAGCAGCCTCTTGTTCCGAATTTCCTTTTTATGATGTGCTGAACTGCTCTGTTTGATTCGCTTGTGTATGCCTTCTCTTTCTAACATGCGCTCTCGGTGTTTATTTTTGTTGTTGGGTGGCTTTTCCTCTACGTAATAAAATTACTTTTGAATTACGTTTCATTCTTGCAAATGGGCCGAATGAAATTCTCTCACGATTGATGGTTTTCTAGCCCTGTTGGGTGCAGAGTTTTGATAGCAGAATATTCAGCAGTGGCAAACCCAATAGTTGTGGCCCCCAAAATATATACAGGTGATTGGCTCACTTAAGATACGAACATATGGCAAAATAATGTTTCATGGCAAAGACAATAAATTCGAATACTGAATTTGTAAAAATTACATAACAAGTTAGTATTGCTAATCACAAATAACTAGTTTTGATATGGAAGTTACTGAATTATTTATAGCACTGTTCCAAGATTGCAAGATTTCCACGCTATCAAATGAAGCAACTACAATGGTAGAATGAAGCAAAGAGACATTATGGTGACTTTAAAAAGGAAACATTATGGTGTCAAGAAACAGCTTTAATTCAGTATAAACATACAATTACTCTATTTGCCTGGTTTAATACACAGAAAAATTGCTTCAATACAAAAAAGCAATCTCAGTTGATATATAAAATTCATAGAAAACATAATGGGAACTTATGTATAAGTTGAGTTAAATATAAATTAAAACCTTTCATGCGATTTGTGTTCTAAGGATCACTGTGTTACTTTTACTGTGGTTAAGATGTAATATTGTGAAAGTGACAGAAGAAAGCAATGCCTTCAGGAAGTTTTCGCTAACCTTGTCAGTTTGGCTCTCCTCTTGTTCAACAACTATATATATTAAACACGAGTGAGCTAACATATTTCTATTTATTTATTGCTACACAAAAACAACGAAATCAAAACATTTAACTAAATACCTGTACCATATATCATTCGCTCATCGGTCATATCATATTTGTTACATATTAAACTTTACAAATATTGGTGAAAAATAGGCTGGATACGAGACACAATGATACTGGTGCTGATTGTAAGAGTATCTTAGAAACATTTTGTTCTTAACAGTTCGCCAGTACTGTTACCTCAGGGTGGACTAACCCCAGTGACCCCGTTTTTCTCATTTCACAAAGAAGAGCAAGAAGAAACAACTCAGCATTGGCAATTTTTCATTGTAAGTTTTTTCAGATATACTATATAACTTTTCATGACGCACATATATTGTACTCACCGTTTTAGTCCGCCCTGGTGCTACTCACAGAATTCCTAAACAAAACAGAATGGAATCAAAAATCGAACGGAACTACTTGTTTGCCATCGTCTCATTTCCTCAATGAATTTCCCAATAACCTTTCCCAATTTCCAATTTTCTCACCTTGAACTTTTTCAGCGCATGCTCGGAAAAAATATTTCTCAATGAAATTTTCCATTCCTTATGGTATTTATTTGCAACTGTATGCATTTATATGAATTGGCTGCAATTTTATTGGTTTATATGCTCTATTTGATATGCAGCTCCTCTCACGAAGACCTTGTTTCCATAGTTCATAATTTTAAAATAGGCTTTGCAACAGAACTGGTGGTTTTAACCATGAAGATTTTTAAATAAAATGAGAAAATTTATGATTTAGATATATAACAGAAAATATCATATTCTAAAATTAATAATATTACAACCAAGTAAAACAACAAATTTTAAAAATATTTAAAGAAATGTGTGTATGTACATATATCTATAATACTATGAACTTTTGTTCGGTTTCGGGATGCAATTCATGTATTAATTATGCCAATCCTTTCTTTAATATACACATATATGGATGTACTATATACCATAGCACTTATGGCTAAAAGCAGAACCAATGTTCAAAAAATGTACATACATACATATGTAAAAAAACAGAGAAATATACATTATACATTTCACATATTTATGTATATAATTGCAGCTCCTCTTTACATATGTACGTACATAAATATACACTGATATTATATTATTATATTATAACTTACGTCATAATTAATATAACAGCAAATAGTTGCAATATCAACAAAAGCTACTTTTACTCATTCATTAAAGGATTCAAATAATTAAAGTCGTTTTCTAATATTATTATACTGAAAATTTAAAACAAACAGAACTACTTCCAAATGCAAGTGTCTCCCCATCTACCGTCTTCTCAAAAAATAGAGAATGTGCAGCATATAATTTGAAAGAGGGAGGGTGTGTAACAAGTGAATGGCAGCATTCAGCAGAGATTTATTTTTATCCATTACTATTTGCTTATCTGCTATCTTTTCATGTCCTTTGGTGAATAGAAAGAACATTGTGAATTTATGCTGTATGCCGACTAGTTTCGTATTGCTGCGGTAGAGGCTTAGAATCCCGCACAGGTCATGGTTTCGAAATGCTTCTTTCTAAATATGTTTCTTTTTATATCGAAGGCATTAGTTGCTTATACTTATTCTCCCCAATTCTTACAGACAGGATTCATTATGGTGTAGATTGTAATAAATAAACAAATAAATATTTTATTTAATTTTAATTCCCAATTTCCGAGTCACACCCTTTAAGCTTCATGTAAAGCAAACATAATAAGTGTGTTCGCTTCAGTTCGCAGTTTCTGCATTGAACTGTGTTTGCGTCGAAGAAAGTTCACCTTCAGCTCATGAACTGGTTGCACTGAAATTTTTCTAGTGCAGCTCAGTTCATGTTCCGTTTTCAAAATTAACGAACACTTTTTAATCTATTTTCCTGTAGTACCATAATTCTAAATTGAATTATTTATAAAATACGCACTTTCTGAATTTAAAATGATTAAGAATTATGATTTCCACTCAGAAAGCGTAATTCCTCTTATTACTATTTGACAAAACTACTTAATATATATAAATTATATACTATATTCCAATTATTTATTATTTTATTAATTACAATGTATAATTATCGAATTCACTGAAACTTTACAGAGTTTAATTGTAAACAGAACTTATTATTATGAACTGGTATTGCACTTTCCTGTTCGCGTCGCAAAACGTCAAATTACTGAACTGAAAAGAACTGAAGAGAAGAGAACTCGCACTGCAGGAATTTATGCAACGCGAATATACCTAATATAATACAAGATATTAGCATTAGACCGGTGACTAATTAGTCATAACCTCTACTGATTGTTCATGTGGTCTTAAGATAAATAACATACGGAAACTCAAAATAATTCAATTATATTATAATACAATAATGCAAAATTAACTGAAGAATAATAAAAAATAACGAAAATACAGTTTAATTGATATAAAAGAGTTCCGCATCCCTGAAATAATAATAATAAAAAATTTTAAATTAAAAGTGTGTTAAATGAAATTTTTATACTATTATTAAGTAAATAGTTGTTAATTTAAACTATTTTTATAGGCTCGCAGCTTCAAATCCTGTCCCAGGCTTGGTCTCGAACTTGCTTCTTCTAAAAAAATTATTTTTCTCTTCGAATCGAAAGCCTCAGTAGCTATTACTCATTCCTCAATCCCTTGCAGTCATAATTAATTATGGTGAAAGGTATAATAACAATAAAAATATAATAAACCATTTTTATTAAACCTAAATAATTAAACAATTTGTTTTATTTCACTTAACACAATTCAGTGCTTCGAAATATAAACTAATTTTCATAGCAGTATATAAAATTTCCAGCATATATGAACAAAATACCAATAATTTCCAGACTGAAGATTTGTTATGTGCTGTTGTGATAAATACTTTATACGAACATAAATAAAACAAGTCTAATAGATCCATGTGTGAATGAAAGTAATATGCTCGGTCTATTCGACGCACGGAGACTACCATTTAACAGAAGTTGGCACATCAGAGGATAAGTCGTTTGTTGCATAGCATGGTAAGTATCAAAATAAATTTTTGATTAGTGGATTAAGGAATTAAACCTAATGTTAGAGTAGTTTTCGCTACCCTTTCTCTCCAACTTTCATTCGTTTTCCAAATTCACTCATATGGAGATATAATATTTGAAGCCCACAGAGATGAATGTCTGTATGTATTAGTTGATTACCGGTCTAAAGTTACTCAATTGCGGATCTTAGGCAGTTAAAAAACTCATCAGATATATCACTCACACGCATTAAATACATTTGCTCTCCACAACTAGTGCGGAGTGTGCTTTTTAGTTAAATAATAACTTTATGTACAACTCAAACCTATTAATATACGAGTATAACCTCAAAATATTTTTTTAAATATATTAATTTATTTTACTAATAAAAAAATAAATCTCTTATAAATGATTAAGTTACAAATGTTTTAGTAGATGACACATCACGTTTTTACAATGGAAATGACAATTATTAATCATTTAAAATTCAGAAAGTGCGTATCTTATATATAATTCTATTTAGAATTATGGGAGTAAAGGAACAAAAATTAAAAATGTTCGTTAGTTTTCAAAACAGAACATGAACTGAGCTGCACTAGGAAAAAAATCAGTGCAGCCAGCTCATGAACTTTTTGCGACGCGAACACAATTTCATGGAGAAACTGCAGAAAGTGGAACCAATTCATACTACACGAGCGCACTTAATATGTTCATTCCTTTAGTGGGGACACATGAATCACCTTTATAATACATACAAACATATATAAGAGCCGTGTTAATGCGTAAATTTTTTAAAATAACATGGAACCAAAGAACACAACTGCTTACATTCTTTGGTGGTACGCTATTATTGCTCGTGCTCTACACAGTGCTACCTAGTGAAAACGCTCCATTTTGTCTCTGTTTTCATGCCATTCATACATTCTTATGAATTTCCAACTGCCCAAATTTTTGACATTCCCTTTCACACTCTGCGAGAAGCAGGGCGGCTATTACCAACATTTCAGCATAAAAGTTGACAATAGTCTTTTCATTCCGTGTGCGTTCGTTTGATGACTTTTAGCTGGCGGGGATTGTGAGAAATTTACGCTAAAATTTGCTAATATGGCTAAGAAAAAAAGTGACGAATATGCCGGAGACGGCGAAGGCAGTGAGTACGCCGCCGAGCCAAATTTCGAGGATCCAGAAGGTTTTGTAGACGACATTGCCGATGATGGTGAGTGCCAGCGCATCAGCATATTTTACATTTTACGCACGAGTCTGTTTGAACTGTTGGTGAAAATTGTAACATAACCTCAAAAGGCAGTCAAATTAAATGCTTATTGAAAGTGTCTAAAAATTGGAGCAAGTTCGTAGTAATACGCGCAATATTGTTTATTATGTTACAGAGCTTCTTGCTGATCTACTGGCACAACGTCCTTGTGAAACGGATGGCGTCGAAAGTGTTGTTGTGGTGGATAACATTCCCAAGGTGGAACCACCGCGTTTGGAAAAGCTGAAGTCGGTCTTGCACAAACTTTTCTCCAATTGTGGCGAAATTGTTAATGTAGTGTACCCTGTAGACGATGAAGGTGTGACCAAGGGTTATCTATTTATGGAGTATAAAAACGCTAGTATGGCACAGGAAGCTGTGAAGACTTTGAACAATTATCGCTTGGACAAGAATCACACGTTTTCAGTCAATTTGTTCACTGATTTTCAAAAGTACGTTAATTTTGTATGGTATTTAAGTAGATAAATCTTAAATTTATTTTGTTTAATTTTTTAGATACGAAAATATCCCTGAACATTGGGAACCACCCACTCCGCAACCATTTAAAATGCAACACGACCTCTATAACTTTATAAATGATGCTGATGCTTGTGATCAATACTGTGTGGCGGCAGAGACCGCTCCCAATTGCGTTCAAGTTGGTTTCTGGCAAAATATCTTGCCCGAACCCGCGGAATTGGAGACACGTGAACGTTTCACTGATACTTTCGTCAAATGGTCACCTTTGGGCACCTACGTGGTTACATTCCATAAGCCGGGTGTAGCTATTTGGGGTGGAAGTACCTTCCAGAAGATCCAGAAATTTCCACACCCTGGTACACAATTTGTGGAATTTTCACCGTGTGAGAATTACCTCGTCACCTATGGACCCACACCTACTGGCCAGAAAGTGATCATCTGGGATATACGTAGCGGTGCTGAAAAACGTTCTTTTGTTGCCGATGGCATGTCGGTGCTTTCCATGTTCCGCTGGTCGCATGACGATAAGTACGTAGCACGTCTGGGTGACAACTCGGTTCACATTTACGAGACACCTTCCTTCTTCTTGCTCGAACTTAAATCAATTAAAATCCCTGGCATACGGGGCTTTTCATGGTCGCCGACGGATAATGTGATTGCTTATTGGGTTGAGGAGCAAAACCAGATACCCGCCCGTGTCACACTTATGGAGATACCTAAAAAACGCGAAATTCGTAACAAAAATCTCTTCCACGTCGCCGACTGCAAACTTCATTGGCAGAAGTCTGGTGACTACTTGTGTGTCAAAGTCGATCGTTATTCAAAACTGAAAAAGGACAAGAAGGAACTTGATGTGAAGTTCTTGGGCATGTTCTACAACTTTGAAATCTTCCATATGCGCGAAAAGGAGATTCCTGTCGATTCAGTAGAGATACGCGAACTTATTCTTGCATTCGCTTGGGAACCCATCGGCAACAAGTTTGCCATTATTCACGGCGAACCGAACAACGCGAATGTCAGTTTTTACGAGGTGAACAAAGGTGTTAAGCCATCGCTCGTCAAGAGACTGGAAAAAAAATCATGCACTCATCTCTTCTGGTCGCCACGTGGGCAATTTGTGGTGATGGCCAATCTTACAATGGGCACCTTTGAGTTCGTTGACTCGAATAATGATTTTATTATTACCGCATCACCCGATCACTTCCGCGCATCCGAGGTCGAATGGGATCCCACCGGTCGTTATGTAGTCACTGGCGTGTCATCGTGGAAAGTCAAAGAGGATACTGGTTTTAATATGTACACCTTCCAGGGTCGCATCATCAAACGCACCCTACTGAAGAATTTCGTACAGTATCTGTGGCGTCCACGACCACCGACCCTACTAACGGAGTCACAACAAAAGGAAATCAAGAAGAACTTGAAGAAATACTATCCAGTATTCGAACAGAAGGATCGTTTGCGTTTGACTCGTGCCTCCAAGGAGTTGCTCGAGAAGCGCGCACAATTACGCGACCAATTCATGGAGTACCGCAACAAGCGTATAGGGGATTGGAAGGAACAGAAGAGCAGGCGTTTGCAGCTGAGAAACCGTAAGTGGAACAACAATTTTGGTTACACTATTTCTGAAAGTAGATTGAGAATTGCCATAAAATTGGAAATTTCTAGTGGAGCGCCTTATTTTGCTATATAAGGGTGCTTGTCTTAAAACTTATATTATTGGTATACCTTATTCAAGTCGTGGTAGCCTGTTGTGGCGCTTTATAAGGTGACATATCGTGCGAGACACAATTGCTTGATTTACCAAAGGTTGCCTGAAACCGTGCCTTTCAGCATGATGCCTAGTCGTTATGAAAATAGCAAAATTAACTTCCAAAAGGGCGTAGAATCTTCCATTCTCGAGCTTCAAAAAGAGTAATGCATATACTATATGCAAGGACAATTTGGTGAAGGTTCTGTCTCTGGCATATATTCAGAGCAGGGCTAAAAACTTCTCTTGTTTCATTTAAATTCTCCTTCAATTTTCAATAGACCAGACATTACTCTAGTAGAGGCTTCCAGTAGGTATAAGGCTGTGGATCCAGTGTCCAGGAATCTGGTATTGGGAGTGTTGTAAATTCTATGATAAGGATATCTTTGGGGAGGTGCCTATCTATTGCTGGAGATTTATAGGAGGTTGTAGAAAGAACAGATTTAGTTCTAGCCTTGTTTTAACAAAGCTCCTTCACAACCCGTGGTCGGGTTACGGCCGATTTGAGCACCTTCAGTCGTATTGTTAGCAAATAAATATAAGTGAGTTGAATGAAATTATCACGGTACTAAGGTATCCAGCCAATGGCTTCGTTACTTTACAAAAAACACTCAACTAACTAGAACTAAAACATCAAAACATCCCAACCGGAAACTTTTACCGGGAAGAATCTTCACGTTTTCACAAGAATTTGTTGTGATACATTTGTAATAGTCTCTGTTCTTGAGCTCATTGGAAGTTAATTTCTTTAAACCGCATGAATGAGTACCATCGGAATGAATTCTGATAGTATGGGAGATTCGGTTGTTTATTATTTTTTCCCTCAATTTAGTTCAATCCATAAAAACATGTTGCTAACTGGCAGCACACAAGTTGCCTTCATGTTAAGCGAGTTCATACACTCCCATAGAAGAGAATTAAGCTATGGCGGGAACGTAAGAAAGCTGAGGCGGCGATAATACACGACGACGGCCCAAATACACTACAACGGCGTCAGTGTGTTTGAAGCGGCACCGCCGCACCTGTCATAATTACCGGCGCCATTCATATTGCTAACTCGCAAATCCACTTGGTCCCAACTTCATGTACAGCGAGTTCACACTCTTAAGCGGGCCTTACACGCTTCAATCGATTGATTTCAAATTTCTGTTTGTTTTACGTGGTTTTGGTGAACATAATTATTATGAGCGATAATGATGTTTGCGGCATTAGCAGTCCGTGTTTGTATTCCCCTTCAAATATACAATTTTATAGACGTATTCTTATCTTTGGATGAATTTCCCAAACATATTACCATGGTTCTTCATTGAGTACAATTAAAAATTATAGAACTCCTCGAAATTGGTAGAGATCACAGACTAATAGTGCACCCACCTTCCTGTCGGCATATAAAATAGGCTTCTTTCATTTAAAAATGAATTGTTTTCTTTCCTTTTCGATTTTTATATACATAATTGTGTCAAAACCTGAGATGCCAACTAGTAAAGCGATATCAAAATATATGATTTAACAGTGTTTTATACAAAATGGAACTTTATGGGAAAGGGGTTTCTGTACTTAAAATTTGGCCTAATTTGCCTTCCAACGTATTTTCATTCCTTAATTTCCTTTATATAACTGTACATTTTAATGCATTTTATTTTAACACAAATATTTCGCAATTTCTTGCAGATATTGATACTGACAATTTGGAGACCGAAGAAGTTGATGAAGAAGTTGTTGAATTTTTAGTCAAAGAAGAAATCACCGTGCTGGAGTAAACGACCTACGAATTTAGCACAATTTTCTCTCGTTTTCTTGTACGCCGTCAACAAGCCCCATCAAACTGTATTCACCAACCAACAGTAAAAGCGTTCCAACGTTCTGCATCTTCGCACATTGATGTGCACTCCAGCCACAAACATTTTGGCCATCAAAGTGAAGATCCGTTCATTACAAGAGCTCAGACAGCACAAAAATATTAATCTACAACAATTATTATAAATTGAAATTATTTATTCCTAAGATATATTAAAAGCAAACATAGGTCGGGAATTATAAAGACGACTGTCGGAGGTCGCAACAATTATATTTACGTGAGTGCATAAACATTTAAACCAAGTTGGAAGGGAGCGTCATTATTGCGTCAAATAAGGCTAAAATCGAGAACAAAACGAAATAAACGAGACAAAAAAAAAAAAAACAAAAACAACTCCTTTGAACAATTTTTTACCAGATCGACCCCAAGCATACACACCCATCCAATCCAATCCATCACTCAAGTATCCATTTCAAGCGCTTTCAAGTTTTAATTTTTATATCTATACTAAGACATAAAGAATAGAAATCTTTGATCAATTTTATCAAGTTTTTTGTACGCTTAATATAATTATTTAGCCCTACTAAATCATTCGCTTCTCAAAAATAAAACAATCTTAACATGTTTACTCTTTTAGATAAAACAATTAATTATGCTGTACTCATTAATCCAATTGTTAACAATATCAAATATAAATATGCTAACTATTTGTACGCCATTAGCAAAAATTTGTAATGTTTTTATTTATGTACAAAAATGTTCAAAAGATTAGCTTCAATATATCAAGTTCCAACAGGGTCAGCAATGGATGTTTGAATTTTCCTGTCATTTTCTGACAAAGCAAGCCTTGGCAACTATGCCTGGGAAGGTGCGCAACCTCTCAACACATAGAAATCTTACGAATTTATCCGCAACATTCGCATTTCCTTTGATTCAGTGGTTCACCTGATGAAGTGATACACTTGTTCCATCGTGCTGTGTTGCTTTCTGAAGCCGAACTGGGGCTGTGGTATCATTTGTTCGTTTGTTATCAAAGAGATTATTGCCTTTTTGAACAGTTTTTCAAATATTTTTAAAAGCAGAGGTGGGAGTTGGTCTGTAGTTCGACTGAAACGACTAACCGGCGAAGAAAACGTCCCCATTGTTGAACTCGCATGCACAGGTAAACGTAAAGGGTATTTCGAAGTCGGTCTAACGAGAAAGGAAGGTAGAGGTCAGGCTCTCAGAACTCTACCTTGAAATACTTGATGACAATAGTGTCAGTTTTCCGTTTCGCGACAGTGGATGGCATCAGGGGCACGTGAAGTTGATTGCTTGTATCGATCAAATGTCAGTAAACCTTTACAGAATCGCTAATCCCACGATATGAGGGGCATGGCCGGGCGCAAAGCTCCAGGTCGTACCTAGAGACCAGATCTCTAGAAGACCAAGACCAGGTACCTGGATTAGAGCCGCACCATCTAATTCAATGGCGATCTTGGAGATATTTCAGATAAGCAACCAGCAGTTCCGTCACAAACTTGGAAGGTGGAAGAGGCGTAAGGTGAATAAAGATCGGTAATCTTTATAGCGAAATCCAAGTGGATTGTGGGCTACGGTTTCATATCAACTACCCTGCAAGTCTTCCAAAATGAAGGCAACCTTGTGACGTGGACCTGTCGCCACTTTTAAGTTGAATGAATTACAAAGCAAAATGTTGATCAAAGTATATTCCACATGCATTATAAATCTACCTTGTAAAGGAGAAAAAAACTGTCGACATGACCTTGTTGTCTGACAGACCCACCTTCACAAATTTCGGCTTCGATTCATCAGAAGAAGACCTCTATATCGACCTGTTCCTTGGTCTCTGGTGTGCTGTGATGAATCCATATTTCGTCCACGGGTACGAAACGGTACAAAAATTCATTCGGATTGCGATTGAACATCGCCAAACATGCAAAATTGAAATCACTGATCCATGGGATAAGCCTCTTCAAGTTCGCACGTCCTCACTTGCCGATCGTCCAATATCATACCATGGATTTCATCAACCATTTTTGGTCTGCTGACCTCAGTTGGATGACCAGATCATTCGGCATCACTTGTGCTTGTACAACTGCACCGAAATTGAGTAAACCAGTGGTGGATGGTTTCAATTGATAGAGAAGGGACTCCATGATACGTTTCAAGCTTTTGTTTGGTTTGCGTGATGGTTTTTTCGCGCAAAAAATACTGTTTAATGAGCAACGGAAATTCAGTTTTTCCATTTTTACGGAGATGCTCGTAGGCGTCTATTTCAAATGGCTGTCACAACAAAACTATTTGACTGATGATGATGATGACGATGAGTCTTGAATAAGTTAATATATACCAAACCCCCACAGAACCTTTACAGTTGGCTGTGTTTTGCGCGATCAACACGTACAGTCAATATGATTTTACCTGCTCAGAAGTACCTTACATCCTCTAGGACGTTCTTTGCCAGTGCTGTTAAGCTTTGGAATTCCCTGTCAAGTGGTATTAGCTCCAAAAGAAATCAAAGATGCTTTATGATATCTCTTAAAAACACTCAAGTGTTAAAAAAGTCCAGTGACCGAACTAGAAGCGTATTTTCGTAATAACATAGTACATACGCAATCCAATGATTGAACTAACAACTAATTTTCGAAACTATATAGTACAGACACAATCCAGTGAGTGTACTATCAACTAATTTTCGCAGTGTGCCGCGGATGCGAAGAAGGTTGTTGACACCTGACTGGTACAGATTATTTAGACTTGTTAAGAAGTGGGATCCTAGTGAATGTTCCCCATTTCTAGCAAAAGCTGGACATGTACAGAAGAGTTGTGGGATCGTTTCCAGTTCCAGCTCCCATGCTTCTTACATGACTTCCTATAAGACAATGTCCCGCGAGGGCTCCTATTATAGTCCTAATTGTTAGTATATTGAGCCTGATGGATACATGCAGATTTAGCCTCGGGCATGTTTGCCTGGCGATTTCGCAAGTAGTGGGACAGATCCACCTTTGATGGGTAGAAATAATTAGTGAGAAGCTTACAAGACGCGATAGGTACACCCATATGCCTACCGACATTTGGCATACAAGTGCCGATCAGCCTTGCAGTTCCCTGGTATATCCCTATGGCCTGGTACCCAGCATAAATGGATATGGAATTGTTTAGCCATCTCACTTAGAGTTCGGCGACAGTCTAAGATACTCCTTGATGTTATTTGGAATGTATTCAAAGCCCTTAGTACAGCTTGGCTGTCTGATAAAATACATATATCCTTGATGGTTACCTCGTTTATCCTCAACCAATTCAAGGCTTCTTGAGTAGGGGCTATTTCTCCTTGAAGACAACTGCAGTGATCCATTAGTTTGATGGATTCATTGACTGAGGGAGTTTCGCAATAAACTCTGATCCTACACCGGCATTCATTTTTGATCCGTCTGTGTATATCTTGATGGCAGTATCTGGGGATGGATCCCTCACGAGCCAATCCGGTCTGGAAGGAATCCTTACCCAAAAATTTCTTTCGAAACAAAGAGAAGAAGGAAGGTAATTAATAACACTGGGTATGTCCGTATACGGTTCTAATATGGTCGCATGTCCATACGGAACAGCTTTCCATTGCGAGCTCCCCTTGACCCGAATGGCGGAGCATGCCGCTACAACGATGACTAACCCAGGAAACTCAAAAAAGTGGAGTCAACAACTTTGCTTGTACGCCAAAGTACTGTAACACTCACGACTGCAGTCCACTGTACTCAGTCCCAAACGAAGCAGTCTGGAGTAAGGCAACTTGGAATTAAAATGGATTATATTATAACAACAATATTTGTAAAACTAAATTTCAATTTTGAGCACGTACGTAATAAAATTTAAGGAATTCTTGGACCTGGGGAAAAAATTGTTAGTTTCTGTATAAAATGAGTAATGAAAACGGTGCCTTAATTCTGTGCCTGCTCAAGGAGTTGGGCGGGTCGGGAACACTGTCCGACATTACGGTGCTCGTCGCTAGTCACGTGGGTGTAAGTGCTGAGAAAGAGAGATGAATAAAAATGCGTATTTGCAAATAAAAAAAAAATATTATTTTAACCGCTTTCAGTCGTCGCCTCAGTTTGTGGTCAACGAGGTGAAGAATACTCTGCTAGGTGGCGTGGAACATGGATTTCTCCATCAATTGGGGAACATTTTTTATGTAAACCCCTCTGACGACGAAGAAGATGAGAAGTGAAAAGCGGCGCATATTCGTCCGTCCATCTAGTTTCATACTGATGTCATCAGCCTCGAACCCTTCTGGAAAGCTGCAAAATTCCTTTACCCAAAGTCCGCAATTATTAATATATTTTGAAAAAATATTTAAGAAGAACTACTTCAACGTATGGAGAAGGCGTGATAGAAAAATTTGTATCATTCCAGAGTATTCTCTTCATAGAACATGGACCGAACACTCGAGAAAAAGAAGTCGCCCTTCCAAATCCAAATAATGCGAAGTCATTCATGTATCAAGTTTTTTTTAGAGCTTGGTCCATATCCACAGACAAATTCATTGTATTATATGTTATATGTTGGGGAAGAACATGGATTCGGTCCTTCATTAAAAAAGCTTTTGGTAGTTCAAACACTGCCGAATTCAACAGAATCGTCTACGAACAATTTCGTATACTCAATTGAGGTCCATCAGTTGGACTGCAATTCTGGAAATTTGTACTATTGAAAGACTTTTGGGACACTCTTTATAGACTCAGCTACCACTTACCATCAGTAATTCGATCCATGGTGAATAGGAGGATAATTATTTCCCTGGATGAGCTCTGGAAACTTTTGCTACAATCATAACTAGATACTCTCTTCCCTCAATTTGACGACACTCTTTTCGCATCATATCGATCGAATGCAATCCATATTTGTGGATGTCACAAAGTGGCCTATAGAAAACAATCTCTTCAAATCCCGAAATAACAATATTAGAATCTACACTAGTAGGACATCTGCTCAACGTAAATTATACTCGTAATATCATCCAATTCTCCATTGAAATAAAATATGTTTCGATGTGTGAATAAATTAAATTGTTAATAAAGCTTGAATGTTCTTTTTATTTGTAGAAGGCTCTGTGGAATAACATGTGCCTTCTGATCCAGAACGAATCTGCGCCCTTCTCTTACCAGCAATAGTGTTTATGGACACTGACCAACAATGGTTATGGACTCTGACCAACAATGGGGTATGGACTCTGACCAACAATGGTTATGGACCCTGACCAACAATGGTTATGGACTCTGACCAACAATGGTGTATGGACTCTGACCAACAATGGTATATAGACTCTGACCAACAATAGTTATGGACCCTGACCAACAATGGTTATGGACTCTGACCAACAATGGTGTATGGACTCTGACCAACAATGGTATATAGACTCTGACCAACGATGGTGTATGGACTCTGACCAATAATGGTTATGGACTCTGACCAACAATGGGGTATGGACTCTGACCAACAATGGTTATGGACCCTGACCAACAATGGTTATGGACTGTGACCAACAATGGTGTATGGACTCTGACCAACAATGGTGTATGGACTCTGACCAACAATGGTATATAGACTCTGACCAACAATGGTGTATGGAGTCCGACCAACAATGGTATATAGACTCTGACTGTCAATGGTGTATGGACTCCGACCAACGATTGTGTATGAACTCTAACTAACGATTGTATGTGGACTCTGACTAACAATGGTGTATGCAATTTGTGGGTGGTTTTAGTGATCCAAATTGGTCTATATGAATCTTCTTTGTGACGTCTTTGCCTGGCTTTGCCATCATACTGATCTGTGGCAGCTTCCATATTATTGGATAGTGATGGGATTGGATAGCGTGGAATTGGGTGGATATACATTAGGTTGAATACCAATATTTTGGGAAGTTCAATATTCATCTTCGGAGTGATTTGGTCATGGCCTGACTCTTTGTTGGGATTTATGTAATGGTTTATAGTAAAGGGATTTCCAATGGGGATGTTAAAATTTAAATAAACAAGTTATGTGTGAGATATTAACGATGATTTGTTTTATTTGAAAGCCCTATTAATGACATTATGTGTGGAATATGATATCGTTCGAATGGCCACCGCAGCATGGCTGTGTGGCGTGCATTCGAGGGGTTCAATTTTCAATGATTCTGACGCATATATCAGGATAAAATTGAGCGATTACAAGGGTTGTTGACTTTGAGGTCACTGGTTGTTTGCGGATTATTGGCATAGACCTGCGACTTAAGAAGGTTAGGTTAGGTTAGGTAGACTGGCCAACCGTAAAGGCCACACATAGACCTAAAAGGTCCTTTGCGGGACCAGATGGATATCGATTTAAGAGCTATAGTATGAATCGTTGAATAGGAAGACTCTCTTAGCAAATTTTAAGAGAGAAACTATCCCTAGTGGTGCGTCAAGCTGCGTCCGAAATAATTTGTATCGCTAATATGTAAGTTGGGTATCATAGTCGAGTGACCCATAAGAAGCCACACGTTTCAGATGTAAATAAGCAGAAGCGTATGGATTTCGCGAATGAATATGTCTCCAAGCCCCCACAATTTTGGAACAAGGTAATTTTCATTGATGAAAGCAAATTTTGCGTTTTCGGCATAGAGGGGAAAAAGCTGGTATGGGGAAAGAGCGGCACAGCATATGAGAAAGAGAATATGATGCCAACGGTCAAACACGGTGGAAGCGGAACTATGGTTTGTGGTTCTATGTCAGCGAGTGGTGTTGGGAAACTCACATTTATTCATTCCATAATGGATCATATGGGATACATTCAAATATTAAAAGATAATTTGCTGCAAAGTGCCCAACAATTAGGGCTAGAAGATGAGTTTAGGTTTCAGCACGACAACGACCCCAAACATACCGCCCAAAAAGTAAAGCTTGGATTGTTGTATAACGTTAAAAATCAGTTGCGGACATCTCCCCAATCTCCGGACCTGAACCCAATAGAGCATTTGTGTGACTTGCTCGAACGCAGGATCCGGAGACA
Source organism: Clusia tigrina (assembly GCA_920105625.2). Classification (NCBI taxonomy): domain Eukaryota; kingdom Metazoa; phylum Arthropoda; class Insecta; order Diptera; family Clusiidae; genus Clusia; species Clusia tigrina. The sequence continues at coordinate 32,981,742 of OV050030.1, forward strand.
TACTATTACCTCAAAAACTATGCTTAAGGACAGAATAGTGGAAGAATGGGGAGAAATTACAGCCGAAGACAAAAGAAAACTGGTCGTCTCCATGCCAAAACGTCTTACAGAGGTACTAATGAGAAAAAGGGTTACCCTACGAAGTACTTGTGCATCATCACACAACATCATTTTCTTTGTTAAAAGAAATTTGTACACAGACTTTTGTGGATGACATTTTCTATATGTATCTGCAAAAAGGGAAGAAAACTGTTTTGATTTTGAATTGATATATTCAGAAGATTCATTCAAATGCCGTTGGCGGCGATCGAATACCAATAAGATTCGTTAAAATTATTTCCCCATATATTCTGGGTCCTCTGACGCACATAATTAAACACTGTTTTACAACTTCTTGCTTTCCGAAGCTGTGGAAGATTGGAATGGTTACTCCTGGTCCTAAAAAGAGATGTGCTGTAGATGTAGGGGACTTCAGAACTATAACTATATTGGCCTTTCTGTCAAAGGTTTGCGAATGGCGGAGCACACACTTAAAGAAGAAAAATCTTCTTTCTCCTTTTCAATCTGGATTTCGACCAAAACAAAGCTGTTCGACAGCCATGTTGAAGATAATGGAAGACATACGCCCTTACTATGATTTAGATAAAAAAACGCTCCTGTGCCTTCTAGACTTTTCAAAGGCTTTCGACAGTGTTGACCATGAAATCCTGTGTAATAAGTTAATATTCGTGTATGGTTTCTGTGATTATGCGGTTCTCCTCATAAGTTGATACTTGAGGGATAGGGTACAACGAGCCAAGGTGGGTAATACACTTTCGCAACTTAAACCATTGACATCTGGTGTACCACAAGGATCTATTCTTAGCCCCCTATTATTTTCCATTTTCATTAATGATATTTTTACTGTATGCAGGGAGGTGAAAATGCATGGGTACGCTGACGATATTCAATTGTACTTCTCACGGCGAGTGGGTCTTCTTGATACGTATGTACTGTGAGGACCAAAATTTGGCACATAAATTTCGACCCACAACATAGCCTACGAACTCACCCAACGCAACTAAACACACAACACTAATAATAATTCCAAATATGCCAAAGTCACAACAACCAATTATCCACAACGGACAAACTAATCAACGCCTACACAATCAACGCAACGTGTACAACAAATTGCCAACAGCGCAATTCCAAATGCATCGAAGAAACACCCACCATGTAAAACACACCAACAAAGAAGCTGCACCCGAAGTCTGATGTGAAGTATTGGTGGATTAGCCAATCAACGCAGTAGCGAAGGGAGCGCAGGCTAGCAAGCAGTGGATTACACCAGTTGCAACAATTAACACAGAACGACTGAGTACAACAAAAACAACCACACGCACAGCCAACGAGCCTACCAAGCAACGTCACACTCGCGAGAAGACAAAACACAGCGACTAGGAAAATAGTACAACAAATACACGCACGGCAAAGAAGATGAGCCCACGAACTGGCACGAACCGAAGCGGAAGAACTTACCGAGTACGTTAGATCGGTAAATTTAACACTAACAACACGCAGACACGAGGGCAAAGCACAAGAGGACAACGACAGAATGACCTTTGCGCCGATTGCTAATAAGTACATAACAGAAGGAGGAAGCAAGAATAGTCATATTTTAACCTAAGTTTAAACTGAAATATTTAACCATCACAACAATAACGACAAAAATTACAACAATAACAACAAAATGACAACAACAACTCTACAGCCACCAGCTTTGACTGCAGCCAACAACTCTACAGGCCCAGTGGAAACTGCTGCAGCAAGGTGACTGACCATCACAAGTTGAAGGTGTCCCAAAGTCAAGTGGTCACAACAACAACAACAACAACAACAACAACAACAACACCACCACCACCACCACCAACAACAACAACAACAACAACAGCAGCAGTAACAACAACAACAACAATAATAACAAGCATGACCACAACAACAAGAAGCGTAGATATAGCAACTAGCGAAACCAGCCAACGGAAGTGGAACCACACAACGGTGGCCCGGCAACAACAATATGGACCAGCCGCCGTGGTCGCTTAGACTATATAAGCCATGCAGCCCAAGCAGTAGGTCTCTTCTTTGAACACCGACATCCTGACCAGTAACAGCTCTACGCGATACCTATGTTAAGAACTTAGAGACTTTGTGAGAACATCTGGTTTTTAATCGTTTTCTCACTGAGCACTACGACGTACGTTACGCCTACGGAGAGAGGTATCGCCGAACAGGACCTCAGCTGACTACGCGTACTACAGCATTACTATCTGTAAAACCGAAAGTTAAGAGTATTATTGTAAGGACTCATCAAAGTCCACAGCTATAAATTGTTAAGTAAAAAATTCTAATTTATGAATTTTAAATAAAAACCTAATTTGTGAACTAAATAATACTCGTGGAGTTACCAAATTCTTTTTTCTGTATAAGACCCCTGGGGCCGCTGAGTACTACCCCAGCTATCAAGAAAGAGACGTTACAGTACTAAACATTTATAAAATGCGTTAACATAGTTCTAAAATGTACTAAAATATTTTTATAATTTATTATAATATTTTTGAAATAAACAAAAAATATTTCTATAGTGTACTAAAAAATTATAAAATGTGTGAAAATTATTCTCTAGTGTACTAAACATTTCTAAAATTAGTGAAAATATTTCTGTACTGAACTAAAGTATTTCTAGAATGTACTAAAATATTTCTGTATTGTAGTAAAATATTTTATTATTGTACTAAACATTTCTAAAATGTGTTAAACCATTTCTGTCATGTACTAAAAATTTCTAAAATGTGAAAAATAATTTGTGTAATGTACTAAAGTATTTCTATAATGTACTAAAACATATCTATAATATATTAAAATAATTTTGTTATATATCTATAGTGCACTAAACTTTTTCTATAGTGTACTAAACTTTTCTAAAATGTGGAAAAAATATTTGTGTTATGTACTACAGTATTTCTATAATGTACTAAAATATTTCAATAATTTATTAAAATAATTTTGTTATATATAATATATTTCTATAAAGTACTAAACATTTCTAAAATGTGAAAAATACTTGTGCGATGTACTAAAGAATTTCTATAATGTACTAAAACATATCTATAATATATTAAAATAATTTTGTTATATATCTATAGTGCACTAAACTTTTTCTATAGTGTACTAAACTTTTCTAAAATGTGGAAAAAATACTTGTGCGATGTACTAAAGAATTTCTATAATGTACTAAAACATATCTATAATATATTAAAATAATTTTGTTATATATCTATAGTGCACTAAACTTTTTCTATAGTGTACTAAACTTTTCTAAAATGTGGAAAAAATATTTGTGTTATGTACTAAAGTATTTCTATAATGTACTAAAATATTTCAATAATTTATTAAAATAATTTTGTTATATATAATATATTTCTATAAAGTACTAAACATTTCTAAAATGTGAAAAATACTTGTGCGATGTACTAAAGTATTTCTATAATGTACTAAAACATATCTATAATATATTAAAATAATTTTGTTATATATCTATAGTGCACTAAACTTTTTCTATAGTGTACTAAACTTTTCTAAAATGTGGAAAAAATACTTGTGTTATGTACTAAAGTATTTCTATAATGTACTAAAACATATCTATAATATATTAAAATAATTTTGTTATATATCTATAGTGCACTAAATATTTGTGTTATGTACTAAAGTATTTCTATAATGTACTAAAACATATCTATAAATTATTAAAATAATTTTGTTATATATAATATATTTCTATAAAGTACTAAACATTTCTAAAATGTGAAAAATACTTGTGCGATGTACTAAAGTATTTCTATAATGTACTAAAATATATCTATAATTTATTAAAATAACTTTGTTATATATAATATATTTCTATAAAGTACTAAACATTTCTAAAATGTGGAAAAATACTTGTGCGATGTAATTAAGAATTTCTATAATGTACTAAAATATTTCAATCATTTATTTATGTACTAAACATTTCTAAAATGTGTAAACTATTTCTATAATGTACTAAAGTATTTTTATAATGTGCTAAAATTTATCTTTAATTTATTAAAATATTTTTGTATACAAAAATATTTCTATAGTTTATTTATTTATTTATTGCAACATACTTTACAAATAAATTTATAAAATATTGGATGGTGCAGAACAACGAGGCCATTTACACCAGTTGTATAAAAATTGTTTATATTGAATAAAGTAGGGCATGTTTCCTTAAGACTTCTTTGATTAATATTATGGTGTCTTTTTCTCTGCAGTCAAATATTATTCCGAATGTTTTATCAATTTTGAGGTGGGGCAGTCCAGCATGATGTGCGAAACTATTAAGGTTGTAGCGCATTCAGAACATTGAATAGGGTCCATTTTAGTAAAATAATGCCTAGTGCTAAATATCGTCCTCCCCAGACGAACTCTTGCCAAAGTTATATACTCTTCCCTTGTGAAGTTTTCATTATAGTTCTGTCGAAATGGGAGCGGATTATGTGTGTTAAGGAAAGAACCAGATGATTTCCACTTGTCATATATTTTCTTCTTTTGATATGCAATAAAGAGACTTCAATCTTTACAATGAAAAGCAACTTAAATCCTTACACTTTATCAATGTGTCTAAGCACGGAATCTTAGCAATTAACGGCAGTGATATAGCCTGCCTCGCTGCTGCATCTGCATATTCATTCCCAGGTATCCCAACATGCCCAGGCATCCACATGATTTTTATAAGGCCTTCAATTTCTAAATTTTGGTATGTACGAGTATATTATAGGCAGTTCCTTTTCGATTTGACATTGCCTTAAGGACACTAAGACTGTCAGAACATATTAGCGTTTTCTTTTTCTGAATAGTTGCATATTCAACTGCAAAATGTATTGCCACAAACTCAGTATGGAACACACCCGAGTGAAAGTCAATAGACCTTGTGTCGGAATTTCAAAAGTTGTACGAGTATTTGCATTTTCTTGTACAACCGCTTAGGAAGATGTTCCTTCAAGATACGACCTGTCCGTATAGAGTGTTATTTCTGGTGCAAAATTTGACTTACTTCAGAAAAAAGTTGTCTGAAAATCACAGGGTTAGTGCCATTTTTTACAAATTGCCACAAATATGAATCAATGTTGATGTTGGAAATATAATTTCTGGTTGTTGTGGATTCGCCATGCTACGTTCAATAAGCAAAGTCAAGATGTTGTTAATGCCACACCATTTTTTGGCATTGGAGGAATGCTTTCCACTAATTTTTAGTTTCTCGCAAAAACGATTGTGTAGTCCATGTGATTTGATGGTAAGCGCTTTAGCTCCACGTCTGACCGCCCTATTTTCAAGCAGCCACTTAAAATTATGAAGACCTGCTTCAACTTCTAGGTCGTCTACAGGCGTTGATGCTAGAATTCCAGTAGCTCTTCTGAAACATTTTCTAAGAGCTGTGTCCAATTTCTTTACATTGGTTGCCGTAGTCCAACCATAGATTGTCATGCAATGCATAATTATACCAGATGTTAGAGCTCTACAAATTCCAATCGCCGTATCAATATGTGGACCTTTTTTTCTAGAACAGATCACTTTTAAAAGATTATTGATCTTACTTAATTTGTTAACTAGATATTTTGTGTGCTCATTGCATAAAAGTGATTATGTAAAAATCATTCCAAGAATTCTCATTTGGCTTTTGACTGAAATTTGCTCATCTCTCACATTAATCAGTCGAGTGTAGGAGTTATGCTTACGACAAGCGTGTGGAATTTCACAGTTGTTGATACGAATCCTGGCTCCTCTACTTATTGCCCATTGGTTTATTTTTGATCAAAGCTCCGAAGGTTGTCCGTTTCTTCAGTGTTTGTACCAGAAACTATTGCAAAAATGTTATAACAATCTTTTAGCGCTTTAACCAGTGAATTTCCGTAAACGTTGTAAAGAATTACAGACATGGGAGTGGCCCTTGTGGGATGCCATTTTCAAGCGGATAGTGTTGTGACAGATGTCCATCAATCCTTATAGAAGAACGGAGTTAAGCTCAGAAAGAGTGACCTCTTTGGTCACATTTGTGATTTCAGGCGTAATATCAGGCCATAAGCCAATGTCTATTGCTAGTTTCCTAGTAATTATATCACGATTAAAGCAGTCATTAGAGCTGATGGAGCTGCAAAATTTTGCAAATATATCAGCAATATCCTTCGGGTGAGTTGTGACATTATGTTGAAGAAATATTGACGGAAAATTTTAGACTCTAGGAGTCCTTATGTTCTTCACCTTGTTCCATAGAATCCTAATATCCATCAGAGGGTTCAAGGTCTTTAAAAAATTTGTCCAAGTTTTACGTTTGGCTTTTTTGCATTCTCTCTTAACTTTGGCACATATGCTTCTGTAGTTGATGGAGGCTTGTTGACTTCTCACTCTCCAGTAAAGCTTCCAGGCTTTGCTTTTTTCTCGAATCAATTGAACCAAAATGGACTATTACGCTACTTAAGTTTGTTGCTGATTGGAATTGACTCATTTGCTGCCTTTCTTATAATTTTGTTCATTCTTGCGGCCTCCTTGTTAATGTTTGATGGTCCTGTGGTTAGGTTAGATTAGGTTGCGAAGGCGTGTGCGGATACGAAGTATCCACACTTCCACTCGGAGACATCTATGTCCATTGTGACTGCCTACAAAAATGCCAAAAGGAGGCATACTCGTGCTTACCCTCGATTTCCGTATACATTGGAAGTACCATCCCTATTAAACCATTTGGTTTTCCAGATGAAAGTCAGAAGATCCGATAAATCCACCTTCGTTATCTCTGTCAAGCTTGTGAAGAAGCGCGACCCCAAACATTGAAGTCTGATGATCCTATAGAGTCATTGGAATAAATTATTGTTTTTGAGTAAAATTGTTGCCAGTCAGCTTTTTTGTCATTGAATTTTGGTGTAAATAATTTATTTTTCGATGCTTTACAATTATAAATAATGATTGGGAAATGATCTTGATTCTCAGGTTGCGAAAGGTATGTCCAGGTGAGAGTTGGAGCCAGATATACCCACTGCTCTTTAACATGACAGATTCCTTTTCATTTATCCTTTTTTTAATTCTATTTTTATATTATATTATCTTGTAAAATATTTATTTTATCTTATTATATTTTGTTTTTGTCCTCTATCCTCACAGTCCCCCTCTTCCTTCCAATAACCTTCATTTTCACCTACTCGTATATTGCTTCTCAGAAGGTCATCGTATCAGCTGTTGAGCATGCCACTTCGAGCTGAGAGTAAGTAACAGGGTAGGAGCGCTACTTGGTACTTCCACGGGAGGTCTTAACTCCTCAGTGACCTACATCGACGACTGTAACACCTTTACTAGTGTACAGCATCACGGATCAAATTGGAGGGTCGATTGCATGCTTTCGTCTGGTACCTCTACAGCAAGACTGCTAATCTAATCGCAAAGGCTCTCAAAGGAATTTCGCAATTGAGTATTTTTGGAATAGGTGGGATAGGATCAAAGAGTATACATACTCGTATATAGAGCTCGCATTATGAACGAAATTATTGTTGGAAAAATTTTGTTCGAGGGGTTTTCTAGTTAACTAATCAATCTCTATGTATGTATACTCTTTGGTAAATCTTAAAAAAGTCACTCAGAAATCAACTCAATTTTCATTAGCCCGACAAAAATACACGCATATTGCATCTCGCTTCCCCTTGCCGCTCACCGATTTTTGTGAAAACGCCTTCACTTCCATTTCACAAAAGTTTGAGTAATTCAATCTCTATTTATGTATACTCTTTGGTAGGATGCTTCACAGCTTTTGAGTCAGATTAATTTGGCATTTGACGAATCTCAAGACACTTGTGGTAGAAAGAAGCCCTGCCTTGCAGTGTTTAACCCAACTAGTCTATGGCACCACTCCACATTAGTGATAGATAGATAAAATCATCAGCAGGTTTTGTATAGACAACATCTTCAGGCAGGTTTCCTTTAAGCACAAGCAGCTCATTTGGGCAGAGGAAACTATTTGCATTGATATGTCTAACTTCGAAGGGTCTTCCACTTATACTGCAGGGAAACAACAAGATTTGTAGAGAGTTATTGTATATAAACCAGTGATGAGGAGGAGCAGGAGTCCATCGATCACCTTACTCGATCGAGATACTCTTTCCTAGGTGACTAATTTCTGGACACTCTGGGACACATTCTAAATAAGAACATAAGCTCCATCAACTGCTTCATAAGAAGCTCCAAACGCTGGACTTCTGAAAGGGAATGGGAATTGTGTCTCATGCGGTTCAACAAAGAGTCAATCATGGGCTATCGTAAGTGTGTTCTAAATAAGAACATAAGCTCCATCAACTGCTTCATAAAAAGCTCCAAACGCTGGACTTCTGAAAGGGAATGGGAATTGTGTCTCATGCGGTTCAACAAAGAGTCAATCATGGGCTATCGTAAGTGTGTTCTAAATAAGAACATAAGCTCCATCAACTGCTTCATAAAAAGCTCCAAACGCTGGACTTCTGAAAGGGAATGGGAATTGTGTCTCATGCGGTTCAACAAAGAGTCAATCATGGGCTATCGTAAGTGTGCCTTTTTGGGAACCACTCAACCTACCTACCCATTATATGTGAAACGACGCCTTGTTTATTGGAACACCGGCTCCACTAAGAGCCCTCCAACACACAGTTCATCCCTCAAGCACAAAAACACTCATTTTGTCAGGTGCTTTGGCTTTCCGTACAACAAAGTAACCATGGCAACGCGGCAGCCAAACGAAAACCATTTCCATTGTAAAACATTTGCGCGTACACATTTAATTTAATTTATTTATTTTTTGTACAAAAATGAGCGAATTAAACACGTTCATTCGCAAAAAGAAGTCGCGAGGCCAGAAATCGAAGTCGAGCACGCCCAGAACCAAGCAAAAGAAACGCAAATCGAGACTATCGCTAGAGTATCAGGAGACGGAGCGGGAGGTGCAGGAACTGCTGGAGAACACCAGTCTGTCGATTGATATTAGTAGCAGTGTCAATGAATTGTACGATTCCTTCAACTCGGAGAGCGTGAATTTCTTTTGTCGCACGAGCGAGGAGGTGTCATTCCGTAGGACCCACCACTTCGAAAGTAGTGCGGCCACAGAGAAGACCGACCAAACCGATGATAGTGATGAGCTCGATGAAAAGGCGGACTCGGAGGAGAGTGCCAAAACACCAACGGATCAAACGTTCACACCAGCCAATCAAACAACCGCCTCCACCTACATACAGGTCGACGAGGATGCAGTGACACAATTGAGCGAGCGCTTGAAGCATGAATTGAGCACCGACTTGCTGTATACGCCTTCCACCGAGCTGAATGTAAGTGTTAGCGCTGTGGTTGAGCCCAATGAAAGGGAGTTGAGTGGCCGCACGAAGAGGATGCTCAATCGCTACTACGAAGAGGCCAAAGCTAATGACAGGAAGTTGAGTGCAGAAATTGTGGCCACCTTGACGCACGCTCAACGCGAGCAGACGTTCGTCAAGGACACCACACTGTACCGCACCTACTGCGAGCACACGTTTCATGCCATCTTTTGTGAGCCCATGCCGGAGGTGGTGGAGATACCAACGCGTAAATTCATTAAGCTCTACATCAAGGAGCTGCGTTTCACCGATCATCCGCAGCTTGTGGAGGAGCATCGTTTAGCGAATTCACTGGAGGACATGTACGAGCAATATGTCCAACGCGTGAAAGCGCAGGTGTCCGAGAAGCTCCGAGCTGAATTGCAAACGGAGCGCAAAATCGTAGGCGAGCTGCTCAATCGGACAGCAAGCGACGACGACACGCTGTCGACGGCGTCGGCAGAGCGACGTGCCCAGCGCCTGCAGCAACATGTGCTGGCGGTGAAACTGATGCGCAACAAACTGTATGAGGAGGAGACCGCACAGAAGCAGCTGCTCACGAGCATACTGGACACTTGGATTCAATTGAAGAATGTGCGCAAGAAGCAGGAGTATCAGTGCACGCGTTTCAGGTTGCGCATCAAAGTGAACGAGTCGGCGGATGTGGCCGCCGAGCGGTACAAGTGGACGCAGCGCTATGAACTGGACTTAAATGAGATCTATCGCGAGGAGCTGGAAACGTACTATTGCTCAAAACGGCTGTGGCAGACGCGAGACAAGAGCGATGACTCGCTGATTAGACCGCGGAAACCGGACATACTGAAAATCTCCAAAGAGCTGAGAGCAACGCTGGCCGAATGCACCTATGCGCCGGGTGAGCCGAAAGTGGAGGTACTGCGCAGCCGTCTCAGCGATGAGGAGTTCTACGATATGCGCGGTCAATTCAAGCTGAAAAGTTTCATCATGAGAATTTACTTTGATCAGCAGTTTGTGGGCGTGACGCGCAGTTATCGTCTGGAGCCCGATCTGAGTTTGCGCATCAATGAGGCTATTGGGATATTCCTGGAGAGACGTTTGCCTAAGGACATACGAATTGCGGTAAGCATAACATAACTTTGTGCATTGTGATCCAACCAACTGCACTCATTTCCTCATTTGCAGTTGTATGAGAAGTCCCGACTGCCAGCGCCTAAAAAAGTGGCCAACATCATGGTGCCACTGCCTCTGCCCATGGACAACGCAGAGATACCACAAAAGGTTAAGTTCACCTCGCACAAACAACCGATTGCCGGATGCCTTTACATGCGTTTCCAATGCGACGAGCAAATCTATCCCAGTGACATGTTGAGCGTGCAATTGCCACCGTCAAAGCAGCAGACGCCATCGCCGAAAAAGGTGTTCAAGGAGTGGTATGCGGACAAGCTGTTGCAGCAGGCGAACAACTGCGCACAGGATCATGCAATGTTGTCGGCTGCCAGTGAGGACGAGGACGAGACGGCACACTCCAAATCTGGGCCCACTTGCAGTCTGGAAGAAAATCTGTTGCAGTTCTGTGCCGTTGATGAACTCCAGCACAATCAGCGTTTCAAGTTACTGCACTCACGCCACCTGCAGCAGGATGTGCGTACCAGGGATTTGCGTTTCGTGCCAACACTCGACAATGAACTGGAATTCGATTGGGAAGCTCAGACAGGGGATGTCATTGAGGCGGGCAACTGGATGGACCCCATTGATTTGCATAAGCATCAGGGCAAGAAGTATTTGCGGTCGCTTTACGAGGCCATACGCAGCCAATGTGCGCGCCTGCACAAAGTAATGGAGAACTCGGAGAATTTGCTGATAGGAGACGCACCCGATAGTTGGGCAGCATTCTTTCAGATGCTGTCTTTGATCTTCAATCCCACACGCTCGCCGCTTACCAGCGGCAGCACTGCGCACACGGCCAGCAGGCCACCCATGAGTCTGGATAATTCGCAGGCGTTTAAAATTGTGTGCAACGTGGTGCGAGCCACTGGAATACCCATTAGAAGCCCCAATGTCTTGGAGACTGAGAGTAGGCAACGCAGCAGCGATAGTTCCAACATGTTTGTAACGCAAAGTAAGTGAGCGGCGGCGTCGAAGAGTCAAGTTGACCAACTTCAGTGAAGGCGAAATAATGTACCACAATATCCTTTCTCTCTATTTTTCCTGCAGATATACGCTACTCCAATGTCCGACCTTTTATAGCCTTAAGCTATAGAGAAAAGCTTTGTCGGACGATGACTGCTGAGGGTTCCAGTCCCACCTGGAATGAACAGTTGGTCCTGCAACTCGGGTAGGCAGAGCTGCTCTAATGCTCAAAAGCTCACTCAAAACTTGCTGTGATACATTTTTAGGGGCAGTCTAGCGGATTTGCGGGATGATCTCAAGATCACACTCTTCGATGAGGTTATTGAGAATCATATCAATGATGATTTCGCTGTGCGCAACGTCGACATATATCAGCGCATACAAGCGAATTGGTTGGGAGACTATAGAATACCTATCAGTAGCATATTATCACAACACAAGGTAAGGAATATTTGAAGGTCAAGGGGGTTGGAAGCGGAGAAGGAACTCTTTTCATTCCCACAGAAAATGTCAAAATGAAATGGGATAAAGTAGGGCTGCATGTCAAGGATGTCACTGACTGGTACTGTGATGTATTTGTGAAGGAAAATATATAGAAAGAAGTGTACTATCGTCAGGGGCGCACCCAGAAAAAGTTTCGGAGAGGCTTTTCAAAGGCTTCATTGAATAAATTCCCAAAGAGCGCTTCGATAGTAGTGCAACCACAGAGAAGACCGACCAAACCGATGATAGCGATGAGCTCGATGAAAAGGCGGACTCGGAGGAGAGTGCCAAAACACCAACGGATGAAACGTTCACACCAGCCAATCAAACAACCGCCTCCACCTACATACAGGTCGACGAGGATGCAGTGACACAATTGAGCGAGCGCTTGAAGCATGAATTGAGCAGCGACTTGCTGTATACGCCTTCCACCGAGCTGAATGTAAGTGTTAGCGCTGTAGTTGAGCCCAATGAAAGGTAGTTGAGTGGCCGCACGAAAATGAATTCATTGAATTAATTCCCAGATAAATGTTTTTATCCTTCAAAGAACAAAGTCGGGTTCGACCCTGGCCTGGCTTTCACTTTGTATTATAAGTGAAAGTCTCTGCTTATCTTGTGTGGATATATACATCAGCTGAGTCACAGAATTAGTCAACGACATCCTGGTTAATTGCACCTTTCACAAAACACGAGTTGCAACTCCATGCCTCCAACCTCCATCATCATCATCATGTTTATCGTATAATCAGCCTTCGTCATTCACTGCAGATCGAAGGCGTGTTTGAGTTAAATACACCCAAAGTGCTGCTGGGCTATAAGCGGGCTTCCTTGGAGAACATAACCAGCCAAGCTGATGCGAACATCACGGTCGATCAGTATCCGGAGATTAAGGAAACGGTACGCCTCTGGTTTTATATCAGCATTGAGCCGACATTTGAGCTGCCTGAAGTGAATACCACATCGTTGGAGTGCTCCGAGCTGCGAGAAGTGCGTCAGCATTTGCATGAATGGGGCTTGGAAATGCGCGAATTGCAGCCGCACCGATTTATTGAGCCGCTGGTGTGTACGCAAGATGGAAAACGTGTGTGCCTGACACGCCTACTGACACCAGTTCCTCTGCCAATTGAAGCCAGTGAACATTTACTCGACAGCGCTTGCAGATTCGTAGCGCTCCTAAATGTGCCAAAGAGTTACGATGCCTGCATGGGGTTTCAAGGCATTTGGCTGAATAATCAGGTAGGAAATTTATTGTGCCTGCAAGGGCAATTTCACAAGGCAGTGATTTTAGAGTGGAACATATTTTTTGACTAGCCTTCAAATTATTTTCCAATACCCCGAGTCAACTTTGAATGCAATACAGATTGCACAAAGATATTCCAGATGCATCCTAGAATACGATTCACCGAACTGTGCTGTAACATAGAAGTTAGTTCTAGTTGTGGGAACCTTTTCTCGCCTAGCCCTCTTTTGGAAGAAATCTTTCCTTTGGTAGCTCTACAGGAAGTCTGTTAGTGTGATCGCGAACCCTGTCAAAGGAATTTCACAGTTGAGTATTTTTGGCATAGTTGGTATCATACTGGACTGAATTTGAAGATCATAGTGAAACAACTTTAAACAACCCCACAATTACCAACGAAATAATTGCTCATACTATTTATATCTGCGAAGATGAGTAAGTGAGGGATGAGACTGTAGAACCGCTTCCACACTTATACTTGACATTTTTACACAGATATTCCTATCTACACAGGAACCATTTGAAATGAATGTCAAGGACCTTTTGGCCTTCACTGAATTTTATCACTGACCTCTAATAGTGGGATATCTTCTCGCTTTAGAATTTCCAGAAACACCCGTCCTTGTGCAGTGATATCACGGTTCTTCCAGCACCAGCGACCTGCGCAAGAATATTGAACGCAAGATTATGAAGAAGATCAGTTGCCGACGCACGTCCTTGTGCAGTGATAGAGCTAATGGCTCCCCACAGTCATACTAACCAAATTCAATTCACCGATTTGGGCGTTGCAGATGAGAGTCTAGGTTCTTTCTTATGGTGGAATAGCTTCTCATAAAGCTCAGGTTTCTTATCAGGAGAAATCGGTATAATAAAGTCGCACTATAGTTTCCTATTATAGGATTTCCTTTTTCCAGATAGTGGTTAAAACAATGTCATCCGATTCCCTGATCGTGGTCGTTACTTCTCCTTCCCTTATCGTGGTCGTGACTTCTCCTTCCATTATCTTGGTCGTGACTTCTCCTTCCCTTATCGTGGTCGTGACTTCTCCTTCCCTTATCGTGGTCGTGACTCCTCCTTCCCTGATCGTGTTAGTGACTTCTCCTTCCCTTATCTTGGTCGCTACTTCTCCGGTTGAAAGAACTGCTTTGAACTACATTTGCCAGGGAAGTCCACTGTTCCAAGTGTTCCGTCACTTCTGGTGTATGGTGTAATAATTATGTATCCAGATAATAATTGAAATAATATCCCGTAACTCCAAAAATTGTGGTTCTGACTTAACCGGTTGAAAGACTAATTTTGACCTTCTCTTGACCACTTTCATCTTGAGGGGGCCCCACTCTTTCGATAGTTTTCTCTATTTTGAGTGGTGGTATATACTGATGATTTCAAGTTTCCAAATATATTCATTCAAAATATTGTCCCATGAATCTCAAAATATGGTGGTGGTGGCCATTTCATCCGATGGAAAAGTTGCACTATTTTCGCTGGATCGACTCCTACGATTGTTTTCTCATTTCTGTTGTTCCGGGCTGTTTGTTCATGTTTCACTAATTGCAACGAAACAGTGGAAAAATTCACTTGGATTGCTCCTGTTGAATTGGTGGCATGATTCCAATTGTGGTCAATTGTGTGGTCATATTCAAGTAATTCTGAAGGATATCAGCTACTTTTCTATTTCGAGCATCTTCACTGGGCGGTTATTGAATATGATATCAGAGATTTTATTAGTTATCTATTCATTTATGACCTCTTTCAGAAATTCAGGGCTCTCAGTATCCTTTGTAATTGTGCGACCACAATGAAACTCGATGGATCATCATTCCATATAATGGACCAAAGTCACAGTCCCCGAACTTTGCTTTTAAGATTTCCCTCAGTTTCCTTAATAAAATTCACAGGAAGTTCTCCAACTTTCAAGAAGATATTAGCCCATTTCAATTGTTCTCAAAAATTAACTGTTCTTCTTGGTCAATGACTTTGAAACTCGCTCACGTCACTTATCATTAGTAAGCAAAGCATTCGCCTCTCACTCACTCTCACATCATTTCTCCCTAGAGGGGATCGTCTTTATTACTCGCAGTGGGCCTCAGGAGCGTTTTGTCAAGTCTTTTTATTAGGCAATCCTTGGCATGAATGAATGAATGAATGTATGAAATAAAGAGGGAAAATGTATCTCGACCAATTTGATCTATTGTACTAATCCTGCATGTACCTATTAAAGTTCTTCTATTAGTCCAATAGTTCTAAAGAAGCTTAGTACTCAATTGGGGTTCATTGCTCTAATGTCTCTGCCCTCGGGTCAGTAATGCCCCAAAAATGCCTTCCTACTGCGAGCTAAGGCTTCGCAGTTCATTACAAGGTGCTCTGATGTTTCTTCTGCCTTCGTGCAGAACCTACACGTGTTTACTGGTGAGAGTCCCAGTTTTTGACATTGTGGCTGCTGAGCAAAATTTTACCTCTTTCTCCGGTCATGCAGACACTGACATATTCTCTCAGTAGCTTCATTATGAGCAACAAGACACAGACGAGATTTGAGTTCTTGTTAACTTGGCTGAGTTATTGGCATTTTCTCTTAAAATGTCAAAGAAACTATTTGTCACTCATCGTACATTCTCCTTCCTCCATCTATACTAACAAAGAAACTATTTGTCACTCATGCTACATCCTCCATTCTCCATCTATACCTATAAAGTAACTATTTGTCACTCATCGTACATACTCCTTCCTCCATCTATACTTTCAAAGAAAATAATTGTCACTCTTCGTGCATACTCCATCCTCCATCTTACATCTCTACTTCCAAAGAAAATAATTGCCCCTCATCACACATCCTCCATCCTCTATCTATACTTCCAAAGAAACTATTTGTCATGCATCCCATATCCTCCATCTTCCATCTTCCATCTATACTTCCAAAGAAAATAAGTGTCATTCATCGTGCATACTCCTTCCTCCATCTAAATTTACAAAGAAACTTTGTCACTCATCCCACATCCTCCATCCTTCATCTTCCATCTATACTTCCCCCTGGACTGTTTGTCAAAACCACTTGGAACTTTTGTGGACCTACTCAAGGCAAACTGAGCAGGCGACAACTTCGCCATAGGTGCTATTTTGGTTGACAACAAAACTACAACTACAACAACACGATCGCTCTCTCATTTACTCAGTTTTTGACGGTGTTGCCGAAGAGGCTTGCGGAAGGTGGTACCCAGAGAATATAGAGAAAAGAAACTTAAAAGTCAAACGGCAAAGCAGCGAAATAAAGCAGACGGACGTTGTACATGACTCCACTCAAAGTCGTGGTGAATCCACTCAAAATAGTGGTGAATCCACTCAGAATCGTGGTGAATCCACTCAAAATCGTGGTGTGACCGCTACGGACGCTGGCACCAAAAAAGACTTTCCCTTCTCTGTGTTCTCTGGTATTTATTACGGAAGCTTTTTTAATACAAATTCTTCTCTCTCTCTCTCTCTCTCTCTCTCTCTCTCTCAGATACTGCTCGACACAACTTGGGGCTCAGCAAAGGATCTTGGCGTTTTGCTCTATAACTTCTTGCTAACTATCGGTGCGCAATGTTGGTTAGTTTTGGGCGTGGCCAGCGCCTATGGCGAAACTGCATTTGTGCTCTATCGTGCGGACGAAGGAGAATTACTCTTAATAGATCCGTGTACTGGCAAACGGTATTCCATCAAGGATGTGTTCTGTCCGTTGAACAAAATCAAGTTCGTCATAGCTCAGGATAATGTAAGTGGCCAAGGTTTCAGGCATTTTGAGGAGCTCTAACCGAGTTTTATAAGATCCAAACCAGACTATTATTTTTCATCTTAGAATATCATTTTCATCCTACTCAACAAGGAAGAATTGTTCAGGACATCTCTAACTAATAATCTCTCTAATTTAGATATATTGCAATGTGCAGTCAGAGACTCGCGTCTCTATGACCCATTTCAATTTTAACGATGCTTCCTGTTGGCTGCCTACATTCAACAAAAGGAATCCAGCACCCTTGGGTGGAGTGCAGAATTTAAGTTACAAATATCACGGTTCTTCCAGCACCAGCGACCTGCGCAAGAATATTGAACGCAAGATTATGAAGAAGATCAGTTGCTGGCGCACCATGCGCAAAACCATTTGGAACAGGTAAATAGCCTTATTCGCCAGGGATATTTCTATTCTTTCAACGGGGAGGAGGTACCATACCTCAGGAGTTTTGTAGGGATATTTTATTTCTGAACCTGTATGATTGGTAATCCCCTTATTTTATATAGAGGTTTTCATGCCCGCCTCCAGGGCATACTGCAAGACTTGGAGCACATCAGCACGTTTGTCAGCGGTGGTTACGAGGATACCAATTATGCCAAACAGTTGTCCGCCGAGTATCCCAGCTATAAGGTATTTCTCCTCTTAATCAAGTACGAGACAACCGCACCAGTCCTTTGACTTTTTGCTTTGTCTTACTTCCAGATGTACGGATTCACGTTAAACTTCCCCTATACGAATTTGAGCTCCATATCGGATCGCATTAAATCGACCGGCGTCCATTTGAACTCTGATAAGAATGTGGAGTTCTCTTTAGCTGTGCATGTCCACGCATATCCCAACAATGTTTTATCGGTTTGGATATTTTTAATGTCTTTGATACCGATGTGAATAAATGCACAGATTTTGATAAGGTTTTTCTACAGCAGATTTTGGCTTTATTTTGGACCGATGTCAGCTGGACTTATTATTATTCACAGGAATCTTAAGAGTTGGTTCGTTATAACAATAGCAAATCCTTTCATAGATCAACAGAGCATGGTCAGTCGTATTATCACACTAGCAAATCCTTTCATAGATCAATAGAGCATGGTCAGTTCATTATCACACTAGCAAATCCTTTCATAGATCAACAGAGCATGGTCAGTCTATTATCACACTAGCAAATCCTTTCATAGATCAACAGAGCATGGTCAGTCTATTATCACACTAGCAAATCCTTTCATAGATCAATAGAGCATGGTCAGTTCATTATCACACTAGCAAATCCTTTCATAGATCAACAGAGCATGGTCCATTATCACATTAGCAAATCCTTTCATAGATCAACAGAGCATGGTCAGTCCATTATCACATTAGCAAATCCTTTCATAGATCAACAGAGCATGGTCAGTCTATTATCACACTAGCAAATCCTTTCATAGATCAACAGAGCATGGTCAGTCCATTATCACATTAGCAAATCCTTTCATAGATCAACAGAGCATGGTCAGTCTATTATCACACTAGCAAATCCTTTCATAGAATTAACAGAGCATGGTCCATTATCACACTAGCAAATCCTTTCATAGATCAATAGAGCATGGTCAGTCTATTATCACACTAGCAAATCCTTTCATAGATCAATAGAGCATGGTCAGTTCATTATCACACTAGCAAATCCTTTCATAGATCAATAGAGCATGGTCAGTCCATTATCACACTAGCAAATCCCTTCATAGATTAAGACAACATCCCTCACAATCCTGGAGTTAATGACGGGTTCGTAAGATCCAGGCTAGTGGCACCAAACAGAATAATAGGATGCGCGAAACCAATGCAATATTGCTCTAAAAAGGGTCTTCATAGGTTAAAAGGTTAAAACAAGTATAATAAGTTGGTATATCTGAAGTCAAGTCGTGGGAGGTATGGCCATATATGGATACCCAGATATATTCTTGTTCCTCCTGCACCGTTACATGTATTTTTATGAAACTCTGCATAATCATTGACAAAATCAGTTGGCAATATAAAGAAATCGAACAATGCACACGCCTACCTCCCATATATCTCAGTATTGACACTTCGCTTCATATAACCACAGCTTCGTTTCTATTGATGATATGACATAATTGGGTAGCAACACAAATGTGGCTCCGAGGAGAAGGACGAGATAGTTCTCCACCTCTTATGTCACTGCCCATCCTTGAGCAGAAGAAGAAATCGCACCTTTGGTGCCCCATTTCTTACAAATCTGACAGAGCTGTCATCCTTTAATATTAGGGACATAGCAAGGTTCATCAACTGTCAGGATGGTTTTCTGCAACACAATGGGGGAGTCGTGCCTTTCCCCGGCGCTGTCCTTGCGCTGACTATCACCATCCCAAGTAAGAGAACTTTTTAGTCAGTGCTTGAACGGCGCCACACCGTGGCATCACAATGGGCCATTAGGTGCGCTCAAATGTGCTGGGCTGCCACTCCGACCTACCTACCTACCTACATGTGGGCCATATCGGACCATATACTGTTAGAGAATTTGTTCACAGAATTATTCAACAACAAGTAATAAAAGAAATCGTTTGAAGAGCTCTTGTAAGATGAGTCATAAAGTTCAGAGGCGTTAGAATCATGAGTAATCACAGAAAACACACTGTGATGACAGACAAATCTAAAAAAGAAGCTCCAGTAGCGATATCCCTTTCTTGGTTTCAAATAAATTTAAATAATTTTGGGTTTCATAGAGAGTTGCCTATATATCGAAACTTTTTATGCTCCATTAAATTCAGTGACTGTTATGGCAAAGAACGCCCACGAGACGTTCTTTGATGAAAGTCACGTTGCATTCACGGCTCTCAGCGTTTGAGTGAGCAGTTTATACCAAATACTCTATAACTTAATAGAGAGTATTTGGATGAAATCAGCCCATCGCTAGCAATACGATTCAGTACAGAAGAGAGCATATCGAATATTCTTGTTATAGAACAACCGCTGCAGAAGCTGTGGGGACTTAACCCAGAATGAAACACTCTTCCATTATCTTTGCGAATGTCCGGCTTTGGCAAGGACAAGGTATAGTTTTCTGGGAGCGTTCTTTCTTGATAACCTATCAGACTGCTCGGAAGACAGTCCGAAGAAATTACTACGTTACCTAAACTCAGCGGGGTGGGTTTAGCATCTATCATAATCCCTTTACCCAATTCCTTTACCCAATTCCTTTACCCAATTCCTTTACCCAATCCCTTTACCCAATTCCTTTACCCAATTCCTTTACCCAATTCCTTTACCCAATTCCTTTACCCAATTCCTTTACTCCAATTTTTTGTTTTGTGTTTTATGCTGGCGCTCTGAGCCATCGTGTGAAATTTCGTTGCTGCATCTGGGGCAGGAACCCAGTTATGATTTTTGGTTAAATGTAGGCGTGGCAGTAGTAATATGCTGGCCAAATTTTGTACCCGCACTAGAATGTACATTACTGGCTTATTCATATATCATCAATAGGAGCATTGCAAGGCTAATTTTAATATTAGTCTCGAAAGTTCCTTATATGGAAAGTGGGCGTGTCCTTTCCCGGATTAAATCCATTTCTTGCAGTTGTCCACATGCAGCTTCACATATTCTGTTTCTCATTTCATCCATAAATCTCTAATAGATCTTCAGTTCTGAATATTTGTTAATAGAGGGCGTGGCAGTTAATATATACCGCCCATTTTGCAGTGTTTAGTAGGATCCACTACTTTAGTGTCAAATTGTGTCACTATTCCATCAATTGGACCGAAGTTATAGTTATTTAAAAAAAAGGGGAAAAAGTTGCTTATATGGGAGGTAGGCGTGATTTTCGTCCAACTGGGCTAATGTAGGAATCTGATTCAGTGTTTTGGTCCAGGCTTAACAAAGTTTCATTAACAAATCTCTAACTGTCTGGAAAGAAACTGGCCACAGAAGGTCAGACGGATGGACAAAATCAAAAGGAATCTGAGCATATGTCTATACTCATACCCATACCTGCCACGCCTACTTCTGGATGAAAAGCCGCTCAACTGCACCGGGTACAAAACTGAGTCGGTTGCTTCTGAATTTAACGGTGACTGCAATCTCTGCATAATGCATTCATGGATAGAACCAAAGGCAGGATTGATATGACAAACCCGTCACATCACTCATCTTGTGTGGTGATCCACAATGTCGATAACAAACCAACTTTTGTGATGAAGAGAAGGCAAGAATCTAACATTAACTGATTGTGACGTAGCAAATAAAACAGTGAAAAGTTGTGGAAGAATCATCTCTCTCTCAGATTACTGTTCGTATCGACTTGACATTGACAAAATAATAGTGCGAAATCCATGAAAGGCGGACTGGGACAAGTTTTTGTTCTTTTTGAAAAGAAGGCTCCCAGGTTTCCTAAACTCAGAACTATAGCGACAATCGAAGAGGCGACCCAACGGGTGACGATACTATGAGGAAGTGTGCCCGTTAAGACTGAGCAGACAGGGTAGAGCAGTTCCATGGTCGACTGCTGAATTTTCTATGCGCGAATGCTGAACTTTCCAGTCAGAGGTCCAGAAAACTTCTAAAGCGGGCTTTAAAAACCCGAAAAGAAGAAGATTGGACTGAATATCAAAGATCCCAGAGAATCTTTAAGAAGAACATTCCGTCAGGCAAAGTGGACTCTGAATATCAAAGATCCCAGAGAATCTTTAAGAAGAACATTCCGTCAGGCAAAGTGGACTCTGAATATCAAATAGCCCAGAGAATCTTTAAGAAGAACATTAGGTCAGGCAAAGTGGACTCTGAATATCAAATAGCCCAGAGAATCGTTAAGAAGAACTTTAGGTCAGACAAAGTGGATTCTGAATATCAAAGATCCCAGAGAATCTTTAAGAAGAACATTCCGTCAGGCAAAGTGGACTCTGAATATCAAAGATCCCAGAGAATCTTTAAGAAGAACATTCCGTCAGGCAAAGTGGACTCTGAATATCAAATAGCCCAGAGAATCTTTAAGAAGAACATTAGGTCAGGCAAAGTGGACTCTGAATATCAAATAGCCCAGAGAATCGTTAAGAAGAACCTTAGGTCAGACAAAGTGGACTCTGAATATCAAAGATCCCAGAGAATCTTTAAGAAGAACATTCCGTCAGGCAAAGTGGACTCTGAATATCAAAGATCCCAGAGAATCTTTAAGAAGAACATTAGGTCAGGCAAAGTGGACTCTGAATATCAAATAGCCCAGAGAATCTTTAAGAAGAACATTAGGTCAGACAAAGTGGACTCTTATACGAGTACAAGCTTCTGTAGTGAAACTGATAACATGAAGGAGTCGACTAGGCTGTGCAGGGTGCTTTAGCGGGATCGTACAGTTAGGCTTGACTCTCTTTTCAGGTCTGATGGTTCTTATACCAATTCAATGGTTGAAACCTGCAATACCCTCTTGAAACCCTATTTTCCAGGTAGCAGAATTATTAAAGACGCAGGAATTAGAGTGGAGGTTGAGAGAATGGTGGAATTACGAGACGAAACTGGTAGACGGCATCAAAAATTATGGTGGAGGAGTCAATGAGGTTTTCTCTTTCCTCTTTTGACAACTTTAAGCCATTTGGCCCTGATAATGTATACCCAATAATGTTAAAAAGAGGAGGGGATAGGTTCAATTGGACCTTGAAAAAGATCTACATTTCTTAACTTGCTCTGGGTTAAGTACCATGTCTTTGGCGACAGGTTAGGGTGGTCTTCATTCCCAAACCGGGAAAGGATGACTACACTTTGGCGAAAAGCTTTAGGCCGATTAGTTTGACATCGTTCATGTTGAAAGATCTGAAGCGTATGATGAAGAAGTATATTAGGGCGGGTTTAGTGTTGAATAGCCCCCTTAGTATCCATCAACCTTCAATCCAGAGATGCAAGTCATGCGAATCATGTGTGTAAGATTGAAACAAGGCTGGAAACTGGTGAAAACACAAAAGGGGGGTATTTGTGGATATTGTGTGGGCGTTTGATCATGCTACCTTTGACTCTCTGTGCTCGGCTGCTAGAAGACATGGTGTGGACGAAACTGCTGTCAAGTGGATTTATTTCATGTTATCAAAGAGGCTGTTAACTGTTGGGGAGACAAACTACAATTGCACGGTGGCAGAAGTTGCTCAGGGATGCCATCAGGTTTGTTGCACCGTGGCAGAAGTTGCTCCAGGATGCCATCCGGGTTGTTGCACCGTGGCAGAAGTTGCTCGAGGATGCCATCAGGGTTGTTGCACCGTGGCAGAAGTTGCTCAGGGATGCTATCAGGTTTGTTGCACCGTGGCAGAAGTTGCTCCAGGATGCCATCAGGGTTGTTGCACCGTGGCAGAAGTTGCTCGAGGATGCCATCAGGGTTGTTGTACCGTGGCAGAAGTTGCTCGAGGATGCCATCAGGGTTGTTGTACCGTGGCAGAAGTTGCTCCAGGATGCCATCAGGGTTGTTGCACCGTGGCAGAAGTTGCTCGAGGATGCCATCAGGGTTGTTGTACCGTGGCAGAAGTTGCTCCAGGATGCCATCAGGGTTGTTGCACCGTGGCAGAAGTTGCTCGAGGATGCCATCAGGGTTGTTGTACCGTGGCAGAAGTTGCTCGAGGATGCCATCAGGGTTGTTGTACCGTGGCAGAAGTTGCTCCAGGATGCCATCAGGGTTGTTGCACCGTGGCAGAAGTTGCTCGAGGATGCCATCAGGGTTGTTGTACCGTGGCAGAAGTTGCTCAAGGATGCCATCTGGGTTGTTACACCGTGGCAGAAGTTGCTCGAGGATGCCATCAGGTTTGTTGCACCGTGGCAGAAGTTGGCCGAGGATGCCATCAGGGTTGTTGCACCTTGGCAGAAGTTGGCCGAGGATGCCATCAGGGTTGTTGCACCGTGGCAGAAGTTGGCCGAGGATGCCATCAGGGTTGTTGCACCTTGGCAGAAGTTGGCCGAGGATGCCATCAAGGTTGGGCAATATCTCCTCCTCTGTAATGTTTTGTGGTGCAATCTCTTCTGACTGAGTTATAGAACCACGAAATACACATCCAAGCATATGCGGATGATGTGTGTGCACTGCCATCAGGAATACCGCGTAGGACTGTATGAGCAAACGTTCAGAGAACTCTGGACAAGATTGCTGAGTGGTGCAATTTCCAGGGAGTTACTATTAATCCAGATAAGATAACTGTGGTATTGTTCACATGAAAAAGAAAACTGGCAGGACTTAAACTACCAGTACGAAAAGGTGTAGATAACAGTCTTTCCAGGGAAATGAAATATTTAGGCATCGTTCTTGATAGGAAGCTCACTTGGAAGACGGATGTTGAGCTGAAGGTTATTCGGGTACATAAAAGTATTTGGACAGTGCTGAAGGTCGTTTGGTAAAACTTAGGGTCTGAAACCAGCGGGTGTGTTTTGGCTGTACACAGGATTGGTAAGGCCAATAATTTTGTATGCTGCTGTGTTCTGGTGGCGCAGAACTGAGGTTAAGTCCACATGTTGGGAGTTAAACAGACTACAGAGAAGTTTATGCTTGAGCACTACGGGCGCCCTGAGTACTAACTCTGTTGGCGCTCTGCATGCTTTGTTGAACTTGCCACCACTGGATATTATGATTCAACAGGAGACGATGAAGAGGATATGTTATGGGCACGTCGAGAAGATCTTTGGACATAGAGAGATGTTCAAGAGGGTGTCGGAGCAATACCTCTTGTTCCTGATACTGAGGAATAACCTCATACCTTCTGTTTCTGTTGGAAGAAAGTACAAAGTCAGCTTCTCAACAAGGGAGCAATTCAGAGCTACAGAACTACTTGAAGGCGAAAACTTTCTTCACTGACGGCTCTAAGACTGAAAAGGGAACCTGGGCTCGGTGGCATCTGAATGAAAATGTCAGATGCTTTTCGGCTATGGGAAGTATGGCAACGGTATTCCAATCGGAAGTGTTTGCTATACTGAAGGTAGCGGAATGGGTAATTGAGAAGGAATAGAGCGGTAAACAGATTAGCGTCCATAGTGATAGTCAAGCTGAACTGAAGGCCCCTAGAAACCACGTTTACCACTTCAAAAATTATCCAAGAATGTAAGTCAAGACTTAACAAGACATCGCAAGGTGAAATTTACTTTAACTTATTTGGGTTCCGGAACATTGTGGTGTTGTGGGAGGAAACGAATTACCTGATGAACTGGCAAACTGCGGATTTGCGGGTACTCTAATGGGAACAGAGCCATATATCGGTATAAGTTTAGCTTGTCTGGATCAAGGTGCCATGTGAATTATATGCACAAGGACAGATGGTGTAGTTCAATTGCCTGCAAAACAACCAACTGCTTCCTAGAGAGTTGAAAATTTCCTTCCATCTGCGGGTAGGTAAAATAGCTGGCAACCTCGAGTCTCCTCAATTAGCAATAGTGCCGTTTTGTTCCCCCAGGATCTGCAGGTACTCCAATGGTACTAGATCCATTTATCGATATGAGTTTAGCGGGGGGAATTGATTGGATCTAGAGCCATGTGAATTATATTCACTAGGACCAATGGTGCAGTTCAGTTGTTTGAAAAACAACCAACTGCTTTCTAGAGAGCCCAAACAAGAGAGTTGTGGACTTCCTTCTCACATTACAAACGAAAGTTGTGTTAAAGACGGGGCACAATCCATGTGACCATCATATGGCTACTATGGGCACCATCAAGAGTCCGAACTACGTTTCCTGTTTGGAGGAAGAACAGGACGGCACAGGGCTCTTTAACTGAGCTTGTCCTGCCTTTGCCAGAATGAGGAGGCGCATATTAGGGTCAGATATTAGGGAATGGACTTCCTTATCCCTGTACAGACTTCTGAGATGCATAAAAGAGTCAAAGAAGTTTGAAAAGTCGCAAATTCCTTTCCAAATGCCTCTATCTCGCCCTTCCCCGAAATAGTTTTCTATGCTTACAGAACAATGGGCATGAATGACAGAGTTCTTGGAGACCTCCTTCTTCGGTGGTTCTCCGGCCTAGCCCACTTCTATTCTACTTCTATTCTATATTGAAACAAACACCTGGAACTTGACGCACAAAATGATTTTATTTATTTCCCCAGTCAGTTGCCATTGAAATGCTTTGCTTGAAATTTTCTTTCACATTTCTTTCATAGGTGAAGAAAGCTGAAATACGTTTGCCGAACGTTTTCATAAGTTTATTTATGTAGAATAAAATAGGTTTATTTCTATATATTTTTTTTACGAAATAGTCCGTACCGTATGTGTTCCGTTCTTCTTCGCACGAGTTGCAAATATCGCAAAATTGCAAGTTGAGAGTATATCTACGAATATGTCGAGGAATTGGAGTAAGTCCATATCAATTAAGGACTATCCATTAATCACCGCCGATGAAGTGCACGCGCGAGAAACCAAGTATCAGAACATCTTACTTAATCTGCAGACATGTGTTACAATCTTAGATGGTAAGCGCTCCAATTGGCCCAATTCGTGTGTGCGATCCTGACAAATAAATCATTGTTGTTATTTTATATAGAAGCGATTGTAATGAATGAAACCTTCAGAGCGCAGAATCATATTTTGAATAAGGTAAGCAACGAAATATGTTCTCAGTATTCATTCTTAGTTTATGCTAAGGAAAATTCCACTCGACTTCCCTAGTGGAATAACTATTTAGGCTGTGAGAATATGCCCAAGCCGTATGTAATCTCGGAAATTCATACGTTCTTCGAGAAAATGCGTCATTATGAACTAGAAGATAAGGAACTAACAATCGATTATCTGTTGAAAGTGGACGAAAGAAGCAAACTAACGCAGGACATGTTCGCCAAGGATAATACATTCAATAACCTGAGAGCTAATCGTCCAGAATTGGGCACACAATACAACAAAAACATCAACATGGCTCTTAGGGTGGGGCCACCGGCACAATTTCACAGGCACAGCGGGCATCTCGTATACGAAATTAGTGAGGAAGTCTCTGAAGACGAGTTAGCGGCAATACGAGATACCCTGAGATAATGTAGTACACTGAGATAATGTAGCATATAAAGTGGGCGGGAAGATAAACAGTGACGTTGAAAATTTCAGTGTGCAACGCCTTAGTGATCGATCATATTGTAGGCTGAGTAGAGGTAGATGAGTGTGACCTTTCAAGAGTTATTAGGATGAAAAAGTTGTACTAGCAATGCGAAGTTCATTGGTTTTTCTCTCTTGAACCATTGGGAATTTGTGAGTTCCGCCTGAGGATGGACGGAAGGTGTGTAGGTAATCTACATTCACAAGTACCCGATCATATCAAGTGATCGATCATATTGTAGGCTGAGTAGAGGTAGATGAGTGTGACCTTTCAAGAGTTATTAGGATGAAAAAGTTGTACTAGCAATGCGAAGTTCATTGGTTTTTCTCTCTTGAACCATTGGGAATTTGTGAGTTCCGCCTGAGGATGGACGGAAGGTGTGTAGGTAATCTACATTCACAAGTACCCGATCATATCAAGTGATCGATCATATTGTAGGCTGAGTAGAGGTAGATGAGTGTGACCTTTCAAGAGTTATTAGGATGAAAAAGTTGTACTGGCAATGCGAAGTTCATTGGTCTCTCTCTCTTGAACCATTGGGAATTTGTTAGTTCCGCCTGAGGATGGACGGAAGGTGTGTAGGTAATCTACATTCACAAGTACCCGACATATCAAGTGATCGATCATATTGTAGGCTGAGTAGAGGTAGATGAGTGTGACCTTTCAAGAGTTATTAGGATGAAAAAGTTGTACTGGCAATGCGAAGTTCATTGGTTTCTCTCTCTTGAACCATTGGGAATTTGTGAGTTCCGCCTGAGGATGGACGGAAGGTGTGTAGGTAATCTACATTCACAAGTACCCGACATATCAAGTGATCGATCATATTGTAGGCTGAGTAGAGGTAGATGAGTATGACCTTTCAAGAGTTATAAGAATGAAAAAGTTGTACTGGCAATGCGAAGTTCATTGGTTTCTCTCTCTTGAACCATTGGGAATTTGTGAGTTCCGCCTGAGGATGGACGGAAGGTGTGTAGGTAATCTACATTCACAAGTACCCATCTTTGAGGTGCCGTCCATTCTAGTCTCATTAGTGGTAAATTGTGTAGGAGTGGTTATATACTCGTATATAATTATTAAGCTATGTATTGAGAACTCAGTTGATTATCGTGGTAGCATTTCAAATACAATTCTCAATAAAGCATCATTAGATTACTATAAAGCTGTCTTTGCTTGAAGATTTCTTTAGACAATGCTCCTTTGTGCTCTTCATATTTCATGAACAGTTTCATTTCAATTGAACATTTGAAGCATACTATTATACAATGTCGGTCAAGTTCATACCACGGGAGTCCTTGCACCACTGTCTTGGTATGTAGGTTAAGTCAGGTTTTTGTGGCAGCCAGTCTACAGACCAACTCACTCAGACCAGAACAAAGGGTCCATTGCGATACCAACGCGCAACACTGCACCTCCACCTCACTGGTGAAACCATTTCGAAGCCCTCAGGATTTGTTTGACCTTCACACTGGATACTTCTTTACGAGAGCTGAAAGCTTATTAGCCCAAAGAGCCCGCTTTGTTACTAGCTAGAGCCAGGCACCTGCAGAGGATATGTTCCACAGTCTCCTCTTCCTCCTCTTCATCTTTGGAGTCCAATTTTCCAACTGGGTAGTTGGTCTTTGAAACCATCTTGGAATATATTTTCTTTAAAGTACAAGGCTGATGAGGTCACTTCCCAGGAATGAAGAAATGTTTGCCAGGGTCGACTATCCAACTAGGTAGTGTCGAAGTCAGGTACTGGTCGTATTGTGTTGCCAATGACCCGTTATACAAGCCACGACCTTAGAGATATCTTCTCTTGACAGGGCAAGCAAGTCTGTAGATTTTCTCCTATCAAGTTCCGACCACATTAGCCTAGTCGTTAGGCAAGTGCCTTCGTCTGCCCAAGACCCATGGGCTCCACATACGCCGCTATTCTTCAACCTTAGTTGGCAGGTGACAATTGATATGCCAACCTCTCATTTGTCCGTACACAAAGAAAGGTTGGTACCCCGTCTAGCTTATTCATCAGCCCTACAGTTGCCTTCAATATCCCTATGTCCCGGAACCGATATTAGGGGTACCCTGAAAACGATAATGATATAATTTAGGGCTTTCCTGGGCAACCTTTGATTTCAGTGCCAGCGAATTCACTGACTTGATGGCCGCCTGGCTATCCGAGTAGATATTTATAATGGTTTTTATTACAGTGTGTCTACTTAAGTAGACCTCCTTTATGGCTAGGACCTCTGCTTGATAAACACTGCAATGGTCGGGGGAGACGGAACGAAAGCTCCAGTGCATGTTCTTTTGAGAAAACTCCAAAGCCGACTCTTTCGTCAAGCTTGGATCCATCGGTGTAGAAATTCAGTTCCCCCTTCTCCATGTTTGCCACTCCCTTCTAGACGGAATATGAGTCTTGAAGTGCCTATCAAAGTTGAGGTTAGATATAGTGCTGAGTGGTCAATGCGTACAACTACTCCAGGTATGCACGATAGTCGTACTGTAGGAATGACGTTAGCATTTCTAGCTTTGCAAGATATTCGAGTGACCAGTCTGTCGATCATTCCAGTCTAGGTATGTAACTTTTGACCTATGAACTTTACTCACACAACGTACTTCACCTCCTCCAATATCTTTACTCATTGTTGCTTTTAAGTTTTGCATTGCTTGCGGTTTATCAGCATAGCTAAGTCCTTTCTTATGTAGCCTACCGAAAAGGACTATAATGGTGTCAAATTGTGCGTTGTGTCTGGTCAGTTTACATCACCAGATCTGAAAATTAGTCTGCTTGGGAACTCTTGGCGCAATACAACCATGGTTATGAGAGCTGTATGGCATGTGATACCATATTGTTGCAAACGCATATCCTTAACATTAAAATCTTCCAATACCGGCCATAAAAAATTTTTCATAAATGTGTCTATAGCGTTTGCCTTCGACTGTTATGATGACACCTGTAACGTTATCAAAGGATTGGAGCCAGATGACGAAAGTATCCCACAATGCTCACAAGGTAGTTACTTTGCATGTATGCGGCGATACTTCTGGAATCACATGTGGATTCTCAATGCCTAAAATACTCGTATATCCATCGACATAAAACCAGTAAAGAAAGCTAACACTGGGTTAGAGCGACTTTGAGATACCCTTTACCTTAACATGCTCGAGGGATGTACATAACTACCGAAATTTACTCATATACCATCATTGAGAGCATAGCCAGGGTAATTTTCGGTGGGGTACTCAGAGTTGTTTATAAGAGAGGAAGGCGTGGCTATTATATGATCGTCCCCATTGCTAGAGAATGGGGCAGTTCTAGCCTTCCTCTTAAAGACCTTAAGAGCCTCTCTGTACCCTTTCCAGTCATTTTCCAGACGTGTATACATCGCCTCATTAAAAGCTCACCAAATGTTTTCCCGAAGTTTGTTTAGTTCTTCCGTCCCCTGGCTTGCGCCACCCTATCCGATAAGGAACAGACACTGCCATCGGATGATGCCCTGCGCAGCGCAACCGCCTTGCCAGAACCAGAGCCAGGTTCTACCACTGATGTTCCATCTCGGCCTGCAGAAATGGTGTTGGCCTCTTCTTCCAGCTTAGATGAGGCGCCAGGGTCTACCATAAATCGTACATGGTCAGTTATATTCGAGACGTTCACGTCCTTTTCATAGACCCTCAGTGTTATGGACGAGAATCTATAGCTCACGACACCTTCGGAACGCGAAAGAGATTTCAACGAGTCAGTGCTCATCACAAAAGGTAGCACTGTAGTATTCGCCCTTTGGATCCTCTATATTCGTGACCTTCCACGATGATGTCGGGAGTTCCGGATTGCATACACGTAACATCTCTAGAACCATTTGAGGGTCAGATGGTTCAGCTGGTATCCAGGCCCTCGCTTTTGGCAGATTCGGGATATCCTCCCTCAAGATTACCTCGAGCTTAGACCCAGGTTAGACTTCACTGATTCTGAAGATGGCTATTCGATTGTGGTGTCCAATATACTTAATCATATAAAAGTTGGCACAATTTTTTATAGTTCCAAGTTTTAAACAGGAATCAATATAGAGGATGTGGCTGTCAGAATGGCCCGCTCCTTTGGTCCACAAATTGTTGTATAGGTCTTAAGTTATAAAAATGTGCCAATAGTGGGCGTGGCGATGAAAATAACCCGATATGTAAAAAGGACCCAGTGTGCATATAAATGTGTGGTGCTTAATGCCACTGTCCTGAACCTTGGGGTGAAATTTCATTTATGTATCTTCTATAGAAAACTAGTAATGATTTGTTTTGAATTTTGGGCGTGGCATTAGTAGTATGCCGCCCATATGTTGCATAATCACTACTATGTGTCCTATGAAAATTATTCAGATATCGTCAATATGAGCACAGCGGGACTAATTTTCAGTTTAGTCCCGAAAGTTCCTTATATGGAATGTGGGAGTGGACTTTTTCTGTTCAATGAAATTTTTTGCAGTTGGCTTTATAATCCACATGCGTCTTCGCTTAAAATTTCCTGCTTCCACTGTCACGAACTTTTCGGGAGCCGAGGTAAAGCTCAGCTATTCCAGGGATCGTCAACAGAATAAAAACTTCCTGGTTCACAGTAGTTCTCTGATTTGTTACTCCACTTTGGACGTTTGTTACTCTGCTTTGGACGTTTGTTATTCTGCTTTGTTTGTTAATCTGATTATTTATTAAGAGAGGGCTTGGCAGTAAATATATGCCCACCTTCCTTAGTGTCTAGTAGGACCCATATCTGCATAACTATCAAATTACGTCACTGTACCATCAATTGGACCGAAGTTATAATCATGTTTAAGTAAGTGCAAAAAGTTCCATATATGGGAGGTAGGCGTGATCTTCGTCCAAATGGGCTATAGTAATATCAATGTGGTTCTGTATTTTCCTCCATCTATCGGTGTGGAAAAGAAGTGGCCACAGACAGACGGACGGCGAAGTGACGGCTCAGAAAGTGATTCCGATAATTTCTATATATATATATATGTCCACACTTCTAACGCCACATTTTGGTAGTTGAAATACCGCTGTACCACACAAATTTTGTATGCCCTTCTTTCTCGTCTTAAGGATAAAGGGTAAAAAGAGGGTTCTACAGTTGCATATACGGGAGGTAGGAGTGGTCTCGGTCCAAATGAGTTCACATAATTATTCGGTTCCGTCTTAAGTTCCAGACTATACTTTTGCAAGTGTGTCGTATCAAATATCTCTTACCATTGGCACCCTACGCTTGATCACAATTTCACTTCTTCATTTTCAAAAATGTCATTATTTTTTACAACAGACTATGAGAAATATATACAGAAAATATCAACCGTCACGCCCATAATCCACAATTGTTAATTACTAGCGAATCATATACAAATCTTGAAATTTGCTGAAATTTTATTTTCACATGATCAGCTGTTTTTTCTTCTGGTTTTCGATAGTATTCAAAGAATTGTGGAAGTTCTGGTATACAAGAAGTATATAAGAGACTGCACAATTGACATCGGGAGGAGTGAACAAGTGAAAGTGACCAAGTGAACATCGTAGCAGCAACAACAGCAGTAAAACAGTGAGCGTAGCCGAGAGTTAATATCGAAGTAGCAGATCAGTTAACCAGTGGCAGTGGCAAAGTGAACATCGCTGGCAGCAAGCAGTGCAAATGATCACAACCGAATCCTGAGAGCGGCAGCAACAGTGAAAAGTAATCATAGCCGAATCCTGAGAGTGGTAGCAAGCATAGTGAGCGTCGTATTGACAAGATCCCTTAATTAGTAACAAGTGACAATAGATGGAGTGAACATTGTATGAGCAACAAGCAATTAACCAGTTGCATATTGAAAGTCGTGAGCCACGGGCAGTTGAGCAGTGATCGTTGCAGAGAGGACGTCGTGTTAGCAACGGAGAGTAAACAAGTAAGCGTCGCAGAGCAGACATCGGTTAGCTGAAGCGGGCAGTTGAAGCGGATGTAAATAGTCAACTGTGGTGCAACAACTGACTAACTGAAGCCAACTATAAGCGAAGACGAAGTGTGAGAAGAGAGCAAACTTTTAAAGTCAATAGTAAGTTAGTTGGACGAATACTAATAAAGCCAATTGTTCTACCTTCAGAAGGAACTGGTTGCTTATTACACAATCCAGCGATACGAATCCATATATTGAGCTTGGTAAAAATTGTCAGAAAGGCAATTACGTAACAATTTGATATATATGCTGATATTTTAGTTCGTGTATCCTGGCTGATTACATCGAGAGTTTTGCTTTGCTTTCCGTATTCATGGACTCTCTTTTGAGTGTTTAATATTAGGGGTCTTGTGATACATTTTGTATCTCACTTTCTACAAAGAAACTCTTCTAATCAACCCGTTGGGTTCCGTCAAATGTGTTCATGAAGGTGTGTCCCTCTATGGTCTGAAGATGTTTCTCTTTATGGTATGAAGCTGCTCTGTTTGTGGTATCTAGTGTTTCTCACCAATTGTGCAGGAAAGTGTCCCGCTTAAATTCTGCTTTACAAGGGCATATTTACGAAAATATTCAAAATAGGTCGAGGGAGTCTTCTTCCCACCTTACGAATACACCTATTTCTATAGACTTGGAGAATTTGACCGAATTCTACTACTTCCTTCATGATTTAATTAAGAAAATTGGTACCCGTCTAGTTCAATGATATGAAATATAAGGCTGATGAAGTCACTTGCTTGCCCAGGATTGAAGAAATATTTGCCAGGGTCGACTATCCAGATTTCATTTGTGACTGCAACTGATTCACAACTTCCACTACGCTGAATATAAATTCTCTTGGATTTGTATGTGAGCCTTTCTCCACCTTTAACCCCCTTCACATGTCTCTATAGCTCTGGAACACATTCGCTCAAGACAACTTTTGCAGATTTTCAGCAGCCATTCGGTGATCAGATCCTCTGACTGAATGTTTGAATCACAATTGGGGCTCCGCTATGTTTTCCTGGTGCCTTGGATGGCTTGAAGCTGCCCTTCGTGATAATTATATTTGAGTTTATCTCGACTGCGCTCAAAAGGGACATCGTTGGTGGAATAGTAATCGACACCGCTGGTGGAATAGTAATAGACACCGCTGGTGGAATAGTACTCGACCGACCAGGAAAGTGGGTCTCTAAAAGATAGTCTAGAGTCTCATCACTATTTTAGGTCGATGAGCCAATCTCCCTCTTCAGGTAACCAGGACCATTGAGGCAGTTGATATAATCTTCCAAAGTCTGGAGGTCTAAGAGATAAGGACAGTTGATAGGATCTTCCTAAGTCTAGAGATCTAACAGATATCTTCAACATCAGCGCAGTAATTTCTCAGACTCTCTTTGAGCCTTCCTAAGCTTTCGTTGTAAGGTTCTAAGTGCATCTTTGGGTAATACATCCAGTCTTCACTGTCCCTAGACTTTTTAGCTTTATTGCAATGTATCCTACAGATCTTCCTGAGGTCCCTAATTTGATCACCCCACCAAGGTTTTTGTTTCCCCTGGGATTTCTAAGAGGCAAGAGTCCGATAGAGCTTTGATAAGAGTACCCGGAAGATCCTCCATACAACGATCAATGTCTTGGCAAGTTTGTGTGTTGTAGGGTTCTCAGGCAGTTGTCTTGGTACTGTTTCCTTTTAGGGATCCCAGTTAAGCTTCCGAATGTTTCTTCTAGTCGGAGGGCTTGGTGGTCCATATACAAGATCGAACTGAATCGGTCTATGATCTGAAAAGGAGTGCTCCTCTAGAACTCTCCAGTTTGAGATAAAATGTTTTATTCATTCGGAGGCTTCCTGCTTGTTGCGGTAATAAATGTGGGTTCTGATCCCCTTGGAATAGATAAGTAAGTTAGAAGTTATCGAATAATCATAAAAAACCACCCACCGCGTTCATGAAGAAATCTACAATGTGTTCACGAAGATATTGCATAATGCGGTGATACTCAACAATATTATTTGGGAGTAGGTGCAAACCTTTTATTTGCCGAAGATTATCACAATCTTCGGCAAAATAGGCAAAACTGTTACTGATTGAGAACTAGCCCATGGACCACATATCATCCGATGTATAGTAAAAGAAACCAATGTAAACAAATTATCTGTCTGGTGAAGCAATAGTACAGAAAGTAACTCAAGGTCACGGAGAAGGAGATTTGTCGATATCGAAGTTCATTTCTAGGAGATTGGAAAGTCGAACTACAGGAAACTATTTCGATAGATAGTAATAACTGGAGAATGGATGTAGATGACCAGATTACTAGGTGCCTGGTATTAGTGCAGTTGAGCTTTTGGTATGCTAGATTCTTCCAGGATGAATTAGTGCCCTTGAGCTTTTAGTATGCTAGATTCTTCCAGAATGAAAGATATCTCCAGTGCTTCTAAATCTACTTCAATCTATCACACTAATTTCTTTAGTTGCGCGATGTCCGTTAACCAGATCTGTCTGTGCCCAATATACATATATAATTATATACAATTCGTATTAATAAGAAAAATTTAGGTTTTGCACAGCATTGATCTCTATTTGGATGACGAGAAGTTAGTCAAGCTTGCCTCTCCTAGTGTGCTCACCGATATTTTCGAGGTATGTCTGAATGAATTTTACAGCAGATTATGAATATTTATTTGTTTCAGCAAAAAGATGTGATACCAGAGGAGATACGAGGGTTTTTCAACCGTTACACTTACCGGATAATATCGTTTAAGGACTCATATATGCAGTAAGTGTCTTACAAATATTATTACAGCCACCACATTATTTTAAGGATTCGTTCGTGTTGCGAGTGATAACAAAACTGATTTGAGTCCTTATTGCAGTCAATAGTAGTTTATTCATTATTTTAAGTGCATATTGAGTGAGTGATTGAGCCCGTGTTTCACTCAATCGTAATTTATTGCTTATTTTAAGAGCGTATTGTGTGAGTGACTCAACCCTTGTGAGTGGTAACAAAATAGATTTGAGTTATTTCATTCAATCGTATTTTATTGGTTATTTTAGGTGCATAATGTATGAGTGACTCAATCTTTTCAAGTGAAAACAAAATTGATTTGACTCGTCGTTTCACTCAATCGTTATTTATGGCTTATTTTAAGAGCGTATTGTGTGAGTGACTCAACCCGTCTGAGTGGAAACAGATTTCATTTGAGTCATTGTTGCACTCAATGGTAATTTATTGCTTATTTTAAGAGCATATTGTATGAGTGACTCAACCCTTGTGAGTGGTAACAAAAGAGATTTGAGTCGTTGTTTCACTTAATCGTATTTTATTAGGTATTTGAGGTGCATTTTGTTTGAGTGACTCAATCTTTTCAAGTGAAAACAAAATTGATTTGACTCGTCGTTTCACTCAATCGTTATTTATGGCTTATTTTAAGAGCGTATTGTGTGAGTGACTCAACCCGTCTGAGTGGAAACAGATTTCATTTGAGTCATTGTTGCACTCAATGGTAATTTATTGCTTATTTTAAGAGCATATTGTATGAGTGACTCAACCCTTGTGAGTGGTAACAAAAGAGATTTGAGTCGTTGTTTCACTTAATCGTATTTTATTAGGTATTTGAGGTGCATTTTGTTTGAGTGACTCCACCCTTGTGAGTAAAACAGATTTCCTTTGAGTCATTGTTGCACTCAATGGTAATTTATTGCTTATTTTAAGAGCGTATTGTATGAGTGACTCAACTCTGGTGGAGGCACAAGTAGTGTTAAACTACTCAGTATTCAATAAATGTCTGAATTATGAATGTCGGTGTTTAGAATATAATAATGAGATGATGAACACAGAGTAGAAGATGAGTTTAAATTACATTCTCGGTATAAAGAGCATACAATCTAATAAGGAAAAGTTGGTTCATTGAGCAATTGCAGGGGACTGAGTCCAGTGAGCCACTAGTTCGACCTGGCTTGAAATTGTTTACTAGTCGGAACCTCCGAGGTAGTTAATCTATCTTTAAGAGATTCGGTTAAGCGCTCTTGCTTTGCGAGGAAATTTATTTTAGACCAGTTTAAGAACCTTGAGGATCTATTTATGCTTCATTCGTACAATCTCCATAAATATTTCTTTACAAATCTATTTCTATCATGCAGGCCAGTGAATGTTTTAACTTCGGAATATTTCTATGAAGGTGATCATTTTCGGATACATATTTGGACCATAAATGATGTGCCCATACGTTTGGACTTCATTGAGTAAGTTGCTTATTATATATATACGAGTATATAATTAATAAAATCGCATTTACAAACAGTAGAGACAAAATTCTGGAGCCGAATTTCCACAAATTAGCAGTGAAACTTCGATTACCGTTCAATGTAGTGACCGATAATTTGACCATACGTGGAATACACATGAGCTTCGACCACTACACTGAACACGCGAAGAGTTTTGAGCAGGATGTTTTGTCATTTCCGGTTGCGAACGTAAATGCCGGAATTACAGGTGAGTGAGGTGCATCCAACTGGCAACGGAGATGAGTGCCATTCCAATTTCCTCCCGATTGTTTTTCTATTTCAAGATCTTTATGCCTGCTTGATAAACGAATGGGCCATGCAGGTGGATCTTATCAAAGAAATCCGGAACTATTTGATAATGAAACGCTACGATTATGAAGAAATTGTGAAGTAAGTACCAAGCCCCGGAAGAGTTAGTTAACGATCCTTGGCATTAGCATATCATTATTAATATTGTTACGTAATTGCCTTTCTGACAATTTTTACCAAGCTCAATATTTGGATTCGTATCGCTGGATTGTGTAATAAGCAACCAGTAAGTTCTGAAGGTGGAACAATTGGCTTTATTAGTATTCGTCAAACTTACTATATATGCTTTAAAAGTTTGCTCTCTTCTCACACTTCGTCTTCGCTTGTAGTGTGCTTCAGTTAGTCAGTTGTTGCACCACAGTTGACTATTTACATCCGCTTCAACTGCCCGTTTCAGCTAACCGATGTCCGCTCTGCGACGCTCTCCGTTGCTAACACGACGTCCGCTCTGCAACGATCACTGCTCAACTGCCCGTTGCTCACGACTTTCAATATGCAACTAGTTAATTGCTTGTTGCTCATACAATGTTCACTCATCTATTGTCACTTGTTACTAATTAAGGGATCTTGTCAATACGACGCTCACTATGCTTGCTACCACTCTCAGGATTCGGCTATGATTACTTTTCACTGCTGCTGCCACTCTCAGGATTCGGCTGTGATCATTTGCACTGCTTGCTGCCAACGATGTTCACTTTGCCACTGCCACTGGTTAACTGATCTGCTACTTCGATATTAACTCTCGGCTACGCTCACTGTTTTACTGCTGCTGCTACTACGATGTTCACTTGGTCACTTTCACTTGTTCACTCCTCCCGATGTCAATTGTGCCGTCGCTTATATACTTCTTGTATACCAGAACTTCCACTAGCCTTTGAACGCAGTGACGCATGCCTTCTCGCGTGTGTATTTGTAGGGGTTGAAATTGACGCCAACCCTAAAACTATCAACCAATCAGATGGCTTGTTGATTTCGTAACAATATATATAATTTTTTATTATGATTATTTATGTCGGCTGTTATTGCCATCAGATTAAATTGTGTTGAAAAGCATAATAGTCTGAAGCTGGGTCTGGTTTCAAGGACACATGGGGATTATGGGAATGAAGTCGCGGACAAACTTGCGAATAAAGGATGTGAGACCAGCTTTGCTGGACCGGAACCTGTTTTTCCCGTACCTTTTGCCTTTATGGCCACTATTAGTGATTGGATCGCCTGTGCACAGAATCGTGAATGGGAGGCTATGAAAGACAGCAGATGGGCAAAGGCTGTGTTACCTGTCATTTTCGATATTTCTTCTGTTACTTGGTAGGAGAGACGGCAGTCTACTGGTAGGACTAATGAGTTATTTTCGAGGGTTAAGCATATGAAAATTATAGGCATAGCAGACTGTGTACTTTACCAAACTTGTGGACAGGGACATCAGACGGTGTACCACTTTTTTTGCGTGTGCCCCACTGTCGCTAGGATCAGCCTCCAGGTATTTGGCACTGACATCCTAAGTAATGCAAACTTTGTCTACTTAGGGACTCAGGATCTACTGAGGCTTATTCAAAGGAAGGTAGATTCAAAGAAAAATAAAAATGGAACGTCAAATATAGTACAATGGATTGTGATTAGAGTGTTATATATGACTAGTTGTTTCGACAGAAAAAAACCACCACTGGCGCAGCTGTGACTGACTGCATTCTACAACATTTTATTACTTTCTATTCCTGTGAAGTTGCTATTTATTTAATATTTAATTTACATTAGCTCTGAAATCTGCCATTGCCATATGGAAAGGTAGGTTATTCAATCCTGTTGGACACTCGACCATGAATGTTGTAGAGATGTGTTGTTCTTTAGGTTATAATTTGCGTGAATCCTAAACAATATCTTGGCTTTTATCTAGAGTAGCCAAATAATGTAGCCAACTCTGTCTTCGACTGCCACCACTAAATGTTTCGTAACCCGAATGGAACTCCAATTCCAACTCTGGCTCCAACTCCCACTCTACCTTCTGCTCCAACTCTGACTCTACCTTCTGCTCCAACTCTGACTCCAACTCTGACTTCAACTCTTGACTCCAATTCTGACTCCAACGAATTTTTATCGCCAGGCACCACTTTTGTGTGTCATAAACCTCCGAATCACACGATATCCCTTGAATAATTTCAGCTGCCTGGTATTTCAGTTTGACAACTAATGAGGTTTCGACAGTTCTGAGTTTCTAATTCAGTCTTAGTTTTGTCAGTCAATGGATGACCTTATTGCCGATGGACCAAAAAAGTCTTCAAAGTTTCCCCACATTTTCCTCTGTTATTCAATCTATCTGCGTAATAACAACGCGAATTGTTCATTCGAGAAGTCCGCAGATTGTTGACAATATGCCTGAAAGAGC
Source organism: Clusia tigrina (assembly GCA_920105625.2). Lineage (NCBI taxonomy): Eukaryota > Metazoa > Arthropoda > Insecta > Diptera > Clusiidae > Clusia > Clusia tigrina. The sequence continues at coordinate 33,021,664 of OV050030.1, forward strand.
CAATTCGGACTGTACTTTCATTGAACTCATTTTCATGACTGATGAGACGTGGACTTATTAGTTTGGCGGAGAGCAAATTTTGATATGTCGGTTCTATATTGTGAGGTATCGACCGCGACGAACTCCCTCAGAATTTAAGTTCGATGCTACCAAAGTGAGAACGCAGGGAACCAGGAAAACTCTGATGTGTGGAAGAACAATTCGTGGATTTATACCACCAAAGTGCTCCGTCCCACACTTGGATCATTGCAGTCGAATCTCTTACCAAAAACTTACTAAATATCTTCGGCAAAACATCGTAGACGCCTGATATGGAGCAGTGCGATTTTTGCCTGCTTCCCAAGATCGTTTCAGTCCACTGAAGGCATTGATTTTTGTATAGGAGATATAAATGGACGGCGACCTTAGGATCTAATATGTCCCCATCAGAGGTTAAAAATACATCTTTGAGTCCTATTTTTTGGATTAACGCGATGACGAGCTTTGGCTCCAGAGGTGTCACATCACTAGCAGAGAATTGGAAGAATCTCAAACGTTTCCTGCGTATGTGCACGAGAGCCGGGCATTATGTCAGCACATGGAAGGATGTTTCTTCTTCCTCCATACAGAATCTGCAGAAGCCGTCTGAGATGACCCCCTTGTGCACCACATGTGAGTTGAATTTACAGTGTCCTGTGAGTAGGCCGGTCATCCTCCTAAGGTTTTTCTTAGAGAGATTGATGAGTGATTTGAATGTGGTATGTCCCTAGCAGACTCTTTGATACCCTTAGGCCCGGTATATCAACCCGGCACTTGTGTCTAACGTGTGCCTTTGATGACGGCATAAAGAAACTTTTAAAGTGTTTGGTCTTTAGATTATTCGTTAGCATAAGTGTATCCTTTTGCTTATCGGTTTATGTGGACGGTGATAAAATCAATTTGAAAGATTCCCGGTGTTTGACAATTATATCCTTCTCCATCAATGCCTTTCACTTGATAACATTCTGTGGTATTTTTCATGAGTTAATATTCACCTGAACATTTTTGGACATATTTTCAGACTCACCGAAGAGGCGCAAAAGACACGACGACGATCTAGTAGATCGCAAAAGGGAAAAGAGTTGTCGGGAAAGAAACGCAGAAAAATTGCAGCAAGAGAACCACCAATTGTGACGGCCAATGACTACCCAGATGTTTGGCAGGATTTCCTGATCAAGGAACAGGAACTATATGAAGCGTTCATTAATACAGTTTATCATCCCGACATCCTAAAATTGTCAGAACATGAGGTCTGTCCAGAAATGCCTATTGTAAAGATGATATTCCACACTCGATGCTAAATTATTTCCCTCAGATTAATTTAAAGAAATACCTCATCTTGGGCGGAATCTATCAATTTCATTTCGTTAGGAAGCCGAAGAATACTGGCTTTTGCAGTGAGAAGTTCAACATGACTTGGCATCTGCATAAGGGCAATCTGCATATTAATCAAGGAGTGTTGAGAAAAGATGTCGATGATGCTGAAACGACGGAAACCAGTCTCGAAAGTGCTCCCTCCACCGAACAAGTCGATCAATATGATCGATATTTCACGTTGACCTTTGAACTTCCGCACAATTTATGCCGTTGGGGTCAGCCCATGGCATGTCATTTCGAAGCTAGTATTGTCGATATCTTTGAACCGAAGCGATTTTCACAGGCGAGGAATAAACGCACCAGCTTTAGGCAGTCCTCAAACGATGGGAGCACTATTGGAGAAGATAAACACTCAGACGTATCCAAAATTATTTCAAGTATTTCCCGACCTGCTGGTTCGGTCACAAACACCTTTCACCCATCATTGCGAGTGTCTACGTTAAATTTTCAAGTGCGATCCTCAACGGATAGTCTACATGATCAAGATTTAGAAAATTTCATATTAGATTTACCGCTTAGGAAACATCACATAAGCCAACTCCAGAAATATTGTCTGCCACATATCATTTCTTCATATAAGTTTCCCTTTGAAGACGCAATTGACGATGATAAGAAGACCACAACGGCACCCAGCAGAAGTAACAAGTTCCGACGGAAATCTATTATGCAGGATGAGGGAAGCCATAAAATGAGCCAAACAATCTTCACACACGTTGGACAGGATAAGCCGGAGCGTATATTTCCTTTATATCAGAACGTTGATTTCTTCCCATCGTCATACGGACAAAACCCGATTATCGCTTTAATCCAGGAAAGAGAGCCAGAGACATTTTTCGAACTGCTCAATGTTCTGGGGAACATAGAAAAACAGTATAAGTCCCGCTATCAACACACAATGTTCTTACCAAAATTCAAGCCACCCATGATAAAAGCGCTCCAGAAAGCAGACCCCAAAAGAGAAACGACACCTATGGTATTGACGAAAGTAAAACGAAAAGGATCGAAAAATACCAGATTGAGTACTCAAAGTGCGAAATTTTTAAAAAGTCCCAGAAGTAGCATTCTCAGTGGTAGAACAGGTTCTGTGGGCAGTGACAGTTTGGGAGCAAAAAAAGATATTGGTTCGAATACTTCGAAGAAACGCGTGCATGATAACGTAAAAATCGAAAAACTGCCCAAGGAGCGCATGCAAAGCTTCTCGCAATACTTGACAGAATCCAGAGAATTTATACCAGAACTTCAGGAAGATAATCGTGGTATAAACAACTCGGTTAATAAGCAGTCGCACTGGACTACGGAGCACATAAAACGTACAGATTTTGACAAAGAGACGAACACAATCACAATATGGACAGATCGTTTGGGTATACACTTCTTGTATGCATCACCGATATTACTGATAATGATTTCTTATATTTTAGGTACAATTGGCTTCGCTTTCGAGCGTTATGCCCACTATCCCTTCCGTTACTGGAGTGTTGAACGAAGCGAAGACAAGTAAGAATATTTTAACACTCATATCATGGATCAATCGAAATCACAAAAATACAGGGAAGCTTTCACGATGACCTGCTTTATATGGTGGTGATGCGCGCACATACGCGTGCGTGCGATCGCCACATGTGTTTGTTTTTAGAAGACCACCAGCAGAGAACACAGAGGAGGGACACTTAAACGTCAAATTTTCTGAAGTTGAAAAAAAACTGTCTTTGTTTTCATTAGTTGCCTATATGGATAGGTTTGTTTATCAGTGGTTAACCAGAATTCTGAAGAAAATCAGCCACACTGCTACAGTTTTGCACATGCGAAAAAGTGTGAGCAAAATAAGAGTAATTTCTCTGTATTCTCTGCCACTAGGCAGGAAGGATAGATCAGAGAACACAGAGAAAAGAAACTCTTTCGCTGCCAGGGTCCGTAGCGGACACAGCATGATTTTGAGTGGATTCACCACGATTCTGAGTGGATTCAACACGATTTTCAGTGGATTCATGTACAACGTCCATCTGCTTTATTTCGCTGCTTTGCCGTTTGACGTTTAAGTTTCTTTACTCTGTATACTCTGGAATAGATTGCGCTCATGAGGGCATCACTGATTTAGACAGTTTGAACATCACTGATTTAGGCTGTTTGAGCATCACTGATTTAAAGTTTGAGTATCACTGATTTGTGAAGATTGAGGACCTCTGTATTAGGCAGTTTAAACATTTATTATTGAAGTTTGAGCATCACTGATTTAGGCAGCTGAGAAGCTTGACATGCCCTCAACATACGCAAGAAATTGATGTTTTGATCTTAATGTTCCTTAATACGAAAAACCTCTCCTTTAGTGTTTTCATGTTCTAAGTTTCAAATAGTGTCAAAGATCACAAATTTAAACTGACATCTAACGGAAAATAGTTGAAGCAGTAGGATTATTATTAATTCTACTAATTCGAGCGTACCATGATCATAAAGATCTAACGTAGACCCTTAGACTATTCCAGGGTCGTCAAACAGTGTATCCAGCTCTACCACCAACAATCTCGCAATACGATTCCATCTAACTCCGACGTCGACTTCCACCACTGGCACAATTGCAACTCCGTATCCAATTCCGTATCCAACTCTGACTCCAACCTTAATTATAGTAAGAAGACCTTAAATGCAGATGAGCATATCTAATATGCATAGAGTAACTTTTGCATTAAATTAACATCATCATCATCATAATTGGCTGAAAATCATTGTTGACCATTGCCGAGTTTTTAGCCTTCACCAGTCGTCTCTGCTAAGCTCAAATTAATGCCAGTTAGAAACACCAAGTGAAGCCAGGTCTTTCTAAACTTGGTCCTTTCATCGTAACGGTGGCCTTCCCCTACTGCGCCGCCCACCCGGTGGCATCGAGTGCTTGGCTGGAGTACTTTAATCCATTCGCACGACATGATCCATCCAACGCAACCGCTTTTTGCTAATGCATTGCACTATGTCAATGTCGGCGTACAGTTCATTCAGCTCGTCCTTCCATCTGATTCGATACTCTGCGCAGACGCATATAGGTCCATAGGTACTTCGAAAACGTTTTCTCTCGAACTCGCCTAATGACTGGTCAACGCTGATTATCATCGTTTAGGTTTCGGCTCCGTACAACAGATTGGGAATGATGAGGGATTTATAGAGCGTGATTTTTGTTCGTCGAGAGAGGGCTCTGCTTTTCAATTGCCTGCTGAGCTCTAAGTAACACCTGTTGGCAAGAGTAATCATTTGCTTGATCTCCATGCTGACATCGGTCATGGTGTGGATGCGTGTTCCGGGATAAACGAAGTCCTATAAAACTTCATAATTGTAATTATATTAAGGAAATACAAATAAAATTTATTTAATTTTTGTAAGCATGAATAAATAATTATGAATACAAAGTTTTATGGAGTCAGTGTCGGTAAGAAAAGGCCGTCTTCAACTTCAAATTCTGTTTCCAACTCCAAAGTCCGTCTCCAACTCCAACGTCCGTCTCCAACTCCAAAGTCCTTCTCCAACTCCAAAGTTCGTCTCCAACTCCAAAGTCCGTCGCCAACTCTAAATTCCGTCTCTAACTTAAATTCCGTCTCCAACTCCAAAGTCCGTCTCCAACTCCAAAGTCCGTCTCCAACTCCAAAGTCCGTCTCCAACTCCAAAGTCCGTCTCCAACTCCAAAGTCCGTCTCCAACTCCAAAGTCCGTCTCCAACTCCAAAGTCCGTCTCCAACTCCAAATTCCGTCTGCAACTCCATATTCCGTCTCCAACTCCAAAGTCCGTCTCCAACTCCAAAGTCCGTCTCCAACTCCAAAGTCCGTCTGCAACTTTCGTCTCCAACTCCAAATTCCGTCTGCAACTTCCGTCTCCAACTCCAAATTCCGTCTGCAACTTCCGTCTCCAACTCCAAATTCCGTCTGCAACTTCCGTCTCCAACTCCAAATTCTGTCTCTAACTTAAATTCCGTCTCTAACTTAAATTCCGTCTCTAACTTAAATTCCGTCTCAAATTCCAAATTCAACTAAAAATTCCGTCTGCAACTCCAAATTCCAACTCCAACTCCAAAGTCCGTCTCCATCTCCAAAGTCCGTCTCCAACTCCAAAGTCCGTCTGCAACTCCAAATTCCGTCTCCAACTCCAAAGTCTCTCTCCAACTCCAAATTCCGTCTCCAACTCCAAATTCCGTCTCCAACTCACTCCAATTTCCGACTCAACCCAACAACAAGTGATTTCGGGAGTCCGTTTATGACTCCGACTCTGATTCCATCTCTGATTCGGGACTCCATAAATCTGGTTTATATACAGTAATTCGAAAATTCATCAGATCTTTTTTTCCTCCAATAACCACCTGACCTTAGGGCACGAGACCAGCCCTTGTCCTCCTCTAGGAAACGATTGCATGGTTATATAGTCCCTTGTCAGAAGTAGGCGATATTTACTTAGTTGTGGTGCTGTCCAAATTCTTCTTACCAGCTCCTAAGTTTGGAGCACTGCGAGTTGCATTTCCTTTACAAGTGACGTCATATCTCGGTAACTATGTACTGTGCTTATACAATGATGAAATTTGACACCATGGTTGAAAAAGCCTGTGGGATGGGACATATCGGTGTGATGATTCACTACATCTTAGATACCAATTTAGAAGTAAAGGTGACAGAAGGATCGTGGGTACCAGGGGAAAAGTGTGGGTGTACTCTTAAAACAACAAAGATTGCTTATGAACATTTAGTATATTCCCCATTTGAACACTGTTAATTGCATCACTTTACCCATTTTTTGGTGAACAGGCCCGACTCCGAGATTGTGGTTACAATCGTGACTCAACACGTGAAGTGTGTGCTGTTTGTCAGAAGCGATGGTTACAGAGGATACGCTACGGATATCACCGATCGTTTTGTGAGGAATCAATTCAAATATATAGAAATTAAGGAGCCCATTGACGATATGAAGGAATTGAAAAAGGTAATGAAAAATAGACTCTGTAATTATGTTGTCCGATTATATTGCTCCCTATTTCGTTTCTTTAGCGTTTCCGTGACAAAAATCTGAACATATTTTGGGAAAATGATGCACAATTCTATATAAAAAGTGGTCAGTTATGATTTTAGTTCTTCAATTCTTTGAGTAATGATTTACTTATTCTCTGTTTAGGGTACTTTTCGGAGAAGCATATAGCGACCGAAATGCACACGTATTGTTGTATGGCCATCAACGCGGGTACAATGAAATTTCGCCATTCCACATGGAACCGTTTGGCCAAACGTCGTGATATCATTTTAAGTTTTGGTCCAATCTCAAGTCACGAGGATGAAATGAATTTAGTGCACATCACACCGGAAGGAGGCACATTTGTGGATGTTGAGGAACTGTGTTCGGAAGACTTGAAAGTTTTTAAACTGCAATATAACTTGACATGGAGAAATCTCGAAGTAAGCTTCATAATGAGTAGGAGTATTTTTTTGGAGTGTTCCAAGCAGACATTTAGTGAGCAACTGCTTTAAAATACTGTGTAAAACTTGCGGAACCGAATACTTTGGATTGAATTTCACAGTGCCAGCTTTTTGGGGCATGTCTGTTAACTGGATCAGTAGGGAAAAGTGGAATATATAGGGATAGCATATTTGCTGGGTTTTTCGATGAACTCCTCGAGCGTAACAGATTTTTTAGGTTGGTTTTAACATTGTCGTTCAGGAGGTCCATTCAATAACGCCTGAATTGCGAGGTAGGTCTACTTTGGTCGGTTGGTTGGATCCCACATCAAATGAGCGCAGGTCCAACGTTTTGATACCACCTTTTTGTTTGGTATTAAAAAGATGCTCTTATTATTATTTTTTTTTTTTGCTGATCTTTACACCCAGTTCGAGACTTTTAAGAACGCAAAAATTTCCCCTATCGTGGAGTTCGCGATCTCTTCAATGTTTTGGAATATCCCACAGTTTCTTTCATCTTCTTCTGGCCTGGGCTGGGCAGGCCAGGAAGTGCACTATGGTTTCCTTGTTCTGCAGCTAGTGATGCTCAAATTATGTCCCATTTTGCCTCAAGCTTTACAATATGCCAGTGTCCTGTGATGATTGGGGTAAGTCCAGCTGCATCACGACTACCTCTGTTTGCTAACTCTATGGATTTGTTTTGTTTATATTTCAGCCAGAGTGGCCTACTGATCTTGCAGGATTCTATCCTCCTTCATCGGTTGTTTGCTTTTGGCACGTCCGCATAACGTATGGAGCTGGTGAACGATCACCAATAGTCCGTTTAGTGCTCCTGATGGACTCAATTGGGACACGAACCGTCTCGGCCTCCTGTTCATCAAGAGTAAATCCCTTATGAACTGGCTCATCAGCTCTTTCGTTTGTCGATATCATTGCGCCCCGGTAGACACAACGAACTAGTACCATTATGATCTCCCACCTTCACATAATAGTTTCGATGTTATTACTGCCGAGTCCAGTGCTTTGAAAGCAGCCAGACTATCTGAAATTATTGCCAGCTTTTCCTTATAGCTAGTGTCTTCCACTGCCAACCTACAGGCCTCCCTTCCCTCACTTGCGCCGAGAAAGCACTTCAAGTGTTCGAGAGTCGGATTGATTTACTGATCTTTAGCTCTGCTGAGAAGATACCAGCTCCTACCTCGGAATTCATCTTTGAGCATCTGTGTAGATTGCGATGTCTGTATTCTCCGCAATCCTTCCTCTCTTCCAATCCAGGCGAGAGGGATGCTATAGTTTTTTCCAAGAACTGTAGCGGATAGATTTGTAGTCTGTTTGTGCCGCGTGCACTCCTTGAGTTTATAATAGTACCATGACCATACGGTCAATCCTTCCATCAGTCTATTGCTCTTAACCTAAGAACGCTTAGGGTTGCGGTATTTCTGATTAATAAGTCAATTGGTAACAGATGCTACAATATAATTAGGGCCTGCCTAGGACATGATCTAATTTCTCCTATTGCTACAGCCCATGATTTCCTGTGGGTTCTGATTAGTTTGGTAACGTTGTACGTTTGGTAATGTGTGTTTGGTAATGTGTGTTTAGTTTGCTAACGTAACGTCCCTTCCGAGGGCTTTCCACCAGACTTAGGCTCCATATGATAAAAATTGGGCGCATAACCATTTTGTACGTCCATAGAATTAACTCTGTTCGAAGACCCCACTTCCTAATAACTATATTTTTGCATGACTACAGTGAAACCCCTATTTTGCATATTCTTTGGTCCTTGTATAATTTCCAATTTAGTTCCAGTCCAGAGTTACACCCAGGTATTTGCCACTAGAAGTTATGCCCAGTGTAGCTTTATTTAATTGAGGTATCTTAAAGGAGGATATTTGGATTTACTTGGAAAATAGCGTCAGTTCAGTTCTGCTAGGATTAACGCTTAGTCCACATCCTGTTCTTGTCTATGGTTATAGTAGGGAACATATCTGGATTGATGACATAGGGTAACAAATAAATAGAAAGATTAAATATATGTATATAGCTTCAGCTGGTCGTATCTCCTCAATTTAGATCAATATTGCTCCAGCTTCCTCTTCTAAACCATTGTATTCTGTCTGTTCAGCATCCTCTGAAGGATTCTGCATCAGGGACCATCCCTGACGCCATTATTATCAAGTCATCCGTAAACGCCACCACTTTACTTTTTCCTTTGTTTAATTATTTGAGGATGCCGTCCATGGTACATATCCAAAATAGCGCAGATAGTACCCCTCCCTCTGGGGTACCTCTTTTCACTTACTTATTTAGGCGGCTACTACCAAGCTCCGCACTTACCACCTTTGTTTTGAGCATAGTATTACTCCATCTGCGGACATACTCTTCCACTCAAGAATTTCCAGCGATGTCTGTACCGCTCTTTTTTGGATATTGTTAAAAGCACCTTCTATACCCAGAAAATATATTGGACGTTTCCACCATCCTCACTACCTAATAAGGGGCTATCTCTGTCGACTTCGCTTTCAGGTAACGGTGTTAGGCATCGGAAAGGTTATAGCTTTTCAGAAGTCTTGAGGACGTCAGTCTTATTGGACGATATTCCTTGACCGATTCATGACCTCTTTTTAGAACTATAAGATAATTAATCTTATTTGTCTTGTTCGTGTCTATGGTTATAGTAGGGAACATATTTATGGAGGTCAAGTAGGTTTTCAGAGGTCTTGAGGACGTCAGTCTTATTGGATGAGCAGTGCATCGAGCTAAACGGAGACTATGTTGAAAAACAAAAGGTTTTTTTTAATAAAGTATTCCTTATGTCAATTTTCAGGGTCTATTTGACCCACCCCAGTAAGTAGTAATGAGATTGATCTATGAAGTGACCGATTCCTGACCCCTCCCTTACAAATAAACACGACCATTGCTCGTCTCCAGCTGCTAGGAATGTACTTAAGTGCAAGGTCTCCCTTAAAAATTACGTCAAGCCAAGGTATTACCTATTTCTATGTGACCATTAACATCATTGAACTGATCCCATCCGGTACAGGTGGTCTGCTTTAAGAACTATAGGATACTTAATCTTGTTTGATCTATTTATGTCTATGGTTATAGAAAGAAACATGTCTGGTTGGTTTGGTATACAGACTTAGTACTAATCACAGTAGCTCGAGCCGCTCGTGTATCCTCAATTTAGATCTATATTGCTCCAACTTCCTCTTCCAAACTATTATATTCTGTCATATTACTAAACTGCTACTCTATTGGCATATGTAAACGCAGCTGAAGCTCTGTATTTCATCCCATAATTGGAAGCTCACATATCGCCAAATCCTTGAAACTGTGCTACCTTTACGAAAATACTATTTCGTTATAATTTATATTTATTTACATTTCGATAACTTTGTTAATGTCTCGTTTTCGTTATCAGTTTTATGCAGATCTACATCAATTAATCTCTTCGTTCTCTGCGAGTGCTTCTCAGCATATCGTCAAAGATCATAGGCTGATTTTTCTGCTGAAGAACCTTCTTTCCGAAATCAGACCTCTGAGTTTTTCGTAATTGTATTGTAATTGTTTTTAGTGATTTTTTTTTATTAGATTAATCAATATTCTATGTAAGTGTGTATAAATAAATATCATTTATTGTACTATAAAAATTCCTACATATTTTATTTATTTCACTTAACTATTTCTATATCTCTCTATATCTATATATCTCTATCAAGATCCTCATCAAAGATTCATTCTAATTTATGATTGTCTCTGAGCTCTGATCGTTTTCTCTCAGCCGATTTTAAATAAGGTATATACAAAAGTGGGTCAATAAGTGGCCGAAAATTACAACAGATGGCGTTGCCACCTGAAATCCAATATTCTCCTTGTCAAGAAGGATCTTTCAAAAGAAGGTACCGTCTTTTTCTGACTAATCTGTCAAATAGTAAAAATGAAAAAAGTTACTCATCACCATTAAACATTATTTTTTGCGCGACACCATCACTCAAACCAAACAAAAACTTTGAAAGTATTATGGGGACTCTTCCTGTCGGTTGGAACCATCCATCAATGGTTTACTCAATTTCGGTACGGTCGTACCAGCACAGGAGACCCCGAACGTTCTGGTCGGCCAATTGAGGTCACCACACCAAAAATGATCGATAAAATCCACGGTATGATATTGGACGATCGGCGAGTGAGGATGAGCGAACTTGAAGAGGTTTCAGGCTTATCCCATGGATGAGTGATATCAATTTTGCATAAATAAACGCAATCGTTTGACAACTTGGAAGGAGTGTTTAGCGATGTTCAATCGCAATTCGAATGAATTGTTGGGCCGTTTTCTTGGACGAAATATGGATTCATCACAGCACACCAGAGACCAAGGAACAGGTTGAGATAGAGGACTTATTCTGGTGAATCGAAGCCGAAGAAGGGCAAGGTGGGTCTGTCGGACAACAAGGTCATGACGACAGTTTTTTGGGTATCAATCACATCGATTACTTTAAAAAGGGTAAAGCGTATATTAAGCAGAGCTGTTGGATCGATTTGTAGCAAAACAACCGCATTTGGCGATGAAAAAGTTATCTTCCAGTTTTTGCACCGTTTCGTAACCCTGGTAAATAGGTAGTTAGGAGTGGCAACCTAGTTTTCCAAAAGCACATTTGAGCACACTTAATGGCCTATTGTGATACCACGGTGTGGCGACGTTCAAGCACTGACTAAAAAGTTCTCTTACTTCGGATGGTGATAGTCAGTGCAAGGACAGCGCCGGGAAAGACGCGATGCCCCCCTTATGTCGCAGCAAACCATCCTGATAGTTGATGAACCTTTCTATATCCCTAATATTAAAGGATGATAGCTCTGTCAAACTCGTAAGATGGGACACCAAAGGTACGATTTCTTCTTCTGCTCAAGGATGGACAGCGACATAAGAGGTTGATGACCGTCTCGTCCTCCTCCTCGGAACCACAGCCCCGACAGAAATCGTTTGAGAGTAGGCCAGTCTTTCTGCGCGCTCTCCCAGTATGCAGTGGTCGACACAATTATTGACAAGTCGAAGAAGTTGGTTGGTTCCGTGTTTGTCCATTCTTGCCCAAGGGAGTCTAGTCGTGTGGCAGGATTTCTCGTCGCTTGATTGAGGATTACCCGTAACCCTGGACAAAACATGAACTCATCACAACACACCGGAGACCAAGGAACAGGTGAATCGTAACTAAAGAAGGTCAATGTTTGTCGGCGAACAAAGTCATGGTGACAACTTTTTGCCATACGCGCGGTGTCATTCACATCGATCACCTTGAAAAGGGTAAAGCGATCACCGGCGCATATTAAGCAGAGCTGTTGGATTGATTTGAAGCAAAAACAACCGCATTTGGCGAGGAAAAAGTTATTGTCCAACAGGACAATGCTCCAGCGCGCACAAGTTCGTAGACGCAATGGCAAACTTGCATGAATTAGATTACAAATTGCATTCAGCATGTTCTCCAAATTTAATCCCCATGACACTCTTTCCCGATTTCAAATATGAAGCAATGGCTCGGCGGTAAGAGATTTGGGACGAATCACCCAACAACAAACGCCTATTTTAATGGCCTCCAGAAATCGTATTATTTGAAGTGCATCAACAAATTGGAGAAGCGTTGGATGAAGTGTATCAATCCGAAAGGAGACGATGATGAAAAAGAAAAAGGTTTTTTGCCGAATAAAGTGTTCCTTATGTCAATTTTCAGGGTCTAATTGACCCAACCCCGTAAGTATTGAGTTTGAACTATGAAGTGATCGAAGGAATTCGTTTATATAGAAAATACGAACAAACTGAGTTTTGTTTATTGGTCGGAGGTGCAAAGAAAAATTGCAGAAATGCTTGATTACTGTGGATACGAAGCCACTGTTGTTGATGGAAGCCACTGTGGATACGAAGCCACTGTTGAGATATTAATGGAGTTGTTTATCATTGCCTAATAGCTTAAACCGTGAAGAGGAGATAATGTATGTGGAGCACAGGGAAAGTTTGATGGTACAAGAGAGAACGATGGGTAGTGGGGGGAATATTTTTGTGAGTGGTGGAAGATATCATATAAGCCAACGAGGAGGAGAGATCGGTGCTCTTTGATCGTGTGAGCAGATGAGTAGTGTCTCCCGGTTTTAAAATGTTTTTCACGAGATTCTGTTGCTTCAGAATCGAAATTTGCTTTTCTGCCGTTGATAATTCCGATGAGGGTTTAATGTTTATTCACAACTACCCTTGAATGCCTCAGTCTTTTTATCTGATTCATTAATTACTGTACGCAGATATCTCAATCGTGCACCACTTTCTTTCAAATACTGATACCGATGTTTCACTTGATTGTGCGGACGAGTTAACCGCAGCTGAGTGAATGGATCCGAAGTGTTTCAGTCCTACGAGGAAGACAGTCGGGAAAGTGGGTTGAGTAGCCAGTGAATTATGAGCTTAATCTAACCAGAGCCCCGAGGGTACAGTATTCTGTTCCTTTCTACAACTGTTATTCCACAATTGACCCTGAACACCTGAGTGGCCCTGAAATTCGTGTTGACGGAGAAATGAGCTCACGAACTTAGTTGACGCGTTGCTCTCTCAATTATTAAGCAAATATTGTTCCAAGCGACTATTGTTCAATTCAAGCTGCTGCGTTTCTGTTGTTTAATTCGTTCGTTTGATTCTATTCTTAGCGCATTAAATAATATTAAAAATAAAACGAGTCTTTCCAAGGGCAATTAGAGCAAGTTCAATTTTCAGAATTATTTCAAATGATTTTTGGTGGTCGGAATGAATAATGAGAGAAATCGCACTGAATTTGTATTATTATGACAAACAATTCAATAAAAATGTATTTTTAAGGAGAAAGGGAAGAAATTGGAGTAGGAATTGGCAACCGGGGTAGGACGAAGTGATGTATTTGGTATAGTCGTCCAAATTGGGTGCTCAGAGAAATGTTTGACAAGAGAAGACTTCAAATTTCCTCAAGATTTTTATTAAACAAATTATGTTTAAAAATTAAACAAATTCAAATCCTCACTTTACGTCCAACTTTTTATTACACAAATATTGCAATGATGATTCCACAAATCCTGGTTAGAAAGTGTTCCACCGCGTTGTCGCATTCGTTTCGTAAAAGGGTCGTTGTAGTAAATCCAATTAGATTTGAAAGGGAAAAGACACAATTGAGTTACACGATTTATTTTGATCTCTTGTTGACTTTAAGACACATTTTTGTGATGTCAGACCTGCATCATCCTCAACAGAACTCCATGTAGTGCTCTCTTAGCTCATAGTTCAGATCAACTGCCAGTTTGCTCGACGCCTTAAGATAATGCATCAGCTATGCCCTGGAGCATTAAGGAGGTTAGCCAGCCAGTGAAAGGATGCTCTTTTAACATACTCATATCCTCATAATGTTGAAACTTGCTGATTTCTTCCAAGTGTTCGGCCTCCGCAGTGGAGTGGCCAGCGTACGGGATTCTCCTAGATGGCACGGTCCATAATGCGTTTTCTAGCTTATTTTCTCTTTGAGTTCACATATTTTTGCGCACACATTCCAGGTATTAATATCAACAATTAAATGTTGGAAGGTAGTTTCATGATTGTAATATTGCTCTCATCCACGAGTAGGAAGTAAACTTTAATGGCTCTCTTTGGAACGCTTTGTTTTCCTAATGGCATACTGGGTCCGAGTTATCCATATATGTATGTCTGTAATGGCCGTGCTACTGGACTTATTCGCACGACCGTTTGATGATCGAGTACTAACAACCGACTCCTTCATTAATGCTCTCTGAGAATGTGAACCAAATTAAACCCATATCTGAAAATTAGTGACTATAACTGAGTCAGATCGTAGACCACCTTCATTCGCGTTGTAACCAATTTGGAAAATAAAAAAATTGTTTTCGTCCGAAGTGAATTAATTCCAAAAGTGAATGAAACAACACTTTTTTGAACACGTTTTTCCAGATGAACTGTCGAATGAGAACTTCTGTATCGCTATTTTTACAATATGCATTTCTGAATTTCTCTGAAAATCGTTCATTCTGATCAGCTGCGTTGTTGCACTTTCCCTGTTGACTATTCAGAAGGGAAAAAATTCTCCTTGGATCCACTCTTAAGATAAATTCGCCTTGTTTTCCCTCGATCTTTAATGATCGTTCCATAATTTGTCCAACTTAAAGTAGTGTAAACGAGCAAATTGTCATATTCGCTTTGGTCCCTGAAGCAATCTGGATATTTTGTCTGTGAACGAGTATATCTCTGAAATATAGAGAACCCTTCTCCGAAGTCACCTCTTAAAGATCAGCCTTTTCAACTGAATTCCCATAAAGGTTCCGTGGTGTGGTAACTGTGCCAGAAAAGAATCGAGGAGGCTCAAAATATTGAATATTTTGCGACATCTCTCAAACAAGGACTCAAAATGTCAGTCCATTGCGTCTTTTGGTGTTATCAGCTGCTGGAATTCAGTTTTTCATATTCATGGAGAAAGTGCGCTACCGATCGATGATTGTTGTATTTGGTTGAGGAAACCTGTGAGGAATCCAAGAAAGTTGGGCACCGAGCATGGGGACCAGTCACCTTCGATGACACCCTTAAAATATTGGTTCAACGAATTCAAACGTGATCGTGCATCCATTCTAGGTATACCAATTGAGGCGTCTTCTGAGGAAATGAGTAACAGAATTCCTCATATCGTACTCAGGTGACTATCGGAGCGATTGTGTAGGCCTGAGGCATCTCGTATATACGTGAGGCACATATTTGCCTTGAAGATTTGGGCGCCGCATTTGCTGTGTTCAATAAGCGTGATGGAGTGACAACAGCGAAGCATTATTTGGATGTAGTTTAGCACGATCCGAAGGAGTCTCTACACCGTTTCCTGACTTTCGATGAATAATGGATCCTATACTCCGGAAATGAAGGAAGCACCAAAAGAATGTACTTGATGTGGCGAACGAAAGAAGGAGAAGAATGTACCATCGGCAGGAAAGGTTATTGCCACTGTTTACTAGGATTCAACAGCCGTAATATTCCTTGATTACTTGAAAGAGGAAACGATGAATGAAAAGGGAAACGATATTATGCTCAATTATTGGCCAGATTTGAGGACGCATTGGACAAAATACGGTCACATTTGTGGTAGGAAAAAAGTACTCGTTCATCATGATAACGTAACAGCGCATTCATCCGCAACTGAAACGATGGAATCGCTTGAATTAGGTTATGAATCCCCTCCCAGCGATTTCCCCTTGTTTATAAACATGAAACATTGCTTGGCGGAAAGAGATTCACATCGAACGAAGAGGTAAGCGTTGAAATTTAAGACTATTTCTTAGAGTCCGACAAATCTCATTTTTGAGGAACCTGAAAAAGTGGGAGGCTCATTGCACCAAATGTTACGAGTTAAAAGGAGCCTATGTTCAGAATAGTGTCGATGGTTTCAAGTCATCATCCCAACATTTTCAATAGTTGCCCATAATATTTCAGAACAATTATCCCTTTCATCGTAAGATGCTCCAAGCTGTGTTCCGATCACCCGTGTCATTATATTCAGTTTGTTTGTGGGTGAAACACTTGGTTGATATTACGCTCGTAAAACTTGCTTCCGACGCAGTTTCTCTCTAGTTTTTTTCATTATATCAGTAAATAAAACTATGAACTTAGAATTGAAAACAAACAAAAGTATCCGCATAAAAAACGCAGCTTAACTTCATACTTGAATAATTTCAGAAATATATTTTATCGCAAAACTGAATACTCGAAATTTATATTCGCTGTAGTGACTTCAAGTGATGAAGAGATCAATGTGTTTTTTGAAAGTATAAAATGTCCTGGACCCTCAATCGTCCAAGCAATCGAAAAGGCCATAAATTCCCGAAGTTGTTGCCAAGGAACTGCAGGCTGAACAGTTGAAATCAGTGCTTCTTCAAATTAAAGAAAATCCTTGGTCGCTCAAGCAGTCGAAAATGCCGTAAACAACTTCGGAAATGGGTTCCGCTGGATTTGTAGGCTGGCACAATAAAAAGTTGGAAGAATATTCTGGATGAAGATTTTGCAGGGTGGGAATAATGTTGACCTCATCAAAGGGCTCAGGCAAGAATCCATTCTTTGTTAATACACAATAAACAAAGTTTATGATAGTATCAGGGGCGATATAATTCTTATCCTTAGCGTATAAGAAAGTCTGATGCTCTATTGGGGAAACGCCAGCCTCAGTGATGCATTGCGCGGACTAGAAGAGAAAATGGAAAGCAGAAATAATGTTAAAGAAGAGAATTAAACAATTAAATAAAATAGTTCAATTAAATAGTCTGCCAGTTGGTTATGATTGCAAATCTTTTGTTATCATATTTGGACCAACATTGGTAGAGAATGCTTGACAAACTAGCAAGGAGAGGAACACAATCGCACAATGCAAACTTTTTTTAACAAAATTCCCTTTGATCGCTTCCCGAAATGTTCGGTCATCATAATCGTCGACTGCAGTCAATATCAGGGATATTTTAGGACGTTCGCAACCCTCTCGGACTAAGGAAACCATCGCCGAACATATGCCTGAGAATCCAAATCACTCCATTCCCCGGTGTTCGTAGGAACCGGAAGTTTCGCAGACGTCCACGGCTTTGATTTGGCCTGCCTTCAAAAACTGTTCAGGCAAATCCTTTCAATATACTCGAACAACTAACCAAGCAATCGTCTTGTGGTTCTAATATTCAGAGAAGCGGATATTAACTGGCCAGCAACTTTGATGCCATTCGACTTCTTGTGTGGGTATGTTAAGTCCAAGAAGCAAGCACAATAGCAAGGATTCGAGGTGCTAAGATCGCACTATATCGTAATTGGTCTTACTTATGTTAAATTCGTACAAATCGGCCGGGGGGGCCTTTTCGTCGATATTGTGTTCCAATTCCTAATGCCATAAAATGCAGTTCACTCACTCGCAGTAAATATTTAAACGATAACTCACTCATAAATAATTATATAGAAATTGTTCACGAAGTTTCTATTGCGCTCCATGGAATGACATGATCCAAATAATTTTTGTTGCTTGTACTTACTATGCTGGGATCTGTGTTAAGACCGGCGAAAATCGAGGACTTAAGAGATTTTAATGAATTCACATCTTTTTCGGTTGGATTAGCAGCAGCGACAAACACAAAGATGAAAAAAGCAAGTGCGGAGAGAACTTTCATTGCGGAAATGTTTTAGAACTTGACTGTAAGAATTTTGAACTTTCTGAAGAAACTATGCCCTTAGTAAGTTGCGCTCGGCTTTTTATTCGGATTGTTTTGTTTGTTTTCAGTTCTACGTTCATAGCTTTATTTACTGATATAATGAAAAAAACTAGAGAGAAACTGCGTCGGAAGCAAGTTCCACGAGCGTAAATTCTCCGACGCAAGTGTTTCACCCAAGTGTTTCAGCTCCAACAAACTGAATATAATGACACGGGTGGTTACAGAACAGTGCTTAGAGTATTTTTTCGAGAAAGCGATAATTGTTCTGAAATATTATGGGAAACTATTGAAAATGTTGGGATGATGACTTTGATCCATCGACGCAATTCTGAGCATAGTCCCCTTTTAGTTCGATACATATGGTGCAATGACCCTCACACTTTTCAGGTTCCCCAAAAATGAGATTTGTCGGTCTCTAAGAAAAAAGCTTCAGTTTCAGCGCTGACCTCTTCGTTCGAGGTGAATCTCTCTCCGTCAAGAAATATTTTATGTTTATACACAAGGGGAAGTCGCTAGAGGCTATATCTGGAGAATACGGCGGATTCATAGCCTAATTCAAACGAATTCGTCGTTTCAGTTACGGATGAACGCGCTGTTGCGTTATCGTGATGAATGAACACTTTTTCTTCCCACAAATGTGGCCTTATTTCATCCAATGCATCCTCAAATCTGCGCAATAATTGAGAATAATATCGTTTCCCTTTCCGGTTTCCGTTTTCCAAATATACAAGGAAGATTACGGCTGTTGCATCCCAGTAAACAGTGGCCATGACAATTCCTACCGATGACACGTTCTTCGCCTTCTTTTGTGCACGTTCGCCACATCAAGTACTTGGTTTTGGTGCTTCCTTCATTTCTGGCGTATATAGAAGGATCCATGTTTCATCGAAAGTCAGGAAACGGTGTAGAGACTCCTTCGGATCGTGCTTAACTACATCCAAACAATGCTTCGCTGTTGTCACTCCATCAAGCTTGTTGAACACAGCAAATGCGGCGCTCAAATCTTCAAGGCAAATATGTGCCTCACGTATATACGATATGCCTCAGACCTACACAATCGCTCCGATAGTCACCTGAGTACGATATGAGGAATTCTGTTACTCATTTCCTCAGAAGACGCCTCAATTGGTATACCTAGAATGGATGCACGATCACGTTTGAATTCGTTGAACCAATATTTTAAGGGTGTCATCGAAGGTGACTGGTCCCCATGCTCGGTGCCCAACTTTCTTGGATTCCTCACAGGTTTCCTCAACCAAATACAACAATCATCGATCGGTAGCGCACTTTCTCCATGAATATGAAAAACTGAATTCCAGCAGCTGATAACACCAAAAGACGCAATGGACTGACATTTTGAGTCCTTGTTTGAGAGATGTCGCAAAATATTCAATATTTTGAGCCTCCTCGATTCTTTTCTGGCACAGTTACCACACCACGGAACCTTTATGGGAATTCAGTTGAAAAGGCTGATCTTTAAGAGGTGACTTCGGAGAAGGGTTCTCTATATTTCAGAGATATACTCGTTCACAGACAAAATATCCAGATTGCTTCAGGGACCAAAGCGAATATGACAATTTGCTCGTTTACACTACTTTAAGTTGGACAAATTATGGAACGATCATTAAAGATCGAGGGAAAACAAGGCGAATTTATCTTAAAAGTGGATCCAAGGAGAATTTTTTCCCTTCTGAATAGTCAACAGGGAAAGTGCAACAACGCAGCTGATCAGAATGAACGATTTTCAGAGAAATTCAGAAATGCATATTGTAAAAATAGCGATACAGAAGTTCTCATTCGACAGTTCATCTGGAAAAACGTGTTCAAAAAAGTGTTGTTTCATTCACTTTTGGAATTAATTCACTTCGGACGAAAACAATTTTTTTATTTTCCAAATTGTTAACAACGCGAATGAAGGTGGTCTACGATCTGACTCAGTTATAGTCACTAATTTTCAGATATGGGTTTAATTTGGTTCACATTCTCAGAGAGCATTAATGAAGGAGTCGGTTGTTAGTACTCGATCATCAAACGGTCGTGCGAATAAGTCCAGTAGCACGGCCATTACAGACATACATATATGGATAACTCGGACCCAGTATGCCATTAGGAAAACAAAGCGTTCCAAAGAGAGCCATTAAAGTTTACTTCCTACTCGTGGATGAGAGCAATATTACAATCATGAAACTACCTTCCAACATTTAATTGTTGATATTAATACCTGGAATGTGTGCGCAAAAATATGTGGACTCAAAGAGAAAATAAGCTAGAAAACGCATTATGGACCGTGCCATCTAGGAGAATCCCGTACGCTGGCCACTCCACTGCGGAGGCCGAACACTTGGAAGAAATCAGCAAGTTTCAACATTATGAGGATATGAGTATGTTAAAAGAGCATCCTTTCACTGGCTGGCTAACCTCCTTAATGCTCCAGGGAATAGCTGATGCATTATCTTAAGGCGTCGAGCAAACTGGCAGTTGATCTGAACTATGAGCTAAGAGAGCACTACATGGAGTTCTGTTGAGGATGATGCAGGTCTGACATCACAAAAATGTGTCTTAAAGTCAACAAGAGATCAAAATAAATCGTGTAACTCAATTGTGTCTTTTCCCTTTCAAATCTAATTGGATTTACTACAACGACCCTTTTACGAAACGAATGCGACAACGCGGTGGAACACTTTCTAACCAGGATTTGTGGAATCATCATTGCAATATTTGTGTAATAAAAAGTTGGACGTAAAGTGAGGATTTGAATTTGTTTAATTTTTAAACATAATTTGTTTAATAAAAATCTTGAGGAAATTTGAAGTCTTCTCTTGTCAAACATTTCTCTGAGCACCCAATTTGGACGACTATACCAAATACATCACTTCGTCCTACCCCGGTTGCCAATTCCTACTCCAATTTCTTCCCTTTCTCCTTAAAAATACATTTTTATTGAATTGTTTGTCATAATAATACAAATTCAGTGCGATTTCTCTCATTATTCATTCCGACCACCAAAAATCATTTGAAATAATTCTGAAAATTGAACTTGCTCTAATTGCCCTTGGAAAGACTCGTTTTATTTTTAATATTATTTAATGCGCTAAGAATAGAATCAAACGAACGAATTAAACAACAGAAACGCAGCAGCTTGAATTGAACAATAGTCGCTTGGAACAATATTTGCTTAATAATTGAGAGAGCAACGCGTCAACTAAGTTCGTGAGCTCATTTCTCCGTCAACACGAATTTCAGGGCCACTCAGGTGTTCAGGGTCAATTGTGGAATAACAGTTGTAGAAAGGAACAGAATACTGTACCCTCGGGGCTCTGGTTAGATTAAGCTCATAATTCACTGGCTACTCAACCCACTTTCCCGACTGTCTTCCTCGTAGGACTGAAACACTTCGGATCCATTCACTCAGCTGCGGTTAACTCGTCCGCACAATCAAGTGAAACATCGGTATCAGTATTTGAAAGAAAGTGGTGCACGATTGAGATATCTGCGTACAGTAATTAATGAATCAGATAAAAAGACTGAGGCATTCAAGGGTAGTTGTGAATAAACATTAAACCCTCATCGGAATTATCAACGGCAGAAAAGCAAATTTCGAACGCGAAGTAACAAAATCTCTATGAAAAATATTTAATGCCTCGAGACACATCTCACCGATCTCTCCTCCTCGTTGGCTTATATGATATCTTCCACCACTCACAAAAATATTCCCCCCACTACCCATCGTTCTCTCTTGTACCATCAAACTTTCCCTGTGCTCCACATACATTATCTCCTCTTCACGGTTTAAGCTATTAGGCAATGATAAACAACTCCATTAATATCTCAACAGTGGCTTCGTATCCACAGTGGCTTCCATCAACAACAGTGGCTTCGTATCCACAGTAATCAAGCATTTCTGCAATTTTTCTCTGCACCTTCGACCAACAAACCAAATTTAGTTTGTTTTTATTTTTTATATCAACGAATTCCTTCGATCACTTCATAGTTCAAACTCAATACTTACGGGGGTGGGTCAATTAGACCCTGAAAATTGACATAAGGAACACTTTATTCGGCAAAAAACCTTTTTCTTTTTCATCATCGTCTCCTTTTGGATCGATACACTTCATCCAACGCTTCTCCAATTTGTTGATGCAATTCAAATAATACGATTTCTTGAGGCCCTCAAAATAGAGGTTTATTGTTGGGTCAGTCGATCCAAATCTCATACCGCCGAGCGATTGCTTCTTATTTAGAAAAGGGTAATAGTCGCATGTGGCACAGGCTTTTGATAGAGTTTGGCACGCTGGACTCATACATAAAATCAAACTATTGTTACCGAATAATTTGCATCAAGTATTAGAGAGCTACTTTAGTGCCACAAAGTTCAAGGTAACATGCAAAGACATAGTTTCCATCCACACAAAACTCAAATCACGGGAAACTAATCGGACAAATGCGTGACGAAGGTGTACATACATACGTATGTATACAAAGTATATAACTCACAGCCATACTGAATATTCAGAAGTAAACCCCCACAATGATCAATTCTATCAACAACGACATTAACACCGGTTTCTCAATTTTACCGAAGCATGCGGCGAGAAATCAGTTCTCGAGCATAGCATAGGACTAAAAGAATTATAATTAGATCATCGTACCTATCAGCACAGTACTGCTTCGGGAGAACAGAAGCATAAGCAACTATAGAATCAAACGTTACGGCGAAACACCGTGATTGGCAAAAGTTGCAGTGAGAAGTTTAAACAATATACCGAAGACAACTACGCAAAGCAAAGAAGAAAACAATTACAATAACAATTGAGCAAGCTGCACCGACAGAAAACGCCGTTTTACAACAACAATCAGTTAGGAATTGATAGCAACAATGGACCAGCTAGCCGCCTTAGGCTAAATACAACAACAGTAGATATTGAATAACAGAAAGAAGGTGACACAGGGATGAATAGCAACAACAACATTAATCCAGAACAACAACAACCATCAGCGTAGCAACAGGTGGCAGCTAGAAGTTGGAACAGACTATAACTGTCTAGACATTGAATGCGTTGAAGGTGATTCAAGGGCAAATCTCTGGCAGTATAAGTGGCAGCAGCCCAAGGACTCATAATCTTGTGACACCAGTCACCAGTCTTGTGACGCTAGAAATCAAAGAAGATACATCGACGTAGAATCCACTTGTGAAACCAGAAATCACCAAAGAAACATCAACGGAGACTCCTCTTGGACACCAGCAATCAACCAAGAAACATCAACGTAGACTCCTCTTGTGACACCAGCAATAAACGAAGAGACATCAAAGGAGACTCCTAATGTGACACCAGCAATAAACGAAGAAACATCCATGTAGACTCCTCCTGTGACACCAGTAATCAAGGAAGAAACATCAAAGTGGACTCCTCTTGTGACACCACCAATCAACGAAGAAACATCAACGTAGTCTCCTCTTGTGACACCTCCAATCAACGAAGAAACATCAACGTAGACACCTCTTGTGACATTCCAATCTGGTTAAATCTGGTTCATCGTTTTTAAAGCTAATTTCTCTTCGAAAGTAAGTAGATTGACTGCCGCCAAGCACTGGAACGTGGTACCAATGCCTTTCGATTCACTTTAACTTAGAATAAATCATTTTAAACAAGGTTCAACACCAAACACCTTAACTCAGTTTTGTTGAGAAATGTTCCAATTTGATAATTTGTGAACGGGTTTATTATATATAGATCGAAGGGCAGATGTCTTAAGTACCCAGGGCATGATCAAAAAATGGCATCAAGCATTGCATGTGTGTGAATATGTGTGCTTTTGAAACTTGCCCCCACACGCAACAAAATTACTCATCAAAGTTAATTTTATATTTGCTTTCGTCGAGTGTGGATCGAACGAAGACGATTTATTGTTTGCTTTATTTTCAAAAAGCAAACAATAAATCTTTTTGTGGCGTTATGTTGGTACTCATGACCCTCACTTATGTTGACTATCTCGGCCATTCTGACTGTTCAGTCAGTTTTTTACAGCTATTGTGCATGAACGTGTTTTATCTGTCTTCGATTTTTGTCTATCCCGCAAAATGGATGAAAGAATTTGTATCCTCAGAGTTGATTCTACTAAAATCTACAATCGCGTATATTGCTCCCTATAAAATTCGACCAATATCCCATATTGCTTTTTTTTCTTCTCCACTTCGACATTCTCACATCCCGCACTGCCGGCAACGAGTGATATCAATCTATCAACTGGGTCATGAATTTGTTTTCATCCGTGAACCTGTTCATTGGTTCACGGTCGAAGCGCAACTGAGCAACAATCACAGCCGCACACGATCCAATTAAAACTCATCCAAACAAAATATCAAAAAATTTTGATTTTCATCAAAAAGTTGTCGAAGCTGTACGTGTGAGCCGGCGATTTGCGACTAAAGCCGAACGCACTCACACACTCTTAGATTTGTCTCTTTTTTTGAACGTGCCCTGAGCACTTTATATAAGGATTTGATCGTCTTCTGAGCACTATATATAAGAAATTGTAAGGTTCCTTCCTCCCTATGCTTTGTGATGCTTGTCGTTGTCCAGGCTTCTTACAATATTTGTTTGTTTTTTAGAGGGGATTATATACGATTTTATTGAACAATAACTCAACCTATGTAACACCTTTCAAACCTAAACTCTATTACAATATTGTTTATTCTTTTTGAAGTACGGTCGTGGTTCACAAGATCTTCCCAGACCGTAGCTTTTACAATCCTAGGATATTTTATTACAATTACGTGCTATGACGAGGAATCCCACGTTGCGGCGAAATTATCCACGGTGTTGATTGATCTTTCTAGTCCCTGCTGTGAATGATGTCACGGGTGTAAAGTTTGGGTTAGCTCTGAGAAAGGGAGACAAATCCCGGAATTCACAGTCTAGCAAAAAGTCAAAGTCTCAAGCGATTACTCTATGTCCAGGTTAGCACTGAGAAAGGGGGACAAATCGCAGAATTCTCAGTGTAATCAAAGCTTCAACATGTCAGTGAATATCACTAGGCGCTGCTTCGAACAAGAGCTGAGAAAGGACGACGAATCCGGGAATTTTCAGTCTCGCAAAAAGTCAGAATCTCAAGCGCGTACTCCATGTCCAGGTGAGCACTGAGAAAGGCAGACGAATCCCGGAATTCTCAGTGTAACGAAAGCGTCAAAGTCCTAAAATAATTACGTGTTCCGTTCTGGTGTTGTCCCTCCGCTGGCTCACCGAAAAGAAGTAGGACGAGTCATGCTAGGCACGCGTTTATATATCATTGATCAGCGTATTGTGCGGTGTTCGTGCAAAAATTACCATATGGGCGCTAGATGTGCTGCGTTCGAGCTGGTGCCTATTGTGCGTAGCATTTGTGGTGTTGTGGTCATGCGTGGGCAACTCGCATGTGTGCGTGCGTGCCCTAGTTGTGAGGCCCAAATGTGAAGGCAGTTTGGTTCCTCACAGACTATTACGATAGTAAATGTGTTTTCCTCCAAGACTCAAGGGAAGTGAAGACTCCATTTATGGTGCAGTTGAGGCGCACACTTCTTCTGTTTTGCATTCTTGTACAACGTTCATTTAGCATGAGTGTTGTTATGTTTCAGAGCACTTTAGATAGTTCTGCACTATGAGCAGCTGTTGCCTCCTCCTCCTCAGGTGTCGAACCGTCATCTATCTGCAGGATACTATCGCCACTCTCCTCGCCACTGGTAGTGCCATCCTCTTCGCCGGTGGGCTGTGCAGAGTCCTCACATTGCTCACTGACTGGGTTAACAGCTTCTTCAGTTGAGGCTTCACCAGGGCCGTTACTTATGTTAGCTGCGTTTTTGTTCTTACCTTTACCCTAAAAAGTTATTTTTTGTTAGTTTTCACAGTATCTCTCTCTCTCTCTCTCTCTCTCTCTCTCTCTTATTATAAGCGACTATATGTCTTCTGTTACCTTCTTCTTCTTCTTGCCTGCTCGCTTTGTATGCGCTTCTGCGTCGAGCGCTTCTTGTTCAGCGGATTTGTATTCTTTAGGAAAGAATTTGAGCGCTTCGTCTCGACCTATGATGGCGTTAGGACTCACGTAGGTAGGCCCGTGGCTCGACATTAACAGAATGATATCCGAAGTTTGCTTGCTGACTTTAAACACGATTTTGTCAGTGCTACAAAGGATATATAAAGTAAATCCATTAAAGACTCGAGTAAACAGACACGATATTTACGGATTGGCTTTCTGCACTCCATAATTATCAATGGAATTAGCGATGAATTGCGCTTCATCGGCCACATCGCTCGTGAAGAAACCGTACAATGTAATGTCTTCTTTATATCTGTCGGCAATATCGATCAGTTCCCTCTTCTTGTATGAATCGAATGCCATGATGACATGTGGCGGCTCGGGAACTGGATCGGGTGGTAAGAACGGTGCTGTAGCCTGGTTGAAGAATACATAAATTAAAGCAGCATGGGTCCGTTGATCGTGTGGCACCCAAATGGGTGGGATACTGATGGTCTTCGAACAGATACGAGGTTTTGAAATTAATGCTCCTCTATCTTTTTCTTCAGCTTTAGGAAGCGTCTTCCTATTCAAACCAGAGTCTACGTCAGCTACAGATTCCTTTCGGGTTTTCTCATCGTATTTTCCATCAGTAACTTCTTCGGCTGCATCTGATTTAACACATTCTTGCTGTTCGACTTCTTCTCCTGTCTCCTCAGGTACGTTTTCATCTTGAAATTATGAGAAAGTGAGAATGGAATCCAAGTTTCGATTTTGCAAGTTATTTTACCTTCTGCGTAATACTGAATCTGAACAGCAATAGGCGATATAATGGGAGGTCCCTCAATTATCTCACCAGTTACCTCGTCACATTCGTCCTTTGTCTTCGTCAATGCATGGGCAAATCGTACCAATTGATCTGAAACAGGCTCTTTCAATTCCTCTGAGACCTTCCAGAAGCACAACAACAGCTCTTTTTGATCCAGTTGCTCGATCACATCTTTGTCTAGCGGATTGGGACACATAAAGTTCACAACGTCGAAATTTTCCTTTGCAACAGCCACAACTTTACGATCTTTGCATTGTATTTTGAATGCATCGGCCGGTTCCATGACCTTCTTAACCATATCACGACTGACTTGTGGGCCAAACACCGACACACCAACGTCGGGCATATTTTCCATGATCGTATCGGTGACATACTTGAGATAATCATGTCGATTCTTACTTATGTCTGCCTCTTCGATGCGTCTCGCTTCGTCAGCCGCACTATCAACGACCTTTTGACGCTCCACCTCTTCCGGCTGCAGCTCGGTAATCTCATAAGTTCGGCGTGTTTTTCCTTCCAAGCAATATTGCAGCTCTAACGTGATCATTTGCATTAAGTTTGGAACATTCGTGCCGAATAATAGATTTACAGCTTTAGACTTCTGGAAGATATATAAACGATATAAAGTTCATTTTTATATATAATGGATATATATAATTTGATATCCAATGCACTGCTTAACTAACCGTTACAAAAAGCCACGTTGGTTCACTTTTCCTGCGGAATCGTTCCAAGCATGAGATGGAGTCTGATTTGCACTATGCCAAGAACAGTTGAAGAGTTAGTTTCATTCCCAAAGGTATTACACATGACTTACTATAGCCAAGTGCAAGTTGTCGCCTCCCAATTCCAATTTGATTCTTCTCAAACTGCCCACCATGCCAATACAGGGTCCACACCACTCCGAGTACACATCCAACACTAATTTCACAGATCATGTAGAACGTATATACATGTATATATGCACTTTCCATTGATTACTGCCTTCTTCAGCGACTTAACGCTTGCTTACCTAACAGTCCGGGACGGTCCAGGAATTTGTCGAAATCATCATCGGTGCAAATGTCTGCCTGCAGCTGTTGTACGGCACCCTTCTTGGCCATGGTCGTCAGCACGTTTCAGTTAGCAAGGCTTTCACTACTCAGCTATTACTCAGCTTCTTATTTTCTTTCGTTTTCCCTTCCGGAACATTGGAATATTTAACCCTTGACAACCACTCAGGGTAACAGTATTGATTAAACAATTCCTCAGTGAATATTGAATTGAATGAGTCTGAATAGCAATTTATCATGAAATAAACAGCCGCCCTCTGTGGTCCAGTGGTAAGCATGCTAGACTCCCACTCGAGGGTCGCGGGTTCAAATCCTGCCCCGGTCTTGGTCTCAAACATAATATTTTCTAAAGAATCTTTTTTCCTTGAGTAGAAGGCCTCAGTAGATAGTACTCATTCCCCAACCCCTAGCAGTCATCATATAAGATATAATCATAATTGTTGGGATTACCCAGATCGAACCGTTTGGATGCTTACAAGAAACTGAACTTGATCCTTATTTAGTAAAGAAAGAAGAGATGAGTAAAGCAGGTCCACTACACATGTTCCATATACATTATGTACAAAGAGTATGGTATGTAAAGAATAGTAAATAGTGCGACTTTTGTGGCATTGTGTTGTGTGGGGAGATGAAGGAGAATCATGTTGGGGTTTATATTTTTGTAATAGTGAGCATAATTGGACCCTTTCCTTGTTAGAATTTCCCAATGTTGTACGAGTGCAATTTTTGTTATACATTTCTTAGGGCGTGGGATGACTGTCTGTTTTAACTGGAAAGAGGATGACATCTTCTGCTGCTTTATCCGCCAATGCATGCCCCTTGATGCCTGCATGCCCCGGTATCCAACATAGCTTAATTTTATCTGCCAGGGCGATGACGTGTTGTGTGATGATTTTAATAGCCTCATTTTTGTGGAACATTTTCAGCCGCTTCAAAGACAGCGCGACTGTCGGTGCGGATGACATGTGTCGCATTTGATTTTCTGCATTTTTCTAGGGCGCTTTTAACTGCCTCTCCTTCTGCGTCGAAGGCCGTAACGGAGTGGGGGAGCAGACCGTGTGAAACCGTTATCCCGTCTTCATCTACCACAGCATATGACACAGTGTTGGAACTTTTTGAACCGTCTGTGCAAAGATATTTCCATCTTGTATATGGGACGCGGGTTCTAGTGTCGAGGAATAGTTGACGAATGGTGTTGGCGGAGGTGTCGTTTTTGGCATAGGATGTGAGGTTGGTTATGAAAGTAGCCGGGGCTAGATTCCACGGAGTGTACGTTTCACTGATGGTAATGGGTTTTGTTGTAGTTGATTGGGTTTGGTCGAGTAATTTACTAAGTGTTGATGATTTCTTGAATGCAGTTTTCCTCCTCTTGAGAAGGCTGATGGGTTTGTGTAGCAAACTTTTATTTGGGCAGAACACCTTATGAAGCATACGACATTTTATGCTCATAATGCGATCTTCCACGGTTTCCATACCACTTTCAGCCAGCAGATTGGTTATCGGCGTAGTCCTGAAGGCTTTACGACTGGATCTAATTGCTCCATTAAGTTGAGACTGCGCCCCATTAAGTTTGGATTTCACACATTTCTAGTATATTGGCAACCCTAGTCTATTCTTGAAAGTAAGGATGTTAGTGTGAACTTGACCCTTGTAGGAGGATAGATACCTTACCATATTTAACCTGGCAGCTAAGTTCTTTCTTAGATATTCACAATGGTGCTTCAAATTATTATTAATTACAATTAAAATTATAATTAAGAAAGCACTAGCTGCCAGGGCTATCGGCATTGGTTTACATTAATCTTAGATAAAATATAAATGTTTAAACTTATTAAATTAAATTGTGTGTACAGTTTTTTTTTTTTTAAATTAAAAATAGTTTGAATATTTTCTTCGGAAGGTTCACAAAGTAAATTGATCGGTTTTTTTTTAGAATTTCTGGAGCGGGTGATGAGTGAGCAATCTGCGAGGACTGTGAGTTGGGCAATACGGCAAAACTTTCTTATAGGTGATGATTCCTTTTTTAGTAGATGTACGTGCGCGATGCTTGTGTGTCCTAATCGAAGTCCAACGAAGCATCTGTTCATTGCAGCAGTGGTCGATGATGGGAGTATTGCGGCACTGTGGTTAGTAGTGAAGGACTAGTATTCATGCTTGTAGCTCTGCCAGTTTGTGATTGTTTTCTTGATGGCATAGGATGATGCGACCTTTGCTACAAATTTTTTGGCGAAAGGCATAAACGTGTACAGTGGAGATTTCCTTTCTAATTTCGCTACTTCATCTGCGTATCCATTTCCAGTTATCCCTGCATGACCTGGTATCCACATTAATCTCACCTTCTTGCCTAGTGCAATTAGCAATTGCTTTATAGCCACAATTACTTCAGAGCAGTTAGTCATGTTTTTTGCGCCTTCAAATACTGATAGGCTGTCAGTGCATATTATGACCTTTTTTTGGAGGCTTTGGTTAGAAACAGGGCTGTTAGAATTGCTTGTACTTCTGTGTCAAATGCGCTGGCAGGAGGTGGGAGTAATCCATGGCTCCTTGTGGTACCATTAGCGTCCATTACTGCGAATGCTGCGCCATCGTTTGATTTGGAGCCATCCGTAAAAAGCAGTTCCCATTCTTTTTCAATTCGGGGTTGGACTACCTCCATATACAACTGTCTGTATACCGAAGCATTTGTATGTTCTTTATGGTGTGAAGTAAGATTATTATTAAATGTATTGTTATTCAGTGACCAAGGTGGATATTTTGTGGCTGTGGTGTTATATCTAGATTAGTTTGAGTTACCAGATCCAGTACTTCGTTAATAGCAGATTTATGCTTCAGGGGATGCTGCCGTGACTTCAGCAATTGAATCTCTTTGGAGAGCACTCAGTTTTTGTTACTATGACGTTTAGGAATTTGGCGGCATCTAATAAACAGTATCCGATCTTCAATACAGGTGAAGTAAGTTGACAGTTCGTGTGGCTTTAAACGCACGAAGAATTCGCCTGATGGCGGCATGGTAAGGTGATTTAATTCGCATTAATGAGCTTTTAGGACATTTTCCGCATTTCTTTAGAAACCACATCAAACGCTTAGAAACCGTTTTTTCTAATAGCTTGCTTATGCATGGGAGCAGCGATATAGGACGGTAGGAGTCTAACACCGAAATATCTTTGTTTGGCTTTCTGATTGGTATAATGAGTGAGGTTTTGTTGAAAAGATGCAGTATATATACGGTTTTTAAAGGGTCTCGGGGAATTTTTGAGCATTGGGTAAGTGATTTTATCGTAGCCTGGAGAAGTGCTAGTAAGGTGTTTTAAGTTGGCTTCAAATTCATTGAGATTGAACGGAGTATCCATAAAGGAAATATTATAGGATGGTTTGAAAAATAGTTTTTGGAGGCGCAGAAAGCTGCTGGATAGCTTGAGTCATGTGATTGATTTGACCAGGTATCTGCGAAAGCTTTGCATATTTCTGCTGGAGATGACTTTGTGGTAGTCGGTGTTGTTATTGATTGTACAGTGAGGGGGTGTACGTGAATACTAATCTACGAATGTTTTGCCAAATATGGGTTATTGTGGTAGTTGGATTGATTGAGTTTAGCGGCTTTCTTAGCTTTATTAAATATCGCGTTGGCCTTCCTATCAGTTATAAGGTTGTCAATTGTCAGCGACCTTTGGAATACATGCCACGCTTTTTGTTTAGATTCTCTGAGACACTTTTACTTTGACGACCACAGGAATTCCACAACATTGCAAGCAAAGTTATGAAAGCACCCTGTAATTTTTTTGGTACAAATGGAGTCGAGTTGTGTTTACAGCGTGCTTCTTGCACACAAATTATTCGTGCGTGCGGCGTGTTCTTTTATTGAAATTGGGAGATTAGAGTATTTATTATGGTATCCACGCAGATTCCATTGAAGAAACTGAGCATCACAAATAAACACACAGTAGAAAATGAGAAAAATCACTTACGAGTAATAAATTAAATGTCTTGGAAAGGTAATTCGTAATAAAAGAAGAGATTATTATGACAAATTGATTGTGTGAGTTGCCTTGTTAGAGTTGATTCCAGGTGTATACGCTCAGTGAGAGAGACAGTTGATTAATTGGAGTCCCTTTGGCTCCTTGTTTTGGTGGAAATTGGGTGAAAATGCGTTGAATATGTGAATTGAATTGAATTATGAAGTGAATGAAAATCGGTGTTTTGAATATCGGTGTTAGATTTCTGATTTTGAGTTTGGTTTTGTATTGGGTTGGAGAAGTATGAAACGGATGAAACTGGAGCATTGCCTACGAAAGAACTCCAACTCTGTTACAGCAGTGCCACAGAATACTATGAACAGGAGTAGGAGATATTGAAGACACCTGCACGAACCTACAAGTTAGTGATCAAGAACTTACGTACATCGACTTGTGACGAGTCCATCAAACCGTGAGCAAAATGTTCATGTTCTCAGATAAACAGAATTCGATTTCATTACCTAAAAATTGTAAATTCGTTAATTTCTTCCTCAATTCATTCGCGTTAATGTGGAATTGGATTTCTTTGAATAAAACTGAAAATTCATTAGTTTCCAAATGTATTTGTATTAGTACAAGGACAGTATTTGCATATCAATTCGTTTAAAAAGTCGTGTTAAATGCTCACTTGGAATTAACTCTCATTAAAATTGTTTATTGCAATACTCAAGTTTCCTCGGATTTCTGGTCCTTGATGTCGAAAAAGTGGTTCATCATTTTTGTTGTTATCAAAATGATGGTTTTCGTCTCGATGATTTTGTTGTGGTGCCTCTTCAACAGGTTCGAAGGCAGGATCGCCCAAAGTTTAGCGATATTACAGAGAACGACACAGGCAAATATTATGTTCGGTGCACTTTCCAATGTCACGAGACAAACGTACTTAAGATAGGAGACCCCGCTTCAGTTGACCAAAGCATCGTTCAATCATTACTCTTTCTTCTTTCAAAGCATGTTTTAATTTTCTGCGGCACCAGAAGTAGGATTTTCAAATGGAGTCATGAGGCATGTCTCTATCCCATATCCCCTGTCACCAATGAGCCCAACATTCCTTCGATCTCTTCATTTGAGGCACACTTGTGGATTTTTCCATATTCTTGCTAAAAAGACAACAAAAAAGCTTTCGATTCAATACCAAAAACCATCAAAAAATTCAAAATAGACCAACATTCCGAACACTTTCTATCCACAGCAATGGAAACATGAAGGACTACAATACTTCTAGCTAAAGAAACACACCAAAGAGAGACAAAGAAATCCAGGTTATTACAAGTAAACCCATTCCAAGAATACTCGCTCCGTTGTCTATGGTTCTGCCTGTACCTCAATCCGGTTTCGAACATTCCAATCAACATGGATTCAAGATTCAACACCAACACAACAGTCTACCCAACATGTAAGAAACCATCTACTATGCATGGAAGATTTTCGAATGTTTGCCCCTAACAAAGGGTTGGAAATGGGCATCAACAAATGCAAAATGCTACAGAAGAAAAAGGAAGATTCAATACAGAGGATACCACAGAAAAACTCTGCAATGGAGACCTTGAAATCATGGAATCAGCCGAAACATACAAATACCTTGAATTCGACCAAAACTCAACCATAAATCACAGAAATATGAAAACACAACACAAACAGAAATATAAACATCGCATTGAATGAATACTCAAATCAAGACTAAACTCAAAAGATGCCTTTAAAGACATCAACACAAATGCCATACCATGGAGGATAATGAAATGGTCAAATACAGATTAAATAGAACAAAACTTACACAATATCCATAGCAACATCGGAAGGCATGCATTGAACGGATAACACTTCATAGATCAGAAGGAGGAACAGGACTAAGTAGAGATGAAAACACTACAAACGACAATACTTTCTAAATGAGACTCCTTCAGCAATAGTAAAAGCAGATCAAGAATATGCACACTAAACCTCTTCTTCTTCTGAGATGGCCAGACCACAGAATCTGTGATCACAACCCGTTACCGGGTTAGGGCGGACTTCAAAAACTCTCGCTAGGCGCCTCTGCTCTACGCGCGCCTTCTCCAATTACTTAGCCCAAGCACGGTCAGGGTTTCTTCGGCCTGGTCAATCCCTCGAAGGCATTGTCTCCTCTAAACCTAAACGAAAACAATATTTCGGACTCTGTAGAAACCCAAACAATAGCAACAAAGAAGAAATGTCACAAAAGCCCGGCATGGAAAACTCATCGCCATTATGCAAAACCCAAACATCGACCAACAACAATGCGGCGAACTATTTTCCGAAACCGACGGATTTATCCCAGGCATTCAAGATAATGTTATAGGAACAAGAAACTACAGGAAATATATAATAGGGAAAACATAGAAACATAGAATTATTAAACACATCTCAGGAGGAAGCAAAATATTAGAAGGAACAGATTCTCAGACCGTCACAACACAGCGGCGAAAATTATACATCAGAATCTGGCAATAAAACACAAACTAATTGACCCACAACACATTCTACAGAGCATTCTCGAGAACGACAGATATAAAGTATGCTGGGCTGACACTATACACACATATCAAACGGTATCAAGCGATAGACCAGACATCAACTAGAGATCATCAATAGACTAGAAGGAAAACTATCCTCATCGATATCGACACACCGAATTATAACGCAAAAAGAAAGAGAAAAGGTCACAGAATATTCACCATTGGCAATAGAACTGAGAGGATTATGGCATCAGGAACCAGTTACAGTGGCACCCATAATAGTCTCAACCGCAGGAATAACTACGATATCATACACACACACACACACACACACACACACACACATACAAAAGCAACAAATAGCCGCAAGTTCTGGAACCAATAAATATGTGAATATGTCATTATCATCATCATTAGCGGCATTGATCAGAAGTTGAATGGTTTTGTTAGTCGGATCTGTGAGGTTTTCAACACATATGTCCCGATTCGCACTATTCAAGTAAAAAATATAGCGTGTCCTTGGTTTGACGCGCTAGTGAAGCAGCATCTTAAGAAAAGGAACAGGTTGCATGTTAGATGGAGAAAATTTCCAACCGATCGGGATTCTTATAGGCTGGCTCGTAATGAGGCTGTAGCTGCTGTGAGGCTAGCAAAGAAAAATTATTTCTCCTCTAAGCTTGATGCATCTCTTCCATCTAAGCAATTATGGAAGAATCTAAAACGGTTTGGTGTTCATGGCAAGGATAGTACTGATTGTGTAGTGGAACCGACTGAATTAAATAATCATTTCCTGAATGGGTTTCCCCCGGAGAATTCTAGTGAGTGTGAGCTGTCTGTTGTTGATGGACTTGTCTGTCAAAGTTCATTTGAATTTCATGCAGTTGGTGAGTGTGATGTACACAGAGGGATTATACGGATAAAATCTAACGCCGTAGGTCCTGATGGAGTCTTTATTAGGTTTATAAACCTAATTATTCCGTTTGTCTTGAGTACATTAACTCACATTATAAATCAGTGCTTTACCACTTCGTGCTTCCCAAGTCTATGGAAATTAACGACTTTTGTGCCGGTTGCAAAAAAGGCATCTGCCGCTGCTCCTGGTGATTTTCGGCCCATTAGGTTGCTCTCATGTCTTTCTAAGGTGTGTGAGTCGCTGATGGCTGATCAGATATCTCGACACCTGAATGAGTTTAAGCTGCTGTCACCACTACAGTCTGGTTTTCGTAAAGGTCATAGCTGCTCGCATTCTATGCTAAAAGTTGTTGATGATATTCGGATATCATTTGATAACTCTGCTCTGTTTATTGGACTTTTCCAAGGCTTTCGATAGTGTCAACCATAGACTGTTATGTTTTAAGTTAAAGACTTATTTTGGTTTTTCTGGCAATGCCTTGTTGCTTATGACGAGCTATTTGAGTGGTAGATCTCAGCGAGTGAAGATATCTTCTCTGATTGCAGGCCAATTTTTTCTGGGGTTCCACAGGGTTCAATTCTTGGACCACTACTTTTCAGTATGTTCATCAATGACATTTTTTCACTTGATTGTAATGGAGTGATGCATGCTTATGCCGATGACATTCAGTTATATCTGTCACGCAGGGTAGGCCTTATGGATGATCTGGTTTGTAGACTTAATGAGGACCTTGATATTCTTAGTGGTTGGGCTCGTAGCAATGATCTGTGTCTAAATCCGGCGATATCTTTTGTTCTGCCTATTTACAAAGACAATATACGTTTTACCGAGATCTCTCCGATGTTTGTTGCTGGTTGCCGCCTTACACTTGTTAACAAGACTGTTGTGCTTGGGTTCATTTGAACTCGTCATTGACTTGCTCGGATCATATCAACCATGTGGTTTGCCGAATGTATATGACGCTGCGCTGTTTGAGGATGTCTGCTCGATTTACTCCCGTTGAAACCAGGCGCAGGTTGGTTGTGCAATTGCTTGTGCCTATTATTACCTTCTCTGAGGTGGTGTATAGTGGTTTGGACTCTCGGTCTTTACATAAGCTGCGAGTGGCATTCAATAATGCTACTCGTTATGTGTGCGGCTTGCGCAAATTTGACCATATCTCATCTTGGAGTAAAATGGTTCTGGGTTGCGATATTGAGAGCAATTTAAAGGCAAGAAATTGTATATTTATGCACAAATTAATATACTCTAAGGCTCCGCTATACCTTTATGACAAGTCGCGCTTCAGCCTGTCGAATCGTTGCAATAATCCCATTATGCCGAGGTTTACGTTCCGAAACTCGGCCAGAATCTTTTTCGTTGGCACCACTAGACTATGGAACTCTTTACCTAATGATTTAAAAAATACTGTGAGTCACAACAACTTCAAGCGTCTTATTGATCTTTATTTTCGTAGTAACTCCTGACGCTTTATTTCTTCTCTTTTCCTTCCAAGCTCTAGTACCCTCTTTCTTTTTTATTTTTCATATCTTTTTCTTGTTTTTTGTTATATTGGTCTGTTGTTTTCTAATGATTCTCAATAGTATTACTTTTAGCTTTAGGTTTTTCATTTAAGATACAATTGTGGCTAAGTTAAATGTACAGCATACGTTTTTACAACTTATTGTGAGATTAAATAAATTAAATTAAATTAAATCATTTAGCGTCACAGCCCGGGGTGGGCTTCAACAATCTGCTTCCATTCAACACGATCGGGAGCCACTCACTTCCAATGTTTCACTCCAAGTTTCTCAGGTCTTCGGAGACGCCATCCAAACAGCTTTTCTCCGGCCTCAAGCAATGCCTTACGCTGGCTGGTTTGCAGTCTATCAAAAGATTCTGTGGCCAGCCTTCGTCCATGCGTAGGATGTGGCCTGCCCAACGAAAGCGTCGCGATTTGATTGGTTTCACGGTGTCCTCGCCGTTGCAGAGATTCAGCAATTCGTTGTTGTATCTTATTCTGTACTCGCCGTCGCTCTCACGTACTGCACCAAATACTTTTCTCAGTATTTCACGCTCAAAAGTTCTTAAACGATGTTCGTGTGGGAGAGTCATGTTCCCAATTTCTCCACCGTATGACGCACTGGTCTTATGAATGCTCTGTAGAAAGCGAGTTTGCATTTTCGGCAAAGGGATCTTGATTTCAGCAGTTTTATATGCCCGATTGGCTGCCAGTATTCTGGCAGATAGGCAATCCTGGATGCTGTTGTTGGTGCTTGTTTGGATAGCGCGGTCGAGAACTCCGACACGTATTCATAGTTCTGGAGCTCTCCATGGCAATAGAGGCCAACGTTCTCCTTCTTTTCTCGTCTCTTGGTATTGGCATATCTTTTGTTTTGCCTCTGTTTATTACCAGCGCTGCTGACCTCGCATTTCTTGCTATAGTCAAAAAGATATCATCTAGGTAGCGCCGACTTCGCGACACAATGGCGATATCGTCCGTGTGCGCAATTATCAGAGCAGACCGGCAAAATAGGTGTCCAGATCTTGTACAATCTTTAATGGCGTAGTGCAGCAGCAGATTGAAGACGGTTGTTGAAAGGGCTTCACATCGCTTTTCATGTCAAAGGGGCTAGTCATGTTTGGTTGTATGGACACTTTCCCTTTCGCGCCCTCCACCGTCAGCATCGTCAATCGAATCAACTTTGATGGAATTCCTCGCTCATACATCGCTTTGGCCATGCTTTCTCTTTGAATACTGTCAAACGCCTGTTGAAAATCGATGAATAGGAGATGGATATCAATGTTGCAATCAAAGCACTTGGCGATATTTTACTTAAGCAGAAGGGCTTGGACTATTGTGGATCTGTTTGCTCTGAACCCGCATTGATATTCGCCAAGTATCTGCTCGGCATGGGCTTTGATGCGATCGGACAAAAGAGATGGACATAATTTGTAACATGCATTAAGCAAAGTTGTGCCTCCATAATTGTTCCCATTAGTCTGAGCACCTCTTTTGTGCAGTGGGCTGATGATTACCTTTCAGCCAAGCAGTCGGAATTTTCTTTTTGCGCCAAGAACGCAGCAGGAGGCTGTGCACCGTCTCTAGGGCCCAGCGGTCGAGGGCCTTCAGCAACTTCGCTGTAATTGAGTCCTCTCCTGGAGACTTGGTGTTTTTAGCTCTCCGAATTATGTTAGCGACTTCATCTGGTGATGGTTCGTTTCAGTTTTCGTCTGCCGCTGATGGAATGGCGAGGGAGTATTGCTCGGCATCACTGTCTTCACTGGTCATGTTATACAAATTTCCAAAGTAAGTGTTCCACCTCTCTAATATTTGGTCATTTTCAGTTAGATGGTCCCATTCTGAGCTCTGCAGATATCTAATCTAGGTTGGGACTCACGAGTTTGGTCTTTGAGGTTTCTGAAAAAGAGTCTGCTTTGTTTGAAGGCGAAGCAGTTATCCTCCTGCGCAGTTTAGCCTTCTTTTCGCAATGAAAATGTCATGGTTCGCTCTGGTATTGCGTTCGAGCAGTTTTCTTCTTGCAGTACTTTTCTATTCCAGGCTTTTACAACATTCATCGTCAACCCAGTCTTCATCTTTTCTGTCCAATTCATTTAGATGCCGCAGCAATCAGAGCTGTTTCAATGGCCTCCCAGCTTCCATCGATCGAAGGGGTACTCTCCTGGTTAATCGCAAGCCTTTGCTGGTTTTCCTTGAACTCGTGGCAGTAGGTATCTCGTGTTTTGGGATCGGAGAGTTCATCCGTGTCCCATCCTAGTTTTTGGACGCCTTTCACCTTGGCTACGGTTGGTAACTTGTGCTTCAATTTCGCTTTGACCTGAAAATGATCACCATCTGCATCTGCACTGCGGCACGTGTGGGTATCGGAGATGCAAGGCATTCTTCGCTTGTTGATCAATATGTGATCGATTTGATTGACACTGTCAGAACCCGGCTCTTTCCATGTTCGCTAGTGTGGGAAGCTTGTGGATATGATGAAAAGTTGTTGAGTGTTTGCGAATTGGACCAATCGCAGTCCATTACTGGACGCCGCCTCGTGTAGGGAGTGCTGTCCTGCGATGAGTCGCACGAATTCTTCTTTTCCTACGCGTGCATTAAAATTCCCCGGAATAATTAGAGTGGCAAATGAGCCAATTTTATCACATGTTTTCTCCAGCTCAGAGTAGAAAATATATTTCGCCGGTTCATCCGCATCTTCGGTTGGAGCGTCCGCAGATATCAACGTTAAATTTGTTACATTTGCCTTTTATTCAAGTGACCAAATACGGTCGCTAATTGGGGTACTACAATATCATTAACGAAATCGTGAAAGCTATAGAACTGGAACCATTTTACACACACACACACACACACACACATACAAAAGCAACAAATAGCCGCAAAACCTTTGACCAATAAATAAGTGAATATGCAATAAATGCAAATGAACTGAAACACTGGTACGAGCGGAACCCCTTTGGTACACCAATATCTGGGGTGGGTGATTCCAGCGCTGGCCGTTCAGAATGCCCAAATCGATAATAATGACCATGCCTAATTTTGAAGTGATAAAAAACATTAATTGAAACAACCAGAAACACTCCCACGATATCGTTCCATCATGCAACCGTTCTGCTCTTTGGTTGGATGTTGTTGTGTTTGTTGCATTTGCACTTCATATTCGCTTCTTGGGTGTCAACTCCCTGCCCTCCTCTGCCCTTAAATTGGAGCGTTATCGTTTAATGATCCGCTATTGCACATGTCCAGCCCCTCCTTTATTCCCATTTCTATTGCCTCTGCAGCTGTTTTCTCCGTTTCTGTAATCACATGGATTTTTCCTTCTTAATAATAATTCTAAACCTGCAATTGTAGCAAATGCTGCCACTTGAAATGCTAAATACATCAGTGTCCATCGTATGCCATTCAAATCTCTGCTCCAATGTTCATGTATAATATATAACGATCGATTGATACCCATTCCTGGAACCACAGTTATACCACGCAGCCTCTCCTGCTGCTCTACTATTTGCAAAAGCGACAATTCCAGATAATCAGAGCTGTTCTGCGAATGCTCGGAGAGTAGGGGCAACTATTCACTACCGATCAAATGCCGCATATAAATTTGTGCCACTGTTTTGGCAAAGAAGAGCCTTCAGATGCAGGTGGCTCTTATGACAGGTATGGAACGATAGGTAGTTCCTCCGCTAGCTGAGATCGGACAACCATATCGACCAAAGCGACGGCTTCGAAGATGGCGAAGGCAACAATAGAACAGGCATTAGC
This sequence comes from Clusia tigrina, assembly GCA_920105625.2. Taxonomy (NCBI): domain Eukaryota; kingdom Metazoa; phylum Arthropoda; class Insecta; order Diptera; family Clusiidae; genus Clusia; species Clusia tigrina. The sequence goes on from OV050030.1 coordinate 33,062,244, forward strand.
CAAGAAGTGCTTGGTTTTGATGGTTTTGAAAGGACGAAAATTGGACTAATGAGAAGGTGGGCGTGCCTCAACATTTTTGGGCAGTTCATTTCAAATGTTCAGTTTGTGGCAGGTTTTCAGATTCTCGTGCGTAGCTGAATACACTCATATACGGGGCTCTCTCAACTGATAAAATACACAGAAACAAAGCACTTGAGAACAAGTCGTGTTGGTAGAGTCGGGCTGATGTATGTATTTTCTGCCATCTGAACAGCATTGAGCACTTCTTGAGAGAACCAACCGCTCTAAGAGCTCTCTTTAAATTAGGCAAAATTCACCCTCTCCGTGTTGTGCTGGAAGCAACACTCTCCTAAACTGAGTGTGGCTGCCTGAAAGCTCATATTTCGCAATATGTTTTCCGAACGATTGTTTAGTCAGACTATTTTTTCAGTGCTGTTTATATTAGAAAACAACGAGACTCCAGTTGTACCAAGGCTGACACACACACTAACCTCCTTTGAGTGGCGGAGTATTTGCTCGCATGTGTCTGGCCTTGCCTACTCAGTGTTAGCGTAGTCAAACACATACATGTGCGTAGCTATGCACGAGTGTCTGTCTCAAAACTTTCCATAAACTGAAATAATAAGTTGACTTTTGGAAACATTGGAATCACACCCACCCATTCAACTGGCGCCCCTTTTCGTTCGGTCAATGCACCTGACACACTACATGTCCTTATTAAATTGTACAAATGTGGCCTCCATCCCAGATGTGTCATTGGACAACACTCACAGGAGCCTGAATAGTAGCTGCCCTGTTCCATAGAAGACATAGAGATACAGATAGAAGCTTTAATATTCTAGGAATACATCGAAGTACGTATACTGGGAACTCATCCGATACAGACTTGGTTAGCTTCCACGAAGTTACTGATATTGGTCTGAAAGACCGTCGGTTGTAAGAGATAAAAAAGCGATTTGTGGCATTAAGTCCAAACCGATATGGCGAAAATACCTTCGGGCGAACTATGAGTCCTTTGACATTATCACAGTCTATGCCTTTCTATGTAAGGAACTCCTCAACAGCACTGGAGTGATACTATTCTCCAGTATATATAAAGGTCGCTGTAGTCAAATTCGAAGCCAAAAGGTTTTGACATCAGATCCTTCTCTCATAAATTAATTGCGATTAATTTTCCCTTAATGCCCTGTTTTTTGTTCATACCCTCAATAATTGAGTATTGATATTGAGGAGTTTACGATGTTGAGGATTATGCCCGAATCCAGTATAAATACTTATGTAAGGGCTTTACTGGTAAAAAAAAGTGATTCTATTTGAATCCTTGGCAGGTTTACTGATCAGCACAACTAATTTTTTTCATTTTCCACAGTCACTGACTAAGTTTCTTCCTTAAATAGGGGTCATGCTTCCCTAGCTCCTTCCTTGCGTTTGTTCTAAATTCTACTGATAATACCCGAACGCAATATTTCACTGAGATTTTATGCAAAGACTCCTGTTATGTGCACCATATCTTCCTAACACAAAACGCGGGCAACTGTTAAGAAAACTGGTTGTAGTGCCGTGGAATGATTACACCGCTTCATGGACTCCACATTGGTTGTTTCTTTCACAGTTTCCAATCGCACGAGAGTAACGGAAAGAATCCTTTTTTTACTCCTAAATATTTAGACCGATCTCTGGACTCCTCGTCGTATCAGAGTTTCCTATTGTCCTTTTCTCTTCGACTACGAATATAAAAATCCAGAGTAGTTTTTGTTGAAGACATCATTCAGGGAACTACAAAATATTTAATGCCATATAAAATTCTGTCAATGTATTTGAGTCCACTATGGGAGAGAGAGAATAAAGATAAATTTTTAACTCATTTTGCTTCATCAAATGAGTAACTTCATTGGGAACCTGAGCTAGTTAACTATATACTTGAGTTGCTTTTCTATGTGCCTCTCTTTCTTTCATAGGCTCCTGAATAGCGTATTATACGAAAAGGGGATTGAGTAATAAAATCATAAGAACAAAATCGCTTGGAGAGCAAAAAAATGTTCAGCTATAAAAGCGTGGAACGCTCATTTATTTTCAACAGTTCACTTCGTTAGTTTCTGGAACTAGCTTCAATTTGTGTTAAGAAGGAAACTAAAGATATTTTCTACAAAATGGAAATCCTCATCCTTGTCGCTTTGCTCGCTTTTGCTGCTGCGGTTACGGACCTCCCTGAAGTAATGAAATTTCGTCGGTGTTGTTGTAAAGAATAGAACAATAGAACGAAGTAATATCTCAGATTTGAATGAATTTAATTTTTGTTTCTTCTCTTTTACAGTTGAGTTCCGAACAAGAAACATGGATTGGTAAATGTATTAAGAATACGAATTTGAATGTCGATGAAATTAACAACCTTCGTGCTGGAAACTTCGAAGGCTCAGCCCTTTCTGACTCTGCGAAAAATTTCTTGTTCTGCTACTTGGAGCAAAATGGTATGTTCAGTGCTGGCAAGCCCAATCGTGTAGTGATAGTTCGCAAACTGGTGGAGGGAGGAGACGCTAACGCCGCTCAACATTTGGAAGCGTGCAATTTGAATGACGAGTTGATTTATAACTACGAAGCGCTCTACGAATTTTGCGAGTGCTACATGGAAAGATCAAACAAACCGTTAGATAATTGGAAATAAATCAAATTAATTGTATTTCTTTCTAAAAAAAAAATGCGTGTTTTAATTTTTAATTTATTGCCATTTAGTCAGAAAATGTTTTCATCGCCACCCTCTTGAACAGGGTCTAAGAATGTGTGTGTGTGTGTGCTTTGGTGGACATACCATTAGATCGATATCTATATTTTCGTTCCGGTAGAACTCTGCGGTAATATTGTCCCCATGTCTTACGATGGAGTACGCTTGGTATTTGGGTCAGGCGAGCAAACTTTTGCTCAATGGTTCGGCTACAGAAGCGAAAATGTTGCTCTATAAGAAAAACGAACAGCAAAGCCAGATAAACGGGAAGGGGCATTCTGGTTTGTATATGATGCGTTTCTTTCCCAATCATCACTGTTCCAGGAGCGAAAGTTCTTCAATACATTTTAGCGAAGATAGAATTCGTGGAAATATTAAACAAATATTTATTAGCTACGAGTATTCTGACCCCTTCCATAGAATCTAACGACATTTCAATTAAAGTAGCGAGTGGCGGTCACGCTTCGGATATCGGTCCTGAATCTGTGACCAGTTTTCGGATTGCTAGCATAGTCCTGAGATGACACTAAATCTCCACAAAAATCCTGTAAATGGAACTTGCATAAAATCGAACTCGTCCCTGCAATCGCTGATGCTGCGATTCCCAGTGATCAGTGGGCGTTATTGTACTCTGACTTTCTCAATTCTAGAGTGCTGATTTTTCATGGCATTTCAGTCAACAAGCGGTTTTCGAGTATGTCCTCCTGCCATTTAGGACAGTCGGATGAAATATATTTGAACTAAAATATACCTGTTCGTACCTATTCGAAGAAATTGGGTCCGATGCCGCTTCCGATGCCCAATCTGTACCAAATTGTGATTGTATGGACGCTCCAAATTTTCTTGTGAATTTTCTGATAATCGAGGACGGTCCAAATGATATTTTTGCTTTAGCTTCTATAGTAATTGTATGTTGTATGGGAGAAGTTTTTCGCAGATTTCAGCAATTTTCGCAAGGATGGCAGACTCTCGCTCGTAAGGGAATACCCTCTTTATAGACCGCTACAAATTTGGCGCCAGGATACCCTACTTCTGAGATGGCTGCCTTAAGCAGTTCCGCCGAACTTTCGTCATTGCAAGCTACAATTTTAACCTGGTCCTGATTTCAGCCTGCATCTTTGTATGTTGGTGTAGGACGGGATTGCTTGCTTTTATTGTCAGAAACACTCTGGCTAAGGTGGCTTGGACCCATTTCAATTGCGTTCGCGGAATTTTTCTTTCGGGGTTTCCGTCATGTTCGCGGTCAATTTGGAAGTCGGGCAGGTCTGCCTTTGCCCATTCAATTGACTTCTTCAAATCTTCTATAAGTTCTTCGCCAATCGGCTCCCTTGTATGTACCTTCCATATAAGACTTGCGGCAGTATTCCTCTCGTGATATCCCGCTTTCGCTGGGTCAGATATTTTGGCCATTTGCTACCATGAGCAGTGACCGCAGTATTTTCTTCGGCCTGATCTTTGTAGGTAAGCCTAATTATTACGTAGAGCGCCAGGTACCCGTAAACTCACATTTGAGACTGATCAATTTTTTTGTGAAAAAAGGGCTCTCAGCCAGACTGATCCTCGGCAGGGGTCGCATAACACCTTAATCCAGCCTTTTACCCCCGATCATGACAAGAATGCAAATTCAAATGCTGTACTATTGAGGAGCAACAAACGCCCGACTCTACATTCGTATCTGAGCTGGATACCTCCTGACAACGTGCCACCTTACTGTGGTATCTATTACCAGCCGGACCCTCGAGGAGGGTGGAGAATTTTGGCGACCTCAATTCAAACGGTTACTAATATGATAATGATAAATATATGTCATTTGGTGTTTCTAACAATGGAACATGTTTAGTTTCAACATTTTGTTTCTTAGATTATAAGGACGACATTTCTCTTGTTTCTTAATATTTGCCATAACATTGGTTGTAATATTGCTGGTAGTGGCATTCTTGAGACTCGTAATTATCCTATCTCCTGTTTCTCCTGTCTTTTATGTGGTGTTGATCTTTATTTACTATGAATGGGGCATACAAGAAACGTTCGAACTGTCTATCCATCTGTTACTAATGCCTTTTGTGAGCAAATCGCCAAGTTATTTCAATAGACAAGTTTATTGTGCGAATTATACAGTTTTTAGGATATTTGAATCTCTGCTCTAATGCTTCATATATCAAACTCAGTTCTATCATGCAGCCTCATCTGCACATACATACCGCTGCATACACCTCTTCACCAGGATCAACATCACCGCAATCCCCAGCTTTTCAAGGCACATCAGCAACACTAATCATCATCTTGCAAGATCCTGCTGTTCCTACTCTTGTTCGTGCACTTCACTTATTTTGAAAACTAACGCCTACGGCGGAGAAAAATTACGTTTGTACCACCAAGTATGCGAATTGTACTTCATCGTAAGACCTTTGGAATCCAATTTTATGTCCACCAGAAAACATATATTGAAACATATATTGCATAAAAGGAATTAAAATGAATTTTATTTATTTAAAAGGAAAAAGCAAGTGCTGGAGGCATGAAGCATTTATAGAATATGTAGATTGTTTCCTGGTCATAAGCCTCCTTGGTATTCAAATGGCATTTCGAAAGTTCAGAATAATTGACCTCCGTTTTTTCGATTATCACTTCAATGTTGGGGATGTTCTTTGTGAACATACCATTTGCATTCAAGTAGCATTGCACAAATTTCTTCGATTTGTCATCCGTGTCTGTGGTATCAAAGATTGAAGAACGAAGTTCGACAATCCGCTCTGGATCAACACCTTTCGCACATCCCTCAACCCACTTTTTTGTACGTCACTGAACTTTAAAAGGTAAAAAACAAAAATTACATTCATTCAAAATCTGAGATATTACTCAAAAAATTGTCTTATTCTTTACAACAACACCGACGAAATTTCATTACATCAGGGAGGTCCGTAACCGCAGCAGCAAAAGCGAGCAAAGCGACAAGGATGAGGATTTCCATTTTGTAGAAAACATCTTTAGTTTCCTTGTTAACACAAATTGAAGCTAGTTCCAGAAACTAACGAAGTGAACTGATGAAAATAAATGAGCGTTCCAAGCGTGTGGAGCCGAAATTTTTTTGTTCTCCAAACGAGTTTGTTTTTTGATTATTACTCAAATCCCTTTTCGTATAATATCAGAACAAGAAGCGTGTGAAAGAAAGAGAGACACATAGAAAAATGACTCAAGTCTTTACTTAATCATAGAGTAAAGAAATAAGAGTCACATTCTCGAACAACAAACTTTTCGTATGGAGGCGCTGCTAATAGCGCCAATTACTCAATGGCTCTCATTTTCATATCGCAGCACCACTCTGGATACTACCCCGACCGATCTCATCTATGTCGAAATATGAGTGACATTTCAGATTGACTCTTGTTTCTTTCCTCTATGATTTAACTATCTCAGGTTCCCAATGAAGTTACTCATTTGATGAAGCAAAATGAGTTAAAAATTTATCTTTATTCTCTCTCACCCATAGTGGACTCAAATACATTGACAGAATTTTATATGGCATTAAATATTTTGTAGTTCCCTGAAGCTGTCTTTAATAAACATTATTCTAGATTTTATATTCGTGCTTTCAGAAAGAAGGATAAAAGGAAAATCTTATATAACGACAAGTCCAGAGATCGGTCTAAATGCTTCAGAGTGCAAAAAGGAATTTTTCTTTTATTTTCCTACGGTTGGAAAATATGAAAGGAACATCCAATGTGGAGTCCATGCATCGCTTCAACTATCCCACGGTACTACCACTAATGCCTCTGTGGAATACACCAGTTATCTTAACAGTCTGTGTTTTGTATTAGGAAGAAATGGTGAATACAACAGGAGTCTTGCAGGCCCTTTCCTCCAAAAAGCCCCAGTATTATATTGGCTTCAGGTATTATCAGTAGAATGTAGAATATATACTGCCCAAGGAGCTAGGGAAGCATGAACCCTATGTCAGTGACTATGGAAAATGAAGTAAAATAAGTTATGCTGATCAGTGAACCAGCCGAAGAATATTTATAATAGTAATTTATAATTTTTTGAACAATATTCTAATCCAGCACATACGTATTTATATAATATGTGGAATAGATTAATTTCAATTGCTTCCGTCATAATCCTAAACTTCATAAAGTCCTCAATATCAATGCTCAATTATTGAGGGTATGGCCAAAAAACAGGACATTAAGGGAAGAGTAATCGCAATTAAGTTAGGAGAGAATAGTCTACCGACAAAACTATTGATTTCGAATATGACTATAGTGCCCTTCAAATATTCTGAAGAGGAGTATAGTAAAGTCATTCCAATGCTGTCGAGGACCTCCTTACATATGGAGAAAATTTTTTGTAAGGTGGCCATAGACTACGATAATGTCGTAGGACTCATAGTTCGCCCGAAGATATTTTCGTTATATCAGTTAGGATTGAATGTCATAAATTTTTATTTTATCTATTAATCCCTGCCTCTTATAACATACGGTCTACCAGACGTATTATATGTATACGTATCTCAATGTATTCCTACAATATTAATACTTCTATCGATATGTCTTCTATGGAACCACTTAACCGATCTGTACGAAGCTCAGAACAGCTACTATCCAGGCTCCTGTGAGTGTTGTGCAATGACACATCTGGGATGGAGGCCACATTTGTACAATTTAATAAGGACATGTAGTGTGCCAGGTGCATTGACCGAACGAAAAGGGGCGCCAGTTGAATGGGTGGGTGTGATTCCAATGTTTCCAAAAGTCAACTTATTATTTCAGTTTATGGAAAGTGTTGAGACAGACACTCGTGCATAGCTACGCACATGTATGTGTTTGACTACGCTAACACTGAGTAGGCAAGGCCAGACACATGCGAGCAAATACTCCGCCACTCAAAGGAGGTTAGTGTGTGTGTCAGCCTTGGTACAACTGGAGTCTCGTTGTTTTCTAATATAAACAGCACTGAAAAAATAGTCTGACTAAACAATCGTTCGGAAAACATATTGCGAAATATGAGCTTTCAGGCAGCCACACTCAGTTTAGGAGAGTGTTGCTTCCAGCACAACACGGAGAGGGTGAATTTTGCCTAATTTAAAGAGAGCTCTTAGAGCGGTTGGTTCTCTCAAGAAGTGCTCAATGCTGTTCAGATGGCAGAAAATACATACATCAGCCCGACTCTACCAACACGACTTGTTCTCAAGTGCTTTGTTTCTGTGTATTTTATCAGTTGAGAGAGCCCCGTATATGAGTGTATTCAGCTACGCACGAGAATCTGAAAACCTGCCACAAACTGAACATTTGAAATGAACTGCCCAAAAATGTTGAGGCACGCCCACCTTCTCATTAGTCCAATTTTCGTCCTTTCAAAACCATCAAAACCAAGCACTTCTTGGCTAATGCCTGTTCTATTGTTGCCTTCGCCATCTTCGAAGCCGTCGCTTTGGTCGATATGGTTGTCCGATCTCAGCTAGCGGAGGAACTACCTATCGTTCCATACCTGTCATAAGAGCCACCTGCATCTGAAGGCTCTTCTTTGCCAAAACAGTGGCACAAATTTATATGCGGCATTTGATCGGTAGTGAATAGTTGCCCCTACTCTCCGAGCATTCGCAGAACAGCTCTGATTATCTGGAATTGTCGCTTTTGCAAATAGTAGAGCAGCAGGAGAGGCTGCGTGGTATAACTGTGGTTCCAGGAATGGGTATCAATCGATCGTTATATATTATACATGAACATTGGAGCAGAGATTTGAATGGCATACGATGGACACTGATGTATTTAGCATTTCAAGTGGCAGCATTTGCTACAATTGCAGGTTTAGAATTATTATTAAGAAGGAAAAATCCATGTGATTACAGAAACGGAGAAAACAGCTGCAGAGGCAATAGAAATGGGAATAAAGGAGGGGCTGGACATGTGCAATAGCGGATCATTAAACGATAACGCTCCAATTTAAGGGCAGAGGAGGGCAGGGAGTTGACACCCAAGAAGCGAATATGAAGTGCAAATGCAACAAACACAACAACATCCAACCAAAGAGCAGAACGGTTGCATGATGGAACGATATCGTGGGAGTGTTTCTGGTTGTTTCAATTAATGTTTTTTATCACTTCAAAATTAGGCATGGTCATTATTATCGATTTGGGCATTCTGAACGGCCAGCGCTGGAATCACCCACCCCAGATATTGGTGTACCAAAGGGGTTCCGCTCGTACCAGTGTTTCAGTTCATTTGCATTTATTGCATATTCACTTATTTATTGGTCAAAGGTTTTGCGGCTATTTGTTGCTTTTGTATGTGTGTGTGTGTGTGTGTGTGTGTAAAATGGTTCCAGTTCTATAGCTTTCACGATTTCGTTAATGATATTGTAGTACCCCAATTAGCGACCGTATTTGGTCACTTGAATAAAAGGCAAATGTAACAAATTTAACGTTGATATCTGCGGACGCTCCAACCGAAGATGCGGATGAACCGGCGAAATATATTTTCTACTCTGAGCTGGAGAAAACATGTGATAAAATTGGCTCATTTGCCACTCTAATTATTCCGGGGAATTTTAATGCACGCGTAGGAAAAGAAGAATTCGTGCGACTCATCGCAGGACAGCACTCCCTACACGAGGCGGCGTCCAGTAATGGACTGCGATTGGTCCAATTCGCAAACACTCAACAACTTTTCATCATATCCACAAGCTTCCCACACTAGCGAACATGGAAAGAGCCGGGTTCTGACAGTGTCAATCAAATCGATCACATATTGATCAACAAGCGAAGAATGCCTTGCATCTCCGATACCCACACGTGCCGCAGTGCAGATGCAGATGGTGATCATTTTCAGGTCAAAGCGAAATTGAAGCACAAGTTACCAACCGTAGCCAAGGTGAAAGGCGTCCAAAAACTAGGATGGGACACGGATGAACTCTCCGATCCCAAAACACGAGATACCTACTGCCACGAGTTCAAGGAAAACCAGCAAAGGCTTGCGATTAACCAGGAGAGTACCCCTTCGATCGATGGAAGCTGGGAGGCCATTGAAACAGCTCTGATTGCTGCGGCATCTAAATGAATTGGACAGAAAAGATGAAGACTGGGTTGACGATGAATGTTGTAAAAGCCTGGAATAGAAAAGTACTGCAAGAAGAAAACTGCTCGAACGCAATACCAGAGCGAACCATGACATTTTCATTGCGAAAAGAAGGCTAAACTGCGCAGGAGGATAACTGCTTCGCCTTCAAACAAAGCAGACTCTTTTTCAGAAACCTCAAAGACCAAACTCGTGAGTCCCAACCTAGATTAGATATCTGCAGAGCTCAGAATGGGACCATCTAACTGAAAATGACCAAATATTAGAGAGGTGGAACACTTACTTTGGAAATTTGTATAACATGACCAGTGAAGACAGTGATGCCGAGCAATACTCCCTCGCCATTCCATCAGCGGCAGACGAAAACTGAAACGAACCATCACCAGATGAAGTCGCTAACATAATTCGGAGAGCTAAAAACACCAAGTCTCCAGGAGAGGACTCAATTACAGCGAAGTTGCTGAAGGCCCTCGACCGCTGGGCCCTAGAGACGGTGCACAGCCTCCTGCTGCGTTCTTGGCGCAAAAAGAAAATTCCGACTGCTTGGCTGAAAGGTAATCATCAGCCCACTGCACAAAAGAGGTGCTCAGACTAATGGGAACAATTATGGAGGCACAACTTTGCTTAATGCATGTTACAAATTATGTCCATCTCTTTTGTCCGATCGCATCAAAGCCCATGCCGAGCAGATACTTGGCGAATATCAATGCGGGTTCAGAGCAAACAGATCCACAATAGTCCAAGCCCTTCTGCTTAAGTAAAATATCGCCAAGTGCTTTGATTGCAACATTGATATCCATCTCCTATTCATCGATTTTCAACAGGCGTTTGACAGTATTCAAAGAGAAAGCATGGCCAAAGCGATGTATGAGCGAGGAATTCCATCAAAGTTGATTCGATTGACGATGCTGACGGTGGAGGGCGCGAAAGGGAAAGTGTCCATACAACCAAACATGACTAGCCCCTTTGACATGAAAAGCGATGTGAAGCCCTTTCAACAACCGTCTTCAATCTGCTGCTGCACTACGCCATTAAAGATTGTACAAGATCTGGACACCTATTTTGCCGGTCTGCTCTGATAATTGCGCACACGGACGATATCGCCATTGTGTCGCGAAGTCGGCGCTACCTAGATGATATCTTTTTGACTATAGCAAGAAATGCGAGGTCAGCAGCGCTGGTAATAAACAGAGGCAAAACAAAAGATATGCCAATACCAAGAGACGAGAAAAGAAGGAGAACGTTGGCCTCTATTGCCATGGAGAGCTCCAGAACTATGAATACGTGTCGGAGTTCTCGACCGCGCTATCCAAACAAGCACCAACAACAGCATCCAGGATTGCCTATCTGCCAGAATACTGGCAGCCAATCGGGCATATAAAACTGCTGAAATCAAGATCCCTTTGCCGAAAATGCAAACTCGCTTTCTACAGAGCATTCATAAGACCAGTGCGTCATACGGTGGAGAAATTGGGAACATGACTCTCCCACACGAACATCGTTTAAGAACTTTTGAGCGTGAAATACTGAGAAAAGTATTTGGTGCAGTACGTGAGAGCGACGGCGAGTACAGAATAAGATACAACAACGAATTGCTGAATCTCTGCAACGGCGAGGACACCGTGAAACCAATCAAATCGCGACGCTTTCGTTGGGCAGGCCACATCCTACGCATGGACGAAGGCTGGCCACAGAATCTTTTGATAGACTGCAAACCAGCCAGCGTAAGGCATTGCTTGAGGCCGGAGAAAAGCTGTTTGGATGGCGTCTCCGAAGACCTGAGAAACTTGGAGTGAAACATTGGAAGTGAGTGGCTCCCGATCGTGTTGAATGGAAGCAGATTGTTGAAGCCCACCCCGGGCTGTGACGCTAAATGATTTAATTTAATTTAATTTATTTAATCTCACAATAAGTTGTAAAAACGTATGCTGTACATTTAACTTAGCCACAATTGTATCTTAAATGAAAAACCTAAAGCTAAAAGTAATACTATTGAGAATCATTAGAAAACAACAGACCAATATAACAAAAAACAAGAAAAAGATATGAAAAATAAAAAAGAAAGAGGGTACTAGAGCTTGGAAGGAAAAGAGAAGAAATAAAGCGTCAGGAGTTACTACGAAAATAAAGATCAATAAGACGCTTGAAGTTGTTGTGACTCACAGTATTTTTTAAATCATTAGGTAAAGAGTTCCATAGTCTAGTGGTGCCAACGAAAAAGATTCTGGCCGAGTTTCGGAACGTAAACCTCGGCATAATGGGATTATTGCAACGATTCGACAGGCTGAAGCGCGACTTGTCATAAAGGTATAGCGGAGCCTTAGAGTATATTAATTTGTGCATAAATATACAATTTCTTGCCTTTAAATTGCTCTCAATATCGCAACCCAGAACCATTTTACTCCAAGATGAGATATGGTCAAATTTGCGCAAGCCGCACACATAACGAGTAGCATTATTGAATGCCACTCGCAGCTTATGTAAAGACCGAGAGTCCAAACCACTATACACCACCTCAGAGAAGGTAATAATAGGCACAAGCAATTGCACAACCAACCTGCGCCTGGTTTCAACGGGAGTAAATCGAGCAGACATCCTCAAACAGCGCAGCGTCATATACATTCGGCAAACCACATGGTTGATATGATCCGAGCAAGTCAATGACGAGTTCAAATGAACCCAAGCACAACAGTCTTGTTAACAAGTGTAAGGCGGCAACCAGCAACAAACATCGGAGAGATCTCGGTAAAACGTATATTGTCTTTGTAAATAGGCAGAACAAAAGATATCGCCGGATTTAGACACAGATCATTGCTACGAGCCCAACCACTAAGAATATCAAGGTCCTCATTAAGTCTACAAACCAGATCATCCATAAGGCCTACCCTGCGTGACAGATATAACTGAATGTCATCGGCATAAGCATGCATCACTCCATTACAATCAAGTGAAAAAATGTCATTGATGAACATACTGAAAAGTAGTGGTCCAAGAATTGAACCCTGTGGAACCCCAGAAAAAATTGGCCTGCAATCAGAGAAGATATCTTCACTCGCTGAGATCTACCACTCAAATAGCTCGTCATAAGCAACAAGGCATTGCCAGAAAAACCAAAATAAGTCTTTAACTTAAAACATAACAGTCTATGGTTGACACTATCGAAAGCCTTGGAAAAGTCCAATAAACAGAGCAGAGTTATCAAATGATATCCGAATATCATCAACAACTTTTAGCATAGAATGCGAGCAGCTATGACCTTTACGAAAACCAGACTGTAGTGGTGACAGCAGCTTAAACTCATTCAGGTGTCGAGATATCTGATCAGCCATCAGCGACTCACACACCTTAGAAAGACATGAGAGCAACCTAATGGGCCGAAAATCACCAGGAGCAGCGGCAGATGCCTTTTTTGCAACCGGCACAAAAGTCGTTAATTTCCATAGACTTGGGAAGCACGAAGTGGTAAAGCACTGATTTATAATGTGAGTTAATGTACTCAAGACAAACGGAATAATTAGGTTTATAAACCTAATAAAGACTCCATCAGGACCTACGGCGTTAGATTTTATCCGTATAATCCCTCTGTGTACATCACACTCACCAACTGCATGAAATTCAAATGAACTTTGACAGACAAGTCCATCAACAACAGACAGCTCACACTCACTAGAATTCTCCGGGGGAAACCCATTCAGGAAATGATTATTTAATTCAGTCGGTTCCACTACACAATCAGTACTATCCTTGCCATGAACACCAAACCGTTTTAGATTCTTCCATAATTGCTTAGATGGAAGAGATGCATCAAGCTTAGAGGAGAAATAATTTTTCTTTGCTAGCCTCACAGCAGCTACAGCCTCATTACGAGCCAGCCTATAAGAATCCCGATCGGTTGGAAATTTTCTCCATCTAACATGCAACCTGTTCCTTTTCTTAAGATGCTGCTTCACTAGCGCGTCAAACCAAGGACACGCTATATTTTTTACTTGAATAGTGCGAATCGGGACATATGTGTTGAAAACCTCACAGATCCGACTAACAAAACCATTCAACTTCTGATCAATGCCGCTAATGATGATGATAATGACATATTCACATATTTATTGGTTCCAGAACTTGCGGCTATTTGTTGCTTTTGTATGTGTGTGTGTGTGTGTGTGTGTGTGTGTGTGTGTATGATATCGTAGTTATTCCTGCGGTTGAGACTATTATGGGTGCCACTGTAACTGGTTCCTGATGCCATAATCCTCTCAGTTCTATTGCCAATGGTGAATATTCTGTGACCTTTTCTCTTTCTTTTTGCGTTATAATTCGGTGTGTCGATATCGATGAGGATAGTTTTCCTTCTAGTCTATTGATGATCTCTAGTTGATGTCTGGTCTATCGCTTGATACCGTTTGATATGTGTGTATAGTGTCAGCCCAGCATACTTTATATCTGTCGTTCTCGAGAATGCTCTGTAGAATGTGTTGTGGGTCAATTAGTTTGTGTTTTATTGCCAGATTCTGATGTATAATTTTCGCCGCTGTGTTGTGACGGTCTGAGAATCTGTTCCTTCTAATATTTTGCTTCCTCCTGAGATGTGTTTAATAATTCTATGTTTCTATGTTTTCCCTATTATATATTTCCTGTAGTTTCTTGTTCCTATAACATTATCTTGAATGCCTGGGATAAATCCGTCGGTTTCGGAAAATAGTTCGCCGCATTGTTGTTGGTCGATGTTTGGGTTTTGCATAATGGCGATGAGTTTTCCATGCCGGGCTTTTGTGACATTTCTTCTTTGTTGCTATTGTTTGGGTTTCTACAGAGTCCGAAATATTGTTTTCGTTTAGGTTTAGAGGAGACAATGCCTTCGAGGGATTGACCAGGCCGAAGAAACCCTGACCGTGCTTGGGCTAAGTAATTGGAGAAGGCGCGCGTAGAGCAGAGGCGCCTAGCGAGAGTTTTTGAAGTCCGCCCTAACCCGGTAACGGGTTGTGATCACAGATTCTGTGGTCTGGCCATCTCAGAAGAAGAAGAGGTTTAGTGTGCATATTCTTGATCTGCTTTTACTATTGCTGAAGGAGTCTCATTTAGAAAGTATTGTCGTTTGTAGTGTTTTCATCTCTACTTAGTCCTGTTCCTCCTTCTGATCTATGAAGTGTTATCCGTTCAATGCATGCCTTCCGATGTTGCTATGGATATTGTGTAAGTTTTGTTCTATTTAATCTGTATTTGACCATTTCATTATCCTCCATGGTATGGCATTTGTGTTGATGTCTTTAAAGGCATCTTTTGAGTTTAGTCTTGATTTGAGTATTCATTCAATGCGATGTTTATATTTCTGTTTGTGTTGTGTTTTCATATTTCTGTGATTTATGGTTGAGTTTTGGTCGAATTCAAGGTATTTGTATGTTTCGGCTGATTCCATGATTTCAAGGTCTCCATTGCAGAGTTTTTCTGTGGTATCCTCTGTATTGAATCTTCCTTTTTCTTCTGTAGCATTTTGCATTTGTTGATGCCCATTTCCAACCCTTTGTTAGGGGCAAACATTCGAAAATCTTCCATGCATAGTAGATGGTTTCTTACATGTTGGGTAGACTGTTGTGTTGGTGTTGAATCTTGAATCCATGTTGATTGGAATGTTCGAAACCGGATTGAGGTACAGGCAGAACCATAGACAACGGAGCGAGTATTCTTGGAATGGGTTTACTTGTAATAACCTGGATTTCTTTGTCTCTCTTTGGTGTGTTTCTTTAGCTAGAAGTATTGTAGTCCTTCATGTTTCCATTGCTGTGGATAGAAAGTGTTCGGAATGTTGGTCTATTTTGAATTTTTTGATGGTTTTTGGTATTGAATCGAAAGCTTTTTTGTTGTCTTTTTAGCAAGAATATGGAAAAATCCACAAGTGTGCCTCAAATGAAGAGATCGAAGGAATGTTGGGCTCATTGGTGACAGGGGATATGGGATAGAGACATGCCTCATGACTCCATTTGAAAATCCTACTTCTGGTGCCGCAGAAAATTAAAACATGCTTTGAAAGAAGAAAGAGTAATGATTGAACGATGCTTTGGTCAACTGAAGCGGGGTCTCCTATCTTAAGTACGTTTGTCTCGTGACATTGGAAAGTGCACCGAACATAATATTTGCCTGTGTCGTT
Organism: Clusia tigrina; assembly: GCA_920105625.2. Taxonomy (NCBI): domain Eukaryota; kingdom Metazoa; phylum Arthropoda; class Insecta; order Diptera; family Clusiidae; genus Clusia; species Clusia tigrina. The sequence continues at coordinate 33,078,175 of OV050030.1, forward strand.
CTCTGTAATATCGCTAAACTTTGGGCGATCCTGCCTTCGAACCTGTTGAAGAGGCACCACAACAAAATCATCGAGACGAAAACCATCATTTTGATAACAACAAAAATGATGAACCACTTTTTCGACATCAAGGACCAGAAATCCGAGGAAACTTGAGTATTGCAATAAACAATTTTAATGAGAGTTAATTCCAAGTGAGCATTTAACACGACTTTTTAAACGAATTGATATGCAAATACTGTCCTTGTACTAATACAAATACATTTGGAAACTAATGAATTTTCAGTTTTATTCAAAGAAATCCAATTCCACATTAACGCGAATGAATTGAGGAAGAAATTAACGAATTTACAATTTTTAGGTAATGAAATCGAATTCTGTTTATCTGAGAACATGAACATTTTGCTCACGGTTTGATGGACTCGTCACAAGTCGATGTACGTAAGTTCTTGATCACTAACTTGTAGGTTCGTGCAGGTGTCTTCAATATCTCCTACTCCTGTTCATAGTATTCTGTGGCACTGCTGTAACAGAGTTGGAGTTCTTTCGTAGGCAATGCTCCAGTTTCATCCGTTTCATACTTCTCCAACCCAATACAAAACCAAACTCAAAATCAGAAATCTAACACCGATATTCAAAACACCGATTTTCATTCACTTCATAATTCAATTCAATTCACATATTCAACGCATTTTCACCCAATTTCCACCAAAACAAGGAGCCAAAGGGACTCCAATTAATCAACTGTCTCTCTCACTGAGCGTATACACCTGGAATCAACTCTAACAAGGCAACTCACACAATCAATTTGTCATAATAATCTCTTCTTTTATTACGAATTACCTTTCCAAGACATTTAATTTATTACTCGTAAGTGATTTTTCTCATTTTCTACTGTGTGTTTATTTGTGATGCTCAGTTTCTTCAATGGAATCTGCGTGGATACCATAATAAATACTCTAATCTCCCAATTTCAATAAAAGAACACGCCGCACGCACGAATAATTTGTGTGCAAGAAGCACGCTGTAAACACAACTCGACTCCATTTGTACCAAAAAAATTACAGGGTGCTTTCATAACTTTGCTTGCAATGTTACATCTAAACAAGGACGTCAAAGTGTTCCCCACAAACGCGTTAATATTAATTCTAGTCCTGCCGCTATTGTCTTAGAAATCCATTTAAAAATAAAACATATATGTACCACCTCAGCAAACTCTCTCTGTATCCGATCTATATAATTTAACTAGGAGTATTAGCTATCCAGTTCTGATATTGGGTGGCTTAAATGGTTGGAGCCCACTGTGGGGATGTCCATCTACAAATGAGCGCCGGAAAATAATTGTAGACTATTCCTGCAACAAATATATCTTTATTAATTGAGCACCCTCAACACATTGACACATATTGGTTTAGCTCTTTCTTCCCCCAACCCCATTCCCTTGTACTATTAGTGATCTGCATAGCAGTGATCACTGCCCTACCATCACTAATATCAAGCTTAGCACGACCCAAAATAGCTCTTTATAATAGGAAACGAGCCAACTGGCCAATGTTCCAGGAAGGTAGGTAAGTAGGAGTGGCCGCCTAGTTTGCCAAAAGCACACTTGAGCACACATAATGGCCCATTGTGATACCACGATATGGCGCCGTTTAAGCACTGACTAAAGGTTCTCTTACTTGGGATGGTGATGGCCAGCGCAAGGACAGCCAATGTTCCAGAACAATACAGAGAATTTTTCTGAATGCAGCATCCATTCAAGGAATAATTCGCTCTGCCGCCAACTCCACTGTTCCGCAAACGACTTCTAGTAAGACAACCGAAACCCGTCCCTGGTGGTCTCCCGCACTGCGCAATTGAAGGAACGATAAACAAACTTCCTGGTACCAGTTTAGACAAAATATGACAATAGATAACCTTGTTCTATATAAAAAGAAAAACGCACTATTTAATAGAGCTACAAAGCTCGCTAAACTAACCAGGTTTCAGGATTCTACGAACACCATTAATCCATGCGCTTCCGTCGCCAGAGTATGGCAAAGCATGAAGCTACTGACCGGCGGTTTCACACCCCACTCAATTACTGCCATGAAAGTAAACAACGGTACTATAACTGAATCCCTTACAATAACCCAATCATTCGCAGAACACTGGTCCGTCAAGGCTACCGATTCTAACTTTTCCCACTTATTCAACTCTTTAAAATACCGTATCTTAAACACCCCCTTTACTGGGGCTCCGTCGCCAAACTCACTCAAAATTGAAACACCCCTACATGCAAGGGCTTGAATTTTGTCTCAAAGCTGCACAAGGCAAAACACCCGGCAATGATAAGATTCCATATCCGCTTCTACAAAACTTACCTGAGTGCTTCAAGCTTCGGATCTTGAACCTATTTAATATAATGTTCAGTACTGGCACCATTCCACAGAGCTATAACACTGCAATTGTAGTACCAATCAAGAAGCCTGATTGAAACATCGACTTATTGGATTCATACAGACCCAATTCTCTATTACCTTGTCTAGGAAAACTTTTAGAAAAAATTATCTCAAAACGACTCATTTCAACAAATCAAGTCGGCTTCCAACCTGGTTGCAACACTATGGACGCTCTGCTTTTAATTGATCATCACATAGTTTCAAAAAACCTCTCCTCAAAAAATCACACGTCAATCTTATCAATTGACTTTGAGAAACCCTTTGATAAGGTGGGCATTCAGGGTGCTAACAAAGCTTTTAAAGTGGTCAATATTTAATTATGAAGTGCTTTTCTCACCAACAGAAAATTTAGATGCCGAACCCACAACACTCTCTCCAACACTCACTCACTAAACAATGGAATACCACAAGACTCCCCATTATCGGTCACTTTATTCATAATAGCATTTGATGACTTAAGCCGAATAGTAATAAAAAATAAGAACCCGGAGCACTGCATCTACGCTGACGACCTGTGCATAATCGCTAAACATAAAAAAACTGATAAAATACAGGAAAGTCTCAGGCATGCACTAGATGAAATTTCGAGATGGTCTGAGGAATCTGGAGCAAATGTCTCTTACCAAAAGACCAACCGTTTGCATATATGTCGCAAGAGGAATTGCAGCCCTAGGAAGACAGTACACAACAATGCATTGATTGAAAATGTTCACACTTGTGGAATTCCTGTGGTCGTCAAAGTAAAAGTGTCTCAGAGAATCTAAACAAAAAGCGTGGCATATATTCCAAAGGTCGCTGACAATTGACAACCTTATAACTGATAGGAAGGCCAACGCGATATTTAATAAAGCTAAGAAAGCCGCTAAACTCAATCAATCCAACTACCACAATAACCCATATTTGGCAAAACATTCGTAGATTAGTAGTCACGTACAGCCCCTCACTGTACAATTAATAACAACACCGACTACCACAAAGTCATCTCCAGCAGAAATATGCAAAGCTTTCGCAGATACCTGGTCAAATCAATCACATGACTCAAGCTATCCAGCAGCTTTCTGCGCCTCCAAAAACTATTTTTCAAACCATCCTATAATATTTCCTTTATGGATACTCCGTTCAATCTCAATGAATTTGAAGCCAACTTAAAACACCTTACTAGCACTTCTCCAGGCTACGATAAAATCACTTACCCAATGCTCAAAAATTCCCCGAGACCCTTTAAAAACCGTATATATACTGCATCTTTTCAACAAAACCTCACTCATTATACCAATCAGAAAGCCAAACAAAGATATTTCGGTGTTAGACTCCTACCGTCCTATATCGCTGCTCCCATGCATAAGCAAGCTATTAGAAAAAACGGTTTCTAAGCGTTTGATGTGGTTTCTAAAGAAATGCGGAAAATGTCCTAAAAGCTCATTAATGCGAATTAAATCACCTTACCATGCCGCCATCAGGCGAATTCTTCGTGCGTTTAAAGCCACACGAACTGTCAACTTACTTCACCTGTATTGAAGATCGGATACTGTTTATTAGATGCCGCCAAATTCCTAAACGTCATAGTAACAAAAACTGAGTGCTCTCCAAAGAGATTCAATTGCTGAAGTCACGGCAGCATCCCCTGAAGCATAAATCTGCTATTAACGAAGTACTGGATCTGGTAACTCAAACTAATCTAGATATAACACCACAGCCACAAAATATCCACCTTGGTCACTGAATAACAATACATTTAATAATAATCTTACTTCACACCATAAAGAACATACAAATGCTTCGGTATACAGACAGTTGTATATGGAGGTAGTCCAACCCCGAATTGAAAAAGAATGGGAACTGCTTTTTACGGATGGCTCCAAATCAAACGATGGCGCAGCATTCGCAGTAATGGACGCTAATGGTACCACGAGGAGCCATGGATTACTCCCACCTCCTGCCAGCGCATTTGACACAGAAGTACAAGCAATTATAACAGCCCTGCTTCTAACCAAAGCCTCCAAAAAAAGGTCATAATATGCACTGACAGCCTATCAGTATTTGAAGGCGCAAAAAACATGACTAACTGCTCTGAAGTAATTGTGGCTATAAAGCAATTGCTAATTGTACTAGGCAAGAAGGTGAGATTAATGTGGATACCAGGTCATGCAGGGATAACTGGAAATGAATACGCAGATGAAGTAGCGAAATTAGAAAGGAAATCTCCACTGTACACGTTTATGCCTTTCGCCAAAAAATTTGTAGCAAAGGTCGCATCATCCTATGCCATCAAGAAAACAATCACAAACTGGCAGAGCTACAAGCATGAATACTAGTCCTTCACTACTAACCACAGTGCCGCAATACTCCCATCATCGACCACTGCTGCAATGAACAGATGCTTCGTTGGACTTCGATTAGGACACACAAGCATCGCGCACGTACATCTACTAAAAAAGGAATCATCACCTATAAGACAGTTTTGCCGTATTGCCCAATTCACAGTCCTCGCAGATTGCTCACTCATCACCCGCTCCAGAAATTCTAAAAAAAAACCGATCAATTTACTTTGTGAACCTTCCGAAGAAAATATTCAAACTATTTTTAATTTAAAAAAAAAAAAACTGTACACACAATTTAATTTAATAAGTTTAAACATTTATATTTTATCTAAGATTAATGTAAACCAATGCCGATAGCCCTGGCAGCTAGTGCTTTCTTAATTATAATTTTAATTGTAATTAATAATAATTTGAAGCACCATTGTGAATATCTAAGAAAGAACTTAGCTGCCAGGTTAAATATGGTAAGGTATCTATCCTCCTACAAGGGTCAAGTTCACACTAACATCCTTACTTTCAAGAATAGACTAGGGTTGCCAATATACTAGAAATGTGTGAAATCCAAACTTAATGGGGCGCAGTCTCAACTTAATGGAGCAATTAGATCCAGTCGTAAAGCCTTCAGGACTACGCCGATAACCAATCTGCTGGCTGAAAGTGGTATGGAAACCGTGGAAGATCGCATTATGAGCATAAAATGTCGTATGCTTCATAAGGTGTTCTGCCCAAATAAAAGTTTGCTACACAAACCCATCAGCCTTCTCAAGAGGAGGAAAACTGCATTCAAGAAATCATCAACACTTAGTAAATTACTCGACCAAACCCAATCAACTACAACAAAACCCATTACCATCAGTGAAACGTACACTCCGTGGAATCTAGCCCCGGCTACTTTCATAACCAACCTCACATCCTATGCCAAAAACGACACCTCCGCCAACACCATTCGTCAACTATTCCTCGACACTAGAACCCGCGTCCCATATACAAGATGGAAATATCTTTGCACAGACGGTTCAAAAAGTTCCAACACTGTGTCATATGCTGTGGTAGATGAAGACGGGATAACGGTTTCACACGGTCTGCTCCCCCACTCCGTTACGGCCTTCGACGCAGAAGGAGAGGCAGTTAAAAGCGCCCTAGAAAAATGCAGAAAATCAAATGCGACACATGTCATCCGCACCGACAGTCGCGCTGTCTTTGAAGCGGCTGAAAATGTTCCACAAAAATGAGGCTATTAAAATCATCACACAACACGTCATCGCCCTGGCAGATAAAATTAAGCTATGTTGGATACCGGGGCATGCAGGCATCAAGGGGCATGCATTGGCGGATAAAGCAGCAGAAGATGTCATCCTCTTTCCAGTTAAAACAGACAGTCATCCCACGCCCTAAGAAATGTATAACAAAAATTGCACTCGTACAACATTGGGAAATTCTAACAAGGAAAGGGTCCAATTATGCTCACTATTACAAAAATATAAACCCCAACATGATTCTCCTTCATCTCCCCACACAACACAATGCCACAAAAGTCGCACTATTTACTATTCTTTACATACCATACTCTTTGTACATAATGTATATGGAACATGTGTAGTGGACCTGCTTTACTCATCTCTTCCTTCTTTACTAAATAAGGATCAAGTTCAGTTTCTTGTAAGCATCCAAACGGTTCGATCTGGGTAATCCCAACAATTATGATTATATCTTATATGATGACTGCTAGGGGTTGGGGAATGAGTACTATCTACTGAGGCCTTCTACTCAAGGAAAAAAGATTCTTTAGAAAATATTATGTTTGAGACCAAGACCGGGGCAGGATTTGAACCCGCGACCCTCGAGTGGGAGTCTAGCATGCTTACCACTGGACCACAGAGGGCGGCTGTTTATTTCATGATAAATTGCTATTCAGACTCATTCAATTCAATATTCACTGAGGAATTGTTTAATCAATACTGTTACCCTGAGTGGTTGTCAAGGGTTAAATATTCCAATGTTCCGGAAGGGAAAACGAAAGAAAATAAGAAGCTGAGTAATAGCTGAGTAGTGAAAGCCTTGCTAACTGAAACGTGCTGACGACCATGGCCAAGAAGGGTGCCGTACAACAGCTGCAGGCAGACATTTGCACCGATGATGATTTCGACCAATTCCTGGACCGTCCCGGACTGTTAGGTAAGCAAGCGTTAAGTCGCTGAAGAAGGCAGTAATCAATGGAAAGTGCATATATACATGTATATACGTTCTACATGATCTGTGAAATTAGTGTTGGATGTGTACTCGGAGTGGTGTGGACCCTGTATTGGCATGGTGGGCAGTTTGAGAAGAATCAAATTGGAATTGGGAGGCGACAACTTGCACTTGGCTATAGTAAGTCATGTGTAATACCTTTGGGAACTAAACTAACTCTTGAACTGTTCTTGGCATAGTGCAAATCAGACTCCATCTCATGTTTGGAACGATTCCGCAGGAAAAGTGAACCAACGTGGCTTTTTGTAACGGTTAGTTAAGCAGTGCATTGGATATCAAATTATATATATCCATTATATATAAAAATGAACTTTATATCGTTTATATATCTTCCAGAAGTCTAAAGCTGTAAATCTATTATTCGGCACGAATGTTCCAAACTTAATGCAAATGATCACGTTAGAGCTGCAATATTGCTTGGAAGGAAAAACACGCCGAACTTATGAGATTACCGAGCTGCAGCCGGAAGAGGTGGAGCGTCAAAAGGTCGTTGATAGTGCGGCTGACGAAGCGAGACGCATCGAAGAGGCAGACATAAGTAAGAATCGACATGATTATCTCAAGTATGTCACCGATACGATCATGGAAAATATGCCCGACGTTGGTGTGTCGGTGTTTGGCCCACAAGTCAGTCGTGATATGGTTAAGAAGGTCATGGAACCGGCCGATGCATTCAAAATACAATGCAAAGATCGTAAAGTTGTGGCTGTTGCAAAGGAAAATTTCGACGTTGTGAACTTTATGTGTCCCAATCCGCTAGACAAAGATGTGATCGAGCAACTGGATCAAAAAGAGCTGTTGTTATGCTTCTGGAAGGTCTCAGAGGAATTGAAAGAGCCTGTTTCAGATCAATTGGTACGATTTGCCCATGCATTGACGAAGACAAAGGACGAATGTGACGAGGTAACTGGTGAGATAATTGAGGGACCTCCCATTATATCGCCTATTGCTGTTCAGATTCAGTATTACGCAGAAGGTAAAATAACTTGCAAAATCAAAACTTGGATTCCATTCTCACTTTCTCATAATTTCAAGATGAAAACGTACCTGAGGAGACAGGAGAAGAAGCCGAACAGCTAGAATGTGTTAAATCTGATGCAGCCGAAGAAGTTACTGATGGAAAATATGATGAGAAACCCCGAAAGGAATCTGTATCTATGGTTGACATAGATAAAAAGGACTCTGGTGTGAATAGGGAGAGACTTCCTAAAGCTGAAGAAAGAGACAGAGGAGCATTAATTTCAAAGCCTCGCATCTGTTCGAAGACCATCAGTATCCCACCCATTTGGGTGCCACACGATCAACGGACCCATGCTGCCTTAATATATGTTTTCTTCAACCAGGCTACAGCACCGTTCTTACCACCCGATCCAGTTCCCGAGCCGCCACATGTCATCATGGCATTCGATTCATACAAGAAGAGGGAACTGATCGATATTGCCGACAGATATAAAGAAGACATTACATTGTACGGTTTCTTCACGAGCGATGTGGCCGATGAAGCGCAATTCATCGCTAATTCCATTGATAATTATGGAGTGCAGAAAGCCAATCCGTAAATATCGTGTCTGTTTACTCGAGTCTTTAATGGATTTACTTTATATATCCTTTGTAGCACTGACAAAATCGTGTTTAAAGTAAGCAAGCAAACTTCGGATATCATTCTGTTAATGTCGAGCCACGGGCCTACCTACGTGAGTCCTAACGCCATCATAGGTCGAGACGAAGCGCTCAAATTCTTTCCTAAAGAATACAAATCCGCTGAACAAGAAGCGCTCGACGCAGAAGCGCATACAAAGCGAGCAGGCAAGAAGAAGAAGAAGGTAACAGAAGACATATAGTCGCTTATAATAAGAGAGAGAGAGAGAGAGAGAGAGAGAGAGATACTGTGAAAACTAACAAAAAATAACTTTTTAGGGTAAAAGTAAGAACAAAAACGCAGCTAACATAAGTAACGGTCCTGGTGAAGCCTCAACTGAAGAAGCTGTTAACGCAGTCAGTGAGCAATGTGAGGACTCTGCACAGCCCACCGGCGAAGAGGATGGCACTACCAGTGGCGAGGAGAGTGGCGATAGTGTGCTGCAGATAGATGACGGTTCGACACCTGAGGAGGAGGAGGTAACAGCTGCTCATAGTGCAGAGCTATCTAAAGTGCTCTGAAACATAACAACACTCATGCTAAATGAACGTTGTACAAGACTGCAAAACAGAAGAAGTGTGCGCCTCAACTGCACCATAAATGGAGTCTTCACTTCCCTTGAGTCTTGGAGGAAAACACATTTACTATCGTAATAGTCTGTGAGGAACTAAACAGCCTTCACATTTGGGCCTCACAACTAGGGCACGCACGCACACATGCGAGTTGCCCACGCATGACCACAACACCACAAATGCTACGCACAATCGGCAGTTGCTCGAACGCAGCACATCTAGCGCCCATATGGTAATTTTTGCACGAACACCGCACAATATGAACAGGTGATCAGAGGTATAATAGCGCGTGCCTAGCATGACTCGTGCTACTTCTTTTCGGTGAGCCAGCGGAGGGACAACACCAGTACGGAACAGGTAATTATGTTAGGACTTTGACGCTTTCGTTACACTGAGAATTCCGGGATTCTGCCTTTCTCAGTGCTCACCTGGACATGGAGTACACGCTTGAGATTCTGACTCTTTACGAGACTGAGTTCAGGGATTCGTCTGCCTTTCTCAATGCTCACCTGTACATGGAGTACGCGCTTGAGATTCTGACTTTTTGCGAGACTGAAAATTCCCGGATTCGTCGTCCTTTCTCAGCTCTTGTTCGAAACGGCGCCTAGCGATAATCACTGTCACGCTGACGCTTTGATTACACTGAGAATTCGGCGATTTGTCCCCCTTTCTCAGTGCTAACCTGGACATAGAGTAATCGCTTGAGACTTTGACTTTTTGCTAGACTGTGAATTCCGGGATTTGTCTCCCTTTCTCAGAGCTAACCCATACTTTACACCCGTGACATCATTCACAGCAGGGACTAGAAAGATAAATCAACACTGTGGATCATTTCGCCGTAACATGGGATTCCTCGTCATAGCACGTAATTGTAATAAAATAACCTAGGATTGTAAAAGCTACGGTCTGGGAAGATCTTGTGAACCACGACCGTACTTCAAAAAGAATAAACAATATTGTATCCAAGTTGCTTTTTATGTATATATAGAAAATGAAAATGAAATAAAGCTCAAACTTGTGGTAATAGGGATCTGTTGTCATTATTGTTGTTTATATATGATTTCGGTTAATACGGCGGATTCGTAAAGAACTATTTCGTCGTTTCAATTGCGGATGAATGCGCTGTTGCCTTATCGTAATGAATGAACACTTTTTCTTCCCACAAATGTGGTCGAATTTTGTCCAGTGGGTCCTCAAATCTGCGCAATAATTGAGCATAATATCGTTTTCCTTTTCCTAACAGTCAAGGAAGATTACGGCTGTTGAATCCTAGTAAACAGTGGCCATGACGATTCCTATCGATGACACACGTTCTTCGCCTCCTTGCACGTTCGCCACATCAAACACATTGTTTTGGTGCTTCCTTCATTTCTGGCATATATAGAAGGATCCATGTTTCATCGAAAGTTAGTAAACGACGCAGTGACTCCTTCAGCTTCGTGCTTAACCACTTCCAAACAATGATTCGCGTTTGTCATTCCATCTTGCTGGCATCTGAATGAATTACAATCGGAAGTGTTTGCTATACTGAAGGTAGCGCAATTGGTAATTGAGAAGAAATGGCGCGGTAAACAGATTAGAGTCCGTAGAGACTTTCAGGCTGCACTGAAGGCCCTAGAAACCACGTTTACCACTTCAAAAATTATCCAAGAATGTAAGTCAAGACTTAACAAGACATCGCAAGGTGAAATTTACTTTAACTTATTTGGGTTTCGGGACACAGCGGCGCACAGGAGAACGAAGTAGCTGATGAACTGGCAAACTGCGGATTTGCGTGTACTCTAATGGGACTCGAGCCATGTATCGATAAGTTTAGCTGGGGATATTGATTGTGAATAATATGCACAAGGACAGACGTTGCAGTTCAGTTGCCTGCAAAACAACCAAGTGGTTCCTAGAGAGTTGTAAATTTCCTTCCATCTGCGGGTAGGTAAAATGGCTGGCGAGCTCGGGTCTCCTCAATTAGCAATAGTGCCGTTTTGTTCCCCCAGAATCTACGGGTACTCCAATGGGACTAGATCCATTTATCGATATAAGTATAGCAGGGGTACTGATTGGATGAAAAGCCATGTGAATAATATTCACAAGGACCGATGGGTGCAGTTTAGTTGCCTGCAAAACATCCAAGTCTTTCTAGAGGTCCCAAACAAGAGAGTTGTGGATTTCCTTCTAATATCACAAAGGAAATATCTTCGATAATTAGTTGGGGTAATCACCGAGTATAATCCATGGGTTCATCATATGGTGACCATACACATTATCGAGTCTGAACTGAGTCTCCTGTCTGGAGGACGATCAGGACGGCACATTGCATTTTCTCTGCACTTGTCCTGCCTTTGCCAGAATGAGGAGATTCATATTAGGACCACATGTTTTGGGAATGTACAATATTCATTCATAAAAGAGTCAAAGAAATTTGAAAAGGTGTAACTTCCTTTCCAGAATCCTCTATCTCCCCCTCCCACCAAATATTTCCAGATAGAATTCACATCTACTTAACAGGCAAAACTAGTCTCTGGTGCACATATATAAATACTATCCGACAATCAGCCAGGCCTGAAGGCGTTACAGGCCATTACGGACACATCAAGTCTGACCGCCGAAACCTTTTAAATAAACTGGGACATCAGAATACATTAGAATTGCATTGGATCCCAGGGCATGAAGGACACCCAGGCAATGGACACGTCGGCCAACTAACCTAAAAAGAAACCATTAGCCCCAAAAGAGGCCCTGAACCATTATGTGGACTACCAAAAGATCACACCCAAGAATTGTTGAGGAAATACATAGGTAGATCGAAAATTCACCGGCAAATTTCCAAAGGCAACACACTGAAAATTGGTGCATTGTCTTCTTTTTTATTCATTATTATTTTTTATTATTGTGTTGTTTTTTTATGGCGCTCAGATTAGGATAATAAACAGATATCTTTAGTAAAAGCGCCTTTATACCAATTTTGCTGGGCTTCTCCTTGACTGAAGTAGTTAATTGAGAGTGTACAGTTCGAGAGGCGTGGACTGTACGAGTCAGCAGACGGCTTCATTCTACCAGTGACAGTTTGAGAGTGATTGGGAATCAGCTGATTTCTTCATTTGTGTGTTTACGTTTGGAATGTAGTAAAGGAACACAATTGTACGCCAAAAATTATAATTTTTTGATTATTTTCTATTTTAAAAGTGCAGTTTCTGAGATTTACATGTCCAACGACAAGCGCACGATTTATGTTGGAGCCCTCGCCGACGAGGTCTCTGAGAAGCTATTAAACGATGCATTCATTCCATTCGGCGATATCGCCGACATACAAATGCCTGTTGACTATGAGTCGCAGAAGCATCGAGGATTCGCGTTTATCGAATATGAAATGGCCGAGGATGCAGCGGCTGCTATTGACAATATGGTAAGGAACAGAAGCGTTAAATATCTATTTATATATACAATTTTTAACTACTACTAACTGTATACACTCACAGAACGACTCGGAGCTCTGTGGCCGCACAATACGTGTGAATATGGCCAAACCGGTGCGTATCAAGGAGGGCAGCTTCAAACCAGTCTGGGCGGACGATGACTGGTTGCAAAAGCATGCCGGTGCTACACTAAAAGAAAATACAGAAGGACCTCCGGTGGTGGAGAGCGAAACAGTCGCCACGCCTTCAACCGGGCCGATTGTAATTGAAAAGGCGGAGAAACGCAATCCGCAAGTATTCTTCGATATACGCGTCGGTGGGAATGATGTGGGTCGCATTGTGATGCTTTTGCGCGCCGATGTGGTGCCGAAGACTGCGGAAAATTTCCGAGCGCTGTGCACACACGAGCAAGGTTTCGGTTACAAGGGCAGCATATTTCATCGTATCATTCCGGAATTTGTAAGAGCTCCTCCATTTGGGTGAATTGATTATTTTACTTGTATGTGGGACATTTTTTCCAGATGTGCCAAGGTGGTGACTTCACTAACAACAATGGCACTGGCGGCAAATCAATTTATGGTAAAAAATTCGCCGATGAGAATTTCTCCTTGAAGCACAACGGCTTCGGTACTCTATCGATGGCCAATTCGGGCTCGAATACAAATGGTTCACAGTTCTTCATCTGCACGACAAAGTACGTTATCGTTTTGGTTAAGTTTCTAATTGTTTTTAATGATTTGGTGTATATTATAGAACTGACTGGTTGGACAATAAGCACGTTGTCTTCGGGCATGTGATCAGTGGCGCAGATGTTGTACGCAAAGTTGAACGTTATGGCTCAAAAACCGGCACAACAACGCAGAAAGTCGTCATTTATTCATGTGGAGAGTTGAAGTAGCCTAAGTTTTTATCCATAATAAACATTAAATCCATAAAAAGGATATCGTAATGGAATCTGTTGAATGGAACATGAACTTTAGAGACACTCAAAAGATCGAATTTAGCAATTATTACTTCTAAGATACTGACCTTTATGATCTGGGCTCCGTGTATTCCTTAGGTTAAAACCCAATTTTCCTTTGAATATTTTCTACGGCATCTTCGATTTGAGCAATAACTTCCGGATATCTGATTTTGGAAGCCATTTGTTATAGTACTGGGGAAAAGGCGTGTAAAGGAGGCTTGTAGCCTTCAATAAAATGTATAAGTTCTTTCGAATAAGGTTCATGAGAGGGAGTAACGGATTGAGACTGGTGAGTAGCGGATTCATACAGGGAGTAGTCTATTCATAGAGACCAGCGGATTCATACAGGGAGCAACGAATACATACAGGGAGTACCGGATTCGTACAGGGAGTAGCGGATTCATACAGGGAGCAACGAATACATACAGGGAGTAGCGGATTCATACAGGGAGTAGCGGATTCGTACAGGGAGTAGCGGATTCATACAGGTAGTAGTGGGCTCATACAGAGACTAGCGGATTTATACAGGGAGTATTGGATTCATAAAGAGACTTGCGGATTGATATAAGAAGTAGCGGATTCATACAGGGAGCAACGAATTCATACAGGGAGTAGCCATTAATTTGGCGAATACACAATAAGAATATAACACAGCAAATGTTCGATTCTTCATTAGGGCCGATAAGGAAGTAGACGTTGGTTTGGACGTTACTGTAAAATACTAAAAGAAATAACGGACCCAACTGGTGGTCTAAGTGGCTGCCCAACATACCTACAATGTAATGTAAGATCTGAGTCGAGGGATGAATTAAGTCACTAGCTGGGTTGATTCATTCTGCTGCTTTATAGGGAGAAACCATGCCGAAATTTACTTTTCACAAATACTTCACAGACATACACTTCAAGCGGAAATAACCGACCTAATCGGTCAGTCAAGCCTAAAATTATTGATATTGCAGTATATGCCAACTGATGGGTAGTGATTTACACCTCTGGATCTACTGAATTTTCAGAACCTTCTCATTTATCAAAGATCTTTGCTTCACATTCATTTTTCTAGAAGAAAGATTTGTCAATCTCATAGATTAATATTAATAATGACTGGTCCCAATATTAAGCCTGTTCAGATAATATAACTATCCTAGTAGTGGCATGAAACCTCAAAGCAAGTTCAGTTCAAAGGTGGGCAAAGAATGCATACCCACCCACATTAGACATTATGCGTTCACAAGTCTGTCTAAATTAGATGGATTTCCGACCACTATAGTGGAACGAACAAATGCTCATCTACAGGTGCACCTATGTAGCTACGTCTTGAGATCTATTACAGTTGTAAGTGGCAATCGCTAAGGAAGGTAAGAAGAATGAAGAGGTTATGGGTAAGTCATGCGGTATGAATTCGGCCAAGTTCATCTGTTGCTTCAACAAACTATGATGATAAACGTTATCCTTCCAGCAGTATTTAGAGAGAAAGTCTGTCGCTTGGGTCAGACACTACCCTCGGGCAACTGGAACTTATAGCAGAGTATGACATCTTGTTGGGAGAAACACATAAAAAACAATGGAAACTGTAGAAGTGGTCTGCCTATTATCAACGATTTACTAGGAAGATGTGCAACTAATTGGCGAACGCATTTTGCATTTCTATGCCGGCTACCCTCGAAGCTTCTGGTAAAACAACATGCCAAAATGTTTGCTACCAGATCAACGGACATAAACGGTGGGTGAGTTCTGGGACACGCTAGTATCCTCAATCAGGACTTGCCTACACCCAGCTGTTGACTATGTCTGTCCGAATTCTAACCTTAAACGGGGGTTTGACTCTCTATTATCCCAAGCAGAGACGATTGGATCGGATACGGAGTGCTCGCCGATGACACTCTGGATATCTACAGTTGATTCTACACAGACGGTTCTAGGTTTGGCGACAGGGTCGGTGGCGGGATCTTCTCCAACAAGTTGGAACTGAGCATCTCGCTTAGACTCCCTGACCATTGCAGCGTCTTTCAGGCAGAAGTAATGGAAATTTACCACGCAGTGAATTGGGCTCTAAGAAATGAGGTTTCTGGTGTCTAAAACAAATTCTTCTCAGACAGCCAAGCTGCCATTAAATCTCTTGCGGGCGTCAGCACGTTCTCAAGACTCGTACAGAAATACCAGTCAGCTGTTAACGAGCATTCTACAGTTCACCTAGTCTGGGTACCTGGACAAAGAGACATCAAGTGAAATTGCGAAGCAGATGAGCTTGCTAAATCAGCCACACTACTCTCCGAAGTACACCCTTTTCTAAACATAGGCATCTCCCTGACTACAGCCAGGCCGGCGATCACACAGGTATTTCCAGAAGGCCAACAAACTATGGGCGGAGGAACATTCTTGCCGTATCTCAAGGCTAGCCTGGCTTAGCCTCAGCGAGACGCGTACGCTTCAGCTACTTCAACTCCGACGCGAATCCATCAGCACTACGATTTTGGTGCTGACGGGCACGGCACTGGGTTTGCCCTTTAACGACTTCTGCCGTGGGTGTTAGGCTGAGGAAGAAAAAGAAGAGAAAGTGCTACACCTTTTGTGTCAGTGCCCATCCTTAGCCAGACGAATCGAGGCTTCTTTCTTAATCAGCCTGACAGAGCTCGCAACCTGTAAGAATGGGGACGTAGTCAAATTTATGAAACCGTCAGGTTGGTTCAACACTTTGTAATCAGAGGAGTCCTGCTGCCTCAGGTGCGACATAGGTTCTCACCGTCTAAGCGGTAACTATACTCGGCTTGGATGATCAGTGCATGTGCAGAGCCCCATCCGTGGTATCACAATGGGCCACTATTTGTGCCTAAGTGTGCTTCTCACGGACACTCCAACATAACTCCTCTAAATTACCATAAGAAAATATCAAAGATTGAATTTTAGCTCCGCACAGCATGTTGGGAGGATATCTTTCGACAAATAAACAAAACTAGTGAAACTCTGCAGAACCCTAGATTGGCCTTGAATTCCGTCACTTTGGCACTGACATCGCTAAAAAGCTTCGTAGGAAACATCAGTATAGCTTTGAAGAATAGGAGTCAAAAGACGCCGAGATAACTGCTGATTTCATTAAGTATGATAGTGAATCGCAAAGCAAACGCAAAATCAACGTTCATTTGCCACCTCTTTATTGTGACCAAGTATCAGAAATGGGGCTGATACCATCAGAGTGGGGCTGACACCATCAGAGTGAGGCTGACACCATCAGAGTGAGGCTGACACCATCAGAGTGGGGCTGACACCATCAAAGTCGGGCTGACACCATCAAAGTCGGGCTGACACCATCAGAGTGGGGCTGATACCATCAGAGTGGGGCTGACACCATCAAAGTGGGGCTGACACCATCAGAGTGAGGCTGACACCATCAGAGTGGGGCTGACACCATCACAGTGGGGCTGACACCATCAGAGAGGGGCTGACACCCAGGAGATGAGTGATTTTGTGGTCTGAAACTGAAGATGGCAGCGATTTTCTCCTGACGATAACGTCGCCGACCCCGAATTCAACATTGATTATCACTTAAACGCTTTAGAATCGGATGATATTTATAAAGCACCGATGGAAGCCGCAGTTGATGAAAACAATGCCAACAATGTTGAAAATGATAATAATCCCAACATTGAAGCAAACCAAGGTAAGATGTTATCATTTGCACGAATGTTTTTGGCTCTAAATGTGATCTTTGAATATTTATTACGAAGAAGAAAGTAATTGTCGGCAACCTATTCCTCTGGCGAGAACTTCTTCAACCACGATATCGATTGATCCGTATCTACGTACTAATTGCACTAATTTTCGAGAAGATGATACTTGGATACCCGAAATAATGGCGTTCCAGTCACCGTATCAGTTTCGTTTTTCATATCAGATGATACCATCTCAGAGTAAGTGCAAAGGAATATGTGCCATCCTCTAAATACCACGCCGGATGAAATAAAAAGATTCATGGATGCAATTCTTTATATGTCGATTTTGAAATATTCGATCGTGTGAAACTATTGCGAGGGACTATGGTTCTCCGCTTATTATGGAATGCTTGACAAGAAATCGGCATGAAAAAGTCAGACAATGTTTGCACTTAAATAATAAAGAAAACATGCCTAGCTGAACTGCTCCATGGCCATCAAGCGACTGCACGTAATTTGCACTCATAGAGCTACTGCAGCATGTGCGAATTCCGTATTCCATATTCCTCGCCACACTACTCAAAAGCATGTGCGAATTCCGGTGAAGGATCCAACATATGACCATTCCATATGACCATATGAACATTCACCGGGTTGAATTGAAGACATTGATTCACGCACTCAATCATAACTTTCAAAATGTGCCTAGAAGAGATCATCTTTGCGACAATTAGCAGATCTTCTCCACCAAAATGAAGCATTACATAAAATAATACATGCCCGATAAACCTTATTCATGGGTAGACACTCTTTCTGATGTGTGACAATTTGTGGTTTTGGTACTCATGTGAAATATACCCTGGAGACGAAGACCATCGGCTAGGAAATAGATTTAGGTTCACGTTGTTCGCTCGGTTCTTCTATTCGGAAATCATTCCATACATTTTGACGACTCTCACAAATCGAACCCTATTCACGAGGAACTATCCACCGCCAGAGTTCTGCTATAAATCCCCGCGGAACTTTACTAATCGAAGTGACATCGAGAGTATGTAGCAACAACAGTGGCATGGAAAGACAATAAATTGGTCAATATGGCATCAACATTGTCAGGAATAAAGCCATTCACATCGGTTTACGATGCAACACACGAACAACCACCAAACCTTGAGCGATATATATATACTTTTTTTTATCAAAGCTCACATAATAATGGCATTATTATGCATTCACTGCACAGCTAACAGCAATCTACAACGCAGTTACCCAATCAGCCAAAGCTAGGGGTAAATTTATAATTTGCTCAGACAGTCAAGCAAGTATCAATTATATTCGCAATTTATCAAAAGGAAGTGATAGTCTCTAAAATCCGAGATAAACTTATAAAATTGAACAAAAAAACCAAATTAATGTGGATTCCCAGCCATTCCGGTATTCGCGGAAACGAATATGCTGACGCAATGACCAATATTGCCCGAAGGACTCCAGCACCATCGAAAAAAAATACATACACCGGTATATATGTGAATATATGCTCCAAATACAATACAGATCTTGGGCTGGCTACGTACACCATATTATGATTCAATCAACTCATTGAGACTTTGCCCTAACTACCCAACACATCTCAATTGGTCCGAGATCCGTCCGTTCATTCGCCCCATACTAGGGCACATCAAAATTAGCCACGAACACCTGCTAAATGGATCAGGCACACCAAAATTGCCTTTTCTGCAATAAACAATCAGTCTCAATAATCCACTTATTGGACGAATGCCAGCACTTCATATTGCGAGGAGCAATCTTCTTTCGGACAAAATCCCCAGCGAGCTGCTAAATAACCCTTCAACTGATAATATAAAAAAATTATATAGTTTCATAAAAAATACTAATTTAATTAATTTCATTTAAAAATACTAACAAACTACATATATTTATTACACGAGAGCTGAAAGCCGCAGTTGCTAGTGCTCCTCTTCCAAATTGTACAACTAATCCATTTATGTACAAATAAAAATAATAATACACTGTACTACGCAGCGCTGGCAGCAGGGGCTTTCGACTGACTGCTGAATGAGGGCTGGAATAGATGCGGCGGGGAAAGATAAGTATCCTTAAGTTATTTGTGAATTTTGGAGATGTTGACAGTTGGATTCCAGTTCGGGGCAAAATACTACTCGCAATATGGCCATTGGCTGGTACAGCTACCATCCAAAAGGTAGTCATTGATGTAGGAGTTATGCAGTTAGCTAGAATTATAGTCGGATATCCAGGTTTATTGCGGTCAGGATTAATTCTGGAATAGTGGTGGTTGTAATCCGGCAATTCAGTCCACTGGAATCTTCAATTATCTCTGCTGAGCTACAAGCCGGTAGATATCACTATTGAAGAATAAAGAGGAGGTCATTGTGAGTGTCGCTCATTTCTTTGGCAGTTGTGTCCGCAAACGTATTGCCTCTGATGACCGATTGGCCAAGCACCCACATGAGTTTGTGGGGATTGAGCGGTATAATGAATCATCTGAATGGAAATCATCTCAAGTTCAAGTGTTATTCACGAGTATAACAAATAGTGGAATTGCTGCCAAGCGTGCTCGTCCGCCTCTCCTCCGCTGACACCATTAACCATTCGCCTGAATAATTTAGGTCATTATCCAGAATAAGTGGATGAAGTGAAGTCAATATGCAATTTATTACATTGAATAGAGCTCTCGGTATTGAGATGGTGAAAATTGTTGGTGTTTATTATTCGTATAAGCCAAACAGCAAGTTGGTTATGTTGCAGAAAGTCCAAACAAAACTGAATTATCTGCTAATGCTAATATTATTGATATTAAACAATTCTGTATTTTACTTTTATATAATTTCATTTTTATTACATCCAATGTGGACAGCATCACAGAACTAAAATAGTGAACATTTTTGTTGTTCATTGTGTGCGCACAGTTTTTTACGTTGCGAAAGTCCAAATAATGCTGCGAATTATCTCCTAAACTACAAAACAGCAAAAATTCCTTTTCTTTTAAGCGCCCATGGATGCATATCCAAGCATCTTACAAATATCTGCAAAATAATAAAAATAAAAACTTGTTAAATAAGAATAAAAAAGCATTTTTTGATTCATGCATCAAAGAGTAATCAGTTTAAAATCTCGACAGCATGGTTTTTATAGGGTTCACTCAGTAGAGGGATCCTGAGTAAGGATAAATCATCATAAAAAATGTTCCAAATCATGTAATGGACTACTTAATAATTACCTTGTGATTAATAATCCAAAAAGGGTGTTGGAAGGATCATCTCACCAGCTTCAAAAAAGTCGGTGAAAGGAACATTTCACCACTTCCAGAAAGGTCTTTGAAAGGAAAATTTCAGCAGCTCCAAAAAGTCTGCAAGAGTAAAGAGAAAACTATTTTAGTAACAATTGACAAAATAAGCATGTTATACGAAATAAAAAACGATAAAATAAATATATGATCAGTTTAATATAAAGTCGCAGCATGGTTTTTATTGGGTTCGACTCAGTAGAGGGATCCTGAGTAAGGATAAATCATCATAGTAGTAGTATATTAAACATATGTTTTAAAGTAGGAAATATACACGTATGAATAGGAACATTTTTTCATCTGAATGAATATAAATTTATGGTAAAAATTTAATCAATGATAGGCAAGAGAGAAATCAAAGATAGGCAAGAAGGAAACCAATGATAGGCAGAGAACACAACACTGTGTCCTTCCTTCCCAATGTTTCTATAAGAGTTATATGAGATGTTGTATCCATAATGTAATGTTAAGGGTTGGGCCATCGCCTTAGGCACTGAGACCACAGAGGTCTATTGTGACAGCCCATTCATTCAGTTAGTGAATACTGTGCTCAGGAATTGAATCAGACGTATACATATGTTTAATATACATTTATTAAGGAAACTGTATTAAGTTATTAATTTATAACATAACTTACCATTTTCTGGCGTTACCCAGACACAGGAGAAACCACCGTATAAATGAGTGACCCACTGCAATTACTGAAACAAAAAAATATACATATTAAATATATGTATATCGCCAAAACTTGGATCACATATTAAAATAGAGGGCGATGTCAGAATCCTTTTGGTTTAATTTATAGCTCTATATCAACACTATTTTTCTTCTGTTTAAACTTATCATCATGAAAATGCCCTGCCTTCAATGATTTTATTACACAAACTTAACAAAAACTCTGGCGGGGCGCTCAATTCACCAGTTACGGTAGACCTCGTAATACTCTGCCGATCTTATTGGCGGCATCACACTAAAGTTTTTGTACATTATTTGAGACAAATGTTTTCCTAAAGCAATGAACTTGAATTTTCCTTTGCCTGAACTTCACTTCAGCTGATATTACAGCATAGCTAGATTAATTAATCAATTGAATCTATCCTTACAAGCTCATAGATTGGTTTGCTTTAATCCCCACCACCACCTCCTCCAACAATTTTCTATAGTTTACTAACCTTTAAATCAATAACGTTGATTATGATGACACACAATATGGCAAGGAAACCTGTAATTAAAAGAAATATTATGGTTATTAAGAGGGAACATATATTTAAACATCTTATAATGAATTGAAATAGTTTCAGTTTAAAATTAGTTACATGTATTGATTCAATTGAACTATACTTTTAAATAAATCATCATATAAAGACTTTAATAACCCTAAACGGCAGTAAGGTGACACACATTTCGGCACGATAGCTAGCGACCTTGCATCAGCTAAATGTTATATACTGAGCCCCGTAGTTCAACACCTTAGTACACTAAGATAAGCCCCAGAGTTCATCACCTTAGCACACTAAGATGAGCCCCTTAGTTGCTTGAACATAGGTGAATGTAGACATCAAAATTACTTTCTGAATGCTAGGAACTCTACAGATATAATCCCGCCTCCTTGCCACCTACATCCAAGTATGACTTAGAATATATTAAGGAAAGAGCACTAGGACTTTTCTATATATTATTCGATAATTCACCAGTTTATCCGGATATAATTGTTCAAACACTGCTTTATAATTTACCAGTTTAACTGGGTATCATGGTTCAAATAATCCCAAGCTCTATGGAAAAGGCACTTTGCTTTACTACTTAATACAATAAATTATATTATAATTATAATTAAACATAAAACATACCATTTTTTGTGTCACGGAGTCCGTGGTTTACTCCATGGCAGCCCCTCAATCGTATTTTCTGAAAGCAAAGGAAACAATTCAATTAAATCGAATTTTCAGTACATGATTCACACAAAATATAAAAAAATATATTCAGAATCCTTTTGGTTTAAATTTTAAGTTGGAAATCAGCAATTAGTTTTACTTCTGTTTGAACTTATCATCATTTAAGAATATACTCTTCCAAACTAAAAGTTATATTAATTACCTTTAATATATACTGGCAATTGTGCCATGATGCGCAGCAGCGATGGTAAATGGCAGTCTTTGGGATCCTGCTTTGAAAATTTCCCATCAGAAGACCAACAGTGCAATTTATCGTTCGAGAGTACTGTTTCAATCCGAGCCTACTGTCAAAGCTTACAGCTTACATCATTTACGCACCTCCTCTTCAGCGTTACTTGCATTCCTCTACTCTTATTTGGTTATATAACTAAACCAAAATCTGTATGGAACCGCCAAGCATAAGTTTGCTCTTCCATCCATATTTCTAGACGTTACTCCACATGGTACCAAGAAACTGATCACTTACTTTCTTATCTGTAAGTGAAGAAAAAAAGGACTTTGTAATTTCAACTTCGAAAAGAGAAAACTAGATTTGTGCCTTGAAATAATCAGTTGGCCGTTCTTATCTATCCTCAATATAAGAATATATACAAAGTGCATATATTCTTTTATTCAGCTTTAGTGTGAACACTCATCAGTATGTGCAATAATCTTACAAAGGCAGTGAAATGAAACTTACCTCAATTTTCAATCGACAATTTCTTTCGCCATCCGCAGACATTTCTACATTTGGGTGTTCTTTAGTCATTGTTGACATAATAGTTTTACAATAATTCATTGTATTTTTCGCTTTAATTGCTTAATTATATTTCTAAATTGTATTTAATTCCGGTAAACGGCTTAATAGAACATTTGCCTTGTGAAGGTGAAACCAAAATGGACAATTCCTGCCATCGTTGCGAAGCTGGTTGCCTTTTGGAGTACAGGGTTGTTTTTTTTTTTATAAGTGTTTTACATTTTAACAGAGTTGTATTAACATGGCAAAAGGGTTCTACATGATTACACCAGGGGCCGAATCGTCACAGTCGTGAAAGATCAACTTGTGACTTAAAAATGTAAATATCGAATTATGACAGACATGAAGACAAAGAGTATACATAAATAGAGCTCGCATGACGAACGAAATTACTGTTGCAAAAATTTATAATTAAATATAAATACACGCATTCCATCTCGCTTCCCCATGCCGCTCACCGATCTTTGTGAAATCGCCTGGACTTCCATTTTACAAAATTTTGAGTGATTCAAATCTCTCTTTATGTATACTCTTTGCATTAACGTTCTGTTCATACCGTAATTCAGAATGATGACATCTGTGAAAGTACTGTTCGTTCGAACTTTCTTTCGATAACCTACTTGTTGTCGTAAGCGCGAAAAATTTTAAAAATGTATGTAAATTTCAAATATTATGCAATTTTTTAACTATTTTTATTATTTTAGAACAAACTACAATAAACTAAACGCCACTCAAAAGGAAGTGATGGCGCAATTTATGGCCGAACACCCTGACTTGGCCAAAAATTTGCTTATAAACTGAGCGCAAGAAAAGTGAACGGCTAACAGATCGTGGAAACACCTAACTAAAGACTTAAACGCTGTAGGGCCTTTAATTAATGAGACGAAATTGTGGAAAAAAGCATGTAATTAATATTTTAAGCAAAATCTACGTCAATGATTTGTTTATTTTATGCTTTTGCAGATCAAAAATATAACGTCAAGAGCAGGATGCTAACTCCAGTTGAGGAACTCCTCGTTAAAGCAGCCGGACTAGAAGCTTGCGTGGTGGGTAACAAGTCTGTCCTAAGTTGTTACCGCACCACTAGAATGATGCAGTGTGGTGGCCACGGCTAGCTCACCGCAATGGTCGTGGTCCTTAACCCGCCACACTGCATCGGGTGGGGCAACACTACAAAAAAAAAACTTCAACTCACCATGTTTTCTAACATCCTCCTCTACGACGACAAGCGAGCCCGCCCCATATTGTCCGCCTTAGCCTAACATTTTCTTACATTAAATTCAACACAATAAACATCCTACTGGTACTTAAATAAATAACATATATATATATACGCGTATACTTAATAATACCTATGTATACTCGCGTATACTTAACAAATATATACTTAACAAATATGTACTTATCTCTAGGGGCGGGCGGCAGCCTCCTTTTCCTCCTATGCTCGAATGGGGTGGGCCGGAACAATAAGTTATCCCTCTTATGGGATGGGCCGGAAACAAGCGGTTATGGATCTAGTCAGCACACTCAATAATCAAGGTAAACTTTCTAACGCCAAATCTTTAAACTAAACTAACACCGGATAAAAAAAAACAGGACCACGGACGAGACGAGAGACTGTCCATCAAAAAAAACCGACACGAACTAAAAACTAATCTTAATTTTCTCGGCCTCTTCCGCTATTCCATCAGTGACCGCTCCAGCGGTCGAGGCGGTCAGTCACCTTTTTTTTAGAATTTCTACTATTCTGAGGCAGCGCCATCTGTACCTCAGAATCTGGTAGGTTTCAGCCTGGCCGCATTCACCAGCAAAGCGGACAAGTGGAAGGAACAAAAGAAGGAGAGAAACAAAACAAACATACAGACGGTAGACGCCAAAACAACGATCGCAACAAAGTTTGGGAATATGAGTACATCCTCACCTGCACCCCGCTCAAGTTGGAGTGATGATGAAACAAGCTCTAGTCGTCTTGATTTACCGATTACCTCTATTCCCAGCTATACTGCTGCCCGTAGGCCACAAAGCTGTGCAACGCCGAAAGGAAAACATTCACAGGACACGAAAAGGGGCTGCTTCAGGAAAATATGAAGTTGGCAGCAGAACACCAACAACTACTGTGTGATAAATTTGTTAGGATGCTAAATATTAATGATATGCAGCTTCCAATTAATGAGAGTACTTTATTGTTAGTCATAGTTTTCGAACATACCTATTTTTTAGTACCTTCATATATTATATCAGTTAATAAGCTATTGAAATAAATGAATTAGCAAGCACACAAATATTTTGAAATGTAGTTTATTTCATTATACTTCTGACAATGGTTATATTTTCAAAAAATTTATTTATAAATATTCCAAGTTTTTTTTTTTAAACTGACTATGAAAGCGTTTAGACCGAGGAACCCTTTCCTGTTGAAGTACATAAGATAATCTTGTGTTGGCTTTTGAAATCCAATGTGTGTGCCATCTATGCATCAAACCACTAAAAATTACAAATTAACTTCACTTAGCACATCAATAAAGAATATCTTCTATTTAGCTCCGGGCATTTTGTGTTTTTCCACAAACCACTCTGCATTCTTGAGACTTCGTTTGGCTGGAACCGTATATATTCCTGGCACAATTTGTTCTCAATTTCCATGAACACATATGACGTCAATTTTGAGACGGTGCTCTGTCACATACCTATTAAATAATCGCTACCAATCGTATGCTGATAACTACCACTTGCAAGAAGTGAAAGGCTTGCAGCTAATTGGAGAACGGCGGGAACAGTTCTTACAGTTAATACTAATTTTCAACAAAACATATTGGAATGCTTCCTTATTTAAACGAAATCTTTTGATGAATCTGCAAGGATAGGAATATAGAAGGCTACTTTTTATTAGTCATCAAGTACTTATGTATTTTCAGATAAGGTTAGCGGATTGATCCTGTCTCTTAATAGTTTTGGCACAACTTTTTCATCACGTTCACTTGAACTTAAATAAAATAAAAAACTTGGGTCTATTTTAGTTTTGCGGCTTATGTTTATTTACTGTTTACTTTGTTTGTTTGGACATTTAAATGGCTATTACTACTTTTAAAAAGGAATAAAGGCCCGAATACAATAATGCGAGAGACCGAGACGAGAGCGAGACCGAGTCTCGGCCGAGATCTCGTTTTGCACTGTCTCGCATTCTAATATACAATCAACAAAGTGCGAGCCATATTTGCACAAAAGCAAAAGTGTTAAAAAACTATTAAAAACTATATGTTTTGAAATTTTGTAATTAATAAAATAAACGCGGAGCCACAAACAGCAAAACAGAAATAAACAAATGTGTGTTACAAAACAATTGATTACTTTGACAAATTGTCTCGGACGAGAGTGCGAGGTATTTCTAATTTTTTAGAAATGCCTCGTCTCGCCGTATCGCATCACGCATTATTGTATATTGCCACATACAATCCTTTGGTACAAATTCTTTTTGACATCTCGGCCGAGACTCGGTCTCGCTCTCGTCTCGGTGTCTCGCATTATTGTATTCGGACCTTAAGAAGAGAAAAATAATCGATAACCAAATAAACAATTACAGTCCGTCTGCTTTCGAATGTCATCATCCCATTTAGTTCCTTCGATCACGTATCACGTTGTAATTTCAGAGTGACTCTCTTCTTATGTAAAAATCAACGCATAATTTAAATACGAAAGAAAGCGAATAATTAACATTAGTTCTGTCTGCGTCGCATAAACTGGCTGCACTATCTGCTCTGAACTGTGTTCGTGTTTACTTTCAGTCCATGTACTGGCTGCACTGAAAAACTGATTTGAAAATAACCGAAAATTGTTGAATTTCTTCTGTTACTCCCATAATTTGAAATTGAATTATATATAAAAAACGCAGTTACTGAATTGAAAGTAATTAACAATTTTTATTTCCATTGTAAAAATGTAATTTCTCATATTCTTCTTCGACACAACTACTTAATAGTTTCTCAGTTATTTTTTTTTATAACAATTGTTTATTATTTTCTTCCATTTTATTAATCATAAAGTACAACATACCGGGAGTCACAGGGATTAATTGTAAACCAAACTTGTTGTTGTGAACTGTTACTGCACTTTCCTGTTCGCGTTGCAACCGTGAAATTACTGAATTGAAGCGAACTGAAGTTCATGTGAATTGCACGAGTTCACGCAACGCGAACAAACTTTTTAAATGTGACGAGGAATGGTTCCCTTAAAAAAAGATTTATCATTGAAAAATGATAGAACCATGCGATTAAAATAAGGGACTGTATTTTATGCATTTATAATATTATTTAAGGTGCAAAATGACATAAAACTGAAACGAAAGCAGAATATTATATTTTCTAGAGTTAATTCTGTTTCAGTTTGTGTTCCTCGTGCAGCCACATAAAACAGAAACACACTGAGATAGAAACATAATTCACAAAAATTATTTAAAATTGTATTTCATTTGTAACACGGACATTTGCGAATTTTGTTGTTATATTTATTGAAAAGGCAAATAAATTACAGCGGGGACTTGGACAACGATTTAGAGGTGTATAGTGAAGAGGAATTGCATACAGCGTCTTGTTAAGCTTTGGGAACAAGTTAGATGGGAAATAAGCTACCAATTAATTTCCTAACTTAAAAAACCCAATAAAATAGGCACAAAATTATTGTAATATATTGACAACTAATTTTGATACAATTTTTTTT
Organism: Clusia tigrina; assembly: GCA_920105625.2. NCBI lineage: Eukaryota > Metazoa > Arthropoda > Insecta > Diptera > Clusiidae > Clusia > Clusia tigrina. Next base: position 33,106,145 of record OV050030.1, read on the forward strand.
TATTAATATCCAACGTTGAAGCAGCAATATATGATATTAAATGTTCCTAAATAAATAAACAAAATTATATTGGCACTGCTGCTGTCGAATTGTGTTTGCCCATGTATCAATTTCCCATTTGCTGTTGGGAATTCTGTTGACCTCGAAGTTGAGTCTTATTGGAAATAGTGTATATGGAATTACATATTAAAAAACAAAACATTTAATTGTTAAAATACATTATTAGCAAATCATAATTATTACACGCTACAAATTTAAACTCATTAAAATGCATGTAGGTCACTGACACCAGCAATTACTTTAATATTTCTGTCGCTTTCTGTCACCAAACGCTCATTTTCTGTTATTAAATTTTGGGGTTATTCTATTACTAATTCGGTTATTGATTCTGTTTCTGTTGCAAATGTACTGGATTCTTTTTCTGTTGCCGTCTCTATTGTATGTCACTCTGCACCTTTATTGATACAATATTCTGTCTTTATTGATACAGTTTCTTTGTATATATTGATGATTTACATTCAATGATTGATGGTGGCTTCATAGCAATGGTTCTCTGTTCCACTGAACTGGTGTGTGTTCTGTGCTCATCCCAAGTACTAATTACGTACCCGCTTGACTCTCCCTCAGATGGCAGAAGTCGTCAGAAAAAGATTAAATTCAGGCTGGGATTAATGAATCATCATCATTATGTTTCCAAAACTATCATATCAGTTTAAGAAAACACTTGAAAATAACTTTTGTCACCAGAATTTTATTATTGTACGAAAAACTTTGTAAATGTTGTAAAATGTCAAAACGGACGGGCAAAATGGAGCGCAAAAAACGCCTAACAACAGAATATATTTTTATTCATATAAATGAGTTAAAGGCACGGGAATCCGATTTGAATAAGCTGTTGACGGATATAACCACGTGCATAAGTGTAGTTGATGGTAATAATCTAAATCCCGTGTCCATGCTAGCACGAACGAAAACAAGGCATGGCGATTCCATGGAGGTGGACATGAGAACGAAGATACACAACCATGAGTACGAAATCTGTTCCCACATATCGCAAGAATAACCATGCCTCGTTCGAGTTCGTGTTGGTGCTCAGATGTATGTTTAGCTTCAATATTTAGCTTCTCCATGGTACCAGTTCAATTGAGGCAATGAGGAAAGATCACATTTTGAAGGATTCTGAAACATTCCTTCCAAAATTCGACATTGAAGCTATTGTAGCAATGAGGCAAATTTTGGAGAGATCACATTTTGAAGGATTCTAAATCATTCCTTTCAAAATTCGACATAGAATCTATTGCAGCAATGAGGCAATTTTTGGAAGATCACATTTTGAAGGATTCTAAATCATTCCTTCCAAAATTCGACATTGAATCTATTGTAGCAATGAAGCAAATTTTGGGAAGATCACATTTTGAAGGATTCTAAATCATTCCTTCCAAAATTCGACATAGAATCTATTGTAGCAATGAAGCAAATTTTGGGAAGATCATATTTTGAAGGATTCTAAATCATTCCTTCCAAAATTCGGCATTGAATCTTTGTGACTTTATTTAAAAAGTTTATTTTTCTTTCGAACAGATGCCAGCGCAACAGTCGAACGCAATAAGAAAAGAGAAACTGACTTGGAGGAGGTAGGTCTATGGAAAGCAGTGTGTTGGCGGCTTATAACATAACTTGTATCCCATGATTCTAGTGGGAAAAATACACAAATTGTGATGAACTACCAAAAACCAAAGTCCCAAGTGATATACGCAAATTCTTTGCAAAATTGCGCATGTTTGAAGAAGAAATTTGGGAGAAGACCATTAACTGGCTGTTGAACATCGACGAACGCAGCATTTTGACCCAGAATATATATATAAAGGATACCACGAAGAGAGCGCTGATCAAAAAGATACGTCCGAATTTTGGCATTGAGTACGAGCGCTATATCGATTTAGCTCTTAAGGTAATATACCCAAAAATCCTAATATAAAACCCCCAAAAGATATGAATATAAGGATATTACTAACAGGTTTATAAAAATATCGAAACCTATTTGGATGACGATTTCTTGGTCAGGCAAGCTAAGCCCAGAGTATTGGCAGATATTATTGAGGTACATTTAAAGTGAGAGAAAGTGGTCAAAACCATGGTTAGAAATGCATTTTATTACAGCTGAAATCTGAGATTCAAAAGGAGATACGCAATTTTTTGGATCGTTTTTCGTATCGGGTATTATCTTCAAAGTACTCATATATGAAGTATGATAAGTTTGTTTTCTTTTTACAATTGCCAATTATATTTTATTATATATTTATATACATATTATATATTTTATTGACCATCTTTAGTGAGACCGATGAATTATTGGCTTCAGAATATTTTTACGATGCAAAAAATTTCCAGATACACATTTGGACCCTAAACGATGTGCCCATACGCTTTAAGTATCTGCCGTAAGCAAAGTCTACAAGATATTCCTTTGTTGAAACATGATAACTTGAGATTTTTACCCATAGAGACCCGTATATGGAAGCAGATTTACATATGATCCAACTGAATGTTCAAATACCAAAAAGATTACTGAAGCCCAATCTCGCCCTACGCGGTTTACACTTAAACTTCGATCATTTTAGCGACCATGCCAAGAGTAATGATCAAGAAAATAAGATGCGTGACGACAATTTAGATGGCATGCAAGGTAAGTGTAATGTCAAACGGATGGCAGTGGGAGAACACTAAAGGAACATCATGCCACAATGGGCCTTAAACGGGCCTAAGTGAGTCTAAGGACAGCCACTTGACCTGAATGAACATTAGGCATATTCGATTCGTAACTTGTATCGAGCTCGTACAGAGTTGTGCGATTAAAATAACAATCGAGTAAGTGACATACTTGGCAGCACTGTTTCAAAAAAGCAGCACTGAAATATAAAAAATCCCAGGGAAATTTTCATGGGTAATTTTTAATCTCGTTGTTTTTCAAGCAATTTTCAATTTGGAAGCGAGGATAGAACTCGCTCGTTACATCCGGAGTCTAATTTACTCGATAACTTTTTCCATAGAAAAGTCTGTCCTATCCTCGATAGAGTGGCGAATCGAATACGCCTAATATCTTATATCATTTATTTACTTAAGATCTCTATGAATGTCTGATCAATGAATGGGAAATGCTGATGGATATAACGACAGAAGTACGTAATGTGTTGCTACAGAAACGGATGGAGTATGACGAGAAAGTGCAGTAAGTACCTATGATTTCTATCTTGATACGAGAAAGTGCAGTAAGTACCTATGATTTTTACCTTGATAACTGACAGTATGAAATCACTACTTGTGAGGACCCTGAGGTTTATAGTTTTTCGATAGAGCTATGAGAGTTGACGTGAACGTGCCTCGTTTGCTTATCGTAAACATAAAATCCCTTCACATAAATAGGGAGAATGTGATCATTTTTTGGTGAGGTTTCGAGCTTAGTTGCTGTGGGCATCCGTGATTAAACCATTCTTTTTAGTTGGCACTAATATCGAGATATCTGGAAAAAATATTGAAATTTTTCACTACCAAAATAAACCCGTGGTCGGTTTACGGCCGATTTGAGCACCTCTTGCCAGGCGCCTCTGCTTCGCGCGCGCCTTCTCCAATTAGTCACACCAAAATTTTGTTTATTTCTCTTCTGACAAAACATCGCAAGTTGTCGAAAGAATTAATTACTTTTAGGAAGATGATCCTTAATTCTTTTGACCTCCTGTTTCAATCTTTGTTGTCATGTCCTAAGTTTTACAAACCTATGAAGTAGTTCTTGGTCCGTTGGTCAATTGTTTGTCTCGTATCTTCTACTTCTATCGTCTCAACCCACTCAAATTGAGTAGTGATTCACTCTTTTGATATTCTACTATTCAATGGTCAACACTACTATACAAAGTCCAATGCTGTCTTGAGAGAATCCAGCAGTCTCTCAAGACAGCATTGGACTTTGTCTGATTCCAGATATCCCTTATTATTAAAGGCTTCTAAAGCCTTGTTCTTAACAAGAACTCTTCCGTACAAATGATACCTGATATGCTCCATTCCCCATAGAGCTCCCAACATTTATTTCTCGGTAATTGAATATCTCCTTTCAGTTCTATTCAGCATTCGAGATGCAAACGCCATTGGAGACTCTTCGTTATCCGACTTCTGTATTATTGTTGCTCCTAAACCCTTATTGCATTAGTGAATAAAATAAATGGTTTCTCGAAATCGGGCTAGGCCAATACCTTCGGAAAAACCTTTATATCATTGGAGACATCCTCTTGTACAATTGTCCATTCAAAAGGAACGTCTTTTCTCAAGAGTTGTGTGAGAGGCTCAACCTTCTTTGAGCATATAGGGATGAATTTTCTATAATAATTTGTCAGGCCTAAAAATCGCCTTTCAATGTCCTTTGGGGGCTAACATGGCACAATTGTCTTGTAAGTTCCTTTCATGATGAAGAGTAAGGAGAAGTTTGAGGTCACAGAAGTCCTGAAAGAGACTCTGTATTATTATGATAAGGGATGACATTGACTACGACCTTAAACAAGTAGAACGGAGCCTGAGTTGGGCGGAGAAAGAGGAACATTTACAAGTTCTGAGGAAAGCAGAGAAACCAATCTGTATATGGTTCTAGAAATGGACACAGAGAAGCTGACATACGACAACTTTCGCAAGTTATGCGCTGAACGGACCCAACTGGTGCTCTTAGTGGCATCACTGGTTTATTGGTGATACGGCTGCCCAACCTACCTAACCTACCTATGCCCTGAAAGGTTTGGAACAGCCGGTTTGACTATTACTGAATATTTCAGTATAAAACAGGATAGGGAGGGAGGAGTCCATTGAAAGTTTCAGCAGAAAGATGGATACGACAGGAGAGCGTTTGAGGTTAAGCGGGGAAATCCGTATGCAGCAAGGAAGGCTGAAGCAACAATACAATGGGATAAGACGTTGCAATTCCTGTTTGGAGCAAGGAAGATTACTCCGAAGTTAGTGGCAAAGCTAAGAAACGCAGAGACCGCTGAGAATGAAAAGCTTGGAAAGAGAAGGGAACAGAGGATGAAAGGATTGCCAATAATTTGCTTTAAATATAAAGAGTCGGGCCACGTGGCCAAGGATTGTACGGAAAAAGACATTTAGGTTAATGAGATTAAGGAAGTAACGCAACAGACTAATACATCAGAGTTCATTTATAGGGAGAACAAGAAACAAGTTATCCGCGACTTTATTCCCCATAGCTCTCTTGTGTCCCGGAACCCATGTTAGCATCAGACTATTATGCTTTCCAACATAATATAATCTGGATTTGCACAACAGCATCAACTTGGAAGTGACAAGGAGACTCAGCAAGACCTTCAGCGCAGCCTGACTGTCGCTGTAGGTACTTCTGCCACACCATCAATTTTCCACTCATATTCCATTGCCCTTAGGCTCGTATAAACTGCCGCCTGAACGACAGAATCTTGGCAACTAAGGGCGTAAAGGAGCTAAACATCGTTGAGTTGCACGAAAACCCCAGAATCCGATCCAATTTCTGTTCTTTAACCATCAGGGAACATTCTACAGTACTGCCTACCGGACTCAGTCGTACGATCAGACTATAAGTGATCCTCTAGAATTTTTATGCAGTACCATCTTTGTGTTATAGGATATGCAGGCATCGAATTAATGGGTGGGTATAGAAAGGGTAGCAATATCGATGTCAGTGCCAACAATATCTTCAAGATTCCAACGCGCACCTACCCACTGCCGATTGTGCTTTCATCAACAGATGGCCTCTTTTCATAAAAACATCTAGGGCGGAAAGATTCAGTTGTCCATCAAGAGCAGAGCAAGAAGTTGTCGGAAAGGCTTCAAAGCAACAAATAGCCACAGTTCTCTATATGAGGCAGCTTTCACCCCCTTGAGAAACAATCTTTCCCCCAGACCGTCGATGCATACGATATTAGGGGCCTGATCATTGCTTAATAAATCCAAAGGACTTTCGAGGGAACCAGACGCTACGTCTTGCTAAAAAATTCTCTTGCACTGATAAAAAGCTGACACTGCTTTTAGTTCAAGGAACCCCCCAAGTTATTTTACCTCCCTGGATAACTGAATAGTGGCCCCCCTTGAGTGTTGGCTGAACCAAACCCTCGATCTCTTCCTCCTTCCTTAAATTCTTTTTAACTGGGTTGACGAAGTTAAAGGACACTACAATTTCTTTATTACCTTTTGTACATAATCGGACTAAAAGAATGCATTACCACCTCAATTCTTTTCTAGGATCATATTTCAACTATTCTATTAATTTCCGTGGTCAAGATCCAAAACAGACTGATTTAGCATAATTGTTATAATTATGCCGCCTTCCTTGGTCCAGTGGTAAGAGTGCTAGGCTCACACTCAGGTGGTCGTTGGTTCGATTCTAGCCTCGGGCACGATTTCAAAAATGCTTCCTTCTAAATCTCTCCTCTCGAGTCGAAGGCCTCAGTAGCTAGTACTCATTCCCCAACCCCACTCTTGCAGACAAAATTAATCATGGTATTACAGCTCAATCATTCCTTCTTCCTTGACATTATTATCTGTTTCAGGTCAGTAAGACGAGAAATGTCGATTATAGCCAAGAGGCGTACGGAAAAACCAGTAAAAGTGAAACGGATTAAAATGCCTTCTAAAGAGCCTCCATTGATGGACAATGATACATATCCAGATGTATGGGAAGATTTCGTGACACATGAACGAGAGCTTTTTGATGCTTTCATCAATCAGTTCTACCACCCGGATGGGCTGAAGATGACAAACAATGAAGTCTCTGCAAAGTGTCCCTCATATTTAACATGACATCACTTATTTTCATTATCTTTCGCAGATAAATTTAAAGCAATACCTAATTGTGGGTGGCATATATCAGTTGTACTTCGCCGATAAGCCAAAACACAGACACTTCGACTGTGAAAAACTCACCATGACTTGGCACTTTAGCAATGGCAACTTGCGCATAGACGATATACATTTGAAGTTTAATAAAGCTGACGGAAAGTTGCGCAATGCTAGCGACCCTCTGCAGGCGGCCACTGCACCAATTCCCAATGCGCAACCAGTGCGTGACGTATTGCGGCAAAGTCTTGCTTATGCAGGGCTTTCTGGTGGATCATTTGATGAGTCAGCCGAAGAAGACACGTCGACTGATTTATTCATTTTGAATTTTAAACTACCCGAATACTTATGTGTTTGGGGTGAGCCAATAGCATGTCATTTCGAAGCTGATTTAGTGGGATTTATAAGTAGTATATCAATGGAAGAATCAACTGGATTAATGCCTTTAATGTCGAAACAATCTGTTACCAGGGTACCAGATAAATCGCTTAGTAGATTTTTTTCCGTTCCTCGGTTTGAGTCAACCATCAGACCACTGTCCACCGAACACCTCTCAACACACTCGATGAAGGCAATGCAATTGAAATCATCGAAGCCTGTGCATCCGGTTGACATCGATGATTTCAACTTAAACGAACCGCTAACTCAGATTCAAATTCGTAATATTGAGAAGTTTTGTATACCGCGTATTATCTCCTCATTTCAATTTCCTTCGGAAGCGAAAGACGAAAGGTTTAGACGTAGGACCAGAAGAAGCACCCTGTTAGCTAAAAGTGTACCGACACCCATTGAACCAACTGTAGAATTGAGCACCACCGGCGTTAGCGCCGATATAAAACAAAATAATCCGGAATGTATTTTTCCGGTTTTCCCCGGGCCTGAATCTGTCTTTACCAGAATGAGTGACGTGTCACGTTCAGTCACTGAAAATGGGCCGGAATATTTTTTGGAGCTGATTGATGTTTTGGACACTATAAAAAGCAATTATAAGAAGAAATTCGAACAGATTGCCAGAGCTCTAAATTTTGAGCCAAAACTAGAATCAATAAACAAACCATTCAAATATGAGAGTGGCAACCTTGAAGTTACACAGAAGCCAGCACCACGTAAGTCACGGAAAAGTATTCACCGAGTTAGAGCAGAAACAAGAGCTAGCAGAAGAGATATAATAAGCTCTCAACCAGAGAGTAGAACAGCATCAAAACAATATAGACCCAGTTCAAGAACTATAAGCAGATCGACAAAATCTTTTACGGCGGGTAATAAACCAGATTCAGCGCTTCAAAGCGGAGAAGGAAAAGCTTTAATAACAGACGCAAGTCCAGATTCGAGAGGCCGAGTGAAATCAGCCAGCCACGCAAAGGAAGTCCACACAGTTTTCAAAAAAGGAGATGAACAAATCAAACCAAGAGATAGTGCACAAACACAATTTAAAAAAAAAACATATAAGTATGCTCACTGGACCACGGAGCATATTTACCAATCGGCTTTCGATAAGGAAAATCGTGTGATCACAATATGGACTGACCGTTTAGGTATAAAAGTCCATGCTAATCGCACTGAAATTTCAATTATTAAATCTTTACAATTTATTCATTTTTAGGCACGATTAGTTTCGCATGTAAACGCTATGCACATTTTCCATTTCGCTACTGGAGCATTGAACCAAGTGAAGAACGGTTTGTACGATTGTGCTTATATTACTTACATATTTATATCTTAAGTTTTCGACCACATTTTCCAAATTTTGGGTGTGCAGTGCATGTCTTTCATCATTAACTGCTGCCAAATGCAAAAAAATAGGTTACTAAAGAGGAGAAGGTTTGTTATTCGTATATCTAGGTTAAGCTCATCGATAGGTATGTTGGAGATAGTGGAATGAAGATGGTGTAATGAAGATAGTGTGATTCTTATGCGTCAGGGAGCACTACAACAATTTCATTTAATATAGTTCTCAGTTGAATTGTGAATTAGGTGAAAACAGCTGATCGCCAAAAAGCAAAAAAAAAGTAACGAACGCCAAAAACGATTAAGAAGAATGGTGATTCCCCTTGCGACCACCTAATATCCTATCCATATGCATATACACATACATTTACATATCCCGTTAAGCACATTCGCGCTCCGTTGCGAAAATCATTTTGTAAAATTTTTGTCTTATTATTTTTTTCGAGATTTTTTGTATCCTGGTTTAGCCATAAAAAAACTGAAAATAATATTAATGGAAAAACTTATTAATTCAATCCAAAAATGGCGATCTCGTTAAACATTTTAAGCTGGGTTTCAGAATGATCAGCTTTTGGAAGTATTACTAATTTATCGAGTTTTTCAATAAGAGCGCTACAAAAGTTTTTTTAAATAAAACAAAACCGGTTTTAGATATCAATGAAATTCTTTATTCCTGTGAAAGTACGTTCGATGCCATTATGTATGGAACTCGATTTCTTTTGCATGGCCACCACGGGCACGCTTGCAGAAGTCCAGACGCTGAACCCAATTTTCAACGGTTTTCAAGCATAAATCGGCCGATACTGCTGCAATTTCACGTTCGATATTCGTACGAAGTTCATCAATCGTCGCTGGCTTGTTGGCATAGACCATAGACTTGACGTAGCCCCACAGGAAATAATCTAACGGCGTCAAATCGCACGACCGAGGCGGCCAATCGACTGGGCCATTTCGTGAGATAACACGTTCACCAAACTTGGTTTGCAGTAAATTGATTGTGGCATTCGCTGTATGGCTTGTGGCGCCGTCCTGTTGGGACCACATATCCTCCAAGTCCATATTATCCAATTGGGGCCAAAAATATTCGGTTATCATTGAACGGTAGCGATTCGCATTCACAGTAATGTGCCGGTCTTGATCATCACGAAAGAAGTAGTACGGCCCAATGACGCCGCCGGCCCATAAACCGCACCAAACTGTAATTTTTTCGGGATGCAATGATGACTCATGGAGTACATGTGGATTGCTGTCTAACCAATAACGCATATTTTGCTTATTGACGAAGCCATTCAGCCAGAAATGAGCCTCATCATAAATTGGACGTAGCGCTCTTAAAGTTGAGGCGACTGACTCCGAATTTCGGTAGTAAATTTTAATAATTTCGACTCGTTGTTGGCTCGAATATCTTTGTATGATGAAATGGCAAACCTTACTGAAGAGAAATGTCAAAAGAGCGGGAAAAAATATGGCGTCGTTTGCTGTCACTATCGATTTACTTTTGTAGCGTTTCTTTTGAAAAACCCTGTATAACAACGAGCCATTTTTCACAGCTCAGAGCAGGACGAACTTATTAGGTGGTCGCTAGGGAAGCCAACTCTTCTTCTTGGTGGTTTTATACGTTTGATAATTTTTTAGATTTTTAATCAATAAGATTTTTTACCTACTTGATAATTGAATTATTGAATTATATAAAATTGTTGTTCTTATAGACTTGTTGTAGTCTTGCGGCCACCTTATTAGTGCTCCCTGAATCAGAGTGTTCTTTGACAGCAGTTTTAACACATAGCTTAAATGTCTAGTTAATATGCTTTATCTTTAGGCCATCATTTATCAAAATGAAAGCAATAGGGTCATGTTGGTTCTGTTAGATAATTTATCGTTATGATTATTTCTCACTAAATGTATTCAGTAGTCACACAGCCAACTGCCAGCGTCATAGATTAATGATCTGTGACCAGAGTTACTGGGAATAACCAAGCTCAACCGATAACGGTACTGTAAATAGAATTTGGCATCTTTGACCTTAACCATCGTCTTGACACTAATGCAACACATTAAACCGAGAAGATAATTCTAGTTATTTGAAACTCAAGCAAATTTTTCATCACAGACCCGCAACGGAGATCGTTGTTACGATTGTGACTCAACATGTTAAATGCGTGATCTTTGTTACAAATGAGGGTTACCGAGGATACGTTACGGATCCAACAGATAGGTTTGTACGGAATCCGACTATGTATCTAGTAATTGAAGAACCATTGAAGGAGTTAAGAGAGTTAGAAAAGGTAATGAAAAGCCCTAATACATATTTATGTGACTATATATGACATATGAGGATGCTTTTATTTATTTAGCGTTTTTGTGAGAAAAATCTGAACATATTCCCGCAATACGACGCATGTTTCTACATTGAAAATGGTAAGAACAATCAACACTTGGTATCTTAGATTTGACCATTTACTCCCCTTTCAGGTCACTTTTCTGAGAAGCATCTTCCGGTTGAACTGCACACCTATAACGGTATAGTCATCAATGCTATCTCAACTAAGTTCGAGTATTCTACTTGGAATCGTTTGGCTCAAAGACGCGACATCGTCTTACGTTTTGCTGAGCTCAAAATAGCGAAGGAAGATAGATTCTTGGTACGAATTACACCAGAGAAGGGGATTTTTGTTGATATTAAGGAATTGTGTTCGGATAAATTGGAGATTGTTAACCTGGAGTACACTCCGACATGGAGGAATCTGGATGTAAGCAATGAACCAAGACCATTTTATAAGCTCATTAAGTTAATCAATGATATTAACCAAAATAGTTTTTGAGGATTGAATATTTTTCCTGATTTCCATCTTGTCATAAATGCCAAAATTATATATTTTTTGTAAATACTTTCTAAAAGTCTAGTTCAAACGATGAATACTTTCAATTCTACATAGCAACAGATGTTGGAAGCTCGAGCCATGTTGTAAGATGGTGAACATGGCTTAGAGAGCACTCTTCACAGGTATTGAAAACTGTACGAGTGAAACTACTTTCTAAAGATAATTTGTACCCAGAATAATTAACATCAGTCAATTGGATGGTTTATTTTGCTGCAATATAAATAAAATTATTAAATTATTAAATTACAACGAGAAAAGAAATATTGTAAATGTAGTAAATATTAAATAGTTAGAAATAGTTTTCAATAATTCTCCTTCTGACAATTATTACGGAGAGGATAACCACATTTGCACCTACATTTTGAATTTTTTACTATAGAAATGCACTCATTACTTATAGAAATACTTTCACATCATATTTAATTTTGAGAATTTTAATTTTTACTTTAAAGTAGACATTATATGGAAAAAAAATTATAAATATGTTTACACATTATATATTTATAATTATTTATTCTTACCTTCACACTTATTATTAGGCTAATCCTGGAATTATAGCCTCACCGCAAATATTGTACTATCATTTTTATTTATGTTATAATAGGCCAATCCAAAATTATAGACTCCTGGCAAATGTTATAATATAATGTGTATGTATGTTATAATAGGCGAATCCTAAAATTATGCACTCCTGGCAAATATTATAATATAATTTTTTATTTAGCTTTCCATGTATTTATATTAAATCAGATACTGTGCAATTATTATATAATTAAATATTTGTTTTTTGTTTTACAGTTCTATGCAGACCTGCATCAAATGATTTTGTCAGTAGACCCGAATGCCCAGAATCTTCTTGTGAAAGATGCAAAATTGATTCTTTTTTTAAAGAATCTTTTATATAAGATAAGACTACTGAGCTATTCGTAATTTATATTTTGTATTTGTATTTTATGTACTTGAATACTGACATTCTGATTAATAAAGTTTAAAGTCTTTTCTACTCTATCATAACAAATGAGATCTTTTAATTTTTCATAACAAATGAGATCCTTTAATTTTATTACGAGAAACGTTTAATATATAATAAAATTGGGATTATTGACAGAAAAAAAGAGCATAACAATTCGATTAGTTTGCCAAATGATTTTCACCGGAGATTTCTCGCTTGATCACCAGTTACCAACCACATGATAGCTACTGCGCTCCTATGCCGGGTTTTGCGTTGCATTTATATAATGAATATAATTCCACTTATGCATGGTATATATAATTCCGCAGATAATGGCTCAATATGTGACCTAGTGGTAAGCATGCTAGACTTATACAAATCCTGCCCCGTTCTTGGTCTCAAAAATGCTTGTTTCTAAAACATCTTTTCTCTTCAAGTCGAAGGCTCAGTAGCTAGTACTCATGCCCTAAATCTGTGGATTCATGGTGTAAGAAATATGGTGTAAGATATTTCTTACACCATATTTCCTATTAATCACATCTGCGTCGTAAATCAAATAAACTGTATTGAATGACCACCGGAAGTAAAACGACACAAAAATGTTGCTTGTGATTCTTACGTCATTCATAGTCAGATTATGTAAAAGGACATCCTTCTTGGTAGTTAAATGTAAACAATTTGATTTTTATCCGTTTTCCATTCATATTATACAAGTATATTCTCAGATGTAAAACGATAACCAAATTTTATATTTGATCTTTACTATTATGTAAAATGACATCGTTCATAGGTAAAACAAATTGTATATATCCTTTTGATGTTATATGTACAGATTGTATTCATACGCACGCATCATATGAACTATATTAAATTATTTCCGGTTGCATTCTTCTGCTGCTTTCACCATCTTACATCATATAACATGTGCTGTTGTAATTACATTGGGAATAACAGAAAAGAAGAAGAAAGTCTGTTGTGGTATTATTGGTGTTCGTATTTATTCAACTAGTTTAACGATTTTTAATAATAAATAATAAAAACAGAATGGCTACGAATGTTTCTATGCGTCTGGCCATTGACCGCGTTGACATGGGTTTGCTGGCACAGAACCAAACCCGGTCGCCACGTTTGTACACTCCCGGTGAAGTGGTCACGTCACAACAAGGCTTTATGAAAGGACACGGCACTTATGTGGAAGGGGATGTAATAAAATCGTCTGTGGCAGGCGTGATGGAGCAGGTGAATAAGCTGATTTCTATGAAACCGCTTAAAAGTCGCTATGTCGGCGAGATTGGTGATGTGGTTGTGGCGCGCATAACTGATGTGCAACAGAAACGTTGGAAGGTGGATACCAATTCTCGGCTGGACTCAATGCTGCTTTTGTCCTCGGTGAATCTGCCAGGCGGTGAGCTACGACGCCGTTCAGCGGAGGACGAACAAATGATGCGTAAATATCTGAAGGAGGGCGATCTCATATCCGCGGAAGTGCAAAACATTTATGACGACGGGACTCTCTCACTGTACACGCGCAGTCTTAAGTACGGCAAATTGTCACAGGGAGTGCTTGTCAAGGTGTTCCCATCGTTAATTAAACGCCGTAAAACTCATTTTCACAATCTGCCTTGCGGTGCTTCCATCATCCTAGGGAATAATGGTTTCATCTGGATATCACCAACGAAGAAGGAGGAAAACGAAAACGCCGATGGCGGTTATGCTCAAAATCTAACCGAAGTGATACCGCCAGCAGATCGGGAAGTAATTATCCGCTTGCGTAACTGCATATTGGCGCTGAGCCACTGTAAGATGGTGCTTTACGATACAAGCATACTGTACGCCTTCGAGGAGTCTATGAAGTACAAACTGCATGAATTGCTGCAGCAGGACGCCATTTTTGATGTTGCATTTCTGACCCAACACAGACTCCGCTTACAAGAAGAATAATAAATTAACTTGCTCTGGAAATTTGGTTGAATAACTTGTCAGTTTATGTTGGCAACTTTAAGATGAAGGAACAGAAGGATTGTCAAAATTATAGATTAAATTTTTTATAAATAAGAAGATAATATACATTATATTGATTTATAAAATGATGTAACTTAACTAGGTAATGAGCAAAGGAGAGTATAGTTGGAAGCCCTGTCCATGTTCCTGACCTCACTTGTGGTAAATATCATAGCCAGGAATCAGATATTAAGCTGAAATTTTATATGAAGCTGAGGTTCAGAACTAGTTGAATGCTAGGCTCTTTGGTTTGTGATGCAGTTTACTTTTTACTGGATGACCTGAGTGTAACAAATTGGCGCGGAGTAATGCTCGAATACCACCCTGGAAGTAGTAAATGTGATTGGTTCATAGTATCAAAGACGACCTGGAATATCCATGTGGCCGACAACCCAGCTCAGATACAGACGACTCTGCTTAGTTATCTCGTATATAGACTCAAATCTTGACGGCTTTTGATATGATTGTAGTAGAATCCAGGGAGCCAATGCCGGTTGATGGAATGCAAATATCTTGCCCATATATCTTCGTCTTCTTAAGCCTAGACAGTTCTCCCTCTATAGGCGCGATCTCAGTCTGAAATACGCTGCACTGGTCGGAAAGTCTAAAGGACACGTTAATACAACAGAATACACCGCTTCGCACTTTTCCCTGCAGCTTTCCTAGTAAATAAAATATGTCGGTTATGATTTGGTTGCAATGGTGAAAACTTTTATGCCATACCGCATTTAGAAGAAAAGGCGTACCTTTGTCCTAATAAAGGTTAGTACCTTTTTTACACAGCAGAATCTAATATCAATGATCGGTAATATATCTTATTGGAAGACTGAGCCAAGGCTGAATAAACAGGGAGATTGTGTATGGCAGTCTGATCGGTCTTATCTCACAGATGACAGTTTCATCTCACAGATCTAATTCGTTGAGGTGGAATTTGTGTTCCTACTGATCACATAGAAATCCCGAAAACAATCTCAGGGGTTTTATGCTAAAAATGTCCTAGTTGGATAGATGTGCGACCATCTTTCTGCTTCTTCAAAACTATGGAAAGGCTCCTGCTAAGATAACCAGTTATATTTTGTCCACTCATCAATAATCTGATATTAAAGAGGACGAACCGAATCCGCTGGATGACATACCCAAACCCTTTCTATCGTTCATCGAAGCAGTCATTATACGAGCTGGCATAATGTTCTGATACCCAGAAAGCTCTGTGTTTATGTGCCCTAATTGGTTATTCCATTTTCCTTCGCCTCTCAGTATTCCCAATCGCATGCAACCATTGGAAGAAGAAGCAATAGCTGCAGATGATATTCACAGTAGTTGTCAACACCACTTTGCAAAAGTTTGTAGAAAATTTGCTTTTTTAAATCACAACACCATTTCCATATTCTATTTAAACAATTTATTATGCCTCATTAACAATCAAAATATATTTTTTTAACCTGTACACAAAACACAAATTACAATACACACGAAATAGGTACACTATAAAAAATGCCTTCACCGAGAGGGAGGCAAGCGCGCAGGTCAACTACAAAGATATACAATCTCATAACCGGCGACGAATTCCGTGCGCGTGAGCTCAAATACACCGCTCGCTTAATGGACTTAATGCCTTGTTTAAATGTATTGGATGGTAACGATTTTCAATACTGAATTAATTAAATACGGCAACTAATTAAATATTTTTGAAATTGTCGCATCAATTCAGAGGCCACCATTGCAGTTGAAGATCTGAGAGCAGACGAATACAATAAAGAGAAGGTACGTGCTTGAATTCTCGCATGCGATACCATTTACACCAACATTGATTGCATGCTATTTTTTTGCCATTGCAGTGGCGAAGCTACACAGAGTGCGATATTCTGCCAAAACCGTATTCACCGCCGGAAGTGAAAAGGTTTTTCCTGCAATTGCGCTATGTCGAAGCGGAAAATATGGAGAAATTGCTAGATTGGCTGCTACTAGTGGACGAGCGCAGTGTGCTGGATCAGAACAGAAGCACTAAGGACAGAACCCGGCGCACCCTAATGAATGAAATACGTCCGGAGATTGGCATAGAATATCGAAGGAATGTCGATTTGGCAATCAAGGTAATAGAAACAATAGCTTTTTACTGAATTTTGAAATGAGTCAATAGCATTTGTGTGTCGTTTGATTCAATAATGTATGTGTCGTATCTATATATCTGTCCATCTTTGTCTGGGTCCACCTATGTATAGTTCCACCTATATATGTATTCACTTATGTATAAGTTCACTTAAGTATATTTCCACCTATATATGGGGGTCCACTTATGTATGGGTTCACCTATGTAGGTGTATGAATCCATCTATGTATGTATCCACCTATGAATGGGTCCACCTATATGTCCGTGTCTACCTATGTCCTTGTCCACCTATGTATGTGTCCACCTATATATGTGTTCACCTAAGTATATTTCGACCTATATATGGGACCACTTATGTATGGGTTTACCTATGTATGTGTCTACCTATGTATGTATCCACCTATATATGTATGTTTTTTTTTAAATCTTTAACGAGGACGAAAACATCGTCATCCACCTATATACGTGTTCATCAACATATATGCCCACCTATATATGGGTCCATTTATGTTTGTGTCCACCTATGTACATGTCCACCTATGTATGTGTATATCTATGTATGTGTATATCTATGTATGTGTATATCTATGGATGGGTTCACATATGTATGGTTTCACCCATGTATGCATCCACCTATGTACGTGTCCACCTATATACGTGTCTCCTATGTATGTGTCCACCTAAATATTGGTCCATCTACTTGTATGTAGGTGTGTATCAATGATATAAGAGACAACACGTTGAAACTATTCTATATCAAATGGTACAAAAAATGGAAGCATGGCCAAGATGTAACTCGCTGAAATATAGACAAGGCGGGTGATATCTGGGACACATCCATATTTTGTATCATGCGATTTGTGATGTGGCCGCGAAGGTTGCTACCTCTTCTTCTCCAACCACTTTGAACGTATAAATCGGTGGAGAATCATCGGTGCAGAAACTTTTATTGGGAAACGCTCAAAATAAGTTATTATATTTAATGAATATTACATCTCTGGTATATATAAGATATACTCGTATATAGCGGATGGTTGATATGTGTCTGAAATATAAACTTCAATAAATCTAATTGAAAATAGGTCTTAAAAAGCATTGAATACTATTTGGATACCGAGAGCTTGATCCAGCATGCCACTCCTTACTTGCTGCGCGAAATAATTAATGTAAGTATTCAAATTCGATCTTATATGAACATAACAAACTAAAGCATTATCTTTTCTTTCAGCAAAAGGGATTTATTCAACAAGAAATTCGTGATTTCATTGATCGCTATTCTTATCGAATATTGGCCGCTGAGGATTCAAATATGCAGTAAGTCTGAGTACAGATCTTATCATTTGATGTGGGGAATTACTTAGGCGAGGTTATAGAAGCTGTAGAAGGAACAGTGAAGAGTTCGTGAGTTCACTCAAGCATGGGCCAATGTTTACGCGAGATCATAGTATTCTATATAAGAGAGTTCCCAGAATTATTAACTAAGAAACTATTCAGACATTTCATTAAAGTGGGTATACAATGATCTAGAATGTATCGTATCTCAGGAGTACCAAATGTAGGCGAAGATTTCCAATCCAGGGTGCAGTTCACATCTTCTTTGAAATTCCTTTCTCACCTTGAGAAGCGTGTCTTTAGGTCTTTGCCATTGTGTTCGTTCATCAAAAGATACTCCAATAATGCACATTTTATTATCGATCCAGGTGCTATTTCAAGTGCATTTCAATCTGCCACGTCTTGTGCTTCCCTGTGGCTTGCCTATGGTTTTCAGTCTCAAATTTGGAGATATTGATATCTTCTATAATAACCTCTTCTACTATAAGCAACTTCTTGTATGGAGCAATCTGCATAGGAAATACTTCTTGACAGCCAGATCTTTAGCAGTCTCCACTTGTTGATTAATACTTGGAGCAGATTGGCTGAATTCACAGTCTTCAAACAATGACCCTATAGACATGGGTTTATGTTCACATTGAAAATTCTTAACAAGAATAATGAGTTCCATACATAATTTCTTTGCGGAAAGGTACATTTCGCCATCTTACTTCGGATATCATCAGGAAGATACGAAAACGAGGGGATATTTTCCAAGGCGGAGTCACCCGCGTCAGTTGGATTGATATTAACCGCTCCAGTTTTTCCATGTCGGATATTTTCCAAGGCGGAGTCACCCGCGTCAGATTGATTGATATTGACCGCTCCAGTTTTTCCATGTCGGATATTTTCCATGGTGGAGTCTACCGCGCCAGATTGATTGATATTGACCGCTCCAGTTTTTCCATGTCGGATATTTTCCATGGTGGAGTCTCCCTCGTCAGATTGATTGATATTGACCGCTCCAGTTTTTCCATGTCGGATATTTTCCATGGTGGAGTCTACCGCATTAGATTGATTGATATTGACCGCTCCAGTTTTTCCATGTCGGATATTTTCCATGGATTGATATTAACCGCTCCATTTTTTCCATGTGTTAATTTTGAGCCTAAACTTCCACCTTTCGGTGACCAGATCTTTAACCATAATCGATTGTCTTCCAGACATCGTAGTCATATTTGAGGTCTTCTAGGGGGAGATTCAAAAAATCAATCGAAAGTTGTCAATGAGCATTGTTGATGGATCGATCTCATAATAT
The DNA here is from genome assembly GCA_920105625.2 of Clusia tigrina. Lineage (NCBI taxonomy): Eukaryota > Metazoa > Arthropoda > Insecta > Diptera > Clusiidae > Clusia > Clusia tigrina. The sequence goes on from OV050030.1 coordinate 33,125,308, forward strand.
AAAATTCGGTGGACTCAATAAATACTCGTAACCTTGGCATATGCTAGATATCGTATTCACTCAGTTGATAGTTTTCCATTATGTAGAATCTTGAATTGAAGTCCCTGCTTTGATTAAGTGCATAACCTCCGAAGAGCAGTCTCTTTGACTTGAGATATATTCTTCTCATCTCGTACTCTAATCCCCTATCAAAGTTCTAAACAGCTACTGATGAAAGTCCCGTGGCCTTTCCATCCATGATGCCAAAGAACAGCTAGCTTCACAGATATGTTCCGCGTCGTGGTTATGGGTTGTAAGCTCTTACAGAATAGATGGCGTAGTATCTCCTTTACGACTACGTTCTCACAGATTCTGTAAAACCCCACACGGAAGCACCAGGTTTTCTGCATGGCTTTCGTATAGAAAATGATCCCATTAACACCTTGGAACTAATGGGAAGTTACTTTACGTCGGAGTAAGGATACCCATAGAATATAGAGCCATTGCATAACATAAGGATTCATCCCTAATTTTTATAGTTATTTCCATAACCATTTCCAATAATACAGAGATCCGAACGGTTTCTTAACCTTTTCTTATGTGTTAGAAATGCAGTTCAGTTGCCAAACTGGCTCATTGCTAGCACTCGACACTTCTGAGAAAGATGGTTCTAAATCTACCGTAGTCTAGTTTCGTTGGATTCAGAACCATTATTTAATCATACCGTTATCGGTGAACGTTGTGAGCGAGGTGTTACTGCTGCTCAGCTCAGCTCAGCTGTTAAAAAAGCATCAGATAAGGTGGATTTGGCGGAGAACGAGGGTAAGACGAAGTATATGCTGTCCACAAGTACGGATACAAAGCGTTTAGAACCCCATGTTACAGCGGACAACTGTACTTTCGAAGTTGTCAATGAATTCATGTACCTTGCAATCGCCTTTAACACGGAATATGACGTTAGCCCGAAGATTAAACGAAGAATCGCGCCTGCTAGTAGGTGTTACTATGGGCTCAGTAAGCAAATGTGTAGTGGAGTCCTCACTCCAGCGACAAAACTGACACTCTACAAAAACCTCATCGTACAACCTATCACAGACGGATGCAGCCGAGCTTGCAGTGTTCGAGAGAAGAAGTCTTCATAAAATCTTCAGTCCTGTTCGTTTCGGCGACGAATACGATATTCGGATGAACGACGAACTGGTATACGCTGATATTGCGGTGTTCGAGAGAAGAAGTCTTCATAAAATCTTCAGTCCTGTTCGTTTCGGCGACGAATACGGTATTCGGATGAACGACGAACTGGTATACGCTGATATTGAATCATCATAAAACTTCCGCGTTGCCTTGGAGATGTTGTGCGTATGGACTAAGAAGTTCCAGCGAAAAAGGTGTTCGAAGCGGCAGCCGTTGGGCGACGACGTAGATGGCGACCATGCCTCCGAAGGAAGGATCAGGTCGAGGAATTAGTGTAACAAATTGAAGAACAGTCCAGAGCTATAACAAATTGGAGAGCTGTCAAGGTCTGCCGTAACTCGATAAGAGGTTGTAATGACCCCAGTAATTTAATCTTACCTTGAAGACAATCTCGAACCATGGTAAATTGAATTTGTGGACAATCTCCATTCTGGTAGGTTTATACCTCCCAGTCATCCAAACCGTAACTCTGTGAAGTTTTCAACAAATTTTGTTAGTGTGGTTCAAGGAATTTTTTTTTCGTTGCTTATTTTCATATTAGAGGACTTCATCGTTCTATTGACATATTTAGCGGGAACATCCTGGGAGTTGGGATTTAGTAACAAGCTCTTGCGTTAGGCCAGATATCATTTGTTTTCAAAATGTATAAAGAGTTGATTGAGTTCGAGAGGGTTTTGCAAATCCTGAGAACTTCGCCAACGCATAAGCTGCCAGACACATTAAGCTGAAATTTCGCACGAAGTCGATATTTAAAAACGAAGGGTACAAAAAGTTTGTATCGACCAATCTCTTTTAACCTTTGCTACATCCAACTTCAATCATACCTCCGAAAACCCCAGCCAACTGGCGTTAAAACCTTAGGAATACCAACTCAATCCCACACAAGAAAAGTTAATATCTTACAACGAAACTAGACCTCGTTCTTTACAAGAAGAAAGGAAACGAGATGATTCTGCAGAAGTAGAATTAGGAACCATGGTCAGTGACCCTTTATATCGAAATAAATTGTTCGTATGGTCAACAACTTTCATTGCTATTATAGGACTCCCTTTTCAGTGGAGGTGTACTAATCATGTTTCATTTTTAGATCAGTGGATGTTCGCACTTCCGAATACTTCTATGATGCTGAAAATTTTCAGATTCACATTTGGACCTTAAAGGATGTTCCCATACGTTTTGGATTCTTAGTGTGAGTACTCTTTCAAAAACCAACTTTCCACTTGCGAATAATATTTTATGGATAGTGATCAGTCTTTGGACGCTGATCTGCACATGGTCAATGTTACCATACAAATACCTCTTATGCAGCTGCAGGACAACCTTACCATACGCGGTCTACATTTCAACTTTGATCATTTCAGTGAGCATGCGAAGAGTTTCGAACAAGAGATTAAAATACCAGTTGACAATTTAAATGCCAGCTTAGCAGGTCAGTAGAACGGAGCCATATTTAGAGGGCAAGTAATATATAAAATGTGTAACTGAAATCACTGTTTCAGACCTCTTCGAATGTTTGAACAACGAGTGGAACATGCAGATGGATCTAACAGCGGAAATTCGTGAAAAGATGGTGTTAAACCGAATAGCGTACGAAGAGAAATTGAAGTAAGTGCAGAAACTTCCGTTTGAACTCACTGAACACGCCTGTCAAATATGACAGCGCTGTCTAACTGCTTGGTTACAATCAGCTGTCACAATTGAAGCATACCATACTGAACACCCCTTATAGAAATCTTAAATAGAACGTCACATTAGCGTTAAGGTGTGCCATATTCTACTTTTCAAACTGCCGTAAAGAGTTTCCAACAATTGTAACTATTATTTCATTTATTAATATTGCGATGAAATAGTCATTTTCATCCTTTGATCCCAAATTCTCCACTCAAATCCCTTGTAGACAAAAATGGGAAAGTGACGAGGTATCGGAACAAGGAGTGTATTTCTAAACTGATGTCTCCAAGCTAGAGGGAGGGTTTTTTCCGTTGATGTCGGGTGAAAATGCTTTATGCACAGTCAGCAAGGTCGTCACCGTGCTGGTGTGTCGGACTCCTCCATGGCTACCGACTAAAAACACCTCCTCTCTTCGAGAATTTCGTCCGCCCTGGAAGAGTGCTTCGGTATTGCTTCAAGGGGGATTCCCTTTTCTTTGGCTATCTGCCCTGTCGTCTTCCGCTTTGTAGCCTACGTCTAAGCTTCGGCTGTATATACCTTCTAGTTATGAATCTCTTGCTGGGCATCGAGATCTCTGTTCTTGGCTCACAGGACCCCTTCTACGTAAGGGGAAATTACGTTCCAGTTTTCTACGCATGGTCGCATCTTTCCAACGATGTTTTCAGCTGTTTGTGAACCGGTACATCTTTCGAGTTCACATCTTTCCTCTGTTCATTTTTCGCACTTGAAAAAGTTATGCTCCGCATCATCGGCGTCTACGTTTTCGTATATGCAAGCTGGGCTTTTAGATGGGAGGGATTAGGGGTGATAAACTATGCGAAAGCATCCAACTAACTGAAAGCTTTTGACTCCCGGTCTACTGCAGTGTCTTCCAGGCGGAGGTGCTGTCAATCTTTAAAGTCGCATCTCTGCGAAAGCAGTATAATCTGTCAAAGGAAAACAAATCTTCACTGACAGCCAGGCTGCCATTAAGGTTCTAGACAAGACATCCACCTCCTCGAAGGTGGTTTCTCTTTGTCGGTCTCTTCTCAATGAATTGGCGCACGTACATCACATTTATCTGGCGTGGGTGCCAGGTCATTGTGATGAGGAACTTGCTAGATGTGGCTCAACATTAACTGACATCAGTTACATCCAAAAAGCGGGAATACCACTCGCTACACACAAACATTACATTACTTGTAGCTTCCTCGAACAAAGGATGGCGGAGGAAAGTACCTGGAATACGACTAGACAACTTTGGACTAGAGTTAATTTTCTTGAACAGGCAACATATTAGTTCGTTCTTGGCAGTTTTGACAGGTCACTGTCTATATGGCTACCAGCCTGGGCCTATTCGCGTGGAGCTCCTGTCGCAGCTGTCAATGAGAGAATGAATGTAGAAGAGATGGTTGTCCATCTACTTTATCACTGTACGGCCCTCTACGGGTGCAGTTGTTAACCCCTAGGGTACCCCCTCTTTAATGACCTTGGACGATCTCAAAACAATCAATATAAAAGACTTGCTTAGATTCGTCCTATTCTCAATATGCCAAGAAGAGAGGTTGTCCATCTACTTTGTCACTGTCAGGTTCTCTACGGGTGCAGTTGTAAATCCCTAGGGTACCCCCTCTTTAATGACCTGGACTATCTCAAAACAATCGATATACAATACTTGTTGAGATTCGTCCTATTCTCAATATGGCTGGAGTAAGGCCTCACACACACTCTGAGGTAGTACATTTTTTGACCCCTAGGTAGGTAGGTAGGTAAAGCGGCCACCCGAAAAGGGCGCACTTAGGCCAACATTGACCTTTTGTGATGCCGCATGGGACAGCAGATCCCATCCCTTTCAAAGGTCCAGCCACTTGGAGCTTTTAATGATGGAGCTAATCTTTTTTTTTTGAGATAGCTCCCAAGGAGTCCAAAAAGTAGTCGTCTAGGAAAGTGCGCCTCCTTCTGGACAAAGCTGGACACGTGCACAACAGGTGAGCACTAGACTCTTCCTCCTCCTCGTCCATGCAACTCCTGCAGAAGTCATTAGAGGCGATCCCCAGCCTACACCCGTGTGTGCCTAGAGTCCAGTGTCCCGTTAAGACGCTAATCACGGGACCTATGCTTTGTCTATTTTGACCCATAACTTGTGGCATAATAATGGGCCTATGTATGACCCAAGTGTGCTATGGCTCAAGTGTGTGCTCTTGCCGAATGTTCATGTCCTTGACAGGCACTTAAACTTACCTACCTACCTAGTCAGTAAATTAAAATCAACATTAACAGAATCCAGTGTTGGAACTAATAGTCAGACACTAATTTTCGTAACATTACTATTTCCAGATTAGTAGAGGCGGAAGAAAGTCAGGCAAAGTCTAAAGCAATTTCTGCAAAATACGACGACAAGCAAAAAAAATCTAAGAAGAAAGTGAGAAGCGCCAGAAAATCATTTAAGTCGCATAAGGAGCCGCCCATCATCCAGCCAGATGTTTTTCCCGACGTGTGGGCAGATTTCTTGGCCCTGGAGCAACAACAGTTCGAATCTTTCATCCAGCAGGTCTACCATCCGGATGTGCTCCATTTGACGGAAAATGAAGTCTCTGCAATTATGATCCTAGTTTACAGTGACACGGAAATATGATATCTTTTGTTTTTGTACTCTCCTCAACAGATTAATTTGAAGAAGTACTTAATCGTGGGAGGTGTTTATCAGTTCGACTTCGTCACTAAACCCAAACATGTCGATTTTGGTCAATTCAACCTCACCTGGCATATGACTAATGGGAATCTCCACAAAAGGAAAGTTACCGCCAAAACAATACGTCCCAGTTCGATTGAATATGATATGGAATCGGGGAGCACGATATCGCAACTATCGCATCTCCTGCCAACGGCTGAGAAAGATATGGAAGATAAATTGTTTGTCTTGAAATTCAAACTGCCGAAGTATTTGTGTATTTGGGGTGAACCGATCGCATGCCATTTTGAGGCCGATATAGAGGGGATTTTTGAAAGACTTTCATCGGTATCCATGATAGCAGCAGAGGCGCCTACACCTATTGCTGCAACAGCGAAAACAGCCGGTAGTCTGGAAATGTTACTGAGGAAACGCGATACAACTACCTCGTTAGGGGTGAACAGAACTTCCTCCATGGCGAGATCATCAAATGTATTTCTTCCACTGTTGACTGCTATGGTATCACAGCTGAGAGTCTTAAAAGAAAAGGGAGCGCTGAAAGCAGATGAAGATTTTAAGTTAAATCTCCCGCTAACCAAGACTCAGATACGCAGTTTAAAGACACATTGCCTGCCACAGATTCTCTCCTCGTTTCGATTTCCTTTGGAGGATAATGACACTTTAGCAGAGGACCCCGAAACAAAAAGTGGCTTGTTGCGAAGACACTCTTCAGCAGATGAGGATGAAAAGTTAGGACATCAGTATGGAGAAGTTATCACCTATGAGGAACAAACTAATCCAGAACGCATTTTTCCTATATTTTCGAACAAGGACTACTTAATTGCTCATGCCAAAGCATTATCCAAATCAGTCAGTGAAACTGAACCCGAAACGTTCTGGGAACTTTTCACCGCTTTGGACAGAATTAAAACCGTTTCTATACGGAAATATGATAAACTATTGAAAATGCCTGTTTTCACACCCAAGATCCAGGTAAATAAAATTAATTATATAAAAGAGCCGGACGCGGTCTCCCTAGAAGCAGTCGAGCACAGAGCCACCGAGATTTCATTAAGTGACAGATATAAGAAAAAAATGTCTATGGATGTCAGGTGGAAGAGCGATGGTGGTGAAGACCGATTGAGTAAGAAAAGTGGATCTGGTGTGGACTCTAAACGAAGCACAAGTGAAATGACAACTCGTGCATCACGTCCGTCGCAAAAGCACCGTAAAAAGGAAACTAACAAACACGACAAACATGCGAAAGATAGCTTAAAGACTATTAAGAAGTATTCACACTGGACAAAGGACCACATATATCAATCGAATTTCGATAGAAAGAATGCCACAATTACCATATGGACAGATCGTTTAGGTATAAACAATACTTCTTAAGAGTACCAACTGCGTTCGATTCAAGGCTTTCATGATTAACTAAAAAAGTGTGTCAGGGTAAGAGAACACAGAGAAGCGACACTTAAACGTCCAATTGTCTGACGTTTAAAACATATGTCTTTGTTTATCATTAGTTGGCAATCTGTATAGGTTTTTTTTTATCATTGGTTATTAAGAAAATCAGTCACACTACTGCAGTTTTGCGCATGTGTAAGTGAGCGCAAAACGGGAGACGTTTAAGTGTCACGTCTCTGTGGTCTCTGGTCAGGGTTTCCTCAGGTGAACGCAAAGAGATGGAGTCCACTTCTTGCTAGATGATAGTTACAAAAAAATTAAATTTATGCTTAGTTGTTGCTCAAAAAATTGTGTAACCACAGAAGGAGACAAAATTACGATAAGGGCACCGTCTTCACACTTCCACCATGAGCTCCAACATATGATTTAGCCATTGCAAAGTTTTAAGCCAGATCGGTTTAATCATGGTGTGTGCAAAGATTGCGGTTTGTTTCATATAAACCATGATGAGCTAAATTGGTGAACAGTTTACATGTAGCTTAAGGTGAATGAAATGACTGAACCATAGTAGAATTACTCGACGAAGTGTTCCAGCTTGACTAACTCCAATGCGTATGTAGGCTCAGATTAATAACATTCCCTCACGTAATATGTTTTATTGCACTCATTCCTGCCCCTTTCAGTAAAAATCTCTCATTACTAAAAGCGGGAACTGACACAAAATCGAATCGTCCCTTCTGTATTCCAAAAGCAAACAATACAGAATTTCAACGTCATCTGCAATTGGCCAATCGCAACGACGAAGAGTTGAATAAACTATTGTCGGAGTTACTATTGCACTGAACTCTGTAATTTTGCTTTTCCCCGTCTTCACTTTATAGTAAAATAAATATTTCGACGAATGACGAAATTACCTGAATGAATTCAATTAATATTGCACCCATTATCAAAAAATTTCAATCGGTATTAACATATTATTCACTACTCTGGGTCATGTCCGTGTATTGTTTTGACAGAAAGGCTCACCAAACTCTCAGTTATTATCTGCATCATTGCTAGATATGAGTGATTTTCCAGTAATGTATTTATCAGTGACTCTTATTCACCAATGATTTTATCATTGCCATCACCGTGATTTGAAACAGTGACTCCTATTCACCAATGATTTTATCATTATCACCGTGATTTTAAATAGAGACTCCTATCGCTGTTTCCTCAGTATTCATATCTTTATTTCTAATTTTGCATAGATTTCTTACTGTTCTCAAATATGTTAACTAACAGTGGAAAGAGCGATTTTAACAGACATATGTAATTAACAGTGATGGAAATCGCTACTTTTAACAGAAGCCTGCAATGACGGGTAGTGATTTGACTACTGTGTTAACGAACTGGAAATACATATCACTCTTTGTGTCAAGTTAGTTAGTAAATATTTATGTATGCATACAGCTGTTTATGTTAAATTATTCCAATTATTATAATTACTAATTAGAGAGTGATTAACATTATTTATGCATATTTGCAAAAACTCCATGCATGGGTGCAGCCTCAATTAACATAATATCCATTCTCTCTCTACACATGGACGTACGACAGTGGTCACACAAACCGTGATTAATGCCAAAAGAGTGAAATCAGTCCTTCCTGTCATTTCACGGTTTTGGTAAATATAACTATTTTCAGTCACAAAGACCGAACTGTGGAAAATCCCTCTTTAGATCAAATCACAGTTACTTTACACATTTGATAAGTGACTATCAGTGATTTTTAAATAATATAAATTATGATTATAATATGATCATTATGATTTTTTAATAATATAATTTAAATTTAAATTGATAAAAATAAGCGAAAAAATCACCCTATTGGAATTTTTGTCCTCTCTACTCGTTATAGTCTGACTAATTGCTCTCACAAATTCAGCTCTCGCTAATGTCTAACTCAAGAGTTCGTTTCAAATAAACCTCACGCACAAACAAACACACACGCCAATACACATACATACATACATACATACATATATCAAACTTGTCGCTCCAGTATCGTGATTTCTAGGTAGACTTCGTGAATTGCCCTCGCAATATCTAAAACGAGCTTATCACATCTGGGAGCCCCTGGTTTGAAGGACTAGAAGAGGTCGCACAACTAGGGATAGTTTCTCTCTTAAGGTTTGCTAAGAGCGTCTCCCTGTTCAACGATTCATACTATAGCTCTTAAATGAATATCCACCTAGCACCGCAAAGGACCTTATAGGTCTCTGTGTGGCTTTCACGGCCGGCCAGTCTAACCTAACCTAACCTAACCTACTGAATTGCTATAGTTCGTTCGTCAAGTGTGTTAAGCCGTGTACTCATCTGAGCACGATTGTAGATAGAATGACAATTACAGACGATTGAGAAATAATGCTCATGATGGCCTCCCAACCTAATTACATTTGTGGTCCCGACACGACAATGTGGAGGTTTTAGTGGGTTGATGTCCCATACTGACTAGTTGGCTTAAAGCTTTCTTCCTCGATAAAAAAGGGCACAATCCATGAGGCTATCATATGGCGACTATAGGTATCCTCGAGGGTCCGAACTTCGTCTCATGTTTGCAGGGAGAACTCAGAGCATTTTCTCAGGGTTTCTCCGGCCTTTGCCAGAATGAAGAGGCGCATATTAGGGTCAAATGTATTGGTAATGGACGATGCACATTCTTTATCCCTGGACAGAATTCTAAGATTCATAAAAGAGTCGAAGTTTTAACTGGTGTAACTTCCCTTCCCTTTCACAATCCTCTATCTACCCCCACCACTCCCTACTACTTCTTGGAACCCCTTTGAATCCCCTTGTCTTCAGTTCTTCGATGGCATTTTTCGATCCTAAGAGGCACTGGAATTGGCACTAATTTAGTTTTGATACCCCTGTTTGACTTGAGCTGATCCAGCTAGTATGGGTTTGGCTTGAGGGGTACCAGAAGGAGCTGTTAAACTTGCTCCTCCTTTTGTGAAAAGGCTCCCTAATTATAGGGGTAATACTCCATGGGGGCATACTCCATGGGACCATCATATGGCGACCATAGGCATCAGCGACAATCCGAACTGCGTCTCCTACCTGGGCGAAGAACCGGACGGCACAGAGCATGCTCTTTGCGCTTGTCCTGCCCTTCGCAGAATGAAGAGGCGCATATTAGGGTCTGATGCTTTGGGAATGGATAACGTACATTCCTGACAGATTTCTGAGATTCATAAAAGAGGCAAAGCAGTTTGAAACGGCGTAACTTCCTTTCCTAAATCCTTTATCTCTACCTTCCCCCAAATATTTCGAGGGTTGTGGTACAATAGGATCAATACCTGAGTGCTTAGACAACCTCATTCAACGCCAGTTCTCAGGCCAACTCCCCCTCTCCCCAAAACCCCTTCTATCTATCTCTATACCTATCTATCTATCTATCTAAGCACACGATACTCCTTCGTGCACACATTTTTACTGCCAGAAATATGCCGGCTTAGTCGCACTTCCCCAGTTTCCACGTCAGATGTGAACGCGTCTGGGCTAGGGTGGCGAATCGAATGCGGTTATAAACAAACAGCCTGCTGTTCTTATCTGTAACACAGAGCTTAGAGATAAGTAGAAGCCACTATTCTTGTTCCCAATATGAATACAAAATATGGACGCAGGACCATAAAGTAACTCATGTCTGTGACGCAGCTAATCTGGTCTGCGATTCAGCTCCCAAAAAGGGACTGAAGCATGTATATTAAAGCTTCACATCGGTACAGTATTTATCTCTTGCTTGTTCTTCAGGTTAGTTACAGGGTCATCTGCACGGATCTGGAGAGGTAGACCGCATATGGGAATAAATAAGCGCCAGCTATAAAAGGAGTGATGATATGTGATATAAAAAGTATAGAATCACTGCTGAATACCAAAAAAAGCTCGACTTTTTACGTATACGAGTATATTCTTATATCTCTATCGCATCCGCATATATGCGTCCGTATTTTGTACCATTCACACGCTCTAGTTTCATCTGCTTATCTCTGACCTCCGTGGCGCTCATACAACCATAATTTAAATTTTATTATATTTTTATTTCAGGCACCATTGGCTTCGCTTCCAAGCGCTACGAGCATTTTCCGTTCAGGTTCTGGAGTGTTGCAGCCAACGAAAACAAGTTTGTGTTGAGTTTTATAAGATATGTGTTTGTTTCAGCTCGTTCTATAGACTGTTTTTTACCCTACCAAGCAATTTTTTTGTTATTCGTTCCAGTTTTTATCAGTTTAGTTTTGTTTTTACTTCCGCAGCTCTTTGCTTTGGTTTGGCATGAGTTGTTTTCCTATGTTAAATATTCCAATAATATGAAATTAGTTTGTGAGAGAAATAGCGATAGTATATGTGGAAACTCTCGTGTAGGAATATGTGTATATATGTGGACTATAAAACGGGAGCCGATTCTACCAACCTTCGGTATTTTTTTCCTACCAGTATCAATAGAATTCAAATAGGGATGTAAATGTTCCTATTGGAATGTTATTAGAAACGTAAATGATGCACTGAATAGTCACATAGAACTTAAAACCAAGGAATCTTATTCTGGGAAATATTTAGATATAGACTTCATACTAAAGAAGATTCTATGGAATAATCAGTTATAGACTTCATCCTAAAGGAGATTCTAGCGTAATTTCAGATATAAGATTTCATACTAAAGAAGATTCTAGTGAAGTTTCAGGTGAGAGATCAAGGTTCAACTAGGACCGTCGAGCAAACAATGATGATCACTAAAGTAGATTCTAGCGAAGTTCCAGATATAAGGTTTCATACTAAAGAAGATTCTATGGAATAATCAGATATAGACTTCATCCTAAAGGAGATTCTAGCGTAATTTCAGATATAAGATTTCATACTAAAGAAGATTCTAGTGAAGTTTCAGGTGAGAGATCAAGGTTCAACTAGGAACGTCGAGCCAACAATAGTGATGATCACTAAAGTAGATTCTAGCGAAGTTCCAGATATAAGATTTCATACTAAAGAAGATTCTATGGAATAATCAGTTATAGACTTCATCCTAAAGGAGATTCTAGCGTAATTTCAGATATAAGATTTCATACTAAAGAAGATTCTAGTGAAGTTTCAGGTGAGAGATCAAGGTTCAACTAGGACCGTCGAGCCAACAATGATGATCACTAAAGTAGATTCTAGGGAATATTCTGATATGAGATTTCATACTAAAGAAGTTTCTAGTAAAGTTTCAGGTGGAAAATCAAGGTTCAACTAGGACCGTCGAGCCAGCAATGATGATCACTAAAGTAGATTCTAGCGAAGTTCCAGATATAAGATTTTATACTAAAGAAGATTCTATGGAATAATCAGTTATAGACTTCATCCTAAAGGAGATTCTAGCGTAATTTCAGATATAAGATTTCATACTAAAGAAGATTCTAGTGAAGTTTCAGGTGAGAGATCAAGGTTCAACTAGGACCGTCGAGCCAGCAATGATGATCACTAAAGTAGATTCTAGCGAAGTTCCAGATATAAGATTTTATACTAAAGAAGATTCTATGGAATAATCAGTTATAGACTTCATCCTAAAGGAGATTCTAGCGTAATTCCAGATATAAGATTTCATACTAAAGAAGATTCTAGTGAAGTTTCAGGTGAGAGATCAAGGTTCAACTAGGACCGTCGAGCCAACAATGATGATCAATAAAGTAGATTCTAGCGAAGTTCCAGATATAAGGTTTCATACTAAAGAAGATTCTATGGAATAATCAGATATAGACTTCATCCTAAAGGAGATTCTAGCGTATTTTCAGATATAAGAGTTCATACTAAAGAAGATTCTAGTGAAGTTTCAGGTGAGAGATCAAGGTTCAACTAGGACCGTCGAGCCAGCAATGATGATCACTAAAGTAGATTCTAGCGAAGTTCCAGATATAAGATTTTATACTAAAGAAGATTCTATGGAATAATCAGTTATAGACTTCATCCTAAAGGAGATTCTAGCGTAATTTCAGATATAAGATTTCATACTAAAGAAGATTCTAGTGAAGTTTCAGGTGAGAGATAAAGGTTCAACTAGGACCGTCGAGCCAACAATGATGATCAATAAAGTAGATTCTAGCGAAGTTCCAGATATAAGGTTTCATACTAAAGAAGATTCTATGGAATAATCAGATATAGACTTCATCCTAAAGGAGATTCTAGCGTAATTTCAGATATAAGATTTCATACTAAAGAAGATTCTAGTGAAGTTTCAGGTGAGAGATCAAGGTTCAACTAGGACCGTCGAGCCAACAATGATGATCACTAAAGTAGATTCTAGGGAATATTCTGATATGAGATTTCATACTAAAGAAGTTTCTAGTAAAGTTTCAGGTGGAAAATCAAGGTTCAACTAGGACCGTCGAGCCAGCAATGATGATCACTAAAGTAGATTCTATCCAAGTTCCAGATATAAAATTTTATACTAAAGAAGATTCTATGGAATAATCAGTTATAGACTTCATCCTAAAGGAGATTCTAGCGTAATTTCAGATATAAGATTTCATACTAAAGAAGATTCTAGTGAAGTTTCAGGTGAGAGATCAAGGTTCAACTAGGACCGTCGAGCCAGCAATGATGATCACTAAAGTAGATTCTAGCGAAGTTCCAGATATAAGGTTTCATACTAAAGAAGATTCTATGGAATAATCAGATATAGACTTCATCCTAAAGGAGATTCTAGCGTAATTTCAGATATAAGATTTCATACTAAAGAAGATTCTAGTGAAGTTTCAGGTGAGAGATCAAGGTTCAACTAGGACCGTCGAGCCAACAATGATGATCACTAAAGTAGATTCTAGGGAATATTCTGATATGAGATTTCATACTAAAGAAGTTTCTAGTAAAGTTTCAGGTGGAAAATCAAGGTTCAACTAGGACCGTCGAGCCAGCTATGATGATCACTAAAGTAGATTCTATCCAAGTTCCAGATATAAAATTTTATACTAAAGAAGATTCTATGGAATAATCAGTTATAGACTTCATCCTAAAGGAGATTCTAGCGTAATTTCAGATATAAGATTTCATACTAAAGAAGATTCTAGTGAAGTTTCAGGTGAGAGATAAAGGTTCAACTAGGAACGTCGAGCCAACAATAGTGATGATCACTAAAGTAGATTCTAGCGAAGTTCCAGATATAAGATTTCATACTAAAGAAGATTCTATGGAATAATCAGTTATAGACTTCATCCTAAAGGAGATTCTAGCGTAATTTCAGATATAAGATTTCATACTAAAGAAGATTCTAGTGAAGTTTCAGGTGAGAGATCAAGGTTCAACTAGGACCGTCGAGCCAGCAATGATGATCACTAAAGTAGATTCTAGCGAAGTTCCAGATATAAGATTTTATACTAAAGAAGATTCTATGGAATAATCAGTTATAGACTTCATCCTAAAGGAGATTCTAGCGTAATTCCAGATATAAGATTTCATACTAAAGAAGATTCTAGTGAAGTTTCAGGTGAGAGATCAAGGTTCAACTAGGACCGTCGAGCCAACAATGATGATCAATAAAGTAGATTCTAGCGAAGTTCCAGATATAAGGTTTCATACTAAAGAAGATTCTATGGAATAATCAGATATAGACTTCATCCTAAAGGAGATTCTAGCGTAATTTCAGATATAAGATTTCATACTAAAGAAGATTCTAGTGAAGTTTCAGGTGAGAGATCAAGGTTCAACTAGGACCGTCGAGCCAACAATGATGATCACTAAAGTAGATTCTAGGGAATATTCTGATATGAGATTTCATACTAAAGAAGTTTCTAGTAAAGTTTCAGGTGGAAAATCAAGGTTCAACTAGGACCGTCGAGCCAGCAATGATGATCACTAAAGTAGATTCTATCCAAGTTCCAGATATAAAATTTTATACTAAAGAAGATTCTATGGAATAATCAGTTATAGACTTCATCCTAAAGGAGATTCTAGCGTAATTTCAGATATAAGATTTCATACTAAAGAAGATTCTAGTGAAGTTTCAGGTGAGAGATCAAGGTTCAACTAGGACCGTCGAGCCAGCAATGATGATCACTAAAGTAGATTCTAGCGAAGTTCCAGATATAAGATTTTATACTAAAGAAGATTCTATGGAATAATCAGTTATAGACTTCATCCTAAAGGAGATTCTAGCGTAATTTCAGATATAAGATTTCATACTAAAGAAGATTCTAGTGAAGTTTCAGGTGAGAGATAAAGGTTCAACTAGGACCGTCGAGCCAGCAATGATGATCACTAAAGTAGATTCTATCCAAGTTCCAGATATAAAATTTTATACTAAAGAAGATTCTATGGAATAATCAGTTATAGACTTCATCCTAAAGGAGATTCTAGCGTAATTTCAGATATAAGATTTCATACTAAAGAAGATTCTAGTGAAGTTTCAGGTGAGAGATCAAGGTTCAACTAGGACCGTCGAGCCAGCAATGATGATCACTAAAGTAGATTCTAGCGAAGTTCCAGATATAAGATTTTATACTAAAGAAGATTCTATGGAATAATCAGTTATAGACTTCATCCTAAAGGAGATTCTAGCGTAATTCCAGATATAAGATTTCATACTAAAGAAGATTTTAGTGAAGTTTCAGGTGACAGATTAAGGTTCAACTAGGACCGTCGAGCCAGCAATGATGATCACTAAAGTAGATTCTAGCGAAGTTCCAGATATAAGATTTCATACTAAAGAAGATTCTAGTGAAGTTTCAGATATAAGATTCCAAACTAAAGATTTTATGGAAGTTTCAAGTAGGAGATCAAGAGTCAACTAGGACTGTCGAGCTAGCAATGATGATGATCACTAAAGTAGATTCTAGCGAAGTTCCAGATATAAGGTTTCATACTAAAGAAGATTCTATGGAATAATCAGATATAGACTTCATCCTAAAGGAGATTCTAGCGAAGTTTCAGGTGGGAGATCAAGGTTCAACTAGGACCGTCGAGCCAACAATGACGATGATCACTAAGTATATTCTGATCGAAAGGGGAATAATCAGATATAGTCTTCATATGTCATTTCATACTATTAAACTTACTTTTTGCGAGATCCACAGCATAGTTAGAGCAACTGAAATCATAGTAAATATTCGAAGACCTAGTTTGTCGGAATTCGGAAGGCGTGTCATGTCAACTTACACATTTATTAATGGCAATCTTATATTTTCCTGCTTCCAGTCCTTCCGAAGTGATTGTAACGATCTCAACTAAGCATGTGAAATGCGTGATCTTTGTCTCAAGTGCCGGTTATCGTGGATATGTAACCGAAGACACCGACAAGTTCGTCCGGAATGCTCCCATGTACTTGGTTATTGACGAACCCTTGAACGATTTGACAGAACTAAAAAAGGTGACCGGAAATTATTAGAAAAACATTTAGTTCTTTTAATGAGTTTTTTCTCTTTTTTTTGTCTGCAGCGCTTCTGTGAGAAAAATGTGAACATATTCTCGAAACACGACGCTCGATTTTATATTGAAGATGGTTCGATTGTGAATATGAAGAATCTGCATACTTATAATATACCAACTCTTTACCTTAGGTTACTTTTCAGAGAAGCACTTGGCAATGGAGGTGCACACCTACAATTGCATGGCAATCAACTGCAGTTCATTGAAATTTCATCATTCGGTTTGGAATCGTTTGTCCAATCGACGAGACATCATTCTACGGTTTGGACAACAAAGAGATCCCGAAGATGATATGATACTAGTGCATATAACACCGGAGGGCGCTACATTTGTGGAAGTTGATGAATTGTGTGAGGAGAGTTTAAATTCTTTTAACTTAAACTACACACTAACTTGGCGGAATATCGATGTAAGCTATAAGAATAATCAAGAGGTCATAGTCGAGACCAGCGAAAGATTGCAAGAAATTTTGCTTGTCTGTTAATATTATTATTAATAACTTATACCTGAGCAATCAAGGTGTGACGCTTAAAGGGTAAAAATCTTCAGAATACGAGAAAGTGGGTGGGATTTGAACCAAAGATTGCCAGACTCAAATATTTTTTTTTTTATTATCTCAAAGCATACTTAGGTAGACGTCGAATATTATATTCATCTTTTTGTGACTTTTTTCCGGAATATTCTCGGGAATATTCATTATTTTCATACGACATTCCATACTATAAAACTTACTTTTTGGGAGCCCCATAGTTTCTCAGAGCCTGAGAATCCCATTTTACTACGTTTACTAACGCCATCTAGTTTTACATTTAAGAAATTTCTCGCTGAAAGCATGTTTATTGATGTCTCTTGTTCTCTGTTTAGAATCACTTAGTTTATATCAATTCTGTGCAATTTGTAAAGGGAATAAGAATTTGTAGAAGAATAAGATCAGAAAATATATCCTAAACTGGCAAAAATGGTAAGACTGAGAAATATCTGAAGAACGGTTGGACAGTTAAATCTCACACCATATTTCACAAGAGGTCAATGATGGCCTAAGTGAGCCCTTCGGGCGGCCGCTTTACCTACCTACCACACCATCTAATAGATCCATATATCGATATGAATGTCACATTCACCGCAATAAATAGTCTCTGACAAATAAAATACAAGAACAGAAATCAGCCATTATTGGTCGTCGGTTCAGTCTTCATTCAGTTAGTCTACAGCACATCCCCGAAGAGAAACACAGAAGATTTGCATAATCGTTATTTGAATAAACAACGAGTATTTATTGTACCCTTATGCGTCTCGCTCTTTAAATTTTTAACTCGTTACTTTTCGGTTGACAGCTGTAAGATAACAGTATGTCATCCAGTTCGCCAACGTACGAACAACGAGTGCAGGCATCTTCCTTCCATGAAAATGCAAATCACATTAGCAACGGTATTTGTTTCACAAAAGTTTGCCTTTCCGTTTGAATCTTAAAACTGAAATTATAAATATCTCGCAACCACCGCGGTAAAATTTAAAGTGTACAATTTAAAAGCGAAACATTTATTTTAAAACATAGTTTTTGGTACAAACCTACTGAGAGGAGTAATCAGAATTATTCTTAAAAAATAAGAAAATTTTTCCATGGTAACTACAAAAAAAAACCTATTTATTTTTGTTCAGTACCATACAAATATTTATTTTTATTCAGTATCAAAATAAATCAGTTGATAGTTTTATGTTTAAATTGCATGCAGCTTCTGTTAAACGGCGGTACATGTGCAAAGAATACACTGCAGTTTTTGCCGAGTCGGCAGAAATTGCAGCAATGACTCACAACGGTTTACAGTCGGCAGCATTCCATAAAGTGTGTGATCTGCTCAAATCAAAGAATTGATTGAATATGAATTTGAAATATAAATTCAGCGACTCAATTTTGTCGACTACTATATTTCACGCCTTCTCTTAGTCGATTAATTAAATAGAACACATTTGTATTTAACACTCCTCCATCACTAACAAATGCATTACGTAACTGCC
Organism: Clusia tigrina; assembly: GCA_920105625.2. Taxonomy (NCBI): domain Eukaryota; kingdom Metazoa; phylum Arthropoda; class Insecta; order Diptera; family Clusiidae; genus Clusia; species Clusia tigrina. The sequence continues at coordinate 33,143,656 of OV050030.1, forward strand.
TTCACAAGAAGCAATGCGCAGATGCATTGAAAATACTGCGCTGCAGCTAGCGACATTTACAAGAAAAAAGCCGAATCGGCAAAAAAGACGGATACACGCAGCCGAATGTGCTTTGTTTAGTACAACAGGGATTACACTAACGCCGAGTCGGCAAAAAAGACGCATACACGCAACCGAATGTTTTTAGTGTAGTACAACTGGGAGTACACTAACGCCGAGTCGGCAAAAAAGATGCATACACGCAGCCGAATGTGTTTTGTGTAAATAGTACAACAGGTAGTACACTACCGCCGAGTCGGCAGCCATGACTGTGAAAATCTCTGTCTCTGGCTCTATATTCTATGTTAGAGCACGAATAATGATAGTTCTATTTTAAATGCATTCCAAGGAAAGATCGTGTACTTTAGTGTTAATATTATATATAGAATCTTCATTCAAACCTCCTATATCAATGTGAAATACTCTTAAGGTTTCTCTGCGGTTTAATTGCACACTAGTCTTGTAGGTTCAAATCTCGCCCTGTGTATATATATGTATATATACACGAAATTAAGCATCTTTCTCTTTTCTCGAGTTGAAGGCCATAGTTCCGAGTACACTTGGCCCTGCATTAATCATAACAATAATCTCTGTTTCTTCCTAGTTTTATGCAGATCTGCATCGCTTAATTCTTTCCGTATACCTGGATACCGTCGAACACCAGGTTAGGGATCCGAAATTGATCTGCTGTTTGAAAGAATTGCTTTGCGAAATTAGGCCGCTAAGTTTTTCCTGAGTTTCCTGTTGGTTATATAGCTTTGATTTAAGATATTATGTGGCTTCATATCTGAAGCGTCCAATAAAAACTTCTGCCGCTTAACATCAGTTTCTTTTATTTATTGAAATAATTGCTTGTTTTTATAATAATGAACGGATTAGCTGTGTATGTTTGACATAATGCTTTTTATTATAAAACATAAAATTGCCTAAAAGAGATTTACACAAGAAAATTGAACATTTGCTTGAAGCCACGCATAATTGTGGAATGAATATTTTGCAGCGCATTGAGCGGCAAATAAAAATAATTGTGTAAATTAAAGAATTTGAAACAAAAAGTTTTTATATTAGCAAATACACTTAATATTAGCAATTAAATATAGGATTTTAGTTTATTTAAAACTACAGAAGTAACGCAACCACCGCCGCCACAGTGAAATGTGGGCCAAGTCACAATTGATGACGTCGACAAATTTCACGCACGTATGAAAGTGAGTATAGCTGGTGTTGTTACGTCTTTTCTTCAGTTCTTCCGACAAACTTAAGAACGATTGTACTTGCCCCAGATGTGTAACATGAAGACAGATGCAATGAAAAGCAACGACATCACCAACACTGGAACTGGGCCACTGTGCACGAAAAAAAGTTCACAAAATTATAAATACCAATTCGGTAAGAGTGCATTTTAACAGAACACTCACACTTTAATGCCGGGGGAATCGTCTGTGTAGAAACGCCACATACCGCCTGTGCCAGCACCGCCAGTGGTGCGACTCCGGGCTGCAGTTACGCTGCTGGTAGTTTTGCGCTGTTTCAGATTGCCACCGCCCGCACCGGAACTGCGTGGTGCAGTCAACTTGCTGGGCGAACGTGAGGACGTGCCCACGGTGGTAGAACTTGCTGGCGCAGGCTGAAATAATTGCCAAACAAATATTTACATGTTAAATGGATGCACTTCTTTTCACTGTACTCCATTTCTCAATTACCATATTTTATTTCTTTTCCACACTTCCACACACAATCGAAACACAATTGAATTTAAATTCGCTGAACGACCACAGCTCACTCGGCGAAAGTAACACAAATTGTTCAGTGACAGTTCGTTGTAATCTCTTCGTATTTGCTGTCGTCGTTCGTTGCCATTCGATTCCACGTAGAAACACGAAGTCAGCTACGATTCCGTGACGAGTCCACACGAGTACCTACTAAACAGGTTGTCCGCATGCTTAATATTACATGCTGTGAACACACTCCATTTCTATACTTGATAATTTGGAGGTGTTTGCGTCAAATAAACAACACCTAAATAAAATGGGGCTAAATACTCAATTCTGTTTGTGAAATCTTTTTAATTTTAATTTCTTAAGTGGTATTTACAATCTAACGAATTCATTTGAGAGGTAACATATATTTATTCTATTATATATTATATTATTATCTTAAGAAAAACCTGTTGTGGGGAAGTTAATAGCTCCTACTGACCAAATTCTGAGTGGGAAAATAACGAAGGAAAACGGTTATTGAAGCAAATATTCGTAAGCTCTGATAGAAATGTTTGAATTTTTTTATTAATATCAATGATCTGGGGATGCATGGCCATATCTTCATTATTAAAGAAAAGCGATAAAGGTACCTGGGTATCTGGTTATTGACCGTAGGGTTAATTGTAGCATATATTAAAACATATATTTAATGCTCTGCGACCAATTAGATCTTTTGTGCGTAGCCATTGATCACCCGTTCATTTTAAGGCTCTTTATACATTTTAGCACTTGTCCTTACACCAACATTGAGTCGCGCAGCTAAAGCCCGCTCTATTATTGTTGTTAAGTGGTGTATTGCTGTTATCATAGATTTGCCTGTCTGTCGGCTGACTAGTTCTCAATCGAAACGCGTCCACTCTTTAAATCTTAATTGTAATATATTTCTGCATTAGCCAAAGAAACATTTTCATTGCTGAATAATACTTTAAATTTTTGTCGTAGTGTTCATATCTAAATGATAACTAGATAGGTATAATTAGCCGCACTCTTGAGATAGCCCATTTTGGTCAAAATGACCCATGTCCATTCCTTCTTCAAAGTCTCGAACCAACCGGCACCAATGATAAGGTGTTGCATGTTTCAAAGGTCAAAAATTCATACGGAGTTCGGAAATCCATTCAGATACAACATAAGTCCAATTGTTCTTAATTAGTTGGTTGTAATTTTGTCATCTTGAACAAATATTAGAAAACATCGTTATTTTTTAGAGGTCCTCTCGCAGGCTGTGATTTTCCCTTGGAATTGACTGGAACCTTTTGAGAGTTAGTGAGAGAGCACGGTAAGAAAAAGTACACCCTCGTTGGTGGCCCAAATATGGCCTTAGCAAACGTCAAAGTAAAATGCAGTGAACTGGACAAAGTACTTTATCCGTTTTTGGGTGAACAAATCACAAAGAAAAATCGGATCAAAAGAAAGTCAATTTGCCTGCCAAAGGTTGTGAACATAAGAAATGTTAAATTAAAGAATAGAATAAGGATCGTTAACCAAAGGGCTCCTCTATGTAGCTCCCAAACGAGCAACAGAAATAAAATGTATATTATAAGCGGACTATTATGTCAAATCTAACAAGTTCTTGAATGTTTTGGAGAGTTTTATAGTCAGTGGAATCAAAAGAAAGAGGTTGTGTTTATAATTTCTACTTATCTAGTGATATTTAATATTTGAAAGGCCTTAGGATTTTGACAGGTCACGAGTTTCCACAATGCTGTCAACTAGTTGTGAGTTATGTGGACTGTCAAAATAGGGCCGATAGTAACCGGAAGGTATATAATGTCAAGTTTGATTTGTGTCATTTGTAAGGGTGAGACTTCAGAAAACTGTGGCTATTTGTTGTACTGGGGCCTTTCCGACAACTTCTGGCTCTGCTCGTGATGCGCCGTTTAATCTTGCCGCCCTAGGTGTTTTTATCCAAGAAGAGGCCCTAAAGTCCATCTGCGAGTCAAGGCACAATAGTGGGTGGATGCTTGTTGGAATCTCGAATATATTGTTGGCACTGACATAGATATTACTACCATTTCTATGCCCATTGACTCAATGTCGCATATTCTATAACACAAGGACGGTACTGCATACAAATTCCAGAGGCTCACTTTTTTTTTTTGAATGAATGAATAATAAATTTATTTACCAATCATACATGTATAAAAGTTAACATATTTTAAAAATACACTTAAAAAATAACATACAGATATGATAAGTAAATACTACATTCTGTTGTTCGATACGAACAAGTGTCGAATGCAGTTTCACTAATATAAATACAAAGTAAATAGAGGTAAGGTGTGGGGTCTTACAAATATTTATAATCATTAAACTTAAAATTCGAAGGATAGAAGGGATTTTACAAATATTTATAAATTAAGAAAATTTGTTGAAAAAGAAGTGATAATTAAATTAAAGGGTGACAATGCTTATTAATTAATTTAAAAAGAAAATTTTTTCTTAAACTTCTTATATTTTGATGAATTACATAAAAACTATTTGTGTTGATTGGGTTAGATAAAATGTCATGAAAATTAAAATTTTTACAGAGCGCAAGTGGAATATTAAATAAATTTACATGGGGATCACAATTTTCCATAATTCAGAGTATAGTAAAAACTAATAAAGATGACTTAAAATATTTTATTAAGATCCTCATATGAGTTAATTACCAAAGCATTGTCACCTTCCTTTTTGCGCATTAAAACTCTACCATTACTAACCCATAGATACTTGAAATTCTTATCTTTTTTTAATTTTTGGCATTCATTAAAAAGGGATCTGGTCCTAAAAGAAAGGGATTCATTAATAAAAATATTTGAAACTCGATCGCAGTTAAATAATCTGGTGTTTAAATTATTTCTGGACCTATACTTATTTTTCATAACTGATTTCTTACAAATACTAGATACAAATTTTACACATATAATATTTTGCCCCGTATCGGCAGATGCGGAAACCCTGGAGTTCTTTATTCGCTTTACGTAACAATCATCAATCTGCGTCTCAGTTACATTTACGCTCAAACCGTCATTGAAAATTTTTAGAGCACAATCAAGAGCATTAGCGTTGCTAACAGATGGAGCACCAACAATCTCTATACATTTATCCCTACTTTTTTGCTGTAGGAAGCTTACCTCTTCTTGAAGATTACTAACTTTCTCTTCAAGCATTCTCTTATCTTCTTGAAGAGTTTTTATTTGCGACCAACAGTTAGCATTCATATTTTTTAAAGAGATTATTTCATTATAAACAACCTCCAACGTAATTAGTTTTGGCGGCAAATCATTGTTATCGTTTTCGTTTTGCACCTCTTGTTGAAACTGCTGTGACCAGCTTCGTTGGACTTGCTGTAATGTTAGTTGTTGCTTTGACTGCTCAGGGCGGTGATGTTGTTGTTGAGAGTAAGCTAGCTGTGTATCCATTTTTGAGCCTTGCAGTGCTGTACATGCATTAGAATTAGTCGCCGTTGCTTCTAATGTTGGTTGCTCAGCGGCAGGAGGGGAAAGCGAGGCAGCAGAAAAATTCGGCGAAGATCGTAGAGACGATGGAGCCCGGGGCTGCGCTGTAGCGGTGGCAATCGGTGGAGAGCGAATAGACGAACGTCGCGCACTCAGACAGGCATTGCATTTAAACGACGAATTATTTTTTACCATAAATTCAATATCTTTTTCATGAATATTAACACAATTGCAATGAAAATATTCGTTGCAAAACATGCATTTAATTTTTGCCTGATGGCGTTCCACTTTTTGCTTGCATATACACGGCATAATTTTTAGTTTATGTTGAAAAAAGGTGAGATTTGTTAAACAAACTTGCAGAGAAAAACACAGTACGTATTGACCCCACGACGTTACGAACGCGAACACTTATGGTATGATCGTACGACTGGGCCCGGTACGCAGTACTGCAGAATGTTCCCTGATGGCTCCAGAACAGAAATTGGGTAGGGTTCTGGGGTTTTCGTGGAACGCAACGGTGTCCAGCTCCTTTACGCCCTTAGTTGCCAGGCTGCTGTCGTTCAGGCGGAAGTTTATACGATCCTACGGGGCGTGGCAAAAGTATTTGTGCCTACAGTGGCATTCGAGCTGCTCTGAAGGCTTTGCTCAGTCTCCTTGTCACTTCCAAGTTGGTACTGTTGTGTACATCCAGATTGAAATATGTTGGAAAGTATAATAGTCTGATGCGCACATCGGTTCCAGGATATGGAATGGGGAATGAGATCGCGTATCGACTAGCGTATAGAAGATCTGTTGTCACTTCCAAGTTGGCACTGTTGTCTACATCCAGATTGAATTATGGTGGAAATCATAATAGTCTGATGCTAACATGGGTTCCAGGACACATGCGAGTTGTGGGGAAAGAGATCGCGGATAAACTTCCTAATAATGGATCTAACACAGTTTTACCTGCCCGGAATCTGTTCCTCCCTTACCTTTTGCTGCGATTAGAACCACTATTAGTGATACTGTGTACACTGTACAAAATCATGAATGGGAGCTGTAAGAGGCGGATGGGCAACGGCTTACTACCTGTTATTTACGATAGCCCGTCAAGGTTTCCTCTGTCAGTTGGTAGGAGAGATGGCAGATTTTTCTGGTAGGATTGGTGACTAGTTGTTTTGCGTGGCATTGCAGACAGTGCTCTTGTGGACATAAGGCTGTGGTCCACTTTTGGTGAGTGCTAGAATCAGTTTCGAGGTATTTGTTACTGACATCCTAAGTAGCGGAAAACTTTGGCTACTTAGGGACACAGTATCTACTGAGGTTCATTCAAAGGAAGGTAGATTCAAATAAAAAAAAAAATGGAACGTCAAATATGATATGAAAGATGTCTTGTAGTCTGAGTGCTATATATTGTTACGCAATTGACCTCCAGACAATTTCTACTACTCTTACTCTCGGATTCGTACCGCTGGATTGTGTAATAATTAAACGATCTGACGGTTAAAATTAGAACAATTTGTTTTATTGCTATTCACCCACTACGTTTTGGCACTACAATCATTTATTTACATCCGGTTCAACTGCCCGTTGCTCGATCACTTGTTAACTCTCCGTTGCTAACACGATGTCCGCTCTGCGACCATCACTGCTCAACTGCCCATTGCTCACGATGTTCACTATGCTACTGGTTAACTGCTTATTGCCCATACGATGTTCACTCTGCCACTTGTTACTAGTTAACTGATGTTGCCAATGCGATGCGCACTATGCTTGTTGCCACTCTAAGGATTCGGCTATGATCACTTTTCACTGCTTGCTGCCACTCTCAGGTTCGGCTATGATCACTTTTCACTGCTTGCTGCCAACGATGTTCGCTTTTTACTGCTTGCTGCCAACGATGTTCACTTTGCCAGTGTCACTGGTTAACTGATCTGCTACTACGATGCTCACGCTCGGCTACGCTCCCTGTTCCACTGCTGCTGTTACTACGATATTCACTTTGCTACTTTCACTTGTTCACGCATCTCGATGTCAATTGTGTAGTCGCTTATATACTTGTATACCAGAACTTCCACTAGCCTTTGAACGCAGTTTCGCATGCCTTCTCGCGTGTGAATTTTAGGGTTTGAAAATGACGCATACTCTAAAACTACGCAACCAATCGGATGGCGTATTGATTACGTAACATTGACATTGAACGCAGTTTCGCATGCCTTCTGGCGTGTGTATTTTAAGGGTTGAAAATGACAGATGTCCTAACAATATGGCTAGTGAGTACAGCATCAGCATCCATGTTCTTCCCATTTATAATAGTGTTAATAAAAGATTACAATGTTGTTTGCATATGCTTTATTGAAGTCTAAATATACGTGTTCGATTGAATAAACTTGTATAACTTTGTTTTCAGTGTACGTAATTAAAAGTATAAACTAAACAAATCTGTTTATTGCGAAAATAATTTACTATAGCTTAAATTTTAACTGTGTTTTGCATCTACGCAAGGGGAGAAGTGGGCATTCAATGAAAATTTCTTTATAAGTGGATAACAGTTGTAACTTTTGGTTATAAACTTGTGAAGTATGTTTGTAGTCGTGTGTGGGAGTGTGGTTCTTTCTACAATAAAACATGTTTTACGTGTGAGACGCGCGCCTCTGCGGACGACAACGAAAATTTTAAATTAGAGAATATATAATTAAGTATTTTCTTTATAATTATAACTTTAACATAATTATAAGTTTTATTCTTGTTTAGATTCTTTATAATTTAGCATATATACTTTTCTTGAGGCTATATAATATTTGAATATATATATATATATATTTTCTATATAAAGGTGAATATAAAGTCCCCAAACTACTTTTACTCGAAACTAATTTTTCTAGTTTTTCATTTTTAAGCTAAAATTTTATATTTGAAAAGGAAAGTAAACAAAGAAAAAGCATCAAGAAAATAAAATAGGAAATCATTTTGTTTTAGGTTGCTGATGCGGTCACTGCAGCAGTTGATGGCGTTGCTGTAGTTGCTTTCCTTGCTGATGTTGTTGTTGCTGTGGCAGCAGCAGCAGTAATTGCTGTGCTTGTTCTTCTTGTTGTTGTTATATCCTCCTCCTCACCGGCATCAAGCTTTTTATCCTTTAATTGTCAATTCTCTGCCGCCATGTTAGCGATGTCGTCGTTGATGCCCAACACCTGCGTTATGAAATCCTGGTCAGTAACGACTTCGGCTAAGGATTTGCACAGCTCGGTGAGTTGACGGTGATGGATATTTAACTGCGGTGCCAACCTCTCCAAATGTTGTTGCACATTGTCCGGAATCTGCAATAGAAGGAGAAATGGAAATTAAAATTTATGTATACACATATCATGATAGTTTACGGGGTCTAGTGGGAGATGATGGCGTTAAGACCCAGCTAGGATACTCGGGAAGTGTCTTTGTAGCTCCACGAAGGCAGACATTGTTTATGGGGTCTAGTGTAATGTATGCCTAAAAGTCTTGGGAGATGATGACGTTAAGACCCGTCTAGGATATTCAGGAAGTGACTTTGTAGCTCTACGAAGGAAGACATTGTTTATGCGGACTAGTGTAAATTATGCCTAAAAGTCTCAGGTGATATGGGATGGTGTTGACATCGACTCACTTTGTATCTCTAGAAAGTAAGACATTCACGAGGTTAAGCACCATTTTAACTGCTGCATCAAGAGTCAAGAAATATTCACACTCCGCTACTTCATTTGGTACCGCGTTAATAACAGGTATAACGGTATAACGGTCCTATACCAAAACCATGCTAAGCGGAAGTTGGAAACAATTGAAACTGGTGAATTGACTCAAATGACCTCAAGACCTCAGGTGTTAAAGGGATCTCTCCGTCCCAGTTACAAAATGGCAAAGATCTCTTCTTCAGATCGTTGCTGAAAACTATAAGTAATCCAGCCTTTGGAGTCTCGCGCAGGTACTCTTTTTACAGAAGCATGCTACAAAATGGTATTGAACTCATCTTCTCATCGTTTCTTAAAATTATAAGGAGTAATCAAGCCTTGGAGGCTCACGAATGCGGTCTTTATACCGAAGCATGCTACAAAATGGCATGGATCTCATTTTCCAAACTCTACTTAAAACTATGAGTAATCCACCCTTTGGAGGTTCGCGAAGATTGTCTTAATACCGAAGCACGCTACAAAATGGCATAGATCTCTTCTTCAGATCGTTGCTGAAAACTATGAGTAATCCAGCCTTTGGAGTCTCGCGCAGGTACTCTTTGTACAGAAGCATGCTACAAAATGGTATTGAACTCATCTTCTCATCGTTTCTTAAAATTATAAGGAGTAATCAAGCCTTGGAGGCTCACGAATGCGGTCTTTATACCGAAGCATGCTACAAAATGGCATGGATCTCATTTTCCAAACTCTACTTAAAACTATGAGTAATCCACCCTTTGGAGGTTCGCGAAGATTGTCTTAATACCGAAGCACGCTACAAAATGGCATAGATCTCTTCTTCAGATCGTTGCTTAAAACTATAATGATTAATCAAGCGTCTTGAGGGTCCCGAATGTGGTCTTTATATGGAAGGTTGGGGAGAAGGAACCAATGTCGCTAAGCAATTATTGCCATGAGACCAATAACAATGGGCGAGGGAGGTGTTGTTTTACCAAAAACAGTACACCCCAAGTTATTCATGCTTCTACCCCTTATTCTCCCTCCTCCCACTTATGCTCAAAAAGCCCAGTTTGTTGTTGTTTGTGATAGTTCCGACCACAGTGATATAGGGACCGGAGATTTGTTCTGTCAATATGTGAAAAATTGATGTTTAGACACCCAAATTTGGCTCTTCCTCACTCCTTCCAAATGGTGTTCTCTAAGCTTACATTATTGTAAAGTTGTTATTATAACTATTATTGTTAAGGAGGATCTTGTACTCCAACCTTAGAGATCTATTGTGCCTCCTTCATGGATTCAGAGTATTTCTGTCTCTCTCCAGTTTCCTCGATAAATTTCAGTATTAAGCTGAGCTTATATCTCCATCTGGTATTAGATGATTGCCCAAATGCTTCTTTCGCTTGTGTATTAGTAATGGACAAGATCCCAGAATGTGTTTCGTGGTCTCATCTTCCCTGCAAAACCTGCAAAGTCTATGACAGTAGATTCCCAGTTATGTTCGGTGATAATTCAACCTACAGTGTCCCGTTAGAATTCCTAGAATTGTAAAATTACACCGCACACATTCGTTCGTCACCGAAGTTATTCGCTAGCCCACAAAACCATGAAATCATTGTCTCGAAAATTGGCAGCACTGGCAACCACCCAACGTACTGTCGATACTGATATTCTTATATGAAAGCTTATCTTAGTTTATGCTCAAACCATCAAAAATACGACTGGACAGCCCAGTTCCAAGCCTCTAAATCAAGGGTCGCCAAACTTTTTTGATCATCATCCTATATAATTTTTCGAAATCTCCATCGACACCCATAAAAGTACTTTTCTGTTAATTAAAGCAAACTTTGTATTTTTTTACGAAAATTGCAAAATCCCCTGGCTCAGATCGACCCCCGCTTTTGTTAAATAGACCCCTGGGGGTCTATATAGACCACTCTGGCGACCTCTGCTCTAAATCATATGAGGGAACCAATTCCAACTCGTTAAAAACGGGACTTCACTAAGTATTCTCTTTATAGTCTGGTGACATACTGAAGATGAACTCCCGCCTTAAACTCGTCCATAGAGGAATCTTAAAACAGCTTTCCCAAGCTTGCAGGGCTTTCACAAGCTTGCAGAGCTTTCACAAGCTTGTAGAGCTTTCACAAGCTTGCAGGGTTTTCGCAAGTTTACTGGGTTTCCACAAGCTTGCAGACCTTTCACCAGCTTTTTTCACAAGCTTGCAGAGCTTTGAGCATTACCGACAGTCCGAAACACGTTTTGACCTGCCTTAATTCATTACCATGACCACGAGGAGTCTGCTTACCTTTGATGGATTTTTGAAGACATTGAACAGAAATTTGACTTTAATGCGCTGATCATTGGGTCCGTCGTAGAACATGGTGAAGTGGGACTCATTGCAATTGGGCACAATTGGCAGATAGATGCCGGCAAAGACGCGCCCCTTGGCGTCGCGCGACAGCAACGAACGAAAATTGTACGCCAAATTACGGCGCACCGTGACGTCGATGGCGGTCACGTACGGCTGCTCGATGTAGACCAGGGACGATTTGTATGTAGGCTGGTCGCCGCGTATTTCCCGCTCCATCCACTCCACATACTTGTGGCTGTGCAGGCTGTAATTGTAGCAGTAGTCACGCTGCAAGTGCTGCTCCTTCGATTGAGTAAACCAACCTGAAATAAACAATAGAGTAAGGACCGCCTCAATTCAGTTGCTTTGTCGTCGTACATACCTGTGTGAGGATACATGTGATCGCTCATTACGGTCACAGCACGTCCGACATGATAGCCGGGATCCAAAATCATCACACCTTCACGCCCGGCAATGGAGATCTTCATGGCGACCATGGCGTGTTCCTTCTCGACATTGGCGTGCGGTGAATTGAGGCCGCCCACTTCCTCACTGCTTTCGATGTAGTCCACGAGTGACGACACTTGCTCCTCGCACGACACCAAATACAGATAGTGCTCGAGTATGGGAAACATCTCGATGATGCGCGTCATTATCTCCATGGCCAGCGAGACGCACATGTGGTGGCGTCGATTGATGGGTATGTCGTAGAACTGGAAGAATGACTTCAAATCGGAGCGGCGTGTACGCTTGAAGGCCTTGTAGAAATCGACGAACAAGTGCACGGTGTCGTAGTGGGTCTCCTCGAGCATGCGTTGCAATTTCGTCTCAATGATCGCATTCAAATCCTCGTACTGCCAAACTGAGTCGAAGCTCAGCACTCCCTTGGTGTTTTCGTGTTCCGGCGCCCAATCGGGCAGCGGCAGTGGATGGCCGAGCGGCCAGATTCCGTTCATTTGATTGAATGCAGTTAAATTGTAGCTATCGGCACCGGCCCACCACTCCTGGAGAGCATGTCCCACATCGTCGGTTGGCTGATGCTGTTGTTGTTGCCACTTGCGATGCTGCTCCTCCAGTAGCTTCCTGATGCTGTAGCAGCGTTCCGATGATGCATTTGATGTCACATTATCACCTTTGCTACCGTTTGATGCGTTTGTGGTGGCTCTAGCAATTGCCAAATTATCAGTTTCAATGATAAATCCGGTTGCACCCAATGCGGTTTCGGCTGATTCCATCGGATTCGCCTTGGCCACTGCTGGACGTATATAGCCATTACCAGTACCAGTATCGTCATAAACAGCAACATCATGAATAGCATGATTTTTATGATTGCGCTCAAGATCATTATCGGTATCATCATCATCATCATCGTCATCATCATCATCGTCGTCGTCGTCATCGTCATCGGTTGTTTCAATGTTGCTACTGTTGTCAGTGTCGTCAACATGGTATCCGTTTTTCTCATTGTTGTTGCGTGTATGCGAGACAACAATTCGATGGTTGGGTGTATCTTGATCAGGATCGGTGGTCGTAGTCAATCCAACTCGTACCGATCCCGCCGATAACCCATGAGTGGCGCCGGCGGCGGCGCCATGTCGCACCAAGCTGGCTTCGGCGAGTCAACTTGGCCATTCGGAGCCCCAACGACCAACCGTTGGCACATAGCCACTTTCGCAATCATTTAACGAAGTTTCTAGATTAATTTTGGCTGCTGCGTTAATTGATAATTCAGTAGCAGCGGCTGCGTTTGCGGCTGCAACACCGTTGCTAGAATACAGACTATTCCGGCCCTGCGCTCTTTTGAACAGGAGGTCCGGCTCGTCTCCAAAAATCGATGCTTGTTTAGAAAGCTCTGTGGTGGGATCAAAGGGAAAAACAGAAATTATTAGTACAGATGATACAAAAAAGTACACAATTGTGGAGGATAGATAGATAGCAAGGATAAAGAGTCCTTGCAAATCACAAAATAGCAATAAAGAAAAAAACTGTTGCGACTTACTTTTAGGATATAGTCTGATGGCATTTCTGCAGAGCTTGATTTATAACTTTTGCATCGTCCCTTTTCAGTGCTCTAAAACAAAGATGCTCAAAGCTCCGCACAAGCGCGAAAGCTTTCTATAAAATGAGTCTTGGCGTGTTTGTATTCAGTCCGATGACAGACTCAATACACACGGAACTGCTGGATTCTAAATGTTTAAGTACAAGTTTCATCGTCACTGCTAGGTCAAAGCTATATGTTCGTCCCTATAATCAAGTCTCTCACTCACTGAGCCTATGATATTTAGTCCCCCATCGGGCACCTTTTTCTGATCATTTCCTTTATATGAGTGGTAAAGCACCCGTATATTTTGTTCCATGTGATATTCCATGTATAGGAATGTTGCAACTTGTGCCACGGCTTATAAAGTAATCACAAGGAATTGGGAATGGGATTATGAATAGAAATGTCCTGTTCAGTTGTGCTACACTGACCTTCATTTCAAGGCCTCATGATCGAAATAAGAATATCGAAAACATCGTTTGCAGAGCATGTCCAGTTCAGTTGTGCTATACTGACTTACAGTTCAAGGCCTAATGACCGAAGAAAGGATATCCAAAACATATGCTTCAGAGGATATCCAAAACATAGGTTTCAGAGCATGTCCAGTTCAGTTGTGCTACACTGACCTTCAATTCAAGGCCTCATGACCGAAGTAAGGATATCCAAAACATAGGTTCCAGTTCAGTTGTGCTACATTGACCTAACCAATGCTACACTGACTTTCAATTCAAATCCTTATGACTGAAAAAATGATATCCAAAACATCGTTTGCAGAGCAAGATCTGATATCAGTCGACTTAAGGAATAACAGATTCAGAATCACGTCTGATGAACCGAACAAGATTTCGTCTCATCAGACAGATTTAACTCCTATAGTTGTCAGCATAATAGGTCCATACGAGTTCGCAGTAGGATTCGGGATAAATTTACATGATCTATGAACCCTTCCCACCTAGTTTGTAGATGGTCTCATAACTTGAAATTTAGAGAGATCTGGTACCCAGCAAAGTATAACTTTATGGATAGACAACCACTTAAGGCAATGGTCGTTAGTTTCGTGGAAGAAGAAACACTCCAGGGGAGAGTGCCTTGAGAGGTCTTAGAGAAGAGTACTTGAGAGGTCTTAGAAGAGAATGCCTTGAGAGGTCTTAGACGAAAATCCTTAAGAGGTCATAGAGAAGAGTACTTGAGAGGTCTTAGAGGAGAGTGCCTTGAGAGGGCTTAGAGAAGAGTACTTGAGAGGTCTTAGAGGAGAGTGCTTGAGAGGTCTAGAGGAGAGGGCCTTGAGAGGTCTTAGAGGAGAGTGCTTGAGAGGTCTTAGAGGAGAGTGCCTTGAGAGGTCTAGAGAAGAGTGCCTTGAGAGGTCTTAGAGAAGAGTATTTGAGAGGTCTTAGAGGAGAGTGCCTTGAGAGGTCTTAGAGAACAGTACTTGAGAGGTCTTAAGGAGAGTACCTTGAGAGCTCTTAGAGGAGAGTGCCTGAGAGGTCTAGAGGAGAGTGCCTTGAGAGGTCTTAGAGGAGAGTGCTTGAGAGGTCTTAGAGGAGAGTGCCTTGAGAGGTCTAGAGAAGAGTGCCTTGAGAGGTCTTAGAGAAGAGTATTTAAGAGGTCTTAGAGGAGAGTGCCTTGAGAGGTCTTAGAGAAGAGTACTTGAGAGGTCTTAAGGAGAGTACCTTGAGAGCTCTTAGAGGAGAGAGCCTTGAGATGTCTTAGAGAAGAGTACTTGAGAGGTCTTAGAGAAGAGTACTTGAGAGGTCTTAGAGAAGAGTACTTGAGAGGTCTTAGAGAAGAGTACTTGAGAGGTCTTAGAGAAGAGTACTTGAGAGGTCTTAGACGAGAGTACCTTGAGAGGTCTTAGAGAAGAGTACTTGAGAGGTCTTAGAGGAGAATGCCTTGAGAGGTATTAGAGATGAGTACTTGAGAGGTCTTAGAGACAATAGGGATGACTGAATCCTGAATCTATTCAAGATTGGTAATGGCATAGATCTTAAATGCATATGTTTCATGCTCTAAAACACTGGGCCATCTATAGAGTAGATCACGGGAACATATTTCTGCAAGTTTCTGAATAGTTCTGGAACAACCCACAAATGCAGTGACATTATTATACTATACAAAAAGTCTGTGTGCGATTAGAGAACCTAATTTTCTAATTGACTTTTCATAGAAAAAAAGTGCAATGTACTGAAACAACTGTTTTGGTGTGTACGATCGAAACCTCATCATTACTCTAACCAAGTACCTTTGCACCTGGGATGATGAATCGGTAGGGGGATGATGAATCGGTAGGGGGATGATGAATCGGTAGGGGAATAGTATAGGTAATTGATATAGAATCGATCAAGTGACTCGAAAGTCAGTGAAAGTAGTTCCCTAATATCATTGCGGGAGCGCATAAATTTGATGTCAAAATCACCCATCACTTTACGGTCAATTGGTGGTCGTATTATGAACACTTTGAAACTAAGTAGCAGCTGACAAAAGAATACGGATATATATTAATACTATATAAAGACAGATGGTAATATCCCTTGTATATTGTGTAAGGAAAGATGGTAGTATCCCTTATATAAATATTGTGTAAGGAAAGATAGTAATATCCCTTTCAAATTGGCCTTCAGAGTCCATATGATACCTATACTACCTACCTACCTACCTACTGTAAGAATAAATGATGTAAAGAAAATGAATCAAGAAATTTTATACATTCCACTTACGAACATTAGAGTAAATAAGTGATGATTTTAGATGGAAGAGAACTAACTCCCGGGACCTCTGACTCTTAAGAGCCTGTTCAATGAAAAGAGGCATACATACGAGTACATATGTGTCAGGTTCGACTGGGATCAGAATCCAGTTGATTTAATAACTATGCTGATGAGGTCAACAATCTATTCTATCAACTCCGGTAGAGTCCAACAATATAATCCATCAAGGCTGGTTGAATCAAATAATCGATTCTGTGAAGTCCTGTTATATGGAGTGATGTTAACGTAATCTTCTGTTCGTTCTATTTTCAAACATCGATTATGATATTGTTCCAAATAACCGCCCAAAACACGACTGATAATATATTGATGAAGAGCAGATGAAATTATTGTGTGTATCCCATTGCTGGAAAAACTCAGCTACTTTTCGTTTGTTTACAGATTTCTCTTCACAAAACATCATATACAAAAACCCCGCTCCCACGGCCCGGTCCTCTCTTCCCTCTCTCGTACGAGCGTATCGGCAAATATTTCCATATGAAGAGACGTTGTTTTCACTGTGTGCACTCGTGATGATGCATTTTTTTTAGCAATCAAAATTATGATCTCGACTGAATGATCTTCCGACGGGGGCCCTATTCCAAGAAACATGTTTTCCATTGGTTCTTTGCAATTTCAGCAGTTGAGACTTTTATCTTTTAATTCAGTCTCGTTCTTGAACATTTATTTATAAGAATTAATACCACAATTAAAGGATTATAACTTAAAAAAACAATAAGTCAAAGGTAACATTGTCTTAAAACAAGTAAAAACATTGTCTTCAAAGAAGTTGAACATTGTCTTCAAAGAAGTTGAACATTGTCTTCAAAGAAGTTAAACATTGTCTTTGAAGAAGTTAAACATTGTCTTCCAAGAAGTCAAACATTGTCTTCAAAGAATCTAAACATTGCCATACAAGAAGTTGAACATTGTCTTAAATGAAGTTAAACACTGTCTTCAAAGAATCAAACATTGTCTTCAAAGAAGTTGAACATTGTCTTCAAAGAAGTTGGACATTGTCTTCAAAGAAGTTAAACGTTGTCTTCAACGAAGTTAAACATTGTCTTCAAAGAAGTTACACATTGTATTCAACGAAGTTAAACATTGTATTCAACGAAGTTAAACATTGTCATCAAAGAAGTCTCAAATAACTTCTTATCCTGGAAGAATCTTCCTGGATTAAGACAGGCCAAAGTCCTCCTGGGAGCATTTACTCCTAATAGAACTAAAGAGCAGTTAAACTTGCCTCGCAGCAAATTAAGTCATGATTTGGCGTTATAAGTCATTACTGTAGTCGAAACTATCATATGAATAACTTGAGTCTAGCCCCAGATGTCATCTGTAGATGCTGTGATGAAACCTAACTACACCTGATCACACCTAACTACATCTGTTCACAGACTACGGAGCTCTGGTACACAAAAGGCACAGTATTTCAGATATATGTATATAATATATCCCTCCAAAACACATAAAATTCTGTATGGAATAAACTGAACATCTATAACGGAGACTATCCTCATAGCTTAAGTAAACAGGGGCAACCAATCTAATCCAATATAGCAACAAATCTAATCTGATATAGCAATAAATCTAATCCAATATAGCATTGTCTTCAGACTGTTGTGAAAAGTAATTAAGCGAAAAGCTGCTAAATTCTTGGTCACGATTGCCTCGTGAAACAGGGCCCCACTTCAGCGAGTTTGCAACGCATTACGGGCTTTCGAGTAACTTTCGCACAAACAAAAACAAATTCTAAAACAGACGAGGTAAATATTTGTTTTAGAAATTGTAAGAACGCAAAAGCAGTGATAGAGAGTTCAGATAGCCCGGGGAGACGGGGGAAATACATTCTCTATACCATGCATTTACTTAGTAAGAGACAAACAAAAAACTTTGAATAGAAAAAACCACACGGACTGCCCCAGCTTATCTGAAACACGCGCCAGCACTATACGAGCAGTACTTGGAACTACAATTGAACGTTTATGGTTGCTTGTTTGGAAAAGAACAGACACCGCGATAAGACCGACTTTCCCCACTTGTACAACGAGTGCTCTAAAAACAACTTTATCGAGTCGAAAGAGACAACGGCAGCACGGCTGGGTACATGTAAATATGTACTCGTATTTTTCTGGGCTATTCCAGATAATAGATTATTCCTTGGAAACGTAGTCGCGTCGATTGGTCATTGGGGGTTTGGTGGGGTAAAGCAATTTGACTCATGTGTGCTGTAATTGTTGAATGACATACTCGAAAGATTATATTATTATCAATCTACTTGAAACACGTACTGAAAGATAAGGCATGGTCTATTCCAGAAGTATGAATGATCATTGAGCATTGCCTGGGAAAAGATTGAAACTATAATTGGTGTTTTATGTAGGCCTGTGGAAGGAAATTATTCAGTTTTAGTAGATCAGGTGAGGTGGAGTAGAGTCAAACTATAGGTGAAAGCACTAGTTTTCAAGTAGGAATGGTTCATTTTAAGGTGGGAGGAGTGAGTATCAGAACCGTCAGTACACCCAGAAAAGTAAAGGATGCATACAATTCGACACCCAGAAAAGTAATGGATGTATACAATTCGAGAATTTTTGGATATCTTCCGCATGTGTAAAGCAATCAAATTGATAAGTTTTGAATTTCTTTCGCAAGAGTATATTTGAAAATGTTTGAAATTCTTCCAAATTTGTGAAGTAAACATCAACATACCATCGTCAGATAGTGTCATATTTGGCTTTCATAGAACATCATATCAAATCAAATCAAAGTTCTCCAACGATTAACGAAGACGACAAGAAAAGAGCCCATTGAAGAGCTCCGCCTTTGCTAGAGCAATACGTGAGTTCCCACCAAGGCTTTTTGTTTGCATGAATAACTGTGTGCGGGTTCATGAATTCCAACTACTTAGAACAATTTCCAACTGATAGAACCATCTTCATGAATTCCAACTACTGTTAGAAGAATCTCCAGAAACAGCAGGTGTACCATTAGTTGACCTACTTGCCACATTCTTTTAAGATCCTATTCTCGCTCAATCATTGGAACATTATTCAAACTTGTCTTAAAGGTGGGCATATAGAATTATTTTGTGGGTCAAAAGTTCACACTGATATATCAAAGATATCTATGTATTTAAATATATATACCGACATATAACAAACTTTGAACTGTTCCCAGAAAAAGTGAGAAAAAGCACCCAGGATGCAGTTGCTGGCATGACCAAAGATTTGATTGAACAACAATCCTGATAAAATCCAGGGCCAATTTAGGGGCCTTCCAACAGATATTTACAGATTTTCTACCCAGGATTTTTAGCTGGATTTTTATTATGATTATTGGACCACGGAGGCCGGCCTAGCTGGATTTTCGTACCTATGTGGGTATGGAAAAAGGAGCTCCCAGACATGGAGCTGAACTTTGTGTTTAGGGAAGAGGGTCAAGACATGGAAGTGAACTTTGTGTTTAGGAAAGAGGGACAAGATATGGACGCTTGACAAAAGTATTTATGGTTAGTTTGTGACTCACATAACCTGATGAGATGGAGAGACAAAGGGAAATATTGGTCCACACTCAAATGATTGAAGTGGTCAGTATATGACTTTTTGTTTGTGTCCTTCTTATATTATTATATTATTATTTATAGATTATTATTATTATTATTATTACTTGAAAAACAATTATTAATTAACTTAATTATTATTTTATATTGCAAAGGGAGCACTAGCTGCCAGGGCCTTCAGCTCTTATATATTATTATTTCATTATATTCCTCCTCATATCCGCTGAGTTGCAGAATTAAACAAACAAATTTGCCGGACACTAAAGGAGACATTTGGACTCATGTTAAATCCGAACTGCAGGAGGAAAATGGAATGTTTGGCATGCTTAAGGTGGATATGATTGGTCTACCTAAAGAAACGATGACCACCTGGAACATACCCATGACTCCATTTAAGACTCAATCCTCATATTAGAAAATGTAATACAAACTTGTCTATTGTCTGCTTGATATCTGTGAGCTTTACAACTCCTGAATAAATATCGACATTTCTAGCTCCATTCAATGGATTGAAATTCTGAATGAGATGGACTTCTAGTCCAATGACCACAGGGAACACGTGGGCTTCCAAAGTTGGATACTATTCCAAAATTCTATTATTATTTTGTCTACAATTTGAAGAATGTAAACAGAGCTTGGAGTACGCAGGTGCCTCGTAGTTTCAACCAAGTCTATACAAGATAAGTTTTATTGAGGGCATATCTATTATTGTGAAGATCTTACACTTTCTCATACATACAACATAAGTATCTGAATCTCCTCCTATAGATAATATGAAGAATTTTGATTAGGCCTGATGAAATCGATCCTTAGAGTTAGTAGTAATGCTTCCTGAACACTGGAACAAATATGGACCCTATGAAGCTTAGACCGTAATATGGCTCTTTTGATGACTCTTTTGAGTAATTAGGTTAATTTATCAAGTCCTAATTTTTCAATTTGTTTAACTAATTGCCATACCCACCATAAATAATCACTCGCGTGTGTCACTAGAGTTCAATACAAGCGCGCCGCAGGGCTCATTTCATTAAATAGGTGCCCCTTTGAACACCATTTCCATATTCACACCACGTCCATATTCACACCATCTCTATATTCACACCACTTCTATCCTCATACCATCTCCATAATCACTACACCCCTAACCTCATACCATCTCCATCCTCACACCATCTCCATATTCACAGCATCTCTATCTTTACACCACCTCTATACTTTACCTCCATACTCACAACACCTCTATCCTCATACCATTTCCATCCTCCATACTCACACCACATCCATCCTCACTGCACTTCTATCCTCATACCTTCTCCATCCTCACACCACCTCTATCCTCATACCACCTCTATCCTCACACCACATCCAATTCCATCCTCACACCATCTCCATACTCACACCATCTCCATCCTCACACCATCTCTATACTCATACTACCTCTATCCTCATACCATCTCCATCCTCACACCATCTCCATACTCACAGCACCTCTATCCTCATACCATATCCACTTCCATCCTCACACCATCTCTATCCTCACTTTACCTCCATACTCACACCAATTCTATCCTCATACCATCTCCATCCTCACACCATCTCCATACTCACAGCACCTCTATCCTCATACTACCTCTATCCTCATACCACCTCCATCCTTATACCACCTCTATCCTCATACCACCTCTATCCTCATACTATCTCCATCCTCACACCATCTCCAACTCACAGCACCTCTATCCTCATACCATATCCACTTCCATCCTCACACCATCTCTATCCTCACTTTACCTCCATACTCACACCAATTCTATCCTCATACCATCTCCATCCTCACACCATCTCCATACTCACAGCACCTCTATCCTCATACCATATCCACCTCCATACTCACATCACCTATATCCTTACACCACCTCCAACCTCACACCACCTCTATACTCATACCATATCCACTTCCATCCTCACACCATCTCCATTCTCAAAGGACATTATCTCTTTCGGTTTCTTGCCAAAAGACTTGGCCTAAATATTCCAGACTTCTGCAGGAGCTGTTACAACGAGGAGGATGAGATGGTGACACTTCTTGTGTCACTGCCAAGCTGTATATATATATATATATATATATATATATATATATATATGTATATCCAGATGCCTATAAAAATATCTGGGCAGCCAGAGTCTAGCAATGATCTGGAAGATCAGAGTTCTGTGGACATGAAGAGCATGCTCAGATTCATTCAGAGCACTGGGTGTTTAACATAATTACTCATGATACAACGCCTCCATGCCCACTTTTTGGTGGTACTAGAATGGGTCGATGTTGGCCTAAGTGCGCCTGTAACTAACTGCATTTCGGAGCTTATACGCCCCCACTTGCATATTGGAACTTCCTCCCAATGCATACAGGGTCCAATACTCCAACTTCGATTGGGTTTAATCCAATTTTGTGTGTTCCTAATGTAAATTTCGTCGATTTCGTTCAAATGATTTCGCGCATATCTTTGAATGCCTTCGCCTTCAAATGCAAACTATCTGCATACCTCCGTGGATATGAATGTATATATTCATATTTAGTATACTATATATAAGTGCGCTGCTCGTGGAATATGACCATCTGCCTTGTGGAGCCATGTGCCTCCCTGGCGGCCTTTGCAGAGCAGGTGTGTATAACGAAACTCTCTGATAGCGATACGCTTTGATTTCTCTTCGTCCATCATCGCAGACGGACGGACGGACGGGCGGACGGACGGACGGACGGACAGATAAGACACTGACACGAATGATTCATGTGTTATTTTGAGCAGAAGCTCTTGAACTCTCGACTATTGTTTCCATGGGCTTATTAAGTATGCGAGGTTAGCGACTGCAGAGGAGGGGGTAGACCGACATGTGTCCTAATGTGTGTTTGTGTGTTAATTAATGGCAAATAAAAGTGACTGAGACTTTGCAGTAATAAATATAAATTTGATATAGTTTTTGCATGTGAGAGCATGACTCAGACTTCCACTGAGGAGTCTTGAATGAATTCCAAGGAAAGTAAACGACCAACAGAAGCAAACCTAAACAGATACTGTCTAATCTAGTAAGCATTGTGGAGCGACGGAAGTGACGCACTGTTCCAGTCTCATAGGGGCCCATTGAATGTGCTAATTAGGTTCCCACATAACACTCGCTTACCCCTGCTCACATACGCGATACTATTCACATTATCAGAGGAAATTACAGAACTCTGATTACGTGCTCTCTATTGAAAGCAATCAGGGCACTACGCAAAGCCACTGCGCACTACTCTGATGAGATTTGGGCACATTAGTACGCATTGTGTAGCTTGGGTCGCATAAGAAGAACACGTTCAAGGAAGAACAGAAGCAATTGGCAAATTGTTCAATGTTATCTGCCAACGAACTCACAAGGACACGCGAACTAAACGCATCATCAAATCAATTGGAAATCTAAATGGTTTCAGGATATGGTGGAGACAAGAAAGGCCGTAAAGATGTGGCTAAGAAAGGCCGTAAAGATGTGCCTAAGAAAGGTCGTGCGAGTATGTATGAGCAAAGAAGAGGGTCCAGAAGTGGACCTAAGAAAGTCCGTAAAGATGTGGTTAAGAAAGGACGTACGAGTATGTATGAGCAAAGAACAGGGTCGAGGGGTGGAGCTAAGAAAGTCCGTAAAGATGTGACTAAGAAAGGTCGTACGAGTATGTATGAGCAAAGAACAGGGTCCAGGGGTGGAGCTAAGAAAGGCCGTAAAGATGTGGCTAACAAAGGACGTACGAGTATGTATGAGCAAAGAACAGGGTCCAGGGGTGGAGCTAAGAAAGGCCGTAAAGATGTGGCTAAGAAAGGCCGTTAAGATGTGGCTAAGAGAGGCCGTAAAGATGTTCCTAAGAAAGGTCGTGCGAGTATGTATGAGCAAAGAAGAGGGTCCAGAAGTGGACCTAAGAAAGACCGTAAAGATGTGGCTAAGAAAGGACGTACGAGTATGTATGAGCAAAGAACAGGGTCGAGGGGTGGAGCTAAGAAAGACCGTAAAGATGTGGCTAAGAAAGGCCGTTAAGATGTGGCTAAGAGAGGCCGTAAAGATGTGCCTAAGAAAGGTCGTGCGAGTATGTATGAGCAAAGAAGAGGGTCCAGAAGTGGACCTAAGAAAGACCGTAAAGATGTGGCTAAGAAAGGACGTACGAGTATGTATGAGCAAAGAACAGGGTCGAGGGGTGGAGCTAAGAAAGGCCGTAAAGATGTGGCTAAGAAAGGCCGTTAAGATGTGGCTAAGAGAGGCCGTAAAGATGTGCCTAAGAAAGGTCGTGCGAGTATGTATGAGCAAAGAAGAGGGTCCAGAAGTGGACCTAAGAAAGACCGTAAAGATGTGGCTAACAAAGGACGTACGAGTATGTATGAGCAAAGAACAGGGTCCAGGGGTGGAGCTAAGAAAGGCCGTAAAGATGTGGCTAAGAAAGGCCGTTAAGATGTGGCTAAGAGAGGCCGTAAAGATGTGCCTAAGAAAGGTCGTACGAGTATGTATGAGCAAAGAACAGGGTCCAGGGGTGGAGCTAAGAAAGGCCGTAAAGATGAGACTAAGAAAGGACGTACGAGTATGTATGAGCAAAGAACATGGTCCAGGGGTTTATGTGTAGCAAATAGAGGAATAAGAAATATCATCGCCAGAATGTAGAGGATTTGGAGTAGCGCCAACGAGCCTGTAAAATACTCTTACTGATGGCACAATGTCTCAATGACCCCTTTTTCGTGGTACTAGGTAGGTAGGTAGGTAAAGCGGCCGCCCGAAGGTGGTACCAGAATGGGTCGATGTTGGTCTAACTGCATTTCGGAGCTATCGATGTGGGCAGTATAAAATGAAAATGATTTTAAAGCCTTTTCTATAGGCGAGTATAAGCTTGGGCGGCACTGAGATGCAAGTTTTTGAGTGAAGGCAGGATCGTAATCGAAATGAAAAGTGGGCTTAAAACTCCAATAAATTTCTATAGCCAAGTATAGGCAAGTATAGGCTTGTGCGGCACTGATTTGGTCTCACAGAGATACAACTTTTTGGGTGAAGGCAGGATCATAATTGGACTATAAACTCAGAGGTCTTGAAAAACTGACCAAGTAACATACGATATAAGAGAACTTTTCGTTGGGTTTGAGGTTCCAGATTGTCTACGGTTCTTGATATTCCCTTATGTCATGCTTTGTTATGCCTTGAAATACTGCATGGAAGACATATTCTCTAAACTTCCATACTAATCTGAGGATATTTTTATATCTCCACCAAGCGGATTAGAAAACTAACTATATCAATGTGTCGGTGTTGACTAGAAGCGTAGATAAATATATATATATATAGAAATAAAGAATTTATATAATTAATGTATACCATAAATCTGAAACCGTGGTTCGAGTTCTTCGGAAAAGTTCTCCAGATTTCCAGGTAATACTAAACTTAAACTCAACCATCAGGAAGAAAGAAAACGACCCCAACATGCGCATTAGAGTTTAACTATTTCAGTGTGAAGTGATTATCTGGAACCGTAGATATTTTTATAGATAAATTTATACCACAAATCTGAAACCGTGGTTAGAATTCTCCCGAACAGTGTTCTCCATATTTCCAACTAATACTAAACTAAAACTCAACCATCAGGAAGAAAGAAAACGACCCTCCAAGACTCACTAGAAACCAACTATATACGAGTATATCCAACAACTATATATATAAATATAAATAAATGGATACCACAAATCTGAAACAGTGGTTAGAGTTCTTCGGAACAGTTCTCCAGATTTCCAGGTAATACTAAACTAAAACTCAACCATCAGGAAGAAAGAAAACGACGTCACCAGGCACATTAGAAACCAACTATTTCAGTGTGACGTGATTGTCTAGAACCGTAGATATCTATATAGATAAATTTATACCACAAATCGGAAATCGTGTTACAGTTCTTCCGAACAGTTCTCCAACTTTCGGGTTAATATTATTATTCAACCATCAGGAACAAAGAAAGCTGGTCAGAATATACCTAAAGAATTCGCAGTGACCGAAGCATAATTTTCCTTGTAATGCTATATAATTATATACGAAACAAAGAGAGGTCCCATGAAATTCCGATATTGAGGAAAATCTTCCAAGAAAAGTAAGATAAATACATATCTTTATATATATATTATGTTTCCCATTACTAATTACCGAGCTGAATATTGTCAGAAGTGCCTCTGAATAAACAGTCTCTCGTCGTTTATGAAGTGAAATATCACTCGGCGAGATCTCCAATCTTGTATCGCGAATAACGAGATTTGTGAAATGAGATCTCATGAAGACTCACTGAAATTTAAGCAGTCCTTTCATTTATTCGTCTTTGTTCTAAGCGCTACTCAGATTATACTATTAGCCTATAATTCGACCCTGACTGCCCCACTTTCAATTTTAAGAAAGTTCACGGAATAATTTCGGGAGACCTCGTCTTGGAAAAGGAGTTTTTATTTTGTCATGCATATTTGTATGTAACACCTTTTTGCTAAAGAGGAGCTCCCAAAAAATGTTAACTGGAGGTCTCGCTCTGTAAAGGAGAACAAACTGTCTAAAAAAAGAACAAAGTGTGTAAAAAAGAGAACAAACTATCCAAAAAGGAGAACAAAGTGTGTAAAAAGGAGAACAAACTGTGTAAAAAGGAGAACAAACTGTGTAAAAAGGAGAACAAGGTGTCTAAAAAGGGGAGCAAAGTGTCTAAAACGGAGAATAAAGTGTCTAAAAAGGAGAATAAAGTGTCTAAAAAGGAGAGCAAAGTGCCTAAAAAGGAGAGCAAAGTGCCTAAAAAGGAGAACAAAGTGTGTAAAAAGGAGAACAAAGTGTCTAAAAAGGAGAACAAAGTGTGTAAAAAGGAGAACAAAGTGTCTAAAAAGGAGAACAAACTATCTAAAAAGGAGAAGTGTCCAAAAAGAAGAACAAAGTGTCTAAAAAGGGGACCAAAGTGTATACTCCAACGAACAATAAGAACTCCTCCTTGAATCTACTGGTAGTACTCTGAGGATGCGCCTCTTTCCTGCTGGGTTAGTTTACATTACTGTGTGTGTGGGTTGGGGCGCTGATGTGTATTATTCTTATCTATTGTCAAGTCCTTCCATATAGACTACTATCGTATCTTACTTGATACTTGTAAGACCGTTTATTTTCTGTTAGTAATTTTATCTGTTTCTTCGCGTTTTCATTATGAAACTATCCCAAGTTTTATAACTAATAAGCTATTTATTTTTCTATAACGCTCCAATATCAAAACAGTTGATTCAGTTAAATAGAATCTGGCAATTTCAAACAACCTCGGACGCAAATTGAAGGCTTGCCTAAGAGAACAATCACGCTTCTCCATGAAGCGTGAAATACGTGAACGGAACCGCGCATTGTATAAATTACGAAACAGCCTTCAGTGAGGCACGGAACACATTTGTACGAAACACTCCGTTGGAATTTATAGAAATTTGTTAATGTGAACGGTGCCGAAGCCAACTGAAACGGTGAATTAAGCGAGTCAGTTGAAAAATGTTAAGAGTACTTCTTAAGAACAGTTTTGTAAAGGTGGGTCCCGATAAACAAAATTTTTACGTTCAAATTAAGAGGCTTTTATGGGGATTCTCGGATTACTTCAGAAGATTTTTGCTGAACCAAATGGTCTCCTGGAGAGTCCAAATCGGAAAGCGCTTTTATATAGGGTACTAATATTTAAGATTACTAAACATTTATAGGGAATATCCGCATTCCTTTAACAAAGACTGTCGTACAAAGTCGGAATCTTGAAAGAAGTTTACCCTGATTAATTAGATTAGAACCTCGATAATAGATTCTGGTTTCACCTAACTTCATAGGATTATAATATAGGAGGAATTTAGTGGATTTCTATATAGACTATTGTTTCGCCTAACTACATAGGAGTATATATTAGAGGCTTTTACTGGATTTTTAGATTTTTATATAAGAATGTTCATTCATATTAAATCTTCTGAACTAGGTATTAGGGGAACTTTAATACAATTACATCATTATCACAATAACAGTAAGAAAATACTCTTAAACTGGCCCCCGGCCTCCTTGGTTAGTGGGAAGCATGCGAGACTCACACTTTGGGGAGTTGTGGTTTCGACTCCTGCAATAGTTGAGGAGTTTATAATGCTGAATCGGCCTCTGTGGTCTAGTGAAAAACATGCTAGACTCACACTTTGGGAGGGTTGTGGTTTCGAATCCTGCCCCAGGCATGGTTTCAAAACTGCTTCATTCCCACAATAGTTGAGGAGTTTATAATGCTGAGTCGGCATCTGTGGTCTATTGGGAAGCATACTACACTCACCCTTGGGGGGGTGGGTCATGGGTTCGAATCCTGCTCCGGGGCTTGGACTCAAAAATTCTTCTTTCTAAATATTGTTATCTACCAGTCGAAGGCCTTAGTTGCTAGTACTCATTCTCCCAACCCCTTCTACCTTGATAATTAATCATGGTAGAAGGTATAACAATCTTAATAAGAACTCTTTGGTATATGAATATCTGGGGTAGGTGAACTCCAGCGCTGGTTGCTTACAGTATTAACTCTATAACTCTAAATTCGTAGTATTTTCATGGAACCAGAACATGGCAAATAAATTAATAGGATTTTAGAAAATGTTCATAACAATTTTCTTAGAAATGAGAAGCTCTTAAAAGCTGGGAAGGTCTATAAACTAAAAATGTATCTACTAGAAAAAAACAGTCCAAAAAAGTTTCTCTATCAGAGTATTTTTGGAGCTACGCTGATGTATAAAATAAAGTCATTTAAGAGGCTCTTGGAATTTTTCTTCAAAATTTGCCAAAGTTGGAAGAGTCTAAACTGAATCTAATTATACAAAAAAGGTCCCAAAATATATATATTTCAGAGCCTTTCCGTAGCACTATTGACCTAAGAAATTAGACACATTTCTGTGAACTTTTTGTCCCCGTTTGGAATAGGATTTGTTTAACAATTCAGAAGGGTTTTTATACACGTTACGAGTTCCAAAAACGCCAAAATTACTCAAAGAGTTGCGAAGACTTTAAAAGTCCAAAATGATAAAATTATTAATAATAAAACTCTGAAAAGTAGATCCCCACACTCTTGAAAAAAGGTCTCCAGGTAACTTAGGAATCTTCAGAAGCCATGAAGTGGATCTTCGGACCCTTTAACAGGGTTTTCAAGTAAATTAGGAATCCTAAGAAGCAATGAAGTGGTTGTTCAGACTCTTTCAATAGAGTTTTCAGGTAAATTAGGAATCCTAAGAAGCAATGAAGTAGATCCCTAGACTCTTGTAAACGGTCTCCAGGTAAATTAGGAATCTTCAAAAGCCATTAAGTGGGTCTTCGGACCCTTTAACAGGGTTTTCAAGTAAATTAGGAATCTTCAGAAGCCATGAAGTGGATCTTCGGACCCTTTAACAGGGTTTTCAAGTAAATTAGGAATCCTAAGAAGCAATGAAGTGGTTGTTCAGACTCTTTCAATAGAGTTTTCAGGTAAATTAGGAATCCTAAGAAGCAATGAAGTAGATCCCTAGACTCTTGTAAACGGTCTCCAGGTAAATTAGGAATCTTCAAAAGCCATTAAGTGGGTCTTCGGACCCTTTAACAGGGTTTTCAAGTAAATTAGGAATCCTAAGAAGGAATGAAGTGGGTCTTCGGAGTCTTTCAATAGGGTTTCCAGATAAATTATGAATCCTAAGAAGGAATGAAGTGGGTCTTCGGACTCTTTCAATAGGGTTTCCAGATAAATTAGGAATCCTAAGAAGCAATGAAGTAGATCCCTAGACTCTTGAAAAAGGGTCTCCGGGTAAATTAGGATTCTTCAAAAGCCATGAAGTGGGTCTTCGGACTCTTTAAATAGGGTTTCCAGATAAAGTAGGAATCCTAAGAAGCAATGAAGTGGTTGTTCGGCATTGTTTCCTTCGGGTTTCCAAGTAAATTAGGAATCCTAAAGAACTCTTAGGTTGGCAACCAAGTGTCTGAATTTATTAAATTGGAATTATAAGTCATAGGCCCAGAAGCAGGGCTGGAGATTTGGGTATTTGTATTTCAATAAATGTCAATATATTATGAAATATATTAATTATATTTGTATCATAGTATAGTCAAATGGGCATCCATTCCTGACCTCCTTCTCCGGCCTATCCCACTACTTTTCTATAATTACAAAGCATAATTAATACTCCACTTAAGTAGTAAGATTTTGAACTATTCAAGGAAGGTTTCCATACAAATTATAGGTTCTAAAAACTCTTAAATTCCTGATATCCACACTCATTAAATTAGAATCATAAGAAACTGAACATTCGGTATCTTTTTAGTGCCTCACTAGGATAGCAGTGGATATTTCGTTGCAGATTTCCACACAAATTATAGGTCCTAAAGACTCCCAAATCGGTTATTAGGATGTCAGCCCATAATTTAAGTGTCTGAATTTATTAAATTGGAATTATACATAATAGGCTCGGACGCCAGTGCTTGGGATTTGGTATTTAGTATTAACAAAAGAGTCAGTATAATATTAAATATATTTGTATCATAAAAAGATGATTAGTACCCCAATTAAGAAGTATTTAAGTAAGATTTTGAACTATTCACGGAAGGTTTACATATAAATTATAGGTCCTAAAGACTCCTAAATTAATGACGACCGACATTTTTAGGTTTAATCTTATTAATAATAGTAAATAAATAAGAATACTAAGTAAAAAATTTGAAAAATCAGTCTCTAGTTCATCACTTGCATACCTCTTGAAGCTATGTAAGTATATGTTTCCCCCTTTTCCGTCATATTTTGATTGCCTGCTTCTATTATTTGCCGGTCATATCCCCCGTAGGGTGCACCTAAGTGCAACCAAGCCAAATGCGCCACATTTTCTTGTTGCAATAAAAAATTCTACAAAAAGAAATCCATTCTATTTCGCTCAAGGCAATTTAAATAAACAATTTGAGGCGGCTGGGAGGGTACAATTACGTTTTCTGAATCAACAGCATGGCGCACCCCGCCTCCTGGGCCCACAGAGTGCGAGGGCCTGTAAGCAGTGATTGCATTAGGAGCGCCAGTGTAATTATAAACGCCTTCGGCACGAAGTCAAAACAAAATTCAGCACCAAAAATACAAAATATCTTTTGCCAATTACCACAGAACTGCGCAACAGTTTTTCCCTCTTGCTATTCAAATGCTTGCAAATACAGTTTTATTATTATTAATGTAATTATAATAATTTATTTTGAACTCACCCATACAACGGCCAAAGCCCCAATATCCTAAATTCTTTGTCGTTTGGTGGATGCGCGAAAATTCGGTTGACTGTGGTCCACTTGCAGAGGCCTTTTGCAATTCAAATGAAGATCTCAAATTTTAACTTTCGATTGTATCCAATGAAAATCTCTGTTCTGTGTTGTTGTTAATTTAATAAGCAAAATACGTCGTTTGCCTTTATTCAAAGGTCTCTGTTGCTTTGCGAGCAGATTTTTCAAAAATTCACACTTTTTGTGCGAACCAAAAAAAAAAAGTTCACTCGAATGTTGTTGTAATTGTTGTTTTTGTTTTACCTGTTTATTTCAGGTCAAAGTTTCGGTGTATTGGCGAGTTAATCGACATCGAAAATAATTTCTATCGCTGTTGCCTGCGGCAAACTAAAAATTCCACCGCTTTGCTTTTAAGTTAATACACATTAATAATAAATCGCAATATTGAAGCGCTTTAATTTACTCGCAGAAATGTCACAAAAATCAAGTAAATATTTTTACGCTGGAAAACACACAAAGATCGCCTTTTGAGACGTTACCCGATCGGAAGACTGAAAACGACTGAATTGATCTGGTAAATGCCGAATGCACGATTGCTCAGCGTATATATACGAAAAATTTTGCTTATGCTGGCAACACTCACACTAACAATCGCTCTCAATCGTAGCGTATACGATATCAGTATGTATGGGCGTGTGTGTACTGCTGTTCTTTTTCACAATGATAACACGTTTGCACACAAACTACACAAATGTATGTAACACTGAAGGTCTGCGCTGCTGGCTTCATTAATACATTTAAAATGGTTTTAAACGACTTCGCCAGATGTGGGCTGGCAACGTGTGAAGTAAGCGGAGTGGGGAGGATCACATAAGTTATAGTGGTGATGCAGGGAGAAAAATATTATTGTTTTATAGCAGCTGCGCGTGTGTGAGTACTTACAGCGACGTAATAGAGAAACAGCTGATTATTTGCCTATTATTATTTGCGTTTTCAGGCAAACACATCAATATGTGTGTTCGTGTGTGTGTCACTGTAGGCTAACGTTTATTATGATTTCTTGTTGTTGTTGGTGTTGTTGTTACTTGTTTGTTTATGCTTGAAAATATTCCAAACCATGGCCCGTATACGATAATTTGCACAACGTAAGCGCATATATTTTCCCTTTTGTTTTGATATGCGCTTTCTTGGCACCACGTCTCTATTTATTTATTATTATTATTTTTTTTTATGTTTTGCGTGTGTTTCGCTGAACTTTGGTTATTTTGATGGGTTAAAACACAAAGAAAATTTCACTTTTTTTCGAATTGGCATAAATTAAAAAACAGTGGCCCGTTTCCGTTTTAGCATAGCATAAACAAAAGAAAGTACGTCCCTGACGTCTCTTCCAAACACTGCAATGAGAAACAAAAAAAAAAGCAAATTAATTTCACAGACACAAATATACAGATACAATATACACAAAGATACAGTATATACATACATGTATGTGTATATGTACATGCATGTACATATACATATACATACTCTTATATACATTTATATACATTCATAAAAACATTTGTTTATTTAAACTAAATAAATGGCACGGGAATTACTTTTGGCGGCATATTTGTCCTTACATGCCAACAATAATCATAACTATAATCCTTCCTCTCCATTGCCTGCCTATCGTGGCATATGCGTTTATGTTTTAAATTATATTATAACTTTTATTAAGCTGAAATTATTGTTTATTCGAGTGGAAAATTTTGTCACTTTAATCTAATCAATATTGACTTTTTGCGCATAAATGTTGCTTTGCTTTTGTTTGTTGACTCGACCTTAAAATGAATTAAATGTCAAGATACTTGAAAGATTTTTTTGTATAATTTACTTAATTGTTTGAGCAAAGCTGAGATTTTATTTATATATACTGTAGTGATAATAATGACTCTATAAAGTTCCACTATAAGGGCCTCTACAAGAAATGAGAAAGCTTTTACAGTGTTTCATTAGAAGGGTAATCATTTGATAGAAAACTGTAAAAGGCCTTTTACCATGTTACACTAAAAGGGTCTCCATAAGAAATGAGAAAGCTTTTACAATGTTCCACTATAAGGGCCTCTATAAGAAATGAGAAAGCTTGTAAAATGTTCCATTTGATAGTAAACAGTAAAAGGCCTTATAATGTAAATGAAAACACAATAAAGAGAAAGCTTTTACCATGTTACACTATAAGTGCCTCTATAAGAAAGCTTTTACCATGTTAAACTATAAGGGCCTCTATAAGAAATTAGAAAGCTTTTAGCATGTTACACTATAAGGGCCTCTATAAGAAAGCTTTTACCATGTTAAACTATAAGGGCCTCTATAAGAAATTAGAAAGCTTTTAGCATGTTACACTATAAGGGCCTCTATAAGAAAGCTTTTACCATGTTCCACTATAAGGGCCTCTATAAGAAATGAGAAGCTTGTATAATGTTCCATTAGAAGCGTAATCATTTGATAGTAAACAGTAAAAGGCCTTATAATGTAAATGAAAACACAATAAAGAGAAAGCTTTTACCATGTTACACAATAAGTGCCTCTATAAGAAAGCTTTTACCATGTTAAACTATAAGGGCCTCTATAAGAAATTAGAAAGCTTTTAGCATGTTACACTATAAGGGCCTCTATAAGAAAGCTTTTACCATGTTCCACTATAAGGGCCTCTATAAGAAATGAGAAGCTTGTATAATGTTCCATTAGAAGCGTAATCATTTGATAGTAAACAGTAAAAGGCCTTATAATGTAAATGAAAACACAATAAAGAGACAGCTTTTACCATGTTACACAATAAGTGCCTCTATAAGAAAGCTTTTACCATGTTAAACTATAAGGGCCTCTATAAGAAATTAGAAAGCTTTTAGCATGTTACACTATAAGGGCCTCTATAAGAAAGCTTTTACCATGTTCCACTATAAGGGCCTCTATAAGAAATGAGAAGCTTGTATAATGTTCCATTAGAAGCGTAATCATTTGATAGTAAACAGTAAAAGGCCTTATAATGTAAATGAAAACACAATAAAGAGAAAGCTTTTACCATGTTACACAATAAGTGCCTCTATAAGAAAGCTTTTACCATGTTAAACTATAAGGGCCTCTATAAGAAATTAGAAAGCTTTTAGCATGTTACACTATAAGGGCATCTATAAGAAAGCTTTTACCATGTTCCACTATAAGGGCCTCTATAAGAAATGAGAAGCTTGTATAATGTTCCATTAGAAGCGTAATCATTTGATAGTAAACAGTAAAAGGCCTTATAATGTAAATGAAAACACAATAAAGAGAAAGCTTTTACCATGTTACACAATAAGTGCCTCTATAAGAAAGCTTTTACCATGTTAAACTATAAGGGCCTCTATAAGAAATTAGAAAGCTTTTAGCATGTTACACTATAAGGGCCTCTATAAGAAAGCTTTTACCATGTTCCACTATAAGGGCCTCTATAAGAAATGAGAAGCTTGTATAATGTTCCATTAGAAGCGTAATCATTTGATAGTAAACAGTAAAAGGCCTTATAATGTAAATGAAAACACAATAAAGAGAAAGCTTTTACCATGTTACACAATAAGTGCCTCTATAAGAAAGCTTTTACCATGTTAAACTATAAGGGCCTCTATAAGAAATTAGAAAGCTTTTAGCATGTTACACTATAAGGGCCTCTATAAGAAAGCTTTTACCATGTTCCACTATAAGGGCCTCTATAAGAAATGAGAAGCTTGTATAATGTTCCATTAGAAGCGTAATCATTTGATAGTAAACAGTAAAAGGCCTTATAATGTAAATGAAAACACAATAAAGAGAAAGCTTTTACCATGTTACACTATAAGTGCCTCTATAAGAAAGCTTTTACCATGTTAAACTATAAGGGCCTCTATAAGAAATTAGAAAGCTTTTAGCGTGTTACACTATAATAGCCTCTATAAGAAAGCTTTTACCATGTTCGACTATAAGGGCCTCTATAAGAAACGAGAAAGCTTTTACAATGTTCAATTAGAAGCGCCTCTATAAGAAATGAGAAAGCTTTTACAATGTTTCAATCATATTAGAACTGTAAAAGGCCTTATAATGTATATACAAACGCTATAAAGAGTAAATTGTGTTTTTATATACAGTTTACTTTGCATATAAAGGAGCTTTGGATTGTATTCCAGTTCAGCGTTCTTATAAAGTTTATGAAATATACACATACAAATATACATTAATTGATTTTTAAGTCATTTTTACTTTTTGTTAATTTAATGTTATATTTTCAATTCCATTCACCTTTTGACCTTACCGCCGATAACCGAATTTGGGTTCTTTGAGCAAAGAAATTGCATACAAAATTTGCCTTGAACAAATATAAGAAATATAGGAATATATTTCTGATATTTTGAAGGTATAATAGAGTCACTAAACGATTTTAAAATATGTTTTTCAAAACAAAATAAATGTGAACAGTGAATAAAAGAAAACAGTAAACAAAACAGTTCAAACAACAGGAAACGCCCTGACATTCTTCAGGATACACTAAATGAATATTCCCAACGTTCTTACACAGTTTCAAGTCTACACAGTTATTCCGACTTATATCGTTCACTGAGTCACATATGCCAAAGACCTCGTCCAGAAATCTGAATTAGAATCGAATCAGTGTATAAAATGATCTCCTTTCAGGACAAGAAAAACACAACTATTCAATAGAAAAGAAATGTTTCTTCCAGGATGTCCTCTGGCGCTTCTGCTACCATCAGAACTGAAATACATCCAGAAACCCTAATTTGAACCGAATCAGTGTATAAAATGATCTCCTTTCAGGACAGGAAAAACACAACTATTCAATAGAAAACAAATCATTCTTCCATCATGTCCTCTGGCCCCTTCTGCTTCAGTCAGAACTTAAATGCATCTAGAAATCCTGATTTGAATCGCATCAGTATATAAAATAGCCTTCTTCCCTAAATAATAAGACTATAGGAAAAAAAGAACTGTTCATCACAAAATTCCTTTTTCTTCCATCATGTCCTCGAACCCTTCTACTCCAATGAGAACTGAAATAAATGCCACATTATCAGTTGGAATTCCTTTTATATGTTGATTAAGGTATAACCGGAGATATTTGACATCTTCAGCTTGAGGGCAATGGATGACTATTTAGTATGACAGACGGACAGGAACTCCGTTTCAAGGTGAAAGTTACTTGTACTGACTTAGTAGCGTTGACCCTCATTCTCCATTTGTCAAACCAATTTTGAGGTTGGTCGAGGTTGGTTGAGCTGTTTGGAGTTGGTCGAGTTGGTCGAGGTGTTTGGAGTTGGTCGAGGTGTTTGGAGTTGGTCGAGTTGGTCGAGTTGGTCGAGTTGGTCGAGGTGTTTGGAGTTGGTCGAGGTGTTTGGAGTTGGTCGAGTTGGTTGAGGTGATTGGAGTTGGTCGAGGTGTTTGGAGTTGGCCGAGGTGTTTGGAGTTGGCCGAGGTGTTTGGAGTTGGTCGAGGTGATTGGAGTTGGCCGAGGTGTTTGGAGTTGGTCGAGGTGATTGGAGTTGCTCGAATTTGTCGGGGTGTTTGGAGTTGGTAGAGGTGTTTGGAGTTGGTCGAGTTGGTCGAGTTGGTCAAGGTGATTGGAGTTGGTCGAATTTGTCGGGGTGTTTGGAGTTGGTCGAAGTGTTTGGAGTTGGTCGAGTTGGTTGAGGTGTTTGGAGTTGGTCGAGGTGTTTGGAGTTGGCCGAGGTGTTTGGAGTTGGTCGAGGTGTTTGGAGTTGGCCGAGGTGTTTGGAGTTGGTCGAGTTGATTGAGGTGTTTGGAGTTGGTCGAGGTGTTTGGAGTTGGCCGAGTTGGTTGAGGTGTTTGGAGCTGGTCGAGTTGGTCGAGTTGGTCGAGTTGGTCGAGGTGTTTGGAGTTGGTCGAGGTGTTTGGAGTTGGCCGAGGTGTTTGGAGTTGGTCGAGGTGATTGGAGTTGGTCGAATTTGTCGGGGTGTTTGGAGTTGGCCGAGGTTTTTGGAGTTGGTCGAGTTGGTTGAGGTGTTTGGAGTTGGTTGAGTTGGTCGAGGTGTTTGGAGTTGGTCGAGGTGTTTGGAGTTGGTCGAGTTGGTCGAGTTGGTCGAGTTGGTCGAGGTGTTTGGAGTTGGTCGAGGTGTTTGGAGTTGGCCGAGGTGTTTGGAGTTGGTCGAGGTGATTGGAGTTGGTCGAATTTGTCGGGGTGTTTGGAGTTGACCGAGGTGTTTGGAGTTAGTCGAGGTGTTTGGAGTTGGTCGAGATGTTTGGAGTTAGTTTGCGGCACCAGTTAAATGATTGGTATTTATAGCCATTATAACGGTGTCGTCATCATAGATTCGAATTTCATCCAGGGGTAGATCTGCCGTAAAAACACTATAAGACACAGGACCTAGTACGCTGCCCTGAGGAACACCCGCCGCAATTGGAAAAGCTGCATTAATTTCTGATTTAAAATTCATTCTGAAGTGGGTTCTTCAAGACATGAATTCAAAATATCAAAATTTGTTTGAGGCAAAGAGTTCTTTGGTATGAAAACTGTGCCAGGGTGTCAAACTTTATCGAACATTCGCATATTCCTGAAATGTATGCATATACACATCTGTGAATATGTGCAATTTGTGTTCTCTATGAAAGCTAGGTCTACTACTCCTATGCATCCCCCATACCATGATAGAGACTTTGCCGAATTCATCAGTTGGAATTAAATTACGATTGTCCACTGCTTTTAACGGTTGTCGTCACCCTCTATAGCGCCCCTCATTATAGCGATATAGCATGGTTTTGTTCTCATTGTAAAATATAAAGTCATCCCAATAATCATTCGGTTTGCCAATGTCATCCTAGCGAAATACAGTCGCTTTTCTATGTGTTGTGTTCAATAACTCTTGACATTACACTGGTTCTTTAGCAGGACCTGCCTTAAGCCTGAATCGCAATGTCGCGTTGGGTCAATCCTGCGTTTGACAGCTAAAGTAAAACCAACGTCGGCATACGAGAGCTACCGCAATGCAACCTCATGCGTTTTATCGTAATGTTTGGCTAATATCGTAACGCATCCGGGAACAAAGAAGTAGAGCTAGTTTCTACCAGAGAACACAGAGAAAAGAAACTATTCCCGTAGCGGACACACCACGATTCTGAGTGGATTCATGTACAACGTCCGTCTGCTTTATTTCGCTACTTTGCCGTTTGACGTTTAAGTTTCTTTACTCAGTACTAGGTCGTGCGTTGGACAGTTGGATGTGATGTTGTTGTTTTTGTTGTGATTACTGCTGTTACTAAAGCCGCTGCGTTTTAGTGAAGAAGCTCAACGCGTCATTGCGCTTCACAAATTTTGGGTTGTGCGTTTTGACAAACCATATCGTAAAGTTCGCTCAAAGTGGTGAAATCTTAGTTCAATGCGCGGCTGACCTAACCAGAGAACACAGAGAAATGAAACTTAAAAGTCAAACGGCAAAGCAGCGAAATAAAGCAGACGGACGTTGTACACGAATCCACTTAAAATCGTGGTGAATCCACTCAGAATCGTGGTGAATCCACTCAAAATCGTGGTGTATCCGCTACGGACGCTGGCAGCGTAAAAGACTTTCCTTTTTCTGTGTTCTCTGGACCTAACGCATCATTGCGATTCAGCTTTTACTGTTTCGTAGGTAATCGCAACATCACAGTCTTCTTTGACTTCACTTGCAAGGGTTCTCGTAGAAATCTGCGGATGTTTGACTACTTTCCTTGCCAAGATCCATTCTGTTCTCTCTGACATTTTGTTCTGACAGCCGTCTACTGGTTTTGGCTCTAGTCTAATAGCAGGACCTGGCTTACAGTTTCGTAGGTAATCGCAACATCACAGTACATTTGAGTTCAATTGCAAAGACTTCTACGGGAAGGGAATGTTTAATTACTTTTATTGCCAAGATCCTTTCTGTTCTCTCTGATATGTTGTTCAGACAGCCGTTCGAATCTTTTGGCTCCAGTCTATCCTCGTTTTTTACGCGATTGAAAATAATTGTAAATTGTTTGTCTGGCCAAAGAAAACATTTCGGACAATTCTTGGACACTTTTTCCGATGCAGTGGTGTCGGTAAACCAACTGAGTTATATAAAATGTCATTCTTTTGCCAGGAATGTTTAATGTTATTTACGGTTGATTCTTCTTCTAAAATGTGCACAAGCTTCCAAAAGTCTTGGCATAGATTCTTCCAAGCTTCCAAATTTTTCCACCGGTATTTTGTCCCACTCTTCTTGCAGAACCTTTTTTAGTATAGCCTTAGATGAAATCTGGTGCTCTCTGACTGTTTCCTCCAGATAAGCCCAAAATTTTCAATGGGTTTCATATCAGGACTTTAGGATAGTGTCGGCTGTTGTTTCGTGTTAGACAAAATCCAGTGGGAAGAGTGCGAAGCGGTGTATTCTGTTGTATTAACGTGTCCTTTAGACTTCTCGACCACTGCTGCGAATTTCAGGCTGAGGTCGCGGCTATAGAAAGAGAACTGTCTTGGCTCAAGAAGAAGATATCTGGACAAGATATTTGTATTCTATCTGGTACCCAAGCGACAATGCGCTCCCTGGATTCAGCTATAATCATATCAAAAACCGTCAAGAGCTGCCGCAAATCTATAAACGCCGCTAAGCAGACTCGTCAGCAACTGAGGTGGGTTTCTGGTCACAGGGATATTCCAAGGAACTGCAAAGCGACTGGACTCGTCCGAGAGGGCACTTCGATACTGATTCAGCCAGCTAGGTCAAACCTCGGTATTCCTATTGCCACACGTAAGCTTTTTATTAATACAATATCCTTAGGCGTGGCGGGCTGGTGCTGGTCTGAATGCAAGATAGCTACACTAACCTGTCCTGAAATAAACGTTAAGCACTCAAAAGATCTAATATCGCTAAATAGACAAAGTATGAGTACTGTCATAAGTGTCCTAACCAGACACTGGACCCTGGGTACTCTACGTAGTAGGCTGGAGATTGTCTCTAACGACTTATACAGGAGTTGTATGGACGAGGAGGAGAGTGAGTCCATTGAGCACCTGTTATGCACGTGTGTAGTGCTGCCGAGAAGATGCTGTAGTTTCCTGGGTGACCACTTTCTGGACTCTTTGGGAGATAAACCATATAAGAAGATAATGTCCATCAATTTTGGTTCATTAAAAGCTCCAAATGGCTGGACCTTTGAAAGGGTTTAGGACTAGAGTCTAATGCGGTATCACAAGGAGTCAATGATGGCCGAAGTGCGCCCTTCTGGCGACCACTGTACCTACATCTTGGTGGAAGTAATAACCGTTTTTTGGCAGACCAATTTTTTCAGCACTGGCATGTAATTTGTCCTTTAGAATAGACACGACTGTGTCTATAATTCCAACGATAAACTTCAGTGCTCCCACTCTCAAAGCGGAATTAAGTACATCCACATATTATTATTATTCTTATTATTATTATAAATATGTATATATGTACTCGTATATACATATTATTATTAGCAGTTATTTATTTCAAAGCAGGTTGGCGTGATTTGTTTTCAGCAGCGATTTTCAGGCAGCACCGGGAACCGCAGAAGTGCAACAACAGTTGATTTTTGAATATACACACACACAGATACGAGGTGTGATCAAAAAAATAACCGTTATTTTCAAATTTCTTGAGTTACGTATGTTCGATGTTCGCATTTTTTTTCTGTTATGTTGGTACACATGTCTGTTATATATGTTGGCAATACCAACCATTTTGGATTGTCAGTTTGTTTTTGACAGATAAAAAGGTTAGTCGTGTTTTGGTGTGCTCTTCGATTTTGTACTATTCGAAAAAATGGATCAAAGAAACTGTATTCAGTTTTGTGTAAAAAATTAAATTAAATGCGCAAGGACATTTGAAATGTTGACTGTGGCCTTTGGCGAGTCTACTATGAGCAGAACACAAGTTCAATTGTGGTATAACCGGTTTAAGGAAGGCCGAGAAGATGTCAATGACGATGCTCGTCCTGGTCGCCCGAGCACGTCAACAACCGATGAAAACATTGACGCAGAGAAGAAAATGATTTTGGATAATCATCGAATCACTATCAGAGAGGTTGCTGATGATGTTGGCATATTGTTCGGCTCATGCCAAGCAATTTTTACGGATGTTTTAGGCATGAAACGTGCGGCAGCGAAGATTGTTCCAAAATTGCTAAATTTTGAGCAAAAACAACGTCGCATGGACGTCGCGCAGGAGCTGTTTTTGGCCAAAAACCAAAACCGTTATCATGCCTCAACCACCGTATTCACTGGACTTGGCCCCCGCTGACTTTTTCTTCTTTCCAAAACTGAAGACACCGATGAAAGGAAAGCGTTTTGCTACGATTGAGGAGATAAAAGAAAAATCGAAATAAGAGCTGTTGGCGATACCAAAAAAAGCGTTTCAGAAGTGTTTCGAGGATTGGAAAAAACGCTGGCATAAGTGTATTGTATCTGAGGGGAATTACTTTGAAGGGGACAAGATAGTTGTTGATGAATAAATAAATACTTTATTTTTTGATCACACAATAACGGTTATTTTTTGATCACACCTCGTACATACAGACATCCATACATACATGAAAGAGACATTTGCAGTCACAAAAACTTATGCTATAACATGTATCCAGGGAGGTAACTATTTATCTTATACATACATACAGTATACATACATACATACATACATACATACTTACATAGTATATGTACATATGTATGTATTTGCATATGTGGAATAACAATAACAACCTCCCACTCTTTGAAGAACTGTTTGTTGTCTTTTCTAAACACACGAGTAAAGAAACTGTGGAAGAAGAGAGGGAGAGAGAGAGTGAGAGAGGATACGAAATGCCCTTGTTGGGTGGCCGAGTGGATCGGATGTATGCCTTCGGAATTCTTTCCCGCTTTGTATGTTGACGGAAGAAAACAGGTCAGGACATGTTTATTTGCATATAGTAAAGTGGAGTCGTTGGATGCTTTTCCGAAACTAAAACTTTATTACTCAAAAGTGCTGCTTATAAACTAAAATACAACAGTGCTGATTATAACTAAAGTACAAAATGTGTGGGTGGAATAAATTCGTAAGAATTCCTTGCAGCCTGGGAACTGCATAGTAAACAAAATAACTTGTGTGGGTTCTGCTCGATCTTCTTGGATTGCGCGCGGCAAGTCAAGCGATCGAGTTGCACGCTCGTACGTGACAAATCGTGACATTGAGCTTGGACTTAAATTCTAAGTCAAGCAGCTAGTGGTCCGTGTGCAGTATGCATGACTATATGCCCACAATTGTGTATTTACTTTTATAAGTCAAGTAGACAATGTATGTGAGAGAGTGCGTGTGTGTGTGTGTACGTGTGTAAGAGAGTGTGTGCAAATGCAAAGCATAGAATGGCACTTGTTTACAAAATGCATGCCGAAATATGACGCAAGTGCATGACAATCAAACTGCGTTGTTGAATTTATGCTCTGCTCTGCTCTGCTGTTGCAGGTCGGAAGGTGCCGACAGCGCAAGAATTGCCAAGTTGGGTTTTCGGTGATATTAGTTGGCGACGTGCAAAAATGCATAATTTAATTTAGCTAGAAGTGCACACACACACACATACATACGTCACATGC
This sequence comes from Clusia tigrina, assembly GCA_920105625.2. Taxonomy (NCBI): domain Eukaryota; kingdom Metazoa; phylum Arthropoda; class Insecta; order Diptera; family Clusiidae; genus Clusia; species Clusia tigrina. The sequence continues at coordinate 33,186,115 of OV050030.1, forward strand.
ATGGTCGATGGCATTGTATATTTACACCCCGCGCCAATTAGTTAAGGGCAGGTGTAAACACTGTAATTACACAGCCGGAAGAGTTTCAATCACGTTCCATTCGCCAGCCTCACCACGCTAAATGTTAATTATTTAGAAACTTAGATGGGTTTTTGTGGTTGGGGCATAAAATGGCTATTAAGTGGGTCTTTCGAATGGAAATAAGGAAGAAAAAGATACGAGTGAATTTTGAGATCCTCTTAAGGAAAGTAAGGATTCGATAATGTCACGAGAAGTTAAGGAAAAGTCACATACAGTGACTCACAGTGAAAGTGAGCCACTGCTGTCACTGTATATAAACTCATAGGGGACAATCACCTTACATAGACACGACCTAATTTGGTATAGTATTTGCCACCAAATTAGGTCGTGTCTATGCAGAAAATGTAGGGAGGTTGGAGTAAGGGAAACTCTAGAACATCTCCTTTACATATGTCCTGCGTTATCAACAACGTGATTAAAATGCTTAGGAGCCCCACAATTTGGGAGATTTGAAGACATCTCAGGAATGGAGCTGACAGGACTGCTTAAATTCCCAAAAACGTTGTCATCCTACGAGATGTCTACTGGAAATCTGCATAAAGGTCAGACTCCATCTGGTATCGCTGACAGGACTGCTTAAATTCCCAAAAACGTTGTCATCTTACGAGATGTCTACTGGAAATCTGCATAAAGGTCAGACTCCATCTGGTATCGCTAAGGACCAATCGGTCTATGCGTGGCTTTATGCTACCCAGGTTAACCTAACCTAACCTATATACAACGAAACCGATTCAACCAACAAGGTCAACCCTCAGTATTTCCGTAGCTATATGCAAGCTGCAGGTAGATACAATATCCTTAGACACAGCGATTTTCCTATATGTTCGTGGGCGTTCCCCTAACCATTGTTAAGGGAAATATGATCACTTCTTCCTCAAGGTTCCAGAGAGGTGGAAAAACGCTCCGAGATATGCCACTTGATGCAATGATGTAACCTAATTACAGTGCAAGAAGAACGAATAATCTTCCCAATAAGCTAAGACACACCATTAGCAACCTTACAGCTGTCTGCACGGGTCAATGGACTATCGGCACGCACGCTGACAAATTGGGCATTCAGTTGAATGCTCATTGCAGAAACTGTAAAGACCCACAAGAGACAGAAACAGTTGTCCACTTTTATGGTGATTGCCAAGCCCTCGCTTCCATGAGACTAAAATTTTTCGGAGCACCTTTTCTGGATGGTCTTTGGCATTGCTCTCGTTTACAACTTTCAGACCTAAGCTAATTTATAAACATCTTTGGCTGGTTGTAAGTCATAGTGTATCACCATCTTTAGGCTCGCGAGGATATGGCATCAAAACGGCACTAGTACTAATTGGGGCGACCCGAGGGTTGTCAGCCAGTTTATCCACCTACCTAACAGGTATCTTTCAAGAGCTTTCCACCATAAAACCTCAGCAATATATTTTATTCAGGTAGTATCAGGGCGCGCAAAGCAGAGGCGCCTGGCGAGCGCTGTTAAATTCGGCCGTAACCCGATAGCGGATTGTTGCGCAGATTCTGCGATGAGGCCAAGAAAGTAAGTAAGTAAGTAATATCAGTGGAATGTACAACATTATAATTAACTATGAGTATTTCACTCGACAAAAAATAGTTTTCCAGATCCATTTCTCTTCTACTGAGTTTGTGTGAGGCATGTTCAGAGCAACTGTAAAATATTCTCTTCTTCCGGTATGTTCCTGGATCTTGTAGAGCACTCAAACTCATCATTAACTTGAAGAATCCCCTCAATAACAGGATGAGCTCCTATGAAACAGTACTGAGTTATCAACCCCACCAATGTTCTTAGTGCTGCACCATTTAGAGATATCAGTCAGTCTGTCCTGCTTAGACTAAACTCTGTATGGCAACCAGAGAGCTCATAATTAAGTAGGTTAGTTCCAACTCGGTCACTATTAGGGTAGGTTAGTACCACTGATATTATATGGAGACGATCAATATAGATATAGATATGCATATATGCTGGCCTCCTTGGTCTAGTGGTAAGCCTGCTAGATTCACACTCGGTGGCTCCTGTAAACATGGAAGTATGATCCCATAGAAAAAACAAAGTATGTCAATGACTGCATCAAATGAAATGAAAGAAGTTATGTTAAACAATGGAACCTGCCGAAAACGCTCAATAAAATAATTTTTTAACAGCTTTCTAACCCAGTCGATACGAGTAATATCTGGAATAAATTTATTTCATTTGGTTCAGTCATAATTCTCAACTTCAGGAACTCCCCAACTATTGAGGAAATGATAAAAAAGTACTCTAAAGGAAAGGCAATTAATTTATGAGAGAATGATATAATGACAATATCTATGATCATATCATGATATAATGAGAATATCTGTTGACTTCGTATATGATCATAGTGCCCTTCATACATACTTGAGAACGGTATCACTCCAATGCTGTCGATTAATTCCTTACATGGAAATGACATTTTCTCATAGATGGATACAGATTGAGATAATTTCAAAGGATTCTTAGGATATCACAACGATTTCCACATGAATTCATATGTTGCCCATATAAGATGTTCGTCATATCCGTTGGGACCTCTTCTCATAGAACCATTGGTTTTATCTTTATGACTTCTAGAACATACGATCTACCAGAACAATGTAAAAGATCGTTGTAGGGATTTTACCTTAGCCATGCCTCCCTCAGACAACTTCATAGTCTATATAAATATATGTCAAGTAGTCCTACAACATTGAGACTTCTAAGTATCTATATTCGAAAACTCTGGAACCACTTGGACGATCTGTGCTAAACTCAGTACAGTTATTATTCAGGCTTCTGTGAAGATTTTCCAGGGACTCATCCAGGATACAAGGTATGATTGTACAATTTAGTATGGAACTGTAGTTTACTAGTGGCATCCACCGAACGAAAGTGGCGCTATTGAAGAGGGGTGGGGGGTCTGACTCTAAGTTTTTGAAAGTCTTATTTAATTTTTTAATTTCAGGAAAGTTTTTAAACAATCGTGCTTAGCTAAATAAGTTCATACTCGTATATTGGACTATGTTAAAAAATAAGAGCAAATACCACGACTTCGAAAAGAAACCTGTGATGGAACAGTTGGATTTTTATTTTTTCTAATATAAATAATACTGAAAAAATAGTCAAACATAAACAATCACTCGAAAAATAAGTTGCGAAATTATCAACCTCCATTCTAAGACTCATTCTCTACCAACCCAGTAAAATTAACTTTGCGAAGTGCACTGGAAAAAACGCTTTAGTAACATTTTCCTACATTTATGTTGGAGGAGATACTCCTGCTTTTTGTGTGGAATATTAACATTTGTTTGAGGTTCTTATTCTTCCCATCTCTAGAACCGTCAGAGTCCACATATCACAATCTTCTGTTCTAATCATCTTTTTCTTCTTAGGTGGCAATTACAACCCGTGGTCGAGTTACGGAGCCATGGACCATGGTTGGCCTCTGCCAGGACTTCTTCCAGGTATTTGGCAGTTATGACTAACCTTATGTGTGTGTGAGGTATGTCAAACAATGAACCTGCCGAACCTGCTCTACTGGGCCCCGGGTACTCCTCGTCTCGAATGGCTTTTACAGGACTTGCATGAATGAGAAGGACGAAGAGTCCAGTGAATACCCGATCTGCACATGTCCAAAAGTCTCCTCGGCGACTTCCTGAGCTCCCTGGACTTTGCAAATAAAAAAGTAGGCTCCATCATTGGGTGTATCAAAGGCTCCCAATGGCTGGTCTTTGGAAAGGGAATGGGACTTGCGTCTCTTGTGGTGCAACAAATGACCAATCCGGGTCGAAGTCTGTGTTTTTAGCAGTCGATCAATCTACCTACCTAGCATATAGATGTAGATATATAGCAGTGGTATATAAATACATATACGAGTATACACCATCTTCCACATGGCGAAGCAAGCACAAAATTAAAAAATATGCCAATCAAATTATTAATAAATGAATGTGATAAATAAAAATTGCTTATTAATTGTTTAAATTAATTGCAAGCAACGAATTGGAAAAGATTCAAGTCCAAAAGTCTTTGTATATCTTTATATATATGCACGAGAATGTGTGCAGAGAAATGTTTGTTCTGGAAGTTTTGTATTGTGAAGCGTCACCCTACACCATAAACTATGAGCTACATTAGTTCCGAAGGAATGCAAGCTATGCCAATACACGGCTTAAAGGGATGACGTGGATAAGTGCATGCAACTTTATGTGGTACCTTGTTACCTCCTTGCAATGGGGCCACATGGTGGTGGTAATAAGGTGGAGTATCATTTTGTGGGTGAGAAGAAAGTTTGAACCCACTTTAGCGACTAAAGTGGGTTCCACTTCTTCGAGGATCTCAGATGGTTTCAAGTACCAATCATCGACCCATCAGTTGTTAGCAGCCTTATAAGCAATTATGTCCCAACACCAGAAATATCACCAATGAATTTGACATAGCAAAAGAAAGGGCCTCAAAAGTTGACGATGGAACAAGAGAAGCAAAAAGAACCGACGAAGAAAGGATTTGTGGATTAAGAGAACAAAAGAGGCGTAAAGAAATGATGATGAAAGGATTAGTGGATTAAGAGAACAAGAGAAGCAAAAAGAAACGATGAAGAAAGGATTTGTGGATTAAGAGAACAAAAGAGGCGTAAAGAAATGATGATGAAAGGATTAGTGGATTAAGAGAACGTGGATTAAGAGAACAAGAGAAGCATAAAGTAACGAGGAAGAAAGGATTTGTGGATTAAGAGAACAAGAGAAGCAAAAAGAAACGACGAAGAAAGGATTTGTGGATTAAGAGAACAAAAGAGGCGTAAAGAAATGATGATGAAAGGATTAGTGGATTAAGAGAACAAGAGAAGGGTAAGGAAATGAAGATGAAAGAATAAGTGGATTAAGAGAACGTGGATTAAACGAATAAGAGAAGCAAAAAGAAACGACGAAGAAAGGATTTGTGGATTAAGAGAACAAAAGAGGCGTAAAGAAATGATGATGAAAGGATTAGTGGATTAAGAGAACAAGAGAAGGGCGAAGAATTGATTATGAACGATTTGGAGGATTAAAAAAAACACCAACAAATGCCAGGAGTTGGTGGAACAGCGTCTGAAGGAGCACCTAAAGTTTATGGAGAAGAAGTTTAACCGGAGTACAAGACCAGCTTCCTTCGGTTTCACGACAAATAGTAGAGTTGACCCGATCGCAGTTGAATTCAAAGACAAAATTGTACCAGATCATGACAAAATGGCCACTTTAGAGGAACAACTCCGTGATCGACCGATGAATGATTCAAATACAGACGTAGTTCGAGAGGTAGCTAGTCTTAAGCTGCACAATAGATCTCTGTGGTTGCAGTGCCTACGGGCGATGGCCCAACCCTTAGCATTACATTAGTGTTAAGCTAAAACTATCTACCGATGATGGTACAACCGGCCTACCCCACTTCTATCTATGGTACAACCGACCTACCCCACATCATTATCATCATTATTATATCTTACACCATAATTAATTATGACTGCAAAGGTTTAGGGGAATGAGTACTAGCAGCTAAGTAGGATTCGACTCGAGTAGGATTCGAACCCATGACCGCCCGGAGTGTGAGTCTAGCATGCTTCCCACTCGACCACAGCGGCCAACTCAGAATTATAAAATCCTCAACTATTGTGAGAATGAAGCAGTTTTGAGACCAAAGCCGGGCAGGATACCCACGGACTCCGGATTGTGAGTCTAGCATGCTTACCACCAGGCCACAGAGGGCGGCATTATCTATGGTAAAACTGGGTTCAAGCTCCGGTTTCAAACTACGTTGGCTAAATATCAGTGGAATAACGAAGATAGTGCTGCGGCGTTGATCTTTGTTTTGAAAAGAAGCAAGGTTGAAATTTAATAGACTGTTCCTATAATGCTTCCAGACAATTACCATGCCATCATTAATGGTTAGTAAGGAAAGGAGCATATGAAACAATTCTACTGAGTGGAAAAGAAATCTGGTGAAATCTTTCGGGAGTTTCTTTTAGCACCTTTGGTATATCCGGAATATTCAAGCGATGTGAATCCAGGAATATGTTGATGGGTTTCGTGACTTAAAGAATCAACTGAAACTGCTGAAGCTTTATATTATCTTGGTCATGGGTATCAGGAAGACTTGCTGCAGCCAAGAGTTCTCAGCTTAAGATCCGTTAAGCAAAGAGAGTCAAATACTCCTTTTGGAACCATTCAGAATTACGCTTTATATGGGGCCAGAGAGGCCACAAGGCGGGTGACTGCTACAATGTTGGAAGAGATAAAGGCTTATTAGTCCAGAGCAAGGAAAGTGATAAAGAAATACAAGGACAGAGATCCTGCTAAACTGAAGAACGTCAACTTGAGACTGTCTTCAATGTTGGAAGAGATAAAGGTTTATTACTCCAGAGCAAGGAATCTGTGATAAAGAAATACAAGGACAGAGATCCTGCTAAACTGAAGAAAGTCAATTTAACGACTCAAGGAGAGAGATCCTAATAAACTTAAGAAAGTCAGGTCAGTAACTCCCTTCACCACAAAACCGGTTGACGAAGAATTTCACCATTGAAATGCTGATGTAACTGAAACACTGACACAGGATCCAAACGCATTGCATCCAATAATCAAAATGCATATATTCGATGAAGCTGTAGAATCAGCGATAAAGTGGTAAAATCAGAATGTGTTTAATTTGTTGACGGCAATCGACGAAGTCACAAGAGTTCAGGGATCAGAAAATGAACTAGATCAGTCGCTATTATAACTATAATAATGAAACATGAGTTCATCGTGATAGGATCATCTTGATGAGTTGATGAGTTCATCATGATCTTAAGTTCATCTTGATCAGTTGTGGGCAAAGTAATCAGATCATCCGGTATTAGATCCACACTAATGAAACATAAGTTCATCGTGATAGGTTCATCTTGATGAGTTGATGATTTCATCATGATCTTAAGCTCATCTTGATCAGTTGTGGGCAAAGGAATCAGATCATTCGCTATTGGAAGCACAATAATGAAACATGATTTTATCGTGATAGGTTCATCTTGATGAGTTCATGAGTTCATCATGATCTTAAGTTCATCTTGATCAGTTGTGGGCAAAGTAATCAGATCAGTCACTATGAGAACCACAATAATGAAACATAAATTCATCTTGATAGGATCATCTTGCTGAGTTAATGAGTTCATCATGATCTTAAGTTCATCTTGATCAGTTGTGGGCAAAGTAATCAGATCATCCGGTATTAGATCCACAATAATGAAACATGAGTTCATCGTGACAGATCATCTTGATGAGTTGATGGGTTCATCATGATCTTAAGTTCATCTTGAGGATTTTTAGGCAAAGGAATCAGATCAGTCGTTGTTAGATCCACAATAATGAAACATCTTTGTAGGATCATCTTCATGAGTTCACCAGTTGTTACTTTACCCCATGGATGCCTTAATCATTAATGGCAAACTTCGATTGAGTTAGACGAACCACGGGAGCAAATATGCCAATAGCAGAGCGTGCCTGATCGAGACCTATAGGTGCATATCATTATATAAACAAAGGAAGCAAAAAGTACAAGAACGTAGTTTGAATTAGAGTCTTCAAGTAACTGATTATTCCAATAAACGTTTGCGTGGAAAATTTTAATTAATTGTTTAACAATGTTTTCGAGGAACTTATCTAATCTCTTGGAACTACGAACGTTGGTTCGTGTCACTAACGGGCTATTATGGAGCTCACAAACATTATCTAAATTGTGATAAAGAGGGAAAACTTGAGCAACAAATAAAGGAATAAAAATTATCTATACTACCACAGAATAATCACTTTAAACAATTGTTATCTACACCAACACAAAACAACAACAAGAACAAAGGAAACAAATATTTATAAATAAAATGATGCGAATAAAAACAATTGAGCACAATAAACATGGAATAATAAATATAAAACTGGTGATTTTCTTCATAAAACTCAAGCCCTCTAAATTGGACAGAACAACGCCGCATCTGAGATATCCAATCTAATCAAATTTGTCTTCTTTCAGCTTTCTGAGGAAAGAATTATTTGGCGTCAATAAATTATGATTCACCGAAAGTTAACCGTGGATTGGGAGGACTGCTTCTATCTTCTCACATTCCACCGCATGTTTCCTTCCTTCAAAGAGGAGGTACTCATGTTTCATGTCCACAGATCCAAAACAGTTGTTAAAGTCTACGAAGAACTGAGGTATGAGATGATGCTCTTCGATCGTTGGATCCAGCGATTGAATGATTGACTGTTCTGAAATGATGCTCTTCGATCGTTGGATCTAGCGATTGAATGATTAACTGTTCAGAGATGATGCTCTTCGATCGTTGGATCCAGCGATTGAATGATTAACTGTTCAGAGATGATGCTCTTCGATCGTTGGATCCAGCGATTGAATGATTGACTGTTCTGAAATGATGCTCTTCGATCGTTGGATCCAGCGATTGAATGATTAACTGTTCAGAGATGATGCTCTTCGATCGTTGGATCCAGCGATTGAATGATTGACTGCACATAATTCAAAAGAGCAACGATTTTAGAGGAGAGTATTGTCCAAAGCTGTTTGCAGAATTCATTTTAGTTTATCTTTGAGTGGAGGATGAAGTTTCTAAGTAACAATCGTCGTCCAGACCACGTAGGTAGGTAGGTATAGCGGCCGAAAGTCACTCCTCCATTAAAGAAGATGTCTAATGTCTGATTGGTATGATAGACAGGAAACAAGGTACTGGTGGAACTCATGCTTTTATAAGAAGAAGTGCTGAAATACAGTTTAACTCAAAAACTGCCTGCCTACATTTGCAATAGATATACACAAGGTGCATTCTAGGTAGGTAGGTAAGAATAGCGGCCGCCAGAAGGGCACACTTAGGCTATCATTGACCCCTTGTGATACCGCCAGAAGGGCACACTTAGTCCATCATTGACCCCTTCTGATACCGCATGAGACTCTAGTCCCAAACCCTTTCAAAGGTCCTGCCAATTGGAGCTTTTTACAAAGCAGTTGAAGCTTATCTTCTTATTTGGTATATCTCCCAAAGAGTCCAGAAAGTGGTCACCCAGGAAAGTGCGTCTCCTTCGGGACAACGCTGGACTCATACATAACAGGCGTTAGACTACGTAGTGAGGCATTATTTCAATTGAGAAGAGTATAAACTGTAAAACTAAGACACTTTTGGTATCCATTTTGTTTACTGCAGTTGGCTTATTAGCTTATGAGTTATTCCAACATGACTGCTTGGTTCAGCACCCGTTTTATACCCAACTAATATCTCAGATGCTTTGGGTGGGTCTATTTCCAAGCTGCAAAACACATTTTCCCCAGGTACAAGCAGAAATATCTTCAACCAAACACACTACATGACTTTGTTAGAGCTTCTAATATGTACTTCGTGGGCTGTACCTTGGAGTTTTTCAATATTCTTATTCTCATTTAACATATCCATCATTGTAAAAGCTTCAATGATCCAACATCATCAGGCAAACAGTCCGAAAGTGAGTTATGTGGCTCTGCTATGGACTAGCTTAGTTGACACAGTATTTGCCTCAGAACACAAAGTATTTGACACAGTATTCACCTCAGAAAACTCCATCAGGTACCCCTTCCCAGAGTGGTTTCTCTCTAAAAATAGGTATCACAATAGGCCAATGGGCCTCCGAGTGCAACTTGCGTAACTCGCAAGCTACCTTGTTAACCGAACTTACTTACCCCTTGATCTCTACCGCACAATGGGCAACAATGCCTGAGTGTTTGCAGACCTTTCTTCAGAGGTTCTCCGGCTTACCCCATAACCCTTGAACTCAGTTTGACTGTACTGTCATAAAAGTCTTTGAAGTAAAATGGAGGAAGCAGTGTTTTATTTGTTTAAATATATGAATAAAATTGGTCCTCTAAACATTCAACCTTCATTTCACTATCTCCTGAGCCCGTGGGAAGTATGCAGTAGATGTAATATATATAGTATCTCTAACCAGATTTTCCAAATAAGCCCTCAAGTAAAATTCAAATGGGTCTCTCTTTCTTTCACCAACGCTATGGGCTTCCTCTTCTTGTGCCTTTAGCATCCAAATCGAAAGTAATCAGTTGTAAAAGAGTGTCTATTCCTCGTGTATGTTCTTTAATAATAACAAGGGTGTCTATTCTTCGTGTATATTCTTTAACCAGATCTAATTAGCCCCATGCTCAAGCTCTAGTAACTTTCAGATGGGTCTCTCTCCTTCGCCAGAGCTCTAGGCCTCCTGTTCTTGTACCTTTATCCGCCAAATCTCTCCTAGGAGTAATGTTTTTGGATCCGCTTTTCTACTTACCTCAAAGCCAGAGTATATCACTTCTAAAATAAAATATATACCTAAACTATATCCAGTAGTTTGTTCAGAGAACAGTATCCGAGATGAATCTTTCAGTTTCATCTGGGATACTATGTTCGTATCTATTCGCTAGGCTTCGTGTTCTTATGTATTCCTTGGATACATAAAGCTGTCAAAGAAGTAGGGGGTATGTTTATGCGCTCAGTATTTATATATATGTATAAATCAGATGTGGAACAACTTATTGTTCCTATATATTCCTCAGCTTCAACTCATAATCATCATAATTGACAGACAACCATTTCTGATCATTGCCTTCAACTATTTCAAGTATTTCACTCGGCAGAAAAGAGTTTTCGAGTTACATTTCTCTTCTACTGAGTTTGTATGAGGCATGTTCAGATCAAGTGTAAAAGATTCTCTTCATCCGCTATGTTCCTGGATCTTGTAGAGCACTCAAACTCATCATTAACATGAAGAAAGCCCTCAATAACAGGATGAGCTCCTATGGCACAGTACTGAGTTATCATTCCCACCAATGTTCTTAGTGCTGCACCATTTAGAGATATCAGCCAGTTTGTCCTGCTTTGACTAACTGTGAATGGCAACCAGAGAGCTCATAATTAAGTAGGTTAGTTCCAACTCGGTCATAATTAGGGTAGGTTATAGTACCACTGATATTTCTCTCCGATATCAAGCTGTTGCCAATGGGATGCCAATATTTAAGGAGGGCTGAATTTCGTGTAGAAGCGTGCCTGCCTTGGCAAGTTCGTCTCTCTCGCAGTTGCCTGGGATAAGGTTATATCCGGGTATCCAGATAAGGTGCACTCGAGAGTACCACCTTGAAAGCTCATTCAGAGAGGTTCGGCATTCATAAGCAAGTCTTGAGGTGGCCGTAGCCCTAAAAGGAGAATAAATGGCGGCTTGGCTGTCTAAGAAGATAGCTATGTCGGTTGCGCTGCAATGGTCAGGGAGACGAAGGGAGATTTTTAGGTCCAGTTTATCGGAAAGAAACCGCTTCCGACTCTACCTCCAAGTTTAGAACCATCGATATAGATATCGAGCCGCTCGTTATTGATATCGAGCCGACGATTATGTCAATTGAACTCCAGTAATTTCTGCTTGGTATAATGAGGTCGAACTCCCTGTACAAATCGGGATAGACCCACACATAATCGATAAACTTTGGAACAGGTGGAATCTGATTCAGAATAGAGGCGTGATCCGAAGGGGTTAATACAAAAGAGCGTTGAGTCTAATCGCTATCAACTTGGCTTGTTGCTTAACCTGAAGCCCCGAAGGGAGCAAGTGAAGCATGACAAAAAGAGCTTTTGTAGGTGTGGTACGAAGAGCGCCAGTGATCAGAAGAGCAATGCATCGTCTGGTTTTATCGAGGGGTTTGATGTTGCAGGCCTTTTCGAGAGCTTACTACTAAAAGAGAGAACCGTCTAACAGGTTGGGTTCAAGAACAGTCGAGTAGAGCCAGAAGATGATGCCAGGTGAAGTTCCCATCTTGCTCCAACTGGTATTCTACAGCAGTAAATAGGACATGTTGCCCTATATACTGATGTGGAAGGGCCCTATATACTGCTGTAGAAGAGCCCTATATACTGCTGTGGAAGGGCCCTCTCAGCTAGATTGACTTTCCAATTAAGCTTTGTGTCGACAATCCTGGCTGATGCCTACAAATCCTGGGTCGACGAGGAATCCTTGTACAATTCTCCGCAATATCTCTACAACGATACCTCTCTGTCGATACCCAACAAAGCTTTAAGTTCCAACATCCCCTGAATAGACCACAGCTCCATAGATATCCATTACGTATCTATTATGGAATTAATGAGGTTATTCAAAGCTTGAAGCAATGATAACGCTGATCAAGTTCCGTCAAGACGGAAGATAAGATGAACGCAACATTTGGCGAGTCAAACAAGATGACTTCATAGTTCAGTTATTTTCCACCACCTCCAAAGTTTCTGACGCGTAGTTTGGAGCGACATTTTTCAAGGATTTCATAGACTAAAAACTTCCGTTTCTTCCACGGTGTTCGGGCAACTACGCTCGCATTCGCAATCAACACAAAATAAACACAAAGTTTGTCTGAATAAATTACGAAACTCGCATTTGCATATGCAAATCGGTCCGAAATTTCAATATAGCCCACAAATTGACACGCAAGTATGTTGGAGTTGTGTTCGTTTTGGAAATATGTCTCAGCGTCAGCGTCGTCGGAGCAATCCCCTCATTAGCATGATCCAAATAGCAGATTCGATCGCTCGATTTCTATTCGTAATCTATTGTGGGGAAGTTCAAGGTGTTAATCATCTTGTTTGTTAGCAGCCACATTTGTTTTGGCAAGGGAAAAGTGACGCAAACTAGTAAACAAAACCGGAGTCGGGTCACAGCGACTTTGATGTACTCTAAACACTCAGCGAACGTACCAAATTGTAGGAGTCCCTTTGTTGTAGACTGGTCTCTCTCTTTCTCTCTCGCTCTCTCTTAGGAAACTATAGTGAAGATCGATCAACAATTGCCTCAGATGTGGGTGTCCCTTTGTTGTAGACCGGTCTCTCTACGTACACGATAGTGTAGAGTGATTAACAATTACCTCAGATGTGGGAGTCTTTCTTGTAGACTGCTCTCTCTCTCTCTCTATTTCTCTCTCTCTACGGACATGATAGTGCAGATCGATCATCAATTTCCTAATATGTAGGGGCCCCTTTGTTGTAGACCGGTCTTTTTACTGACACAATAGTGAAGATCGATCAACAATTGTCTGAGATGGGGGAGTCCCTTTCTTGTAGACTGCTCTCTCTCTCTAACTCTCTCTGTATCTCTCTCTATCTCTCTCTCTCTCTCCCTCTCTCTATCCCTCTCTCTCTCTCTCTCTCTCTCTCTACGGACAAGATAGTGAAGATGGAGTAACAACTGCCTCAGATGGGGTCCCTTTGTTGCAGACCGCTGTCTCTACGGACAGGATAGTAAAGACTGATCAACAATAGCCTTAGATGTATGACTCCAATACAGGTAAACCTAGAGCGTGTGTACTAATACTCCCTCTACGTATTGCTTTTATGCTCTCTAATTACAGCGATGCCGACCAAACGACTATCAGCCCTGCCACCACAAAACTTTGAAAATTCAACGAAATCTCCACGGAGATGGTCTAGAAACAATTGCATATCAATTTTACAATTCGGTCTATAAACACAATCAACAAGTAGACTCTCAACACCATTGCCAACGCTTAGGAACATATCCAGTTTCACTATCAATACCCGATTTACTGTGGATGTGGCAAGCAATGCCATCCCGCACAAAAATAGCTACCCCCCAGCTCTATCAGATGGAAACAGTCTGTAACCATTAACTCTGAACAAGTTGTTCTGTATTGATGGCAAAAACCAAGTTTCCGAGACACAAATCAGATCACCTCTGAGCCCTCAAACAAATACCTAAATTCATCAATTTTGTTAACCAAGCTCTGTGCATTACTGTGACAAATCTTTGTTCCCATTTCAAGAATACGAATCATATTAAAGTTACTTTCCCCATCGCATGGTATGCGGAAAACTACAATGGACATTGAAAACATAGTCAATGAAAAAATACGGTTCAGACGTCATTGGCAAAAACACAGATCGCCCACTACCAAACAAAACTACGCTATATCTAAAAGACGTCTCAGGGAAGCTTTACATGCAGAGCTGGAAAAACACTTGAAAAACTTCACGAGAAAATCACGCCCTTTCCTTGTGGAAAGCTAATAAAAACATAAGAATTCCAAAGGAGTCAGAGCCACGACTTAGATTGAGTAATGGGAATTGGTCGAGTAGCGACAAAGATAAAGCCTTCGCGTTTGCTCATCATCTGGAAAAAGTGTCTCAACCTAATCCTGGGACCAATGATTTCGTAATTCCACCTCTGGTCACCCAAAACACGTTTAAACCCAATTAAAGTTAAGGCAAAGAAAGTAAAGTACACTGTGCAAAATCACTTCAGCTTGAAAAAGTCTCCAGGCTACTAGTCAATTACTGCCAAAATGGTAGCTGAGTTACCAGACATAGCTTTCAAAATTCTACCACAGCTGTTTAGTGCTATATTTCGAATTGGATATTTCCCTGCAGCTTGGAAGATATCACAAGTTCCGAAGCCCGGAAAAGATAAAACACAACCGGTGTCATACATAACCATTAGTCTACTGCCGACTTTTTGAAAGACTGCTGATGCTAAAAATATTTCCAGATGTTGAAGAAAGTGGTATAATTCCACATTACCAATTTGGATTTCGCCCAAAGCACAGTACAATAGAGCAGGTAAATCGCATCACCAGCGAAATAAGAAACGCTCTCGAGGATAAAAAGTACTGCTCTGCAATTTTCCTTGATATTGCTCGGGCGTTTGATCGGGTCTGGCACCCTGGTCTCATATACAAAATCTGGAAATTCTTGCCTGAAAGCGTGCACCAGATACTAAGATCGTATTTGTACAATCGCAGGAATAGAGTGAAATACAAGGAGTTTGTTACCCCTGACTATAACATTAAAACTGGTGTTCCACAGGAAGTTGAACTCAGGAAAGTGTACTCGGACCGATTCTATACTTAGTGTTTACATCGGATTTACCTACAGAAAGTCGCCTTATGATGTCGAGGTTTGCTGACGATACTGCCCTTCTGAGCTGCCATAAAAATCCGAGAATTGCATCGAGAGACTTTAGTGAGTACTTAAAACTAATTGAGTCCTGGCTGGTTAATTGGCGCATTCGCGTAAACGAAAACAAAAGCTCCCAGGTCACATTTACTCTTCTTAAAGACAATTGCCCAAAGGTCACATTAAATGGAGTATCTATTGCACAAGCTCAATAAAGTAACCTACCTTGGGGTCCATCTCGATCGCAGACTGACTTGGCTCAAGCACATCGAAACAAAACGCTCGCAAATGAAACTGAAAGCACAAGGAATTGGTTACTTAATAAAATATCAAGACTGCGCCTGGAATGCAAAGTTCTATTGTCAAAAAGCCAACTAGACGTATGGAGCCCAGCTGTGGGGCAATATTAGCTCATCTAACATTGAATTAATCCAGCGGGCCCAATTGAAAATTCTTTGAACTATTGGAATCTCCCCCTGGTACATTAAAAACGAAACATCCCCAGCGATCTAAATATATCACTGGTAAAAACTGAGCTAAAAAAAAGCTGGTGTAAATACAAATTCAAACTCCGACATCATCCCAATTACTTGGCAAGGCAATTACTTCACACTAAACTACACACACGGCTACGTAGGCAAGATTGGAATCATTTAAATAAATCGCGCTCCCTGAATTCGGCTATAATCACATCAAAAGCCGTTAAGAGCAGCCGCAAATCTTTAGACGAGATAAGTTAGTATACTCCTCTGCATCTGAGCTGGGTTCCCGACCGCAGGGATATTCCAGGGAACTGCTGAGCGGATGAACTCGTTCGAGAGGGCACTTCAATACCGATGCAGCCAGCTAGGTCAAACCTCAGTATTCCCATTCCCACATGTAAGGTACTAATTTACACAATATCCTTAGACGCAGCGGGCAGGTGCTGGTCTGAAGGAGTAGGATGCAGAATAGCTACACTAACCTGGCCTGAAATAAACGTCAAGCGCTCAAAGGATTTGATAACTCTAAATAGACTAAGTATGGGTTCCGTAGTTAGTGTCCTAAGCGGACACTGGACCCTGGGTACTCATGGTAGTAGACTGGGGATTGCTTCAAATTACTTTTACAGGAGTTGCATGGATGAGGAGGAACAATAGTCCACTGAACACCTGATATGCACGTGTCCAGCGTTGTCCAAAAGGAGATGCACTTTCCTGGGTGACATTTTTCTGGACTCTTTGGGAGATATTCCAAATAAGCAGAGAAGCTCCATCAACTGCTTCATAAAAGCTCACAAATTGGCTGGAGCTTTGAAAGGGTTTGGGACTAGAGTCTCATGCGGTATCACAAAAGGTCAATTATGGCCTAAGTGCGCTGTTCTGGCGACCGTTATTCCTACAGCAATGGTTTACTTCAGTCGAGACTATGGAAGCCAAAACTAGGTTGTAAATATACGAGATAAGTTCATTCATATCATCAACTAATTCACACATTCCTCCTGATACTGAAGTCCCGCGAATTTATAACACTCTAAACCTGGTAAATTTATCTTCTCTTGAAACCTCCTTGGTTGAATAAAACAACAACTTTCTTGAAACCTCCTTGGTAGAATACAACAACGATTTACATTGAAACCTCCTTGGTAGAATACAACAACGATTTACATTGAAACCTCCTTGGTAGAATACAACAACAACTTACATTGAAACCTCCTTGGTTGCATACAACAACTACTTACATTGAAACCTCCGTGGTTAAATACAACAACAACTTACATTGAAACCTCCTTGGTTGCATACAACAACTACTTACATTGAAACCTCCGTGGTTAAATACAACAACAACTTACATTGAAACCCCCTTGGTTGCATACAACAACTACTTACATTGAAACCTCCTTGGTTAAATACAACAACAACTTACATTGAAGCCTCCTTGGTTGCATACAACAACTACTTACATTGAAACCTCCGTGGTTAAATACAACAACAACTTACATTAAAACCCCCTTGGTTGCATACAACAACTACTCAAGTTCACAATAATCACAATAGTGGCAGTGGACTCCACTTTCTCCGTGCATGCTCGTCTAAGTTGCAGCGTGAACAGCGTTTAATTACTCGTAAAGTTTATTACAATGCACGTCACGCAACACAGAAGTATCAAAGCAAGATATTGATCGATTCCAAGTTGATTTAATTTGAGTGCAAACACAAAAATCGGGAGCACTTTTTTACACTGTCGCCACACGAGCACTTCACTATGATTATTATGAATTTCTTGTTTACTTTAATTGGACGGCTTGAATTGACCTCAACAGAGCGTTCCAAACGAATGTGAAAGTTGAGTTGCACTGCTGGGGTGAAACATGCAATTGTACACGGAGAAAAATTCAGGGTAGCATAAACAAAATTTTTATTATGAAGAATTTTCAATCATTTTTGAATCGACAATGAATCTACAAGATGAGGACGACCACGCTCTCTTTAAATGCAGTATTGTGGGGCAACATTCTCTCTTTCAAAAGCATCTATGAGATATTAAACCACTTCCGATATCGGACCCATGAAAACGTGACACCTGTTTCTTGTCAATGTGAAGGTTTTCGTAGGCACATGTGACAATTCAATATGGAGATTAATATGGTTACTATGCTCTCTGATATGGCTGGTGGATCATTGGCGATACCAGAGACTTCTCCTGAAAAACCAAAGAATATTGACATTTTTTGATGGGCTATTAAAGTTTTCCCGACTTGTTCAATAAAAATAATATGTTTGTGAGATAAAAGTAAAGAGAAAGATCTCTGAGGACTCCATTACATTATAGGCCCTGAATGAAGACGTTTCTCTATGGGTGACTAAAGATTCTCTTAAAGATTTCCCGAAGTGTTCAATGTGAACACTATATTTGTGAGCTAAAAGTTCTCTGAGGTCCATTGCAGGTCCTGAATGAAAAGGTTTTTTATGGGTTATTAGAGATTTCCCGACTTGTTCAATAAGAAAAATATCTTTGCGAGATAAAAGTAAAGAAAAATATCTCTGAGATCCATTGCAGGCCCTGAATAAACACTTTTTTTTATGGGTTATTAAAGATTTCCCGACTTTTTCAATAGGAAAAATATATTTTTATTAAAAAAGATCTGAGGAATCCATTACATTATAATCATCTGAAAGATGACTTTTTTTATGGGTTACTAAAGAGTACTCGACTTCTTCAATATGAACACTATATTTGTGAGATAAAAGTAAAGAAAAAGACATCCGAGGAATCCATTGTGTTATAGACCCCAAACTAAACAGTAAAACGTCCGCTCAGGCGGGCAAACTCAGTGTTTCCACGAACATTCTGACAAATAAGTCCTTTGAATAGTTCAGTCCATACAAAATATTGGTTTGATTACACAAAATGTATTTGGTGGCCTTAGAAATAAAACACAGAATAACAGTTCATCAAAAGTCCTCATTCCATGGGGTACCCATCGAAACAACGAGCAACGTTTCCAATATGACCTTCCGAAACTTCTGAGAATTTTGTTCTGTGGCTTCAAAGGGCTCATCACGTCTTCGAGGAAGTATTCAACTGAGTTTGTGGACAGAAAAACATTCCACCGGTTCATGTCTGGCAAATCTGTTTGGGGTACATGATACGTTGAACCCTGGTGCAGAGTCGAAGAACATCAAAATTCTTCGACACCTCCGACGAACAATAGAGAACTTTCGCTCTTAAATGCCTCATTTGGCACAGATAATCCATAAAGAATTCCCAGAAGACAGCACCGCAATTAGCAAAGACAACACACATTATGAGTCGTGAGTTATCCAGATCCTGAGCAAACTCTCTCAAGATCGAAGCAAAGTTAGTATACAACAGACATCATTGACAAGCCACAGCTCGTCTCTTACTAACCATAGTCGCAAATGATGTGGGATTGACTGAGAGACGAAAAATGTTCCGAGAGAGAGAGACAGAGAGAGAGAGAGAGAGAGAGAGAGAGATATTTGTAGATAGATTTATTTAAGTTATGCATCGCGACCTGAAAGGTCTATTGTGATGCCCCTATTTATTTGAAAGATGAGGTTAGTCTCTACAACTCTCTCTCTCTCTTTCTCTCTCTAGATAGACAGATTTGTTCAAGGGTGTTATACATCGCGACCTGAAAGGTCTATTGTGATGCCCCTATTTATTTGAAAGATGAGGTTAGTCTCATCTACAGATCTTCTGTCAGGTTATTTTCCTACAGGAATTCATATATTTTGGAGGAATCAAGTTATCCTGTGTTTATTCAACGTAATCTCAAGGACAATTCAGTTGCCTATCAAGTACTTCCTAGAGATCCCGAGCAAGCGAGTTGCTGATTTTCTTCCAACATTACCAGGGAAAAATCTTCGATCATTGATTGGACTAATCACAGGACACAATCCCTGAGGCCATCATATGGCGACTATAGGCATTCGCGAGGGTCCGAACTTCATCTCCTGTTTGCAGGAAGAACTCAGAGCATTTTTTCGGGGTTTCTCCTGCCTTTACCAGAATGGGGAGGCGCATATTAGGGTCAAATGTATTAGGTATGGACAATGTAGATTGGACAGACTTCTGAGACTTATCCCTTCTGAGATTCAACAGAAAGAATCAAAGAAGTTTGAGAAGCTGTAACTATCCTTTCACAATTCTCTATCTAACCCCCTAATATTTCCAATATAGTATTAGTTAGAGTACAATGGGGATCAATGCCTGACTGCTTGGAGATCTCCTTCTTCGGGGATTCTCTGACCTACCCCAACTCTATTCTATTCTGTATATCCAGGCATTCTTCCAACATTTTGAACGATTCCGTAAAATAAATTTCAGTAAGTCTTTGCCATCGAAGCATGTATCCGGGACCATTGTTCCAAAGAGCGCTGGGTTAGACTCCCACAATGTTTCAAGCGGAAGTGTTTGCCATCGAAGTGTGTATCCGAGAATGTCTTTGTAGAAGACTAAATGGCCAGCTTATATAGATTATGTCAGATATCCAAGCTGCTCTTAAGACACTGGGATCGTACCACGTCGTACGATCGTTCTATACGTCCCGAATGGCTGAAGAATGTTATAAAATCCTAAATGAACTGGACCAAGACAATAGTGTCACACTTTACTGGCTGCGTGGACATGAAGGACTCACTGGGACTGAACGAGCGGACTGCCTTGCAAAAAGGGGGGGCGATCCATCCACTTATTTGCCCTGAACCTTTCTGCGTTGTGGCTACAGACCACTCTGTAGACTTACTTAGGAAATGGGAGAAAACTCAGATAGCCCGCCCGCTTCTAGCCAAAGTCAGGCAAAGAGATTTCTTACCCCAAACAGAAGTATGTCCAAAAGGACACCCTGAACCGCGTGAGTCTTGGACAGGAAACGAGATTTCTTATTCCAAACGGAAGTATCTCCAAAAGGATACTAACCCTGAACCGAGTGGGTCTTAGGACTATAGTGGGTTAGAAACTCGGATGACTACTCAATGGTAGCACGCTTCTGACCAAAGACAGGCAAAGATATTTCTTACCCCAAACAAAAGTATCTCCAAAAGGAACTAACCGCCAAAGACTTAGGACTCTAGTAGGTTATCTAACAGGATACTGCTGCCTAAGCTATCACCTTAACAAGATAGGCCTGTCAGGCATATCTGACTGCGGATTCTGTGGACACAACTCTGAAACATCAGAACACATCCTATGTGAGTGTCCTAGGGAGAGTTCTTCACAGACCCTCCCACAATTTGGTGACTTCAAGCTTCAATTAGTTAGATTGAGTTCTAGGAATTATCACAATAGGTCCTCCCGGGCCGCGATAGGACTCCTGGATATATTAAATACTAAATATTACTCTGCAGCACAATGGGCATCAAAGCCTGACTGCTTGCAGACCTCCTTCTTCGGCGGCTCTCCACCCTACCCTACTTCTATCTCAATACTACCCGAGACCTTTTAGTGGCCCTCAATTGAACATAGTGCCAGATATGCTGAATTTTTCACAGTGTACCCCAGCATTAGACATGATATCGTTGTTCAATCATAACAGATTGTTTCATCGTTACCCGCCGCCAACCCGGTATGATTGGGAACACATAATGTCATACCAAAATTATTCCCACCCACACGTCTGCCCGCCTACTGCTCGTCCTATTTTAGCCTTAATTACATGATGACAATCTGCGAACCGTTCGTAATTCAATTACCCAACATTGCTAACGGCATAAATTGACGTCAGCCTCTGCCACACGTTAACGCAAGATTCGCAGCTGCGTGTGTAAATAAATTGACATGCAATCGAGAAATACTGGGAAAGCGCAGCATGAAGATGGAGGCGGTGAATTCGAGCTGAGCCGGTGCCCACAAATTGCCCCCTTTCCAAGTGCTTTGTTATTTATTGTTGTGGCGCACTTGGCCGCTTCCCCATTATGGCGTTTATGCAATCAAATGTAATTCTACTGAAATTGCTTTCACTTGCACCCACGTTTGTCACCGTAAGCCTGAGAAGCCTTAGAAAGGATTGCACGACTACTGCGTCGCACACGCCAAACGAGTCCTTCTAGTTGACTGTTGGATACACTTGTACGTACACTCTGAACTCGTAACGAGTTAGGTGGGGGGAATATATGTATATAATAGACAAAACAGCTACCATGCACGTTTGACGTCACGCACAATTATGGCAATAGAAGTCCTTAAAGTCCTTGTGCTCGAGCACTGAGGGCCTCTATTATTAGTTGCGCATATCCCCAGAGAACTTTAAACGCGTCGTATATTCTGTACACGTGTGGCATATGGCGCACACTCCTACACATATCAGTATGTCACTGCAGATAATCATTATGGTGGAGAGTATCCCTGCAGGGAAAATTTAAAGTGGGCCCTAAGAATGAGTAATTAGGAATTGAGTGCCAGTTGGCAAGCGTATACGAGTGAGAAAAGGTGATGGGAGAATGGAAACTACTTCAATAGTCTCTCGTAATTTGCATTTGTGTCAACTGGTTCTGTGTTTGTTCCAAAGCAGACTAGTTCGGTACTAGTTGCCAAAGAATGTGTTTCTATACAAGGTATGAGAGATTGGTGGGAGATTCGTTCTGAGCTGACATACACTCTGTTTATAGCTCCTTCCTTTGCCTCAACTAGTTCTGTGTTTACTTTATTTATAGCTCATTATCTTCTCTCAACTAGTTGTGTTTGTGGCTAATTGGACTAGTTCGGTACTAGTTGCCAAATAATGTGCAGAAGCAAGGTATGAGAGATTGGTGGGGAGATTCATTCTGCTGACTGTAACTTTATTTATAGTTGATTATCTTCCCTCAACTAGATCTGTGTTTGTTCCAAAGCAGACTAGTTCGGTACTAGTTGCCAAAGAATGTGTTTCTATACAAGGTATGAGAGATTGGTGGGAGATTCGTTCTGAGCTGACAGGCACTCTATTTATAGCTCCTTCCTTTGCCTCAACTAGTTCTGTGTTTACTTTATTTATAGCTCATTATCTTCTCTCAACTAGTTGTGTTTGTGGCTAATTGGACTAGTTCGGTACTAGTTGCCAAATAATGTGCAGAAGCAAGGTATGAGAGATTGGTGGGGAGATTCATTCTGCTGACTGTAACTTTATTTATAGTTGATTATCTTCCCTCAACTAGATCTGTGTTTGTTCCAAAGCAGACTAGTTCGGTACTAGTTGCCAAAGAATGTCCAGAAAGACATGTTAATAGAGTACAGGGAGTTTTGTGCTGCTGGCTTTCATTAACCTCAACTATTTCTATCATATAAATTCTATGATCCATTGCCAAATAGAGTATTTGAATATAAGTGAGAAAGTATTTTAGAGTCACACACTTTGAAAGAGAAGTCTGAGGAGAGTGCTGCCGATAACTACTTTGAAGCTCCCAATTCTCTTTCACCTCTCTGCTTATAAGTCTGTTATAAAAGGATTAGTTGGTTACCAGTAGCAAACCAATTCAGAGCTACTTTAAGAGAGAATTCGTTCCTTAGCAGTTAAAAATCCTAATTAGAACTTTCTTGAAGACATTCCCAGTTTATGATGGCAGAAACAAAGATTCATGGAAGAGCCAGAAGGACATAATGGAAACTTTGCCATGAAAAAGGGCTTCGAACACTAGTTAATCCCTAGGTATAAGTGGATCGTATTAAGAGGGGCTTATTTGGATGACTACAAAGTTAATCACACTAAAATTTTGTTTTTATGCAATTATTCCTCAGCAAGTCCACTTTCCTCGAAGCCTAACCCTTGCAGATTGACTAAGAGATCGTCAATAACTAAAGACCATAGAAGACCATAACGTGATAATACACCACCTTGGAGACAACCTTTCATTGCTTTGACTGATACGTATTCGTCGCCCAACCTCATCTGCTTTTTAATACTTTTTAACCCACCCACCAGTCGGTTTATCGATATTCTTGCAGAGCATAACCCTCTCTATAGAGCGGTAACCGGCATAATCAAAGGCACCTTCGATATCTACGAAAGCCCATAAAGCAATTTACCTGAAATATTGAGCTTTCTATATCTTTGCTGCAAGATAATGAAGCGCTGCGTCCGTGGATATCCCCTTATTGTATGCAAACTGAGATTGATGCAGAGGTATTGCTCTATCCAGCGTCTAGATCCTCTAATCTTTTCCTAGTTTCTAGAAGAAATGGCGTGAGACTGATAGGTGTGTATGATTTCGGCAGTTCGCTGGATCTCTACATTGACTGTTCGTCAAATGGATGCTATGTATTCCCTGCAGATACTGTTCCTAAAAACAAGTGATTTAAGTATGACATCCAGTCCTCGTATCAAGAGGCATGGGAGAATAGTATCGTCACCTGATGTCTTGTCGAAATGGTTTCAAAGACCCAGTAGTATATTTAACTTTGTCTGGGGAGAAGATATAACTCCAAACAAACTGCAAGATCTTCTGTCTACGCCCCTCGGTCGCATGACGTCCGATCCACTATCATTGACACTCTTATTGACCCCGGGAAATGCACCTGAAGCAGGTATTCTAGAGTGTCCTTGGGATTCATTGTATAAGACCCATCTGGTCTCCTTAAAGTTACAACACCATTTCAGTGTTCCTTACCTAAGGGTTTATGGAGTCTAGCGCTCGCTGGCGTTGCGACTACGCATTCACAAAATTTCCTCCAAGACTCACGCTTGGATCTCCTTAACTTTTGTTGTAATCTGTCAAAGCCACTCTATCGTCATCCCACACCTTCGTGCGTTTACAACCAGTTAGGCATGAATGTAGGATCATCTATGTACATCTACGGCATCTACTTAGGTTTGACTGTAAGATCATCTCCATCTACGGCATCCACTAAGGCTTGACTGTAAGATCATCTCCATCTAAGGTATCTTATTAGGTTTGGCTGTAAGATTATATATATCTGCGGCATCTACTGAGGTTTGAGTGTAAGATAATATACATCTACGGCATCTACTTAGGGTTGACTGTAAGATAATATACATCTATGGCATCCACTTAAGCTTGACTGTAAGATCATCTATGTATATCTGCGGCATCTACTGAGGTTTGACTGTAAGATCAAATACATCTGCGGCATCTACTGAGGTTTGACTGTAAGATCATCTACATCTACGGAATTCACTTAGGCTTGACTATAATATCATCTATGTACATCTACGGCATCTACTGAGGTTTGACTGTAAGATAATGCATATCTATGGCATCCACTTAGGCTTGACTGTAAGATAATCTCCATCTACGACATTAACTAATGCTTGACTGTAAGATCATCTCCATCTACGGTATCTTATTAGGTTTGGCTGTAAGATTATATATATCTACAGCATCTACTGAGGTTTGACTGTAAGATAATATACATCTACGGCATCTACTGAGGTTTGACTGTAAGATCAAATACATCTGCGGCATCTACTGAGGTTTGACTGTAAGTTCATATACATCTACGGCATCTACTGAGGTTTGACTGTAAGAGTATCTACATCAACGGCATCGACTTTGGTTTGACTGTAAGACTAGACAAATTCCATCTCCCATACTAATAACATTCTAGTCACTTTTTCTGCCGGGGTGCTTGTGTGTAACTAAAAACGAAATTGGGGGCACGAAGACAAATGCTTTTATGTATGAATATAGGCATGTGCCTACTCGCGTATTCGTGCCTGTGTGTATAAGGGTTTGTGAGCTCGTGTGTTTGTGTGTTCGTGTCTTTGTGGATTCGTGTATTTGTGGCTTCGTGTGCTGCGTATTCGCGTGTTTGTGTGTTTGTCGTGTGAGCGTGTGCATGCTAGTTCATAAGCACCGGTGATGCTGCTCCAGCTGCTGTAAATGGCACGCGTTGTATTCCATCACGTGTCCGAAACATTTGTAAACAAATTAAATTGTAATGTTTGACATAAATTACTATGAATGCCCGTACAGGCGATCTGCACACGCATGCGCGCTGCTCCACCGCCTTCCAGCCGCACATCACTGGAACTGCAGCTCTGCAAAGTTTTCGTTTTCATTGCTTCCGCAGCAGTGAACGTGTTGACAAACTAACTGAGCATATTTCGTAGTACTCGGTTTCTATGGAAACTGCTCGTTTAAAAAAGGACACCAAGAAAAAATCCATCAGGATTCTGTTGGAAAGGTATGGAATTACAGTTTAAGATAAGGGAGGAAGTTATTACGCCCACCTTTAGGCTTACAGTGGTGGCCACAGCATGGGGATGGAACTGTTTTTTTATACCGCTGCAATTGCTGTGACCTCAAAGCCAGTGAATGGGCACATGCACTTTAGGACGTTTGGTCACCAGCATCGGTCCTGCGAAAGTGCAGTATCGCTGAGAGTGAGTGTCACTTTAGCTGCACACAACAACAACACGATGCGTAGGCATACATAATGAAGTGGGCTTGGAATTGCAGTGCAATTTATAATGTTTGATCCATATCCCCACAGGACTTCTATAATACGTTTGAGATTACAGCCTTCCTCCTCCTCGAAAGCGAACATAACGATATCACTCTTTTGAGAAGAGATTTTCAACATAGTTTTCAATAAAATAAACATATCAAAGAAATTCCTTTGTCCCATCCCGCTTAAGAGACTTGGCTACAGTGGAACTGAAGAGACAGCGTAGTCAGACTTAGAGAAGTGTCGGAGTTCAGAAAGGATTCTTGAGCTACTACAAAATAAACTTAAGGGGGGAACGAAACTCTCGACTGCTTAAGATCTATTTTAGGTATTATATTTTAGGTATATACTATTTTAGATACTTCCTAAACTTCCTAAACTTTTGAAACCTTTCTAAGCCTAACATAAGATTAATGAGGAGGATGTTAATAGGACACTGAGGATCTGAGGCCAGTTTTACTGGCTCGTAAACTGTTCTTCCCGTACCTTTTACTGCTATTAGGGCCAGTATTAGTGATTGGGTTGCCTGAGCTTAGAATCGCCAATGTGGGCCGTAAGAGGCAGCAGATGGCCAAAGGCTAAGCTACCTGTTATTTCCAATGGAACGTCAAGGTTTCTTCTGTCACTTGGTAGGAGAGATGGCAGTCTACTGGTATGACTGATGACTGGTCATTTAGGACTGATTACGAGTCATTTTGCCAGGTGTAAACATATGCAAAGGAGAGGTATTTCAGACAGTGCACTTTGACAGGCTTGTGGAGAGGAAGATGAGTCGATGAACCACTTTTTGTGCGTGTTCCCCGCTTTCGATAGTATCAAGTTCGAGATATTTCTTACATCCTAAGTAGTGCAAACTTTGGTTACTTAAGGGCACAGGATTTTTTGAGGTTTATTCAAAGGAAAGTAGATTCAAAGAAAAATAGAAATGGAACGTTAAATATAGGACGAAAGATGTCTTATGGTCTGAGTGCTTATTGTTCCGACAAAAACAAACAAACAAAAAACAGACACTGTAGACTAAACCTCACACTTGGTGAATATGGGCGCAGCTTTGTACAACATCTGCAGATTCTATATGAAGGAAGAAAAGACATCTCGGTATGTGCTCGCAATAGAAACTTTGGGATTCTGCCAATGTGTGGATTGTGATGTGAAATCTCTCGACCCAAAAATCGTTCTTAGGTATGTCCAGAAGATGGAACTCAAAGAAGAACTTTGAATACTTGATGTACATTCTTAAAGTCACAATACAAGTACCTCCATAACAACAATAATAATAGGGTGATATCTTTGACCGACAGACGAAAGGGAGGCCATTTAAAAAGCACTTAAATCTGGACTCTATAGATAGCTGGGGAACAACGATTATTGAGTTGCAACAGAAAGTTTCCTGGTTCAGAGGATTATTGAGTTGCGACAGACAGTTTCCTGGTTCAGATGATTATTGAGTTCCGACGGACAGTTTCCTGGTTCAGAGGGTTATTGACTTACGACGGACAGTTTCCTGGTTCAGAGGATTATTGAGTTGCGACGGACAGTTTCCTGGTTCAGAGGAACTGCACTAAAACCGTGGACGGTGTAACTGATATTTGACATACTAAATCCAGGAAACTTTGGACTCTGGTCGCATGTCGTCCAGTTAACAGGAGCTCGAGTGCTCTAAAACTGTTAACGTTGTAATGGAATGAAGTATGTTCTTTTAGCGTAATTTGGGTTATGGTGTCTTTTTGGGGGTTATGAACTCTTTTGAACTTCTTCTTCTTCTTAGGTGGCCTTTACATCCCGTGGTCGGGTCATTAAAACCCGTAGTCGGGTTACGGGCGATTTGAGCAGCTCTCGCCAGACGTCTCTGCTTCATGCGCGCCTTCTCCAATTAGTTACACCAAACGTGGTTAGTGCTTCCTCAGCTTGGTCTCTCCACCGGAGGCACGGTCTCTTTCTTCGTCGTCGATCTGCGGCTTGATTTTTGATTGTCTTTTCCCTGATTATGGGCCATAATTCCAAACCAAATGTTTTTGGATTTGAAAGGCCGCCTGTTCGTAAGTCTCTTCGTGTTAGGTCACTTCGTATTAAGTCACTTCACCGAATTTTTAAAATATATAATAGAAAAGATATTGTAGCCTAAAGGATTCATGAACATACAACATAATGTGTCGGTCGTTTCAATGGTATCACAGATTGGCCAGCTGGAATGCTTGTTAAATGAATCGATTGAAGTTTCTGAATGAGCCTACATTGTTCTAGAGTGTTCTTCAAAGCTACATAAACGCACGTATTCGATGCTTGTTCTTCAACTTATCATTATATCATAACTTATCATCCAATAGCATAATATATAATCGTACATCGCGAATCCAAAGATGATGATATGCTATGGGTTACAGCCAGTCGGAGTTGCTTGTAAATTTTGTTAGGTCTGAAAGTTCTAAAGGACTCTCTAGAAAAGGCATTCCGAAAAGTTTGAGTCTCATGCAAGCGAGGACTGAGCAATAGCAATCACAAAGAAAATGGACAACTGTTTCTGTCTCTTGTGGGTCGTTGCTGCTTCTACAATGAACATTGATCTGAATGCCCATTGCGTGCCGACAGTCCATTGACCCGTCGAGACATTTATACAGTTGCTAATGACGTGTCTGAGTTTATTAAGAAGATGGCATAAGTCGCAGTGTTTTTCCATCTCTCCTGTAAGAACGGTTAGGGTACTCCCATATCCGTTTAGGAAAACATTTGGTCAGTTTCCACTGGGCTCTTCGAACCAGCTCGTCGTTGCTCTCTTTCCCCTTAATGTTCCTGTGTTCCGGAACCAAGACGAGAGGTACTACTGGTCGATAATGAACTAAATACCTCTCGTTAGAGAATAGCTTAGAGCTGATAAAAGTTGTAGTCAGTGCCGTGCAACAAGCTCCATGATCCCAAATTAGTGATGATTAATATATCGTTAACGGTAACGGGTAACGGACTTCTATGCCAGCGATCTCTAAGTCACCGACTGCAGTATCCCAAATTATTGATTATCGATATATCGATAACAGTGACTTAGCTCATTTATGTAGAAGTTTTCAAGCAGTAAATATGCCAAAGGCGTTTTCAACGATTCTTCTGGCAGGAGACAAAAGATAGTTGAATATTATTTCGTCTTTTTTCATAGTAGTATAACTACATGACTTCATTAAATTTTTCATCAACGGAGAGTCGTCATCGCCAGCCCAGAAATATGTAACTCATCTTTCTTCAACTTTTCAAAATATGCCAAATAACTAAAAAGTTCAAGGTCTGAGACTACCATACGCACCCACATAAACCATTAAAAATTTTTGGTTTGCATCATCAAAATTACAGAGAAATATTTCTTATAATTCAAAAATGGGAGCCTGATCCCTGACTGATTGTAATGTTGACATGTTTACCGTCTTCAAGAAAATCGCAATAATAATTGCCGCACAAACTTCGTTACTATCCATGTCGACCTTTTCCGCACACTATTTGTAAATAAATGAATATTGTGCCAGCATGCTGGTGTGATCTCTGCTTAAAGCTTGATGGTACAATCACTTGATTGCGCCAGTATGCTGGTGTCTTGTATGGTTCCCTTTACCGACTGCAAGTATTCCAAATTAGCGATATGTCGATAACAGTGACCTCACTGTTAAGGTGACCAGTGATGTTAAGAGGTGACCATCGTTAACATTGATTAGCCAACATTTCTGTTACGAACTGTTGACACTAGCAGTGCCTTCTAGCGCTGTTAATCTAATTTGTTTACAGCGAATTGGTCGCTTTTATGTTTTACGTGAATTTTTAACATTCATTCGGTGGAAATATGATGGAACAATATTAGGTAGCATCACTACAATACTTAGCTGCTTCTTTAAATATTATGAAGCAGCAGCTGTTTGCTTATTTTGAAAGATTTGTATTGGAAATTGATATAAAAACCATCAGTTTTTTTTTGTTCATATGCTATATGTTAACCTTTAGAATATATAATATATAAGCATGCTAGATGCATTGTTATGGTTTCACGAATTAAAATCCTACCCAAGGCATATTCGTCATGCTTCTTTTTACCTCTTTTTCATTTCAACCCTTAATTGCTACTACGCATTTCTCTAAACCACTTGCAGACATAATTAATTATGGTGTATGGTATACTAATAATGGCAATAATAATAGTAAGCCGCCCTCTGTGGTCTAGTGGTAAGCATGCTAGACTCATACCCCGAGAGTCGCAGGTTCAAATCCTGCTACTGGCTTTGTCTCCAAACTGCTTGTTTCTATAAAATCCTTTTCTCTTCGAGTCGAAAACCTCTGTAGCTAGTACTCATTCCCCCAACACCTTGCACTCATAAATAATTATGGTAGATATAATATCATTTACATTTTTGATATGCGGTTTGTGTCTTGACTACACTCACTGTCACTGAAATAAGCGAGTTTGTCGCCGCTAAATACAGGAGAGTTAAGCCAGAGACCACAGAGAAGCGACACTTAAACGTCAAATTTTCTGGCGTTTAAAAAAACTGTATTTGTTTATCATTAGTTGCCTATATGGATAGGTTTGTTTATCATTGGCTTACCAGAATTCTGAAGAAAATCAGCCCACACTACTACAGTTTTGCACATGTGTAAGTGTGCGCAAAAAAGAGTCATTTCTCTGTATTCTCTGGTTAAACGTCACTCACGACAAATCAACGATTAACGAAAGGTCGTTGCTAAGCTCATCACTACCGCCAATAACTACATGATTGTATCTCCCTGAATGATTGCATCTAAACAATTGAATGAGTGCGTGAGTGTCCATCTGTAAACCAATGCAAATGTCTGCATGAGAGCTGATAACAACAATAATCTTCAAGTCAATGCAAATGTCTGCATTCGAAATGAATAACAATTATCTTCATATCAATGTAATTGTCTGCATGCGAAATGAATAACAACAATTATCTGTAAACCAATGCAAATGTCTGCCTGAGAGCTGATAACAACAACTATACATCACTGACTGCAGAGGACTGCATGATTGCACATGACTGCATAAGTGGATTGACTGCTTGTCATCAACTCATAGATTGATTGATAAATGAGTCTGTTGGCTCATCTTCCTGGGGGAGGGTAGTATATTTCGAATGGATATTGCCACTGAACTGGCACTGCCACCACTGTGTGCAATGGTGTTTAACCTCCGTATGGTCCTGTCTGCGGGCCATAAAACGTGTCTGGCACAAAAAATCAATATCAGAACAAAGAGTATGACGGCGAAGAACAACAACACAGGCACACAAACAAAAAAGCAACCGTACAACAACCGAGGTTTAAGGGAAACATTTCCATGAGGTGAACGAAGAAACAAGAAAATAAAAGACGACCGGAAAGATTTCGGATTTTGTACAAACCTTAAGAGTTTTTGAAGCGTACGTTGTTGTTGGGGCTGCAGGTGCTCGCTCTCTCTCTCTCTCTCTCTCTTTCTCTCTAACACACGGAACCGTGTGCTTAGACACGTTCACTCCAATTGTTGGAACCGTTATAATAAAATAAAATCAATATAAACTTTTTGTCGCACATTTTTGAAATTTGGTTCATCCCAAAGTTCGACGCGGACAAATTTCTCTTTGCTGTTTTTTGTTGAAATTATTTGATTTATTTATTCAATTATTCTTTTGATAATTGAACTCGCAAGAAATTCACTTTATGCGCTTTTAATTGTTTTGGTATTTCGTAATTGCGCCTCACAATTTCGTTGGCGTATTTTCAACCCGATTTTATGACACAATTATTTGATGAACTTTTTCAATTTGCTTAAGGATGTTTCTTTTTTTTTTTGGATTTTCTGAATTTGGATTTGGATGACACCCCAAAATAAAAACGAAATCGAGCTGAAAAAAGTTCCACAACGAATTCAAAGAAATTTCGCAAACTCAAAACTCAAAAACACCATAAATAACGAACGAATGCGCTGTGATCGCCCCTTGGGAAAATTGCATCCAGATTTTGGTATTTTATTCAATTGGCTCAACGCAAAGAAATTCCTGGCACTGTGGCAATTGCTGCTGTTTGTTTATAGTCCGTGCAGACACGTCCGCCAGAGAGTGGCGTACGGTGGCTAAAAGAAAACTGAATGCGAAAATGCTTTTCCAGACGACTATAAGCGTGGCGCTCTGTGGCGGTGGCCCAGTGGAAAGGGGGCGATTGCGTGGTGCGAGCATTGTCGCCATCCCCACGAGCCAACGAACCAACTAACCAGCCGACCAACCCGTCAACCAACCAGCCAACCACTGTGCAGACTGGCACGCTCGTGTGCATGCGTAGTGAGCGGGGTTGGGCTGGTGGTGGCGGCTCCATTCAATGATGCAGTCATATCGTTGGAAATAGCCATGTGTAATAATTGGGAAAATGGGCATCAGACGTGGTCAAAGAGATCAATAGTTCAATTATATATTTAACACGCAAAGCTGTAAAGTGTGGCATGTGACACTCGTTGCCATAAGCGATACGTGTCTATCAATGGCGTTGAAGGACGCTTGTGAGGGCCTATACTACAAATATGGCGTGAGTTATGAGATTATGAATGAGCTGACGATGTGGAGTAGTCATCACACAATTTTCCTGTCGTCTATAAATTGTTTAATATCGTATAATAAATCCACATGTGTGCTGGCATATCGTTCGATGATTCATAATGGAACAAAGGATGGTGTATGAGAGAAGGTTGCTTTTGTTTTCGAGTGATTTATTCCCTATTCAGTCTGTTGCTCGGTTTTCTCCCCACATTTGTGGTTGCGCTCTCATTTCTCTTCTTGCTGACTAACCACCCAGTAGGAAATAGTTATGCACTATACAGTTTAAGTTGGAAAAGCATGTCGAATGAGTGTTTTAGATAGTGGGCTAGGATATCCTCTGGGTACATACCTTTTGAATGATTTCCACAAAAGGCTTTCCTTTCAACGGCAAATGCAGAGGACTGCATGAGTGCACATGACTGCATAATTGGTATGACTGCATGACATCAACTCATAGATTGATTGATAAATCTTGCTGGGAGAGGGTAGTATAGTTCGAATGGATATGGTAAAAGTCGGATGATACCAAACTAGGCAAATACCGGAAGTGGTTGATAGTTAAAATTCGATTTGTAGTCCAAAAACCGGTCACAACTGTCGACCGATGAAGTGCCACAATATCCTACAACAAACGTCAACTTCATCCTGAGCAATATTCCAGTCGAATACGACGTATACTCATACATCAAACGCTTCAAAACGCTTAGACAGAGATGTGGATTACCGGTTGGTCTCGTTGAAACGACATCTTTGTGGATAATACCCTTGGAATAGTAAAAGTAAACCAACAGTGTCTTCTCGAAACGAGATTTTTTTTGGTTTTGGTTTTTCTGGCATCTTCCAATCGGTACTTTGGAGCCCGGTTTGTGGATCATATTGAAAACACCGCGTTGTAAAGGGAATTTTGGCCTCCTTCCTAATGTCCTTCGAATGCTGAATTCAGAGAAAATGTTGGTCGTCAGTCAACTTGTTCAGAACAAACCATGCAAACACTTTTTGGAAAACCAAATGGTCGGTCAAAAGACGATAAGATTGATGTTTTTGAGATAATCAATTCCAATTCGATTAATTTCAATGAAGATTTTGACTGACTTCACTTACCGGTTGGAATCTACGCTGATCACGGATTTTGCTTGGCCAACATGTTTCGCATAATTTATGTCCTTAGGCCCATTTTTAAGCCGCTTATACCAATCATGAACTTTGCCACGGGATAAAGAATCTTGGTTCATCAATTGAAACAATTCGGTAAAAATTTTACCAAATTCAAAACAAAATTTAATATTAACTCCTTTGTTCGATGGTCCTTTTTGTACCGATGGCATAAACACATTTTCACTTCAGACGCAATAACTCTGCTTCTATTACTCCAAATGTCATGAAATTTTGACAATACATCAATGAGGTATCTACCTTTGTGATCCATTTTAAAAAAGGTCCTTTTTACCTTGGAATGATGCACCTTGTATATTACATTACCTTACGTTGCTTACTCGTTTACAACGTTAACAGCACTTTTGTTTACATACACATTACTTTACGTTACGTTACAGTAAGCGTAATCCGTCCCTAATAAATAGTTGGCAAGCATTTCAATCACACCGTTCCAAACGCATTGCTCTGTTTCCCTCTTTTCTGGATGGTACCTAAATACTTACCAGAGTTCACAGAGAAGCGACACTCAAACGTCAAATTTTCTGACATTTCAAGAAAATGCCTTTGGTTATCATTAGTTGGCAATCTGTATAGGTTTGCTTATCTTTGGTTCTGAAGAAAATCAGCCACACTACTACAGTTTTGCGCATGTGTAAGTGTGCAGAAAACGAGAGTCGTTTAAGTGTCGCGTCTCTGTGGTCTCTGGTACAGACAATGCGTATGCTGTCTGACTCAGAGAGCACTAATAAGGTGGCCGCAAGGCTACCACAAGTCTCCAACTACAGCAGATGCAGTAAATTAGATTGTCAGTTGAATTGTGAGTTAGGTGAAAACAGCTGATCGCTAGAAAAACTAAAAAAATTATGAACGTAAAATACGATCAAGAAGAAGAGGGATTTTCCCTTGCAATCACCTAATAAGAGCGTCCCGGTTTGACGTTTACGAATAACTGAGTCGATGGGATTTTGAACAGAATCATTTGAATGAATCATTTTAAGAAATCATTGGAATGAATCATTAGAACGAATCATTTGAATGAATCTTTAAAACGAATTATTAGCTCGAATAATTTTAATGAATCATTGGAATGAATCATTAGAACGAATTATTTGATCGAATCTTTAAGACGAATCTTTTGAATGAATTATTAGAATAAATCATATAAATTTATCATTACGACTAATCATTTGAATGAATCATTAAAACTAATCACTAGAACGTTTCATTTTAAGGAACTACTTGATTGAATTATTAGAACGACTCATTTTTAGGAATCATTTGAAAGAATCATTAGAATGAATCATTTGAATTAATCATTACAACTATTCATTAGAACGAATCATTTTAACAAATCATTGGAATGAATCATCAGAACGTATCATTCTAAGGAATCATTGGACTGAATCATTTGAATAGATCATTTGAATAAATCATTAGAACGAATATTTTAATCGAATCTCTAGGACGAATCATTGGAATGAATCATTAGAACGAATCATTTTAAGGAATCATTGGAATGATTCATTAGAACTATTCATTAGAACGTTTCATTTTAAGGAATTACTTGATTGAATCATTAGAACGACTCATTTTTAGGAATCATTTGAATGAATCATTATAACGAATCATTTGAATGAATCACTACAACTAATCATTTGGATGGATCATTACAACTATTCATTAGAACGAATCATTAGAACGAAAAATTTTAAGGAATCATTGGAATGAATCATTAGAACGAATCATTATATTCAGTGATTTGAACGAATGATTAGCATGAATCATTTGACTGAATCATTTGAATGAATCTTTTATATGCACTGAATCCAGTTCAGTGAAATGAATCGTTTGCTTACCTATTGGATCACGCTTCACACACCCACAAATTACAGTTGATACTAACTGCTTTCGAGACCCTCGAAGTTGAATACTTCACATATTTTTTTTATAATTGATTTTGAAAAAATCAGCATGATTTTTCAACAATGTTGTTGCTTTGCTTTTGCTTTATATCAAAATGTCAAAAAATGAACTTTATTTTTTACTGTTTATGCTGTCGTTAAATTTAGACGGCGTCCATCGGAAGATTGCGCACGCATCGGTCATCTTCCACAATGGCTACGAATACGTCGATGCGATGAATAACGATGTATCCTATCAGGACAATAACGACGTGATCGAACCCGACCAGAGCTATGGTCGGGTTGAAGCAGACGAAACAAAATACCATGCAGAGCCGCCAAATGCGCCGGATAGACGGGACGCCAGCGACTTGGATCCAAGGGAGGAAAGTGCACTGTTATGTATGCCGAAAACACCCGAACAGCAAGAGGCAGTGAACGCAGCTGTGAAGGAGGCCCAGGACACCATAGACCATGTGACGAATTTGATCAGATCGATGCGGGAGCATGCCATTGGCATTGTGAAGGATGCGAATGAATTGGAGACCGACTTGCTGGTGTCGTGTGACGGTGGTGACAATACTAACAATGCCTGCAACAACAACGATAGTAATGGCAATAAGAAAGTTTGTGAACCAAGTGGAAACAACAACAACGAGAACAAAAAGCCGTGTCCTACGAATAGCGGTAACAACAACTGCGTCAATAGCGAGAGCAATACCAACAGCAAGAAGTTAAACCCAAATGCCAAACACAGGCCATACATGATGAATGAGTGGGCAGTGCCGATAAAAACAAAAGTGAGCCGAATGGACGGAAGCAATGAGTTCATGAAGCAGGCTCAGGACGCCGTCAAAGCCTGGCGAGAACAAATCGATGCTTGCAAGCGGATTTTGGATTCGGCAACGCAAGCGGCCCAACATCAGGGCGGCATAACAAACTTCACGGTGGCCTCAACTGTCCGCACCCCAGCGATAGATGAATATGCTGAGGTCTTTGATAACGCTGCCGATTTCTCCTCAGCAGATGCCACTCTGTTGTCGAGCGGTGAAATAGGGAATGTGGACACATTCGCAATTTGCGAGAAGACCGAGAATGAGAATTCGAAGTTGTGCGGACATGAGGTTACAGCGCCGCCCAATTGTAATGGAAAAGACACTAATAACAAGAACTGGTGTGGTACTAATAACAACCACAACACTAACGATAGTACTGACAACTGCAACGGTAACAACAAGAACGACAACAACAACGGCAGTAATGACAACTGCAGCGATAATAACAAGAAGCACAACAACGAAAGTAATGACAATTGCGGCGGTAAAAACAAGAACCCCAACAACGATAATAATGACATTTGCGGCGGTAACAACAACAACAATTGCAATGAGGCTAAATCAAAACAGAA
This sequence comes from Clusia tigrina, assembly GCA_920105625.2. Taxonomy (NCBI): domain Eukaryota; kingdom Metazoa; phylum Arthropoda; class Insecta; order Diptera; family Clusiidae; genus Clusia; species Clusia tigrina. Next base: position 33,223,076 of record OV050030.1, read on the forward strand.
AAAAGTGAAGGATTTGCGAAAACGCAAATTTTCGGGCCACTACGATTTACTGCGTTCAAAAGGTGCTAAGATTTTGGGAGGGTATATATAAAAATTATCTGCTTTCCACCTAACTAATATGATATAATCGTATAACTTTCTTCCAACACTCTAGAAACATTTGAAGCCAAGTCCCCCATTATAACATTCAAGCTCTCTTGACCGAATCTGTACAATTTGTGAGAATATCCCCATATTTGTTGTTGCTAGCATGGATATGATTATTTATTTGGTTGTAATTGTGTTGATTTTGGACTGGATTCCTATATGTATATTTGTATATATATAATATCATTATTACTATTTCTATATTCCGAAATATATGGGATTATTCTATATTTAATAATATATTCCTTATATATTTATGTAAAACAATTTACATATTATCTGGGTGAAGTACCACCACAGAGAACAGGTAGTTGGGGTCATTCTACACTCCCAAGTGTTGGCTTATTACACTCTATCGATGATGCCTAGTGTTTTATTTACTTATTCAACGCCTTATTTTATTCGTTTCGTCTTAGCATATTACTTTTATTAATTATCTTGTTTCAGGTTGCCAAAATATATCCTTTTTCTAAGCTGGCAGAATTTACAGTGCTGCCAAATTGCAAGGAACGCTTAAATATACAACACCTAGCTTATGTCAGTCACCGTCATTTGAGATCTTCCTATCCTTTGTGCGACAAAACAGACGAGGTTTCATCGCTAACTTGTTGATATTTGATCTACACCCACGAGAAGACACAACTCCTTCGCTTGCTTTGTTTGTAGTCAAAATGGTCCTGTAATCAATAAAATGGTTTTCTATACATTCGTCTTACCTACTTACAAAGTAATGTATTCATGAGCACTGTTTTGCACAGAAACGGCAAGGCACAGGAAGCACAATATAATTATTGCTATCTTGTTCAACTGTGCTGCATAGGCGCTCACCGCCTCAGTGATGCTCATACTCGACTTAGTTGGTCAATACGGGTGGAGCGCCCCATCCGTGGTATCACAATGGGCCATTATTTGTGCCTGAGTGTGCTTTTTGCCACCTCTAACCTGTTCTTCAACTACAGCATTCGTAGACGATCCTTCAAATGGAGACCTTTCCGTGAAAATAGTAAGCTTGGCGAATTGAGCTCCTTGTATTTACAAAAGAAACCCTGCCTGTGTGTATTATACAACGCTTGTTTCTGGTACCAAGTCACAACTGCTCTGAATCATCAGGAGGCATTCTTTTGTTATTTATTTCAACTGCTTGCGATGTTATTGCACATATGCTCGAACCAGATCCACTAACGTAAAGGAGGTAATATTATTTATGACTAGTTGTATATGACTTGCTGTTTATGAAATTAATTTTTTCCACCTCTAATGGGATTTTATAACTTACAGTGTTAATCAATTTATATTCCTATACAATTCCTATACCAAGTGTAATTAAAAGCCGCTAAATCTTCGAATAGGAGTGGGAAAATTTTTCCCGTGTAATCAAAATATGAACTCATCTTGGCCAATAGTGAAAGTGATGCGAGCAGTATCTGCATCATTCCACCAAAAGGAATCCTCTCTTTCCGACATGCAAAAGTGGCCCATCTCCCATGTTCAAATTCAATCGACATCCATTCAGTTTACTAAGAAACTGCGCAGGTAATAATTATTGCATTTTATAGAGGCGAAAAAATGCAGCCGGAAATATCTCAGTCGCCACTGTGCAGCAGCCATTTTTATTAAATCATAGTACCAAGTGAAAATGTTAAATGTGTTTGAAGTGTGGAAATAAAATACTAAAGAATAGTGCATACGCGTTTCAATTTAAGTACAATTAAACCGCTCCACTGAAAGAGAATCTGAAGCAAGAAGTAAGTCAAATATTTCATACATTTTCTGTGCATACTTTTAGATGCAATTCCAAAATCAAAAATTTTAATTTCCGCATGATTTTTCTCTTTTTTACCACATAAATGTGAATTTTAAACATTATACTGTCTCTTTTCTTCTAATTCGTATGTTATAAAAAGCTTAGTATGGAATTCTGTTAGGTGTATGTTGAGCTACTGTTAACTTTAAAATAAATGTACATTGCTTCGAGCGGTTTATAGTTTTTATTTATCGTCAGTAACCCTACGTCTCCACGGGCAATTTTTGATGGCATAACATCTGTCAAATTCGATTGCAATGGTTGGCAATATTTTAATGGTGGGCATTGCGATGTTATGCCATTGTCATTTTGAAAATGCAGTCAAGCAATCTAGTTCGCTGTGCCCACGCTTGAAAAAATTTTTTATTTAACGATGAAGAGGAAAAAAGAAGGAAACCGAAATTATGGGTGAATCCTTTATTACAAAGAATGCAAATGCACAGTCTCCATTCATTTTAGCGTTTTTATTAATTTAATAGACGCGGTAAAACGAAAATGTCCGGCGATGCTTCCACTGTGAGCGTCACGAAAAAATGAAAAATGGCTGTCAAACAAACAAAATGACAACTGATTGCAACACAGCACGTTGGCAATTTATGGCATAACATATTTCATAACATAAATTGCCAACTTGAAGCAATTTGGAGTCTCCATTGGCAATTTGTTTGAAATTGCCAATGGCATACCATCAAAAATTGCCCGTGGAGACGTAGGGTAAGATTTCTATTCAGTGTGTTATATTTATTATAGTGCTAATAATATATAAGTGTTATTATCATAATCTCCTTATTATGTTACAAGTGGTACTGAATTTGGTTAATAAACATATCAAAATAAGTTGCACAATTGCTAGAAATTAACAGTAACAGCCGAACTGCCCTCCCTCTGTTGTGCGTTTTTAAAACAATTTTACGAATTGTTCGAATATAGTGAAACCAGGGTTCATAATAAGAATTTTTTTGCTATTGAATAAGATTTCATAAGTAGGGAGTATAAATAATAGAGTATATATTTAAATAAAATTGTAACGGAATTGGCATGAATATGAGTTCTTTTATTCAAGGGAAGTATAGCATATAAGATATATTTATTTATCAAATAAAAGAGAATGTGTGCATAAAAATATATGATAAATTGATTCCCTAAATTCATTTAATTGCTCAACCAGAAACTTATATTTATAAAAATCCAAATTGACAAACATATTTATATATTATATATATATATATATATATATATATATATAATATATATATATATATATATATATATATATATATATATATAATATATATATATATATATATATATATATATATATATATACATATATATATATATATATATATATATATATATAATATATATATATATATATATATATATATATATATATACCCAGTATATATATTAGTGAATCCATTCTGATCTCCTCTGGCTGGTATTATTAAAACTTTCAATTCCAATTATTCAATATTTATTAATTTTAATTGGTTTTGGATAGTAATGCTGGCCGATGGATGGTATGCAATCACTGTATACACTCGGAGCAATAGTGTACTGAAATTGTGATGAGTTGAAAGTGTTTATATCTCTTTTTTTGTTATCATTTTAAAATATTTATACTGAAAAAAAACTAAAGCATTTTATTAAAGAAAATAACTTAATTCACAATTTTATGGAGCAATTTAACACCGCGGCCATACGTTCAATTTCTTGCCCATCAAGTCGCAACACACTCACACTTTTTACAAACACATACATATGTTTAGTACTTGACCGTCGACTTGATTATCAAGTTATGTTTCCAGCGGAGAATCAATTCGGCTTTCAGTTATCTGCCAATTGTAACGTGTGGGCACTAAGTAATAGATGAAAAATAACGGAAAAACCAAATTAAATTTAAAAAAATTTATCAACAAATGAAAAAGGAAGAAATGAGAAATTTAAAAAAAAAATGTATCAACAAATAAAAAAGCAAGAAATGAGATTTGTAGGAATTCCCCCTTGCTAGGTACCTCAGCGTGATACATAATTTCAAGCGCGGAGTTATAGCATCTCGCATGACTGTATTAATGTTCTTAATACCATCGTGAACCTTTTTTTTTAAATACATGAAATAAGATAAAAATATAGATAAAATAATATATAATAAATGTAAAATAAATAAAATATTTTATTATACATACATATGTGACGACGGCATTTAGAATATAAATTGAATGCCATCTTGTCCATCAAGTTGATTGCAGCCTACGTCACAAGACGCGACTTGAACAGGTTTTGAGAGACAATACATATGAGTACTTGATGGGCAAGAAATTGATTGTGTGGCCGCAGTGTTAGATCAAGAAAAGTATTAAAAACACTGACAATACTCAACCCTGTTCTGATTGTTGTTATTGGGATTATTTAACATGCTGTCATGTTTACACTGTTATTGTTAACATAAGCGAATGTTGTAGTTGCTTTCGTCGCACTTGCTTTGCTGTGGGTCTTCTGTTCGGTCGTTTGCGTTTTTCATTTTCTACTTCAGTCGTTCTTTTCTCAAAAGACGAAAAAAGTTGTGGCAGCGACGTCGTTCAAGTTTTTCACAGTGCTTTTCCTATTAACGCGAAGGAATTTCCAAATTGTGTGCATTTCTGTGTATAATTTTGTTTTTGCTGGTGAGCCTGCAAGCTCATCTATTTGCTTGTAGGCGGGAAATTGCATGATTTGGCGATAATAGTCAACTTATACTTGAATTCACTAGTTTTGAAAATCAGTGTTTGAAATTGAAGTGAAAGTAAAAATAAAAATTACAATCAAAAAGTAAAGCAAAGCCAATATAAACGAAAAGCACAGTGGAAGAGCGAGCGTGTGGTGGGTCCCCTCGCAACGTAGCAGGCAGTTCGAAATTTGTAATTTCTCTTTTAGCTTTTTACATTGCTACTGAAGTGCATACGATCTCATTTCAATCTGATTTACTTTCCAACACGACAACAACAAACACGAATACCGTGCTTAAGGAAAAATACGCAAATAAAGAAGGTAATTAATTTGCATTTTAAAAATAAAATCTTCGATTTGCATTTTGCCGTTGATGGTCTGTTCGAAGAATTCCCAATGGAAATTACGATTTCTTTCATATCAACATATTTCATATTCCACCGTAATTTTTTGATTCTTTGTTTAAATCTGTGTGTGGGTGATGTAAATTTGAAGAAAATGTGTAAACATTGAATTTATATGGTGAAAATATATCAATTTCTGAATTCTTGTTTGAAAAAGAATAACAGTAATTTGCCGCTATATTCGGATTCGCCTCAAATTGCAGCGAATTCACATTCCTTGTTCCTGTGTTCTGTTCCTACCTGGTCCATTTTTCGTATTCTAATGAAAATTATTCTCCATTTGTTTTATTAGGAAGTATTAATAGTTGTCCGCTATTTTCAGTATCAGTGAAATAAAAAGCCGTAAGAAGAAAATTATTATAAATTTATATAAAATCTATCAACATTTGCTGTACATTGAAGGAATTGCCGCTTGTTTTGAGGTAAAGCTTTTAAATTAAGAACAATTATGATGGTCGCCTCCGGAGCACCCTATTTGGAATCAGCCGTTAATTCAAAATTTATGTGGAACATTTTTTATATTATATTTATTTATATTTTTATATTAGGGAAAAAAATTACCCAGAGTTATTCCTGTTATTGGCTCTTCAGTGTATTTGGGAATTCAGCGAGGCTGAAGTAATTTCCGAATTAGTTTTTATACTTGAATATAGTTCAGATGTACAGTGGAGGACAATATTATTCACACACACACTAGTATCGATGATGCTATATCTTTGAAATGAATAAGTCTAAGGTATTATGTTATTTCCAGCAAATTATCCTTCATTAGGTAATTGAAAATTATTAAAAGTCTATCAAATATTTGACGAACATTAATAATTATAATTAACTCTATTTTCTGTATGGCTGTGACAGGTATTGGAAATTTTGTATTCATAGCCGGAATAATGATTAAGACAGTTTATCTTCATGTTTTCAAAGAAAATGTTCATTGTAGCGTACAAAAGCTGGGTCTTGGTGATCAATGATACCAAGCACACTGCCCCCTACGTGCGTATATAGACCATTCATCATGTCCCACACATCCTTCCGACCCCGCAACAGTCTCCACACATCTTTTTGCCCCCGGCGTGCGTATATGGATCATTCATCATGTCCCACACATCCTTCCGACCCCCCAACATTCTCCACACATCCTTCCGACTACCCATCAGTCTCCACACAGGAATCCGTTACAGCACTTATGAGAAGAAGTTGGCATGCGACTGCAAAGCTATAACGTATCCAGCAAGACTAAATTAAAGGATTTACTGCAGGAAGATTGGTAAAAAGTATAACCAGAAATTACCAAAAAATTTGTCTAGTCGATAACGAACAAGCAGAGAATATGCTCTCAGTCTTCAATATCTATTTCACAGAATCGACACACATCAGTGACAGGAAAAACATAGCTTTTTTATGTGATACCTCCGGTTGCCGTGGCCTGTATAGTAACCAGATAAAATTCCTAAGACTACCCTGCTTTGTGAAAGTATCTTATGGTGTATTACGTTTGATGGGATTAGGAACTGTTTTGCTTAACGTTGACCTGCGTTATTATGGCAGTGGTGGGCAAATTTATTTTGTTCTCATTTCCTGATAACTGCGTTTATGTGGTTTCTTGTGAGCCCACAGAAGGGCTGAGGTGCAATCGAGAGCATGTTGCCGCCATTCTGCCATTTCGTTGCCCTCGTATCCTTTGTGTCCAGGAATCCACTTACTCAACTAACGTATTGAGAAGGTGGCAATCATTTTCCATTTGTGAGGTGATCATGACTGATTGAAGGCCTCTTAAGGCCACTTGACTGTCTGACAGTACGTATGTATATGTATGTGAGTTCCTCTCATCATTCTACTAAAGCATTCCCTCATAGTTCGGTGGCATGTATTTCTGCTGAAAAATTGTTGCTTAAGCTACCATTTGAATTGATGCTACCATTGGAATTGATTTTTTGAATTTTGGGCCATTGATTCCCTTCGCAGTTCTAGTTTTCTAGTTTCGACTCCTCAGTAAACCAGACCTGACAGCCGGGTTTGAAAGTAATAGAATTGGTTTTCTAGACCTCACGGTATTTGATAATGACCTAAAACTTCCGGAAGAAAGTTATTTTTGATGATGTATCATCTCTGTGGGATGGGACTGAGTCTTAAATGTTCTGTTCTAAGACCTTTTAATGTACCTTAATATCTCCGCTTTTGAGTATGGAGATGTCTTGTAATCTCTTGTAATCAACTCTCTGTAGGATGGGATTGTGTAGAAAGTTTTCTAAGACCTTGCAAGTTGCTAATAAACACAGTCGAAGTGGCAAATGTTATCATCCTGCCTAAAAAGTCGATGAACTTGGCCACTATGGCTTGTAGGAGTTGTCAAGATGTCGAGGAAGAGGAAACAGTGGAACACCTCCTGTGTGGTTGCATTGCTCTATACAGAAAAAGGTCTCCATTCTTGGATTTGCATTTCTTGACAGCGTTGAGGAGATTTCCCGGATGAAGCTAACGAAAGTGGCTACTTTTATCAAATCCACAGGATGGTTTAAGGAGGATCCTGAGGTGTAGAGGAAAAAGCTCTAATGACCACAATGAGCCTTGAATAGGCCTAAGTGAGTCTTAGGACAGCCATATAACCTAACCTAACCTAATACCGTTAAATGTCCCCAAATATCTCCGGTTTCTGAGTAAGGAAATGCCTTGTAATCTTAAGGCACTTCTCAATCAAGAAAGAACGTGGTCGGTTCTTTAGACGCACCCCCCATAGCATCAGTTGGACAAGTTTTCATTACCCAGTGATACAATTCTGTTATTAATAAATATATTCCTTTCTTCCATTTATTTGGCCAAACAATAAATGAAGCGATACTTGGCAGCGTGTTAACAATTTGTCAATAAAGTCAGTCATAGAGAGTACACTCTTAGAGGGCTGGCATCATCTTTACTTCTATTTTGGAATTTGGTAAGGCTTCATTTAGCAGTGAAGCTTTCACTATTGCAGCAGGACCTGGAAAATTATGAACTTATTTGCCTTAGCATGCAAAAGGATCAATTTGTTCATTAAAGGAGCCGACTGGCTATGTCTCGAAAATGCACCCTACAATCGTGTTTCAACACTTTGTGTAGAACTGGCCACTATTCACTTAAATTTAAGGTCATTGTATGCGACCATGAATGGCATCCATAGTAAACACAACACAAAAACTTACGCTAGACAACAAGGGTAGAGAAGGCAAGCAAGGCAAGGGATAAATAGGTAATTAAAAAACTTTTTTAATGCTTTTCTTGGGTAAATTCTATGCCTATCATTTTCAGGCACAATTATAATGAGCTTTACGTGGTCTTCTACAAAGTCCTTGGGGGCGTGTTTGGCTATATTGGACATTTCCCTTTGGACTGTTATTATTTTTATTATATCTTACACCATAATTAATTATGAGTGCAAGGTGTTGGGGAATGAGTACTACCTACAGAGACTTTCGACTCGAAGAGAAAAGGATTTTGTAGAAAGAAGCATTTTGGAGACCAAGTCCGCGGCAGGATTTGAAACTGCGACTCGCGGGATGTGAGTCTAGCATGCTTACCACTAGGCCACAGAGCATGAGCTTGCATTAAGCAGGGAGGCATTTTCTAAGGTGGAACTGGGTTTAACACCTTCAAGCTTACCACTAGACCACAGAGAGCGGCTGGACTGTTATTATCTCGGGCACGTTCGTTCTGTGTGATATGTTTGTTTAGTTTTTTGTCCAATCTTCATTCTATAATTCCGTGTATCCTTAGATACGTTGTGGTGTCCATCGAAGCATTGCTCTGGATGTAGAAGCTACTTTGTAAATATAATGAAGAATATAGTTTTAAACCGGTATAACTTCTCAGCGTGAATATAATATGCTTAATAGATTTATATATTGCTTCTTTGCAGAGGGAGATAAATCCTTGAAATCCCTTTCGGTATTCTGTAATTAGAAGAGAATTCTAATAGTCTTTCTGTTTGATATATGAGGAAGATTCTTTGCTGGTTGTGATCACATGTCTGGATAAGTTTTTGATTCATCCGCCAGACAGGCAGCTGAGTCACAATTTTAATTGTTGAGGCGAAGATTAGAAAATGACCGCATGCTGGGAATCTGTTACCTACCACCTGCTTTCGGTTGACCACGTTGACATAAGTGTATAGTATATGCTCTTTTTATGCTTCAACAGATATTTCCCAAAAAATGAAAACTTCTTTCAAGTTCAAAGTCACAATGGACTTTTTGTTGCATCACCACTTTTACTGCGTATTTATAACACAAACGTTTCCCGCCATACTACGCATCGGCATCCATTCATCCCTTTAAAGTTGCCCTCGTTGGTGGCCACTGTTGCTGCAATTAGCACCCTTTCAGAAATTCTGGAACACGTTTGAGCTTAGAAGGGAGATTTTGGTATGGCTTGGAACTTTTTCACAACGGAATTCATTGAATATATGAAAAAATTGTGTTATTATTGAAACATATTCTCTTTGTTTACTCATTTTGCGTAAAGTTTTGAAGGAAGGACATACTGATGGGTAGTAAGGGAAAATAAGAGTGTTATATTCCCTTACTACCCATTATTATATTATATTTAGAGTGAAGGAAACCCCCTTTTACTGTGTTTACTACATTGGAAATATGATTTTCCATTGGAAAAATATGTTGGAGGAGACGCAACTGTTCCTTCCTTCCCCACGAGTATTGTTTAAAGCGATTTATTCAAAATGTGAACGTAAGACTATGTTGTGGATGGCTATGTTTGTGATTTTGCTTGTAGATAAATGTCGGGAGGGAGCAATTGTGATAAATTATCTAGTAAGTTTAGTCCTATGTCTTCAAGTATTTGTGTCAAGGATTCAACTTATTCACTGGGAAATGTTTTTTAATCCTTCGTAGTCACATTTCTAATCACAGTTTGTTAAGTCTCCAAGGAAATACGGACACTTCGGACTTATCGAAAGGAGATTGTTTGAGTTTTGGCTCGTCTGGCACCTTTCAATCGGTACTTTGGCGTCAGTGAGTGATCTACTCTTCTCACTCATGTAATTCTCAATCTATTATGGCCTCACTAAAAATAACTATGTTTAAAAATTCCAGTTTACTTTGTCCTGACTCTTGTGTTTATGTGTTAAGACAAGGTGCTCATTCTTCTACAAGATAAAAGTTTAACACACCAATTGCCACCTGTAAACTGATGCTGAAGGATTGGGTCATGCGTGAGGCCAATGGGTCTTGGGCACACGTGGGCACTTGCTTAACGACTAGGCTAATGTGGCCAGAGCTTAATTGGAGGAAATATAGACACTTGCTAGACCTGTCGATAGAACATATCTCTAAAATCGTGGCGTGGCTTGTATAACTGATCATTGGCTGTTCCGCAGGCATGCTCTCAGGCTGGTAGTATTCTCTCATGAATACTGCAGAAGCTGTTGGGATGAGGAAGAGGAGGAGGAGACTGTGGAACATCTCTTCTGTAGGTGCCCCGCTCTGGGTAGAAGCAGAGCGGGCTCTTTAGGCAAATACGCTTTTAGTTCTCTTACAGAAGTGTCCAGCGCGAAGGTGAAAGAAATCCTGCGCTTTATTAGGGCTTCGAAATGGTTTGACGAGTAAATCAGAGGTAGGTTGTTACGCGGTGGTATCACAATGGACCCATGGTGGTCTGAGTGAGTTAGTCTGTAGACCGGCTGCTACGATAACCTAAACTCACCTAACGTTTAATACTATCTCAGACTACATATATAATGGGTTCATCCAAGAATTTATAGAAGAAGTTTGTAATAGCCTGGCAATAGAAGACTGCGGCTGAATGTAAGTAACAAACGCTACTGCAGACATTGGTTTTTTCATGTTTTTAGAAATTTTCAGTTGGACTTCGGTAAAGACCCACATTGTCGCCTGTATACCATTATTCAGTTGGACTTACGTAAAGACCCACATTATCACCTGTATACAATTCTTCAGTTGGACCTCCGTAAAGACCCACCTTATCATCTGTACACCATTCTTCAGTTGGACCTCTATAATCGCCCGCATTGCCACCTGTATACCAATCTTCAGTTGGACCTCTGTAATGACCCACATTGTTGGACTTCGGTAAAGACCCACATTGTCGCCTGTATACCATTATTCAGTTGGACCTCTATAATCGCCCGCACAGTCACCTGTATACCATTCTTCAGTTGGACCTCTGTAAAGACCCACCTTATCACCTGTTTACGATTCTTCAGTTGGACCTCTATAATCGCCCGCATTATCACCTATATACCATTCTTCAGTTGGACTTCTATAATCACCCACATTATCTCCTGTATACCATTATTCAGTTAGACCTCTGTAAAGATCCACATTGTTACCTGTATACCATTATTCAGTTGGACCTCTGTAAAGATCCACATTGTTACCTGTATACCATTCTTCAGTTTGGACCATTATAAAGACTCGCATTATCATCTGTATACTATTCTTCAGTTGGACCTCTATAATTACTCACTTATCACCTGTATACCATATTTCAATTGGACCTCCGAAAAGATCCACATTGTCACCTGTATACCATTCTTCAGTTGGACCTCCGTAAAGACCCACATCATCAGTTGGAACTCTATAATGACACACATTATCACTTGTGTATGCCTGGGAGAAAATTAAGAATCATCACATGCATTTCAAGCAGACACTAGACTCAACTACCATATGAATAACTTGGGTATATCTTCAGATGCCATCAGTATATGCTGTGGAGAAAGTGACGAAACCTCACTGCACCTGATCACAGACTGTGGACCGTTGGCACACAAAACACTCAGGTGTTTTGGAGAATATATCTTCGATATGAGCAAGATCCCTCAACTTGATTCCTCCAAAATATATGAATTCCTGTCGGAAATCAACCTGACAGAAGAACTGTAGATGAGACTATCCTCATCTTTCAAATCAATAGGGGCATCACAATAGATCTTTCAGGTGTATAGTACCCTTAAATAAATCTATCTATTACCTGTGTACCATGCCTTCGATTACTTCCATTTCAAAAAGGTGGATCAAGAACCTAGTTAAAATATTAGATATCCTTCCTATAAGACCAGTCACCAGATCTTAATCTCATACATACTTATAGGGTTTTATACACCACATTTATAGCTACACTTCGCATTAGTTAGAGATAATTTTGGAATCCAAACTAAATTAATTCCAACACTTTAAGACAGAAAACAGATGACTGCAGAGTTCCTCTTGTTCTATTGAACTAGCCACTAATAATCACATTTGTATTGTATATATTCATACCAGCATATGCATGTACGAGTATGTGTGTATGTCAGGCAATGGTCCCTTGGTACCCCCCTTTTAGATGGCTCAAAGTATCATCGTCGATTTTTGTGTGTTTGTTGAAGAGGAGGCAGAAGAAAACTGAAGACTACACACTCAATCGTACATTCCTCAATAATAATCGAACAAAGAGGAATAGAAGAATATTGACTATCAATTCTTGAAACGTGCAGAATGGGAGTTCTGCCCCACAAAGAGGCATTTCAATGTCAAACCAAAAATTGCCAAGTCATTATTATTATCTTCTCTGTTTTTCTTCTGTGTACTCGAGTGATTCATATAAGAAACAATGAGATATTAAAATGTCATTTCCATCTGCGCTGTGAGATAAAAATAAAAAGTTCACAAGAAAATTCGCATCTTTAATTAACCTTGTAGCTGCACGGAGGGAAGGCAGGGGGGAACACATCTTCGCAACATTCTGTGCAAATTGTTTTTGAAAATATTTAGCAACCAATTTTTCGCCCCTCGTTTTAATAGCGACGCAAACGCGCGACCGAATTTCCAAGCAGCTCCGCCTCTACGGGCCCACTTCACATTCTGATCAGCGGCAGATCGTCGCATGTGTGGAGGTAGGCGCAGAGCAATGAGTAGAGTAGGATCGCTGCCAGCGGCATTCCCCCTCCACCCTTTGTTTTTGGATTCGTTTGCGTTTTGTCTTTTATTTCGCTTTGTTGAAAGATCAACGATCTCTGCTTTTTTGTTTGTTTTTGTTTTCATTTCGATACTATTCCACTATTCCACTAATATGCCCCACTCCCACACTCCTCAGAGTGTGGCCCGTGCCGAGCCCTACCAAAATCACGTCGTCGTTGTGTCGTATCGCGCGGCCGGCCTACCTAATTCTTGTTTTACTGGCAGACGCCAAGACGACGACGTCTGGTCGGATGGGTAGTTGCGGCGTACGCACAACTGAGCTGCCTCCGCATATTGGCTGTGATTCTGTTTGATTTGCCAGCGTTTGACTATGTTGGCCGCAAAAGCAATTTCACAGCAAGCCAGCCAATTATTTTCTATTCTCCGGAGGCGCTTATCTTCAGTTTCTAGTTGTCAAGTTTGGTGAGCGCAAAAAAAAGCCACTTAAAATTTTCATATCGTGTCGCCGATCTTGCTTGGTGCCACGACCAGAATGAACACCAATATTATAAGTTGTCTTGTATAAATACTCTGCGACTCGTTCATTGGATTCAGCAGTGGAAAGGCATGGGTTTCCTATTACTCACAGCCGCATATTTTCCAACCAGACTGACTGATTGAGTTGAATTGTTGGTAGCTTGGCAGTAATATTGGGTTCAGTGAGGGCGTTGGTGAATGTTTATGCTCGATAGTCATTGTCTTCTACTTCATGGCACATTGGTTTAATAGGGTTCCGAGCATTAAAAGTCAATTTGTCTCCTGTGTTTATCACCTTACTTCATAGCTTACATAGTAATAGCTTACATAGTGATTGCTTACATCATAGCTTACATCATAGCTTACATAGTAATTGCTTACATCATAGCTTACATAGTAATTGCTTACATCATAGCTTACATAGTAATTGCTTACATCATAGCTTACATAGTAATTGCTTACATCATAGCTTACATAGTAATTGCTTACATCATAGCTTACATAGTAATTGCTTACATCATAGCTTACATAGTAATTGCTTACATCATAACTTACATAGTAATTGCTTACATCATAGCTTACATAGTAATTGCTTACATCATAGCTTACATAGTAATTGCTTACATCATAGCTTACATAGTAATTGCTTACATCATAGCTTACATAGTAATTGCTTACATCATAGCTTACATAGTAATTGCTTACATCATAGCTTACATAGTAATTGCTTACATCGTAGCTTACATAGTAATTGCTTACATCATAGCATACATAGTAATTGCTTACATCATAGCTTACATAGTAATTGCTTTACATATTCATGAAAAGGCAGTAAGTAATAATTTCTTATGATAATTTTTCACCAATTAATAGTTTGTAACCTCCAAATATTCCAGATAGATCGAACTTCATGTGAGATTGATATGCAAAAGGTTAATTAAGCGAAAAAACTACTTTCCAATTCATAAAAAAACTTCTGTTGAAGGAAGTGTGGAAGTGACTTTCGAATAGACCAAAAGGTTTACCAACAAAACATTCACTTATTGAATTGCTGTTCTGTGCGAATACGAGTAAGCTAAAGAAATCACATTGTGGTTAAGAAACCTGTCTGAGAAGACGAACGGAAAAAGCCACAAGAGGTGGAATTGGTGTTATTCGCACACCAGGCACTTGGCTATGGGATTGGAAGCCAAAAGTGGTTTCTACATTCTTAACTACAAAGGAATAAACGTTCAATGCTATTATCAGTCATTAGCGAAATGTCAATAGTGACAAGTTTATAATGATATATCATTGGTGGTGTAAAGTTATTAGTCAACTATCATTGGTGATAAGTTATTAGTCAACTATCATTGGTGTAAAGTTATTAGTCAACTATCATTGGTGATAAGTTATTAGTGAAGGACATTTTGACAGGCCATTAGTAATAAGTCATTTTTGAAAAGGTCATTAGTGAAAGGTCCATAAGCTGTAGTCATTACTGATAAATCGTTAGTAATAATTCATTTGTGAAAATGTAGTGAAAGGTCATTTGTGATAAGTTATTATTGAAGTGTCATTCGTGATAAGTTGATACATCATTTGTGATCAGTTATTAGTGAACTATAATTTAGTGAAAAGGATATTAGTAATAAATAATTAATGAAAAGGACATTATTGATAAGTCATTGGTTAAAAGGGCATTGGTAAAATGTCTATTAGTAATAGTTATTAGTGATAAGTCATTGGTGAAAATGTCATTAGCGAAATGTCAATCATGATAAGTTATTAGTGAACTATACGAGTATTTTAGTGAAAAGGACATAAGTAATAAATCATTCGTGAAAAGGACAAAGTATGTAATAAATCATTATTAAAAGGACATTGTTGATAAGTTATTGGGGATAAGTTATTGGTGAAAATATCATTAGTCCATAAGTTGCAGTCATTAATGATGAGTCATTAGTAATAAGTCATTGGCGAAAATGACAATAGTGAAAGAAAAGTCATTATTGAAATGTCATTCGTGATATGCTAATAGTGATACATCATTGGTGATCAGTTATTAGTGAACTATCATTTAGTGAAAAGGACATTAGTAATAAATCATTAGTCAAAAGGAAATTGTTGATAAGTTATTAGTGATAAAACATTGATGAAAAGGTCCATTAATAATTTTCTTGAGTGATAAGTCATTGGTGAACATGTTATTAGTGCAAGGTCTTTCAAGATAAGATATTGGTGAAATGTCATCTATGATAAGTCATTATAGAGAAGGACATTATGAGTCATTGGTGAAAATGTCATTGGTTAAAAAAGGTCATTTATGAACGTATTAAGTAGTGATTGGTGAAAGATCATTAGTTAAAAGTAATTAGTCAATGTCATTGGAGCTAATCATTAGTGATAAGTAATAAGTGGTTAGCCTTAGTGATAAGTCATTGGTAATAAGTCATTGGTGAAAATTTATATGTGAAAGGTCTTTGAAGATAAGTGAATTGTAAAATGTCATTTATGATAAGTCATTATAGAAAAGGACATTAGTAATAAGTCATAAGTGATAAGGTCAGTATTAGTCATTAGTAAAAAGATCATTAGTTAAAGGTAATTTGTGAACGTCATTAGTGGAGTGATAAGTAGTAATTGGTGAAAGATCATTAGTAAAAAGTAATTAGTCAACGTCATAGATGCTAATCATTAGTAAAAAGTCATAAGTTGTGAGCCATTAGTGATAAGCCATTGGTGAAAATTTTATTAGTGAAATGTCTATTGAGTTAAGTTATTGGTGAAATATCATTCGTGATAAGTCATTGGAGAAAATTTTACTAGTGAAAGGTCTTTTGCAATAAGTTTTTTTTAAAAATGTCATTCGTGATAAGTCATTATGGAAGAGGATAATATTAATAAGTGATAATTGATAAGTCATTGGTGAAAGATCATAAGTGTAAGGTCATTTGTCATCGTCACTAGTGATAAGTGGTAATTGGTAAAAAGATCATTAGTTAAATGTCATTTATGGACGTCATTGGTGCTAATCATTAGTGATAAGTCATTGGTGAAAATGTGATTAATAACATGTCTTTCGAGATCAGTTGTTAGTGAAATTTCATTCATCAAAAGTGATTGAAAAGGACATTATTAATAAGTGATTAATTAGTGAAAAGTTCATTATTATTGATAAGTCTTTGATGAAAATATCATTAGTTAAATGTCATTAAGGGAAGCTCATTTGTGAACGTCAGTAGGTGTAAGGTATTGGTGAAAGATCATTAGGTAAAGGTAATTAGTGAAAGGGTTTTTGGGAACACATTAGTGATAACTCATTAGTGATATTCATCAGTGATAAGGAATTAGTTATGTCTTTAGTGATAGTCATCAGTGATGTAGCATTAGTGATAATATATTTGTTGCATTTATCAGTGATAAGTCATTATTGGATTTATCAGTGATAGGTCATTAGTGGATTTTTTAGTGATAGGTCATTAGTGGATTTATCAGTGATAAGTTACTAATGGATTAATCAGTGATAAGTCATTAGTGGATATATCAGTGATAAGTCAATAGTGGATTTATCAGTAATAAGTCATTAGTGGATTTATCAGTAATCATAAACTGTATTTATCAGTGATAAATCTTTAGTGGATTTATCAGTGATAAGTCATTAGTGGATATATCAATGATAAGTCAATAGTGGATTTATCAGTAATAAGTCATTAGTGGATTTATCAGTAATAAGTCATTAGTGGATTTATCAGTAATAAGTCATTAGTGGATTTATCAGTGATAAGTCTTTAGTGGACCTATCAGTGATATGTCATTAATGGAGGTATCAGTGATATGCTATTGGTGGTGTTATCAATGATATGTATGTCATTAGTGGAGTTATCAGTGATAAGTCATAAACTGTATTTATCAGTGATAAGTCTAGTGGATTTATCAGTGATAAGTCATTAGTGGATTTATCAGTGATATGTCATTAGTGGATTTATCAGTGATATGTCATTAGTGGAGTTATCAGTGATGTCATAAACTGTATTTATCAGTGATAAGTCTAGTGGATTTATTAGTAATAAGTCATTAGTGGAGTTATCAGTGATATGTCATTAGTGGAGTTATCAGTGATATGTCATTAGTGGATTAATCAGTGATAAGTCATTAGTCCCAGTCATTCTTGGTGGTGTGTGTTTGCGAATTCGTTGGTTCTCTGTGTATTCTCTGTTGTGTCTCTTTACCTTAGAATTTTTGTCGCTGGTGTGCTTCTTGGAAGGCGTTGCATTGATATGTGAGGCATTCTCAGCACGAATTGTCGTGAACATTGCAATATCTCGGGGCTGCACGCAATTGTTATGAGGTCCCGATGTGATCTCCTGTTCACCACACTTCACTGTCGTTCCTAGGCTTGCCATGAAGTCTAGTCGAAGGAGTAGCTCATTATTGAAGTCAGGTATGATAATTAACTCTTGCTCGCGCATGCCTGCTCTCCAAGCCTTACAATTGTCATCAATGTCCCACTGACTCTCCTAGTACATCCGTGTACCATCTCCGCTCTGGTATTGGATTTTCCAAATTTGCCGGTGGAAGCGCGTAACTTTCGTATTCTGTTTTACTGTTCTCATTCGTGGGTCTTCTTTCTGTCAAAATGTTCGGATTACACAAAAGCGGAGCCGTCACAAAAACCAATCGGCGCTGCTGTTTACACAACGCAAGCAATGCCAATCTTCAATTTACACTTAATTCGGCATTTTTGCTGCTTCCCCGCCTCCGTTTCGTAATGAAATAAATATTTCCAAATTAGCTGATTGCATTCAATAAGAATTTCAGCCATTATAAAAAGAAATTACCCTTGAAGCAAACATTTTCAACCGATATTACAATTTGTTCACAACTCGGGAACATCGCCAAGGATTATTTTGTTAGAAAGCCACAACAAACTCTCAATTATGATCTGCTAGGACGTAAAGTGAACACTGTACCGGGACTAATACCCGGTCTCTCCGTGAGAGGGGATCCCAGCTATGTCCGTGCATACCCCAACTACACCTTTGGGCATACCCTTATAGGGGTTTAGCCAGTTTTGGGCCTCCTTTTCTATGCCATCAGTGGAGGGATCTCCCAAAAACATGCCATCAGTGGAGGGATCTCCCTAAAACTTGCCATCAGTGGAGGGATCTCCTAAAAATACGAGTATACCATCAGTGGAGATATCTTCCCAAAATATACCATCAGTGGAGGGATCTCCTAAAAATACGAGTATACCATCAGTGGAGATATCTTCCCAAAATATACCATCAGTGGAGGGATCTCCTAAAAATACGAGTATACCATCAGTGGAGATATCTTCCCAAAATATACCATCAGTGGAGGGATCTCCCAAAAATATACCAACAGTGGAGGGATCTCCCAAAAACTTGCCATCAGTGGAGGGATCTCCCAAAAATATACCAACAGTGGAGGGATCTCCCAAAAACTTGCCATCAGTGGAGTGATTTCCCAAACACATACCATCAGTGGAGGGATCTCCCAAAAACATGCCAACAGTGGAGGGATCTCCCAAACACATACCATCAGTGGAGGGATCTCCCAAAAACATACCATCAGTGGAGGGATCTCCCAAAAATATACCATCAGTGGAGGGATCTCCCAAAAATATACCAAGAAAAATGTATCAAAAGGGCTGTGTGGAGATAGTTAATAGTCTCATTCTAGGATATACCTTAAATGCGTGTTCCTGATCGTACCAGGAACAAGCATTTAAGGTATATCCTGGAATTAAACGAGTACACAACAAAATACCAGAAATGAAGAGCAGCCACAAAGAAACTTGCCCATTCAGGTCTCCAAAGTATCGTGGCGCTATGGTTTTATATTCAGAATATCGGTGAATTAACCACAATGTTTGAAATTAGTTCCTGGATGTTATCCTGTTCTACCTTCTTCTACACGATATTTGTATATATGTATTTATTTCATTGTGAAATGCTGGTTTGGCTTTTGCAATGATTAAATTTAGTTGTGTTTTGGAAAGAATGAAAAACTTTAGTTAAGTAGATCGTTCTTTTATAATGAAACCTTTACGGAACAAATCCGGGAATAATATATGTTGATTTCCAGTTACCTTACGGGTGTTTTGGAGAATATATCTTAGATATGAGCAAGATCCCTCAACTTGATTCCTCCAAAATGAATTCCTGTCGAAAATTAACCTGACAGAAGAACTGTAGATGAGACTATCCTCATCTTTCGAATAAATAAGAGCATCACAATAGATCTTCCAGGTCGCGGTGTATAACACCCTTAAATAAACCTTTCTATCTATCTACAGCAGTTTCTTTACAACCATTTAAATGTATTTCTTGTATGAAGAATCTTCAAAGCGTATTTCACTACGATTTATTAAAGTCCGTTTCTTTTGTAGATACTTAAACTATGGTACCATCCCATCCCACCATTCTATATGATATTTTTTATATATTTTTTACTAAACCATCAAATTGCACTTCAGATGACTGAGAATTTAACAAAAACCTGAGGAAGTTAATACAAAAAGTTGCAGAACGCGAACTCAAGCACAATTGCTGCGCATGTTGTTGTTGAGTCGTTCTCACAAAAAGTGCTTACATTGAAATTTCGAAATAATAAGCAGAAATGTGCCAGCAAATTGCCGACTATTGTTTTGCTGTTGGCTTCACAATTTATGAAGAAAACAGCAGTGAAGAAATCCCCTGACACCACATAAGAAGGCTCTTCACACAGAAGACTCAATCAAACACATACTCACACATAGAACACTCGTAATCAGTCACATTGCACAATACATGAAAAAGAATACTAAATTCTACCTGCCAGGCCAGAGATCTGAAATATGATCTTGGACAATGCGAGAGAGTACTTTGAATTTAAGGGTGCTATCGCACGTTTTTCTTTAGATCTTCTCACGATTTCAAAGCTTTTCATATATTATCAGCAAAAACAATTTAAGAACTCTGAAAGGTCACCTCACAGGCCACTGTCGTTTAAGAAGCCACCTCATGAAACTGGGACTCTCACCAGTAAACACGTGTAGGTTCTGCACGGAGGCAGAAGAAACACCAGAGCCCGTTCTAATGAACTGCGAAGCCTTAGCTCGCAGTAGGAAGAAATCTCAGGGGCATTACTAGAGGGCAGAGACATTAGAGCAATGAACCCCAACTCAGTGCTAAGCTTCCTTAGAACTTAGAACTGTTGGACTAATACAAGACCTTTCATAGGTACATGCAGGAGGAGTACAGTAGATCAAATTGGTCGACGTACATTTTCCCTCTTTTTTTCATTCAATCATTTATATATATTTCCTTTTCAACAGTTGTTTACCAAAAAGAGTGAAGAATAATCGTCAATTGAGACTCTCCAAATCCATGGGAAAATGGTAATTGGATGTTTGGTTCATGGAGTACAGTTTTTATGGTACATTCGAGATTGGATCAATAAGTCAAAATTGAAATAAGGAACAATATTCGTTTCTTTTTTCCACATAGTCTCCTTTATATCTCGTTGCCGTTCATCCAACGTTTTTCCAATTTTTTTATGTCCTCCAAAATAATACCTATTTCTCGAGGCCCTCAAAATAGGCGTTTGTTTCATCGATCACCTCTCATTCGACCCAAATATCTTGCCGCCAAGTCATTTCTTCATATTTGGAAACAGAAAATAGTCGCACGGTGATAAATCTGGAGAATGGATGAGGGAGCAATTTGTAACCTAATTCGTGGAATTTTGCCATTGCGACTGAGGACTTGTGTGCCGGTGCATTGTCCTTGTGGTAGAGAAGTTTTTTCCTCGCTAAATGCGGTTGTTTTTGCTTCAAATCGGGCCTCGAGAAATCGTATAATTTTGAGGGCATCAAAAAATTAGAGAAACGTTGGATGAAGTGCAACGAGCTAAAAGGAGTATATGTTGAAAAACAAATTGCCACTGAGGACTTGTGGGCCGGTCGATGCGTTGTCCTTGTAGTAGAGAACTTTTTTTGCTCCACAAATGCGACAATTTTTGCTTCAAATCGGCCTCGAATCGATCCAAGAGCTCTGCATAATATGAGCCGGTGATCGCTTTACCCTTTTCAAGGTAGGTAATCGATGTGAATGACACCGCGTGCATCCTAAAACACTGTTGCCATATCCTTGTTGTCGGACAGACCTACCTTAGTCCTCCTCGGCTTCGATTCACCAGGAGAAGTACATTGTCTCGACTGTTCCTTGGTCTCTGGGATGTTGCGATGAATCCATGTCTCATCCACGGTTACGAAACGATGCAAAAACTTATTGCCTCGACTGTTCCTTGGTCTCTGGAATGTTGCGATGAATCCATGTCTCATCCACGTCTCATCCACGGTTACGAAACGATGCAAAACCTTATTGTCTCGACTGTTCCTTTGTCTCTGGGATGTTGCGATGAATCCATGTCTCATCCACGTCTCATCCACGGTTACGAAACGGCGCGAAAACTCATCCGGATTGCGATTGAACATCACCAAACACACCTCTGAAGTTGTCAAACCCATGTGTTCGTTGTCAATTGTGAGCAACCGTGGCACCCATCTGGCGGATAGCTTTTCCATATCCTAATATTTACGCAAAATTGAAATCACTGATCCATGGGATAAGCCTGAAGCCTCTTCAAGTTCGTGGACCTTTACTCGCCTATCTCCAATACCGTGGATTTTATCGACTATTTCTGGTGCGGTGACCTCAATTGGGCAACGAGAACGTTCAGCGTCTCTTGTGCTGGTACGACCGCACCGACATTGTGTAAACCATTGACGGATGGTTCCAATCGATGTTGAAGAGTGTCCATTATACTTTTCAAGCTTTTGTTGGGTTTGCGTGATGGTGTTTTCGCGCAAAAAACGAGTGTTTAATGAGCACACGAAATTCACTTTTTCCATTTTGACGGAGATGCTCGGAGGCGTCTGTCACAGCAGAACTATTTGGCAGATCAGTCACAAAATTAGGGAGCGTTCTTTTGTAAGATGTTTCTTGACAAGCAAAACTTTGGAATTGAGGTGCCATTGGCATCAGGTTATTTCAGGTACTTATTGATGACCCATTATTGTATTGATAGACCTCATTTTAGGCAACTTTTGTCAGTAACTTTGTGTAAAATATGCTCTAAAACAAGTGTTTCTTTCAGTTGTTCACGGTTCTAGTCTCTTGAAAATTTTGCTTCGGAAATTTCTCACCTTCTCTTCACTGCAAAAATTGGAAATGAGTGACAAGAAATCAAATTTCCATGTCTTTAAAATGCCCTCAAACATATTTGGAAGCACTCAAAGAAAACATCAAAGAAGAAATTGGGGAAATTCAGCACAAAAACCACAAAATTTAAGTGTTGAAAGATGCCAAATTGAGGAGGCGTGAGAGTCGAGTCACTACAATTTGACAGCTTTTGTAGATCTTCATAAGATTCACCAAAGAAACGGGCACTAAATCTAAATATATCATGTTGGTGGTTGGCATAGAAAATTGTAATGCGACTTCTCCATATTTAAGAGTCACAGGGACTCAATTGTAATCGTTGAATTTTAATCCAAACTATTTGGAAAGGACTACATCAAAAGGTTTCAACATCGAACTACCTCCATTTTCCTTCCTTCAGTATAATTGTGCTTTTTGCTGTTGTGATCCATGTCTTTTTATTCTCAGTCTGTTGCATTTTACTCTCAAAATGTCGCGTTCTCCACTTCCACTACCAAGGAATTTGAAATTTCTTTCGTCACACACACACTCACTTTGACTTTCATTTGACCGAAATCATTCATCCGACAATAATACATTTAAAAGGAAAATTCACACATTATATTCGCCTTTTTTTAGCCATCAAACGTAAAAGTTTCAGAGCGCAGTTGCAGTTGCGCATGCGCCGTGCATGTCGAATTTTAATTAGTCTTCGTGCCTTTCGTGTACAACGTTAGTCATGAAAAATGAAAGTGTCCATTAAATTGAAACAATTTCGTGAATCATTTTATCGCTACCAATAGTAATTTTTTTATTCATATATATAATATATATACCATTAGCCTCCATCTCTATATTAAGTTGTTCCTCTTTAAAGTATCACCGGATCAGTTTTCATATGGTTAAAGATCAGTGCCCTATAAGCAAGTACTATCCTACAGTAACCATTGTTCGTACTCGTACGTATTTGTGTGGGCCTTTGCTTTTGTTCTCACAGAACGAATGAAGTTTTGATGGTGGTGATACTCCTGGTAAATACGAAAGTCGGAATTCTTCATATAAACTCAGAGCATTTGCATGCGCTGTTGGAAGTTATCAAGATTTCAAACTGCTTTGCTTCTCATAAACTCTCGAAGAATTGTAGTGGAAGTTTTTAACATTTACCTTAGCCGTATCAAATTGACTCTTCCAAGTAGTGGTTTTATTAAATAGATCGATCGTTCCTTTTTTTTTTACTAAGAGCCGGGCAAGATCAGAACAGATGTTTCCGCTTCTCTTATACATTGATTGCTACAAAAGAATTATTAAGAGAAACTTTTTAGATTGAACGGTTTACCAGAATACCATCCGCGTTACAAAAAATTCTTGACCCACGTCACAAAAAATCCTTGACTCCACGTCACAAAAGATCCTTGACCCACGTCACAAACCATTACTTATTACTACAGCTTCCCCAGACCTCATAAGAGAAATTTTGTCTGTTTACCAGAATATCATCCGCCTTACAAAAAAATCCCTGGATTCAATTTTCTTTGTAATGTTTCTGAGAAAATGGCTTGTGGATTATCCCCACACTTTCGTTTAACAATTTTGTGCTGGGCTGATTAAAGCAGAGAACACAGAATAAAGAAAGTCTTTTTCGCTGCCAGCGTCCGGAG
This sequence comes from Clusia tigrina, assembly GCA_920105625.2. Classification (NCBI taxonomy): domain Eukaryota; kingdom Metazoa; phylum Arthropoda; class Insecta; order Diptera; family Clusiidae; genus Clusia; species Clusia tigrina. The sequence goes on from OV050030.1 coordinate 33,247,415, forward strand.
CGGACACACCACGATTTTGAGTAGATTCACCAAAATTCTGAGTGGATTCACCACGATTTCGACTGGATTCACCACGATTCTGAGTGGATTCACCACGATTCTGATTGGATTCACCACGATTTCGACTGGATTCACCACGATTCTGAGAGGATTCATCACGCTTCTGAGTGGATTCACCACGATTCTGAGTGGATTCATGTACAACGTCCGTCTGCTTTATTTCGCTGCTTTGCCGTTTGACGTTTCAGCTTCTTTTCTCTGTGTTCTCTGGATTAAAGTATATATAGTAAATCTACCACGATTTTTTTTAAATTTTCTATTTACCACAAATACCAAATTTCATTTAGCACGGTTCTACAACTTTCTTCTTTATTATTCTACGATACTTTCCTATCTCACCTTTTCGTTTTGGTTAATTCAAGTATCTGTATCTTATCACTTCACCACTATCTACGGTAAATCTACCACATATTTTGAAAAGTTTCCAACATACTCCATCTACCACGATACTAAATCCACATTTCATTATTACAATTAGACACCTTCTTAAGTCTTACTGATACTTTTCGAAGAAAGTTACTCGATACATAGCTCAATTTTGGTCATCATCCCTAAGAATCTCCAGCGATACTGGGAGTAAGTCACGGCGCTTTTTCTATAGACTATAAGAAACTATGAAAGACCATTCCATGACATTAAAAAACCTAATAAATTAAGAGAAGAGCAAGATTAATACTGAGATTTAAAACTGGAAGACAAATTGCAAATCTCTCCCACTCAAGACCGTCAAAATCGCCAAGAAATTTAAAGACGAACAAAGATAATATCAAGTAATAGTGCCGAAAACTCGAGTAACTGTTGAAATGGGAAACTGCAACGTTATTTTCATATTGCCCTTGTTTATTTGTTCCATAATTACAACAGGTTTTTCTTATCTAATAGTTTTGTTTCATATTCACCAGCGTTATTTTTATCTACCACGGTGTACCTACCACAATTTTTTCGTTTATACCATTATCTTCTTCCGCAAACACTTAGACGAGATAGCTAAGCAGACTCGTCTCGTCTGCATCTGTGCTGGGTTCCCGGTCACAGAGATATTCCAGGAAACTGTAAGGCGGATGAACTTGCCCGTGAGGGTACTACCATACCAATTGAACCAGATAGGTCGAACTTCGGTATTCCTATTGCCACATGTAAGCTCTTAATAAATATAATCCTTAGGCACAGGGGGCAGGCGCTGGTCTGAATTTTCAGGATGTAAAATAGCTAGACAAACCTGGCCAGAGATAAATGTCAAGCGCTCTAAGGACCTAGGGGCTCTAAATAGACAAAGCATAGCTTGCGTGATCAGCGTCCTAACGGGACACTGGACTCTAGACACACACTGGTGTAGGCTGGGGATTACCTCTTAACTTCTGCAGGAGTCGCATGGCCGAGGAGGAGGAAGAGTCCATTGCTCACCTGTTGTGCACGTGTCCAGTGCTGTCCAGAAGGAGTCGCACTTTCCTAGGCGACTACTTTCTGGACTCTGGAGATATCTCGAAAAAAAAGATTAGCTCCATCAACTGCTTCATTAACAGCTCCAAATGGCTGGACCTTTGAACGGGATGGGACCTGATGTATCATGCGATATCACAAAGGGTCAACGTTGGGCTAAGTGCGCCCTTCGGGCGGCAACCTTACCTACCTACCTTCTATTATCTATCTTGTGCTTGTTATTTATCATGTTTTTTTTATGTATATCAAAAGTTAGTCTCGTATCTACCAGGCTTTTCTTATTTACCACGATTTTTTTGCACATCTACCACACTTTTTTATGTCTACCACCTTTTTTCTACCATGGTGCTTTTTATATCTACCACCTGTTTTTCGTATCTACCACGGTGCTTTTTATACCTACCACCCAATTTTCATATCTACCATGGTGCTTTTTATACCTACCACCTGTTTTTCGTATCTACCACGGTGCTTTTTATACCTACCACCCAATTTTCATATCTACCACGGTGATTTTTATACTTACCACCTGGTTTTCGTATCTACCATGGTGCTTTTTTATACCTACCACTCGTTTTTCGTATCTACCACGGTGATTTTTATACTTACCACCTGGTTTTCGTATCTACCACGGTGCTTTTTATACCTACCACCCAATTTTCATATCTACCACGGTGCTTTTTATACTTACCACCTGGTTTTCGTATCTACCATGGTGCTTTTTTATACCTACCACTCGTTTTTCGTATCTACCATGGTGCTTTTTTATACCTACCACTCGTTTTTCGTATCTACCAGGGTGCTTTTTATACGTTCTGCCCGTTTTTCGTAACTACCACGGGCCTTTTTATACCTATCGTCGTTTTTCCGTATCCACCACGGTGTTTTTTATACCTACCACCAAATTTTCATATCTACCACGGTGCTTTTTATACTTACCACCTGGTTTTCGTATCTACCACGGTGCTTTTTATACCTACCACCGGTTTTTCGTATCTACCACGGTGCTTTACCTACCACCCATTTTCGTATCTACCACGGTGCTTTTTATACCTACCACCCAATTTTCATATCTACCACGGTGCTTTTTATACTTACCACCTGGTTTTCGTATCTACCATGGTGCTTTTTTATACCTACCACTCGTTTTTCGTATCTACCACGGTGATTTTTATATCTACCACTCGTTTTTCGTATCTACCAGGGTGCTTTTTATACGTTCTGCCCGTTTTTCGTAACTACCACGGGCCTTTTTATACCTATCGTCGTTTTTCCGTATCCACCACAGTGCTTTTTATACCTACCACGTTCCTTCTTGTGTCTGCCACTCCTTTCACGTGTCTATCGCTTTTTTTCTTATGTGCCACATTTTTATATCTGTCAAAATTTGTTCTTATCACGATTTTTTTCATATCTACCACCTTTTTTATGTCTACCTCCCTTTCTTTATATCTACCACCATTCTTTATGCCTACCACGCTTTTTTCTTATCTACCAAAATGTGTGTCTTATTTCACACACTTTTTTTTGGCAGAGTCTTTCCAATAGGGATGTTTCCACAGGTCTACACCAATAGTTTTTTTGTGGAGTCAGTTTTGTCAGGTCTATCACAATAGAGAGGATGTTTCAAGGCGGCACCGCCAATCATTTTTTCATGAGCTTCCGGTATTTTAAAGGTATTCCCTCGATGAAATACAGTAAACAAAGAAAAGGTTGCCACTCACAATTCTACAAGAACAAAAGGCGGCCGGGTAATCAATAGGAATTCGCTGAAGCGTGTCAGTGGAAACAACACCTGAGCGTGTCGGACAAAATTACATACCATCTAAAAATACTCGGTTCCTCGTGTGGAAACCTAAGATTTGTCCGACCGATTGCGTTATGACGTTGAAAACAAATACGCGAGCACAAATTCCGATGTGTCAATTTATTGATTTACGGCCGACATTGAGCGAGAATGTTGCCAAATGTTGGCGCAAGTGGAGCGGGTGTGTCGGGGCAGTTGTCACATTTGCGTGGCACCTGTTAGCAATTTTAAAATCTTGACGGACGCCGCGCTGCGGTTTTGATGGCTACCTTCGGTGATTTCGGTGGCTAGCGATATCAGGTGAGTGGAAGTGAGTGGGTGCGAAGGTATGCAGAGCTGAGGTAATTTCAAAACATGCAAAGTATTGGAGAAATACGCTAATAGAGGATTGGTCACCTCTCACTTAGTTTATTAAGATGTATTGTACTGAACTTGAAGATTAGTTCAATTGAGTATTTTTGACTGGATTCCCAGGTCGATGTGCATGGGTGCTTAATTATTTTAAATACTTGATTAATAGGTGACTTATTTACCTTGTCAGTGTTCAGAAATATATCCTAAAGAGGGGTTAAAACTATTTCTAGAGAATAAGGGGAAGGAACTCTAAGATAGATTAGGGATGGTTCGGATCAGTTGAAATTTTTCAACTGAAATCCTCATCAAACCTCAAAGAAAAGCAAGGTTAAAACCTTAAATCTGATAGATCGAACCGAAAAACTATTATTAACTACATATATCATATATACTGAATCATAAATTATTGCATACTTTTAGGATACCTCTATTAAGTGCGGTTCACCACGAGAGAGATGTATATAAGCCAAGGCACAAACTATTCGAAAAAAGCGTACTCTAGAACCTTCTTGATACTTCTTTCGAAGCTTAGACAATATTCTAGAATATTAACTACACTTCGAAAGAAATTACTGGAATATTCTACAATGTTCTCGAGACTTCTTGGAAGTATAAGAATCTTCTCAAAACTTCTTTCGAAGTGTAAGAATATTCTTGAATGTTCCAGAAAATTCTTTCGAAGTGTAAGAATAGTCTCTACACTTCGAAAGAAGTTTCTGGAACCTTCGAGAATATTCTTACACTTCGAAGAAGTTTCGAGAGTAAGCTTTCTTCGAATAGATTGTGCCTTGGCTTATATACATCTCTCTCGTGGTGAACTGCACTTAATAGAGGTATCCTAAAAGTATGCAATCATTTATGTTTCAATACCTTTAAAATGATTTTTAACTATTTATATTGAATTGTCACAATTGCCTGTATAATTCTGCGTACATAGAACATTTCAATATTATTGTCCATGTAGAGCTTATAAAGATTCGGGTCTCGATTCGGCACAGAATATTGCTTGTTAAAGAAGAAGTAGGTTGGAAGCTTGCCAGTGCTTCAACTGAACCTTATTCCACTCTGAGTTGAAGCCATTGTGTTATATTTTGGGACACTTATCCTTAATCTATTTTGGAGTTACTTTTCAATCGTATATTATTGCTTATTCCTTGACTCATATTATATTGCAATCATGTTAAATTCTTATTGTAGTATAGTTTATGTCGCTCCTAATCGGAGCATAGGACGCTAACAAACGCCTCCTATCTCGAGCGATGCTTCTTATCTCGTTTCATGGTGCTCGATATTGGTTTTCTGCTAGGATTATCCTCATCCATGTTTGACCGCGGTGCCTGCTGCCTTGTGGGATCCACTGGAATACAATCTGTCATCTACTTTTCGCGAAGTGTGACCAATCAGTTCCCCATCCTTCTCTTGATCTCCGCGTTCGCCGGTATGCTGTTGGATGGAGCTAGCAAATCTTCATTGGAAATGATAGTTGGCCAGTGGATTCGCCATATGCACCTTAGATACTTATTAAAGAATGTCTGGAGCTTTTTACAGATAACGTTTGCAACCATCCACGTCTCCGATCCATATAACGCGATGATTTGACACTGCAGTTGAAAATCTGTAGCCTGGTGTTCACGGAAAATTCACGCGACCGACATTTGTAGCTTGTGGAAGGCTTCTCTAGCTTCGTTTTTTCGAGCCGCAACGTCAGTTGTGGCCCCACCCTCTTTGCAAAGATAGCAGAACTCTTCAACGTCTTTCGTTGCCACCGCTGCCTAGAGTTTATCTCTAGCTCCTTGCAAAGAATGCGTCATAGAACAGATGTCATCTGCGTAGTCTAGATCGCTTAGTTTCTGTTGCGGTCGACATTGCAAGCCGTCTGGAGCTTCGATGTTTGTTGTCAGTGCGCTGACCAGAGAGTGCATCCCTGCCTCACACCAGCTGGTTGACCATAAAATTCCATACAATGGTGAACAATGTGAAAGAGTTCGTCATGCATTTGAAACATGTCTCTGCATTGGAGAAGGCAGTACTAAATTTGAAGCATGTCTCTGCATTGGAGAAGACAGCTCTAAATTTGAAACATTTCTTCTTCATTCGAGACAACTGCACTTAGTAGTGTCGAGGCTCGAGTGGGTGTGCTGTTCTGAACTTTCACCGCAATATTCGTACAAAAATTCATGAAGCTTGTAAATAATGTCAGGATCCATAAAGAACAGAGTCCAAAATAAATACAATATGGTTTCACTCTTAAGAACTAAATATTTCAAAAGTTGGCGACCATTATTCGGGATGTTTAGAATATCGATTAGTTATACGAGCCGAGCAGGATGCAATGAGTTTCACGTTTACAATTTGTCTACTTGAATGGAACTGTCGTCAGCATCTTTGAAACTCCCCTCATATGTATGAAAGTGGAGGCAAAGCACCTCAAATTTCGATGAGAAAATGTAAAGACGTCAGTTCAAAGGCGCCAGATGCCAATATATTCATTCAGTATCTTGAATAAGTAAATAAATTTGAGTTATGGACCCTGGTCACGTAACCCTTGGACGCATATATGGACGAGGTGTCCAACCAAATTAACTGAATGCAGTGTAAATACTTTTCAATGAATCATTTCAATTTGCCTCTTTTGTCTTTCGGTTAAATTTAATATTATTATACGTGTGTGGATCATAATTGGACCAAGGTCCGAAGGAATTGGGGCAATTTTTATATATCCGTCTAACCTCTCCGCTGCTTTTTAAGTAGTAAAGTAATAATAGGCGTGTTAGATTCGCCACTCTATCAAGGATAGGACAGACTTTTGTATGGAATAAGTTATAGAGTAAATTATACTCAGATGAAACGAGCGAGTTTTTCTATCCTCGATAGAAAGTGCTTCCAAATTGAAAATTGCTTGAAACCAATAAGATTAAAAATTACCCATGAAAATTTCCCTGGGATATTCTATTTTTTAGTGCTTTTTATGAAACAGTGCTGCCAAGTATACCACTTACTCGTTTGCTGTTTTATCGGCCGACTCGATACGAGCTCGACACAAGATCCGAATCGAATAACCCTATTATTAGACCATTGCCCGACAAATTTTTGGTATGCTCATTTCCTCAACAATTCTTGGGTAGTCCACAGAATGGTTTAGGGAATCATTGCTACTTTTTTGACTAGTTGGTCGGCTTGTTCGTAGCCTCTGTGTTCTTGATCCATTGTAATTCTAATGTATTATTGCCTAATTGCCTTTCAGACAATTTTTACCAAGCTCAATACTTGGATTTGTATCGCTGGATTGTGTAATAAGCAAACAATTCCCTCTTCAGTTAGAACAATTGGCTTTATTAGTATTCGACCAACTTACTGTTGGCTTTAAAAGGTTGCTCGCTTCTCACACTTCGTTTTCGCTAACGTTTGCTTCAGTTAGTCAGCTGTTGCACTACAATGTTTCTTACATCTGCTTCAACTTCCCGTTGCTAGGGCGATGCCCGCTCTAAGACGATCACTCTCAACTGCCCGTTGCTAACCGACGTTCGCTCTGCGGCGATCACTTGTTAACTCTAGTTGCTAACGCGACGCTCACGCTGCTTGCTGCGCACTCAGGCTTCGGCTATGATCCTTCTGCTGCTGTCACTGGTTAACTGATCTGCTACTACGATGTTCACTTTCGGCTACGTTCACTGTTGCTGCTACTACGATGTTCACTGATCTCGATGTCTCGTGTGCAGTCGCTTATATACCTCTAGCACACGAGAACCTCAACCAGTCTCCGAACGCAGCTTCACATGCCTTCTCGCGTGTGCATTTTTAGGGGCTGAAAATGACGCTCACCCTAAAACCGTCAACCAATCAGATGGCGTGTTGATTTCGTAACAGTATTATGATGCCCCAAACTCATTAATATAAAATATAGCAATCCTTGACTAGTCTTGATGTGACCACAAAGGCCCGCAACGCCTTTAAGGGCGCCTGACTATCCGATATCATGTATTTAGACCACTTACTCGTTTGCTGTTTTGCTCGCACAACTCGATACGAGCTCGATACAAGATACGAATCGAATACGCCGAATGGGATACAATGTAATTCTCTTTCGATCATGCCCAGTAACAACTGAACTGGCGTTGAAAGTCGATTATTTTTAGAAACTTGGCAGCACTGAAAACAAGGGTAATGTCAAGACTGATCTTTTTGTATGAAACTAGTCTTATTCTTATGCAATCCTTTAAAAACCGATTTGGATCAACATAATCATCATCCATCCACCTGGTACTCCTTTTTTCAAATACGGGTAGGAACGTACTGATATATGCATAGGTAACAATAACCAGTCCAACTTTTTTCACTCTTATATAAGTCAGACACCTAGAGGGTGGGGAAGAGTACCCAATAATTTTATTCTACAGATTGTTAATCGATTTAGAGTTTGTTCAGTGAACAGCGAGTTTATGTGTAAGCAGACCTCTTAAAACTACTCCCACGGCGGCACTGAACATTATGCTAGATCTTTCACCAATTGATTTGCTTGGAAAGCAACTTGCAATAAAATCGGCTCTTAAGCTCAGGGAACTCTCCCTTTTAACTACAAGTAGCAGAGGTCATACGACTATAGTAGAAACATATCCCAATATTCCCGATACTACAGATTACTGTAACTCATTAGAATGGAATTTAAGAAAACCCTTTACCGCCATATTCCCCACAAAGGAGGACTGGGATAGTGGAATCATGAACGACAAGAAGGAAATCAGCATTTACCCTGACGACGGTTCAAAACTTAATGATCGGGTGGGTGGAGGTGTATATTCAGAAAAGCTGAGCGTCAATCTATCCTTTGCTTGCCAGACCATTGTAGTGTGTTCCAAGCAGAGGTAATAGCAATAAGAGAGGGTATGCTACATATAAAGAATATTCCTCTATCCACGAGGGATATATATATCTACTCGGACAGCCAAGCGGCCATAAAATCACTGGAGGCAGTAAGACAAAGGTCGAAAACCGTGCTACAATGCCATAAAGTATTAATTGAATTATCTGAATACTTGAATATAAATCTGGTCTGGGTGCCGGGCCATAGGGATATTGAGGGCAATAGCAGGGCTGATGAGCTGGCTAGGGAGGGGACAACAGTAACTATCCTTCCGGATAAAGATCCATTACCAATGCCTTTAGCAACAAGCAAATTGCTAATAAATAGACACACTGTCGGAAGTGGCAAATGTTAGATGGAGACAGTTACATCCTGCCTAACAAGTCGACGAACTTGGCCGGAATAGAATCGCGGCCGTTCAAAACTGCTGATGACATTTAATAGGCAGGATATTAAATTTGTTATAGGGATACTGACGGGTCACTGTTTAGTTGGTAGACTGGGGGTTACCTCACCATGACTATTGTAGGAGCTGTCTAGATGTCGAGGAAGAGGCAACAGTGGAACACCTCCTGTGTGGGTGCATTGCTCTATACAGAAAAAGGTTCTTCACTCTTTGATTTGTATTTCTTGACAGCATTGACGAGATTTCCCGGATGAAGCTAACAAAAGTGGCTACTTTTATCAAATCCACAGGATGGTTTAAGAAGGATCCGGAGGTGTTGGGGAAAAATCTCTGGTGGCCACAATGGGCCTTGAACAGGCGTTCAGCCATATAACCTAACCTAGTTAATCTATGATATCTTTGACACCATATCTTTCGTTTCTCACGAAATAGAAATCATTTCTGTTTACTCTTTGTGAACTTGTTGCCCTTTCAATTGTTTGTTTCTTATCTTCAGACTTGATCTACCACGTCTTGATGTCTGTTGTTTTATTATAATGTCCTCATTACTTAATTGCTCTGCTACCATTTTCCCTTTTTTTTTTTTTGTAAATGTATTCCTTTATTTTATGGGGGTTTTGTTCCTGTTCTTGGCTCTTTACTTACATGATACGCACTCACTCACTCAGCACGCCTCGCACAGCTGTGATTTTGTTTCTTTCCGTACATGATTACAAATTTGTCTTCTCGTTTATTGCTCTCATTGATGATTCGTGTCGCTGTTGTTGTTATCATTGTGTTGCTGTTATGGTTGTTGTTGCTGTTATGATTATTGTTGTTATGGTTGTTGTTGTTGTTATGGGTATAGTTGTTATCACGCCTTCTCAAGTGAGTCTACTGTGTGAACGTTCTCTCATCAATTGTCCACAAATGACCCAGAAATTCCGCTTTTCAACAGTCATCATCGTCATCATCATGAACGCCACCGCCAGCTGTGACGAGCGTTCATTATTTCTTGACCTCAATCTGCACTTCGCTTTGTGTGTTGCTTCATTGCTCATTGCTCAGAAGTTTGTTTCTGGTTGATTGTTTGGATGTTTGTTGTTGGTTGATTTCCCTGCTTTGCTGCTGCTGCATTACTGAAATTTACATTGAATTGCTTCAAGTGAGGGGAACTCTTGATTGGAACTTTCAAATGCATTACGTTGTAATTTGGAAAGTGCATTCATAATTGCCAGAACAGCGTATTGAACTGTACAAAGTCCAATCTCCATAAAATCGCGAGAGGAATGCGAACGAAATTCTGTTTACAAGTGAACCCTCCCAGCAGTGAAATTTTAGTCTATGCAGGAGGCCCGAAAACATCTATTTCTGTGGTAGTTGGACAATGAACTAGTACTAGGTGCAAAGTTATTAAGCGATGTTTAGTTTCAATGGTGGAGAATGAAATTTTGGAGATACGGAGTGAAATTTCTGGACACTTGGATAAGACAACTAACTGGCGATTTTCAGAGCTTCGTGTGTGTTGGTCTCCATCAGATAGCCCAATAAATATAGTTAGTTAGGGTTTTCCAACAAGAGGTGTTATTTTGAATCACCCGATATTTCGGTAGCTGTCACTTTTGAAGCTTTTATTATTTGACCTTTGACAAGTAGAAACTACGTCATTACTAAAACTGGAACGATACACGCTTCAACAACGCATTGAAATTATTAAAGTTCACTACAAAAATGGTGAAAATCTTGCAGTCACAGTTCGCAAAACTAAAGCATTTTTGGGTCGTCGTGAAGCACCTTGTCGGACCGCAATACAGAAATTGATGGAAAAATTGGAGCTGTTGGGACAAGTTAGTGATGTGAAGAAGAAAACCCGTGCACGTCGCTCAAGAACAACTGAGAATATTGCTGCTGTAGCCCAAAGTTTTGAAGAAAACCCTCATTCCTCGTCGTTCTTTGGAATTGGGCATTCCACAAACGTCATTACACCGTATTTTGCATAAAGACTTGGGTCTTAAGGCTTATAAAGTTCAGTTGAACAAGAACAAGCCGGCCGATCATCAACAACGTCGTGTCTTTGCTGATTGGGTCCTTGAAATGCATGAAAATGATCCGGAATTCCATCGAAAAATCATCTTGACTGATGAGGCCCATTTCCACCTCGGTGGCTACGTCAACAAGCAAAATTGTCGCATCTGGGGCTCGGAAAGCCCAACAGTTATTGTTGAGTAGCCTCTCCATCCTCAACGTGTGACTGTTTGGTGCGGTTTATGGTCCGGCGGGGTCATTGGACCTTACTTTTTCGAAAATGAGGTTGGATCAACAGTTACGGTGAATGGATTGCGCTATCGAGAGATGATTAATGATTTTTTATGGTTGGAGTTGGATGGTATTGATCTGGACAACGTTTACTTTCAATAAGACGGCGCTACGTGCCACACAAGCAACGAAACCATTGCTCTTTTACGGGAAAAGTTTCCGGACCGTGTTATCTCTCGAAGAGGTGATCACAATTGGGCACCGAGATCTTGTGATTCAACACCTTGCGACTTCTTCCTTTGGGGCCACGTGAAATATAAGGTCTATGCCAACAGCCCAGCGTCGATTCAAGACCTCAAAGATAGAATTCGTGAGGCTATCGAGGACATAGGGCAGTCACTTTGCGATTTGGTTATGGAAAATTTTATGAAAAGGATATGGTCCTGTAAGCGTGGTCGTGGTGGCCATTTGGCTAATGTTGTTTTTCATTATTAACGGCATACCTTCCTCTTTATTATGAAATAAACATCCGATCATTTATCTCAAAAAATGGCATTTTTCTTTGAATACCAAAATAACACCTCTTATTGGAAAACCCTTTTTATATATATATATACATATATATATATATATATATATATATATATATATATATATATATATATATATATATATATATATATATATATATATATATATATATATATATATATTTATATATATTTAATATCAGGATGGGCGGTAATGGCGCCTCCCATATGTACAAATACAATTTATTCTAATATATCTGGGAAACTTTTTGATTTGTTTAATATTCCCTGGGAAAATCGGTCAGCAGTTCATATTTCAACACTTCCGAAACTGGACCGTATTGAACTAGTTCCAAAGTAGTGCAATATTTACATTATTTCTGGTCCTATCAAAATAGTTAAATATCCTGGTTTAGTCTATTAAAAGATAGAATTATAACTTGTAATGATCTCATAAGAACGGCTTTTGTATATGTTCCAAATGAGTCATTTTCCCTGCAGGGAAGCATTTATTCATGTGCCTATACTCGGGTAAGTGCATGTACATATGTAAATAATCAGCTCAGCACTGCTATGAAGTCAGCTTCTCAGTTGTCTGATCAACTTAATTGTGGGTGGGTTTAGCGCAGGTTTTCTTAGAGCTGTCAGACCCAAAAAAAATCGTTCTTTTCTATGGGAAGTCTTATACCTATATAAAAGATTCCCCATTGCAGGTGGGGTCCTGTTCTCAATCGTTGTACAAGTATCTGCACATGAGTCTGGTTTATATATTTTCCAACACTGTGGAGAAAAGGAGGACATTGAAGAAAAAATCATGTGAAATTGTTCTAAGGTCCTATAAAAGGAGTATGTTCTCAGTCGATGAATAGGAAAGATTTAAATAAACAATTCAATGATTATATTTAATATGTAGCTTAATTCCTTACAAAGAAACGTCATGGGTGATAATAAGGATGGGTAAGAAAATAAATGCATGTATTAAATTTATCTATTCAAAGGATCTCAGTCAGATAATTTGAGTACATTAGGTCAACGTATGAAAAACCAACCTGACTAGCAAACAATTTCTCTAAAGTCACTTGGTCATGACCTGGAACAAGTAAGTGGTTCAGTAAAGACCAGTACAGAGCGCTGAAGAGTTATCTAAGAATAAAGAAAGAATTCTGTCAGTAGTAGAGGCACGTGACCCTAAGAATATATTCGAAGAGCTTTTGTTGGATTGGTAAACTATTCATTCCTAAGTTTGCTAATAAAATGGAGCCTCCATACGTGGTGTTATCCAAGAATTCAAAATTTGTTAGGACAAGAATCATATAAAACTATAAAGAATGAGATAACATCTGATATATTTCTAGGAATCTTTCATCCCAAACGGAAGAAAGTTTGTCAAGTATCCTATAAAACACTAAAGAAGGAGACATTTGATAGATTTCTAGGACTCTTTGATCCTAACCGGCCAATAATATTGGAAATGGATGCTTCAAATGTCGCATTGGCTGTGGAACTCTTTCACATTTGTATCCTAACGGATCTATAAAACCCATTTACATTGCGTTTGTCTCTCGAGCGCTCTCTGCAGCGGAATCGCCAGCAGAAATTTTCTTAGGAAGGGAGTTAAAGATCCGCTACAGCCTCTTACACCCTCCTATGGTGAAAGATAGGATAATAAAGAAACGGCTAGAAAACAAAAAACATCGTAGAGGCACTAGAGAACAGATATTTGAGGAAGGTTCTCTGGTGTTTATGGGGGACTATTCTGATACAAATAAAAATACGTGGCCACAGGCTGAAGCCAAGGAGCATTTGGGCCAACGTACTTACAATTGAACGATCGCCCACACTAACAGACACCTTATTCAAATGATTCCAGGCTGTCCCAATAGTAGATTTAAGTATCCAAACGCCGACCACTCTGGTGAAGATTTGTATCTTATATCCTAGAACAAAGTCAAAGAGAGTATCGTGTGTCTAAATGATAACATGTTGTCTTTGGAAAAGGGTGGGGGCGCGGATTTGTCACAGACGATATGGAGATAGGTAAAATGTAAATATTTCTAGTCCTGATCAGAGATCTTTTGATGAAAGCAATTGTTCCCCAAGTAGATATTCTGTCTCACAAAGCAACAGAACACACTATGAACCCTCCCAGGAGTCGAACCTGGGCCTTCAGCTATTGTACTCTGTTCATAAAGACAACTACGCGAACTGCCGGTGTTGAGCTCACTGATCAAAGTCTGTCCATGTACTGTGTCAGTCCACAGCACTCTAAACTATTCATTACTTTGAAAAGGAAGACTTTTAATATCCATAAAATGATCATCCTAAAACAACAATGCCATACTATAACCCTCAATATAACCACTCTCACTGCAGGTCCTGAATTCACTAGGCAAAGTCTGTTCATGTACTGTCTCAGTCTACCGCACTCTCAACTACTGTGTCTGATTATCACCCCTCTTTTGTTTGGTTTCTTGAAATTATATCCATATTAGAGAGAGAGAGAGAGAGAGATGGGGCCTAGAACCAACTACTGGAACCAATGGGTTCTTTCCCAAGCATATTTCACGCGGAAATTCACGCTTTTGAAAGATGTGCCCAGATCAACATTGACGGAAAGATCGGGGGAAAAACATCGTGATACTATCCGATAGTCGAGCAGCACTCAAGAGTTTGAGCTCACCATTGGTGAGGTCTAAACTTGTATGGGACTGTATTGGGAAGCTAAACTTCCTAGGCAGTAAGAACAAGTTATCTCTAATGTACCAGGCCATATAGGAGTAGAGGGATATGAGAAAGCTGATAGCATAGTTAGGAATGCTGCGGCCTCTAATTTCAACGGCGTTTAAGGGGGATTCTATAGACTTAGGTTAGGTAGGGGTCGGTTAACCCGGTACCAGATAGCTTGCGAGAAGTTGCACTCTGAGGCCCATTGTGATACCTGATTTTAGAGAGAAACCACTCCCTATATATACTCTAAACTCAACTATCTTATGAATAATTGGGTATATTGTCAAATGCCATCTGAAGATTCTGTGGAGTAGGTACGATACCACAAAAAGATGTCAAACCTGGAAAACTCTTCCGGGATTAAGACAGTCAAAAGCTCTTCTGGGAGATTTTAATCCTAAAAGAGCTATGGAGTTAATAAACATGCCTCGGAGTAAGTTAAGAATCATCACAGGCATTTTAAGCGGACACTGTAGACTCAACTACCTTATGAATAAGTTGGGTATCTCTTCAGATGCCATCTGCCGATTCTGTGGAGAAAGTGACGAAACCTCACTGCACCTGATCACAGACTGCGGACCATTAGCACACAAAAGACTCGGGTGTTTTGGAGAATATATCTTAGATATAAGCAAGATCTCTGAACTTGATTCCTCCAAAATAAATGAATTTGATAGAAGATCTGTAGATGAGACTATCCTCATCTTTCAAATATATATGGGCATTACAGATCTTTCAGGTCGCGGTGTATAACACTCTTAAATAAATCTATCTAGAGAGAGAGAGAGAAAGAGTTAGTTGTAGAGACTATCCTCCTCTTTCAAATAATTAGGGGTATCACAATAGATCTTTCAGGTCGCGGTGTATAACACCCTTGAATAAATCTATCTATCTATAGACAGAGAGAGAGAGTTGTAAAGTATTGACCCAGTTATTTGTAAATATATTGAGGTCTTATTTGAATATTATCAAGGTTAGCAAGGCATAAGAACTGGTTCAGACTTGACATTAAACTAAGAGCTTAAAAAAAGAACAGTTCAGTGCCAACCAAACCACCCACACGACTACAGAACAATTACATTCCAATCCGTGGCTAAGGGCACAATTATAGTTCCTCATCTCGACTGTTATTTCCGGTCTCTGCTCTATAATGTAAGGTTTTCCGGTGTCGGTATCAGCACAACACCGCCTGTTGTTCACCTTATCGTCTACTTTTTGACGCCTGTGGCTTATTTACTCCTCCCACTGTGGTGGCAAATTCCACAGAGCGGAGTCCGAAGTCACTAATTTGTTTGCTTTTCTAATTCTATTTTGACTGATATCTGAACCACGGGTAGGAGGAAGGCCATTATCTGCCTCTTTCGGTGTATTATTACAGATTTATTATATTTGCAAATTTGTTCGTGCCGTGCTCGAATCACAACCTCTTGACTCATCTGGACAAACAATCGTTCTTCTGTGCACTTCATACCGCTGCAGTGCCACTTCAGAGAATTGCTTGAATTCCATTTCGGAGCTTGTTGCTGCCGCCGCCTTATCTTTATCTGTGGAACACACTTGTTGCTTTTACTATAGTATATTTATTTTTTCGTTGTTGTTGTTTTTGTGGTTTGCTTTACGTTTTTGCACTGAGTGCCGTTCAGCGTTCCCATTTCTTGGTTTGCTAATTTGCTTAAGCAATTTGCAATTTCGTTCGACAATTCGCATTCTTCTCTATTTATTCATAATTTCGTTGCTTATCGCGTATCGGGCTTCAGTTGAGCAAATCCCTTTGCGCTAGTGTGGGTTTACCTGTTGTTCGGTCGCGGCGGTGGCGGTCTTGAGAATGTGTGCTGGTGCACACCCGGTCATAATTGCTCTCTCCTCATTCTCTTTGCGCAGTGAAATTCAATGGCACAGTTTTTCAGAACTGTTTACTTGTATCTACACTTCTATATATGCAAGTATTATATATAGTGTTCATATGCATGTTCGCAGATCTCTCAAATTATTATTTATATAATCTATTTTTGTGTCTAAATTAGTTTGACATTTATCATCTGTTTTAACAACATCAACAAAGTTCCTCTTGAATAAATAATTCATTGCTTCAAATCTTATTCATTTGTTTAATGATTTGTTGTTCCTTGGAATCAGTCCTCAAAGTTCCCAACAAGTCCCTTTCACTTTGGAATTCTCATATAAATACAGTTCCTAATGAATGTTTCATCATTTCAAATATTTATTCATTAGTTTAACGATTTATTCATTTATTTAACGATTTATTAATTTATTTAACGATTTATTTCTCCTTGAAATCTATCCTCAAAGTTCCCGACAAGTCCCCTTCACGTTGGAATTCTCATATAAATACAGTTCCTAATGAATGTTTCATCATTTCAAATATTTATTCATTAGTTTAACGATTTATTCATTTATTTAACGATTTATTCATTTGTTTAACGATTTGTTCTTTATAAATACAGTTCCTAATGAATGTTTCATCATTTCAAAAATTTTTTCATTTATTTAACTATTTATTCATTTGTTTAACGATTTATTCATTTATTTAACGATTTATTCTTCCTTGCTCAAAGTTCCCGACAAGTCCCCTTCACGTTGGAATTCTCACATAAATACAGTTCCTAATGAATGTTTCATCATTTCAAATATTTATTCATTTATTTAACGATTTATTAATTTATTTAACGATTTATTTCTCCTTGAAATCTATCCTCAAAGTTCCCGACAAGTCCCCTTCACGTTGGAATTCTCATATAAATACAGTTCCTAATGAATGTTTCATCATTTCAAATATTTATTCATTAGTTTAACGATTTATTCATTTATTTAACGATTTATTCATTTATTTAACGATTTATTAATTTATTTAACGATTTATTTCTCCTTGAAATCTATCCTCAAAGTTCCCGACAAGTCCCCTTCACGTTGGAATTCTCATATAAATACAGTTCCTAATGAATGTTTCATTATTTCAAATATTTATTCATTAGTTTAACGATTTATTCATTTGTTTAACGATTTATTCATTTATTTAACGATTTATTAATTTATTTAACGATTTATTTCTCCTTGAAATCTATCCTCAAAGTTCCCGACAAGTCCCCTTCACGTTGGAATTCTCATATAAATACAGTTCCTAATGAATGTTTCATTATTTCAAATATTTATTCATTAGGTTAACGATTTATTCATTTATTTAACGATTTATTCATTTATTTAACGATTTATTAATTTATTTAACGATTTATTTCTCCTTGAAATCTATCCTCAAAGTTCCCGACAAGTCCCCTTCACGTTGGAATTCTCATATAAATACAGTTCCTAATGAATGTTTCATCATTTCAAATATTTATTCATTAGTTTAACGATTTATTCATTTATTTAACGATTTATTCATTTATTTAACGATTTATTAATTTATTTAACGATTTATTTCTCCTTGAAATCTATCCTCAAAGTTCCCGACAAGTCCCCTTCACGTTGGAATTCTCATATAAATACAGTTCCTAATGAATGTTTCATCATTTCAAATATTTATTCATTAGTTTAACGATTTATTCATTTATTTAACGATTTATTCATTTATTTAACGATTTATTAATTTATTTAACGATTTATTTCTCCTTGAAATCTATCCTCAAAGTTCCCAACAAGTCCCTTTCACTTTGGAATTCCCATATAAATACAGTTCCTAATGAATGTTTCATTATTTCAAATATTTATTCATTAGTTTAACGATTTATTCATTTGTTTAACAATTTATTCATTTATTTAACGATTTGTTCTTCCTTGCTCAAAGTTCCCGACAAGTCCCTTTCACATTGGAATTCTCACATAAATACAGTTCCTAATGAATGTTTCATTATTTCAAATATTTATTCATTTGTTTAACGATTTATTCATTTGTTTAACGATTTATTAATTTATTTAACGATTTATTTCTCCTTGAAATCTATCCTCAAAGTTCCCGACAAGTCCCCTTCACGTTGGAATTCTCATATAAATACAGTTCCTAATGAATGTTTCATCATTTCAAATATTTATTCATTAGTTTAACGATTTATTCATTTATTTAACGATTTATTCTTCCTTGAAATCTATCCTCAAAGTTCCCGACAAGTCTCCTTCACGTTGGAATTCTCATATAAATACAGTTCCTAATGAATGTTTCATTATTTCAAATATTTATTCATTTGTTTAACGATTTAATCATTTATTTAACGATTTATTCATTTATTTAACGATTTATTTCTCCTTGAAATCTATCCACAAAGTTCCCGACAAGTCCCCTTCACGTTGGAATTCTCATATAAATACAGTTCCTAATGAATGTTTCATCATTTCAAATATTTATTCATTTATTTAACGATTTATTAATTTATTTAACGATTTATTTCTCCTTGAAATCTATCCTCAAAGTTCCCGACAAGTCCCCTTCACGTTGGAATTCTCATATAAATACAGTTCCTAATGAATGTTTCATCATTTCAAATATTTATTCATTTGTTTAACGATTTATTCATTTGTTTAGCGATTTATTCATTTGTTTAACGATTTATTCTTCCTTGAAATCTATCCTCAAAGTTCCCGACAAGTCCCCTTCACGTTGGAATTCTCCAATATATACAAAGTATGTATCTCAGACAGAGAATCTTGGAGAACACATAAATTCACTCCTGAACCAGGCTTACAAGTGTGGTAAAAGGATGGTTCCAAACTGGAAGACGGAAGTGTAGGAGCGAGCGGGCATTTATGGCCCTAGATTACAAAAAGCCTTTGCGATGGGAGGGCTAACAACAGTCATCCAGGCTGAGACCTATGCTGTAGAGGCATATACAAGGAAATCCTTAAGCAGAAAAATCTCTGAATACATGCTATCGTCGGATAGTCAGGCGCCCATAAAGGCGTTGCGGACCTCTATGGTCACATCAAGACTAGGCAACACTGAAAAGACTGACCTGATACTTTTCAGGGTATAAAATCCCGCCGTGGAGTCCACCAAAACTGAACAGTGGTGGGGTACTGACTATAGGGGTAATAGGAGACAGTAAGCTTTCATGGAAGCTCAATGTGGAGGAAGAAAGGGTAAAGAAAGCTACCAACGCTCTATATGCTTGTAAGAAGATCCTTGGATGCACTTGGCCTCTCTCCTTCTATGTAAAATGATGCTTGGATCCACTTAGGGTCTCTCTCCTTCTCTGTAAAATGATGCTTGAATGCACTGAGGGCCTCTCTCCTATGTAAAATGATTATTGGATCCACTTAGGGCCTCTTCTCTGTAAAATGATGCTTGGATGCACTTGGGCCTCTCTCCTTCTCTGATGCATTGGTGCTATACATCCATAGCAAGACCTATTTTACTCTACGGTATTTTGGTGTGGTGGAATGCTGTTAGGAAGAAAATTTATTGCATACCGATGGAAAGAGTCCAAAGACTTGCGGAACTGCCTGTGACGGGGGCCTTAAGGACAACACCAACGGCTGCCCTTAACACTATTCTAAATTTATCTCCAATCGACTCTTTGCGGAAAGCCTTGAGGCAAAATATGCGGGAAGGTTGATGATAAACAATTCTCTTTCCGGCCGTTCGGTCATAGCTCTGTAGGTCGAAGTCTCACGGTCAACACTGACTATGTGACTCCTATTCTTAGCCTGCGGAAACAAATAAAAACAACTATTGAAAAGGAGGGATGGCATAGAGGCTTGAATCCTAAATGCAAAACCTTCAACCTATTCACGGACGGCTGGTGATGGAGGACGGGGTTGGAGCAGGTGTCTACAGGATGGAAAAATTCACTCGTTTCATCCGAGTCTAATTTACTCGATAAGTTTTTCCATACAAAAGTCTGTCCTATCCTTGATATAGTGGCGAATCTAACACGCCTATTATTACTTTACTACTTAAAAAGCAAGAGGTTAGTCGGATATGTAAAAATCAACCCAATTCCTTCGGACCTTGGTCCAATCAAGATCCACACACGTATAATAATATTAAATTCAACTGAAAGACAAAAGAGGCAAATTGAAATGATTCATTGAGAAGTATTTCCACTGCATTCAGTTAATTTGGTTGGACAGCTCGTCCATATATGCGTCCAAGGGGTACGTGACCAGGGTCCATAACTCAAATTTATTTACTTATTCAAGATACTGAATGAATCTGGCGCCGTCGAATTGACGTCTTTACATTTTCTCATCGAAATTTGAGGTAGTTTGCCTCCACTTTCATACATATGAGGGGAGTTTCAATGATGCTGACGACGGTTCCATTCAAGTAGACAAATTGTAAACGTGGAATTCATTGCATCCTGCTTTAATAAGGCAAATACGCTGAGATACCTAAATATGCGATATTCTGAACATCCAGAATAATGGTCGCCAACTTTTGAAATATTAAGTTCTTAAGAGTGAAGAAACCATACAAAAGTCTGTCCTATCCTCGATAGAGTGGCGAATGGAATACGCCTAATGTAGGACAACGTCATCCCAAAACATTTTTGTTCCAGGAGTATCTAGAAAGCTTTCGCCTGCTGGAGACATCCGAATCCTCACCGGGTACCTAATGGGGCCACTGCTCAGGTATCATCTCAAAATGTTGGGAATTTCCTCCACAGATATTGGCAGATTATGGCAAATTTTATTCCACGGATATATGCAGATTATGACACCAGCTACCGGCATCCTCTTCCAAGGGAATCTTTCCGCTAGACTTGATAGATATTTTAATACAATATTCATTATTGTTAGGTTTAAAATTTAAGAATCTACGTCATAATTTGTAACATAAATTTTGTGTGAGTTTACTTTTATTTTTTACATTTATTGGTATTGACGTACATGGGGCCCCACGTTTATCAGCCGCTTTGAAGTGCCAACTTACATCTTCTCCATATTATGACCCCTTTCTGAAAGTTTCTAATATGTATCTTCCCGATCGGTACACTTGCGCCTCCATTTGGATCGAATACTAAAATAGGTAGGCGCATTGTTCAGGGAATATCGTGGAACCAAGACTAGGGTTTTACTGCCTTTTCACAACCGTTGAACTGCACTTTGCATTTGAGACACTTTGAAAGGGAACAAAATATTGAGAAGATGACAGACAAGTTGAGTCTTCAAATCAGCTGATAATCATTTTCCCCGATATATGCTCCGATGTTTAATGATCATTTGTCTGAACAGACAATATTTTGACTACTGCAGTTTTTGTATATCTTTTCGAGACACATCCTGTCCACAATGGTACTCGTACACCTTCTCTGTGTTGACTGCACGTCAATATTCTAGTGATATAGAGGCATCTTGACCATTCCATTCTCTCAGTATTTCGTATACTTACTATATAGACGCATCTTGATCCCAATCTATCCAGAAGGAAGTTATCATTCCATTCTTCTGTGGATTATCTTTATACCATCTAAGCTTTATCACCTGTTTCTAGGTCAAACAGTTCCTCTCCCTGTAGTTCCCTTAGCTACTCACTGTCCAAGATTCAATATCTTCCCAAGTATGTGGTCTTTTATTTATTTATTCTTGTTATAGTCTCAGCAGGTGCTCCTTAACTGAAGTGGAGAATTAAATATACGAGTACATGACTGTCTAGTGCTCTCCAGAACCAATCCAAATATGTGTACTGGCTGTACTCAAAGCAATATGAGAACATTCCTGGCATAAGTACCTCTAATAAGGCGTATATCTTGTAAATTAAAGCTATATGAGAACATTCCTGCTATAAGTACCTCTAATGAAGGCGTATATCTTGTGAATTAAAACAATATGAGAACATTCATGCATTAAGTACCTTCAATGAAGGCGTATATCTTGTAAATTAAAGCTATATGAGAACATTCCTGCTATAAGTACCTCTAATGAAGGCGTATATCTTGTGAATTAAAGCAATATGAGAACATTCCTTCCTTAAGTACCTTCAATGAAGGCGTATATCTTGTGAATTAAAGCAATCTGGGAACATTCCTGCCTTAAGTACCTCCAATGAAGGCGTATATCTTGTGAATTAAATCAATATGAGACCATTCCTGCCTTAAGTACCTCCAATGAAGGCGTATATCTTGTGAAT
This sequence comes from Clusia tigrina, assembly GCA_920105625.2. Lineage (NCBI taxonomy): Eukaryota > Metazoa > Arthropoda > Insecta > Diptera > Clusiidae > Clusia > Clusia tigrina. The sequence continues at coordinate 33,269,915 of OV050030.1, forward strand.
TAAAGCAATATGAGAACATTCCTGCCTTAAGTACCTCCAATGAAGGCGTATATCTTGTGAATTAAAGCAATATGAGAACATTCCTGCCTTAAGTACCTTCAATGAAGGCGTATATCTTGTGAATTAAAGAAATATGAGGATATTCCTGGCATAAGTACCTCTAATAAGGCGTATATCTTGTAAATTAAAGCAATATGAGAACATTCCTGCTATAAGTACCTCTAATAAGGCGTATATCTTGTAAATTAAAGCAATATGAGACCTTTCCTGCTATAAGAACCTCCAATGAAGGCGTATATCTTGTGAATTAAAGCAGAGACCTTTCCTGCTATAAGAACCTCCAATGAAGACGTATATCTTGTGAATTAAAGCAATATGAGAACATTCCTGCCTTAAGTACCTTCAATGAAGGCGTATATCTTGAGAATTAAAGCAATATGAGAATATTCCTGCCATAAGTACCTCTTGTGAATTAAATCAATAAGAGAACATTCCAGCCATAAGTACCTCCAATTGTGAACTAAACGCACTAAAATCTTTGATTGATATTTACAACAAGATCTACAAGACGATGTGGGAATGTGAAGATGTGGTTGAGCCAGAAGATGGGATTTCACCTATTGAAATTCGACAAGGGGATTACGATTTGAAATTCCCTCTCTAAGGTATCAGATATAGTAACTAAAAACATCTTCCAACAGTGTAAGGGCATAGAAGGATCTAAGGAAATTGAGGTTAATTGATATTTTTCTCTCAATTTAAATGCCTATCAATGATGAAAGAGAACCTCCCCTTACTTATCCATGTGTAGATGTATTCCAATTACAGTGACAGCCCGACGCCGTGGAGAACTCACCTCACTTTACAACATTTTTTTCAAATATTCAACAAATTCGTTATTGTTGCGGTTTGTTGCACCTCAGCTGGGTGACTGCCTACACAGCCGCACATGCAGGTACATGAGTGTGTGTGTATGTGTGTGTGCGGGTTGCGGTGGGTTATGTGAGGTGTTAATTTTATGGTCCGTAGTGGTGCTTTCTAATAATAAATCCGATAAATACCTGCGGCGGCAACTGTTGGCCGTGGCGGCTCTTTTGTTGCATTTCAAATCAGTTTATTTTACGCTTTTGTGGGTCAATGCGGTCGTCGTCATGTGGTAATCCGTATTCTTTTTTAACGGGAAACGCCTTTAAACGTTTACTTGCAACTCGAAGTGTCATTTCTGAATTGTCTGCGGAGGTGTCATGGTATAAAAAGGCAAGGTAAGGTAAGCTGAGGTGTCATGGTGTAAAAAGACAAGGTAAGGTAAGCGGGGGTATCCGAACATTTTTAACCCCATTTTGGTGTCAATAATCTTGAATGTTGTTGTAGTTCTGATCGCTGATTTGTACCCGTGAATGTGTGCAGTTCTCATGATCTGAAAGTTCGTTGAGCTTTTCAACTGTGGTGTTCGCATCTGCCAGTTGCATCTCATTGGTGGGGGCTTTTATCCCATACCATACGTGCAAAGCTCCTCACAAAGCTTTGCAGGTACTTAAAAAATAAAAGAAAAATATTAGTTCAATAAAGAAAAATAAGCTTAATAAATAAAAAAATTAATAAATTAAATGAGTAAAAATAAAATTTGAACAAATTTTTTTATGAAAACCATAAAAAATAAACAAAAAAGGTAAAATAAATATTTCAATATACATAATAATATTTTATAACAATTACATACAAAAAATTAGTTAAATAATCATAAAAATTAATGAGTCCAGCAAAAGTAAACAAATAAAATCCAAACTTTCAATTAAAATACAATAAAAATTAAGCAAACAAAAAGAAAATAAATTAAAAAGGAAGTAAAATAATTATAATAAATAATATAAATATATGAAAAATAATTTAATAAAAGAATAACAAATAAAAAAAGTAAAATCATAATAATAAAAATTAAATATATTAACAGTAATTTAATAAAAAATAAAAAAAAGAAAAACCAACTAAAATAATAGTAATAATAAATAAATAAATAAAAAAGTAACGATAAATAAAAAAAAATATATAGTAACAATAATAAATAAATAATATGAATATATAAAAAATAATTCAATGAAAGAATAAAAAATAAATTTAAAAAACCAGTAAAATCATAATAATAACTATGAAAAATAAATAATATGATTATATAAAAAATATATTTAATAACAGAATTAAAAATAAATAAAAAAGTAAGTAAAACATTAACAATAAAATAATAAATAAATAATATGATATATAAAAAATAATTTAATAAAAGAATAAAAAATAAATTTAAAAAAACCAGTAAAATCATAATAATAACTATGAAAAATAAATAATATGATTATATAAAAAATAAATTTAATAAAAGGATAAAAAATAAATAAAAAAAGTAAGTAAAACATTAACAGTAATAAATAAATAATATGATATATAAAATATAATTTAATGAAAGAATAAAAAATAAATAAAAAAGTGAGTAAAACATTAACAATAATAAATAAATAATATGATATATAAAATATAATTTAATGAAAGAATAAAAAATAAATTTAAAAAACCAAGAAAAATCAGAATAATAATTATGAAAAATAAATAATTTGATTATATAAAAAATATATTTAATAACAGAATTAAAAATAAATAAAAAAGTAAGTAAAACATTAACAATAAAATAATAAATAAATAATATGATATATAAAAAATAATTTAATAAAAGAATAAAAAATAAATTTAAAAAACCAAGTAAAATGATAATAATAATTATAAAAAATAAATAATTTGATTATATAAAAAACAAATTTAATAAAAGGATAAAAAATAAATAAAAAAGTAAGTAAAACATTAACAGTAATAAATAAATAATATGGTATATAAAATATAATTTAATGAAATAAAAAATAAATAAAAAAGTGAGTAAAACATTAACAATAATAAATAAATAATATGATATATAAAATATAATTTAATAAAAGAATAAAAAATAAATAAAAAAGTGAGCAAAACATTAACAATAATAAATAAATAATATGATATATAAAATATAATTTAATGAAAGAATAAAAAATAAATTTAAAAAAACAAGAAAAATCAGAATAATAATTATGAAAAATAAATAATTTGATTATATAAAAAATATATTTAATAACAGAATTAAAAATAAATAAAAAAGTAAGTAAAACATTAATAAATAAATAATTTGATATATAAAAAATAATTTAATAAAAGAATAAAAAATAAATTTAAAAAACCAAGTAAAATGATAATAATAATTATAAAAAATAAATAATTTGATTATATAAAAAATAAATTTAATAAAAGGATAAAAAATAAATAAAAAAGTAAGTAAAACATTAACAGTAATAAATAAATAATATGATACATATATAAAAAATAATTTAATATAAGAATAAAAAAAATTAAATACCAAGAAAAATCATAATAATTTTAAAAAATAAATAATTTGATTATATAAAAAACAAATTTAATAAAAGGATAAAAAATAAATAAAAAAGTAAGTAAAACATTAACAGTAATAAATAAATAATATGATACATATATAAAAAATAATTTAATATAAGAATAAAAAAAATTAAATACCAAGAAAAATCATAATAATAATTTTAAAAAATAAATAATTTGATTATATAAAAAATAAATTTAATAAAAGAATAAAAAATAAATAAAAAAGTAAGTAAAACATTAACAACAATAAATAAATAATAAATAATTTAATAAAATAATAAACAAAAATTAAAATATTAAAGAAAACTAAATAAATTCTGTTAATTAAGATAATTTTATTATTTTTCAATCCAAATTAAGAAATAATCAAAGAGACGAATGCCTCAATAGCCAGAATTCCATTTTTATACCCTTTACTTTATCATCATCATCATCATCATCATTATTATTATTACCATCACCATCAGCATAGTTATATCCTTTACCCAAAAATGGGTAGGGTATACTATGTTTGTGCGGTTGAGAGCTTTTCAACTTCCAGAAGGAGGCGTGGCAGGTATGGAAATAAGTATAAACATATTCCCAGAATGACTTTTTGAAAAATTTTGTCCGACCGTCCGTCTGTGGTCCCTCTTTTTCTATTAAATTATGGTCTGGACCAAGTTACAGCACCAGATTGCTCTATGAGCCCATTTGGACAAAGACCCCGCCTACCTCCCTTATATGCAACTTTCTCAATTTCTTAAAATGGCTATCACTTGTATACTTATGTGATACAAAAAAGTTAAATAATAGAATGTATAATGAAAATGAAGTGAATAATAAAAAATAATATGATTAAATATATAAAAAAATTTCAATTAAATAATATTGTTACGAAATGACCCTCCTGACAATTTATTCTGCTACGAAATTGCCCTCCTGACAATTTATTCTGTTACGAAATGACCCTCCTGACAATTTATTCTGTTACGAAATTGCCCCCCTGACAATTTATTCTGTTACGAAATTGCCCCCCTGTCAATTTACTGTAACTCTCAATACTCGGATTCGTACCACTGGATTGTGTAGTAATCAAACAGTCGCTGGTTAAATTAAAATAATTAATTTTATTTAAATATTGCTATTTACACCCTTAATATTTGGCTTAAAGTTTACTTTATTCAAAATTGCACTTTAATAATTCATTTAATCACTTTATTACTTCTTAACACTGTAACTGCTACAAGTGAAATACACGATGTCACACTGTTACGATTTCTGCTCAAAGGCCTCTACTTTAATTGTGTGGTGGCTTATATACCTTTTGAATGGTTGAAGTAGCAAATTCTAGAATATTCTTTACACTATTACAGAAGTTTCGGGATCATTCTCGAATCTTATATACACCTCGAAAGAGGGTTCTTGAGTAAGCTTTTTTTCGAGAACATTATCTACACCACGAAAGAAGTTTTTATCTGCATAGATTGTGTCTATCTAAGGTTGCGAATTGCCTCAAATGATTAGCGGGAGTTTTTTCCTTACTCTTGATTACTTACTAACTTTTTGATTTATTTTCTATTATTCATGTCTTACTTACTTTTTTATTATTTTATTAAAAACTTTGTCAATTTTGGCTTTTATAAGGAAGTCAAAAAGTTTCTGAATGTTCTGATGTAGTGCCATTGTATTTTAATACTTCAATGGGGATGGTATTATCTAGGCGTGATCTCGCAGCTGCAGTTCTATTGCAGTTTAATATAATGTGTTCTATGGACATCATTGACGAATCGCAAAAGCTGCAGCCGTTAATTCCCAGGTGTTTGATGTGTTAGGTTTGTATCTCCAAATCCCAAAAGATCCAAAGCCTGAGGAGCTTTCTCTTGACAGCTAAGTCGATTAGATGGGTCTAATTCTATTGGAGTTGAATTGTTTACATCCGTGCTGTTGCTGTTTTGTCAGGAATCGGTGGTATTTGCTTCCAGGAATCGGTGGTATTCGCTTCCAGGAATCGGTGGTATTTGCTTCCCGGAATCGGTGGTATTTGCTTCCTGTAATCGGTAGTATTTGCTTCCAGGAATCGGTGGTATTTGCTTCCTGTAATCGGTGGTATTTGCTTCCAGAAATCGGTGGTATTCGCTTCCAGGAATCGGTGGTATTCGCTTCCAGGAATCGGTGGTATTTGCTTCCAGGAATCGGTTGTATTTGCTTTCAGGAATCGGTGGTATTTGCTTCCAGGAATCGGTGGTATTTGCTTTCAGGAATCGGTGGTATTTGCTTTCAGGAATCGGTGGTATTTGCTTTCAGGAATCGGTGGTATTTGCTTCCAGGAATCGGTGGTATTTGCTTCCAGGAATCGGTGGTATTTGCTTCCAGGAATCGGTGGTATTCGCTTCCAGGAATCGGTGGTATTTGCTTCCAGGAATCGGTGGTATTCGCTTCCAGGAATCGGTGGTATTTGCTTCCAGGAATCGGTGGTATTTGCTTTCAGGAATCGGTGTTATTTGCTTCCAGGAATCGGTGGTATTTGCTTCCAGGAATCGGTGGTATTTGCTTTCAGGAATCGGTGGTATTTGCTTCCAGGAATCGGTGGTATTTGCTTCCAGGAATCGGTGGTATTTGCTTTCAGGAATCGGTGGTATTTGCTTCCAGGAATCGGTGGTATTTGCTTCCAGGAATCGGTGGTATTTGCTTCCAGGAATCGTTGGTATTTGCTTCCCGGAATCGGTGGTATTTGCTAGGAAATGAGACATCGACATTGTCTGTTGTGTCAATTGTTGGAATGTTATGTCAATAGTTGGAATTATCTGCAGTGGTTCATTCAGTGCTTGTTTCGCTCTGTGTTCTCGTCACCAGGGATTTCTGCGTGTCCTGGTATTTATATAATTTTGATGGATATGTCCTGCATTATCAAGAACACGCTTAAAATGCTTTGGGGCTTTACAATTTGAGACGTTGGAAGACCTCTCAGGTATGAAACTTCAAATATTCCTGAAATTTGACATATTCGTTGACATCTTACAAGATGTCTACTACAACTCTCCGATGTCTACTACAACTCTCGCTAAGCACCCTTAGGTATATGTGTGGCTTATGGCCTAACCTTTGACCCCCCTTCGTAACCATATTTATCAATTATTATTAACTATTCTTAGCCTTGTATTTCACCCGTTCATTTTTTCTGCAGCATCACCACTAAACAAGTATTGAATTCCTTCCCCATCACTTGAAATAACCATCTGCAATTAATTTGAATTATCGAATTTAACAATCATGACAATCATTTCCTTTCGTTTCATTTAAAATTATACAAATTAACACTGTTCGTTTAGAATATTAATTCCATTTCTGCATTTACAGATAATCGCCACTAACCGCTTGTTGTTTTGTTGAATTGCACTAAAAACCCGTGACTGCACTATTCGAAAAAATGACATCCAAAATCGATGCATCGGATTCGATTCAGGAAGAGCTGAAATATGTCTCAATTAATGTACGCGCTCTCATTAACTCAAAGAAGCCGCCGTACTCCTTGCGCCATCTAACAAAGGACTATCTCGAAGTCGAATCCGATGGCATCCCGTACCGCAAATTGGGATTCAGTTCGGTTGAGGATCTGTTGCGAGACACCGGCGAGTTCGATATCTACCGCACCGGAGGAGATGTAAGTAGCCACTCAGTCGACGATTACAATGATATATGCAGGTTCTAATGATGCCTGAGTAGGTTGTCTCATAGATACTTTGTGAAAGTTCATGAGAAGCATGCTTATTTGTCCAATACATCTGTACGCAGGGTCCAAGGTTGAGATTTCAGTTGTGAAATCGAGTTCTAACTCAAACTAACGCTTCCTCCAGTATATTTTAATGTTTTCTCTTAACATGATTGTTCGTCGTCAGAGCGTTACTTTAACTTTAAGATAATTATAGTATATCTTTATATATAATAATAGTATACCAAGCTATGGAAAGTTATGTCCCAAGGCGAGATATATATTTTTATATATAAATGAAAGGAGGTCTTATGTTTACTTAGAGAAGATATATTCAATTAACTATTCAATAATTTTGTTTGAAGTTGTATTTGCATTTAATCTTTAACATAATTACGCCTAAAATTTTAGTATAATTAGTTACTAGATCTAATATTATTAACTTTATGATATATAATTAGTAATAAATTGAGAAAAATATACAGAACAATGCAGTTGGCTCCCCCTCGGACTTCGCTATAATGTTCTGTAATATATTTTCTTCGTGATTTAATTAACATATAAATAATTTATTGTTACGAAAATTAAGTTATGCTAAAAAAGTTTGGATCACTGGATTGCGTTAAACAATTCAAATCGTTTCTTCGTTTGTTTAGCTTTACTAAAAGTCGTTCTATATACAGAGGAAATAGTCCAAGAGGTTCAATCATCGTCATTATCTGGAATCCCTTGGCATCTTCTATGCAACTTTTATTCAACTTTTTCCACACAATCCTTGCTGAGGATCTTCTATATACCTTTAATACCCCGTAACAGATATCCATATCCGCACACGCCTTCGCAACCTAACCTAACCTATTGGATTCGTATATGAGGTCTGTGAAGGTCGCTCAAATGTTACTATATATTCAATTTTGCTGTTTCAATGATTTCTCTTGTTCACCCACTACTTGTCTCCTTGAGGGAGGAAGGATCCGGAGGTCAGAGTCAGTCCCAAAGAAATAAATCTCCGAACTTCAACTGTTAAGTATTTGGAAAACATCTTTTTGTTTATAGTTCCATCACCGGATTGTGCAAAAGTGAAATCAATTATTCTCATTCACTGTTTTCGACTTGCTATTTTCTACCTTTTGCTTTAATTATTACTTTATAATATAAATTTAACGCTTATTCATGTTTACTTATGAATGACAAATTAATCCTATTTCTTCACATATCCTTGGAAGGCAGGACAATCGTAGAGAAAATGATCTTGGCCGTCCTGTTTTTCTTTCAGCCAGAAGACAACACAGTTCTGACTCTCGATGGTGATTATGGTCGCCGTATGAAGGCCCTTGGATGGTGCCCGTGATAAGCACAACCAATGATGATTCTTCATAGTTCGTGTTACGGGTGTCTTGTTCGGGATAATTCTTGTTCTGGGTGTTTCTGTTTAGTGGTGTCTTGTCCGAGGTAACTCTTTTTCATGGTAATTCTTGTTCGGAGTGTTCCTTGTTCGGGGTAATTCTTGTTAAGGGTGTTTCTTGTTAGTGGTGTCTTGTTCGGGGTAATTCTTGTACAGGATAATTCTTGTTCGAGGTAATTCTTCTTCGGGCTTTATAGGAAGCACTTGGTTGTTGTACAGACCACTAAATTGCACCATCGGTCCTTGTGAATATATTCACATGGTTCTTGATTCAATCAATACCTCCAGCAAAACTTATACTGATAATCTCTAGTATCTGGTGCCATTGGAGTACTCGCAGATCCACAGTTGGTCTATTCATCAGCTGTTCGTTCCCCTTTCACCATAGTATCCCGGAACCTAAATAAGTTCAACTAAAGTCCACCTTGCGAAGGAGTTAAGTCCTGACTTACATTCTTCGATAATCTTTGAAGTAGTTAAAGCGTTCTCCAGGGCATTCAGTCTGGCTTTGACGAAGACTCTAATCTGCTTACCGCGCCATTTCTACTCAATTACCCAGTCCTCTATCTTCAGTATAGCAAACCCTTGCGATTGGCATAGCGTTGCCATACTTCCCAAAGCCGAGACGCATCTGAAATGAACAATTCAGTTGCCAGTCCCATTACCATTTTCAGTATTGGGGCAGACAGTGAAGAAACGTTTCGCCGGCCCCATAGGTAGGTAGGTTGGGCAGCGGCATCACCAATAAACTAGTGATGCCACTTAGACCATCAGTTGGGTCCGTTGTGAGCCGGCCCCCAAGAACTGATTCTGGATCTCTCCATTGGTCCCTTGTCGCGAAGTTGACTTTCTACCGAAGGAGAGAGTTTCTTTTGAAAGCTAGAGGTATGAGTTTATCCTTGGGTGCCAGAAACAACGGGTATTACTTCTTGATGCTGACTTTGTACTTTCTCCCAATAGAAACTTTAGGTAAGAGTTTATCCTTCGGGGCCAGAAACAACTGGGATTGTTCCGACAGCCTCTTGAACATCACTCTGTGCCCAAAGTTCTTGTCGTCGTGCCAATATCCGTAGGAATATAACCGACAAATCGTTTTCATGGCCTCCTGTTGAATCATAAGATCCAAGGGTAATGCTCTGACAGCCTCTTGGACATCTCTATATTCCTAAAATTCTTGTTTCGTGCCAACATCCCTACATATAGCATACATATCATCTTCATGGCCTTCTGTTGAATCATTACTTCCAAGAATGGCAAGTTCAACAAAGCATGATAGCGTCACCAGATGTAATGTTCGTAATGTTCAAACGTACACTTGTCTCCAATATGTTCAACCCCAACCAATTGGACTTAGCCCCGTTTCTGCGCCACCAGACTACAGCCGCATACATAATTATTGACCTGATCAGTGCTGTGTATAACCATAGGTGGTTTCAGACCCCAAGTTTTACTAAATGCTCTTCCTTCTAACATACCTTCTGTTCCCGTCTAATCTTCAGTTAAGCTGAGTCTTCCAAGTGAGTTTGCTCTTAAGTAGCATGCGTAGATATTTCACTCCCTAGGTTTCCCTATTGCGATCAGAGATCACTGAGAAAAGCATCTTTACGTCAGACGGCAAAGCAGCGAAATAAACCAGACGGACGTTGTACACGAATCCACTCAAAATCGTGGTGAATCCTCTCAAAATCGTGGTGAATCCTCTCAAAATCGTGGTGAATCCTCTCAGTATCGTGGTGAATCCACTTATAATCGTGGTGAATCCTCTGAGAATCGTGGTGAATTCACTCAAAATCGTAGTGAATCCACTCAGAGTCCTGGTGAATCCACTCAAAATTGTGGTGAATCCACTCAGAATCGTTGTGAATCCACTCAGAATCGTTGTGAATCCACTCAGAATCGTGTTGAATCCTCTCAGAATCGTGGTGAATCCACTCAAAATCGTGGTGTGTCCTCTGCGGACACTGACAGCGAAAAAGACTCCTTTCTCTGTGTTCCCTGATTGCTACTTAGGCCCCCAATTGATCAAGTACCATCCTTGAACTGTAATGCGGCTTCACACTCTTGGACGAAATCGACCATTGTGTTGTGAAGGATAGTTAGAAAGCTTCCCCTGGTCTTGGGCAATCACCTTCTTGCTCATACATTCGGTTTGTACTTATCGAATGCTGTAGGTAACCTGCCCGAGGAGGTTGTAGTGGACTAGAGAAGAAAACGTAACTGGTGCGAAATGTGGACCTGTGATCACGGACTTAGGTTATTATATATTCCGAGTTTATTTATATATTCCGAGTTGAGTTTGAGCTTGGCATCCTAAGGAAGGTTAGTTGAGTGTGTTGTTGAGTTTGTGTAGTTGCGTGGTGTTTAAAACTCTCGCATAGACAGATATTCAGATATTTGATCATAATCTTCTGACCTTATTTTATTTAGTCATCAGCATCCGTCGCATTAATTATTTCAGATGTTTTCGTGAAAGTTTGCTTCCACATTGTCTGCATCCTGGGACAGATTTTGATTTGGGGTCGGTTACAAATCGCTCAGAGTACTCCACCACCACACAAGCAACTGTTGGTTAAAAATCGCTCAGAGTCCTCCACCACCTCTAACACAAGCAACTCTCGGTACTTATTTAATATCATTGCTTATCCCATCGCCATTAGTTTCCCAGTATTACTATTCCATTGAGGATATGTTATAATTACTTATATACTATATTCTTGAGAGATTCTTTGGTTCTTTACAAACATTGGCAGACTTAGCTCCATTGTCACGCCCATTTTTGTTGGATTCCATACTCAAGATCCTCACAAGATATACTTAACACAATAAGTTTACATATTTTTACTAACTGTGGCGTGGTATATGAATTGCCACGCCCACCCACATATAAATATCTAAATTGTAGAACTCTGACATCCAAAAACTAATATTAATATTGTAGTGTTGTGCATATGCAAATTTCCTGGAGCACATGTGACAATTTAATCCGTTGCTAAATTGTCGCTGAGGGCTTTTAAGTGGGTTATTTGACCGTGTCTCAGTATTTAGTTATATGTGTGAACTGTGTATCGTGATCGTTTCAGTAGCAAACTGCTCTTCTTCTATGGTTTTGCTACTTTCTTCTAACTCGCATGCGGTCTAAATCAGTGCCCGGCTTGTTTGTGAAGCTTTTCCACTTTTGCTGCATCACCGTAAAAGCTTCAGTCAGTGCAAACCGTACAGTAAAAGCTCCACACAATCCTGTTGATCGTTTGTATGCCGAGCACTGATCTAAGCCGTGTTTTTTTCCGTTAAACCTGTCGCCAATTGTTTTATTTTGCAATTTCTCAATACATTCCTCTCCTATGCTATTGCAGACGTTCATCTCGGCAAAGTTTAATAAGAAATCTAGCCATATTAGCTCGATGGTGCGTGCCCAGAAGCGGACCAAACCGAAAAAATCCAAATCGAGGCGGAGCAAGCTGAAGCAATCCACGCAAGTCGTCAAAGCACCCTTCCGGGCGGCCGCATTAACAACAAATCCCATGCTCGAGAGTCTGATTCGAGCGAGTTGCAAAAAGAAGGCTGATGGTGGTGCTGGTAGCTGCGTCGTCGTCGGCCGTAAAAAATTACCCCAAAAGGATACGTCGGTGGACACCAAAGCAGACGCTGACGAGCTGAGGAGAGTGTTCGAAGGTATGGAAGTGACGCTCATGAAAATGGCGGAGACGCTCCAAGAACAACAACAACAACTACAGCAGGTACAGAAGGCGGTTGCTGCCAACAAACCGGATTCAATTGAAAGACTGCAACAGCGGCATTAACAACAACTAACACAATCCCCCCTAAAGAGGGGACAATCCTACTTATCAACTAACAAGCATGACGAATTTTCCTAGTAAGGTCCTTTCTGGGTTCTTCACAACAAAACTGTCGTATAGAATGGGGGTGTGTGTCACAGCTCACACAACCTTCCTCACCCGTGGGAGTTCATGATGGTCTTCGCGGTGTTTTTGCAAGCAGGCCAGGGAGTAGTTGTGGAGTCGCGGGTTCGAATCTAGCTTGGGTCCGTAGCCATTTCTTAGTTATCTTCGTTGTTTAACACCACTACAAACATCCGCAAAGCCTTGCAAACATAATCATGTTGTAAGTTGTCAATGATACTAATGGACGATCGAATCTCCCGACACGGCTCAGAGTCAGAAATGGACCAATGTAGTCAAGAAAGACGGGCTTAGCTCAATCCAGTCACGAAACTAGAACCCTGACCAAGAATAATATTACCTGCCAGTCCTTTTTTCCTGCTCCATCATCTTTTTTCCGAGCCAATCAAATGAATATAATGAATATATGTGAAAATAGTGAATATATGTATTGAAAACAGTGCTGCCAAGTTGCTCGAAACCAAAAACAATGTCGTTCCAGAGACCCCCTCAGAAATGTAGCTTAAGAAAGTCGCTCTTTTAATTGAGTGTGAAACACGTCGTTCTTTTAATTGAGTGTGAAGCACGTCGTTGCCGCTCATGGTCAAATGGAGTGACTCGTCGCTCATGGTCAAATGGAGTGACTCCGTTGTCGCTCATGGTCAAATGGAGTGACTCGTTGTCGCTCATGGTCAAATGGAGTGACTCCGTTGTCGCTCATGGTCAAATGGAGTGACTCGTCGCTCATGGTCAAATGGAGTGACTCGTTGTCGCTCATGGTCGAATGGAGTGACTCCTCGCTCATGGTCAAATGGAGTGACTCCGGTTTCGGTCATGGTCAAATGGAGTGACTCGTTGTCGCTCATGGTCAAATGGAGTGACTCGTTGTCGCTCATGGTCAAATGGAGTGACTCGTTGTCGCTCATGGTCAAATGGAGTGACTCGTTGTCGCTCATGGTCAAATGGAGTGACTCGTCGCTCATGGTCAAATGGAGTGACTCCGTTTTCGGTCATGGTCAAATGGAGTGACTCCGGTTTCGGTCATGGTCAAATGGAGTGACTCGTTGTCGCTCATGGTCAAATGGAGTGTTATATTACACTATCATCCTTAAAAAGGGGGAAAAATGGTTTATATGGTTCAGTTTAGTTTTTCAACTACCAAAAGTAGGCGTGGTAGGTATGTATGTATATGGATAAATAAACTCTGAGTAATTTTGATTTTGTCCATCTGTGGGCACTTTTTCCCACTCCGTTAGAGATATCTTAATGAAACTTTGCAAAAGTCTAGCCGGGATCGGACCATAGGTAGGTAGGTGGGTAACGCGGCCGCCCGAAGGTCGCACCATTGATCCCTTGTGATACCCTCATGAGACATTAGGTCCCATCCCTTTCAAAGGTCCAGCCTTTGGGAGCTTTTAATCAAGCAGTTGATGGAGCTAAATTTTTTATTTGAGCTATCTCTCAAAGAGTCCAGTAAGTAGGAAAGTGCGCTTCCTTCTGGACAACACTGGGCACGTGCATAACAGGTGTTCAATGGACTATCGCTCCTCCTCGTCCTTGCAAATCTTACAGAAGTTGTTAGAGGGAATCCCCAGCCTACAACCGTGAGTGCCCAGATTTCAGTGTCCCGTTAGGACACTAATCACGGCACCTATACTTTATCTATTTAGAGCCACTAGGTCCTTAGAGCGCTTGATATTAATCTCTGGCCAGGTTTGTCTCGCTATTTTGCATCCTCCTCTTTCAGACCAGCGCCAGGCTAAGGATATTGTATTTATTAAGTGCTTACATATGGCAATAGGAATACCGAAGTTCGACCTCTGGTTCAATCGGTATGGTAGTACCCTCACGGAGAAGTTCATCCGCTTTACAGTTCCCTGCAATATCTCTGTGGCCGGGAACTCAGCTCAGATGCAGACGAGTCTGCTTAGTTATCTTGTCTAAAACTTTTCCGCAGCTCTTGACGGCTTTTGAAATGATAGAAGCCGAATCCAGGGAGAGCAAAACTGCTTGGCTGTCGGACAGAATGCAAATATCTTGTCCAGATATATTATTCTTCTTCTTTAGCCAAGACAGTGTTGCCTCTATAACAGCGACCTCAACCTGAAAACCACTACAGTGGTCGGGTATCCTAAAGGACATGCTAGTATCAAAATCTTCTGAGAATACCGCACCCTATTCTGTAACTTGGATCCATCTGTATAGATGTCAATCCCTTCTACATGAGGGGGATGCCATCCATCCATTCGTCCCTGGAGGGAATGGAGCTCCTGCACAAGCCATTAAAGGCAGAAATTGGTGTGATGTAATCGAAAGTCAGGAATATCCTCAAAATGTCTTTCAATAGACGCATGACCTACGTTCCTGGCAATCCATTGATGCGTAGCTTTTAGTTTTATAGCTGAGTTTGGGGCCATTTTTTCACCAAAAAAGCCTAAAAGGCGGCAGATTGATCATAACGTCCAAAGCTGCCGTAGGAGTCGTTCTACTGGCACTACTTATGAATACCTCTTCCGTTCTTTGTACCTTTGTTACCACCCTGTTGTATGTGGCCTTACTTAGGGCTGTCCACCAAGCAAGCACCCCATAAAAAAGGAAGGCTGTGATACAACAGCTGTGTATATCCAATAGGCTACCTTAGGTTGTATACCCCATTTCTTGCCTACAAGAGTACAGAGCTACCTGAACCTTTATAATGCGTTCGCTTATATTAGCCTTCCAGTTCTGCTTCCTATCTAGGATCACGCCCATTTATTTAGCCTCCTCGACAAGGTTAATATCTACACCCATTAATTTTGGAGCGCTAAATTGAGGAATTTTATACTTGCTAGTGAAGAGCACCAGCTTAGTCTTGGTCGGATTAACACCCCCAACCCACAGTCAGTGGTCCATTTAGAGAGAATGTTCAACATGCGTTGCATCAAGTCCCTCAAAGTAGATACGTATTTTCCCCCAAAATAGTAATAGCAACATCATCCGCATATGCAACCACCTTGCACCCTTCCCTCCGCAGTCGAACAAGCAGCTGATTTACCGCAAGATTCCAGAGTAGGGGTGAAAGAACTCCACCTTGAGGTGTGCCTCTGCACACGGACTTCTTGGCCGACGCCGCCCCCAGCTGGGAATTGATTATCCTGCTACTTAGCATGTTTTCCATCCACCTGCTAATGGCGGGTTCCACCTCCAAATCTCGCATCGCTCCGATTATTGCGTCTGATTTGATGTTGTCAAAAGCTCCCTCAATGTCCAGGAAGGCCACTAGGGAGAACTCCTTGTTATGCAGGGAGTACTCAATACTAGAGTCTAAGGGGTGTAAAGCGGTCTCAACCGATTTACCCTTGAAGTAGGCGTACTGAGAGACTGACAGCTTCTGTCTGTCTATAGTAAGCCTCAGATGAATGTCAACCTTTCCACGATTTTCAGACAGAATGAGGACAGACTAATGGGCCTTAGGTCCCCTGGAGCTGTGTGCGAGCCTTTGCCGGCCT
Organism: Clusia tigrina; assembly: GCA_920105625.2. Lineage (NCBI taxonomy): Eukaryota > Metazoa > Arthropoda > Insecta > Diptera > Clusiidae > Clusia > Clusia tigrina. Next base: position 33,285,866 of record OV050030.1, read on the forward strand.
CCGGTTTAAATATTACCTCACATGCTTCCATGACTATCTGGACCAGATGCTTTATAAGGTTTGAAGCTATGGATAGGCGAGCCTTTCCGGATCGGACCTTAAGACAACCTGATAGGTATATGACACCACGCCTACCTCCCATGTTGGCACCTTTTTGAAAATGAGTATAACTTCGCTCCAATTGATTGTATAGTGACTGAATTCGGCTGAAGGGGGCCCTACTAGATACTTTGCAAAATATGGGCGGTATATATTTACTGCCATGCCCATTATTAACACATATTCATAAATTTGATCTAGAAGAGGTTTATGGACGCAATTTTAAGTGAATAAGCTTGTGTTGTGTGCGTTATAAAGCTATCCGCTGGGACTTGATGGGTTAATCAGAGAAAGGACACGCCCACTTTTCATATAAGCAACTTCTGGGACTAAGTAAAATTACCCAAGCTATGCTCGTGTTGATGACATTTGTTTAAAAAATAGCTGTAATCCACATTGAATCCTTACTATATAAAATGATTACATGGGCGGATGATTAGTACTGACACGCCCACAATTTAGCTATATTCGTTACTGGGTCCCCATGCAAGATTCATCAACGAAACTTCACACAAAGGTTCAGAGTGCTGGTATAAAACACCACACAATCAATGGGCGGGACATTTTGAGTGCCACGCCTAGTATTGATACATGTCTAAAACTTAGGACGTATAGAATTTGTGGACCATATATAAGTATATTGATGTATATGTGGCATCACTGGTTTATTGGTGATGCGGCTGCCCAACCTACCTACCTAAGTATATTGAATCTATAAAGACATGCCCAAGTAATGGGGTCGATTACTACGCGTCCCTCCCATTTAATTTTAGGGACCATCCCGGAAGTGAATCTAGAAAATCTCCTAATGACTTAAGACCTATAGAATTTGTGGATCATATTTGATGTGAATAAGTATATTGACTCTATAACGCCATACCCAAGTAATGGGGTCGATTGCTAAGCCTCCCTCCCATTTAATTTTAGGGACCACCCCGGAAGTGAATCTAGATATGCTCATAATGATTATATATGAAGTAATGTCCATCGTCATGGTTTAACTCGCACGCACAGGGTATCTAGACGTCGGTCTAACCTCACTTTCTTTATTGGATTCTTTTGTATAAACCAGTTTCGGCAGTTGAGTAATGCTTGGAACCCCTCTAAAGAGGTATAAACTGATATAAATCATATACAATCTTGATCAGCATCATATACAATCTTGATCAGCATCATAAACAATCTTGATCAGCTTCATATACAATCTGGATCAGCATGACGAGTCAAAGGTGTAATATCGCTCTACAACATCGAAACCATTGCCTACGGTAGACCTCCTAAGAACCCAAAGGACCTGAGCAAGTGACAACATCATCGCGATTGGTCGAATGTGTTGTTTACCGATGAATCGACTTTTTGGTCACGCTTTCCGGTGAAGCATGCCTGGTTAACCAGTAATAAACCATGTATACAATGCACCGTCAAACACCCTGTAAAAGTTAATGTCTGGTCTGGTCGTTGCTTTTCAGATCGTGGTTTTGGGACTTTGCTCCTCTTCACGGAAAATTTGAATGCCGGATTCATCGTAAAATCATACAAGCGTGGCTTTCTGAAGTCAACCAAGATGATGTTTGGATCCAATAATGAAAATTGGGTTCTACAAGAAGACAATGACCCAAAGCATCGGTAGGAGGGTTCTACAAGAAGACAATGACCCAAAGCATCGGTAGGAGGGTTCTACAAGAAGACAATGTCCCAAGGCATCGGTAGGAGGGTTCTACAAGAAGACGATGTCGCAAAGCATCGGTGTCATCTCTGCCCGAGGGGATTGCCTAGGCATCAATATCTCCGGAAGAGACGGTTCTTTCAAAATACGAAGATGAGTTAGTGTCAGGAGTTGCTTGTACGGTGGTTCGAGTCCAGTAGTGCGCTAAGTTTGTCAACAAGGAAGTATATATCCTTTGGAGGTTTGATTGTGGATGAGGCTTTAGATGACTGCTAATGTACTGACGATATTTCAACCAACTGGTTTTGCCGTTTGCTATTTTCATTGACTCTGTTCTGATGATAAATCCAAATATTCCGCTGAGATGAAGTGTTAGTCCATGGTTCTAGTGACGCCAAAATCGTTTAGGTCCGTAATTTGGTTAGAATCAGTTGGCCAGCAGGTGGTTCTCACTGTGCTCCTAACTAAGCTCGGGCCAGCTCTTGAATATCGCCTTTCTCTAATTGATGCAGTTAGGTTGCGAAGGCGTGTGCGGATACGGTATCCGTACTTTCACTCGGAGACATCTATGTCCATTGTGACTGCCTTCAAAAATGCCAAGAGAAGGCATGCTCGTCAAGTACCATCCCCTTTGGTTTTCCAGATGAAAGTGAGGAGATCCGATAAGTCCACCTTCGTTATCTCTGTCAAGCTTGTGAAGAAGCGCGACCCCAAACATTGAAGTCGTTTCAACTGTAGTCTCGGACATTGACATAAAAACTGATTAATCGATTCTATCTCTTCTTCATCATGGAAACTCATGCTTAGCCTGCTCGACGGAATACGCTGGACAATGCCTGGTAATGACCCCCTTAAGCACTCCTACTGCAGGTTTGTTGAGCCCTAAGAGAACCTTCGTTCTCTTCATGTAACCTTCGTTCTCTTCATGTAAACTTCGTTCTCTTCATGTAACCTTCGTTCTCTTCATGTGACCTTCGTTCTCTTCTTGTAACCTTCGTTCTCTTCATGTGACCTTCGTTCTCTTCATGTAACCTTCGTTCTCTTCATGTAATTTTCGTTCTCTTCATGTAACCTTCGTTCTCTTCATGTAACCTTCGTTCTCTTCATGTAACCTTCGTTCTCTTCATGTAACCTTCGTTCTCTTCATGTAATTTTCGTTCTCTTCATGTAACCTTCGTTCTCTTCATGTAACCTTCGTTCTCTTCATGTAATTTTCGTTCTCTTCATGTAACCTTCGTTCTCTTCATGTAACCTTCGTTCTCTTCATGTAACCTTCGTTCTCCTCATGTAACCTTTGTTCTCTTCATGTAACCTTTGTTCACTTCATGTAACCTTCGTTCTCTTCATGTGACCTTCGTTCACTTCATGTAACCTTTGTTCTCTTCAAGTAACCTTCGTTCACTTCATGTAACCTTTGTTCACTTTATGTAACCTTTGTTCTCTTCATGTAACCTTTGTTCTCTTCATGTAACCTTCGTTCTCCTCATGTAACCTTTGTTCTCTTCATGTAACCTTTGTTCTCTTCATGTAACCTTTGTTCACTTCATGTAACCTTCGTTCTCTTCATGTAACCTTCGTTCTCTTCATGTAACCTTCGTTCTCTTCATGTAACCTTCGTTCTCTTCATGTAACCTTCGTTCTCTTCATGTGACCTTCGTTCACTTCATGTAACCTTTGTTCTCTTCAAGTAACCTTCGTTCACTTCATGTAATCTTTGTTCACTTTATGTAACCTTTGTTCTCTTCATGTAACCTTTGTTCTCTTCATGTAACCTTCGTTCTCCTCATGTAACCTTTGTTCTCTTCATGTGACCTTCGTTCTCTTCATGTAACCTTCGTTCTCTTCATGTAACCTTCGTTCTCTTCATGTAACCTTCGTTCTCTTCATGTAACCTTTGTTCTCTTCATGTAACCTTTGTTCACTTCATGTAACCTTCGTTCTCTTCATGTAACCTTCGTTCTCTTCATGTAACCTTCGTTCTCTTCATGTAACCTTCGTTCTCTTCATGTAACCTTCGTTCACTTCATGTAACCTTTGTTCACTTTATGTAACCTTTGTTCTCTTCATGTAACCTTTGTTCTCTTCATGTAACCTTCGTTCTCCTCATGTAACCTTTGTTCTCTTCATGTAACCTTTGTTCTCTTCATGTAACCTTTGTTCACTTCATGTAACCTTCGTTCTCTTCATGTAACCTTCGTTCTCTTCATGTAACCTTCGTTCTCTTCATGTAACCTTCGTTCTCTTCATGTAACCTTCGTTCTCTTCATGTGACCTTCGTTCACTTCATGTAACCTTTGTTCTCTTCAAGTAACCTTCGTTCACTTCATGTAACCTTTGTTCACTTTATGTAACCTTTGTTCTCTTCATGTAACCTTTGTTCTCTTCATGTAACCTTCGTTCTCCTCATGTAACCTTTGTTCTCTTCATGTGACCTTCGTTCTCTTCATGTAACCTTCGTTCTCTTCATGTAACCTTCGTTCTCTTCATGTCTAACCTAGGCCATAAGGCCCGTGAGACTTCACAGTCGTCACGATTAGTCCATAATTTCTTTGTCACCGCAATAGTGAATTCATCTATGCTTCTAAACAGTTCACATATCGGGATTTGTATTGAGGTATCTGCTTCGTTAATGTACATTTCAGAGCCCTTTTTTTTTGCCATCTCGTCCGCTAATTCATTCCCTTCTATATTGTTATGTCCGGGAACCCAGCAAACTGAGACCTTGTTGGGTCCAATGTTCAGTAGTGAAGTACGACATTTCATCATCAACTTCGAGTTAACTTCTATTGCCTTAAACGCCGGCTGACTATCCATACAGATAGTGATATTCGAGGGTCGAATTGTACTACTTTGTATCAGCCTGGCGGCTTTCTCAATTGCTTAGATTACAGCCTGGAAGACGCTGCATGCATCAGGCAGCCAATATGACTGTCTTGCCTACAAGACTTTCGAGAAGGCACCCAGTTCCACTCTCCATCTTTGAGCCGTCAGTGTGGATGATGTGGGAATTACCCGTTACAGAGCCTGACTCCCAGTCTTCCCTGGTTGTATAGAGAGTTGGAATGCTTGAAACCCTTCTCATTCTAACCTAGCTTTAAAGTCTACAGTAGAAGTCATGTAGTCTGTAGACGTTTCTAAGTCAGCCGTAACTATCCTTTGACCCTTCCGTGTTATTTCGCTCAAAATTGTACATTGTCCATAGTTGGCAGATTTCCACGCGCTGCACTCCCTTAGTCTGAGAGCACACTTGGCGGCACAACTCTGAATGAACCACCCCTAGTAGTAAGAAGTGAGGAGGCCTGCTTGACGCGCACTACTTACAGCCCCTGAAATTCCCAGGCTAGCAAGTCTCTGCACTTTTCCAATACGGTTTTGATTACATTTCCTTCCCAACGCCTTCCACCAGACGATGGACCCGTAGGTGATAATTGGTCTGTGATTCGTGTGTACATCCTGTATATAATGTGCGGTGACAATCCCCATTTATTCCCAATAAATTGATGCAACTATTGTAACTTCTCTGGAAGCTACTTAACTACTTAGTTTTAAATATGTTTATATTGATTAATATACTATAAATTAGATTATATGCTAAATTAGTAGTTAATACTATATTGTTAGATTAATATTTAATACTATTCTATACATTAAGTTAAACGGAGTTTTCAGGAGGGTTTTGTATTACTGAACACAATCCACTATTGGAATCTAAACTAATTTTCGTAGCGCTCAGTACACAGGGTATTACTGAACAAAATCCAGTACTGGAATCTCTTAGCATAAACTTATTTTCGTAGCGCTCAGTACACAGAGTATTACTGAACAAAATCCAGTACTGGAATCTCTTAGCATAAACTTATTTTCGTAGCGCTCAGTATACAGAGTGCTACCGAACATAATCCAGTACTGGAATCTCGTAGCATAAACTAATTTTCGCAGCGCTCAGTCGGGAGAGTATTACTCAACACAATCCAGTACTGAAATCTAAACTAATTTTCGTAGCGCTCAGTATACAGAGTATTACTGAACACAATCCAGTATTGGAATCTATTAGCATGAACTAATTTTCGTAGCGCTTAGTATACAGAATATTACTGAACACAATCCAGTATTGGAATCTATTAGCATGAACTAATTTTCGTAGCGCTTAGTATACAGAGTATTACTGAATACAATCCAGTACTGGAATCTCTTAGCATACTCTAATTTTCGTAGCGCTTAGTATACAGAGTATTACTGAACACAATCCAGTACTGGAATCTCTTAGCATAAGCTAATTTTCGTAGCGCTTAGTATTCAGAGTATTACTGAATATAATCCAGTACTGGAATCTCTTAGCATACTCTAATTTTCGTAGCGCTTAGTATACAGAGTATTACTGAACACAATCCAGTACTGGAATCTCTTAGCATAAACTTATTTTCGTAGCGCTCAGTACACAGAGTATTACTGAACAAAATCCAGTACTGGAATCTCTTAGCATAAACTTATTTTCGTAGCGCTCAGTATACAGAGTGTTACCGAACATAATCCAGTACTGGAATCTCGTAGCATAAACTAATTTTCGCAGCGCTCAGTCGGGAGAGTATTACTCAACACAATCCAGTACTGAAATCTAAACTAATTTTCGTAGCGCTCAGTATACAGAGTATTACTGAACACAATCCAGTATTGGAATCTATTAGCATGAACTAATTTTCGTAGCGCTTAGTATACAGAGTATTACTGAACACAATCCAGTATTGGAATCTATTAGCATGAACTAATTTTCGTAGCGCTTAGTATACAGAGTATTACTGAATACAATCCAGTACTGGAATCTCTTAGCATACTCTAATTTTCGTAGCGCTTAGTATACAGAGTATTACTGAACACAATCCAGTACTGGAATCTCTTAGCATAAGCTAATTTTCGTAGCGCTTAGTATTCAGAGTATTACTGAATATAATCCAGTACTGGAATCTCTTAGCATACTCTAATTTTCGTAGCGCTTAGTATACAGAGTATTACTGAACACAATCCAGTACTGGAATCTCTTAGCATAAGCTAATTTTCGTAGCGCTTAGTATGCAGAGTATTACTATGCACAATCCAGTATTGGAATCTATTAGCATAAACTAATTTTCGTAGCGCTTAGTATACAGAGTGTTACCGAACATAATCCAGTACTGGAATCTCTTAGCATAAACTAATTTTCGCAGCGCTCAGTCGGGAGAGTATTACTCAACACAATCCAGTACTGGAATCTAAACTAATTTTCGTAGCGCTCAGTATACAGAGTATTACTGAACACAATCCAGTATTGGAATCTATTAGCATGAACTAATTTTCGTAGCGCTTAGTATTCAGAGTATTACTGAACACAATCCAGTACTGGAATCTATTAGCATGAACTAATTTTCGTAGCGCTTAGTATACAGAGTATTACTGAACACAATCCAGTACTGGAATCTCTTAGCATAAGCTAATTTTCGTAGCGCTCAGTTTATATGGTTTGATGATTTCTTGGATACTAAAAAGGATCATTCCATTCCGGAATCGGTGTGATCGGCCTCTATCCTACGTTTACTCTCATTTACATTTAAAGAAGCTATCTCTCACTCTCTCTCTCTCTCGAATTATTTGTTCTTTGTGTTTCAAATTATTAATCTGTTCCCTTTTTGGTGCCATTCCAGACCTTCATCTCAGCGAATTTCAATCAAAAAACTGGCCATATAACTGCGATGGTGCGTGGTCAGAAGCAGACCAAACTAAGACGTCCTGTGCACGGCAAGCTCCGATATCGACCACCCCGTTTGTCCGATCAAAATTGGAACAAAAGCAACTACTCGAGTAATGTTTACTCTAAGCTGCCGACGACGGCCCCGAACCGCTTTCTCGAGAGTCAGAATCGGGCGAACGGCAACTATGGCGGCGATCGCAATAACAACAATCCAAAGCATACGCCGAAACCTTCCGCGGGCAATGTCAGTGCTGGTGTTCTGAGGAGAGTACTACAAGGCGTTGAAGCCAGCAATGCCAGGCAACAACAACAACACCAATCGCAATCGCGTGATGTGCAATCAAGACTGATGGTAAAGGCGTCATCACAGGAACAACAGCAAAAGCAGGAACAACAGCAGCAACAACAACAGCAGCAACAACAGCAACAACAACAGCAACAACAACAGCAACAGCAACAACAACAGCAACAACAACAGCAACAGCAGCAACAACAACAACAGCAGCAGCAACAACAGCAGCAGCAAACGATACAAAACACGATCACTGCCAACAAATCGGATTTAATGGAGCGACTGCAACAGAAGCAACAACAACAACTCGGTCAACTGCAGCCCTCTCGTCCGATATTGGGTCAGCACGCTTACCACACCAACAATAACTCTCCAGCTCCGTCATGCTTTTCCATGTACACCGCTAACAAGAGAACGGTCACGCGCACCGCTTCCGTGCAGCACAGATTGAAAGTGGTCATCGACAATTGTGACACCAACATAACTTCAGCCCGTACGGCGCCAGCCGCTCTAGACCAGTCGCCCAATGCTGACCAGCCAAAATTCCCAAAGGCTTTGGGGGTAAGTAATGCAGAACATTCAGTCAACCATTCGGGCAGAACGTTCACCTTCACCACTAAATCTAAAATATCAGTCATCAGTGGTGCCATTAAGCAGCCTAAATCTGACCGAGTAACCCAAGGGGAGCGCCAGAAACCACTCACCATGCCACTGAATAAATGTCCCATCCTATTCAAGAACTTATTCTCAGTGGTACCGCTTCTTCTTCCCTTTGGTTACCCGCCCTCCTCCTTCAATATCCCACCCACTGACTTTTGCATTTCATTTCTCTTCTCTTTTTTATGGACGCAGCCAGTCGGCGTTCCACTCAAGCTATATAAATTCGATAAAAAGTTGGAGCCGCTGACGTCCCTGGCACAGTATTGTCACGCTCGGAAGTATCCACAGCCCGATTACACGCCCATCCGATCAAAGTTGTCGCATATGTATCAGTGTCGGGTCGAGGTGAACAAGATAATTTACTCCACATATCCGACGGAGTTCGCCACTGAATATCTGGCCAAGATAGCGTCCGCCACCAAGGCCATCATGCAAATAGAGTTGGACGAGTCGCGGCGACCGTTGCTCTACTGCACCGACACGGACGAGGAGCTGATTGAGAAGTTATACAACGAATTGCTGACGCATCCTCACGGCATTTTCGCTAAGAACATGCCCGAATGGTTTGAGAACACATTCCAGCAGTTGCTGCCCGAATATTGGTGGACCTTGGTGCAGACCTCGACCAAATTCACCACAGAACAGACCACTCAGGATATGATCATCATTTATGCCAATGTGACTCCACAGAAAGGTGAGTGAGCAAAGTACCTTTTCATATGCCAAATATGTCAATAATTTCCATCTTTTCTCTGTGCTCTCTTCTCTGTGGTTGCTGCTGCTGTTCGTTCAGATGATCCCGGCAGCGGTGATGACGCCGACATCATACAAATGGATGGCATTAAGCTGCAGTGGGATCAGAAATACTGGAATCTGTACATAACGCACTGCATCTCCACTGTGGAGGTGTGCGGCCGTCTCTTCGGCGAAGAGTACAACGACCGCTACGATACCCTCATGAACGAAATCGAGGCGCAGATGAAGACGGAGATGGTCCGTCCTTGCTCGATTGCACGCAAGCACATCTACCTCGTCAATATCTCGGATTGCTGGCATCGCGTACGCATCGAAGAGCTGGACAAACAGAACGGCACCGCTCTGGGCTACTTCATAGACTTCGGCGACACGGAGTGGCTGCTCATGAACAAATTGTATGTGTGTGAGCCGAATTTCTTAAAGTTGCCCGCACAGGCCATCGCCTTCTCACTGTTCGGCTTGGAAGATCTGGCCGGCAATCCAAATGCCCAAGCCATCTTGAATAAGCAGCTATCGAGCAAATCAGTTGTCGGTGAGATTCTAACCAAGGAGAGCGATTTCTACGACAGCGACAGCAGCGGCAAAATTCAAGTGGTTTTGTACGACACCTCCCAGGATGAGGATGTCAACTTGCATCCAGTTCTATTGGATGCCATATGTGAGGGCACTCCAACTCCGGAGTTTAAGAGCAACAAGACCACCAGCATCATTGTCACACATGTGTCCAATGAGGGTGAAGTCTACATACAGTTTCCAGGACCTAATCTGAAGTATGTACAGGTGAGTGTGTCTAGCATTGGTGTGAGACGGTAGCATCAAGTGTATTAACTTCCACCCACTTTTTTCTGTGCATCCCAGAAACTGATTCAGCAATTAATGGAGTCCAAATTCAAATGGGAACAACACAAAGTGACAATTAGCGATCTTAAGACTTCCAAATTGTTCTTGATTTGTGACGACACCGATGGCGAATCGCCAACCCAGTGGTACCGCGGTACACTCATGCACAAGTACTTCGACGAGGATACCACGCAGTTTGACATGTTCTACGTGGACTATGGCCTTACCCAACGCATCCACATATCGAAAATTTTCTGTTTGGAATCGTTGAGCACTGCTCTGAGCAAGTGTCCGCCGCAGGCAGTACGAGTGCGGCTGCACAACATTCCCGACACCACCAGTTACATAGTGGGACGCATGCGCGCCATGCTGCCTCCGAAACTGGAAGCTTTGGTAAGACAAATTATGTGTTTAACTAACGAGAGTAATATACACAATAAAGAGTAAGCATTACGCATATAGTAGTGCTCCTCATTCCTTGTGGTGGTCTGAGCGGAGCTTTTCGTAGTATGACGAAATTTTCCGTTCTTGTTGAAAGAAGAAGTTTTTTCGCTCTTTATCGCGTGTTTTCCTACGTCACCCATTTAAGGGATATTAATCGACTACTATTTGATGCATTTTCTCTCTTATTCTTCCACTCAGGCCAAGTTGATTAAGCGCGGTGACATCCCTTTGATCATGATATTCAAACGCCACGAGGGCAACGGACCGCTGTGCACTGTCAACGATGTGATACGCATTGAGTATGAATTGGAGAGGTATTTAGTTGTTCCACGTATTAAAGCAGCCACAGTCTTACCTGCAAGGGCAACATCGAAGTGTTCTCAAAACACATCATTGGCTTTTAAATGTGTCCGAGGCACAAACTTCGAGTTGCCCTTGGGAGACTTTATTGAGAGTATATTTTACAGTTTCTAAATAAATACAACTTTGTACTTTCGCCAGCTCCTCAAGTATTCCGATTGCTAATGGCAACATTACTGGCAATGGTAGCATCATAAATGGTGGCGACGATATATCTACGGCTTCCTCAATGGGCTCGAACAATTCCATTACTCCCATTATCGATATGACGCGTGGCCTCACCATTAAATCACCGCCAACTTCACCGAACAGAGGTCAAGAGCTACCCAAATTGAGGGAGTATGATGGTATACCATTGAATGGATCCTTTTTTGAAGCACGAGTGACCATGTGCTCCAATCCATCCAATTTTATGGTATGCACAAATGAATGCCTTGTCAATTACCAGCCCTTGTTCCTATACCGAATAAAAACTCTCAAGGGAGGCGATTGTATGGAAAGGAGAAACAATTCCCCCAATTTTGTATATTATATATATATATATATATATATATATATATATATATATATATATATATATATATATATATATATATATATATATATATATATATATATATATATATATATATATATATATATATATATATATATATATATATATATATATATATATATATATATATATATATATATATATATATATATATATATATATATATATATATATATATATATATATATATATATATATATATATATATATATATATATATATATATATATATATATATATATATATATATATATATATATATATATATATATATATATATATATATATATATATATATATATATATATATATATATATATATATATATATATATATATATATATATATATATATATATATATATATATATATATATATATATATATATATATATATATATATATATATATATATATATATATATATATATATATATATATATATATATATATATATATATATATATATATATATTTAATATAAAAAATGGGGGGAATTGCTTCTCCTTTCCATAGAATCGCCTCACTTGAGAGTTTTTATTCGGAATTGGAACAAGGGCGCTGGTAAAGTTTCACTATATTTATATATATTTTCTATATTATTTATATATCCTTTTTTAGTTCCAACCGTATAAGGACTACCCGCTCTTGCAGAAGTTAATGAAGGAATTGCAAACCCATTGCCAAAGCAACGACGAATTCATCCCGGCTGATATGATTGAGGTTGGTCAAGCTTATGCGGCTAAAAACGCGGACGGATTCTATCATCGGTAATTAGTCATCCATCGGCCTGAATTGCTAACCAAGGAGGATTACAGGGCAGAGGAGAGCCATCTTTTCTTCCCCATACACATTTATATAAAACAATTGGTACATAATGTAGACGCATAATCAGGATAGAAATGGTTAATTGTGTAATTCAACTCATAAGATGATTATATGGCGATATGAAATGATCGTTCCAATATATCCCCGAAGACAGCGAAATCCTAGTTAGTTAAAAATATACAGGGTGTGTCCCCGAGTCCTTGAAAATTGAAATAGGGAGCACTCTAAACGTTTTATTTTTCAACATAGACTCCTTTTAGGTCTATACACATCATCATCCAACGTTTCTCCAATTTTTTGATGCCCTCAAAATTATACGATTTCTCCAGGGCTCTAAAATAGGCGTTTGAGTTATCGATGACATCGATGAGGATCACATGCAGGAAGAGTACAATAGATCAAATTGGTCGAGTTACATTTTGCCTCTTTATTTCATTCATTCAGTCATTCATTTATCGATGACCTTACCTACCATAACGACCAAAATCTCTTACCGCCAAGTCAGTTCTTCATATTTGGAAACAGAAAATAGTCGTACGGTGATAAATCTGGAGAATATGCTAGATTATGAGCAACTTGTAACCTCATTCATGCCATTTTGCCATTGCGACTGGGGACTTGTGGTAGAGAAGTTTTTTCCTCGCTAAATGCGGTTGTTTTTGCTTCAAATCGGGCCTCGAGAAATCGTATAATTTTGAGGGCATCAAAAAATTAGAGAAACGTTGGATGAAGTGCAACGAGCTAAAAGGAGTATATGTTGAAAAACAAATTGCCACTGAGGACTTGTGGGCCGGTCGATGCGTTGTCCTTGTAGTAGAGAACTTTTTTTGCTCCACAAATGCGACAATTTTTGCTTCAAATCGGCCTCGAATCGATCCAAGAGCTCTGCATAATATGAGCCGGTGATCGCTTTACCCTTTTCAAGGTAGGTAATCGATGTGAATGACACCGCGTGCATCCTAAAACACTGTTGCCATATCCTTGTTGTCGGACAGACCTACCTTAGTCCTCCTCGGCTTCGATTCACCAGGAGAAGTACATTGTCTCGACTGTTCCTTGGTCTCTGGGATGTTGCGATGAATCCATGTCTCATCCACGGTTACGAAACGATGCAAAAACTTATTGCCTCGACTGTTCCTTGGTCTCTGGAATGTTGCGATGAATCCATGTCTCATCCACGTCTCATCCACGGTTACGAAACGATGCAAAACCTTATTGTCTCGACTGTTCCTTGGTCTCTGGGATGTTGTGATGAATCAATGTTTCGTCCAGAGTTACGAAATGGCGCAAAAACTCATTGTCTCGACTGTTCCTTGGTCTCTGGGATGTTGTGATGAATCAATGTTTCGTCCAGAGTTACGAAATGGCGCAAAAACTCATTGTCTCGACTGTTCCTTGGTCTCTGGGATGTTGCGATGAATCCATGTCTCATCCACGTCTCATCCACGGTTACGAAACGGCGCGAAAACTCATTCGGATTGCGATTGAACATCACCAAACACACCTCTGAAGTTGTCAAACCCATGCGTTTCTTGTCAATTATGACCTACCGTGGCACCCATCTGGCGGATAGCTTTTTCATATCCAAATATTTATGCAAAATTGAAATAACTGATCCATGGGATAAGCCTGAAGCCTATTCAAGTTCGTGGACCTTCCCTCACCGATCGTAGAATATCATTCCGTGGATTTTATCGACCATTTCTGGTGTGGTGACCTGAATTGGGCACACAATACGTTCGGCGTCATTTGTGCTGGTACGACCGCACCGAAATTGAGTAAACCACTGGTGGATGCTTCCAATTGATGGTGAAGAGTCCCCATTATACTTTTCAAGCTTTTGTTTGGTTAGCGTGATGGTGTTTTTGCGCAAAAAACGAGTGTTTAATGAGCACACGAAATTCACTTTTTTCCATTTTGACGGAGATGCTCGGAGGCGTCTGTCACAGCAGAACTATTTGGCAGATCAGTCACAAAATTAGGGAGCGTTCTTTTGAAAGCTGCTTCTTGACGAGCAAAGTGTTGGATTTGAGGTGGCAAGGCTATCTGTTGTCAGGCAATTATTGATCAACCCTCGTATTCTCCCATTGACATAAACTCGGTTTTCCTTAAGATCGTAACTCAACTTAAGTCGTTGCCAGATATATCTCTGGGTTTGGGTTACAATTTCATTTACATTAGTTTTTGAATATAATTCTTGCGTGTATTGACTTTTGTCTGCATATCCTTAGAGATCAGCTGAGTTGCATTATTTCCCTGCCTCATCCAGCCATGCCTCCATTTATTCTCCAATTCACAGTACATGATTTTGATCTCCTAGAATGTAACCTCCTTGGTGTTTGTATTATAAAGTACATATTTCTAAGCATTTAAATTCTATATAAATCCGTTTGCTTTCTCATTCCAGTGTCATTGTAGCGAACAAGTACGATGGTAGCATGATCCATGTCCAGTATTGTGATTTCGGTGATACTGCCGTACTAGGTTGTGATGAATTGAAAATTCTTCCATTGAAATTTCGTAACTTACCCAAAATGGCTCTCTACGGCAAATTATTTGGTTAGTATTTTGATAATAATTTCTCAACATAACCACAAAAAGTGGTTCCAACAAATACAACATGATTTTTTTGTTCGCTAATACCCCCACACAAAGGGCCTTGAACAGACCTAAGTGACTCTTAGGACAGCCATCTAACCTAATACCCCCACAGAAAGAGGGGAAACAGATTTATCACTGAGCCATTGGGGGAGGTGGGGCCATGAAGTAGAATAGTATCATTGTTTACCCAAGTTTTATAGCCCAAATTAAAGTCAGTTGTTACTTGACGCTATCACTGCCGGAGGAGAGAAAGATTGCGGTATCGAAATCATTTGTTGTTGTTGTTGTTGTTGTGAAATCACCAACTCCGTTAATAGCACTCAGACCACAAGACAGCGACTGAACTATATCATCATCATCATCATTGGTGGACAACCATCGTTGATCATTGCCGGACAACCATCGTTGATCATTGCCGACTTATTATCCTTCACCAGTCGTCTCTGCTAAGCTCACGCTGACGCCAGTTGGACACACCGAATGCAGCTCCAGCTTCAAACAAAAAAGTGTTTGAATCGATGCCGTCGGGTGAGCGGCGCAAAACCGGAAGGCCGACCACCGCTACGAGGGTGGTCCATCCCGTTCAGGAAGACCAAGTTCAGAAAGACCAAGTTCAGGAAGACCAAGTTCAGAAAAACCAAGTTCAGAAAGACCAAGTTCAGGAAGACCAAGTTCAGAAAAACCAAGTTCAGGAAGACCAAGTTCAGGAAGACCAGCTTCAGAAATACCAAGTTCAGGAAGACCAAGTTCAGGAAGACCAATTTCAGAAAAACCAAGTTCTGGAAGATCAAGTTCAGGAAGACCAAGTTCAGGAAGACCAAGTTCAGAAAGACCAAGTTCAGAAAGACCAAGTTCAGAAAGACCAAGTTCAGGAAGACCAAGTTCAGAAAAACCAAGTTCAAGAAGACCAAGTTCAGGAAGACCAAGTTCAGAAAAACCAAGTTCAGGAAGACCAAGTTCAGGAAGACCAAGTTCAGAAAAACCAAGTTCAGAAAAACCAAGTTCAGAAAGACCAAGTTCAGAAAAACCAAGTTCAGGAAGACCAAGTTCAGGAAGACCAAGTTCAGAAAGACCAAGATCAGGAAGACCAAGTTCAGAAAAACCAAGTTCAAGAAGACCAAGTTCAGGAAGACCAAGTTCAGAAAAACCAAGTTCAGGAAGACCAAGTTCAGGAAGACCAAGTTCAGAAAAACCAAGTTCAGAAAAACCAAGTTCAGAAAGACCAAGTTCAGAAAAACCAAGTTCAGGAAGACCAAGTTCAGGAAGACCAAGTTCAGGAAGACCAAGTTCAGAAAGACCAAGTTCAGGAAGACCAATTTCAGAAAAACCAAGTTCTGGAAGATCAAGTTCAGGAAGACCAAGTTCAGAAAAACCAAGTTCAGAAAAACCAAGTTCAGGAAGACCAAGTTCAGGAAGACCAAGTTCAGGAAGACCAAGTTCAGGAAGACCAAGTTCAGAAAGACCAAGATCAGGAAGACCAAGTTCAGAAAAACCAAGTTCAGGAAGACCAAGATCAGGAAGACCAAGTTCAGAAAAACCAAGTTCAGGAAGACCAAGTTCAGGAAGACCAAGTTCAGAAAAACCAAGTTCAGGAAGACCAAGTTCAGAAAAACCAAGTTCAAGAAGACCAAGTTCAGGAAGACCAAGTTCAGAAGTACCAAGTTCAGGAAGACCAAGTTCAGGAAGACCAAGTTCAGAAAGACCAAGTTCAGAAAGACCAAGTTCAGAAAAACCAAGTTCAGGAAGACCAAATTCAGGAAGACCAAGTTCAGAAAGACCAAGTTCAGGAAGACCAAGTTCAGAAAGACCAAGTTCAGAAAGACCAAGTTCAGAAAGACCAAGTTCAGGAAGACCAAGTTCAGAAAAACCAAGTTCAAGAAGACCAAGTTCAGGAAGACCAAGTTCAGAAAAACCAAGTTCAGGAAGACCAAGTTCAGGAAGACCAAGTTCAGAAAAACCAAGTTCAGAAAAACCAAGTTCAGAAAGACCAAGTTCAGAAAAACCAAGTTCAGGAAGACCAAGTTCAGGAAGACCAAGTTCAGGAAGACCAAGTTCAGAAAGACCAAGTTCAGGAAGACCAAGTTCAAAAAAACCAAGTTCAGGAAGACCAAGTTCAGGAAGACCAGCTTCAGAAATACCAAGTTCAGGAAGACCAAGTTCAGGAAGACCAATTTCAGAAAAACCAAGTTCTGGAAGATCAAGTTCAGGAAGACCAAGTTCAGGAAGACCAAGTTCAGAAAGACCAAGTTCAGAAAGACCAAGTTCAGAAAGACCAAGTTCAGGAAGACCAAGTTCAGAAAAACCAAGTTCAAGAAGACCAAGTTCAGGAAGACCAAGTTCAGAAAAACCAAGTTCAGAAAGACCAAGTTCAGGAAGACCAAGTTCAGAAAAACCAAGTTCAGAAAAACCAAGTTCAGAAAGACCAAGTTCAGAAAAACCAAGTTCAGGAAGACCAAGTTCAGGAAGACCAAGTTCAGAAAGACCAAGATCAGGAAGACCAAGTTCAGAAAAACCAAGTTCAAGAAGACCAAGTTCAGGAAGACCAAGTTCAGAAAAACCAAGTTCAGGAAGACCAAGTTCAGGAAGACCAAGTTCAGAAAAACCAAGTTCAGAAAAACCAAGTTCAGAAAGACCAAGTTCAGAAAAACCAAGTTCAGGAAGACCAAGTTCAGGAAGACCAAGTTCAGGAAGACCAAGTTCAGAAAGACCAAGTTCAGGAAGACCAATTTCAGAAAAACCAAGTTCAGGAAGATCAAGTTCAGGAAGACCAAGTTCAGAAAAACCAAGTTCAGAAAAACCAAGTTCAGGAAGACCAAGTTCAGGAAGACCAAGTTCAGGAAGACCAAGTTCAGGAAGACCAAGTTCAGAAAGACCAAGATCAGGAAGACCAAGTTCAGAAAAACCAAGTTCAGGAAGACCAAGTTCAGGAAGACCAAGTTCAGAAAAACCAAGTTCAGGAAGACCAAGTTCAGGAAGACCAAGTTCAGAAAAACCAAGTTCAGGAAGACCAAGTTCAGAAAAACCAAGTTCAAGAAGACCAAGTTCAGGAAGACCAAGTTCAGAAGTACCAAGTTCAGGAAGACCAAGTTCAGGAAGACCAAGTTCAGAAAGACCAAGTTCAGAAAGACCAAGTTCAGAAAAACCAAGTTCAGGAAGACCAAATTCAGGAAGACCAAGTTCAGAAAGACCAAGTTCAGGAAGACCAAGTTCAGAAAGACCAAGTTCAGAAAGACCAAGTTCAGAAAGACCAAGTTCAGGAAGACCAAGTTCAGAAAAACCAAGTTCAAGAAGACCAAGTTCAGGAAGACCAAGTTCAGAAAAACCAAGTTCAGGAAGACCAAGTTCAGGAAGACCAAGTTCAGAAAAACCAAGTTCAGAAAAACCAAGTTCAGAAAGACCAAGTTCAGAAAAACCAAGTTCAGGAAGACCAAGTTCAGGAAGACCAAGTTCAGGAAGACCAAGTTCAGAAAGACCAAGTTCAGGAAGACCAAGTTCAAAAAAACCAAGTTCAGGAAGACCAAGTTCAGAAAGACCAAGTTCAGGAAGACCAAGTTCAGAAAAACCAAGTTCAGGAAGACCAAGTTCAGGAAGACCAAGTTCAGAAAGACCAAGTTCAGGAAGACCAAGTTCAAAAAAACCAAGTTCAGGAAGACCAAGTTCAGAAAGACCAAGTTCAGGAAGACCAAGTTCAGAAAATCCAAGTTCAGGAAGACCAAGTTCAGGAAGACCAAGTTCAGGAAGACCAAATTCAGGAAGACCAAGTTCAGAAAAACCAAGTTCAGGAAGACCAAGTTCAGGAAGACCAAGTTCAGAAAGACCAAGTTCAGAAAGACCAAGTTCAGAAAGACCAAGTTCAGAAAAACCAAGTTCAGGAAGACCAAATTCAGGAAGACCAAGTTCAGAAAAACCAAGTTCAGGAAGACCAAGTTCAGGAAGACCAAGTTCAGGAAGACCAAGTTCAGAAAAACCAAGTTCAGGAAGACCAAGTTCAGGAAGACCAAGTTCAGGAAGACCAAATTCAGGAAGACCAAGTTCAGAAAAACCAAGTTCAGAAAGACCAAGTTCAGGAAGACCAAGTTCAGGAAGACCAAGTTCAGAAAAACCAAGTTCAGGAAGACCAAGTTCAGGAAGACCAAGTTCAGAAAAACCAAGTTCAGGAAGACCAAGTTCAGAAAAACCAAGTTCAGGAAGACCAAGTTCAGAAAAACCAAGTTCAGGAAGACCAAATTCAGGAAGACCAAGTTCAGAAAACCAAGTTCAGGAAGACCAAATTCAGAAAAACCAAGTTCAGGAAGACCAAGTTCAGAAAAACCAAGTTCAGGAAGACCAAGTTCAGGAAGACCAAGTTCAGGAAGACCAAGTTCAGAAAAACCAAGTTCAGGAAGACCAAGTTCAAAAAAACCAAGTTCAGGAAGACCAAGTTCAGAAAAACCAAGTTCAGGAAGACCAAGTTCAGAAAAACCAAGTTCAGGAAGACCAAGTTCAGGAAGACCAAGTTCAGGAAGACCAAGTTCAGAAAAACCAAGTTCAGGAAGACCAAGTTCAGGAAGACCAAGTTCAGGAAGACCAAATTCAGGAAGACCAAGTTCAGAAAAACCAAGTTCAGAAAGACCAAGTTCAGGAAGACCAAGTTCAGGAAGACCAAGTTCAGAAAAACCAAGTTCAGGAAGACGAAGTTCAGGAAGACCAAGTTCAGAAAAACCAAGTTCAGGAAGACCAAGTTCAGAAAAACCAAGTTCAGGAAGACCAAGTTCAGAAAAACCAAGTTCAGGAAGACCAAATTCAGGAAGACCAAGTTCAGAAAAACCAAGTTCAGGAAGACCAAATTCAGAAAAACCAAGTTCAGGAAGACCAAGTTCAGAAAAACCAAGTTCAGGAAGACCAAGTTCAGGAAGACCAAGTTCAGGAAGACCAAGTTCAGAAAAACCAAGTTCAGGAAGCCCAAGTTCAAAAAAACCAAGTTCAGGAAGACCAAGTTCAGAAAAACCAAGTTCAGGAAGACCAAGTTCAGAAAAACCAAGTTCAGGAAGACCAAGTTCAAAAAAACCAAGTTCAGGAAGACCAAGTTCAGAAAAACCAAGTTCAGGAAGACCAAGTTCAGAAAATCCAAGTTCAGGAAGACCAAGTTCAGGAAGACCTCGTTGCACTCGGTGTTCACGGAATATTTGATACATACATTTTGTTTATACCCCACCCACATTTTTCATTCTTAAATTTCTTATATCTTTATACCCCCGAGTAACAAAAGACACGGCTGTTTTGGAGTATATATCTTCGATATGAGCAAGATCCCTCAACTTGTTTCCTCCAAAATACACGAATTCCGGTCGGTAATAAACCTGACAAGATTTATAGATGAGACTATCCTTATCTTTTATATAAATAGGGACATCACAATAGATCCTTTAGGTCGCGGTGTATAACCATGCTCTCAGGCTAGGAGTATGCTCTCATTCATACTGCAGAAGCTGTGGGGATGACTGTGGAGGAGACTGTGGAACATCACTTCTGTGTATGCTCGGCTCAAACTAGAAGCAGAGCGGGCTCTTTACGCAAATACGCTTTTAGTTCTCTTACGGAAGTGTCCGGCGCGAAGGTCAAACAAATGCTGAGCTTTAGTAGGGCTTCGAAATGGTTTCACGATTAAAAGTAGAGGGGCGGTTTTACGAGGGGGTATCGCAATAGATCCCTACGGTCAGAGTGAGTTAGTCTGTAGACTGACTGCCACAAAGAGCTAATCATCATAATCCCTTAAATAAATCTAATTTACCCCCGAGTACTTCATTTGCCAGTTTAATATGTTAAAAATTGTATATATTCACATATCTGTATACCCCCTGATTATTTTATTTGTCCCCCATTCGCATACCCTGCCGTATAACCCTCTAATACTGTTTCCAACCATTTCAGGTATTGTTGCTGTAGATGGCACCGACTGCTGGTCTGTGGAAGATTGCCTACGTTTCCGTGATTTGACGGTCGGTCGTGTCTTCATGGCGAACGTGCACGTACTTTCGAGCGACAGCACGACCACCCCGTCCACTGTGATCTACGAACTGGGAATAGTGGATGTGACCGGTGCCGACGACATCAACATTCACGAGCTGTTGATTCAAGAGAATCGCGCCATCGAAAAGAAGGTGGTCGAGGAACACCCGGTCGCCTACGCTGTCCAGCCGCTGGCCCTATCCAGTTAGATTTCCTTAGGTAGCTAGCTAACCAATCACACCTTTTACGATCTGATGCGAAATTGTTATATAATTACTATATATATATAGACTAGATTCTAGTAGAAACGAAACTTTTATAGACTTGAAAAGTAAAAAACTTCTTAAAACAAAATAAGAGAAAATATTTAAAAAACAAAACAAAGAAATTCAATAAAAAACAAATTAAAAATTAAAGGAACTAAAACGAATGTGCTCAAATTTCAAGTAAAAATATTAAACACCAAACAAAATTCAAATAAAATGAAAATGCCTAAAAAGATGTCAGCAAAAAAGGTTTAATTAAAACAAAAATTAATTGTACTTTTTTAAGTATAAAAATAAAATAAAAATTTGCGTTGACTTTTTGCATTGTTAAGCAAAAGCGCGAGCCTCAAATTTTGCATTAAAAACGAGTCAAAAAACCAAAAAAAAACACGTGAAACTTCCAAGGACCTCCTCCTACGCCGCCACACTTCGCTTTAGTTCAAAAAAAAATATTAAATTTATATTAAACATTCCACTTTCGATTTAATTTTTTATGTTAAAATGTTACAAAAAAAAACAATGAATTTTATATTTTTATGTTAAACTGTTATAAAAAAGAATGCAAAACAAGAACTTTTCGAGAGTTATTCCTTTGTTGAGGCCAACAACGTCGTCTTTAGTCCTGGGAGCAGTTTCATTTGCAGCTAATTTATTAAAATCACGTTTAAAATTGACAAAAATTATAAACAAAAGCAAATGAAATTGAAAGAAACGGCATAGAAAAAGACGGAAAACTTTTCGAAATCTCAAAAAAAAAAAACAAAAAAACAAAAAAAAAGAATTAAAATGTATTAATACGTTATTTAGTTACGGACTTGCTTTGTAGAAAATATACATTTGAAATATTGTAAAACTGTTTGTTATATTAACTATATACACGCTTATATTTTCAAACACCAATAAAAGGAAAAGCGTTCTTTTCAATACTAGCACAGAGCAACACACTAGGATACTGTTACACCTTTGACGTCATACACAAATAAAAAACAACATTCATTTTAATACTAACACAGAGCAACACACTTTAGGATACTGTTACACATTTAACGTCATACACAAATGAAAGGAAATAACATTCTTATCAACACTTAACAGAGTAACGCACTTTAGGCTACTGTTAAACCTTTGACGTCAACCGCAAATGAACAGAAACAGCATTCTTATCAACATTAACAGAGCAACACACTTTAGACTACTGTTACACCTTTGACGTCATAAATAAAACGAACAGCATTCTTATCAACAATAACAGAGTAACGCACTTTAGGCTACTGTTACACCTTTGACGTCATACACAAATGAAAAAAAAACATCAATAAGAACAGAGCAACGCACTTTAAATAGGACCAACATTCTTTTTAATAGTAACAGAGCAATACACTTCAGGCTACTGTTGCACCTCTGACGTCAAGCACAAAAGAAAAGGAACAACATTCTTTTCAATACTAACAGAGTAACGCACTTCAGGCTACTATTACAACTTTGACGTCAGCCACAAATAAAAAGAAAACATTCATTTTAATACTAACACAGAGCAACACACTTTAGGCTACTTTTACACCTTTGACGTCTCTCACAATTAAATAGGACCAACATTATTTTTAATACTAACCGAGCAATACCATTTAGGCTACTGTTACAAATTTAACGTCATACACAAATGAAAGGAAATAACATTCTTATCAACACTTAACAGAGTAACGCACTTTAGGCTACTGTTAAAGCTTTGACGTAAACCGCAAATGAACAGAAACAGCATTCTTATCAACATTAACAGAGCAACGCACTTTAGACTGCTGTTACACCTTTGACGTCATAAATAAAACGAACAGCATTCTTATCAACAATAACAGAGTAACGCACTTTAGGCTACCTTTACACCTTTGACGTCTCTCACAATTAAATAGGACCAACATTATTTTTAATACTAACCGAGCAATACACTTTAGGCTACGGACAATTTCCAGTGAAGCTGATTTTAGAAAGGAAATATCTTAATAGAAGACACGGTCTACCAAAACTCCCTGCTACAAAGAAGAACTATTGCACAGTTTGACCCAAACCCCTCGGGCCCGAAGCACGGCATTCGTGATCGAGTACTGTATCGTAATTTTGACGTTTTGGATCACGGCAGACGTAAGCGAATAAAACGTGTCGTAATTTTCGATCATCGCATATGATAGCGTGAAACGATTCGAATGCAAACAATCGACACGTGTGGGGACATCGAAATAATTACTAAATCGCTTTCATTTTTGTAAGTTTTCTCATAATGTAATGGCATTTAAAAGTATATTTTGTAGAAAAAAAACTTCAAAAAATTATGCACCACCTCTTAAGCAATAACAAAATGTTTTTATACCTTAGTGAAGAAAATTCATTTTTGAACTGCAGAAAATTAAAAGAATAAGTAATTGGCAGTTGCATATACTTGGGAGAACTTCGCAAACATGCTGTTTTTTTTTTTTGTTTAAACATCAGTTTATTTTGATTATTATATTTGATTATATATTTAATATAATTTTGCTTTTATACCTGAGAATATCGTTTAAAGTCTAGGATAAATTTAAAGAAAATAAACTTAAATCAATAAAGTTAATGGTTAACATATGCTCGTTTATAGTTGGCTTGTGCGTTCCGTCTAGACATCCGGTTCACATCTGAAAAATTAAGAAATTAATTTATTTTATAAAACTAAATTAGGAAAAACTCACCCTTGTATTTATTCATGAATGATTCCTTACAGTTTATGGCGTTTTAATGACCTTGGAGCATAGTGCATCTTCAATTTCTTTGACCACATTTGAAATTATTTTATACACTGAGCTTTGACACATTCCAAGTAGGTAATCATTGCCAACTGAGTGCTGATAGTTGCCACTGGCCAAAAGGGAAGGTATTGTTGCTAATTGGAGAGTTGGGGGTACTGACGTCGACATATGACCCTTGAACTTCAGCTCTGAGAATTCTATGCCACTTTAGTGACCCTAAAATGTTTTTTGAATCTGTAAATATTCATTAAAATAATGTGAAAATCGTATTCATTAATTTCTTACGCTGCTGCTAGCAATGACAAGAATTTATCTCCCACGTACAAGTCACTCCTTTCTTCGTCTGAATCCGAAGAACTTACAAAATAAAACAATACGGGATTCATTGCTATGTGAATTAAAACACTTAATATTAAAAATTTTATTATTTATGTTTACTTTTAAAATCAAACGACTTTTTTTGACATTAACTCATTTTGATATTCATCTATTACAATGTAAGCTGGAAAATCTAGTACATTTAGTTGAAATTTTGTTACGATTCTATGCTGTGATCCATAGAATCGAAACGTTACGTAATTTCATTGGACACGATAGTTAATTAGATCATGTATGTTGCGATTCGAACCAAAGATATTATTTTGAAAAAGGTAAGAAACTGACATTTTAAGTGCTTTAATTAAGAAATCCCTTAACTTTTAATTTGAAACTTTGACTGTCAACAGTCAGCTGTTACGACCAAGTAAGCTGAATGTTTGTCAGTATGCATGATTTTAGGCAAACTTCGTGACTTATCGCGCTTTTGAACTTAGATTCGGTTCAAAAAGTCAAAGAAAGTCCAAAAACGGCCGACTAATTTCGAAAGTTATGAGTACTCTCTCAACGAAAACACAGTCATAGTTTAGGTTAAAAGTCAGGAGTGCTTAGGGCTTGTTGCGATCGTTGTTTTGGCGTCCACCGTGTGTAGGGTTGTTTTGCTCCCCTCCTTCTGTTGTTCCTTCCACTTGTCCGCTTTGCTGGTGAATGCGGCCAGGCTGAAACCTACCAGATTCTGAGGTACAGATGGCGCTGCCTCAGAATGGTAGAAATTTGAAAAAAAGGTGACTGACCGCCTCGACCGCTGGAGCGGTCACTGATGGAATAGCGGAAGAGGCCGAGGAAAATGAAGATAGGATGTTTTTTGAGTTCGTGTCGGTGGTATTGGCAGAAAGAGTCGTCTCGTCCGTGGTCCGGCGATTGTTTGTTAGTAGCGTATTTTAGTTGAATCAATAGAAAATTGTCGCAGCATAACTACAATAGTGTAAAAATAGTGTTTCTATTCTTATAATAAATGAAGTGAAAGTTATTTTCAAAAATAAAGATTCAAAGCAGAGCAGAACGTGGACGTCCTCTGTATTAGTGGCACGGTCAGTGTAGGTCAAATTTCGTTGGCCTCGAATAATATCGTTTCTTTGAGTTATAATTCGCCACGCAAATTGCACAGAATCGTTATTTGTGGTATAAATTATATGCTCCATGAGTTATAATCGTAATTAAGCTGCTTTTTCGAGTTGAGCTCGCTCATATTTAAAGGTCGTGTAGCAGAGGTCGGGAAGGAAAAAGGAGGCTGCCGCCCGCCCCTAGAGATAAGTAAATATTTATTTAAGTTATTAAGTACTCGAGTATATGTATGTTATTCATTTAAGTAAAATGTGTAGTTATGTTTAATTTTATGTTAAAAATGTTAGGCTAAGGCGGTCAATATGGGGCGGGCTCGCTTGTCGACGTAGCGGAGGATGCTGGGAAACCTGGTGAGTTGAAGTTTTTTTTTGTAGTGTTGCCCCACCCGATGCAGTGTGGCGGGTTAAGGACCACGACCATTGCGGTGAGCTAGCCGTGGTCACCACACTGCATCATTCTAGTGGTGCGGTAACATTAATGGCGCCCAAATTAAAAATAATAGAAATTAAATTGAAATTTTCCTTTTTACGTTGTATGTAGTGAAGTATTTTGTTGTGTAGTTAATGTGCTCCACTCTTGCCGCTGACTTGACGTGCCAATGCGTAACGCCAACTGCAACGACAAGAGGGGGAGGCTATATGTGAGATGAAGCCAGCTATCTCATAGTGGCCGTGGTCTGTTGAACAGATCATCGTAGCACTGATGAGATAGCTGAGAGGCGGAGTCTCAGTAGATGTAAGGGAAAATTTTAATAAAAAAATGACAACTCGCCAGGTAAAAGAAACAGTCCTCCGATGGATTGAAGACAAGGGAGCCCCACCCATTTGAACATTAATTTGGATTAAAAAAAATATTATAGTTTTTTTTGTTGGTAAATATTTAGTTTGGCTATATAATAAATATAAATTTTATATATTATTAGTATTATTATATATTAACTTAAAATTAAAATTTAAGCTAATTTTGAATATAGCTATGGCATCATGGGCCTTAAGCATAACTTAAAAGTTTACAGTTTTTGTTTATATTTGGTTGTACAGGCTGGTAATTTTTAGAAATTTTTATATAAATATATTATTCTCTTGGGGTATAGGGTGGCAGAGGTAGATCTCCAGACGTAGTTTCCGGTGTTAAGTTTTTGTCAGAAGTTATTTGGGTTATTCCGATAGTCAGATGCACTTGAGAAGTGGTTCAAAAAAAAATCGAAGTGCAGAATTTGACAGAAACCGGGATATTCCAGGAAGACAGGGAAACAGAGAGATTATGCCGGTGGAACACTCGCCCCAAGGAGGGAGTGAGGAAGGTAAGGCAGCGGGGGAGTCACTAGGTTGGAGCGGCACGGGGGCGGTGCCGAAGGAGAGAGGCAGTGAAGATAGCTGGTTAGCCACGGCAGCGTATGAAACCAGGCCAGAACGAGAAATGAGGCCATCAGAACTCCCGAGCGAATACCGTTCGGCAATTAATTTGATGTTGCTCGAGAGCCATAATAGCTATCGAGTAGCATTAAGTGTAGAGACCGAGAAAATCAAAGAAACGGTAAGAGCGAATCACATTGAGTTGATGAAGATGGTTAATGACGCAGTACGGCCAATACGGCAACAGCTATCGGAGCGGGAGGCGATGCCCGCGGCATCGGAGTCGGGTTGGGAACCCCTAAGTAGAGCCGAGGAAGGTCGCGAAAGTGTCAGATGGAGGAGCCAGCTTGCCCCAACGAGTGGCCGCGAACCACCAAACCGGGTGGAGGCGGAAGAGGGTGGTCCGGAGGTTTTAACCAGGGAGCAAGGGAGTAGGAGTAACATAGGGCGAAGGAACGGAAGAGAGATTCCGAGAGAAGAGAGTCATATGGTAGTGAGACTAGAAAAATGGGGTTTATTCTTTGATGGAAAAGTCGAGAATCTGCCCGTAGAAGAGTTTATATTCCGGTTGGAGCATTTGCAGGCGCAGTATGAGGTTCCTTGGCCAGCAGTAATGAAGGAATTTCATGTACTGTTGCGTGGGGCAGCAATAGAGTGGTACTGGCTATGCGTACGGACAACCGACGTCAGGGCGTGGCCAGCGCTTCGGAACGCTATGCTAAGGCAGTTTCGCTCAAACCAGAGTGAATTTGAGTTGTTGAGGGAATTGTCGGAAAGGAGGCAACTGCCAGGCGAGAGCTTGGACTCTTTTTTTTTTGAAGTAATGAAGCTCCGAGCACGAATGACTTACCCTGTGTCGGAATTTGACCTAATCAAGATAATCAAGAGAAACCTAAGGGAGGGATTAGGGAAAATAGTGTATCCCATCGCTTGCTATAGCGTGGAGCAGCTGAAGTATGAATGCCAAGAGGCGGAGAGATTCTTCCAAAGAAGGGAAGTTAGGATGGTGCAGCCGCCTTTTAAATATGGTTCGGGTCGAGTAGTCAGCGAGGTGAGCAACACGGCAATTGAAGAGGTAGGGGAAAACCTACAGGAAGTGGTAACCGGGAGAGGTGCGTTAGAGGAGAGGAACCAAGTAAGGGAACCGGCAAGTAGGAGTCAAGTGGTATGCTGGAATTGTAAACAGCTGGGGCATACATTTAGGGAATGTAGTTCGAGGCAAAGAAAAATATTTTGCTATAGGTGTGGAAGGGAGAATGTGGTGACTCCAGAGTGTCCTAATTGCAGGAAGGGAAACCCCGGGAGGAACGTGGCACAAGAGGGACCGCCACGTTCCGGACAAGTCCCTGCGGAGAACCCATTTCGAGTGAGGAAGACTTAGAGCGGAAAGAAGGAGCTTACAGGCTGAGGAGTAGCGCACCGGTGAATGGAGTGAGGAGCCGAATTGTCTCAAATCGAGTAAGGAGAGCCCGGGAGCGATACCGGAGGAGAAGGATGGAAAGGAAGAGAGTATCAGAAACGGTGGAAAGAAGTGATAGGGAGGAAAAAAGGCCGTTTGCGGAAATAGCAATTAAGGGGAAAAGTATCAGAGGTCTACTAGATACTGGGGCGTCTGTGAGTATACTAGGAAGAAATTGTAAGAAACTGGTAAGCGACCTGGGGCTGAAAGTGCGAAGCTATGTGACCATAGTAAATACAGCTAGTGGACAGAAACAGTATGTGGTGGGGAGAGTAACCGTGCCCGTGCATTTTAACGGGGAGAGTAAAGCGATAACATTTTTTTTGTGTCCTACCCTACAACAAGAAGTTTATTTAGGAGTTGACTTTTGGCGGGTGTTTAGCCTAGCACCGGGGATAGTTGGAGTGGATGAAATAGTCGCGGAGTCTGATACCAAGGATAACAGTGGAAAGAACGACGCCGCAAACATGTATGGTTTGTCAGAGACCCAGCTGGAGCAATTAGTTAGAGTAAAGAAGGAGTTTAGAGCATATGAAGAGTACGGACTAGGTAAAACAACGGCAGAAAGACACAACATACAGTTGAAACAGGGAGCGGAAGCAGTAAAGGACCGTTACTACCCAGTATCTCCGGCGATACAGAAATTATTGTATGCTGAAGTAGATCAGATGCTATCGCTAGGGGTGATCGAAGAAAGTGAGAGCCCTTGGAGCAGTCGGGTCACGTTAGTCAGGAAGCCGGGTAAGAATCGGCTGTGCTTGGATGCCCGCAAGTTGAATGAGCGGACCGTGAAAGATGCATACCCCATTCAGAATATAGAAGGCATCCTAAGTCGCATAGACGAGGCAGTGTTCATCAGCAGCATAGATCTCAAGTTCGCATTTTGGCAGATTGAACTGGAACCGGGGAGTAAAGCATTTACAGCCTTTACCATACCAGGAAGACCCCTGTACCAGTTTAGGGTAATGCCCTTTGGGCTATGCAATGCGGCCCAGAGATTGTGCAGGCTGATGGACAAAGTAATTCCGCAACGTCTCCGGGGGAATGTATTTGTGTATCTGGACGACTTGTTAGTAATATCCCCAGATTTCAGTACACATGTGCGTTTGTTAGGAGAAGTAGCGAAATGTCTGTCTGATGCGAATCTAACAATAGGATTGCAGAAATCGAAGTTTTGCTGTAAAGAGGTAAGATATTTGGGGTTTGTGATAGGCCATGGGGAGGTAAAAACTGACCCGGAAAAGATTGTGGCCCTGAATAGAATTACTGTACCAAAGTCACCAAAGCAGGTCAGAAGTTTTTTGGGAACGGCAGGGTGGTATAGAAGATTCGTGGCGAATTTTGCAGACGTAGCAGCGCCTTTGAGCGATACGCTTCGAAAGAGCGGGAAATTTGTAATGACTCCAGAAGCACTTGCCGCATTTGCGGAATTGAAGCAGGCTCTCACCACGGCACCCGTATTAGCACAACCAGATTTTAAGAAACGGTTTTATATTCAGTGTGATGCGTCCCATTACGGCGTTGGGGCGGTGCTCTTCCAAAGAGATGAGGCTGGACATGAACGCCCTATAGCATATTATTCGTACAAAATGAATAGTTGCCAGCTGAACTACAGCGTGACAGAGAAGGAGTGTCTGGCAGCGGTTCTCGCGGTGCGGCGGTTCAGGGCCTATGTGGAGCTGATGCCTTTTACCGTGATCACCGATCATGCTAGCTTAAAATGGCTCATGTCATTGAAAGACTTGAGTGGGAGGTTAGCCAGGTGGTCTCTTCAGCTTCAGGCATATGACTTTCAAATTGAGCACCGGAAGGGGAGTGAAAATGTAGTGGCTGATACGCTGTCCCGGTTGATGGAGGAAGTGGCTCTGAATATTCTTGATATGGACACGACGGAATACGATTCGCCTGAGTATGTTCAGCGAAAGCAGACTATTGAAGAGAACATAGGGAAGTTCCCGGATTTGCAAGTACGTGATGGGAAGATATATAAACGTACTGTGGCTAGTGAGGAAGAGGGCAGGGGTCCCTGTTGGAAGCTATGGGTGCCCGAAGCATTAACGTCGACAGTTGTATCACAAGCCCATGATCCTGAGTTGTCAGCTCACGGGGGTGTCGCTAAGACATTGTACCGGGTGAGACAGTTTCACTATTGGCCTGGTATGGCGGTGCAGGTGCGGAATTACGTGAGAGATTGCAGGATCTGCAAGGAAACGAAGCATAGCACTCAGGTTTCTAGACCTTTTATGGGAAAGGAAGTCAGCACCGAGCGGCCATTCCAACGACTTTATATAGATTTTTTAGGAAAATATCCACGCTCCAAGGCGGGCCACGCGTACGTGTTGGTGGTAATGGATCATTTTACGAAATTCGTGTTTTTAAAAGCTATGGGTAAGGCCACAGCAATGAATGTAGTAAGGTTTTTGATTGAAGAAATTTTTCATAAATTTGGTGTACCAGAGACAATACATTCAGATAATGGAAAACAGTTTGTGAGTCAGGAATTTAGTGAAGTGATGGAGTCCTATGCGATTAAGCATGTGAAGACGGGGTTTTATGCGCCACAATCTAATGCAGCGGAGCGCGTGAATCAGTCAGTTCTGGCAGCTATAAGGGCTTACCTGAAGGAGGACCACCGCGATTGGGATTTATTCCTGAGTGAGATCGAGTGTGCGTTGAGAAGTGCACTTCACTCAGCGACAGGAATGTCACCTTATTTTGCCTTATTTGGGCAGAATATGTTCACCAGCGGCATGGACTATGAGTTGGCAAGGAAGTTAGGAGCGTTAGAGGAAGGAGAAGTGAGTGGCCTACCAAGAGAAGACCGAATACGGTTAATTCGCGATAAGGTGCAGAAAAGATTGCATTTAGCGTACGAAAAGGGTGCGCGTCAGTACAACAAGCGAGCTAGGCGAATTAATTATACTCCGGGCCAGGAAGTCTTTCGACGTAATTTTACTTTGAGTGATTTTTCACGGAATGTGAATGCAAAATTTTGCAGGAAATTTGTAAAATGTCGGGTGGTGAAGCCGCTGGGGAATTGTCTATACCTATTAGAAGATTTACGAGGGAAACCGGTAGGAGTGTTCCATGCCAAGGACATAAAACAATAGTACGAATCTAAACCGTGAAGAGCACGCGACTCTTAATCTCGGGGTTGTGGGCGTAGCTCACGTTGGCGCCTGTGGTACGTGAAGTAGCAATAGTTAGTAAGGAGGTGGAGGAAAGTTAATCATAGGGAATTATGGATTATATAATACATATAAAAGAACTTACTCCCAAAATCAGCTTCGTTGGTCTAGAGGTAATCTGAGTTAAAAATCTGAAATTAGAATTGATTACTATGTGTTTTTTTTTAAGGTAAAATAAATAAAAATGTTCCTGTTTATACGGTAGAGGATAGGTGTATAGGTTAGCGTTTATTAGTGAGTAGAGTGGTGAAGGTGATTCTTCGAGTCGAATGGCTGGGAAGACAAAATAAGTATAGAGTTAGATTAGGAAATTTTGTGTTGTGAATAATTACCGTGCAATTAGGTGTTGGGATCCGTAATCTTCCTCAGTGTGGTGGTTCTGTAAAGGAAGTATTATTAGTTTATATGTTTAGGTTTATGTAGGTATAGTTGCCCGGCTAGCTCAGGGTAGAGCATTAAGTGCTGATCGACGCTTCCATCCGTGTTCCGGCGGAGTTTATAGTGCTCCTGGCAACCCGTGTGTTTTGTTGCGATCGTTGTTTTGGCGTCCACCGTGTGTAGGGTTGTTTTGCTCCCCTCCTTCTGTTGTTCCTTCCACTTGTCCGCTTTGCTGGTGAATGCGGCCAGGCTGAAACCTACCAGATTCTGAGGTACAGATGGCGCTGCCTCAGAATGGTAGAAATTTGAAAAAAAGGTGACTGACCGCCTCGACCGCTGGAGCGGTCACTGATGGAATAGCGGAAGAGGCCGAGGAAAATGAAGATAGGATGTTTTTTGAGTTCGTGTCGGTGGTATTGGCAGAAAGAGTCGTCTCGTCCGTGGTCCGGCGATTGTTTGTTAGTAGCGTATTTTAGTTGAATCAATAGAAAATTGTCGCAGCATAACTACAATAGTGTAAAAATAGTGTTTCTATTCTTATAATAAATGAAGTGAAAGTTATTTTCAAAAATAAAGATTCAAAGCAGAGCAGAACGTGGACGTCCTCTGTATTAGTGGCACGGTCAGTGTAGGTCAAATTTCGTTGGCCTCGAATAATATCGTTTCTTTGAGTTATAATTCGCCACGCAAATTGCACAGAATCGTTATTTGTGGTATAAATTATATGCTCCATGAGTTATAATCGTAATTAAGCTGCTTTTTCGAGTTGAGCTCGCTCATATTTAAAGGTCGTGTAGCAGAGGTCGGGAAGGAAAAAGGAGGCTGCCGCCCGCCCCTAGAGATAAGTAAATATTTATTTAAGTTATTAAGTACTCGAGTATATGTATGTTATTCATTTAAGTAAAATGTGTAGTTATGTTTAATTTTATGTTAAAAATGTTAGGCTAAGGCGGTCAATATGGGGCGGGCTCGCTTGTCGACGTAGCGGAGGATGCTGGGAAACCTGGTGAGTTGAAGTTTTTTTTTGTAGTGTTGCCCCACCCGATGCAGTGTGGCGGGTTAAGGACCACGACCATTGCGGTGAGCTAGCCGTGGTCACCACACTGCATCATTCTAGTGGTGCGGTAACAGGCTTTAATATGCCTTATGTCTCGTTGATAGTATTGGAAATCAACTCTCTCTTGCATTAAAAATTAATAAATTCAAAATATTACCAGAAAAACAACAGAAACAATTAAAGACTAATTAACTAATTAAATAAATAGGTTTAGTATCGAAATTCTGAGTATTTCCTACCAGTTTTGCCAATCAGAAAATGAAGATTGCTTAGAAAAAATTGTACTAGATTTACAAACATTGGCATAGAAATACAACCCTGCTTCGCGCCTGCCTCTTATTAAATTCCTTCGCATTTTGTACGAAGTTTTTAGTAATTTCTGAAGCGTTGCCGTAAGTTGATCTGTAATGGCGTTTCGTCGATTAGTTGATTTATTTTGTGTATTATAGTTTTGT
Organism: Clusia tigrina; assembly: GCA_920105625.2. Taxonomy (NCBI): domain Eukaryota; kingdom Metazoa; phylum Arthropoda; class Insecta; order Diptera; family Clusiidae; genus Clusia; species Clusia tigrina. The sequence continues at coordinate 33,319,046 of OV050030.1, forward strand.
GTGTATTCTAATTTGTGAAAGGTATGCCCATATATACAAGACAAGAATTAATTTATTTTAATGTGGAAATCATGTACTTTTAAAGATAAACTTAATTAGCATGAGAAATTGAAGACAAATTTTAAAGTGAAAACCAAATTCAGCAGCAGCAACAATTATACCAACAAACCAAGCAGCGGAAGTGGATTGGAATTTTTGCATGAAAAAATCGCAAATTAGAAAAAATAAAGGAAAAAGCCATTTTGTTGCATGGTATCGGCAATTTATCAGGAATTCGTGAGGACCAATATTTTAAAGTTCTTCTAAGAGTGAGTAATATTAATTTTCCTTTTTTATATACATTTTCCTTTCATTTCCTTTGTTTGTGCTCTCCATTGCTTTGGCAATTAGATATTTATAATAAATTACAGCATTTTTATCAGTATAAGTATATTGAGGGGGAGTGTAAAGAGTCTTTGTTATTGTGCGTGCAGTGTTTTTTCAATGAACAAAAAAAACCAATTTAAAAAAACACTTAAAAATGGACTTGAGCAACGGCATTCTGCGCGTTCCGTTTTAAATTGAGAATATATTCCCCCACCCCGTTCGTCTCTTGTAAACAGATTCTAGAAATATGCATTGTCGTTCGTGGGGTCAATTTTGGTTCAATATCGGCATCTTCCATCAAGTTGGTTTGTGTGCTGGAAAGGGAAGGTTGTGGTGTTTGTGTCGCAGTTGCGCGCAGCCGGCGTTTTTATTGGTTTATTATGTATATTGTTTGAATTATGTATGTATGTGTGTGTACGAAGGTGATTTTATACGTTTAATTACCGTTTTATTTTATGTACTCTTTATTGACTTCCATTTTGTGAATGCATTTGGCAACATTCTTTGCGAGTTTTCTGCTGTCTTTTCAAGCTGGTTGGTTGTTTGCTATTTCAGTTTTTGAACAGTTATTTTTTCGCCGCCATAAGATGAGCTCATAAAAATTGCGTGAATATAATTTTAAAAGGGAAGACACCAACCACCACATGTTTATGGTATTGTTGGTGGGATTGAAGACAACAACAACAACCCCAATGGTAAAGAGTCTTGTTGGTATATTAATTCGCAAACCGCATTCCATTCTTAGTATATGGACAAGTGCAAATATAGTTAATCGCGAAGGAATTCTACAGTTTCGTTGCTAGTAATATTTTGAGTCGGAAACTGTACGGTCGAAGGCACTAATCAAAGGTACGGTTTCATTGTTTAATAATTAAATAATTAATAATTACTAGTGCTGCGTTTATGTGAAAACTTTTTATTGATTAGTTTATTGAAAGTGTTTAAATGATCAACTTTATTAAGTATTTTCTGTTTTTAGAGTCCAATTCTTTGATTTGCCATGTCTCAAGTTCGTCTAAAAGTGCCAACAAGAAATCCTCGGAAGGACTACTGCGTAAAAACTTATCAGGAAAATCTAGTCAGTTTTTATATGCTCATTAATTTTATTGAATTAAAGTGCGCAAGATACTGAAGAATTGCAAGAACGCATAAATGGCATTGGAAGAAAGGTAATGAAATATTGCATAGGGTTCGTCACGGGTTCTCTACAATTGTTGTGCTGGCGAGGAGTGTTTTCTAGTTGCAATACTTTCGTTTTTATATCCTTATTTGTCTGTATTTGGATACCTTTTCGTCTGAATAAGACTACGAATCATTTATTTCATCACCATCACTTGGTCAAAGGCTAGTATAAATTATGCAACTGGGACTCCCATTGGTATAAGTAATTGTTGCCAACTACCACTCGCACATAATCCTTAGAATGAGAGGAACTCAAGTTTGTAGTACAGTGCAAAATACATACATTTATTTAATTGTATTTTGGTACAGTGTGTCAATTGTGAAGTCTGTAACTGCCTTGTGGTGGTGCAGTGTGAGAAATGTGAAGTCTCTAACTAGACTGTCTTTCACAATGTGCTTTCGAATGACTTGTTTCCTAACTTTTCAAATTTATTGATCTATGTATGTATATATCTTTGCGCCTATTTAATCTTAATCATCTCTTGAATACCCGGAACAATTTGTTTGCAGAATTTATAATATCCTCTAAATAAAGGTTTTAACAAAGAGTGTACATACTTAGAGATGGCACTACTCAAAATTTTATATAATAGAAGCGATGCCGATTTCACAAAAATGGGTGACTGGCAAGTGGAAGCGAAATGCAATGCGTGTATTTATGTTCGAGGGATTTACTATAAAACGCCTTTTTGCAACAAATTTTTGCAGCAATAACTTCCTTCGGCATGCGAGCTCTATATACATATGTATGTATATATACTCTTTGGTTAAACGACATAAGTGTTAGGAATGGAGTGAAATTCAATACAGTGTTGCACGAGAGAAAAATAAAAAAGTACTCTTGTTTTAAAAAAAGAAAAAGATGAGAAATAAAAAAAACTCCCAACTAAAATTATTAGGAACTTTCCTTTTTAGAACCTACCTTGTTGTGGAAAATGTACTGTTTAGAACTTTTCCTTTTTTAAATTTATTTTAGAACCTACCTTGTCCAAAATATACTCTTTAGAACTTACCTTTCTGTGGAAAATTGATTTTTTTAGAACCTACCTTGTTACCGGAACTATGCTCTTTAGAACTTGCCTTTTTGTAGAAAATGAATATATTTTTAGAACCTACCTTGTTATAGAAGATGTGCTCTTTAGAACTTCCCGTAAATTTTCGTACTATAAAAGAAAAGTTATAATAATTTCAAAAATAAAAAAGTACTAGTTCCAAAATTAAAAGTACTCGCAATATAAAAAGGTACTCTAAATGGTACGCAAGTACCAACTTGTGCAACACTGATTCAATATAACAATGAATGAGTGAAAAGGATGCATAACTCATATGCTCAGGAATGAGAAAAAAGTCTTACCAAGGAAAGGAGTATGCATATATAGAGCGCTCGCATGACGAACGATGCTATTGTTGCTAAACTTTTGTTCGAGTAGTTTTCTTGTAAACCGTTTTTTCATAACACATAATATAACACAATCATTTCATCTCTTCGCTTCCCGCGCCTTTCACCGATTTTTGTGAAATCGCCGTCACTTCCATTACACAAAATTTTTAGTGATTCAATCTCTATATGTGTATACTCTTTGGGTGTACATTCTTGAGTTATTTGCTACTGACAGCTATTTGACAAGAACCAGAAGCTTCGAAGGGGGTTTCCTCACCCTTTTTAAGCACATTATATATATATCGTATAGTTCAACAACAAAACTCAAACCAATATATACAATTTAACAATCTTTGCCAATTTTCTAGTAATCTTTTGTAAAGTCGTTTGTAACAGGAAAACATATGCAGAAAAATATCTCTTTCCTCAATTTTCTATTGAATATTTGTAGTTCATTTATAACAGGAACATATGCAGGAAAAGTGTTCGAAAAAGTTGCTTAGTACATGGGTCAATCGTAAAACCTTGCTCCAGGAATATGCCTGACATAATTAAAGACCAATTGTGCTGGCTCCAGTACGACTTAATGTGCTATTATGACGTGTCAAGGGACTTCTTATCAAATACCAGCTTCTGCATCATAGTTTGAAGGGAATGATGTCATTCTATTTTGCCCATTCGACCTTTAGGAATAAGGATAAAAAAGCCAACTATGTATGTATATACATATGTTTATTATTATGAAAGGCCACCCCCTTTATCTTGCACTCCAACCTTACACATCTATTGTGACCACTTCATGGATTTAGAGTATTTCTCTTAGTTCAGTTTACTCGATAAATTTTAGTATGGAGTGTAGTTTGCTAGTCTTATTTCTTCATCCGGTATTATATAATTACCACCCAATTGCTAAACTATTTACTTTTTTTATTTATAACAATTATTAAATTTACCATCTGTATTTTTTTTCTTGTTATTCTTACCGGAAATTTTACCTTCATTGTGATCATCTCTTTTCCGTATACTCCACAATAGTGAGAAAATGAAAAGTATTTACAACACACTAAATATGATTATGACTGATGTCATGTTATCGTGAAGTCCTTATTGCGAATTCTCGAAAAACAACCCATTTGCGGTTGATGGTGACTCACATTCCGCTTAATCAAAAATCAGCACGAATTGACTTAACGATTACTCAATTGTCCAATTAATTAATAATAAATGGAAGAGGAGTATGTAGTAACACATACTTTCCAATGTAATATTCCTCAATGTTATAATCTAAACTTCTAGTATCACAAATAACAGTGATAAAATGCAACGGAATGCCTGTTGGGTCGTCATGTTGCTGCTGTACTCACATGATGAGGCGGCAGCGCTGCCGTGCCGCAGTCGGAGACACCAACCGAATCAAACATATGAGAACAAACGTAAACAAGACGACAGACTCTGGCAGCCCTACCGAAGCGCACCGAACTCGTATTGCAATTCTTGTTCGTCGGCATCATCCCATACGCATGGTGGTGCCCCACATGAAGTGAGTCATACCACTCCATACACATACAAATGCGGCTTTTGTGTCCAACAAAGGCGACGCACACTCACTCGGCTCGGCAAACAGACAAGTTTGATTGAACTTAATTTGACACCAAGAGTTCGCGGTATGAAAAAACCCGTTTTGAGTTTTTTTCTACTTTTGCTTTCTTTGAATCGTGTGCTAATTTATGCTCGAATTCACATGCAAATGGCTATCTTGGAATGGGAATAAAAATTGTATCACATTCCAGTCGCATTCCATTTCGTTAAAAACATATATGTATATTTTCTTTATATTCTTCAATTAAGTTCGAGGAAAATGATGGTTAAAAAGGAATAAGGAAATATTGTGTAAATAAAGAACTCTTGACGTAAGCATACAAATGTTTCAGCCCTCATTTGTGAATATTTCCACTCCATATTAAAACGATTCATATTGAAATAGTCACGTTCTTATTTGGACCGATTTTATAATCATTACATCCTGTCGCCATTAGAGTGGCTGTGACCTTCTCCTTTGCTTTTGTCAGAATTAGGAGACACATATTAGCGATCCTATGGTCATGGTATGGTGCTATTCGCAATGCCGAGGGACTTCCTTCAAGAGAAGAGTGGTCAGGCGAAAATTTTAAACGGAATACGATATACCCATTTATACAGACGGGTCCAAAATTGATCTGGGTGGGGGTAGGCGCTGGGGTATTTGCAACACACGTTCCCATCAATTACTGCACACGCCTACCTGATGAGGTTATAGTTTTGCAGGCAGAAGTACTCGCAATCAGGAAGTCGTGTCGGCAAATTACCCAATTCATTAGAGAAGGACATAGAAGATAGGTTGCCATTTTTGTGGACATCCAGGCTGCTATCAAGGATCAAGTCAAACACCATCAACTCTATTATGGTCAGTATAGGGATGAACTTAGAGCGCTAAGTCTTCATGCTGACGTCACAATCAACTGGTTTCCAGGTCATAGGAATATCGATGGGAATGAGAAGGCTGGTGAATTGGCGCGCCTCTCTCGACCTAACCTATGCGGAACTAGCATCTGTTTCTCTGGGTGCGATCAAGAGGGGCATCTACATGCACAGTCTCTCCTTGGCGGGTAGAAGATGGAGGTCACTTACAACGTGTAATACATCCTGGGCGACCTGGTCAGTCTACAATATAGCTAGGTCAGGGGATCTTATAAAAAGGGAGCGTAGAGACACCAGCCGACTAATGGCGGTTTTTACAGGTCGCTGACTAGTAGTTACGCATGCGGAGAAAATGCATAGACCGTTCAATTCCTATTGCAGAAGTTGCAAAGGCTTGAACGAGAGGGAAACAATAACTCACTTTCTTTGCAAATGCCCAGCACTGGCGGCCGCAAGAATTAGAGCCCTGGGAAACTGTTTTCCAGCTGGACTACCCGACTTCTCGGCTGTAAAACCGAAGGATCTTCTAAAATACCTAAATTCCACAAAGTGGATCTAGATAACAACCCATATTTTTCCAGCGTTTAGGAGGGGTAGTGGTTATAAAACGGCGCTAAAGGGCTAATTGTGAGTCATGAAAGGATGCCGTGCATCAGCCACCTGAGCCAACCAGCCAACCAACCACTGTTCAATAATTGCCTTCGATTTAGACGAACCCGAAGGGAATAACAACCTAATCGTTGGAAGGGTACCAGCACAAGAACGGGGCAAAATTGCTCCGAAAGAGCTGATTGTTTAATAATATGCCGTTCCTTTATTGGTGGCAGGGAACGTTTCTCTTCTTAAAATACAAACGAACTAAGCCTTAAGGAAGTAGAAGCAATCGAACATAAGTTTATAATGGAAAGATCTGGGAGATCTACTAGCTTTGCTGTATTATTTCACATCCCCTTTTCTTGTTGATTTTTTTTTATATATCTTTCCTTTTGTTTTTTGAGACGTTGCTTCCTTCTAGAGAGCAATTTCAACAGGACAACAGTTCCTTTATCTATGTTTAGGTGGGCGGATATTTGGAGCTCATTCGTTTGCTAGAAGTTTCCTTTACTTAATTAGTGAATATATGGAAAAAACTCTGGATAGTAGGATCCGTTCTAGTTCATGAATCTTCTGACAGTTATTAAGGTATCTCAAATATAGATTGAAGCAGAGCTTTCATCGGGTCGTTTAAAAGAATCCCAGGATTTGGTATTGTTTAACGAAATGACCGCTACTACAGAGTTGTGACGTATGCTTTTTTACATTCCATGTGTTGAGCTCCAGAAAATAGTCAGGCGGGTTGCATTTCTTCAAGGAAAGCAACAGACGGTTGCGTTTCTTCAAGGAAAGCAATCCAAGAAGCTCCAGAACACAGTCATGCGGGTTGCGTTTCTTCAAGGAAAGCAATCCAAGCCTGTTTGTTTACCTTCTGGTGTGATCGCTCATAGGCAATCAGATGGAATTGTGTGGCGTGTGGAAAATCTGTGAATGTGCGCCCAACAGACTCTTTATTGATATTTCCAGTTACTTCAGACTTGATTACATACTTAAAATGCAGTACGTATGCCGGTAGCAGTATTTCCCTCACCTCACCTCCCCTCCCCTCCCCTGGTTGAGCTTCCGCTGCCGTTGCTCGTTTCCAGCGAAACGCCAATGAGTGTGAATGTGGTGCGGTGGCGCTTTCGCATTAAATTTAAGAATGTGTACGAGTATTACGGCAAGCAGAGGTGGGGAGTGGGGCACGGCGCAAGCTGGTAAAGCTGATAGTTGAGTTGGAAGTGTGAGTAGAGTGGGGAAGTGCTGTTACATGCTCTGTAGCTGGTCTGAGTGGCCGGTGGTATGGATGAATGGATGGATGACTGAATGAATGATTGGTTGGTCCGTTGATGATGCTACTCTGTGCGTCGTCGTTCATGATAATAGCAATGATGCTGCTCACATTTTTTCCACTTTTCCGTTGGCTCTTTTATTAATATTATTATAATTATGTATCCATGTAAATGTATTTTTAACCAAATGATTAACTGTGCATTCATTCGTTTCGTTACAGCTGCAAAAAGAACAACACCACACAAAGCAATCAGGAAATTCCACTCAGGACATTTTTACTTGGCATTCTTTTTGTACTTTTATTAAATAACACGAGAGAAAAAAAGGGGGCAAAAATACCGAGGCGAAAATAAAAGGATTTCGTAAGGAAGCAGCACCACTACAACAGCACGGCGCACAGAGAAATGCCCCGCAATGGCTGTGATTCTGCTGCCAGCACGGGCTCAACCACCGGTGCCGGAGTAGCAAGCGGTGGCAGTGCTGCCGCCGGCATTGGAAATGATGGCTGCATTTATCCGGATGAAGTTATCATGGAGAAGGGTGTTGCATTCAATGTCAGGGTAAGTCAGTCGCCGACACTGCATTTGCTTTGCTTGCGTATGAATGTGCTTTTCATGCTACTCCTCGTCTCCCATTCTTTTGAGTTCATTCCTCGTCTAGAGAGACATGCGCAATGTTTTTTCGTCTTTAATTCTATTATTTCCAAGTAGCGAATATTGCTTCCTCTGTTCTTTTTCTATATGGTCTTTTGGTTTTGTAATTTAATAGCCATTTCCGCTCTTAAGAGTGCGCCCATAGTAATGCTACAAGTAGCGTGTCAAGAGTCTCAACGTGTGCTTGTTGTGTACGGAGGCCGCCTGGGTTTGGTCTGTTGTACTCGGCGTTGAAGGCCTGCTTAATTGGTTTTAATGTTGGTTTTTAAGCCATTCTAATATCGTACTAACTTTTAACCATGGTCCGTCGGAAGCATATGCAAGAATTATAACTTGTTGTTGGCAAAGGAGTGCTTAATTCACTTGATTGCGTTTTTATTTTTATATAGAATCGTTGAAACAAATTTCCAAATCATCATGTATTGGTACATTCTCAGGTGGGCGGAGAGGTTTATAATCCACTAGTTGGATTTCTTTGGTACATTCTCAGCTGGACAGAGAGTTTTATAATCCACTACACCACTTGCCCGCCAACTTTGATTACGAGGGCGGATTTACACATTCAATGAAAAGGGCAAGAGGAAGGTTTGCTCCATTAGGACACATATTTTTAGTGGCCATTAAGGGTGGACTTAGAACAAGTCGGTCAGTAGGTTCATTTTAATGCTAGACTAGAACACACACTATGCTAGACTATAACACACACTATGCTAGACTAGAACACACACTATGCTAGACTAGAACACACACTATGCTAGACTAGAACACACACTATGCTAGACTAGAACACACACTATGCTAGACTAGAACACACACTATGCTAGACTAGAACACACACTATGCTAGACTAGAACACACACTATAACTATAGAACACACGTATAATAAAATGTACTTAGTAGACAGCGATTTCCGTCTGACACGGTGCTCTTCTTTAACATCAAGGAGAAACAAACTTATCCATTGACCCTTTAGTTGTGTTACGAGTATCATCCTTACATGGTACCATGCCTGTGAAGCGATTCCCTGAACACACCCTCTCATCCAATCGTAATTACTTTCCAACTAATTAGTACCTTCCCATATCAATGTACATTCCCTAGTAATTTCTTTCTACATTGGAATCGTACTAAGCACCTGAACTTACTGGATTGCTCGAGTTCGATTAAGGAATGATCTGTTGTGAATTTGCGTTAGTCCTCCAAAGGATAATAAATTAAATACTCATTTTAACTATGATCATCTTCTAAATATTTGTCTCTTCTCTTACAGTATACCGGCTGCGTTGAGGTAAAGACTTCTATGAAATCTCTGGATTTTGCCACAAGGACACAAGTTGCAAGGTAAGCATTTATAGAGATGAAATAAACAACGTCAGCTGATACGACTAAGAGTACATTTTCAGTGATTATACACACTTTAAGGCCTGTTGTGGTTTATAGGAGGAAGAGATCGAGAGTATGTAAAAGAGCGTGATAGTAAAAGAGATAGGAAAAGATAAGAGATAGTGAAAAGTAGTAAAAGAGAAAGATAGGAAAAGATAAGAGATAGTGAAAAATAGTAAAAGAGAGAGATAGAGAGGGATAGTGAAATATAATAAAAGCGAGGGATAGTGAGAGATAGTACAAGAGAGAGAGGGATAGTGAGAGATAGTACAAGGGAGAGAGGGATAGTGAGAGATAGTACAAGAGAGAGAGGGATAGTGAAAGATAGTACAAGAGAGAGGGATAGTGAAAGAGCGAGAGAGAGAGCGGGGTACTGAAAGAGAGAGAGAGAGAGGGATAGTGAAAGAGCGAGAGAGGGATAGTGAAAGAGAGAGAGAGAGGGAGGGATAGTGAAAGAGAGAGAGGGAGAGGGAGGGATAGTGAAAGAGAGAGGGAGGGATAGTGAAAGAGAGAGAGGGAGGGATAGTGAAAGAGAGAGAGAGAGGGATAGTGAAAGAGAGAGAGAGAGAGGGACAGTGAAAGAGAGAGAGGGATAGTGAAAGAGAGAGAGAGGGATAGTGAAAGAGAGAGAGAGAGAGATAGTGAAAGAGAGAGAGAGAGGGATAGTGAGAGAGAGAGGGATAGTGAAAGAGAGAGAGAGAGGGATAGTGAAAGAGAGAGAGAGAGGGATAGTGAAAGAGAGAGAGAGAGGGATAGTGAAAGAGAGAGATAGTGAAAGAGAGAGAGGGATAGTGAAAGAGAGAGAGAGAGGGATAGTGAAAGAGAGAGATAGTGAAAGAGAGAGAGGGATAGTGAAAGAGAGAGATAGTGAAAGAGAGAGAGGGATAGTGAAAGAGAGAGAGAGAGGGATAGTGAAAGAGAGAGAGGGATAGTGAAAGAGAGAGAGAGAGGGATAGTGAAAGAGAGAGAGATAGTGAACGATAGTAGAGAGATAGTGAAAGATAGTAGAGAGATAGTGAAAGATAGTAGAGGGATAGTGAAAGATAGTAGAGAGATACTGAAAGATAGTAGAGAGATAGTGAAAGATAGTAGATAGATAGTGAAAGATAGTAGAGAGATAGTGAAAGATAGTAAAAGAGAGAGAGGGAGATAGTGAAAGATAGATATAGTGAAAGAGATATATAGTGAAATATAGGAAAAGAGATCGAGAGCCATAGTGGAAGATTGTAAAAGAGAGAGATATAGTGAAAGAAAGAGATATATGAAAAGCAAAATATAATATGTAATTGAAAAAGATGGTGAAAGAAAAAGATAGTTAAAGAAAAAGATAGCAATAAGAGATAGTAAAAGAGAGTGATAGCAAAACAGAGCAGTAGTAACAGAGAGAGATAGTAAAAGGGAGAGACCAAAAGAAAAAGTAAAAGGGAGAGACCAAAAGAAAAAGTAAAAGGGAGAGACCAAAAGAAAAAGTAAAAAGGAGAGATCAAAAGAAAAAGTTAAAGGGAGAGACCAAAAGAAAAAGTAAAAGGGAGAGATCAAAAGAAGAAGTAAAAGGGAGAGACCTAAAGAAAAAGTAAAAGGGAGAGACCTAAAGAAAAAGTAAAAGAGAGAGAGATAGTAAAAGGGAGAGACCAAAAGAAAAAGTAAAAGGGAGAGACCAAAAGAAAAAGTAAAAGAGAGAGAGATAGATAGATAGATACTAAAAAAGGGAGAATGTAGAAGAGAGTGATAGTAAAAGAGAAACATAGCAAAAAATTAGAGATAAGGAAAGTTATTAAAAGAGAGATATATATAGTGGAATATAGTAAAAGAGAGGAGGAAGGAATAGTGAAAGATAGTAAACGAGACAGATATTGAAAAGTAATGGGTAAAAGAGACAAAATAAAGAGATAGTGAGATAGACATATAATGAGAGGCATATAGTAAAGGAATGAAAGCAAAACTGACAAGAAGCGGACTAGAGCGAGTGGGTGTTGAACAGTTTCCAGTATTTGTAGGACAGATTGTCTGGTTTGAGAACTTTCTTTTTAATTCGTGATTCAACTATCTGAAGAAGTGTTCTTTGACATTTTATCTGGCACTCTTTAGTAAGAATTGGTACTTTCACTGTGTGTATTTAAATAAAAATTTACCGTGACCGTTTTCGGAGAATTCTCTTCTAGAACTTTATTCTAAGAAAATATGATAAATAACAATTTCGTGACTGTTTTTTTGTACAAAATTATAACTGTGACTTCATATGAACAGTTCAATAAGCCAAGCTTCTTTCCTTCTCCATGTCAGGGAATGCATAAATCGGGTTTGTGAAGCGGCCGGTCTGAAGTCGGCTGGTAAGAGGCGCGTGGACAAGAAAATTTTACAATTCATATCCGAGCGACCATGCATGCAGAATGCCGGGACCAATGTGATTATAAATGTCTCCAGCCGTGCTCTGAATCTGATAAACGTGGAGACTGGCGACGTGATTGCGAGTCACAATATGCCACGCATATCATTTGCATCTGGCGGCGATTCGGTACGCTTCAGTATTCCATTTATAAATGCACAAAAATACAAACAAAAAATTTACATAACATTGTTCTGTTCGACCATTGCAGGATACTTTGGATTTTCTCGCGTACATTGCGAAGAACGAGGACGAATGGCGCGCCTGCTACGTGCTGGAATGCATTGGCGGGCAAAGCGAAGACTTGATTGTGACTATTGGGAAGGCGTTCATGCTGCGCTACAATGCGCTGAGCAGAAAAACGTTAGTTCAACTTTATTTGCATTTTGAAATTTATGCTCTAAACATTTTTTCCCCTTCACCCCACAGACATCAACCTCCTGAAAATTATAATGTCGGCAAAGAGAACGACAAAGATTACTACAATGATTTGCCAAATAAGTTGCCACCCGATTTGCTCACTGAAAATGACTTGCCACTGCAAATGCAACAGCAATTGCTCACACAACAACAACAACACCACCAGCAGCAACAGCAACAAAAACAATTACCTCAGCACAAAGTCAGCCAATTGAATTTAAAAAAGCCGCGCGATCGTCTCAGCAGCAATCTCATCGACTTGAATAGTCCGCCGCCCGATCAGACCACAAATAAAATCAATCTTAGCAATTTTGATCCAATGAAAGAAGCAGCAACAACGCCGCAAGCCGCACAAACGCCAGTCCGCGATGTCTTTGATATACGTAAGTGTATATATCCAACTTATCTGTCCACCACCTCTGTCTTTTTCCACCTCTCTCTCTAATCTCTCTCTACCCCCCTCTCTCTTCCTTCTATATCTATCTTCTCTCTTTCTTTCTATATCTATCTTCTCCGTCACTACCTTATATATCTATCTTTTCCCTCAATACCTTCTACATATATCTATCTTCTCTCTACATTATATTTCTATCTCTATCTATCTGCCTCCTCTCTCTCTACCCTCTCATTCTACCTTCTCTCTGTTGCACTACCATCTTCTCCGTCACTACCTTCTCTCTGTTGCACTACCATCTTCTCCGTCACTACCTTCTATATCTATCTTTTCCCTCAATACCTTCTATATCTATCTTCTCTCTACATTATATTTCTATCTCTATCTATCTGCCTCCTCTCTCTCTACCCTCTCATTCTACCTTCTCTCTGTTGCACTACCATCTTCTCCGTCACTACCTTCTATATCTATCTTTTCCCTCAATACCTTCTATATCTATCTTCTCTCTACATTATATTTCTATCTCTATCTATCTGCCTTCTCTCTCTCTACCCTCTCTTTCTACCTTCTCTCTGTTGCACTACCATCTTCTCCGTCACTACCTTCTCTCTGTTGCACTACCATCTTCTCCGTCACTACCTTCTATATCTATCTTTTCCCTCAATACCTTCTATATCTATCTTCTCTCTACATTATATTTCTATCTCTATCTCTCTACCCTCTCATTCTACCTTCTCTCTGTTGCATTACCCTCTTTCTGTCTCTCTACACTTTCTCTCTTTATCTACCCTCTCTCTCTGCTCTCTGTTTCTACTCTCTCTGCTTCTGTTTCTACCCTCTCTTTCTACCCTCTCTACCTTCTCTCTGCCCTCTCTTTCTACCCTCTCTACTCTCTCTATCTGTGTCTGTACTCTGTCCCTACATTCACTCTCTCTCTCCCTACCTTCATTCTCTCTCTCTCTCCCTACCTTCATTCTCTCTCTCTCTCTCCCTACCTTCACTCTCTCTCCCTACCTTTACTCTCTCCCTACCTTCACTCTCTCTCTCTCCCTACCGCCACTCTCTCCCTACCTTCACTCTCTCTCCCTACCGCCACTCTCTCCCTACCTTCACTCTCTCCCTACCTTCACTCTCTCTCTCCCTACCGCCACTGTCTCTCTCCCTACCTTCACTCTCTCTCCCTACCTTCACTCTCTCTCTCTCCCTATCTTCTCTCTCTCTCCCTACCTTCACTCTCTCTCTCTCCCTATCTTCACTCTCTCTCCCTACCTTCACTCTCTCTCCCTACCTTCACTCTCTCTCTCCCTACCTTCATTCTCTCTCTCTACCTTCATTCTCTCTCTCTCTCTCCCTACCTTCATTCTCTCTCTCTCTCCCTACCTTCATTCTCTCTCTCTCTCTCTCCCGCTACCTTCATTCTCTCTCTCTCTCCCTACCTTCATTCTCTCTCTCTCTCTCCCTACCTTCATTCTCTCTCTATCTGTCCCTACCTTCATTCTCTCTCTTCCTACCTTCATTCTCTCTCTCTTTTCCTACCTTCATTCTCTCTCTCCCTACCTTCATTCTCTCTCTCTCTCTCTCTCTCTCTACCTCCACTCTCTCTCTACCTCCACTCTCTCTCTCTCTCTCTCTACCTCCACTCTCTCTCTCTCTCTCTCTCTCTCTCTCTCTCTCTCTCTCTACCTCCACTCTCTCTCTCTCTCTCTCTCGCTCTACCTTCACTCTCTCGCTCTACCTTCTCACTACCTACTTTCTATATCTATCTTCTCTCTCTACATTCTATCTCTATCTTCTCTCTCTACATTCTATCTCTACCTTCTCTCTCTCTCTATCCTCTCTCTTTCTACCATCTGCTGATATCCCTACCCACTCTATACCTTCTTTCTCTCTACCTTTACTCTATATCTCTGTCTCTCTCTGCCTTAACTTTATATCTCTGTATCTCTCTACCTTATATCTCCGTCTCTCTTTACCCTATCTCTATGAATCTCTTTAACCTATCTCTCTGTGTCTCTAACCTATCTCTCTGTGTCTTTACCTCTATCCTATCTGTCTCTCTCTACTCTATCTTTCTTTCTCTTATCTTTTTTTCTATCCATCTCTCGCTCTCTCCTTGTATCCCTTTCTCTATGCCTGTCTCCTCTTTCTGTCTATTCTTTGTTCCTCTCTATACTTCCTTTCTCTCTCAAATGTGTATGTCGAGAGTAATATTTCTTATACAAACGAAATTTTTACTAACACTGCTCTCTTTCTCTTCCCTCTCGCCTGTGTGTAGAGCCTTTTTCTCTGACCGCAGAAGTGCAACGTTCACAACTAATGACGGAAGCGTGGTTTCATGCGGCCATTAGTCGACCCGTTGCCGAAGGTCTGCTCAAAAATGATGGTGATTTCTTAGTGCGCGAGTCACAGGGTAAACATGGCCAATATGTGCTCACAGGACTTGAAGGTAAATCCCCGAAACATTTACTACTCATCGATCCGGAGGGTGTGGTCCGCACAAAGGATCGCATTTTCGACAGCATAAGTCATTTGATCAACTATCATTGGACAAATGCCCTACCAATAATATCCGAGGATTCGGAACTAGTGCTGCGTAATCCTGTCCATAGGCGATCTGTACAAACGCCAACAACTCCGCAATCCTCCCAGCATCAGCATTCGACTGTTAACTCCTGAGTAAGCACACAACGTTCATCGACTGTTAACTCCTGAGTAAGCACACATCATTCTATTATTAAGTCCTAGAGAATTATTGCGTACATTGCGGATTGTTCATTTGTATATTGTGTTTGTTAATAATTTAATTTTGTATAAAATGTGTACACAAGTGATTGTTTTATAATCTTTGGAAAGTCTCCAAAAATACCTTCTAAGCTCTAAGCGAATTTTAATTAATATTATTTATGTACGAGTATTTATTTATATATCATTTTTAAATTTACATGAATGTTAATTAATGTACTTGTATGCAATGCCGCATATCAACGTCCACGCCGCTCTCTCCTACTGAAACGATCAGTAGTTATTTTAGGGCATATTGCCACCTACCTCCCCATATCTAATTTACCACCTTTTACCAAGCTAATTAATTGCATTATCATTTGAGAGATTGCATCCTTCAGCTTTTTCTCTCATTCTACATTTTGTTACTGTATCTAAACGGATGCTTAGTGTATTGATTGATATTGGTCTTGAATTTGTTTGTTTGCCCGGGAAGTTAAGTTCCACGTAGGGCAGAAAATATATAAGCGGAACTGTGTGTTAAGCTCTGCATGGAATTCGTAAGTGCCGAGTGAAGAAGGCGTTAGGAAGTAGTCTGTACGAGCTGGAAAGTTTGACTAGGAAATCCCTAGGTTTATTCATAGGTGTGTCATGCGAAAGCAGTGATGTGGCAGGTGAAAGAAGTAGTAGAAAGGCTTGAATTAACTTAGCGTAAGTCTGGAAATCCGAAGAGGCGTATCCAAGGGGAGGAGCCCGGATAGGCGATGAGTGCTTTGTAGGATAGAGAACGATTAGGAGGGATACAATAAAAGTAAATGTCATTCAGGTTATTACCTTAATGTCCTAAGATCAATTTGTGGAGATAAATAAATAAATAAAATAAATAAATAAATTCAAAGACACGTATTATGACATCATTGTAATACGGTGGTAGAGAAATGCATCAGTGTTTCTAATAGGAACGAGATAAATGGTATCAAAGCCATGCTTCCGTGTTTCTAAAAGGAACCGAGATAAATGGCGTCAAAGCCATGCATCTGTGTTTCTAAAAGGAACGAGATAAATGGTATCAAAGCCATGCACCCGTGTTTCTAAAAGGTACAAGATAAATGGTGTCGAAGCCATGCTTCCGTGTTTCTAAAACTAAACGAGATAAATGGTGTCAAAGCCATGCATCTGTGTTTCTAAAAGGAACGAGATAAATGGTATCCAAAGCCGGGGTAAGATTAGGAGTGTTCATAATGGTTCATTTTATGCCTAGCGGGTACCTCACTTGGCAGAGCTCGAGACTCCTAATCCCGGGCTGAATTGCATGGGCGCTGCACGAATAGTTGCCGTTTGTCGCGGTCCTCTGGTGTAGTTGGGGTTGTCCTATCGCGTGTGTGTTGTTGCAATCAGGAGCCTAAAGAAAGGGAGGAAATAGTAATTAATTTTGTTTAATTATGTTTCTTTGTGGATGCTGGCTTAGCAGCTGACAAAAGAAAAGTAAGCTCTTGCCATGAGTAGAGATTAGTTTTGGCACCACATTGCGTCAAAAGATGGCGCTCACATCCTCGTCGCCAGTTTTGTTTTGAATGTAAAGATTTATTTATTTGAGAGCTCTCGATCTGTTTACAACCGACTGCTTCGAGGTCTTACCATCAACTGTTCTCTCTTGCCAGACCTCTCGTCCTTTTTATAATTATTCTTAAAATGTTTTCCTATGAAATATGCTTCATCCTAAAGAGTCTTTCTTTGGCTATTGCTCTTAGGTCGCGTTGCCAAATATAAACGATAAAAAAAGGATGAAATAAAATGAAATTCGCTTTAATACAAAGGTAAAATTAATCTTAAGTGTGTTTATTAAATAAGATTGCTTAAATTCGAAAAGATGCGGATACGGATGGGGTTCTTGGCGTCCGTCTGGCTCCAGCGCAGCGTTGAGAAGGAAAGAAAAATGAAAATGTCCGGAAACACAATGTCCGTCATTCGGCAGCCAACAAACAGGCTAGTTCCGCTTGCCATAAACACGATGTGCGGCAGCGACAGCGCGTCAATAGATGGCGCCCGGAACCAGCACCTGCTTGCGGCGTCGTGGTAGTGATGTCGCCACATTTCCCATAAAATAATCTTATTATTGCAGGAATTGGAAGTACATAATCACCCTTATTCTGCGTTTCGATTACGTCCCCGCATTCCGGTACGCTCTTATTGCGCGGGCGTTTTTGTTTTTGACCTGTAATAAATGAAATTTTCATTTGTATTTTTTTTTCACAAACTCCGTCAACTAAATAACAACTTAGAAAAACGTAACTACGTTCGTAATGTAGAATAACCACAATCGAAAGAAAAACGTAAGCGGAACGGGACGGAACGCAGAATACCAGAGTTGCCAAAACGGAGAAAATCCGAGCGTAATCGAAACGCAGAATGGGGGTGAATATCCACAACTTTTAACCGTAAACTTCATTTACAACAACAAACAATTTATTTATAATTATTTCGATCACAATTTATTGCTTATAACATGTATATTTATCACTTGTAACTTTTTACTGTGGTTGTTGCTTCACTGGAGAAAGCTCTCTTGACGGCCGGGGGTTGCCGCCGAGTATGCATCTTCATCCGCCCCTAGGCATCAAAACATCCTGGCTAATAGGGATTTAGCCATATACTTCCAGTTCGCACATTTCTTTTAAATGCTGCCAAAGAAGAGCGAAGACAGACTCTTCCTTCATGTGTTGGCAATTGCCGTCCTGTATCTTAGTGCGTTCTTGTGGTACTGTGTCTGCTCATTGAGCACCTGTCAATTAACTCGTTAGACACTCAACATTGCCTCGGCTGATTCTGAAATATTGTTTAAAAGTTCAGATAATTAAACAGTTTGTTCTTTTTTTTATAAAGCAATTTTTTTTATTCTGTACCTTCATTCGACTCCAAACTTACAACTGCAACTGTTCAGTAGTGCCATGCTGCTGGCCTTTTATGCCTTCTTTCTAAAGCTTATTTCATAATTTCCTATGAAATGCTGTCTCGAATATTTCATAGGAAATGCTTCCAAGATTGTATGTCGCAAATTCCTATGAATTGCTTTTAGTTGGATTAATGTTTGTACATAATTTTTAAACTGGCAAAATGATATAAGTTAAATACTTCGTTAGGAGCCTATTTGGTTCGGTATACAGATGTACCGTATTCCAAACGATACGACTAACTTGGTATGTTATATTATGTTAAATCGACACTATATGCCGGTTAAAAGTCGGACGGATGGCACAGCCCTCCTTCCTATAACTCGATGCCACTATGTGGGATCTTTCGTTATGGGAAGGGTGTGCTATTAGAGAGTGGCACTGGTTCTGTAGTGCGAACCTTTCGCGACACTGTTGCTGCAACCAACCGCCTAGCGCCGCTTGTTGGTGATCGGACGATAACCGATGTATTCACGTGGTATGGTCGTTGGCAATTATAGTTGGTCAGCTATGTATATAGAACGCAGCAGCAATACAGCAACTGGTGATCGGGAGAGCAGCAACAATTCTTCCACAGCTAGTTAATTAGTTTTCTTAATGACACAATATGCGCGTAAGTTTTCAGTTAATAGTTCAAATAGTTAAATACAAACAGTTTTCTTAATGACACAATATGCGCGTAAGTTTTCAGTTAATAAAGAGAGCCACCGTTCGACTTCACAATTTGTTTTTGAATGAATTCTAAATTTTAGTTTACATGTACTCGTATTTATATCTTAAAATATCGCTACTTTAGTACTGAATTTCATGAGAAATGAAGCAAGCATGTTTTTAATGCGAATTCAAATTAATATGAATTTAAAGATTTTCATAAGAATTGAACTCAACATGATTGGATCATTTTCATGGGAATTCAAGTAAACATGAATTTGAAGATTTTCATAAGAATTGAAATACAATTAACTTAACTGCAAACAAATTGGTTTTTTAACACTATCCGAAAAAATCACCACACAGAAAACGTTAAATGAACTAAGACGAAGTCATACATTAAGAATTTGTAGATCATAGACACACATACAGTCAGTCACATTAAGAGATGGCAAAAAAAAAAAAATATTAATCGATTAATTAATCATATGATTAATTGCAGAAGTAAAATAATTGATTGCAATTAATTGCAATTAATAAGAATTAATCGATTAATTGTCGATTAATTGCCGATTTATAAAATTTGTAGATCATAGACACACATACAGTCAGTCACATTTAGAGATGGCAAAAAAAAAAAAAAATTAATCGATTAATTAATCATATGATTAATTGCAGAAGTAAAATAATTGATTGCAATTAATTGCAGTTAATAAGAATTAATCGATTAATTGTCGATTAATTGCCGATTTATAAAATTTGCAGATCATAGACACACATACAGTCAGCCACATTTAGAGATGGCAAAAAAAAAATTAATCGATTAATTAATCATATGATTAATTGCAGAAGTAAAATAATTGATTGCAATTAATTGCAATTAATAAGAATTAATCGATTAATTGTCGATTAATTGCCGATTTATAAAATTTGTAGATCATAGACACACATACAGTCGGTCACATTTAGAGATGGCAAAAAAAAAAAAAAATTAATCGATTAATTAATCATATGATTAATTGCAGAAGTAAAATAATTGATTGCAATTAATAAGAATTAATCGATTAATTGTCGATTAATTGCCGATTTATAAAATTTGTAGATCATAGACACACATACAGTCAGTCACATTTAGAGATGGCAAAAAAAAAAAAAATTAATCGATTAATTAATCATATGATTAATTGCAGAAGTAAAATAATTGATTGCAATTAATTGCAATTAATAAGAATTAATCGATTAATTGTCGATTTATAAAATTTGTAGATCATAGACACACATAGTCAGTCACATTTAGAGATGGCAAAAAAAAAAAAAAATTAATCGATTAATTAATCATATGATTAATTGCAGAAGTAAAATAATTGATTGCAATTAATTGCAATTAATAAGAATTAATCGATTAATTGTCGATTAATTGCCGATTTATAAAATTTGCAGATCATAGACACACATACAGTCAGCCACATTTAGAGATGGCAAAAAAAAAAAATTAATCGATTAATTAATCATATGATTAATTGCAGAAGTAAAATAATTGATTGCAATTAATTGCAATTAATAAGAATTAATCGATTAATTGCCGATTTATAAAAAAAAAAAATAATTAAAAGCAATTTACTTGAAAAATTGTTATTTTTTATTCAGCCATGTTTGTAAAAATAATAATTTTGACAACCTTTTAGTTGTTAGTCGGTTTCTTTTTAATGTTGCGGTGGATCCAGCCTTGGAAAGCAACCGTTCCGCAGGCACTGATGTTCCAATCAAGTGGCAATAATTTTGAGAGACTTCATAGAGCTTGGGATAAACTATTTTCATGTCATCCCAAGCATCTAATACGTTCGATTTAAGTGGCAAAACTTGGGAGTTTAAATCAAAAGTGAGCTCGTCTTGAGGTTGCACATCGTCACATGCTCGCTTTTTTTTTGTGCGCGAGAGTTTTGTGTGGAGCCCAGAAATCAAAATCATGTTCTGATTCAACCGATGACTCACTTGCTGTTTCCATATTGTCATCTTTTTCGGTTATTTCAGCACGAATATATGTATCTTAATACCGACGACAAAGCCAATGGATCCTTAAAATTAACCCTTTTAAATCTGGGATCCAAGATAGTGGATGCAGCTAAGAGGAAAGACTGTTCTATCAAATTGCTTTAAAATTTCTTGTTTCAGTTTTTGTGCTGCTGGTTGACATGGGTGAATTTTCGAAATTTGCTCATGACCGCAATGAACTAGAGGTATTATTTGGCTGAGAGTTCCATGTCGTTCGCCACTTATCTGCACTGTCATGGCCTCTAAAGGTCTTAATAATGTATATACAGCTGCGGTATAAATAATAGCACTATGGGTTGAATGATTCAATTTTCAAAGTTTGTTTTTTTATTAAGCATTTTTTAATAAAGATTTATCACGTAATATAAAGATTACAATCTTTTTTATAAAATAAGAATTTGGTTTTGGAGTTTTATTTATATTTCCATATGATATTTGCAAAAACTGAAAACTTATTGAATAGAAGGCGGGAACAAAAATAGCACTATCATTCAAAAAAGCCAAAAATTTATGATAAATTAAATTTTTATACTCTTAGTTTACTTTTAATACTGTAGAGAAATATTTTTAAATGTTATTAAGTAACTTAATATTTTGTTGCTTTATTAAGTCTTCGCACCTTTTTTTTGAAATATTGCTCGATGACTCCTGAACTATAGCCCAAAGTTCTTCATTGTTCTTTGGTTTCGCATTTGACACATCTTTTTTGACGTCAGTCCAAAGATTCTCTATGGGATTAAGGTCAGGAGACTGAGCGGGCCAACCCAAGACCTTAATCCCATTGTCTTCAAACCACTTCCGCGCTCTCTTGCTTGTATGTTTTGGATCGTTGTCTTGTTGGAAGATCCACAACAACGGTAATTCTTCTTCCGCATATGGCAGCATCACATTTTCGAGAATATCAACATAAATATGTTTGTTTCTTAATGCGGTGTCTCTTTCAGATTCCATTTTGTGGTTTCTTTTCTTTGTATAAATTAAAACACCAGTTATGATTTATAATTGCAAAATATATAATTTGTTCAACTTATGTAATATAAAACTCGTTCCACTTCTGTACTCCACTTTAAGAAGAATTATTTTAAACTAAAAAAAAAGAAGTAAAAGTAACGTTTTTTAAAAGTATGTTTGGTTGCTCCACCCTTCTTGATTGAATGCTCGAGTTCAACTGACTTCGGCACGCAGTATTGCCGACCAGCTCTCCTCCGCTGCCTGCGTCAGCACTCTCATCAAAATAAAGATGGCTGCGGCCTGCTACACGACTTTGGCGGGACCCAATGAGGGGAATTCTCTCCGCACTGAGCCCCGCGCAGAGTCGCATGGTGATGGTGCGCAGGCAGCAGCCGTTAACAGGAGGGCTCCGGCGCGAACAATGTTGATCCATGATAGTTTTTATCCAGTGTATGGGACCAACTCCATAATATGAGAAACAACCCCATATCATTATGCTTGAACCTCCATGCTTAACTGTTTTTGTAGGTGAAGCGGGGATTATACTCTGCATTTGGTGGTCGCCTTACATAAGAACGAGAGCCTTTTCCACCAAACAAAATGATTTTGCTCTCATCAGTCCATAAAATGTTCCTCCATTTCTCTACAGGCCAATTTAAGTGCTCTTTTGCAAATTGTATTCGCTTGGCCACGTGCTTTGCACTTAAAAGCGGGACTTTTCTTGGGCTACAGGCATTGAGGTTATGTTCACGTAAACGAGCTCGAACTGTTTCAACGCATGCCATTATTTTTAATTCTTTTTTCAACTCCGTGGCTGGCTTAAAAGGCTCCTTTCTACTCTGCCTAACTAACCGGTGCACCAATAACTTTGACATTACGGGCTTCCTTCCACGCTTTTCAACTTTTTCTACAAAAGTTATGGCATTGCGAATCATTTTGTTAGAGCAGCCCAATAAACTTCCTATCTCTGCATAAGTTTTTCCTTCAAAAATCATTTTTTTAATGACATCTCTTTTCTCGGCACGACAATGTTTTCCACGACCCATAGTTGAAAAAATTTGCAACAATTTTCTTGATCTATTCAATTCGGAATATTCAACATCACTTGATGCGTTACGCTCTTTTCAGTTACTGCCAAAATATTAAACGATGACGTAACAATTTTAGTGCTATTATTTTTACCGTTGGATTTTGCTCTTTACTCTCAACATTAACTAATATAAAAACTAGTGTAAATATTGAGAGATTGAAAATGCATTTTTCAGAGAGGTAATAAAATAGGTACAGTAGA
Source organism: Clusia tigrina (assembly GCA_920105625.2). Taxonomy (NCBI): domain Eukaryota; kingdom Metazoa; phylum Arthropoda; class Insecta; order Diptera; family Clusiidae; genus Clusia; species Clusia tigrina. The sequence continues at coordinate 33,342,152 of OV050030.1, forward strand.
ATCTCGAAAAAGTTAACCAACATGTTCCTAGGGTAATTAACTTTTTCGAAATATTAACTTTTCTAAGAGGTTTTCAAAAAAGAAAAAAAATACTATAATAAACATAGATTTTATAAAAATAACACGTTAAATTTATTTCAATGACTTATGTAGGTTTTATCAATTTTACAAAAAGGAAACTTAGATTTATTTTGTACCGGCTGGTTTAAAATTCTCAGTCACTCTTGACCATTTCCTAGAGCAGAAACTTCATATGTATGTACTAATTTGTGCGGAGTGGTTTAAAGAAGCAGTCGAGGCTTGTTTGTTTTTTTTTTTCTTTTGTGTAATAGCTCTTGACCATTTTTGTGCGAATATTGACAAGGTCTGCCACTTGATTTGCATCGTCATTGTCTTCAAACCATTTTATCAAGTTATTGATGCTTTCAATTGCTTTCGAGAAGCTCACTTTTGCTTGTTGAATATCTTGCTCGATAATTAGTTCATCGCTTTCATTATCGGACACTTCGAAATCATCGTTATCTTCCGTAATTTGATCCTTGTTCCAATTTTCAATGTCATCAATTATCGGACACTTCGAAATCATCGTTATCTTCCGTAATTTGATCCTTGTTCCAATTTTCAATGTCATCAATACTGATGTCAACATTATCACCCACTTTCGACATCAACAATTGAACTTCCCGAAGTAGTGTATCGTCGTAAGCATTACTTGGATTAATCCATTCTGACAACGGAATGTCATCTTCACTATTGTATTGATCATCATCCCACTTTTTTATCTTATTCCACGCTTTTATAAGAACAGCTTGCGGCAATTCATCCCATACTGATTTAAGTAGCAAAATAGCATCACGAATTGAATGTGCCTTCAAAATATTTTCAATCGGAACGTTTTCTTGCGCGACAATGTTGCATAAAAATTTATTTCGATATCCTAACTTGACCAATCTTATTGGATTTTGATCCATGGGCTGCAAAACTGCTGTTACGTTAGGTGGTAGAAGCATTGCTACAATGTTTCCATCATCAGACTTGAGCATTTCAATTGGCTTATGTGCAGTGCAGTTATCAATAAGCAACAATCCCTTAGAAGGTAAATTATTTTCAGCAGAAAATTTGCGAACCTGCAAAAATTTACATATCGTAAGTAACAATTTAAAAATGAAACCAATAAAATAAGTTTACCTGTTTAATAAATGAATTGTGGAACCAGTTGAAGAATAACTGTGAATTCATCCACGACTTCTTCGAATTGGCGTATTCCAATGGGTTTTCAAATCCCTTAAAGCAACGTGGATTTGCGGATTTACCAATCACCAACGGCTGTAACTTGTGTGAACCATCTGCGTTCGCACACAACAAAAATGTTATTCTCTCCTTCGCAACTTTTCGGCCCGGTGCTGTCTTTTCGTTTGCTGTGACGAAAGGTTTTATCCGGGAAAAAACGATAAAATAGTCCAGATTCATCTGCGTTATATAGTTGCGAGTCGGAGATGTCCATTTCATCCATTTTTGCTCGTAAATTATGAATGAAAGGTGTAACATCCGACGTATCGCTTGAAAGAATTTCACCACAAATTTTGAGATAGCGAATTCCGTGTCTTTTCTTGAAATTTGCCAGCCATCCATTACTGGCATTACATTTTTTTCCAGGGTGCACTAATGCCAATTCGTGCTTAGCTCTTGATTTTAAAATTGGACCAGACATTGCACAATTACGCTGTCGTTGTTCCAAGAACCATTTATACAAGCTTGCCTCAAGATAAGCATTTTCCGGTTTATGTAGTGTTTTCTTCTGAGCTTTTTCATATGTGTTCGCCACAGCCTCCAAAATTTCATGACGTTTTTTCTTTATTTTTGAGATGGCTGCTTCAGATACACTATAATCCAACGCCAATCTTTTTCCGTGAATACCCTGAACACTTTTTTTTAAAATCTGCGATGATTTCTTCTGCTTTGTTAACATTTTTTTAAGTAAACAATACACAACTCACAAATTCAAATGTTCCCGACTGACTAAATCAATTTTGTTTGATGATGAAGACGACCACAGGTTTTCGCAGCTCAAAGCAGAAAAGAAATTCTGTGAATACCCGAATATGTATAACAAAATTAGAGCTCAGCGTTGCCACTGAGAATTATTAAAAACTGACCAAATTGCCACTTAAATGTAGTAGAAAAACGACGGGTTTTTTGAAAAATGCATACGCTCAGAAAAGTTAACTGAAAAATTAACTTTTTAGAGTGGCACGTGGACGCTGAAATTCGGTTAACTTAACCGAGTGATTAACTTTTTCGCGACTTAACTTTTTCGAGATTCTACTGTATATATCAACAGTAAAAAAACATATGGGAAAAAGACTACATCTGAATTTTGATTTAATGACATAGGACTTCAATCATGGCAGTGCTATTATTTTTCCCGGCACTGTATTTCCATTAGTTCATCCTTTTCTCTTGACGTTATCATGGGCGGAGAATCCGGATAATTTAACAAAACTTGGCTGACGTAGGCGCTAAGTTTGATGAACCGCTCGATCATATAATAGGTGGAATTCCAGCGCGTATTTACATCTAGTAAAAGTTTCAAAAATTTACCCTCTGGTAATCCAGCGGCTGCTTGCACCTTTCGCATGTCGTCATTGGCTTTAACGCTGCGTTTGAACCATTTCACAATTGTTTTGCATTTTAAAATAATACCTTGTACAGCAGAAATATCTAATGAATTCGAACAAACCAAATTCAGCGTATGGGCGAAACATGGAATATGACGCTTTTTTCCGAATTTTTCATAGATTGCATTGACAATATTTCTTGCATTGTCTGTGACAACAGTCTTAACGTTATCTTCCTCAATCTCAACCTCAATCTCAGATATATGGGAAGCTGTATGGGACTCACTCAATTCATACACACCAATTGTTCCATTAAATGGCTTTGTATCAAGCAACCCATGAACGGTTATTCCCAACATGCTTTTCATGTCTATATTAGTCCATATATCAGTGGTCAGGGTTTCGCAGATTTGAAAGCAATGACACACATTTGTTTCTTTCCACTTCATACAGTTTATCAATTTCAGCCTTTATCGTGTTCCTTGTTGGGATTTTGTAAAGTGGGAAATTTTCCTTCATAAAGTCTAAGGCTGCAGGCAGAGTGCCGGCTGGCGACCGAGCCGAACCGAACCGAACTTATTGCTGACTTGTTTCAACTTATGGGATGGCAGAGTGCCGGCTGAAACTTGTGCTTTTTTTGTAAACAAAACCAATCATACACTGCGTTGACAACAGCAAGAGCATGGTAGAGGCAGGAGAAGTTGTTGGTGTGGAATGAAGGAAAAGAATTTTGTGTTTTGTATATATGTACATATGTATGTATATTTCGTAGTCTTGTTATTAATTTGTGTTTATAAAATTGAAGTGTACAGTAATGGATTCGTCTGATGAAGAGCATTACGCTTTTGCAAGTGTGATAAATGCAATTATAAACCAAAAAGAATTTGGAAAGCATCCAATTAATGTTAAAAGAAGCGAATTTGGTGAATTTCATCATTTATATGATGATTTAAGAAAATATCCACTAAAATTTAAAGAATATACCAGAATGAAAATCGAAACTTTTGACTACATTCTAGACAAGATATCACCAAAATTAAATAAAAATTGGACAAATTTTATAAAAACACCAATAACTTCGTGCGAACGATTGGTTCTAACTCTCAGGTAAGAAGAAATTTTGTTTTTTAAATTATTTAGAATTTTTTATTAACTTATTTATAAGTTTTCATACATGGAATGTGTAGATTCATTAGATGACGGTAAATTGTAGATTGGGGTTGGAGCAAATGATGAAGTTGACGGCAAATTGTAGATTGGGGTTGGAGAAAATGCGCTTGGCTGCAAATGGTGACGAGTACTTAGGTCTAAAGTATGGACATTGTCCGTTTCCGACGAAGTGCTGATCGGAGATGATAAACCTGTATATCGCGAACTTTCGTTGGACATTTGTGGCATATTTGGTGTTTTTTCATACACATATTTAAATAGGAGATTTTGGACATCTATTCGCCATAATAATTTATTTCTTTGCGTGAATGCCCGAATATGCGGCAATAAAGTTAAATAGAATGCTTCATCTTCGTCCACTACTGCTTTTTTTCCGAAGATTTCCTCTCAAGCAATTCCAATTTGCGTTTTTCAAGCTCCAACAGTTGAGTAGTGCTGCTCTGAGTTTTTGTTTTTTTGGCTGTTACTTCAGAGGAGGACTCAAAACTGTCGTACATATCGTTTGTATTTTCAGTCTGTGATGTATTACAGACATCATTGTTTTCTTCATGGAAATCACGAGCAACCACTTCTTGATCACCTTTTGCCTTTGTTGGCTTTAAATTTCCACTTAAAGGTCTGTACTGCATATTGTCCTTTAAAAACAGGAGTGACTTGAAGTACGGTCAACTGTAGTCATTTTGTGATCCATCAGCATCACCAGATTTTGGAAGTGGATTTTTCCGTAGTTCAGTTCGGAATTGGTCGCGTAAATACTTCCATTTTTTTTTTGCATCTTCCTCTAAAATAAATTTATTATAAAAATTATTATAACAATTGTAATAAACACAACTATTTTTTAATTTAGATATTTGGCAACAGGAGTATCATTTGCATCACTGGCTTTTTCATTTCGGATAGGCAGAACGACAGTTGGAGTTATTGTTAAAGAAACAACCGTAGCACTATGGGAGGAGTTGTTTCCAATTCATATGCCGCAGCCCACAGAAGCGTATTTGAAAGAAGTTGCAGCGCAATACTGGAATTTATGGAACTTCCCAAATTGCATTGGTGCTATTGATGGAAAGCACATACGTATCAAGTGCCCAGCAAATTCCGGTTCAATGTTTTATAATTATAAACATTTTTTTTCAATTGTATTGCAATGAATTGCCGATGCTAACTGCAAATTTATTGCAATTGAAGTTGGAGGATATGGCAAACAGAGCGATGGTGGAACTTTCAGCTCTTCTGAAATATTTAATCTATTAAAAAATAATAAACTACAGGCACCACCAAACACAAATCTACCAAATACTAACGAAATTGTGCCATATGTTTTTCTTGGAGACGAAGCATATCCTCTTTTAGAGTGTTTGTTACGGCCGTACAGCAGAAAAGACTGCACCGCAGAGCATGAATATTTTAATTGCCGCCTTTCAAGAGGTAGAAAGTGCGTAGAATGTGCCTTTGGAATCATAAATGCTAAATTTAGAGTGTTATGGAAACCAATAGAAACAGAAACTTTATTAGCCGAAAACATTGTGAAATCTATTTGTCTTCTGCACAATATTATTATTGATCTTGAGGGATTAGATCAATAATTTATAGAAGAAATAGAGAAGCAAAATCCCACAAACTCGCAAAAACAATATAATAAAACCAGCGTCAAGAATGGTAGATTAATTCGAGACCAATTTTGTAATTATGTATGCCTTAATAAACTGAAATAAATTTAAAAAATACTTACTTGATACTTTAATTTCTATTGCCACGGATATCCATAGCTTTTCCACTAAAACTCGGTTATGATGTCCTTTGTTCTTCTGGTCCCATAAAGCTGGGCGAGAAAAAACTTCACTTATCAATTGCTCAATATCCATACTAAATTGCAACTGACCACAGACAATACAAAAAACCGACTGATCAGTATAAATTAGAATTCCATAAAAAAAAAACAAAACTTAAAAACAAACGGTAAACAAAACCAATCATAAACAAAAAAGCAAGAGCATGGTATAATGATCTACATGATAGATACACATATACATATGTGTCAAACAAAACAGAAAGAATTTTATTTCAATAGCATCAAAGCATCAACTAAAAAATTTACACATACAATCAAACATCAGTCACAATCGGTCACAAATAAGTCTCTAAAACAGTTTTGTCCAGTCAGTCAGGAATAAGTTCGGTTCGATTCGGCTGTTACTCTGCCATCTCGGCGCCGATTTGCACTAATTTGTATTGAACCAGTTTTTTTTTCAGTCAGCAATAAGTTCGGTTCGGTCGTCAGGCGGCACTCTGCCTGCAGCCTTATGCGTCGAATTTCATTGCATACACTGCCGTATGTATGTATGTACATATTCGAAGTTTTGTCTTACTTACCCAAGACTGTCTTATGATTTTATTTTTTAAATTTTGTCCAATGAACCCGTTTCTTATTATTCAACATATTTTCCTCTACTGTGCTTCGTTCGGCCATAGTGCCTAATAAGCAAATTTTTCTTACGTCAATTTTACTTGCCCGAGTTTAAGCGGCACACTTCTACTGGCCTTGACTTTGAAAATCGGAGCTGTGTGTGTTATTTAATAAACACACGTACATGTTTACGTTGTTATTCTTGTGTTTACACTTGCAAAACACTGCCCACTCATGTCTCTAATTGTGTGGTCTAATGTGGAACAATTTCAACAAATTATTATGTAGCTTTTTATTCTTGCGTTATCGTCCGCAATGTATTCTGATTGTTCCTCACACAATCAAGTGCACTAAGTTGTCGTGAAGTGAATCATTCACTGTTGAAGTGAAGTTCAAGGAGGATGTAAATTTAACAATGTGTTTATTTCTAAAAAGGGAACCCCCTCGTTTAATAATATGTATATTGTTATTAATTATGAATTCAAGTAAGTACTCGTCTCTTAAAGATGATGACATCGGCGCTGCCCCACACTTTGTCGTGGGTGTTGGCGTCACAACCTGGTGATTCATTCGATTCCCTGCTTACGGCAGTATTCAGGAAATTTGATAGCTTCCCCGGTTGGTGCCGTTTCAGCTTCGCCCGGAAGATACGTTGGTGCCAGGACGGTTTCGATATGTGCACCCTCACCGGTTTCGATATGTGCATCCTCACCGGTTTCGATATGTGCATCCTCACCGGTTTCGATATGTGTACCCTCGCCGGCTTCGATATGTGCATCCTCACCGGTTTCGATATGTGTACCCTCGCCGGCTTCGATATGTGTACCCTCACCGGTTTCGATATGTGTACCGTCACCGGTTTCGATATATGTACTCTCTCCGGTTTCGATATGTGTACCCTCGCTGGTTTCGATATGGGTGCCCTCACTGGTCTCGATATGTGCACCCTCACCGGTTTCGATATGTGCACCCTCACCGCTTTCGATATGTGCACCCTCACCGGTTTCGATATGTGCACCCTCACCGGTTTCGATATCTGTACTCCCTCCGGTTTTGATATGTGTACCCTCGCCGGCTTCGATATGTGTACCGTCACCGGTTTCGATATATGTACCCTCGCTGTTCGATATGGGTGCCCTCACCGGTTGCGATATGTGTGCCCTCACCGGTCTCGATATGTGCACCCTCACCTCGATACGGGCGGAAAATATTGGCCAGTCTTTTCCGTCTTCACACGTCCTCCCCACTTTACGGCTGGTAGCGGACTTGTACTGTTCCGTGGTAAATAACCACTTTATATGGGTAACCGACCAAATCGTATGCGCCCCTTAGTACATTTGCCTCCTTCTTCCTTGAACTTAGTTACTATTCCGTCCACTAATGCTTCAGGCAATCCCCGTCCCTTTGGTCCTTGGAGTTCTTCTACATTGTTAAACAACAGGAGTTCCTCGGGTATCTGGCTTACTTTTGTTTCTGGAGTACCCGTTTTCTGCCGCTTCCAGCTAACCTCGTCGTCATTGTCCGATGTATCCGATTCCCGTTGTCGATGTGTCCGGGTAACGGCTGGGTCCACGATGGGCGGCTTAGTAACTGTTGGAATGTGTTGGGCCCGCTTATCTGCTTCCACTAGTTGTTTCAGCAAATGTATCACCTCCCTTCGCTTTTGCTTCACATCTTGGGGGTTGAACCATGCCGTCATATCTGCGGACTCCCACGAGTTTCCTTGTATGGGTTCGGTGAAGAATTTCTCTGCGTTCAGCATTACGTATACACCGCAGTCGATCTGGTTAGAGGGTATACTATCGGCATTAAATGATTTACCAGGCGTCTTCCCGAATTTAGTTAAAAAATCCTCATAAAGGTATTCCCGCAGCATGTTCGCCTCAGTTTCGTGTGCGCCTCCGCCGAGCGAGTCCATCATTAGTTTGGTCGTGCCCTTCTTCCCGGCAACTATGGCCCCAGGGAAACAGACGATGGCTCGATACCAATGGTGGTGCTGGTTTATGGGAATCAGGATGGAGTCTTTATCAAACAGCTTCTCCTCTCTGGACCACCTTTCTACGCCCGAGTCTCTTCCGGCGGCTGTTCCCCGGTGTTGGGTTAATTTAGTATAGAATTGCGCCCTAAACACGTGTACTCGGTGCTGTTGCCGTCTCGGTACCAGGTTTGGTTGCACCCATTTCAGGTAAAAATCAACCAGTATGTCGTTCAGGAAGCAGCCTTCCCGTAAGCGACTAGCATCGCCTCTCCTGATGGTGATTCCGCCCGGTTCTGGTGGGTATACTGCGAGCACTTGGTCCTGGATATCCTGGTCACCCTCGTCCTCTGAGCTGAGGGTTATGGTAGATGTCGTTGGGTTCCAGGTCTTCGATTCGATGCTGATGCGGTTGACTTGAGTCACTTGAGTGGACTGTCATGATTTCGGATTGTTTCTCCTTTCTTCAGATTTTGTATATAATTTTGGATACTTACTGGTTGGCATGATGAATCTTCCTAAGATTCTTAATTGTGAGTTATAAATGTTTCCATCCGCAGAACCTTAAGAAATACATCGGGAGAGCTCGAAAAATGCCATCTTCACGTGGAACCAACAGCAGCTCATTCAAACTTTGTCTGGGGAGAAGATAACTCCAAAGAAGATCTCCTGTCTAGTACGGCCCCTCGGTGGCATGACGGCTGATCCATCCACTGTCATTGACATTCTTCTTGACCCCGGGAAATGCACTTGAAGCAGGTATTCTAGAGTGTCCCTACGATTCATTGTATAAGACCCACCTAGTCTTTTCTTAACGTTGCAACACCATGTGGGTGTTCCTTGTCTAAGGATTTATGGAGTCCTAGCGCTCTCTGGCGTTGGGACTATACTATCGTAAAATTTCCTCCAAGATTCACTCTTGGATCTTCTTAATTGATTGTTGTAATCTGTCAGAGCGACCCTAGAGTCGTTTTGCGCATATCTGCAAGCTTGTTATTCCACCAAGGGACCTTACGAGGCACATTTGTGTCCTGACCTGACCACATTGCTTTCATGATATACCAAAATGATTGTATAATTTAGCCGATATGCCGCCGCCCCCTCAAGTTCACCGAGAGAACTTATGCTTGTAAGCAGTAATCGGGCCTTGATTCTAATAATTCCTCGCTATATAGTGTCCCATTTGTCTTTTGTGGATTGAAGACATCATATTGTCAGATCGACCTCGTAAATCGAATCTTATGTGTAAGTGATCTGACAAAGATGGCTCGTCAGAGAAGATGAGAGAGGGCTGGTTAGAGTTAGGTCGAATACCTCTTCTCCCATCGCTTTGCACCCTTATTACATATGTTGATATTTTTACTTAAGAGAAAGCTGAAGAGAGACTCATCTCTGTTGTTACTGTCCGAACTTCCCCTGACATAATGGTGCGCGATTGCATCACAACCAATCACATACTGTAGATTGTTGTTGTGGCAGTGCTCCATTAGCACCTGCGCCTCAACGGGAGGTATAACGTTGGATTCACCTGGAAAGTAGTCGGACGCACAAACAATTTCCTGCGCTCCCTGTTGAGACTTCCACTATGATGCGATACTGACGAGTAAACTCTGATATGAAAGTAGTTAATATCAAAGTCAATCAGAATCACCACCCTGGGCCGTGAACAATGATGATGATAAACCAACTTGCGTCCTTCGTTTGTAGGACATTTGCTTTGGCCAACAATTACCCATGGCTTCTTGTATGGATAAGTCTACATCGGCGAATCTCTTGCACAGAGCCAGGTGGCCGATGCTCATTTAGCATTGTGCAAGTTCGCCTGTAACACTTTTGGTGTGCTCATTTGAGGCGGGATTTCGCAGTAAGAGTCTGGAGCCTCGCACCCTAGGAACCTTGGTGTTGTGGTGTCTATGGCCACCAGTATACTGGATTTGGCTCGGCTGTGGCGCTTTCTGCTCGTAACAAGCTGCAGCATCGGTTCTTTTTCCGCCTGTAATTGCTTGTTGTCCGAGCGCGGCTTTGCTAGTCGACGGTTTAAACGCCTCCGCTTCGTTGGACCTTGTGTCACCAACATGCCCTTCAGCGCTGCCCTCGAGTGTCGGCGTTGTCCTTTTTACATTGTTACATTATCGTCATCTTCACCTGAGCTCTTGTTGCTCTTTATGGTGGAGACGCGCATGTCCATAACCATAGGCTATCTGCCCTTTGCACTGTGACAGTTTGTTCGGCGATTCGTCATCCACCGCAATAACATAGTGAAGTAACGTACCTTCAGTGAACTTCTGAATCACCTTCCAGTTTAATAATAATCTACCCTTTAATAATGTTTCCGCATTTGCATAGTTCTGATCATTTATCTCCAGTGACCGGATGACGTCCAATGCTGTCCCATTCAAGCAGGATTTCAGATGCTGAAATTGTTCAGTGTTTTTTTATGTCTATGTCCGAAACCGTCCAAACTGTAGCTTATATACCTTCACACTATATAATCTGCACATATGTATTATTGTGTATTATGAGGCTCATAAATGGCCCAACCTCCTCTATCCCAGTGAGCTCTTACGCTGACCGTAACATCGAGTGCTTACTTGCTTTTGTTCGGTTCCGAGGTCGATTTTGGACATAAATTGGTAAAAAAAAAAGTGACAAAACTTATTTTTCAATATTAGTGGGGACATGAGAGCTCTGGACCACATTTTTTTTGTGTGTGGAAATCGAGGTTCGGTCCAGCTGTCACTTGCACTCATGTTCTATTTTATGTCTTTCATCCCTCACGCGCAATGAAAGTGAGTCATTGTATAAAAGCTTTTATATGATGACATCATAGTTTAAGTTCAATTGAAAGCTTGGTAAAAAGCTTATTTAATTTCACCCAATGAGATCACTTGAATTTGTCAGCGATTTTGGTTTGTGTGAGCGAGCCATCTTGTCTCCTCACACTGCCGAGAACCGTTGGTATTAGATGCAGTGGCCAGAGTGATATCAAAAACTTCCTCCCTAACCTTATTACGAAACGTTGGTTGATTTCCCTTGTTACAGAAAGTTAGGCTAGTAGAGACACTGTAATCAAAAATGGACTCACCTATACCATTGGCGTCAGTGCTGCCCCAGAGCTCATGGTGCCCAATTGCGTCGCAGCCGGCAACTATGCCTAGTCCGCGGGACTCACCGTAGGCGATCAGTTGCCGGAAGATTTGTGGTGGCGGGCCATCATCATTGTACGGAAAGTATGCGGACGTTAGCAACAAACTAGACTTGTGCCTGTGCTCGTATACCACCGTTGTAAGGTCTCCAGTGCTGTAGGGAGTAAGAAGAAAAATATTAATATCCTTCTTGGCAACTATACACGTTCTGATCTTACCTTGTGTTTGTGGAATGTGGAGACGATAACCATCCATCGCGAGTCCGTTTACCTTACCTCTGACGAGTCAAGGCTCCTGACCATGGGCTACGTCCACATCGTCCTCTGCGATGAACTTAATTAAATCGAGCGAGGCTGAGATGGAGTGATGCAAATTAATTGGCACCACCTCCAGCTTCCTCTCCATTGGCTTTTGACCGGTCACCCGGCACCTTTAGAGAGCCGAACCCGATTCTAATACAGTTATCGCTCCTTAATTTTGGTAATGGCAAACGCTGAATTCCAGCAGATAATGGCAAAAGATCCGGGGATATCTTCCCATCAGGGTCAACTCTGTCGATGATAGATACCTGTAGCTCCATAGGTGATTCGAAGGAGGCCGATGGCGTCGGCATTTTTGAAGCCCTCTGAGCCTGCTCATCAGACCGAACTCTTTTTGGAGTTTTGCCCGTTGCCAAGCTATGGTGGCGGCTGCTTCGAAGAGCTCGGCCTTGGCGGTACCTTTACGCGGTCACCTGTGGCCTTGTCCGGCTTACGTTTTTTCTGGAGGTCGAAGCGTTGTCCTTATCGGACTTTGCCTCGACAATTCCTTGCTCCATTTTATGGCATGAACTGACCGCAGCGTTATTTCCTTTTCCTTTTCATGCTTTTTAATGAGATCCTTCTCCCTTTTTATAAAGGAAGAAGGATCTTTCGCCTTCATTTTCCGAAGGTAGTAAGCCGAGTGTTTATAGCCATTCCTGGCATTTTGCTCTTTCGTTAGGCTTACCACCTTCCTCGGCTCCTTGCCCGGCTCAGGAGCATGTGGAGAGGAGTGCTGAGAAGGACTGAGCAATTGCATCTCAACATCCGAGCGTATGTGCTGACCTGTGACAACGAGTCGTCATCGGTTGCGTGGTCTATGCTCAAGCTCAGCAGCTGAGGTCCTATGCGATCCCCCTCAGCAGCTGAGGTCCTATGCGATCCCCCTCAGCCTCCACTTAAAGGCCCCTTGCCTGCCCAAAGTTCGCTTGGAGACCCTCCCAGTACCACTAGCAGACATCACAGGCGATGTCTGAGGAGTTGCTTGATGTCGACGCCAGGTGGCCTCCTCGTCAACCATCTGCCGCCGGTACTGGGGATCCGACCCCCTGCACCGTAAACTCTTTGTTTGTTTCAGACATCATGTTTCAGAACAGAAAAAACACCCCCTCTCCGTGGGGTTTCTTTACAGTCTACCACCCCACGCACAAAAAGACTCAGAAAAACCGACCGCTCCTAACATGGAGAAAACAGACATCGTTGTGTGCCGCCCCTAACCTGGGAAACAGACGCACACTTGGTAGATCTTTGTTCGTTACTCATCGGTCAGTCTGTCTAAAAACACTGGCGGCCCTGCCAGGGGGCAGTATATGACCGCCTTTGGTTAAAATAGTCCGACGAATCTTTGCAACTTAAGCCCCCACACCACGTTAAAGTGCCTACCAAATGGGCACCTTGGCGTTTTACTCGTCTACCAATTTAATGGTCGGGTTTTTTTTTTGTACGTAGTGATGTCGGCAAAGTTGCTTTTTATTAACAGAGATACGTTTCTTAGGCGTGGCAATAGGAAGATTTGCTCTAGCATTAGATTATACTTCCGCCAGTGAGTCCTTCTGTGATTTCAATATCTAATTGGCAGGGATGTTTCCTCTTGGAAGACGACCTCCATATAGCGATACGCGATCCATATACGAATACGTCAGATACCAAACACTTCTATCGATTCCGCGTGGTAAACGTGGGTTCATTTCCCCTCTTACAAAGCAGCAACTTCCTACTAATAATATAATAGAAAAGCAACTCACCCTGTACGTTGATAACGGACCTGCCCCATACCATATGGTGGGCATTTGCATCACCCCCCAGTATAAGAAGCACTCTGGAAGCTTCGCTATTCGCTATTAGTTCCTTAGCAGGTCCGACGGTAATGGCCCTGGGTCATCAAGGGCGCGGTACCTGGAGGCCAGCCGGTAGATACTTCCATTAGTTTCCCAACTGACCGTTGCATGGTCTTCATTACTGTAATTATGAATCCTGAAATTATTAAGTTGTGTTTCAGCAAGTCTACACGCCCTGAGTTTACTTACACTATTGGCTGTGTAAACTTTATAGCCTGGAGTCCCCAGTCCACTTACTCTTCCTCCGCTCCTGAAAGGACGAAGTCTGGCTGGTGTTCTGCCAGTCCATTCAGGAGTGCAGCCGAAGCTGCTATATTGTGGTGGAGGTTTATTTGTAGGAGCTTCATTAAGCTACCAGCGTCGGATCTGCGTCATCTTGCGAGTCGCTAAGCAGCTCCTTCTCCGAGTACATACTCTCCAGGGCCCTGCTAAGCTCAGTATCAGAAGATATGTACCCATCCTCATTCTTATGGCTGTCGAGAGACAGTGAGTAAGTCTCTAGCTCGTTATCGACCTCGTCATTCATTTCCGATTCGGCTGAGGACACGAGACAATCAACGGGTTCGGTGTCAACTTTATAAGCTTTCACTTTCATCTTAACGAATCCATATCGTATTAAGCCTAACGGCTCATCTGCTTCTTTATTTAACAGCAGCAGCACCTGGATCGTGACACGTTTCGTCTCCCCGCCTCCGATTTCCGGTACTACTTTTAATTTTTATGAACCTCCATTAATTTACCGGGAGTTCCTGGCTACTTGCCCTGAAGATTCCCATTATGGTCTCGGGGTCGTCCGGTATAGCCGGGATCCAAAGTCTCGCGGTCGTCCGGTGTAGCCGGGATCCAAAGTCTCGCCCTCGGACGAGATGGAATTGCTTTCTTGTCGACTGCTACCAGATTGGCGCCCGAGTACACCTCCTCTACTTCTGAGATGGCAGTCTTGTACAGCTCTGTCGATCTCTCATTGTCGCTGGCGATCATCTTGATCTGGCCCTGATGCCAGCCTTCATCGTCGCATGTCGGTGGAGAACCGGCATTACTTGCTAGTACCCTTAGAAACACCTTAGCCAAGGCGTTTTGTACCCACTTCCATTGCGTAGGTGGAATATTCCCTTCCGGGTGTCCCGTATCACGCCGTAGCACGCCTATAATGTTGCGGTTCTTTGCGAATTCCTATGTGAAGGCCGAAATCTTCAGTAACCAATTGCCTTAATGTGCTGTTGTTCCAGATGAAGGCATAATGAGTAGAGTCAGGATGCCTGGCTTCAACGTACCTTATTCGCATTTGACAATCGCACATCTACATAAAAGATTATCGTTATGAAAACAAATTCAACAGCCCGAGGAGTGGTATTGAGGATCCTCTGGAGTCTGCTTGTCTCGGACGAGCTTTCTATGCTGCCACAGAAGTCTCGTCAAGACTATTTTTTGGATCTCCTCACAGTATACTTGAGTTCCCTTTGTTTATCCTTGAAAGGGAGCCAGTCATTAGTAGCTTTGGCTCTGTTGAAGAGCTTGCAGCATTCTTTTCGTAGCTCATCAATTTCCGAATTCCACCAAGGGGGTTTGGGTTTGCCTCTAGGCTTCGGGGAGTTGCAGGTTGATTTGGCAACAGAGCTAAACAGTGCTGTAATAGCTTCAACCGCTCGATCTATATCGAGGTGATTGTTGATAGTGGGAGGAGTCGACTGCAGACCTGACTCCACAATCGTCTGGAATTTTGTCCAGTCAGTCCTTTTTCTGTTAGTGTGCATTTTGCGCTCTGCCGTATCTAAAGTATCAGAGATCGCAATTCTAAAGCAAATGTAACAATGGTCCGAGAAGGAACATTCCTGCGAAATGCTCTAACTCGAAATAAGATGAGACGAGTGATTATTGCCAAGGGTGAGATCGAGAACCTCCCTTCTAGTGTATGTAATAGAGGTTGGCTCGCTCCCCCTGTTAGCAATGACTAAGTCGTTAGTAAGAATGAAATCAAAGAGTGACTCACCCCGCTCGTTGGTGTTCGGGCGGAGTAAAAGGCGTCTAAAATTTCGAGAGACTTCTTTCCCTCAACTCCATCGATAGCGTGATCTTTGATTAGATCCTCGCTTAGTATGCTTTTCAAATTTTTAAACACACCTGCTTTTACATGAAGACATTGTTGGATACACGGACCTCCCTTCTATTGCATGTAATAGAGGTTGGCTCGGTCTCCCTGCTAGCAATAACTATGTCGTTAGCAAGAATGAAATCAAAGAGTGACTCACCCCGCTCGTTGGTGTTCGGGCGGAGTAAAAGGCGTCTAAAATTTCGAGAGACTTCTTTCCCTCAACTCCATCGATAGCGTGATCTTTGATTAGATCCTCGCTTAGTATGCTTTTCAAATTTTTAAACACACCTGCTTTTACATGAAGACATTGTTGGATACACGGACCTCCCTTCTATTGGATGTAATAGAGGTTGGCTCGCTCCCCCTGTTAGCAATGACTAAGTCGTTAGTAAGAATGAAATCAAAGAGTGACTCACGCCGCTCGTTGGTGTTCGGGCGGAGTAAAAGGCGTCTAAATTTCGAGAGGCTTCTTTCCCTCAACTCCATCGATAGCGTGATCTTTGATTAGATCCTCGCTTAGTATGCTTTTCAAATTTTTAAACACACCTGCTTTTACATGAAGACATTGTTGGATACACGGACCTCCCTTCTATTGGATGTAATAGAGGTTGGCTCGCTCCCCCTGTTAGCAATGACTAAGTCGTTAGTAAGAATGAAATCAAAGAGTGACTGACGCCGCTCGTTGGTGTTCGGGCGGAGTAAATGGCGTCTAAATTTCGAGAGACTTCTTTCCCTCAACTCCATCGATAGCGTGATCTTTGATTAGATCCTCGCTTAGTATGCTTTTCAAATTTTTAAACACACCTGCTTTTACATGAAGACATTGTTGGATACACGGACCTCCCTTCTATTGGATGTAATAGAGGTTGGCTCGCTCCCCCTGTTAGCAATGACTAAGTCGTTAGTAAGAATGAAATCAAAGAGTGACTCACCCCGCTCGTTGGTGTTCGGGCGGAGTAAAAGGCGTCTAAATTTCGAGAGGCTTCTTTCCCTCAACTCCATCGATAGCGTGATCTTTGATTAGATCCTCGCTTAGTATGCTTTTCAAATTTTTAAACACACCTGCTTTTACATGAAGACATTGTTGGATACACGGACCTCCCTTCTATTGGATGTAATAGAGGTTGGCTCGCTCCCCCTGTTAGCAATGACTAAGTCGTTAGTAAGAATGAAATCAAAGAGTGACTCACGCCGCTCGTTGGTGTTCGGGCGGAGTAAAAGGCGTCTAAAATTTCGAGAGACTTCTTCCCTCAACTCCATCGATAGCGTGATCTTTGATTAGATCTTCGCTTAGTATGCTTTTCAAATTTTTAAACACACCTGCTTTTACATGAAGACATTGTTGGATACACGGACCTCCCTTCTATTGGATGTAATAGAGGTTGGCTCGCTCCCCCTGTTAGCAATGACTAAGTCGTTAGTAAGAATGAAATCAAAGAGTGACTCACCCCGCTCGTTGGTGTTCGGGCGGAGTAAAAGGCGTCTAAATTTCGAGAGGCTTCTTTCCCTCAACTCCATCGATAGCGTGATCTTTGATTAGATCCTCGCTTAGTATGCTTTTCAAATTTTTAAACACACCTGCTTTTACATGAAGACATTGTTGGATACACGGACCTCCCTTCTATTGGATGTAATAGAGGTTGGCTCGCTCCCCCTGTTAGCAATGACTAAGTCGTTAGTAAGAATGAAATCAAAGAGTGACTGACGCCGCTCGTTGGTGTTCGGGCGGAGTAAAAGGCGTCTAAATTTCGAGAGGCTTCTTTCCCTCAACTCCATCGATAGCGTGATCTTTGATTAGATCCTCGCTTAGTATGCTTTTCAAATTTTTAAACACACCTGCTTTTACATGAAGACATTGTTGGATACACGGACCTCCCTTCTATTGGATGTAATAGAGGTTGGCTCGCTCCCCCTGTTAGCAATGACTAAGTCGTTAGTAAGAATGAAATCAAAGAGTGACTCACGCCGCTCGTTGGTGTTCGGGCGGAGTAAAAGGCGTCTAAAATTTCGAGAGACTTCTTCCCTCAACTCCATCGATAGCGTGATCTTTGATTAGATCTTCGCTTAGTATGCTTTTCAAATTTTTAAACACACCTGCTTTTACATGAAGACATTGTTGGATACACGGACCTCCCTTCTATTGGATGTAATAGAGGTTGGCTCGCTCCCCCTGTTAGCAATGACTAAGTCGTTAGTAAGAATGAAATCAAAGAGTGACTCACCCCGCTCGTTGGTGTTCGGGCGGAGTAAAAGGCGTCTAAATTTCGAGAGGCTTCTTTCCCTCAACTCCATCGATAGCGTGATCTTTGATTAGATCCTCGCTTAGTATGCTTTTCAAATTTTTAAACACACCTGCTTTTACATGAAGACATTGTTGGATACACGGACCTCCCTTCTATTGGATGTAATAGAGGTTGGCTCGCTCCCCCTGTTAGCAATGACTAAGTCGTTAGTAAGAATGAAATCAAAGAGTGACTGACGCCGCTCGTTGGTGTTCGGGCGGAGTAAAAGGCGTCTAAATTTCGAGAGACTTCTTTCCCTCAACTCCATCGATAGCGTGATCTTTGATTAGATCCTCGCTTAGTATGCTTTTCAAATTTTTAAACACACCTGCTTTTACATGAAGACATTGTTGGATACACGGACCTCCCTTCTATTGGATGTAATAGAGGTTGGCTCGCTCCCCCTGTTAGCAATGACTAAGTCGTTAGTAAGAATGAAATCAAAGAGTGACTCACGCCGCTCGTTGGTGTTCGGGCGGAGTAAAAGGCGTCTAAAATTTCGAGAGACTTCTTCCCTCAACTCCATCGATAGCGTGATCTTTGATTAGATCTTCGCTTAGTATGCTTTTCAAATTTTTAAACACACCTGCTTTTACATGAAGACATTGTTGGATACACGGACCTCCCTTCTATTGGATGTAATAGAGGTTGGCTCGCTCCCCCTGTTAGCAATGACTAAGTCGTTAGTAAGAATGAAATCAAAGAGTGACTCACCCCGCTCGTTGGTGTTCGGGCGGAGTAAAAGGCGTCTAAATTTCGAGAGGCTTCTTTCCCTCAACTCCATCGATAGCGTGATCTTTGATTAGATCCTCGCTTAGTATGCTTTTCAAATTTTTAAACACACCTGCTTTTACATGAAGACATTGTTGGATACACGGACCTCCCTTCTATTGGATGTAATAGAGGTTGGCTCGCTCCCCCTGTTAGCAATGACTATGTCGTTAGCAAGAATGAAATCAAAGAGTGACTCACCCCGCTCGTTGGTGTTCGGGCGGAGTAAAAGGCGTCTAAAATTTCGAGAGACTTCTTTCCCTCAACTCCATCGATAGCGTGATCTTTGATTAGATCCTCGCTTAGTATGCTTTTCAAATTTTTAAACACACCTGCTTTTACATGAAGACATTGTTGGATACACGGACCTCCCTTCTATTGGATGTAATAGAGGTTGGCTCGCTCCCCCTGTTAGCAATGACTAAGTCGTTAGTAAGAATGAAATCAAAGAGTGACTCACGCCGCTCGTTGGTGTTCGGGCGGAGTAAAAGGCGTCTAAATTTCGAGAGGCTTCTTTCCCTCAACTCCATCGATAGCGTGATCTTTGATTAGATCCTCGCTTAGTATGCTTTTCAAATTTTTAAACACACCTGCTTTTACATGAAGACATTGTTGGATACACGGACCTCCCTTCTATTGCATGTAATAGAGGTTGGCTCGGTCTCCCTGCTAGCAATAACTATGTCGTTAGCAAGAATGAAATCAAAGAGTGACTCACCCCGCTCGTTGGTGTTCGGGCCGAGTAAAAGGCGTCTAAAATTTCGAGAGACTTCTTCCGTCAACTCCATCGATAGCGTGATCTTTGATTAGATCTTCGCTTAGTATGCTTTTCAAATTTTTAAACACACCTGCTTTTACATGAAGACATTGTTGGATGCACGGACCTCCCTTCTATTGGATGTAATAGAGGTTGGCTCGCTCCCCCTGTTAGCAATGACTAAGTCGTTAGTAAGAATGAAATCAAAGAGTGACTCACGCCGCTCGTTGGTGTTCGGGCGGAGTAAAAGGCGTCTAAATTTCGAGAGGCTTCTTTCCCTCAACTCCATCGATAGCGTGATCTTTGATTAGATCCTCGCTTAGTATGCTTTTCAAATTTTTAAACACACCTGCTTTTACATGAAGACATTGTTGGATACACGGACCTCCCTTCTATTGGATGTAATAGAGGTTGGCTCGCTCCCCCTGTTAGCAATGACTAAGTCGTTAGTAAGAATGAAATCAAAGAGTGACTGACGCCGCTCGTTGGTGTTCGGGCGGAGTAAAAGGCGTCTAAATTTCGAGAGACTTCTTTCCCTCAACTCCATCGATAGCGTGATCTTTGATTAGATCCTCGCTTAGTATGCTTTTCAAATTTTTAAACACACCTGCTTTTACATGAAGACATTGTTGGATACACGGACCTCCCTTCTATTGGATGTAATAGAGGTTGGCTCGCTCCCCCTGTTAGCAATGACTAAGTCGTTAGTAAGAATGAAATCAAAGAGTGACTCACCCCGCTCGTTGGTGTTCGGGCGGAGTAAAAGGCGTCTAAAATTTCCAGAGACTTCTTTCCCTCAACTCCATCGATAGCGTGATCTTTGATTAGATCCTCGCTTAGTATGCTTTTCAAATTTTTAAACACACCTGCTTTTACATGAAGACATTGTTGGATACACGGACCTCCCTTCTATTGGATGTAATAGAGGTTGGCTCGCTCCCCCTGTTAGCAATGACTAAGTCGTTAGTAAGAATGAAATCAAAGAGTGACTCACCCCGCTCGTTGGTGTTCGGGCGGAGTAAAAGGCGTCTAAAATTTCGAGAGACTTCTTTCCCTCAACTCCATCGATAGCGTGATCTTTGATTAGATCTTCGCTTAGTATGCTTTTCAAATTTTTAAACACACCTGCTTTTACATGAAGACATTGTTGGATACACGGACCTCCCTTCTATTGGATGTAATAGAGGTTGGCTCGCTCCCCCTGTTAGCAATGACTAAGTCGTTAGTAAGAATGAAATCAAAGAGTGACTCACGCCGCTCGTTGGTGTTCGGGCGGAGTAAAAGGCGTCTAAATTTCGAGAGACTTCTTTCCCTCAACTCCATCGATAGCGTGATCTTTGATTAGATCCTCGCTTAGTATGCTTTTCAAATTTTTAAACACACCTGCTTTTACATGAAGACATTGTTGGATACACGGACCTCCCTTCTATTGGATTTAATAGAGGTTGGCTCTCTCCCCCTGTTAGCAATGACTAAGTCGTTAGTAAGAATGAAATCAAAGAGTGACTCACGCCGCTCGTTGGTGTTCGGGCGGAGTAAAAGGCGTCTAAAATTTCGAGAGACTTCTTCCCTCAACTCCATCGATAGCGTGATCTTTGATTAGATCTTCGCTTAGTATGCTTTTCAAATTTTTAAACACACCTGCTTTTACATGAAGACATTGTTGGATACACGGACCTCCCTTCTATTGGATGTAATAGAGGTTGGCTCGCTCCCCCTGTTAGCAATGACTAAGTCGTTAGTAAGAATGAAATCAAAGAGTGACTCACGCCGCTCGTTGGTGTTCGGGCGGAGTAAAAGGCGTCTAAATTTCGAGAGACTTCTTTCCCTCAACTCCATCGATAGCGTGATCTTTGATTAGATCCTCGCTTAGTATGCTTTTCAAATTTTTAAATACACCTGCTTTTACATGAAGACATTGTTGGATACACGGACCTCCCTTCTATTGGATGTAATAGAGGTTGGCTCGCTCCCCCTGTTAGCAATGACTAAGTCGTTAGTAAGAATGAAATCAAAGAGTGACTCACGCCGCTCGTTGGTGTTCGGGCGGAGTAAAAGGCGTCTAAATTTCGAGAGACTTCTTTCCCTCAACTCCATCGATAGCGTGATCTTTGATTAGATCCTCGCTTAGTATGCTTTTCAAATTTTTAAACACACCTCCTCACTACTCTTTTTACGAAGGTAAATTTATTTTACATGAAGCATGCTTAACCCTTGCTTCGGCTGACTACTTCATGACGAGTACTTCGTTTGACTATTTCACAACGAGTACTTCGGCTGACTACTTCACGTCGTGAAGTTCACGACGACTGCTTCGACTTAACTACCTCACAACACTTTTCATATATAGCTCGCAACACTTTTGATTCCTCGACATAACCTTCGCTTTGTAATTTAACCTGTGAAGCATAAAGTAACTCTGGCAATGACATGATGTCTCTTACAATCTTTGTTTTTTTACATTTACTCCAACCACTGGACTCGGTAAAACTAATTTCTTTTCGACCACATTTTGCAGTACAGAGTAAAACCAATAGAGGATTGCGTCCAGATTTTATTCCGAGTAATAAACCTCATTTCAATTCTATGCGCTCTAGTCCACCTAGATTTAAATTCATAAAAGAAAACATCAATTCTTTTATTTAAATCACACATATTATCCTCAGAGCAGTTGGTGCGTTTTTTGATTTCTTCAGCTAAAAATGTCATCTTGTCATTCATTGTTTGAGCGCTTGAATTCATCATAATATCAAATAAGCTTCGACGAGTATAAAAAACAACGTTCGAACTTGTTTCTATAAAAAAAAAAATAATAATACTAATACAAAAAAAAACCTTTCAAAAATCCCTTTTACCCGATTACTTGAAACTGCACAACACAATCACTATTTGTCAAAACAAAGAATATTATTAAAATAAACAAAAACAAAATATTATTGTAACAAAGAATATTATTAAAAGAAACAAAAATAACAACATTAATATACGGAAAAGAAGAGCACAAATAAATAGAAAAAAGTAACATGAAAAACAACAAAACACAACACACAACAACAGCACCAGTCGCGAGATCAATGTGACTTTTAGCTAATTTGACTGCTGCAACACTTGTATTAAACAATGCATGGCTTCTAAAATTTTGCAATATAACACAGATTTATGTCCTCTTTAATATAAACTACAAATTATGACACGAATGTGGACGAATAATAACTATATATCCATTTAAAATATAAAAATATAAATTTTTTTTGGCATTTTCAATATAAATAACTAAATCTAAATCACTTCCACACACAATTTGATACACAAATGTTAAGGAAGTATTTGCAAAATAACCTGAACTTGATGGTTCCATTGAAAAATTTTTAACTTTTACAATACTTTTTAAAATAAATAAAATTTTCAACGGGAACGTTTTCACTTTTTTCAGCCTTTTTTGCACAAAAATTTCTATGAAGTTTGACAAAAACACCAGAGCACTTTTGACATTTATTTTAACGACAAGTGATGTAGAATTTTATATACTGTAACCGGGTGCAAAAAATTTTAACGATACTTAAATTTTTTTTGTTTAAATTAATCCAAGAAAACAGGCTATTCTAACCCACTGTGCGACGACTGCTTCGGCTGACCACTTCACGACAACTGCTTGGCTGACTACTTCATGACGAGTACTTCGTTTGACTATTTCACAACGAGTACTTCGGCTGACTACTTCACGTCGTGAAGTTCACGACGACTGCTTCGACTTAACTACCTCACGACGACTGCTTCGGCTGACCACTTCACGACAACTGCTTGGCTGACTACTTCATATTCATGGCATCTTACATGTACATGCAATAATTAATTAGATAAGTTAAGATCAAATAGATAAATTATTAAACAAATAAATAAATAAACAAAAAAATAACAAATAATTAAATAAATAAACAAATAATTTATAAAATAGCATAATTACGTGTTATGCAATGTTTTTATTAAGAAGTTTAAAGTGTCGACATATATTTAGATCTGGTTCTTTCACCTTCTCGGGTGTACTGCGAAGAGTCAGTGGAATTCATAGCAGTATCGATGTCTTCTAAATCCTCATCCTCATCCATATCATTTGCAAAGCCCGATTTTGTCATGATATTGTGCAATATCACACAAGCCGCAATTATGAGCGCTGCTGTTCCATGTGAATAATGTGGCACTTCAGTCCACCAAATGCCCTTCCTGTGAAGTTTCTGGCAATTGCATGCAATTTGTTATAATTTCTGTCTTTAGAGTTAATTGGGGCACCAACTGTTTTTGGAACCTTTGGTTCCTCAACGAACGTCATTACCAAACAATATTTCCCTTTTATTATGTACACTCAGATTGATAGTTAATATTTTCAAAGTTCAATATTATAGGAAAATATTCTTCTTTTGTTAAGTCTTTTGTAATAAATGTTTCAGTGTTAAAAGGATGCGGAAACCCATTTTTATACTTTTGTAAAAAATTTGAAAAACAAAAAGAACTTTTCATAGCCGCTGTGTATAGGCAGGATTTAATCGAGATGTTATATTATTAAAATATATTTTTGCATCTTTATGTTTTGCCTCGAAACGCATTGCCCAGACAAACTTAAGAGGACCACATTTTTTAATTGCGCTGGGGTAGTGCACCAAAAAATGATGCTTAGGTTTCAGATCACCGTAAAGTAGAATATACAATTGATGATGTGTTTTAATTACATTTTGCAACTTATCTAGATCGAAAGTAGAAAAACTAGAATCAAATAATAAATCTACTATTTCTATTAGCAACACCAATAGTTTCCAATGCTTCACATCCGGGGAAATTAAATCTCCTATCATAAGTGGAAGAAAATTTGTAAAGCACCAAACCTCACTAGCTGTCATTTTTAAGTTGTTTGATTGAAGTCGGTCCATAAGGAGAGGCTGCGAAATATTTCCTATTTCAATATTTCCAAACTGAAAAAATTTTTTTCTGCTGTTAATAGTGTCTAATGAAATAACTTTGTCATTTACTAAACCCAAAAAATCAAATTAAAATCTAGATTAATCTAAAAAAAAGAAGAATTTGTATATCCTTGAATTTTGTGGTAATGTTCTTTTTAAATACCAGAAATGGTGCTCTGGAGTCTTTTGAAATTGGCCACTCCTGCAAAAAATCAGAATTTGAGCGCTTTGCCAAATTCTTCTTCCGAAATGTAAATGTTTTTTGCCATTTGTCAATAACCTCCTCATCCCAATTACTGGCATCTTTTTGAAGCGTACTTTTTAAACATAACGACAGCGTTTCGTCAACTTCCAAATTTTCTTCCTCTAATGGACCACGTACTTCACTCGAAAGAGATGTTCCCGCAGATGGACTACTCTTTCTAATCTTTGTCTTTAAGTTCAAATATTTGCAATACAGCTTGCCTGATGGGTTTTTTTTTTCTTTGACGAGGAATGTAGTAATAATCCTGAAAGAAATCAGTTTATAAGATGTTCTTTTTATATATAGTTTTAAATAATACCTGGGACTCTATTTCTTTGGGAAATAAACCCACTATTTCTTCCACAATACTAGCAAAGTGTTCCGGTCTAAGCTTTGCCTTTGTTAACATGACATCTTCTAAAATTATTTTAATGAGGTCATCGCGTTGCTTATTCGTAAAACATGCCCTTCCTCATAATATTGAATAAGTTGTTTCCCGGTTGAGTTATTCTTTAAAAATGTTGAAAGGGGCTGCAATGCAGTGTACCATTAAATTTAATACAAAACTTTTTACTGTATATTCTTACCTGTGATCCAAATGCGCTTCTTATTGAATTATTTGAAGAACAAGGTGAATCGTTGTGACGGTTTTTTCCCAGCCGAATAATGCAGACCAATAACGGTCTCCTGGATAAGAACCAACAACGGTCTCCTGGATAAGAACCAACTGTTCTTTTGATAATGGCGCCCTTATTAAATCGGTCGGAACAATTCCCAGCTGAATAATGCTCTGGCCACCTGACTAAACGTTGGCTTACCTACATAAGGTGACGTTTTGGTCTTCTTGGCAGATGGCGTTTCTGTTGGGGACTCTTCTGAGCGAACCCTTTTCGCCGTGGACTTACTTTTACCAATCTCTAGAGCCTGTTCCCTAGAGAGAACAGTTGTCATCGCTTGCTTGAAGTGTCTCTTCTCTGCCGACGTTATTTTTATGAAATCACTTTTGTGTTTAGACAGAGATGAAGAAGTAGTTGGAGTTTCCTTTTGTATGGTTGGCATTTCGTTTTGGAAGCATCTCCAAAGCCGTGCGCATTCGTCCTCAATGTACTGCTTCTCAGCATTAGAAGAACACTGCAATAGCTTCAAACAATAAATTGTCTGAGGAAGACTCAGGGGCAGTTTTCATCAGTTGCAGTGTCTTTGTTTAAATAGGACGACAGGGGTACCAACCCTGATATACATTCGGGCAGCCGGGAGATTGTGGATTCCCCAGCTCCTATCAAGGTAGGAGACACCTGACTGTTACCGGCAGGAACCACTTGGAGGTAGTTTACAGGCACATCAAAACTTTAAATCTAAACTGTCCGGACCCATTTATCCGTAACTGGACTTATTATATTGGCGAACCCTCTCCGCAAACAGAACTATACCAAGCCGTGGACATTTTTATAATGTTTGAAGTTATGGTGGTGTGGATCCCCCGCCCCCGCGATGCGGCCATCGAGTCAAATATGTTCTCCCTCTGCGGTTGGACTCAAAGAAGTGGTTCCCTCGATGGTAATTGAAGAAGTGACCTCCAAGTCAAGCGGCGAGATCTGGCAAGAAAACGATGGTAAGGGCGGGCCGATCGGCGATAGAAACGGTAACAGATGGCTGCGGACGGCCAAGGACGTTTGCCGCACAATGCCGAGGGGACATGGTGAGGGCAAACATGTGGACATGGTTTAACTTATCTAAGACGACATACTTGAATTGCCTAAAATAGTCACATTTGAATGCTTCAAGTTGATTGCTGGCTGGTACAGGATGTGGTACCCCGAAATTCCCTACTAGCTCTTCTTGGATCTGTTTCCGTGACGGATTCGATTCCATTGTCCGGCTGACTTGAAGTGCTGGTTCTTGTATTGATTGGTCCTGATGTGCCGTTGACATGTATACTCCTTTAGCAGGGCATTGTCGATGAAGAGTGGCAAAATTCTACTTCCACCTCCCTTATGGGGATAATGATATATCGTAGTCCCTTGAAACTCTCTTATCCTGGACGCCTCCTTTATGAGCTCGGTAGCTTTTATATGCACTTGTTGGTTGGAGTGGCTTCGTGCCGTTTCTTCCATGTGTCAACACCCGTACACCCGGGTGGACCCGCTGTTGATTTTCTCTGCTTACTATATATGGCTGTTGTGGTACAACAACTACTGACTGCTGACTGCTGCTTTAGTTCCACAGCCTTGAAGGACGGGAAGTATTAGTGATTTGTCGAGCGTTGTTTTTGTCCGTCGAGAGAGGGCTCTACTTTTAGTTGCTTCGTGCCAAATTCATGCCTATCCACATGGCAGCTGTAGTAGACGTCACAGGACGTTCTTTTGGAGCAACCCTGTCCCGTCCATCGCATCTCCTGTAATGCGGTGACATCAGCCTTATATTTCCTGAGGACGTCATCCAGCTGGATAGAGGCACCTTCCCTATTGAGGGTTTGAACATTCCAGGTGCATATCCTTAAATCGTTGTCCATTTTACGTTTGCGGGGGTTGTCATCAAAATTGGGTATCCTTATCCGAGGCATTTTGGTAGTCTTCAGCAAATATACTTATTTTTCCATGGTTGGTTCCAAGCCCGACGCACAACTCGGGGTAGTTTTGCCGCACACATTAGTTCACTACCCAACGGATGTTGAGGTAGCTATCCAGAGACGGCACGAGGAGGCTGTGTGTCGACTTGGTTTGAGCAGGAACAAGGATCGTTCTCGCAACCCCCAGTGGGAAGCGATCAGAGACTTGACACTGTAGCTCTCGCCCTGATCCACCGAAATGTCGGCGAACCGTCTCCAAGTCGGCGAACCGTCTCCAAGTCGGCGAACCGTCTCCAAGTCGGCGAACCGTCTCCAAGTCGGCGAACCGTCTCCAAGTCGGCGAACCGTCTCCAAGTCGGCGAACCGTCTCCAGTCGGCGAACCGTCTCCCCAAAGGAGCAACTAGATTTATTATTAATAAAATTGAACTGCAATGAACTTTCACTACTGACTCGTCAGAACTTTCTAAAAGTGTGCCAGTCACCAGGCTGCGTTGGTAAGCAATTGCAGAGTGGGCAATTGGAAATAATAACAAATGTAAAGAAATCACTGGACTCAGGCTGTTAATAAGCGCTTAGTAAATGCCCCGCAGTGTTCAATATTCGGTAGGCACAGACATATACTTCCCAGCATAAATAGCGCAGTCGGTAGGATGCGGCCAACATGAGGATACGCCCCAAAATTAATGGCGCACCATGCCGCACTCCGAATTGATAGACAACACATGGTGATGCTCGCACCAGGCAGCGACCAGTGGTCGTGGCTCTGGCTGACTGCAAGGTTCACCGTGTGAACAGTATCTAATAGTCCCTGCAGTTCCTCGATTTGCCCACCGTAATCCCTATTTTTAAGCGACTTGCTATCCTTTCTGAAATTCTTAATTTTCCTTTGAATCTCTTCGCCCTGTAGGTTTGCGCCTCAAGCAATTTCTTAGTTTCCTTTGGTGCTCCCATATGCAAAGTGCCACAACCTTTCTAATTCTGATATTTAGAAGTTCCTGCCAGAGCTCGTTTGTTTGCCTGACAGCATGGTATGGGTACCTCTGCAGTTTCCTGCTCCTTCAATGTATATCTTAAGTAGGCAAGTCGTATTCTCTTACTGCCTTCTCCACGCCTCTTTTACATCTGCGGCCCGCTTTGCCAAAGCTCAAGAGCTTTGTAATGTCTTCGATTTGCTGTTTACTTATATTGGAGCCATCCTTTCCAGGCTTATCTGCCTTTAAAATAACAACATCAATAAGACCCAAAGGCTCTAACACGTTTCTTGGGATATGTCTGCCCCACTATTCAAAGATGGTTGTCAACAGAGTTGGGAGTATTCCTGCCACCAGCGCCAATGCGCCTTCGGGGTAGCAGAAGTATAAACTCTTGCGCGCTTGCCTCGGACTTCCTTCTCCATCGTTGCACGTATAAATACTCAGTGGAAAGAAAATGTTCATCATCACTTCACAGATCGAGAATCTTGACCCCCAGGATGGTGAATCTTTCACATTACCTAGTCCTCCAATTTGTTTGATATGGACCACACATTCGTGGAGTGTTTCTTGGATCTTTCTTTATCCTTGTACTCACATTTCGGTGTACTTCAGCGCTATACTATATTCTGTACCAGATTCATTTTCGAATACTCTTCGCAAACCATCAAAATCACTGATTGATTCCGGTTCTGGGATTAACTCGAGGATCATTCTATTGAAATTCTCAACTGAAAGGTTCCAAAGTCACTGATTGATTCCGATTCTGGGATGTTGGGGTGTCCTTGCTGGTCGTCGAGAGACGTCCTGTCCCGGTTCGCTGGGCGCGTAGCTGAAAACACTAAACCACTAGCTCTAAAATATACACAGAGACACTTTTTGGTTTCAAAGATAATAATCACAAGACTTTATTTCTTACAAATACTAATTCTTATATACTATTTCTTAACACTCATCTCAGTCTGTGAACTGACCTTTCTGGTGTTCCAGTTCCGCACCTGCTAATTGGTGGCAGTTGATCAAGCCAACTGACCTACTATGAAAGTGTCGACGGTGCATTACGCTGCCCTCGTCGAATCGACTGCGGAACTGTAATACCTTAAAAGCTTACATAATAACATTACACAGATCATATTAACTTAAAATACTTGGACCCTGAAAGTATGTTCTATTCTTAAATAACTTTTAGCACATGCTAATCCCACAGAGTGTGGCATCTATTAGGAGTCGATACTGTGAGTCAACTACTCGTAGGTAGCTTGTTTCTAACTCACAACAGGGATTAACTCGATGATCATTCTATTGAAATTCTCAACTGAAATGTTCCAAAATCATTGATTGATTCCGGTTCTGGGTTTAACTCGATGATCATTCTATTGAAATTCTCAACTGAAATGTTCCAAAATCATTGATTGATTCCGGTTCTGGGATTAACTCGAGGATCATTCTATTGGAATTCTCAACTGAAAGGTTCCAAAGTGATTCCGATTCTGGGATTAACTCGAGGATAATTTTATTGAAATTCTCAACTGAAATGTTTCAAAATTGATTGATTCCGATTCTGGGATTAACTCGAGGATCATGCTATTTAAATTCTCAACTGAAATGTTTCAAAATTGATTGAGTATCATTCTATTTCAATTCTCAACTGAAATGTCCACTTCATTCACTTTCTCTTCCTCTTTCACAAATTTCAGTGTTAATAATTTAATTAGTTCTCTGTTGGGGTGTTGGTATTCCTTTTCTGTTTCTTGTTGTTATTAATCTGTCAGCTGTTCTGCTGAATGCGCCCAGTCAAGGCATAGTTACAGTTCTGTGGTAGAGATGGCGCTGCCTCAGTTTAATGTAAATCTGCAATAGGAGGATTGACCTTGACTGCTGAAACGGGGAATTGAGGAATCAGAAGAAGATATATAAGAGACAGACAGTTAAAAACGGGACTCTTTGAATTTTTGGATTGTCGGTTTTGTCGTCGTCGCGTACGTTAAATTTTTTTGTTAAATTAAAGTAAAAGTTTTAATTCGAGTTAATATCGATTCCTCCTTCAGAGCAGTCTTTCTCAACTCTAGTAAAGCGCGGTATGAATTATTATCGCTGGTTGTAAGTTGACTTAACTTCAAAATGAAAAGTGTTAAATGCGACAGGACCCCGTTCCATTGGTCCTTTTGTTGCTCAGCAGGGATTTTGGTGTGTTAATTAATACATAAAGTTATAAACAATTCAAAAAGCCAATACTAATAAATTTATAAACCGATAAGTTCACCAAAATGAGTGTTTTGCGCGAGTGTTACGTATTGGAAATGAGAGCAACACCATTCAACTTCACAATTAGTTTAATGATGAATTGAGCTTTTGATTTACAAGTATTTATATCTTAAAATATCCTCTCCCTACTTTTGTGACTAATTTCATGAGAATTGAACCAAGCATCAACTTGTATTTAATGCGAATTCAAATCAAGATGAATTTTAAGACCTTGATGTCAACTCGAATTTGACGATTTTCATCAGAATTGAATTCAACATGATTGGGCAATTTTCACGGCATATCAAATCAATGAGCCTGCTCTGCCTCCAGTGCACTCTCTCCGCAAGATCAGACAAAACGCAGCGGCTGTGCAGAACTGTCACGTAATATAGCGGTCGCTCACGATCAACAAAAATTTCGGTGGCCAGTAGGGCGTCACCCTCGTCCGAGGGGATCATCCACTTGTCACTGCGAACTTGATCGCCTGCAACAGTAACGTCATCCATCGCTTGTCGGACCTGTGTAATTTACCTTCTTGCAGACATACACACATGCTCATA
This sequence comes from Clusia tigrina, assembly GCA_920105625.2. NCBI lineage: Eukaryota > Metazoa > Arthropoda > Insecta > Diptera > Clusiidae > Clusia > Clusia tigrina. The sequence goes on from OV050030.1 coordinate 33,373,048, forward strand.
TTAATAGATACATTTAAGAAAAAACGCAGCATCCAAAAACTCATTAATTTTTTTCTTAAGCATTATTAACAATATTTATGTAGGACTAGTACCCAGTACATCCACCTCTATTTTGCACAAGTTTCTGCATTCTTCTGGGCATGCTAGAGATCAAATTTTGACAAGTTTCCAACGGAATATCGTACCAAATTTTTTTTGTTTTCTCCCATAAATCATCTTTATTTTTAAAAACTTCTTTTGACAGTATTTTCTTTAATTCGCTCCACAAGTTCTCAATAGGATTCAGATCGGGTGATTGACTTGGCCAGCTTAAAACACGTACGTTATTCTGCGAGAACCAATTCGTAACTAACCTAGATTTGTGTTTTGGGTCATTGTTTTGCTGGAATGTAAAAATTAATGGCATATTTTCACTGGCATATGGAAGCATTACATTTTGCAATATTTCCCTGTAACCATCTGCGTTCATTGTACTTTCAATGCGATATATCGGACCAACACCATTCCATGAAAAGCATCCCCAAACCATTATGTTGCCTCCACCATGTTTCACAGTCCTTTTTGTAAACTTCACGTGGATTTCTTTCCCTTTAGGTCGACGGACATTCCTTTGGCAGTCATTTCCGAACAAATTAATTTTTGTTTCGTCGCTCCATAATATGTTTCTGTTGGAACACAAACCTTTGTATGTAGTCTCTTCTCTTTGTTCGAATTAAAACAACCGATATACGTCTTACTTAGTGATGGGACAAGGGTAAATACCCAAATGGTAAATTGGGTATTTAAATGCAAATACCCAGGTATTTACCCAAGCACCTGGGTATTTACCCAAAATGTGGGTATAAATCAGAATAAACAAAAATTTAAATAAATTAAAAGAATTTAATTTTTTATTATGAATTAGATTTTTTAATAACAAATGAAATAATTTTTTTAAATTTAATCGTAATCGCTGTCGGTGTCCGTATCCGATAAAAACCCATATCGAGTCGAGTAGAGTGCGTGATTCCTGTAGAAGTTGAAGGGATATCGTCTTGAGTACCTTCTAGTGAAGAATTCATGTCAATTTCACATTGAGTGCATGCTTTCTGCTGAAGGTGGTAAACTATTTTTAAAAAGCAAGTTCCAGTTGCACGATATACACTCATGGACAGATAAATAAGAACACAACTTGCTTGTGAGTGCATTCACTGGTGATGCTTTATTATTCAGTACTAAATAAAAATAAATGACTTCATTAGTTAAAAAGAACTTAAAATTAGTTAATACAATTAAAAAAAATAACATAAGCAAGTAAATAACAAAATATTTTTGCAAAAAACATATTTGGAACAAAATAGCCTGGCCAAATAAATAAGAACATTCAATGTTTGCTTACAGATTAAAGTTTAGGAACATTACTAGTACAAAAAAAAAAAAATTTAAGCTTAATATCCGGAGTGTCCTCCTTTGTTTTGAATAACTTTTTGTATCCTATTTGGCATTGATGATATTAATTTCCTACAAGTTTCTATGGGAATTTTATGCCATTCCTCTTTTACAAAACTCCATAACTGTGCTTTGTTTGAGAGCTGCCTTTTTGATACCTCATTTTTTAAGACACCCCACAAGTTTTCAATGGGGTTTAGGTCCGGTGATTGACTTGGCCACTCAATCATTCGGATTTTATTATCTGTCAGCCACTTTTTTACTAACTTGGAGGTGTGCTTCGGGTCGTTATCTTGCTGTAACGACCATATCAAGGGCATATTCTCGCTGGCATACGGAAACATTACAGTTTCCAAGATATCCTTGTAGCTCAATGCAGTCATAGTGTCGGTAATGAGATGTATCGGACCAACGCCATACCAAGAAAATCCTCCATACACCATAATGTTGCCGCCCCCATGCTTTACAGTCTTTTTTGTAAATCGAACGTGGAGTTCTTTACCCTTTGGCCTTCGTACATTGCGTGCGTAATCATTTGAAAACAAATTAATCTTACACTCGTCAGTCCATAGAATATTTCTCCATTTCTTTTCACCTTCAGTTCCCTTCCATGACACATGACTTTTGGCGAATTCTAACCTACTCCTTAAATGATAAGGGCGTAGCAAAGGGACTCTTCTGGCTATTCTTCCAGGTAGATTTGCGGCCTGTAATCGCCTCCGGATGGTTCTTGAAGACACTTCATTAATTATTTCGCCAGCAATCTGCCTCGAAGACATGAAAGGGTCTCTTTTTACTAGCGTTAGAATTCTATTGTCTGTAGAGTCTGAGGTTTTTTTGTTGGATTTTCCTCGACCATCATCACTTTTTTGTGGCTTAAGAGTGTCCATGAGTGTATATGTTATTTTTCCTGCTCTTTGTGTTGTTAAACGGTTCCTTTTTTTTGAGTGAATGAAGCTGTGGGTGCTAAAGGAACGTTCAGTAGCAGCTGAAGTACAGGGAGCTGTTAAAATTCAAACAGCTAATTTGCTTAACTGCGTGCTTCCACAAACTCCTTTCCACCAAGTTACTGGAGAAATTTCATCCAAACAGTTCCAGACAAAAGTTTTTGCCCAGTAATTATTTCTGGCCTTGTAATTGGCAAAATCTGCCATTACATTTATGTTTAGCGCCTGTGACATTGTGTGAATGAATTCCAATGCATCTACCTCCTCAGACGGATCAAGATCACTTGTTGTGCCTTAGGATCTAGCAAAATCGCAACTAAATGTATCGGTTTTATGGTTTTCTTAAATCGTGTATTGAATATGGGTGATAGCTCAGTTTTTTCGTCATCATTCAGTATCATAGTTGATGTGAACTCTAATTCAAGCTTACTTTTAATTTCATTAAACGCGAAATATACCCTGTGTACTCGTATATTAAATTCATTTGATTCGAGCTTACAAACCATTACCATTCTGTAATGCAACCAAATATGTTTGAGCTTAAATTTAGTTGCACCCAAAAGATTTCGCTAAGTAACTCTGATTTTATATCGGCTTGTAGATTAATTTGTTCATGAACTGCCAAGACCTGAAGGGATGCTTTAGTTTTTATTACACTCTGCATTGAATAGAAGTAACTTCCCCACCTTGTTTTGGCTGGCAGTTTTAATTGTTCATCGATTCCTTTTTCTTTCACAATTTAAGCTAAAGTTGCTGTTAGAACTTGGTTGTTTTTAATTGTTTTGATTATATTTACAACATATGAGTAATTCTTCTGTAAGGTATCGCATTTTAAAAAATCCTGACAAATTAGATGAAGACTATGCGCTACACAACCCATAGGCACAACATTCGGGTAGGCTTCTTTTACTATTTTGAACGCCTTTTGCATATTTGCAGCATTGTCACCAATTAACACAAAAAACTTTTGTTCACCGTATGCCTTCATGATTTTAATAATTTCCTGTGATAAATACTGAGCTGTATGCCGATTGGCCTGTGTTGACAGACTTTTCACAAATACAGTTTCTGGCTTTGATATGAGAAAGTTTACAACACCTTCATTACGAATGTTACTCCATCCATCACATTGAATATGTAAAAAATTTGCTGCTTTTAGTTGCAGAGTAATGTCCATACTCATCTCGTTATAAATTTTATCCAAATATGTGCTGGAAATCGCTTTTCTAGTTGGAGTCTTGAAATGTGGATTAAGGTCCTTAAAAAAGTCCTTCCACAATGGATGCTCCACCATAGCCAAAGGAGCGCCGGTTACAAATATAGCCTCAGCTAAGTTGTATTGTGCTAAATTTGAAGGAAGATGCAAATTATTTTTTATACGGCCGAAGTCGAATTTTAAAAAATCTTTATTCGTTCTCCGCTTAAGACTAAACTTAAATTAGCTTTACACTCGTACTTATAGATAATCTGGGCAATGAAAATGCAACAGTCAGCTTTCAGCCCAGGATAATGTTTATTTATCAAACCAGTACAAAGGCAATGCCGCTTCAGTTATTAATTCATTATTGGATTATTGGAAGATAATTGTTTATCCCCAAGATATTTGTTGTTATAACAAAGGCAATGCTTATTGCATCCGGCTCAAGGCGCAAAAGATGATGCAGTCGATGATGCAATTGTGAAATTGGAATTTTGCTGACTCCACTATGGATAGAAGTAAATCCAGATTGGAGTGCCGTTATATGGGGTAATAGGGTGTTAACTTGCATATGTAAATTAGATGAAGGCGGAGAATGATTTGCTGTCTGTATCTTGCTTATTGTCACATTGGTTGCAAGCATGTCTTGAACTCGTTTGCTTTATTAATAATGGACACTTGATGCACGTTATTAAATGTTTTGCCATTTTATTTACATTTGCAAATTTGTACCGCTATTCGCAATGTGAGCATGAAACTTCATTGCTACTTTCGCTTCTATGAAAATGTTTCCAAATAGTTTAATTTTTCGGTCTTCCCATCTTTTAAAATATAAAAACAATTATTTAAGAATGAATGAACCAAATTCTTTTTATGCACCTGAGGCTCAAGCTTGGGTTTCGAAACTTTAATGTTTCTAGTTGCTTCAGCATTGTTGTTGCCATCGCTCCCACTCATTACATTCAATTGCCATAAGCACGCTGATTAGCGGTTCTTATTAAGAATCGTTGTTGTGTTTGATGCAGTCAAAACTGCCTTATCTGAGCAAAACGAATCAAGAAATGTATAAATAAAATACACTTAAAGAAAATATGTTCAACATAAATTCGAAAATGTTATTTCATAGACCCTAATCATTTTGCTCGTCACGTGTAATAAAGCGAACACAACACAACAAGACAAGATGACACGTCTGTAACCACCGACACTTTTCTAAATGAGACTGTACCCATCAGCTTGGGTAGTTTGCGCGAAGGTGGTCCCTAGCACGGGCCAGTTCCTCGGTCTTATTATTTGTTTTGCAACGCGATCTTTCTTAGAATCATAAACTGATCTTTATGCCTATAGTAGCCTCACACGCGTCACGCTGCCCGTCCTTTGGAAGCGTTTTCATACGAATTTTTTCGTCCGATTGATCCCATTGCATTGAAACGACACTGCAGCCGCAATATTTCTTGCGTATAAACGTGCGATCTACGAAACATCCGACTTGAATGGGATCTGTTCGGACGCATCCGACAAATTGCTATGCAAGCAGTTGTTTTCACTGCTATTTTTCCCTTAGTTTTGTAGAGCATCACACTCCAGTCTTGCTGATCAGTGATCACAGTAGTGGCGGCAACTGCTGCCTTTGTTGTTACCTCTTGAGGCTTCATGGTGGTCATAGAGTCCTCTCGTCGGCAACCAAAGCAAGGAATTCCAATGATGCAACGGCATGGAGAGCTTTGATGGCGGTGGTTGTAATCGTTGGAGATAAGGCTATAGAGCTGATGACAGAACAGAAATATTGGCAGTCTCAGTTGTCAATGGGGTTGGTGGCGTCGCTGTCACTAGTAGTGTCAGACGCTCTGATAGCATATTTTTTCTTCGAACCCTTTTTCATCGTGCTGGAACGTGTGTTCTTTGCAGGCGGCGTATGAAACATAAAATACGCCTTACAAAGGGTCGAAATGTACTGTTGGACAAATTTAATATCTGTTTCGTGGAAGTGATCCTCCACGTTGAGGCACTCACGACCAGCAGAACGTCGCTGGGAATTTACAATTGCTTAGCCACTATTTCCTAGAGGGCTTTTCAGCAAATAAGTTCGGTACGATTGACCCTTGGAGTTGCCGGTTTCATTGAGTTTCCTCTCTAAAGCCGCCATATGTAGTAGGAGCAGGGACATCTCTTGCAAGATGTGATTCTTCATTACTTATGGACCGTCATAGGTACTCGGTCTCCTCTCATATTTATTAGCAACTCGACCCTGGTACTTTAGATTAGCTATTCCTTGGCTCCTCCCGGTTTTTTTTTCCTACTTAGTATAAAACTATAGCAAATCGCTGGGATTTGAATCACACACCAAATTTGCCTACACACGGTCTGCGAATAATAATATTTTTATTGTTTGTGACAAAGATTCAGCTGCGAAGACCCGTTTGAGTCTGCTTCGTGTTTGGTTGCCTGAACTCGGTGGTCCGAAAGCCCTTTAATTGGGTAGATTGCAAGGCCTTCGGGAGCAGTGTGATAGAGACTTGACTTGTTTCATTTGTACTCTGGGATTCAATTGATAAAAGCAAAATACATTTTATATAATTATATTATATCGAAAGTCCATTTGACTTTCCTCAGGGCGTTTGACGTAGCTTCCTAGACTGTTTCCAGCCCCTGGCCAACATTTGAGACGCTTTCGCCCGGTGCCTGATAGCCGGATTTCAGACGACGTTGCCTTGTTAGGCATTGATTGAGAGGTCGGCCAGTAGGGCACCTTCCTCGTCCGCAGAGATTATCCAACTGCAATTCTTTCTTAACAATTCGATGATTGCGAATTCTAATATTGCCTCCCTATGGGGCCCTGCAATCTCCTTCAACATTATACCATTCTTGCGACATATCTTGAGCTATTGAAAGAATTATTTTCCTGTTATTTGTGTGCGGGGTTCTTGCAAAAATCTGATCGATTGATAAGAATAGTCTGTGGGAGCTTTTAAAGAACTCCGAGTAATTTTTCTAAAATAAAAATATATTAATTTATTTTTATTTCTTTATCTTAACTTTTTTTTGTTTTGCTTTGTCGGAACAATTTAGTAAGCGCAGCACTTAAGGTTCCCTTTTACTCTGCTTTAAATCTACCCGACCTCCGAAGAAATAGAGGTAGATCCCTGAAGAAGAGATTGTGGTAACAACCCCCGTCTCCTCCAGGATGCGCTCTCGCTGATAAAGGCGGGAGACTTTAGCGATGGTTGGGGCCTCCAGAATCCGTGCCCCTGCCGCAGAAGCGTGTGGATTGCCACATGCGTGGGTTCCACCTGGAGTAATAAACCTAATGTTGTCCATCGCCAGACAGTGGTTTTTGTTCGGGACTCCTCTCTAGCCAGTTTGGTCCGCGGATGGTACACATTCTCTATACCATCATTGTGATAGACAGACAGACATAACTCCCGCCCCTCCTAAAAGGTTCAGAAGTAATGTCTTTGCCTACCTAGGGTCCCCCTATCCGCCACCTGGGGACGCGTCCGATGGGATGCCAGGCAAATCCACACGAACTCTTTACTTACTATTTTATCTTTGCTTTTTAACAATGTTCTATTTAATTATTTTTCAAGACCTTGTATGTAACATAACCCGCAAAGTAAGTTGTGTGGCGCTATGAAATAAGTTCCCTTCGTCTTGGGTGAAATTTTGACTCTTGGCCTTTCGACACCCACAAATTATGCAGACGAATTGCTCTTTACTGAAACCACTAAGCAGATATTCTGTCTGCGTTCTTAGCAAAGATGGGATCAATTAAGATGCAATTGGTACTCGAAACAATTTTTAGGCACAGTTAAAGATTTGTAGTATGTTTTGTCTGTGTATAAATCGGTATTAATTTTTGTTGTAAAAAGGCGTATATGGTTCACGGAATTTCCATCTTTCATTACTCTTCACTTTGTTTAAAACTTTTAAATCTATATTTAGTCAAGCGCGTTAACTTCATAGAATTTATTTCTCTGACACACACCTAATATAAGAACTATACATTACTTACGTACCTTGGCCCCTCAGGAGTAGTATTAGTTTTTCAGCAGTTCCCATTAATGACGATATAGCTGCTTCCAGGATATTAGGAATTCGTTTTTTTTTTTAATCGAGCTTCTTGTACCCAAGATTTGATGTCAGGATCTGTTGTCGGTTTGTGATCTCAGGATCTGATGACAGGATGTGATGTCAGGATCTGTTGTCGGATTTTGATCTCAGGATCTGTGGTCAGTTTTTGATCTAAGGATCTGTTGTCAGTTTTTGATCTAAGGATCTGATGACAGGATATATTTCCAATGAGTGAGCTGTGGAAGCGTTTGATTATCAACTGTTTAAAGAGCTGAAACTCTAGAATTCAGGGATATGTGATGTGGTTTTCCGTGCGTTGGCTGGTGCAATGCGCACTACAGTTGTCTGACGGCTGCTGGACCTGTAAACACTTGCGAACTGCGGCGTAAAAAACAGAACACCACCGTTTCACTTTCAGAAATACACAATCCTCTTTATTCTCAAAAACACTCTTATTTATTATAGTCTAAATTCTAGTTACATCATATTTTTATAACCTACTTAGGTGTCCCAATTACGCAGGCGTTGACCAAAACAATTCTTGAATGAGCCAGTTCATACAAAATGCCAATGGTGCATTTTAGCCCTAGTTCGTGGGTCGCTATGTAATTGTAACACCTGCGAAGTTCATATGAGTAATATTAACTGTAGCTACAACCGGTCGATCGCAAATGGCTACTTCGGTTGTGTCGCGAGTCAACTACTCGCAGGTAGTCGTGTCTTGACTCGCAACATGATGCTCTGCCGGCGTCAACTGCAAAACAGTTGCAATGTCTCTCAGGTAGTTGCTTACAGAATATTCGCTGCTCCCACTGAATACCTGGCAAACTCCTGGCTTCCCGCAGAGTCTCTGCTAGTGTCAACGCCATTCTCGCTGCTGTTTTTCTCCGGTTGGTACTACTTGTAAGTGTATTTTGGCTAGTTACGGTCATTTTATTGTATATGCTCTTTCCTTAAGCCGGTGTTGCCAACTGCAACGATTTATTACGGTAATTTTATTGTATATGCTCTTTCCTTAAGCCGGCGTTGCCAACTGCAACGATTTATTAATGTCTGTATTTGATTTGGCTTGGTTTTTTTTTCTTCCCTTCCCGAAAAATTTTTTTTCCAAATTAAATTTTTGATTTGTAGATGTTGGGATTATTCCACGCTAAGAATCTAAAGCGGTAAGAGCACGCGACTCTTAATCTCGGAGTTGTGGGCGTAGCTCACGTTGGCGCCCGTGAGAAATAAGGTAGCAATGGTTAGTAATCAGGTGAAGGAAAGTTAGTTAGGGAACTTATGGATTGTAAAAATACACATAAAAGAACTTACTCCCAAGTCTGCTTCGTTGATGTCGAGGTTAATCCAAGTTAAAATCTGAAAAGGGAAATGATTACCATGTGTTTCATAAGATAAAATAAATAAAAGTGTTCCTGTTCATACGATACGATATATGTATATACACTTTTAAATTATATATTTTTTAGTCCGAATCGTAAAATTCTTCAGTGACATCCGGATTACGTAGTAAGGCAAGAGTTCCTGGCGTTAGTATTCCCCGTATTGTTTTTGGGGAACAACGTAGACTATAAATGTACGGATCTGATGACACAAGCAGTCTATGCATTAAATCCCTATTGGTGTCAGCTCTACTTGTTTTTCTTGTAAAATGTTCGCGGTATCTCCTTACATCTTTATTTCTTGCTTCTGAGGCTTCCTCTGAGAGCTGTCCAATTGGTAGGATGCAAAATTCTACTATGTCCTTACCATGGAATAATATTTTGTGAACGCTAACAGGCATATGGTACCAGGGATACTCCGAAATATATAAATATAGTGTTTTTTTTGCGAATTGACCAAAAGCTGGTGAATCTATTGGGTGACCACTTGCTAAGTATTCTAATATAACATTAAAATTTTCAATTAGCTTGATGTTTATGCCAGTAATGTCAGCTGTTATTTCGGCGTTTCTAAAAAATTTTCTTGCAGTGTTGCCGTCATTGGAATTGCCGGCATTTGGTTTTGGCATATCTATTAATATGCCTAGTTCATTTTTGAAACGAGATTGTATTTCCAATTTTCTTTCAGCTGCTTTAGTTTTGTTTTCATCGCCTTTAATTAGCCAATATTTAAAATCTCTTCTATAGGATATGTGCAGCACGCACTCCATAAATCTTATCCGAGCGTGTAATGGGGAAAGGCTGAAACTTAGCATAGTCGTATCAACAACTTTAGTAGAAAGCGATTCCAAATTATTCATATTTTTCGGCGTTGCGCCACATATGTACATATGTAGCAAGTTTGAGTCGAAGTGTAATTAGAAAGCGCATTACACACTTTACCGTCAATCATACACAAAACAAGAGTATGATTTACGATGAAACTTAAATTATCAGTCTCAATTACTGTTGGATTAAGATTTTTAATTTTTGATTTATCAGCACCTTTGTTACCTAGCCACTTTTCAAAAAGATGTAAATGTGTCATATCAAAATTCATTGTAAACGATATGTCTGTAATGGAAAGAAATTTTTTATATGGTAGTGTAAAATTATTTTTATAGTACACACCTTTTAATAAATTAATAAAACAGGACCAATAACTCTAAATCGGGTTGATTTTACTTTAATCGCAATTTTTTAATTCTTCACTTTTGATTGTTTATAAACTAATTATTTTTGCTATTGAAAAAAAAACTTTGACGCGAATAAAATGACAAATCTGTTGTTTTTGCTATTTTCTTTGAATTCTTGTTCTTTTCTTCTACACACTCCAATCAATACTGTTTCTGAGTTCGCTATTTCGCTCTGATTCCATTTTTGGGTTTTGATTTCGTTGATATATATTCTATCCAAGTTTGGTTTTGTTTATTTAAATATATTTTATTCAAGTTTGGTTTTGTTTGTTTAAATATATTTTAGTTTCACCCTTCTTAGTTGGCTGTTCAAAATCAACTGCGGTCGGCACGCAGTATTGCCGACCAGCTTTCCTCCGCTGCCTGCGACAGCACTCTCACCAAAATAAAGATGGCTGCGGCCTGCTACACGACTTTGGCGGGACCCAATGAGGGGAATTCTCTCCGCACTGAGCCCCGCTCAGAGTTGCATGGTGACTGTGCGCAGGCAGCAGCCGTTGTCAGGAGGGCTCCGGCGCGAACAAGTAGAAAGCGATTCCAAATTATTCATATTTTTCGGCGTTGCGCCACATACATATGTAGCTAATTATGTGCACAATATTTTATGTACATATGCTTGCATGTGTATGACTATTTTGGTTTATGCAGTTTTTCTCTCTTCGTTCATGCCACTCCATGATCGATTGAGAAGAGAAACTTATAACTTTTGTTTTCCCTTATTATTCTCCCCCCCTCATCAAAAGAAGCACACAAATATTGTGTGCTTCACTTGTTCTGAGTACAACATCTTTATAGTTATATTGTCTTTGCTGTCACTCTTGGTATGGCCGTCGTTGTTATTGGCATGTGCAATATTTGTGCAGCGTAAGGGCCCGTGTATCGATAGTTCAGTGGCCTATGTAATGTTGAGGCTTTGGTGTGCGGGCGGGGCCAGTACAGTGGCATGTGTAACTGGAATTGGGCTTCAGGGCATCGACAGTTTATTTGCTTGTGCAGCGAGGGGGCTTCGATGGTGTGGAGGTTGAGAAGTGGCGTGTGTAACTCGCGCGCGCGACTTACGTTAACTGTCGAGGAGTTTAACAAAAAAACACACAAGAACCTTTCGGTTAGAATTCCACTTTATTTCTGATTTTATTATAACAATTAACTCGGAACTTAATAAATTACAATTTTATGCTTATTAAATAAATTGACATGATTTCTTAATATTGCTTAATAACTTAACTATGTCTGCTTGTATAGGTAGCGGAGCTCGTGTCGTTGGCCGAATGGCGGTTCGGCTAAGGTGGCGATTTACCTTTGCAATTGTTGTTGCTGGGCTTGGTTCAATGTTCCTACCGTTGCTCGGATTGCATTTCGGCCGAGGTGTGGTGATTTACTTCTGTAGTTGTTATTGTTGGACGGACTCACTTATTGAGCACGTAACTCACGCGAGTTAAATAGTCAATTAAATATAAAAAAAAGAGTAAAACTTTTTTCGTATGACCTTTATTCAGGTCACAGCCATCATCAGGAGGGGTCCGGCACGAACATGCCGCCCCCCTTGAAGTATTGCAAGAGAGATGACTCGTTCCTATCCCGAAGCACCCCTTAATGAAGGAGGTGGTGGTGCCGCCGGTGACACCGGGAGCACCCTGGTTGCTTGCAGCCGTGGGTGAAATGTTTCACCCCCAGACAGACAAAACAGAGCCTGCGGCTCGTGGCAGCTGCTCTCCTGCGTCGGGTTGACAATTGCAGGAATTCCCCACAGACGGCGATGGTGTGGCCCCAGTGCTTGCACATCTCGCACGGGCGTTGTGGAGCCGCTTCCTGGTGCGAGACTGCTGCTGCTGCTGCTGCTGATGTGGCGCGAAATGGCCATTTTTTCAAATGGTTTTGACTTTCGTCTAGTTCCATAGGTTCTGGTTTAGAAAATCGATTAAAATTTAGAAATCTTTTACCAAATTGTTGCGGTCCTTTTGGATATCTCAAAACATTTTGATTATCCTGAAATCTTTTCTTCTGAAAATTATTAAAGTTTTGTAGAGCAAATGCTGCTCTTAAATTATTCGATCCTTGTTCTTGTGCCTTAGCCAACGCGTTTGGTAAATCGCCCGGTTCAAGTGAAAATAATATATCATTTAATGGAGAATTCAATCCAGTGACAAATACTCTTAAGGCATATTGTCTATTTTTGTTATTCAACTCCTTCGTAATAGAGGAATCCGAACCATGAGTCATTATAGTCTTGTTCACTAGGAGTGTCAATTTTTTATTAACCAAATTATAATAGTCTACTATAGACATTTGTCCTAGCCGAAGGACACTTAACTCTTGTTCTATAATATGTATCGGTATTTAGTCTGCGTAAGCGAAATCTAGTCGTGCTATAACAGCATCAAAATTTAAAACAGTTCCGTGAGCTGTTAGAACGTTATTAGCCTCTTTTATAACTTTGTTTCTTAAAATCGTGAGTGCAGCAAAATATCTTTTGCTTCTTTAGCAGTTTATTTAGTTTTACTCTTTTATTGACTCAAAATAAAACGACCGCACAGTTCAGATCACACTCTATGACTCCCCATGCCACTCCATTGACACCTCTCTCCAAGTATATTCTCCCGTTATATTACAGTGTTGCCACACTTCCTACGATATATAAACTCATACAATTATGAGCTGCTTCTCGCCAGCTCACGTGTAATTCTCCGCCAAAAAATTCTGGTACGTTTCTATTACGTCTAATGGTTCTTCGCATATAATATTGTCATCGGTTTCTTGCTGAGTATATTCCGTAAAATCGCTATTGTATGTGTTGGATTGTGCGGTGGACTGAATTTTTATGTATTATTATCTTTTATTCTATTAGATTTTAGCTTAAACTTAACAATTTGAAATAATATAACGAAGGGGAATGTGGCGCGTTCGGCGGTTTGATCGAGAGTAAATGGTCAAAAAGACGAAGAAGCCGAAGTCTCCTTCGTTTATGGCAATGTCTCCCACGCCGATGCCCCGGACGCATGAGCCGGCCGCTCAGTCGCGCTCCTTCGTACAGTGCGAATTTTTGGTCCAAAAAAAAGAACTAACGCACACCACGACCAGCTACCGACCGACACACGACAAGATTTTCAAAAGAACAGCCCCGTTTTTTCTCTCCCACCGCCTTAAATCACTTCCTTTTCACCTCCTAATCCCCGTTCTTTTTCCAACTTCTTGGATTCCACCGCTATTCCACCATTGACCGTTTCAGCGGTCAAGCCGGTCAATCAACTCACTTTCAAATTTCGACTAGTCTGCGGCAGCGCCATCTCTACCTAAGAATTGTCACTATACTTTGACTGGCCGTATTCACCAGAAAAGCGGACAAATGGAAACAAGAAAAAGAAGGGGAGAAGCAAAAGAAACAAACAAAAATACAGCCGGTGGCGACCAAAAAACACGATCACAACAATGTATGACGAAAAATGTGTGCCAAATGTCCGATTTCAATTTGCGTGAGTGATTCAGACGCGTTTCGGGTTGCTCCGTGAAAGTTTTCTAAAAGTGTAAAAATTACTATTTATTAAAAGTTTGGTACTTGGTGCGTCCCTGTAGTGAATTCCGCCCCGTTGACTGATGGTCCAGGTGTCGGTGATCTTGGTGGTCAGGGTCCAGGGTCTTCCTCAGGTGCTAAAAAGTGACATTTTATTTATTTTCACTCAATCTAAAAACAGTTAAAATAATTTTATTTGTATATTACATTGGAAACTCAAAATCTCAGTGAGAGATCTGCAAATAACAACAACAGCATCATCTTCCTCACAGCAGCTGTTCCATTGACATAATCAGTTCAATCTATTACTTTGTAAATCTATTACTTTGTAAATCTATTACTCAGTATAGTTAGTTTTATTGCTTAAGCCCCCCCTACACTTAGTAGTATGGGTGTTATCCGCTCTCCCAAAGGGGGTCCCAAAAATGTTAACCCACAAGCGGAGGCACACGCCACAAATACTGATTGTGATCAGGGCCAGGGCCAGAGCCAGAAAAAATAAAAGCGAGGGAAATCGAGGTAAAAACGTCACTGATGTGGTGGCTTCAACGAACCATAAACTCCCAAGATCGGGCATTGGGTTCCAATATCAACAGATTGAAGTGGTCTTCCATAAAAAGTTGTGCAGTTCAAAATTATATTTCCTGTTGTGATGTACAATGTGTTATCGACTTTCGCAAATTCTTTGATTTCAATTGCAAGTCTTGATCTAGTATGGCAGTATTTATCTGGACTTTTCCAACTTAAATAGAAACCCGGCCAAACAACTTCATCACAGCTTCGCATTCTGTGTATTACAGCAATGCATAAATTCTGCAAATAAGTTATGATCTCTTCGGAAATGCATCATGATTAGCAGTATTCGCACAATTTGCAACACTGCTGATTTGACATTTGATGCAGCTGATACAAATGATGCCATTTTGCGTATATTTCGGTTGCATTACAGACCACGTTCTTTACTGCAGTAAATAAAATAGAATTTGAATTAAAATGGAGTTGAAGATTTATGTGAAACAGGCAATTTCAATATTTTGTTAAATGTAAGGAAAAAGACACTTAACAATTTAAGAAGAAAGCGCTTTATTTACAAGCATGTGCCGATAAAAAGGAAAATTCCGAAAAACCAATCGTTTTATAAAACAATAAAATCATATCCCGATGATATATTTTATTCTCATTTCCGAATGAATCGATCGACATTTAATGTAAGAATAAAAATAACGTTTTACAAAAGCCAATCTTACTCTAACGACGAGGACCTTTACATCACTTGTAGATAGAAATTCGCTAGAAAAACAATAAAATATAAATTTGCGTTATTTAAAATTTAGTTATTGAATTTTTAACTCACTTTTCTTCCTCCATTTGTTCAATTTCATTCTACGCAACATAAACTTCTTTGATGCAAATAATGAGTGACACTTGATACAAAGAATGACATTTCAAAATGTCTGACGATTGCAGTGCTGCCAGATTGACATTTCAGATCATTCTGCTGCACTTTGCTCATTTTGATGCATTTCCGAATAGACCCTTCATTATGTCTCGACAACATGATTTAAATATAATTTTATTTTCCGGCCAGACAATTAAAAATTAACTAAACCAACGAAATTCATTATGTTAAAACTCAGCCTTTGCACGCCACGTTGGTTCTGCTGTCGTTGTGAACGTCGCTGCTTGCCCGAATGTTGTTTCTGTTGACATCCTTACTGTCAATCCTACCGGCTGCGCCAAAATGTTGGGAACCGTATTTGGTTGTTGTCCTCATGAGCGTCCTAGCACTTTTCCACAAAACATATGATACGCACTAGTTTGATTACCAAAACGACAAGAAGCTTTATTCTTAAAATACTAGTTCTTATATACTATTTACAAAGAACAATTACAGTCTACGTATTGACTTTTCTGGTGTTCCAGTTACGCAATTGTTGTTTAGTGTCAGTTGCTCAAGCCAACTGACCTACTGAAAGTAAAAGTGTCGTCGGTGCATTCTAAATGCCCTTTGTCAGCTTGACTGCGGAACTGTGACACCCTAAAAGTTTACATCATAATTAATACATAAATACTATTCATTTACAATATTTGCACCCTAGAAATATGTACTCTCTTAATGAATTTAATTGCGTAAAGCTAACCACACCAAATGTGTAGTATCTGTTAGGAGTCGGTGCTGTGAGTCAACTATGCGTAGGCTGCGCTAGCCATGGCGTCAGCACTTTTAGCGGATGCGCGTGGACTCAGGAATGCGCAAGTTAATTAATTCATAAATTTATTGGTATTTAAACTTAATTTTATTTATTTTTATTATTATTATTATTACAAGACAATACGTTCTTATTCATCTAAGTCTTAAATTTAACTGTCCTCACTTTCATCTCGTTCCTATTTTATATCCTATTAATGTCATGATAAAACAATTCTTATGAAATTTGCCGTAGCAGATTTCATGGGAATTGTTTTTACATTTTGATTCTTTCCTATGAAATTTTCCTATGCAATATTTCATAGGAATTGTTAAAAACTACTAAAACTGTAAGTTTGGAATAATTAATTATTAAGATTTGGGGCGTGTTACCTTAACTCGCATGCATTTTGTTGCGCTAGTTACGATGTTTAAATAAAATAACCTTTCCACTTCACAATCAATTTTATAATGAATTTAGATTGAATTTTAGTTGGATGATTATTGCGAATTTAAATTGGAGATTTTACAAAGAATTTTATGCTGGATGGGGTTCTATAGGGAATTTGAATCTGATGTTTTTAATGGGAATATGAATTGGATGATTTTACAAAGAATTTGATGCTGATGTGACTGCAGCTGTTGGTGTTGATATTGTTGTTGTTAGTGCGAATGTAACTCCTCCCCCCTTAGAGTAGCGCTATGGCCAGAGAGAGCTTGATGTGGTCGGAGCGATACTAGGTTCTGGTTGGAATATTGTTGCGGTTCTGCCCATGTTGTTCGTTGGAGGTGCATCTCCTAGCGTCTTCATTTGAGAGTAGGCTGCTGATTCATGTTGATGTTTTGGTTTCTTCTTGTTTTATGGAAATCGTGCAGTAATCGGTGTTTTCTACTCTGGGGCTAGCTTTGTTCGAATATTGTATATATTCTTCATTAAATAATATATATGTATGGTGTTGTGTCATTAATAGGTTGTGTAATTATGTGAAGGAGTATTATTAGTTTTGGAGTACTATTAGTTTTTCAGCGGTTCCCATTAATGACGATATAGCTGCTTCCAGGATATTAGGATTTCGCTTTTTTTTTTAATCGAGCTTCTTGTACCCAAGATTTGATTTCAGGTTCGGATGTCTGGTTTCGATTTTAGGATCTGTTGTCGGTTTTTGATCTCAGGATCTGTTGTCGGTTTTTGATCTCAGGATCTGTTGTCGGTTTTTGATCTCAGGATCTGTTGTCGGTTTTTGATCTCAGGATCTGATGACAGGATATATTTCCAATGAGTGAGCTGTGGAAGCGATTGATTCTCAACTGTTTAAAGAGCTGAAACTCTAGGATTCAAGGATACTTTGAACCACAGTTGGCCGAAGACTGCGCCAGTTACGATGTTAAATAAGACAACCTTTCCACTTCACAATCAATTTTTTATCTAGCAATTATACAGCAACCAATTCTTTACATCATAAGCAGAATGGTTCGGGTCGTTATCCTGGTAGAATTGGAAGTTACTTTCAATGCCTAGTTTCCTTACACTTTCTTTCAAATTGGTCTTTAAAATTGTTAAATAAACATGTTTGTTCATTATTCCATCAATAAAATGTAAATTGCCAACTCCTGAAGCAGCCATACATCCCCAAACCATCACCGACCCACCACCATGTTTGACGGTTTTTCGCAAATTTTTGCCTTCTAACTCTTTGTTTGGTTTGCGCCATACTTTACCCCTTCCATCACATCCAAATAAATTAAATTTACTTTCGTCAGTAAAAAGTACCTAAATATTGTTTTTTAAATCAATGAAACCCTTGTATTTGCCTCTACTTACAGTTCTCCAAAAATCAAAATCCTTAGCCATATATTGACGGGCAAAAACAAGTCGGTCATGTTGGTTTTTCTTGCTAATGAGGGGCTTCTTGCGTGCAACTTGGCCATGAAAGTCATTTTTTCGAAGAAGTCTTCTTATTGTTTGTGGGTTAACCTCTGTCCCAGAAGCTTCTTTGACCATTGCAGTTAATTTCGGTGCAGATATAAAAGGATTTTTCTTCACTTCTCTTAAAACCATACTCTCGTCCTTAGAAGATAGTTTCTTTGATCGGGACTCACGCTGTTTGTTTGCAATCAACCCATTTTCTTTATATCTAGAGATAATATCATGCACCGTTGATTTGCTTTTTTGAACCAATTTCGATATTTCGCGTTCAGATTTTCCTTCTAAATGCTGTTGTTTCGTAATGCGGAGTCTCTTTCAGATTCTCGTTTTTTAAGTATTGCTATTTGAACCCTTTAACACTTATATATAAAATTAAGGAAGTCAGGTGAAACTAAGCCGGTTAAATATATTATTAATGACAATTTATGATTTAACTTAAGTTTATAAATTTAAACAACTGTAATCTTAGTGTATATTCGGCAACCTTCTTGGTTGCGAGCTAACAAAACACTGCCCTCGGCACGCAGTGTTGCCGACCAGCTCTCCTCCGCTGCCTGCGTCAGCACTCTCATCAAAATAAAGATGGCTGCGGCCTGCTACACGACTTTGGCGGGACCCAATGAGGGGAATTCTCTCCGCACTGAGCCCCGCGCAGAGTCGCATGGTGACGGTGCGCAGGCAGCAGCCGTTAACAGGAGGGCTCCGGCGCGAACATGCCGCCCCCTTGCAGTATTGCAAGAGAGATGACGACCTATTCCCGCCGGCTCCCATCCTGGTGCACCCCTCAATGTAAGAGACGATGATGCCGCCGGTGGCACCGGGAGCACCCCGGCTGTTCGCAGCTGTGGGTGAAGTGTTTCACCCCCAGGCACACGAAACACAGCTTTCGGTTTCCGACCGCATCTCTCCTGCGCCGCGAGGACAAGGACAGGAACGCCCTGAACACTGCGATGGTGTGCCCCCAGCGCTTGCACATCTCGCACGGGCGTTGGGGAGCCGCTGTCGGGTGCACGACTACCGCTGCTGTTTGGGCTGTCGCAGCCACCAGTGGGGCGCGAGATGTCGCAGCCCCCACTGGGGCGTGAGATGGCGCAGCCTCCACTGCGGCGCGGGACATCGGATGGGGCGTCCGTGGTGCAACGCTCCCTGGCGTGGACCCCTGATTGGGAAGGCGGCGGACGCTCATCGGCCCCGTCGGTAGCGAACGCGCAGCAGGTGGTGCAGACCGGGCTCGGGGGCGCGATGGCGACACTGCCGCTGTAGTGGTGGCATCAAGCTGGTCATCGTGGGCGCGAGACGGCGCCACTGCTCCCGGAGGGCGGTATGTTGCAGACCCCTGTAGCATCACGGGGGCTGGGAACACCAACTGTACCCTCGGAGCACAGGTAAGGCACGGCCCGATGTAGCGTCTTCCACGCCAGTCAGCTCGGCACGATGGGAAGTTCTGTGGAAAATCAAATTTGTAATTAGGCATGTGCTTACGAGAAGGCTAGTAATAAAGGTTAGGATGCTACTGGTAGGAAATATAACTTCTTCAAGACTACGTAGAGTACTACATTCTATCCCGTGGCATAGCCAGGCGAGATCTACTGCTACCGTTTTACGAGGAAGGCTAGTGATTCCATGGAAGAACCGAGGTATACATACAACAGGAAAGGCTACAAACTAGAGGCTACAAAGGATGGGACTAGCTACGGAAACGACCAAAAGACCGTATGCCGGGATTACTCAGCCTGCACTCCCGCTCGAGGGAGTAGAACCATCTTGGTGACGGGCCTCGTAACGGTTCCGCGTGCTGTCCGCACTTTCGCGACTCGCACTCTGCCGTCTGAGTCCGGGTGAACCTCAGTGATCCTTCCCAATCGCCATTCGTTTGGTGGAACGTGGTCATCCTGCAGTACCACCAGATCTCCGTTAGCTGCATTATCTTGGATAGTCTTCCACTTTGTCCTGCGCTGGCACTCCAGAAGATACTCATGTTTCCAACGTACTGAGAACTGCTGGGAGAGAACTTGAAGCCTACGCCATCGATTAAGAATAGAAAGAAAAGGGGTGGTCTCCTCCGAGACGGCTGGTGCAAGAAGTGGTCCCCCTACTAGAAAGTGCCCTGGTGTAAGTGGTTGGAGGTCGTCGGGATCGTCACTGAGTGCGCTAATCGGTCGAGAATTCAGGCATGCCTCGACGCGGGCTAGTACCGTTGCTAACTCCTCATACGTGTACCGGGTCTGCCCACCCACTCGTTTGAAATGGTGTTTGAAGCTCTTTACTGCGGCTTCCCACAGTCCTCCCATATGGGGAGCGTTTGGAGGAATAAAATGCCATTTCAATTGGTGAAACCAATGCTGCGTGGTCGCCTGGTCCTTAGCTTCTCGAATCACACGTGCGAACTCCATGCGCACTACCTTTTCTGCTCCCACAAAATTCTTTTCATTGTCGGAATAAATGTTAGCTGGGCACCCCCGTCGCCCAATGAATCTAGACAGGGCGGCTAAAAAGGCCTGGGTAGTTAAATCCGTGGTAGCTTCTAAATGGGCGGCCTTGGTGGCGAAACACACAAAGATGCACACGTAGCCTTTTGTCATTTTATACCCCCGCCCTTGAAATGTTTTAATTTCAAAAGGGCCCGCAAAGTCAACCCCCGCGGTGGCGAAAGGACGAGACAGGGTGGTGCGTTCAGGGGGCAAAGGCGCCATGATCTGGCTCAATCTACGTTTCTTTTCTACCAGGCAAGTTTTACATCGTAAAATGGTACCCTTGACTAAAACCTTTGCGCGTGGAACCCAGTATTGAGTTCGAAGGAGCCGAAGCATAAGCTGGTTTCCCCCATGCAAAGAAATTTGATGGATGAACTCAACGAGCAGTCGTGTAAATTGTCCGTGGTACGGCAAAATTTGTGGGTGCCGTTCGCAGAACGGGATCTGAGTGGAATGCGCTAGGCGTCCATTCACTCGAATCGACCCATCGGAATGAAGGAAGGGGTTCAAGGTGAGCAGAGAACTCGAGTTGGAAATGGGTTGCCCGTTCTGCAGGCATCCATACTCCTCGGGGTAGTACATCTGCTGCGTTATGGTCGTCACGAGCAGTGTAGCGGCAACAATCTCTGCAGTCGTGATAGGCGATCCCGGGGGTGGGGCGTGGTCACGTCGTTTTCGTATAGCGTATCTAAAAAAACGCTGGATATAGCACACAACCCGCAGTGCTTGCGGCAATGATGAGAAACGCAGCATCAAGTCATCGTGCTGTTTGACCTGGATTGTATGCGTAGCAACGTTGCGTTGTTCTTCCAGGGCGTCCGGGTTAGCGATTTTCGAAGGCTGAGGCCAGGAATTTGAGTCGTGGGTAAGCCATCCCGGACCGTTCCACCATAAATGACTATGAAGAAGGGCTGCTGGAGTTACCCCCCGACTGGCAAGATCAGCCGGATTGTCTGCAGACCTGACATGTCTCCAACATTCTACACCTACTTTACTGGAAATGGTGGTAACCCGATTAGCTACGAAGGTTTTCCACATGTGCGGGGACTTCTGGAGCCAAGCCAAAACTATGGTCGAATCCGTCCAACAAAACAAGTTACTGGAGGTGACCCCCACCCTTGTCCGAAGTGCCGCCACCAACTCGGATAACAATACCGCGCCACAGAGTTCTAAGCGAGGTAGGGATAACGTCTTAAGAGGCGCGACCCGCGACTTAGCCACTAATAAGTGGGATGTGACAATATCGCCGCACTGGCACCGCACATACAGCGCGGCGGCGTATGCCGCTTGCGAAGCATCACAAAATGCATGGAACTGGATATCTACATCCGGTGCAGACCCCACCCATCGAGGAATTCGAATCTGTGAGATGTCGTCATAAGCCCCTAAAAATTCCTTCCAACGACTGGATGAAGCGAGGGTCAGCGATTCGTCCCAGTCAGTTTTGTCCCCCCAAATTTGTTGCATCAAGATCTTGGCCACGATCACAACAGGTGCCAGCCATCCGGCTGGATCAAACAGTTGAGCTATAATCGATAGCACCTTGCGTTTGGTGGCTCGTGGGTCGAAGCAAATGGGCTGGAGATGAAAGTAGAAATGATCAGTCTTTGCATTCCACCGAATTCCTAGTGTCTTAGTTAAACTCGCTTCATCCAGCTTCAAAAAATCCTCTCGGAATAAGTGGTCCGGAGGCAAAGAGGAGAGAATGGCTTCCGTATTAGCTGTCCACTTTCGCATGGAAAAGCCGGCAGAGTCGAGTGCACGGATCAACTCATCTCGAGTCTGTATTGCTGCGTTTACATCATGTGTGCCGACCAAGGCGTCGTCCACGTACATACATTCACGCAGTACCCGGGCTGCTAAGGGTAGGTCCTCCTCGACATCCGTCGGGAGCTGTTCCAATGTCCTAATCGCTAAGTACGGTGCACAGTTGACTCCGAAGGTAACCGTTTGTAGCTCGTAATCGGAGACTGGCGCTGCAGGAGAGGCCCTAAAAACAATTCGCTGGTACGGGGTGTGCTTTGGAGCTACTCTAATCTGCCGATACATCTTTTGCAGATCCCCATTAAAGACGAACTGAAACATTCGCCATCGCACGATAAGTTGGGTCAAGTCAGCCTGCAGGGTGGGACCCGTATATAAGACATCATTCAAGCTGAGGGTGCTAGTGGTTGCTTGAGACGCATTGAATACCACTCGCAGTTTGGTGGACGT
Source organism: Clusia tigrina (assembly GCA_920105625.2). Classification (NCBI taxonomy): domain Eukaryota; kingdom Metazoa; phylum Arthropoda; class Insecta; order Diptera; family Clusiidae; genus Clusia; species Clusia tigrina. The sequence continues at coordinate 33,395,620 of OV050030.1, forward strand.
ACTCGCGGGTTTCATTACCGCATGATGAGGCAAATAATAGTGAGCAAGAGCTCCTGAAGGTGGAGGCGGGACTTTGACCATATGATCAAGAGTCAAGTACTCCTGTACCACGGAGTCATATTGGTCTTTCTGCTCAGGGTTACGGAGTAACCTGCCTTCATTGCGCTCGAACTGCTTTAACGCAATGTGCCGAGAAGCCCCAAGCGACTCCTCAGGCAGATGCTTTGGTTTGAACGGTAGTTCTACTACATACCGCCCAGAAGACTCTCTGTAAGTGGTCCGGGAATACAAATCCAGGCAAGCCTGGTCACCGGGTGACAACCGTCTCTCCTTAGGCGGTTCCTCCACCTCCCAGAATCGCTGCAAGAGCTCTTCGACCGGGTGGCCAGTGTCAACTTGTACTCTGGCACAGAATGTCTGGGTCGAGTTCTCAGGCATGGGTCCTGTGAGGATCCACCCAAATACAGTTTCCTGTGCAATTAATGACCCAATAACGTCACGCTTCAACCCATCAAGCATCACCATCGGGTATAAATCACCCCCTGTTGCGCTGTGTGGACACGCTTTCCAATTCCATTTTAAATTGTTTAAATAAATTAATTTTTTGTTACCTTTAAATGTCAACTTGTGAAGAGTTTGAAAGGCTTGGATCAGCCAGTCGTAAGCCGGCCAATTGGGCATATTGTTGCGTTGATACCCCTAGTCGGGGTAATTCGCTGGTCAAGGTGGGCAGTACTAATGCTGACACCGGGAGCCGCACAGTACTGTCAAGAGGTGACCCTAACATTAAATCGCACGCTTTTGTCACGTTAGCTGCCACCACATTGCTCACCCCGGACACTTGGGCATGCACGGTACGCGTAGGGAGTCGCAGGCGTCGTTGGAGCTGATCTGATATGAAAGACCCTTCCGACCCAGGGTCGATCAATGCACGGGCCATGTAATTGACTCCCTGATACCATACGTGAATAATGGCGGTACCTAAAAGCACACGTTTGGGTAGCCGACCTCGAGCTCGATATGGACCGGATCGTCCCTGGACTATAGCAGGTACCACCTGTGCAGCGTGGGCGAAGGAAGGTGTAGCAGGTTGAGCCAACGTGGTGGCCGCGTTGCGTCCGTTGGACGATCGTCTGCCTCGAGGCGGCGTCGTGCGTGGTGGGCCTCTTATGCTCCGGTCCGGGAGCGGCTCACGGTGTAGCAGAGTATGGTGCCGCTCTTGACACGTAAAACATCGGTATTTACTCGTGCAATTTGACACACGATGATCCCCCTTCAAACAATTCACGCACAAGTGGAAGCGATTCACCCATCCCCATCGTTCTGATACATCAGCGTTGATGAAAGTAGAGCAGTGGGAGACCCGATGGCCTGGTAGTGTACATATCTTACACCCTTCCGGACTGACCCTCGCCTGATGAGCCTGCACGTGGCTATTGCGGAGTGGTGTTGAGCGGCTCCCCCCAGGCTCCCGCGCGTGCTCCGTCTGGCAGATATCAGAGACCGCCTCCAAAGTTTGGAATCGTTTCGAGAGGAATTCCTCCATCGCCACCCAAGTCGGGATATCCGCATGATCTGCAAGGGACTGCTCCCAGAGAGAAAGGGTCCTCTCCGGCAACCGAATGGAACTCCAGTATATAAAAATTGGATCCCAACTGCCTACATCCACCGACAGCTCCTTCAACGCCATAATGCAATTGCTCACTTCCCGCTGCAGCCTTTTTAGCTCCGACCCACTTTCTTTGCCTATGGTACGCATTGTGAACAGGGACTTCAGCTGACAATTAATGAGCTTGCGCCGATTTTCGTATCGCGCAGTAAGCCCCGCCCACGCCTGATCAAAACCGCTATTGGTCAGTTGGCATTGGTCCACGATTTCTCGCGCCTCCCCCCTAGTCTTTGCTCTCAGGTGATACAACCGCTCGATGTTAGATAACCGAGCGTTCCGCAGGAACAGCGCCGTGAACATATCACGGAAGGTGATCCACTTGGAGTACTCCCCCCCGAAAATCTCAATATCACAAGGAGGCACCGGAATAGTGTGGGATTGAGAAGACAGCTCAGCCGACGCCTCGGAAGGCACCGTTGGAGAGACGGTCAGGGATTGTATTAGTCCACTGATCCGAGCATGACCCTGTTTATACATGGCAAAACTTGCTGCGAATCGTTGCCGTATAGACTCTTTAATGGCTACGCATTTCTCGTCTAAATTCGCTTCAATGACCGCTGCAGCCTTCGCCTCCTTCAAAGTCTGCCATAAGTCTGCCAATTCAGTCAGATCAAGGCGAAGATATTCAAGATTTTGAGGGGCGGAAGAGTTCCGCTCGAACTCAATAACAAACGCGGTCAGGCTATCAGCCGCGTCTATCAGCGGAGTCAGCATAGTTGCAGACCGCTTGACCTGAGAACGCAGCTCAATGATGGCAAAACGCAAGCAAAACACGGGAAAACACTACACCTTCACGTCGACACACCCAGTTACCCAGCTATATGTGTACCCAGTTGGCCTGCTGACGTGACCGGTATAACACCCGCCTTATTTTCACTGAAGAGTCCACACAACGTAAAGACAATCCCCAGTAGGAATGAAACTACGCGAAGCCTAGGCAATGACGACAGCACTGAGCAACTACAATTGAAAAACAAGGAAATTGAATTATAACCCCTACTTGAGATACCCAACGCAGCGCTATGAGCTGCTGTATGTGACCCGGACCTTGCGTCGCTCGTGGGTTCACCGATACAGGGTTATCAAAGACAAAAGTTCAGTACAAGTTGGCAGCGCTGCGAGCTGCGAAAACTGTGACGTACGGAGATCAACGAGTGTACGTATTTTTCAGCGTCGTAATATGGGGATGTTCAAGCACCGCTGGCACACGGATTACTGTAAAAAGGCGTCGGCAGCGCTGAGCTGCGGACTGCGAACCTAATTACACCGCACTCGTGTCGAAAGCGTCGATCCTCCACCACGTTAACAGTTGTTGACCCGTTAGTACGGAAAAACTACCGGCAACGGTGTAAGTTACCGGTTCATCAGCAACGGTACACAACGTACAGTAACCAGGCTCTGGGCAGCGCAGTGAGCTGTAGACCCCCACGCCAATGTAGAAGCAAGAACAATATGCTCCCACCGCTTACTTACACCACGATGCGACTTCAACGCGGCGATATACGCACGCAATACGGATAACCCGAACAGCTGACCCACAAGAGTTGTGAGTGTTACACCCGCCTTAATTCGTTTCAACGAACAAAGCAACACTCAAAAGTAGGGCATTGAATGCACAACGGAACAGCGGATAGCGGCAATGGCAATAGCATGCACAGCGGCTGTGGAAAAATCTGCGCACAAGCAGCTGTACACAGCTTATCGTAACCGGCGTCGGCAGCGCTTTGAGCTGCAGACTGCAAACCGAATTACGCAGCGGCTGTGCTGAGAATTTATTTAAAAATGTAAATTCCAGTACCTGCTGCTGTGCAAGAATCCACACACACGCACACACTCACACAAGTGACGATACGGAAATGTACCGTTTGCCGCGACGACCGTACCCAAACGCGAATTACGCGATAAAAAACATAAATCACAGAATAGATATGCAATATTGAAATTAAACAGAAATTGTTTAATAATATATTAGATAAAAATAAATATTAAACACTTACCGGACGCAGCTGCCATCCGGCTCGAAGGACCATGTTTCGTAATGCGGAGTCTCTTTCAGATTCTCGTTTTTTAAGTATTGCTATTTGAACCCTTTAACACTTATATATAAAATTAAGGAAGTCAGGTGAAACTAAGCCGGTTAAATATATTATTAATGACAATTTATGATTTAACTTAAGTTTATAAATTTAAACAACTGTAATCTTAGTGTATATTCGGCAACCTTCTTGGTTGCGAGCTAACAAAACACTGCCCTCGGCACGCAGTATTGCCGACCAGCTCTCCTCCGCTGCCTGCGTCAGCACTCTTATCAAAATAAAGATGGCTGTGGCCTGCTACACGACTTTGGCGGGACCCAATGAGGGGAATTCTCTCCGCACTGAGCCCCGCGCAGAGTCGCATGGTGACGGTGCGCAGGCAGCAGCCGTTAACAGGAGGGCTCCGGCGCGAACAGCTGTTCAATAACTATTTTACGCTCTTCCAAGGTGGAATGTTTAATAATGCGTGGCATTTTACAAAATACGTATTTTAATAAACTTCACTGAATGCTTGGCAAGTTAACAATGACCAGTAATTGTAAAAATAAATCAGAAAACGCAAAAATAGAGGTATATTTACCGTTATCCTTGCTCAAAACGTTGCTTGCCCGACTTTAAATGTGAGACAGAAAAGTGCCTTTATCTTACTTTAGCCTTCATGTACATTTTATAACGGAACTTGAAATAAATTTTTTTTGTTGTTTTTAAATAAAAGAGTTTTTGTGACAAAATACAAAAAACTGAGATGTATTTTCTTTTACCAAACCATAGATATTGCGATTAGAATTATTTGCATTCATCTGCCCGACTTTAAATGTGACTGACTGTACATGTATATAAATATACACTCGGCCGTTCCTGGGTCTGCCAGATCGAGACTTATTTTCGGTGCTATTGGTATTATTATAATTTCTAATGATCGTCTGTATGGTAGAACGACTTAATTTAACTGTCTTAGCAATTTCGCCATACGACTTATTTTCTTTTCGGAGATTTACTACCATATTTCGAACTGAAATGTGTATTTCTTTGCGATTTTCCATTTTCAAGGATACAAATGTAAATAATACCTGCTTTAATTATCACTTTGCCAACTTAAACAATGGTAATACATGTAAATTTGTTCAAAACAACAAAGTTAACTGTTATTTCCCTTTCTTTGTTCTTCATTTTCTATTTGATATATGGAGTTGCCACGCTGTATGTAGACTTTTTTCCCGCTAATTTTTATGTTTTTCCCCAATAATTTCATTGTTATATTTTTTTCATAAATATTTTTTCTTCAAAAAATCTTTATTGTAAATGCCTTAAACTTTGCTATAATATTTTTTTTAAATTATCGCATAGTTCTTCGAGTCGAATGGCTGGGAAGACAAATTAAGTATAGGGTTAGATTAGGAAATGTTGTTTTATGTTAATTACCGTGCAACTAGGGTTGGGATCCGTAATCATCATCATCAGTGTGGTGGTTCTGAAAAGGAAGTATTGTTAGTTTATATGTTTATGTATATGGAGCATTCCACTGTTACGTACAGACTAGTTCAACTAATTTTACGGTTTATATTACATATAGAACTTAATTGTTTTATCTGATATATACTTTTTTTCTCTAATTTAATAGATTATATACTAGTCTTTAATAGTGCGCAGAAACATTTAAAAAAAGTCATGAAATACTGAAGAAAAATGCAAACAACCCACGTTACGTACGGGACACATCAAGTCAACCAACATTCGAAATCGTTATAGTTTTATTCAGATTTCAGCGAATATATTACAGGTGCATAAAAAGTGTCTTCGAAGGAAATTATAACTAAGAATCATGCTTGCTACTAGCGAAAAAAAAAATTAATTAAAACACCTATTTATAATTCAAAACCATTTTTTTATATTTGCAACGTACGGACAAGTCGCGTCACGTACGGGACATAGTTCAACTTAAATCTATAATATATGTAAAAATCAATAGGTAAATACAGTTTTGTCTTGGGAAAGGCAATGTTTTCTGCACTCCACAACTTTCTCCTCAGTTTTAATAAAATGGAAGTTGGAAATTCCAGTTATCGCTTTGGCATTGTCCCACGGCGATGCACTATTAATCCTTTCATAAATTTCAGAGGATGGCACATAAATCACACGGGTTTTTGTGACTAATTGAGAAGCTAAATCAGAAAAGTCCTTGGCTGATTGGACAACAACATGTTCATTTTGGCTCATCATTTTCTCTCTTACCAGTCTTTTGATATTTCCGCCAACTCCGTCTATCACACCTTTTCCATGCGATGTAGCAAAATATTTCCAATAAATGGGCATTTTGTACTTTTCACTCAACATTGATGTTAGTTTAACCATATAACGGTTCTTAAATTCCGATGAAGGGCCGTCACTCCAAATAATTTCCGCTGAAGGTAAGTCTGCATTTTCTTTATGCATCAAGTCAAGCAACTTATTGATGAAAACAAAAACTGTATCCTTGTCTTTCGAATTTGCATCTGAGCATATAAGATATGTTTGGCAATTGCCTTTGTAAAAACTTGCAGCAGTAAATAAAAGAACACTTGTTCGTGACCAGAGTGCGCTTTGAACTTCATTCTGGTATTCACAGCCAAAAGACATCGCAAAATCAACTTGAAGGATTCGCACATTTTCATTGCGTTGGTCTTTTTGAAATTCATTGGCTTGAACTCGTTTTAAATTAACATGCTTCATCATAATATGGATAGAATCAATCAATTTTTCTTTAAGTTCACCTGAACTTGTTTCGTGGTTTACTAAACGTAGTTTATTTTCTGAGTTTTTTTCCCATTCTTTCCATACACACATTGTACTTAAATCCATAGAAATTAATATTTTTTTGCCATCAGAACAAGTATCACATTCATTTTTCCAGCACTTCGAATCCAAAGAAGGATCACATAAAATCATAGTCCACCAGTCGTTACAATAATTTTGTTTCAAACCTTTCAATTTGAAGATAAAATTTTCATGAGTTAAACATTTGCACTGGTCTGAAGGTGTGTCTTTCATTAGCAAAACATTTTTCGGTCTTAGACTACAAAATTTTGAAAATCCAATTTCGATATTAGGAAAAAATTCTTTAAAAATGCAAAAGGCTTCTCGTAGGTACAAAGTCAAATAAAGCTTTTGACACTTCTTCTTGATGCCGTTTTCCCAAACAACGATGAAATCATTTGCGCCTGGGCAGGTATACACAATATCCGGACGATAGTAAAATGCTTTCACATCGTCATAACGTGTATGATCACCTGATGTGCTAATGTTTGGGCTTTCTGCTAGAGCAATGTTCATTTTATGCGCTAGTTCTGTAACAACCGCTTTTTTCTTGCTTGGTGATTGAGGCAGTGCTTTTAGAGCCTTTTGAACAGCTTTGGATAAAGTCTGCTTCGTCTTGTACGGAGATTCAGTACTTACAGGAGAATCAGTAGGATTTTTACGTTCCACCTGCTTTTTTGCCCTTTGCAATCTCTTCTTATCCCTTTCCTTAAGTGCAATTGCTTTTAAGTCACCTTCAGAAAGATTTTCTGCTTTTCGTTTACGAAGCTCACGCAATCTTTTAGCCTCATTAGCGGTAAAATTAGGATCTTCCTTTTTTTTCTTTTCTCGAAATTTTCGCATGCGGCTAGCACTGGCTGATGGTTGCTGGTCGCTCATTTTTGCGTTATTGAGATTTGCAGTACAAAAAAGGGCTTTGTTTATTACAAACGCCAGTAAAAGTTGAAGATGTCAGATAACTTATTCTTCGGCGTAACGTACAGACACTTTATTATCACCAAGAATATATTGTAAGCAAAGCGATTTCAAACAAAATTGTTTCACCAGTTTTTAGACCGCTAAAAGTTAGCTGTTAACAGAAAATTTCAATTTGTATAGTCAACTTGTTTTACAATTATTAATAGAATAAGGAATTAAGCGTAACGTATGGGACATCGAAACTTACCTTTCCGTTATGATTAATTTCTTATCAAAAAACACTTAACCCAAAAAAATGAGTATGCAGTTAAATACAGCGGACCATACACTATAACTTAGAACAGAAATCTAGTTTCTATCTGATAAACAATAGCAGCAGCGACCTCGCAAACAGTTGTGTAAAGACTAATGAAAAAATCCGACTTGTTGTTACTCTCAATAAATAACGGTATTTAGAAAAAATGAGACATACTCACTACAACTTTTGTAAATTATTTTAGATGAGAACATTATCTCACTATGTACGTGCAATAATATATAAAAAATGCATATTTGTAAAACAGTTCAGAGTTCCCCTTTTTCATGGAATGCTCCATATGTATGTATAGTTGCCCGGCGAGCTCAGGGTAGAGCATTAAATGCTGATCCACGCTTCCATCCGTGTTCCGGCGGAGTTTGTAGTGCTCCTGGCAACCCGTGTGTTTTGTTGCGATCGTGGTTTTTGGTTTTCGCCACCGTTTGTATGTTCGTTTTTTTATTTTGCTTCTTTCCTTCTTTTGTTTGTTTCCACTTGTCCGCTTTTCTGGTGAATGCGGCCAGTCAAACACCTAGTGACGATTCTGAAAATTGATATGAACTTCAATTTTTCATTTGAAGTTCATTTCACGGTTAAAGTTTCTCGCAATTTTATCTTTTTTTATTTATAAATTTCATATATTACTCGATTTAATGCAGTTTTTTTTTCTTTAATTGTTTAAATTTCAGTATTTACTTAAAAATAACATTTTTTTTCACACAGCAATTTTCACATCATTCCGTTCCAATTTCGGGTTCACAAGTCGATATACAGAAAATTTTATATTTTCTTGTATCGATTATCAGATTATCACTGGATATGTTTTTATGGTATGATGTTTGCTCCTAGAAGGTTCCTCTAAGACTTTTATTGTATGACGTTTACTCCTAGAAGGTTCCTCTAAGACTTTTACTGTAAGATGTTTACTTTTAGAAGGTTATTCTAAGACTTATTTTTTCAATGCTTAACCCTTAAATGCTTGATATTTTTTTCGATTTGAAATAAATATATAAATGTGAGCTTTTTCCGGCTTTTTGAATGAGGACCACTCTAGCCTGTCTCCACAGAAGAGGTATATGCCCAAACTTAAAGCATCCTTCAAAGTTGGTATGACTTTTAGAGCCACTTCTAGATTAAAATTGCTCATATTTGTATTTTGATTTGATGGTTCTTCTATAAATTTTTCTTCTTCTGCCGTTAATTTTGCGGCAAGTAAGACTTTGGTCTTGTGATAAATTTCTTTAAAATTGATCAAAAGTTCTGCACGAACTTTGTGATCACCTGGTGGTTTAATTTGTAGTTCTATGAATCTGTTTCCTAATTGCTCTACTTCTTCTACTTTTTCTAGTAGTGTCTCCTTTATATATAGTAAATGCGTTTCAAAATTACTATTATTTCTTCCATATGTGTTTATAATGGGATTTTATTTGTATTTATTTATACAAACATTTTTTTATTTTTTTTTTGTACTATTTACCTTATTTACGCACACTTATGTACGTATTGCTTAAAATAGTTGTTGAGTTTGAAAAATGCATATAGTACTAATATTATAATCGCTATCGTTGATGCTGCTCCGGTCAGAATTCCCGTTGTAGTAAAATTGTTGTTATTGGTATTCGCGAAATTCTCCGTAATTACCGTGGTCTCTTTCGGCTGAGGGGGGGACCCCATTCATTACTGCTTTTGTTTTGTCCAGCCGCGTCTTTGCTGTTCCTGTTCTATGTCATTTATCTTCATCCACAATTGGGTGGCCTCGTCCCAAGTCGGGAGTCTTAGTGTGTCGTTCACTAATGATAACAGGTGAGCGTGCTGCTTTCTTAGATAGACCTGTCTGCCACCTCTTTGACGCTTCGTTCGTGGTACTGCAACTTTCGGAATTTTGGCCAGCGTCTCTTCCTCTCCGCGTAAGGCCGCAATCGTTTCTTCTACGGTTGGTAGAGTTTTGGTTAGGTAGAGTTTTGTTGATCTCAAACGAGATGTATCTATGGTCAGAGAAAGTTCTTCTAACACCACCCACTTCCCTCCTGCCTATTGCTTATGACAAATGTAGGTTGTTTAACACCCCTATTACAGATTTGCAGGTTAGTTCCAAGCAAATAATCGAATGAGTGTTCTTCTAACACCACCCACTTTATTTTTCCTACAACAGAGTCAGAGGTAAAGGTGGTGTCGTATATTACCTCCTGCCTATTGCTTATGACAAATGTAGGTTGTTTAACACCCCTATTACAGATTTGCAGGTTAGTTCCAAGCAAATAATCGAAAAGGCAAATAATGGAGAAGAAGGGTTGAATGAATTATGATATATATTGAAGAAATAATTGTATTACACTATAAATTATCTTCCTTTTTAATACTTTTAAGTTAACATACTTTTAAGTTAACATACTTTTAAGTTAACATACCTTTTAAGTTAACATACTTTTAAGTTAACATACCTACTTGTCACTTTATTCGTTTATTACTAATTACAATAAATTCAGTCAAGTTATTACCTTGCTTGCAAACACTACAAATTATATTTGCGCGGAGCGTTGAAATTGGATCTTGTACCTTGTGAGTTGAATGAATTATGTCTTAATTGCATCAGCTGTGATGTGTTCGGCATTATTCTAGATTCGCTCTCAAGTTCAAGAGCCAATTCTGTTGCTTCTGCTAGATCTTTCGGTCTTGCAGCAAAAATTGTCGCTTTGTAATTCTCATTCAGTCCTTTCTTGAAAGTGTCCAATGCTAACTTGTTGTTTGTTTTTGTTATTACGTTCTTTTCTGCTTGTGTAGCTGTCTCTCCTAAATTGTGTATGTTAATTCTGTTTAAACTTTCTATTATTGTCAGAATTTTTTCTTTGTACGAGTTGATTCCTGAATTCCTTTGTTGTAGATTACTTAGTCTAGCTTGTAGCTGTGGTATTGTTGTCGTGTCTTTGTACCTCTGTTGTAGTAGAGTGGTAAGTGTATTCTGGTTTTGTGTAACCTCCTATTGCTGTTCTTACATTGGCAGATAATTTGGCATGGTAGATATACTTTAGTAAATCTGTCTGTCCTGACTCGCTGAGTGATTTGTTTATCAGCTCAGCGGTGATTATGAAACTATCTAATTCTCTGAAGTTGCCCGTAAATGTGGGTAGAGATTTTGATGCCGTTTCTATGCTAAAAGATGCCATGTTGTCTATTGGTTCAGTCTCTTGGGTTAATTGTTTTAATAAAATAGTTTTTATTGTGGAATAAGTATTGGCGAAGCTAATTTTTATTCCAGTTAGATCTTTATTGTCAGTGTCGGTCTCTATTATGTTCGATTGTTGTTTTGTCGTTATAGTCCTCGATAGTTGGAGTGCCAGTTTTTCTGATCATACGCCAAGTTATTCGCATGCATGCGATCTGGTCACTTTCTTCGGTTTTTAATTTGGAGTTTGAGATTTTCAATTTCCTCCCAGATTCGTGTGGTCTCATTCCACGGAGGTGGGTTGGTTTCGTCTCTAACGATTGAAAGTAGGTGCGATAGTTTGTGTTTCTGTTTGGTTAACAGTCCTCCTCGTTTCTTCAAAGGTTTATTTTCGCACGGTGGGATTGATGTTTTCTTCAGCTCTTTCTGGAGTATCTGTCGTTGTTGGTACTCCTTTATCGTGAGTGGCAATGGTCCGACTTTTAGTGGCGGTTGTGCAATGTATGTTGGTGCAGGAACGGTTGGTTTGCATGCAAATTGTGGCACGTATTCTTCCATTACTTGGGCTATTGTTTTTGCTGCTTTGCAGGTTGTGGATCGGTTGCAGGATTTTTGGCTGCCTTTCAGGTCCCAGGTCAGTTGCAGGATCGCCATGTTGTAGGATATGTTGAGAAGTTAGGCTGGAACGGCATTCAATTCATTTGCAGATTCTATACAATGTATAGATGCAAAAGAGCACTATAAAGAAGAAATGCCTGACACGAAGCGGAAAGACGCCCTCAGTAAAGGTTTTGACCGGCAGAGTGTGCCGTTGGCCAAGCTATTGTTTGTGCTGTTCTGTAACTATGCCTAGTCAAGAGCACGAGAGAAGAAATAAGAAGTCTAATGCAGGATTGCAGTTTTAGAAGTTCAGATTAATTCTGGTTTATTTGGTGGCTCGCTGGCCCTTTTATATTATTGAATTCTTATTGTTTTCTTATTCTAACTAACATAAAATATATCCATCTTATTTCTACTAGTTACAAATTGTGACGAGTAAAGGATCGAAGTTTAATTTGGCAACTTAAAAAATTTATTTCTAAAATACAAAAATAAAAATCAATACAAATTAAAAATGTGCTGTGCGTCGCTTACCGTGGTGTGCTCCTCGGCTGTCACTCGTCAACTGTGCAAACCGGCAACACGCTCACGATCAGCGAAACACAACATTCAAATAAACGATGGCAATTCAGGAATGGTCGGCAACTCTTCGGCAAATATTTCTTACACAAATCATATTCCCGAAATTAGTCTCAAGTATCGGATTACCGATATTATTCATTGACGAATCATCGTCTTTGTTTATATTAATAATTTTGAGTGCAAGTTCAGGGCTAAAGTCACTGCACTGTCTAATATGCATTCGCTGCAATATAGGCAGCGTGTGTTATTGCACCACCAAAATGCTAGTCTAGCGTATTTGGGTATTGAGTGCAATTGCGTACGTTGCGCTATTGTCAGTTTGTTTGCATATGCGACTTGTTGCTGTGCTTATGACGATGTGTGGTCGTCAGTGTACACTTGTGTGGTACACTACACAGATAACAAAATAAAATTCAGTGCATAGAACTTAAACTATATTATAGAAATAAAAAATTCAATTTTTTAAAGGCAAACATAAACATATCACAAAAAGTAAATTAAACCTTAGCATACATACATATAAAATAAAAATACATTACAAAAAAAAATAAAACATATTTTGGAATGGTGTGAAAAACTAAAATTTTTGTTTTTAAATCAAAATTAAATTAAATTGGGAATTAAGTTTTTAAATGAAATCAATCTTTGGAATTTATATTTGCAAATAAAATTTCATTAACTGAATTTCCATTAGATCCAAGTTTGGATGGTTTATCTGTTATTAGTGCCCGTGCAATGGAAAATATTCTTTCTGAAGGGGCACTAGATGCTGGTATAGCGAGTATTCGGCAACTCAGTTTATATAACAATGGAAATTCATTTTTCCTATCATTCCACCATTTCAAAATATTTAAATCATTTTGCAGAGGCACATTCGTATTTTTATATTTATGTAATTATTTCAATTTCAATTATATATTGGTTAGAATAAACTTCCTCTATTGGTTGAACATATTTTTCAAATAATGAATTATATTCTAGATGAACTTGTTTCAGTGGGTGAATTGACAATATTTATTTCATTTGAATATGGAAGCAACAACACTGAAAAAATTATGTAGGTAATGCCAAATGATTTGTCATTTGGCGCAAATGATTCCGCTCTTGATTATTGCTCAAGAACCGAAGCTGTTGAGATAACAGTGCCGAGACTGTCATTTGGTGAAGAGAAATATGTAGGTAATGACAACAGCGAAACAGTTGTGCCAAATGCAAAAGCCCTTGATTTTTCAACTGTATGAGTAGGTAATAACAACAATTTTGCCCTTGTTATACTGTGAAGCTAGTTTTCTCAATTTTTTGAAAGCGCTAATAACAGTTTTGCTTTTAATATTCTGTTAAATAATTCTCACAGTTTTTTAAGAGTGCAGCCTTTGAATTATTGTAAACAACAGTTTTTTGACGGCTTTGTTCTTGAAAAATTGTAATTCCGTTTTTTTTTATGAAAATTTTTGGAAAATAAAAAAGCATTTTTTTGTTATTTTTTTTTCTAATTTTTATTAAAATGTTATTATTCTTATATTGTTATTCAACATGTTTTCTCTAGCCGAGAACTTAAAATTATTTATATTTACAACATGAAAGGCATTACAGGCATTTTTTATTTCATACTATTGATATTTTTGTAAGAATACAGTTTCATTTTCTTGTAATACTAAATAAATATCCGATTCTTCTTCAAAAAATATCAGTAATATTTTCATTATTATATCATTAAACTTAACATATGTATTTTCTTCGAATACATGACATGATTTTGCGAACGTGGAATATAATACGTGGCCTCTACCTCAGTTGGAAATAATTCAACGATCGCTTTTGCAGCGCGTCTCATTATTGAGGGGTCCATTTTCATGTGTCGCAATTGATACTGTTCCACAACTAATCGAGCAATTATTGTCTGGTCAGCCTCTCTTAAAACTTTATTAATCGCAAAATTGTCTAATACATACAGTAGCGAGCAATACCGTTCGGATGTTTGTCAATGTTAATTTGTTATTGCTGTAAAGAGAGAAATAATACTCCGATCGTTTTGAAATTTTGAGCGCTTGTTCTTTATTTGTACTCTTTTCTCCCAAGTATAACATTTTAAAACAAAAACAAAAAGAAACTAATAATATTCTATTAATATGCAAATATGTCAATGCGAACGGTTTTGCACGTTCTCTTTAATTTTGAAATAACAATTAATTTTTCAATTTTTTTAGTATTTGGACCAAAGTCCTTTTCTTGTTTTTATCATTTTAATCCTATTTGGCATACTTTCTACCAGTTTTTCCAACGTGCAATGGGGAATCTCGTTCCAAGCTGCTTGAACTCGCTCCCATAGCTCATCCAAATTTTTTGGAGGACTATCGTGCCGCGTAAGCGTTCTTTTTACAATAGCCCATAGGTTCTCGATCGGGTTGAGGTCTGGGCTTTGCGCTGGCCACTTTAAAGTCTTAAACTGCTGATTTTCTAGCCACTCCTTTACGATTTTTGCAGTATGCTTCGGATCCCCATCTTGTTGAAAAATGATTTCATCAATGGGGTATGCGCATTCATCGACGAAGTCTGGCAAATTAGTTTTCAAAAGGTTTAAATAATATTCTTTATTCATTATACCATTGATTTTTACAATTGGTCCAGCATGCCACCAAGTGAAACAAGCCCACACCATTATGCCACCACCTCCATGCTTTAAAGTTTGCTTAACTTGGTGTTGTTGAAGAGACTCATTAGGACGGTGCCAGTAGTATGATTTACCATCGGACAGATAACGGTTTATTTTTGTTTCGTCTGACCATATCACTCTTTTCCAATCTTCCACAGTCCACTCTGTATGTCTTGCCCAGCAATCGTTGAACTTAGTACATTTTTCAAATCAATTTCTGTACTTTGTACTTTATTAGTTCCATTACTGCTGTTCAACTAGTATATAAATAAAATCAATAAAAAAACGTTAATGTAAATTTCAAGTAAATATGTAGGTAAATAAAGCGTAGAATAAGCAAGAGGCTACTGTACTACAAAATACACAACACAAACTTCACGAACCAAAAAAAAAAAGAAAAAACGAAGCAAACAAAAAGTGCCAAACTGCTACATAGCTGCGCGGTTGTTTACTTTTAATGCGTGTTGTTGCTATTGTATGTGTGTGCTTTGCTTTCGAATGCTTTGTGTTGTAATTCTAAGAATTCCGTTTGTGGCGCTTGTGGAGGCAAAGAAGATATATAAAAAATGTTAAATTGGAGACCATAGACTCAATTGTTTTTTGTGTTGTGTATAAAAAAAAAATACACTTACTGTGTTCTTAGATTTCCATTTTTCAAATTTTTCCCGAAAAATAAGTTTTTCTCCTAGCATGTGTCGCTCACAAAATACTTTGTCTATGTCACTATTATTTAATAGTTTAAAAGTATCAATACAATTAATACCACACTCTTTAAATAATAACTGACTGTCGGCATTCATGCCCCACTCACTCAAAAAAGCCGTGAAATAAAGTTGCTGATCTTCAGTCATGCTTTAACTTAGGCTGCAAAATATCAACTGAACTGAATTTACATTAGAAGAAATAAACCACCTGTTTTTGACATTGGCTTGTTACAACAAAAAATTGAGAACAAAGAAATACAGCAGAAAACAAAGAAAAAAAAATGAGAGATTAGCGAAAAGCATTAAAATTTGTTATGCGCAATAAAATAACAGCAAAGTTGTTAAAAGGCTGTTGGTTTTACCTACATCGCTCTTGGAAGCGTTGAACAACAACAATTTACATTGATTATAAAATCAACAGTCTTGACTACAGTCTCTTAACAGCGCTACTATTATTTTTTAAAATGTAAAGCAGTTGAGGCAAGGGTTTTTTTAATGTTTCAACTATTTTTTCGCTACAGTTTTTTGACAGTCTTTCGCAGTTAGATTAACAGCGTTTTGTTTTTTCAGTGAAAGATTTACATTTGGTTATTACTTCTGTTTGTTCTTCTAAACTAAACTGAGTAAGTTGATTAGCTGGCGGAAATAAAAATATTGCTAATTTATGATATAATGTGATCTTGCTGTCTACTACTAAGGAAATTAAAGTATCATAGACATTTCTTTTAAACTCCCGAGATAAAAGTAGGCTCATCACTATTGGTGGTATTACACATTGTTTTTAAATTATTAATATGTGGGTGAACTAAATGAATAGTAACATAGGAGCTGCCTTCAAGTTCTGTGGAAGCATCCATGAAAGGCTTTAAAATTGAAATTAATTGGTCTAAATAATATTCTTTTATTATGCTAAATTTCTCAGTCATATTTTTCTCATTTAGTATTTTTGTAATATCAGTTAAATTAGATTTGATTGATAATAGATTAAAATATACTGTATTCCATCTTGCGGGTGTGAAGCTTTTCAATGAAGTGTTTAAATCACAATTTAAAGCAGATTTCTTAAAAAATTTTACCAGTTTTGGATGATTCTGTTACAATTTCATCAATTTGTGCTGACGTTTTAATACATTTTTCTATAGTATTGTGAATCAAGTGATTTATACAGTTGACATTTTCGTGATCTTTTAAAGCTGCTTTGATGTTACTTCCTCTATCTGCAACCACTACTACTGGGTCATTTAAGGAACAATTGAACTCGTTCAGTAGAGTATCCAATTTTTGTTTTATATTGATGCCTATTTAATAAATAAATAATTTCAAATATAATTAATTACAGTTACAAATAAGGACACTGAATAAATTAAATAACAATTGAAAAAACATTTGAAATTTAGTATTTACATGTATTATTTTACAGACAACTTACTTGTACTCGAAATTCCTTTCATAGACTTCACTCCCAGCAACTTGCTTTTATACACTCCATCCATAACGAAATGAGCCGTTAAGGCGAGGTACGAAATTTTTGAAAAATTTTCAGTCCATAGGTCACATGTCAGAGCATAACCAATTGGACGTATGGATGCTATCTCCGATTGAAGCTTTGTAAAGTGTAGAGAATAGCTATTCTCAACGTTTCTATATATTGTAGTTGGATGTGGTATTAGTGAATCAACATTAAGATTGGTTCCGAATTTAACATCAGCTTTGAATACACTTTTAGTCCACTGTCTTTTACTAAAGAGTAAGGGCGAATGTCTCCAAGAACCCACTCAGTTAAAACATCGGTACATGCCTTTTTAGCCTCTTGGTTTGGCTCAATCAATTGAATTTCTTTTTCATTTTTTAACAATGCACAACACTTGTGTTTGTTTAAATTAGATAATGCATTTTTATTGTATTTGTATACATTTTTACAAATATTGCATGCAACAAAATTTGTTAATTCAACATCGTTTTCGTCTTTAATAAGGCCAAAGCAATCCCATATCTTGCTTCGACCTCTGTTTGCACTAATTTTATAGACATCAGATAAAATCTTTTCTTTTATTTCAAAATTGTTAATTTTTAAATATATGTATATGAAGATGGGATCCCAACTGCCCACGTCTACCGACAATTCCTGCAGCGCCATGACGCAGTTACTAACTTCCCGCTGCAGCCGTTTGAGTGCCGACCCACTTTCTTTACCGATGGTACGCATAGTGAATAGGGACTTCAGCTGGCAATTGATTAGCTTGCGCCGCTTTTCGTGCCGGGCCATAAACCTCGCCCATGCCTGGTCAAAACCGCTATTCGTCAACCTGGCACTGCTGATCCACGATTTCTCGTGCTTCCCCCCTAGTCTTTACCCTCAGGTGGTACAGTCGTTCGATATTAGGCAGTCGGGCGTTCTGAAGAAAGAGCGCCGTGAACATATCCCGGAGGGTGATCCACTTGGACTAATCCACTTCGAAAATCTCAATGTCGCAAGGAGGTACTGGGACTGCGAGGACAGCACAGCAGGCGGCTCGGGTGGCACTGCTGGAGAGACTGTCAGGGATGGCATTAGGCCACTGATTCGAGTATGACCTTGTTTGTAAATAGCAAAACTTGCTGCTAATCGTTGCCGAATAGACTCCTTAATGGCGATGCGTTTCTCGTCTAGGTTCGCTTCGGTGACCGCTGTAGCCTTTACTTCCTTCAGCGCCGCCCATTGGTCTTCCAATTCGGTTAAATCAAGGCGAAGATATTCAAGATCTTGGGAGGCGGACGAGTTTCGCTCGAACTCAGTGACAAATGCGGTCAGGCTGTCGGCTGCGTCTATGAGGGGAGTAAGCATGGTCACAAAACGTTCGGCCTGAGATCGCAGCTCAATTATGGCAAACAACGAGCAGAGAACGGGTGAACGCTACAAAGTTCAAGTCGATACACCCGGTTACCCAGCTATATGTGTGCGCACACCTGTCCCGCTGATGTGACTGATGTAACACCCGCCTTATTACCAATGAGAATTCCACGCAATGTAAAAAGATGTCCCCAGTAGGAGCGGATTACTCGAAGCCAAACTTCGATTCGAACCGCTCTCCTATGAGGGAAGAGTGTGTTTCTCGATATTTGTGTGTGGCTGGAAATGCATGTTTTCCAAAACCCGAGCTTACAAGGTTCTGATCACCTGACTTTCATTTGCAACTTCTATTGATAAGGCAAAGCTCAAGACTGTCTATGCGTGTTCGGACACTCCACGATAGACAGACTGTTCACAGCGAACGCGTGTAGCAACTGGCGTTGTGGCGCGGCAAACTGATTCCCGCCGTTACCCCGCGCCAAAAATCTCGTCATATAAAGATGGCTTCCGCACTGATACCACCCCACTATGTACCTGCGCCGACCGCTCCCCCAAACACTCCATCACACAGCAGTGGATTTCGCAAGGGATGGAACACAGAGAGACGCCGACAGCATGGCACTCCAGGTACCAGGCAGAAAACATCTGAGCACTAGGGTTCGGCGTGATCACCGCGAATTCAGGCGACCATTTGCCTCGAAGTACTTTGTGCGCGAACAAAGTTTTGTTGGATTTGGTTCGTCTTGATAGACCCATACAGTCGACTGCTACTTAGTTTCGGACTCATATGCATATATCTTTAATTCGTCGCCTGTCCCGATGTCTTATAGACATCTTTTGAATCACCGCGATTAAATTCTTTTAACATTGTCTTTGACCAATCGACACGAGTCTTTGTTTGAACGACTGTCCAATTATGCGGTAACCAAAACGAACAAATGGCCGTGCTATATAACGTCCAAGTATCCTTTAATCTCAGGATCAGTCAATATCTAGTGGAACTAAGGCCCAAGTATGCCTTAAGCTCAGGGTAAGTCCCGTGACGATCTTGCAATATCAGGTCGCGCATAGCATCGATCAGAAAATATCGATTTTGGACAACCTCCACGAAATCCGTCCTTGAGGGGAAATACGACCACGATTGAATTCGTTATACCACTTTTTCACAGTGCTATAGGATGGTGCTTCATCGCCATATAAGTAATGAAGTTCATCCATGCACTCTTGTCTTGATATCCACTTTGAAAGTTATGAAATATAATCGCACAAAAATGTTCACGAGTTAATTCCATTTTTTAGCCGAGATGAGATGAATTGTTCTAGCCACTGAAAATTTTTTATTGATTCTACGACTAAAACTATTTATGTGACAATCAGAATACCATAGCCCAGACCCGGTATACGTCCTAGTTAGCGTAAGTAGGGTTTATCTTCCGTGCTTAG
Organism: Clusia tigrina; assembly: GCA_920105625.2. NCBI lineage: Eukaryota > Metazoa > Arthropoda > Insecta > Diptera > Clusiidae > Clusia > Clusia tigrina. The sequence goes on from OV050030.1 coordinate 33,415,306, forward strand.
TATACGCAGGTTTTGGTCTCAGCAGAATCGGTTAACACCTTAGACTGCTGTTCCGTCTGGAGTATGTGGCTTCGGTTCATCATCATCATTAACGTTCTCTGCCTCTCTTGGTTGAGGGTCATGATTACGATTGTTGCGGTTCGTCTGAAAATCAAAACGATAAAATCGGTTCGTACTGCACGTTGTAATGTAACATCGATGTATTCACCTTCCTGGATGTATCGACTTCGCTGCTTCGATTCTTCTTATCTTTTTCTTGTTCTTCATTTCTTCCAGAATTGCCATCTTATTTGATCGCAATGTCCCCTATATTTCTCAGTTTGCAAGGTTGCTGCAGTAACTGTTTTGCTAGTGGTATTGACGTAAACCAATTGTCTATGGTAACGTTTCTGTTCGTGCCGTGAATACTGCGAGCAAGTTCCTTTACGAAGTACTCTCCCAAAGGTGCCCCTCCTGTACTGGTTCGGTTTCCGAGATATGGCACATAGTCGCACATAATTTCTAACTTGACCCCATACTTGACGGGTTTATTTGACGCACTTCTGACTGATTATCACTTTCAATATCATCAACCTCCAAATTGTCTTCAGTTTCGCTATTAGACAATTCCTCCGAATTCATCCTCGTCCAACAACAAACGCGGTATACCCTAACCATTCGTCGAAACAACGAGCCTTATCGTAATACCTAGAAAAACATTGTACTTACCTACCGGACACTGAGCTGACGTTGTGATGATCGATGCGTTCGCCGTAAGGAGACAGCGAATCTTCTGTCGTGTACTCGTCCAATCGACGAAGGTTAGGTGTCCAGGGTTAAAGAAGTTGGGACGAATATTATGCAGATGAGGTCAGTGGTCTTATATATGCAAGATGGTTGAAGTATGGGCGTTGCATCGGGGGCAATTTAATGCGCTGGTACCATTAAGGACATGCCCGTGGGTGAGCAAGGTGTGTGGACGAAGACGTACGAAAGCTTTAACAACTTCATTACATTTACTGGAGGAAGGAAGGATATACTGGTTTGACACTGTGTCTTGTAAATTTAGTACTATTTACGTAAGGTAAGATCAGACGATTAAAGTCGTTTGCTTCAACATTTCCCGATGCGATGGTCAACAGTGGCTGCTTTAAGGCTAGCTTGGCTCTTTCATCGGCTAGCTTGGCTCTTCCATCGGCTAGCTTGGCTCTTCCATCGGCTAGCTTGCCGCTTCCATCGGCTAGCTCATTTCCATTGATGCCCTCATGCCCCCCGGAATCGATATAATCTTTGTTTTGTTGTGATGTTGTATGAGAATATGAGAGAGCTTTTCTTTCTCATTATTAATCCCATATCAGAATTTCAACTTAAACTAATTATAACCTAAATTATATCTACGTTCCGCTCGTATAATTGCGGTGAAGTGCCGTAGACGTGGTAGACGTGTTAGACGTAGAAGCAATAGTTGCTATGAAGTCGAACGCCGGCTAAGACCTCGCGTTTCGCCGTACGACTTTGGCGGGACCCAATGAGGGGAATTCTCTCCGCACTGAGTCCCGCTCAGAGTCTCATGGTGACTGTGAGCAGGCGGCAGCCATCGTCAGGAGGGCGCCGGCGCGAACACGTCTCAAATACCTTTTTCGCCGGAGCTTCTTCATCCATAAGATGGACATGCATGACCCAGCCAGTGTAGTCGCTGAATGCTTATACACTGAACTACGTCGATGTCGGCGTAGAGCTCATACAGCTCGTGGTTCATTCGAATACGGTAGTCGTCGTCAACTCGAACAGGACCAAAGATTTTGCGAAGAACTTTTCTCTCGAACACCCCAAGAGCGGCTGCATTCGCCTGCGAATACCACCCATGCCTCAGCGCCATAAAGAAGCACCGGCAGAATGAGCGCTGTTCGAGGTGGTGGTGGCATGGAGACTGAACTGACCGAGCTTCGCGTTAAAGTCGCCGAGAACTATTTTTACGTCGTGGGCCGGACAACGATCGTACACGTCCTCTAGACTCGCGTAAAAAGCATCCTTGGCAGCATCGTCCTTCTCCTCCGTCGGGGCGTGTGCGCAAATCAGGCTAATGCTGAAGAACTTAGCCTTGATGCGGATCGTAGCCAACCTTTCACTCATCGGTGTGAACCGGGAGACAAGGTGGCGTAGTCTTCGGCTTACTACGAATCCGCATCCAAATTCGCGCTTCTCCGCACGGCAGCTGTAGTGTGTGTAGATGTCGCAGTCTGCTCGTTTTGAGCAGCCTTGTCCCTTCCATCGCATCTCGTGGATGGCGGTGATATCAGCCTTAATTTTTTCGAGGGCTTCCGCCAGTTGGATAGAGGCACCTTCCCTATAGAGGGTCCGGACATTCCAGGTGCATATCCGTAAATCATTGTCCTTTTTCGTTCGCGGTGGTTGTCAACGTAGTGGGGGTTATCATCCGAGGCTGGCTCTTTGTTTTTCATTGGGGTTTGCTTCTTTTTTACGTGGCGGGTCCCAAACCCAGCGCACAACCCGTTAACGTCGAGGAAGACGCGTTGCACACATTAGCTCACTATTCTGCGGATGCCGAGATAGCTACCCAGCTGGCGCCACGTGGAAGCTGTGTGTCAACTTGCTAATAAATGAGACTGAGATGGCTCTGGCCATCACCAAGTTGAAGGCAATCAGAAGCTTTGCTGTGTTCAAACAAAACCCACACCCACTACAAAAGCCACACACCATAGGAAACAAACAGCAAAAGCCAAGGAGACATATTACATCTCCTATAACAATGTAATCAACCCCACTCTATGTACTCCAATACTAATTATACATTTTACACTCATCTCCTCACATCGATACTTATGTACTCCCCCTATATAAATATGTAATTCAGCTGGAAATTGAGAGACAGATCGGCCTTGACCGTAGGAAACAGTATATCCTACTAATAGTTGTGGATCTTTTAACCTTTTAAATTTGTTTGGTGAGGGCGGTATGAGAGGCAATAATAATTTTGCTCGTCACGTGTAATAAAACGAACACAAAACAACAAGACAAGACGACACGTCTGTAACCACCGACACTTTTCTAAATGAGACTGTACCCATCAGCTTGGGTAGTTTGCGCGAAGGTGGTCCCTAGCACGGGCCAGTTCCTCGGTCTTATTATTTGTTTTGCAACGCGATCTTTCTTAGAATCATAAACTGATCTTTATGCCTATAGTAGCCTCACACGCGTCACGCTGCCCGTCCTTTGGAAGCGTTTTCATACGAATTTTTTCGTCCGATTGATCCCATTGCATTGAAACGACACTGCAGCCGCAATATTTCTTGCGTATAAACGTGCGATCTACATCCGACTTGAATGGGATCTGTTCGGACGCATCCGACAAATTGCTATGCAAGCAGTTGTTTTCACTGCTATTTTTCCCTTAGTTTTGTAGAGCATCACACTCCAGTCTTGCTGATCACAGTAGTGGCGGCAACTGCTGCCTTTGTTGTTACCTCTTGAGGCTTCATGGTGGTCATAGAGTCTTCTCGTCGGCAACCATAGCCAGGAAATTCCAATGATGCAACGGCATGGAGAGCTTTGATGGCGGTGGTTGTAATCGTTGGAGTGAAGGCTAGGGCTGATGACAGACCAGAAATATTGGCAGTCTCAGTTGTCAATGGGGTTGGTGGCGTCGCTGTCACTAGTAGTGTCAGACGCTCTGTTAGCATCTTTTTTCTTCGAACCCTTTTTCATCGTGCTGGAACGTGTGTTCTTTGCAGGCGGCGTATGAAACATAAAATGCGCCTTACAAAGGGTCGAAATGTACTGTTGGACAAATTTAATATCTGTTTCGTGGAAGTGATCCTCCACGTTGAGGCACTCACGACCAGCAGAACGTCGCTGGGAATTTACAATTGCTTAGCCACTATTTCCTAGAGGCTTTTCAGCAAATAAGTTCGGTACGATTGACCCTTGCAGTTGCCGGTTTCATTGAGTTTCCTCTCTAAAGCCGCCATATGTAGTAAGAGCAGGGACACCTCTTGCAAGATGTCATTACTTCATTACTTCTGGACCGTCATAGGTACTCGGTCTACTCTCATATTTATTAGCAAGTAGACCCTGGTACTTTAGATTAGCTATTCCTTGGCTCCTCCCGGTTTTTCTTACGTGCTTGTGAATGTCACTGAACATTTGGCGCAGCCGATAGGATGGACCCTCCATCCCAGGACCATACCGGGACGAACATTTTGGCTTCATTATTTCATTTATTTGTTTCAAAAATGTATTTCCTATTATTGATTATAGTGACTTGTTACTTGTTATTTCGATGAGGATTTAACCAAAAGCAGAGCATCCAAGTAGCATTGTTCTGCGCTCCATCGATGCAGCAAATTGAAATTGTATGATGGGTGGGTCCTGTTATGCAGTCCGTTCCAAACACCTTCGTTGTCAGCGTGCGAGTAATGATATGCAGTACGTGTGTCGCACTGCCGATGTTTATTGGAAGTCGAATGTGCATATACTGATTTTTAATTAGTCCATTTTGCAGCGAAAATGCCAATGCTTTATAAGGACTAATAGAAATCGGTTCTTGCGAGGAAAGCTTTCTTCTTAATTCAGGCAAATTTGTCAAGTGTCGTCTTTGGAAGCCTCATTTAAAACAAATCCCACTAACCTTGAACCGTCCTTCGGGGTTCAAAACTCATTATTTTTCAATGGTTCCGACTATTCTTATAAGCTACGGATTTTTATCAAGGACCCCAGGATAACAAAGCATGCTAATGGATAGATTTGGGGACTGTCGCCAGCGCTTCATTGTTGAGTGTTCTTATGAAAAGTTCCAAGTACCTTCTTACAAAAGAAGTCCTTGGCCAACTTGGTTTTTTTTTTATATTTAACGAGGAGAAAAACATCTAAAGTCAGAACCCCGTCAGTGCGGGAGTCTAACTCCGCTAAAACCTCCTCTCGTCATTACGTTGATCAGCATGAAAGTCTATCGACCCTTTTCGGATTGCTCCCACTTTGTAGATATTTGTGGGTCTCGCCATCTGTACCTCCTTCCTGCACCTCCTTCGCCAACAAGCCAACGGATGGTTTGCTGCTTATTATCCCTATTGCTTCGACGAATGGTCTTGACGTCCTCGCCAAGAGCTTTTATTGACTTCTAAGCTTCTATTTACTGCAAGGCTTCAGCATACGATGCCTCTCCGGTTTTTGCAATAATGAGAGCATCGGGCCTCGGACGGATCTCCTTGGCTACTTTTTTGTAGCTTTTGTGGGCTCTTTGGCTCCGATATCCCGCTTAGCTGTTGTCTTCCTTTGCACTGGCTTCCAATCGGTCTTAGTGGCTTGCTCCGACCTGTTTGGTGCTGCTTTATCGTTCTGTTGCTGCAGGTGCTGTCGCTGTGGCTTCGGAGACACAAGACGAGTGCGCTTTTTTGTTGGAAGTGGGGATACTTCCACCATGCCGTCAGTTTGCGCTGCTGTCCTCGTTCTCGTCGCATGTACTCTGTTGATCCACGGTGACATTTGCGTTGCCTTCGCTGTGGCTTCGCCTGCTTTTTTGCGGATCTGCTCTCTTGTTGCTGTTTGGCGCAGCCTTCCTGATGTCCGCCAGAAGGGATCTCATCGCCTTGTTTATATTGCGCTGAATATCCATCATGCCGGTCAGCTCCTCGATTTTTCTTCCCATTATCATGAGAGTATCCGCACGCACAATGCCCTTCATTTCAGCATTCTTTAGCTTCTCGGGCTTACCAATCGGTGTTAGCATAAATTGTGTGCCGATCGATGTTGGAGTCGAAACTACCTCGCTATCGGTGTCACTCGGTGTCACAATTCTCAGCGTCATTTTCTAATCCCCGTACAACGAGCGGTGCACGCAGTCGCTTTGCGCACCCCGGGGGCGATCGCTGGACGCTTATTTATTTATTTACCGCGCAAACTTTTCCTCTTTCACAAGATATTCGAGGAGCAAGTCTACTCAGAGTTAAAGCACATGTGTTAAAAGGGAGTCCTTGTACTACGGCTAGAAAAATACAAGGATTGCTTTCTTGATCTAAGAATCCTCTTGGGGTGTGTTTGCTTAGCCGGATGCCACCCAAACCAATGGACGTTGGCTGATGTCTAAGTCCACCTCGGTTCGCTAAGGTCAGGTCCTGCCTCTTGTGAATTAGAACGCTGATTGTTCTTTTGGCAATTCAATTGGCAAACCCACCTTTATTCATAATTCATGATTCATGTGCGCGACGAAAGTTGAATCAATTATATAGGATCTAGTATGAAGAAATCCAATCCAAACTATTTTTGCATTTAATTGAAGGCTTTATTTAGCATAGTGAGAATGATCCCATTTGGGTCAAAGGATCCGTTTTGTTCGATAACTCGATGCCATTTTGAAAGTAATTTCATTAGGCCTCTGTCATAGAAACCCTCGACAAGACAGGGACAGAGACAATCGATTTTCACAAGCTTCTCTGGAGCCGAATGTTCCACCAGCAAATTGGTTCGGCATAGACAGGAACAGATGGTAATCACTTGGTGTCAGGTTCGTACTAAAACGCGGATGCACAATTAAGCTTCCAACCAATCGCCCTGGGCGAATCACTATCGATGTGTGTGGCCTGGCGTTGTCCTGATGGAACACAGTTCCTCTCCTATTGGCAGAAGCTGGCCGCTTCTGGGCGATTACTTCCTTCAGATGGTCCAATTGTTGATAGAACAGGTCCGAATTAACAGTTTGGCCGAAGGGGAGCAGCTCATAGTAGAAGATTCCGTGTCAATCTCACCAAACACACAGCAAAACTTTCCTGGCCGTCAATCCTGGCTTGGCCACTCTCAAATGGTAAGGTGGAGAGCATGGTGCATGCTGCATCGGGCCACGACCATACCACAAAGAGGGGAATCCGGCGCGAACAGCCATCATTTGCGTTTTTCTTTTCGTTTTTATCCCGTCAGTACTCACTTTGGGCAACTACCTCCCTTGTAAGCGCTTTGTGGCTATCTCCGGGCAGGTACCACCTCGACGGTCCTCTTATTAGATGTCAATAGTTCTCTCAATTCCGCATGGTGTATTGAGGGATCTTGTGTCTTATTGATATTGGTGGGTTTTTGGAGGGCTGATACTTTTTGGATCCGGAAGCTCTGCCGCCGCTGTCGTTTCTGATGACGCTCGTCCTTGTTGACCGCAAGGAAACTTGTTTGTATTTATTTTCATTCCTTGTCAATTGTTTCAGCTGTGGTTCTAGTTGACAAATCAGCAGTTTTAATTGTTTATGGCTCTTGCTTCGTCGCTGTTCTAGATCCAAGGGAACGATCTTTCAGCTGCGCTGCATGAGGGCTCGTTCCGTTGGATCGTCCGTAAGTGAGAGGAAACGAAAGAAAAGATGGCTGTTCGCGGCACGAAATTACTCACCTTTCCTATTAAGGGTCCGGACAGGTGGATATGCTTAAATCATTGTCCTTTTTTCATTTTGCGGTGGTCGTCAATATTAAGAGGGTTCTTATCCGAGGCTTGTTTTTATTCTTCACTGGACTGGCGGGTCCCAATCCCAGCGCACAACCCTGCACACATTAGCTTACTATTCAGCGGTTGCTGAGATACCTATTCCGGTGACGTCACGTGGAGGCTGTGTGTCAACTTGCTAATGTTTGAAACAGAAATCGTTCTGGCCATCACCAAGTTGAAGGCAATCAGAAGCTTTACTCTGATCAAATAAAAGTTTGGTCAACCTTTTGTTTCTTCCTCCGATGTGCCGCCTCCTTAATGAGAAAATGCTGAACCCGTCGCAGCAAGGCCTCCCCCAAGGTCTGCCAACTCAACACTCCGTTCGCCCTCAAATATAGCCAGTGCAACCAGTCTTTGGCGCGGCCCTTAACCAATTGTTGGAAGTCCCGCCATGGCACTCTATATTGGGCCTGGAGGTGTCCAGTCGGAAAATGAAGTCGTCTACCGGTGACTCACTAATATCACAGGTAAAGACTAGGTCCTACTAGACTACCTTCACGGATCCCGCAACATATGCGTAACTTAGTAGTAGAAGAGGAAACAGACTATGATGCATTCACAGCAGTGCCAGTGCCAACGCTTGTCTACTACAATGAATTGGAAGTGGCCAAGAAGGATTTGGCTACACAGATCGGTGGCCGCAGCATTGTCTAAGAGGGGGGCATCATAGCTAGCTTTCCTCGTATGATTACTCGTAGCATCTGCAACAGTAGCCAAGTCTGCTACCGCTGTTGCTTGCTGTCGCTGTGTGACGACGTTCGTCCGCTTGCTCACTCCCTAAAATCGCCGGTACTGGGCTGGGTATCCGGAACCCTGCACCGAAACTTCAGGGCCCACCCTTAGCATTTTTAACCTACTGCCAGGTTTTAATTACAGCCCACCTTAACCTGGGAACCGTTGTGGTTATTAACCGCCACGGGAATCCAGCGTTTAGTCTTCGCTGGTCAAAGCAGTGCAACATACAGGCGCGATTGCACTGTTCCATCGTTCTATGTTACCATCGTTCGTCTCTATGATCTGATCGGAGGTTTGTTAAGGCCATGTTCTGGCTAATTTAGGGTATTAGATCCATTTCTTCTAAAAAAGAATTTGGGAGTCGGAATGCATCCATTCCGCGGACAGTATTCAATCTCCCAAAAGCATTCACTCACTTCTCCCCCTTTAACCCAAGGGGAATTACGGCCTTCTAACAAATTGTTACTTACGGAAGAGGCAGTGGTCGATCTCTTCCCGCATCCGAGGCTGTCTTTGATTATTAGGAGTGCTTTGTTCAATATAACGACAGGGGTACCAACCTTGAAGTTCAAAATCCTAGTATACATTCAGCCAGCCGGGAAATTGTGGATTCCCTGCCCCCATGATTCAAACACTCGATAGACAGCTTTCGACCGCAAGCTCTGGTTTATATGCCGGCTACGATATTGGTACGAAAGCTCCCTGTTGTTCCAGTGGTGGTCAATCTTCCGTTCAAAGCTCCGGACAGGCTTATACTCGTATATGAGCTACCACTGACAGTTCGTCCACCCGCAACCAAAACAAACACCAAAATAAGACAAATGCCCACAGCTAAGGACACCTGAAACACGGTGTTCTAGCAAGAAATGGAAAGGAACAAAGGAGTAAGTGTAGTTGCCACCTACTTATCTCACATACATTCTGATATACTTTGCTTTTGGATAGGTCCTGGGATTTTGTTCGTGAGTAATGTATTGGGTGGATTGTTTCAGAAATATTAAGTTTGGGTATATCCCAGCGAAGGTTCTTCAGCTAGCGGGGAGAGTGAGTCTTTTGTGGCTGGTTTACTGCGGGGAAATAGTAAAAAGATTTTGTAGAAGAGTGTTTTAATAGAAAACGGGTTATGTCGATAAGGCGACAGTTCACAGGGAATATTCATTTGAAAGCTCCTATTTAGCATACGAGATATCTTCAGTTTAAATCATACGCCGACTATCCAATTAGAGTACTACAGTATCGTAATGGAAGATTCAATTCAATTCTTTCATGTCAATTTAATATTTTCTTTCGAGGAGATTCTTCTTTTCAGAGAAAGATACTATTCTTTCCTTTCGAAGTGGGATGTTATTCTTTCCTTTCGAGGAGAGATACTTTTCCTTCCTTTCGGAAGGTGATACTATTCTTTCTTTCAGATAATGATACTATTCTTTCCTTTGGAAGGAGGGATACTATTCTTTCCTTTCAGAGAGTGATACTATTTTTTTCTTATGAAAAGTGATACTATTATTTCCTTTCGAAGAGGGATACTGTTCTTTCCTTTCGAAGAGGGATACTGTTCTTTCCTTTCGAGGAGAGATCCTATTCTTTCTTTCAGACAATGATACTATTCTTTCCTTTTGGAGAGAGACTATTCTTTCCTTTCGAAGAGAGATCCTATTCTTTCTTTCAGAGAGTGATACTATTCTTTCCTTTCGAAGAGATTCTATTATTTCTTTCAGAGAGTGATACTATTCTTTCCTTTCGAGGAGAGATCCAATTCTTTCTTTTCGTAGAGAGATACTAGTCTTTCCTTTTGAAGAGGGATATTATTCTTTCCTTTCCAGGAGAGATACTATTCTTTCTTTCAGATAGTATTACCATTCTTTCCTTTCGAAGAGGAATACTGTTCTTTTCTTTCGAAGAGGGATACTTTCGAGGAAAGATCCTTTTATTTCTTTCAGAGAGTATTACCATTCTTTCCTTTCGAAGAGAGAGATACTATTCTTTCTTTACGGAGAGTGATACTATTTGTTCATTTCAGACAAAAAGAGAGAGAGAGTGTGAGCGACTCTAATGTGGCATATGCAATACAAGTACATTAATACCAAATGGTTTAAGTTGAGAAAGTGAAACCATCAAAGAAAAAAGGTCACAAACAAATAATATTCAAATTGAAAACATAATTTCTTCCAGGACCAAGGAGTTAGGACGAGGTGAAGTAGGCTCAGAGAGCGGACAAATGAAAACTAAAAAAATGTAATTATGAAAAGTCTTTGAGAGCTCTCTATCAGCTTTACTTCACCTCTCTCTCTTCTATCAACATGCTTGCATTAGTATTATTAGAGCAATTGCAGTTGCCTCAAATAACGTCTTGAAGAGATTTCGATTATATATTTTCTAATTGTATTTTTTATATTTTTATTAATATTATTTATTAATTAATTAATATTATTTATTAATAAATAACTAAATGTAAGGTCATTATTATAAAAACAATTAACATTTGACCGGCTTTAACGGGCTGCCGCCTATAACTTTATCTGATAGGATAGTGAAAATTTGTATTTTAGTGGAACTCCACTGAATCAGACCATTTCAGCCCCAATTTTATGGCAGAATCCCACAAAAAATACTTTAAAGCATACTCTCGTATATCACTTTGCATTTCTATGAAGAAAACTTTATTAAATGTATGAAATATATATATAAGACTATATATGTACACTACTATAAGCTATATAGGAAATTATTTGTCTATATATATTTAAGATTTGTAACTAGCACAATGTAAATTATTTTGTTAATAAAAGTAAACTAATGTTAAAATATGATGTGTTCAGTACAACACCATCAATAGATGGACTATGAATGGGAGAATGTTAATGTTATGTTTACCTTGAGAGTTTAAGACCAACGAGAGAGATATGGTTTGGTTTTTTATACTGAACCGATTAGATTTATTTAGACATTTCATTTAAATATACATTGGAGAATGAAAATAGAATGATTCAAATTGTTCGTCTACACTCAGAGCGTATTCCTTAAATCACTCTTATCAGCTGTTTTTCAGTTTGATTCACAGGGTTGCATTGGCAAAAGCCCGGAAAATTTCCCTATACTCAGAACTGTAGCAACATTAAAGCATGTCTACGAACCAAATGTGAATTACGTTAATAGAGAATACAAAGCCAATACACGAACCAAGGGTAGAAGTACCAAAGTTCAACAACTATTTGTGTCAAAGCGAGAATTCAATCCACAACAGAATTAAACCAGTTTAATATAATACAATCTCGTTTAATATGTTCAACTTGTTTAACATGAGAATCTCGTTTAATATGTTAATCTTCGTTTCGTAAGTTGAACTCGTTTAATATCTTCAACTCGTTTAACAGGTTCAACTCGTTTAATATGTTCAACTCGCTTCATAAGTTGAGCTCGTTTGATATGTTAATCTTCATAAGCTAAACCTGTTTAGTATCTGCAACTCTTTTAACATGTTCAACTCGTTTGATCTGTTAATTATCATACATTAAACTCGTTTAATGTGTTCAACTCGCTTCATAAGTTAAACTCGTTTAACATGGTCAACTCGTTTAACATATTCAAATCTTTTGATGTCTTCAACTCGTTTAACATTTTCAACGCGGTTAATATGTAAATCTCGCTTCATAAGTTAAACTCGTTTATATCTTCAACTCGTTTAACATATTGAGCTCGTTTAATATGTTAATCTAGCTTCATAAGTTAATCTCGTTTAATACATTAATCTCGTTTAACATATTAATGTCGTTTAAAATGTTAATCCCGCTTCATAACTTAAACTCGTTTAATATGTTAATCTCGTTTAATATGTTCAACTCGTTTGATATGTCGCTTTATAACTTAAACTCGTTTAACATGGTCAACTCGTTTAATATATTCAACTCTTTTGATGTCTTCAACTCGTTTAACATTTTCAACGCGGTTAATATGTAAATCTCGCTTCATAAGTTAAACTCGTTTAATATCTTCAACTCGTTTAACATATTGAGCTCGTTTAAAATGTTAATCCCGCTTCATAACTTAAACTCGTTTAATATGTTAGTCTCGTTTAATATGTTCAACTCGTCTGATATGTCGCTTTATAACTTAAACTCGTTTAACATGGTCAACTCGTTTAACATATTCAAATCTTTTGATGTCTTCAACTCGTTTAACATTTTCAACGCGGTTAATATGTAAATCTCGCTTCATAAGTTAAACTCGTTTAATATCTTCAACTCGTTTAACAAGTTCAGCTCGTTTAAGCTCCTATTAATCTCGTTTTAAGCTCCTAACGTGTAAACATAGCGTATATATACTAGTGCCAATATTTTGTACTTACATTTACTCGAGTGCATATAACGTAACGATACCACTTACTTCACACATTACCACAGAACTGGTTTATCTTTGTATTATTAGATCTCGTACCCAACCGCATGTCACCCGAGATATTGAGCACCAGTTCCATGCAAATAATGAATAGCACCTAATTACATGTATATCGGAATTATCAACTGAATGTGTTTTGTTGCTTACGGTACGATATTACTATATATTTTTCTACATATATATCTACACATATTTATATACAACACAACAATAAAGTAAATAAAGTATACAGAGCTAAATTTGAACAGTGGCGCAACTACATCTCTTTATATTCTCTGATGATCCTCTTGGTAAAGAGGAAGGGACCATTAATATGTATACTCCCTGCTGGGGGCAGTACTCCCCCCAAGCAACTAGTTACGCCACTGGCTTTTTAGTAAGAAACTGACCATGAATGTTTTTTGTAACAAATTTGTAATATAGACGAGAACACTCGATTTAAGAAGAATGCACCCAATAAATGTGAAACTGTGCCGATTGTGTTTGTACAAGATCGTCTTTTCTTTGGCAGGAGAGGGAGGGAGGGTCTTTTTCCGCTGCATACTTATGTAGATTCCTCATTGTGACACACTATGAGGATGAAATGTGATGTATTCAATATTAAAATACGGTAAGTAGTTTGGTAATAGCTGTGCTGCCTTGGTATCGCCAGATTCTGGGAACTCTGGAGCAAATCGCTGCGAAATCTCTGCTAAGGAGTGCTTAGCGAATATTCTACAATTCATTTTTATGAATGTTTATAGCACTCGTCGATTCAAGGAGAAAGGAAAAGTGAGTATTTCAAAATTCTAATATATATTGTCTCCAGGGTCAAGAATCTGGGGAATATATTAACAAGGATGTGATCTTTCAAATGAGCCCTTTCCATCTGTATACTTTCTTTTGACGCTGAACTGTATATATACTCTTGATGTCTTTGTATATAAGTAAGTATAAAAAGTAATCGAAATACTTGGGTCTTATAATTGATAGAAAGCTTACTTAGAAGTCAAACACCATAGAAAGAGCTAGGAAAGCTAGTGTGGCTTTTAGTGTCTGCGCTATAGGTAAAACCTGGGGAATTAAGCCTAGGGTAGCTCACTGGCTTTACACTGCAGTTGTCAGACCCATGGAAATGTTGTCTGGTGTACTGCAATGCAGAATAGAACCTACTGCGAAATTCGTAGCAGGAATGCCTCGAGGGGGATCCATCACCAGATACTCCCAGACGGATCAAAAAGAAATACCGGTGTAGGATCAGGATTTTATTGCGAAACTCAAACAGTGAATCCATCAAACTAATGGATCACAGCAGTGTTTTTCAAACGGAAATAACCGCTATTCACGAAGCCTTGAATTGGTTGAGAATAAACGAGGTAACCGTCAAGGATATCTGAATTTTATCAGACAGCCAAGCTCCACTAAAGGCTTTGGATGCATTCCAAATAACATCAAGGAGTGTCTTAGACTGTCGCTGATCTCCAAATGAGATGGCTAAACAATTCCATATCCATTTTATGAATGTTGGGTACCAGGCCATAGAGAAGTGTACCCATGCCTCGCATCCGCGGCTCACAACTGACCCAACTGGTAGTATAAGTGGCATCGCTGGTTTGCTGGTGATGGGGCTGCCCAACCTGCCTACCTATGTAAGTATAAAAAGTGTAAAAAAGTGTACCATGGTGAAGGAGGTGAAGGTGCGTCGAGAGACTACCCATATAGCTGTCTATTACAGTAAGAAAGAAAGGAGTTTTCCGAAAAATATTTGGAATTCTGCGTAAATAAAGTAGTGATATATTGTAAATCTCGTATCATTCACGATATATATATATATATATATATATATATATATATATATATATATATATATATATATATATATATATATATATATATATATATATAATGAAATCGGAAAAAGCTATTAAAAAGGAGCTATTTGTGCAGATGTGTGCAAGCGCTCAGCGAAGGCGTTTCGCTCAGTTCACTGCCATAAAAAGAGAACTACACGCACGCAAGAACTTTCGCCTCCCGAAATCTGTTTGTCAAAAAGGAGCAATACCAGGGAACACAGAGAAGCGACACTTAACGTCAAATTTTCTGACGCTTAAAAAACATGTCTTTAGTTGGCAATCTGTATAGGTTTGTTTATCAATTGGTTAATCAGAATTCTGAAGAAAATCAGCCACACTACTACAGTTTTGCGAATGTGTTAGTGTGCTCAAAACGAGAGATGTTTCAGTGTCGCGTCTCTGTGGTTTCTGGCAATACTCTTCTCCATGACACTAGTGTTGACTAACAACAAGAGAAGAGAAGAGCATACAAAAGTTTCGTTCAGTAGAAACAAGAGAAGATCATACAAAAGTTTACCACCAGGGCACACTTATTGGGTAGTTATTAGCAGAGAACACAGAGAAACGCCAAACGGCAAAACAGACGGACGTTGTACACGAATCCACTCAAAATCGTGGTGATTCCACTCAGAATCGTGGTGATTCCACTCAGAATCGTGGTGATTCCACTCAGAATCGTGGTAAATCCACTCAAAATCGTTGTCAGTCCACTCAGAATCGTGGTGATTCCACTCATAATCGCGGTGATTCCACTCAAAATCGTGGTGAGTCCACTCAGAATCGTGGTGAGTCCACTCAGAATCGTGGTGAATCCATTCAGAATCGTGTTGAATCCAGTCAAAATCGTGGTGTGTCCTCTACGTGCGCTGGGAGCGAAAAATACTTTTCTCTGTGTTCTCTGGTTATTAGGAGCGAAGAGTGTCCTCTTAATGGCAAGCGCAGTGCCTTTAGTTCGAGTCGCCAGGCTGAAGTTATTGAAAAAATAATTTAAATATTAAAATAAACTTTTAAGCTTTGCCCTCAATTTAGATGTAATGTAATGAGAAGATGCCATCGCACTTACAGCCAAAACGTTGATGAAAATCTCTGCTTTTCTGCAGCGGACACAGTAAACCCACTCAGGAGGCAGTTACGCACCCAATACCCAAGGGGAAGAAGTGGAAGATAATAATAATATTGACTCATTGTAAGTGCATTAATAAGATGAAATATTTAACTCATAGTAATTGAAATCTTCCCCTCCAGGCAAAAGATGCGTAAATGTGGTCAAGGATACGAGGGAATGAATTAGACTTGCAAACACAGTAAGAGGAGCTGAAATGGTTGAAGCTTTTACCTTTCTTTTTAATGTTGATCGCCCTTTCTTTTTCCTGTTGATCGCCCTTTCTTTTTCATGTTGATCGCCCTTTCTTTTTAATGTTGATCGCCCTTTCTTTTTCATGTTGATCACCCTTTCTTTTTAATGTTGATCTGATCGACCTGTCTTTTTCATGTTGATCGCCCTTTCTTTTTAATGTTGATCGCCCTTTCTTTTTAATGTTGAATGCTTTCTTTTTCATGTTGATCGCCCTTTCTTTTTAATGTTGATCGCCCTTTCTTTTTCATGTTGATCGCCCTTTCTTTTTAATGTTGATCGCCCTTTCTTTTGAATGTTGATCGCCCTTTCTTTTGAATGTTGATCGCCCTTTCTTTTTCCTGTTGATCACCCTTTCTTTTTAATGTTGATCGCCCTTTCTTTTTAATGTTGAATGCTTTCTTTTTCATGTTGATCGCCCTTTCTTTTTAATGTTGATCGCCCTTTCTTTTTCCTGTTGATCACCCTTTCTTTTTAATGTTGATCGCCCTTTCTTTTTAATGCTGATCACCCTTTCTTTTTAATGTTGATCTGATCGACCTGTCTTTTTCATGTTGATCGCCCTTTCTTTTTAATGTTGATCGCCCTTTCTTTTTCATTTTGATCACCCTTTCTTTTTAATGTTGATCGCCCTTTCTTTTTCATGTTGATCACCCTTTCTTTTTAATGTTGATCGCCCTTTCTTTTTCATGTTGATCACCCTTTCTTTTTAATGTTGATCGCCCTTTCTTTTTAATGTTGAATGCTTTCTTTTTCATGTTGATCGCCCTTTCTTTTGAATGTTGATCGCCCTTTCTTTTTAATGCTGATCACCCTTTCTTTTTAATGTTGATCTGATCGACCTGTCTTTTTCATGTTGATCGCCCTTTCTTTTTAATGTTGATCGCCCTTTCTTTTTCATTTTGATCACCCTTTCTTTTTAATGTTGATCGCCCTTTCTTTTTCATGTTGATCACCCTTTCTTTTTAATGTTGATCGCCCTTTCTTTTTCATGTTGATCGCCCTTTCTTTTTAATGTTGATCGCCCTTTCTTTTGAATGTTGATCGCCCTTTCTTTTTCATGTTGATCGCCCTTTCTTTTTAATGTTGATCGCCCTTTCTTTTTCATGTTGATCGCCCTTTCTTTTTCATGTTGATCGCCCTTTCTTTTTAATGTTGATCGCCCTTTCTTTTGAATGTTGATCGCCCTTTCTTTTGAATGTTGATCGCCCTTTCTTTTTCCTGTTGATCACCCTTTCTTTTTAATGTTGATCGCCCTTTCTTTTTAATGTTGAATGCTTTCTTTTTCATGTTGATCGCCCTTTCTTTTTAATGTTGATCGCCCTTTCTTTTGAATGTTGATCGCCCTTTCTTTTGAATGTTGATCGCCCTTTCTTTTTCCTCTTTCTTTTTAATGTTGATCGCCCTTTCTTTTTAATGTTGAATGCTTTCTTTTTCATGTTGATCGCCCTTTCTTTTTAATGTTGATCGCCCTTTCTTTTGAATGTTGATCGCCCTTTCTTTTGAATGTTGATCGCCCTTTCTTTTTCATGTTGATCACCCTTTCTTTTTAATATTGATCGCCCTTTCTTTTTAATGTTGATCACCCTTTCTTTTTAATGTTGATCTGATCGACCTGTCTTTTTCATGTTGATCGCCCTTTCTTTTTAATGTTGATCGCCCTTTCTTTTTCATGTTGATCACCCTTTCTTTTTAATGTTGATCGCCCTTTCTTTTTCATGTTGATCGCCCTTTCTTTTTCATGTTGATCGCCCTTTCTTTTTCATGTTGATCGCCCTTTCTTTTTAATGTTGATCGCCCTTTCTTTTGAATGTTGATCGCCCTTTCTTTTGAATGTTGACCGCCCTTTCTTTTTCCTGTTGATCACCCTTTCTTTTTAATGTTGATCGCCCTTTCTTTTTAATGTTGAATGCTTTCTTTTTCATGTTGATCGCCCTTTCTTTTGAATGTTGATCGCCCTTTCTTTTTAATGTTGATCGCCCTTTCTTTTTAATGTTGATCGCCCTTTCTTTTTAATGTTGAATGCTTTCTTTTTCATGTTGATCGCCCTTTCTTTTGAATGTTGATGACTATATAGTTCTATTAATTACAGATCATGTTGTGCGCCGGACAATATTCCCTTTGCGTCTCCGGACAATATTCCCTTTGGGTCTCCTACAGTCGATTGCCAGTCACAAACCGAGTGAGTACAAGAGAGTTTTAAAAGCTATTTTTATGTCCTTACGTTAATGAAATAACTCCACTAATTACCAGAAAACATGTTCTTCTAGCAATGATTTGTTTCTTAGCAATATCGCGTTGGAAGCTAAGGAAGGACATTATAGTTGTTAACTGTAAGTGAAGAATCATCAAACCAACTAATTTTCGTGTGCTCATTAGACACGCTTTTATCCGCGAAAACTACATCACGCAAACCCAACGAAAGGTTGAAAAAGTATTACGGGGACTCTTCATCATCGATTGGAACCATCCGCCACTGGTTTACCCAATTTCGGTGCGGTCGTACCATTACAAGTGACGCCGAACGTTCTGGTCGTCCAATTGAGGTCACCACACCAGAAATGGTCGATAAAATCCAAGGTATGATATTGCACGATCGACGAGTGATGAGGATGAGCGAACTTCAAGAGGCTACAGGCTTATCCCATGGATCAGTTATTTCAATTTTGCATAAGGATTTGGATATGAAAAAGCTAACCGCAAGAAAGCCGCGCTTGCTCATCGAACGCATTGGTTTGACAACTTCAGAGGAGTGTTTGGGATGTTCAATCGCAATCCGAATGAGTTTTCGTGCCGTTTCGTAACCCTGGACGAAACATGGACTCATCACAACACACCAGAAGCCAACTTACAGTCGAGACAGTGGACTTCTCCTGGTGCATCGAAGGCGAAGAAGACCAAGGTGGGTCTGTCCACCAACAAGGGCAGGGCGGCAGTGTTTTGGGATGCACGCTGTGTCATACACATCGGTTACCTTGAAAAGGGTAAAACGATGCCCCTATTTATTTGAAAGATGAGGATAGTCTCATCTACAGATCTTCTGTCAATATTCTTTATGAGTATGTTGTAGATTTTAAGAGAATAACCTTTTGGAACAGCAGGACATACAATCGTGTTGTGCATAGTTGCCACAACGATTTGTTTCTTTGATGAAAATCTTTTCTGATGAAAATCTTAGTTATACCCAACTAATACAAAGTTATATATTATGGTCTAGTGGTCAGCATGCTAAAGTCACACTCAGAGGGCCGCAGGTTCAAATCCTGCCCCGGGATTGGTTTCAAAAATGCTTCTTCCTAACAAATATTTTCTCTTCGAGTCGAAGGCCTCAGTAGCTAGTACTCATTCCCCTACACCCTTGCAGTCATTGTTAATTATGGTATAAGAAGATATAATAATAATAAAAATAAGAGAATACTAAATTGTAGAAACAGTCTGATAACCCTTTGCACCAACATCCTAGACCAAGGAATTTACCCACAAACATGGACCACAACGATCGTGGTACCTATCCTCAAACAGCATAAACCCATTTTTGAAACTTCGAGTTTCAATTTCACTGTTGCCAGCCTTGGACAAAACACTTCAAAAAATAGTGTCCGTGTGCCTCAATTGGTATGTGGCAAAAAATAACCTCCTTCAATCAATTCGCGTTCAAAAAAGGGCCCGGTACAATTGACGCTCGATTATATTTAACAACAAAAAAATATTTGGGATTGGTAGGACCACGAGACTCTTATCAGGGTTTTCCGCCAACGCTACGATGCTATTGATCGTTGTCATATTGAACTGAAACCTCAATTTCAAGGGATGGAATTCAACGGTGCCGTTTGCTGCTGCTACTCGCCGTAGTGCCCGCTCGCTTCCCACATCGCCAATCTATAGCATCTCAACAGAAGCTGGACTACCATATATGAAACTAGGTGCTTATCATAAACCTTTAAGGCTCATACCGAGAATTTTTCATAGCATCATGGATCTCAAGATACATGGGCATCAGTGGCAATGAGTTGGCTGACGAAAGAGCCAAGTTGGCTGACGAAAGAGCCAAGTTGGCGCTTGGTGAACCACTCTTCACATTTTTTTAGCCAGTGGCATTTTTTTAGACATTTACCGTCAGGAGGAAGGTTGATTGTATTACGGCTTGACTCAGCATGAGGTGATTTATATCGATCGACAATCAACCATTAGCCCCGATTTAACCCTCACAAAACAACACCAGCATACCCTGCTACCAGCTTCTTACCACATGTAAAAGAATGTAAAGTGCGGGAAGCACCACTGAATACATCAACGACAACAAACACAATTATGGTTATAAAAGTTTGCATTCCTAGCTGGACGAAGACCTGGTTTGGCGTCCAGTCTGGTATTATTTATTATAGATATATATACTCGTATATATATCTTTAGTTCTTATATAAAAACATTACTATACATATGAGTATATCTGTCAAAAGTGTCCAAAGGCCGACTATAACACCATAAGCATCTTTCACCCATCTCTACCACAGCTGCGTTCCCTATGAGTGCATTTTCATATTAACATTTCCTTAATATCCCCCCACTTGGGCACAGTCCCTATGACACTTTTCAATTCCTCGTAGCTGCAGCAAACCAGCGGTCTACGATTGACACCCGGCCTCAGTGTTTCCGTCAACCATGTCACCTTCTCACACTCGCTACGACACAGTTGAGTGGTGTGCGTCACGTCCTCAGCGTCCACTGTATTGGCGGCGTCATTGAACACTGCGAATGCGCTGACCTGCTGCTGATTCTTGACCAAAATCCAAATTAACTCGGGCATCGGAAACCGATCCCGCGATCCCAGCTGCAGATACACCTCCAGCTCGTCCCCAGTAGAGCCATGCAGCACGTGCACTCCGTGACTGCCCACGTACACGTCCAAATTGAGACGCTCGCTGAGCTTGCGTATGTCCTGTTTGAGCGTGTCCAGCACTTCGAGTTCGTCGTGGGTGACGTAATAGTTCCAGCCCAGCTTCTTGACGGCCTGGAATTGCGCATTGCTGAGCAGCGTCTCGTCGATGAAGTTGGCCATTTTCAGCTGTGGTGCGGACTTGATGTGCAGCTGCGTGCGGATGCGTTCATAGATTTCGTCGAAGTGCAAACCGCGGAAGAGTTCGATTTTGTAACGGCCATCGGGATGTTGGCCTTTGGTGAGGAAACTTTTATCCGTCTTTTGCAAGTAGTTCGAGGCTGAAATGGTAAAGAAAATTGTTGTGAAATATACGCAGATCGACAGGAGACGGCACATAAACAGGACATGACACATAAACAGGAGAGATTATATGAACCGAATGCGAGGGGACCACAAAAGTCGAACTTGGAAATGGGTTTTTCTCGAATGTGTTCATTCTCCTACAATTGGATGGGAGCGACCCTAAGAAAATATGAAATAGTGGAATGTCTCGTAACTTTTTAGGGTGATAACACTCTGCGAAGGACACTTTTCGCCATTCAACCAATACTCCCTAGGAATTTCTATTCATGGGGCCTAATATTTTAGCTTTTGAAAGACCGTTCTCTTTATTTTACCAATTACTGAAGAGGATTGTCTTTTTTCCCATAATAGTAGGCTCGAAGTAAAACTCCCGGGACACTGTACAGAAAAAACGACATGAAACTTAGGGATTGAACTGGAAGCATCTTTCAAAAGTGAACATAGTTGTCTCGAAGCAAAACTCCCGGGACACTGTAGGTGTTTCTGTACATTGAGCTGGAAGCATCTTTCAAAAGGGAACATAGTCGACTCGAAGTAAAACACCCGGGACACTGTAGTTGATTCTGTACAGTGTCCAGGGAGTTCTACTTCGGGTCGAAAACTGGTCAGATATAGTTTTTTCTTCACGTAGTAGACGGAAGTACTCCGAACTTGGGAATTGAGCTGGAATCATCTGTTAAGAGAGAACATAGTCGGCTCGAAGTAAAACTTCCGCGGCACTGTAGTTGTTTCTGTACAGAGTCCCGGGAGTTTTACTTTGGGCCGACTATGTTCCCTCTTAACATATGCTTCCAGCTCAAGTTCCGAGTAATTCCGTCTGCTACGTGAAGAAAAAACCATTTCTGACCGGTTTTTGTCCCGTTTTCGGAAGAAACACGTACCCTACTTTTTAATGCAGGCGTCCAGATCTCTTGTATGGTATGAAAAAACGGCTACTCCCATTGAATCCCATACAAATCCTATAGACTATTCACGATAGGATCTATTGTGACGTTATCTTACATCTTCTTTCTTTGTCCCCCACCCCATTACTTACACTTGTCTCCCAGTTTGACATGAGCGAAGTGTGTTCTGCCCTCCGCCATATCATAACACGTCTCGCCCAGTATGTAGGTCACTTTCTCTGTGGGCTCAACATAGCCGAAATTAGTCGAAGTCCACTTCTCATTGGTGCAGCCGGCCACCGGGGTTACGACCTCCTCAATAACCCGCAGATCACAAGTCAAATCTTTGATCGTTAGCTCCGCGGACGTGCGCCCTTTCTTTTCTGTGACCGCCGTAAAATTGCCACTATCTCCGTTGCACTTCACATGCATCACTTCCTTCCTGTTGTAATTCTTCAGATAATTGGGTCCACATGATAGTAACACTTCGGCGCCATTTTCGATCTGCACTTTGCGCTCTTTGTTCACCGTCATTGCTGTTGGATACAGCTCTCCATTGGTCTGGAATGCTAGCGGCCATTGATAGCGATAGAGCTGCTTGGAGGCTATGGGGATGTCACAGCTGTTCTCGTTTGATTCGGCAGCAACTAAGGAGGTGGCCAAGAGCGCCAACACCACCGTTGGCACCACAAATTCTCCGTTAATGTAGCGCATACTTCTACTTCGCGTTCTGTACTGCCACTGGCACGGGCGGCTTATGGAGCAGCAAACTGAGTGCCAGCTACTTTAAATTTAAATTCCTCAAGATTTCCCTCCCACCGTAATCTCCCGGGTTGGCTATTTTTGCACTATCAATTTGGTTTTGTTTTGGTCAATTGCTTTGCTGATTGTGGCCGCGCTGAACCGTTTGACCTCCTGTGTCTGATAATGTCGGGCATATGCGAATACGGAGAATCGGTTTGGTGCCGCGCAATTTTTTTGCTTGTTTCGCGTTCCTGGAAATCCACATGAGCACGAAGCAAACAGTTCCAGAGAACTGATACTGGAAAAATTAATTTTCAATGCAAAAAGAAAGATTTCTGTCGGTCGTACCGGCTGTTATGTGTACGCTATTTCTTCATATTACTTTGAATGGTATCATTATTCAGTAGAATGAAATGAGAGTGTCTCAGAAACGAAGGCGTTTTATTCTAGATGAGATCTGCTCCACATTCTCATTTCACAACCAGCCCTATTCTAAATATTTCCTAATATGAATATCCCCGGGAACAATTTTTAATGTTCCCTACCTTTATTCTAATTAAAAAAGACTCGAGAATTTTTCCCTTTTCCCATTCTCCAGGGATACCCCATGGTCATAGTAGGATTTTAAAGGAACTACCTCCAGCTATGGTAAGCTCGAGCACTGACTTCTGCGTTCGCAAACTGGAGCTGTGTAAATGTAGTTCTACCAAGTAGGAATAACTGGAGGAAGGGAGAGGTTCTCATGAAAGGGGGTACGCCAAATGTTCACCAATGGTTCCTAGATTTCAATCTGGGCTGGGAGCGGGAATATTTTCTGAATCTCTCAATGTTCTACTATCTTTCAACTTACCATCAACATCTAGTGTCTTTCAAGCGGAGGTCTTTGCGATTTGGTGGGCATACAAGGCGCTGAAGGGGTGGAAACTGACCAAAAACCAATCCATTTACTCCGACAGCCAAGCAGCACTAAGGTCGCGCCAGCATCAGCTCTAAGCTGATCGGCCTCTGGAAGGAGGACATATTATCGAAAAATAGTATTGTATCCCTCGGAACACTGAAGACAACAGGAGAATCAACGAGCTAGCACGAAAAGGCTCATCGGAAACCGACCAAGTGCTTTGGTTGCGTGGGTTCCGTTCCAGTAATTTTGATATCAAAGATGCTCCACGCTCTTCCTATGTGGAAGTAAGCGTCCTCCTAACCATTAGTAGTATATAATCACTTACTCCCCAAGGCTCAGAAGAGGTGGACCAATACCGTGCCGTGTGCCATTTCGAGAATGCCGTGCCCTAATTACAGTGCAAGAAGAACGAACCATCTTAATAAACCGAGACACACCATTAGCAACCTTACAGCTGTCTGCACGGGTCATTGAACTATCGGCTCGCACGCTGATAAAATGGGCATTCCGTTAAATGCTCTTCGGAGAAGCTGCAAAGGCTCACAATAGAGAGAGAAACATTTGTCCACTTTCTATGTGATTCCCCAGGCCCCGGTCACATAAGAAGTCATTTTCTAGAGAGTCTGGGGTGACTGTAGCGACACTACTACCTCAGAACCCCATAAGCACGTGTGGTTGGTCTGTGGAGGTTCTCAGAGATGCTCCCAATAAAGCTATATCGGTCTCCCACCCCTCGCCCGCTTGAGACTCAAATATTTTGGAAGTCCTTTTCTAGAGAGTCTGGGGCATTGGTCTAGTTTAGAACTTTCAGACCTAACTAAATTTGTAAACAACTCCGATTGGTTGTAATTTTACCAAAGTATATCACCATCTTTAGGCTCGCGAGGGTTATCAGCCAGTTTACCTACCTACCTACGGAGTCTCGGATTTTAAACAATTTCGAAGATGGGAAAAAAATAAGCCTGGAAAACCTCGTATTCTAAGAGTCGAAAAAGAGAGAAATGGGTGTGAAATTTCTGTTAAAATGCTCTTCATATTAAATTCAAATTTTGGTTGAAAACCACGAGTAAGCTGCAATTGGAGACATGGGCCTAAAGCAGGCGACCAGAGTTATCGAACGAGGATTTTCTCAAGGATCGAAAGAAAAAGTGGCCAAAGTATGGACTGATATGGAATTGAAGCTGAATGCTGTAGGACCAACCATGAAAGCTATAACTGAGTGGAAAAAGGTTGTTCTAAATATAAATATGAAAGTATTTTATTCTTACCTAGCATAATTCAGGTTTGAAGCAATCAAAAAAATTCTCCCTACACAAAGAATCAGCCGAAAACATCCGGCATACAAAGGGAACTGGTGGAGATCCATATAGGGAACATAAGCTTCCTTTTTTTTGGAAGATGCCATTTTCTACATAGTTGGGATGAAAGAGGCCGTAAATGGAATTTCAACTGTGACGGCTCTTGGGTTGACAATAAACAAACCGAGTATTGAAGAAGCAAGTCCGGAAGTCACAGAAGAATTAACTTCGTTTGTAGAGGAGCCGAATTTTATGAATATGCCAGCAGACAACACAGTACTAAAGATAATGCCGAAGAAAATGCCAAAGAGAAGGCGGACAAACAAATCTCATACACAGAAATGCAATGAAAGGAGAGCTAAAATTAGTAGAAGGGAAAAGCTTGATCGATCACCTGAAGCATCCAGTTATGATGAAGACTTCGATGCAGATACTATACAAAAGGTTGAGGCCCCAAACAACAAGATTTGCAAATCATCATCGTAGCCAGTTCTAGTACACACAATCAACATCAGAGCACCTTACATTAAGCAGATCAGGTCGAAGATGAAAATTTGATTGATAATATCACTGACACTAAGGAGGGTTACTGTAGTGACAAATCAAATATATTGTCATTACCTACACATCACAACTTTCGTTCCGTCTTCCCGAAGATTGCAGTGTTTATCAAATAGAGGTCCTAGGTATAAAAGAGATAGCCGTCTACTTAAGTAGATACGCCGTAACAAAAACTATTATAAATATCTACACGGATAGCCAAGCGGCCATCAAGTCAATGAACTCGGTGGCATTGAAATCAAAGTCAATGAACTCGGTGGCATTGAAATGAAAGGTTGCCCAGGACTGTCTGGTAGCCAGTCCTGAAAGATATCATTACCGTTTTCAGGGTACGCCTAATATCGGTTCCGGGTCTTAGGAATATTGAAGGGAACTGTAGGGCTGATGAGGTAGCCAGACGGGGTACCAAGCTTCCTCTGCTTACGGACAGATGCGAGGTTGGAATACCAACTGCCACCTGCAAACTAATTTTGAAGAATAGCGTCGTGAGTGAAAACAAATGGGTCTTGGGCAGCGAAGGCACTTGCTTAACAACTCGGCTAATGTGGCCGGAGCTTAAT
Organism: Clusia tigrina; assembly: GCA_920105625.2. Lineage (NCBI taxonomy): Eukaryota > Metazoa > Arthropoda > Insecta > Diptera > Clusiidae > Clusia > Clusia tigrina. The sequence continues at coordinate 33,441,271 of OV050030.1, forward strand.
AGGAGGAAATCTACAGACTTGCTTGCCCTGTCGAGCGAAGATATCTCTAAGGTCATGGCTTGTATAACTGGTCATTGGATATTCGGCAGGCATGCTCTCAGGCTGGGAGTATTCTCTCATGAACACTGCAGAAGCTGTGGCAATGAAGACGAGAAGGAGACTGTGGACCATCTCTTTTGTAGGTTCCCGGCTTTAGCTAGAAACAGAGCAGGCTTGTTTACGCAAACACGGTTTCAGATCTCTTACGGAAGTGTCCGACGCGAAGGTCAAACAAATCCTGCGCTTTATTAGAACTTCGAAATGGTTTCACGAGTTAGGGAGAGGTGTAGTGTTGCGCGGTGGTAACGCGATTCCCTAATAGAAGATCAACCAAGGGAAGAATTTCAAAGTCGGCCGAAATCAGAGCTGTTATTTTTTAAGCAAATTAGTGTGAATTTCGATGAGATCTTTAAAAAACAAACCACGTTTCTTATGTTTCCGGTTCTTATATTTCAAAATGTTTAAGATGCATAGTTGCGTTAGTCCCTTACCTTATTTCGGAGATGATATTGTTTCGGACGACTATCTTTTCACCCTGAAAAAGCAACTGTAACCTCGTTAAATCCCTGGAACATAGTTTATCGCGTATATACGAGTATAAGTATTAGAGAGCAGATTTTAAGAACGTTTTAATTCAGGCCTGCCATAAGACGATCTTTGTGAATATCTCTTCAATAGCCTGATATATTCCCTTGATGCGAGAAATGTTATCCCAGTATACTTTTAGCTTTATTTATTAAGATAGGAGCAAGTACTATCTGAGAGATATTTGGGCAAACCGTTGTTGGGACCCTGGCCCCTAACATTCCTTTAAAGAACAGTATAGAAATAGATGATGTAGTAGAGCTATTCAACAAAACCATACAACGAGCTGCTTGGTCATCCACTTTGTTACTCAGCAGCAGTCATAAGCATCATAATGTACGCCAGGCCGTTAAGGAGCAACTACAAGCAAAGCGTAGACTGCGTCGAATTTGGCAACTGACTACAAGTTCCAGTGATAAAACACGTTACAATCGCGTTATTAAGCAGCGGAGGAACGTCTCCAGATAGCGAAAAAGTCAGAAATACAAAGTTTCCTCAGCAGGAGATAAGCCTCCTTCACAGACGTAAGATTATTCCCTAAGGAACGTAAGAATATTCCCTATGGAACGTAAGATTATTCCCTATGGAACGTAAGATTATTCCCTATGGAACGTAAGATTATTCCCTAAGCAACGTAAGATTATTCCCAATGGAACGTAAGATTATTCCCTATGGAACGTAAGATTATTCCCAATGGAACGTAAGATTATTCCCTATAGAACGTAAGATTATTCCCTATGGAACGTAAGATTATTCCCTATGGAATGTAAGATTATTCCCAATGGAACGTAAGATTATTCCCTATGGAACGTAAGATTATTCCCCAAAGAACATCACATGTGCCACTTATTAGAACTAACGATGGCGGGCGGGCCAGATTTGATAAGGAAAAAGCACTCTCATTTGCTCTTCATTTATCGGTTGCAGACCCAAAGTTCTACCAAATGCTCTTCGGCACTGCTCAAATACTTTGTGTGTGTATAACCTTCAGCTCAACAAGCGTCTTCTAAGTGAGCTGATCAAGAACGACCCCTAAATATTTCACTTCCCTGGAAACACCTTTTAGTGCTGGTATTTTAAGTCCTTGGAAGCACTGACATTTACACCTTCTAGTACTGATATTTTAAGTCCTGGGAAGTGCACCACTAAGCCATATTGTTCAGTGTACTCTGTGCGTTGCACATATAGTCCTAAAGCGGCATTCCTGATGCCAGTATACACACATCCGCAAATGCTTGGATGTGTATTCCGTGGATCTGTAACACCGTCGGAAGAGAGTGCACCACAAAACACCACAGAAGAGAGTGCACCAGAAAACACCACAGAAGAGAGTGCACCAGAAAACACCACAGAAGAGAGTGCACCAGAAAACACCACAGAAGAGAGTGCACCACAAAACACCACAGAAGAGAGTGCACCATAAAACACCACAGAAGAGAGTGCACCAGAAAACACCACAGAAGAGAGTGCACCAGAAAACACCACAGAAGAGAGTGCACCAGAAAACACCACAGAAGAGAGTGCACCAGAAAACACCACAGAAGAGAGTGCACCACAAAACACCACAGAAGAGAGTGCACCATAAAACACCACAGAAGATAGTGCACCAGAAAACACCACAGAAGAGAGTGCACCAGAAAACACCACAGAAGAGGAGAGAGTACCCTACTCTGAATGCATCCTCGAGCAACTTCTACCACGGTGCAATTGTCATTTGTCTCCTCAACTGTTAACAGCCTCTTTGATAGTATGAAATGGATCCACTTGACAATAGTTTCGTCCACCCCATGTCTTCTAGGAGTCGAGTACATCGAGTCAAAGGTAGCATTATCAAACGCCCCCCTCAATATCCACAGATAGTCCCCCTCAATATCCACAAATACTCAGTCCCCCTCAATATCCACAAGTAGTCAGTCCCCCTCAATATCCACAAATAGTCAGTCCCTCTCAATATCCACAAATAGTCAGTCCCCCTCAATATCCACAGATAGTCTACCTCAATATTCACAAATAGTCCCCCTCAATATCCACAAATGCCCCCTTCAAACCAAATATCAACAAGAAGACATCAGAACAGCTGGATTACTAGACATCCCGTATCAAATGAATCTTCTGAACCAGAATATTAAAATAAACGAAATTAGAGGAACCATCATCAAAGCATTAAAAGGCCGAAAGCTCCAGGACATGACCTTATCACGAGCAGCTTCCTCCAAGAGTTACCAAAGAGCGGCTACAAATTGATTGACCAACTACTCAATGCGATTCCCAGATGTGACCACTTCCTATATTATAGTTATATTATGGTTATAAAAGCTTTATTGGTGTAATAACTGGTCTATTTATTTATAACTTTTATAAATTTAAATTGACAGCAATCTTATGTGGATGAGGTTGATATATGTTGGCTTATTAATAATAATGTAATATTGTAAGAAATATATATTAGTGAATTAATACGGATTAAATGTAATAATATTCCTTCACGCAGTATTCCTTTTCAACTTTCATGGGGTTTACATTGGAAGGAAAACATGTGTGCACGCATAAAGGTCCTTGGGCATAAATACATTTTTTGAGGAGTAATGAACAGGCGCAGGTCGAGAGTTGATTCCTTCCTGCTGTTCGTCTTCCAAGTAATACTGTTAATAATATTTCGATCCATGAAGTATTTTGGTTACCCATTAGTACTGCTTAAGTGATCGATGCTTAAAGTCAGCACCAACAATAGGCGATTTTACCTTCGCGACGATAACATGCCATTTGAATGCTCTACGAAAACCAAAATCGACTATTAGAGGTATAGTGTCATCTATTGGAATATCCCCATCATTGGCTAAGCAAAACTTGTTGTCTTCTTGAACGATATTAGTTTTGAATGTAACTAAAGTGATGGGAATTACGATAGCTGCAGCTCCAGTATCGACTAGAAATTTCAACTTGCTCATACGATCATAGGAAGGTAGTCGTGGATCTAGTTTGCTCGGTGGGAACTGCAAAAGCTCCCCTGAGACTAACAACCATTGCCCGTCCCGGCTGTATTTGCAGGGCTGAACGCAATTTATTGCCGCTGCACTGAAACGATTGTGGAAATAGCAAACTTGGTGTTGATTTCTTCGGCGACTCTGGTGGCTGCGCTTGTCGTTGCGTTGTAGGCTGGGCCTGCCAGAGTATCATTCGTTGTTTGTAATTGCAGATTCAATTGAGTTGAGTTTCTCAATTATTTGCTCCATACAAGATTCTACAAATAAGATTCGGTCTTCCAATGCCGCAATGCGTTGATTGGACGCACTACTTGCTATTCCTGAAGCAATCATAGGAGTGTTATCTACGATTTTGTCCGCTATTTCAGACCTCTCGTTTGCATCAGCAGATCTGCATGCTCCTAAAATGCATCTAATGTTGTATGGAAGGCATTGTAGCCACAATTCGGAAAGTGCTTCTTCGGATACATTGTTTCCCATCAGATCACGCATTTCTCGCAGCAACTGGCTTGGTCTTTTGTCTGAAAGTGTAAGACCACTAAGCAGTCTAACGAGTTGTTGCTCGGGCGGATGCTTCACTATATTCGAAACTAGTGCTGCATCTTCTTGCATTTTACAGCTTGCCACTGCATTGTCACGCTCGTTGCTGGGTGCGGCCACTGGTGCATCGTTTTCCGCCGGGGACGCTGAATCCATAGGCGAAAGTTGTAACATTCTCCAGTTTATTCGGTTTATTAGTGTTGTGTTTTTGTATTTTATATATCGGGGTCACCACTATATTGGGTTTAAAAGTGAAAATATGGAATCACAACAATGTAGATGAGGTTTATATAAGTTTGCTGATTTCCTGTAATATGATTCCTCTGCACGGTATTTCTTGTCAATTGTTGTGGGAATAATCCCTTGTTTCTCTGGGTTATATTGTATTACTTATTGAATTTTCGAAGAGAACACAAATCCGACATCTTTGTTTTTATTAAATAACAACGAACGGAGTTGGCTGCAAAAAGTTAGAACAGCAGAAATAGAATTAGCAGAGAATTGTCTGGAATTAGTTCTCTGTGTGGAGCGACGCAGTGTTGAGTTTTAGCTTTTCATTTAGAAACAGTGTGTTTATACGTAGCGGAACATAATATAAAACAGCGCAGCACTGGGCCACTCAGAATGGTTAAAAAACTTACATACGTCAAAATGACATTTACCATTTGTGATGGGTAATGAGATTCACAGAATTTGTGATGGGTGATGAGATTCACAGAATTGAACGGGGAGTATTTATTTTTATCAATAAATACAACAAAAATTAGAAAAAGGGGAAAAGATGGCTTGGAGAGAAATTGTAGTATTAAGGTTTATGACAGAAATTAAATCAATCTTTTCTTCTTTCATTATTTTGAACACTTGTGTGAATCATCCATGGGAGATTCGCTCTTCTTCACTATAAAATGGCTTCTTCCATAACCCCACGTCTCCACGGGCAATTTTTGATGGTATAACATTTGTCAAATTTGATTGCAATGGTTGGCAATATTTTAATGGTGGGCATTGCGATGTTATGCAATCGTCATTTTGAAAATGTCGTCAAGCAATCTAGTTCGCTGCGCCAGCGCTTGAAATTTTTTGGATTTATACGATGAAGAGGAAAAAAGAAGGAAACCGAAATTCTGGGTGAATCCTTTATTACAAAGAATGCAACTGCACAGTCTCCATTCATTTTAGCGTTTTTATTAATTTAATAGATGCGGTAAAACGTAAATGTCCGACGATGCTTCCACTGTGAGCGTCACGAAAAAATGAAAAAAGGCTGTCAAACAAACAAAATGACAACTGATTGCAACACAGCACGTTGGCAATATATGGCATAACATATTTCATAACCCTACGTCTCCACGGGCAATTTTTGATGGTATGCCATTGGCAATTTCAAGCAAATTGCCAATGGAGACTCCAAATTGCTTCAAGTTGGCAATTTATGTTATGAAATATGTTATGCCATAAATTGCCAACGTGCTGTGTTGCAATTAGTTGTCATTTGGTTTGTTTGACAGCCTTTTTTCATTTTTTCGTGACGCTCACAGTGGAAGCATCGTCGGACTTTTTCGTTTTACCGCATCTATTAAATTAATAAAAACGCTAAAATGAATGGAGACTGTGCATTTGCATTCTTTGTAATAAAGGATTAACCCAGAGTTTCGGTTTCCTTCTTTTTTCTCTTCATCGTATAAATAAAAAAATTTTCAAGCGTGGGTACAGCGAACTAGATTGCTTGACGGCATTTTCAAAAGGACAATGGCATAACATCGCAATGCCCACCATTCAAATATTACCCTACGTCTCCACGGGCAATTTTTGATGGCATAACATCTGTCAAATTTGATTGCAATGGTTGGCAATATTTTAATGGTGGGCATTGCGATGTTATGCCATCGTCATTTTGAAAATGCCGTCAAGCAATCTAGTTCGCTGTGCCCACGCTTGAAAATTTTTTTATTTATACGATGAAGAGGAAAAAAGAAGGAAACCGAAATTCTGGGTGAATCCTTTATTACAAAGAATGCAAATGCACAGTCTCCATTCATTTTAGCGTTTTTACAAATTTAATAGATGCGGTAAAACGAAAATGTCCGACGATGCTTCCACTGTGAGCGTCACGAAAAAATGAAAAAAGGCTGTCAAACAGAGAAAATGACAACTGATTGCAACACAGCACGTTGGCAATTTATGGCATAAAATATTTCATAACATAAATTGCCAACTTGAAGCAATTTGGAGTCTCCATTGACAATTTGCTTGAAATTGCCAATGGCATGCCATCAAAAATTGCCCGTGGAGACGTAGGGTAATATACAATCAACAAAGTGCGAACCATATTTACACAAAAGCAAAAGTGTTAAAAAATTATTAAAAACTAAATGTTTTGAAATTTTTTAATTTATAAAATAAACGCGGAGCCACAAACAGCAAAACAGAAATAAACAAATGCGTATTAAAAAATAATTGATTACTTTGACCAAAATGTCTTGGACGAGAGTGCGAGGAATTTCTAATTTTTTAGAAATGCCTCGTCGCGCCGTATCGCATCACGCATTATTGTATATTGCCACATATGTACAATCCTTTGGTACAAATTCTCGGCCGAGACTCGGTCTCGCTCTCGTCTCGGTCTCTCGCATTATTGTATTCGGGCCTATAGTCTTCTTTTTATTGCACTTAAAAGTAATAAATTGTTTCTAAATATAATGATAGCTCCAATTAATATAATTTTATTATATTGCGGAAACAATATATGACTTTTAACTCTCAGCAATTACAAATGAATGCATGGCGCATAACCATGGCGCACTTCTTAGGTGGTCACAAGCGAAAATCACTCTTCTAGATCGTTTTTTACATTCGGTAATTTTAAGGTTTTTTTAGGGACCGGCTTTTTTCTCCTAATTAACAATTCAACAAAGCATTAAATTTAATGAAATTCTTATTGTAGACTTGTTATAGCCTGCGGGCACCTAATTAGTGTTCTCTGATAGGTGACGCTATGAACTATACGAAATCAAGAGCAAGTGTAGTTGCTGGCAGCAGTGTCTGCTCGGGAGTGGTGGTCAATTCCCAATGGAAGAAAGCTATAGTTCCAGAATACTACAGAAGAATCCTGAGAAAAGTTGCGATTGATTCACAAGGTTTCGCTAGTGCTAATTTATATGCTAAACTGAAATATTACAAGCAAAAAATGGGTAAAATTGTATCGCTCAACAGTCTTTTCAGTAAATGTGTCGAAGCAGCTAGGGGGATCTATCTTAAGAAACGAGTTGAACTCCTGAGTAAACCTTATGAAACAGTTATTGAGCTGGTGTGTTTAGCAACATTATTATATAGTTTTATAAAAATCTGGTAAAACGGATTCCAAAAGGGCATTTTCATAGAGCTCCATTTTAATTATAAATCTCCTTTCAGAGAGCTTTTGTTTCCTTTTATTAAAAATGTACATATTTGAGATAAATAATTAAGTGCTGTTCCTTTCTCGTTTAGTTTTTATAATATACAAGTATTTATTTTAATTTCATATTTACAAATTTTACTATTATCTGGAAGGGTTCAGGGAAATGAGTACCAGCTACTGAGGCGTTGGGAAGATTTTATTGTAATTTTCTGTTCTCTCACGAAACTGTTTGATTCATACGAGTTTGTGTATGCGTTTCTATATTTAAAACTTCTGCAAAACTATATTTATACGATTTTCTAGAATGGAAGTGAATTGAGAAACCTACTATTATAAATTGCGGTAATTACTTTTTGTATCCTATAATTTAATAGTTCTGCCTTTTTTTTAGCATAAAATGGGCTCTTCCACCATTAAATTACGAGAAATTCACGAATAATAGCAAGAGAATGGATCATTGATGACTTATACTGTAAGTATACTGTAAATAGTGTAAATATGCTAGAGCGAAATTAACAATATTACTGATAACTTACCACATTAGTGAGATTTGTAGCAAGACTTCCTATTTGTATATTACAAGTAGCCAACAACCAGCATCCGCCGTTGCTCGTTTGTGAACAAGAAAATATCATACGTAGACTACACATAGCCAGTTAAATTATGATCTGCTATCAGTTTCTGAACAAAAAACTGTCTATACCAAATATGCTCACGAACTCAAAAATAAATTTTGTTCGCGTCGCAAGAACTAGTGCAAACCGAGTTCATTTTCAGTTCACTTCATGCAGTTTCAGATCAGTGATTTGACGTTTGAGACGTGAACTGGGAAGTGCTGTAAAAGTTCATAATATTAGTTTTCCTTACAATTAACAGCTATAAAAGTTAATTGTACATTATAGTTACTATAATGGAAGAAAATAAAATAATTGATACATTATTAAGTGATTCTATTCAGGAAGAAGAAGAGTTAATATTTATAATTTTTTTTTATATTTGAAAAGTGAATATTGTATTTATAATTAATTTAATTTAAAATTATGGAAATAAAGGACAAAAATTGTAAAATATTCGTTCACCTTCAAAACACGAATATGAAAAATTGTAAATGACAGTTCTAAATGTCAAAGCTGAATATGAACTGAACTGCACTAGAAAACTTTCAGTTCATGAACAGTAGTTGAACTTTTTGCGACGCGAACAAGAGAGTGCAATAGAACTTGCGATGCGAACACAGTTCAAGAGAGATAGTGCAAAAAGTTCATAGATAGTTCTTGCGACGTTTACAGGCCTATTATTATATAATTTAATTTGGGTCCTAATTAATCTAAAAAAAATGTGCTCTAAGAAACCAGATACTTTCAGTCAGATAATAATTGCTTAATTAAAGTATGATTTTTCAAACTACCATGTATTTTCAGGATTGAATTTGTACAGGTTCCTGAAAATTCAAATTTGATGTCGATATTAGCAGAGACCATAGAGATGGGACGTAAAAGTTTCTGACGTTTAAAAAAAACTCTGTTTATCATTAGTTGCCTATATGGATACGTTTGTTTATCATTGGTTAACCAGAATTCTGAAGAAAATCAGCCACACTACTACAGTTTTGTACATGCGTAAGTGTGCGCAAAACAAGAATCATTTCTCTTTATTCTCTGATACTAGTATCTTCTTCAAACTGGAATCTTTACTATAAGACAAGGCAGCTTGGTTCGTAATTTGAGAAATTAGGATTTTATTAATAATTTACTATTTATGGGACTATTCATTAAAATTTACTTACTCAAACGATGTCCCATGTTGCTAGAGCTGCTGATTCTTACTATTTGTATAATTTCTTATTATGCAAATATAATAAATAAATAAATAAAATAAAGAAATATTCTACTTACTATAACAAAATAAAATCAAGATGCAATTTGACTCTGGCAACTCCGTCCTACCTCAGCTGGAGAATTGTTTTTTGCTTACTATAACAGAATAATATGCAATTTTACTCTGGCAACTCCGAACTCTTATTATGCAAATATAATAAATAAATAAATAAAAGAAATATTCTACTCACTATAACAGAATAAAATCAAGATGCAATTAGACTCTGGCAACTCCGTTCTGCCTCAGCTGGAGCGTTGTTGTTTGTTTTGTTTTTCGCTCGCTATCATTACATTTGCTAATTGGAAAAGGGAAGAGAAAAAACAAAAAAAAATTGTATTTGTTGCGCTTTGTTGATTAAGTGAGCGTGTTGTTGTTGTTGCTGTTTTTTGACAGCTGATTCGGAATTCAAAACAGAATTTGAGAAAATTAGCATACATTTTTGCAAACCGACGGGCAGCAATTCAAATTTAAGCATTCAAGTGATATAAAATTAAAATAATTTAATTTAATAATTGTCAAATAGAAAGTGCAAAGAGAAATTAATCGCGGCCGAAGATCGAATGTGAAATCAAATGAGCGTGTGTGTGTGTGTGTGTAAATAGTTTGTGGAAAGGGCAAGGATACTTTGCCCGCCAGCTAACCCTGTCCTTGGCACTGGGATTAGGTGCGCGTGATTTGTGAGTATGTGTGAATTGCTTGCCTTCTTATGTGATTGCTGAGAAATTTAATTTGCAAATTTTTGTAGGTAATTTGCGTACGCAACGCGGAAAGAAGCAGCAAAAGTGCGATTGAGTTCAAGAAACCGCAAGCGGCCTCAGAGCCGAGCCGAGTCGTAGTGCAGTGTTTGTTTGTGCGGTTGTTTGTATACAAACTTTCTTAACGCCACTGCGCGCTTTTCTTCTCTAGTTGTCTGTTTGATTTGTGTGCATAATTAAAGAGTTCCACTTGTAGTGTGCAAATATGCCGGGCTCCAGAACATCGCGCCTCTCATACCAACAGCAATTGAATGAGGACGACGACGCTGTGGCATCAACATCAGCCAAACGCAGTGAATACGAAGGACTTATCGGAAAGAGTGAGTATTAATCAATTGTTTACTTTTGTTATCTAAATTAATTGCTCAACTTTTATAATATAGAAGCTATAATGGGTTTATTATGTGCCCAGCAGATCACATGGGCTTGTGATTACATAGTTGCTTCAATGAATGTACTTAACTTACTTACAGACGTGTCTTATCTAACAATGTGTCTAAGTATTGATTTGCTTTGTAGCTTAGAAATATGTATGAGAAGTGGGCGTTCTCTCGCATTTAACTAATGAAATTGTTTACGTACAATAATGTGGGTCTTTGCTTATCTCAGAAAATGCTTTTGGACACTGAAATATTCGTATTTTTATGTATAAATAACACTTCTAAATGAATACCACATTTCTATACACTGCACACCGCATACATTGCTGTCATAGGATTAATAATCTGCTGGAAATATGCGTTTGCCGTCTCATGGGTCTACATTATAATATTCTAATAACTATTACTAGCCAACGGTCACTGAGAACTAGTGCGAGGGACGCTAAAATTGAGGAATATAGTCACTGTAACGTATCAATCAACAAGTTTGGAACTCTTTAAATTCTGCAGCTTAGAGAAGTACACAACTGATGGCTATAGAAATCAATGATGGTGGGATGTTTTCGTTGTTTTTGCTCCAAGAATTTGATGAGATATAAAAAACCATTTAAGGAGCAGCTTAAGGCAGTTATTATCGACTGAAAACGCCTTCAAATAGAAAACAAAACTGTTTCGACACTTACTTTATATGTAAGGAAAGGAATCATAAGAGTAGGAGAGGAATCATAGTAGTAGGTAGTTATAAATGGCAGAATATCATTTCGAGGTTAACATTAGATATTGTTCCCTCCCTCCAATCCGCCCATAAAATATTATGAAGGCCGGCATGCTTTAAACGAATTTTTGGGGTGAAGGTCAGCAAATGAAGGCGGAAATACAGTGTGGAGAAACTGCGGCAACCTTGGTATAATAGCTTTTTAGAGAACCAACATAAAATATTCCGAGGCAGTCAAATATCTAGGTGTAGTGCTAGATAGGCGTCTAAATTGGAACTCTCACTAAAAGTCGGTGATAGGCAAAGCCACGAGCAATGTGGGGCTGTCGTAGTCTTTTCGGTAGAACAAGGGATCTAGACTCCAAAATGATACACTGGATATATTGAACATAAGCATGGTTAGACAAATCATTACTTATGCGTCCCTTGAGTGGTGGCCAAAAACCACAGAAGAATCCGGAAGAAAATACTTACAAGTATATGGGGCATCTAATTGCGAGTAGCCCGGCCCTTGCACGAACAAGAGTAAGGCACCTCGGCAAACATTTTCTCGGAGATGACGTCTTGATGCAAACAACGCAGACTGGTCTGATTCAATTCCTGAGCTGAGTAATTACTAATTGAATGAATGGTCTGGCACAATAGATCTCTGTGGTCGCAGTGCCTAAGGACGATGGCCCAACCCTTAACATTACATTACATTACATTCTATTAAAGAGGATCTTCTCTTGTATAAATATATGGCATATAACCCTAAAATGTTTGAGTCTTCAACAAGCGGAATACGTGCGCGGAGAAACTTGGAAGCCCTACCTCAAAAGACTTCGGCTCTGTTTAAATTGAGGAATATTATTTTGAAATTGGTCACTGCAATGATCTTAGCTATTTTAATGCCAGTCCAGTGCAATTGAACAGGTTTCCTGAAGCCATTTGTGTGCAATTAACTACGTTTTCTGGAACCTGAAGGGAACTGAGAATATTATTTGATATCTTTAGGTAAGATTTATGCGAAGAGTAATGTTTTCTCTAACTTAACTGCAACCATAGAAAGAGCTAGGAAAGCTGGGGTGGCTTTTTATGCCTGCAAAAGAGCTATAAGTAAAGCCTGGGGTACCTTACTGGTTTTACACTGCGGTTGTCAGGCCCATTCTCAGATATGGAAATGTTGTCTGGTGGACGCAATGCAGAAAAGGACCTACCACGAAACACTTGGTAAGGCACAGAGATCAGCAGAATTAGCAATAAGTGGCACCATGATAACCACGCCAACCTTGGCATTGGATATCATACCACATATGCCACCCTTAGATCTCTTCTGCAAATATTTAGCGGCATGCTCCGCCATTCGGCTCAAGGCGAGCTTACAATGGAAAGCTGTTCCGTATGGACATGCGATCATATTAGAATCCTATACGGACATACTCAGTGATGTTGATTACCTTCCTTCTTCCCTCTGTTTCGAAAGAAATTTCTGGGTTAGGATTCCTTCCAGACAGGAATGACTGGAGCGGGATCCATCACCAGATACTCGCATCCAATCACCAGATGCTCCCATCAAGATATACACAGACGGAACAAAAATGAATACCGGTGTAGGATCAGGATTTTATTGCGAAATGCCCTCAAACAGTGAATCCATCAAACAAGTGGATCACTGTAGTGTTTTTCAAGCGGAAATAACCGCTATTCACGAAGCCTTGAATTGGTTGAGAATAAACGAGGTAACCGTCAAGGATATCTGAATTTTATCAGGCAGCCAAGCTCCACTAAAGGCTTTGGATGCATTCCAAATAACATCAAGGAGTGTCTTAGACTGTCTCCGATCTCTAAATGAAATGGCTAAACAATTACATATCCATTTATGCTGGGTATCAGGTCATAGGGATGTACCCGGAAACTCCAAGGCTGATCAACTTGCGAGAGATGGCACTTGTATGCCAAATGTCGGTAGGCATATGGGTGTGCCTCTCGTGACTTGTAAGCTTCTCAAAAGGGAGACACTAATTAAGTGTACCAATCAAAGGTGGATCTGTGCCACTACCTGCGAAATCGCCAGGCAAACATGGCCGAGGCTAAATCTGCGTCTATCTAAGAATATCATTAGATTCAATCGACTACAAATTAGGCCTCTAATAGTAGCCCTCACGGGACATTGTCTAATAGGAAATCCTGCAAGAAGAATGGGAGTTCATACACATGATTTCTGTCGTAGCTGTAGGAACGAGGAGGAACTGGATACGATCCAGCTTCTCTTCTGCACATGTCCAGCATCTCTTCTGTACATGTCCAGCACCTCTTCTGTACATGTCCAGCACCTCTTCTATACATGTCCAGCATCTCTTCTGTACATGTCCAGCTTTTGCTAGAAATAGGGAGCGTTTACTGGGATCCCACTTCTTAACAAGTATATATGGTATATTCCAGTCAGGTGTTTATAACCTTCTACGCTTTATTAAAGGCTCAGGTGGATTCAATCTGGAGGTGGAAGCGTAACCATGCCTCGCAACCGCCGCTCACAACGGACCCAACTGGTAGTCTAAGTGGCATCACTGGTTTATTGGTGATGCGGCTGCCCAACCTACCTACCTACATAGGGTATATTATTCCATTATATTATAGACAATAGTTTCTCTGTTGTTCCTAAAAAAAGTGCCATGTGATTACAGACAATAACTTCTCTGTTGTCTGGATAGTATTTCAATAGTCTCCTGTTTCGTTACTGTTTTCCTTAATGGAATAGGAATATTTCTTTTTTCTCTGAAACTTCTGAATGTGATTTTGATGTGTTTTAAAAATATAATTCCGCATTACAATGGACTACTTACAGTGGGAAGTGTGGAGTAGGCAGGGTGTGGCATTGTATCACTGGAGGAGGGCAACGTGGTGTTATTCTAGTCCGTTAAATGAGTAAATGCGCATTGTGTTGAGTAAATAGAAAACTGCTCAAACCGCGTCTTCAAGAACTTAAAAATGTTGGTTTTGTTTCAAACATTGGAAAAAGTTCGCAATTAGTAAATTTGGAAGCGTTCACCTCGCAATTAGCAAAGTTCCAGACTTGCCGCTTGTTTGCAGACAAATAGAAACAAAACGAAAATATTTAAAAGCAGCTTTGCTCGAGTTTCGCCAGTCAATTGGGCCGAAATGTGCCCATGGCCGGATTTGCCTCCAAGTAAAATATAAAGAAATATAGGGCTCCATTTGCTTCCACTTAATTTGGGATCAGCAGTATAACAAAAACATCGCAGTATCTTGAGACAAACAACAAAATTGAAACAGCCCATTCTGAAAGGGTGAACTACAACAGAGTTGTAAACGTTGCTAAAAAGCACTCCATATATTCAATGGGCCCATCCGCCTCACTCTAAGGGTTGAAGACGTAGACATAACTTAGCACACTTAAGCACATACAATGGCTCGTTGTGGTATCAACATGGTTAACAAGTGATAGAAAGAAGGCGGTTGTACTCGTATTCACATAACATCAGGTATATTGAAATTATTTCAGAGGGGCGCCTTCGGTGGGCCTTGCATAGTATTCGATTCCCACACTGCTCGAATGAGCCGCTGACGCAGAATACGACCTCGAACATGTTTTCATGTTGACGTCAATTCGCTTTCATTTCAACTGTCTGCAAATAAGAAGCAAGCTTAGCATTCGATATGAGATAACCAGAGAGGCTGAGTCTACTTATATTTAATTAGACAATTCCATATTCTCAACTTACAGAATAATGAACACTTCGAACTCTGATGAACTAAAGGCAATGTCACCATACCATGCCAAATGTCTCTCCCAGTCTCTGCATGACCATCCTCTCACTTTGGTTTACTCATTTCTTTGCGTCTTGGTCATCATTTTCAAGAGAAAGCTGAATAATACCATTGCGAAGAATGAAGTTGCTGAACTATTCGGGTTCTATCTTCCTCAAGTGAGGAAGCAGTCCAATGGACTTTATATATATATGGTATTATGGCACCGCGGGGGAGCAAAGGGCCGCAGATGCGGTTTCGTTGATAAGATTATATTTAAGATTAGCAGGTTATCAGCCCGCCTTTCCAATTCTGGTGTCGATGTGTCGACTTTAGCCACCAGACTTGCTGCCAACCTTTGGCTTACTTTGCAACAGCATTTCCTCGGTTGCCGATGGTAAGGTTATACCGCCTTTACTCGGACTTCAGTACCATTCAAAAATTCTACGAAGTTCAAACTCATACCCTGATGTGGCACTAAATCTTCACAAGATATTCATAATGGCAGGATATTTTTCCGAATTATAGGTCTGGCACTTTGTTAATCTGGAATGAGTGTTCTGGAACTATCGCACCCTGGAAACTTCACCACCTACTTATGCCCAGAAGAGTGAAGTATAGTCTAAAGGTCGTCAATTGAAAAAACCAACACATCCAGAGAACTCCTCCTGTTCATTATTCTTTTCAGATTTCAGAATATTGTTGATACATGATAGTTCAGATAGTAGACGAGGTGATAACGGTCAAAATGTTTCCCACTAAAATAAACAGAGTAGGTTAGGTTAGCTTAGACTGGCTGGCCGTGAAGGTCGCACATAGACCTACAAGGTCCTTTGCGGTGCCAGATGGATATCCATTTAAGAGTTGTGGTATAGATCGTTAAACAAAGAGACGCTCTTAGCAAATCTTAAGAGAGAAACTATCCCTAGTTGTGCGATCTCTTCTAGTCCTTCACACCAGGGGGCTCCCAGATGTGATAAGCGCGTTTGAGATATTGCGGGGCATTGGCATTGTAGATGCTCCAAAGCTTCCCTTGTACCCTGCTCCCCAATATAATAATCTACTAAGATCGCTTTAATCCTAGCGTGTTCCAGAGTTTCCCTTGTACCCTGCTCCCCAATATAATAATCTACTAAGATCGCTTTAATCCTAGCGTGTTCCAGAGTTTCCCTTGTGCCCTGCTTCCCACATTTCCTGCGTTCATTGTTGTTTGTGAGTCCCATCCTTTTAGCGTGTACCGCCATTAGATAGTGAGCTGTGAGTACTCCGACTACCGTTCTGCAATGCCTTCTCGGAAGTGCCAATATCCATTTGGTGTGTAGGTAGGTAGATTGGGCAGCCGCATCACCAATAAACCAGTGTTGCCACTTAGACCAACAGTTCGGTCCGTTGTGAGCGGCGGTTGCGAGGCATGGTTACGCTTTCCCCTCCAGATTGACCCAACCTGAGCCGTTTATAAAGCGAAGAAGGTTGTTCACACCTGACTGGAATATACCATATATACTTGTTAAGAAGTGGGATCCCAGTAAACGCTCCCTATTTCTAGCAAAAGCTGGACATGTACAGAAGAGAAGCTGGATCGTATCCAGTTCTTCCTCGTTCCTACAGCTGCGGCAGAAATCATGTGTATAAACTCCCATTCTTCTTGCAGGATTTCCTATTAGACAATGTCCCGTGAGGGCTACTATTAGAGGCCTAATTTGTAGTCGATTGAATCTAATGATATTCTTAGATAGACGCAGATTTAGCCTCGGCCATGTTTGCCTGGCGATTTCGCAGGTAGTGGCACAGATCCACCTTTGATTGGTACACTTAATTAGTGTCTCCCTTTTGAGAAGCTTACAAGTCACGAGAGGCACACCCATATGCCTACCGACATTTGGCATACAAGTGCCATCTCTCGCAAGTTGATCAGCCTTGGAGTTTCCGGGTACATCCCTATGACCTGATACCCAGCATAAATGGATATGTAATTGTTTAGCCATTTCATTTAGAGATCGGAGACAGTCTAAGACACTCCTTGATGTTATTTGGAATGCATCCAAAGCCCTTAATGCAGCTTGGCTGTCTGATAAAATACAGATATCCTTGACGGTTACCACGTTTATCCTCATCCAATTCAAGGCTTCGTGAATAGCGGTTATTTCCGCTTGAAAAACACTACAGTGATCCACTTGTTTGATGGATTCACTGTTTGAGGGCATTTCGCAATAAAATCCTTATCCTACACCGGTATTCATTTTTGATCGGTCTGTGTATATCTTGATGGGAGCATCTAGTGATTGGATGCGAGTATCTGGTGATGGATCCCGCTCCAGTCATTCCTGTCTTGAAGGAATCCTAACCCAAAAATTTCTTTCGAAACAGAGGGAAGAAGGAAGATAATCAATATCACTGGGTATGTCCGTATAGGATTCTAATATGGTCGCATGTCCATACGGATCAGCTTTCCATTGTAAGCTCGCCTTGAGCCGAATGGCGGAGCATGCCGCTAAATATTTGCAGAAGAGATCTAAGGGTGGCATATGTGGTATGATATCCAATGCCAAGGTTGGCGTGGTTATCATGGTGCCACTTATTGCTAATTCTGCTGATCTCTGTGCCTTACCAAGTGTTTCGTGGTAGGTCCTTTTCTGCATTGCGTCCACCAGACAACATTTCCATACATTTCCGGAGAATGGGCCCACATTTCCAGGAGAATGGACGTGACAACTGCAGTGTAAAGTCAGTGGCTACCCTTGGCTTGATTCCCCAGGTTGTACCTATAGCTCTTTTGCAGCCATAAAAGCCACCCCAGCTTTCCCAGCTCTTTCTTTGGTGTTTGATTTCCAAGTAAGCTTTCTATCAATTACAAGATCCAAGTATTTCGTCTCTTCTGAAATCCCTAGAGCTTTTCCCTTAAGAGTAATTGGATCGAATTGAGGGATGTTATGTTTATGTCGATTTGGTCTGAGTGCCGTACGGTTTGCATATGAGCTTTGCGATCCTACATGTGGCAATACTCCACCGTTCTTACACCTTTCTCATCATGTCATCTTCAATACGGCTGTTGATCATTTTTGGAGGCATCAGTACGTTACTCACTTGTTCATTTGGTAGTAAGATTCCGCTCTTTGCAATGGCATCCGCACTCTCATTTTCTTCTATGTTCTTATGCCCTGGCACCCAGTAGATGAATGAATGAATGAATGAATGAAATAAAGAAGTAAAATGTATCTCGACCAATTTGATCTATTGTACTCCTCCTGCATGTACCTATTAGTCCAACCGTTCTAAGGAAACTTAGAACTGAGTTAGGGTTCATTGCTCTAATGTCTCTGCCCTCGGCCCAGTAATGCCCCAGATATTTATTCCTACTGCGAGCTAAGGCTTCGCAGTTCATTATAAGGTGCTCTGGTGTTTCTTCTACACGTGTTTACTGGTGAGAGTCCCAGTTTCATGAGGTGGCTTCTTAAACGACAGTGGCCTGTGAGGTGACCTGCCAGAGTTCTTCGATTGTTTTTGCTTAACTGTAGACATAGAACTGCACGTTTTGAGTTGTAGTTCCCAACCATGAGCTTCGATTGTCCAAGTTTTGGTAGTGAGGCCCAGAAGCGTAATCTTCTGGATTTTGCCTCCTATCTTAATTTATCTGCTATGCTATTTGCTCCTATGCCAAAGAATGGTTCAGGCCCAATAAAAGGTGTGGCTGCCCCATTACAGGCAAGACTATCCGCTTTTTCATTTCCAGGGACCCTTATTATGAAAAGTTTATTGAGCCTTCCTAACATATTTAAAAGTTCTACAGATTTCCATATGAGTTTAGACTGAATCTCGTAGGAATTGAGTGCTTTTATAGCTGCTTGGCTGCCAGACATGACAGCAATGCCTTGACCCACAAGGTTACATCGGAGGTTAAAGATAACACAGAGGGGAATTGCATGTATCTGTCTGGAATATGCTGGGTGATTTCCCCATTGGTTCGGAGTGGTTGCCACTCGGCCCAAATATGCCGGCTCCTATCCCTTCTTCTGTTTTGAACCATCTGTGAACCACTTCATGGTATGATCTTTTAGGATATCCTGAAGTGATTCAGGTTTCCATTGCTTCTTGTTCCCAAGCACAACTGGCACCCAGTAGATATGTAGCTTCCGATTGGTGGCCACTCTATCCATTGCTGCCTTGCATTGCAGTCCATTTCTGGAATAAGAGAAAGTGTTCCCGGCGCCACTTTTCAGTGTGTGAAACGGTACTCGAACACTTCAAATGGAAGCCATCCTGTGTCGATGTTTCCGCAATCCCCAAGATCAGTTGACATATCTTAAACATATTCGAGTAATATACATGTATGGAACAGAGTCGTGTCTACAGGTGGCATATCCTTCGAATTGTTAAACACTCCTAGCATTAAAACAACACAAAAAGAGAAAAAGAAGCTTCCTCCTTGAGATGAGTGGTCTTTTATTGATGGCTGATGCAGGCCAAAATTTTATATTAATACATTGCATCGATAATGTGGAGACTTGATTCGAACTACACAAGAACACCAAGGAATCCGGTAGTGGATAAGGATGAGGACAATATAGAATATTTCCAACCTCCAGACAAATTTCGCTATTCTCTCATCATCAATTATATTACGAGGTGAATACGAAATTTTTTCAATTCTGTATTACGCCAATTTCTCTCCAAAGTGCTGATTCACAACTTTTGTTAACCGCGTTAATTCAACACTTCTGTCTAAGAAATGCCGCAAACAGTCAACTAAAAAAAGACAAACACCTTTTGGGCCATTTCGTGCGTCAATTGCCAATTGCGTCAACGCGGTCTGTGGCAATTTTGTATAAATTGGCTCAGGTTTCAGAACACTTTCAGTTGAGTTCGTTTCATTTTTCGAATACATTCAGAGTGATATCGACATGAAAACCTATTGCTGCCTGAATCTGGTTCTTTTGGTCTTCCTGCTCCTCGTTGCAGTCTCCCATGGAATTGACGGTAATTAGTGATAACTGCAAACGATTTAAAAAATCCCAGAATTAAATTCATAGTCATCTGATTCTACCCCACAGATGAGAGATACGACTCCAAAGACTTCTATATTGGAACCTCCACGGTGAGTCAGTTTAGTCTGCTTTGATGAAACTATTCTATATTTACTTTCAACTTTATTCTTTATTCACCGCTTTAAAGGTATCTTGGCAGCGGGCCGCGGAAGACTGTAGCAATAGACAGATGAAACTGGTGGGGTACAAGTCGCTTATAATTGACGATTTTGTAGATGGATTGCGGATTGCTCATTGTAAGTTACTTGAAAGGGAATAAGGTATAATAACTGAAACACTTTCGTACTACCTACAATTAGCGCACGAACATTTTTGGACCTCGGCTTCCACTGATGACGGCCCAGATATCCAGAACTGTGTTTACTGGATCAACGATCGATCATTTGATAAAGAGCCGTGCGGTATGAAGAATCGCTACATCTGTGAAGTCCAGAGCCAGTGACTGGGGTTAGATTGTATCCAACGGGTACTCATGTCCCAGAGCCGTCTTCAGCAGAAACTTAATTACTGAAAATAATAGCGAAATCTCCATTTCACATTTTTCAGAGTTATTGACTCCAATTTTGATTCTGTAGCTCAAATAAAATATGTTATTTTGAGAGATGTGAACCAATTTTATCTTCTTTTTTGTGTACTTCAGGTTCCAATATTGAGTCGGAGGAATATTCTACATTCTTCAATTATTCATCTCCTTTTTTGTGTACTTCAGGTTCCTTCCAGTATTGAGTTGGAGGAATATTCTACATTCATCAATTACTCATCTCCTTTCTTGTGTACTTCAGGTTCCAGTATTGAGTTGGAGGAATATTCTACATTCTTCAATTATTCATCTCCTTTTTTGTGTACTTCAGGTTCCAGTATTGAGTTGGAGGAATATTCTACATTCTTCAATTATTCATCTCCTTTTTTGTGTACTTCAGGTTCCAGTATTGAGTTGGAGGAATATTCTACATTCTTCAATTATTCATCTCCTTTTTTGTGTACTTCAGGTTCCTTCCAGTATTGAGTTGGAGGAATATTCTACATTCATCAATTACTCATCTCCTTTCTTGTGTACTTCAGGTTCCAGTATTGAGTTGGAGGAATATTCTACATTCTTCAGTTATTCAACTTCTTTTTTGTGTACTTCAGGTTCCAGTATTGAGTTGGAGGAATATTCTACATTCTTCAAATTATCATCTTCTTTTTTGTGTACTTCAGGTTCCAGTATTGAGTTGGAGGAATATTCTACATTCTTCAATTATTCATCTCCTTTTTTGTGTACTTCAGGTTCCAGTATTGAGTTGGAGGAATATTCTACATTCTTCAATTATTCATCTCCTTTTTTGTGTACTTCAGGTTCCAGTATTGAGTTGGAGGAATATTCTACATTCTTCAATTATTCATCTCCTTTTTTGTGTACTTCAGGTTCCTTCCAGTATTGAGTTGGAGGAATATTCTACATTCATCAATTACTCATCTCCTTTCTTGTGTACTTCAGGTTCCAGTATTGAGTTGGAGGAATATTCTACATTCTTCAGTTATTCAACTTCTTTTTTGTGTACTTCAGGTTCCAGTATTGAGTTGGAGGAATATTCTACATTCTTCAAATTATCATCTTCTTTTTTGTGTACTTCAGGTTCCTGTATTGAGTTGGAGGAATATTCTACATTCATCAATTATACATATCCTTTTTTGTGTACTTCAGGTTCCAGTATTGAGTTGGAGGAATATTCTACATTCTTCAATTATTCAACTTCTTTTTTGTGTACTTCAGGTTCCTTCCAGTATTGAGTTGGAGGAATATTCTACATTCATCAATTACTCATCTCCTTTCTTGTGTACTTCAGGTTCTAGTATTGAGTTGGAGGAATATTCTACATTCTTCAATTATTCATCTCCTTTTTTGTGTACTTCAGGTTCCTTCCAGTATTGAGTTGGAGGAATATTCTACATTCATCAATTACTCATCTCCTTTCTTGTGTACTTCAGGTTCCAGTATTGAGTTGGAGGAATATTCTACATTCTTCAGTTATTCAACTTCTTTTTTGTGTACTTCAGGTTCCAGTATTGAGTTGGAGGAATATTCTACATTCTTCAAATTATCATCTTCTTTTTTGTGTACTTCAGGTTCCAGTATTGAGTTGGAGGAATATTCTACATTCTTCAATTATTCATCTCCTTTTTTGTGTACTTCAGGTTCCAGTATTGAGTTGGAGGAATATTCTACATTCTTCAATTATTCATCTCCTTTTTTGTGTACTTCAGGTTCCTTCCAGTATTGAGTTGGAGGAATATTCTACATTCATCAATTACTCATCTCCTTTCTTGTGTACTTCAGGTTCCAGTATTGAGTTGGAGGAATATTCTACATTCTTCAGTTATTCAACTTCTTTTTTGTGTACTTCAGGTTCCAGTATTGAGTTGGAGGAATATTCTACATTCTTCAAATTATCATCTTCTTTTTTGTGTACTTCAGGTTCCAGTATTGAGTTGGAGGAATATTCTACATTCTTCAATTATTCATCTCCTTTTTTGTGTACTTCAGGTTCCAGTATTGAGTTGGAGGAATATTCTACATTCTTCAATTATTCATCTCCTTTTTTGTGTACTTCAGGTTCCAGTATTGAGTTGGAGGAATATTCTACATTCTTCAATTATTCATCTCCTTTTTTGTGTACTTCAGGTTCCTTCCAGTATTGAGTTGGAGGAATATTCTACATTCATCAATTACTCATCTCCTTTCTTGTGTACTTCAGGTTCCAGTATTGAGTTGGAGGAATATTCTACATTCTTCAGTTATTCAACTTCTTTTTTGTGTACTTCAGGTTCCAGTATTGAGTTGGAGGAATATTCTACATTCTTCAAATTATCATCTTCTTTTTTGTGTACTTCAGGTTCCTGTATTGAGTTGGAGGAATATTCTACATTCATCAATTATACATATCCTTTTTTGTGTACTTCAGGTTCCAGTATTGAGTTGGAGGTATATTCTACATTCTTCAATTATTCATCTCCTTTTTTGTGTACTTCAGGTTCCAGTATTGAGTTGGAGGAATGTTCTACATTCATCAATAATTCATCTCCTTTTTTGTGTACTTCAGGTTCCAGTATTGAGTTGGAGGAATATTCTACATTCTTCAATTATTCATCTCCTTTTTTGTGTACTTCAGGTTCCAGTATTGAGTTGGAGGAATATTCTACATTCTTCAATTATTCATCTCCTTTTTTGTGTACTTCAGGTTCCTTCCAGTATTGAGTTGGAGGAATATTCTACATTCATCAATTACTCATCTCCTTTCTTGTGTACTTCAGGTTCCAGTATTGAGTTGGAGGAATATTCTACATTCTTCAGTTATTCAACTTCTTTTTTGTGTACTTCAGGTTCCAGTATTGAGTTGGAGGAATATTCTACATTCTTCAAATTATCATCTTCTTTTTTGTGTACTTCAGGTTCCTGTATTGAGTTGGAGGAATATTCTACATTCTTCAATTATTCATCTCCTTTTTTGTGTACTTCAGGTTCCAGTATTGAGTTGGAGGAATATTCTACATTCTTCAATTATTCAACTTCTTTTTTGTGTACTTCAGGTTCCTTCCAGTATTGAGTTGGAGGAATATTCTACATTCATCAATTACTCATCTCCTTTCTTGTGTACTTCAGGTTCCAGTATTGAGTTGGAGGAATATTCTACATTCTTCAGTTATTCAACTTCTTTTTTGTGTACTTCAGGTTCCAGTATTGAGTTGGAGGAATATTCTACATTCTTCAAATTATCATCTTCTTTTTTGTGTACTTCAGGTTCCTGTATTGAGTTGGAGGAATATTCTACATTCTTCAATTATTCATCTCCTTTTTTGTGTACTTCAGGTTCCAGTATTGAGTTGGAGGAATATTCTACATTCTTCAATTATTCAACTTCTTTTTTGTGTACTTCAGGTTCCTTCCAGTATTGAGTTGGAGGAATATTCTACATTCATCAATTACTCATCTCCTTTCTTGTGTACTTCAGGTTCCAGTATTGAGTTGGAGGAATATTCTACATTCTTCAGTTATTCAACTTCTTTTTTGTGTACTTCAGGTTCCAGTATTGAGTTGGAGGAATATTCTACATTCTTCAAATTATCATCTTCTTTTTTGTGTACTTCAGGTTCCTGTATTGAGTTGGAGGAATATTCTACATTCTTCAATTATTCATCTCCTTTTTTGTGTACTTCAGGTTCCAGTATTGAGTTGGAGGAATATTCTACATTCTTCAGTTATTCAACTTCTTTTTTGTGTACTTCAGGTTCCAGTATTGAGTTGGAGGAATATTCTACATTCTTCAAATTATCATCTTCTTTTTTGTGTACTTCAGGTTCCTGTATTGAGTTGGAGGAATATTCTACATTCTTCAATTATTCATCTCCTTTTTTGTGTACTTCAGGTTCCAGTATTGAGTTGGAGGAATATTCTACATTCTTCAATTATTCATCTTCTATTTTGTGTACTTCAGGTTCCAGTATTGAGTTGGTGGAATATTCTACATTCATCAATTATACATCTCCTTTTTCTTGTAGTTGTAGTTCAGGTTCTAGTATTGAGTTGGAGGAATATTCTACATTCATCAATTACTCATCTCCTTTCTTGTGTACTTCAGGTTCCAGTATTGAGTTGGAGGAATATTCTACATTCTTCAGTTATTCAACTTCTTTTTTGTGTACTTCAGGTTCCAGTATTGAGTTGGAGGAATATTCTACATTCTTCAAATTATCATCTTCTTTTTTGTGTACTTCAGGTTCCTGTATTGAGTTGGAGGAATATTCTACATTCATCAATTATACATATCCTTTTTTGTGTACTTCAGGTTCCAGTATTGAGTTGGAGGAATATTCTACATTCTTCAATTATTCATCTCCTTTTTTGTGTACTTCAGGTTCCAGTATTGAGTTGGAGGAATGTTCTACATTCATCAATAATTCATCTCCTTTTTTGTGTACTTCAGGTTCCAGTATTGAGTTGGAGGAATATTCTACATTCTTCAATTATTCATCTCCTTTTTTGTGTACTTCAGGTTCCAGTATTGAGTTGGAGGAATATTCTACATTCTTCAATTATTCATCTCCTTTTTTGTGTACTTCAGGTTCCTTCCAGTATTGAGTTGGAGGAATATTCTACATTCATCAATTACTCATCTCCTTTCTTGTGTACTTCAGGTTCCAGTATTGAGTTGGAGGAATATTCTACATTCTTCAGTTATTCAACTTCTTTTTTGTGTACTTCAGGTTCCAGTATTGAGTTGGAGGAATATTCTACATTCTTCAAATTATCATCTTCTTTTTTGTGTACTTCAGGTTCCTGTATTGAGTTGGAGGAATATTCTACATTCTTCAGTTATTCATCTCCTTTTTTGTGTACTTCAGGTTCCAGTATTGAGTTGGAGGAATATTCTACATTCTTCAATTATTCAACTTCTTTTTTGTGTACTTCAGGTTCCTTCCAGTATTGAGTTGGAGGAATATTCTACATTCATCAATTACTCATCTCCTTTCTTGTGTACTTCAGGTTCCAGTATTGAGTTGGAGGAATATTCTACATTCTTCAATTATTCATCTCCTTTTTTGTGTACTTCAGGTTCCAGTATTGAGTTGGAGGAATATTCTACATTCTTCAGTTATTCAACTTCTTTTTTGTGTACTTCAGGTTCCTGTATTGAGTTGGAGGAATATTCTACATTCTTCAATTATTCATCTCCTTTTTTGTGTACTTCAGGTTCCAGTATTGAGTTGGAGGAATATTCTACATTCTTCAGTTATTCAACTTCTTTTTTGTGTACTTCAGGTTCCAGTATTGAGTTGGAGGAATATTCTACATTCTTCAAATTATCATCTTCTTTTTTGTGTACTTCAGGTTCCTGTATTGAGTTGGAGGAATATTCTACATTCTTCAATTATTCATCTCCTTTTTTGTGTACTTCAGGTTCCAGTATTGAGTTGGAGGAATATTCTACATTCTTCAATTATTCAACTTCTTTTTTGTGTACTTCAGGTTCCTTCCAGTATTGAGTTGGAGGAATATTCTACATTCATCAATTACTCATCTCCTTTCTTGTGTACTTCAGGTTCTAGTATTGAGTTGGAGGAATATTCTACATTCTTCAGTTATTCAACTTCTTTTTTGTGTACTTCAGGTTCCAGTATTGAGTTGGAGGAATATTCTACATTCTTCAAATTATCATCTTCTTTTTTGTGTACTTCAGGTTCCTGTATTGAGTTGGAGGAATATTCTACATTCTTCAATTATTCATCTCCTTTTTTGTGTACTTCAGGTTCCAGTATTGAGTTGGAGGAATATTCTACATTCTTCAATTATTCAACTTCTTTTTTGTGTACTTCAGGTTCCAGTATTGAGTTGGAGGAATATTCTACATTGTTCAATTATTCATCTTCTTTTTTGTGTACTTCAGGTTCCAGTATTGAGTTGGAGGAATATTCTACATTCATCAATTACTCATCTCCTTTCTTGTGTACTTCAGGTTCCAGTATTGAGTTGGAGGAATATTCTACATTCTTCAATTATTCATCTCCTTTTTTGTGTACTTCAGGTTCCAGTATTGAGTTGGAGGAATATTCTACATTCTTCAATTATTCATCTTCTATTTTGTGTACTTCAGGTTCCAGTATTGAGTTGGTGGAATATTCTACATTCATCAATTATACATCTCCTTTTTCTTGTAGTTGTAGTTCAGGTTCTAGTATTGAGTTGGAGGAATATTCTACATTCTTCAATTATTCAACTTCTTTTTTGTGTACTTCAGGTTCCAGTATTGAGTTGGTGGAATATTCTACATTCATCAATTATACATATCCTTGTTCATATTTGCGTAGTTTCTGCCGGTCTACTATATAAGGATATCAATCATTGAATGGCTCTCTGGTTGAATTATTTTTTGTCAATAAAGTACCAGAGTGTTAATACGAGGAGAACACCCTTACATCTCCCTAGTAAATGGAGAGTTGCAAACGTAGTTAGTTTCAGAGGAAATGATCATGAAGCGAGTACTCCTTAGCGAGTACTATTAGGACGGGAAATGAAAGACCATATAACACTTTTCTCAATGGAAAGCCTATTCAAAGGAGCCTTTTCTGTAAGTCCAAGATGGTGTCATTTCCATTTAGTTCCTCGAATTTCATTTATTTCGTAATTCGTGTATGCTCTGAAGGTGACGGAAGTTTGTTCCATAACTATAGAATCTCCAAAAAGAGATTCAAGTAACCATTCAAGCTTCCTGGCGCCGTTGATGTGTGAATCATGTCATAATTTTCGACGGAAACAGAGGGTCGGTCAATCGTTTCCAATAGAGGGAAGCAGCAAAGATTAAAGAAAGGATGTTAAGTGTGATCAAATGCGAGGATCATTGTATCCGTTTTTCTCGTGAAACCTTGAATAATTATTCTATGATTGAAAAGGGAAGTATCATAGGGAAGTTCGGAGGTCTAAGAACAAAAATCATCTCTGTACATATAAATTCTTGAAATTAAGACAGTCTCGTTTTCAGTGCTTCGCTTGTCACCGCTTTCGCAATTATTAACTTCGGCTTATTACCGAGGAACTAGATCCCGCTCTCCATATCTTCATATAGTTATCCACGGGCATTCCAGGTAGACAAATTCCATTCAAACATTGGGTGAGAAGATTTTATATGTCTTTGTTAAGACAGTCGTCCATTGCCCTCTACTATAATACGACCGAGCATAATGATATATAATTATTGTGTATAGTATTCTCGCATTGGAAGAGCGCTAGACTCCATAAAGCTTTAGACAAGGAACACACAAATGGTGTTGCAACTTTAAGAAGACCAGATGGGTCTCATACAGAAATCGAAGGGATACTCTAGATGACCTGATTAAAGTACATTTCTCACTGCCATCGAGATTATTATCTCAGACCGTGATGAAAGGGACATTGGAGGAATTTGGGTCGGTCCTAGAAGCCTAGAATGGTTCAAAGGCGGGGTAAAACAATCACTGGTGTCGGTGCAGGAACCTATGGACCTAATACCAAATTTTCAGAACCAATTGGCAGATGGTCTAGCGTCTTTCAGGCGGAAACTCAAGCCATTTCAATCTGCGTAAGAATAAATCTGAACAGAGGCGTCAAGGGCCCGCACATAGGTATATATTCAGATAGTCAAGGTGCATTACAAGTATAACTTCATATTCTTCAGAATCTGAACTGATGGAAGAATGCTTTAATAACCTCCTATCTTAATGCTTCAATAACCTCCTATCTTTATGCTTCAATAACCTCCTATCTTTATGCTTCAATAACCTCCTATCTTTAGGTCCAACAAATTAGGTTGCAATTTACTGGGTCTTGGGTCATTCAGGAATCGAAGGGTACGAAATTGCTGACGAACTGGCTAGAGATGGTTCTGCAGCAAACCGCATACTTCCAGAGCCATACTGTGGTATCAACTGGGCGGAGGCTAAATCCAGGGTAGACAACTGGGAGCATAGTGCCAGAATGTCTCACTGGGAAGGGATAGAAAGTCTTCGCCAAGCCAAAAGACTCGAAGGCCATTCCCCTACAATAGAGAACTGCGCAATATGTGTGGAGAAGACATAAGGAAAATAGTAGGTTTTCTCTCAGTCATTACTACCTGCAATATCACCTTACTAAATCCTCACTCTTGATGAGACAGAGTTCGGGCTCTGTCTAGAAGAAGAAGATACCCCAAAACACATACTGTGCAACTGCATTGCGTAGGCAAGAACTATAATGAACATATTCCACCGCGACCAGCTGGATACGGAAGAAATAAAAGATGATCCTGTTATGGACATGCTGAATTTCATCCACAAAGCGAAAAGATACTGGAAGAACATGACTTTCAACTACTTTCATTCATTTGGACCAGGAACAACTAGGTAAAAAAGGACCAGAGGACTTAAACTAGGATTCTTTGACACCACCAAACGGACGAAATGCTATGGCAATACTGAGAAATACCGGTACTATCCAATAGTGTATAGGACAGGGTCGGACAGTTGTGTTCACTTGGACTTATTTTAAAATGTAGAATGACACAAAAGATCTTTTAGGTCACAGTGTCGGCCTTTGGGCAACCTACAATAACAAAGATATTATTAAAGACGCTTCTTGGAATATAACGACGATATGCCTCAAGTAATCCGCACAATTCGTGATATATAAAATCTCTGTTATTAGTTCCGCCTTTTTCTCGCAGACACATTTAAACAGCCTTAATCACGATGCGTCGTTATCTCAGTCGTTCAAATATAGCTGTGTGATTAGAACAAATTGCTTTTCCACTCTGTTCTCCACGAGTGAATTGGAAAATAAGATGAGTCACCTCATGTCTCACCATAAATGTGTCATTAGCTGATAATTCTCAGTTTAATTTGTTATATACTCGTTCTTAAATATCAGTTTCTAATCAATTTTATACTCGATTATGAATATAGTATATATTTTCATACGTTTCCTATTGATATATATTTGTAACGAATCATTTAGAGCGCCGCCCATCGCTGTGGGCATGTGCAGCTTCTCAACTTTCATATATTTTTATAAACACCTGACGGATTTTATGAGCACATGAAGGATTCTCAGAAAACTCAACATTGCCTCCACTCGCGAGGTCAGGGCAGTAGCACTTCAAGTGCGGGATGTCCTCCTCCTATCTGGCAACTGTATGGCTCGAGGGGGATCCATTACCAGATCAAGATATACACAGACGGATTAAAAATGAATAGCGGTGTAGGATCAGGGTTTTATCGCCAAAAGCCCTCAAACAGTGAATCCATCCAATTCATGGATCACTGCAGTGTTTTTCAAGCGGAAATAATCGCTATCAAGAAGTCTTGAATTTGTTGAGGATAAACGAGGTAACCTTCAAGAATATCTGCATTTTATCAGACAGCCAAGCTGCACTAAGTCTTTCAATGCATTCCAAATAACATCAAGGAGTGTCTTAAACTGTCGTCGATCTCCAAATGAGATGGCTAAACAATTCCATATCCATTTAAGCTGGTTACCAGGCCATAGGGATATACCAAGGAATTGCAAGGCTGATCAACTTTCAACTTGCCAGAGACGACACTTGTATGCCAAATGTCAGTAGGCATATGGGGATACCTCTCGCGATTTGTAAGCTTCTCACAAGGGAGACACTGATTAACTGTACCAATCGACGGTGGATCTATGCCACTACTTCTGAAATCGCCAGGCAAACACGGCTGAGCCTAAATCTGCGTCTATCTAGGAATATCATTAGGCTCAATAGACTAAAAATTTGGACTTTAATAGGAGCTCTCACGGGACATTGTCTAATAGGAAATCCTGCAAGAAGAATGGGAGTTCATACACATGATTTCTGCCGCAGCTGTAGGAACGAGGAGGAACTGGAAACGGTCCAGCATCTCTTCTGTACATGACCAGATTTTGCTAGAACTAGGGAGCGTTTACTAGGATCCCATTTCGTAACAAGTATAGATGGTCTATGTCAGTCAGGTGTGAACAACCTTCTTCGCTTTATAAAAGGTTCAGCTTGGTCCAATCAATGTAGTCGAAAACGTAGCCATGCCTCGCAACCGCCGCTCACAACGGACCAAACTGGTGTTGTAAGTGGCAACACTAGTTTATTGCTGATGCGGCTGCCCAACCTACCTACCTATGACTCCATTTATTGTAGACCGCTCTCTCTCTACGGACACGATAGTCGATCAACAATTATGCACCGATTATTCTGAACCTTGCGTCTACCCAACCTACCTAGCCTGTCTGATAACTCGTAGCTGTGGCAAAAGTCATTGGAGAGTAGGTTAAGCCTGTGACCATGCCTGTCAATGACACAGTGTCCTGTCAGGACTGCAATGCTAAGTCGTGTGCGATTAAAAGCATTACGCGAACTTCGCACAAGACACCAGCAGAATCGGAGAACTTCTTGAGCCGCTGTTGTGGGTCTTCCCTTTGTAACTTTGTTGTATCATTGGAACACTTAGATTTTGTGCAGATGGACCATGGGAGGTAAATGATCATGCCTCCTGTAAAAGCTCCTCAGCTTCTTTTCCCAGTTACAAGGTTTTGATATGAGTTTCATGCCACCTCTATTGGGAATTCATGGGCGTTAATAATAAAATGAATTAGGAAGAATTGCACGACATAGGAAGCATTATTCCTGGAGAGGGTAGCGAGACACATCCCCGTTGTATGTAATTTATTATTTAATATTAGGAAGCCTACGGGTAAAGTACATAAAACACTCACTAGGCAAACTGACCTTCAACTTTTGGATATTCACTTCCGTTGTGAATAGAAACTTCTGGGTGCTTTCATTATTTATTTTTATATACTCGTACATGGGGCTGGGGAAGAAGTTTCCAAAGAAGCTTTGGAGGTTTTACCAAAATAAATAATCAAATAAAGCGGTTTGTTCTACTTGACACAATCCAGCGATTCGAACACAAAGCAGTGCTTCGAACACAATCCAGTGATGCGAACACAATCCAGTGATTCGGACACAATCCAGCGCTTCGAACACAATCCATTGATTAGAACACAATCCAGTGATTCGAACACACTCCTGCGATTCAAACATAATCCCGTGATTCAAACACAATCCAATTATTCTAATACAATTCAGTGATTCGAACACAATCCAGCGATTTAAATATAATCTAATGATTCAAACACAATCCAATTATTCTAATACAATTCAGTGATTCGAACACAATCCAGCGATTTAAATATAATCTAATGATTCAAACACAATCCAATGATTTGAACACAATCCAGTGATTCGAACACAATCCAGCGATTCAAAAATAGTCCAATGATTCAAACACAATCCAATCATTCGAACACAATGCAGTGATTCAAACATAATCCCGTGATTCAAACATAATCCAGTGATTCAAACACAAAACAGTGATTCGAACACAATGCAGTGATTCAAACATAATTCCGTGATTCAAACATAATCCCGTGATTCAAACATAATCCCCTGATTCAAACACAATCCAACGATTGGAATACAATTCAGTGATTCGAACACACTCCTGCGATTCAAACACAATCCAATCATTCGAACATAATCCAGCGATTCAAACATAATCCAGTGATTCGAACACAATCCAATTATTCGAACACAAAGCAGTGCTTCTAACACAATCCATTGATTCGAACATAATCCAGCGATTCGAACACAATGCAGTGATTCAAACATAATCCCGTGATTCAAACATAATCCCGTGATTCAAACACAATCCAGTGATTCGAACACAATCCAACGATTGGAATACAATTCAGTGATTCGAACCAGAAACTGATTTTCATAATGTCTAACTCTAGTAGTTCCTTCCCTGAATAGTATTTCAGGCTTTTTGCCTGTTTCACTACGCAACTCTGTGATTGCAACGGTACTAATTCTATTGACGCCTTTTCACTTCCTCCTATGTTCTACCTTTGAATCCTCGTTCACCGAACTGTCCTTGACTATTTTAATTAAACTAAATTTGCACGAGCACCGCGTTGTTGGGTTTGGCGATTTACACCGCTGATAGCAGTGCTCCCGCGTACACGACTCGAAATACGCCCACACGCCAACTCGCCCGACGAATAATTGAAATCGCTCTTCTATTAATTTACTTGATTAAAAATATGGAATGTGCGCTGCTGAAACTTTCCTTTATCGCAAAAGCATAAAAGGCCACCAAGCGAAGCACTTCGTAGTAATTCTAATGAAAAGGGAGTGGCTTTGGTGTCCTCCAACTTGTAAACATTTCCATGCTCACTCACTTTGTTGTGCAGAACGCATGATAAGCAAAGGTGCGTCTGATGTTCCGACTGATTGCCCAGTTGAACACGCAAAACTTTGCTTTACAATTGTGTAAAATTCAACTACATACCATGTAGGTGGGGAGGACTCCTACTACTGGGCTAACACAACGACAACCGAGCTTGATTTATACCTTAAAAGGATAACTTGAACTGACCTTCTCATGGAACCAGAACCATTTTTGGATCAAGAGGCATGTGAATAATATTCATAAATACCGATGGTGCAGTTCAGCAATAGAACTAAGTGCTTCATAGAGAGCCCAAACAAGAGAGTTACAGATTTCCTTCTAACTTTACAGAGGAAATATCTTCGCTCGTTTGTGGTGGGACTAATCACGTGGCGTAATCTATGTGGCCATCATATGACGACCATAGGCATCATCGAGAATCGGATGATTTGGGAATGGACAACGTGCATTCCTACCCCTGTACAGAGTTTCTGAGATTCATAAACGAGTCAAAGAAGTTTGAAAAGGTGTAACTTCTCTTGCACAATCCTCTTAACTCCCACTCACCCCAAAAATTTCCAGGCTTATAGAACAATGGACATCAATGCCTGTGTGTTTGGAGTCCTCCTTCTTCAGTGGTTCTCCGACCTACCCTACTTCTATTTTATTCTAAGGCTACATAGGAGTAAAAGAAAGGAAAGGTGTAACTTAAACGTGAGTCTGTGGACGGAACTGGGGCAGGAGTATTTGGGCCTAGAACCAGCCTCTGGGGACCAATGGGTTCTTTCCCAAACATTTTTCAAGCGGAGATTCACCCCATTGAAGGATGTGCCCAGTTTCACATTGACAGGAAGTATCGGGAAAAAAACATCGTGATACTATCCGATAGTCAAGCAGCACTGAAAAGTTTGAGCTCATCCTTAGTGAGGTCTAAACTTGTATAGGACTGTATTGGGAAACTTAACTCAGTTAGACTTAAGTATCAACAAGCTATGGGTACAAGTTCACATTGGAGTAGAGGGAAATGAGAAGGCTGGTAGCTTAACAAGAAAGCTTACGGCCTCTCAGTCCAACGGTCCTGGACCCATCTGTGGACTATCATCCAACACCATTGGCAGCCTGGTGAAGAAGTGCAAAGATGTTAAAAGAAGTCAAACCTGGAAAAGTGTTCCGGGATTAAGACAGTCCAAAGCTCTTCTGGGAGATTTTAATCCTAAAAGAGCTGAAGAGTTAATTAACATGCCTCGGAGTAAATTGAGAATCATCATTACAGGCGTTTTATGCGGAGACTGTAGACTCAACTATCATATGAATAAGTTGGGTCTATCTTCAGATGCCATCAGTAGATGCTGTGGAGAAAGTGACGAAGCCTCACTGCATATTTTCATTATTATTATTGTGTAGGGGATTTAAAGCACCGCGACCTTTTGATCCATTGTGCCCCCATCAGAGGTTCAAAGTACATCTTCCTATCATCTGGATAAACGTGATGACAAGTTTTGACACCAGAGGTTTCACATCACTGGCAGAGCTTTGGAAGAATTCCAAGTATTTCCTGCGGGTGTACATGAGAGTCGGGCAATGTGTCAGCACAAGCAAAGGCGTCTCCTCTTCCTCCATACAGAATCTGCAGGAGCCTTCCGAGGTGACCCCCATCCTCACCATATGTGAGTTCAGTTTAGAGTGTCCTGTGAGTAGGACTGTCATCATCCTAAGATTATTCTTAAGAGAGATTGATGAGTGATTCGAATCTTTTTAGATGGTATGCACCTAGCAGAATCTTTGATACCCTTAGGCCTGGTGTGTTAACCTAGTGTTTGTGCCTATGGTGTCCCTCATCGATCCTAAGCTGGTTGAACAGCTTGCCCTTGCCTACACCGCAGAAGGTTTCTGGGCCAATAAAGGGTGTTGCAGCCCCATTCCTTGCAAGTTCGTCGGCAATCTCGTTCCCTTCTATGCCAGTATTTCCTGGAACCCATTGAATGGGGACTATGTTGTGTGAACCAACAGCATTAAGTTTTCTGATGCACTCCCATACCAGTTTCGAATTTACCTGATAAGAGGTAAGTGCCTAATTGCCGCTTGGCTACCCGATAAGATGGCAATTTTCTTGCGCTCGTAACCTTTTTCAATGTTGAAATATGCACATCTCTCAATAGCGTAGATTTCCGCCTGGAATTCATAGTATTTGTATCTAGGTCCAAATACCCCGCGCCGGAACCCTCTTCTGTAAGAGATCCGTCGGTATACCAGATGATCGTGGACTGATCTAACCTATAGGTTTCGCTGAGACCTCTCCATAGGTTTTTGTAGCTCCACTCTGTTTTAAACAACTTAGTAAAGCTGTAGCGCGTGTTTGTAAAGTCATTCGGTATACAGATGTCTGGAATAGCCTTTGATGATGTTTCGACCATCTGACTCCCGAAGATACTTTCAGGACCGTTTACTGGCCTCGTCATTATATACAGAACCCTCCCACCTGATCCATAGACTGCGGACCTTTGGCACGCAAAATACAACGGTGTTTTGGAGAATATATCTTAGATATGAGCACGATCCCTCAACTTCATTCCTTCAAAATCCAGGAATTCCTGACGGAAATTAACCTGACACAAGATCTTTAGATGTGACTATCCTCATCTTTTAAATAAATAAGGCCATCACCATACATCTTTCAGTTCAGTTCCATGGTGTATAGCACCTTTCAATGAAACTAATATAATCTTCTTTTATAAGACGAACTTTTTACATGAATCATTTTGGGGAACACAGCTCATAATCCTTCTGTGACATTAACTGATACAGACAGAACATCTGGCAAACCATTTTGTTCTTAAGCCACTGAAAGTCCCTGTCAGTCGTCTAGCAATCCAAACGGTAGATAATGAACCCTACTCCTTTAAATATTCTCAATGTACATTTCATCACTTGAGTGTGAAGATGGATTACAGTTTGTTTGGCAGAGGTGAAGATGGATTACATAGTCCTTTTGGAAGAGATGAAGATGTATTCCATAGTCCGTTGGGAAGAGATGAAGATGTATTCCATAGTCCGTTGGGAAGAGACGAAGATGGATTACATACTCCGTTTGGAGGAGTTGAAGATGTATTCCATAGTCCGTTGGGAAGAGATGAAGATGTATTCCATAGTCCGTTGGGAAGAGATGAAAATGGATTACATAGTCCGTTTGGAGGAGTTGAAGATGGATTACATAGTCCGTGTGGAAGATGTGAAGATGGATTACAGAGTCTGTTGGGAAGAGATAAAGATGGATTACATAGTCCGTGTGGAAGATGTGAAGATGGATTACGGAGTCTGTTAGGAAGAGATGAAGATGGATTACATAGTCCGTATGGAAGAGAAGACGATTTATTACATAGTCTGTTGGGAAGAGATGAAGATGGATTACAGAGTCTGTTGGGAAGAGATAAAGATGGATTACATAATCCGTTTGGAAGAGATGTAGATGGATTACAGAGTCCTTTTGGAAGAGATGAAGATGGATGACATAGTCCGTATGGAAGATGTGAAGATGGATTACAGAGTCTGTTTGGAAGAGATGAAGATGGATTATATAATCCGTTTGGAAGAGATGTAGATGGATTACAGAGTTCTTTTGGAAGAGATGAAGATGGATAGTCCGTATGGAAGAGATGAAGATTTATTACATAGTCCGTTGGGAAGAGATGAAGATGGATTACATAGTCCGTTTGGACGAGTTGAAGATGGATTACATAGTCCGTGTGGAAGATGTGAAGATGGATTACAGAGTCTGTTGGGAAGAGATAAAGATGGATTACATAGTCCGTGTGGAAGATGTGAAGATGGATTACGGAGTCTGTTAGGAAGAGATGAAGATGGATTACATAGTCCGTATGGAAGAGAAGACGATTTATTACATAGTCTGTTGGGAAGAGATGAAGATGGATTACAGAGTCTGTTGGGAAGAGATAAAGATGGATTACATAATCCGTTTGGAAGAGATGTAGATGGATTACAGAGTCCTTTTGGAAGAGATGAAGATGGATGACATAGTCCGTATGGAAGATGTGAAGATGGATTACAGAGTCTGTTTGGAAGAGATGAAGATGGATTATATAATCCGTTTGGAAGAGATGTAGATGGATTACAGAGTTCTTTTGGAAGAGATGAAGATGGATAGTCCGTATGGAAGAGATGAAGATTTATTACATAGTCCGTTGGGAAGAGATGAAGATGGATTACATAGTCCGTTTGGAGGAGTTGAAGATGGATTACATAGTCTGTATGGAAGAGATGAATGTGGATTACATAGAAAAGAAAACTCCGCAAAGCATTTTCATTTGAAGAGCTAAAAGACGAATGGATTCCATAAAAATAACTTACTTCTGAGAAATTTCACATCACAATGAATTGTTTGACTTCATAAAAGAAAGTAGGGTGCCTCTTTATCCGCCTAATCTAATCTAATCATTCTTTGA
The DNA here is from genome assembly GCA_920105625.2 of Clusia tigrina. NCBI lineage: Eukaryota > Metazoa > Arthropoda > Insecta > Diptera > Clusiidae > Clusia > Clusia tigrina. The sequence continues at coordinate 33,478,570 of OV050030.1, forward strand.
TGCCAAAAAAACTTAACTATATTATGAACTACTTTCTGGATAATTTGCTGAAGTGGGAGGCATAAACGCATTACATTACGAAAATCCGGTTGAGCCAAAGGTTATATCACTGGATTATGTGAACCTTTAAAAGAGTTTTTCATTAAATACCATCATTTTACCTTTTTATCATAAGAAAAGAGGCTTTTAGTTACCCAACCCCGTGGTATACAGGTAGGATTACTCAGGGGCTCACGCAGAACTAATTAAGCTTGAATCTGTGCTGTGAGGTGGCCATGTAACTCCATGCACAATCGCTGCTGAAACACTACGAGCTTGTTTTTCCCCCCTTTTCCACTAAGATCGCTATCATAACCGCAGCTACTTGTTATGAGGTACCATGATTTATATTCAGACGCTCCTCTAAACCTATTTACTGCCTTTTAAAGGCAAAAATTCGAAAAGAAATAATTGCGCTCTCGTTCTGGCCAAATTTATCTCTCAGCGTGCTTTCGGTGTTCCTAATTATCCTTTTGCACGAAATGAGCTACAACCAGGATGTGGGTGGGTATAAAGTCGAACAAAAACGCGCAACTACCACAGCGAGGATTCTATTAATTAAAGTGGATAGTTTGTTAAACGGAAGCAAAGGCGACCGACCAATCCCGCCACTAGGATTAAAGTAAAGTGCCTATGATTGAATTGAGAGTGTGTGCGTGCTGGTGGAAGAGCGTAAAATGTAGTTTTATTGTAGCATACTTTGCGGCGACTTTCTTGTTTGCTCGTGCATTAACGTAATTGAAATGATTTTTAAGTACTTCACGGTCGTGAGGTGGTTAGGGGTGTGATGAGGGTAAAGTTTATGGGTAACTACTTGGTTGAACACTTCTCAACTACTGCGTTTTATTCTCTACATTGTATACTGGGACGGCCTTCAATACGGGTTGGGTTTCTACATAAAAAACTCTTTGTTTATTGAATTTCTTTTTGCACTCTTATATTTCGCTCTTATATTTGACATCTAGTTCATGAATTGCTATCCGCTCTTTTTGTTCAAGTTCAAGTTTTTTCAATTCAAAATCCTGCTTTAATTTCGTCTCGTCCAACCGCAGCTTCTTTAGCCGCAAATCGTGTTCGATTGTAAATTTGTCTCGTTCAAATTGCAACTTTTGTTCCTCGAGTGCCAGGTGAGCCTCGAATTCTTTTTTCTGTTGTTGCAGTTTTTTGTCTCGATAGTTTTCTCTTTCTTTCTCCATGTAAATCAGCTCATCAACAGCTGATGTACGGCCACGTTTCTTAAGGCTAACCACAGGATGTAGACCTGGCTGGGATGTTCTGTGCGTGAGGCTGGGCATCGGTGGTGCTGCTACTAATTTTGTTTCAAACGGTTGCGTGGGTGGTAATGGTGCTGTTGTTAAGGATTCTGTTCTAGAGATTATGGATACCGATGCTTCCGATCCTGCTGGCGATGATGGTGCCGAGACATCACTTAATATCTCTTCTTTAACGCTTAAGATAGATGACTCTGGCTGGGGTGATTCCGTTCCGCTGATTTCATTTTTTTCGCCAAATATTTCAATCAGGTCGTCATAATATGGACAGGTTTTGCTGATTCGGTCTGTATTGAAAGAAGCAGTGAGATTAATGTTCTTTATGTAGAGATATGTTAACGATAACCAGATAAATGCTCACTAAAGTCATGGTCAAATAAATGGGGGTGTGGGGATGGTAAAGGTGCGAATCTGATAATTGATACGATAATGTCCACGGACCACTAATAAGGTAGCCGCAAGGTCACAGCAACAACAATGGCATGAATGAATTGACAGTTGAAAACATCTGATCGCCGTTGACAGCCGAAAAAACAGTCATCCTCGATTTCATTTTCTTTTTATTACAAGACAGACGTCAAAAAGTATCAAGAAGAATATCAAGTGCGCCCTGGAAGAAGAATGCGAGTGAGTAGAATTGATGTGGGGTAGGGGGTTAAACCGCCCAAGAAGGAGGCCTCCACGCACTCAGGCAATATACTATTAGATTAGATTAGATTTATTTAAGGGTGTTATACACCGCGACCTGAAAGATCTATTGTGATGCCCCTATTTATTTCAAAGATGGGAAAAGACTCATCTAAACATCTTCTGTCAGGTTAATTTCCATCAGGAATTCATATATTCATCAAGCTGAGAGATCTTGCTCATATCTAAAATATATTCTATAAACACCTGAGTCTTTTGTGTGCCAATGGTTCGCAGTTCATGATCAGGTGCATTGAGTTTTCGTCACTTTCTCCACAGAATCAACATATGTCATCTGAAGATATACCCAACTTATTCATATGGTATCCATTGCACTATAAACCTAGAATACTTGGCCGGAGGGGCAGATAGAGGATTGTGAAAGGGAAGTTACACCTTTTCTTTCTTATATGAATCTCAGAAGTCTGTCCAAGCATAAGGAATGTACACAGGCTATTCCGAAACTATTTGTGCCAGTGCCCCCTGGTAATGTCATTGCAGATATATTCTTCCTCTCTCTCTATACGAGTATTATATATTTAATATATTCTTTATATTATATAAACAATATATTCTTCATATTATATAATTAATATATTATCTAAAAAGATATATATTTTCTATAAATTGGCACTATGGTTGTGAGGTATCATGTTATTACATCAGGATCGCCCATTATTGCATCATAGATATTAAGGAAGGTGAATAATTCCTTGTCCATACATGGGTAAAGTGAATTCCTTGTCACACATGGGATAAAAATTACGTTTTTCCCTTCGGATTTCTTGAACCAAAATTATTATAGTCTCCCACCGACCTTGTGACTACCTCCTAACTAACATTGGCACAATTGCCCGTCACCTTTTTCGGAATAAAATAAATAAATATCGGGCTTCGTGTTCTCTTTCTCGAAAAATCAGACCAAACCCTCAGACACCCGCTCATTTATTCTTAGTTTCCCACATCTTCTCCTTGAAAAATCAGACCAAATCCTCAGACACTCGCTCATTTATTCGTCGCTCGTTTCTTCCGCAGTCTGTTACCTCTCTTAGTCTGCCCTGATTTCAGTTTCAGTTAGCATTCAACTGGTTATTTCGCAAACGACTCTTGCGAAGCACCCTTAATATAACACAACTTACATCTGAGATTTTTCAGTGTCTCTTCGTCCTGCACACCGCACTCGAATTTGCGCCATTCCTCCGCCTTTTGGAATCTCTGCTTGAAGTATCGCATTTTATATTTGATTAAATCCCATGTCGCGTCTATTTTCGTCGCCGCCAGCAATTTTTTGTAATATATCTGGGCAGTTGGTTTCTGCCAAGGTAAATTCACAATTTCTAGTATTAAATTACACAAATATTTATCAAAAATATTACCTCGAAGTCGGTATGTTTCTGAACGTAGCGCAGTATTTGACGATTCTCCAGTTGACTCCATTTTTTCACCGGCTGGGCTCTTTGGCGTTTCTTGTGAACCTTTTTATAGTTGCTCCGATCTGCATTCATAATTAATTACACAAATTCATCAAACATTAACTTAATAGTCAATATTTATTCAATAGTTACTCTGTAATGCAGCGTCGGTTTATGATGTTTATCGTGAGGCGAGTCAGTGTTGCTAACTCACAGAGTCGACTGATGCACCCCTTGCGGCCCTTTCTGTGACTTGCGGCCGTGTGAATAAATTTGTGATTTTTTCACTTTAAATAAATGTTTTATTGATTAGTTAATTTGTTTCTATAATAAAATGATTCTTTATATTGATTTTGGTGTTTTGTACTTGGTTTAGTGGTAGATTTTTGTCAATAATACGCTAATTGTTTGTGTACATGTTGGAGTTGAAAGCGTTGGCAACACTGAAAGTTATATGTGTTATAATTTTACACCCGAGTAAAAGTGCAAAAGGAAAAGCAGATGAAGGAAAAGAGTAAAAGTGTAAAAAAAGCCACGGTGTTGCCGGACGATGCGAAATGTGTAAAAATGGACAAGAAATTTTGGAAAATTTTATTTTAATATATATTTATTTATAATTATTATATTGCTACTGACTTTTGCCACTACAGTGATAGTGTTTCGTATAATTACTTGGTTATACTATTACTTTAGTGAGAACAATTTGAAGCTATATAATATATAAATAAATTTAAATAAAATTTATAAATAATAAAACAAAGGATAATTGACATTATTCTATTGTGACTTTAAGCATTCCTAACAATTATTGTACTGCATGTGAGTTAACCTAAATTGGAACAGAACTCGAAGCTATTTCGAAATTTGATTAGAAAAAACTTCCGGGAAATTAGATTTTACAATACATATATATAGTAATATATACTTATAAAAATAATAATTATTAATAATTCTACTATTTATTTATAAAAAGAAAAATAATTTTTAATAATTATTTACAAAAACTTATATAATTATTTGTAAATATTATTTATAAACTATTAATTATTTATTATTTAATAACTATAATTTAAAGAACAGCAGAACTGCAGATGCCTTTGCCCGATTCATTTGAAAATTTAATCACAAGTTCTTACTTACATTCTTAAAAACTTCATACGAAATTATTAAAAAAGTTATTCGCCCCCGGGTGGACTCGAACCACCAACCTTTCGGTTAACAGCCGAACGCGCTAACCAATTGCGCCACGGAGGCATATGATTGTGATTGTCACAAGCAGCACTTATGCTTATATTGCAATTGTGTTTGTTTTATATGCATATGCTTCCTTGAGCAAAGTAACAGGGCAGACTAAAGAAATAATAAATACTTTAAAAAAAACTAAAATTTTTATAATATATAAATGTTTTTTTTGGTTTGAAAAATATTAAAAATAGGAAAAAATGTAAACATAAAATAAAAAATAGAGTTAAGTGAGAATTAATAAATAAATACATTTAAAAAAAGTTAAATAATTAAAAAATATTAATAAAAATTTAAATAAGCATTAAAATTTAAAAAAATATAAAAATAATAGTGTGAATAAAAAAAAAATTTTTTTAAATAATTTTTAAATTAATTAAATATATTTTAAAATTAATTTAAAAAACCTTCATTTTAATATTTCAAAAATATATACAATTTTATTTAAAAAATCATCAATATTATTATCTATAAACAGATTTTATGCCTGTCAAACGGAAATATTAACATAAATAATTGGCAAGAATTTACAAGTTGATTTTGAAAGAGTATAAACATTTTATCAGAAAACAATATATTTTATTAAATTTATTTTTATTTATTTATTTAACAGAGGAATTATTATAAATAATTATTACACTAAAATAAAAATTGTTGGCTACCAGGGCCTGCGGCTTTTGTTAACTTACTAATCTATTTTAAAAGTACATATAAACTATTTTAACAAACATACAAATTAGAAACAGAAGAAAATAAATTAAAAAAATAATAATTAATTAAAAATCATTGAAAACTAAATAAATAAAAAAAACTAATAATAATAAATACAATACAAACAATCCCATAAATAATTAATATTTTGTACGTATTTTAAAAAATTTCGTGCGCCCCCGGGTGGGCTCGAACCACCAACCTTTCGGTTAACAGCCGAACGCGCTAGCCAATTGCGCCACGGAGGCACGCATCCTGGTACGAAAATAAATGGGATTTATACCTTAGTATGTGTGTGTATGATTTCTATTGTCGTATGTGTGTATATGCTATATGAACACTAAGGGCTTAGCTGGTTTTTACATAGCAGATAGCGAAACAGCTGCCAAATTCGAAGTTAACATTACAGTCGCCATTTCGCTAAAATTCAAAATTCATACGCAGAGCAAGCTTATGTGAGGAATCGTAGCATTTATTATATATATTTATGTATATATTTTTTATATATGTATATTTCTATATTTATTGTAAATATATGTTTTTGGTAACATAAAATAATATTTTAAAAATTTTTGTAATTTATAAGAAATGAAAAATATTTTTAAAAAACATTATGTATCATACGATAGAACATCTCTGAATTATTTAGAAAAGCGGATGAAATCACGGCATTTCCTCTATAAACCATTGGAAAACGTCTTTAGAAGGGAAATGGAATATATTCCCAGAAGAATTAAAAGTCCCACTCATTTCTTCAATGCCAAATCGATTGGACAGACAGTTTTCTTAAAAGATGATCCTACAAAGTATTAATTGTAGAATTTATATTGAAATAAAAGCATTAATTGTCAAATTTGATATTGAAATAAACACGTTAAAATAATTACAATTTAATTTAAAAGCAGTCATGCTATGAAGTCACCTTTTTAGCGGTACATGCTCCATAATAGGATCTGGAATCAAATCGAATATATGAAATTACAGCAGTCTGCTGCGCTGTACAATCATCATATCTTCCATATCTCTACGTAGTAATTCTGTGTCTAGCCACAAAACCTGGAATCAAAGAGTATACATAAATAGAGATTGAATCACTAAAAATTTTGTGAAATGGAAGTGTGGCGATTTCACAAAAATCGGTGAGCGAGATGCAAAGCATGTATTTATGTTCCAACAATAATTTCGTTCGTCATGCGAGCTCTATTTATGCTACTACTCTTCTTTTCCTTCTTCCCTTGGGTGAATTTCTCTATTAATGGTAATGAATATTAGTTTCTCAGCAATGCCATATGCCAATGTTTCATTACGGTGATGACCAGACAACTTTATACGTATTATACCGAAAGTAGTGAAGATTCCAGTTAAAAAAGGTTGCCTAAAATTTGTTTATTTAAAAAAGTTAATTTGCGCCCCCGGGTGGACTCGAACCACCAACCTTTCGGTTAACAGCCGAACGCGCTAACCAATTGCGCCACGGAGGCAGTTATCACCACCTCGACAAAATTTATATTTCTAATACCCAAGATAAAATATATAATACAAGTCAACAAAAATATATATATTACATATATGTATACTTCTATAAGATTAAATCATTGTGTGCAATTCTCAACGAGTTCGTACTGAATTGTTTGAGGAGGGAGATTGAGGAACAGCGGGAGGAAACACTTGTTGACTTGTTGTTGGGCTTGTTTAGTTTCTCCGCGTTTTCACCATTTCTTATCATATTTGCTGACTTTATTTTAATTTATAATATTATTTTTGGTTGCTACTAAAGCGACGTTAATATACATAAATAGAAAAACAAAAAACTTTTTTTTTTTGGCTACGGAAATGTATTCTGATAACAATTAAAGCAAACATTTATAATTAATAACTAAAGTAAGTAATAAATTAAAACAAAATATTCATGATAAAAATTCGTGTATGCGTCAATGCGTTGAGTTTTGTTACTGCGCAGGTTGACCTCTAAATCTAAATCCAGTACGTTGAACCCATTGTGGTCGTAGTCAGTTCTATAGTGAAGCAAGCTCACTGTTCACAGGGCCTGTTCAATCTATATAGTGTCTTGCGATGTCTTTCTTCTGTGAAGCTATTGCGCTGGTATATTTGTACGAAGTTGTTTTTCAACTACCACAAGAAGGTATGTATACCTGCCACGCCTCCTTGCATGTATATACACTACAACACACTTAAAATAACATTCCGAGTAATTTTGATCTTGTCCGTCTGCCCGTCTGCCCGTCTGCCCGTCTCTGGCCACTTTTTTATCACACCATTAGAGATATCCAAATGAAACTTTGTAAAATTATAGCTTCGACCATAAGACAGAACCAGCTAGCTGTTGGACCTGTTTCGGCGAAGTCCACGGCTACCTCCCTTATATGCAACCGTAGGCATTTATTTCTTAAAATGATTATAACTACGGTTCAATTGATTGTATATTGCCACAATTTGGCAGTTCTGTTGATCTTGGTTCCACTAAAGACGGCGGTATATACTTACTGACACGCCTACTATTAACTTAAGGTCCTACAATAGCCTATTTATAACTTAACACCTATAAAACACTTACGGGCGACATTTTATAGAAAGCAGTATTTAAACATTATAAACCCATCTGCTGAATATTGGATTTATCAGATAGAGGACACGCCCATTTTCCTTTTGTGACTATAATTAAAATGAGCTTAACTATGGTTTTAATTAAGACATACAATAAATTTGGGTAACAATATACATTAGCTCCTTCATAGTGTGCATATGGGCAGATTATCATTATTGCCCCGCCTACAATTAATCAAAAATCATTACTAGGTCCCTATAGAAGATTCAGCAACGAAGATTCAGATAGAGAAGTTTCACACGAGGGTTCAGCGAACAAGTGTAAAACAACACACAAAAAGGGCGGGTTATTTGCATAGCCACGCCTACTATTAACGTATTTTTATTACTTACGATCTATACAAAATTTCTGAACCAAACTGATATGAACCAAGATTGGTGGATTAGATAAAGAAACACGTCTCCCCCTCACATAGAACTTTGGGAACCCCATTAACAATTACCTTCAGATCCTAATGATGATATATGAATGAATGATGGTGATACATGAATGAATGATGATGATGTATGAATGAATGATGATATATGAATGACTAATTATGATATATGAATGAATCATGATGATGCAGGAATGAATGATGATGATAAATGAATGATTAATGAAATAGGATCGATTAGATATAGGAACATGTCTCCCTCACATATAATCAGCTTTGGGAACCCCATTTACAATTACCTTAGATCCTAATGATGATGTATGAATGAATAATGATGATGCATGAATGAATAATTTTGATATATGAATAAATAATGATGATATATCAATTATTAATGATATATGAATGAATAACGATGGTATATCAATTATTAATGATGATATATGAAAGGATGATGAAGATATAGGAATGAATAAAGATGATATATGAATGAATAAAGATGATATATGAATGAATGATGATTATATATGAATGCTTAATGATGATATATGAATTATTAATGATGTCATGTGAATGATTTTCGGTAGGTCCATACTAGTCAAGCCCACAATTAACCAATATTCATTACTCGGTCCAAGATTCATCAATGAAAATATACATGCTAGTATAAAACAAAAAATGGGCGGGGCACTGGAATCTCATGCATACATATATAGTATTTTATATACACGAAAGATAAAGATTGAAAATCCATGATGAAATTGCATAAGGCGCGATCATATAATGAAAAACCAACACGGGTTTTGTGACCTTACTGTGGGTCTCGAGGCAGACCGGGTTGAAATTCAAAAGATCAATCTGAGATTACCAAAATTACCACTCCTAAGAATTGCACTAATAACTAAGAACTGTACGAAATGAAGGTCTAAAAAATATATATGTACATATAGTATATTTCAATGACAGTAATATATCCGAGTAGTTAATAAATAATCTCAAACAGGACTTCACAACAACACAAGTGGACCTAACGCAAGAGGCCGCAATGGCCGATATATTGGGAGATTAAACTAAACAATTGGTTATATAGCTCAATACCTAGGAACTAATGTTTCATACGGAAACAGACCTTCCCTAGGTTTAATGAAACTAACTAATTGTGTTTCTGTAAAATTGAATATAAAGATTGGAAATGTTTTGTTCGGATTCTCAGAATTTTAAACATAAATGGATGGAAAGAATGTAAATGAGAACACACAAAATTTAAATAAACTAAATCACCAAATATCAGGCTGTATATATAGAACGATTCAAATAAGGACCAGCGGATGGAGGGGTTTGATAAAAAAATCGGTAGTATTTTATTTATTTATTTACAAAGTGAATAATAAAAATGAATTCTTATTATACAACTAAAATTTAAGGAGCACTAGCTGCCAGGGCTTTCAGCTCGCTTTGTTAAAATACGTATTATATGAAAATAGTCTACTGTAAAAGTGATTATACGAGTATAAGTGACGCTAAATAACCTTAATCAGCTGAGATTCACACAGGAACTGGAAGATGTTGTGGATATTGCAGACAGTTGGTTCTTGTAACAAAACTGATGGCGGTATATCTTTAAATAAATTTAAACGTATGCTGTCAAGTTGCGGGCAGTTGTCTAAAATGTGTGTAACAGACGCAATTTCAACGTTGCATGATGGGCACACCAATGCATTGGAACCGCTGAGTAAATGACCGTGAGTGAGCAAAGTATGGCCAAGACGCAATCGAACAAAAGTTTTTAGTTCATTGCATTTGCTGGTGGCAGAGTATATTGGTTTGATACTGTGCGGATTAACACTAGAGTAATGTCGACTTCTGTCAGTACAGTTGTTAACATTTGTTATGAAACGAAAGAAATCGTTGGTTAAAAAATTTTCGTGCGTGAGTGGTTCTCTAAGGGCCAGTTTGGCTCTCTCGTCGGCTAGTTCGTTGCCGTTGATGCCCGTATGTCCTGGAATCCACATAATCTTCAGTTTGGAAGAGTGTTGTATTAACTTGTCCCGTATAGAAGATATGACAGGATTTTTGTTAGTGATGTTCAATATAGCTGCAATAGTAGATTTACTGTCCGTACAGATGATGAATTTACCCTTGGTGACTGATGAGTAATCGGTAGTAATTTCCTTTACCCTACGTCTCCACGGGCAATTTTTGATGGCATAACATCTGTCAAAATCGATTGCAATGGTTGGCAATATTTTAATGGTGGGCATTGCGATGTTATGCCATTGTCATTTTGAAAATGCCGTCAAGCAATCTAGTTCGCTGTGCCCACGCTTGAAACAATTTTTTATTTATACGATGAAGAGGAAAAAAGAAGGAAACTGAAATTCTGGGTGAATCCTTTATTACAAAGAATGCAAATGCACAGTCTCCATTCATTTTAGCGTTTTTATTAATTTAATAGATGCGGTAAAACGAAAATGTCCGACGATGCTTCCACTGTGAGCGTCACGAAAAAATGAAAAAAGGCTGTCAAACAAACAAAATGACAACTGATTGCAACACAGCAGGTTGGCAATTTATGGCATAAAATATTTCATAACATAAATTGCCAACATGAAGCAATTTGGAGTCTCCATTGGCAATTTGATTGAAATTGCCAATGGCATGCCATCAAAAATTGCCCGTGGAGACGTAGGGTTAAATAATAGAAAAATGATTCTGTTAAAAAAAAACAAAAAGTTGTCTTATGGCCCATGGGGGGATCGAACCCACGACCTTCGCGTTATTAGCACGACGCTCTAACCAGCTGAGCTAATGGGCCACATATAAGTTTTTTGCTAAAATGCTTACATAAACATGGAAAAATATATTCTCACATTTCTGCGCACAGTAAATACAGCAGTAATTTAACGGAAAAGATATGCAGGTAAAGACACACTTGAAATTGACGTTGTCAGACTGGGCTGGAATTACGTTAATATTGGTTTAACATAGTACATGCGATTATTAATAAAGTCTACCTACCTGTCTACACAGATAGTATGTATGTATGTCTGTATATATTGCAGCGACCAATAGAAAAACAACAACAAACGGGAAAATACCCATTCTAGGCATTTGCGCTCCGTGTTGCCAGATGACGTATTCCTTACTTTATTTATTTTCTTACTCTCCTCGAAACCCCTAAAATCTCTCTTGCTCTTGACAACCAAAAATAATAGAAACCAGAGAACATATTCTTGTAAACTATCTACATATCATTCTTTATTAACAACGTACCCCTACAACTGATATACATACGTATGCACATAGTATATATGCATTCATATGTATGTATGTATATTATAGCTGTGTAATTATGGCTTATATGATCAATGTATAAATATATTACTTCTTTAGTGGATTGAGCTATTTCCGTCCGTGTGAATAATTTTTACGCCCACCATTCGATTGCCATAGGAATAAAATCGGACACCACATCTACCTCTCATTTGGTACTGCCGCTTTACTGCAGTAGCAACCAGACTATCATCGTGCATAATTGCAAGGTGACATCCTACTGTGTACGATATATATTAGAAATTTATATATATTAAAAATTCATATACTGTACAAAATTCATTTAGGCTCAATTGCTCATCAGCTAGTAAGGTTGTTTTATTTACAAAAGAATTTATCGTAATTCATATTTATTCTTTCTAACATATTCACTTTTCCCACGGCGTTTCCACAGGCCTTTACCTGCTAATGATATTGCCATAGGACCACTTAAAATAGCTATGCTCAGAAAAATAGATCCAAGTAAATAACAAAGAAAAATGTTCTCACGTCACACCGCCACATAAACGCACGCACTCACACACAAATGCACAGGCATTCACACCCAAATGTACAAACATTCAGTATAGCACGGCGAAAAATTAAATATTATTTACATTCAGCCAGTGGCGTCTGATGCCGCTATCGTTATTTGTGGCCTTCTCACTTTTCCTGGCTGCCTGTTAATTTTGCTTAAGTGTTTGTTGCTCTTTTTAAGTGTTCCTCCTTTAGTAGTGTAATTTGGCGTTATAGTACCCTAAGAGTATTCGGTAGGAAATAAGTAAGCAATGCACCAACCAGTAAAGGAGGAAGAATCACTCTGTTTGATGAGAAGTAGCGTCGAAGAGTTTCACCATTTGCTCTTTGCAAATTTGCGAAATCATATTTCAGCTTGTTGTTGTTTAGGGTGCTGCGTAGTGGTAATAATCAGAGATTTTTTAATCGTATGATTTGTCTAACAAAGAGACAAAAATAATTTCATTTAAGCGATAACGGTTTTAAGAGTTTCCTTGTTCCAGCTTTTATTGAATCCAATTTTTAATTGTATGTATAATTTGTCTAACAAAGAGACAAAAATAATTTCATTTAAGCGACAACGGTTTTAAGAGTTTCCTTTAATCGATCTCTTCGGTGCTTATTGAGGTAGGTGACGAATCGCATTTTTCTCACTTTTTATTGAACCCAGCTCTTCAGCGTGTATTGACACAGTTCCAAGCGTTGTTTTCTCAGCAATTTCTGGCTGAGTGTATAAAAATTAGATGGAAATAGATATGAACACAATGAGAAGCGTGGTAAACAGAAATGTTTGCCTATTGTGCCAAATGCGGTTAGAGACAGGGGCGAATTATGATAGTCAAAAATAAGGCATACACACATTCATTCATTCGTACCACACACACATCTATACAGCCTATCTCACGTACAACACACATGCATATACATACGCACACTTTACATGCAGCAAATTAAAGTTTTATATGCGGCATATCAAAAACCAGTTTCTGAACGACAACTTATGAAGAAGAAGAAATGGAAACTGAGGACTTCAGGCTCAGCAAGGAGTGTGAAGCTACAGAGCGACTGCATATGCGGTAGTGACGTCAATTTTTATAGAAATAACCGGTTATAGGTGAATACGGGTTTACCGTCGTAACACAGCGAATTAACTGAACCGTTTATTTTTAAAATGTTTCAAAATAAAATAAATAAAAATATTGAAAGGTATCAAATTGTTTTCTTACCAATATATTTATTATTATTATATATTTATTTAGAATAAAGAAAATAGATTATAATTCAGTGCACATTTTTTGTTTAATATTTTTGTGGAGCACAAAATTATTTAACAAAAATATAAGTATCAAATTTTTTTTTACTAATGTATTTATTAAGAATGAAGAAAGTTCTGACAGCAAGTGCTCTTTTTCTTTTGTATAATAATAATTGTATTATAATTTTTTACTTATAATAAATAAATAGAATGAAGAACTTCTAATTAATTCAGTGCGATTTTTTATAAAATCCCTTTTTAAGTACAAAGGAATTAAGAAATCTGGAAATGCATCCAGATACCCAAACAATTTATCCAAATTGAAGCTAAGAAAATACATAAGGATCCATCTTGGGCACACATAGATCACATATAAATATGTATTTGGGGGACGAACCTGCCCACTTTGCAACTACCACACACTAACAGTGGTAACAAAAATCTATTTAAGCACTATTTGAACCACTCATGCAATTACTCATTCAATCATTCATTCAAGCACTCATACAATGAATCAATTAATCACTCATTCAATCACTCATTCAATCACTCATTCAATCACTCATTCCATCACTCATTCAGTCACTCATTTAAACACCCTTTGCACCACTCATGCAAATACTCATTTAATCACGTTTTGCACTACTAATGCAATTACTCATTTAATCACTCATTCAAGCATTTATTTAACCACTTATTCAACCCCTCATTTAAGCACTCTTTGAACCACTCATTTAACCACTTATTCAACCACTCATACAACCATCCATTTAATCACTTCGAAGCACTCATTTAATCACTCTTTAAAGTACTCATGCAATTACTCATTCAATCACTCATTTATGAAACTCTTTGAACCACAAATTTAACCACTTATATAACAAATCATGCAATCAACTATTTAATCACTTTTTGAAGCAGTATTTCAATCACTCTTTGAACTACTCACGCAATTACTCATTCAATTACTTATTCAATCACTCATTCAACCAATCATTTAATCACTCTTTGAACCACTTATTCAACCACTCATACAATCAACTATTTAATCACTCTTTGAAGCACTCATTAAATCACGCTTTGAACTACTCATTCAATTACCCATTCAATTACTCATTCAATCACTCATTCAACTACTCATTTAATCACTCTTTGAACCACTATTTCAACCACTTTTTCAACCACTCATACAATCAACTATTTAATCACTCTTTGAAGCACTCATTAAATCACGCTTTGAACTACTCATTCAATTACTCATTCTATTACTCATTCAATGACTCATTCAACCACTCATTTAATCACTCTTTGAACCACTCTTTGAACCACTCTTTGAACCACTTTTTCAACCACTCATATTACCAACTATTTAATCACTCTTCGAAACACTCATTCATCTTCATTCCCCCGTGATTTGATCTGGACTGTATTATATATTGTATGTATTGTATATGTATTGGCTAGCGACTTCGTTTACGTTAATGGGCAATTACTCATTCAATCACTCATTCAACTACTCATTTAATCACTCTTTGAACCACTCTTTCAACCACTTTTTCAACCACTCATACAATCAACTATTTAATCACTCTTTGAAGCACTCATTAAATCACGCTTTGAACTACTCATTCAATTACTCATTCTATTACTCATTCAATGACTAATTCAACCACTCATTTAATCACTCTTTGAACCACTCTTTGAACCACTCTTTGAACCACTTTTTCAACCACTCATATTACCAACTATTTAATCACTCTTCGAAACACTCATTCATCTTCATTCCCCCGTGATTTGATCTGGACTGTATTATATATTGTATGTATTGTATATGTATGTATTGGCTAGCGACTTCGTTTACGTTAATGGGCATTCGATTACGTAAATTCTGGGGCATTTGAAGTGTATCTTGTATGAGTAACACACAATTATAATAGAGTAAACTATCGCACTGCCTTAAGTTTCCATGTACAAAACCGATTTCTAAGTAATCTGGGTAGAGCTCAGAAGTCATTTGGGGCACGCAGGATTTCCTGCCATTCCCAGCGAATGTCATCATCATTGGTGCAATCCACAAGCACACTCACACACCAACCAAACACATTAAACGCCCTCAGAATTGCCACAAATGTGCCTATTTAACGTCTTTCTACTCGCATTCGATTGTAAAAGAGCAGCACGGAGTGTTTGCGGCATCTTTTATTTGACTTTTTTGTGCCTTTCACGTGCCAGTTTCGGTCCTACCGCGCCGGAAGGTAAGGTAAGAGATGAAACTGTGATGAAATTGGCGCGTTAGCAAGCAAAGCGGTGGTTGATGCCATTTTCCATGACTAACTCAGTGCCAGTTTACGCGTTTGTGGCTTCCTTTAAAGGGTTTGTGTAGAACTTTGCCACTGCAGTCTCAACCGCGTTAAATGCTGCTCTCGTAACTTCAATTATGCTGCTGGGAAATTGTCGACTTTTCCAGTTCGCACCGCACTTTGTGCCGCACTTAATACCTCAGTCTACAACGCACTTTGTACCGCTCTTTGTAGCGCTCTTTGTAGCGCTCTTTGTAGCGCTTTTTGTAGCGCTCTTTGTAGCGCTCTTTGTACCATACTATGAACCGCACTTTGTACCGCTCTTTGTACTTCACTTTATACCGCACTTTGTACCGCTCTTCGCACCGTACTTTGTACCGCTCTTTGCACCTCACGTTATACCGCACTTTGTACTGCTCTTTGTACCATACTTTGTGCCGCACTTTGTACCGCTCTTTGTACCATACTTTGTACCGCACTTAGTACCTCAGTTTATAACGCACTTTGAACCGCTCCTTGTACCATACTTTGTGCCTCTCTGGGTATTATACTATACCGCACTTTGTACCGCACTTTGTACCGCACTTTGTACCGCACTTTGTACTGCAATTAGTACTGCTCTTTGTACCATACTTTGCACCGCACTTTGTCCTACACTTAGTACCTTAGTTTATAACGGACTTTGCACCTCTCTTTGTGCTATACTTTGCATTGGACTTTGTACTGCACTTTGTACCGCACTTTGTAGTGATCTTTGTACTATACTTTGCATTGCACTTTGTGCCGCTCTTTGTACTATACTTTGTACCGCACTTAGTACCTCAGTTTATAACGCACTTTGCACCGCTTTTTGTACCAAAGTTTGCACCTCTCTTGGTATTATACTATACCGTACTTTGTGCCGCACTTTGTACTGCTCTTTGTACCATATTTTGTGCCGCATTTTGTACCGCAGTTTGTACCGCAATTGGTACTGCTCTTTGTACCATACTTTGCACCGCACTTTGTATCACACTTTGTTCCGCACTTTGTTCCGCACTTTGTATTTACCATACTTTGACCTCACTTTGTACCGCACTTTGTACCGCACTCTATACCGCTCTTTGTACCGCACTTAGTACTTCAGTTTTTAACCCACTTTGCACCTCTCTTTGTACTATACTTCGCATTGGACTTTGTACCGCACTTTGTACCGCTCTTTGTACCGCTCTTTGCAACGCACTTTGTACCGCACTTTCTACTCCTATCATCTGGGTCTGTCTTTTGAATAGTTGGCAACGCTGACTTGTGTGTGGCTGGTGCGTGGGGGCGTATGAGCAATTGTCAAATTTTGTATTTATTTATTTATTATTCCAGCGTTGATGGAAACGCGAAGTCGTTGCTTGTGTGTGGGCGCACATGTGCGGGACTCGTCATTTCCTTCCTTGCTGACTGTTTGCCGGGCTGCTCCCACCTCAGTTCACTAACAATGCGGAGCTACCTTCTTGCGCGGGCTGTCACTGAAGATTTCATTGTCCTACTGTGTCGTGGGGTGTGCTGGCGTTGGACTGGATTCGGTTGGGTTTCGGTTTCGATGTGCTGTGCCGTGCTGAGCTGAGCTGTGCTGCGGTTACACTGCTGCAGTGCGGCTGGCATTCGCTTCGGTTTGCGCTTCATTCAGTTTCAGTTCGGTTTGCTCCGCTCGGCATTTATTGATGCCAATGTGGAGCCTTGTTCCTTTACATTTTTTGTGTGTGCTTTGCAGTGTTTTGTGTTCGTCCTTTCGTATCTGTTTGCGCTGCGCTGTGCTGTGCTGTGCTGTGCTGTTCTCTGCCGTGTTGTTCGTCGTACGTGCGTTCGTACATTTGCAGTCAGTAGTGCTGGCTGCGAGGATCGCAATTGTAGCGCAGTTACGATTTGGCTCTTGTGCGACTAACAACACGCTCACGGACGGAGCAGTTAGTGTCGGGGTGTACGGAAAGCGAGTCGTGTATTTTTGGTTTTTCCTTTTCGTTGCCTCGCATGTGAAATGTAAATATTTTTAAAAAATTTGTGTATTTTGCTGCCTGCCTCACTCCGCGCTGGAGGTGCCACTTCCGTTTCGTGGCATCTCATTTTAAAACCGTCGCATGTGAAGGCAAATCCGCGCTCTTCTTGTGTTTCACTGTGCGGAGTCGTGTGCTTCACTAGCATTGGGATGCACTTCTAAGTGCAGCAGTGCTTAAGTGCTTCGATTTTAAGCGGAAAAAATCGCTCGCATCCGGCTGCCTCAGCATGATTGGGGTGCAACTTTAAAGCGCTTGCAAATCATTGCAAATTTATGGCAACTTTCAACGCAGTCTCCGTGGCGCGCGCCTTTTCTTGCGAAATTTTTCTGATTTATTTACCAGGATGTGGCGCCGCTGGGTTGTTGTTGCTGGTGCTGGTGCTGGTGCTGTTGCTGGTGCTGGTGCACTCCAAATACAATTTTAAGTAGCATCAAGTGTGGTCATCTTCTCAGTCAATGATCCTTGGTATCAGTAGAGAATTGCTCAGTTATTTACTTGGGTCTTGAGGATATTTTTAAGGATTGGGTCAGAGGGAATATGTAAGCAGGGATAGGGGACAATATCAGTGGTTGCATAGAGAAACGTTTAGATTACACAACTGACTCTTAGGTAGGGTCTCTAGCTTGGTAGATATATGCCCGAAACGTAGTGAAAATGATGTCTAAAAAATAATGTTGGGTTGTTGCTTCATTCCTCAAATGTGGGACTTTTGAAGTGCTTCTTGGCTGAGTAATACAGCTCTATTTTGTAATCTTTTGAGGTGTTACTTCACTCAATACATTTGAAGTGCTTCTTCTATGAATTACATAACACCATTTAGTAATATTTTGACGTGTTGTTTCCCTCAATACCAATGTGTGGGACATTTGAAGTACTTCGTGTGTGAGTAACACATCATTATTTTGTAACCTTTTGTAAACTTACCAATGTATGGGACATTTGAAGTACTTCGTTTAGGAGCAACACATCATTATTTAGCAACCTTTTGTAAACTTACCAATGTGTGGGACATTTGAAGTGCTTTCTGTTTGAGTACAACAACTTTTTTTGTAATCTTTTGAGGTGTTGTTTCACTCAATAGTTTATAGTTCATAGCTATGCTAGGAAACATTTAAGGAACATTAAAGAGCAATCACTTTTTAAAGAGCAATCACAGTTCACTACTCAGGGCAAAGAACAGTGAGTCAATGCTATGATTTAAACAGTTCCATTTGGAACTTTGCACCAAATTTCCAGTTGTCTATATAGTTGTATCATTTTAGTCAAAGGGAAAGTTCGCTAGGGGTCTACACGATATACGTTCTTAAAAATCTGATCCTGCATGGACACCATTGTGCAAATTGGGCTCTAGTTAAAATATAGTATAGATGTAGGGTTAAACTGTTAAATTGCATATCTCTATCGGTTTCTTCTGAGCTGTTCTCTTTATTTTTTTATTGAACTCCTCAATTTTCCCATTACCTGGTTACTTATCTGAATTATCTGTGATTATTATCTATTGAGATATATTTTGTATGTTCCTAATCAGATTCCTTTATTATTCTTTCCTAACCTTTTCGTAGGAATTGTGGTCTTTTTTGTGGTATCTCTACCGTTTTTTTATTCCTTCTTTCTTCCATTATTTTCATAGTTCTTTCCACGGCTCTTTTCCCCATTCTTTCTACCATTTTGCGCAAATATTTACACCGTATTTACACCGTTCTTCCCACCTTCGTTTGCACCGTTATTTCTGCCATCCTTTCTATCATTCTTTCTACCATTCTTTCTATCATTCTTTCTATCATTCTTTCTAATATTCTTTTTACCGCTTTTTCCACTGTTCTTTCCGCCATTATCTTCGCAAAATTTTTCCACTGTTGCTTCCAAGATCCTTTCCAAAGTTCTTTCGACCATAATTGCAACATTTTTATCTACCATCAATCCAACCGTTCTTTCCACCCTTGTTTCCATCGTTATTTCTACCTTTTTTTTTCAACTATTATTTCTATTGTTCTTTCCTCTATTATTTCCACATTTCTTTCCATCGCCATTTTCACCATTGTCTCTACCGTGCTTTCCACCATCTTTGTTTCCACTGTTCTTGAAACCGTTCTTTCCACTGTTCTTGCACCATTATTTTCAGTATTCTTTCCCCCCGTTATTTTCATTGTTCTTTCAGTAACTCTCTTAATATAGGAAACTTTCATTTATTCCCTTCCTCTTTATCCCAGTCAGCTTCCTCTTTCTCCTCTTTTCAGTACTTTCCACCGTACTTTCCACTGTTCTTTTCGCCATTATTTGATCAAATATTTCCAATTTTCTTTCCATTGTTCTTTCCATTGTTCTTTCTAACATTCTTTCTGCCAAAATTACTACCATAATTAGTACTGTTCTTTCCACCGACTTTTGAACTGTTCTTTCCATCCCTGTTTCCACCGTTCTTTCCACCATTATTTCTAATGTATTCTATTATTTCCAACCATTATTTCCACATTTTTCCATCGTATTTTCCGCCCTTGTTTTCTCTATTCTTTCGTTTGTTCTGTCCAACGTTCTGTCCATCCCTCTCTCCACCGTTCTTTCCACCGTTATTTCTACTGTTCTTTCCATTGTTCTTTCCATCGTTGTTTTCACCGTTCTCTCCACCTTTATTTCCACCGTTCTTCTCACCGTTCTTTTCACCGTTGTTTCCACTTTTCTTTTCACCGTTGTTTCCACTGTTCTTTTCACCGTTCTCTTCATCGTTCTTTTCAACGTTGTTCCCACCGTTGTTTTCTCTGTTCTTTTCACCGTTGTTTCCACTGTTCTTTTCACCGTTCTCTTCATCGTTCTTTTCACCGTTCTTTCCACCGTTCTTTCCATCGTTCTTTTCACCGTTCTTTCCATCGTTCTTTTCACCGTTCTCTCCACCATTCTTTCCACCGTTCTCTTCCACGTTCTTTTCACCGTTCTTTCCACTGTTCTTTTCACCGTTTTTTCCACCGCTCTTTCCACTGTTCTTTCCACTATTCTCTCCACCATTCTCTTCACAGTTCTCTCCACCGTTCTCTCCACAATTCTCGCCACCGTTCTTTCCACCGTTCTCTCCACCATTCTCTCCGCAGTTCTTTCAACTGGTCTTTCCCACTTTCATTCCACTGTTCTTGCAACCATTCTTTCCTACTTTCATTCCACTGTTCTTTCCACCTTTCTTTCCACCGTTCCTTCAACTGTTCTTTCCCATTTTCATTCCACTGTTCTTTCCACCGTTCTATCCACCGTTCTTTCAACTGTGCTTTCCCACTTTCATTCCACTGTTCTTTCCACCATCCTTTCCACCGTTCTTTCCACTGTGCTTGCACCATTATTTTCACTATTCTTTCCACCGTTATTTCCATTGTTCTTTCTGTAACTGTCTCAATGTATGAAAGTTTCATTTCTTCCCTTCCTCTTTATCTCAATCAGTTTACCTCTCTGTTCTTTTCAGTATTAGTTTCTATTCTTCACATTTCTTCATTTCCTGTTTCGACATCTTTCAAACATTCTTTCATGCCTTCAATAAGCCATTCTGCCCACTGGTTTGCGATTTAGGTCAGTATTCTTCTTGGCTCTCCTGAGAGTTCGGTAGCTATAACATTTGATTCTGTATCATTATTATATCTCATGATTTGCCTCATTTTTTCTCATTGTCCTGATGATAGTTTCACCTGTTTGTTTTTTTATTTATTGTGTCCTTGGCTTTTGCTTCCGAAGCGTTCTGTCTCTCTGTCATTTTATCTACTGTTCTATGTGCTCTAATGCTGTCATTCGTCATTCTTTCGAAATTTCATTCTTGGAACTTGCGTTTTCAGTTCAAGTTTGTGGAGTTGATTTGCAATTCTACCTTTCGTTTCCTAGAAAATGTATCCATCATTCTATCTTCTATTATTCTGGGAGTTTTTTATTATTTTTCTTATTACTACTTTTATTACTTATTTGTTCGTTATCAAGTATTATTCTCTCTTCTTCCACTGTTCTTGTACATATTATCGTTTATCTTCTTCCTCTGTTCTTGTACGTATTATCCTTTATTCTGTATGTTCTTCTTTATTCTTTCGATATCTTTGCATTGTTCTGAATACTTTTTTTGTTTTGGTTCATTCAGTACATTCAGTTATTAGTTTCCAGTTAAACCTGCCGGGTCTGTCTCTCTAGAGTTCGGTTCTGGATTATATTTTATCATTCTTGCAATAGTCTACGAAATGTTCCCCATTTTATATTGTCTTTCTTTTCTCAGACATTTTCGCTATTTTTCTACAACTCCATCACTATTTTCTTCATTTCCTCGTTATCTGAACGCTTGTAGCTCTCTGTTGTTTCAAGAACTCCAATCTCTTTTGTTCCTTAGCAGTTCTTCAGCAGTCTTACACCATCTCCCTCCTCATAGCTCTGAAACGGAGGTTGCTCTTTACACGCTCTCCCCTCACTTCTACAACGCCTTTCATACTTTTTATATTGTCTTTTGACCTATTTCACTAACATTTTCCGGCGGCCCCTCAATCCGTGCGGTTTATTTTCCCCTGCGGTTTATCGCATTATTTCTATTTTGTTTTGGTTTAGTGTTCTGAACTTTTTTTTCTGTTCTTCTGTAGTCCCATTAATTAAGTGCAACTGCAGTGGTGTTAATTTTAAGTTTACTTCTTTCCGAACATGTACGCCAACTTTTGCACTTTACTCTCCGCATGTGTTACATGCCATGTCATGCCACACCATCCTCCCTCGGCGCCTATCTCACAAGCACGTGCGAGTCAGGCAGCCAAGTTCTCCCTGCTCCAACTCGGTGAATTACCTTTCGTTAGTGATTTACCGCTTGGGTGGATAAATGTGTTAATTGTAAAATATCACCAGTGCCTTCCGCAATCCTCCACATTTCCAACTCCAACTGTAACTCCAGCACTCCACAGTTCCACGGTTAGTTACCATTAGCACTGAAAGTTCGTAACTTACCTCACTTCACAACACCTGTGTGTGTGCTCATCCGCACAGCATTTGGCGGGAGTTCACACATTCCACTTGTACGTGTGTTGCGTGGCTCCAATGTTCTCCAATTAATTGCACAGACCTAATATTTAACGGTAATTTAAAGTTCGTATGGTTCATTTAGTGGGCTTATTAACGCCTACTTCCCCCTTTTAGCAGGGCTCAAATTCTTAGTAAATCGATTCCTTTGTCCTCTGTAGCAGGTGCATCAGTTCTCACCCTAGTTCGGCGCGCACATTTCTACGACAGCGTGATTGCAGTCTGCGCGGCAGCGGGGTTTGAAATGGAAACTTAACCTCGCTTTATGGGTGGGCTGGGAGCAATTCACATCAGTTCAAGGTCGCTGATTGCAATGTTAACGCGCGACCGATTTGTTGGGCTTTCCAGTGCCGGTTTATTGTGGTTAGTTAGTTGATTTCTGGAGAAGGTTCCCTTAGTAAGTGTTTCAATTTGCTACAAGTGCATTCAATTAGATCGAGTTTTGTGGTAGCAGAGTATTCTTAAGAACGGCATTCACCGAGAGCACTCAACACATTGAAGAGTTAATGATTCAGTCACTCAAAATGCTGAGTTGCAATTCCGGAGACCAACCAAGAACAGAGCTCACAGCGGCAACGCAATACTTACGAGCAGATGAGTCAATGATTCAGTCACTCAAAATGCTGAGTCATATTCGCAGATCTCATTGCGAGGAGAAGAACAGTTGTCAGAGAACATTCAACACAGAAGAGTGAATGATTCAATGACTGGAAAGGCAGAGGCGGACTCGCAACTCTCATTACGACTCGAAGAAAAGCTCTCAAAAAGCACTCCACACATTGAAGAGTGAATGATAACAATCACTCGAAATACCGAGTTGCATATTATTGCTTCGAGAAGAACAGCTTTCACAGAGAGCACTCAACACATAGGAGAGTGAATGATTCAGTCACTCTAAATGCCTTTCTCATTCCGAAGAATAGCGAAGAACAGTGCTCACAGAGGCAACTCAACATAGAAGAGTGAATGATTTAATCACTCAAAATGCCGAGTCGCATTCGCAGATCTCATTGCGAGGAGAAGAACAGCTCTCAGAGAGCACTCAACACAGAAGAGTGAATGATTCAGTCACTCAAAATACCGATTCACATTCGAAGTTTTCATTATTACACGAAGAACAACGTTCACAGAGAGCACTCAACACATAGAAGATTGAATGATTCAATCTCTCGAAATGCACAGTCGCATTCGCAGTTATTAATCGACGAGAAAAACAGCGATCGCAGAGAGCACTCAACATATAAAAGAGTGAATGATTCAGTCACTCTAAATACCGTTCTCTTTCCAACGCGAAGAACAGCGCTCTCAGAGAACACTCAACACATAGAAGAGTGAATGATTCAATCACTCAAAATGCCGAGTCGTATTCGCAACTCTCAATACGACGAGTTTTAAAACACATTCGGTTTCGTGTCTCTCGCACTCTCTTTTGGTAGCAAGCAAACCATTTGTTCAACTCTCATTTGTACGCACAGGTACCTACTCTCAGCAAAAACCGGTTTGACCACACTACAAATGACAGAAGAGAATGAACAGCAGGAATTGATTGACAGCGATTCCCCTTCACTCATTTGAATTCATTCATTCAGATTTCCTTCAAAGCGATCAAGGGAACAATTCGAGTACAGTTAAGGGAACACTTTAAAGAAATGGTGAAGAAGGAATCGCTGTTGTTCAGTGATTTGTGGAACTCGGAATCATTGTTGTTTAGTGATTTGTGGAACTCTTCCATCTCTGGTAATGGCATTGGGATATTTTTAAGTCATTCCGAGAGTTCGATTTCAGACAGTTTTTATTTGTTTTTGAACTAGCGTGAAACTCCTATCCTAGCGTTAAATATAATTCACGGGAACTGTTCCTTGACTTAATTTGGGAGTATTAAACATAATTTTTGATAAAGTTGGAACTGTTGAAAACATTTTCTGGGCCTGGAGAAGTCTTCAATATTCAAAAGGAGTACTCATACAATAGTTCTGGTGGTAATTTGACACTATTGGATGTAGCTTTTAACCCAAAGTTGGAACACTTGAAAATATGTTCCTTTCCTCTGAATAATGGGCCTTGAACAGTCTTCTAGGAACACTTCTGGTGGTAATTTGGCACTATTGAATATAGTTTTTGACCTAAAGTCGGTACTTTTGAGACTCTCTTTGTAAACAATGGTCCTGTAGAAGTCTTCCATAGTCACATAGGAGTACACTCACACAACATTTCTGGTGATAGCACTGCACTGAGGACATTTCACTTTACGATTAGGAATGAAAATATGAGTCATGTTTCTGGAACTTCAGTATTCTCTAGAACTCTCTTATTGCGGAAATAGTCAAGTATTAACGGGTAAACCAGTACTCGAACTCGTACTCGAGTATTCGGATGACTGTAGAATATTCGAGTGCTCTCACGAGTACAATAGCCAGGTACTTGCCAGTACAGTGTGTTCCATAAAAAAGTACACACAAAAATAAAAAAGCTTGCTTTGTGTTTATTGCCTAAAAAAATATGTTGTAATTGCTTCCTTGACACCTTTTAGTGTAATACTCTCTCAGATTCTCCAGATTCTTTTAATATCTTGATAATGTCCTAATATCCTTGTGGCCACAATTTTCCTTTCTACGAGTTTGCTTGTCATTTACGATTGCACTTTTCCGTTTAGTTTCATATCTGGGGTCTGTGAATGCCTGTCTAATAGAGGTGCCCTAATTTTTACCTCTCCATGAGCCGTAGCACTGTCTTTTTGGAGGATACAGTCATTATTTCCAACACCATAGAATAACTCTGGGGATTGCAATAACAAATTGTTATACATTCTTCAAAGATTCCTCGGTGGCCCCATGTCAGTTCGTAGACTTTCATTTCTAAATTTGAATAGTAACAAATCTGTCTGTTCTCTGGATGCTTAACCATTCCTTGAAGTAACTTGTGACTACTTTTTGTCTCGATTTTTTAATAGAATAGTTATAGAATATGACTAAAGTTTGCATCATTTCATCAATGACAGTTCAAGCTGTCGGCTTTTTAATCGAATAATAATCGAATGAGTTCAAAGTATTCTTCATTTTCCCCAATCACAGTTCAAATTCTAGTTTACCGAATCAAGTAGGTATTTTTTAGTTTAGAAGTTCTCCGCATTCTCTCTCGCTTATAACGATAACATTATACAGGACCTAATTTACGCTCATGTACATGTGTGAGTGGTTTAGATTTAGATTTATTTAAGGATGTTATACACCGCACCCTGAAAGATCTATTTATGATCTATTATTATTTGAAAGATGAGGATAGTCTCATCCACAGATCTTCTGTCAGGTAAATTTCCGACAGGAATTCATATATTTTGGAGGCATCAAGGTGAGGGTACTTGCTCATATGGGGGGAGTTACTACCCCAAAAACACCCCCTGTGTGGACTCCTGGAAATTCGTAGGTGCTTGATAATATATTTCTCGTGGGTGGGGGATAAACTATCCTAAAAAATACCCACTCAGTGCACGCCTGGAAATTTGTATATTTTGGCAAATATATTTCAAGTGGGTGGGGCAGTTACTACCCCAAAAGAGAGAGAGCGAAAAACTAGAGATAGAGCGAAAAACTAGACATAGAGCGAAAAAACTTGAGAGAGAGAGCGAAAAAACTCGAGAGAGAGAGAGAGAGCGAAAAAACTCGAAAGAGAGAGCGAGCGAAAAAACTCGAAAGAGAGAGCGAAAAACTTGAGAGAGAGCGAAAAAACTCGAGAGAGGGCAAAAAAACTCGAGAGAGATCGAAAAACTCGAGAGAGATCGAAAAACTCGAGAGAGAGAGCGAAAAACTTCGAGAGAGGGCAAAAAAAAACCGAGAGAGACCGAAAAACTCGAGAGAGAGAGCGAAAACACTCGAAATGGAGCGACAAAACTAGAGATAGAGCGAAAAAACTTTAGAGAGAGGGCAAACAAAAGCCGAGAGAGAGCGAAAAACTTGAGAGAGAGCCAAAAAAACTCGAGAGCGAAAAACCCCCAGAGAGAGCGAAAAACTTGAGAGAGAGCGTAAAAAGTCGAGAGAGAGAGAGCGAAAAACTTGAGAGAGAGAGAGCGAAAAAACTCGAGAGAGGCAAATAAAAGCGAAAAACTACAGATAGAGCGAAAAAACTTGAGAGAGAGGAAAAAAATTCGAGAGAGAGCTAAAAAATACTCGAGAGAGAGCGAAAAAAACTGAGATAGAGCGAAAAAGCTCGAGAGAGAGCGAACCCTCTGTGTGGACTCCTGGAAATTTGTATGAATGGATTTCTCTAAACTTGACTTTGATTCCTTGAATGTAGAGGACTGTTTTTGTAGGTCCAGAAATATCTTTTACTGCGGATGCTTCCTTTCTATAGATCCAATTTGTATCCACTTGCAGGGCTTTATTTTAACCATCTGTGGGGAAACTACTGGTATAATAAGATGTATCTCATTTAGTTGGTCGGTTAAATCTTACAGAATAACTGCTCAGCTCTTAAAATGTCCTTTTTGTACTGGTAAACATACTCCCCCCCCCTAGTTCCAGGCCGTTTCCATTTAAATCTTGACGATTTTAAGCTGCACTCACATAACTCTTCACACTGAATACATTGATTTGGCACTTCAGCCAAAGAGAGTGTTGCCAAATAAGAAGGAACAATAAAAAGCCGAGAAGGACGGGTTCCGGTCGGGACGGGACGGAACGGGTCGGGGCGAGTAGCGAGTCAAGCGAGTTTTATGCAAATATATAAAATGCTAAAGTTGAACCTCTGAAGGAAAGAATGAATGAATGAATGAATGCATAACAAACATAAACACACTCGTACAAAGTTCCAAGGAGGCTTCTGCTTGCTTCCTTCCGTCTTCGAGCTGTTGGCTCAGTGCCAACAATTTCGGTGAACTGAACTCCAGTGTATACTCGTAAGATTAGAAAAGGACTCATAAAGGGCAAGGAAACGATGAACGTTTTGTTCATAATAATCAGCAACAACAGTTACATCGTCAGCAGCTACAACAACCACAGTCACATCATCATCATCAGCAACAACCAACCAGTAATTGCTGCAAACACTCACATTGCTGCAATGTGTGCGTTGGTTTAAGAGGTCGTCGGCCGGGATTAGGACCCGCAGAAAAATCCCAATTCTGAAATTCTCAAATTATGTGCAATTTATAGGTTAGGTTTGTTGAAATTGGCTTTGCCACGTCCGCCCTCGTAACTCCCAGTGCCTCTCCCCCTCCCCCAGCACAGAAGCCATTGCCAAAATGTGAGAGGACAATTTATTGCGAGCAACCAAGGATGTGTGGGAAATTGAGTGGAATTTATAGTTTTGCAATTTGTGCCGGCGGCGTTTTTCCGTCAAACTAAAAAAAAAAGGATGAACAAGTAACAACAACAACAACAACAACAACAACAACAACAACATCCAAAAATAAAGGATGCAAAATTAACAACAACCAAAAACAAAAGGATGAAAAAGTGAACAGAAAAGTGCCTTTTCCTTTGCTAAACGAAAATGTTGCCTCAAATTTAAGAAACAAGTGTATTTATTCTAGGATTAGCTTCATTTAAAGTGCCTTCAAGCTACGCGTGATTCTCGACGGCATCTCTGGGAATCGTTCGGGCACACAATCATGTCCGGGTCGTTTAATTTCAATCGGCACAGCTTGGAATTGCGCGGACAGGACACCTCACTGCTGACCGCCGCCGCCAGTCAGCGTCGACGCGAACGCAGAAGGCAGCAAAATCGTCAAGAGTCATGGTTTCGTCACTCAATGCCGCCGGCGTTGAGTCGCGACTTCGAGTCCATTGAGAATCTGGCGCAGACCACAACCAATGGCTTGGACGAGCAATTGGCCGCCTCGTTTTCGGGCCGACTGGCGACCAGTTCGCCCTCTGGGACGGCGACGGACACCGGCACTGCCACGGGCAGCGTCAGTGGCAGCGGTGGCAGTGTCACCATTTGCGGCAGTCGTGTCGGTGGCTTTCATTTGAACAGTGCCAATAGCAATCTCGGTTTCATTGACTCCGACGGTTCGAACACACCCGTCACACCGCTAGCCTCGACCTCAGCGTCCATATATGGCGGCGTTGGTGGTCAGCAGCATGGCTCTGCGTCTGCTGTATCGGTGGGTACGCTATCATCAATGCAGGCGGCTACCTCGGCCAGTGGGGCAGGTCCAACGCGCCAGAAGTCGGCCATGCGGCGGAAAGACTCGAAAGGGTCCATGTTGTCGAAACAAAGTGCGAACAGTGTGCGGAGTCGCGCCTCCGCAATGGCGGCCAAGGGTCTACGTATAACCACATCGTTCCTACGGCGCAAACGCAAGGAGTATGAAGGTGAGTTGTTGTTAAGATATGAAGGGATTTAAATGGAGAGAGAAAGATAGAGAGATAGAAAGAGAGAGAGATAGAAAGAGAGAGATAGAAAGAGAGAGAGATAGAAAGAGAGAGAGAGACAGAAAGGAGAAAGAGAGAAAGGGAGAAAGAGCGAAAGGGAGAAAGGGAGAAAGGGAGGAAGAGAGAAAGAGAGAAACAGAGAAAGAGAGAAAGAGAGAAAGAGGGAAAGAGAGAAAGAGGGAAAGAGATAAAGAGAGAAAGATAGAAAGATAGAAAGAGAGAAAGAGGGAAAGAGGGAAAGAGGGAAAGAGGGAAAGAGGGAAAGAGGGAAAGAGGGAAAGAGGGAAAGAGGGAAAGAGGGAAAGAGGGAAAGAGGGAAAGAGGGAAAGAGGGAAAGAGGGAAAGAGGGAAAGAGGGAAAGAGGGAAAGAGGGAAAGAAGGAAAGAGGGAAAAAGAGAAAGAGATAAAGAGATAAAGAGAGAAAGAGATAAAGAGATAAAGAGATAAAGAGAGAAAGAAAGAAAGAAAGAGATAAAGAGAGAAAGAGAGAGAGATCTCTGGAAAGGGAAGTTGCTGCTGCCGTGGATATCCATTGAGTGAACCAGCACTATTAGGAAAATTGTTGCTAACTGGATTTTACTGGTCTATTATTATTATTATTATTATTATTATTATTATTAGATTGTTGTTAGGATATGAAGGGATTTGTATGTTGAGTAAGAATGGAAGTCAGTGAAGGAAGAGAGAAAGAGAGAAAGAGAAAAAGAGAGAAAGAGAGAAAGAGAGAAAGCGAGAAAGAGAGAAAGAGAGAAATAGAGAGAAAGAGAGAAAGAGAGAAAGAGAGAAAGAGAGAAAGAGAGAAAGAGAGAAAGAGAAAGAGAAAGAGAGAGAGAGAAAGAGAGAGAGAGAAAGAGAGAGAGAGAAAGAGAGAGAGAAAGAGAGAGAGAAAGAGAGAGAGGGAAAGAGAGAAAGAGAGAAAGAAGGAAAGAGAGAAATAAGGAAATAGAGAAAGAAGGAAATAGAGAAGGAAGGAAATAGAGAAGGAGAGAAATAGAGAAAGAGAGAAAGAGAGAAATAGAGAAGTAGAGAAGTAGAGAAAGAGAGAAAGAGAGAAATAGAGAAATAGAGAAAGAGAGAAAGAGAGAAATAGAGAAATAGAGAAATAGAGAAAGAGAGAAAGAGAGAAAGAGAGAAAGAGAGAAAGAGAGAAAGAGAGAAATAGAGAAAGAGAGAAAGAGAAAGACAGAGCGAAAGAGAGAGCGAAAGAGGGAGAATGAGAGAGAATGAGAGATTGTTGTTAAGATATGAAGGGATTTATATTACTCAACACAATTTTCTAATTGAAGTCAGTGAAGGTCTCTGGAAAAGGAAGCCGATACCATTGAGTCAACCAGTTCTATATATTAAGAAAATTGTCCCTAACTGAATGTCTAGAATATGTTTATTGATGTGAAATGGCATGTTAAAATACTTTCTGAAAGTTGTCAATTGTGTCGTTGTCCATTGCATTCTTTCTTGAAAGGAGTTAATTGCTTTTTTTCTTCCCACTCACATATGTTGAGGTCACGAAAATTATGTTAATAGTACCCATCGCTGGATTGCATTAAATAATGATTAATAAAACGTTGCTTTGCATTAGTTGACAAAGTTGACTTCAATAAAACAGTTTCTCAACGTTCTAGAATGTAGTAGAATTGAGTTCGTATATGAAACAATAATTTTGCTGTTTCCTTCACGGTAATGGATCTGGTTACTACTCAACATTCTAGAATGTAGTAGAATTGAGTTCAAATAGCATGACTGATTGAGTTGTATTCGTATCGTCGGAGTAGTGCAGTTGTGAATTGGGTGCTGCAGAAAACAATAACATTTATATTATAATTACTAATAATATAACTGTTTTTAGTTTTCTGCAGCACCCAATTCACAACTGAACTATTCCGACGATATGAAGACAACTCAATCAACCAACCACGCGATTTGAACTCAATTCTATTACATCATAGAACATTGAGTAACCAGATCCATTACCGTGAAGGAAACAGCCAAATTATTGTTTCATATACGAGTATAATACAAACATATAACATCATCCATGATTATACATGATTATTCTTGTAGCAATGCTGGAGGAGTGAAAGGGAGAGCATCATTAATGCTTTTAGCCAGCAGCAGTAGGAGGATTCTTTGAATTCTCTTAATGCATTTTGAATCTAGTTTTTATTTACGCATGTTAGTCATGAATATTGACATGCCATTTTGTGTCACAGTGCTATTTTAGTTTCCATATTCATGTGACTTTATTTTGTATTAACCAAAGTGGCCAAAAGACGAAGCCAAACTCCCTTGATGTGGCCAATTGTGAAGTAACTTCAATTAAAATTCTGGGCCCTTTTCTCATCAGCAACAACTTCTCAAGTGGTCAATCTTCCATTGGAATAACAAATGCATATGAAAAGAATCAACATGGTCCCAATTTTTACACATTATCACGAAATAGTGCTTCATAATATTCATGACTAAACGTGAATATACTTTAAATGCTATAAACAATTGGTGATAAGTCAGTTGGGAGTTGGCATTAGTGCCATTAAGTCATTATTGGAATGTGGTTAGTCAAAAGCCATTAATGAAAAGTCTGGCGAAAAGTCATTAGAGATAAGGCATTAGTGAAAAGTCGGAAGGCAATCAACGAAAGGCAAAAGTCGAGTGAAACGTCACTAGTGAAAAGTCTAATGAAAAGTCTTTTAAAGAAGGAACTAGTGAAAGTTATTAGTGAAAAGTCCTTACTGTAATGTCATTACTGATAAGTCATTAATGATAAGTCGTTAGTGATAAGTGTGAAAAGTCGTAAGTAAAAAGTCCTTATTGAAAAGTCTTAAGTGAAAAGTCCCTACTGAGAAGTCATTAGAGAAAAGTAAGTAGTGATAAGTGTGAAAAGTCGTTACTGAGAAGTCTTTGATGAGAAGTCATTAAGTAGGTTATAAGTGTGAAAAGTCGTTAGTGTTAAGTCATTACTGAAATTTAATTGGTGATAAGTCATGATTAACCATGAACGACGAGACAAACATTATTCTATCTCCTTTGAACTAATGAACTGAATTCTCAATTGTGTGGAATGATGCCGAAGGCAGGTAAAGTAAGTAAAAGGTATGCGTCATGACGAAGTAGTCAGCTGAGACTTCGAAGCAAATGCTATAATTATGATCATGAAGATTTATAATTAAATTGAAGCTTGTTAGAATTTGAAGAAAATAAACTGAAGAAAGCCTAATCTTCAATTTATATTCTGTATCTTCACCTAAAAGTATGACAGAAACCTCTATCAACTCTTGATAGTCAGCATTGATCAATTATTTAGTTAGTTGAGTGCGGTAAAATTCAAGCAGATCTTCAATTTCAGAAATTGTAAGCCAGGATTCCAGATTTTCATTATAGCTCTGTATTTTAGGATTATGCACGATCAATGCTTTTCAACGGTAAGTTTTTTACAGATTGGGATATTGGGGCTTGTAGTCACTGGACTTACTTTCAATTGATATACGCTTTTTAAAACCAGTTGGAAACCTTATGGCGACAAGAGAAAACATGCTTCAGGCACCACTAGCACGACCTGTATTCGACGACATAACAACAAAGTATCTGCACTTTATCTGCGAGATTCAAGTCTGTAATCGCCTTCCAAAATTGTCTGCGCCTTTTCTTTGCCGGTAGCACGGTCCAATATTGGCACAGCTATAAGTTCGCCTTTGTTACTATACGATATAACTATAGGAAGGCATTATTGTTCTTTCGATTTCCGAGCATAGAAAGCAGGGAACAGTTTAGCATTCCAGTGAACAGTCACCAAGTCTGCAAGATGTTTTGCTTTGGAAATCAACTTGATGCTTTCTCCGTTTTTCCCTATGAATTATTTGCAGGGAATATATACTTATAGTGATTTTGTCTATTTTGTAGCCAAGTGCTTCAATAGTAACTAAGATAACAAACACAGAGTTTCCCACACTTAACTGACACCTATCTAATGTGGCTACTAATTTTGGGTAGTGAAATGTCTTCTCAACAGTCATTTTCTAGTCTCAGGTTGTATGTTCCTCCTGACGGTAGGCATATTTTGTTCAGAATCCATGTTAATACTGGGGTAACTAGATGAACCTCCTTGTAAAGCATCGTATGAAGCAGAGGAAGTTGATATTGAAACATATTGTTCCGAAATTGCCCCCCTGTCAATTTACTCTAACTCTCAATACTCGGATTCGTACCACTGGATTGTGTAGTAATCAAACCGTCGCTGGTTAAATTAAAATAATAAACTACATTTCATTATTGCAATTTACACAGTTAATATTAGGCTTAAAGTTTACTTTATTACAAATTGCATTTTATTTAATAATTCATTTAATCACTTTATTACTTCTTATTCACAATTACTAATATATCTGCTTCGACTAAAATGTACGATGTACGCACTATTACGATTGCTTTTCAGCTGCGTCGACTTTGAATTCTGTGGTGGCTTATATACCTTTCTTCTGGTTGAAGTAGAACATTATAAAACATTCTCGAATATCACCTACACTTCGAAATAGGTTCTTGAGCAAGCTTTTGCTCCGAATAGATTGTGACTTGACTTATATTCACTAATCTCGTAGTAACTGAACTTAATCTCAACTTTATATGGGATCCTAAAAGTATGCAATCATTTATGTTTCAATTTAATTCGTTGATTTTCTTCTTCAATAGTTTTAAGTTCAGTCCTTCAGTCCGCTTTTGATCCACTCCTCTCGGGTTGATGGGGTGC
Source organism: Clusia tigrina (assembly GCA_920105625.2). Lineage (NCBI taxonomy): Eukaryota > Metazoa > Arthropoda > Insecta > Diptera > Clusiidae > Clusia > Clusia tigrina. The sequence goes on from OV050030.1 coordinate 33,512,472, forward strand.
TCTTTGGCGCTGTAGAAATATTCCATCTTCCTTGTGTCTTGAATTATATACACCACTCTCGTAGTAACTGAACTTAATCTCAACTTTAAATGAGATCCTAAAAGTATGCAATCATTTATGTTTCAATTTAATTCGTTGATTTTCTTCTTCAATAGTTTTAAGTTCAGTCCTTCAGTCCGCTTTTGATCCACTCCTCTCGGGTTGATGGGGTGCTCTTTGGCGCTGTAGAAATATTCCATCTTCCTTGTGTCTTGAATTATATTCACCAATCTTGTAGTAACTGAACTTAATCTCAACTTTAAATGGGATCCTAAAAGTATGCAATCTTTTATGTTTCAATTTAATTTGTTGATTTTCTTCTTCAATAGTTTTAAGTCATGTCCTTCAGTTCGCATTTTATTCACTCCTCTCAGCTTTATAGGTTCTTTCTGGCGCTGTAGGTATATTCCATCTTCCTCTGTATACATGATTCGAAGTGTCCAATATCAAATAAGTTGTCCAAATAGGCTACGAGTTCCTGTTGGGTCTGCTTGTGTACTTCTAGTGCTTTTTTGTAGGAATTCGCGCCTTTTCCCAAAGAATACTGGTGATATTTGCTCTTTCATTATTAGTTGAACCCGATAGTGGCTTGTTATAGGAAGAAAAAGAGAGTATAAGTAGCTCGAATGAAAGTTATAAGGATACCAATATATCCTGAACACAGAAGAAAGGTTTAAAAGCAGAATTTTTTAATTTTATCTGAGAAAGTTTCTGCTGAGAACACTTTGTTCAGGAAAAAGTATCTAAGTAGCAATTGTGAGTGAATTAAAGGACATAGGATGAAAAGGCTTGCCAGGAAACAGCCAGGACAGTACTTCTTAGATACATAAGGATAATTATTGTAATCACTCTTCTCGACTAGTAGCCACAGTATATATTAATGTCATATGGAGTAAATGAACACGTCCGGGATATAATTGGAATGAATCTTCTGTAATGACTCTTCCATAGTATACGATAATGTCATACGGACTAAATGAGCACTTCGAGGATATAATTGGAACGACGTAATTCTCTGAGTCTGCCGCTGTATTTGCTCCACATATTTTCCCTGTTTGCCACACCATTTCCACACATTGACTTTTCTTGTGGAATCGGGAGCACTCGCTCCCATTTAAATATCACTTGCGTTCAGTTCACGGTGCTTCTATACCAGGCGAAGAGAAGAATTCCAGATTATGATTATGTTGTTGGTGCTGTTTCATTTAATGATCCGCTCTGTGCTCTGTGCACGCCCCTACTATGTGCCATCCTCACATCTGTGCATTCGAAAATGTGCGTCTGCCAGTCTGTCTGCTGCCGTGCCCAGCTCCTGCCGGTCTGTCGGCGTTCATTCTTGGGTTTCATTGCCAGTTTTATGGACTGCTTTTATAGACTTTGAGGCGTCGTTAAATGCCGCTGTGTACTCACCCAATACAGGAACAGTTTTAGAGCGTTTTATTTTGTGGAATTCTTGTTGCTTTCTTTCTTTGATGGAAATTGAATCATTTGTGGGGAAATTGGTGCGAAGTTAATAAAATTGAATAAAGTGCAGTTTATGATTAAATATTTTTGTATTCTTTGCTCGCTTTTATTGGGTCATTTTTTGTTGTGAAACACCACTGAAACAACCAACCACACAAAACCATACGAAAGGTTGCATTCACACACAAATACACACATACACACTTACACACACATACACACTTACACACTTATACACACCCATCCACAAGCACCCTCTTGCTTGGGCATGTCCGTTGCGTCAGAAATTTATAATTTTAAATCATGCTAAATGCCAAAAAATGGGTTAATGGCCTCATTTAAATGTGTCTCTATTATCTGCGCCAACATGCACGCCATATACCTGCCCAACGCCTCCCCCTCAACCACCCTCACGCGCTTGACGCTCATCCTCCTCGTTGCGGAAAGAGCCCCAAACAGAGTATTAAGGAGCGTTTGTGTAGGAAACACAGAAATAGCAGCCATGAACAAGTCAACGTGTTTAAAATGCTTCAAAGGAAGATATGTCCAAAAAAATATGCCACAAAAAGGGGCGTGGAGGGGGAGGAACTCATTAAAACACTCCACATATGAGCTAAACTAAAAATATGAGTGTAAAATGAATGAATGAAAGCTCTGTGCAAATTGGCTACTGTCGGTCTTAACGACTTTAGGATAACTCTACACCCAAGTGTTACCAATAACTTGAATAAGTGCAGCCATGCCTCCTTTTTAGCCAATCTACTCAAGGGCAATTTGGCACTGAGATAATTGAGAGCCATTTTTAGGTCATGTAATAACTCTCCACTAGTTGACAACAATGTGGAGACCTGACAATTTGGTCAAGAGCCGGCCAATTGTGAGGTGGTAACAAAATCCGATTAACTCTCCACTACTACTTCAAAATTAATAACTCTCCACTTGCTTCTGGGTCAACTAATAACTCTCCACGTGCTTCTGGGTCAACTAATAAGTCTCCAAGAGGGGACATATAGTGTGAAAACTTGACAATTATGTTAGAAGCCTGACAACTGTGAGGTAGTAAAAATAACTTTTCACTACTACTTCACAGTAAACAATTTAATAACTCTCCATTTTCTTTCGGTGTCAAATAATTAGTCTCCAAGAGCTGACAAATAGTGACAAGATCGGACAATTTTCTCAATAACCTGACAACTGTGAAATAGTGAAAAATCCTAGTATCTCCACTTGTTTCTGGGTCAACTAATAACTCTCCACTCTCTAACAGTGTGAAAACCTGACAATTATGTTAGAAGCCTGATAACTGTGAGATAGTATAAAACCCTAATAACTATCCACTACTCAACAGTAAAAAAATCAATATCTCTCCACTTGTTCCTGGGTCAACTAATAACTCTCCACGTGCTTCTGGGTCAACTAAGTACTCTCCACTAGCTGACATCAGTGTGAAAAAGTGACGACTATGTTAGAAGCCTGACAACTGTGAGGTAGTAAAAATTACTCTCCACTACTACTTCACAGTAAAAAAATCAATTACTCTCCACTTGGTTCTGGGTCAACTAATAACTCTCCACTAGCTGACAGCAGTGTGAAAACCTAACAATTATGTTAGAAGCCTGACAACTGTGCGGTAGTAAAATAACTCTCCACTACTACTTCACAGTAAAAAAATCAATAACTTTCCACTTGTTCCTGGGTGAACTAATAAGTTTCCAAGAGTGTGAAAACTTGACAATTATATTAGAAGCCTGAGAACCGCGAGGTAGTAAAAAACTCCCTAATAACTCTCCACTAGTTCCTGGATCATTTAACAACAGTGTGGAGACCTGAAAATGTTGTCAAGAGCCTGACAACGGTGGGATAGAAACTATAAAAAATCTCCACTTCTACCTCATACTAAAAGAAATAAATAACTCTCCACTACCTTCTGGGTCACTGTGTTAACTTTCCAACAGTGGGTAGTGGTAAAAATCTCCAATAACTCTCCACTAGCTTTTGAGACATTTAACAACAGTGTGGAGACCTGCCAATTATGTAAGAAGACAATTGTGTGGTATGTGGTAAAAATATTTTTTACCTCCACTAGGATCCATGTCGTCGAATAAGTCTCCACTTGCTTCCGGGTCAATTAATGACTCTCCACAAGCTGACAACAGTGGGAAAACCTGACAATTATGTCAAGAGTCTGGCAATTATATCAAGAGCCTGACAATTTTGACCCTAATAACTCTCTACTAGCTTCTGAGGCATTTAACAACACTGTGGAGATTTGCAAATTATGCGAAAAGACAACTATGAAGCAAGTAACACGAAAAATCTACCTCTCCACTAGCTTCCAGGTTGCCCAAGAACCCCTCCACTAGTTTCTGGCTCACCAATATCTCTCCAATATTTGCAAACACTGTGGAGACTTATCAGTTATTTATAAATGCTGACAACTGAAACAAGAGGAAAGCTGACGAGCCGAGTATTCATTTTTGGCTTATGAGTAATCCGCAGTCGCTCCTTCCTGTCCTTTTGTAACTATAGAAAAACTCTCCAAAATTACCTCATATGCAGCTGATAATTGTTAGGTTTGCCAGAATATGGGCGTAAGACGCCTTTTGGCCACTAGTAATGGGCAAGGCGTTAGAAAATGACCTCCTTAAACGAATACGCTTAGCTCCCATATATATCCCACAGTCGATACCTTATTTAAAATGACCACAACTCTACTACGATTTATGATACAAAGCCGACAAATTTGTTACTGACCCCAAAAAGTGGGCGGTTTATATAGAAGTCCACGCCCAATATTTATACTAATTCGTAACTTATCTATACCAAAAATTTAACTGATAAATTTGATGTGGTGATATTCACACTGTAAAGACATATACATTAATTGGGCGGTATCAGACACGCCCAGTTTTCATATCAACAACTCTCCAGTCATCATTTCAAATAACAAAAGATAGACTTCTATTGATGGTATATTGATAAAAGACTCCAAATCCCAATACCAATCTCGTAAAGTGAAGAACCTACCTTTCAGCCACACCTACATTTGGGCGTTACAAACATGAGCCTAAAGTCGCATATGCTTGAAAAGTGTGTGTAGCGAGGCTGGCAAAAATGGTGCTGACAGTGATTTTATGAATGCGAGGCATGAATTATTGCGAGACACAGGACACAGTTGGAGGACGCGTATTCGTACTACGTATGTGAGTGGGGTTTTGTGGGCAAACGAACAACAACAACAACAACAAAGCGTTCACCAACAACAACATCAACAACACCAACAAAACGTTCAACAATGTCAACAACAATGGGAGAACTCATTATGAAAATGGCAAACTGCGCTCCAGTTAGAACAGAAACTGCTCTAATAACTTCCGGCATTTCGATTCATGAAGCATTCTTCTTCTCCTGACGAAATTGCCCCGAAGGCGAAAAAATGGCATCATTGAACAGAGAGAGAAAGTCATGGGGTGTATATGAAAGGGAAAAGAAAGTCAAGTAGTGTATATGAAAGGGAAAAGAAAGGTTCCCCTGGGTCGAATAGCAGAATTTTAAAGGACTATATTTAAAAAAGGATATTAAGAAGACGTAAGTCGCACTTAAGTCGAGTAGCAGAATTTACAAGGAATGTCTGCAAAAAGGAAACTGAAGATCCTCAGCAAAATGAATAGTAGGATTGTCAAAGAGTGTCTGTGTAAGGGAAAAGGAAGATTCCCCGGGCCTCAGCAGAATTTTAGAGGACTATATTTAGAAAAGATTATTAATATAAACAATATCAATCAAGGATGTCGAATAATAGAATTGTCAAGGAGTGTTTGTGAAAGGACAAAGGAAGTAGGGTAGCATTTCAGAATTTTCAAAGGACTTTCTTTTAAAACGGCTATTAATAGAATTTTCATGGAAGTTGAATAGAAGTATTCATAAGGTATGTCTGCGAATAGGACAAGGAAGATTCTCCGGAAGTTGAATAGTCGAACTTTCAAGGAGTGTCTGTGAAAGGAGAAAAGAAGATTCCCCTGGCCTCATAGTAGAATTTTAGAGGACTATATTTAGATTATTAATAAGATTATCAAGCAAGTCGAATAGCAGAATTCACAAAGAGTGTCTGTGAAGGGACAAAGGAAAGTTTCCCGGGTGGCACTTCAGAATTCTCAAGGACTTTCTTTAAAAACGGTTATTAATATGACTCTCAAGGAAGCTAAATAGCAGAATTTACAAGGAATATCTCTAAAAAGGGAATCGAAGATTCTCCGGAAGTTGAATAGTAGCATTTTTAAAGATTACATGTAAAAAGAGGATATGAACAAGATCCTCAGGGAGTGGGATAGCAGAGATTTTAAAGACTTTTATATAAAAATAGGCCATTAACAAGATAATCAGTGCGTAGGAATTTATTATCAGTCTTGATTGAATCAATCATCACTATGAATGAATAATAATTGATCCCATTTTGGAGAGAAAAAAGTTCTGACCAGAATAGCAACCATCAAATTGGTTGATATGTTTCGGAGGAATTCCATTCACTCCATTCCCCAGATTTGTTCCTCATGATTTCTACGTGTTTTCAAGGAAACACAAATTTAGTATTGATGGAGAAATATACGCATGGAATAAATGATGTTCCAGACGAAATATAATCGTCTATTTAGCAGAATGCTAGAATTCATATTTTCCGGAAGACTTGAAGAGGGAATAGTTTTGAAGTTGGAATAGTTTTGAAGTTGGAATAGTGTTGAAGTTGGAAGAGTTTTGAAGTTGGAATAGTTTTGAAGTTGGAATAGTGTTGAAGTTGGAATAGTTTTGAAGTTGGAATAGTTTTGAAGTTGGAATAGTGTTGAAGTTGGAATAGTTTTGAAGTTGGAATAGTTTTGAAGTTGGAATAGTTTTGAAGTTGGAATAGTTTTGAAGTTGGTATAGTTTTGAAGTTGGAATAGTTTGAAGTTGGAATAGTTTTGAAGTTGGAATAGTGTTGAAGTTGGAAGAGTTTTGAAGTTGGAATAGTTTTGAAGTTGGAATAGTTTTGGTTAAAGTTCATTGACCTAGAAGACAATAACTTACGAATGTGTTCCAAAATAAACAACAAAAGATTTCTTCTAAAGACACCAAACGTCTCTCAACGCTATAATATAAGGTTGGCATATGTGACTAACAGATTCTCACTTCAGTATCCTATAATTTTGAATAGACCGGAATCTATTAACCTTATTTCATTGGTTCGGTACCATAACTTCAAAGCCCAGCCTTTCTACTTCTACGTCGTCTCGTACTCAATCGTCAATTTTTCTCCTGACTTTTACTTTTACTCTACATCTCCATCTCCACACAGTTTTTAAGGGATGAGAATTTTGTCAGAATTAGTTTCACTATGGAGAACTAATCTATTGTTCAGTTCCCTTATCGAAAATAGTGTCTGATATTCACCAATGGTGTGTGAACTTCCCTTTGTAATTGAAAGTGAACGATATTCCTGTGTAAATAAGGGTTGTTAGACGTCCGTTTCTGGTATATCGATCATATGATGTTCTTCGGTCAGTCTTCAGTCATTCCTATTATTTCTATTAAAGTTTCGTTAGCTTATACCTTACCTTTGGTCAGTTATGTTCTTCCTGCCAAGTGTTGTTCAGATAGATATGTCATCGACTCCTGGTTATTTTGAGTTCAATGATTGATTCTCTCAATTTCTACACAGTATGTGGGTGTTGGAATACACCATTCAATGTCTTCTGTTAGACTTCAATGTTTTGTTCTATAATTTTGCGTTTAGTGGCATGAGTTATATATTTTATATATATATATATATATATATATATATATATATATATATATATATATATATATATATATATAATATATATATATATATATATATATATATATATATATATATATATATATATATATATATATATACGAGTATATATATCCGATCGTAGCGCGACCCACCTTCAAACTAACAAGGAAAATGGATACGAATTGCTTCATCAACGACCTCTTACAGACGTGTTCACCAACAAAATATCGCCCATTCATTCTCAACAACTGGAGACATTTTTTACAGATGCATTAAAAACCGATACAAACACTTCTTATGCGAGAATTAACTCAACATTTATAGTTGAAAAGCTTCCTATTTTCGAACAGCACGGCTCAAGGACTACTCTATGGAATATATCACCGCAAAACGCTACGTGGGGATCACATTATTCGCCCCGACTCACTCTCAACAACACAAACTGTCCAAAAGATCAACTACAGGAATGAAGCAATATTCCAAATCAGAAGCCTACACTCAGGAAATTGAAAATGTTTTGGGTTCCAGGACAAAGCGGAATCGAAGGAAACAATCATGTAGACGAAGCAGCTAAATTTGCTTCAACAGCACCGACCGTCTTCCAACCCGCTTTCAACCGACGACATACGAAGATGAAAATGACAGAGTTCTACTCTGAATAGAACAAACACAACTGGACACAATCAAGCACCACCAAAGTTCCCTCTAAGCTGCGCGGGTGCACTAATTTTTCGAAAGTTGCGAAGCCGTGTTCGGGTTCCGCGCACAATGGGCTTCTTCACCACATCCTTTTCTATCATCTTTTTAAAGAATTGCATCTAAAAATGCCAAAAATCCAAACAGGCACCGGACGAAACCCCCAATTGCACACTTTTACAGACGTTTTGAACATTTTTGTTCACACGTACTTTTGTACCGCGCAGTCAGCGACAAAATTAGAGGGAACATTGGTCACCACTACAAAGAGACTAACCCAGAAGGCACTCCTCCAAGGTATCCAACTGGCATCCAAACTACACACCTGCAAAACATATTCGCCTTTGTGTGGGACACACCTTTTGGGAAACCGACCACCCTACAGCTGCCTTCTTTGCCACAGCTACGCCCCCACAACCGCCCACAACACCAACAAGTGCACCTTCATCAACAGAATGCAAATCAACGCATACAACAGAATCTCATCTCCACAATTAATCAACAATTTTATTCAGAAAATATCAAAAGAACCACGGAAATATCTCAAAAATCAAAGTTCGATGGCAACAGATCAAATAATTAGGGCCGAAGACCGTGCCTGGCTGTGAGTCTGCTTGAATAATTAATTAAATAAATAAACAAATACAAAAATGTTACAAGACTTGGAAGCCTTTCAATAGCATTGAGGTTCATTGGCTCATTCAGATGGCCCTTCAAGAGGTTTAGGAGGTAAGGCAAGTGAGTGCTGGTTGCAATCCAAATCCGATACTCTCTGCTTAAAGCTCTACAAACCCATTTCGCTCGGTTTGGCTCTTTCTACTGAGCACTTGAAGAGATTTGAGGTTCTTTCAATGCTTTGGGAGAGCGGAGAACTTAATTGTAGGAGGCATTTTTGTTGCTTATAAATCGAGAGTCGTGAGTTGGAACTTAATTAAAAGTACTACAAATAACAATTTAATTTCATTTGCACAGCGGCAGTTTTTGTTCAGTTTCGGAGCAATCCAAATTTCCAGTCTGTTAGGCCAGAAGCCTCCCTGAACCCGTTCCTAATAGGACCGCGTTTGTTGTGGTAGTTCCGTTTGCCAATTAAGCAATGTTTTCAGTGGCAGAGCACTTGATCATATTTACAACAATATCATTCGAAGACTGTGTTTATACAAATGCGGTGCTAATGATTCGGAAGCCAGCTATTTGCTATATTGTCATACTATGTACGACGGCGGGGACTGGGGCCAGTTGTGAGGCACGTGCGAGAAATACCAAGCCAAGCATTTGCATGAGAAAATGTGTGAAGGACAAAGTTACAGGTTAAACCCAGATATCCACTGAAGCCATGGTACATGGGCTTAGGATGGATGTTATGACAACGGTACTGGAATGGAAGAAAGCAGCGATTTTGACACTGATGGCCCCCTAATCTAGTGGCTATTATACTAGTCTCACAGTCGTGGGACCGTGGTCTTCGTCTGGAAATGCTTCTTTCAACATCGTTTTCCCTTCGAGTTGCCTTGGTGGCCTTTCTTGTTAGGGCTCATTCTCCCAAAGCCTTTCACGCACTATCAACTACTGTTTAAGGTGAATAATTCAGGTAACTCTCCTTCTATGTATCCATATACAAATGCCAAAGTACCCATTCCAATTGCACTAATGTGGGTCTACTGGTATGTTCGTCCTGCCACACCTCAAATTGGTTGTCCCAAGCGCTTGCTCAAATGTATGCTCCAATAGCACAAGGCGTAGTTATAAATCGGAGAATTGTACTTAAAGCATATACATAAGTGGGCGGTATCGAGGGCGCCACAAGTCAACTTTTCGTTGATGATGAAAGTATTCCAAAATGATCGGTTTCGAATTTTTGTTTTATTAATCCTCAAAAGTGTTAGAAAAAGGACGTGTCTCTGCGTGGACTGGAAACAATCAGCTGGATTTAAGTACCCACACCACCTACATTTGGGATTTCGTAGTGATCTCGTCTTTGCATATTGAAGTACCCCAAATTAGCTCCAAGTTTCCGGTCTGTACTTGTAGCAGGAAGTGAAGACGGACGTCCCTAAAACATGGTCGCTCTGCTCAAGTATTTAAATTTATGTTCATACCTGCTCATCTCCCAAGCAAGTATTACGGAGGGTTGCTTCTATCCAATGTGCACCGCTGCTCGGAATCCCGCCTACCTAAGGATGGAACCACCCTATCATTAATTTACATTTGCATCGTTTGTTTTCTTTCAAGTAAAATGTAATTAAATGAGAAAAACTCACGAGGATCTTTCGTATATTAGTCAACCGAAGGAAGAGAGACGAAAATGTGAGAGCCAAGGCAAAAGAAGAGGGAAATAGTTCTGCATTTTCTGCGTCAGACTTGGAAAAGTCGCAGAAACCTTGTCCCTTACATTGACACTGAAATGACTGAACTGGAATCTGCCAAATCAGGAGTTCGGTGTAATTCTCAGTTTGCTCCAAATGATGCACAGTAAGCATCGAGGAAAGTACTCTTTCAGCCCTCATGTGGTCACTCTTGACTTCTCGAAATGAGAGTCTTTCGTTAGAGAGGTTGACTCCAACCAAGCTATCGTCTTAATTTCAGAGTATTTCTATCTTGTTCCCGTGTTGGCAGCAATAAGAAACCGCCCACTCAATTCTTACGAGCATAATCAAACAGAGAACTGAGAGCAACGAAGAAAGCGTCGTCTGAGAATTAAGTGGAGTATTTTTGCATAAAGGGCCTGTGCGAGAGAGTTGGCGATCAGTTCTCGTTCGCCTGTCTAAGAAAATAGGTCTCAAAATGAAGTTCATCGCTGCAGTCGCTTACATCGCGTTAATCGCCGCAGAAATAGCTTTAATCGCCTCAGATACTACAACTGTAAGCTGAACCTCACGAAGAGGAATCAAAAACAGTTTTGAACTTTCTCTTAAAATTTGATCACTGCTTCAATTTGCTTTTTCCTCTACAGGTGCGTTCTGCAAAGGTGCCGTCCCGTAAAGAAGTAATGACGAAGTGTGCGCAGAAAAATGGAGCTCCAGATGGCACGATAACCTTACTAGGAGATCGCATCAGAATTGACGCCGCTGATTTACCAGCCATTCAGTGCGCCGTCGACTGTATGATGCAACATTTTAGGATGTACCAGAAATTTAAAGTGTTTGGGGATAAAATAGTCCTCGAATTCAAGGAGTATGAGAAGAAATTTGTAAATGAAGTAATTGAAGCCTGTCCACAGAAAGGTAGAGGGAAAAAAGGTCAATGTGCAATTGCTTATGGATTGTTTGTCTGTTTCGAAGACAAGGGTTTAGCCTTTAAATTTGAATAGAAGTATTCGTGAATGAATCCAACGCTTTCTGCACGAATAAGTTTTTATATAATTCAATGAAATGTATCAAAGGGCTTTAAAATTGGAAGAGAAGAATATTATTATTGTTATTATTAATTACTATTAAAATTATATTTAAGAAGGCACTATGCCAGGGCTGTCGCGTTTTGTTCAAGTTAATCCTAGAAAAAATATAAATGTTTAAACTTTTTAACTTAAATTGTGGATACAGTTTTTTTATGTATTAAAAATAGTTTGAATGAAGTAAATTGATCGGTCTTTGCTTAGAATTTCTTCAGCGGGTGATGAGTGGGCAATCTGCGAGGATGTGGGATACTGTGAATTGTAAATAACGGCACAGCTGGCAAAAGGTGGCGATTCGCATTGTCGCTTAGTATGTGTCCGTGCGTGATGTTTGTGTGTCCTAATCGGAGCCCAACGAAGCATCTGTTCATTGCAGCATTAGAGGTCGATGATGGGAGTATTGCGGCTGTATGGTTAGTGTTGAAGGACTTGTATTCACGATTGTAATTCTGCCAGTTTGTGATAGTTTTGTTGATGGCATGATGCGATCTTTCCCACAAATTTGTAAGCGAAAGGCATAAACATGTGCAGTGGAGATTTGACTGCTGGTTCCGCTGCTTTATCTGCGTATTCGTTTCCAGTTATCACTGTTTGAGCTGGTATCTACATTAATCTCATCTTCTTGCATAAGTAATTTACGACAAATTATCTATTTAATGAGTCGTGTAAATTTATATTGAGAGCTACTAATGAAAGGGCATATTTGAGCTGCCTTGTTATTAAGAACTACTTCCCTAATTTTATTGTCCTAAAAGGATAAGCTATCAATCGATGCTCTCTCAAGGGTCTTTGGTGACATCGACCCGCTTTGAGGTTACGATTTCAATCGAAACTACCTTTATTTATGTTACCCCACCCAGTTATAGTGTATTATTCCTTTTATCATTCTCGTAGAAAGTTAAATTGGATGTTGCCTCAGACATTTCTTTCGCTGGATCATTGAAGAGTTTGAAGAGTCGGTAAGTGGGGTTTATGGTGGACATGATTGATTATACAAGAAGTACAACGCATTCAAAGGGGGCCAAGAAGTGGTGGAAACCTTGCCTAGGTCTGATCGAACTTTAACGGCCTCGATAGATGTTAGCGTGGCACAAATTGACGGAATCGGTTGGGAAAAATTTGGATATATGTAGATATCTATATATATATATATATATATATATATATATATATATATATATATATATATATATATATATATTTATATATATATCTATAGCTTTCCTTTCAGCGGTGTCTTCAGTTTTGGAAAGAGGAAAAAGTCAGCGGGGGCCAAGTCCGGTGAATACGGTGGTTGAGGCATGATAACGGTTTTGTTTTCGGCCAAAAACAGCTCCTGAGCGATGTCCTTGCGACGTTGTTTTTGCTCAAAATTGAGCAATTTTGGAACAATCTTCGCTGCCGCACGTTTCATGCCTAAAACCTCCGTAAAAATTGCTTGCCATGAGCCGAACGATATGCCAACATCATCAGCAACCTCTCTGATAGTGATTCGATGATTATCCAAAATCATTTTCTTCACTGCGTCAATGTTTTCATCGGTTGTTGACGTGCTCGGGCGACCAGGACGAGCATCGTCATTGACATCTTCTCGGCCTTCCTTAAACCGGTTATACCATAATTGAACTTGTGTTCTGCTCATAGTAGACTCGCCAAAGGCCACAGTCAACATTTCAAATGTCCTTGCGCATTTAATTTCATTTTTTACACAAAACTGAATACAGTTTCTTTGATCCATTTTTTCGAATAGTACAAAATCGAAGAGCACACCAAAACACGACTAACCTTTTTATCTGTCAAAAACAAACTGACAATCCAAAATGGTTGGTATTGCCAACATATATAACAGACATGTGTACCAGCATAACAGAAAAAAAAATGCGAACATCGAACATACGTAACTCACGAAATGTGAAAATAACGGTTATTTTTTGATCACACCTCGTATATATATATATATATATATTTATATATATATATATATATATATATATATATTTTATTTATTATATTAGCGGCTGTCTTGAGCTAATTCGTTATTTGTATCCTACTTGACTCTCATTTTTCTTCACCATTGTATATTCTGTTGGTCTGCAACTTGTTCTCCTTCGAAGGATTATGACAAACAAATCGTTGCTTTATTCCAAATTTTATCCAGAGCAGAGTTTGCTGATATAACTTTTTATTGCTTCCTGGATCTCTTCTTTACTACGCAACTCTTCTTTACTATTCAACTCCTCTTTACCTCTTTAGTACCCTCTTTATTCCTCCCTATTCGGTACGATTTTTCCTTCCGGGTAGTTCGGTTGATGTCTTCTATGCAGGAATTTAATGCGTTACGTTACTGTTTCTATTTCACTTCGACACCGGATCAGTACTTTTCTTATATTCTAGCGTTCACTGGGGCAACGTGACAGCCTTTGACTTGGTCCATTACTATTCCACAACTTTATAGATTCCATGATTGTCATATTGGGCTTTTGGTGTCCCAGCCGTATAATCTTACTACATAATTTCTGTATCTATAGCGGAATGATTTTGAAACTTTCCAGGAATAATAGAAGAGTTTGTGTTGAATAGAATGAAACGGCCAGAAACTATATTCGGAAAGTAAACACATCATAGTGTGAACCTCTTTGATCCTTCTGGATAAACTATGGCTTACTCTACCCCACATATTCAGCTCTACTCTCAATTCCTGGGATATTTCTGATTAGTTCCCTGATGAGAGTACACATGGAAAGTATAAACATTTATTTAAGGAGTTTCGGAGTACTGAAAATGATGTCAAGTTTGAACTATATCAGTTTTTTTTTGCTTGTAATTTGACACACAGTAAATCGGAGTAAATATATCTCTTACGGAAAGGAGTAAATAATCCGCTTATGGATCGTAGTAAATAATCCGCTTATGGATCGTAGTAAATAATCCGCTTATGGATCGTAGTAAATATACCGCTTGATTTCAATATTTGTGTAACACCTGCACTCCCAACTCTCAGAAGCCATGCTCGTCTATATGAATTTTTAGCTCCGATACAGTTCCACTTGGTTTACAACAGGATCCCAAAAAGAAAGAACAACATTCCTTCAAACCACATGAGTGTGCTTCCCTTCCCCGGTTGTATGTTCTCTTCTTTGTAATGGGCGTTCCATCTCTCCCTTCCCCGTTTAGACAATCCGCTTTCTGTTTTTCTGGAGGATAGTTTACGAGTGAGCTTTACGTCTCCCTTTCCCTCTTATAACTGTTACCAACATTTCACTTCCTCAAAGATAAGGGCAATTTCTGCATATACAAAACGCTAATAAATTGGCGGCATTTTTTCGTTCGTGTGTTTGCCACATTGTCGAGTTTCAATTAACGACATTTTCAGGTGGAACCGAAATCCCTGCCGAGCACATTCACACAAAATCGGCAAGAATGGCACCTAATTTCAGGCAATTTCACACAGTAATTGCTTATATCCTGAGCACGCGCAGAATTAATTCAATTTACCACCACGCTTCGAAATGCCACCACGTTCTGTGTGTTGGCGGCATAGCCGGGCCTCGTTGGCTGGGTGGGTGGCAAGTCCTCGCCCAGGAATATCCTGACGCATTGGCATTATCTGAGCTGGCAAAATCAAAACTTACTCGTACTCGTTTGTGGGAGCATTATTTTTCGCCCTTTCAATTGCGTTTCGTTCGTTCGCGCCACGGCAGGAAAGCGCCCGTTTGTGGTTTGCGATTGTCGCTTCCTTCTGTCTGCGATTTGTTTATGCGGATTGTTACCAATTTATTTTCATTCAATTTGATTTATCTGCTTTAAATTGGCTGTTATTTTGTGCATTGGTCGTTGTGTGGCACAACGCTGAAAGCTCACAAGGAGGAGGGATTACTAGTGAATATTTGAAAACCTTTGAAATTTGATAAACCTTTCGGAATTCGTATCCGGATGGTGGTGCTTTTGTTATTTCCAGCGTATTTCAGTGCTGAGTACAACATTCAAGGTCTTAGTTGTGGCAAATAAGTGCCGGTTTGTAGCTTCAAAGGTGGGTAGGATACTTATTTGCTTAAAATGTCGAACAGTCAGCGTGACTGTAATTATCGAGTGAGTTCGGGTTCGAATTGCTATTGAAATGGGTTGCGTGGCAAACTAATGAACTTTCGTCTCGCAAAAGGTTAGGATGCGTTCCTTGAAGGTAGGATCTCAATGGGCTCATTCAGAAATGTCTTCAGCAAAAGAAAAAAATTGCCAACCAACAAGTTGCTGCTACGGATTCAAGAAACTTGTCCAAATTTGGAGTGATTTTTGCTCCTTTTGTCCTAACCGATTCCATCAATTTGTGCGACGCTAACATCTATCGAGGCCGTTAAAGTTCGATCAGACCTAGGCAAGGTTTCCACCACTTCTTGGCCCCCTTTGAATGCGTTGTACTTCTTGTATAATCAATCATGTCCACCATAAACCCCACTTACAGACTCTTCAACCTCTTCAATGTTCCAGCGAAAGAAATCTCTGAAGCAACATCCAATTTTACTTTCTACGAGAATGATAAAAGGAATAATACACTATAACTGGGTGGGGTAACATAAATAAAGGTAGTTTCGATTGAAATCGTAACCTCAAAGCGGGTCCGTATCACAAAAGACCGAGAGAGAGCACCGATTGAGAACGTATCCTTTTAGGACAACAAAGTTAGGGAAGTTCTTAATAACAAGCCCTCTCATTAGTAATTCTCAATATAAATTTACACGACTCATTAAATAGATAATTTGTCGTAAATACTCCTGTATATTCTTCTCTTCGAATTTCCAAGTCCTTTGATACATTTCCATTGAATTATATAATAACTTATTCGTGCAGAAAGCGTTGGATTCATTTACGAATACTATTATTAAATTTTAAGGACTAAACCGTTGTCTTCAAAACACACAAACAATTCATATCCAATTTCACATTCATTGTTATTTTTGATATCCTTCGGTAAACAGGAATTAATTGCTTTTCTTACAGTTTCCTCATCATAATCACTACTGTATTCACGCACTATTCCTTCTGCATCTACTCTACCCGTGTCGTACATGCTCAATTTTTGCAGCATACAGTAGACGGTGCACTGAATGGCGTGTAAATCAGCGGCGTTAATTGTGGTCCGGTCCTGTAATAAGGTCATGATGTTACTTGGGGCTTTATTCGTCATCGCACACTTCTTCAATACATCTTTGCGGCTCGGCCCTTCTCCAGGACGAAACTGTAAAAGAAACAGGAATTGTCAATAATCAACTTTCCAAAGAGAGTTAAAAATTGTTTTCGACTCTTGTTCGTGAGCTTCAACTTACAGTTACTGGAGACTGCTTTGGAGGGTCTAAGTCGATTTGTGCGGAGAGCGGAGGGACGTCTGAGGCGACGAAAACGACTTCTGCGGCGATTGACGCTATGTACGCGACTGCAGCGATGAACTTCATTTTGAGACCTATTTTCTTAGACAGGCGGACGAGAACTGATCGCCAACTCTCTCGCACAGGCCCTTTATGCAAAAATACTCCACTTAATTCTGAGACGACGCTTTCTTCGTTGCTCTCAGTTCTCTGTTTGATTATGCTCGTAAGAATTGAGTGGGCGGTTTCTTATTGCTGCCAACACGGGAACAAGATAGAAATTCTCTGAAATTAAGACGATAGCTTGGTTGGAGTAAACCTCTCTAACGAAAGACGCTCATTTCGACAAGTCAAGAGTGACCACATGACGGCTGAAAGAGTATTACACCGAACTACTGATTTGGCAGATTCCATTTCAGTAATTTCAGTGTCAATGTAAGGGACAAGGTTTCTGCGACTTTTCCAAGTCTGACGCAGAAAATGCAGAACTATTTCCCTCTTCTTTTGCCTTGGCTCTCACATTTTCGTCTCTCTTCCTTCGGTTGACTAATATACGAAAGATCCTCGTGAGTTTTTCTCATTTAATTACATTTTACTTGAAAGAAAACAAACGATGCAAATGTAAAATGATAGGGTGGTTCCATCCTTAGGTAGGCGGGATTCCGAGCAGCGGTGCACATTGGATAGAAGCAACCCTCCGTAATACTTGCTTGGGAGATGAGCAGGTATGAACATAAATTTAAATACTTGAGCAGAGCGACCATGTTTTAGGGACGTCCGTCTTCACTTCCTGCTACAAGTACAGACCGGAAACTTGGAGCTAATTTGGGGTACTTCAATATGCAAAGACGAGATCACTACGAAATCCCAAATGTAGGTGGTGTGGGTACTTAAATCCAGCTGATTGTTTCCAGTCCACGCATAGACACGTCCTTTTTCTAACACTTTTCAGGATTAATAAAACAAAAATTCGAAACCGATCATTTTGGATATTTTCATCATCAACGAAAAGTTGACTTCTGACGCCCACGATACCGCCCACTTATGTATATGCTTTAAGTACAATTCTCCGATTTATAACTACGCCTTGCGTTATTGGAGACCACTTTTGAGCAGGCGCTTGGGACAACCAATTTGAGGTGTGGCAGGACGAACATACCAGTAGACCCACATTAGTGCAATTGGAATGGGTACTTTGGCATTTGTATATGGATACAAAGAAGGAGAGTTACTTCAATTATTCACCTTAAACAGTAGTTGATAGTGCGTGAAAGGCTTTGGGAGAATGAGCCCTAACAAGAAAGGCGACCAAGGCAACTCGAAGGGCAAACGATGTTGAAAGAAGCATTTCGAGACGAAGACCACGGTCCCAAGACTGTGGGACTAGTATAATAGCCACTAGATTAGGGGGCCATCAGTGTCAAAATCGCTGCTGTCTTCCATTCCAGTACCGTTTTCATAACATCCATCCTAAGCCCATCTACCATGGCTTCAGTGGATTGCAGGGTTTAACTTGTAACTTTGTCCTTCACACATTTTCTCATGTAAATGCTTGGCTTGGTATTTCTCGCACGTGCCTCACAACTGGCCTCAGTCCCCGCCGTCGTACATAGTATGAAAATATAGCAAATAACTGGATTTCGACTCATTAACACCGCATTTGTATAAACACAGTCTTCGAATGATATTGTTGTAAATATGATCAAGTGCTCTGCCACTGAAAACATTGCTTAATTGGTAAACGGAACTACAACAACAAACACGGTCCTATTAGGAACGGGTTCAGGGAGGCTTCTGGCCTAACAGACTGGAAATTTGGATTGCTCCGAAACTGATCAAAAACTGCCGCTGTGCAAATGAAATTAAATTGTTATTTGCAGTACTTTTAATTACGTTCCAACTCACGACTCTCGATTTATAAGCAACAAAAATGCCTCCTCCAATTAAGTTCTCGGCTCTCCCAAAGCATCGAAAGAACCTCAAATCTCTTCAAGTAGGCAGTAGAAAGAGCCAAATCGATCGAAATGGGTTTGTAGAGCTTTAAGCAAGAGAGTATCGGCTTTGGATTGCAACCAGCACTCACTTGTCTTACCTCCTAAGCCCCTTGAAGGCCCAACTAAATGAGCCAATGAACGTCAATGCAAGATTTTCAAGTCTGACCTGGTGATACCGGGTTTGAGTTTGTATTGATAGTTGGCAGATTTTGTTACAGAGAATGGTGGAGAAGTTAATAGAGAGCGTGGTTCATTTTTAACTTGTTCATCTTCGAAATTATATTCTCTTAGTTTCAAGTGTGGTACAGGACTATTTTAAATTGTCAAGAAAAGCTTTTCAACGCATGTTTCTCCATGTGGCTGATGGGGTTCTTTTAATCCTCATATCAAAATAAACGATATGGGAAGTAGGAAGGTGTGCTATCTCCCCTACGTTCTTCTTGAAACTGTTATGAATGGTCTTTGAGCGAACGAACCAGTTCAAGTCCAACCACTCATAAGAATGAAAGAGCTGCGAATAGTGAGCTGAAATTAGCTTCAATAAGGTTTGAAGATCTTTCACATAATAACTGTTCCAATTGGATTCTTGTCCTATGTAGCCCCCAGTATAGATACTAATAGAAGACCTATAATAGGTACATGCAGGTGGAGTACAATAGATCAAATTGGTCGAGGAACATTTTCCCTCTTTAGTTCATTCATTCATTCATTAATTCATTCATAGATACTGGAACTGTGGAACACGCCAGGATTAAACCGTTCTTAGTAGACTATTATATTGGCAGTCGGGTACAAGGGAAGCTTTGGAGCATCTACTATGCCTATGCCCCGCAACATTGAAAACGCGCCTAACATATCTGGGAGCTCCTTGGTTTGAAGGACTAGAAGAGGTCGCACAATTAGGGACAGTTTCGCTCTTAAGATTTGCTAAGAGCGGCTTTCTGTTTAACGATTTATGTTATAACTCTTAAACGGGTATCCATCTTGCACCGCAAAGGATCTTGGAGGTATATGTGCTAGTTTAATCTAACCTATCCTAGTAGACTATTATATCCACATTGCCCGAGTTGTTGTAGCTTCGCCAATTTATAAGTTAATCTTCTCTGTATGGGGAAGATCTCAGCTGTTTTCTTGGCGAAAATTGAGAGGTAGTTGAAGTGTTCACCAATTTTGTATGCGACTGTCCAGCAGGAATAAGGCCAACTATTAAACGTTGAGGACGATTAGTTAACACATGTAAAAAGGTTGGCAAACACAGCCGGCAACCATAACTATCTTCATGGATGACTTGAATAATCCACGAAGGGTTTACTCTGCTTCTCTGAACTGAGAAATGTTACGTCCTTTGGCTTTGGATAAAGGTGTTGGATCCCCCCTTCTTCCACCTACTGAAACGGATTGTAAGACTGCCTTAGCAACTTAATTAAATTGCTCGACAGATAGTATCAGACCACTGAACTGAAATATTACCAATCTTCATTAAGAACATGACTGAAAAATTGCCAGAATAGTGAACGTGCGCTACGAGAGGCTAATTTGAATATTGAAAAAAAGGACATCACGCCAAGTTAGTTGACTTTGCAACCATATTTGCCACATTGCCAGTGGCACAGGTAACGAAGTGCTAAATCAGCCAAACACAGCTGAACTCTACCCAACCCAACTCAAGTCTACCCAAGCCAACCCAAGTCTACCCAAGCCAATCCAAGCCAAGTCAACCCCGACCTACCCTCCAGCGAACGGAGAAATTTTGTCAATAAAAAAGGGCACAGCAGAAATTTATACTTTCCTGCAATTTTATCCTAATTGGCGGCATCCTTATTTTATGCACAATTTTATTACACGTGCACAGAGCCATGACCACGTAGAATGTGGCCAATGTTCTTGCACATTCAAAGTGCCGTTGTAACTGGCTGGGGGGGGGACGGGGGACGGGGATGGTGACAAGGCCGCAAGAACGGTACTCGAAAAAAATGTCATTTATTTTTCCTGTTTCTTTTTCCATCAAAATGAAATCATCATCCTAATAAAAGCACACGATGGTGAGGTGAATACTGCACTGCACACTCACACAAACACACTTATTCACACTCAAACACACTTATTCACACTCGCATAAATACACTCGTCAACACTCAAACACACACATGTGCAGACCCATCCTCATCGCAACCTACCAGTTGACTTGCATGTATTCGCCGGTACACTGAGTTTATTCTGAAATGACTGCAAAATAAAAGCGAGAACAGTTCACGGACTTAGCGACCATGTAAAAGAGACGCCAGTTGAAGGCTCTTCCGGTGGTACTGTTATTGTGTCCCATATATCCTTCCTGCCAACAACGATGAACATTTTTACATGGATGCGTTAATTTAAGTCACAAATTGAAGAATCAACTTGAAGTGACAAATGAAGGACACACAAATTTAACTGACAAATTCAAGTTGCAAATTTAAGTCACAAATTGAAGTCACAAATTGAAGTCACAAATTGAAGTCACAAATTGAAGTCACAAATTGAAGTCACAAATTGAAGTCACAAATTTAATTCTCTACTTGGAGTCTAAACCTAAAATTGAAGTCTCAAATTGAAGTCTCAACTTGAAGTGTCAAATTGAAACCTCAATTGAAGTCTCAACAGGAAGTCTCAAAATGCAGTCAGAAATCGAAGCCTGAAATTGCAGTCACAACTTGAAGTCACAAATTGAAGTCGGAAATTGAAGTCACAAATTGAAGTCTCAAATTGAAGTGTCAAATTGAAATCACAAATTGAAGTCACAAATTGAAGTCTCAAATTGAAGTCTCAACCTGAAGTCTCAACTTGAAGTCTCAAATTGAAGTCTCATATTGAAGTCTCAAATTGAAGTCACAAATTGAAGTCTCCAACTGAAATTTCAGATTGAAGTCACAAATTGGAGTCACAAATTGTAGCTTCAAAGCCAGGTTAAATTTGAGTATAAAATCATTCATTATTCATCATTCTTCATCATTAGTCCACGTTCTTTCGGTGTTAATAAATACTGGCCCGTCTCTTCTATTCACGGATATATTTGCCAGCTCGTTCCACAACCCTGTTTAGTTCTGATCGTTCAACTGACCACTCATAAAGATGAAAGATCTGCATTCTTGTCCGATGTAGCCTCCAGTATAGATACTAATAGAAGACTTTTAATAGGTACATGCAGGTGGAGTACAATATATCAAATTGGTCGAGGAACATTTTCCCTCTTTAGTTCATTCATTCATTCATTCATAGATACTGGAACTGTGGAACACACCAGGATTAAACCGTTCTTAGTAGACTATTATATTGGGCAGTAGGGTACAAGGGAAGCTTTGGAGCATCTACTATGCCTATTCCCCGCAACATTGAAAACGCGCCTAACATATCTGGGAGCTCCTTGGTTTGAAGGACTAGAAGAGGTCGCACAATTAGGGACAGTTTCGCTCTTGAGATTTGTTAAGAGCATCTCTATGTTTAATGATCTATACCACAACTCTTAAACGGATATCCATCTTGCACCGCAAAGGACCTTGGAGGTCTATGTGGTCTTCTCGATTCGCCAGTTTAATCTAACCTAACCTAGTAGAATATTATACCCACAGTGTCTGAGTTTTTGGAGCTTTGCCAATTTACAAGTTAATCTTCTCTAAAACAATACATTCAAGTCCATGGAATATTTAAAAGGTTTACTTCCAAGGGAACAACTAGTCCAATGTCTCTAAATCCGCAGTAAAAAATATCGATACTGATGATCAAACGAGAACTAAATGATCGCCTTGGCAAGGCGCGGGGTTCTCATAACAGGAGCTAGTTTGAACATATCCCAATCATCCAATATAAAACCCTGGTTCTCATACCAATTATTCGCATGAGTCGCGAATAACAAGAACCTAATTAACCTGGCCTAAAGCTAATATGATTCCAAAATAAACACTTAGACCAGCTCTACACAACCAGAAAGCTTCACCTACTCACTATGGAAAGCTCTCAAACGTTCGAAAAGACAATGTTTTATAAATGGCATATCCACATCCTTCAGGATAACTGGGCCAGTAGTGCCGAGGAAATGGGATCTTATAGGCTCTTCATTTATATACAATCTTCCAATCGATTCCTTTACAAAACAACTATTCTCTGCTTTTAATGTGCCGCCAAGTACCAAACGAATGCTTCAATTTGAAGCCACAAGGAAGCAACCGGGTGAACGGAAACCAGGTAGCGACCAACAAAGTATTAGGTCGCTACCTGGTCTCTGTTTACCCGGTTGATTCCTAATACTTTGTTGGTCGCTACCTGGTGTTTGTTGTGGAAATGTTTTGCTTACTAACCCACCAATAATAACCAACAACAACCAATCTCCAGTGACATCATCTTTTCAACTGTTAGAGTAGGTTTATAGTGGCGTTGCTATGGCAACCCAAGAGGAAATCATCCCCCAGTTTTTGTTGAAGAGGAGAACTTAGTTTGACAACTGACATCACTATTCATTCAATTGAATATAAGCATGGTGACTACAAGGCCCGATATCCCAATCTTTAAAAAACTTCAAGCTATGTTGAAAAGCATTGATCCTGTCAAAATACAGTGCTATAGGCGAAAAGTGGATTCATGCCTTCTGATGTAACGTATAAGAAGGTGTGTGAAGTACTGCGATGAAAAAAGATCTATTGTACTGCCTTGGCTTGATAAACTCCCTTGAACTTGTAATATATAGGAAGGTGTGTGAAGTCTGCTAATAGGATATCCTTATCAAATCTCGTTCAGCCCTGAGGTCCTCAAAAATTTGAGGTTCGCGGCTGGTTCAAGTCGTGCTATTGACCTACCCAGGTTCTAGTCCTATTAGTTTTATGGTAGCTCCTTCCCTGGCAAGTTCATCTGCCTCATCTTTACTTTGGATCCCTACATGTCCGGGGCCCAACAAAGGGTAACGTTGTTATCTTTGCCTAGTTGATTTGGTTTCTTAAGACAGCCCCATACTAACTTAGAAGCTACTTCATAAGAGCTCGAATGGCAGCTTGCTTGTCCGATAATATGGCTATATCCTGCCTTTTGTATTGCCTACTCAAGTTAATCTGTGCGCATCTTTCGATGGCATGGACGCTTGGATAGTTTCCCATGGGTTCGGAGTATCTAGTTCTGGGTCCGAATAGTGCTGCTCCGATAGCACTTTCATTTATCGACCCATCATTCCTTTTTGTTGCTTAGTTTTGTAACAAAGCATTTTGAAAAGTCACATGTTTTTTGAGTCGTAACCAGAGGACATTTCAGGAGGGAGTAATCAATATCTGGGTTTGTTCGGCTCCGTTGAATTGCAGGCTCCCATTGCAGCAGTTATCCCAATGCACGCCAATCTTTGTATTTCGCTTAACTCTATTTGAGTTGACTTTGGGATTGTTATTCTAACCCATGCAATAGCTCCATAGGTCACTATTGGTCGGACCATCATAGTATACGTCCAGTGCAGTGGGCTGGGTTTATTACTCCTGGACGCTATCCTTCTACATATCATTGTAGCGGGCTTGGATTTGCCTCGATATGCCCTTTCCATGGCAGCTAGTTTAGGTTAGGTTAACGTGGCAGGCGGCCTAAGGACCATCTCACTCAGACCCCCATGGGTCCATTGTGGTACCACCGCGTAACAACGCACCTACGATTCACTTGTCGAATTATTTCGAAGCCCTAATAAGACATAGGATTTATTTGACCTTCGCGTCGGACACTTCCATAAGAGAGTAGAAAGCGTATTTGCCTAACGTGCCCGCTCTACTTCTAGCCAGAGCGGGGCACCTACAGAAGATATGTTCCACAGTCTTCTCCACAGTCATCCCCACAGCTTCATCAGTCTTCATGAGAGAATCCTCCCAGCCTGAGAGCATGCCTGCCGAACTGCCAGTGGCCAGTTACATAAGCCACGACCTTAGAGATATCCTCTCTCGACAGGGCAAGCAAGCCTCTAGATTTCCTTATATTAAGCTCCGGCCACATTAGCCATGGCAGTTTGCTATCCAGTCCTAGCCCCAGATATTTTACTTCCATCTTCAGCAGAATAGTTTGATGAGTTTCTCCTAGAAACTGAATGGCCTTGGAAGTTTCCGTGTTCTGATCAATGGTACTATTGTGGTTTTAGTGAGATTAATATTTAATCCTGTGCACCTCCACTAATGACTTCTTAGACCTCTTTGCACTGTATTAAAAAGCGTATCCTCGAACTTGCTTCTTACTATTGAGACACTATCTTCAGCGTATTCTTGGCATTATATGCCCCTTCCGACATTTTCAACCACCAGGCTCCGCATTGAGGGCGAAAGCACCCCTCCTTGTGTTTACAACTATATTTTTCCCCTTCCATAGACGTTTCTGCCGATCTTATATAAATAACTTGTACCATCCTTCTTGATATCATGGAGTCTGCTTAATGCCCTCTCTATTGTTTCATGTGAAGTGTTCTCAAAGGCTCCTTCTATGTCAAGGAAGGCACAAGTGGTCTTCTAGAGACTTTTGAATTGATTCTACTAGGCTAGTAAGAGGGGCCTCTGTCGATCTGCCCACTTTACAGCCTTTATACTACTTACTGCCTGATTTACCAATATTGGCATTAATGGAACTGAGTAATGGAACTGAAGACATAAAAATTACATCATACTTTCAGTTACTTTCAGGATATTTCATTGACTCCTCATAATTCGAAATGAACTTCATTTCATCACTAAGCTCAACCACACTGCACTACTGACCTGTCCTGCACCTAAACCAGATAATTTTAGCACCACATTTGTGTGTGTAATTTAATCGTACATTATCCTTGCCAGCATAATTATTTAGAGAGTCCATTTGGTAATTGCATTCCTCCCCTTATTTCTCTCAGTGTCCGGTAATGAAGTAATAAATGTTTTATGCCAGTGACTAAGCCAGTTGCATAAAATTACGAGTGCACGGTAAGGGTGCAGCTGCAGCCCGGCTTTATGATGTAATAACTCAATATTAGCCAACAAATATGGGCATTGATTCTTGCCGTGTGCATCATCGCCATCATTCCACCGCCCCTAGGAGCCGGTTGATAAGTCGCAGCGCAGCGCATTTGCTGCGGTATCAAAGGACAAATCACTCATACGCCACGTACGGCTGGCGTGCTATAATGGGAACGCGTGGCAGGTGGCTGTACTCGTGCTCAATATCAAAATCAATACTCGTCATAAAGTTGCTGCACTTATTTTTAAAACAACAACAACAATAGCAACAACAAAAACAACAACCACATCAGCAGCAGCAACAACAACGTTTTGTAACCCTTTCACTTTTTCCACCCGCACAGCTACGCCCCTTGGCGTGGATTTCCAGCTAAAGTGCAAAATGGAATGGAACAGTTTCTAGGTTACTGGGGGGGACTGGCAAGCAGGCAAGAATGAGCGAAGTAAAAATTGAAAACTTGTTAAAAGTTGTTAAGTAAGTTTCGCTGTTAGCCAACCATGTTGCAAGTGGGTACTTCGCTGCCGTGTACCACCGAGCGGGGCATGCAATTTGCCTCAAATGAGTCCGGAAGGACAGAGTAGAGGCTTTAGCGGTGATCATTACCGACTTGGTATTAAAGGTGTGGGCAAATCGCTTCAAAGTTTGCATTGCTGGGGAAAGTTTTGGAACGAAGAAGTCTTATTTATGTTAGAAATTATTTATATAGTATGTGGTGGTCTCATATCAGATGTCTCAGGTATAAGTGTTATTGTGAATGGGCGTAAACATTAGATGGTGCTCTGTAACATTTTAATCTTTTTTATATAACTGGAGAGCAGTTTACTTATGTTCAAGACTGCAGTTCATAGACAAATATAGTTCATCTATAAAATAATATACAAGAATTTTGAACCGTTTCAGTGCAGGACTGATTCTCATCGTTTTATTCATTGTTTTGAAACCTTTTTCTACCTCAGCCGCCCTCTGTGGTCTAGACTCACACCCCGAGGGTCGCAGGTTTAAATCCTGCCACCGGCTTGGTCTTCAAAATGCTTCTTTCTATAAGAATCCTTTTCTCTTCGAGTCGAAAGCTTCTGTAGTTAGTACTCATTCCCCCAACACCTTGCATTCATAATTAATTATGGTGTAAGATATAATAATAATAATAATTTTTCTACCCCAGACTCAGCAGAGTCAGTGGACGAGAGTGTCCAACACCATCTGCCACTTCCGTTCCAACC
This sequence comes from Clusia tigrina, assembly GCA_920105625.2. Lineage (NCBI taxonomy): Eukaryota > Metazoa > Arthropoda > Insecta > Diptera > Clusiidae > Clusia > Clusia tigrina. The sequence continues at coordinate 33,539,399 of OV050030.1, forward strand.
GAGAACAAGTTGATGGTGTTGCAACGAGCATTCATGCCTCTGCCCCATCCCTCCTTCTCAATAGTTACCTTTATCTTTTTTCGAAAGCTGATCAAAGAAGTCACTTAGTCCGTGTAAAATTCCGATCTACAGATTTATGATCGCAGGATCGGAGAATTGTTTTTGGTGGGCAACAACCTTCCCTCTGTTTTTCCTGCAAGGCTGTCCGCAATAAACTCAATGGTGGTAAATTGAGTATGTTGTTGAGGGCTGCCGTTGGTGTAGTCCTGAGGACCACCTTGACACATAGTGCTGAAAGTCTTTGGACACTTTCCATAGGTTTCCAGCAGGGTTTCCTACTAACAACATGCCACCACACCAGAATATCATGGAGCAATATTAGGCTAGCTTTGGCTGAATAGCACCAATGCAGTAGAGTGGGAGATAGGCCCCAAATGGCATCCAAGTATGTTTTTCCAAGCATCATTTTGGTAGCCTTCTTTACCCTTTTCTCTAGATTTGAGCTTCCGTGAAAGCTTACTATCCACTTTTAGCTCTAAGTAATAGAATGGCTTTGAGAGTCTACTGCTGTTCAGCTTTGGTAGTTTCCACGGCGGCATCTTGGACCTCCTACAGAAAAGCAGCAAGTTCGTTTTTTCAAGTCAACACTTAGACCCTTTTAGGGTGTAGGTAAAAAGGTCCCTGAGAGTTGACAAGTATTTCCCCGTTATAACTATGGCAATGTCATCAGCATACGCCACCAGCTTCGGGGCTTTACAGTAAAATTGTGCTAAACATTTCGTTGACAGCGAGTAGTCAAAGAAGTCGCCATCATTCCACCGCCCCTACTTGTGGAGTCCCTTTTCACGTCTCCTTTAGCGATTCGTCGTCATTCCACTCTGCTCTTATCCTTCTACAACTCAATTCTCCATAAAAACTGAAGGAAAAAATATCCACGCCCATTTTTCATATGCTTACTAGAAAGAATGCAATGCACGTACAGATTTTCAGTCACCATCCTTTCATTATACCATAGTCCTATTGAAATGAATAGGTAGGTAGTTAGGTAAGGAGGCCACCCTAAGGCCGCACTTAGGTCATCATTGACCCCTTGTGATACCGCATGAGACATCAGGTCCTATCCCTTTCAAAGGTCCAGCCATTTAGGGCTTTTAATGAAGCAGTTGATGGAACTAATCTTTTTATTTGAGATATCTCCCAAAGAGTCCAGAAAGTGGTAGCCCAGGAAAGTGCGCCTCCTTCTGCAAAGCGCTGGACACGTGCATAACAGGTGTTCAGTGGACTCTTGCCCCTCCTCGTCCAGGAAACTCCTGCAGAAGTCGTTAGAGGCAATCACATCCGTGAATATCCAGGCTCCAGTGCCCCGTTTGGACACTAATTACGGCACCTATACTTAGTCTATTTAGAGCCACTAGGTCCTTAGAGCGCTTGACATTTATCTCTGGTCAGGTTTGTCTAGCTATTTTACATCCTGAAATTTCAGACCAGCGCCTGCCCGCTGTGCCTAAGGATATTGTATATACTAAGAGCTTGCATGTAGCAATAGGAATACCGAAGTTCGACCTATCTGGTTCAATGGGTGTGGTAGTATTGAAATGAAGAACAAAATATAATTGACTTCCGTGTTACAAAGGGACTATCAACAAATCGTGTACACTGAAAATCGAGCTTAGATCTTCCATCAGACTATTCGCCAGCTGAAATCACTAAAAACAGAGAACACTGAACTAAAATACCACTTCCATACCAAACATAAAAACTGGACCTACTTTAGAAACATCTTCAGTGCAACCTTAAATGCCAAATTATCTGTGAAGTCAGATGAGAAAATCGTAAAAGCAGTCAAATTTCTTAGCAGCAAGGGAAGGAACTTCGAAACTGGAAACCAAAAATCATAATAAACCCTAGACGAGGGAGAAGTAGAAACGAACATAAAGAAAAACTTGGCAAAGATCCAGGTTTTCAGAGTATAAGCGATTACTTAACAAAATAACAAATGATCTGAGGACAGTCCTCAATCAAAATAGACTCTTTAAATGAGAATCATTTTTGAAAAGTCTGGAATCAAGTCATGTCTTCCAACCATACACTAAGGAAATTCGCCAAAAACCTTCAAACCTCAATCTTGCATCAACCTCCATTATGTATATCTGACAATAGATATATTAGATATATTTAAGGGTGTTGTACACTGCGACCTGAAAGATCTATTGCGATGCCCCTATTTATTTGAAAGATGAGAATAGTCTCATCTATAAATCTTCTGTCAGGTTAATTTTCGACTGGAATTCATATATTTTGGAGGAATCTAGATGAGGGATCTTGCTCATATCTAAGATATAATCTCCAAAACACCTGAGTCTTTTGTATGCCAATGGTCCGCAGTCCGTGATCAGGCGCAGTGAGGTTTCGTCACTTTCTCCACAGAATCGGCAGATGGCATCTGAAGATATACCCAACTTGTTCAAATGGTAGTTGAGTCTACAATGTCCGCCTAAAATGCCTGAGATGATTCTAAATTTATCCCGAGGCATATTTATTAACTCCTTAGCTCTTTTAGGATTAAAATCTCCCAGAAGAGCTTTGGACTGTCTTAATCCCGGAAGAGTTTTCCAGGTTTGGTTCTTTTTGCATCTGTACATTTCTTCAGCAGACCTCCAATGATATTGGATGATAGTCCACAGAAGGGTTCAGGGCCGTTGAAGTGAGAGGCCACAGTCTTCATAGCTAAGCTGTCAACCTTCTCATTTCCCTCAACTCCTATGTGGCCTGGTACCCACATTAGAGATAACTTGTTCATACTGCCTAGAGAGTTTAGCTTCCCAATACAGTCCCATACAAGTTTAGACCTCACCAATGGTGAGCTCAAACTCTTGAGTGCTGCTTGACTATCGGATAGTATCACGATGTTTTTCCCCCGATACTTCCTGTCAATGTTGATCTGGGCACTTCTTTCAATAGCGTGAATTTCCGCTTGAAAAATGCTTGGAAAAGAACCCATTGGTTCCCAGTAGTTGGCCCAAGTACTCCTGCCCCAGTTCCGTCCATTGTCTTAGAACCGTCAGTATACTATAATAGGGAATTTTCTCTAATTTTATATCTCTCAGTTAGACCTTTCCATTCTTTTTTGCAACTCATCATTGTACAGTATTTGAGTGCAAAATTGAATTTTCTTGGCATAAAATCCTTGAGAGATTTTAGTATACCGTATTCTTGAGTAGAATTTTTACCCCATATACTCGTATTTTGGATGTAATTTGATTCTCTCGAAATAATTTCTTGTATTCTGGTAAAAGATTTACTAGCAGAGTCTTGAATTACTAGTTGTAAGGGTGTTAGATCTAGTATAACTTCCATTGCTGCTGTTGAGCAGGTGCGCATAGCTCCAGTGATAACAAGGCAGGCAAGGCGTTGCGCTTTACTTAATGCAGATTTCGCTACCTTAAGTCTGACTGTATTTGACCAGGCTACAGAACCATAGGTGATGATTGGTCTCACCATCATGGTATACATCCAGCGAACGATTTTTGGGTTACATCCCCAAGATTTACCAGCAAGCCGTCTGCAGATCATTAAGGAAGCTGTAGCCCTCTTGGTGGTTGCTGTCAGATGAGCCTTCCACAATAACTTTTTGTCGAAAATGACTCCGAGGTATTTGGTCTCAGAGCTAATATCGACCTGTGTACCATTTAGAAGAATAGGTTTCATATATGGTAGAGATCTTTTTCTAGTGAACGGCACAATGGTGGCCTTTGAGGCATTGATTTTCAATCCTGTTCCCCTGCACCATTCACTAGCTGCTAATAAGCCCCTCTGGATAATATCACAAAAAGTGGATTCAGATTTTCCTCTAGCTATTATCACAATATCTAGCTATTATGACATGATATGCCTAGATTTGTGAGTTTTACCAGAAGATCATCAACTACTATGCTCCACAAAATGGGTGATAATACCCTATCCTGCGGACATCCTTTATTGACTTTGACTTTAACAGTTTTGTCACTATATCTGACAATACTTGGACAAAAACTTCCTCCGATCCTATCAAAAGTACTTGAGCCCTTATTTCTAAACCGTTTCATGCCAATTGTGGAAAAAATCACATCATTCCTAACCACCCATTCGGGTTTCGCCAAAAACATGGTATGAGGATGATGATATGATTGAACATAGACTCCTGGAAAATATCCATTCAAAAAAATACCCCACTGCTGCATCATTCTTGACATATCCTAAGCACTCCACCCAGTATGGCATGAGGAACTGCTCTACAAAACAGAAAACTGTTCCCAATCAATTGCTATTTGATGGTTCTGTTTTATATTTCAAATAGACAAACAACGAAAGGATATTACACCACTACAGAATATGGAAGTTAGAGTTCCACAAGGTAGTGCCCTGGGCGCTATACTGTATTAAAATCAGTCCTACCACTAGCAAGTGGAGTCTGAACTGGTACTTATGCTGATGACAGGGCAGTCTTATGAATCGCACAAAACCCCAAGGAAGCTTCCTTGATACTCCAATAAAGTTGGGATCTGGTAACTGAATGGCTCTAAATGAATGAAATTAAATCTATACAAGTTGCATTCATCACAGGACAGAAAGGACATTTGCCCACGAGTTAAATGAAATAATAATAATATACCACAAGCTGATGTAGCTTGAGTTATGTTGGAATGCACCACACCAGGCGCTTAGCGTGGAAAACCGCAGATTTTTACAAAAGGAAGAGCTTTGGGAATCCCATTTTGTAGTAGCATCTGACTTTTAAAGGAACAATCACCACTCTCAGTCTCTCGAAAATACAATTTTATTATATAAAAGTATCCTGAAGCCGATCTAGACTTATGGAATCCACCTATGAGGAATATCTTCAAACTCCAATATTTAAATTCCGCAAAGATTCCAATCGAAAATTCTTAGAACATAGTGACATGGTACATATCTAAACAAGTAGTGGCAGGGTACGTATCGAAACAAGCAAAAACATCTCTACCTATAGGATCTCTTTGTGAAGGATGAAGGTGAAGCCAAAGCAACAACATGCGTTAAGCGAATTCAGTCCAATTCAATTGAACTTCGGTGCAATCTGATGTCTTCTACCCAACTATTTCCGACTCTATAACACTTCATATTTCGGTAGTCAACTAGCGCAGCAATCAGCGTTCATATTCCCATCAACTGCCAAAAAGTATTCATCAATCATTCCTCTTCAGCAATCATTCCTCTTCAACACATCTTCATCATTGCTTCATCATTGCTTCATCATAGCTTCATCATTGCTTCATCATTGCTTCATCATTGCTTCATCATTGCTTCATCATAGCTTCATCATTGCTTCATCATTGCTTCATCATTGCTTCATCATTGCTTCATCATTGCTTCATCATTGCTTCATCATTGCTTCATCATTGCTTCATCATTGCTTCATCGTTGCTTCATTTAGTACTAATTCACTGTTCTTATCATTATTATCATCACTCGCGTTTAGTTTATTATGATTATTTCGTCATCATCATAAAATTCTATTCAATTTCGTGTTTTTTCCAGTTCATCCCTCTGCTGGCAGTCCATTAGCCCACATTCCATCCACCATTGTGCCGATTTCTAAAAGGAAACATTAACGTGGTGTTTGTTGTTGTCATGCCATGCCGTGCAGCGACTTCTCCGTCATTTATCTTGTGTATCAAATTACAAATTGGCGGCTTTGGTGTTTGGCACCAGGTTCCTCTTCGTCGTCAGATGTTCGTATTGTTCCATTGTTCATGTAGTGGCCAACATAGTCATGGTGGTCAGTTATGTGTGTCACTTGTGGGATATCATTTTGTACCAAATATTGGGAATACAAATTATTATTGATGGATTGTCAAATTATTGCCCTCATTTATTGGTGAAAGCGTCATCATCATCAGTGACTATTATGGTCATGTGTGGATTTCTGTCACTAAACCAGGATGTTGTGATATCATGCTGGTATAATGATGATGATGATATCATATGGTATGATGGTGATGATGATACCATGATGATATGATGATAATATTATGATGATACCATGACGGTACAATGGTGGTATGATAGTGATGATGATACGATGATGATATGATGATGGTGATACCATGATAGTATGATGATGATACCAAGATGGTTCCATGATGGTATGATGGTGATGATGATACCAAGACTGATTCAGATTTACAATAATGGTCATGTGTGGATTTCTGTCACTAAACCAAGATGTTGTGATATCATGCTGGTATAATGATGATGATGATACCATGATGGTAGGATGATGGTGATACCATGATATTATGATGATGATACCATAATGGTACCATGATGGTATGATTATGATGACTCAGATTTACTATAATGATGATGATGACGACACTTTCTTGGTATGGGGAGGATGATACCTTGATGGTATGGTGATGATGATACCTCTATGGCATGATTATGGTCTTATGAAGGTATAATGATTATGACACCATGATGGTATGATGTTTATAGTATGATGATACCTTGATGATACCATGATGGTACCATGATGGTATGATTATGATGATGAGACTATGACTGGTTCAGATTTACTATAATAGTCATGTGTGTATTCCATGATGATATGATGATACCTTGATGGTATGATGATGATGACGACACTTTCATGGTATGGGGAGGATGATACCTTGATGGTATGGTGATGATGATACCTCTATGGCATGATTATGATCTTATGAATGATTATGACACCATGATGGTATGATGTTTATACTATGATGATACCTTGATGATACCATGATCGTATCATGTTACTGATTCAACGGCTGATTAAAATTGAATACTCATTTCGTTTTAATGAAAAATAATTATGGTATGACTTTTAATGGGGTAATTTAGTAATTTTAATAATTTAACAAACTCAGAAACAATAACAAACTTACAATGGCCAGAAAAGCTGAATAACTTATACACAAAGTTTCACAGTACTCGCATATAAGTAGAAAAGTATGAAAATACAAGCACACTCAGAAGTATCCCTGCATATAAATGTGTGTACATGGTATGTCAGAAAAGAAACGATATTCTTGAACTCGAGAACTCATCGAAACAATTGGGAATAAAAACATATAAAATTGTATAAATGAATACCCACTTTCTACATCAGAACAGTATTTAGTATGATTCGAAGAAGATTCAGTGTATTTGAATAGATCTGTGGATACAGTATCGCGATAGTTACGCCTTTTCGGAATACAAATTGGCCGACTTATGGTCCGAAGAAACTCCAGAACAATAATAAACTGGATGGTGTATTGATGAACTTTCTTGCTGAACAGAAATTCATGAACAATCAATTTATTGTTCTCATATACGAGGAGCATTCGAAAGTTTTTGGGAAACACCGATTTATTTTATAGAAAATAGTACATGCATATGTGGATGTGTATATGGATATGTATATGTAAATGTATATGTTTGTGTATATGTATATGTGTATTTATATGTATATGTACATGCATATGTTGTGTATGAGTAAATGTGTATGCATATGTATATGTACTCGTATATGTATATGTATATGTATATGTATATGGATATGTGTACTCGTATGCATATTTATATGAAGATATGTATGTATATGTATATGTATATGTACATGTATATGTATATGTATATGTATATGCATATGTATATGATATGTATATGCATATGTATATGCATATGTATATGTATATGTATATGTATATGTGTATATGTATATGTATATGTTGTGTATATGTGTATGTATATGTATATGTATATGCATCCCTTCCTTTACCTTTACATTGTATAAGCTCAGGTGGTGCGATTGGTTACGAAAGTATCCTTAAATTCTCGTTTCTTTACTGACATGCAGGGCACTTCCACAAAATAATCGTAAGAGAGACAAACTAAATGTAATTCTGTTGACTCAAAGGACTTCTTTTGTTTGTTATTTTAATAGTTACAATTAGAGAAAACACGGCAGAGAGAGAGAGAAAGGGAGAAAGAGGAAGAGGAAGAGAGGGGCGGAGGGACAGAGAGACAGAGAGTGGGGGAAGGACACGAAGGTGCAAAACAGGCAGGCAAACAAAAAGTTTTGGAAATGTTCTTCGACTGCATTTTTATGTGCACACTCGTTCGCCTTTATGACTAAGTTGTGTTCATTGTACCTCAAAAAAAGGACATTTAAGGATACAAAAGTTTTGGCTTTTCCTTTGCTGTAGGAATGGGAACAAAATATTGCCGTGTGTAAACTTAAAAGCAGAGAAGTTATGGTAAACGACATTAAAGCGAAGGGATTAGGGAATCCTTATGGTAAACGACTTTAAAGCGAAAGGATTCGATTCTTTTTTTAATGCCGAATTTCCACACATGACTTTGTCTTTGGGTGTGGACCTGGATAAGGTATTAAAAGAGAGGTGCGAGATGGTGATCAACACTCTGAAAAATGTTGAGAAATTCATCTGACAATCTATAAAGAAGTTTATGAATGAGTTCTCTAACTAGGCAGTGGCTGCCCAGTGGTTCCATCGTCTCCGTGGAGTCAAAGTATGGTAAGCTCCCAGAAGTCTGGGTATTGATTTATCACTTGTCAACACAGAAATCTTTATTAGTAATATAATTAAGGATAATTTGGTAGTGGGAGGAGAACACATCTTCTTATTCAAAGCATGTCTGACTATGGGGAACAAATTGATCTTATATAGAAAGGTATCTCTGGAATTGGAAAGGTTGAACAAACAATTCGTTATGAAGGAAGTTATTGCCTCAGACAATGTCATCAACAAAATAGCAAACCTAACTAAAATAATCCCAGACTGATTTGTAGCAGAGATCGTGGAGAAACCGCTGTGGGAACAATGACGAGAGTAGAAGCGGTCACAAACATCTTGTGTGATTTCCAGCTTCTTTAGATCCAGAATTTTCATACTAGTGGTCGAAATTTGATGCATCTACTTGCGCGAGTTGTCCAATTAACATATTTAAATCCTGCAGAAATCTTCAAACCCACTTGATGAATTAAACCCACATGATAAATTTAATCCAATATATATTCGAAGAAAAGATCTTCGATCATTGTTTGGGCTAATCACGGGGCATAATATATAGGGCCATTATATGGCAACCATAGACATCATCCAGAGTCGGAACTGCGTCTCTTTTCTTGAGGAAGAACAGCACGTCATAGATTATTTTCTTGCCTGCCTTTGTCAGATTGGGAAGGCGGATATTAGGTTCAAATGTATTAGGAATGGACAATGTACATTCCTTATACCTGGAAAGACTTTTGAGGTATATTGGTACGTAATTGCCCTCCAGACAATTTGTACTACTCTTACTCTCAGATTCGTACCGCTGGATTGTGTAACAATTAAACACACTGACGGCTAGAACAATTTGCTTTATTGCTTATTCGCCCACTTCGTCTTGCCTTAAAGTTTGCTTTATTCACCTCAATTTTATTCAACTATTTATTCACATCCGCTTCAACTGCCCGTTGCTAACACGATATTCACTCTGCTACTATCACTGCTCAACTGCCTGTTGCTAACACCATGTCCGCTCTGCGACGATCACTACTCAGCTGGACGTTGCTAACCGATGTCCGCTCTGCGACGATCACTGCTCAACTGCCCGTTGCTTACGATGTTCACTATGCTACAGGTTAACTGCTTATTGCTCATATCGATGTTCACTCTGCTACTGTGGCTTGTTAAGTGGTGTTGCCAACACGACGCTCACACTGCTATTATCAAGCTTGTCAAGCGCTTGCTGCAAATACGATGTTAACCACTTGTTACTAGTAAACTGATCTTGCTAATATGACTCTCACTATGTATGCTGCCACTTTCAGGATTCGGCCATGATCACTTTTCACTGCTTGCTGCCAACGATATTCACTTTGCCACTGTCACTGGCTAACTGATCTACTACTACGATGTTCACTCTCGGTTACGCTCACTGTTCCACTGCTGCTGTTACTACGATGTTCACTTTGCCATTGTGACTGATTAACTGATCTGCTCCTACGATGTTCACTCTCGGCTACGCTCACTGTTCCACTGCTGTCGCTACTACGATGTTCACTTCGGCACTTACACTTGTTCACTGATCTCGATATCAATTGTGTAGTCACTTATATACTTCTTATATCCAGAACTTCCACTAGCCTTTGAACGCAGTTTCGCATGCCTTCTCGCGTGTGTATTTTAGGGGTTGAAAATGACGCATACCCTAAAACTATGCAATAAATCAGATGGCGTGTTGATTTCGTAACAATATAAAAGAGTCACAGACATTTGAAATTCTGCAACTTCCCTCTCATAGTCCTCTATCACATCCATATTTCCAGGCTAAGAGTGCAATCGGCATCAATGCCTGAGTGCTTGGGGACCTCGTTCTACGGTTGTTCTCCGGCCTACCCCACTGCTATCTAACTATCTATCTATTCAATCTAACTATCTATTTATCTGTCTAATCTTTCTATTCTATCTAACATGGTTTCCTCCAAAAATTACTTACTCTAATCCTTCGGTATATTTTATCACGGCTTCTGTAGTTACAAGTGGTATCGAGGCTTATGTTATCATGCCGCTTTGTATTACGTACTGGTTGCCGGAGATTCTAACGATAGCTTCTCGATATGCTGTACTCGGGAATCGTCTATGATAAGATTCGAGAATGGCGCTCAGTGAAATATTCATAAAAATTATTCATCAGCAGTTGGAACTAGGACATTCTCTTTTGCTTCCTAGTAAACTTATAAATGAATGTGAACGGAGAGAACGAATGAGTCCACAACCCAGCAATCAAATCTGATCCATTTTTTATCCTGTTCTATGTCACAATAAACCCTTCAAAACAGGAAATTCACCTCCTGTATTTATACGCTTGCTTCGATGTGATCAAGTTATTCTGCGTATGAATGAATGTCAAATTCCAGAAAGAGTTTCACCGCATTAGATTCAATGAAGTGGAATCACGGCCTTTTCTGTTACTGGAACCTCGCCTGTTTCTGTGAGTGTATCATGACTGTTTCTGTGAGTGGAAACTCGCCCGTTTCTGTGAGTGTATCATGACTGTTTCTGTGAGTGGAAACACGCCCGTTTCTGTGAGTGGAACCACGGCCGTTTCTGTGAGAGTAATCATGACCGTTTCTGTGAGTGTAATCATGACCGTTTCTGTTACTAGAACTACTGCCGTTTCTGTTACTGGAACCACGGCCGTTTCTGTGAGTAGAACCACGGCTGTTTCTGTGAGTGGAACCACGGCCGTTTCTGTTACTAGAACTACTGCCGTTTCTGTTACTAGAATCACGACCGTTTCTGTTACTGGAACCACAGTCGCTTCTGTGTCTGGAACCACGATTGTTTCTGTGACTAGATCCACGACCGTTTCTGCGACTGGAACCATGACCGTTTCTGTGCCTGGAATCACGGTCTCTTATATGAGTCAGTTAGAAGCCCGGTTTTGTTTTTGTCCTGTAAGGATATTGTTTAAAATGGTTATGTGGGCATATAAATTCAGCACTCACTCACACAAGTCCTTTACGTACATATATATAGCCCTGTTCAGGCGTAAACTCACCGAGGAGCGTCCGGGAGAACACATCTGCGGATAGGAAGAACACTATTTCCGGCACAGGAATGTGCTCTGAGAAATTGTGTGAAAAGCAAGTAAGTCCGACTCAATGGATTCAAGGCAAACCATTCAATCTTGCACGTGTCCTTAAAGTGAGCACAGCTGGTTCCACTTGATCTCCTTGCAGGCCTGCTTCCTGCACTTTTTCCGCAGAGTAGAATAAATATTTATATCTGGATTTGTTTCTGTTTTCATTCGTATTGAAAGTTTTATTGCGCGTTGCTGTTGGTTTCCTTTTGTTCGCATTGCTTATGGAAAGATGCGATTTCTTTCGAGCTTAAAATGCACAATAAAAAGTTTCACTGCTTTCAATACGACTTCATACTTTCGAAGCGCAGGGGGTGTTAAGCACATTATTGGCGGCAACACAAAATATTTCCCCATTCCCCAAACGAAGAACAATGCAGTCCAATTGTCGTGGTATTGTCAGCGATGTGCACATAATCCTTATAAAGGATATCCCGCTTTGTAATACGAGCATGTATTGTTGCTCACAGGCACACACACATTTATGGAGCCGGTTGTTTATATGGGGTTTTCATGGGTGTGCGTGTGTGTGCGTTTGTTGGTTACTCTGTGTTTTGAGTGCGCCTGCCTTTGTTTGCCGCATGCAGTGCTGCATTCGCAATGACGCAAACTCTGTTGTCAGGTAGAGCCCGAAAAGAAGGGGTTTGGTGTATTTTTGAAAAGGATATTTTATATTCGCATTGTGTAGTGGCGCTTGCGAGTGCGCTGCATATTTAATTAAGGTGTGGAATAACGCATATCGCCGGAAGAGCTAAATGGAAATTATTATCCATACTACGGGGATGTGTGTTTATTCTCAAGGGCTCGTCTAGGGAAACTATTTTTAAACATTATTGAAATATGAAATGTGCCGTCAACGTGGCTACAACATCGCCCTACAGCAGGCATTGTATTAAGGAACGCAGCGAAGTACTTATTGATGAAAAGTTTGAACTCAGTGTCGAAGGTAGAAGAGAACACACTGGGTTACATAGAACAATGTCAGACAATGAACCATCATTTGAAAGACGCAGCGGAGGGGTCCAACACATATTTTTGGCTGAAATTGGTATTCAGGAATGGATCAAAGGGAGTAAGAACATTAACCAGTTAAACACTTCGAAAGAGAATCGGTGTCTAGTACTTAGTTCAACGAAAAATTCGAACCCAGTAACTTAAGTGGAGGAGCAATTAACTCATTTGGGCCGTTCAAATCGTCCGGAACTGATGAGATATTCCAGCCATGTTGCAGCAAGTTATGCACCTGGTAACACCATGGCTTCAACGGATCTTCTGAGGTACAACTATGTCTGAGGTACAACTGTGTATGAGGTACAACTATCTGAGGTACAACTATGTCTGGGGAACAACTATGTACCGATGTTCTGAAGGAAGCGACGGTTGTGTTTATACCGAAATTAGATAAAAGCCGTTTATCCTAAGGACTATCGACCTCACCTCTTTCCTCTTGAAGACTTTGGAGAAAAATCTTGAAGCCTTCATAAGCGACTCCCTGAGTCCAAACTTCTTAGCGAAGGCACGGCATGCACTTACTAAAATCAAGTCTACGGAGACTGGGTGCATTTCTGGATATGTTTCTGGATATGTGTGTATGGGGGTGTATTTCTGGATATGTGTGTATTGGGGTGTATTTCTGGATATGTGTGTATTGGGGTGTATTTCTGGATATGTTTCTGGATATGTGTACGAGTATATTGGGGTGTATTTCTGGATATGTCTGTATTGGCCATTGTTAGACCTATATTCTTCTACGGTATAGTGCTGTAGTGGAGAGCAGTAAAAAATACAGCGTATCTCAGGCCTATTGAGAGAGACCAAAGGATCGCCTCATTATGCATTACGGGGCTCTAAGAACTGCACCAATGGCTGCCCTAGATAGCATCTTGACCCTACCTTCCAAAGGATCGCCTCATTATGCATTACGGGGGCTCTAAGAACTCCACCAACGGCCGCCCTAGATAGCATCTTGACCCTACCTTTCAAAGGATCGCTTCATTATGCATTACGGGGGCCCTAAGTAGTGAATCAAATGCCCGATGCAATCTTCAATCTGCTTCCAGTAGATCTTTTTGCAGGAAGTCTCTTGGATAAATCTGCAGGTATACCATTGGCTGCTGGGCAATTTTCTCTCGGGTCCAATGTGCATAGCTCAGTAGGAGTGAGTCTCACAACAAACACTGACTATGTGGCCCCAGTGATCACCCTTGGGAGAGTGATAATGGCTACTATTAAACACAAAGGTTGGCGCTGAGGCATAGCAGCCAGATGTAGGACCTTCAATATATTCACAGACGGGTCTTAAACGGCAGCAGATGTGGGTGCAGGGGTCTACTGTCCTGAACTGATTATGATGCAGCCGTTCAATCTACCTGAATACTGTAGTCTTTTTCAGGCTGAGGTGTTCGCTGCCAGCAATGCAGCAGAGTTACCATGTACCCCAGGTTATGACAACTCTATAACAAACATTTCTATAGACAGGTCGCAATTAAGGGCTAAAATCCTTGATGCCTGAGAAGCAGCAAAGCTGGGAGGCACACTTGTTCCTGGCAATTCTACAATAACCTTTTCTATAGACAGTCAGGTCGCAATTAAGTCTCATGTTGACATCTTCCAAAAATGTTCTTCGGTGGAAATCTGCAATGGATAAGGTGTTCTATAACTGGCGGCTACACATCTCCTAGTTGCCAGCTCACATTGGCACAGAGGGAACTGAGACAGCAGACAAGATTGCCGAAAGCTGAATTGATTCACCACAGGGACAATTGAGGACGGATGCCCTTACCCTTAAGCAATTTACAGAGGTTTACTTGAAAGCATATTAAGAAAAGGGGTAGGGAGGTGGAAACAGTAAAGAACTGCACAGATTTTGAGCAAGCTGTCAGGCAAGCAATATACTACGTCTCTATTGGCACTTCCCCAGAACGATTGTTGATTGATTATAGGAATAGTTACCAGTGCGGTCCATAAGGAGAAATACTTTCCTGCGTGACTTTCTGGACTCTTTGGGAGACATTCCAAACAAACAAATGGGCTCCATAAACTTCCTAACAGCAGTACACTCGCAATAGATGAGGCTCACAAGCAGACTTCAAAGAAACCTTGGAGCATCTTGTACGTTTATTGTAGACTCAACTGCCATATGAACAAGTTGGGTATATGTTCAGATATCCATCTGTCGATTCTGTGGAGAAAGTGACGAAACTTCACTGCACCTGATCACAGACTGCGGTCCATTGGCACACAAAAGACTCAGGTGTTTTGGAGAATATATCTTAGATATGAGCAAGATCTCTCAACTTGATGCCCCAAAACATATGAATTCCCGTCGAAAATTAACCTGACAGAAGATCTGTAGATGAGACCTTCATCTTTCAAATAAATAAGGGCATCACAACAGATTTTTCAGGTCGCAGTGTATAACACTTAAATATATCTATCTATCTTGTACGTTTTTGTTCATCAATCGCTAGATCACGCGTAAAATACTTGGGGGCTCCGTCGTTTGGAGGACTAGGGGAGGTTGAAACTCTGGGAATATATTCTATTATAAAGCTAGCAAACGCCTCCCTATTCAGTGATCTCTACTTCCGTGAATCTTAAAAGGACACTCAGCTCAAGGACAGCTCAGGTATTGCTAAGGACTTAGAAGGTTGGAGATAAGAGATTTTTTATTTAGAAATGGATTGTTTACACACAACAGAGATAGATTATGGTACCCAAGGACATTGTTGCCATTCTGATTAGCATTCCAACATGCTTTCAGTGTATGCCTCGCTATGTTTCCATCTTGGCCAGTTGAATAACTCATTGAAACACATTTAATTGTATATCCTGATATTAATGTTAAATATTTAAATGAAACACAATTCAAAAAGGCTCTAAAATAATCCCAGGGGTTCACAATGACACCTCACGAACCGACTACTTTCCATAAGGATGATTTAAAAAGGATGTTTAAAATTTATCGCATTGAAAATTGGCAACACCGACAGAAAATGGTGTTGAAGTCATATTGAAATTTCATAAACAGAGGACAGGACTGACTGGGAACGCCGTCGGTCGATTTCACAAACAAATTAGCCTGGTTTGTGTTGACATTGCAATTAGTGCAGCTATGGTGAAATAACCGCACTAGCAAGGCTGCGTATTAACCGCACACAGCACAAACACATGCGAGGACATCGTGTGTGTAAGTACCCGTATCGATTTCCTGTTTTCATTTAATGCAGTTTCATGAAATATTCAGAACTTCAATTTACATCCCTGCACGGAAAATGACTGGGCGAAAATATGGCTCGAAAATATGCAATGTTTACTTCTAAGGATATTGTGTTAATAATACAATATCCTTAGACGCAGCGGGTAGGTGTTGGTCTGAAGTAGTAGAATGCAAAAGAGCTACACTAACCTGGACGGAAATACACGTCAAGCAATCAAAAGGTCTAATATCTCTAAATAGACCAAGATCTAATATCTCTAAATAGACCAAGGTCTAATACCTCTAAATAGAATAAGATCTAATATCTCTAAATAGACCAAGATCTAATATCTATAAATAGGTACTGTCATAAGTGTCTTACCGGAACATTGACCCTGGGTACTCATAGAAGTAGACTAGGAATCGCCTAAAATGACTTGAATGGATGAGGAGGAGCAAGAGTCCAGCGAATATCTGATACGTACGTGGCCAGTGCTGTCCATATGGAGAAACACTCTCCTGCGTGTCTACTTTCTGGACTCTCTGAGAGACATTCGAAACAAAAAAATGGGCTCCATAAACTTCTTAATAAAAAGCCTCAAATGACTGGATTATTGGAAGAGAGTGGGATTTCTGTCTCATGCGGTATCACAAGGGGTCAATGATAGCCTCTGTGCGCTCTATGGGCGACCGCTTTATCTACCTACCTACCAATTGTATGGTAGAAACATTTCCCTCACAAAGGGGCAATTCTGGCAGAACTACTAGAAAAGAGTCGTATAAAACTAGTCTCAAGGTCCAAACAAACCTCACTGAAATTGCATCTTAATAAAATATGATGAAGGATATTGTCACACTATTCAGACCATGTTAGGCACTCCGACCATGTGAGGCACTCACGATCATGTTAGGCACTCACGACCATGTTAGGCACTCCGACCATGTTTGGCACTCCGACCATGTTCAGGATTTCGTCACATTAATCTAGTTTCGTCTAAAAAGAATGGACTGACCTTCGAAGTACGTATCAGTGATCTAGAGGGTACAAATAATCCAGTCTGCTTTCTTCGAATGATGTAAAGACAAATTTTAGAAAGTAGACTTCAATTTCACTGTAGGGATACAACTGCATTTAGGTGCGTTTATGTAGATTGGCCCTTTCATCAACCTTGGTAATTATTTTTTGTACTTTATTGTTACCTTGCAGTGAAATTGGAGACTAGATCCTCTAAGCAACTGGTTCCATTATCTGTTATAAAAGAAAGTGTTTGAGTACCAGGTTGCCAATTGATGTGGAGAAATATGTTCATCCTGTAAGCAACTGGTTCCATTATCTATTATAAAAGAAAGTGTTTGAATACCAGGTTACCCACTGATGTGGAGAAATATGTTCAATGAACATTGTTCATCCTGGACAGAGAATAATATAGAAAGAATATATTTTAAGTGTAACCCAGAATATTTTAGAAATTAAACAATTAATGAACTAAAGTAAACTAAAAAGGATCCATTTTGTGGTTAACTTTTGTAAAGGAAAATATTTATTCATCTGGGCTGTTCCTGGTGAATCTACTTCTGGAATTTCAAGTCAAAAATTTGGTAGTCTGGAAGAGACTTTTTCGAGTAATGGTGACCAGATGCCATGAATAACTCGCACAATTGCAATAGATAATTGCTGTTGGTTGATCAGTATAAATCAGGTCCATATATCGAAGTTACACCTGGTCTGGAAACTGTGATGAAACAATACAATGTCCATCATATTTTGACTTAAAAGAGATATTGTGTATATCATGATTCGGTACCGACGATCATTCTCCATAAAGTGATATTTTAGTTAAAGAAATGAACCTGACAACAATTCTCTAATAGTACTGTATATAATACATATTACTATAAGTCTGGAACATTGATTTTTAATCAATTTCCACGATAATCTGGATTATCTGAACACAATTCACTAAGAATACTGTGTATAATACTGTAATAATGTCCTACTATAAGTCTGGAACTCCAGTTTTCAATCAATTCCCACGATTATAATCTGTACTATCGGAATACAATTCTGTAGTAATACTAAGGTGGTAAGGGTAGGGGGACCTCTGCTCCTCTATTAAAACTACCAAGGAGTCAGCAAGACTAGGTAAGATTTTCTCCAGGGACCACTCAAATCCTTCCTTCATTAAGAGATTGGACGGATCCTGAACCATGTGTTCGAAAGAGACACTGCAATTGCTCCTAGACACGCACTTTCCGGGGTGCACGAATGAGGGGTCTAATCCTGAGCACACCGGAAGGTTGGGATCAGGGGGCGATACAGCTCTAATCACAAAGGAGAAGTTGGCATGGGTCATTAAAACTTTCGACCCCTACAAATCATCTGGACCGAGTGGCATGTATCATTAAAAGTTTCGCCCCCTACAAATCACCAGGACCGGATGGGATCATTCCAATGATGCTGAAGGTCATACAAAGTCAAGGTCACACAAGGTCAAGGTCATTCAGGGTCAAGGTCTCAATGGGTAATACCTTGGCTGGAGGGCCTTGAACTCAACTACGTTCCTTCTAGCTGGAGACGAGCAAAGGTCGGGTTTATCCCACAGGCAGGTAACGAATCGGTCGGGGATTTTCGGCCAATAAGCCTGACTTCGTTTGTTCTCAAGACCCTTCCATATAAGGATGTAGGTAGAGCATAAGCTTTCCGATGCCCAACACACTTACCTGAAAGGGAAATCGACGCAGACAGCTCTTTCTGAGGTAGTGAGGACGGTGGAAAGGTCCATCGAAGACAATATACAATAGCAGTATTTGTGGACATAGAAGGTGCTGTTAACAATATCCAAACAGAAGCGGTAAAAACATCACTGGAAAACCTTGGAGTAGAGGGGCATGTCCGTGGGTGTATTAATGGAATGCTCAAAACAAGGGTGGTAAGTGCGGAGCTTGGTAATAGTCGCCTACATAAATATGTGAAAAGAGGTACTCCGCAGGCGGGGGTTCTATCTCCCCTATTGTGGATAAGTGCCATGGATGGCGTCCTCAAAAAACTAAACGAGGGAGTAGTAAAGTAGTGCCGTATGCGGATGACATGGTAATAATGCGGTAATAATGGCATCAGGGATGTGCCCTGATATGATTAGCGAAATCCTCCAGAGGTCGTTGAACAGATTAATCGCATGGTGCACGGGACGTGGACTAGGTAGTAATCCCAGCAAAACTGAACTGATGCTATTTACCACGCGAACCAAAATACCGACTTTTAAATGACCTCATTCGAATAAAACTACACTGTCTCTATCGTCGAATGCCAGGTACCTGGGTGTAATCTTGGACTCGAAACTGAACTGGAAATTAAACACGGAGCAAAGGATTCACACTTTACTCATGCAAAAAGATGACTGGTAGGAGTGGGGTCTTCGACCAGAGTTAATGCTATGGATGTACAATTTTGTCATACGGAGCCTTGGTAGAGAGCCCTCTGAAGGGAATACAACGTCACCAAATTAAGTAGACTACAAAGACCAGCGTGCGCTGTAAGGACAGGAGCAATTAGCTCTTGCCCTACGCAGGCCGAAAATGTATTGGTACATTTGCTCCCAATTGATGTATTCATCGGGAATACCGCGACCCTGGAAAGAAAGACTTTATGGTCACGGTAGTACTGCTACGAACAGCAGCAGTATACGAAGCAGACACAGACTACGAAGTACCTACTATAGTTTTTGGAAAGAGAGGTGGAATCAGGGATAAGACAGATACCACAATCTTCACCGGTCAAAGATGGATTGTGAGGTAGGAGCAGGTGTCTTTTCAGAAGAGCTAAGGATTAGCAAATCATTCCGACTCCCGAACACATCAAGAGTATTCCAGGCGGAAATGCGTGCAATAAGGGAGGCGTGTAGGTTGGCAGGAGAAGACACAAGCTATAAAGAAAAATATAGCTATAATATCAGGTAGTCTGCCTGCTATCAAAGCATTGGACTCGGCAATAATAACCTCGAAACTAGCATGGGAATGCAGGGAGGTCTTAACCGCACTAGCTCGTCGGTTCAACATAATCTTGATATTGGTGCCGGGGCACAGGGATATCGGTGGAAAGGAGAGGGCAGAGGAGCTGGCCCGAAGGGCATCCCTTCTCAATGAACATGAAGTGACTCCGGTTCGTGTTCCAATTGGTTCAATCAAGAGCAAGATTTGCAAAGAATTCTTGGTGAATGCTACCACAGCCGATGGAGAAGGTTGGAAATCTGCAAGATCAGTAGAGCACTCTGGGCGGACTACACCAAAAACAAATCCACAGAGTTAATTAACAGAGGTCGTCGTGATGCAGCTAGGCTTGCCGCAGTCATGACAGGCATTGGGGAACATGGGGCAAAAATGGCAATAATGTTCAATACCATGCGTCGGAGCTGCGGAAACCTTTTAGAAAGGTAAACCGTGGAACACTTCCTATGTGCCAGCCCGGCCCTGGCCAGAAGAAGATGGAAAACACTGGGCAAACCAATTTTTCAGAACTTTGAAGAGATCGCGAACTGCACGATAGGAGACATTCTCGCGTTCATAATACTCTCCAACTGGCTTTAAGAGCCGTCAACAACAATATTCCAATTGCAATACACACCAAAAGAGCGGTATCAAAGCGGCGCACCTGCGCTAATTGGATGATGGACCTTCGTCGCCGCCTCCAACCAACCAACCTACAGTATATAATACTGTAATACTATATTACTATAAGTCTGGAACATTGGGTTTCAATGAAATCCCACGATAATCTGGATTATCTGGGAACTAGTTCCATACCACATGCAAGTAAACACATTCTGAAATATTTTTAAAGGAATTGGTAGAACAGTTGTATCGGAGCGGAAGACTGGATTAGTCAACGGTTGTAGAACAATAATATTTAAAATTCGGCAGATCGGTCTATGTAATACTATTATTATATCTTACACCATAATCAATTACCACTGTAAGCGGTTGGGGAATGAGTACTAGCTACTGAGGCCTTTGACTCGCAGAGAAACGACTTTTAGAAAGAAGCATTGTTGAGACCAATCCCGGGGCAGGAGTTGAACCGTCGGTCTATGTAGTTGCGATAGGTTGTATTGGCATTAGAGTTGATAATTAGGGATATAGTTTCTTATATATAAGCTCCATAGTGCTACGACTAGTCGTTTTCCCTGCAGGGTTATTGCGCTCAAAACTTTCAACAAACGAACACATTGGCACTTCAATCGTCCAGTTTGCATGGTTGCGTGTCCATTTACAGGAACGTCAGATCACTTCATGAGCTCATGTAATATTTATAAGCATTTATCATTCCGCTCATGGTGGAATACTGCAGTTGTTTGATAATTTTATGAAAATGGAATGCAAATAAGCACTTATTCTGGCTTAGAATAGGAACAAGTTGTCTATTTTTATACACGCTCTTTGTAGAGGGATGGGAAATGCGTCTACCATACAATAGGTAGGTAAGTAGGTAAAGCGATCGTCCGAAGGGTGCACTTAGGCTATCATTGACCCCTTGTGATACCGCACGCGACGCAGGTCCCATCCCTTTCAATGGTTTCGTCGTTTGGAGCTTTTAATGAAGCAGTTGATGGAGCTAATCTTTTTATTTGAAATATCTCCCAAAGAGTACAGAAAGTGGTCGCCCAGGAAAGTGCGCCTCCTACTGGACAATGCTGGACACGTGCATAACAGGTGTTCAATTGACTCTTGCCCCTCCTGCTCCAGGCAACTCCTGCGGAAGTCGGAGAGGCAATCCCCAGCCTACACCCGTTGATACCCAGGGTCCAGTGAACCGTTAGGACAGTAATCACGGAACCTATACTTAGGCTGTTTAGAGACACTAAGTCCTTTGAGCGCTTGACATTTATCTCTGGCCAGGTTTGTCTAGCTATTTTATATCCTGAAATTTCAGACCAGCTCCTGCTACGCTTTCCAGTTCCCTGGTATATCACTGTGGACAGAAACTCAGCTCAGATGCAGACGAGTCTGCTTAGCTATCTCGTCTAAAATTTTTTCGCAGATCTTGACGGCTTTGGAGGTAATTATAGTCGAATCCAGGGAGCTTGGCTGTAGGATAGAATGCAAATATCATGTCCAGATGTTTCCTTCTTCTTTAGCCAACACAGTGCTGCCTCTATAGCCGCGACCTCTGCCTGGAAAACACTGCAGTGGTCGGTCATCATAAAAGACATCTTAATGTCCAAATCTTCTGAGACTACACCACCTCCCACCCTACTCTGTAACTTGGATACATCTGTGTAGATGTGAATCCCTTTTGCAAGAGGGGGATGCCATGCTTCCATTCGTCCCTAGTGGGAATGGAGATCCTGCACATACCATTGAATGCATAAATTGGTGGGATGTAATCGAAAGAGTCAGGAATATCCTTGAAACGTTTTAAGAGAGACGCATGACCTTCATTCCTGACGTAGGTTTTAGCCTTATACCTGAGCCTGCGGCCATTTTTTCGCCAAAAAGCCTTACAGGCAGTAGATTGATCATAATGTCCAAAGCTGCCGTAGGAGTCTTTCTACTGGCACTACTTATGAATACCTCTCCCGTTATTTGTACCTTTGTTATCAGCCTGTTGTATGTGGACTTACTTAGGGCTGTCCACCAAGCAAGCACCCCATAAAAAAGGAAGGCTGTGATACAACAGCTGTGTATATCCAATAGGCTAAACCCCCATTTCTTACCTACAACTCTTTTGCCAGAGTACAGAGCTATCTGAGCCTTCCTAATGCGTTCACTTATATTAGCCTTCCAGTTCAGCTTCCTATCTAGGATCACGCCTAGATATTTAACCTCCTCGACAAGATTAATATCTACACCCATCAGTTTTGGAGCTATGCATTGAGGAATTTTATACTTGCTAGGGAAGAACACCAGCTTAGTCTTGGTCGGATTAACCCCCAATCCACAGTCAGTGGTCCATTTAGAGAGAATGTTCAACATGCGTTGCATCAAGTCCCTCAAAGTAGATACGTATTTTCCCCAAGATAGTAATAGCAACATCCTCCGCATACGCAACTACCTCGGACCCTTCCCTCTCCAGTCGAACAAGCAGCTCATTTACCGCAAGATTCCAGAGTAGGGGTGAAAGAACTCTACCTTGAGGTATGCTTCTGAACACGGACTTCTTGGCCGACGCCGTCCCCAGCTGTGAATCGATTATCCTGCCACTAGGCATATTTTCAATCCACTTGCTAATAGCGGAGTCCACCTCCAAGTCTTGCATCGCACCGATTATTGCGTGTGATTTGGTGTTGTTAAAAGGTCCCTCAATGACCAGGAAAGCAACTAAGGAGACCTCCTTGTTATGCAGGGAGTACTCAATACTAGAGACTAAAGAGTGTAATGCGTTCTGAACAGATAAAAGCATATCTCAAGAACCACAGATGCGTTTGATAGAAATATTTGTTATTGAAATATTGTTTTATATTTATTTAAAGCCGAGCTGGAACACACCGTAATGAGCTGTGCCACATTTCCCGAGAGTCGGACCACCAACCCACCCACTTTCCATACGATTATTTCTTGGTCAAATTGATATCTTAAGAACAAATGGATATCTTTATTTAACTTTCTTTCCTGAAGTTGCATTTGAACTGTCAAATGCAACTTCACTTCCCAATTCCCATAGAACAATTTTCTGAAAAGAATATGCGGTACGACCGATTACCATAACAATAATAACATTTAGTTCCTATGTTTCCTCGGGGAGCAAAGGGCCACAACAAGTTTTCTCCACTCACTTCTGTCAAACGCCAACCTCTTGATCAACTTCCTGCTTTTGTTAGTAATACTTATTTGAACTTCAAGGTGTCTTCTCCAGGTCATTGCGGGTCTGCCTCTTCGTTGGCTACCTGGCGGGTTCCAGTCGCTTGCACTTCAGGTGATGTCGTTCGGTGCTCTCTTGAAAATGTGACCAAGCCATGAGAGTGGCTTTCCTTTTACGTATTTCGAGTTGCATTGGTGTTTGAGCTGTGCTACACCATAGGATGATGTTTGGTATGTTGTCGGTCCAGAAGAGAGAGAGAGAGAGAGAGAGAGAGAGAGATGCGCTGGATTATGCGGAGGCATCGTTTAATAAGAACCTCAAGAGCATGAGTATCTGAAGCCATTAGATTCCTTGTTTCGTAGCCGTACAGTAAGGTGGGTTTCACATTCGAGTTCAATATTTTTATTTTGGTGCGTCGTGGGACGATCGTCGAGCTCTATACTGGTTTAAGGGCTCTGAAAGCTTGCTTGACCCTTTTGATGCGGTATTCGATGTCTTGCTCTTGACCCACCGTGAGCAGTTATTATGATGCCAAGTTATCAGAAGCAGGTTACTTCTTCAAGCTCCATACCTTTATGTGGAATCATAGTTTGCGGTATCGAGGTTGTCAGTGCTAAATCCCTTGAACCTGAAGCAGGGCACATGCACAAAAAGAGGTCCACCGTCTCAGCTTCCTCTGGCAAGTGCACTCTCGGCAATGCCTCTAATTTTCATATGCTTAACCCACGTAAAGTGACCCGTTATCAGTTCTACCATTATTATTGTATAGGGGATGTAAGTGCACCGCGACCTTACGATCTATTGTGCCCCATCAGAGGTTCAAAGTCCATCTTTGAGCCCCTACGTTCTGCATAAACGTGATGACAAATTTTGGCTTCAGAGGTTTCACATCACCAGCAGAACCTTGGAAGAATCCAAAGTATTTCCTGCGGGTGTGCTTGAGAGTCGGGCATTGTGTCAGCACATGTAAGGACATCTCCTCTTTTTCCATACAGAATCTGCAGGAGCCGTCCGATGTGACCCCCATCCTCGCCATATCTGAGTTAAATTTACAGTGTCCTGTGAGTAGGTCTGTCATCATCCTAAGATTATTCTTAGAGAGATTGATGAGTGATTCGAATCGTTTTAGGTGGTATGTCCCTAGCCGACTCGTTGATACCCTTAGGCCTGGTGTATTAACCCAGTACTTGTGGCTAAAGTGTACCTCATCAATCCTAAGCTGGCTCTAATTCCAAGTGAGAGAAAAAACCCTGATGTTCTATCGAAAATAACAGGCTTCTATTTATACTTGGATATACTATTTAGCAGAGAGTTTGGTGAGGAACCAATCTTATAGAGACAAAGCAGCTGTCACTGAGGAACCCCGATCACCTTGTCTGGGGTTTGAATCATAATAAGATCACCGGGAATAGGGGCATCACAATAGATCTTTCAGGTCGCAGTGTATAACACCCATAAATAAATCTAAGATCAACGGGAATGAGTCTACAGGAGATTTAGAGAAGCTCGGCATGAATACCCCATTTTATTTCCCAGACTTTCGCCTGTGAACTCTTACAGGCAGATTTATTCTGGCACAGAGAGGGTTTACAAAATGTTTTTTTGGTAAAAGAACGTCAGATTCCTAAGGCTAACTCCATAGATAGTCGCAGCTAGTCTATAAAAACTGCCAGATCCATTTCCTTCATCTATTTTGGAGACATTTATGAAGCAGAAAACGTTCATGAAGGAATATCTGGGGACGGTGCATCCCAAATTTTTATAGTAAACAGCGTATCATCAGGAGGGAGTGATCAATCCCCAACTCTATTGTATAAAAGTCGACCTGGTGGAGTCGTGTCCAATTTCAGTTGAGAGAAGTTGAGGTGATGTGACATATCGACCACTTTGGTATGTAAAAGTAGACCTGGTGGAGTCGTGTCCAATTTCAGTTGAGAGAAGTTGAGGTGAAGTGATATATCGACTTTACTAGAAGTTTTTTTTGGTTAACAGGATTGATGGAGCCGATAGTTTAGGTCGAGGAAATCCATTAGCTTTCATTCTCTTGGAAAAAGGAGTGTCTTATAAGAAATGAGATTCTCAGAGCCTCTTCTATACAAAAATTTTAGACCCGCAGCTTTTATTTTCCTGGAAATAAGATATTGCTAGGGTTATCTTAATAGATATGAGAATGTCCAGAGCCTCTTATATACATTAGTGTAAAACCTACCATAATATGAGCATATTGGAACAGAGATCATGGAGGCAAATATTTCGCGCTTTATGACAACAGCTCCTTCTAACCAACTGCTATAGCTCCAGTAGTGTTTGGCAAACAGAGAAAAGACTATCGACGACAATCTAGCAAAGGGGAGGGGCTTGAGTACTCCACTCTAAACACGATCTATAATTGTTAAACAAATAGTACCAATAATATTAAAGAAACTTAAGGACCCTCCTTACAGTTTCTGAAGGGTGGACATGATCCAATAAGAAAGACAAATGGACTTCTGTAAATTGGGCCATTTGACCACGAGCTGGTTAACCTATAGACAAGCCCACTTTTGGGCGAATATGTTCCCTTTTTTAGACACTTGAAGTGCGACCGAAGGCCATGACCTCTCTTCTTTTTGTGTGCTGCCCTGATTCTGTTTCATAACGATTTGAGAACAAAGCATTTAACACGAAACCTATCCCGCACTCACCCTAAAAGTATTTTCCACATTTCGGGGTTTGGCCTGCGCATTGTGACATTCACTTCAATCACTGCTACTCCCCCACAAGTCAGCGAACGTTGTTGGCAGGCAGGCCGCAAACCAATTTCACCACTCATTCCATTCACACAATCATGCAATCCGCATTGTCATTCACACAAATGCGGCATAGACTCGTACGCGAGCATGCCAATGGAGCAACGTGCCGCGTTCGACCCTCGCACACAATTTCGTAATTGAATTTTATTTATACGCTACTTGACACTTGCTGGTGCAGTGTATTAATAGGCATTTGCCATTTGAACGCACTCAGAACCCAGTGGAAATATGTATCAACAGCATGCATAATCCATCCGCCCGGGCATGGGACAGGGCGCCCACCCTCCTCCACCGGCCACACACACGCTGAGCACATTCTCAATTGCCGTGTAAACGCTTCACAGGCAATCAGACACGCCTGAGGTAAGGCAGAAACATACGTCATACACGCTGCCATCACCAGAACTGAAGGGAGGCACACATTTGTCCTCTTCAATTGCGCTTAATTACTGACAAGTGTTTACGTCACCAGAGTGGGCCTTTTCATATTGAGCACTTAATTTATCGCATGCGATATTTTTCCACTGTATTTTGATGCATTCAGTCGCCGCGAAGCTCATTGATGAGTGTGCTTGAGAGAGACAGTTGCAAACCTGCTTTGCAATCAGAGGCGGCCGTGGCCTATTTTCTAATGTGATGGGGGGGTTTTATAGATATGAATATCTATTGCTGTAAGTTAATTGGGTTTATGTATATGATTTATAAAACGTGATATAGTGTTTGTGGCATAAGAGAAGATGTCACATTTTACTCAGTTGGATACATGCCGATGGTGGCGATAGAGATCTCATTGAAAGAAATCACCAATTTACATGATCAAGAATTGTTGGATTCAGAAATAGTAAGAATTGAGTATCTGTAATATAATGGAATACATACACACAAAAGTTCTTGGACTCAATTATCCCGCATCGGTCCAGAAGATCTCAAGGAAGGTGCAAGGGGATTTTTTACACTCAACCACATTGGACGATATGCTCTCAAATTAGATGAAAGGGATGTAACGATGAAATTAGATGAAAGGGATGTCACGATCAAATTAGATGAGAGGGATGTAACGATCAAATTAGATGAAAGGGATGTAACGATCAAATTAGATGAAAGGCATGTAACGATAAAATTAGATAAAAGGGATGTAACGATCAAATTAGATAAAAGGGATGTAACGATCAAATTAGATGAAAGGGATGTAACGATCAAATTAGATGAAAGGGATGTAACGATCAAATTAGATGAAAGGCATGTAACGATAAAATTAGATGAAAGGCATGTAACGATAAAATTAGATAAAAGGGATGTAACGATCAAATTAGATAAAAGGGATGTAACGATCAAATTAGATGAAAGGCATGTAACGATAAAATTAGATAAAAGGGATGTAACGATCAAATTAGATGAAAGGCATGTAACGATAAAATTAGATAAAAGGGATGTAACGATCAAATTAGATAAAAGGGATGTAACGATCAAATTAGATGAAAGGGATGTAACGATCAAATTAGATGAAAGGGATGTAACGATCAAATTAGATGAAAGGCATGTAACGATAAAATTAGATAAAAGGGATGTAACGATCAAATTAGATGAAAGGGATGTAACTATCAATTCATATGAAAAGGATGTAACGACATCGCTTTATTTTCTATACCAAAATGGCAGCAGTTCGATAATGAACCAACTGGTAACACTTTCAGGAATGTTACAAACCTTGCCGTAATCCTGGCAAGAACATCAAATTGAAGCAATCATGTGGAGGATAAGATTCAAAGCGCTGTTTCAATGTGGAATTGTAGTTCCCTTTCCCCCCTTTGTAGTCCAATAAATATGTAATCCCAATAAGTAGAGAGACAGATAGTGTTGATAAATCTAGCTGCCTTCTTTCCACACCTCTAATAGAAGGATCTGAACAGTTTTAGGAAATTTCTTAAAATTTTTTCCAGTTTGGGATTGGAAAGTAATGAAAGGATTGTATGTTTAGATAGAACTCAATTAAGGTGCAAATAGCTTTAGAAAATAACGACTTACCAGACTCTTCCTTATATCCGAAAGGACAAAAGTTTGAAAATGAACTCAGTGCAGCTGGTTGGAACACCTATCTCAAGGCAATCTACTCTATTTTCTATCCAAGTCAATCTATTCATTGATCTGGATAGAAAAACTATCTACGCCCATTTCTTTGGGGGTTGTGACCAAACTGTGCATTTGACAATGAAGGGAATGGTATCAATAGTTTACCATGAAAGATCACCAGTTTGGTTTTTGTCTCCTGTCAGGATATCCAAGATTGTTTTGTTTTGTCTTGTTGAGGGCAGGTTACTCAATCCGACCGGTGATATTTCATGGTGAAACGGTGCTACATTTCCCTTATATGTCAAATATCATATCTTTCCTGATAACTCCAAGAGAAATGGATGTCTAAATAACCAGAGAGATCGAGACAACTGATAAATTTATATGTCTTCCCTATCTCACGTCTAGTAGAAGGTTCTGAATACATGTAATTGGTTTATATAACCTCCTGATTGGGATTAGAAAATAATAACAGGCTTACGGATGAAGGAGTTTGTGTTATAATTGAGTCAGATTGGAGGCGGGTCAGAAGTGAAAGCGATGTGAGACGAGTGTTGGAATGAATTCGATTAAATCGAGGATTGGCTTTTGATGGGCATTTTCTTGTTTATATTGTGTTTGTTCCGAATGGTGATGGTACCTTCTAGAGAGGTTTTTGGGTAAAAATACTCTGTAAAGTTCAAGACAATGACTTTAGATGTGTTGGTATTGATTATTGAAAACATAGATAAAGAAATAAGAGTCACAATTTGAAATGTCACTCATTTTTCGACATAGAAGAGATCGGTCGGGGGTAATAATCAGAGTTGCGCTGCGATATGAAAATGAGACCCATTGAGTAAATGGCGCCTCCATACAAAAAATTTGTTGTTCGAGAGTGTGACTCTTATTTCTTTACTCTATGCTGAAAGCCAACCAGGTATCCAATTAATACAAAACAGTGAAGCTTCTACTCAATTACTTTTCTTCTGAATGAGAATATATGGAAGAGCCTTAACTGACACTTTGACAGACTTCAGTGGATTTAGTTGAATATAAATGTGCGTATTCATTATATTTCTTATTGATGAACAACAATAATCGGTCAACATCAGTAGCTTAACAACCGAATTCGGTTTAGTTTTGCCTGCCGTTACTAATTTCAATAATATTAATTGTGTCAACATGATTATTGGCTTCATTAGCGGGGTGCGAGTGATATATATGTTTATTTGTTTAGTGTATTAACACGCCCTCTGCCTTAATTTCCTACTGACTGGCTCTTATCCATTTGTTCTCTTTGTGAAACCTCCAAGCTCCCCCTAAGCACGACTCTGTTTCCACTTAGAAACACTTTAACACAGTTTTATATCATGCTACAGCAAAGTCCGTGACAATATTAGACATTATTTCTCGCATGACATATTCTGGCTGTGACTACTCAATAATCACTTAAACACAATTTGATATCATGTTACAGCAAAGCCCGTGACAATCTTAAACTTTATTTCTCGCATGACATCTTCCGGCTGTGACTCTACTCAAGAATCACTTTAACACAATTTTATATCATGCTACAGCAAAGCCCGTGACAATCTTAAACTTTCTTTCTCGCATGACATCTTCTGGCTGTGACTCTACTCAAGTGTATTCGTACGTCATGCTTCTTTATCTCTTCATCTGATTCTCCAGATCTAATTCAGGCAATTGAAGCGCCGCCAACGTGCTTGGAAACAGTTCAGTGCATTTGTACTGCGAGCACACTGGCAGCATCAGCGTTGGCACCATTAGCGTCATCGTCACAACAACAACAACTTCGAATATAAACGTTAATTTTTGCCATTTATTATTGTTCATTTCCATTTATGTCGTTGCTAATTCTTGTTTTTTATTTACGTTAAATGCTCATTTTTGTGTATTTTTTCTCTTTTCAGGTAAGTTGACGTTTTAATATCCACACACAGTATAAGCCTTCATACAATTGCGGTAAGATTAACCACTTAACTGTTGCGTAGAGTAAGTTGTGATAAAATGGTCATGGGGTTGGCACCCTACCCCGGAAAATGCCAGCTGTATTGGTACTCACTTCTGTCAGAAGGGACTGTGAACTATTTTTAAGAGTTTAATTATAACGTAAGATACGCTCATTATGTTTCTGATTGCGTGGGACAAAAGTGTTGAGTCGTATTTACTCTTTCTACGAATGGCATCGTCCTTTTTTGGAATTCGAAAGTTCTGTTTTCAACTCTGTTTTGGTCTGGGAATAATGGGACAAATGGTGTTTTATGTTTAGCATGGGTTCTTCTGCAGTGCGTGGATTTGTAGCCAATTCTTAGTATGCCACACCCATCCAACCCACTTTTCAGCTGATTACACTCGAAGTGTTTCTGTTGTGTGTGAACTATTTACTTATGTCAACTCGGTCGTAACATAAGACACCTTGTGATATGATATATATATACAGCGATAGCGTTAGAAAAGCCATGTTCCCATGCTCAGCCACCGGCGCGACAAGGGTCCAATGTTAAACAACTTGGCAGCACTGTTCAAAGCAACTGTCCAATGTTAAATAACTTGGCAGCACTGTTCAAAGCAACTGTTCGTAGCTACTTAAAGGGAAACTATTGTTTTTATTAAGAAAATCAGATAAACATAAAGACGAAATAATGTTTTTATTAACAAAATCGGAAACACACAAGCCCGCTTTTCCTTTGTGAAACTATCGACACCTCATTTCACATAGCCACAGGTTCACTATATTGAGGACTAATAATTCAATTCGTATAAGTGTGCAATGAATGTATTGTTATATATATATATATATAAGGTCCATACTAGACCCCATTTACAATGTGCGCAGTACCTTTACAACGCCCGCAAATTACATATACTCAGAAGTTTTGACCTATATATAAATATAAGAAAATGGCGGTAAATATCACTGTCACACCCACTAATTTTGTGGAGAAATTGGATAATACAACATATTATTCAGTTTCTACTTTTCAATCTATTCTTAGTAGTGCAGCTTTCAACTCACCACTGAACTGTGTCGTCTACTTTGTCTTTGTATAGCCGGAGTCTTCTTTCCTGAATGTACCAATATATTGTCCATTAGTACAAACGATTTAGCAACTCATTTAGGGTTCATAGTATGACAATATGCCATATAGGTTAGGACATAGGTTAGGTTAGGTTAAGTTATGTTAGGTTATCCTGGCAGCCGGTATACAGACCAACTCACTCGATATAACTCGCGATACCACCGCGTAACACGCTACCTCTGATTTACTCGTCAAACCATTTCGAAGCCCTAAGAAGACGCAGGATTTGTTGTTTGACCTTCGCGCCGGACACTTCCGTAACAGAGCGTGAAAGCGTATTTACCTAAAGAACCCGCTCTGCTTGTAGTTGGTGCCGCGCATCTACAGAAGAGATATTCCATAGTCTCCTTCTCCTCCTCCTCCTCCTCCTCATCTCCGCAGTTTCTGCAGTATTCATCAGAGAATACTCCCAGCCTGAGAGCATGCCTGCCGAATAGCCAATGACCAGTTATACAAGCCACGAACTTGGAGATATCTTCTCTCGAGTCTCCGTAACCCATCTTATAATGACTGAAAGCAGCTGTGACTGAGCAACTCCGATCACCTTGTCTGGGGTTTCCATCATAATAAGATCACAGAGAATGACTAAACAGAAATTTTGGAGAGGTTCGGCATGAACACGTCAGATTCGTCAGATTCCAAAGCCCAACTCCATAGATAGTCGCAGCTGGTCTATAAAGAATGCCATATCCATATACTTTTAGATATATTTACGAAGCAGAAAACGTTTCAGGAACAAATATTCGAAGACGAAGGCAACCCAAAACTAGGAACTTTCTAGATTTTCTTCTATCAAGCTCCGGCCACATTAGCCTAGTCGTTAAGCAAGTACCCCCGTGGCCCAATCCCCATTGACCTCACGCACGACGCTATCTTTCACCATCAATTTACAGGTGGCAATTGGTATTTCAGCCTCGCATCTGTCCGTACGTAAAGGAAGGTTGGTACCCCGTCTGTGTAGCTCATCAGCCCTACAGTTGCCTTCAATATCCCTATGTCACGGAACCGATATTAGGCGTACCCTAAAACGATAATGATATCATTTAGGGCTCTCAATATCAATCTTTGATTTCAGTGCCACCAAGTTCATTGACTTGATGGTCGCCTGGCTATCCGAGTAGATATTTATAATGGTCTTTATTACGGCGTGTCCACTTAAGTAGACTAGGTTAAGTATGGCTAGGACCTTTGTTTGATAAACACTGCAGTGGTCGGGGAGACGGAACGAAAGCTCCAATCCCAGTTCTTTTGAGAAAACTCCAAAGCCGACTCTATCGTCAAGTTTGGATCCATCGGTGTAGAAATTCAGTTCCCCCCTTCTCCTCTTCTCCATGGCATGAGTGTTTGCCACTCTCTTCTAGACGGAATATGTCTCTGGAAGTGCTTCTAAAAGTTGAGATTAGATATAGAGTGACCACTCTGTGTGTTGGATACTACTACTCCAGGTGTGCACGATAGTCGAGTGGCCAGTCTGGCGATTATTCCATAACGCGTGCATTTCAGCCTTAGCGCTGATGCGGAGGCCACTTGTTCCCCTACCAGATCTAATGAAGGTAGGTTAAGTATCACTTCTATTGCTTTAGTTGGGGTGGTTCTTAAAGCACCAGAAATGGACAGAAAAGCCTTTCTTTGGACATTGTTCAGTAGCTTCAAATAGCTTTGTTTCTAACTGGCTGGCCACCATACCAGTATTCCATATAAAATTATAGGTCTGACCACAGAAATTTGCAGCCAGTGCATAATTCATGGGGATAGCAGCCCCCACCGACTGCTTTTTTACAAGTGTACAAAGCAATATTGGCCTTCCTAACTCTGTTCTCAATATTGGGCGTCCAGGTAAGTTTCCTGTCTAGTATTAGTCCCAAACATTTGACCGTCTCCTTCATCAGAATTTCCACACCTTTGTATATTACCGGGGAGACCGTAGGAGATATATTTTTCTTACAGAAGAGGATTCATTCCATTTTATCGGGGTTTATTCCTAGTCTCCTTCTTTCGGTCCAACAAGTAAGCGTGGCCATGTTAAAGCGGAAAATATCCATTAGAGTACTTGGATATTTTCCTCTAGTCACAATTGTCAAATCGTCATCATAGGCGATGACGTGGCAACTCACCCTCTCTAAGGATAGCAATAAGGGATTTACCGCCAAATTGCAGAGACGGGAATAGAGAACTCCTCCCTGAGGAGTACCTCTGCAGACCTGTCTAATTAAAGTGCAGTTTCCTAAGCTGGCAGTTACCTCTCTTCTGACGAGTATAGTCTTAATTAGTGCAACCACATTAGGATCAACGCCCAGAACTTTTAACGCTCCCATAATAGCGTTCGCAGTTATATTATTAAAAGCGCCTTCTATATCAATGAAGCCCACCAGTGCAAAATCCTTCTGCTGGATGGCTTTTTCCAATATACCAATGAGTAGGCGAAACGCCGTCTCTGTAGATTTGCCCATCGTATATGCTTGCTGTGCCGAGGAGATTCTACCCGTTGGTATACCTTCGCGTAAGAAACTTCTCCAATGGTTTTAGAAGGAAAGACGTGAGACTGATTGGTCTGAAGTCTTTTGGATTTACATGTGAGGACCTACCCGCTTTGGGTATTCAGGAAACAGGAATAAGGACATATCATCAAACACAGAATAATTGAGATATCGGGCTGAAATTTATTCGAGGAGAAGTGCTCATGTTACATTTAAGTATGGCATTCGATCTCGTTCTTATGATCAACGCGAAGACGTTTGTAGCGATCGATTTCTTGGAGCCAATTTTCTACCCCCTCTTCCGCACATATCGGCCGGAACTTTGGCAATTTCGTGTTCGATATTGTTCCTGAGCTCCTCTAGCGTTGCTGGCTTGTTGGCATAAACCAACGACTTGACGTGACCCCATAAAGAGAAACTCAACGGCGTTGAATCGCAAGAGCGAGGTGGCCATTCGATCGGACCATTTCTCCAGATTAGAACCGAATATCCCCTTCAATAGATCAATTGTGTGACCAGCTGCATGGCATTTGGCACCATCTTTGGGAACCACATATTACTGACATCAGTATCAGTAGTCCATCCAATTCTGGCCAAAAATAGTCTTCCAACATGGCGCGATAGCAAACTATATTGTCCGTAACATGGCGATAATTTTCATCGATGAAAAAATACGGTCCAATCACACCTCCGGCATGATATCCACATGATGTCCAAGATGCTGGTACTCCTTATATGCTGCCAGCATGTATTTCGTCTTACCCTCGCTCATTTGTAGATCCACTCGCTTTGTTTACTTTTCCGGGCCGGTATACGCGGCACTCACAACTCGAGCTTTATGGTCAATGATGTCAATATCATCAGCATACCACAAATGCACGACATTCTTATTAAATATAGTACCACTGTGATTCAATTCCACTGGTGGGATGATTTTTCCCATCATTAGGTTGAAGAAGTCGCACGACTGGGAGTCACATAGTCTGTAGCCTCGCTTTGGGCCAAAGAGCTAGCTTTCACTGAGTTGCTGGTTGTGATTAGCGTCATCTTGATTAGCTTTGCAGGGATGCCAAATTCATATATAGCGGCGTAAAGTTGACTCCTTAATGTGCTATCAAAAGCGTGTGTCCATTTGTTATTCTACGGTGTTCTCCAAGATTGGACGTATTGCGAAATTTTTTTCAATGGTGGCTTTACCAGGCCTGAAATCTCACTGATAGGGTCTAATCAGTTCGTTGACTATAGGTTTCACTCTTTCGCAGATTACGTCAGATATGATTTTGTGTAGGATGCTAAAAACACTAATTCTGCGGTAGTTACTGCACATAGCAGGATCATCCTTCTTGTGGAGTGGGCAGAGCACACTTCGCTTCCAGTTGCTGTGCATGCATTCTTCCGACCATATTCTGCATAAGAGCTGAAGCACACGCTTCGCAAGCTCTTCGCCTCCAGCCTTTGAACAGTTTTGCCCGTAATCCATCGGCTCAAGCAGACTTGTTTTCTAATCTGGTGGCTGTATTTCAATATCATAGTCAGCAATCGGCTGGTCGAGTTCAGCTTCGTCGTTAGCATCACTTCTGTCGCCATTAAGCACTTTCCCGAAGTTTTCTCGCCATAACCCGGGTATACTCTCGGTGTCAGTCACCATATTTGCTTTCTCGTTCTTACAGGTACTATTATAATAAACACTTAAATTCTTATCACTCTGGCAACACTGCTTCAGCCAGTTCCTCAACCACCCGCAAAAGCTGCTAAAGCAAATAAAGCCACTTAATTTCTGTGTCAACCAAAACGCCCATTATCTTGTCTAGCGCTAATGAGCCGCGTACTGCAAATGAGCAGTCTAAGCTTTTTCTATGCTCTTAACTAGCGCGCCATGTAGAACACTTTTAGCCAAGGCCAGAACCACTTTCCAACCAAACTGTCAGCCGCTAGCCAGCCAACTTGGCTAACTAAACTGTCGCACAAAGAGCACGTTTGCGACCACAGGTGTGTCTGAAAGAGCTCGCGTGCATGTGTGAGTGTGCTTGGTATTATCTCAGAGAGGCCTGCTTGCTGCCTGTCTGACCGCTTTGTTGTGGCCACTGCCGCTGTTAAGATACCGCGACCATGCTAGCGTCGCTCACTCACTCACTTACTCACTAACTCACTGCCTCAGCCGGCCAGCGCTCGCTGGGGCTCGGAGTGGTGCTCTGAACAGAAAATGAACATGAACATGTTCAGTTGTTGGCCGACCGCAGCGCTTGAACTACGCATATAACGGCGAGAACGGGCGAAGCTATTTCGCTTACCGGCAAAACGCTGCTCGGTGTTTTTTTCATACTCGCGGGAATTTGATTTATCTTTGAATTTTGTTGCTTTATTCTTGGTTTGGTTTTTGGCGCACTGAACCACCTCCACACAAGGTAAACGCGACAAGGCGGGTTGTTGTGAGCGTTTGACACTAAAGTGAAATCTTGTGATGTGCGAGTTTTCTTTCGCCTGACGTTGTTGGTGTGCAAAGTTGAAAACAAGCAACAAACGAAGAAGTTTAATTGATATAAATTGAATTTAGCCGCTTAAATGCGCCAAAGTGCGTTCCTCAATTGGTAATAAAAATAAAAATGCAAATTTCATGCAATTCACTTAAATAATCACCCAACCTCCCCATTCCCTTCCCCCCACATCAACTACTGTCTCTGTTGTGCGAAAGTTGCCTGAGGTACCTCTCAAGCATTACGAAAATGTCGCAAGCTGGAAACTTGTTTTTCAGCTGCCGTACATGGTTGGCGGTGTGTGAGAGTGTGTGTGTGCGAGTGGTCTGCTAGTGTGTATTCGCATCTACAGCTGTGGTTTAGAAGCCGGGCTGCTGCGAATTTCTGCCGCTACTGCAGTGAATTTTCAACGTTGCTGAGAGTTTGTGGCGCAGCTGCGACTTTTTAAGACTTCAAATTTCTGCCGCTGCTGAGAATTTTTAACACTGCAGCGAATTTTCAACATTGCAGCGAATTTTCAACGTTGCTGAGAATTTCTGCCGCAACTGAGAATTTTTAACACTGCTGCGACTTTCTGACGCAGTTGCGAATTTTCAATGTTGCTGCGAATTTTTAACGCTGCTGCGAATTTCTGGCGCAGCTCCGAAAATCTGCCGCAACTGAATATTTTTAACACTGCAGCGAATTTTTAACCCTGCTGCGGATTTCTGACGTTGCTGCGAATTTCTGGCGCAGCTGAGAATTTTTAACACTGCTGAGAATTTTTAGCACTGCTGCGCATTTCTGCGCGCTAAAGCGACTTTGTTTGCGTGTTGGTCTGCAGCTCTTAACAGCGAACAGCTGGTTTTCTTATGCTGCTGGCGTCAGTGTTAGACTGGTGGTGGTGGTCAATGAACGCGTATAAGAATGAAAGTGCAAAATAACAAACACACACATACACGCACACACGCACACGCCCAAGCCCATAAAAACAAAAACAACAACTATGTTCGAGTATGCATGTGTGTGAAGAATGAACTTGTTAAGCGTTGCAATGCAAATTGGACCTTATTATTTAAAAGTTAATCAACTATTCCCAGTAAACAAAGTTCATATATCTTTATCACTTATACATAGATTTTCAGCATGTTTCTGCCAATCGTGCTAGTGTTTTATTATTATTATTATTATTATTATTATTATTATTATTATTATTATTATTAATATTATTATTATTATTATTATTATTATTATTATTAAATTATTATATTTCACCATACTAAATTATTATATCTTCCACCATACTGAATTATGTATGCAAGGGTTTAGGGGAATGAGTACTACCTACTGAGCCTTTCAACTCGAAGAGAAATAGGCTTAGAAAGAATCTTTCTTTTGGAGATCTTAGCTTAACCATTGTAAACTATTACCACCATACAATTAATTGGCTTTGCTGTTTTATTCAATTATTTTCAAGTTTTTAAACTGTTCCCAATAAAGAAACCAGTTTTATCACACACATTCAGCATTTTATGATAATATTACTGAAGTGTTTCAGTTAAAAAATGATAGTTCCTAGTTAAGAAAATGAAAACTGTTCATATTAAGGAAATTACCTTGTTTGTTCGCGTCGTATATACTTCAGTTTCAGTTCCCTTTTAGTTCATGAACTACATTGTAATTAATTAGATTCAGATATTTGCATTCACATTTGTTTGACATGTTTGCTGTTTTGGATTCCCGCAGTAAATGTTCAGAATACGAACTGAAAATTAACTGAAAGTACATTGAAAATGTATTAAAAGTGAACTAGAAATGAACTGAAAATGAACTAAAACTGAACTGAAAATGAACTGAAAATGAACTGAAAATGAACGGGAACTATTCTACTACATGCGACGCGAACAATCAAAATGGTTAAGCAATTTTCTTAATTTTGCTAAAAGTTTTTAAACTGTTCCCAATAAACAAACTGTTTTTATTATACACATTCAACATTTTATGACAATATTGCTGAAGTGTTTCAGTTAAAAAATGAAAGTTCCTAGTTAAGAAAATGAAAACTGTTCCCATTAAGCAAATTACCTTGATCACATAAGGTTGGCTCACGTCGCAGGTACGTAAGTTTCAGTTGCCTTTTAATTCATGAACAATTGTAATTAATTGGATTCAGATATTTCGCATTCACATTTGTTTGACATGTTTTCTATTTTTGATTCCCGCAGTAAAAACTCACTGAAAATGAACTGAAAGCACACTGAAAATGAATCAAAAGTCATCTAAAAATTAACTAAAAATTAACTAAAAATGAACTAAAAATGAACTGAAAATGAACTAAAAATGAACTAAAAATGAACTGAAAGTGAACTGGAACTATTCTAGTTCATGTGAAGCGAACAATCAAACTGTTGTCCCATTTTTATTCAACTATTTAATCATTTTTAAACTGTTCCCAATAAAGAAACCACTTTCATCATAGACATTCAGTATATTAAGACAATATTGCTGAAGTGTTTCAGTTAAAAAATGTTAGTTCATAGTAAAGAAATTACAACTGTTCCCATTTAGCAAATTATTTTGATCACTTAAGATATATTCGCGTCGCAGATATCTCGATTTCAGTTCATCAACTAATTGGAATCAGTAGGTAGGTAGGTTTAGTGGTCGCCAAAGGACTCATTTAGGCGATGATTGACCCTTAGTGATACCGCATCAGACCTTTGTGATACCGCATGAGACCCTTTGTGATACCGCATGAGACCATTTGTGATACCGCATGCGACGCAGGTCCCATCCCTTTCATAAGTCCATCCACTTGCAGCTTTTTATGAAGCAGTTGATGTAGTTTATTTTCATATATGGAATGT
Source organism: Clusia tigrina (assembly GCA_920105625.2). NCBI lineage: Eukaryota > Metazoa > Arthropoda > Insecta > Diptera > Clusiidae > Clusia > Clusia tigrina. The sequence continues at coordinate 33,578,831 of OV050030.1, forward strand.
TTCCCAGACAAAGCAGAAAGTAGTCACCCAGGAAAGTGTATTTCAGTATCTCAGTACATATCAGGTGTTCGATGGACTCTTGCTACTCCTCATTTCTGTAACTCCTGCAGAACTCATTTGAGAAAATCCCCAACCTACTACCATGAGCACCTAGGGTCCAGTGTCCCGTTAGGACACTTATGACGGTACCTGTACTTTGTCTATTTTGAGATATTAGCTGTTTTGAGCGCTTGGCGTTTGTTTCAGACCAGATTAGTCTAGCTATTTTGCATCCTGGGACTTCAGACCAGCACCTCCCAGCTGCGTCAGAAGATTTTCTGTCAATTAGTAGCTTACATGTGGCAATGGGAATACTGACTTAGCTGGTTGAATCGGTATTGTAGTGCCCTCTCGGGCGAGTTGATTCGCTTTCCAGTTCCCTGGCATATCCCCGTGGCCGGGAACCTAACCAGATACAGATGATCCAGCTTAAGATATCGTCTACAGATTTGCGGTAGCTCTTGACGGCTTTTGATGTTATAATAGCCGAATCCTTGGAGCGCAAAGTCACTTGGCTGTCAGATAGAATGAATATTCTGTCCAGATATCTTCTTCAAAGTCTTTTGTAATCAGTTAGTTTACATTTGTTTGACCGCGGACAGTTTTTCCTATAGGTTTACAGCATTTTTTCCCAATATTATTAAAGTTATTTACGATAGTTCTTAGTTAAGAGCTGCAAACTGTTCACACTAAACAGTTAACCGTGTCTTTTAATTTTAGACGTAATCCTTAAACATATTTCATATAATAAATTTGTATTACATACCTATATAAATGTTCTGACAAACTGTTCTCAGTATAAAAGTTTCACATTTCCACAAAGTGAGTGTATTTGTTATTGCATTGACTTATTATCTGGCATTCGCGTGTAATTGCTCTGCAAACGTCTTTTCCTAGAGACTTTGATTTCAATTTACTGAATGCACCCATTTAACGAGTAAATGGAATCTGGATTGCACTGAATACCGCTGGAAACTTTTAAAGTGCAGTCAGGCAAGTATGAAAATCAATGTAGGAGTGTTACAAAGAAACGTAGAAACAAAGTACGTGCGATGAAAAATGTAGGGAAATCCCTTCATAAGTGCACGGGCTTTGTAATTATGGAACAACTATTACAGAAATAGCATTATTTATAAGCCAGATTTAGTCAATCAAAAATTAATGTGGTTGACTATAATTTAAATTGCAAATTAAATCAACTGCATAGGTTCCTTTAATTATAACAATTTGCTTTACGAGTAATATATTTGTCGATAAATACTTCCGCAAAATGTGAATACACAATATTTTATTACGAAACATTACACACTGTTTTGTAAGCTGTTCCCAGAAATTATTCTATGATTGGATTTGTTTCATTTAGGCATTAGTTTCTGTCAACTAGATTACTATACTAACTCTCCATACTCACTTAAATGGATATTTGTCATCAGTATAATACTTTAGTGCACGCACTCGAAAGTAGTTATTAATAAACTTTCAAAGTTATCAAAACTGTTCCCACTTATACTAGTTAGTCTTTAAATATATATCCTGCTAACAAAATTCCTCTATATGTTACCTTAATAAAGAAACTTATTTAATGGGGTATTAATATCAACAAAACTGTTCTCAGACCAACTAATAATTCTTTACAAACTTTCCTATCTTAGTTTTATAAAGAAACTAAAAGTATAGTATATGATTATTAAAATATATTTATATTTATCAAGACTGTACCCACTTGAAACGTGTTATCTATCTTTAAACATTTCTTCAAATACAGATAAAAGTGAACATAACCGTTCCCAGTTCCACTAAGAAGTCTAAAATAATTCGCTCTCACATAGGTTAGGTTAGGATACATTTGATGGTCACAAAAGCCACACCTAGACCTGCAAGATCCTCTGCGGTGCCTGAAGGATATCCACTTAAGAATTGTAATATGTTCCGTTAAAAAGAAAGACGTCCTTAGCGAATTTTAAGAGGCCCCTAGTTTTGAGAGCTCGTCCAGTCTCTTAAACCAGGGGTATATAAGGCAGGTTTTTGAAATTGTCGGGCATATGCACAGGAGCTGCTCCCAAGTTTTCCTTCAGCCCTGCTTATCCACACATCCTGTAATCGTCGTTATTTGCGAGTCCCATCCTTTTAGCGTGTGGCGCCGTTAGACAGTATTTTACCAGCAGGCCTATAAACACTCTGCAATACTTTCTCGGGAGTGCCAGTATGGATTCGGCTTGTTGAGTACCGTTTGCACATGAGCCTTGCGACTTCACATGTGGTAATAATCAACCTTGCTTCCGCTTTCCTCTTCATGTCATCTTCAAAACCGGTTTTAATCAGTTGGAGTGGCAAAAGGAAGTTGCTTACTTGTTGTATTCCCCGGTTTTAGCAATATCTTCCAAACTCTCGCATCTTTCTATGTTCTAGTGCCTTGGCACCCAGTAGATCCAGAGCCTCCGGTTCGTGGCTAGCCCAACCATTGATAAATTGCATTGACGAACATTTCTGAATGATACGGAGCATGAACTTATAGTTTGTATAGCATCCTGTTATCTATGTAGACATTTATTGTGGAGTTCGTAACTTCAGGTAAGCAGGCGAGCTCAGCGGCCTCACTAGTAGCAACACTTCCCCCTGAAAGGTACTACAATAATCATGGAGTCTGAATAAGGAGGCTGTCTGATATCTAGTTCAGGTCGGTATAAGCTTGCTCCAACATCATCTGCCATTTCCGAGAACCAGTTGAAGGTTTTGCATTTATCCATCCCTCCTTCTCCATAGTTACCTTTATCTTTTTTTGCAAGCTGTCAATACGAGTCACTTAGTCCCTGTTGACCGTGAGACTCCGTCGTACAGAAATATGACCGAAGGATTGTATAAAGAATTGTTTGGTGCTCAACAAACTTCGCGCAGGTTTAGCTCCAAGGATTTCCGCAAAGTGATCAATGGGTCGTTTAAGTATAGTGCTTAGGGCTCCCGTTGGTGGCTGATGTAGTCCCTAAGGTCCCTGTCATACACATTGCTGCCACTCTTTGAACTCCATTGGTCTTCTTCCATACATGGGTCTTACATAAGTCGTTTTTGTTTTACATTTTATAAAGACAATAATTTTAAAAGTTAAAAAAGTTATAAAATTTGTTTATTTACCATTTGCAGCATTAGTAAAACTGATCCCAGTTTAACAAAGAAGTTTTTTGTAAATATTGTATTTTTATAATAATATAATTCGGATCCTTGGGTCATAGGTCGGAAGTTGGAGTCAATATTGACTTCTATTCTCAGCTTTCAAAAACGGATAAGAGAACTGTGGAAAAGAGGGATAGGGCAAAAGCATGAATGCTAAATGCAAAACTTTCAATCATTAATCTGTATAACATAATCGTTTCTTAATTGATTGGAAAATATTTATTTGTATAACTGTTCCCACTTCAATCAGCGAGTGTTTATGGGATAATTCTGTTAAATAACATTTTTTTTGGGAATTTTTATAAATAAAATAATTTTAAACAAATCTTCGAAAAAAATTTACAAAACTGTTCCCATTTCATTTATCAATTATTTGTAGTATAATACCGTTAACAACATTTTTTTTATACAGATTTTTATAAATAAACTAATTTAAAAATAAATTAATTCAAAGGATTTACAAATAAGTCTACATCTAATATTTACAAAACTGTTCTCACTTCAATTAGCAATTATTTGTGGGATAATTCTGTGGAATACAATCTCATTCGTACTGATTTTTTAAACTAATTCAAAATATTTTCAAATATATACCAACCACTTACAAAGCTGTTCTCATGTCAACTGGCAATTTTTTATGGGATAATTTTGTTAGATGGATTTTTTCCCACAAAATTTTTAATAAAAATAATAGTTTGAAACTTTTACCACTTTTTATAAAAATAATAGTTTGAAATTTTTACTCTGTTAAATAACTTCTTTTCCATAGATTTTTATAAGTATACATGTTTAAAACATTTACAAATCTCCACCCAACATTTACAAAACTGTTACCACTGTTCTGTTAAATAAATCTTTTTTCTGCAAATTTTTATAAATAAACTAATTTAAAACCTTTACAAATCTACACCGAACATTTTCAAAACTGTTCCCACTTCAATTGGCAATTCATTTTGGGATAATTCTGTTAAATAATTCTTTTTCTGCAGATTTTTGTAAGTAGATTAGGTTGAAACATTTACTAATCCACACCCAACATATACAAAACTGTTCCCACTTCAATTAGCATGTATTTATGGGATAATTCTATTAAATACACTTCTTTTCTACAAAATTTTTAAAAATAAATTCACATGAAACCTTTACAAATCTACACCCAACATTTACACAACTGTTCCCACTTCAATTGGCAATTAATTTTAGAATAATTATGTTAAATAAATGTTCATATAAAAATAAATTCATATAAAACATTTATAAACAAATCTACACACAACTTCACCACTCACTAACAAATTATTGTAGCAAACCTGTTCCCATTCAAAAGAAGCCTCTCTCCTCAATATATTTGCATTATAGTCACATAATTTGATACACCCATCTGTTTGAACCCGTGACATGCCTATTAGAACTCTGCCCACATCCAAATTTTAGGTAAATATTAAAAATTTCATACTCGTTTATGCAAATTTATATTCTTTCAAGCGATTCAAGCGACTCACGTCTCCCCCAACACACGAATGTTTGAATTTTTTATAACACAATCATTAAAAGAAAAAAATTTGCGATGGAAATAGTTGCTCAATGTTGATAGATATAGATAGATAGATATTTACGCTTGAATGCTGACATCAAACACAACAACAACACTCGCACAACAACCACAGCAGCAGCAGCAAAAACAACCGAATGAAAATTTATGATCTTGAATAGCAGAAACGCCGCTAAATTGCAAACGAACAAATAAAAACAAAGACAAAAAAAGAAAAAGGAAATCAAAAAGAAAATGAAAATGAAAAAACCAAATAAATAAATAATTCGGAATGTTTATAAATATAAAGCAAATGAAAAGAGGCGTTCACTGAAAAGAGAACAAAAGAAAAACATTTGAAATGCGTGAAAAAAAACGTTGTGCGACACGCCACGTAGACCTAATTATGGTGAAATTTGTATGGGGGAGGGGGCTTGAAAGGAATGAGATAATAGTTGAAAGACCAAGGAAGGAATTTAACTAGCTTTGAACATTGTGTCACTGCTGAGACAATGTCCATTGGTGTCCGGAGAGAAGCTGCCAAATACTACAAAACGATTGATACGCTAAGCGAACAACATCAAAATAACAGAAAATTGTGGGCATGGTCGAACAAGCGGGAGAATCACATAATATAAATGCAGGCACATCAAATTGTGTCCCTTGCAAGGTGCTTAGCACACAAATAGTTATGGAGCTACACATGCAAGTGGCCCTGAAAGTTCTGAAACATGTACACCCATGTACGAGTAGGTACTCCCAGCGGTCCGGGATTTGTAATCGATTCCAAATCAACTGGCTGGAAGATTGCACTTTTTTGGATCCATGGATATAGAGACACAAAACAAGAATGATAAACAGATGAGGGAGGTAAAAAGAGAGCAACTGGGGAACTATTTTTAGTTCCAAGTCCACTTTATGTCTGTAAATATGATATGCAAATGATTTCAACATGGATAACACATAAAACAGAGAAATCCTGGAACAAACGTCTTAAAGCGTTTAAAAAAAAGACAGTTCTTTAAAATAGTAACTTACATACTCTAGAGACGGCGACCGAGTGAGGAAAAAAACAACCAAGAATCTGCGATCTGCACCGATCTAAATGCGATCATTCCCAACAGCATCAAAAAGCCCCAAGGCGTCTGGCCGAGTCGTCGAACACCAGTGTGTGCCTCGCAGCTTAAGTCACGGATCCTTTTAGATTTATTGCTTCGGTTCTTATACAGTTGAAGGTAAACATTTTTTAAAATTTACATTCAACTATTAACGAAGTCCCGAAGCAATACAATCAAAATATCCGACTTGGAGCTGTATTTGATATGCGACGACTCGGCCGCCCTCACGGCGCTTGTTTGTTGCATTGTTGAGATCCATTGCTTTCAGATCGATGCAGCTCGCAGATTTTTTGCGGTTTTTTACCGACTCGGCCGCCGTCTCTCGGCAAGATTTACTATGCTGAAAACGACCCCGTCTGGTTGTGTCTCGCCGACTCGGCCGACGTCTCTTGGCAAGATTTACTATGCTGAAAACTACCCTATACACATTCAGGTGGGTGAAACGAGCTGTGTCTGGTTATTTCTCGCCGACTCTGCTGCAGGGTTGGCTATTATTTATACTGCTGAAAACGACACATTACAAAATTCACAAATAGATGGGCGCTGCGTCTGATTGTGTCTCGCCGTCTCGGCCATTATTTACACATTATACAATTCACACATACTCGTATATGGGAGCAGCGTCAGTTTTTTTTGCGCCGACTCGGCTGCAGTCTCGGGCATTATTTATACTGCTGAAAATGGCCGTATTACACATTCAGGTGCGTGAAGTGCGCTGCATCTGGTTATTTCTCGCCGACTCGGCCGCCGTCTCTCGGCAAGACCCTATACCCATTTGGTGGGTGTAGAGCGCTGCGCCTGGTTGTGTGTCGCCGACTCGGTTGCATATCGTCTCTTATATATACTACCGCTAACGGCCCTATCACATTCAGGAGGTGGGTGTAGAGCGCTGCGTCTGGTTATTTCTCGCCGACTCGACCGCCTTCTCTCGGCAAGACCCTATACGCATTCAGGTGGGTGTAGAGCGCTGCGCCTGGTTGTGTGTCGCCGACTCGGCTGCATCTCGTCTCTTATTTATACTACCGCTAACGGCCCTATCACATTCAGGAGGTGGGTGTAGAGCGCTGCGTCTGGTTATTTCTCGCCGACTCGGCTCCAATGTCGGCCATTATTTACACTGCTGAAAACGACCCTATGCACATTCAGGTGGGTGAAGCGCGTTGCATCTGGTTATTTTTCGCCGACTCGGCTGCAGTGTCGGCCTTTATTCACACTGCTGAAAACGACAGATAACAGAATTCACACACAGATGGGTGCAGGATCAGGTTTTTTTCGGCGACTCGGCTGCAGTCTCGGCCATTATTACACGACCCTATACACCTTCAGGTAGGCGAAGCGCGCTGCGTCTGGTTGTGTCTCGCCGACTCGGCTGCAGTGCCGGCCATTATTGATACTGCTGAAAACGACAGATTACACGATTTACACATAGATGGGCGCAGCATCAGGTTTTTTTCGCCGACTCGACGGTTTTTTATTTTAAGCGACGCTGGTTTCGAAGCTTCTTTGCATTATGGTTATATAGAAATGGAGGAACATAATTTTTGTGTGATATAGAAATGTACTGCAACTAATTAATGCAACAAGAATATAAGACACAAAACATTAAAAGTCGAAATTAGTGAATCAAATATAATTCGTTCCACTTCCTTCTTTGTGGATAACACACTTGCTGAGGTGGGCCGCCGCCTGTAAACCATTGTGTGCCATTGCTATGATTTCTGCTCACTCCGTGAACACTGCTGTGCGTGTCAAAGCTCTGAATTAGGCGTTATAAATACAAAAACTACTACGAACAGGAGAAGTTCTATGATCGTTTTTACTTAGCAGAGTTTCAACTTAAATAACAAATGATTCCCGTTGCAGCCCAACAATCCTTCAGTAGCTCTTTTGTGTCTGCTGTCGTATGTGAGCTTTGCTGAGACCTTTTTTTAGTCCTGTTTGACAGACATCCTTCTATTAGTCTTCATTTTTGCTAAAATTGTTTTATATTCCCCTCTCTTAATGAATTTCCGTAGACTTCTGAAATGAATCAAATTCGGAAGTTGAAGTTTTCAATCAACCACTATTATGCCTATTATGAAGCCTATATTATATAATATTTTGTACAAATATTTAACTTTATGATTGTGTGCCCCATTCCTGGTGTTACTAACTACATTGTTTATTTTCTTAACGTGAACAGAACATTTATTTCCCAATTATTTGGAAAAAAAACAGACAATGAACTTAAAATAAGCAACTGAGTAAACATTCGCATGAGTCAACTCTTACGATTATTTTGCCTGCCGTAGTCAAGCTTGACTGTGTGGGTTCCAAACCTCACTGAATCACCACAAGCCACCTCACGGGTTTCAAGCGTTCAACCAAAACAGCTCCACTCCACACGAGATGCGCACAATAAGCGATTTTGTGAGGGTGTTTGTGCGATCCGAAATAACAAAATTTAACAAAATTTAACACATGTTTTATCTGTCTCTGCTCTTTGCGGGTATGCCCCATGCACATTTTCGGAATATGTCGTCTCTGAGCCAAATAAAAGAATCTCATTCACCTCGGTGCTTGTGTACGCATTAGTTCCGCCACTCCGCCGCTCGCTCTTCCCAGTTGCTCGTACCAAGTTGTGAAGTTTCAGCATTTTCGTGTACGTGGGTGGGTCGCGGGCACTTATCCACAATATCGCCAAGTACAAGGATGGAAGCATGATACGGGTATCTTCTACGCGCCAGACACTGTGGAGCACTTATCTTTTTTGTCGCTTGTTTACTTCTGTTTAGGTTGGTTGCTGTTGTTGTTGTTGTTGTTGTTGTTGCTGTTGTTACTTTCGATTGCTGTCATTTTCTGTTCAGTAAACATTTCTCTTGCTTCGGTGACGAATTTGTTTTCATACCAAGTCGAATTTTCTTGTTTGTTTTGCAACAGTTTCTGTTCTGCTATTCTTGACATGCTGAAATACATCGAATATGTTTAAAAATATTTCCCAATGTCACCAAGTAGCGTCCGTTTTTAAGCTAATTTTCGTCATCATTTCAATTTCATGCAAATCTACTTGGTTGGTGGTTCGCTATTTCATGAATTCTTGCTCAAATTATGCCAAAAAATATCTTCCATCTCCTTCTAATCGTTGTCATCTCAATTTCGACACTACTTCGTCGTGTTTTTGACTAATCTCGTAATTTGCTTGTTGCATTTTCTGTTATAAATTTAAATTGCAAAAATATTTTCGTACCTTCTTCATATTAAAAACCAATTATTTTGTATCTATTGGGGTAGTCTAAATAGTTTTGAGGCTTTTTACACTGAGATTTGTGAACCTGTTGGCAGCATTCACAGTCATCGCAAAAGTTGGTGGTATCTTTGCAGCCTTCCGACCTTATTTCATAGAGTTATCAGTGATATTTTCGCAGCTGTGTTGTGAGATGGAACTCTTCTTTTGCTATTTGCAGAACCGTTGGATGTCATTTTGAGGGGCGTTTTACAAGTTCCATACCCTCGAATTTTATTACTCTATACTATAGGTTGGTTGTTATTTTCTAGCTCTGCGATACTAACATTATCACGCTAGGCGATATGATAATATTGGCCAAGAAGAGGATTATTCAGGAAAAGCGAGTAAACGGAACCGGAACGCTGAGACATGACAAATCAAAGGTAGTATAGAGTATAGAATAAAATTCGAGGGTATACAACTTGTAAAACGATCGTCAGAAGGGCATTGATTGCGAAACGATTCTGCAAATAGCAAAAGAAGAGTTCCATCTCAGCTCATAACAGCTGTGGAAAGATCATTGATAACTCTAGAAAAGAAGCCCAGAAGGCTGCAAAGATACCACCAACTTTTGCGATGACTGTGAATGCTGCCCACAAGTTCGCAAATCACAGTGTAAAAAGCCTCAAAACTATTGTAAAATTATATATATGTATACTGGGCTAGGTTAGGTTGCGAAGGCGTGTGCGGCTACAGATATCCGCAGTTCCACTCGGAGACATCTATCCAATACTCGTCCTTACTCTCGCTTTCCGTATACATTGGAAGTACCATCCTTATTGAACCATTTGGTTTTCCAGATGAAAGTGAGGAGATCCGATAAGTCCACATTCGTTCTCTCTGTCAAGCTTGTGAAGAAGCGCGACCCCAAACATTGAAGTCGTTTCAACTGTAGTCTTGGACAGTGACATAAAAAGTGATCGATTCTATCTCTTCTTCATCATGGTAACTCCTGCATAGCCCGCTCGATACGTCGACGGAATACGCCAACGTTGAAGCATTGGTGCGACGTTGAAGCATTATTGATAGAGTCAAAATAGAGGAAACTAGTGGAACCACCGATTGTCGATATATCTGCTAAACTAGTGGAACCACCGATTGTCAATATATCTGCTAAACTAGTGAAACCATCGATTGTCAATATATCTGCTAAACTAGTGGAACCATCGATTGTCAATATATCTGCTAAACTAGTGGAACCACCGATTGTCAATATATCTGCTAAACTAGTGGAACCATCGATTGTCAATATATCTGCTAAACTAGTGGAACCATCGATTGTCAATATATCTGCTAAACTAGTGGAACCATCGATTGTCAATATATTTGCTAAACTAGTGGAACCACCGATTGTCTGCTAACAATACTTTTCAGAGATTGATCTATAATATACCAACTTATATTGGATTCCCGGTCAATCCTGAGATGCAAAAATTCATCTGCAATATCAGTTATTCCACCGCCCCTATGACGTCTTTCGAGCAATAACATACGCCGAACACATGGTTATAGATGATCCCTAATAAGTGTTCGGTAAGGTCGCTGATTTCGTAGATGGTCGCATAATTCGTAGATGGTCACATAATTCATATATACCCGCTATTATTTGTATATAATCGCTTAATTCGCATATGATCGCTTAATTTGTACATAGTTGGCTAATTCGTGGAAGACTGCTCAATTCGGATATGCAAACACAATTCGTTTTAGGTCGCTTAATTCGAACATAGTCACCTAATTCGTAGATGGTCGCATAATTCGTATGTGGTGCTTAATTAATCTATGATCGTTTAATTCAAATATGGTCGCTTAAATCGTAGAGGGTCGCTTGATTCGAAGATGGTCACTCAATTCATATACAGTCGCTAGGTGGTCATTTAATTCCTAGATGGCCGCTCAATTCGTATACGTAAACCTAGTTCGTTTTAGGTCGCTTATTTGGTGTATGGTCGCTTGATTAGTATATAGTCCCATGAATCGTAGTTGATCTACTAATTCATAGATAGTCGCTTAATTCGTATCTAGTTGCTTCATTCGTAGAAGAGCGCTCAATTCGGATATGTAAACATAATTCGTTCCAGGTCTCTTAACTGCTATATGGGCGCTTCTTTTGTATATGGTCGCTTAATTCGCATATTGTTGTTTAATTCGTGTATGGTTGCTTAATTTAAAGGTGGTTGCTTAAGATTAATTGACCGCTTAATTCATAGATAATCGCTTAATTCAACTATGATTGCTTTATTCATAGATAGTCGCTTAATTCGTATATGGTGTTTGGTTCGTCTATGGTCGCTTAGTTCCCAGATGGTTACTTAATTCATAGACAGTCGCTTTATTCGTATATGACCGCTTAAGTTTCATATGATCGCTTAATTTGTACATAATTGCTTAAATCGTATATGACCGATCAGTTTGGATATGTAAACATAATTCGTTTTAGGTCGCTTAATAGTTATATGGTCCCCTAATTGGCATATGGTCGTTTAATTTGTAGATAGTCGCCTAATTCGTAGATGGTATCTTAATTAGTAGACTCAAGCCTTGAGTCGTATATGGTGCTCATTCATCTATGATCGCTTAATTCATCTATGTTCGCTTAATTCAACTATGACCGATTAATTCCTGGATGGTTTTCTAATTTATAGATGGTCGCTTAATTCGTATATAGTCGCTTAATTCATAGATGGTTGTATGAATCATATATGCTCGCTTAATTCATAGATGCTGGCTTAATTCCTAGATGGTCGCTTAATTCATAGATGATCGCTTAATACATAGATAGTCGCTTAATTCATATATGGTCGCTTAATTCAGCTATGATCGCTTAATTCAACTATGGTAGCTTAATTCGTAGTTGGCCGCTCAATTCAGAGATGCTCGTTTAATTCGTAGCCTTATCGTGATGATCGCTTACTTCATAAATGGTCTCCTAATTCGTATATTTGTCTCTTAATTTCTTTATAATCGCTTAAGTATGACAAATTCTGAGCTACTTGCATGCCCTCAAAACTTTTTAGACTGCCCAATCCTCTTATATCATGTGAATACATAATCGCACTCGTCTGTTTTGTGTGAAATACAAAAATTGGCACCCTAGTCTATATTTTAGCTTCTAGTATAAATTGATGATGTTATTTTGTCTCCGCTTGTTTTTGTATCTATTTTATACATCATCAATTTTTATTTTTAGTTTGTTTTTGTCTTTGTTTTTGTTTTTTAGGGCTTTTGTCTCTAAATTCCCATCGCGTGCTCGTTTCAATTTATGTTGCATATTGTTTTTGTTTTGTGAGCATTCTGTTAAATTTTCGTGATTTTTTTGTTTGTTTCTGGCCTTGTTTAATGAAAGGCTTTTATAAATTTAGCCATTTTATGTTTGCAATTTTCTTTAATTAGCAATTAAATCTAAATAAGGGGAAATTTTGAGGGCCTAATTTGAATGTTACAGCATGAACGCAATTCGGAAGAGATGTGAACTTACTAACTTGTTGACTTAATATCCCCTTAATAATCCAAGACTAAACGTCACCAAGCATATTTAATGCATGGCTTTGACAATGATAAAGGTCCACTTCCTCTTTTAGGCCAATTGTAAGCACTCAAATTAAACAGGGATAATATGGACATGTCAATGTAAGCACTCAAACTAAGTTCGTTAAACGGGAATACTCTAGGCATGTCAATGTAAGCACTCAAACAAAGTTTCTTAAGCAGGGATACTCTGGGGATGTCAAAGTAAGCACTCAAACTAAGTTCTTTAAGCAGGGATACTCTGGGGATGTCAATGTAAGCACTGAAACTAAGTTCCTTAAACGGGAATACTCTAGGGATGTCAATGTAAGCACTCAAACTAAGTTCCTTAAACGGGAATACTCTAGGGATGTCAATATAAGCACTCAAACCAAGCTTCCTAAGCAGGGATACTCTGGGGAAGTCAATGTAAGCACTCAAACTAAGTTCCTTAAGTAGGGATACTCTGGGTGTATCAAAGTAAGCTCTCAAACTCAATTCTTTAAGTGGAGATACTCTGAGCATTCTATAGGAGTTTCCAAATCTCGCTCTAGGAAATCAGTTTTTCCAAGCTGACGAATCTTGATAGATGGATATTTCATTGTTTCAAGCACTAACGACAAAAAGTAGCGACGAAAATGGTCAACGACGATCAGCGTGAATTGATCAGAAACAGTTCAAAAGAGTCAACTCGCTAGGGATAGAATTAATGCAGAGAGGATTGTCACATACAACAGCATCATAGGGACACACTCCTATAAAGATGGAGAGTCGTCTTTGTATTTTCTAGAAGCTGTTGTCATGAGTAGGAAGAGGAGTAAATAGGACAACAGTTCTTTATCTGTCATTGTACGGCTTTACTCACATTGCTTAGTACCGATTTGGATTTGATCAAATCAGGTAGTCCCGATCCTAGTCCCTAAAACAGTTCATATTTGTATACTTTTAACTACAGGGAATTCACAACTGAACTAAATAACTCTTGTGACTATCTAGTTAGGCAAAAGTACGCTCATGTTCATGTTTATGACTCTTTACTGTCTTTACAAGTGTTCATTTCAAATTGATGATAAACTCGATGAGTAAAACTGTGCTGCGAGCGAATGTCTGACTCAGATATGTGTAACCGACTCTATCGTTGTGGGTGTTGCGTAGTAATCAGTTTTTAAGCATATTTCTTATTGATTTTTGCTTCAGATATTGTCTTGTCTTCTTAACTATTGTTATTTGTACTTCCTGCTCGCCTTTCTCTTATCTTACTGGCATTTCTATATAGAATTAGTGGCCTTAACACTTTGCTTGGGTAGTTACTTGACTCATCTTTCTACTGATATCATTTTCTGAATGATGTCACCGTTTATTTTTTGTTCTCTGACTCGAAATTATTCTTTCATTATCGATCTTCTTCTCTATGTTGTGTATTTAGATTGAAATATATATTCAGAGCTTCTTCAACCATGCGCCGTTAGCATAGTAAATATTTTGGGGAACTTGGTTTTATGGTTTCTTCATGATTCTTGTTTTAGGGACTACCTTATCTGATCAAAGCCAAATCGGTACTGGGTAATCTGAGTAAAGCTGCACAATGGCAGAGAAAGTGGAGAGCTGTTGTCCCCTTTACTCCTCATCCTACTCATGCTACAAATTTTATTCTATAGTTGATGTCACCACATTCTATCAGGTCATTTAACATTAAATTCAGGTATTTTATGAATACTAACTACCGATTAATTTTATATGCATATTATCTAAGGAGTGTTTTTATGCAGAATAATGTTGATTACACCATTAAATTTAACAGTCACACCTAAACTTCTCCATCTAATTTATCACAGTTTCGCTAGAATATCTGTTATCTATCGAGCTATTATAATTCTTCGCATCGTTCCTTCAATTACCGTCACATTTTTCTATTCTAACCTTACTATCCCCAGATCTTTTGCTGCTCCGTTTCTTATTTTCCTCTTGGTATATTTACTGTTCTCTCTATAATCTTCTCCGAATTCTTCCTATTAATCTTTCAATTACCCTCACGCTTTCCCCCACTGTTTTATCCCTAACATCCAAAAGTCTTCTGGTGCACATTTCTTCCCAATTTCGTATGTAATTTTCAGATTCTTTATTACAGAGAAACTGTTCCCAGGTGTTTTGTGGCACCTATCCTCCCAATTTCTTCCTGATATATTTACAGTTCTGTCTATCAACTTCTCCGATTATTTTGTATTAATATTTCAATTGTCCTTATTGCAGAGAAAGTGTTCCCAGATCTTTTGTTGTACCTTTTTTCTTACTTTCTTGGTATATTTACTATTCTATATATAAAGCTCTCCGAATGGTTCTAAGTGGTCCTTCGATTAGTCTCACTCTTTCTCTCATTGTTTCCTGCCAAACATCCCCAAGTCTTTTGTTGCACCTTTCTATCTAATATCTTCCTGATATATTTAATATTTTATCTATCAACCTCTCCGAGTCTTTGGCTGTAGTTCCTTCCATTCGTGACTCATTTCCTCCACTCTGGCTAATAGTAAAACTATTTTAGCTCTACCATCTCCAGGTCTTCTGCAGTACATTTCCTCCTGTTCTATTTCTTGCTCTATCTATCAACCTCTCGGAACTCGCAATTATTTTTCAGTTACCCTCCCATTTTCTGTTATTGCAGAAAAATAGTACCACCTCACAGGTCTTTTGTGGCACCTATCCATCCAATTTCTTTCTGGTATATTTACTGTTCTGTCTATCAATCTCTCCCGATCGTTTCACATTAATCTTTCAATGGTCATTTTGCATGGAAACTGTTCCCAGGTATTTTCCGGCATCTTTTTTCTTAATTTCTTCCTGATATATTTATTGTTCAACTTCTCCGATTATTTTCTTTAATATTTCAATTGTCCTTATTGCAGAGAAACTGTTCCCAGGTATTTTGTGGCATTTATTTTCACAATTTGTTCCCAATAGATATGTATATTCTGTTTATCAACTTCTCGGATTGTTTTGTATTAATATTTCAATTGTCCTTATTGCAGAGAAACTGTTCCCAGGTATTTTGTGGCACTTATCTTCACAATTTGTTCCCAATAGATATGTATATTCTGTTTATCAACTTCTCCGATTGTTTTGTATTAATATTTCAATTGTCCTTATTGCAGAGAAACTGTTCCCAGATCTTTTCCGGCATATTTCTTCTTAATTTCTTCCTGGTATATTTACTGTTCTGTCTATCAATCTCTCCCAATTGTTTTGTACTAATTTTTCCATAGTCCTTATTGCAGAGAAACTGTTCCCAGATCTTTTCCGGCACCTTTCTTCCTAATGTCTTAATGATATATTTACTGTTCTGTCTATTAGTCCCTGCGATTGTTTCACATTAATCTTTCAATGGATCTTTTGCAGACAAACTGTTCCTAGGTCTCTTCCCGCACCTTTCTTCCTAATTTCTTCCTGATATATTTACTCTTCTGCCTATCATCTTCTCCG
The DNA here is from genome assembly GCA_920105625.2 of Clusia tigrina. Classification (NCBI taxonomy): domain Eukaryota; kingdom Metazoa; phylum Arthropoda; class Insecta; order Diptera; family Clusiidae; genus Clusia; species Clusia tigrina. The sequence goes on from OV050030.1 coordinate 33,594,933, forward strand.
ATTGCTTCGCATTGATCTTTCAATTACCCTCGAGCTTTACATAATTGAGCTTAAGACTGAAATTGTGATATCTCACTCCCCAACCGTTTCCACCGCTTCGTCCTCCGTTGCTTCTACTTAACCTCACATCTCGCTTGTGTCGTTCGATTTATTTTGGTCAAATGCCAACGTGGATTAATCGATTCTGTTTGGTGGGATTGCTGGCTATTTGTACGCGGACACTAAAGAAAGCACCGTACTAAAATCAATGGTCTCGTCAACTAAATTTACGTCATCACGATGACGCCAGAAGTGGTTAAAATACAATTGAAATGGTTGGGAAATTATTTATTTTGTTTATGTTAATCACATGGTCTGCAGTTCAATAGCATGATTCACACTTACACGGCATTAATAGAAAATTAAGTATTTATTTTTGTTTACACTGGCAGTCAGAGAGGGATCTTGTATTAATAATCACTGATTTAATACGTTATTACTTCTATGGCAGGACATGGAATCATCTGACAAGGATACAATATCCTCACTAACTAGATCTCGTATTTACTCAGACATAATCACACTTATCGCCAAGATTCTCAAGATAGTCAGGAGGGAACTGAAAAGGGTCAATTCCTCAGACATAATCACACTTATCGCCAAGATTATCAAGAGAGTCATGAGGAAACTGAAAAGGGTCATTTACTTAAGCATAATTACACTTATCGCCAATATTCTGAAGAGAGTCATGAGCGAGCTGAGTCATGATGGAACTGAAAAAGGTAAATTCCTCAGACATAATCACACTTATCGCCAATATCCTCAAGACAGTCATGAGGGAACTGAAAAGGGTCAATTACTCAGACATAATCACACTTATCGCCAATATCATCAAGAGAGTCCTGAGGAACTGAAAAGGGCCAATTCCTCAGACATAATCACACTTATCGGCAATATTCTCAAGAGAGTCATGAGGGAACTGAGTTATGAAGGAACTGAAAAGGCTCAATTCCTCAGACATAATCACACTTATCGCCAAGATTCTCAAGATAGTCAGGAGGGAACTGAAAAGGGTCAATTCCTCAGACATAATCACACTTATCGCCAAGATTATCAAGAGAGTCATGAGGGAACTGAGTCATGGGGGAATTTAAAAGGGTCAATTACTCAGACATAATCACACCTATCGCCAATGTTGTCAAGAGAGTCATGAGAGAACTGAAAATGGTCAATTCCTCAGACATGATCACACTTATCGCCAATATCCTCAAGAGACTCATGAGGGAACTGAAACGAGTCAATTACTCAGACACACTTATCGCTAATATTCTCAAGTGATTCATGACGGAACTGAGTCATGAGGGAACTGAAATCTATCAAGAGACGAATATTTGATGGTAACGCTAAGGAACGATCCTAGTTTTTTGGTGCTTATATATGAGGGTATTTTATAATCCTTAATAAAATTACGAATATACTCGTATATGAAGTTCTCACAGATTATCAGTCCTCCAAACTTTGGCTTGACTTCTATGAATTCAGTCTTCTACAAAGATCAATTCTCGTTACAGCTAAGACAGTTAGTTCTGGAAATATTTTACATCATACAGGACAGTTACATAACTTTAGAAGTGCCTACTCCACCGTTTAAAGTGAACTTATTGCTTTAACTGGCATTTCCAATAAGTGCACCCTCTTATTCAACGATGAAACAACAATTAAAATTCCTTCAATTTAATGAAAACATTAATCAACATTTTTTCTTCCATGTCCTTGTTCTGCCACTGCCGGTTATTCTACATGTTCAACTCCCTCCTAAGTATAAATAATGTTTGGTGATTGAAACATGGTCACTTTAGATACACTTGGTCACAATTAAGCTGTCACACCCCTTGCGAGTTCATGTCAATTACTTCAGCATTTCGTTGACACGTGTGTGTGGGGCAGTGACATAGAACGTGATTTGCGTCTGGGAGTATACAGAGAGAACTATCTCTATAATGGAAATCGATTTTTGCTTGTAATCGTAATTATAATAATTAGGCAGGCAATTTGCTGCCAAGAAAACAAACTTGCGGCCATTTATTGATAAATCTGGTGCCATTGTTAAATTCATTGTCGTCAATTCTGAGACTTTGGAGGGCAATTTGCTGTTATCGCTGAACAATGTTCGATCTTTGAATATACACATGATTTGCACTTTCTTTTGGTGGCACTAATCAGAGATTACACTGCTACAACGGAATAAGGGAGTTGTGGCATATTTCCCTTAATTAGGAGCAACTTAAACTTATATGGAAGTCTGGGTAACTAACATAACGTCATTAAGGTTATTTATAATTCCCCATGGGGGTTCATTTCCTACTTCCTTTGTGAATAATGAATATATTTATGGATTACGCGATTGGTGGCGTCATTTCGATACCGGTTCTTTATTCACATTATGATCATGGTCACAATATTACCATATATTGAACATATCATTTTCTTATTTTACTTCAATTAAACTACATGGAATACCACGAATTAATACGAATAGTCCAAAAGAACATCTTGGGAATAGACCTCTCGATGAAATTCACTATGAGTACCTGCGGTACAAAGACAAAAACTGCATTACTAACCACGATTAAATTTAAACTCCTTTATAGAGATACAGTTACACAAACTTAGTTAAAGCATAAAACCGCGAGGATTGTGGATCTATTGGATCATTTGTTATTTGGAATCGATTCAGAAGCTATAACAAAGATGCCGCCTCCTATATACACACTATTTAATACCCTAACATCCACAACTGTAATACATTATATAAGCAGGAATGTGGTTGAAGAGAAATATATAATAGTTCCGAACATAAGAACTTAGTGAAGTTGTGGTTCAAGGTTTCCAAAGAACTTTCTTCAATATATTGAAGAGAATGACAGTTATTCTTATCTTTTTTATAAGATTCATGAATGAAAACATGTTTCCTATATTGGAACACGAAAAAATCATAAGACCAAATATAAGGCCAGAACATAATAGCAGAACATAATTCTAAAACTTAAGACCAGAAAATAAGATTAAAACATAAGGCCAAACAAAATATGAGACTCAAAGATAAGACCAAAACATAAGATCAAAACATAAGTTTAAAACATAAGATCGAAAGATAATATCAGAACATTACACCAGATCATAAGGTCACAACATAGAGCTAAAATATGAAACTAAAACATAATATCAAAACATAAAACCAAAAGATAAGATTAGTAGATAAGACCAGAACATGAGACCAGAAGTTGAAGATCAGAAGAAAAGACTAGAACATAAGACCAGAAGACAAGACGAAAACATAAGATCAAAACATGAGACCAGGAGATAAGTGCAGAAGATACGACCAGAAGATAAGTTCAGAAGATACGACCAGTAGATAAGATCAAAACATAAGATCAAAACATAAGATCAAAACATAAGATTGAATCATAAGACCAGAAAATAAGATCACAAGAAAAGACTAGAACATAAGATAAGAAGACAAGAATAGAATAAAATACTGGAATATAAGAGAACATCAAAACATAGGATCGAAAGATAAGATCAGAATATAAGACCAGAAGATAAAATCAGAAGATACAACCAGAAGATAATACCAAAACCTAAGATCGAAAGATAAGATCAAAACATAAGACCAGAACATAATTCTAGAATATAACACTAGAACATAAGATCAGAGGTCTTAAAAATGAGACTAAAAACTAAGACCATAATATATGGACAATGAGATGAAAACATAAGACCAAAACATATTTCTAGAGCACATGACCATAAGATCAGAACATATTCGTAAGACCGGAACATAATACAGAAAAAAAAATAGAATATAGGCCCAGAAGAAAAGCCCAGAATATAAAACCATAATATAAGCCCAGAAGATAAGACCAAACAAAATATTAAAACATAACACTAGAACATAAAATTAGAATAGAAGAGCAAAGCATAAGACCGAGACTTAGTATCAAAACATAAGAACAGAACATATGACCAGAAGATAATGCCAGAACATAAGACCAAAGGTTAGAGATAATGTATGGATAATAAGATTAAAGCATAATTCCAGAAGATAAGACCAAAACGTAACTACAAAACATAAGATCGAAAGATAAGATCATAACATAAAACCAGAACATAAGACCCGAACATAATTCTAGAATATAAGACCAGAACATAAGATCAGAATATAGGGCTAAAATATGAGACTAACTAACATAAGACCAAATTAGATCAAAATATAAGACAGGTCCAGATAAGATTTGTAGATATGACCAGAATATATTACTAGAAAATAAAGCCAGAACATAAGACCAAAGGTAAGATGACAACATTAGATTAAAACATAAGATCAGAACATAAGACCAGAACATACTTGTAAGACGGGAACATAAGACCAGAATATATTCGAAAGCCGATAACATAAGATTAAATATTGGATCAGAAGATAAGACCAGAACATGCTTGTACGACCGGAACATAAGGCCATAATATAAGCCCAGAAGAAAAATCCAGAATATAAAAACCCTAATATAAGCAGAAGATAAGACCAAATATAATGCTGGAACATAACACTAGAATATACAATTATAATAGAAGAACATAAGACCAAAACATATGACCAGAAGATAAAGACGGAACATAAGACCAAAGGTAAGATGATAACATAAGATAAAAACGTAAGATCAGAACATAAGACCAGAACATACGATAACATAAGATCAGAATATAAGACCAGAACATATTCGTAAGGCCGGAACATAAGACCAAAATATAAAGCAAAATAAACACCCAAAAGATAACACCAAAACATTATATTAGAATATTAGGACATAAAATTATATAAGAGCCTCACATAAGAACAAAAACTAATATCAGAATATAAGTTCAGAACATAATACTATAACATAATACCAGAATATAATTCTAAGACATAAGACCAGAAAGATCAAACCGAAGGTGATCTACAAAACGAGTCTACTGAAATATTTATATATCTCAAGAGAAACTGGGAAGACATTTTCGACGGCACATTCTTAGACACCGTACTGTATTCATTCAAGCAAATGATGATAATTATCCAGTTTATTGGGGCTGCACATAAAAATGCAACATTGACGCTGCTTTTAAACGATGACACATGGTCATAAAAACTCACTGCATTTACACCTACCATTTGAAATCTATCAAACGGCATGTGAAAATAAAAATCCATGCATTAATACTGAGAAAACAAAACTTATGAAGGCGCTATAGCCAGTTATAGAGGAAAAAAATGTACATTTTCATTATACAATTCTATACTTCAGGGAATTGTGAATAGAATACCAACAAATTGAGAAATATCGAATTGAGTAACTTATAAAATTAATTCAGGAATATAGAAAGAAGGAGGGAATCCACTTTAATCTAAGAGTAAGGAAAGAAGTATCTTTACTCTAAGAATATAGAAAGAAGTAAGTTATCATCTTTAATCTAAGAATAAGCAAAGAAAATCATTGCCTAGAAGAATGAATGGAATAATCATGTAAACATTCTGTTGACTGTGATGGAAAACTACGAAAATCATGATGAATGATAACAACGGAAATCAAAGGAAGTATATGAACATAATTTACATGGAAAACTGTTCTCAATCTTTTTCCTGGAATTAATTGAACGAATTTCAAGAAGATTAAAACGGGAATATTCATTAAAACTCATCTTTCAGGGCAATAATTTAAGGGAGTATTATATCAATAAGACTAGACTTCTATCAATAATACTACCAGACTTATATCAATAGGACCTATATACTTCTTTCTATCAAGAAGATTACCAGACTTCTATCAATAAGACTACCAGACTTATATCAATAAAACCACTAGACTTCTATCAAGAAGATCACTATATTTCTATCAATTGCAACACTATACTTCTTTCTATCAATAAGACTACCAGACTTCTATCAATAGGACCACTATAATTCTTTCTATCAATTAGACTACTTGACTTCTATCAATAAGACTACCAGACTTCTATCAATAGAACCACTAGACTTATATGGAGAAGACTACCAGACCTCTATGAATAAGACTACCAGACTTCTATCAATAAGACTACCAGACTTCTATCAATAGGACCACTATAATTCTTTCTATCAATTAGACTACTTGACTTCTATCAATAAGACTACCAGACTTCTATCAATAGAACCACTAGACTTATATGGAGAAGACTACCAGACCTCTATGAATAAGACTACCAGACTTCTATCAATAAGACTACCAGACTTCTATCAATAGGACCACTATAATTCTTTCTATCAATTAGACTACTTGACTTCTATCAATAAGACTACCAGACTTCTATCAATAGAACCACTAGACTTATATGGAGAAGACTACCAGACCTCTATGAATAAGACTACCAGACTTCTATCAATAAGACTACCAGACTTCTATCAATAGGACCACTATAATTCTTTCTATCAATTAGACTACTTGACTTCTGTCAATAAGACTACCAGACTTCTATCAATAGAACCACTAGACTTATATGGAGAAGACTACCAGACCTCTATGAATAAGACTACCAGACTTCTATCAATAAGACTACCAGACTTCTATCAATAGGACCACTATAATTCTTTCTATCAATTAGACTACATGACTTCTATCAATAAGACTACCAGACTTCTATCAATAGGACCACTATAATTCTTTCTATCAATAAGTCTACCTCTATAATTCGTTCTATCAATAAGTCTACCAGACATCTATCAATAGGACCACTATAATTCTATCTATCAATAAGTCTACCAGACATCTATCAATAAGACTACTAGAATTCTATCAATATATGGTATAAATAAGGATCCAAAGATTTCTGATTTATCTGTATAAGACCTGCCCATGTTTTTTAAACTGAAATAGAGGATTGCGTCCACATTTTCTTTATATGTATATTTGTGCTAGTGAAGGCCTCGGAAGACGTTCTCTTATATTTCGCATATGCTTGAAATTCGTTTAAATCACTTCATTGACTGGAATACTTACGAACAGAACTGGTACACAAAAGTGTCTCGATATATGTCCACTTTAGGCAAACTATTTTTAAGAATAAAGATAGAATAATACAAATCTATGATTATGACTTAAAATTTATGATTGGGATGTTGATGATTGGGATATTGATGATTGGGATATTGATAATTGATGCCAATTGTATATTGATGTTCGGATCTGTGATAATCATTGTTTCTACAATCAACCCTGTTCCGATTAGAAACCATCCTTCTTACGGAATTTTTTCTTCAAATCACGGTTGAATAATCTCGGTAGAATTCGGGAGACAAATAATTGAATTGCTAAAATAGCGAACGAAAATCCTGCACTGCTGCCAAACAATGTTCCAACTGTTTTGTTGCCATTTCACTTCAATGGAAACTGAAACATCTTCACCGCTCTGGTGTAGAGTACATAAAAATCGCAAATATTATTTTGGAGTCTGTCCAAAAAAGTGAATATTTTTAGCAGTGCCGCAATAAAGACGGCGAAACAGTTCATACAAAACTAAATAAAATAAATAGAACGAGTCGTGTGAGAAGACACACAAGAACAGAGAAAGGAAAGACTCCAACAAACATGTTTTATCTTATGGCAGACAGACAAAAAGACACACCGACAGTCAGACAGATACGCCAATGGTCAGAACGACACGCCAATGGTCAGACAGACACGCCAACGGTCAGACAGACACTCCAACGGTCAGACAGACACTCCAACGGTCAGACAGACAGCCACATTGTCAGTCTACTAGACCCACTGACAATTAAAAAAGCAGACAAACCCGTCGCCATTTACAAATCATCAACTGCAGAGGAGCGGCACAGAAGCAGAAATCGAAATATGAAAAAATAAACTGCATGAATCGCAGACCACAAAGCATCCAACAACCGCCAAGAATTCCAAGCAAACGAAGCCACTTTTACCAGGAACACAACCGATGGCACGTGTAACCCAAATTGTAACAGCTTTCGCCGTGTTAACTTCGCAGGAAATTGCCAGTTGGAGCATTTGAAATACGATTATCCTGATTGACTTTACAAAAAAAGAGAAACACACAAAATCATATTAAGTCCTGCTAACAAATCTTTTCTGTCGCCAAATGCAAGTGGAGCAAATGGTCAAACTACGTGACACTTATGTGGAGCACTTCGTGCCGGTTGTGTGCCAGAACATTTGGCTGGTCCTTCTGAATGATTGTCAAAGTGTTTTACACTGAATAAAAATTACTTTAGACACTCACATTGCAAATCAGTTCCAACTGAGTGGCACTACAGTAGAAGGAATAACTCTTTTCGATAGCTGAAGAAAGAAACGGAGAGTGTATTTCGGAGACTATATTTCGGAGAGTGTATATCGGCCCTGTTCTAATAGCGTAGGAAAGGTGCCTTAACTATTTTCCATATCTGATGACAGAGACCGAGAGTGCATTTTTCAGTTACCCCTGTGCTAATAGGGTAGGAGAATTGCCATTGTGTCCAGGCATTGATCGGCATATCAAAGCCACGCAGCGGGCCCACTGAGCAACCTCTTTAGAGGAAGCTTTGCCAGTCGAGTTTTCCAATCTCTTCCAGATCTATGCTTGCAAAGAGTAAGCTTATTTATTCTTTGCCAGTCAGGTTTTCCAACCTCTTCCGGATCTAGCCTTGGAAAATTGCGTACTGCTCCTATATTTGTGTTGACCAAACCCTATACAACTGTACTTCCTAGAAGGCGAGTTTTCTTATCTCTTTCCTATTCATACTTGTAAAAACCTCCCCCTCACTTTGGTATCAAGTTTTCATCATACGACTGCATCTTGTTCAAACATATTTCATCAAACAACTTGGAAAGTATAGGCCATAGGCGGATAGGTCTGTATGAACAGGAATGGGTGGGTTCTTTACCCAACTTCCAAATCATTTTGATTAAGTATCATTTCGGTATTTTTGGTAAGTCCTAATCCTACTGGAAGAACTGCATTGAACACGTTTACAATTAACCTGACGGCCCATTTTGGTAATTGTGAGTATAGGCAGTGGACGGATAGGTCTATATATAGAGAAAAAGGTGGACTCTTTACCCAGCTCACAAATCATTTTGATTAAGTATCATTTCGAAAGTTTTGGCAAGTCCTAATCCTACTGGAAGAACTGCATTGAACAAGTATAGAATTAACCTGATAACCTGGTATCATCTGTGGCGTCATCGTATCGTAGCCAGGACCCTTCCTCGCTTTACAGTTCGTTTTTATAGCTAGAGCCAATTTTTTTAAGCTGCGATTCACCCGAGCGTGAATTTTAGGAGCTTCAAGATTTGGATTTCCGAAGTGGTTTGAAGATGGATGTGACTTAAGCACAACTTTGAGGTGATCTGTAAATATATTTCCCTTCTCATCGTCGCTTCTAGCCCATTTCCCATCTTCAGTTCTTCTCATGATCTTGCGGACTTTTGATAAATTTGCATGTGTTCCACAAAGAGTAATTGTGTCCCTGGTTGGGGTTAGGTTTGCTGTGAACTCTCTTAAACTTATGTATATCCCCGTGATTTGTAAGGGCTTCTCCTAGACGTTGATCAGCTGCAGCTATTTCTTGCTTCAACATGGTTGTTCGAGCCCTCTGCCACTCTTTTCTACTACGTCTCTTCTCTCTGGCCAGCGCAACAATATATCCGGAAGTGATATATTGATGCGCTGGCCATCATTCGTTTAGAATACGAAGATGAATTAGTTTCAGCAGTTGCATGTACGGCGGCCGAGACTGCTCCTGGTGTCTTGTAGGGGTCAAAAGTTCCCACAGCCCATTGTACTTGCTGTGGTGTTATTATGTTTGAAGCAAGTCTCCAATATTCCATACTTGTGGGAAACCTTTTTGAGGTTAGTCTTTCTTCGACAGTTCCTACGTTTGAAAAGTGTGTTTTCAATAGAAGTTCCATCCTCTGTTTATCCTTCAATGTATATCCGTTAGCGTCAGTGTCATCCTACATTTTGTGTTTGCCTTCGCCAGTGTCTTGTGTAGCCTAACAGCTGACGATGTGGATAAAATAGCTTCACAGAAGTTCCTGAAGCTATCTCTTTTAGCTTTCCTAATCTCAATATTTGTATTTGTATACTTTGATTTCTGGTAACCCAGTATATCTGTGATGATTTTGAAAGGATTGCGTTTTTATGTTTGATTTTTTTTAAATGTTTACTTCTGTATAAATACTTTGAAAGGAACAATTGGTTTTTATTACTGTTTTCTTCTTCAGAAATTCTTTAATAAATTGACTTGTATATTGTATACACTGATATCTGGTCACCCAGTATATTATATCTGGTTTTATTTTGAAGGGAACATCTTTTTACGTTTGGTTTTTTATGAATTTTTATTTCTTCATAAATACACCTATTGATTTATCTATTGTATACATTTATTTCTGGTCGCCCTGTATGAGTGTGTTTTTGCGAAGGATCCTCTTCATAACTTTATTTATAAATATTTACTTTTTGATTTTAAAGTATAAACAACTTTGAAGTATTTCTAGACAGACTACTTCAAAGTTATCTGAGGTTCAGGTCATCGTATCGTAAGATTTGCTGCGGGTACTCCCATTGTACACCTTTGAACGATAGCTACGTAAACTGGGATACTTCCCCACAATTTCTAGCTCTCACTTTGTTCAGCTATTACTCAGGCCCCTATTGTCGTGTCACTCTAATTATCCGCTATAAACTACCTCGAACCTTGTGACTTGTGTCTATGTTCGTTTCCTTATTCGCTTCTACGAGTACACTGGGTAATGTTTTCATTAGCGTAAATTTTCATTAACAATATTTTCTTTTTAAATTTGTTAAACTGTGTCAATATGGTGGCAAAGGGACAAAAAACCCGTTAACTGAAATATGTTAATTACGCTCACAACTGAAATGATGTGGCACGGAATAAAAGCAAAAAAGCGTTCATTGTTCGAGGAGAAATTGATAATTATACCAATAATACAGACTACAACAATACAGAACAAATACGAATGATGTCAACAAACGAATATTTAATAAAAACACAATTTAAAAGGTAATTTCATTCCGTTCTGCTGCTGCTGCTGTCGCTATTGTGGCCAATTTGGCAGAAATTGCCAAGCGATGGAAAGAAGTGGTAGGCGTACAGGGACGGATTTACTGTGAGCATTCGCTGAGGCTACAAAAAATGTGACGATGTTCATTTGTTTAACTACATAAAAAGCAGAGTGTCTGGTCCTAAAGTCCTTTATTGACCAACAACGAGTTGGTATCAAGCAACATATTCCTGTAGTACAGTGAGATTGGTGAGTTAGTTAGGTGTGTTAGTTTGGTGTGTTTGTTTGGTGTGTTAGTTTGGTGAGTTAGTTTGGTGAGTTAGTTTGGTGAGTTAGTTTGATTGATGATCGAGTGAATCTCACTTGGGTGAACGGGTCCAATTAAGACGCGTCCAATTAAGATGGGTCCAGTTAAACCGGGTCCCATTAAGACGGGTCGAATTAAGACTATGGTTGTCGTCTCAGAATGACTGTGTTTGTTTTGGGCTAAATCCAGTGAGTATGGGTTAAGAAACTGAGTAAGTTCATTGAAGGTCTTGTTGAGTGAAGCTTTAGTCACCCAGTCATCAATATTCACCTTACCTAAATTCACCTTTTACTGGAACTTGACATTGAGATTAACCCGTGGGTACTTTGCTGTCGATGAATGATTTGGCATTTGGTCTTAGCGATGTAATAGTCGAAGGCTAGTTGGTTTCTTGGCCAGCCTGGTTGGTCTTATTTACCAACATCTCTTCCATTGACTGAAGGTTTATTAACCCAGTCATCAATATTCACCTCACCAACATTTAGCTGAGAAGTATTCACATTTTACTTGAACATGGGATCAAGATCAACCCGCAGTTACTTTGCTGTTGATTAAATAATTTGTATTTGGTCTTAGCGATGTAATAGTCGAAGGCTAGTTGGTTCCTTGGCCTTCTTAGAAACCAGCATCTCTTCCATTAACTGCACCTTTATTAACTGAGTCATATATATTCACCTCACCAATATTTAGCTGAGAAATATTCACCTTTTACTTGAACATAGCATCAAGATCAAGCCGCAGTTGCTTTGTTAGTGTTTGGTCTTTGCGATGTAGAAGTCGAAGGTTGGTTGGTACCTTGGTCTTTTTAGTAACCAGTTTATCTTCCATTGACTGAAGCTTTATTCACCCAGACACCTATATTCACCTCACCAATATTCACCTTTCACTTGAAGTTGGCATTAAGAGAAAAACGTGGTTACTTTGCTGTTGATTAAAGAGTTAGTATTTGGTTTTAGCGATTTAATAGTCGAAGGCTGGTTGGTCTTTTTAGTAACCAGCTTATATTCCATTGACTGAATCTTTATTCATCCAGACACCTATATTCACCTCACCAATATATTAACTCAGAAATATATACCTTTTACTTCAACATGACATCAAGATCAACCCGCAGTTATTTTGCTGTTAACAGAATTCGTATTTGGTCTTAGCGCTGTACAAGTCGAAGGCTGCTTGGTAAATTGAACTTTTTAGTAGACCTCGTCTCTTCCATTGACTGAAGCTTTATTCACCCAATCTTCCAAATTCACATTACCAATATTCAGCCCACCAATATTCACCATTAACTTGACCTTGGCTAGATTTCGTATTTGGTCTTTGCGGCGTAGAAGTCGAAGGATGGTTCGTATCTTGGTATTTTTGAGCTTCTCTTCCATTGACTGAAGCTTTATTAACCCTGTCATCAATATTATTCACCTCATCAATATTCACCTCACCAATATTCACCTCACCAATATGCACTTAATCAATATTCACCTCACCAATATTCACCTTTCACTGGAACTTGGCATGGAAATCAAGCCACGGCTACTTTTCTATTGATCAAGCAAATGGTCTTTCGCTTTAAATATGTGAAACCCGAAGGCTGATTGTCACCTTGGTCTTTTTAGTAGACTTCATCTCTTCCATTTTGCTTCGGTTTAATCTTAGATTATATTTTCTGGCCCCTTTAGTTGTCAAGCCAGAAAACTTCTCTATGATCACTGCTTTCGTTGGTCAGCATGACACTAAGAATCAGGTCAGCTCGTTCGCATATGCTAAGAACTTGATTCCGCCCTTCTTCTGCCACATTTGGATATTGTAGAAACATTTCAATTGACAGATGTAATCCTGAGTCTTGAGGAGTACCTCAATTTACATTTTTGTTAATGGTAATTATCTCTGATTTCTAAGTAGACTTGAATTAATATTGCTGATATATCCGCAAATCTTCTTTGATTCACAATCCTGGATTAAAGCCCATTTGACTCGAAATTCGAATTCTGTTTCCTCAAAAGTATCACAAACATTATTACCTACCACTTCACAACAGAATATACCCGATAGAGCTGCTGCCTCAGTGGCCCTACCTCCAATCCACCCCTGCACACATTCATGTACATTATTAAAAAATTAATATCATTATTAATGAATGTGTTTTAGTATCAGACACGTTTGAATTATTCGTAATGAAACTTTTAATGGCCCGTACTATTTAAAAATTATTGTATAAGTTCCTTTTTGCCACGATCTGTCGCCAATTTTTACTATTTTCCGCTCGAGTGAAATTCATTTGCTAATTTCTTTCCGCATTATTGCATTATCGGCCCATGTGTTTGCATACATTTTTATCTACACACTTATCGAGATGCATTACTCGATGCCTACGGGGCACGCTGGGGCCGGAGTGGCAGGGTGTGGGAATCATGACTGGCACTTTAACAGTGAATGCACTCGCAATATTTGCATAGAGAGACACTTTGGAATGACGTCATACAATTTCAAGTTTCCACGCAAAATGAAATTCTTTTCAAATTTGTAGCTATGACATATTTATGGCAAGTGCAAATACTGATGCCAATAATGGCAGAAAGACCGCTGCCCAACTTTCAAGAGGCGGCCACAATTTTGTTCTAATTAACTCAGTTGGCCACAATGAGCCTTGAGCAGGCCTAAGTGAGTCTTAGGACAGCCATCCATCTAACCTAACTGAGTACCAAGGCCAAACCGTGGGTACTTTGCTGTCGATGAAAGATTTGGCATTTGGTCTTAGCGATGTAATAGTCGAATACGGGTTGGTTCCTTGGCCTTCTTAGTAACTCTGAGTATGAAGGCGCTAGATGGAAATTTAGCGGGCCTATATTCGATATTCAGGACGGTGCGGTAGTCAAGGTCTTATGATATTTGCTCCCTCATTTGAAGGACACTCGTACATGACCCAAGAAGATTCGTGCTCGTGATTTTACTTGTCCTATATATTATTGAAAATATTTGAATCGTTATATCTCCGAAAGGACCGCTTCAATAGAACTGTAAGGGAAGAAACATATGGAACAATAATTGGCTGATACACGATTTGAAAGTTGATTTGGTACATGAAACAACCACTCCGTCGAGAAATTCCGAGTATTTTATTATTCCCACAAATTGTTGTAAATTTTGGATCATAAAATACCTGTTTCCATGTCTGTATAACAGCTCTGAGAGGACAGTATTGTTACGAAACTTATTTTATTGTCCGTTCACTGGATTACGCTGAGTTACTACAAAAGCCTCCGTGTGGCAATTTAGTTGTAATTAAAGTAGTTTAATTAAAACTAAATTAATACTAATTAATAAATTCCTTAAACCAGCATCAATTATATGTGATTATATATAATTATGCGGAAGTGATAACTACTAATTCAGAATTGCGATATGAAGAGAAAAAGATAAAGAAAGGAGCATTTCCAGAACAAGCTCTTTGCAGAATTGATCCAGTGACCTTGGAGTATGGCACTGGTTTGCTTCTGAATCTAACTTTTGTCACTTTCTATTTACAACTGAACTGCTCTGTCGCTTTCTATTTACAACTGAACTGTTCTCTCAGGTTACGGCCGAACTTAACAGAGCTCGCCAGGCGCCTCTGCTTTGCGCGCGTCTTCTCCGATCTGTTATACCAAGTGTGGTTAGGGTTTCCTCAACTTGATTTTTCCATCGGAGGCATGGTCGTCCTCTATATCGTTGTCCTGCAGCTTCCGCTTCGAAGACTTTTTTCGTTGGAGCTTCTTCGTCCATTCGCACGACATGTCCAAAACAGCGCAGACGTTGTATAGTGATGTGTCTAAAAATGTCAATATCCGCGTAGAGCTCGTACAGTTCATGGTTCATCCGAATACGGTAGTAATCGCCGACACGAACAGGACCGCAGATTTTGCGAAGATTTTCCTCTCGAACACCCCAAGGGCGGCTGCATCAGTCTGCGACACGACCCATGCTTCTGCGTAATAGAGCGGCACGGGTAGGATGAGCGTCTTGTAGAGTGTCAGTTTTGTCGGTCGAGAGAGGACTCTAATACATATTTTCTTACTGAGCCCACAGTAACACCTATTAGCGAGCATGATTCTTCGTTTAATCTCTAGGCTAACGTTGTTTTCTGTGTTAATGGCAGAGCTAAGGTATGTAAATTCCTTGACAACTTCAAAAGTACAGTTGTCCGCTGTAACATGGTATCCGAAATGCCGAGTATCCCTGCTGGTGGGCAGCATATACTTTGTCTTGCCCTCGTTCATCGTCATACCCATTTTCGCTGATTCTTTTTCAATGGTGGAAAATGCAGCAGTAACATCTCGCTTGCAACGTCCAATGATGTCAATGTCATCAGCATATGCGGGGAGCTGGACACTTTTGTAAAAAATAGTGCCATTCCGATGCACACCGGCTTTCTGCAGTACCCCTTCCATGGTGCAATTGAAGATGTCGCACGACAGTTGTTCGCTTTGTCTGAAAACTCGCACGGTATTCAATGGTTCGGAGAGGTCACTTCCTACCTTGACAGAGTTGGACGTATTGCTCAATTTCATTCTACAGAGCCGTATTACCTTTGTAGGAATACCGAACTCAGACATGGTGGAATATAAGCAATCCCTTATCGGGCTATCGAAAGCAGCTTTATAGTCGACAAAGAGATGATGGGTGTCGATCTGTTTCTCGTGAGTTTTCTCCAGAGTTTGGCGCAGTGTGAAGATTTGCTCCAGTAATTTAGAGAAATGTTCCCTCCATAATCTCAGTGTCCACTGCGTATCCGCAACCAGATTCTCATTTTCATCTCTACAGGTAGATGCTCCGTGCTTCAAACCTTGGGTCAGACGCTCGACCTATTGATAGAATTTCTGTCTCGGTACATCTCGAGTTCCTCGCACTCACGCCTTTCCTGCTCGCGTTTCTTTCGTCAGAAAAGGCGCCTCTCTTCCGTTCTCCTCACCCGGTAATTTTTACGCACGGCTCGCGTTGCAGCAGACTCGTTTGTAGGCAGCATTCTTCGCTGCAGAAGCTTCACGACACTCCCGATCATACCATTGGTTTCATGGTGGCGGGCGTCTGAAGTCAATGGTTTTCTCTGCGGCGGTACGCATGGAGCGGGATATATGTGCCCAAAGTCCGCCGGCATCGTCGGGTAAAGCAGTTTCGAGAGTTGAGCGGAATAGACCTCGGCTGTCCCTTGTAATTGCAGCTTGGCGACATCCAGCTTTCCTTGCGTACCAGATCGTACGTTATTCGCATTGCATAATAGCATGCGTATCTTGGCACTAAATACTTTACACTAACGACTTTACACTAACGACTAAACACTAACGACTTAATACTAACGACTTAACACTAATAAATTAACACTAACGACTAAATACTAAAGACTTAATACTAAAGACTTAACACCAACGACTTGACACCAACGACTGAACACTAACGACTTAATACTAATGGCTTAATACTAACGACTTAACGCTAACGATTTAGCAGTTACGAATCAACAATAATGACTCAACACTAATGACTAAACACTAACGACTTTACACTAATGAATTAACACTAACGACTTAATACTAAAGACTTTACACTAGCGACTTTACACTAATGACTTAATACTAACGACTTAGCACTAACGATTTAGCACTTACGAATCAAGACTAATGTTTACACTAACGCCTTAACACTAACGACTCAACACTAACGACATAATACTAATGGCTTAATACTAACGACTTAACACTAACGTTTTAGCAGTTACGAATCAACACTAATGACTCAACACTAATGACTAAACACTAACGACTTTACACTAATGAGTTAACACTAACGACTCAATATTAATGACTTTACACTAGCGCCTTAACACTAATGACACAACACTAATGACTTAATACTAACGACTTAACCCTAACGATTTACCAATAACGACTGAACACTAATAACTCAACATTATTGACTTAACACTAACGCCTTAACACTAACGACTCAACACTAACGACATAATACTAATGGCTTAATACTAACGACTTAACACTAACGTTTTAGCAGTTACGAATCAACACTAATGACTCAACACTAATGACTAAACATTAACGACTTTACACTAATGAATTAACACTAACGACTTAATACTAAAGACTTTACACTAGCGACTTTACACTAACGACTTAATACTAACGACTTAGCACTAACGATTTAGCACTTACGAATCAAGACTAATGTCTACACTAACGCCTTAACACTAACGACTCAACACTAACGACATAATACTAATGGCTTAATACTAACGACTTAACACTAACGTTTTAGCAGTTACGAATCAACACTAATGACTCAACACTAATGACTAAACATTAACGACTTTACACTAATGAATTAACACTAACGACTTAATACTAAAGACTTTACACTAGCGACTTTACACTAACGACTTAATACTAACGACTTAGCACTAACGATTTAGCACTTACGAATCAAGACTAATGTCTACACTAACGCCTTAACACTAACGACTCAACACTAACGACATAATACTAATGGCTTAATACTAACGACTTAACATTAACGTTTTAGCAGTTACGAATCAACACTAATGACTCAACACTAATGACTAAACACTAACGACTTTACACTAATGAGTTAACACTAACGACTCAATATTAATGACTTTACACTAGCGCCTTAACACTAATGACACAACACTAATGACTTAATACTAACGACTTAACCCTAACGATTTACCAATAACGACTGAACACTAATAACTCAACATTATTGACTTAACACTAACGACTTAACACTAACGACTCAACACTAACGACTTAATACTAAAGACTTAACACCAACGACTTAATACTAATGACTTTACACTAGCGACTTTACACTAACGACTTAATACTAACGACTTAGCACTAACGATTTAGCATTTACGAATCAAGACTAATGTCTACACTAACGCCTTAACACTAACGACTCAACACTAACGACATAATACTAATGGCTTAATACTAACGACTTAACACTAACGTTTTAGCAGTTACGAATCAACACTAATGACTCAACACTAATGACTAAACACTAACGACTTTACACTAATGAATTAACACTAACGACTTAATACTAAAGACTTTACACTAGCGACTTTACACTAACGACTTAATACTAACGACTTAGCACTAACGATTTAGCACTTACGAATCAAGACTAATGTCTACACTAACGCCTTAACACTAACGACTCAACACTAACGACATAATACTAATGGCTTAATACTAACGACTTAACACTAACGACTCAACACTAACGACATAATACTAAAGTCTTAACACTAACGATTCAACACTAATGACTAAACACTAACGACTTAATACTAAATACTTTACACCTACGACTAAACACTTTCTACTTAACACTATCTACTTAATACTAACGACTTAGCACTAACGCCTTAACACTTACGACTTAACACTAACGACACAGCACTAACAAGTTAACACTAACGACTTAACACAAACGACTACTAACGATTTGTCAATAACGACTTATCGCTAAGGCTAATTACTAATTAATCCCGGAATAAACAAGTTGCCTTTATGCTAATGAAATGGTTGTTGCTTTTTTTGCAGCACTATCACATTTCTAATCCTCCAATTTCTAATCACAGCCTTCTGAAATTTTGATATGGCATCCATATTTCATAAGCATTCTTATTGAGTCTTGTTGAGCACTTAGGACAGATATTGAATAGGAACATTAAGTTACTAGTAAGGATCGCCAAATATTCCTTTGATATTGTCGGCCGTGTGCGAATATTGTCCACTGTGAGTAAAAGCGGTACCCATCATTCTGAGGGTTCTTCTTCATACTTAAATGTAGCTCAAATACAAACTGTTCTGTATCCTTTCGAATAATATGTATATGGCAATAATACACGAAATCTCTTGAACATCCAGGATTCAATTGTTCAGTACTTATACTGGAGATTTCTTCAACAATTTTTGGTGTGTTCATCTTTGGGCGACCTTCATTCAACCATTCATCATCTTCCATTTTGTTTCACCGACTTCAGTAGAACACTTCTTTTGCTTTTATTCGATTTGAGAAATCTTTTCTTTCGTCAGAAAGGATTTTTAAATGATTTGTGTTGCTACATCGTGGATTTATCACTAGTGTATCATATAATTTCACAAATTTATCATATAATATATATTAAGAAATTGGATATCATTATTTTCATTAGATTACCAGACTCGTATATACATATCTGCTTCTCGTAATATTGCAAGGATTATGTAAATCAACGCTCCTGCCTTCTGTGGCCTTCCTCATTCCCCCAATCACTCGGAAGTAGATCAATATTCTGCATTGTTAAATTAGCACCGCATGCAAGGATATGTTACGCAAGTTGACAATTCAGTGCTTTCGTTTTGTCGGCGTCGCTCTATCGTCGCTTGTAATCACCTTAATTGGCTTAGGCACAAGTAATGCCGCGTAGTTTTGCGTTCCTTGTGGTTTCACTCGTGTGTTGCCAGCGCCCGGTTATTATGTGATTGTAAGGAGGGGTTTGTGTGGTTTTACCAGGCTGATTCTACAAAATTGAGCCACAATTTATTACCAGCCAATTTCACAAAATTGCTCTCTCTCTAATTTGACATTTCTCAATAATTCATCGAAGGAAAATTGCCTACGTATTGAAGTGGGTGCTGCATTTTCCCAGTCTATGTCCTCTTTAGTACGATGAACTACCATTTAATTAACGGAATATATACGAAGTATTAACTGGAATCATTAAAGCGACCAAGGAGGATTGGTTGATAGTTCGGCTCACAGTGCCATTGTGGCAAGGTAATCCACTGTGACTGGAGTCAGAAGCATATTTATATCACTTCAGTAAAGGAGCTTGGAATTTATTCCTCAATGCAATGTTTCCCGAGTTCTCGAGTGTCTCTAAATCTCTGAGCAGAACAATTCACAGAATAACTCTGATGTTTTGTAATCGCTGTAAATGAAAGAATTTCAGTATGAGGAACTGTATGAGGAACATTATGAGGAATTGAATGATGATTCTGAGAGCAAATGTCTATAAAATTGCATCGAGAACTGTGACTGGGACTGTGAGAAACTGGGTATATTGCTGAAATACTGAACATTTTATCACCCAGTCGAAATAGTGATCTACGAGTATTTCGTGACCTTTACTGAATAGTTTAAAAGAGGTTCAAATGCAAGAAGTCAATATTAAAATCAACACCAAGGGTTGGGACATCGGAAACGAAGGAACTCCAATAGTCTGATAGTGAATTCCTTGATCTTCAACCAAAGATTAGTCTCCTTCTGAGGCGTCTTAAAGTATCGAGTTGTGTACTAAGGTAGAATCCATTGCTACTCTATAATGAACCCAGTTCAGTAATACCGTAGAAGGTATTATTAAAGAATATGCGGAATATCTCTGTGCGGAATATCTCTGTGTGGAATCTCTCTGTATGGAATATCTCTGTGCGGAATATCTCTGTACGGAATATCTCTATGCGGAATATCTTTGTGTGGAATATCTCTGTATGGAATATCTCTCTGTGGAATATATCTGTACGGAATATCTCTGTGCGGAATATCTCTGTGTGGAATCTCTCTGTATGGAATATCTTTGTGTGGAATATCTCTGTATGGAATATCTCTCTGTTTAATATCTCTGTACGGAATATCTCTGTATGGAATATCTCTCTGTGGAATATCTTTGTGCGGAATATCTCTGTATGGAATATCTGTGCGGAATATCACTATGCGGAATATCTCTGTGTGGAATATCTCTCTGTGGAATATCTCTGTGCGTAATATCTCTCTGCGGAATATCTCTGTGTGGAATCTCTCTGTATGGAATATCTCTGTGCGGAATATCTCTGTACGGAATATCTCTGTGCGGAATATCTTTGTGTGGAATATCTCTGTATGGAATATCTCTCTGTGGAATATATCTGTGCGGAATATCTCTGTGCGGAATATCTCTGTGTGGAATCTCTCTGTATGGAATATCTTTGTGTGGAATATCTCTGTATGGAATATCTCTCTGTTTAATATCTCTGTACGGAATATCTCTGTATGGAATATCTCTCTGTGGAATATCTTTGTGCGGAATATCTCTGTATGGAATATCTCTGTGCGGAATATCTCTATGCGGAATATCTCTGTGTGGAATATCTCTCTGTGGACTATCTCTGTGCGGAATATCTCTCTGTGGAACATCTCTGTGCAGAATATCTCTCTGTGGAATATCTCTGTGTGGAATATCTCTGTGCGGAATATCTCTCTGTGATACTCTATATTGAAAAATTGTGCCACGGAATGACTTTCTTTAGTTTATACATGTTTTTTCATTCCTCGATTTTGTTTTCTTTATATATATTTGTTTTCTATATAGTTTCTTCGTATATATATTCGTGTTTCGTTATTGTTTTGGAAATCTTATTGTTATTTCTTCTCCATACTATATTCCATACTCCATACTGTATTCTCCGTTTCCATTCTATTAGTCTCCATCACTGAGTCCCTTTGAAATGGGTTTTACTAAATTTGTTTTCGCCTGCCAAGGAACTGTTTCTGATAACTTCGAAACAGTCATTCACCTCATTTGATATTCCTCGAGAAGGTGGTTGGGTGTGTGTAGTTCTGTCAACCCCTGCCAAAAATGTGCCATTGACTATGTTTGACAACTCGCTGATGGCTCTCCTTTTGCGTGTTTTCGTACTGTGCCATGATGTATGTTTAGATATGTGGAATTAGCCCGCAAGCAACCAAACACACACCTACACATGCAAATTGCCTGTGATTGGAACACAAATAATATAAATAAATTAATGGAAATTGTAGAACAGAAACGTGATGTGAGATAAGTGCCTCCAAAGAAAAGTTGCCCTTTCATTTGATTGCTTAAATCATTTATTTAATTACAATTTTCATTAACATTTTCAACTGAAATATTCAGCAGGTGGTGTCATCGGAGTGTGAGGATGTATATATCCGATATCTTCAAAACTTCGTGAACGCACTAATTCCTGGGCTATGTGTTGCTTTAATTCGGTACTTAATTAATAAACTATTTGATAAAAGATTTCCAAGGAAAGGTTTGAATAATTGGGTTCTTTTTTCAACTGTCTTTTCTACCACTTCTTACAACAGAAATGCAATATAATAATATAATATATTATATAACATAATATATAAATTACTTGTACATTTCCTGGCAACTCAGTGGAATTCAAAGAAATTGATTAAATAGTTAATTTCCATTCCTAAAGATTGGAACTTTCAAACAGAAAAGAGATCAGCAAAATCGCTTATGTCGATCTCGAGTTCTCTGGGAACAGATAATGAGTTGGTATAAACTCGTATGTATAAGTATGATATCTGCCTAGTTCAAATTATATGTATCGAAAGGTATTGAAAAGTATCACAAATTTGGATCCATTACTAACCCAAGCAAACCTATAAAAAATCGGACTTTCTACCAACCAATCCGATTTCTTATCTACCATGTTGAAGATGTTTCAAAAACTACCCATTTAGAACCCTTTTAAACTAATACTTATCTTCTACTACTTGATCTACTTTTGAGATATCACCAACAACACTGCACAACAATTCGAGTTATTGATCTGGAACATCACAGACTATGTCATATATCTGGTCTATCTGGTGTCATCATGGAGTGGTCTTTGATTTTCATCTGGACTGCCAAGCAAACTAAATACACAAACTAAGCCCCACATACTATTTTGAATAACCAAATTATATATAATCAAATATTAGGGTCAGATCTTTTGTAAGTGGACAATATACATTCTTTATTCCTGGACAGACTTTTGAGATTCATAAAAGAGTCAACGAAAGGGAAACTGCTTTTGCAGAATCCTCGTTATCTCCCTACTCCAATATTTCCATATTTCCAGGCTTATCGGCATCAATGCCTGAGTACTCGGATACCTCCTTCTTCGGTGATTCTCCGGCCTACCCCACTTCTATTCTATCTATTCTAACCCAATTAAATAGTAATCCAGAGACTGAATACTAGATGTTTATTCAATTGAATAACTCGGTCTCTCCTTCGCATAAAAAAACGCAGGCTTGAGTCAAAGTGGGGTTCGTCCAAATATCATTTTAATATCTCCTTTTCAGATCTGACATTCATATAGCCAACTGTATTGTCCTATAACGAAACCATTTGCTGATAACACTGTGATCAATAACTGTAATATTAGCATGGTTCCAAGAAATAATACACAAATTCGGGGAGTGGAACCATTACTGGAGTATCGAATAAAATGGAGAGCTCAAGTAGACTATAAAAAGTAAAATCTTTTCGACTACAAATGAAAACATAGTCACCGATTCCACTAAAAAGTAAAATAAGTTAAGAGTTATTCAAGTCTATGCGGAATATAGAACGATAACAACATGATAAGTCATCGTTGGAAATTAACTACAAACCTAGGTTAACTCTACTGGCTCCTAGGAAGAAACTCGAATCTAAAGGTCCATCAACAAACGGGCTCTCTCCAATCAATTCTGAACTCAATATCAGACCTGAGGGATTATGGTGTCTGTTAGGAAGCGTCTTGTGAACTGGAAAGTAACACCAACTAAATCCTCAGTCCAAGCTCACTAAGATACTAGAGCCACATCAGGGTTCTCCATGGGTCTGATGACTTTATGAGAAAGAGTCTTGAAAAGTGAAACCCAGTAAAACAAACAAAATCCTTAGACCAAGTTCACATAAGACACCAGAGCCACATCAGGTCTCTCCACGGGGCTGATGAATTTATGAGAAAGAGTCTTGGAAAGTGAACGGCACTAAAACACACAAAATCCTCAGACCAAGTTCACATAAGACACCAGAGCTACATCGGGGCTCTCCACGGGGCTGATGACTTTATGAGAAAGAGTCCTGGAAAGTGAATGCCAGACTTTATGAGAAAGAGCCTTGGAAAGTGAACCCTTGTAAAACATACAAAATTCGCAGACCAAGTTCACATAAGACACCTCATCGGGTCTCTCCACGGGCCTCATGGCTTTATTAGAAAGCGTCTTGGAAAGTGAACCCCAGTAAAACAAACAAAATCTTTGAACAAAGCTCACATAAGACATTAGCCTAATCATAGGTCTTCACAGGCCACTGCTAAGGTCTTCCGTATTTTAATTAGTAGCTTCGCTGGAGGACTTTCTTAGTGAGTGAAAGTGAGGACTTTTAAAAGTGAACATCACTAACATAAACAAAATCATCCAACCAGCCAAATCGGTGCTTCGGCCATTGTGGTAGTTTTTAAGCTTTGTCTAGGGTCATGTTAATGATTAGAATACTCCTTCCTAGTTCGATTTGTAGGATATTGCCCGCGTATTAAAGGTTCGAAACTTGATTGGTTTCAATAAACAGAGAATTCAGAGACAGGGAATAATGGACCATTACGACCTCCTCAGACAAAGGTAATAATGGATCATTACGACCTCCTCAGAGAAAGGGAATAATGGGCCATTACAGCCTCCTCAAAGAAAGGGAATAATGGCCCATTACAGCCTCCTCAAAGAAAGGGAATAATATGCCATTACGACCTCCTCAGAGAAAGGGAATAATGGACCATTACGACCTCCTTTGAGAAAAGGAATAATGGTCCATTACGACCTCCTCAGAGAAAGGGAAGAATGAGCCATTACGACCTCCTCAAAGAAAGGGAATAATGGGCCATTACGACCTCCTCAGAGAAAGGGAATAATGGGCCATTACGACCTCCTCAGAGAAAGGGAATAATGGACCATTACGAGAACCTATGAGAAAGGGAATAATGGACCACTACGACCTCCTCAGAAGAAGGGAATAATGGACTATTACAACCTCCTCAGAGAAATGGAATAATGGACCATTACGAGCTTCTCAGAGAGAGGGAATAATGGACCATTACGACCTCTGCAGAGAAAGGGAATAATGGTCCATTACGACCTCCTCAGAAGAAGGGAATAATGGGTCATTACGACCTCCTCAGAAGAAGGGAATAATGGACTATTACAACCTCCTCAAAGAAATGGAATAATGGACCATTACGAGCTCCTCAGAGAGAGGGAATAATGGACCATTACGACCTCTGCAGAGAAAGGGAATAATGGCCCATTACAGCCTCCTCAAAGAAAGGGAATAATGGCCCATTACAGCCTCCTCAAAGAAAGGGAATAATGGGCCATTACGACCTCCTCAGAGAAAGGGAATAATGGACTATTACGAGCTCCTCAGAGAGAGGGAATAATGGGTCACTACGACCTTAAACGATCTGGTTTCCTAAAAATGGTTTCGAAATCTGTCTTATAGAATCTTTTTCAATACGAACCCCAACTAAAGAAGGCAACAAGAATTGGTATGAGTAACACAGCTGTCTGGACTTTCTGAGAATGCTGTTCACTTGTTCACATTCTTGAGTAAATTGCACGCCTCGTAATCGCTCCGCTGGCCTTTTTTGCTTCTGCTTCCAGCACATGTGCCCATTATGTTCAAGTGTTGTTCAATACGGAATTTAAATTAATCATAACCGTATTTATTGTTCGTTGTATCGGGATTCTTCCAATATTTTCCCACTTCTTGTGTTACTTGTTCTGTAAATGTTTACACTCGCTTACAGCTTTCATTACAAGTTGAATTTTCTATTTCTTGTGTATTTTTCTTGGCTTTTCTGTTGTTTTTGTGTTTGTTTTTGTTTTTATTGTTGGCGTTACTGTCCGTATTGGTGTTTCGGTGTTGTTGTTGATGTTGTGTGTTTACGTAATTCTCTGAATGACTTTCCTGGGGCAAGGCCACATGCAGCCAATTAATCGATAACAGCGGTCAATGCGATTGTTGTTGTGGTTTTTGTTGGAGTGTAGTTTTAAAGTTGCTATTTTATTGTTAAATATTTGAGTATGCGTTTCAAGTTATATTCAAAGAATAGCGTGCCACCATTTCACCGCTCTGCTCCTAATAATTATTTAAAATTAATGCTCACTTTTGTCACCCTCTCAGGGCTTGTGTTGTTTATATTGCTTTTAGTTCGGAGAGTCCAGTTACCTCGGGCGTTGAGGGCAATCAGTTTCATTTTGCTGCGACCTCACTCACATATGACTCCATACGATTCCACATGCCCGCCCTTTTACCTTTTGCCATTCCCATGTCCTCTGTTATTGTTATTTTCATTTTCATTGATTTCTTTCGGTTTTTTCACGCTATTAGTTACTATTATTGTGTTTGTTGTTGTTTTTGTAGTAGTTTTCTTTCTAGTCTTATGGGCGGCGTTGTTTGCACGTGTTCTCGTGGTGTTCTTTTGTTGCTAGAGACAAAGTATTCCAATAGAAGGATTTGTCTTTTCTGCCAATGCCTTCATAAAGTAACTTTAAAGTAAGATTCCAGAATAATTCAAAAGATATATATTAATTGATAGAAAATCTTGTCCAACATTGAAGAGTCAGACCCTAACATGACACGTGGAAATAGTGCTTGTATGCTACTGTAGTCTGGTGGGTCAGAACTGGGTTTAAGTCAACATGTTTAGGGTTAAACCCACTGCAGAGAAGTGTATACTTGAGCATTATGGGCGCCATGAGCACTACATCTGGATATGTTGATTCAGCAGGAGATTATGAAGAGGATATCTCGGCTACAACACCAATAGATCTATTGATTCAGCAGGAGGCGATGAAGATGATATCTCGGCTACAACACCAATAGATCTATTGATTCAGCAGGAAGCGATGAAGACGATACCTCTACTATATTCATATGGATAAACGAATGATGGCAAGACCAGTAGATCTATTGATTCAGCAGGAGACGATTAAGACCATATCTTGGCTATATTCATATGGATAATGGCATGAAGAGCAGACCAGTGGTCTATTGATTCAAAAAGAGGCGATGCAGACGATATCCCAGTAGATCTATTGATTCAGCAGGAGACGATGAAGACGATATCTCGGTTATATTCATATGGATAAAGCCACGAAGACAAGACCAGTAGATCTACTGAGCAGGAGGCGATAAGACGATATCTCGGTTATATTCATATGGTAAAAGGCACGAATAGAAGACCAGTAGATCTATTGAATCGACAGGAAACGATACAGACGATATCTCGATTATATTCATATGGTAAAAGGCACGAATAGAAGACCAGTAGATCTATTGAATCAACAGGAGACAATAAAGACGATATCTCGGATATATTGATATGGTAAAAGGCACGAATAGAAGACCAGTAGATCTATTGAATCAACTGCAGACAATAAAGACGATATCTCGGATATATTCATATGGTTAAAGGCATAAAGACAAGACCAGTTGATTCAAAAAGAGGCGATGAAGACCATATCCTCGCTATATTCATATGGATCAAGGCACGAAGAAGAGAACTCTAGGCAGATGTTCAAGAGGCTGTCAGAGCAATACTCGCTGTTTCTGGCACCGTACTGTACCTAAACCACTCGCTGTACCTAAACCTATAATTTATTTTGGAAGAATGTATAACGTCAGCTTCGCGACAAGGGAACAATGGAAATATCCAGAAAGTATGGCAAGTGTTTGCTATACAGAAGGTAGCGGACTAGGTAATTGAAGAAGACATGGCGCGGTAAATAGATTAGCGTCTGTAGTGATAGTCAGCCTGCACTGAAGGCCTTAGCACACTCGAAACTACTTCAAAAATTGTCCAAGAATGTACATCCAGAGTACTGGATTTACGTAGGAACGAAGTAGCTGATGAAATGTCAAACTGCCAATGGAAACAGAGGCATTTTTCGGTATGAGTTTCGCAGGGGCTACTGCTTGGAGCAAGAGCCATGCCAATTATATTCACCAAGACCGATGGGATGAACTGGCATACTGTGGAACTGCGGGTACTCCAATGGGACCAGAGCCATTTATCGGTATGAGTTTCGCAGGGGGTATGATTGGATCAAGAGCCATGTGAAATATTTTTCAGGAGCGATGGTGCAGTTCAGTAGCCTGCAAAACAACCGAGAGCTTCCTAGAGAGCCCAAACAAGAGAGTTGAAGATTTCCTTCTAATAGTACGAAGGAAAGATAATCGATCATTAGTGGGGCTAATCTCGGAGCATTATCCATGGGGTCATCTTATGGCGACCATAGGCATCATCAAGAGTCAGAATTACGTCTCTGTCTGGAGGAAGAACATGCATTTTCTCTGCACTTGTCCTGTCTTTGCCAGAATAAGGAGACGCATATGAGGGTCCGATATTTTGGGATTGGACAACGTGCATTCCTTATAACTGGATAGACTTCTGAGATTCATAAAAGAATCAAAGAAGTTTGAAAATATGTCACTTTGCTTTCACAAGCCTCTATCTCCATGCTATGATTTTTGAAACTATCTAATGATCTTTGGAACTATCTCAGAAGAATGCTTATGTTGGAAAAGTCTGAAATTTTGTGCACAGAATGCTTCGATAAAAGGTACAATGAAATGGAAGCAGCATCGGGAGAATTTTTCCTAAATTTCTGCTGAATGTGAATATGGAGGCGACTTCGACTTCACTGTCTATAAGAGATGGATGATATTTGATTCCTTCTTCTCTGGATTATATAAATTTATGTAAAACCTGTCTGTAACTGTGGAGTAGTTAAAAGAAATCTTGAAATCATCCGAGAGAAGATTTATACCAGAAAATCGCACCTTGAGCCACCACTAATCGTTCGCTAGAAATATGTGAATGAGAAGATTCTTCCATTTCTGAAGATAGTACGCAGACTCTGTATGTGTATGAGGAAACATTCTTCTATTCCTAGAGATAGTATGTAGACTTTGTATGTGTATGAGGAAACATTCTACTATTCCTAGAGATGGTATGTAGACTCTGTATGTGTATGAGGAGACATTCTACTATTCCTAGAGATGGTATGAAGACTCTGTGTATGTATGCGGAAACATTCTTCCATTGCTAGAGATAGTATGAAGACTCTGTATATGTATGAGGAAACATTCCTCTATTCTTAGAGATTCATGAAAGCTCTGTATATGTGAGGAAACCTTATTCTATTCCTAGAGATAGTATGTCGACTTTGTATGTGTATGAGGAAAGATTCTACTATTCCTAGAGATGGTATGTAGACTCTGTATGTGTATGAGGAGACATTCTTCTATTCCCAGAGATAATATGAAGACTCTCTGTATGTATGAGGAAACATTCTTCCATTGCTAGAGATAGTATGAAGACTCTGTATATGTATGAGGAAATATTCTTCCATTGCTAGAGATAGTATGAAGACTCTGTATATGTATGAGGAAACATTCCTCTATTCTTAGAGATAGTATGAAAACTTTGTATATGTATGAGGAAACATTCCTCTATTCTTAGAGATTCATGAAAGCTCTGTATATGTGAGGAAACCTTATTCTATTCCTAGAGATAGTATGTAGACTTTGTATGTGTATGAGGAAACATTCTACTATTCCTAGAGATGGTATGTAGACTCTGTATGTGTATGAGGAGACATTCTTCTATTCCCAGAGATAATATGAAGACTCTGTGTATGTATGAAGAAGCATTCTTCCATTGCTAGAGATAGTATGAAGACTCTGTATATATATGAGGAAATATTCTTCCATTGCTAGAGATAGTACGAAGACTCTGTATATGTATGAGGAAGCATTCCTCTATTCTTAGAGATAGTATGAAAACTTTGTATATGTATGAGGAAACATTCCTCTATTCTTAGAGATTCATGAAAGCTCTGTATATGTGAGGAAACATTATTCTATTCCTAGAGATAGTATGTAGACTTTGTATGTGTATGAGGAAAGATTCTACTATTCCTAGAGATGGTATGTAGACTCTGTATGTGTATGAGGAGACATTCTTCTATTCCCAGAGATAATATGAAGACTCTCTGTATGTATGAGGAAACATTCTTCCATTGCTAGAGATAGTATGAAGACTCTGTATATGTATGAGGAAATATTCTTCCATTGCTAGAGATAGTATGAAGACTCTGTATATGTATGAGGAAACATTCCTCTATTCTTAGAGATAGTATGAAAACTTTGTATATGTATGAGGAAACATTCCTCTATTCTTAGAGATTCATGAAAGCTCTGTATATGTGAGGAAACATTATTCTATTCCTAGAGATAGTATGTAGACTTTGTATGTGTATGAGGAAAGATTCTACTATTCCTAGAGATGGTATGTAGACTCTGTATGTGTATGAGGAGACATTCTTCTATTCCCAGAGATAATATGAAGACTCTCTGTATGTATGAGGAAACATTCTTCCATTGCTAGAGATAGTATGAAGACTCTGTATATGTATGAGGAAATATTCTTCCATTGCTAGAGATAGTATGAAGACTCTGTATATGTATGAGGAAACATTCCTCTATTCTTAGAGATTCATGAAAGCTCTGTATATGTGAGGAAACCTTATTCTATTCCTAGAGATAGTATGTAGACTTTGTATGTGTATGAGGAAACATTCTACTATTCCTAGAGATGGTATGTAGACTCTGTATGTGTATGAGGAGACATTCTTCTATTCCCAGAGATAATATGAAGACTCTCTGTATGTATGAGGAAACATTCTTCCATTGCTAGAGATAGTATGAAGACTCTGTATATGTATGAGGAAATATTCTTCCATTGCTAGAGATAGTATGAAGACTCTGTATATGTATGAGGAAGCATTCCTCTATTCTTAGAGATAGTATGAAAACTTTGTATATGTATGAGGAAACATTCCTCTATTCTTAGAGATTCATGAAAGCTCTGTATATGTGAGGAAACATTATTCTATTCCTAGAGATAGTATGTAGACTTTGTATGTGTATGAGGAAAGATTCTACTATTCCTAGAGATGGTATGTAGACTCTGTATGTGTATGAGGAGACATTCTTCTATTCCCAGAGATAATATGAAGACTCTCTGTATGTATGAGGAAACATTCTTCCATTGCTAGAGATAGTATGAAGACTCTGTATATGTATGAGGAAATATTCTTCCATTGCTAGAGATAGTATGAAGACTCTGTATATGTATGAGGAAACATTCCTCTATTCTTAGAGATTCATGAAAGCTCTGTATATGTGAGGAAACCTTATTCTATTCCTAGAGATAGTATGTAGACTTTGTATGTGTATGAGGAAACATTCTACTATTCCTAGAGATGGTATGTAGACTCTGTATGTGTATGAGGAGACATTCTTCTATTCCCAGAGATAATATGAAGACTCTCTGTATGTATGAGGAAACATTCTTCCATTGCTAGAGATAGTATGAAGACTCTGTATATGTATGAGGAAATATTCTTCCATTGCTAGAGATAGTATGAAGACTCTGTATATGTATGAGGAAGCATTCCTCTATTCTTAGAGATAGTATGAAAACTTTGTATATGTATGAGGAAACATTCCTCTATTCTTAGAGATTCATGAAAGCTCTGTATATGTGAGGAAACATTATTCTATTCCTAGAGATAGTATGTAGACTTTGTATGTGTATGAGGAAAGATTCTACTATTCCTAGAGATGGTATGTAGACTCTGTATGTGTATGAGGAGACATTCTTCTATTCCCAGAGATAATATGAAGACTCTCTGTATGTATGAGGAAACATTCTTCCATTGCTAGAGATAGTATGAAGACTCTGTATATGTATGAGGAAATATTCTTCCATTGCTAGAGATAGTATGAAGACTCTGTATATGTATGAGGAAACATTCCTCTATTCTTAGAGATTCATGAAAGCTCTGTATATGTGAGGAAACCTTATTCTATTCCTAGAGATAGTATGTAGACTTTGTATGTGTATGAGGAAACATTCTACTATTCCTAGAGATGGTATGTAGACTCTGTATGTGTATGAGGAGACATTCTTCTATTCCCAGAGATAATATGAAGACTCTCTGTATGTATGAGGAAACATTCTTCCATTGCTAGAGATAGTATGAAGACTCTGTATATTTATGAGGAAATATTCTTCCATTGCTAGAGATAGTATGAAGACTCTGTATATGTATGAGGAAACATTCCTCTATTCTTAGAGATAGTATGAAAACTTTGTATATGTGAGGAAACATTATTCTATTCCTAGAGATAGTATGAAAACTCTGTATATGTATGAGGAAACAATCTTCAAATCCTGGAGATAGGAAGAAGACTTTGTATATGTATGAGGAAACATTAGTTTATTCTTAGAGATAGTATCCAGATTCTGTATATGTGTGAGGAAACATTATTCTATTCCTAGAGATAGTATGAAGATAATCAGTTCTTCAGGCTGACGATTTTTACTCGATATAGTCCATGTTCATTCTTCATCATTAGCACAGTCCCAAATATTTGATCTCAGTTTACATATGTCTCTTTCCTTGCTTTGTTTATCTTTCTCCCACTCTATTTCTTACTAGGTTTATATTAAAAAATGCTTTTGTATTGATTGTTAGCTGAGTTTTCTCTGACATCTAACCAAAAAATCCCTGAAGTAGTCCTTCCTATCCCGCAGGACTCAAGACTAATGAATTCAAATTAATTTATCTATGAATTCAAATTCATTTCAGTCGCGGCTATAATTTACACACCCAAATATCTTACTGGGGAAATAAGCCCATTAAAGTGTTGCTTAACAGCCAATTTCAAACACTCAAAGAAATTTTCACATTCTAATTGAATTAAATTGCGCCTTGCACATGGGATTCCCTCCCACTGTAACTGTACAATTGTCTCTCCCATTATCGTCCAACATATGTGCGCCATTTGTATGTGTTTGCTCGGTTATATTTTAATCTTTGCTTAGTGTGCTTTTTTTAATTTGCTAATCATCGCTTACAGTGCTCGAACCACCTTCAATGCGGATTGTCTCAATTGCATTTTCCTTTGTTCCATTGTGAAACTTGGTATAATATGTGTCCAGATATGGCAAACATTTGTTTTCTTATTTGAAAGCGTCTTTGAAATGCAGACGAGCGATTTATCGACACTGGTGTCTAAAGTAGAAGTGGCCTCTTAGTCACTGGTACGGCAACCAGGAACACCTGGATCTAATTGGTGGCTCTGGTTACTGGTGACTCTCCACACATTTCTTGCGGCTACCAACGACATCACGCTGCCTACCACTGTTTGTAGCTACATAAGAAAGAGCTTGGGAGTAACTTGAAGAAGCTGAAGGTGCATAATGGGGGTGCTTCTGATTGTTCTCTGGAGCCAAATATCCTCAATGATCCCTTGTCTGTCGTAATAGTAATGTCACCCGGAGCTTGCTGCACTCTAAAGTGCTCCACTGTTCATTTCGATTTACTGGTGTAAATGAAGATGATGTTGTGAGGTGAATTATAAAGATAAAGTCTAATGCTGTGGGAGAAGATGGAATACCAATTCGTTTTGTTAAGTTTGTATTACCCGATATTTCTGGCCCAATTACTCACTTTATCAATCACTGCTTCACTAGTAGTCAATTTCCTGGCATGTGGAGAGTTGCTTGCATTGTTCCTGTGCAATCAGAGCCCAATAAGTTTCGACCAATAATCAATTTGTCATGCATGTCTAAGGTATGTGAAGCTCTTAATAATTACCTGAATGATAACCATCTTTTCCTCCATTTCAGTCTGGGTTTCCAGTGGTACATAGTTGTGCCACTGCTATGTTGAAGGTTTTGGATGATGTTCGAATTGAGTATGATAAGCAATTTTTGACCTTATTGTGTTTTCTGGACTTTTCTAAGGCTTTTGACAGTGTTAACCACTCCCTACTGTGTGAGAAGTTGAAAGCTTACTGTTACGTAATTGCCTTTCTGACAACTAATACCAAACTCAATACTTGGATTCGTATCGCTGGATTGTGTAATAAGCAAACAGTTCCTTCTTCAGTTAAAACAATTGGCTTTATTAGTTTGTTCGTTCAACTTACTATTGGCTTTAATTCTATTTGCTCGCTTCTCACACTTCATCTTCGCTAATAATTTGATGATTCAGTTAGTCCGTTGTTACACCACAATTTCCCTATTTACATCCGCTTCAACTGCTCGGTGCTAACACGATGTCCGCTCTGCAACGATCACTTGTTTAGCATTTGAACGCAGTTTCGCATGCCTTCTCGCGTGTGTATTTTTAGGGGTTGAAAATGACGCTTGCCTTAAAACTATCAACCAATCAGATGGCGTGTTGATTTCGTAACAATACTTTGTGTTTAGTGTCCGTGCTGTTGGTCTGATGAGCAACTACCTTGGAGGTAGAATGCAGAGGGTTCGAGTTGGTGATAATTTTTCTAATTTCAGAGTCATTGATATGGGAGTGCCGCAGGGTTCTGTCCTTGACCTCTTTTGTTCTCCATGTTCATTAAAGATATCCTCACAATTTGTGATAATACCACTGTTCATGCATATGCTGATGATATTCAAATTTACTTGTCAAGACGATATGGTCTAATAGATGACCGGTGTTGTAGAGTGAAAGAGGACCTTGACAGGATTGGTCGATGGGCATTTGACAATGTTTTGTCTCTGAATCCTCAGAAGTCTTGCGTCCTGCCCATATCGAAGCATATTATAGATTTTGATGACATTCCTCCAGTGCAGCTGGATGGTGTTCAATTGCGTTGATTGTACCTGAATTTCACTATCGTAGTTCTACGTGATTTTTATCATTACTAGAATACTAAGACTTTCGCGATTCAAGGTTAGTATCCTTTTGGAGATACTACAGTTCGGTGTATGAACTCTCTTTGCCTGTCTTTGGCCAAAAGGGTGTTGCCATTGGATAGCTATCTGATTTTCTTCCCATTTCTTAAGTAAGTCTGCAGAGTGGCACGTAGACATACCGTAGAATGGTTCAGGGTCAATCAGGGGCTTCCTTTTCGCGAGGCAGTCCGCCCTTTCATTCCCACCGTGTTCTTCATGTCCAGGCACCCAACAAAGTGTGACATCGTTGTCTTTGCCTAGTTCATTCAGGATCTTATGACATTCTTCAACCAATCTAGATGTATATTAGTACGATATCAGGGCCTTAAGGGCAGCCTGGCTATGACACAATGCATATTACCTTGCCGTTTAGTCTTCTACGAAGACATTCTCGGATTCAAGCTTCGATGGTGAAGACTTCCGCTTGAAATTCTGTGGGAGTCTTACCCATAGGGAGCACTTTTTGGAATAATGTCCCAATATATCTGCTCCTGTACTTCCGTCTTCCAGTTTGGACCTATTAGTATACCATATCAGGGGATCTTGTGGAAAGTTGGTAATGAATTCCTGTGTAGTGAATGATATTTTTCTTAGCATATTGTCAGAAACCCTTATAATGGGGTTCATTCAAAAGGGATCAAGTACTTTCATATGCCCCAAAGACCTCCACCCTGTATGTGGGAGATGTCTGGAAGGCGTAAGGCCTCACCATGCCCATTGCCCATTTCGTAAGCAAATTGTTTACCACATAGAGGCTTGTCGTCAAATAGGTTAGTCTTATGTGGCAGTCTATCAACTTCTCCATTGCTTGGATCATGAAGGAGCTGAGGCTGATGGCTCTATACGCTTTAGGTAGTTGAACTATCGTTGTACCTGCCTAGGTTATAAATACCACTTTTACCTCCCTCTATTTTGATGGCATGTGGGCAAGCAGAAGGCTTGACCGCATTATCCTGACCAGACTGGAGGCAATTATGCCCGAGCCCCTCTGAAGAAGGCAAGGCATGACATTACCTGGGCCAGGAGGTTTGTATGGGCCAAAAGTTGAGATGGCCCATTATACCCTGTTATTATTTATGAGTTTGGTTTCTAGACTCCTTCCTCGATTGTTGGCAGTCAAGGACTGCTCTTGCGTCAAGTTTAGAGGGGTCGCTACCTGGAGCATATTTCCTCAGGCGATCTGACGTAGTTTCCATCTGGTTTCTTTAGGGTATCTAGACCATTGGAATGTTATTTTTGAAGGGCTTTCTGAACGCGAAACATTTGGGTAGATCTGTATTCCTACTATGCTCTCTCCATGTACCTCGTTTCGATTTTCTAAGCTCTCGATTGTACCCAGTAAGGGTATTTTTATAGGTGTCCCAGTCTCCTTTCCTATATGCTTTGTTAAAGAGTTTCTTTACCTTGTTTCTCAGAGTATTGAGCACATTGTTCCACCAGGGAAGGTCCCTTTGAGACTTCCTAAGTCTCCGGGGAATTCTCCTCGAAAGCATTTTTGAGGTTGCAGAAGATTTCCTGTTCCAATCTCAAGCTCGTGTGCCATTTTTATAGGTTCGATCGAGTAATTCACATTATCATTTATGGGAAAGCGAAACGAGTCCCAATTAGTTTTATTGGGATTACGAAATCTCTGGCATATCTCCTTTTGGGCATATACATCAAATCTTATATGACGATGATCCGACATCGATACGTCTTTTGAGACATGCCAGTTCAAGACGACAAGTTAGAACTGGCCAGGGTGACTTCACCCCTGATGACGTTCACGAAGATTGGTTCGTTACCTTTATTAAGTATTACTGTAACTTGGATTCTAAATCATAACTGACTGACTTCAATACAAAGTTTGCATTCATGACTGTTAGTAAGATCTGAAATCCCAACTGACTGACTGCAATACAAATTGAGCACTCATGACAGTCACAGTTGGATCTGAAATCATAGCTGACTGACTGCAATACAAAGTTTGCATTCATGACTGTGACTTTGATCTGATATTTCAGCTGATTCAACTGACTTCCATACAAATTTAGCATTCATGACTGTGGCTTGCATCTGAAATCATAAGTGATGAACTGCAATACAAAGTTTGCATTCGTGAATGTGACTTTGATCCGCAATCCCAACTGACTGAGTGCAATACAAAGTTTGCATTCATGACTGTGACTTTGATCTGATATTTCAGCTGATTCAACTGACTTCCATACAAATTTAGCATTCATGACTGTGGCTTTCATCTGAAATCATAAGTGATGAACTGCAATACAAAGTTTTCATTCGTGACTGTGACTTTGATCCGCAATCCCAACTGACTGAGTGCAATACAAAGTTTGCATTCATGACTGTGACTTTGATCTGATATTTCAGCTGATTCAACTGACTTCAATACAAATTTAGCATTCATGACTGTGGCTTTCATCTGAAATCATACGTGATGAACTGCAATACAAAGTTTGCATTCGTGACTGTGACTTTGATCCGCAATCCCAACTGACTGAGTGCAATACAAAGTTTGCTTTCATGACTGTGACTTTGATCTGATATTTCAGCTGATTCAACTGACTTCCATAAAAATTTAGCATTCATGACTGTGGCTTTCATCTGAAATCATAAGTGATGAACTGCAATACAAAGTTTTCATTCGTGACTGTGACTTTGATCCGCAATCCCAACTGACTGAGTGCAATACAAAGTTTGCATTCATGACTGTGACTTTGATCTGATATTTCAGCTGATTGAACTGACTTCAATACAAATTTAGCATTCATGACTGTGGCTTTCATCTGAAATCATAAGTGATGAACTGCAATACAAAGTTTGCATTCGTGACTGTGACTTTGATCCGCAATCCCAACTGACTGAGTGCAATACAAAGTTTGCATTCATGACTGTGACTTTGATCTGATATTTCAGCTGATTCAACTGACTTCCATACAAATTTAGCATTCATGACTGTGGCTTTCATCTGAAATCATAAGTGATGAACTGCAATACAAAGTTTTCATTCGTGACTGTGACTTTGATCCGCAATCCCAACTGACTGAGTGCAATACAAAGTTTGCATTCATGACTGTGACTTTGATCTGATATTTCAGCTGATTCAACTGACTTCCATACAAATTTAGCATTCATGACTGTGGCTTGCATCTGAAATCATAAGTAATTGACGGCAATACAAAGTTTGCATTCGTGACTGTGAGTTTGATCCGCAATACCAACTGACTGACTGCAATACAAAATTTGTATTCATTGCTTTGAAACTTTCATCTGCAACTTACACTAAATACAATACAAACTTTCATGCATGATTGTGCCATACTCCTGGGAGGGTTCGAAGGCGCAACCCCAAGACTGTGAGACTAGCATATTATTAATTCCATGACATTTGACGCAATAAAACTATACTTATGCTAACAAAGTTAACTAAAAGACATAATTATAAAAGAGTCAAATATCGCTCCTAGTCGGAGCATATGGCGGTCACAAAAGCTCTCCAACGGTTTCTACCAGCAGCCAGGTGTCTTATTTCGTTCCAGGTAGACTAGCTTGGTTACCCTCAAATCAAGGAGGCCGACTACAATGAATTTCATTCCAATGAGTTGAGAATGAAATAAGCTAAACTGCAATCAAACCACTTGAATTGTGACCCCAGTCACAGCAGCTCGAATGCATTCTCTTTTGTGTGATTCTGCTTCAGGTTTCTTCAGCTGGCAGCTAAATTTCCATTTACGAGACATGATAATGAGGACTCAGTCATGTGCGGTGATGTACTCGTATCTCAGTCGTCGCCATTTAGTACCCACAGCAAACTTGCACAGCTTAGCTCCAAAACTTGTCGACACAATTCCCATTATATATTTGAATATTACACTTGTGTGTATTTAAAGCGCAATCACAGCAATTACCGAGCGTAATTTACTTAGCCGCAGACCCCATTCTTATCTCCGCACTTTATCGCTAAAGTAAATATTCGTGCCATATGCGAATGCATGACTCGAAGTGACACGTTGCGAGGTCGGGTGGTGTAAGTAATGCTGCACACATGCCTTTGTTCGGGGCAGACAAAGGGTAAACAAAGCGTTACGCTACTGCTCCACTCTCACACTCTCGCTCTGTCTCACTCTGTATCTCTCTGTCTCTCTCTCTCCATATATATATACATCCCACTTTCTGTATACCTCTCCTTTAAGTACTAAGAAACAAGAAATGCAAAGTAAAGGAATTTCGAAAGGAGCTTCGCCACTGCTGCTCCTCAATTGGTATTTTAGTTCTGCTGTCAATCCCTTCCCAGTGTCGGGAGAAGCGCACGCGGTCTGGTTATTGATTATACCAAAAGCCAAATTCATTATCAAATTCCATGCATATCAAATTTCTTTCCAAAGCAGGAGCGAGCGCACAGCTTAAATATTTAATGGACAGACAGGCAGACGTTTCGTCACGATCCGCCGGCACTTTACATGGAAAAGCTGCTTCAATTTCCGGTGCGGGGGCTTCCTCTGGACATTAATAGAACTGCGTATAAATATTGAATTATATTAATAAAATCGTCTGCTTTGGGGAGTGGAGGTGTGGTCTGGAAGCGTGTGCTACAAAATTGTGTGTCAGATTTACAATTAACATGGAGACTTTCTTTCACATTTTTTGCAATTAACAACTTTAATTGTACTTTTTCCACACTTGACGCTTTTTTAATGTTTATTTTCCATTATTTTTAATTTACTTTTGCAATTTATTGTGTTGTGTGTGGCGAATTGTAAACATACTTTTATAATTTGCGAGCCTTTACACGTATTTGTTTTGATGTGCCATGTAGGAACAGTTTTTCCTTTTACAGTTTTACAATTCCTAAAACAACCGCTCACATTTAACTTGCTGTGTGACAACTTTGTTTATTTAAACACCCACCCTGAAATATCCAACATGATTAATTGCTATATGACAACTGAGAACAGTTTTCCTTTTACAGTTTTGAAATACCAAAAACAATCGCTCACATTTAACTTGCTGTGTGAAAACTTTGTTTATTCAAACGCCCTTCCTAAAATATCTAACCTGATTAATTGCTATATGACAAGTGAGAACAGTTTTCGTTGTTTATTTTTAAAACCCCAAAAACAACCGCTCACATTTAACTTGCTGTGTGACAACTTTGTTTATTCAAACGCCCTTCCTAAAATATCTAACCTGATTAATTGCTATATGACAAGTGAGAACAGTTTTCGTTGTTTATTTTTAAAACCCCAAAAACAACCGCTCACATTTAACTTGCTGTGTGAAAACTTTGTTTATTCAAACGCCCTTCCTAAAATATCTAACCTGATTAATTGCTATATGACAAGTGAGAACAATTTTTATTTTTACAGTTTTCAAATACCAAACAAAAATTCTCACATTTTGCTTGTTGTGTGATAACTTTGTTTATTCTAGCACCCACCCTAAAATATCTGACTTGATATATGACAACTGAGAAGAGTTTTCCTTGTTTAGATTTAAAATACCAAAAACAAACGCTCACATTTAACTTGCTGTTTGACAACTTTGTTTATTCTAAGACCCTCCCTAAAATATCTTACCTAATTAATTGCTCTTTGGCAACTGGGAACAGTTTTTCGTATACAATTAGTCACATTTGTTGCGTTAAACATTTTCATTCTTTCTTACAAGTATTATATTTATAAATTTGTGGGTACAGTCTTCCAAAGCTAGCATATCATTTCACTCTTTCTTACAAG
The DNA here is from genome assembly GCA_920105625.2 of Clusia tigrina. NCBI lineage: Eukaryota > Metazoa > Arthropoda > Insecta > Diptera > Clusiidae > Clusia > Clusia tigrina. The sequence goes on from OV050030.1 coordinate 33,635,734, forward strand.
TATTATATTTATTAATTTTTGTTTGGTGGGTACAGTTTTACTTGCTTTTTAATCTACTCTTCCTAAGCGTAGCATATCATTTCAAGTAAATATATTTACATACCTATAATACATTATTATATTACATTAATTGCTTTCGCTTTGACAGGTAGGAACAGTTATTCTTTCATTGAACTCTATACCTCTTTCTTACATTCGTCGGAGTTTAACAACTATATATTAAATACTTTTTACTAAGTTGGGGAGTGTGGCTATTATATAATTTATTTGCTACATTTTGTCCAATGGGAACAGTTCTTACATTCTTCCAAGTGTGAATATTATATAATTTATTTGCTACATTTTGTTAAATAAGAACAGTTTTTACATTCTTCGATGTGTACATTCTTTCATGTGGGCAGTTTTTTGCATTTGTCGAAGTGTGTCAACAGTATTACTTAAAAGACACATTGAACAGTTTTTTAAACTTTTTATATCAAAGTTAAAATTGTTTTTGTTATATTCACTAATTGCTTACATGAGGACAGTTTTTTGCATTCGTCGAAGTATGAAAACAGTATATCTTATGTGACACATTGCATTTATGAGAATAGTTTTTTTTTAACTTTCAATATCACAATAAAAAAGGACTTGTATTCTTTGTAATTTGGCTAGTAGGAAATGTTCCTTGGAACAGTTTTTGCTCTCTTATTGACGCATGTAAATTTGGCGGTTGAGAACAGCTTTAATTTTATTGAACGTCATTGTCTTCAATACTAAAAAATTACAATTTGTTATATTCTTCGAAGAATGGTGGATATAGCGACCATAATTTGCTAAATTTTAATAGGTGGGAACAGAATTTTCTCTGCAAATTATGTACAAATACGAGGATTTCCAATTCCAATAGGCATTAATGTCTGAGTACTTCGAGATCTCCTTCTTTGGTGGTTCTCCGGCCTAACCCACAGTACACTTCTAACTAGTACACTAGCTAGTGAGAACAGTTTGTTCCAGTTCACAGTTTATTCTCCTCTTACCCAAATTATATTTTATTTTCTCTTATAGTATATTTAATGTTTGAATACATTTTCTGTTTTTTTTTTTTAAGTATGTTCAGTTTTATTGTTTTCTAATTAACTATTTTAAAGATATACTTATCTATAAGCATGTCATTGGTTCTTGCTAAGAATCTCTACAATTTGGTGAGAATAGTTTTCTTTCTTTATAATTTATTCTGCTATTACCGCAATTATTATAATAATTTTTATAGTATTAGAATACTTTTTTTGCATTATTCGAACTGATTTTCGCATACAAACCAATATTATTAATACTTTGAGAGTGGGAACACTTTTTTGTACTTAGCGCCAACAATAAATATATGCTTATATTTGTGAGTTTTTGGTTGTGGATACTATAAAGCAAAATATTTCACTTCCAATCTACATTGGAAAATAACAACACAGTCCCAATAAATACATATTTATCACATTTGAAAAGTGAGTACAGTTTGTGTTACCATGTGAACAATCCTATTAATTGAAGTGATTTCTAATAAATGAAAACACATGTTGAAGTATTGATTTGCGAGGTGTGATTATGTGGCTTGACTGCTTTTTCAGAATTCATAAAGTGGGAACAGTTTTTTTATTTTTTTACAGTAGTTTTAAACACTATCTAGAAAGATCCATTGGTTTAGTTCTGAAATTCTTGCTTCATATACTAATAAAATGTATTACTGAAACATTAGAACGCAGATTGGGAACAGTTTTTTAGTATCAAAGAGTTTTCAATTATTTCTTAATATACTATTCTTTAGTAGCAAACTTACAAAAAAAACTATAAAACATAAAATTTAATACTGAAAAAGCAGAACGCAGGTTGGGAACAGTTTATTGGTATCAAAGAGTTTTCAATTATTTCTTAATATACTATTCTTTAGTAGCAAACTTACAAAAAAAAAAAAATTATAAAACATAAAATTTAATACTGAAAAATTAGAACGCAGGTTGGGAACAGTTTATTGGTATCAAAGAGTCGTCGAGAGAATATTGCAAAGTTAATATAGAAAACCGTTAAGTTAAAATAGCGTTAATTTGTAAGGATCCGGAATCAATCGACCTTTTTTCTCTTAGTTTTAATTTTAGCTGCCAACATTATTTCGACGGTTAATTCTAACAGAACATCATTCCTTCTTTGAATACTGTATACCAAATTGTTCTAAAAGTTTGCTTATAAACAAATATCGGTGTGGATATATCTCAGATTTTTATGTGTGTGTGTGAAGTGAGTTCAATTCTGGTGAATGTGAATTCATCCTCAATGCAAATCTCGCAACCCTGTTCATATCCCCCTTACCTCATGCACTATCATTTCATGCCTTCACACCTCTTTATATGTTCCTCTCATTTTGTATTCGGCACTTATTCATTCTCTCATTGATTTCATACTATTCTAAATGCACTTTGTAAACATTTTCAACATTCTTTTTGTTTGTTTTCTGTCCTCATTTCAGAATATCCCGCTCCAAAATCCCAACTCACCTATCAAAAGCAATTATTCAAAACAATCAAGAAACAAAAATATGAAAAACAATTCTCTTCTCAATAGAAATAAGTGTCAAATATAAATGTAAAAAGTGTGTAACTGTGAGAAGAGGCAAAGTGTGAAGAATAAGCTAAAGTAGCAGAAAAAGCAACAACAAAAAACACAAATAAAAAAACAAACGACAATTCTACAAATTTATTCATAAAATCAGCGCCGACATTGTACGAAATTCGAATTTCCACAAGACGACGAAAACAATGCAAACATGGCAACTACCCGCGTCACCATCGGCACCAACAACGGCAACAACAGCAGCACCAACGGCAGCAATGCGAACAGCAGCAACAGAATCACTCACGCATCCGACACACGCAACTGCGTGCAACAAGTGCAGAGCTGGTGCCAGGAGAGTTGGCGTGAGCTGACTAGCAAAATACGCAAAAGAACCTCGGCGACGACACCTGCATCGGGCCTGGCCACTGCAACTGGTGGCAGTGTGAATGATGTTGCCGCAGCAGCAGCAGCTCCAACAGCCACCAATGGTAGCATCTCGGCGGCAGCGTCCACGTCGACAGCACCAGCGGGAGCAGCCGTCAAGAGTTGGTCTCTGCGGAAGGCGAAAAGTCGATGTGAGCAAATTTTATTCTACTCTATGCCTTTGCTTTATGCTCTTTCGTTTTAGCCGCCCTCAACTGGGCTGTAGAAGAGATTTGTAAGTTGGCTCTTATACACGCAACGCTTTTCCTTATACTGCCTCGCTCTTTTTAATGGCTTTTTGCAGTATTATATTCAGCAGTCCAGTGGTAGAAAGGGTCGGGTTAACATTCTCTTAGCCGCAAGCCAATTTTTGCATGCCCCAGCAGAAAAAAGGCTTTTACAAGTCCCAACCCTTAACTAAAATTATTACTATTTGTAAGAAGAATGTTTTATTTAAATCAGACTTGTCTAGGACTTTCCCTCGCAGGATTTTAAGTAGCTAATAAGATATTAGGAATAATTCTGTTAAAGTATGGGAGATTTTGTATTATAAATGAACATGGATTCTTCATAGAAGACTTCAAAAAACTAACCCAATGGCCTCCTCGAGAAACTAATGGATAAGCCTCCCAGACAATGTAATGGATAATCCTCCCAGAAAACAGAACAATCTTGAATATAGATAAAATAAACGACCCAATTAAAGTATCCTTAGACGAATGTATCAAGTGTTTAACATTAACCAGCAACTGATATACTCGTATTATATCGTTAAGTTTTGAGTTGACGAACCCATTTTCTTCAGGCTAGTTAGGTAGGTAGGAGTGGCAGCTCAGTTCACCAAAACCACACTGGAGCACTCCTAATGCTCCATTGCGATACCACGGTGTGGCGCTGTATGAGTACTGACTACAATTCTCTTACTTAAAGATAGTGATAGTCAGGTCAAAGAGAGCGTCGGAAAAGGCACGACTCCCCCATTATGTTACAGTAAACCATCCTGATAATTTAATGAATTTAGCTATGTCCCTAATATTGAAGGATGAGAGCTCTGTCAAATTTGTGTTATATAGGGCCCAAAAGTGTAGTTTCTTCTTCTACCCGAAGATGGGCAGTGTTATAAAGGGTGGAGCACCGTCTCCTCCTCCTCATCGGAACCACAGCCCCAACAAAAATCGTTTGAGGGTAGGCCCAGTCTTTCTGCATGCTTTCCCAGTATGCAGTGGCCGGACAAAACAGACACAGTTATCGACAGAGATTTGCGATCAAAGTCGAAGGAGTTGGTTGGTTCCGTGTTTGTCCATTCTTGGCCTAGCTAGTTGACAGGCATTTCTGATCGAGTCCAAGGAATTGGTTGGTTCCGTGTTTGTCCATTCTTGGCCAAGCTAGTTGACAGGCATTTCCGATCGAGTCCAAGGACTTGGTTGGTTCTGCGTTTGTCCGTTCTTGCCTAAACTAGTCGACAGGCATTTGCGATCGAGTCGAAGGAGTTGGTTGGTTCTGAGTTTGTCCATTTTTGTCTAAGTTAGTCGAGAGGGATTTTCGATCAAGTCGAAGGATTTGGTTGGTTCTGTGTTTGTCCAACTTAAAGAGGTAGGGTAGCTTTTACGTTTAAGAACTTCTTCGGCATAGAATCACCCAATTTTCTTCGGAGGTGATTTGTCTCCATTCTCGGACCAGATATTTTTCAGCATTTCTCTCGTATGCTGTCGAATGGTACGCTCCAATAGATCCCGTACATGCTCGATAAAATTTAAATCAGGCGACTGAGGTGGCGTTTTAAGCTGTTTCGGGACGTTATATATCAACCAAAGCTTAGTATCATGAGGATTTTGCTTCGGGTCATTATCCTGCAGAAACTTGTATTCGTTACCCAACTGTAAATCCTCAGCAGTCGGCATTAAGTTTTCTCCTAAAATGTTAAGATAGACTTTATGATCCATTGTTGATGGTATAAACGCCAAATTGCCTACTCCTTTGGCGCACATGCCCCCAAACCATAACACCACCTTCTCCATATTTTATAGTAGGTTTTCTGACCCCGACTGAGGCAGATAGGGGAGGAAGATATAGGCATAGAGATAGCAGCAGAATCCCCAACCATAAACTCGTTTTGCTAGTGTCCAACAAGAAAGTTTCATATTAGCTCTTTGTTCCATGATTACCTTTACGACACATGCCATCTTCATTCTACCACATAAACACCCATAAACTTTTAACCTGTCATCCGATTTACATGAACTTGGGTGCGTTTGAAAGAGAAAATATGTCCTTTTTAAACGCCACTATTTGCTGACATACCATATTTACGAGTATTACCACTCTTTGCAACTAGTGCCAAACTAGTTCATTACCTTACGCGAATGACATTCATTATGCAATATTCAGAATGCTTCTCACAGTCATCTTCGCATATCTATCCTTCGAACTGTCTTCTCTTACCTCTTCTTGTCGTTAGTTTGCAACTGGTACCCAACTAGTTCATTTTGCAGAAAGCCCCGACAATGGTAGTTTGTAACTGGTACCCAACTAGTTCATTTTGCAGAAAGCCCCGACAATTGTAGTTTTTAACTGGTACCCAACTAGTTCATTTTTTATAAAGCCACGACAATGGTAGTTTGTAATTGGTACCCAACTAGTTCATTTTGCATACAGCCACGACAATGGTAGCATGTGCGAGTAAATGTGAAAATAGTTGTGGTGTCCTTACTAACATATTCCTGTATTTTATGAAAATTATGTTCTTAGTGTCAAAATGTATTATATCCCATCCTATACAGGAGGTTTTTTCAATCTAGTGATGAACCATTGAACATCAGTCAAATGAGTAAACAATGATTGGATAAGTTCATCCTCTATCATGCCTTCCGCAGACGTATTTGCTCATTTTCCATTTTACGCAAGATAAACCACATAAACAATTCGCTGATAAATGAAGAAGAACGCTCATTTAGGAATTTCGTCCTTTGGAGAAACATGAACTCATATGAATTCTATGAACCGATTCACTTTTTCGTATGACTATATAATTATATATATAACTATATATATAACTATATATATAACTATATATATAACTATATATATAACTATATAACATACTGTAGTCCAGAGACCTGTGTTGCATGATGGGAACCCAAATAATTCCTCTTCATTAGAGACAAAAGAGAATCATGACTCTTCTGGAGGGGTTACTGAATAGGTTCTATATCTTTTAGAATTATGGTGGTGTTCAATTGGCATAATATCTCTCCGAACTATGTAGATCTCAAATCTCTACAAAACAACGTCTGTTCAGCAAGATGAAAAACTTTTTCCGTTCAAGTTCTTGAAATTTTTCTCCTTTTCAAGTTCTGAAACTACTTCTTCTGTTCAAATTCTGGAAATACTCCTTCTGAACAAGTTTTGGAAATACTTCTCCCGTTTAAGTACTGGAAACACTAATCGTGTTCTAGTTCTGGAAATACTTCTCCCGTTCAAGTTCTGGAAATATTTCTACTTCCGGAAATACTCCTCCAGTTCTGGAAATACTTCTCCTGTTCAAATTCCTGAAACACTTCTCCTGTTCCAGTTCTGGAAATACATCTCCCGTTCAAGTTCAGGAAATTCTTCTCCTGTTCAAATTCCTGAAACACTAATCCTGTTCAGATTCCAGAAATACTTCTCCTGTTGAAGTTCTGGGAATACTTCTCCCGTTCAAGTTCTGGAAATACTTCTACTTCCGGAAATATTCCTCCAGTTCTGGAAATACTTCTCCTGTTCAAATTCCTGAAACACTTCTCCTGTTCCAGTTCTGGAAATACATCTCCCGTTCAAGTTCTGGAAACACTTCTCCTGTTCCAGTTCTGGAAATACTTCTCCTTTTTTTAATATTTTAGGGAATTACTGAAGCGTTTACCCACGAGTTTTTGTAGCTTCGGTAAGTCCGGTTTATTGACCCACATTTAGTTTCAAATTTTCACTGCAGGGTCATCGCTCAACATGTGGTTTTCTCATAAACACACAAAACACTCTCCCTCTCGCACATGGCGGTGCTCTCACAGCCATTCGAAAGTTATTTTCTTAACGTTTCTTCAAAATTTGCATATTTTTAAGGACATCTCTTTAAGAAAACACATCCTTAGAGTGCTCGGAATTAATTCAATGGCTTTCGCAAATTTACGCTGAAGGACACACAAATACACAGGGGCCTCCTTACGGCCAACAAGAGCATAAGTGTCCACCCACACACACGACACAAGAGGCGAAAGCGAAATGAGACCGCTTCCGAGCAGTTGAAATTTTAGATTCCTGCACTGGAATCTAAACGCACACGAGAGTGGCTGCCAGCGCCTTGTGGGAACCTGCCTCGTTCGAGGCAAACACAGCCATTTGCACACAAACACACAAATTGACAATCTGGCGACCAGGCGTGCAGAATCTAACGGATGTGTTTGCAAGTACCACACGCAAATACACATAATTTAGCCTCGAAGGTCTCGTTATGTTCGCACGATTTTAGTTGCGTTGCAAAGGTGTACCAGCGAAGACGTGTGGCAAGCGAACGCCCAGGCTCAGTGGTAGCTCGTATATTATTTATACATACATGAGAACGCATATACACACACTCGAAGGATAACGCTAGCGACTGCTGTTGTGTATTCCGTGGTGGTGGTGTGAAAAAAGGATACAAGGCTGAGATTTTCCACACATTTCATTTAAATAAAGGCACATTTTTTATAAATCTTCTACAGAAAAGGCAAAACGAAATTGTTTATACTATACAGTGAATCCTGCGAAATCCTCGAAATTACATCATGTGTTAGCATAATGTGCTGATTATCCTTCTGCGTGAGCAGTGGTGATAAATCAATAGAAAAATAAATGTGTTCAAATGTGGCAAATTCCCAAGTACAGGAAGTATTTTAACCATATGCTGTGAATGTGTTATTCTGCCTTATCCTTAATGGGTGGGTGTGAAAAGTTGGAAGAATATAAAATTGCAAATTGAAAATTGAGTGCAGAAACGAAATGCACAGAAAAAATTGTTGCAAAGTTTCAAAGTATGTCAGCTCCTTAAAAGGAATAATCAGTGGTTTTTGCCTGTGTGTGTGAGTGTGTCAGTGCGAGAGTTTGCTGTGAGTGTCAATAGAAGTGCAAATATGAACATTCGCAAAAAGGACTGGGGAAAAGTTAAGGAACTGCTGGCAGCTGAGAAATGCGCACACGCCTAATTGGCGTTTTGTTGTGTACCTACGCTGAAAATCCAAATTTCCTGCAATAACAACAACAACCACAACAAGAACAACCACCACAACAACCATAACAACAATCAAAACACCAACAACAACCGCCAGAACCAGAACCAGAACATCCCAGCTTAAACGACAGATAACGACGATGGCGTTTACGAATTCGTCCTGATTAAAATGCCAAAGGTTGTGCGTAAAAATCGACTGTCAAACATTTGAGAAGTGTCAAAAGCGTTTGAAAATCTCACACGGAAATAGAGAGAGAGAGAGAGCGCCATCCTACTAATTCACTCTCTCTCTCGCGCTCTTGTTCTCCCGCCTGCTGCGCAAGCTCCCATTTCACTGGTTTCTATATCTCTCTACCAGCCGTGTGCCAAGTTCTAAGAGCCGCCAACATTTTCGGCCTGCGCTATTTCAAACGTAAAAGCTCCTCCGCCGAGAGCATCGCCTTTGTGCCAGTCGGTGAGAGCAGCTCTGGCGGCGGTGGCGGTGGCGGCAGCAGTGGCAGCGGCGGTGGTGAAGGAGGTGGTGGTGCAAGTTGCAGTGGCATTAGTGCCTTTGGGGGGCATCGGCGCGGTAGTAGTGAGGAGCGCCGTCTGGCCGCTCAGGAGCGTCATCAGAATCGTGTACGTGAGCGCGAGCGCCGGGCAGAAGGACGACGTCGCCGACAGGACACCATGTCGTTTCGTAATGTTTACAAGGCCTTGCGTATGCGTTTGAGCCGTAAGCATAAATTTTTCCATCACTTTGTTTTGATACTCGTGCCATATTTTCCATGTTTATTTATTTTGTTTTGTTTTATTCTTTTCTCTTTTGCTCCACTTCCAACCTTCCTCAACATTTGTTTACCAACAAATGCCTTGGAATTCAAATTGCTATTTAGATTTTAAGTAAATTCTTTTATGGACAGGCCAAGGTAGAGTATCTCCAGAAGGTGACCTTGATATATTCTGATTTCCAAATATTGCCGAAACAACCCAAACTCGATCTTTGAAATAATTAGCAGGATATTGTGATGAAGGTGTCATCCTCAAAATAAATATTCAGTATTTATTGACACCCCTGTAGGAAATTATGTTGATAGTTAAGAGCATTTATGCCTCAATTTTTGTCTTCAGGTGTCGTTATCGGAAATTTCGCAATGTTTTTGTCATAGAAATGAATCACATTGGAACAATCACTATTTTTAAGATGCCCCAACTCAGTGAAGTCCGGATGACCTCATTTAATTTCATTCGACCTAGTTTTATTTGGTCTGATCTCATTTAATTCCATCTGGCATCATTTAGTACCACATGACCTCATTTAGTACCGTCTGACCTCATTTGTTGTAATTGAAATCATCCACTTGACCTAATTTTAATCCGTCTGACCTTATTTAGTACCATCTCGTCTCATTTAGTACCATTTGACCTCATTTAGTACCATATGACCTTATTTAGTACCATCTGACCTCATTTGTTGTCTTTGAATTAATCCACTTGACCTCATTTTAATCCGTCTGACCTCATTTAGTACCATTTGACCTCATTTAGTACCATCTGACCTCATTTAGTACCATCTGACCTCATTTGTTGTAATTGAAATAATCCACTTGACCTAATTTTAATCCGTCTGACCTTATTTAGTACCATTTCGTCTCATTTAGAACCCTTTGACCTCATTTAGTACCATATGACCATATTTAGTACCATCTGACCTCATTTGTTGTCATTGAATTAATCCACTTGACCTCATTTTAATCCGTCTGACCTTATTTAGTACCATATGATCTCATTTAGTACCATCTGACCTCATTTAGTACCATCTGACCTCATGGAGTACCGTTTGACTTCATTTGTTGTCACTGGAATAATCCATTTGACCTAATTTTAATCCATCTGATCTCATTTAGTACCATCTGACCTCATTTAGTACCATCTGACCTCATTTATTACCATCTGACCTCATTTAGTGCCATCTGACCTCATTTAGTACCATCTGGCTTCATTAAGTACTATCTGCCCTCATTTGTTGTCATTGTAATAATCCTCTTGACCAAATTGTAATCCGTCTGACCTCATTTAGTACCATCTGATCTAAAATTAGTCCGTCTGATCTAAAATTAGTTCGTCTGATCTCATTTAATTCCAACTGACTCCATTTAACTCCGCCTTACCTTATTAAATTGCATCTGACCTATTGCCTGCTTGATCCTCGTTATAAAACTGGGTTCACCTGAGATTCACTATGGACGCAGTCTTATAATGCACATTCCCCAATTATGTTGGAATTTCTCGAAATTCTTTCGAAAAAGAGTAGTTTCTTTACACCAACCCCTTTTCCAAGAACATAAATGTAAATCATGTCAACAACATTGATAAAACGGTTACAGCCGGCAAACATAATCGATATATTTCTACACCCGGTTCAGGGCATGATAACCTGAATCTTATATTATAAAATCCGCTCAGGACTTCCCCCGGTACCTACAAGATTATCAAATCCTCTCAGAGCTGCCCCCGATACCTATACTTAAGTTCTTTCTCTGCACAAACCCTGTTTCGACAAAGGAAACTGGAATCTTCATGTTCTCCACTGGCACTTCCAGCATAGATAATCCATATATTATACCACCAATATCTCGAAGCTTCAAAGCAGAAAATATGCCGCTGCCTAATTGACTGAGGTTGGATATGGATATCAGGTCCCTTATTCGACTGCCTTCCTGTATTCCTACTGTCAATGTGAGCAATGAAAACTAAGCCACACCTTCATGTTTCGGCTGCCTCTGAGTTTGTATCCAACCGAGTTGGTGGAACAGTTCATGTTCCGTTGAACTGCAGAGAAGGTCAGAACAGACCCCAGTTTGCTGGTCTACCATATCCGACTCCATATTGAAACTCCATAATCGGACTCCACGAAGAAGAAAAACATCTTCAGCGGAGCCAACAATGGCATTCTATATAAGGAAATACAGTCGACCCCCGATAATCTAGCACCTGGCTAATCCGGCGCTCCCTGTAATCCGGCATGACAAATATGTACATTATGTAGCGAGAGAGACTTATAACGGAGGCTGCAACTCTCTTTCACTCTCTTACCATTATATTAATTATATTATATTTAAGTTATAATTTATGTCAACATTTTTATAATTTGTCTGAGTACAAGATACACCTTTTCAAAAAGTGCCGGACTCCAAGGGGTCGGTGAGAGTACTCTATATTCCGATAAATTCCATAATCTGACACCCCCTTGAAAAATGTTTGTCGGATTACCGGGGGTCGACTGTAGATATAAACCTCGTACGTCCAGAAATGGTTCAAAAATTGTTGATCTAATTTTCTCAAAGGTCACTCACTGCCTGAGAAGGATACATGCTGGTATCCTGCGAGAACCCTCTTTTGAGTTCTATACAAGCTGACGCAATGAGGAAATCGGCTCAGGGGAGTCCTACTTCTGTTCTATTCCACCCACCTTAGATAAATCGGTAGATTTGGGTTCTGCCACATTTAAAACTCAGCTTTAAATTGTTGTAATACGAGGCCTGGCAATCATATACGAGTATACTCGATCAAATCGAACATAACTACGTTCTTATATGGTATTATACCTAAGCCTAAATTTGTCTACTGTACGGATTAGTCATTCCAGATCTTCTGTTAAGCCTAAATACCCCAAGTCTGGGAGTCTATACACATCAATATGCCCCGATTTTTTCACTCTCTATCGGTATTCGTACATATATATGATGCTTCAATATGATCGAAAATTATCGGTCGTCCTCAATCTTTATTGTTGAATAATCTTGAATATCTCTCACCTATATTTACATTCAATACTCTGTTCAATCTAGAATACTGAATAGTACTAATGAACATGAAAATAGAAATCTTCAGATAATGGTATATGGAGGAATGAAGAGGGTACTACAGTTCAGTTGGAGTGTTGATTATATACCCTACTAGCTGTGCAGGATCTAATCTGCTAGCATGGTTAAAACATTATAATTTTTAGTCATGTCTGAATGAAATCACCCTCGGGAACACCTTAGTTCCGCTTCCGGAATAATATAGTAACGACTTCAGCTACAGTTTCTCTCTAGTTACTGCTATCGTTATGTTCAGACACCAGGACTTTAGGGGACCTAAATTGTTGAAGTAAGGAAACCCAATCATGAGTTACAAAATAAATGGATGTTTGAATAAAAATGTTCATATTTTGTTTTTGTATAATATCAGTAACAAAAGATGAGACCAGGATAGATGGACTACGAAGACCCTTTACCCCTACTAAGATAATTTAGCAAACTACGCTCAATTAAGTAAGTGTGAGTTAAAACTTGGAGATATTGGATATATGTATACACCTTAAAAGTAAACACAAGGCCTTGCTGGTATATTTTGCATATTATTTAGTGGGCGTGTCAGTTGACATATTGTGCCCACATTGATCTCTTAAGTTTCATACCATTATGATGAATTTTGTTGATAAATGCTTAAGGCATATGGAACGTCAATGGTTGTCATTGCACTGCCGTAACTCGCTGACACCTGCCACACCTCCTTTTGGATGTATATGTTGAACACAATCTCATCGACAATTCGTTTGATGGAAATGTGCAGTAGATCCTCATATTAAGGTCTAGGGATGGTAAAGTACAGTAGATCCTCATATTAAGGTCTAGGGATGGTAATGTACAGTAGATCCTCATATTAAGGTCTAGGGATGGAAATGTACAGTAGATCCTCATATTAAGGTCTAGGGATGGTAATATACAGTAGATCCTCATATTAAGGTCTAGGGATGGTAAAGTACAGTAGATCCTCATATTAAGGTCTAGGGATGGTAAAGTACAGTAGATCCTCATATTAAGGTCTAGGGATGGTAAAGTACAGTAGATCCTCATATTAAGGTCTAGGGATGGTAATGTACAGTAGATCCTCATATTAAGGTCTAGGGATAGAAATGTACAGTAGATCCTCATATTAAGGTCTAGGGATGGTAATATACAGTAGATCCTCATATTAAGGTCTAGGGGATGGTAATATACAGTAGATCCTCATATTAAGGTCTAGGGATGGTAATGTACAGTAGATCCTCTTATTAAGGTCTAGGAAAATTGTGACCTATTTATATATACTATATATATGTATTATTTTTAGTAATAGAATCGTGCAGAGAGTGTTGTCAAGAGATAATGGATCATATTGTATAAATCCTTGTGTTTTCAACACTCCCTGCACTCTTGACAATTGGCTCCGGCCATGCTTAGGAAGTTATCATTTTCGAGGCCAATTTAGACTTTACTGCATTAAACACTGTGCTTGTATGCCTGTTAGGGGCTCTTAAAGGATCTGAGTCTGGATGAGTCGGATCGTAATTTGACAAGAACGAAAAATATCCGACAGTTCAACTTCTTAACGTTGATCCTCTGTAATGGTAAACATGACAAAGCACCTGCCTCTGGCCCGAGCGAAAGCTAGACATTCCTTAATGAAGTGTATGGTAGTTTCGCCATCTTCCAAGCACATGTTCTCAGCACAGTTGGCGGATTACCTTCCTCCGATCCGCTGAGACACTCATTCAGCTGGATAAAACTTGTGTTGATATACGAGTATAATATATATGATATATATGATATATATATATATATCTTCTTCTTAGGTGACAATTACAACCCGTGGTCGGCTTACGGCACCTCTTGCCAGGCGCCTCTGCTTCGCGCGCGACTTCTCCAATTAGTCACACCAAGCGTGGTTAGTGCTGATATATATCCAGAGATATATAATGTCCATCACCAACAAATCATCATGTCACCGTTGGATAGTAGGCTTGTCTGATCATTTTTTATACTTCTTCTACCATATAAGTACATATATCTTTTAGGGTGGATATACGAAAAGAAGGTAAATCAAAGGAGCCCTACTCATAATCATGAATCATAAGGGATTAACTAATACTCGTACAATCCGTCTTGTGTTTCAGTCTACTGTCATCAGTCTATTCGTATTTATCTAAGAGGGACTATATATAAAAGCCCCCGAAACTATTCCCTTCATTCGTTCATATTCCATATTTCATCTTTGTACACGCCAAGTGGACTTCAGTAAATTTGCTTTCCCGTCACACTATAGTTGCTTTTCCTGATCCTCCTGCGATTTGTTTTAACCTTTAAATAGGTTTTTCAACAACGACATTTATCCTGATCGTTGGATTGATCACTTGTTGAGGAATTTCAGGAATAACCAAAGTAATAATCTCGTAGCTTTGTGAATTCCACTTCACTCTAAGCTTCTGTTATTACTTATTTTCCTTTTCTTTGGAGACATATTCAGTTGACAACGACAATTCCATGTAAGTAAACATGTCCAACTTTCAGTTCTACGCCTTGAACACTTTCAAGGGAATAGGGCTTTACTATACGAATACTCGTAGATGGAAGTGGCCTCTTAAGTTGATTCTTCCGTAATCCTAAGCTGATTAACTGCGACTCGTCTGCCCACCATTCAACCAACGCATTGGCATGCACTCAGCATTTTTTTGCTTTCAAGTACAGTTGTGTACAAAATCAAGCAAAGCCAATTGTAAGAGCGAAGCAAATCAACTGCGCGTGTTGTGCCGCTTCTTCTTCTGGTTGTGTACGAAAGTTCAGGGTCAGATTTTAATAACGATTTAACGACAGGTCACCAAATTGCAATCGTACGAGTAAATTGCCAATTGCAAATTGCCTAAGAAAGAATGCGCATTACGCTTGGATGGCATACAAAGGCAGGACAATAACAACAGCAACAACAACACCACACCAATTACCCAGTGCAGCAATATTCAATTGTAATAAATACCAAGAGGCAGAGGAAATATGACAAATATCGAAAGGAATTGAGCTATAATTCAAATCGAAAATTGTCTAGAATAAATAACCAAGTAATTGGGTGTAGAAGCCAGGAGCTGCGCGCACAATAATCGCTGTATATCGATCGATGGATATGCAGCGAGGGACAATTATTTTGTATTATGGAATTATTTGTCATTGTTGGAATCAGTCCATGCCAATTGCGGTGTAGAAAGATGAAAGGGAGTATGTTCGGTGGGTTTTGTATACTCCCTCGTAGGTAAATACGAACATAAGCTGATACCACAGTGGACGGAATGACAGTTTTTCAAGACTGATTGTGCGAGTAATGATCCATAGTCTGTCTCCTTTATTGGCCATCTTTTCGTATACCCACCCTAAAAGATATATGTACTTATATGTATATAGATAAATTTATGTGCATATAGTATTGTGTAAAAGTATATAAAATAGCTCAGAAAAGTACAGGCCCGCCGACCTAATATGCAACGGTGTCATACTAATTTGTTGGTGATGGACACTATAGGTCTCTGGATATATTTATCCGCACTAACCACGCCTGGTATGACTAATTGTAGAAGGCGGGTGCGAAGCAGAGACGCCTGGCAAGAGGGGTTCAAATAGGCCGTAACCCGCCCACGGGTTGTAATGGCCAAGAGGCAGATATATATCATCATATATATCATACTAGAATATCATCACAAAGTTTTAGCCCGGTGAATGAGTGTCTCAGCGCAATAGGAGCGAGGCAATCCTCTGAGAACATGTACCTGGAGTTTGGCTAAACTGCCAAACACTTCATAAGGGAATGTCCAGCTTTCGCTCTGCCTAAGAGCTACTTTTAGAACTCGAACTGTCAGATATTCTTCGTTTTTCTCAAATGGCAACCCGACTAGTCGAGGCTCAGATCCTTTAAGAGCCTCTAACAGGGGTGCGGTATACAAGCACAATGTCTGATGCACAAAAGTCGCCATTGGGGGTGAGTTTGTATACTATCCAGACAAAAAGGGACACATTTGGAGATGTACGAGGTGTGAACAAAAAATAACCGTTATTTTCACATTTCGTGAGTTACGTATGTTCGATGTTCGCATTTTTTTTTCTGTTATGTTGGTACACATGTCTGTTATATATGTTGGCAATACCAACCATTTTGGATTGTCAGTTTGTTTTTGACAGATAAAAAGGTTAGTCGTGTCTTGGTGTGCTCTTCGATTTTGTACTATTCGAAAAAATGGATCAAAGAAACTGTATTCAGTTTTGTGTAAAAAATGAAATTAAATGCGCAAGGACATTTGAAATGTTGACTGTGGCCTTTGGCGAGTCTACTATGAGCAGAACACAAGTTCAATTATGGTATAACCGGTTTAAGGAAGGCCGAGAAGATGTCAATGACGATGCTCGTCCTGGTCGCCCGAGCACGTCAACAACCGATGAAAACATTGACGCAGTGAAGAAAATGATTTTGGATAATCATCGAATCACTATCAGAGAGGTTGCTGATGATGTTGGCATATCGTTCGGCTCATGGCAAGCAATTTTTACGGAGGTTTTAGGCATGAAACGTGCGGCAGCGAAGATTGTTCCAAAATTGCTAAATTTTGAGCAAAAACAACGTCGCAAGGACATCGCTCAGGAGCTGTTTTTGGCCGAAAACAAAACCGTTATCATGCCTCAACCACCGTATTCACCGGACTTGGCCCCCGCTGACTTTTTCCTCTTTCCAAAACTGAAGACACCGATGAAAGGAAAGCGTTTTGCTACGATTGAGGAGATAAAAGAAAAATCGAAACAGGAGCTGTTGGCGATACCAAAAAAAGCGTTTCAGAACTGTTTCGAGGATTGGAAAAAACGCTGGCATAAGTGTATTATATCTGAGGGGAATTACTTTAAAGGGGACAAGATAGTTGTTGATGAATAAATAAATACTTTATTTTTTGATCACACAATAACGGTTATTTTTTGATGACACCTCATATAATGGACCATGTGTCAAAGTGCTTGTATGTTGGATAATACTAGTATACTATATAATACTAATATACTATATAATACCAATCTACTAATGCTATATATCGCCCACTCTATGCATAGACCATAATGAAGAGGACCATATTTGATGGGCAGCTTATTAGTCTCTGATAGGCAACAACCAGTCGGCAGCTGATTAACGCCTCACGAGGGGATTCATAGCTTCCTAGTGCCGCAGCCCCACACGCAGAGAAAGCCCAACGGAGAACCCAGTTGTAGATGTTAGACCCTCAACACTGTGAAGTATGCCTCACTTTTGCAAGGCCCTTGCTTTGCTCCCAACTCCGTATCGTTTCTTTTAAAGCTTTCTGCGAGAGTTTGCAACTTTATAATGCCCCTATGATAGCACTTAGCCTATTTTCTCTGTTTGCAATCCGTTCTAAAATTAGTGATGAACCTCTTGATTTCCTTCTTAGGTTAGGTTATCGTGGTAGCCGGTCTGCAGACCAACTCCATCAGTCCACCATGGGTCCATTGTGATACCACCGCGTAACAACGCACCTCTGATTGACTTGTCAAACCATTTCAAAGCCCTAATAAAGCGCAGGATTTGTTTGACCTATCGATCTGTCTACCACCCTTGTATTGGCGGTAGACAAAATCGCCTCTGTCGGTTTTTTGGGAGGACCGCCCACCTTTGGTTTTGAAGTTTTTATTGGAAATGAAAATGACTATGTGGTCCCTCGAATATCAGACAAGAGAGGTCCGCGCAGAAGTCAGTGTGCGCGGAGGCCGCCAAGTATCCGGAGCACTCCATTCGAGACTGGGCTAGTTTTTAATCTTGGTCCCCAGCCAGGTTGAGCGTCGACACAAGTCGTATGACATCTTGCTCCAACCCAGAGGTTTTTTATAGAGGTTATCACCTACGCACCCTGTATCTGGGGAGGTGTTTATTGACTCTTCAGTCTAGATCCGTACTGTTCTGTTATAAATAGCAGGGTTAGCTCAGGCAGGATGTGACTCTTCCGGTCTAGATCGGATAGAGGCTAATGTTCCTAGAACTATAATCGTATATTCCCATCCTTCGAAGCTTACACTTCAACCCCTGATTTCCTTCTTACCCACTGCTTCCTGAGTCTCTTGATAATTGCAGTTAACTGACAACTTTAAATAAAACCATAATCTCATTATGACTGCCTGCCCTGAAATCAAATTCACTTCCTCAAATGTTGTCATGTCATCGTTGCATGTTTGGTGGGCGTGATCTTGTCTAATTTGCCACGCCCGCTATTTACTAATACAAGTAGTTCTATATTTATTTTATATTCAAATTACTGAGGAACTCAAAATAAATCCCTACCAATAAATGGGTGAGTTCAGAGTAAGAACACGCCCACCACTTACAAAAACAGCTCCCCAACAATCTGCCAAAATTCCCTCATTAATCTTATAATAAGAATAATAATCTTATAATGTACAATGTCATCGAACGTAGCTATCGTGTAAAAGAAAAATAATGAACGATTAAAATGTCACGCCCATAATTCACAAATCTCCATAACTAGAAACTTCAAGCAAGTATAAGATTTATCAAATATATGCCGGGGCATAGCAGATCAAAGTAAAACACAAAACAAAAGTGAGTGGAGTAACCCCAGAGCCACGCCCAAGGTATGAACAATATTTATCAACCAAATTTTAAAAGATACCTATGAAGCACTAAGCATAAGTGGGCGGGGTAATTTAAACAACACTTCCACCATAACAGGTAGATAGATATATATATAGAAGTGGAGTAGGCCGGAGAACCGCTGAAGAAGGAAGCCTCCAAGCACTCAGGCATTGATACCCATTGTACTAAGCCTGGAAAAATATTTAGGGAAGGGGGGGATATAGAGGATTTTGCAAAGGAAGTTACACCTTTTCAAACCTCTTTGACACTTTTATGAACTTCCGAAGTCGGTCCAGGGATAAGGAATGTACATTATCCATTCCCAAAACATCTGACCCTAATATACGCCTCCTCATTCTGGCAAAGTCAGGACAAGCGCAGAGAAAATGCTCTGTGCCATCCTGTTTTTCCTCCAGACAGGAAGATTCTCGATGATGCCCATGGTCGCCATATGATGATCCCATGGAGTATGCCCTGTGATTACCCCAACCAATGATCGAAGATCTTTCTTTCGTTATGTCAGAAGGAAATTTGCAACTCTCCTGTTTGGGCTTTCTAGAAGGCTCTTGGTTGTATTGCAGGCAACTTAACTGCATCATCGGTCCCTGTGAATATAATTGACATGGCTGTTGATCCAAGCAATAGCCCCTTGCAAACTTATACCGATAAATGGCTCTGGTCTCGTTGGGGTGCCCACAGATCCACAGTTTGTACTTCATCAGCTACTTCGTTCCCCAGTACACCGTAGTGTCCTGGACCTAAATAAGTTCAAGCAAATTCCACCTTGCGATGGAGT
The DNA here is from genome assembly GCA_920105625.2 of Clusia tigrina. Lineage (NCBI taxonomy): Eukaryota > Metazoa > Arthropoda > Insecta > Diptera > Clusiidae > Clusia > Clusia tigrina. The sequence goes on from OV050030.1 coordinate 33,655,248, forward strand.
CTTGACTTACGTTCTTGGACAATTTCTGAAGTGGTTAACGCGCGTTCTAGGGCCTTCAGTGTAGCTTGAGTGTCACTACAGACTCATAACAGGTGATATATAGAATATTTATCGGCAAATTTACTATATTTCGTGTTATCCGGGTATATAGTCGTAACTTAATGCCAAAAAGGGGATTAGTATATCACTGGCCCCTCCCAGCTTTCTCTATAATTATGCACTATGAACAGAAAACGAATGTAGAGTATCAGGTTATATACGAGTATGTATGTCCAAAATTGGCATAGTTTGACACCCACGCCTACATTATTTCCACCTATTTCGTAGTCAATTTAACCAACCCTCTGCCTTGTTCTTACATGCTGTGAGTACGTGCTTGGTTTAAAGATCGAGTAAGAAAGAATCGAGATTGCTGATAGATCTTCCGTTGTTTTCAACCTGCGCAGTGGAATTGCCAATTCTTTTGTAGCGAGCTATGCATCAATTTTGAACTTTAGAATAAACAAATCGTATACAAACTCAAGCAACTATTAGAGATGTATTTGCATTCTGGTCTGTGAAGGAAGGTGTGAGAAATGAGTGGGTTGTTTACTTTGCAGAGAGTCTTTAAATATCCAGACCAGTTCACCATTTGTTCACATCCACAACTTTTAAATGTACTTTCACCAAAAGCCATAATTTCACTTAAATTAAGTATTCGTCCAATTAAATTAACTTTAGTTGCAAGGAAATTTACTCAACAATCCCAGAAGCGTAATTCAGTGCAATTTGTGGAGGTGTGCGGACACTTCCATTGCTATTTTGAGAGCAGGCCATACAAACGGAATAACGTCAATCGAACTTAATCAACAAAGTCCCCACTTAATTATAATAATTATGGCATTAATTTACTAAAAATAAGCGCGGAATAGTGTGAACAAGTAATTTTCTGGCCACCTTCCCTAGGGTAAAATTATAGCAACTTGTTGAGAAGCCAGCTACGTGAGCGGCGCATACTAATTGAATGAGACATTTTAGGAATGAGATCAAGCTGATTATTGCGTCATAGCCACCAAAACTCTTTTCTTGGTAACAACGCAGAATGCTCCACAGGAACAACAGAAGCCTAAACACCTTTCTAAGGGTTCGATATAATCTTCGATGCTTTCCAATATTGGCTCATAAACAATTATGGAAATTTGCTTATAAAGGCATTTAAAGAGGTCTATATTGCTACTAAATCATGACAAGAGGAGTCTTACATCATTGATAAACTAGGGTATTCAACCTAGATTGGGTCCTCCAAGGAAATTAACACGCTCATCTCGTCGATGTATGTGAGGTTAATCAATAATATGTCAAAATTAATGTCTTCAGTTAATACACTATGACCATAAATAACTGTATACATAGGCATACAGTGTATACCAGGTGCATGCCAAACGACTTTAAAAAATAGGGGTTTCTATTGAGGAAATCTATTGGCAATTTTACTGTCCACCACTGCCCGTATTCGTCTGATTTGTGCCCAACCTTTTCCTTTACGGAAAATGCATTTGCCTATGAAAGAAAATCGTTTTGTGTAGGTAGAAACCATTCAAAAGGCTTGAGCCAACATCCCAACCGAGATCTAGAACACTCATTCGACATCCGTTCAGACCCCGGAAATCGCTGTAAAGCGTCGGAAGGAACTATCTTTAATGAAATAAATCGGATTTGCTGACAACCACTTTTTGTTGTTCTAATTCGTAACAAGTTCAGTTTACTTGGGAATGCTCATTGTACCGACCTCCTGAAGGATATCCCATCCAACGATCTAAAAGAGTCATTTGACATGACCTTGCAACTCCTCTGTATTGAGAAGAAAGGAACTATTTGGAATAAAATTGCGAGAAAAATTTGTTGTTTTTACTTTTCAAAAGTCCTGTTGGAATCCACCCTGTACATAAGTGTAAAAAATCACCGGAGATAGGTGTAAAATATTACCAGAAATGACAGTATACACAAGTCTCAGAAATAAGCATATGCATAAGGGTGAATCTGACCTGAAATAGATGTATATATAAGTAGCATGTTTCCTGTTGATCAGAAATAAGTGTATATAAGCATATAGTATATCTATATATGGTCGCATGTCCTGTTCCGTAGGGACTTGCGACCATATTAGAGTCCTATAGGGACATACCCAGTGATATTGATTACATTCCTTCTGCTCTTTGTTTAGAAAGAAATTTTTGGGTAAGGATTGCTTCCAGACAGGAATGGCTCGAAGGGATCCATCACCAGTTACTCCCATCCCATTACCAGTTACTCCCATTCCATCACCAGATACTCCCATCCCATCACCAAATACTCCCTTCAATTTATGCACAGACGGATCACAAATGAACACTGAATCAGGATATTATTATGAAACGCCCTCAATCAGTGAATCCATCAAACTAGTGGATCACTGCCGTGTTTTTCAAGCGGAAATAATCGCTATTCAGGACGCCTTGAGTTTTTTGAGGATTAAAGAGGCAACCTGTAAGGATATCTGTATTTTATCAGACAGCCAAGCTGCTCCAAAGGCTTTGGATGCATTTCAAATAACGTCAAGGAGTGTCTTAGACTGTCGCCGATCACCAAATGAGATGGCTAAATAATTCCATATCCATTTATGCTGGGTAACCAGGCCATAGACATATACCAGGGAACTGCAAGGCTGACCAACTGGCGAGAGACGGCACTTGTCTGCTAAATGTCAGTAGGCAGTAGGGTGTACCTCTCGGGACTTGCAAGCTTCTCATAAGGCAGACACTAATTAATTCTATCAATCAAAGGTGGATCTGTGCCACTAACTGAGAAATCGCCAGGCAAAAATCGCCGAGACTAAATCTACGTCTATCTAAGAATATCATTAGATTCAATAGACTACAAATTAGAACTTCAATAAGAGCCCTCACGGGACATTTTCTAATAAGAAATCATGCAAGAAGAATGGGAGTTTATACTTGCCGCAGCTGCAAGAATGAGGAGGAACTGTAGACGATCCAGTATCTCTTCTGTACATGTCCAGCTTTTCCTAGAAATAGGGAACGTTCACTAGGATCCCACTTCTTAACAAGTAAAGATAACCTATATTAGTCATGTTTCAGCCTTTTGCGCTTTATAAAAGGCTCAGGTTGGTTCAATCTGGAGGGGGAAGCATAGCCATGCCTCGCATCCGCGGCTCACAACGGACCCAACTGGTGCTCTAAGTGGCATCACCGGTTTATTGGGGATGCGGCGGCCCAACCTACCAAGCTACACTTCGGCGGTCCTACTTACCTAAGCAGATAGTGCATAAATATAAATGTAGAATGCGACCATAAATAAGTGTATACACCAGTGCGTAGTCCATTAGTGGATGTGTATAATATGACCAGACAAAATTGTATCGGGAATAAGTAAAATATTTATCGGCAAATTGACCATATTTCGTGTTATCCGGGTGCATAGTCGTAACTTAATTCCAAATAGGGCATTAATATGTCACGGGCCACACCCACCTTCCTCTATAATTATGCATAAGGTTTTAAGTGTCCAATATTGACATCATTTCACACCCACGCCCACAATATTTCCGTAGTCCGTTTAAACCGACTTCACGTATAAAAGTGCAAGTAAAGATTATTGTTTAACAACCACTCCCACAGTATTTCCATCGTGTTTCGTAGTCCGTTTTACGCGACTTCATGTATGAATAAGTATACTCGTATACGTAAGGATATGTCCCGGAATAAGTGTATATCTAAGTTGCATGATCAGAAATAAGTGTATATCTAAGTTGCATGTTTCCTCTTGATCAGAAAGAAGTATATATATAAGAGTTGAGGGTTTCCTTTTAATATCAAAGTGGTCCTTGCAGTGAAGTTGTCTTTTTTGATTGAGAATTTACGTTTTTTTTATTATGTTTAGCTTTGATTGATAAACCGTCGATCTGAGATTGTTCTATATTCCTAAGTCAAATGGTCGCTATATGAGAGTAAAGCCTCCACAACCAGGGGGAGTTTAAATTGAGAATATCCCATATTCTTGCACGGTAGTTGGATTTACCATCATATTGAGGTAGAACTTTGAACTTGGCCTTTAGGACGTCCATTCAGAGAAATAGATATACTCCTAATATCTGAAACCCATTTCACCAACAAAAGCCATTTTCAGATTCCGAACTTTAAGTTTTATCACACCCTGCACCCAGATAATAAGGCTCATGCAGGTTCAGCAATATTAATACGCAATAATATAAAACACTGTGAGAGCACATCTTATCGCACAGAAGCTATACAAGCCACGAATATAATTGTTGATGCCTGGAAAGGGCCAATTACAATTTCCGCTGTCTACAGCCCACCCAAACACACAATAAAAATGGAGGAGTATGAGAAATTCTTTAAGACCCTTGGCAATAGATTCCTAGCTGGAGGGGACTATAACGGAAAGCACACATACTGGGGTTCCCGTCTCACTACACCAAAAGGTCGACAGCTTTATGCGGCCATTGGAAAATTAAATTTACTCCCTGTCTCTTCAGGTACACCAACATACTGGCCAACAGATGTAAGAAAAATTCCCGACTTGATTGACTTCTGTGTGACGAAAGGTATCATGCTTAGTGATCTTAAATGTAGCCCATGTTTTGAGCTGTCTTCTGACCACTCTCTAGTTCTCGTCGAGCTTAACAACAATCTTGCCCTTCTTCCCAGTCAATGTAGCTTGCATAATCACAAAACTGATTGGAATCGCTTCCGATATATGGTATCTTCCACAATTGATTTAAAACTATCACTGAAATCTGAAGAAGACATCATTGCGGCTGTTGAACACTTCAACAACTGCCTGCAACAAGCTGCGTAGGACTCCACCCCCCCACTGAATGAACGAAAATCAACGAACATCTCCAAACCTATAAAAGAAAAACTGAGAGAAAAGCGATATGCAAGAAAAAAGTGGCAACAAACTAGACATCCTGAGGGCAAGAAAAAATTAAATGCGCTTACAAAAGAACTTAAAGAGATCCTTAATAACGAACGAAACACCCAACTCCATCATTACCTCAGTAATCTCGATGCAACAGCTGCTACAGAATACTCTCTCTGGAAAGCAACTAGGAATCTAAAGAGACCCACAATGTTCCAATCCGCTTTACGAATGGAAAATAACGAATGGGCTAAAAGAGACCTTGATAGAGCAGTCACATTTGCCCGACACTTAGAAAAAGTATTTACCCCACATGAAATAGAGCCCACAGCATGTGTCACAGAAGAAGTGAAAAGTGTTATGAGTAATACCCATCAGATGGACCTACCCATACGTAAATTTTCCAAATCTAAAGTGAAAGCAGCTATTGATAAGCTAAATATTAAAAAAAGCCCCTGGGTACGACCTTATCACTGGAAAAATAGTGAAACAACTTCCAGAAGAAGGAGTGACATATCTTACCTACTTATTTAACGCGGTACTAACATCTGGGTTTATACCTCCCCAATGGAAAGTGTCACAATTAAAAATGATTCTCAAACCCGGAAAAAGCGCTGATAAAGTTGAATCGTATCCCCCAATTAGCTTGTTACCGATTGCTTCTAAACTCATGGAAACCCTTTTCCTGAAAAGACTACTCCCAATTATAGAAGAGCGAAAGCTAATTCCAAATCATCAATTTGGATTCAGGAAAAAACACAGCACAATCGAACAGGTTCTTAGGATTGTTGAGTATACGAGTATACACACTGCATTCGAACAGAAAAAATACTGTACAGCAGCGTTTCTTGACATCTCGCAAGCATTTGATCGCGTTTGGCACGATGGCTTGCTTTACAAAATAAAAACTACACTCCCCATTAACTACTATGTGTTAATCAAGTCCTATCTCACAAATAGATATTTTTTCGTAAAGCAAGGTGAGGAACAATCTGAGCTCCATGAAAGCTCAGCAGGCGTACCCCAAGGAAGTGTCTTGGGCCCAATACTTTATCTACTTCACACGTACGACTTACCATCAGCTGAAGGAGTCACCATAGGTACCTTTGCAGATGACACTGCTGTCTTAGCTGTTGACACTCTCCCACACTTAGCTTCCTCTAAAATCCAGAGTGGGCTAAACAAAATTACTGACTGGCTAAAAAAATGGAAAATCAAGTTGAACGAAACAAAATCAGTCCAGGTTACATTCACTCTCAAACTAAACACCTGCCCACCCGTTAAACTCAACGGCATAAATATACCCCAATGTAATGAGGCTAGATACCTTGGGATGCACCTCGACAGAAGATTAGCTTGGAAAACACATATATTTACAAAACGAAAATCACTCGGTATAAAACTCAGAAATCTACACTGGCTCTTGAATCGAAACTCCAAAGTCTCAATCGATAGCAAATTGCTCTTGTACTCAGCAATTTTAAAACCAGTTTGGACATATGGTATTCGGCACTGCTTCAACTTCCAATGTTGAAATACTTCAAAGATTCCAATCAAAGACCCTAAGAATGATTGTAAACGCGCCCTATTATGTCACAAACAACCAAATCCATCGTGACCTCAAAGTTCCTACAGTCGCTCAAGAAATAAAAAAGCTCTCTACTTCGCACAATCTGAGACTCCTAGTCCACCCAAATCCACTGATATCAGAACTCACTTCCAACCCCTTCACTTTCATCCCACTGAAGAGAAAATCCACAACAGATCTCCTGTGCTAATAGGCAATGGCTGCACCACTGGGTGTAGTCCATAAAAGACAGTAAATACAAAAATTAGTCTTAAGTTATTAATCATTGCTGCATGTGATTGAATGTAACAGATTGCAATAAAAAATTTGGATATTAAAAAAAAAAATAAAAAATTCAGAGGAAGCAATCATTCGGGACTGCTGCGGTACACAGCTCTACATTTTATGAAGCTCTTGTGTCTGTCTCTCGACACGAAGCTGGTCAATTTGCAGACGAACAACTATTTTATTACTTTTTGGTGAAAGTTCTGTTGCTAAGGTCAAAAGAAGCCTAATGATATAGAAGTAGGTTGTATGTGGTTTTTTTCTTTTGCTGCCATTCCGCAATTGTACGCAACCTTACTTCCTTTTTTGCCATACTTGGCGGCCTACGCCCGACACCATTAAGCCGCTCCATTTCACGAGCGAGCATATCGATGGGCACCTTCCTTGCACTGACACAAATGGCATCATCCGAGACGGTGCGGTAGGCACTGGCCACTCTCAGAGCACCAAGCCTGTATGTGGCATGGATGCTTTTATAGTACGACTTCTTCGTATTTGTCCAGATCGGCGCTGCATAGAGGATCACCGAACTTGTCACAGTTGATAAGAGCCGCCGTCTGCTCGCTCGGGGGCCACCAACGTTAGGCATTGGTCTCGTTAACGCACCATTTCTTCGTGCGGCGTTATCGCTGACTAATTGTAAGTGTTGCTTGAAAGTCATCCGGGTATCAATTACCACTCCTAAATATTTTAGGTACGATGTGATCACCCACCGTTGTTGTTATTTTTTCGCGCACGCGTCTTATGCTCATCAGCACCACCTCAGTTTTTTGTGCTTCCAGCTCGAGCTTTGCGTTTCCCAGCCATCTTCTTACTCTCGTGATAGCGTCGTTACATATCGCCTGCAGTATGTGAAGGTGCTTTGCCACTAAAACCATCGCGAAGTCATCTATCGCGTATCTAACGAGGGTTGTGTCTTCCGGGAGGTCAAGTTTAAGGATACCATCATATATTGCGTTCCAGAGTGTTGGACCCAGCACCGAGCCACCAGTTATTCTGTACGTTTTTACGCCATCGTCCATGTCATAAAACACGACCCTGTTGTCGGAGTAGTTCGCTATAATTCGCTGCAGATATACCGGCACTCATAATCTGAGGCCAGCTTGCCGAGTTGAATGCGTTTTTAATATCCAACGTCACCACTGCGCAGTACTTCTTGGTACCGAATCTCCAGTGTCTACCGCTAGTGGCTTGACGAGCAATGTAGGTAGGTAGGTAAAGCGGCCACCCGAAAAGGGCGCACTTAGGCCAACATTGGCCCTTTGTGATACCGCATGGGACAGCAGGTCCCATCCCTTTCAAAGGTCCAGCCATTTGGAGCTTTTAATGAAGCTGTTGATGGAGCTAATCTTTTTTTTGAGATATCTCCCAAGGAGTCCAAAAAGTAGTCGCCTAGGAAAGTGCGCCTTCTACTGGACAAAGCTGGACACGTGCACAACAGGTGAGCAGTAGACTCTTCCTCCTCCTCGACGAGCAATACTCATGACGGTTTGAATACCGTCCAGCGTTGATCGCGCTTTTCTAAAGCCATAAAGTTGCATGTACTTGTATACACTTATTTCTGTTCACCCTGTATGTATATGGCACAATAAGTAAACAATCTGTATTACCTCTGGGTACTTACCATAGCATCTTCTGTCATCCAACAAAGAGTCTTCGGCGTCTTGGACAAAACGGCACTGTTGGCTGCGGCACATTTGAAGTGATGAAGGACTGTGTCTATTTTGGTACCAGCATCAACACCAAAAAACGACGTCAACCTAGAGATCAAACAAAGAAGCACTCTTGCCAACAGGTGCTACTTTGGGCTGAGTAGACAATTGAACAGCAGAGCCTCATGCGCACGCTCTACAAGGCACTGATCATCCCCGTCTTGGGGTATGGCGTAGAAGCTGAACATTGCGAATAGTGATGAGAATGCATTGAGGACGTTCGATAGAAAAATACTCCGTAAGATCTTCAGTCCTCTTTCCGTATGCGACGATGAGTGTGGTATTCGATATAACAGAGAGCTGTGTGAACTGTACAAGGACGTGGGCGTAGTGAAGCGTATGAATATAGCGGCTGCGGTGGCTTGGCCACGTGTCGTGTCTGAACGAAGAAGCTCCGTCATGGCAGACCTATGAGACGGTCCCTCAGGGTGGAAGACGGGGAAGAGGAAGACCACATCTCCGTGGAACCATTTTTACGAGCTTCAAGTCCACCGATTTTATTTGAATCCATTATAGAGTGCTGAAACACGCCTCAAACTCCAGAGATCAATGTCAACAATCGTCAACTGACTATTGGGATCTTCGATTAGGACTTTTGGTCCACTGAAGTTCTTAAGATGAGATCAGAAATCGAAAGGTGATCCGTAATCCAAAAGTGATCAGTAATCAAAAGGCGATTAGTAATCAAAAGGCGATCAGTCATCAAAAGATGATCAGTCATCCAAAGGTGATCAACAGTCAAAAGGCGATTAGTAATCAAAACGGTTGATCAATTTTTCCCCAAAGAGGTCCTGAGAATCTTATAGCTCAGTATTTGTTTTTGGAAAACAACCCAAAATGTCAACTGAGAAATTCTCCTGAGAGTCTTATAGCTTAGTATTTGAAAAACTACTCAAAATCTCAACTGAGGAATTCTCCTGTCAGGTTTTATTTTCCAAACTGAATCGTAGCCAGAATTAAGTCAGAATTTTTAGCTTTTGGAAGTGACCAGAAAGAAGTGTATAATATATCCTTGATGTTTTCCTTTCAAATTTAAAACTAAGTCCTCGCTGTGAACTTTATTTCTCATCAAATACTAAGGACAGCCATGATGCCAATATCAACTCGCTTGGTATGAAGTGAAATTCGTTCCTTCAAATACAGGAAAGGGCTTCAATAAATTCCTTTCAATTGGCCATCAATCAGCTCATCGACACTAAGTACGAATGTCCCTCCAAAAAGAAGCCTGCGTATGAGTAAAACCATCAAATGAACGGCAGTGAAGCCATTCTCGGCCTTTATAGTAAGCACCTGGAACACTGTGTCTGGCACATTCTCGTAGAATGACGAGTTGCTCAAGGACAAGTGTCAGAATTCGGCAAGCGTTTTGTTTTTCCAAATTTCTTCATTTCAAAATAAAACTGTTTGTTTGAAAATTCTGAGCCTCCTCCTTCACTCACAGTATTTTTCTGTTCAAAAATCCGTACTAAACTCGTTCTCCATCTTCCGCTGTGGTTGCCACAATGTATCATATAAAAACTCCCCACTCTGTCCTGAGGCGTAGATGGGAACAATGCGCTTGCCGGTTGGCATTTAACGTGATTTGTTTAAACAAATAATAAATTTAAATTGAAATTAAAAATTTTACTCTTTACATTGCTTTTGAATTGTAATCATTCAGTTTGTATTCAATTGTATATTTTTATTTTCGATTTACAGACGATGAAGAGGTGCTGACATCGGTTGGATTTGAGGACGGTGATAAGCGTGTTATATTTTTAAATAGGCAGCAAATGCAAAAATATTGCAGTAATCACATATCAACTGCAAAATATAGGTGAGTACTGAACGTGTCTTCCCGGAAACTAAACATTTTTGACACCCTTTACATTACTCACACCGCCCGACGTACTCCGCTCTGGTGCTTTGACAGAGGTGCCAAAGTGGGTGACCCTACTGACGACGCAAGGTGGATTACTTGAAAGCAGTGCCCAGCATTCGTGTGCGAAGCTTTTCAACCACCGTATCCGTGTTTACCAGCTGCATCACTGTGAAAGTTTCAAAAGCTCAAAAGCATACGTTGAAAGCTTCAAAACATATGCGTATATAGACTCGATTCTGTATGCTTCGATTTGTGTTTGTCGGGCATTGATTGGAAGCTATACAGAATACCCGTTATATTCTAATCTAGACGGAGTTTTTCCAACTATTGTAGTCAGATCCTGAGTGCTTCGATTTGTGTTTGTCGGGAACTGATTTGAAGTTATACAGAATACCCGTTATATTCTAATCTAGACGGAGTTTTTCCAACTATAGTAGTCAGATCCTGAGTGCTTCGATTTGTGTTTGTCGGGAACTGATTTGAAGCTATACAGAATACCCGTTATATTCTAATCTAGACGGAGTTTTTCCAACTATAGAAGTCGGGTATATAAACAGAGGGATATTGCCCAAGCTATCACAAGAATCTTGGAGTGCATGGAATTGGCTTTGGTTCGTTTCATTGTAGCTATTCTGGGGAGGAACTCTTTCTTATTCGTTGCTGTTCTACTTGTTCAGTAAAATAAATGTATGAGAAGATACTTCGTCGGGTTCTTTCAATTAAGTTGAAAGAATTTCAGGATCCGGTACATACGTGTAGTCGAAACGATATGTGACTGCACTGTTTTATTACTAAAAAAATGTATTCGAATACCACCAAGAAAGATTTTTTATACCTCGAACTGAAATCCTGTTCCATTGAATCTTGGACATAGGTATTTAGAAGCATATCTAAGGAACTGTCCTGACTAAATCATAGCTTTTCCTTCCATAGACATCTGGACTGGTTTAAAATAGAAAGCAATTCTTGATATATCTTGAGATCGACGGACAGAAACAAGCATAAACCTGCCAGGTCCTTTGCGATACTGGATGTATCGAGATGTAAAGATCGAGTATGTATAGATCGTTAAATAAGGAAACATTTTTAGCGAATTTGGGAAGACTTTCCGAGTTGAAAACTTTGATAGTCCTCCAAACCAGGGAGCTTACATTCTTTTTTTGCCTTGTACTTGAGGTCGACGGACAGAAACAATCATATGCTTGTTTGGTCCTTTGCGATACGTGTCGAAACGTATGTCCATCTAAGAGTCAACGAAGTAAAAATGTTTCCTTAAATAAGCCTTTTTTGCGATTTTTAGAAGAATTTCCACAGTTGAAACCTTTTCCAGTCCTCCAAACCAGGGACGTTGTTTTAATTGTACTGGAGATCGACGAACAGAAATAAGCATAATCCTGCTAGATCGTTACTGATGTTAGATATATGTCCGTCTAAGGCTCGAGGAAGTAAAGATCATTAAATAAGGAGGCTTTTCAACGAGAGTTTCTCGAGTTAAGACCTTTCCAAGTCCTCCAAACCAGGGAGCGTCAAGTTTTTTACTTGTGCTTGAGATCAACGGTTAGAAACAAGCATAGACCTGCAGGTTTTTAGGGATACTGGATGTATGGACATCTAAGGATCGAGGAAATAAAACTCGTTAAATACGGAGCCATTTTTAGTGAATTTGAGAAGACTTCCAGAGTTGATTTTCAAATTTAAGACCATTCCCAGTCCTCCAAACCAGGGAGCTTTAAAGTTTTTTGACGTTTTCTTGAGATCGATTAACAGAAACAATCATGGTCCTGCTAGGTCCTTATTGATACTAAACATATGTCCATCTAAGGATAGAGGAAGTAAATATCGTTGAATGAGGAGACTTTTTTAACGAGTTTTAGAAGAGTTCAAACCTTATCCAGTCCTCCAAACCAGGGAACTTCAACGTTTTTTTAGACTTGTACCTGAGATCGACGGATAGAAATAACCAAAAACTTTCTTGATCCTTTGTGATACGAGATGTACGTCCATCTAAGGGTCAGGAAAGTAAATATAGATATTTAAGGAGACATTTTTAGCGAACTCGAGTAGAATTCGTAGAGTTGAAAAGTTCGACAGTCCTCCAAACCTGCGAGCTTTAAAGTTCGTTGACGTGTTCTTGATATCGATGGACAGAAACAATCATGGTCCTTCTAGGTCCTTAGCGATACTAAATATATGTCCATCTAAGGATAGAGGAAGTAAATATCCATAAATAAGGAGAGCTATTTATCGAATTCAAGGAGAATTTCCAGAGTTGAAAATTTTTCCATCCCTCCAAACCAACGGGCTTCAAAGGTTTTTTTAATGTGTTATTGAGATCAACGGACAGAAACAAATGCATCTTCACGTTTCAGACTCTCATCGTTTCATGTTAATATTATAATGCATAATAATATAAAGAAACATATCAAATATCATGTTAATATTATAATGTATAATAATATAAAGAAACATATCAAATAATATCAATATAATTTATAATTATAATATATTTATTCTCTTTCCTGTTCTATTCTTTCTCTTCTTGCAGTTTTATAAGCTTTTTACCATCGTTCCTTTTTGAACAATTTAGACGTTATTCGAATTGTTTTTTCCTATTAATTGCATTATTACAACAAATACCTGATGTATCGCCGACAGGACGCTACACCACTTTAGTACCGTTAATATTTATTCTATCTGTGAGTGGCATTAAGGAAATCGTTGAGGATTATGTAAGTGCAGATTGCCTCCATAAACTACTTCTTGGAATTGAATTCATTTTTGTATCCCCCTCCCTCCATCCAGAAACGGCATCGAGCCGACAATGAAATCAATCATCGTTCGGTCGAACGATTGTCGACGGAGGATGGTGCGTGGACGTCCGTGCGATGGGCAGAATTGTGCGTGGGGGATATTATTAAAATTCCAAATAATACATTCTTTCCGGCGGATTTACTGTTATTATCATCCAGGTAAAAGGCATCTTATAAAATTCCACCCATACCCAACTCACTGCAATATCACTTCCCCTCATTCCCAGTGAACCTCAGGGCATGTGCTTCATCGAGACCTCCAACTTGGATGGTGAAACGAACTTGAAAATACGCCAAGGGGTGCCAGCGACCGCCGTAATACTGGAAACAAAAGATTTGGTGCAGTTTCACGGCCTCATCGAATGTGAGCTGCCGAATCGCAATTTGTACGAGTTCAATGGAGTGCTCAAGCAGCAGGATAAACCGTGCGTATCACCACCACAAAGGAAATGTTATTGGTGTTAACGTCTTTCTTATTTATAGCGCGGTTGCACTCGGTCCCGATCAGGTGCTGCAGCGTGGCGCTGTTCTACGCAACACTGCTTGGATCTTCGGGGTCGTCGTCTACACCGGACATGACACGAAACTTATGAGAAACTCTACCTCAGCACCGTTGAAGCGTTCAACCGTCGACAGACTCACAAACACCCAGATCCTGATGCTCTTCATGATCCTGATTGTGTTGTGCTTGACCAGTGCCATTTGGAATTTCGTTTGGACACGCGATATTTTCAAGAATGATTGGTATCTGGGCATCGATGGTGAGTTGGTGCAAAAAGAAGGATTTTCCCAATATATTTATGGTCTACTTTGATTGTTATAGACTTCAAAAGTAAAAACTTTGGCTACAATTTGCTGACCTTCTTCATTCTGTATAATAATTTGATTCCGATATCGCTGCAAGTGACGCTGGAGCTGGTGCGATTCTTACAGGTGAGTCATTATTTTGTCATTGCATTATCGAGTGCGAGTTCGGAATGGACGAAGCACAAACTGGTCTGAGAACCCAGTAATGAGAAGAAACTATATATACTTAGTAATGGAGACTGTATACGAGTATAATTCAAAGAGCAGGAGATAGATACATAGATGTGACAGGAGATGTGTGAATAGATGTGGCAGGAGTTATAAGCATAGATGAAACAGAAGATATATGAATAGATGTGGTAGGAGATGTAAGCATAGATGAAACAGAAGATATATGAATAGATGTGATGGAGATATAAGCATAGATGAAACAAAAGATATATAAATAGATGTTATAGGAGATATAAGCATAGATGAAACAGAAGATATATGAATAGATGTGGTAGGAGATGTAAGCATAGATGAAACAGAAGATATATGAATAGATGTGATAGGAGATATAAGCATAGATGAGACAGAAGATATATGAATAGATGTGATAGGAGATATAAGCATAGATGAAACAGAAGATATATGAATAGATAGGAGATATAAGCATAGATGAAACAGAAGATATATGAATAGATGTGATAGGAGATATAAGCATAGATGAAACAGAAGATATATGAATAGATGTGGTAGGAGATGTAAGCATAGATGAAACAAAAGATATATAAATAGATGTGATAGGAGATATAAGCATAGATGAAACAAAAGATATATAAATAGATGTTATAGGAGATATATAAACATAGATGTGGGCGGATAATCTAGAAGATATTCCCGAACAGTAATGCCAATAACAGAGATGGAATCATATCTTTCATGATCGAGAACTATTCTACAAAAGAAGGTTGCTTTTTTGTTGTGCTGGTATTCAACCACGAAGGATATAATTCGAAGCCGATTCCAATTGAGACTTTCTTGCAATACATTGGTCTCTGGTTTCTCTTGGCTTAAGATTGAACACCACATTCGATCAAGTTGCACGTTATTATTTTGTTGACTATGTTTCATGCTCTCTGACACCGCTAACTTTGTTTTTTGCATTCTCTCAATGCCTCAGTCTTCTAAAATATCACCATAGTTAGCAATCATGGCCCAATAAGGTAATAGCCTCCAGGAAAGAATTCCCTTTGCTTTCACCTACAACGGCCACAATATAACGGAAGCACACTTGTCAAGCCCAGTTCTGTAAGGTTAAACTAGAATGTTATATCTCAGATGGGGCCGTTTGTTTGTTTTTTCCCCACAAAGCTTGCAGTTAGAAAAGTTTAGCTTCCTCCTTTTCGTCTCTGTTGCTTCTGATGTCATTGGTTTCGTAGCCTCACACCGTCAGCTTGGCAAACCAGAAACCAGTCATTCGTACCGTCCATCACATCTACCCTACCTCAATCTATACACTTCTATTGCGACTTTAGTCCTCCCTGGACGACAGTAATGACCGCCTACCTTATCATCAAAGTGCAGGTGTTCAAGCCAGAGATCTAGGGACTTAAGTTTCCAGCTGTACCTTGTCTGGCCATCTACCGGCGTTAGCACGCTGATTGGACACTTCATAATTTATGAACTCGGATTTTTATTAATCTTCTCAAGAAATTGCCGGTGGTGTATACTGGTTGTTATTGGTGAGATCCCGGACCCCTAATGGTCGCTTTGCTCCCAGAGAGTAGGCCAATGTCTCCATTATAGATGTTGTTCTCTCTATATCACTTTCACTGTATACCATTTTTTTAACTCTCTCAGTCTGTAGCACTCTCTGTATCTCTTAATATTATTGTTGCTCTTTCTCTAACTATAGCGCTTACTCTCTGTCACATTTCATATATATCTAACTCTCTCTCACACACTACATACACATCTCACTCTCTCTCTGTCACACACTCCATACATCTCTCTCTCGACACACACTCCATACACCTCTGTCTCTCTCTCCTCACATACTCCATACACCTCTCACTATATCTCTCTCACTCCATACATTTTTCACTCTCTCTCTCTCACTCCATACATTTCTCACTTTCTCAGTCTCTATCTCTCACTCCATAGATTTCTCACTCTCCCTCTCAGTCTCTCTCTCTCAACTATATCTCTCACTCTTCCTCTCAACTACCACTCTATCTCTAACTAAATCCCTCACTCTTTAATTGAGGGATATAACTCTCCTTCTTTCCCTGAAACTCTCACTATATCTCTAACTAAAAATCTAACTAAATGGTCCTCACTCTCTCTCTCTCTACAACTAATCTACCTCTCAATCTATCGCTAACTAAATTTCTCACGCTCTCTATCTCTCTACGGAACCCTCACTCTATCTCTATCTAAATAACTAACTAAATCTCTCACTTTTTCTCTAATTGAAAAGATTTAGTTAGTCTCACTATCTCTCTCTCTTACTGTAACTGTCACTATATCTCTCTAACTACTCTACCTCTCACTCTATCGCTAACTAAATCTCTCACTCTCACTCTCTCTCTCTCTGGAACCCTCACTCTTATTCTAATTATATATCTAACTAAATCTCTCACTCCCTAATTGGAGGATATACCTCACTATCTCTCACTCTCTTACTGTAACTCTCACTCTATCTTTCACTCTATCTCTCACTCTATCTCCCACTCTATCTCTCACTCTTTCTCCCACTCTATCTCCCATTATTTCTTTACCTCTCTCACTCTCTATCCAATTATCTCCCTTTCTTACTCAAGCTCACTCTCCCTAACTATATCGTCACTACATCCCTCTATATTTATCTCTGTATATATCTCACTCTCAGTTATATATCTATATCTTTCTCTGTATCTATATCTGTATCTGTTTTTATCTTTATCTGTATCTCTCAGTTACTTTCTCTGTATCTCTCTCTGGATCCCTCTCTGTCTCTTGCTCTATATCCCTCCCTGTCTATATCTCTGTGTCTCTATCTTTCTCTGTATCTCTATATTTCTCTGCATCTCTATCTTTCTCTGTATCTCTCTGTCTCTTTCTCTGTATTTCTCTCTCTGTATCCATCTCTATCTCTTTCTCTGTATCCCTCTCTGTCTCTTCCTCTGTATCCCTCCCTGTCTCTATCTCTGTATCTCTATCATTCTCTGTATCTCTATCTTTCTCTGTATCTCTCTGTCTCTTTCTCTGTATCTCTCTCTGTATCCATCTTTATCTCTTTCTCTGTATTCCTCTCTGTCTCTTCCTCTTTTTTTTTTGTGTATTGGAGGTGGAAATCTGCAACCAGACACTGGACGACGCGCCAGTAGTGTGGGGCTCTTACCCACTAAAACCACCCCCACGGATGCCTCCCCGACGGTACATAACCGCTAAGCAATACTTCATTCGGGGAGGGGAATGGTGCAAGGACCCCTCCTATGGATTCCCTGAACGTCGTCGCCACTCCAAGTGGCGGGGGTCTCGCATTATTTCTGCCGAAGCGTCACAGACCACTTCCCATTTCTTGGGGCACTCGAGCATATGGTGCACGATATTGTCAGGTGTCACGGGCTCTCCGCAAACTCTCTGAAGCACCGCTCTGGCACCGCTGTACCGCGGGCATGCGAAAAGGACATGCTCCGCGTCGTCTGGCTCCGTGCCTCCACAGTTTTCACAACAGTGGGATTCATCCAACCGGAATCTGTGCAAATATGCGCGGAAACCTCTGTGCCCGGTCAGCATTTGTGTGACGTGGTAGTTCACGTCGCCATGCGACCTATTCATCCAACGTTGGAGGTCAGGAATCAGTATCCACGTCCAACGGCCCTTCTCAGACACATCCCATCAGGCTTGCCACTACGGTATAGTGCGCTGCCTGGTTGCTACTACGCGATCTTCCGCACTGGACTCGCGCGTACTTCTGCCGTAGTATAGTCTCCACGACTCCTTGGCAAGCAGGTCCACAGGGATCATACCAGCAATCACCGGCGCGGCGTCTGTTGACACAGTGCGATGGGCACAGATCATTCGAAGTGCACTTCTCCTATAGGCTGCCTCTATGGTGCGACCGTATGCCATGACATTCGCCTTATCAGCCCATATGGGCGCCCCATACAGGATTACGGATTTGACAACTCCTGATATGAGCTGTCTCTTCCGCTGCCGCGGTCCTCCAAGGTTCGGCATTATCCGGCAAAGTGAAGAGCAGATCCGAGCCGCCTTTTCGCCTACACGCCTCAAGTATCCCTTGAATGTTAATCTGGAGTCTATCCAGACGCCTAGGTACTTCAAGTGTGGGATCGTGGTAATGGTGCAGTTTCCAACTCTTATCTCTACGACCTCCTGTACCTTTCGACTCGAAATAAGGATGGCCTCCGTTTTCTGCTCCGCCAGTCTAAGTCCCGCATTCGCCAGCCATCTCCCGACAATGGCCACTCTGCGATTTGCCTCCGCTACTACCTCTTCCAGATGTTTCGCCGCGATCACTAACGCTATGTCGTCCGCATATCCGATGATTTTTACATCATGGGGCACCTGTATGCGGAGAATGCCATCATACATAACATTCCAGAGTAGTGGACCCAGTACAGATCCCTGGGGAACCCCTCCAGTGACCTTATGCGTTTCCATACCTCGCTCTGACTCGTATAGCAGCATCCTGTCGTTAAAGTAGTCGGCAATCATCCGTCTTAGGTAGACGGGCACTCCAAACTCTGCCAGCGAACTCGCTATGCGCGCCCAGCTCGCCGAGTCAATACCTCTTGGCGTCAATGGCGTCCACTGTATCTGTATCCCTCCCTGTCTCTATCTCTGGGTCTCTATCTTTCTCTGTATCTCTCTATCTCTTTCTCTGCATCTCTCTCTGTTTCTTTCCATTCCAGTTTTGCTTCCATAATATTCAGTTCTTATATGATTCTTCCATACTTCTTGGCACATTTCCTTGTATATTTCTTCCATTGATCATTTGTTTTGTTGAAGTCCTCCGATTACACTTTCTTCCATTCCACTACCTTTCGCTTACTTTTATTTACGCTTCTTAAGAATTTAGTCTCCCAGTCTTTCTCCGAGTTTAGTCCCATTTTGAAGATTCACATGGTTGAACCTTTTCTTTGTTATACTCCTTGGGATTGTCTCAAATATAATCATTTTGATTACCGGAACTCAATACGGTCCTGTCGGGCATATAAAGCTCGAGGACTGTGGTTTCTAAATATACCATTATGATCTACCTAAGTGAGACTAGAAGTAGATCTTCACTCCGTGAGTGTTGAAGAAGTCAATATTCTCCTCATGGATACTTGGTAAATTGTTGAGAGGCACAATTTCACTGTCATGTTTTTTTCTGTATGAAAGCGAGAATTCTGTGACCAGATGAAGAAGTGTTTCTTACTTCTTCAGAAATAGTCTGGTCAATCGTTAAAGTTATTGTTCTCACTAGAAACTGACTAATGATTATCTCCATTTGCATTATTAAATTTATTTCTGTCGGGAAATATCTTCCTTTTGGAAAATACCTTCCTAAGAAGTCCTTATATTTATTCGTACAAATCTGGAAGATATTGTTTGATGTGATGGTCTCTATAAATAATAGAATGATTAGAATTCATGCTTCAACCATCCATTCCGAGTGCCTCAAAGTTCTTCAATAGTGACAAAACCTATTTAAAGAGTTCTATTGCGGATAATTCAAGAACTTCCATGAACATCTTTATGTATTCTCGGCTTCACTTTTGGAACTTTCTATGGCGGTCAGGAATGATTCTTTCACTAATCGTGCAAAAATCTTTCCTGACCTCCATAGAAGTTTCCCAAAGTGAAGCCCAGAGAACATAAGGATATAAGGAAGTTCTTGAATAAACCTTAATAGAACCCTTTAAAGTGGTTTCATTGCTATTGTAGATCTTAGAGACAGGAATTCTCGTCATTCTATTATGTTTCGGAGTGGATTATTTTGTTCGTATATTATAAACACCAATTAATTTTTCTTCGGTTCTGTTGTATTTCATTTGTTTGTGGAATAATTTGATGGAATTTCTCGATTTAGTTGTACCTTTTTAGTCAGGTAATGGCAGTTCCATAACCTTATCCGATGGAGAGAACTGCTTATAGACTCGAGACCGATTATCTCTAATACTTGATGAAATGTTATTTAAAAGTTTTAATTTTCTTCTGTTTTGATTCAGGCGATTTTTATAAATTACGACATCGAAATGTACCACGTCGAATCGAATACGCCGGCCATGGCGCGCACCTCCAACCTGAACGAGGAATTGGGCATGGTTAAGTATATCTTCTCGGACAAGACGGGCACGTTGACGCGAAATGTGATGGCGTTCAAAAAGTGTTCTATAGCACGATTTGTGTACCAGCAGGAGAACACGCCGGAGCAATCCTTGTTGGTGCAGGTTGGTATTAGAAATGAAGCTAGCGATGAAAGTAATTATGGTCTGGTATATATTTCAAATTACTAGCACTCTCTTATCGAGTAGAGAATTGCTTCACAGAGAGTAATTGACCGAATACTTTGGCATCCTTGTGCCCGGTTTTAGTTCATTACTCCTTCCTGCTTCGCTCTACTTCATTATTTTGCCACTTGATATTCACTTCTGCTCCTTCTTCATTGACTTCCGTTCTTTCTTCGTTCCAGAACATACTCAGCCAGCACCAGACGGCACCGATCATCAAGGAATTCCTCACCCTACTCGCCGTCTGCCACACGGTCATACCGGAGAAATGCGAAGACGGCAGCATCACTTACCACGCGGCCAGTCCGGATGAACGAGCACTCGTCGAGGGCGCCAAGCACTTCGGTTACGTCTTCGACACGCGCACACCCAGCTACGTGGAAATCAACGCTCTGGGTCAGCGCGAACGCTACGAGATACTCAACGTTCTGGAGTTCACGTCGACACGCAAGCGCATGTCCGTCATTGTGCGCACGCCCGACGGCGAAATCAAGCTCTACTGCAAAGGCGCCGATACGGTGATCTACGAGCGCCTGGCCGCCGAGGGCCACGCCTATCGCGATGTTACACTCAGACATCTGGAAGAGTTCGCATCCGATGGTTTGCGTACGCTGTGCTGCGCAGTGTCCATAATACCCGAGGACGTGTACAACGAGTGGAAGGAGACGTACCACAAGGCGACCACGTCGATGCAGTACCGGGAGCGCAAGGTGGACGATGCGTCCAATTTGATCGAGAATAATTTAATGCTGTTGGGCGCCACCGCCATCGAGGACAAGCTGCAGCTGGGGGTGCCCGAGACAATTGCCGCTCTTCTGGAGGCGGGCATCTTTATCTGGGTGCTGACGGGCGATAAACAGGAGACGGCGATTAATATCGGGTACTCGTGCAAGCTGATTTCGCATTCGATGGATCTCATCATACTCAACGAGGAGAGTTTGGATGTACGTGAGCTCTGTTTGACTTTTTTAAAAGATCCCATGAAATAAACCCCCAAAGTTAAATGGAGCCCTTCA
Organism: Clusia tigrina; assembly: GCA_920105625.2. Lineage (NCBI taxonomy): Eukaryota > Metazoa > Arthropoda > Insecta > Diptera > Clusiidae > Clusia > Clusia tigrina. The sequence continues at coordinate 33,676,714 of OV050030.1, forward strand.
AGTAATTCATATCAAGTGGGATTTATATATTATGGAAAAGACCCCGAACTTTTTAGGGGGGTGTTATTTTATTGGCATTTCATATCATTTTGTATGAAATGGTTACTACAGCCGCAACATAGAATAATGCCCACACATTTTTCATATAAAATTGGGCTTTAATGCATACAAAGTTAAACCCAAAATTTCTGAACTTTCTTTTATTTGAAAGTTTTCTTTCATTTAACTTTTTCTTTTAATATCTAAAGAAAGAATACCCACAAAATTAAATGAAATAATGCCCAAATTTTTCATAAAAAATTGGGCTTTAATATATAAAAAAAAACTAAAGATCTTTTGCTTGAAAGTTTTCTCTCATTAAGATTTTCATTAAAGGACTAAAAAATAATATGGAATAATGCCCAAAAAATAGTTTGAAATAATGCCCAAATTTTGTACATAGAAAATTGTTCTCTTAGTTCATATAAAATATTGACCAAAACCTGACTTGATGTCTTCCTTTAATTTTCTATAAAATGACTATAGACAATGAAATAATGCCCACACGCTTTTCATACAAATTCAGTCTTTGATTCACATGGAATCACATCTCAAATCATTTGACGTATTGTCTTAATCTCCAATGAAACCAACAGCAAACAAATTTGAAATAATACCCAAACATTTTTGTATAAAAATTAATGAAATAATACCAAAAAATTCGTTTGTTTATACATTTTTCGCCATTATTTCATTTAATGTTTGTTTTCATTTTCTAAGAAATAATTACAAAAAAAAAATATTAAATAATGCCCAACAATTTTTCATACAAATTTTGTCTCCTTATGAAAAAATGAAATAATGCCCAAACATTTTTTTTTTTATAAAAATCCATGAAATAATTAATTTGTATGAAATAATACCCAAAATTCTTCCTTTTTTAATATTTTTCGGCATTATTTCATTTAATGTTTGTTTGTATTCATTTCCTATGAAAAAATGAAATAATGCCCAAACATTTTTTATAAATATTAAATTTAAAAAAATTTGAAGATTTTGTTTTATGTTTTGGACATTCTTTCAGTTTCTTTTCCATTCTTATGAAGTAGGAATGAAAACGAAAATGAAATAATGCCCAAAAATCTTTCATACAAAGTTTCTCTTTAGTTCAATATGAAATAATACCTAATATTCAATGATTTTATTTTATATTACTTTTAATTTATTGCATGTTTTCTTTTAAACTTCCTCTAAAAGCACGACTGGAAACTGGAAATTGGAATAACGCCTAAATGTATTTTATGAATTTTTGGGCATTATTTCATATGAAATAATATTAATTATAAAATAATTATATTTTATTTTTCTCCAATTCGTTGATGTTTTTTCCACATCTTTGAATTTTGGTCTTATTTCGCATTTTGGGCGTTATTTCGAATTTTGGGCGTTATTCAGAATTTTGGGAGTTATTTCTAATTTTGAGCGTTATTTCGAATTTTGAGCGTTATTTCGAATTTAGGGCGTTATTTCGAATTTTGGACGTTATTTCGAATTTTTGGCGTTATATCTAATTTTGGGCGTTATTTCGAGTTTTGGGCGTTATATCGAATTTTGGGCGTTATATCGAATTTTGGGCGTTATTTCGAGTTTTGGGCGGTATTTCGAATTTTGGGCGGTATTTCGAATTTTGGGCGTTATTTCGAATTTTAGGCGTTATTTTGAATCTTGGGAGTTATTTTGAATTTTGGAAGTTATTTTGAATTTTGGGAGTTATTTCGAATTTTGAGCGTTATTTCGAATTTAGGGCGTTATTTCGAATTTTGGACGTTATTTCGAATTTTTGGCGTTATTTCGAGTTTTAGGCGTTATTTTGAATTTTGGGAGTTATTTTGAATTTTGAGAGTTATTGTGAATTTTGGGCGTTATTCCTTCACCGTTTTTAGAATTTTGGGCGTTATATCGAATTTTGGGCGTTATATCGAGTTTTGGGCGTTATTTCGAGTTTTGGGCGTTATATCGAGTTTTGGGCGTTATTTCGAGTTTTGGGCGGTATTTCGAATTTTGGGCGGTATTTCGAATTTTGGGCGTTATTTCGAGTTTTGGGCGTTATATCGAAATTTGGGCGTTATTTCGAATTTTGGGCGGTATTTCGAATTTTGGGCGGTTTTCCATTTTATTCATACTTTTCATTATATATATTTATATATTATCTGGGTTATATTTATCATAAAACTTTAAATAATTTGCCTAAAATACATTTCCTTTTAAACTCCAGGCTACCCGTGACGTCATTCATCGCCATTGTGGTGAGCTGAAGAACGCCGATGCCAAGGACTGCAATGTGGCGCTGGTGATCGATGGCAAATCGCTCAAATATGCGCTCACCTGCGATCTGCGGCGTGAGTTCCTGGAGCTGTGCCTCGTGTGCCGAGTTGTCATTTGTTGCCGCGTCTCGCCCATACAGAAGGCGGAGGTTTGTAGCACACATAGCATTCTACTGTTCAATCTACTGAATCAATTGCAAATCTCATTCCTCAAATAGGTGGTCGAGCTGGTCACCACTCACACGAAAACCGTTACGCTGGCCATCGGCGATGGCGCCAACGATGTGGCCATGATACAGAAAGCCAATGTAGGCGTCGGCATTTCGGGCGTCGAAGGGCTGCAGGCAGCCTGCGCCTCCGACTACTCGATCGCGCAATTCCGCTATCTGCAGCGGCTGCTGCTGGTCCACGGCGCCTGGAACTACACGCGCATGTGCAAACTGATTCTGTACAGTTTCTACAAGAACGTCTGCTTGTACGTCATCGAGCTGTGGTTCGCCATCTATTCGGGCTGGTCGGGTCAGGTGTTGTTCGACCGTTGGACAATCGGTCTTTACAATGTCATATTCACGGCGCTGCCACCCTTCGCGATAGGCCTGTTCGAGAAGGTGTGCTCGGCGGAGACGCTGCTGCGGTACCCGATGCTCTACAGGCCGCTGCAAGATGCCAAATTATTCAACGTCAAAGTATTCTGGGTGTGGATCAGTAATGCGCTGGTGCATTCCGTGTTTCTCTTCTGGCTGCCCATGTTCATGATGAAAGCAGATGTGGTGTGGGGAGATGGTAGGACTGGCGATTATCTGGTTCTCGGGAATATGGTGTATACGGTGAGTAAGAATGAGTTCTGTTCTGTAGAGAATTAGATGCAAGATCACCGACGCAAATGGGAGGCAAACTTGTTGCTTTAAAATCACAATGACTTCAGTGTAACTGATCTGTAGTCCGGCAGAATTGCACTTCGTGGTACATTCTTGAGAACAGCTGATTTCGTTAGGTATGCAATGATCACAACGCGTGAAATCGACTTTGATTGATAGTGGAGAATGGAACCCAGGACTTAAATTTCATTTGTCTGAAAAAGGATGGTTTAATGCGATTGGTCCCATATGTACTCCCACTTTTCGCCTTCTTTCTCCTGTCTACGTTATTGCTGCATTTCTTCATCCTACTGAAATTTCTGTATATAGAAATGAAACAGGTTTTCAGCTGGATTGACCAGTCCAGTTAGTGGGGAAGCATTTTTGAGGTGCCTGAAAGCAGGCCAGATGCTTTATTTTCTTAGGCCTTCTGCAACTTTTATGGAAGTATAGTTGGCAGCTGTAACCTTTCTGCAACTTTTATGCAACTAGTCCAAATATAAATATAATCAAATATAGTTCTATTGTTAGATATGACCTGCTAATCTCTATATATCTTTTCCAGAGCATATCGCAATCTCTTTTCCAGAGCATGTCGATATCTCTTCTAGAGCATATCGATACCTCTTCTAGCGCATATCGATACCTCTTCCAGAGCATATCGACATCTCTTCCAGAGCGTATCGATATCTCTTTCAGAGCATATCGACATCTCTTCCAGAGCATGTCGACATCACTTCCAGAGCATATCGACATCTCTTTTTCAGAACAATCTACTATTGAAGTATATTTTCATATTACAGTAGGAACTCAATTATGTGACCCAACAAAATTGGAGGAGTAACATACCCAGTGTAGTCAAATTTCTAGACATAAGAAGAATATGTTCTCTCAAACCTGAAACAACATCGACCCGAAGCTTCTAGAAAACGATTGGAATGACCTCCAACACAATAGACTGGGACATCAAAGCATCACTTGTGTCCGAATATTCCCCTGGAATTGTTTCATCCAATAGCTATATTCACATTGAGTCCTATCGTAAACATTCCTAAAACTTGTTTTCTTGAATTGAAGACATCACCAAAGAATTATTCGCATTTTAATATGGTTCCATTACGAAATATCGTATTAACATTCCTATTTGAATCGCTGTAGATTGACTCTTCAATTCCTCCGCAAAGATGAAATGTGGTTTACGGGTAAATTATGAGAAGGGACCCTGAGATTTCCGAGAATACGTTTGAGATAAGTCTTCTCAATCTCGTATAAAAGATTCTCAGGTCTTCGCATGAAATAAGATACTGAAGTGCTTCATCAACTAGTTGATGGTACCTATTGAGGATGATAGTTTCACATCTTCTAAGCCCACTATTTCGCCCGCTCTCTTGAACAATCAGAGACCACATATACATCAGAATGGGTTTGGTTTTCCAACAACATTCATTCGACTCTGCAGGATGGTCGTGGGTGAAATTGGATGATCTCTCCGTTTAATACCGAATGATATTTTAGACATTATTTAACGATTTCTTTAACTTTAATAATGGAGAAAATCTCTCGAGCCGCAGAAGTGGTCAAACTGGTTCAATATTAGGTAAAGTTCTGTGGTGTTCACATTAATATCTGGGTCTAGAATACGCAACTAGTTAGTGCGGGATTTTCGCGTTCAAAGAAGGGATCGCATCCATTGAGTTTTGTGATAAATGAGGAGAGACCGGAGGGTCTTGCGGTAAATGAGGAAAGATTAAGTACCTCATGTCACCAAACACAGCGTTTGAGTCTGGGACACTACCCACATCACTGCTGCCAACTTCTATTTCGCACCAATTACGGAGTATGCCTATTTAAGAACCAGCAACAACCCCAACCAAATCGACAGACTAACTGTCCAACGCAGAATAATTCTTGTCAATAGATGCTACTTTGGGCTCAGCTCTAGACATCTTTCATCGGGCTCGTCAGTGTATGTACGGCGCAGGAAGTCTGAATGGTGACTACTGATAAGAATGCAATTAGAGCATTCGAGAAATAGAAACGCACCGCCATCTTCGGCCTTATCTGGGTTAATGGCGATTATCGATTATCGAACCATGAGCTGTATTCGAACTTTCCATAGTCAACAGAATTAGGCAGTCCTGGCAAGGAATGGAAGTATATGTACAACTGAAACATATTAAGAGCCTGAAGCTCAGTTGGAAGATTCAATTGACGGATAATCTGATTGCACCTGGATTTTCCAGTGAGCATCATGCAGAGGCGACTTGAGAGGTTATAACCATGGTTGTAATGGACATTTTAGAAATCAGAAGAATTTCATTTGTATTCAAATCGGAAGAAAACAATTTGAGGGAATGTTCACGATGGGACTCAATATATCAGTAGAGACCTATTCACGGTGGGACTCAATATATCAATGGAGACCTATTCACGGGGGAACTCAATATGACAATAGAGACCTATTCACGGTGGGACTCAATATATTAATAGAAACCTATTCACGGTGGAACTCAATATATCAATAGAAACCTATTTACGGTCGAACTTCATATATACTTAGAAACATATACAGCCTTGAGTAAAGTGTACTTTTCACAATAGTTTCGAAATGTCTTGGGGACTTGTACAGGACTCTTGGAAGTATTGCAAAAATAATGGATTTCCTGATGTATCCTAGGTTCAAACACAGGTTGGGTGGGAAGGATTCGTTTCTTAGCGGCTTTTAGGAGGCTTTTGACACTTTTGAGGATACAGAAAACTTTGAGAGATCTGTTCACCATAGAATTAAGGTGTATATCATATGAACACCAATTAGGTTTGTTGTTAGTATATATTACAAACTGTCTTACTAACTTCCCGGATAGTACACAAAATGGAGATGAATGTCAGAAAAGGAATGAGCATATAAGTACATTGTTCACCTAATCGTAGTCTGTGTTTATTCTTGAGAGTCTCATATATAAAACTTATTTATGCCTTCAACTGCCCTACGTATTTGCTAAAATTCGGGGGTTCACATAATCGAGGGTTCACGTAATCGCGGGTTCACATAATCAGGTTCACATAATCAAGGGTTCACATAATTGAGGGTTCACATAGTCGAGGGTTCACATAATCGAGGGTTCACATAAGCGAGGGTTAACATTATCGCGGGTTCACATAATCGCTGGTTCGCATAATCGAGGGTTCACATAATCAAGGGTTCACATAATCGAGAGTTCACATAATCAATGGTTCACATAATCAAGGGTTCACATACTTTAGGGCTCACATAATCGCTGGTTCACATAATCGAGGGTTCACATAATCGCTGGTTCACATAATCGGGGGTTCACATAATCGAGGGTTCACATAATCGCTGGTTCACATAATCGGGGGTTCACATAATCGAGGGTTCACATACTTGAAGGTTCACATAATCGCGGGTCCACATAATCGATCGCTTACTGTACTCGTATTTATAGCAATTATTAACCTCTATAATACCTTTGTATATATCCCCTTCATAGTACGTCGTTGTTACGGTTTGCCTGAAAGCTGGCCTTTCAACAAACTTCTGGACACCGTTGACGCATTGCGCCATCTGGGGTTCGATATCGCTGTGGTTCCTCTTCATGGTCATCTACAGCAACTTCTGGCCGACTTTGCCATTGGCCGCCGGTTTCTTGGGTCAGGATCGCATGGTCTTCTCATCGCCAATGTTCTGGCTGGGCTTGTTCCTGATACCCATCACGACGCTGCTTATCGATGTCCTCTGTACACTGTAAATATCTCGAATGAGTATCCAGTTCCCAAACATGCATTCAATGATCTTTTCTGCGTTTTCCAATTTTCAGCGTGCACAACACCGTGTTCAAGTCGCTCACCGAGGCAGTCCGTGAGTCCGAAATACGCCGCCACGATCCTGCACAAGTCATGCACGAATCGAGATCATCGTAAGTACAAAGCCAAAATAATTACACTGAAACCAACTTAATCCGAATTTGTAATTGTATAAAAAAAAAACATTCTAATTTTGAATTGTTAAGCATACGTTTTTAGTTGTTTATTTATGTGAATTTTTCCTTTTCCAATTTAAGGATATGTCAATTGTTGCATTATCCTTGTCTGTGAAATGTTAAATGCGAATAACATGTTTTTCTTTCCTGTGAAGCATTTCTCCCTCAAGCTACTAGTAATTCCGTTATGATATCATTTTGTTCTAATATATGTGTTTTCCTCTGCACTTGCACCCTACACCCAGCCGGAAGTTTGGTTTTATGTGTATTTTTCTAAGTTTAAGGAAGGAAATGAGTACGTACTCGTAGGAAGTCAGGGCAGATGTGTGAAATATTAACATTAGTCCTGAATTGGACTCAACCTTTTGGGAGTGTTTGCTTCAGTTCATATCAGAGTTGTGCAGTGGACATACGAGTATTTATGAATCAAGAAGATCAAGTAGTTCTTGGAGGCATTTAACCTGAGGCATCATTTTGTGATCATCACACGTGACAGTTACCGGAGATATATATAAAGCTAGTATAATCCTTTTTGGAGTTTTAAGGATAAATTGTATAAATGTGCACTGAAAACAAAGACACCATTGATTCTGTGTTAGAACCACTATACTAAAGTCAGGGCTAACTATACGAATTTCTATATACGAGTAGATCCACATTCGATTCGCCAACGAAGTTACCCGAAGTCCAACAATTGTTCAGTCTATAAATTTGGGATCAAATGTTTTGACAACGTTGAATATATTCTAGACACAAATATGACTTAGCAACACATTCTCCCACTCACTAGGGGAACTCCTTTTCACCACCAACTCTTGGCAGTACATTCCCACTCTCTATATCATATAAGGGAACTCCTTACCAAATTTTCTTTCTTTCAAAAAGGATAGTGTAGATCAGGCTTAATTAGTTAGTTCACTATACGTGTAATACAACCTTAAGGTAATGACAAATAGGTGAGTGAAAATTGACGAAAAAGAGAGGGTAGGTAGGTAGGAGTGAAAGAGAGAGGGGTACTAATGAGAAGCACTAGTTGAGAATGCAGTGGACTGAGACAGTGCATGAACAGACTTAGCCGAAGGAATTCACCACCGCTAGTTAGAGTAGTTGTCTGAATGGATACAAGCAAGAACTTAAGGCCCTGCTTCGATTCTTGGGAAGTGTCATAGTTGGTGTACTCTTGCTTGCATAGACAGGAAAGTTGTCTTTAAATTAAATATCTCTGAAGAGTATTGGAGTGGCTTCTTCGAAATAGCTGGGCCAAATATATTTCAATAATTCCCCATCTGATATTTAATATATATAAATATCTTAATATTTTTAGTAAAATGCATTGAAGAACTTTTCAAACAATACGGGCCAAGGTCTTTAAAAAGCAGTTGTTCTACCACCATGAGACCCTCTGGTTCTACCACCATGAGACCCTCTGGTTCTACCACCATGAGACCCACGAATATTAAGGAGCTAACCATGTAAAATGGTTGGTTGGTTAATGTGGGCTGTCCATGAAGAATACTGAGGAGCTAACCATGCAAAATGGTTGGTTGGTTAATGTGGGCTGTCCATGAAGAATATTGAGGAGCTAACCATGCAAAATGGTTGGTTGGTTAATGTGGGCTGTCCATGAAGAATATTAAGGAGCTAACCATGTAAAATGGTTGGTTGGTTAATGTGGCCTGTCCATGAAGAATATTAAGGAGCTAACCATGTAAAATGGTTGGTTGGTTAATATGGGCTGTCCATGAAGATATCATGTGTGCATTAGTTCCATTGCGCTACCAGGAGGAACTCGGTACTTTCTCAAGTTCCCGCATCATTGAACCTTTTACTGGCTCTGGCAAATAAAAGTATGCTTCTACAGAAGTCTTCTCCAGCTCCGAAAGGTGGTTGAAGTAGTACTTTTCCATATAGTGGAAGCGTCTCTTTTGAGAGAACCTTTTATGGGTGGACCATAGGGTCATTTCGGAAGCCACCACACTTCCTCAGAGATATTTTTTACAATTTGAAAGTAATTTCTTGTTTTCATGCATATTTTTTCTATCCCTGCTCGCTCATTGCTCAAGTCCGACTCACTAGGGATACCATTATGAAAGCAACTCAGTGACATACTCCATAAGGTCCCTTTATAAGGTTGTTATAGACACTGTAGTAAGTTGTGAATGCTTGCACTGCACAGGTTTAGTTTCTGTGAGGCTGAGGGGAGAGGAACGAGGAAGTAATTTGATCAGCAAAACGTTGTTATAACAACTTAGCGGTTATAACAACTTTATTATTTTGTTAGGTATGTTCCGTCAGTGGAAACTTGTTTGCACCCACTCAGATTATTTATAGCTTTGGCGCTCTTTTTGTTACATTCTTTCTTGGAGAAGTTTTTCCACTGTACTCGGATTATAGAAATTTGTATTATTAATAAATACTACGAAACAACGGGAACAGATCTAGTAAGCTTTATAAGACTAAAAGCAGTTGTCGATCTGATTACTGGTCACCAGCTAAAAGCAGACTAGGATTATATGGTATCTCGTAAGAAGCAGCATTTTGCAGGACATTTGTTTGATGATTATATTCTAGTTCATATGACGCCCACTTTTCAATTTACAGGGAACATTAATTATCGCCTCTGAAGTTGCTTTTGTAGGGGTATTGGTACTGAATTTCCATTCCCTATCTTTGGGTTGTGCTGTTTTGCCCCAGTAAGAACAACATCATCTAAAATGTCCAACGGTAAAGTTCAGGGGCAATTAAATCCCTCTCTTTTACACACATTAAGGGTAGTTAGGCAGTTGATCAAATTCCTATACAAACCAATATTAATTATAGAGTGGTGTACCGGAATCTCCGCACACTAATTCCGTCCTTTTTCACTATTGTGAGACTGGCGAAGCTCAAAAGAGTTCTCTCCCAGTTCCTGACTACTTCTCTTCACAATAACTGGAGCCAACTTTGCACCCAGGTTTGCATCCATACGCTCGTGTTTTTGTTAATCAGGAACCAACCTTGTCTTAGGTTGTGTAGTTGGAGACAAAACTCAGGAACCGACCTTGTCTTAGGTTGTGTAGTTGGAGACAGAACTCAGGAACCTACCTTGTCTTAGGTTGTATAGTTGGAGACAGAATTCAGGAACCAACCTTATCTTAGGCTGTATAGTTGGAGATAGTACTCAGGAACCTACCTTGTTTTAGATTGTTTAGTTGGAGACAGTAATCAGGAACCAATCTTGTCTTAGGTTGTGTAGTTGGAGACAGAACTGAGGAACCTACCTTTTTTTAGATTGTATAGTCGGAGACAGAACTCAGGAATCAATCTTGTCTTAGGTTGTATCGTTGGAGACAGAACTCAGGAACCGACCTTGTCTTAGGTTGTGTAGTTGGAGACAGAACTCAGGAACCAACCTTGTCTTAGGTTGTGTAGTTGGAGACAGAACTCAGGAACCAACCTTGTCTTAGGTTGTATAGTTGGAGACAGAACTGAGAAACCTACCTTGTTTTAGATTGTTTAGTTGGAGACAAAACTCAGGAACCGACCTTGTCTTAGGTTGTGTAGTTGGAGACAGAACTCAGGAACCAACCTTGTCTTAGGTTGTGTAGTTGGAGACAGAACTCAGGAACCAACCTTGTCTTAGGTTATATAGTTGAAGACAGAACTCAGGAACCGACCTTGTTTTAGATTGTTTAGTTGGAGACAGTAATCAGGAACCAATCTTGTCTTAGGTTGTGTAGTTGGAGACAGAACTGAGGAACCTACCTTTTTTTAGATTGTATAGTTGGAGACAGAACTCAGGAATCAATCTTGTCTTAGGTTGTATAGTTGGAGACAGAACTCAGGAACCGACCTTGTCTTAGGTTGTGTAGTTGGAGACAGAACTCAGGAACCAACCTTGTCTTAGGTTGTATAGTTGGAGACAGAACTGAGAAACCTACCTTGTTTTAGATTGTTTAGTTGGAGACAAAACTCAGGAACCGACCTTGTCTTAGGTTGTGTAGTTGGAGACAGAACTCAGGAACCAACCTTGTCTTAGGTTGTGTAGTTGGAGACAGAACTGAGGAACCTACCTTTTTTTAGATTGTATAGTTGGAGACAGAACTCAGGAATCAACCTTGTCTTAGGTTGTATAGTTGGAGACAGAACTCAGGAACCGACCTTGTCTTAGGTTGTGTAGTTGGAGACAGAACTCAGGAACCGACCTTGTCTTAGGTTGTGTAGTTGGAGACAGAACTCAGGAACCAACCTTGTCTTAGGTTGTGTAGTTGGAGACAGAACTCAGGAACCAACCTTGTCTTAGGTTGTATAGTTGGAGACAGAACTGAGAAACCTACCTTGTTTTAGATTGTTTAGTTGGAGACTGAACTCAGGAATCACCCTTGTCTTAGGTTGTATAGTTGGAGACAGAACTCAGGAACCGACCTTGTCTTAGGTTGTGTAGTTGGAGACAGAACTCAGGAACCGACCTTGTCTTAGGTTGTGTAGTTGGAGACAGAACTCAGGAACCAACCTTGTCTTAGGTTGTGTAGTTGGAGACAGAACTCAGGAACCAACCTTGTCTTAGGTTGTATAGTTGGAGACAGAACTGAGAAACCTACCTTGTTTTAGATTGTTTAGTTGGAGACTGAACTCAGGAATCACCCTTGTCTTAGGTTGTATAGTTGGAGACAGAACTCAGGAACCGACCTTGTCTTAGGTTGTGTAGTTGGAGACAGAACTCAGGAACCAACCTTGTCTTAGGTTGTATAGTTGGAGACAAAACTGAGGAACCTACCTTGTTTTAGATTGTATAGTTGGAGACAGAACTCAGGAACCAACCTTGTCTTAGGTTGTGTAGTTGGAGACAGAACTCAGGAACCAACCTTGTCTTAGGTTGTATAGTTGGAGACAAAACTGAGGAACCTACCTTGTTTTAGATTGTATAGTTGGAGACTGAACTCAGGAACCAACCTTGTCTTAGGTTGTATAGTTGGAGACAGAACTCAGTAACCGACCTTGTTCTAGGTTGTATGGTTGGAGACAGAACTCAGGAACCGACCTTGTTCTAGGTTGTTTCGTTGGAGACAGAACTCAGGAACCAATCTTGTCTTAGTTTGTATAGATGGAGACAGAACTCAGGAACCAATCTTGTCTTAGGTTGTATAGATGGAGACAGAACTCAGGAACCTACTTTGTCTTAGGTTGTATAGTTGGATACAGAACTGCATACCTCCGTTCCTGCATTCTCACTTTGCTCATCGTTTCCTACGGAGGAGAATTTACATGGACATGGTTGCAATGATATTATTGTTTCGCTAATTGTCTGCTTCAAATGAGAACACATCTCTTCTAGATTGATTTCAATCATTATTATAACAAATATTCAAAGACCATGCTGACTTCATTTCGAAGAAATAAAAACCGACAAGGGACCTTTGATATAATACGCTCTTATGATATTGCTGACCTTTCCTTATCGCTTCAAGGTTGGTCTCACCTGGAATGAGGCAATTTAGCTTGAAACTCTTAAAGTAAAAAAGAAACTACATCGCTGAACCAATTTGTTCTGGAAAAAACTAGGGACTTTCAAAAGAGCCTCTTGATTCTAGAATATACAATGAACACCATGGTATGTAGAGGTCCATATTATAGTAGTAGGACAGCGATGCTCAGAGGTCTTAGCATTTATCGTGGTATAGATTTATATGGTAAGGGTGCATCCTGAAACTCAAACAATATCGAAAAGGCACATTTTGATCTTCCAGCTACTTATTCAAGATTAGGTTGTATAGTACGTAATTACCTTCAGTTTACCGCCAGACTCAATATCCATGCCTTTACCATGGTCTGGTTTTATATTGTAAGGGTGCATCCTGAAACTCTGGAACAATATCGAAAATTTTGATCTTCCAGCTACTTATTGTATATTTTTTTCTGTCGGTTTTAGCTCTGTCTTATCGGTAGTTTCTTATTTGACTAATGTCAGGTCCCATAAATTAGAGTGGCTGCAAAATATTTGGTTCTATTAAGTGCAAACTCACCAGAAAAGATGATGGATCCACAAAATGACCGAATAATCGCTGGTTCTTTAAGTTTTCTAAACAACTGCTTAACCCAGAAATGTTTATATTAGCCAAGTCCCCTAAATTGTGAAGTAATTGACTTCTTCTGAGAAAATCCAGTTCGTAAAACACAGTTTCACGATATCCCCACAATTGTTATGGAAATAGTCACTACCATTCAAGGCGATAAAACACTCACCTCTTCAAGTTCTTTCTTGTACCCACAATATTTGCAGTAATAGTCGGGACCAATTTGTTGAGTCTCATCCAACAGACTCCAGTATTGAAAGAATATATAGAAAAATCGGTATTTTATTATAAATATGGAGTACAGTAGTGGAAAAATGGGGGGTACTACATTGAAAACAAAGCTTTGTAAGTTTTGATGACTATAGAAGTTCCTATAGATGTCCATATTATAGGTGTAGAGCAGCGACGCTCAAAGTTCTGCACGCATGGAAAAGCCACTTTAAGCTTTGTATTTATCTCGAGTTTACCGCCCGACTGAATATCCCTGCATTTTCCTTGAACTTTGGGCATCATTAGTGCAGGAGAACACCTTCATTAAGAACAAAGTGAAACAAACGGAATTACTACTACGCACTTTTGTTACTGTTCCATGTTTATAAAGCCAAAACATAGCTGGCTGTATTATATAACCACCGCCCTGCCCCCTTACCTCAACAACCCATTCACCTCCTGTTTGTACAGTTGCAATATTATTATCCTTTTTGCAAAGTTAAATTGTGTTTGTTGTATTTTTTGTGTATGTGCCTTGGTTTTTATTTCTGTATTTAATTTTAAATAATTTAAAATAGCATTTATTTAAACATAAACTAAATATAAACAAAAAAAATTATAAGTAAAATAACACTTTAACCTTGTATGACCTTGACATTTACATAAGAGTTACATTAGAGCAGTTTTTGCTAACCCCGCTTTTAATTGGATGGAAGCAAACTTTTATTTTTGTTGGTAAATTGGTTGAAATTACAATTAAGTGTACTAAAAAACGGTGTTGGTTTTTTTATAATAATAAAAATAAAATCTTTTTTTTTTCAAATTATAAAAGGCAAAGTAAGAAAACTGATACGATTTATAAATTATAAACATAAAGCTTTTGGGGTGTCTAGATTCGCTTTGAGAAGTCTAAAACCATGTTTCTGAAATCGTTACATACTTTTAGGCTTAGTTACATTCACACTTCAAATATGATTTACATATTTTTAGGCGCTTTTGTAGTTTCACAACATTCAAATGTACCTTGTACACACATACGCTCACACACACATCTGCAGAAGTCCTGTAACTCAACTCATATGCTTTTTAGTACATATTTAGTACCTATTTTAAGAGTATACATTTTGCTATATTGTAATCAGATAATAAGAGGAAAAATCGTAACCAAACCAAACATTATATTTGAAAGTTTTTGTTAAAAACATTTTCGAACTTAAATTAAAATTCATTTGTATTTTTTTAGTATAAAATAATATATTCCTGTTTATTGTTAAACAATTATTTAGCTTAGTAATTAATTAAAAACGTCTTCGAAGTGAAATAAAAATATCAGTAATATTGATAGTGAGTAAAGTAACATATTTACACAATCACCTAAAAGTATGCTAGATAAAAAATTAAATTCCATGGTAAGTGTCCCAGTACAGTGCTACTGGATGCGACCGAGTAATACAATTCAGTAGAAAACATTTCTCTTATGACATCGGAGTTACTACAACATTAACGAGTCACCTAGAAGTAGGTTACAAATATGTTGGATTAATAAGTGCCTCAGTGTGTTGGTAGGTACTACGTCAAAGCACCCATCCGACCGAGTAATTCAGGACAGAACGTTTCTCTCCATCATTATGACATCGGAGGCAATATCCGTATCCACTTGGCATTAAGGAGTCACCTAAAAGTATGCTAGAAATATGTTAGAGTAATAAGTGCGTCAGTGTGTTGGTAGGTACTACGTCAAAGCACCCATCCGACCGAGTAATTCAGGACAGAACGTTTCTCTCCATCATTATGACATCGGAGGCAATATCCGTATCCACTTGGCATTAAGGAGTCACCTAAAAGTATGCTAGAAATATGTTAGAATAATAAGTGCCTCATTATGCAAAATTCAATTCAAAACACCCAGTATTCTGATGTGTATTTATAGATTCACCTGCTAGATAAATTTATTTTTAGATAATTAGAAGTCTGCCTTCAATTTTTAATGCCACCAGAACTTGACGACTGTCTGAAAATAGTTTTATGTGCACCTTTGAGTCGCTAGTCTTCATATTTTCACAGCTAATTTCCATATAATCGCCACCTAAAAGTATGCTAGAATAAAATTTGTTTACTATTAATCAATCTACTGTCATAGTTAATAGATATGATATTTAACCCCCTTGTACATATTTTTCAATCATTATTACATCGGAGGCACTATCCATATCAACATGGCAATAAGAAGGCACCTAAAAGTATGCTACAAAGATTTTGAACTTATGTTAGCTGCGATCGATATGATTATGTACAGTTTCAATGCATCGATATGATTATGTACAGTTTCATCATAAGCTCAGCTATGTAAGGTAATAAGCTTTCCTGGGGTTGATATGATGTGAAAAAAATGTATATTTTTAGCACCTTATTCCATGCCTCATTTACGGTCCAAGCCAGAACCTGGCACACATATATATAACCACAGCACATCCCTTGTACATATGCATTTTTGTGGAGCTTTTAACGTATGGTTTTGTGCTAATTAAAGCTTTCACGGTGATGCATCTGCAATATATAAAAAGAGGAAACTTTCCTTGTCTTAGCTTAAGCTCGAAATATATAAGCTCAAATGATTTCTAAAGCTACCTATATATTATTTTATGATAAAAATTATATAAAACGAACCAATCATTCGTAACGTGTAACGCATTATATTGTTGCTCCCTAAAAGTACACTGAAAGTTCTTAGTTACATTCGATTTGTAATGATCGACATTTTATTCAATTACCTTAAAAAGATGTGGGTATATCATAGATCCGCTTGTCTCCATTCTGGAAGAATTAAACATTTATGAGAGTAGTAGCTATTCCTGTATTTTGCCGATGCTATTCCAATAACAAATTTTAAACAGATGTCTTCAAGTGCTTCATTTCAATTCGAATACTTTATTTTACCTTTCGTTCCTATCCAATGCTTAGACTAAAATTAAATTTTCTTTGGATTCATCACACTAAGCTGGTGGATTTGATGTACTTACTTAGAACAATGATGCCAAGTTGTTTTTATGGTTTGAGTACAGAATACGGAAGGAATTGCAAGACCCTTCAGTGCCAGTACTGCCCACTTTTTCATAAAACATGGTCTTGGGAGTTCAGGTGGCAAAGCAAATCAATATCAGTTTAGATACTTTATACAGTTGACTCATACTTTCGCGAAGTGAAGATCAATCTTAAGAGAAGTTAGAGAAGTAGGAGAAGGCAGGAATACTGGTATAGCAATATGTTCAAATCGGTTATACTATTATATTATTCAGTGACATGCAAGAGTGCATTCTTTACTATTGGAACTCCTTCGAGTAACTTCGAAAGAGAGTGTTGGGAGACCGAAGGATCAGTCAAATGTTTTCAATAATCTCGCTCTCTGTCTTTCTGCCTTTACATGCCAAGAATGATGTCAATAACAGTCTTGAAGACAGTGTTGGAAGACCGAAGGATCAGTCAAATGTTTTCAATAATTTCGCTCTCTCTCTCTGCCTCTCTCTCTCTCTCTTTCTGCCTTTACATGTCAATAACATTCTTGACATATATATGCAGAGAGATGAACTATTGAGGAGAGTGTTGGGAGACCGAAGGATCAGTCAAATGTTTTCAATAATTTCGCTCTCTCTCTCTTCCTCTCTCTCTCTCTCTTTCTGCCTTTACATGTCAATAACATTCTTGACATATATATGCAGAGAGATGAACTATTGAAGAGAGTGTTGGGAGACCGAAGGATCAGTCAAATGTTTTCAATAATTTCTCTCTCTGTCTCTCTCTCTCTCTCTCTTTTTGCCTTTACATGTCAAGAATGATGTCAATAACATTCTTGACATATATATGCAGAGAGATGAACTATTGAAAACATTGGACTGATCCTTCGATCTGCCAACACTCTCATTCGAAGCTACTCGTAGCGGCTCCACTCTTGCATATCCTTGAACCCCATCAAAGAAAATTATGGCCTACTTTTGGGGAGAACGATTATAGTGAGTTATACGATACAAATCTTCATTGAATTTGGAATAACATTGCTCTTAACATGATAATAAAGAGGATCATTATCAATGTTTATAGCCTGAAAATCAAGTTCTATCAAAAGAGAACGCAACGCAGCGTATTCGTGCACGATGAATTGGAGCAACTTTGACAGGAAGCGGATAGTTTCAAATACAAAACTTATTGACGGGTATTATATATCTTTATATGTATTTATAATGCACAATGAATTGTAGTTTGTAAAATTAAGGTAGGATTTGTGCTAGTCTAGTAACAACTTAAAAAGTGATGCCAAGGCACCACCATACTTCAGTAAGGGAGATGGAACTAGAACTCATAAAGAGACACTTGGCACGAGTCAAAGAGTCCCTCATTGACTGATTCAACATTCGATGGCATTAACATATATATTTGAGTGTTGAATCCCGATCACCGGTCTGTAAAACGAGAGAAATACTTAAATCGCTTCGCAAATGAAAAGGGGTATCCTAAAAATTGTGCGGTCATACTCTCTGATGTTATTAATTTTTTTCAAGTATTTGAAATAGAAACTTTTGGAAAAGTTAACTCAGAGAGCTGGAATAAACATATTCATGAAGAGAGACCTGAAAATGTGCTGCACTTGCAATACCAACTCCATGCTTCGTGCCAAATTTATGGGTGAATGGTATGTAAATACTGTAGCATAGTATCAGGAAACAAAGATTAGGTTAGGTTGATCTGGCTGGCTGTCAGCCACTCATAGACTATTGCTCCTTAGCGATACTAGTTGGAGCCAGTCCTCTACGTAGATTTGTAATAACCATCTTGTAGGATGTCAACACTTTTAGTGAATCGCAGCAATGGCTGAAGTTCCATTCCTGAGACGTCTTCCAGCGTGTGGACATATGCATAAGAGATGTTCCAAAGTCTCCTCCGTCCCGCCTCTCTTCCTATCCTGCATATGTTGTCATTAGTGATTCTCATATTGTATACGTGTGCCGCTAGTAAACTGTGGCTTGTCAGTATACCTATGATGATTCTGCAGCCTCTCCGTGACAGTGCCAGTACAAATCGAGTATGCTGTCCTACGTTTGATTTGTACATAACGTACTCATTTCTGCAGGTAGTTACGCTATTCGCTTCGCCGTTACCTGTCTCTTCATATCATCAACATAGTAACAATAAGGCTCATGAATGAATATATTCACTGTAGCGGTCTGCTTCCCCACATCAAATAGAAAATGTTCAGAAAATCTTTAGGGTGCACCATAATTTTGTGAGGGTGCACCATATTATGTTCCGGTTGGCAAAAGTAATGGCTTTGGTACTGGAACAATTGTAAACGAAGAAATCTATGTTCAGCCATCTTCTGAGAAAGCATGCTTAATTGCTGTTTACTCTGAGTGAATCATTTTACGAAACACAAAATCTGTGGTCTATATCAGTGGTTTTTGCTCTGTGAATCTGAGCGAACGATGAATAAACTTAAAAACACGTAAAATGAGGGAACCAAGGTTGAGCTACGGGTTCGTAGTTGAAGAAATCTGTATGACAGAAGTTTCGAAGACGATAATTTATCGAGTATTGCGATGATTGTCCCACTGCTTTACTCACTTATATATATTAGTAAATATAAATATGAGATAACGCCAGAAATCATTTTGAGGTACTTAAAAGAATACCCTCAGTAGATCGAAAAACATTTATAGAATATCCATTGTAATATATCTGAACTATTCTAGCAAAATGCTTGTATTATAGAAGAAAAACTATCGATATGTAGATATGTGTTTCTTCGTTCGGGATTGCTAAACATGTTTATTAAAAGGATTAGACAAGAAGTGGTTTTATTTCTTCGTTCGGCATTGATAAACATATTTAGAAATAGGATTAGACAAGAAGTGGCTGGAAACATAGCGAATTTAAAGAACTATAAAGTGTATTAAGAAGTAATGGATTAACAGGTGGTATAAAGATGTCTAACCAATTGCTGAAATCCGTTGCATCCTAGAAAATTTGTCCGATGTAAACAATATTTTAGGAAAGTTTAGCATAGATATAGTTATAATAACTATAGTAATTAGTACTATACATCATGGCAGACTCAATGTAATAATCTAATGTATAAGGAGGTGTGTAAACTACTGCGACCAAAAAGATGTATGGTACTACCTTCTGCTAATAGGATATCCCTATAAAATCTCATTCTACACTGACCTCCTCAAAAATTTGAGGATGTCGGCTGGTTCAAATAGTGCTATTGGACTACCTAGTATTTGCTAAGAACCCAGGTGCTTTTTCCTTTTGTGCATCAATGCTTCACACATCCCAATTATGTGTTCTGGTGGTTCAGTATCCTCCTCACAGAATCTGCACATGGGACTCGCTACAATTCCTTGCGTGCTCAGATGTTCTTTGAGCCTACAGTGTCTAGTCAGAAGCCCGGTTAAAATTCTTAGTCTATTCTTGGAAAGTCCAACAAGAGTTTAGATTCCCTTAAGCTTACGTGGCTCGAAAAGAGAGGTCTGTCTTGCATAATTCTCATGTTCTCTGAGCACGTTTCCCCATACTCCTTTCCAATCCAAAAAAAAGGTTCTGGTCTTATTAGTTTTGTGGAAGCTCCTTCTCTGGAAAGTTCGATCCCTACGAGTCCGGGGACGCAGTAAAGGCTGACTTTGTTATCTTGGCCTTGCTGGTTTAGTTTCTTAAGACAGCCCCATAACAACTTACAATCTACTTCCTAGGAGCTTAGTGCTCGAATGGGAGTTTGACTGGCCGATAATATGGGTAGAACTATAGATTTATTTAAGGGTGTTATACACCGCGACCTGAAAGATCTATTGTGATGCCCGTATTTATTTGAAAGATGAGGATAGTGTCATCTACAGATCTTCTGTCAGGTTAGTTTCCGACAGGAATTCATATATTTTGGAGGAATCAAGTTGAGGGATCTTGTTCATATCTAAGATATATTCTCCAAATGATAATATGGGTACGTCTTTTGTATTGCCTACTCAAGTCAATCTCTGTACATCTTTCGATGGCGTGGATTTCTGCTTGGAAAATGCGTGGGTAGTTTTTCAAGGGCTTGGAGTATCTAGTTCTGATGGAGGACTTAAACCAAACATACTGAAAAACACAATTTAAGAGTTGCTTTAAGATTGCGGCTATTTCCTCGGGTATTCCAGGCAAGAGTGTCGATGTATAAGTAAGTCTTTCGTTCCTTCAGCCAACATAAACGCGTAGTTCGGTAATTTTTGGTTAATTGTAGAAAAACTGTGTTGGAATTGATGAGCTCAATAGAAAATCCGTCGACCAATATCGAGAAAAGTGCCCCGTAGTTATAATGACAGCTAATCTAATGTGTTAAAGACGAATAACTACGGATATGAAGAGTGATTTTGTTCGTTCTTTAGTTCTATAAAAATACTATTTTCGTAAAAGACTTACAGTAGTTGTGATGCCACTAGGAACTGCATTGAATCATAGGGAACTTTATTCACCCCCATTCGGATATAAGAAGAAAGAGAAATTGTTCTATAAGTCTGTTATAAAATATCTCTAATATAAACTAAGGCTTAACTCTTGTAAATTGGAGGAAAAGCGGTTCATCTGACCTACTTTAATTATTCGGTCGATCTATGCAAACCAGGAAACCACTACCCTGATTACTCTAAAGAACATTATCAATCAAATGAACTATAAGTAAGAACAATTCTAAATAATTCAATAATAGATACTCGAGAATATTTCTAGCCATTTGAAGTTTATCCCTATACACTTTCGATACAAAAGCCTATCATGGTGTTTTAAGATTTGTTATTGCCTGGTAATATATGATTATCAATTTATAACCGCTTTTAGACCAGTGCATAGTTAGGATAAAGCTAGGAAGGACAAAAGTGACACATAAGAATAGTGGGAAACAATAGAATAACGACTGATCTAAGAGTTACTCAGGCTTTTATTGTACTTTCTCAGCTAGTATTCTTCTTAGTTGGCAAATACTTACCGATTCTTCATACTTGGAAAACCAGACTGAGTTTATTCAGCTACGGATAAGTTTTTATGTTTGTTTTTCCAGAAGTATACATTCATGTTGATATGAAGAATCGGCGTGAATCCTCGTAATAACACTGAAGGCACTTTGTCCCTTTATTACTATTCGCTTAGCTGACAGATACCTACCGTTTATTCAGACTTGGAAAACCAGACTGAGTTTATTCAGCTACGGATAAGTTTTTATGTTTGTTTTTCCAGAACTATACATTTATCTTGATGTGAAGAATCGGCGTGATTCCCCCTAGCAACACTGAAGGCACTTTGTCCCTTTATTACTATACGCTTAGCTGACAGATACCTACCGTTTATTCAGACTTGGAAAACCAGACTGAGTTTATTCAGCCACGGATAAGTTTTTATGTTTGTTTTTCCAGAAGTATACATTCATGTTGATATGAAGAATCGGCATGAATCCTAGTAATAACACTGAAGGCACTTTGTCCCTTTATTACTATTCGCTTAGCTGACAGATACCTACCGTTTATTCAGACTTGGAAAACCAGACTGAGTTTATTCAGCTACGGATAAGTTTTTATGTTTGTTTTTCCAGAAGTATACATTCATGTTGATATGAAGAATCGGCGTGAATCCTCGTAATAACACTGATGGCACTTTGTCCCTTTATTACTATTCGCTTAGCTGACAGATACCTACCGTTTATTCAGACTTGGAAAACCAGACTGAGTTTATTCAGCTACGGATAAGTTTTTATGTTTGTTTTTCCAGAAGTATACATTCATGTTGATATGAAGAATCGGCGTGAATCCTCGTAATAACACTGAAGGCACTTTGTCCCTTTATTACTATACGCTTAGCTGACAGACACCTACCGTTTATTCTGACTTGGAAAACTAGACTGAGTTTATTCAGCTACGGATAAGTTTTTATGTTTGTTTTTCCAGAAGTATACATTCATGTTGATATGAAGAATCGGCGTGAATCCTCGTAATAACACTGAAGGCACTTTGTCCCTTTATTACTATTCGCTTAGCTGACAGATACCTACCGTTTATTCAGACTTGGAAAACCAGACTGAGTTTATTCAGCTACGGATAAGTTTTTATGTTTGTTTTTCCAGAACTATACATTTATCTTGATGTGAAGAATCGGCGTGATTCCCCCTAGCAACACTGAAGGCACTTTGTCCCTTTATTACTATACGCTTAGCTAACAGATACCTACCGTTTATTCAGACTTGGAAAACTAGACTGAGTTTATTCAGCCACGGATAAGTTTTTATGTTTGTTTTTCCAGAAGTATACATTCATGTTGATATGAAGAATCGGCGTGAATCCTCGTAATAACACTGAAGGCACTTTGTCCCTTTATTACTATTCGCTTAGCTGACAGATACCTACCGTTTATTCAGACTTGGAAAACCAGACTGAGTTTATTCAGCTACGGATAAGTTTTTATGTTTGTTTTTCCAGAAGTATACATTCATGTTGATATGAAGAATCGGCGTGAATCCTCGTAATAACACTGAAGGCACTTTGTCCCTTTATTACTATTCGCTTAGCTGACAGATACCTACCGTTTATTCTGACTTGGAAAACTAGACTGAGTTTATTCAGCTACGGATAAGTTTTTATGTTTGTTTTTCCAGAACTATACATTTATCTTGATGTGAAGAATCGGCGTGATTCCCCCTAGCAACACTGAAGGCACTTTGTCCCTTTATTACTATACGCTTAGCTGACAGATACCTACCGTTTATTCAGACTTGGAAAACCAGACTGAGTTTATTCAGCTACGGATAAGTTTTTATGTTTGTTTTTCCAGAACTATACATTTATCTTGATGTGAAGAATCGGCGTGATTCCCCCTAGCAACACTGAAGGCACTTTGTCCCTTTATTACTATACGCTTAGCTGACAGATACCTACCGTTTATTCAGACTTGGAAAACCAGACTGAGTTTATTCAGCTACGGATAAGTTTTTATGTTTGTTTTTCCAGAAGTATACATTCATGTTGATATGAAGAATCGGCGTGATTCCTCCAAGCAACACTGAAGGCACTTTGTCCCTTTATTACTATACGCTTAGCTGACAGACACCTACCGTTTATTCTGACTTGGAAAACAAGACTGAGTTTATTCAGCCACGGATAAGTTTTTATGTTTGTTTTTCCAGAAGTATACATTAATGTTGATATGGAGAATCGACGTGATTCCTCCTAGCAACACTGAAGGCACTTTGTCCCTTTATTACTATACGCTTAGCTGACAGACACCTACCGTTTATTCTGACTTGGAAAACTAGACTGAGTTTATTCAGCCACGGATAAGCTTTTATGTTTGTTTTTCCAGAAGTATACATTCATGTTGGTATGAAGAATCGGCGTGAATCCTCGTAATAACACTGAAGGCACTTTGTCCCTTTATTACTATACGCTTAGCTGACAGATACCTACCGTTTATTCAGACTTGGAAAACTAGACTGAGTTTATTCAGCCACGGATAAGTTTTTATGTTTGTTTTTCCAGAAGTATACATTCATGTTTTTATGAAGAATCGGCTTGAATCCTCGTAATAACACTGAAGGCACTTTGTCCCTTTATTACTATACGCTTAGCTGACAGACACCTACCGTTTATTCTGACTTGGAAAACTAGACTGAGTTTATTCAGCCACGGATAAGTTTTTATGTTTGTTTTTCCAGAAGTATACATTCATGTTGGTATGAAGAATCGGCGTGAATCCTCGTAATAACACTGAAGGCACTTTGTCCCTTTATTACTATACGCTTAGCTGACAGACACCTACCGTTTATTCTGACTTGGAAAACTAGACTGAGTTTATTCAGCTACGGATAAATTTTTATGCTTGGTTTTCCAGAACTATACATTTATCTTGATGTGAAAAATCAGCGTAATTCCTTCTAGCAACACTGCAGGCAGTTTATTCGTTTATTACTATACGCCTCGGTTGTTAAGCAGACGAACTCCAGAAAGTGTTCGTTCTGCTGTGTATATTTTGTTGGTGAATTGTATTAGTAACTTATTCGGAATTGTATTATTAATTTATTCGAACTTTATTGAAAAATACACAGAAGAAGATTAAAATTTAAGAAAATTGTAAAAAAACGGTAAAAAATTGTAAAATTTTTTAAATATTTTTATTTCACTTATAAGATGGATTTTAATTTAATTTTATACCATTTTCATTTTTGTTCTCTGAATTTGTAAGCATTCAAAACATAGTTTAAGCGTATTACATAAAAAATATAAAACAAACACAATTTTGTTAAAACTTTTTAAAATCTTGAAAAAAAAACCTAATATTAAAATTGAAATTCTGTTAGATTTATAAGAATTTTGTGACTAAACCCTGGCCCTGAAGCCCCACCCACCAATGTAGTTCTCTTACTTTTTGTTAATCCCTCCAAGCATACAAAATTAAAAAATAAATCCTTCATTGTAATTATTTTCGGTTTTTAATTTGTTTCCCCACATTTTTTGATATATTTGTATTTATGAACGAAATCAACTACAATACAACAACAACAACAACAACAACAACAACTCGTCCGCGTATGTCCTGCTGCCTGCTAAACAGCACTCTGCCGGTCACCGCTGATAACAATGTTGAAGGCACCGCTTGGCGGCGCCTGAGCTCCATTGAGCCCAATCAACGCCTGCAGCGACGCAGCAAAGCATCGATCACAAATGAGAACTCCGTGATAACTATCGAGAACTTGGAGCAGGACGAGAACTGGCGTGGCGAAGGGGGCCTGTCCACCACGGCGTCCGCTTCGACGACAATGACAACTTTGCACATATAAATGGGGCAAACTATGATGTTGGTGTGTGTTACTGTGTGATTGTTACTGTATTAGTGTATAAGTAAACGTGTTGTAATGTATTTATTTGTTTGTAATTGTAATTGTAATTGAAAAAGAGAGAAAAACATTTTATATATTAAAACTCAAATGCAGTCAAAACGATTTTATACATGCAATATATGTTCGGAGCGAGGATGCTGCATAGTTTTGTAAACAGAGCTGGGCAAATACAAACACAGTACAATTGTAATTACTTTATTGAGGAATTATTAATTGTATGCGATTACTTTAGCTTCACTATAAAGGAATTGGCTTATTTTCGATTTCGTGGAGGAGTAGTAAAAAAAAATACTTATATCAAATTTAATTCCTAGTAATGGTATTAAAAATTATTGATTATATTTGCAATTTCTTGCCAAGGATAATTGAAAATAATCCAAGATTACTTACGGTGAATTGGAAATATGCATTATAAATTATAATTACTTTATAAGTAATTGCTAAAAATGTAAGTTACCTTTTGAGTAATTGAAGATTTCCGTTATAAATTGTGATTACTTAGTAGTTAATTTGAAACAATTTAATTACTTTCCTGAGAAATTTTAAAATTCAGTTGGAAATTGTAATTCCATAGTAAGTAATTGCGAATAATTTTAAATTATTTTTCTGAATAATTGAAAATTTCAGTTATAAATTGTAATTCCATAGTAAGTAATTGTGAATAATTTTAAATTACTTTTCTGAGTAATTGAAAATTTCAGTTATAAATTGTAATTCCATACTAAGTAATTGTGAATAATTTTAAATTACTTTTCTGAGTAATTGAAAATTTCAGTTATAAATTGTGATTACTTAGTAAGTATTGGGAAGTAGTTTATATTATTTTGTTAAGAAATGGGAATGATCAGTTAATTTGTAATTTCCTGGTAAGTCATTGTAAGTAAGATTGAATTACTTTTCTGAGTAATTGAAGATTTCAGTTATAAATTGTGATTAATTAAAAATTAAGGTGAACTAATTTAGATTACTTTCCTGAGAAATTGAAAAGTTAAATTATAATTTTTAATTCCGTAGTTAGTAATTGTAAGTAATATTAAATTACTTATCTGACTAATTGGAGGTTTCAGTTATAAATTGTGATTACTTAGTAATTAATGGTAAATAATTAAAATTACTTTCCTTTGAAATTTAAAAGTTAGGTTATAAATTGTAATTTCGTAATAAGTAATTGCAAGTAATATTAAATTACTTTTCTGAGTAATGAAAATTTCAATTATAAATTGTGATTAATAAGTAATTAATGGGAAATAATTTAGATTACTTTGCTGAAAAATTGAAAAATTCAGTTGAAATTTGTAATTCCCTACTAAGTAAATGTAAGTAAGATTGAATTACTTTTCTGAGTAATTGAAGATTTCAGTTATAAATTGTGATTACTTCGGAATTCATATAGATTACTTTCCTTGAATTGAAGATAATTGTAAGTAAGTAATTCGATTGAAAATAATTGGAAGTAATTGGAAGTAATATTAAATTAATTTCTTAAGTAATTGATTATTTCAATTTACGTATTTCCTTAGTAACTAATTGGGTAATAGTTTACATTACTTTTTTGAGTAATTTGTTAATTAAGTTATCAATTACAGCTATCCTTGTAATAGAATTTCAATATTATTACTACGGAATCAGAAATTTGTTTAAGTATATAATTGAATATATTTAAATGAATAATGGGAAAATTTAAGTACAAACTACATTCCTAATTAAGTAATTGCATACCATTTAAGTAATAGAACACAATTTAAGTATTGATATATGAATAAAGTAATGGAGTATTAGTAAATTAATAGAGTATTCCATTATTAATTATTATGCAATGTATTAAAGTAATGTAATGCTATTTAAGTAATTGAATGCCATTTAGATGAGAAATGGAATATTTAAAGTATAAATTACAATCACATGGTATGGAATTGAAACGAATTTATGTTACGTTACTGAGTAATTAAAAGTAAAATACCAATTTTATTACATGTAATGAAACTAATTGATTGAAAATTACATTACTGTGGCATTGAAACTAATTAAGATTACAGTTCTGAGTAATTCCTGGTTAAAATACCAATTTAATTACATGTAATGAAACTAATTGATTGAAAATTACATTACTGTGGCATTAAAACCAATTAAGATTACAGTACTGAGTAATTACTGGTTGAAATACCAATTTAATTACATGTAATGAAACTAATTGATTGAAAATTACATTACTGTGGCATCGAAACTAATTAAGATTACAGTACTGAGTAATTACTGGTTAAAATACCAATTTAATTACATGTAATGAAACTAATTGATTGAACATTACATTACTGTGGCATTGAAACTAATTAAGATTACAGTACTAAGTAATTACTGGTTAAAATACCAATTTAATTACATGTAATGAAACTAATTGATTGAAAATTACATTACTGTGGCATTGAAACTAATGAAGAATACAGTACTGAGTAATTACGGGTTAAAATCCAATTTAATTAGATGTAATTGATTGAAATTTACATTAGTATGGCATTGAAACTAATTAAGATTACAATACTGAGTAATGTCAGTTTAAATTACCAATTTAATTACTTGAAAAGAAACTAATTGATTGAAAATTACTTGTAATTTGTATACAAGAGTAATTGAGAGGTGTGCAGACAATACACTCAGACGTGTTTTAGGGCATTTCCTTAGGCTCCTGAAAATATGCTGCACTTTGCCATCAATTTTTCGCACGATTTTAAATCAAATTTTTGTCGACAGATATGGAAAGTGTATAGCATACTTTTAGGCTCCTTAAATTGACTTAAAAGGCTCGTGAATGTATTTTAATTGTACATTTCCCAGTCTCACCCAGCTCTAATTGTAAAGATAATATTATGAGTACTTTGTACTCGTATTGGATAATTGTGTAGTAGTAAGGATACTTATAGTTAAGGATATAAAAGAAAGTAGTGGGCCTTAAGCTTTAAGAGGACCTTTATTGGACACATTTATATTTGTATATAGTTTATAATTTAGTTTAATTTGTTATTCCGATGTACTTCTCTAAGAATATATATCCCTAAGAATATATATCTCTAAGAATATAAATCTCGTAAGGATATAATATCTCTAAGAATATTATATCTCTAAGAATATAAAGCTCTAGAAATACGTACCTCTAAGATATATATATATATTTATAACACCCACAGCTAATCCCCAACAACTTACGTACTTAAGGCGTGTTCCATAACCAAAAGTGGCACAAATAAATTAATGAAATTATTATTAATTAATAAGTAATTGATTAATTATTAAGTAATTCATTAATTAAGAAGTAATTACTTAATTAGCTTCTGCCAAGAAAGTTTCCACTCTCTTTACACACAAAAGTAGCTCTTATTTAGCTCTCTTCTGACACAGTTTTATCATTTTTTATTATCAATTGATTGACTACATTCCTCCTTCTTGTCTTTTAAGCACAATAAATGATTCCTGAAGTACCATAAAAAACTTACCTTATATTTCGATATCATTCTGTTCTGATCCTGTTTCCAATAGTATGTCAACGTGATAACTGATTCAAACTTTCAATCTGTGGATATATTTCCAAAGATATTGCATATCAAGTAGTTAAAGGGACTTCCCCAATCTGCCTGCTCATTAATTGGAAAAAAATATTTAGGCTAAGAAACCAACGTAATCAATATATGCTTGAAAGTAGCACCACTGCTGACCTGTTGCTATTGACACATAAATAAAAGAAGCATCCGTGATACTCTGCTCCTACTACCATAAACTATTGGAAGTATCGCAAGGCCTTTTTTTGCTATTTACAAACACTTCAGGACAATTTTTATCATTTATTATATATATTACAATAATTATCCATGACTATATTGACCATTAAAAGTCATCATTTGGGTTTATATTATGCCTAGTCCAAGGACATAAGCCACTCGAGTTGTATTTTCCACACCTAAGCTCTCTGTGCCATGTTTTGTAAACTGTTTACATTGATTTGTTATGTTCGTCCATGATTATAAATCATAGTTATTAATATTAAACGGTTGGAAAACAGAAAACATCGAATAATTATGAACAAGGATCCTTGATCTTTCAATTATAATCTTAGATTGTGAGTTAAGCAACTTTATTGGTTCGATCTTTATATTTATAATACCAATTATTTCTATTTTTATTATTTCTTTTTGTTGTTCTCAATCCTCTTAAAGTTTAAAGCCGACCCATGCTCGGGACATACAATCCATATCACAAATAAATCGAATAGAAGACGAATATTGCTGCTAATTTAGTCAAAATTTAAAGTGCATAGTTAACATATTTTTAAAGTCAAAACTTAAACTTAAACACCGAAGAATAATCCAGCAAACGCCCCAAGTGGGAGACTTAAAAACGTAAACTTCAAATCGGTACTTAAACAAGGTGAACCTATTTACATTAGCCAGAGGAAAGTCAAGCAGCACATTTCCCTTTCTTAAATGGAACAATAGTCCAAACGATCCTTACTCCATTCTCAGACCTGCGTGAACTGTGGGAATTTTCTCTTCTTTTTATTATTCAAGTGTAGTAGAAAAGGGGAAAGAAGTATTCTGATTTTTATCATATCTCTGTCTCAAGTCTCGTCTTTCCTTATTCATCGCCTTGGTCGGTGGATTTTCTCATCTCAGAGGACCCTTGTAGAGCAATGTAGCAGTAATTTAATAGCATTCGAAATTGTGATCTCAGAACGAATCATCATCTGAAAACGAATTATGATCTGAAAAAGAATCATAAGCTGAGAACTGATAAAACTAATCGTGATCTCAGAACGAATAGTAATCTAACAACAATTCGTGATCCGGGAACAAATCGTGATCTGAGAAGGCGTAGTAATCTGAAAACGAATTACAATCTCAAAACGAATCGTGACAGTTAACTATTTGCTTTCAAATCACAATTTGTTCCAGTTCTTAAATCACTGTTAGTTCCCATATCACGATTTCTTCTCAATGCACTATTTCAGCTCTCGATTAAGATTTGTTAAGAAATCATGATTCGTTCTCAGATCATGATTGTTTGCCAGATCGTAATTCGTTTTTAGAACACTTCGTGCCCAGATCATGATTCGTTATCAAATCCCAATTCGTTTTCAGATCCCAATCCGTTCTGAGATCACGATGTGTTCTCAGACTACGATTCATTCTCAGATCGCAATTCGTTTTCAGATCTCAATTCGTTCTGAGATTACGATTTCTTCCCAAATCACTATTTGTTGTTAGATCACTATTCGTTCTGAGATCACGATTTGTTCTCAGTTCACGTTCTCAGATCACGATTTGTTTTCAGATCTCAATTAGTTCTGAGATCACGATTTGTTCCCACATCACGATTTTTTGTTAGATCACTATTCGTTCTGAGATCACGATTAGTTACTAGTTCTCAGATTATGATTCTTTTTCAGATCACAATTCAGTTTCAGATCGTGTTTCGTTCTGAGATTATAGTTTGTTCTCAGATCACGATTCGTTCTGAGATCATCATTTGTTCTTAGGTCACGATTCGTTTTCAGATCATGATTCGTTCTGAGATGATCATTCGTTCTCAGGTCACGATTCGTTTTGAGATCACAATCCCTTCTCAGTTCACTATTTGCTCTCAAATCACGATTTGTTCCCAGATCACGGTTCGTTCTGAAATCACTATTGGTTCTCAGATCATGATTCGTCTTCAGATTGCAATTTGTGTTCAGATCCTAATCCGTTTTGAGATCATGATTTGTTCTCAGTTCACGACTCCTTCCCAGATCACGATTGGTTGTCAGGTCGTACTTTGTTGTGAGATCATTATTTGTTTTCAGTTCACGATTTGTTCTCAGCTGTTGATATGTTTTCAGATCACTATACGTTCTCCGTTCACGATTAATTCTCACAACACAATTTGTTCTCAGAACACGATTTCTACTTAGAATACGATTTGTCCTCAGAACACGATTTGTTATAGGTTCACGACTTGCTCTGAGATCACGATCGTCCGTTCTCAGATTCCGATTCCTTCTCATATTACGATTCGTTTTGAGTTGTGTTGGTTCTCAGGTCTAATTTGTGTCCGTCATACGTCAGATATCCTTTTAGACAGTCCTTTAAGGATCAATAAATTCAATAATGCCAGTGTTCAAATGAGGAACCTTCACTTTTACTGCTATGTGAACTTTATTAATCATTATTTAAATAGTCTAGGAAGGACTTTATAAGTTTTTACTGGACATTTTCAGGTACTCAACTTGGCGTTCGTTGGTATTATTCTCACTAAACTTATACAAAAAAATCAAAACAAAGAACAAAAACTTTCCTTGCTGCTCTTTTACACTATTGTACTACTACTCCTACTACCACTACTCTACTACTATCGAAATGTTAACAAAATTGTCAAATTAGTCTTAAATGCTAAAATATAAGCTCAATTGTTGTTAGTAATTGTTAATGAAATTGTCATCTTTAAGTTACTTTTTTACAAAGATTTTACAATCGAACGAGGACACTGAAAATAAACAAAAAACCACGTCGAAAACAAAGCAA
The DNA here is from genome assembly GCA_920105625.2 of Clusia tigrina. NCBI lineage: Eukaryota > Metazoa > Arthropoda > Insecta > Diptera > Clusiidae > Clusia > Clusia tigrina. Next base: position 33,708,588 of record OV050030.1, read on the forward strand.
ATTGTCAACAAAATATGCAAAGAAAGCGTTGTTCGAGATATACACACATTGTAAACGTATTTGTAATTGTAATTGTATAGGTATATGTAATTGTAATCGTATTGTACAATGACTGTGATAGTTTTACTCTAATTGTAGTGATTAATTGAGTCCTTTTTGGTGCGCAAACAAACAAACAAACAGAAATGTGACAATTAGAAAATGTGTTTTTTAATTGTTTTATGGATTGAACATTGAAATTTTATCACACCCTGTATTTTATATTTTACACAGCAACTTTTTGCAATGCATTCCGCTGATACTTTACTCTCCCTGTGTGTGCAATGCATAAAAAACTATAAAATGAAATAATTACACACACAATTATAGGATAAGTTTACACAAAATATTAAGAATAATGATATAGTTCAATAAATTTTAGTTATTAAAATCATTGCTAAGTCATAAAAAACTGTGTTTCCCAAACGTAACTTAAAAGCTCAAATTAGTTGTAAATTTTTACCCATGTTGTACTTTTTCTAGGCGTGTGTGTTACATGTGGAACCACAGCTTCTTCGTCTCCTTGTATTGAGCCATAATCGAAAAAGAATAAGAGAGCGTTTCACTAGTGGTAAATTATAAAGGTACAGTCAGGCAATAAAGCTGAAAACTTTATAAAAGCTTTAATACGTCACTGCTTGAAGTTTAGAGAGAGTTTGTCTACACCATTTCCAACACGTGTTTACTTCTTAGTGCCAACTGCTTACTGAAAGAGCTTCCGCCTCTTATATGTGTAGAATGAGCTTAAAGCTCCCTTTCACAAATGTTGCGTTCTTCGACAAGACAGGTTTATAGTTATAACACTTTGTTGTAATTGCGTTATAAATCCTTATGCAGTAAGTTTCTTTTGTACGCGAAATACTTTCATACATATTTAAAGTCTGAAGCACTGTATAGTGACTGCATAAGACCTTACAAAGCTACGATTTAATATCGAGAAATCGAATGCCCGACTTTATAAGACATCTTACTGGTAATTTATAACACTGCATGTGTTTACAAGGTCTGCAATGGTGGTTTGACTCACAATTAGACTACGACTACAAATAAAAGCTCAAAAAATGGAATCAAAAACTTAAAAGCACAAATAAAATAATGGGCGTGGCTTTCCACAATGACCTATGAGAACTTTGTTCAATGTCTAAAAAAGCTTTATGCTTACATGTTCTATAAAAGCTTTGTACAATGTGCACAAAAGCATTGTAAAGGCACTACAACAGCTTTATGCAAGTATTACCCAACATTAAATCTTTATTGAAATCTCTATAACAGCCTTCACAAGCCTTGTAGGAGGCTGTAAAAATCCTTGTCTAAGCTGTAGACAATCTTTGTATATGATCTATAAAAGCTATGTAACAAATATATAAAAGGTTTGCATAACTTTGTATAAAATTTATAAAACTTGTGTATAAGGTCTATAAAAGCTTCGTATCAAATTTATAAAAGTTTTGTATAAGATGTGTAAAAGCTTAGTATAGATCTATAAAAGCCTTGATAGATCTATAAAATCTTTGTATAAGATCTATAAAAGCTTTGTATAAGGTCTATAAAAGCTTTGTATAAGGTCTATAAAAGCTTTGTGAAAAATCTACAAAAGCTTTGTATAAAATTTATAAAAACTTAGTATAGATCTATAAAAGCTTTGTATATGGTATATTAAAATTTGTATAGATCTATAAGGTCTATAAAAGCTTTGTATAAAATTTAGAAAAGCTTTGCATAAGATATATAAAAGCTTTGTATAAAATCTGTAAAATATTTGTATAAGATCTATAAAGACTATGTAAAATCTAAAAGAAGTTTGTAAAAAATTTATAAAAGCTTTGTATAGATATAAAAGCCTTGTATAGATCTATGAAAGATTTTGATAAGTTCTGTAACCACGTTGTTTGTTTAAACTCTATAAAAAAAATTGCTCAAGACTTTGCAAAGCAGTATTGTAGGTGGGATACATCCTTATATGGACACTGAAGTCTCCCACAGTGGTTTAAGCAATGCTTCAATAATGCTATAAAGCTTTATGACTTCACACGAATGCCTGTAAACAAACTCCTTGAAAGCTTTTACTGATGATGTTTTTTTTAATCTTTCACTTTGTAATGAGCCACTAAAAATCTATTCAAAGTTCTTATGGAGTGTAGTTTGCCACTTGTGGAACTCTCCTTTGTTCCAAAACTTAATTATCTTTCTCCCGGGATGTACTCGTACAAACAAATGCTGCTGCTTCCAGATGTAACAGGCACCTTACTTCGTCCATTTTGTACAATTTAACGAATTATTTAATGTTTTTTTTATTATATTTTTTTTTAGTCCTGTTGGTACAGAGTGATTCAGTTGATAAATCGACGTGATTCAGTTGATACATCGTCGTGATTCAGTTGATACGTCGTCGTGATTCAGTTGATACATCGTTGTGACTCAGTTGATACATCGTCGTGATTCAGTTGATACATCGTCGTGATTCAGTTGATACGTCGTCGTGATTCAGTTGATACATCGTTGTGATTCAGTTGATACATTGTTGTGATTTAGTTGATACATCGTCGTGATTCAGTTGATACGTCGTCGTGATTCAGTTGATACATCGTCGTGATTCAGTTGATACGTCGTCGTGATTCAGTTGATACATCGTTGTAATTCAGTTAATACATCGTCGTGATTCAGTTGATACATCGTCGTGCTTCAGTTGATACATCGTCGTGATTCAGTTGATACGTCGTCGTGATTCAGTTGATACATCGTTGTGACTCAGTTGATACATCGTCGTGATTCAGTTGATGCATCGTCGTGATTCAGTTGATACATCGTCGTGATTCAGTTGATACATCGTCGTGATTCAGTTGATACGTCGTCGTGATTCAGTTGATACATCGTTGTGATTCAGTTGATACATCGTCGTGATTCAGTTGATACGTCGTCGTGATTCAGTTGATACATCGTTGTGACTCAGTTGATACATCGTCGTGATTCAGTTGATACGTCGTCGTGATTCAGTTGATACATCGTTGTGATTCAGTTGATACATTGTTGTGATTTAGTTGATACATCGTCGTGATTCAGTTGATACGTCGTCGTGATTCAGTTGATACATCGTCGTGATTCAGTTGATACGTCGTCGTGATTCAGTTGATACATCGTTGTAATTCAGTTAATACATCGTCGTGATTCAGTTGATACATCGTCGTGCTTCAGTTGATACATCGTCGTGATTCAGTTGATACGTCGTCGTGATTCAGTTGATACATCGTTGTAATTCAGTTAATACATCGTCGTGATTCAGTTGATACGTCGTCGTGATTCAGTTGATACATCGTTGTAATTCAGTTAATACATCGTCGTGATTCAGTTGATGCATCGTCGTGATTCAGTTGATACATCGTCGTTATTCAGTTGATACATCGTCGTGATTCAGTTGATACGTCGTCGTAATTCAGTTGATACATCGTCGTGATTCAGTTGATACATCGTTGTAATTGAGTTAATACATCGTCGTGATTCAGTTGATACATCGTCGTGATTCAGTTGATACATCGTCGAAGCTGCGCCCAATGAGACACTTTTGGAACAAATTATGAAAATGACCAATAAATGCAGTATTTTTGATTGAAATTACAAAATTGCGTGAATACAACCCGACATTAACATTGAAGCATGGCCCAAAATATTTTCCACACACAGAACTTTTTAGAGATATGATAAAATAAGTGCAGATCTTATGAGCTATATTTGAATACAGAATTGTTCAATATAAATATATCCAAATACTAAAGGGGAGGATATGTCTGAACGTGATTTAAACATTAAGACTGGAAATGCTCCTGCGGTGTCTTCAATGATTAGGGTATTAAGTGTCGTAGTAGGGTATTAAGAACAATGTTATGTAGGATAGTTTACCAATTACCTCCTTGATGAAAACACAGTGCTCTTATGTTACAAGGATGGAAACCTAAAAAAATTAGAATAAAGTATTGTGCCGCCTTAAAATTGAATAAGGGGTCCACTGGTGGAGATGTTTTCTGGTACCAATCACTTCCCTGTTAGTTTGTTGTTCTATTATGTTTTCATCTATGGATACCTCTAATGGGATTATGGCATTTTACTCTCCATGAATTACATCCGAAACAGAGAAGTCGCCTATATATGTCACATAATTATCTTCTTGAAGGATCTACGAATAATTCCATATGATAATTCTATAGTCCATATGATAATTATATAGTCCATATAATAACTCTGGTAGGTTTTAAATAGGTTGGGCAGCCGCATCACCAATAAGCAACTGATGCCACTTAGACCACCAGTTGGGTCCGCTGTGAGTTGTGTCTGTAGTCCACATAATAGTTCTGTAGTTCATGGAGATCTTAGTTTGGTTGCAAAACTTCGCAGCCATATATAGATTTCCAATATCACAACATAAAATAGATTTCTTCGAAGTGTCTTTGAAAGGGCCATTCACTGTGAAGCTGCTGGTTAAAAAGCTGGGAAGTTCGGTGTCGAAATTTCACAAAGTCAAATATTGCGAAATAAGAAGATTGCCTCGAAGTTTGGTTATAAGTCTCCTTCGCCAAGTATAAGTATAGATAATCTCGCACATATCAACTAGATTAATGCAGTAATTTGTTTCAAATGCTTTGTTATATTGAACATTTCACTCAAAGGCAACTTAGTTTCTTTCTGTTGGTGTTTAGTAGTGTTAAATTTTTAATTAGTAGAAGAAACAATGTAAGGTACAAGTAATTACGGAGAGTTACCCCTAAGTCTTCTTTAATTTCACCTGATACTCAGTATTGATTTTTATGTTTTTTGATTATTTGCTGTTGTATAGATTGAACATAGCTCGGTGAAGCGTCGCGTGGCACTCAAAGCTCATGGTTCTATGCCATCAAAAATCTTACCACATTTGAGGAGAAAAGGCTCGCCAGTTAATTTGGTACTTCTTTGAAGATAATTCTCATAAAGTGGTAGAATATATCTACCTTCTAACCTTACACTTTATCAACTTTTATACTATTTTCGTCACAGAAGCAAGGATTGTCGTAGCTTCCTTTATAATTTGCAAGTTAACTTAAATATTGTTACTGGTACTTACCTATGTACTTACCATCTTCATCATTGTTTAGCTTCGCTTATCGTCTCCAATTTCTTACGTTCTGTAATTAGAAGTACCAGAATAATAGCTTAGAATTGCAATTTTATATAAATTTAATGCCTTCTACGAGAGGGACTTGATATGTACCGTCACAATCTGGGTCTCTTTATTTTTACGAGCAATTGACATTCTTAGCTCCGAGTTATAGACTCATTTTAATTCGACAGGTTTGTGAATATTATTCTTCTAGTTGTCTTATTCATGAATGCATGCTTTGGAGGTCTCTGTGGAATAATAAAAATTCTGGGTTGATTTTTTCTAGTTACGTATTCATAAATGTATTCTTTGGAGGTCTCTGTGGAATTATCAAAATCCGGGGTTGAAGTAATTTCTTCGATATGTATCAAGCATATCAATTTCTAGCTTATATTTTGTATATAAGATATGTTTTCCATATACCTATTCTTCTAGTAAAACAAGAATTCTTGGAGTCAATATCAAATCGTGTTGATTTGCGTTCAAAGTTCAGATATGCACGCGTGCAAAATGCAGCAAAACAAGAAAGTGCATTGTCCCGTCCTCAAACATGACCCTCTATTTGGCTGCTTATACTAAGAATAAAATACATCACTGTACTTAAATTACCAACCTGTTAGATCCCGGTCGTTCGGGCTTTTCCAAACCATGTTTGAATCACAACTGAACTCTCATTTCGACTTCTCAACTACTCATAAATGTAGTTTTTATACCATCTTCTTAGATTAGAATGAACTATTTACAAATGTGAAATAGCTTAAAAAATGCATAAACAAAGAGTTGCGGAAAAGTCTGTCACAGAGATAACAATACCAAAATACAGAAGAACACTTGGAAGCATAAAAGTTCTTATATCATCAGAGGGAACGAAAAAATCTCCAAGGTTGCAAGGATTAGTAATAAAACAAGGAACGAGATCGTACTATCACACTATCATAATCTTCAGGTAAAAATCTCCTCTTAATGTGTGAAAAAAGCGTCGTAAAAAATTCCACATAGAAAAATACCTTTTTATATAATGAGCTATTCGATATAGGATCTGCTTGGATAGGATATAGGATATAGGATATGCTGGGACCTAATCTTACTAAGTCTTTCTATCCTTACGTTTAGAACAAAAACCTGACTTAGCAGCATGGAGTGGTTCTGGAACACATATAGCAAACCCTGAAGAGATTCTTGGTTAAGACTTATGTTTCACATATTAAATGTGTTCACTCTAATTGTAGGCGGTGATTTCCTGTGATGTGATTATACGATTATTATATATATTGAAAACATTTTTGGCAGATCTTGTAATTATTTCGGATATGCCACTTGTCCTCATCAGACATCTTTCAATCTAATTGTAAAATAAGTTTTTGAGTACACCACAGAGAGCTTTCCTTGCAAAGAACCTTGAAGCCTTTTTGGTGAATTTTCGGGTACCTGAAAATATGAGGTACATTCCATTGTCGGTAGTACCAAAAAGGTTCGTGAAGTTACAGCACTTAACTGGAGGAAGGAGTAGAATATGGAAGTAGAGTAGACTGGCGAAGGAGGTAGTACCAAAAAGGTTATTGAAGTTATTCACTGCAATTAACTGGAACAGAAAGTAGAATATAGAAGTAGAGTAGACCGGCGAAGGAGGTAAGACTAAAAAGGTTCTTGAAGTTATTCACAGCAATTAACTGGAACAAGAAGTAGAATATAGAAGTAGAGTAGACCGGCGAAGGAGGTAGTACCAAAAAGGTTCTTGAAGTTACAGCACTTAACTGGAGGAAGGAGTAGAATATGGAAGTAGAGTAGACCGGCGAAGGAGGTAAGACTAAAAAGGTTCTTGAATGTATTGACAACATTTAACTGGAAGAAGAAGTAGAATATAGACGTAGAGTGGGCTGGAGAATAAAGTAGGACCAAAAAGTTTCTTGAATCTATTGGCAACAGTTAACTGGAGGACGAAATACAATATAGATGTAGAGTGAGCCGGCGAAGGAGGTAGGACTAAAAAGGTTCTTGAATGTATTGACAAGAAGTAGAATGCAGAAGCAGACTAGACCGGCGAAGGAGGTTTCCTAGCACTCAGAAATTGATGCCCATTGTACTCTAAGCTTTCACTGTGATTCCGCATCAAACATATGGGCATTTACGGACCTACTTTTTAGACCTGGGTCATAAGTTTAATAACTTATTGAAATGTGAGTGAGTGTTCCTTTAGAGTCTATTATGAAGAGCCTTTAATTGTTGTATTATATGATTATCGGCAGATTTATGGAGTTGAATCATTTTGGTTTGTACCTCACCTCCACTAAAACGGTGTCCAAAAGAATAGGACAAAATTTGTCTCTATGTACCTAGCAAAATCCATATCCTCATTATATGATACGAGTATTTCTAGTTTAATGGAGGCCCGAAGACACCAAAAAGGGTGCCATTGTTTCTTAGTAAGTTTTCTAAATCAGAGATAGTCAATCCTTCAGAGCCTGTACTAGAGAGCCTATAAGTGTTGTAAGCTAGATTCTTGGACAGATGTATGAGTTCAATCATTCTGCTTCGTACTTAAACTCAACTAACAAAGAATAAAGGACGAAATCAGTCTCTATGTACCTGTGGCATCCTAAAGAAAGGAGCAAAATCCCTGTATCCTCATTATATGAGACGACTATTTCCAGCTTAATGTAGCCTGAGGACATCAAAAATGGTTCCATTGTTTCTTAGTAAGTTTTCTAAATCAGAGTTGCTCAATCAAAAAGTACCTTAGCAGGGTCTGCTTCGTCACTCATCTTTCAGCTGAATCACTCTGTTTATAGTTAATCTTTTTTATTATTATATTATAAATTATGAGGTTTATTTTTAAGTACTCATGGTGAACTCTTCTTCCAAACAACGCATTCCAGAACAGGCAATGGACAAGAATTATGAACAAATTATTTTATAAGAATTTCATATACAATATTTTGAATTATACATATTTACCTACTTTAAGCTGTACTCATATCGTGGCTATACTTGTACTTAGTTCATTTTGAATCTACTCGTATATATATTTTGTAAGAGTTGTGCTCCAAATGAATATTTATATTTATATATATTTTTTAAACTATTAACTCTGCTCTACAAACCATGAAAGCGACGCCATTTACTTTACAACTGTCAAACTTAGTTATACTAGTGCGTAATAATCAAATATATAAACTAAAAATGTAATAAAATAAAAGAGAAAAACAAGCAACAATTGTGTGAAATGTGTTTTTAAAATGTGTGCTTTTGTAAATTATATTTTACTTTCTTTTCTACGCTAAGAGCAATTTTTTTAAATATATTATACTATAGTCGAGCGTATCAGTTTTCACACTTATTTACAGTTAACTCCGACTCAATCTGAACTCTTTGCCTATTTTTATTGTTTATAATTAACTCCGATTCAAAGTGGATTATTTGCCTACTTTTATTGTTTATTAACTCCGATTCAATCTGAACTCTTCGCCTACTTTTATTGTTTATAATTAACTCCGATTCAAAGTGGATTATTTGCCTACTTTTATTGTTTATTAACTCCGATTCAAACTGAATTCTTTGCCTACTTTTATTGTTTATAATTAACGCCGATTCAAAGTGGATTATTTGCCTACTTTTATTGTTTATTCAAAGTGGATTATTTGCCTACTTTTATTGTTTATTAACTCCGATTCAAACTTGATTCTTTGCCTACTTTTATTGTTTATAATTAACGCCGCTTCAAATTTGATTCTTTGCCTACTTTTATTGATTATAATTAACTTCAATTCAAACTGAATTCTTTGCCTACTTTTATTGTTTATAATTAACGCCGATTCAAACTGAACTCTTTGCCTACTTTTATGTTCATTTTTATATAGGGTGTAGTAAAACGAAATCCATTATTTTCCCCATGAAATTTACGGCTTTATTTAGCATAGTTAGAATGATCCGATTTAGGTCAAATACGCAGCGTTTTGTTCGATAACTTGTTGCCATTTTGAAGGTACCTTCTTCATTATGCCTCTCTCATAGAAACCCTCGTCCCCATTGGCAAAAAACAGGGACAATCGATTTTCACAAGCTTCTCTTGAGGCGAATGTTTCACCAGCAAACTGGTGCTAGGTCCGGACTATATAAGATGGATGCTTAATAACCTCCCAACCTGTTGGGCTGAGCCACCGTATGGTCATGGTAGGGTGCAATGTATACGCTATGCCGAGGGAACTAACACAAATAACAACAGACTACATAGTACCACAACTAGACTTTAAAAATGACTTCACGGTTAGATTTCCTTCAAGAGAAGAGTGGTCAAGGCGAAAATGGAAACGGAATACGATAATCAGACGGGTCCAAAAGGGATCTTGGAGTAGGCGCTGGGGTATTTTCAATACACGCTAACATCAATTACTGCACACGCCTACCTGATGAGACTACAGTTTTTCAGGCGGAAGTACTCGCAATCAGGGAGGCGTGACGGCAAATTACCCAATACATTAGATAAGGACATAGAAGCAAAGTTGCCATTTTTGTGGACAGCCAGGCTGCTATAAAGGCTCTACAGTCAAACACCATCAACTCCAGGTTGGTCAGACAGTGTAGGGACGAACTTAGGGCGCTAAGTCTTCAGGCTGACATCACAATCATCTGGGTTCCAGGCCATAGGAATATCGATGGGAATGAGAAGGCGTATGAATTGGCGTGCAGGGGGGCGTCTCTCAACCTAACCTATGCGGAACTAGTATCTGTTTCTCTGGGTGCGATCAAGAGTGGCATCTACCAGCATGGAGATGGAGGGCATTTACAACCTGCAAAGCATCCCGGGCGACCTGGCCAGTCTACAATATAGCTAGGTCAAGGGATCTTATAAATAGGGAGCCGACTAACGATTGTTTGTATAGGTCACTTGCTAGTAGGTACTCGTACGCATGCGAAGAATAAAATAGGCATAGGGCGTTCAATACCTATTGTGGAAGTTGTAAATACTCGGACGAAACGGAAACAAAAACTCACTTTCTTTGCAAATGTCCAGCTCTGGCGGCCTCAAGAAATAGAGCCCTGGGAAACTGTTTTCTAGCTGGATTATACGACCTCTCGGCTGTAAATTTGAAGGATCTTCTAACATACCTAAATTTCACAAAGTGGATCTAGATAACAACCCGTATTTTTCCAGCGTTTAGGAGGAGGAGTGGTTATAAAACGGTGCTAATTGTGATTCATGCAAGGATGCCGTGCATTAGCCACCTGAACGAACCAACCAACCTCCAACCAAGCTCCCTGAGCTTCTGGCGAGTCACTATCGATGTGTGGGGCCTGGGGTTGTCCTGATGGAACACAATTCCTCTGCTATTGGCAGAAGTTGCCCGCTTCTGGGTGATTGCTTCCTTCAGATGGTCCAATTGTTGACAGTACAGGACCGAATGAACAGTTTGCTCGGAGGGGAGCCCTCATAGTAGATGAACAAACACACAGCAAAACCTTCCTGGCTTGGGGATTTTTCACCATACATCGTGTATGGGATGTACACCACAATCATTAGACCAATTTTAACCTACGGATCCACCGTCTGGAAAAGTACAAAGACTTGCTAGCCTGGTTATCTCAGGTATTGTAAGCATCGCGCCTCAAGAAGGCTTAAACATATTATTTCACCTATTACCACTAGGGGTTTCATTCAGGGTTGTGCCGCCAAATGTGCTCTCAGATTAAGGGAGTGCAACACGTGGAAATCTGCCAACTATGGACACTGTACAATTTTGAGCGAAATAAGACTGAAGGGTCAAAGGATAGTTACGGCTGACTTAGAAACGGCTACAGACTACATGACTTCTACTCTAGACTACAGCTAGAATTCCAACTCTCTATCCAACCGGGGAAGACTGAGAGTCAGGCTCTGTAACGGGTAATTCTGACATTATCATACACACTGACGGCTCAAAGATGCAGAGTGGAACGGGGGCGGGTGTCTTCTCGGACGTCTTGCAGGCAAGACAGTCATATCGGTTGCCTGGCGCATGCAGCGTCTTTAGTAGTACAATTCGACCCTCGAATATCACTATCTGTGTGGATAGTCAGGCGGCGCTTAAGGCAATAAAATTCAAGACAGTTAAATCGAAGTTGGTAATGAAATGTCGTACTCCACTACTGATCATTGGACCCCACAAGGTCTCACTTTGCTGGGTTCCCGGACAAAGCAATATAGAAGGGAATGATTTAGCGGACGAGATGGCCAGAAGGGGCTCTGAGAAATGGACATTAACGAAGCAGATACCTCAATATAAATCCCGACATGTGAACTGTTTAGGAGCATAGATGAATTCACTATTGCGGTGACAAACAACTTATGGACTAATCGTGACGACTGTGAAGTCTCACGGACCTTATGGCCAAGGTTGCCCTGAAGAGAACGAAGGTTCTCTTAGGGCTCAATAAACCTGCATTATCGCACCAATGCTTCAACGTTGGCGTATTCCGTCGAGCGGGCTATGCAGGAGTTGCCATGATGAAGAAGATAGAGTCGATTCATCACTTTTGATGTCAATATCCAAGGCTACAGTTGAAATGACTTCAATGTTTGGGGTCGCGCTTCTTCACAAGCTCGACAGAGATAACGAAGGTGGATTTATCGGTTCTTCTCACTTTCATCTGGAAAACTAAATGGTTTAATAGGGATGGAACTTCCAATGTTTACGAAAATCGATCGAGGGTAAGGACGAGTATGTCTCTTCTTAGCATTTTTGAAGGCAGTCATAATGGACATAGATGTCTGAGAGTGGAAGTGCGGATACGAAGTCACCTTAGGTTCGGTTCGAAGTACGCCTTCGCAACCTAACCTAACCGAACGCCACCTAGCGTAACCCGATCGCACTTATACACCGCGAGACACAGATTACAAAGCCATCTGTTGGAAAAATAATGGATTTCTTTTTACTATCCTATTAAGCTTTTATTTTGTAAATTTTTCACTTCACTGCTGCCAACTCTCTGCGCTCTTTTTGATAAATTTTTTTTTCAAAATGACTTCAAATTAATTTTTTAAATCGTGCTGATTTTATAGCATGTTTCAGAAAAAGCACGCGTGAGTGTGTTTTTAATTGAAATTTTTTTGGGAATTTTGCTTTTTATTCCTCCCGATTTTTTCCGAGTTTCTAATCAAGTTTAGTTAGTGCAAGAAAATTTATTTGTTTGTGGCGTGTTTATTTTATAGCAAATTTCCGGAAAAGCACGCATGAGTGCAGTTTTAAATGAAGCTTTACTTTTGCATTTTACTACCGCCCGATTTTCGACGGTGCCTTTAAACAGATTTCATTCACTTCACCACAAATTTTTTTATATTCTAATCGTGCTGTTTGTATGGAAGAAGTCTGAAAAACACGCTTGGGGGTTTGTGTGCAAGAAAAGCAAAGCTATGCTCTGTGTCATGAGTGAGTAGTAGAAGCACGTTCGGGTCGTGATCGTGCTAGAAATTAAGAGATCATAATTCAGTGCTTATTGCATTGGACTTGTTGCTCTTAAACATAAGCAAGTAGCGGTGTACTTACTTGTCTAACGGATCTTTCCTTGTCTGCCTTGGTGTGTCCTGGTCTGTCTTGGTGTGTCCTGGTCTGCCTTGGTGTGTCCTGGTCTGCCTTGGTGTGTCCTGGTCTGCCTTGGTGTGCCCTGGTCTGCCTTGGTGTGTCCTGGTCTGCGTTGGTGTGTCCTGGTCTGCCTTGGTGTGTCCTGGTCTGCGTTGGTGTGTCCTGGTCTTACTAGCCTGATAGAACTCAAACATGTGGGCTTTTCCATACCGTGTGTTATAGGAAGACAGTTCACATACTCACCAGAACCGCTTAGGAAGCTTTGCTATAGAGTCCAAACAAATCATTACTTTAATTGATACTTGTTTATGAGGGTTAAGGAAAATATTATATATATCAAAAGTGAAAGAATCGGCTCCTGAAAACTCCCTAAAAGTTGTGTGTGTTGCAGAGGCCCATCAGCTCAGAGCTGATGGGCCTCTGCAACACACACAACTTTTAGGGAGTTTTCAGGAGCCGATTCTTTCACTTCTCATTATCGAAGAGTAGTATAGTATCCAGCGTCTGGTTTCTGGGCACAGGAATATTTAAGGCAATGAGTGGGCCTTCGAGCTAGCAAGAAAAGGCTCAACGGAAACCGACCAAGTGGTTTGATTTCGTCGGTTTCGTTCCGGTAATTTCGATGTCAAAGATGCACCACGCTCTTCTTACATGGAAGTGAGCGTCCTCCTAACCATTAGCAATATATATTCACTTACTCCCCAAGACTCAGAAGAGGTGGAACAACACTGCGCCATGTGCCAGTTCGATAGTGACGTGACGTAATTACAACGCAAGAAGAACGAACCATCTTCCTAATAAGCCAAGACACACACCTTTAGCAACCATATAGGTGTCTGTGCGGGTTATTCGACTATCGTTGATAAAATGGACATTCCGTTCAATGCTCATTGCAGAAGCTGCAAACACCCACAAGAGAGTCGTCCACTTTCTTTGTGATTGCCCAGTCCCCGCTCGCTTGAGACTCACATATTTAGGAAGTTCTTTTCTAGAGAGTCTGGGGTGACTGTAGCTAGACGACTATCACAGAACCCCATAAGCACAAGCACGTGTGACGAAATCGATAGGTCTGTGGAGCTTCTCAGGGATGCTCTTAATGAAGCTATAACGGTTTCTTGCCCACTCAGTAGACCCAGGGAGAAACAAAAACCCACGTGATGGGGGGAGGAAATTAGGTGACTCAGAAAAAAATGTAGGAGACTTTTTAACAACGCAAAGAAGTCTAGAGATAGTGCAGACTGGGATTTATACAAAGCAGCACTTGGAATCTTCAAAAGTAAGCTTAGGAAGGCCCAAAGAGAATCGTGGAGAAACTTTTGCCGTGACGTAGAAGATATCTCTGAGTTGTCCAGGTAGAGGAAGATCCTATCATTACTCTGGCTTAGAACTTTCAAACCTATCCAAAGTTGTGAATAACTCCGGCTGGTTGTAAATCACAGGATATCATCACCTTTAGGCTCGCAAGGATATGACATCAAAACAAAACTATTGCTAATTGGGATGACCCGAGGGATTGTCAACCAGTTTGCCTAACTACTTATCTTTTCGTGGGCTGAAGTAGGTTTGAGCATGATTAAATAAAACATGATTAAATAAAACAAAATAACTTAAAAAAAGAACATATGAAATATATTAGTAACAGATTTTCTACAACAATCCCCTAGTGGAATAGTTCTCGACTTCTTGTTTTGTTCTGGAAGTAAGGATAGGAAGAATAGGTCCAAAAAGTTTAGTAGATTGTCCCCAAAGCACTCACCCTAACACAACTGAGGAGTCTTTGTAGATAAATAAAATTACTGATATTACTGTAGAATGCCATGCTTCCCACCTACAGTTCCCTATAACCCAATATCCAATATCCAATATACCCTATATCCATATAACCCAATATCCAAGATAACCTATATCCATATAACCCAATATCCAATATCCAATTACCCTACATCCATATAACCCAATATCGAACATAGGAGCAAATTTAGCTACTCAGGTATCGTATGAGTAGATAAGATGCTACATAGATAGTACATACATAATACATACCACAGGTCCTTCAAACCACCCAGACTGTTAGTGAAAATAGAACTCCATTGATAATGTCAGGTTCCATTTCAGCATGCTAGAGATAGGGCTGTGTAATTCGTCCCATTCCAGCTTGAGAGACATTGAGGTAGTCCTTACTTTTTGGAGCCGTCTGAGTGTATATGCTAAGCCCGACCATAAAATCTTCGTGGCATTAGAAGTCCTTAATTTGGATCTAAATTATGGAATTAAATACCGGAAATACTGATAATTTTGGACTCTGTTAGCAATTCAGTTTATATTTCAATTCCAGTCACAATTGCATTGGAATGTAATTGGATTTTTTTGTAATTGTAAATTAATAATTTTAAGAATTAATTGCGTTATAAATCCAATAACATTACAACGACAATTACAATGCTCCGCTATTATAATTTGTAATCAATACATTTAGATTTGAAGGACCAGTTACAATTAGCAATTGAAAAAGAAATTCACACTGGTACTGCGGATCGAAGCATACCGATTGCAAATTACAATGGCAGAGTCATGTCCTTTGTGATGTAATTGGATGTATAATGTGATGTAATTGGATGCATAATCAATTATATTACAATTTCTACTTTATTAATCTTCAATGGTATCATAATTAGAATTGCTTTTTATTCTGAATTTTAATGTAATTGGTAGTTAATCGATTACAAAACACAATTTCTGAGTAATGTAATTCATTTTTAAAAGAGATGCATCTTAAATTCAATTGCGTTATAGTTCCCTTCCTATCTGCAATTATCTTTGGAATTTTATAGGAATTGCTTTATAGAGATAATGCGATATTAAGGTAATGATGGAAATCATAATTCCAGAGTAATGTAATTGTAATTGTAATGTAATTGGATTTTTAATGGGATTCATTATTAGATGAACGATATTATAATTCTAATGACACACAATTCCTTTACAATACTCTGCAATTACCTTTGGGATTTTAATGTAATTATTATATAAAGATAATTGGATATTGATTAAAAATTATAATTGCTGATTAACGTAATTGTAAATGTGATGTAATTGTAATTGTAATTTAATTGTAATTGTAGTGTAATAGGGTTTTTAATGTGATTTATTTTGAAAATGTTTACATCATAAACATAACAATTCTCTCCCATTACTCTGCAATTATATTTGGAATTAAAATATAACTGTTATATAAAGATAATGGGATGTAAAATTATTGATTATATATTATGATTGCAGAGTAATGTAATTGTAATATAATGCGATTTTTAATAGAATTCATTCTTGAAAGCATTACATTACAAATCCAATTACATTACAATTCTCTTCCATTACTCTGTAAGTGTATTTGGAATTTAAATGCAATTATTATTTATAAAGATAATTGGATATTGATTAGAAATTATAATTGCAGAGTAAAGTATTTGTAATTGTATTGTAATTGTCATTGTAATGCAATTGTAATTGTAATATAATTATAATTGTTATGTAATTGTAGTTGTAATGTAATAGGGTTTTTAATGTGATTTATTTTTAAAAGATTTACATCATTAACTTAATTCCATTACAATTCCTTTCGATTACTCTGCAATTATCTTTGGATTTGTAATGTAATTATTATAGAAACATAATTGGATATAAAGGTATTGATTAGAAATTATAAAAACAGATAAATGTAATTGTAATTGTAATGTAATAGAATTTTTATTATAATCCATTATTAAAAAAAATTACATTATAACATAATCTAATTACATTTTCTCATAATCTAATAACAATTCCTTTCCTATATTCAGCAATTGTATTTGAATATTGAATGTAACTGGTCCTTCAGGTCTAATTACAAATTATAATTGCAGAGTATATTTATTGTAATTATAATATAATTAGATAGATAATGTAATTAATTCTTAAATTAACTACATAAACACAATTACAATACTCTTCCTATTATATTACTCTGCAATTGGAGTTGGAATTATTGGAAATATTATTTCAATTTGTATGTAAATTGGGTTTTAATGTAATTGATACTGCGAATCTAACAGTAACGATTACAAATTATAATAGCACAGTACTATAATTGCCGTTGTAATATTAATGGCTTTAGAATGCAATTAATACTTGCAAATACACTTACAAAACAATTCCAGTACAGTACTCTGAAATTGTGATTGGAATTGAAATATAATTAGAAGTAGTATGTAATGGAAATTTGAATGTAATTGTAAGTGCTGTATAATTGAAATTTTAATGTGATTGCAATTGTAATTAAATATGAATTGTAATTTCATTTGAATGCTAATAGCATTAGAATTATAATTTGATATAAATTGTAATGTAATTTGAATTGGAATGTAATGGGAATTGTAATGTAATTTGAATTCTGCTGTAATGGGAATTATGATGTAATGAGAATTGTTATGTAATTTGAATTGTTATATAATTGTAATTGTAATGTAATTTGAATTGTAATGTAATGGGGTTTGTAATGTAATTTGAATTGTACTGTGATGGGAATTGTTATATAATTTGATTTGTAATGTAATGGGAATTATAATGTTTCTTGAATTGTAATATAATGGGAACTGTTATGTTATTTGAATTGTACTGTAATTGGATTCATGATGTAATGGGAATTGTTATGTAATTGCAATTGTAATGTAATTTGATTTGTAATGTAATGGGGATTGTAATGTGATTTGAATTGCATTATAATGGAAATTGTAATGTAATGGGAATTGTAATGTAATTTGAATTGTACTGGAATGGGAATTGTTAAGTTATTTAAATCTCATTGTAATGGGGATTATAATGTAATTTTAATTGCAATGTAACGGGAATTGTAATGTAATTTGAGTTGCATTGTAATGGGAATTGTTATGTTATTTAAATTGCATTGTAATGGGGATTATAATGTAATTTGAATTGCAATGTAATGGGAATTGTAATGTAATTTGAATTGCATTGTAATGGGGATTGTAATGTAATTTGAATTGTAATTTAATGGGAATTGTAATGTAATTGGAATATTACTGTAATGGGAATTGTTATGTAATTTGATTTGTAATATAATGGGAATTGCAATGTAATTTGAATTGTTTTGTAATGGGAATTGTAATGCAATTTGAATTGTAATGTAATGGAAATTGTTATTTATAATGAATTGTAATGTAATGGGTGTAATTTCAATTGCATTGTATAGTGGGTATTTTAATGTAATTTGAATTGTAATGTGATGGGAATTGTAATGTAATGGGAATTGTAATGTAATTTGAATTGTACTGTAATGGGAATTGTTATGTTATTTAAATTGTAATATAATGGGAATTGCAATGTAATTTGAATTGCAATGTAATGGGAATTGAATTGTAATGGGTAATTCAGTGTAATTGTATTTACTTTACCAAATTACGAAGGGGAAGACACTGTGCTTTAACATATCGCCAACCCTGTTTCTGTACTTACCATACTTAGACTTTGGACTGCAGTATTCGTATATTATTAATAAGTATGTGGATTGAATGTACCGAACTTAGGGTCACATATCTACTTAAGCAGGTACATTACTAACACATAATTGCACACGCAAAAATTTATTAAAGTGTGTTTATTCCTTTTTAACACAAACATTGTTTGAAGCACCATCAAGAAAGAACACCAGGAAATGTTTGCACCTCCTCCCAGTCAACGTCTGCACCACTTTTGTATGCCTCTTGCACTTGTTGTATTCTTGTACGCTTTTGCATATGCGAAAATTTTGCTAATTTTACCTTTTCCTTACTTATTTTTTTGTGTTGGTATTTTTTCTTCTAATTTGAATGTTTTCAATTTTCACAATATTAAAATTATGTATTTTTTCCGTATAAATTACCAACTACAACAACAACAACAACTACCACTACCACCACAACAACAATGAAATAAATGTAAACGATAATGAAAATTGTAATATTGAAATGAAAATTCGAAAAATTGCTTTGAAAAATAACACAAACCGAATGCATTCTGCGTGCGTGCGTGCGTGCAGAACAGTGCACGAGGCATTGGGATCGATAATTCGATGTAAGTAAACTTAAATTGGAAAATGCGGATCGCGTGTTTTCCACTCGTCGCAACTTCATCAACTTTGACATTTTTCATGCACACACACACACGGGCAACACACACACCCACACACAAACAACAGCCAAGTGAAGTCATTCGATTAACCGCCATACGCGGCGTATACGTAATTATAGCACACTTGCTCACAATTGTCATTCAATCACCACGGACAGATATGATCACGGTGCACTTTCACCACAACAACAACAACACCAACAACGAAAGAACAACTAACAGCAAAGCCACGAACACGTAACGGAGTTGGCGCGTTCGCATCTGGTAAACACGAGCATTTAATTACAAAAGTACACCTGCAAGGCTAAGTGCAAGGACGAACGCTCACCTTCTAATACCAACCAACGTCTGCACCCTCATGCACCCATGGACGTGGACAAAGCACTTTACTGTGTAGGGGAGTGGCTCATTTGCGACTTGATTGCACATTGCACGAGGAAGGCGTGCGTGGTATGTGGGAATGGGTCAGAGGTGGTGGGGTCTGCTTGCGTACGAGAGCTTCAGCAGTGAACTTTTTAGTTCTTAGCATTCTGCACTCGTTTTTACTCTTAGTAGGTCCGATTTTAAAGCATATGCCACATACAGCTTTTAGAGTCTCTTCGCTTCAAAAATAGAGCTCCCAACGAATCCGGTTGATGTTTGGTCAACTCGTTCGGCACGTGATTTTCACTATATTGGGAATAAGGAGCACTAAAAAAGCGGAAATGGTTTAAAATGGTTGCTTGAAAGACTATTACAAATTGTTTCTAATAGCAAGTTGGATTCCTTGTAAGCCTGATATACCCTATAATCATAGATAAACTACGCTGACTCCGTGTAGGTCAGTTACGCCCTAAAGAAGCCAATAGGGACGAGCACTGACAATGTTGCCTAACTCGAAGAATTTTGCCAGTCCCCGAATTTGCAGGCGGGAATTTCAAGTTCCGTATCCTGGGGTGTTTATCACGAATAAGATGTATACAGGATAAGAATAGCATAAACGAAATAGATTCTTTCAGGTAACTGAAGCATCATAAATCACCAAAGAAGGCAGAATTAGTAGGTTATACCAAGTATGAGAACATCCTACAGTGTAGGCTCTTTCTCCTTTACTCTTACCCACAGCATACCCCGCTCCATCCTAATTTGAGCAAGAGGTATACGAGTACTCGTATTGGCAGTCTACCACGTATGAGCTGAGTTGGACATCACTCCCCTACACTGCAAGAGTCATTGCATGCATTGCTATCAGCAAGCTACTCGTATGCTCATAGCAGCGGTGTACCAAAAGGATTTCCAATGGGTTACTCAACGCCTTAAGTAAATTTATTCTCCGATACATGAAAATCTTGTCCGAAGTAGAAAGTTGGTTCTTATTTTTCGGGGAGGTTACAACCCCAGTGGTATTATAATGGGCCATTAGGTATGCTTTTGGCAAACTAGGCTGCCACTCCTACCTACCTACCTACAACCCACAAAATTACTCACGAGTCAACGGTGGACTCATAGTAATGTAATAATAGTTTGAGTAGTTCCCATTACAGTATTTTCTTTAGAGGTGGGAGTGGCCGCAATACTTGTAGAGAAATATGGGAAAATAGGTTGAAAAATCTTGTATAGTTGTGGAGTTATGCACATATGTCAACAGTAGGTGTGGTAGTGGAGGTATCCTGGCCAATTTTTAATGAATATTTTAGAGTGCCACTGTAATATCTTTAATTACTTTTACCCAGTTATGAATATGTGTGACTTGTGGGCGTGGCAGTGCAGTGTTATGTATATATCACTATCACCAAATGTTATCATTATATCACCAATCGGTTCATACTGGGCGTGGCAGTGGTGCTATGCATATATTACTATCATCAAATGTTTTCATTATATCACCAATCAGATCTTAGTGGGCATGGCAGTGGTGTTATGCATATGTTACTATCATAGGATAGGATCTTAGTTGGGGTTTTTCGAATTGGATCAGGTAAAAAACTCTCCAGGAGGTGGATGTGACCTTGTCTGATCCATGATATTTCTGGCATGTGACATTATAGTATACTAGGATTATTTACTCACATTTTCCACAGTCTAGTTACTAGATTACTTTTTTTCTATTCTATTTCTATTCTTATCATCCAGGAGAGAAGTTATGCTATTAGAAGAAGATTTAAAAAATATTTATCTAAAGCTATCAAATTGTTTCACAAGTACGGTAGAGTCACTATAACCTGACATTGGTAGAAACCCCATCTTCATTAATGACAAATAAGATTCTTAAAAGAATCATCATTGCTGCACAATTGCTACCGCAATATACCTGAAGGAAGAACCATGGAAACCCTGCTCCTACTAGAAGGTGTCTGAAAGATTCAACCGCTGCTGCTAATAAATATGCTTAATGTGATAAAATTATTTTCGTATTAAATAAATGTAATAATTTGCGCATATAGGTGTCAGGTGTGAATAGTGGGAGTGGTACCGCCCACATTTTTCCACCATAGTCAAGTCTATCACACATTTTCGTTACTAATTGTTCTGTATTATCATCAAGTCGGAGCGAAACTGGGATGAATTATTAAGAGGTCATGACAGTTGCTTATATAATAAGTAGGCGTGTCCTTTGTTCGATTTGTTTCTTATAGCAATTTGAATTCTTTCTCAAGGTTCAAGCTATGCTTATGTGAAATTTCATTTAAGGATTCCTGAATAGAGGGAAAACCCGTTTTAGTAACAGGTCCCATATATGAGAGGCAGGCGTGACCTTTGTCCGATTTGCTTCTTACAGCAATCTCCCAATCTTCTCAAGGTTCAAGTTATGCGTATGTGAAATTTGATTTAAGGATTCCTGAATAGTGAGAAAACTCGTTTTAGTGACAGGATCATATATGAGAGACAGGCGTGTCCTTTGTCCGATTTGTTTCTTATAGCAATTTGAATTCTTTCTCAAGGTTCAAGTTATGCGTACGTTCATTTAAAGATTCCTGAATAGTGGGGAAATAAGTTCACCTTAGAATCGACTCATGAAGAGATTTTGTAAATAATTATATGCATCCCCAACTGCCACACCTCCATTTAAGCTTACAATCTGCTCACATACTTAGATTGCAATCATTGCGTATTGATCGTAGCTTGCACCTCGCAGTTGATAGCCTACAGTGCAGGCTCAAGGAGCCTAGATGCAGCAATATCGGATGAATTCTTGTTTGGGTAATTTTTGGTGCAGTTTCCCTGAAATAAGTTCAGGTTGCTGTGTATATTTTGCATACCCCGAGAGAGAGTTAAGGTGGGACGCTTTATCCACCGCTGCCCACCAAATGTGTGAATGGTTATGTCGATTACTTTGTGGACTACATTCCGCAGTTTGAAGACCCAACTTTTGCCTATCTCCCTTTGACATGTTTATATAAGATAAAGAGCATCTTCTGGATTTTATTATCAATATTGGGTTCGCAGTATCCTCGTTTTGCCTATGAGGAGGTCCAGGGAACTGACCTCTCCTTGGAAAGTGATTTCTGCATTATTTAGGAGGAGATTTGTTTAGTGCTTATATCCTTTGTTGACCACGATAGCATCAGTTATTCAGTCCACAACTTAAGATACCCAGAGAGACACTAGAGAGAGAGACTTAAGATGCACAGAGAGAGACTAGAGAGAGAGACTTTATTAGATCTCTAATTATATCTTTTGTTGAACACGATAACATCAGTTTTTCAGTCCACAACTGAACACGCCCAGAGAGAGACTAGGCTTATATTAGATCTCTAATTGAATTAGACTTGCATCAAATCTCTGATTGAGCCAGTCTTGCGTTATATCTCTGATTGAATCAGACTTGATCAAATCTGATTGATTCTTGCCGTATATCTCTGATGGAGTCTTGCCTTATATCTTGGATTGAGTCTGGACATCTTGCACATACATAAAACTCGTCTTGGTTCGGATCCTGCGCTCGAGGTCTCAAATCCTAACTAGGATCTTATTTACTACTAACTTCTTAAGAAGAGGGTAGGGACTTTACCTGATAATGAGGATATTATGTTTTCGCAGAGTCGTCTAGGAACTAGATACCCCCCCAACCTTGAAAATCAGGAAAAAGGAGATCGAATAAACAGAAGACACTTTATCACGGCCTCCTCCTCCTTAACGCTCCCCTCATAGGCTGTAGCTCATCAATTTTTGAAGCCTCCTCCTCCCTTTTATATCTGAACTTATAAAATGTCAATCTCACATCTCTGTATTCCTCAGTTATGGTCTTTCAAAAACAAAATGCGTGTACAAAGTGGAAATTTCAGATTTCGCTTCCAAATTGCTGAATTTCAAGCGATGAAGTCATAATTTGATATAACAGGCTCATAACTCATGTGATATTATGTCTTAAAAGGCTCACAACTCATGTGATATTATGTCTTGATAGGCTCACAACTCATGTGATATTATGCCATGATAGGCTCATAACTCACGTGATATTATGCCATGATATGCTCATAACTGAGAGTATCCCAGTGTGAACTGGTCTTAATATAGAATTCAAGACTGAAGTAATTAAAACTGGCCGCATTTCCTATTTCTAACGTATTCTATTGCTAGTCATGCGTGCCTCCTTGTAATATCACCAAATTCAAATATTATTCAACCTTGAATATTTTTATGTGGCTTGTAATAATAAACAAAATCATAATAATCGAGCATAACTGGTGCGTGGTAAATGAAATTGTTGTATAGCATTTGTATACGGAATGTTCCACAGACATGAACCAGTCGAACATTCGTAACAATGTCCAAATTGACTTCCTTGCTGTGGGAATTATCTGAGGGTGGCATAGCTCTGCATTGGTGTGTGAATGTTCCTTTCCTCCTGGCTAAAAAGGAAGAAAATTATTCAATAAACAGAGTAATTATTTTGATAGCTTTTGTTTGATCCTGATTCAAATAACTACCACTAGGACTATTGTAAAGAGTTCCTAGAAATACTTGTAGAAATTACCTTTTTAGTTTTTCTCTTTAAAAGAGCAGAGTTTCTAAATTAAATTGGTTCTATAAATTAAGCTCATATTAGGCGGGGTGCGTTTTGCTCTGCTCCGTAAAAATAATAATTTTGTACTGGGAACAAATAAAAGTCCCATTCTATTCGCCGAGTTACTCGCTTACCAAAATAAAGTCGCTAAGTCCTTGTTTGCTGGAAAGTACTGGCTATATGTGTATATCACACAAAAAGTCGTAGTCTACATACAAACCATACAAAAATATAGCTTGGCAGCACAGCTTAAAGTCGCTAAGTCGTAGAAGTGAACCAACCGCAAGTCGCTAAGTTTGACTGTTGCAATCTTCAGTCCACAGTCATTATTATGTTTAAACGAACTACTCCAAACTAAGGATGATAATTAGCGAACCCGAACTAAGGATTATAATTAGCGACATCGTTAAGTTTTGCTGGTGTGATCCTCACCGCCAAGTCGGTAAGTCGCATTATGGAACTAGTTCCGACTCGTTAATATAACGATTTCACCAAATTTAGCTGTATGAATAGATCCAATTGCGTTTTCAAATAAGCGAGTTGGAGTTGGTGTATCGAATGGGGAATAGCTTTAAATAACTTCAATCATAATCATAACACAGTGTGGAAGGCCCCATTGCTTAATTTATGTATCTATGGGTCCCTACAATACCACAGTATACTGTCGTTCGGCGTGCATTGTCAGGAAAACCGACGAAGGACATTCTTAGTGCATGATTATTATAATTATTATTATATCTTACACCATATTTAATTATGAGTGCAAGATGTTGGGGGAATGAGTACTAGATACAGAGGCTTTCGTCTCGAAGAGAAAAGGATTTTATAGAAAGAAGCATTTTGGAGACCAACCCCGTGGCAGGATTTGAACCTGGGTTAGTGCATGATAGTTCTACATAATCAAGGCCATTGATACAGTTATTTGCAAAGGGACTCAAATTGGTTATATTATGACACGGTTCTTAACTCCTGACTGCTTCTATAGTAAATTTAGGCACCCAGTCATCCTCCTTTTCGTAGGGATTTTCCGGTATTTTTTATCTCATCAGTTTATAACTATATCATCATAATAATAAGTTCTGTGTAATTGTGTAGCTCTCCTGATCTAATTCCATTGAGTCTCTTCCCTGCTGGAGTTCTGCATTTCTGTATTTCTGATTCTTAGTGTAAACAGATGGAAATTGCTCGTATATTTGCCACTTCTGGCTAATTCACCATAACCCAGAGTCGTAAGGCTGCTCTTTTTAGTCTTACACCTTCTTCACTTCTATTATATATATATGGTCCTATGGCTCCGCGGGGTAGCAAAGGTCTATTATAGTTGGAGATAAATATTTTCTGTTGGGCTCTGAGTCCCTCAGGGTTGTTCCAGTATATCTCTGTTTGTGTTATCATCCACCTTGATGCAGTATCAACATATTCTTAGTTTATAAATCTTTAAAGTGTACTTAGTTGAATTCTTCTACATACTTTTATTTGTGAACTCGTACATGAAGTTTGGTCCTGTATAGAGCCTCTTGTTTTTTAACTGACTTTCAGCTGCATCCTAATTGATATGATGCAATCTACGACCGATGCGTCTTAGTTCGATACGTCTATGTCCGATGCGTCTATGTCCGATACATCTATGTCCGATTTGTCTATCTCTGATGAGTCTATGTCCGACCTCACAATAAGGTGTACGCTTATTCTTTATGGGTGGATTTATCACTGAATTCTTCGTTTGAATTTTAAGTGTATCTTTAGGATCACTTAGCTAGTTAGTTACTAGGATCTCTCAGGTGTCTAGAGCTTTGATTACACTTACTCTGAACACTTGCCTATGGAAGAGCTTATATATCATACCATAATAAATTTAGGCCTCATCAGTGTTAATGTTGGTACATTTTTATCATTCACTTATTTCTATTCAATGTTGTTCATTTTTCTCTCATATCATCTTTGCGAATTTATGAATTATATATAAATATTGTCACCTAATTGCCCTTCTGACAATTTTACCAAGCTCAGTACTTGGATTCGTACCGCTGGATTGTGCAATAAGCAAACAATTCCCTCTTGCGTTAGAACAATTGGCTTTATTAATATTCGTCCAACTAACTGTTGGTTTTAAAAGTTCGCTCACTTCTCACACTTCGTCTTCGCTAACGTTTGCTTCAGTTAGTCAGTTGTTCCACCCCAGTGTTTTTCTTAAATCTGCTTCAACTGCCCGTTGCTAACACGATGTCCGCTCTGCGACGATCGCTTGTTAACTCTCATTGCTAACACGACGCTCTCGCTGCTTGCTCCCATTCTCAGGATTCGGCTGTGATCACTCTGCCACTGTCACTGGCTAACTGAACTCCTACTACGATATTCACATTCGTCTACGCTCACTGTTTCACTGCTGCTGCTACTACTGCCAATTTCACTTGTTTACTGATCTCGATGTCAATTGTGTAGTCGCTTACATACCTCTTGCACACGAGAACCTCAACCAGCCTCCGAACGCAGCTTCGCATGCCTTCTCGCGTGTGCATTTTTAGGGTTTGAAAACGACGCTCACCCTAAAACCATCAACCAATCAGATGGCCTGTTGATTGTGTAACAATATACTCGTATATAATTTTCTCTTACAAATCAAAATGTCCTTATATAATTTGTCGACAGATATTCCTCACTAACCCATTGTATGAGCCTTTAAAGTAATTATTGCTCTATTCACGTTAGGTTATCGTGATAACCGGTCTACAGACCAACTCACTCCGACCACCATGGGTCCATTGTACCACCGCATGACAACTCACCTCTGATTTACTCGACAAACTATTTCGAAACCCTCATAAAGCGCAGGATTTGTTTGACCTCCGCTAGATAGCGTAAGAAAGCACTGAAAAGGGAACTAAGCTGAACATGAGCAGGATTTGTTTGACCTTCGCGCCGGACACTTCTGTAAGAGAATTAAAAGCGTGTTTGTCTAAAGAGCCCGCTCTGCTTCTAGCCAGAGCGGGGCACCTGCAGATGAATTGTTCCCAAGTCTCCTCCTCCTCCTCATCCCCACAGCTTCTCCAGTATTCATGAGAGAATACTCCCAGCCTGAGAGCATGCCTGTCGTTCTTCACGGTGGAGTAAGAATTGAACTTGAACTTAAGAAATTGTCATTCTAATAATGTTGTCTCTGTCGCACACATTTTGCTCTTCCGTTTGGGTTTTTTGACTATCGACAGGCATGGTAGAATTGTGGTCTACTCTGGCTTACTCTGAATTTCATGACTATTTATCAATATTACGCCTATCACGGTGCTGAGCGAGATTATTTTGAACATCTTTGAAATTAAGATGATGGATTAGCCGACGTACATGCCAGTGTCTACTTTTAGATACTGTGTTGCTCTAGTAGAGTGTTTCAGAGACAACTTTTATATTTTTAGCCAATAGAGACACTTTTACATTGGCTACAAAATTGCAGTTTTATGACAGTGCTCGGGAAGCCAAAGTACACTCATGCAAGGTCCACTGAATTTATCTGGATCTCTCAACATATGGTTTTGTGTTGAATGAATTTTTCACTCACCTGCAGTTGGTGTATAGAAATAGGGAAGCTGCATAGCTCCACACATGCTCTCGAGTCACTGCTTTAGAAGTGTATTAGAACCACTCTCTCAAATGCTCGAATCATTCCAAGTAATATAAAGAATCAGCCTAATTCAGAATGAAAACTTCGAGGAGTTTTTTCTCCACTCCACAGGAGAGAAGAGGACCTTAGCAGTTTTTATTCGGAACAGAACTGGAAGCAATCGTAGAAATCCGAACACTGGGCGGTTTAACTTCCACTTAAGCGTAGTTTAATGGAACGCTCTTGCATGTTATTTAATAACACATCTACTTAAATCATTCATTCTTAATTTCTTTATTATTTATTTCTATATTTTTTATCTGCATGCCACGTTGCATAATTGAACTCTTTCGTATTAGTTGTAAAAATTGATATTAGCAACAAACAAACAAAATTAGTATTTAAAAATCTATAAAAATTCTTCATATTTTTTTGTTGTATTTTTAAATCGAAATCCCCTATTTTATTGTATTCATTGTATCCCTCTCTTTGAAGATCCTCTGAAACACAGACGTACCCAAAATGTTCGCTATTAACCTGCCGCCGATTAGGCAGGAACGAAATGTTGAGGGAGGAACGAAATGTTTTCTCTTTTGTAACAAAAAACACAAATTTTGCTAACAATTCAAAATTAATTATTATTAACTGTTAACTTTTAACAACCCAATCCGCTCCTGTACACTTCTCTTCTACTACTACAACCAATCCACACACAAATTTCCAGATTCACTGAAACTGCGAGACTGTTACGTAGCGTCTTTACGCGTCGTGCCAATACCAGAGTCGATACGGAACTAGAACTGTCGCGTGAGTACACATTAATATATTTGTATATAAAACAAACACAACAACAACAACAACAACAATAACAACAATGAAAAGAAAAACAAAAACAAAAGCAAAAGCGAGCAATGTATTAGCCTAGATACCTGAATAGGACACTGGTATATGCGGGTCTGTCCAAGCCGAACGTCAACAACAAACTTACCGAGTCGCAATTGCATTAGAAAACTTCAATAAAACTAGAAAAAAACTAGAAAATAAACTAGAAAAAACACAAATAATACAAAAAAAAAAAACATAAACAAGAGAAAAATAGCATTTGAAACAAAAGTTAATTAACTGCAAACAAGGCAATCACAAAGGACACTCAATTGACAGAGCTTATAGAAGCTGACAGAGTCCGAGCCGCCAGGGTCCCATTCCACCAAACACGACTCGCTGAATAGTGCACACAATTTCAATATCCTTTTGCAGATTATCCTTTTTTCCAAAAAAAACGAAATAAAAAAAATATTTGTTAAATTGGCAAAATTTCTAAGAGAGCAGTAGAAAGTATTGTGGTGGAATAGGGCTCTGGGGTTATCCGGTAACTCCATTGCTCACTCATTTATTCATAGTGCATTCCTCATCATTACACAATCTTTACACAATCAATCATAGATACCCATACACAGTGCGGTCATTTATAGTAATGACGCTCATTACGTGGCGGAACTGTCCCGGCTCACTAGCTACGAGGACTCTTATGATTGGCACGCATTCCTCCCGTGCTGCCCGCATATCTCTCGAGCAACGTAATCAATTTAACGTGTTCAACTCACCTGGGGTAATTGGCAATTAATATTCAATTGCCAGCAATTTGTGTACACAAATCAAGTTCAAGGATTATGACATTATAACCGATTATTTCAGACCAGCAGAAAGAGTTTAGAGCTTAGAAGGGTGTTTGCATGGACAATGCCTCTATTTGTTTCAATGGCATTTTAAGTAGATAGATTAAATTTACTTTGATTTCTAGTAGATTGTTAGGTGATAGGAGACATAGGAGAGATCGGAGAGATAGGAAATATTGGAGAGATAGGAGAGATAGGAGAGATCGGGGAGATAGGAGAGATCGGAGAGATCGGAGAGATAGGAGAGATAGGAGAGATCGGGGAGATAGGAGAGATCGGAGAGATAGGAGAGATCGGAGAGATAGAAAATATTGGAGAGATAGGAGAGATAGGAGAGATAGGCGAAATAGGAGGGATCGGAGAGATCGGAGAGATATCAGAGATATGAGAGATAGGAGAGATAGGAGAGATAGGAGAGATAGGAGAGATAGGAGAGATCGGAGAGATAGGAGAGATTGGAGAGATCGGGGAGATAGGAGAGATCGGAGAGATAGGAGAGATCGGAGAGATAGGAAATATTGGAGAGATAGGAGAGATAGGAGAGATAGGCGAGATAGGCGAAATAGGAGAAATAGGAGAGATCGGAGAGATAGGAGAGATCGGAGAGATAGGAAATATTGGAGAGCTAGGAGAGATAGGAGAGATAGGTAACAGGAAAGGCCTATGTGACTCATCTGTGGCTCACGTGTGGCTACAAGACAGACGTGCTCAGACTGAGAGTGTGGAATTTCTTATATAGTATATGATTATATGAGTATATGCTATTCTTAGCTAATTGCAGTTAAGTTATACCTCAGAGATTGTGTGAAATCAGAATTTTAGTCCACACTCAGTTTACAGACCACCACTGTCGGTACTTGTCCCAGAACACTGTTGAAAGCCCCGCAGTTTAAGTGACTACTCCTTCTTCTTAGATGGCCATGACAACGCGTTACCGGATTACGGCCTCAATTAAGTCACTACTACAATTTTTAAATATTGACCTTAAAAGTATCCCGAAGGATGGTTGTTTCACCATCGCCGCAGGGATGCTTTTAGATCAGAACTAGTAGAATACAAATGCCATCATAGAGATTGAGGGAGCTTACTGGTTTGTGTGCACCTTTTATCATAAGTTTTTGTACTGACGAAAGCTTTCACGGTGATGCAGCGAATTCATTAGTTGAAAAACTTCACTTGCCTTCTGATCATAGTTCTATAGTCGAACACTCTTTTAGAGACTACCTCTAAGTGAGAGTCTTTATTTTGATGTTCGACCAAGGAAAGAATTGCTGCTCTGGTGCTACCGGATTCAACCATAGAGTAAGGAAATAAGAGTCACAATCTGAAATGTCACTCATTTTTCGACATAGAAGAGATCGCTCGGGGGTAGTAACCAGAGTAGCGCTGCGATATGAAAATGAGAGTTATTGAGTACTTGGCGCTATTAGCCACCATACAAAAATACTCTTATTAAGAAAATATTGATCTAAGAGGTAAACTGCAATCGGACCATAATGTGACGATACCAAAATGTACAACATTGTGGTCTGTGTAAGATGTGTGTATCCGTGTTCCCCAATTCCCTTCTTTCCACTTGTAAAAGGACGCCAATCATTCCGAAAGTTTTATGGTTCTGGCATCTCTATCATCCTTAAAAGAATGAATCTAAATACACAATTGCTGCCGAAATACACTTAAAGGAAGCAGCAGTGATTCCCTGCAACCTTTCAGAAGGTGTTTCAAAGAAAAAAAGCAAACAAAAGATCTTTAAAAGAATGAACCTTGTTACCGAAATACACTTAAAGGAAGCAGCAGTGATTCCCTGCAACTATCAGGTGTTTGAAGGAATAATCAACCCATGCTCTTGGGAAAATATTCTGAATGGCATGCAAAGTATGTTCAAATACCAGCTTTATATGATTCTCCACACCAAATTTACAGCAAACATTATTCTGTAGGCCTCACGATAGGGATATATATAAATAGTAGGAGTGCCTACCTTTGGGTAAATGGTCTGATATGAGTCACATGTGAGTTACTGTCCAATTAGTTCATTATTTATATCATCATAATTGGAGCTAAGGGGGGGGGGCATTTTAAATGAGGTCATGCCAGTTCCATATGTGAGAGGGATGCGTGTCCTTTGTGGGGTTGTGTGAAAATGCTCGTCGTGCCAGTTCCATATGTGAGAGGGATGCATGTCCTTTGTGGGGTTGTGTGAAAATGCTCGTCGTGCCAGTTCCATATGTGAGAGGGATGCATGTCCTTTGTGGGATTGTGTGAAAATGCTCGTCGTGTCAGTTTCATATGTGAGAGGGATGCATGTCCTTTGTGGGATTGTGTGAAAATGCTCGTCGTGTCAGTTTCATATGTAAAAGTTAGACGGATCCTTTATAGAGGTATTTTAAAAAGCACGCATATGCCATGTGGAGAGCTCCGGAATAATATCATACGGAATAATTGGTGAAATGCAGCCTCATTGATGAACAAAATTGTCTTAGAAACATGAACTTTCCGAATGCGCTTCACAAATTGACGCCGTCGAGGACATTTTGCCGATGTAGTGTTGTATTCTTAATGTCATAGAGCGCACATAAATAACGTAGTTCAACATACATTTTTTTTTGAGTCGTAAGTAATGAGGGCCACAATTTTTGTCATGGGCTGCAACATAAAAGTTAGTGCAGTTTAAGAGTTATCGTAAATGTTTAAATAAAGGTGAAAAATTGACTTGAAGTAGAAAAATATTCGAAGATATAAACCAAAAATTATGATGAGCTGGAGTTCCTTTAACTTAAAAATGCTTCAATCCCGCATTGGATTGATACCAAAGACCCAGAAGATATCCCGTACACTGTTGGATTTTGTGACCCAAATTGTGATGAGGTGCGCTGCAGCGGTACTCCCACACATAAATCCTTTAATCCAGGATTCCAGAATTGGTTGAGGGCCAAAAGAATACCTCGAGCATTGTTGGGCATTCTAATTAAACGACGAACATTCAGATGCGTGTGCATTTTTTTCTAGTTTTCAAGATATGTTGAGTTTAATGGAAATACTACTAGTTGCTTACCAAGAACTTTAACCAGTTTTCAAGGTGCTATCACATCCATCCCCTAATTATATAAAGAACCTATGAAAGACATCATAATTTTCTTCCATTACTATTTACATTTCCATCATATCGTTTGGAGTGATTGGTGTCCTTTTACAAGTGGAAAGAAGGGAATTGGGGCACACGGATACACATTGGGGAACACAGATACACATATCTTACACAGACCACAATATGGTCCTTTTTGGTATCGTCACACTATAGTCCGAAGGCAGTTTATCTCTTAAATTAATATTATCTTAAGAGTGTAATCCGGTAGCACCAGAGCATCGCAGTTTACCTCTTACCAATCAAAGGTCACAAAGTTTTGTCACTATTTTGGCTACCAAATGCTTGGAGGCCGCGCAATTTGGGAAGCTGGAAGACGTCTCAGGAATGGAACTTTCAGCAGAGCTTAGATGCGCTAAGACTGCTGCCATCCTACAGGATGCTTACTACATTATTTAGAGGTTGAGCTACATCGGATCATGCTAAGGTCCATAAAGTCTATGTATGGCTTACAGTCAGCCAGATCAATCTAACCTAACCTTGGCTAACATACAAAAATATGTGTACTGACTTTCAACACTCTTATCCAGTGGCAGTCACTGACTGATTGGCTTCTCCCTTTGGAGTAGTGAAATGACTACCTCAGTTTATCTCCTTCCATTTGATCATCGTCATTGCCACCGACTGATTGGCTTCCCTCTTTGGAGTAGTGAAATGACTACCTCAGTTTATTTCCTTCCATTTGATCATCCTCACTACCACCGACTGATTGGCTTCCCCCTTTGGAGTAGTGAAATTACTATCCCAGTTTATCTTTCTTCCATTTGATCATCCTCATTGGCACCGACAGAATGGTTTCCCTTTTTGGAGTAGTGAAATTACTATCCCAGTTTATCTTTCTTCCATTTGATCATCCTCATTGGCACCGACTGAATGGTTTCCCTCTTTGGAGTAGTGAAATTACTATCCCAGTTTATCTTTCTTCCATTTGATCATCCTCATTGGCACCGACAGAATGGTTTCCCTCTTTGGAGTAGTGAAATTACTATCCCAGTTTATCTTTCTTCCATTTGATCATCCTCATTGGCACCGACTGAATGGTTTCCCTCTTTGGAGTAGTGAAATTACTATCCCAGTTTATCTTTCTTCCATTTCATCATCCTCATTGGCACCGACTGATTGGCTTCTCCCTTTGGAGTAGTGAAATGACTACCTCAGTTTATCTCCTTCCATTTGATCATCGTCATTGCCACCGACTGATTGGCTTCCCTCTTTGGAGTAGTGAAATTACTATCCCAGTTTATCTTTCTTCCATTTGATCATCCTCATTGCCACCGACTAATTGGCTTCCCCCTTTGGAGTAGTGAAATTACAATCCCAGTTTATCTTTCTTCCATTTGATCATCCTCACTACCACCGACAGAATGGTTTCCCTTTTTGGAGTAGTGAAATTACTATCCCAGTTTATCTTTCTTCCATATCATCATCCTCATTGGCACCGACTGAATGGTTTCCCTCTTTGGAGTAGTGAAATTACTATCCCAGTTTATCTTTCTTCCATTTGATCATCCTCACTACCACCGACTGATTGGCTTCCCCCTTTGGAGTAGTGAAATTACTATCCCAGTTTATCTTTCTTCCATTTGATCATCCTCATTGCCACCGACTAATTGGCTTCCCCCTTTGGAGTAGTGAAATTACTATCCCAGTTTATCTTTCTTCCATTTGATCATCCTCACTACCACCGACAGAATGGTTTCCCTTTTTGGAGTAGTGAAATTACTATCCCAGTTTATCTTTCTTCCATTTGATCATCCTCACTACAACCGACTGATTGGCTTCCCCCTTTGGAGTAGTGAAATTACTATCCCAGTTTATCTTTCTTCCATTTGATCATCCTCATTGCCACCGACTAATTGGCTTCCCCCTTTGGAGTAGTGAAATTACTATCCCAGTTTATCTTTCTTACATTTGATCATCCTCACTACCACCGACTGATTGGCTTCCCCCTTTGGAGTAGTGAAATTACTATCCCAGTTTATCTTTCTTCCATTTGATCATCTTCATTGCCACCGACTAATTGGCTTCCCCCTTCGGAGTAGTGAAATTACTATCCCAGTTTATCTTTCTTACATTTGATCATCCTCACTACCACCGACTGATTGGCTTCCCCCTTTGGAGTAGTGAAATTACTATCCCAGTTTATCTTTCTTCCATTTGATCATCCTCATTGCCACCGACTAATTGGCTTCCCCCTTTGGAGTAGTGAAATTACTATCCCAGTTTATCTTTCTTACATTTGATCATCCTCACTACCACCGACTGATTGGCTTCTCCCTTTGGAGTAGTGAAATGACTACCTCAGTTTATCTCCTTCCATTTGATCATCGTCATTGCCACCGACTGATTGGCTTCCCTCTTTGGAGTAGTGAAATGACTACCTCAGTTTATTTCCTTCCATTTGATCATCCTCACTACCACCGACTGATTGGCTTCCCCCTTTGGAGTAGTGAAATTACTATCCCAGTTTATCTTTCTTCCA
Organism: Clusia tigrina; assembly: GCA_920105625.2. NCBI lineage: Eukaryota > Metazoa > Arthropoda > Insecta > Diptera > Clusiidae > Clusia > Clusia tigrina. Next base: position 33,743,355 of record OV050030.1, read on the forward strand.
TTTGATCATCCTCACTGCCACCGACTGATTGGCTTCTCCCTTTGGAGTAGTGAAATGACTACCTCAGTTTATCTCCTTCCATTTGATCATCGTCATTGCCACCGACTGATTGGCTTCCCTCTTTGGAGTAGTGAAATTACTATCCCAGTTTATCTTTCTTCCATTTGATCATCCTCATTGGCACCGACAGAATGGTTTCCCTTTTTGGAGTAGTGAAATTACTATCCCAGTTTATCTTTCTTCCATTTGATCATCCTCATTGGCACCGACTGAATGGTTTCCCTCTTTGGAGTAGTGAAATTACTATCCCAGTTTATCTTTCTTCCATTTGATCATCCTCACTACCACCGACTGATTGGCTTCCCCCTTTGGAGTAGTGAAATTACTATCCCAGTTTATCTTTCTTCCATTTGATCATCCTCATTGCCACCGACTAATTGGCTTCCCCCTTTGGAGTAGTGAAATTACAATCCCAGTTTATCTTTCTTCCATTTGATCATCCTCACTACCACCGACAGAATGGTTTCCCTTTTTGGAGTAGTGAAATTACTATCCCAGTTTATCTTTCTTCCATTTGATCATCCTCATTGGCACCGACTGAATGGTTTCCCTCTTTGGAGTAGTGAAATTACTATCCCAGTTTATCTTTCTTCCATTTGATCATCCTCACTACAACCGACTGATTGGCTTCCCCCTTTGGAGTAGTGAAATTACTATCCCAGTTTATCTTTCTTCCATTTGATCATCCTCATTGCCACCGACTAATTGGCTTCCCCCTTTGGAGTAGTGAAATTACAATCCCAGTTTATCTTTCTTCCATTTGATCATCCTCACTACCACCGACAGAATGGTTTCCCTTTTTGGAGTAGTGAAATTACTATCCCAGTTTATCTTTCTTCCATATCATCATCCTCATTGGCACCGACTGAATGGTTTCCCTCTTTGGAGTAGTGAAATTACTATCCCAGTTTATCTTTCTTCCATTTGATCATCCTCACTACCACCGACTGATTGGCTTCCCCCTTTGGAGTAGTGAAATTACTATCCCAGTTTATCTTTCTTCCATTTGATCATCCTCATTGCCACCGACTAATTGGCTTCCCCCTTTGGAGTAGTGAAATTACTATCCCAGTTTATCTTTCTTCCATTTGATCATCCTCACTACCACCGACAGAATGGTTTCCCTTTTTGGAGTAGTGAAATTACTATCCCAGTTTATCTTTCTTCCATTTGATCATCCTCACTGCCACCGACTGATTGGCTTCTCCCTTTGGAGTAGTGAAATGACTACCTCAGTTTATCTCCTTCCATTTGATCATCGTCATTGCCACCGACTGATTGGCTTCCCTCTTTGGAGTAGTGAAATTACTATCCCAGTTTATCTTTCTTCCATTTGATCATCCTCATTGGCACCGACAGAATGGTTTCCCTTTTTGGAGTAGTGAAATTACTATCCCAGTTTATCTTTCTTCCATTTGATCATCTTCATTGCCACCGACTAATTGGCTTCCCCCTTCGGAGTAGTGAAATTACTCTTCCAGTTTATCTTTCTTCCATTTGATCATCCTGACTGCCATCGACTGATTGACTTCCCCCGTTTGGAGTAATGAAACACCTACCCCAGTTTATCTCCTTCCATTTGATCATCGTCATTGCCACCGACTGATTGGCTTCCCTCTTTGGAGTAGTGAAATTACTATCCCAGTTTATCTTTCTTCCATTTGATCATCCTCATTGGCACCGACAGAATGGTTTCCCTTTTTGGAGTAGTGAAATTACTATCCCAGTTTATCTTTCTTCCATTTGATCATCCTCATTGGCACCGACTGAATGGTTTCCCTCTTTGGAGTAGTGAAATTACTATCCCAGTTTATCTTTCTTCCATTTGATCATCCTCACTACCACCGACTGATTGGCTTCCCCCTTTGGAGTAGTGAAATTACTATCCCAGTTTATCTTTCTTCCATTTGATCATCCTCATTGCCACCGACTAATTGGCTTCCCCCTTTGGAGTAGTGAAATTACAATCCCAGTTTATCTTTCTTCCATTTGATCATCCTCACTACCACCGACAGAATGGTTTCCCTTTTTGGAGTAGTGAAATTACTATCCCAGTTTATCTTTCTTCCATTTGATCATCCTCATTGGCACCGACTGAATGGTTTCCCTCTTTGGAGTAGTGAAATTACTATCCCAGTTTATCTTTCTTCCATTTGATCATCCTCACTACCACCGACTGATTGGCTTCCCCCTTTGGAGTAGTGAAATTACTATCCCAGTTTATCTTTCTTCCATTTGATCATCCTCATTGCCACCGACTAATTGGCTTCCCCCTTTGGAGTAGTGAAATTACTATCCCAGTTTATCTTTCTTCCATTTGATCATCCTCACTACCACCGACAGAATGGTTTCCCTTTTTGGAGTAGTGAAATTACTATCCCAGTTTATCTTTCTTCCATTTGATCATCCTCACTACAACCGACTGATTGGCTTCCCCCTTTGGAGTAGTGAAATTACTATCCCAGTTTATCTTTCTTCCATTTGATCATCCTCATTGCCACCGACTAATTGGCTTCCCCCTTTGGAGTAGTGAAATTACTATCCCAGTTTATCTTTCTTACATTTGATCATCCTCACTACCACCGACTGATTGGCTTCCCCCTTTGGAGTAGTGAAATTACTATCCCAGTTTATCTTTCTTCCATTTGATCATCTTCATTGCCACCGACTAATTGGCTTCCCCCTTCGGAGTAGTGAAATTACTCTTCCAGTTTATCTTTCTTCCATTTGATCATCCTGACTGCCATCGACTGATTGACTTCCCCCGTTTGGAGTAATGAAACACCTACCCCAGTTTATCTCCTTCCATTTGATCATCGTCATTGCCACCGACTGATTGGCTTCCCTCTTTGGAGTAGTGAAATTACTATCCCAGTTTATCTTTCTTCCATTTGATCATCCTCATTGGCACCGACAGAATGGTTTCCCTTTTTGGAGTAGTGAAATTACTATCCCAGTTTATCTTTCTTCCATTTGATCATCCTCATTGGCACCGACTGAATGGTTTCCCTCTTTGGAGTAGTGAAATTACTATCCCAGTTTATCTTTCTTCCATTTGATCATCCTCACTACCACCGACTGATTGGCTTCCCCCTTTGGAGTAGTGAAATTACTATCCCAGTTTATCTTTCTTCCATTTGATCATCCTCATTGCCACCGACTAATTGGCTTCCCCCTTTGGAGTAGTGAAATTACAATCCCAGTTTATCTTTCTTCCATTTGATCATCCTCACTACCACCGACAGAATGGTTTCCCTTTTTGGAGTAGTGAAATTACTATCCCAGTTTATCTTTCTTCCATATCATCATCCTCATTGGCACCGACTGATTGGCTTCCCTCTTTGGAGTAGTGAAATTACTATCCCAGTTTATCTTTCTTCCATTTGATCATCCTCATTGGCACCGACAGAATGGTTTCCCTTTTTGGAGTAGTGAAATTACTATCCCAGTTTATCTTTCTTCCATTTGATCATCCTCATTGGCACCGACTGAATGGTTTCCCTCTTTGGAGTAGTGAAATTACTATCCCAGTTTATCTTTCTTCCATTTGATCATCCTCACTACCACCGACTGATTGGCTTCCCCCTTTGGAGTAGTGAAATTACTATCCCAGTTTATCTTTCTTCCATTTGATCATCCTCATTGCCACCGACTAATTGGCTTCCCCCTTTGGAGTAGTGAAATTACAATCCCAGTTTATCTTTCTTCCATTTGATCATCCTCACTACCACCGACAGAATGGTTTCCCTTTTTGGAGTAGTGAAATTACTATCCCAGTTTATCTTTCTTCCATTTGATCATCCTCATTGGCACCGACTGAATGGTTTCCCTCTTTGGAGTAGTGAAATTACTATCCCAGTTTATCTTTCTTCCATTTGATCATCCTCACTACAACCGACTGATTGGCTTCCCCCTTTGGAGTAGTGAAATTACTATCCCAGTTTATCTTTCTTCCATTTGATCATCCTCATTGCCACCGACTAATTGGCTTCCCCCTTTGGAGTAGTGAAATTACAATCCCAGTTTATCTTTCTTCCATTTGATCATCCTCACTACCACCGACAGAATGGTTTCCCTTTTTGGAGTAGTGAAATTACTATCCCAGTATATCTTTCTTCCATATCATCATCCTCATTGGCACCGACTGAATGGTTTCCCTCTTTGGAGTAGTGAAATTACTATCCCAGTTTATCTTTCTTCCATTTGATCATCCTCACTACCACCGACTGATTGGCTTCCCCCTTTGGAGTAGTGAAATTACTATCCCAGTTTATCTTTCTTCCATTTGATCATCCTCATTGCCACCGACTAATTGGCTTCCCCCTTTGGAGTAGTGAAATTACTAACCCAGTTTATCTTTCTTCCATTTGATCATCCTCACTACCACCGACAGAATGGTTTCCCTTTTTGGAGTAGTGAAATTACTATCCCAGTTTATCTTTCTTCCATTTGATCATCCTCATTGGCACCGACTGAATGGTTTCCCTCTTTGGAGTAGTGAAATTACTATCCCAGTTTATCTTTCTTCCATTTGATCATCCTCACTACAACCGACTGATTGGCTTCCCCCTTTGGAGTAGTGAAATTACTATCCCAGTTTATCTTTCTTCCATTTGATCATCCTCATTGCCACCGACTAATTGGCTTCCCCCTTTGGAGTAGTGAAATTACAATCCCAGTTTATCTTTCTTCCATTTGATCATCCTCACTACCACCGACAGAATGGTTTCCCTTTTTGGAGTAGTGAAATTACTATCCCAGTTTATCTTTCTTCCATATCATCATCCTCATTGGCACCGACTGAATGGTTTCCCTCTTTGGAGTAGTGAAATTACTATCCCAGTTTATCTTTCTTCCATTTGATCATCCTCACTACCACCGACTGATTGGCTTCCCCCTTTGGAGTAGTGAAATTACTATCCCAGTTTATCTTTCTTCCATTTGATCATCCTGACTGCAATCGACTGATTGACTTCCCCCGTTTGGAGTAATGAAACGACTACCCCAGTTTATCTTCTTCCATTTAACCATCCTCGTACATATAAATACGGGTATAAAGAGGGAATTTCCACTCACTCCCAGTGAATCATCAACATTCCTCACTTGCTTTAAAACTCTTCATAATCATGACAGTCAGCTCGCAAAGCTTTTCAACTTCACTCGAGACTGGAAGAAATTGTATTGAATAATGATTAAAATTAACTACTTCTCCACACAGATGGATACGCTTTTTCTCAGGAAGAGGGTGGTGCTGTGCCACAATCCGTTGTTATACGAGCTTATGACACGAATCTGCGCAAACCGGAAGGAAACTAATTCACCAACTGAGCAACACGAGACGAGGAAGAAGAAAGCAAACAATACCGGTACGACGAATAAGGTAAAGAGTACGAACAACAACAACAACAAAAGTAGAACAACAATTTTTCAAGGGCCAAAGAATAAGTTAAACGTTGAACCAAATTCAACCGACAATTTATGCGAAGAAAAAAGTGGTTTAAAATATGCTTATTTAAATGTATTTCATTACAGAGAAAAACAAAAACAACATTTTAGTGTATTAAGCCAAAAGATTATAAAGAAAAACACATTATATTAGACTAAGGGAGAACACTTTTTTAAAATTTAAACTAACCTCATGTAAAAACACTTTATCAGCCACGGTGAACAGAACAAAAAACTTATACGCCGGGCAAAGTCCTTGATTGATGTCAATATTACACACTCACGTATTTTATGTCCTACAAATTAAGCCCCCAACCACAGTTGGTGAGGAGTCAACAACAAAAACTGAGTTTTCTGTTAATTACGCTGGAAATATTATTAGAAATTAATTGTATAAAAAACACAAGTTTTCATAGTTAATGTAAATTATTTTATCTTTGCATGTGTATTAAACTTTTTATTGTTATTGCGTTTTAGCTGAAATGATGTGTCAACTTAAACTAATGTTGTAAACTACATTTAATATGGACACACCCAGACTCACCTACTTACTTATGCATATACATATATATTTTTCTACTAACTCTTCTTTGTATCCACCCTTAGATTAAGTGTTCAAAGTATTGATTTTTCGCATCTTTTCATAACTTTATTTTAAAATATTATTACTTTTTTTAGTTTTAGTCGAATAAAAATCTTTAATTTCGTAACTGGCAACAACCATTTTTTCTTCCTCCGAACTTTTACGTTACTAGTTGGCTTAGTATTGGAGATACCAAACAATAAAGATAAATTTCCAATGATGTATCCCAGGATGAGGTTTGTTTTGACTGCAAAGTTGGGTATTTTTAGGATAATCTGGCCACACTGGTCATGTATCGAGTAGTGATGAGCGATACCGATACCGTTGACTTTGTATCTTAGTATATGCCCAGCGACTCCTGCAGCTAACTGGTAGACTTATGAATAATACCATTCCACCACTAATACAACCTGGTCGACATAGCAGAAGTTGACACCAAAGGCCTGATACATTTCATAATCAGTTCCGGTTGGTTCAAAACCTACACGAAGGCATGATATTCTGTGATATCACAATAGCTCATATTGGCCAAACTGGACTATCGCAAGGGATTGCCTACTTCTACCCACTTAGCTACGACGTGCTCATGAAGTAGTGTATATGATAATGTGACGTAAATAGACTAAACAAATGTTTCCTTCAAATCTACTCTCTAATAGATGTCGATATGTGATCTAAATAGACTAAATTCAGTCAAATTTCTCTAATAGATGTCTGGGCTCCTTCGCTGGCGAACAAACTAAACATTGGCAAATCTTCTTCTTAGGTGGCCATTACAACCCATAGTCGGGTTACGGCCGATTTGAGCACCTCTTGCCAGCGTCTCTGCTTCGAGCGAGCCTTCTCAAATTAGTCACACCAAGCGTGGTCAGTGCTTCCTCAGCTTGGTCTATCCACCGGAGGCACGGTCTCCCTCTTCGTCGTCGAACTTCGGCCCTCGCTTCGAATACCTTTTATGCTGGTGCTTCTTCATCTATATGATGGACATAACCCAGCCAGCGTAGTCGTTGAATGTTTAAACGCTGAACTATGTCAATGTCAGGGTAGAGCTCATACAGCTCGCGGTTCATTCGAATGCGATTGTCGAACAAGACCAGAGATTTGGCGAATAACTTTCTTCTCGAACACCCCAAGAGCGGCTGCATCTGTTTGCGATACCACCCATGCCTCAGCGTCATAAAGAAGCACAGGGAGAATGAGCGTCTTGTAGAGTGCCAGCTGCGTCGATGGAGAGAGGGCTCTGCAAACAATTGGTTACTGAGTCCACACGCTTTATCTCCAGACTGACGTCATTATTGGCCTTGTCCAGGTATGTAAATTCCTCGCCTACTTCAAAGTTGTACTTGCCCGCTGAAACATAAGAGCCTAGACGCCGCGCTCCCCTGTATGCAGACAACATATACTTCGTTTTGCCCTCGTTTACCGTTCGTCAATAGCATTGAAACCAGTAGCAACATCTCTCTTGCTCGGACCGATAATTTCGATATCATCAGCGTTCGCAAGGAACTAGACACCTTTGTAGAAAATGGTGCCATTGCGCTGAATACCGGATTTTCGTAGGATCCCCTCCATGATGAAGTTGAATAGATCGCAGGAAAACGGAAAGTTGAAGAGATCGCAGGAAATGGGTCGCCTCGTTCAGTATTAAAGGTTTCGGAAAGTTAATTTCCTACCTTGACGGAGCTGCTCGTTTTGCTCAACGTTAGCCTGCAGAGTCTTATCAACTTTGCAGGAATACCGAACTCAGACATTGTTTTGTATAGGCAATTCCTCATCGGGCTATCGAACGCAGCTTTATAATCAACCAGGAGATGATGGGTATCGATTTGATTTTCGTGAGTCTTTTCCAGGATTTGGCGTAGTATGAAAATCTGGTCTATGGTGGATTTACCAGGTCGAAAGCCGCACTGATAAGGTGATCAGTGTTTTTCTATGCGGCTTCAATCTTTCACACAGTAGACAGGACCTTGTATGCGATGGAAATGAGACTGACATTTCGGTAGCTGGCGCAGATAGTTGGGTCACCTTTCTTCAATACAGGACAAAGCACGCTGAGATTCCAATCGTCGGGCATGCTTTCCTTCTAGCCATATTTTGCTGATAAGGTGATGCATACACCATTTCAATTCATCGCCGTCGGCTTTAAACAATTCAGCTGGCAGACCATCAGCATCCACTGCCTTGTTATGTTTGAGTCGCTGTATAGCAACTCGAACCTCGTTAGTAGTGGGACTTCCATTCTGTCCTCGTCAATTGGTGATATCGCACTGCATTCCTCTTGGATGGAATTGGTCGAACCGTCACCCCTTAAGTAGATTTAAGAAATGCTGTTTCCATACTCTCAGTGCACACTACGTATTTGTAACCAGGTCTCCATTTTCCTCTGTACAAGTGAATGCTCCGGGCTTGAAACCTTGTGTTAGCCGCCTAACCTGTTGATAGAATTTCGTGCAGCCTTCTTGCCCTGATACACACTGGCAAATAGTTTATTATAAAAGCAATTCTCAGCCAAAGGCCAAAAGGTACCACAGACCAGTGTCACCACAACTCTGACAAAGCGTGGGCGTACCCCTCACGTATAAACGTAAAACTAACCATCAGGAGCGCATAAAGGCGGGTAGCTAACAGGGTCAGAATCTGACGATCGCTAGAGAAACCTATGTTTCGCTTAGCCCGAACATAACAGTCCAATTACTGCAACTAAGACACGGGCCTCTCGCCACAACAGCTTCAGTCCTGACAGGCTACTGTGTCAGTGGCAACCATGTTCAGCGGCTTAAGATACACCTCAATGAGTTTTGCCGGAGCTGCAGGAAGAGGAGCACATCCCACACTTAATGAGCAACTGCCCTGCAATCGCGAGATTTTGATTACTGCGGGCACTTATTGTCGAGGACTTTCCTGTAGAAAGAACAGAACCGCCGAACAAAGAGGTCTCCCAGCACTCAGGCATTGATCTCCATACCATGACCCATACCGATATATCTGAATTTAGATATAACTTCGGCTGCCTCCAAACTGAATTCCTTAAGAAATCTTTACAAAAGATTACTGATATTTGTTCAGATCATCGCTACCCACTGAAGGAATGATAATGTTATGGATTCTCGTCAAATACTCGTATGGCATCTGAAATCCTCGAAGAGATTCGAATGAAACATTATTGGTGGTATATTTGAGCAATTCGAAAGCTGATTCTTCGAACATGTGACGCAACTGAATTTCTGAGTTTCTGAGTTAATTGGCTGTTCCATTGGATCTGTTGATGGGATTCGATAAGTGGAAGTCTGTAACAGGCTAAATTGCTCTACACGACTAAGAGAATGTAAAAAATCATAATCACAATATCCCCGATTCGATGTCCTGTGACATTGGCTGATCGAGCATCTAAAACTTTTGGGCGATTGTAATGTTCATTTAATCGGTAATGGCGATCATCGCTTTCACGGAGCCAACATTACGTTAGATAAACAAAATATGAATTTTTCCTTATAATGGGAAACGTTTGTGGAGTTCTCCAATTAACTCAGGAACTCAGCATTCAGCTGCGTTTATATTTACCTATATCAAAAAAAGATGCACTTATAGCCAGATGAAAGAATTGTAGGATGGGCACAAACTCAATAGAAAACCAAACAATCGGATATCTGGGTGGAATTTACTCTCAGCATTCGAGTCCTATGAACCGGATATTCATTAAATGTAAACAATCGCCTTATAAGACATCAGATCTGTACACGAATTCCTTTGGTAGACTTATCATTTATCAACAAAAGTGCTAGGGAGGTAGGTTGAGGAGTCGCCAAAAAAAGGCACACTTAATTCATGATTGACCCTTTGTGATACCGTATGAGACGCAGATCACATACCCTATCCAGCCAATTGAAGCTTTTTGTCCCAATCGGACCAGTACTAGAGTAACCTGTGTATTCAAAGCAAATTTCGCTCCCAGGATATTCCGTACTATATGTCATTTTCATGGAATCTGGCTGCTATTTGATATTCTTGAAATGTTTTCTGCTCAGTAAAAGAGCACTCCAACAAAGAAAAGTTCAGGAAAATCAGTACCACGCCTTAGCAAGTTAGAAATAATTGGATTAGGTTAATATTTCTGGAACCTTAACTGACTTTTTCTGGCTGTAACATGGTCTGATTCGTGATGCAGCTAATTTTATACCACACAAGAGTTTCTTCCTGGATTTATATATATTGGTGGAGTATGTTCTGGAAAATAGGTAGGTAGGTAGGTTGAGGGGTCGCCAAAAAAAGTCATCCTTAAGCCATGATTGACCCTTTGTGGCACCGCATAAGACACAAGTCCCATTTCCTTTTAAAAGTCCATCCATTTGCAGCTTTTTATGAAGTATTTGATGCAGCTTATTTTCTTATCTGGAATGTCTCCCTGACAGTCCAGAAAGTAGTTACCCAGGAAAGTGTTCTTTGTGGTGGTACTTTTACTGATCATAAGAACAATCCTAATCCTTGATTGCCGTGGTACTTTTGCTGATTTTTAAACCGACTCCGACTCCTTCTTTGACGTGGTAATTTTACTGATCATAAGAACAATCCCTCCTTGTTAATGTTACTGTGGTCAAGATGCCGTACTTTATAGTGAAGGGATAAGAAGTGTTTACCATCCAAGAATACCACTTACTCTTTACACAGAGTGGAGAGCTGCCGTAATTCGTTCTAGGTTTGAAGTTCGACTGGCAGCTCAAGAGACTTTAGATTCTTAGGCATTAACTTTAACAAACTTTTATTGCTTTTCTGGTGGCTACCTCAGTTTGCTTTGACGTCTTTCAAACTGATACTTCCAGTTACCAAGGTTGAAATGGACTCGTTGAATACTTACCACAAATATTTAATAAAGCCACCCCAAACAACCTGCACCCTCTGAAGAGGTTCTTCTTACCCTGCACCATCTACAATAATATCAAAATTTTACTAGGAACTTTTACTCCTCACAATCCCTTCTTTTTTACTTATTTTGTTTCTATTTTATTTAGAAAACTTTTTTTTTTGTTTCTTTATGAACTAAAAAATAAATTTTGTGTGATATTCTTAAAGTTATTGATTCCATTTTCAACTTAAAACATTTAAATATAAATAAAAGTAAATAAAATGAAACACATTTGTACCTTATTCTGCGTGTAGCTTAAATTTTTACAAAACTAATTTAAAATAAAAAATTTAAAAAATTATGAATGTATAAAAAGAAATTTTTAAAATGCCATTTACGAGTATCAAAAATTAATACGAATATTTATAAAATAAAAAAAATTGAACTGTCTCTGACTAAAACCGAAAGCACTGTATAAGAATATGTCCTGCATCATAGAAACAGACGCACCTAGAACATTTCCTTTGAGGCTCCGACCATTCTCCTTTGGTTTCTATGAGCCAGTGGCGGATCCAGCGAGGTTAGGTTAGGTTAGGTTAACGTGGTAGCGGGTCTACAGACCAACTCACTCAGACCACCATGAGTACATTGCGATACCACCGCGTAACAACGCACCTCGTCAAACCATTTTGAAGCCCTAATAAAGCGTAGGATTTGTTTGACCTTCGCGCCGGACACTTCTGTAAAAGAATCAAAAGCGTATTTACTGAAAGAGCCCGCTCTGCTTCTAGCCAGAGCGGGGCACCTACAGAAGAGATGTTCCACCTCCTCCTCCTCATCCCCACAGCTTCTGCATATTCATGAGAGAATACTCCCAGCCTGAGAGCATGCCTGCCGAATATCCAACGACCAGTTACACAAGCCACGACCCTTCTCTCGACAGGGCAAGCAAGTCTCTAGATTTCCTCCTGTTAAGCTCCGGCCGCACTAGCCATGGTCCTTAAGCAAGTGCCCTTGTGTGCCCAAGACCAATTGGGCGCACGCACGCCCCTATCCTTCAGCATCAGTTTACAGGTGGCAATTGGTATTCCAACCTCCCATCTGTACGTGCATAAAGGAAGGTTGGTGCCCCGTCTGGCTAACTCATCAGCTCTACAGTTCCCCTCAATATCCCTATGCCCCAGAACCCATATTTGGCGTATCCTGAAAACGGTGCTGATATCATTTAGGATGGCAGTCCTTGGGCAATCTTTGATTTCAGTGGCACCGAGTTCATTGACTTGATGGCCGCCTGGCTATCCGAGTAGATATTTTTAATATTCTTTGTTACACCGTGTCTACTTTGTTACAGCGTGTCTACTTAAGTAGACGGCTACCTCCTTTGATAAACAGGACCTCTGTTTGATAAACACTGCAGTGGTCGGGGAGACGGAACGAAAGCTCCAATCCCAGTTCTTTTGAGAAAACTCCAAAGCCGACTCTATCTTCAAGTTTGGATCCGTCGATGTAGAAATTCACTTCCCCCTTCTCCATGGCATGGGTGTTTGCCACTCTCTTCTAGACGGAATATGTGTCTGGAAGTGCCTATCAAAGTTGAGATTAGATATAGAGTGGTCGATGTGTTGGATAAAACTATTGCAGGTATGCACGATAGTCGAGTGACCAATCTGCCGATCATGCCATAACCCCGCATATTTTGGCCTTAGGGCTGATGCGACGGCCACTTGTTTCCCTGCCAGATCTAATGTAGGTAGGTTGAGTATCGCTTCTAATGCTTTAGTTGGGGTGGTCCTTAAAGTACCAGAAATGCACCATCCAGCGAGGTGGTCTTTCGTGATCTTTTGATAGCGAGGTGGTCTTTCGTGATCTTTTGATAGCTTATAATAGTTTGTTTTTGTGGTAGAATCTGTCTTTAGTGTCGAAGATACAAGTTCTCAAATCGATATAATTTCCAAACAACTCGTGGATCCATAGGCCCCTGCAACGACTCCAGCGATTATTTTTGACTCGCCTTTGAACCATTCTAGGCTTCTAGGATCGACTCAAGGTCCTCCAATGTCCCATTCAATCCGGTCTGATATCACTCTGGGATCATATAATCCGATATTGAATAGATTATTGTCTGGTCCGGTAATTTTTGAGAATATTGATACGACCAAAGTCTAGAGAAGATTTCCTTGTCTAGAGAAGATTTCCATCTTCAATGCGCTTCTACCAGCACTTTTTCACGAATATCTGCATTGGGGAAATAAACCTGACAGAAGATTTATAGATGAGACTATCCAATATCACAATAGATCTTTCAGGTCGCTTAAATAAATCTATCTATCTATATGCAATGGGGATACTCCTATTATCGCCTCAATAGCTGAGGTTGAGGAGTTCCGTATGGCACCCGCGATTCCCAAGCAAGCCTGCCTTTGAAAACTATTTTCTAACCGGATTCTTCTGTAGTTTTTGTCCACCACTCAAGGGAAGCATAAGTAATGATTGGTACAATATATCCAGTGTATCATTTTGGAGTCTAGATCCCTTGTTCTCACGAAAAGATTACGACAGGCCCACATTGCTCTTGTGGCTTTTCCCATCACCGACTTTAAGTGAGAGTTTCAATTTAGTCGCCTATCTAGTCTTTTTGGCTCCTCGAAACCCTTCTCTCCTTCCCAGTTAGATGATGGGTTTTATACTCAACTGTTTATTTGGCTCAGTTCGCTGACTTGTTCAGTAATATTGGATCATTCACGAGCAACATAGTTTCAATTCTGAATCGGGATATATTTCCTTCTATACCTAAATACTCTCTGTGTTTCATTAGGGGTTCCAATCAGAAGTACGAACTACGAACTATACCAGTTTTGCTGTCATCATCACAAATATTAATTTTTGTAAATTTGAAAGGAGAAGGCGTAAATTCCTAGGGTCACCCTTCCTTAATGGTTTAATAGAATTATCTTCATCTCATGTGACAGTGTCCCTAGCTAGCTAGAAGAAGACATGAATTCCATTCACCCTTTATCTATGATCTGATCGAATTATCATCTATAGGAATCTGGAATTTAACCAGCTTCATATCGGAATCACAGTGCTTCTCCACGGGGTAGATGGGGGAAACCCTAAGGTTTCTAATGATATCACAAGGAGCCTTCAAGTGTGCTTAAGGAAGCTATCATGGAAAAGGCTGACACTCTAACCTAATCTCTTATATCTTACACCATAATTAATTATGACTGCAGGGGGTTGGGGAATGAGCACTAGCTAGTACTGGGGGATGAGTACTGGGGGATGAGTACTAGCTAGTACTGAATACTGAGGCGTTCGGCTCGCAGAGAAAGATTTTTAGAAATAAACATTTTAGAGACCACATCCTGGGCAGGATTTGAACCTGCGACCCTCTGAGTGTGAGTCTAGCATGCTTATCTCTAGACCACAGAGGGCGTCTGAACCTAATCTAACCCTTAGAAGGACCGTCTGGAAATAAAAACTATAAATATGTATATAGAAATTTCAAGAAAATAATACCAGCATATTTTGATTAAATTGTGAACCCCACATTATTCTTAGTTGGTATTTTACCTTATGTTGGCATGGTACTGGAAACTGACGATTAGTAGGAGTCTTTCTCGCAGATTAATGTGAAGATGTTCCTCATTAAAATAGGTTTACCAAGAAAAATTTGAATTAAACTGAAATCTATCAATACATGAAGTTTAATGAGGGACCCAGGAGCTTCAAAAGCCTTCGACCCCTCCCCCCCTGGAAATATTTCTGGATCCGCCACTGAACTCAGGCAACTTCAATAAACTTTTCCAATAATTTTGAAATTTGTGACCGAACAACGCGTAAATTGTCCTTGTGAAGCGTTTTGTGTTAACCCTGCGACCTCCTGAAACGACGCCTCTGCACTTCCTTTAAATTAAAAAAATGTAGATACTTAAGTTTAGTTGTCTGTGTATTTCGCACTTGTTTGAATCTCTTCAAGCAACAATTTTGCAATTAATCATGGAATAAATGAAAGTCAAGAAACTTATAAAAAATATACTCTAATCTAGTCTAGTATAAGCGAAGGAAAACAGGACTCTTGCCAGTTGGCTTGAATGAACATTTTATTTATGTATTTATTGATGTGTTTAAGGATTTAATCACAATTTTCAACAATAAACATTTATATAAACAAAATAGTCATAAACAAATTGCATTTTTCATTTGAATTGGACCAGTCTCTCTTTTTGTCAGACTGAGACATCAAGACATCCATTGCACTATAATGGACGTTCCATTTGTATTTTTTTTAAATCTACACGTTCTGTCGATAAACCTGAGTCCCTAAGGAACCAAAGTTTGCGCTACTTAGGATGTCTGTGCCAAATACCTCGAACATGATTCTAGCGAAAGCGGGGCACTCGCACAAAGAGTGATCCACATTCTCATATTCCTATCTTTAAGTCGGGCAAAGAGCACTGTCTGCTTTGTCTATAATTTGCATATGCTTGGCCCACGCAAAGTGACTCGACAGCACTCCTACCAGAAGTCTGCAGTCTCTCCTACCAAGTGATAAAATAAACCTTGACGTTCTATCGGAAATAACAGGTGCATCAGACGCCTTTTAAGGCTTTCCATTCACGATTCTCTACAGTAGTAGAATCTGTAATAATAGAATCTGTAATATTACAATAGGCAGCTCAATCTGTAATAGGTACGGAAAGAACAGGATCCGGTTCAGTAAAACTGGTCTCAGATTCTTTAATCGCAACCGGACTCGAGCAAAGCAAATTTCGCTCCCAGGATATTCCGTACTCATGCAATCTATTCCATATTCATGGAATCTGGCTGCTATTTGATATATTTGAAATGTTTTTTGTTCAGTAAAAGAACACTCCAACAAAGAAAAGTTCTGGAAAATCAGTACCACGCCTTAGAAAGTTAGAAATATTTGGATTAGGTTCTGGAACCATAAGTGACTTTTTAATTCCGAATTCAAGGGGAAGTGATACAAGCGAAATTAGCCAGGAAGTTGTTTGGACTCGATAATGAAAATTAGGTTCTACCAGAAGACAATGACCCTAGGAATCGGAGTTGTCGCTGCCGCAATTGAAAGGATGAAAATGACGTCATCACAATGGATAGGACCCCAATATCTCACATATCTTAAATAAATTATATGAAATGAAAAATATCTCCAGATGCCAACTCTATAGAAAATGTTTGGGCCAATATGAAAAGCAAGCTTCCAAGAAAACCTGTATACAATTTGAAGCAGTTCCGGTGATCAGCAAGAAAATATGACCTTCTCTTTCCCTGGACTATGCTGAAAAACTACTTGAAAGTATGTGAAGATGCGCAGCTATTCTCTACGCTGACGGCGATTTCTCAGTTGAATAATTGCGTCGTAGCTGCCAATATATACTCTAATGTAAAAAATGAGTATCTTTTATACTTTCCAAGATATCGTCGTTTCTCGTGGATTGTCCTGGTGGAATAACAAACACTAGGAATAGGTTCACAGCACTCATTTGAGGGATAATATTCAAGTTAAACAACATTTATTCGGTGATGGTGATGCCAACTTTGCCCAGGGCGATTACTTTTTAGTCCACACTCTTAGCGTAATCTAAAAGAACAGCAAACCCGAAAGCTAAAAATAGAGTGATATCAGTTGGACATAATAGGATCGTGGGGACACTGGTTCTAACACATAAACATCACCACATATTTGTAGTAGCACTGAAGAAGAGCAATTGATTCTGCTCACTCACGTCACAGACACAGATGCGATCAGCTCATTTGGTAGACTTTTAACCAAGTTAACAGAGAGAACGTGGTTCGGATTGAGAAAACAGTCAATTTGTCCTTTCAAAAAACTTCACTTTTATTTTGATAAAAAGACCTCTGTTGAAGGAAGTGTTGGTTGGCTTCCGATATATCAATAACGTCGACCAACAAAACGTTCCCTCGTTGCGTGCCTTGCTGATTGTGAAAATTCAATCGGAAAATACCCTTCGATGTTGCACACGCATTACATTAACCAACCCAGGCTATACCTATATAGCGGGCATCCCTCTCTCCAATTACCTCCAGCTTCCTCCGCATAGCTAAGAAAATATGGCAGGAGGCAAACCCTAGTAGTAGACCACACAGATCTTTCCTTGTGTTGATCCCGGATACACTAAAGAACTCATTACCCTGAACAGACAACATGTTAGCTCTGTTGTAATCGTCTTCAAAGAGGACTGCCTCGTAGATGCCGTGGGAAGCTGTCTGGGGATCGTCGAGCAGGATTTCTATCGTAGCTGGCTACAGACGGCAGCTGGCTAAATGAGCGTTAGGAAGATCTGTCACTGTCCGAACCTTTCTAGGTGCAGGTATAAAATCCCAGGGGGTCTTTTCAATCATCCCAGGCTGTCCCTTCAATCACCCCAGGCTGTCTTTTCAATCACCCCAGGCTGTCTCTTCAATCACCCCAGGCTGTCTTTTCAATCACCCCAGGCTGTCTCTTCAATCCCCCCAGGCTGTCTTTTCAATCACCCCAGGCTGTCTTTTCAATCACCCCAGGCTGTCTTTTCAATCACCCCAGGCTCTCCTTTCAATCACCCCAGGCTGTCTTTTCTATTCACATCCCAAATCAGTCAATGTGAAAGACAAACCAAGATTCTTTCTGCTTTCAAAATGTCTATGGTGAGGACAGGAAGTACGTCAATCTTCCACTTTCTCTTCCTGTGATACCACCCTCTTCAACCCAACTAGCCTACACGAAGATTTGTTCTATAGGAAACAACATTCTCAAAAATCGAATGAAAATAAAACTAGTAAAGAAGTCTGAAGTCGAGTTAGACGACTACGAAATACCCTTTAAATTTGCTTGTGCGTGCGAGTTCAACAATGGGGATGTTTTCTTCATAAATCATCATTAGGAGCGCATTTACGGTAATTTTTGGTAGGGTACCTTGAAATGATTATATCGACCCCATTTCTTGTGTATGGCTTTATAGGGTCCATATACGTACTAATATAAAATTTCGTCCAAAAATATTGTGTAGGTCGTAAGTTATAATAATATGTGAATAGTGGGCGTGGCTGTAGAAATAGCACGCCCATTTTTTGTGTGGTGTTTAACATTCCTGTGAAATTTCGTTGATAAATCTTTACCTAGTAATGATTTTTGGCTAATTGTGGGCGTGGCAGTTCTATTATGATCTCCATATTCTGCACACACACTATTAACTATAAGTTATGAATATTTGTTAATAGTGGGCGTGGCAGTTAATATACACAGCCCACTTTTTGTACAGTGTTTAGTAGGACCCACATCCTCATGACTGCCAAATAATGTCACGATTCCGTCAATTGGGCCGAAGTTATAGTCATTTTAAAAAAGGTGAAAAAAGTTCCTTATATGGGAGGTAGGCGTGGTCTTTGTCCAAATCGGCCCATATAGCAATCTGGTTCTGTATCTTTGTCCAGACTATACTTTTGCAAAATTTCATTAAGATAGCTCTAACGGTGTAGAAAAAAAGTGGCCACAGACGGACAGACGGACGGACAAAATAAAAATTGCTTAGAAAGTGATTCTGATCATATCTGTATATATAAGTCCATACCTACCACGCCTCCTTCTTGAAATTGCAGCCCCTCTCAAAATCACAAAGTTAGTATACCCTATTTACATCTGTTTTAGAATTGCGATCTCAGATACGTTAGATACTAAATAATGTAGCCATGGTTATTTCCACCAACACCATGGCTATATGGATCGTCAGCAGCTACATGGCGCACGACCACGGGCTGACGCCGCCTCCGGATGCTTTAAGGCTGCTGGTAGCGGAGGCTAATAGAAAGCGCATCCCGGTAGTCATCGGGGCCGATGCCAATGCCCATCACGAGGTGTGGGGCAGCACGGATACCAATGAGCGGGGTGAGTCACTCTTTGATTTCATTCTCACTAACGACATAGTCATTGCTAACAGGGGGAGAGAGCCAACCTTCATTACCTCAAATAGAAGGGAGGTTCTCGATCTAACTCTTGGCAATAATCACTCGTCTCACCTTATTTCGAGATGGCGCGTTTTGCAGGAATGCTCCTTCTCGGACCACTGTTACATCTGTTTTAGAATTGCGATCTCAGATACGTTAGATACGGCAGAGCGCAAAGGACACACTATCAGGAAAAGAACTGACTGGACAAGATTCCAGACCATTATGGAGTCGGGCCTGCAGTCGACTCCTCCCACGATCAATAATCACCTCGATATAGATCGAGCGGTTGAAACCAACCACTATTTAACTCTGCTGCCAAATCAGCCTGCAACTTCCCGAAGCCAAGAGGAAAACCAAAACCCCCTTGGTGGAATTCGGAAATTGCTGAGCTACGAAAAGTATGCCACAAGCTCTTCAACAGAGCCAAAGCTACAAATGACTGGCTCCCTTTCAAAGACAAACAAAGGGAACTCAAGTATATGGTTAGGAGATCCAAACGAGCGTCTTGGCGAGACTTCTGTGGTAACATAGAAAGCTCATCCGAGACAAGTAGACTCCGGAGGATTCTCAATACCACCCCTCGGGCTCTGGAATGTATTCAGAGATCGGACGGTACCTGGACCGACACACACTTCACGGGGAATGATATCTTTGTGGATTACAGGTCTCTTAACACCAACCACTCTTTAAGTCACGCAACCCAATTCCAAATGACCAACACGCATATTCAGTGGGCCATCAACGGCTTTAAGCCTTTTAAATCTCCCGGGCCTGATGGTATCATTCCCGCGGACATTCAGCACACTGCAAGTGCGGTTGCGCCTTGGCTACTGCATATTTATAATGCATGCATTCCCAAAAGCTGGAGAGAAGCTCGAGTAGTTTTCATCCCTAAAGCGGGAAAGTCGACCCACACCAAGCCTAAGGACTATAGACCAATTAGTTTGTCCTCCTTTCTTTTGAAAACACTGGAAAGTGTCCTTGATATACAAATCAGGAGCTCTATTAATTCCACGTGCCTTTCCAAATCACAACATGCCTATACTAAAGGCAAGTCTGTGGAAACAGCGCTTCACGTGCTCATTGAGCAAGTAGAGAAATCTCTTGCCAACAAAGAATATACTCTTGCAATATTTCTCGATATAGAAGGGGCATTCAACAATATTTGTCCCTCCGCCATTACTAAATCCTTAGTAAACCTGAACCTGACCCCAGCTTGGTTAGGTTCATCGAACAGCTTCTGAAAACACGCGTCATTAGCTCCTCAATAGGAAACGTACATGCTAAAAGGACTGTCAAGAGAGGTACTCCACAAGGCGGTGTGAACATTCATATGGAATCTGACGGTGAACACACTACTTAGGAGATTAGATCAGACCGGCTGCAACACTATAGCTTATGCGGACGACATTGCTATCTCTGTTTCCGGTAAATATCTGCCAACACTATCAGAAAAGCTAAGCTACACTCTTAGCATTCTGTCCCAATGGTGTCTTGAAGTTGGCCTAGATGTCAACCCTTCCAAAACTGAGGTCACGCTCTTCACCAGGAAGCAAAAAATACCAAGTTTTGACTTACCCAAACTTAATGGGAATTCGCTTAGCCTAAGCAATAGCGTCAAGTATCTAGGTCTGATCCTGGACCCTAAGCTCCATTGGAAAGCAAATTTGGCGGAGAGGGTACGGAAAGCCACGTGTGCTTTGTACTGCTGCAAGAGATCCATGGGAACAACATGGGGCGTCCAACCTCGAACCATGTCCTGGCTCTATGCGGCGGTGGTTGAGCCGTACTTTCTCTACGGCGCTGTCTTCTGGTGGCCCGCAACTGACAAGGCGGCGAATCTAAAACCTCTTGACAAGGTTTGAAGAACAGCAGCGGTTATGATAACAGGGGCTCTGCGTACCATCTCTACCAAAGCTCTATTTGCATTCCTACATTGGTTGCCCACTAGGCTTCTGATCAGGCAACAAGCAAAATGCTCGGCAACCAGACTCAATGCTATATCGCGCTGGACTAGGCTGAACCTGGGCCATGCCAATATTCTGATGCAGGACACGCCCGTACAGACGGACGTTGACTATACGTGCTCTACACCTAATCTAAACCACGGGTTCGACACTTACATTCCTAGTAGAGAGGAATGGTCCAACAATTAAGTGGTCACTGGCAATTCCATTGACATATATACGGATGGCTCCAAACTGGAGAATAAGGTCGGTTGCGGCATCTTCTCCAGAAAACTTGGCATCCAGCTCTCCTATCGTCTCCCTGATCATTGCAGCGTCTTTCAGGCGGAAGTAATGGCAATATTCCTAGCGTCCAAGTGGCTTATTCGCAATGAAGTATGCGATGTGAACATTCGTATATTCACGGACAGTCAGGCGGCAATCAAGTCCCTAGCTGGTGTATTCACTACCTCTAAGCTTGTACTCGATTGCCGCTCCTCCCTGAACGTCGTCACTCACAAGTTCACATAGGCTGGGTGCCTGGACATAGCGACATTCTAGGAAACTGCGAGGCCGATGAATTGGCCAAAATAGGTACGCTGCTCCCTGACATCTCCCCCTCCTTTGATGTAGGTGTCCCACTGGCCACGGTCAAATGGGCCATAAAACATGACTACCTTGAGGCAGCTAAAAAAGCCTGGGTAAATGAACATACTTGTAGTGTGGCCAGACAAACCTGGAGCACTATCGACATTAGGCGTACTAGTCAGCTACTCAATATTAGCAGGAACTCCATCGGCACTATAATAAATGTGCTCACGGGACACTGTCTGATCGGGAAACACGCTGAAAGATTAGCACTGCCCCATAATGACTTCTGTCGCAGCTGTGGCTCTGAGGAGGAGGAAGAAACAGTACTTCATCTCATGTGTCAGTGCCCAGCTCTGGCCAGGCGTAGATTAAAATTCCTAGGCTCACCTTTCTTCACTTCCTTAACCGAACTATCTTCCATCAGCATCAAGGACATAGCCAGGTTCATTTCGGAATCACTGTGGTTCCCAAAATTCTAGACGGGGGAGTCGCGTCGTATGTGCTTTTAAGTGTGCTTTTTGCGACAAAGGCTGCCACTCCTACCTACCTACCATACCCTATTTACCTTTTTTAAAGGTAAAGGGTATAATTACTGACTGCATATACACCAGGATATGAAGCTGAGGACCCATCACGGTCAAACGAACAAACAAATTCTACCTTCTCGAATTCTCTGCGAAGGACCGACTGAAGTCTACTGGCATTTGCTAGTACTGAGTGAGTAAACGTATGTGTATTGAAGGTGACAGAAGGAAGAGTTTAGTTCTACCATTACATTACACACTATTCAAAAGGTTTGATCCTTGCAATCCCCCACATAAAGACTCCTACATCGGCGCCTTTGTGCCCATGTACGAGATAAATAAATTTGAAGTGCAAGCAAATCCGCTGGGAAAAACGAAGCGAACTTATCAGCGATTGTGTAAAGTTTGCTTACTGCAACAACAACAACAGCACAAACAATACTTACCCAAGATACCCCAGCGTAATGGGCACTTATCAACGCTCGCCGATAAGCCAACCCAGAGGGAAGAAGGCGCTCAGTGCCTGAAAGGCGTTCGCTAGAGTCGAATGTGACTTAGATTTAACTTTTGTTCGCGAGTTTCGTCCAAATTTCACTGAAGCAATGCAGGTGGCGATTGTGGGAGGCGGCATCAACGGCTTCTGTTGTGCCATACAAATACTGGAGCACTTTAAATCGTCGGGAGTGCCAATCGAAGTAACCGTAATCTCGGAAGCTTTCTCTCCCAATACAACCGGCGACGGTTCTGCGGGTTTATGGAGCCCTTATCTACTTGGCGGCACTTCCACGGCTAAAGTCCAGTGAGATTTCTTCCTTCTTGCATTTGTTTTGCTCTTGATAACAGTTTTATTTATTATTCCATGTATTCCGCTGCAGTCGATGGTCCAAAGGCATGCATGATTTTCTGGAGCAACTCTGGCGCTCGCCAGACGCTGGTGAGGCGGGGGTCTGCCTGATACCTGTGATACGTTTAACCACAACAAATGAGGCACTTGATGATTTCTGGAAGGATATTGTGTATGGCTGCACTCCGTTAACGCGACAACAGTTGGCTGAGTATAATGCGGGAAGGAGCGGAACGACGAAGTACACGTAAGTGGTTTAGAAATCTTCAATAGAAGGTCTCTAGTGAGAAATGTCTACGAGGATGATCCAGTGAATTCTTGTGAGACCCTTATATGAAGTTAAGTGGAAACGAGAAGTGTATGTGTAGTTAAAATATTAGAGTCCTCCAATGAGATCTTCTAGATCTCACCCATCGTACCTCCTTGAGCCGGAAAAGAAGTTGAGAAGGCTGTTAGCATTAATATCAGAAGTATCAAAGAGGCAAAGTTACAGACAGTAGGTCAATTACTAAGGAGTTGGCAGATGATCTCTTCATCTCCGTTATCCACGCCGTACTCATGTGAAATGATGTGAATTCCCTTTTTTCTTGCAACCCTTCGTATCAAAGAGAGTCCTTTAAGTGCCCCGCCAATATTCTTAGTTATTAACCTCTTATTCGATTTAGGTAGCTTTGGCCACATCTGCTCTAAATCCTTCATGTCTCGCCAGAATTCCACCTGGCGTTGGTTCGTTCCACCCTTGTTTTATGGAGGAGAAGCAGGCTTGTCAAGATTCCTGTCTGAAGTTCTTTGCAAAGTGGTGGCTTTTTGGGAAATTCAGGAACTATCAGACTTTCAAAGAATGCCAAACACCTTTCTTCTGGAGCTTTGTCGTAGATGAGGTACTCGTAGATCGGAGCCATCAACAGTTCAACAGTCTTTGGATGAATTCAACCACCACTTCGGGGTATGTCACTCCTTTTTTATCATCAACAATATTTCTTATCATTAAGTATATGTATCAGTGTCAGTGTTATCCTTATGCTAACTAGCCAGTAGGTTTATGGATTAATATGATTCGATTCGATAAAAGGTTTGGTTATGTGGCTAATGATTTTTTTCCCCCTTGTTAGCAGTCATATCATAGTACTATATGGAGGTCCTATGATCTGACTGTTATATTAATCTTTCCTTAAGTTGAAGCCATCTCTCTGAGACTTTTGATTATAGCTTTGTGGTGTTAAGCTTCAGCATCAGGTTTACAGGTGGCAATTGGTATTCCAACCTCGCATCTGTCCGTGCAGAACGGAAGGTTGGTGCCCGTCCTGGCTAGTTCATCAGCCCTACAGTTCCCCTCAATATCCCTATGCCCCGGAACCCATATTAGGCGTACCTTGAAAACGGTACTGGTATCATTTAGGGTTGCCCGGCAGTCCTGAGCAACCTTTGATTTCAGTGCCTATCGTCAAGTTTGAATCCGTCGGTGTAGAAATTCAGTTCCCCCTTCTCCATGGCATGAGTGTTTGCCACTCTCTTCTAGACGGAATATGTGTCTGGAAGTGCCTATCAAGGTTGAGATTAGATATAGTGGTCAATGTGTTGGATAAAACTACTCCAGGTATGCACGATAGTCGAGTAACCAATCTGCCGATCATGCCACAACGCCGTACATTTCAGCCTTAGTGCTGATGCGGCGGCCACTTGTTTCCCTACCAGCTCTACTGTAGGTAGGTTGAGTATCACTTCTAATGCTTTAGTTGGAGTGGTCCTTGAAGCACCAGAAATGCACAGAAAAGCCGTTATGTGGACCTTGCTCAGAAGCTTTGAAGACAGTCGTTTCTTTCGGAAGTAGATCTGAAAGACATTAGCTTACTCTTTGTTCAATCTCTCCTGTCCTCATCACCATCGAGCGTTTTGGGTCCATCAGTTTATTGAATCACTAGATAGGCCCACACCCTTTACAGAAGTGACTTAAGGTGATATCTATGCTGACTATTGCTTTGATCGAAGCCATATATAATTATTATAACCAACTCCTTGTATTTTCAGCTCTGGCCTGCACTTCGTGACGTATACATCCGAGCCCATTAAATTGTTGCCGTACCTGATGAAACGTTTCCAGTCCAACGGTGGCAAAGTGAAACAGCAAAAAGTAGAAAAACTGCAGCACCTGATCAACGATTCGCCTTACGATGTGATAATAAATTGCACTGGTCTGGGTTCCAAAGCGCTGATGCAGGATGCGCAAATGTATGCGGTGCGCGGGCAGGTATCACGCGTCCAGGCTAATTGGCTGTATTACGTGCTGCTGGACGAAAGCGATGTCGGAAACTACATAATACCAAAGTAAGACGGAAAGTTAGTCAGCCTGATTCTGCACCAAAACCCCGATTAACTTAGAAAGTGTGGATTAAACGGGAGTTTCTCTTCAGAATCAGGCTGATTTACTCGATCAAAGTACATAACAAATACACTTGTCCGTTCCATTTAGCACTGAGACAGTCGTACTGGGTGGCACTCATCAGGAGCACGATTACAACACGGTGGTTTCAGTAGCGGACAAAAACTTCATAGTGCAGGGTTGCCGAGAAATCGTGCCCGGCTTGGAGCACGCACCACACTTGTGCGATTGGGTGGGCCTGAGGCCGGGCCGCACAGAGTTGCGCTTAGAGGCGGAACCGGAAGGTATAGCATAACGGAATCAATTTTTATTGAATACAAATTTAATTAACCGCGTTTCAACAGGTCAGAAGATTGTCATACACAATTATGGGCATGGTGGTAGTGGCGTCACCTTGGCTTGGGGCTGCGCTGCGGACGTGTTGCAGCTACTGCAGACTGAAATGCAGAAGAGGAATCTAATCCAATCAAAATTGTAAACAAATTTATTACACATAAATTGGGTTAATACAATTAATACATAAACATATATAGACATATGTTCGAGGATATAAATATAAAGCAACACATACATACATACAAATAGTAACGTTGAATTTGTTGAGACACGATTTCCCTAATCTCCTGAAATGCGTGCCTCCAACGAAGGAAGGGGCTTTTCTATATTTTAATTAATAAGCTAATGAATTATGTTACTAAGTTAAGCTTGGAGTGGAGACACTTTAAACCGTAGGAGACCCGAACGAGGCTGTTACATTGGAAATTCCGCAATTGCTCAGTTCCTATAATTTGTGTTTATAATGAAATTCGTGTTTGTCAGAGCTGAGTAGTTGACGAATCGAACTCCCTTTCAAAGAATTGTAATTTGTAATTGCATTTCCCCATTCCTTTAAGGAATATAATAAAGTAAGGAAACGCGAACAAACTGATTATATTAGCAGTCCTTAAAAACGACATATATCTTTAGAGTAGAGCCCGGCCAAGCCCCCATGCAATCCAGCCAGAGCGAGAGTGCATGCTTATGTGTGTAGAGCTTTTATCATCGTATGGTTTTGTGCTGCATAAAGCTTTCACAATGATGCAGCTGCTATTTACCGATACGAAGATGAAAAGCTTCCCAAGTCCTCTGGGCACGGTTGTAGAATGGCACTCATTGCCTACTAAATTTGACGATGAATCCATCAATTCGTTTAAGGCCCATGTTAGAAAATACGCAAAACTCCAAAATTTTTGGGGATGAGATTCCAACATAAATCGAAAGTGGTTTCTTCGACTGGAAATTAATGCAATAAATCAATTCCTTAGCTGTGGAAGGGGAAAATTCAGTTACAAACTAAAATTCACTGAATTGAAATTCTCATTGAAATGCAGGGAAGGGAATCTACCCAGGCCTGCTTGCTTTGTGCCGTTCTTGATTGGAGCTGTTGTGTAAACGCTGCAACTGATTGCAATGTTATAAGTAGTATTCATTCTCTACACCGAACATATTCACTCCTTCACACTCTGAATAGATTATATAAAGCTGCCAACATTAAGGGCCGATGTTGTGTTGGACGCCTTCCAACTCAAAATCGATTATTGTGATGATTGCGAAGAATCCAGCCATTTGCTTGAATTATTGTAGTGTTTTATTTTAATTCTCCCAACGGTAGAAGGAGGGGGTTAAAGATGAGTTTCATGGCAGAAGGCTCAGTTGTCATTGGTGGGCAAGTCTTGTACAGCCTCCAATAATGGTGAATCCTCGCGCTTCCGTTTGCGTTCACATTTGGGACAAGGCTGATGCTCATTGAGGCAGTGAGCGTGGAATACAGCACCGCATGTTTCACACTACAAAACATAGAAGGAGAGAGTTGGTTAATGAAAAATTGATTTAATAAAATAGAGAAGAGTGTGGAAAGGGAGAATTATACTACCTAGAGACTTTGTCCTACATAAAAAAATATGAAAATTTAAGTAGTGAGTTCATATTTGTATACCCTTTACCTTTAAAAATGGTAAAAAGGGGGTAGATACAGGCATATAAATAGCAGCAGACCTCCCCTATCGACAGCGGCTGAGACGGCTACAGAAGCTGCGGCGCCGACTGAGACCCCGACTGAGGCAGATAGGGGTATATGTAGGCATTGAGATAGCAGCAGACCCCCTATCGACATAGCTGCCCTGAGACACCTACAGACACGGTGGCAGAGGCTGTAACGCCGACTATATAAGTTTGTGTGGTTGAGCGGTTTTTCAACCACCAAAAGGAGGCGTGGCAGGTATGGACATATATATGCAGATATGATCAGAATCACTTTTTGACCAAATTTGATTTTGTCGATCCGTCTGTGGCTTCTTTGCAAAAGTAGTCTGGGTAAAGATATAAAGCCAGCTTGTATATGAGCCTATTTGGACAAAGACCACGCCTCCCTCTATTATAATAAACTCAGGGTACTCTACCGAAAAGGTAGGTATGCTCCTAATGATGATATCTGAATAAAATATAAAACGCCACGATGCAGCTAGCACGTACATGGGAAAGTAAAGGGTATTTCGAAGTTGATCCAACGTGACTTCAGACTTATTTACTTGCTTTCTAATAGTACATCGAAAATTTATATACGCTAATAGTCCAGAGCGACTGTGGCAATACAAAGAGCTTACTTTGATAACATAACTAAAAACACGTTCGTTTTACAATAAACAATTTTCAAATTCTTTCCATAAAAAGTCAGTAATCAAATGCCTGCAATGGACGATATTGATCGTGAGAGTTATTACGCCATGCCCACCCAAAGTCTTGTGGATAAGAAGAACGCTGACTGATTGGGCAATATAAAAGCCCAACACAATTCTTATATTTCGATATTATCTCCGGTGGTTTCCAAGATTGACCAATAAAAAGTGAAGACAAAATGTTATAAAGTCTTCAAAGAATCTTCATCCTAAACAGAAAGGAGTAGCCTAACACCATGGATAAACTGGGATATTCAAACTAGATTACATCCTCTAAGGAGATTAGCACGCTCTCGTCGATTTATCTGAGATTAATCGATAAAGTGTAAAAATAAATCTCTTCGGCTAATACACTATGACCATAACAGTATACATAGGCATATAGTGTATATACAAGGTGGATTCCAAAGTAAACAGAACTTTCCATAAATAAGTATTTCTAGAGACAATTTTACTGTCTACCACTCCCCGTATTCGCCTGATTTGGGACCGACCTTTTCGGAAAAATGCATTTGCCGATGAAAGGGAAGTGTTTTGTGGATGTAGAAGCCAAAGGGCTTGTGCCGACATCTCCACCGAGATCTAAAACACTCACTCGCCATGCTTTCAGACCATGCCAATGACTGTAAAGCATCGGAAGGAAGCTATTTTGAATGAAATAAATTGGATTTGCCCAAGAAAACTTTTTGTTGTTCTTATTCGTAACAAGTCCTGTTCACTTTGGAATGCAACTGGTATATCTTATTCTTTCGAATGCCGGGCAGTCGCATACAAAATCTAATTACAGTTTTTGTGGTTCTCCCTCGGTCATTGATACTCCAAAGAAGCAAAGCTGACGCCCCCAAAATCATTATATCAGGTGACGATTTTGTTGTTGTAGAACTAATGGGTATATCGCTTAGATCATAAGACCTCCATTATACTGTATGTGCCGTTCCATTTTGCTTATTGTTTGGTGAGTTGAGGTGAGGATAATATTATTTTATAATCTAACTTTTTAAGGATTAATTAATAAGGATTAATTAATTAAAAATTCATTAAAATTAAATTCTGTTGGCAGTACTGCTCAGTGACCAGTTTAAGGCCAGTCTTCGTTAGCTGTATAACTGGCCAGCTCCCTAAATATTGCTTACCCGATAAGTAGTATCGATGTGGAATGGATACAGCACACGTGGACTTTGGCATATCTCGCAGATGAAGCCTTTAAGGCTGCACAAACCACATTTCAGCACATGCGCTTCGCCGAATTTGTAGGCCTTTTGCAATTGCTGATTTAAAGTGCCTCGCTGTATCATGGCCAGATCGCCAATGGAGTACTGATGTATGTGTTCGTACACGTATTCTTTACCAAATAATTGGCGCTGCAGCTCCTCGAAACTCGCTGGGGAGCAAGTATACAAATAGGCACGTATGAAGTTTAGGCGGATCCGCAACGATTGTAGCTCAGCCATGGGCTCGTAGGCATTGTATATATCCGGATTTAAAAGCTAAAGAAGTATTTCTGCTCGATTACTGGCCCAGTATTTCGATTCTCGGAGCTTACCTGCAGATCGATAAACGGCTGACTGCGAAATTCGGCTAAAAACGCAGCGTAATACTTCGAAACAGCATATTTGCGGAAATCCCAATTGTAAATTATTCTGGCTGGTATGATCATCAATTCTGTATCCATGCAGCTTTCACAGAAATAGTAGCCACTGAAACCACACACTCTGGAAACACAGTCATCAGAAATACAATTTTAAACTCACTTAAACACCCACCGAAATTTGGAATAACCTATGCCCAAAGGATGCTGACACGATTGACAGAGAAAGCCCTGCACATCCAAACCGGACTCATGAGGCAACTTACACAATTGCTGCACCATTTCCCGCAGTTCAGAGATATCGAATTTGTCCAGGGCGGCCGACGGCGTTACTAACTCAAAATCCGAGTTGGCCTGCAAAATTGTTTGCATACTCGTATATATAAATATATATTCAACTAAGCTAAAACCAGATCAACTTACGCGACTGCGAATTGTATTTTGCTCCATACCAGCTTCATCCCTTTCCATTTGCGTATCTGCTCCCTCCTCTTCTGTGGCGGATGGGTCCGCACCCGTCGGGTTGACTGCATTTTGCAATAGAAACTTATCCCAAACTTCAGTCAAATCTACCTCGTGACTGCGCTCGTGTTTGCGTAGCAACGCGTTGTAACTGCATCGCTCCACCATAGGAGACGGCAGCGAGCTAACGGAACTGGTCATGCTGACGGAGCGTTGAAAAAAACGATGCTGCGAACCATCTTCGGTAGGCGTGGTGCTGCGATTGGTCAACGTCAGACTTATGCCCGACTCGCTATTAACATCTGAAGACCACGAAGTGTGCATTAAATTCGCTAAGGAATTGCCGTGGACCACTTGCGCGCCCTGAAGCGCATCGGCATTTGAGCCTATAGTGTCTTGCGGTTCCACTTGCACTGCTTCCTGCGTATTATGCTCCTCATTTTCCTTAGCTTGTTTTCGTTTCTTTTTGGACTTCCTCTTTGGATCCTTTAAATGCACTTCGTTCTGTTTGGGCGGGAGTGTTTCTTTCGCCTCTGCAGTGTCTTCCTCCTCTATTATTTCCATTTCGTCCACTTTTTGCAAGAACAATTCCAAATTTTCACGTTGATTGAGGTCCTCTACGCCAAAATTCGCGGCGCGACTGAAGGGACTATTTGAAATAGATTCTGCAAATAGTTCATTCGTTGCCAAAGGCTGAGGAGTGGCAATGGGCATAGTTTCATTCTGCATAGAACCAGCCACATCCACCCCGCTGCTGACCTGTAAACAGTCCATGACAATTACATTCAAGTAAGCAGATAAAGTTTGGAACAAGGTTGCTTTACCGGACATGACTTCAGCGCTGGCGACCACAATCCCGACAACTGCAAAGCGTAATCTGGCCACTGGTTCAGCAAACTCGAGTTCACGGGCAACTTAAACTGCATGGTTGCCTCCAAGCCTTCCAACGCTTTCGACGCTATTTCCAGCGCTTCACCATCTTGGAGCAGAGCACATTTCTTATAGTACGGATTCAATGCAGAGGAATTCTTTCGTATATTGTTCAAATACGAAGAGAATAGCGATTCGTTGAGCGAGAGTCGTATCCAGGCTCGGCATTGCCCCACCTCTGAAGTGACCTGTGACAACGTTTGTATCTGTACAATAAAAATAAATATTGAATTGGCTGTATTCGTTTGTCCATACTCATCCCACCTGTTCGATGACTTGCTTATGCAGAAACACCAAGAGCGGTGACCAAAAGTTTGGCTCCGGACGTCGAGACACATCGCCTGCTATGACGTTAATGGTCTGCCAAAGAAAAGAATCCTTCAGGCCGTGCAGAAATATCGCCTCCAACGTGGTGCACAGCGAACTGGAGGTCTCACACAGTTCCAACTCTTCTGCTCAAATTTAAAAACATTTATCCAACAACGCTGTGGAATGATGAAGGGTCATGCTGCACTTACCACATCCATTCTGCTTCACCTCGTACAGAATTTCGCGGGCGTTCTCGCTGAGCGTGTTAATAAGCGCCTCCTTGATGGCGTTTTCACGCTTGGCAGAGAAATTGTTAATGCTGCGAAAAAGCGCACTCATCGGGCCGATTCAGCAGGTCGCAGCTCGGCGACAATTTCGGAATGATTACTGAGATCTCATGCAGTGGCAATACACACAAATAAGCGGCGGTCAGCAAAGGCTCCACAATTGTTTAACTTTTTATTGCATTTCCCCACGGAAATTGCAGCGAAAAAGTAATCAAATTTCACTTGCAAATACGACGCACTTTTTTCTTACTTGTTGTTGCTTCATCTCCATCAGCTGTTCGTGTTGCTGCATTTCAAATTCGCTCACTCTATTGGATTGAATTCGCCTTGGAGCGACAATTTCTGTATATGCGAAAAGCTGCCGCAAGAAAATGTTAGTATTAATATTATATCATTCACATTCATAGAGATTTATTTATTATTATTTTTTTAATAGTTGATTTATTTATTGAATTCTCTTATAATAAGACTAGCAATAATTATTCAAATCTTAAAACAAATAACAATATTAACCCGCAACCAGTGTAATGGAGTTATTAAGTAACTAAAGTAAATTATTTAAATATTTAATTATAGCAGTTTAAACTAGTGAGAACAAATCAATGAAATGATTTCAGTCTAGCCTACGCCGTGTGTGTATTTTAGTTTGAAGTAATTGTCTTGCCAAGTAATTGGGATGATGTCGGATTTTTAATTTTTTTTAGCTCAGTTTTTACCAGTGGTATATTTAGATCGCTGCCATTGTTATCGTGGTGCTTACAATAGTTCGAAGAATTTTCGATAGTGCTCGCTGTATTCAATGTTAGATGAGCTAGCATTTCCCCACAGTTGGGCTCCATACGTCAATATTGACTTTGTGTTCTAGGCGCAGTCCTGATTTTTTATTTAGTAACCAATTTATTATCTGTGCTTTCAATTTCGTTTGCGTACGTTTTGCTTCGATGTGCTTGCGCAAAGTCAGTCTGCGATCGAGTTGGACCTCAAAGTAGGTTACTTCATTGGCTTTTGGAATAGATACGCCATTTAATGTGACCTTAGGGCAATTGTCCTTACGAAGAGTAAATGTGACGCGGGAGCTTTTGTTTTCGTTTACGCGAATGCGTCAGTTAGCCAGCCATTACTCAATTAGTTTTAAGTGCTCACCAAGATCTCTCGATGCAATTCTCGGATTTTTATGGCATCTCAAAATGGCAGTATCATCAGCAACCATCGACGTCATAAGGCGACTGTTTGTGGGTAAATCCGAATTAAACACTAGATAAAGAATCGACCCGAGTACACTTCCCTGTGGGACACCAGCTTTAATGTTAAAGTCAGGGGTAACAAACTCCTCAAATTTCACTCTATACTTGAGATTGTACAAATACGATTTTAGTATCTGGTGCACGCTTGCAGGCAAGAATTTGCAGATTTTGTATATGAGGCCAGCAAGCCAGACCCGTTCAAACGCCTGAGCAATGTCAAGGAAAATCGCCGAGCAGTACTTTTTATCCTCGAAAGCGTTTCTTATTTCGCTGGTGATGCGATTTACCTGCTCTATTGTACTGTGTTTTGGGCGAAATCCAAATTGGTGATGTGGAATTATACCATTTCATCAACAGTCTTTCAAAAAGTTTTGACAGCATCGGCAGCCGGTTGTGTTTTATCTTTTCCGGGCTTCGGAACCATGATTGCCTGCGATATCTTCCAAGCTGAAAGGAAATAGCCAATTCGAAATATAGCATTAAACAGCTGTGTTAGAATTTTGAAAGCTATATCTGGTAACTCAGCTACCATTTTGGCAGTAATGGACTCGTAGCCTGGAGATTATTTCAAGTTGAAATGGTTTTGCACAGTGTACTTTACTTCCTTTGCATTAAACTTTAATTGGTTTAAACGTTTTTTGGGTGACTAGAGGTGGAGTTACGAAATAATTGGTCCCAGGATTAGGTTGAAATACTTTTTCCAGATGATAAGCAAACGCTTTATCTTTGTCGCTACTCGCCCAGCTCCCATAACTCAATCTAAGTGATGGCTCTGACTCCTTTGGAACTTTTATGCTTTTATTCGCTTTCCACAAGGAATAATTAGACTTTTCTGTATAGCATAATTTTTTCGTGTAGGTTTTTAAGTGTCTTTCAAGCTCTGCATGCAAAGCTTCACTGAGACGTCTTTTAGATAAAGCATAGCTTTGTTTGGTCTTAGGCGATCTGCGTTTTTGCCAATGGCGTCTGAATCGTCTTCTTCCATAGTAACACTTATTGGCAAGAGTGATTCTTCTTTTAATCTCCAGACTAAAGTCATTTTCGGTGTTAACGGCGGTGCCAAGGTATATGAATTCTTTGACAACTTCAAATTCCTTCAATTGTCCGCTGTAACATGGGATCCTGAAAGCCGCGAATCCCTACTTCGTCTTACCTTCGTTCACCGCCAAACCCCCTTTCGCTGATTCTTCTTCAACAGCGTAGAAAGGATCAGTAACATCTCGCTTACAACGTCCAACAATGTCGATGTTATCAGCGTATGCAAGACGCTTAACACTTCTGTAAAAAATGTGTCATTCCGATGTACATCGGTCCGCAACACCCTTTCCACAACAAAATTGAAGAGGTCGCACGACAGTCGATCGCCTTGTCTGAACCCCCGTACAGTATTGAGTGATTCGGTAATGTCCTTTCCTATCTTGACAGAGCTGGACGTATTGCTACTTTTCATTCTGCAGAACCGTATAGTCTTCGCAGGAATACCGAAGTCGGACATGATGGTATATAGCCAATCCCTTATGGGGATATCGAATATAGGTTTATAATTGATAAAGAGGTGATGGCTGTCGATCGGTTTCTCGTGGATTTTGTCCAGGGTTTGGCGCACCGATTCATTGTGGACTTTCCAGATTGGAAACCGCACTGATAAGGTCCAATCAGTGTGTTGGCATATGGATTTTTTCTTATCACAGAGAATGCTTGACAGAAGAGCATAAGAGATGGCAATGAGACTGATTCATCTTTCTTCAACACAGGACAAAGAACACAGAGATTCCAATCTTCTGGCATGCTTTCTTCTAGCCATATTTTGCAGATGAGTTGATACATGCACCCTATCAGCTCAGCCCTACCAGTGGTCGTATTTAGGATACGATTTGTGATAGCCAATTAAACCAATTTATAATTCACAACTCTCTCTCTCTTTATTACACTTTTGCTCTCTTATTTTCTATGCTTTCATTTAGAATCCAATATCAAAATGAACATTAACTTGTCAGGAAACTACAAAAAATCAGTTGGTTCCAAAAGAGCGCACTGGAATTATGAAAGAATCTTACGAATGACATCTTATGACTATTTATATGACTCTCAAGAACAAAGCTCGCCTTTTTTGAGAACAACGCTTTCAGTGTGAATTCTTCATATGTGACCTTCTCCGAGAAAAGGGACCTAGTGTGTGAAAATGAAGTTTTGAGAAAAACGATTTAAAGTTTCATAACGCATTATCACTGTGAACACCCCTTCAGTTGGGAGATGCCGTTTTTTGACACACTAGGTCCCTTTTCTCGGAGAAGGTCATATACTCGTATATAGAAGAAGCTGAATAAAATCGTAGATTTTTCATTTGAGTATATGGCCCTTTCCTGAATTTCGGCGGATTCGAAATTTAGTGGATTCCTTCTTTTTTCTGAACTAGGCCCAACTTCACTTAATTTGGACATTTCGCAATCGTTACAATTTGAATTTTGGCAACCGAATTCACAATTTGCAATTTCAGCGTCCGGATTCACAATTCGTATACAAAAAGGAGTAAAAAAGGCTGAAGTCGGGTTAGACCCTTTTATATGTGCCAACAACTTAAACCATTGCAATGTTCATTATTACCTAATTTTATTCATATATCATTAGGAGCATACCTAGGGTAATATTAAGAGGGGTCTTCATATACCATTATATGCGAGGGGTCCTTTATGTGATCGACCTCATTTCTTGTGTTTGGCATTGTAGCTTTAACAAACGTATTCTTATAAAATTTCGGCAAAAAATTTTGTGTAGGTCGTATGTTATAAAAATGTGTCAATAGTGGGCGTGGCTATACAAATAACCTCCCTGTGAAATTTCGTTGAAGAATCTTCTATATCTATCTTGCTGCCCATATTTTGCACACACACACTAGCATGGACCCAATGCCCATTTATTCGTATATCATCAATACGGGCAAAGCTAGACAAATTTTAATTTTAATCTCGAAAGTTCCTTATATGGAAAGTGGGCAAGTACTTTTTCTGATCAACTCTATTTCTTGAAACTGGGCTTTACAATGTCCACAAGGGGCATCCACAAATTTCTTAAAGAACATAAGTTATGGATTTTTCGTTAAGAGTGGGCATGGCAATAAATATATAATGCCCACAACTCTAAGAAAAGTACTCGCCACGTACTTGCCCCCAGGGTAATGAATAAGTCAACGATAGGGTTGGTAGTCTAAATGTACGAGGTAGAGCCAATAAGTGATTGAAAATGGCAAGAGATGGCGTTGCCACATCAAGTCCAACAATTTGCTTGTCAAGAAGTGTCTTTCAAAAGAACGTTCCCTTATGTTCTGTCAAATAGTTTTGTTGTGGCAACCGCCGATTCGCGATTTCGTGTGCTCCTTAAACACTATTTTTTGTGCGAAAACACCATCACGCAACCCAAACAAATAGTTGTAAAGCATTATGGGGACTCTTCACCAGCGATTGGAACCATCCAGAACTGGTTTACTTAATTTCGGTGCGGTCGTACCAGCATAACTGACTCCGAACGTACTGGTCACCCACTTGAGGTTACCACACCAGAAATGGACGATGAAATCCACGGTATGATATTGGACGATCCGTGAGCGAAGGTGCGTGAACTGAAAAGGCTGATACAGGCTTACCACAAGGATCAGTGATTTCAATCTTGCATAAATATTCGGATGTGAAAAAGGTATCCAAAAGATGGCTGCCGTAGTTGCTCACAACTGACAACAAATGCATTAGTTTGACAACTTCAGTGGAGTATTTGGCGATGTCCAATCGCAATCCGAATGAATTTTGGCGCTGTTTCGTAACCGTGGACGAAACATGGACTCATCACAACATACCAGAGATCAAGGAACAGCCGAGACAGTGTACTTCTACTGGTGAATCGAAGCCGAAGATGACCAAGGTCGGTCTTGGCGACAGTTTTTTGACATGTGCGCGGTGTCATTCATATCGATTATCTTGAAAAGGATAAAACGATAGGGTAAATGATATTATGCAGAACTGTTCGATCGTTTCGACGCCGATTTGAAGCATAAACGACCATATTTGGCGAGGAAAGAAGTTCTCTTCCACCAGGACAACGCCCCGGAACACAAGTCCGCAGTCGCAATGGAAAGCATGCATGGATTAGGTTTTGAAAATGTGGGGCAGAGGAGGAGGAGGAGACTGTGGAACATTTCTTCTGTAGGTGCCCCGGTCTGGGTAGAAACAGAGTGGGCTCTTTATGCAAATATACTTTTAATTCTCTTACACAAGTGTCTGGCGCGAATGTCAAACAAATCCTGCTCATCTTCAGCTTAGTCCCCTTTTCAGTGCTTTCTTACGCTATCTAGCGAAGGTCAAACAAATCCTGCGCTTTATTAGGGTTCCGAAATGGTTTGACGAGTAAATCAGAGGTGCGTTGTTACGCGGTGGTATCACATTGGATCCATGGTGGTCTGAGTGAGTTGGTCTGTAGACCGGCTACCACAATAACCTTACTTAACCTAGGTTTCGATTTGCTTCCTCATCCAGCATATTCCCCAGAGTTACCGCCGTGCAACTATTTGCTGTTTCTATATATGAAGAAATGGCTCGGCGATAAGAGATTTGTGCCGGATGATGAAACAGATATCGTATTATTTGGAGGGATATCGTGTTATTTGGAGGGCTTCTAAAAATTGGAGAAACGTTGAAAGAAGTTACCGAGGTAAAAAGAGACTGTGTTGAAAAATAATGAAAAAAATTGGAGAAACGTTGAAAGAAGTTACCGAGGTAAAAAGAGGGACGTAGGTAGGTAGAAGTGGCCGCCTAGTTTGCCAAAAGCATACTTGAGCACACCTAATGGCCCATTGTGATACCACGGTGTGGCGCCGTTTAAGTACAGACTAAAAAGTTCCCTTTGGGATGGTGATAGTCAGTGCAAGGACAGCGCAAGGAAAGGCACGACTCCCCCATCATGTTGCAGGAAACCATCCTGATACTTTGATGAACATTGCTATGTCCCTAATATTCAAGGATGACATCTCTGTCAGGCTTATAAGAAATGGGGCACCAAAGGTGCGAATTCTTCTTCTACTCAAGGATGGGCATAAGAGGTGGAAAACCGTCTCGTCCTCCTCCTCGGAGCCACAGCCTCGGCAAAAGTCGTTTGAGGGTAGGCCCAGTCTTTCTGCGTGCTGTCCCATTATGCAGTGGCCGGTCAAAACCAACACAGTTGTCGGCAGTGATACGCGATCAAGTCGAAGAAGTTGATTGGTTCTGTTTTTGTCCATTCTTGCCCAAGTTAGTCTAGCCGTGTGGCAGGATTCCTCGTTAGCCCAGGATTTGTAGGCGTCAGCCAGATATTTCCATTTGATATCGAGCTTGGTTGTTGCCAGTGGAATGCCGATATTTACGGAGGGCTGAATTTCGTGCAGTAGCGTACCTGCCTTGGCAAGCTCGTCCGCCTCGCAGTTTCCCGGGATTTCGCTATGTCCGGGAACCCAGACTAAGTGCATCCGAGAGTAACTTGCGAGCTCATTTAAAGATGTTCGCCATTCATGAACGAGCCTTGATGTGGCCGTGGAGGCAAAAAGAGATATAATGGCGGCTTGGCTGTCTGAGAAGATAGATACGTCGACTGCTCCGATATCGCTACTCAGCATCCATTTGGCAGCGTGATAAATGGCCATGACCTCAGCTTGAAAAACGCTGCAATGGTCTGCGAGACGTAGAGAAAAGATACCGCTGCCGACTGTACCTCCAATTTTGGAACCGTCGCTATAGATTTCGACTGTTTGACCGACTATTAGGTCTTTTGAAGTCCAGTCATTTCTGCTTGGCGAGATCGAATTCCCTGTTCAAATCGGGATAGACCGACATACAATCGTTAAAGTTGGTGACAGGTGGATACTGATTCAGAATTGAAGCATGGCCTGTCAGGGTTATGCGCCAGTGCGAAAGAGCGTTAAGTCTAGTCGCTGTCAACTTGGCTTGTTACTTAACCAGGAGCCCCGAAGGGAGCCAGTGGAGCATGGCAAAAAGGGCTTTCGTAGGTGTGCTGCGAAGAGCGCCAGTGATCAGTAGAGCAATGGATCTTCTGATTTTATCGAGGGTTTTGATATTGCAGGCTTTTTCGAGAGCTTGCCACCATCAGACTGACCCATATAACAGGTTGGGTTCAATGATGGCCGTGTAGAGCCAGAGCACGACCCAAGGACGAAGTCCACATCGCGCACCAGCTGCTCTTTTATAGCAGTATATAGCGCATATTGCTTTACGTGCCCTCTCAGCTAGATTGGCTAGTTCTACTGCTATCCTGGCAAGGAACTCCTCAGCCTTTTAATTACTACAGTAATCGGGTAGTTTGAACAACTGTCTTCTGTTCTGAACAACTGTATTTAGTTCAGAACAGTAGAGGCTATTTCAAAAGCACAAGCAAAAGAAAACTGACCACCCCACAACTCACTCGTGAAACAAAAGTCAAAACTACGATTATTGAACATATTTTAAATATATATATATTTGTTTTTATTATATATTCATATGTATATATTATATATATGATTTCCTTTTTTACAGAACTTACAATTTAACTTATATAAAGAGCGTTTTATAATATTCAAAAATCATTTTCCTTCTGCTTTGAGGCACATGCCTATGTATGTGCCTCATCAACAACGCCATCCGCCACATCCGTTATACAGTACAGTAATATATTTATGAGAATAAGAAATAAATTAGAATTAGCAAGTGTCACAATTACTAATTATAATTATAATTATTGGTTAAACTTATGCTTAACGGTAAGAAATGAATATACACAAGTACAATACACAATTTTGTTTCTTTGCGCCTCGTTACGCGTTGTAGTATAAAATTTTAAATATATAAATAACCGTTGGAAAGTAAAACTAATGCTTAAGAACAAATGCTCTCTGTATAATATAATATTAAATATTTCATATTGTTTTTTTTTTCTTGTTTTTGTTTTTGTTTTTTCAACTAATATTTTAGTTGTGAAATTATTCTTTAGCAATTTTTCCTTTGAAGAACGGGCACCCTTCGATTTCAATCATCAATGTACTGGAGACATTTCGCATGTGTGTGTGTGTGTTGCAGTGTGTGTGTGTATACACTTATAAGTGTGTTGCTATGTGTGTTTGTGTTAGTGTGTTTGTGTGTTAAAATTTTGTTTGTTTTAACTTTTTAATTGTTAAATTCTAACAATCTCTTTAATTCTCTCTCAAAAATTTTGGAATTTGTGTTGTTGTTGTTGTATTTTTGTTATCTCTGCTTTAATTAAAGTGAACCAACCCAACCAACCATTTGACTGCTCTATCAACAAACCATATTTTTGTAATATATTCTTTTTCTTTTGTATATATATATATTTATGTTAATTAATTTTTAATCGTAAAAATATTTTGCAGAAAGATTTTGTATTCGAATTTTTGTTTGTTTGTTTAATAAATTATGTTTTTTTTCTTATTTTTGTTAATAACATAAATGTAAAAATATTGTATACATACGTACATATTCGAAGTAAATATTTTAACAGACTCTTTTGTTTTAAATAAATTTCATTTATTATTTAGTTTTGTTGTTATTTTTTATTTCTGTATTAACATGCTTCCAAATGAAATGAGTTACTCAATAAAAATATTCAATTGTCAGTTTTGTCCAGGCCGAAAATCCTTGTTATTAGTGCCTTGATTTATGTTTTTAAGACAGAATTTTTATTTTATGCATAAATAATCATGTATATAAATCATAATTAATATAATAATATAAATAATTTTTGTTTATTTATATTTAATCATTTATATAAATCATAATTTATATAACAATATAAAAAAATTCGTTCAGCCACGTTTCAAGGCTATCTTCAGTTATTCTTTGAACGATATTGTATCAATTTATGTAATGTTTCCAGTGTGTGAGTGATAACGGGTCCGCCATATAACGTTTTTTTGTCAACTAGTGCTTATTTCGTGAATGGTAACACTTAGCTCATGTCTGATTTGACAGATAATTAGTTTTATCCTTCCGCTGAACGAATATGGTTGTGTATACGCTTGAACAACGCTGGGAAATATTGCGACATTACTTTGAAAATCATAGTAATGTTGCAGAATGTGTGCGAAAATTGCGTACGGATTTTGGAAGAAGAGAAGCACCGTCAGCTCCGTATGTTCGTTATCTTGTGGAAAAAGTGAAAGAAACTGGCATCCTCATCGATAAACCAAAGCGTGAAAAGCCAAAAACAGTGCGTACACCCGAGAATATTGCTGCTGTGGCAGAAAGTGTGCGTGAAGCGCCATCAACATCAATTCACCGTCGTTCTAAACAATTGAACATTTCGGAGACATCGTTGAGACGAATTTTGCATAAAGACCTTGGAATGACGCCATACAAAGTCCAATTGGTTCTGGAGTTGAAGCCAACTGACCATCCAATGCGTTTTCGCTTCGCTAAGTGGGCCTGCGATCGACTTACAGAAGATGCCGATATTGCCAAACAAATTATCTTTTCAGATGAAGCTCATTTTGATCTTGGCGGGTATGTAAACAAGCAAAATTGTCGCATTTGGGGCACAGAAAACCCGCACGCATACATTGAAAAGCCGATGCACCCAAAACGAGTCACTGTTTGGTGCGGATTTTGGTCCAGAGGCATAATTGGGCCATTTTTCTTCGAAAATGAGCAAGGAGTGGCCGTTACAGTCAATGGCGATCGTTATCGGGCCATGTTGAACGAATTTTTGTTCACAAAAATTTAAGAGTAGGATATTGGCAACATTTGGTTTCAACAGGACGGCGCTACGTGCCACACAGCCGAAGCTACACTCGATGTTTTGCGCCCTGTTTCAAAAAAAAAAGTTATGTGGCGGACCCTATATAACATGCTCTGCTATCTCTGTTTCACTCAAATACTTTATACCATACCACGATATGAAGATAGCAGAAGACAGGAAGACGCAAATTGAAATCATTGGCTTGAAGAAATTTCTTTTCTTTTACCAATATTCAGCCATGATTCAAGACTATATAGTTCGTTATCCTTCGAAATTTCTTATCTCGTATAATTTATTTAGCTATTTCAGTGTGTGAGTGGTATAACATGCTCTGCAAGAATGATAGAGAATTTCCATTATTATTGCATGCTCTGCTATTTCTGTTTCACTCATGCACTTTGTACCATACCAATATGAGGATAGCCGAAGACAGCTTATAACCACATACCAAAGAGTATACATATATAGAGTTCGCATGACGAACGAAGTTCTTGTAGCAAACATTTTGTTCGCACGCGTTGCATCTCGCTTCCCCTTGCTCATTACCTTCACTTCCATTACACAAAATATTGAGTGATTCAATCTCTAAGTATGTATACTCTTTGCAAATACTCCATATTGTAAAATAATATATAATATTATATAATAATATAATAAATAATATAATGATATATATTATTACAAAAAACTAGAAATCATTGTCTTGAAGAGGATTCTTTCAAGTTCTTCCATGAAAATCCACAATAAAATCGAAGAAACATTGTGTAGAGAATAACAACATTATTTGTTGGAGTGTTTTTTGTTGAGAAAATTTTTGTTTTTGGTTGGTGTAGTAACAAATAAAATAAATTATAAAGTCGGTAAAAAATGTTCTGTGGCAGT
Source organism: Clusia tigrina (assembly GCA_920105625.2). Taxonomy (NCBI): domain Eukaryota; kingdom Metazoa; phylum Arthropoda; class Insecta; order Diptera; family Clusiidae; genus Clusia; species Clusia tigrina. The sequence continues at coordinate 33,785,721 of OV050030.1, forward strand.
GCAGCTTTTTTGCTATTATAGATTATTTGTCTTTTAAATTTATTCACAACTGATTTTAAATGTTTTTTTTTTTTTGTATCTAATAGTAAATTTAAAAATATAAAAGTTACGTATTAAGATTTTTTATCGTTTTTTAATATCTCCTTTATATCAGTTTTATTCAATTGAATTTATTTCGAAATGTGCGTCGTTTTTTCAATTACTGTAGTTTCTTCTGTAGCATGGAATTTAAATGCTGCTCAATGTGGTGACGGGCAAAATGCGCATTTGTAGTGAGTCTGTATGAGTAACACAGTGAGAAAAATGAGGCGGCACAAGCAGCCATCTCAAATGAGGCGACTTTTGAAGTTACTCTTGAAAGTTACGTTCGAATGTGTGTTGGACTGTTAGCAAAGACAAGTGTGGGGCATGAACAACAGAACATCTCTTCATTGTCTCTCTAGTGCTGGAGGGAATATACATGCTAGGAGGTGACACTTTGTCGGAATGAGGAGGTGCAAATTAGTGTCGGTAGGTGAGAAGGTAAGGCGGCCGCCCGAACGGCCCACTTAGGCCATCATTGACCCCTTGTGATACCGCATGAGACATCAGGTCCCATCCCTTTCAAAGAACCAGCCATTTGGAGCTTTTAATGAAGCAGTTGATGGAGCTAATGTTTTTATTTGAGATATCTACCAAAGGGTCCAGAAAGTAGTCGCCTAGGAAAGTGCGCCTCCTTCTGGACAATGCTGGACACGTGCATAAAAGCTGTACAATGGACTTTTCCTCCTCCTCGTCCATGCAACTCCTGCAGAAGTCGTTAGAGGAAATCCCCAGCCTACACCCGTGAGTGCCCAGAGTCAGTAAGTTGTATTGAAAACGCACAATTTACATTACTTATACCTGGACAGACTTCGGAGATTCATAAAAGAGTCAAAGAAGTCTGAAAAGGTGTAATTTCCCTGCCATCACGGTGCTGGATAGACGCTCACCGGTAACTATACTCGGCTGAGCGGTAACTATGCTCGACTTAGGTGGTCAGTACGTGTGCAGCGCCCCATCCGTGATATCACAACGGGCCATTATTTGTGCCTGAGTGTGCTTTTGTGTTGCTACTCTAACCTAAACCTAAACCAAAGAGTATACATATATAGAGCTCGCATGACAAAAGAAATTATTGTTGCAAAAATTTTGTGCGAGGGTTTTCTAGTAAACCCCTCGAACATAAATACACGCATTGCATCTCACTTTCCCTGCCGCTCACCGATTTTTGTGAAATCGCTTTCACTTCCATCACGCAAAATTTCTATGTATGTATACTCTCTATGTATGTCATCTCTATGTATGTATATCAATCTCAATGAATGTATATCAATCTCAATGTATGTATACTCAATCTCTATGTATGTATACTCTTTGTCTGAACCTGAAACATGTCACAATACTCTATCTCCCCCTTCTCCCAAATATTTCCAGACTTATAGTATAATGGGCCTCACTGCCTGAGTACTTGGAGACTTCCTTCTTTGATGGTTCTCCGGCCTACCCCACTTCCACCACTTCTACTTCTAATTATAGCTGGCTCAAAGGCAGTGGGTCCCTTTGACCAATAGTAGGGTGGTTCTGAAATAAAAACAGTTTTCCACAGCTCTTCAGCTCCAAAAGAAATTGGCTGGAAGGCAGAAATGCTGTGTAAATACAATTGCTTGTTTCCATGGTGGAGGTGGTGAACACAACAGACGAAGAGTCCCCAATTAGATCCCGCTACACTGGGCATTATCACTTTCCTATTGTTTGTCAGATATTTTGACGAGTTTTTCTTTTATGTTTCATGTTATATTGGACTAGGTTAGTGTGGCAGCAAAAGGAAGCCCTCGTAGACCAAAAAATTACCCGTTGTGATGCCACTATACGAGGTGTGATCAAAAAATAACCGTTATTGTGTGATCAAAAAATAAAGTATTTATTTATTCATCAACAACTATCTTGTCCCCTTTAAAGTACAAAATCGAAGAGCACACCAAAACACGACTAACCTTTTTATCTGTCAAAAACAAACTGACAATCCAAAATGGTTGGTATTGCCAACATATATAACAGACATGTGTACCAACATAACAGAAAAACAAATGCGAACATCGAACATACGTAACTCACGAAAAGATGAAAATAACGGTTATTTTTTGATCACAACTCGTATTTGACGAAGAAAACAAAGAAATTTAAAATTTTATTTAATTCGTCATCTCATAAAATGTCTGTCTCTCGTACAGTGTTTAATAACTGAGAGGAGCCCTCTCTGAGCTGTGGTCACCATCTCCATCATTATTTGTCTCTATGTTAAACTGTTTATACATAGTTGTAAAATGGAAGTTCATGATACTTTTTGAGACCAAGGCGATATTGAAAATGAAAGTACCTCCATGCGGATAACAAAGATGGACAAATCTCATTCCAAGTAACATCTCATTCCGGGTATGTCCCATTTGGACTAACTGGACCCATGATAGTACAGTCATTTGATATATGTATGAATACGAAACAGGCTACTTTGATATACGTATGCATAGGAAACAGGCTACTATAAGGAATGAACATAATTCAATTTTTGGTGAGCTTTGTTAAGGGAATGTTTTGGCAAGGGAATGCTTTCTTAAGAAATTGTGAAAAAATTCGCAAGCCCATATCATTATGAGGCTTGTTGTAGTACTTTGCTAATGCCTTGCACTGGTCTTTCCAGCATACTTTCTCGTAAGAATACGTTTTATAGCGAGATTATGAGGAGATCAGGATATCTGAAGGTAAAGTTTCTCCGAAGAATAAGTTTTATCGCGAGATCACGAAGGAAGGTATCAGGAAATCTGAAGCCTAACTTTTCCCATTTTCTCGTTTACAAAAATACTGCCAAGGTCCTTGCTACATAATGTCACTTATTGGCACATGAGCTCAAGGCGAGATATCCTTCTAGCATGTGCGTTCCCGGCTTAATGATGTGTAACGGATGTTTCTTATGAATCTTTAGCTATATTCGATTCGCCAGAGCCAAGTCGTTAATTGTCATTTGTACGGTCTCACAACAACCAAACTGAGCTAAGTCGTTATTTTCAACGAGTTGGGCTTGGAACACTCTTACAACTTGCATCTTGCCACAGTGGTGCCAAGAGCGACTTTTATGGTTTCTATAGGCGTACTCGATTCGCCACCCTATCGAGGATAGGACAGACTTTTGTATGGAAAAAGTTATCGAGTGAATTATACTCGGATGAAATGAGCGAGTTTTTCGATCCCCGATAGAAAGTGCTTCCAAATTGAAAATTGCTTGAAAGCCAGTGAGATTAAAAATTCTCCATAAAAATGTCCGTGGAATTTTTTAGCTTTCAGTGCTTTTTATTGTAACAGTCCTGCCAAGTTTACCATTTACTCGTTTGCCATTTTATTCGCACAACTCGATACGAACTCGATACAAGATACGAATCGAATACGCCTTTAATTGAATAAGACTTTTTTCACATAAGTTGACAAAACATTTGTTGCCAGTGATGCCAATTTGCTTGAACGCTTTTGCCAATTAGCAGCTTGAAACCGTGATGCCAAGTTCGAGTTTAATGGTTTTTGCTTTGAATAAGACTTCTTTCATATGAAATAACAATGTTCATAAAACAGTTGATGTCTGTGATGCCATTGAAAGCTTGGACTAAGCGAATTTACTAAGCAAGCAATAGACTTGAATGGCGAATCGAATGCGGCTTTTGTACTTTTGCACTTTTGTACTTCGCTTTTCACATGTATTCCCTCCAGAAGTGAGTTGAGTGAAGCGCTTCAAACAACTTCCTTGAAGAGTCGGTTCACGTGGTGGTGTGAGGTAGGCCGGAGAGCCGCCGAAGAAGGAGGCCTCCAAGCACTCAGGCAATGATGCTCATTCACGTGGTACTAACGTATTTAGTACTATAGTGGGCTTCAATGGAGTGCTTGTAGATCGCCTTCTTCAACGGCGCACCACCACGTGAACCGACTCTTCAAGGAAGTTGTTTGAAGCTCTTCATTCAAGTCGCTTCCCACTTCCAATATATTTGACACTTGAAGTCCCTCTTTCTATGAGTGACGTCACACTGGCACACTGCAAATAAATTTTAATTGAATAAACTATTTGTTTGTGATTTTATGCGTTTCATTTTAAAATTATTGCTTCAATGCTGAAAATGTTGTGGAGTTATTATTCTTTGTTTAATTGATTTACTCGGCAGTGATTTACGCGCAACGGAAATAATTTGTTTTTCCAATATTTAATCAAATAATATGAAATTAATTGTGGAATGATTTAGGTACATTTCATTTCTAATTATGTTTATGTAACTACTTTCATTATTTTCATTTATTTATTTATTAATTTTTTTTTTTTTTGTTATAAATTTATTAACATATTTCTTTGTTTTGTTGTGATATTCACTTATTTTTGTGGTTTTGTTTTGTTTGTTTAAATGTAAATTGTAAATTTGAATATTGCTGCAAAACAGGTACCTCTACTCTAAGGCATGAAGGAGTTAATTAAGGGCGATCTTATGAAATAAAACACGGGATAATGTGGCTCAAAAATAGTATATAAGGCAGTCTCTAATAATAAACGAACTCTTTGTATGTTCACTGGGTTTATTCAGATGTACTCGTAAATAAGCTCATGGGCGCTTTATGTATGCATGTATATGCAGGATCAGAATAGCTCAACTTTCTTAGGTCGGTCGGGAATGTTCTTGTGTCAGATGTGTTAACATTTTATCAGAATTGTATGGAAATAATTTTTATTTAGAGGAACATGTTGTCAAATTGTGTGTCTTTCTTTTCTTCTTTCACAATGCTGCCAAGTCACTTGAATGGTTTCAGCCAGGACGCACTTATTAGGTGGTGGCAAGGGAACATCACTCTTATTCTTGATCTTCTTCTTATCGTTCGTTAATATTTGTAGGAGTTTTTTAGCGATCAGCTGTTTTCACTTAATTGACTATTCAACTGACAATCTAATTTGATATAATTGTTGTTGTTGTAGACTAGTTGAAGCCTAGCGGCCACCTTATTAGTGCTCTGGTCGGCAACATCCTCCGCCGAGGGATATAGAGTCAGGTGTTTGTTACTCCTCAATAGTACAGCATTTGTATCTGCACTCTTATCATGGTCGGGGGTGAAAGGCTGGATCAAGGTGTTATGTGACCTAGACTAACCCATGTAATAATATCAATATTAGCAAAGCATTTACGGCCAGTGATGCCAAAGCTTGGACTGACCGAATTCCGGTGGTAAGGGAGTAACTAGATAGATAGATAGATAGAAGGGGGGTAGGGCGGAGAACCGCCGAAGATGGAGGCCTCCAAGCACTCAGGCGTTGCTGCCAATTCTACTAAGGGAGTAACTCTACTACTGAGTTATATTCTAAAACAGAGCTTTCAAATCTTGCCAGTCGTGAGCGAATAATTTGTTCCTATCTTTTCTGCACAGTTCCAGGAGTATTTTACTCATTATTCCATCACTAGTGATATTGAATTCATGACTGTCGTCATAATGTAACCCCACAGGAGTATTTTAAACAACTCGTTATTCCATCACAAGTGATATCGAATTTAGCACTGTCATCACAAGTAGCCCCACACGAGTATTTTAAACAACTCGTTATTCCATCACAAGTGATATCGAATTTAGCACTGTCATCACTATGTAACCCCACAGGAATTCATCACTATCATCACAATGTAACACCACCATGACCCATAACAATGTAATAACCATAACATCGGGTTTTATTCGTCCCACTGTCTCCATTACTGGAACTGACCTCCAATAGTGATCAAAGCGATCCCAAGTTGTAACCAGGATGCTTTGGTACCAAGGTTCTTAAAGAATTTGACTATACTTTCAATGATACTCGTAATGTCAAAAAGGACTGAAGCAAATGAAATAGTGTCAGTGAGTGCGTATCAACACGAGCTCATCATCTATTGTAATAGAAGTAAAATTATGTTTGGAAAATTATGAAATGGTGAAATGGTATTGGAAGTATTGAAGAGTATAATGTAAAATAGTAGGGATCAATTAAGTGGATCATCAAATCATATCAATGAGCATATCTTTAGAGCTTTTATTGCCGATCAAAGTATTGATATTTCTTCATAAATAACTGTTCCATGTTGTGACTGTTAAGTCCCCTTTCCTTGATATCTTCAGTTACTATTTCATCTATATTAAATCCATTTTTATACAGAGTAAAGCTCACAGCGTCCCTATGCTCAAAGTTCAACACGCGAACAAACATGTGCGATAGAATTGATATCCTTCTTTTACACAAGACAGTAAAATAGGTACCCTTAGCAAGATTCTTCCACTGTCAAGCTGTGGTTTGAGTGAAATAACAAATTTATTTTAGGCTATCTGTGGATCTGTGTGAAATAACCAACTTAATGTAGACTATCTGTGTTTTGGTCTCACACACCACACGATATCGGTCTATCGCTAAGATAGCGTAGGTTAGTCGTGGTAACTGTCAAAGGGTAGGAAACCCTGCCCTCTCATCTTACATTCTCTTATTGCACTTATATTTATGTTTATCTACTCTCACCCACTATGTAACATGAATATCTTCTAGTTCAATAAAGTTCAGTTTATACTCAACAATTGTCGCCTTCACTACAGTAACCAGTCTACAGACCCACTCACTCAGACCACCATGGGTCCATTGCGATACCACCGCGTAACAGCGCACCTCTTTTTTTACTGGTCAAACAATTTCGAAGCCCTAATAAAGCCTAGGATGTGTTTGACCTTCGCTGAGATAGCGTAAGAAAGCACTGAAAAGGGGACTAAGCTGAAGATGAGCTGGAGACCGCGTCTCAGAGAGCTGTTACCTCTTCACTGCATCTGGGTGTTAAATCCACTCAAATGTGTCTGAGTTCGCGGAACAACGGAATGAACATGTTGAATGGTTCCTTTAAGGTTGGAAGTATTATTTTCGAAGAGCTCGCCAACTGTTGGTGGAGACTTTTAAATCTGCCATTGAAATTTTTCTGTGACGCCAACTAATTTTTATGTTAAGTTGTGCACATTGTGTTTAATTTATTATAGGTAGTTTATTTATATAGTTTTAGGGCAATTAAAAGAATTTAATACGTTTTTGTTTTGAAAAGTTATAAGTTTAAAATTAGAGTAAATAATTAAACTAAATTAAAAGAAGGGAAAAAATTAAACTAAATTACTAAATCAAAATAAAGTTTAGAAAATAAAAAATAATTAGAAAGAGAGAAAGTAAGATAGAGAGAGAGAGGGAGAGAGAGAGAGAGAGGGAGAGGGAGAGGGATAGGGAGAGATAGAGAAAGGGAGAGAGAGATACAGAGAGAGCCGAATACTTCCAATCGATATACTAGGTATACTCTTTGAAAGCCAAGCGATTATTAGGTCTCTGGAATCCCATTTATCAACAACAAATACTCTAATAGACTTAGGGATATTTCATCAGTAACATTTAAACCTGTTACGGGTCATATTAAATAAAGACACGTGGGTCATACCAAAATCTCAGGACCTGCGAACTGGGCAGACACAACTCAACTAGAAGCCTGTGTCCCAAATTCTCCCTCTTGATTGTTCCACTGAATAGCTGCCAGTTGAAAATATGGGAGAACTAGTCCGAATAATCAAAGAGTATATATAAATAGAGCTCGCATGATCAACGAAGTTTTTGTTGGAAAAGTTTTGTTCGATTGGTTTTCTAGTAAACCCCTCGAACATAAATACACGCATTGCATCTCGCTTCCTCTGCCGCTCGCCGATTTTTGTGAAATCGCCTTCACTTCCATCACGCAAAATTCTGAATGATTCAATCTCTATGTAATAATACTATCTCTTTGGTATAATACTTGGACTAACTCTTAGGCGAGCAATACAAGGTAATATATCTGGTCTAGGCAGGGCTAGAGCTGCTTTAGAAGTCACACTAATCCAAAAAGAGGTGTGATAAGAATTGTCGCTGACGTTATCACCGGATCCTGTGTTCTGGGGAGTGACGCGGAAAGTATTTCATTTGACCAATTAATAAATCATTTATGCAGAGATGATTGAGAATGAGAATAGTTTAACCCCGAACTCTGTTAATAAAGAAAATAATATTTAAGTTTGTACACACACAGAGAACATTGCAATCCTGTCATTGGTCACCATAAAAATCCTGACATACTTAATAGAATCCAAAGATGAGAATACAAGGGCTCAGATATCGTCGTATCACAATAGGGGTTTGTGACCTTCGCAAGAAAAACGCGTCTGTTCTATAAAACTCCAGCACTAATTTTTAGAAACTATGAGAAACTCGAGAGCCGAAAATCTGGACTCATTTCATACACCATTTAAAATCTATTACAGATATTTATATATATTTTGTATATAGGTATATAGTGAATAGTGAAGGTCTACTTTGAAATCTATCACATTTTTTCCATATCCAACACAACTCTTTTCTTGGAAGATGTACCCAAGGTTAATTTTTACGGAAGTTCAATGTGGCAAACAATTTTGATCTTATTTTCCCTGGTGATGGTGGTCTGCTTCGGCTGTAGGGTTCAAGAAAGTGAGGGCTTCTCCGACAAAGCAAACCTTTAAAGCATAAGTTGAAGAAAGTGTAACAGCGATAGAGAAAATTGGAAGTATGAACAAATCCTTTCGGCGAATAAATATATTTTGTTTCAATTTTGAATTGCTCCATTCCTCTGAATTACAATTCTTTGATCAGCTGTTTTTATGCAAATCTTCCTATATTTGACAGTTGTCAAGGGAAGAAAATCACCTTGAATCCTACTTTAAGCCAAATTCGCCTTCACAGAGTACCATATTCACCTTCATAGTTTCATATTGAAAGCAACAACACTGTTTGAGGCCAAGGTCAACTAATCTTTAAGTAGGATGCAAGGTGAACTTCAACCCTTGTCAAACATGACCAAATTACAATAAGTCAGCTGTTCAATACACAAATTTAGAAGAATGTAGAAAACAAAAAAATAAAAATGATTAGAAAGCAGAGGTGGCTCCATTCACACGGTCTGAAGTTGGCCACGGAAAAGGCGGAACATCTATTCCTTACAAGAAAGCATATCCCAATCGAAATTGACATGAGAGTTTGCTCCGATACCATCAGGACACGAAAGGTAATAAAGTACCTGCGAATTCAGGTTGATACCAAGCTCACCTTCTAGACAAAAATGCAAAATGCAACGGCTAAGGCAGCACAAGTAACGGCTTCTCTCATTGTACTACAAACATAGGAGGACCGAGATCCAGCAAGAACAAGCTGTTGATCACTACAACGCACTCTATTCTGCCTTATGGAAGCGAATTATAGGCCGACAAGCTGAAGGTGCACGCCCAAAGAAAAGTTGTATCCTCCGTGCAACGAATTACGAGTATAGCTCTGCGAGTAGCTTCAGCGTACCGTACTGTATCGGAGCTGCCAATTTTGGTGATTAGCGGTTTAACCCCCATCGATCTCCTGGCCCTCGAACGCAAACACCTACGAGAAGCCAAGATGAGTAAAAATACCAGAGTAACCGCACAGGATATAAAGCAACAAACCGTGCACCATTGGCAAGAAAGATGGGTCTCCGAGAGTCGCGGAAGATGGACAGCGAGATTCATACCTCACATAGCGGGCTGAATAGGAGGAACAACCGGAACCGTCAAATTCTACCTGACGCAGTTACTGCCCGGTCACGGATACTTCTGCAAGTATCTACACCGAATGGGAAAAATTGGAGGGACTGAGTGCATATACGGCGATAGCAAAGCGGATGATGCAGAGCACACCTATTTCAAATGCGCAAGGGGAGCGCACCACGCTTGAAATGGAAATCGGGAAAACCTTAGCCACCGAGAACATTGAGGAGGTTATGCTAAGCAGCAAAGAAAACTGGGACCACGTAGACAAATATGTGGAATATGTGCTCCGACGGAAAAAGCGGGACCTGAACGCAATAATAATGTTGAGAGTCCAATAGGGACGAAGTGAGAATCTCCACCTTGAAGGGAGTATGAAAGGGGATCCCTGATGGAGAGATGTTTTCTCAGTGAGGGAGGGGGATGTTTTAGTGAGTGCTTTCCTCACATACCAAATCTGTGGCGTCAGTTTTGATGATGCGATGGGTATTTTTATCCTCTCTACCGGGAAAAAATTGTTCTAATCCCATATTTCTAAAAAATCAATTTGAGAGTTCACCGGGAAAATTAGTTAAAAAAAGTTTGTACTTGCAGTCACCTTTAGAATAAATTTACTTTGGTTGAGATCAATATTAAAGCGTGCTTAGACGGTCAATCGTTTGTCGTCAATCATGTACGTCACATGGACACAGTTTTCAATAATACATCTATAATGATTGAGCGTCTAAGATCTCTTTAAAAGATAGGTTAGGTGAAGTGGCAGCTAAAGGAAGCTCATCTAGGCCATGGATTGGGCCCGTTGTGATGCCACAGAGAAAGTCGATCCCTTAAACTGCAACACTCCCAATTAATATAAATACTATCGCTTGCTTCACCAGGCGAAGCAAGCGATATAACTGATACTAATGTAGGATAGCTTAGTTAGACTCTCGAAGAAAGGTACACTCAGGAATGAGAATCTCATTTTAGAAAAGGCAGGGCATCTCTAGTATTCTAGCACCGTATATAACATCAATGGGTATTTAAGACCCAGGGACCAACTGATATCTAAAATGCAGACAACTTCAATCACTTTTAACATTAATGGGTATTTAGAACTCAGGGATCATAGATAAACTCAACTGATATCCTTAATGTAGTGACCACAGACAACTTCAATCACTGGTTTTAACATACCTAGATTGAGCTGAGTTCTAGTGAAGGTCCCATCCAGTCTAGGTCATTTCGCTTACTTCGTTTTGTTCATATTTTTAACCGCAGGGATCTTACGGAATATACTAAGGCCTTTAAAGTTGATAGGTGAGATCCCAGTACCCTTGCTTGGATGACACAGATTCTTATAGAAGAGCATAGTTCCCTTAACCACCGATAGGGAATGCACAGAGATAAAATAAATTGTGTTCAAAGGTTTATCAGAGAAACAATACTAAAAGATAATATTATAAAACATAAATGAAACATGACAAAATCGTGTTACGGATTCCAATGAAACGCGTTTGTTGCTTATTTCATTAGGGGTTAAAAAGTTATATTATATATATGTTCGTATATATATATATATATATATATATATATATATATATATATATATATATATATATATATATATATATATATATATATATATATATATATATATATATTGTATGTACATATATTTGATTTATTTAGATTAAAGGTTCTTTAAGGTATCGCTTGTGTAAGAATAGATTATTTTTTATTGTTTTCTTCTCTTCTGGTGTTTTTTGTAACTTTTTAATAAATATTTTATGTACATTAATAGATTATTTGTTCTTTATTTATGATTTGTTTGTGATTTGCTTTTGTTTTTGCTTTTTGTTTATATTTTTGTTTTGTTTCTTCCTTTGTTTTTGTTTTATACTAATTTGTTGAAGGTTTTGCTTTGTTTGTTGTTCGATGAGGTAGTATCATGTTGGATTATTTACAAGTTAAAACTAAATGAGACTGTACACAAAAAGAAACAATAAAAGGAAACGAATGAAATGCGTTTAGATTAGTTTTAATATAAAAACTATGAAAACAATGATGATTATTAAGTTTAATAAGTGTTCAGGTTCGATTTGTTCATATTTTGTAAGGTAAAATTTACGAGGATTAGGTTAAAAGTGAGAGTTCAAAGGTTAGGTACTTCGAAAAGTGCCGAATTTTCAATTATTTATATTCATATTCCATCCAAATGCTGAATAGATACTCGGAGGTTGCTTTTATTGCCTTCCTATGGAAGAGAAAAAAGTTTATCCGGAAAGTTTTATTCGGAATAAGGATGAGTTGTGACATCCAAATAAGTCAGACATGGGATAATCTAGAATACAGTTGAAGAATATACCGGAAAGTTGTTGGTAAGATGTGTGATGAACAGACAATTTTAGCAGATATGATGTAATGAAGTGTGAAGAACAATTATGTTATGATGATATTGATTATGATACGATTTAAGGGCATGTTTGTGTAGTTCAAGAGGGTAGTACGAGATCATAAACTGAGAAGAGAAGTATACTAAATAATTGGAAATCCTTTTTAAATTGTATTAAAATATAATTTCAATCTTGTTAATTGAAACTAGAACTAAACTGGTTGGATTGGATTATAACTAAAGACTGGTTGGATTATATTACAGCTAAAGACTGGAAGGATTTCTCACAACAAACACACTAAATACATAAAGGTGCAAACCATTTCTGTTCCTGCCAAAAGTACTATGAATATACCCCACTTCTCCTTATTGCTGAAGATCATAAACTGAGAAGGCAATAATATTAAACAATTGGAAAAAGTATTTAAATTAAATTATATAATTGAAAATTAGAATTTCAATCTTGCTAATTGAAACTAGAATTAAAGACTGGTTGGATCTCTCATAACAAAGGCACCTTTTAGTATGCTATTCATAAGTACTTCTCAATATGAGTATCTCACTTGCTTTTGACCATCGGTAAGAACTTCTAACAACGCCTTACACAGCGTAGTTGTGGTGTATTTACCATTGCTATCATCAAGAAACCCGTCTATCATGCGGACTACTTTAGCACCGCATGACAACATGCACCGTCCAAAAGGATTATTCTAGTACGTCGTGTACCCCTACTTCTCATTATTGCTGAGGTCGTTATATGAAGGAGGGTTTATAAGGAGAGGAAATTTACACATACAACTTAGTTATGAAAAGTTGAGTCTTTGAAGATAATAAAAAATATTTCATTATATTGAACATGTCTCGAATGCATCGATGAAAGACTACTTCATCATCATCACCATTCTGGACCGTCATAAAACGTTCCTAAATAAACATGCCATCTTATTGGTTGATTGTTTTAGGGTAAGCGAGCAAAGATAATTAAAGCCAATAGGAAGTTGGACGAATACTAATAAAGCCAATTATTCTAATTGAACAAGGAATTGGTTTCTTATTATACAATCCTGCGATACAAATCCAAGTATTGAGCTTGGCAAAAATTGTCAGAAAGGGCACTTACCTAACAATATATTAAACTCGTAATTCAGAGCGTTCTTAATTGGGGTTGTTGGATTTTCTTCTACAGTATATTCTGATATATTTTTTACTCTTGGTCTTTGAGTTGCTTCCATTTGTTTAATCTTTTAGAGTATATTCTGATATTTTCACTTTCATCCAAGCTTATACATTCATCCCAATCTCTACTCTCAGCTCGTATCTAATGTGGATTATTTATAGGTCCTTGACACTATAAAATATAGGACTAGATTTGTGGGGAAAATGAAGTGATTTCATGGTATACAAAGTAACAGAAAGCACTAATCCAGAAATAATCAAGGCTCAGCAAGCTATTATGCCAGTTGAAGCTCCGTTTATTTGTTCATTTTGACCCAGCAGTACTTGAGAGAGAAACAGATGCTCCGATTACACTAGAGAGTTATTCATCTTTCTTCTACAATATGCAGAAGAGTGATATTACCAGAGAATACAGAGAAATGGCTCTTGTTTTGCGCACACTTACATATGTGCAAAACTGTAAAAGTGTGGCTGATTTTCTTCAGAACCAATGATAAACAAACCTATCCATATAACTAACTAATGATAAACAAAGACATTTTTTTGTAAACGTCAGAAAATTTGACGTTTAAGTGTCGCTTCTCTGTGTTCTCTGTTATTGCCCTGCCAAGTAATGTAAATAAAGAGTGAGACCAATTTGTTTTCTGTGCTCTCAAAAACTCACTTTGTACTCAATTGTTTTATATGAATGTGTTTTGTGTACAACAATGGACAGAATAGGAACTGCAAATTAATGAATGCAGGTAGTCAATCTGGTCCAACTTGTAGAGTAGTTCCATCAAGAATGTGAAGTCATCTCTCAGAATATCTCATTTACTCGAATTTCAAAATCAGCATTTTAAATGAATTGAACATAAGTTGGATACGATGTTTGTTGTTAGTAATATCGCACTTTGAGGTGGCTTCTTGACCTATCTATAGTTTTGCCTTGGTTACTATCATAAAGAAAAAAGAAAGGCGGGGGAATTTCAAAGACAATCTCATGGTCTGAAGCGTCTTTGGACTTGAGGGTCTCTGAATCATGTTGGTCGAAGTTTACGATGAAACTCTGACTTGGAATGACCATCACCGATCTTATTTGTTGTGTCTTTCAATCATGTTCCTCGAAATTTATGGGGAATTTTCGACTTAGGAAGGACCATCATCTTATTTGATATGTCTTCTAATCATCTTTGCCTAAATTTATTGGGAACCTTTTACTTAGGCAGGACTTTCACTGATGTTATGAATGTGTCTTTCAATCATGTTTCTCGAAATTTATGGGGAACCTTTGACTTAGGGAGGACCTTGACTGAGCTTATTTGCTGTGCCTTTTAATCATGTTTGTCGAAATTTATGGCGGACCCTTGACTTAAGCAGAACTTTTGCTGTGTCTTTCAATCATCTTCCTCAAATTTATGGGGAATTTTTGACTTAGACAGGACTCCCACTGATCTTATTTCCTGTATCTTTCAATTATGTTTCTCGAAATTTATCGGGAACCGTTGACTTAGGCAGGACCGTCACTGGCCTTATTTGCTGTGTCTTTCAATCATCTTTGTCTAAATTAATGGGGAACCTTTGACTTAGGAAGGATTTTTTTTTTGATCTTATTTTTTGCCGTTTAATTTGTTTACAATGAAGTTACTTGCTTGAATATAAACAAATGAACTGCACTTAGTCACATTGAAATTGTTGTTCCGGAGTTCTATTGAACATGTCTAGGGCATTATCTCTTCAACTGTAGACTGGATCAACATGTCCGATTTAATGAATGTTCACTAAAATTGTTGAGGCGCATTGTTTGGTTGCTTTTGTGTTTTTGTTGTTGTTTTTGCAATTGTTAATTTATAAACAGTTTGTATACAGAGTTGTGCTTTGGTTACAATATTCCAGCATTTAAATAGATCAAGTTCGCTATACAAAAAACTGAATATCTTTCTTTTGTTTTTGGTTTTTATACAATATGTGCAAATTGTTTGTTGTCACTTTATATAATAATCTTATTTATAATTAATTACATTTCATCATTTATGTTTTATTCCGTATGTACAAGCATGAAATTTAAAAAGAATAATTATTCATTAATATAAAATTAATTTTTGTTTTGACAGTTCTAATATGATTGTTAATTTTAAATCATCTCATATACTAAATTATTAATATTTTGTTACACACACTATAAATAAGTTCAAATTAGGGAGGGAGGGAGTTTTTATATAAATACATTTTTTTTTTGTTTTACTTTTAAAGTTTAGCTTTAATTTACTTTTTTTTAAATATTTATTTATTGTGTGAAAAAACTAAATAATAATGAGAAGGAAAGGAAGAATTTCTATACAATCTTTACGCCTACCTAACGGTCATTGCCTTTATCCCACTCCTATGCGAACGGTTCGAAAAGCAATTCACAGCCTTTACTCCAGAAAAAATATCGTTCCTTTCCTATCCTGCCCTCCTCCTCCTCCTCCTCCTCCTCCTCCTCCTCCTCCTCCTCTAATGGGTCTCTTACGTTCGTGCGTTATTTATCAAGTCTGTTTCTGTCCTACTGCAATTTCTTTTTATAATTAACTTACAATCACCAATTTTTATATTTGTTTTCTAAGAACAGTCAATATTAATTTTTTATTTCTATAATTAAATGAGGCATTTTCAATTTCTAAACTAAATAATTAAATGAAAACCACAAATTTTTATTAACCGAATTCGTATGAACCAAATTTGTTTCGAGCTCTAGAAAAATTTTATAAAAAATCTATAATTGATAATTAAATAAGATTAAATGCTTATATCAGTAAAAAGAAAATAATTTACAGCATTAACAATTAAAATTTAAGTAGTTAAGTTACATGAAATATAGAAGATAATCTTGAATAAAAGCGATTTGTAATGATTTTTTAATGAAATAAAATTTCTCATAAAAAATATGTGAAAAAAAAAAATTTATTTAAAAAAATTGTATTCAATTTTGATATAGAATATTAAATTTAAAATGGAAGAAAATAAAAAAATGAATAGATATTTAGATAAAAATATGTAAAATAAACAGTAAATATTTAAAACCATTTTTCGGACTTTGATATGGCAGCCAGTGCTGATTAGTTGCATTTATTGTAATAATTAATTTATTAGAATAAAGTGTAAATAATAATAATAAAATTAAAATATAAATTAATTTTTTTTATTTTTGTTTTTTATTAATTAACAATGTAAAAATAAATAAATAAAAAATAATAATCTAAATATATAGATATTATATTATAATATTATTAATAATGATTGAAAAATGAAAATATCTTCTATTCGAGTATTGTTGATAATATTCACTCTGCAATAAAGCTGTGTTTCTTTCAATGCGAGTGTGAATAAAACGACACCCGTCGCTTAGCCAGCCTATTTTCTTTATTTTCCATTTTGCATTTTATATCATTAGAGCGGTTAATTCTTGGTTTACTCTTATTCTCGTTCACAATAGACAACAAAAATGTCTTGGCAGCACTTCTGTTTGAGGCGCTAAACATCAAGCGATTACAAACAGTTTGCGTTAAGTAAGCGGTCAATATGTATGCAGAAGTGGGCGTGTTATTCACTCTCGCGTTGAAAGAAATACAGCTATAATTGAAATCAAAGGTTCAAAATTAAACAATTAATATAACAAATTATAATAAACTACTATTAATTCACCAAATAAATTTAAATGATTTCAAATATTAATTAGATTTTTTTAAAAAAATTAAAAAGCATTATGTAAAAGTAAGTATTATTATAACAAATTGAAAAGAAAATTATTAATGAGTAAATTAATGAATTAAGCAATTACTAAAATAATAAATTACCCATTAATATTTAAAAGAAAAAATATATGAAAACATAATTAATTTTTAAAAGTGGTGAAAACAAACCTCCAAACTAAAAAACAAACCAAAAATATTAAAAAACCAAATGTATTGTTAATTAAATTTTATAGTATAGAAAAATCACTGCCATCATACAAATATATTTGCTTATATAAAACAAAAGCTATTACTAAAAAATTTCTCATAAAAACACAAAAAAAAAAAAAATTAAAAATTTGTTTATATAAAACAAAAAAAGTTTACTTTTATAAAACAAAAAAAAAAAAGAAAATATTTGCTTATATAAAACAAAAAAAAATTGCTTATATAAAACAAAAAAATATATGAAAACTTAATTAATTTTTGAAAGTTGTGAAAACAAATCTGCAAACAAAAATAGAAAATTAAAAAAAAAATTATTAAATAATTTTTATAAAATAGCAAAATCATAAATTTTTATATAAACAAGACTATTAGTAAAAAATTAGCTTATAAAAAACAAAAAAAAAAAATCGCTTATATAAAACATAAAAACCTATAAACAAAAAATGTATTACTAAAAGAATAAATTATAATTAAAAAAATATATATATATTTTATCATTATTAATTTTTAAGAGTTGTGAAAACAAATCAAATTCCAGCTAAAAAAAAAACAAAAAATATAAGAAATACAATTTAATATTAAACAAATTTTAAAATTTTCAAAAATCAATTCAAACATAAAAAAATATTTTCTTTTATCCCAATAAAATTAATTGATATCAGCATAAAAAAAAAAATATTACAATAAATTGTTTTAATATATAATATATCATATATAAATATATATATATATATATATATATATATATATATATTTAAATATATATATATATATATATATATATATATATATATATATATATATATATATATATATTTATATATATATATATATATATATATATATATATATATATATATATATATATATTATATGGTATATACATATATTTTTTATATATTATAATCTTTTCTATTTATTTAAATTAAATTACTTCGTGTATATAATAAAAAAATTCCCAATGACAATATAAAATAAATAAAATTATGAATTAGAGTGTGGAAATAAATTATATTCACACAAACAAACAAAAACTAAATAATGAGAGAACAATTAAAAAAAGAAACACAAATTTAAAAATAACTAAAAATTAATTATCTTGAAAAAAAATTAAAACTTTTACTAAAACAAATTAAAAATTATGTGATAATTAATTCAATATTCAGTGATTATTTCCAACCGTGTAATGTGCCACTTCTAATCGATTGAATGTTTGTGTGAATCTGCCCTGCGAATCAGTCAAAGCTGCGCTGGAAGCATAGAGTCAAGAAATAAGAGTCACAATCTGAAATTTCACTCAGTTTTCGACATAGAAGAGATCGGTCGGGAGTAATAAACAGAGTGGCTCTGCGATATGAAAATGAGAGCTATTGAGTAATTGGCGCTAGTAACAGCGCCACCATACAAAAAGTTTGTGGTTCGAGGTTGTGACTCTAATTTCTTTACTCTATGCTGGAAGTCATTTGAATGTGCAGCGACACTAGAGTTGGACTTGGACTTGGCACTTGCTTAGCTACTCAATTTACTTCGTTCGTTCGTTCGTTCATAAGAAGTGGAAGGAAGCAGAGAGCACTTTTTGTCTGCGTTCCCAACAAAATGTCCCCATATATCACTGTATTTTTTTCGAGGAGCCATTATTGATATATTTCACTTATTTCGCATTCACTGTAAACAATTTTAACTTATAAATAAGAGTATACAAAGTTTGGATTTTGTGCCTTGATATTCTAATTGGAACCAACCATATGTCATCATTCCATCGCATACATAATTCAAGATAATGGACACTGAGAACGAAATTTCCCATTAGTGTGGAAGCATTCGTCCCAATATTTATAAAGAAACTTAGGAGCATCAGATAAAATACACTAATAAGCACGATAAAGAAAGAAAGAGAAGTGAAATTTGCTTTAATCAAGAAGACATAGTTTTAAAAATGGAAATACGTGGGAACCTGCAAAGGTGGCAGACAAACATTTGTCCTCGCTTTCACATACAAAATAAAATGAATTTTGATAGAAAATTCCGTAGAAATATCGAACACTTAAGGAGGTCATACCATCCTCTACAAATTCACGATCGACCTTATCTCCCTATCTTTGCAGAACGGTTAAATACTGTTTCAAATGAAAAAAGTATTCTTAACTCAGATCAGTAAAATTCGTATATCTGCTCATATGAGTGAACAAACGGTTGAACTATATGAATAGGTGAGCAAGTGAGCAAGTGAGAAAGTGAGGAAGTGAACAAGTGAACTATTTTGTTTAACAGATCTGAACTAGTTCAGTTAGTTCAGTTCAGTGAAACAGATCAGATAGTTCGTTCGGTCGTTCACTACCCAAGCCTAAGCGACACCAGTGATCTAACAACAGACGCCAGACATCTTGCGGCTGAGATTTATGCCACAACTAAGTTTCACTTTTCAGAATCAGTCTTCCATTATATATAATTTGATTCACCCATGATGTCTTAAAAGATGGTGAAATTTGCAACATATATTTTATGTCCGACAAAGGAAGAATTGTGGACCACGACCTAAATAATAATTATGTTATTTTCTTCACATATCTCCAAACTATTTCTGTTCGTTTGTTTTTAACCAGATAACGCGATATAAAGTGGCACATATTGGATCAAATTTGGTATATTAATATATGAAATTAAACTAATTAGTATCAAAGTATATAAAAATTGTGGACCAATATACAAAATTTTATAATCATTCCAAATTGAAAAAAAAT
Source organism: Clusia tigrina (assembly GCA_920105625.2). Lineage (NCBI taxonomy): Eukaryota > Metazoa > Arthropoda > Insecta > Diptera > Clusiidae > Clusia > Clusia tigrina. The sequence goes on from OV050030.1 coordinate 33,805,592, forward strand.
AAATAAAATAAAACAATTTAAAAATTTCAACTAAAAGAATCAATACCAAAATGTATAAAAATCTTTATAAACAAATAATTTTTTATTTGCTTTTAAAAATGTATAAAAAAAGAACTAATAATTTAAAAAATTCAGTACTTAATAATAAAAATGTATAAAAAAATTCGGTACAAAAATTAATAATATAAAAATTTTAGAACACAATCAGTACCTCAAATAAAATAATCAGTACCAATATGTAATAAAAAAAACCAGAATTAATATGTAAAATAAATAATAAATATATATTCGTTGAGAAATAATCTTAAAATTGTAAAAATTAAAAACTTTAAAAAAAATCAGTACCAAAATGTAATACAAAAACTTAATTAATATATAAAATTAATTTTAAAATTTATTTAATTTATAAAAAATTCAAGTTATCAATAAAAATAAAAATAATTTTGAAATTTCATTTATTCAAATAAAATAATCAGTACCAAAATAAAATAAAAAATAATAATAATAACAAAATTATAGAACACATAAAATCATAAAGTTTTTAACACATATAAAGTTGATATAAAAAAAATTAAATCAGTACTAAATAGAAAAAAAAGAAAATAAATTAACAAAAAAAAATTGTGAATATAATTAATACCAAAATAATAATATATTTAATAAAAAATCTTTTTAACACAAAAAGAGTGGTCGATAAATTTAAAAAAAAATTTTTTCAGTACTAAATAGAAAAAAAATTAAGTAATAAAAAGTTCTGAATATAATCATTACAAAAATAATAAAAATATCTTAAAATGTTTAACACAAAAACTGTTGGCAATTAAAATGTATAAAAAAAATTCAGTACTAAAAAAAAGAAATTAAATTAATAAACAAATTTCTGAATTTAGTCAATACCAAAATAATAAAATATTTAACAAAAAACACAATTAAAAAATAACACAAAAAGAGTTGTCAATAAAAATTAGGAAAAAAATTAAATAAATTTATAAAAAATTTTTTTAATATAATCAATACCAAAACAATAAAATAATTAACAAAAATTTTTAAAATTTTTAACCCAAAAAGAGTTGTTAATAAAAATTTAAAAAAATGCAGTAATAAAAAAATTAATTAATAAAAAAAGTTCTGAATACGATCAATACCAAAATAATAAAATTTGTAAACAAATCTTAAAATTTTTAACACATAATGATTTGTCAATAAAAATGTATACAAAAAATGTTATTACTAAATAGAAAAAAAGAAAATTAATGAATAAAAAAATTTCTGAATTTAATCAATACCAAAATAATAAAAGATTTTAAAAAATATCTTAAAATTTTTAACACAAAAAGATTTGTTGATAAAAATGTATAAAAAAACTTCAGTACAAAGTAAAAAAAAAAAATAAATAAATTAATAAAAATATTTCCGAATATAATCAGCACTTCAAATTAAAACATCAGTACCAAAATGTATAAAAAAAACAGCATTTATATATAAAATTTGTAATATAAATTTTAAAATTTAAATTAATAACAAAAAATACAGTACTAAATAGAAAAGAAGAAAATAAATTTAAAAAAATTTTTGAATATAATCAATAAAAAAATAATGAAATATTTAACAAAAAATGTTAAAAGTTTTTAACACAAAAAAGTTGTCAATAACATTTTTAAAAAATTCATTACTACACACAAAAAAAAAAACAAAAATTTTTGATAAAAATAATATAATAATTAAATTAAAAAAATTATGACTAAAATATAAATAAAAACGCAATTTGTTTTTAATTTTTTCAACATATATTTATATATTTTTTTAATGTATTTTTTTATTTCGCTTGCAAATTCTTTTAAAATTAAAATATGTATTAATAATAAAATAAAAAACAATAATGGTAATAATATTGTTAAGTTTAAAACTAAAATTAAATCTGTTGTTCTTTCATTTTTCTGCTTTTTGTTTTAAATTTAAAATACACACAGTTAAAGTTAAAGATAAAATATTCATTGAAAATGAAATCGTTAAATGTAGCATTCATTTAATTGTTGTTGTGTTTTCGTGTTTATAAATATAAATATAGTTTAAAAACATACACATGTGTAAGTATATTAAAAAAAAAGGTTGGAAAAGAATTTTCATTTATACATTTGCAATTACTTAAAGCCATATAAATTAATTTAAAATTATATTTAAATGTATAAAATATATATAAATATATTTATATTTATATATATATTTATGTATGTGTATGTATATATAAAAATAATTGTGTATAAAATAGAAAAAATTTAAATCTATTAGTTAAAAGTATGAGAAATTATTAACTAAATTTAAAACAAATTTTTTTATACATACAAAAATTGCACAAGTTTTAAGCCTAAATTACTAACTTAAGAAAAACAAAATGCTTTAAAACTAAAATTATGTGAAAGGTTCAAAAAAATTAATTTAAAAATTTCAATTTATAATTCATTTAGAAAATAAGGCCATTTTGTAGATTTTTGTTTAAAGTTAAAATTAAAAATAACACAAATACAAGAGGGAAAATGATAATCATAAAAATTGCAAAATTTTGTCAAAAATCTTTGAAAATTTCTTCTACAAAAATTTGGTTTAGTTAAATTTTGATTCGATTTATAAAGCAACGAAATTTTAAACTATAAAATAAAAATATATACTTTAAAAAAATGATGTAAAAAAATAATGTAAAAAATAATGTAAAAAAATATATAAAAAATTATGATAATAAATTTATGTAAAATAAAAACAGTTGTTCATAATAATTAAATAATTAATCATTAACTGACTCAACAGAGCAGTGCTGACCAACGAGAGAGCAAGGAAAGCGAAGCTTTTGCACTCACCATGCTTGACATATGGGCAAAGCTCAAAAGCTCTGACGCAGGAGTACAGTCGCGGTCAGCGCTGCAGTGTAGTCACAAACAATCAACGTGAAGCAAATGACAACATTGATGAATGATAATGAGAGAAATTAATATGTAAATGTTTTAAAGTCTTTTGAGGAGAAAAAGTGATTGCAGCAAAGGGAAATTATGTTTTTATATAAATACCAACAAAAAAAATTAAATAATAAAAAATCATTGCAACAAAATTTGAATGTTCGCGACTGAAAAATTTCCATAATTCGATTTCCGTTTTCACCTAATTTCCACTTCATGTTTATTATTATGTTTTATGCTTTTCGTTTATAAATGAGTCAAACTCCAATCACTTTTCAAGTTAATTTATATCGTTAAAGTTTAAATTTTGTTCTTTAAATGCCTAAAAATGTAACGCCAAATTAAAAGCGAAGAAAAACAAACAGAAAACAAACTAAAATTGATTGCCGCCCACTGAAATGTTTTGCATTCTCCTTTCCTTTTCGGTTTCGGTGCAACGTGTAAAAAGAGGAGGGAATAAAACGTCGTTTTTTAATTTTTTTCTTTAATTTATAAAAATTTTATATAAAATCAGTCCAACTTTGCATATTTTTGTTTTGTTTAAAAGAAAAATTTAGTTAAAACAAAATAGAAAAAAATTCAGAAAAAAATAATATTATATATTTATAGTATAAGAATATAACAAAATGTTTTGCCATATTTTTTTTTAGTGGAAAAAAAAACACTCGACTGAAACTTGAACATGATTGAGTAATAATTTTTTTGCCTTATTGCTGCCTTTTCTTCTTCTTCTTCTTGTTTGTTGTTGTTGTTAATAAATTTGAGTTTTTTTCGTTTCGATAATAAAATGCTAACAATTATTTTTAAAATAACATGAATAAAATTTTTAATACAGTGTATTCTCTTTTTATTGTAATATTATTTTAATTAATGTTCAAATATAAAAACAATCTTTATTCTCATTTGCCTTAAATGTAGCTCTACAATTTTTTGTTTTTGTTTTCTATAAAAAAAGAGTCAAGAAAAAATAATAAATAAATAAAACATATACACACGCCCATGCCAACACATTATTCTATACAAGCCAAGCTAAGTTTACTTCTCTTTTCAGCTGTTTTTTTTTACTAACAGATTTTTATTGATATCTCTTACTCCCTCAACATATTTAATTTTTGTTTTTGTATTATTCTACAATAAGTTCAACAAGTCCTTTTCATTCCTTGAAACTATCCAGTTATTTTAAGGAATTTCTTTAACATAAACCACACAATAAATGACAATAAACAGTTCCCATTCTCATCTCGCCCCAAATTTTGTGCGACCAAGACAAGTGGAAGTGGTAGGTAAGACCTCAATTGAACACTTCGTTTGAATTTGTTCCAGAAAATTATTAATTAACTGCATTGTTATGCACACTAAGTTCGATTACTTAAGTTTATTTAAAGTTTAGTTAAAAATTATGTTGAAGAATTTGAACACATTAAAACTGTTGACCTTGTTACAAAATGTAAATTTGTAATTAATGCCGGCTTAAAAAATGTTTAACAACACTTGAAACAAATTAAAATACAAATAAAAACAACAACAATGAAAAGTTTAAAAAACTAAATGTATAAACAAATTTAATGCATAAACATAATTAAATAAGAAAAATTAATTGGATAAAACTCAAGCAAAAACAGCATCGAAAACAGATAAAAACATATTACTATATAGTATACAATAAAATAATTATTTCTAGATATAAAATATTACTCAATATGATCGGAGACCCTTTGCTCACTGTGGAACCATAGGAAGTAATTAATTAAAATATGAAGAATAAATTATTGTATAAACATTATATTTTATTACTTCATGCCTGCTTTATGCCTACTATCCATTAGTCAAGCAGTTTGAGGTCGCTCTTGATGAGGTCTGAACTTGTATGGGACTGTATGATCTTTGCTAGTCAATTTGCAGTATCAAGAAGCTCTCTCTACTGTGGGTACTAGGCCACATAAGAGTAGAAGGAAATGCGAAGGCTGATAGCTTAGCAAGGAAGGCTGCGACCTCTCAATTCAACGACCCTGAATCCTTCTGTGGACTATCATCCAACACCATTGTAGGTCTGTTGAAAAGGTGCACAGATGCAAAAAGAAGTCCAAGCTGGAAAAATATTCCGGGACTAGAACAGTGCAAAGCTCTTCTTAGGACAGTGCAAAGCTCTTCTTAGGACAGTGCAAAACTCTTCTTAGGACAGTGCAAAGCTCTTCTTAGGACAGTGCAAAACTCTTCTTAGGACAGTGCAAAGCTCTTCTTAGGACAGTGCAAAGCTCTTCTTAGGACAGTGCAAAAATCTTCTTAGGACAGTGCAAAAATCTTCTTAGGACAGAGCAAAGCTCTTCTCAAGGACATGCCTCGCAGTAATTCAGAATCATCACAGGCATTTTAAGAGGGCACTGTAGACTCAACTATCACTTGAATAAGTAGGGTCTATCTTCAGAAGCCATTTGTAGATTGTGTGGAGAAAGTGGCGAAACCGAAATCTCATTGCACCTGATAACAGACTGTGGACCTTTGGCACATAAAAGTGTTGGAGAATATATCTTATCTTAAAAGGTTTAGAGAATATATCTTGGATAAGAGCAAAATCCCTCAACTTGATTCCTCCAAAATACATGGATTTCTGTTGGAATTAAGCCTGACAGAAGATCCGTAGATGAGACTATCCTCATCTTTTTAATAAATAGGGGCATCACAATAGATCTTGCAGGTCGTGGTGTATAACACCTGATCTAATCAAATAAATCTAATGACTGCATATGTACCAAGGTATGAGTCAGTCCTAGTTGCAAAGGCCTTGTTGTTGGTGTAGTTGCTGCTATGGTATTATCTCTTATAGACGTATAGATAAATTCCGGAAAAGTTTTCCAATTTAAAAATAGAATTTCATATAAAGTAATTGACTTCTCCGAAACAGTTGAATCAGTGATTCCACCAGAGCCACAAGGGATTACAAATCTAGCAAAGCGTGGTTCTGTATCATATAATGAAATGTGTCAAAGTGGGCTATGTGTAGTACTAAGTTGAATGGACTATGTATCCAACTTAATAGAACTGGCGACAAAGAAAATGAATGTGTTATCACAAGGGGGAAGGAAGCCTAGTAAAACGTGGTTGTGGATCATATAATGAAATTGCTTAAAGCTAGCTATGATAGAGTACTATGTGTAGTGGACTAAGTTGAGTGGACTATGTTTCCAACTTAGAGAACTAGAAAATCAATGTATTCCCAAAGGGGGGGAGGGGGGGGAAGGAAAGCTATTAAGGCGTGGTTGTTAACCATACAATCATATTTCATAAATGATAGTCTTGAGTCTGGAGCCTTGCCTCCAACTTAACAGAACTGGCGACACAGACAAAGGTTGACACAGGGGTGAAAAGGAAGCCTAGAAAAGCATGGTTATAGGCCATATAATGAAATGTGTCAAAACGGGTTTTGATAGAGTACGGGCGGACTATCTCCAACTTAAAGTGGCAACACAAAAAATTAACAAATTCCTACTGGGGATGGCGAAGGACGCCTAGTAAAGCGTGATTGTTTGACCATATAATATTTCCCAAATCTACGGTAGAGTACAGGCCTCCAACTTAACAGAAGTGGCGACACAGAAAATAAATATATAATTTAAGTTCGATACTAAGGGCACTTTCGGCATTGGAATCGTTACGTTCTCAAGAAGTACTTCTCTGTTGGAAGAATAGTTTTCATTCAAAGTCATTACCAGTCACTATGGGCTTTCATTTCAACTGAAGGTGTTTATTGATAAGCTTAAGACCTGTCCACTTCGATTCCAGGTACTTTTCTGGTACTCAGAATCCTAGGTATCCTAACAAATTAATGACTATAGAAAGATATATATTTTTTATTTACGGCTGCTTACTGCTATATTGAAAGTGACAGTGACAAAATGAGGACATTAATATCGCGAACTGAGAATTTTAACTGATGATATAAACTCCTTTGTTTCATAGACTTTTCGCATCTTTCTATTCTCACCCAGCTCTTGACGTTTGGTTTTAGTTGTCATCTAAGGACATCCAAGTTTATAATCTAAGGACACAACCACGCTATTTTACTGTTTCCTATCCAATCAGTTGAAAAAGTTGAAGAAAAATATTTGCACGAGTCACTGTGGCTAGTTCCACTATGGAAGAAAGCACGTTGAATTATGTTTGTTTTACAATACGTAATTTTCCAAGAAGATCCTAGTCCATACTTTTTAATCACATATATAAGTACAAGAAATACCACTTGGGTTCTACTCATATCGCTATAAGGGTGCCACAATTTCATCGAAATAGAATATGTTGAAAGATCACAGTTCCGGAAGATGACTCTCAGAAGAGTGTATTTGAAATACAGACACTGAACGAAAAAGAAATCAGTCAATTGCCAAGAATTTAAGCAGGTTCTACATAAATCGGGACACTTTGCGCCCGGGTTAATGGGCGGGATTTAAAGCACACTTCTTCTTCCACTGGGAGGGTCGGACCGATTAGTATGGTTTCTGTATTTGGAAGTGAATCACATTTTTGGGCTAGTTTTAAAAATAAACTTAATTGCATTATCATTTAATTATAACCTTCCAGATCCTGAAGGAGAATAATAACATTTTAACAGGATTTTATACCGAATTTCAGCTAAATTATAAATTATAAATAAAAGTGTCAATAAAATGAAATCCAAATGAAATATTATGAATTAAAAAATTGAAATGAATTAAAAAATTTAAATAAAATGAAATCAAATTAAAAACATTCGAAATTGTAATAAAAATAATTAAATAAATAAAAATAAGTAAACAAATAAAAGCTAATTCAGTGAAATTAAACAAATATATATTTTTAGTCATTTTAAAATCAATTTTTAAAAGTTAAATAGAAGAATATAAAATTGTATAAATTGTAAATAACATTTGTCACAAAAAAAAAAAAAAAATATTCAGTTGCTAGCTAAAAATATTATTTTACTATATAAAAAAATTTAAGAAATATAATTTATATGAAAAAATTATAAATATTTAAATTAAATGAAATTTTAAAAATTTAATTTAAATTAAAACATTAAAATTTGATTTAAATTGAATTATTAAAATTTAATTTAAAATAAATTATTAAAATTTAATTTAAATTAAATTATTAAAATTTGATTAAAATTAAATTATTAAAATTGAATTTAAATTAAATTATTAAAATTTAATTTAAAATAATTTATAAAAATTTAATTTAAATTAAAATATTAAAAATTGATTTAAATTAAATTATTAAACTTTAATTTAAATTAAATAATTAAAAATTAAACTATTAAAATTTGATTTAAATTAAATAATTAAAAAATTAATTTGAAAAATTTTTCAAAATTAATTATTAAATATTAAATTATTAAAATTCAAATTATTAAAATTTATTTTAAATTAAATGACTAAAAATTAAATTATTAAAATTTAATTTAAATTAAATTATTAAGCTTTAATTTTAATTAAATAATTAAAATGTTAATTATTCAAACTTGATTTAAATTAAATTATTAAAAATTAAATTAATTAAATCGAATTTAAATTAAAGTATTGAAATTTAATTTAAATTAAATTAATAAAATTTAATTTAAAGTAAATGATTAAAAATTTAAATGTTAAAATTCAAATTAAATTAAATTAATAAAATTTAATTCAAATTAAATAATTAAAAATTAAAGTTTTAAAATTGTATTGAAATTAAATTATAAAAAATTAAATGATAAAAATTTAATTTAAAAAGATTTGTAAAAATTAAATAATTTTTAATGAAGTAATGAAATAAGATATACTTTAAAAAAATCTTTGTCTCTTAAAGTAAAATTGAAGAAATAATAAAAAAAAAAAATCATTTCCACTTTAAAAAAATTAAAGTTTAAGCCAAAAAATGAGGGAACTGAGGAAAAATGTTTTGTTGCTTTTGACATTTTTTTGTTGCTGTTTTCATGTTTGTTTTTGCATTAATTTTTGCAATTTAATTTTTCTTACTTAATTTCTGTTATAAATTTGTTTTGGTTTTTCCATAGAAAAGTTGTTTGTGTACTTCTGTGTTGCTGTTGTTGTTGTTGCTGAATTAATGCATGCGTGTATATATCTGCTATATTATGTACTTGATCTCATATATATATATAAGTATATATATGCGTGTGTATACTTCGTAGTAAGTCATAAAATAAGTATTTAAAAAGAAGACACTAATTTAGCCCTGCACAACTACAAAAATATTGTTTTTTGCTCTTAAAGTGTTTTACAACTAATTACAATAATTTGAAATTGAATAAAAATTATGTTTAATTATTTTTAAATGTTAAGTTTAATAATGCAATCATATTTCCGTTTTTTTCTTTAAATATTTTATACAAATTGTTAATCAAAGTTTGCTATAATTAATTATAGTAAAGATTTTCTTTTTTATGTTTCAGTTTTAGTAAAATGTGAGTGTGTGTGAGTGTGTATGTATGTGTGTTTGTGTGTGTGTGTGTGTGTATATATATGTATATAATAATTAATTAGCAAAAAATTATTATTGATAATAATAATTATATGTATAATATTTTACATGCGTTCTGTTTATGTTTTAACACTAACATTTAAATGTTTAATAACTTCACCGTTTGCATGCTTATTCGCTAAATTTCAATTAATTACAATATTTACTACATTTACATATCTTTATATATATATATTCGTATATATATATATGTGTATATATATAATTAAACTTAACACTAAATAACTGCATTTTTGCACGAAAAGAAATTTCGAATTTTCCCATTTTTGTTTGTAGCTGCCACGCCCCCACGTTCAACATGCTAACATAACACACGCTTATATAAAATCTAACAAAAACAATTTCACTCTAACCCGCCCCCAAGCAGCACGCCGTCCAGTAACAGCGGCTGCTATGCAGCCGTGCTGTTTTCGGCGCCGCCCCCCAGTAGGTGCTCCTGATTCATAGCCACACCCATCATGCCCAGGCTGGGCGTTGTGCCGTACATGGACGCCAGCATGCTGCCGTTCGCCGACGTCGAACTGGCGGTCACGGACACAGATGCAGACGTCGACGTTGACGATGCGGCGGCTGTGGAGGAGTTCGTGGAGGAGGATGCGGCCACCGCAGCGGCTGCTGCTGCTGCTGCCGCCGCCGCCGACGTTGATGCGGCGGCCGCTTCCAGGGCCGCCTTCTCGGCCTGCGTCGCCTGTATGTGCGACTGCACAGACGGCGGTATTGCATGCACATCCCAAATCTCTTCGAGGAATTTCGGCAGTTTGCGATTTTTCAGTTTCAGCGAGAAGCACATTTCCGCATTCTGATTGCCCAGCGTACGCAATTCGGTGAGAATCGAGAGGAGCTTGGCGAAGAAGACCAGACTCATGGGATCGCCGCAGTGCCGATTCAGTATGTAAATGCGCAGCGTATCGATGTAGTAACTTTGTATCGCTTCGACTAGTTCGGCTTCTTCGAGTCCGGGCCGATCGGAGAAGATCACAATGGCAGTGAGTAGGGCGTATTCTACGTTGTCGACCTTCATCGAGTACATTTGCCGACAAAAATGCAACAGGTCTTCAATGTTGTCGGCCATGCCGGCCATTTTGTAAGAGTCACGCGTATACGAACGATTATTGGCGAAGAAAATGGAATCCGAATTGTGATCATAGCGGCGAGCCATGCGCAACATCATCACCTCGGATGAACAAGCCTGCCGAAGAAAAAATGGGCATGTAGTTATAAGTGTAAGAGATGAATAAGAGAAAAAGAGAGAGAGAGAAAGATTATATAGAGGGAACGAGATGGCAAGAGAGGGAAAGAGAGGAAAATATATGGGAAGATAAGAGTGTGAGAGAGGGTAATAGAGAGTAAGAGAGGATAAGATAGAGGATAAGAGAGGATAAGATAGAGGATAAGAGAGGATAATAGAGGGTAAGAGAAGATAAGAGATGGTAATAGAGAGGTAAGTGATGGTAATAGAGAGGTAAGTGATGGTAAGTGATGGTAAAAGAAGGTAAATCAGAGAATAAGAGAGTAAAAGAAATGATAAGGGAAAGGTAAGAGAGTATAAGAGAGGGCAAGAGAGAGGATAAGGGAGGGTAAGAATGGTAAGAGATGGTAAGAGGGGGTAAGTGATGGCAAAGGAGGGTATGAGAGGGAAGAAGCGATGAAAAGAAAGAAGAAGAGATAGTAAGAGAGAGGTAAGAAAATATAAGAGAGTATAAGCGAGGGTAGAAGAGAGGATAAGAGAGAGTGAGGATGGTAAGACATGGTAAGGGATATGGTAGCTACAAGAGGATAAAAGAGGATAAGATGGGTTAAGAGAGGGTAAGAGAGGGGGTAAGAGAGGGGTTAACAGAGGGAAGGTGATGGTAAAAGAAGGTATGAGAGGGAAAGAGAGAGTTTAAGAGAGTGTAAGGGAAAGGTAAGAGAGTATAAGAGAGCATAAGAGACGGCGAGAGAGAGGATAAGAGAGGGTAAGGATGGTAAGAGATGGTAAGAGGTGGTAAGGATGGCAAAAGAGGGTATGAGAGGGAAGAAGCGATGATAAGAAAGAAGAAGAGTAGTAGAGTAGTAGAGTGGTAAGGGAGCGGCAAGAAAGTATGAGAGAGCATAAGAGAGGGTAGAAGAGAGGGTAGAAGAGAGGATTAGAAAGAGTAAGGATGGTAAGAGAAGGTGAGGGGTAGATAAGAGAGGATAAGAGAGGACAAGATAGGGTAAGAGTGCGGTTAAGAGAGGATAAGTGATAGTAAAAGAAGGTATGATAGGGATAGAGAGAGGGTAAGATAGTATAAGAGAGTGAAAGGGAGGGTAAGAGAATTTAAGAGAGGATAAAATATGATAATAGATATATGATAATATAGATATGATAATATAGAGGTGAAGGTAAGTGATGGTAAAAGGGAAAAAGAGAGGAGAAGAGAATATAAGAGATGGTAAGAGAGAGGTAAGAGACCATAAAAGAGTATAAGAGCGGGGTAGGAGAGAGGATAAGAGACAGGTAAGGATGGTAAGAGATGGTTAAAGAGTGTATGAAAGGGAAAGAGAGAGGATAGGCGAGCATAAGAGAATATAAGAGAGTATAATAGAGAAAGAGATAGAAAGAGGAAGAAAGAAGGATATGGAATGAACTTACCTTTAATAACGTAATTTGATCCTCTTGTGGAATTTTCGTAAACGCTGGCAAACCTTTCGCAAACTCCACAATTAATTGTACTGTTAGAATGGTGATTTCGGTGATGTGCCGAAAACTGACATCATGCTGACTCTCATTTTCATCGGGTGAACTCTGTTAAAGTGGCAAAAGTCGATTGTCAGTTATGTGTAATTTAACTGTAAACCCAATACTAATACTTACCATAATACGCTTAAGGTCCTCCTCGGAAGGCTGCTCATAGCCATCCTGATACCAGATCAATTTGTATATGACCGCCAGTTGATTGTACGTGAGTGGAGGTATATTGCGCGCTTGACATTTTGCCAAAATGTCATCAGGTAGTAACTGCAAAGAGAGAAAACAATAGAGTCAGAAGCGAGACAGAGAGAGTGAGAGAGAGAATTACAATCAAAGACATAAGTTAGGAAGATACTACGAGTATGGAACCGTAACCACTCAAATGAACATTAAAGCCTGGACTGGCATGATAAAGAGAATTTGTGTTCTCTGAATGAAGCCAGATGAAGACAACTTTCGTGGTCTTTGAGGAATGTCGATTGTAACATGCAATTTTCATTAAAATATCTGAAATATATTTCCAGATTATGGAAGCCTGTTCCTTTCACTTACCGGACAAGTTGGATGCGTTGGCGGTTCGCATGTCATCAGCTCGAGTATTTCCTTCTTAATAAAATCAGTCGTACTGACGGAAGGCGATGCCTGCTGTTTATCCTTCTCCTTTTGTGCCTTCTTTTCGCGTCGCTTCATTGCACACTGATTCTCGGGCACCACACATTCGGGTCGCATGCCAACGGCTAAACATTTTTTCAGTCTACACTCCTGGCACTTGCGACGCATATACATGTCCATTTCGCAGGCGCGTCCAAATTTACAACAGTACACGGCATTCTTCGTGACGCTCCGTCGAAAGAAGCCCTTACAGCCTTCGCATGTGAGTGCATTGTAATGGTAGCCGGAGGCACGATCGCCGCACACCAGACACAGCTCCTCCTGCAGGCGCGGTGCCGGACCTTTTTTGCTCTTTTTCGCATCGCAACCCTCGTTGGTGGAATAACCATTCAGGCTGCTCGACGGTGAGAGATCATCGCGACCTGTGTGCGAGAGAGAAAGAGATAAATACAGTTAGTTAAGTATCAAGTAACTAAGAAGAGTCCTTATAATAGGAATAAATAAATTAAAGCAATAATTGTGAGAATGAGTGCGAAATGGCGATTTCCGAATTTAGGTCACCACAAAAGTGATTGTCAAGAATTTCACTGGAGATACATAATTATTCTCCAAACCTTCAGTACCTCTGGGGGTCACTGTCTCTCATAGTCCCTTAATTATTCAAATCATTATTCAATTGAGAAAACTCAGGATCTATCATATTCTCTCCATCGTTGAACTCAGAGTAACGGGGAAGCTCTTTCATAGAAGTCCCCCCTAAATCATTCATCTCTGCGTAAACTGGCATGACACAGGGTCTGCTTTAGTGACACCGAGGAAGACTCCGGATCGATATTTGTCTGAAAATCATTCAAATCACAGAAACTGCAAGGACTCAGTCACTAAAACATTCCATTCAGCGTAACTGGAATGAGTGTGTACCTTAGTGAATACATCCGCCATTGATACATGACATTGATGAAAACTTGGGGTCTATCATAGGCTCTAAATCAATAAACTCAGAGGGACTGGGACTCAGGGTTATCATAGTCTCTAAACCATTCCACTCGGTTCGAGTGGACGATCTCAAGGTCTACTTTGGTGACTACATCGGTCCAGTGACACTGGCGATGATTTAGGGTACAGAAAATCTCTCAAAACTTTGACTCAGAATAACGGAAGGAACTCAATATTTATCATAGTCTTTAACCATTCCAATCAATGCAAGTGGAAGGGCTCAAAGTGTAATTTGGTGGCTACACCGACCCATTTAGTAACACTGGCGATGATTCAGTCTCAAAACTTTTACCCAGAGTAACGGGAGGAACTCAATGCTTATCATAATCTTTAAACCATTCCAGTCAGTGCAATTGGAAGGACTCAAGGTCTCTTTTGGTGACTACATCGGTCAACTTAGTGATACTGACCATGATTTAGGGTTCACTATAATCTCTCAATCATTTCAATCACAGCAACGGGAGGAATTGAATGTTTATCATAGTCTCTAAACCATTCTCCACTCAGTGTAATTGGAAGGACTCAATGTATTCTTTGGTGGGTAGATCGGTACATTTACTGAAACTGGTGATGATTCAGGGTACAGCAAATGTCTCAAAACTTTTACCCAGAGTAACGGGAGGAACTCAATGCTTATCATAATCTCTAAACCATTCCAGTCAGTGCAATTGGAAGGACTCAAGATCTCTTTTGGTGAGTACATCGGTCCACTTAGTGACACTGGCGATGATTCAGGGCATAGAAAATCTCGCAAAACTTTTACTCAAAGTAACGGCAGGAACTCAATATTTATTAGTCTTTAAACCATTCCATTCAGTTCAACTGGAAGGACTCAAGGTCTAATTTGGTGACTACATCGATCCATTCAGAGACACTGGCGATGACTTAGGGTTCATCGTCTCAAACATTTTGGTCAGGGTAACGGAAGGAACTCAATGTTTATCATCTCAAAATAACTCAATGTTTATCATCTCGAAATCATTGAACTCACGAGTAACTGATAGGACTCAGGGTATATAAAAGTGAGTGCCAATGGAAGCAGATTCAGGATATCTTATAATGTTTCAGAGTAACTGGAAGGACAGAGGCTTCACCATAGCTTCTTATCTGTGGCACTGAGCCAGCCTCTGGGCCTACCATAATCTCACTCACACAGTGCAACAGGATCAGAGGCTGAAAAATTGTATCTGGGAGATATGCGAGCAGTTTTTGCTTAACTCGCAGACTAAATTTCCAGCCAATAAATTAAACATGAACCCCGCGGCTGGCACGGCAGCAGCAGCTCAGCCAGCTCAGGCCAGTTCACCAGTCTACTAACTAACAACTAAGATACAAATCTTGAAAATCAATAAAGCAAAAATACATAATAAATAAAGCAGATACAAAATATGTAAGAATAAAAAAGGCACATAAAGAGAACGCCATTCCAAAGTCTCCTTTAAGCGAATCTAAATTGCGAATTTGTAACTCGCAAATTTGTCTCAGCAGAACCGAACACAGCGGCGGCACAGAACGTGAGTGCGCCAGCGAGGAGCGGGTTCAGTTCAGCTCAGTTCCATGGCTTCATGTTCGAGTATCTGCGCCGATATATAAATTATACAATTATATAAAAACACACAAGTCGGGGCTACATTTGCATATAAAAGTGCGTTCGCTCGTACCTCGAGCGTTCGTTCTGCTTTCAGGCTGCCGTTTCGACATTAGATACAAGATACAATTGTATCTGCGGCGCGGATTTTGCATATTAAAAATTCGTAAAACGTACTTTGGCGCACAAAATTTACAAAAAACTCAAGCGAAACAAAGTGAAACGGCAACAACAACACCAACAAAAACAATAGAAAAATTGTTTTCATACCAAAAAACAACTCATTTGAAAATGTTTTCTGTTTTTTTTGCACTATTTTTTTGGCTTGTGGCTATTTTCGTGGAGGCTAACCGAGGAGGCGGCAGAATATTTGCACACTTTGTGTATGGAAGGTTTACCAATTGAATTTCAATTGCGCTTGGCTACGCGTATCTATGGGCATGTAAAATGGCGTTAACAATGACGTCACAATTGGCATTGTCTGCCCAATGCGTCTGAATGGAGCTTATGAATTTGTCGAATAATGCGTTGAATTGTGTGGTAAGAAGTAATTTGATCTTTTAATTAAAAAGCAGCTAGTTGCGGTGGGCAGACTGGAGCAAGGTAGGCAGGTACCGGGCGACAGTCACAGACAACAGTGGAGGAGCAGACGCCACCATTCGCGAGGGTTTGCTCAGGCGTATCGAATTGCAAAAATCTCCAGGTTATTAATTTGCTGCTGGAATTATCATTCGGTTAGGTAAGCCGGCAGAGTATTCGGGGCGTATGAGTAATCACTACCAAATATACCTTTAATTAGGAGCGGTATCAAATCACTGCTGATGCCACGACCCCAATAAAGATTACCACAAAGGAAAGTGTAAATTTAGATGACACATTGTTGTAGGTGGAGGCTGAGGACCGATTACATTGGATTAGACACAAGATGTGGGATCAATCCAATCAGAGGTGCGGACCATAACAAGGGTTTATGTAATAGGAAGCGTACAGTTTGGAAAAATCCTAAATTTGTACTGACTCCATGCCACAACTCAATGTCGAGGTTTCATGACCTTTTTCTGAAGGTTAAGGTTGGTCTTTAGAAATGTTTGTAGTTTTATATTCCGAAACTACTTATTGCAGGAACCCTGGAAGCACCTTGAACTCTCTGGCATAATAGATCTCTGTGGTCGCAGTGCTGAAGGGCGATAGCCCAACGCTTAACATTGCATTACTTTGAACTCTGGAGTCACACCAAACTTAACTGGGTTCGGAATTTAGTATTGAGCTCTAAGGAACTTCCTTTTAATTGCACAAGAAGCGAAAACTGTGAGAAACTCTAAATTTGTGGTGACTCGTTCCAGACCCTTATCCCGGAGTCCAACGACATTTTTGAGGTTTCCTCTAGAACAAGGCTACATGCCGTAAGAACCGAAAACTCTGAAGAAATCCTCGGGCAGAACTTCAGTTTGGAGATCTGAAGTAGATTTTCTGTTGGGCGTTTCTTAAACTTCAAGGCCATTTGTTGGAGTGACCATAAACTTGGCAGGAACGTAACACTTGTATTGATTCCTAACACAACTTAGTCTCGAGGTCTTACGAATTTTTTCTAGAACTCTCATGAACTTTTTCTGGAGATCTCATAAACTTCTCTCTGAAGGTTTCATAAACCTTTTCTGGAGGTTTCATGAACTTTTTCTGGAGGTCTCACGAAATCTTCTTCCTGAAGGGTTCATGAAATTTTTTCTGAAGGTTTCACGAACGTTTTCTGGAGGTCTCACGAAGTTATTGTGGAGGTCTCATGAACTTCTTTCTGAAGGTTTCATACACTTTTTCTGGAGGTTTCATGAACTTTTTCTGGAGATCTTATAAACTTTTCTCTGAAGGTTTCATAAACCTTTTCTGGAGGTTTCATGAACTTTTTCTGGAGGTCTCACGAAATCTTCTTCCTGAAGGGTTCATGAAATTTTTTCTGAAGGTTTCACGAACGTTTTCTGGAGGTCTCACGAAGTTATTGTGGAGGTCTCATGAACTTCTTTCTGAAGGTTTCATACACTTTTTCTGGAGGTTTCATGAACTTTTTCTGGAGATCTCATAAACTTCTCTCTGAAGGTTTCATAAACTTTTTCTGGAGGTTTCATGAACTCTTTCTGGAGGTCTCACGAACTCTTCTTCCTGAAGGTTTCATGAAATTTTTTTTGATGGTTTCATGAACGTTTTCTGGAAGTCTCATGAACTTTTTCTGGAGGTCTCATAAACTGTTTCATGTACGTTTTCTGGAGGTTTAATGAACTTTTTCAGGAGATCTCATAAACTTCTTTCTGAAGGTTTCATAAACTTTTTCTGGCGGTTTCATGAACTTTTGCTGGACGTCTCAGAAACTTCTTTCTGAAGGTTTCATATACTTTTTTCTGAAAGTCTCATGAATATTTTCTGGAGGTCTCCCGAACTCTTCTTTCTGAAGGTTTCATGAACTTTTTCTGGAGGCTTCAGGAACTTTTTCTGGACGTCTCAGAAACTTCTTTCTGAAGGTTTCATGAACTTTCTCTGGAGGTCTTATGAGCTTTTTCTGGACCCCTCAGAAACTTCTCTCTGAAGATTTCATGAACTTTTTCTGGAGGTCTCATGAACTTCATTCTGAAGTTTGCTCTAACACTCTCACTCAGTTGTCCTTTGAACTTTTTGAGGTTTCCTTTACGAGTATATTAAGATCAGATTACACAGGAATCGTATTCTCTGGAAGAACCCTAAACTTATACTTACTAGGTCCAGAACTTTGTCTCTGGACTCCAGTGACAAGTGTGACTAATCTCGAAAGCGAAAAGTAAATAACAAACTGGAACTAGTGAATCACCTTTGTAAATTAGTAGTGAAATGATTACTGCAATAATAAACACAAATTAGAAACGAGAAGGAAATTTTTGTTTATAGAAAACATTGTCATCTATTTCTACTGTAAATAATGCTACTATAATCACTACCACTTAAGTTGAGTACTGAAAGATTACTAAACCCATTTCTGTGCTTCTGAGCTTTAAGCATCGTTTCGAATTGTGCCCAGGACATTATATCAAAATGCTTCTCAATATTGGCCTCTAGGAATCCTGCTTCTGATATAATCGGTAAGAAAATTTTTCTGAACCTAACTTTAAACAAATTTTCTAAACAGAATTATTCCGCACATTTATAGAAGTGAGCGAAACACTTTGAATATCTCAATTATGAATAACTTAGAATCGAAAAGCGGAAACCAGCAGCTTAAGTACTAAAACGATATGCGTTTTACTCCAGAAATCTGCCTGCACCCAGCACATTAGCATATTACGAGTAATGCAAAACAAGCCCTTGGGTGACAAATAACAAAAGAAGCAAACTGGGAAAACAGGGGGGGAAACCCATCAGAACAAAAAACGCTGGAAAATACACTCTTCACATGCACACCACCGAGCCAGCTGCAAGTGATGAATGTGTGTGAAATATCAGCCAAATGCCGCATGCCACCAGCCCCGCATTAATGGTGTGCTTTTTGCATACTTTTCATTGCATTTCGTTGCAGTTTTCCTCAGCATTTTCCCAACATTTGCCTTGGCTGTGAGAGCGAAGCTGCTTTTAACTTTTAACAACACCAACACCAACAACTACAACAACAATAATAATTGTAATAATAGCGGCAAAGGCAGCAGCAGCAGCATAGACTGCGGCAGCACAAGCTGACGCTGCAAAAAACTGGTTGGAAGCCAACAACAGCCACAATGGCAGCGGCAGCAGTGCCATGAATACTTTTCAGGGGCAGGGACATGGACAACCCGAGTAGAGCAGAACAGAGCAGAACAGAACAGACCGGAGCAGAGCAGAGCTACAGGCAGCGAAAAGTGTTGGTGAAAATGGGAATTATGCAAAAACTCGTACGAAATTTCATTGTTGCAATTGCAGACAAAACTTTTAAGAGTTGTTTACGATCCCCAGAGTACGAAAATTTGTATAATATTGTTTAATGGAAATTTACTATAAATATTTTCTAACTAATATTAAGGAAAATTTTTGCTTTTTCGATTTTAATTAACTTGTTGAGTTTAGAAGATCAACAGAAACTTGCAAGGAAAATACTTCTAGTGAGTCTAGGGATCTTTTATTAAAAAAAAATATATATTTATAACAATAAAATACATACCAAATACATTTTTAATTTAAAAATATATACATTTTTTATTAAAAATAAATAATTTATAAGAAAAAAAAAATTTTATACAAATAAAAATAAAATAAATAAATAAAAAATAATAAATAAAAATAAATAAACAGATATATAAATAAAAATAAAAAATAAAAATGTAAATAGTAATAAAATAATAATAAAATAAATAATTTATAATAAATAAATAATTTTGTATCAATAAAAACAAAATAAATAAAGAAATAAATAGTTTAAAAATAATAATAAAATAAATAATTTATTAAAAATAAATAATTTATAATAAATAAATAATTTTTGAAACAAAATAAATAAACAAATAAAAATAAAAAATAATAATAAAGAAATAAATAGTTTAAAGAATAAATAAACTTTTCATTTAAAATTAAATACTTTTTTATCAAATGAATAAATTTTTCATTTAAAAATAAATAAAATTAGTTAAAAATAAATAATTTAATAAATTTTTTTTTAAGAAAAGCATTTTTATATAAACATAAAGAAAAATTTTTATAAAAAAAATAAATAAAATTTCTAATAAAAGTTAATAAATAAACACAAATATTTTTTCATGTCAAAATAGAAAAATTTTTTTTATTTTAAATAGTGAAATTTTTTTTGGCCAATAAATAATTTACTAAAAAATTTGTATTTAAAAAAGTAATTCTTTCAATTAAATAAATAAATATTTATTTAATTAATTATTTTATTGAAAGAGTTATTAAATAATTAAATAAATATTTATTTATTTAATTGAAAGATTTCTTTTTTTAAATAAAAATATAAATAAATAATGGTTTTATATAACAACAAAAACTTTTTACAATTATTATCTGTTAATCCCAACTCCAACCGGCAAATTTGAGGCCCATGATAGCGATAATGAATGAATAAGAATAATCCCGAACTCTTGCAGAGAGGTTGAAAAATGTTTTCCTGTCCCTCCTTAGCAGAGTTGACTTCTGTAAAATTGGTGAAGTAAAATACTCTCCATGAAATCCAAGTATTGCCATGACCATGGGTCGTACATATTCATGTTTTGTGAACTCGTACCTATCAAAGTTCTTTAGACTTGTTGACTACTTAGATTTACTTCAGAACTGCCCAAAGCAGTGAAGTTCGGGAGCTCCAGAACAACTGAAGGGTTTTCCAACAAGAGGTGTTATTTTGAATCAGCCGGTATTTCGGTAGCTGTCACTTTTGAAGCTTTTATTCTTTGACAGGTAGAAACTACGCCATTACTAAAAATGGAACGATACACGCTTCAACAACGCATTGAAATTATTAAAGTTCACTACAAAAATGGTGAAAATCTTGCAG
Source organism: Clusia tigrina (assembly GCA_920105625.2). Taxonomy (NCBI): domain Eukaryota; kingdom Metazoa; phylum Arthropoda; class Insecta; order Diptera; family Clusiidae; genus Clusia; species Clusia tigrina. The sequence goes on from OV050030.1 coordinate 33,826,450, forward strand.
TCACAGTTCGCAAAACTAAAGCATTTTTGGGTCGGCATCCTTGTCGGACCGCAATACAGAAATTGGTGGAAAAATTGGAGCTGTTGGGACAAGTTAGTGATGTGAAGAAGAAAACCCGTGCACGTCGCTCAAGAACAACTGAGAATATTGCTGCTGTAGCCCAAAGTGTTGAAGAAAACCCAGGTTTGTCCATTCCTCGTCGTTCTTTGGAATTGGGCATTCCACAAACGTCATTACACCGTATTTTGCATAAAGACTTGGGTCTTAAGGCTCAGTTAACACAAGAACTCAAGCCGGTCGATCATCAACAACGTCGTGTCTTTGTTGACTGGGTCCTTGAAATGCATGAAAATGATCCGGAATTCCAACGAAAAATCATCTTGACTGATGATGCCCATTTCCACCTCGGTGGCTACGTCAACAAGCAAAATTGTCGCATCTGGGGCTCGGAAAACCCAAGAGTTATTGTTGAGAAGCCTCTCCATCCTCAACGTGTGACTGTTTGGTGCGGTTTATGGTCCGGCGGGGTCATTGGACCTTACTTTTTCGAAAATGAGGTTGGATCAACAGTTACGGTGAATGGATTGCGCTATCGAGAGATGATTAATGATTTTTTATGGTCGGAGTTGGATGGTATTGATCTGGACAACGTTTACTTTCAACAAGACGGCGCTACGTGCCACACAAGCAACGAAACCATTGCTCTTTTACGGGAAAAGTTTCCGGACCGTGTTATCTCTCGAAGAGGTGATCACAATTGGCCACCGAGATCTTGTGATTTAACACCTTGCGACTTCTTCCTTTGGGGCCACGTGAAAGATAAGGTCTACGCCAACAGCCCAGCGTCGATTCAAGACCTCAAAGATAGAATTCGTGAGGCTATCGATGACATAGGGCAGACACTTTGCCATTTGGTTATGGAAAATTTCATGAAAAGGATATGGTCCTGTAAGCGTGGTCGTTTGGCTGATGTTGTTTTTCATTATTAACGGCATACCTTCCTCTTTATTATGAAATAAACATCCGATTATTTATCTCAAAAAAATTGCATTTTTCTTTGAATACCAAAATAACACCTCTTATTGGAAAACCCTTTACAACAACGAAAACAACCGAACAATTCAATGAGGAAACATAAAAATGATCAATTTGGAAGCCAGAAAATCGTGACTACAATTTTGTGTGAGCTTTTGGTTGAAGAGAATACACAGCAGGATACAGAATGGGGACGGATGTGCTTCTAATTTAAAGTTCTATCAATTATTTGTTTTGATTATAATGGAAAGGGCTCAATTGCTGATTGAGTTTACGCCACTTTGTAATTGTTTGAGGTAAATACGAGTATAATGGAAGGAGCTCAAAGAACAGTATTAGAAACAGATCATTGAGTTTACGACAGTTGGGTCATGGTTAGTTTTTAAGGTCAGTCTCTCTGAGTAATTGATGTGTGTTTTGCAATATGTATATATATCAGCTAAACGTCTTCCTGAACACTTGAAATATATATATATATATATATATATATATATATATATATATATATATATATATATATATATATATATATATATATATATATATATCAACTAAATGCCTTCCTGAACACTTGCAATATATATATCAGCTAAATGTCTTCCTCAACACTATTTGCAGCCAGAGCAATTGAGCAACTGTTTCTTGCATAAGTTCAGACCAAGAATGAACTCATGTCCTCTCTAATCAATTGAACCATGTTTATATTAAAATTACGAAGAACTCTTTCGGATCTTCTATCTCAGAGCGGTGAAGCAATCCCCTAAGCCACCCGCCAATTCCAGGTCTGAGGTTTTATATTGAATATAAAAGTGGGGTAGGCCGGGCAGCCGCCGTAGAAGCAGGTCTCCCAGCACTCAGGCATGTGTTGACTATACTCATTGCTTAATCAGCGAGATCGAAGCAACTAGTGCCGTAAAAAACACCGGTTACCACAAAATCGCTGCTAAGGTCATCACTAGAGCATTCTTACCACTGGAATATGAGTGAGAGCAGTCGAATTGGTTTGTTTTCTAAGCGTGGAATAACTATGTTCCTTATAGTTTCAGGATATGCTATCTTGCAACTGCACATATTATATTATTGATTACTGTTTTGGTTAGAAAAGGGGAGCAAGGGACTATTTGAAACCAACCTCCCCCTCCTTGAACTGATTGATTATTTTTATTGTTAATTCTTGCATTCCAATTTGAGTCATTCCAAAGTGGAGAACTCCACAGATACGCCAATAAAACGTGCTCACTAACATTGTACTCTAACATATTCTGTTGAATGTAAGCACTATTCAGCTCCAAACTGGTGGCACTAAATTGTGGCTCAACCTTAAAGCACATTCGCAGCGATTGGCAGTGAAATTGAAAAGCTGCAACGACCGCGACCAGCGTTGCAATGTGTGAGAAAGTGGTGGCATAACTGGCTAACAGTGTGGTGGGGAGGGGGGCATATACATACAGTAACATAGAAAGAGCGGGAGATGGGCACAGGGGAGGGTGTAAACAGCGCTAATGTGCTGAGGCTCAGGCACTGGCACTGGCACTGGTACTGGCACTGGTACACTGGCAGAGGTAGAAGCAGAGCTCCTTTTTATGTAGACTGGAAAATGAAACGAAGCGAAAAACTTGTACATAAAAAGAAAATTATGCAGCAGCAGCAGAAAAAACGGCAACACAACAACAACAACAACAACAACAAAAACGTGGAAAACAGAAAATGAGAAAAAAAAGAAAAAGTTGCACATATTAATTTCCACAACAACAACAGCAACAACAACAACAACGACAAGAAAAGCAACTACTTGGCACAGCGAAATGAGGGAGAAAATATGTGTGTGCAACAACGTCGACGACGCGCGTGGAATAGAAAGTGGTAGTAGCGTGTGTGCAAACGTGTTTGCTTCGTTTTTCCTTTTATTCTCTTTTTGTTTCGTTTTTCCTTTTCTTTCTTTTTTGTTTTGTTTTTGGTTTATTTCAGTTTGAAAAGGCATTAAGCCGAGGAGTCTCTTTCTTTTTAATCTTTTTTGCATTCTGTTTTTGATACTTTTTTTGCTGCGGCACCACTACGGCCGCTGGCAATCTGTGTAAATGCGCCAATGTACTGCAATGCACTTTGCCTGAGCTGCGGCAGCAACGGTAGAGGCAACAGAAAGGTTGCTGGGCTGACTGACTGACTGTTCTGAGGTGGGTGTTGCGTTGTACTGCCTGCCTTGCCTCACTGCCTGCCTCACTGCCTGCCTCACTGCCTGCATCACCGCCTGCCTGCCTGCCTTGCCTCACTGCCTGCCTCACTGCCTACCTCACTGCCTGCCTGCCAGCCAACACTTGGAGTGGTGCTTCAAAGCGCCTACAAAGCAATGCCACTTGGCGCTCTGAAGTGGCTTTCCTGTGCTATTAGAAACATTTGTTATTCTTCTTGTTGTAGTTGTTGTTGTTGCATGCTGCATATGCATGTCTTGGCTGAACATGCTGCCAACTTTTGTCAAGTCAAATTGCACTTGTGTTTAGGGTAGGACGTGACTATTTACGAGTAGCCAGTTTCGTTTCGGGGTTCTTTTTTGCTGTGCTGCCGCTTCAGCCACTGTTGCTGCTGCGTGCGATCAGTTACCAGAGATACCCGCACTTGTGCTTCATACTTGGCATTCTGAAGTGTTGTCGCCTGGGCCTTAAATCTTATCGCCAAATCGTGCAACGCCTTGCTTCACGGTGACAATTTAAATCGAAGAAAACTTGGCTACCACCGACGTTCGCATGGAGGTTAAACCTTGAGACAGCTTTGAATAACTATTCCCTTTAATGTTTCAGGGGATAAACTTGGGAATTTTTGAGTCTATGGTGGCTGTGATTAATTTGTGCTGGCATCTGCAGGGATCTGTGCTGACGATTCACATAAAATATGAGTAGGAATGACAGTGGGAGGGATTTACTCTACAAGAATCATGAAAACACTAGGTTAGAATATTGATGTGGAGCTTTTAGCGTATGTTTTTCACTGCCTAAAGCCGTTATGGAATCGCTGGTGATACTTATATATAAGGACATGAAAGTTATAAAGCTGCTGCATGAGTGCCCAGTACTGATATATTTACTCAATATGCTATTAAAGTAAATTTTGTGGACAGATCTCAAATGGTTGAACAGTGACTGAATAAATCGTCAAGTTATCGGTTGAACAGTGACTGAATAAATCGTCAAGTTATCGGTTGAACAGTAACTGAATAAATCGTCAAGTTATCGGTTGAACAGTAACTGAATAAATCGTCAAGTTATCGGTTGAAAAGTGACTGAAGAAATCGTCAAGTTATCGGCTGAATAGTGACTGAATAAATCGTGAAGTTATCGGTTGAACAGTGACTGAAGAAATCATCAAGTTATCGGTTGAACAGTGACTGAATAAATCGTAGAGTTATCGGTTGAACAGTGACTGAAGAACTCATCAAGTTATCGGTTGAACAGTGACTGAAGAAATCGTCAAGTTATCGCTTGAACCTTGACTGAATAAATCGTCAAGTTATCGGTTGAACAGTGACTGAATAAATCGTAGAGTTATCGGTTGAACAGTGACTGAAGAAATCATCAAGTTATCGGTTGAACAGTGACTGAATACATCGTCAAGTTACATTTCCTTCATATAATAAATTTTTAAATAAGCCTTTTTTAAGAAGCTTTTTTTGGGCGATCATATAGCGAATCAGAAAATTTGATCCCAGATATAGGAACCCCACTTTTAAGCTAGAAAATATTTCTCTCTTAAAATAATGCTTTGAACTGATTATAAAGAGCAGAATAACTGAAATCTCAGTCCATCGAAGCTGCCATATAAAGCTCTGTAGACATGTTGGAGCTTTGTAGCTGAATCACCGTGAAAGCTGCTCCAGCACAAAACCGTAAGTTAAAAGCTCTTAACATATATGCGAACTTGATCCTGTACGATTGTATAAGCGCGTCCTTTCGGTTGTGAGCTGCTCTGAGGATATAATTGTAGATGATACCAGATTAATAAGGAACACGTCTGTTTTAGTTCGTAGACAGCAGTAGAAGAAGGAAGTTTATTTCAAAATTCTTTACATAAGTTTATGCCAAACAGCATTCACAATGTGCTAATGTGCTATTGGAAAACTATTCACAATAATATAGTATACTGTACCCCCGGCATATGCGAATATATGTAGGACGAATCTACTTTCACTGACTTTACAGTGAAACAATATTTTGCTCTGCGTGCAAATCAGAGTTTTTAAACAACCAATTTCTCAGTTAAAATTCCATTGAGAACAGTTTTGAGTTCAGTTGATTTCTCCAGATGAATTTTAGGCTCATCCTGAATCTAGTCGACTCAGTCCCGAGTATGTTTTTTGGCTTGTGAATATATCGACAATAAAGTGCTTGTCAATTTGAGATATCGATCATAGCTATGCTACCTTAGAGTCCAAAATGAACCACTGATGAAACTTCAAATGGCTCTAACTTCTATAAGGTTCGTCCTACACCTATCAAAGTTGGCAACATTCAAATGCTGTAACTTTTTACTGGAGCGTCATAAAACCTTGAAATTTTGTACTATTAATAGGTTCATTAGTTATTGGGTTAAGCACTTCATTTCGGGGGTAATTAATTATTTATCAAATCATCATATCAAGCAATCAGTCTGATTCTTCAATTGTGTGTCTAAACAAGAGATAAAATAAGCGTATTAGTCTGCAGGGGGGTTTAATCTCTAGAAAAGTATCCTTTCCGAAGAGTTTCCGAACAATGGCAAAGCCCCCGTGTTGAAAGTACATGCAGGACTCCTTCAAATGGATGCCAACATTGAAAGAGGACTATTTAGAAAAAAATTGTTATATTCCCCTACTCAGGCTTAGCACTTAAGTAGCAATACTCGTATATAAAATAGCATAAATTGTATCTTTGGACTTATTTAACTTGCTTTTGTATGCAGAACCACGTTTATCTTGTCGGCTTTGTATTAGGCCTATGCGCTTACATTTCCTTCTTCCACTCCCTGCTCAAATCCTTCCCGCAAACATATTCATTTCCAAACACAAAAACACGTTATTAGCGAGTTCTTTTATAACTCCACTTTCCAACTTTTCCACAACAACAAGAACAACAATAACAACATCAACAGCAGCAGCAACAGCAACTCCAAAGGCGCAAACCCAACAACACAGCACACACAACAATTTTCATCATTAAAGTCAATTTTTTTTGTATAGGCCTGCTCTACCACAACACGAGTGACTCCTCCATCACCAACACCACCACCGCCACCACCGCGCGGCACTACCACCTCATCCACAAAGAGCACTGCCAACAGCCGTCAAACGGACGCAACCCAGTTGAGTTCATTGTGTTATTGTGCCTTCGCGTGCCTCCGCATAACACTATATACCCACATAATACGGGCTCACTGTGGCAGGCATGAGTGCGCCACCGCCAATGAAGCGCACACCACACACAAACGCACTCGCTCACTCACACACACGCAGATAGAGAAAGACACAGCTGCAGTCACAGTCAGAAACAGGCCCTGACTTTGACGCTTTTGATACTTTACAGTACAGTTGTTGTTGCAAGTAACATGTTCACACAGAGCAGAGAGTAGTCATTCCATAGCAGAAGGGAACACTTTGCAAAGGACTCTGCTAGCAAGCTTTTAATATATAATCAGAAAATAGACAACTCAGTCTTAAAGCCAATCAAGAAGTAATGGAAATGTTTCAAAATGTGTTTCAGAAGGAAATTTCCAGACTGGAGATATTCAAGAAGCCGCATGCTCGCTGAATTAATTGCTTGGCACATCCTGTTATATTTTGAAGGACTTTATTAAGTTATTCAAACAAGGCTCTTCATAAGGAAAAATGAATGTGAATGAAATCCTTGTCAGAAATAAATATTTAAACATTGATTTGAAATCAAGACGCCTGCAGCACTGCTCTAAACAAACTTAAATTTGCGATCCTTGTAGGCCACTTGCCCGGTGCGGTACAACTGCTCGCGAGCATTGCGCTCCGACCAAATCAGGTAGGAGAATGCACCGAACGGTATGATGAAAACGCCCATGATCCAACGGATAGAGCGTGGGGTGGGCCTGAAGTGATCGTAGCTGGTAAGTTGCGCCGCTTCAAAGCGGTCGATTGCCTTCTCGGTCTACAAACAGAAGAGAGAGGAAGATTGCGAGGATTAATTATCGCTTGAGATTAACTTCCGACTAGTTCAATTCACTTACTATATGGCCACCCGCGCCCAAGGCATGGCGGTGCGGATCCGACGACTTCTTCAAATACTCCTCACGCAAGCGCAGGGTGCGCTCATGTTTCTTCTTCAGTAACTCCTCTTCCTCGGATTTCTTCATTTTTTTAATATATGGCTAGAAAATTGTTTATGTACTTCTAGAAAGTATTCTATACTTCTAGAAAAGCGTCTATATACTTCTAGAAAGTATTCCGAACTATTAAAAGGTACTCTGTACTATTAGAAAGTATTCTGTACTTATAGAAAAATATCTATATACTTCTAGCAAAACGTCTATATACTTCTAGAAAGTTCGGCACAATAAAAGATTCAGTTTAAGATTTAGGAAAACTCTTTTGATAGCAGAGTTCCGTATAGGGCAAAGTTGGCTGTGCTTGCTATGAGGTTTTAAATACCGGTGTTCGAGTATTACACGGTGAATCCACTTCATTCGGTGTTGCTCTCAAAAAGAGCCTAGTCAAGATCGGTGATTGGATAATAAAAATATCTGAGCCAAAGAGGTCCACAAACGAACTTCACACTCACATTGTAATAAAAAAAGTAGAAATTTCTTCTACGGCTGTCAGAAAACGAGTGATGAATGATTGGAAATCAAGGTAATGAGAATGGTTTAAAGAAATGGAATGATGATTGAAAGAAAGGGAATGATAATGATTGAAAGAAAGGGAATGAGAATGATTGAAAGGGAATGAGAATGATTGAAAGACAGGGAATGATAATGATTGAAAAAAGGGAATGATAATGATTGAAAGAAAAGGAATGAGAATGATTTAAAGAAAGGAAATGATAATGAATGAAAGAAATGGAATGATGATTGAAAGAAAGGGAATGATAATTATTGAAAGAAAGGGAATGATAATTATTGAAAGAAAGGGAATGAGGATGATTGAAAGAAAGGGAATGAGAATGATTGAAAGGGAATGAGAATGATTTCAAGAAAGAGAATGATAAAGATTTAAATAAAGCGAATGAGAATGATTTAAAGAAAGGGAATGATAATGTTTGAAAGAAAGGGAATGAGAATGATTGAAAGAAAAGGAATGAGGATGATTTAAGGAAATGGAATGATGATTAAAAGAAAGGGAATGAGAATGATTTCAAGAAAGAGAATGATAAAGATTGAAAGAAAGCGAATGAGAATGATTTAAGAAAGGGAATGAGAATGATTGAAACAAAGGGAATGATAATGATTGAAAGAAAGGAAATGATAATTATTGAAAGAAAGGGAATGATAATTATTGAAAGAAAGGGAATGATAATGATTGAAAGAAAGGAAATGATAATTATTGAAAGAAAGGGAATGATAATTATTGAAAGAAAGGGAATGATAATGATTGAAAGAAAGGGAATGAGAATGTTTGAAAGAAAGCGAATGAGAATGATTAAAAGAAAGGGAAAATGAGAATTATTTAAAGAAAGGGAATGAGAATGATTTAAACAAAAGTAATAGGAGTCAACGAGCCTAAGCGCAAAACATATAAGAATAAATCTCTCCCGAGAAGACTGAAAATGCCACGTTCTCAACTCTTTCGTTTATTAATAGGCGTCTCAAAGAGTAATTGGAAATCTTGAATATATCTGGATCTTAATAGAATAAAAATAACAGAATCTTAAAAGATCCATCACTGAATTATGTCAAGTAATTCACTTCATTGAGAATTTAGTTATTAAGTAATACAATATTAAATTAATTAATAAACAATATTTATTCACTAACATTTTATTTACAGTTGCATAAACAACCTTATAACTACGCCTTCCAAGTCACAACTGCTCTAACAGACATGCAACATTTTATGCAATTCAGCTGCTTTCGAGTTCATTCATACATACTCAAATTCACAACTGTTCTAACAAAAGGATTCATCTCCCTTTTATGCAATTCAGCTGCTTTAACAAGTCATTGCTACATACTCCGAACTAGCAGGGCCATAGGGTTATTCTAATTTTATGATCGGTAGCTTACAATAACATGCTAGTGTACAAGCCCAAAAGGATACCATCATATCATCACTATCATTTTAAAACTGGTTGGTTATATCTCTGAGCTAGTTTAGTAGCTTAGAAAAGGTTATCATCGTTTTATGACTGGTTGTTTATGGTTCTGTGCTAGTAAGTAGCGCAAAAGAGGTCCTATCATTTTGAGACGGTATGCTAGTATAGTAGTGAAAAGAGTTACTATCAATTATGACTAGTTATTTGTGACTCACTATGTGCGACCTTTCAATAAAGGATAATTCTATTAGATTTACCACATTTATTCATATACAGGCGGTCGAAAAATGAATATTTCTGTACCATATTAATGTACGCTATCACTTGGATCTCTTGTTGGGACTTCGGATTTTGACAGAACGAATTTTGATTGGAAAACAATCACCAAATGCATAGTGGTTGGGAAAAGTGTTGCTGAAACTTAGGAGCAATCTATTATTCAGGATTTCCGTATTGTTTCCGTATTGTTTCCGTATTTCACAGGTCAGAACGTGTGAAACTGGTTTTTCTCGGTTATTAAGGTAAATCATACGATGATTATTCGTATCTTCCATAATTTCCTTGGAAGTCTAAGCCATCGCCAAATGTGTTGTCACTTCATCCGCAACAATACTTATGTCAAAGATATCGATACTAAAACACCAGCAGAAGTTAATGTGGGCTTAGTCGGTCTTTCTTGATATCACCAACCGATCGTTCATTATAAGAAACATATTCTTGTTGGAGTTAAGGACTTGCACTTTAAGTATTCCACCCTTCAAAGCCCTGTGGCCTGATATTAGTTGATAGCTTTGGATTCACCAACCTCAACTGCTTCAATGTTGGGGGGAGATTACAACAATAAAATACTTACTGAAGCCGTTATTTTGAAGGAGTTGGCATCACTGAGCTTTTGCTCCTCTTACTACGTAGCTAGTAACAATGCTGCCAAGTTCAAATTTTTATGGTTAGTGCATAGACTAAGAATTTAGTCATATACAAAAATGCTTCCATATATAGAAATATTAATATTGTAGGTAGAATTGTACTCAGTTCTACAAAGCATTGAATGAGGGACTTCATTCCTGTTCTTGGACAAAGCAATTAAGTAGGGAGGCTATAAAGGAGGTTATAAATAATTGACTATAATTCCACCGATATTAATCCAACATTTCTTGCAAACTTTTATAGATTTTTATGAAACTAGACACAATATTTATAAGAACACTGGGAAAGCCACTCCTCCACCTACCCTAAAGGATCGTCTGTAAGTTCATTGACTTTGCCATGGATATTTGGAGAGTTTAGATCTTCCATTTTGCTAGTATTCCGACTTTTGCTCTTGCTGCCAAATCTATTGCTTTCCTATGGGTCTTTCATTCACCACTCGTACCCGCTAGCTTCAGATTCAATTGTTCTTTGTCTCTGCGTAGGCATGGAGTCAGTTTCACCACGCCACATTGAGCGCCGCACAGTTCCTCTTTGATGTAGGCCTGTACCAGGCAGTTCGCCTTTGGTTATGAAGCTTCTGTTTTGTGTTTAAACTTTTACAACTTTTTTTTGGAATATTTCTCTCCCTGCGTCTTTGATTGTATTTATATAGGTTTTATTTTTATTTACTATTTTGCTTATAGTACTCCTTTTCGTTTTACATTGGCATAGGTAAGTTCTGGTGCGTCCGCCTATCCGTCCGTCCGTCCGTCCGTCCGTCTGTCATTCATTCATGTTTATTTGCACAAATGTTGGAAGGAGATTTTTTTTCCATTTGTTTAATTCTTTCATTTGATGTCGAGCCTGCTTTTGTTTTTGCTGTTTGTTTGTTTACGTTTTTTGCTTCTATTTCATATCATATTTTTGTTTAATTTTCTGAATTATTATTAAAAATGCACTTTTATACTTTTATTTGTGCATTTGTGGCGGGTCTTACTTTGCAATAGAGAAGAAAACTCATTGCGTGCCGCTTGATGAAACTTCTCAATGGGATGTTATACAGACGGTTGAAGGCATGTCGTATCACCGCTGAACCGTTTGATTGGGAGACGCCACAACAGTAAGGATAACACTCAGGTCGAAGTCTGAAGACAAACCCAATAAGAGATATGCCACAAAAAGAAGATTCGTTAATGCAGTCCCTTTTTCTTTGATTGTTTAGTTTTAACTTAGTAATCATTATCGAGAAAGTGACCCGTGAGTAATGCATGGGGCCATTTGTTGAGTCTTAGGGTAGGTAATACAACTGGAGAGTTGTTGGCAGGAATGTGTATAAAGCCCCAATATTATGCATTCACTAGTCTACTTGGTGTTTGTATACTTTTCTTTGTATAATTTACATCCGCAATTTTTATTCTTTGTATAAATTACATTCGCATGTATAAAAATACATGTAGAGAATAACGTAATTTGCAACATTTATACACATTATTATGTAATTTTCGAGTTTTCTTGAAATTAGAAGTTTTTACATTGTCTACATGGCATTTGGTTATTTCTTGGCCACAATTTCAAATATGTAAATTCTAAGTTTTCTGCAAAAAAAGAATCTTCGTTGTGTTTCTACAATTTCTATATATAGAAAATCGTATAATATATGACATTTTTTTGTATATTTTCTAAGATTTTTATATATAAAAATTTTTAATCTATCTATTTTATGCATGTAGAAAATTGAGTATAAAAAATAGAAAATTTTTTACATTTATAAAGTTTTATTTACACGAGATTTCAATGGGAAACTTTGACTTTTTTACATGTATTGAGTATAATTTTTGAATATTCTATGGGAAATTTTGACTTTTCTACGTCGACTTGAAATTTTTCTACCCATAATTTAGTACTTGGAGAATATTATGTAAATTCAAATTTTTTCTTATATTATTTAATTTTTCAATATAAAAAAAAATTTTTACTCACAATTTTATACGTGTAGAAAATTGTATGACTTCAGTTTTTTCTATGGGAAATCATTTCTACGTGGACTTAAAATTTTTCTACACATAATTTTGTATTTGGAAAAAATTATATAATTTCTGAAATATTTAATTTTTCCAAGCATTCAAATTCAAAATTTATTTTATTTTATTTAAGTTTTCAATATATAAAAAATTCCAAATTTTTAACTCACAATTTTATACATGTAGAAAATTGTATAACTTTAGTTATTTCTATGGGAAATTTAGTATTTTTCTACGTGGTGTTTGAATATACATTTTGTACATGTAGAATATTATATAGTTTCTAAAATATGTTATTTTTCCAAGTTTTCAATATTTAAACGCATTTTGAATTTTTTACTGACAAATTTATACATGTAGAGAATTGTATAATTTTAAAGTTTTCATGGGAAATATCGATATTTTCTATGAAATATACATATGCATATGCAGAAACATACGTAGATTCATACATATATGGATACGCATATTGTATACATATACTTATACATTCACATATAAATATATATGTATATACATAATCTCTGTGGGTTTTCTTCACATAACTTTCACATAACATTTAGAAAATTGCATACTTTCCAAGTTTTCTCCATATTTTAATTTTTTTTACGTGTTATTTGCATATTTTCTACACATAATAACTACTTGTAGAAAAACCTATAATTCGTTACAATTTTAATACACTGAAATGAATCTTTTTTCTACGTGTTATTTGCATATTTTCTACACATAATTTTGTATATGTAGAAAATTATACATACTTTCCAAATTTTCACCATATTGACGATTTTAATTTTTTGACAGAGCTGAAGGCGCTGGCAGCTAGTGCTCCCCTTACAATGTAAAATAATAATTAAGTTATTGTTTTTCAAGTAATAATAATAATAATAATTTTTTGACATGATATTTGGATATATTCTACACATAATAGTTGTAGAGAATCATATAATTGATTATACTTTCAATCCATTGAAAGAATTCTTTATTTCTACTTGTTATTTGCATATTTTCTACACATAATTTTGTACATGTAGAAAATTGCATACATTCCAAGTTTTCTCCATATTGACCATTTTGATTTTTTGGCGTGATATTTGCATATATTCTACACATAATACTTGTAGAAAATCATACAATTCGTCACACTTTCAATAAATTGAAATAATTCTGTATTTTTACATGCTATTTGCATATTTTCTACCCATAATTTTGTACATGTAGAAAATCGTATAATTTCTAAGTTTTTATAGATTTTTTATGGGTTTCTCCAGTCGGTGCTTTGATCTGTTTATGCGGTGCCTACTTCTCCGAAGACTGCTACTCATGATCAAGTATCAGCATACTCATACTTTAATTATCTATGTACACATTTTATATTGCAATTTGTTGAACGAAAAGGAGCCTATAAACAAGTTCAATTATCCTTTATTGCCATTAAATTGGCATTTAACCAAGCTTAAACGGGCACATAAATCATGCATAAACTTCAAATTGCAATTTCCACAAATATCAACGCCGTTAATAATGCACATCAAAAGTGTACCGAACGGCAACACCACAGGCCACGATGGACGGATGGACGGATGACGGAGGCACGGACAGATGAACCAACAGACTGACAGACACACAGCCAGAGACAAAGAAAGAGCGAGAGAATAGTGCACAAATGTGGTGAACACATGTTCGGACGATAAAACTAAAAGTAAACACTGCGAGGGACAAACGGGCAGACGGGCCGGGACCAGCTGGACGCAAACGCTTTAAAATTGCATAAACGCTTAACGCTTAACGAGTCAACGAATGAGCGGGCTGAGTTCATTACCAGAAAACAAGATAAACCTAAACAGAAATGCGGACGATGGATGAACCGGCAATACAAACTAAAAAAAGCACACAAAAAAGAACACAAAATTGCAGTGGAATCATTACAAAAAGTGTGTGCAAAAGAACCAAGCAAAGGGGGAGGAGGAAAGGGAACTCACAATTCGTGGGCACACTCGGAGCAATGAAGACACGCCACCAGAACTGCATGGAACGAAATTAAAAGCGTTTGAATTATGCATTTGGGCATGTAGCGGCATTACTCAGATGGAGGAGCAGGTGGAGGAGCAGTAGAAGGAGAATGAGAGGGGGCAACTAACAATGTTGAAAAATAAATGGGGAAAATAGTGCAAATGCGCGTCGATGTCGTGGTTGACGTCAGCAATACCGCCGCGTGCAACACTGACAGTGGCACATTAACCAGCAATGCACGGTGCCACATTTGTTTACAGACACACACACACACAGAGACGCACTTCCGCCATTGACAGAGCCGCACGCACAAGCGCACATAAACACACACAGACACTGGGAGCAAAGTGCCCAGCAATATGGCGGCCAGTGTGCTTTGCACTGAGAATGGAAGTCCACCAAGTACGAGGCAAAATGGAAGAAATCAACAAATAAACCTAGAAAACAAGAAAGAAGTCGAATAAAAATACAAAGTCGGCTGGTCTCTAGTCAGGGGCGCACTCAGAAATAACTTTCGGAAGGGGTTTCGATGCCTTAACATCGTCATTTCGTGCAAAGTGCGAGTAGGTTCGCCCCAAACCCCTCCGCTCTGGGCTATTAGTCAACATGCGTTGCATGGACACACCATAAAACAACGCAACACGACATGACATGACATGACACGACACAACATAACTGTAATGTACGTGTAACGTTACGCAACGTCACGTAACGTAATGAGTGGCGCGTATCTTTGCTAACTGACCGTGGCGAAAACTTTCCTTGAACTCTGCCACAAAATAAAACACAAACAAACATGAAAAGCAGACAAGAAAAAGAAGAAAAATTCAAAAGCAAAATAAAAGCAAATAAAATTTGCCATAAACAGCAAATTCCTTGAAAAAAGCGTCCATGGAAGTCAGTGGCAAAAAATTTTTAGAATTAAAAAAAATTCCTTTTACATTTTTTTGCCTTTCAAAGCGAAAGGACACAAATAATTATCCATGCGACAGCAGCGGTGCATTGCATAAATTTTCTGTGGCAGCAATCGGAGTCGGTCCTTTTTCGCGGCAGCCAAAGCAGCAGCACACACACACACACACAAACACTCACCCGTACCGCGTCAATACGAACGAGAGTACTTTCTTCTGCCACTTCCACTTATTTGTGCAACTTTTGCTTGCGTGTAATTTTGTGTGGATTTGCAATGAAAATATTCGCTCTGTGTTTGTGCCATTGCAGCAATTATGTACGTAGTAGACATGCACGAAGAGACTCCACACTCTCCTCTGCACTGGCTTAGTTTACATTTTGGCCTTTCACTGCAGTTTCCATTTGAAGGCTGTTTGTTTATTTTTATCTTGGATTTTGCGCCATTTTTATATACACTCGTCTACTCGTGTGCATGTCGTACACAAGAAGTTTACATAAGTACAAATAAACATCCTTTGGCATTTTCATTTCTTTCCTACAAAGCCAAAGGCCAAGTCATTTTGCTGGTTGGCAGGGAGTGTGTCTTTATGGGTTTAGAATTTTAGACGCCATTGCGACGCCATTTCGTGCATGCACAGCAAATACATGCAAACATATGTAAATATGTTTACATGCATGTGTGTATACACACACACACACACACACACACACTATCAAACAAACACCCAACACATATGTGTATGTATTTATTTCCATAGGAAAACTTGCAAATGTTGCATGTCAATAGCAATGCAGCGCCATTTTTGGCTCTTGCAGGATGTATCACAGTGGCATTGGGAGGGTTTACACGAGCAGGCTTCAAAGTGACTCGTACATGCTTTAGTGTGACTGATACAGGCTTCAGAGTGTCTTGAACAGGCTTCAGTGTGACTCGAGCGGGTTTTAGTGTGACTTTGACTGTATGGAGTATGATTGACTTAAACCGACTTGACTGATACAGGCTCAAGTGTAACTTAAAGTAGGTTCAGTATGACGCGAACGGGTTGTAGAGTGACTCGAACTGCCTATAGTGTGACTCAAACTGGTTTGAACATGATTGAAAATGGGTTCAGTGTGACTCAAACAGGCTTCAGTATGATTGACATAAACCATAGAGTAAAGAAATAAGAGTCACAATCTGAAATGTCACTCATTTTTCGACATAGAAGAGATCGGTCGGGAGTAATAAACAGAGTGGTGCTGTGATATGAAAATGAGAGCTATTGAGTAATTGGCGCTATTAGCAGCGCCGCCATACAAAAAGTTTGTTGTTCGAGACTGTGACTCCTATTTCTTTACTCTATGCTTAAACCGACTTCAGTGTGGGGTGTTAAAAAGCCTTCATTGAGATTTGAAATAGCTTTAGTGTGCCTTGAAAAGGCTTAAGTGTCACTCCAACAGGCTTTACTGTGACTCAAACTGCCTTTAGTTTGACTCAATTGGTTTCAATGTGAATCAAAATGGGTTCAGTTGGACTCAAACAGGCTATGAATGACTTAAACCGACTTCAGTATGGGGTTAAAAAGCCTTCTTTGCGATTTAAAATAGCTTGAATGTGCCTCGAAAAGGCTTCAGTGTCACTCCAACAGGCGGCACTATGACTCAAACTGTGACGTTCACTGTGACTAAAACTGCGTTCACTGTGACTCAAACTGCCTTTAGTGTGACTCAAACAGGTTTCATTGTGATTCAAAATGGGTTTGGTACGAGTCGAACGGGTTTTAGTGTAACTTACACTGGGTGTGTGACTCGAACAGACTCCAGTATGATTTAGTTTGACTCTTAATAAGATTCAGTGCCCTTCGAACAGGCTTCACTGTGACTCAAACTGCCTTTAGTGTGACTCAAACTGGTTTAAATTTTACTCAAAATGGGTTCAGTGTGACTCAAACTGATTTCAGTTTGCCACGAATAGGGCCTCAGTATGATTGACTTAGACCGAATTCAGTGTTAATCGAACTGGTTTCATTATGACTCAAACTGGCTTCAATTGTGACTGATACAGGCTTTAATGTGACTGAAACTGGTTTTGTTAGGACATTTTTACTTGAATTACTTTAAGAAGCGATAAGTGCAGAAGAAAATAAGCCAGAAAAGAAAGAAAGAGGCTCACGATCCACGTGAGCCTTATATTTCCACAATGATTCTGTGATTCTTCCGCAATGTTAATTAAACCGAGTGAGATGTAGAGTGATTGTGCAAAAGCACTCAATCTTGAGGCTTAGAATTGCTTCGAAATGTATTCAAGAGCCACTTTTAGATCCCATTAGAATCGGAAGTGAATCCGAAGTCACTGCAACGACTTGGAAGTACTTCGAAATGTATTCTAATTTGTGCAAGAGTCCTAAGAATGCTTTTAGATCCCTTAAGAATTGGAAGTGAATCTAAAGTCACTGCAACGACTTGGAAATGCTTCGAAATGCTTCAAAATGTATTCAAGAGCCACGAGACTAGGTCCCTTAAGAATTGGGAGTGAATACTATGTTAATGCTGGTAAATGGTTCGAAATGTGTTGCGAAATGTACCCGAACATTTTTAGATCTTATAAGAATGCGAAGAGATTTTTAAAGTGCTCTACTAACAAAAACGGATCAGGTGCCATTTAACCATGATAGTATAGAATCCACCAAATGAAGGACACCTTAAGACCATGTTTGGACTATAGAAATGATTAAAATACAGTGAAATAAAGTCTCAACCAGCGTTTAATGGAATCAGCTGTTTTGTTCTACTTGAGAGTCCCCTCAATGTCATGATTAAATGAATGCAGAGCCCTTTGTATTGTTGAACAATTGTAGTTACAGCTAAAACTGTTATAAAGGGGGGTTTTACACCGATCCTGTATGTAAGACTCGAAAGCTCTTACATCATTTACAGGAAAGGATTCTTCTGCATTTATCAATTGATTTTCAAAAGAATGGGGAACACCTTTAAGCATTACCTTAACATGATGGTGTAAAACAACCAAATGCAGTGGTTAATACATCAGTGCTGATTCGGATGAATTGACTAAAAACTGGTGGAAAAAATTGCTATATCCTTGGGATGAAAATATACTTGTAATTATAAAGCCAAAAGTTGTGTACGTGATAATAATTGTTCTATATAAATTCGATGGTAAAGGGCGTATCAGGGAATTTAGAGAGTTTCCCTAGTGGTACCAGAACACTGGTGTCGTTAGGCAGGTGTGAAGATTGTGTGAGTAAAATTCATTGATTACGTTCCAGAGCAGTTATTCACCAAAAAACAATACTATATTCGGGATCTATCTATCTATATTCGGGATGTATTTTTATTAGGAGATTCGAGATCTTTATATAATGGGACATGAGGGGAACGAAATGGCGGACTCTTTGTCAAAAAGGGGCGCAGGCACTGCCTTCATAGATCCAGAACCCTTCTGTGGGGTAAACAGTAGCTTCACAAATAACTTGTTGTGCGAACAGGAAAAACGAAGTATGTTAAACTACTGGAGAGCCCAAAAAGACATGCGGCAGTCGAGACTACTCATTGATCCTGAACACATCAGGATAGATGCTACTTCAAACCTCAGCAGAAATGACATCAAACTCTATACTGAACTTCTAACAGGACACTGTAGATTCAATTACCATCTGAAAAAAATAGGCGTGGTAGAACACGATTCCTGCCGACTCTGTCAAGAGGAGCAGGAAACAGTAGAACACATTCTATGCACTTGCCCAGCGGTGGCAAGACGCAGACATAACTACCTGGGCAGTGGGTTCTTATCTCCAAATAGTTAAAATTAAGCCCACAGCAGTTACGAGACTTATAAATAGTCTAGGATTGTTTTAATTGGGTTCGAGGCTGCACAATATATCTCCTTAGATCGCGGTGTGCTTTTAGCCTGTTAATAATAATAATAATAATAGTGGGATATGAGAGTCTCCTGTTGGATCCCATCTGTCTGTCTTCAATGAAATTGTTACTAATTCGAAAAGGTTCCTCGTTAATGTTCTACGCAGCTTAACACGAACAACTCCAGTCTTGGACTAACAAATAACAAATGAATAAAACCCTGGAACAAACAACACTAGTTCCAAGCATTGGCAAGGATCAGTGTAATTTATAGTATCAAGCTTTGAATAAATTAGTTAGTTTCTAAGTACCTAGAAAGATTGAATAGATGGAATATAAAAAGGAATGTGGAAGTAAAATAGTAAGGTTCTGACGGAACGATAAGGTTCAGAACAGCAAAGGTGACGTTGTTTGCATATGAATGGTGTAAAAAAATGATCAAGTATCCAAGTCGGTTGTTGAAGTAAAAACTAAGGTGAGAGAGACCAACTAAGGTGGGAGAGACCAACCAAGGTGGGGAAGACCAACAAAGGTGGGTATGGATAGAAACAGATACTGAACGCTCAGATTTTCTAGAGAAACAAAACAAGACGCAAATAGGAGAAAATATGTTGGTGGTGTGGATTTTATTGTTTGATAGTCTCACTGAATTAGGGTCGTGAATTCCAAATATACCGTGGAACCAGCGACGAAAAACGTGTCGAAATGTTACTTCATAAAACTTTTTCTTTTCGAGCTTGTATGGACTCATTCTCTAGCACTCTTAAATATACTAAATTCATAGGACCATAAGGCTTTGTAACGTTATAGGGATATCTAGAGATATTTTAGATTTCTTGAAACATAATAAACTGGACGAATATCGTGGATAAATCAAACAACTTTGTAAAAACATTCCAAACCTCTCCCCACGAGTGTATATGTTAAAAATCAATGTTCAATTACAACCCTGGGCAATACAAGCGCCGCATTTAGCACATACCTAACCTAGGCTCACATATTTTACGAGAGTACATGCAAGAAAATCGTGCCCCAATGTGCGACTGGGTTGCACAGAAAAATGTGGGCAAAAGAAAACTGCAAACAACAACAACAACAAAAACAGAGCAAAACAAAAAACAAACAAAAACCAAGCCAAGCAAGTAAAAAGTAAACTCAAACAAATTGCAGCCTTGCACTATGCTACCAGATAACAACAACAACAACAACAAGAGCAACAACAACACCGACAAGCAGAGCAACAACAGCAACGACAACGACAACGACAACGGCACAAACAGCAACGACAACGGCAAAAGCAACGACGACTGTCAAGCGCAGTGTCCGCCATTCAACCGTTGTCTATGCCATCCCCCCCTCCCCATACTAGCCAAGCAACGCCATTATTGTTGTCGCCATTATTATTACAGCCATTATGGCCAACATAAATTTTTAGCAAATGTGCATGAATAGCAAAGCACAAAAGTAGTAGACTCGCACACACACCGATACACTCATCCACACACACACACACACACACACACACACACACACACACACACACACACACACATACGAAGACTTGGCATCTATTAGTAGTGTAACTAGTCGGCAGTGCAGGCATGCGGTATGCGGCAAATGTGAGTTAAGAGGTGTTTCGTTTGTGGGGTCGTCGGCATTTGCGGGCAAACGCGAAAAATGTGCCAAAGTCTCGTGCTGGGAAAAATGACGTTAATGCCGCTGGGGCGACAACAACAACAACAACAACGACAGCAAATTTAAATATGCACCAAGCAAAGTGAGCGAAATAAACGAACAAACAAATGCAAAACTGAGAAATGGGCGGCGAAAAAATAAAGCATAAATAAATGGTAGGTGTTTAGGTAGGTACGACGGCCGTAGATAGAAACGCTGATGAAATTTATGAGCATTATGGAAATTAAGAGCGTTATGCAAATTAAATAATAAGCATTCAATGACGAAATGTGGTGCCAAGCACAGAGAAAAGTGTCCCACAGAGTGGCAGGGTCATGTGCCAAGCGGTAATTAGACCGACGGTATTTGTGGAGCAGAGAAAGGACGCCAAGGAGGGTGTAATTAAAAGCACACCGCTAGGACTGGAACAGAAGAGGGCATTACAAGTACCCAAAGAGTGGAACAATAACGAACACAACAACATAATTACCTGAAAATATATGAACAGTAATGGACAACAACAAGGAACTAAAGAGCGAAACAATAACAAAAAAAATAACATAAATATCTGAAATCAAAATTGAACAGTAGTGGGCTACAGCAAGGAACTAAAGAGCGGAACAATAACAAAGAAAAGATCATAAATATCTGAAATACAAATTGAACAGTAGTGGGCAACTCAAATATCTAAACAGCGGACCAATAACAAGTACAACAACAACAAATATCTCGAAAAATGTGAGCTGAGCAATAGCAAACGCAACAACAACAACATAAAATGTGAAAAGTAGTGGGCATCCCAAGTAACTAAAGAGGGGAACAATAAGAAACTGAACAACATAAATAACTGAAATAAAAAATGAAAGATCGGGTTAATTGAATCTGGAAATCTTGGTGGGATAGGAAGTTAGTTTTGAAGATTTCAGTGCCATCCTTCAAGAAGATATGCTTTGCAAACAATCTTCGTACCATAATAAATCTGTCTATAAGTGAGGGGATGATAAATTAAAACAGAACAATCCTCATAGTGAAGATGGACTGCAAGCTTTGAATGATTTTGTGAATTGAATCTGGAATTCTTTGTGGACTTTGCAGGTAGTTTTGAAGATTTAACGGCCAACCTTCCGGAAGATATGCTTTGCAAACAATCTTCGTACCATAATAAATCTGTCTATAAGTGAGGGTACGATAACCTGGAACAGAACAATCCTCAGAGTGAACATGGACTGCAAGCTTTGAATGATCAGCTGAATTGAATCTGGAATTTTTGGTGGACTTTGCAGTTAGTTTTGAAGATTTCACTGCCATCTTTCAAGAAGATATGCTTTGCAAACAATCTTCGTACCATAATAAATCTGTCTATAAGTGAGAATACGATAACCTGAAAAAGAACAATCCTCACAGTGAAAATACCCTGAAAGCTTTGAATGATTTGGTGAACTGAATCTGGAATTCTTGGTGGACTATGCAGTTAGTTCTGAACATTTGACGGCAATTGTTCAAGAAGATATGTTTTGCAAACAATCTTCGCACCATAATAAATCTGTCTATAAGTGAGGATACGATCACCAGGAACAGAACAATTCCTCAGAATAAAGAAGCCCTCAAAGCTTTGAATGATTTGGTGAACTTAATCTGGAATTCTTGGTGGACTTTGCAGTTATTTATAAACATTTGACGCCCATTGTTCAAGAAGATATGTTTTGCAAACAATCTTCGTACCATAATAAATCTGTGAGGATACGATAACCTGGAACAAAACAATCCTCCGAATAAAGAAGCCTCACACACAGTATTGAAATCCTGTACTAGAAGATG
The DNA here is from genome assembly GCA_920105625.2 of Clusia tigrina. Lineage (NCBI taxonomy): Eukaryota > Metazoa > Arthropoda > Insecta > Diptera > Clusiidae > Clusia > Clusia tigrina. The sequence continues at coordinate 33,848,930 of OV050030.1, forward strand.
TAGAGAATAGTACTGGAAATACTAGTACTAATGTTTATCGGACACAATTATGTTATAAACTGATAATAACTAAAGTTCCATATAATATAAATATGTTTGATCTGCATCCTTTACCCTTCACAGACCGGAAATCCTTCTGTGGTACCAGTAAAACGCAATGCAAACAATTCACTTTTCATAAAACTTTATCCAAATTGAACAGATTTTGGTCTAGCTAGAAGGATATGGTAGGTAGGTTCGGCGGTCGTCAAAAAAGCACACTTAGGCCACGACTGATCCTTTGTGAAACCGCCGAAGTCCCATTCACTTTCAAAAGTCAAGCTATTTGCAGCTTCTAATGAAGCTATTGATGGAGCTTAATTTTTGAAGGATGTGACTTCGTACTATGATTATTTAATTTCTTTCAAAATATGTCTGGAGACTTCAACATTTTGACTAAATGTGAACTGGAGTAATATCAGTGGTACATGGACATATATATGTATATGTACATATACAGGACATTATCTTCGAAATTTAAGAAGACTGTGTTGAGATTTTATCAGTATCAACTGTTCAAAAGAAGGCCTCTTGAATAGATATGCCTAATACTGTTATAGATATGCCTAATACTGTTATAGATATGCCTAATACTGTTATAGATATGCCAAATACTCGTATAAGACTCACTAGTCTAGTTGAATTGAAGAGTACTCCAATGTTTTACCAAACATAAAAAATCCACAACGATCTTTCGGACGGAAAACAAGGCCCAAGCAATAGTTAGGCACTTATTGAAAATTCGTCATGAAGCCACCACACGCACAGTGAAGTAGCTGTAGAGTTAGTCATATATTATTACTCTATTAAGGCATCTCAATGTGCCCAAATAAGGGGAGGTCTCTCTAATATAAACTGGTAATTATGCAACGATTCTACAAGCATGTCACTTCGAATTATACCACGCTTCTCAGTGCAATTCTGGTTCCTCCACCGGCACGTGGTGAGAGTAGTGAGTGGCATGCAGATGGAACTCACTGCGTCCTGTGAGATTTTTAACAAGAACTTTACCACACTGCTACTATTTGTGGCGAGTTCGTATATGCCCTGAATTATGTCTGTAACCCATAAGACTCTCGGATCCTTTTCTGAACGGTCGTATTGCAAATAGTGGAAATGTGAGAATCATGCCAGGAGGAATATCTTCTAAGACAAATGCCAGAGTTTATAGAAACATCAATCGAATCAATCCTTCAGCTTCGCCCTAAGAAATTGCAAATACCCTTCAACTGGATGTGGACTCTTGCACAAGTAGGAATATCTCGTAAGACAAAGTTCATAGAAAAATATTCAACATCAATCGATAGATTCCCAAAGCATCGTCCTAACAGATCGAAACTACCTTTCAACTGGATTCTTACGCAAGGAGGAATATCTCGTAAACCAAATGCCAGAGTAAAGAGAAATGTTATGTATAACATAATAACTCCACAATGGTACTTCGGACAGGAAACATCAATCAAATCAATGCTTCGCAGATACTCTTCATCTGTGTGGGTGCATTGCTCTATACAGAAAAAGGTTCTCCACTCTTGGATTTGCATTTCTTGACAGCATTGAGGAGATTTCCCGGATGAAGCTAACGAAAGTGGCTACTTTTATCAAATCCACTGGTTGGTTTAAGGAAGATCCGGAAATATGGGGAAAAAAGCTCTAGTGGCCACAATGGGCCTTGAATAGTACTAAGTGAGTCTCAGGACAGCCATATAACTTACCTACCTACCTACCTAACTACTCTTCATCTGGAATGTGGACTGTTACAGAAGGAGGAATATTTTGTAAGACAAAGTTAATAGAAAAACTATAAACATCAATCGAAAGATATGATATATTTCCTAAGCTTCGTGCTAACAGATCGAAACTACCTTTCAACTGGATTCTTACGCAAGGAGGAATATCTCGTAAACCAAATGCCACGGTAAATAGAAAAATATTAAACATCAATCGACACAATGCTTAAGCATCATCCTAGGATATCCCAAATACCCTTCAACTGGATGTGATGATCATTCACCATCAGAGGAAGGGACACAGAGGTTAATATGGGAAGTGTAAAAATATGCAAAACCTGTTTATTTCAAGGAAGATTTCAATTTGGTACGCCGAGTTGAATTTGAACTCTGCCAAAATGGTATTCCCCACATCGGACTGAACAGAGCTAGCGTCGAGACACTCACTTGTAAACGAATGAGCACAAAACACATCTTCTAACGCGACGAGTTGTTCCATTCTGAGTGTCATGATTCAACCGCAGAGCGAACTTGACTGTTCGTGGTGGACCGGGGAGGGTCTTCATAAATGGGTTTTAAAAAGAGTAATTTTCAAATTTTGTAGCAAATATGCAGGCAGCATTTATGGCACACACTTGAAGTCAGGCATTCATAATTTAGCACTTCAAATGTCAATCTGCACTTTTCGCATTTGCACCAACTCTCCTTCAGTTTTTCACTTGTTTCCACTTTATTTCCTTTTTTATGAGACTCTTTTTTATATTTGGTTTCCTTTCGAGTGCTTAAAACTCTGCTATACCGTAATTTCCCTATCCACAACAAAATATCGATTACAAAATGCTCCCCCCCCCCCCGCACCCATCTCTCGCGCAATGCACTAAAAGCAAACACAGCAGAGTAGCGCAAGGAGTATGTGCAATTTTCGCTGGAAACTCACTCCTCCGCCGGAGCGAAGTGACATGAGAATTATTTGTATGGAAACGTCAGAAGCCAGCGGGGAAAAAAGTGCGGTAACAAATGAAAAAGTAACAAAAATAAATGCAAAAAAGAAATCCAACACAAAAAAAGGAAATAAAAAATAGTAAAAATAGAAATACAACAGCATAAAAGGATTTCGACATTTTCCAGCAAAACTCAAAAATTACAAATAGAAAAGAAGCGAAAAAAAGGAAATTAAAACAAAAGAAAATAGTAAACAAAGAGCGCCATATTGCAACAAGCGTCACGATGAGCTGCATGGAAATTGCAGGCAACGCTGATGTGTGCCTCCGCGCTTCCATGCAGACACGTATGAATGGCTGCGAGTGTGTTGGTGTGCGTGTGAATGTGTGAAAAAATGAAGTGCAAAAGTGGAGTTGGAGCAGTTAAAATGCGCGCCTTGTGTGCACGCAAACTTTTCACATTTCATGCAAGTTGAAAGCGCGCAGGGACTCACTCTGCAGGCCCTGCACACCCCCCACCAAGCTACTCAGCTGCCACGCTGGTACGCACACCATTCAGGCAGCCTGGGAGCGTGTTTTGGTGTCCTACCCCACTGCAAAAGTTAGTAGTAATCATGATAAGCGTGAATTGTGAGTGCGCGCAAAATCAGGGTTGCTCGCTATTACGTACCTTCGCAGCGGTGCAGAGCAGTGAAATGCAAGTGGCTTCCCATACAGTCGCAGTCGGGCATACACATGCCTCCATGGAGTGATTATAAATGGAGTCATTGCTGGAGGTGGTTGCACACGCGACCAACGACAACACGCCACTAGCAGGGTGTTCTAAGCAAATGCTACGGTGTGTGTCATGTAGCCAAGCAGTGTGTCATGTAGCCATCAGTAATGTGCAACATCATCCTCCTATTGAATAAGGGGTGCGACTGTGGGTGCTGGTGCCGTGTGGGTGGTGGTTGTTGCTGTCATGTACCCGTGGAAGGATACGTTCGCGTAGTCGCTTTGGCAGCGGCAGTTGCTATCACGATATTTTCAATTTCAATAAATTGTCATGCAGTGCGATAATTTAAATTTAAAATTATAAAGGTAATTAAATTATAGGAATGGAACCCTTTTGCCGAGATTGGTGGGATATGTGTTTAAATTTAAATGGTTTAAAGCATTAAATACTCGGGTAGCGTACGGAAATGTGTACGGGGAAATCACAGAAAAGATAAGGCTAATGCATACGAGCCTTCTTGGTAGCCGAGATGGTTCTATAGAGTCACTAAACAGTTCAGCGAGTTATAAAAAACTATTAAACACCTGCAATGGAGTAATGTAAAGCTGTGTAACCTTTATAAAATAATTTCTCGAACACTGTAAGAGGCTTCAATGTACAAATACGAGTACTCTTGGTACCACAGATGCTTCTATAGAGTCACAAAGCAGTTCAGCGAGTTATAAAATAATTGGTTGAACACTGTAGGAGGCTTCAGTGTATTCTTAGGAGTCACCTTGGTACCTAAGATGGTTCTATAGAGTCGCTAAACAGTTCAGCGGGTTATAAAAAAACTATTAAACACCTTCAATGGATTAATGTAAAACAGGGTAACCTTTATAAAATATTTGGCCGAACACTGTAATGTATAAATACGAGTACTATTGGTACCACAAATGATTCTATAGAGTGGCTAAACAGTTCAGCGGGTTATAAAAAGATATTAAAAAACTTCAATTTAGTAAAGTAAAACTTTGCAACCTTTATAAAATAATTTCTCGAACACTGTAAGAGGCTTCAATGTATAAATACGAGTACTCTTGGTACCACAGATGGTTCTATAGAGTCACTTAACAGTTCAGTGAGTTATAAAAAGCCATCAAAAACCTTCAATTTAGTAATGTTAAAACTTTGTAACCTTTATAAAATAATTGGTCAAACACTGTAGGAGGCTTCAATGTATAAATACGAGTACTATTGGTACCACAAATGATTCTATAGAGTGGCTAAACAGTTCAGCGGGTTATAAAAAGATATTAAAAAACTTCAATTTAGTAAAGTAAAACTTTGCAACCTTTATAAAATAATTGCTCGAACACTGCAAGAGGCTTCAATGTATTCTTACGAGTACACTTGGTACCACAGATGGCTCTATAGAGTTACTAAACAGTTCAGCGGGTTATAAAAAGCTGTTAAAAACCTTCTATGGAGTAATACAAAACTGTGTAGCCTTTAAAAAATATATGGTTGAACACTGTAGGATACCTTCGATGTATTTATAAAGCTGTAATAAAACTTCTCAGGCTTCTATAAAGAAAATGTTGTACCGTCTTTTGGTGTTTCTTTACAGTTTTCTAACCCTATAAATGTAACTTATAAAGTCCCAAATGATTTAGCAGAAAATACTGAAAAAATTCTAAAACATTTATAGAGTTTCCAGCATTATAAAATCGTATAAGGTCCAGTATACGTAGTTAAATTCTTTTCGTCATTCATAACTAAACATGCTTAAGCGGTAAAATGCTACTAAAAACCCATTAGTGATGAATGAGAAGGCTCGGATAGTGCTCATTAATGAAAGCTCATAAAGAATGAGTCATAAATCATCAGTCATTTAAAAATATTTATAGAGTTTGAAGCACTATAAGGCCGTATAAGGCCCAATATACATAACTAAAGATTCCATAAACGATATGTTGAATTGGTTTTGGTTTGATTTCTTTAAAATTTGCTCTATAAAAGTGACTAAATTATTCCAAAAAGGACTTATACGGGATTGTTTATAAATGTGAAAGCATTATAAAAAAGAGTATTCAGCAGGCGTTTTATTTAACAATGCTTTACTGTAGTACATATTTTCTGTCTTTTCTTTAGTCATAACTAAACATGATAAATGGTAAAATGCTTCTAAAAGGCCATTATTGATGAATGAGGGGCTCTGATAAGTCATTGATAAATGCTTATAATGAACAAGCCTTAAATCATGGTCTCTTAAAATAATGAAATTAGATCTGGAATGTGTGGAAATGATCCCGAATGCAGGGAAAAGAAATGAAAAGAAGACTAATCGTTCACACGAACCCTTGCTGCACTACTCTTCTGTGATCTTCTTAGATAGACAGATAGATAGATAGATAGAAGTGGGGTAGGCCGGAGAGCCGCCGAAAAAGGAGGCCTCCAAGCACTCAGGCATTGATGCCCATTGTACTAAGCCTGGAAACATATTTAGGGAAGGGGGGATATAGAGGAGTTTTGAAATGAAGTTACACCTTTTCAGAATTTGAGTATTTTGGTAAGAAAGTTATACCTTTAAAACTTGTTTGACTCTTTTATGAACCTCAGAAGTCTGTCCAGGGATAAAGACTGTACATTATCCATTCCCAAAACATCTGACTCTAATATGCGCCTGCTCATTCTGGCGAAGGCAGGGCAAGCGCAGAGAAAATGCTCTGCGCCGTCCTGTTCTTCCTCCAGGCAGTAGATGCAGTTCGGATTCTCGATGAAGAATATGGTCGCCATATTATGACCCCATGGAGTATACCCTGTGATTATCCCATCCAATGATTGAAGATCTTTTCTTCGTAATGTCAGAAAGAAATTTCCAACTCTCCTGTTTGGGCTTGCTAGGAAGCATATGGTAGACAACTAAACTGGACCATCGTTCTTTGAGAATATTATTTACATGGCTCCTGATCCAATCCATACCTCCTGCTAAACTTATACAGATAAAAGGCTCTGATCCCAGTGGAGTGCTCGCAGATCTACAGTTTGCCAATTCCCGTAGATCCACAGTTGGCCAATTCATCAGCTAATTCGTTCCTTTTAGATAAATCTATTGATAAATAACACGGTATAGATAGTATAGAGTGATATAGTATATAGTGATATAGTATATATAGATAGAGTACTATACCTTACATAGTTTTATTCTGTAAATTATCAGCCCCGAGAATTGCCATATCAAATAGTTAGTATAATTAACAAAGCCCTACCAGACATTTAAACAATTAAGTTACATTCTTACATGTTAATGCTTCCCTTCATCTTCCACACCCGTTGTCATGATGCTGGTTGTGGCAGCTGGGCTCTTCAATATAAAAAGAAAACACTTCCTAACAAACTTCTTTACAACTTTCTCTCGAGCTCTCCGCAATTATCCGCATTTACCCTGACTCAATGCAATAATTCGCAATTTTCCGTAAGATGCGCATAAATATGAAAGCGAGGAAATAATCAAAAGAAGAAATAAAAGCGGAAAGAAACACTTCAATGATAGCACTATCAATGGAAAGCGTTGAAGCAGTCAAGGAGATGTCTGACTGTATTGCGGCAGAGTGATTGCCTCAAGGACGCGCAATAACCTTACAATGAAGAAAGTCGAGCCACAATATCACAGCTTAATAATAATAATAATTATAAATAGAAGAGCCGTCAGTGACAGTGCTGAATAAATGCAATCATCATGAAAGAAAGCCGAAAGCTCACAGGCGGCAGGACGAAATAAATAAGAGCAATGATAGAATAATATGCGGAAGATGCAGCAGCACAACATTAGCGCACTGTGAGACCAGAGTGAGAAGGGAGCAGCCAGAGACGTCGCCTTACACAGAGAGTTGCTGTGACGACGATGATGATGATGATGTTAATCAAGAGTTTGAAGAGTTCGCAAATGACTTTATGCATAATTGTCATAATGACAGTTAATGTGAAGATAATGAAGTCAAACATGATGAAGAGCAGGTAATTGTGATGACGCTGCCAGCATAATTGGCAGATATTTCCAACTAAATAATGGCAATTGAGTTTAGCTGGGACCGGGCAAATCACAACGGTAAAAGTAAATAAATGGAAAATCGAGGTTAATTAGAGAAGTGATTGTTGCGAAAGTAGAGGGGCATATCATTAGTACCACCACGCTTTCCCATTTAGCATGTAATTTGGTAATTCCTTTCAACTCTCCGCTAGCCAAATTTTTCTATAAAAATGTTCGCTAAGAAAATAAATATAAGAGATGGGTAGGATTGTGATATAAGAGGCAATTTAATCATTACATTATCAGGGAAAGGAGAGTTCTTCTGCAGGTATGAATATATAACTAAGAAGTGGACGGTTTCTCCAAAGATAGATAAGTGGATAGCTCTAAAAAGAAGCAGGGAAATTACACATTAAAAATATATTGAAGGGAAAGGAAAATATATTATAGGATTAACGAGCTAGCCAGACGGGGCACCAACCTTCCTCTGTGTACGGGGAAATGCGAGGTTGGAATACCAATTGCCACCTGTAAACTAGTGTTAAAGGAGCCACCCTCTGTGGTCTAGTGGTAAACATGCTAGACTCACACCCCGAGGGTCGCAGGTTCAACTCCTGCCACGGGCTTGGTCTGCAAAAGGCTTCTCTCTAAAAAATCATTTTCTCTTCGAGTCGAAGGCCTCTATAGCTAGCACTCATTTCCCCAACACCTTGCAGTCATAATTAATTATGCTGTAAGATACAATAAGTTGAAGGATAGCGTCGTGCGTGAGGGCAATAGGTCTTGGGGAGACGTAGCCACTTGCTTAACGACTAGGCTAATGTGGCCGAAACTTGATAGGAAAAAGTCTAGAAACCTGCTTGGCCTGTCGAGAGAAGATATCTCTAAGGCCGTGGATTGTATCACCGGCCATCGGCAGTCATGATCTCAGGCTGGCAGAATTCTCTCATTAATACTGCAGAGGCTGAGGAAATGAAGAGGAGGAGACTGTGGAACATTTCTTGTGTAGGTGCCCCGCTCTGGCTAGAAGCAGAACGGGCTGTTTAGGCAAATACGCTTTCAGCTCTCTTACTGAAGTGTCTGGCGCGAAGGTCAAACAAATCCTGAGCTATGTTAGGGTTTCAAAATGGTGTGACGAGGAAAAGTAAAGGTACAGTGTTACGCGGTGGTATCGCAATGGACCCATAGTGGTCTGAGTGAGTTGGTCTGTAGACTGACTGTCATGATAACTTAATCTAACCTATATATTATGCTATATATTACTAATACAGTGTGCAATGTCAGACAACAGATTCGCATAGAAATACTGTCATATTATTAATATATATAATATTCATTGGAATTCAAAACTTGATTCTACATAGTTTCCGCTTAAAAACATGATATAACAAATGGCATTCTGGTCATATCCAAGATTCAGCTTGTGAGTCATTTCATTCCTACTAGTACAAAAAGAGATATTTTAGTATCCGTAGACTAATTTACTATACACTTGGAGAATATGTAGCAATTTTATTTTATTTTTTTTCTTAGCCTATCCCACGAGCCCACTTACCCAACCAAACGACCGTACCCTTCGGTCAGCATAACGTACGAAACCGGTGACCGATCAGCAACAGTCCGGACTGTCCTGAACTCGAGATCGCGACCACAACAATAGGGTGTGAATCGATCAAACAGCTACAGAATTACAGTAACAGCTGTGGGGATGAATTAGGCTATGTTGAGTGAGAATATGTAGGGAGTAATAATACAATCGTGCTATGGAAGACTGCGGTCCCTAAAATGATGTTTATCATATATAAAGTCAATGTCATATATAAAGTCAATGCATATACTCTCAGACATTGACTTTTTCCTTAAGTATAAGCTCGGGTTTTTTATGCTGGAAGGCTATAACCCTCACATCCCCTCGTCATTCAGAGATCTCACCTCTTGAGAGAGAATTTATGGAAATTCACAGATTATAACCCAAACAGTGAAGGACTGAGAAAGAATATTAAATACTTATCAGAGACGTTGAAAAACTAAAAAAATTTGTCTCAGGGACATTGTCGTATTCCTAACAACAAAACTTTAGCACACTGGAGACTCTCAAAGAACTTTTTGCAAAGTAATGAAATATTGATGGTTCGGGGTATAAAATTAGAGTCGGAGTTTCAATTGAAATCGGGAATATAATAATTGATAGTAATGCCAATACTAATAGTAATCCAATCTCCAGATCGTATTCATATAAATAAAATTACTGCCTCTCCTAAGACTAAAGTAAACTTAATATGGAAGCTGTGATGAATAAAGTGAGTGGTGAAGTGGTGCCTAATAATGCTGTGGAAAAATATACAAGAAGGAATAGAATAGAAGAGAAATAGAGAAATATATTTTCGGCAATCATTTCAATTGAAGGATTGTCTTCAACATAATTGAAATATTGATGTAATCCAATTATTAATATAACACAGCCTTTGCACATAGTAATATAGTCTGGAAGAGAATATACTCGTGTTCTACTATAGTCACTTTATGGAAGACTCATCTTTGGTCAAAACAATTAGATATAATTCTTCCTTTCTACGTTGGAAGAGAATGAGTTCGTGTTCTACTATAGTCAATTTTGTAGAAGACTCCGTTTTTGTAAAAAATTATCAGATAAAATTCTACTTCTTTCTAGTCTGGTGTGTTTGTTTTCTATTATAGTCACTTTATAGAAGATTTCTTTTCTGATTAAAAACAATTCGATATGTTGCTGTTTCTTTCTACTCTGGAAGAGAATGTGTTCGTGTCATATTATAGTCCCCTTATAGAAGACTCTGCCTTTGTTAAAAACTATCGGATGTAATTATCTTTCTTTCTACGTTGGAAGAGAATGTGTTCGTCTTCTACTATAGTCACTTTATAGAAGATTCTTCTTTTATTCAAAACTATCCTATATAATTCTCTTTCTTTCTAGTCTGGAAGATAATGTTTTCGTGTTCTACTATAGTCCCTTTATAGAAGACTCCGCTTTTGTTAAAAATTATCCTTTATAATTCTCTTTCTTTCCAATATAAATTCAGTTATAGCGATAACGAAAAGAAAGGAGACTTAGCTCGTATATTGTTCCAATGACTGTATAAATTTAGATAAAAGGGGAAGGGATACTAAAGACAGTTGCTTAACATTAGATTCAGTTTACGATTGTAGCTCACTTACACTATAATCGGTATAGGATAAGAGAACTTTCACCGATGATCCCAGTAAACATAAAATTGAACGAGTTGAAATTTTAAATTCGGCATTCGGTAGGACTCTATGCATTTGTAGCATAAATAGGGGTATATTAGAGCAGATATTTAAGATTTATTAAATTTAGATTTATTTAAGGGTACACCGTGATCTGAGAGATCCATTGTGATGCCCCTATTTATTTAAAAAGATGACGATAGTTTCGTCTAGTGTTAGGTTTGATTAAAAAAAAGCATTTTTGTGGAATCAATCTGAGGGAGCTTGCTCATATATAAAATATATTCTCCCAAACATCTGTGTCTTTTGTGCAGAGATCCAAAAAAAAAAAAAAAAAATAGAAATTAATGAAATAAATAAAATTAAATAAATTAGTTCAAATGCAATAAACAATTTTTATTATTATATATTACATCATAATTAATTATGACTGCAAGGTGTTGAGGAATGAGTACTATCTACCAAGGTCTTCAACCCGAAGAGAACAAGATTTTTTAGAAAGAAGTATTTTTTTAGACCAAAAAGATATTACAAATGGAAGTACCTCCATGTGGATAACAACGTTGGACCAATCTCATTCCAAGTAACATCTCATTCTGGGTAAATCTCATTTGGACTAACTGGGCACATGATAGTTACAGTCATTTGATATATGTATGCTTAGAAACCAGGCTACTATAACGAATGAACCAACAATTATATACCACAATTACAGGTAGACAAATAATGCCAAATAAAACAATGATTTTCGTGTTGGTTCTAAAGATCGGTGTGTTCTGTTTGAGAGTTACGTATGCTTCACTAACTGGACTTCGGTGCATTATGAAAATTGGGTTGTAGTCCTTAATTCTTCCATAAATTTGTTATTTATTGAATAACTCCATGAGAGAGAGAGACTCGTTAAATAAAATCAATAGAACAAGTTTCAAAGTAGTCATGCTGGTAGAGCATAGTAGAGTAAGCTAGACTTTCATACTCCAGGATCTCTGGCTTCACCACTTTAGGTGGGCAGATCAAGCCAAAGAAGTATTTGCCGCAGTATTGACATATATTCCGGTTGCAATCTTATTTTTGTTCCGGAAAACATTTCCATTACTTTAGAGGAAAAATATGACTCTATTGGAGTATTCTAACATATCTTTCAGTGCCTTTAAACCTCATTCCGGGGTCTTTATGACTCTATTGGAGTATTCTAACATATCTTTCAGTGCCTTTAAACCTCATTCCGGGGTCTTTATGACTCTATTGGAGTATTCTAACATATCTTTCAGTGCCTTTAAACCTCATTCCGGGGTCTTTATGACTCTATTGGTGTATTCTAACATATCTTTCAGTGCCTTTAAACCTCATTCCGGGGTCTTTATGACTCTATTGGTGTATTCTAACATATCTTTCAGTGCCTTTAAACCTTCCTTCTGGGGTCTTTATTACTCTATTGATGCATCCAAAAAAGTATCCAATCTTCAAGAAACTCAACCAGAAATTACAATCTTTTTCTGCAATAATTTCAGAAATTGGTGTAATTATTTTTCTGGTTGTTGTTGTTGTTGTGGTGGCACTCAATTTCAATTTCAATGCTGTTGTTGTTGTTGTTGCTGTTATTTTCGATATCACCTGCCGCCTGCATGTCCAGATTTTTAATTTCACTGACGAGAGTATTGTAAATAAATATTTTCGTAAATTTGAGCCGCGCAAAAATGACAAAAATTTCTGCTTGCATAAATTTTCTTGGAAAAATTAAACTTTTTTTTTCTCAATTCCGCTTTGATTTTGTATTTAAATTAACAAAAAAAAAAAAAAAATCGCCACAAATATAAAAACAAATACATAAAAAAACGATAATTCAGTTTACAATTTTTCTGTTTGTTAAGCAAAAAAAAGTATAAGGAAAAATATTTTTTAATGTTAAAATCTTGTAACAATTTTTTGGGGTGCAGCAGTTTTTGGCAGAACGCCTTTTGGCGCGACGCGTACTTATCTGGGAAAATAAACGTTGTCCAAATTGTGTTTGGGAGGAAGTGTCTAAATGAGCAGTTGAGCTGGGGGGTGACTAATGGGCTTAATCTAATAGATCGGTCGACTTCCCTCAACACCACGTTAACTTGAAGTTGTGAATATATTTTGTTAAATTAAGTAACTGATTCCTGCGTTTGTTGTACGTGCTTGTGAATATTGTTTGTTGTTCCAAAGCTGTTTGGCGGAAGTTACACCAAACCTTAATCTATATCCAGTGATATGTACTCAATACTAATATTCTCATATAATAATGAAGATGCATGCAAATTTGCTGAAATACAACTTCATTGCTAATCAGAGACTACAAAGGCACGCTTAGTAAACTGTCACTTCACAGCTCAGAGCAATTCCTCTGTTACTCTAAGATCACTGGGAGTGAGATACTGTGGATGAATGTAAGGCTCTAGGTAGGTAGGTTAAGCAGCCGCATCAGCTAGAAAACAGTGATGTCACTTAGACCATAATTTGGATCCGTTGTGAGCCACGGGTACGGGACGTGGCTACGCTTCTCCTTCCAGAATGAGCCTTTAATAAAGCGTAGAAGGTTATTAACACCTGACTGGTATATACTACGTTATGAAGGAGAATTCTATTAAATGTTCCCTATTTCTAGCAAAATTTCGACATGTACAGAAGAGGTGCTGGACCGTTTCCAGTTCCTCCTCGTTTCTGCAGCTGCGACAGAAATCATGCGTATAAACTCCCATGCTTCTTGATTGATTTCCTACTAGACAATGTCCCGTGAGGGCTCCTATAGTCCTAATTTGTAGTCTATTGAGTCCAATGATATTCTTGGATAGACGTAGATTTAACCTCGGCCATGTTTGCCTGGCGATTGCGCAGGTATTGGCACAGATTCACCATTGATTGGTAGAGTTATTTAGTGTCTCCCTTATGAGAAGCTTACAAGTTGCGAGAGGCATACCCATATGCCTACTAACCACACTAGGCTATTCTTTTTATACCCTTTACCTTTAAAAAAGCTAGAAAGTGTATACTAATTTTTGGCAATTTCAAGAAGGAGGCGTGGTAGGTATGGACATATGTATACAGATATGATCAGAATCACTTTCTAAGCAATTTCTTGAAAGATGAGTAGGATTTTAGGAATGACAATCAATTAAGCTTTTGAGAGGTGTTGCAATTTCAAGAAGGAGGCGTGGTAGGTATGGACATACGAGTATATATACAGATATGATCAGAATCACTTTCTAAGAAGGAGTTTAGCAAATACAACGAATTAAGCAGGTACTTTGTTTATAAACTGGAGATCAGTAATTTCAACAGATTTCCAGGCCACTGACTGATCCTCACATATTCATGAAACAAAACAGAGAAACTGGAAACGAAGCCTTATCAATAATTACAAAATTTCCCTCTACTTTTGTGTGGCGTCGAATTTTTGGCCAACGTAATTGCCCGTAACCAACCTTGCATATGAGTGCTCGCAATTAAATGCAATTTGTGATCCATTCCCGTTAAGCGCAATCAACTTTTCACGTCAATAAACACAAGAAAAAAAAGGAATCCAATAAAATGATTAGTGCGCCGCTAAGTGCAGCCGACCACACACTCAACAAAAAAAGTTCGCAGACTGCACCGCACAGCTCGGGAATTTATTCGAGCGAAACGTTTCATTTTCAAAAGCTATCACACTAAAAACCCGTTAATGGGCTGAGTAAAAAGCCATAAAGCCGGCAAGGTTAACTTCATTTTGAATGTGGTCGCAGCGTGGCAGGAGAAGCAAAATGAGGCACCACCGCCACACAACGAATTATCATTCCAAATCTAAACATGTTCATGCTGTGTTTTCGAATGCGTATTCATATTCAATTAATCCGCATTCCCTGGCAAAGTCCTCAGTGCGATTATGCACAGCGCCGCAAGTAAACAAATCGCCACGAAATGCAGTTGCAAAAAGTAATGAAAATGAGCAGTTCAATGCCTCGGCATATTAATAAAAATAATATTAAAATAGAGAACAAGAAAGAAAAGTGCAATATTAGACACCGCGGGCAAACTATTGGAGCGACTACTCAAACCTCGAATAGCAGCAGCCATTGAAAACGGTGGGGGATTATTAACTCGACAACACGGCTTTGGACCAGGAAAGTCCACAATTGGCGCCGTAGAAGACGTCTCTATGATGAAATTTACTAGCGACACAGCAAGGAAACGTCCACTCCAGGCGAGAGGTACTCCTTGTTACATTAGACGTCAGAAAAGCGTTCAACAGCGCTAGGTGGGTGGACATAATCGAGGCACTCGAAAATCTCTTTCAGATACCAGCTTAACTGAAGAAGATAATCCGGAACTACCTTAAAGATCGAATATTAATATCCGAGACAAACAATGGCACCCGAAGCAAAACCATCACGTCAGGGGCAGAGCAAGGGTCCATCCTCGGACCGAACCTTTCGAATATAAGCTACGACGGCATTTTGCGCATAGGGGTGCCAGATGACATTCATTTCGTCGGAAACGCAGACGACATTGCGGCTGTCACCACCGCAAGTGACTCGGAAGACGCCCAAAGAAAGCTGAACCAGGTCATGATCAGAACGCAGAGGTGGCTCGATTCACACGGTTTGAAGTTGGCCATGGAAAATACGGAACTGTTATTCCTCACGAGAAAGCACATTCCAATAGAAATCGACTTGAGAGTTTGCTCCGAGACCATCAGGACACAAAAGGTGATAAAGTACCTGGGAATTCAGCTTGACTCCAAACTCACCTACTGGGCGCAAATGCAAAATGCGGCGACGAAGGCAGCACGGGTAACGGCTTCTCTCAGCAGACTAATCGGAGAGCCGACATCCGACATCCGACATCCAACAAGAGGAAGTTTCTGATGATGACAACGTACTCTATTCTGCTGTATGGAAGCGAATTGTGGGTCGACAAGCTGAAGGTGCACGCCAAAAGAAAAGTTTTTCCTCCGTGCAACGAACGGGGGATAAAACAGTAGCTTCAGCGTACTTCGTACTGTATCGAAGCCGGTAATTAGCGCCTAAACCTCCATCGCTCTCTTGGCCCTCGAACGCAAACACCTACGAGAAGCCAAGATGGGTAAAAATAACAGAGTAACCGCTCAGGGTATAAAACAACAAACACCATTGGCAAGAAAGATGGGTCTCCGAGAGTCGCGGAAGATGGACAGCGAGATTCATACCTCACATAGCGGGCTGGATAGGAGGAACAGCCGGAACCGTCAAATTCTACCTGACGCAGTTACTGCCCGGTCACGGATACTTCTGCAAGTATCTACACCGAATGGGAAAAATTGGAGGGACTGAGTGCATATACGGCGATAGCAAAGCGGATGATTCGAATGCGCAAGGTGGCAAACAGAGCGCACCACGCTTGAAATGGAAAACTTTAGCCACCGAAAACATTGTGGAGGTTATGCTAAGTAGAAAAGAGAGCTGGGACCACGCAGGGAAATATGTGGAAAATATGCTCCCGAGGGAAAAAATGCGACCTGGACGCAGGAATGACGTTGATAGTCCAATAGGGACGAAGTGAGAATCTGCACCTTGAAGGAAGTATAAAAAGGGATCCACAATGGAGAGATGTTTTCAGTGAGGGAGGGGGTTGTGTTAGTGAGTGCTATCCTCACATACCAATTCTGTGACGGCAGTTTTGAAGATGCGACAGGAATTTTTACCTTCTCTACCCGAAAAAAAAAATACGTAGATCGTAGGGGAAGTTAGAAAACTAACGAAGCTTTTAAATTTTCCAGCAGTTCATCGGATATTTGTGCAATTTGTATTGCTTTGTTTGCTTCAGGAATGTTATCAAGATCGATAGGAAGAGTGAGATGGAAACCTACTGGTACTTTGTTTCCTTCATTATTCCATTAAAACTAAGATTACGGTGTCGGAGTCTGAAAACAGGCAATTAAATCGGGTCAGTTATCGATTTATTATGTAATACGTTTTGTTTGGTTTGTTTCAAGGCTGTTATATTGATCAATACGAAGACCGAGATGGAGACCTACTCGCTTTCTTTACTATTATATTAACCCTTAGGTTACGTTGTTGAGGTCTGAAAACAGACCAGGCAATCAAATCGACTCAGTTATCGATTTATTGGGTAATACGTTTTGCTTGGATTGTTTCAGGGCTCTTACATAGATCAATACGAAGACCCAGATGGAGAGCTACTCGTTTCCCTTACTATTCTATTAACCCTAACGTTACGTTGTCGGAGTCTGAAAACAGACCAGGCAATCAAATCGACTCAGTTATCGATTTACTGGGTAATACGTTTTGCTTGGTTTGTTTCAGGGCTCTTACATAGATCAATACGAAGACCCAGATGGAGAGCTACTCGTTTCCCTTACTATTCTATTAACCCTAACGTTACGTTGTCGGAGTCTGAAAACAGAACAAGCAATCTGACCGGCAGTTATCGATTTACTGGGTAATATGTTCTGCTTGATTTGCTTTTGAATTGTAATCGATCGAAGACTTGACGTGACTTAATTCATGTCTACACTCTATTGCTCGGGTAAGTAAGACCACTTTAGAGTAGGGTTATGAATCTCATTGATTATATTTAAATTCCTTATTACGAGTAGTTTTGAAGCGTCCCTTGTGAGATTGTGGAAATGTATTCAGTGCAGTAACGAAATGGCACGAATTAAGTTAAGTGAATCAAACCTACGTCTATGTTGAACGTTGTTCTCTCTGTGGAAGTTCGTCATTCCAGCGCTCATGATTCATTCATACGCTGTGGCAATATTTTAAGCAGTTTTCAAATTAAAAAGTCACGACGCAAAATGTTTCTGCTTTGGATGTTTTGTTCGTGTTTGTTTTTGAATTGTCAAATTCAAATTCTAGCAACGCGCGTAGGCGTTTATTTGAACACTTTTTCTTCCACACACAAAAAATAATGCATTTATTTGCATGTTGTTGGGAAAAAAGTCGGACCCGCAAAAGATGTGCTAATTTCCTGCCCCAAATAAAGCAACAGAAAGGACAGAAATATCCACACGAGATTGAATTTTGAAAATTTGGTTGAAATTTCAAATTTTTGCCGAGGCGAGTGACAGGCAACGGCGGCGATAGCGACCGCGACGGCCACGCCACAGCAGCTGCGGCGTCAGCGCAGTTCAACTGGGGCCGGTGTTGGCGGCGTTAATTGCTTTCTGCAAGTATTTTCACTCAACTGGTGTTGCCAACTTTTGGTTTCTTTTTGTTGTTGTTGTTGTTGTTTTCTTTTTTTAATTATTCAATGAACGAATGACTAAGTAATTGCAGGGGTTTGCTTAGCATTCGCGTATTTGGCGCGCAAAAATTACGTTTATAAAACTGTGTGATTGACAGACGGCTTTTTTATGGGTAGTGGGAGTGTGAGCCGCCAGTGAACGTTGAAATAGTTTACCATATTCTTCGTCTGCAACATATGAGATGAAGGCAAGAGTCAACGAAAGTAGGTTGGGTCTAACGGCTGCGCTCGAAATGCTTCGGAGAAACCAGCGTGGTGATATTGTGTGAGGTGTGATATAATAAACAAGAAAAGATGGAAATATCGATGTGAATATCGATGTTCAATATATTACAAAAATTTTCTTGTGTCGTTTATGACGACATTAGATTAAACAAGGAATGAATGAATGAAAGTACTCAAGAACTGATTGAATATTACATAATTTATATTTGGAATAAACGGATAAACGAAGATATAAACGGATAAACGAGGATATAGATGGATAAACGAGGATATAAACGGATAAACGAGGATATAAACGGATAAACGAGGATATATAAACGGATATACAAGGATATAAACGGATAAACGAGTATATAAACGGATAAACGAGGATATAAATGGATAAACGAGGATATAAACGGATAAACTAGTATATAAACGGATAAACGAGGATATAAACGGATAAACGTTATTAAAATCCCTCTGGAGAAAAGTAATTAATAATAATTTATCAGTGGGAAGTCAACTGGAAAGGATTGGAAACTCCAAGTCATAAAGAGCGAACAAGAGATAACATAATTTATGAACTTTATTCTGGATTATGTTCGCATACCCTCGGCATGATTTATCTCCTTTATATTTGTGTTTCGAGCCTTACTCAGAACGATAATTTAAGGCATTACTTTTATACACCGAGATCTCGCAATACTATTGGTATAAACTTAACTAACGAAGTAGTAATCATAACAAAGCATTGATCATAACGAAGGACTGATCATAACGAAGGAATGATCACAACGAAGTAATGATGGAACCATTGGTAAAAAACAGATTAGTCGGACATTACATTGGAACACTCCAACTAACTTTGAAGTGTCTAATTGAAATGTATCAAACTAGTTCTGGAACCTAGTTGAATTCTTGAAGACTTCTGACAAATCATTCTCCGAACTAATTACTTTCAGCAAACAATTAGCAGATGAGAAGCAGATTATTCGGACATTACGTTGGAACACTCCAACTAAGTTTGAAGTGTCTAATTGAAATGTATCAAACTAGTTCTGGAACCTACTTGAATTCCCAAAGACTTCTGACAAATCATTCTTTGAGTTAATTAGTTTCAGCAACCGAGAAGCAGATTATTCGGATAGTACGTTGGAACACTACAACTAAGTTTGAAATATTCAATTGAAATGGATGAAACTTGTTCTGGAACGTACTTGAATTCCCGAAGACTTATGACAAGTCATTCTCAGAACAAATTACATTCACGAGACGATTAAATTGAAGTCAACTAAGGAAAATAAATCAATTAAGAAAAAGAATCTGCCCTTCCAGTAGAAAAGAGGGCGACAAACCGTTGGATCATTTCTAGACAATGATCGGAATTGCCTCCAACAGGAAGCCTGATAGGATACAGATGCTTGTTAGGATACAGATTCAAAATAACACAATTCTAAGCACATTATTACTTCATAATATTGTAGAAAGAATTAGTAATTTTTGTCTTTTATAATTAAACTCGAATTAATGTTAAAATGCAATTAAAAATCCATTAGAGAAAGATCATTAATAATAAGTCATTGATAATAAATCATTATTCAAAATTATTAATAATAAATTCTTAATAAAAGTTGTTAATAAAAAGTCATTCATGAAAAGTTATTGGTCAACTACGCATGTCAATGAAGTTTTCAGCAGCTCTAATAAACAAAACCTGTATGATAGAATAGATAGCAAAGAATGTATGATAGAACGATAAAAGATAGGAAAGGGCCCAGGAAGAATTGAATGACTCTATATTTAGGACTCTATTTTTTATTGTTTTCATTTATCACTTTCCGTATTATATACCAAAGCCAATGGAATCATCAAAATAGGGATGAACTTTACACTTGATGAGTTACCAGAGAGTTAAGAACAGTTAACAGAATAATAGAGAAGGTGGATGATGGATTATACAATCCCAAGAAGGAAGTCACAGTGTTCGTGATCGGTTACTATATAATTTGGAGCATATTATTTTAATGAGTCATTTACAATCGTAAACCCAAAATCTGTTGGAATAATTATAATAGGGATGAATGGATTTGTTCCTGATAAGCTTCCAGAGACTTATGAATTGTACAGAAGAAGCTGGATGGATTATATAATCCCAAGACGAAAGTCACAGTATTGGTGATCTATTACTATATAATTTGGAGCATATAATTGTTGAGATTTCCTGATTTTTCAGTCGTAAACACTAAATCTGTTGAAATAATTACGATAGACATGATTTATCCTATTGATTTGTTCCCGAGAAATTTCGAGAGAGTAAAGAGCTGTTCAAAGAATTGTAGAGAAGATGTGCAATTATGATACAATCCCTTGAAGTAAGGGGTACATCAATGAATTCTCCAGTATTGATTCCTCATACTAATTGACAATCAGTTTTCCCTGAGGCGTCTCGACAATCTACTAGATCATCCACATAATAATTATATAGTTTGATAGTATCGTCTACTTTCTGTCCATAGACTACCCGGAAACCATCTTGACAGCCGATGTCTGGAGAAGTAGCACGGCATTTCAAAGGTATTGTCGTCTTAACACAAAATCCACTTCCGGTTGTGTCGGGGCATGGTTTGATAGCATCGCGTTGCTCCGTTTTAGCATGGATATCTTTAGGAGATAAGTAGGAGGGAGAATCTACATTTGCGCCCTTACAAAGAGGAGGAGGGAGTTATTGTTACACATTGGTCAGGGTTCGGAGAATCTATATATGCGCCCTTACACTAACCAGTGTTGGCGATTTGTAACTATATATTCTGGATCATATTGTATTTATGATAATTAGTGATTCAATAGTGGTGAACACCATATCTGTTGGAATGAATAAGAGATTCGATTTGTTCCTGACAAGTTCCAGTACACAAACTGATTCCACCTTTCTATGAGAGCAACTTTTTATCATTTCTATTACAAGATATTGAAAAATCTTAGTCACTGTAACTGCTAAGTAAAGTTTTTTTCTACTTCAGTTTTCATCATATTTCTACTTTAGTCTTTGTCATGTTCCTGTAGTCTTTGTCATCATCTACTCAAAACTAACGCCAAACCTATGTGGACTCCACCTCAGCTGAGGACCACACAATCAGACTCCCGCATGTGCTCTAGCAATGGAGATAACTGTCTCCGCCGTGCCCATCTCAAAAATGTTCACAGTGAATTCAGTTTGTTTGCAGTGTTTCTGTAGGAACCTTGTTGCCCGTGCGCATCTCGCAGTCGACGACTCCCACCGCCTGTTGCTGCCCCCGCTGTCTTGGCCCTCTAATGGCAATTGCCAAAAACATGAAACTGTGTCAAGGGGTTGCTGCTGTTGCTGTTGTTGTTGTTGTTTTTGTAGTTTTTGCTATTGTTGAATGTAATTTTATATTTTTGGCATTTCAGTGTGGAATCACGACGCCAATGTGCCAAAAAATTGCACACACTTCGAAGTTCGAACGTGTGGGGGCCTACTTTGCGGTCTACTATTGAAGCTTTCTTTAATATTTTTTTTTGTTTGTTCAATTTTGGCCTTTTTTGACATATTAAAAATGTTGATTAATTATCAGGTAAAGTAACGGGCAATTGTGTGTGACGCCTCAAGTGTGCGGTTTGGTTGCTTTGTTTGCCCATTTTTTGCCGCCTTTGTTCAAGGACTTTGTTTGCGGCTCTCCTCGTGTGCAAATCACTCGCTAGACTTGTGACACTTCAAAATTATGTTTAAGTACATTTAAAAATCATGTTGAGAAAAAACACATTTGCAAACCTGTCCTTACATTTTGACTTAATAAGCGACCCAAATTAGTGACTTACCTGAAAATAAACAAGAAAAAGGCCAACATTATTTTCAGTTTCAAAATAATTCATTTTTATTATTCAAAGTAATGATGACGGTGCAGGGGAAGAGAGGGAGGTAGATAGAGGCAGTGCCAGAGACAGAGCCAGAGACAGAAATGGTATTTATATATGTATATATAGGTATACGAGTATATACATAGAGATGCAGATATAGATACAGCGAGGGACTGACCTAGAGCGAGATACAGAGATACAGAGAGATATACAAAGCGAGCTGGAGCGAGAGAGACCAATCAAGAGTGGCAACCTCAGTGAAACACATCATCAAAAGGCCACTGAACAAGGCTGATCCCCAATATTCAGCAATGGTCACAAGGTGAGGAAAATTATCACGTCAGGGAACTCCTGACAGGGCATGGAGGTTTTCGGGCATACCTGCACAAATGCCACTTGGAGGAATCCCCTTGCTGCGCATACTGTGAAGGTACAGAGATAGAGAATGTCACACATGTTTTCTTATTGCCCATGGTACAAAAGTACTAGAGAGGCACTACAAGAAGTGTGTGGAGAGCCCGTGATGTCCGACAACATAGTTTAGTATACTCGTATGCCTGACATATATATGTGTGAACCTACCATCGCCATTATGAAAGACCTCCGCCACTTGGAGTGGGGAAGACACTGATTGGAAAATAGCTAGGAGGGGTCCGCTGATCATACTACCTCCGCCGTGAAGTAATACCTTGCGGTGGTCTCGTGGGGGAGGCTACGATGGAGGTAGTTTTTAGTGGATAGGAATCCCACAATACTGGTGTTACACAGCGGCCAGTGTCTTGTTTCCAATCTAGGAAAAAAAGATGGAGTGCGAGAGAGAGGGTGAGAGAGGGGTAGTGAGACAGATAGTGTGATAGAGACATATAAAACGAGAGAGATAGATAGAACCAGATAGAAAGTTTAAAATATATGGGTAAATAGAGAGATAGAGATGGAGATATAGAGATATATAGAGAGACATAGAGAGAGAGAGAGATACAGAGATAAAGAGACAAAGATATATGTATAGAGATAAATATATATACATATATATATAGGAATATAAATATATGTATAGGGATTGATATAGAGATGTTGAGCGAGGTAGATAGAGAAAGATATGGTGTGATATATATTTATAGAGAGTTATACAGATAAAGAAAGACATACAGAGCGAGAGAGAGTGTGATAGAAAGAGAATGATGTGTATATATAGGGAGGTATCAAGAATGATCATTCTTGGGGAGGTATATAGCTAAAGATATACAAAAAGAGAGTGAAAGAAAAATCAAGCCAGAGTGACAGAAATGAATACAGAGATAGGTGAAGAATCGAGGAAGATAGATGTTATGATTAAGCTCCGTGACATAGAGCTTGACCGGCAGAATGATCAGCGACTAAAACGACCACAGCAACAACAAACAAAATAAACAGGAGTCACCAGTATGTTCGCAGAAGAGCGACAGAATGCGCAGAATTTTAAGCAAAAAAAAAATGAAGATTTATCATAACAGATGTTTTATGCGATAACACTCATAATGGCCTCCAGAATTAACTCTGAATCGGTATCCCAGAAGGATTAAATGTGGGACAGTAGGTGGGTTTTAGTAGATTCAAGTATAATACTGACAATAAACTCAAATAAACAAACAACGAAAGAGTGAGAGATACAGGAAGATATAGAGAAAGAGATAAGAGGAAGAAAGAGAGGAAGAGATAGAAGAAGGAATTTATAGAAGGATATAAAAATATAGATAGATAGATCGACAGAGAGAGAGAGGAGATAAAGAAAGAAATACAGAGAGCGAGAGAGATAAAGACAGAAAGACAAAGCGTGAGTGGAATCTATATATAGAGATAAATACACATGTAGTGAGAGGGATATATAGAGAGGTAGAAATAGATACACAGTGAGAAGGCTATATAGAGATATAGAAAGATATATATCTGACCCTTTTTTATTGTGGGAAAGCATATATATATATATATATATATATATATATATATATATATATATATATATATATATATATATATGCTTTCCCACAATAAAAAAGGGTCATATATATATATATATATATATATATATATATATATATATATATATATATATATATATATATATATATATATATATATGTATATATATATATATATATATATATATATATATATATATATATATATATATATATGTATATATATATATATATATATATATATATATATATATATATATATATATATATATACAGGGTTGCCCAAATTCGACGGACCCATGTTTTTGTTAAAAAAATCAAAGAAAAAAATAAAAATTTGGCGGTTGGCAATCTTAATCATTTAATTTGTTCCAAGTAGATTTGTTTACATCAATTTTTGAATATGATATCTCTCAAATGGCCGCCTCTGGCGTTGATGGCGTATTGTGCCCTTTTTGCAGCATTTTCCATCGTTTTCGCCAACATTTCGGCCGGAATAGCGGCTATTTCTTCACGAATGTTGTCCTTGAGCTCTTCTACGGTCCTTGGCTTGTTAACGTAAACCTTTGACTTCAGATATCCCCACAAGAAGAAGTCAGGCGGCGTCAAATCGGGCGAACGCGGTGGCCAGTCCAAATCACCACTTTTCGACATCAAACGGCCCGGAAACAAATTCTTCAGAAAATCGATTGTTATGCGACTTGTGTGCGGTGGAGCGCCGTCTTGTTGAAACCAGAACTGCCTCATACGCTTTCGACGAATAATTGGCATCACAAAATTGGTCATCATGTCGCGATAACGCTCCTGGTTGATGGTAACAGCATGGCCATTTTCATTTTGGAAGAAAAACGGCCCAATGACCGTTTTCGCACTAACGCCGCACCAAACTGTGACTTTTTCGTCATGAAGAGGCACTTCTTGAATCTCCTGAGGATTTTCAGTGGCGTAAATACGGCAATTTTGCTTATTTACGGTCCCATTCAATGTGAAATGGGCTTCATCGGACATGATAATTTTGTTCCAAAATTGCTCGTCATCTTCGGCCATTTCGATTACTCTTTGGGCCCATTCCAATCGACGAGGCTTGTCCGCAGGCAACAATCTTTGCGTCAATTGAATTTTGTACGGGAACAAATGCAAATCAACGCGAATAATCCGTTGTAAAGTGGACCGAGCCATGCCCAACTGCTGAGAACGGCGTTTTTGGGATGTTCTTGGGGACCTCTCAACACTGGCTCGTACGGCAGTGATATTCTCGGCCGATCGCCTTGGTCGACTTTTATTTGGCCTCTTCGGATTAGAAAGAGCCTCACCAGTCGAAAATTTTGTATTTATCTCTATATATAGATTCCACTCACGCTTTAGAGATATAGACAAAGAGAGATAGTAAGATATACATAGAGATATAAACAAAGAGAGATAGAAAGATATAGATATAACTATGTTGTCCCTACCCCCGTCTTAATAAGTAGATTTAGATGAAGACAGAGAAGTAGACCAGTAGAACTATGTGGAAAGGAATCTGCTGAATATGTGATCGGAAGCTCGGAATCGTTTTCTTATTAGTGTTCAAAAGATGAGTGCAGAGGGCAGAATGGACGCACCTCATTGTAATTTAAATAAGCGATTATTCCACACTGTTCCCAATTTAAAACTAAAACTCCACTTTCAGCTCTGTACAACAAACAAAAAATTGGATCCAATTCATTTTTAACATTGTTAACAAACCCCGAACTGTCTTTCTTCCCCTCCTCAAATTGCGTTTCGCCTCCTCAAATTGCGTTTCCCCTCCTCAAATTGCTCAAGCTTCCTTTACTACAAATTATAAACGAATAATTTGTTTTCAGTGATGATTAAAATTACGAGAGATCTTTCTATAGCAGCCAAGAGAAGTCGTTACTGTGTTCCAATCATAAATGAATAATACCAATAGAATGCTAAAAGGCAAAATAATGGTCTTACGAAAATGAAAGGTTTAAACATTACTTCTTAATTATACGGCTTCGCATTATACAAAGCAAACATAAAAGACAAGAATGAAAAATATAAGTACACACATGCAAATAACTGGCAAACTCATCTAAGGCATAGAAATCTTTGCTGAAAAGATTGGCGTAAGACGTCCATAAAGAACCATTTACTACGTTGATATTGAACACGAAAAGGAACAACAACGATAAAAACAATGCAACAAATACTCGTATATAGGAAAAGAAACTCGATTAACTATTCAAGGCCACTGCCATAAGTTGTACCCATAACCAGCGCAGATGGATGCCTACACACGAGAACATAGGCTCCGGATTGTACGAGTAGCAAACAAACAAAAACAGGCAAAAGCAGAGAAAAGGGCAGACAGACAGTCCAGCTAAGAACAGCGGCCGGCCACGTGAAGAGAACAACCGAGAAAGATAGAATAAAACAAAATAATAATTATAAACAACCAAAGCGGTCGTCATCAATCTCGAAATGGTGAAGCAGAATCTATCGCTGCGAGACCCACTGCAATAGAAGATCGCAGAGTAAACTGGTAGGAAATAAGACCGCAAAAATTTTGCAAAAAAAACAAAGAACAAAAAAAAAAGGGAATGAAGAGAAGCTCATGGGCAACTAGGAACAGTCAATGCCGTAAAAACAAGCATTCTGCCTGCACTTACGACAAAGCAATATTCAAGAGCTGATGTGGCAAAAAGTGGTTTGCTGGAGACACAGCAAACCAGTAAACCAGCCAACGAGCAGACTAGCTATCATCCAGCAGCCCAACAACTTCCCACTGCACTCGTGCACTTGCCACAGCAAACCCACTTCTGCGTGGCCGCTGCGCATGCGCACCATCACTGGCACCAGTGCCAGTACAAGCACGAGCACGAGCAAGCGCATGGCATGGCTTGGCATGGCTTGGCATGCCACAGACTCGTAAACTTGGCTTTGAATTTCGCGCAGGTTTGTGGCGAATTGAAAGTGGTGCCACCAGTACCAGTCAGACTCGTTGTATGCCTCCTCGCTTCTTGCCGCAACTGCATTTCTATTAAATTTATGGCAATTTTCCGCTGTGGGCAAACACGAGAAAAATGGAGGAGAGCAAAAAATACAAAACAAATCCAATTGGTTACAATTCACTGGGTTTGAAAGTTGTTTGGCATTTCTCGCTGGTGGATTTGCGCCCGGCAAAGCAGCCAGCAAAGATCCATATCTGCAGATAAGCAGCGGGAACACACAAAAAGGTGAACTAATAAGAAAAAACCAGACCATAAAAATGGCAAAAATTCAATTTCAGAGCTATGAGCGCCTCGGAAAAGTTGGCCATAATTTTGATTTATTGGAAAGAGTTTTCATTGATTAAAATAAATTAAGATCGCATGTCGCTGATGGCTTACTGAAATACTCGGTGTGCGAAGCGGGGTACTAATCCCGTTTCAATGCAAAGAAATTAAAAGTGGAACTCCTCCATCTGTGGTTGGCGCTATGAGGATCAAATTAGGAAACAAATTTTGACCTAAGGGCAACATTTAAATCAGGATAAGGAAAGTAATCTTTAATGTAACTTTTTTGGTTTCTTCCAACAAGTCACCGGTCTTATACTGCATGTCCGAAAGCTTTGAATACATTGAGGAGATGTCGTCAGGGTAACCGAGATATACGAGATGGCCATTGAAGTTCCAATGGAAGTCTCTGTGACAACCATCAACAGATCTGGTAAGGACAACGTCGTTTTTATATCAACTAAACGAAACTTCTGTTCGTTTGAAACAGGTGTTCTAACATTTGGAATATCGATTTCTATATCACAATTCATTTGCTATTCTTTCAATTTGAGATTCACCATAAATGTGCTTCAACTCTCTCTTTCAAGCTTAACTCTCTGTTTCATACTTAGATCTCTGATTCATGTTTAAGTCTCTCTTTCATATCTAACATAACCAACATAGCCTTACTATATCTTTCAAATATAACTCTCTCTTTCAAGCTTAACTCTCTGTTTCATACTTAGCTCTCTCTTTCATGTTTAACACTCTCATTCATATCTAACATAACTAACATATTCATACTATATCATTCAAATTGAACTCTCTCTTTCAAGCCTAACTCTCTGTTTCATACTTAGATCTCTGATTCATTGCTTAACTCTCGCTTTCATATCTAATATAACTAACATAACGAACATAGCCTTACTCTATCTTTCCAATTTAATACTATCAAGATTAACTCACTGTTTCATACTTAAATCTTAGTTTCATGCTCATCTCTCCCTTTCCTATCTAACTCTCTCTTTCATGCTTAATTCTCTCTTTTATACCAAGCATAACAAACATAGCCTTACACTATTTTTCAAATTTAACTCTTTCTTTCAAGCTTAACTCACTGTTTCGTACTTAGATCTCTGATTCATGCTCAACTCTCTCTTTCATACCTAGATCTCTGATTCATGCTTAACTCTCTCTTTCATATCATAACGTAACTGACATAGTCTTACTCTATCTTTCAAATTTAAATCTATCTTTCAAGCTTAACTCTCTGCTTCATACTCTGATTCATGCTTAACTCTTTCTTTCCTCTCTAACATACCTAACATAATCTTCCTCTATCTTTCAAATTTAACTGTCTGTTTCACGCTTAAGTCGCAATTTTATATTTAACTGTCTATTTCATATTCAATTCTCTCTTCTCTTTCATGTTTAACTCCCTGTTTCATGAATAGCTCTCTCTTTCATGCCAAGCATAGCCTCGAACTATGTTTCAAATTTAACTATCTCCTCCATGCTTAAATCTCTTTTTCAAGCCCAACTGTCTGTTTCATGCTTAACTCTCTATTTCATATTTAACTGTCTATTTCATATAACTCTCTGTTTCATGCTTGACTCTCTCTTTCGTGCTGAACTCTCTCTTTCCTGCTTAATACTCTCTTTTTATATTTATGTCACTCTTTCATGCTTAACTCTCCTTTTCTTACTTAATTCTATCTTTTAGACTAATATAGCCTAACTCTCTCTTTCATATTCAAACATCTCTTACATGCTTAACTTCCTCTTTTATATTTAAATCTCTCTCCTTCATACATAACTCTTCCCTCATGCTGTTTTTTCTCATATCATAGAAAGAAGATGTGTATGATATGATTTCTAGTACTCAGGGTCCCTATTCCTAGCTCTCACAATAATGTTGTGGTCTCTCATTAATAGCTCTTCAAATTATATTTCTCTACTGTCTCTTCTAATATTTATCTATTCTCTTCTAATATTTTACGTTCTTCATGATTTTTCTTCCGGTCTTTTTTGAATAAATAACTACACGATTCGCCTTTCCTTGGTGGCATCTTTACATTTTCTCCAGATTATTCAGAAGTGTTTTATGTTTTCTCATATCATAGAAAGCAGATTTTTATCATATGAAGGTCTTAGAATCCAGTACTCATAGTCCCTATTCCTAGCACTCACAAAGAATTATGGAGTCACTTATTAATAGTTCTACAAATTATATTTCTCTACTCTCTACTGTCTCTTATAATATCTCTCTACTCTCTTCTCATATTTCTCTAACTTCTTCCATGATTTTTCATCCGGTCTTTTTGTCTACAGAACCCAACGATTCACCTTTCCTTGGGCATGACATTTTCGGATTTTCTCCAGATCATCCACATCCCGGAATGAAAATCGTGTGTTCATATATTACAGTTTCCACTGAGAATGCCGCAGATGTTGATCAACGATGATCAGTCTTCAGTCAAGCTGAGAAGCATGACGGAACAACTGTCCTCAACATAGTTTCAGGCAAAGCAAAACATAAACAACTTCTATAATAATATGTAACAATAAAAAATTAATTAAGTTTACTGGAATGGCTGTGAACACCGCACCGCTCGGCGATATTCTAAGCCACAATTTGGTGAAACTGATTATTACCGGCTCCAAGCGATCGTTGTTGCAAGTGGCGTGGCTTCCGCTGCTTGCTCCAATATCGGCAAATTGCCGCCGCTTCATTTCTGTTTTTGTTTTTTTACATAATTCACCAACTTTTCTTATACATAGCATTAAATATAATTATAGAACACACAGCGGAGATGCCACAGCAAGAAACAAGATATTTAAGCCTTACCAGGAAGCAGAAACGTTTCAGCGTTGTTGTAGAAAAGTTGTTAATGTGCAAGATATAAAATTTCAGCATGATGTGCCACAGCGAATACCTTGAAAATAGGTATGCTTTACTTGCCAATTTAGAAAGAAGCGCAAAAAGA
Organism: Clusia tigrina; assembly: GCA_920105625.2. NCBI lineage: Eukaryota > Metazoa > Arthropoda > Insecta > Diptera > Clusiidae > Clusia > Clusia tigrina. Next base: position 33,879,110 of record OV050030.1, read on the forward strand.
AGTTCCATAAGCACAGAGAAACACGACAGATCGAGAGGGAGATAGATAGAGAGATGGAGAGAGAGAGAATGGGAGCGCGAATACGAAGAACAAATTATGCCTAATGCGATAACTCCAACAGTTTCTAAGGCGATAAAAGTGTTTGCGATGATGAAAGTGGCAAACAAGTTTCATTGGAAAAGTGAAAGGGCACATGGATTAGGAGAGACTCCGTGTGGTGGTGGAAAATCTAGAAGTAAAGCTCAACTTCAGCACTGCTAAGTCACGTTCGACGAAGCACAACGGCAACTGTGACAAGTTGGCGTGCCTACTGCAGAATAATCCTACAGCCGGAGAGAGGGAAACACGCGCAAGCGCAATAAAAACAAATCAAGATATTATCTCTAATGATAGAATAGCCACTTCTATGGGGTTTCACCAGCTCCTATGTATGAGTACGAATAGAATATAGAATGGATAAAAATGTAATTAATGTTAGAGATAATTCAAAATATAATGAATACAGTCGTCAAATTGAGCCCAGCATGGAGCAAAACTCGGAGAAGCGTATTAAAACGGAAATGTGTGAGTATATGAAATTAATTTTTATGGAAGCAGTTCACATATGGAACAACTACCAGTACTGGAAAGTGATGGTGAAGTCTCCATGGAATATAGAACAGATGTTTCTACTAAGAACTTGCATTAAATTTGAAGAAAACTTGAACGGATCTTGAAGGAAACTTGTAGAAAACTTGTAGAAAACTGGAGGGAATCATAGGAAAAATATAAATCATAGACCCGCCAGCGATAGAACATGAAATTGGAAGATGATGATGAGAAAAGATTGATGAAGAAGCTAACAGTCTGAATCAACAAAAACAGAAGGATGAAACTGGAGATGATTTGATGCAGTTTTTCTGAATAACAGATTGCGGAGATGATAAATGAAGCTACTAATGAAGAATGATATCCTAGTGTCAGAGTTATACAGAATGGCACTAAATGTCTGGAACTAAGTGGGTACACTATAATAATAACCGGCACCATGAACAAGAACGTGAAAGTAACATGGAACTACAAAGTAATAAATATGATAGAAATATTAGTTTATAGCTAAAAAGAATCAAACAATAAATGGTAGAATAGAGCTGAAAAACAAGTAGATTTGAGTAGGAGAAGTATAGCTTGGAAAATTAAAATTCAGGAAATAGACAACCATTGTTTGGTAGAATGAAGATACATAACATCTAAGATTAGTAGTCTGGAACTTTGATTAGTAAAAGATTGGAACATCTAAAACATTGGTTGGAAGAATAAAGCTAACAAAAATGAGAATATTCTACATCTGGAACACTACTTGGTAGAATGAAGATACAAAACACGGGAAGATTGGAGCAGCTAGAACGGTGGTTAATATAAAATTAGTACATTCGAAACATTGGTTGGTAGAAATAAGCTACAAATACGAAAAGATTGGTTATTATTTGTTGGTAGAATGAGGAAGCTTGGTACATCCGGAACGTTGCTTGGTAGAATAGAGATACAAAAGACGAGAATATTGGAACATCTAGAACGGTGGTTAGTATAAAATGAGTGGATTCGAAATATTGGTTTGTAGAAATAAGCTACAAATACAAAAAGATTGGTTATTAGTTGGCAGAATGAGAAAGCTTGGTACATCCGGTACGTTGCTTAGTAGAATAGAGATACAAAAGACGAGATGATTGGAATATCTAGAATGGAGGTTAGTATAAAATGAGTATATTCGAAACATTGGTTGGTAGAAATAAGCTACAAAAACAAAAAGATTGGTTACTAGTTGGTAGACAGGGAAAGATTGGTACATCCGGAACGTTGCTTAGTAGAATAGAGATACAAAAGAGGACAAGATTGGAATATCTAGAATGGAGGTTAGTATAAAATGAGTATATTCGAAACATTGGTTTATAGAAATAAGCTATAAAAACAGAAAGATTGGTTACTAGTTGTTAGACAGAGAAAGATTGGCACATCCCGAACGTTGCTTGGTAGAATAGAGATACAAAAGTCGTGAAGATTGGATCAGCTGCAATGTCAGTTAGATTGGCATAGATACTTCCTAGAGTATTAGAATAAGGGAATACCGTACAGAGGTCGGCCGAAGATCATTAATCAAAGATATTTCCTAGAGTATTATAATAAGAGAATACGGCACAGACCGCGAAGATCACAAAAAAGTGTTGAAGACAATGCTTTTAGAAACTCATAAGTCCAATAATGGCATCATTACTCGATCAACTTTTGTTCCACAGACTACAAATTCAACTTGCCAGTAACAGCCAAAATATTCAAATAAATATCCTGAACTTGTGGCAAAACGTGGAGCGAACACTCATTCCCCGGATTGCGAACACTTGTAAGCGGAATCGCAGTCATATCAACAAATATGCACGCCACTCCCTACAATGTCAACGAAATCAAATCGCCATAAAACCAAGAAAACAAAAATATTTACCAGGAAATTCATAAATGCATTTTAAAAATGAAATTCATTGTCAAAAAATAAGAAATAAAAAACAAAAATTATATGAAAATAATAAACTAAAAAAAACGATTTTTTGCGTTAAGTCAACTAAAGAACTTTATCAATTTAGCATAAAAGAACATTAAAAGGATTTCAAAAGAAATGCAAATTATGCGTTTAGGTAGAAAACTTTGACCCGGCTTTTGACTGCAATTTGTTTTCAGGCTACAGCAGAGCAGAGCATAAAGCATCGAAAAGAGACTCGCACCGAGCCATAAACCAAGGCTGGGTACAAGCAACAGATACGAGAATCTGGAGGGGTAGGAAAGAAGAGAACAGAAAATGTGTCGTCGCCGGGCCGTATTTCAAAGATACACGTCAAACGTAACGAACGAAAACGCCAAAGAGGAAGGCTTAAATGCAAAAATATGCACGCCCATAAATCAAAAAAGGTCTGACGTCTGTTAATTGAATTGAAAAAGGAACCAACCGACGAACACAAACAGCGAACAATCAGTAAAAAGAACACAACGACAACGGTGACAAATTTCGACAAATTCGTCGTGTGAGAAAAGTATTAACGAAGCAACAGGGGAGAGAAGTGGGTTTTCTGTCTAAAAAACAAGAAGAAGGACTTCGGTATTAAAGAATCACACAATTCTTAAACTAAATAATGTAAAACTCCATAAAAGAGGCCTAAGAAAGTCAATGTATGCTTCCGGGCGTCGGACACTTTTCTGCTTATGACGTCATAACAATTTGTTTAGCCTGTTCCCAACTGAGGGTATTACAAGTACAACTGGCGATAACACCAGATTTCCCAACTGAGTATTAGAAGATTAACAGGCGATAACACCAGACTAACCAAGGACACTGAGCCTATCCTTGGATTAATCGCATGCTTCAGAGAGCAATAAATTTGATACAAAAACAAAGATTATGATAAAAAATACGGTTTGGAGGACCGAATAATACCAAATAAAGCGAAGGGAGAAAAAGATTACAGTAACAGGCAAATCAAGACCATGCCATGGGCGATTTGCATTCATGATCCAAGGAATGTGCGACTAGCTACTCACCGCTAGACCACAGAGGGCAGTAATGCTGAATATAATTTCTTCAAGCGTGGAATTTTATACATTATTCTGAGGTGATCTTGAAAACATTGCAATAAAGGTCATTAATGCCGAACAAAATTGTAAATAATCAAAACTTTTGGCAATGTAAACGATAATATAAAAACAATTCCAGAGAATGTCTCAAGCAAATGTCGTGATATTGATATGCAAATCGTGATAGAAGCAAAATTTCGCACAAAGAAGAACATAGAAAATCTTTAAATAAATAATAAATCACAAAGATGGAAGAAACAAGTGGCGAAAAACTGAAAGAAAGTGCAGCGGAAAGACGAGAGAAATGCAATAGAAATATGAGAGACACAGCAATGGAAAGCTGATATAGAACGGAAACATGAGAGAAACAGCAACGGAAGAAGAGAGAAAACGCAATGGAAAGATGAGAGGAATGCATTAGAAATATGAGAGATACAGCAATTGAAAGCTAAAATAAAGTGCAATGGAAACATGAGAGAAACAGCAACGGAATATGAGAAAAAGAGGAACAGAAAGATGATATAAACAGTGAAGAAAAGCTGAAAGAAACTCCGATGAAAAGATGACAGAAATGCAATAGAGATATGAGAGAAACAGCAATGGAAAGCTGATATAGAACGGAAACATGAGAGAAACAGCAACGGAAGAGGAGAGAAAGAGCAATGGAAAGATGAGAGAAGGAGCAATGGAAACATGAAAAGAAGTGCAACGACAAGATCAGGAAAAGAACAGCAGGTTGATGATATAAACAGTGTAGCAAACTTGAAAGAAACTCCGACGAAAAGATGAGAGAAATAGTAGAAGATAAGTGAGGGAAACAGCAACGGAAATATAAGAGACACAGTAACGAAGATCTGTAAGAATCACCAATGAAAAGTTGAGGAAAAGGGTAGCGGATAGATGAGATAATCAGGAATAAAAAGCTGAAAGAAAGTGTAACGGAAAGATGAGAGAAACAGCAATGAAAAGCTGAAAGAATCTTCAACGGAAAGTTGAGGGAAAGAGCTTCGGAAAGACGAGATAAACAGTAACGAACAGCTGAAAGAAACTCCATCGCAAATATGAGAGAAATAGCAGAAGTGAATGGAAGGTCAACGGAAAGATGAGAGAAACAGCAATGAAAAGCTGAAAGAATCTTCAACGGAAAGTTGGGGGAAGAGCAACGGATACAGGGGATAAACAGCTCAAAGAAACTGCATCGCCAATATGACAGAAACAGCAACGGAAAGATGAGATAAACAGTAACGAAAGGTGAAAGAAACTCCATCGGAAATATGAGAGCAAGAACAATGCAAAAACCTCTATCAAATCGAGAAATAGGAAAAGAATCTACGGAAGTTACGAGCAGCATTGCGGAAGAAAAAACCCCATAATGACATAAGAAGAAAGCGAGGGAAATGTAAGAAAATACATAACCCAAGTTCATTTACATCATACAGCCACACAATCAAGATTCTGAATAAACGAGAAAGATGAGTATATGAGGTCGCTCTATTTAGAATATTGAAGGTGTTCGTAATACAAAAAAAACCTGTGCTTAGAAAGTACTCAATTTCTAGAGAAGTACCCTTGATCAATTACGAGCAGTAGCGCGGTTACCGAGCAATACTGTAGTCATGTTCTCATAGTTATGTACGTGAGAATCAGTTGACAGAAAAATTAATGCCATTTCAGATCTCTGATGAGTTGGGAACACTCATAACTCTATGAGGGTGGGACAAATACTTGACTAATGATAGTACAACCAGACCTTTCCTAAAGCCAATTTGGGGTATACCTCAGGAGATCTGCGAGGTGCAAATCCACTTGAATCGCAGTCAATTTGTTTTCCTGATACTTGTATCTCGACGAAGACCTTCACTGACACACATTTCTTTGACATCTCACTTTAGACTCTTTGTCAGCTGTCAAAGTATTGCGCCCTCTTTCGGGGGGGCGTCTACAAATAGCCGCAGAAAGACTTTTAATTCCAAAAAATATTTTGCAACAATTTCGCAAAATGTTGTTGCGGCTTTTTACAAAGTTTATTGTTGGTGTTTTTGTTTCATTTCATTGCCAAAATTTTTACTTTTTTTTGAAGTGAAAAAAATGAGGACACAACACAAAAAACCATGTCAACCGCGAGGTGTGTGTGTGAGGGAAATTGTAAGCGGTGACGCCTTCAAGCAAATAGTGTACTTAATTTTTTGCGTGAGTTATTGTCCGAAGGTAGGTCTAGGTCCCGCAACAACCGCAACAACAACAACAATGAAACCGCCAAGAGACACGAAATTTGTGGGGTGTGTTGGCAGCGTTGTTGCGCACACACTCGTAATGGAATAGTCAAGATATAAAGGGATGCGTGATCTGTGCGTTAAATGATTAATGCCACTGTGACAACCACATAAATTACTGCAAGAACAACAACAACATTAATAATACCAGCAACAATGGTAATAAGGAGCAGCGCTCCGAAGCAATTAACTTAGGCAATTGCAGTGAGAGACGTTTCTTTACTTTTTTGAATTCTTCCGAAGCAATGCGTCATGAAAATGTGGCTTCATTTAAATTGAAGACAGTAAACGCATATTTTTGCATATGCCACAGAGTTGCCACCTGGAAGAAATGTAACTGAGGAAGATGTTTTGAGAATTTGGACGAATAAGAGAATGTACTCTTGAGATACCCTTTTATTTATGCCAGTGGAATATACTGTACTTGCTGAGGAATATTCATTTGTTCTAATTTCGCCATTTCAAATAGTTTTGTGTGAACATTTATTGCCTTTCTTAACTACGTGGCAATTAAAAGAAAATTGTTGTAAATTATTCATATGGGAAGCACACCACGATGGAGGACTTCCAGGCGTGAGAGGGAACTCTTTAGGCTAATGTTATACCTGGCCACACCAAGTTTTGTTGTTATGGTGAACCAGCAAGAAATTCAGTTAACCCTGAACTGATTATATTCCTCTGCAATTTCTATGGAACTTATAATAGAATGTGAATATTCCAAACATGCTCTAAAGGTATGCGTAAACAACAAACAAACGTTCCGAAGAGAGTCATAAATAGTTTGTGTTGAGAAGCAATTTCGTTCCATGGACTCATAAACAGACAAAAATTTTGAAGATGATAGTAGAAAGTCTTCAAATCCTTTCCAAACTGTCTGTTGGAATATGAAGATATGAAATTATAGAATATTTTCCATTATCCTCATATTAGTCTAAACCAATGACATTAGTGTGTACTAAAATTTCAGAAAACCTGATCCAAAGAGTATCTAATATAAAGAGAATACATGCAAGTTCACTGCACTCATTTGTATGAGTTGCTCAATACATTCATTTATAGGAGCTGCTCATGTAAATTCACTGCACTCATTTGTATGAGTTGCTCTGCAAACTCATTTGTATGAGTTGTCCACTACACTCATTTGTATATTTGAATGAGTTCTTTACTAGACTTATTTGTATGAGTTGCTCACTACGCTTATTTTGTATGAGTTGTTCGCCACATTCATTTGTATGAGTTGCTCAATACGCTTATTTGTATGATGAGTTGTTCGCCACACTTATTTACATGAGTTGCTTACTAGACTTATTTGCATGAGTTACTTACTACACTATGAGTTGCTCTCTAAACTAATTTGTTTGAGCTGCTCATGACATTTACTTATTTGAGTTGCTTACTACACTCATTTGTATGAGTTGCTCTCTAAACTAATTTATATGAGTTGCTCTCTCAACTAATTTGTTTGAGTTGGTCACTAAACTCATTTGTATGAGTTGCTCACTACATTTCCTTATATGAATTGCTTACTAGACTTATTTGTATGAGTTGCTTACTACACTCACTTGTATGAGTTGCTCACTACACTCATTTGTATCAGTTGCTTTCTAAAACTAATCTGTATAAGTTGCTCTCTAAACTCAATTGTATGAGTTGCTCACCACACTTATTGATATGAGTTACTTACTACACTCATTTGTATGTGATGCTCTCTAAACTAATTTGTATGAGTTGCTCACTACATTTACTTATATGAATTGCTTACTAGACTTATTTGTATGAGCTGCTTACTACACTCATTTGTATGAGTTGCTTACTACATTTACTTATATGAATTGCTTACTAGACTTATTTGCATGAGTTGCTTACTACACTCATTTGTATGAGTTGCTCACTACACTCATTTGTATCAGTTGCTTTCTAAAACTAATCTGTATAAGTTGCTCTCTAAACTCAATTGTATGACTTGCTCACCACACTTATTGATATGAGTTACTTACTACACTTATTTGTATGTGATGCACTCTAAACTAATCTGTATGAGTTGCTCACTACATTTACTTATATGAGTTGCTCACTACACTCATTTCCATGAATTACTCATGCAATTTCACTACACTCATTAGTAGTGAGCTGAGTTAATATGAGCAACTCATTTGCAATTTGAGGTGGTACAATGAACCAGTACAAATAATGTGACATTTTAATCGATGAATCTGACACTTCATAGCGCCAGTTCACCAGCAATCTAGCAAAAGTGTATAGGAAACCAATCTTGTATGATAAACACTTCCCTCGAGTGTTCTATTGAAGATCGGCGGTATAATTACTCCTAATATTGATACTAAAAATGTCTTTATACTTATGGCTACGTATACTTATCAAACACTCGGTGAGTATTAAGAAGAAGATGACACATACCTGAAAGTAAATAAAAGAAAAATTGTTATTATACATTCTTATTCATTTGATATTATAAATAGGCATGATATTATATGTCATATAATTGATATTATAAAAAGGTCATGGTTATAGTAGACTACATAGACTAAAGGCCATAAGCCGTTCAGAGACGTTCTTAGTGGCCTATAAAGGACATGATAAAGGTCTATGAATCAAAAAGTAAGTTCATCTTTAAAAGATCAGAAAGATATTTCGTGGTCTATAAAGGACAAGGAGGATAAAGCTCCATGAATCTGAAAATATGTTCACCACTAAAATACTATAAAGACATTTCGTGGTCTATAAAAGACATAAGACAAAAAGTTCTGTGAATCAGAAAATAAGTTCACCTTCAAAAGATCAGAAAGACATCGATCGTGGCCTAAAAAGGACAAGAAGGATAAAGCTCTGTGAATCAGAAAATAAGTGCATCTTTAAAAGATCAGAAAGACATTTCGTGGCCTAAAAAGGACAAGAAGGATAAAGCTCTGTGAATCATAAAACAATTCATCACTAAAAGACTAGAAATACATTTCGTGGCCTGTAAAGTACAAAGTTCTGTGAATCAGAAAATAACTTTACCACTAAAAGACTACAAAGGGATTTCCTTCTACTGCCAACATATGCTTAATTTACATATTTTTATCCAGTTTGTTCCTCTGTAGAAGACAGAATCACCCATTTAAGTACTTCCCAGTTTTCTAAGACAAGCTGCTATTTGCTTTGAACTGTCACAGCTGCAAATTGGTTTCAAATGCCGCTTGAACCACTCCCAAATTGCAGGCTGCACACCGCACAGGAAATAAATTTTAATGCGAACATTTGTGCTGAGTGGAATAAATTTGGCATTTGGCACAAGCCTTTCAGCGACCAATTTTCGGCCAATTTAACACATTCGGGCCAATTAAATTTCAAACGCGACGTTTTTAGCGATAAAAATGCGAAAGTCGATGAATGGATACATTTGAAATTAAACCAGGAAAAAAAGACACAAAAAAGGAAAAAATAATAATAAGGAGCAGGAGATAAGCAGATGCTATGTTTGCAGCTCACACACGAGTGTAAAAGGCAAGGCCAGGAGAGATATAGACCAGACCAGGACATCGAAAGGCTTCACTCCGACAAAAGCCGAAAGCATATTTTACAGCGCCACAAAGGGAGCCGCCTAAAACAAAAGAAACGAACAGTCCAAAACAAAAATTGAAACATTTTCCAGCTGTGCTTTTGGCAATTGGAATCTAATTTGAAATTAGTCCTTAAAAAAGGATTGAAATACATTTCGTATACAATTTTTTCCCTTCTACTGTGGCCAAAACCAGCGCTTATTCCATATCCTTTTCGCTGTGGGTCTTTCGCGTATGGCGAACAATGTTATTAAAAGTCAACAACTGCGCATTTGAGTAGCTCAGGCGAGGTTAATCAAACTGCCAGGAGCAGCAGTGGCAGCACCACCAGCAGCAGCAGTGGCAGCACCACCACCAGCAGCAGTGGCAGCACCACCAGCAGCAGCAGCAGGTGGTCTCAAGATAACATCGCAGTTTATACTTAACATAAAAAAGCGTATAAAAACATAAAAAAACAAAACACACAAAAAAATAAATAAAATGTTTCTCTTTAAAAAAGCATAATATAAATTAGAATAGATAGGACAAGTGTTTATGGGCTGCGGTGCTGGAGGATGTCTCTGAGCCACTGCTGTGGAAGGCAAAAAGACGAAGGCGCTCGTATCGGAAAGCACTTTGTTTACGCATTCCTTAGTGATGTGTTGGATCGTTGGCTGAAGTAGAGAAGCAGCATCAAACGCAGCTGCTGCAATCTCTGTACGGGTAAAGAGGAACTCACCACTACTCCTGCTAGGCTTCCAATTCAGCTGAAGATGACTTCATGGGGACAAAGACACAATCAGCGATACGGTCCCGAGTCGTAGTAGTGGAGATGAAGCAAACAGAGGTTGTACATTGGTGTATGGGAAGCGAAAATGTGGATGAAGTCGACGTAGGAATGATGACATACTTGAATTCATTGAGATAGGTTAGGTTACCATAGATATGCGCAGATTAACGGGGACTTAGGAGCGAATTTTCGGTACCACGGCTATGGGGAAACTCAAATTGTTGACCACACTTAGTTCTCTTAAATAGAACTGAAACTTTTTTAAAACCAAGGCAAAATTAGTATCTCCAAACACAATGTTTCCGAACTATGCAAAGAAAACTGTTCCCCACACTATTCAATTGTAGTTTGTTTGAGGAACTCATTTCACTTATTTGAGGTACCACAATGAACCACTTCAAAGTATCAGATATTCCCCCAAGCCAGTTATTTGTAGTGAGTTTGTATGAGTAACTCGTTTCAGTATTTGAGGTACTACAATAAACTATTACAAAGTGTCAGTTATTACCCGAAACTACTCGTTTGTTGTGAGTTTGTATGAGTAACTCATTTCGCTATTAGAGGTGCTACCATGAACCACTTCAAAGTATCAGCTGTTACCCAAAACTACTCATTTGTGGTGAGTTTGTATGAGTAACTCATTTCACTTAATTTAGGTACTACTATGAACCACATCAAAGTATCAGCTGTTACCCAAAACTACTCATTTTTAGTGAGTTTGTATGAGTAACTCATTTCAATATTTGAGGTACTACAATGAACCACTTCAAATGAACCACATCAAATGGATCACTTCAAAAATCACGTTTTAAAGGATATTCAAGGGCACTATTTTTCATTATAATCACAACGCTTAAATTAGTGATGGACTAACTTTAATTTGTAATGTGTTTGCATGAGAACTCATTTCATTATTTGAACCACCTCAAAAAGTAAGATAAATAGCATCGTTTGAGGTGTTATTTCCCAAACATACCCATACAATATTAAGCATAAAATGATTGTAGTGAATTTGTATGAGTAAGTCATTTCCATTATTGAGGTAGTACATTAAATTATAAGAAATATCCACACAGTTGCATTTATTGATATGTTTAGCGAGTGATTGTTGAAGTGGGTTTGTAGTAAGCTTGTATGAGTCATTTTGATATTTGAGGTAGTGCAAATGAAGCACTTCAAATCGTAAGAGATATCAACGTAAGTCGCATCGTAGATGGTGCTTTCCCTTTACCATACTCATAAAGTGTTTAGCCACCAAAAAGCTTCTAAATTGTGATAGGACAGTACAAATTTGTATTGATTTTGTATGAGTTACTCAGTTGGCTTGTTGAGGTAGTACAATGAAGTACTTCAAATCATAAGAGATATCCCCGTAGTTGCATTTATTGATATGTTTAGATAGTGATTGCCATTTAAGGCGGGCATTATACTCATTTGTAGTGAGTTTGTATGAGGCAATTTGCTTTTTGAGTTAGCCAAATGAAGTACTTCAAATCATACAACAAGTCAACAAAGTTTGCATCGTAGGTGTTGTTATTGGTTTATGATAATCAGAGTATTTAGACACCAGAATACTTCAAAATTATGATCGGTCATAATAAACATTCGTAGTGGGTTTGTATGAGTAGCTCATTCTATTATTTGAGGTACAACAATGAAGTAAGACTCAGAAGAGATATCAATGTAGTTGACTTAATGAACTACTTCAAATAATAGGAGATATCAATGTAGTTGCCTTAATGGCTATGTTTAGCGAGTGATTCCCATTTGAAGTGGAGATTATACTCATTTGTAGTGAGTTTGTATGAGACATTTTGATCTTTGAAGTAGTGAAATGAAGCACTTCAAGTTCCTTTTGGAGGAACTGCATTAACATACGTGTTGGCCATAAAACACCTTTGTAGTATGTATGTAAAAGTAACTTTTGCCGCTATTTGAGGTAGTGAACTAAAGCAATTCAAATTATAAGACACATATACATAGTTCCCTTTATGGTTAGTTATTGATTGAAGCACTTTAAATCGTGTTATTCTTTATCCTTGATACTTTCAAGTTTAAAGTTTTAACCATCAGTTCATTAGCTATAAGTATGAATACAACTGTGTACAATAGACAGATGGTTCCTTGGAACGCATTACAAAGTACATTTACCTCATAAACTGACCCATGCACCAACCTGAAGTCAATAGACAAAAGAGTTGTACTTTCCGATCATAGAATGATAATGTTAGATATCAATGGAGCCACGGGTTGACTCCCAACAAGGACATTTTCTCGAAATGTCTTTTTATTAATCTTTTGCCCTTCAAATAGAAGGCCTTAGTTTGCTAGAAGTGTTCGCACGGGATATAGTCTCGAACTGCTTTTTTCTAAATCTTCTTCTCTTCAAGTCGAAGGCCTGAGTTTCTGGTACTCGTTCGCTCAGGACATGGTCTTGAAATGCTTTTCTCTAAATCTTGTTCTCTTGAAGTCGAAGGCCTGAGTTTCTGGTACTAGTTCGCTCAGAACATGGTCTTGAAATTATCTTTTCTAAATCTTTTTCTCTTCAAGTCGAAGGCCTGAGTTGATGGTACCTGTTCGTTCAGAACATGGTCTTGAAATTATCTTTTCTAAATCTTCTTCTCTTCAAGTCGAAGGCCTGAGTTGCTGGTACTCGTTCGTTCAGGACATGGTCTTGAAATGCTTTTCTCTAAATCTTGTTCTCTTCAGGTTGAAGCTACTCGTTGTTGTAGTAGAAGGTAGTCGATGGTAGTTATTGGTACTCGTTCTCCACAACTCTGACAGTCATGATTAATTATTGTTTAAGGTATAATAAATAAGTTTTGAAATAAATATCAGTGCTTCAGGTTATATTTCTATGTTTGTTCTCCTCCTAATTTATTATGTAAATAAACTTCAATAATAATAAAAACAATCTCTTCGAAGCTATCGATTCACTTCATCGTATATTTCCTGTGGTCCTTATATGAGTATGAATGACTCAACACTAGTTGATATATAAACACCTCTCATGTTCCAACTCTAATATTACTTCAAATCCCACGATACTTCTCTAGAAATAAACGGAACATGATTGTAAATCTACCAGTTTTCTAATACCGAAATTTGACACTTCTAAGCGACATTTTGGACACTTCACAAAGAACTCTGCGCCAGTTGCTGTAATGATATGTGTAGATGAGTGATACAGATAGTCTCCCATATTAGAACAGAGCTTCTAATAACAAATTCAAATGTTTTCCTTTCACTTCCTGCTGATAAAAGAAGCCAGCGAAACAACAACAACAACAACAACAACACAGACCAGAAGCAACAAAACAAAACGAAATCTTTGAGAATTGCACAATAAATTGTAATATCGTTACGTGCAAAAGCAAAAGTCGGCATTATGAGTAAACTCCGGTTGTGGATTGTTAACAAAATAAATTGAGTATAAACAAAACAATTATGAAAAGAAAAAAAAAACACACACACACACGAAGTACAGAACAAAAAAGAGTTCCAAACAAAAAAAAGAGTTCCACACAAAAACAGTTCCACAAAAAGTGAGATTCACAAAAAAAGCTAATACCATAAAAGAGAAGCACGAAAACACTTCCATCAAAGTCAGAACTCGAAGAAACACAGGCAAATTGGAAATGGCTTTTTGTGGAAAAAACCATGGAGTTGGCATGGAGCAAAAAAGGCAACAACAACAATGCCGTCTTCTTATTTAAAGCCAAATTTAAAACAAAAACTGAACCGAGTGAGTTGAGGATTTAGGAGAGAAGAGAGAGCGGCAGAAGATTGAAGTTGTAAGTACGCTGAACATATGACGCTTTCACGGCATTGTGCCATCAACAGAAACAGAACCAGAACCCGAACAGTAACAGCGTGGAGTACGAATCGTTAGGCAATCCATAAGTATTCCGGAGATCCACAATTTCGGTTGGGACATTACATGTGAGCATGCGCGTATGCAGCAACCGAGACAGTTGCGGCGGCACTGCTCGCATTTAGAATGTTAAATGAGCAGAAGACCAGCAACAAAACAACTTAAAGGAATGAAACCAGAAGGAACGAGGCAGAACTAAAGAAAAGCAAACCGTCGCAATAGATACGAAATCTAAATTACGTACGGAAATTAAAGAACGAAAGATGGAACAGAACAACAGTAGTTGGGGAAGCAGCAGATAGACCGGCAAACAGACAGACAGACAGGCAGTCATATAGACGGAGAGAAAGGGAGTCATATAGACGGAGAGACAGGCAGTCATATAGACGGACAGATTGGCAGTCATATAGACGGAGAGACAGGCAGTCAGGCAGTCAGTTAGAAGGACAAACAGGCAGTCATATAGACGGACAGACAGGGAGTCATATAGACCGACAGACAGGGAGTCATATAGACCGATAGACAGGGAGTCATATAAACGGACAGACAGGCAGTCACACGGACAGACAGGCAGTCACACGGACAGACGGAGAGAAAGACAGTCATAGATACGGAGAGACAGGCAGGATATAGACGGAGAGACAGACAGGCAGTCAGTTAGACGGACACAGAGACAGCCAGGCCGAAGCTTGCATAGACACACGACGAAGGAGAATATGGTTATGCCTGTAGCTATGGTTGAAGTACAACTTCGAGAGACATCAAGAACCTTATTTCCGACATGGTTGTTTACCCTTGAAAGCAGCATTGGAAAAGTATAAACTAAATAAAAATTTATAAGGAATACTAAAAAAGTCGGTGAAGAACGAAGAGATATTCCGGATGTTCCGGAAATAAAAATATAAGAAACCTTTCTATAAATTTGATGTTTTGTTTTAAGATAAAGAATCTTATATTATAATGCGAAGGTTCTTTTTCAACTGACTTGTGGCTATGGTGAGGGGTGTACTTCAATCTATCAATTAATCACTATATATGAATCTCAAGTAATGAACCATTGTGAATTATAGGCGAGGCAGTTTATATTTGATTTCTCTTAAAACCTGATGTGGAATAAAAGTTAATATTTGACGGAAACAAATAAAAACAACTATTGAAAAGGAGGGAGGGCAAAGAAGCATGAATGCTTATGCTCAATATCTAAAACCCGCTTATCACATCTGGGAGCCCCCTGGTTTGAAGGACTAGAAGAGGCCGCACAACTAGGGATAGTTTCTCTCTTAAGATTTGCTAAGAGCGTCTCCCTATTCAACGATTCATACTGTAGCTCTTAAATGGATATCCATCAGGCACCGCAAAAGACCTTGTAGGTCTATATGGGGCCTTCACGGCCAGCCTGTCTAACCTCACCTAACCTACTATACAAAAAGAAAACTTGTAGAAGTGAAAATGGAGACAATCGTAACCAGGACATGACGGCTTCATATAGGAAAAAGGGGCGTTTACTATACCGATTTCATTCATATAGCCAACTGGGTCTATGTGTGTGTGTCCTGACTCGGGTAAATAAAAATTACAATTTTGTTGAATATAAATTTAAGTTAGAAAATGAAGTTGGGTGCCAATGTTCAGTCGCACTTAAGAACTAAGCCCACAAAAGTTGGAACGATGATCAGGCATACATGTGCAAGATATATCTGTGAACCATCGGTTTCCTTGAATTGTTATCTTTTGGAACAGTTTTAGGGTTAAGGATTAATAGAATTTCCCAACTGGGTTGGTATTCAGAGGGGAGTTACAGACAACGAAAACTGTTAACAGAACTACATATTTCTTTTGGACAAAAAGTGTTCAAACTGAAAGATATTTGAAACGGATTGAGGAAGGACTGAATTATCTTAAGAAGAAGAATATATCTGGACAAGATATAGCATTCTATCGGAGAGCCAGGCAATTTTCCGCTTCCTGAATTAGGCTTTTATTACACCCAAAGCCATCACGAACTGCCGCAAATCTATAGAAGATACCTGTGTCTCCTGTGCTATCACAATGCGTCAACATAATAGCCTAAGTGTACCTATTTGACGATCGTTCCACCTCCTACTCCTTTCACTGTGACTTCACCTTCTGCATGAACACCTGGATTACTCTTATTGAGAGTACAATATAATTGTCAGCCAAGGTAGGTAAGGTAGGCAAGGCGGCCGCTCGAATGGCGCACTTAGGCCACCATTGACCCCTTGTGATACCGCATGAGACATCAGTTCCCTTCCCTTTCAAAGGTCCAGCCTTTTGGAGCTTTTAATGAAGTAGTTGAGGAAGCTGGACAATGCTGGTTATGCTACGTGCATAACAGGTGTACAATGGACCATTTCTCCTCCTCGTCCATGCAACTCCTGCAGAATTCGTTAGAGGCAATTCCCAGCCTACACACGTGAGTGTCAGCCAATCTCAAACCAACAATTCACTCCCTCATTGGTGCTTACTCCTTTATATGCCACATCATCCCTGTCCAATTGAATTGAAATGATTGCGCCTTTTCTTCTGCGCAGTCGCAACTGCGCAGCATCAGGAAGGAACAATTCTACCAAAGAAGCTGCGTAAAAACTTGCCTCTGGTGCTTTTCGTTATGAGAATTGAAGAGGGCATGTATCACGGATTCACACATCAAAACACACACTCACACACTCTAATTTAAACACACACAGACACACACACACACATACGCTTGGAGAATTGTGTGCGATCGGCGTCAAGTGCGCGTGTGAAATTATGACGCACTCTTTTATAAATTTATTTTAATGCTTATTTTTGTACTTAATTTTTTTTTATGATTATATTTTATTTTTTGTCTTTTATAATTTTAATTTGAGAATGTTTTTTAGTTATTTTATTCTTATTTCTCTTTGCTTTTTGTGTTCATTCTTTTTTCCTGTGGCGTTTTGACACGGCGAGATGAGTTTGCTGGGTTGGAGTAAAGTGAATTAATTATTTTGGTGGCTTTCATTGTGGCTTCTTGTCGTTGTTGTTGTTGTTGTGGTTGGTGTTGCTTATGTTGTTGTAGTTGCTTATGTTGTTGTTGTTGCGTTTGTATTGTAGTACTATCTGTTCTATAAGGGCAATAAATTTAATATTCAAATATGGCATTCCATTTCAATTCGAGCCAGAGCAGCTTTTCAGTCAATTAGACAGCCAAGTCATACAACAGGTTGGTGGGTTGCTGATGGAATTTGTGGACCAAAACCAGGTTGAGGATTTAATGAACATAATAAATATGAGAGTAAATAAATATTGTATTAAGAACACAAATGTGAACACTATGATTGGCAATCCGAGAGCCGGAGGGTGCATATAATATTATTTCATAATATTGTGTTCCTCTAATGAATGTTACTGTATTAAGTCAACTTCAACACAGCTTTATAGTGGCTGTATACAGGGGCAAAATATTTAAAGTGAGAGACAACAATGACAAAAAACCTAGGAAACAAATACAACAAAGTTGGTACAATGACTGGTGCTTGGTCCAGTTTGTTCGTTGAACGGGGTTTTTGATAGTCAGAGTAGTCAAACAAAGGAGGTGGTTATAGTGTGTAAAAATCTCACACTTCTGGTGGTGCGTACCCCCTCGTGTCTATTTGACGATTTCCCCTCCCTCCGGAAAAAAAGTTCCCTTCCGCCCTTCAAACTGTTTCCATAATATTGAAAATAAATACTCCATAAGTAACAAAAACTTCATAGGAATTCCAATTCAAAGCAAATCAGTTGTCATCCGTTACCCGGACGAGGGTTCTCTTCGTCCTTCTCTTCGAACAGAACAGTATTCACGCTTCTTTCCTCACAAAACTTATAATTTCTGTTCTTCTTTTCAAACTCCTGCCTGTGTTTCCAACACAGAGAAACTCTGAAACTCTCTCAAAATCGCAGTCGTACTCTGCAAACAAACCAAGCAAAACATATCGCTCATATCTACCCCGTAGCCTGTCTATGTGAGTGAAAGTATGAAACCCCTGCTTGTGTACTGAGAAACTTATACGAAAGAGTATACATACATAGAGATTGAATCATTCTATGTATGTATACTCTTTGATATTGTATTGTATTTGGTGTAATGGAAGGCGATTTCACAAAATGGAAGGCGATTTCACCAAACTAAAGACGATTTCACAAAATGGAAGACGATTTCACAAAAATCGGTGAGGGTCAAGGGAAGCGAGATGCAATGCGTGTATTTATGTTCGAGGAGTTTTCTAGTAAACCCCTCGAACAAAAATACACTCATTGCATCTCGCTTGCTCTTGCTGCTCACCAGTTTTTGTGAAATCGCCTTCACTTCCATTGCACAAAATTTTGAGTGATTCAATCTCTATTTATGTATACTCTTTGCTTATATTCTCTGTTGCTACCAATGTTTGCTTTGACGAGTTTTGTTTTGCTGATAGAACAATCCCATATTCAACACAGATGGAGAAGTAGGTGTGGTGTTGTGGTAATTTGTTTGAGCTCGTGAAAAAGGGGTTTTTTATATGCCTTAAAGTTCGGAATTTTTGTATACCTTAAATCCAGTTCTTTGTCTATGTATGATATAATTTTTGTTATACCCTTATTCCACATTTAAAATATATCTCCAATGTCCAGACCCCTGTTTCAATACACAATGAAAAATCAGTCGATCGCACCTACAAAATTATGGTATCATCTCTTGTGTTTGCTGAGAAATGTGGATTCCTTTAATAGCAGTATGATTCCTCTCTTGTGTTTCTGTATCTTTATTTACCTGAGTTAAGTTCGTGTCAGTTTTTTTTCTAACTCATAATGATGCTTTAATAACGATGATTATACAATTTTGCCATGAACAACTAATAAATAACAATAAATAACTCGAATGTAAAAAAAAAACCAACAAAATTGTTGGGGTTTTTAGAAAATTTCTGTCAAATCATGGAATCAGAGGATTCTCAGGCAACAAAAATTTCACTGCATAAAATTAATTTATGTGCTGTGTTATAAATTGAATAAAAAACTAAGATACCAAAAGAATAATTTATGTCTTCCTAGTAGGAAAAAGACGTTAGAGTTGTAAAAGTGGATGACTAAAAAATTAATGAACGCAAAAAAACAAAATAAATTAACATCAAACAAATCAAACGAAAGAGAAATAAATGAATAACAAAGCAATCAAACAAAAGTGGAGGAAAAATATTAATAAATGAGAGAAACAATAAATGAAGAGAAAAAAAATAATAAATGAAGAGGAATAAAAGAATTAATGAAGAATAAAAATATAATAAATGAAGAAAAACAAAAATAAATCACTAGAAAAAGGAAATTAAATGAATAAAGAAAATCAGAAGAAAAATATAAATCAAGAGAATAATATTCATAAATGAACAGAAATAAAATAAAAAATGAACAGAAAAAAATAAAAAATGAATAGAGAAAATAAATAAGAAAAATATAAATGAATGATGGAAGAAAGATATTACATGAGGAGAAAAATCTATAAATAAGTGTTAAGAAAAATAAAATAAATAAATGTAGAGAAAACACCAAACAAATCAGGTGAAATATATTAATAAATGATGGAATAAGGAAATATGAGGAGAAAAGACTATAAATAAATGTAGAGAATAAAAAATAAATAAATTAAGCGAAGAAAGAATCTGGAGTATAAAGAATACGCCCTAGAAGTGTTCCTCGACATAGCTGGTGCTTTCAAAACCGTCTCAACTGATGCCATCTTAGATGTTATCAGAACTACAAACATTAATGATGCAGCTTATCTATGGATTCGAAGGCTATTGAGCGGTAGAAGGATAAGGGTAGAGTGGAAGGATAAGAGTAGAGTTGGTGTGGCTTCTTATAGGCGCCGAATCGATAAAGGAAACGTGCAGAGGGACTCCATAAGGAGGGGTTTTTATCTCCACTACTCTGGTCGCTCGTTGTCAACAAAATACTGGAAAAGTTTGACGGTAAAACAGGTGGCATATGTTGATGATATCGCCATAGTTATAATAGGGAAATACTTGTCGACTCTCAGTGACCTAATGACCGACACTGTAAAAACCATATACAGATGGGCGACACAAGCAGGCCTAAGCCTCAAAAACGGACCTGATATTTTCAGTAGAAGGTATAATATACCGCCGTGAGACCACCAAAACTGAAGAGTAGGGTACTCACTATAAAAAGCCATACCAAATATTTCGGGGTAATAACAGACAGTAAGCTTCCATGGAAGCTCAACGTGGAGGAAAGGATAAAGAAGGCTACCAACGCTCTATATGTTTGTAAAAAGATGCTTGGATGCACTTGGGGCTTCTCTCCTTCTCTGCTGCATTGGTGCTACACAGCCATAGCAAGACCTGTTTTACTCTACGGTATTTTGGTGTGGTGGAATGCTGTTATGAGGAAAACTTACTGCATACCTATGCAAAGAGTCCAAAGACTCTCGGCACTGTACGTGATGGGGGCCTTAGAGACAACACCGCCGGCTTCTCTTAACACCATTTTCAATTTATACCCAATCGACCTATTTGCGGAATCAAAATCAAAGTCTGCGGGAAGGTTGATGGCCACTAAACAATTCTCTCTCCGGTCCTTCGGTCATGGCTCTGTAGGTCGAAGCCTCACGGTCAACACTGACTATGTGACTCCTATTCTTAGCCTGCGGACACAAATAAAAACAACTATTGAAAAGGAGGGATGGCATAGAGGCATGAATGCTTATGCTCAATATCTAAAGCACGTTTAGCACATCTGGGAGCCCACTGGTTTGAAGGACTAGAAGAGGTCGCACAACTAGGGATAGTTTCTCTCTTAAGATTTGCTAATAGCATCTCCCTGTTCAACGATTCATACTATAGCTCTTAAATGGATATCCATCTGGCAACGCAAAGGGGCCTGCAGGTCTATGTGTGGCCTTCACGGCCAGCCAGTCTAACTTAATCTGACCTAAGCGAAAAGAATTAATAAATGAAGAAAGAAAAGATACATCAGAAGAAAAATAAGGAAAAAAGAAGGAAAAAAGAAATTAATTAAGAGAAAAATATTAATAAATAAACAAAAAAAAAATAATTTTAAATGAACAGAAAAAAAATTTATCAATAGAAAAATATTATTAAACGATGGAAAAAAGAAATTAAATGAAAACCAAAAATAAATGTACAAAACAAAAAAAAAAACAAACCAATGAAGAGAAAAACAATTCAGACATAAAAATTATGAAAATAACTGATTGAAAAAAATTTGGAAAAATACAAAAGAAAAAAATATTATGAAAAAAGAGCAAAATTTAATTAATTACAGTGAAGAACGAAACGCTGTAAAAGAATATTTACAAAAAAAAACCAAGCACGAAAAACCTTAATTTCGACTTGGCTGCCACACGCACGCCGTTCGCCCAGTGAAAGGCTATTTGACCAACACAACAACAACAACAATAATAAAAACAACAACAACAATAATAAAAACAACAACACCATAAATTGTGAAAATAACCCGCGAAGCCCCCCAACCAAGCCAAATTAGTACCTTTTCTGTTGAGGCCGCTGCTACTTTTTTCCACCACTTACTACGTATTTCCATTCCATCGTGTATTTTGGTACTTGTTTAATTTATTCTAACAATTTTCTTGTGTGTTGTTTTCTTTTTTTTTTTTTTTTGTTAATCATTTATTTATTTATTATTTTTATTTGGTAGGCATGCATGTACCCATGTATGTAGATGGTATTTTTGTTGGTTGTGTTTTTGGCCAAAACGTTCATTGCTCCCAGTATTCAAGGTTAAATTTTGATGCGTAATAAACGAGAATTTAAGTTAACCCGCAGTCGCGTTTCATAGAAGCCGTCATTGTCGTCGTCGTCGCCTGGTTTGGTGGCGGTGGCGCTGGTACGTGTTGTTGTCAGTTTCAAAAGAATCGTTCTTTTTTTGTTCGGGCCTTTAATCGCACTCCATGAATTCACGTGGCTACTTTTTTTCGGAGGGGCAGAGGGCGCAGTGTTGGTATTGTAATTACAGCAATTGTTGTGTAGAAACTAATTCCGAAAGACTTCTTTAATGGCAGCTCAATTTACTTTAGCCTGGATTATACAAAATTAGTGACTATGTACGTCAACGCAAGTATATAAAGCCCACGTGCGGTTAGTTCTGAGGGGATGATGGGGTAGAAGCGGAGAGAATGGGCAAGTGGTTATTTAAAAGCCAACAGTTGGTTGTATGGAAATTAGGCTGTTAGCTGCCCAGTTGCTTAGAACAGAGTGAGACCACAGCTGGAGAATTAGGAGCAGATTCGAGCATAAGACTTAGCTTGGGGTCAGAACATTTATGCGGGATTAGAGGGTGTGGAATGAAAGCACCATATGTCCTTGGTAGATGCGCAGAAGACTACAAGAATAAATAGTAAACGATTTGAAGGTGAACTCTTCTTTCGTCATGTTGGAAAACAGGAAATAATATTCATGTCTCTGGAAAGACTATTTGGATACTCTGTAAAACAGGACACAATATTCATGTCTCCGGAAGGACTATTTTGACATGTTGTAAAACAAGAAACAATTTCATGTCTCAGGAAGGACTATTTGGATACTCTGTAAAACAGGAAACACTATTCATGTCTCTGGAAGGACTATTTTGACATGTTATAAAACAGGAAACAATTTCATGTCTCTGGAAATGCTATTTTGACATGCTGTAAAACAGTCAACAATATTCATGTCTCTGGAATGATTTCTTCACCTTCCCAATGGGTCTTAATTGGTAAGCACGGACGGAGAAAAAGGCCAAGTACAACATTCAAATTAGCCTTTATTTGGTTGTTTAAAAAATATTTAAGTGCAAACAATCCAAACTTCTACGAGAATGGAAATCAGATCATTCCAGAAATCTAGACACATAAACCGTCAAAAGTATTCTAATGTTCAGTTTCAGGTTTCTTATTTCAGTACTTTCTTTTCTTCTTTACTGTGTTGGTCTCGAAAGTAAAGGGAAGATAGTTACTATAAAAACAAAATCCCCTACACAATCACAATATATCGAAAGGTCACGGTGCTTTAAATCCCCTACTATAAAATATCCTAGCTATATTTTCTTTAGCCTTCGATCATCTGCAGTAATCTTCGAATATTATAAATTTGTATTCCATGGTCATCGAACTCAGAGACTAATATAATTTAGTCAGTCTTCAAACAGTCTTCCAATGTCTCTGAAAATATCGGTACTCATCCAGACTAACATAAGATGGTGAGTCTCAGCACAGTCTTTCGGATTCGTAATCTATAACGTGAGCGACAATCATTCAGACACTGATAAGTTGCTGAATCTTTGAACCATCTCCCATAGTCTCTGAAGCGTGGGACACTCATCTAGGCTAACATATGTCGATGAGACTCCGAAGGGTAGTGCATAGTCTCTGATATGAGATATTCTCGTACTTATCACTGGGGGCGTCACTAAACAAACTCCTACGAACTCCAAATCTTCATAAAAGAAGTTACAATTGGATCATCTGAAATAATCTTTGAATATTATTCATTTGTATCCCATATTCTTCGAACTCAGAGACTAATATAATTTAGTCAGTCTTCAAACAGTCTTCCAATGTCTCTGAAAAGATCGGTACTCATCCAGACTAACATAAGATGGTGAGTCTTTGCACAGTCTTCTGAAATGAGCGACAATCATTCAGATACTGATAGGTTGCTGAATCTTTGAACCATCTCCCATAGTCTCAGAAGTGTAGGACACTCATCCAGACTGACATAAGTCGATGAGACTCCGAGCAGTATTTCATAGTCTCTGATATGTGATATACTCGTACTTATCACTGGGGGCGTCTCTGAACAGTCTCCCATGAGCTAAAAACCATCATCTAGGATGCTCGAAACGGCACAATAATTAGTCTTTTATCTTCTGAACTAATCTATTTATATTATGGATTTGTATCCCATAATCTTCCATATTAGATTCCAATATAATTTAATGAGTCTTCAACAGATCGACCTCGTCCAGACTAACATAAGTTGGTGAGTACTTGCACAGTCCATATTCTTAATCTCTGAAATAGGCAACATTCATTCAGACCCTCATAAGTTGCTGTATCTTTGAACCATCTCCCATAGTCTCTGAAGTGTAGAACACTTATCCAGACTGACATTAGATGGCAAATCTTTGAACGCACTTCCATAGTCTCGGTGATAACGGACATTCATCAAAACTGACGTAATTTGGTTAGTCTTCGAACAGTCTACCAAACTCGTAGTCTCTGAACTAAGATATATTAATTCAGAATAAGTTGGTGAGTCTTTGAAAAGTCTCCCCTAGTCTCTGAAATGAGAGACACTCATCCAGACTAACATAACTTGGTCAGTCTTGAACAGTCTTTCAAAGTCTCTGAAAAGAATGATAACTGTACCCATCTGTATCATTGAAAAGTCTCCCACAAACTCTAAATTTGAGAGGCTCGAAGAGCCCCAAATGTAAACGATAGTGACTCCTCTGACGATAACTGACTATCTGTAATTCTATAAAGCAAAACTTAATATTGCCAAAAATATGGAATCATTTTTAAGGATCTATCATTAATTGTGCTTTAATAGAGTGCTATTAAAATTCCAATGACATCATAGTAACAAAATATCCCACTATGTTTCCCAGTGCGTCCAATCTCGCTGGTAACACGTGAGTCAGTTTGGAGCAGTAGGGAATTTAATTATTACTTACATTGTAATAGAACTGCCTTCGAGGGCATTGTATTCCATTTTCTGTTTACTCGCATCTTCTTTGTATTAATTTTACATATATTTCTGTACACAATGGATCGAAACAACAATGGAGTAATCAATGGTGATTTATTATATTTCGACTTTGATGGCTAAAAATATGCGTAATAGCGTGAAGCCACCTCACAATGTATTCGTGTTGTGAACAAAATCAGTATCACCGACAATAACAAGTAATGCCAAATTCTTTCTGATAGTTTTGTAATAAAAAAAGTTCAATAGATATTTTTGTTTGTGGTTTCTCTAATTAAGCGTCGGTGTAGATTGAATCACAACATTAGAAAAATGAGTTGTGATTCGAACATTATTACACATTATATTAAATTAAGTTTTGTTGTTTGTTCTTTCAACGATAGTGTGTGTGTGATTCCATTGCTATACTACAAACTACAGGAGCCTATTAGAGGAAAGTGACAACTATGACAGATCTATCCATTAAATAAGCGGTAATCATTATAATAACATCGATATTGATCTCCAGTTAAAATTATTAAATTCTCATACATCAATCTCGAATCAAGCAACATATCCCATTTCCAGTTCTGAAAAGATTTTCAAATTGTATTGAAATTGTGACATGGATAATTTGATGTATAATCTCCCACACAGTATCTAAGCACTTTGGGTACTAGGAGAATATGCAGAAAACGCTTCTGGTGATATCTCATCAACTTAGGTGAATTGCCATACAAAGATATAAACCTGGGTAGACTAAAAGCAAAAGCAGCTTCAACTCAGCTGAATAGATCTAAGAATCATATGTGGAAGCAGGAACCAGTAATTATCAGGTCAACAAATTACAAATCAACAGGAAAACAACTACTAATTTCTTCCTCATAATGGCATATAACCCCAACAAACTCAAAGCTACTTTGTCGAAGACACTCTTAAAGAACACTGGGTAATCATATATCTCTATAAGACAAGGCATAATCAAAGAAATAGTTCAAACTCTGACAGGTTAAAAGACTCAAATAACAAGAGCATCAGAGATATATACTTAGGTCACTGAAGTGTAGGACTCTCATCTAACATAAGTCGATGAGACTCTGAACAGTCTTTCACAGTCTCTGTTATGAGATATACTCCGACTTATCATTGGGGGCGCCCTGAACAGACCCGCACGAACTCCAAATCATCATATAGGAAATTAGTATTAGATCATCTGAAATAATTTTTGAATATTATTAATTTGTATTCCATAATCTTCGACATCAGAGACTAATATAATTTAGCGAGTCTTCAAACAGTCTTCCAAAGTCTCTGAAAATATGGACACTCATCCAGACTAACATAAGTTGGAGAGTCTTTGGACAGTCTTCCGTATTCGTAATCTCTTCCAATAGTCTATCGACTCTCATAAGTCGATGAGACTCTAAGCAGTTTTTCATAGTCTCTGTTATGAGATAGTCGTATACTCCTACTTATCATTGGGGACGTCACTGAAGGGTCGTCCATGATCTCAAAACCATCATCTAGGATGCTCGGAGCGGCAGAAATGTTAGTCTTGAAAATTCTTGAATATTCTGGATTTGTATCCCACAATCTTCGAAATTAGGACTATGGAAGACACTGGAAGATAAATTTATATTGTGTCCTAGAAGTCTTCAGTTAAATTTGGTGAGATTTTGGTGAGGGAGTTGTGTTTCACATACCATGGAAGCCTGCATCAAACTCATAGGTTCCGTTCTAAGACAAGTCGGATGTGCCGAGCTTAAACCAAACCAGGCAAATATTAACCCGGAATTACTTAAATTTTGTAATTAAGAAATAATTTGCTTAAATCACAGTCAGGGGAAATTTGTTTGTTGTTCTTAAGGAGGAGCTTTGCTGATGGTCTCTTAGTGAAATCTGAGGCATAAAAACTTTTCCACACATTTTCTCTACGAAGGTCTTTGCTGAAGCTTAACTTCCTTAATACCAGAAATCACCAACTTGTCGCTAACTTGCGGCCACCCTCCTGCTGCCGCCCACTCGAAAGCTAAACAGGCAATAGGCGGTGCTGTTTGGCATGTGGCATTGCATTGCTGGGTCTGGCCTCTGTGGCAGAGTAAACATTTCTGTAATTCAATACAAGAAACGCGGCCATTGTTGTTGATTTATGACAGATTTCGTTGCGGATTTTGATTAATTTGTTAAGAAAACAAACTTTATTTTTACTGGTGCCAACTTTACTTTTGCCAAATATAATTTTGAACAATAATACCAACAACATTAAACATTAATAATAATAATAATAACGTAGACGAAAACAAATTTGATTTGAAAAAGCCAAAACAGAAGAGAAGAGTCCGGCGCTCTCCTTCTCGACAACCCAAGAGCACACAATTGAAATACATTTTCAAGTACATCATCAACAATAAAATACCAGGAAAAACGAAAAAATCCTCCACTTAATGCACGAAACGTGCACTTTGGGTACTAGAGACCGAGAGGAGCGGCATGGCTCTTACTACGAGTATTCCATTCAGGCATAACAATGAGCAGGCAGACTGAATGCGAAGTGCGGCGTGAAGTTGCTTTGGAGTTAAATTTGTACTAAAGTTTGCAATTTATAAGTTAGTTACATAACATTTTCCTTTGTGGGTATTATTGTAACTTTGCACGACCTTCGGTAATCTATATATGAGTATATAAGACCCGGAGTATGACAGCGGATAAACGTGAACTTGGGTTTGTCGAAAATAACTAGTTATCATGAGACCGTGAAACCATTGGAATACTTATTGTGAGATTAGTATACTTTTCACACTCTTTGGTCTCTGATTTACTTAAATTCATTCTATCTCTCAACTTTATCACAATAAGTTCTATAGCGAACATTTCTGAACTTGAACACAATGTTCCCTCAACTGTATCACGGTCTCCTCTCAGCTTCATCTTCGAATTCTCACAATTTCATCCCAACATTTCCTCAACTTCATTATTGCTTTCCTTCAACTTCATCATTAGCAGCTCTTTCGTCAACATTTCTGAATTTCTATATAAAATTCTCCCAACTTCATAAGAACATTCTCTCAACTTCATCACAATCTGCCATTTCAGCTTCATTACAATTAACTTTATTGCGAGTATTTCCCAACTTTACTCCAACATTTTCAAAGTTTCATCATGAAATTGCCTCAACTTCTCCAATTTCATTACAACAATACCTCAACTTCATCTTAATCAGCCCTATCATGAACATTCCACAACTCCAACAGAACATTCCCTCAACTTCATCACAATCTGCCATTTCGCGAACATTTACTCAAAGTCTCTATCACAAGATTCTCTCAATTCTCAACACTCTCAATAATAATCAGCCCTATTGCGAGTATTCTCCAACTTTATCCCATCATTTCATCATAAAATTCCCTCAACTTCATATTAATCAGCTCTATCATGAAATCTCCCCAACTTCATCCTCCAAGTTCATCATTTCCATTTCGAGAACATTCCTCAAAGTCATTAAAAAAGTGCCTCAACATCATCATAACATTTCACAAACTTCATCACAAGATTCTCTCAGCTTCATGACAATCAGCCCCATTGCGAGTATTCCCCAAATTTATTCAACACTTGCTTAGTTTCATCATAAAATTCCCTTGACTTCATCTCAATCAGCCCCATCATTCCTCATCTTGAGCACAATAGTCCCTCAACTTCATCACAATCAGCCCTATAATCTGTACCCTTTCGAAACTAGAGTAATCACTCCCGAATGAACAACTCGGGGGTATCACACGAGTTGAAAACGGAGATTCAAATGATTTTGGATGTCTGCGAAATGACGAGCTTCTGTAGAAAGGAATCTGACAGCCGGACGAGGAATAAAAACTCATTTGCTCAAAATCTGAAATTGTATGACATGCTTCCAGTAATACCAGAAAGAGCCCAAAGGGCGGAAAGTATCACTGATGGACAACACTGATCTAGTTTAAGGTTTCTCACTAGACACCCTGATCAAATGGTGTCAGATTTGTAATGTAACACACCAATATTGTATTATTTTTAGTACTAAAGGAAAGATCTCAAAGTCCGGAAAGTACCACTGGTGGACAATTCTGTTCTAGTCAAAGGTTTTGAAAGCTTCGTGACAATGGATTCCATTTTACAATCGACCACACATAGTAGATATGTAAGTAAGGCGGCCGCCCGAAGGGCGCACTTAGGCCATCATTGAACTCTTGTGATACCGCATGAGACATCAGGACCCATCCCTTTCAAAGATCCAACCATTTGGAGCTTTTAATGAAGCAGTTGATGGAGCTGATGTTTTTATTTGAGATATCTCCCAAAGATTCCAGAAAGTAGTCGCCTACGTAAATAATGACCTCCAGAACCTTAGCCGTGGAAGCTCTTCATGCTGAATAGGCAGTTGGCGTATGAATCACACAATATATTGTTGACGATCATGATGAGGTAATATGATTTCTTAGTTCAAAAACTGGAAAACGATTTGCGTTGGTGGTAATGGAGTTGCAGGGAGTGAATATAGCAGGGAACAACTTGGATTGACAGTGACTAACAGAAGACGAGATTCGGTACAACCAACTAATTGCTTCCTATTTTATAAACCTCGATGCTGGAACAAAGAAAGAACACCAATAAGTACGATTCAACAAAATAATTGCTTCCTACTTTATAAGCACTGATATTGGAACCAAAATAAATCGTAAAATATAAAATAATAATGACAGAGTGAGCGATGGAACGGAATTAAAAGAACAGAAATATTAACAAGTGAGTTAGCGACGTAAAAGAGAGTAACATCACAGACAGTTTTTGGTGAAAAAGCTTCCAATGGGTTCCAGGACAGATTTATGTATCTTCTTAAGGAATAAATGATGATAAATGATCGAATTGATGGAATCGAAGCAGAACTCAGAGACGAAATTCAATTCGCTAATAGCAATAGAAAAGTTTGGGAGCAATCAAGTTCGAGCATCAAAGTGCTATAAGATTCGAGATGTCGCTGGAATGATGGTAGTTCCAACTGGACAACGATAGACAATAATCAGTACATTGAGAACATACGCTTCAGAAAATCTACAGATGGTTCCAACAATGCTATGACACAACTACGATGAATTCATGAGGGCGGTGAGAAGGAATTTTATTGAAGATAACAAGAGAAGAGCTAATAATTTAGAGAATATCCGAATGTGGTACTTGAGATCAGTCAATTCAGTTGCTCGTGGATGCAATCATGACTTAGAGAACAATTTGTCTACCAAGAATTACAGAACATCCGAATAAGTTAAATGAGAAGGGATGTTTTAAATGTTTCTTGAAGGAGTTTGAGAATCAAACAGAACAATAAGTTGAGGATCATGACAGATTTTGTAAAGAGAACATGGGAGGGTCATATCGCCAGTTTTAGAGAGTTAATTGGGGAACCACATAACCAGTTTAGAAAGTTAAATAAAGAAAACATGTGAGGGTTATATCGCCAGTTTTAGAGAGTTAATGGGAGAAGCATATCACCAGTTTACAGAGTTAAATAAAGAGAACATGGGAGGGTCATATAATCAGTTGGGAGAAGCATATCACCAGTTTAGAGAGTTAAAAGAAGAGAGCATGGGAGGGACAGTTTCTCCAGTTTTAGAAACAGAGTAGCGTAGCAGGTGCGTATGAGGTGGTAAAAATCTTTCAATCAAACGGAATATTTTGAGTGTCCGACTGAACACAGAAGAAAGATTATTCATTTGAGGAGAAAGATTGTTGATTCGCAGCTGAAGTTTCTACTCATAACACTTCAGTGACACTAAATCGGGATTGTTGTTAGAGAGTTCCTTCGCCAGGCCTTGTTGTTTCATACACTCTTCACTTTTATAAGTAACGCAAAATAATTATCAACAGTTTAAAACAGATTACGCCACAGGCAAAACATGGACACACACATTTTCACCGCCTTCTCCCATCAAACTGCAGAGAAAATGTTGCTCTGTTGATGACAGGCGAAAGTGAGGCAGGCAGCAACACTCTAATCAACTCGTAGCATCCCACCACCTGTCAAGCGATACCGCAATTGAAATCTCCTAAACGGTGGGCAGATTTCTTGGAGATAGATCGGTTTGCAATTAGTGCACAAAAACGCCTTCGGTGCAAGATTTCCAATATTGCAACATTGTGGCGACTGGAGTGGCGTGGTAATGAGCAAAAAAACACAGTACTGGCCTAATTGTTTTTGATGCGATTGTGAT
The DNA here is from genome assembly GCA_920105625.2 of Clusia tigrina. NCBI lineage: Eukaryota > Metazoa > Arthropoda > Insecta > Diptera > Clusiidae > Clusia > Clusia tigrina. Next base: position 33,910,152 of record OV050030.1, read on the forward strand.
TGCAAACAACAACAGCAGCAACAACAACAACAACACCAACAACAACAACAGCACCAACATGCGCCATCGCCTATCAAAAGTTGCTGTGAAAAGCCAATTAAGGCTGTGAGCCTACAAAGAGTTCCACTTAAAAAGCACCTCAGAGAGATAAAAAAATTAACAACAATGAAAGAGATTGGTACAAAAAGAAAGTAGCAAAAGGAGCAAAAATAATCAAAACAAAGACAACAACAACTATAAAAAAAAATTATACCAATACAATTAGTTCCACACAAATGGTCCTAATAGTGCCGAAATTGCGCCTGTTGTCAACGACTTTTGCTTATTAAAAACCGAACAAGTAAGAAAATATGTTGGCATTGATTCGGTCGTGGCAATTGGCCATAATAGATGGGCATCTATGGAGCAGAAGTGTTGTTATGGGTAGCTTTTATTTGAAAATAATTTTGAGATCTCTCCAGCTCAGTTCAGTTGTGTGGCAGTTACATTCATTCAGGCAATGGGTGTCAAGAGCGATTATGTAGGCTGAGCTCTCCTACACTCCACGATTTAGGTTACATAGACTTGGGGACACATTTTCAATAAGCCAGGAAAGCTGTTAAGGGAGCAGAGGAACCAATAAAGTAAGTTGATTGATGTGAAATACTTGTATAAAGAAACTTCTCATAGGAGCGATTACAAAGTGTAAAGCAGATTGGTTTCCAACTGATGATGCTATATTCTATAGGAAGGTTAGAAGGTACTTGAAAGTTTCAATAGATTTCCCGACAAAGGCAATAAAAGAAATCAATGCCAGCAAAACTCTTTTTAGTCTCAAATCACAGAGGGACAAAATGATTCTACTCACCACTACTATTAAAGACCTTCTAGTTCCTTTATTGAAAAATTCTTCACTTGGGGAGTCAAAACACCAAATACCTGGAAAACCTCACGATAACGATGAAACTTGGGACCAGATGAAACAATTCCCATAACAACCCTGCACGAAACGAGTTATCTTAGGGTGTATTTAGTCAATATTGCTACAGTTAGAAAACGACTTGGAGATCCTTGGGAGGTATATTCTAGAGAACAGTGTGATATATTTTATACCCAAGTCTATGATTGAAAGAGGAGGGTGTATATGGGATATGAATACGATTTAAGAACATTATGTAAATTTTATGCTATATCAATAATATGTATAAGGTTCCATATACCAACCATACACCATATACCAACCATACTATATACCAATCATACCATATACCAACGGATTATTTATAATATTAATATATGAAGTTTAACTGAATAATAAGTTAGCATATTGGTACGAAAGATGGTTATGGTTCTACTACATATAAGCGGAGAACAACACACTCAGAGGATCACATTACAATATCAAAGTCTACATGCACTTTTGGTGATATAATCCCGGCAGGAAGTATTTGCAATTGGAGGATTTAAACTGCGATTGAAGTCCACCTTAAATAGATAGATAGATAGATAGAAGTGGAGTAGGCCGGAGAGCCGCCGAAGAAGGAGGCCTCCAAGCACTCAGGTATTGATGCCCATTGTACTAAGCCTGGAAAAAATATTTAGGGAAGGGGGGATATAGAGGAGTTTGGAAAGAAAGTTACACCTTTTCAAACTTCTTTGACTCTTTTATGAACCTCAGAATTCGGTCCCGGGATAAGGAATGTACATTATCCATTCCCAAAACATCTGACCCTAATATACGCCTCCTCATTCTGGCAAAGGCAGGACAAGCGCAGAGAAATATATAAGATATACGAGTATATAAGATATTGAATCGTACCAACTCCACTGAAATGTGTGTAGGGTGTAAAAATTATGAGCTACTGCAAATAAGTAATCCGCACGCCGTGATTGCACACAAAACGCCAGTCGCGATTACTTGCAATTTCTTTGGTTACCACAAAAAATGAGGTTACAGACAGACGGAGGACTTGCAAGTGGAGTGCCGGGTAGAGCCGCCGGGTACGCCGTGACAGAGCGTCAAATTAAGCGAAGGTTAAATTTCAAATGTCTGAGCTTATTTATCGATTACTTTTTTTTAACTGATTTTTTAAACCACTTTTTTTTACATTGTAACTTATTTAATGTTTGCGGAGAGGCTGACAAATCATTTTTTGCGGTTGTCATGTAAAGCGAAACGAAACTCCGCAAGAGGTGCGGTTCCAGCCCACATAAAATCAAGCTTGAAATTTATTATTAATAAAAGTTGCTATTTAATTGATATTATCTTATTTTAGTGTTGTCTTTTTTGTTAAAAATAATATGAAATACAAAATTTTTTTTATAAAATGATAAATTGAGTAAATTGAAAAGAATTAATACAATTTTTTTTCTAATTGTAATATTTTTTAAATTTAATTCTATTTTTTTAAATAATATACAATTTATTTAAAAATTACTTTAAAATTAAACACTGAAAAAATTGTTTTTAAATTAAATCATTTATTTTTAAATGAAAGAAACCATTTTTAAATAAAAAAATTGTTTTAAATTAAATAAAATTGTGTTTTTTAATCAAATAAAATGTTTTTAAATTAAATTATTTCTTTTTAAATGAAAAAAATCATTTTGAAACAAAACGAATTAAATATAATAATTAATAATTAAATAAAATCTTTTTAAATTAAATAATTTGTTTTTAAATGAAAGAAACCATTTTTAAATAAAACAAATTGTTTTAAATTAAATAAAATAATTTTTTTTAATCAAATAAAATGTCTTTAAATTAAGTAATTTGTTTTTAAATGAAAGAAAATATTGTTAAATAAAACAAATTGTTTTAAATTAAATAAAATAATTTTTTTTAATCAAATAAAATGTCTTTAAATTAAGTAATTTGTTTTTAAATGAAAGAAAATATTGTTAAATAAAACAAAGTGTTTTAAGTTTAAATAAAATAATAATTATTTTTTAATAATTTGTTTTTAATCAAATAAAGTGTTTTTAAACTAAATTATTTGTTTTTAAATGAAAAAAATCATTTTTAAACAAAACGAATTAAATATAATAATTAATAATTAAATAAAATCTTTTTAAATTAAAGAATTTGTTTTTAAATGAAAGAAAATGTTTTTAAATAAAACAAATTGTTTTAAATTAAATTAAATATCTTTTTTTAATCAAATAAAATGTTTTTAAATTAAAAACTCTGTTTTAAATGAAAGAAATCGTTTTTAAATAAAACCAACAAGAAAATATTAATTGCAAATTTAAAATAAAATAAAACACATTTTTTTAATGATATAAAATAAAAAAAAATTTTGTACATAAAAACATAAATTTACATAAAATTAAATTAAAAAAAATCGTTTTTATTTTAAATAATTGTTTTCGCGTTGATTTCGAATAAAATATAAAAACAATTTATTTATAAATAAAATAAAATTTAAAAAAAACTTTTTTGATATAAACAAATTTATTTTATACTATTAACAATTATTTTTTATTTTCTTTAATGCGAAGAAAAAAATTGTTTATTATGTTAAAAATATTTTTTATATTAAATAAAATAATAAAAAATTGTTTTAAATATAAAATAATTTTTTTAAATTTTAGATAATTGATTTTTGCGTAGATTGAATAAACCATAAAAAACCCTTTATTTATAAATTAAATTTTAAAAAAATTATTTATAATAAAAAAAAATATTTTATACTATTAACAATAATTTTTTTTATATTCTTCAAAATGAAAAAAGTTGTTTTTTATGTTAAAAATATTTTTTATATTAAATAAATTTTAAAAAAATTGTTTTTGCGTGGATTTGGAATAAAACTTAAAAAAGAATTAATTTATAATTAAATTAAAACTAAAAAAAATTGATTTTAACATAAGCATAATCTCTCATCTATAATAAATTTTTTTTTTCTTAATTTTCAATTGTTTAATATATTTTTTAAGTGTTTTTTCCTATAATTGTGTGAAGGTCTTGCGAGTGAGCACATTTACAAGATTGAAAGATAACTCCTTTTTAGTGCTCTTGGCAAATTATTGCAAACTATTGTATGGGAATCTTTTGTTCGCAAATGTTACAAGGTGAGTCTACTCCAGTGTCCGACACGTGGAGCTATTCAACTTTCGTATACGAATACATTAGTTGACTTGGACGAATACGAATGCACACTCCTTTGTCTTTTGAGTTGTTTGGACACTACTCTAAAAGGGGTTCAACGGGTCACATGAAAAGTGGGATACCTTCAAATTCGTACCATTTCGAAGTGTCTCTAACTTCATATATGAAGACAAAAGATATAAGAGGAGTAACTTGGGAATAGAATGAGTATAACTTGGTTATAAGTTGGGTACAGGTTTGGTAAAAGTTGAGTAAAAGTTGTTTATAACTTGAGTATAAGTTGTTTATAAGTTTGCTATAAATTGGGTATAACTTGGCTATAAGTGGTTATAACTTGGGTACTTATAAGTTTGGTATAATATTTATATAAGTTGGCTGTAACTTGGGTATAAGTTGTTTATAAGATTGCTATAAATGGGGTATAAGTTGTTTATAAGTTTGCGATACATTGGGTATAACTTCAGTATATATTGGAAATAAGTTGCGTACATTTAGGTTACAAATTGTGTATAACTTGCTGATAAATTGGGTATAGGTTGGGTATAAGAAACATATAACTTGGATATAAGTTGAGATTAAGTTTTCCATAACATCATTATTATTATTATCTTACACCATAATTAATTAGGACTGCAAGGGATTGGGGAATGAGTACTGGCTCTCGAAGAGGAAAAGAAGCACTTTTGAGACCAAGCCCGGCACAAAATGTGAATCTGCGACCGTCTGATTGTGAGTCTAGCATGCTTATCACTAGATCATAATATATAATATAGTATAGCTCAGATTTTCATCAGAATAGATTTTCATCGAGATAACAGAGCATTGAAAGTGGCAACTATAGACACCTTGATTGTTTGTTCTGCTGTTCAAAAAGGTTATTCTCTTAAAATGTACGACCTACTCACAAAGAACTTCTGGAAAAGCTCACAAATCTTGGCACATCAAGTCAAGGATATGCGGGCGTTATTGTGATGATAGCTAGAGGACAGTCTGAATCCACCCTTTGTGATATTATCCAGAGGGGCTCATTAGCACAGCTGGTGAATGGTGCAGGGTAACAGGATTGAACATCAATCCCTCGAAGACCGCCATTGTGCCAATTATAAGAAAAAGATCCTTACCATATATGAAACCTATTCTTCTAAATGGCAATATGAGGTCTCCCCGCTAACATACAAAGGTGTGGAAATTCCGATGAAGGAGACAGTTAGATATTTGGGACTAGTACTAGATAGAAAACTTACCTGGAAACCCAATATTGAAGAAAGAGTCAGGAAGGCCAATATTGCTTTGTACACATGTAAAAAAGCGGTCGGAATCAGGTGGGGGCTATCCCCACGAATTATGCACTGGCTATACATTTCGGTGGTCAGACCCATATTGCTATATGGAATACTGGTATGGTGGCCAGCCACTCAGAAACAAAGCTATTTGAAGCTTCTGAGCAAGGTCCAAAGAACGGCTTTTTTATGTATCTCTGGTGCCTTAAGGACCACGCCTACTAAAGCTTTAGAAGTAATACTCAACCTACCTACAGTAGAGCTGGTAGGGAAACAAGTGGCCGCCACATCAGCACTAAGGCTGAAATGTGCGGCGTTATGGCATGATCGGCAGATTGGTCACTCGACTATTGCGCATACCTGGAGTAGTTCTATCCAACACATTGACCACTATATACCTAATCTCAACTTCGATAGGCACTTCCAGACATATATTCCGTCTAGAAGAGAGTGGCAAACACCAATGCCATGGAGAAGGGGCGAACTTAATTTCTACACTGACGGATCCAAACTTGACGATAGAGTCGGTTTTGGAGTTTTCTCACAAGAATTAGGACTGGAACTTTCTTTCCGTCTCCCCGACCACTGCAGTGTTTATCAAGCAGAGGTCCTAGCCATAAAGGAGGTAGCCGTCTACTTAAATAAACATGCCGTAACAAGAAATATTATAAATAACTACTCGGATAGCCAGGCGGCCATCTTGTCAATGAATTCGGTGGCACTGAAATCAAAGGTTGTTCAGGACTGCCGAGCAGCCCTAAATGATATCAGTACCGCTTTCAAGGTACGCCTTATATGGGTTCCGGGGCATAGAGATATTGCGGGAAACTGTAGGGCTGATGACTTAGCCAGACGGGGTACCAACCTTCCTTTGTGCACGGACAGATGTGAGATTGGAATACCAATCGCCACCTGTAAACTGATGCTGAAGGATAGGGTCGTGCGTGAGACCAACGCGTCTTGGGCACAAGAGGGCACTTGCTTAACGACTAGGCTAATGTGGCCGGAACTTAATAGTAGGAAAACTAGAGACTTGCATGCCCTGCCGAGAGAGAATATCTCTAAGGTCGTGGCATGTAGAACTGGTCACTGGGTTTTCGGAAGACATGCTCTCAGGCTGGGAGTATTCTCTCATGAATATTGCAGAAACTGTGGGGATGAGGAGGAGGAGGAGACTGTGGAACATCTCTTTTGTAGTTGCCCTGCTCTGGCTAGAAGCAGAGCGGGCTCTTTAGGCAAATACGCTTTTAGCTCTCTTACAGAGGTGTCTAGCGCGAAGATCAAACAAATCCTGCGCTTTATTAGGGCTTCAAAATGGTTCGACGAGTGAATCAGAGGTGCGTTGTGGCGCGGTGGTATCACAATGGACCCATGGTGGTCTGAGTGAGCTGGTCCTTGAACTGGCTGCCACATTAACCTAACCTAACCTAAATGGCAATATTAGCCCAAATATCTCGGAGTAATTTTCGACAAAAAGGATGTGGATGTGGATGGCTCTCCTAACAACTTCCTTAATGATATGCAGGTAAATCTTGGCGATGTAAGCCAAAAATCGTTCGCTAGATGTAAACTTTCAACGGCTCCAGAATCCTTCTATGGACTATCATCCAATGCCATTGGCGGTCTGCTGAAGAAGTTTAGAGATGCAAAAAGAAGTCAAACCTGGATTAAAACAGTTCTAAGCTCTTGTGAGGGACTTGAATCATAGGAGAGCGAAAGAGTTATTAAACATGCCTCGGAGTAAATTGAGAACCATCACAGGCATTTTAAGCGGCCTCTATAGACTCAACTATGAAATGAATAAGTTGTTCAGATATCATGTGGAGATTCTGTGGAGAAAGTCATGAAACCGAAACCTCACTGCATCAGATCATAGACTGAGGATCTTTCGCACACAAAAGTTGTTTGGAGAATATGTCTTAGATATGAGCAAGATCCCTTAACTTGACTCCTCCAAAAAGCATGAATTGCTGTCGAAAATAAACCTGGCAAAAGATCTATAGATGAGACCATTCTTATCTTTGAAATAAATAGGGGGATCACAATAGATCTTTCAGTTTATTATAATATTGTTCGAGCAAAGCAATTATAATGAAGTCACGACAAAGACTCCGAACGAGTTAGAAATAATCGTATATTCTATCAATCTTGGCTTTGAGGTTTCTTTTCACGAATTGAAAGAATCGTCAACAAAAACAGCATTTTGGTTATTAAGCAAGAGTTAAAGATATTTTCAACTCCAGCAAAACAAAATAATTAAAATACTCGTAGGAAAATTGTGAAGGAATTAATTTTCTTTTTCTTTTCCATTATCATTAAATCTGTCACAAATGTAAAAAAGTGAGCCACGCTTGAGAAACGAAAGACTCAACGAAGTGGAGACCGTGAACTTGACTTGAGTTGTTGTTGTTGCACAAAGTAGTAAAAATAAAAATAAAAACTTACATAAATTAGCGCCAAAATCAAAGGGAAAATATAAAACAAAAGAAACAAAATTTGGGGTACACAAAGTTCGTGAACTTTTGGCATAAAAAAAAACACAAAAATATGAGAAAACAATAAAAAACCAGAAAAAAATTAAATGAAGGCCAAAACCAGCCACGAAGTTATAAAAGCGGAAATACAAGAATAACGATGAGAGACTTTATTTTAAGTTAATATTTTATTACAAAAATGTGCGCTGTGGTGAGTAACTCTCTGGCTAATTTCTATTTAAATGCCTCATTATGAGGCGGACATAAATTCAGAGTTTAGGCATGTCACAAAGGAGCAAATGGCGCAAAATTTAAAGAAAACATATAAAAGTAGATTAGAGTTAAGAAAGGTGAAGCAGAGATAAAGGTGCCAAGAAGGAGGGAGAGAGGTAGCAGAGAGATTTATATGTGTAGAGAGAGAGAGAGAGAGAGAGAGAGACAGATAGAGAGAGATATACTAAAGACCACATTGGACAATTAACGCTAAAAAGATATTCTTGGGAGACGAACCTCAGATTGAAATTAAGATGAAGACACATAAAATCCTCACCATGCCCAAGCTGACAGATTATGAGGAGTAGTAACTAAGCATTTAAAAATGGAAGAATATAAAACGTGGCGCTCATATTACAATTGTGTTTATAAAACCCGCCCATAAGTCCCGAGCGAGTATATTCATGATTAATCATGAAACTGTTGTTACGACTCTGACAGTTTGATTCACAACTTCTTTCAGTGTGCTCTTCAGTCTCTACCGCAGAGAAGAAACAGAAAAATAACGGAAAATGCCAATCTTCAAGCATAGTTCGAACACAGACTAAGATTTCTATTGACTCCGCTGCACAATACTCTGGAGACTAGTCTGTTTCTGTATTCGTCCCAAGTTTCATGATTGAGTGGCTTCCTCGGCATGATTGAGTGGCCTCTTCGACAGTGACCCATCAATTTGACTAATTACCATGCCCATCAACCCACAACCAAATGGAAAAATAGTAAATACCTTTTCTTTAAAACATTTCATGCAATTTTGGAGTGTTGGAATGGATTTAAAGGAGACCTTCAAAAATGTTTCTTATCAGCAAAACAGAAACGGACAAAAAATTATCAATAAAAACAAACAAATTTCTTCTGTAGTATTCCACTTTTTTTTGTGCATTATTTGGAAGAACGTTTTGAAGTATGTTGACAAATTGTTGCTGTTGTTGTTATTGTTGTAGCGATAACATATAGCAAGAGCAGCATAGAGCCAAAGAAAAGTTCAAAATAGGTTATTGCCAGTTCGAGAGATTCGAGAGCTCCGATTGTGCTATTTACACACATTTCGTCGTTTGGTGTGTGCCACTTACTTGACTAAGGAGCGAATGCATATTTTTGAGTGTGCTAAAATGGCACAATAACAATTTTTGGGGGTATTTGCACTTAGAATGCACAGATAAGATAAGCGAAATTGGCGAAGGCGAATGAAAATGAAATTGAAATGCAGTTTATTGACTTAGGAGCGGAAATTACGTCGCAGAAATAAAAAAAATGAGTAGATTCGAATAATGTGGAGATTTTAAGGAGAAAATTATTTTTTAGTACTTTTTAGAACCTTAGTACTAAATTGGAAAACCTCACACTTGTATAGATTATTTGATAAAACGAGAATTAGTACATGTAGTGGGTACAAAATAAATGGTTTATCTACTTTTTAGAACACTGGTACTAAATTTTAAAACAGAACATTGGTATGGAATACATGAAAATCAAGAATTAATACAAGCACTGCATACAAAATAAATGGTTTATGAACTTTTTAGAACACTGGTATGGAATATATGGAAAATCAAGATTTAGTACACGTATTACACAAAAAATAAATTGTATATTAAATTTTAGAACACGTGTGCTAAATTTTGAAAAACGCACTTGAATGGAATAACTAAAATTAAAATACAATACTAATAATTAGTACAAAAATCTAGTACTAAATACAAGTTTGGGGCTTTTATATAGCAGGTCCACATCTTCAAGTTCTGCCACACTGACTATTGACTACTGAGCAGTGTCTACTGACTTCTGACTGTTGACTGCTGACTGTTGACTGTTGACTGTTGACTGCTGACTGCTGACTGCTGACTGCTGACTGCTGACTGCTGACTGCTGACTGCTGACTGCTGACTGCTGACTGCTGACTGCTGACTGCCGACTGCTGACTGCTGACTGCTGACTGCTGACTGCTGAGTACTGACTGTTGACTGCTGACTGCTGACTGCTGACTGCTGACTGTTGACTGGTGACTGTTGACTGTTGACTGTTGACTGTTGACTGTTGACTGTTGACTGTTGACTGTTGACTGTTGACTGTTGACTGTTGACTGTTGACTGTTGACTGTTGACTGTTGACTGTTGACTGTTGACTGTTGACTGTTGACTGTTGACTGTTGACTGTTGACTGTTGACTGTTCACTGTTCACTGTTGACTGTTGACTGTTGACTGTTGACTGCTGACTGCTGAGTACTGACTCTTGACTGCTGACTGCTGAGTACTGACTGTTGACTGCTGACTGCTGACTGCTGACTGCTGACTGCTGAGTACTGACTCTTGACTGCTGACTGCTGACTGCTGACTGCTGACTGCTGACTGCTGTCTGCTGACTGCTGACTACTGAGCAGTGTCTACTGACTTCTGACTGTTGACTGCTGACTGTTGACTGTTGACTGTTGACTGTTGACTGCTGACTGCTGACTGCTGACTGCTGACTGCTGACTGCTGACTGCTGACTGCTGACTGCTGACTGCTGACTGCTGACTGCTGACTGCTGACTGCTGACTGCTGACTGCTGACTGCTGACTGCTGACTGCTGACTGCTGACTGCTGACTGCTGACTGCTGACTGCTGAGTACTGACTGTTGACTGCTGACTGCTGACTGCTGACTGCTGACTGTTGACTGGTGACTGTTGACTGTTGACTGTTGACTGTTGACTGTTGACTGTTGACTGTTGACTGTTGACTATTGACTGTTGACTGTTGACTGTTGACTATTGACTGTTGACTGTTGACTGTTCACTGTTCACTGTTGACTGTTGACTGTTGACTGCTGACTGCTGACTGCTGAGTACTGACTCTTGACTGCTGACTGCTGACTGCTGACTGCTGACTGTTGACTGTTGACTGCTGACTGCTGACTGCTGACTGCTGACTGCTGACTGCTGACTGCTGACTGTTGACTGTTGACTGTTGACTGTTGACTGTTGACTGTTGACTGTTGACTGCTGACTGCTGACTACTGACTGCTGACTGCTGACTGCTGACTACTGACTGCTGACTGCTGACTGCTGACTGCTGACTGCTGACTGCTGACTGCTGACTGCTGACTGCTGACTGTTGACTACTAAGTACTTAGTACACTTTAGTACCAAGTTCTTTGCAATAGCTGACAATGTATCAGGCTAAGTTATTGCCAGAATAGACTCCTTAAGTAAGTTGGGTCCCATTTTTTCATCACTCTGACTGGACTTAGTTGAGGAAGCTGCATGGACCTGAGAGTAAATAGTACTAAATAGTCAGAAGTGAGTACTTAACTTGGAAGAATAGATCTGAACATTTTCTAGAACTCCGAAAATGTACCTACTGAGGTCACTATACATAAAGTGTCAGGAAGCAAGAAACATTAAACGCAAATAATTTTAGAACAAGAAAATATTCTTGCAATTTTAGTACATAAAAAGAAAGAACAATAGTCCTCACTTGCTTCAGTATTATCAGGCCGAAAGTGTAAGCGGAACTTCTACGAATATGTACTGAAATTTATTGAATCATTGGACTCAATACGAGTATTCTAGGTCATGATCAATCAAGTTCTACAAATCAAGCAGACAATTAAAGCAAGAAAGGAAGAGACTTTTAATACATATGCTACTGAAGCTGTGGGTATGTATGACCATGGTACATTGCATAAATTGCGGAATTGTTTCAGTTTAAGGGAACAAGGTATCTGTGGTATCACAATGGGCCCACTCATGGCCTAGGTGAGCCTTCCTTTGCTACCACCCTAGCCTAGCCTAACCTAATCTAATATGTAGGAGTACTAAAAGTATTTTCAATAGCAATATTGTACTAAACAGTATATATCGATTGAAATATGAATAGAATATGAGGAGATGTGGCTAACGTTTTAATTCTTTCAGGAGTACTTAATTTCTTAGGCATTTGATAAACAAAATTGTGTGTTCTAAAACCCACTTTTTACGTACTAATGTAAATTATTAGAATAAGACACAAACTGACTCCAATATAAAAACTTATCGGGCACATGAAGTTGTATCAAAATTGAAGGATAAATAAGGCTCTGAAATGGCATATTCCAAAGTATAAAAATAATAACAGGATTGCTTTCATGGAATGAATGAATATTCCAGTACTTCGGTTATTATATCTAAAGTACTAAATAATTCAAGGTAATTGCACCCGGCGAACATAAAGAGGTCATTCAACTATAACCACGACGACGACAGCAAAAACAACAACAACAGCAACCAAACTGCCCAATTATTGTTTCACATTTAGTAAAACGATGTTTCTTATGGATGAATATTTAATAGCAACGCTGCCAACTTCAACGACACGACGCCAGCCCACTGGACTGTGAAGTATAATAAGAAAATTTTCCCTTCTTTTATAAGCAAATTTTCCGTTGATGACTGAAACAATCAGACATGCAAAACCATAGTTAAACCATTCCCCAGTTTTAGTTGTGGAGAAGTTTCGTTCAGTGAAGAAATTCACAAAGAAAAAAAGATATAGTAGAAAACTTCGGGCGACTCGTTTATCCAAAAGGGAATTGATTTTCCACATTCCCGGACTGCCCCTGGGTGGGTGGGTGTCCAGCTGCACAGGTGAAAGGAAAAAGCAGTAAATGTCAATCATTGTTAAAATGTAATTACGAGCCACGTCACCCGACGCCAGGGTCTGCCGCAACTTAAGGAATCCGCCGGAAAGGCAACGCACTTCCTATCGTGTCGGCTGGCAGGGCGCTTTTATAGTGTCTTAATGGAATTTACTAATTGCAGCGACATTTTCTGGTACACATTTGTGCACTTATCAGAAGTCAGAGGTTATGTTTGCGCCTGATTTGTCATGCTCTGCAGTGACAGGGACGAGGAAGAGACGGGATATTTGCTACTAGCATGACCTAAATCTATTCACCCAAAGTTTTTGATTTTCAGCTGCTTTGGAGTAGGTTCATTGTCCGTTTTTGAATGCGGATATTGAAGATAAGCAGTAGTAAGAATGAATTAGAATTTAGTGATTTAGAACCATAGTACTAAAATATTAGAACCATGGTACAAAATATTAGAACCATGGTACTAAAATAGCAGAGCAGTGGTACTAAAAATATCATAATAGTGGTACTAAAATATTAGAACCGTGGTACTAAAACATAAGAACCGGGGCAATAAAATATTAGAACCATGGTACTAAAATATCAGAACCATGGTACTAAAATATTATAACCGTGGTACCAAAATATTGGAACCATGGTACTAAAATATTAGAACCATGGTACAAAAATATTAGAACCATAGGTCTAAAATATTAGAACCGTGGTACCAACATATTGGAACTTTGGTACTAAAATATCAGAACAGTGGTTCTAAAATATCAAAACAGTGGTACTAAAATATTAGAACCATGGTAATAAAACATTAGAACCGCGGTGCTAAAATATTATAACTATGGTACTAAAATATAGAACCAGGGTACTAAAAATATCAGAAGTATGGAACTAAAATAATAGAACCATGTTACGAAATTATTATAACTATGGTACTAAAATATTAGAAACATGGTACTAAATTATTATAACTATGGTACTAAAAATTAGATAAATGGTACTAAAATACTAGTCATGGTACTAAAATACAGTAAATGTATTTGAAGTAAAAACTGCCGTATTTTAATAAAGGAAATAATGAGTATTTACACACTTAGAACACTGTTTTAGCACAAATATACTAAAATTAAAATAAACTGATGAATAAGTGTGTTAAAAATGTTGGTATACTTGTACCAGAAATGGAATGACATTTTTTACTATCGGAATTAATGGATGTTTTGACATTTGGAACGCTGGTACTAAAATTTAATAAACGTGTACTAAAATGCAAATGGAATGAAATCCTGTACTATCAGAATTACCTGATGTTTAAACATTTAGATCGTTGGTACTAAAATTAAGTAAATGTGTACTAAAATGAAAATTAAATTCAATTTTTTACTATAGGAATCAATCGGTGTTTAGACATTTAGAACTTTGGTACTAAAATAAGGTTAATATATACAACGATTCAAAAGCACTTATTTTATTATAGAAATTAATTGGTATTTTGACATTTAGAACACTGGAAATAGACTTTAATACAATTGTATTAAAATGCAAAAGTGCTTGATTTATAGTTTACAGAGTCTGACTGCATTTATCTTATATTTATTAATAAGAGTACTAAATTGAGGTACATTTGCACTAAACTGGAAATGGACTTATTTTATTAGAAGAAATAATTATAGTTCATAAAATTGTCACAATGGTAAAACATTTTAGTACATGTGAACTAAATTTGAAATATACTCATATTATTAGAATAGTTAATTAAGTTGCTTAGAAAGTTATTGTATAATTAAGTTGCTTAGAAAGTTATTGTATAATAATTTTTTGAGTACTAAATTTTTCAATAAAGTTCTAAAATTATGGATGAATTAGTTTTAGAAATCTGCAAATTTTAAATTGTACTTTAATGTATATTCAAACGATAACTGAAATTTAAAAATTTATTAAAGAAGTTTGAGATTTACGGCTATTGAAAAGATATTTATTTATAACATTGGTACAAACTTTTAGTACATACTAACTTTTCAATTATAATTGGATTAAATAAGAATCACGATCGGTTTAGACATTTAAAACTACTACTAAATTTGTCTACATTTTAGTACCTAGGTACTAAATTATGAAGAGACTAAAAAAATAGATAGTTGTTTAAACTTATATTATATTAAACTTATAAAATAAATATGAGTATCGGTTTAGACATTTAGAACTTCAGTACTGCATGTTAGTACACATGTACTAAAACATAGATAATTGTTTATACTAATTGAAAATGTTTGTCACTCTTGGAACAATGATAAATCCATGTTAAGGGCGTTGCAGAAGCCCACTACAGCCCTGAGTCGTACATTTGAAAGAGTTTTTAACATTTATGATTCACAACTTCGGTACTAAAAGTAAAAATTTAATATACTACTTAAATCATAAACAATAATCATGATTTGGCACCACTTAAAAAATTATAAATAATTACTTCATTTAAATTGAATGCAAAAAATACGAATTATGAAAGTATGCAAGAGCGGAAGAGTGTATAATTTCAATTTGCTTATTGAGTACTAAAAAATTATTTCAAAATCCCCCCCATCGTGTCGAGTGAGTATATAAAATATCAATTAACAATTTAATGATTTGGGTCAATAACTTGAGAGTGTGCGAGTGAACACCGCGCAACAACAACGCGCAGCACAGCAACTACGGCGACAACAGCAGCGCCAGTAACTGAGTCAACAACTGCAAATACAAATTCGAGTACTCGTATTTTAGCCACAATTAAAGTTTCACGTCTGGCTAAAAAAAACAGCAACAAAAATTGCTTTTATCGAATTAAAAATTGTACAATTAAACAAATATTAACCGTGTCAGCGTTACTGGTCTTATCATAATTAGGCTTCTAGGTTTATGACCTAAATTCCCAACCACCAAACACCAAATGCAAACAAAAACAACAACAAAATAACAAAATAAAAAAAAATTGTTAATAGTTTATTTGTTTAATGAGAAAGAAAGTAAATAATAGGAAACGTTTAGTGGAGAAATGGTGAATAATTAAACTTATGCTCTGAAGAAAGAGTGCCTGTTCACCTCTCTCCCTATTTCTCTATATATTTGTTCATATCTCTCTCTCTCTCTTTCTCTATATATCTCTCCCTACTTGCACATGTGTGGCAACTATACAAAAGCTGCAGAAAGCTTTTAGCACTCCACTGTACTAATTTTACTCCCATGGACAGGGGGGCGAAGGTGGCATACAAAATAGAACAGGTTTGAACCTAAATATATATGTCGTTTCTTACAAGTAAAAAGAACACCGATATTGGCGTATCAATCTTGAGGATCTGATAAAAAAGCTCAAGAAATTAAAGAACTGAAGAAATTAAAGATCTGAAGAAACTAAAGATCTGAAGAAACTAAAGATGTGAAGAAACTAAAGTTCTGAAGAAACTATAGATCTGAAGAAATTAAAGATCTGAAGAAACAAAAGATTTGAAGCAACTAAAGATCTAAAGAAACTAAAGAACTGAAGAAACTAAAGATCAAAAGAAACTATAGATCTGAAGAAACTAAAGATCTGAAGAAACTTAAGATCTGCAGAAACTAAAGATTTGAAGCAACTAAAGATCTAAAGAAACTAAAGATTTGAAGCAACTAAAGATTTGAAGAAATTAAAGATCTGAAGAAATTAAAGATCTGAAGAAACTAAAGATCTGAAGAAATTAAAGATCTGAAGAAACTAAAGCTCTGAATAGTACGAAAGAATCTGAAGAAGACCAAAACTTCTTTGCTATCACAGATATGAAGAAAGACGGAGTAGGTTCAACTAGAGAAAAATGGAATGGACCATTGGGTTTCATAATTGAGGACTTATTCTGATGATAATAATGATGACGTTAATGACGATGATGATGATTTAATGATTTTGATGATTATTTTCATGAGAATGATGATTAGGTACAAAAAATATTGATAATGATGATAATATAATAAGAATAATATATGATGATAGATAGATAGAAGTGGGGTACGCCGGAGAACCGCCGAAGAAGGAGGTTCTCTGGCCGAAGAAGGAGACCTCCAAGCACTCAGGCATTGATGCCCATTGTACTATAAGTCCCGAAATATTTGGGGGAGGAGGGAGATAGAGGACTATGAAAGATAAGTCACACCTTTTAAAACTTCTTTGACGCTTTTATGAATCTCAGAAGTCTGTTCAGAGATAAGGAATGTACGTTGTCCATTCTCAAAACATCTGACCATAATGTGCGCTTCCTTAAAATAAAATGCCCCTCATTAAAATAAGCAAAACCCATCCATAAATTTTCATGTTTAATAAAACGCCTGACCAGATGTTTTCAAAAAAGTGCTGCCAAGTTGCTTAAAAGAGAGACGTTGCCAGCAGAGAATACAGAGAAATGACCCTAGTGTTGCGCACACTTACACATGTGCAAAACTGTAGTAGTGTGGCTGACTTTCTTCAGAATTCTGGTTAATGATAAACAAACCTATCCATATAGGCAACTAATTATAGTCAAAGACTTTTTTTTTCAACATCAGAAAATTTGACCTCTAAGTGTCACTTCTCTGTATTCTCTGGTTGCCAGTCTTCTGTCTCAACTGTAGATCAACTGACACGACACGAGAATACAACTGGGCTCTGAAGACAAACTCCTTTTAATGATAGCTACTATATCTATATCGTTTGAATGATTATAAATTACTTCAACCTTGACATATTTGTCAGATTAAGCCACTGAAGTAAACTGAAGTGCCACATTTCGAGTACATAATTGATAAATATTTGCATATAATTAGCCAGAGACACACACAAGCCCAAGCATATTAGCCCTTACAGTCTCCACATTCTAAATGTAGGGTATGCATGGCATAGAAAAAAATGAGACCAAAATGCCAAACGCACATTGACCTAAAAACCCCAAACAATCAAATATTCAGACAGAAAACAAAGCAGCAAACAAAAAAAAAAAAAAAAAAAAAAAATACCCAAACAGCACACGGAATTCGAATTGGAGCGCAGTTGTTCGGAGCTGCCGAAAACGTTATAGAAAATAAAGCAACACCTACGGAAAAAAGTGAGGTCTCCGCTGTGTTCTACTCGTACAATTTTGTTGTATTTTTTTTTTATTTTAGCTTTATCATTTTTGTTGTGTTTGGAAGTCTTTCGTAATGATGTTTGCCCAAAAAGACCGACCAAGAGAAGAAGAACAAAAATGTACACTAAACAAAGAAGAAAACATTCCACTATTTCTCGTACTATCAGAAGCTAACACGCCAGTACTCGGAGCGCTCCATCGCTACACCTACCGAAAAAACAAAATTCTTTATCGTGAAGGCAAACATAAATAAAAATAAAATTTAATGAAATGAAATGAAAAGGCGTCTGTCCGTCCAGTCCCACCGTTCGTGCGTGTGTAGTTTTACGCACGCTTTTCACTATCACCTTGCCCAGCCGCCACATTAACACAGCCATGTCCTACTTTTGCCTTCAATGCCTTCCAAGCGTTTCAGTCCATGCCATGAATGCCACTCCATTACCACTACCGCAACTTTCCCACTCGTGCGCGCCATGCCACCAAGCGGAGCTGCCCATGCTTTCTGGCTGCCTTCGATGACGTTGCTTTGTGGTGGGCCTGCTCTTTTCTGCTTTCTTGCTTTCTTCTTTCTCTGTCATCCCCTTTCCCCTTCTCTCTCTCTCTATCTCTCTCTCTCTCTGTCTCTTTTCCTCTTTTTCTGCCTCTAAGCTGATAATTGTGATAAACATTGTGGAAACATAAACATGCACGATCGAAACTAAACGACACGAAACGAAAGCTACAGAAGATGTACTAAAAAAACGCACTTTCTAATAAAACTAGGAAAGAGCAACCACAACAACTATGCTAGGCGCGTATTGACGGGTGTACTATGCGTTTGCTACACCACCCCCCACCCTCCTAGTCAATGTCAATCAAGAGACTTCTCTGATATGACAGCGAAGAAATTTCATAATGAATACAATGTCAAATAAACATTTGTTCTTGTTTATTTTTAGAACTGTGGATGATATGAAGAAAGAGATGTAGCGGAATAAATGTGTGATAAGAACTTAGATAGAGAGAGAGAGAGAGAGGAGGGAGATAGAGAGCAATCAAATAATATAAGAAAATAGACTTAGATAGTATTTAAACAGGTGTGTACACACGCTTGTAACAAGAGAAGAAATATAGTTGCAGATCATCTTCTAATGAGTCCATAAATTATCTTCGGAAATACTCTCAAGTATCATATGCAATATAAAATATGTTTCTTTATCAGTTTATGTAGAGTAAGTTACGCCTCCTGTAGTGGTAAGGAAGAACAATCCTGGATGGCTGAGACCCTAACCAGTATGTTTCCATATACAAGTATGTTATTGAAGAATTATAAATATAATAGAATTGATGGAAGAAAACAATTAATTTCCCAACTTTTTACAACAAAAATGTTTTTAAGTTTTGCTAAGCAAAGCCCAAAAAAAGAGCCCTTAAGCTCCAATACTAGTGCTCTAGACAGTAAAACCAGTGTAACAATGTTGTCATGTTTCATGCTGGTGCTCTAACCGGTGAAATGTAAAATAGAGAAAAGACCTACATCAATTGGTATCATCGTGATGATGTTTACCATACAAGACTATTAAACCACCTCACCGTCAATGACATTCAAAGTACTAAGAAGCTGACATACAGGACCAACATACACAACAGAATGCCCACAGACTGCAGATACTAAGGAGAATAAGCTTAAGGAGTTGTCCAATTAAAACATAAAACCATTACTTCAGAGCAGGATGTCTACGGAATGTAGCTTCTGATTTACTGATAGTAAAGTTTTCAAGATAATAAACTAGACATTCATTATACCTAACCAAAAACAAAGGGGTTTAACGTTTCAGACACGATCGAACTAAGTTATAGGTTCTTGAAACGTCCCGTAATTAAAACATAAAACCATATTTAACGCCAGGATGAAAGAGTTCAAAGTTGCAAACATAAATATACTAAGTTGCTGGTTCTGAAAATATTCGGACAGCTACGATAGAAACCCATTACTTCTCACTAGGATGCCCATATATTGAATATACTATACTACTAGTTCTCAAAGAGTTTAGCGATTCATACATAAAACGAATACTTCACACCTGCATGTCCATACACTCGAAATATTGCAGAACAGAATAACAAAAGGAGTTGTTTTAGGACTGGAAAGTATTGTTAAGACTTACTTTTAATCCGGTGAGACAAATTTTAATTGTTCCATCCTCGAAACCTAAAGCAAATCATAACTAAGGGAGCTAATTGGGATGTCCACCAGACTCTATGACCTCACTTGATATATAAAGATAAATTTCCACATGTTGACCGCTGACCGCGCATAAATGGAAAAATTGAGCCTAAGAGGATATTGAACGTAGTGAAGATATGTTATAAACTCGTGTGGTCGTCTGTAATGGACATCTTGGAAGAAGCTCTGAAACTCGTCTGACAAATCACAAAGAAATCTACTGATGAGATTAGCATCCTAAATGAGTGGGTGGGCTATGCTTCTTGGACCCAGTCATCCCTTTTCTCCGAAAAGTTGTTCTTTCTTCTTGGATGGCTTGTTCTATCTATTCTTTGATGGATTATTCGATTTCTAGGAATGATTTATTCCCTTTCTTTGTATGTTGGTCCTTCCTCTTGAAAAGGTTCATACGCTTTATTCGACAGATTTATCCGTCCTCTTGGAAGAGTTGTTCTTTCTTCTGGAATGGCTTGTTCTATCTATTCTTTGATGGATTATTCGATTTCTAGGAGTGATTTATTCCCTTTCTTTGTATGTTGGTCCTTCCTCTTGAATAGGTTCATACGCTTTATTCGACGGATTTATCCGTCCTCTTGGACGAGTTGTTCTTTCTTCTGGAATGGCTTGTTCTATCTATTCTTTGGTGAGTTATTCCTTTTCTAGGAATGATTAATTCTCCTTCTCTATGGACCCAGTCATCCCTTTTTTCCGACAAGACGTTCTCTCTTCTTGAATGGCATGTTCTACCTATTCTTTGATGGATTATTCGTTTTCTAGGAATGATTTATTCCCTTTCTTTGTATGTTGGTCCTTCCTCTTGAATAGGTTCATACGCTTTATTCGACGGATTTATCTCTCCTCTTGGAAGAGTTGTTCTTTCTTCTTGCATGGCTTGTTCTATATATTCTTTGGTGAGTTATTCCTTTTCTAGGAATGATTAATTCTCCTTCTCCATGGACCCAGTCATCCCTTTTCTCCGACAAGTCGTTCTTTCTTCTTGATTGGCTTGTTCTATCGATTCTTTGGTGAGCTATTCGTTGTTCTAGGAAGATTAATTGTCCTTCTCTATGGACCCAGTCATCCCTTTTCTCCGAAAAGTTGTTCTTTCTTCTTGGATGGCTTGTTCTATCTATTCTTTGATGGCTTATTCGTTTTCTAGGAATAATTTATTGCCTTTCTTTGTATGTTGTTCCTTCATCTAGAGTGGGTTGTTACGCTTTATTGGACGGAATTATCCCTCCTTTTGGAAGAGTTGTTCATTATTCTTCGACGAGTGGCTTCTTCTTAGATCGATCGCTCTTTTTGCATAATTTGTTCATCTGTGATTGGTTGTTCCTTCTTCTTCAATAGGTTGT
The DNA here is from genome assembly GCA_920105625.2 of Clusia tigrina. Classification (NCBI taxonomy): domain Eukaryota; kingdom Metazoa; phylum Arthropoda; class Insecta; order Diptera; family Clusiidae; genus Clusia; species Clusia tigrina. The sequence goes on from OV050030.1 coordinate 33,931,539, forward strand.
TTCAACATGTGGGACGCGTTGATCCCTCTACTTCTATGAGTTATTCCATCTTTTTGGATGTAATAAATCATAATAATAATAAAATTGAAGGGATTCTAAAAATAAAACATTTAAAAATGAAATTTCTTCTGCTGAACTCGCATTTGTTGTGATTGGACCCTCATCATGTCAGTTATTATGTTATTTCTTATTGAAATCTTGTGTTGCCAAGCTGGTCCTCACCTGAGCTAAGGTCAACATTCAATCCATCCTTCCCTAAATTTCACAATATGGTTCTGGAAGTGAAGGCATGCGCTCGCATTTGGCGGTACCACAAAGGTCCTTGAACCTTGCTCCACCGAGCACCCACTTACTTGAACATAACTTTATGACAGTATCGCCCACACTCAAACATCAATCCTCGCATTGTTTGCCAATGAAGTAATTGAGCAAAGTGTATTCAAGCGAAAAAGCTAAAACGCCCACCGAAGGTGACTTGAATGAATCCTTCTGAGGGTAACAAAAATATCTGCCAAAAAGCAATTATGTAATTATTAGAAGGCAGCTCCGGGTGCGCTGAGTACGCCGCCAAAGATCAACAAACAGAGGGACAAGCGGAAAACAGTGTATAAATAAAAAATGCTCGGAACGTGCCACCGCTCATGTTACCACAAGGAAAACAATTTCAAGTGAATAATTGTGGATCGTCTCTTTTCCTGTTATTGTTATTGTTGTCGTTCTTTTTCCCTTTTGACAGTTTAAATTAAAAGGAAAAAAAGAAAGATGCGCAAATATTTCGCTGCCCTTCCATATCGGCGTGTGTCCCATTAACAAAGCCGCCAGCAACACGGACATGGAACACGGAGAAGAGAGACGAGGAGGCAAGACGCCAGTGCGTAAACTGTGCGTAAGTGTAAAATTACACAGAAAAAGAAAAGAAAAAATATCAAAAAAACAAAAGAAAACATCATGAGTAAATTTTTTGTTGGTGCGTTTTTTATGCGAGTGTGTGAAGACCCTTTTTTGGGTCACGTGTGCTTGAGTGGCTGCGACGGTCGTGGGGGCAGCTCCCGCGCACTAAGCAAATAAAAAACAGATCGGCGTGCGGCGTCTCGAAATGCGAGAATTTTGAAAGATTTCTTTCCAAAAAGCAATCAACTGAAAAAGACCCCGAATGCTGGTGAAGTTTTTTTGCTCTTTGTTTTTATTTATTTGGTTGTTTTTCTTTTTTTAGCACTTATTTGCATTTGCGGATTGCTTTTGGTTGCGGAAGATGAGTGGGGCACAAGAGCAAAGAAGAACAGTTATCTTGCAGACATGGTTGGGGGTGCTTCAAGCGGTATATATTTAACCCAATTTCCTTGAAGTGTTCGCTTCTTGTTAATATTCACGCATATATGCATACTCAAATATCGACAGGGATAATGGGAAGAGCGAAATGGACTTTACTCTTCAGTATTGATTTGTGGTACAAAACCTTCAATTTCTGCGGTCTGCAGATGATTATGCACTAGCTCCACTGATACATACATATGTGCTTACTTATATATAATATATATACTTTCATATACTTAATGTACATATGTACTAAAATATCACCAAGCCTAGAAGCAGGAGTGTTTCTTTATATAGCCTTAATTACTCTCAATACTATAGAAAATACACGCCTTGGAATAAGCATGTACTAAATAGTGTACTAAATAAAGAATATGATGTACTAAACACGTATGCTAAATACTGTTAGAGGTACTAAATTTAACTTTTAGTACCACAATTAACGATGAGAACAGTTCCAATTTGGGAAACTGCCATATACATTGAATCAAGTCGAACAAGCGATTGGTCACTTCTCAAGAATAGGAAACTAAAACAGAGATTGCCTTGCTTGCGGAGCTTTGTGCATCACTGATCTAGACTTAATCTTATAGATCAATGTTACCCACAACAATTAGGTTTGGAAATTCAACAACAATTACCGTAACACCGTCGCTTAATGAGGGCCATTAAATTTGTCACCTCATCATCACATAAGGAGAGGCACATTAAATTGACACAGGGGCATTAAATTTGTCACCTCATCATCACATAAGGAGGGGGCATTATATTGACAACTTTATTTGAAAATATCTTTAAGAATTTTCATATTTTTGAGTGAAGGGAATACACAACCGGGTAATCGAAGGAAACTGATTTGTATTGAATTGAAATGTATCATTTCTTTGTTGGAAATATAACGGAAGGAGACTAAAAACATAAAAGGTAGTGGGAAGCAATACACCATGCCCTGGAAACTGGACACAGGAAACATAAAAGACTAGAGGAGAAAGACATATGCCAATACATGGTGTTCACGGCATGGATAACAGGGAGATGACGATGTTGGCACAGTAGTAGTTCTCGAAGTAACTCCAAGTAACTGACTACAACTAGTAAGGAGTCTCTAGAGATTCTACTCAGCACGCATTTCCCAGGCTGCTCAGATATTACTGGGCACGAGAGGGAAGATACGTCAAATAGTCGGGAAGTTAGGATAGACGTTCTATCAGGATCGACTCTTATGGGCTATTGAAATTTTCAAGCCTTTTAAATCACCTGCGCCTGATGGTATTTATCCAGTTGAATTACCATACATAAAACCGCTGGATACCTGAAAGGTTGGCTGCTAGCAAACTTTGAAGGATGATTTAACCTCTTCAATGGAGACAGACTAGGGTAGTCTTCATTCCAAAAGCCGGAAAAAGCTCACATACTCATCCAAGGGACTTAAGACCGATATCCCTCTCATCTTTTCTTTTGAAGACTTTAGAAAGAGTGATGGAAATCCACTTAAGATTAGACAAGAATTTAATCTCATCGCCTCAACATGCCTATACAAATGGGAACTCTGTAGAGACCACTTTATTTCTACTGCAGGCAAGGTTCATTGCATAAGCAGGAATTCACTCTGGCTGCCTTTCCTGATATTGAAGAGGCCTTTAATAATGTCAAAGGAGACGCCATCACTAAAGGACTCACTGAACTTGGGGTGGAAACGGACCTGGTAGGCCTCATTGGTAAAATGCTGCATAGCAGAATCGGTGAGGTGAATCCAGGAGAATCGGTCTTACGTAAGTTGGTCAGAAGAGGACACTTCAGGAAGGGGGCTTAGGTTGGTTCAATCTGGAGTGGGAAGCGTAGCTATGCTTCGCATGTGCGGCTCACAACGGGCCTAGCTGGTGGTCTAAGTGGCATCACTGTTTTCTAGGTGATGCGGCTGCCTTGCCTCGCCTTGCCTTGCCTTGCATTGCATTGCCTTGCCTTGCCTTGCCATGCCTTGCCTTGCCCACTAACCTAGCTTCAATAAATATGTTTATTGACTAATTAATTATGTAATTCAATTTTTGTTTATTTATTTTATTATTTTTATTTATTTATTTATTTTTATTTTTTTTATTTAATTATTTATTTTTATTTAATTATTTATTTTTATTCAATTATTAATATATTTTTATTTATTTTTTGATATTTTACTCATTTTTATTTATATCTTTATTATTATTTATGCATTTATTTTTATTTGTTTATTTTTACTTATTTATTAATTTATTTTCATTTATTTCTTTATTTATTTTTATTTATTTATGAAATATTATCTGATTATTTATTTTATGATTTTTTATCTATTTTTATTTATTTAATTATTTGTGGTTGTTTATATTTATTTGTATTTACTTCTATTTTTTTATTTATTTATTTTTTATTTTTATTTATTTATTTTAGTTATTTTTATTTATTTATTTTTATTTATTTTTTTATTTTTATTTATTTATTTTAATTGTGAATTTTATTTAATTTATTATTTTTATTTATTTAACTATTTGTATTTTATTTATTTGTTTTTATTTATTTATTTTTATTTATTTATTTTTATTTATTTATTTTTATTTATTTATTTGAATCATCTTTTTATTTATTTATTTGAATCTATTTATTTTTATTTATTTATTTTTATTTATTTAATTTAGTTTATTTATTTTTATTTATTTATTTTATATTTTTTTATTTATTTATTTTTATTTATTTATTATTATATATTTATTTTTATTTATTCATTTATTTTTATTTATTTATAATTATTTATTTATTTTTATTTATATATTTATTTTTATTTATTTATTTATTTTTATTTATTCATTTATTTTTATTAATTTTAATTAATTTATTTATTTTTATTTATTTATTTGTATCTATTTATTTACTTTTAATTATTTATTTATATTTATATATTTAATTATTTATTTTTATCTATTTATTTATTTTTATATATTTAACTATTTGTATTTATTTATATTTATTTATTTATTTATTTAGTTTTATTTATATATTTATTTTTATATATTTATATATAAATTATTTTAATGTTTTTTTTATTTTTTTAATTATTATTTTTAGTTTCTATGTATTTCATTTGTGTTCTTACCCAATATTTCAGAATTTCATAGGAGATTAATTACACGTACCTGAAATAAAAAAGAAAATTAAATATTATTAAAAATATATCCAATAATATTTGAAAATAAAATAAAAATTATTATAAATTAAAAAGAAAATTAATTAATAATAATTATAAGTTTTACAAAAAAAATTATTATAATGAACTACATAATAATAAAATAACTAAAAAAAATAATAAATATTTATTACAAAAAAAAAATAATGACATTAAAAGCAAAAAAATTATTAAAATAAATTACATACATAAATTAAAATAGGAACGCAAAAAATAATAATAATTGAAATTATGAAAAGCGCATATAACACTAATTCACAATTAATACACCTAAAAAAAACAAAACAAAATTATTATAATTAAACTAAAAACATACATACTACATATGTATGTACATATGTATATATAAATGTACATATGTATGTATGTATCTGCATACATATACACATTTGTAATTGGCTACATCGGTTAGTTACCCCGTTGGCGTTTTGCATTTAATTCTATAATCAATTTAAAACATTTTTACTATTTTTAAATTAATTTAGTTTCCAATTTTTATTCTAATTTTTTTTTCTTTCACAATTATTCACTTTTCTGCTGTTTGTTGCATTAAACTTGCAACATGCAATACACGTGCCTTAAGGCAATATTTTAGCTATTAAAAACAACAACAACAATCAACAAGAAATATGCCAAAAAGCTGCCATGTATTCATATTTTGTGTGATTTAATGGTTTTGTTGTATCTAAAACTACGCCATGACGTCAGCAGTCGTCAGCAGCATACAAAGCAGAAAACTAGTTTATTTTTGTAGTTGTTTCGTTGTTGTTGTTGTTAATTTTCCATTGCATTAATTGCAACAAAATACGCTAAATGAGATAATTGCACTGAGCACACTCTCACTTGGTATGGCTCTGCACCTCTGCTCTGCCGTGCACTAGCAGCGGCGCTCTCTCACAGAGGACGGCCTATGGAAGTGGCTGAGTAGTGAGTGAGTAAGTGAAGCGCACAAAAGGCGCCGCTGACGGCGCATAGTTCAAGTGTTTGTGTGTGTGTGTGTGTGTTGGTGTGAGTACGTTCGAACACGTTTTTATAGGTTAATGACACAAAAAAAGGAAAAAAAAACAAAAAACTAAATAAAACTATTAATAAACGTCAGGAAAAAGTGAAAAAGTAATTATAAAAACAAATTATTAGAAAAATTTGTTATGGTATCAGTGGGAGGGACGGGGAGGGAAGTCATGTAATTTGTGTGCATATGTATGTGCATTTGTGTAGTTGTTTCGTATTCTCTGCCTGAGAATTTTGCAGATTTTGCGCGCAGAATTCGCATGCTAGAAAATTTGTTGTGTTGTTGTTGTTGTTGGTGGAGTCTTCTTCTGCTTTGTGGGTGAAGACGTTTGTGAAGGAAATTCTTCAGTTTCTTTGCCACTAATTGCAGAGTAAACTCAAAAATGCATTAAACTGTTTCTAATTGCGGCGTCTTCCGACTGCAATGGTGCATTATATAACAGAGATAACACCAAGGTGGTCTAAGTCAGAGAACGCTCACCATAGCTGTCAAAAACTTCGCGGGAGAAACAATTTTTCCGAAATATGAATAAATTAAATGTGAGTTTCTTTGGTTTTTGTTTGTGAGGAATATGAATAAAATATAGAAATGTGTTAGATGAAATGTTACTTTTGTTGGAAAAGTGTACAACAGTAAATATTTCTACTAAAATTGAAGTAAATATGTTTGAAGGCTCTGTAATAAGTTTCTCAAATTGGGCCTGTTTACACTGGACTGGCTCAATTGGCGCTAAACCGGTTTTATGGAAGAAGTAGATAAGCTGTTTTGGCGTACTTTTGGACGTAATGGTACTTTGGTATACTTGAAGGTGTGGTAAAAGAGCAAAATATTCACTTTGGTATCAAAACTAATATTAATAAAATCATTAACTTTAATATTGCTAGTAACACTAATACAAACTCTTACACTATACTAAAATTACTATAAATTCTACCCCTAACACTAAAGTTGTATCCAATTATCAGTCAGTAACATAAGCACACTAAATTTCAATACAAATTTGGCAGACAGTTGCTAAAATAAGAGTTCAAAACCAGTTTCCCTACTTGTGGAACCAATCCTGTGTGGTCAGACTCAATGTCTTGGTTAGATAAAGAGTCTGTTCAATGTTGAGAAGGCTGCTTAGTAAAACCGCGTGGTTTCCAAATGTTTCTTGGGTATTTCAGGAGCCTTGGTACATATCCATCATATCATATCATCACCAGCTTGCTTCTGGATCTCCTTCTACTTGTTCTACTCGCACTTAAAGTACTTTGAGTTTTTTCCTCCACTTTGTTCCGCACCTATACTTTTGTTTATTGACATTTTCCACTCATTCTTTTATTGTTGCGATTATGGCAGCTTTCCTTACATGCTCTCTCATCAGATTAATGTTTCGAATACTTATCCTGCAATATGATTGGTAATTTTTGTTCCCAAAGGTAGCGCATTCACTTATTGCCGAGGAGCGTCAATTACCAAACCAACTATGTAAGCAATTTATTTAGTATTTTAAGCAAATTGGAAGCACTTTCCCTGAGGATGCAATTACACAATCTCGAATCGAATAAACTTGAAAATTTCACACAATAATGCACCTGACATTTACATCGAATATCAATTGTCTCGTCTGTCGCTGGCGGCTCTTCCTCGCTCACTTTCTTTTACAATGGAATTTAATCGCATTACCAAATCCCAAAAGTAAATACAATATGATTACAATGAGATACTCTCCAGCAGTCAATATCATATTTTTCAGCAATTGCTTTTTACTACACTTAAATCAACCGCATAAACCGCAACGTTGTCATGCAAATTTCATGGCAGTATTAATGTGTGTGTCTGTGTACGTGAGTGTGTGTCTGTGTGAGTGGGTTTCTGTGTAAGTTTATGTTAGTGTCTCAGTCCGTTGCGGTTACAAAGAAATTTTATTTCTTTCTGTAATTCAACTGTAATTTCCCATCCCATAAGAGAGACCGCTATAAACCTCTTCAACTTCGTCAGCATTAACATCATTATCATCAAAATCATTATCATTAACATCATCATCATCATAGCCAACACGAGCACCAGCAACATCATCATCATAACCAACACGAACACCAGCAATATCATCATCATCATCATTGTCTTCGTCATTATCGCCTTCAACAGCAAACAAACGAAAGAAGAAGCGAGAAAAACGGCCGATGAATTTTGAAAACTTTCACCGCCTTCCAAACCGCTACCAAAGAAATCAAGAAGCCAAAATTGAACAAGAAAATAACAGATGGAAAAGTGGTAAACAAAGAAAAAGTCGTAGACAATAAAAATTCGACGACAGCAACAACACCGCATACGAGTACATTGGGCGAAATTTGTGGTACCTCAGAAGCGAAACTTGTTTGGGCAGGCGAAGAAAGTGACACAGCAAAAACGAGTTACGGTATGCATCACACACGCACACATACGCACATGGAAGTTCCAGTACGTGTGATGGAATAGTGAAATTTATGACATTGTCCAAAACCAAAGAATTGGTGCGCTTCAAGCGGAAACTATGGATGTGCGTAAAAAGGTCCAGTGGGATCGAAAAAGATGGTCACACATGCCCAAAGATGTTTTTGGCGGTGATGTTTGGGAATGGATTCATGATAAAGAGTGATACTCTTGTGGCGTATGAACGCGGGGACTTTTGGAAGAGAGTGATGTTCTTGTGGAGCAGGTTCTAATGGACTCACTGTAGAGGGTGCTATTCTTTTGGAGTAGGTGCGAATGAACTCGTGGTAGAGTGTGACTAATGTCCAGAGAGTGCTAATGGCAAGAGAGTGACACTGTTGTGGTAGAGAGTGTACTCTTGTTTGAGTATGAACGCGGGGTCTCTTGTTGTTCTTGTCGAGTAGCTTCGAATGCACTCATAATAGAGAGTGGTATTCTTGTGGAGTATGTGCGAATGATCTCTTCGCAGAGATTGACATAGTCTTAAATAAAGTTATGGAGTACGAGTGCACGAGTGGTTGTGGAGTACTAGTGCACGGACTCTTGGTAGAGACTGGTGTTCTTGTGGAGTATGTGCGAATGAACTCATGGCAGAGAGTAGCTAATGGACAGAGAGTGCTAATGTCGAGAGAGCGCTAATGTCGAGAGAGCGCTAATGTCGAGAGATTGCTAATGTCGAGAGAGTGGTACTGTTGTGGTATAGAGTGGTCTTCTTGTGGAGTATTACAGAATGGACTCTTGGTAGGGAGTGGTGTGCTTGAGGAGTATGGTTGAATTGACTCTTGATATGGAGTGGTCTGCTTGTGAAGAATTCTTCAATGAATACTTGGTAGGAAGTTCTGTGCTTCTGAGGTAGGTTTGAATGGATTAATTGTAGAGAGTGCAATTCCTGTTAAGTATGTCCAAATGAGCTCATGGTAGAAAATTGTATTCTTCTGGAGTATATAGGAATGTTACGAATAACCAAAGTATCTTCACATTTTTCAGGCAATACTCAACGCCCAATATATTATCGGTAGAAGTCCAAATTTTTCTTTCTGGATATTATGTGAATATCATTCTGGATATTATGTGAATATCATTCTGGATATTATGTGAATATCATTCTGGATAATATCCAGATAATTGTGAATACCATTCTGCATATTATGCGAATACCATTCTGGATATTATGTGAATATCATTCTGGATATTATGTGAATTCTTTTTATTACATGTTCAGACAGCTCATCTCTCGTTTCCCCAAACAATATTAATAAAATTGCTGAATCATCGAACAAATGCACTCGCATTGGGAAAGGAATCCTCATAAATTGTTCTCGATATTTATTGTATTTTCTTCAATTGATTCAACTTCCTCCGAAAACGTGCGTTTATAAAAATCAACCTAATTAAAATATTTTCAAAAATTGCCAAATTTATGTACCCACTTAATTGGCATTTGCTTATTCTCTAGCAACGATCTTCATGGCTGGATGATCCACAGAAGTAATAATTTTTCCATTTGATTTCAAGATTTCATCTTTTTGTTTTTTTTTTTTTCTTCAAATATTTGGGAATATTTTTAGAAATTATTCCACGCAATGCCTACGAAATCTTTGAACAACATTAAAAATACCCGCCTAATCCACATTCAGCTGGTCAAGGTCGTCAGAGGCGATGGTTTCACATCCGAAATTTACGCGTTTGGGATTGCAATGGAACGACGCTTGGTACAAAAGTCGAATGCAAATCACCGAACACTGTACTGCCCCCACATATCGCTGTGCTCTGTTCTATTGAGGATGAGAGTTCGTTTGTGGTTTATTCTCGTAGATGGCCATGAAGCGCTTTTTATAATTGTTTAAATTTAGATCTCCTTGCATGAAAATTATTACAAAGGCGGTGGCCATCTGATCATTCTCATACGCAAGCAACGTGATGACACTTGGAGACTCTTTACTACAGTGTGAGAACAGAAACAGTCAGTTTTTGCAATGAAACATGATGCCAGCGTCAATGGGCCTCATACACGTACACTCTCCTGGTCAGGTCCGACTGAAACCGGTTCTGGTAGACAAGAATGGAATTGTGAACGAGCTTTTTGTTTTTTGTATTGTTGAGTTTAAATCTTCAGTTCACACAAAAACTAGGGTCAAATAATGTCAAGAGAGAGGAGAGATAGAGAGTGAGTGAGTGAGTGAGGGAGAGAGTGAGGAAGACAGTGAGAAAGTGATAGAGAAAAAGTGAGAAAGAGTGAGACAGAGAGAAAGTGAGAAAGATAGAAAAAGAGAGAGAGAGAATGGGTTAAGTTAATTGAATGAAAATCCTATTTCCTTTCTCCCTTTATATATTTTTCTATTTATCTGCTTATTGTTCTATTTATCTGCTTATTGTTCTCTACGGCTATATTTCTCTCTCTTTCTCTTTTCTTATTCCTTTGTCTTTCTTTCTCTATGTTATCTTTCTATATTAATCTCTTTCTATGCCGCTCCTTATATCTCTCACTTTCTATCCCACTCCTTTTATCCCTCTCTTTCTACCCAACTTCTTATCTCTGTCACTTTCTATCCCTCTCTTTATATCACTCTCTTTATATCCCTCTCTTTATATCCCTCTCTTTATATCCCTCTCTTTCTATCCTACTCTACATATATCCCTCCCGTTCTATCCCAATCCTTATACGAGTATACTTCTCTGTCTATCCCACTCCATATATATCCCTCTCGATTTATCCCACTCCTTATATTCCTCTCGTTCTATCTCCCTTTCTTTATCGCCTTCCCACTCTCTATTTTCATGTCCGTTTCTTGCTTTCCCATTATCTATCTTTTTCTATTTATCTATTTTCTATCCCTCTATTTGTCTTTCTGTCTTTCTTTCACTATTCCGTTTTCACTATTCCTTTTTCACTTACATTATTTCACTTTTTTCCACTTTACTATTTATATTTATCTTTCTCTCTTATCTGAGTTTCCTCACTTTTCTCACTTCTCTCCCTTTTCTCACTTTTCTCACTTCTCTCATTTCTCTCACCTCTCTCACTTCTCCCTCTTATGTCACATTTCTCACTTTTCTCACTTCTCTCACTTCTCTCACTTCTCTCACTTTTCTCACTTCTCTCACATTTCTCACTTTTCTCACTTTTCTCACTTCTCTCATTTCTCTCACCTCTCTCACTTCTCCCTCTTATGTCACTTTTCTCACATTTCTCACTTATCTCACTTTTCTCACTTTTCTCACTTCTCTCACTTCTCCCTCTTATGTCACTTTTCTCATTTTCCGCAATTTTCTACCTTGTCTCTTTTTCCCTCTATTTTTCTCTCTCTCTATTTTTTCTCTATTTTTATTTCTATTTTTCTTTCTCTATTTTTCATTATTTACTTCTCTATCTCTTTTTTTCTTGCTCTATTTATCTTTCTGTTCTTCTTCCTCTTTTTGTCTTGCTCTGTTTTTATTCATCCTTTTTCTTGCTCTATTTTTTTGTCTATTTTTTGTCTATTTTCCTCTCTTTTTTCTATTTTTACTGTTCTTCTTTTATTTTTTTTCCTTTTTTTCTCTCTCTTTTCTTCCCTTTTTTCTACTTCCTCTTCTTAGACTTTCATCTCTATATTTCTTACACTTGATTTTTTCTCTTTCACTTTTGTTTTTCTCGTTGCTATCTTAATTTTTCTCTCTCAATGCTCACTTTCAATTTTTCACTTTCAATTATTCGCTCTCAATTTCTCTCCCCATTTTTTATCTTTTTCGCTTCTATAAAATTTTGTCTTCTCCAACTTTCCATTCTCAAGTTGTCTATATCAATTTCTCACTCTCAATTTTTGGTTTTAATTCATTATTTCAATCTCTCTCTCTATATTTCTTTCTTTTAATTTTTTTTCTCTCTCAATTTTCCTTCTCAGTTCTGTCTCAATTTTTCTTTTAAATTTGTGTCGCTCAATTTCTCTCTCGTGATTTTTTTTTCTCTTCCAATTTTCAATTCTTGACTTGTCTATTTAAATTTTTCTCTCTCAATTTCAATTGATCTTTATCAACTTCTCTCTCTCAATTCACTCTCTAAATTTGTCTCTCTCAATTTCTCTCGATTTTTATCTAACCCTCTAGAATCTAGAGTCTAGATATTAATGTAAGAAACTATACCTTCAAATGGACCTGTTTCGCTGAAAGTGGCGTGAGTGCGCTTTCGTTTCATAGCTTGGAACCTGTTTTGGTCTCAAATTGAGCTTAATGTGGTTATGCTTATTCGGCTAAAACCTGTTTTGTTCTCAGAATGAGCTGCGCAGCGTTGTGTGATTCGTAGTGCAACGAATCGCTTCGCCAGATTGCAGCTGATTGCAATTGCACTCACTTCAGAGTCATAGTCTAACAATCACGCGTGCATTGGTGATGAAGTCCAATGTTCTCGGTTGTTATAGAACCTAATTGAGAACATGACTCGCCGCAACTTAACACGCTTCTCCGTGCCTCATATCGAAAATATTTCACCCAAACAAAAGTCTGTGTCATGGAATAAAGTTCATTGTTCAGCTGGTTGAGTTGTTTTAACCTCAATTGAGAACAGAAGAAGAAAAAACGAACCCACTTTAGAAAATTAAACAAACCAAAACTATGTCAGTAGTGTTAAAATGCAGACAGACACATCCACCCAACCCCCTACATCCCCACAAATACCTACACACACACACACACACACACGTACATTGAACACTCTTAATAAACCATAAAAGCCTCGGCACTACACAAAAATACAAACTAACAACAACAACGAGCGAATTTGGGAGCTTTGCAGTAGCATTCGAATTACTATAAGAACAACAACAACAACAAATTCTAATAATAAATTAAATATAAACACAAACATTTCTATTTTAATTATTTTTCCCCATTTCAATGTGTGGAAAGATAAATATTTTATTTATTTTTTGTTTGCTTTTATTCTTATTTTTTGTAATCTTTTTCTTGGTTTAATTTTTGTTGTTGTTTCATTTGATTTTACTTTTTTATTTTGTTTATGTGCAGTTTTTAATCAGGGGCTCCCCCTCCCGTCCGTCCAGTTTATTAATAAAATGTGGCACTTTGTTGCGATTTTGTTGGTTTGTGTTTCTTTTGCGTTTTTCACTTTTGTGCTCATTTTTATTGATTATTTTTTATTTTTTATTTTTTATTTTGTTGCATTTCTCTGCCTCCCTTATCAGTTTTAATTGTGTTGTTTTCATTCTCTTTCATCCCCTCTCCCCGGCCACACTCGCCAGACGCCTCAGAGCGAACTGATAATACGAAATATTCGAGTCACAAAGTGGGAGCATATTTGCTCGAGAGCCGGTCCCACTCCCAGCCAAAAAAAGTGATCTACAAACTGCGCCTCGTTGTGTTTTAGTGCTGGAAACAAAGTAGCAAATTGTATCGGAGCAAAGTTTTGTTTGCTTTCGCATTTAAATGGCGACTTTATCAATCAAAAATTTTGTAGTACTATTTTCTTATCGAACTCTGCTCGTCACGTGCCGGTGTCTCTGTGAAACTATAAACTGAGTGTCTGCAGCTGAAGTATTTATAAACAATTAAAATAGATTTGATTTTATTTTCCGATGTGATGTAATATTAAATAGATTTTTTGGTGCTTTTTTTGTTTTGGAATGCAACCAAGGACGCTCTCAGTTGCAAGTTTCGGGATTGATTTCAAAATGTCTTCAGAACATTTGCTGTCATAATAAACATGCAACTTATTGCCTATAAAACAAATTTTTCAGAAGGGAGTCGAAATCCCAAAAACCTCACCTGAATCAAGTTAAAAATCATTATCTCTGGAGAGGATTTAACTATCAATTCCCGTGTGCCTCCCAAACATAACGAACCTTCTCCCCGCCTTAATCCAGACGTATTCCACCCCTGTGATCCTTCATTTCACCATAACAACTACCTTAACAAAATTCTCCATATGTAAATGTAGAGATATTCGTTCCCAGTGTTCCATCAGTTAACATCGAATCATTTCATTTGCTTAAGAACTGCACAAGGAAAAACTGTTGCAACAACAACAGTGGGTATTGAAGAGCTCCAATATTACTGGTGTGTGTATGTGTGAAATTGTCCCGAGTGTATTTGTTTATGCCTCCAAGCTGTTAATTTAGATCAATCCACACTTTGCAAAGAAAAACACAAAAGGTTTGTGTGAACCACATAAGTTTTGTAGCGTTATTTCCCGCATTTGATGGGTATTTCTTGGTATCAGGTAGAACCGAATAATAATGGTTAAAAAAGTTTAAAAAACCCAGAACAATGTTTTAAATTGTGTTCCCTTTTATGATTGCAATTGTATGTGACGATCAGCTGATTGAAACAGTGCTGCCAACTATTTAAAATTTATTCGTTTCAAAAGCTCCGCTCTCAGTCAACCGCTCATTTAAATCTATACTCTTCGCTCTCAAAGTTCAGGATTTTGATTGCCTGCACGAGAGTTAGTGAGAAACTTTCTCTGTTGTCCTTCCTCCTCAAAAAGCCAATTTTATCAATAGAAGCGAACTAATATAAGCGTCATCATAACTAATCAGATATCTTCCACATATCTCTCACATACATCGTATATATCTTTCATAATTATCTCATATAATTCTAAAATTTCGTCCATATATCTGTCATATATCGCTTTTATAGATTTCATAAAGCTCGGAACAATGTCTCATATATATCTCATATACCCCTCTCAGATCTCTGTCCGATCTCACTCAGCAATCTGCATATACGAGTATGTGTTATATATATCTCATATATCTACCATATATTTGTCATATTTCTGGCATGTATATGTTACCTCGCTTACATAGCTCTCATATATCTCGGAAAGATCTCTCATATATTTCTCGTATACCTTATAATATATCTATCATATATCTATCATATCTCCAGCAGATCTCTCTCATATATCTGCCATATATCTGTCATATATATGTCATATAAACGTCATATATCTGTCATATATACGTCATATATCTGTCATATATCTGTAATATATATTTTACATATCTTTCAAATATCGCCCTTATATTGTATCATATACATATACCTCATATATACCTCATATATATCTGTTATATATCAGTCACATAACTCTCATATCTGTCTCATATATCTCCCATATATCTCTCATACATCTCCAATATATATTTAATATATCTCTCATATATCTCTCATATTTAATTCACATATTTGTAATATTTCTGCCATTATCTGTCATAAATCACCTTTATAGCTCCCATATGTCTCTGAAAAATCTCCCATCTGTATCTTTCATATATCTTTAATATATCTCTCATATCTCTACAAGATCTCTATCAGATCTCTATCAGATCTCTCTCATATATCCGATATAAATATGTCAGATATTTCTCATATAACTCTATATATATTTGTCATATACCTCTCATATATCGCCCATATATTGTATCATACATTGTATCATATATACTTCAGATATACCTCATATATATCTCTCTTATAATTCTCCTATATCTGTCATATACTACTCATATAGCGCCCATATATTGTATCATATATACCTCATATATACTTTATATATCTCTTATATCTCTCTTATACCTGTCTATATATCTTTCATATATCTTTCATATATATATCATATATCTTTCATATACCTCTCATATATTTCCCACCTACTGCAAATATATCTCATATACCTCTCTTATATCTCGCTTATATCTGTCATATATCACTCTTATATCTCTTATGTATTTCGGATATATCTCTCATAATCTCTCATATGTCTCAATATTTCTCTCTCAGATATCTCTTATATATATATTACATATCTCTATAGAGATGTATATATACATATTTCTTACATAACTCTTATATATGTCTTATATATTTCTCATATATCTCTCATATATCTCTCAAATATCTCATACATATCTCAAATACCTCTCATGTATCTCTGATATATCTCAAATATATCTCAAATATATCTCAAATATGTCTCAAATACCTCTCATATATCTCAATTACCTCTCATATATCTCAAATACCTCTCATATATCTCTGATATATCTATCTTTCACATATCTCCCGTATACATCTTATATATCTCTCGAATACATCTTATATATCTGCCGTATACATCATATATATCTCTTATATATATCATATATATCTCATATATCTCTCATATTTATCAGAAATCTTTATCTGAAATCTTTATCTGAGATATATCTCTCACATATCTCTAAAATATTCCTCATATATTCCTATAAAAAATTGAACATCCGATCAGGTTTAAGAATGATAGTATGGCTTCGCTTAGTAGTCTGAAGCGTGATTCGGTCTCCCACTATAAGTGCTCAAACATTTGAAGCACTACATTTGGAGTGTAGCGCCTCAACAAACTGAGTAGGTACAGTCCAGTCAAACGGTGCGAGATGAGAGCGCGTGCATCTTTGACAAGTTGGAATTCCTTTAATGACTCGCCCACTTTTTAGTGATACATCACTGTGAAGAGCTTTCGACAGCTTCTGCTCGTACATGTGTTCTTAATTACTGGCAACGTTTTGAACTTTGTCGGTTATTAAAAAACGGAAAACCTCTTTTTTCGCCTCATATCAATTTCAAACTGAATTAAGAAGACAGAGAGGAACTTAGCATTCAAATGTGCACGAACGCCACTTCAAAACTTGCGTGCAATTATGACATGTCATGGAAGGCAGTCACAGTCAGTCAGCGTCACAAACGCAGTCACCGTCGCAGACACAACCAGACAGACAGACAGACAGAGAGACAGACAGATAGAAAGACAGACACACAAACAGAAAGACAGTCAGACAGACAGACAGACAGACAGACAGACAGACAGACAGCCAGACAGTCAGTCAGCCAGAAAGACAGTCAAACAGACCGGCATTTTATAATTAATTAAAATTCGCAACTGAAAGAAACGTAGGTACGAGTATACAGAAAAATGTACAAAAAGCCCGGCTGCCTGCATGCATGACATATGCATAATTATTTTAATGAGCTCATCGTCTACATCATCATTATCGGGCACATTGTCATTACGAACGCACGCAACAGGGTTGAACATTTTGAAGCTTTTTTGTTCATTCATAATTTATTTAATTAAAATTATTAAATAAATAAGGTGCCCACCAAAGTTCTGTTTTATAAATATTTCTTCTTTGTCTCTGTTTGGGTAAAGGTCAGACTGACATGCAACGCAACTGCTTTACAAGGTGGCACGGATTTCAAGGGGTCTAGGTCTAGTGCCAAACAAAATTCGTTTAGATTTTTATGAATTTTCGCTGTTCATATTTGTAGACAGTTATTAGGGTCCAATGAAATGCAAGCAGCTGTTGCAGTGCTCACATAGAGAGCAGTGCCGCGTTTTCATTAAGTCATAACAAGGATAAGCAAATACTGTTGCAACCGTGTCTGTTATGAAGGTCCGCGGTCTCTTTTCTCAGTGGCACATGGATGGATGTTTCCTTTTCAGTAACATAAGTCCAACTATGGTTAAAAGTCTTAGTCTATAAACCGATTATACCGAAAGACTGAACAAATCCATTAAATCATTAGGAATCTTTGAATTCATTAAATCCCTAAGAATCTTTTGGTTATGGTAGAAGGAGATCCTTCGAGATATGTCAAAAACCTGAACAAATGTAAGAACAATAACTCTTTATTTCCCTAAGAAACTTTCGAGTACATGATCCTTCAGTGAAAGAGAGTTAAACGAGGATCATTTGATTATACCACACATCTCTGAGGGGACTGCAAACTGAAGCCAGGATCATCTGATTGTACCACGCCTCTCTGAGGGGATTACAAACTCAAGCAATGTTCATTTGATTGTACCACGCATCTCTGAGGGGATTACAAACTCAAGCGAGGTTCATTTGATTATACCACCCATCTCTGAGGGGAGTGCAAACTCAAGCGAGGATCATTTGATTATACCACGCATCTCTGAGGGGACTATCAACTCCTGACGGTGCCATTTAGATACAGTTTTCACTAAACATAATGTCAAACATAAAACCTGCTCTTCAAATAATCCATACACTCGATTCAGCGAACCGAAACCTCAAATAAAAAGACTCAGTTTGAACCGCTTCAATATTACACTCATTCATAGAGACTATGAAGAGGTGTGAGTGAGTGTTTTGCTGGGCTTTCCACAGCGCTGAAAATAAATGTTTCATCATTGTTTTGGTTGACTCGCCAACGAATGAGAAGGGAGATGCTTTTCATAACCTCATTGATTTATTCTCAGTTTAACCTAATAACTCATCTCATTCGAAGTGTTTCTTTGTAGCATCGAATTTAGGCAAACGAGTTAATCAAGCAGGCTCTATATAAATAAGTATTTTACCCATCAATACTAACAACTTCCTAAGTGAACTCCTCCGAAGACCCATAGATCAGGCCGAAAATTTTCGAAGCATGATCCCAACTGGGATAAATTCGAGTTTATGAGATCGTGAGCTAAGGAAGAATTGCGAAATCTCAGTTAAATTGCGGAATTAGTATTTTCCACCCTTCCTTCCATACTGAATACTCTCAAGTATCTGATCTCCATTTGCTGGAGATTTGGACCCATGTTATTCTTTACTCAATGGCATTATTTATCATAAACACTTCAAAGTTGTTTTCACAACTAACAAAACCAGTTTCACTCAAACTGCGCTCTGTAGTATAGTTATAGATACTCTTATCTCTTCGGAATTAAAACCAGTTTCAGTAAGACTGAACAATGTAATGTGATTATAAACAGCAGATTCACTCAAACTGGGTTTAACTAAAAACGTCTATTTGCCATGTATGAAGGGATGTAGTGCATTCTTTTGTTCTCTACCAAAACCTCTTTCACTCAGACTGAGTTTACTTAAAAACACTCTTGTTCAAAAAACACTGTCTTCAGTCTTAGTTCTGAGAGCATCTGTTCTCTACCAAATCCAGTTTCATTTGGATTGAACTAGGTAGTGTTATTGTAAAGAACTCTCACATTTTCTCTAGCAAAATACGTTTTCATTCAGACTGAGTTGAGTTAAAAACACTGTTATTTCTTTAGCAGATTGAGTACTGAGCGATGTAGGCTCTTTATGGGCAATCCAGATGTTCTTACCCTAAAACCGGTTGCACTCTGATTGAACTAAATAATGTTGTTTTAAATACGCTCATATCTCCAAATCAATCTTCGCTCATCTTTTGTCTATGAAAACCGGTTTCACTCAGACTGAACTATATAGTGTACACTTATCTCTTTTTTAATAAAACTAGTTCAAGTAAAACGGGTCAATGAAGTGTAGGTTATAAACAGTATCATCTCTCTTCTGCTAAAAAACAGTTTCAGTCCCAACTAAGATTAGGCAAAAACACTCTCATTTCTATGCCAGTATTAGTACTAAGCAATGTTTGAGTCTCCTTATTGCCAATCCATCTGTTTTTTACCTAAAACCTGTTTCACTCCGACTGGACTAAATAGTGTTGTTATAAGCACGATCATCTTCCTCATTCCAAAACTCTCTTTGTCACTCAGACGGAGGAATGTAGTGTGTTTCTAAACAGTCTCATTTTTTCTCTAGGAAAAACCGGTTTCACTCAGATTGAGTTGAGTTAAAAACACTCTTATTTCTTCAACAGTTTTATTACTGAGCGATGTGGTCGCCTTCTGACCAACCTAAAACCGGTGTTCTTTACCTAGAACCGGTTTCACTCCGAATGAACTAAGTAGTGTTGTTATAAATACGCTCATCTTTTTCCTGGGAATCTTCCCATATCTTTTTTCTATCAAACACAGTTTCACTCAGATGGAGCAACGTAGTGAGTTTTTAAGCCCTAATTTTTCTCTACCAAAAACCGGTTTCACTCAGAGTGTGTTTAGTTAAAAACACTCTCATTTCTTCACTAGTTTTATAACTGAGCGATGTGGTATCCTTGTGACCAACCTAAAACAGGTGTTCATTACCTAAAACCGGTCTCACTCCGACTGAATTGTTAAGCTAATCTTTTTCCTGGCAATCTTCGTACAAAGACAATATACTATATATATAGTAAATTGTCTTTGGCTCGTATTTTGTCTGGTTTTGTTTGCCAGTTTCACTCAGATGGAGCAATGTAGTGAGCTTATAAGCATACATTTGTTCTTTACCAAAAACCGGTTTCACTCAGACTAAGCAGTTCAGTGTGGTTAAGATCAATCATAGAGTCAATAAATAAGAGTCACAATCTGAAATTTCACTCATTTTTCGTCTTAGAAGAGATCGGTCGGGGTAGTAACCAGAGTGGCTCTGCGATATGAAAATGAGAGCCATTGAATAATTGGCGCTAGTAACAACGCCACCATGCAAAAAGTTTGTTGTTCGAGATTGTGACTCTAATTTCTTTACTCTATGGATCAATGCATTTACAAAGTATCTTTTACACAATAGAGACTTTGTCACATATCCAAGTATCTGCTCAAATACCCCACTTATACGATTTATCTCACCCTGTATGTTCGCGCTACCGCCTTATTTAACGTGACTGACACTTGTGTATTTATTGAGTAGCAACAATTACACAAAAAAATGAAATGCATTTTGTTTCTCTTCAATTTGCGATAATACACAACATTTTTAATAGTGTCAAGGTAAAGTGTGTTAAAATTTAACAAAAGCTCACAAAATAAATATAACTTTAAACACAATTCTCTTTGTTTTCTGATGTTTTTAATAATTTACTCAAATTAATGTCTGTTGGAGTTGGATTGTAATGAAGAAAAAACGTGATTTCCGCTCATTTTGGTAAACAGCACGTTTCTCAAATTTGAAAGTTTTCCTTCGTAGTACTCGTACACCACCCC
Source organism: Clusia tigrina (assembly GCA_920105625.2). Lineage (NCBI taxonomy): Eukaryota > Metazoa > Arthropoda > Insecta > Diptera > Clusiidae > Clusia > Clusia tigrina. Next base: position 33,952,362 of record OV050030.1, read on the forward strand.
AGATGATTTTCTCATAATCATTTTACACGACGAAAAAGAAACAAAAATTATATATAAATAAATCAAAAACTTTCTTCAATGAATTTCAATGCAATTTCATTCTCACGTAATTCGAAGCAATTACCTGCCGATGCGAGAGCGAGAAGTGGGGAAGAAGACCATGCTTAAAATTCTCTCATGCCTATTAAGCTTAATAACAGCAACAACAACAACAACTGCGGCAAAAATGTGGCATGCAGTTTTGTTGCCACTGCCACGTTTTTCGAAGTATTGGCTTAATTACTTTCGTGCTGAAAGCAAAAGTCAAAGCCAGTCTAAACTGCAAGTCAATGTCAAAGTTGTGCACAGCAACAACACCAACAACAACAATAATAATACTATCAACAACTATAGTAGTAGCAACAACAACTACAATTGCCGTCGATCATGCACAGATGCACTGCTGCAATTGTTGTAGATAATTTTAACACGAAAAAAAGTTATAAAAAAATGTGCATAGCTACATTTTTCTTCTTTGCAGTATTTCGCTGCAACCGGCATTCATCACGGTTACTAAAGCTTACGGTATACACGGACGGACGAGCGTGATTTGCAGTTTGCTTAAACTTGAATAACAAAATTCATAAAAACACCGCTGAAACCATTGACCTCAATTTTTAGTTTATACTCGCACGATCACGTACCCTGAGCCAGCAACAACAACTCACGCCAACGGCGCACGAGAGAGCACACGCTTTCTTTCTCTCTGGCCACTCTCTGGCCCACTCACTCTTTCTCTCTCTAGCTCAGATTATGGCACTTCAGTGCTCTGAGGAAGCTTGAGACATTTTGTTTGCTAAATTTCAACAGATCGCATGCTATATCCATCTTCTTAGCGGTGAGGTGGCTTTTATATCCCAACCTAGAATGCTATGAGGACACAACCTATGCTATGAGGAAGCCACCTATGGGTTCACTGGTCTCAGGAATTCAGAAAACATAGATGAGAGAGGCTTTCTATGATTTATCAGCAGCTTGTTATGGTGCCCGACCGAATCACAGGATTAATGCGTGAGGAATGAATGAATGAAAGAAATAGGAAAAGTGGACCTTGACGAATTTGATCGATTGTATTCCTCCTGCATGTACCTATCAAGGATTTTATTAGTCCAATAGTTCTAAGGAAACTAGGCACTGAGTTGGGGTTCATTGGTCTAATATCTCTGCCCTCGGGCTAGTAATGCCCTAGATATTTCTTCCTACTGCCAGCTGAGGCTTCGCAGTTATTTACTGGTATTGTTGTAGATCATTAGAAGGTGCTCTGGTGTTTCTTCCGCGCCTGTGCAGAATCTACACGTGCTTATTGGTGAGAGTCCCCGCTTCATGAGGTGACTACTTAAATGACAGTAGCTTCTGAGGTGGCCTTTGGCTTAGCTATAGACATAGAGCTGTTAGCTTTGAGTTGTACTCCCCAATCATGAGCTTGGATTGTTTAAGTTTTGGGAGCGTGATCTTTTGGACTTTCCCTCCAGTTTTAAATGATATTTTATGCTGTGTGCTCCTATACCAAAGATACCTGAGTACCTGAGTCCCTGTCCCCTTCCTCGCAATAATATAGTTGAACATGGTTCTACAATGGGCAATCTTAGGTCTAAGTGGGTCGAATGTGTTCTGTAACTAAACCTCATCAAGAATAACTCATCTATATTTTTCATGATGGAATTCATTCATCGTGAGGGAATTCATTCGAACACTAATTCCCCGCGCTTTCAATGATGACCCTTTAGTTCCAATGATGACCGTTTAGTTCCAATGATGACCGTTTAGTTCCAATGATGACCCTTTAGTTCCAATGCTGACCCTTTAGTTCCAATGATGACCCTTTAGTTCCAATGATGACCCTTTAGTTCCAATGATGACCCTTTAGTTGCATACAAAAAATAACACGGATGAGTATTTTTAGCTCAGAGAGAACATGGAGATCTCCAAGTACTCAGAGTATTCAGTGGAATTAGGAATCAGACCGAGTAAACATGAAGTCATGGTTCGATGCTCTGGGAGGAAGATAATTGTAACATAATTTCATCGCACACAACATCTCCCTACAGGAAATCAAATTCAAATCAGACCCTCAGCCTTGTTTTCCTTTTACAACCTAGCTACAGACTAGCAAATGGCCGACGAAGGAAGTGATAAACTTCGTAGAGACTACACAGGAAATTTTCCGAGCTGAGTCTTTACCTACCTTCTGGACAAGTATAAAGAACCAATAGAATATTATGAGCTCTCCCTCTATAGAAGTCATTTCAAATGGTATCCGAGTTATGTTATAATATAAACAATAAAGCCCAAATATACAGGTGGGGAATTACTAAGGTCACAGGGCCTTTCGGACTGTATGGAGGAAAAACAGTTGACATAATTCTCTGTTGACAATGAGTTGACAAATGAATTCTAGATAATCGACATAGATCCTAAAGAGTTGTCGTCTAAGAAACGGAAAAACGGATATTAGTTCAGGAGAGTTGAGGAGATAAATTATATCAAGGGTATATTAACCCGAATACATACTTGATCTAATCAACTCCCAGATAAAAATGTATAAACTGCACGTTCAATGGTCGAATAACTCGTGAGGTAAAAGGCTATTTTTCTAAGAGACATTTTCCTAAGAAGCTTTTTGCATATACGAAATAGATTAACTAATGATTCTAATGATTCGGATCAGACATATCGACTTCAGTATTTCACCTGTGTATGGCTTTGTACAAGAGAACTCAGTTTGTACACATTTAAATTGGAAGTTCGTTTAGTCGGGATAATAGCACAGGCATATTGTGAATGTGGTGTGGAATCGTCAGCACTAATACAGGACTTCCCCTCTCAAACGAAAATCATATTAAAATCGCCACTTAATCTGTGACTTTTGACATAAGTTTATTAATATTTAACGCAGTAATTTCCCAATTAGCACGAGTGTCACACTAAAAGGACTTTCGTGTCAAGATTATTACACATACAAGATAAACAAAAATTACTCAACTGAAACCGTTAAAAATCCTTTCACACAAGCAACCCCTGAATCCTTGAACACAGCACAACCTAACAAAGAAAGGACATAAAATGCTGATATTAACTAGCAAGGAACGAGTTAATAAAACTAAAATTACGTCAAACTGCATGCGAGCGCACACGAATGCAGGCAAGCAAAAACAACAACAATAAAGACAACCAGAAAAGCGTGCATTACGAGCAAGAGCAGACCCAAAAGTACCCACCCAAAGCGCAGCAAAGCAATCAATTAAAACGTAAAACGGCTTGAGGTAGGACCAAAGGCAACAAAGGCAACAACAACAACAACACATTGCAACCACACTGAACCCGGACCCGCTGCAATACAACAACCACAGCGCAGAACCAAAGCCGCACGAACGAGCTGCAATTAGGCATGCAGCGACCATTAAAATGAATGCAACCAAAAGTGTCACTCATGCGTGTGGATATGTGAGTGTTGTTGTGTGTGAGGCCTTTGAGTGTGTGCTTTTGAGAGTGTGCAACAGCGCCGCTTAACGCAACAGGCAACAACAGTTCGTCACCCCTTTTGCTGCTGCGTGAGTATGCATCAGGCAGGCAGGCAGGCAGTGCATAGTAGGAAATGGCTACGGTGGTGCCGTGATAAGAGTGGTGGTGACTGACTCCGAATATGATGAGGAATGTAACAATGGAGCAAATTCAATTAGTTTCATATTCTTTTTACACTTTGAAAGATAGATAAAAATAGCTTTTATAACATGAAAGATGATATTAAGGATATTCAAGATAGATTTATTATATATATTTATATAAAGTGTTTTCAGTGAACGATTCTGAATGCTCCTATAACTTACAAATCTCAGTTATCATTTCAAAAAGATCACCCTTTTAAAGATGATGACTTTACTCATTTATAATGAAGAAAATCATTGTGAACAAATCGGATATAAGATAAAAACTTGAAAAAATGGTAAAAATTTTGAAAAAAGATTGGAAATATTTGTGAGGGATCAACTTTTTACTTATTGTATTATCATGTTGTGATATCATGGGCTCAATAGAATCAATACCTTTCGATAGGCACAAAAAAATATCCAGTAAATCAATAGATCATAAGCGATATACTCAATACAGAAAATGAATAATAAAGAAGACTAACAAGAATGAATGACAGGAATATGCAGACTGAATAACAGAAATATAGGGAATGAATGACAGGAATATAGGGAATGAATTACAGGAATATAGGGGGATGAATGACAGGAATATAGACAATGAATAACTGTAATATATAGAATGAATGACAAGAATATAGGGAATGAATAACAGGAATATACAGAATAAATAACAAGAATATAGGGAAGAATATAGGGAATGAATTACAGGAATATCAAGAATGAATAACAGAAATATAAGGAATGCCAGGAATATAAAGAAAGAATCACCGGAATATAAAAAATGAATAACAGAAATACGAATTTTCCAAATAATAATAATAAAATAGACTGCTTAGCAGAAAATTTATTAAAAATATATTAAAATTTACCTATTTCATTTGATTGTAAACTCATCATGTGACTTTGAGACTAGTTTGCTCAACACTAGACCAAGGAGGATGGCGGCAGAAATATTTCAAACATATTCTTGGATCTGTCAAATGAAGCCTCTGCCATCCAAGTGGCTCAGTAGCACAACAACGCTACCCAATTACTATTCTATCCAACCTATCCTAACCTATCCCCAATTTACGGCACACAAAGCTTTGTCATAATTATCTGTACCTACTTCTGCAGAGTTTTTCCTTCCCATAATATCGTTCTATTGTGATTCCCGTAACTAGAAAGCTCTTATTGGGCATTTCTACTCTCAGTTATCCACCAAAACAACGCTAATAATCTATCATACTCTAGTACCCTTAAATGTTCCTAACTAACTCCTTCCCCACATTACTCCCATGAGCCCTGATGCCATTTCCAACTGGGTGCGATTTTCCCGTGTGTGACGGTTAGGTTCATAAAAGGAAGGTGAAGAAATGCAAAACTAAAAACAAATCGAAAATTTTGGTGGGCAAAAGTACGCAAATAGCAGGGAAAATAAACTCACACACACACATGCACAGGCACAGATTGCAAGTGGTGTCCTTCGCAATTGCACGTTCAGAGAGCGTATGCACTTAAATGGCAATGCACAAGTCACACTCACACACATACACACACACATAATACACTCAGGTTATGAAGCAAAAAGGCAATGCACTTACCCACACAAACACACAGTCACACATCTACGTGGCTCCCATACGCACACGTGCACAGTCGGCGGTCAGATTGTCGGGATACGTGCGCTTTCTTCATTGAACCGGAATTGGGTTACTAGTGCGAAATGTGCGCCCTTCTTGTGCTCTTGTGTACCCTACATTTTTGGGCACTTCTTGTTTTGTGTGGTGTTGTTTGATATTTTTGTTGTGTTCCCGCGGCCCTCGCCTCGTTACATGACCTTTCTTTCCCTGAGCGGGCTCCTTGAAAGCATGCAAACTGATTGAAAATATGACGAGCTGAGAGTGAGTGTGTCAATGCAGAAGTGAGTGAGTAAGTTCGGTCGTGTTGTTGTGGTGGTGGTGGTGATGATGGTTGTTGTTGTTGCCGTTGCACTACCAGTTTCGGTGCGAGTTCGCAGGGTTGCTTTACAACAACAAACCGCACCAAAACAGAGCGCGTAGAACAGAAAAACAACTTTTTGGAATAATTTCCATTTCCTTTTTTTTGAGTTTTTTAATTTTTTTTTTTTATATATAATTTTATACTGAATGCATTTATGGTAATTTTTGCAATGTCACAGGGGAGGATTTTTTTCTCCTTGTGTTGTTTTGTTTGGGTTTTCTTGTAAAAATTCTTGAACATATTTTTGCATTTCTCAAGGATGTTTCGTGGTGCTTTTGTGTTGCAGCTTTTTGCTATTTTTGCATTAAAAAGGAGATTTTTTCATATATTTTTGTTTGGAAATGATTTTTGCATATGGCAAAAATGTGTCAAATGCAACAATTATCATGGAAATGACAGTTCGGGCAGTTGTGCTGTTCCCATTTGTTTGCTTTGTCATTGCAGCATGAAATTTCCGCAGCGTACGCAGGAAACTAGTTTGAACCAGGCAAGGAGAGAAAACAAAAGATTGTTGTTGATGATATTACGTGAACATTTGTTTGGCCATCTGAGGAATATTATGCGAAGCATAAAAGTGACGACAATGTTCATTATTTGTCATTGAAATAATGGAGACGAGACATGGTTTTAAAAGTTGATCATATCTTTCATCGATGTTCGGGCGAAAATATACCTAAAACCAAAGATGAATCATTGAAAAATCAAATTCTTGCTCACTAATCGTGCTCTCTTTTGGTTATCGGGTTGTTGTGGTCTCGGCGGACTACTTTCCCGAAGCAGTTGTAGGGACCAAACAATATAATTAGGAAGAAGATTTGCCGGAAAAGACATATATTGTGGAAAAACGAAATTCAATTGGAGATCAAACAAATATAATAGTACAGAAGATGCTCCGAAAATGACCAAAATTGTGGAAGAACAAACCAGGAAACGGACGACGCACAATATTATAAGAGAGAAGATTCTTCGGAAAAGTCGACAGTTGTGGAAGAACAAACCAGAAACAGACGACACACAATATTATAAGAGAGAAGATTCATCGAAAAAAACACGTGTTGTGGAAGAACAAACTGGAAACAGACAACACACAATATTATAAGAGAGAAGATTCTCCGTAAATGACCAGTATTGTGGAAGAACGAACTGGAAACAGACAACACACAATATTGTAAGAGAGAAGATTCGTCGGAAAAGTGGAGAGTTGTGGAAGAAAAAACTGGAAACAGACAACAGTCAAGAGTTGTGGGAGACCAAGTCTTGAGATACCCAAAAGTCCATCTTTGTACTGAAATTTAATTTGGAAAAACTCACGAAATGTCTTTGTCGAAAGAGCATATTCGCCTGGTTCGCCTCGTTCTTGCTGCTTCCCACGTAGCTTCCTAGAAGAAGAAATGTTTCGATTCCTTTAAAGTCATTAAAGAAAATTCACAGAAATAGCAATGGGCCAATATGTCGTGATTCGAAGGCAGGATATGTCGTATAAGTAAGTGTGTCGCCACCAAGAATGAAAGGGCAATAAAAGATTATGTAGTTAGAGATGCCAATAGATGGAACACCTTTAAAAAATAAGATAATGTTTAAACAAATCTATAGCGACTAATCGTATTTCTAGAACCTGTCAACTTCTGATTTCACTGGAAACATTATACTCTTCCCAGAATATAGGTTAAACCTGAAGATCAGGCGCCTTAACCACTTGTAAAAAGGATTTTTACATCATTTTTCTGGAAGAAAATAGTAGTCTGCAATTAGGACATACAATCACTTAGATATTTGCTAAGGACACAATTCATTCACAAGGTTTCTTTAGCCTTCAATGCTCATATATATCATAGTAGCCAATTTTCTTCTTGGTCTACATTGATTTTGTGTAATTTGTAATAAACGATGTCACACAAATGTAACACTGGCGACACATTTGCCCCAATTTGCACCATTCGGTTCGCCATGCTCCAATTCCCCATTTTCACCAAATTTAAAGTCCACTTCGGGCAGTGCCAAAATACGAATACAGACCAATTAGCAGATGACCGGGTGAACAAAAACTTAATGAGTTTCGTTACAGTTCAGAGTCGGTCCTAACTGGCTGCTCTGGCGGGTCTAAGCTGAGGTGCAATAGTTAACTCGCCCATCATGCGAGACGTCACATTGAAGGCGCAGAAGAGAATCAGAGTGACCGAGTGAAAGTAAACAATTATCAAAGCTGAGAGAAAAAGATACGAAAGAGAGCCCGAATGGTCAGTTGAGGTTCAACGCTTAGCAAAGTGGTTCAGACAGAGGTCTGGAAAGAAACTTTGCAGAAATTCGTAAAACCCCAAAATACTGTTATGAATATTTTGCAATAATTAATGAAATACAATCCAAATAGGGTCGCCAATTATAATAGACGCCAGTCAGATCAGTATAGTGAGATCGAAAGGAGAAGATGGTGATCAGAAAAGTGGGTCATAAGAGTAGAATCTGAAGAATAGCGCAAGAAACGGCAAATCAAATAAATTGGAGCTGAAAAATGACAGCTGAAAATTGAGATTAAAAGAGTGGAAACAGAAAATTTAAAACGGAAGAGCAACATCTGCACAGTTATATCAATAAAGAAAGATCTATGCAATGGGATCAGAAGACTGGGATCTGTAGAGTGATCTACGGAGAGAAAATCTATAGAATCACATTAAGAGAATAGGATGTAAAAACTGAGATATATGAAGTGAGATCTATAAAGTGAGATCTATAAAGTGAGATTAATAATGTGAAATCAATGTATTCTGAACAGTGTAATCTGAACAATATAATCCGAACACTGTAATCTGTAAATAATGTAATCTGAACACTGAGATTAGTCTAAGAGATCTTCAGATTGACAACAAAAGATTAAGCTCAAATGAGTGGGACCAGAAGATTGGAATCAAAGGAGTGGGATAATGAGAGTGTAGTTCATAAACTGAGAAAGAAAGTGCGAAAATCTGAAGAATGGTCCCAAGAGAGAATTCCTGCAAAATTATTTTAGAAGAATAGGATATGAAAAGTAAGATCAGAATAATGAAGATGTGAACAATGAGATTAATATAGTGCGCTCTGATGAATGACAACAGAATATTAGAATGAAAAGAGTGGGACCAGAAGAGTACGACCAGAAAAGAATAATCTGAAGAGTTTATCCCTAAAGAGGATCGAATGTGCGAACACTGTAATCTGTAATTAATGTAATCTGAACACTGAGATTAGTCTAAGAGATCTTTAGATTGACAACAAAAGATTAAGCTCAAACGAGTGGGACCAGAAGATTGGAATCTAAGGAGTGGGATAATGAGAGTGTAATTTATAAACTGAGAAAGAAAGTGCGAAAATCTGAAGAATGGTCCCAAGAGAGAATTCCTGCAAAATTATTTTAGAAGAATAGGATATGAAAAGTAAGATCAGAATAATGAAGATGTGAACAATGAGATTAATATAGTGCGCTCTGATGAATGACAACAGAATATTAGAATGAAAAGAGTGGGACCAGAATAGTACGACCAGAAAAGAATAATCTGAAGAGTTTATCCCTAAAGAGAGATCGAATGTGCGGGAATCAAAAGAGTGATCCGAGGGGACAATTGCATCAGAACAATAGAACATGAATTGAATCTTCTGAACAATAGAACATGAAAAGTGAGATTAGAATAATAAAAATCTGAACAATGATAACAGAAGATTACAATGAATGGCACCAGAAGAGTACGACCAGAAAAGTCATAAAGAGTCGGAGCTGAAGAGTGTTATCCCTAAAGAGAGATCGAATGCGCGAGAATCTGAAATATGAGATCGGAATTTTAGGATTTCGAGAATTAGATTTGAAAAATGGGATCGAAACCGTGATAACCAAATAGTGGAATTTATATATACAGTCTAACATGTACAGAGTGAGACTCCTGCCTCCCCAGAAGTGTGGAGATCTGAAGATTGAGCTCCAAATAGTGTGACTTGCAGATATAATTTAGAAGGGCTGTATCTGAACATGAGATCTATGGAATATGATTTAAGCCAGCCTATAAAGTTGTAAAGCTTCCTTCTTAGTTATGGTTTCTCTAATTCCCTACTCAAAATCAACTCTATAAGAATAATATAATATATTACTCCCCATTTCACATCAAATGAAATACAAGTAGCTAAGCGTGCAGGGTGCAGAAAAGCAAGCGGTCAAGGACACGCTTGAGTCAAGTAATAACAACAGCATTTACTACCAAAGTTCTAAACAAGCAGTGCACTTTTTAGTATGAAAATGTTATGCAAATATAATTTTATGCTAAGCACAACAAACGAACTCACTCACTCACGCACCATTCACGAACTTGCACACAAACATTCACACGCATACTCGAACATGGATTCAAGCACTCCTCAGAATGTACTCACAACCCAGTTGGAAATAGAGGAAGCGATGAACGTTCCAACAAATATGCTGCCAAGGAAATATGGTAGAATGTCAATCAAGTACCTCACTTGAGGACCATGGAAGTAATTCTTAAATCATACCAAATCTGCATTCGATCATTTCTGTACTTCTGCAAAAGTACGGAGGGACAGAACTGTAGTAGTTTGCTTCCCTGTAGCTTACTTGGGTAATGTAGGACGAAAGGCGTGTAGAAAAAGGCGTCTGAAAAGTGTTGGAAGCGACTATTTTACATTAAAGAAGCAAGCAAGAAAGTTAAATTAGCGACCAAGCACTTCTGAAACAAAACGTTTCGAAATATCACTGGAGCAAACTTTTTAAATTGGAGAAGTACATTGCAGTATAACTTACTTGATAAGTGATAGGTAAGATTTGGTGAAGGAATTTAAAGACCTCCTCCTCTCTTAGAATAATCACTGAAAGAGACTTATAGAAATACGCTTTAACCTACTTGTGAAGCGATTAGCATAAATTACGGGCCAGGTCTTTTGTAGAGGTACGCATGAAAAAAATCACTGAAACAAACCTTTTCAGTTGAAGAAGTACGCATTCCCTTACCTTATTTGGTAAGCAAGAAGGGTAACTTTGCAAAAACTATGAATGGGAAAATCACTGTTGTAAACATTAGAAACTGAAGTATTCGTTGATTGTTTTTCTATGACTTTCTTCGCCAGTGAGGCATCCGAAGTAAGTGTTTTAAATATATACAAATAAAAGCAATGTACTTCCTACTGTATTACAAAGTAATGGGTGATAATATATCATGTCGAATAGAAAGAAGTAAGAAACGAACAAGCAATTCAAACAATTCAGATTTAAGAATTCAGGCAGAATGCCTTATATGATGTATTATAGATAGGAGCATTACGTGTCCAGAGATAAGGGAGATAGAATTGTTGAATTAATGCTTAGGGGTTTCAGAACCATGCTCCCTTCCCAGGTAACAATGCCTTATGTAAAGCAGTAATCATCGAATAGGCAATAAGTAAGCAAGCTTATCAGTAATGCCTTGATATTAAGTGAGTATGCTACCCTCTTCATTACTTGGTAATCAGTTACCAATGGTTTATGTAAGAGAACAGGTCCAGTAGGAAGTGACTTGATCCAATTCATGTTAACATATTAAATGAGAATGCTTCCCTAACCTTACTTGGAAATCTAGTACCTATGCTTTATGTAAGAGAGCTGGTCTTGTAGGTAGTGACTTGGTCCAATTCGTGTGGAATACATTACGTGATTACATATTAAATGAGTATGCTTCCCTCTGCATTACTTGGTAATCAGGTACCAATGCTTTATATAAGAAAAGGGGTCCAGTACGTAGTGACTTGGTCCAATTCGTGTGGAATACATTACGTGATTACATATTAAATGAGTATGCTTCCCTCTGCATTACTTGGTAATCAGGTACCTATGCTTTAGGCAAGAGAAGTAATCCAGTAGGTAATGAAATCGATCAATTCAAGGAGTATGCAAACTTATTGTTAAATTAATGCCTCTATATTAAATGAGTATGGTTTCCTTTCCCCTCTACCTTACTAGGTAATCAGGTACCAATGCTTTATGTAAGAAAAGTTATCGAGTTGGCAGTGAATTAGGCTATTGCAAGTAGAATGCATTACATATGAAATGAGAATGCTTCCCTCAGCCTTACCTGGTAATCAGTTGTTGTATGTACTAAAAGTGGTTCAGTAGGCTGTGAATTAGGACATTTCAAGTAGAATGCATTGCATATTGAATGACTATGCTTCACTCTACCTTACTTGATAATCAGTTACCAATGCCTTATGTAAGAAAAAGGCAATGAATTAGGCCAATTCATGTAGAATGCATGACATGATTACATATTAACTGACTATGCTTCCCTCTGCCTTACTTGGTAAGCGATATAAAGCGGTGCCACTGGTCCTATATACTATATAACTTATAGATGCCGATACTTAGGGACCATTACAACCAAGTCCGACCGGGTCACTTCCACGGCGTTTCCCCATCGCACTCTGCCAACCATCAGCGACCGCAAGCACACATACTCGTGAGTGCGTGCGTGTGTGTTTGCGTGCGTAAGTGCACATGCGTTTGAGTGCATCTGTGCATGGGTGTGCGAGTGTGACGGGGCGCGGCGGCAGTGTTGCTGCGTGGCGCTTTTTATTGATTTAATGTGCGAGTGCGGCTTCGGCAAGTAAAGTCAGTGCTGCGGTGAGGCACGCTGCTTTTTGCAGTCGTATTTTAATGAAAGGCGCAATTTTTTTGGTGTCAATGTTAATTTTGATATTTTTTTTGTTTTTTGGGCTCGTTCGTTTTGTGCTTTTTTATTTGTTTGTGTTTTGTATTTATTTATATATTTATTTTTGTTTTTAAATATATGAAATTTTTTCGTATTCGGCCACAGCGGCATGTGTTCAATTTCATTGTCAGTCAGTCAGTCACAGGCTTGTTATGTCTTTTTTCATCGAAGTCTTCGCCGCAAGCGCAATTTTTCTTATTGCATTACAAAAAATGTAAAAAATGTACTTGGCGTATTTACTTAAAAACGTTTTATTACTTTGCTGATTGTGCGGTCGACATTTTTAATGCGCAATTTTTAGTACCCCTCTTTTCTGGATTTAAGTATCTCATCGGCTCTTTGAAGTTTCATGCGAAAGCTCGTCAATACCCGAGTCGTTTTATTAAAAAGTCGAAAAGGGCGGACGGAAGTTGACCATTCTGCACAAGATGAGGCCTAAATAAATGCCGCGAAATTGTTTAGGCCATAACGGAAATGCGGGTTAGTAACCTTTTTTGCTTAAAAATTTTTTTGGTGTATTTAAAAAGGCGTCAAACATATTTCAGGTCGGTTCTTATTACTCTATTTTCCAGTGAGCGAGCATGGATTTTTCAATAATGTCATTTTCGAAGTTCTCACACACATTAAAACTGATCTACGCGTGTACTAAAATTCATCAGTAAAGGTCACACACAATTACTGACCGAGACAAACTCTGACAAGAAACTCTGAGCGTGATGTTTCTGGTATCATGAGAGACTGTGACTAGTTTTAGTGGTGTTGAACCAGGCGATATAAGGACTTTCGTAACTGTAAGAAAAAGAAAGTTGTTTATTTTCGAGTTCATATTCGCTGAAGTGATATTGGGAGAAACAACTGAATACGTGAATATTAGCTACCAACGGAAACCATAGAAATTGAGGAGTGTACCTCAGGTCGGGATAGAACGTGGTACCTCAACGCCACTCTAAGTCGAAATCTTGGAAGAAACAAAAATTACATAAGGAATCCTTTATTTAATGTTATAATCCTGTTGATAGTGCGATGAGTTTTATACTGAGTTCTAAATCCAGCGCTTTAAAGATACTGATACTGTAGGAGATATTTTAGTACTAGTACTAACCATATATTTATTTGAAAATACTGTAAAATCACACTCTAAAATATATTGGATTTTCTAGCAACTAAAGCATTGTGACGTCTAGAGGAATTAGTGCTAAATTAGAAGAAATGTGAGATTTTTTAAACCGGATCTCAATTTGAGATTTGTCGACATTTTCATCAAGTTCTTTAAAGATACTACTACCGTTGTGGATATTTTAGTACTAGTACTAAAAAATATATATTTGAAAAGACTGGGAAATCACATTATAAAATATATTGGGGTTTTCAAGCAACTGCAGCATTGTGCTGTTGTTACTAATTAGTACTAAATTGGATTATATATGACTCTGAGCGATAAAAGTATCTCACAGGGCACTGACATCAAGGTACCTGTTTAGTACTAATATGTATAAAAAAAACAACACCTCTACAGTTTTAGAACTTAGTTTTTTGCCTGATCAGATATAGTAGTGGTGCTTTTATATATAATACTAAATTATGATTCAAATCGTTGATATACTGGAATATTTTAATCTTGGTTTGACCAGAAACTAGTACTTAAGTGTTGATTTTAGTACTTAGTACAGAAATATGAAAAAGTCCCTGATAGAATGGATTTTATTTCGGGTCTGACCAATAACCCGTGTTTAGTAGTAGCATATAGTACTAAGATAAGGAAGAAGTAGTAGAAAAATTGTGCACTATTTTTTCGGGTCTTATTAGGAACTCGTACTATTGTGGTGCGTTTAGTACTTAGTACTAAAATATGTAAAAGTCGACGGTTTTTTTATTTTATCTCTGGTTGGATCGGGCACCAGTTTGAGTACTTAGTACTAAAAAGTGTGGAAAGTTTGATCATGTACTAGTTTTAGTAGTTAGTACTAAAATGTGGGGAAAGTTTACTCAAGCACTATTGTTAGTGCTTAGTACTAAAATGTGGGGAAAAGTGGCTGAAAGATTGTACTTTTATTTCGGGTGTAATCAAAACAAGTTTGATCGGGGACTAGATTTAGTACTTAGTATTAAAATGTGGGAAAGATTGATCAAGTACTAGTTTTAGTACTTAGTACAAAAATATGGAAAGCTTGTTCAAACACTAGCTTTATTACCTAGAACTAAAATGTGGGAAAGTTTTATCAAGCACTAGCTTTAGTACTTAGTACTAAAATGTGGAAAAAATGGCTGAACGATTGTAGACTTTTACATCGGGTGTAATCCGGAACTAATGCTTCTGTACTAAAATGTGAAAGGACCACTGAAAAACCATTTTAGGACGCTTCTGAATAGTTGTATTAGTCTGCTTTTAATACATCAATAATACATTTCGTACTACATTCTAAATAATCTGAAATATTTCTTTTTTATTTTTAATCGAATCAGTCACCTGTAATCTTACTGTGCGTTTAGTACTCAATTTGAAAAAGATTGCCCACATAATTTTCTGGTTTTATCTAAAACTAGTGGTCCTTTAATACTTTTAGTACTATATACTAAAATATTAAAGGGCCGTTGAAACAAACTTTTAGTTAGCCTGACTAGTAATATTGTTTTGCTTTTAGTACTTAGTACTAAATTCCAAAAAGCAGGAAATATTGTGTAATTTTATTTAGAATCGAATCAGTAACTACTTTTTAGTGGCGATTTTAGTACTTAGTAATAAAATTTAGAAAAAATACTGGAAGATAAACTTACTTTGTGACCAATTTGGAATTAGTACTTCTCTCGGTTTTAAAATATTAAAGGCCTCACTAAAATTCTACTTCAATGTTGTCCCTTGCCTTTCCAGAAACTAGCACAACATTTGCTGCTATTTAGTACTTAGTACTAAATAATTATTATTACAAGAATTATTTAGAATGAGTACTCTTCTGAGTTAGTACTAAAATATTAAAGGCCTCACTAAAATTCTACTTCAATGTTGTCCCTTGCCTTTCCAGAAACTAGCACAACATTGCAGCTATTTAATACTTAGTACTAAATAATTATCATTACAAAAAGTATTTGGAATTAGTACTCTTCTGAGTTAGTACTAAAATGTTAAAAGCCTCACCAAAAGTCTACTTTAACGATATTTCTAGCCTTTCCAGAAATAAGCACAACGTTGCTGGCTTTTAGTACTTAGTACTAAATAATTATCATTACAAAAAGTATTTGGAATCAGTACTCTTCTGAGTTAGTACTAAAATATTAGCAGCCTCACCAAAAGTATACTTTAACGATATTTCTAGCCTTTCCAGTAACTAGTAAAACATTGCTGGCTTTTAGTACTTAGTACTAAATAATTATCATTACAAAAAGTATTTGGAATTAGTACTCTTCTGAGTTAGTACTAAAATATTAAAAGCCTCACCAAAAGTCTACTTTAACGATATTTCTAGCCTTTCCAGTAACTAGCACAACATTGCTGGCTTTTAGTACTTAGTACTAAATAATCATTATTACAAGAAAGAAGCTTTCTCTTCTTATTTTTCAATTTCACATATTTTTGAACTCACCTGACGAAATAGAATTGACTGAATCGCTGCGCGGAGTGTGCTGCATACTGTTTCCATTGCTATTCAGATGTAGGGCGCCATTCTGTAAGCCCAGATGCGCCGTGCCCAACATGCTGTGGCCATTCTGCAGTGCTGGATGGCCACTAAGCCCATTGGCCATGCCACTGAGCGAGGTAGTTGTTGGAACATTGCCACCAAGACCAGCGGCAGCGCCAGCACCAGCGGCCGCATTGCCCGAACTACCGCCAACAATGCCAACACTGAGAGCGCTGCTGCTGCCGACAGCGCCAACGCCAACGCCACCCCCACCTAAGATGCCATTACCATAATTCGTATGGTTGCTTCTCAGGCCATTTGCATTGGAATTCTGTAACGGTGGCAGTGGTATTATGGAGGTCTGTGCGGGCAGTGAGGAGCAACCGTGCAGCGAGGTGATCACGCTGTGATGGTTTGTACTGTAGGCATTATCATTGCACAGCCATAGATCCTGTTCACCGTAGTCGGGTGAGTCCAGAGAGGAGGGCGACATATTCAAGCCGGACGACAGCACTAAACCGTTCGAGGAGGACGTCACCTCCGAGGAGGATTCTTCGAGCAGGCGCAGTGCGGCAAAACCGCCGTTGTTCGACCAGCGCCGTTTCATCATTTGGGACGATTTGCTGGAATTGCCGTTGAGCGTTCGGGCGTATATGGTGGCAGTGTTATTGTTAAGCACACTTTGTGAGATTGGCAGAGAAATGCAGACAAATTTCACAATTTGTCTCCTTCGTTGTAGTTGTTGTTGTTGTTGTTGTTGTTGTTGTTGTGATAGTGGCTGTTTTTGTTATTATTGTAGGCGTTGTTTTAAGAAAGAACTGAAGTGTTCTGAGTGGTATCTTACTTTTTGGGTATTAAACGTTTCATAGTGCCTGCAATTGCTCGGAAAGTGAGGCTGAAAGGTGTTTTAGTACTTTATTTCTCGTTTGCTCGAGTAAATTAGTAGGCGATTATTTCACTGTTTTAGCTTTTTTCGCACTTGCTTGCGTTCAAATAACATTTTCTTCGTGTTCGATTGCCTTCTAAGTCGATTTCAAGACAGAAGCATGGGGAGTATTACACTTTCTTTCACTGTCTCAAAGGCTGCGGGCCAAACGAGTGCGAAGCACACCGGTTATTGTACTAAACTCTGTTTTGGTTTTTAATTGTCTAAAACTGAAATGAGACACAAAGCAGAAAACCCAAAAAAATGTTTTTAAAATGTGATTTTAATGATCTTGATTTGTGATCTTCTGCTTTACTTTGTGGTTACTTTGCATTTTGTTATTGGTATTTGGTTTGGTCAAGTTGGCAACACGTTTCTCTGACGACAATCGACAGTCGAGCGAACCAGCGATGTGACTGACATCTCTCGATTGGAGCTCTGCTGTACTTGCGTACTTCTATAAACAAACTCTTTTTTTCTTTTAGACTTTATTAAGTGCCGCTGATCGTGTCGTTCTGCAGCTGACTGCGCAGCTGACTGCGGAGCTTATGTTAATTTATCTTGATTTGCATTTCGGACGCTACTGTGGAGAGCGCTGGGCTGGCTCCAAGTCACGAAATGCGGTCTCAACTGAACTTACTTTTGTATAAAGACAACAAACAACAACAAAAAATACAATAAAAAAAGACTCAGAAAGGCATTCAAATTAAATCAATTAAATATTTTTAATTTACGAGATTCAAAACCTTCGCTTAATTCCTCGACAACCCAATCCCAGCCAAGCGAAGAGCAAACAGCTGAAGTACCTGCAGCCGAGACCATGGAAAGTGCACTACAGCAAAACCCAGCAGGGCCAGAAGAACACGCAACTGTGATCTTGAAATGTTTGGACATGAATGAAGGCGTAATTACAAAAGGTGGTGGGGGCGCACCTTAACCTCCGAAAACTATGGAAGAAGAAAGAAAACTTTCAAGAAAGTCGGTCTTTTGTCTCACAGAAGATTTGACACTATTAATAATAAGAAACACTTTAACAGAAGCAGTCAAAAGATGCTGGAAAAATAAACAGAAAATCACGAGAAAGTCAGTGAAGAAAAGGAATGTCAAAAGCCGAGGGGTAAGGGCACAGAAACCCTTAAGAAACTTTGTAACCTTGGGCTCACAAATGAAATTGATACCAGTTTTCAAAGGAGTAATTAAAATGAGTCAAGAAGAATATCACCATCTCAAACACTGCTTAAAGAGTTTAAGGAAGCTGGAAGAATCCATTGATAGTCATGAAAAAGTCAGTATAGAAAAGGAAAGTCAAAAGCCGATGGGGAAGTATACAGAAACCCTGTAACCTTGGGTCCCACAAATGACATTGATACCAGTTTTTCAAAAAAAAACGAGCATAAAATGAGTCAAGAAGAATATCACCATCTCACACACTGCCTAAAGGGTTTAAGGAAGCTGGACGAAGCATAGATAATCATGACAAAGTCAGTGAATAAAAGGAAAGTCAAACGCCGCTGAGGAAACACACCGCAACCCTTAAGAAACTTTGTACCCTTGGTCTGATGTTGATACCATTTTTCAGAACAATCAGAAAATTAAATGAGTAGAGAAGATATTTCCATCTGCAAAAATACTCCAAAGATGCTTGAAAAATAAACAGAAAATCATGGGAAAATCTACTGATTTAGAAAGGGAAAGTCAAACTCCGCTGGGGAAGTACACAGAAAATCCTTCCTTCAGTTGTCTGAGAGCCGATCTTGCTACAAGTGTCTCAAAGCAACAGAAAATAACATGAGTAATGAAGAATGTCACCATCTCCAACACTGCTTAAAGAGCTTAAGGAAGTTGGAAGATATCCTGAGATAATCATGAGAAAGTCCGGGAACAAACGAAAGGTCAAACACGGCTGGAAAATCCGACAGGACAGCTTCATAAACTTCTTTCATTTGTCTCACAACCGATTTTTACACAAGTTGTTCAAAGAAGGAGACAAGAAAATTAGTAATGAAGAATGTAACCATCTTAAACACTGCTTAAAGAGCTTAAGGAAGCTGGAAGATATCCATAGATAATCATGAGAAAGTCGTTGAACAAACGGAAAGTCAAACACCGCTGGGGAAATACGCAGAAACACTTAAGAAATTTTCCTCCTCTGTCTCAAGGGCGATTTCGACACCAGTTCCCGAACAAGTAGAAAAGAAAATGAGTAAAAAGGATGTTATCTAACGAGGATTACAAATAAAACGCAAACAAAGCTGGAAATATATACAATATATAATATAATATATATACAATATAAAATATATATAATATATAGTCTAAAAAGATGCTGGAAGAATCCAAGGAAAGTCGTCACTCAGTAAACAAAAGTAACCGCTGAGAAATTATACAGAAAACCTTAAAAAACATAACAAAACAAATAGGAGAGGCACAATAGTTTGACATCAGATTAACCTAACTAGAACTTTTGTATAGCGGAGAACTGCTCACATATAACGAAACTGATCGTGCAGAAATTGGTGATATAATGATGAAAACTCCAGCTAGGACTAAACTGATGATACAGAATAATGAGGACGCTGATGATGATGACTAAACTGATGATAAAGAATAATAACGATGATGATGATGATGACTAAACTGATGATAAAGAATAATGAAGATGAAGATGATGATGATGATGATGACTAAACTGATGATAAAGAATAATGACGATGATGATGATGATGACAAATTTGAAGAATAATGCATGACATACAAGTAAATGTAATATTTATGGACAATTTTGAAGACCATTATTGATTATAAATATTAAATGACATAATTTATGTTCAAATTTGGAGTGTGTGCAGGTGAACTCATAAGTTATTTTTCAAAAAATGCCATAAAGTTTTCAAAGTTATACCCACAGTTCAATGTAGTAAGGTTAATGTAGTATATTGAGATACTTCTATGATGACTTAAGAATAAATCTTGTTCAGCTCCATAGTATTAAATATGGATATATATATATAATCCACACTTTCGTAGAGATAAACATATTTTTAATTTCTGCTTTTATGACATAGTTTCATCACCTACGAATATAAATAAGAATTCTAGAACATACATATACAAATATAATGTTCTAGTACTTTA
This sequence comes from Clusia tigrina, assembly GCA_920105625.2. NCBI lineage: Eukaryota > Metazoa > Arthropoda > Insecta > Diptera > Clusiidae > Clusia > Clusia tigrina. Next base: position 33,972,424 of record OV050030.1, read on the forward strand.
TAGAGAATACTTTGTATGTCTATTGAATTGGCCAACATATTGATAATGATTATGAAATTCCAAGTTCCGATTAAAGCGGAGATTATTTAGCAGTAGAAAGCTGAGATAAACATAAAATAGAAGCATAACAAAATATGAAACTATGTTAAGTATAATTCCTGACAAGTTTTCCTATAGTGTTGAACAAAGATGTGTTCTCTTCATAAGCCCAGACCCGAATTTTGCTCTACTTATGCGCTATAACTGAAACCGAAAGGCTTTTCCATCTCAGTTAGAGATCTGGTGTAGCTCTGGTGTAGTTTTGGTGTAGCTCGGGTGTAGGTCTGCTGTAGTTTTGGTGTAGTTTTGGTGTGATTTTGATGTGGCTCTGGTGTAGCTTTGCTGTAGCTTTGGTGTAGCTCTGGTGTATCTCTGGTGTATCTCTGGTGTAGTTTTGGTGTAATTTTGGTTTAGTTTTGGTGTAGCTCTGGTGAAGACCCTCTCATACTCTACTAAACTCAATTACTAAATAGACCAACGAGTCGAATACAGAAGGCACGTGTTGCATTTGATTTATCTGACCAAGTATGAGTTTCGGTTTGAAGTTCGAGTTGAACTACGGTTGCTTCGAAATCTGGTTGCATACGAAGTAATTCAGGTAGCCACTTGGTCTGAAGCTGACAGCAATAAACTATTTCAGTATTATAATTTATTGTAATTTGTGCTATTTTTTTTCTGAATCATGTTTATTTGATTGATAACGCTGAGTATATTTGTCATCTCTCTCCACACCATTCGTAGTAGTCAGTCATGCGTCAGCTGCTTCATGCTCAACATATTTCATTCAACAACGCGCACTTGTGCTATTCTGAGCTCTGATATAAATAAATAACTCAAACTTTACCGCCGCCCAACTATATTTGTAGCATAAACAGAACCGAATGATTTATTATGTGAACTCCTCCCAACCATACTTCCAATAGACGTAAAACCGTTTGATGTATTATCTGAGCTTTTAACTATCAATTTGCCTATTGTTGTGCTAGGGTTCCAGCCTACTTCATTTAACTGATCATTAAACCACGCCCACTTTTAATGACCAATACCATGCAATGCCACAACATTGTTTCATACAAGTTTGATCGATACCATGCAATGCCCAACATTGTTGCATACAAGTTTGATCGAACATATGCATACGAGTATGCAATGCAAGACGCGAAGATGCCGCTCCAACTAAGTCCACAAGAGAAGAGAGCTTCTCATTCGATCTGCAACACCGACAACAGCGACAAAGAGAAAAGTGTTCACAGGAGAGACCCAATTAAATATGTGTAAAATTTTATCATATAAAAACAATGAAAATTGCATAGAAAGGGAAAGTGGGGAAAATTTTAATTAAAATTAAATGGAAGGAAAGAAAAGAAAATCACAAAATAAAACAAAGCACAAAAAAATAGAGAAAATCCAATGAAAAACACAATTTAAAACGCAGTTGCACACAGACACACACTCCCATAGATACAAAACAACAATAACAACAGCAACAACAACAATAGCAATACAAAAACCACAACAACAAATAAATAAAATAAAATAAATATTTATTTTATATACGAGTGTATTCTTCAACTCACTTCAAATTGCCCCTGAGAGGTCATCAACTTGTTGCATTGGTATTGGCATGCATGTGTGGTCGTGTGTGTGTGTGTGTCTGTGTTGGTGAAATATACATATATTATATATTATATTTGTATATAAAAACAAAAATTGTTTTTAAAAAATTTTTGAAAAATTTTGCAAATGCATGCAAAATCGCCTGAGAATTTTTATCTCTGCACGTACTCGTAATGCGGGCATATTTCGTTCATTTCACTGTTGTTGTTGCTGTTGTTGTTGCTGTTAGTTAGTCCGTCCGTCAGTGACTCGGCAGCGATTTGTCAAGTTGAAAACGTCATTTCAGTTTCATTTGAAAAATTGTGTGTTTGAATTGTTTTTCGCTCGTTCTGTTCTGTTCTTTTTGTGTGTTTTGTTCAAGGTAAACGCGTTAATTAAAGTGAAATGCGCTGCGTTGGCTGCATTTGAAGCCGTTGAACTTTTCTCGCGATTAATATTATTAGTACTATTGTTGTTGTTGTTGTTCATGTTATTGTTGTTGCGCTTTAATTGAAAATTATCCAACCCGCTAAGTCATGGTGGCTGTGTGTTAATCTGAGAGGGTCATAGACGTTTATGATGTAAAATTCTCCATTGCATGAGTTGGGTTTGTTCCCAGACCTTTACCTATTTTACTAGTACACTGCTAACCTATTCTGGCTGCCCTAAAACAACCACTTCCTCTCATTTATAATAGTTGAAAAAATATGAAACACTTCAATGATCCTTTAGAACAGCAAAGCTCGGTTGATAGAGGGATCCTCACATTTCAATATATTTATCGTTTAATAATCCACACACTTTTTCGTTCCTTTGATTCACGAATCATATATTTCTCCAGGGGTCAGCAGTGCTCCAACTAATACTGTTCGCCTTCTAACAATCATTTCTTGCCAGACAACAGATGAGAGGATCAAAAACAAGTAACGTTTCATCTAGAAATATATCAAGAATATGTCTCATAAGTCCAATTTCCGAGGAAATGCAGGAAATAAATGAACTGCTCACTTCAGAAAATCGCAGCTGAACTCTGTTCAAGCCTTGTGGGAAGCAGAAGGATTATAAATGGGAGTCATCAAAGCAATCCTTGCATGGGAATAATTAAAGCCAATGGGGGTAATTAAAGCAATTCTTGAATGGGAGTAATTAAAGCAAACCTTGAATGGGAGTCATCAAAGCAATCCTTGAATGGGAGCAATAAACACAAACAACTCTGAATAGAAAAGATCTGTCAAATCATTACGAACGCGCACCCATGCAAGAAGAGACCCATACAAAGGAGTTATAAACCTTATATACAGGTGGTATATTTGTTTGAGTAAAATAACCCGTGCTCGTACTAGTAACTCAAACACAAATTTTTTTCAATAAAATTAACTCAATATATTCAGGAAAGTTTAGAACCAACATTTAGTACACAATATTAGAACACATGTTTAGAAAAGAATCTTCGAGTGAAGAAATTTCGAAGCTAGGATTTTCAAAAAACTGTTCTAACATATTTTCAAACAGGTTTTAGAACTTTATTTTAGATTTCACAAAGTATTAGAACAAATTTCTGGACTTAAAATCAGTTTCAGAACATATTAACACCTCAAATTGAGAAAACAAATTTAGAACCAGCATTTAGTACACAAAATTATAACTTATATTTAGAAAGCAAACTTCGAGTGAGGATATTTAGAAGCTTGGATTTTCAAAAATTTTTAGAACATATTTTCAAACAGTTTTTAGAACTTGATTTTAGATTTCACAAAGCTTTCAGAACATAATTTTGGGTTTAAAAACAGTTGCAGAACATAATTTCTGCGTTTAAAATCGGTTTCAGAACATAATTTTAGGATGGAAATCAGTTTTAGAACAATACTTTAGATATAACCCAGTTTTCGAAAACAAATCTTAGATTGAAAGGCAGTTTTAGAAAACAACTTAAGATTTAAATACACATTTCGAATATTTTTAGTATTCAAGCACGTTGGAGAACGTATGTTAGTACTAAATTCAAACACATTTTTGAGAACATATTTTAGTACTAACTTTTGAACACCTTTTGGTAACCTTTTTAGTACTAAATTCTGAACATACGAGTATATTGACCAAATTTAGAACAAAAATTTAGAAAACGCGTTTGAAGCTACAAATATAAAGAAATCTATATACAACAAATCTAAACATTGACACACGCTTCAGAACTTATTTTTAGCACATCTACGAGAAATATATTTTGAATCTTTTGAAAACTAAATTCCAGTAAAAATGTTCTGAAAGTAAATTAAGTGAACCCGTGTTTAGAGTGAATGTATACTTACTAGAAACAGAATTTTGAACAAGTTTTTAGTACACATTTTTTACACAACTTTATAAAAACATTGAAAAAGTATTGTAAATTGAAATTTCATTGCGTTTTTTAGAGGAAATGGGTACTAATATCTAAGGTCTAAGGTCTCAGTCTCGAAAAGAAAACGGATTTTGGAAAGAAACTTTTGGAGATCATGCCTTAGGCGCAATTCCAGCCCACGATTCTGAAGGATATAAATTTACAATTTTATATTAAAAACACATTTCTAAGGAAATTCATACGAATTGTTTGGAGGGGGTTTTAGAACTAAATTATAGTACATTTATTAGAACTATATTTTAGATATTTTTGAAAATAAATATACAACACGTTTTCAGAGAGCAGATGCAGTGATCCCAGGTTCAGAACCAACAATTTAGAACAGCTGATAGAAGCATAATATGTTAAGGACTAAATTTAGCCCACTTAGGAGAAGTAAACTATTTTGAGGACTAAATTTTAGCACACTCAGCAGAAGTTAACCTATTAAAGGACTAAAGTTTAGCCCATTTGTGAGAAGTGAACTATTCTAGGACTAAATTGACCACACTTATGAGAAGTAACCAATTTAAGGACTAAATTTAGCCCACTTAGGAGAAGGACACTATGTTAAGGACTAAATTTAGCCCACTTAGGAGAAGAACACTATGTTAAGGACTAAATTTAGCCCACTTAGGAGAAGTAAACTATTTTAAGGACTGTAATTAGCACACTTATGAGAAGAAAACTATTTTAGGACTAAATTTAGAACATTTATGAGAAGAAAACTATTTTAGGACTAAATTTAGAACATTTATGAGAAGAAAACTATTTTAGGACTAAATTTAGCACACTTATGAGAAGTGAACTATTTTTAAGATTAAATTTCGCCCACTTAGGAGAAGTAAACTATTTTAAGGACTAAATTTAGTACACTTATGAGAACTAAACTATTTTAAGGACTAAATTTAGTACACTTATGAGAACTAAACTATTTTAAGGACTGAATTTTAGCACCTTTATGACAAATTTTCCTTAAGAACTTAGCTAGAAGTCGACTCTAAGCTGTCTTACTTTGATATTAAGTGATCTCATTATTATCGTACAAGTTGATACCCACAATTAAACCTTACAAGGCCCATGGAAGTAGCGAATATTGTGAACTGTAACTCACCCGTAAGCCCACTGGCGATTTAGCTAAATTGAAAGATTTATGAGTATCTTTTAACTCAATTACGAGATCACTTAAGTTGCCCCACACCCATTCACACAAGAACGTTTCCCCTAAAAGCACTCGGCTATATGCTTGAACTGGGACTTCTTTCTTGGCTTTTGACTCACCGACCACCGACCGATCCGTAATGGCTTTCCACAGAACCAGCAACACTGAAAGCTTTATGAGTTTAACCTTAACCTGATTCTGGCAGTCTAAAATCTCTCATTATTCTTTCTCTCCCTTTCTGCCCTGCCTCCGGCCTTTCGTAGATCACTTGCCGCACTACGCAGTATTTCGAAGCGCATCGTGACCTTTAATTACGGGTAATTATAGACAATTCCCGTCGCCAATGCATTACAAATGTAATTAAATAATAAAAACTTAATGTGTAAATGACATGTAATATCAATAGTAATGTCATTAGACTTGAGTTTTAAATTGAGTTGCGTTGCACTGTAATCATAATTAAGAGTTTGCAAAGATGTGCGCTATCATCTGATATCTCTGCCAACATAATACGAGTGAGTGTACGTGAGGTCCATGTGGGAATTGCGAGTACACGCCTGAGGCAGTGATACCATGTGTGCACTTCGTTCTCTGTCTCATGTGCCCAGCTTCAGTGAGCGTGGAGCCTGATCTTATCGTAGATTAAAGCAATGCTATGAGATACCGAAACAAAGGCCAACCGTACTACACATGTACTGGCTTGCAGGAACACTGTAATAAAGCAGTGTGCATGATAATGTTGAATGTCATTAAAATTGCAAATTTTTAATTAGTTTATGCAGTGTACTAAAACAACAACAAAAACATAAGTTGTTATGGAACAGGAACCACCACGCAAATAGATGCAAATCTGAATTCAGTTGGAAATTGAACCCGAACAGATTACTTTAACAAGGGGGCTGGTTCGGGAACTTTAGAGAACAATAGAACAATTGACATAGAAATAGCTTCTGTTCATGAGGAGGAACATAGAAATGAGAGGTGAAGAGAAACCACGGAAGATTAAAAGGAATATGCGATACACTGAAACGCAGTGGAGCAGTAATTCACACAATTTGTTGTATGAAGGTGTATAAGAATATCAGATAGCAATAAAGATGAAAATGGCCTGGAAAAGAGGAGAACCACACATATTCGATGAAGTTTGCCTAACAGAAAGTAGAGTAGAAAGGAAACTGAGAAGAAATCATTGAGGTAGAGCGATGAAAAGAATGCTAACTACGATGAAAACCAGTGGAGACGTTTGTTTGTTGTATAAAGGTACATAAAATCAGATAAGCAAACATACATGAAAATGGCCTGGAAAGAGGCGATTTACCATAATGAAAGTAGAGTAGAAGGAATAATGAACCAAGTGAACCGGAGAAGAAATCTCTGAAGTTGCATAATTCTAAGAACATTATTTAAGATGAAATACAGTGAAGAAGAACTGTGAAAAAAACATACGGGAAACAATGTACACCATAGATGATCATAGCAAATATCGGTCGTCGAAGCATCAATAATGATGTATATAGAATAAGAGTATTAAGGGTTGGTAAGAGTAAAGATAATACTCCAGATAAGCTAAAGTTAAACCAAAGTGGATAGAAAATTGTAAAACTGTTGAACCAGTAGAAGAACTTAAGAAAGAAAAGAGATAAGAAGAAGAAAGAAAAGAGATAAGAAGCAGAAAGAAAAGAGATAAGAAGAACAAAGAAAAGAGATCAGAAAAAGCAGAACAGTTTCCGTAGACAAAAATAATATCGTGGAAGCAATAGTAATAATGTCGAACAAGCTAAGCAAGTATTAAAAATGAACTGGAAATGAAAGAGCCGTGAAATACCACAGAGTTATTATGGAATTGTGAGGGTCGCTCAATCAATGGGATGATATTGTAATATAGTGTTTATATCCCGAGGAATGGTATGATATTGTAATATATAATGTAGAAGTTGAGCCCGATGAATGGTATGATATTGTAATATAGTGTGTATATTGAACCCGCTGAAAGAAATGATATTGTGATATAATGTTGATGTTGAATCCGAGGAATACTTCCGAGCCAGATTATGTAAAGCCAAACCACTTACGAATGGCAATAAAACTAAATATTGAATTCTGAAAAACTGCAAGGCGGCATGTGAAATAGAGAGAGATAGACGATAGAGGCTATAGAGGCAGAGAGAGTAGTGGTTATGGGCTACTTAGGCCAAGAACAGCCCATTGTGGTATATATATATATATATATATATATATATATATATATATATATATATATATATATAGAGAGAGAGAGAGGCAGATAGTAAAATACCCATACATTAGATGAGAATAATCATCATAGCATCCTTCTTTATAATAAACTGGACGATTTTTAAAAAAGTTCGTAAAATAATGATCTCTTCTCTATCATCTAACAAATTGTGGAGTTTGTGTCATTCTTCATGGATTCCTTAACTTAGCAAAGCTTCCATTTATTTTAATGTGAACATACTCGTAATTTACAAAACAAAGGTTATAGTCGAGACACGCAAACTAATTGTGTCTTATCATAACTCTTGTTTACTTAAAGAAGTAAGGAGTATTCCAAACTCCACGAAGACTTATTTGTGTATTTTATGTACACGGAATACTCGTACTATTTATCGTTCTATGTAGGTACTCAGGGTTATAGATAAAAAGTAACTCGTAAATCATGAAGAAATTTACAAAGGCATTAACGATAAGCGTCGGGGTGTTTGCGTGATGTGTGTTGATTTGCTCGAGGCTTTACACCAACTTTTATGATGACTATAGTTGTGATTGCTTGAGTGACAACATTTCCCAGAGGTATTTACTTGACCTGCTCGAACTCAACGTGAACCAAACACTTGACGGAAGTGAAGATACATTGTAGACTCCAACAAATTGCATGTATTTGTTATTATAAAGTTTTTTATAGTGCCTTTGAATGAATGGCTTCCGAGCGTAGAAATTATTTTATCTATTTCCTTCATACCTTACATGACCTTACCCTAACTAACCTTATCTTACCTCGCTGCTAGACAATCTTATCTCAACTAACATACTGGCTTAAAAATACAAATGAACAACAAAATAGTTCTGGAGGCCCGCAACAAACTTGTGCCACCGAAAGATAACAATTTGTTGGTTCCACAAAAACGTGGACAGAATTATTGCTAAAAGTAGATGAGGAAAGGTAGGAAAGGAACTCAGGAAAACTATTGATAGTGAATACTTTGTTGTCATGGATCAATTTAAGTGGGTATTATAAGAAATTAGCACTACAGAAATGTAAACCTAAATGGGGAAAAGACGGAAAGTAACTCAGGAAACTGATCCATGAATTGAATGTGTCATGGAACAATTCAATTGAGTAGGATAACAATTTAGTTTTAAAAGAATTGTGGATAGAATTATTATTGAGGAAAGGAAGGAAAAGGACTCTGGAAAACTTTGGTGATGAATTCGTTGTTTCATGGATCAATTTAAGAGGGTATTATAACAAAACAGATCTAAGGAAATTTAAACGCAAGCGGGAAAGAAGGAAAGGAACTCAGGAAATTAATCCATGAATTGATTGAGTCATGGAACACTTTAATTGGGTACTATTTTAATTTAGTTTTAAAAGATTTGTGGATAGAATTATTACAAAGTTGGAAAGTCTGGAAAACTTTGGTGATGAATTCGTTGTTTCATGGATCAAATTAAGTGGGTATTATATCAAAAGAGATCTAAGGAAACGTAAACGTAAATAGGGAAAAGACGGAAAGGAACTCAGGAAATTGATCCATGAACTCATTATGTCATGGAACAATTTAATTGGGTAGTATAACAATCTATTTCCACAGATTTGTGGATAATATAATTTCAAAGGTAGTCGAGGGACTACCAATAAAACTGTAATTGTGAATTCATTGTGTCCTTGAACAACTGAAATGGTATTTATAACATAAAGAAAAATTATTACTTTATTGAAACTGACCTTACTATTTGAAGGATATTTCCCATATCCATAATGAAACAAGCAATCCTACAGAAACATTTGGTGGGCTGATTTTCCGCATATGAGTATGTTTCCAGTAGAAAGAAAGTGAATATTTTACTGTGAATTTATGTTTGGCCACACACTAACTCAAGATGCCCAATAAATCTTCTGCCCACTCTAAGCAATGTCCTCGTATGGGGTAATTGCGACCTTTAAAACTGCCAGGAAAAAACTCACAATTCTCACTCTCACATACGAGACACAACATTAAAGAGATCCTGCAATTCATTTGCCAAGGAACCTACCACTGTGTAAGCCATTAACTGCATGCATGGTAGGGCAGGAGCAGTAAAGCAGAATAAAACAAAAACCATGTGTAAAACAACAGGCAGTCCAGCGGTGTCCATTAAGGATAACCACTTCAACTATAATACAACAACAAGAACAACTACAACAACGACGACAGTTTCAATAGCAGCAGGCACAACAGGACGAAAGAAGAAATCAAGGAAGCAAGCATCGAAATGAAACGGAAGCGGGTCATACATTATATTAGATTGTTACGCTTTCGAAGGCATTCGCAGGCGCTGTGATCCTTGTTAAGTTATGGGAAAACTGAACATATGTTGTATTAAAGGCTACAAATATGCAAGTACACACGAAACTAACTGCCTTGGGCGGCCGTAGGAGGGGGTTAAGGTTGAAATCACGCGGCTCTGCTGGAAGCGGAAGAAACAGCAAAAAAATTGTAGGGGGCTGGCTTGGCCTGGTCAGCTCTCACAACTGGTGGGTGAGTGGGACTTTATGTGTCCGGACAAGTGGGTCAGTGTAAGGAGGGAAGGCGGAAGTAGGAGTAGTGGCAGAAGTAGGAGTAGTGGCAAAACTCGGGACAGTTTCAGGCGTGTGAGTAGCAAAGTGAGTTAACTTAATTGGTTTGAGGATATGGGATAAAATTAATTAAGCTCAATTAAGTTTGATGTGGGTGTTTTCATCGCTCCAACTAAAAATAATTATTGGTACATAAATAACAATAACAAGTGACACAATTTTTAAATTTAGCGTGAGTAAATGGGGCACACTTGTGAGGAAAAGATTGTATGTCCGTTTTATGAAAGGGCAGGAGTTTTAGCTGAACAGTTATATCAATTGTAAGGGAGGACCTTTCTAGTAAGCAGACTCTATTGACCACAGTTTTAGCTGAACAATTATATCAAAGGTAAGAGAGGACCTCTCTGGTAAGCAGACTCTATTGATCACAAGCCATCAGTTTTAGCTAAATCAAAGGTAAGGAAGGACCTTTCTGATAAGCAGACTCTATTGACCACAGTTTCAGCTGAAAAATTATATCAAAGGTAAGAGAGGACCTCTCTGGTAAGCAGACTCTACTGATCATAGTTTCAGCTGAACAATTATATCAATGGTAAGGAAGGACCTTAGAACCTTTCTGATGAGCAGCCTCTATTGATCACAAGTCATCAGTTTTAGTTGAATCAAAGGTAAGGAAGGACCATTCTGATAAGCAGACTTTATTGATCACAACTCGTAATATTATCTATTGAAAGGGTTAATTCAAAAACCCTACCATAGCAGCTTGAAAGCATTGTGGGACGGGGGTAAATGCATGGACCAGAGGAATAAGATTAATAATAAATTAACGTAATATGGGGAGCTAAAGGAGCAGGACTTTCTTCTACCATTAAGCACAAATACAGTAATTGAAAGAGAACAAAAGTATGATTTTAAAGTCCCAACTTGAGTGTGGTGATGAGGTATATAAAGTAAACTGTTTTAAAATTGATATTCTATGATATATCTTTCCTATATATTTTAGTTTATTGTGATTATAATGGAAAGGACTAAAAGCGTGGAAAGTTTCTAAGTATCTCTCAACTATTGTGCTTGAACTGAGGTTGTGAAATCCACTAACAGCGGATTGTAAACTCCATCGTATGACTTTCCGAGTAAGTTAAAAATGTTCTCTTATTTGAAGTGGCTCATTATATAAACTTAATTGAATAAATTTTTCTACACTTTGTGAATTTTAATTGCACAGAAAAAGGGTCTTAAAAATATTGTTTTATCTAAATGCAAAATTTGAAATAAAATTTTAAGTGAATTATTCGCTTGAATTAATGATGTAAAAGCAATCAAAGCGAAGCTCATCTCCTGAAGCGACAATAATTGCCAAGTGAATCATACAAAATACGCATTAAAATTGCCCCCACAAATGACACATGCATGAACTCGAAGCCCTGTCTAAAGCGAAATTACGACTATAAAGATATACATATGTACATGTGTATATACTACGAACATATATGAAGGTAAATGCCTACATTGCAATCTCTGCGATCTCCTCAAAAGTCTCAATTCGAAAACAATTTAATATATGTACGAATAAAGCGTACAGCAACAAGTTTTTTACTTAATAAAAAACTTCACAAAGAGAATCAAACTCGTTTTAAGTTTGATTGCTGATTTGACTTAAGTTCAGAACACGCCAAAGCCAAATAGTCTAAGCTTGTGGATAATTTAGAGATACCGACGGCGACGCCGACGCCTCCGTCGCTGTCAACGATGTGCTGCTACCAATGCCAGTAATGATGAAGCTGACAATAATCATGCCGACGATGATGATGATGCCCTCCAATTGGAACAACAACAAGAATAGTAGCAGCAGCAGCAGCAGCAGCAGCAGCAGCAGGAGGAGGAGCACCAGCAGCCACCGATATGAGTACTGGAGGAAACCTGTCTTCATTTAAACAGGTTGCTTTTGCCTAAATACTCCGTATAACAAAGTGTTCGCATATAAAAAATTTTGTACAATATAAACGACATTTAAGGCATTTTTCGTTCTTTAAGATTATAAAAAAAAAATTTTTTTAAAATGTATAAAAAAAAGTTAACAAATTAAAAAACAGCAACAACAAATTCCACAACAGCAAAATCAAGTTTAAGTGTAGAGCTGTGTAAAAAGAAAACAAAAAGTGAAGAGAGGAACAACAACTTTTGAAGCTGACTTCACTCACTCACCGACTGAGACTTTCAAGCCGCACAACGGCGCAAAACACGGACACAAACGGCATGGAATCAACTTAACCACACAAGCAACAACAACAGCCACAACAACAACAGCCACAACAACAACAGCCACAACAACAACAGCCACAACAAAGCCAACAACAACAACACCATCAAAAACGCCAACAACAACAACAACAAAAGCCAAACCAACAACAACACCACAGCAACAACACAAACACAAGAGCAACAACGTTTGTGACTGTCATTAACAACGTCAGTCAACAGAAAAATAATCGGGTTCATGAGGCGGCAAATCTCGTTAAGCTTTTGGCTTAAAAGAGCACAACAAAGTGTGCTAAGAGGAAGAAAAAGAAGCAAGAGGGACACACTGCGAAAGAGCGGAAGAGAGACACAATAAAGAGTAGGAAAAAAATGGCAGCAGAGAACAACAACAAATAAACCAAAAATGTGGAAAAGATTTTTTTTCAAGATTTCTATTTTATTGTGTAGGAAACTTTATATGCGGCCCATTGTGCTTCCAAGCGGGCACCACAGGGGGGGAGGGGGTTGTTAATTGTGCGGTAGAAAACTTAGCATACATGCTCGGAAAGGTATAGCAAACACACACACAGGCCAGGTATGTGCTTAATAAATATAGTCTGAGTGGCACAATGGAGAGCCCACGGCAATAGGAAGCTCGCATGTGCACATGTGCTGTTCTGACGGCCGCTCAGATGGTGGCTTGCCTGCTTGCTTGCTCGGTTTGGTTGATGGGCTAAAATTGCTCGAAGAAACGTTCCTACTCGCACGAACTGTCCAACTAACTTGACTGACGAATATATGACCTGACAATTTACGCTTACTTTCAACAAGCCAACTAAGGCAACCACTTGTGAGCTGCGGCTAATACGAGAGTCCATGGCAAAGAAGCTTGAAAATAGTTTATAAACCATGTTAATACGGCTGTAAACAAGGCAGAAAATGTTAGGCAAGTCAATTAAACGGTGGCTAACACGGAATTCCATATAAGAACAACTGCCAAATTAAGCTGGAAATATTATTTATCCACAGAAAATTTCAGGTGTGGAATGGGGTCCACCACAAACCACAGTTAACAAAGAGACTTATGAGAGAAAAAACTACAGGCATCTTCCATCAACCAAGAAAACTTCTGAAGAACTTATGCAAGAAAAAACAACAGTAATCATCCAGCAACTCAACAAAAATATGATGTAGGACTTATGCGAGAAGAAATAATAACAATTCTTCCATCACCCAAGAAAACTTCTGTAGGACTTATGCGAGAAAAAAGAACAGCAATTCTTCTATCAACCCATAAAACTTTTGTAGAACTTATGCAAGAAAAAACAACAGTGATCTTCCAGTAACAAAAAGACAATTATGTAGGACTTAAGCGAGAAAAGACAGCAGTAATCATTCAGCAACTCAACAAAAAATGATGTAGGACTTAGGCGAGAAGAAAGAACAACAGTTCTTCCATCGCCCAAGAAAACTTCTGTAGGACTTCGGCGAGAAGAAAGAACAACAATTCTTCCATCACCCAAGAAAACTTCTGTGAGACTTATACGAGAAAGAAGAACAGCAATTATTCCATCAACCAAGAAAACTTCTGAAGGACTTATGCTAGAAAAAACCACAGTAATCTTCCAGTAACAAAAAAATAATTATGTAGGACTTAAGCGAGAAAACACAACAGGAATCTTCCATCACCCAAGAAAACTTCTGAAGGACTTCTGCAAGAAAAGACAGCAGGAATCTTCTATCAACCAAGAAAACTTCTGTAGAACTTTTGGAAGAAAAGTATTTAAGAAATGATACTGAAAAATTTCACTCAGCTTTCAACAACAGTCTTCCATCACCCGAAAAAACTTCTGTAGAACTTTTGGGAGGAAAAGATTACAAATATGACACTGAAAAATTTCACTATCGTTCTGTGAAACTGATCTCACCGCACCTTACTCTTAATACTGAATAGTTGCAAGCGCCACACATCGTTCATGGCACTTACAACAATTCAATATAAATACGTAGTGTTGAATTGGTGATATTAAACAGATGCAATGATAAGACCCTTCACGAACATGTCAAGAGCTCTCAGGAAGAGTGTGTTTGCTGGAGGCATGTTCATAGCGTTCATAAACTCATGTGATGTGTGAGAATTTGTTAGGAGAGTTGATAGAGAATGACCTCAACGATTCAGTGAATTAAAATTCCTCCCCCTCCTAACAACTTATCGTATGTTATCCACATATTTGAAGAAATTCTCTTAGGTCAGATTAGGCCAAGAAGGTTGTTCGCTAGGAGAACTCTCTCTCCCTATTGACTGAAAGTTGACCCAAAAGTTTAATTAATTAATGAAACGTATTCACGATCCAAATGTAAATTTCTATGAAGACCACCTTCATAGGTATAAATCAGTTTACAAAGAAGTTTCGTGGTACACATGATTATCACATCATCTAACGGAGGCTCCATTAGGATGTTATCTAGGACTTTTAACCTATATTGCGGTTATAGAGTATTATAATTTTATATAAATGAATTGAAGGAAAGATCAGAAAGCTATATAATGAGGCTTCGTACCTTGACTTAAGAACTTTCGCTGAATGAACTCTTTCTTTAAATCACAATACAGAATCTGAGCGGTTGTTTTAATATATAAAAGCAATAACTCTTTTATTATATGTTTCTATTCTTATTGTTTACTTTCTCCTTTTTTATTATCTTCTCTTTATTGTTTTTTCTACTCTTGTTGTTGTTTTTTCATCTCTTTTTCTCTTTTATCTTTTTTATCTGTTTTCCTCTATTTTTCTCTATTTTTCTATACTTGTGTTTCTTTTTTGTCTCTTTTTTCCCCCCTTTCAATCTATTTTTCTATACTTGTCTGTCTTTTTTGTCTCTTTTTTGCCTTTCAATCTATCTTTCCTTTCTTCTTTATGTATAATTTTATTATCTTCTTTTTTATTGTGTTTTCCTTATCTTTTCTCTATTTTTCTATCTTTTTCCATCTTTTTTTGTATCTTATTTGTATTTCTTTTCCTCTATTTTTCTCTATTTTTCTATACTTGTGTTTCTTTTTTGTCTCTTTTTTCCCCCTTTCAATCTATTTTTCTATACTTGTCTGTCTTTTTTGTCTCTTTTTTGCCTTTCAATCTATCTTTCCTTTCTTCTTTATGTATAATTTTATTATCTTCTTTTTTATTGTGTTTTCCTTATCTTTTCTCTATTTTTCTATCTTTTTCCATCTTTTTTTGTATCTTATTTTTATTTCTTTTCCTCTATTTTTCTATATTTTTCTTTCTTTTTGCCTCTTTTTCTCTCTTTCAATCTATTTTTCCCTTTTTTCTTTTCTTCTTTATTTATATTTTTATTATCTTCTTTTTTATTGCATTTTTCCTTCTCTTTTTCTATCTTTTTCCACATTTTTTATCTCTTTTTGTCCCCTTTCCTCTATTTTTAAATCTTTTTTTTTCTTAATGTCTCTTTTTCTCTCTTTTAAAATCTTCTTTTCCTTTTTTTCTTTTCTTTTTTACTTATATTTTTATTATCTTCTTTTTCATTGTATTTTTCATATCTTTTTTTCCATATTTCTATCATTTTTATCTTTTCCCTATTTTTTCAAGTTTTCTCTGTTTTTCTCAATTTTTGTCTATTTTTCTATCTTTTTTATCTCTTTTCCTCAATTTTTCTATAATTTTCTTTCTTTTTGTCTCTTTTTCTCTCTTTCAGCGGTTTTTTCTTTTCTTTTTTATTTATATTTTTATTATATTATTTTTTATTGTTTATTGTCTTTTTTTCTCCGTTTATCTCTTTTCTCCCCTTTTGTCTCCCTTTTTGTCTCTTTTTTTCTCTTTTTTGTATCTTTTTTGTCTAATTTTCTCTCTTTCAATCTATATTTCTCTTTTTCAATCCATTTTTCTCTCTTTCAATTCTTTTTTCTATCTTTCAATCAATTCCTCTCTTTTTTCTCTATATTTATCTCTTTTTTTCTATATTTATCTCCTTTTTCTCTCTTTTTTTAATCTATTTTAATCTCTTTTAATCAATTTTTACCTATTTTTATCTCTTTTTATCTCTATTTATCTTATTTTCTTTATCTTATCCTTTTTATCTTTCTCTTTTCTTCGTCTTTTTTCCCCTTTTCTATTTTCCTCTTTCTTCTGTTCCTCTTTCTCGTTTGTTCTATTTTCTATTTTCCCTTTTTCTCCCTTTTCTTCTTTTTCTCTTTTTCCCTTTTCAGCTCTCACCACTCCTCCATTTACTTCTACTTCCAACCGTGAACTTTATCTCAACAATCCCTATTTCAGTTTTTTTGGTGTTTGAACTTTTTCCCCCCAGTGTGGAGACGAAACACATGAGTCCGCTCCATTCCACTCACTCTCCGGTGACTGTTAATGACCGTGCGACACTCACGTGCAAAATGCGAACACATTATTATGATTTATACTCGTACTTTAATGCGGGTTAAATTATACGAGGTACGCTCTTATGTAAATAGGCGTACATGCCCGTCTACATACTACATGCATATACATAGGAATGTGGCTCCACGACAACTTTGAATAAATAAGAAAAATATTTGCTACATTGTAGTTAATTATTGTTTTTGCATATATATGTATTGTTTATACATATGTACATATCTTAAGAGTGTGTGTAGGCCATAAAAATAGTTAGAAATCCTATTAACTTAATTCAGTTGAACGACCACACAACGCGAGTTACGAGTTCCCCACCAAGCACCCCGCCAAACAACAACACGCCATCGACTCTCGAACGAACTGTAGTTAGCAACTAACGCAATCGATTGCTTCTCTGCGACAGCTGGTCACTCTAATAGGGTGTACTCAGTAAGCAAGCGGCGGTGGTGTCAGGTGTTCAAAGTGTGAAAAGCATCTCACGCCGAAGTTAACGTTTCGGAGTTTCACTTTTTTCTTTTGTTTGTGGAAGGAAGTTCTATTTTAGGAATCTCCAAATTCGTTCTTCGATTTTTCAGCAGAGTGGGTGCATAGAAAGGCAGTGTTCCCAAGAAGGAAAGTAAGCACATGTATATATTAGAACAATTTGTTAGTACGAGGAATACATAGAGGTGGAAGATGCTGGCCGGGAGTTAATGGAGTACCTATTCTACATAAATACAGAAAACAATCAACTGAAGAAAAACGGTACAAAGAGTTTTAAAGAACTCAGATGAGAGATGTTTGTACGACTTATGTTCAATGACCGCTCTGATGATCTGAAAGTGTTGAGTGATCTCGTTGGAGATTTAGAAGGTTTGAGTATACTTAGATATGTCATTATTCAATGAATTGGGATTAGCGTCTTGTTTCAATTCACACTGATTTGCATTGAAATTCGTTTCCATTGAGTACCATTTTATGCCAGTCAGTATAATACTAAAGACTAGTCAGTGTAATACTCAAGACCAGTCAGTGTAATACTCAAGACCAGTCAATCGTGCGCATACCCTATATTGGGGGGGTCACACACGACTGGTGTGATACAAAAACTGGCTTTGTGAGGGTGTTCTAAAGATTTCATTCTGCCCTATCCCGTTACCGGGTTATTGAAACTCAAACATATGATTTGTTCCTTTGTGGCAGTTCATACGATCCGCAGAGAGTGAGAAGTAAAGGAGTGTTTTACCCGATCGCCAGTGCTTGATAGGTAGACTGGTACGTATAGAATAGGAACTTGAAATCTAACTCTCTCCACTTATTTTGTTCGTTTTATAAATAATGACATGCTAACATTGAAATTTCAAGTTTGCACGGTTTAGTTGTGTCTGTTTATACGATCGAGAGAGTGTGCCACACTTAAATTTAGGTGAGACTCTCAAGAACTTCGAACCACTCTTCTTAGTCGGTTTCCTTGGTTAATACTTTGTACACCTATTGATGGATTATATCAGAAAACCAGTTAATATAACAAGTAATTTAAGATTGAAAGATTCAATTGAGTCGGTTTATACGATCGAGAGAGTGTGCCACACTTAAATTTAGGTGAGACTCTCAAGAACTTCGAACCACTCTTCTTAGTCGGTTTCCTTGGTTAATACTTTGTACACCTATTGATGGATTATATCAGAAAACCAGTTAATATAACAAGTAATTTAAGATTGAAAGATTCAATTGAGTCGGTTTATACGATCGAGAGAGTGTGCCACACTTAAATTTAGGTGAGACTCTCAAGAACTTCGAACCACTCTTCTTAGTCGGTTTCCTTGGTTAATACTTTGTACACCTATTGATGGATTATATCAGAAAACCAGTTAATATAACAAGTAATTTAAGTATGAAAGATTCAATTGAGTCTGTTTATACGACCGGGAGAGTGTGCCACGCGAATTTTAGTGATACTCTCAAGAACTATGAACCACTATTCTTAGTCGGTTTCCTTGGTTAATACTTTGTACACCTATTGATGGATTATATCAGAAAACCAGTTAGTATAACAAGTAACTTAAGTATGAAAGATTCTATTGAGTCTGTTTATACGACCAAGAGAGTGTGTCATTTAAATTTGAGTGATATTTTCAAGAACTTCGAACCACTCTTCTTAGTAGTGTTGCTTTGTTAATACTTTAAATGTCTATTGATGGATTAGATCCGAAAGCCCGTTAGTATAACCAGTAACGTAAGGATGAATGGTTCAATTAGGGGTGTTTCACACGATCGGGAGTATAGTTTACTAAAACTTTATTAAAATACTTTATATAATCCTACTCTCTTCTCAACACTTTCCTCTCCTCTTCCAACACTATGTTCGTGCCATTGAAATTTCTACCATAAGTGGTTCAATTGTGGGTGTGCGGGATACCTAAACTTGATTATAATACTATAAAAGAATTCTCCGTCTCTCTGCTTAGTAGTGATCCTCTTCTCACACATTGTTCGTGTGACGTTTCATTGAAACTTAAAGCATAAGTGGTTCAATTGTGGGTGTTTCTTACGAAAGGGAGTGTGTGATACATAAACAATTTAGATTGTAATGCTTTTCAGAACTCTCTTCTCTGTCTAGTGATAATTCTCTGGTAATACATTTTACCCTTATTTGCAGAATAGATTTAGATTTGTTTAAGGGTGTTATACACCACGACCTGAAAGATCTATTGTGATTTACAGAATAATGAAACACTTATACCCATAAATTGTCTTATTAGATTGCAACTGGTTCACACCCACTCGTAAACGTCTTTTGAAAACACCCTCTCACTTTCTCGCTGTTTTTCCATCTCCTCTAATTAACCCATTTTAGGACTCATTAAAGCGTAGTCATGTGAATCGCCCCTTTGGAAAGGTGGGATTAAAGGATCGTACATAAGTGAAACCAGTTTAAAGGACTTTTGCCTGAAACTGACTACTTTCTATCTGAAGCGAATTCACTGAAGGAAGCTGGTGTAACATTACCCCCTTTGGCGGCAAATTCATCCAACCCAACAACTACAGGCATGATAATTATAAAAGGTAATTAATGTATGCTAAATGGTAAAGTACAACCGTCAGAAGCAGAGACAACATCAAAAATCGAAAATAAATACTCGTAAAACCCATTTGACCTTATTTTCGGTTTTTATATAGCAACCACAAAAGCAACAACAACAACAACCACGGCAAACACACGTGCCCCAATGAATTTTAACAGTTAAATTGACGATGATGATATGCAGATGCATTTCACATCAAAAGGCAAAACATAAAAAACAGAAGAAAACAAAGAAAAACCCAGACGCAGTCACAGATACGCATGGTCGGTTGTATGCGTAACAAACACACGGATACATTAAGTTGAATGCAACAGAAAAGGAAAAAAAAATTCCACGAAAATTGTGGTAAACAAAACAATTTACGACTGGCAGTAGAACAAGCGCTGAAGGAACACTGTAACGAATTGTGAAAGACACGCAGACGCATGTGCGCCGGAAATGTATTAAATGAGAGCAAGTAATGGAGAATATAAACACAGAGACTTGTGATATTTTTCACATAAATGTGTGAAAAACCGGTGCTGACAAAGTTCATGACATGTCAGCTAATATGTCATGCATAACTTTTCTGTGAATTGCAGTACGAAAAAGTAAGAAGAACTTTAGTCCAAGAGCAGTCTAAGAAGAAGTGACATGAAACCTGACTGTTAATATACTGACTATATTCATGACATGTCAGCTAATATAGGCATGCATGACTTTTCTGTTCAGTAAGAAAAAGTGTAAAAAGTGGCATGAAACTTGACATTTAACATACTGACTATATTCATGACATGTCAGCATGACTTTTATTGAAATTTCAATATATATAATATTGACTATTTCCATGACATGTCACCATTTCAGTAAGAAAAAGTGTGAAAAGTGGCAGGAAACTTAATATTTAACATACTGACTATGTTCATGACATGACAGCATTTCTATCGGGCATAACTTTTTTCGATATTTTTGCAAGAATAAGCCTCGGAAAGTGACATGAAACTTGAATTTAATATACATGACATGTCAGGCATAACATTTTTAGATATTTTTATACGAAACAGCATGAAAAGTGGCATGAAACTTGTCATTTAACATACTGACTATATGCATGACATGTCAGCATGACGTTTATTGAAATTTCGATATATATAATACCGACTATTTCTATGACATGTCACCATTTCAGTAAGAAAAGGTCTGAAAAGTGGCAGGAAACTTGATATTTAACATACTGACTATGTTCATGACATGTCCTCATTTCTATCAGGCATAACTTTTTTGAATATTTTTGTAAGAAGAAGCCTCGAAAAGTGGCATGAAACTTGAATTTAATATACATGACATGTCAGGCATAGCTTTTTTGGAGATTTTTGTAAGAAAAAGCATGAAAACTGGCAGGAAACTTGATATTTACCATACTGACTATGTTCATGACATGTCGTCACTATGACTTTTATTGAAATTTCAATAAAAAAGGACAAAATGTGACATCAAACTTGATAACTTGGAATAATAATGTAATGCCAGCTAACATGTCATGTATGACTTGAAACATGTATTTAGCATAATTACTATGTTCATGACATGTCAGCTTTTATGTCAAACATAACTTTTGATTTCTGTAACAAAAAGTATGACAAATAGCATGCAAGCTGTCATCTAGTATATTGACTATGCCATGACACGTCAGGATGACTTTCATTTAATTTTCAGAATGGAAAACAACGAATAATGAAATAAAAATTTACACAGAAACTTGTGGTATTTTTCATATAAATGTGTGAAAACCCGCTGCTGACAGAGTTCATGACATGTCAGTTAATATGTCATAAATTATTTTTCTGGAAAATTTCAGTCAGGAAAAATAAGAAAAGTGTCGTTAAACTTGACATTTAAAACTTGAAATTTGACAATTCAGACTACTGACTATGTAATGACATGTCAGCTAATATGTCATGCATGACTTTTCTTGAAATTTCAGTAAGTAAGTTTGGAGTATGACATACGTAACTGAAGTGAAGTTTGGAGTGTAACATACGTAACTGTCCCTTTACTGCTCAGCTATGTTCTAATACAGGAAACTTTTCGGCCGGCACTCGTATGAGTTATTTTACAAAATTGTTAATACCACACCTGACTTTATCGTTGACAAATCAACGGCCTGAAAATTAACTCACTCACTGAAGTAGCCCAACAAATTTACGGTCAATTTCATCTCTTACTGTGAACTTAGCGATGGAAAGTACACTTTTAGTAAAATATTCCCCAAGTTGTCATCAAAAGCCGAATTTCCTATGGGGAGTCGTGAGCTCTGCGGTAAATGTGTTAGTGTCAGTTGCAAATGACTCTGTGGGTGTGGGTGTGTGTGTGTGTGTGTGTGTGTGTGTGTGGGTGTGTGTGTGTGTGTGTGAACTATGTTGTTGTCATGTGAACTCATCACAACAGTGAGTATCGATGACAACTTTCAAGTCATTACGAAGCAAATAGATTACATTTAAAGGTGAATCTGGCAGAGATTTCTAGGTCAACCGAAATACATGTAGCACAAAAAGGAGCGACACATGACACAGAAACCTTCGTGGAATAATAAAATTTTCCTAAGAATTTAAAGGAACAATCAAGGCATATAAAAAAATCAGTGCTCCAAATAAGAAGTCAATACTCCAAATAAAAATGAAGTTGATCGAATTTGGGGTATGATGAAGGGGAAATGCCAAAAGAATATGCATATAATAATATAATGAAGGATAACTGGAGAGGAGTAAAACACCGATAGAGTTAACGAGAACGCTGGAGATGAAATGGGGGAAAAGAATGGAAGACTACAACAGTGAAAGTTGAGTCAGTAGACAGAAAAACAAAGTGAAAGTCAGGCCAGAAGTGTTAAGTCACACTTAGACGGCAACATAATTAGGAAATGAGTTCATCAGCATGTTAGTGATCTTAAATAAGAGGTAAACAATCGGTATAGGGATATGGAATCGGATAAGAGAAACTTCTAGATATACTATTAGGGTGTAAATTGGAATTTTAACAGTTAAATTTAACATTAGGAGGATGATGTTGTGCAGGTACACTTCACAACAAAGGGAGGAGGGTATTAACCTACCCTATGGGCAGTTTGCTAATTGTACAACTAATTAATAACTTACGAGTTCCCGCATGAACTATCATAATTTTATGAAGAATAGAACAGTACTTAAACAATTGCTTTAAATTCAACATGAAGACAATCTCTCAAGATGTCTGGAAGTGTGATAAAACACCTGAGACTAGAAAAGTTCTAAATATTTCAAAATTATCAGTAGTTTCCATGTTGAAGGATGAAGCTATGGCTCTCAGTACAGCTCTAGAATAATCCAAAAAAATAAAAGTTCTTTCCAGAGGTACTTCCCAGATTGGACCCTAACTAATCCACCCAAGTACTAAAAGTTGAATGCGTTCTTTTCTAAAGATAATAACAATGTAATTAAAGAAGATACGGATTTCTGCTCAATTACTAGCCCAGTATTTAGATTCGCGGAGCTTATAGGAATAGTTCATGGTTTAGAAAGAGCAGTTATAATAATTAAATACATCATAGAACAGTCCATGTTACAGAGAGTCTATACCCAGTGATATGTTTTATTACTGAACTACTTTATTAGAGAACATTTCTTACACCCTAATATAGTATATAATATGCAAGAATGTTGTACTTGATCAGTAATATTGTACTTGATCAGTAATGTTTTACTTGATCAGTGCACTGGTTAAAGCGTTTTCTGAGCCATACAAAATTTAGAAGAAGTTAGTGTTCTTTCTTCTAAAAGGGTTCTATTCAGAGTCTATTTAGAGTCAAGAGATTATGGTATAGAGGAAGAAATAAGTGCCCAGAATGAAGTATTTAGTCATTCCTCTAGATTATACAGTTAGTGATATGCTTTACTCTATGTGTAGGAAAATATAGGAAGTTGGAGAGTTCAAGAAAAAATTCAAGCAAACTTAAGAAAAAAGTTACTGGACTTGTGGACTGTACTGGACTTGAGGACTGTACTGGACTTGTGGACTGTACTGGACTTGTGGACTGTACTGGACTTGAGGGCTGAACTGGACTTGTGGACTGTACTGAATTTGTGGACTGTACTGAATTTGTGGACTGTACTGGACTTGAGGACTGTACTGGACTTGTGGACTGTACTGAATTTGTGGACTGTACTGGACTTGAGGGCTGTACTGGAGTTCACCACTCTGGATGAAGCACTCTTTTGTAGACTACACGAGTAGTAAATGATTTATGTTCTCCTAGTTGCACAAAGTGATATATTTATTTCTAACTATGGTTCTAGACTATCTCCAACTATATATGAATAGAGGAAAATGCAAGCGGATGAATGTTTCAGAAACCCATTGCTACAGCGCTACTGGCAAATCTCTTGTATACTCGTAAATTGTGTGAATCATAGAAAGATGTGAGTAGAGGTTTAATACAAGTATAGAAATCGGTGGACATGTTGTTACCTGGAGAGATCTAATTGGACCACTGAAGGGTCAGTAGGATCCAATTAGATCTTTAGTAAGTGATCTCCATAAAGATGCTCTAGAATGGCCTATTTTGTCCTCAGAGCGTTATAAATTCACAACTGCATCCAACTGCTCTAAACAACACGATTACTGGAAATGCTATTGAGCCCGTTTAAAGCTGCTATTTGAACGTTATACTTTAGAGTGTACGAAATAAGCATTTTATTAATGAGCAATTAAGAGAAATTTTTTCATTGTTGCGATACAATTTCAATAAAACTCAATGGAAAATCAATAATTCATGTAATTTTCACTTAAAGCGTAACAACGAGAGCAGCATAAAAACAAATGCAACAGCAACAGCAACAAAAACAACGCAAAACAACAACAACAATCATTACAACAAGAAAACAACATCGCAAAACAACTTTCCTTAACTCGAGCGGAGCTGAACTTGATCTGTTAATTTCAGTAAATTGAAAAATGAAATCGAAAATTGTGAAAACTTCGACTTGGACGTGGATGTGGCCGGCACGGCTAAACGTGGAGTGTTGCTGTGTTTATCAGTACTGATATATTTTCGTTTAAGTGTATGTGAGACTAGAAAAGTGTGTGTGTGTGTTTATGTGTGTTTGGGTGTTTGGGTGTTTGTGTGCTTCTGTGTAGAACATCTTTTCTAGGCAAGTATCTCAAAGTAATTGCGCGTATCTTATTCCTCTGCTCTACTCAACTAAACTCTGCCGTGCGGTGCTCTGTTTTTTACACATTTGCTACGGCAACAACATGTGGCGTTGTTGTGAAGCGCAACCATGTGTTTTGGTTGTTGCAATTGTTGTTGTTGTTGTTGTTGTTGTTGTTGTAATTGAGGTTGTTGTTTGTGCTTTCTGGGTTAAGTTTAATGTTGAGATAGTGCCGTGCCGCGCCGCGCCGGTGCCGCTGCCGTTGCTGATGCCTTTCCCATGCTGGGCTGTGGTTGGAAAAATTGTGTTTTTCCACGAACGAACACACACACAACACAACACACACACTCACTCATATATACATTCAGTCCATGACTGTTATTTTCATTTATTTTTCTTTTCTTGTTGTTGTTGTTGTACGTTTTCTGCTTTGCTGCTTGCATTTTTCAGATAGAAATGTGCGCCGCACGATCGAGTGTACTTGGAGGCAAATCACATTCGCTGAATTGGTCTACGAACATTGCACATTGAAAGTGGAATTGTTTGTGGTCAATAGAAGGAACTTGTTTTGCATTCTTTGGCATAATTGTGAAAAATAAAAATTGAACAAAAAATTGTATACAAAATTTTTTTTAAGTTTTATAAAAAATTTAAGTAATCTTTATTTCACTGTGACAATTCAGTGTCAGTTCAGTGAAGGGCAAAATACTCATTTACAGAAAGTAAAGAATAACATTTCAACATCTGAAATGGTACAACAATGAATCACGTCAATGAAGATGCTATTCCACAGCTACTCTGAGGAATATTAAAAGAAAACTGCAAGGTAGAATGATTCATAAACCCACATCAACCCACCACCATCTCTAGAGTACCTATAGCGAAGCCTTCTTATAATATTGTGAACCACTTCAACTAAGGTGCTATTTTACAGTTACTCGGAGGAATCTTAAAAGAAAAGTGGAAGACACAATGCTTACTAAAACCCACATCAACCCACCACCATCTCTAGAGTACCTATAGCGAAGCCTTCTTATAATATTGTGAACCACTTCAACTAAGGTGCTATTCCACAGCTACTCTGAGAAATATTAAAAGAAAACAACACGGCACATTAGCCCACATGAACCCACCACCATCTCCAGAGATCGTATATCGAAGCCTTATTATAATATTGTGAATCATTCCAACTAAGGTCCTACTCTGAAGAATATTAAAAGAAAACAACACGGCACAAAATGCTTACTAAGACCCATATAAAACCACCACCATCTACAAAGTACCTATAGCGAAGCCTTCATGGCAAACATGGCATGTCAAACAACACAAATGGTGTTGGAATCCATGGCTCCAAAATATTAACAGTGTTTGTCAGAAAATCTAAAATTTCTTTGTTGTGAACACGTGTTAAATGGAGCATAAAATATGACACCCGTTCCCACTGAGTGTCATAAATATTTGCACAGTTCGAACAGAAGTGAAATTATTCTTATAAAACTTGTCAAATGGAACTTACTTGTCAAATGGAACTTACTTTATCGTGATAATATCCGATAGTCAAGTAGCACTGAAAAGTTTCAGCTCATCCTTGGTGAGGTCTAAACTTGTATGGGACTGTATTGGGAAACTGATCTTCATTGTCAGTATCAACAAGCTTTCTCTACTGTGGGTACTAGGCCACATAAGAGCAGAGGGAAGTGAGAAGGCTGATAGCTTAGCAAGGAAGGCTGCGGACTCTCAGTTCAACGGACCTGAATCCTTCTGTGGACTATCATCCAACACCATTGAAGGTGTGCTGAAGAAGTGTAGAGAGATGCAAAAAGAAGTCAAACCTAGATTAAGTTCTGCGGACTCTCAGTTCAACGGACCTAAATCCTTCTGTGGACTATCATCCGACACCATTGGAGGTGTGCTGAAGAAGTGTAGAGATGCAAAAAGAAGTCAAACCTGGATTAAGACAGTTCTAAGCTCTTCTGGGGGACTTTAATCCTAAAAGAGCTAAAGAGTTAATAAACATGCCTCGGGGTAAATTAAGAAACATCGCAGACGTTTCCAGCGGACTCTGAAGACTCAACTATCACTTCAATAAGTTGGGTGTATCTTCAAATGCCATCTGTAGACTCTGTGGAGAAAGTGACGAAACCGAAACTTCACTGTACCTAATTACAGACTGTGGACCTTTGGCACATAAAATTGTTGGAGAATATATCTTAGATAAAGTGTTGGAGAATATATCTTGGATATGAGCAAGATCCCTCAAGTTGATCCTACAAAATACATGAATTCCTGTCGGAATTAAGCCTGACAGACGATCTATAGATGAGACTAGGCGCATATTTTCAAATAAACAGGGGCATTACAATAGATTTTTCAGGTCGCAGGGTATAACAGCCTTCAATAAATCTATCTAGAGAGAGAGAGAGAGAGAGAGAGAGAGAGAGAGTTGTAGAGACTATCCTCGTCTTTCAAATAAACAGGGGCATCACAATAGATATATCAGGTCGCAGGGTATAACAGCCTTCAATACATCTATTTATCTAGAGAGAGAGAGAGAGAGAGAGAGAGAGAGAGAGAGAGAGATAGAGATAGAGAGGTAGAGATATATATCGAGAGAGAGTTGTAGAGACTATCCTCTTCTTTCAAATAAACAGGGGCATCACAATAGAGCCTTCAATAAATCTATCTATCTATCTATGGAACTTACTTTACTTCAAGAAATGACACACGATCCCACAGTTTGACAGAACTAAAATTATTGTTTATTGTAAAAATATGTCAAAGGGATCCTACATTATGTCAAGCCATGGCACACGTTCCCACAGTTTGTCATAAAGTCATGTTATGTTTTCCTTTGAAGAAACCCCTGAAATTTGACAAACAAAATTGTTAAAATTTCCAGAGTTTGACCATCACATGGCAACGAAACACGTCTCATGTTTAACATTTTCTAACTTGGAACAATGTTGTGTTAAATTTAAAGTAATATCTTCTTTTCCAATATTTCTATTGAAGCTGAAAAATGATTATAAAGTCAGAAGTAAAACCAGATTGCTGGCCCCCAAATGCACTTTGTACCGCTACGTCGCGACGCCTTCTACCAATTTAAATGTCACCAGATACAACAACCTTGTACAACTCCAGCAAACGACGAAAAACGCGCGAAGCTAACAAATCAAAAAATCGTGCATATTAACGATTTCCTTTTCCGGTTTTCAAGAAAAAAAAAAACAGACACATTTAAAAAAGTATCAAAGTCAAAATTCATAAAAGAAAGAAAACGAAAACATCACTAAAACACCAACGAAAGACAGCAACAACCGCAACAACAGCAGCAACAACATTGAATATGCAAATGGCCAAAAATCAAATGTTCAATTGATGGAGGAACGAACCAGCGATCGATTGAACGGTTTGGCTGAAACAGACGGACGATGGGTGGGAATGGAGTAGGGGTGGAGTTGGGGGGGAGTCTTAGTCGCATTAAAGCAAAGCCAAAGCCGCCGCTAACAACAGCACCAGCACCAACAGCAGTACCAACGCCAATGCGCAGTTGAATGACATTTGGTCAATTTTGTGATTTGCATAGAATCAATGGGTATGTGTGTTAGTGTATGGGGTAGTGTATGTGTGTTAGTATGTGTGTGTAGAGTGAATGTGTGCTTGTGTTCATGTGTGTGTGCAGCTCACTTTTAATGTGTTAATTAATTTTTTAAATATTAATATTGATTTTAATTTGTTGGTGTTGTTGTCTGTCTCCTCATTTTTATGAGCCCCCGACCCATTCATATATAACCCACTGACCGACCTTGATTCCGGCACACACGGCTATAAACATTTCCAAAGCGGGTAAGTGCAAACAACTCTGAGCGAACGAGCCTTGTGCAGCTCCATTGCAGTCAAAAATTTTCCTACGGTTCCAGCCACAAAAAACCAACAACAACAAAAACTTAGTGGACGACTTAGTCATAAATTCCAGTGGAGATACCGAAAAAAAATATATAAATAAAATACCGAAACATGTTGGACAAAATTTGCGTTAATAACAAAGCCGGAGTAGTCGCTGGCGCGGCCGCCGCTTCCACTGTCACAGCCACGACAAATCTCGTTCGCTGGGCCGTCTCCGGCGGCTGAGAGGTCATTACCACCGCCATGTTTTGCGTTTTGACAATAAAACATTCATGCACACACACACACACAAATTTACAATATTAATGGCAACAACAACAACAACAACAAAGACAACAACAACAACATTCACAATTATAACGACAACCAACAACTACAACACCAACAACACCAACGACTTGAGTTATAACCACTTTTTTGGAAAAAAAAGTACTCGTACCTCCTCTGAGCGAGTCTGAGACTGAGTCTGAGTGTGCGTGTTGCATGCTGCCTTTTCCTGCATCCCACAACGTGATTCATTGCCGCTTTTAGCTGGAACTGAGTGGGCACTTATGGCTACTTATGCATACACGCCCACTTGTACTCAGAACGAGCCGACTGACTGCATGCATATAGTTGGCCCAGTGAGAAGGCAGCGGTAAAGGATCTCAGTCCTTCTTATCTTATATGCAAATGTAGGTCAAGCGAAGGAGCGCGGCCAGGACACACCAAGGTAGCTGGATGGCAGCCTCCTAGGGAGCATCTGCTAATACTGTCAAAAACGACAGAAGTTGACTTTTTGAAATGTTTGGGATGTTCAGGGCAGAGAACACAGAGAAAGTAAAGTATTTTTCGCTGCCAGCATCCATAGCGGACACACAACGATTTTGAGTGGATTCACCACGATTCTGAGGGGATTCACCACGGTTTTGAGTGGATTCACCACGATTTTCTGTGGATTCACCACGATTTTGTGTGGATTCACCACGGTTTTGAGTGGATTCACCACGATTTTGAGTGGATTCACCACGATTTTCTGTGGATTCATGTAAAACGTCCGTCTGCTTTATTTCGCTGCTTTGCGTTTGACGTTTAAGTTTCTTTTCTCTGTATTCTCTGGTTCAGAGCACCTTCTCAGTGTGCCCTGAGCGTGGTGAAATTGTATTTTGTTACCAAAATGAGGAGAAAGCTCGGATCAGAGGGGGAAAGGGAAAAGGAATTGCAGAATAAGAGACAAATTGGAATATGAGAGAAAGAGAGACAGAGAGGAAGATATAGAGAAAAAGAATAAGGCACAACGAGACATAATGAGAGCATGATAATAACAGAGAAATATAGAGATAGAATGAGATAGACAAATACATAAAAAGTAAGAGACAAACAGAGAAAAAACGAGACACAAATAGAAATACATATAGAAATGAGATAGCGGGATTGTGATAGTGAGATTGAAAGAAGAATATTGAGAGAAGATTGAGAAAAAAATATTGAGTGAGAGAATCAAGAGAGAGAAAAACAGAAATAGTGACAAAGCGACACTGACATAGTGACATGGAGACATAGAATTAATGAGACAGAGATAGGGAAATATTAAAATTCATAGAGCCATATATAGAGATATATGTATAACTATGGGGATAAATAGAGGGTATTTGGTGGCTAATAATTCAGGCCGGAGAAAATCTGATTCAGGAATGGGAAACCCTGTTTCAATCAAAGGAATCTAATGTAAATTGCTCTGTGATATCGTCACTTGAATATTAGATTGTCGTATATGTATAAGGGAAATGCTAAGCGTATAAGGAACATCCAATATTCGAATACCGACTGATAGTTCCAATATTTCATTTTGTATGATTTTCTTTGAAATTTCCACGTTTTCCATAAACTGTTCTATAAATGTCCGCATACAAAATGAATAAATCGCCGGAAAATTGTTCAGTAAACAGAACAAGTGAACAAATATCAAATATTTGATTTCAAGAACAACAAAACCGGGGGTAGGTGGCGGGGCTTACATGTAATCCATGCTAAATATAGAACAAAAATGCAAAATTACCAGCAGCATTTAATTACAAAACTTGCGTACAAACACCGCAACCCACACACCCACCCGCACCCCCACCCCCACCCACATCAGTCAACAACCAGCAACCAGCACAGAGCGCCGGACTCCACAACACCGCCCTCCACAAGCCTAAACAAATAAAGGGAGTGTAGCTACGCAATTTGTTCCAGTTCACATGGATTTAAAATCAATTAAAAACTTATAAAAATAAAACAAAAAAATACATAAAAGCAAAAACAAAAACAAAATAAAAAAGTAAATAAAATAGAGGGAAAAAAAGAAATGTTTCTCACATTTTGCAATTAAGGCATTTTTAAACAAAATAAATCTCGCCAGATACCGACGCATAATGGACCTAAAAATATGCCGTGCATGCGTCCGGTGGGGGTGGTGGCGCTGCCGGTGCTGGTGGCAGTGGCGGCGGTGTTGTTGTTGTTGCCGGCGCTGATGTGGCCATGGGTGGCAAGTGCTAAATTGTTTATTGCCAAAATTTAATGAATACAAATTAATTGAGATGCTCGTCCGGGGGGCAGCGTGAATATGAGTAGATGCATAGACAGATACGCATTATGAAGTACACTCAGCCGTGGAGGAAACGCGGGGGCAGCCGGGCAGCAGCAACCGAAGCGTGACCCTTCCGACTGATGGTATGCGCTTGAATGCATTTAATCTGGGGATATTATTTTTATTTTTATTTCTTGTTTATTGTTTGAGACTAAGAACCGGTGAATTGGAGGGGCCGTTTATGAACACTTAACATGTTTTATAGAGGCTTTATACAGTTCTATTCAATTATATATTATCCATATCATATATAACGCAGTTAGCTAGAGGCCGCGGATGGCTCATCGAAGTTCAATGTTGAACGAGGATACAAGGCAAAATAATAAGCACAACAGGGGCCGTGAAGAGACTACTTTTGATGGGGTCTTATGAAGATTTGTTCTAAGGCCAT
The DNA here is from genome assembly GCA_920105625.2 of Clusia tigrina. NCBI lineage: Eukaryota > Metazoa > Arthropoda > Insecta > Diptera > Clusiidae > Clusia > Clusia tigrina. The sequence continues at coordinate 34,004,172 of OV050030.1, forward strand.
TCAGATATACGTTAGAGTACTCCCCCCTTTACTACACACTGAATAACAATTGACGATTAAATTGTTTCTCACTCCTAAGAATAAACATATCGAAATTCACATAAGGATTCAATTGGTACCCAGTCTAGTTGAATAGATAATAATCTTTGGTTGATATAATGGGGTAAAAAGAATTGCCATTAAGAATAGGTACATACCCAGTAATCCAAAAGATCATTAACGAGGGGGTCAATATAGACTGAATAACAGGAATATGGAAAATAAATAACAGGAATATGAGCAATGAATAACAGGAAGATGGGGACTGAATAACAAGAGTATAGAGAATGGACTGTAGAGAATGGACTATAAAGAATGGACTATAAAGAATGGACTATAAAGAATGGACTGTAGAGAATGGACTGTAGAGAATGGACTGCAGAGAACGGATTGCAGAGAATGAACTGTAGAGAATGAACTGCAGAGAACGGATTGCAGAGAATGAACTGTGGATAATGGACTGTAGAGAATGGACTGTAGAAAATGTATTACAGTAATATAAGGAATGAATAAGTGGAATATGAGTTCTGTGAAGAACAACATTGAAGTAGAATCAGTGTCTTAAAATTTCGCTAATAACTATTCCGTACTGGATCACTTTTGATTGCAGAATAGTCATGGGACGAGGTAACTATTCTTCTATTTCTATTCTATGTTTATGTCTCTTTTGAAAACATAAATTTATTGCTATCGGAATTTCATACGATCCATCAATGCGGAACTATACACCGAGTCCTAAGTATAGCCGATGTGGCCATAATTTTAACTCCATGAAATTCATCGATTACTGAATTTGATAAGTGTGGGAAATTCTAAGAACATTCCATTATCGATTCCAGACAGGGTAACAACATAATACAAATCTATTTGATTTAACGGAATATAATGGGCTTTAACCGGTGCTACTCATAGATTCGCATAATCTTCTTCTGGAATGCTGAACAAACCATGTCCGTATGTAAAGAATAGAAAAATCAGAGCTCTGGAAATACAATTCTGCATAGAATCTGTAAGAGTGTTAGCATTTCGAAGGACATCGAACAGCTCACTAAGATTCTTGACATTTTTAAGTATAAAGTCTAAGAATAGAGTTAGAATTAAAGTAAAAAGTTTGTAGAACTAGTGTAATGACTTTGTAAGAACTCTTGAAATGACTTGTGTAGAACTCATATAATATCTTCATAAAATTCGTCTAAAAACTTTCTAATAACTTTGTAGAACTAATGTAATAACTTTGTAGAAGTCATGTCATGACTTTGTAAAACTCGTGTAATGACTTTGTAGAACTCGTGTAATGAGATTGCAAATCTCGTGAAATGACTTGTGTAGAACTCGTGAAATTACTTTGTAGAACTCGTGTAATGGCTTTGTAGAACTCGTGAAATGACTTGTGTAGAACTCATATAATATCTTCGGAGAATTCGTCAACAAACTTTCTAATAACTTTGTAGAACTCATGTAATAAATTTGTTGAACTCATGTCATGACTTTGTAAAACTCGTGTAATGACTTTGTAGAACTCGTGTAATGACTTTGTAGAACTCGTGTAATGGCTTTGTAGAACTCGTGAAATGTCTTGTGTAGAACTCATATAATATCTTCGGAGAATTCGTCAACAAACTTTCTAATAACTTTGTAGAACTCATGTAATAAATTTGTTGAACTGCTTTAATAAGTTTGTAGAACGTAACTAATAACGTTGCAGAACAACTCATGTATTAACTCTATAGAACTGATGTTCTAGTTTTATAGTACTTGTGTAATATCTTTGTGAAGTCATATAATGACACTATGAAGGTATGTAATAACTTTGTAGAACTCGTGTAATAAATTGGTAGAAATTTATGGAATAACTTTGTAGAACTCGTGTAATAACTTGGTAGAAATCGTGGAAAGAATTTGTAAAACTCGTGTAATAATTTTGTAGAAATCATGGAATAACTTTGTAGAAATCGTGTAAAACCTGTCTAATAACTTCGTGGAACTCTAGCAATAACTTTGAAGAACTCGTGTAAAAACTATGTAATAACTTCGTAGAACTCAAGGAATAACTCTGTACAACTCTATAATAATAACTTTCGAATAACTTTGTAGAGCTCATGTAACAACTGTGTTGAATAGAAATGAGAACTTTGAACTTTGTATGCGTTGTAACTCATGTATTAACTTTATAGATAGCATTTAATAATATATAAAACTTATGTAATAACTTTATTGAACTGATGTAAAAACATTGTAGAACTTTTGTAATAACTTTGTAGAGCCCGTGTAATGACTTTGTAAAACTCGTTGAAGATCTCATGGAATAACTGTGTAGAACTCATGTAAAAACTTTGTAGGGACTTGCCTAATAACTTTCTAATAACTTTCTAATAACTTTCTAATAACTTTGTATAACTCATTTAATAACTTTGTAAAACTCGTGTAATAATTTTGTAGAGCTCACGCTACAACTTTGTAGAACTCACGCTATAACTTTGTAGAACTCATGTAAGACCTTCCTTGAACTCATGTGGTCAATTTATTGAATTGTTGTAATAACTTTGTAAGTTTTTGGAAGGTAATATGGGTATTTTTTGTAGTCCTCCGAATTAGATTGGGATTGAATGGAAACTTTCATATAAAAAACAAAGTTCCTTTCCTCCAGTTCTGGATTATCTCAAACACCACGATTAGAACAGAATAGAATTGAAATGTTGTAAATTTCCCACTTTATGGTTGGTGATTTGTGAGCATATTTCCAATCTGCATTTGTAGATCATGGTACTCTGTTTCACCATTTCAATACTAGGAAGATTATAGTTTTCTCCTCTGCATTCCTATTCTGTGTTTGTGCCTGTTACGCTCGCAGCAGTTGCTTCACGTAATTGAAATGAAGTTATTTTTAGTCTGACACCATTCGTAATACTTTTCGTATGTTTTTGTTCCCGCATACTTGTGTCTAAATAATTTTTTGGAATGCATACAACTTTATTTATTTTCTTAGAGAAATTATAGTTTACACACAGAGAGGAGAGCAGGCAGATATCCTCTGCATATACAAAAAGATACCGCACCGAAAATATCTACGAAATCTGTTTGTATTGTATTCGTTTCGTGTCTGGCTGCATGCATGCGTTCTGTTGGTTCGTTCAGCGTCCTGAGCGCGATGGTATGCAGTTGCGTAGGTTGTGGACTGGCGAAAGAGTACGGGCAAATGCAGCCACTTTTCCATATACTCGTCGTACCATGCCGCAATTGCAGCTGCCGACTTGCATAAGCGTCGCAAATAAGCGAGATACTCTTTTGACAAATTACTAGCAGAACTTTCTTTTTTGTTCCTTTGCGGAGTTTGCTGGATGTTTGCTCTGTAGATAAGAGGCAAGTTAGCACAGATTCTGGCCAGTTCGAGCACTGCCCTTGTCAACGTGCCAAAGTGTGGCCCGAAAGCGTGGCAACCAATGCAGACGAGCAGGCAAAACAAATGCAACAACTATGCAAATATTTAATGTGACTTAGAAACATGACAATCGAATGACTCACGGTAAGTCAATTGTCTGTTTTATACATATATAATTTTTTGGCTTTGCTCTATCATTGATGTTACATAGCAAATGAAAGCACTTATTCTGCTTAGGGAAAGGGAAAGTGTGGGGAAATTATTTGAAATTGCTGCCTAAATTGCTCCAAATGAAAAAGAAGCCATTAACATTTAAAATTCGTATTAGTAACGCTCCGGAGACAGGAGTCGTGGGAGTACAATTGAATTAAAAATAACGTTATGTCGACTGGAAACTGCTGTGGCACTCAATTCAGTACGGAGAATGTATTTCAACTGCTTCCTAACAACTTGACTTGATATCTGCAACCTATTTGCAACTACTGTGCAACTTTTGAAGAACTTAATATGTTTGGTGTAACCTTATTGTGACTTCTTTGCAAGTCAACTTGATATTTTATAGGAGATTTCAGAAACTTTTGTGTTATCAGTGATTTCTGCAACCTCTGTGCAACTTTTGAAGAACTTAAGATGTATTGTGCAACCTTAATGCAACCTCTTCAGAACCTATTATTCGTTTATGCTAGATTTCTGCAACTTGTTTGTTATAAGACTGCAACCTCTCTGAAACACTTTCATATACGAGTATATGCAAAATTTCTGGGGCCCATGTTATAAGAGATGTTTTCTGATACCTCTATGCAACTTTTGTGCAACTAGCAATATTTTTTACCTCAAGTGGAAACTGAGGATATTTTTTGTATTCCCTGTGCAACTTAAAACGTCGTAAAGAACTTATCTTCTAACTCTTATGCAGCTACTGTGCAACTAGAACAACTTGGAACAACTTTTGTGCAACTTTGAGCAACTTCTGTGCAGCTTTTCTGTAACTATCATAATTCATAAATTGTAAATCCTTGACGAAATTTCTCTGGAACTTTTGTACAACTTCTATGCAACTTCTGTGCAACTTAAAACGTCGGAAAGAACTTATCTTCTAACTCTTATACAGCTACTGTGCAACTAGAACAACTTTGAACAACTTTTGTGTCATCACAAGGAACTTCTGTGCAACTTTTCTGCAACTATCATAATTCATATATTGTACATCCTTGATGCAACATCTATGCAACTTTTATACAACTTCTATGCAACTTCTGTGCAACTTAAAACGTCGGAAAGAAGTTATCTTGTAACTCTTTTGTAGCTGCTATGCAACTAAAACAACTTTGAGCAACTTTTGTGTCATCACAAGGAACTTCTATGCAACTTTTATGCAACTATCATAATTCACCGTGAATTTTACATCCTTGCTGCAACTTCTGTGTAACTTCAAGCAACTTCTATGCAACTTCTATGCAACTATCATACTTCATATATTGCAAATATGTTTTTTGAAATGTCTCCCCTGTGTTTATGCATATGAAATACGCATCTACTGCTGCGCTACATGTGGCATAAGCAGGTACACAGTTTGAACTAGAAACCCACACACAACTACAAGTACCCTTGTGCACCTGTAGTACACTTAAATACAAATTGTAGCTATGATAATCGTTTTTACGCTATGCTCTTCCCTCCCCTCTGTCCTTGCTAATAATCTAATCCACTTTCCACTTGCAATGTCAGCATCCAGGCAAGGAGATGTGTGAGAATGGCGCAGGAAACCACCCTAGACAACGAAGGACTTTCTGCAGATGATGTCTGCAATTCTCACTTAGCTGACAATGCGTTAGTGTGGCTGTGGCTGCGACTGTGTTTGTGTGTGTATGTTTGTGTTTGTGTGTATATGTCGGTGTTTGTTTGTGTGTGTTTGTGTGTATATGTCGGTGTTTGTTTGAGTGTGTGTGCGAGTTCAAGGATTTGATAGATTTGGTGCGTTTACGCGAACCATTTTTGTGCCTTTGGAAATGTTTGCGTAGACATAAATTGTTGTTGTTTTTGTTGTTGTTGTTTTGTTGTTGTTGTTTGTAAGGCTGTTGTTGTTGCTATGAGTATATATGTATGATGAGTACATATGTATATATATGGGTATATGGGTAGGTAGTAAATCTGTGTTAGCAGACAGCCTAGAAAAGCGCAGGTAGTGCGTCGAAACTAGACAAACAGAAATACATGGTAAGGAGTAGGCAGAAGCCAAAGGGACCTGTTTGCTTCATTTTCATCCTTTTTCTCTAGTTTTTTTCTCTGATTTTCCTCTGATTATTCTTCTCTTATATTTTTGTCTTTATTATACTTTTTTCTTTATTTTTTTTGTTCGCTTCCAGACTAGAAATGCGAAGTTAAATGAATGACTGATGTTTGAAGTGATTGCATATGTACCTAAGATAGGCACTCATTCGTGCGCTTAAGGGATGATTTCTATTTATCTTTCATGGCAGTTGATGGCATTGTGATTGTCGTTGACCCAGCGCAGTTACTGACTTCTTGATCGAATTATGTGGATGGCATACATATTTTTTATCATGTTCTCAGCTGCGACAGCAAAAAATGGGATGAAGTCTTTAAAAGTGAATTTTCCCTAAATTTTCTTATATTTCCTTCTTTTAAATTGTTTTCCTTTTTTTGTGCTGATGCCGAGTTTAATGTACTCTCTTCTATGGAATTGCTGACAAGCAGGTGTAGTCGATTATTGTATTATGATTGCCGGTAAATGTGTGGAGAGAGATGCTACGCCCAAGCAGGGCAACCACGGTAACATATCCCTGACTTCTTGTGCACACCTTCACAGCACCTAATTTGCAAAACAGAAGCTTTACAACTACAAAGGCCAAAGGAAATATACACACAAATTGTAATTTGACTTTATAATAATATGCTCGGGCTTCTTTCGGTTATTATGGAGGAGTAATTCCAGGAATGAACGCTCTTTATCGGGGCTGAAAAGTTTATTTTGCAAAAATTTGCACAAATTCTTTGCAACAAATTTACATTTCTTTTGGTAGGATGTGACAGACTACATAAATAAACATGTGTGGGTGAGTGTGTGTGAAGAAATGTGTTGATGTATGCATATAAACGTATGTGTGCGTGTGTGTGTACGTGCCAGTCGTCATGTCAGCTACCAAATAGGAGCATGTTACCAATTTCTGGCTCTAAATTCGCCTGAGCATCGTCATCGTCGTCATCACCATCGATATGCTTTGACATTGAAATTATTTTCGCCCACTTGCTGCCGCACCCCTGCACCTCATTCTTACGCTATCATGTTTGTTATTCTTATTTCTGTTTTTCTTGTTAGCAAATATTTTGTTTAGAATGTTGGAGTGGTGATGGTGGTGGTGTTGTTGGTGTTGCTGTTGGTGGTGTTGTTGGTATTGCTGTTGTTGATGGGGGGGGTGGCGGTGTTCAGTGGGAAAGGTTGTTTTGTTAGAAAACTTGTATGCTTATTTGCTGAACGAGCCCATAAAACTAATAAGCATAAACACATTTATTGAGGGGGTTGGAAAAGTTGTGCAAACGCCGCTAAGTATGCAGTGATTTTAAGAGCTGATTGGAATTGCCGGCAACAGCCTTAAAATGTTGTTTTAGTTGTAAAAAACACAGAACAAAATATGGTAATAAGCTCAAAACAAATATTAGATGGAGTGAATGATTCGATTCCTATACTAGGTATGTTCAAAGTATGCTAATGAAGAGTAAATAGCAAACATAGCTTAGGAAATATAAAATTCATTCATGAGTTTTTTTGTACACATTTATGAGGGAGCTGGAAATAGTTATGTCAGGGTCAAAAGTAGGATTAAATTAAGTTAAATCCTCCTTTACCCCAATAAGTCAAAGTATGATTACAATAGCAGCTACTATAACTCCTAAAAGTATGCTAAATTCAGAAAAGATTTAAAAAGGATTTAGTTGAAAAATTTTACCGGGATGTTAAGAATTTTATACTTATATTTATATACAATAATGTACAGAAAAAAATATGTATTTTATGTAAGTGAATCATATAGCAATATTGAACTTAAACGCCTAAAAGTATGCTGGATTTTTACAAATTACAAGAAACCAATTAACTCAAGTGTAAATTGAAATTATTCCGTCCTCTGTCAATTATGCCCACACATGGAACCTGCCTATTATTAAATTTTCAATAAAAGAATTGCCCGATTGAACGCTGGAATTGTATTTGATTACGCCAAAAAATATGCTGCTTTAAATTAAAGCTGCCTTTTTAGAAATTTCAAGGAAGCAATTAACTCAACTGTAATATTAAATTTTTAGTATATAAAATGTAGGCTGGAAATGTACTTTATTACGCCAAAAAATATGCTGCTGTTTTTACAACACATATGCCAAGATTGTCTTAAGTGGAGGTATGTTTGAGATGAGAGAAAACATACGATAAAAAAGCACATGTCATATATTATACTAAAGCACCTAAAAATAGGCTTCTTTTGCTAAATATATGCATATGCTATATACATATATTATATACATATATTATATACATATATCATATACATAGATTACATAAATATATCATCCACAAATAACCAGCAATATAGAAAGTGTGGCAGGACTTGTTTATGATCTCTCTCGTTCCAATTTACTGACTCAGGGGGCGTAACTAAAAGTCACACCATCATGCCAATAAATTTAGTCATTGTCAAACCACTACAACAGCAAATGTCACGATTGTGGAGCGGAAGCTATGACCTAAAACACGTAAAAATTTCGAGTGTATAATAAATCACAAAAAAAGACGATTTTAGTAACATAAATTTAGGCGCAAATGAGTTACAGAAAACAAAGCTTACTTTGTTAATACCATAGTTTTATTGAAGTTATTATTATAACGTTTTATATATCCTCGTTTTGATCACCATGCTATCCGGCCAAATAGGAGTAGAGGGAAGTAAGAAGGCTGGTACCTTAGCAAGGAACGCTGCGCCCTCTCAGTTTGACGGGCCTGAACCCTTCTGTGGGCTATCATCCAACACCATTTGTGCTGAAGAAGTGCATAGTTGCGAAAAGCAGCCAAACCTGGAACAATCTTCCGGGATTAATATAGTCTAAAGCTCTTCTGGGGGACGTTAATCCTAAGAGAGATAATAAACATGCCTCGCAGTAAATTGAGAATCATCACAGGCATTTTAAGCGGGCACTGCGTCTGCAACTCAACTATCACTTGAATAAGTAGGGTCTACCTTCAGATGCCATCTGTAGATTCTGTGGAGAAAGTGACGACACCGAAACCTCACTGCATCATGATCACAGACTGGAGACCGTTGGGACACAAAAGTATTTTGGAGAATATATCTTAGATATGAGCAAGATCCTTCAACTTGACTCCTCCAAAATACAGGAATTCCTGTCGGAATTTAGCCTGACAGAAGATATATATATGAGACTATCCTCATCTTTGAACTGAAGAGGGCATCACAATAGATTTTTTAGGACATAAATATGTTTCTGCCTTTTAAATGCAGTTTCTATTTTTCTGCCTTTTAAATCCAGTTTCTTTATTTCTACCTTTTAAATTCAGTTTCTTTATTTCTACCTTTTAAATGCAGTTTCTATTTTTCTGCCTTTTAAATCCAGTCTTCAATTGTCAGTGAAAAATCAAAGAATATATTCTTACGAAAATTTGTTTAATCACCTAAAAGTATGCTTCATTAAAAATATTATTATATTAAAATGAATATTTTATTAACTTCTTACAAAATTTGCTCTTAAGTGAAAATGGTTCAGAAGTCATGTTTACTTTTTCTTTTTGAACGCCTAAAAATATGCTTTTCTTATTAAAGGAATTATTTATTCCATTACACTTATTTCCAAGAAATAAAATGCTTTCCTTGCCAATAAAAAACGTAATAAAATCAATTTCCAGGCGTTGTTTCGTAGCACAGACAGCACAGATTGGGAACATTTTAATACAAACAAACTCACTTCCTCACTTCCTACTAATACAGTAATACAGTAAACGTGTACGTCCTTAATTTCCTGTGCGCTTTTCGCGGAAATTACATCCAATTTAATTACTCATAACTGTAACTTCTAAACCAAGTATCTTAGAAGAGAAAGTTTGAAAATCTTGTAGCTTAGCTCCCAAAGGTTTCGTGGTGTCAAATGTAACATTTGCTCACTTCCACGCTCTCATTTAGAAACAAAGCAACAACCAGAAAGTGGTTCACAGAAGTTTGCCAAAAACTATAAGAAAAATAAACTTATAACTTTGGTGGAAAATTTCTTTAACAAAATACAGAAAAATGTCATTAAACTATGGCACAGCAGCACCAGAGACGCGGCGGTGGCAGCACAAATATCATTAATTATAATTAAGGACGACAAAGACAACGCTCGCGCCACCAAACAGCAACAGCAAAATTTCGCTCCTTTTTGTTTGTATTTCTTTTTTCCGTCTTTGCTTGTCCTGTCAGCAACAAATACCAATAAAATCCCCAGCGACACACACCGAGCAGCAACAAACAAGCAACTAAATTTTCATTATCCTGCCGTACTGGTACATTAAACCGAAGTCGAAATGAAGTGTGTTTGGGAGTGTGCAAATTACCACTACACCAACGCGGAGCATTTGAAAGGCAAAAAAGCAAAAATTTCAATAATTAAACCAAGTCTACACCGCACGCAAGCAAATTGAGAGCAAGGCAGGCAGGCAGGCATCCTTTATTTGATTTTTCTTTCCTTTTTTATGGATTTTTAGTTCATTTTCTATATTCCCACAACCTGCGCAAGCTTAATCAAATAAAAATATGCGAGACTATGTCAGTAATATAAAATGGAAAATCCTTTTTACACATATATACCTAATTTCTATATGCACAGGTGCCCCGCAGGGAAGCGATTATGTCTGCAACTAACTTACTAGTAACTAGTTCCAAAAGAGTAATGACTGGAGGCGAACTGACTTGATGAAGTCCTGGTAACTAGGTTCGACTGGCACTAGTATACAAGAAGTTCCCCGACAATTAGTTCAATAAGAGATCAGTTGAGACTAGTACACAAGAAGTTCCTTGACAACTAGGTCTGTAAGAGATCAGTTGAGTACACAAGAAGTTCCTTGACAACAAGTTCAATAAGAGATCAGTTGAGACTAGTACACAATAAGATATTGACAAAAGTGGAATAATAGATCAGTTGAGAGTAGTACACAAGAAGTTCCCCGACAATAAGTTCAATAAGATATCATTTGAGACTAGTACACAAGAAGTTCCTTGACAACTAGTTCAATAAGAGATCATTTGAGACTAGTACACAAGAAGTTCCTTGACAACTAGGTCTATAAGAGATCAGTTGAGACTAGTACACAAGAAGTTCCTTGACAACTAGTTCAATAAGAGGTCATTTGAGACTAGTACAAAGCTACTAATTTATTAACAGATCAGCTGGAATTAGTTCCCTAACAACTAGTTTAATAGCAGATCAGACGTAACTAGTAGAGAACGAACCAGTTGCCTGACAACTTGTTGAATAACATACCAATTGAAACTAACATAGAATAATTCCTTAAGAACTAGTTCAATAACACACCAATTGAGGCAAGTAACAAGCTTCCTACTAATATAGAATAATATATAAATAAAAAACTAAACTAGTTCGTTATCTTTCTTTCCTTACCTTTCCCTATCTTTCTCTTTCTTACTCTTTCTTTCTCTTTCTTTCCCTTTCTTCTTCATTCTACTTCATTCTACTTCATTCTTCTTCATTCTTCTTCATTCTTCTTCATTCTTCTTCATTATTATTCATTATCTTCATTCTCTTCATTATTCTTCATTACTCTACATATTTCTTCATATTTTTTTCTTCATATTTCTCTTCTTTTTCTTCATTATTTTTCATTTTTCTTCATTCTTCTTCATTCTTCTCTATTCTTCTTCATTCTTTTTTATTCTAATTCATTCCTATTCATTCTTATTCATTGTTCAACATTCTTCATCTTTCTTCTTCTTTCTTCATTTTTCTTATACATTTTCTTCGTTCTTTTTCATTCTTCTTCATTCCTTCTTATTCGTTTTCATTAGTTTTCATTCGTTTTCATTCGTTTTCATTCTTTTTCATTCTTTTTCATTCTTATTCATTCTTATTCATTGTTTTTCATTTTTTTAAATTCTTTTTCATTCTTATTCATTCTTCTTCATTCTTCTTTATTCTTCTTCATTCTTCTTCATTCTTCTTCATTCTTCTTCATTATTCTTCATTCTTCTTCATTCTTCTGCATTCTTCTTCATTCTCTTCATTATTCTTCATTATTCGACATCTTTCTTCTTTTTCTTCATACTTCTTCATATTTTTTTCTTCATATTTTTTCTTCATTTTCTCCATTCTTATCCATTTTTCTCATTTTTCTTTATTCTAATTCATTCTTATTCATTGTTTTACATTCTTCTTCATCTTTATTCATCTTTCTTCATTTTTCTTCTTCATTTTCTTCATTCTTTTTCTTCATTTTCTTCATTCTTTTTCATTCTTCTTAATTCGTTTTTATTCGTTTTCATTCTTTGTCATTCTTTTTCATTCTTCTTCATTTGCTTTTATTGTTCTTCTCTATTCTTGATTACTCTTCTTTATTATTATTAATTATTATTTATTCTTCTTTATTGTTTATTATTATTTATTCTTTATTCTTCTTTATTCTTCCTTATTATTTATTATTATTTCTTCTTATTTCCCTCTAATTTCCTTTTTATTTTCTTCTTCTTTCTTATTCTTTCTTCGTATTGCTTATTCTTTCCTATTATTTATTATTATTTCATATTCTTTCTTATTCTGTGTTCTACTTATTTATTAAAATTCTTTATTATTCTCTCTTATTATCCATCTTTATTAATATTCTTTATTATTATTTTTATTATATTCTTTATTATTGAAGTTTCTTAGTCTCTCTCTTTTTCTTTCTCTTTCATTTTCTTTCTTTATCAGTTTCTCTTCCTCTCAGTATCGTTCTCTACCTCTCTCTATTTCTTTCTCTATGTTTCTATCTTTCTGACTGTATCTCTGTATATTTCTGTCTCTATCTCTCTACCTTTCTCTATCTTTCTATCTTTTTTTCTCTATCTTTCTATCCTTTTTTCTCGATCTGTCTTTCTCTATAGTTCTTTTTCTATCTCTATCTTCCTTCCTCTATCTCTCTATCTTTCTATTTTTATTTCTCTATTTTCTATTTTTGTATATTTCTATCTCTCTATCTTTCATTTTATATCTTTCTATCTCTCTATCTTTCATTTTCTATCTTTCTTTCTCAATTTTATTTCCTCTACATCTCTATTTTACTTCCTCTATTCCGCTTTCTCTCTATTTTACTTCCTCTATCTCTCTATTTTGCTTCCTCCATCTCTCTATTTTTCTTCCCCTATATCTCTATTTTACTTCCTCTATCTCTCTGTCTTTCTGTCTCTATTTTACTTCCTCTATCTCTCTATCTTTCTTTCTCTTTCTTCTTCTAACCTAGTACCCAATCGTTTTAATTCCATTTAATACAGACTCAAAAATTAACTGCTTCAAGGAACTGGTTTCATATATTTTCTGCTGGGATTCCGGCTCTATACAGCCCATGACAGGCAGCCAAGAGTAATGTCCTGCAAAATATAAGACGACAAGCAAAGCGAAGAAGGCAGCTCAGCAAAAAAAAATTGAGAAGCTTTTGATTTCAAGGCGTTCGAACCACAAAGACAAAAAAAGGTACAAATTAGTTTGGCACCAGGAGATGCTTGGCTGCTTGGTTGGTTAGACTGCTAAGAACAACAACAACAACAACAAAAACAACAACAACAACAACAACAACAACAACAACAACAATGAGCGTACAGCAATAACTACAACAAAAGGTTGATCTTACCACACTAATACAGCATTTTTTACAGGCAATTAATTTGGTTAAAATTTGTTAAACGTTTGCTCGATTCCTTTGCCTGGCTTCGATATAGAAAAAGGAAAAAATGATGGTCAGGATGTGGTATGGTAAAAAGTTTAACGGTTCTGTTGTGGCTGTTTTCTTTTTTCTTCTGCTTTGCTGTGCTTGTTTGCTGCGATTTATGATTGGATATAGTGAAATGCGCTGTAAAAAATGAATGCTGGAAAAAACGAATGCTGGAAAAAACGCTGAAGTGGCAAAATTTGCAGAATTTTTTTATTAAAATTGCTGGCAACATTTATTATGTCCTACTTTGGGAATTGCGGAAACATTTGGAAGGAGCGAGGTTGCAATAAATCTCATAATGAGGCAGTCCGTGAAGTTTACAGTATAAGGATATACTTTGGATACGTACAGGCTGTAAGACAAGCTCGCCCCGCAAGAATATTTTTGAGTCCTCCGGTGTCTTTTAGGATGTCTGTATGCCTATGCATAAACGAGTTAGTTCCTCAATGTTTCTGAAATGAAGATTTGAGTGTTTCCATATTTCTTGAAAGACACTTTTTTAGTCGGGTAGTTTTTAGAAGGTTGCAAAAGGTATTGATCAGACTCACAGAAGGAGCTTATTAAACGTAATAAAGTACCCTCTTTCAAACTCCTCTGAAGAGACTCAAAAAGGAGGGATAATGTGAAGGATTTATATAAGTATGTGAAGGACTTATATAAGAATGAAAAGGACTTATATAAGAATGAAAAGGACTTATATAAGAATGTGAAGGACTTATATAATAATGTGAAAGATTAACATAATAGTGTGGAGGACTTATATAATAATGTGAAAGATTAACATAATAGTGTGAAGGACTTATATAATAGTGTGAAGGACTTATATAATAATGTGAAGGACTTATATAAGAATATGAAGAAATTATATAATAGTGTGAAGGACTTATATAATACATATTCTATAAAATTATATATACAGAATCTTTTGTCCTACAGTTTTTAACATTCAATTACTTTCAAGTGCTTCCTTTAACAACGTAGGAAGAAATCCAAAATGTACTTTAAACTTCCTGGACCGAACCCACGTTAGTTTTGGTTCAAAGACCTATAAAAGTATCAGCATTTATATTCATAAATGTGGGTACCAAACGGTGTCTAAATTCAGGATTCCAACTTCAGGGAATTTTTTGTTTCTTAAGTAATTTTTCTGTTGAAATTTTTGATGAGTATTTCGTAAGCTAATTCAAATTATTGTCTTATTTAATAAAAAAATTTATTTATTAGCCTATTTAGAATAATCAAAAGAGAAAGTCAAAGAAGAGAACTCATATTTAAGTGTCGTATCTCGGCAGCTTGTCGGAGGCATATGCGACAGTTCAATATTTACAAGTAAGTCAGTCTCAAACAAGAGGATTAAAGTATGGAATCTGGTTGAGATGCTAATGTCTGCATTTATAATTAAGTTCGAACAATACGGGAGGTATGAGTATAGGTGATAGACTTTAGAGTTGATGAGCACTTTAGTTTATTCGAAATTTTTGATATATAAGCTGGAGAAATTAACCACATCATTGAAAAGGTGAACACAACAATAGAAACAGACGCAGTCACCACGAAGTTAGAAGAATGCAACAGAGTGTTGTTATCTATTGGTGATATAGTACGACTTCCAGACACAAAGACAAGAGAAGAACAAGATAAATGAACAGCGAACGCAAGAAACTTCAGACTCAGAACAATATTCCACATATACTCGTATATCAAGAGTAAAGATATCAGGCCACTTGACTGGAAATATATGTTCTAAATCAACAATTATATCAATTGAAGATTGTAAAACAAAAACCCAAAGTTCATCATAGAAGTAAAACTGAAGAAGATCATTTTTCAATAATACAACAATATTTCAAAGCTCGATTGTTCCAACTGTCCACAATCATTGTTAGGAAAACCAAAGTCCCAACTTCATTTGCTCATTACAATAATTCACTACGAGACAATTTTCAGATATTTAGTTAATATTCAGATATTTAGTTAACGTTCAGATATTTAACTTACCTGTACTGAAGAGAATTATAGATTGATAATGTTTTAGTCTCTTAGTTTATCTCCCTACAACTGTGGAGATCAACCATGACTCGACTGAGTCAGATCAGTTTACTTCAAGCAGTCTCAAAGGAGGCATTTGTGATCATCCACCAACAGAACTCAGTTTTCCCATGGACTCACTTCAACTTTTAGTACAAAAATTAAATCGCACCCTACAGAAAACAGTTTCCCCAGATGAGTTCCATTGTGGCTATTGATAGTCGAGTCATAGTTGATCTCCACAGTTGTAGGGAGATAAACTAAGAGTTCTTAAATCATCTTCAGTCTATAATTCTTCTCATCTGAATCTTTCGAGTATATTTGGATTGGAATGAGTTTATGTTAGAAAATTCGATGATGTTCCAGAACTAAATAAGAATCACCTCTTTTGTTACTCGAAATGGAATATTTTAATAATACTAGTTTTGGTTTTGGATTTCTAATAGAATTATACCAGAGCCTATTCCAACTGTAAATTCTGGGCTTCTGGTCAGAGAGAACTGTAATCAGTCTGAAGGAATTATGTTATAGCAACTAACGAGAAGGTTGTGACTTATATAATGATACCAATTTTTTCAATCATGATTACTCTAATTCAATCATCAAAATTAAACAAATATTATATAATATTTTTTATATTATTTTGATCCCTTGATCCCAAATCTTTTTTAAAGATTTCGACTATTCTAACAAAATTTTATATAATAATTTGTAATTTGTTTATAATCTACTCACAAGGGGAACAATTAAAAGGCAATACAACGCTTCCTAAACTAAATCTTAGTTTAAATTACCAAGATTTAGACAGGTTAAACATATCTTGGGGACCTACTCCAGCAAAATGGACAACATATGTATGCATATCTAGGCACTTTATAGCTTTCATATACCTTTTCGTATAGAAGTATGTGCGAACCGTATACAACCTTCACCAAGCGTCTTCCGAACTATGAAAATTTCCCGTCTTCAGCCACTTTTGAAGTGAGAATAGATTTGATGGCTTATTGTGTGGCAAATTCGTTTAATTATAATTAATTCAGAAACAGATGAGCCGGTTTCAGAGCAGCAGTTAACATGATGCGATCCCCCCCTCCTCCTGTAACTGAAGATACAATAATAAAGATTTAAAGCATGAAGCGTTTAAACTGGCACGATTTTTTTTCTATTATTATATATTTAATTTTTTTACCATTGAATTTTTATGGATGGTTTTTTTTTTAAATATAACCAATTAATTTATGAACAATAATTTAAGTTTAAAAATTATTTTCAAAAATAATTTGCATATCTTTTAATATAAAAGGCATCTTCATCATCATCATCATCATTATCATCAACAGCCGCGCTCAGCATTTGCATACAAGACAAGAAAAACTTTTCAACAATATTTAAAAAAAAATACTAAAAAAACTCTCGACAAAAAAAACTGGTTGCCAACTCTTAATTATGTGTATATGATTTTTTTCTTTATACATATATTTTTTTGTTAATATTTTTCTATAAATGTATTCTAGTTTTAACCAATAACAGATATACAAAGTATCTCACAGTAGAAAACATACAGATACAATAGTTATATTCTATATATATTATATATAAACACAGCAATTTATACAACAAAAATAAAATAATAAAAATAAAAAAACCAAATAAATTTAAAAAAATAATAAAAATAAAAAACACATTAAATTTTAAAAAAAATAAAAATTAAAAAAAAACACATTAAATTGAAAAAAATAATAAAAATAAAAAAAACATTAAATTGAAAAAAAATAATAAAAATAACAAAACACATTAAATTTAAAAAAATAATAATATTAAAATAAAATAAAATTAAAAAAATTAATAAAACATCAGAAAAAATTAAAAATATGTATGAAATAAATAAATAAGAGACAAAGTATAATTATATAAAAATAAATGACAGTATTGGTGCCAGTATAACGATAGGTTCAGTATAACGATTGGTTCAGTATAACGATTGGTTCAGTATAACGATTGGTTCAGTATAACAATTCCTTCAAGTATAACAATTGGTGTCAGTATAAGAATTGATTCAAGTATAACAATTGGTGCCAGTCTAATGACAGCTCCACTGTGTTCTTAAAATTTCTCATATCGAAAATTCATTATCATTTTCATCATTTTCAATGCAATCATTAAGTGTTCGCATCACCGAACCGTAGCGAACCTCTGTTATACTGAACCCCCACTGTCCGGCACTATCAACATAGCTGAGAGATATTCACCTTGCAAGTTGTAGAAATCAAAAGCTCGTTCTATGCCGCATGCAATCAGAGCCGATGTTGTTGTGGTCGTTGTACCATTCGACAGTGTGGAATTGTTGCTGTTATTGTTGTTGTTGTAATAATTGTAATAGTTGTTCTGTTGCATGGGATAATCCATCAGCGACATTTGTTCAATTAAATCCATTTAGCCGGAGTGTGTTGTAAATGATGTTGATGATGGAAAAGGAGGAGGAAGAGGAGGACTCATGAAGTTTCCTTGTTTGTTGACTAAAGAAACTTCAATATTTTTCTGGATGCCTTTAAAAAACAATTTTTCTTTAAAAAAAAAAAACCGCACTTTTTTTTTAAGAATATATGAAATTTTGTTTCTATTTCACTGAATTGATTGATTTTTCTTCTATTTTATATATAAAATTATGTTTTATTTTGTTTATTTACAAATTGTAAATGTTTTTTCTCTTATTTTTTCCTATTTATGCAGAATTTTCCAAGCAATTTCAGCATTTTTCTTCATTTTTCGCTATTAATTTTCTCACTATGATTTTTCGTCGATTTTCCTCTGTTGTTGTTGTGGTGGTTGTAATATTCCTTTTGCTTTTTGTTGTTGCTGTTGTTGTTGTTTTTGCTTCGCTGTGCGTTTTTGTGGGTGCCTAGAAGGCATACATCTATCTATATCAATGCCCGTCGTAGCAGCCGAGATAACAAATTTCTTTGCTATTTATTTACTAATTTCGACTGCGTGTGCAGCAGCAGTCGCAGCAGGTCAGGGTGCTGAGTACGAAACGAAGAAGAAGACGTCTACTTTCTATTATATTCTGCTTTTTGTTTGTGTTCCAATGGGTATGTTTGTTGTTGTTGTTGTTGTTGTTGTTCTAATGTTGCAGACGTTGCACGTTGACGACTCAGACCTTGAGCATTACCACGCACACAAACAGGGAACGCAAAGCAACAAAAAAATTTCCAGACGCACCTTCAGGATGGTTGTGCGCTGGTGCTTGTGTGTGTGTGTGTGTGTCAGTTGGTGAGTGGGTAGGCACGCAAAAAGCAGCGACTGACTGCGGCACTCACTGTGTGGAGGTTTATGCTGTTGTTGTAGTTGTTGCTGCTGTTCGATTTGTTATTGTTGTTGTCTCCGCAAGCAGAGCCTTGGCAGAAGAAAGCACTGTGAGGCAGCAGTTCAAAGTAGACGAAGAAGACAGACGCTTCAATATGAGAAAGTGACACCGAGACACCGACTTTTGGTGATTTTCCTTCTTGTTGTTGTTGTTTTTCTCACTCTCCGATGTTGTTGTTGTTCTTGTTTTTGTTGTACGGCTGGTGTGTGTGTGCTTTGTGGTGGATTTCTTTATTATTATTTTTCCTTCTGCTTTCTGCGTTCTTTTTTGTTTTTGTTTTTGTGCGTTAGAGCAAACGTTAGTGGCGTTTGTTGTTGGAATTGTGCGAGACAGCCGTCGACGTCGCTGCCGTCCTCTTGTCAACGATTGAGAACAAATTTTTCTTAATTAATATATGAAAAACTTTATTTATTGTTTTATTGTTGTTGTAAATATTCATATAAATATGCACTCTCTCTTTCTTGTTTGTTGTATTTATTGAAGTATGCGTTAAATTTGTGTGTTTTGTTGTAAAAAGATACTCATAAATTTGTAATTTATCTGTGAGATATTTATTTTCTTTTACTTATAAGTATATATAAAAATTTATTTATTTATATTCTTTTTTTACACTTTAATATGCTCGTAATAATTTTTGGTTTCTTCAAAATCAATAATTTTTTCTTTTTTAAATATTTTAATAAAACTTTTCTTCTTGCATGTAAATTTGATTTTATTAATTAACTTTTTCTTATATATATATTAATTTTCATAAATTTTTAAATTATTTTTTATAAATTTTAATAATAATTTTCATAAATTTTAATAATAATTTTCAGATATTTGTTTCTTTTTTAAATCAACTTTATTTGTTTTCTTCCTCTTGTATATCAATTTTTCTCTCTTTACTTTATTTATGTATTTTATTTACATTTTATATTATTATTATTTTGTTAATTTGTAAAAATTTGTAAAATTGTTTGAAAAGCACTTGCGTTGTTGTTGTTGTCGTTTTATTTGTATAAAAATTCACTTTAAATTGTAATTTTTCATGCAACTGCAGAGCGGTTATTTTTAGCCACTTTTTCCGTTGCCGTTACTTTTTGTAGAATATTTTGCTTTATTTTTATACTTATTTTTGTTTTATAATTTTTGTATTTTTTACGTTGTTTGTTGATGCTTTTTGGCCAACTTCAGCTACTTGAGATTTGCACTTTAGTAATTGTAAACGAATAAATTGCACACGTATCTACCGTATCCTTGACATTAACACTGTGTATTTGTATCTGGCGGCTACATTTGCCTTCGAAATAACTTAAGCGCATTAAATTAAATACGAATTTGCAACTTCATACATAGAAATAAATATTATTTTCACTTATTCCAAAAACTGCCCGTATCAATTATAAACATACGAATCAAATAAATTGCTGGCAGAAATAAAAGTGTAAAGAATTTAAAGAAAAAGCAAAATTTTTGTATCTGAGCGCACGTTTGTGTATGCGCGTATCTGTGTTACTTCGCCACTTTCATCCGAAATACACCGCTAACAACGATGTCCAAACAAATACTAAATCAATGAATTGCCGTCGCCGACGAAATTCACCATTGTTGCCGCTGCCAGAGCCTCCGTGCCGCTGCCTCCACTGCCTCACCGCCGCCGTCCAGTTGCTTGCCTCTGAGATAATTTTTTCACTTTGCCTTTGCAGTTAGCGCTCCCGCGCTTTGCTTTGTCCTCACATTCAATCTACGCTCCGCACGGCGTTTCCACACTTTTCTCACTTGTTCTCTGCTACACACCAACTTTTATCAGCGTTTGCGTTTTCGCTATTTTTGGTGCTGCTTGATTTTTACTTCTGCGATTCTCTCTCCACCTCTCTCTCTCTCTATATGTTTAAATATATGTGCATGTGTGTCGGGCTCAGCCAACAATACGAACCTGCGCTAAAGTTAAACGGCAAAAGCATAACGCCGCCATCTGTGCCCGTCCGCATGCACACATGTGTTTGCGTTTACATGTGTGTTAGTGTATCCGTGTGCCCGTGTATCTTGTGGTGTGCATGACTAACCCACATGTACAGGGCCCGCCGCCGCTAGATACAATCTTCTCTTGCCAAACTCAGGCTGCTCTACTCAATCGCTTCAGTCGCTGTTATAATGAATGAAATACCGATGCAGCCGCGCGTAGTGTAAAGGGCGCATGTGTTGGTGTATCCATGTGCGGCTCGGCTCTCTCTATGCATGGACGGTTTGATATAGTGTGAGTGGTTGGTGTCAGTGGGGTTGTGTGTTAGGAGTTTATATGCAGAGAGAGCGCAGTAGATGTTTACATTATTGGCGAACCCGGCTCTCGGTTGTACTCTTTTTCAGAAAAGCGTTTCCCACACTTGCTGCGCCGGTACAGTGGCGAATTTTCAACAAAGCCAATAAAAAAAACTCATTGAATGGCATATTAGGTGACATGTCATTTACGAGTAAGTGCTGCAGTTTATAACGGATCAGTTTGTGCAGGAAAATTGCGAAAGCGGTAAAATTCATTCACATAAGGGGATAGATTCATGAGTTGGGCCCAGAAAACCAAACAGGGATCACCAGATATCGTATGAAAACAAATCTAATGCAGATCTTAAAAACGGGTGTGTCGTAAAATACCGACACCATGTGGACTTAAGTAAAACGAGTTTATGTTGTTAAGTTAAAGATTCACACTGCGACTTTCGAAAGCAAAAAAAGGAATAAAACAAAAATAATCGTATATGAACTGCTGACAATTTAGATGACATGTCATGGGCAGTTCAAAGTTGTTAACCAGCACTACCAAAACTTAACTGCAGATTCATAATGTATTAGATACTAGTTTCGTCAATTAACTAATAAATGTTGAAATTTTATATACATAATTGGATATTATGCTGACATTTTATATAATTGGAGATTGAGGAAAAAGCTAATTGGAGAATGAGGAATAAGAAATAGCTATCGTATATATTGATAATTAACAAATAATTGGTAGCCGCATAACAAACTGATACACATTAGAATTCGAATACCTTTCGACACCAAGTGTTACAGGTACTGACATAACTCATGACTTCTCATCAGACTTGACCAAATCCATAATTTGTGATATACAAGTATTAGTAGAGACATTCATATGCTTATAAATGAAACACTAGGGAAGAATTTTGTTTTTCCTAATGACAATAACGTACAATATAGAGGTTGGCTCTACACCAGACTCTATCAAGTCGTCCATAGTTAAAGAAACTGATCAAATGTTATCAAGTCCACAAGTGGAGCTGAATGAAAAGTGTAAGTTCAAGTACTTGTATGGCTTGGTATTCTGGGAATAAATAAAGACTTTCGGTAATGAAAACGTAAACGGAACACATTATAAAGCTACGGTCAGGCAATAATCTATTAGTCGGAACTTTATAAAGCAACATTCTTACAGGTGAAAATACAGAGATAACGTAAGAATATCATTGTCATTGCGACTGAGTGGTATGGAAGGTGGTACGCTTCACTAGAGAAGCTCTGTGGCGCACTAACATATAAACATCGCCTCTAATTGGAATTAGTAGAAATATTCATACTTTTCTCCAAATGGTTCCCTGAGATATAAACGGCCGACCAAAATCTTATGCGTTTTGATGTACAAAAAAATTCTGATCAGGTATATAATCACCTGAACTTGTCAATTCGGAATTTCATATCTGAAATACCCATTTCCGGTATTCATGTGGACACAAAATTTCAATCAAAAACATAAAAATAAATAAATAAATAAATTTCGCTTGATTTATAATAAAAATTTTATTAGAACAGACCGAAATGTGATAAATTGAAAAATAAACAATTGCATTGAGTAGCATGTTAGATAAAATGTATTAGAAACCCATTAACTGAAGCTAACCATACACTCAAAGAGCCATACAGATACAAACACACACACACACAAACAATTTATCAAAGTGCGGCAAGTTCAAGTGTAGTCCAAATAGGTAAAAACGCCAGCAGATACGAATCCCCATCCATGTGAATGCAGTTCGCACCTACACAAATGTAGAAATATACCGGCAAACGAGGATTACAAGAGAGAAAGAGAGAGAGCGCGAGACATTGACTTGAGAGTCAAAGAACGATAAAGAATATCAAAAACCACAGTGGAACAGAGTTGCCACAATTTTAATAATGAAAACAATTTAAAGTTCTATGCAATGTGTATAGACTATAATACAAAGAGATTTATTTTACTTCAATGAATCGAAACTACTATTTTCGTAACATTAGCTGTCAAAGTGAATAAAAATTCAAATTTGAGTCTAGCTACCCAAGCGATATAAAGAGCTCAAATCGCGAATATAGTGGTTTAATAAAACCACTGTTGATTGTTGTTGTGGGAGCTACGCTTATGAAGCACGCTCTACGTTGGGATATAGCACTGAGCAATTTATTAAACCACTATTTTCGCTGTTTAAGCTCTCTATATATATTGTTTGCTCAGCGATAACAGTCAGTTGTTTGGAGCTTCAAAAGCAATGATGACGTCCCAAAACTCACGGTACAAGGAATGTTTGTAAAAACGCTAATGAATGTTGACCAGCAAAGCAGCTGCGATTTTATAAGAAAAACACCAGATTTTTAATAATGATTTTGTTAAATAAGCCACACTTTGCTTAAAATTAAGTTGATATATAAGCGTATCACAACAATCTGGCAGCATCATGTTAAACTTAAACAAAATTGAAGGTAAAGGTAAAAGAGAGCAGAAATTCTGTCTCAAACTCAAGCATCTGAAGCATGGTACACTAACAGGTGGTGGCGTACCGACGGATCATTACCTCTTTTATATAATTTTAATGTTTTCAATAAATTTGCGCTGTGTAATTACGCTCACTTCCGTCGCGCAAAAAAACCGTGGAAATATTAAAACTTTCCTCCAAGATGAGCACATTATGGCCTGTGAACTGTACAAAATTAATGTCAGAATGGTGGTGAATGCTCTCCACGTCCATCGCCCGGACTGCCACCATGGTCTGCACCAAGTGCAGCAATGTGTGTGCCAGCACCACAAAGTTCAAAACATACAAATGTCAACAAACAAAACAGGCATGAATTGCGGTGGTGAAGCAGAGTCGTAAAGCAACAACACAATTACACGGCGAGAGAGTACGCAATCAAGCAAGACTACCAAGAGCCGCTGTGCAAAACAAGAATAAACCACGTGCAGAGCAGTAATTCAAAATTGTTCTTGCCTACTTTAGCGTATCTGAGGATTAATGAGAGAATCTCCACGAAAGTACCCGGCAGAAAATAGTTAGGAGTACGCATCGAGCAATTACATTGGAATATATTAAAACTCACTGCTGCGCAACTACGTAGTTTCATACCATTTAGGGTACGTTTTTATATGGCGCGTACATTTATTTTGATGTCAGTACTTTTTTATTCTTTTCAAACTTTTTTTGTCACTTATGTGAAGATACTATTCCTGAAAAAATTTGCTGCCAATGGTGAGAAAAATATGTATAAGGATCATGACATACAGAACAGAAAATACATTTGTTTTTTTTGTTTTTTTTAGTGGTACCGACATTTGATATGACTTAGGAACCTTATAGTAGGTATCTATCAGCGCCTACTGCGATAGTTTGTTGTAAATAAAAGTCAGTACCAAGTAATCTAGTACTATAAAAAACTTTATTTACCTCGTTGACTTTAACACATTCTTTTGGTAAATTTGACCAAGCTTCTGGAGATGAATGTACTGAAAATCCCACACAGGTATTCTTGAATACTTGGTACTTAATAGTGTCAGTTATTGGAAGACAAACTGATCCACTTTCTTCTGCTATACACAGAGTTCACATTTGCCATTCTCTAGAAAATAACATATATTTTCAAGTTGATATTTATAGATGTTTAAAGGATGAACCAAAAACTAGGCTATATTAATATTTAATTCGCCGCCAAGTTAGAAGAAAACACTGAGGTAACTACGAGCCCTTCATGATATATAAGGTTAGCAAAATATATAAGATTAGCATGATATATAAGAGTAACTAAAAATCCAATTTAAGCAAAGAGTTTGTGAATCAAACTAATCGTAGTAGACTATCTACATAAAGACAAACATTCCGAAGGTGATATGAAGAAATCTCCTATAGTTGTTCTGATTAACATTAGACAAACACATTTTCTTGATGTCTATTAATAAGGCAAGTTGCCATTTAAAAAATTGTTAAATTACCAATTTATATTGTAAAAAATATAAAATTATTGCTATTTCGGTGTGATTTGCATTTTAAAATGAAAGAATTAAAAAAATGTATGTAAAATGTAAATTCAAAATTAAAAAAATTGAAATATAATGTTATCATTTATTGTCATTATGCAATATGATCTAAAACAAATTATACAAAAGTATTAAAATGTAATCTTTTATCATTTATTGTCATTATGTCATATGATCTAAAATAGAAAATATACAAAAATATTATAATGTAATCTTTTATTATTTATTGCCATAAGTTTATCTTATATATTTGCCTGCACAATTAATAACATATGACGTCACACTAAATCAGCTATTCTAGTGAGCAGGCCTTCTTTGGCGTTTTTTCATCAGAGAAGTGGTCGTCGAAATCAGTCGATTAAAACTCAGTGGATTAAAAATCAGTGTTGATAGCGATATTTTCTGGAGGGTTGCTAATAATGCAAAATGAGAGTTCAAATTCAGCAGAGTGCATTTTTCCTAAAAGGAGCCCGAGCCAGTAACGAATCAGCGGCAGAGCTGAGAGTGAGAGCGAAAGTGGGAGAGCACACAAATTGCTTTCTACAAATGGATCTTTGATAAAGTGAAAAATAAGTGAAGGAACATGGGTGGAGGGGCATTGCGAAGGGGGAACCAATGTGTGAATTGATAAATGCAATATGAAAGAGGAGGCGACAGTGGCCGGCAAAAAAGATGTAGACTAAAAAATATGTATGTACATACATATGTACATATGTATACTTCAACACTGGAGCTCCGTGGTTTTGAGTGTGTGTGTGTGTGTTCGCAAGTACGGGTATCTATAGCTTTACTAACTGCTAGATACACAAAAACAACAAAGAGCCTAAAATTTATGCGAAGACACACAAATCCACTGAACGCGACTCGCATAAAACTCGTTTAGACAGTTCGTCTGCCCCACCACCCCCCGCAGACGGGCATTGGAGCACATATTCGGCATGATAAGTGAGTGGCAGTATTAAACAAACACAAAAAAAAGTGAAATAAAAATACTCATAGTCATTTGGAAGGCAGGCATCCATGGGTGTGTGTGTATGTGTGTATGCAATTACCGCATGCAGCAAACAAGTTATGCGTGCTGTTGTTGTAGCTCAGCTATGCCCGTTGGAGCTCTGGCATGAATGCATGCGGCATTGCGGAGCGCACATTAGACAAGCGGCGATCATTTGAATTGCAGTGCAGCGACGGTGACGGCGACGCCGACTGCGACGTCTGAGGCTGCTTTTGCACACGCACATACAGTCGGCAGAGACCGCGAGTGTATGACTGGACGCTTCGGTGGAAAATGCTAAGAATTCGTAGCTAAAAATTGAGGCAAGTCAGCATCATCGAGGGCGGAGGGAGGGAGAGGAGGCAGGGCAGGCAAATGGTCAGGTTTAATGTCAGAGATGTGAAGAGTGAAAACAAAAAAACAAATAAATAAATAAATGCGTTTACACAAATCAAAAGCGAAATGGATGCGATGTCGGGTTTGGTGGCGGAGAGCACGGAGCGGAGCGCTTTCGCTTCGCCTGCTTCGCAATGCCCGCATTTCTATTCTCAAAACTAATCAAAGGAAAAAAAGCTGCACCGGGTGCGTGTTTGTAGCCGCACATGCAGCGAGGCATGTACCCCTACAGCGGTGCCTACTCCCAGTATCTGCGGCGCATTCGTTTTTTATACGCCAGTGTTGTTGTTGTTGTTCTTGTATATTTAACTTCAATTTCGTTGCGTGCATTTTCGTTGAATTCCATCTTCTACACTTGTGCGGTTTATGCTTTTATTGACAACTCAATTGCCTTATCAATGATATTTATTGCTGTGTGCGTTTTCTTAATTTATTTTTTAAATTTCGTTTTTTTTTCACACATATTTTATAAATTTCTTTTTTATTGCTTTTAAAACAGCTTCGTAAATTATGAGTGTGAGCCAAGAATGCATGAGGCATTATTAAAGCAAAGTTGTCTAGCAATAGCATGAAGTAGAGCTGAGCCAGTGGAGTGATACTGGCTTTATTTAAAACACTTTGGCAGCACTGTTCGAAACAGCTGATCATGATATTTCATCAAAGAAAGGAATAAATAAGCTTTTTGTTGGAAACTTAAGTAAATTGAACTGAGTTATTTTTAACTTCTAACCCATAACATGAATTTAGAGAAAGAATATAAGAGAATATAATATAAGAAGAGATAGAATATAAGAGAATAGAATATAAGAAAAGAGACAGAATATAAGGGAATAGATAAGAAGAGAACACACTGGAAGAAAATATGTACTAGATGAAAAACTAACGATAACTGAAGTGCCTTAATTCGCAATCTAAGCCAAGGAATGGAAATTTAAAACATATTATTTGACATGGATTTAAGTATTATACAGAAATGGATAGTGAACATCTGAAATTAGACATGAAAAAGCTAAATAAAGAATTTTGAATATACATACATAAGTACCGGTAAGTGTTATAACAGGAAATTGGAATCTGGGTACTCATGGTAGGGGAGACTGAGAATTGCCTCAAATGACTTTTGCAGCAGTTGCATGGATGAGGAGGAGCAAGAATCCATCGAACACCTCATATGTACGTATCCAGTGCTGTCCAAAAGAAGAAACACTTTCCTCTGGATACTTATTTCTGGACTCTTTGGGAGATATTCAAAAAAAAAGAAGCTTCATCAGCTGCTTCATAAAAATTTCAATTACGTGGACTTTTCAAAGGGAATGATACATTTGTATCACACGGCATCAGATTGTTAATATTTATTTATTAATTGGGGAAATTGTTCTTTGGATATGCAGAAGCGACCTTGATTCTTCAGTCGTCTGGTGAAACAAATTTTTGTCCATATACAAAATAGTTCACTTAATAAAAATGTAGAAAAACTCAAAACACCCGCTTGGAAAAAGCGTGGATATGCCACTGGGTACAAGATATACTTATGATTATATAACAGCATCTCCGCTGTACTATGGAAGCTTCTTTATCAATCATACTTGAGTATAAAAACTTATTTACATACTTACATTCCCATATTTCATATCGAGCTCAGTTGAAAACTTTGAATGGAAACTTACCTAAAAAGAGAAGGAAAAAATTTACATGAAAAAATGTGACTAAAAATTAATATTTATAAGAAAACTGGATAAAAATACAGATGTGTAAAATATGTAGATACAATGGGAGAACTATAAAACAATTAACATGAGAAAAATTCTCAGTTCCAGCTTCGCAGTTCGCACCTCAAACCTCACACTTGGGCAGGGGCAACAGGAAAAGCCTTGACTGATATGAGATATTGTTGTTACTTAAATATGAGAACAACAACAACAACAATAGACAAAGTAGATAAGTTGGAAATTCTAAGCTTACATTTTGGAGTCTGAAATTGTGAATACAGCAGACTCAGAGACACAAAGAGTCAGTCTGTCCGTCAGTATCAGTATCACCTGTGACCAGAATTTCGTAGAGCAGACACAATTCATTCATAGGCACAATAAATAAAATACATAAAAAAGTGGCACACACATATGTATGTGCGCAAACCTAGTAGGAAATGTTATCATTCACCGAGGCTTCTCCCTTTAGATGCCATTACTCTTTGTAGACCCATTCAAAGAACAAATGCATCGGAGTGGTAATGTTCTTTTTGGGTTCGTTTTTTTGTCCATTACGATCATTACGACTTTTTTCACTGGTGACCCATTGCTGACACACTGGTGACCCATTGCTGACACACTGCTAACCCATTGCTGACACACTGGTGACTCATTGCTGACACACTCGTGACCCATTTCTGACTTGTCATCAGACTTATCATCAGTCTTGATAATTGCTTAACAATGGTTTGCGAATTGTTACTTACCATACACAGATGACATGTCATCAGTGGGGTTAATTGTCATTGTATCTACCTCTATACACACTAGTGACCCATCCCTGACTTCTCATCAGTCGTCACTACTTACTTATCCATTAATGGTTTGCAAATTAATACTTATCACATATAGATGACATGTCATCTGTGGGGTCAATTGTTATAGTAGGGTCCCTTTTGGCAGTCATATGCTTCATAGCTGCTATATCAGCAAGCACACACATCAAAGGCATACTACATACTTCTCGCTAAGAATGGTCAACAAATTGGTACTTATCATATATAGAAGACATGTCATCGGTGGTGTGACTTCTCATAGTATCGCTAACTTTCTTCAAGGATTTCCTACCCATTACTTGCTTATTAGTCATCAGTGACATACCACTGATCAATCGTTGGCTTATCATCAATTGACTTAGTATTATTATCTTTTTTTATGATGATTACTCGCTGATTAGTCATCAATGATGTCGCAATGACCAATTACTGTCTTGTCATCAACTGACTTAGTACTATTATTTTTTCCTTATGACGATTTCTGGCTGATATGGCATTAATGATGTCGCAATGACCAATCGCTGTCTTGTCATCAATTGACTCAGTACTATTATTTTTTCTTTATGAGAATTTCTCTCTGATATGTCATCAATTACATATCAATGAGCAATCGCTGACCAGTCATCAATTGACTTAGTACTATTATCTTTATTATGACAATTTCTCGCTGATATGTCATCAATTACATATCAATGACAAATCGCTGACTTATCATCTATTGAATTTGTACTATTTTAATTTTTTATGATACTTTCTCGCTGATATGTCATCAATTACATGTCAATGACTAATCGCTGTCCTGTCATCAATTGACTTAGTACTATTATCTTTCCTTTATGACAATTTCTCGCTGATATTTCATCAGTGACATGTCAATGACCAATCGATGACTTGTTATTAAGGCCAAAATAAACAAATTTTCGTCTAGTTACACATCATTGCTTCAGTAAAATGTCAATTTAAGGTCATCCATACATAATTTATGCACCTCCTGCCCTATCCCAGATCCTTCTCTATCGCAAACACATATGCAGCGATTTCCAACTGGGCAGCAGTCCCTCTTACGAATGTGTACAGAGCCAGGCAGTGAGTGCATCAGGCAAAAAAATTTGCATAAACATTTGCGCATGCGTCGCGCATATTTCCACCCTTTGCAGCGTGTTCAGCTAACAAAGCGTCAGTCAATCAATCAATCAATCAAAACAGTTAATGAATTTCTTTTTGAATTACGAGTGTATCCCTCCCCTCCACCCCTCTGAGAAGTGTTTGCTATGCATGCACACGACTGTCACTGCAGTCACCATTCGAATTGCGAGGCGTGGCGTGGCGAGGTGTTTGCCATAGTGTGTTTCTGCATATTAGTTGTATTTATACACACTATGTACTTATTTTGTTTATTTATGCAGCCAATGCGGAAATGCTCGCAATTGTGCTGCGTGCAAATATTTAAGTACAAAATGGTTGGAACGTTCCATTCAGAAACCTCAATCGATCTCTACTCGAATGAATACTCAATGACCGGAAGAGAGCAGTGAGCTGGAGAAGCGAAATTTATTCACTTCTATTTGAAACATGCTGATTAATCGAATTGAATGCTTAGGATGGAGGGTTGAATTAAAAATTAATAAAATTTGGTGCAATTATATTTGAATTAATTATAATAAAATAATTATTTAAAAGGATCCAATGAAATTTGTCAACCATGCTAGTTTGCCTGCATATAAGAACCTTCTAACGAAATTTGGCAAACGTGCTAGTTAAACGGCATAAAAAAAACTTCTAACTAAATTTGGCAACCCTTATAGTTAGTCTGCATATAAAAGGCATCTAACGGAATTTGGCAAACGTGCTAGTTAGTCTTCATAGAAACAGGACCCAATGAAATTTGTCAAACATATTAGTTAGTCTGCATATAAAAAGCTTCTAACGAAATTTGGCAACCCTTATAGTTAGTCTGCATATAAAAAGGTTCTAACGAAATTTGGCAAAGGTGCTAGTTAAACAGCATATAAAAAACTTTTAAATAAATTTGGCAACCCTTATAGTTAGTCTGCATATAAAAGGCATCTAACGAAATTTGGCAAACGTGCTGGTTAGTCTGCATATAAAACCACCCAATGAAATTTGTCAATCATACTAGTTAGTCTGCATATAAAAAGCTTCTAACGAAATTTGGCAAACGTGCTAGTTAAACGGCATATAAAAAACTTTTAAATAAATTTGGCAACCCTTATAGTTAGTGTGCATATAAAAAGCTTCTAACGAAATTTGGCAAACGTGCTAGTTAAACGGCATAAAACAAACTTCTAACTAAATTTGGCAACCCTTATAGTTAGTCTGCATATAAAAAGCATCCAATGAAGTTTGTCAATCATACTAGTTTGCCTGCATATAAGAACCTTTAACGAAATTTGGCAAACAGTGCTATTTAAACTACATATAAAAAGTCTCTCATGAAATTTGGCAATAAATTTGTAACTCCCATTGGTATGATAAACGCTCTCGAACAGGTTTCAGTTGCATTGAAGTGCTAGGGAAGTCTCAGAATGTTGGAAAAATATTAACAAGACGCAGTTGTTCAGAAAGCAAATTCAAAACCCAGTCATCAGTACTATATGGGTTCAACACAACAACGTAAGTCTAGTAGGAAAGGGAGTCATACTACGCCATTAATTGATTATAAATGCAATCTAGAAATGAGGGCAGTCTTGGCGTTAGCTTACAGCACTTTACTAGTAGTCTGATACTCCAAAGAAATTGGACACAGAGGAAACGAAACCCATTAGTTCCAAAAAATATTGTGTTCTTATGGGAAGAGAGGCGACAAGCAACCCCCAAATGCTACTGTAGAGGAATTTGTGAATAGTAACTTCAAGAGTGGACATTTTGTGTTTGAATCCTTTAGAATACCAATTGAAGCAACAAAGTAAATTGCTGTTATTTGCTGATTGCTCATTGCGGACATGTAAATACGTCCCGAAGTGCAAGTTTCCAGTCTTATGATGACTACCTACGCGTTTATTTACAAGTGTTCCGGATGAAATGTGGACACAGGCGAACATACTTTTGCACTTGCACAAACAAACAAGTCTGAACAATTGAAACTAAGGGCAGCATGTGCACTTGCGTCCACACTCCTTGCCTCCATTGATGTTATGCAGTGCTGTGGGGCCCGTTGCTACTTCCACTGGTGCTGCTTCTACTGCTGCTGTTTCCACTGCCGCCGCTTCCACTGCTGTTGTTTCCACTGCTGCTGCTTATTTGTATTAAATTATTTGCAATAATAAACAATCACAAAGTATCCGCAGCAAGTGACCCTCGCCAGAGCAGCAGCACCAGTTGCAGCTAGTGTAATAGTGTCGATGCTAAGAGGAGGACTGAGGGTGGGGGAACCTTTTATAGTGCTAAAAATAGCAACAACCAATTAAAAGAAAACAAACCAGCATTCGCGCAGACCCTGCTGCTGCCGCTCTGTATTGGCACTCGCCTATCCCTCGGATAATTGCTGCTGCTCCAGTGCGCAAACAACAAATAACGCAATTGGTTACAATGTGTCGCCGTGTCGTGCCGTGCCACAAATGCCGCATGCAACAATGTGACAACTGTTGCCGCTATTTGCAGTGCATTAGCATTGATATTTGTCACCTTTGCAACCGCGCGTGTGGTGGAAAATTTCACAATTGCCCGATAGATAAGCAAAGGGACGTCGCAGGCGGGTATCTGCAGTGGCGGGGTGACAGGAGCAGGGTTGAAGCGTTCGAAGTAATGTGTTCACGAGGTTGACCACTTTTAGAATCACCGCTCGCAGTTGACGACTGAAGGTGTGTCTTCCAAACGAACCGTGCAGGAAGTGGAAACAAATTGTTCTTTATATAAAGACTCCAGTCCTGGCCAGTGAGGAACAGATGATAAATGGGGTGTACATGAGCCTGAAGGGACCTAAACAGAACTGAAGATTCTACTAAAGATTCTAGGTAGGTAGGTAAAAAGGTTGGCGACCCTCGGATCGCCTCAATTAGCCATAGTGATGTTTTGATCTCGTATCCCCGCGAGCCTAAAGATGGTGATATGGTAAAATTACAACCAGCCGGACTTGTTAAGAAATGTTGATAGCCCTACTAGACCCATGCCCCAGACCCTCTAGAAAAGGACTTTCGAAATATTTGAGACTCAAGCGAGCGAGGGCAATCACAAAGAAACTCAGAGAACTTTCCGAAGATTGTCAGAGAAAAAAGAAGGAACTTCAAATTGTCAAGAAGTAAAATATAAAAGAATTGATACTTAAAAGTGTCAAGAAGTAAAATATAGAAAGTGTTTTATGGATTATAAGAGACTCGGTTGTTCCGGGTACGGTAATGACTGATAAGCTGAGGTGCACCGATAAATTTAGACTTCACAGAAGTTGTTATTGATGGAATCTCTGATCGGTTGAATGGATTCTCGGATAGGTTTGATGGATTCTCTGATCGGTTTGATGGATTCTCTGATCAGTTTGATGGATTCTCTGATCAGTTTGATGGATTCTATGAGCGGTTTGATGGATTCTCTAATCGGTTTGATGTATTCTGATCGGTTTGATGAATTTTCTAATCGTTTTAATGGATTCTCTGATCGGTTTGATGGATTCTTGGATCGGTTTGATGAATTATCTGATCGGTTTGATGGATTCTCTGATCGGTTTGAAGAATAATCTAATAGGTTTAGTGGATTATCTGATCGGTTTGATGGATTCTCTGATCGGTTTGATGGATTCTCTGATTGGTTTGATGAATTCTTTGATCGGTTTGATGGATTCTCAAATCGGTTTGATGGATTCTCTGATCGGTTTGATGGATTCTAGTATAGGTTTGATGTATTCTCTGATCGGTTTGATGGATTCTCTGATCAGGTAGATGAATTCTCTGATCGGTTTGATGGATTCTCTGATCGGTACGATGAATAGTCTGGAGAAACATTAGACAATGATCGATTTGAAGAATTATCTGATCGGTTTGATGGATTCTCTGATCGATTTGATAGATTCTCGGATAAGTTTGATGGATTTTCTGATCGGTTTGATGAATTCTATGATCGGTATGATGGATTCTCTGATCCGTTCGATGAATAATCTGTTGAAACATTAGACATTGATCGGTTTGATCGATTCTCTGATCGGTTTGATGGATTCTCTGATTGGTTTGATGGATTCTCTGATCGGTTTGCTGGATTCTCTGATCGGTTTGATGGATTCTCTAATCGGTTTGATGCATTCTCTGATCGGTTTGATGGATTTTCTGATTGGTTTGATGGATTCTCTGATCGGTTCGATGAATAGTCTGGAGAAATATTAGTCTAGACACTCATTCGCGATATATTCTGCTAGAGAATTTTACTGATAATTATGTTAGGGAATCTTGTGATAATTATATTATTAAATATTCTTTAAAACATAACACTGAATGAAACTGTAATTTTCTTTTCTCCTCAATTATCACCGACGTTTAATCCTGAACTGTTGTAGAAATAGTCAATCAATGATTGCTCAATCTTCCACCAATTGTTTGGGACTTCTCAGAACGTTCTTTGCCAGCATGAGCATGTTAACTCATCCTACTCCCCTGTAGCTATTCGACAGACCACTTCCCTTGGTTTCCGTGATAAGGCATCTTCCACAGTACAGTTTACCACTACCGTAACGTAGTTGGTGTGTCTGTCCGATAGTACGATTCTACAGCCCCTGGAAATTGAAACATTCAGCTTCACCTGCTCCTGCTCCTTCCAGAGCCGAATCAGAGCAACACGTGGCACAAATGAAATGAACATGCCGACACCTCACATCAAACGTGTCCACAGACAAACAGTCCGCTGTCATTTCGCATTCCGCAAGCAATTGGCAAGTTCACTGGCGACAGGCGACAGGCGACAGGAATAATGTGGCAACTGGCGACATTAAATGAAATTATGCCCAGCCACAGCGAACACACATAAAAACCAAACAGTGTAAAATAAAATAGCAAATAAAATAACAAATAATGTGAAATACTCTGGAAATACTCGTAATATGAAAAAAAATGTGATAAATCATGAACGGTGAGAAAAATTGAATTGAACGCAACAAATTGGAATTGACAGTGGAGCTCTGGAAATGTTGCATAATAAATTATGCAAATCTGGAATGTCACTTCCAATCGAAATTAAATCAAAATTAATTTGATAGAACCTGATGCGAATGGAATGTATAAAGGTGGACTACGATAAGCCGCTGAAGCTATTAATCACAACATGTTTATTCAGCGTAAGAACAAAGCAGACTCTCGGCGGTATCTTGAGAAGAAGCAGTCGGTAATTGAAATCAAGTTCCTGGCATGTGACGAACAAAGCTTAGGAAGAGTCAAGCATAAACAATAGCGGTATTTTCTGAGCTTTGTTGGTAGATTACTCCAGCTTTGTTGGTAGATTACTCCAGATTGCCTGATTGCTGCGACAGGTGTCAGAAGACCACATTAGTTTAGTTCAGTGAAAACTTCCAAGACCGAAATTCCAGAGTGGCTGAGAACCTGTTCAGGAAGCGGAACAATGCTTTTATAGTTTCTGAGTTCTCGGTATGAATCCAGCTGATATAGTGGTATAATTCATAAAGAAATTACTATAGCGAAATAAACTAAAGCACTCGGCTACTAAGACCACTGGAAGTCCCGACCAATCGTCTAAGAAAGGTGGTCAAATGCAATTGCAAATGGTGGTGAAGATTTCACTATCTCTCTAATATTAACTCTATACTAGCATGAGTTGTTTCTAATCAAATCATGGTGACTTTCAAGTTTGTTTTCTCAAGAATTCCTCGGTATACATATTGAACAAGTATGAAGATTTGACTTACAACTTTGAGATCCAACTTATACCGAATATGGTTACCTTATATGTTAAGGCCTCTTTCATACCATCTTCTCAACAATCCAATAGTTACGCCTTAACTGTGAGGTTTACCTACCTCTTTTAATACCATCTTCTCAACAATCCTGCGGAATATATTTACGTCTCATCTGTGAGATATGCTTTCTAGTATGTGATAAGTTTAGAATTTAATGGCACCTTTTTAACTTGATGTTTCCAGCAATCCATCGGAATATCTCCATTTATCGGAATATCTCCATCCATCGGGATATCTCCATCCCTCTCCATGAACAAGGTTAAAGATTTGACTGTGTGTTTAGCTAACATGTTTATGAGGTATTTTGGTCTATTCTTTTCTTCCTCATATATTTTGGAAGAACATTTGTTTCCAACCAAGAATTTTCAAAGGTGTCTGTTATAATCTGGACAAAGTTTTGGGCTAATACATGGGCTCCCTGATTTCGTCAATGTCAATATCTTCATTTCGTCTATCATACAAATTTAGTCTTCAAATAATTGGGTTCTTTGGAATTACGTGAAACACTACTTACTGGAGAGATGATGTTTGACAACATAGGATCTGCCTCATGGCGTTACCAGATTGTTACCAAGGTTATTGTGGTCCAGTTCTGTTCATTATCAATAATTAACGAAAGGACTTTCTTCCATACTTCTCCGGGTTCTTGATTCACGCTCTTTACAATAAGTGACAAACTTGATTAAATTGATTTTGGAGCCCCGACCAGAAATACTTGACCGGGTTTGAAGAAATTTTGTGTAATGATCGACAGATTTTTAATTCCTCGTACATATGAATTTTTTATTACCCAAGTTCAGAACAGAATTCCGAGATTTTGTTTATAGAACTACAAACACCGAAATTTTCAACTTGATGATGGAGTAAATACCGTCACCAGTGCTGAGTACCATTTTACTACA
Organism: Clusia tigrina; assembly: GCA_920105625.2. NCBI lineage: Eukaryota > Metazoa > Arthropoda > Insecta > Diptera > Clusiidae > Clusia > Clusia tigrina. The sequence goes on from OV050030.1 coordinate 34,040,961, forward strand.
CTCATCAACATTTTCAGTTATCAATTCACCAGTCCTTTTCTACGTCTAATACTTTGGTATACAGGAAGCTGATCTCTGCTTTGAGGCGTGTTTTGGAGCTGGTTCGACTTGCAGTGGTATCTTTTGGAAATTATTCGAGGCCCACAGTAGTAACTGTTTATCTTCGCCACCCGATGCAAATTTGCTGCCGTCTGGTGAGAAATCGACAGCACACACTCTGCCCACATGCCCCGTAATTGTGTAGATCTGACGTCCTTCCAGCAAATCCAACAATTTCAAAGTGCCATCGTCACTGCATGAGAGCAGATAATCGCCGCTCGGATGGAAGACCACATCATTGACAGGAGCTGCATGCGGTTCGTATAATTGCACCAGCGATTGTGCGACAACATCGTAGACTTTAACGCGTTTCGAGCTCCAGGCCACAGCCACCAGGCGTCCCTGGGGATGCCAAGCCAACTGGTTGGCCATGCCAATGGAGTCCCTAAAGACATGCACACAGCAGCCCGTCTTCAAGTCGTAGATACGCAGGGTTTTGTCGTCGCTGCAGGAGGCGAACAATTTGCCATTCGGACTGAACTTGGCCGCGCGCACCCAATTCGTGTGGTCCGCGTACGTTTTGACCAGGACATTCGGTGCCACATTCCACAATTTCATGAGCTTGTCGTCGGAGCCGGTGATTAGCATTCTGTTCGTCGGATGGAAGTCAATAGTGCGCACGGGTTTCATATGAGGTCGAAAGTCTCGAAACGAACCGTGTATTCTCGGCTCCCAAAGCTTCACCAAACGATCTTTGCCCGCCGATGCCAGCAGATTGCCCTTGGGCGACCAACTTATGCCAAGCACGGCATCTGTGTGCGTCTCGAAGCGGGCACTGAACTTGGTCCCATTAACACTCCATAGTATGACCGAGCCATCTAAGGAGCCCGTAGCCACCTTCTTGCCGCATGGACTGAATCGTACCTGAGTAATGACTCCGGTGTGACCGGTGAAGTGGCGCTCCAAGCTGGGTGCAATCAATTCTACGTCCTTGTTTTTATGCATTACGGAAAAAATTTTCAGTTCTCTGTTCACATGTGAAATGTCGATATCAGTTGATCGGACTGGCAAGTCTGAAGGGAAACAAAATAATCGGATTGCTATACTCCTGGCAGTTCTCTACGGAATAACAAACAATGTTTGTGTGGAATACAGTAGAATTTTTCCATTGTAGAAGATTTTCAGGTATGAGTCTTTCAGCAATGAACTGGAAGTTAATCCACTGAACTGATATGGTCAGACATGACCTCCCAATTCCCAGGGTTTGTTAAATATCGGAGCAGTAGATCTGGTGAAATGGTGGACTATTTAGGACCTCTCTAACCAGCAAAAGAATGATATTGAAACTGAAACCCCACAAATTGGGAACACAATCAAATATGAATAGTGAGAGAGCGGTTCTAATTAAAGGAGGAATTATTTAGGTATCTTTCGGAGAATGATCTCAACCTTACAAATCTCAAAAAGGTTACTTGATGTCTGTGAATATTCTGCCAAGCTCTAGGATACCATCTTGGGTTAGGTTAGGTTGTATGTCTGCCCTAAGACTCACTTAGGCCTGTTCAAGGTCCATTGTGGCCACTAGAGCTTTTTCACTACACCTCCGGATACCATATTTGATCGACTAAGTGCATGTCCCGAAGCTCTACTGTGGACTTAGTACAAAACGGTCATGGATATAAAACAAATGCCAATCCCTGCACATAATTACGTCACCGACTTAGTGAACCTTGCCTAAAACTACTTTTGGACTATCACGCTAGAGCACTCAGCGTCCAGCGTGATAGTCCAAAAGTAGTCTTAGGCCCGCTTCACTAAGTCGGTGACGTAATTATGTGCAGGGATAATTGCGCGGGATTGGCATTTGTTTTAAATCCATGGCCGATGTGGACTAGGTCCACAGTAGCGCTTCCGGACGTGTACATGAAAATATATAAACTACTTAATGAAAGGAATTTCCGTCTACGCATGGAGATGACTGGGATTGTTCAGCCCTAGGTTGGCTTAATATAGTGTGACGAAATAGTATTTTAAAAATTCATAAGAAAACACGAATAAACGGTAAATGCTTTAAACCATTAATTATAAGTCAATAGTGGACGAAATTTGTGGGAAATCGTGAGTGATGTTCACTGTTTCTGTCACACTATTTGGCATAAAGAACACGCTATAAATGATGGTATCTCTTTTTCATTAAAGGATTATAACTAGAATGTGAAGAATAAACTTGAAGGCAGCTCAAGGGAATAAAAAGTGTATGTATTCTGACAGGGGAATTCAGGTGCGACTTGATAAAGGCGTTCAGTTGAGACTTGATAAAGGAGTTCAGCTGAGACTTGACAAAGGAGTTCAGTTGAGACTTGATAAAGGATTTCAGTCGAGACTTGATAAAGGAGTGCAATTGAGACTTAATTAAGGAGTTCCGTTGAGACTTGATAAAGCAGTTCAGTTTAGACTTGATAAAGGAGTTCAGTTGAGACTTGATAAAGGGGTTCAGTTGAGACTTGACAAAGGAGTTCAGCTGAGACTTGATAAAGGATTTCAGTCGAGACTCGATAGAGGAGTTCAATTGAGACTTGATGAAAGAGTTCAGTTTAGACTTGATAAAGGAGTTGAATTGAGACTTGATAAAGGAGTTCCGTTGAGACTTGATAAACTTCAGTTGAGATTTGATAAAGGAATTCAGTTGAGGCTTGATAAAGCAGTTCAGTTGAGACTCGATAAAGGAGTTCAGTTGAGACTTGATGAAAGAGTTCAGTTGAGACTTGATAAAGGAGTTCAGTTGAGACTTGACAAAGGAGTTCAGCTGGGACTTGATAAAGGATTTCAGTCGAGACTTGATAAAGGAGTTGAATTGAGACTTGATAAAGGAGTTCCGTTGAGACTTGATAAAGCACTTCAGTTGAGATTTGATAAAGGAATTCAGTTGAGGCTTGATAAAGCAGTTCAGTTGAGACTCGATAAAGGAGTTCAGTTGAGACTTGATGAAAGAGTTCAGTTGAGACTTGATAAAGGAGTTCAGTTGAGACTTGATAAAGGAGCTCAGTTGAGACTTGATAAAGGAGCTCAGTTGAGACTTGATAAAGGAGTTCAGTTGAGACTTGATAAAGGAGTTCAGTTGAGACTTGATAAAGGAGTTCAGTTGAGACTTGATTAAGAAGTTCCGTTGAGACTTGATAAAGCAGTTCAGTTGATACTTGATAAAGCAGTTCAGTTGAGACTTGATAAAGGAGTTCAGTTGAGACTTGATAAAGGAGTTCAGTTGAGACTTGATAAAGGGATTTCAGTTGAGGCTTGATAAAGGAATTCAGTTGAGGCTTGATAAAGGAGTTCAATTGAGATTTGATAAAGGAGTTCCGTTGAGACTTCATAAAGCAGTTCAGTTGAGACTTGATAAAGGAAGTCAGTTGAGACTTGACAAAGGAGTTCAGTTGAGACATGGAAGCTGAAGCGATAAGTTCAATATCAAAGTAAATTGGGACAAATTCAAGTTCTATTTCATTGAGATGAATTTTTACATCCAATCGGAAGGTAGTGAAAGTTCATTGTCTATCGGGATCAAGTTTAAAGTCTATTTGAATTATGGTTAATGTCAATTGTATTACTCTCAAAGTATATTTTGATTGGATTTAAAGTAACTTGGAGATGAAATTGAAGTTTGGATTCGTTTTAAAGTCAAATGGAATCTAATTCAGAGTGTATGCGAATCCAGTTTCAGGGCTCTTTGGATCAATCTCAAAGCATATTTCGATCAGCTGTAATAGGGATCAAGATCAGAGTGTATTGAACTGAAGCTTCACGGCTATTGGGATCAATCTCAAGGTATATATGGATCAGCTGTAAAGTCAATTGAGATCAAGTTGAGAGTGTATAGGAATATGAATGAAGTTTGAGGTCTATTAGGATCAATCTTAAAGTCAATTGGGTCAGTTTTAAAGTCAATTGAAATCCAGTTCAGAGTGTATGCGAATGAAGTTTGAGGTCTATTAGGATCAATCTTAAAGTCAATTGGGTCAGTTTTAAAGTCAATTGAAATCCAGTTCAGAGTGTATGCGAATGAAGTTTGAGGTCTATTAGGATCAATCTTAAAGTCAATTGGGTCAGTTTTAAAGTCAATTGAGATCCAGTTGAGAGTGTGTTTGAAAGAAGTTTCACAGCTCTTGACATTAATTTCTAGTCTATCGGGATCGAGTTAAAAGTCGATAGTGATTAAGGTCAAAGGCCACTGGGATCAAGTTCAAAGTATATTAGCATCAATCTTCGAGGCTCTGGGGATCACTCTCAGAGTCTATCGGGATCAAGTATAAATTTCATTAGGGTATTTTAATGGCTTTCAGAATCTTGCCATTCACAATAAACGCCGATATCGCTAATATTTTTATGATTGAATTAAAGCAATGCAAATTAATTTGTGATAATTTCATACTACATTCTATCCCTGTCTTACTTGCACTCTATCTCTGTCTATCTCTGTCTTTCTACATGTCTATTTATTTATAATTATATTTATAATGAATTTTTTGCCATGCTTCTGGTTCAATGTCCGCTCGCTGTTAATGAAATAATTGCATTTTGTGTGTGTGGTGATGTTTTTAATTGTATGTTCCATTGTTGTTGTAGTTGTTGTTGTTGGTTTTGTTTATGTCAGATTTCGCAGCTCAACAGAATAATCAGGTAATTAATGTCATTTACACAGAAAAGAATTGTATAAATAATTAGCAAGCCACGGCAGGCAGCCACCCACCACCCTCCCCGATGATGGAACCACTCGAAAGTGGATTGTCTGAGTGCGTTCCTTTTATGACACACTTAGTTAAAAATTCTCTTTGTCAGTGGTGTAGTGAATACTCAAATTTGTAGTGTTGGCATTGCTGTTGTTATTGTTGTCGTTGTTGTTACTGGTATTGTTGTTGTTTTTTTTGTATTGTTATTGAATGTCTTATATAAATTTTGATTAACGCGAGACTCGAATACTTGCAAAAATTTAAGGCAGACACCATTCAAAATAAATGGCGAGGCTGCGAGGCTTTTGTAGGTCTGTTGAACAGCCTCATTGGAGTGTTGTAGGGAGATTAACGAGAGTTTATATATGTAGTCAGTCAATCTTTCTGATTCCTTCTTATACAGTGTTATTTCATATATACCTTCATCAGAAAGCATCCGCAGAGTGTTTTGATAGAGATTGGTGGAGACTTGAATCTATAATGAAAGCCTTGAATGTGGTCAGTGGTTCCCTGAACATAGACATACAGAGTTTCACGACTCAATGGAGTTTTTGTAGGGAGATTAAGGAGAATTTATATATATAGTCAGTCAGTCTTTCTGATTCATTCTTATATTGTGATATTTCATATATACCTTCATCAGAAAGCGCATCTGCAGAGTATCATGATAGAGACTGGTGGAAACTTGAACCATTAATGAAAGCCTTGCATGTGGTCAGTGGTTCCCTGAACATAGACATACAGAGTTTCACGTCTCACAATACCTGTCTATACCCCAATTAGTTCCTCATAGACACATCTCCTCCTTTAGAGCCAATCAGACCCACTCAGTGCAAAATCAGACCATGTCAGTGCCAATCAGACCTCTCAGTGCCACCAGTAAAGGTCTCTGGGGTTACTCATCTGACCCCTAATTTACCGCCACAGATGACTAGCATATTGATTCCCATAATCATCACGACTTGGTGTAGCGTTCCCCCACAAACTCGTTTTACTTGCTTTGCTTATATTTTTGTTTACTTTGCTTGGGTGGGAATTGGTCACCAAATAAATTCAATGGGGCTGAACGCGTCGGGACAGACAAAACAGACTGCCTGACGTGCATCCAATTCAATTCAGCCGTCAGGCGTCAATTGTAAAAAATAATTTATTACTCAAAAAGCAAAATAAATAAATAAATAAAAACTAAGTAAAAAATAGACCAAAATACAAAAAATATAAAAAAAATCTATATTAAAATATATAATAAAAAAGCTAAATAAGAAAATAAAACAAAAACGATTGCAGAACCAAATGAAACGAGAAATGAAACCGAAATGAAAAAATGTTCTTTCGAGTGACTGCACTTGAAAATGGCGCAGTATGGCTGACAATTTATTTGCTGTTGTCTGAGGTGCTGCGGCAGTTGTTGGAATATGTGCGCGCTGGGGAACGTGAATGTGGGTGTGAGTGGGCATCCCAGTTGGAAACCGCAGCAGACAGCACCAAAGATACAGCGCTGAAGTTATTGGAAAGGTGCTGATAAAGTCACTGAAGTCAAGGAATTCTTCAAGCAATTCTTTAATAAAGGCTGTTAAGCTTTAAAAAATAGTACACAACTGACTTAAAACGACCTGTATAAAAACTTTATAACAGCTGATACCTTTTTATAAATTTGTGATATTTAGAACAGAGCTCTATAATGCCAAATATTCATAGTTCAACCATCCGTCAGCGGTGGAACTCTCGATGGTTCATCACTGAACCATTTGAGTATTTCCTACTGGGTTCTCACCAGGTAAAATTCCTCTTATTAGTATTGAGCAGTCGCAGGGTGAGGCTGATAAAATAAATGGAAAATGTAGGAAGGTGCTGACTGAAACCCCAAATTTGACAGGAAGAGCAGACTATGCAGCTGAATAAAGGTCAAAGGTGCAACTGAGAAGTCGGTAATGACAGATAATTACACTCATACTTGAAATAAAGTTGAATAAAATGAGTACATTCAAAAGATTCTAATGACTCTGGAGAAATTCTGTTTGAAGATGTGTACATCATACAATCGAGATGCTCCAAGTACTTTTATATGGGCCTTCGAGGTATACACTTAAATTATGTGTAGAACAATGTGAGATTTAATTCTAAGATCTCAGATCCATATTTTTGTAAACACTCTGAAAAAATCATGCAATGGAATAACCGAAGATTGCTTGATTAGGAGCAAAGGAACACCCGAAGATTGCTTGATTGGATCCTGAAACTATGGTATATGACACCCGGTCTATCCTGACTTACCTTAAATAAATTCAGTATTTTTATCTAAATTTATATAAAATGAATCCCACCCTCACTAAACACAGACCCTGTATTCCAAAATGAAGGGCTACTAAACAACCACACGAAGTATAAATATTTACGTAGGTGGTTGGGGAAAAACAAAAAGTTCCATCGATAGGAAAACATTCAATGCAGATAATTAAAACAAAACAAATAACACGTTGTTCAAAGTGCCTTCCCTAGTGACTTGGTCCACGAGCCCCTTGTTCGATGATGGAAATAAAAATTACTGAATTTGAGGTGTTTGAAATGTATATTTGTATGTCTCGTACTATAACTTCATTTCTTTTCAAGATCTATAGTTGCATTTTGAGCTCTTCTGTTGTGATCACTGCAACATTCCCAATTCAGTATGAGATAAGTGGATATGAGATAGATAGACCAATGCAACATCCCCGAGAAGTATGAGATATTTGGACCTCAACTCCAGTCGTTTTCTTCACTGCCCTCCTATCGTTTCCTCCTACAACTCTCCAACTCGAAACAAACAAAAAGATTGCATGTCTTCGAATAATTACGAGTTTCAACGAATAATAGTATTCGAAATTCGAATCGATCTTATAATATTGTTACGAAATCAACATGGCATCTGATTGGTTGATACTTTTAAGGTAAGCGCCAATTTCAACCCCTAAAAATTCACACGCGAGAAGGCATGCGTTACTGCGTTCCAAGGCTAGTGGACAAGAAGTAAATAAGGGACTGCACAATTGACATTGAGGTCAGTGAACAAGTGAAAGTGGCAAAGTGAACATCGTAGTAGCAGCAGCAGTGGAACAGTGAGCGTAACCGAGAGTGAACATCGTAGTAGCAGGTCAGTTAACCAGTGATCGTCGCAGAGCGGACATCATGTTAGCAACGGGCAGTTGAGCAGTGTTCGTTGCAGAGCGGACATCGTGTTAGCAACCGAAACTGACTAACTGAAGCAAACTATAAGTGAAGACGAAGTGTGAGAAGCGGTCCAGGTGAAACGATGTTGGGGTTGAACCAAGAGATATTGCCTTGTGGCCACCCTAGACGTTTCAACTCATCTAGCTGGTTACGCATAGCCAGAGCGTTAGCAGAGTTTTGGGTACCCATCTACCTGAGGTGAATGATTGCCAGTTACTTCAGCGACAGCATCCTGCTCTACCAGTCCGAAAAAGGTGTGGAGTCGCACAAGATAATCGGAGGAGTTCCCAGGGATCGGTGCTTGGACCGTTACTCTGGAATGCTATGTACGACGGCATCCTCCGCGTAGAGGTCCCCGATAATGTCAAAATTATTGGATACGCGAACGACATAGCATTGGTAATCACAGCGAAATACTTGGAGGAAGTAGTAGCAGACGCCAAACGAACTGTGGCTACCGTCAGAAGATGGCTGGTAAACGTTGGATTTAATTTGGCTGAACACAAGACTGAGGCCATCTTGGTGTCGAGCTGCAGGGTATTGGAGGCAGTGAAAAGAGGATGATCTTGATGATATGAAATTATGACAAAGTGGAAGAGAAAGTGAGTGGAAAGACCGTTTTAGTTTTCTTATCACGTAAGGGGAACGCTCCAATAGTTCTACAAATTCAAGATAAAGATCCTAATAAAAATAGGATATATCACTGTGTGAGCAGAAGTTTGTTTTCGAGAAGAATTGTTGCAACTTCTGACGATGATGGTGTAGTAATAATAAAATAAAGAATATCACCATACCAAAGTGGAAGGGAGAGAGAGAACGAAAGACAAAGCTGTGATTATTTGGGCTACCAAAGTGAAAGAAGCATGCCCTCTTGCAATGGATCATGATGTTGGTCTGGAAAACAAATAGATATATAGGAAAACGAAGGGTGAGAGAGTTAAAAGAGTGGGAGAAAGACTTTGTGTCATAGAGATTGTGAGATTCAAAAAGTCAGCGGAAGTGAGATTGTGAGTGGTAAAGAAAGAGAGAGATAGATATGGTGAGCGGGAGAGAGAGCGAGAGAGTCAGAAGTAGAAATATCGTGGAATTCAGATAGTTAGAGAGATTGTGAATGGGAAAGAGGGAGAAAAAAGAAAGAGAGCGTGAGTATGAAAGAGTTAGAGAGAGTTAGATAGGGGGAGAGTGGTCGAGAGTGACTGTGGGAAATAGGAGTGAGAGTGAAATACAGTGTACGAGAGAGTGAGTGACAGTGAGCTTGCGAAAAAGAGGGAGAGAGTGTAAGAGAGGAGAGAAATAGAGATATCGTGGGATTCAGATAGTTAAAGGATTGTGAATGGTAAAGAGGGAGAAAAGAGAAAGAGAGCGTGAGTATGTTAGAAAGAGTTAGGTAGAGGGAGAGTGGTCGAGAGTGACTGTGGGAAATAGGAGCGAGAGTGAAGTACAGTGTACGAGAGAGTGAATGACAGTGAGTTTGCGAAAAAGAGGGATGAAGTGTAAGGGAGAGACTGTGTGTGTTAGATAGAGAGATAGAGAAAGATAGAGGATATGGAGTAAGAAAGAGAGAGAGAGACAGAAATAGAGAGAAGGAGAGAGAGACAAAAATAGAGAGGGAGAGAGACACAGACAGAAATAGAGAGGGAGAGAGAGAGACAGAAATAGAGAGAGGGAGAGACAGAAATAGAGAAATGGTGAAATTAAGTTACAGAATGTTAAGAGATATTGTGAGTGGTAAAGATATTGAGAGAGTGAGATAGAGCGAGCGAGAGAGAGAGAGAGAAAAAAAAGACAGAAATAGGGAGATAATGGGATTCAGGAAGTCAGAGAAGATGATTGTGGCTGATAAAGGGAGAGAAAGAGAGTAACAGAGTTAGAGAAAGGACAGAAAGAGTTAGAAAGAGAGATAGAATGAAAGAGCTGGAAAGAGAGATAGGGTGAACGAGCTAGAGAGATAGTGAAAGGGTTCCAGAGAAAGAGAGAGTGAAAGGGTTCCAGAGAGAGAGAGTAAAAGAGTTATATAGGGAGAGCAGAGATAGAGAGGGAACGAGTTATAGAGAGAGTGAAAGAGTTAGATAGAGTGAGAGTGGTCGAAAGTGAGTGTGAAAATATGAGTGAGAGTGAAATACAGTTTAAGAGAGAGAAAGCGAGAGTAATTGAAAGAGGCAAACAAATATTGCTGTTGCTCTGTAAGACGGGAGAGCAACAAGTGTTTTTTAAAATAAAGGGTTTTCCAACAAGAGGTGTTATTTTGAATCAGCCGGTATTTCGGTAGCTGTCACTTTTGAAGCTTTTATTCTTTGACATTTGACAAGTAGAAACTACGCCATTACTAAAAATGGAACGATACACGCTTCAACAATGCATTGAAATTATTAAAGTTCACTACAAAAATGGTGAAAATCTTGCAGTCACAGTTCGCAAAACTAAAGCATTTTTGGGTCGTCGTGAAGCACCTTGTCGGACCGCAATACAGAAATTGGTGGAAAAATTGGAGCTGTTGGGACAAGTTAGTGATGTGAAGAATAAAACCCGTGCACGTCGCTCAAGAACAACTGAGAATATTGCTGCTGTAGCCCAAAGTGTTGAAGAAAACCCAGGTTTGTCCATTCCTCGTCGTTCTTTGGAATTGGGCATTCCATAAACGTCATTACACCGTATTTTGCATAAAGACTTGGGTCTTAAGGCTCAGTTAACACAAGAACTCAAGCCGGCCGATCATCAACAACGTCGTGTCTTTGCTGACTGGGTCCTTGAAATGCATGAAAATGATCCGGAATTCCAACGAAAAATCATCTTGACTGATGATGCCCATTTCCACCTCGGTGGCTACGTCAACAAGCAAAATTGTCGCATCTGGGGCTCGGAAAACCCAAGAGTTATTGTTGAGAAGCCTCTCCATCCTCAACGTGTGACTGTTTGGTGCGGTTTATGGTCCGGCGGGGTCATTGGACCTTACTTTTTCGAAAATGAGGTTGGATCAACAGTTACGGTGAATGGATTGCGCTATCGAGAGATGATTAATGACTTTTATGGTCGGAGTTGGATGGTATTGATCTGGACAACGTTTACTTTCAACAAGACGGCGCAACGTGCGACACAAGCAACGAAACCATTACTCTTTTACGGGAAAAGTTTCCGGAACGTGTTATCTCTCGAAGAGGTGATCACAATTGGCCACCGAGATCTTGTGATTTAACACCTTGCGACTTCTTCCTTTGGGGCCACGTGAAAGATAAGGTCTACGCCAACAGCCCAGCGTCGATTCAAGACCTCAAAGATAGAATTCGTGAGGCTATCGAGGACATAGGGCAGCCACTTTGCGATTTGGTTATGGAAAATTTCATGAAAAGGATATGGTCCTGTAAGCGTGGTCGTGGTGGCCATTTGGCTGATGTTGTTTTTCATTATTAACGGCATACCTTCCTCTTTATAATGAAATAAACATCCGATCATTTATCTCAAAAAGTGGCATTTTTCTTTGAATACCAAAATAACACCTCTTATTGGAAAACCCTTTAGCAGAAGATTGAATGAACATTTTGCCGGTCTTAATCAGATGTTTTCTGATGGTGCTGCCGGGGTTCTGTCGCAAAAATATCAATCATTAATTAATATTTCACTAATACTCTTTTTGCATTACTTGCAACCGCAGCAGCACACATTGTGCAAGTATTGTGTCTGAGAAGTGTGTTATTATTTTCATTAAAAGGTCACTGGCAGTTATCGCGGCAAGTTCCTAATCAAACTGTGGCTCAAGGTTATCGCACCCCACCACCACCACCACCATTGCCAGCAGCAGCAGCAGCAGCTCCAGTAACACCAGCACCAACCACTCAACCAGCTCCCGTCCAGCTGCAGCGTACGCCCTACGCCCCCACCACACCCCACCTACCCGGGGCTCGTATTGACAGACGCCATATTTGCGGTTTGGAGTGCGGCTGACAGATTGCATTATTGCTGTGGCGGGTTCGGCTCCGGCTCCGGCGGCTGCTGCTGCCGCCACTTTTGTGTGAAGTGCGATTTTTATTTTTCTTAGGTCGTTTACTTTTTTATGGTGCTTTTATTGTTGTAATTCTTTCGGAATTTTTTTGTTGCTCGATTTATTTTCTTATTTTATTCGTTACATTTTTTTGTTAATTTTTTCCATAAAGTCGCGCTGTGCTGTTGATTTAGATTTATCGTCGTTCTTTTTGCAATTTTGTTTTATTTTTATTACTGAGGCTGCTACTGTTGTTATTTTTGTTATTATTGTTGTTATTATTGTTGTTGTTGTTGACTCTCTGACGCATTTCTGCATTTTCCTTTTAGTTGTTTTGTTTGTGTTTCTTGCACAATTTATTTCAATTGAAAGTGAATTTGCGACGATTTTCAAATTTCTTCCAAATATGCTTAAAAGTGTCTCGGTCAAATTTTTATCAAATTATTTAAATGTGTAAATTTCGGGCTGTCTGGGAAGTTAATCTAAACAAAATAGTTGAACAGCTTTTGCACAGAAACAAATGCCTGCCAGACGAATTTTTACGGGTACTCAAATACTATTTCCGTTCGACTCTTCTAAACGATTCACAAGGAAATGGAGCAGACTGAGGGAGATCACGGTTCAAGGTCTCCATCGAAGTTAATAAAATATGAAAATTCAAGGAGAATGGAGACAACCTGATACCGATTGCAGCTGATGATGATGACTGAATTTATGGATAAAGCTCCACGAGGATTTAAGAACATTATAGCGAGTCAAGCCAAAAAGATTAGAGAGCAAAAGTAGTTGAAACCTGATGATGATGATGACTGAATTTATGGAAACAGCCCAAAGAAAATTTTCAAATTCTAAAGCGAGTCAAGCCAGAAACATTAGAGAGCCAAAATATTCGAAGACACCTTCATTAGTAAGGAAAAGTAGATTCTGCAATCCTGTCTAAAGAATGAGGGGCATTCCTATTCCATATAATCATGTAAGATATCTGCATTTCCCTTAAAAACCTGTGTTTTATGTCAATCGTTTAAAGAACTGTGAATATCGAATTTCATACCCTTTATCCAGGAGGGTTCTTGTTTGACCTTCATTTGAATCCACGTTTTGAAGTTGGTCAAATGAAGGTCAAACAATGAGAAATGCCTCAAAATACAAAGGAAAGATACAATTTCACTGACGATATCCATGACGTTTTGCTAATGACTTGTCATTAATGAGTTGTCACTATTGACTTCTCACTAATGACTTGTCACTAATGATTTCTCACTAATGACCTGTCACTAACGACTTGTCTCTAGACTTGTCACTAATGACTTATCGCTAATGACTTGTCACTAATGACTTTTCACTAATAACTTGTCACTAATGGCTTGTCACTAAAGACTTGTCACTAACGACTTGTCACTAATGACTTTTCACTAATAACTTGTCACTAATGACTTGTCACTATTGGCTTGTCACTAATGACATGTCACTAATGACTTATCGCTAATGACTTGTCACTAATGACTTGTTTCTAATGACTTGTCTTTAATGACTTATCGCTACTGACTTGTCACTAATGACTTGTCTCTAATAACTTGTCACTAATAACTTGTCACTAATGACTTGTCACTAAAGACTTGTCAATAATGACGTTCTACTAATGACTTGTCAATAATGACTTATCGCTAATGACTTGTCACTAACGACTTGTCACTAACAATTTATCGGTAATGACTTTTCAGTAATAACTTGTCACTAATGATTTGTCACTAATGACTTATCAGTAATGACTTATCACTAATAACTTGTCACTAACGACTTATCACTAATGGCTTCTCACTAATGACTTATCGCTAATGACTTGTTACTAATAATTTGTCACTAATGACTTGTCACTAAAGACTTGTCAATAATGACTTTCTACTAATAACTTGTCACTAATGGCTTGTCACTAAAGACTTGTCACTAAAGACTTGTCACTAACGACTTGTCACTAATGACTTTTCACTAATAACTTGTCACTAATGACTTGTCACTATTGGCTTGTCACTAATGACATGTCAATAATGACTTATCGCTAATGACTTGTCACTAATGACTTGTCTCTAATGACGTGTCTTTAATGACTTATCACTACTGACTTGTCACTAATAACTTGTCTCTAATAACTTGTCACTAATAACTTGTCACTAATCACTTGTCACTAAAGACTTGTCAATAATGACTTTCTACTAATGACTTTTCACTAATGACTTATCGCCAATGACTTGTTACTAACGACTTATCGCTAATATCTTGTCAATAATAACTCGTCACTAATGCCTTGTTACTAATGACTTATAGCAAATGACTTGTCACTAATGACTTATCACTAATGATTTATCGGTAATGACTTTTCACAAATAACTTGTCACTAATGAATTGTCACTAATGACTTATCGCTAATGACTTCTCACTAATGACATGTCCACTAGTGATTTTTCAACAATCACTCATCATTGATGACCTTCACTTATGACGTATTAGTAACATTTCACTAATGACCTAACACTAATGACATTTTTCTATTACATTTTACATATTTATTCATATTTAGTCATGATTATTTTGTTACAATATTATGAGACAGAAATACGCAACATCAGTTATGACTTTTAATTCTAATTTCTCATCACTAACCACCTCGGAGGATCTCTAAAGACATGTCACTAATAACATTTCCTAATGAAATTATTCAGCATTTAACATTTATTCATATTTACTCATGAATATTTTGTTACAATATTATGAAACAGAAAGACACAACAACACTGATGCCTTTTCTCTCATCACTCATGAATTTTAACTAATGTCTGGTCACTAATGACGTAACACTAAAAACATGACACTAATAATAGTTTATTAATGACTTTTTTTTGCATTTGACTTTTATTCATATTTAGTCATGACTATTTTGTTACAATATTATGAACCATTGCAGTAATTTCAGTGCTATGTGAGTACAGAAGTTTGTCTTCACGGTATTCCCTCATCTTCTAGGTATACAGCGATGTCCTATCGGTAGTTCTAACTCATAGACATGTGGACCTAAAAAGTCGGATTTAAAGAGTGGATATAACTCTGCTTTATACTTCTTTAAAAAAAGGTGCCAGAATATATTTTATATATATTTTATATTATATATTTCTTATAACAATTTTGTTTATATCCTCAAATAAATAAAATACATATGTGAATCCCGCATCAGGAGTCACTTTGAAACAGGTTTCAGTGCACTAAGTGTAAACACACTGCACTGCCATCAAAACCGGTTGAATTTGGTGTACATGAAGTACATAAAAATAAATTATGGCTGTAATATTAATGAATTTATTTATGGGAACGTGTTTCAATGTCGTCAAATTGGCTCTTTCGTGGTCGTGAGACCGGTTTCGGTCGAATTGAGCAGGGCAGTGTGCGTGAGATGAGAAAGATAAAAAACGTTTAAAATCCTTCAAAGCTAATAAAAACTAATTTTGTAATTAATATAAATTACATAATGTAACTGTCAAATATCGAAACGACGTTGATATCAGAGAGAATTTCACAGAGCTCCATTTTCGTTGCCCCACAAAATTTGCAAAATGTCAGCCATGATTGTGAAAGCCTCCCGTGGTGCAGGCTAATTAAATGTTTCATAAATTTCCACTCGTTTGGCTTTCAATAAACCAAAAGAACTTTTTTTGAAACACAAATTTTAAAATATAAATTTAAAATTACAAGAAAACAGCTCCCTCCTCCAAATAAGTTAGGTTAGGTTGGGTTAGGTTGCGAAGGCGTATGCGGATACGGTGTCCGCACTTCCACTCGGGGACATATATGCCAAGAGTAGGCATACTCGTCCTTACCCTCGATTTCCGTATAGATTGGAAGTACCATCCCTATTAAACCATTTGATTTTCCAGATGAAAGTGAGGAGAGGTCCACCTTCGTTATCTCGGTCAAGCTTGTGAAGAAGCGCGACCCCAAACATTGAAGTCGTTTCAACTGGATTGACAGTAAAAGTCGACTCTGTCTCTTCTTCATCATGGCAACTCCTGCATAGCCCGCACGACGGAATACGCCAACGTTGAAGCATTAGTGCGATAGCACAATGGCCGGAATAGACCCCCGTATATACCCTTACTGCTGGTTTGTTGAGCCCTAAGAGAACCTTTGTTCTCTTCATGTCTAACCTAGGCCATAAGGTCCGTGAGACTTCACAGTCGTTACGATTAGTCCATAAGTTGTTTGTCACCGCAATAGTGAATTCATCTATGCTCCTAAACAGTTCACATATCGGGATTTGTATTGAGGTATCTACTTCATTAATATCCATTTCAGAACCCCTTGATCATCTCGTCCGCTAATTTATTCCCTTCTATATGGCTATGTTCGGGAACCCAGCAAAGTGAGACTTTGTGCGGTCCAATGTTCCGTAGCGAGGTACGACATTTCATTACCAACCTCGATTTAACTGTCTTGGATTCTATTGTCTTAAGCGCCGCCTGACTATCCACAAAGATAGTGATATTCGAGGGTCGAATTGTACTACTTTGTATCAGTCTGGCCGCTTTCTCAATTGGATAGATTACAACCTCAGAGATGCTGCATGCGTCAGGCAGCCGATATATCTGTCTTGTCTGCAAGCCTTAGGGAGAAGGCACCCACCCCCGTTCCACTCTTCTTCTTTGAGTCAGTGTAGATGATAATGGGAGAATTACCCATTATACAGCCTGACTCGCAGTCTTCCCTGTTTGGATAGAGAGTTGGAATTCTAGCTATAAGGTCTATAGTAAAAGTCATGTAGTCTGTAACCGTTTCAGCTGCCGAGCTACGCATGTTCAACAAGCCACGGTGGAACAACGTATCGGCCTATATCCCTACTGTTCATAATTTAAAAACTTATTCTTGGTAAACGTCTCAACCACACAATTGAGCAGAGAAAACCAGTACCTGTGCACTAATTTGGTTTCCGCAAGAAACACTCAACCATTAATCAAGTCCATAGAATAACTCGAGCTATTGAAAATGCCTTCAAAGAAAAAAAGGTGTGCTCCGCTGTTTTTCTTGTTTTGTTAAAAACTTTCGACCAAGTATGCCATTTCGGGCTCCTCAACAAAACTACTGGTCAGTTACCAACACAATATTATAACATACTAAAATCATACCTATCAGATCGCTTTTTAGGAACCAAAGAGGTACCCACATACTCTGATCCCAAGGAAATAAAAGCTGGTGTATCTCAGGGTACTGTATTTGAAACTGTTGTTGACACAAAATGCTGGCCTCAAAATGGAGTGGTGCATGAATATGAGTCACGAACACATCCTAGACTTGCTACACTTAATGCAAAACCAGCTCCAAAGAACAGAACACCGTTACTGGTCTGTTGTTTGTTATACCAACACATACGGGGTTTAAATACAAAGCTTAAAAAGTTTTGCTGGCCAGTTCTGCTTTCGCACATGATAATTGCAAGTTCAGAAACATGGCTTCGGCCTTCTACCCTTTCGTCAGAGGTTTTTGCTCCTAATTTCATGGTATATAGGAAAGAGAGAACATCTGTTTCTTCAATGTCCACTCTAGGAGGGGGGTTCTAATTGCAATAAGTACGACCCTGTTCTCTGAAGAATTGGTGTTCATGGGAGTTGTTAGTATTGAAATATGTTGGGTTCAAATCAGAGTGGCAAACGTGAATATTTATATGTCCTTTTCGTATGTTCCACCGCGTTCTTCTCCGAAAATAAACCAGCTTCTCTTAGATGTTATCTCCTTATTGGCTAAGAAACTAAAGCCAAATGATAAAATCGTAATTTTCGGTGATTTTAATTTGTGTTGGGAACATTCAAGTGATGACCCCATTAGACTTTTTCTATTTTCCAATGATACTGAGTTTATAAACTCTATTTTCAGTTTAGGCCTCTCGCAGATAAATACAATCTACAATAAGATGGGTAGACTTCTTGATCTGATCTTTGTGGAATAGAATTTATTTCAATTTCCTCTGTTGATCCTTTAGTATTTCCTGAAGCCCTTCACCATCCAACGTTGGAAGTGTCCGCCAGATTGCCTTTATTAAGGTCAAGTTGTGAAGATCATTTATCTGTCGCATCTTTTGATTATAAACGGGCTGATTTGAATAAATTGAAGGAGTTCTTCAATCGTACAGACTGGTCTACTCTCTTGGAGATATCGTCTCTTTAGTCCCCATGCGAGATTTAACCGGACCTTGTTAGATGCATTCGAGCAATGTATTCCTAAACGTCTAGGTGCTGCTTCTTCCTCCCCAATTTGGTTTACTGATAGGCTCCGCAGGCTACTTAAGTTAAAAGTTAAATATTATCGTAGATACAAAGTTTCAGCTAAGATAGCCGATTTTAAGTCCTATATCTCCATTAGATATAAGTACCATACTCTTTGCAAATCCGCTTATGATTTGACTAAAGATAACTTCAACTTCAAAGTAAATCATTCTAAATCTTTCTGTATCTTTATAAATTCAAAACGTCAGACTAGTTCGCTTCCGTCTTCGATAAAGTATAATGAAATAAATAAATATATATATATATATATATATATATATATACATATATATATATATATATATATATATATATATATATATATATATATATATATATATATATAAATATATATATATATATATATATATATATATATATATATATATATATATATATATATTTACACATATATATATATATATATATATATATATATATATATATATATATATATATATATATATATATTATATATAAATTTTAATAACTATATTTTAAGCGTGAAAAAAATTTCAAAAAAATTTATAAAAAAAGGTTTATAAAAAAAATTTTAAAAAATTTATAAAAAAGTTTTATTAAAAAAAATTTAAATACAAATAAAAAATAATAAATCTCAATTAAAAATTAAAAATGAGTTTGTATAATATATATATATATATATATATATATATATATATATATATATATCTATACATATATATATATATATATATATATATATATATATATATATATATATATATATATATTATACAAACTCATTTTTAATTTTTAATTGAGATTTATTATTTTTTATTTGTATTTAAATTTTTTTTAATAAAACTTTTTTATACATTTTTTGAAATTTTTTTTATAAACCTTTTTTTATAAATTTTTTGAAATTTTTTTCACGCTTAAAATATAGTTATTAAAATTTATAAACTACAAAATAAAAAACTATTAAAAATACATATTAAAAATTAAAAAAATTAATAAAATATATATTAAAATTATTAAAAAATATTAAAAATAAAAAATTTCATAAATCATATATTAAAAATTATAAAATTAAACACAAAAAAAAAATATTTAAATATTTTCTTGCAATTTAAAATTATCAATTTTTGAAAATTTTTATTTCTCATAATTTTTGTTTGTTTGTTTTTGGTTTTACTTTTTTCTACTTTTTGTTTTTATATACATAAAAATACATATATTATATTTTTATATATTTTATAATAAATTACATTTACAGTATATAAAATTTCTTGTTTTTTATTTTTTTGCCTTTGATTTTGTTTTTGCAGTGAAGTTTCCTCACACAATTTTGGGGCATAGAACCTGCGGCAGATAAACAACAAAAGCGGCATTAACAACATTTGCCAAGCGAATGAGAAGGCTTGAGAGCGAGAGAGAGCGAGTGAGAGTACAGAAACAACAGCGTCTGTGGTAGCAACAACAAATAAATTTTTGTCAGCATTGACCTTCGCGCTACTTGTTCACTTTTTTGGCTGTGGTTCTGACTCTGCCGCTGTCAGCGTCCGTCCGTCCGTCCTCGGTGCGTCCGTCGATTGCTTGTGCGGTTGTCTGTTTGTCTGCCTTCTCATCTGTTGTCTGGCTTTTGTTGACTAATCATATGCTCTGTTGTTGTTGGCTACCGTTTAGAATCCCACACACACACAGACGCACACACACATACACACACGTATACACAGAATTTGATATTTCTCTGCCATCATACTTGGTGGTGAGCCACCTCCCCCTCATTCAACCGGGCCCTATGTCTGCCTTCTGACAATGTAATCGTTTGCCTCTTGTTGTTCTTTTGGTGTTAATTTTACAAGCTTTGTTGTTGTTGTTGTCGATGGTGAGACGAGGGGTGCAGTAGGAGGGAGTATTTTTGAGGGTGCTAAACTCAATGTTAAATTTTAATATATGGTAATTAGGGGAACACACACGGGCAGCCATTTTGAATCCGTTTCCGATTGAGGAAGGCCCAATTTTTATACTGACGTATACACAGAACTTGCCATATGTCTGTATATGTACTCGGGTGTAAGTTTCACATACGAGTACGAGTACTACATTGATAGTAAATAACGAAGTAACTCAGATTATACTAAATCTATTTTGAAATATACGAATTTTTGTGAAGTAGTTTGATTACTACCAGCAAAGGAAATCACAGCTTGTTCTAAGACGTTCTGAGTAGATGATAATGTATTGCTGGACAATGCTTCGCATGACGACATGTCGTACCAGGTATTGTATGACCATGTTTCGGTTGACGACGCATTGTTTGACAGTGTCTTTGATGAAGATGTTTGAGAGTGTTTTAAAACGATGTCTTGCGTGTCAATATTTCGGTTGACGACTTAGTGTTTGACAATGTCTTGCCTGACGACATATTCTACGGTGTCTTGTAGGACGATATATAGGTTGACGACTTAATGTTTGACAATGTCTTTCATGACCACATATTCTACGACCTCTAGTATAACGATATATGGGTTGATGACTAAGTATTTGACAATGTCTTGCATGACAACATATCCTATGACGTCTTGTATGACGATATTTCGGTTGATGGCGTATTGTTTGATAGTGTTTTTGATGAAGATGTTTATGATTCTTTTAAAACGACGTCTTGTATAACAATATTTCGGTTGAAGTCATATTGTTTGATAATGTCTCATATGACGACATATCCTATGACGTCTTGTATGATTATATTTCGGTTGACAACGATTGTGGTCGATGACAGTGTCCCATATGACGACATATTCTACGGTGTCTTGTAGGACAATATTTAGTTTGACGACGTATTGTTTGACAATGCCTTGGAAGACAAGATTTTATACGAAGATGTGCTTTATGCCGAAATCCTGTATAACAATTCCCTGAGGAAGGTACTGTGTTTGACAACTATTGGTTGATACCGTTTCTATTAAGCCGTCTGCATCTTATATGATGAGGTCTTGTATGACGACCTCTTTTATAACCACGGCAACTTTGTCGTTTTCGTGTATGAGTATGTCTTGCATAACAAAGACATCGGTTGAAGACTTCTTTTACAACCACATTATTTTTGTCATCTTATTGTATGATTACACGGAAATGTGGATTTGGCGATCTTCTATATATCCACGCAATTTTCGTCGACTTCTTACATGATCACATCTTCGATTTCAAAGATAACATCATATTTTAGCACCAAGTAGTTTTATTCGTCTTTGTATGAGTACGTCTTGTATAAAAATGACTGCGTTGACAATGTGTTCTAAGATTACCTCTTTTATAATCAAGTCATCTTTGTCATGAGGCCGTCTTGTATGACGATATGTTTTGTGTGGTTGTCTTCGAAGTGCATATCTCAGTATTAAAGAGCGCTACCACAACTAGTCTTTAGACACAGTGAAATTTCACTTTCAGTAAAGGGAATTAATTGAGTTATTTGAATAGATTAAGAAGGCTTGTGTCAAGGATCCTTTCTTCTATAAGACAAATCGCTATATCTCCATCAAAAATTTCTGAAGTCGAGGCAAAGATATGGGAAGAAGAGAGCACCATAAGGGAAGTTGTCATAGAACAAGAGCTCAACCCAAATAAAGTTGGGTATACAAAATAATAAATGAGGAATACAAATGAATGAAGAAAAATTTTCGAACCAAACACAAGAACCGGAAGATCTTTAGGAAATTTTGTGATACACAGAGTCTAAAAGCAATTGTTGGTAATTCTTAGATATATTTACAATACTTTGATATAAAAGAGAGCAAAGATTTTGGAGAGCATACAAATGATCTTAAGTGATTTTTGATTTCACCAACCTAAGTTTAGAGTAACAATTTTACTTCCCTCCGTTTCAGGTATTTTACCTCCCTCAGTTTCACGTAACAATATAACTACTTTAGGAAGTTGTTATAGAAAAGGGACACGCAGAGTGTTGAGAGCTTTATCATAGATTACATAAGAACATATTGTCAGAATTTCGGAGATTATTTATGAGGAAAGCTAATTCAATATTGGAAAACTCACGGAAGCTAGTGGAGTTGACACCTTTGGTTGCTGTAGATAGTTCCCGCTAGAACCCATCAAATAACTCTGTTTCATCTGAACCATTGTCCAAATTTAAAAGGCAGTTAATATTCGAAATAAACACAGAACCAAAGAAAGGAGTTTATCGAATTTGCTCGAACTCTACCATCCCAAGATTTTTTTCTTCAAGTCTCTATCATCACATATATCATAGAACTTTCCAGCTCCTAACCCCCCAACATGGTTCATATCAAATAAATTTTATTTCTACAAAGAGAAGCGACTTTATATATGCATGAGCTCCTCCTTTTTCCTACCGAACATTAATTTATATGTACAAATTGTCAACTGCGGCACCTCTTGTTTCTCGCCACGTCTCTTTCAGTTATTTCTGAACGTCTTCTCTCTTCGTTTGTAGTCATGTGGCGTCCTTTCATGAATTTCTCTGCGTCATTTTATTTTGTTCTTTTTAATATTTATTTTGTACTTCTTTTGTTTCATACATAATTCCAACATTCCGCCTTCAGCTGACGACGACAACAACATTTTAATTTATCTGCTTTGGGTCAAGGGTACTTCCCCTCCCACTCCTTTCTCTCTGGCTCCTCAACGCCCTCTCATTTTTGCTCTGCATACGATGTGTGCGCATTTGTGTGGCAATTGCTTATTCAGTTCAATTTAATGTTTCCAGCCTACCGCTCACTCCTTCAGTGCCTGCGGTAGTCCCGACAGTTGTGTTGCGTGTGATGATAAAAGTGTCCTTGGCGACAACACAGCATTTGCATCCATTATACACCCTACACAACATGCTAATAGGATTTATATAATTTATGTCTTCATTGCCAAGCAATGAGATATGCTTTCTAAGGAGCTTCCCGGCTATACTGGGGAGGATAGGTCAAAAAATAGCACAAGTTCTTCGAGCTCATAAAACTGCAAAAGGTCGAACTCACAGCGAGCACTGCTACTTTAAACCGACCAATTTAACTACCGCACTAATTACGGGTTTAGGGTGTTACTCGACGTCCACATCACCAATGCCACCACTCCTCCAGTGTACTGCTCGCTTACTCTTAGTTTCATGTTTTGCCGCAGTGTGTTTCAAGTGTAAGAAAATAAACTTTAGTATTTGCATATTAATTTTTTTACCATGGGAGTCGTCAATGTTGGTCGTGTCGTAATCCATTTTGTAAACAATTTTCTTTATCAGCTGTCGAACCTACAGAAGAAGTCTAAAAATAGAGCTGGGTGGAACCTCCAGGGGAATGGTGTGAAATTGCGCACCAGTGCTCACGCTGACAAATCGTAAACATCCTTAAATAATATTGACAATGTCAGCAACGTTAGCTCTGATATATGCAGAACAAAGTTGTAGCAAGAAGATATACTCGTATATGAGTGAAAGATTAGTCTCTACTTTGAACGAAGCAGTTCAGGACCCGGCAGATGGCATAAGGATAAAATTAAACAATTGTCTCTTAAGCTGAACAGATCTCAATGAAAGATTCAAAAGAATCAAAACAACACACCCACTTACTATCTCCACAAAGCTTAATGCATATCAAACATACATGAAAAATACACAAAACAAACATGAAACACTGATGAAACGTAACTGAAACATAACTGAAACATAGATGAAACATAGATGAAACATAAATGAAATATACATGAAGTATACTTAAACATTCATGAAACATAAATGATATATACATGAAACATATATGAAGCATACATGAAACATACATGAAACATACATGAAACACATAAGAACCATAGATGAAAAACAGACGAAACTTGGGTGAAAAGCACATAAAATATGTATGAGACATTCATGAAACAGATATAAAATATACATCAAATTTACTTGAAGAGTATAAATGAAACATTCATGAAACACAATAGATACCAAAGAGAAAAACATACAGTAAACATACATAAAACATATATGAAACTCAGATAAAACATATATGAAACATGGATAGAATATACATGAAATACATGAAGTATCAATGAAAAGTTGATGAATCATTATTGAAACATTCATGAAATATAGGTGAAACATAGATGAAACATAGATAAAACATAGATAAAGCGTACATGAAATATACATGAAAAATATATGAAGCATGTTAAGCATAGACATACATAAAACATAAAGTGAACACTGCCGAAACATACAAGAAATCTGAAGCATATATAAAACATAGATGAAACATACATAAAATATACATGAAATACATTAATGAAACATTCATGAAACACAAATGAAATATACATGAAACATTTTTGAAACATATATGAAGAATACGAGTATTTGAAACATAAATGAAACATATACGAATATACATGAAAAATATATGAAAAATAGATAAAACGTACATGAAATATACATAAAAAATATGTGACGCATTAAACATAGATGTAAAATACATAAAACATAAAGTTAGCACAGGCGAAACATACAAGAATCATACCTGAAATATATATGAAACAGATCAAACATACATAAATTATACATGAAATACATTAATGAAACGTCCATTAAACATATATGAAAAATACATAAGACATAAAGTAAACACCGACGAAACATATAAGAAATATACCTGAAATATATATGAAACATAGATGAAACATACATAAAATATACATGAAACATATATGAAATATATATGAGACATTGAAGAAAAATATATAAAACACATAGATGAAACATAGATAAACCATACAAGAAATATAAATGAAATAAACATGAAGTATGCATGAAACATTGATGAAACATACATGAAATATATATGCAAAACAGATGGAACATAAATGAAACATAGATAAAACATACATGAAGCATACATGAGACACAAATGAAACACACAAGAAACATATATGCAAAATAGATGAAACAGAGATGAAGCATGGATGAAACATAGATAAAACATAGATAAAACATACATGAAGCAAATATGAAACACAAATGAAGAACACAAGAAACATGTATACAAAATAGATGAAACATAGACGAAGCATGGATGAAACATAGCTAAAATATACATGAAACATACACGAATATCAATGAAACATGAATGAAAGATAATTGAATATAATGGTTGAATCACCTGGAAATAACCGAAACTTTTGTCAAATTTACCTTTCGACAATACTGAACAGAACATAAGAATCACAAATTTCATATCTCCACCATAGGAAAATCATCAGATATTAAATGAAAAAACATTGCAACCAAGAATGAAGGAATGAAAGAACGACACGTACACAAAAAACAGTACAATAATTAAAAGCACGACACAAGAACTGAAGATTTATAAAAATGTTTAGTCAAAGCATTGAAGAACTTGGAGAACATAAGAGAAAAACGCTGAAATCACAGTTTATGGAAATTGTGGGTCAGAATTGGGAGAATTTAAAAGAGATTGGAAACAAATATGTATAGGAATAAAGAATGCGAAGGAATAGTAATGATATCTCTGAACAAATATGATGATTCTAGTAGTGAACTAGAATTCTGAAAATATATGCAAAGCCTGAAAGGATATTGGATACAATAACACAAAATACTTCTTGAAATAGTGAACATTGAAGATCCTAGACTCTAAGAATTAATTCAATTTTCGTACGTGGTATAAGTTCGCCACCATGGTCCTAGAGAATTTAGAACAGATGAATAGAAACAAGACTGATACAATATAAATTAATAAAGAAGCTTAGGAATTGTGGCACTGGTAATTCATCCAATTTAGCGGTAAAGAAACCTGAAGAACTTGATGACCTAAGAGCTCAGTTAAAAGGGAGGAACAAAGAAAGCTACTGTTAAAGAGTTACTGAACTAATTGTGTGACAGGGGACATAAAGGATCCATTACTTGTAAGGCTATATTAAAATGTTAAATTACTGAAAATGGTAAATTACTGAAATAATTGTGTGATGGGGGACATAAAGTATCCATCACTCGATTGTGTCAAGTAAGCATTGTTTGATCATTTATAATATAATAATAAAATATTAATAATTTTATAAGTATTAATCTTAATACAGTCATTTAATTAAGTTCCATCTCTGGATTGTGATGTACTCGTATACGACTATAACACCTGGAACACCTTCCATATCAACCATCTACAAAAGGCTGAAGGAATCTGAGGAGCTGGTTCCGATGTTTGTTGTCTCGTTCATATTTTGTTATTATTTTCAATATTGGTTAGAACAAGACCGGATGGAGGGAACCAATCGGGCAGTTGATGTCAGAAAACAAACTAAGCAAAACAGTGAGACATTTGTTATGCTTGGTTAGTTTCCAGACTGCGTTCTCGATAGACATGTAGCACGTACTCTAATATGGAGAATGGATATGGATTGATATGGATGCATGCATCCATGTATTGTGCTTCTAGATATACAAGTAGATCTACTTGAGGTGCACCCAATTGATCCCAGTTTCCAGTTAAAAAACCCCCTATTTTTCTACCCATTAATCCGTTTGTGTTTTATGTGTGTCTACAAAGTGTATATTTGCAGAAGAGTGCACAAGTAATGGAATAGTTTTAGAATAACACCAGCATCTCCGAAACTCCTCCATATGAGTATTCAGGCGCCCATTTCCAGTCTGCGTCATCTTTCTACTTGAATAATCCACCTGCAATTTATTCAAATTCAGTTCCCTGTACAAAATGAAACAAAAATAGTTCAAACAATTTGTGATACGAGTGCCTTCCTCAACAGAAACCGAAAGCAAACAGCATAATTACCCGCCTACGCACGACTTTGTGTTCCATTAACCCAAATAGTAAAATAATTGAGTAGAGAAAACACACAACACACAATTACCGCAATGTCGACGCCTCGACGACAACAGAAACTAAGCTACTCGGCGCTACAATTGATAAAATAGAGATTATTAACCTGCATTGTAGTACGCTACGCAAATTGCATAGATGGGTGTGAGTCGGAGAAGGGGGGATTTGGCATTGAGGCAAGATAATTCAATTAAAATGACATATTTCACAGATAAACGTTTTGGGTGCGAAGGAGGTGCGAGTGGCAGGGGTGAGTGTGTATGCGGATTAGTTTAAATTCACGCAACCATTTAGATAGGCGCCTACACCAACCTCGGTGCAGGTGGGGCAAGCGTTTTTCTAGTAGAGATCGGGGTAGCAAGCGACAGGAGAAATTAGCAAGGAGACCATCCCTCATATGAACGAATGTTTGACAAGCCTTTGTAGAGGTAGGGCTGCTCAATTGTGTGAGGATAGTTTCTTGCAAGCTTCGAGGAGAGTCTTCGACGTGCAGTTAGGTAGGTAGATAGGTAAAGCGGCTGGGCGCAGTTAGACCATTATTGACCCTTTGTGATACTACATCAGTTCCCTTCCCTTTCAAAGGACCAGCCATATGGAGCTTTTAATGAAGCAGTGGATGGAGTTCATCTTTTTATTTGAGATGCATCCCAAAAAGTCCAGAAAGTAGTCGCCAAGGAAAGTGCGCCTCCTTCGCGACAATGCTGGACACGTGTATAACAGATGTTCAATGGACTTTTCCTCCTCCTCTTCCTCGACCTGCAATTACTGGGGAAAATTTCTTGCACGCTCGAGGAGAGGCTTCAACCTTCATTTACTGAGCGAATTGCGTGTAATTAGTAAAATTCTTAGGTCGAAGAGTAGATGATGCTTAGTGTGAATACAGAATAGGAAGAGTAGATGATGGTTAATGTGAATACAGAACTGGAAGGGTCGCTTAATACTAAGGGTAAAAACATAACAGCCGAGGATGAGTAGATCAGCCTTTAAGTGAAGATACAATAGTCAATCTTGAACTGAAGTGAGCTGACTACAACGGAAGCTCATTTCTAGCGGAACTGTGGACTCATTGAACTATGGATTCCAGTTGTATACTCGTATATAAAGCAACCTCTCGTATATAATCGAACCTCTTTCTTGGGTTTGTGCTCTAAAATCAAAGGAATCTAAAAGCGTCATGGTACAAGAATCCATTATACAACAGTTCAGGGACATAACATATAAAAAGGGAGTAGTAGAATGATAAAGAAGAAAGCACAGATTGGGAAGAATCCAATATCTAGAACACTTGTCGTGGATACAAAATTACCATAAAGGATTATGATAGCAAGGAGTGGGAATACGTAGTTGTTTGGTGCTTTCAACGTGTGGTTCTAAATATAAAAAGGGAGTAGAATAATTAAGAAGAAAGCCTGGAATTGGAAGAATCCAATATCAAGAACACTTGTCTTGGATACAAAATTACCATAAAGGATTACCATAAAGGATATACGTAGTTGTGAAAGGAATACGTAGTTGTGTGGTTCTAAAGCTTTCAAGTGATGCAGCTGTTTCTTCTGTAGGAACACAAAAGCTCAAAAGCTCCGCTGGATCTTTTTATAAGGAGGAACTCCGGTAAGTTTATCAGTTGTGCTCCCTTAGGGTGGATTAGGAGGCTTCTGTGATGTAAGGAGTCGAATCACAGATCAAGTCAACAATTTCTAGTCTTATGAACAAACTAAAGTTTAAAAACGTGTTCTCAGTATTGTATTAGCTCAAGTCCTTGTACAAATCAGCGCTTGTAGAACAACTCAATATTATGGTCCCCATGGACAATAAGTTCAAGTCTGAAATTTTGTGAAATCGCGATTCACAAGCACATTTGTAGAAAGGATGACTTCATCTCCAATACAGAAAAGTTCCATCAAACTCAGCGAGGAAGCAAAAGGCTGTGAATAAGATAAGTTCCCAGTTATCTGTTGAAATTGGCACGGACGACTCGGCACGGATTTCATATCTAGGCCAAGGTTTCCAAGCAATTAGAGCAGCCTGCCGTGTGCTTTGTGTGTCTATGAATGAGTGTTTCTGTGTCTATGAATGAGCGTTTGTGTGTGCCTATTAATGGGAGGGTGTTTGTGTGAGTGCGTTAGAACGGAAACAACAAATTCCATCGCACCTGCTGTGCATACGCACAAGGTTACTCAAGTTTTATAAGCCCTCTCAACTAAAATTTATAAAAATTTATTTCCAAAAGTTTTGCTTCAATTTAAATTGCATTAAATTAAGCAATCAAAAAAAAAAAATTGTTGCCAAAACGACAACGCCACCAACAACACTTGTGGAGAAATGCAAATATTTTTGAGCCAGCCAGACAGAAGATCCACAACACAACAAAAACGTAGCAGCTACAACAACACAGACAGCAGAACAGCACACAAAAAGCAACAACAAAAAGGTCTGCATTCAGTTCTCGACGAACTCTCATAAATACCCCCAAAAAAGAATTGAATTTCAAACGAAATAACAAAAAAACAAAATTGATGGGTGAGCGGGGGTGGTGAGAGCTTCAAAAAATACACTCCAGTGTATGGAGTGAGTATTTGTGAGCGTGTGTGTGTGCATTTGTGTGTGTGTGTATGTGTGTGTGTGTGTATGTGTGTGTGTGTGTGGGGGGGGGCGAAGGAAGCGGTGCAAACAAATGAAATTAGAATGAGGACAAGCAACAACTGCGAGTGCACACAACACACCCACACACAGACAGACATCCATAGGGGCACTCGAACGCACACAGAAATACACAAACATAACCTACACACACACACCCCCAAAATGCACACACACACACACCCAAAATGTACACACACACACACCCAAAATGTACACACACACACCCCCAAAATGTACACACACACATACCCACAACGTACACAACCACACACCTCCATAAAGGCTCTCATAAACACAGCCAGATGCATGTGCGTCAGAGTATCTGTATCTGTGACTGAGGCGCTTCGAAAATTCTCACTGGTATCTGGGGCTGTGCGAGCAACCTAAATTCAGTTTCATGCTCATTGTCAACGGCGCACACACCCACACTCGCTCGCCCATACACACACCAACACTCACAGTTGCACACACACACACACACAGAGCAACGCATATTCATGCACACCCTAACGCATTTCTATACGGGGCACCGACATAGTTAGAGGAGACGCAGCCACAAAAAAAATATGCCAGAGACCAGAGACACTGCGTTAGCCCTGACCCTAATTTGGCTTGCTCGATACACGGCAATTTTTTTTCATATAGTTTCGTTTTTTGTCGTCTTTCTTTGCTCTATTTTAATTTAAAATTCTACTTTTCTTTTCTTTATTTCACTCTTTTCATGTCATTTATTTATGATCTGCGGCCGCTGTTTTGGCATCGCGGGCAGTGAATGAACGCTTTTGTGTCCACTTTAAAGCTAATAAAAAATTAGTATATCATAAAAACTATTTTAAAAAAAACAAAATTTTGCCTTGGTTGCCTTAAATAAAAAAGTAAACAAATAAATCAAAAATATATTTAAACAAAATTTTTTCCGCCCTTTTAAACATCAAAACAGTCCCTTGAATCGCTGAGATCTCTCAAGGACCCTTGATCTAAATGGGAAAGTATGATGAAAAGGTTATTCATGTCTACACAAGAATACACCATTCATTCAACACAGGACATGACTGGGCCATTATCAAAAACGAAGGTGCCCAGAAAACAAGCATGTCCCTAATCCTGTCAATCAGCTTGGAATCAGCTGACTGCAAAATGCGTTTTGGCGTGAGGTACGCCAAACTGAAAATCTTCCGTCCGACCGACGGCGACAGAGATGAGTTGGAAGAGACAAGAGACAAGTGAGAGATAAGGAAATGCCACCGGTTTGCGACGCGATTTATACGGACGAAAAGATAACATATTCGATTGATTGTGTTTTGCCTTATAAATCACCAGGCCTGGATGGAATCTTCCCGATCATGTTACAGAAGCTACAGGTTGTGGTGGTCCCATGGCTTAAAGAAATATATGAGGCATACATACGTTTTAATTACATCCCCCTTAGTTGGAGGAAACCAAAGGCAGGAAAAATTGGTCACGAGTCAGCAAAAAACTTCAGACCAATTAGTCTTACATCGTTTCTCCTCAAAATGGTTTTAGAAATCCACCTTAGGCATACAGTGGACTAGTTTCCCCTTACGAAATCGCAACATGCGTACCTCAAGGGTAAATCTACTGTAACAGCTTTACATGAGGTGATTCGATCAGTGGAAAAAACTATTCACCATAAACAGTATACTTTAGCAGCCTTCCTAGACATAGAAGGGGCTTTTAACAATGTTAGCAATAACACAATCCTGAACTCTCTTAACAGGGTAGGTAGATGTGGAGGAAGTTGTTAGGGACTGAACAGTTTCAATGCTTAAGACTAGGATCATTCAGTCTGAGATTGGCAATACAGTTCTCACAAAGCATGTCAGTAGAGGAACACCACAAGGCGAGGTGATTTCACCGCTATTGTGGCTACTGATCATTGACAATACTTAACATACTAGATTCCTTAGGGGTTAGAAGGGTAGCATATGCGGACGATGTGGTGATAGCTGTATCAGGCATGTTTCCCAGCGTAATAAGTGATATTATGCAAAAGGGGCTGGCCAAATTGAATTCCTGGGCCACAGGATGTGGACTGGGTGTGAATCCGGAAAATACAGAATTGATACTCTTCACTAACAAGACCAAAATTCCGATCTTTAAGCTTCCGACTCTTAATGGACGATAGCTAAAACTTGCAGAGAAGGCCAAATACTTAGGTGTTATATTGGATCTCAAGCTAAATTGGAGAACCAATATAGAGTTGCGGGTCCGGTAGCCTTCTACTCATGCAAAAGAATATTCGGCAAAAAATGGTTACTACGTCCCCATATCACTCATTGGATGTACGCAGCAATCGTGCGTCCACTACTCACTTACGGCTCAATCGTTTGGTGGCCGGCGCTAGATAAAGCCTATATTGTTCAGAGACTCAGTAGAGTCCAAAGAGCAGCTGGCGCCGGCGTTGCGGGGTGTCTGCTGTCCTTCGGAGGCACTCAATGTAATTCTACATCTTCTCGCCATTGACCTTTACATTAAAAATTTTACCTGCTATGGTGCACTAAGGTTAAAAGCGACAGGTCTCTG
Source organism: Clusia tigrina (assembly GCA_920105625.2). Taxonomy (NCBI): domain Eukaryota; kingdom Metazoa; phylum Arthropoda; class Insecta; order Diptera; family Clusiidae; genus Clusia; species Clusia tigrina. Next base: position 34,073,227 of record OV050030.1, read on the forward strand.
GGCTGAGCCACCGTATGGTCATTATTATTAATTCCATGACATTTGACACAATAAAACTATACATATGCTAACAAAGTATGGTCATGGTAGGGTGCAATGTGTACGCAATCCCGAGGGAACTAACACAAATAACAACAGACTACGATACATAGTACCACAACTGGACTTTAAAAAGGATTTGAAGGTTAGATTTCCTTCAAGAGAAGAGTGGTCAAGGCGAAAATTTGAAACGGAATGCGATATACCCATTTATACAGGCTGGTCCAAAATGAATCTTGGGGTAGGCGCTGGGGTATTTTCAACACACGCTAACATCAATTACTGCACACGCCTACCTGATGAGGCTACAGTTTTTCAGGCGGAAGTACTCGCAATCATTGAACGTGTCGGCAAATTACCCAATACATTAGAGAAGGACATAGAAGCAAGGTTGCCTTTTTTGTGGACAGCCAGGCTGCTATAAAGGCTCTATAGTCAAACACCATCAACTCCAGGTTGGTCAGACAGTGTAGGGACGAACTTAAGGCGCTAAGTCTTCATGCTGACATCACAATCATCTGGCCATAGGAATATCGATGGGAATGAGAAGGCTGATAAATTAGCGCCCAGCGGGCTATCTCTCGAACTAGTATCTGTTTCTCTGGGTGCGATCAAGAGTGGCATCTACCTGCATTGTCTCTCCTTGCCGGGTAGAAGATGGAGGGCACTTACAACGTGGAATACATCCCGGGCGACCTGGCCAGTCTACTATATAGGTAGGTCAAAGGATCTTATAAATAGGGAGCGTAGAGACCGCAGCCGACTAACGGCGGTTTGTATAGGTCACTTGCTAGTAGGTACGCATGCGGAGAAAATAGGCATAGACCGTTCAATACCTATTGTAGAAGTTGTAAAGACTCGGGACGAGAGGGAAACAATAACTCACTTTCTTTGCAAATGCCCAGCTCTGGCGGCCGCAAGAAATAGAGCCCTGGGAAACTGTTTTCTAGCTGGACTATCCGACCTCTCGGCTGCAAAACCGAAGGATCTTCTAAAATACCTGAATTCCACAAATGGATCTAGATAACAACCCATCTTTTTCCAGCGTTTAGGAGGGGTAGTGGTTATAAAATGGCGCTAATGCGCTAATTGTGATTCATGCAAGGATGCCGTGGATCAGCCACCTGAACGAACTGACCAACCCAGGTAAAAATACCCAGTATTGATTTCTCGTTCTCATTAATCCAACTTGTCATTGAATGATGTTGTCCAAGACAGTGACACAAGGAGTCCTCAAAGATGAGTGTGTTTCTGAACATACAGCGAGAACTATAAGTTTTACACGTAACATTTATTCATGTGTAGACATGAATACCCTTGTCATCAAATACACGGGCCAATAATGTACTGCAACATATTCTAAGACATTATCAGTAAGATTACCGATCGATGGTTGACTTCATTTATGTCAAGAGTGATAAGGTTAGGTTAGGTTATGTTATACTGGCTGACCTGCAAGGTCAGTTGTGTTCCCAGATGGATATCCATTTAAGAGTCATAATATGGAGCTGTAAAAACAGAGACGCCCTTAGCGAACTTTTAGAGGGAGATCATCGTTAGTGCTGAGACCGTGTGTAGTCCCTCTAACCAGGGGGCTCCTAGGTGTGCCAGGCGCGCTTTTGAGAATGCGGGCATAGGCACAGGAGATGCTCCAAAGTTTCCTTCATTTCACAGGAGATGCTCCATAGGCACAGGAGATGCTCCAATGTTTCCTTCATTTCACAGGAGATGCTCCATAGGCACAGAAGATGCTCCAATGTTTCCTTCATTTCATAAGAGATGCTCCATAGGCACAGGAGATGCTCCAAAGTTTCCCTTCCGCACCCCACATTTCCTACAATCGCCGTTGTTCGTATGCCCCATCCTGTTAGGGTGCACCCCGCTGTTAGACAGTGACCCGTCAGTATGCCTACTCATACTGCAATGCTTTTTCGGGAGTGCCAGTATAGATTAGGTGTACTGAGTACCACAAATGATAAGAGTGGCTTAGAAACAGAACAGATCTAGTGAAATTTCAGCAGTTAAAAACACATTAATAACTAAAACTAATTATTCAATAGAACAGCTTTAAACAAAACCCACTTTCATAAAAGTAAACTCATTACTTTTTTAATTAATTGGTGGAGTCCAGTGATGCCAACTAATAAATAGAATAAAGTAATTTTCTTAAGAATATTGATACTGAAATCTTGTCCCTATATCAGATTTGTTATGACAATAGTGGACAGCAATCAAACGAATATTTCGCTTTCAGACCTTACTTATTCCAAGAGAAGCCCAACAATTTATAGTAAAAACACTGCAAGACGTTCACAGAACATGTGCACAAAGGCTTCATGTTCCTTGTTGCATAATCTGGAGATATCCGTGGAAGAAATTCCCAAGTTTTTAAGATGATATCTGAGTATGCAGTATGAGTATGCGTCAGGTATCCGGTTAGGATTCGGAAGTCCTCTGTGTTTAGCATGAGGCACTTTTTCGATACTTACTCCTCTGTATGGTAATCGTACGGGCTGGTATTATACTAAATTACTAGTTCATTGATCTGCAAATTTCCGATCTAGCCATTTCCTCAACAATTCTTGGATGTGGTCCTTTGGTAGGCCACATAATGGTTTAGGGCTGATTAGGGGGCTTATGGCTCCTTTTTGGAGAGTTGGTCGGCGTGTTCGGTGCCTGCGTGTCTCCCATGGTTTGGGATACAATGCTATTTTATGGTATTGAGATGTTTGAGTCCATTTAAAAGGACTATTAACTAAGGTCCAATTCAATCTTATTGACGGATAGTACTACAAGATTAATGATTATATCCTTTTTAAAATTGTGTACTAAATGATAGGAATGGATTTATATAGTTATATAGTATATTTTTCGGCCTTAACTAACCTCAACTGTTTTATTGTGTATTCATCGGGGCTAAGAAACCACAGAAACGGAAGGGTCGCCTGCGTCACCCAAAATTCTTAAGTTTAAGCACTGATTCTTATACAAAAAAAATACAGTCTTTGGTCATCTTAACGGGTGAATAAGGGTTCAATCGGGTAATTCACAATTATTTCAAGTATCTTGGGATTATTTACATTGGCTCGAAAATGTTTTGGTCTTCATTGGAGAGGCGGCCAACTCTGTACTTCAATTATAAACCATCGGTATTATTCAAGAAGATCCCAAAATTTCACAGTTGATCGCAATTTGCCCCACTGTGCCTCTGAGATGTGTATTTACTCCTATATTTATCCAAGGTAGTCTACAACGCTGAAACACTTCGGCCTCAAATTTCTTCAAAGAAATTTCTTCGAATTTTTTAATCAACAAAAACAGACCAATCAATCATGTCTCAGTTGACGTGAGTTATTGATGAGCAAGTAGTGGCGAGAGGGGGTATACAGGTATGTCTAGGTTTCAACAATATTATAGCACACTACTTTTGGGTGTAATGTGAGAAAAATTCCAAATAAACAATCCATTGAGTTGTTTGTACAACTATTTCCGTGTTATACCAGACTAGGGCACACTCTCATATAAGCGTGGTTTAATTCCAATTATATTGGAAGACAGGTGTTTCACTCAACACTCTGTTTTCAATGTTTGTCCTTGCTGCTCTCTTATAACGAAAAATGTAGACATAACCAAACACAATAAGATTCGGTAGAGTCTTCGATTTCTTTGTATAAGCGTCTGGGTGTAGTTCAATGAAAAAAGTTTTCAACCTTCCCAAAAATCGGAATGATAATTGAAGAGATTATATTAAGAGTCACAGCATACAGAGAGATGGTGAGAAGGAGAAATAGGGAGATAAAGATATAGAGAGTGACATAGATAGAGAGTGACATAGATAGAGATAATGCCATAGAGTGAGATACAGACATAGAAAAAGATAGAGATATAGATATAGAGCAAGAGCTTGAAACATATATGGAGAAAAAGACATATAGGAAGAGAGAGAAAGAGAGAGAAAGAGAGAAAGAGAGAGAGAGAAAGAGAGAGAGGGAGCATCTGAGCTAGAATAGCATTTTACATTTCAAAATGAATTTATTAAGTGGATCAATTGAAAATACTCCCCGAATCATTCTAAAAAGAAGAATACAAACTCGAATTAGGCGAAGAAAACAAATATCATCATTATAGAAAATGTTGGGAGGTTGGTGGAGACAAACGTGCATATATACTTGGATATATAAGGAAGAGTGGATAGTAGTATAGAACGAAAATGGCGCAATCAGATTAGAAACAAAAAGCTTCCAAGGAAGGAACTAAGGGTACAATGGCAAATTACGATGTCTCCAGATTTTAGCCGTCTATGAAAGGCTTCTGTGGTAGTGTCGAAGGAAGAAAGTAACACTCGAACATATCCCCATACCTCAACCTTCTAGGAAAATTACAGTGATAGCTTTGATGGAAGAATACTAAGACTAGAATGGCATATTACGATTACTCAGCATTTTAGCCGTGTAAGAAAGGCTTCAGTGGTAGTGCGAAGGAAGAACGCTAGCACTCGAACCTATCTTCATATCTCAATCTACGAAGAAAATTACAGTGATAGCTTCGATGGAAGAATACTAAGACTAGAATGGCATATTACGATTACTCAGCATTTCAGCCGTGTAAGAAAGGCTTCAGTGGTAGCGCGAAGAAAGAACTCTAACACTCGAACCTATCTTCATATCTCAATCTACGAAGAAAATTACAGTGATAGCTTCGATGGAAGAATACTAAGACTAGAATGGCACATTACGATATCTCCAGATTTCAGCCGTCTAAAAAAGGTTTCAGTGGTAGTGCGAAGGAAGAAACTAACACTCGAACCTATCCCCATACCTCAACCTTCTAGGAAAATTACAGTGATAGCTTTGATGGAAGAATACTAAGACTAGAATGGCACATTACGATATCTCCAGATTTCAGCCGTCTAAGAAAGGCTTCAGTGGTAGTGCGAAGGAAGAACGCTAGCACTCGAACCTATCTTCATATCTCAATCTACGAAGAAAATTACAGTGATAGCTTCGATGGAAGAATACTAAGACTAGAATGGCATATTACGATTACTCAGCATTTCAGCCGTGTAAGAAAGGCTTCAGTGGTAGTGCGAAGGAAGAACGCTAACACTCGAACCTATCTTCATATTTCAATCTACGAAGAAAATTACAGTGATAGCTTCGATGGAAGATTACTAAGACTAGAATGGCACATTACGATATCTCCAGATTTCAGCCGTCTAAAAAGGTTTCAGTGATAGTGTCGAAGGAAGAAAACTAAACCTCGAACTTATCTCCATATCTCAACGCTGTAGGAAAATTATAGAGCTAACTTCGATGGAAGAACTCTAAGACTAGAAACATCCATTATGATACCTCCAAATCTCTAAAGTCTGTTCCAAATGCCCAAATTCAGAGACTCTATAAGAGATACCAATGTCTGTTTGTTCCTACTGGCGGAAAGTAAAGAAAGAGGCCAAAGAAACCATGGAAGCTGATATGGCAAAAGTTAATGAAGCAAATACTGCGAATCAGAAATGCCGCTAATAACGAAGTTTGAAGGCCAGCAATATTAACATGCAAGGAGGAGTCTGGAAGATTCTATCTGCTATCAGTAACCTGCATTGAAGTGTTTGATAGGAGGAAAAAATGAGATTCAAAATATGATTTTCGAGACTATCAAAGGGTAAGTGGATAAAAAGAACATACAACTGGATCGGAATAAAATTTGAGAAGAGCGGCTTTATATATCCATTAGCATGGAATGATTGATTATCAGAATGTTTATCTGCTATTTAATAAGTCGACCCTCAAACAAGTCAGGAAAACTACATTCAAACAGCATTGAAAGGGCAGATGGCAATGAACAACAAAAAGTTCTCTTCAAGTACGCTCACATACGTACCTCCCCTCGCATATAAACAAACAATAAGCGAGCGTTTTCACCCCAATGTTTAGAACTAACTACAATAACACGAGAAACACAAATATTCCACTATTTATTGACACTTTGAGTAACAAAAAAAAAAAAAAGAACTACCGAGCCGAGTAACCAAGGTTAAATTTGTTTATAAGTAATCGAGTTCCACGGCACGAGACAAATACAGACAGTGCGTCTATTCAGTAATGAAGCAAAAACAACAAAATAATAATAATAATAATAACGCCGCAGAAAAAAGAACTGTTTGCGTATGAAAAAAAGTGAATCATCGCGACGCAATATTGCGGGGGCAATCAAATAAATTCGCACAAATAATTTTGCGTACGAGAGTGCGTTATCGCCAAATACAATGAACCAGAACAGAAATAAAAGAACAAAACACCATAATACGAAAGCAGAACCCGCACGCAAGCACAGAAATAATGCGAATGATACAGAACTAGAGCAGAGAAAGGGTAATCACAAACGAATTGAGGCGGGTCAGGGTGATGAGATCTCTGGGAAAACTATAAATTAATCGGAGGTGAGAAATTTCAAGCGACAACTGACGCAATTAATTTAATGAAGTGAGGAGGAATTAGCGTGCAATTAAATGAACAATAAATTCAAACAAATACGGATTCTAAAATTTAAAAAAATTTAAATCATTGATAAAGCAAATATAAATATAATAAAAATATATAATGATAAAAAAGCCAACAATTAAATAGATAAATAAGAAAATATGCAAATAGAAACTTATAAAATACAAAATAAACAAAATAAAAAATCGTAAATAAAAATATGAATGAAATAATAAATAAGTAAATAAATAAAATTTAACAACCACAAAAAATAAATAAATAAAATTCTTAATTAATAAAAATATTAGTAAATAAAAATATTTATAAATATGAATAAATATTTATAAATACAAAATTATAAATTTAAAAAATTCTTAATTTATATAGTAAAAAAAAAAGAAAAACAAGTTGAAAATAAAAACATGAATAATAAATAAGTAAATAAAAATAATTGACAAATAAAAATATTAATAAATATAAATAATTTATAAACAAAAAATTATTAGTTAAAAAGGTCTTAATTTATATGGTAAAAAACAAAAAAAAAACAATAAAAATTAAAAAAATTTAAAATATGCAAAAAATTTCTAAAACGTAAAAAATGACAAAAAAGTACAAAGAAACATAAATATTAATGGAGGTAAAAAACTAAAAATGGATACAGCACAAATATATAAATTTATAACTAAAAAAATTTAAGAATACAAAAATTTATAAAAAAAATGTATAGTAAAAATAAAACAAAATATATAAATTCTAAAAAAACTTAAAAAACAATTAAACACAAAATTTAATAAATAATAATTTAATAAAAAAAACTATAAAAAATAACTAAAATTTTCATAAATGAAAAAGATGCATATGAAAAAATATAATAAATATAAAATAAAAAAGGAAATAAATAATTCATAAACAATATAAAAGAAACAATAAAAATACTCATTTATTTATGGTAATTAAAAAATTTCTGAAAAATAAATTTAAAAATTAATAATTACAATTAAAACACAAATTAAACAAAACTAAAAAAAATGTTAATTAAAATTTATACAAACAAAATATTTAATAAAAATATTCTGAAAAAAACAAATAAAAAACATATAATAAAATAATAAGTAATCCTAAAATGTATAAAATAAAATACTATATAAAAAAAATTTAAATATGAAAAAATTAAATATAAAAAATGAGAAATAAAAAAAATATAAAAAAGAAATATAAACATTAAAAAAGGTAAAACATAAATAAGTGAATATTAATAAAAAAAAATTTTGTAAAAAGACAAAAAATTATAACTTTAAAAAATAAATATGTCAAGGAAGAAATATAAAAAACAATTAAATACAAAATTTAACAACTAAAAACATAATATAAAAATTAAATCAACAACAAAAATTTTAAAAAGTTTCATACGCAAAAATATAAACTATTTAAAAGAAACAATTAAAAAACTCTTTTATTTATAGTAATAATCTGAAAGAATAAAAAAAAATTAATAAAATTTCAACTGGAGGTCGAGAATCGATAAACAATATAAGTAATTAAAAATAAAAAATATCAAAAATTAATAAAAGAATTTTCTTTACAAAAAAAAAACATTAAAAGATATTTAAATTATACAAAAAATTAATAATTATAAAAAAATTAATAACAAGAAATAAAACAACAGAAAAAACTAAATGAAAAGACACTAATAATAAAATTAAAGTATAAAAATAAATAAAAGAGGATATAAGCAATTAAAAAAATTAATAAAAATCAAACTCAACAGCTAAATATAAATAAAAATACTTACAAAATAAAAATGTAAAAAAATTATATTTAGTAACTAAATAAACAATAAATACAAAACCTATAATTATTATTATTATTATTAATTACAATTAAAATTATAACTAAAGGCGGATTCACCGCTGTTGTCCGAACAACTTTTATTATGCACGAGGGTCGCAAGTTCAAATAATTTTGTCTTCGAAGGTCTGTAGCCAGTACTCATTCCCCCAAAACCTTGCATCAGAATTAATTATGGTGTAAGATATAATAATAATAATAATAATAACTTTTATTATGCTCTCAAAATTTTTTTTATTTGAGAGTGAGCTGAAGTATGGTTCACGGCTTACTACGGCATATTACTTATTATATATAGTCATATCAAAGAGTATACATAAATTGAGATTCGATCTCAAAATTTTTTGTAATGGAAGTGAAGGCGATTTCCCAAAAATCGGTGAGCGACAAGGGCAAGCGAGATGCAATGCGTGTATTTTTGTTCGAGGTGTTTACTAGAAAACTCCTCGAACAAAATTTTTGCAACAATAATTTCATTCGTCATGCGAGCTCTATTTATGTATACCCTTTGGTCCTATAGTCATTAGTATTGTTGCTCACGTATGTATTTATGATATTCACTCATAATAATACATACAATTTGCAACGGCAAAAACAAAGATGAGTAGATGGCATCGAGTTCGGACAGAAAATCAAAATCAATTCGATCGACAGAAAGAGAGTCCAGCAAACTTTCTTTACGCGCTCAATTTTTAACAGCTGACAAACTGCGTGTAAAAATACCAACAAAAGTTCTTCGGACAACAGCGGTGAATCCGTCTGCCAGGGCTATCGGCTTGTACAAAAATTAATATAAAAATAATTTATTGAAAATAATAATTTATATCTAAAAACTGAAAAACTATAACCTTTTAAAAAAATAGCTAAAGACAAAATTAATATAAAAATATTAAGGATAAAATAAATAAAAATTAAAAAATGTTGAAATAAAAATTAAATAATAATATATAATAAAACTAAAAAGTACAAACAACTAAAAATTTTATATAAAATAAAATTTAATAATTAAAATATTACACAAAAAATATATAAAAAAAGGCAGTAAATAAAATCTTAATAACAAAAAATTGTCTAAGGCAAAAAAAAAATAAACAAATTTATAATTAAATATAGTAAAATAAATATAATATATAAAATTAATTTAAAAAAATATGTAAATAAATAATCAATTAACAAGATTATATAAAAATATATTAAATAAAATTTTAAACAAAATATTAAAAAAAATAAATAAAATATTAAAATTAAAAGATAATAAGAAATGAAAACAAAAATTAACATACTGAAAGTAAATTAAAATAAAAAAGAATAACTAAATACACAATACACAAAAAATACAAAAATGTATATAAAAATAAATTATTAAAAATATGAATTTATAACTAAAAGTGAATAATTTATAACAAAAAGTTAATAATTACATTAAAATACACTATAAACAAAGACCAGACAAAAAAATAAATTAAATTAACAATATAATAAAAAAATTTTAAAATTACATTTTCGGTAAAAATTTTTTTTTTAAATATGCAATTAAAAATATATTTAAAAAAAAATTACGTAAAAACAAAATAAGCAGTAAAAAAATTTATACACAAATAAATTTCTAAAATTAAAAAGTTTTCAAGTAAATTAATTAGTTAATAAAAACAAAAATAAATAAAGACAAAATAAAAATAGAATAAAATAATAATTTAATAAATAATAAATTAAAAAATGTAAATAAAATAAATTAACAATGTAATAAAAAATTTAAACATTAAATTTTAGATAAAAAAAAACCCAACTAAAAATATAAACAAAAAATTACTGAAAACCAAAATAAACAGACAAAAAATTAAAATGAAATAAATTTCTAGAATTAAAAAATTTTTAAGTAAATTAATGAATTAATTAATAAAAACAAAAATTAATATATAAAAATTTATTAATAATATAATATAAAAATTTAATAACTAAAATCATAAACAAAAAATGTGTAAGAAAGCAATAAATTAGAATCTTATAAATTTAAAAAATTAATAAAAACAAAAATAAATAAATAAAATCCGTCTTCATAAAAAATTTACAAATCTACAATAAATGTAAAGACAAAAATAAAAAAGAAATTCATTTATTTGAGGAGATTAAGGTGTGAATGGCAAAAATACAGATCTCCAGCACTAAGAGTAAAATTAAAGTCATTACAAAATCAGCTGAAAAACACTTTACGGGAGGAAAAGGAAGAAAACCTTAATAAGTACCTTGAAGATTTGGCCCCTCTCAAAGTCACCAATTACTCACTCTGAAGAGCGACAAGAATGGTTAAAACACCGAAGGATAGTGAATCGCCTCTAAGACAAAGCGATGGAACTTGGGCAAAAACAGAAGAAGAAAAAGGCAACTTCTTTGCAGCCCATCTGAGGTCAGTATTTCAACCTAACCCGTCGACCTGCAACAGCACTAGCATACAGAACTTTTCAATTACGAAGTCAGCAGTACCAATTCATTTCAAACCCAAGGAAGTTATACGCCTATGTACAACGAGTCTAAACCCAAAAAAGGCACCTGGTTGTGACCTAATCACCAATAAAATGGTAAGTGAATTGCCGCAAATAGCTCTAATACATCTAACATACATTTTTAACGCAATACTCCATCTGGGCTACTTCCCTACAACATGGAAAACATCAGAAATAATAATGATTCCAAAACCCGGAAAATACCCTACTCAGGTATCTTCTTATCGGCCCATAAGTCTCCTGCCAACGCTCTCTAAAACGCTCGAACGGTTATTGCTGGAAAAATTAGCACCAAAGCTCGATTTAATCATTCCTCACCACCAATTTGGTTTCCGCAAACATCATGGAACTATTGAGCAGGTTCACCGTATTGCCTCTGAAATAAGGCGAGCATTTGAACAGAGGATGTACTGCTCCGAATATTCCTAGACGTCGCACAAGCCTTTGACAAAGTCTGGCACGAAGGACCCATATATAAAATTAAAAAACTTCTGCCAAAAAGTTCGCATAAGATTCTGGAGTCATATTTAACAAATCGCAAATTTAGGGTTAAATATAAAGAATTTGTAACGCCAGACTTTGAAATTATGGCTGGAGTACCACAAGGTAGTGTGCTTGGACCTATGCTTTACACTCTGTACACTTCCGATCTGCCAACGGATAAAAACTTCGTTACCTCGACTTTCGCTGACGACACAGCTATCCTGAGCTCTCACCTAAATCCACGGATAGCCTCCCGGGATTTAGAGGAACACCTTAAAAAAATAGAAAGTTGGCTAGCAGATTGGCGCATCAAAGTAAATGAGCAAAAAAGTGTACATGTGACATTTACTCTTAAGCCCAGTTCTTGTCCGGCAGTCTCCTTAAATGGCATTGTAATCCCGCAAGCAACCGAGGTTAAATACTTAGGAGTGCATTTTGACCGACGGCTCACCTGGAAAAAACATATAGAAGCCAAGAAAATGCAAATGAAACTCAAGGCAAGTTCCTTGTATTGGCTTACCAACCGAAAATCAAAACTGCGTTTAGAGTATAAAGTACTTATATACAAGGCTGTAATTAAACCGATTTGGACTTATGGTATTCAGATATGGGGCACTACTAGTGTATCAAACTTGCAAATAATTCAAAGGGCTCAATCGAAAATTCTGAGAACGATCAGCGGCGCTCCATGGTTCGTCAGAAACGAAAATATTCACCGCGACCTTAATATAGCACCCGTTGAAGAAGAACTAGCAGTTTTAAAAACAAAATACCAATTCAAACTTCAGTGTCATCCTAACGAACTAGCAAGGAATCTGCTTCATAGGATGAATACATCTCGACTCGAAGTGGCATTTTACTTTTTTTAAAAAATAGAGTTTCTTTATATTAATATTTTTATTTTTATTTTTTTTTCTACATAATTTACATAATATTTGAACTAAAATTGCTCTAAGCACTGGCGCGGAGCATCAATTTATTTATTAGTTGTAAGCTTTGTAAAATTATTGTTGGTTTCGATTGAAAAAATGCAATAAATAAATCCATGTTGAATTAAAAAAGAAATTCATTTATTTGAAAGTTAATAAATAAAAATTAAAATATTAATATGATTTTAAGTTAATATAATAATAATAACAGACGCTCGCTGATGAAGGAGCCACAGCAGGTGCATTTGGGCCGGGGAAAAGATACTCGGAAGCGCTGGGCAAGAATACAACCATCTTTCGAGCGGAAATTTACGCGATACACCGGTGCGTTTACTTCAACCTTGAACTAACTATCCGCACAAAAGAACAACTATCTAGACTGATAGCTAGGCAGCAATTAAGGCACTCAGCTCTCACCAGGTGGCATAAAAACTGGCGAAGGAGTGTGTTGATAAGCTGAACATCGTTGGTCAAAACAATCAGGTATGGATCCTATGGGTTCGAGGTCACGGGGGAATTTCATACTTGCCAGGAAGAGCTTTCTTACTTCAACCAGAGGTATCTCCAAAAGGATACTAACACTGAACCGCTAGAGTCTTAGAACTCGAATCATATCTGATAGGCCATCGCTGCCTAAGGTATCACCTTAACAAGACAGTCCTGTCAGACATATCTGACTGCAGATTCTGTGGACACAACTCTGAAGCAACAGAATACATCCTATGTGAGTGTCCAAGGATCAAAAATAAGAAATTAAAATTTCATTGGGAATTCTTCACAGATCCTCCCACAACTTCTACCTTCCAAAGAGCTGCAATTTATCAGAAGCCTAAAGTTAGGTTGCATTACAGGGTTTAGTAAAATAGGTCCTTCCGGTCGACGGTGCTAGTATACTCCCTGATATTAAACACAATACACTATAAAATTTTTTTATTCTAAGTTTTGATTATTTAAATTTAACTTTTGGCTCCTGTGCCTCAAGTTAATGAAATTACTTACTAACTGCATATAGTAAAGACAACAAAAGGAACTGCGTTGTTCTGGACGGATTAGAATGTACAATCCACTAATCACAATTATCTGTAGCGGAGTAATATTGTACGAATCACGTGGAATAATATTCTATGAATCACATTATTCTGCCAAAAAGCAAGCCGAGGATGTAATTTGTAAACAAAATTACATTGCGAGCGAGTGAAGCTAAAAATCCTCTCTACGCAGAGAACGATAAAAAAATTAATAAATAAAATTACACAAAACATGAATTCAAAATAAAAATGAAACAAGATTGATTACTGAAATTGTTTGAACTCAGGAGTACGGAGTACAAAGAACCCAAACACACACATACCTAAACATATACATACACACACACAATCCTATACATAGTCAAACCAATGCCAATAAATGTGTACCAACAAAAGCTAACGAAATATGTAATTACGCTTAGATTCGGTGCAAAACCGCTTAATTAAGAGTTCATCAATTACCAACTAATAAATAAATAAAACCGGCCACCCAGCAGGGAAAACGGGAGCTCGTTACTAAAAACAACTATGAATCGATTTGTACTTGGAGCAAGTGGCAGTCATTCGGTACTTGTATTAAACAATTTGAGCAAAGAAATTAAAAATATTGACCACTTAATTTAATTATAAAATAATTGGCTACAGAGAAACAAGTTCTATATACTGGTTCCACTGAATTGCTGCTGAACCAGTCAGTAAAGAATTCATTTGAGAGAAGTCCTGTAGTATTGAACCAGTCAGTAATGAATTGATTTGAGATTAGTCCAGTATTATTGAACCAGCCAGTAAGGACTTGGTTTAAGAGAAGTCCAGTATTATTGAACCAGTCAGTAATGAATTCATGTGATAGAAGTCCAGTATTATTGAACCAGTCAGTAATTGAGAGAAGTCCAATATTATTGAACTAGTCAGTAATGAATTCATATGAGACAAGTCCAGTATTATTGATTTGACGTAAGTCCAGTATTATTGAACCAGTTAGTAATGAATTGATTTGTGAGAAGTCCAGAATTATAGAACTAGTCAGTAATGAATTGATTTGAGATTAGTCCAATATTATATAACTAGTCAGTAATGAATTCATTTGAGAGTAGTCCAGTATTATTGAACCAGTCAGTATTAAAGTCATTTGAGAGAAATCCAGTATTATTGAACTAATCAGTAATGAATTGATTTGAGATTAGTTCAGTATTATTAAAATAGTGAGTAATGAATTCATTTGAGAGTAGTCTAATATTATTGAACCAGTTAGTATTAAAATCATTTGAGAAAAGTCCAGTATTATTGAAACAGTCAGTAAGCAATTGATTTGAGAGAAGTCCATTATTATTAAACTAGTCAGTAATGAATTTATTTGAGAGAAGTCCAGTATTATTGAACTAGTCCGTAAGGAATAGATTTGTGAGAAGTCCAGTATTACTGAACCAGTCAGTAATGAATTGCTTTAAGAGAAGTTCAATATTATTGAACTAGTCATTAATGAATTGATATGAGAGAAGTCCATAATAAATTGATCTAGAGATCCAGTATTATTGAACTAGTGAGTAATGAATTCATTTGAGGGTAGTCCAGCATTATAGAACGAGTCAGCAAGCAATTGATTTGAGAGAAATCCAGTATTATTGAACTAGTCATTCACTCGAAAAATAAATGTAAACAGAAGCATTTCAACAAAATGTTTTAAGCAGGATGAGAACTCGCGACCCCATAAAATATTAATTCTCTATAAATTCTACATATTCTCGTATATTAGCTTTACTGCAATTATAATATGTCAACAACTAGTTCACAATATACTAGTTTCAAACCTTTTCAGAATTATAAACCACAATAATTAAAGTGCTGACGTTACCTGGAACTAGTATTGATTATCTGGTATAAAATCTGTTACTCAACTGGTACTGAACTAGTTGTCTGGGAATTAGTTGTATAATGAGTTACGAATACTAAGTTTGTAGCTTGAAATGGTGAATTCGGTACTTCAGGAACTATATTTAAGTAGTTTCAAATTAGTCTCGTTAAAGAGATATGTAGGAAACAGATAAGATACGAGATTTGTAATCCATTGAAAGTCGATTGAATAGGACTTAAGGATGGTCCGGTAGGCACTATTCTTAAGTAGATGCCACACTAGTCCGTTTTATTCCATGTAAGTTGTTTTTCAGCAAACTCTAGAAACCATTTAATACTTAGATTAGATGAGATTTAGATAAGATTTATTGAAGGGTGTTACACCACTGAAAGATCTATTTTAATGCCCCTATTTATTTAACAGATGAGGATAGTCTCATCTGTAGATCTTCTGTCAAGTTAATTTCCGTCCTCAACTCCTTGTTTTGGAGGAATCAAGTTGAAGGATCTTGCTCATACCTAAGATATATTCTCGAAAACACCTGCTACTTTTGTGTGCCAAATGCCCGCAGTCTGTGATCAGGTGCAGTGAGGTTTCGTCACTTTCTCCACAGAATCCACAGATGACATCTGAAGATAGACCCAACTTATTCATATGATAGTTGAGATTTAATACTTAAATAACATAAAATAATGCATGTCATTAGATCACTAGTTTGAAACTAGTTCAAACTAACCCAATACTGAAATCACAAGGGACCTCGTTATATTCTTTAGTTGGGTATGGATTTATTTTTTATTAATAAGATTGGACAAAAAGTATATAAATTTATATATATATATATATATATATATATATATATATATATATATATATGTATATATATATATATATATATATATATATATATATATATATATATAATATATATATAATATATATATAATATATATATATATATATATATATATATATATATATATATATAAATTATATTATATTGATTTATTTAATATTTAAATGCCCTGAGTTACTAATTCCACACTAACTAATTGCATCAGTTAACATGTAACTAGTTCAATACTAGTTCAAAAGTTGAAAATGGAGACAAGTGTTTGATAGTTGGAGGTGCCAGTTGGGATTATTATTTAAATCTTAATTAATTAGTATTATAACAAACTATATAAAAGAGCTAACTGCCAGGGCTATCGGCATTAGTTTGGATTATTGCGGTTCATTGTACATGAATACTATTTGTACAAACAGTCGGGCTCCCTGCAGGGCATGTGTGGGCGAGAGCCTCTGTGTTTGTGTGCTAGTCAAATTGCGAAATAACACAATGCCTTAGATATGGTATCTATTGGGGTCAATTGTGGGCCCAAATCTCTCTCTATCTCTCTACTTAAGCACAACAAATTTTGGGGCACTTTGCTGCTGATGAGATTTGCCTCAAGGCGCTGCTATGTGAGCGTAGGCACGCAATTTATTTTATTTGTTTAATGATTTATTTTCTTTGTACACTTTTTGCTTGCTGTACGAGACTTGGGCTGAAATATATTCAATCAGCTGATTTATTTTTGCTAGCTTTATTTTTCTTTTGCTATTTTTATACTTTCACTTTTGTTTCGTTGCAAAATTCGTGCGTCGAGATACGGGTGCGCTTGAGCGAGTGCTTCTGTTCAGTTGTCGTGCATTTTCTTTATCAGTTGACCTCATTTTTTCGTTGAGCGGTATTATATTTCATGCATATAGCAACAGAGAACGAACTTTAAACGAAGAAAGAAACTATGAAATGCACGACATTAAATATGGAGAAGTAACAAACAAACCACTGAAAGTTTGACAAGGACATGACGCATTATCATATCAAAAGACATTATTCTAATCAGTTCCAGTCGCAAAGAAGGTGACAAAAGTTGTTCGCTTTACTGTATAAAATACTGGAAATGAAGCACTAAACTGGAGAGTCAAGAGTGGGTGCACAGATTGTATGCAACTTGGTCAAGAAGGGGACAACACGAAAACTAAGAGAGATGGCTTGGGTCTTATACATAAACATAATGAAATTACTCTCTGGTTGATTTATAAACACATTCGACAATTTTTAAAGTCATTTACAAAATATGAATTTATAGCAAAATTTGAATGAGTCTCTCATTTTTCAATTTGAGGCGGTGCAATGAACCGCTTCAAAAGAGGCAAGCTTTAAAATTCACTCGGAGAAATATGCGATAGCTGAGATGTGCCGAATGATGAGCAAAATACTCATTTGTAGTCAATTTCAATACGTAAATTACTCATTTTGAAATATGAGGTGCTACAATGAACCACGTCAAAAGAGGCAAGCTTTAAAATTCACTCTGAGAAATATGCGATAGCTGAGATGTGACGAATGATGAGCAAAATACTCATTTGTAGTCAATTTCAATACCTAAATTACTCATTTGGAAATATGAGGCGGTACAATGAACCACTTCAAATCTGATAAGATTAAAAGTTACTCTGAGAAATATTCGATGCAAATTTGACGTGGGTAATAATGAGTTAAATAGTCATTTGTTGCAAATATCAATGAGTAACTCAAATTGCATCATGAGGTGGATTTTTCGGAACAACTAGTGAGGGGGTACAAAGCTCCGCTTCAAATGATCTAAAAGTTACTCTGGGAAATATTCGCTGAAACTTTGAAGTGAGGAATAATAAGTAAAATAATCATTTATGGTCAATTTCAATGAGTAACTCAAAGAGCCACTTCACATGACGTGAATTTTGAATGATACTATATTCGAGGAAACTTTGAGGAGACTATTGATGGACAAAATATTCATTTACAGTGAACATTTTGTAACATGAGGTGTAAAAATGAACTCCATTGCAGTGAGTTTCGAAGGTTACTCTGAGAAATATTCTATGAAACTTTGACCACACGAGTGATGGAACAAATACTAATCTTTGGTGGGTCTAGACTCATATGAGGTAGTACAATGAACCACTTAAAATAAAGTAATTGTCAGAAGTTAATTTCAGGTACACGAGAATAATAACACTACTCTGCTGAAAATATGAGATTGAATCCTTAATCAGGACTTTGTTGTTGGCTGGATAAAAATTTCAACTTAGCTAACTTGGTATAACAGAATAATTCCCATTTAAGTGTTCCGACTGCCGTAGAAGTTGAAGAAAGACCAGTTAATATATAATATTACGAAGATAGCAACTAAGAATATGCGGCATGTTTTGCATACAAATAGCTATATATGCACCTATATGTAATTGGCATACAGAGTGTGGCATATTCTCAGCTGCTTCTGAAAAAAATTCGCGTGTGTATTCATGCATATCATAGTATCCAATGAATGCAAATATTCATATTCTACTTGCTTCATCGTACCTGCTTGCATATTATTCCTACTTGCATATTATTCCTACTTGCATCCTCTTCCTTTTTGCATCCTATTAAAATTTGCAAAATAGTGCCCGAATAGTAACTCGTAAATTGCCCAGGCTACCTACGAAATATTAATTCCCATATAGAAAGCTGACCTTCAGCATACGTCGACTGCTTTGTTTGATGTTTGAAAAGTTGTATTGGCAGCAGTGCTAAATGCAATCCTTCCTTTTTACATTGTTGTTGTTCCACATTAGAGCAGGAAATTGTGTTCCCAACGGCAAACAATTCGAAGCAGGTACTCGTGAACTGCCGCTGCAGCGCCGCGACCATGCACGAGTCACGAAAATAAATGGCAGCTACAAATTTCTTATATGCTGCTTATCGCATGCGAGTCAGGTATCGGCCGTGTTGCTAGGGGCGTGAAGAACCATCTCTGATTCAATGGCAGAGATTTGTGTGACGTGGCTAAAAATAAATTCTCTCTGTAGTTGAAAACTGCAAATTTTGTGTAATTGTACAACAAGCCCGGCTAGCTCAGTCGGTAGAGCACGAGACTCTTAATCTCGGGGTCGTGGGTTCGAGCCCCACGTTGGGCGAGGTTGACTTTTTGACTTTTTTAGTTATTAAAATTTATTTTATTTTAATATTTCTTTTTTAATTTTATTATATTTTAAAATTTATATTTTATTTTAATATTTCTTTTTTAATTCTATTTTATTTTAAAATTTATATTTTATTTTAAAATTTCTTTTTTAATTTTATTTTAAAATTTCTTTTTTAATTTTATTTTATTTTAAAATTTATATTTTATTTTAATATTTCTTTTTTAATTTTATTTTATTTTAAAATTTATATTTTATTTTAAAATTTCTTTTTTAATTTTATTTTAAAATTTCTTTTTTAATTTTATTTTATTTTAAAATTTCTTTTTTAATTTTATTTTAAAATTCCTTTTTTAATTTTATTTTATTTTAAAATTTCTTTTTTAATTTTATTTTAAAATTTCTTTTTTAATTTTATTTTATTTTAAAATTTCTTTTTTAATTTTAATTTATTTTAAAATGTCTTTTTTAATTTTATTTTAAAATTTCTTTTTTAATTTTATTTTATTTTAAAATTCCTTTTTTAATTTTATTTTATTTTAAAACTTCTTTTTTATTTTTTTTTTATTTTAAAATTTATTTTTTAATTTTATTTTATTTTAAAACTTCTTTTTTAATTTTATTTTATTTTAAAATTTCTTTTCTACTTTTATTTTATTTTAAAATTTCTTTTCTAATTTTATTTTATTTTAAAATTTATTTTTTAAATTTATTTTAAAATTTTGTTTCTAATTTTATATTAAAATTTTGTTTTTAAATTTATTTTTAAATTTTTTTTTAATTTTATTTTAAAATTTTGTTTTTAATTTTATTTTAAAATTTTCTTTTTAATTTTATATTAAAATTTTGTTCTTTTTCTTTATTTTTTAATTTTGTTTTCAATTTTATTTTTTAATTTTATTTTGAATTTAGTTTTGAAAATTTTTTTAACTTGATTTTTTAATTTTGTTTTTACTTTATTTTTTAATTTTATTTTTAATTTTAATTTTGTTTTTTAACTTTATTATTTAATTTTAAATATTAATTGTTAATGTTATTTTTTGATTTAATGTTATTTAATAATTTATTTTTTTTATTTAATCATTTTTATTTATCATATTTTATTTTTAATTTTGCTTTTAATTAAATTCTGTTTTTTCCTTATTTTTAATTTTGTTCTTAATTTAATTTTGTTTTTAGTTTAATTTTGTTTTTCATTTTATTTTAAAATTTTGTTTTTTTTCTTAACTTGAAATTATTTTTACTTACTTTATTTATTAATTTTAATGTTGTTTTTTTACTTTTTGTTTTTTATTTTATTTTTTAATTTTATTTCTTAATTTTGTTCTTTTATTTTATTTCTTTATTTTGTTTTAAAATTTATTAATTTTTTTTATTTCTTAAGTTTGTTTTTATTATATTTTTGTTGGGTTTATGTTCAGTCCCACTGAAGTGCACGATTCTTGAGTAATGATGAGTCATCTCTGTATTATGTCACAAAGAGTCCTCCCAAATTTGCCTCTTGTTATTATCACAACGTCGACGGCATATCCTTGGCAGGTGATGCCGTTGTGCTGTAGCTAATCAAGCAGTTCATCTACCGTTAAGCTCCACATGAGTGGGGAGACTACTGCGCCCTGCGGGCACCCTTTTATGCAGAGCACATCTAATGCGCTATCGCCCGTATTAGTATCTATTACTCTCGTTTGAAGCATAGAAATCACCCACTGGATTATGGCTGTCTCTGTACTTTTTCTGCGGAGTGCTCTTCCAATCGACTGATGCGAGGTATTATCGGGGGTTCCTTCAATGTCAAGAAAAGCACAACTGACTATTTCTTGATTTTCTAATGCGTCTCTTATGATATCAGTTAGTTGATACGCAGCGGTCTCCGTGGACCTTCCTACTATGTATGCATGTTGATATCGATTTAGAGGTGATGTGACTAGAGTGTGTCTTCTTAAATAATTGTCCATAACTTTCTTCATTGTTTTGAGTACAAGGAGGTTAGGCTCATCAGTCTGAAAAATTTTGGAGAAGTGAAATCCTTCTTTCCAACCTTCGGTATAAACATAACTAGTGCACGTAATTAGTCCTTTTCCTAATATCCTAGTATCCTAAATAACTTTACCAGTTCCGGAGCCAGTACCTTTATTCCTCTCTATAAAAGGCCGGGCATTATGCCATCTACTCCTGGTGTCTTGCAGGGGTCAACAGTTCCTACAGCCCATTGTACTTGCTGAGGTGTTATTACCTTTGACGCAAATCTCCAACCTTCCATACTTCTGTGAAACCTCTTTCAGGTATTTTTCGATTTTTGCGTCTGGAAAGTGTGTTTTTAAAAGAAGTTCCACCTTCTGATTATCGTTCAATGTGTAGCTACCATCCGGTTTAATGTTTAGCTACCATCCGATAGCTTCAGTGCCATCCTACATTCTATTTTAGCATTCGCCAGTGTCTTGTGTAGCCTGGCAGCTGTCGATGTTGATCAAATATCTTCGCAAAACTTCCTGAAACGATTTCTTTTAGCTTTCCCATTCTCAAAATTATACTTAGTTAGAGCTCTACTATCATTGTGTCAGTTACCGGTGTGTTTTGCTCTATTGTAGAGGGTACGGACGTTGGATCTTAACTGGGCCATTTTGTTATTCTACCAAGGTATTTTCTTCCCCCCGTTGCTAGAGCTATCTCTACAATTAGCTTGAAATGCCTCTATCGTCCCTACGATGCTTTCAATCTCTAGTCCTTGCTCTGAAATTGAAATATCCTCGGTTATCAGACAAGTTTCCAATCCGTATTTCTAGGATTTTCCCTAAGCACCTTATCAGGGGGTTTTCCTTTGAGAGAGTACTCTATTATACTATGATCAGAAAGAGATGGCTCCGTTGATTCCCCCAGTTTCAGATCAAGCACCTTCTCAGGGGGTTTTCCGTTGAGAGAGTACTCTGGTATACTATGATCAGAAAGATATGGCTCCGTTGATTTTTCCAGTTTCAGATCAAGCACCTTCTCTGGGGGTTTTCCTTTGAGAGTGTCTCTATTATACTATGATCAGAAAGATATGGCTCCGTTGATTTTTCCAGTTTCAGATCCAGCACCTTCTCTGGGGGTTTTCCTTTGCGAGTGTACTCTATTATACTATGATCATAAATAGATGGCTCCGTTGATCTCCGTCTCTCCAGTTTGTAATCCAGCTACCAATTCCAGCTCGTTAAAAATAGCGAACTTGTTGTTTTCATCACATACAATCTTCAAAAGACGCGACATTGAGAGAGTTGTTTTTGGTGAATCCAACGCGGGTACATGTCTCTGCAGAAGTTCCTTGAATGCATTCTTCGTATAGTTTTCAGAGAGTATGTTTCTATTGTTGTACGAGTTTTAGTTGCTGTTGCCAAGGTGGGTATGATACTCTTTGCTAATAGGGACTCGGTGTAGATGGCAAAATTTCGCCCTCTATTATTAGCTACAAAAACTGCCCCTGGCCAGTTTTTTAAGAACAAAAACAATTTGGTTAGAAAGTTTCTGACACCGCTCCATAAATTATCAAAACATTAAAATTAGATTATAACAAAAAATATTGATATCAATTTGAAACAGAACTAGCTTTCACCCAGCGCCACTAAGTATAATAAAATAAATTTTAGTTATACTTAAAAAGAAATAAATAAAACGAAAAGCCGTCGAAATGAGGTCAGAAACGTGCGTATTTGTATTTATTGTTCTTTTTTTGTTTTTTTTTTTTGTTTTTGGTTCATTATCGAGAACAATTTTCATGCCTCTTTCGATTAGTGTGACTCGCTTGTTTGCTGCAGTTTCGTTCGTGAATTATGTGTTTGTTGTTGGTGTTGCTGTTGTTGCTGTTATTGTTGTTATTGTATCGAATGCTGACAATCAACGTCAGCAATATTCGTTCGGCATTTATTTTTATACTAAATGGTGTGTTCATTCTTTCCGGTAGTTGGTTGGTTGGATGTTTGGTTGGCACTCACTTCTGATGCCACACATTTTTCATTAGCGACATACACGGAGACAAGCGCACATTCTGTGCGGCTTTGTTGCTCACTTTTCGCCCTGACTCTGACTCTCGGTCTCTGTTTCCCTCTATCGCGGGCTCTCAAATCTGCCGTTGTTTTATTTTCGATTTTTTTATGTTAATAGGTCTCTGACCTGATTTAATAAATAATAATATAAAATTCTATATAAAGTTGCAATCATCAACGCAAATATTCGACTTGTTGTTGTTTGCTGTTTGTTGCTCTTGTTTGCTAGTTGTTGCTGTTTGTTATTGTTTGTAGTTTTTGCTGTTGTTGTTGTTGCTCTTGCTGTTCGCAAGCAGTTAGCTTGAGTTCAATTTGAACGTACTTATTTAAATTGAGGTAAATTGATGGTTCATTATTATTTTATATTTTTTGTGTCCCCGCCAGTCGCTTCGAATTGCCCCACTTACAGTTCTCACTTAATGCAATGCTAATAAACGAAATTGTTGCAATTTTGTGAACACTTTTCTGCGAAATGTTGCCATTGTTGTTTGTTTTGTCGTACCGAGAAAAGAATTTTTAATGCCCCATATGAAGGCTTCGGTGCGTATGATTAATATCGATGAAGTTAATAACGAAAAGTTGTGATTCATCATGGAACCAGCGTTGGAACAAAACGGAAATGCAAAATATGGT
Organism: Clusia tigrina; assembly: GCA_920105625.2. Lineage (NCBI taxonomy): Eukaryota > Metazoa > Arthropoda > Insecta > Diptera > Clusiidae > Clusia > Clusia tigrina. The sequence goes on from OV050030.1 coordinate 34,097,034, forward strand.
TGAGTAATACGCAAGAGGGTTTTCCTCAGTTAGAAGAGAGACGGAGTCTTCTTATCCCAAGCAAGCTGAGTTGTCAAACTTGACTACAAATAAACCCAAAATGTCGTTTATTCAAAACTCCACCAATTCCTAGAGTAAAACATAGAAAACATTTCATAAAAAGGAGAGGCATTGATTTTCGAAACAATGTAAAGCAAATCATAATTGGAAATTCCAACCATTTCCCAGAGTTCTCAAAAAAATTCCTACCCCATAGAAACCGATCCTCAAAACAGAGATTTAATATTTTTTTTTTTAGATTATAAAAATTTTGATGATCAAAAAACTTTAAGAAACTCGTCATTGAAAGCTCCACTAATTTGCACAGTTCCAGAGTATCCTTTCCCCTCACAATCTATCCCCAAGACTATCCTTTCCCCTCAGAATCTATCCCCAAGATTATCCTTTCCCCTCAGAATGTATCTCTAAGACTATCCTTTCCCCTCAGACTCCATTCCCCAAAAACCAGAAGCGTTGATTTTGAAGATTTGTTCAACAATATTAAGGGGGGATTTTGCACTCCGACCCTAGAGATCTATTATGCCATTTGTTCAATATGACTTCAAATAAAAAAAATGTCCATCAAATTCCCGAGTTCTCCAAGCAATCTGTTCCCCAAAAAGCGAAGAAATTGTTCCTTTTCAACAGTTTTTCCAACCAGGCCTTAAATAAATCCTCAGATATTCATCGTCAGAAATTCAAGTAATGCCACAGCTATTCAAATAACCAGTTCTCCAAAGAATCTGAACCCCAATAGATAAAATTTCGGTTTGGAAGATTTGTTCAACCGAACCTCACAGCAATCCACAAGAATTCTTCGATTAAAACTCCGCTGATTTCCAATATTCTTTAGAGAATCCATTACCCAACTAAAGCAAACGTTGACTTTTGGGACATCTCCAAGCTGGCCTCAAATATAACTAAAAATATAATCTCTGGAAACTCCGGACGTCCACGAGTTACCCAAATAACAATAAAGCATAAAATCCATAATTCCAATCTTTGGATTAAGTTATTTTAGATTGAAAGGGAGATGAACGAAATTAAAATATACCATAATTGGTTTCCGGAAATTGTGAGCTCCTTATCTAAACGAGTTGTAGCTAAGCCAGTCTGGTCCCAAATATATCAAGAGTAATTCGTCATTAGAAACTTTACCAATTTCCCAGAATATACAAAAAAATTGATGCCCTTAGGGGAATTTCTTCATAGAAACCCTATTCAAAACAGCAGAAATGTTGAAGTTGAAGATTTTATCAAGAGGACCTCGAATAAATCCCTGTAAAATCTTCAATGAAAACTCATTCTCAGAGTTCTGCAAACAATCCATCGAATTTGAAGATTTGTTCAACCGAACTTAATAGAAATATACGAGAATTCTTCAATAAAAACTCCACCAATTCCGCGACTACTTAAAATAATCTGTTCCTCAAAGAGTGGAAAAGTTGTTTTGGAATAGTTCTTTAACCACATCTGAAATAACTCCAAGACTATTGAAAGCCCCACCACAAATTCCCAGACTATTTACAATACTGTATTCTTCAAAGAGTGGAAAAGTCGATTCGGAACATTTGTTCTACAGTACCTCAAAGAAATGTACGAGACTTCTTCAATGAAAACCCCACCAATTCCCAGACTATTCAAAATAATCTGTTCCTCAAAGAGTGGAAAAGTCGATTTGGAATATTTCTTCAATTGTACCTCAAAGAAATCTACAAGAATTCTAGAATGAAACCCCACCAATTCTCAGACTACTTAAAATAATCTGTTCCTGAATAGAGAAGAGCGAAAGTCTCCGATGGTGACACATGCAAATATATGGTAAAGGGAGCTGAAGGACTTGAAAGAATAGCATCAAACCAAAAAAACCCAAGTGGAAATGAGTCTAGGGAAATCTTCAAGTATGGAATAAACGAAATCAGAACGCATATGAAACTGAGTGTATGGAACTCTCCAAGTATGGAACAACAAAAATATACTGCAGTTGCAGAGTCCTCTGGGCTCCATATCATCAGCAAATTCTGGAATTATCAAAGCCGTTCCCAAAATTCATGGCTTTATAAATAAATTTTCTTTTGACAGTTCTCTACGCTGACCTTGAACTCAGGCCCACATACGCTGAACGCACGCCGGCTTACTGAAGACCCAACCTTTAGCTGCTATTTGGTGATATGAAAATTTCATGTCCATCCATCCACTCCAGGAGTAGGAGGAAATGTGTGCTGCGTGGCGCTGCGGCAAGTTTACCAAATGTTTGAGTTATCTTCGCAGAAGCGGCCATAAAACTTTTCAATTCGTTTGCCGCCGCGGCGTCTGTCCAAAGTGAAATTTGCAACATCGCTCGAGTATAAATTCAAGTTGAACACGAAAAGGTCACGCACGCACATGTGGAATCAAACAATGTCGACAAAGATTACACCCAAATGGAAGGCGAATCAATACGCCTGAAATGGGCAACAAAAAAACGCAAAACAAACAAACGAAGAACGGTGCCAGACGTGGAAATGCGCCGGGAGAAATGTGGGTGAAATGTGGGAAAGAAAATTAAGTTAATTATTATGCTGATGACGGAGTAGGTGTGGGGGGTGTGAGTGAGACGCACAAGAACGGCAAAAAGGAAATTTTAATTAAACCAAAGTGACAACGAATGTTGACAGGTGTGGAAAATATCCCCGAGGAAAATGTAATTTCAAAAAAATTTATCAAATCAACGGGTTTAAATAATTAAATGTGTGGAAAGGTGGGGCGAAATGTGCGAGGAAAGAGCATTGCGGGTCGTGTGCGTGATAGGAAACGACAATGAAACATTTCGCATATGTGTGACTCCATGAGTAAATGAGAATTAGTAGGGATAACTCAAAGGACGGTTACCTAGGAGAATAGATAAGAAGAAAATGGCTATCCTTTGAAAGACCAACATTTACAGTGATCAAGGAGAATAGACAAGGAGTAAATGGAAAACAATTAGAATAATCTTAGAAGAGTTGGAATAAAATTCAATACAGCAATAGAAACATCGTAGAAGATCAACAAAATAACTCTTTGGTGTACCTATGTCAGAATTTGAGGAATTGCAAGTAACTCCAATCGACTCCTAATAAAATATTGTTACGTAATTGCCTTTCTGACAGTTTATACCAAGCTCAATTAGAACAATTGGCTTTATTAGTATTCGTCCAACTTACATCACTGTTCCACTGCTGCTGCTACTATGATTTTGCCACTTTCACTTGTTCGCTGATCTCAATGTCAATTGTGTAGTCGCTTAAATACTTCTTGTATACCAGAACTTCCACTAGCCTTTGAACGCAGTGACGCATGCCTTCTCGCGTGTGTATTATTAGGGGTTGAAAATGACGCTTACCCTAAAACTATCAACCAATCAAATGCCGTGTCGATTTCGTAACAATACGAAACCTTGTTGTTTCTTCCTTGATTGACTCAACAGGTTAAACATAAATAAAGTTCGATACAAGTCTTCAATTAGCAATCCATGTTCGAATACACATATAAGGTGTGCAGTTAGAATGCCTCCCCAACAGAATTGTCGGCTTTCAACATACTCGTACATATTTTTTTAAATATAGTTCCGTTTGTGCTTCTCAACAGATATTAAGGATACTACTACTCATAGAAGACCAAGATACGACGATAGAGATCACGAATGGAGTGGTAGAAGAGAAGAGTTTTGAACTAAGTTACACAATAACTTTCCCTCAAAAAAGACAGCTGGAAGATTGACAAAAGAAAAAAGAAAATATCAGACTGTATATTAATCAGTTGAAGTGTGTTGAGGAATATCTGTGTGACCTCGATGGGGACTCAGTTTTGAAAGCAAGAATTAGCCCAGTCAAAAGTTTTATGAAGCTGTGGGGAAAATGGTAAAACCGCAGCAAGAACCAAATTATGTTTGGGAATAGGTTCCTTTCAAGCACAAAACGATCACTAGGTTAGGTGAGATTAGACTGGCAGTCTTCTTCGGGAAACCTTACTTAAGCAGTTAAATGCTCAGTGTGATACTATAAGAAAACAGTGTGACTACTCCATCTGCCACGTGGAGAACCATTTTGATTTCGATATGATCCGGGCAATATTCCACAATACCTATGAATGAAAATTAAAGCAGACCATTGAGGCAGGGTAGATAGATATATTTAAGGGTGTGACGATCTGAAAGATCTATTGTGATTCCCCTGTTTATTTGAAAGATGAGGATAGTCTCATCTATAAATCTTCTCTCAAGTTAATTTTCGACAGGAATTCATATATTTTGGAGGAATCAAGTTGAGGGATCTTGCTCATATCTAAGAGTTATTCTCCAAAACAGCTGAATCTATTGTACCAATGGTCAGCAGTCTGTGATCAGGTGCAGTGAGGTTTCGTCACTTTCTCCACAGAATCGACAGATGGCATCTAAAGATATACCCAACTTGTACATATAGTAGTGGAGTCTACAATGTCCGCTTAAAATGCCTTGTGACGATTCTTAATTTACTCCGAAGCATATTGAGGTAGGTAAGCCCAGGACAGTATGTCTTCTGCGAGCTAGCGAACGGCACTGACAATGATCGCTAACTATGAATAGTATTATTGGAGACTTCAGTCATTCTATTTAGCTTGACGAGGGAACGGGTACTTTAAATGTGAACTTTTCTCGGAATGGTTTTTCATAAGCAGCACAATGTTTGCTAATCCCACTCTTTTAGAAGAACATTTGTGTCTCTTACCGAATAGAACGGAATCTTTTATATTCATTTCTATCTTAAATTGCAGTTGGTTCATTTAACTGCTCGCGGGCATGGTTGAAATAGCAACAATTCGGCATAAATATTCCTTTATCACCAAAATTTTCAGAAATTACAGTTCGACCATTGCGGAACTTATCTGCTCTGAACGCTATTTTTAGTGCTGATATTCTAACGATGGCCACACTCCTATAGAGGAAAAAACCCACAGAAGTCCTCATGCAGGCACGTTTAGTCTCATAAATTGCGTTGCAATTTTGGCCCGGCCCAAAAAAATATCGCACTCTGACTGGTCTTATCACGACGCCAGTAAAAACAATAAAAAATATATAAAAAAATTTACTCCAAAACAATCAAAATATATAAAAAAGAATCCAAAAAATGAAACAAAAAATTAATAAAAGAAATTCGGCTGAAAAACGAGGCAAATAATTGCAAATCGTTCGATGACCTTGAATGCGGTTGCTTCACTTCACTTCACTGTGTTTTATTAATAATATTTCGGCAGGCCTGCTAAAATACCGAAAATGAAGCAACAGCAATTGCAACAACAACAATAACAATAATAAGAACAACAACAAATATAATAACAACCTCATGGAACACACATTGAAATGCGTTCCAATATGAAGAAAGTATCTTTTAGTTGAACGATAAACTCGGCGCATATGGAAGTTAAAGGTCAGTGTTTGAATTCAAGGCCAAGTGCAAAGAAAACAGACCCAACAAACACAGACGCGACAACAACAAAAATAGCAACAATAAAAAATAAACAGCAACAATAAAAAATAAAAGCATTCATATTTGCAGATAATGAATTAAAACGCAAATGCGAAATGGAAGCAGCAGAAAAGACACAACAAAAAAGCTGAAAATTAAAAAGCAAATATATTAAGTAAATAATAATTATAAACAGCCGAACGATGATGATGATGATGATGATGATGATGATACTCGCAATGATGATGATAATCAAGCAGACATACTGACACTGATCTGCGCTTCGTGTTGCCTAAGAACTGGCTGAGTATGTGTGGATCAGTCTGCATGAGTGTTTGTATAGATTCCCGATTGGAAATTACATTCTCGCTGATTCGGTCATCAATGACGGGTCCACAAATTCACCTCTTTCTATGGAAACCTCTAATGGAGTCGCTGACTTCGTCAGGTTGAGCTGAACAGTGCGAGTCATCATAATCTCTACAATGTGCATCTATGAGGAATTAGCCATCCACCTAAAAGAAAGTGTCAACTCGAAAGAATATGAGGGAGATAATGAACGCTTGTCTGACAACATTTTGTATGAGGCTATTTTGGATGAGAGTGTTTTGGATGAAGCTATTTTGGATGAGAGTGTTTTAGATGAGGCTATTTTGTATCACTTCAATCTTATATGACGACGTTTCGTATGTAAAAGTTTTGTGTGACTTCAACTTGCATGACAATATTTTGCATGAGGCTTATTTGCATAAGAATATTTTGTTTGAGGTTGCTTTGTATGACTTCATCTTGTGTGCCGACGTTTTGAATGAGCCGGTTTTGTATGAGGTTGTTCTATATGACACTATTTTGTATGAGGATGTTCATGAAGACATAATTTTGTATGAAGAGGTTTTGTATGAGAAAGTTTTGTATGAGGTTGTTTTGTACGAGTTAATCATGTGCGGCGACGTTCAATATGGGGCAGTTTTGTATGAGGTTGTTTTGGATGAGCATATTTTGGATGAGAGTGTTTTGTATGAGGCTATTTTGTATGAATTTATCTTGTATGACGAAGTTTCGTATGAGAAAGTTTTGTATGAGGTTGTTTTGTACGAGTTAATCATGTGCGGCGACGTTCAATATGGGGCGGTTTTGTATGAGGTTGTTTTGGATGAGCATATTTTGGATGAGAGTGTTTTGTATGAGGCTATTTTGCATCACTTGTATGTGTGGTCTTGTGTAGGGGCGTTTTTTATCGGCCGATTTTGTATACGGTTGTTCTATATGAGAATATTCATGGAGACATAATTTTGTATGAAGAAGTTTTCTATGAAGTGGTTTTATATGAAAAAAGTTTTGTATGAGGTTGTTTTGTATGAGTTTATGTTGTGTAGCGACGTTCTATATGGGGTGGTTTTATATGAGGTTGTTCCCTATGATACAGTTTGTATGAGAATATTTTGTACAGCTTAATTCTGTATGACGGCGCTTTGTATGAGGCTGCTTTATATGACTTCATCTTGGATGAACCTGTTAGGTATAAATTCATCTCTAAAGACAAACATTAGTATGAGACTATTTTGTCAGACTTAATCTTGAATGACATAAAGCGGTTTTGTATGAGGCTTTTTTGTATGATGATTTTTTGTATGAATTCATCTTGTATGGAGACTTTTGGTATGAGAAAGCTTTTTATGAGGTAATCTTGTATAACAACATTTTGTATGAGTCTGGTTTGTATGAAGATATATTTTGTATGACTTCATCTTTCATGAGTCTCTTTTGTATGAGGATGTTTTTTATAAGTATGTTTTGTATGACTTTATCTTGGCTAACGATGTTTGGAGCCTTGCGAATATTTTGTATGAGATTGTTTTGTATGACTTCATCTTGTGTGGGGACGTTTTGTATGGGTCGGTTTTGTATGATATTGTTCTATATGAGACTCTTTTGTATGAGGATGTTTTGTATGACTTCATCTTGGATAAGGCTGTTGTACATGACTTCATCTTTAATGACGACATTTTGTATGAAGCTGTTTTGTGTGATGATGTTTTGTATAACTTCTTCTTATACGACTTTTTGTTGTATGCCTTCGGCTTATATAATTACGTCTTTAATGGCTTTCTCTTATGTGACTTCGGCTTGTATGACTTCAACTTTATAACTCTCTTTCTATGCCTTAACCTAGTATGGCTTCGCCTTGTATGACTTCGCTTTTATGACTCTCTTTGTACCACTTTGACTTGTAGCTCACTGTCTTGTACAACAATCCTTAGATGAGAGCATCTTGTATGCGTATAACTTGTACGACGAAATATTGTATGCCTTCACCATCTTATGTTAGGAGATTTTGTATGAATTCACTTTGTATGAAGACGATTTGTGTGATGTCGTGTTGTGTCATGTCGTGTTGTGTGAAGGCGTCTGGTATGAAAGCGTCTGGTGTGAAGGCGTCTGGTGTGAATGCGGCTGGTGTGAAGGCGTCTGGTGTGAAGGCGTCTGGTGTGAAGGCGTCTGGTGTGAAGGCGTCTGGTGTGAAGGCGTCTGGTGTGAAGGCGTATTGTATGAAGGCACGTTCAAAGAAACAGTTTGTATGAATCGCATAATGCCGATATATGTGGGAACATTAGGTATGACGATATCTTGTATCAGGGTGAGTCAAATGAGGACATCTTATGTGATCATTATATTATAGAATATTGTAAGGCGACGTCTATTAAGGGTAAATATAACAATTTATGCTATTAAATACTGATTAATAACTGATAAATTTATATAGACCTACAACAATCACTTCACTGATAGTACTAATAGACTATCTAGGCTGTAGAATACAAAGTTTCCCAACCATCGGTAACAGAAGACGACAAATAATGGGAAAAAATATCATATTTCCATTTCTGCTTTGGCATACTCACAAAATTAATTGCATGTAATCAACTGTAATAGTCACAAATTGATGACATGTCAACGATAGAGTTATCATCCTGTCTTGAAACATATTCATTTATATTTCATTTATTTTATGTATTTATTTTTGGTATTTATTTTATGTATAATTACACGGTAGAGTTGCTTGCATAACCAAAGTTACACAAAAACTTAATTCAGAGAAATTTGTATTCCTAATGTAAGTGATGAAAAGACATACTTAAAGTAATGGGTAGATGGACTTTTTATTACCACGCTTAATCCAGGTTCATAGACGACACCGTTCTATAGATAGTTACAGTTTTACCACAACGATGTTGGTTCCTCTTACACTGCTGCGACTGTTTCAATTGCTGCAATGTCATTAATGACAAAAATCATGACATGTCATCAATGAAGCAAGTCACTTAATCAAACACATTTGTTCAACATATCCCATTAAAATTCAATAACGAAAAAATTTCCAAGTAGCTTTCACTTGAATATCTGTGTTGTTTTTCTTCTTGCTGACTTTCCTACTGGGTCATCAACAGACTTTCAAATCAAATTTAATTAAATGACTCAATTAAAACAAAACCAAATTTTATCTTATTGGAATTTAGTATTAATTTTATAATTTATTGCATGTAAGACTATAAAAGTGGAACGAAATTTTGACTTGGAAATATTTGGAACGTGTTTTTCCAGTTATTGTTTTGCTTGATTGTTTCAGTGAAAGATTTAATAAAATGAACACGCGTCACTAATAAATTAAAATCATAAACAAAAGCATGTGATTGGCAATTAGAAAATGATTTTATTGTTTTTTGTGTATTTTAATATTTTACTTTATATTTAATTTAAGATTTTCTGAGTATGCCCACTGTAAGCGTGGTTGCAAAAAATTGGGTCTCGACCATTTCTGATGCTAATACAAAAAAAAACGTTGCGAACTGTTCGCTGAACTGATCTTTTAGTTTCTAATCCAGTTATTGAAACTTTAATAAAACTTTCAAGGGTAGAAAATCAAAGTGAAATGGCAGATATGATGAAATATTCTTTTATAAACTCGTATTTCGTGTTAGTATTATTGGGGCCCGGTGTGTTCCCATTGTGCGAGTAGCATCCATACCACAATTGGGGACTGTCCCAAAGGCCATGATATCATATAAGAGAAGCCCACGGTACTTATCATTAATCCGTCACACCGCATCAAGTAAAAATAAAAACTTTATTTCAAAAGAATGGTCTGAACACTGGTATACAAATATTTCTCTTAAGGCCACTCTAACTTCCTACTAGTCAACTAATCTATTCTACGCTGGAAGTATGTTTCCTGACGGTATTGATAGGAATAATCACAGAACAGAACCTCTACACAGTATCTTTGCAAATTCTACTCCACAGACTATCTTGGCAATTTCTACTCCACAGGCTACCTTGGCATGTTTTACTCCACAGACTATCTTGGTAAGTTCTACTCCACAGATTATCTTGACGAGTTCTACTCCACAGAATATATTCACAAATTCTACTCCACAGATTATCTTGAACGGATCTACTCCACAAACTATCTTGGCAAGTTCTACTCCACAGACTATCTTGGCCAGTTCTACTCTACAGACTATCTTGGCAAGTTCTACTCCACAGACTATCTTGGCCAGTTCTACTCTACAGACTATCTTGCCCAGTTCTACTCTACAGACTATCTTGCCCAGTTCTACTCTACATACTATCTTGGCAAGTTCTACTCCACAGATTATCTTGACGAGTTCTACTCCACAGAATATATTCACAAATTCTACTCCACAGATTATCTTGACGAGTTCTACTCCACAGAATATATTCACAAATTCTACTCTACAGATTATCTTAAACGGTTCTACTTCACAAACTATCTTGGCAAGTTCTACTCCACAGACTATCTTGGCCAGTTCTACTCTACAGACTATCTTGGCAAGTTCTACTCCACAGGTTATCGTGCAAATTCTACTCCACAGACTATCTTGGCAAATTCTACCCTCATCTAATAAACCAATTTAGCTTCCCTCGTCTTTCAAATCCATCACTCTTCTACACCAGAATGAAACCAATTGGACATTCAATTCATTCTCAGGTAAATTTATATCATATAAACCTGGGGAGGATTCTATGCTATTAAAACTGTTCCTCAATTTAACAAAGGTTCACCATTCTAGATTGTTTGTTTTCTAGTACCTTTAGTATAGAATGACCTAGATTTGGGAAAACAGGACTCTCAGAAACCGCAATAGCTTTAAACACCATCATGTCTCTAACATTCATTAAATAGCGATTCAATTGCTCTGGTGAAAGAGAAACCGTTGAACATATTACTTCTTCTTCGTCCTAACCCACACCATCTCAGCTCATTAACTCATTCCTTTAGTCGTGTCATTGGGAACATTTTATGCACTTCCAGCACGAATCGAAAGTAAACACTGGCATGCTTCGATAGTGGCTCTGTTTGCGTTTCGTGCATCTCTAATACAGTTTTTTAATGCCAACCCCTCAGCAAATCAGTGGAAATGTATACATTTCCACTCATTTCATCAATACATTTCCACTGATTTGCTGAGGGATTGTCTGTAGTTGCGAATTGTTTGTCCATCACAGCGCTCAAAACACGCGTGAACAATTGCCAATAGTTCATTTTATTGCAAGAAAATCACGTTTCATTGGTTCGTGTAAACAGGAAACAGGGGTGCTGACAATTTGCGGGATTTTCCTAATCACCATGATACCACCCGTAATTGTCCTCTTAGCTAGCTGAGCTCTTCATGTACCTTGGATGTTTTCTATGACCATGAAACTTGGTATGATGGAAAAAACCCAAGTAAATAGGAAAGAAATGGGGGAAAACTTTTAAGGTTGCATGTTGCAGCAGAGTTAAAAAAGAACAATAAAATGAACGAGTTTAAAACTTTAAGTTGAGATTTTTTGTCAGATCAAAAATTGCAGTTCGTTGGTGAAAGGATGAGATTGATCGTAAAATTTCGAAGACATTTGAAATTTTATATATTTTCAAGAAGAGAACTCTTTGTACAGAGACAAAAAATTGTGAGCGAACAGACATCGAATAATTCGTTTGAAAACAGAATGGAAAAGTAATTCTCCATAGTCTTACGGAATAGAAAACATGATTGAACAAATGTCTAGAAGATGTCTCCAGAACAAGTCTCCAGAACAAGTCTCCAGAACAAATCTCCAGAACAAGTTTCCAGAACAAGTCTTCAGAACAAGTCTTTATAGCATGTCTCTATATCACAACATGCCTTTGGGACATGCCTTTAGAACGTGCTTCTCAAATTTATCTCTAGAACATGTCTCCAGAAGTCTATAGAGCAAATCTCTACAGCATGTCTCTTTATCATGTCTCTGAAACATATTTCTAGAATATGTCTCTAGAAAATGTCTCTAGAACATGTCTCCAGAACAAGTCTCCAGAACAAGTCTCTATAGCATGTCTCTATATCATGTTTCTAGAACATGCCTTTAGAACGTGCCTCTACAATGCCTCTATTACATACTTTTAATATCTTTAGAACATATTAACATCTTTAGAACTTGTTCATATATTTTGAACCTGTTCATAGATAGAAATCATATTGGAACTGATATGCTCACAAAAAACAGTCTGATATACACAGAATCGGTGTGTCTCAACTGATACGATTTATACAGACGTTCTGGATAACAAGATTCTGCTGATTCTTCTTGGACCGTTCTATACCTAAGAACCAGATTACATTTAGGTAAATAAATCCTCCACAATTGATGATCTATTTACAGAGTTAAGTTAATCAACAAACCAGATCTGAAAGGAATAGAAAGGATTGGATCGAATTGATTGGAGTGAATAATTAAACTATTGACGATGGTCTCATGAGATATTTGTGTAAAGGAAAGATCTTTCTTTTATTGCCAAATACAAACGAAGAGTGAAGTAAAGTAAGGGAGGCCGTAATCATGAGAAAGCGAAGATTCGCTTAGATCGATTCAATTCATTAATGATGTTGGATGAAATGCATGCTTCAGACTGGAGTAGACAACAGAGTCCAAATCGGGGTATAAACATAATAAAGCTCAACAAAATGATCAAATCATCTTTTTGCTTAAACTTCGCTTTTCATTCGTGACAATATCGCCCACTATTGCCACTCTTACAGTAGATACTCATCATTACCAACCTTAAACGATGGCAAATAGCGATGACCAGGCACTGCGGGCGTTCGAGAGAAAAATTTGTTTGAAATATCTATGGGATGATATGCGTCTGCGTATCGAATCAGATGGAACGACGAGCTGTATGAACTATAGGCCCGCATTGACATGGTACAACGTATTAAAAAGTGGCGGCTGCGTTGACTATGGTCATGTCGTGCGAGAGGATGAAAGTGCTCTAGGCAAAAGAGTGTTTGAATCAATGCTACCGGGTGGGCAGCGAAGAAGGAGAAGATCACCGTTACAATGGAGAGGCCAAGTTCCATATGTTTAGATTATATGCTCTAGAGACACATTCTAGAAGGACGTTCTAAAGGCATGTTCTAAAGGCATATTCTAGAGACATGATATAGAGACATGCTATAGAGGCTTGTTCTAGAGACTTTTTCTGGAGACTTGTTCTGGAGACTTCTTCTGGAGACTTGTTGTGGAGACATAATCTAGAGACATATTCTAGAGATAATATAGATACATGTTGTAGAGACTTGTTCTAGAGACTTGTTCTGGAGACATGTTCTAGAGATACATTCTTCTCTTATCACGTTCTAAAGGCATGTTCTAAAGGCAGATTCTAGAGACATAATATAGAGACATGCTACAGAGGCTTGTTCTAGAGACTTTTTCTGGAGACTTGTTCTGGAGACTTGTTCTGGAGACATGTTCTAGAGATGCATTCTAGAACCACGTTCTAAAGGCATGTTCTAGAGACATTACATAGAGACATGCTATAGATACTGGTTCTAGAGACTTGGTCTAGAAACTTGTTCTGGAGACTTGCTCTGGAGACATGTTCTAGAGATTCATTCTAGAAGCACTTAGAACTTGCCTATAGGTTCTAGAGACATGATATAGAACCATGTTATAGAGACTGGTTCCAGAGACTTGTTCTCTGGTATAGAGACATGCTATAGAGACTTGTTCTAAAGCTATGTTCTAGTGACATGGTGTAGAGATGTGCTCTGGAGACAAGTCTAGAGACTTGTTTTTGAACTATGTACTGAAGACAAATTCATGCTCTGTAAGAGTTTTGACACTTTTTTGTTCTTTCTTTTCGTCTTAAAAACTTTTTCTAATAACATTCTTTATTCTTTACACCATCAATTGGATATGCTTGAAAATACGACTAACAATTCAATGTGTTGTTCTCTAAAAGCCTATGAACAAAGGTGTTTACAGGCTTATCGCGTTAATGATAGCTTCATGAAAAAATATCAACTGTTCGCTCATTTACAATTTTAGCTAATTTGGTAAATGTTCTGTTCTCAATTCGCTATCATGCTTTCATCACAGTTCCAGCATTTCTACAGAGGCCAATGCTGTATTCCTGAATCTCATTTAGCGGACAGCGGCAAAGATAAACAAGCCACACACCAAAAATTTGTACAGAAGGCGTTGGAGTTCTTCGTAGTACTTCAAAGAACTTAATTTCAAACCAATAATTATGCAAATTCGGAATCGCGTGTCGTGTGCTCAGCTTCTTGGCGCCTGTTTTGCAGCCTCTTCCAAGTTTCAGTGTTTATTCATATCGCCACATTGCTCTAAATTACCCGAACTGAATGCGAAACTCTTTAAAGACCCCTGAAAGTATGCAATTAATTTTTATCTTTTTTATGCGTTTTTTTATTTAAATATAATTTGAAATTAATTTATTTCCATGTTGATTATGGAAGCTATTTCCATGAACACAGCCTCAGAATGCACCACGCTGCTCTCTGCACAGAACTACCCTCATTTGGGAAGAAATTTGCTCTTGGCTATCCGCATGGACAACAAATTAAAATGTGCAGAAAAAAATGCAATTTCACATGAATTTCAAGGACAACGCATGTGGACGCTGTGAAGCCGGGGCTCTTTCTTCTTTGTGCGTCGGTTTCATTTTGAAAAATGTGTTTTGTTTTGTGTGGTTTCTGCTGTTGCTTTTCTTTTTTTCTGTTTGTGTTCTTGGTATTTTTTAATGCTCTCTGACAACAAACGCCGCTGCTGATCGAAAGCGTCAGTTTGGTGATCGCTGACAGTGCCCACCAAGTATAATGGCATTTGGCCTATATATGGTTCCGAGTATTCTTGAGCCGCTTCTTCTCTGCTGCTGCTGTCGCTGACATAATATTTTTTCTTCCATTTTTTTATTATGGTTTTTTGTTTGTTGTTTTGTATGTGAAAGTGCAAAGAATTCTTGTATGTTGGGTATGGTTGGGTACGCTTTTAACCCTTCCTGCTGCTAAGCATGTGCAGGCAGAGGAACATTAGGCTCTACCCACAAAAAAGCAAAATTATACAGGGTTAGTTCTCGAATTGTGTTGTATCATCTTCATATTAGAAATATCTGAGGCACTCATCGCCATAGCAAAGCTTTGGACCACACTGATTCTCGCAACACCTTTTGATATCAAGAACCACAGCATTCATCGGCCTAAAGTCTCAATATATCCAATTTTACACCATTGCCTTCATCTCATTATCATATTTTTAAGTTCTCTTCATCCCACTACTATATTTTTAAGTAACCCCACCGCGACATTTCCTGAACTACACATGATATAAGGCATTGGAATCCTATTGAAAGGTTATTCGTCAATAATGTTATTAAAGAAAAGTCAGCAGTAGAATGTCATAAACAATAAGAAATACACAACAAGCCATAAACAACATGACATAAACAGCGAGTCTTACAGAGCGAGTATTAAAGTCTCAACTCATTTCTCGTTTGCCCCTAAGTGCTTAATTTCAGAAACAACCCATAGACAATATGAGATAACAAACATGACACAAGTAACATCACATAAACAACATAACATAAGCCACATAACATAAACAACATAACATATGCAACATAACATAAGCAACATAACATAAACAACATGACATAAACAACGTAACATAAACAACGTAACATAAACAACGTAACATAAACAACGTAACATAAGCAACATAATATAAACAACAAGTGTTACACTCCGCTTTCTCGTTTGTCCTTAGCTCACTTTACTTCAGCACTTAGTTTTAGAAACCACTCATAAACAACAGCCCATAAACAATATGACATAACAATCATGACATAAACAACAAAAAACATGACATAAACAATATGACATTAACAGTATAACATAAATAACAAGTCTCTAACGCTGCTTCCTTGTTTGGCATAATATACTTAGTTCTACAAACAAGCAAGCCGTAAACCATAAGTCATAAACAACAAGTCATAAACTGCAAATCATAAACCACTTGTCATATGTGGCAGGTTTTAAACTCTCCTTTCTCATTTACTTTAATATACTTTGTTAAAATGATCTCGAAAGCCTCTGAAATAAATATAAAGGCATCTTATGGTGAAGAATTGAGTGCATTTGTGATTTGCAAGCGGCACCGATGTTATAGAAGACAAGTTAAACTGTCTTCTAAACTTGAACATCAAGTTAAACTGTTAAATATTGTTAAGAATATTTTTACTATTCAAATGTCTGCCGAAACTTCAGCATCTGACCCAGTTTTCCATTACCCAGAACTGAAATGCTCTGCTTCCAAGCTATCCCAACAGGTTCCAGACTATTCCAGTAGGTTCTAGACTATTCTAGTTGGTTCCAAATAATTCCAGTAGATTCTAGACTATTCCAATAGGTTCTAGACTATTCTAGTAGGTTCTAGACTATTCTAGTAGGTTCTAGAACAGTATTCATGAAAAGCATGGGGGAAATCATGGCAGAAATAACTCATAGTTCCGTATAAGAGAATACGTCTAGAATAGTTATGAAACACAGTTGAAGATGTTGCAGTAAAATCTTATTGGATCACCAACCGACTTGTCACTACAATCCGTCAATTCACAACTCAACGGTTCGTACTGTCTTAATGAGATTTTTGGTATATAAGAGTATGTATATTGCGAATATATATGAATATCGTTCAATCAGAACTCGGATATGCGAGACAAGAATATTGATGGCTTTTTACCGATGATCCTTTATTGAAGACTCTTTATTGAACACTTTTTATTTATTAGTATTTTATTGATGACTCCGTATTGAAGCCTCTTTATTGATTACTCTTTTATTGATGACTATTGAAAACTCTTTATTGATGTCTCTTTAATGAATACTCCTTATTGACTAGACATTTATTGATTACTCTTTACTGATGACTCTTTATTGAAGACTCTTCATTGACTTGAATCTTTATTGATGACTCTTTATTGATCCCTCTTTATTGATGACTATTGAAAACTCTTTATGGAATACTCCTTATTGACTAGACTTTTATTGATTACTCTTTACTGATGACTCTTTATTGAAGACTCTTTATTGATGGGTTTTTTTTTTATGTCTTTTTATTAATGAATCTTAATTGAAGATTCTTTATTTGTGAATCTTTTTTTGCAGACTCTTTTTTGATGAGTTCATATGATTACTCTTGATGGATGACTCCTATTAATGCCTCTTTATTGGTGATTCTTTATTTATAACTATTTTATTGATGACTCTTTATTGATGACTTTTTATTGATGACTCTTTATTGAAGACTCTTTATTGAAGACTCATTATTGATTACCCTTTTATTGAAGACTCTTTATTGATGAGTTCTAATGATTACTATTCATGGATAACTCCTATTAAAACCTCTTTATTGGTGACTCTTTTGAATACTCTTTATTCAGTACTCTTTATTTAATACTCTTTATTCGAAGACTCTTTATTGAATACTCTTTATTGAATACTCTTTATTGAATACACTTTATTGAAGACTCTTAATTGAAGACTCATGATTGATTACTCTTTTATTGAAGACTCTTTATTGATGAGTTCTAATGATTACTCTTGATGACTCTTATTAATGCCTCTTTATTGATGATTCTTTATTGAATACTCTTCACTGATGACTCTTTATTGAAGATTCTTTATTGATGGCTCTTAATTGATGACTTTTTATTGAGGACTCTTTATTGAAAACTCTTTATTGATGACTTCTAATGATTACTCTTGATAGATGAATCCTTATTAACGCCTCTTTATTGGTGATTCTTTATTGACTACTCTTAATTTAGGACTCTTTATTGATAAATCTTGATTGAACACTCTTTATTGATGACTCTTTATTGAAGATTCTTTATTGATGGCTCTTTATTGATGACTTTTTATTGAGGACTCTTTATTGTAGACTCTTTATTGATGACTTTTTATTGAAGACTCTTTATTGAAGACTCTTTATTGAATACTCTTTATTGATGAGTTCTAATGATTACTCTTGATAGATGACTCTTAAAAATGCCTCTTTATTGATGAATCTTTATTGAATACTCTTTATTGATGACTCTTTATTGAAGATTCTTTATTGATGGCTCTTTATTGATGACTTTTTATTGAGGACTCTTTATTGTAGACTCTTTATTGATGACTTTATATTGATGACTCTTAATTGAAGACTCTTTATTGAAGACTCATTATTGATTACTCTTTTATTGAAGATTCTTTATTGAAGACTCATTATTGATTACTCTTTTATTGAAGACTCTTTATTGATGAGTTCAAATGATTACTTTTGATAGATGATTCCTTATTAGCTCCTCTTTATTGGTGATTCTTTATTGACTACTCTTAATTTATGACTCTTTACTGATGAATCTTTGATGACTTTTTATTTATAACTCTTCAGACTCATACTTGGACTAAGTATGAAAACAAGTAGAGTCAAGAGCAGATCATCCCGAGTATTCTAGAAGTACATCTGTGAATGAACCACATATTCATGTTTATTCCTATTGATTCATGAATGTTTCAGTGCTTTCTTTGTGTGTCATTCATAGCTCAACCATAAATGAGTATTCAATAAAGAAGTATTGAATATACAATATTATGGTATCAAAAGCACCCTGTATAGTCTGGCAATTCACTTCCCTTTTGCAACCCATTTGTTTTTGAAGTATTTTATAACTTTTTTCATTATTATTTTCCTTCCAATTTCAAGATCAAGGTCAGTTTATATACGAAATGCACATGAAAGACCGCGATGTAGTAAACAGAAACCAGGAGCTCGCTGCCTGGTTGACTCGCTGGCTACACACATAAATCCAAGCGAGCGCTTTGTTACCCCTTTCGATGTGCTCATGAGTGCCTGTATTTATTTTTTCTGTTGTTGTTCGATATTTGACACAGAAACGCGTCGCCAACAAAAAATAAAAATAAACAACAAAAAACACACAAAAAATAAAAAACAAGATTCGAAAAAAAACAGAAATTTTGGTATTCAGTGGAACAAGTGTACGGGCAAGGAGGAAGCCCTGCCACAGTGGCAGGCAGCACAACAGCTCTGAAAGGGACTCACCGGGGTAGGCAAGGTGTAAGGGAGGCAGTCGCTGCCGCTTCGGTGCGTGTGTGTGTGTGCGTTGAGATTCTTGAGAGGCACAACGCACCAGGAAATGCAGCAATTGCTGGTCGGTGCGGGTGGCGCGAGGGGAACGGCAGGAAGGGCCTTTGCTGGGCTGCTCCCGTTTCTCTTTGTGTTTCGTTCAAAATTGAGTAATTTTTTTCTTTTCAATTTTATTTCTGGTCAAAACCAGTTCTCAAATGTGCACATTTCGAGTTTTTGCATTTTTTGCGCCTCTGCTTTAATCCTTTTTCTTGCATTGCTTTTGCTCTGTGTTCCCTCTCGTGTTATCGTGTTTCAAGCGCATGTTGCGATCACACGTTTGCCACACAATCCTCCATGACGAAGGATGCGAGTTGCCTTCACCTTGGCTGCGAATTTCTGGAACCTTGAAACTACGTATGTGTGTGTGTGTGTGTGCTCCTTCAGTTGTCAAGGGTAATTGCTGCTTGCTTGCCTGCGCCGAGTCCTGCCTTCCACGTCTAGACTTGTCTAATTGTTTGTGGTACATTTTTTGTCTTGTTTCTCAGGAAAGCTGGAGGCAGTTGTCAATATTTGCGAGACGATACTTAAACTTTGGTTTGGCATTATTTATGCTAATTTTTCAGATTGATTTTTAAACTGAAATTTGATGCGATCCTTTTTTAGTATACAAAAATGTACAGTTACCTGTTTTGCTAAGCTTGCAGAGGATCGGAAAAAACTTTAAAATCCTATCACACCATTCTACTCGTAAGTGAGGATACTGGGTCAGACCACAACTGAGCAATTCGACTTACCCGGAAGTAAAAAACAAAATAAATATATTAATTAAAAATATATTGCATATATTGAAGCGTTTGCAATTACGTAATAATGTCGAAAAGAACATATAATCAGGAGATACGGGTTGGTCAAGGTGAGAGATTTATATGGAACTAATTACCCACCTACCCACCAAACTCTTCTTCCTGTTCAGCGAATTGATAAGTTTTAATTCAAAAAATTATTAAGGATCAAAAATTCGCATTAAACGGTTAAAAATGTATTTAATCATTCATAGTCTCATAAGAACTGTTGTGAACCGTTCGACAGAAAAATAAAACAGTAATTTTATCTAACATCGACATTGAAAACTTAAGCTGAGTACATATTTTGGAGTTATGAAAAATATCCCAAGAGGGGATCCTACCAAATACTAATGATCCCACAACTTAGACTCACACTCCATAATACACTTATAAAAATCTTTAACAACCATTCAGCATACAGAAATTCAGATTATATCCCCATGTCTCCATGCATCCCATATTTCCATATCTCCAACCTTCCATCTTTCCATCCTCATCTCTTCATCTTATCATCTCTTTATATCTTCATATCTTCATTTCTTCATCTCTTTATTATTCAACTATTCCTGCCCTCATCTCTTCATGTCTTTATGTCTTCATATCCTCATATCTTCATGCCTACCTGTCTTCATCTCTTTATCTCTTCACCTCCTCACCTCCTCACCTCCTCACCTCCTCACCTCCTCACCTCCTCACCTCCTCACCTCCTCACCTCATCACCTCATCACCTCCTCACCTCCTCACCTCTTCATCACTTTATATCCTCAAATCTTCATATCTTCATATCTTCTTATTTACATATCTTCATATCTTCATATCTTTATATATTCATATCATCATATCCTCATGTCCTCATATCCTCATATCCTCATATCCTCATATCATCATAACTTCATATCCGCATATCATCATATCTTCATATCTTCATATCTTCATTTCTTCATCCCTTCATCATTCATCTCTTTCTGTCTTCATCTGTTCCTGTCTTCATCTGTTCCTGTCTTCATCTGTTCCTGTCTTCATCTCTTCATGTCTTCATATTTTCATATTTCATATCTTCAAATCTTCATATCTTCATATGTTCACATTTTCACATCTTCATATCCTCATATCCTCATTTCCTCATACCATCATATCCTCATATCATCATATCCTCATGTCTTCATGTTTTCATGTCTTCATGTCTTCACCATGCATCTCTTCATTATTCATCTAATCCTGTTTTCATCTCTTCATGTCTTCATGTCTTCATATTTTCATATGTTCATATATTCATATCTTCATATCCTCATATCCTCATATTCTCATATCCTCATATCGTTATATCCTCATATCTTCATATCGTCATGTCTTCATGTAATGATGTCTTCATGTCTTCATGTCTTCACATCCTCATATCCTCATATCTTCATGTCTTCCTGTCTTCATCTCTTCATCTCTTCATCTCTTAATGTCTTCATATCTTCATCTCTTCTTATCTTCATCTCTTCATATCTGCATATCTTCATATCTTCATTTCTTCATTTCTTCATATCCACATATCCTCATTTCCTCATACCGTCATATCCTCATGTCATCATATCCTCATATCTTCATGTCTTCATGTTTTCATGTCTTCATGTCTTCACCATGCATCTCTTCATTATTCATCTATTCCTGTTTTCATCTCTTCATGTCTTCATGTCTTCATATTTTCATATGTTCATATCTTCACATCTTCATATCCTCATATCCTCATTTCCTCATACCATCATATCCTCATATCATCATATCCTCATATCTTCACGTCTTCATGTTTTCATGTCTTCATGTCTTCACCATGCATCTCTTCATTATTCATCTATTCCTGTTTTCATCTCTTCATGTCTTCATGTCTTCATATTTTCATATGTTCATATCTTCATATCCTCATATCCTCATATCCTCATATTCTCATATCCTCATATCGTCATATCCTCATATCGTCATATCCTCATATCTTTATTTCGTCATGTCTTTATGTAATGATGTCTTCATGTCTTCATGTCTTCACGTCTTCATATCTTCATATCTTCATACTTTCATATCTTCAAATCTTCATCTCTTCAAATCTTCACCTCTTCTTCTTCTTCCTGTCTTCCTGTCTTCCTGCTTTCCTGCCTTCCTGCATTGTTGCATTCCTGCCTTCCTGCCTTCCTGCCTTCCTGCCTTCCTGTCTTCATCTCTTCACCATTCATCTCTTCACCATTCATCTCTTCACCAGTCATTTCTTCATTACTCATCTATTCCTGTTTTCATCTCTTCATGTCTTTATCTTTACATCTCTACATCTCTACATCTCTACATCTCTACATCTCCACATCTCCACATCTCTACATCTTTACATATTTACATCCCTTCATCCCTTCATTCCTTCATCCCTTCCACTCATCATTCTGTCTTCATCCCATCCTGTCTTCGTCCCATCCTGTCTTCATCCCATCCTGTCTTCATCCCATCCTGTCTTCATCTCATCCTGTCGTCATCCCATCCTGTCTTCATCTCATCCTGTATTCATCTCACCCTGTTTTCATTCCATCCTGTCTTCATCCCATCCTGTCTTCATCTCATCCTATCTTCATCTCATGCCCACAATCGCGCATAAAATCGTCTTCAGGCTTCTCTGGTAGCTTAAATTGTAATTTTTCCTCCTTTAGTAGCTGAAAGGTCTAAGCCTAAACAAACCTGCCCCACCCCCCTCAAACTTGGACATTTTCAGGAAACATTCTCTCACAACATTTTAAAAATTTCCAGGATATTTTAAACTCATCATTAGTTGAGGATGAACTGAGAGAGATAAGGAGGGAGAGTCAGATGGAGAGACAGAGGGAGAGACAGAAGCAGGGAGAGACAGAAGCAGGGAGAGACAGAAGCAGAGAGAGACAGAAGCAGGGAGAGACAGAAGCAGGGAGAGACAGAAGCAGGGAGAGACAGAGACGCGAGGGAGTGATAAAGACAGAGACAGCGAGGGAGTCATAAGGAAAGAAAGGGAGGGAGGGAGGTAGAGAGGCAGAGACGGAGACAGAGATAGCGAGGGAGTGATAAAGACAAAAAGAGAGGAGAGAAATTTATTTCGCTTTCCTTATGAGTCAAGCAGAACTTGGAGCCTCAAAGGCTTCCAATTAGGCAGTCAGACTAATTTAAGCATAAAAGGAGTAAATAAAAACTTTGTATGAAAACTCATTCATTCAGAGAACTGCCCGCAATAAAAATAGCAACGACAACTAAAACTGCCACAACAACAAATTTCAGGAGCCAATTCCGTCTGCACTAAAAGCAATAAAATGAACGAACCTGCTAACACAGTTGCCAGAAGTGCGCCTGCCACAAAATCCCAAAAGCCCACAACCGAGAGAAATGTAGACCCCAAAATATACAACAACAAACTTCAACAATAACCAGAGTGCGAGCAAACGAAAGTTGAAAGTTGAAGGCCGCCAGACGTCTTTGTCGTCACGTTTGATTAAATTTTGTAACATGCGCCGGTGGCGGCGGCAGCTGCAGCAACAGTAGCAGTGGCGGCGTTCATCAGCACGAAGTGGAAATACAATCAAAAGAAAATAATCAAAAAATATAAAAACGAACCCGCACAATTGCGTCTAAGGCGGGCTAGGCTCCTGCCACTCCTCCCACACACCCACACCAATGCTGCCACTCAGCTACTCACCCACCTACGCGACATTTAGAGGCTGTTGACGCCTACGCGCCAGCAGCTTAAGGACGCCGACATGATTGCGCGCCTGCTGCCGAGCAATACAAACACAGACACGGCTACTTAGAAGCATACGAAGCCACACACACACTTACATAGACACAAAAACATACACAGACCCAGTCAGAGGGACACAGAAATAAGCCCTGACGGAGGAGTGCTTAAAGTGTTTTTCCTTACTGCGCCATTTCTATTACATTTCGCACAGTATTTGGCCGTGAAATGCGAATTTTTGGGTGTGCCTGAATTTATGGCTGCAGACAGACAGGAGCACCAACAACAACAACAACCACGACCCCGCAACAAAAGCATTAGCCAGCAGAATGTGCTGGCTGTGTACGGAGGTATACACACGTTTTGAGCATTTGTCTGCTGGTGCGCGGGTGCAAGGAAAATGTGAACACAACAAATCGACCCAAAAATAAAAGCAGGCGGAGGTGAGTGCCGCCAGCTCCTCCAACAGCTCCTCCATCAGCCGCAGCGCCGACGTCAGCTTTTCCGAATTGTGTGCTGCGCTCGGTGCTACTCACATCAAGGAACTTTCCACATCAGCGTTGTTCGTTCGTTTTCCTTTTGAGTCCTTTTTAGTCCTTTTAGTCCTTCTTTTTATACTTTTTTTGTTTGTTTGTTATTTTGGTCTTGTCTTCTGCTGCCAAATTTGGAAATGTACAAGACACATTTCCAGACGATATTCGCCCAAAATTCGAGTCTGCTGGGAAAGTGCAGAGCCATTTCTCCGGCATGTGGCATGTGGCGTCTGACAGCAGGTGTCAGTGCACATCAAGTGGGCATGACATGTCATCTACGTTCCATTTAAGTGAAGATTTTGCAACTGACAGATTCGTGCATACGATTACAGTTATATTGCAGATGCTGTTCCATACCTCAACTTACACTCAAGGGAAAAGGGTGCCATAACTAAGGACGACGAAGTATGGAGAAATACCGTTAAAACTAGATATGCTTCAGAAAGAAACTAGGAAATCTTCAGTTAAAGAAGCAAAGAAGTAATAACTGTAAAATAGGAGTTAATAGCTCCAGAGTCACCTCGGAAGCGAACTCCAAAATGAAGTCAAAGTCAAAGTCAGAAACAAAGCCAAAGCCAAAGCCAAAGTCAATGCCAAAGTCCACGTCAAATTCAAAGTCAAAACCAAAGTCACAAACAAATTCAGTGCCACAGTCAGAGCCAAAGCCGAAGTCACAGCCATAGTCAAATCCAAAGTCAACGTCCAAGACAAAGTCGAAGCCAAAACTGTGGACTCAAGTCATTATTATTACGTTTAAGGGAGCGGATAAAGCAGGAGTCTAATTGATCCTTAGGAGCAGGGAACTTCCAATCGGAGTACTACAACTCCAGAGTGCATCCTCCACAGCCCTAAAAGTAAAGTGATGCTTTCTACTTGCCGAGAAAAGCACCTCAGTTCAAAAAACCTAGAGTAAATTTTATCACTTACATAGCAATGCAAAGTAATGCATTCTTTTCAAGTATACAAACATAACTTCCTTTAAATTATCTCCATTAACTTTCCCTACACTCAGCATACCATTTTCCATAACTACTCCACTAATATGAGCAAAGAACAGACAACTTTTCCCTTAAAGGCTTACCTAGTAACACAGAGGTAAGCATTCCTAGTTGAAGTACTTCAAAGATTCTATCATGAATACTCTTACTTTCCAATTGTTTTAATAGTGTATGGTGTTGGCCACCATGTTCCTTTATCGATTACCAAGGAAGGTAGAGGAGAGTAAACTCCCAGAATTTGTAGACATTACTTTGGTAGTTCTTTCCTTCGTACATTGAGAATGTACTTCTTTTCTCTTAACATTGATACAGCTAAAAATGGTGAATGTTTTTCAAATGTAATGCGCTCCATATTGATTTACGGATAGATACGATTTTGGACACCAGGGAGAACATTCCTTCATCGATTACCAAGTAAGGTGATACGACCGCACGAATTGTATATGCAAACATTACTTTAATGATTCTTTCCTTTCAACTTTACAAAATTGATTTCATTCTGTTTTATTTGTGTGTACAAATTGACATGGAGGACCCTTGAAGGCTTACCAAGTAAGGTTGAAGGAAGTTCCCCTAATATTTTCATCAATACATGGCGGACTTAATACACTCCTCCCAAATATACTATAGAACTTTATTGAATTGTATATGGCCCTACAATTTCTCTAGTCCATTGTACAATAAAAGGAAGCATACTGCTTACATGAGACTTCAGTAATGAATAGAGCATCATTACTTCAACGATGCTTTCTTCATTACTTTGAAGACCTTCTCCTGTAAACTTTTTCACAAATGTCACTCTCACTGTCAAAAAAGGCAAAAGGAATTTATGCATGGAAGCATACTGGTTCATTTTATACGCATTACTTCAATGATTCTTTTTTCATTACTTTGAAGACCTTCTTCTGTACTATTTTTCACAATTCTCATTGCACAGCAAAACTTCTATTCCTCGATTACCAATTAAGCCAAAGGGAACTTATAAAGAGGAAGAACACTGCTGAAATTTACAGACATTACTTTAAAAATTCTTTCCTCATTACTTTTTTAAATGTATTGGGATCCACATCCTTTCTTTTCTACATTAATGCCAATATAAAGCAGACAGTACTTCTATTTGATAGTTACGCAATTAAGACAAAGCGAACTTCTAAAGGGAAGGATATATCTTATAATTCGTTCCATTTATGAGTATTGCTTCAATGATACCTTTCTTCCATTAGTAATAGAGAATCATCATGGATTCCTTTAAACTTCTAATGACAAAATAATGCTTCTTGTATTGCATTCCGTCCCACTTTCAAGAGTAGGTTATTATTACAGGTTTTTTATAATAAAATCTACGATTTACAATTGTAAAGATTTCTAACTCTCCTACTGGGAGTTTTTTAATCACATTTCTCAGCTTTTGGGAGGCATTACTAGTCGGGAATGGGATTAAACTCTATGATTTGGACACGAGGATTACAATCCTTTAGATAATATTCTACTTTGTGAGATATAAATATAGGCTCTGATATATGTTTGGATATACTCAAATAGAGAAGATAAAGTGTCTCATATACAAATTCATAAAGACACATAAAGATTCATAAAGACTTTCAGAGGTAAACTGAACGTTTTCTAGCTCCGGACTTATAAACGGATGCGTAGTATTTGTTTCCGTAATGAGAAAGCCAAGTGAAGCCTTCGTTGACCGATATTGCTGTCTTTCCATAGATTGAAATTCATAAGAACATAGTGGGACACATCTTCCCAAGGTCAACGATTCCAGCATGGGGTTTACTCGAAGAGTTACAACGATGTATTTAAAAAATGTTTCTGATTATGCTATCATTAGTTAAATACATAGAATTCTTTACTCGTCATATTTTATTAACATTTTTCCGCGGGTGTACGGTGTGTTAATGTTCGCACTAACCGCATAAAATTTTAAGTTTTGTTGAATTTATGGAAATTGTGTGTGGTTGAAACAAAGATGAAGTTTTGACAGTGAGCAATAAAGAAAGTATACCAAAGAACATATGAAATCATTTTCTAAAGGATCTTAGAAAAGGACATAAAAGGCAATTAATGAATTTCATTCTGAACGTTGGAACTCTTTATTAAAGCTCAGGAAAGGAAAATAGAACAGCAATTTAAAATCTGTTCCATGTTGAAAATTCTGAGACCATGAGAAATCAGCTCCAATAATCAATTTATATTCCGAATTGTTTATTTAAATCAATACTAACAAAATTTTCTATAACTTTCGGCTTAAAGTTGGGGTTACATTTGGAGAAAATTACCATTATAGCAAGATTTCATCATGAATGAAGGACATAATGGAGAGAACCATACTATAAATTTGTATATATAAGGATTCGAGACAGAACACCCCGTAAAAGTCCAGATCAAAGCCTGTTTCTCTCAATGTAAACTTTACTTAAACAGTCCCCCAGCACTCTATGCCACTATCTTTGTACCACCTACAAATGTCCCTCTTAGCCATCTCCAGTTTTGGACTCCATCCAACGATTTAAATTGTACTTTCAAGTAGAGCTGTGCAGTCCATGCATGAATGAACATGAACTCCTGCTCATTTTAATATTTATCCAAAAAAAATTCCATCTCACACATTCGGTAACCTGTCCAAATAAAGACTGTGATTCGGAATCAGTGTGACGATTTTGAATTTCCGACTCTTCTCTGTAATCCAAATTGTTGGTACGGGTAGCAAAATTGCATAGCACTCGAACCCTTGGATCAATTCCAGTCCATAATACTTCATTATCAATTAGAAGACTCTCTCTATCTGCACCTTTTGTGACAGGAAAAGGACACCTTTTGTGACAGGAAAGGATATAAAATAGAAAGAAAAGGAAATTAGCACTATAAAGGGTTTTACTACTTTGTATTACCCCCATTAGCATCTATCATGGCTTTGTAGCCTTCTCTTCATGGTATAAAACAACTTCTGCACATCGTATTCGCTTGGTATTTTTTCCCATTCCTCTAATATTGCATTTTTGAGCTCTGCTCGACATTTTGGTTGCGTCCTGGCCGCTTTTTTTCTAAAAAGCGTTCACAAATGGGGTTCATCTCTAGAGTCTGGGAAGGCGTATCCAAAATTTGTTTGCAATTGTAAACAAACCACATCCTTATAAATGCTTATAAATGCAGAGATCTTTCAATGAAAGGCAATTTTTCCCAAAGTAGATATTATGTCTCAGAAATCAACAGCACACCAACTATGAACCCTCCCAGAAATCAAGCCTGACCCTTCAGCTATTACATTTGTCCATCCAAACAACTACTTTAACTGCAGGTGGTGAAATCACTGATCAAATTCTGTCCATATACTTTCTAGGTCCACCGCTTTGTAAACCACTGTGTCGCATTATAACCCCTTTTTTTGTTATTATCATTATTATTTATAAATTACAATCAATATTTTGTTGCATATTTTTACAACAACGACTCCGACTCTAGACTCCAACTTCACAGCTCTACTTTCAAGAGGAATCTCCCCCAGTCCATCCACTGCTTTATTGCAGTATTAATTTAAACTTAAACTGCTCCTACAAAACCACACCATCTTACCTCCGCCATTCCCGACTAAGTGCAAATTCGCACACAATCTGGAATCCAGACGAAAACAATTATTTCACAAGCAATTTTTGACAAACTACAAAATTACGTCATCTGCCCTCTAAAATGCTTCTTGTGTTATATTTATTTTCTTTGTTATACGATGCCACATTCCCACATTCGCCTTCCTGCGTTCTTCCCACCGCTCCCGCCTGATGCAAGCAGCACAAATTGTTGTTGGTACCGACATGAATTCGCATTATTATTGCACCAGCGACATTGAATCCAAGCAAAACAAAACAAAACAAAAAGGAAAGCAACGCAAATGCAAACAATCAGCCAGAGAGTGTGGGTAAAGTGTATGAAAGAGAAGAGTATGCAAATCGCTCTTATCTTGGAATGGGAGGGTTTCTTCGCGGACACTTGCATAGCTCGGAGGAATTCGAAAATATATTCGACCTGGAGAATTCGTATAAAAATAAATTCGATAATAATACGAAAACTTTGCTCTAAAACGTATCCTAAATAGGAACAAAAAAAGGAGTTATTCATATCCTAATTAATTATTAGTTATAATAGAAGATTTACTTAAGGATTGTTATATAGGGCAACCTAACACCTGTTTTTTAATGTTCCTATATACATACAAATGTATTTATTTCGAGAATAGAAAACAATAAAATTTTCAAGATTCATGAGTTTACTCATATTAGTATCAGCCCAAATTAAGTTGTAATAATAAGGACATTTAGGGATTAAGATATGGATTTACTTAGAGTGTTATAAAGGGTGACCTAACACCTCTTCCATTTTTTCTTCTTTCTATCTATTATTTAAACTTTTAGAATAACATAGGAATAGTAAAGAAAAATTATAGCAGTAGAAAAACTTGCTCGTTTCATCCAAGTATAATTTACTCCATAGTTAACCAGAGAGCTGATAGCCTTTGTAGCTCGTGCTCCTCTTTTATTACATTATAATTTTAATTATCATGTAATATTAATAATAATAATAATAATAATAATAATAATAATAATAATAATTTACTCCAAATTTTTTTTTATACAAAAGTCTGTCCTATCTTCTATAGAGTGGCGTATCGAATGCACCTAATATTTGAGAGGTTCTAACATACTACACCTAACTACTTTTAAAATAGGCGAAGAGCTTAGATGATTGAGTATATGCCTAAAAACTGCTATTAATCTATCTATCTTCTTCTATATACATATATAAAAATGAATGTTTGTGTGTATGTCCTTTATAGAATCGTAAACTATGCATTTGATCTTTAGCAAAGTTGTTGTGCATGGGCCCAGGAAGGTTTCTGAGTTGGTACCGGTCCAATTGGACAAAGGGGCGTGGTACCTCCCATACAAATCACAAATTAAAAATCCATTATTTCTGCTCTAGTTAACAGTATGTGAACAATATTTGGTATATAGGTTTAGTGTACATATTCTAAGTGCTGCTGCAAATATGGGCGGGATTGGACAAAGGGGAGTGGTACCTCCCATACAAATCAAAATGAATTGAATATTTATATAATGTCTTTCCTTCAAATTTATTTATTTAACTACTCATTATTTATTTATATTAACTACTCATCCGATTTCAAAAATTCTTTGACCAGCTGAATGCTACACCCACCTACAATTCAGGGGTAGCGAAGCGCACCGGGTACAGCTAGTTACCTATAAATATATCCGAAAAATAAAATTGATATATAAATGAACCAATTTCATGTATTCACCGTTTAATATTATTATTATTATTATATTATTCGTTACACCATAATTAATTATGAGTGTATGGTGTTTGGGGAAAGAGTACTAACTACAGAGGCTTTCGACTCGAAGAGAATTAATAGCATTTAATATCATTTAAAAAATAAATTTAATAAATTGTCAAAATGCAAGGAATGTAGTGTGCTTGCTTCAAATTAATTACCATTTAATATAATTTAAAAACTAAAATTCATAAAGTGACAAAATGATATACTTTGTTGTATGCTTGTTTCAAATTATTGGAATAAATTTTAAAATTTTGAATATTTTTGCACTATTCCAAAAATTATCCGCGAAGAAATTTCCTCTTCCCATTCCCGAGCGATTTGCCTATTCCTTTTCTGTTACTCTTTAACGACAGTCAACCATATTGAAGTGTGTCTGTATTTCAATGTGTCTCTTGTACGCTGACCGGCATTTTTCTTATTTGAATTTGTTGTTTTTTTTTGCCTATCTATGCATGTGCAATTAAAATTTCTGTAACAATCCGGTTTCCATTGTGCCGCAGAGAGAATGAGAGTGTAAGAAATGCGCATGTACTGCACAGCAAAACAGAGAAGCCCTCTCCGCCTGCTGTAATTTGTCTATGGTTAGTTCAAATGATTTAAAAATAGACAAGCAACTAAAATGTTATTAATTGAATGAAACATCGTCTGCCTTCGTCGCTCATTTGTCGATGGTTTAATTGTTCTCTGCTTTTTTCTTTGGGTGCAATAACTTTTTACATAAGCACAACAAAGCGAAGCGGCCAATTGCACGCAACGAGTGAGTCAGATTATTCTTCAAAATAGAAGAGACTTAGAAAGCTTTAGGTTTTTCGCTTTGCTGCCTGGGAGCGACATCTGCTGTTGTTAGATAGACGTACAATTGTTGCTGTTTCTGTCAATAGTTGGCTGTGTACGAGAGCGGGGACTACAGTGTGCTGGTGTGTGTATTAGTGAGTGTTTGTGGCTTTGAATGAGTGAGTGCTTGAGTGTGTGTGAGAGTATGTTAAATGAGTGTTTGGTAGATGAGCGCTCATTGCAAGAAAGCTTTTCAATGCAAGCTTTATTTTCAATTTCAACAACAGATGGCGGTAATACACATCTAGATATGTGTTTTTGTAGCGATAAGTTTTGGATAACAAATCGTTATGAATATATAAAACCAAATATTAATAAACCAAGGAGTCGGTCGGCTATAATGCTAGGTAATATATAACAAAATATTGTCACATAATTAGTGACAAAAAAGGTATGACAGGTGTTTCTTAACAGATTAGTAAAGTTTCACAGCTAATAGTACCATAGGTGTGAAATTCGGATTGAAATAAATAGCAGAGGAGACGAAGTCACATGAGATGAAATCACGACAGCCGAAATCACAGCAGATGAAATCACAGGAGACGAAATCATAGGAAACGAAATCACAGGAGATGAAATCAAAGGTGACGAAATAACAGGAGACGCAAACGCAGGACATGCAACCACAGTCGTCTATTAAATGGGGGAGACTGGGTGTGTCACTGCAAGGTATGAGCCTGTATAGTGTCAAAGCAGATGAAATTCACGAATTCGGGGCATATTCCAGATATAATTCACCTCATTCTTTTGCATTTCCGTGTGTAGACATAAAATTGCAGTACTAAACGAGAGCAAATTGATAAATCCCAACAATATTATGTACAAAAAGAAGCCGGGGAGCGGAAAGGGGAGTTATCCGTAACATTAAATTTGGTGGATAAATATCGTATCCAGTGCCAGATTTGTTTGGTTCCTAATACTATCAAATTTTGAAAAAATAGTTAAAAACTGATATGAAATTAATTTATATCCATATATCTCCACATTTCCTAGATCTCTTCAAAGTTAGTGGCACAATCTTCTTTCGCGTGTAGTGTATAAAAATAATTTTGATAAAAGCAATTGAAACAAACCAGTGCGATAACGCCGCCTTAAGTGAATGTCTGGCATAGTCCAATTACACAATTTCTTCGGTTCCATGACCTGCCTCAATCAAATAATTTCACTGTCTGCTTTCTCAGTGTCAGGGACAAGTCATGCAAATTTATTTATTTAAATATTTAATGATAGAATGGAATATAATTTTCGTTTAATCGCTGACGGCAACTTCAGAACGCAAAATGGCACAATGGCTTCAACATCCTCGATAGTATAGTGGTTAGTATCCCCGCCTGTCACGCGGGAGACCGGGGTTCAATTCCCCGTCGGGGAGAGATGTTTGGTCGTAACTTTTTTTTTTTTTTAAAGGCATTTTTTTTTGTTGTCGAAGACTATAAGATTTATTTTCTTTTCTCTGTTGATAAATATATTACCAGAGGTTGTATGGTAGACCCCCGCTTAGTTTATTCAATTGTTCGAGGTGAAATATTGATTATTGAAGGTAACGAAAGGGCAAGCACGATATCAAGAGCACGTTTCTAGTATGTCAAACTTTCGTTTAAGAAGTGTGTTAATGTTATGTCAGTTCCAAACGGCATTGAAAACTTGTGTCTTCATCTGTCGAGATCTTAAGGGAAGTCAGAAAGTGTGCGGAAAACATGTTTATAACGGTTCAATAATTCAATAATCTGCAAGCGGAGGACCTGTAAGCTTTAATTTAATAAGTTAAATAATTATTTATAATTATTACTCTTCTAAATAGATTAAATAAAAATAAATCTTTTAAACAATAGAGGATAATTTTCTTGTGATTCAAATTATTCTACACTCTGTGCTCGTACTGTGAATTATAATAAATATAATTATATCATTGATAAACAATACAGTACAGTACAAATAACATCAGTTATGGAAATTTGCTCTTTCCCATTGACGTTTCACTCAGTTTAATGCTTCTAAGACTTCGTTCTGATATTATTTCCTCAACTGAGTGCAATGTTTATAACATAAAAAAGAAGTACGGAAAGTAGCTTTAAAGTTCGCCTATATAATATAAATACATGGAGAATTAAAATCGGAAAATTAAAACCAAAAATACAATTAAAGAAAACCCAATAGAATCAATCGAACAGCGGATTAAATCATCACTGGAAGCATTTGAGTAGGAAACACTCCTAAGAACCAACTAAGGAAGAGTACGAGGTGTGATTAAATGTCAATGGAAATTACTGGAGTTATTCTAAGTGACAGTACTGAATCCCTCCAAATTAATTTATATAGAAGATAGGACAAATGAGTTTAGTAATATGAGGAAGTCTTTTAATATGAAATACCATGGGCTGAATTTTTAAAATTACTCTCAGAAATATTCGAAGCAACGGGGGTTATAAGAGGGTAGTTCACAATACGACTTACTTCTTAAATGAGGTACGTCATAAAATGAACAAATTCATACAATGAGGTATTCCATAAAATGAGGTACTTCACTAAATAAGGTATTTCATAAAATGAAGTACTGCATAAAATGAGGTATTTCATAAAATGAGGTACTTCATAAAATGAGGAATTTCATAAAATGAAGTACTGGATAAAATGAGGTATTTCATAAAATGAGGCACTCCAGAAAATGACTGAGTTCAAAAAGTGGGGTACTCCATAAAACGACATAATAAGATACTTCCTAAAATGGGTTACTTCATAAAATGCACTTACTTCATAAATTAAGGTACCTAATAAAATTTGGTATTTCCTAAGATAAGCTACTCCTTAAAATGAGGTCCGTCATAAAACAAGCTATTTAAAAATATGAAGTATACCTCATAGAATGACTTCCTTTATATAATGAGATACTTCATAACGACTTTCATAAAATTGGGTACTTCATAAGATAGTTCATAATAAGAGGTTATTTATAAAATGAAGTACTTCATGAAATGAGGCACTTAGTTCATAAAATGAGTTAGTTCATAATATGAAGAAGTTCATAGTATCAGGTACTTCATAAAATGAGGCACTTCATAAAATGGCGGACTTCATACAGTGAGGTACTTTAAAAAATGAGATACTTCATTTAATAAGGTACTTCATAAAATAAGATAGTTCATAATAAGAGGTTGTTAATAAAATGAGGTACTTCATAGAATTATGCATTTTAAAAGACAAATAAACTTCGTCTTCGATACGAAGCGAACGTTAACAAACATTGTCAAAGTTTCTCAAAACCCTCAAACCTCACACAATTCTCTGTCATATTTACCTTATAAACAAATGATTAAAAGTTTTGAAAAGAAGCGGTTCAAAATTAGTTTTTGAGGAATTGGTTCATTTGACTAAAAGTAATGCATTGGACATTTGTAGTGCATATTGTATGAGGGACACAACGTTTTTATTGGTGTCTTTTATCACTTTTAGTTGGCTTAGGATGGAACTAGAGGACATGATAATTGTTGTGTACTAAGACTAAAACATATCGTAATTTTATAAACTTTAAAGACAAAATTTTTATGGATAAAGTTTGGTTTAAGAGACTCTTTAATATAACCAGCTGACCATGTCGGAAATCGAGTTACTGATTGTGATGATTGAAACATGTGTCAAGAAATGCAAATCAAACACAGATTTTAGAATACCATATGTACAGTTAGGATAGGATGATAGTACTCGTAAGTAAATCAGATGGTAGAAATATTCTTGATAGTGACTTTTAGAGATATAACATTGTTACGAAGTCAACACGCCTTCTGATTGGTTGATGGTTTTAGGGTGTTCGTCGTTTACAACCCCTAAAAATGCACTCGCGAGAAGGCATGCGAAGCTGCGTTCGGAGGCTGGTTGAGGTTCTCGTGTGCGACTGCACAATCGGTAAACAAGTGAAAGTGACCATCGTATTGAATAACGTAGTAGCAGCAGCAGTGAAACAGTGAGCGTAGCTGAAACTGAACACCGTAGTAGCAGATCAGTGAACCAGTGACAGTGAAACAGTGATCCAAGCCGAATCCCGGACGAGCCACCAGTGGCAGTGATCATAGCGGAATGCTGACAGTGGCAGCAAGCATAACGAATAACAAGTGGCCTCACATTTTTGGGATTACAGATAATGTGGCGTCTCTGATTCTTTTCATGCATGCATCCCAACTTTTTAACAAAGAAATATTGCTATGCCAATCTCCATGCATCTATTATGACTCGTTTGAAGACAAAGGTGACCTCTTCTTTTCTTTGTTCTATGCGCTCACCATCTTAATGTGGTATTTGTCTCATGCTAACAGATCCACACTTGCCTGATGAGATCTTTCGAACTGATTGTCAGCAGCTTCCCATTATTATTAAGTAAGTAAGAAGTACCCTAAACTACTCCTCTTTAATTGTTGTCATTTCTCTAAGATTACTTCCTGCGAAACCCACATTTTAATTCCTATTTCTGAACCTGTTGCGTTCGTTCACTCCAGAACTTTATCAACCTCGAAGCAGGCTGTCAGGGTGAAGTAGGCAAACATGTGCAATTGCAGAGCTGAACTGAGCAGACAACATTTTGTGTGGAATCAGTGGACATGACGAACGCAAAGCCATTATGCTAATGAGACAGAATACAGGCCTGACGACAATTGCAGTCCCAGCAACGGCAGGATGTCAGGAGACTGCCACCCGCCATAATACATTTTGCCAGCACCATTTACAGAATTTGGTCGTCTGTTGCAGCTAATTAGCTGCGAAGCGACGTGGAGCACACAGCAAACTAGGTGATATTTGGCACATGTGCGCTGGGATGAACATAATCCCACTAAGTGAGGTGGTGAAGTGGTGGCGAAAGCAGGTCGCGGCGGCGTTAAATGAGTGCGCGTGTTGGATAAATTCAAATTAATTCGCAGTGGCACAAATGAGAAGAAGAAAAATGAGCCTGCCATTCGTTGTATGTGGTCGGGATGCCTCCTGCTTGATGGAAGGCGCCGAGGAACGC
Source organism: Clusia tigrina (assembly GCA_920105625.2). Classification (NCBI taxonomy): domain Eukaryota; kingdom Metazoa; phylum Arthropoda; class Insecta; order Diptera; family Clusiidae; genus Clusia; species Clusia tigrina. Next base: position 34,133,312 of record OV050030.1, read on the forward strand.
AGCACCATCCTCGCACTTTCCACACTGACGCTCACTTAATTCATTGTCTTTAATTAGCAAGCGTCAAGATGGTATGACGCACAATTGCACCGACACCCTTAACTGGCATCTGAGAATGTGTACGTGATACGTTGGCTCATGGTCTGATTTTGGTGTCGATGCTGTTGCTGCCCACAGACACGTAATGCCGTAATGCCTGCGCGCACATATGTTTTTTATCCTTGAGTTGAGGCATCAAATTTCACATTGAAACTAATTTGCTGCACGTACATCAACACTCAATTTGCCGCTCTCTCTTTGCACCTACCGAACTGGAGCACTCTCAGCGCTATCAACGGGCAGGCGGCAGCATCACCACCACCAACCACCACCATCAATCAGCAGCACAGCAGCCATAATCATTACCACCATCAACTGCGACTGCGCTTGTTACTGAAGCGGGAGACAGAGACAGTTAATTTCTGTTGTTGCTGCTGCTGCTGATGATGATGATGATGATGCTGTTGTTGTTATTCTTGTCAGCCAAAGAGCCCAGGCCCGACCAGCCGTCAACGTATGACGTACGAGACATCGTCGTCTGTCTGTCTGGCAGTGCGGTTAATTGATAGTTATTTAGGCTGTCAATTTGCAACGCCGTTTAGTTAACATTTTGAGGCTCATTTTCCCTGTAAACGCCTTGGAAAAGGGACAAAACGATTGGGGTGATGAAAGGAAGAATTAGACATATCACAGAGAGCAAGGACACAGTAGTCAGCCCACTACAATTTAATACTTTGAATGGCATTTCTATGTTCACAAGTAGTCAGCTGGATGCCATTTTAAGATGAGAGTGCCATCTCTACGTATTCAGTTGTCAGGTTATTACCATTGAAAGACTACAGTTCCATTTCTATGACTTCAGGAATTATCCCACGACCGCCTAAAACTGTGAATTCCATTTCTAAGTACGCAGGGGTTAGCCCACTACCACCTAAAACTGTGAGATCCATTTCTACGGTCGCAGTAGTCAGCTGAATGCCACCTAAATCTGTGAGTTCCACTTCTATGTACTCAGTAGTTATCCCACAACCACCTAAATCCGTGAGTTCCCTTTCTATGCACTCAGGAATTAGCACACTACCACCTAAAACTCATCTATTTCTCATTAAGCTCAACTCCGATCTCCTTGCTGTTAAACTGTTCTAAACGCCTTACGATAATAATGGAGATTGTCACAATTCTATATTCCAAACTCTTTGCACTGGTGCCTTTTACAGAATGATTACGACATGGAAAGTGGAAGAACTGCCAGTAGTTGATTAGTGAACTAGTTCAAAGCTTTCTATACCTACTCCTAAGAAATCTGAAGAGACCCACAAAGTTGGAGATGTCAAGATCCAAGTCTTAAGGTAAGTTACAATTGAGAACACCCCATTCCACACTTTAAGTCACCACTTATAGATCAGTTATAGACGATGTCCATTGGACAGTAGTTGATTAGTGAACTAGTTCAAAGCTTTATAAACATATATCTAAGAAATCTATAAAGATCGACAAACTTGGAGGCGTCAAGGCTTTAAGCTACAATGGAGAACACCCTATTCCACACTTTAAGTCAGTTATAGATTGGCAGTAGTTGATTTGTGAACTAGTTCAAAGCTTTCTAAACATATATGTAAGAAATCTGTAAGGACTGACAAAAGTTGGAGGTATCAAGGCTTTAAGCTACAATGGAGAACACCCTATTCCACACTTTAAGTCAGTTATAGATTGGCAGTAGTTGATTAGTGAACTAGTTCAAAGCTTTCTATACCTACTCCCAAGAAATCTGTAATGATTCACAAAGTTGGAGATGTCCAGAGCCAAGTCTTAAGGTAAGTTACAATGGACAACACCCCATTCCACACATTAAGTCACTTATAGATCAGTTATAGACGATGTCCAATGGGCACTAGTTGATTAGTAAACTAGTTCAAAGCTTTCTATACCTACTCCCAAGAAATCTGTAATGATTCACAAAGTTGGAGGTATCAAGAGCCAAGTCTTAAGATAAGTTACAATGGAGAAAACCCCATTCCACATTTTAAGTCACTTATAGATAATGTCAAATGGGCAGTAGTCCATTAGTGAACTAGTTCAAAGCTTTTTAAACCTACTCCGAAGAAATCTGTATGGACCGACAAAAGTTGGAGGTGTCAAGGCCTTAAGCTACAATGCAGAACACGCCATTGCACACTTATAATCAGTTATAGATTGGCAGTAGTTGATTAGTGAACTAGTTCAAAGCTTTCTAAACCTGCTCCTAAGAAATCTGAAAACGCCCACAGAGTTGGAGGTGTCAAGATCCAACTCTTAAGATAAGTTAGAAGACCCCATTCCGCACTTTAAGTCGCTTATAGATCAGCTATAGAGTATGTCCAATGGGCAGTAGTTGATCAGTAAACTAGTTCAAAGCTTTTTAAACATATATCTAAGAAATCTGTAAGGACTGACAAAAGTTGGAGGTGTCAAGGCATTAAGCTACAATGGAGAACAACCCATTCCACACTTTAAGTCAGTTATAGATTGGCAGTAGTTGATTAGTGAACTAGTTCAAAACTTTCTATACCTACTCCTAAGAAATCTGAAGAGACCCACAACGTTGGAGGTATCCAGAGCAAAGTCCTAACGTAAGTTACAATGGAGAACACCCCATTCCACACTTTAAGTCGCTTATAGATCAGTTATAAAGTATATCCAATGGGCACTAGTTGATTAGTGAACTAGTTCAAAGCTTTCTATGCATATATGTAAGAAATCTGTAAGGACTGACAAAAGTTGGAGGTATCAAGGCTTTAAGCTACAATGGAGAACACCCTATTCCACACTTTAAGTCAGTTATAGATTGGCAGTAGTTGATTAGTTAACTAGTTCAAGGCTTTCTATACCTACTCCTAAGAAATCTGAAGAGACCCACGAAGTTGGAGGTATACAGAGCAAAGTCCTAAGGTAAGTTACAATGGAGAACACCCCATTCCACACTTTAAGTCGCTTATAGATCAGTTATAGAGTATATCCAATGGGCACTAGTTGATTAGTGAACTAGTTCAAAGCTTTCTAAAAATATTCCTAAGAAATTTGTAAAGATCGCCAAACTTGGAGGGGTCAAGAGCCAGCACCTTTAGATAACTACAATCCCAATTCTAAACTTTAAGTCAGTTATAGATCGAAAAGTGGATTTCTCAGAGAGTCCACGTAAAAAATCATAGACTTACCGGTTTTTCCATTGGGACTATACGGATCATAGCTGCCTGCAGACATGGGCGATGCATAACCGTTCGACATATTCGCACTGTAGCTGTGATTCTGAGAGCCGGGCGACGGACTTAAGGGCGGTGCCGAGCTGGGCACACTACCCGGACTAGGTGTGGATATCCAATCCTCTGGACTAGAAAAAGAGGACAAAGCGCCGCAATTTAGAAAGCAATCACTTTAGATGAACGACTTTGGATACTCACCCCTCGAGACGCGGACGTTTCGATGGCACAAATACCAAGTGACCATTGGAGCCACTTCCGCCGGCGACAATGGCGGACGATGTGGAGGCGGCTGTAACGATGGCTGCGCCGGCATTACCCGCCCCGACCACCAGATTAATGGTGTTGGCATTGCTCAAATGATTGACACTGGTCGGGGCTGTGACTGTGGCCAATGCTGAGGAAGCTGCGGAAGTGGATTTTGTTAGGGCGCCCACGGTGGTCGCATTGCATGGTAGGATGGTGGCGCCGGATGAGCCTGTAACGGCCAGCGTGATAATGTTGCCGCTGGTGATCGTCGTGCTGCTGTTGTTGCTGTTATGCTTGTTGTTGTTATTGCTAGTGTTGTTATTGTTGTTGACCGTGGTCAAGGCAAGGACGTCATGCAGTGGCTCTGATTTAATGGCAGTCGAAATTAGCCGGACTTTCTCTTCAACGGAAGACGTCAACACAATGGTGGAGGAATTCCCAGTTGCAGTAGGATGCTGACTGTGGCGGTGTGCGGCGGCGTGCGCATGGGCATGGTGTGGAGCAGAAGCGGCATGATGTTGTTGTTGTGGTTGTAGTGGTGGTAGTGATGGTGGCTGTTGTTGAGATTGCTGTGGTTGGGATTGTGGCTGTTGTGACGGCTGCAACTGCTGCTGATGATGGCGCTGACTGCCAGCTGCGGAACTTGCAACGGTGCCACCATTCAAACCGATTGCCACGATGCTAATGGCATCGGCAGTGTTGCCGCCAACTCCGCCGCCGCCACCACCGCTACTGCCAGTTACTAAATGCGTTGTCGTTCCGGAAGTGGCGGCATGCAAGGTGACAATCGGAGCGCCCGTCGAGGCGGCAGCAGCTGCAGCGGCCGCATTTAATTGCTGCTGTAACAATATGTGACTGGGTATCGCTTGTGTCGATTGTTGCTGCTGCTGCTGCTGTGGTTGTTGCTGTTGTTGTTGTTGTGACTGTTGTTGCTGTTGTTGTTGTGGATTCTGCACATTCAGACGATACATCATGGACGACAGATTCATTGCTTGCTAACTGTGACTGCTGCTGGTCGCCAATGTCAAAGGCAGGTGTTTTTTTTAATTTTATTTTAGTTGTGGTTGAAGTGGAAGTTGTCGCTGTTGTTGCTGTTGTTGTTGTATTATCTGTGGTTGTAGTGGTTGCATTACAAATGACTGCTCAGACTGTTGCTGCTGACTCCGTGTCGCCATTGCTTCCGACATTTTGCCTGCATCGCTCACACGCACACATACACACACGACCCGAATGCGGCCAGCCAGCCTCACGTCACACACGCTGACCTAGTTCAAAGGTCAATTATGTTGGACACTGTTTGCACGACAATTGGGGGTACACTGCAATGAAAATGAAAAAGGAAGAAATTATTATATGGAAGCAACTGTGAGAGCAAAGGTTATGCAAAATAAAATTCAGGTCAACGCATTCATCGACCACCATGCTGAATATACTGCACACGTACACACGCACACAACACACCCATACACATGCACTCCCGACATTTAGTTCCACACAATTCTGTGCTTTGTCCAAAAACAACAATCAACGCAACCGAGCCGAAACCTCAGCGGGGATTCTGGGCCAAATTGAGTGTATGTGTTTCGGAAGTATATAAGTGTAAGCGGAAATGTGTGGGGATGCGAGAGTGTGTGTGTGAGTGTAGTTGCTTGGGTGCGCCTATAAGCGTGCTTGAATTTAACTGCATCAGTGGGCGTAGGTAGAATATCTCGTTGCTATTCCTCTCGTATTCACGCCACCGCATCGGGTGCTTTCACTATTAATAACTCTTGCTCTCTGAGTTTATGAGCCTCTTACTCATTCATTCATTCATTCTCTCTCTCAGGGATGCCAACTCGTTTTTCAGAATAACCTATTTTCCGTATAAGATATTCTTTCGTATTTCCTAAACCTGCTCAATAGCAAATTTCATAGAGGAGTGTAAAAGCACATTTTATAAGATCCTTAAATGGACTAAGGATATTTCTATGACGCTATTAAAAATGCACTTTATAAGAGCCTTAATTGGATTTATGATGTCTTTATAAAGGTATTGCAACTAACTGCCTAAAAGAATTCTCATGAAATTAGCTTAAAACCAATTTAGCAATTTTATAAAAGGTTGTAGCCTCTATAAAACCGTATGGCAAGTATATACACTGTTAAAACCTTCAATACTTGCATAAAACTGTAATAATTTCGAAGTTCAGATCTTCAATAGAGTCGGACTTGATCGTTAAGCTGACTGATCCGCTCATTCTCGCTCACTGAGCATATTCAACTATGGCCAAAGACAATATACAACGTAAATACTCTTTGCTATGGCATTCACATCGTTCAGTTGCTCAGTTTGTTCAGTTGCGCTCAGAATGTTATGAATGTTAAAACATGCAACTTGTTCACTTTCTCAATTTTCTCTTTCATTCGTTCATTCATAACAGATGGTGGGAAGAACCTGTGCTCTCAAAATACACGCTCATCTTAATCTGTGTGTGTATGTACTTGTATATCAGCTCAAATGAGTGAATAAATGGTTGAACCATATGAGCAAGTGAACAAGAGAGCAAGTGAGCAAGTGAACAAGAGAGCAAGTGAGGTATTTCGCTTAACAGATCTGTACTAGTTCAGTCAGTTCAGTTCAGTTAAATAGATCAGTTAGTTTATTCGGTCGTTCACTACCCAAGCTTAATCTTCAACAGATGCAAGAGACATAATATCATTCTTGAGGCTTCATCCAAAATTATTCATTCTATATTATTTTTACATAAATTATTTAAATTGAATTGTGTATAAAGATCTTTGTAAATATTTATTCGTTCTTAATTTTTATATGGTACAAAATGAACCACTTCGAATGAGCGGACATTAAATTTATTGTTTTTTGTTCCATAACTCTTTTTAAAGTGGTACAAACTGAACCACTTCGAATCAGGTGTCATACAATGAATTGTTCATTGTACTACGCCTCATTTAAAAGTGGTACAAAATTAACCACTTTCAATGAATTGTTTATTGTACCATACCTCATTTCAAAGTGGTACAAAATGAACCACTTCCAATTAGGTGTCATATAGTGAACTGTTCCTTGTACTATGCCTCAATTTAAAGTGGTACAAACTGAACCACTTCGAATGAGCGGACATTCAATTAATTGTCTGTTATACCATAACTCCTTTTAAAGTGGTACAAAATGAACCACTTCGAATGAAGAGTCATACAATGAACTGTTCATTGTATTATGACTCATTTTAAATGGAACAAAAAGAACCATTCAAATGAGGAGTCATTTTACAGTCAGTCTGAAAAACTCCCCATGAATTGTAACAGCACCTGTGACAGCAGAGATTACTCACCACACTTCACCACATCAGAGTGTTGCGACAAATATTCCTTTAGAATGTTTCTTTAATTTGCGGTCATTCCGAGGCAAAGTTTGGGAAACTTTCTCGCGCATTATTAACTCATGTTCACAGACCCAAGAAAGGTCTAGAAGCTGAAATTAATGGTGCTAAATTCTCTTTGAGGTGATGCTATTGAGCTGTAGGGTACAGGACTATTAACATTCCCTCAATATGGGGAGTTCTCCATAAGTTTGTATTCCGTTTATATTATTCCTTTAAGCGAAGTTAACTAATTATTGATTTCCCAATATAAAGTTCCTGATTCGGAATGATTTCCGGGTGCCCCACAAATGTCGCAAAGAATTGGTTTCAATACAGAACCGAGATCTCTAACTCTATACTTGCTTTAATTTTCTCGGATCGGTTTCTCAGTATTGTTTTATTATACATCACATCACAATGCTTGATCACGTTCACATATTAAAACATCAGATTAATTTTATGGATTTATATTTTCAAAAACTTATTCCTCCATCCCCATTTTCGCGCACCCTACACAATCATCCTGAGGAGGAATAATTTCTGCGACTTGGTAACCGTGCTTCGTTTATTTAAACTGTCGTTTGCCTTCACCACTTGATTGCATTATAAAAGAGCACGCGGCAATTCTCTCCCAGGGGCTTTTGCTATTCAGTTAGTGCAATTCGACGCACTCTCTGCCAAAGGATACGAACTAAAGGAAAACATCCTCGTTTGTTTGCATTGTAAATGGCTTATTGCACAGACCACAGATTTATTTAAACAGCTCTGGGCCTGGCCAAGGAAGGCTCGCTCCTAGTGCTGTACTGCCACCAAATTTATGACTGACTCAACATTTGCACTTGCACTTGAGCTGAAACAACATAATGAGAGGGATAGAAAGTAGTACAGTAACGGAAGCACAGACACAAAAACAGAGAGAAAGACAGAGAGAAAGACATAAGAGAATAAGAAATGAGAAGGGGAAATACAGGCAACGTCAATAAATAGAGAGGTAGAGTTATACTATTTAAAAGTAATTTATGAATGGTGGCAGGACTACGACGATGACGACAATGAACGGCGTGAATCAAAACAAGATGTCTACCATATACCCAGGTCAGGTTTTAAATGGAATTGATGGAGAGAAGGGAAGAACTTAGGAGACAGTGCTCAGTTGTATTAAAAAATATGGTATAAGGTGAGTGTGTGTATGAGAAAACACCTCAATTACTGAAATTAAATTGACTCCTTGTCTGGAAGGAAAGGAGAGATATTAAACATTTTTCAAACCAACGAAATTCTGACGGTCCTATGACGTCAGCTCATTTTGTGAGCTCAAATAGGAACTTGAATACTTATAATATAATTATATCGGAATCCTGAAGGAACTGGTACAGGGGAAAATTTAAGATCGGCTGATTATAGTTGGAAAACTTGAAAAATAAATGACAGTTCAGGTCTCTTTCGAAGAAACTGTATCGAGTCAGGTCTCTTTAGAGGAAACTGTATCGAGTCAGGTCTCTTTAGAGGAAACTGTATCGAGGGTTTTCCAGAGTATGGTGTATTTCATTGAAAGTAAAGAAGCTTCTTCAATGTAAAGCAATGTAAACTCTTCAACATTACATTTGACAAATTGTAAAGCAGCGGCAATATAAAAAATTGGGTTATAATGATCGATTTTGATGAAATCATAGCAGACATTATCTAGATAGGCAAATTAGTTTCATGAATAGTCCCATCACCGGATTGTGTTCAGTGATACAAAAACCATGGTTTGGCAATTAACTTACATATGTACAATGGGCATCAATGCCGGAGTGCTTGGGGATCTCCTTCTTGAGCTGTTCTCCCGCCTACCCCACGGCAGCAGTTAAAAAATTTACCTTAACAAATTTCACGTAATTTTAATAACACTATTATTGCTTGTTTCATATCGCAACTGAACTGCAGCAACTACTTTTTTCAGTTCACCTAATTTCGAGGTCTTTTCAACACATTGCAGAACTTAGTTCATTAGTGCAAACGAGATACCTTCATTTGTGACTTTGAATTTCACTAATGACTTATCAGTAATGACATTATCCCTAATGACATATTACTAATGACAACATATATGTTTATGTAATAGTTAGGATCAATTTAAAAAATATATATTACTACTCAGGTTCTCGAAGTTCAACAGCCTTAAAGGTCAAAATTGCATATTCGCTGTTTGCCATTTCTTTTTTTTATCAATTCTTTCTTAAGCCGTGAAGCACAGTGCGCTAAACGGATTTGAAAAGTTGGTATGTTTCTCCCGACCCACACCACAAATCGCTGGAGAAGGACGTAAGATTAGCTAGTGTAAAAACCTTGTTCACAGTTAAACAACACCATATACACAAATATATAATAATTCCAATAAATTCGTTGAAGCATAATCAGAAGAAGAATCAAAATTGTCTTCATTTCATACTCCATTTAATTGTTCTCGTACTAAGCACGAGTGAGTGTTGCACTTCCTAAGCTTGGTCACACGCACACCCTCATACACATGCATGCGCAAAAGCATTTGTATGAATTCTTCTGCCTGTGTACGTGTGGATTGACGCCAAATGAAGTGCACTAAGCCGACGACCGTACGACAAGCATCTAATGTGTTGTGCTGCTCTTGCTGTTGTTGTTTTTATTTCCTATTGCTGTTGTTGTTATTTCCTCTAGCTGTTGTTGTTATTTCCTATTGCTGTCGTTGCTGTTGTTGTTGCTGACTGACGTACATTGCACCTACGAGTACGCAGCTCAGTAAGCCTAAGTAGTGCATTAAACTACTGCATTGACCTAATTTGTGAGGGTTGCTGCCGTCGCTTAACTTACGTAGATGTGTGTGTACGTGGCTTTGTGTATGTCATGGGTTGTTGGCTTAGCTTGGTTTGGTGTGGTACGGTTTGTGGGTGGTGAGGATAACGTTGGGGTGAAAGAGGTAGAGAGACATAGTCAATAAACAAACATACAGCAACAAAGTTCTCACGGTCTTTGTTGGGTGTTTGTAAGGCAATTTCGATACAATTTTATTTTTAGACTATTTGTGTAAGGCGAGGCAAGAAGAGCAAATTATAAATAATTTTTGTTCTTAACTAATCAAGTATGAAATTAAAACGTATGTCTAGGGGAATAATTAAACATAAGTAAACAAAATTTGGAAAGATCACAATTTAATTTCGCGATCTGGGTCAACCTATGAAATTTCGGCTGTAATTCAACAAGCCTCCGTGGCGCAATGGTTAGCGCGTTCGGCTGTTAACCGAAAGGTTGGTGGTTCGAGCCCACCCGGGGGCGTTAGAACTTTTTTAATAGAACTCAAAATTTTTTTCTTTACAAGTTGTTTCATAATATAAATAGAAGTTTCAACTGAGAAATGAGCAACGAATTTTAAGAAAACTGATTATAGTGCAGCTATAAATTGAACACTGATTTTTTTATATAAATATTATTTTGATACCTAATTATGTCTGCCAGAGGGTGGGGGGAATGAGTGCCTCTAACAAATTTGAATAACTTTATTAATTTATTATTTTATTATATGGGTCAGGCCACGAGAAGTGTGACATAGTGGGTCAGGGATTTTGACGTTTGGTGCATATATCGAAAGATTATGTCAATATAGAAAACTCCACAAAAAATAATAGTAAAATTCCTGAAGTTGTTGTAGTTGTTGCAATTTGAAAATTGAAAATTTCAGAAATTTTGTATTTTGGTGAATTATTCAAAATTGTATATCTCAAAAACGACTTGAGATATTAGGAAAAAATTTTTTTTAATGTTTTATGGAAAATCGAGGGAAAAAGAAAAAAAAATATCCTACACTGAAAAAATTTTTGGATAATTTAGTTTAAAGAAAACAATCGTATTTTAAGTAAGGCGCCGGAGCAAGAAAAATTATCAACTATTCAAGAGGATTTAGGAAATTTAATTATCTTTCAAGAACAGAAAAAAAATTGGTATTTTCAAGTACTTTCCCAGATACACCTCTTTTTTTCACTACAAACGACAATTTTTTTGCTTTCTTCTGCTTTGCTTTGTGTAATCAGCCAAAATAACAACTAAAATGAAATTATTCCCGAATATTCAAAACAAAATGCAATAAAAACAGCGAGTGAAGTGTCAAAATGTCAAAGAAGCAGTGGTGCAGGTAATTATAAATGGTATTTATTTGTAATATTCAGTTAATTATTGATGTTTCATAATTTAGCCTACAACTCAAAAAACTATTTTCTTTTAAATTAATCTTCAAAGTAAAAATCAATTTTATATCATTTCAGTTTTAAGACATAATCAATTTTGACGTTTTGACGTTATATCAAGTTCATTATCAATTTTGGAAAAAATGTTTGGCAGAGAATTAAGGTGCCAATATTGGCTTAGCTTAGCGTGAACTTTCGCTGATAACAGAATATATGAAAACATAATATTTCTTCCGAAAGTTTGATACATCATAAAGTGAAAATATTCGTGATCAATAACTGCATATAGAAATACAATCTTTGACAAGTTCTATCAAGTGCCTCCGTGGCGCAATTGGTTAGCGCGTTCGGCTGTTAACCGAAAGGTTGGTGGTTCGAGTCCACCCGGGGGCGCATTAATTTTTTAATATATTTTTTTTATTATATTATTTAATAATAAATTTTTTTTTCTTTAGTCTGTTTTTAAATTTAATAATTAATTTTCAAATAAATTTTGTATAAATAGTGTGTATTTTTTGTTTTTTTTAATATATTTTTAAATATATTTTTTTGTTTTTGTAATATACTTTTATTTTTTTATATATAATTATTTTATTATATATATAATTTTTTGTTATATATTTGCTATATTTTTAATGTATTTTATTATTTAATATATTTTTATTATTTTTGATATCAAGGTTTTTATATATTTTTATATATATATATATTTTATATATATGTTTCTTATATATATTCTTTAATTTCATTTGTGTTAAACCAGCAAAGAAAATTGAACATGGATGATATTACCAAAGGCTTCAATACCAATGATATAAAAAAGGCGAACAAAGATTAAAAGCAAAGGGAAAAACATCTTTAAAAAACAAAATAAATAATGTGATTCATAGCTTTCTAAAAGCTTTATAAAACAGTTATTACAGCGGTATTTAGGACAGCTTTATAACAGACTAAATAGATTTTTAAACAACATTAAAACTTGATGACCATTCTAAATGGTATTGACACACATTGAAAACTCCTATAGTGCTTAAGTAATGCTTTAAAAAATACTGAACACCTTTATAAGATCGAACAATTGATTGTCAGCATACTCCAAGAAAACTGTATAAACATCCTTAAACTTTTTAAAAATATACCACAAGTCCTGACAAAGCCTTGTGTCACAAGTTGCATTTATAGTCCTCATGACCTTATATAAGTTAACGATAATTAAGTTAACAATAATTATATTTTTTTCTTGGTCTTTATTAAGTCCAACTTCAATTCAAGCTAATCAACAAAAGCTAAATTGCTGACGCTGTGTCTGCAATACTTCCTGCACGAGCCAACCGCTGCACTGCTCCAACGCTGTCGCTAACCGCTGCACTGCTTCAACGCTGCCGCTATTTGAATTTAAGTTAAGTTATCAAAAAATTGTAAGTTAGTTCTTGTTTTGAATTCAATAAATAAAGTTTAACATCAGAGTTTCTCTCTGATGTTTATTTTTTAAAAAATCAAAAAATAATGAAATAAGTTAATTGGCGCCCAACGTCGTGGTATTCGGGAAAGAAGTCCTTAAGCAGTACTCATCACGGTTAATTTATAAAGTGTCCTCAAGAAGTTCGATAAATTAATTGTGTAGCCCGAATAGAAACCACAACTAATTAAGCGTTAGAATTCGTTGGAATAAAAACGCAACCACACGATTTGTGTTCTATCAGAGATCCCGAGTCACCGGATAGCGGACAAAAAGGAAAAATCATGGAGAACCTGTGCGGAATATTGTAAGCTAGTTTAAGATAAATTAAGAAATAAAATAGAATTTTGAGAAAATAATAAGTTAAAAGTAAACAAAGAAAGTGTTTTTAGAAAAAGAATTAACCTTTAAGACTAGATAAGAAGTAAAACAATTTTAAGAAAATTTTCAACAAACAAAATTTAAAAGTGAAAAAAAAAAAAAAAAAGAAAGAAAAAATTTTTAAATAAAATAACGTAAAGAAATAACTAAATATTTTTGAAACTGCGATTCCGTAGCCCATAAAGCCGGACCCTCCAGTTTATAACGGAATAAAAGCCTATAAAACTAAACTATAACAACAAAATAATAATACATTGCAAAACCACTCTGCGATTCCGTAGCCCAAAAAGCCGGACCCTCTAGAGTATCACAAAATATAGAGATAACAATAAATAAAATTTTTTCTGAAAACTGTAGCTCGACTAACTATTTAAATCTACTCTCTAAAAATAAATCCTAGTAAACGAAATCGGAGAAAAAAGATAAATTAAGAAAGAAAAAATTTATTTAATAAAGGCGTACAATACTTACTGATTTTCGTGGAATATTCTAAAATAAATTAATTAAAATTTATAATCCATTCTCAGCAAAAACAAAGTAACATGGCAAATCCTAACAACCTCATTAGACCACCTCTATTAAATGCTCCTAATCCTAATCCCGACCAACCAGTTAGACCACTTGGACAGGAAGAATTAAACGAAATAATACAATCTTCGGTATTAAGAATTCTAGAAGGTACATTACCACAGTTAGTAAGGGACCTAACTATTCAGTGTAGCACTAACCAAATAGAAGTTGACCAACCGTTTGGTATTAGTACTAGGGAAAATTTGAACGAACTAGAAAGAATACCAGACATAGTAAAAAATTTACGAGAATTTTCTGGAAATGAAGCAGATTTTAGTTCATGGAGAAAAAGTGTTGACAGAGTTTTAAGTGTCTATGAAACCATAAAAAATACACCGAAATATTTTGGAATTTTGAACGTTATACGTAGCAAAGTAATAGGGAATGCAGACAACGTTTTAGAATCATACAATACGCCATTAAATTGGAACGCTATATCTCGCTGTCTTACAACGCATTATGCAGATAAGCGAGACATTGGCACTCTAGAATACCAAATGTCAACTCTAATACAAGGAAACCTTAGCACGCAAGAGTATTACCAAAAAGTTTATTCACACCTTTCATTAATATTGAATAAAATAGGATGTATGGATATAGGACAGGAAGCCGTTGGCCTATTAACAAAAACATACAGGGACAAAGCACTGGATACGTTCGTACGCGGACTGAGAGGCGATCTGCCAAGATTGCTTGGTATGAGAGAGCCCATTGACCTACCCCAGGCATTACAATTATGTATGAAACTGGAAAACCAAAATTTCAGATCAAACTATGCGCTTGGTCAGAATTTTCAAAGGAAACAACGAGAATTTCCTAATATTCAACCACCAATTCCTCCACGGAAAGATAGACTACAACCACAAAATCAACAACCATTTTATCCTCATCTAGTTAATTGGGAACAATACCCACAAAGAAATCACCCTACTTATCCAACACGACAATTTCCGATATTTAATCCACAGCAAAACCGTTCTCAAAATTTGTATCAATACCAACAACGTCCACCACCTCGACCATTTGGCCCTAAGCCATTACCTAGACCTGAAGCTATGGATGTAGACCAAAGCATGCAAACAAAGAGAATAAATTACATGAATCGCCCTACCCATAACGATGCACACTATGGCAAAAGACCAAGTCCACCACCACAAAATATAGATAAACGACAAAGAAACTTTAACATTGAAGTTCAGCAATATGAAGACGCAATAAATAATAACGACCATGACTTTGACCAACCCTTATCAGTTTATACCGATTGTATAAAAAACTATGAAACTAATGAACAACAAAGTTTTAATTCAGACTCTTTAGATAAAATAGATTGCCTTGATATTCATTTTTTAGAATGAACAGCTCTTCATTACCTTATATCGAATGTAAGCTAAGTAGTGGAGAGATCATTAAAGTTTTAATTGATACCGGATCAAATAAAAACTATGTACAGCCGCATCTAGTAAAAACACCTATTATAAATGAAAAAATATTCTATGCTAGTTCAGTCGGAGGACAAATCAAAATAACCCATCATACTTTTGCTAATATTTTCGGCATAGACGACACAAAAATAAAATTTTTCTTGCTTCCCACCTTAAAATCTTTTCATGCCATCATAGGTAATGATTCACTTAAAGAACTAAATGCCATAATACACACCAAAGAAAATTACATGACAATAAAAAATAAATTTTGTATAAAATTGAAACAACAAATTTCGCAAAGCGTTAACCAAATTCACATCCGATCGGAACACTTAACTCAATATCAAAAAGAATGTCTAATAAAACTCACATCCGATTATAAATCACTTTTTTGTGATCCAGACGAAAAACTTACTTTTACTACAACAGTTAAAGGTACAATTCGTACGACATCAGACAATCCTGTTTATACCAAATGTTATCCGTACCCAATGTGCCTCAAAAACCATGTAGAACAGCAAATTAACGAATACTTACGTGACGGTATAATACGACCATCTAGATCACCATATAATTCACCTGTATGGGTGGTCCCAAAAAAATTAGATGCGTCAGGAGAGAAAAAATACCGTATGGTCATAGACTATAGGAAGTTAAATTCAATTACAATACCAGACAGATACCCTATTCCCGAAATAAGCGAAGTTCTATCTCAACTTGGAAAAAACAAAATATTTTCAGTACTCGATCTGAAAAGTGGTTTCCATCAGATTCTTCTAAAAGAATCAGATACGGAGAAGACAGCTTTCTCAGTTAATAACGGGAAATATGAATTCACTCGTCTCCCTTTTGGTCTCAAGAATGCTCCTTCTATTTTTCAGAGAGCTCTTGACGACATCTTAAGAGATCACATAGGAAAAAGATGTTTTGTCTATATTGACGACATCATTATATTCAGTAAAAATCAGGAAGATCATTTTAATGACATAAAATTAGTATTTGATACACTAGAATCAGCAAACCTCAAAATACAACTCGATAAATGTGAATTCCTAAAAACCGAAGTAGAATTTTTAGGATACATAGTGTCTGAAAATGGCCTCAAAACCAATCCAAAAAAAATTGAATCAATCAATAATTTCCCTGAACCAAAAACTCTGAAAGACCTACGTTCATTTTTAGGACTTTCAGGTTATTATCGCCGTTTTATAAGGGACTACGCAAAACTGGCGAAACCCCTTACAGTCCTTTTAAGAGGGGAGGAAGGACGAATATCCAAAAATATATCAAAAAACATAAAAATAAATTTAAATAAAGAAGCACTAGAAGCATTTCAAAAACTAAAAAATTCCCTTAGCTCAGAAGAAGTTCTGCTCTCATACCCCGATTATTCAAAAGAATTTCAACTCACGACGGACGCATCCAATTATGCGATTGGAGCAGTCCTAGCTCAAGACGATAGACCTATCATGTTTATATCTCGTACATTAAGTAGCGCAGAAGAACACTACGCTACCAATGAAAAAGAGATGCTAGCAATTATTTGGTCACTGAATAACTTGCGAAACTATCTCTACGGATCCGCCAAAGTAAAAATTTACACAGACCACCAACCCCTTACGTACGCTCTCAGCAATAAGAACAATAACAATAAAATGAAGAGATGGAAAGCAATTTTAGAGGAGTACAACTATGAGCTTCTCTATAAACCCGGGAAATCAAACATAGTTGCAGATGCCCTCTCAAGACCACCCCAAATTAATCTCTTACCAAACACCAATAACGACGATATCAACTCGTTGACAGGTACAATACATAGCGAAGACAGTTCATCACAAAATTTGATACCTGCTACAGAAGCACCAATCAATGTTTTTAAGAATCAATTGTTTTTGAAAATAGGTGAAGAAAATAGACATCAATTCCAAATTCCTTTTCCCACATATCACAGACATATCGTAATACAAAGAAATTACTCTACAGATGACATTATACAAATATTTAAGAGATATTTAAATCCAAGCGTAGTAAACGGTTTGTTCACATCAGAAGAAATCATGGGTAAGATACAAGAACTATATCCTTTACACTTCTCAACATACAAAATCAGATACACTCAAACAATGATTGAAGATATTACTTCCGAAGTAGAACAAGAGTCAAAAATTATAACAGAACACAATAGAGCTCACAGGAATTCTCGAGAAAATAAATCACAGCTTTTGACTAAATATTATTTTCCACAAATGCAGGCTAAAATTGAAAAAATAGTAAAACTTTGTAAAATATGCCGCGAGAATAAATACGATCGGCACCCAGCTAAACACATATTACAGTCAACCCCCATACCCCAATATCCAGGTAATATTGTACATCTCGACATATATCATACAAACAATCGTACCATTCTGACTGCCATAGACAAATTCTCCAAATATGCTCAAGCGAAAATTATAAAGTCTAGAGCCACCGAAGACATAAAAGAACCATTAAGACAAATCCTTATTTCTTTTGGCATACCTGAAAAAATAGTTATCGATAATGAAAAAGCGCTTAGTTCAGCTTCCATTACATTTATGTTGCAAGATCAATTAGGAATAGACATTTTCAAAGCCCCGCCCTACACTAGCACGGTTAATGGACAAATAGAAAGGTTCCATTCAACGTTATCAGAGATAATGCGTTGTACAAAAGCCGAAAATACACATCGTTCATTTTCAGACTTGCTAGACATGTCAATTTGTAAGTATAATTATTCAATTCATTCGACCACCAACAGAAAACCAATCGAAGTATTTTTTGGACGTATTGTCAGCACAAGCCCGGAACAATTAGACAAACATAGGTTAGAAAATATTGTAAAACTCGAAACAAAACAGGACAAGGACTTACGTTATCACAATCAAAATAGAACCAATCTGAAGTCTTTTAATACAGGCGACATTATATATGTAAAGAAAAATAAGCGTATTGGAAATAAATTGTGCTCTAGGTATAAAAAGGAAATAGTCAAAGAAAATAAAAACAGCACTGTTATTACGGAATCAGGATTAGTAGTTCACAAAAGTCTTATTAAAACTAATTAAAACCTCTTTACAGATTACTCATTGCATCATGCCACAGCGAGATACAAGTTCTAGACTATTCAAATTCAGAAGTTGTCACGTTCACCATGGGATCAGCTAAAATCCAAACAGGCTCTTATAAACTGATACATACGATTGACATAAATGAGTACCAGGACGTAGTCGATCGACTAAATAAGACAATAATAAAACAAGTTAATAAAACCAACGCCCTTCTCCCATTCCTTCAACATGAAATATCCCAAATACAAAACCATATAGATAGGTTAAAGCCTAATAGTATAAGTAAAAGATCTTTAAATTTCATTGGAACAACATGGAAGTGGATAGCGGGAAGTCCCGACCACGATGATTTTAAAATACTTAGTGATAAGACAAATAATATACTTAAAAATAATGAGAGACAAATGGTAATTAACAGATTAATAATTGAAAAATTGAATAATGTTGTAAATGCTACAAATGAATTAATTATGAAAAATTTTGACAGCACAAATGTCCAAAGTACTATTAGTCTTAATATTAAAAATTATTTAGATATATTAAAACAAGAAGTAATTAATATAGATCATGCCATAAATTGGGCAAAAATTGGATTAATAAATTCATTTATGCTTTCAAATAATGAAGTGGAGTTATTCAGACAAATGTTACAAAAAGATAACATCAGTTTTTCAAATATAGAAGAATCTTTTCAAATCGCAGATGTTTCGATAGCATCAAATAAGACTATCATACTATATATTATAAGCATACCAACTACCAATAAAGAAACATGTGAAGAGATATTGTTAAAGCCTATTAAAAGAGGCAATGAAATTATAAAAATCTCTTATGAAAACTATATAATTTGTAAAGATAAAATTTACGCAATTAAAAATTCTTGCAAAACTTATAAAAACCTTAAAATATGTAATTATAAAGATATCGTAGATATAAGTAAAAGCTCCTGCATTCCACAAATATTACATAGCAAACCAGCATCCTGTACTAGAGTAAATAATCTACACATTGCTCCAATAGAAGATATCCAACCCGGAATTATTCTCCTCAATCAATTCAATGGCTCAATATTTGTAGATGACAACCAATTGAACCTAACAGGCTCCTATGTCATAAAATTTCGAAATGCAACAATCACTGCCAACAACCAAATTTATGAATTTAATGAAAGCTTTTCAATAGAACCCCTACCAGCTATTCTAAGATCTTCTGTTTTACCCGGTAAATATGAGGAAGGACTTACTATGGAACTCATCAAGGAACTTCATACGAATAACACAAGGGCAATAGAATTCTTAGAGACAAGAGGACGAATAAGCATAATAAGCGTGTCAATAATCGCATTAATTATTATCGTCGTAGTAATATTAGCAAAAATATTTGCCTCAAGGTTTGGAAGAAGAACTATAGAAATCCAACCAAAAATACAGCAAAACATAATCCAGCCAAAACTTCTCCCATGCACTTCAAGCGCGGACGCTTGAATTTAAGAGGGGAGGAGTTAACGATAATTAAGTTAACAATAATTATATTTTTTTCTTGGTCTTTATTAAGTCCAACTTCAATTCAAGCTAATCAACAAAAGCTAAATTGCTGACGCTGTGTCTGCAATACTTCCTGCACGAGCCAACCGCTGCACTGCTCCAACGCTGTCGCTAACCGCTGCACTGCTTCAACGCTGCCGCTATTTGAATTTAAGTTAAGTTATCAAAAAATTGTAAGTTAGTTCTTGTTTTGAATTCAATAAATAAAGTTTAACATCAGAGTTTCTCTCTGATGTTTATTTTTTAAAAAATCAAAAAATAATGAAATAAGTTAATTTATATTTTGTGTAAGTGCTTCTTTACAGGGCTTATAAAAACTGATTTTCATGGCAAGTGCATAAAATCTTTATACACCGTTTAACAAAGTTGTATGATATATAATAACTCTGTAATATAATTTTTAAGGCATTTTTTAAGTAACTTTAAACCATTGTTAGAGCTCTATATAAAGGTAGTGTCAACTCGTACAATGTTTATTCAAGCCGTTTATAAGGTTTAAAACTTTAAAACAACTCAAATCAGCTCTTAATACTCTGCATGAAAGCTTTATAAGGGCTGCTTACAAACACAGAGAAGGCTTAATAAGGGGTATCTATGAACACAATGAGAGCTTAATTAAGCTCTCAAAAAACTTTATTAAATCTTAGCTCTCAACATACTCCATTAATAAAGGTCCTCAACGCACTCTATGAATACTTAAAATGTTCTCTAAACATTTATAATGGCCTTCAACTTCAATTTATGCGAATGTTTTATAAGGGCTGCCAAACAACTCTATAAATCCTTAATAAAGGGTCGTGAAAAAGTATATTAAAGCTCTCAACTAACTGTATACAAATTTTGTAAAAGCTCCCAGTAAATTCCATAAATAAGGTATCTCAAACAACTATTAAACCTCTCAACAAATTGTGTGAAAGCTATACAAAGGCTCCCAATAAACTTCACGATAGCTTAATAAGCTATCGTGAGGATGGCTTTCAACAAACTCCATGAATCCTTAATAACGTCTCTTAACAAATTCCTTGAAAGCTTTATAAAGGATCTCAGCAAACTTCTTGAAAACTTTATAAAGGCTCTCAACAAACTCCACGAAAGCTTAATAAGGGATCTCAAGAAGCCTTATTAAAACTCTTAACAAACTCTATAGAAGCTCTATAAGTGCTCCACAATAGATTCCATGAATTCTTAATAATGGCTCTCAACAACCTCCATGAATCCTTAATAAGGACTCTCAACAATCTCCATGAAAGCTGAATAATGACTTATAATGCTTCTTATACATCTTTAAATATGGCACTTAAAACTGCAAGGCATTGTAGAGTTCGTTCGCTTTTCCACTGCTGAGATCCCCAAATCTGGCGTGGGAATGTTTCGAATCGTGGGGACAATTTCCCATTTGGCTTCATGCACAATCGCTGCATCCATGAACAGACAACGTACCCCACTGGCGCGAACGGAAGTGGGGGCACCGTCAGCACGGCCAGACAAATCAAACCAAACTGTGCGATGATGCCATTTCGTCGGTCTCATTTTCGTTTATTCATGCATCCAGTCGCACGCTTTATGCACCCATTCGCCGCGTTATCGTTCCTCGGCTTAGTTACCTATCAACCCAGAAGAGCTCGACGCAGGCGGCAGCGACAGCGCCGCCGGCTGCACTTATTTATTGTATGTATATTTTTTGGTCATTTTATTTGGAAAATTTTACTTTCAAATTTATATCTCTTTTTTATTAATATTATTAAACTTTTTTATTATTTAATTTATGCCGCGCATTATCGCAGCAATACCAGCGACGCAAAGGAAGAGCGTCCCAGCCGCAACCATTTTCGCTTTGCACTCAATCTCGTTCGCAGCAGAGCAGTGCCAGATAAGCGGAAATGCAAGCCCGCGAAATTCTAATTTCAAATTCAAATAGCAGACCAGAAAGACCATAAGGAGAGAAGGGCAGAGAGCAGAGAGGGAGAGAGAGAGAGAGAGCTGGTAAACGGTTGCGAACACTTTTCCATTGGAAAGCGATCATGAAGAGACGACGTCACCTTTGGCACAAGTCCGCTGAGCTCTCTCAATGTACGATGCCCGTCAAGTGTTTTGCAGGCTGCTGAGAAACAACCCCCTTCCCCACTGCTGGCGTTTGCGCCATTTTCAATTTCAATTTCATCTATTGCCAAACCGTCACTCCCCCCGGGGATCGTCTGCCGTTCACCGCCCGCACGCAAACTATTTATTTTTGCATTTGCCTCACATACTGCAACAAAGTAGCGCAAGTGCATCATCACATTGTGCCGCATGAAAAGGGGAACAAACTTTTCTACGGCCGACCATCCTCCGACACGTCCGTCTGGCTCTGTCACTGAATGTGTCAATGTGTGGCTATGAATGTGTGTGTGTGTGTGAGTGAGTGTGTGCATTTTACGAGCAAATGTGGGCAAGAACGCCTCTCGCTTTTAATTTAATTTTAAACCGCTCAACTGCAGCTGGCTCCGTCTGTGTGAGTGAGTGAGTGAGTGAGTGAGGACGGCGGAGATGCGGCTTTAATTAGAGGAATTTTGTTGTTGCTATTTTTAGTTGTAATCAATTTAATTTAAGCGCAGCGTTTTCTAAATATTCCACAACAAGTCAAACGCTGCCTCACAATCGAACCTGATGAGCAAAGCCAACTTCCAAAATAGCAGGAATTCCAATTTTCATTATTTAAATGGAAACTTCCCTTTACGTTGCGATGAGGTTCCTTTAGACAGAACAATAGGGAAGTTGGTCTCCCATAAACCCACTCGGTTGAGTTGAGTAAACAGAGGAAGTGGTGACTACTTCCCCAAACCTGTCATCGTTAACTCAGATTATGGGGCCTGAAGTTATCCTTCATGGATATGGAAGTTATTAAGTGGACTGCACAGAGACATTTATGAACGATGCCTCTAAATTGGTACCCATAGCTCAGAATAAGACATGTGGGACTAAGTTACGCTTCCAATCTCCCCCACTTTATACAAAGGTAGCAAATAAACCCGTCAGATGGAGTGGACTGCACAGAGAAACTGTTGAACGATGCCTTTAAATTGGTATTTCCATCCCAGAGGGTTTCAGCTAATGCCATAGAACCAAAGTATACTTCCCCACTTTGTATAAACATTGCAAATACACCCATCGGATGGAGTGGATTGCGCTGAGGCAATGAAAACTGATGCATCTAAATTGGTATCCTTAACTAACATTATAACATTGTGGACCAAGTTATCCTT
This sequence comes from Clusia tigrina, assembly GCA_920105625.2. Taxonomy (NCBI): domain Eukaryota; kingdom Metazoa; phylum Arthropoda; class Insecta; order Diptera; family Clusiidae; genus Clusia; species Clusia tigrina. The sequence goes on from OV050030.1 coordinate 34,156,109, forward strand.
CCAATTTCCTCACTATGTAGAAATGTGACAAATAAACCAGACTGATGGCGGTGACTGCACAGAGGAAATCGAGACTGATTCCTCAAAATTGGCATTGCGATTCCAGATTTTTTCAACTAATGACATGGAACCAAAGTGTTTTTCTAATTTCACCACTGTGTATAATGGTGGATAAAAACCCCTCGAAAAACTATCACACTACGACTACGGTATTAGTTTATGTGTCGTACAACCCACTTACTGGGTCACAAGAACTTTCAAAACGTGCCCAATGAAGACTCTCGATAAAACTGAGACTAATTTAGTAAAATCCAACAAGGTGGATCTAGACACGTTCACTGTCTGTCGATTAATTCAGAACCAAGGGTAATTACTGTAAGGAGTGCGAATCAATTTCATGAAACTTCATGAAGTTTTGCCCGACGGTATGAATGGAAGATAACAGTCTTATGGGTTGTAAGATCCGAATGAAAACTAAATATTCTAACACAACCCTTTTGCTATAGTAATATGGGAGAGAAATGCTGGCCGTTCTTGATAGAATCAAGGTAGAATGCTGCGGAATCTGTCTATGTTAAAAATGTCCAACCGCCGCTGTAAAACTAACGAGTGACATTAGTAAATAGCGAGTTAATTTTTATACTATTATGAAAATTACTTCACTTTTTCATCTCTGGATTCTGGCAAGTACCGAATAGAAAAACCTTTGTTGGGTCATTTCTGTTCAATTAAAGTAGATGATTTTGACTTTGGAAGTCTTTTTCTGGAGAGCCTACGACATTGCTCTAGTTTAGAACTTTCAGACCTATCCAAATCTATTACAAAATCCGGCTTTCTCGATAAACAACGACTCTGGGAGTCTATCAAAAAGGTCGGAAGTTGAAATAACACAATGTCTCTCTTATGTACGTCTATGTGGAACACTACATATTTGTCCCATCAAACAGTTTTCCAAGGTACAGAAATCAGCATCTGAAACGGTGCTTGGAAGATTATAAGAAGCGAATTTAGAATATAACTCCATATTTCTTAAATAGTGGCATGAATATGCAATGATTTATAACTATATTCGAATTAATTTTTAAATTTGTTCTCTTAAGGCCAGCAAAATCACACAAAATATAGCCTTATTTTTCATACACTTGAACCCTTTTTGGATACACCCAATTTTGGAAAGTCTTCTGTTATAAAATTTAGAGTATCTAAGGGACAATTTACTCAGGCAAAGACTACACCGGTTTTTATTCAAAAACAGACACAAGCATTAGTCTCCCTGAAGTATTTCACAGACAAAATGCGCTCCATGATAAGAATCAAAGCAAGAGAAGCTCTTAATTGAAGCTATAGCAAGGTTTATAAGAATTACAGTAGTTCCATTTCAAGAATTCCCTTTCTTCAATCGAAATTAATTGAAATCAAGAACGAATGCTTTCAAAGTATTATGTTCGATATTTCACTTCTTCAGTTCTATTATTATTATTATTATTATTTTTATTATTATTATTATTATTATTATTATTATTATTATTATTTGGGAGGGGTCTTGCTCTCCGACCTTAAAGATCTATTGTGCCTCATGCGGAATTTTGGTTTCGTCGATTCCATTCCGGTAATTTGAATGTCAAAGATGCACCACGCTCTGGAAGGCCAATTGTCGAAAATGTCGATAAAATCATGGAAATCGTGGAGTCCGACCGTCACGTAAGCACTGTTTCGATTGCCTGGGAGCTAAACATTGCACAGCAAATCGTTTGGAACTACTTAAATAAGTCTGGATACAAAAAGAAGCTCGATGTATAGGTGCCCCACGAGTTAACGCAAAAAAACTTCATGGACCGAATTTTCATCCGCGAATCGCTGCTGAATCGCAACAAAATAGACCCATTTCTGAAGCGGATGGTGACTGGTGATGAGAAGTGGATCACTTTCGACAACTTCAAGCGAAAACGGGCGTGGTCGAATCCCGGTAAGCCGGCGCAAATGGTGGGCAAGCCAGGATTGACGGCCAGGAAGGTTTTACTGTGTGTTTGGTGGGATTGACAGGGAATCCTCTACAATGAGCTGCTCCCCTTCGGTCACGCTGTTAATTCGGGCCTGCACTGTCAACAATTGGACCGTCTGAAGGAAGCATCCGCCCAGCTTCTGCCAATAGGAGAGGAATTGTGTTCCATCAGGACAACGCCAGGCCACACAGCGATAGTGGCTCGCTGGAAGTTCAGTGAGCTTGGTTGGGAGGTTATTATGCATACAACTTATAGTCCGGATCTGACACCCAGTGATTACCACCTGTTTCTGTTTATGGCGAATAATTTTGCTGGTGAAACATTCGCCTCAACAGAAGCTTGTGAAAATCAACTGTCCCAGTTTTTTGTCAATAGGGACGACGAGGGTTTCTATGAGAGAGGTATAATGAAATTACCTTCAAAGTGGCAACAACTTATCGAACAAAAGGGTGCCTTTTTGACCTAAATCGGATCATTCTAACCTTAGCATAGATAATTCATTATAACTTTAGCATAAAGCCTTCAATTTCTTGTAAAAATAATGTTTCTTTTTACTACAACCCCATATATAAAATGGGCAAAGAGCCCCAAATCAGCACGCCACTGCTTCCGGCTACATAAAGAATTTCGAACAGATTCCTAATTGAGAAATCCCCAGAGGCTCGGAAGATGACTCTGCACCTTTGGTTTGAAAAATATTATTAATAAAACTGAACTAGTTATGAAATGGGCGTGGAAATTATTTCTGACTTTTGAGGTTTACACGTGTTGTGATTCTTTTTCTCTCTTATTTTTATTTATTCTTCACACAAAAAGAGCATTCAACTTGAGTCCAAAAAAAAGTAAACACATGCAAAACATCACGTGCCAAAAATGCGGTCTCTCGCTCTCCAAAAAAATACAACAAAAACAAAAACATACAAACACACGAGTCACATACAAACATTCATAAAACATACATTCAGGCATACATAAGACCATAAATACATACTTACACACAAACATACTCACTCATGCATATGCAAGAAACTAGAAATAAAAAACAAAAATTTTTACCGGAATTGAAAGTGTTGCCAAATATGAAGAAAATCTTAAATGGTAAACACGTTTGTGTAATTGTTGTTGTTGTGAATGGTTGTGATTGGTTTGGTTGTTTTTGTTGTTTTCGGTGCTGTAATAAAAGTACAAACGTACTTGCGGCTATTGTTGTTGTTGTGGTTATTATTATTAATGCTGCGCCGAGCGCGTTCGCTGCTGCTTATTGTTTACTGTTGTTGCTGTTGTCGTCTTCGTTGATGGCGTTGTGTTGTTGGTGTTTGTTGTTGGTCTTCAAAAGAGAAGTTACAAAATCAATGAGCACATTGGCCAACAAAAAGATTTCTCAGCCAATGCACGCACGCACACACACACTCACACACATGTAGGCCACAAAGGAAGACACAAATTAACACACCGAAAATGCACTAAAAAAAGGGGGAATTTTAAACAAACTGCACCGTGATTGAACGTCACTGTCAGTACGAGTGAGTGTCGGCGTCGACGTTGACGACGATGACTGACTAAACGACTGACCATACGACCGACCGAGCGACCGACCGGCCGAGAAAAAAACAACAACAATGAAATTGTTGGGTAAAAAAAAATAGTGCCAAAACACGACCACGCGCACAGCACACGCGAAATCGAAATTGAAATTGAAATCTGGCAAATCTACAAATTGGCCACGATTTTGATTGCTGCTGCTTCTTTTTTCTATTTTTTTTTTTGTTTTTTTTTTGTTACCAACTCTTTTTCTTCTTCTTGTTCTGCTGCTCGGCTAAACACTTTTCTACACTCACTCACTCACTCGCTCACTTACTCAGCCAGTTGGATTTATGCAACCTACTCTGGGGCTGTAAATTGGCTTCTGGGCCTAATCCATCTGTCCGTCTCACTGCCGTCTTGTCTGCATATCCAACCTGCCTGCCTGCCTGCCTGCCTGTCTGTCTGTCGGTCCTACGTTCGTTCTGTCAGTCACACTTTGTAGGCTCGAAGCAGCCACACAAACAATAACAACAAAAAAACCGCACAAAACTGAGCCGCACAGCAAATCACTTGAAATCGTAGCAATTCGCAAACTGATACTGACAGCGAGAGCTTTTGCAAAATCGTGTTTTGGCTTTTTTGCACATTGTGTGATGCCTTGCCTGCCAGCCTGAATGCCTGCCACACACACGCACACAGCCACACAAAAGTCACCCACCGGGAAATGTGCTGCCTCCGTTGCAGTAAGCAGCAAATGTGGAAATGCTCAGGTAATTCTAACTCGAATACTCTCCTCCAGTAAAACACGGGATTGCCCAAGAAGCGAGAATGTAACAAGAAACTCGATTTTAATCGGTAACCTCATCGATCACAAAACAGTCAAATAATATAACAATGTTTGTGGCGGTTAAAGGCGCCAATCACAAGAGCAAGATTTGTCCAATTTGGTGGTAGAAACTGAAGAACCACTTCAACCAGATTTGTGCCTTAGAGCACAGAGCAAAGTAATACAAATAAACACAAAACAGTTTTGAAAGACAAAACTGAATTTTCAATTTGAAATTCGCAACTCACAAGAGAAACATTTGCTCAATCGTTTTGTTTTGTCCTGGATGAGAATCAGAGATAAACCACTTCATCCAGAACAATGTCGTAGAACACAAAACAAAACAGTACAAATTGTTATAAAAAAACATGTAAAATACAAGGGACTGAATTTTTTGATGAAATTCGCAAATCACGAGAAACATTTGGGCAGCGATCTGCTTTTTTATTGCTTTAGAATCAGAGATGAACCACTTCATCCAGAACAATCTCACAGAACACAGAGCAAAACAGTACAAAATGTTATAAAAAACATGTAAAATACCAGGGACTGAATTTTTTGATGAAATCTGCAAATCACGACAAACATTTGCGAAGCGATCTGTTTTTTTATTGGTTTAGAATTAGAGATAAACCACTTCATCCAGAACAATGTCGTAGAACACAGAGCAAACAGGTACAAAAAGATAGAAAAAATATGTGACAGTCAAACATTAAATTTCGGCAAATGTATTTCATGAAAATTGCAACTTCGAGACACGCTAACTTTATATAGAAGCCGTCCTGTAGAAATAATTAGGAACATCGTACGTAAGCAGAACTTTATGCTCAACAGAAGTCAACAGTAAGTAAAGTCAAAATACAATTTCGGTAACAGAAACTTAAGACTTAAAAGAACTTTCGCTTCCTACATAATTTTATTTTTATATATTTTGTGTATAAACTTCTTGGAACTTCATAATTAGAGAAGTATTCCAGTATCATAATTAGAGAAGTAATCTATATAATAAGTGAATAAATCGATTGACAAATAACGCCAATAATAAATTGCATGTACAAGTATACTGGGAATGCATGAAGTCTCTCATTTATATAGGTCAATAAAAAAGCAGTTCAAACCAATTCAATCTGATCTCAATGAAATTTGGTGGTGCTAACTTTGCCTTCAAGTTTGTAAGTGAAAGGAGAACATATTTCAGGATAGTTTTTAATCAGAAGATTTTTGATGGGTTTACGGTTACTAATAATTTAGAAAATTTTCTATCCTCATCAAATTAATTAATAATATTTAATATGATAAATTAATGTTTAAAATAAAATGTCTTGTGAACTGCAGTTAGTTATATTTTCGATATCTATTCCCTATTATTATAATGCTCTACTGTATTATTGACGTTTCTTGTGCTCTACTCCCTGAGGCATGTGTATGCAATATTCATAATATTAAGCAATATTATTAATATTAAACAATATTATTAATATTAAGCAATACTATTAATATGAAGCAATATTAATCAATTCATTTTTAGTAAGCCCCTAGAAAGCTTAGATTAATATTTCTTCAAATCGTAATGAATATCGTAGGTTCTAATCTAATAACAAAAGTTTGGAACAGTGTAGATTGATTTTCTGATTGTAGTACAAAAAATATGTCAACAAACGTTAAAATCCTATGATATATTTTTGCCTCTACTACGATAAATTCCTCACACCCTTTGTGGTTCAAATTAGGACGATAGTTACTTTCTTTAAAATGTTATACATATGTATGGAAATGTCAATTATATTTTTAGTGGTGCTTTCATTATTTGACTAGCTATTAAATCTATAAGCACTTTGTAATTATAGCATTACAAGAAACATTTATAGCATTACAACCTGGATTTATAGCATTACCACAAGCAGTTATCTGCCAAAGCGACGGCTCAAACAGAAAACAAACTACTTCTAATCACAACAAACTGAAGAAAAGATACTAATTTTAGTCAATTAGCTATATTGAAGCCAGAATCGCCCTTTTAATCAAAATGTCGTACAACTTCAGGAATTAATTATAAAAAATATCTTTGCAGTATTTCTTTCAGGTAAAATAAAATAATACCCATATATCTCTGGTATGAAATTCAAGTCTTCCAAATCTTACCCAAAGACTCTATCGATGTTTACACCTTCTCACTTGGAATGTCTAAATAAACCGTGGCTTGGCAGATGCTCACAATATTGACCGATTACTGCTAAATTGTCGTATGAGCGACATAAAATGTACGTATTTCTCTGTTCTCTCTATGTATGTATATATCCAGATGTAATAGTAACAATTCAATATTCAAAGATATATAGAAATTATGATAGTGTGGCGGTTAAGAGTCTATAAATTAGGGTACCTTTTATATGGCGAAGGAAAAATAACCTGTCCACTTTAAAGCAGGTTAAATTGTTGTTTCCCGTAATAGTTCTACCTTTAAAGTTAATACTTAAAACTTATGAGAGTGGGGCGCTTAGGAGTCGATAAGTTCAAGTGTATTTTATATGGGGAAGCAAAAATATCCATGTCTACTTTGCAGCAGCTTTCAGTGTTCTTTCTCCTACCAATTATATATATAAAGTTACACACAAGTTATGATAATCTGGCAGTTAGGAGTCGCGATGGACATGGTTTTTGTTGCTTCCTTTATATGGGGAAGCAACAAAAACCATGTCCACTTTAGAGAAGCTTTCATTGATTTTTCTTTCCCGTACCAGTTATATATTTAAAGTGGATCAGTTAAAGTGCCTTTTATAAGAGGACGCAACAAACACCCATCCGCACTTTAGAGCCGATTTAATTGTTCTTTTCCTATCAATTCTATACATCAAGTTTATTATTTACATCAGTCGATAAGTTGAGGTGCCTTTCTTTATAGAGGAAGCAACAACAACTATGCCCATTTCAGAACCGATTTAATGTCTGCTTCCGGTACAAACATTTTGGAAGGCTTGAAAGTGGGGAAGACAAGCTCGAGAAAGGCATTTTCGCTTCTAAAAAGCCTTAATATATTCTAATTTTCCTGCTGGGTAACTATCGCTGCCGCTGCTGGTGAGGTTGTTGTTGTTGTATGTGGTAGCTCAGTCGGTCTGTTTATTTGTTGTTATGCTCGCTCACGACTCACACCGCTCACGTCAATTTGTAAAAAAGCGGTCGTTGTTGCGCTCGTCTCAGCCGTCCAAGTCGTCGCGTCGTATTCGCATTTTGGGGTAACTCTGACACGGATAATACCAATACACTTTACACTCTAGACTCGGCTAGGCTGGGTTGCATGTTGTTGTTGTCGTTCCTCTTGCTGTTGCTGTTGTTACTGTTGTTGTTTCTAGTTTGTTGGCTCGCTCGTTTTGCCTTTATGCACATTTGTGTTTCACTTTATTTTTGCTTCACACTTTTTGTTGTATTTTTACTACCGTTCTTGTTGTCGTTGTTGTTGTTGCTGCTGCTGCCGTTGTTGTTGTTGTGTTTGACGACTATCGCAACAACCACCACCGCCAAGCATCGATTTTGCTATTTAAGCTTGTGGCACAGTGGTGCAGTTGCATGCACCAACAAAAGCGGAGCGAAAGCGAAATGCAAATGCGAGTGAGTGCAACACCAAGAGAGCGGAGCATCACAGACGCGAGAGAGGAAGCACAATTTTTTTTTTGTGTTTGTTTTGTTTGTAGCAGAGAGTGAGCGCTCATCGAGCACATGCGTTTGTTAGCTGAAAGCAGCAGTAGTCGCAGCCGTAGCCACAGCAGGCGCCCTTTCTCAACTGCACTCTGCCCACCTCCTGCCAAGCGGCCTGCATGCAACTGAAATTTTCGTGCACTTTTAACTCCCGCCACGCATTACTTCATCACTTCATTCCGAACTTATTTTACCGTTATGCGCGTGCAATTAATTCCTCACATTTCGGCACATTTTTCCGATTTTTTGTTTGTTTTTCCTTTGGCACTTAATCGTTTATCCTTCCACTCACTTTCTACCGCAACACATTTTGGATTGGGTTATCCTTTTGATTGTTGCCAATTATTTTGACAACTGCCTGCGTGTGCTTCCTTGCCTCTCTTTGTCGCATTCGGGCGCAAGCGCGTTACTGGCAGCTCTGGGATTGCCAGAGTGAATTTTTGAAGTCGCACTGGCTTCAGTTTAGTGAGGGCAGTATTAGTGAAGCAATTAAGACCCTAATAGGAGAAAAATCTTATTGGGAAGAGGAAACATCCCACCAATTTTGGCATTCAAGAATTGTGCCGCCAAATATACCGTAGAAAATACTGACTAAATTGCCTTTATAAGAACTGAGTAAGACTTTATAATGTTTAATTATAAAGTTTACATTTTTATATATAAAATAGAAATGACTTCAAAATGAAATTATGTAATTTCTTACTGACTTTATAAAATTTACTTGGCGTCTATAGCACTTTTGTAATGACTTTCTAACACTTTTTTTATTTATGTATTTATTCTAATACAATTATATTTTAGCTCAGTATTAAAATACGGAGCTAATAAATTTAAATGATAAAAATATTGATTTAATTTTATTGTTTTTTAATTGTTGATTATTATTTTTATTATTTTAATTTAATTTCATTTCAATTTAAATTTTTTTCATTTCTTTTTATTATCATCTGTTGAAGTTACCTTTTTATCTATAGGGAATAGCCTCAACCAAATCAAAGATGTTTAGAAATAGTTAAAAAACCAAATATTTGAAGATTTTTTTAAAGGATTAGTAGATTCAGAATTAGACGCAATAGTTACTTATCAAACAGTGCCGAAAATACAGACATAAATGGTGAAAACTTAAAATAATTTCCATTGACTTCCACTGGAAGACACTGAAAGAACACTATAAACTTTCCTTCACTGATTAAAGTTAACACTACCGATATTTTAGGACACACGGTTTGCAGTTGACATCACTGATATTGTGACAACTAAATTTTTTAATTCTATGATGAGGTTCATGCCTGTTTCCAAGTAGCATCTTATTTTTATTTATTGCAGTTGCCTTCGAGGTCATTCCCACACATTCCAGAATTAAGTCCATTAGTACAAAAGAGAGATCATACTTTTGATTCGTAGATTAGAATTATAGTTTAAGTTATTAATGACTTTTGGCTAATATTTTTCCATTAATCAGTACTTCATTTTTAATAACATTTCAGTGCCTATTCATGTTGACTTATGAATGACATACACACAATGCATGTCAAGTAATGATGCAATTATTCACAGGTACCAGTTAAAAGTTGTAACCAAGTTTAGTCGGTAAAGAAGCCCCTGGCCCACTAAGAAAAATTTCACTTAATTACCTAGAATACACATGATGTCTGATATGATCTCCCCAAAATAACTGTCGATTGTAGGGTATGGTATGAGAAAAGAAGTCGTTATACTTTGCGCGCTTAAAATTTAAAATGTACATAAGCAAGAAACCTAACATAAAGAAATAAAAACAAGTCAAGTTATTCACAACGCCGTGTTAGGCGAGTTAACAAATATGCAGACATGGTAATAAACGCGAAATCAAGAAACCCAAGCCAAGGTGTAAGAAACAAGAAAAATATTTGGAAAAAAACAAAAACACTAAAACCAGAAACACCAAAAGAGGCGAATGTAAAATAAAATAAAATCAAAAGTGGCAGAGAAAAGTATGTTACAAAGTCAAACCAACAACAACAACAACGACACGCTTGCTTGCTACCAACACAGCAGTTAAACAAAGCTTAAAACCGAAGACACAAAAACAAACGCAAAGCAATCAAAAGCAAAAACACAAAAAACAAAAAAAAAACACATAAAACCAGTTTAAAGCTCGCGCCAAGCAGCTTCTTAGCGTATCTTCTTTTCTTTGGACGCGACTTGCTGCGTCTGAAAGAGACCTAAGAGCGAGCTCAAAAGAGAGCGAGCAACACTCACACGCAGGTGAGACCGCGTGCGAATACACGTGTGTGTGAGCTTGTAATTGAACTGAGACGATCATGCCAGTGGGAAAATAGAGGGGACTACGTTAACATTCCAAGGGTATGCTGGTAAGGGGGATCGATAGGGATTTCATATCAAATACTCTATAATAGAGAGTATTTGTTTGAAATGATCTACCGGTGTAAAGCTCTTGAAAATACGAGAGGTGACTTGTCAAATGAATTGAGTACGAAGTGAGTGTGTGAAATTTTAATATAGGAGTAGAGAAGAATGCCTGAAGAAAGCACTTCTAAGAGATGTGGGGGTGGAATGTAAGAATCTAATCAAAGAAGGAATTTATACCCTTTACTCTAAAAAAATCGAAAAATATATCAAGTTATTGTGCTGTGTAGGTTACGTTTAAAAAATTGCGTGGTGTAATAGACATATGTATATACATAGACATATATCTTCTGCTACATCGGTCAATGAAAGAGCTGTATAATCCGTCAAAATGGACATGTAGACTCTATAGGAAAAAATGTTGCCGATGATATACTCGCTATATATATATACGGTTTTTTATTGACGAGATTTATATATGTATATATATATATATATATATATATATATATATATATATATATATATATATATATATATATATATATACATATATTATATATATTTGATCAGCGGAGTCAGCTTCGGTCTTTCTCTTAAACTGCTCCACATAATTTATTGCCATTTCATTTTGATTTTGAATATATCATACATTAATAACATTTGACAAACGACACTCCAACCACCCACATATGCAACTGTCGACCTCATTTAAAATGATCCTAATAACTTTTTCATTGATGATATAAAGACAAAATTTAGTAGAAACGCATATATCAATTGTATTAGACCCTATACAAAATATGTATTTCGTACATAAAGATTGCTACACCCATTTTTCAGGGATATTCATAGCTTGAGAACATATACATATATACAAATATATAACTAACTAATAAATATGCAGAGAAAATCGAAAAAACCCAAAAGATGAAAATGATTTTGACGAACGTGCTCCTTCTCTCTCATTACAGTCGTGCATGATAGGTCTTGACACTAAATACTGCAAGGTAAGGTCTTTTATATCGTATTCTAAAGGCAATCACTCCTCCTGGGATTGGTTTTTGACACTAAATATTGTAAGGTAAGGTATTTTATATGGTATTCCTCCTGGGATTGGTGTTGATACTGAAGATTGCAATGTAAGGCCTTGTGTATGGTATTCTAAAGCGTATCATTCCTCCTGGAATTGGGTCTTGATACTAAAGATTGCAATGTAAGGCATTGTGTATGATATTCTAAAACATATTATTCCTACTGGGATTGGGTCTTGACTCTAGATCTTGCAAGGTAAGGTCTTTTATATGGTATTCTAAAGCCTATTTTTCCTACTGGGATTGTTGAATCAAGTATCAGCTAGCTATTCTATGAAAGAAGCGCTTCCAAATCGTTGGCGGACAACTTTTCCTAGCTTCCGCATCTCTCGTGTTTCCATCCCTCTTCCAAAAGCAACTAAGCCACAGTGGATGCGTTTATAAGTATCTACAAAAATGACATTCCTCTTCAACGGATCGTCAAATAATTAATTTTCTTATAAGAGGTTTCTGGTATTTTTAATAATTTTTGTTTTATTCGTATTGTTGTTTTTTATCTCTTGTTTATTTTCTGTATTTTTGTTTGTTTTCATTTTTGTTTATTTATATTCATTCTTCATTTGTTGGCTTTGGTGCATTACATTAATTTTTGGCAAGTGCCGATTGTTTATTTTGTAAATTAGGTTGAATGTGGATTGTGTTTTAATGTCGAAAAAGGGGCCCAGCTCTTGTCGCAGAACATCTTAGATTAAAATGTTAATTAATTTAAAGTGAGGCATGAGAAAATCTGTCTGATAAGTGTGTGGAATTGGAACATAAACTTGCAGCTCGGAAATAGTTTGATTAATCATTTTAAAATATGTAATATTGGGGTCTTCATGGTGCAATTCTATTAGTAATGTTCGTGTAATCCCCAAATGCTTATCAAAATGGTTACAACAAAAGAGTTGAGTTGAAAATTAGATGATATAGTGAATAATGAGATGACGCTAAGAACTATATAGTAAGTATATATGGTGCTTTTGACCTATAGAACAATTAACTATTAAAGGGAACATAGCCCACGTTTTCTTGACCGTTTCTAACGTAAATAATTTATTCTCTTTTCATAGAATTGGGCTTTTTTATATGAGTTGACGCATTACAATTACTAATTATGTTTCCAGTACTTGGTGTGTATCTAGCATAGACTCAAAAATCCCCTATGAATATGCCATAGTAAGATAAACCTTATTAGCTCTGACTTCTTAGAAATTTCACTATATAATCTCTTAAAATATCAGTTCAAATATAATCTCTAAACTATTGTAATTGATTAACCGGGACCTTTTTGTAGTGAAATAACACTTTAATAATGCAGAGATTGATTTTTCAGAACTCTGGCAAATGAATTTGCCCCTGAATTTATTTCGATGTGTAATAGGTTACAACACAATCGGACTTCTAAGGGATTAATAATTTGCAACATGAAAGATTCAAATTTTATAGATAGTATATTGTAGAGACTCCTGCTAAGTTAACTGAAGAAGTGTTACTAATCATGAATACATTTTCATACCGGTTCCGCTTCCTTTTGGGCATTATAAACACTTCACAAATCAGATAAGATTCTATATTATCATAGAATAGGAGTAGAGTAGGATAAGTATAAACCTTAATCTATTTATTCGTTTTTATGCAACTAAGATTCAGTCAACTAATTTTGTTAATATGGGTTTCAAATTCGATTAGTCTGATTCAAATTCGATTAGTCTGAAATTGTTCCCAAGGTATATAATCACAGTAACAAGGGGCTAAGAGCCAAAATACGACTGCCTATCAAACCAATACTCTTATCATTTTCTTGTAGATCTAGAATTTACTTCTGGGGTTGTAGTTACTAAAAGGAGCTTCTGTGAGATAAAACGTTGGTAGTCCTCAATGCTTAAGTTAGATTATTCGTAATCTCTTACCTAATAAATATTAAATAATAGAGGAGAAGTAAATTCCGATAAGGGCTTACAAGAAATTTATAAAGATTGTTATTGGATGGAAGCACTTCTACACAAATAAAATATTCTATATGTCCAAAATCGTGAGAATTGGAGGAGTAAAGAAGAAAACATGGCTTTGTTCAGCGGGTTGTTAGATATCAACATCGGAGTAATCCGGGGTGATTGTCGTGATAATTAAAGTAACGTAATGAAGACTTAAAAGGCATATTAAAGAACGTTAAGAACTCCGGTCGAGTAATATACAGCATGTCAATAATGAGTTTACACATAGACGATCCGTTACCAACGATCCGTGAATAATTTCCGTGAATTTATATATACAATCGACCCACGGTTGTCCGGCCCCTGTCTAATCCAGCGACTCCTGTAATCCGACATGCCAATTATTTACATACAGAGATCAATTTTACCTCACCATTTTTATAATTTGTGGGATTATAAGAAACTCCTTTTCAAAAAGTGTCGGACTACAAGGGGTAGGTGACAACAATATAGTCCGACAAATTCGATAATCCGACACCGCCTTGAAAAATGTTTGCCGGATTACTGGTGGTCGACTGTAATTAAAAATCTTAAATTTTAATGAACTTTATGAAAGTGATATCGGAATTGTGCCGATTGGAATGTTCATATTTACTAACATAATGGATGTACCATATCCATACATACATACATACATATATACATAAGTATATATCTAAGGGTGTCTGCATTAGTGGGTAGAGTACTTGTAAAATGGAAGGAAGAGATGTTTCAAATGCCCGCCAGCCAGCAAATTTTGTTGCCATAATGGAGAAAACAAAGCAAAAACTGTTCAATGAGAGTTAAAAACAGAATCATAAAAGTAACAAAATAGCTTACTCATCAAACAACCGATTTATAGAGAGGAGGGAGGCGGAAAAATAAAGCGTAGACAACAACAAATAAAAAGGAAATTGTGCACAAAAAAAAGTGCCGAAAATAGCAAACATGCTTGGCACAGATATACCCAAAAGCAACAACAACAACAATGAACACAACCCCACTAACAACAATTATAATAATCATGACATCCAGAAGAGTAGCAGCAGCAGCAAGAACGACAACAACAAAAACAACAAATGGCCGGCCGCACACTGCATGCATATTTTTACAGTCCGCTCGTTAAAAGATGTTCGCTTTGTATTTGTTGCTATCGTTGTTGTTGTTTTTGCTGCTGTGCACGAAGTCGGTGCTTTTCAGTCGTTTGCACAATTCGCATATACAAATTTAGAATTGCATGCGATTCTCCACTCGACACTGACACAGACGGCAACGACGCCGCCGCTGCCGCCAACAACGTCGACGTCGACGAGCGAAGAGTCAGACAGCCAACGAGCATGTACACTCGTACATGCCAGCGAACGAACAAACGAACAAACGAACGTACGAGCGAGCGACTGCATGAGTGAGACGAGCGCGGACGTAAATAAAAAGAAGACAAGTTGAATGACATAAAACAACAACTGACCTTCAACTCTGAGACTGAACCTTAGAAAAAAAAATGAATAATTTTCACTTAAAAATTGGCTGTGAGAGTGCAAATAATACGATGTAAACACTGCTGATTGCGGCGAACTGAGGGGTGGTGCATGTAGCTAAATATGGGTACTTGTGTATGTGTGCATGTGTGTGGGGATGTGCAATCAATGCTGGGATGGAGCGGAAAAGCTGGCAAATTTCGAATTCGTCTATTGCAATAGACTTAATTATTATTTTCGTCTTTGTTGTTGTTTCTATAAGTGAAAACGCAAACTGAGTGAGCCGCACACACACACACAAGCTCACAGATATGCCTTCACTTGCATTGAAATTTCAATATACCCGCGCTGATTGTAGACATTTTGTTTTTTGTATTTTTCCTTTTATTTTAAAATTTTTTTTTTGGAAAATCAGCGAAATCGTGTCGAAGTTAAAGAAACTGAATTAAACTGTGTAAAGTAATTAAAAATTTTTGCAGCGCATTGCATGACGAAATTCATTCTTTCTATGCCAGTACTTCAGCCAAGGGGAAAAAATAATTACAAAAAAAAATTAGCTTGAAATTAATTTGTTTTTTTTTTATAGTTGTGCGGGTAATAAAATTCAGACAAAATTGTTATGCATCAATTAAACGAATTATTGCTCATAATTTTAATACATTAAGTGTGAATGATTTCGAATAGTTAGCAATAACTCTCGCCGAGCATGGTTGACCTTGAACTACAAAGTAGGACTTTCAGATGGAAAAATATTTTCTGGGATGAAATAAAGAAAAAAAGGTGAAACAGTGAAAAATCAAGAATAACATAGGAGCGCATCAAACAAGACCCCAAATCGAACACTTTCTTAAATTTCAACATTGGTCCAGACAGTGGAACATAGCGTGGTTTTGAGGGTTCGATAACACCTCTTTCAAAAAAAGAGCTCGCTTTGTACAAAGATGTATCTGAGGATTACTGAAATTAAGACATCGAAAACTTTCTCCAAAAATACTTTGTGGATGCATCCTTGTCAATACCTGATTAATTGGTTTTTTTTCATCCTCACCATTTTGATCTGGCTGGAATAAACATGTATTTCGGTACTGGGAAATAAGATGGTTCCTGAAAAAATAACTATTTTGTTAGTGGGATATATAATCGTTCCCGAAAAAAGACGTATTTTGGAACTGGGATTTATAATCGTTCCCGAAAAAAGACGTATTTTGGAACTGGGATTTATAATCGTTCCCGACAAAAGAAGTCTTTCGAAATTGGGAGAATAATTCCAAACAGTTTTGGAAGAAATTATCTCGACTTTGGAGGGTTCATAGATATGAGTCCGTTTTTGAACATATTCGACGGATAATACAGCGGTTTTGCATACTGAGGATCTAAATTCAAATATATCCGGCCAGAACAAATAACCTTCTTATATATCAATCGTTTCAAAATAGAACGCTTGTGTACGTCGATTCCTGCCAGCGATCCGTGGTTACATTCTGTTGGAACCGGAATGTTCCCCGAATGTTCCTTCAACTACGATATCAGATAATAGTTAATGCTCTGTATGCGACTCGTACCATATTGTAGTGCAGACCAAGGATTAGGTCTGGAGGAGATTTGTAGGAGGACGAAACAATTTTCCATCGAAATTGTCCTTTTATCTCCGAGATGAGGAACTAATTTCCCAATGCCTTGAGATGTAACATTAATTTTTGGGAAAGTTATAGTAATAATAGTAATTTTCCATCAGATCCGTAGTTGGTCAACCTCAGTTATCATGTCAATGCTAGCAACCTCCTAAACTTCATTTCAGCAGGATCGAGAGTTGCTGGGATCACTATAACCCTCATTCATTAAAGTGTGTTTCTTCTGACGCAAACTCTTTAGCCAAGACTAATTTCGAAGTGTCTGCTGTCAACAACCCAAATAGTCAATGCGAAACACTTCACTGTTGGCGATTACAACTTTGAACCAGCATCAATACTACGAACGATGTGAGCATGGAGATTAAGCGAATAATTAGTCCGGCTGTGCTACTTCAGGCTCAGTATCAGTAGGCAATTGGAAAGCGGATTCCTCTCTCGATGAACACTATCATTTTAGCACATTCTTTATAGGAGCATTCTCATGATTTTGATTCCATAATGAGTGGCAGCGAATGAGTGAAAAGAAATATTTTTAATTAAGTGTATAAGCAAGGGTTTGGGGAATTGGGGACTACCAAGTAGTTCTGTAATTCAAGTTTTGTATTATATTTGATGGAATAACTTGATGGAAAATATTAGTGGAAAATATTTGATGGAAATAACTCAAAACTTTCATTCCAGAGCGGTTTAATACCTCTTTTTACTACTGGCACCTAAGGCCTTGAACTCGAAAGGAAAAACATGTAGAAAGTAGCGTTTCGAGACCATTACCTGGGCAGGATTCGAACCCGCGACCCCATCACTGTGAGACTAGAATGTTTACATTAAAGCATGAAGGTCAGTAACACATTACTTATAACTCTCTTATAGAAAAGACTAACACTGTTTTGTACAGTCCTCCTATCTAGCAGTAGATGAGGCAACTAATAAGATCAGTCAGTGTAGGAAATGTGGAACGAAACTTGACGTAAACACTTTGTCTAAAACGGTTCCTAAGTCGGTGCTTATATTCTCCCATACAGATAATTGAAGGAAAGTAAAATGAGCTCATAAAAATTGGAAGCTTTCAAGAAATGAATGTAAGAAGGATATTAGAAAACACTACGTATGGTTTAAATGTAATGTGTGCCTACATATAAGGAATTTGCTCTAAAATGCCAACAAACAACCGACAGGATATCACCTCCCATGGCCAGGGTAGCACGCATTTGATAATGAAAGTAAATAATGTTCACCACCACACTAAAAGGGGAAGGCGGAAAAATAAATATTTGTTTGCCACACGCGAACCCAACATCCTTGGCAAAGCAATATCCTTGCTAATTTATGAACACTTCCCCAAATCCCACAAAATAAATGTAAATACGGGTGAAAGCCGTTAACCTCAGCCAGGCAGCTTAATTTCTATCCCTCTCAAAAGAGTCGAAAAAGAAATGCCGAAAATTTACGGGTCGATAAAAGGTCTACCACCTGTGTGGGAAAATACTAACACACACACACACGCCGCATGCATGGACACGTAGCCACTCGAACGCCGCATGTGAATATATAAATATATTTTGGTGCACAAGGACACAGGATGTCTCGTCGTCGGGAATGCTTGACGCTTGCAAATTAAATGCCAAATCGATATTTGTGTATTTTAACGCGAATGCTTCCAGTCTTTTTTGATTCAAGGAGGGGCGAATTGTTTTTCTTTTAAGTTATTCGTGGCATGTGCAGTGTCAATAGCACACTAATGAAGCCCACACTACGAATCCTTGAAAAGCCAGCCGCCAGAGTGAAATGTCCCAAATAAAAAGTAAAAAAAAACCGAATATAACGATACTAAACTGCCTGAGAGGGCATAAACTGCTGATGTTGTTAAAAGTTTTCGGCTTCAAGCAACATTTAGCTGTGAGTGTTTGGGTTTAAACTTTTTAAATTAATTTGCAAATATGTCCTTTGACAACTCGTATTATGAAGGACAAACACACAAAAACACACATAAATACACAAACACACATGCAGAGATGAAACCACAACCATACACACACGCAGCCACAAACCTTTAAAGCATAAAGTGTTACTAGGCGTATGAGTAACACCATTGCAGAGTTCATAAACATATTTTAAAACCACAAAGGATCAAAGCGGTTAACGTGAGGACTAAAATCAGTAAATATTTAATTTATTTAAATCAAGTAAATGTAGTCCAAGGATTTTTAAGCGCGTCACATTGAATTATCATCATTAAACCAGCAACATTTGAAGGCAATTAAATGAAATTTTATTAAGCTTCCAATTCTCATATTACAGTTTCTAGGAGAGCGCCGCGAATAGTTCGTGGTATTGATGGGGGATCATTGCAATGCTCCACACAATTATACAATGAAGATGCAGGCAGTATATAAAGGAATGCCACATTGGGCTCCTGACACGCTTCTGTGGCTGCACTGGAATCTACTCTAAAACATTCTCTTAACCCTTCCCCAGCATAAGTCGTTATGAATCATAAACTGTGAATACATTCATGAGTATTTTAGATATATTTTATAGCACCTAAATCTATGCTTCACTTAGCAGACAGTTTACATATCAAATTGTATGAAATGTATGGGCAACTCGTATGTACAGTATGAAGCAGACTTACAGGCTTCTCTGAAACATGCTTGAAAGACCCATGAATGCACAAGGATGCTAGAAAAATGTGTAGAAATAGATGTACGTATATTATAGGTCTCTTATATACGTTGTGGTATCATCAACAGTGATTCTTTTTATATTCAATAACAAAGATGCATCAAGCAAGGGTGTAAATCACAAACAAGTCTATAAGGAGGCCGAGGAGGATATATTAATACCATCGAGAAATTATTAGGAGAAGATGGACTAAGGATCTCTATCAACAGCTTAACTTCAGCTCTACAAATACAACAATCTCAATTGAAGCCCGATGGCACTATATAGAAGATGATTCAAGAACGGTTCACTAAAGCAAGGGAAGCTACGATTGCGGTTCTAAACACACTCAAAGCAAACCCTTTCAGTAGGCGCGCACTCAGATGCTATTTTTAAGGGTTGGAACGCCCTCTTACCACCAACCTAAACAACAGACTTTGTCCTTTCCCACAAAATAAACATGTATCTGTGAAGAAATGCACCTTGGAATCTCTCAAAAGCACCCTCCAACATTTGTTTGGGGTGAGCCCCTGCCTTGTCAGCTTTGTTTGGCATAAAGACTTGCAACCGCATGACACAGTGAATGTTTGAAAGGGACTACCCGCCGCCTTCTCAAGCCACAAGACGCCAACTGCCATTAGTGCTGCCACTATTAAGGCGCCGAAAAGAATGGTGCTGCAAATGTTGGCTCATTGTGGCAGAGCAGTAGATGCGGCACAAATTCGCATATTTATGACAGAGAATTTTGGCACAATTTCGCCACACGAAACTTTTCCAGATAAGTAAAGTCACCGCTCGAAAGTGTTCAGCAACGCTTTCAAAAATGCCCTCAATTGGGCCACAATGAACGTGTTTGTCCGTCCACACAAGAACTGCTTCAAATCCCTTTTAGCACACCCACCGGCAACACCAGGCAAAGTCGTAAACAAATCCTTGAAACAGAAGTACCGCTAAAGCATTGAGGAAAATCCACGCCACTTAATTTGGAAAAAAAAACAATCTTTATGAAAAAGAATTTTAAATATGAAAATGCGTCTAATGCGGCACAAAGGACTCATAATTCAGCAGACTTTAAGCAGGCAGTGTAAAAGGATTTGAAGCTGTCTCACGTGGCGGCAAGGAAACACACATTCACAGGCACAGAGAGACGGACGGAATACTACTGAGAGATGCTGTTGTTGTTTTTGTTGTCGCTATTGAGCATGGAGATACAAAGCAGCTGATAGCGGGGGTTATATTTTACAATATGAAACTCGGGCCTGTCTGTGTATCCCAGCAGTGAAGTTGTCAACGGAAATGGCAAGTTCAACAAACGCATGGAACTCAGTTGCACCACAGAAAAGATTAAATGGTAGTCAAAAAAATGTTTTCCTACTACCATAACCCTGATGACATAATCGATGACATGTCATGAGTTGTGTCAGCGACAAACATATATGG
This sequence comes from Clusia tigrina, assembly GCA_920105625.2. NCBI lineage: Eukaryota > Metazoa > Arthropoda > Insecta > Diptera > Clusiidae > Clusia > Clusia tigrina. The sequence goes on from OV050030.1 coordinate 34,176,763, forward strand.
TTTTTAGTGCAATTAACCTCTTGTAGGGTAGGTGATGCTCAAAACGAGAAGTCATTGGAAGTTTTCGGCATATATGACATTACTAATGACATGTCATTTGGTGTAATGGCACTACACAGAACAAAGCTGTGATTTTCTTTAACAACCAGGGGTGATGCCGAAGTCACAACTGGCATTGCCATACAAATCTACCGCTTCTAAGATGCTAGGAAGCATTGCGCTGACATGTCATCGAGGTGTGTCAGCAGCTACAGCTTTTGGAAATTGCATTTGTATTTTAGTATACTAATTTTGCAAGGTAATTTGTATGTTTGTATAAAAAAATATCATGTGAATACTAAAAATTATATGTCATCTGAAATATCAAGCATGATAATAAGACCATTAATGACATGTCATTGAGCTTTGTAGCACTATTATTATAGACACTATAGAGAACGTCTAGATTTTCTGTGTGGAAGTCAAACATGTTGGTTTTATAGAAATGTGACATTCTTCACGCCTGATTTAGTCATGCGGTGACATGTCATTTGCCTTGTCAGCAAGTAAAATAGACTGCAAGTACAATGTAACATGTGTTTCTATAGAGGACACTTCAGGTGAGAATTGGTGCTACTAATTAGTTGCACAATCAGGGTTAGAATCGTTCCCAGACGTTGCTCATGATATGTCATCGGGGGTGTTAGCAACATTAGTATGGAGTCTACAAGAGACATCTTAGAATTTCTGTTACGATGTCAGAATGGTTATTTGCATATAAATCTACAACTCTTCAGGAGTAATAACGCTATTCGATGACATGTCATTTGTCGTGTCAGCAGCAACTAGTCTCAAATGCTATCTATATTTGTGTTATGGTATTGCATGTGACCGTATTGAAATGTCAGCCATGACAAGTCATGTTGTTGCTAATGACATGTCATCGGCAGTGCTATATGGTAGTATTAAGGGATTACCTAAATACCACATGAACTTTACAAACGGCATGTCATCTGAAATGTTAAGTAATGACGTTCGTAATGACATGTCATTGGAAGATATATCTCTATTAGTGGGAGTATGGCACAGCTTTGCTTTCTCGTATGGTTGCTTTTAATGAGACACCACAGTGTTGTCCCTGAAATCAGTGCTGCCAGTGTCAGTGCTGGGGGTCGAGAAACAGTTATTCACATACACTCACACACACGCACACATATACATGTATGAGTATGGACTTGTATGTGTTGTAAGTGTGTTGGTAAGCAGTCTGCACATTTACAAAGGGCAACTTTTATTTTATTTTAATTTTATTTTTTTCTTGTTTGTTTATTTTTTGCCAGTCTGCCTGCCTGGCTAAGGAGCGACGCTTACCAGTCATAGTCAAGTAGGATTCAGGATGTGTGGGGCAAAAGTTTTATGGGAAAATTTCGAAAAATAAAGGAAGCTCACATGAAAGACGTTGAAAGAAATTTTACGCCATAAATTAAGCATGCACTCGTACTCGTACACTTGTAAAAATGTTGATATACAAGCATTCATATTTGTGTAGACAAATCGTCGTATATGACAGGAAACGTAAGTGGATCCATTGTAGGCACACTCTTGTTCTTTAAAACAGCGTAATATCGTTGATGTCGTAATACTGAAGTCAACTTTGATGGTTTGACACTCGCACCTGTTGCAACTTCTTTGGAATTTTGGCTTATTTTGCACGGAGTTTGATTTTATAGGACATTATTTCCGTACTTCTTTAGAGGTAATGTCAGTAGAGGCATGGAAAGCTTTCGTTTACTGCGAGTTGCAATTTGGTGATCATCAAAAGATTTGTTCTCCTAAATATACCTGCCCTATTTCTCTTTAACATGGATGTTATAACAATCATCCTTGGCTCTCTGGTGTATGATATCTTTCGTTGTCTCGTAATGTTGCTTATATATCGTGTTTTCGGAGAAGACCAATCTTAGCAACCAAATAATCAACCATGTTTCTTTGAAATATACTTTTAGAAAGTTTTCATGGCTACGACGATTCGCCTACTGCCTTGAAAACTAGACCCTGCTGCCTACTGTAGTCTGGACCTGAAGATAAAAGCTCATTACGTTGTTGCCCAAAGTTGTTTTCAGTGTACTCCAATGGCAAATACTTTCAAATCTTAGAGACCCTGAAAGAAGATTGGTTATAGTATTACGAAAGAGACAATTCAGTTCATTTATCATGAATCAACCTTACATACTAATCAGCCCTGGATATCACGACTGGTTCGCTGTTATTATCAGATACCTTATATTATATATTATATATAAGGTACTATATAAGATACTTGGTTATTATAATATGCGTGATATTATCACTTTCTCTCATACTTTCAGATGTAAACAATGATATTAAGTCGTTTACGCTAAGCAACCACATTCCTGATAGTCTTAGAAGATTCTCAATAGCAAAGCTCTGTTACATATAGGAGACAAAAAACGACAGAAGAGTTCAGTTGTGAACTGAAAGAAGCAGCGTTAAAACCAAGGGTGCAACTGTTGTAGTGAATTAAATGATGTCAGGAACTGTTTTTAAATTACTTCAATTAAAGCTGATAAAGTTATCAAACTCATATTTTCATATTATTTGACATAATCCAATGTTGCGAACTATTAGCATAAGGGATTTTCGTAAAAATATCAGTAAGCAAAAAAAATGCAAGGTTCAAAGTTTTGAAGTAGAGCAAGTTTCGATGAAATTGGACTCATCATACTTACCGGAGACATTATATAATCCATGAAGTTTACTAAGATTAAAGAGATATAAAAGGGGCTTGTCACTAGATATCTAAGGCAAATTGGGGATTTTATGTTACTAAATGAACAAGGTGCAGATAAAAAAAGACCATGAACTGTCTTAAAAGACATTTCTCTCCATTTACTATTTGAATACACTCCTCTGGGGTAAGGAGTGGAAGAGGCAACCGTGGTAAGGAAGGATCATGTTCATTTTGTGTGCATACGCGGATGGTATTCCACATGGCATGATAATGATAGCGCTCACAAAAGAAACTTCCTCAGCCTTTGCCAACATCATCATCATTGTAAACTTCCCCAGAGTTTTCATGAAAACAATTGCTAGTAAGAAAAAAAGGCGCCATCATTTCTCTCTGTGTACTGTTAAAGCACGTTGCCAAGCGTCACAAATCATATAAGATTGAGTAAGGTTGGAACTGACTACCGCCGTCTCCCTTCACTCTCTCCCTCCCCGTTTCAATGTCTCGCCGTCGCGTCACTTAAGCTGGCGTACTTAGTTGCCATGGCCACTCAGCCATGTAGCTGGTAGGAAGGTACGCACTGCTGTCCCTGTCCCTGGCTCTGTACGCCGGGTCCGTTAGTCTGTCTGTTTCTGTGCCTGTCTTTCTGTCTGCTTATTTCTGGTCATGTTCACATTTATGTCTTTTTACTATTTCTCCAACACTGCGCGCTCCCTTACTGGCAAATGTGAATTCCTTGACATGTGGAAACGTTGAAAGGGATCCCACCTCTTCAGTCCTCAGGCGCTCCCATACACTCGTATGAACACATGTTGGCAGGCACGCACGTACTTCGTTGTTCAGTAACTGAGCGTACCAGCAATTTTAGAATTTCACACACACAAACACACACACACACACATATACACTCTCACGTCATCCATGCAAGCATATGTTTCCTTTCTCATGTGGCAGTAGAAGGTTCTCGTTTGTCCCGCTGTGTGTTCTTTTCGTCCTTTCTCCGCTCTCCCCTACAAGCAGACTGACAATCTACTTTGTGTGCTTAATTTTTGCTTTTATTGTTATTGTTGTTGCCGTCATTGTCGTCGTTGTTGTTGTTGTTGTTGTTTATGTTATATTGCCTGCGGCCAAACCCCTTTTCATGTCAAACATTGTAAAACTTTCGTGCAGCGAGCCTCATATGAGCGCTGCACCTATCCATTCACACACTCACTCGCACACATCCACTCACCCGCACTACCACATTCACCCGCACACATCCACTCACCCGCCCGCGCTTACTTGAACTCTCCCCTCGACCACCTTGAAGTCAGCTTATTTTCACCTTCATACAAAATGGGTTGGGTTCTGCTTTGATGGCATTAATTGGGGAAATTACTTTACGTAGTATTTCTGACTCGGGATTCGGTGGGAGGATTTCATTCGTCCTTTGACCCTTTTCGTTATCTATGCGAAATTTAATTATGCAAATTGACTTACGGAACATTTGCGGTAGAGTCCTCGCTGCAGAATATCCTTGATTGATGTGTTTAGTTCGGAGAAAATCTGAAATTAAAGGAAATTCTATGAAAATTTGTTTGTGGAAAATAATAAATTAAATTGTTGAATGGCAGGGAGGGATACGGAGTAGTTTCGAAAGTTCCTGAGCATTAACTTTGGCAGGTTATATAAGAGAATTATGTGGACAGAAGCCCGGTAATTGAATATAATTTTAATGAATTGTGAAATCTTAAAGTGTGGATATTTTCTTTTCGACTTTTCTAGATTCCTACTCTTTTTGTTCAAAAGGAATATCATACGGAACCAATAAATTTGGTGACTTATAGAATAATTCTTTGCTCTCCTTAACAAGCCTCCTTGGTCCAAAGTGTTAAGCACAGAAATCGGGCTCTTAAAATATACAATTTGTTGAAAGAATTATAAACTGGTCAGCACAACATGCTGGGAATGAGGATACAAGAGAGCCCACAGGGTTATAGCTCAATGAGATCAGAGGCATGCCTCTGGGCACCTGTGAAGAACCACTCTAAATATTAGCTGCCAGGAAGGAGACCAATTTAAGTCAAAGTAGTGAATCAGCTTTTAAAATATAGTCATAAATTTCATCGAAAATAAATCCGGATGAGTACAAAAAGCTTCCATTACATGAGAGCTGGACCGAATAAATATGTCCTGAATATTTCAAAGAAACACTAAAGACAGAAGGACTGCGTTTTCCATGACGTGATTTCTATCAAAGCTTCCAAAAGAAAATAATTATCCATCTTCTCGACAATTGTCCCAACCTCTATCGCATCAAAATGCCCAACGAAGCGACCTGTTCAAGGACCTTAGGGTTCTAAACTACAGAGGGTGTCGAAAATGTCTTGAAATTCATCAAGAATTCGTCTTGTTTAAGGAGCGAATAATGAGATTACCTGTAAGTGTTATAACCATAGGGAGCGTAACACCGTAGGCCAAGGTTTACAGTCACTTCTCATATATAAGGAGTCTAGAAAAGAAGCTATTTATTCTTCGATGAATTTTCATGTTATTTTGTTATTCCTTATCTTGGCATAAGAGACCGTAACATAATTTCTTCACTTCAACTTCTAAACTACAAATTGGTTGTACATAGAAAACTGAACTGATCTGATCTGAACCTTCAATATCATTGTGTTATGGCTTCAGAATAAAGAGAAAAAGTCTAGAAATTCTTGGCAATCTATCCTCATATCTTCAAGCTATGGGAGGAAGCACCTTAATCAAGAAAATGTGAAAATAGTTAAGGAAACATTGTATTGTAGTAGAAATAGGACAACATAAGATAAGGTTGGGCATTTCATTCCAGAACAAAGGTGGAGGAAACATGGTGCTGTACAGTCGTATACTAAGTTACGAAAAAGTTGGAAATGAATCGCATTCAATGACAAAGGTTGTTGGAGTAGAGAAACTTTCGAAAGGATTGGGAAATTCATCTCATGTTATAATAGGAATAAATCACTTTCCGAAAATATTGGGAATCACATTCCTAGACAAAGATAGAGAGACCATGGTGTTTTATTTAGAATCTATAGAAAGGCTGGGAATTTCATTGAATGACAAAGGTGGAGGAAACATGGTGTTGTATTAGGAATCTACCACAGGTTAGGGAGTTTTATTCGATGACAAAGGTGGAGATTACATGGTGTTATATTAGGAATTCATGAAAGGTGGAGTTGTATGGTGTTGTATTAAGAATGTATGAAACGGTTGGCAATTTTATTCAATGACAAAGGTGGATGAAACATAGTGTCGTAATAGGAATAAATTCTCTTATGAAAATATTCGGAATCTCATTCCTGAACTAAAATGGAGAGAACATGGTATTTTATTTGGAATCTACCAAAAGTTTGGGAGTTTCATTCAATGGCAAAGGTGGAGGAAACATGATTCTGCATTAGGGATCTACGAATACGTTGGGAATCTCATGACATGAAACATGAGGTTGTAATAGAATGTTATATCATTCCCTGAAAAGTTGGAGGAAGCATAATGTTGTAGTAGAAATATACCAACTTATGAGAAGTTTGGAAATGTCAATCCTAACCAGATACATTTGAAGCCCACTAAGAACAAGTTGAGAAAACCCTAGATCTCTACAAAAATTCATTTAAAAAATTATGTACTCTATTTCAACCGAGTGATTAATTGTTATTTTTTTCCCAATTTAGGGGTCATTACTTAGGTTAGTGGATGGCACTTTATATAAAATACGTAATATCGTATTTGGTTATATCGTATCTTACGATAATTTGTCGCTTACAATCATCTTCCCAAATGGAGACAACCATGAATTTCAAACATCTGAAATGTATGCAAATTGTAGGCAGTCAAATGAAGCCTGAAAATAGGCCCCATGCAATCAGTTTCGCGCCATAAAAACGTCAATAAACTAGTTTAAGAGCTAATTTCGGCGATTGCCATAAATGGTCAGTTTACGATGATGTCAGGGGCGAAAGAAGAAGAGGGACAGCGATAGAATAGAGTAATAGAACGAACACAAATGATTGTAATTTATACGCCTATGATGGCCATAATGGGAACTCGCCGACTACACAAACGCTGCCAATGAATAGTTAAACTAACACTATGGTAATTTTTTATAAATATAGGCAAGCTTCTCATTTACATAGGGTATTGTGCTGCGGTTGTTTTATATATATGTTCAGCGCTTAGACCTACAAGTGGTCCTGTGGCGCAATGGATAACGCGTCTGACTACGGATCAGAAGATTCCAGGTTCGACTCCTGGCAGGATCGTGAGGTATTATTACTTTTTTTAATTTGTGGAGAGAGAACATTGGATATATTATAGATCCATGGGAAGTATATGATGAAAACTTAGAAACTGAAGTGCTTGAAAGCCAAAGACAGAATCGAAGCGGTTGTTGGGTCAACTACTTTCGCCTAGTAGTGAACTCAACTTTAAATCTTAATAATAAATAATATAGTTTTCGGGGCGGTGGTTGGGACCACAAAGACGGCCAGAACCGGAACCCAATATTCTTGAGAACACCATACGAGTATTTCAAGTACAAAAAGAGCTCATTCGTTAAAAATTTTATAATCTAGTCCTTCACATCCAAGTAAAAATCCACAGACAAATTTTACGCTGCGAAATATTCGCGTTAGTTTCGCCATAGAGGCTGAGAGGCGACATTTTTTCAAACCTGACAAGGCATGTCCCTCATATATACGTATAGAAATTGTGTTAAATTTAAACCATATAATTATTTTCTTCGTATCTTGAAACTCTAAATCTATTCTGGTCTCCCAATCTACGTAAATTGTAAACCACATTTTTCTATAATATAATTTCATTAATTTATAATCGAACCGAAGTTAAAAGTGATATGCTGAGAACTCTTGTCATTCGTCCAGAAAGAGAAAAGAATATGCAAAAAGTAAAGACCACTTATTATCGATCCTGCCAGGAGTCGAACCTGGAATCTTCTGATCCGTAGTCAGACGCGTTATCCATTGCGCCACAGGACCACTTGAGACAACATAGCATAAAAACAATACTTTAACTTAAACGAATTCCATATGAAATTCATTACAAAGAACACACACCATTCCAGACTAGTTTAAAGAACATACTAAAAACGAATTAATTTAGCACAACACTAACAAAAACACAGTCAGCACTTGCACACATCCACACGTGTCTTTACTGGAACACAAAACACAAAATTGACGCAAGGTTCGCATGGGCCTCCGTGGCGCAATTGGCTAGCGCGTTCGGCTGTTAACCGAAAGGTTGGTGGTTCGAGCCCACCCGGGGGCGCATGAAGTTTTTTGTTTTTTTTTTCACAATACAGTTTTTATTAAATTTTTATGTCCTTTAATTATTAATTTGTTTAATTTTTAATAAATGTACTTCTTTTTTCATGTCAATTATAAATTTTCTGTAAATTTTTGTAATTATTAATGTTCTTTAATTATTAATTTATTTTTTTCATGTTAATTATAAATTTTTTTTAATTATTGGTAAATGTTCTGTAATTATAATTTTTAATGTTCTTTAATTACATTTATTAGTTAATGTTCAATAATTATTACTATATTATTAATTGTTCTATAAATATTAGTTAATGCTCTGTAAATAATTATAATTACTATTTAATGCTAATATATAATTAATTTAATAATAATATATAATTAATGTTCTATAATTATTGGTTAATGTTATAGTATAATTACTTAATGTTCTCCAATTATAATTATTATTTAATGCTCTATAATAATAATTAATTATCGTTCTAAAAATATTAGTTATTTCTTTATATCTTATAATACACTATTTTATGTTCTATAAATATATATTTTTTATTTTTTTTTTGTTTTATTTTATAAAAGTATTATTACATTTCTTACATTATATAAAAAACAAAATGTTTTTGCTTTTACTGTTTATAAAAATGTTATTTTTAATGTTATTACGTTTTAAAAAGTCAAGAATTTCTTTTAATATACTAATAACTTATTATTTGTTTAAAATGTTTGAAATATTATTTTTTATATTTAGTTCATAATTATTATTATTAATTTTTATTATAATTAAATTTTTATTATTAATTATTATATATTATCATATTTTTATATTTTTAGTCAATAAAAAAAGCACAGGTGTTGTGAAGAATATATATTAGATTTGAGCAAGATCCCTCTATTCGATTCCTACAAAATGGAAATCGGAAATAAATGAGACTATACTCATCTTTTAAATAAATGGGGCATCACAATAGATCTTTCAATGCAAAGTTACTCCAAATTGAGAAAATATTGTTGTGTTAAAAGTTAAATAATCTGTGTATATAAATTTAATTATTCAAAAAAATATTGTGTGTTAAAAGTTCAGTCTGTGTACGAGTATATAAATTTAATTATTCAGACGAAAGCTTTACAGTCCAAACAGGGCGGACTTACCTCTGATCAAGTGCTCCACAATGGAGTTACTTTATAGTAGCAATTTAATTGACCTCAATGAATATCCTTTTCAGATCTGACTGACTGCAGTCAAAGTTAGCAGATAGTTTGCTGCGAACCAATAGTGTGTGAAAAACTGATTTGATACAATAGTTAGAAGGAAAGGTACATTGGAAGGTATGGGTAACAAGAAACGGTATGAAGCCCCTCCCTTGGCGAAAAAACCAAACAAAAACATATTGAAACATAAATTATTGCTTACTTTTAGGATACCATCTGGAGCTTGAGAATGAGGGCACCACCCTATGTATTTAACCCAAGACACAATCCATGCGGATAAGAACTTCTTTCGAGGTGTAGATAATGGTCTAGACTCTAGAATGTTCTCGAAAATAAAAGCTTTCTCTAGAACCCTCTTTCGAGGTGTAGATGATAACATTCGAGAATAATCCAGAAATTTCTTTAATACTGTAGAGAATATTCTAGAACTTTCTACTTGAACCATTCAAAAGGTATATAAGCCACCACACTATTAAAATGGAGACGCAGTTGAATTTTAATCGTAACTGTGTGTACATCGGGCATTTTAATTAAAACAGTAATATTTATAATTGTGATTGAGATTGAGAAGTTATAAAGTGATGAAATGAATTATTAAATAAAGTGCAAATTGTAATAAAGTAAACTTTAACCATAATAATAAGTGTGTAAATTGCAATAATTAAATAAAGTTAATTATTTTAATTTAACCAGCGATTGTTTGATTACTACATTATCCAGTGGTACGAATAAGAGTATTGAGAGTTAGAATAAATTGTCAGGAGGGCAATTTCGTAGCAATATAAATTGGCAGGAGGGCAATTTCGTAACAATATGGTAGAGAAGGTAAGTACGACTCAAAGAGCTTTCTCATCAACTGTCAAAAACTGTACAGGATATACAAAGTTCTTGAGAAAAGTTCACAATCAGCACAAGGAGCATTAATTAAGTTCATACATTTATCTTTTATTATGTTGGAATATAAATTACATTTGAAACTTGTCTAAAAACGGGAATATTGTTAATATATGAAAAGAAAAACATCGAAATAGTTGCAAAGAAATTTTATTTTGACAGGTGTGGAAATCTTTTTTCTTAATGTTGTTAGTTCATTTAAGTTTTTCTCAAATTCTTTTCATTGATTATATTTTAAATTGGATTAGGTGGATTAATTGGAATAGGGGACTGAAGGAGCTGATCAGAATTTCTAAAGAAGGCACCATTAAAATATAAAAGGCGTATTCGATTCGCCACTCTGTCGAAGATAGGACAGACTTTTGTATTGAAAAAGTTATCGAGGAAATTATAAACGGTTGAAACGAGCGAGTTTTTCTATTTTCGATGGAAAATGCTTCCAAATTGAAAATTGTTTGAAAACCAGCGAGATTAAAAATTACCCATGAAAATTTCCCTGGGAGTTTTTATACTTCACTGCTTTCTTTTGAAACAGTGCTGCCAAGTTTACCACTTACTCGTTTGCACTTTCATTCACACAACTCGATACGAACTCGATATAGATACGAATCAAATACGTCCAAAGAAAGTCTTAAGAAAATGTTCTGATGTCCAAGGCGAGCTCAGAAGTCAGTACTAAGAATCCTTTGTGCCATCTGCCTCCGTGGCGCAATTGGCTAGCGCGTTCGGCTGTTAACCGAAAGGTTGGTGGTTCGAGCCCACCCGGGGGCGGCGGTATTTTGGTTAATTTTTGCTTAATAATTATAATAATAATTTATAATAATAAATTTAACTAGTTTATATTTTTTTAAAATTATTTAATTATCTTAATTCAATATTTATAAACTACTAACTATATTTTTTAACTAATGTTTTAATTAAATTTCAAATAAAATAATATAATATTAAATAAAAATAATTTTATTTGAAATTCCTTAAATATTTTATTTTAGTATTGTATTTAATTATCTAATTTCAAATGAAATTCAATTCGCTGATATTATAAAATATATATAGCCTCCGTAGAGAATTTGTGTCTTACTATGAATTGTAAGTATGAAATGTGCATTCCTCGATATGTGTCTAGATCGATTATGAGAGTAGGTATTTCTGTTTCAGTGTGGATGATGTCCGAGATTTGCTTCCAGCACGTGTCATTTTTCTTTTCTAATTTGTTTGTAAGAGATAGACACAGATTGTGTGGTATAGAGAGGGAGATATACTCGTAGACTAAAAGAGAGAGATAGAGAAATAGAAAATTAAAAAAAATAAACTCCCTTCAAGGATTGCATGATAACATATAGCGAAATGAAGGCAATCTGATAATGATGCGTCTGGTACACTGACAACCAGTCTGTTTAGCAAATATGTTGTGCGAGCTTCGTCATTATTATTATTATAACTTAGACCATATTAGAATCCTATACGGGCATACCCAGATATACTGATTACATACATACCTTCTTCTCTTTGTTTTGAAAATAATTTTTGGGATTAAGGATTCCTTCCAGACAGGAATGGGTCGGAGGGATCCATCACCACATACTTCCACCAAGGTATACACAGACGGATAAAATATGAATACTGGTGTAGGATCTGGGTTTGATTGCGAAATGCCCTCAATCAGTGAATCGATCCAACTAATGGATCACTGCAGTGTTTTTCAAGCGGAAATAGCCGGTATTCCCAATGCCTTGAATTGGCTGAGGATAAACGAGGTAACCTGTAAGGATATCTGTATTTTATCAGACAGCCAAGCTGCATTAAGGGCTTTGAATGCATTCCAAATAACATCAATGAGTGTCTTAGACTGTTGCCGATTTCTTAATGATATGGCTAAACAACTCCATATTCATTTATGCTGGGTACCAAGTCATAGAGATATACCAGGGAACTGCAAGGCTGATCAACTTGCGAGAGACGGCACTTGTATGCCAAATGTCAGTAGGCATATGGGTCCACCTCTCGCGACTTGTAAGCTTCCCATAAGGGAGACACTAATTAACTCTACCAGTCAAAGGTGGCAATACCTGCGCAATCGCCAGGCAAACATGGCCGAAGCTAAATCTGCGTCTACCCAAGAATATCATTAGATTCAATAGACTACAAATTAGGACTCTAACAGGAGCCCTCACGGGACGTTGTCTAATAGGAAATGGTGCTAGAAGAATGGGAGTTTAAACGCATGATTTCTGTCGCTGCTTCAGAAACGAGGAGGAACTGGAAACGGTCCAGCACCTCTTCTGTACATGTCCAGCTTTTGCTAGAAATAGGGACCGTTTATTAGGAGCCCACTTCTTAAGAAGTATAGATAGTCTATACCAGTCAGGTGTTAATAACCTTTTACACTTTATTAAAGGCTCATGTTGGTTCAATCTGGAGGGGGATGCGTAGCCATATGCGGCTCACAACGGCCATAATTGGTGGTCTAAGTGGCATCACTGGTTTATTGGTGATGCGGCTGCCGAACCTACCAACCTACCTAGACCGTAGTCAATTATTTCTGCAAGGTTTTGGGGGAATGGTGCTACTAACTAAGCCTTTCGACTTGAAAAGAAAAATTTTTATATATAAAAAGAAGCGGTTTTGAGACCATGCCATAGGATTCGGACCCTTCACATCTAATGAAATCGTATGAGAAATTATATATTTATACTAATATTTGATTACCTTTCATTGGGGATGGAATTATGCGACTTTTCACGAAGTTCATTGCTCTCACCGTTCAGTATTAATCACGTCCCCAATTAATTATAGAACCTCCTCTCATTCTCTCAATGACAGATTCTGTGAATTGTTAAACAAAAATTCTCTGCAAGAATTAAAATGTTCGAAAAGTGACTTTGCACCCCCGCAAATTCGACTCGGCTGACTCGGCGCATTGTGCGATGCCGCCACAAACAACGCAATCCTCCCATAAATCATTTTAGATGACAGCAGCATTTTATTGCTCACATTATTTATAATTGTCTGCGCAATCTTCTGAAGAAATTTCCATTTTGGCAATTATTGCATCCATGCGAAAGTCATTAAATTAAGTGACAATTAAATTTGTTGTCGTTACAAACACAAATAAAGAGGTGGCAATCTCTCCAATCGATGATTGCTGCTACGACGTAGAGGAATTACTGAATTATTTTTGGCTACACGATGTATTGTGGATGACGCCGTAATCCTAAATACCGATTGGCAGCGTTGAAGATATCCCTGAACGTTATATACAGCCTTCGTGGCCTTCATTAAGAACTCTCACTTTCTTGGGGGACAGAATTTTTTTTTCCGCCAATAGAATCCTGATGCTTGGTAAGAGTACAGACCCAGATGTTGTTTACTTCACGTTTTAAACGAAGATAGATCTGGAAAATTGTCAGTATCCCGTTCTTAGGTTGTCAGTATTTCATAAAAATTGTAGTTCTAGATTAGTATTAACGGCTGAACCCTTAGGAACGTGACCGGAGTTGGATCTATTGTTCTGAGTAGCTTCAGATAGTTAGGTTCTGACAAGGGAGTGAAGTAAGATGTATAATAATTCCGTGGTAGTCTGCACCAACTTTAATCTTAATCTTTATTTACTACCGATGAAGAACAATAATCTCTAAAAATCTGGATGGAATTTACTTGGAATTTGTTGGAACACTCAGTGAGGAAAACAGTGGCTTAGCTGTGAACACAGAGGCCCCCGCAAAAAATCTCACTGGGGCCCTTTTTGTTCTTTTGTTATGGTGGTCCTAAGGGTGAGCGGTAAGAGGTGCCCTCGTAGCTCGGAGGCTACGGACCCTTTGCTAAACCACTGTAGAAAAAGTAAGTTATTTGTAACTATTGGAAAAAAGCCATATAATAACATTAAAAGGGGTACAATTCGATCTCAACCTCGTTTAGGAAGTTTGGAAAGTGAATGCAATCCATGTCACCGTGTTTAAAGGCAGTTTTAGGAACTGGCTGAATAAAAGAGCAAAGTTAAAACCGAGAAGAAAGGGCTTCAGAAAAAGAGGAACAAATATTCGTGAAAGCGATCGAAATATCATGTTTAAGAGTTAACGACAGAAACCTTTGGTCTCATTCTCACTCACTCATTCACTTTCAATCCCTTTCATCAATAGATAAAGAAAGATAATTTCGTTGTTTGGGAAGCTGCGGGAGCATAGAAAAACTCAAAACATAGGTGACCTGATGTTTTTACGACCACCTCTCTCGTTACAATCCATATTATTCGTGTAATCCCCTGAAACACTTCTGATTCATCCACTTTGCTCGTACTCAAAACTGTCTAAAGTCCATTCATGGGAAGAGATACGATTTTGGATTAAAACTACTATGTAAACGTAGGCAGTTCGGAGAACATATATTTTGTTCCGAATTGTTGCATCCATCAAACCAAAGTACCCTTGGGAACCTTCGAACCAAAGTACCCTTGGGATCCTTCGAACCTAACTATCCTTTAATCTATCGAATAACAAATAAAAAAAGACAAAAAGTGTATTCATAGCTTCACTATGCTTCAACGATCCTGCCAGGAGTCGAACCTGGAATCTTCTGATCCGTAGTCAGACGCGTTATCCATTGCGCCACAGGACCTCGTGCGGATCATGCGCTCTAAAAGGCAAATTGTTAGTGATGATATTAGAACTGATTTTAAACATTTTTAAATAAAATTATATTTTATGCTAATTATGTATTTACAACAAACACAAAATCTCATTAATTATAATAATAGAGATAAAATGTGGAAAAAGACACATGGCATCAGTTAGAATAAGAAATGGTTGTTAAAAGAATGCGAAGAATGCGACCACCACACGGAGAATTATTTAAATAAATGACTCAGCATAAAAGAGGACTGACGATTGACGATGTCTGGTTGGGAAGTATGGAAATATATGTATAAAAGCATTGTACTCGTATATATTGCTTTATAGTAGTTAAATAATACTGAAACCTGATTGCATACTGAAACGTTATTGCATACTTTTAGGATCCATCTGGAGTTTGAGAATGAGTGCACCACCCTATATATTTCAGCCAAGACACAATCTATGCAGAAAAAAACTGTTTTCGTGGTATAGATAGTATATAGAATGTTCTCGAAAGTAAAAGCCTACTCAAGAACCCCATTCAAGGCGTATATAAGATTCTAGAATGATCCAGAAACTTCTTCAATAGTGTAGAATTTTTTACGTCAACCATACGAAAGCTATAAAAGCCACCACACTATTCAAAGTCGACGCAGTTGAAAAGCAACTGTAACAGTGTGTACATCGCGCAATTTAATCGAAGCAGTAATATTTGCAATTGTTATTTTGTAATAAAGTGATTAAATTAATTGTGAAATAAAGTGGAAATTGTAATAAAGTCTAATATTAAGTGTGTAAATTGCAATAATTAAATAAAGCTAATTATTTTAATTTAATCAGCGATTGTTTGATTACTACACAATCCAGTGGTACGAATCCGAGCTCAGAGAGTTAGCGTAAATTATCAGGAGGGCAATTTCAAAACAGAATTAATTGTCAAGAGGGCAATTTCGTAACAATACGTGCTTAAACAATGCTTACTAAGTTTACAAATCTTTATAACATCATATAATTAGCTTCACAAAAGCTTTATAAGGGCTTTGGTGTTTATTGCAAAACTGCAAGCTGTAAACATTCATTCAAGGTTCTTCTGAAGCTGAATTTGGCTTTTAACAAAAATTGAGAGAATGAGAGTGTGGGAGGCTATAAAAGAAGTAGATCTGCTTCGTAACGAGAATAAAGTCTAAACAATTTGTCGTGGTAGGGCAACTGATATTGAGTCAGAAGTTCTTGCAGGCAGAGTTTATAAGAGTATTTTTTAAATGGTACCTCATTTGGAGTGGCATAGTGTACCACCTCATCTAAAGTGGTTCATTGGATTATCTAATTCAAAGTGTTTCATTGTACCACTTCATCATAAGGGTTACTCATACAAACTCACTTTAGATAAGGATTCCATCCACCACTGATAAAAGTCTTCCTAAATCCTGTTCCGAACATGACAATCATTTGAAGTGACACACTGAACTACCTCATTTGAAGTAGTTCATTGTACCACCTCATTTGAAGTGGTTCATTGTACCACCTCATTTAAAGTGGTTCATTGTACCACTTCATCATAAGGGTTACTCATACAAATTCACTTTAGATAAGGATTCCTTCTACCACTAACAAAAGTTTTCCTAAATCGTGTTCCGAACATGACAATCATTTGAAGTAGCACACTGTACCACCTCATTTGACGTGGTTCATTGTTCCACCTGCTTTCAAGTGGCTCATTGTACCACTGCTTCAAATGGGTTACTCATACAAACTGAATTTCTTTCACCACTTCCATCATTTAAAGTGGCACATTGTACCAACACATCATTTTTGTCACTTATACAAACTACAAAATTGCAAATGAGCGATTGACCCAGTACCAGTGCTGCTTCTACTAAATCCTTTTGCGAACTTGTACCTCGTTTGAATAGTGCCCTCATACCTCATACTTCATCTTAAGGAGTCCTCATACAAACTCAATATGAGGGTTTCTTCCTTCACTAGTGAGAAACCCTTTGGCGAACATGCCATTAATAAAATGATTTGTCAACGGGAACCAGAAAGCAAAAGCAACAACAACAACATTAGTATACATGCCATAACAAAGAACATCATGGCACACTGAAGTTAACGTGGGTACAATTGTAATTTCAGCAAAAAGAGCAGTCAAGGTCACAAGAATTATTGCTGAAACTGAGCTAACAAAAAAATTGGTTGCTTATTGTTAGAACACAAAATTTGTTGTACAATTTCTGCATCGCTGCACACGAAAATTAAAACCCCGACAACAACAACAACAACAACAAAAATAAGCACGACTACTCTGCAGCAACAATAACATAATTGTGCGATCATTCACCGTCCGCTAGTTGCAGATGTTGTTGTTCGTATAATTGTTTTCATTCGTAGGGGGTCAGTCTGCACAGTGCCGAATACTCCTCCGTGTTCTGGTCCAGGCCTGTGCAAGTCTGGACAATTCTATATTTCGTTCCACCTACATCACCATTGAGTTATCTAGAAAATATAAGGACAGGCATGCCCAGCAACCTTTCCAACTCTGGTGAGACAGGTCAGTTGGTAAATGTATAACAAGTGTAAATAGCAACAACTTCTTGCACATAAATAAATAAAGTGAGTTTCCAATGCTTCTTCAGGAAAAATACAGAGAATAGTGTGGCAGGGATCCTTGGATACAATATACATCCATCGTGACAATTCCGATATACGAGTATATCACTCTTTGCTACGATATCCATATACCATAATTTAAACTCCAATAAAATGGTGGTGCCATCAGCCATGTGTATATGGGCCCTTGTAGAATGCTGCGCTAACCCCAGACATTGTTGTGAGCCACTGACTGCCGACTGACAGTCAGTGACAACTGTTGTTAGTCCGGAAAGTAGTGGTAGCGAGGACGGAGCATCCGTAGAGAGCGTGTGTGGAGAGTAGGTGGAGCGGAAGTGCGGGCAATTGGCAGACTAAATTTGCGGATGACTGCAATAGAATGTCACTGACGGAAAAGTACTATGGGAATAAATGTGGAGAATTGCATACATATTCATGAACATTCTTGAAGTATAAGGAGGCGAGGTAGGAGGGGGAAATAGTCTAAAATATTTACTTTAGATATAAATACAAAAGGGCGGCACCCTATTTTTTGAGTAATAAATCCTGTACCAATGATCTGTCTCCTTCCCACTATTTTCTGTCCCATCGTCTCTGCTTCTACTTTCTCTTCTTCTATTCTTTCTTTCTTCACTCTAGCCATCAATTCTCTCCTTCATCTCCTCATAATCTTTCCCCTTCTTCTATCTATTATCTCTCTCCTTCTTCTCTGCTTCTTTTCTAATTCTTCGATCATTCTTCTCTCCTTCTTCTCTACATCTTCGCTCCTTATTCTTACATTCTTTTGTCCTTCTTCTCTCCTTCTTTTCACCGCCTTCTCTCCTTCGGCTCTCCTTCTTCTCTTCTTCTTCTCTCCTTCTTCTCCACTTCTTCTCTCCTTCTTCTCCACTTCTTCTCCACTTCTTCTCCACTTCTTCTCTCCTTCTTCTCACCGTCTTCTATTCTTCTTTTATCCTTGTGCTATTCTTTTTCTAACCTTGTTCTCTCCTTGTTCTCTCCTTATTCTCTCCTTCTTCTCTCCTTCTCTCCTTCTTCTATTCTTCATCTATCTTTGTTCTATCCCTATTCTATATTTCTTCTATCTTTCTTTTATCCTTCTAATATCCTTCTTCTATCCTTCTTCTATCCTTCTTCTATCCCTCTAATACCCTATTCTCTCCTCTTCTACCCTGGCTTTCTCCCTCGTCCTTCTCTCTAACACTTCTTCTATTCAGCTCCCTTTCATCTCCCTTTTTTTCCTCGCGCTTATTTTTCTCTCCCTCCTTTTCGTCACCTCGATATTCCTCTTCAACTTTCCGCTCACTCGTCCCCTCTCCTTTTCCTCTCCCTACTTTTCGTATCCTCCTTATTCCTTTCCGACTCTTTCCCTCTCCTTTTCCCCTCCCTCCTTTTCCCCTCCCTTCATTTCCTCTGTGTTCCTTTCGTTTCTCATCCATATCTCTCTCCTTGTCAATCGTTTTTCTTCTGGCTCCTCTTTATTTTCTCTCCTATTTTTCTCTCGTACTCTTCTCTCCTTCTTTCCTTTCCTTCCCTTCCCTTCTATTCTCTTCTCTCCATCTTCTTCTCTCTCCTTTTTATTCCCTCTTCTTTTCTCTCCTTTTTATTCTCTCTTATTCTTCCCTACTGCTCTTCTTCTTCTCTCTCCTTCTTCTTCTATATCCTTCTTCTTCTATATCCATCTTCTCCTATATTATTTTTGTCTATCCTTCTTTTATATTCTTCTTCTCTATCCTTCTTCTCTCTCCTTCTTCTTCTTCTCTCGCCTTTCCTCTTCTCTCGCCTTTATCTTCTGTCGCCTTCATTTTGTCTATCCTTCTTCTCTCTCCTTCTTCTTATCTCTCCTTCTTCTTCTCTCTCCTTCTTCTTCACTCACCTTTTTTCTCTCTTCTTCTTCTTCTCTATCCTGCTTCTTCGCCATCCTTTTCTTCGCTAACCTTTTTCCTCTCTATCCTTCTTCTCTATCCTTCTCCTTATATCTTCTTCCGCTTTTCTCTTATTCTTCTGTCTCTTTCTTTTCTCAATTTCTCTCTCCTTCTTCATTATTTCTTTCTTCTCTAACTCATTCTTCTTCTCTAACACATGGAAGTGGGGTAGGCCGGAGAGCCGCCGAAGAAGGAGGTCTCCAAGCACGCGGTCATTGATGCCTATTGTATTTACTTCTTCCATAACTCATTCTTCTTCTCTAAATTCCTCTTATTCATCTCTTTCTCCTTCTTTTTTACATCTCTCTTTTCTATTGCCTTATTTTCTATCTCCCTCTTCTTTGTATCCATCTTCTCTATCTTCCCTTTCTCCTATATATTTCTTCTCAATCTCCTCCTTCTTCGTCTATATCACCTTATTTTCTGTCTCCTTGCTCAATCTATCCCTCTCCTGCTTCTATATCTCCCCTTCTTCTATCTCTCTCCTCTTTCTATCTCCCTCTTTTCTTATTTTATTTACTTTTTTCTCCTTCTTCCTCTCTCCTTCTTCTTTATCCCCTGTAATTCTGATAAAATACCAGAGAACGAGGAAATGGAATATAGGAAATTGGCAACTCTCCAAATACATTACGGGGTACCAGGAAAGTATTATATAACTAGCGAATTATATAACGAAATTCAGGCATATAGATTATAAGCACTACCGAATCAAATGAATACTTCTAGTCGCATGTACACAGTATTTAGCTGTGTATACTTATGGAACAGATAAGAAACTAAAAAGTTCTTGTTATCAATACCAATAGCAAATACTACCTACTTAAAGACTCAATATTCCTAAGGATCATTTGGAAAAACCAGAAAACATTTGAAAAAAATGTTTAAACCAAAAAAGATTCACTTCGCCCAACGTGGGGCTCGAACCCACGACCCCGAGATTAAGAGTCTCGTGCTCTACCGACTGAGCTAGCCGGGCTTGTTGATCGATTAAGTTTGATCTTCCATTTCAAGACTAAAGTGAGCAGGACTATTTTTGTAAAAAAGCAAATTTATTTATTTAAGGGATGTTTTGAAATTGATCCCTAAGAGACAGAGAAAGTAAGACAGAAACAGATCGAAGTATCGAAAGATGAAATGGCGATCTGTTTGATCAAATATTATTATTATATATCGTATTTGGTTTGATCGTATTTGTATTTGATATACATATTCCCATCGAGTACTTTCTTAGATGCCTGTGCGTCAGCACCAACAATCGTTGGCGCTGCAGCCGCAGTGGTGCTAGTATGTAAATTCCGCATTTGACTGGCAAATTATAGGGTGCATTATCATTTCACTGCCATCGACTAAAGTGCTGCACTTCCCGCTACTCCCCGCCGTAGAACCGCACATACATCGATATGCAAACGCGATCAGTGGCGGCGCATGTTGCATGCCTGTGTGGCAGTACACTTTAAAGTTCAAGGCAATCGTTTAATAGGCAGAAATTCACACGTACTTTGAAATGATAATTTACAGCATGCGAGCGGCAAATGGCAACACTGCAGGGTTGCCACAGCGTATACTGAACTGTTGGTGCCTGCGGTGCTCTTTATTTACATACATTTTGTGGTGTAGTTTCCTTTGTTGTTGTTTGGTGTAGTTGTGTAGTTTTCGCTGTTGTGTTTGTTGTTGTTCTGTTGTTGTTGATGTTGTTCTGTTGTTGTTGTTGTTGTTGTTGTTGTGTGTGTGTATTTCCGAAACAATTGCTGTGGTTGTTGTTTTGCATTTGTAGGCGTAATCAGCTTCACTTAAATGGAAATGGAAATGAATTCCGCACATTTGTGTAAGCATTTTGTAATAAGTCAACGCGATGCGGACCGGTCCAGTCTGTCTGAGGCTTTGTTTTGCTACTACTGTGTACTTATGTATTATAATGTTTACGTATTCCACAAGATAATGATCGGTGTTTATACAGCTTTACAAAATTCCATATGGAATTGCACACGTTCATGCATGTGTATCAACAAATTTGGCACACATTCGCAATTACACAAAAGAGGGGCCACAAAAACATTATAAAAAAAGAGAGAGAACCACTTTGCAACAGAGACAAGGGGAAGACGAACAGAGAGATACCCCGGTGAACTCATTTCTATAAAAATTTTGTCTATCGCCTTAACTAATGACAAGATCGAGGACCCAGATGAATTCATTTCTATAAAGTCTCTTTTTCGCCATCAATAATGAGACGAACGAAAACTCTGGTGAACTAATTTCTACCAAAACGTCCCATTACTATTGGGGAGAACGAAGAACCCATTAACCTCATTTAATTCAGGACCTATCTCCGTAGAAACCGATCAACTCATATCAATGAGCAATTTCCTTATCTCCGATTATCCCATTTCTATAAAAATCTTGTTTCTCGCAGAAGCCCTATAAGGCGTATTCGATTCGTATCTTCTATCGAGTTCGTATCGAGTTGTGTGAATGAAATGACAAACGAGTAATTGGTATACTTGGCTGCACTGTTTCGAAAAAAGCGCTGTGAAATAAAAAATCCCAGGGAAATTTTCAAGGGTAATATTTAATCTCGTTGGTTTTCAAGCAGTTTTCAATTTGGAAGCACTTTCTACCGAGGCTAGAAAAACTCGCTCGTTTCATTCGTGTATAATTTCCTCGATAACTTTTTCAATACAAAAGTCTGTCCTATCCTCGATAGAGTAGCGAATCGAATATGCCTAGTGAATAATCCCTCAAAATTTTACCATCGGATTCAATTAGGATCCCCATAACTTTTATATTAAGAGAAGAGCGAAGAACCCAATAAACATATTCATATCATTTCAATAAATATATTCATCCCCGCTTAGTCCAACTCTATAAAAATTATGTTCCTTGCTCAACTCAATCAGAGTGTGAAATATAATTCCTCAAGTTTCACCCTCGGATTTAACTGTGGTCTCCATAAGAACGAAGAACCAAATAATAACAATAAACATTTGTTCATCCCCATTTAACCGATTGCTATAAAAATTATGTTTCTCGCAGAACCAAATCGGAGTAGTACCAACAGACCATAGTAAATAATACCTATACTTTCACTCTCGGAATTAATGAGCAACTCCATAAGTCTTATATTTAAAATCCTTTTCCGCTGCGTGGGAAGAATTCCTACATCTATTCACGATAGGTGCTGAAAGTGGTCTACATACAAACATACCCTTTCTCTTCTGGAATAACCTTTAAGGGGCAGTTAGGAAAGTTGTGAATTGTAATGCCTCTTTAGGTCAATACTTTTTGGTATTATTTACCAGGGTGACACCTAAGGTCATTGAAGTCAATGTGGATCAGAACTCGTGTACCGAGAAATCTTCGGGCTTCATGGAGTATTTGTTGCTTACTTTACAATATCTTCTAAATTTCTTCGAACTTGCTCTCACTTCTCTTTAATTACGCGTACCTTAGTGACCCCGGTGATGAGGTGGGCCCTCTATTTATTTCATACACCACCTCTCCCTTCATGTGCCACCACCCTCGCAGATGTTCTCTGTCAACCCTGCATAAACTCACTGAGAATTTAAATGGCGTCTCAATCAAATGATAGAAATTAGCATTCGAAGGCAATGAACTTGTGTGTTGCATGTTGCGTTTTGTAAAACGTTGCGAAATTCATTCAAATTAAATGCAATCTGAACAAACAACACGAACAACAACAATAAAAACAAAATAACGCCAAACGACTTTCAAAATTGACTATAAAATAAAACTAACAATTTTGATTGCCACTCGGAGAGTGTGCGAGTTGAATTGAAGCAAATTAAAATGCCGAATAGACTTTGGTCTGAGAACGGTTGTGGGCTTGTGTCGGGCGGTCATTGCACTCGGAATTATATATATACATATATATATATATATATATGGAACAACTGATTAAAAATGCATTATTTTATTGTAATTACACCGTTCTACGTATTAGAAATTGAAACGTGCCGTCCAGAGGCGTGTATGCAAATCATCAGATATCGCCAGAATGCAGGCGGAGGCAAATTTCCGTGACGGTGCTGGGCGGTTACCGTACGAGGTATTTTACTGAATAATGGATTCCTATGCATCATCAGAAATGGCACGAAAAATATTGATGTATTACTAAATAGGAATATTGGAACAAACTCGGAGAGGCCTTCATTCAAAGCTTGGAGTAAAGAAATAGCTGTGGTGCTGGAATGTTTCCTTACGTATTCCAATCTATACGAGTATATATGTATATATATATATATATATATATATATATATATATATATATATATATATATATATATATATATATATATATATATATATAAATATATATATATATATATATATATATATATATATATATATATATATATATATATATATATATATATATATATATATATATATATATATATATATGTATATATTTTCATATCTATAAAAAGTCTCGAATGTGCTTGAGTTGAATAGAACTGTTCCCTGAATGTTCTATTACTGTCATTCGTTTCCGAAAGGATAATGTTATTAGAAGCTTTATCATATACAACCATCATTGATTAATGGACAACAACCACTCACAAACTTCACAAGGTTTATTTTTTACTATTATTTTAGGAATTCATTTTACTATCCTTCAAGTATACGAATATATTGAAGCTCCTATTACTATTGCAGGTCCAGTATTTGGATATTGCGTTTACAATCGCCGCTGATTATGCTAGATGTATCAATATTTCCCTCATAGTACTTCTGATCCTATTGATGATTTCATAGTTTAGCTAAGATCGTGATGGGCAGAGGTAATCTGTGCTAATGCTGAACCAGGATCAATGAACACGCCACCTTGCATGAGTTTTGAGACACGATCGTTATGCTTAGGAACAAACCGGAGCCAATCACAGGATATCTCGGTTAGTAACAATATACGAAGACTCTGATGTTGCCATATATCCCACTTGGTGGGCGCAGCAGTAGATTGAGCAGAGTCACTAAGAGGTGTTAAGATATTATTATTAATTAATTCCATGGCATTTGACACAATAAAACTATACTTATGCTAACAAAGTTAACTAAAAGACATAATCATAAAAGAGCCAAATATCGCTCCTAGTCGGAGCATAGGGCGGTCACAAAAGCTCTCCAACGGTTTCTATCAGCAGCAAGTACACAGCAACGCTAATGGGGTTAAGAGTCGCAGAAAGTGTTTACTTATGTGATAACAAGTGTCTTACTTAGTATCGATAACAAGTGTCAGGCTAGTATTGTTTCGATACCTGGTTGTATCATTGCGATATCTGGCTAGATTGTCTCGATACCTGGCTAGATTGTCTCGATAACTGACTGTATTGAAGAAATAAGACACGTTGATTTCTGTTTTCACCTGTGTGTAGGGAAAAGTATCTTTATGTTGCCACGAAAATTTGTTTATGCTAATAGTTCAGGTCTCTGGACTCATTGTGTCTCTCATTGTGTTAAGTAATTAAATACTTGTTTAACTTTAACTTTAAAGTTTAACTTTAATTAAAGTATCAATGACTGAAGACTTTTTAATAAAGACTTTTGACTAAAGCGGTTGTCTAGGATTAGATATGTTTCTCTTGGAAAATAAGCGTACAATCCTGAAATAACTGTTCTAAACTATATACATAATTCTAGAATTACACTCCGGGGGTCTTGGGTTCCTGTTCCGGGCATGGTCTGAAAAATCTTTGTTCCTAAATCTTTTTTTTCTTCTAGGGGAAGGCCTTCGCTTTTACCTAATTTCCCTGACATAATTAATTATACTAGAATACATAATTAATTATACTAGAATACATAATTAATTATACTAGAATACATAATTAATTATACTAGAAAACGTAATAAATTATACCATAATAATATATTATATATATATATAATTCTAAAATTATTAATGAAAAAGAACAGTTCCGACTGTCTAGGGAATTTCCGACTGTTCAAATAAGTGGTCCTGTGG